>OX155898.1:30734364-36084364 GCA_944588485.1 Phosphuga atrata
GTAGCTCCCTACCTTCGAAAGATGGTGGGGAGCTACTTGAATGATAGGGAGATAGTGACTGTGGAAGGTAAAATCTTCAAAATGAGTGCGGGTGTTCCACAGGGTTCGGTTCTTGGGCCGATACTGTGGAACATATTTTATGATGAGGTTTTGAGATTGAGGCTGCCAGACGGGGTTACACTCGTAGGGTACGCTGATAACTTAGCGGTGGTCGCTGTCGCAAGAACGGAAGAAAGTCTGAAAGCGATAATAAATGAGGCAATTGGTAGGATTGATCGGTGGATGGGGGAAAAAGGGCTTGCTCTGGCTCCCCACAAAACCGAGGCGGTCCTGCTAATTGGGAGAAGAAAGCTGCGTGAATTGACCGTGCGAATGGGGACAGTTGACGTACCGGCTCGGGAATCTGTAAGATACCTTGGGGTAGAGCTCCAGCGAAATCTCAGGGTGTCCGATCAGGTCACCCGGGTGGTGAGCAAGGCTACAGCATGTGTGAGAGCCCTTGGACGGCTGATGCCCAACATAGGTGGGCCGCTGGCCTCCAAGAGGAGGGTTATGAATGCGGTCGTGCACTCCATTCTCCTGTATGGGGTGCCGGCATGGATAAATGCGTTCAGGATTGAATGTTATAGAGCGAGACTGATGAGAGTGCAAAGGTGTATGCTGCTGCGTGTGTGCAGCGCATACAGGACTGTTTCTGGCGACGCCGTGGCGGTCGTTGCTGGAGTTATCCCGTTAGACCTTCTAGCGCATGAAAGGGTGAGAGTTTGGGGAGGTAATGACCCTAGAAATGAAAGGGAAAAAACAATGCGTGTATGGCAAGAGCTATGGCAGGGGTCGGAAAAGGGAGCCTGGACCAGGCAACTGATTCCGACTATCGATGAATGGGTCAACCGTGGGCACGGGGAGGTGAATTATCACCTCACCCAGGCGCTTACTGGGCATGGATGCTTTGGGTCTTACCTGGTGCGCATCGGGAAACTGGTTGAGGCGCACTGTAGGTACTGTGGAGCGACTGAGGACACTGCGGAGCATACCATCTTCGAGTGTACGAGATGGGAGAGAATGAGGAGCGCCGCAGAATGCAAGGTGGGAGAGAATGTGAACAAGGAGAATATGGTGAGAATCATGCTCCGCAGTGAGTATGAATGGGGCGTGCTGACTGGAATGATAGGTTATATAATGAGGAGAAAGGAGAAGGATGAAAGGGACGAGCGTAAGGCGGGTCGAGGGGTGCTACGCGCGAGCCGAGCGTGCCATCGCCGGGCCCCCCTTAGTGCGAAGGGGGCGCACAAATTTATTGTAAACTCTGATGTGAGGGGGGGCACGGCGATTAACGACGCGCCCCGGCACAACGAATGAATGGATGAATGCTTTGGATATGAAAGGGGGAGGAACGTGGTGAAGTTATGCCAAATTTTGGATTCCATCACGTTCTCTCTGGTTTTGACTGGGGGGTCTGAATGGTGGGGGTTTTTTAGTGGGTCGCCCCTTTTGGGGGGCAGCCCCACACTACCACTCGACACGGGTCGGGTGGTGTCTGTTTGCAGATTTTCACCTCCAGCACGTGCAAAAAAAAAAAAAAAAAAAAAAAAAAAAAAAAAAAAAAGTCTTGTCTGTCTAGTCTTATCTGTCTAGTCTTGTCTGTCTAGTCTTGTCTGTCTAGTCTTGTCTGTCTAGTCTTGTCTGTCTAGTCTTGTCTGTCTAGTCTGTAGTCTTGTCTGTCTAGTCTTGTCTGTCTAGTCTGTCTAGTCTTGTCTGTCTAGTCTTGTCTGTCTAGTCTTGTCTGTCTAGTCTTGTCTGTCTAGTCTTGTCTGTCTAGTCTTGTCTGTCTAGTCTTGTCTGTCTAGTCTTGTCTGTCTAGTCTTGTCTGTCTAGTCTTGTCTGTCTAGTCTTGTCTGTCTAGTCTTGTCTGTCTAGTCTTGTCTGTCTAGTCTTGTCTGTCTAGTCTTGTCTGTCTAGTCTTGTCTGTCTAGTCTTGTCTGTCTAGTCTTGTCTGTCTAGTCTTGTCTGTCTAGTCTTGTCTGTCTAGTCTTGTCTGTCTAGTCTTGTCTGTCTAGTCTTGTCTGTCTAGTCTTGTCTGTCTAGTCTTGTCTGTCTAGTCTTGTCTGTCTAGTCTTGTCTAGTCTTGTCTGTCTAGTCTTGTCTGTCTAGTCTTGTCCTGTCTAGTCTTGTCTGTCTAGTCTTGTCTGTCTAGTCTTGTCTGTCTAGTCTTGTCTGTCTAGTCTTGTCTGTCTAGTCTTGTCTGTCTAGTCTTGTCTGTCTAGTCTTGTCTGTCTAGTCTTGTCTGTCTAGTCTTGTCTGTCTAGTCTTGTCTGTCTAGTCTTGTCTGTCTAGTCCTTGTCTGTCTAGTCTTGTCTGTCTAGTCTTGTCTGTCTAGTCTTGTCTGTCTAGTCTTGTCTGTCTAGTCTTGTCTGTCTAGTCTTGTCTGTCTAGTCTTGTCTGTCTAGTCTTGTCTGTCTAGTCTTGTCTGTCTAGTCTTGTCTGTCTAGTCTTGTCTGTCTAGTCTTGTCTGTCTAGTCTTGTCTGTCTAGTCTTGTCTGTCTAGTCTTGTCTGTCTAGTCTGTCTGTCTAGTCTTGTCTGTCTAGTCTTGTCTAGTCTTGTCTGTCTAGTCTGTCTAGTCTTGTCTGTCTAGTCTTGTCTGTCTAGTCTTGTCTGTCTAGTCTTGTCTGTCTAGTCTTGTCTGTCTAGTCTTGTCTGTCTAGTCTTGTCTGTCTAGTCTTGTCTGTCTAGTCTTGTCTGTCTAGTCTTGTCTGTCTAGTCTGTCTAGTCTTGTCTGTCTAGTCTTGTCTGTCTAGTCTTGTCTGTCTAGTCTTGTCTGTCTAGTCTTGTCTGTCTAGTCTTGTCCTTGTCTGTCTAGTCTTGTCTGTCTAGTCTTGTCTGTCTAGTCTTGTCTGTCTAGTCTTGTCTGTCTAGTCTTGTCTGTCTAGTCTTGTCTGTCTAGTCTTGTCTGTCTAGTCTTGTCTGTCTAGTCTTGTCTGTCTAGTCTTGTCTGTCTAGTCTTGTCTGTCTAGTCTTGTCTGTCTAGTCTTGTCTGTCTAGTCTTGTCTGTCTAGTCTTGTCTGTCTAGTCTTGTCTGTCTAGTCTTGTCTGTCTAGTCTTGTCTGTCTAGTCTTGTCTGTCTAGTCTTGTCTGTCTAGTCTTGTCTGTCTAGTCTTGTCTGTCTAGTCTTGTCTGTCTAGTCTTGTCTGTCTAGTCTTGTCTGTCTAGTCTTGTCTGTCTAGTCTTGTCTGTCTAGTCTTGTCTGTCTAGTCTTGTCTGTCTAGTCTTGTCTGTCTAGTCTTGTCTGTCTAGTCTTGTCTGTCTAGTCTTGTCTGTCTAGTCTTGTCTGTCTAGTCTTGTCTGTCTAGTCTTGTCTGTCTAGTCTTGTCTGTCTAGTCTTGTCTGTCTAGTCTTGTCTGTCTAGTCTTGTCTGTCTAGTCTTGTCTGTCTAGTCTTGTCTGTCTAGTCTTGTCTGTCTAGTCTTGTCTGTCTAGTCTTGTCTGTCTAGTCTTGTCTGTCTAGTCTTGTCTGTCTAGTCTTGTCTGTCTAGTCTTGTCTGTCTAGTCTTGTCTGTCTAGTCTTGTCTGTCTAGTCTTGTCTGTCTAGTCTTGTCTGTCTAGTCTTGTCTGTCTAGTCTTGTCTGTCTAGTCTTGTCTGTCTAGTCTTGTCTGTCTAGTCTTGTCTGTCTAGTCTTGTCTGTCTAGTCTTGTCTGTCTAGTCTTGTCTGTCTAGTCTTGTCTGTCTAGTCTTGTCTGTCTAGTCTTGTCTGTCTAGTCTTGTCTGTCTAGTCTTGTCTGTCTAGTCTTGTCTGTCTAGTCTTGTCTGTCTAGTCTTGTCTGTCTAGTCTTGTCTGTCTAGTCTTGTCTGTCTAGTCTTGTCTGTCTAGTCTTGTCTGTCTAGTCTTGTCTGTCTAGTCTTGTCTGTCTAGTCTTGTCTGTCTAGTCTTGTCTGTCTAGTCTTGTCTGTCTAGTCTTGTCTGTCTAGTCTTGTCTGTCTAGTCTTGTCTGTCTAGTCTTGTCTGTCTAGTCTTGTCTGTCTAGTCTTGTCTGTCTAGTCTTGTCTGTCTAGTCTTGTCTGTCTAGTCTTGTCTGTCTAGTCTTGTCTGTCTAGTCTTGTCTGTCTAGTCTTGTCTGTCTAGTCTTGTCTGTCTAGTCTTGTCTGTCTAGTCTTGTCTGTCTAGTCTTGTCTGTCTAGTCTTGTCTGTCTAGTCTTGTCTGTCTAGTCTTGTCTGTCTAGTCTTGTCTGTCTAGTCTTGTCTGTCTAGTCTTGTCTGTCTAGTCTTGTCTGTCTAGTCTTGTCTGTCTAGTCTTGTCTGTCTAGTCTTGTCTGTCTAGTCTTGTCTGTCTAGTCTTGTCTGTCTAGTCTTGTCTGTCTAGTCTTGTCTGTCTAGTCTGTCTAGTCTTGTCTGTCTAGTCTTGTCTGTCTAGTCTTGTCTGTCTAGTCTTGTCTGTCTAGTCTTGTCTGTCTAGTCTTGTCTGTCTAGTCTTGTCTGTCTAGTCTTGTCTGTCTAGTCTTGTCTGTCTAGTCTTGTCTGTCTAGTCTTGTCTGTCTAGTCTTGTCTGTCTAGTCTTGTCTGTCTAGTCTTGTCTGTCTAGTCTTGTCTGTCTAGTCTTGTCTGTCTAGTCTTGTCTGTCTAGTCTTGTCTGTCTAGTCTTGTCTGTCTAGTCTTGTCTGTCTAGTCTTGTCTGTCTAGTCTTGTCTGTCTAGTCTTGTCTGTCTAGTCTTGTCTGTCTAGTCTTGTCTGTCTAGTCTTGTCTGTCTAGTCTTGTCTGTCTAGTCTTGTCTGTCTAGTCTTGTCTGTCTAGTCTTGTCTGTCTAGTCTTGTCTGTCTAGTCTTGTCTGTCTAGTCTTGTCTGTCTAGTCTTGTCTGTCTAGTCTTGTCTGTCTAGTCTTGTCTGTCTAGTCTTGTCTGTCTAGTCTTGTCTGTCTAGTCTTGTCTGTCTAGTCTTGTCTGTCTAGTCTTGTCTGTCTAGTCTTGTCTGTCTAGTCTTGTCTGTCTAGTCTTGTCTGTCTAGTCTTGTCTGTCTAGTCTTGTCTGTCTAGTCTTGTCTGTCTAGTCTTGTCTGTCTAGTCTTGTCTGTCTAGTCTTGTCTGTCTAGTCTTGTCTGTCTAGTCTTGTCTGTCTAGTCTTGTCTGTCTAGTCTTGTCTGTCTAGTCTTGTCTGTCTAGTCTTGTCTGTCTAGTCTTGTCTGTCTAGTCTTGTCTGTCTAGTCTTGTCTGTCTAGTCTTGTCTGTCTAGTCTTGTCTGTCTAGTCTTGTCTGTCTAGTCTTGTCTGTCTAGTCTTGTCTGTCTAGTCTTGTCTGTCTAGTCTTGTCTGTCTAGTCTTGTCTGTCTAGTCTTGTCTGTCTAGTCTTGTCTGTCTAGTCTTGTCTGTCTAGTCTTGTCTGTCTAGTCTTGTCTGTCTAGTCTTGTCTGTCTAGTCTTGTCTGTCTAGTCTTGTCTGTCTAGTCTTGTCTGTCTAGTCTTGTCTGTCTAGTCTTGTCTGTCTAGTCTTGTCTGTCTAGTCTTGTCTGTCTAGTCTTGTCTGTCTAGTCTTGTCTGTCTAGTCTTGTCTGTCTAGTCTTGTCTGTCTAGTCTTGTCTGTCTAGTCTTGTCTGTCTAGTCTTGTCTGTCTAGTCTTGTCTGTCTAGTCTTGTCTGTCTAGTCTTGTCTGTCTAGTCTTGTCTGTCTAGTCTTGTCTGTCTAGTCTTGTCTGTCTAGTCTTGTCTGTCTAGTCTTGTCTGTCTAGTCTTGTCTGTCTAGTCTTGTCTGCCTGGCCTTGTCTGTCTAGTCTTGTCTGTCTAGTCTTGTCTGTCTAGTCTTGTCTGTCTAGTCTTGTCTGTCTAGTCTTGTCTGTCTAGCCTTGTCTGTCTAGTCTTGTCTGTCTAGTCTTGTCTGTCTAGTCTTGTCTGTCTAGTCTTGTCTGTCTAGTCTTGTCTGTCTAGTCTTGTCTGTCTAGTCTTGTCTGTCTAGTCTTGTCTGTCTAGTCTTGTCTGTCTAGTCTTGTCTGTCTAGCCTTGTCTGTCTAGTCTTGTCTGTCTAGTCTTGTCTGTCTAGTCTTGTCTGTCTAGTCTTGTCTGTCTAGTCTTGTCTGTCTAGTCTTGTCTGTCTAGTCTTGTCTGTCTAGTCTTGTCTGTCTAGTCTTGTCTGTCTAGTCTTGTCTGTCTAGTCTTGTCTGTCTAGTCTTGTCTGTCTAGTCTTGTCTGTCTAGTCTTGTCTGTCTAGTCTTGTCTATCCAGTCTAGTCTATGTAGCCTTGTTTCTCTAGTCTTGTTTGCCTAGTCTTTTCTGTCGAGTATTTCTGACTAGTCTTAGACTGTCGAGTCTAGTCTGTCTACTTTTGTCAGTCTAGTCTTGTCTGAACCAAGCTGGGAGCAACCGCAAGTTATAGAAATTCCGCTATTCACCGAAGAAGAACTAATCGCGGCAAGCAAGCCCCTAAAAAAGATGATCTGTCTCCCTATTTGGCAAACTAAACTATTTTTAAAAGCCTCCACAGAACTGATACTCAAAGTATTAAATGAAAACCTACTCACTGGCACGTTTCCAAGTAGATGGACCATGCGAAGCGAGTTCTCATTAAAGAAGGGAACAAGCCAATAGGCGAACCTTCTTCCTATCGCCCTTTATGTGTACTAGACGTAGCTTATATTGCCAAAAAGGCCAAAGTAGGCACCCAAAAAACTATTAGAGCATATGACATTATGGACGAAATGACAAAAAAAGACATGCCACCCTATCTCTTACGGATTATAAGGAGTTATCTCAGGGACCGCAAAATCATCTATGTTGCAAATGGGGAGCCTAGAGAGCATAGTGTTAACAGTGGTGTCCCACAAGGATCTGTACTAGGACCCACACTCTGGTACATCGTCTACGACGGGGTGCTTAGACTGGCTCAAGCGGAAGGTGTAACAACTATATCATACAACGATCTGGCGCTTGTCGTTACAGCGAAATCTGAACAGGCCTTAATGGAAAAAGCAAACGCAGCCAAGGAATGGGTAAAGTATCTAGGCATAATAATCGATAGGCAAACAAACTTTGAGGCACATATTGCAAGAGCTGCGGAAAAAGGACTAAAAACAGTAGCCGCACTGGAAAAAATAATGCCTAACGTCGGAGAACCAAAGAGCAGCAAAAGAAAACTGCTCAAGTCGGTAGCCCACTCGGCCATGCTATACGGAGCTCCTGTGTGGGCAAACGCATTGCTCCAGACAAAAAACAAAACAAGTTCTTGCAAGCGTCCAAAGGAAAGCGGCTATAAGAATATGCAGTGCATATAGGACTGTATCAAGGGAAGCGGCCTTGGTAATTGCTGGAATCCCCCCAATAGAATACACAGCTAGTGAAAGAAAAATATGCTATAAAGCGCCTTCAAGAGAACACCGACAAATTGCAAGACAAACAACTATAGAGGACTGGCAAAGAAATTGGCAGAATACGGAAAAAGGACAATGGACGAGACTGCTAATTCCGGATATACCTAAAAATGGATAAACAGAAAACATGGGGAATTAAACTACCACTTGACGCAAGTTTTGACAGGACACAGATGCTTCAAAGACTATCTACATAATATTAGAAGAGCATCAGACGGACAGTGCGACTACTGTGGACAGGACGACAGTGTTGTGCACACTATACTAGATTGTTAAAGATGGGAAAAGGAAAGAACTACAGCTCTGAGAGACGCTACAATGGAACCCCGAAAACAAGTACATTTCATGCTAGAAAACGAAAATAACTGGGACACTAAGCAAAATGTTTTCGGATATTTTGACACAAAAAGAAAAAGACGAGAGACATACTACAGAGTGGAATACTACAGTCTACTCTTGTTTGTCTATTTTATTCTAGTCTCCTCCGTCTAGCCTCATTTGCCTAATTTCATCTGCCTAGTGAGACTAGAGAAATAAATTCAAAAAATAAATAGTCATGTATGACTTGTCTCTTCCGTCTGGTTTTGTCTGTCTAGTCTTGTCTGTCTAGTCTTATCTGCCTAGTCTTATCTGCCTAGTCTTGTCTTGTCTAGTATTGTGCGTCTAATCTTAGCTGTCTAGTCTTGTCTAACTAGTCTTGCCAGGCTAGTATTGTCTGTCTAGTTTATCTGTCTTTTGTTGCCGGGTCCTGTCTGTCTATTATTGCCTGTCTAGTATTGTCTATCTGGTATTGTCTGTCTAGTATTATCTGCCTAGTATTGTCAGTCTAGTCTTGTCTGTATAGTTTTGTCAGTCTAGTCTTGCCTGTCTAGTATTGTCTGTCTTTTCACTCGGGCCGAGCTGCAGAGTGCAGTTGGCCGGATGAAGGAGGGAAAAGCGCCGGGTCCTGATGGTGTTCCACCGGAAGCGTGCAAGGTGTTTGGGCATGTGTGTGAGGACATGTTCTTGAGCATGATGAATGAATTGTTGATGAATGGCAGTTTCCCCAAAGAGTGGAAGAGAGCGAGACTGGTGATGATTGAAAAAGAGCGAAAGGAAGGAGAGGAAGCTAATTACAGGCCAATCTGCCTACTGAATGGGATAGCGAAGATGTTTGAGAGTATGATCGGAGCTAGGATAAATGAGGATCTCGAGAGGGCAGGGGGTCTTTCAGAGGAACAGTATGGGTTCAGAGGCGGCCGCACTACGGTGAACGCAATGATGCGTGTGATAGAGAGAGCAAGGTTAGCAAATACGGGTCCATGGCGTACCCGTAGCTACTGCGTGCTTGTAACCCTGGACGTGAAAAATGCCTTCAATTCGGTCCCATGGGGCGAAATCATGGAGGCTTTGGAACTAAAGGGGGTAGCTCCCTACCTTCGAAAGATGGTAGGGAGCTACTTGAATGATAGGGAGATAGTGACTGTGGAAGGTAAAATCTTCAAAATGAGTGCGGGTGTTCCACAGGGTTCGGTTCTTGGGCCGATACTGTGGAACATATTCTATGATGAGGTTTTGAGATTGAGGCTGCCAGACGGGGTTACACTCGTAGGGTACGCTGATGACTTAGCGGTGGTCGCTGTCGCAAGAACGGAAGAAAGTCTGAAAGCGATAATAAATGAGGCAATTGGTAGGATTGATCGGTGGATGGGGGAAAAAGGGCTTGCTCTGGCTCCCCACAAAACCGAGGCGGTCCTGCTAATTGGGAGAAGAAAGCTGCGTGAATTGACCGTGCGAATGGGGACAGTTGACGTACCGGCTCGGGAATCTGTAAGATACCTTGGGGTAGAGCTCCAGCGAAATCTCAGGGTGTCCGATCAGGTCACCCGGGTGGTGAGCAAGGCTACAGCATGTGTGAGAGCCCTTGAACGGCTGATGCCCAACATAGGTGGGCCGTTGGCCTCCAAGAGGAGGGTTATGAATGCGGTCGTGCACTCCATTCTCCTGTATGGGGTGCCGGCATGGATAAATGCGTTCAGGATTGAATGTTATAGAGCGAGACTGATGAGAGTGCAAAGGTGTATGCTGCTGCGTGTGTGCAGCGCATACAGGACTGTTTCTGGCGACGCCGTGGCGGTCGTTGCTGGAGTTATCCCGTTAGACCTTCTGGCGCATGAAAGGGTGAGAGTTTGGGGAGGTAATGACCCTAGAAATGAAAGGGAAAAAACAATGCGTGTATGGCAAGAGCTATGGCAGGGGTCGGAAAAGGGAGCCTGGACCAGGCAACTGATTCCGACTATCGATGAATGGGTCAACCGTGGGCACGGGGAGGTGAATTATCTCCTCACCCAGGCGTTTACGGGGCATGGATGCTTTGGGTCTTACCTGGTGCGCATCGGGAAACTGGTTGAGGCGCACTGTAGGTACTGTGGAGCGACTGAGGACACTGCTGAGCATACCATCTTCGAGTGTACGAGATGGGAGAGAATGAGGAGCGCCGCAGAATGCAAGGTGGGAGAGAATGTGAACAAGGAGAGTATGGTGAGAATTATGCTCCGCTGTGAGTATGAATGGGGCGTGCTGACTGGAATGATAGGTTATATAATGAGGAGAAAGGAGAAGGATGAAAGGGACGAGCGTAAAGTGGGTCGAGGGGTTGCTACGCGCGAGCCGAGCGTGCCATCGCCGGGCCCCCCTTAGTGCGTAGGGGGCGCACAAATTTATTGTAAACTCTTATGTGAGGGGGGGCACGGCAATTAACGACGCGCCCGGCACAACGAATGAATGGATGAATGCTTTGGATATGAAAGGGGGAGGAACGTGGTGAAGTTATGCCAAATTTTGGATTCCATCACGTTCTCTCTGGTTTTGACTGGGGGGTCTGAATGGTGGGGGTTTTTTAGTGGGTCGCCCCTTTTGGGGGCAGCCCCACACTACCACTCGACACGGGTCGGGTGGTGTCTGTTTGCAGATTTTCACCTCCAGCACGTGCAAAAAAAAAAAAAAAAAAAAAAAAGTATTGTCTGTCTAGTCTTGTCCTTGTAGTCTTGTTTTTCTAGTCTTGTTTGTCAAGTCTTGCCTGTCTTTTTTTTTAAATTAGTGGTTCGGGGGAAGCTCTCACTAAATCCCCTATTCCACCTTGGCTTTTAGTATGCGCCACCCTGGTATCACATATTTAGCATTCATTGTGGGTGAGCAGCCCAGACGGTTTACTGAAAAACCGTCCTAGTTGTTGTCTCCCCGACCAGGATTCGAACCCGGGATATTTTGACACAAAAAGAAAAAGACGAGAGACATACTACAGAGTGGAAAAAACTCCGAGAGGAGCAGCTACAAACATGAGCAAATATTTAATTTCACCAAGACCAACATACAAGGAGAAAACAGAAAAACTAGGGCAGAAAAAATCCGTCCGGGCTGCCCACCCTGAAGGAATGCGCAAGCGATACCGGGGTGGCGTACTTTTAAGCCAAGTGGAAGAAGGGGTTTAGTGAGTGAGAGCCTCACACACAGGCTGGTAGAGCTTCCCCCAAACCACATATAAAAAGAAAGGCACCAAAAGAACTAGGAAAATATGTGCCCTAGTTACGATTGATATTGGCAACGCTTTTAACTCCGCTGTATGGGAAGACATCTTGGAAGAAATAACAAGAAGAAAAATATCTCCCTACCTACTGCGAATGGTTCGCAGCTACTTCGAGGGCTGCAGTATCATACTTCAAGCCGAACAAGATATGCTACCCCACAACATCACTAGTGGTGCCCCCAGGGCTATGTATTAGGACCGACACTGTGGAACGTACTCTACGGTGGAGTACTTCGGCTGGAACTACCTGAAGGGACTAATTGCAAGCTAACAGGCTTCGTTAACGATCTAGCACTAACCATCGTCGGAAAAAAACAGAAAAGGGTATCATGCAAAGGGCCAATCAAACAAATTGTCTGCTGGATGGAGTCAAAATCACTGCGCATAGCACCGGAAAAGACTGGATGAAAGTACTGGATTCAAAAATCATTCCTAAACCACACATCAAATACATAGGAATTATAATCGACAAATGTTTGTCTTTTAAAGAGTACTTTAAAATGGCAGCAGAGCGAGTAAAGCGAATAAAAACCACATTTGCCCTCGTAAAACTTAGGACCAATGTTCGAGGGCCTAGGAGCATCAAACGCAGGTTGCTCAGCGTAGTTGCCCATTCTCCGATGTTATACGGTGCCCCTATCTGGGCGGAGGCCACTAATATACAAAAACTAAACTAAGAAACAATATAGAAAAACTAGAAGCTTATCAGAGAAAACTTGCTCTGCGGGTATGTAGTGCCTATCACACAGTGACCAGAGATGCAGCGTTAGTTATCTCAGGCATTCCGCCAATTGACCTGCAAATAAAGCTAAGAAAATACTTACATTATGCTTCCAAAGACGACATAACAAGAAAGAAGGCAAACGATAACCTTTTAAGGGAATAGCAGGAAGCGTGGAATATGAAACCAAAAGGCGAGTAGACAAGGATACTCATCCTCAATATAGAGACTTGGTACCGACGACAACATGGGAAAATAAACTACCACCTAACCCAAATACTCACGGGCCTTGGGTGCTTTAAGGAATACCTTCACAACATCGGAAGGGCATCAGATCCAAACTGTATATACTGGGGACAAATAGACAACGAAATCCATACGCTATACGATTGCCCGAGATGGGACAAAGAACGTAAGGATGTAGCAATAGTCAAACACTATAAACGGAATGATCAACAAGATCCTATCCCAAAAAGAAGCTGATGAACGTATCTGGAATCTGAGGGAAATAATCTAAATAGTCCCCAATCCAAGCTACCATGTACTGCGATAGCAGACACTAATTTATTTAACATATTTTATTAAATGTAATGACAACTGACACCCTGAATGTAAATGCTACAAGCGGTCCCAGGGTGCTCAGGGTTATAAATAAAAAGTGTTTTCTGTCTAGTATTGTCTGTCGAGTCAATATAGTCTTGTAAGTATTATCTTGTCTATTGAGTGTTGCCTGTCCAGTTTTGTCTGTTTCGTCTTTGCTGTCTTGTCTGTATAGCTTTGTATACTCTAGGCTTGCCCATATAGTCTTCTGTTTAAACAATTGTAATAACAATTTTCACATAAACTGTTGTGCACATACCTTTTAATAAATTTTCCAGATTGACAATCTTTGTCCTCAATGACGGCAACATAACAAACAGTATAAAAGATATCAGCAACATTTGAGTCTACCCATGTTAAATTAATGCTGTGGGTAGAAGATGGTTCCGCTTCGAGTTGGTAGGGCGCCACGGGTTCCGTTGAAGATTCGTTGCTGTAAAAAGAATCTAAGTCGTTCTTTGAGGAAAAATTGGAAGTCGAATTTTCAGAATATTCAAGGAAGAATGGAACCCATTCGGCATCGTCATCTCTCGTTGCGAGTGATTGAACTCTGAATTCGTAAGGAACGCCTTGTTGAATACCTAATAATTGAACAAATATAAGTAGACTCAACAACGAAATTGTTTTGGCATACTCATTGAAATACCAATAACTATAATGGATTGTGATATTATTTAAAAGGTTTAAAGCTACATGTATCTAATACTTCATAATAAGTTTATCATTTAATAAATTTTATTCAATTCTGCCTTATAAAGTCATGTTTAATTCCTTGGATACGGATCAACAAAACAGTGGTTTATTTACTAGTGAAATTAAAATTATATTTCACTAGTGAAATAAAAGTATCCCTGGCATCAAAATAACTCACTTACTGGCTTCGAAACATTGAACAAATGTTAACTTCGCTGATGTTTTTTTTGAACGCCAATCACAAAACATTCTTTTGTATAAATCTCACCATCCAACCATCTAACAATAATTCTTCGGATGTATCCATTTATGATTAATAACACAAATTAATTATACAAAATTTTGAAGTACGAATCATGACAACACTTTGTCATGACAACACAATCAGGTCCGGACAATATGCTTCTCGTACAAAACACGGAAAATGGAACTTTTCTTTGAATTTAACTTTTTAAATCAAAAGCAAAATTGAATAAAAGTTTGAATTAAACTCTCGGATAAAATTAAGAAAATTCGAATTCTCTCCCGCTTAATTGTATCCGTTAGTATAATAAATAACTATATTTAAGATCTAGATCTTAATTAAAAATTATATAAAATACACCTATCTATCCCTCGTATCACAAGGTTCCTATTTTAAAACTTTCTTGCTTTTACACGGTTTAATATTTTCTTTCTAAACCGTGTAAAAGCGAGAAAGGGTAAAAGAGAAACCTGTAAAACGAGGGATAGGTTTTTTATATATTAAACCAACGTTTAATTTATTAAGTTTTATAAAGTATTTTTAAAAATTTAAATGCAAAAAGCATATTCACATTAAAGACAAAGATGTATGAATACTATTTCGAACTGAATGTGAGTGAGCAATCAATATGAGATATGTAGCGGCATTTATTTAGATATACTTCGCCTTGAATGTAAATAAACTATAGTAGATATAATTATTATGTACCTGTTATAATTTTCTTGAAACCATAAACATCTTGGACATTGAAGGAAGAATGGTTAACTTTCTTCCACTGTACTTTATAAGAATTTGGCTGATCGCTACCACAAACTGTTCTATCTGTACTGATTTCCGACCAAACTAATTTTACCGCTGCCGCATTGTACTTTTCAACGGTTAAATTGCGAATACCAACTTTTCCTATAATTTAAACAAAATATTTATATTAATCCAAAATATTTCTATTAATCCAAACTATTTCTAATATTACAAAATATTTCAGAAAAATAATTCAAAAAGCTAAAATAAAACTTTAAAACTTCAACTTGACTAATGGTTTGATCAATAGGAACATAAAATCTATTCTTAAATTTTAATTACAAAAAATGTTTAAACTTACCAGTTTGACATGAAACTTGAACGAATTCGTTACTGGCTTCGTTGGAATACGTTTGTATGGAAAACGTATAATTAGCATTAGCTATCAGATTATTAGCTAGTTTATAAGTTTCATTTGTCACGTAATCTTTCAGACGCAACCCTGTGACAAAGAGAGTCAACATATTTAAATGGTTTAATCATTATATCAATAATACTTTAATTTCTTATTTAGTATTTGCTATTAAAAATAAGTTATTGACTTTAGCTTCAAGTTATTTTAAGTGTAAGTATATGTATTTTAAGTGAATAATTAAATTACAAACAAAATTAAATCGATTAATGTAAATATCATCTAGATTTGGATGCAAATGTAATAATATTAACTAACTATTCATGTGTTTTTTTTGCAATAATATTTGAATATAAATTTCTTATTTTCAGAAATGTAATACAATCTAATACTCAATGTTTTTTTTTTCATAAATAATGCCGGTTTCCATACTTAATATAAAATTCCAGACCTGTTTAGAATTTGTAATCATTTCGAAAACTTTCTTTTATTCTCCACATTTCTCTATTATTAATGTAATTCGATCGAAAACTTTTGCCAGGAGTAATAAAAATAAAGAAAAACTGAACATAAACGTAGTTATTTTACTCACTTGAATGATGGGCTAATATGCTGTAGGCCTGGGCGTTTGGCACTTTGGTCCATTGCAAACAGACGCTGGTATCGTTGTAAGAATTACATGTAACGTTCATTGGAGCTCTTGGACTATTCATTGACGAGTTCAGTTTGACTAATGCTGGGGACCAAACTGTACCAGCGGCATTCACAGCCATACATTGATACAAACCTATTTCAAAATGCATAAACATTTTTTGTAGAATTATAAATTTATCTAATATATGATGAATTATGGTACATTAGAGTCCTGTATAAAAATTTCTGTTACAATACATGCCTTTGCGCTTAGTTTCGTCTGGTCTTGTCTGTCTGGTTTTGTCTGTCTGATCTTGTACGTCTGGTCTTTTCTGTCTGGTCTTGTCTGTCTGGTCTTGTTTGTCTGGTCTTATCTGTCTGGTCTTGTCTGTCTAGTCTTGTCTGTCTAGTCTTGTCTGTCTAGTCTTGTCTATCTGGTCTTGTTTCTCGGGTCATGTCTCTCTGGTCTTATCTCTCTGGTCTTGTGGCTCTGGTGTTGTCTGTCTGGTCTTGTCTGTCTGTGTAAAATCTGTCCATTATATTTCCTAGTGTCCTCCTCCTTTGTTTCGATATTCTTTCGAACCACGGCGTACACTTCTTTGCATAACTGCTCAGAACCTATTAAAACCATACATCATGTATGCATTATATGTAATACCAGCGGTATGCTCTAAGATTCTTCTTTCTTCGAACCAGTTTCGGCATGCAAAAAGCGTGTGGTTTACATCAGGGCTATTCAACCCTTTTGTATTTGGGATCACTTTTTTAAATATCTATTTACCACGATCGACCAGAACATGTAGATGGCCACAAGAGACAGGGTCTTGCCTATCTGGTCTTGTCTCTCAGGCCGATATCAGACAGACAAGATAGACAAGACCAGACAAAAAAGAACAGACGAACAAGAGCAGAAAGAAAATACCAGACGGGCAAGACCCGATGACAGGCATGATAGAAGTGATGAAGTCCTCTTTCCAACTCACGAAAAGCTACAATAGGAAATACCGGAAGTAAGAGAAGTACTGGAAATCTCTAGGGAAGAACTACTTAGCGCCACTAAACGACTTAGAAACGGTAGAACACCAGGCCCAGATAAACTTCCTCCAGAAATTATCAAAATTGTGGTAAACAGCCAGCCACACTTCATTTTAGAAACAATGAACAGAATACTAAGAAGCGGAAATTTCCCAGAAAAGTGGAAAAAAGCCAATCTGGTGCTCCTAAGGAAGGGAGAAAAACCTATACAAGAGCCTGCCTCCTATCGCGCCATTTGTTTTCTGGGTGTCGCAGGAAAGCTCCTTGAACAGATGTTGCTTGATAGAATTAAGACAAAGCTTGATAAAGGCAAACAGCTCTCGGACAGACAATATGGGTTCAGGGAAGGAAGGTCGACGGTAGATGCTATCATGAGAGTTGTTGGAATGGCAGAGAAAGCTTCACCTGGTACGCGGACAACACGGAAGAACAGCGCATTGATAACCCTCGATGTGAAAAACGCATTCAACTCGGTCGCACGGCGAAATATCATGTAAGAACTGACTAGGAAGAACTTTCCCTCATACCTGTTGCGATTACTTCGCAGCTATCTATCCAACAGAAGATATTTATTCGAAGTTGGTACTCCATTAATTACGAAGTATACAGTGGTGTTCCACAGGGCTCAGTCCTGGGTCCTACATTGTGGAATATCCTGTACGACGGCGTGTTGAGACTAAATCTGCCGGACGGACTGCAAATAATAGGATTCGCTGACGACCTAGCCATTGTTGCAATAGGGGAGACAGAGGAAGAGATAATGAGTCGCGCAAACATGGCCATTAAACAAATGGCTAGAAAAAAAAAATTGCCAAAAAAACAGAATCTGTACTGTTAATAGGCAACATAATTGGACCTATAGGACCTATTACCATTACAATTAAAAATGTAGTAATCACTCCCAAAGAAGCAATTACATACCTGGGAGTAACCATTGACAGAAAGCTCTCCTTCAAGGAGCACGTCAAAAGAATTACGGCAAAGACCCTTAAAGCCACCTCAGCTTTGGAAAAACTAATGCCCAATACTAGTTGACCAAAAAGTAGTAAGAGCTGCTTTGCTCGGTGGTCCAATCAACTATGCTGTACGGAGCTCCGGTCTGGGCAAGGGCCGTTACGAAAACAAACATTAAAAACATGACTATGTTCAAAGAAAAATGGCCATTCGAGTATGAAACGCATATATAACAATATCTGGGGATGCCGTACTACTCTTCGCCGGAGTTGCACCGATAGAATATCAAATACAAGAAAGAGTGGATCTGTACAAGACCAGAAATTCCACAAACAGAGAACACTACAGAAGAAGAGCAAACGACCAAATGTTTTCACTATGTCAAAATAACTGGGGCGCATCTGAAAAAGGACCCTGGACGAGACCCTTAATACCCCGTGTGAAATTATGGGCAACACGCCAGCATAGAGATGTTTCCTACCACCAAACATAGGCTCTCAGCGGCCACGGATGTTTCCGGGAGTACTTGCATAGGATCGGCAGGGCCTTCGACGACTATTGCGTGTACTGCGGGAACGCAGACACCACACAACATACCATTTTCGAATGCGAAAGGTAGATCCCTGAAGGAGAAAAGTGGATGAAACAGACAAACTCGAAGTACATACACTAGCAGACGTAATGCTTAAATCAGCACAATACTGGTATTGTAGACACGGAAAAATGTTAGGAGAGATTATTACACAAAAATAACTCGACGAACAACGACGGATGCAGAGGCAAAAATAAACAGAAAAAAAAGAACAAGAATTAAGTTCCAGAAACCCTAAACCCTCATAGTGACCCCCATTTACTCCCCAATTCATGTATGGATAAAAATATAAAATCCTATCGTACGACAACGACCGCTTGAGGTTATGCTTGCAGCGATACCAAGATGCTCGTGATTTCAGGAGGGCCACTTGTCAAGTTAACTGAAAGTGCTTCTTGCTACGTCCTCAAAAAATAGAACCAGATAAACAAAACTAGATAAATAAGACCAGACAGACAAGACTAGACAGACAAGACCAGACAGACAGACAAGACCAGACAGACAAGACCAGACAGACAAGACCAGACAGACAAGACCAGACAGACAAGACCAGACAGACAAGACCAGACAGACAAGACCAGACAGACAAGACCAGACAGACAAGACGCGACAGACAAAACCAGACAGACTAGACCAGAGAGACAAGACCAGAGAGATAAGGCCAGACAGACAAGATCAGACAGAAAAGACCAGACAGACAAGACTAGACAGAGGAGACCAGAGAGACTAAAAAACAACAGAAATACAAGACCAGACAGACAAGACCAGACAAACAAGACCAGACAGACAAGACCAGACAGACAGACAAGACCAGACAGGCAAGACCAGACAGACTAGACAGAGGAGACCAGAGAGACTAGACCAGACAAGACCAGGCAGACAATACCAGAGAGGCAAGACCAGAAATACAAGACCATACAGGCAAGACCAGACAAAAAGGACCAGAAGGACAAGATTAGACAGACAAGACGAGACAGACAAGACCAGACTGATAAGACTAGACAGACAAGACCAGACAGACAAATCCAAACAGATAAGATCAGATAGACAAGATCTTGTCCTCCTCGGTGGTGTAGTTGACAACATACCCGCCTTTCAATGCGGGAGACCCGGGTTCGAATCCTGGTCGGGGAGGCGACAACTAGGGCGGTTTTCATTAACCGTCCGGGCTGCCCACCCTGAATGAATGCATAGGGGATTTGGTGAGAGCTTACCCTGAACCACTTTTAAACAAAAAGATAGACAAGATCAGATAGACAAGATGAGATAGACAAGGACAGAAATACAAAACCAGACAGATAAGACCTTACAGACAAGACCAGACAGACAAGAACAGAAAGACAAGATCAGACAGACAAGACCAGACAGATAAGACTCGGCAGACAAGACCAGACAGACAAGAGTAAGACAGACAAGGCCAGACAGTCAAGACTAGACAGACAAGACCGGACAGACAAGACTAGACAGACAAGACCAGAGAGACAAGACCAATCACACAAAACCAGGCAGACAAGACCAGAGAGACACGACCAGATAGAGAAGACCAGAGAGCCAAGACCTTGACTCTTGTGGCCTTCTATATTTAAAGAAGTGATCCCATATACGAAAGGGTTGAATAGCCCTGATGTAAAGCATACGCTTTTGCATGTCGAAACTGGGTCGAAGAACGCCGTGTGAAACATAACTGTAGTGTACGATGAAGTATACGCTGTGGTTCGATAGATTATCGAAATAAAGGAGAAAGACACTAGTAAATAGAATGGACAGATTTTACGCTGAAGAAATGCGAGAGCGGATACGAGATAAAAAATGATCAGAGAGACAAGACCACATCGACAAGATCTGTCAGATAAGACGAAACAGATAGGTCCAGAAAGCTTAGAGTATACAGCTAGATAAGACTAGTATGTCCTAAAACGCCAATGTACAATAAATTCCTTGAAAAGTTGCTAATTTAATGATAATGTGTGAATTGCTAATTTAATGATAATGTATCTTTTGGCGCATATTTGCCAAAAGAGTGAAGAATAATTAACTTGTTCCTGCTCGCCGATGTTTGGTGGTGTTCCCTTCAAAATTCTCGACCCGTATCCATACTAGACCGAAAATGTTCTTCTTGGCAGATGATTTAATGTTTATACAGAGCTACTTTTTATTACTTATTGATTGAACTGAATATGGCTGATGAAATGATACATTATTATTAAGTGCAGCTTTTATTGTGTTGGTTAGTGTTAAAAAACCTAAGAGATAAATGTTAGTGGCAAACAGCTATGTTTAAAAACAAAGTAGTGTAAATGGAAGTAAGGGACTCGCTAGAAGTAGGTATAAAAAAACTACGAAATGTTTGCTGAATATTTACAGAGGATTTCTAAATTTTGTTGCAACTAGTTGACTTGAAAATTTGGAACTGCACCCATGATAACGAGTATTGCAAATAAAATATTTTTTAAATGTCAGCGTCACCACCAAACAAGCAAGAACAAGTCCTCTTTTGACTTGTCATCGCATCTCTTTTCAACACGAGTGAATGAACGTTCATTCGCTCACTAGTTAACCAGTTACCCGGCAGACTAGAATCCTTGGAATACGCACAAAACCCATAAAAAATATATGTAAATAAAATGGTTATAAGAATCAAAAAGCAGATGTAGTTGAAACTACAGACAAGTGTATCTATTCCGTGTATTCAATATCTAAAACAATAGAAAATACCCGAAAAACGACCAATTTGTATTGGAAGTTTACACGGCGAAAGATTCATCTCTCACAATTCTATGCAACAAAAGTCTTAACTCTTTGCTCTCAGGGTTAATGTAAATTGCTCATTTAATATTATGAAAATTAGTTTTTTAGCTAACATTTTAGTTAACATTTAAAACTATTATTGTTACTTTTTAATTTCATATTGCTCAGTACGATTCAATTAATTATACGTGTCTATGCAAGGTTTGTCCGAAATGCAATGTCAGTGAATTAATAGTGACGCCATTATACATCGCAGCGCGCTAGGGCCAGTTGGTTTCGCTGGAGCGGGAAGTCAGCTTTAGAAGGCGCGATCGCTCCGTCAACTCAGACCATCCTCATAATAAGGACATAATTTTCAGTGATACTGGATTTTGTCTCCTCTGCAAGCCGTAATGCAGCGCTCGTTGGAACGAAGGGTTGCCATCAAGTTTCAACAGGGCAAGTTCATAGTGGAAACTTTTGCTACAATAAAGACGGCCTTTGACGATGATTGTTTGTCGGAAAGTCAAGTCTACCGGTGGTATAATGTATTTTTAGAAGACCGAGAACAGGTCAGCGGTGAAGCCCGGATACTTCACCAAGATAGCGCGCCAGCCCGCACCGATGATTCTGTTTTCTTTGTTTTTTGCGCTTGAAAACTTGCATGAAAGGACACCATTTCGGGACAGTTGACAAAGTTGAAGAGGCTTGCATAAAGGTTCTAAAGAACATTTCGGAGAAGGCCTACCGTGACGCCTTCGATGCATGGGAATCTTGTTGGAAGCGATGTATCGTTGCAGAAGGAGCCTATTTGAAACCTTTCAATATGTTGAACCGATCTGATCTACATATATTTTTTAAACGTTTCACTGACATTACTTTTCGGACGAGCCATTTATGTATTGCTAAATGATCTATATTACTTTATTCTAGTTATTCTATTCCAATATTCTAGTTTAGAATATATCTTTGTGATTTATATATATATATATATATATATATATATATATATATATATATATATATATATATATATATATATATATATATATATATAAATATATATATATACATATATATATATATATATATATATATATATATATATAAATATATATATATATATATATATATATATATATATATATATATATATATGTGTGGTATTGCAAGATTAAATTATTAATACATTTTTATGTTGTCGGTATTATGTCACCTGTCTAGCCTAGTCTACATTCAGTATATCCCTTTCCATATAGAATTTACTATAGAGTCTAATGTACAGTAAATTGTAGAATCACTAGTCAAATATAAACTATGAATAATTAATGAAATATAAACTAAAAATAATTACCTGCATCCGATGTTACGGAATAGCTAATGATGAGGCCGGATTTTTGTTCATGAGCTCTACCGTAAGTATCACTCTTAGAGAAAGGTTTACCATTTTTGTACCAGACGATTTTGGGCTCAGGTACTCCAAACGCTTGACAATCTAAGCGAATTGTTTTCGCCGATGGGTACATCTTCGACATCGGCGTCACATTGAAATAAGGTATTTGATGCACGGACACAAAATAACTCTGTAAAAATAAACATGTAATAATATAAAAAAAAATAAAGTACCGAAATAATTTATTGTGGCTTTATGATTATGTTGTATTATAAAAATCAGCGATGAAGTTTTCGTATTGTATGCACGATTATTACTTTTAGATTTTAGTATAATATTAATTATTTGCTATAATAGAAGCTTCTAGAAAATCCGATTTAACAAAAAAATAGTTTTAGCTAAAAACATTAACAACAAAAAAATAACAACAGCCCAGATCTTATAATACGTTTGTGAGAAAAGTAAAGATAACTAGTTATGTTTGTTACTATAGCGTCTTAGGGAAATATAAGAAGTTTTTCCTCAAAACATAACACCCTATTGTTTGCTTTTCTGGGACTCTTCAAAATAAGAAAAAAGTTTTTAGAATAAAGCAGGTACTAAGATGTTTTAAAGCAAGATCTAGAAGAGAAGATAAAGATATACACTCAAGCTCACATATATATATATATATATATATATATATATATATATATATATATATATATATATATATATATATATATATAGAAGTTCGATATCAGTAATTATGTAATATATGTGTGACGGGAAAGTGAATGAAAGGGAATCTATTTACACTACAAAGACAAAGTATAAACATATTGGATTACCTGTTCTACCCGACCACCTGAGTTGTGTGCTGAACAAGTGTATTTTCCAGTCATGGTAACAGTTACGTTCCGTATCACAAGAACACTAGAGTTTCCAACAACAAAATTCATATCTGAAACAAAAATCATGGTTGGAGCGTTATCCCATCAGCGTTTTCCAAACTTCTGTCCGGATATTTTTATATTTCAAGTTATATGCATTCAAAAAAAGAATTTACTCTCATAACAAATACACAAATATTTTTTTATGGAGAAGTGTGATATTCTTACTTAACTTAACTTAAACTATCAAGTTTTTCAAGGGTTTGGAGATAAAAATGTTATTTTTATATATATATATATATATATATATATATATATATATATATATATATGTATATATATATATATATATATATATATATATATATATATATATATATATATATATATATATATATATATATTACGAACTACAATCTCGAAAAGCTTTACATTTATAGATCGTAACAAAAGGCATTATAAACTTTAACGCTTTTCTGCTTAAAACTGGGTGCTCTTTATAACCCAACCCATTTCAATTTTAAAATCGACATCGGAATCTTACAATAGGGAATATGCATGTTTTTTGTTATACTTTTAATTCACTGTTTACACCGTTATAACATAGAAAAAATATAAATACTTATTGAAAAATGCTGTAATTAAATTTAAAAAATTATTTAAAATAGGGAAAATTTTTTAGCTGTTCAAACGCTGCAATTTTCGCGCGATCTATTAATGACGTCATTGATAGTTTAGTCCATTGTTTATTACAGCTGTTTTCATTCTTAACTTCAGGTTTTTACGTTCGTTTTCAAACCAAAAGGCTGCAGTGATATACAAATGTAAACAATACGAACTTGTTTACATGTTATGTTACGCCATTTTCGTTTTAAACAATGGTGTTGCGTTTTACAAATTTGAATTTCCCTCGCATAATTTGCACCTTTATTTATTAATTTTAGTATTTAAATTTAAGTATTTAAAAAGATATTAATTACAAAAATAATGGTTTATTATGTCCGGTCATTAAAGATTCGGAAAAAAAATATTTGAACCAAATTTAAATTTCATGCATATTCCCTATTGTGCATCGGATCACAAGTTACTCTGGTCTTCTCTTGTCTGGTCTTGTCCGGTCTTGTCTCGTCTGATCTTGTCTGGTCTTGTCTTGTCTCGACTGGTCTCGTCTGGTCTCGTCTGGCCTCGACTGGACTCGTCTGATTTTGTCTGGTCTTGTATGATCTTGTTTGGTCCAGTCTTGTCTTGTCTAGCTTTGTCTGGTCTTGTTTGGTCTTGTCTGGTCTTAATGGATCGTGTCTGGTCTTGTGTGGTCTTATCCGGTCTTCTCTTGATTGGTCTAGTTTTGTTTGGTTTTGTCTGGTCATGTCTGGTTATGTCTGGTCTTGACTGGTCTTATCTAGTCTTGTCTGTTTTGTCTGGTCTTGTCTGGTCTTCTCTGGTACGGTCTGGTCTTGTCTGAACATGTCTGATCTGGTCTGGTCGTGTCTGGTTTTGTCTGGTCTTGTCTGGTCTTGTCTGGCCTTGTCTGGTCTTGTCTGGTTTCGTCTGGTCTCGTCTGGTCTTGTGTGGTCTTGTCTGGTCTTATCTGGTCTTATCTGGTCTTGTCTGGTCTTGTCTGGTCTTGTCTGGTCTTAGCTGGTCTTGTCTGTTTTTGTCTCATCTTGTCTGGTCTTGTCTGGTCTTGTCTGGTCTTGTCTGGTCTTGTCTGGTCTTATCTGGTCTTGTCTGGTCTTGTCTGGTCTTGTCTGGTCTTGTCTAGTCTTGTCTGGTCTTGTCTGGTCTTGTCTGGTCTTGCCTGGTCTTGTCTGGTCTTGTCTGGTCTTGTCTAGTCTTGGTTGGTCTTGTCTGGTCTTGTCTGGTCTTGTCTGATCTTGTCTGGTGTTGTATTGTCTTGTCTTGTCTGGTCTTGCCTGGTCTTGTCTGGTCTTGTCTGATTTTGTCTGGTCTTGTCTGGTCTTGTCTGGTCTTGTCTGGTCTTGTCTGGTCTTGTCTGGTCTTGTCTGGTGTTGTCCGGTCTTGTCTGGTCCTGTCTGGTCCTGTCTGGTCTTGTCTGGCCTTGTCTGGTCTTGTGTGGTCTTGTTTCGTCTTATCTGGTCTTATCTTTTTTTTGGGTAAGGAGGAGTAAAATACATTTACGTACGGCCCCCAGTGCTCCAAATTACTCTGCGGAGTGTGGGACTACTCGCCTTAGTGGCTCGACTACCCACTAAAAAACCAACTCCTCAATTTTTACCCCTTGCAGGACTCCCTTCTCAGCATTACTTCGCTAGGGGTGTACCTTCTGCTTATCTTATTCCTCTTTTTGTACGATCCGTTTCGTCCTTCTCTTTTGCTATTATGACAGATGTCGCTAGCTTCTGCACTGCGTCCCAGCATTCTCTGCTTTGTAGCATTGTCTCCTGTAGGTTTTAGGAAAGCTGACCCCAGCTTTCCTCATTTTCCATTTCCAGCCGTTGTTTCGCCCATCTGGGGCAGTTGAAAAATGTATGGAGGCAATCATCCACCAGGTCCGGGCAGTACACACAATTTTCGGTCTCCCTCCGATGTCTGCTATAGAGGTCTGGCCATGCTATGAAGCTAAAAAAAGTAGAAGCTAAAGAAAGTAATTCACTTCTCCATATCCTCGTGTCACCCATGGTTCTATGAGTGAGATGATTCGTTTTGTCCACACCGCACATCCAGTTTCCTGGTCCCATCTTGTCTACCATTCCTGCATAGTGTCTTCTCTAATCCGGCTACTGTTCCCCTCCCCTTCAAGGTACCTTCTTAGGCTTTCTTTTGTCATCAGGTCTATTGGCATCAGCTCGCAACTACCGACAGCGCTTCCGCCGAGGCCGTCCTGTAGGAACTACATATTCGTATGGCCAGCTGTCTCTGTATTCTTTCATACATTCTTCTATATTTTTTTGTTCTTATCAACGATTCATACCACGTAGGAGCACCGTACAGCATTTTTGACAGTGCCACTGTGAAGAGTGTGCGTCTGCGGCTCGCCCTTAGTCCCTTAATGTTTGTCATTATCCTTCTCAGCTGTTCTACCGTTTGGCTTACGTTTTTTGCGGTTTCCTGCAGGTGCGTATACATTTTTAGGTCTTTATCCAGTCGTATGCCCAAATATTTTATACTTTCTTTTGTTTTAATTGTCGTATTTTTAAAACCTATGCTCATCTCAGATAGAAGGACCCTATCTGTATCACTCCCTACCAGTACCAACGCTTCGGATTTTTGTGGCGCAATTTCAAGGCCCATTTCTTCGAGATCCTGGTCTATGATATTAAGCGACCATTCCACTTTTCGTTTCAGGTATTCCGCATTGCCATCTATTAGCACCACTGCCAAATCGTCCGCGTATGCCACGAGGTGACTTCCCTCCGGGAGGACCAGTCTGGCCTTATCTGGTCTTGTCTGGTCTTGTCAGGTCTTGTCGGGTCTTGTCTGGTCTTGTCTGGTCTTGTTTGGTCTTGTCTAGTCCTGTCTGGTCTTGCTCCGTCTGGTTTTGTCCAGTCTGGTCTTGTCCAGTCTGGTCTTGTCTAGTCTGGTCTTTTTCAGTCTGGTCTTGTCCAGTCTGGTCTTGCTCAATCTGATTTTATCCAGTGTGGTCTTGTCCAGTCTGGTATTGTCCAGTGTAGTCTTGACCAGTCTGTTCTAGTCCAGTCTGGTTTTGTCCAGTTTGTTAATATCCAGTCTGGTTTAGTCAAGTCTGGTGTTATTTTGTCTGATTTTATCCATTGTGGTCTTGTCCAGTCTGTTCTTGCCCAGTCTGGTATTGTTCAGTCTGGTCTTGTCCAGTCTGGTCTTGTCAGGTATGGTATTGTCCAGTTTCCATTGTAAACAATTAAAAAATAGTTGAGTTGAAATTTAGTTGTCTTTTAGTCGAATTTAGATTCGCGAAAAAGCGAAAACTTAAAGCCGATCTAAGTTCGATCGAAAATATAAATGCAATGATTTGCAATGTTTCCTTCTTTGTCGTTGGGAACAGCTGCACAAGTAAGTCTTAATTTGTTATTAAGTTTTTGATTCAATTGTTAAGTTTATTTGAAAAATCCATACTGATGAAGCCGTAAGGTAGAAACCGGTCTATGGTTGAGTTTAATTGTTGCTATTTATCAAATATTAATTTTCTTAGTTAACCACATTTGGTTTTTCGTGGCAGTAAAATGCAGAAAACCAGCCGTACTTACAACTGTGGTTACACAGTTGTAAGTCTTTGGTGAATTTGAACATAGTAATAATAAATCTTTGCTCTTAATTGTTTATAATAATTCACATAGTATAATTATTATTTTTAGTAATCTTATATTATTCGCCGTACAGCGACAGCTTGTGGGTTGCCTAAGTTCTTTTCAATATAAATGCAATGATTTGCAATGTTTCCTTCTTTGTCGTTGGGAACAGCTGCACAAGTAAGTCTTAATTTGTTATTAAGTTTTTGATTCAATTGTTAAGTTTATTTGAAAAATCCATACTGATGAAGCCGTAAGGTAGAAACCGGTCTATGGTTGAGTTTAATTGTTGCTATTTATCAAATATTAATTTTCTTAGTTAACCACATTTGGTTTTTCGTGGCAGTAAAATGCAGAAAACCAGCCGTACTTACAACTGTGGTTACACAGTTGTAAGTCTTTGGTGAATTTGAACATAGTAATAATAAATCTTTGCTCTTAATTGCTAAATAACTAAGTTAGGTTTTAAAGAAACGATTGTTTTTCGACGATCAGTAATTAAGTTTCAACACTCGGGGCCGTACCTCGACTCACCATTTGGGAAAGGTATTAATATATTTGAATATTAGCACATATATCCGAA
The DNA here is from genome assembly GCA_944588485.1 of Phosphuga atrata. Taxonomy (NCBI): domain Eukaryota; kingdom Metazoa; phylum Arthropoda; class Insecta; order Coleoptera; family Silphidae; genus Phosphuga; species Phosphuga atrata. The sequence continues at coordinate 30,761,697 of OX155898.1, forward strand.
AGCAAACTAGACACTACCTTTTTATATAGTGAAATATATTCAGTAATATGTACCTCAACTAGTATAAATTACTTAAGACTGCTACAAACTATCATGAAAGTTGGCGCACCTTTACTAGCGTCAACAAATCAAATTGGAAATTATGTAGGAGAACCTTTAGACAAAGTTTTGTGAACGAGATCTAACCTACCGGCGTAAATATGATTTTTATTACAAAATTCAAACATTTTTTGAGCTGTGAAAAAAAGATACAATAACCTAAATTTCCTCTATGAGTATCATAGTATATCGAAATACTTATTTTACCTGAGGATAACCTAATATATAAACGTATATCCTTATCCATTTTGAAGTGCGCCCATCAAGCCTAAGAAATAAGACCACCAACTTACTAGTTGATCGATTTGTCTTGTAGCAGGCTACTTCGGGCCTTTCAGCTGGCTTGCAAAAGAGTGAGTAGCGGCCTTTAGGCTAATGTAATAAAACTAGGCAAATAATACAACATGGCAAATAGATTCTGTTATATAAATATCGTTGTATAGTTTAGTATAACAGTTTATTCTAGTATTATAATCTTATCTATCGCATGTTTTTTTAAAATTAATTTTACATTAATTACAATTTATGTAAATTTATGTAATGTTTATATTTATGAATTAAAGTGTGATATATAATTTCTCATAACAAATTGTTAAATAAATTGACTAAAAAAATCTTAAGTATAATTGGGCAATTATAAAAATATTTACCATTTATCCATCGGATGGCGGGTCTTGGCCAACCGTCAACAACGCAATATAATGTAACATCATTTCCAACTAACACAGTAACATTCAAATCTATATCTATAGGTAATATCTTAGGAGGTACAACAACATTAGGATTATTCTGGACCATTTTTATCTTGCCAGCTTTGCTCAGCTTTGTCTTCATTAATACAGGGTTTAATACTTTACATCTGGAACAAAGAGAATAGATACAATTAATGGCAGGTCGACAACAAAGGAGGGAAATCAAACAAAAAGGAATTAGATTAGATTAGAGCTGAGTAAGAAAGAGAAGAGGGCTGTAAAACATTTATATTTAGGGACAGATGGTCGATAGTAAACACATTAAGGGTAATAATGGAGTATTGTTATACAGAATTAAGAGATAGAGTAAATATATAATACATTGGACATTTAATTTCAATCAATGTACATTTTTAAACGTAATTAAATAATTTAAATACTTTTAAACAATGTTGAAAAATAATTATTGTTAATGATATAATTAAAAGTTAAAAAACAGAATTGATACAAAATTGACTACATAATTAACATTCGCCTAATAAATTGTACTTATAATTATAATTGTAACAATACAGATATTTTAGACAGGGATGGTTATTAAAAAAATGACCTGATATTCTGATAATTTCTATTTAAATTGTCCGAAGAAACCAGAGTTAAGCTAGGGTTTTCATAATTTTTGTTTAAACTGGAACATTTTACAAGTTTTTCTTAATAAAACCTGCGATGTTAAACAACGGAAAGTATTAATTATTAATATATATATATATATATATATATATATATATATATATATATATATATATATATTTAATCATGCAAAAGTACACGCTGCAGCAACGCATAGAAATGGTGAAAAAATTACCAAAATATGTGCTCGTAAGTTAGACGCTGTTTACATTCGTGAACGATTGATGAAAATAGTTGAGGAAACTGGGTCGGTTTGTGATCGATTAAAGCCAATATAGTATAATCTCGGTAATTCGGCCATTGGTTAATCGGACGACACGTTCAGTAATCCACACTTTCTGATAATCCGGCGGTTGTCTGGTCCCATATGTGTCGGGTTATCGAGATTATACTGTATTTGTTTGTCCCAGGCGTAAACATTGCTGCTGTCGCTGAAAGTGTGCGTGAAGAGCGAAATCTGTCCATTTTTCGTTCACAACAACTTGGTCTTTCTGAGTCAACGACTTGGCGAATTTTGCGGAAAGACTTGCTTCTGTACCAATATAAAATTCAATTGGTACCAGAACTGAAGCCAAGAGACCACCGTTCCTGTCGAATTTTTTGCAGACTGGGCTTTAGAGCTGGTGGAGACGATCCTCGTTTTAGCGAAAAAATCACCTTCAGCGACGAAGCGCATTTTTGGCTAAATGGATAGGTAAATAAACACAACTGCCGCATTTGGAGCGACACCCAACCACGGGAGATACTCGAGATTCACTTGTATCCTGCGAAACTGACTGGTGCGGATTGTGGGTGGGCGGCATCATTGGTTCGTATAGTCCGGCGGTGACTGTTGAGTAGCCACCAAGATCGTACGATCTCACGCTCTTACGACTTTTTTCTTTGGGGCAACGTTAAGTCGTTGGTCAACGCCAATATAAAAACAACTCAAACTGAAGAACAACATTAATCGAACCTTTTCGGAAATCCAGCCCGACGAATTCAAGAAAGTCATCACAAGTCGTTGTAATTATGTAAATTTAATCCGCCAGATCTAGTTTTAGAGTTACGCTATATTGGCCTCTATTAGAATGTATCGTAGCTTTAAGCCATTTCCACGAACTCTGTTGAAGATTTTCTTTCAGTTTTAGTCAAAAGTTTTTTTTAAAAGTCTCATCAAATCTAAAAGACTTTCAATTGATGGGTGGGTTGTTGCAACTTTAGAAATTATAAGCTTTCTAGCAAATCTTTAGATTGTAGATTTGTAGATTTGTAGATGTAGATTATGGTAGTAGGTATTGACTTGTTGTACTGCGACATTTATAGATTTATTGTATCCCACTATTTCGTCTAGTCTTTGGTAAACTTACCCATTTAGAACGCCTCAGCTAGATTTGATTTCTTTCATAAATTTCAAGATCTGGGTGGGATTCAAGGATTATATCTGCTCCTCATTCAAAGAGTGCGCCCTAAGGTGCACCACATTTCTCTTATGGATCAGTGCTGCAAATTCCTTGAGAAGATGCATAGGAGTGTCCTCTGCCGAGTTGCAGAATCTGCATTTCTCATTATCCTCAGGGCCCACGATTTGGAGGTGTTTCTCCAAGTTTGCAGGTACTCGTTAGTAGGTACTCCTGTCAGAATTCTAACCTTTTTCCTATATAGTTTCAACGAACTGGTTTAAACGACAGGATCTTTGATGAAATATCGTTCTCTGTGAAGGATTAGGTTTTTCTGCTCGGTTGCTACATGCCAAAAATAACAAAGGCCAACAATGAAAACCTTCTGAAATGAATACTTTATTTGACATTTTGAAACCTCTAGCGGAATACAAATTTTACTTGATAGTTGCTAAACTAGGGTTGCCAACAGGTCTCTTTTAAAGAGAACATATTCTCTTTTCTTACAATTATTTCTTATTCTCTATTTTTTTACATATACCTACCCGAATTGTTCGCTTTTTTTCTAATTTTATCAGGGACAATTAATTATATAATTATTAGTTTGAAATTTAATTATCATCATGTATTGCGTATGTTTATGGGAATGGTTTATGATTTGGCTATTTGATTTGAAAGATTCTGTCCATAGATCAGTTCCATTATTTAGCTAACAGAGCAGTAATGCTGTCCAAAATATTAATTATTGAACTAAATAGCACATACCGAGTGACTATAAATGATTGAAGCATAATAGTACATTGGCAACAGTGAGCAGGTTGGTAATAGTTTTCTGTGTTGGTTGTACAACCTGTCAGTTGTCAATCGTCTTTATTTAGGTTATGTCACGAATGTTGTGCGTTGTAAAAACGATTGCAAAATAATCGACAACTTTATTAGATAACACGAATTATTACAAATAAATCTAAAGAAGGTGTTCGTGTTTCAATTGTTGACCTTGTTGCAAGCAACATTTGCAAGCAACAACAATTAACATTTCAATTATCATTAACTGTCAGTTTTTTTTACGTTTGTTTGGAATTTTCAAAATGTGTGTGCCATGCCAACGATGTTGCCAACTAAAGAATTCAAACATGTAACCAATGTAACAAAATAATTCTCAATCATTTATACATTTGGTGTATTGAAATGTTAATTAAATAAAGAAAAGTAACCCTTCTTAACCGAGTTAGTTTAATACATTTATGTTCCCTTCAATGTGTAATGTTCAATTATTAACACATGTTATGAAATATGTAATTGGAAGAGACCATATTTGCATCAATTGGAATGAAGGTAATTTGTGGCACATAGTCATGGAAACTTTATGACATCAAATTAATTACTATAACTTACTATTTTTATTTTTTTCATTTAGATAAGTTTGCGTTTTCGCAACATTAATCGTAAGTATACAATATTACACATATTATGTAGCTTTGGTATTATTATGTCGCAATTTTAGCATGTTTGACTCATACAATGAATTAGTTTCTTGACGAATATTATCTCGGTTTTTAATTTCAATTTGGTCTATGTTGGCCTTTTGTGCTATTTCCGGATTTCTCTTTTGCCTGATGGCTTACGTCAAAGTGTATCCAATTTACGTTTTCAGCTAACTAAGAGCAATATTGGCTTTTAAATCTATCAACGAAATATTAGAAGCTAACGTCTCAACGTCGATAAAGTTTTAATTATGGCTAACTTTATATACCATTCTATATAATAATGGCCACCAAATTTTATCCAAAATTCTAAATACATAATTTTCTGGCCATTTACCATGCATATCAGCCCGTGGCATATCGTCACCTAAAAAGGAAAATGATGTAGCCATAAAAAAATCATATTTCATGCCTTTATTGAAATGATTAATTTAGGGTTTAAAAATCACAAGGGTAGAACTCTTCCTAACGCTACAGCGTTTCATCTACATGATTTTTGCACAATAATTGAATCTTTCAAACAAAATATGAAACTCGATTTTTTTTCGAGGTTACACCTTTTTCTCTTTAAAATATCAAAAGATTGTTGAATATTAATTTACATAATTTCTTGGCGATTAGGTAAATATTTTGGCTGATTACAGTTTGTCGGTTCAGCATATCGGCAAACCGACAAACAAAGTGTGTATTTTGGATTTGTTATTGATTCTAAAGTGCATTTACTGGTGCATGTATCGTTCCAGAAAATAATGAAATTGTTTAAGTTTTTCAGAATTATTTAAATTCGGTATTATAATTAGAACATTCGGTAATTCTTTACTACAACATTAAATTCCGATTTGATGCTTCTATGATTTTTAAATTTGAATTGTAAACAATATTGCAAATTGCCCAAAAGTATGTTTGAAGTATTCACAATAAATCGATTTTAAATTCAAAAAAATATAACAATATTTCAACCCTGGATTATAACATAAATGTAATAAATAAAAACCATTACTTGGAAAGAAGGAATACTTGGAATTATAATGTAAGAAATAATTTACTACTTCATTTTCTATTCTCCGAAGATAAGGACTGAAAACGAAAAGACAGAACTCGCAATATACACAGCAGAGCCTTTCCTCAGAACATTTATACGAAGAAGTGAAAATAGCAATTGCGCACCTAAAAAAAATAAAACAGCGGGAGAAGATAACCTGCCCGGAGTACTGCTGAAATATGGGACGGATAAACTAGGACAGGAAGTATATAAACTTATAAAGGAGGTTGCGAAGACAGGAGCTAATGCCGCAAGAATGAAATCCGCCATTGGCGTACCAATACACAAAAAGGGAAACCGCAAAGATAGTAGCAAGTACAGTGCAATCCATGGGCGTAGCCAGGGTTTTGGAGGTTCAAACGCAACCCCCCCCCACCTTGGTGGTTGGTGTCTTGATCTTAGACACAAGTCTCGGGGGGGTTTCGTGGCCGATTTGCTACTGCGTTGAACAAGAGATGAATAGGAGAACGGTGGCCTATTTTTCACAATGTCCAGGATTCGAACCCGGGACTTGCGGCTCCGAAGTCCGAGACCTTGACTAATGGGCCACCACCGCTCTACACCCAATACGCAGCAGTAATCTTTCGCGCAAAACCAGTTGTGACATATGACAGCGAGACTTGGACCCCTACATATGCACACGAACTGCAATTGAACAGCTTCGAACTAAAAGTACTACGTTGAATTTTTTGGCCCAGTAAATTTGGCAGACCGGGGTGGAGGACCCTAATGAACCATGAGCTACGATAGATTTTCAAAGAGCCAGATTTGGTCGACAATTAAATACGGTAGGTTACGATATGCAGGAAACATAACCAGACTGGAGGACAGGGCACCCAAAACAGGAACTGGAAGTCACTATAGGAGGACACAACGCGGCCTGTGTCAAGTGTCACCTGTGGCAGACCGAGAACAAGAAGATGAGAACTGAAGAATGCGAATGAAATCAAAATAAACTTCAGTAAGGACTGTATACGGATTGCATTACTTTTACCGAACCGATTGAAATAAAAAAATTAAGTGTACGAAGTACCAATTGATTTGAACGAAGGACGAGGCCGAGAGCGACTAACACTAACAATTATTTTTCAAATTCAAAGAAAATATAGACTAGTTCGCTTCGAGTCGTTCGTTTTACATACTCGTTCATTTTGAATAGTTCGTTTACACGCAATGCATTTCTAGTTTTGTGGCATTTACAATATTTTGTTCTCTCCCTCTTGGCTATCGCGATTTTGCCAATTTATTTAGATAATATAGTATATTTAGATAATTATTTAGATACTATATAATGAAACTTACCTATAAGAACCAACATCTGAGGAATGTATACTTGTGATCAGTAAAGATCCCGTAGGTAAAGGAACATATCTATAAACATAAGAAAATATATAAAAAAAAATATTCAAAACCAAATGAATTAGTGTATGTAATTTAAGTGCGCAGCTGATAATTTCACGTGTAAAGATTAACAAACCTTGTGTTTTGAGGTAGAGGCGAATCGTCACGTTCCCAATGGACGCTCGCCTTGGGATTCGAATTAATACTACACGGTATAATGATGGGCTGGAACTCGGAAACACTCATGTTTTCTTGCTGCTTAAAATATTCCCTTAAACCTAGAGTAAAAAAAGATATTAAAGTAGAAGTATAGTATATTCTAGAGTAGAAATATATTAAATGCATGGTACATAGAAATGAGTGTATTAATGTGTATTTAAATATTTTCGAGTTAAGAAATTAAAACTAGTTCCACTGGAAAATATAAATACATGATATGCAATATTTGCTAGTATAGTATATATTTATATTCTATTTGTTACTTACACATATTTCTTATTTTTGAAAGCGAACTATTTATTGTTTTATTCTCTAAAAGTTTTAGAGACCAAAACAACTTATAAGGAGAATATGAGAAGTCATGCTATACTTGTTAACATTGGATTTGTAAAATTTATAAATATAGTATGAATGTTACTAGTTATTCGAGAAATTAAATCGGAAATATAGTAATGTGAAAATGTTTATTTGTTTCAAAATTACTATTAAACATTACTATCTAATACAAAGAATATTTACTTTCTTGTATTTCAAAATTATTTATGATTTTAGTAACAAAAACTAGACAGAAAATGTTTGTAATAATATATAATAGTTCAATGAACGTAAACATTTAGGAAAATTCCCAATACAAATATTCATAGCAAAGATTTTTAATAGTAAATATTTCCAATACAAATGTTAATGGTAAATAAGTGTTTATTCTTCAAAGGAAGAAAAATCTTAATTCAATTTTCTCCGAAAAACATTTTTTTTAATTTGAGCTCCTAAAGAATGTATTTCTTTCTGTTTACATGACCACTTTTTCATAGATAATAAATGCTGAATATCTCGTAAGTATTTTTTTCTCTATTTGTGGTAAATAATAAAACTTTATAAAAAATAAGGATGCAGTGAAGTATTCATTAACATTTAAAATAATGAGGAATTTATGAAGAACACAATCATTTAGATTGCAAAAGTTTCATAAAGCCGTAAAATTTCGTATGAAGCAATTTAAATTAAAAATTCACATTAATAAATAAGACACAATAACAAGTACAAATGATTGCTAATGTGAAGGAAACTACGCACACTATACTACCATACGGTAAACACCTCAGTAGATAGACACTTGGTGTTATGTCGTCATGTTTTTAAGTGCTGGCCCAAAAGTTTCTTACCAAATTTAATGTTTAAAAACTATAATTAATTAAAGTTATGAATTATGAGTGATTAATGCATCACTTAAAGAAAAAAAATGAAAAAAACAACTTGGAATAATTTGGCTAGTAGTTGGCCACTTCGAAATATTGAAAAATCAGTAATTGGCCATTTTTGCACTACTAATTGGCCACCGAGATCTTAGGTGATCTTTGCAAAAAAATCATGAGGAAGAGTGTAAGAAATAATAGGATTATAATAAGTCATGCAGTGCAAAAAGAGTGTTTTATTCAAATAAGAAAAGACATTTCTGTCACGTTGTAAAAATTTCTTGTTTTGCTTGATTTTTTCGGCTCCTTTATGCCAGCCACAACTGCTTCCCACGGGTATTCCCATTCTTCAGGACGCTGCGACCATTTCCATAGTCTACCTGTTGCTTGCATGGTAGAAAGGTAAGCTAATGTTGAGGACGCCTTCACGACCACTCCGGGACTGTATTTGGCGGCATACTTAACAATGACGAATTTACCATTGATTTTTCATGGATGTGTCCAAAAATTATCACCAGTGTTTTCGACGTCGTCCTCTACATCCATTACACTTTCACCAGAAGAAACATTTACCATTGAGGCAGAACTGGTTGAAGAGAAGCTGGGCCCTTTTCTTAATTTTCTTCACCTTTCTAGCTTTCTTTCCTTTTACCCTACGGCGCTTGATCACTTCTCTTCCCACTTTCTTTAGTTCCCTTTTCATGTTTTTTTTCTGTGTTCTTGTAAAAGAAATGCTTTTTGAATGGACTTGGAACATTAACCGAAGGTTTATCATTTGTTGAAGACGAGGCAGTATTATCGACAGCGTCTAGTTCAGTTGGCAGCTTGGGCAGACTGTCGGCAGCAGCCGGGAATGATGATTCTGAAAGCTGCTCAGGCAAACTGTCGGCAATAGTGCCTGCTGTTGGTTCGTATGTAGCAATGAGATCAACGGGAGGAAGTGGTGTCGCTTTACTGGTTCCACCTTCAGGATGCGACGTATCATCTTCTAGCGTACACTGGTGAAATGAAGAACAAGACAGTAGACTATAATCTAAAGATGGCAGGAAGGCGTTCCAGAATTTATATTGTCATTTAAAAATTGCAACCCTTTCTTCAAATATTGCACCCGTTTAAAGTAGTCATTTTGCTTGCCTTCTCCACCTGGATTAATAACTGCCTGAGAATTCCATGAGCAATACTCACTTCTTTGAAAGGATAAGTGGGATGCATGTACTTCAACAAATAATATTACGGGAAAGACTGTTTAACTAGCCACGGATTCTAACTAACCAACCCGATTCGGTCTTCCCGATGGCCCACTCTGAAGGAAATTTCTCTGCGATATCTACAAGGATCCGTTTAACTTAAAATTTATCCGATTAACTTAAAACCATAGTTGTGGGAGCTAATGAGCTACTGGCGCTCCCTGTTATTAGTACCGTAAGGCATTACTTTTTATCTGGATTGACTTGTTGGTAAACGTTTTTTTCACTTTTCTTGGCAAGAACTTTAGGTGCTTTCGGCGCCAATAAAAATGCGGTTTCGTCACAGTTATAAACCCGAGAAAGTTCCTTGAGAATGCCAGCATGTTCCTTATCCTGCAGTTCTTCCATTAAACGATTGAACCACTCAAGAAGACCGGCTTCAGTTATAGAGGCTCTGGATAATGTCAAATTTTGAGAAATTTGACTAGAAAGGATTAGGTTAGGTTAGGTTCTCCGCATAAATAATTTTACAAACGTCTTGCCTGGTTTCCGCCCTTTGAACAAAGGACATGGACGTTTCATTTCCTTAAGGTATTTTTCCACGCTAACAAGTAATTGTTCAGTTGTCACTGGAAAACCAGGCCGAACGGTCTCATGAATCCAATGGCAGATTCGTGTTTCCTCGTCCGGAGTGAGAACTGTAGCTCGTACCATTTTACGTTCCATAGGGTACGTTCCATACGTACCATCTAATTTGTTTTTTAGCGTTTGCCTAGGAACACCAAATTTCTTAGCGGCTTTACGGATGGAGATCTGATGCATGCGGACGTCTTTCACTTCTAGTGACATGGCTGACTCAGTATAGTTAAGAAAATAACCCTTTTTCCAGGCATGTAAAAAGCATCTAATAATAATAATATTACTGATTTTAGTAATTGGCCAACCTAGACACTAGTAGTTGGCCACTCGGCCCACTACTAGAATAAAGCGACCATATGCACAATTCTCAGGTCACTCATTTAACTTTTTCTCTCGGCTCTAAATACAAAGTTTACAAAAAATTATTGACAAATAATATAGTCAGTAGTTAGCACATCGGCCATTTACTAATTTTTACAAAAAATTAGGAGCTAGTAGTTGGTAACCCCCACACTAGCACATCAAAGCAAAATTTAATATTTTTTAATACTAAATTATATCAGTAAGTTCTTAACAATATAGTTAATAAATGCGCTTACCGTAAAAAGGGTTTTTAAGTACTATATATTTATACTTTTTTGTGCGGAGTTTCTTACGAGTTTTCTTAAGAAATTGAGAACAAATAACAAATGACGAGAACACTCCAATGGAAAAAAAAATGTGATGTATTCATCTGTACATTTTTATAACAAAAGTTAAACAAACATAAAATCGAAAAAAATAGTTTTTTGTTATTTGTCATTTATATACAAGATTCATGTTTAAGATTTTAATCTTAACAGTTTATATTTATATTTATTATGTTCAAGTTAATTAATATATAATATTTAGATATAAGCCCTGAAGAAGGTCACAATTAAAAATACTGAAACGTTGGCAAAATATCAATTGTTTTATTAAACGAAAATCCTTTACCCAAGAATTAAATAAAATATAATAAAAAAAGCATAAGATCTTAAAATACATAAAATCGAAATTGTTAAAAATATATAAATTAACTGAAAAAAAAATCCTTTGAAACAAATTATAATTATTTTGCAAAAATTCTGCACACCAAAACACTAACACAAACGGCATACGTCTGATTGATATATGCCAAGAATTCAATCTCAAAGTTATGTCTACCCACTTCAGAAAACCCACACAAAAACAGAAAATATGGCGATCCCCGAACCAACATCTTGGTGAATACCAGGTCGATCACGTTGCATCTCCTACGCCCACTACAGAATCATCCACGACAGTCCAGCCCGAAGAGGTGCGAACATCGACTCAGACTACTACCTCACCCGAGTTAAAGTAAAATTATCTCCGAAGAGAAACTACAAAAAACCGAACATCCAAAAGTTTGACACATCCGAAATTCAAGAAACAAAGTTGCCAGAAGAATGGGGAAAAGAACCGATAAACAACTGGACCGACTTATAACAAAATAATAAAAGCCAAGGAATTAATCTCACTTAAGAAGAAGGCAGAACAGCCATGGTGAGATTCCAACTGCGATCAAGCAGTTCAAGCAAATCATCAATCGCCGACTCGCCTTTCAAAAATACAACAGCAACAACACTTACTCGACATCCGCAAAAAGACAGACAGAACCATCAAGAAAACCAAACGCCAATATATAACCGAACAGCACACATCAATTGAGGATAACTTTAGAAACTGCAACAGCAGAAATTTTTATAGAGCTTTTGCAAATAAAATTAAAGGTTACTCACCACAGAATTTGACCTTCAAGAAAAAAGATGGAAAACTTGCACTCACCAAGCAAGAAAACTGCGAAGAACTGTCAAACAACTTTTCCGAGCTCCCTAATTGCCCCGAACCACCCAAACGATTCCCACACACATCCTCAAGAAACACGAAACCCGACGCCTCTTACGCTTACCTCTTACAACGCACACAAGAACAACTCGAACCCTTAATTGGGGAATATCAAGCAGGTTTCAGACCACATATCAGGCACCGAGCAAATTTTCAACCTAAAATCTATACTAAAAATTACATGAAATTACCCAACCATCTGCACATTTGTCGACTTCAGGAAAGCTTACGACTCCACCGACAATCCCTGTTTAATATACTCGAAGAAAACAATCTGGATCCGAAAACACAACGGCTCATCCAACAAACACTAACAAACACAATTTCCAAAGTCAAATTCAACGGAGAAATCTCAAAACCTTTTCCCATCAAGCCTGGTGACCGGCAGGGCGATAGCCTCTCCCCGTTACTCTTCAACATCGTTTTAGATAAAGTTATCAAAGCATGGGAAAAGAACTGAAACATCGCAACATTTGGAGACCCATAAGACTAGGAAAATAACAGGATAACATTAACGTCACATGCAATCATTGCAATCGAACAAACAGCAATCCATCAGAAATAAGTCCTAAAAGAATGTGCCGAGAAAGCTGGACTACAATTTTTTTTTTCGAAAACCGAATTCATGGTCACAAAACACATCAAAACACAAAATCTAATTACAAAATACGGCACAATAAACTAGGTTAGTCACTTCAAATACAGAAATATTAGCACAAAAAGCAGGAGAACTCAAAATGCGGAATGCATACGGGAAAGTTGCAAGCATCTATAATAAAAAATGCATAAATATCAACACAAAAGTCCGACACTACACGACTGTTATCAAACCTGAAATACTCTACGCCAGCGAGACATAAATCTTAATAAATAATATAAATAAATCTTAATAAATCTTAATTACAAAGGAAACATAGAGAATATCAAGAAGGCTGAAAGAAAAATTATCCGAAAAATCCTTGGCCCAAAACTAACAGGCGAAGGATATCGTCTACAATTACACACTGTCAAGGAAAAATACTACAACATCGAAACCGATTTCCGCAAACAACGACTGAAATTCTACGGGCACTTTATGAGACTAGGTGACAACCGACTAACAGGGAGAGTTTTGGAGTACCCTGAAAACGACAACATTCTGGGTAAAACAGGTCCAAATTGATCTAAAAAACGCCAACATCTCACCGGCAGACATCGAAAGTCGAAAAATCTTCACACATAAGGTCTACAGCTGGGAAATTATATCAGAGGAAAAACCCAAAATAACAAGTGGAAAATGGAAAGATGAACGTCGATCTAAACATGATGAAACATTTCTCGAAGAACAAGAAAATTAACAGCAACAGATCATAATTTGCTTTATGTGATCCCCTGTGGGTCTAAACAATTTAAATAAATAAATAATATAATAGTTATTACTGATAATCGTTAAATGTATACAAATTCTGAATCATGTTTTCATTTGGGAGCTTTATTGCCTTTAATCATTGCTAGATTGTTTTTTATTATAATTATTTAATTTTTAATATAATAAGTGTTACTGTTAATCGTTAAATTTATAAAACCATTCTTTTTGTATGTAACCAGGCCTATTACAGGTATTCGCAAATACAATATAATCCTGATAATCCAACGGTTGGTTAATCCGGCATGTTCAGTAATCTGGCTTTTCTGTACGCTGCTCCGCGCCGAATATAAACCTCGCGCACAGACGAAATAAAGTCAAAACAATACCATCCAGTATTCTTGGAAAAAGGTCTGGCCAACACACCTGGCCTGCTTTTAACTCTGAAAACTTGATTGACGATTCTGGCCCAGCTAACTTCCACTCTACAATTGTCTTACTATCTGTTCCAAGTTTGTACATATTTTTTTGTATGTACACGTTTACCTATATAGATACATATTTTATTCTTTTTGAAATAGAATTTTACATAAAATATGTAAAATTGTTATTGTTTTCTTTTAATCATGTAAATTTTGATAATCTGGCGGTTGTCTGGTCCCATATGTGTCGGATTATCAGGATTATACCTGCACCTTTGTAGGAATTTTACAATGTAAATTATCTGGTAAAAAAAAAATATATAAAACAAAAATAAAGAATAGGAAATAACTGTGAACTAATTAATCAATGTTATTGTTTATTACTTTTACAGAGTTCTGGAAATAACATTTAAAAAAGTTATTATTCAACTCGGAGTATTTTCGCAAAATCCGGAGTCCGAACTAAAACCGGGATGTGTCAACCGTGGACACATATGTATACATTTTACTGTACGCTAAAACTTCTACAAATCTATTGTATTCAGAACAAAACAGAATACAGATTAATTAATGTAGTCGGATTTATGTTTCCATTTTCTCTTTCTGTGATAACCGAGCTCAACAAAATGAAATTTTTGCTAGGTGCCGGAAAAGTAAGAACTGATTTCAATTGGGCGAACATTTCTTTTTGTTGGACAAAGCTACTTTTTTCGTAGCAGCTTTTTAGCTTGATTTTAGTTTTGATAAATCGCAAAAATAACGATCTTCAGAGACAAAATTTTTTACCTAAAATTAGAATCTAATTAGTGAGATTCAGTTATTTGGTTTGCTATTAGCCCTAACCGTAAAACCCTAAAAATTAAGTAGAAACGTTAAGGAGAAAGAAGGAAAATTAAATAGAGCATCAATAGGTGATTTGTATAGATGATTTGATATGAAGAAATATGCAATAAACAATTCACTATTTAGAATTAACGTCCTTTTTCAACGCTGCTTGGATATGAATCGTGATATACCTATTACCGAGAAGGCATACGGTAAATCATGACATATCAGCTCCTCCTCAAGAAAAACATAGACCTGAGTGATGTGAGAATAATCAGCAATCTATACTGGAAGCAGAATGTTAAGGTAAGGGTCGGATGTGAACTGACTGAGAAAATCAAGATACGCCAGGGTGTTAAGGCAAGGGTGGTCGGCCTCGTAGTCTACAAAGTTAGAGCATTAAATACAAATCTGGAGGTCCCTCAAAAAAACCAAGTGGATAGCAATTACTAAATCTAGACAACATCAAATTCAGAACCTGAGAATCACAAACACCAAAATTGAAAACAAACAATAATAAACTATAAATATCTTGGTGCGTGGCTTGTACAAACTGTAGAAATACGAACCAGCATAGAAATTGTCAGAGCATCTTTTATGTAAATGAAGAAAGCATTTATCAGCCGTAATATCAATCTTGTTCTACGGATGAGTATGCTACGCTGTCATGTGTTTTCCGTCTTACTTTATGGGGTAGAAACCTCGACCTTTAAAAAGACCTACTTGGATAGACTGCAAGCATTCGAGATGTGGTGCTATCGCAGGATGAGGCGTATACCTTGATCAGATAGGTTGAATGAACTAAGGCTAGCTATAAAGAGGTTCTGACCAAAATTCAAAAAGAATGCGAGATTATATGCGCCGTTAAGAAGTCCAAACTAGTATACTTGGGACATCATCATAAGGTGATGCAAGTACGAACTGTTCCAGCTCATAATGCATGGGAAAATAAAAGAAACAAGGAATGTTGGCAGATGTAGAATATCCTGGTTGAGAAATCTAAGGAAATGGTTGAATTGTTCAAGAACCGAAATTTTCCGAATAGCCGCCAACAAAATTCGAATAGCCAGCCTCAGATAGGAGAAAGACAGAAAGAAGAAAAAAAGAAGGTGATTTGTATTGATTTGAAAATGGTAAATATCCTCCTTTGACAATAAAGTGAACATAAAAAAATACTTGTATTAATGTTTTGGGAACAGCAGTGTTAAGAATGAGCTCTGGGTTAACAGAAATTGGCGAAGAAAAGTCACGATTCATATAAAACAAAACGTAATCAACGAACCTTTGGTTGTGTCACAGAAAATAATATTACCACCCTTGCATATCAAGTTGGGGCTTTTAAAGCAATTTGTGCAGGCTTTAAATCGAGATGGACTTTGTTTTAGCTACTTGACACGTAAATTTCCTGGGATTATCACGGAAGCTGAAAGCCGGAATATTTCATCGTCCTCAGATAAATCAGCTTATTAAAGATCCACAATTTACTGCATCAATCAACGAGATTTAAACTAATGCTTGATCTTCATTTGTTGAAGAAGAAAAAATAATCTTGGGGATCATAAGGCGAAATCAGAAGAGAAACAGTACAGAATTTGTGGAAAATATGTCTATGGAAAATAAGTTTCATGTTCTCGATTCTAACAGTTTTACTACCTTCACAGCCACTTAAATCGGTTTTTTTCAGGAAATTTTTTTCAGTAAATTCAGCCATTTAAATCTAGGTGATTTTAGTAAAGAAACAGTTAAAAATCGTTTCATAAAGCCCAAAAGCTTGTTGGGCTGTGTAATTATTGATGATCTAATATTATACAGCACAGTAATATAACAGTGTTAAACCATATTATAAAGCAATCATTTTTTTTATATTCAGTCACGATCTGTATTCTCTCTACATTTGAATTACATTTTCACCAAATTTCTGCAGTCTCAAAACGAAAAATGTTTGTAGTTATTAATATAGTTCTTTATATGGATTACTAAAGATGCACTTCATGTGTTTAAAAATTGTTATAAATTCACATAATTTAGAACAATGTGTGAGGTTTGAACCCCCTGTCGAAAAATTAACTCATTATTTCAGATTTGTGTAGCAATATTTGTAATATATCCACGATATTCTAAAAAATAACAATAAGTTATCTATTCATACAATATTTTAGCAACTTAAGAATATATTAAAAATAAGATATTATTAAGATAATGTTAAATAATTTACGTTTTCATATTTCAAGTATAATCTAAACGACAGAGAAAGCCCCTGGCCTAACGGAGTATTAAGAGTATTTTGCATTTTTAAATATTTAAATATATAATAAAACTAAAGTGTACAGAGATATTTTATTTATATAGTTTATCTATTATATATGTGTAATTTTATCAAAACCATTTTCATTTGTTTGCGATAAGTGGGCTCGTATGTAATATCAAAATATTAAAGTAAAACTATTTTGAAATGTTATTCTAACATAAACAAACAATATAATGAAAACATACAATTTAATGTGAAATTACAGTTTATATATATATTTAAACTCGATAGTTGCTTCTACGAATTGTATTATAACTACGTTCAATAACAGAACCTGATATAATAATATTCTAGGGATGGATATTACCTTTTAATAATAATTCATTTACCATTTTGTTTCTAAGAAAGTTTTATGAAATATTTATGAAGGTGCAGTTGATGGAATAAGTCTAGATACTGTATATAATGCTATTTTAACGACATTTTATTAGAAATTAACCAGCAAATTTATTAAATATGAATTCTAATAAAAAATACGACTAAAACGCAACAGATACAACTTTATGGATTCAACTAAAACTACGAAAACACGATTTACGCGGTAATGATTTTGCATGGTTGCGGTATTACACGGTCAAATCAATATATCTATGTTATGTAAAACAAAATAAAGGCCGATTCTCATATACGCGACTGACACTCAGCTACACGATAACGC
The DNA here is from genome assembly GCA_944588485.1 of Phosphuga atrata. Lineage (NCBI taxonomy): Eukaryota > Metazoa > Arthropoda > Insecta > Coleoptera > Silphidae > Phosphuga > Phosphuga atrata. The sequence continues at coordinate 30,779,107 of OX155898.1, forward strand.
GCGATCAAGTGTCGCGAATTGTCGTGTCGCTGCTAGATATTCTCATATATACGATACTCATTGTCAGCTACGCGATTCTTTGCTGCAAGTGTCAAATCTGCAGTTTCTCTACATTTTAGGTTAAGTTATATTTTCAAAATGTCATGTTTTTCATGTTCCTATGAAGATTTTCTCGTCTTAACCATGTGTTATGAAAATGAGAAATTAAAAGAACAGAAGAAAATATTGGGTGCATCAGATCTTAAGAACAAGACGTAGACGTAGTAGAAGGTGAATTCCATACTCTCTTCAAATAATTGAAATTATATAAATATTTTAGAATGACGCCAGAAAATAGTATATTTTACAGCAAGAGATGAAAGTGGCGATTTTTTGGTGAGGTGGGAGTTTGTTCGCGAGCGCCAGCGTGTTAGCAATCACACCGAACAAAAAAAAAAAAAAACTTTCATCTCGAGTAGTAAATGCAATTTTTTCTACTGATTTCGGTTGTAGAATCCATAATTCGACTTTAATAAATCCAATTCGAAGCAAACTGCCAGAACTGTCAATAATTGTTGGTTTGGTCGTTTCCATGATAACATATTATATTATCATAGAAGGTGATACTTTTCAAGTCAAATGTGCTAATTTTATTTCGGTTTTTTAAATAGTTTCAGGCTAGTTTTACGTTTGTACATAAAATATTTCATTGAAATTGATGTAATTAATAAGAAAGTCCATGTAAATTTGGTTAGTTTAGTGTTTTAATCGAGAAAATCATAAATTTAAAATGCTCATTTTTGTCTCTAGATGTGAAAATATTTTCATCTCTAGAATGAAAAAATGTCACTTTCATATTATAAAAAACACTTTCATAAAAAAGAATTAATTCCTTTGCTTTTTCGTTGTTGAAACCACTCATTTTTGTACACTATATTTCAATAGTAAGCACTATATTTAACGCGATGGTAATTTTTTAAAACAAACACAAATATTTGTGGTTATCTAAGTCGCCGTTATACTAAATTGCTATTGGTCGAAAAATACTAAGTCAGTCGACGCCGGGCGACAAAACGTAAAAGAATACTCACGAAATAATCCTAGCGACAGCGCGCGGCATAGCGACTTGTAGCAGCGGTCGTGTAGCCATACTGAGAACGTGCCTATTTAAAACAATGTAATAATTATTTGACAGGTGATGTCGCGCGACGTCTCGTAGCTGAGTGTCGTGTATATGAGAATCGGCCTTAAACCTCCAGTTTTACACAGTTTTAAGCAAATTTTATGTTATTTCTATTGAAGAATAAAAAATAGGCACATATTGATGATCTGCATCACTAAGTATCTTACATTGCGCTTATCTGGATAAATAATAAATAGTCAACTTATCTAATATGCACTGCTCAAAACAATTAGCGGGGCACTAATATGTGACTCCATAATATTCAAGCGGGAAATTACATGCAAATAAAATTAAGAACATCTGAAAGAGGCTCTATTTAATTGTTTTAATTGACTCATATAGAATTATCAGCATCGCATACTTCCGGACTATCCGTAATAATTAACAAGAACTACAAAAACTAAAGTGAAATAATGTATCCCAAATTTGATTCAAAGAGCTAGGAACGCCTTGTTCAGATCAATATACAGACTAAAATGTTTGCAACTGACAGTATAACTTAAGTTAAGTGAAAATGAGGCATCTCAGCGAAGTGGAAGTTGTTCGTGCTACAACATTAATTGAAAATGGCGAAAGCCTTTAAGAAACTTCACCGCAAACCTGTCTGTTATTGAGCGATTTTGGAACAGGTCCTTGAATACAGGTCAAAGAGAAAAGGCAAAAGAAAAACAACTCAAAATAAAGACCGATTTTTACTGATTTATAATCTTCGCAATAGAGTTTCTACGGCGAAAGACCTCTTAATTTAAAAAAAAAATAAATTGAATTAAAAAAAAATGTTACAAAAAAATTCAAATGAATTCGAATGTCATTAGTGAAGCATTCTATCAAAGATTACAGAGCTTACTTCACCTTGAATGGAAAAAAGCTAGAGGCATCAACTTTGAAGAGGACTCTTCGGAAAAACATATCAGAATTGCTATTACAGGTTATTGCAAATAGTGATCAGACAGAAAGAAGAGGTACTGTTCATATCGTCCGTGTAATTGTGACTGAATATTTCAAAGAAAATTATGAAACAGCTTACAATTAGCTAATCCCAAAACGTATCCGAAAACATTTAAAGAATAAAAATCAATCAAGACAAGAAAGACAAGAAACAAATATTGGTTAAGAAATTTCTTCTAGTAGTGGTGATTTTCTATCAATATAATTTATTTTTTTATTATGCGATGAAAATTAAGTTTACTCGATATTTTAATAAAAATAGAAAATTATTTAAAATAATATTAGAAATATGTCATTATAAAAGCTCTTTTGCAAAGAAAGTACATTGAAATTATAAAACTATTATGTAACTATAACTTACTTGCAATTCTTAATCTTGCTGGATTAGATATTAAAGCACCATCTGCATTTTGTACTTTACATCTATAAGTTCCCTCAAGAGAATTGTTCATCCTTTTGCCGGCGATTTTGGGAATGTAGAGGGATCCGTTCCGTTGGACAAGCCATCTACTATCGTTATCAGGTAACAGCGTATCATTGTAAAGCCACTTGACATTGTAATCGAGTTTCGGGGAAGTCACCTTGCAGTGCAAGGTGGCCGAATGACCTCTAGCTACGGTAACATCTTCCGGATCCTCGACATCCAAAGACAATGGAATTGTTGATGTTGTATCTTTGGCCACTGCATTTACTGTAAACAAATATATTCACAAATTAGTACAAATGTTAATGAAACTAAATAAAACGTTTTTCGTCAAATTTAATTTAATAATTACAGTTACTTATATAACATCGTTCATATCTATAAACAATGCTTAATATTTATAAACAATCTACTAAATACTATTGCATATTGTGCTTGATTGAAGTTTTTTAAAGAAGGTTTCTGCTCTTTATTCTCATCGAGACATTTCGGATTAAATAAGATACCTGGAACGCGTCGGCTTATTGGGACATAGTTGATTAGTCAATTACATTTAATTAATGGAAGTTCACTTCGTTTCGTTGTTTTGGAAGCTTTTTCTTTTCTTGAACTAATTTGTTTAGCTTTATTGGTCTACTGGTCTTTATATAACTTTCTTGATTTAGTCTTGCATTGTCTAATCAGCTATGTTTCTGAAGATCTAGTTTGATGAAATTATTATTGGGTTTATGTGTAGGGTTTTGCTTTTATTATTTCTGGTTTATTACTCTTGTTTAACAAGTTATATATGTCTTATCTAGACAGTTCATCTAGTCTTCTCATAGTTTTGTATGGTATTGTCTGACTGTATATTATACAGGGTGTTAGGTAAACATGCGGCAAAAATTCAAAATTCCTTGACCTATTCTATGAATATAATGTCCTTTGATGATTTTTGAAACTTAAACCAGGGGTCAAATCCAGAGTTGTTTACACCCAGCAATTTACACAAATGATATAATCTTATTGATATAATCTTAGTCAGTCCAGTCTCGCTGTTCTAGTATCTAGTATACTTATCTGCTGAATATGTGATATATTTTTTATTATTAATAAATTGGTTTTATAAATGAAATATAGTCAAGGGTATTAATTTGTTATCGTTTACAATATATAAAAGTATACATGTTTTTATGAGTATTTAATTAATTCAGGCAAATAAAACGGAAAATAATTTATGGTATGCCATAAAATAATAAATGTCGTTCATTATAAATTCGTTCTTTTAATCAATGAATTCATTAATTATATTCGATAACTCAAATAATATTATTCGAGCATAATTTCAATAGCTTTATGTGTACCAAATAAAGGAATATAATTTGCACATAAATATTATGGATATTTTTATATTTTTTGCATATTTTATGCTTTTATATATGCCCCAATTTGCAGAGACAATTTCAGATTGTAATTTTGTGTTGTAGAGTAATTGCCCCAACTTTTATTACATGCACTTTCAATTTATTCGTGTGTTGCGTATTTCAAGCAAGGCTTTCGAGTAATTGTTCTCGTTAGAAGTTCGATCTGCATCTACATAAATATCAGAGGTTTTAAGAAAAATATATAAAACTGAATCGAAAAAAAATTAAATTTAATTTTCTTTCATTTACATTCAAAATAATTGAATAACCTTTTTATGCTTAATATTACTGGATCGGCATATCGGCACTTTCCAGCCATTCAAGGCCCCAGGTGATTAGACGGATTAATTCCCGCCTTCCTACCAAAGGGAGGATGATTAGTGGCGTATTTTTTAAAAATCTTTAGAAGTACCTTAGCGCTCGGATTCATACCGGAGCTATGGAGAAGGGCTGGGGTGGTATTCATACCTAAGGTGGGGCAAAAGAAATCTCTCAAACGAAGTCATTTAGGCCCATTACTATTAGACCCACAAGTAGACCACATCTTTCATGTTAAAGACAATGGAGAAGGTAATTGACAATTACCTTAGGACAACAGTGCTTTTAGGTGCAACACTAGACAACTGTCAGCATGCATAAAAAACCGCCCTGTATCAACTGACAAATGAAATAGTAGCAGCGCTAGATACAAAGAAAGTAGCAATATGTGCCTTTCTACACAATGAAGGAGTCTTTGACAATACTTCGGACGAGGTTGTCAAATTGGCTCTCGGAAGAAGGAATATCGACAGCATTACCTCAAAGTGAATGGGAGAAATGCTGAGAACTAGAACGGCGGAAGCACAAGTTGGAAAAGACACCATCAAGATCTCCATAACTCGAGGGTGCCCACAGGGAGGTATGTTATCACCATTAATGTGGAGCCTGGTAGTTGATGGATTACTGGTTAGTCTGAATGACCTACACATTAAATGTCAAGGTTACTCCGATGACATAGTCATCATAGCCAGAGGGAAGTTTTAGGGAACGCTCTGTGAAATCGTACAGAGAGGCCTCAAAGTAACTAATAGATAGATGAATAGGTGTCAAACAGTGGGACTAAAACTCAACGCGAACTCAGCCACGGTGATACCCTTTACTAGGAAGAGAACTAAACTGCCTATAGTCCATACTGTTAGATGGAAGGACAGTAGAATACAAACAGGAGATAAAGTATCTGGGTATAACACTAGATAGCAAACTCCTATGGAACAGACACGTTAAGGAAGTGGTAGGAAATGCCAAAAGCCCTCTAATGGTGTGCAAACAGGGAAAACGGGAGGTTGTAACACCACAATCCTGTGATGAATGTGCACCATGATAGTGATCACTTACTGGGCAGTTGCGTGGGGAGGTAGAACCAAACTGGTCTTTCAAGAAGATTCAAAGACTGGCATGTTTGCATCACGGGGGCATCATGCCCGACAGCATCAGTGGAATTGGTGCTGGATATGACTCAGTTGTCGTGGAGGGGACCGCTAGATATAACAGAAGTTCAGCAAGGAAGAAATAAGCAGAGGTGAAATAATCGACAGCAGAGACCGGAATAGCCTCGCTGCCAAGATCCCTGGCTGGAAGTACCAAAAGACGAAATTTTATACAAATACCATAAATGTGTAGCAGTAAAGCCGATTGGAGCGACGAATCCTCAGCATATCACCTTGAGCAAAGTGCTATCAAGTGATATACAGATGGTTTGAAGACAAAGGAAGGTAGTGGTGCAGGAGCGTTTGGACCTCGTAACCAATACTTTTAATCCATGGGAATGTACCCTCAAAGTATCTTCAAACCAGAGGTACACGCAATCGAAAAATGCGCATCATTTAACCTCGACAGGAACTATCGCAAAAAATGAATTGCTCTCCTGTTCGATAGCAAAGCACCATCAGATCCAAACAGGTATGAGATTGTCTGGGAAAGCTAAAAAAGCTTGGCAGAGAAAATAAAGTATCGCTATACTGCGTACCAGGACACATTGGTATAGATGGAAATTAAGAAGCCGATCACCTAGCAAACAAGGGATCTAGTAATCCCTTTATAGGTCCGGAACCCTTTAGTGGTATGAGTATGGATACCATCCACAAAAGTTTAGATGAAGAAATAAGAAAACAATGGATAAAAACCGGAAAAGATCTTCCAGGGCTAAGACAATCCAAAATATTGGTGTTGCGATCTTTTAATCCGAAAACAACAAAAGTTTGCCTGAAACTAAAGAGGAACAAGCTTAGAAATCTGACAGAGAGTCCGTATGGGACACTGCAGACTTAGAAAACACCTAAAGACCCTAGGCCTAGAGAAAGATGACAGTTGAAGATCCTGCAGCTCAGCAGAGAAAATCTGCTGAGCTGCAGGATCAAATCTGCTCAAAGACTGCGGAGCATTGCTCCGCAAGAGATAAACGTACCTTGGTGCTTACTGTTTGAATGAAGAGGAGTTGTAATCCTTAGATCCCAACCAGATCATGAGATACCAACGATTCGAGGAAGAGGATGGCTTACAATAGATTTATAAAGGTCGCAGTACAAGTCACCAATTTATGGATAATATTCTATTTATTTGTTTGGTAATATTAAGAATAAATGAAGTAATAAGAAACTATGTTTGACGATACCATAAACAAAAGTTATTAAATAAAAAGTTAATATGCCAGCTGCTACGCGCGTCAGACTGATATTGTTATAGTTAATAAAAACTGTGATATTTGACAAGGTATTCTGTAAAAATAGTTATTTCTAGACAGAATATATTTTCTATTTACAATTTCATATTTTTTAAGAATTCATCTCCACATAATTTTGTTTCCTTAAAAATGTGGCTTACCAGGATTACAAAGTAGAATTATTTCTAGAAGATTACGAGATTCGAGAGAAGATTTGGATTAACTCTTTGTAAATTTGAATTTATTTCGACGAAATATAGGATATTTAATTGAAAAAGGACTTTCATAAATTGGCAGAAATAATATTCATTCATTGTAAAATATTATTTTAAAGATGATTTTAGTTTTAAATAAATTTAAATAAATTTTAATTTGCACATTTTCGCTCGATGTTGTGAAAATGCAGCACTAGTTTACGTATGTTTGTAATATGTTTTAAATATGTTTGTAAATGAGATTTTTCAAAAATGGGAAATTCTATAAATATTTATAATGCATAACAAACATTTTCACGCTGTAAATTGAAATGCCAGTGATAAATGTTATAATTAAATTATTAGTTTTTCTTTTTACAGCAACACGTTATCATCACACGTTAACATAGAGGTTGCCCCAAAGTTTCGCTGCGAAATGAAATAATATGTTATATTTAAATATTAAATAATAAAACAAAGATTTTTCCTTCCTACGAAAAGATGTATTTTTCTCAATTTTAAATATAAAATAAAATATATATTTTTAGTCAAAGCCTTTTGTTGGATTGGAAAATATGTTCATTTTTCTTTTTTTATTAAAAAAAATACGTAAATTTAAAATGACTTAAAAAAATCATATTAGAAATAAATATTGAACAAAAATTTTTCTATCCGAAAATCGATAGATATCCAAATGCAAAGAATTTGTTTGTAATTGAATGTAAGTGTCCGGCAAACAATTTGACCTGTCAAATACAATCTGTTCTTCAGGTATAAAATTTATAAAGCTTCTCAAAAAGACAATAATAGAAAAAAAAGGATAAACAATAATAGAAGATAAAGAGTAAAAATGATTTTAAGGAATTTGTTTCATCAATCGTAAATAAACAAAACTTTAAAGGCCTTCATAGAAATAGTTAGAGTTCAACTTTTCCTATAAATAATCGCAAACCATGGAAAAAGACTTTTTTGGCCTCCTGAATTGTAAAGCTAGCTTTGACATCGTTTATATGTCAAGCGAAACTAGATTTGTACACACAAGTACAGCTACTATGTGCAAATTAGTGCAAAGTACGGCTACTATGCGGTAGTCACTGTGGTAGTCTATGTGGAAGTCATTTTAGCCCATAGTAGCCGTACTTTGCAACATTGCATCCGGGAGGCTATAATAATATAAATCTATTTATTTCTTAAATAATAATTGTTGGTCAAAAATTTTTATACAAATTTCGTGCGTAAAAGATTTTACAACGCCATACAGCTAATAGGGAACTCGCCCTTCGGGCTCTTTTCCCAAACGTCGCGTTCTAAAATCTAAGTTCAAAACACTTTTCCGATCTGTAATGTAAATAACTATTTACTACTTATGTAAATAACTATTTATACTTTTATGCCGTAGAAAAATACTTTTTCAATCACAAATCAGCAGCACACATTGCAGCATTGCACACAGCAACATTTCTAAAATTAAATTTGGCTCCATCAATATTATCCGATATGTTGGTTATCTGATTTATCCATTTCCATAATTTTAGTTTGAAATATATTTACTACTATAACAAAAAAAAAGAACACTAAATATTCTACTTGGTTGTTGGTGATAAAAGGCCAAATGCGAAAGAAATTGATTGTAATTGAATGTAGGCGACTGGGAAACAATTCCACCTGTCAAATAAAATCTGCACTTGCTTTTTAAGATTTAAAAGCATTTGTGTTACATAGCAAGAGTAGATTTTTATCACTCAAGTTCTTCATATATTTCTTTATAATAAATAAAATTCATATTTCTTCTAACTAGTTTCGGCTTTATTACACTTTTCACATTACACTTTTCGGGTTTATTAAAATTTTCCATATTCATTTAATTTAAAGGCGAAACTAGTTGTAAGAAATATTTTTAATTTAATTCTATTCCTCTTGAAGTAAATAAGAATTATCAAAGCAAACACAATTAGAAAGTAACCTTCAAGATGGTCAATTCCACAAAAAACATTCATGTTGTATTATTAAAAAAAATATTGTTTAATAATGAAAAGAGCCGTAATTGCACTATACTATAAATTTCAACTTGTTTTCTGTCATTTAGATTAAAGTATATGATTCCGTATAAATAAAAGGTGCTTGATTCATATCTGAAAATCAAAATTGTCCATAACGTTCCGTTTTTTAGGGTTCTGTTGTTATCAACAACGATTCGATATGTCCGTCCGTCCGTCCGTCCGTCTGTCCATAGTTTAACTCAGACTCTATTAGAAATATAAATCTGTAATTTGGCATGGATATACAGATTAGTCACGCCGACAAAGTGGTAAAATAAAATTTTGCAAAAAAGCTTTTAGGGTACCTCAACACATAAAGTGGGGACATTTTTTTTCTCGTCTATCCCATGGTGTGGGGTATCGTTGGATAGGTCTTTCTAAAGGTTTGTGAAAACAATATTTCGATTAAGAGATTAGTTTGTGAAATATTAAGCTTTAAAGTGCTAATTTTTGTTCGAGTCAAGTGCCCAAAGCAAACTGAATTTTCCAAATTGATTTAGCTCTTTTGCATTCGCGCCAACGATATATTAAAAATAAACATCAAATAATGTTATTTACATAGTTGGAAATCCAATTTTTTTTATTATAATTTATACAACATAATCACATATAGGGATGAAGGTATGCATGAAAGTAATTCCGCAGTCTACAGTTAACCAGTCAAATACAGGTTCTCCTCACTTTCAACTTTCGACGACTTTCGTTTCTACTACTAGGTCCTTAAGCTAATTAGTTGATAAGTGAGGATTCTTCCTTTTATTTATTTTGAAACACACAACATAAATCGGAATTATTAAGTAAATTAAACGTTTATGCTTTATTTTATTTTTAGATGTGATAGGTTTATAAAGAGATTGCTACAGAAAATTTGGCCAGAGAGCTGGTTCTTTGAAGTTTGACAATGAGCGGTCTTTAAGCAGGTAGGTTGTTCAGTAAAGAGTACAAAAAGTCGCACAAAATACAAATTTTGCGCGAAGGGGATGCTTCAGAAATTGGAAGAAGGTAAATTAGGACGAAGTTTGTTTGATTCTGGACATCGCAACTATCCAAAAAGCGCGGGAAGTTAGTGATCGTGTTGTTCAGATAAGGCTGAAACTAATTATTTAATTACACTTATTGTTAGTTAAAAAATTCACTATGTTTTAACCACACTTAATTAAGTATGGTTAAAACAAAGTGAATTTTTCAATTCAGTGTAAGTATGGGTTACAACGGTCGCAACCATCCTATTCAATTGAACCCGTCATTTCGAAAAGGGCACGAGTCACACTTTTTTGAAATATCACTTTTTTATGCCATTTAATTTATTGAAACGTTTTACATATTCCATGCAAAAAGAGTACATGAGTATACACCACAAGTCAACTTAAAAAGCAATGAAAAGGACACGAGTCCTGGACTTATGCCCCTTTCAAGTGAAACGAAATTGATTGTAAAATAAACTTTTACTTTATCGTGAGCTTTCCGAAAATGCTTTTAGACCTAGAAAAAGAGTCTCTGGTGGCAGTAATAGTGAAAACTAAAAACATAATAAAATAAAAAAGCCAAAATTGCTGGAAAATGATGCGATGAAAATGTTCAATGGAATTGTATGAATTAAAATAAAACTTGATTTTTTGATTTAATTAACATTATTAGATGTTTTTTTTAATATATGGTCTTCCAATAAAAGGTATCATGTTAGTATGTAAAAAAACGAGTATTTTTTAGCGAAATCAGCGGATGTTTATTTAATTGTAAACAGGAGGATATGACACTAATAATGGAAAACAATATTAGCCAAATGACCACCAAGGCTACGCTTGCAGGACCATATTCTTTTCATGAAATTTTCCATCACCAATTCGTACATTTTCGGCTGTATGTCCTCGATAACTTCACAAATTCCATCTTTAGGGTCTTGAATCGATTGTGGGCCATTGGCATATACCTTATCCTACACGTACCCCCAAATAAAAAGTCTAGCGGTGATAAATCACAAGATCTCGGTGCCCAATTCTGATCGCCTTTTCGACAAATCATCAAAACGAACTTTCTCGCAAAAGAGCGATGGTATCGTTACTTGTGTGACAAGTAGCGCCGTCCTGATGAAAATAAACGTCGGCCACAATCGGCCAAAATCAAAATCTTCAAATTCCGGCCATACAGAACAATTAATCATAGCCGTAAAGATAGCCGTAATCCATTCACCGTAACAGCTAGAGCCCCAAATGCGACAATTCTGCTTCTTAACGTAGCCTCCGAGGTGAAAATAGGCCTCATCACTCAAGCTGATTTTTCGGTTAAATTCCGTATCAGTTTAATGCATTTCAAGGACCTAATCAGCAGACACGGCGTTCTTGATGACTGATGGAACTTTGAAAGCCTTAAGACCTAAGTCTTTATGCAAAATACGGTGTAATGTCGATTCCACAAACGACCAAGTAAAGCCCAATTCCAAAGATCGACGAGAACCGGACAAACCTTGATTTCCCTCAACTCTATGGGCCACAACAGCAATATTATTCTGCTTCAGAAAAACAATTTTTGATTATTCTGCTTCTGATTCAGTTGTTCTTGAGTGACGTGCACGAGTTCGGTTCTTCACATCACTAACTTGTCCCAACAGCTCAAACTTTTCCACCAGTTTCACAATTGCTGGCCTTTAGTTTTGCAAACTGTGACCGCGAAATTTCCATCATTTTTGTTGTGAATTTTAATAATTTCGCTGCGTTGTTGAAGCGTATATCGTTCCATTTTTGTTAATGCTGTAGTTTTTACTTGTCATCTGTCAAGTAGTTACAGGTTCACTCATGACAACTGTTAAAATGGTGGGCTATTGAAAATGAAACCTCTTATTGGAAGACCCTATGTAATATGTATATAAAAGACTTGCAAAAGATTTGCAAAAGATTTATGATTTGCAAAAGGTTGAATTTAATTTGCAATAGGGTGAATTTCATTGACAAAAGGGTGAATTTCCTTTACAAAAGGTTAAATGTAATTTGAAAAACCTGTACAAATAATATTCAGCTAGCATACTTTCATTACATCATCCACTGAAAAAATGATTTGCAAAACGACTGCCGCAAAGCATTTTTTGCCAAAATTCGCGTACACTCTTCACATATGTACAAGGAAGGACGCACGAAGCCGAAAACTGGAAGCAGTTCCGCCCGGTGCACAGTAGTAGGAAAAACTAAAATCTGCCCTAAATTAAAAAAAGGGTATTTAAAAAGGTTTTTCTTTGGGTAATATTTACTTTGGTATTCGGTAAATTAGGGTCCTATTGGTTCGTAATGATGGTTAAAAAGACTCTCCTGATTGTGTTGGGTACTGGGTATAAGTTCGAAGCGGGCTCGAGCCTCATTTCATGCTCATGGGATCGCAAAAGAACTTGTGAGTGAAAGAACGAGTGAAATACGCTCTATATTACCTATACCAGAATTGTTTTCAACTTCAGAAAAAAATCGATTCTTCTTATGAAGGTTCGTAGAATTTAACTGTTATATTGAATTTAATTTTACATTATTTATTTTATAAATTAACATCTAGCAAAAAAATTCCAATAAATTTTCATAAGATTATGAAGAATTTTTTTCTTTAATTGCCTTCACATTTATTTTATTGCAATCTTTGGCTACGTAATGAACGGGATAGTGTTAAGAATAGTTTTTTCCACGATACTGCAAAACGCTGTTGCTGCTAGCTGCTCCTTTTGTTTTTATACTGAATTTTTGAAATTATTTGTTTTTAATTATTTGTTTTATACTGATTTTTTTGAAGTAATAATTTAATTTAAAAAAAAATTGAAATTGGTGGAAGAGCGAGGGAAACTGTTTAATTGGACCCTTATCCGCTTATTTTTGCTTTATTCGACACGATCACTTTTATAAAATCGTTGGCTTTTTGATACTTTTACAAATTAACTAATTGAGTGGTAATTAGGAACGGAAATCGCTCATAAATTTGTTATTGGGTCTTAACGTAATATTTCGTTATACTATTGACATATTTAAATGTAGTTAAACTTAAAATCTTAAATAGATTAAAAATGAAACACTTTTGTCTTTTCTTCAAAACTATATTTATAATATAAATGTATACATTTCGTTAACAAAGTTAACATCATCAGTATAACTCATGAGTTATACTGATGATGTTAACTTTGTTAACGAAATGTATACATTTATATTATAAATATAGTTTTTGAAGAAAAGACAAAAGTGTTTCATTTTTAATATATAAATCTTCAAACTCAACAATCCCAAAAACATCTTAAATAGATGATGATATGGTACTGATTTTAAAATTTTAATTAAAAAGTTCAACGAATGTTCCAGAAACTAAAAACGATGACCAACAAAAACAGATTTTACAATGCAAAAACGTTTTTGGGATTTTTTAAAAATGTATTGAGACCTCGGTTCCAACAATCAAATTTCGTGAAAAAGTAACTTTTTCTCGGCAGCTCAACAGTTTCATACTTGTATTTTGTTTAATTTTGTGATTAATGAAGGAGCATAATAACCAGCAGCGCTGATAGTCAGACTGAAGTAAAATCGAGGATTGAGCAAGCTCGGGAAACATTTAAAAACAAACATGAGTAGGGTCTTGTGCTGTACAGATCTGAAGCTAACTCTAAGAATCCCACTTCTCAGATGTTACGTTTCTCTACCTTGCTGTACGATATGGAAGCCAGGACCATAAATAAGAGCGAAGAAAGACTACTTGAAGCCTTTGAGATGTGGGCTTACAGAAAAATATTGAAAGTTTCACGGACGGAAATCCATAATATATATACTCCTCACGGAGTATCCAACTTGGTAATACTCCAAAGACTAAGTAAATCCACCTAAATTCTCACCACCATCAAAAGAAGGAAACTAGAATATTTCGGGCATGTTATAAGTGGCGAAAAATATCGATTACTGTAGAACATCAAGCAGGAAAAAATTGCTGGTAAAAGAAATCCAGGCCGAGAAAAACATCATGGCTCAAGAATCTACGTGAGTGGTACAAAATAAACTCAAGCTCTCTGTTCAGACTTGGCATCGACAGAGTAAGGATAGCCTTGTTGGTGACCTACGTTCTGGAAGGACATGGTGCTTACGAAGAAGATCAATGAACTGAGTTAAAAAAAAATATGAATTTGTTGATTGAACGGAATACCGTTATATGTTATATAATATCCGCCAGAGAGAATTTTAAAATTTAGAATTCAGTTTCGTTTTCAAAATCCTAAATCTAAGTTTCAAAAAATTGGCCAATACCTCTCTATATCAGATCAATTGAACAATATTTGCGAATCCTTAGGAAAATGGTTTGTGTTAGACAAAAACTAACAATAAGTACGGATTCGTTATTTCCAGCCATAAATACATGAAATACAAATTTTCTTCTAAAGGACATTTTTAATGTTGTACAGTGTTCCAAAAAGTCGTATACGGCGACTGTAATCTGTATCGACTGTGATCTTTTAGCTTAACATAAAATTTATCAATCTCAATAAACGCTTGACGTTTGTTCGATAGGCCGTTCGATGGTCATTTGTTCAATTAAAACTGTATAAATTTATAATAAAGTTGGGTTATAACTTTCGCTACTTAGATACATAGACAACGAAAAATAATAAACGTACAAATTATGGTTAGTAATAAAACTAAAACATGTTTACAATTGTCTAATACAAAACAAATCTTTCGTATGTAACATATACATTGTGCAGCCTTAGAAATAATAAAATAATAATAAAATTGAATTCAGTAAATATAAGATAACTGCACTCTATGAAGAAGACTATGCAGCCAGATAAAAATTAATAAAACACAATCCAATAACTGGAAAGAATAACGCAGATAATCAAAAGAAAGTAAAATGATATAGCTTATGTATTAGTTTAGAGGTGTTTTAAATAATTATATTCACCAAAAATAAATTCCATCTTCATTAGGAGGGGCTGCATTATAGTGTGAGTGTATACAATTTTAACGTTTCTATATATAGTTAAAGTGAGTTGTGTAATGTTACTCGGGGGAATAGGGCATTGTGTGTATGGAGGCGGCTCAGTGATACGGGGTGTGGTGACAAGCGCGGGGGTGGAATAACTGTGTATATGTGTGTATGTGTGAGTGAGTATATCGATCCTTTAAAACTGCATCACTCCATCCACTTACTAGGACAAGCTGCATAGAGTTCAATGCACTATATTCACCCTCCCTGCTAACACAGATAGTATGAGTATTCTACCCCCGCAGTATTTCCACCCTCTTATATTTTTTGGTTAGCAAACGCAATATACGTTTTATTTAACTTTCTTTTTGTGAATTTTTACGTTATGCAGACTGGATTACTAACCATAGTTAAGGTGGGATGTTGTTACTTTGCATTTAGGTCAGTGAGACTGCTAGACTTTCAACGATCGATTTATTATTTATTATCTACACATGTTTCGTCTTAAATAAGATTTAAAATGAAATTTTCTTTTAATTACAATCAGGTAGAGAACTTTTATATTTAATTTTTGTTTAGTATACATTTTTAGATGAATTAAACTGGGCGTATTTAGGCAAATTTGTAAAAAGACAATAACAAATGAATGAAAACTAATTCTGAGGAATGTATTTCTTCAAACGTTAAATAAACAAAACTTTAAAGACCTCCACAGAAACAACTAAAGTTTCATTCTTCCTATAAATAGATACAGGTAGCGCAAAAAGTATTTTTCTGATTTTTGTTCGGCGGAAAAAAATACTTTTTCATACAAAATTCTGCATCCATAATTTTCCATACGGTGAGTTCAAAAATTAAATTAAATTTTATACAGAGACTCCATACAGAGAGTTCTAAAAATAAATATTACCCTACAAATTGGACAACACTAACTTGACCATTTCCTGAACTTCAGATAGAGAAAAGGACATTTATGATGAGTCTGATAAAAACTTAAAACTTAGTAAATATTGATCTTTGATGAACTTGATTGCACAAAAACTATTTGTGCTAATTTATTAGATTTAGTAATTACATTTTTGGAACCCTGCAATTTATAGTATTCCAAATACAACAAAATAGATTTCCATATTAAAAGCAACAGCTCATATACCAGAACTAATTTACCATTAACTCTCAGTCATTTACTGCTCGGTTCATTGGAAGATCAGTTCAGATTCGTCCATTTACAGACAATTTCACCTTATAGATCCCTTCATATCTTATCTTATAGACCCATCCCGTACTGAATTATCGTTCAATAAAATTGAGATCGGAACGTAATGCTTCTCTTAGGGACCCGTTTAGTTCATTCACGAACTACTCATAAACTCACGCACAATCATATCCTATCAGTTTAGTCTAGACTGGTTTTGTAATGTTAATTTCACATTGTATAGTATGCCTAGATAATAAGTTTATTTGATTTTGTAGTGATTTGTAGATAGCGTTTTGTAGATAGCGCAGTGTATGAAGCATTAATTAAGCAAAGTCTCACGATTGCAATTTTTCTGTCTAATCCATGAACATGAAGGTACTGTCTAATCCATGAACATGAAGGAATTTCGGGACGAATTATATTATCACGAAGGAATTATAAGGTGTTCGTCATATTGGATGTGCCTGATTTTGATTCGCTACCACCCTGCGCATGAGCATTGCTTGGACATTTGCAGAATTTTTTTAAAGTGAGGTTGTAAAAGTGAAAAACTGAATATACAATACAAGTTATAAAGTAATACAAAGCAGTTTTTTTTTCAATTTTTCATCGAAAATGATGCAGTGCAAGTTGCCTTCATGTAAAAATAGGTGCGATTGTTAAGTTTGGAGAAATAGAAATGCCAGCAACAATAATACAGTAAAGGTATCATTTTACAGGTATTTATATTTTGTATTTATTGTAAAATATCATGACAATTTCATTGGTGAAGAACAACTTTTAAGAATTGTTTGTTTAAGTTTATCAAAAAAAACCTACGATTTTCAGTACATGGCTCGACGTGTTAGGAATATCTTCATCGACAACTATCGACGACTTAAGCCAAATAAATTACCACAGGCGTGAAGAACATATAATTGATACACTTGATTTCACTGTAAATAGTGGAACTTGTGGGAAAGGGAATAGTGAAAGCCTGAACTATGATGTTTATGTCTTACGTCACTTCGATTTGTTTCAGGAAATACTTACAGCAAATAAGGATTCTGTTGTAAAATCATCTGATATTGATGTATCTGTATCTATCTGTATATTGATGATCTTTTTATGTAAGGATAATTTTAAATTGAATTACGAATATTTCCAGTAAAGGATAATAAAATTTATAATTTTAGCATAATCTTCTACAACAGCTGTGATCTAAAATCAACAGTGATCTATTTAGATCTTCCTAAGACGAAATCTCCCGAAACTGATCAAGTACCTTTAATTCTCCTGAAAAATCTAGGCTTAGAAAAGGGATTAGGATGTTTGTTAGGTTTGTTAGGCAGATCATAAGAAAAAAAATGAAACTTGCGAAAAAGGAAGTCAAACAGAAAACTGACCAAGTGGTCAAATTCAAAAACACCTTGAACACATTGAGAAATCGATAAATGCTCAGCGAAGTATAAGCTGATACAATAGAAACTTTAAGTGGCTCTATTGGTAACATTTTAAAAAGTTTACTGCAAACGAACAGCATAGAATCGGTTTCCAAACAGTACCCGCCAGAAATCCGTCATCTGCACTCACTCTTCACTACTATTCACCTGGTGGTTGTAAATATATTCGCGAACGTTTCAACAATTGTTGCCACATATCATAACTAGGTTAGGCTACATTAAACAGTGTCGATAAAGGTCGATTCCAATATGCGCGACACTCAGCTGCGCGAAGTAGAGCGACAGGCATAGTGAGAACAAAATATCATTTTGTCATCAACATTTAAAACAATGCAATCATTATTTGGCAGGCGATGTCGTGTGACGTCGCGTAACTTATCAATTAGTGATATTCATCCATGTCTTACGGATTTTCTTTTAGGTGGCATATAGAGAATACGACACGAACTTTCCGAACAAACCATAATTATGTAGTGTTGATACCTGTTCAAAATTATCACATGAACTCAACTAAGCACAACTAATATGGCGGCCCCTCCCTCTCGGGCATCAACCCCTCTGGTTATGCTCCGTCCTTATATTCTTCTAATGCCTAATCTTGTCTATCTATGTTGTCTATCTGTGTTAACTGCAGTAACTAGAGGGCGGTAAACGTTACTGCAGAAAATAAATGTTAATTTCTTCGTTCGAATGAGAAGCAAAATTGAAGCACCTGTCTCAACCTGAATTAAATTATGCGCACAATAACGTAGTTTTGAAAAGATTAGCAAATTATATGTGATAATAATATATATATATATATATATATATATATATATATATATATATATATATATATATATATATATATATATATATATATATATATATATATATAACAAGTTAGCACAAACTGGTTGTCCAGTTTTGTAGACATTATATTCTGACAGTCTTTTTCTGTGTACAGTTTTATATGTCTAATTGCAGAATATCTTATTGTGCAAGTAGATTTTATTACATGCTTATATCGTTGGTCCAGATGAACAGGGTAGGGTATTAACTCAAAAAAGCCTGGAGAGCGATTTTAAGTTTTCAAATCAATATATTTCCATTTCTGTAAATAATTGGTTAACCTCACTTATAATATTTTTTAAACTAACTTTATTGATAACGTTTTTGTTCACTTCATGACTTCATTTGTCAATTTTGCTATTACTGAGAAAAAAAAAGAAATTCCACAAGCAAGAACGTAATGAGTTAATACCCTGTTCATCCAAACGAACGATATGTTATGTACTCTGTGTTATTGTAAATAGTATTTTATGGGATAATAATGTATGTGTAGAGTCTACTTTATTTTACGTAGGCTTATCTTCATAGTCATGTCTGTTTAGATTTATTAGACTAAATAGATAATAATAGGCGAACACAGAATGAATTAAAATAAATATTATGATTCATTATTGAAAGTAGCTCGATTGGACAGAATAATAGAGTTCTGTTTAACGAAGACAATTTGTTCAAATGATTAGTTTATGCATAATACATGATAATAAGATGTAAATGATTTATATTTGCATCTGATGTTCTAATAATAGAGTTGGGAAATGGAAAATTGCTATTTAAATGCGGCAGAATATCTATTAGCGCAAAATTTATCGAGCAATAAAGTGCTTAATAGATTTTAATTTTGTTCTCCCATATATTTACAAACTTTTAACAAATTTATTAACATATTATATTCCTGATTATATATAGTCTATAGTTACCTAATTGTCAATATATAAATAACCAACTTTATTATGATATATATATATATATATATATATATATATATATATATATATATATATATATATATATATATGAATTCAACGCAATAGCCTACATATTTATTGAGATGTCTAGAGAGTAATTATTTTTTTTCATAAGTGTCATTAGTATTTAGTAACCAGCAAACTTAATTCTAAATAATATTGTCACCAAAAAGTCAAGAATGCTGTTCAAGCAATAAAAAAGTTATGCGAAGTGCATAGAAAAGATTTGTTTACAGCAGTGGCTTTTATTACTGCCGACACCCGAAAAGTATCTATTAAAACTCACGCCACCTTGCATGCTCTCATCTCCCATGTATAAGTATAGATATGATACTTATCTAAATATTAAAGCTACATGTATATTGTATACACAAGCAAGTTTTATTTTATTTATAAGATTATTTTATTAACAATTATGTATAATAGATATATAAATAAGCGGCATTTGTAGATACTACTTATAGATGTAGATAGAACTTACAAACTATCATTGCCAATTTACTTATAATATGCTTAAGCAATTGGGTTGTTGAATAAAAAAATATATCGATTTTTTTATGTATTTTAAAACCTTATTAATTATTAATAATTCGGATGTGCGATGCGTAAAAGTAAAAAAGAAAAATTTTTAATTAATAATAAACAATTTAAGAGAGATAAAATTTTTAAAATAATCACGTGACCCCAAACACGCCATAATTTTTTTGTGACGTCGAAACAGAAAACTTCATTCTAACATTCAAAATTCAAACATAGACATTCTTTATAAAATCGTCGTATTAGGATTTTTTTCGACTATTTAAAACCATTGGTTTCGAGATTTAACAATGTGGGACATTAAAAAAAAATGAAGGAGTTCTTTTTGTAGTAGTTTTTGTAGTTCTTTTTCTCCTACACTACGCCATGGTTCGAAATAAGCACGATAACTTTTAATATTTGACATGTTTACTACAACTACTGTATCAACAATTTCATGCGCGGGTAGAAATTAACCTTCTTACGTCACAACCGGACAGTTTTCGGTTCCGAGTTCAAAATATATTTTCAATTTGTTGTAACTTTTTTATTACAACGAAAAAAAAACAAAATAGATAGTTTTGTTATAAAACTTATATATGAGTTTTAGATTTATGAAGAAATTTTGTTTTATTAAAATACCCAATTCCGTGAGAAACATGCGGCTGGTGTAATGCGCATACTTTTTAATTTCAGGGCGAATTTGAGATAGACATACTTTCATTTCACCTTCGACTGCTTTGAGTCTTTCTCTTTTTTTGTTTTGATGTTCACCAAAGCAGAAAAGTCATGCTCACACAAATATGAAGTTGAAAATTGTAAAATTTGGAGTGCTCCTAGTCCTATGTTGGGATATTCTTTTTTAATCTCACAATCAATCCAGAAGAAGTTGAGGTCTAATTCTCTGTGTTTTAGTTTGAGTGTTCGATCATTTCGACTGTTCATCAATTCTTCCTCTTCTGTAAATTCCAAATCATTTTTTAATCCCACAAATGGATTACTTATCCAATCGTAATATTCCACATCGCTATCAGAAAAATAATCATCAACTTTTGTCTCTAAAGTTGTTAAATGACCAATAATGAGTTGCCGAATTTGGTTATTTTCCATTACCTTAGTTCCCTGGCTTACTTTCTTTATCCACAACTTCAACTTGTCTTTGAAAGCCACTATTTTATCTGTAGAAGTTATGTAAGTCCAATGACTTACATTCAAAGTATTGGCAATTTGTCGTATAGAAGTACTTCGATCTTCCTCTATCATGTCCAGAACATTCTGCTCCAGTTGTACTGTTTTTACTGTCATTAATCGTCATCTCCCTAGATTTCGTTTCAATGTGCCTGTTTCACGAAGACGTCCATGAATGTTTTCGAATATTTTTCGGTCGGGCATATTGGGGCTAGAAAACCGTTCAATGTACAATCGTTTAGCTTGAAATACATTGCCATCAGCAAGTCCATACATGAAATGCATGTCACTCATCTCGTAGACATGGTAGAGCCTTCACTAACTATTAGACCCATCAAACAGCCAAACGTCTAGTGATGACCACTAACGAGACGTATTCAAATGAAATCCACTTGTTCGTTAGTACATAAAACAGCCGTTCCAAGTTATCGTTAATAATTGTTTGTACTTGATAAACTCATTAATTGTTTGTACTTGATAAACTCATTATCGTATTTAAATTTTATTCATACTGTCTTTTCGAAGCAAAGTTGTTTTTCAGAAATCATCACAGGACAAAATATTCTTAGAATTGGCCATGGAATAACTCCTAGAATTCTTGTCTCATGTTTACCTAACACCTTGTATACTTATCCCCAGATAACACGGTTTTTGTTAAACGATTTCGCTTTTTTAGTTTTAAAAAATAATGGATTTTCAAAAATAAAAACTGTATAACAATTATTTTTTTGTAATAAATGGAGTCATATTTTTTGTCCCTCGGACCAAAAGGCGTTTAAATAAAAAGGTGTTTCATTTTAGTTCTTCTTTAGCTCTTATTTAAGTGCTTCTTCCTCAATACACCATGCCCTGTTCCTCAAGCGTTAGAAGACAAAAATGTGCAAGTTGTATTTCTATTAAAGAATGTGACTTCTCTATAATAGCCATTAGATCAAGGAATAATTTAGACTTTTAAGTCACTGCAGTTTAACCGTATGTTTTAGGATACATAGAAAAAGGTGAATATTTGGCAGTAATGGATGCTTGCAAAAAAACCTTTCATTGTGTTATGCATGCTGTATTATCATATCCCGACATTAAGTAATCATCGATCAATACTTGCGTGTAGTGTACAAAAATAGCTGAAAGCATGTATACAATGAAAAGATTTCGCGGACTTAATTTCGAAGTTTTTGTAAAACTAATGTGTAGATGATTAACTTAATACTGTTAAGGATACAAATCATACAACAAAATTTCGGATTAGGAAACTGAAGCATCGTGAATTTGAATTCAAGCGTAAATTGAGTAATATTGCAGAAAATACCTGCTCTAGATGGCTTTTTTCTCTTTGTAATTTTATTTTCATTTTATGTTGAAATAAATCACTTTACATAAATAACTGACAAAATTATGCGCATTTCGTTTTAAAATTCGATTTAAACGGTTTTTCATACAAAAAGCCATATATTATACCATAGGTAAAACCATTGAAACCATATACTATTAACTATATATTTCTTCTTTCGAATAGGCCTACTTTGGCCCACGCTTGTTCAACTGTAGGGCTTTGACCTTTGCCAAGTATTGTCGCATCTTCTGCCGGTGTAACTCCTTTCTCTCTTCTGTCCAGGGCGTACCTTTCCTTCGAGGTTTTTCCTGAAAGCCACGGACTTCCTTCAGGGTGCGTCTAACAGACTGTCTGTTTTTGAGATCTGTTATACCCAGTTCTTTAATATCCTTCTCGGTCTCTGTCAACCAAGTGGTACGAAGCTTCTTGTTTTGTCAGAAGGTGAACAGACGGTTGGTTAGTCGGTTTGGAGGCAATCTTGCAACGTGGCCATAGAAAGCTACCCTTCTTTTCCTTGCACAGTCTTTTTTTTTCGTTGCACAGAATCCTCAGGAAGATCCTAGGCCCGGTAAAGGATGATGGGGAATTCCGAAGGCGGCATAACTCTGAGCTCTACGAACATATTGAGGTGCTCTCTACCTCAATATGTTCGTAGAGCTCAGAGTTATGCCGCCTTCGGAATTCCCCATCTTCCTTTACCGGGCCTAGGATCTTCCTGAGGATTCTCCTCTCTCTGATTTCCAATTTTTCTTTTAGACCCCTTCGGTTCAAGGAAAGACACTCCATGGCATACAGGGTTTCTGGTCGAAAGACTGATGTCTAGTGCTCAAGTTTCAGGTTGCGTGACAGGCATTTCTTATTGTAAGTGTTCTTAGTCAGACGATAGGCTAGTTCTAACTTGTTGACTCTCTTGGATAATTATGCTCTTTCTGATAAGTTGGGTTCAATCCATTCGCCGAGATACTTAAATTTCTCAGTCCTCTTGATGTTTCCCTGTTCTAGTAACATATCTCTGTTTGCTTCTCTAATGTTGGTGAAGAATTCTGTTTTCTAGAGCGACACTTGAAGACCCATTTTGGCAGCCTGTTTTTTGAGGCAGTTTACCTGCATTGTTGCCATCTCAAGAGAATCAGCAAACAGTGCCATGTCATCTGCAAAGGCCGGGCAATCTACAACCAGTCCATCGTTCTTACGTCCCAGGGAGATACCACTCTGAGCACCCAAATTGTTCAGTTCCTTGCGCCATTCTCTCATAACCTTTTCATGGACACAGTTGAAAAGAATTCGGGAAAGTCCAAGTGGGGAAATCTCGCCTCTAAATTTAACCTTGGAATGGGTGTTGGTCAAAGTTTCTAGGATGAGTCTGCGGGTTTTGCTGTCTAGTGCTAGTTCCTGGAGTACTTTGTTAAGCGTTTCTCTATCAATGGAATCGTAGGTCTTCCTAAAATCAACAAAGGTGACGACTACCTTGCGGCATCTCATCCTGGAGTATGCAAGTACAGTTTTAAGATTGAGGATCTGTTCAACACAGGATCGGGTCTTCCTGAAGCCGCCCTTGTATTCTGCCAGTTGACTATCAAACTGATTTTCTGCCCTTGTTTGTAACGCCTTCGAGAGAATCTTGTATGTTACCGGGACGAGAGAAATTCCACGATAATTGTTTAGATCAGTAAAATCTCCCTTTTTGTGAAGCGGATGGATCAGAGCAGATTTCCAATCGGGTGGTAATTTCTCTGCTTACCAGATGTCCTGGATGATCTCGGTTAGCTTGCGCACGGCATTGTTTCCAGCACCCTTCCACAGTTTAGCAACGATATAGTCCTCTCCAGCTGCCTTTTTTTTCTTAAGAAGTTGAATGATCTGGCCAACTTCTTCCAATGAAGGGGGAAGCGAGTCCGGGTTTGGTGTGGTTTGTTAATAGTCGAAGTCTTCGCTGGGTGGGTCACAGTTGAGTAGATTTGTAAGTACTGATCCAAAAGGTGGCAGTTGTCCTTGTCGTTATAAGCCAGTTTGCCTTGTGAGTCTTTGAAGTGGAGGCTTGGCGAAGCGTATTTTCTGAGTGCCTGCTTAAAGGTTCCAAAGAAATATCTGGAATTGTTCTTAGCAAAGCTCTCTTCGATTTGGGTTAGATGGTTTTGTGTGAGGGTTCGTTTGGTTCCTCGAATTATCTTGGCTGTAACCTTTCTTTGTTCAAAAAATTGATGTCAATTTTCTTTGGTCTTTTTAGAATTCCACTTCACGCAGGCTATGTGTCTTAGGGCTATTGCATTGTCACAGTCTTCAGTCCACCACGGTTGCTTCCTTCTTCTAGCGAGAGGGGCGAGTTCATTGGACGCCTTGACAAGAGTCTCCTTCAGTTGGTCCCAGTTGTTTAGGTCTGTGTTGTTCAGTCTCTGACTTAGTTCTTGACTGTTCTTGAGTCGCTCGACGTGAAATCTTACCATTTTGGAGGTTCTGTGTAATCTAGTGTTTCTAGGCTGGAGTCTTATGATTGGATCTTTATGATCTTATGCTGGAGTTGATGATTTTTATTACCCATATACTATTATATCTATATAGGTATTTATAGATAATCATATAAACTTATGAAAGGAAGAAATATAGCCTGAATAAATAAATATATTCAACCTGTTTCTAGCTCTATAATATTAAGTCTTAGTAAGACTACAAAACAAATCTCAAGTTGAAACAACTACTTCCCTTACTAATACCACGCAGGATATTGAATTATACAACAGATATTTGTATGCTATAATATAACTTAGTCCTTATAATTTTAGTCCAATTCACTTAGGTTAATTATAAATGGTACATATGGTCTTAAAAACAACGTTATTTATCTAGTACTCGTTTAGGGCCACGAAATTGGACTGGGGCTAGTAATAACATGCACATATCTGTTGCATGATTCAATATCCTGCGTGGTATTAGCAAAAGAAGAAGTTCTTTCAACATGAGATTTGTTCAGACTTATTTAGACTTAATTTTATAGAGCTACGAACAGTTTGAATAGATTTATATATTCAGGTTATATTTTGCCCATTAATAAGTTTCCACAAATTATAGATGTAATAGATAGGTAGGTACTAATCTTCACCTATCGATTCAGCGTCCCAAAATTAGTCGGAAAATGTATATAATATTCACTAGGAAGGTTTTACAATGGGCTAAGTAAGAGAAAATCAGTAAGGTTTTGCCATTTTCTACAGTAACTATTTTCTTCCTTGGAAGCAATTTCAAGAAATCAGTCGCTTGCTTTTAATATGTTAGGTTAGATTTGATTAGATGATGTTAGGTTAGATTATGTTTAGTTTGGCTTAGATTATGTTAGAATGGTGCAGTGTACTTATATACTATACATGTAATAGCACTACAAAAAAAACTTCATCACAAATCCAAGATAAGCCAAGATTATTTCTAAACAAAAGAACAAAGCGGGAGGTGTTGATAATGTACACACATATCTGATCAAATTGATGTCACCATATATTTGCCCTATACTAGTTCATATTATTAATCTAAGTATAGTTGAAGGATTTTGTCCAAGACAGTTTAAACTAGCGGAAATAGTACCAATATTTAAGCAGGGTGATAAAAAGCTTGCAACTAATTATAGACCAATTTCTTTAATTTGAAATTTTGCAAAAATTTTTGAGAAAATTTTGCATTCAAGGATCTAAAATTTTTTAAACAAAGAAAGCAATTTATCACAAAATCAGTTTGGTTTTAAAAGAGGAACTGGTACAAAAGATGCATTAGCTTATGTTACTAATAACATTTATGATTGTCTTGATAAAAGCCAACCAAATGCTGCGGTTTTTCTTGACCTAGCTAAAGCTTTTGATATCGTCAACCACAAAATATTACTACACAAGTTAAATAAGTATGGTATACGTGGAACTGCATTGGAATTAATTAAAAGTTATTTAACAGGAAGGAAGCAATGTGTCAAGATCAATAACAGAAAGAAAGTTGTTTTGAATCTGTTGAAATGGGGGTTCCACAAGGTACCATATTAGGACCGCTCCTGTTTATTATATATACATATATATATATATATATATATATATATATATATATATATATATATATATATATATATATATATATATGTATATATATATATATATATATATATATATATATATATATATATATATATATATATATATATATATATTAGGGTGGGCCAAAAAAAACTTTTAATTTTTTTTTTTTTAGCTACTACGAAAATATCTTCCATGATGACGAAAAAAAATTTCTGGTAAAGTTTCAGCCCTTAATATTAATATTTAGAGGTGGCTCATTGTGATTTTTGATTTCCCATTTAAATAACATAAGATTTTTTTTTGTTTTTGTTTCGATTTTTAATGCACTCGAACGAATAAATGTTTCGTGGAAATAAATACATATTCTTGTAGGAAATTTAACGATCTACAAAAAAAGTCTAAAATGATTTTTTGCTAAGTTGACTCGTTTAAAAGTTATTCGCGGTTAAAATCCAACCTCAAATAGTTGAGGATAACTTTTACAATTTCTTATACTCTATCACAAAATAATGACTCAAAAACATAAAATAGCTTAGTCAAAATCAAACTAAACTAAGTGCAAATTAAGAACTTATTAATTTTTCAGGGAATGATGCTCTCAGGTAAAGTACAGTTCCGAGTGTTTTTATTTTAATTAGGTATGAAAATATCGATTTTTCTTACGATTATCGATTATTTGTAAAATTTTTATTGTTTTATCAAAAAAAACTCGATAAGATTTAAGAAAACTAAGCTATTTTATGTTTTTGAGTCAATATTTTGTGATAGAGTATAAGAAATTGTAAAAGTTATCCTCAACTATTTGAGGTTGGACTTTAACCGCGAATAACTTTTAAACGAGTCAACTTAGCAAAAAATCATTTTAGACTTTTTTTGTAGATCGTTAAATTTCCTACAAGAATATGTATTTATTTCCACGAGGCATTTATTCGTTCGAGTGCATTAAAAATCCACACAAAAACAAAATAACTTCTTATGTTATTTAAATGGGAAATCAAAAATCACAATGAGCCACCTCTTAATATTAATATTAAGGGCTGAAACTTTACTAGAATTTTTTTTTCGTCATCTTGGACGATATTTTCGTAGTAGCTAAAAAAAAAAAAATTAAAAGTTTATTTTGGCCCACCCTAATATATATATATATATATATGAATGATATTTTCATGGAGTGTACTATGAACTGTGATATAGTATCGTATGCTGATGATACGGTAGTATTGTGCCAAGCATCAACATGGGAGTTATTGGAACAAACTTTGAATCTACAATTAATTAAAATAATAAATTATCTTAATGAAAATAAATTGACACTAAACATTAATAAAACAGTTTACATAACTTTTGGTAACTATTGTGATAGCGTACCGGTCATAATTTTTATTAAGTTGCGTGATGAATCTTTGAAGAGAGTGAAAACTGTTAAATATCTGGGTATATATATATACATATATATATATATATATATATATATATATATATATATGTATATATATATATATATATATATATATATATATATATATATATATATATATATATACATATATATATATATATATATATATATATATATATATATATATATATATATATATATATATATATATATGTATAGATGACTGTCTGAGATTGGAAGAACAAATTATTAAATTAACTAGTAGAACTAAATATATTATTTTTATATTGATTACTTTAAGCAAAATATTATCACCAGAAAACTTAATGATAATTATGTATGGACTCTACTACAGTGTTATCACTTATGGTATTATAGCATGGGGATCTACAAATAAGACTATAATGTCATTATTATATAACATACATAAAAAAGTTATTAAAATGTTAAATAAAACTAACAATAATGTGAAATTACCATTAGATTTGAGTCAAAAATATATTTATGAAGCAGTCTTATATTATTATAGGGATATGTCAAATGATTTTAAATCCAGTGTAGTAAAAACAAGGAATAAGTTTATCAAAATATCTAAACCAAAGTTAGAAGTGGGAAAAAGAAAATCAGAGTATGTTGGAAGAGATAACTTTAACAAAATGCCAAATGAACTTAAGACACAACAAAACAACAATTTTAAAAAACCATTGAAAACATATTGTGCTACGATTGTGTTCAACTGAGTAAAATGCAAATGAGCTGAATTATTAGTTTGATTTTTTTTTTGGCGTAAATTTAGAATAAGCTTTAGTTAATAATTTTAGATTTAAGTTATATACCGAACCGCGTACGGACTTTAGTCTCTGTGGTAGTTCTTTGGAACTATTTATATATACTTTGTAAAGCATTGTAATATAAATTTGGTAATAAATAAATAAATCCTAGTAAAACTAATAAAATAAAACGAAGGAATAACCAATATTTTTTCTTATTTCGTAAATACAAGAAGCAATAAGAAAACGGTAAAATAAATCAATTATGAATTATATCTAACAAGTTTTTCTTCATAAACCAACTTTTCTTTTCTTCCTGTAAATACTTTTGCTTAATGAAGAACCCTTGGCTGGTGGTATAACTAATAACTTTGTAACTTTGAAATTACTTCACCCAAACTACAAGCTTAATTGTTCCCTCGATAATACCCAAAAAGTTAGTCTAACTATTAAATTATAGTAAAACAATTAAATAATATTCCCTTATATATGAACTATTTTTAATATTTTATTCTATTCACTTTATTTCAAGCTAGTTCAAAATTTGTCAATAAAACTTTGACGAGAGAACGACGTAATATTTAATTAAAGGCGCATTTCAACAGCATTTAAAATTTTAATTTGTTAGAAAGACTAAATGGCTGAATGATAGTGTTTCACAATACTAAATAACATGAAACATGAAATTAAATGATTAAAACCCATGAATATATCAATTTCAGAAATTCTAAAATTAGTGTTAAATTTGGTTTACTTATCGTGAAAAAAAAACAAAAGTATGATGTTGAAAAACGAGCCAGAACGATCTAAACGCTTAAGGCTTAGGGCTCCATTTTTTGCGGACACTTCCGTTGATAAATGTACGTACACCGGTGATACATTAGTTTAAAACAAAAAAAAAACCTTTTTTTAATAATATTTTTTTTGGCGGAGACCTGGGAAAAGTGTCATGCATTGTTTAATTTGTTTCCGTCAAAAGTTTCTTTTGCACGGTCGAGCTTTAAATCATTTCAGTAATTTTTGGTACGTCGAGCGGGGCTGAGTACGGGGCTTTCTTTAGAAATTAAATTGCGATTGCGTGTATTCGTGATTGTGATCTCTGGAATAATAATACAATAATCTCTTTATGTTGCGTTAAAAGCTCGTATAGTAAAATCTATATGGCGGGTTTTCAGTTTTGCGCAAGTCTCCGCGGCAACCCCCATCAGCTATTATACTCTCATATTTCATTTTATTTATTTGACTTCTCTACATAACAATTTAATAATTTAATAATTACATAACATTAATCACATAATATACATAACAATTATTCATTTAATAAATTATGAAAACCTACAAAATTTATTAAATGAAACTCTTTTGCATCATGTTTTTAATTTTTAATATATACATATATATATATATATATATATATATATATATATATATATATATTGATATATTGATAACATACTAAATTGATATCTTTATAATTAATTATTTTAAAAATTAATAACGGATTATATAATTGTAAATTTTTAAATATAACATATTTAGATTATATATTTAGGTAAGACAGGTGTTACTAGTTGTAACAATATTTCAATTTAAATATTTTTTTATTAAAAAATGTTTTTTTAAACTTTAGGCGTTGAAGTAAAATTTCTTTGACGGTTATGGCAGGTATTACTAAAAAGCTTAAACTTAAAATAAATGTCATACTAAAATTTGGTTTTATCTATTGGTAATACAATTTACAGTGAGTAATAAAAAATCCTTTATTTTTTTTATTTTATTGAATGAACACACATAAAATAAAATTAACACATTAATAAGTCAAATATTGTATGTGAAGGATGCCATTATTATAATCGTGTGTAAAAGTATCCAAATCGTGCGCAAAAGTCGAATGTATATCAAATGGTGTTTCATTATTACACGATTTCGGTTTGTCGTTACCATGGCAACAACTCGTCACTAAACAAAAAGCATAGACGTAGTGAAAATAAATTTACTTATTTACTTATATGAAAATATATTGAAATTTTTCTTATTTTGAATCAAGAAGTATCGGTATCTCACTCTGGATTTATATGTCTCTAATACAACATAACCTAACCATAAACTAATCTAGCTAGATTAAATCTAGGTTAACCTAAATTACATCGACAACGATCAAATAGTGTGCAACAGAATTAGAACAGGCAATGGGTAACCATGGAATCGGAACGGTAAACGAGAATGGGGAAATGCTGGTCGATACGTGCTTATAAGAGGGTACACAAGGAGACTTGGATATCTCCTCACCAGCGTACAAAAAACCAAATTGACCACATTATCATTCAAAAAAAGTGGAGAACATCACTATGCGACGTGAGAAACAAAAGAGGTGCAGATATGGCCAGCGACCATTACCTTGTCGTTGGCACGCTTAAACTAAAGTTAGCAACACCAAAAAGACAAATTACGTTAGCTGCTAGCATAAAATTCGATACAGACAAGCTTAAAGCAACCGAAGGACTAGCCAGTTTCAAGACGCAACTGCAAGAAAATACCACTAACTTGACAGAGGAAGATCGTCGAGAATGGAAAGCAGTCCACAAAGTATTGCTAGAAACTGCCGACAAGACCTTGGGTAGAAAGAAAAGGAACAGAGAGGAGTGGATCTCGCAGGAAACATGGAAACTAATCGAAGACAGGAAGGCAGCAAAAGCCCTGATCAATCAAAACCCTAACCACGAAGAGAAGGCCGAACTGACTCGTAGCTACTGGAACATAAACCGAAAGGTAAAACGGAATGTCACAAAAGACAAACGTAGATCGGCGGAAGATCTCGCAGCGAAAGCCGAAGTTGCAGCAAGAAATAACAACACAAGGGAACTTTATCCCATAACAAAAAAACTCGCTAATAAAAACTTCAAAAGAGAACACCCAATAAAAAATAAAGAGGGACAATTGCTGACAAACAAAGAAGATCAACTTATAAGATGGCAAGAATACTTCCAAGAAATAATCGGACAGCCGAACCCGGAAAAAAGTGATGCCGAGGACGGCATACATCCCCCATATCCTCCACAAGACCATCAAATAAATATCTCGGTCCGGAACGTGAATCCTAACCCACCTAGTGAAGAAGAAGTCAGAACTACATTAAAGAACCTTAAGAACAACAAGGCCGCTGGCCCAGATAACCTTCCGGCAGAAATACTTAAAGCAGACCTAAAGGTGGTAACAAAACAGCTCCACCCGCTAATAGTAGATGCATGGGAGTCGGAAAATGTGCCAAATGAATGGAAGGAAGGAGCCATAGTCGTTCTCCCCTAAAAAGGTGATCTTACAGACTGTGGCAATTGGAGAGGGATTACAATTTTAAACACTACCTATCAACAAAATAATTTCTCACATTTTACTGGATCGACTATCGATCTCCATAGAGCCCAGTCTGCGTCAGGAACAAGCGGGTTTTTGCCCAAATAGATCCTGTGTCGACCAAATTAACACAATGCGAATCATCATAGGGCAGTCCATGGAATGGAGGTGTACATTATACGCGGTCTTCGTCGACTTGCGTAGGGCCTTTGATAGCATCTATCATAATGCAGTCTGGAAAGCGCTGGAAGAAAAGGGGGTACCGGAAAAGATAATAAACCTAGTAAAGGAACTATACCGGGACGCATCCTGCTATGTAAAACACCAAACTGCTAAGAGCAGCGACATTACCATCAGCTCGGGAGACAGACAGGGCTGCGTACTATCGCCCTTACTATTTAACACTCTGTTAGCCTCAATAATGGACAAAGTAGTGTCAAGAAGTGAGGGCATTAGATGGACGTTAAACTCGTTCGTGGAAGATCTGGACTACGCAGACGATATCTGTTTCTTGGCACACACCCACGCCGACATGCAGAGCAAACTCGACCGTCTCTCTGCAGAAGCATCCAAAGCAGGTTTAAAAATCAACATTGGCAAAACCAAATCGCTTAGAGCCGCCACCAAGAATACCCGCGCCTTCCGCATTTATGACGAACAAATAGAGGATGTAGACGAATTCACGTACCTGGGAAGCATAATTACTAATGAGGGCGGCACCACCACTGATGTCTCATACCGAATAAAAAGGGCCAACAGGTATTTGGTATGCTCAGGCCGGTCTGGACCTCCAAACTGTATTCCACACGAACAAAACTAAGAATATTCAACTCAAATGTGAAATCCGTCTTGCTGTACGGGTGCCAAACATGGAAAATCTCCATAACAATAGTAAATAAGCTTCAGGTATTCATAAACAAATGCCTACGAAGATACTGCGCATTTTTTCGCCAGATACAATACGCAATGTAGACTTATGGCACCTGACAAATGACCACCTGACTTTTTGATACAAAAAGAAATAAAACATCGCAAGTGGAAATGGTTGGGCCATGTATTGAGGAGAGACAAAGGAAACATCACTAGGCAAGCCTTACAATGGAACACGCAGGGTTCTCGCAAAAAGGGACGTCCAGCTAACACGTGGAGGAGGACACGTGGAGAGAATTAAAGATCGCGGGAAAAACGTGGAACGAGGTGAAACGCCTCGCTCAGAATAGAGTCAGATGGAAGGTCTTTGTAGAGGCCCTATGCTCCCCGTAGGAGTTAGAGGACAACAACAACAAAATCACTGTGAGTTTTTACAAGGCAATTTTTGCCATGGAGGCGTTAAACGTTCTAACCTTATTGTGTAGGTGTCAGAGAAGTATTTTGTATGTTAAAATTACAATTTTCAATATTATCGGTAAGAAACAATTATTTTTTTTTAGATGTCAACAGAATTTTAACATTCTTCGTAAATAAAATAATATATGATACACGTGTGTGAAAGGTTCGCAACTCATGCCCAAAAGCCCTTCTTCACACACTTGTACATAAACTACTATTTTATTTTTTTATTAAATTTGTTCGATAAAATGTTTATAAATAAAACAATAATAATGATTAGTATTAAACATTATAAAAACAGAATAGAAACAAATATAAGCATATATGTGCATATAACAATAACCATATTCTACAGTCAGTCGATGAAAAATATATAGTAAAGTTTTACTTAAAAAAGTTTGTCTTTCCAAAAGACATTCATTAAAACGCACTTATACTTTTTAACGGCATCTATTGATCAATTTCTACAAAATTTTCAAAAACACAACTAAGCAGAATAAATTCTATACTTAACGTTATTTCCGTTAGAAAAAAGGTCTCATTATGAGTTACTTTTAAGTCGGGAAATAAAACAGTTTTACTTCAATTTGTTAATGTTGAGAAATATCATCGTTGGAACTGTTAAAGAACGATCGTCATTTTCATCGCCATTTCCGATTGAAAAATAATCTGAGTTACTCCCAACTCGCGCTTAAAGAAGTTTTACTTCCAAAATATTAAATACTTAGCTTTCAAAGGCAAGTTGACATGAACAATATTATTTTCACAACATTAAATTTATATGAAGTATCTGTTTTCTCTATCCATATTACTCCAACATAGAAATATGGATTATAGTTAGCACAGGACCTACAAGAACAAAGTTTATACTTTGTTTTCACAGTTCATTCCAGTTCACCGTCGGAAGATTTTTTTTTAAACTTGCTAGGAAGTAATCTAGACAGGCTTGAATTTATTCCTTTAATATAGTTATATAATATAGTTAATATAAATAGATTTGATGCGAATCTGGCTAATTAAATTAGTTAGTGTTAACTAACCTAGATTCTAGGAGTCGAATACTTGGCAAATAGACAAAACAATGAAATTTGGTGTGTATGTGGAGTTTTGAAAAAAAAGGTTTAAGAAAAAGAATAAGCTTTTGCATTATAATTTAGTTTTTAATTAAAACTAGATTAAAACGAGGATATCTCGAACATTAAAATTATAAGAGGACTACGAATGCTCGACATCGAGTACTTAGCTAATCGAATAGCAAGAACCAATAAATGAAAAGAAATAAATAATTTAGATTTCGAGCAGTTTCCTATAGGGCTAGAACCAATTATGTATGTTAATCTAAAAGTTCTAATCCTCTAAAAGTTCTAATCTAGCATTAGATTCTTTTAAAATTAGACTTGAATGCGACTCTAGATCTCAACTATTAAACTGAATAATACAAAGATATTTAGAATGAAATTACATGGACAAATAAATTAATTAGTGATAACTGAAAACTAAAATGTTTTATCTGTAATTTTAAAAAAGTTGCAGAAGATTATAATTTAGATTTTTTGGTAAAAGAAAGACAGTCAGAGATAACAGACCAGGGTATTTAGACCTCTAGTATTTTGCGTCTATAATGAAGTTCGTTAATGGCTCGCCGAGTGCGATACAATTTTCTCAATATGTATCGGCAATTTTTTAGTTTAGAAATGGCATAAAAGGGCGCAAAATACAAAAAATAGTATGAAAAACTTGTTCATGAGGCGTTCTTCGCACTTCGTCTCTTCGTTTCTTCGCTAACCTCGTCGTTTTCTAAACTTGGATGCGCGCTGAAAAATCGCGCTTATTGAACTCGTTCTTTAGTATACTATTATAATATTGACAATTAGTATAGCGAAAACAATATAACATTTGTTGGGAAAACTAAATGAATTTTAGATTCTGATCCGTTTCCTATAGTACTGTGGCCAATTACCGGGCCGATTCTGTAAGAGAAACGATTCCTCATTTCCGCCAATTTAAAAAAAAATATAAATAAATAAAATAATAGAGATTCAGTCTCCAGTAGTATCGGAAATAGAAAAATGTTAACGGTGTATTTCCAATTAACTTTTAACGATTCTCTTAAAGAATCGGCTCGGCTCGTATATACGGCAACAAAGCAATAAAAACTATGAAATTTAGTGTATATGTTACGGTAAAAGTACAAAATCGGCAAGATTTGCCGGAGATTTGCCCAGATATTCCGGTGTATGTGCACATCTACCAATTTGATAGGTAAATGTGAGTTTAAATTTGAGATCTACTTCATATATCTACTTTTACCGGTAAAAGTCCACATTTTCCAACGTATTTCGGTAAAAGTTAAAAGAATAATAAACAAAAATAAAATACACTTGGGTATTAAAGTTAAAATGTATTTTATATAATTTATATTGTTTCATTTAAACACTATTTTATAATAATATTATTTCGAAGGATTATATAAATCGCTCATAAAAACAATTAGAGAAAATAAAATAACAAACTGAAGCTTAACAAACACAACAATAACCTCAAAAATGCAGGTTTGTCGAACAACACATGCGCTCTGTATGTTAAAGTAAACCTCTATACATTTACCAAGCATTAGGTATATGTACACATTTGCCGGAAATAGTTGGTAAATGTAAGTTGAATTCACATTTACCAACCAAGAAGGCAAATGTGCACATATACCGGTATATGTGTACATTTACTAATCTACGTACTTTTACCGTAACATATGTTTAGACAAATAAATTAGTAGTATTAGATTAATAAACTAGTATGTTTTATCTGGAATTCTGAAAAAGTTGCAATAACTTATAATAATTTAGAATTTTGGTAAAAGACATTTAGATCTTTAGATTCCGATTAATAGACCAGCTAGAACATCAAGATTTGGTGTGTATGTAGTTAACTAAATTCATTATTGATAATTGAAAACCAGAAAGCTTTTAACAGAAATGTGAAAAAGTTACGAATGCTATAATATTGTATGTCCTATATGCATCCTTATGACATTATTATAATCTTGTGTAAAAGTACCTAAATCGTGCGTAAAAGTCCAATCTAAATCAAATGGAGTTTCATTATGAAACGATTTCTGTTTGTTGTTACAATGGCAACAACTCATGTCACTAAACAAAAAACATAGACGCAGTGAAAATAATTTTTCTGACTTATATTAAATCTGAATTAATTTTTCTTATTTTGAATCAAGTCTCGGCCTCTCAGTCTGGATTTAAAGATTAAATCTAGGTTAGGTTAGGGTAGGTTAGGTTAGGCTTACCTCATTTTTCTGTAAGGAAAATGAGAGCTATCCTATCTGCCAAACGATAGGTC
This sequence comes from Phosphuga atrata, assembly GCA_944588485.1. Taxonomy (NCBI): domain Eukaryota; kingdom Metazoa; phylum Arthropoda; class Insecta; order Coleoptera; family Silphidae; genus Phosphuga; species Phosphuga atrata. Next base: position 30,815,625 of record OX155898.1, read on the forward strand.
ATAAAGCGGGAACAGGAAGATGTCCTGCCTTCCGGGAAGCCCTGAAAATAGCCCGTAGACAGTCGTCGCCAGCCCCATCGATCAACAAATAATACAAAATGATCAAAATACTCCAAACAAATGCGATGCGATGCCTAGCGGCACACGACCTACTAGACGCCACAGTAGCGGAAATGGGCATCGACATAATGATAATAAGCGAGCCAAATAAAAACAAAATAAGTGGAGACGAGTGGTACAAAGACGGGAAAAGTGACACAGCGATCAGAATAAATAACGCGGACATAATAATAACGGGTAGCGGATGAGGAACAGGTTTTGTGTGGGTAGAAACAAGGAACCTGGTGATGTACAGTTGGTATTTCTACCCAAATGAGAAACTAAAAGACCTGGAAAAATCTCTCGACCCAATCGGCGTAATGGTGAAGAAAAACACCAAAAATCCAAATTAATTGCGGGTGATTTTAATTCAAAATCCCCAAGCTGTGGAGGTAGGACAATGGACGAGCGAGGTGACCTAGTCTCTGACTGGATCTCCCAACTAGATCTTCATATAGAAAACCAAGGGGATGTACCCACCTTTGAACGAAGAACGTCGCGATCCATTATAGATCTTACTCTCACCGAAAACTTGGGGGGAAAGTAAACTGCTGGGAGGTACTCGACAGGGAAACCCTAAGCGACCATATATATATATATATATATATATATATATGTATATATATATATATATATATATATATATATATATACATATATATATATATATATATATATATATATGTTGTATTGTTTTCTCGGGGATTCCGCGTTGATGTTGAGGGTTGGTTCTGAAAAGAACCGGATTCTCGACGTTTCGGCGAACTAACATTCGCCATTCTCAAGAGATATATGCGTCCGTGCGGGTCAACGGTTAGACGCATACTGTATGCGTCTAACCGTTGACCCGCACGGACGCATATATCTCTTGAGAATGGCGAATGTTAGTTCGCCGAAACGTCGAGAATCCGGTTCTTTTCAGAACCAACCCTCAACATCAACGCGGAATCCCCGAGAAAACAATACAACACAGGTATCTATCCGCGAAAACCTCAAATACAACATATATATATATATATATATATATATATATATATATATATATATATATATATATATATATATATACATATATATATATATATATGTATATATATATATATATATATATATATATATATATATACTACACTATACAAATGGAAGACAAAATAAGACCAACTACGGCAAGGGTTACACAGGGCTGGCCAATCAAGCACCTAAACGAAGAAAAATTGACAAAACGACTCGAGACAGAAACTGACAGATCACAAGAAATCACAGCAGAGGAAATGGTAGCGGCCATCACCAGAGTTTGCAACGATGTATTACCAAACCGAAAAAAGAATGGAAATAAAAGGAACGTTTACTGGTGGAACGAAAACATCGTCCAACTAAGGAAAAAATGTATCGTACTAAGAATAAAGTTCCAGAGGACCGCCAAAAAAAATCCTGAACTCAAGGAAGAGACAACTAAATCCAGGGAAGAGTATAAGAACATGAAAAAAAAACTTAAGAATGGAAATTAATGCCTCCAAGAAGGAACATTGGAAGAAACTGTGCCAGATGGTAGATGATGACCCCTGGGGAGACGCCTACGGAATAGCCACAAGAGGGTTAAAGGCTAGATACCCTCCGCCAAAGCTTCCAATCTTCCAAAAATCAAGGAAATAACCGGCATTCTTTTTCAGGAGGAGGTCATAAAACTCGCAGCGTGCAAAACGCCTGAATAACATACTCGAGGTTATGAATAGATGTCTCAAACTAGGACACTTCCCAGAGATATGGAAAATTGCGAAATTAGTCTTACTTCGGAAAAATCTAAATAATCCTAATGAAGCCGCCGGATACAGACCACTGTGCCTTCTGGATGTTGCAGGCAAACTGCTGGAGCAACTCCTCGTATTAAGAATAAGGGCGGACACAAATATGTCCGAGAGACAGTTCGGTTTCAGGCCAGGAAGGTCAACGATTGACGTCATTGGAAAAGTGGTGGAAACGGCGAGGACAGCCAAAGCAGGAACGTGGAGGACAAGAGAGATCTGCATCCTCGTAACGCTAGACATAAGAAACGCGTTAAATTCAGCAAGTTGGCAACACATCATGGATGAGGCGACAAAAGTAGGACTCCCCGCATACCTACTCCGCATAATAAGAAGCTACCTGGATAACCGGAAAATAGCAATACAGGCAGAAAACAAAACACTGGAGCTAGAAATCAGCAGTGTGTTCCGCAGGGCTCGATATTGGGCCCAACCCTGTGGAACATTCTGTACGACGGAGTGCTCAGACTAAGAATGCCAAAAGGAGTTGAGATAGTCGGTTTTGCGGACGACTTACCTATCACAGTCTGTGGAAAAACCGAAAACATAGTAATGGACAAGGCGACTGAAGCAATGAGGCTGGTGGACGAGTGGCTAGAAAAAAAAGGACCTAAAGCTAGCCCCAGAGAATAGAGAGAGAATCTGGTAAACTAAATGATGGAGTCCGAACAAAACTGGGTTAGAATACAGGGTGTAATCCGTGAAATAATAACACGGAAGGAAGAAGAAGAAAGGTCTCGGCAGAAGAGCAAATCACGAGGGAAAACAAGAGATAAACTGAATAACTGAAGGAATGCGCAAGCGATACCGGGGTGGCGTACTTAAAGCCAAGTGGAAGTAGGGGTTTAGTGAGTGCGAGCCTCGCACACAGGCAGGTAAAGCTTCCCCAAAACCACAAATAAAGGTTAGGCTTACCTAAATTACATCAACAACGACCAAATAATGTTCCCGTCACTGTGCTTTTTGACTAGCAATTTTTGCCAAGGAGACTCTGCCATTAAAGCATTTAAACTTCGCAACTCATGCACAAAAGCCCTTCTTCACATACTTGTATTATAAACTACTATTTTAATCTTGACAGGAATTGTTTACGTACACAGCAGCATCTCTTGATGTATAATGCAATGAAAGGTGAAAATGTCTATCCTAAAACGCGAAAGTACTTTTCACATGTAATTTAAACAATCGAATGTACTTTTTCTAAATGTCTCTCAATCTCTATTTTAATAAATGATAGTTTGATTTGTGCCAATAAACTTAAAATACATGTTATGGACGAATTAAAGAGCCACACAAAGATCTGCATGTGGCTCACGAGCCGCGGATTGCCGACCCATGGTGTAGAATATAATCACAAATTTAATAATAAATTTGATATCTTTCATATTGAAATATAAAGTAGAGGTAAAGGTTTAATCTTAAATGATGAATAAGAAGTAATTCTTCCCTATTAAACTTAAATTTGTAATGTACCTCCAATTTGTATTTTTATAAAATAAGTGTGTTTTTTAAGTAGATATTTCTATATTTCATCACTTGATGAAGCCACAATGTAGTATACTACAAATTAATTTGAAACGTGATAAATCTGTGTTTTAATGTTTATTATTGAATATAGTTTTTACCCAACTTCCCAAAAGGTAAATTCTCCTTAACATTAATCCTTTGTCTTTCAACATACTTTACCGTTACAAGTTTTTTCATTGTTTACCCATTTGCTGTTTCACATTTTTCGAAGCGTGCAAAACACATATTAATCCATAAATAAACTTTGGCGAAGTTCAACCAAAACGGTAGATTTTGTTGCTGCAACATTTATTTAAAGTGGAAAATTCAAAAGTATTGCACCAAGCGAACGATGTAGAATTATTACGCGTACGATTTAAGAAATGATATTTCCACGTTGCAATTATTATGTATTCCAGTCCATATTTTGACAATGTTTTGGATTTGTTAGAAACAAATGTTTCCGAGTGGTGGCTTACACACATTTCTTTTAACAGACAACATGTGTCGTTTTCGTAACCATTGGATAGACAATTTTTTTGTGAATAGGAAAGTCTATCAAAAATATGGGGTCACATCACAAAATTTTCAAGATATAAATAAAATAAATGTAAAAATAAATATGGTATTATAAATATCCCAATAGAAATTGTTACTAACAATTGTTACTAACAATTTAAAAATTTCGTCAAAATAGGTATTGGTATATAATATATTCAAACTTTAAAATATCATTTCTTAAATCGCAAGCATATTCATTCTACATCGCTTGGTGCAATACTTTTGGTGGACCTTGCATAATGAAATATTGATTTCGTTCTTTCATACTAGAAGTATACTGTTTCGATCTTGAGTTGACAAAATGTATAAATTATCTTATTTTAATACAACCAAGAGTTTATCTTCTCATTAAGTAGTAAATTAGATAATAAAGATGGCTTGAAAAAGTCCTAATTAAACGACCATGTACGGCGGGATCGTTAGAAATTCATCAATGTAGTCAGAAATCCCTCAGTGGCACACCAAGCGCATATAAACCGATAATTTAGTTGAAAATGCCATAAACCACCTATATTTTAAGGTATTTTACGAGCTTATAATAAATGCCTACGATGTTCAGATATTTACACTTCGATTTCATTGCCTTTTACATTCATATATAATTCAAATATATTCTACTTGAGATTATCACTGCCACAAACAGCTATATAACTAGTGAATATAGGAAATCCAACTAAGATATTTATTGCTGCTACTAGGCTTACAAGTATACTTGAATGAACGAGAACAGAAAACGAGAAAGAAATACAAAGTTTGATTTATTCAAGTCTTTCATGTTTCTCCAACAAATCTAAAATAATTTAACCATAATTTTAATAATTTGCTTATTTTCTTCTTGTTGTATAATTATAATTAATGATTGAAATAACATGTAAAGTCAATTTTATTGGCAAATTAAAAACAAGGTTTTTAAATAAAATAATGTATTAAATATAGTTTTTAATATTCAATAAAAATTTACGCTAGAATAATTTTATAAGGCTCGTGTTCTAGTTACATAACCACGGGGTGTTATTTGTGCAAAGTATATAGATGCTCTGCTCAGAGATGCATGACCGGAAGGTTTTTACTCTTTTTATACATGCTTTACGTTCACATCACTGATTACAGTGAAAATTAAAAACAATCTTTTTCTCTCTTAATCTACAAAGGAATTATTATTATTGAAAAAATATAGATACACAGATAAGACATATAAAACTAGACAAGAGTAGACAGACAAGGTCTCACAGACAAGACTAGGCGGACAAAACTAAACAGATAAGACTAAACACAGAAGACTAGACAGACAACGTTAGACTGTCAAACTTAGACAGACAAGACTAAACCGATAAAACTAGACAGATAAGGTTTATACATAGCCATGAATAATTTTTAATTAAATTAAAAATATAGTAAAATATAGTAAAATATACATTCACAGATAAGACCAACAAAGCTAGACAATAGTCCACAGACAAAGATCTGATAGAGAATACTAGGCGGACAAGACCAAACAGACAAGACTAAATAGATAAAACTAATCACACAATATCAAACCGTCAAGATTAGAGAGTAAAGACTAGAAAGACCAGACTAGACAGACAAGACTAGAGAGACAATACTAGACAGACAAGACTAGACAGACAAGACTAGACAGACAAGACTAGACAGACAATACTAGACAGACAAGACTAGACAGAAAATACTAGACAGACAAGACTGCCATGAATATCAAGTCAAGCCATGAATATTTTTTATTGCAAAATTTAGATACACAAATAAGACTAAGAAATCTAGATAAGAGTAGACAAATAAAGATCTGATAAAGACAAAACTAAACAGACAATATTAGACAGTCAAGATTGAGATTGAATATTAGACTGAACAGACAAGACTAAGTAGTACGAAAAAACATGTCGTAAAAAGTAGTACGAAAAAACAAATTAAAATTCAATTCATATTCATAATTTATTATTACATATCAAATGTACATAATACAAATATGCATTGTCAAAGAAAATAGTAAAATAAAATAAAATATGACAATCAAAATCTTAAGCTAAAAAATTCATCAAAAATATATAAACCTGTTTTACTAGAACATGTTTAAATTTTTTCCTGAACGTTTTGGAAGAATTCTCATTGGTGAGACTGCTAGGACTGCTAGCTTATTATACAGGGTGCTTCAAAAAAATGTATACACACTTTGAACTTCCATAGAAAATTTATTTACCGTTCTACAAAGTTAAATTTCAGGAAAATAGAAAGCTGAAAGTCCAATGTAAATGAAACATAAATAACAAATGTTAATACTGTTCAAATTGGTGACCTGCAGCATCAATACAATTCTGAGTACGAGTCACCACTGATTCTGTACATCGTATCAAAACGTCCAATGAGATTTCTCTACACACTGCTTGAATCTCATTCCAAAGAATGTCTAGGTTACGTGGTTTACGTTTGTACACCTCATCTTTTACTGTGCCCCACAAGAAGAAATCCAGTGGTGTAAGGTCTGGAGAGCGTGCTGGAAACTCGATTGGCCCCCTGCGTCCTATCCACTGTCCCGACAAATTTTGATCCAGGTAAGCTCGTACGTCCCTGTGATAGTGCGGCGGAGCACCATCTTGTTGAAAATAAAAATCATCATTACCGTATAATGCACGAATGGCAGGAAATATGGAATCAGCAAGCATTGTTAGGTAATTAATACCAGTTACAGTGCCTTCAAATCGAAAAGGTCCAATGAGTCCCCTTGAAGACAAACCGCACCACACATTTACACCAGGCAAATTTACAGCTTTTTCAATTGTAATGTGAGGATTTTCTTCACCCCAGTAAATACAATTGTGCCTATTGACAGTTCCATTAAGTTTGAATTGGGCTTCATCCGACCAAATGATGCTACCCATAAATCCCGGTTCACGTATCACCATCTCCTGAATCCATTCACAAAATTGCAACCTTCGATCTGGATCGTCGTCATTTAGCTGTTGCACCAGCCTTGGAATGTAAACACGATACTTGCCTCTCTTCAGAATGCGTAGCACGCTGCTAGCACTTACATCGCTTTCACGTGCCCCTTGCCTTGAAGATTTGTTAGGAGAGCGTTGAAACAGTTCCAAGACTGCCGTTGATGACTCATCACTTGTAGCTGTTCGAGGCCGACCTGAATGACCTTTATGCACATCACACACTGTTCCATGAACTTCGAATTTGTCTCGTATGCGTGTAATTGTTAATCTTGAAGGTGGTTCTGTATCATACTCCCTTCTCCACTGTCTTTGAACTTCATTTACATTCTCAAACTTCCAGTACCACTTAATAACCTGCTTACGTTCTTCAAAACTCAAACGTACGTCCCCCATGTTGATATTACAAATTCCAACTGATAATATAACATAGAGGGACGATTATGCTGGCACCTGGCGAAGAAATATAACATTAGCCTTGTAGAGCGGGAAAACTACAATAGTTTAAAGTGTGTATACATTTTTTTGAAGCACCCTGTATATAGACTCTCCAAATTTGCTTGGAGATTTAGTGCAGATTTGTAAATTTCATTTGGGTGTGTAAAGTTTGTTACGGCCTCTTGTGTTATGTTGATGTACATCTAACAATTTTCTAACAATACTCCTTTTCATCTTATGAATAAAACTTGATACTTCTATATATATAGGCTGATGACGGTTGGTATTTGTAGCCACTCAAAAATGGACCTGCAAGATGTTCTGGAGGAAATACCCATAAGGGAAGGGATGACTCTTTTATGTGCAATTGGAACATGATCTTGAAGAGATTGAACCTCAGCATAGTAGAAATTTTTCAGGATTTCGAGGTTAGAATATTCCTGAGATGTCGGAATACAAATGCCTTTTGACGCATGCCTTTTATGAAATATTTTCGGTAGCTGTATTCCAAGTTAAAAATTCCTCAGTAACTAGGCCAAGAAATTTTGTAGACTTAACTCTATTAATATGCATATTATTCACTTTTAAATTAACATTCTCCGCTTATTTATTTCTTTGGGTTTGAAAGCTTATGTATTCAGTTTTTTCACTGTTTAGGAAAATATTGTTAGCGGAGAACCAGTCCACAACTTTTTGTAAAATTAAATTTCCTTCTCTTTCATTTTTTATAGAGCATTTTTTTATATTATAAAGGTTGAGTCATCAGCATAAAATACATAATGCCTTTTTTCGATGTAGGAAACTATATCTACCATGTACAATATAAATAGATTAGGCACAAGAACACTCCCTTGCGGAACACCAGTATATATATATATATATATATATATATATATATATATATATATATATATATGCAAATGTTCCGATTTGCAGATTTTGTTATTAGATACAATTCTTGTATATTGCGATCTATTTTCAAGAAAAGATTTAATAATATTACCCAATTTACCACCAATTCCCAAGTAATACAATTTACTCAGAAGTTGTTTGTGACACACACAGTCAAAAGCTTTGGCTAAATCGCAGAAACTTTGGAAAATTGGTTGACAGCCTCCATCCACTTCTTCTAAAATGTGTGTTTAAAATTCCGGTAGGACGCTAGATGTGTCTTTACCTCTGCGAAAACCATGAGTACAAACAAGTACAAACAATTGCTTTCTCCGATCGTCGTTACAAAGCCAGAATATAATTACTTACGTAGGAGATTTAGTAATATGTTGATATTTTGTAATATTGTTTTGTAATTTAGTAATATTGCAGCGTTATATGAAGTAGCTAAAACCATTAATGATGTCAACCAAGTCCAAAGCTTATCCAATGCACAGCCTAAGTCACAATATATAAACATTATAATGGGCAATAAGGCTTCAATCTTTCTAAAACCGACGAATAGAGAGGAACTTTTTGAAACGATTATGAGCTTCAACAATAATAAGAGTGCAGGTAATGATGAAATACCCAGTTTTGTTATAAAAAATTCTGTCTTTAATGTACTTACTCCAATGTTACACGTAATAAACAATTCCTTTGTGGTTGTGATTTTCCCAGAAATGTTAAAAGTCGCACTCATTTCACCAATATTTAAATCTGGGTATAAAAGTGATATGGGCAACTATATGCAAATGAAAAGATCCTAGAAGAAACAAGTTTCTCAGTAATTTTGGAGAATGTTGACAAGAGACTGATAGGCCTCTTGTCAACATTCTCCAAAATTACTGAGAAACTTGTTTCTTCTAGGATCTTTTCATTTGCAAACAAATAAAAATTAATTACCCAAAACCAACATGGCTTCCTAGAAGGAACAGATATTGAAACTGTATGTTTACAACTTTTGAGTGTTGTAAGTGAAAGCTTAGAAGCAAAAAATATACCAATCGGAATGCTCATGGTCCTCTCTAAAACCTATCAACTGTTTGAACAAGGCATATTGTTTGATAAATTGTTTAATTATGGCATAAGAGGAGTCGTGTTAAACTGGCTTAGGTTATTTTCCTCCAACAGAGTTCAAATATCTAAATTAATAACACAACATGGCTTCATTGAATCACCTCCAAAGGTAATAAATAAGGTCATCCCACAGGGAAGTACTTTAGGCCCTCTTTAATTCATATTATTTATCAACTACTTCCCCAAGTACCTATAGTTCCCGAACATACTATGCTAAGCTCTGCTGATGATCGACCGTTCTTATCACAAATGAAGCTATGGAGGATATTACGCATAATGTGAATCCGGTAACAACATCAATGTTGTCGTGGTTCTCTGAAAACCGCCTAATTGCGAACAAAGAAAAGACCAATTTATTTATCTTTCAAACAAAAAGAAGTACCGAAATTTACACTTACGTATTGTATTCAACAGACTCTGCGACTTTTGGGAATCCACTTCGAGCATTCTATACTCGTACCGGGAGAGAATGCATCTCGTCTCGAAGGGTTTAGCATTGTTCTGCGCATACCCCCACTGTTTCTAATGCGCGGTGTTTAGTTGTCCATCTTTGAAAAACTGATGCATATTTCTTAACGGAAACTAATCTACGCGTACCTCGGCGCGTCCCTTGCCTCTCATACCTCGGCGCAGAACAGCTGCATTCTCTCGTCGGTTCGAGTACAGACTGGTCATCCCACATAGCGAAGGTTTCGATGAAACTTAATAAAATGGTTTTTGCAATAAGGATGCTAAATATATATTTTGATAAAAACATTTTGAGGATGATATATTTCGCCAATTTTAATTCCCACTTTAGGTTTGGTATCATATTCTGGGTATCATATTCTGCGTATCATATTTGAACTTGATCTGTTTAGATCAAGTTCAAAAGCAGGTAGTGCGTCCTGCTTCTGAACTCGATCTGTTTCCCCAGAATATGATACCAAACCTTAAGTGGGAATAAAAAAAAGTGAGAATGCGTTTTACACAACCTAAGCTTTTCTGAATCTTGTAGAGAGTTTTTTAAATAAGCAAACCTACTAACAGTTACGGGATTATTCCTACTTGAAAGTATTATGTTTCTAGTAAAACACGTCATCTATTTAAGGGGGGAAACCACATTAGGAGGCTGTTTGATACTGATTTTTTAGTTTTTTTTTTTTGGTGGGAACAATTAACTAGAATTTAATCAAATTTTGACAACATTTCATTCATATTTCGAACAATTTCTGTGAATTTTTTTGAATAAATTCAGCCAAAAATAAAAAAGTTACGGTGTGATGTCCGCCGAAGGTTGAAAGTATAGTTTTCCAATTGCGTGCAGTATAGTCATTCCGATTTCCATGTGAAATCAAAAGGGTTTTGATTTTACATTAATAACTTATTTTCTAAGAATATGAACCTCAATGCAGGCGAAAAAATGAAAATTAAAAATTTTGCAGGTGTTGGAACAATTTTTCTTCGATTTTCACGATTTTTTCTCTAATTATGCAAGGAAAAATACCCTTAAAATCATGATATCATCTCACAAGTAGGTTCATATAATTCGAGATTGTATAAAGAATCATACTATCAATTTTCATAATGATCGGTTTCACATTTTTTTGAGTTAGATTGCAAATGTGAAAAAAGTCATTTCGAGATAAACGAGGTAATGCTCCGCTCGAGCCTGTAGCCTGTACCTGATGTGCAATCGGTTCTATGCTCATAAAATCTAAACGAATGAAATTTGAAATTTTGACAGCATATTCTTGGATAGTTAAGCTAACGATTTATGCAATAAAAAAAAACGGATTTTTTTAACATCCTAATGTGGCTTCCCCCCTTAAAAGGTATAAGAAACAAAATTAAAGAAGTACCAGATTGAATAGCGTTACTTATGAGCTCCCGAGACATAATATGACGCTGGCCGAAAGACACCCACCGTACAGCAATACGAAACTGTTTAATCGTTTGCCAATTGCTATAAGAAAAATATAGAACCAGTGAACTAGTGAACTTCAATCGGGCACTGTTCAACTATTATGGGGATTTATCATAAATGCACACACACGGACACCTGCAGGCTCTTTTCACCCTATAGGACAACAAATATCGTATATCAAATATCAATCCATGATCCATAAACTTATCGATACACCGAGAGTTAAGATAATTTTAATTTAGAAAAGAACAGAATAATTACAATAGCTTCGAATAATGGGTATTCAGCAAGAATGGGCACTGAAATTTTAATCAACTACCAAAACTACAAAATACTCTCTTCCATTTATCCCAAAATACAATCTACTACGGAGATCAAATTATCCTCCCACATACGAAATAGGTACGATCATTAAAAAATCGACAAACCAATAATTACTATTTGACTATTGCTTTCAAAACGAACAACACCATACAAAATCACATTAAAAGGACAACGGACAACCATAATTAAGAACAACGGACAGCCGCACAAGAAGTAGCACTCGGAGGTTTATAAGTTAACCTGTGAAGATTGAAGTAAAGTCTGCATACGATAAATATGCGGAGGTAATTCAAAACTAGAATCCAGGAACTTGGAATAACCTACAACTCATAAAAATGACTCTACTTTTGCTAACCATTGTTTAAATTACAATCATAAATTTAGTAATAAATTTGAAATCTTGCATGTAAACATGAAAACTAAAAAATGAAATTTGTTAGAAAGAAATTGAACCGTACATTATTGAGAAATTTTACCTGCAAGTAAATAATATGTAATGTTACAATATTAATAAATATACAAGGGCTGCTCGTACATGTTTTCTGTTATGACATATTTCATAAAGTATTCTGTTGTTATGAATGTTTTATATAAAGAAATAAATGAATTTGATTTGATTTGACTGGACAGACAAGACTGAACAAAACACGACTGGACAGACAAGACTGGACAGAAAAGACTGGGCAGATAGGACTGGATACACAAAGCTGGACAGACAAAGACTAGACAGACAAAGTAGACTGGTAATACTAGACAGACAAGACTAGACAGGCAAGATTGGACAGATAAGACTAGACAGACAAGACTGAACAGAACAAGACTGGGCAGACAAGACTGGACAGACAAGATTTGATAGACAAGACTAGATAGGCAATTCTAGACAGGCAAGACGTCTAGTCTTGCAAGCCTAGACAGACTAGACAGACTAGAGCAACACTAGACAGACAGGACAAGACAGACCAGACAAGGCTTTTCTTTTTTTGAGGGACGTAGCTGGCGGTTATACACCTAACCAGACAAGTGCCCCTCATGGAAACACTGCCGTGAGCTCTGGTACTGCTAGTCGCATGGCCTCGGAGTTATGGGTGACTTATTTAAATTTAATTTCTCTTTATCTTTTGTTCCTTCACTTCATCTGTTGTTTTGGATTCCATAACATAATGAATAAATTGTTGTGTCTTAATCCAGTTTTCTTTTGTTTTGAGCATATGTCCAGTTATCGTTCTCGGGTTGCTTGGTACTTCCAAATTGGTTGTGATTTTATAGCTTTCCATTTCCCAACGAGAACAGTCAAAGATTGTATGGTTCACAGTATACACTGTGATGGTTGTGATTGTGATGGTTCACACTGTATCGGTCTCTCCGCAGTATATGCACCGGTCGTCTGAGGCTCTGCAAATTTGATACAGATAGTCCTTGAAATAGCCGTGGCCGGACAATACTTGGGTGAGATAGTAGCTATTTTCACCATGCTCTTCGTCTATCCAGGGTTCAAGTTCAGGGATAAGAAGTCTGGTCCACTCTCCTTTAATGCCTTGCTGCCATCTTTACTGCCATGCTTCAATTAGTTGTTTCTTGGTCATTTTTTTTTAAGTTTGCTGCGACCTGTCTCCTGCAGTTTTCTTTGCTCTTCCACAAGCAAGTCGATTGGCGGGATACCCGAGATGGTAAAGACTGCCTCACTTGATATTGTGTGGTAAGCGCTACAGATTCTTAGAGCCATTTTTCTCTGCACTGCAAGGAGCTTTTGGACATTGCTCTGTTTTTCCAGTGCACTGGCCCATATTGGTGCTCCGTACATCATAGTGGCCTGTACTGCGTAGCTGAGCAGTCGGCGTTTACTGCTCCTGGGTCCTTCAATGTTGGGCATTAGTTGCTGTATTGCTGCCATTGTCCTCATCCCCTTTCCTGCAGCTTCTGCTATGTGCGGTGTGAAAGATAATGCCTTGTCTATTATTATGCCCAGGTATTTTTTTTTTGATACTTTGGGATTATTGCCAGTTTCCAATTTTAAATTTTATCGGTTGGACCTTTTTTGTCCTATGAGAAGGAACGCCCTCAGACAGACAAGACTTACTAAACCCTCCACTTGCTTTTTAGTATATGCCACCTTGCTATCGCGTATTTCGCATTACTTAAGGGTGGACAACCCGGACGATTAGTGTCGCCGTGGTTGAAAATGCCTCCTCAGCGGGGAATAGAACCCCGGTCTTCTGCTTGTCAGGCTGGCAAGTTGTCCACTACACTAACGAGGAGAACAGAAAGAGAAATCTAGATAGACAAGACTAGACATACAAAACTAAACAGACAAAACTACACAGACAAGTCCAGTAGCGCAACTAGGAATTTTACACGTTTAAGTAATCAATAATTGCAATAATTTCCAAACGTTGTAAATATATCAGCCCAATTTGAAATTATTTAAACATGCAAATATAGTTTTAGAGCTTTATAAAATTAAGGGCGGATAACCATAAAACTTTTGTTTATGAAATCAATTACAAATCAATTACAAATCAATGTTCCAAAATTGATTGAACAATTTTGGAACATACGCTATGTCTTTTACGCAAATCTACTGTAAAAAAGTAACATTATAAAGCAAATGTTGGAAGGCAGAGCTGTCACACTCATATGTGCTCTCGCCGCAAAATTTAGTTTAGGCGAGCCGCAGACAAAAGAAAAGATGCCCTGTCTACCAGACATGAAAGTTAGCAAGTATTTGATATGATTTAGAAAATTCGACATATTAAATCAGAATATTGAGTTTCGGTCCGCTGGCTGCAATGTAGGGCCTCAAGGTCCGCGTCTATCTTTATTATTGTAGTATATATTATAAATTTTCTTTTTTGTGAAAGCATCTTTAGTTTAATATGCTTATTTCAAAAGAAAACAAAATTTCCGAAAACCAAAACAATTAAATTTATTTTTTCAGATATCCCTCGTGAATTTAGTACAAGTTTAAGGGGTTGGATTGGAAATATACCAGAAGAAGCTTCTAAAATGTTCACGCTCAGCTCAATTTGAATCTAACCAAAGCTAATTCGACCCAAATAATACTCGCCGATTTTTCCCCTTCACTTTCAAATATTTTTTTACTTGCCATGTTTAAAAAAAAAAAAACGTTGTTACGGGTTATAAAATTCTGATTCGATTTTTTAACCCAAATTACATAATTTTAGGGGTTGGAAATAAAGTTGGAAAAGTAATTTTAGGAAAGATATGAGAAGGTTTTTTTATTCATTTAAATATTTATAGGATATTTTAGTTCAAGTGGCAATTTCGACAAGTATGTATTTCATTAGCTTTGCATATAATTACAAATATGTTATACTTCATCTCTTAAATTGGGTAGTAATTATTTATTCACCAGTTAAATAGAGAGAAAAGTTTGTTTTTAACGTATTGAATCGAGTTAATTAAATTTACTCTCCACTCGAAAAATTTATTTGGAATACATAAAACATTAACAACTTAAATATTAACGAAAGATAAAAAGAAGGTTTTTGTTTTATATATTTTGATAAAAATTTGTATATTTTAGTTTACACATAGCATTCAGAACGTTTTGAATAATAATTAGATGTCAGAATAGCCAATTCGCAGAATACAACTAATAAACAGTTAGACGCTCCCTTTTGCATTTTAAAACAATGTGTGAAAATCACACAACTTCACGTCCATTTACTTTTCCCATCAGTTGCATAACAAATGAAAGTATCAAACGAAATGTTCAGAAACATCAAATTAAATTTTTAATGAGTTTCACCACTAGTATTTATTATTTAGAAGAGATCAAAGACATCAAATTTTGAACCCTTTTATAAATATTTAATGAAGAATATATTATGAAGAAAATATTTATTTATTACACGAAATCATTCTTCCTAGTTTTAGTTGTGTCCTTTATTTTATCTACACTTACATTATTTTTGTATTTAATTATATCTAGTTTTTCGCTAATGAATTTTAAGGAATATAGCCTTATCAGACTGACATTTATTATGTAATTATGAATTTAACAAAATATGAACCAAAGCAAATTATATAAGCAACTAAATAGTATAAATTGCAGTAAACTTCAAATGAAACATTGATAGGAGAATGAACGAAATTAAATAAAATAATGAGATAAAATACAACCAAATTAAATAGATATTACCAAATAAGATAATCTTTCGTCGGAATATTTTTAATTTCATTTGGAAGTTCGATTATCCGATTCATCTGATCGAGATTATATTCGATACATAATTTCCGATAGGCAGTAGCCTCCATTAGAACCATCACTTCAAAGAAATGGTAGGTAGTATTACCTACTCGTAGAACATTCGGTATAACGTGATAGATAGATTGTAGATTTCGGCGGTGACTTGTACTGCGACCTTTATAAATCTACTGTAGCCCACCCTCTTCCTCTAATCGCTGACATACAAAATTCAAATTAGTTTATTAACCCGAAAGATGTACAAATATGTCAATACAATGATTAAAATAGTTTCATACTCATCAAAACTCAGCAATGGTATATAAACATTTTGAGACATTTTTTCTGACCTTCCTTATCGAGTCTTCCTGGGTAAGACTTGTAGGTAGCATGTTATACAAGTGGATTCTAATGACAGCGGGCGCTTTACTGCAGACAGTTAATCTTGTTTGGGGTGTATGTTTCAAGCATCCCTTGTGTTATAATTATGATTATCCTTATGTATAGGAATTAATTGCTTCTTTGCATGTATATAACAATTAGTTTTAAGATGAAGAAACTTACTTACACTTACCCATTTACAGCGCCTTCTCTAGTCCTAGATCACTTTAGGACTATCAGGATCTGGGTGGAATTCAAGGATTGCAACTCCTCTTCGTTTAAGCAGTGGACCCCAAGGTACATCTGTCTCTTACGGAGCCGAGCTCCGCAGTCCTTGAGCGGATGCATGGGGTTCTTGAGCAGATGTATGGGGTCCTTGCTCAGATGTTTCTTCTGTTGAGCTGCAGAATCCTCAAATGTGATCTTCCTCTAGGACTAGGATCTTGAGGTGTTTTCGAAGTTTGCAATGTCCTGTCGGGACTCCTGTCAGAATTCTAAGCCTGTTCCTGTTTAGTTACAAGCAAGCTTTTGTTCTTTTCTGGTTAAAAGATCCCAGCTTTACTACATCCATTAAATACGTGGTCTGTTAGAAAAGTATCCGACGTTATTTTTTATTTTGAAAACCTGATGGATTGAATCAAGCGCGCTTGCATGAGCCAACCTTGAAGCTTCGTCCTTATGCGTGAATTTTTTCCCGCCTGTAGATAGCGTCAGTTGCTGACGAGCAGTGTTCGAGTGACGTAGTGTGTAGTGCTCTCGTCAGTTTTTCAATGCAAGTAAAAATCACCAAAGAGTACTATAGGGATGTCCTACGTCTCCTACGTGATGCTGTGCGGCGCAAGCGACTGGAGTTGTGGTCATACGGAAATTGGCGACACCATCACGACAATGCTCCAGCACATTCTTCGCACATGGTTCACAATTTTTTGGCGAAAAACCAGACTCCTCTGATTCGACAGGCTCCTTACTCTCGTGATATGCCCCCCCTGCGACTTCTGGCTATTCCCCAAAGTCAAGAGGCCATTGAAAGGAACGCAATTTCAGACAAGAGAGGACATTATGGCTGCAACGACAGCCGAGCTAAAGTCGATTCCGAAAGAGGCTTTTTCGAAATGCTTCCAACAATGGCGGCACCGCTTTGAGAAGTCTGTGAAGTCCCAAGGAGACTACTTTGAAGGTGATTAAGTTTCCAATGCTCCAAGTATGCCAGTTTTTTTAACCGGCTAAAGATCGGATACTTTTCTAACAGACCACGTACGTGAAGTAATTCTAACGATTTTTTGACCCGCCCTCTCCTTTCGGATGTCGTGACATTTTGCTCGATCCCCTCCCCTAATCTCACGTGAGATGTTTCAAAATGTGTATTTTAGAAATTGACGAAGACCGAATAACACGAGCAGTGAAAAGGTTGAGGAATCGTAAAACAACGGACGAAGAGGGTATCATCAATGAATTCATCAAGTATGGGGGTAATACTCTAAGAGAAGAATTAGAACTATTTAATAAAATCATCCAACACGAAGCTGTCGCAAATGCCTGAAAAACAAGCATCACGATCCCTATATATAAAAAAAGTAAAGAGGATCCGTCAAACTATAGAGGCATCACTATATTAAACAACATCATGAAAACATTCACCAGAATACTAGCGGAGATCCTGCATGAAACCATCCCCCTAAATGAAGAACAGCAAGGCTTTAGGAAAAACAGATCCACAACAGACGCGATCTTCATAAAACGACAACTAATTGAAAAGGCCCTAGAATGTAATACACCCCTGTTCGTTAGCTTCTTAGACCTGACACAAGCGTTCGACAGAGTAAAGCCAGCCGATGTCATCAAAACTTTATAAGAAAAAGGCGTACAAAACAAACTGATAAGTGTAATAAAGTTACTAAACACCGGAAACTTAACAAAGATACAACTAAAAAACAAACTCATAAAGTCAATCCAAACGAGCACGGGAATCAGGCAGGACGACAGCCTTAGCCCGATACTTTTTAACACAATCAGGGATCAGATCATCAGTAAGACCAAGAAAATTACAGCTGGATACCGAATACGCAATAACACAATCAAATGTGTCTGCTACGCAAACTATGCCACCCTATTCGCGGAGAGTGAGGACGGGCTGCAAAACTAGTTCACGAATTCAAAAAATTAGCGACTTTCAAGTACAACATGAAAATCTCCACCAAGAAAATAAAGAGCATGACAATAAGCAAAGAACCCACGAGATGCAAGATGGTAATCAACGACGAAATTATTGAACACATGATGTCATTCGATTTCCTAGGAATTCGACTATCCAGTTGGGGAAACCTGCAACAAGACATCAAACACCAAGCAAACAAAGCTGCAAAGATATCAGGATGCTTGCGCCACGCTATATGGAAGAACGACATGCTATCAATACTTAGCAAAACTCGCATCTACAAGGCTTGCATACGTCCCATCTTAACGTATGCGGCAGAAACCCGAGCGGACACGTCAATTACCAAACACGCTATCAGAACAACAGAGATGCGAACGCCAAGAGCCATTAGTAGACACCCCCTTCGGCATCGAAAACGAAACACCGAAATCAGAAAGGAATGTGGGGTGGAAGACGTTGTGCACTGGGCTCGGAATAGAAGAAGAATGTGGAACGAGCATGTCGCCAGAATGGATGAGCACAAAAAATCGTTAGAGACGGCAAACCAACAGGCAGACCTCCCAAAAGGTGGAAAGACAGTTGGACTCTATGTCACAGGAGAAGCGTCAGGATAATACAGGCGATACTGCTTAAAATAAGAAGAAGAAAGAAGTATTTTTAACGTAAAATTTGTTTTAAGATAATTTGTGCTTGACTGCGTTGGGTAGTATTTAAGATTTCTATGAACGTAATCTAGAATCACAGTGACAAAATCGAACAATAAAATACTTAAGTAGGAACGTAAGTACTAAAATTCGTAAAAGAATATGCATTCTAAATCAGTCCGCGGAGACTCAGGTATGATCTCAAGAGTGACTACCGGAACCAACATGTCCATGTAATTTTCAGTAAAATCATCTGTTCATACAACGTCGACCTCTGATTTAGCCACTCTAAACAGTTTTCACTTGCACACAGAAGCTCAGTAGTGACGTGTGACAATCCGTGAGGGTCGCACTTTGCGTGCTGGTGGAGCTGGTGCACTATGGACCCGCACGCCACTGCTCTGCAACTCCTCTCCCTTTTATCTCTGTTCTAGATCACACGTACACTTGGGCAATAGGGGTTATATATAGGGCATGCTGATGAAGGCGTCCAAAGGTTGAATCGGTAGGTAGTTTCGTTACGCGTTTCGTTAGCCGGTGGCGGTTAAACAATCGAAGAGCTATTGTAGTACCTTATGACGTTCGCATAATTTTACTGGCAATTTTACACTGTTTCTTGTGGAAAAAAATGAAGTGATATTTGTCGAGATCCACTTCACCCCAATTCAGTGAGATTGGGAGAGGTTCGGCTCGAACCTAGACTGCCCCCGCCCCCCATACGCCACACGTAATTAAGGGACACCACAAATGGTCACCTTTCCAGGATTTCATTCATTGTTTCCTAATTTCTTCATCTATACATTTGTGGATGGTGTTCATACTCTTACCGCAAAAAGGTTCAGGACCTATAAATGGATTCCTAGATTCAATGTGACAAACGTAATCCTAATAATCGTTTGCAATTTGTATCTTGTTTTTTGTATCTGTTTCAATCTTCTTCAGTTTATCCTGTGGATATTATAACTCACATATTTTACTATGTCATTATTAACTCGTTTTTTCCGTTCATTCCTTACGGAAGAATTTTGAAATCGATTTTAACCCTTTGCACTCGTATTTATATTTACAAAGACTTCTGTCAACTCGGATTTTTTTTATATTTAATCAAAATGAAAACACTCTTGTTCAAAAATATAATTACCTCAGTTGATCATTTAGTAAGTAAAATTAAAAATACACATATTTTTCTTTTAATTTATCCCCTTGAAATTTATTATTATGTCTGTGTAAATACGGTACTCTCTGCTACCTGGATTGTTAACTAATAAATTTTGGCATAGTTGCAATACAATCCCGGAAATTACGGGAAGATCAGGCCGTGATCAAATCTTCTGACGTTAAGCTTCCACAATAAGGTACAATTGAATATACATAGCCTGTATTAGCATCCGCCAGTACGTATACTCTAATTCCCCACTTGGTGGGTTTATTGGAGTTATAGGTCAGAAAACCAATTTTGCCTTTTTTGAATCCTACCACTGATTCATCCACCGAAATTTCCCTCGATGGAACAAAATGTTCTCTGAATTGTTTATGTAAATTTTCTAAATAGTGAATCACTTTATGTGTTCTTGCTATAAGACTTTGATCGTTGGGATCAGTTTGATTTAAATGGAGCATCCAAAATATTTGTATGAAGCGTTCCCTTCTAAAGATCGCTCCAAAGTATGGAATTTTCGCATTAAAATTTTGCGACCAGTATTCTTGCTAACTATTATAGTTCTCATATTTAGGACAACTCCAAGAAATGCGCTAAATTCATTTACAGTCACATCGACTCAGCTGTGCCATGTTGGTCTTTTTGACAGTCTCTTTTGAGCAATTTTATTTCTTGCGTATAAATTGGTATCTTCCACTATTTTTTCAACAAGTTCATTGGTGAAAAAAAGATTGAAAAAATCTATAGTTTTTTTTCAATTATCTGGGATTTGTGGCTCTTCAGTTTTGTCTCCGGAAGTGAAATGAATTCTGTTTGGGATATTATCATTAACAAGTTAGCTGCCACCTGTACAGCCGGCTGCCAATTGAAATGGTTCCTACTGTGCCGAACGAAATATGCGGCAGCTAACGTGTTAAGAGTAACATTCTCCCACGGTTCATAATTGTTCCTCCTTTCAATTCCCAGATCCTGAAATTCCTAAAGGAATCAGGACTAGAAGAGGTGCTCTAAATGGGTAAGTATACCAACGTTTAGAGGAAGAGGGTGGGATACAATAGATCTACGAAGGTCGCAGTACAAGTCGTCACCACCAAAACTACAATCTACAATCCTTTCAATTACCTCTTTGCTTTCACTGATGCTTTCTTTTTCGTGGTCTCTGTCACTATTTCCAGCACTACCTAATTCCTCGTTGCAATTTGAGTCCATATAAAACTCGTCATCACTGCTTTTCAAATCATTTATAATGCCTTTGAAATGTCTTTTAGGCATTTTGAATAGAGCAAAATTTTCAAATATAACACCGCTACCGGTAAAAAATACACAAACTGAGCACCACTACTGTCTAAATTGTCCAAATTATAACAAAGATGCATATACACTCGCGTATGGTGCGACATTCGAGTGCAACGGTAAAATGCATATTGTCGCATATGGTGCGACATACGAGTGCAAAGGGTTAAACTAACTACCTGAGAGCAAGACACTTGAAACTATAAACAGAGCTCAGAACTGAATGAAATAGCTTAGAAATACAATATTTTAATACTTTATGCAATATTTTTATACTTTATATTAAATGTGATTATATGGTATATGTTAGGAACCATATATTGTTTATAAACGTCCGGTCTCGTTAGCAGATTCGAGGCCAGCTGATCAAACAATGTTTAAAGTCGTTTCCAAAATTACACACAAACAAAACAAAAAAGCATAAAATATATAAAATAAACTTATTAAAAACCACGTTTTCATTAAAATACACAAAAAAGGAGAATTTTTTTTGTCTCCGTGTTGACTGAAAATAAATTCATAAAGCGCTAAACTATAATTATAATAATAAACTATAAAGCTCCACGCTTTTATTTATAGCCAACATGAAAAAAATATTTTCTCCTTTTCAATACATTTTAATAAAAAATGTGGTTTTAAAAGAGTATATTTTGCAACTAGAGCGATAAGTTGTCAATTTGTCACGAGAGCGAAATTGGGCGTACGAACGAAGTGAGCACATTCGGTCGAGGGGGCAATTAACAATACCGCCCGTGTTGCAGATAATATTTTTTATTACTCATGCGAGGGGACGTATCTTACAAGTTTGGGATCCAGGGGTCATAAAAAAATAGAATAAAAAATGAAGAATTTGCTTTTTCAAGTTTCTCCCTTGGAGTGGATTCGTCATAAGAACTCTCACCAGTCTCCGGTATTACCATAGAATTTACACTCATTTTAAAACGTTTTCTTTAATTTTTATTTTGTAATGACAAAAAAATTCACTTTCACGCCACTTTTTAAATATTTAGGTCTTAATTGTGATTATTTTAATTATTTAATTGGGTACTTACGTATTAACGCTACCACCGCTACATTTTTAAATGTCGCCAATCTACACCTATTATGATGAATCATAAAATAAAACATTTTATTTAAAACTAAAACATTTTTAAAACTCAAATTACTTTTTTAACCCCGGTTAGATTAGGTTGCCCGCCACGAAGCGGACAGATAAATCAAGACAACATAAGCGCGAACTCTCGATCCAATATAGAGCGGTGGTGGCCTAAGTACCTTTAATTGTTTTTTTAAATGTAAATTATGATAAACAAGTTATCTGGTAATACAGCAAAATGGCATTTATCGCATCAATATTAAAAAAGCTTTTTTATAGGAGTATATTTTATTTTCAATATATCAAACAAATTAATAGCTATTTAGAAATTCCTGCTAAATACATTTATTACATTTAATAGTTCGACATGGTAAAAGTGGAAAAGTTTTTCGAAAAATGCGTTACGAGCGAAACAGCTTCAAATATAAATACATATTTAATTACGTCTCGACTTGAATAGTTTAGTGTAACACGAACGAATTTCCATCCGAAAAGCGAATTTTTACATTCAAACCGGCTTCGAAACCATAAATCACACTGACACTCCGGTAATTTAAATATTTTAACAAAAGCACATATTCAAGAATGTGTTGGATACAAGCTATTTGACTCGTTGAAGTTAATACTAAATTGCTTTGCCTTTTACTAACTACCGTCAATGCAATACAATTTTCCTTGATTGCTATATATTTCGTATTCAAACAGAAAGAAGAAAATCTAGAATATTTTTTTGGAAATGTAAATGAACGTGATTGAGACAAGATTATATGGACAAAATTATATAGATACGACAAAATAAATTAAATGAAGCGAAGATGTATAGTACTAGATAGGGTAATCTCGTAATTGTAACAATATATTTTTTCCTAAAAGTAAAAGAAAAATGTAGGATAGGGGGAAAAGGGTACATTGAATGATATGTCTTTCCGAAACAACGTAATTTATATTAGAAGGAGGAAGTTCACTTATCGTGTAAATAAAATGGAGCGATGAGACGCGATATTTCAACCGGGCATTGTCTATTTATTTGAAAGCATCGGCGAAGATTTATTTGCTCTCTTTGCTTTAAAAACGCCACGCACATTTGCGGAGAACGAATGTCTACGTTGATGCAGGTCTCATGCGAAATAAATCACGGAGCATTTACGAAATCACATTAAACCTAAAAACTTTTTTTTTACTTCTTCACTTTTACAAAAGAAAAACTTCCTTTATCGGGAAGCAAAAGAAAGGTGGAAAGTAGAATTTAAGTTTTGATCCTACCCTTTTTTTTATTAGGGTACGATATCAAATTCGAGATATTTATCTTTTTCATTAATCTTTTTTATAAGAAAACTTTGCATAAGACAAAGTTAATAGAGATAGTATCGTATAGATCAAAACCCTTTCAAATTAATGAAGTTTAAAAAAATGACAATATAATATACAAAAATTTAAAAAACATTTACTGTTTGATATTTCTATATTGAGTATCCTTTCAGAATTACTACCAAAAATCTAATCCAATTAAGTTACTAGTAAGGTTCAAATATAGCCCCAGTGCCTAATAACACCCACACCAGTCTCTGTAGCATACAGTGAATTTGTAGGATAGATAGAGAAGTTTAAATAACGATTGGTTTAAATAACATTCTGTTAAAATTAAAAATAAAAGTATTAACAAACTCTGGTGCTAGCTAATATATTTAATCTACGATCACTATTGTAAATGCCCATTATTGCACAGTTTGTGGACTATGTAAATACATCATAACATACACGTATGTAAAAGTCCGCGATTAATGATAAGTTATGATTGATAACACACACGTACGTTTGGTTTACGATTCGTTGATTGGTTGAAAGCTGCTACTACGTGCTCATACGTTCAGCGCCCCCTCGTGCCACAATTCAAACTAACGGAAATTGACATTTCGTACATTGGGTTGCCTATATCTATGAACACGCTTATTCCAGTTTAACCCTAATAAGTACTAAACAATAAGGTACGTAACCTATCAAGTTAAATATGTCGAGTAACAGTTATATATGAAAATACAACTGCTTGTTTATAATAATGTTAAATAGTGTACCTAATAAGAAATAAATTTGTTACATCAAACATATTTTTCTTATTAACTCTTAGTGCGGTAGGTTGGGTGTAGTGCACCCAGACCCGGATAAATTGGTCGATATTTTAGAGATTAATCGGTATAACAGGCTGTGAGTCTGAGTAGCTGCGTGGAGAGTGGTAAGGAAGTGCCGTTTGTCAGGACACAGTCGACCGACACCCAGCGAATTATTCAGTGGTTGTCAGTTGTCAGCGGGTCACTTACACGCACCTTAATAGAAAGGAGAATCTTCATTTACTAAAAGAACTTCGTAAAAGGATCCATGTTGGTGAATCCTCAAACGAACCACCAAGTAAAGTGCCAAAATCTGTCAGAAGATGTGAAACTTGCCCCACTAAAAAACATCGCAAAACTAAATACACTTGTTACCAATTCTATCGTTACATATGTATGGAGTATGCTATTTTGGCATGTAAAAAGTGTACCTATAAGTACTGATATTTAATAATCAATATAATAATAATAATAAATACATTACACTATTAAATTCACACAATCCATATCGGGGTTCGTTAGACTCACCTTGAGCTCCGTTTTACATACTTTAACCTACCGCTCGCCGGGTTAAACAGAAACAAATTAGTGTGGTCGTAGATAAAGCATAGTACGTAACGAGAGTTGTAAGAAGCATATTACGTACGAGCGGAACAGTTATTCCGCGATAATTCCGCGAGTACGTAATTGCCTTACAACTCGAGTTATGTACTATACTTTATCTACGACCACACTAATTTGTTTCTGTTTAATAAGGAAAATATGTTTGATATTTATATTAAAAATATGCTATATATGTTTGATATAATATACTATTAAAAGAAAATAATAAGCTTTAAAGTGCATCACAATACACAATCAGTTAATTTCGGATGAGATTATATACAATACACAAGTAAGATTTCATATGATAAGACCTGGCAAAGAAGACTGGACAGAGGAGACTAGACAAACAAGACTAGACGGACGAGACTATACAGACAAAATTAGGTAGACAAAACAAGACAAACTATACGGACAAAATTAGAAAGAGAAGATAAGACAGACGGACCAAACGAACCAGACGGACCAAACGAATGAGACGCATTAAACGGACCAGGCGGACCAGACGGACTAGACAGACCAGACTGACTAGATAAGAAAACCATGTCTAAAAACTATTATAATAATTATTAGATATAACTGTTAACATTGAAACCATGTCTGTTAACATTCTAGGTAGGCTGGTTCTAGTGACCCCGACAATGAAATACCTCTGCGCCAAAAACATAACGGTGAATGCCGAACGTGCAATTACGGCACTTTGTAAGCTGATGCCCAGAATGAATGGTCCAACTCTCTCTCTCTCTCTTACTTCCTGTTTCCCCCAGTGGGGCATAGGGCTTCAATGGGGGAGTAATGTTGGTTTACGTCTCAGTGTTGCGCGCCGACGCCAATAGGAGTGCAACGCCAAAATACTGGGAAATGCCTTTGAATATTATTCAGCCAACGAATCCTATCTCTAGCCTCCTCGCGGCACTCCCTGGGCAATGCAACGATGTTGTAGCAAATAGAGAGGGGTGACTGGCGAATCTCCAAGCACCATAAAACGGGAACCACTTGGCTAAGAGAAGGAAAACTCCGACAGAAAACCAGGGTAGGTTCGCATGCCTAAAGGTGGCAGCCCCACCGGCGAACTAGGGTACTGAAGGTTGATAGCCTACATACCCGAAAACAAATTATCACCGAAACTTCAATGGTCCAACTACAAAGACTACTAAATGAAGTGGTTAATTCCATCCTTCTCGACACTGTGCCGACCTGGGCGGAGTCTCTAAACGCAGCCATCCACAGAGACAGGTTGCTAATAACACAACGCGGCACACAAATAAGAATATGCTGCGATTACCGCACTGTGTCGAATGTGGCGCTAGAAGTCCCGCCGATTGACCTAATGGAGGAAGAATGGGCCTCTTTACAGAACTATAAATTGACCAGAACTATAATCTGAAAAATTGAGGCTGTAGATACTGCCAGAGGACAGACTCAGCTAATCATACTACCTTAGATTGCCCACAATAGACTACCTCAGAACTACAGCAGAGCGGATGGTGGGAGAGCCTATCAACTCTGGCAATATTGTACATCTAATGATTGAAGACGAGGACAACTGGCAAGCAGTAGCAAAGATGTGCGGCACGATTCTCAGAACGAAAGACGAAGACGAAAGAAAGGAAAGGCTGGAAACCAGGAACGAGCATCCCTAATGGAAAGGAGTGGTGCTCCTGTGAAGTAATGCTAACGCGGTTCCGAAGTGGAGTACAGCTCCTAGGGGGGCTTTATCGGGCATATTTGTCACGAATACCTAGATCAAAAAGCCCCACACCTAACGCAGCCAGGTTAGGTTAGGCTCCACGCGTGCAGTAATGCATTTCCCCTCCTTCCACAAAAAAGACAGACCAGACAGACAACTCAGAGAATACTTGAGAGACAAGATTAGATAAACAGAAAAATAAAAAATCGGGGCACTTTTTCTTCTTCTTGATTTAGGACTTGTTATATGTCCTGTAATGTACTGCTGTCTACCCCTCTTGCGATCCTCACGTTCAGGACTCCTTCCATCTCTTGGGAGGGCGGCCTGGGGTTCTTCTGCTTTATCGCCTTCCGTCTTTTGCGCACTTGGCAATTCTATCCTGGTCCATCCTGTTTACATGGTCTCTCCAGTACCTTCTCCGGGATCTGACCCATCTGACAACATCTTCCCTTTGTAATTCATCTCATATGATGCTGATTTTTCTTTGATCACGTAGTGTTACGCCTTTTATTCCTCTCAGCGTTTTCATTTCGGTGCTTCTCAAGAGTTTCTTAGTTTTTGCTGTTTCGGCTCGGGTCTCGGTAGCGTATGTTAGGATAGGTCTTACACAGGTTTATTATATCCTTATCTTGCATTCTGCCGTCATATATTTGTTTTCCCATAGTAGGTCTCTTCGGCTAGCGGAAATGAATGATTTGATGCAGTTCTCCCTTACTTCCTCAATCAGGTTTCTGCTGCTCGATATTTGAGACCCTAGGTAGATGAATTTCATGACCTGTTCTATCGTTTTATTGTCTATCATAAGTTTGCACCTGACAAGAACTTTGGATATAACCATTGAAATTTAAAAATTGTGGCACTTCTAACTGAAAAATAAAAAGTCGTGGCAGTCTTGACCAGCGGCGGATTTAGAATGTAAATAAGCGTCGGTATTAATGGGTTAGGTGATTTTTTTTTACGAAAATGAATATCACGGGCAACGCTGGGGTGGGAAGAAAAATTTTAAAAATATACAATTTGAAGCAACATTTTAATATAAAAAATTCGGCCAAGTGCGAGTTGTGACTCGCGCACCGATGGTTCCGTACAAACTTGTAAGTAAGGTACCTTTAGGAGGACCTAACTGTATGCAACCCATATGCTTCTGGTGCTTGACAATACCACAATAACACATTAGTGTATTTTCATAAGTTTCTAATAGTAAATTCGCATTTTTCTTGTAATTAAACTACATATTTACGGTTTTCAGATTTTTTCCTTTACATGTGCTGTAAGACACCGCTTCTTGCCAAATTTCATGATTCTGGGTCAACGGGAAGTGGCCCAGGTTTTGATTACCTAGTGAAATCGCAAAATATGCGACATAAACGGTCATATCTTTTGATCGCGTTGACTTACAAGTTTGTTTTTTCACTGCTGAAAGAGACCGCAGACCCGAGTATTTGATACAAATTTCAACTTGTTACCTCTACGCGTTCCTGAGAAAAATGATCTTAACAGACAGACGGACGGACAGACGGGCAGACAGACAGACGGACGGACAGACGGGCAGACAGACAGACGGACAACAAAGTGATCCTATAAGGGTTCCGTTTGCGGTACGGAACCCTAAAAAGCTGAAAAATACTGACGATGAGTTATCACTTATCATGAACTATACTCTGTACGGCGAGTGAAACCAGCTGTACTGCCCCAAGGTATGAGGGGCAAGCTTACGCGCCGAGGTACGCGCAGATTAGTTTGAGTTAAGAAATATATTCAAATACGGACAACTAAACACAAATATGCCGCGGCACCCCGGCTGAAAAACACTGCCCTAATATCTTATGTGAAAGTAATTTGGACCTTTTGCTTTACTAGTTAATCTTGTATAACAATATTGCAAAACTATTTGTTGCATATATTTTTATCGTTAATAATTGGTTAATCGCATGAGTAAAAAAAAATATTGTTTTTAACACGGGCGAAAAGTTGTCAGTTTTTAAATATTTTTTAATAATCTTAATAATCGTTATCTTCTTCTTTAGTTAAAGTTTTCTAGTTCATTTCTTTGATTGATTCTTCAATCTACATAATAGTTCTTCATAATAGTTAAAGTGAAAAAGTAAAGTGTATTATGAAATGCTTACATATGTGCCCATGATTATGAAAGTGGTCTAAGTCAAAAATTAAAAAAATAATTAGTTTATCAGTTATTTCACACCACATTATTAACACTAAATGAATTCCATATATTTTTGAAATTACAACCACTACCTAATGGTTCATTATTGACGATATCGTGAAAATTACATTGAATAAATTTTGTTTAAAATAATGCTGTGCGAAATAACTGATACACTATTTTCTTTTTTAATTTTGACTTAGACCACTTTCATAATTATGGGCACATATATCTCCTGAAACATTTTTACTTTTGTAGATTTAATTCCTTTTACCACTTAATTTTTTGTTTTAATTTAAAAGAAAATTGTTAAATTTATGCAAAACGAAAAGAAAAACAAAATTATGATTGAAAATTTCATTTCATGATAATCTTATTATCCTTAAAAATTAAATTCCGGTAACTGTCTGAATATTATGTAAAGAAAGATAAGAATGACACGTTTTGAGACGGCGTACGGTAAAATTGTTACGTTGAAAAAGGATATAGGCGTAGGTTAAGACGGATTTGGGAGGAAATCTAGATCGGAGGTGGACCGAATCCTGTAATTCGGAGAGAAAGGTCGAAAAGCAAATTGGTGTTTTACGCGGCGAGCCTTTCGATATAGGATTTGTGTAGCGCACAGCCAAACCCTAAATCAGATTTAATTTTTATTAATGAATGGAATCAAACAACGATTTATAACGATTATGTCCTATGCAGGATATTTCATATGCGAATTGAAATTCATTTTCATTTCCTATTTAAAAAATTATTAATAATCCAATTTAATGTTAATTAATTTTGTTTAAAATTGTTAATTTTCCAATAAATATTAAAAGCAAACAAGTAACTGAATTACATAATTGAGAAGTATTTTTGTTATAATGAGTTATAATTAAATAAAAAAAAATCCATAGAAATTATTAATCCAAAGTAGAATTAAAATCAACGTCGTTGTAAGGATCAAGAATGTAAGGAAATAGAAATTAATTTCGGAAAAATTGATTGTTATCCAACAATGTAATCAAGAATTCCTTAAAATAGAATATTAAAAATCGAATTAATTTACAAATTTTGTAATTTTTTTTGCCAATAAATTAATTAATTAGTAACCAATTAAAACATTGACCATGAAAGCAAAATCAGAGCTTTGTCTTTGACTAATTGCAAGATTGAATCGCAAGATGTTTGAAACCCGAAATTTATAAATGAAATAAATAACTTCTGAGAAATATCTGACCATAAATTCTGTAACATAAATTAACTGGTTTCGTACACAAGGTCTCTTAAAAAAACTTTATTACTGTTAAAATACTAGCTGCCGGTTATAGATTTAAACTAATAATTAATATGCAAAATATTAAGCAGAAATAAGATACGAGATAAAGGAATACATATATGAAAAGAGATAAGACACAATATCTTTTACTGATGATTAAGCACTCACATCACATACATTGTAGAATAATGAATAATCGTCTTTGTAACAACTAATAATAATACACAGTGCGAACGTAAGGTAACATATATGTTCCAATTACTTATTATTAGAATCATAATAAATAATATAATAAATTCAAGGATACCAACGGATCGTGGTCCTAACGTGGTCCATAGCAGGCGGAAACGAAAAGGAAGAAAATGAAATAAATAATTAAGGTTCAGTTATGGTTAATGATTTAATAAACTTTTTTATTACCTATGCATTAACTGTATTATCTTGGCGCACGTTTTTAGCACGAAAAATAAAAAAGTCACTGTTACGTAACTTATTTCATATGGAAGTCTTGATTGTGTTCATTTTATTTATTTAATTGTTTTTTTAAATGTAACCTAGCAATATTGAATATTTGCGTGCGTTACCCAGGTTATGTGGAAATACAACGAGATGTGACATTTTTTATATTAAATAATCTACGTCAAGAAGTACTTTTCGCGTAAGAGTAATAAAAAATATTGTTTGTAACACAGGCGGTATTGTCAATTGAATGATCAAGAGGGAATGAGCGCATTCACTTCGTCCGCCCAATTTCTATGTCGTGTACAATTGACAACCTACCGCCCTAGTTACAAAATATACTATTATAAAATATTGTTATTACATATATAAAGTAGATTTATCCAGTTGAAACTGTCACTTCGAATTTGAAATAATTCAGCATAATAAACTTTTAAATTCGACATTTGAAACGACCAACTGAACCAACTGAAAAAAAGAATATAATTAATTAGTGATTTAGTGAATTCATGTAAAAATATAAATAATTATTACATTTTTGTTTGCACAATTTACATTTGTTGTATAAAATTATTGAGATTTTCAATGTTCCAAATCGGCATTATCTGCAACGATCGATGTGGAAATAAATTCCTTTCCTAAATAAGTGAAATTGATATTTGATTTTTTTTTTAAATTGCATTTATTCATACAATTTATACAATATTTCTATTGTTACGTATTATAAAATTATGTATTGTTAGATACATTTACTTGATATGAATGAGGTTTTAATTAGCAATTTTAGACTTGTCTTTTAATCGAGTAAGTAAAATAGAGTAACGACATTTTACATCGGGATTAGAAATCCTCGTAAGAAAAGCACTTTGGAACACCGAGTTCGTTTAATGACGTGCGAGACAACGAGATGAGCGCAGACATACTAAAACCTCAATTTTTCAAAAAATAAGACATGTCCTTTAGACAGTACTTATGCAAGTAGATATAGTATCAGTTTAAGCTTATGGATTCAAGCTTGAATTCATGTGATAAATGTATACAACTTTTTATAAACAAGGTGGGCCATTGAAAACGACAAAAGGGATTTTCGGATAGTTAAAGACGATTTCTCAAAAAACGTTCGGACCGTGAATTTTGTTTGTGAGGGAGACACCTTTTACAAGAAAATGTGTAGCCAAATCACTTAACCCCTTCGTGCTGGGGCAACAACCCCTAAAATTTTAATTGGCACGGTTATAAATAAACCCCATAATTTATACCTCTTTTAAAAACCCGTTTAGCACTAAATACTAAACGGCTAACATTTTCTAAATCCATCCACCATTTGACTTTTCAACAAGATGGAGCGTCACAACATTATACGCAGGCTGTTCGGGAGTTTCTGGACAGAGTTTTCCCGGGACAATGGAATGGACGAAGAGGTGCTATAGAATGGCCGGCTTGCTTACCTGATTTAAGTCCTCTGAACTTTTTCTTGTGGGGTCATCTAAAGAGTAGAATTTATGTAAAAGAACCAGAGTCTCTGGAAAAATTACGTTTCGAGCGGAATTTGTATTTTTGTATGGAATTTGGTGGAGCACAATTTGAGCATTTGTTAAACTAATAAAAATCTCTTCTGGCGTTGAATTGTGCTTTTTTTCCTTCACTTTTGCAGTTTTTGTAACGACAGATTGAACAATTGACTTCCTTCTTCCTTTCAACGACATAAACGAAGATGGCGTTCGTAACTTGAAATTAAATAATCTCGACAACAAATCGATAAATTTGGAAAATGTTATCCGTTTAGTATTCATTGTGTTCCCAGCGCGATGTGGTTAAGTGATTTGGCTACAGATTTTCTTGTAAAAGGTGTCCCCCTCACAAACAAAGTTGACGTGTCCGAGCGTTTTTTGAAAATTAATCTTTAACTATCCGAAAATCTCTGTTTCGTTTTCAATGACCCACCTAGTATATGTTTACAAATACATTCAATATTTACAATTAATCAAATAGACACCATTTGATTTAAACACGTACATCCGACTATCGAACTACAATCCTGCAAATAGAAAAATTTCAACTTTTTCATTTTATACTTGCAGTTGAAATTTGAAATGATCCTATTTTAGTCATTTACAAAACTGTTTAAATCTTACTACTACTTTTTAGGGTCACAATTTTAAAAACAGTTTGTTTGATTCTGATACTTAGTAAAATACCATGGAAAATATAAATAATTGAACCTAAAATCACAAAATAAATATTAAAATGAAATAAATAATTAAACAGATCATTTTCTGCGATCTTCCCAAAAGGCCCCGTTGAATGTGAACGGATCAAAATCCAAGAACAAGATTCTAGTGTACGATGTCAACCACTCTGCACCAAGAACAAGGTCGAGAGCTGTTTACCTGTAGTTCGTTTCGAGACTAACAGATCGCAAAATAGACATAGTTCGGTTATTTGAACCAGTTTCAGGAATTACAGAAAAGTATTTATAATTTCTCAAAATAGCTAAATAGATTACTTGCTTGAGAAGGGCTAACTCATTGTCAATTATTTTCAACAATTATATTACGGATTAACAATCCAGACAGGGTCATTTTAGCTTGACTTGAGATTTATCAACAGAAAACTAAATTGTTTTCAAAGTGAACAAAAAGTTCCAGCTGCTTACACAAATGTCATTGTTTCTCAAAACATACCAAACCTGAGTTAATCCCCTGTTGCACCAATTTATTTAATTGTAAGGTGAATACAAACGGATTAATTGTTTAAAAGCAAAGCAGAACCTAAAGATTTCATTGAGTCCAAGCGAAATTAAAATCTAGAAATTATTACAGTAGGTATTTGATCCCCAGGATACCTTTCTCAAGGGTGACACAAGGAGCTTTCATCCTTACCTCACCCAAGACAAAGGTATCTTTAGATGCAAATATAATGGTACATGGGAGGCACTGGCAAGGTCAGGGCACTCAACGATAATGAATGTAATAATATCACAGTCAAACCTCAATATTGAGGAAGACTCATTGCCAAGGAGACTATCATTCGACATATCCTTAAAAACTTAAAAACACAACTACGTCGGACGAAAGGCAAAAATCATGTCCAGGTGGAGGCTGACTGGTATACAGACGGCTCTTAGTACGCCAATTAGTACAAAGGTACAATGACATTTTATGAATTTACGAGTTTTCATACGTAGTCTTCGACTAGCGAGATTTTTTTTATTGTGGACAGCATCTCACAATTCATATATCAAATCACAATTCTAGATCAAATTCTGTATTTCCACATAATCTAGTCTTCGGGTTATCTTAAAGTTATAAAGCTTAACTAATAAGATGAGGAATAAATCAAGTTTAGATAATTTGGAATATCTATGACAATGAATCTAGACTGGATAAGAAGGTTTAGTTTCCAAAGTCTATTAAAGAATTTGTCTAATTTTAGATCAAATTAGATGTTTGCTCCTAGCACAGTCTTCTAAAATTGAGTAAAGAAAACCGAACGTCTGAGATAACCTGAAAGTACGACTGAGCAGGATGGCGTATGGTAAGTTAGGACATTCTAAAAGATCGAAACGTCCCCATAAGTCTCAAAAGAAAAGTCTATGATGGGTCATTTTGCCCGTATACACATATGAACTAGAAAGTAAAATTTTAACAGAGAAAAATGCAAAACGCCATAGAATAATACAAAGAAAAACGGAAAGGTCCATGCTTGGAATCAGCCTAGGCGGAAAAATACGCAATACAGAAATTAAAAGACATCATTACGCATGTAGCTAAACTTAAGTACCGTTGGTTTAGAGATGTGGCACGACAGAACACCAATAAGTGGACAATACGTCTAGTAAAACGGAGGCCACGATTAACTAAAAGAATTATCGCAAGACCCCAAAAGAGGTGGCTTGATGACGTGAAGTAGTCTGTGGGCCGGAACTGACACCGACTTAACATGGATATCTATATATGGAAAAATTTGAAACAGGCTTATATCCAGCAGTTGATGAACAAAAGCTAACGAAGAAGAAGAAGTCTTCTAGTTCTTGGATCAAATAAGGCTTAACTAGTTTGATGTAGATTAAATACAGTTTACATAACATAGAATGTCAATCTATAACATTGAATCTAGACTAGGTAACTAAGTTTAGTTTTCGATATCTATTGGAGGATCTTTTTAGTTAACTCTTGATACAAAACTGAGTGTGCTTTTAGTCTTTAAGTAAACTTAAACTAAAATATTGCAACGTTCTTAAACTATTATAGTAACAAGCTAAAAGAATATATTAAAAGGTTGTACACTATTACGCGGCTTCGCTCGCGTTTTATATCAGTATCATTAATTCAGGTCAGCTATGTTTACTAAATTTGATTATCTTGTGAGTAATATGCTGATTATCTTTTGAGTAATATGAAGACTAATATTAAGATAAACAGTAAGTAAGGTTTGAAAATTGTTATGAGGGCCGAATAAAATCAAGTTGAAATAAAATAAACATTTGCAGAACTTATTTTCTGCAATATTTTCGAATGGATTTTATTAAAACTTAGCACACTTATTATGAATCAAGTTAAAAATGTTAATAAGTGTGTATGTACTCGATTGCATTTGTTGGCCGGTTAGGTAAGGTTAGTTTAAAAAATTTAAGAAATTTGTCTGCAACAAGCAATTCAAAGTTATTTAATTTTTTTTTTAATTTAGACGTCCGTCGTTTTTTTGGTTTAATTGTTTGAAACAATATCAATAAATTATAATTTAAAGTTTTTTTTAAGCTTTCAGAAAATCTAAATCAGATGCCGCTACTTTTATTCTTTTTTAAGATATCGCTGTAAATGTACAAAATTCTTTAGTTTTCTTAAGATCTCTTGACCCCTGACTTTAAATTAAATTAAATTGTAAATTGCGTAAACAAAGTAATTTGTTTACGCAAATTTATTATATTAGTGTATTTATATTATATTAGCGTAACTACTTTATTTTAGCATAAACAAAGTAAAATTCTGCGTGTTTTGATAAAGTAAATAAAAATCGTGATTTGGAGAATTGTAGAAAATCGGGATTTTTTCAAGGCTTTAAAAAAATTGCGAATTTTGACATGTCATGGATATAGAAATAGAATACATCAAAAAGTCGGGAAACTTTGTATAGAACAGACAACTAATAATCTTTTCCTGTTTTGGTGAAACGTATGTCTAAAATTACCGATTATAAAAATGCGCAAAATAGTTTACATTTGGATTTTTGGCCGAAAATTTTTCGAAAATAATTTAAATTGACCATTAAATCTAATCCTATCTTTCTAAATTATACTAAATTAAATGCACATTAAAACTGTACGTCTATATAATACGTGCAGTTGCAAGGTTACAAGGTTACAAGATTACATTAAAAAAAGTTAACAATTTTGTACATACCTTTCTGGATTTTGACTTCCACACATAACGTAAGAATTTAATTACCAATTTTCACATCTCTTACATCTCCAGTTTTTGAAATATTATTTCAATAATATATGTTCAATAATTATATTTTAAGTATCCCGCATTTGCAGCCCCCTTAGGTAAATTTTCGGAAAAAGGGAAAACCGTTTTTCTATATTTTAAAGTAAGAGAAATCTTACTGACAATTTTTACTATTGTGGCATATTTGGTTTCAGAGATATAGGTTATAAAAATATTCAATCCCAATTTTTAACACCTTTAATATGATTTTCAAAAATTGGCGAAGCACGTGTCTCTTTATTTTTAAAAACGAATCTCTAATATAGGGTGATTTCTTAACTGTTTGGGTTATGAAAATTGAAAAAAAAACAGAAAATTTGCAATAGTGAATGAAATATTTATTTGGGCCGGTAAATGAATGCCCGCCATTCACTTTTTCAAGATTATTTCATGTAAATGTTGCCCGCGGCTACGCCGTAGGTGGTCCTTCCGTGAGCTCCTATTTTGGCATACTTTTTCCAATATTTCGGCCAGTATCTCACCAATGGAAGCTGTAATATTATCTTTCAGGGCTGGAATTGTGGTTGGCTTGTTCATGTACAAGAGAGACTTCACATATTCCACAAAAAATAGTCTATTGGGGTCAAATCGCATGATCTTGGCGTCCAACGGACTGCTACAAAACGTGAGATTAATTGCTCACCAAACTCGCTTCTCAATAGGTTCATGGTATCACGTTCAGTGTGGAATGTGGCACCGTCTTGTTGAAACAACATGTCAACCAAGTCCAATTCTTCCAATTTGGGCAAAAAAAAACGGTAATCATCGCACGGTACCTTGCTCCATTGATTGCAGCAATATTTTCCTTGGTACTCTTCGCCTACGGGTAGATTAATGTCCAATAAGAGAAACTGGTGCGAAATTTGGTCACAACAGCTTGAATAGCCTGTTCGGTGGGTCGATTGTGACGACCATAAAATGAACGTAATTAAATTAAAAATAATAAAAATTAGGAAAATAATTTCATAAAATTATTTATTACGAAACAAATTCAATGATTTGCAAGCGTTGTTCGT
The DNA here is from genome assembly GCA_944588485.1 of Phosphuga atrata. NCBI lineage: Eukaryota > Metazoa > Arthropoda > Insecta > Coleoptera > Silphidae > Phosphuga > Phosphuga atrata. Next base: position 30,852,947 of record OX155898.1, read on the forward strand.
TTGTTAGTCTATTCATGGTGAAATGGCAAACCTTACTAATTGTAAGCATATCTGACATTGCTACATGTCATGAATCATTTTTTACACAGAAAAATATTACACTGAAAAACCAAATAGCAAAAAAATCACCCGTTATATCAAATTTCATATCTGTAACATTTTGTTTCTGGAATATAGAGATCCTACTAAAAAACTTTCTTCACTTTCAAAACAAAATTTACAAACATTCTTCCTTAGTCTTAGTCTCTCTCCTTAGTGGGTGTTTCCGTCCTAAAATTCAACGTTCTGTAAAATTTTACGTATATGGGATAAACGGTCTGAGCTGTGCGTTGATGAGTTATTCAGTCAGTCAGGACACTTACATTAATGCATATAGATTTTTTCTACATATTTTGCAAATTTTATTTTTGATGAAAATGAATTTTCTAATGTCCTAGTCTTCATTTGTCAAAAATATTAATAAGTAGAATAAAACTATAAAAAAGCAATAGTTAACTTGATTTCTAAGTGGTATTGTTTCAACAAAAAAGAATAAAGTTAAATAAGTTTAGTAGGGAAAGATCCTATGTACTAGGCACACCTCCACCTACGACCATGACATTGACCTTGGCACTTCCGCAAGAACCACATTTTCCTGTTTCAACCAGTCCGTGATCGCGCGCGAGTATGGAATGTCTGAATTGTGAGATAAGAAACGCTGCGTAGTGAGTTTCAATTTGTCTGGATGAGTCATATTTCTTGGAATTGCTCTGTTTATCTTAATAAGCATATTGAGAGTATGACCTAGTTTTGTGATTCCGAGAAATTTGGTTATTGAACACGCGCGAGTATGGAATTGTGAAATAATTGAACCGGCGAGTCAGCATTTTCGTGTTTAACTTGTTTAATTTCATCTCATCAAGACACCGTCGTATATCAACAAAATAAAAAATGTTTACCTGCAATCAATGCGAAAAAGTTTTTGGAAAAAAGGGTGTCCTTTCCAGACATTTAAAAACCTGTGGTAAGGATAAAATATATTATAAATGTGGCGTTTGTAATGCCCAATTTACAAGATAGGATAATTACAAACGTCTCAAGAAACAACCTCACAACAACGATGCGCCCCCCACCTCCGAGGGGCATCATAATACCGATAATGCAACTACAAATAAGATGATTATATTCTCATCTGCCGATGATTCATCCTCCACCTCCAAGAAGATAAAGTTAAAGCCGCCGACGCCTTCCTACTTCTGCAAAATTTGCAACCAGCAGCTCCCATCAAAAATGAAGTACGCTGGAATTAAGCGATCGCAAAAACACCTCCAGGCGGCAGTTAAGCCGTGCCAACAAGATGTAACCGAAGCTCCAGTTTCAAGAAAAGGGTGGCAATTTATAGAATTAATAGCTCAGGCATAAATATAGATAGTTTTATTACCAAATTGAGGGATACTGTTGGTAGAATGATTGAAAACATTATCAAATCACACAATTCTGGTATTAACTTTAACATTGAACTCTTTAGTATTTATAAAAATGAAAAAAAAAACCCGTGGGCGAATTAAAATCATTTAATACAAAATATCGTGAAATGACACCTAGCATAACTAACTTTGGCGAAATTTACGATAATATGTGTGCCAACTTTAAAACTAAATGTAGCGAGTTTCAGGAAAAAGATTCTGGTTGATCACAAAGGAAGATTTCCCATTTAGAAATTAATATAAATAAATGTAAGCCTATTGAACTTCCAAAACAAATTAGGGATAAGCGAGCATGTGTCAATGTTCAAAATGAAGATGAGTTTTGCTTTTTATGGAGTATTGTATCCGCATTACACCCCGCGAATGAACATTCCCATCGCCCAGCATCATACCCTCGCTGCTCACTAATTTTAAAATATCTTAGGCTAGAGTTTCCACTTAGAATTAAAGACATTTCTAAATTTGAACAGATGAATAATATTAGTATTAACGTTAATGGTCTAGTGTTTAATTCTAAATCTAAAAAACATGACGTTGTAGGACCAATTTTTCACACGAAGGAAACTCTAGTAGTCTCTGACAAATTTTAAAATCGTCATTATGATTGTGCCTGCTATAACAGCGTGTCATTTTGGGTTCGCGAGACGGTAAAATATGTGAAAAAAATCGGTGGTTCTCTTTTAACAAAAAAATTTCTAGGTATTAAAGAACTAAATTACTATAAGAACTATATTATAAAGACTATATTTACATTTAAAATTAAATTAAATATTTTTATTTCGTAATTTTCTAAATTAAAATTTTATTATAATTATTATTTTTTTAATAAGAAATATTTTTAACACGGACAGGTAAAAATTCTCCGCGGATCGGTCAAATATTTCCGTGGACCGGCATTGAGAAATACTAATATAATAATTTTATCGCAAGAAATCCTTGTCATAAGTATTTCCACTTCCTAATCAAGATAAAAAAGACTTTTTTCTAAAACAATGCCTAGTATCGCTAGTTGCAAAACTGCTAGTTAGATAAGATATCCAAACTTACAAGATTTCATATGAATGAATTGAAACTGGAATTGGAATTGGAACTCTCCTTCTGAGAAGACGAAGACGTCTATTGTCTCAACTGTGAAAACATGACATAAACTTTGTCTCGTTAGTCTATGCTAACAATATTGTGTGTGTGTGGACTGATGCAGTAATAAGGACAAAGAAACTGATATGAGGGTATTTTTTTCTTCTAATAGAAGAATATACTTTTAGAAATTACCATATAATTCGCCTTATAATAACTTCAATTGAATAAAAATAAAAATCTGAATATTATAGCAAGTGGTAGTTGTCAGCCATAAAACTCATATTTAATGAACAATTCCAATACTTATTTAACACATTCGCGGACGTAAATGCTATCGGATTAATTTTCATTGTGATGCAGAATGACATGAAGTTATTCCATTCAAATTTTAATGCCAATTACTATTCATTTAATTTTACACAACCTTATTTTTTATGCTGGTTCTGGTAAGTACTTGTCAACTGGTTTATTGAGTATTTTCATATTTTATGTTTTCTTTGTACATTTAAGTATTATTTTGGATATCGTCACAATAAATTTTATATATATATATATATATATATATATATATATATATATATATATATGTAAATTATATAATGCTTCTCAAATGCTTTTGACAAGGACACTACATCGAAAAAAGGAAAATAATGAAATCAATGAAATTCTGACATTATGATGGTAATAAATTGGCATACTCTCCGCAGTGAATTATAAAAAGCGGGTTTTAAATCGTATCAAATATCGTCGATTTTGAGACTTCTACTTTAGGCCGATAAAAGTACAATATAAATTCAATTTTTTTTTCGTAATAGTACCCATACGTTTTTTATTCTTTCGATAATATAGATTTGACTTATATAAATTAGAAATTTGCATGTAAAAGAATATCTTTTTCTGGAAAATCGGTAATAAATTAAATTGAAACCGCAACGTATTCCCTTTTCCGAATTTACATCTAAAGTATTTAGGATGACAGCTGTCTCATATAAATGATCAGTTGATTTCCTTCAAGCTTTTATAATGGTATATCAGTGTATATTTTTTATATCTAGAATAAAAATAAAATCGATATATTAAATATTATTACGTCTCCTAGTCTGGATTAGAATAATATTACGTCATTTAGTATGAAATGTCTATTTGCCTCAAACAGCAACTTTCCTACGCGATATCCCTGATATGTTACTTGTTTTTAATTGTGAAAGTATGAAGGATATACAGGGTGTTAAGTAAACATGCCCCAAAAATTCAAAAATTCCATACCTAACCTAACCTATTTTAAGAAATCTTGTCATATGATGATTTCTGGAAAAGCCATTGTTAGTTACTCAGTTACTCCTCTACCATGTATAAGAACGCCGAGATGACTGACATGCATTTCATGTATAGACTTGTTGATAGCAATTCATTACAAGCTAGACGATTGTACATTCAACGGTTTCCTAGCCGTAATATCCCCGACAAATTGTCTATATTCTACACAACTATTTGCCAATACTTTGAATGTAAGTCATTGGAGAGTTTGACAAATTCTTAAGGGCAATTTGTTTCCATACAACACTCAATGTGTCCACAAATCAATGGCTTTTGCAAATATTAGTTCTAATCCCTAAATTCCTGACACACATTCTTTTCAACGATGAAGCCAGTTTCTCAAGAAATGCAAAAAGGAATTTTCATAACAACTATGTGTGGGCACATGAAAATCCGCATGATGTATATGAAGATCGATTTCAACATCAGTTCTCCTTGAATGTTTGGGTTGAAATTGTTGCTGACTATCTAATTGGACCGGTATTTCTACCAGCAAGACTTACTGACGAGATGTATCGACACTTTTTGGAAGAAACTCTGCCCGAGTTTCTACAGGATGTACCATTGGCGACCAGAATTGAAATGTGGTTTATGCACGATGGTGCACCACCACATTTCAGTTTGGTTGCTCGTGCTTTTTTGGAACAGCAAAATACAGATAGCGCTGGATTGGTCAATGCGGGCCACATGCATTGCTCGATCCCCAGACTTAAACCCCCTGGATTATTTCTTATGAGGTTATCTGAAATCATTGTTTACGCTACTTCAGGTGAGAATATGGACGAATTGGGAAATTCGATAATTGCTGGGTGTAACTCAATTAGAAACAGCTCTGGTGTGTCTGAAAATGTTCGGCACACAATGACGAAAACATTGAATGCTTTTATCCAGGCTGGAACATTTTTCGAACATTTATTGTAGATTGAGCAACTTAATATTTACTTTTTGATAATAAAATGTTGTTACTGTCGTAAGTATAGTTTTGTTCACCCTGTATCTTCAAAACAATTAGCTGGTCACTAATGTGTGCTCCATAAAATTCAAGCGGGAATTTACATGCAAATAAAATTTAGAACATCTAAAAGACGCTTTATCTAATGTTCTAATTGACACATAAAGAATTATCAGCATCGCATACTTCCGGAGAATCAGAAATAATTAACAAGAACTACCAAAACTAAAGTGCAATAATGTATCCCAAATTTCATTCAAAGAGCTAGGAACACCTTGTTCAGATCAACATACAGACAGAAATGTTTTGCAACTGACAGTTTGATTTAAGTTAAGTGAAAATGTGAAGAAACTTCAACGTAAGCCTGTCTGTTATTCAGCGATTGTGGAACAGGTACTTACAGGTCAATATACCAGGCGCGGCGGGCAAAATCGCGAAAGAAGAACAACTCAAACTCAAGACCAATTTTTACTGATCTACAGTGAAAGATTTGCCTCAGGAGTTTTAGGATGACGCACTGTATCAGACCAAACAATTAGTGATAGGTTGAGGGAATCAAATTGTACGGCAAAACTACACATCCGAAATCCCTCTTTGACACGACGGCACACAATAGTAAGGATGAATGTTGCTTGTAAACATGTCGAATGACAACTTCGACAATGGAAGTCTGTGCTCTTCACGGATGAATAAAGGTTCCGTTCTACTCGTTGTAATGGCCGAGGACGTGTTTACAGATGCCCAGGACAACGCTACGCAGCTACAACTAACCAAGAAGTCGAAAGATTTGGAAGTGGTTCAGTTATGGTTTGGAGTGGGATTAGTATCGACAGTAGAACCGACCTTTTGTTGTACTTCCAGGAAATCTGAACGCTAATCTCTATGTTGACATTGTGTTAGGAGCACATGTTGTCCTTGTGGAATATGGAATAGGTCTAAATTTTTTATTAATGCAGAATACCGCAAGACCATATACTGCGCGAATCACTTCAGACTTCCTACAAGAAACGGAAATTCTGGAAAGTCCTGATTTAAATCCCATAGAGCATGTTGGGGGTATACTCGACAGACGTTTGCTCGACAGACCAAAAGTTTGCATTAACAATTAATTTAATTTCGTTTTGCACTTTGGTTTTGGTAGTTGTTGTTAATTATTACGGATACTTCAATAGTACATGATGCTGACAGATCCATATGTGCCAATTAAAACAATTAAATAGGGCGTCTGTCAGATGTTCTTAATTTTATTTACTTGTAATTTTCAGTTTGAATTTTATGGAGGCACAAATTAGTTATCCGATAATTGTTTTGATCAGTGTATAAATACAGTATAATCTCCATAATCCGACACATATGGGACCAGAGAACCGTCGTATTATAAGAAAGAGTGGCGGGAGGGAAGAGCGCCAGCGATTACTAGACGTGTCGTCCGATTTACCAACGGCCGAATTACCGAGATTAGACTATATATATATATATATATATATATATATATATATATATATATATATATATATATATATATATATACATATATATATATATATATAAATATATTCTATTACTCATGAATGCGAAGTACTTCCTGACGCACGTTTTTCAATAAGAGAAATGCCACTTGGCATTGTCGTAAATATTAAATGTCGCTAGGTTACATTAAAAAAAAAGAAAGAAATAAGACCTCGATATTGAAAAAATGATGTGAAGGGTCAGCATTTTTTCTTTCATTACAAAATAATAATAAAAATTAAAGAAAACATTTTAAAATGACGAATTCACACCACCGCAGACAATTGAAAAAGCAAATTCTTCATTTTTGATTCCATTTTTTTGGATGGAATCTAGATCCCAAACTTGAAGATACATCTCCTCGCATGAGTAATAAGAAATATTGTTTGCAACACGGGCGGTAATATAAATTGCCCTCTCGAGCGAATGTGCACACTTATTTGGTTCGTGCGCCCAATTTCTCTCTCGCGTGAAATTGACAACTTTCCGCCCTAGTTCCAAAATATACTATTATAAAATAATAGTTTTTTAAACTATTATTTTTTTCATATTTTAACCATAATATGCAAGTGTGTTTTATTTAAATTTAATAACTTTTATCATATTGATGGAGTTTAGGGAAGTTAATAAAATGAATATAATATCCGCACATCCGAACAAGAACTGTAATTTGATAGTAGACTATTGTTACGTATAATAATAAATTCAAATGATTATTTCCACAGCACTAGCAATATAGATGTAATATAACAATGACTTTACTGCAGAAATAGAGTCGTAAAATTTTACAAAGTTGCATATAAAACATTTACAATGTTACAAAATTCCTTTTTTGCATCAGTTTACAAATTACAGCCGAGTTGCGATGAAACGCGATAAAACAGATCTGTCTCTCCATGCCCATTTATTTACTGAATTATTTCATTCACGTCAAATATCCTAGTATTCAATCGGTCGCGATATAAACAGGATTAATAAGGAAACGACATCAATGTTACTTCTTTGTTCGATCAAATTTGCTAATAAGATTTTGTAATACGTTTTATACACAACGACTATAAGGAGTTCTTCAAATAATTTTAATTTTATTAATTTTTATTGCTAAATGTAGTTAGTTTAGGTTGCACAAAATATTTATTGAACTAAAAACAAATATGTATTTTATTTTCGATTAATAAATAATGTTATTTTTATTCGAAAATATACAAAAGTATATCATATTAACATATCCAATGGACAAAAGATATGTTAATTTAAAATTTAGAGCAACCATTTCTCAGCAAAATGAGTATTAACATACTGTACAAGATCTAAAAAGTCGAATAATTTCATCATATTTTTGTGCAAGGAAAAATGTATTTACTTCAGAGATAACCGTTAAAATGTCTTAGCGGTGCACAAGCTACAAAAGAATGCTATAGCCCATCAATGTTGCCCAGCTTCTAAAAACCGATATTGTGAAAGTGAGGTGCAGTTAGAGATCTGTTTTATAGAGTTAGGTTTAAGAGCGTTAAAAGAAAAATGTACTTTTGTGCTTTGACAGTCAAAACCTTAAGACAGTTCGATGGTAGATAGTCTGCCATTATTAAAAATGGATTATATATAAAAATGTCGCTATTCGATGCTATTACAAAACTTTTGATATTTAAAACCTTAAGACAGTTCGATGGTAGATAGTCCGCCATTATTAAAAATTGATTTATAGATAAAAAATGTTGCTATTATAATTCAGTCTGATTATTAAACATTATTTAAAAAATGGGGAAAGTTTGAAGCAAAATTTGTCGCAATTGCGTTAAATTTTGCGACCAACTGCTGTTCGAGAGAATGTGGCCGAGAGACTGAGAACATCTATTCGGCGTCGTGCTCAGGATTTTAACATTTCAAGAAGCATTATGCAGCGTATTCTCACTCACAAATTTTTCGTTTTTAAGTCTATACAAGTCAAACTCAATCAACAACTCAAGCCGATAGATCAAACACAGCGAAGAGAATTTGTCAATTGGATCATTGATCGACAGCAAGTGAACGGTTGTTTTCTAACAAATTCATCTTCAACGATGAGGCCCATTTGGAGTGTCGAAAACTCACGTGTTTCATAAGAAGGAACTTCATCCCAAATATATTATTCGATTTTGGGTCGGAGGCATCATATGTGCCCATAATTATGAAAGTGGTCTAATTGTAAGTCAAAATTAAAAAAAAAATAGTTCATCAGTTATTTCACACAGCATTATTTTAAACTAAATTTATTCAATGTAATTTTTACGATATCGTCAAAAATGAACCATTAGGTAGTGGTTGTAACTTCAACAATACATGGAATTCATTTAGTGATAATAATGTGGTATGAAATAACTCATAAACTCCTTTTTTTAATTTTGGCTTAGACCACTTTCATAATTATGGGCACATATAACCATTTTTTCTTTGAAGACACTCTCGGGAACAAGTTTTTTGGGGCACAATTGAATGGTATGGATCTCGAAGAGATGTGGTTCCAACAGGACGGTTCCACTTGCCATACATCACGTGAAACAAAAGCAATAATTCACAAGACGTTCCCTGACAGTTTGGGCGACCAGAATTGGCCGCCTAGATCGTATGATTTAACGCCTCTGGAGGTCTTTTTAAAGTTAAAAGTTTTTTTCTGCAAGCCCACGACTATCGAAGCCTTGAAAGATTACATTAGACATTGTATCATTGAAATCCAGCCATAGTTGACCAAACCGTTTTTGTCAAAAGAACGTAAAAGTGCCAGCAAAGACGAGGACGGCATATATCATATATGTTGATAAGTACATATTTCTCACATGCCTATCGTATAATTAATTCAAAATGCATTTTCTCAAAAAACTCTGTCTTATTAAACCCGTAAGTATAGGTACCGCAGCAATCGTTTGAAACAATAAATGAACGAAAACTATTAAATGGAATTTAAAATTAAATAAACATTGTTTTTAAATCTATTAACCATAATTTGGGCTGTGAAATTGGAGACACGAATCTTATTTTAATTATAATATTAATTGTGTTGGCTCGATGTGATTCGCAAGATATATGAAAATTTAGGCAAGCGGGAAGGTGATTTCGAAAAGTACGATTGCAACTCTCCCGAAAACGAAGGAAACGTATTGCCAAGAAATACTACAAAAAAAAATTTGCGAAGGCTAATAAAGCGAAATGAAACTTTGCGGGTTCCCCACCTAAGTAGTTTCATAAGTAGCACAAATTGTTTAAATAACATATTTTATCTACGTATAGTCAATTAAAATATTTTTTATTCAGGAAATGTGTTATGAAATATATCATTTAACATCTAAGACACCCGACACAATCTGATATCTGGGCCCGCGGGCACAAATGCGCCCATTAATATCTGACAACTACCGAAAAAATTTTGCTTACCTACATTTTATTTAAATCATGAAATTGTAACGAAAAAACAAAAACGTAAATAGTAAAAAAGGAGGACATTACGATTTTTGTTTATTTTAAGTTTCACGAATTTTTCAACACAGATCTTAGAGAGTAAGTCATTTTCCGAGAAAAATGCGAGTGTGCTCGTTAGAAACTGACCTTAAAATGACTTCGCAATCAGTTTTTAATTATCTTTAACCAGATTCGATAAATCGCAAAAAAACAATTTGAAATATTGCAATGAGAAATTAAGTTTTCTCGAACAATCATTCATAATTACACATCAATATGTCTTGTCGTTTCGTGTATTTCTAGTATTCCATAAAAAGAAAATCTAGAAGGCACTTTTTCTATCGAAAATTGTTCATGGAGATTTTGGCCTATTTTATCGTGTTTTTTTTTCATATTACCGGAGGGAAATCGAAGTGCTGAAAACAATTTTAGAATTCATTTTGTTCTATGATTCCAAATAAAAGAGGGATTGGCAATTATTCGTACTCGTATGTTTGTTTTCAGTTTTGAATACATTTCACAAGTCTAGAATGTTCTGTTGAAGGACGAAGTTTATATTCGTACCCCTTAGCAGAAAATTTCTGAGATATTTTATTAAAAACAACAACTGTACTTGCCTTTTTTACGTAATATACAGTCTCCAGATTGGGGTTTCAAAGATAAAAATATAGTTATTTATTATACAAGCGGATAAAATTAGATTTTATTTAAATTCGCGAGTTAAAGCTTAATTTTATTCGCTAGTGCATACAAACAGGGATAATGAACAAAATTTGACCCACTACTCAAAAAGGTTCGCCATTCCTGCCATAGGCGTTATTATATTATCTGAGGACCGTGGCAAATTCATTGGATGAGGCCCCAGTAAAAATCTTCATGTTGTTATTTAATTTTAATAAATCCCCCACAAGATAACTAAATATTGTGTGCATTTTAATTAAATATCAAATAAATTTAATTTTCTAAAGCATAGGTATTACTTATTCATAATAAAATAACAATTTAATCTTAACAATATATCTATTAATACAATTCTTTTCTCCTTTTCCTACTTCATAGAATTTTCAATAGACAGAATTGCCAAGTACGTAGTCTGTCTTGTCTCATAGAGTTCCTTAAATAGGTTTTTATTAATTTGGGTTTCGAAATTGATCTTTCAGCACGAGCTGTAGTCCAAGGAATTGTAACAAATAATATTTATGCAGTACATACTTCAGAAAAGCTGCATGAGTTAAAATGATTTGTTATTATTAATAAATCAGCAAGTTCTCTAATACACGAAGACTTTTCTATATCATCTCTGAATGTGGGCCGAAAACTGAGAATTTCACCGGCAAATGATTGAAAGGTGTTTTTTTGTACATTTCAAGAAATTCTAGAGCTTTTTTAATAGATCAGTGTCATTTATATTTTCTAAAGTGAAAAACAATTTAATTCATTGATTTCAGTTGATTAATAATGAAGTCCAATACTCGATAAAATACTTTTTTAAAAACTTTCCAGAAACTCTGGCGAGTTTTAGATAATTCAGGGTTGATGGACCACTTTCCTACTACACTATTTGCTTCTTTTCTAAATTTTCAAATTCAAGTCGATACCTTTCCAATTCTTTCAGACAAATTTTCAAACGTTTCAAGGCATTTGAATGGTCGGTGGCTTTAGATTTTTTTTTAACTTGTCAAGTGGCCCCCTTGGAATTCACGAACATCCTGGTACCGCTTTTCGAATATCGTCAGGATGCCGTTGTCTTTGTTATATCATACGTTTGTTGCCTTACATCCACAAATTTCACAACATGTGCTTAGGTGTTCAGGCATTTTTTAGTTTAGTTTGGTTTGTTCCTGGCTTTCTGTCCGGCACATTCGTCTGCCTCTTTCATGCTTATAATGCTTCTTATCATGTCATCCCTTGCTATCCAGTTGCCTTCGAACTTTAGCACGACCTCCAATAGTGTCTTTATTCCTAGTTCTGTTTTTGTCTTCGCTGTCCAGTCGTGCCTCTCCGGAATCCATCTTTCACATCCGAAAACCGTGTGCGTGTGCATTGTCTGTTTGTCCACGGTAGACACACATATTGTCAGAGGCCTTGCCGATATTGTGCAGGTACTCTCTGAAGCATCCGCACCCGCTAAACGCTAGGGTAAGCTAGTAGTTCATATTCCCATATTTTCGCTCTACCCAAATTCTCACTTGTGGTTTACAATTTTGATTAATAGTTTTGTCCACTGTCCATTTGTATAGCATATCCAGTGCTTTTGTCACTCCTGGAAAAGATGTTGTTTACCAATTTTTCTGTCTTCTGCCCGCTGTTCCACTTTTTGTAAGCTCTGTTCTTTCTTTTACCAAGAGTTCTATTGGTGCTATGTCTGCCATCACGAGCACTGCATCTGTTTAAACTGTCTTGTATGCACTGCACACACGTAGTGCCAGTTTTCTCTGCACTGTGACCAGCTTATTTTTATTGGTCTCTTTTCAATGGAAGTACATTGTTATCACATAAAGTTATGCACGAACTAGATATACTAGATTATCAAAACTCGTCCCACTTCGTCCCATACAAAATTGTCGTCCCATATCATCCCACCCCACGTGACTTTCGTACCACTCATCGCATCCCATGAGACGATGGGATGGGATGGGTTGGGTCCATGGGATCCCATACTCCTCTTTACTCCCTTATCTGAATTTTGACTACACATTACATAAGATAGCATTCGGAATAGGCACGTTCCATCAACTACAATAGTACGACTGTATCAATAGTCATGAAACCATTTACATTTTCAATTAGTCTATAAACTATTACTCAAATGTTCCCCACACAAAAATAGCACAATAGATCAAGTTGGTCGCAGTGCAGAAAGGTGTTGCAGCCAAACGACGCCCATACAAAAAATTACTCAAATGTCAGCAGTCAACTGACAAAGATCTGCAAATGAGCATTATTTTTTTAAATAATTCTTTTGTACTTTTTTTAATTGGATTTTTGGAATATGGTAATACACCTATTTCTTCATTTTTAATGAAGAATTTAAATACCGAATTTCACATCTCTAACATCACGAGCTTTTGTAATATAAGTAATTCGCATTATTATTATATTACAAAAACTCGTGATGTTAGAGATATGAAATGTGGAAATTCAATTCATTAAAAATTAATCAAAACTCACAGAGATTGAAAATCCCAGCGGATAAACTACCGATTTTCGAAATTTGACGTTTCTAAAAAACCTGTTTTCCTACTAATTTTGGAACTGAAAACTGAATCCTACTGCAAAAACTAGAAACCATGATGAACCGTTAAACTATGTATATAAAAATATGTATTAAGCTTAAAAATTTAAAAGTGCTTTGCTTCTGGGCCTATTTTTCTGTTAATTACAAATATAAACATTTCATTGCGCTAAAGTGTTTTTGAGATAAGACTAAGCTAAAATTGATAAAATCAAGCTAAACTTCGCGATTTGTTTTAAGCTCGAGAAAGCTTTACAAACCATTCAAGTGTACTTCGATTGTGTAGATAGTAGATGTGAGAATAGAATTATAGATGCCGCAATATATATATATATATATATATATATATATATATATATATATATATATATATATATATATATATATATATATATATATATATATATATATATATAATATATTTATAAATCAAGCTTTTATTTTTAATTCTAAGATATCGACTTATGAATAAGGAATATGCAAGTGATTAAATTTACTTGATTTTCTTTTTGAAACCATTATTTTCTCATTTAGTTTGTATTTAATTAAACTTTAATAACAAAGTGCAAAATAAGCGAGCCAAATTAAAATTTTGGAAACGCATCACCATTGGTCGAATCGAAGCATGCCGTCACTTGGCATGTTATGAGATTTATCGGCGTCGATATTCATACTGTGCTACTCCTGTTTGAAAGAAAATTTGTTGTTTATTTATATTTCTGTAGTGTTTTTCATTACTTTGTTCGATAAATTATCAAGAACAATGACTGAAAGTAGTTTTGTCAAAGTTTTGTCTAATACAATGTCTTGCCCGATCTTCTTCCTCCGTTCTGCCTATTCGAATCTTATCCGATCTTATATATAAGTATGTATGGTCAATTGCTATCTATATTAAAGTTAACATGTGCAGAATTTAATTTTAATAATTTATATTTTTTATGTTTAGTTACTATAAAAGACTGGAGTCTGGCACTAAACGTTGGCAAAATATCGACATTAGTTGTTTTATTAAAAAAAATCTTTTTCCCAAGAAAAAACTACAATATAATAAAAAGCATAAATAAAAAAAAATAACAGTAGGGTTTAAAAAAATAACGTAGATAAATAAATAAATACATGAAAAATAGAAGGCAAAGGGAGATATAGGCTTATTTGTGTCTATCCAAGATTAAGCAGGAATAAGCAAGATTGACAATGCCAAACAAGACTAGACAAGGCTAAATAGGATTAAACAAGAAAATACGAGACGTAAAGAACTTGATATATATGTATTTATATATATATATATATATATATATATATATATATATATATATATATATATATATATATATATATATATATATATATTTATATATATATATATATATATATATATATGTACATATATATATATATATATATATATATATATATATATATATATATATATATATATATATATATATATATATATATGTGTGTGTGTTGTATTGTTTTCTCGGGGATTCCGCGTTGATGCTGAGGGTTGGCTCTGAAAAGAACCGAAGTCCCGAGGTTTCGGCGAATTAACATTCGCCATTCTCAAGAGATATATGCGTCCGTGCGGGTCAACCGTTAGACACATACTTCGAGTATGCGTCTAACGGTTGACCCGCGCGGACGCATATATCTCTTGAGAATGGCGAATGTTAGTTCGCCGAAACGTCGAGAATCCGGTTCTTTTCAGAGCCAACCCTCAGCATCAACGCAGAATCCCCGAGAAAACAATACAACACAGGTAATCCGCGAAAACCTCAAATACAACATATATATATATATATATATTTATATATATATATATATATATATATATATATATATATATATATATATATCTATATATGTATTTATTTTTTATTTTCTTTACGTCTTGTATCGTCTTGTATAATCCTATGTAGCCGTGTCTAGTCTTTTTTGGCATTGTCCAATCTTGCCTAATCTTGCATATTCCTGCTTAATCTTGTATAGACACAACTAAGCCTATATCTCGTTTTACCTGCTATTTTTCATTTATTTGTTTATCTACGTTGCCTACTTTTATATTTTTATTTATGTACATAAATACTGAACACATACATGGAATAAATTGGTATACATTTTACTTTCTACTAAATGGGAAAATTCAGCTTAAATCGTCTATGAAAAGGATGTTTTTGTTTAGTCTTATTTAACCTCATCTAGTTCATATTTAGCCGTATCTAATCTTAAAAATAAATAATTTAATCGAAATTTAATCTCAACCTGGTGGTTGTGCAGATTTCTTAAATTTTGACCAGTCATGTCCAATATCAGCAAAACAACTAATCGTAAATTCCGTTTCCAACGGCATCATTAAAATCCAACTATTAATAGACATCAATAAAGTTGCTTAATATGGCTAAATTTAATTTTAACGATCTATGAAATAGAGAATCTTTGTTATTCTTGATGTTGGCATTCCCGTACTAGACAATATCTATATAATATTTTTTTACCTTTTTCCATTATCGTAATAGCGATCAAAACTAAAAATCCTTAACTAATAACTGTCTATGCAATAGTAAACAACAAGTTTGGGATCCGGGTGCCATCAAAAAAAAAAAAATGAACAAAAAATTAAGAATTTGCTTTTTTAATTGTCCCCGGTGGTGTGGATTCGTCAAAAGAACTCTCCTCAATCTCCGGCATCACCATATAATTTACACTCATTTACAAAACGTTTTAACGTTTTCTTTAATTTTAATTTTTATTTTGTATTGAAAAAAACATTCTGTCACTTTCACGTCACATTTTTAATATTGAGGTCTTGATTGTGTTTATTTTATTTAATTGCTTTTTTAATGTAACCTAGCGATATGGAATATTTACGTGCGTTACTCAAGTTATGCGAAAGAACGTGCACCATGATAATACTTTTAATGCATGAGTAATAAAAAATGAATAAAAAAATGTTTTTTATGTTTTTTTTTCGTATTAATGATAATAATATAATTAGACTTACTTTCTTATTATTACTCGAGACCCAAGAGATATAGGAGAATTATTTGAAGAAAATACAATAACAGAAATGCGTCAATTTACTTTCTAAAATTGATGCACAAGGGTTCCTAAACTCCACATTACCATGCTCACTTGAAGAGAGTCGCCTCTCCTCGTCTCTCCTTATTTCAATATAATATTTATGCTATATTTTACATATTTCGGGGGTTTTAATAAATTTATAATTTAAAACAGCAAAGCTGCACTGATGAGAGATAAATCTCGAAACGCGTCTGCGGATGGCTATTCACTTAAGTTAAATAAAAAGATCATTTTAAAAACAATGTTATTTATCTAGTACTCGTTTAGTGCTCTACGAAAGTGGACTGGGAGTGAACAATATAATATTTATGCTATATTTGACATATTTCGGGGGTTTTAATAAATTTATAATTTAAAACAGCAAAGCTGCACTGATGAGAGATAAATCTCGAAACGCGCCTGCGGATGACTATTCACTTAAGTTAAATAGAAAGATCATTTTAAAAACAATGTTATTTATCTAGTACTCGTTTAGTGCTCTACGAAAGTGGACTGGTAATAACATACCAATAATACTAGTATTAACATACCAATAGTAATAGGCTAGTAATAACATACCAATATCTGTCGTATAATTCAATATCCTGCGTGGTATTAGCAAAGGAAGTAGTTGTTTCAACATGAGTTTTCTTTAGTACTCTTAATAAGACTTAATATTATAGAGCTACGAAGAGTTTGAATATATTTATATATTCAGACTATATTTGTCATTTAATAATTTTATATAAAATATGAAAATTGTCCGAAAATGAGCCGTAATGCAAAAAAGTAATAACAACTATTGTTTTACATAAACATTCTTTATTATTCGGTCGTACTTATTTTGCAACTTATCTTAATACATCATTATAGATAAATGTTATTTTCTCAAAAAGTTGATACATTAATTAATATTTTATCATTTAATTAGAATCTTAATTTACAATTAATTGTTCAAAATGGTACAGCTTGTATACACATTATAATCTTGTTACAGTTGGGGAAACATTTTTCCCATGTTTCAATTCAATTCCCATAGAATAAATATAAACAGCTACAATTTATTTCTCCATAATTTAATACTACTTTACAACCTTAAATTGTAACCCAATCCAAGATATAATTGTACTCACCTTATTATATAACCATAATAATATATATTTGTATATAACCTTAATTGTATATAACCTTATATATTTGTATATAACGTTAATTGTATATAACCTTAACCAAGATATAATTGTATTAACCATTATAGAAACGTTAATTGTATTAACTATTAGAGTAATAGAAACTAAAATTGATTGAAACTCGTTCCAGTAAAACATCGCGCTTTTTGTGACACCAATTGATGAGTCTATACAGTCTTAGCATGAATAATTTCTAGATTTCTAGAACACATATTCTGCTTATCATATATTTGTTCAAATGAAAGCTCTTTTTTAGCTGTTTCCAGCCACTATTCATTTATAGGGGATGCAGTAATCTATAAATCCTTATTTATATGGATAAGAAGGAATAAATAAATCAAACTGATTGATAACTTGTCTAAAATTGTCTAAACGCATTGGTCAACTATTTACGAGAAGGTGAATATAACAGCATAAAGTTGTTGGGTCTCTAAGACCTAACCTTGGCGAAGGTGGGTTTATTCACAAACCTATGCAAATGTAAATTTTAAATTTACATATTAATCTTAATCATTATTAATCTATGCATGGTTATCTATAAAATCTTCCGGAATAATTTTAAATCAAATTTGGAATTTCGAATTTTACTAATCTGTAGAATTAGTTATACTATGCCTGTAAATATAAAACCGGAATTTGCACCTAGATGGTCCTATCTATCAATGTAGGTACCAGAAACAAGTATCTACCGTCAAACCCCTTCATTGACGCCCTTTTTTGGAAATTTCCTTGTTGGGACATCTGACAAAGATTTTGAACTCACAATAATACAAATTTCAACAGAAGAGTTTGTAATAGCGTTGAACATGTCGAATTTTGTGCCTGGAAAGTACGATTTGCAGACAGCATTAATTTTCTGTTAACATTAAAAAAAAACTGCTGCAGAATCGCGTCGAATGCTTATCGAAGCTTACAAGAATAATAAAAAAAAAAATAACAAAATTCGCGATTTTGACGTGAGAAACGAAGAACGTGGAAAACCACCTGAAAAGTTTCAAACACAACAATTCGCGAATCAATTAAATATGACACGAGAAGCCATGACCATACATTTTATAGGTCATACATATATACATATATAAGTCATAGGAATGGCTGAATATATAAATATATTCAACCTTTCCGTAGCTCTATAATATTATTAAGTCAATTTAAATTATTTGAATAAAACTAATTTTGTGATTTGTTTCACGTGATCACATGAAACAAATCACAAAATTTGTTTTATTCAAATAATTTAAAATGTCGTTACATATAGTTAAGGCTAAAACAATTAACTCTTTATTATTAATTCATTTTAGGGCTACATCACCAAGTCTCATGTTGAAACACAACAGATATTTGTATGTTATTTACTAGGCTGCAGTCCACCTTCGTGGAACTAAACAAGAACTAGATAAGTAACAATGTTTTTTAAGATAACATCTTTCTGTTTACCCCAAGTGAAAAGCCATCTGCAGACGCGTTTCAAGCTCTATCCCTCATCAGTGCAGCTTTGCTCCTTTGCTTTTGCTTACACAGCTACGGAAAGGTTGAATATATTGATATATTCAAGCTATATTCCGCTTTAATAAGTTGTTATGATTGTATTTATAATAAGTTTGGTTTCACCTCAATATTCAATTATCATTTAAATCAATAACTGAAAATAAGTTCAGGTCTTTCTACACACATGTCATATCAAAATCTAACCTCGATAGCCGGCACATGGTTTTAAAACTAATGCAAGTGTATTCCATCTTATAATTCAAAAGATCAAAGCTGTACTAATGAGATATATATCTCGAAACGTGCCTGCAGATCACTATTCACTTGGGTTAAACAGAAAGATGTGATCTTAAAAAACAATATTATTTATCTAGTTCTGGTTTAGTGCCACGAAAGGGTACTGGGGCCTAGTAGCATACAAATATATGTTGTGTTTAAACATGAGATTTTTGTTGTAGTCTTAAAAAGACAAAAATATTATAGAGCTACGCAAAAGGTTGAATATATTTATATATTCAAGCTATCTTCCGCTTTAATAAGTTGGTATATTGGTTTTTTATTTATAATAAATGTATTGCCATTCCGTAGTATTATCTACGTTTTCCTAATTTTGTTTAGCTGTCTACTCTTTCGTAATCAGCGCTATGATGTAGCCACAGTTCCTCAAAACTCAAACTAATTCCTCAAACTGAAGTCGATCATATTTGAAGCAAGCATTAAACGCTTACGAATGTGAATTAAACTTCGCGGCTTTGGATATTACCTGTATGTGTGCACATAACAAACTCGGCTAGAAGTAAACAGCTTGAGGTTTGGTAAATAGTACTAGCTCCTTTCATAGTGTCTTTCATTTACAATATACGGATAGACGTCAAAGCACCAAGACGATATGAAAGAAGGTCTAGTTGTATACCAGGTCCGGTCAAAGCGCCGAACGCCTAGCTACTTGTAGTCGCCCGCCTGTTTGATATGTACATATCTCTGATACCCGTTCCAAAACTGTGCGGCAGATTTTATAGTATTAGTATTATCAAAAAAATGTAAAGCTTATTCTAAATTTAAACTTATTTTTGGCTTTAAATTACTACTTTTTTGATGATCAATTAATACATACGATGTTGGTAGACCGTCACTGATAATTAAAAAAAAAAGAAATCGCCCGTAGTGAGCAAAAGTTTGACTACCCCTGTTGTATACTGTCTACTCTTGTATAATTGAGTTTATAAAATATCAACTTAAATCAACTTAAACAGCAAAATAATGTACTGTGACATAAAAAATGCAACATTAAGAAGGGGTAGGAATTTTTGGACCAAACTTGGCAGAAATGTTTAACTAGTCAAAGGTAGTAATTGATTAAAATTTCATTCAAAATAATCCAATAGTTATAGACGTTTTACTTGTGGCTACAATCGAAATTATCGGGCGTATTTCTTACGAGAAAAAGTCGATTTCGATATTGTTATTGGTTGCAATCTTTTCTTTTTGAGATCTTCTTTGCGTTTTGAGTTTGCGATTATGCCTAGAGTATGGCAACCTGAAAATTATCGATAAACGAGTGAATTCGACAGAGGTCGCATTACTTGCTTACGCGAAGGTCGTTTTTCATTAAGAAAAATTGCTAATCGTCTTAACTGTAAGCAATCCTCTAAAGGACGGTGTTATCAAGCATAGTCTGCAGGAGGTCAAGAACGTCGTAGAAAAAGAATCGGACGCCCAGGCCAGACAAATGTGGTGCAGGACCACCATCTCCGATAAATGGTTCCGTTGACGGCTCGTCATCGATAACAACATTTGGAGTGGTGTGTACCTTGCATTGGGACGTGGAGTGACATAGAGTGGTCTTCAGTGACGAATCTCGATTCTGCTTGGGAATGCACGATGGTCGCATGAGAGTCAGACGTAAATGGAAGAACGTCGCCTTGTGCAGTTTTCTACTGAGCGGCATGTGCAGCACACAGTGTGCACTATGGTATGGGGTACTATTGTTTATGGAAACAGGTCTCAGTTGGTATTCATCCGAGATAATATGAATGCCTACAGCTATGTTGATAAAGGGGTGGAACCCCATATCCTTCCATTCCTCCAGGAGCTGGAGGACCTGATTTTTCAAGAGGATAATGCCCATTCCCGCATTGCAAGGTATTCTATAGAGGGCTTCGAAGAGGCTAACGTCAATATCTTGCCGTGGCCCCCATATCTCCCGACCTTTCGCCCATCGAACATGTAGAACATGGTGGGTAGAAGACTCAAGCAATTAGCCTATCCTACACAGACACAGAATCTCTCCGGCATGAACTACAGATTGCCTGGGATGCAAGACCTCAGGGAGAAATCGACAACATGATGGCATTCATGTCCAGAAGGGTGTGGGAGTGTGCAACTAATAGAGGTGGTCCAACAAACTATTAATAAAAAATGCCTTTATCTTTTGTTAAATTTCTTTGAAATTTTAATCAATTACTACCTTTGACTAACAAAACATTGCTGCCAAGTTTGGTCCAAAAATTCCTACCCCTTCTTGTTTTTATGTCACAAAGTATATTTTACATCCAATATTAAGAGAATTATTATCTTTTAGAGAATTATCATATCTATCTCGAGAATTATTAATTTGATTAAGTATCCAATATTTAGAGAAATTATGATTAAATTTATATTATAAGTTATATTATTATAAATAAAAAACAATGTAATAATCTAATTATTAGCACTTTTGTTTCATTCGTGGTATTTGTTTTCAATTAGGATATAATATCAGAAATATGTAAATATTATACTTCGTATTTAATTCAAATACCTAATATTTATTATGCATAAATAATTTCGATTATTATTAGAAATATCACGTATTATATGCTTGTATAATATAAATAAATATTGCCCACGATGCGCGATGTGTCGATAAAGAACCGTAATATTTAAAGTCAGTTTTTCCCACGATGCTCGATTGAATGAAATAAAAATATTCATTATGATATGCAGGTCCATTATATGTCGGCGTTTCAGTGAGAATGCGCCAAAAACTGCGTACTCACGTGTATGGATTCTTGCAAATTGAACTTTTTTTGTTATCATGCATTTATTTCGTGACATAACGCAAAACACTTTATGTAGTGGCAATAAAAAGAAATGCATATCAAATATCAAAGCCGTTTTATGTATGTAAGCGTTCATAGAATCGGCATTAAATATGTTTTAATGAGGAAATAATTTATGATTTGACATGGATTCTTTACTAATTTGTTACAAACTAATTAAGTCTAGACGTGTAAGAACATTTTAAATTGGTACGATTAACAAGATAAATTACATATAAGCATAGCAAATAATGTTCGTTTATATGTTCATAATTAATACTCGTTAGGTAAATATGTATTTGCTTTATAGATAACAGAGGCACAAATCGTGCATTTAATACTCAAATTAAATTTATTGTATTTAGGTTAAATAATTTTGAACAGCGATTTCACATAACAAAATCATCGCTGGTTTAAAATTTTTCGCTATAACTTTTAAAATACAGGGTGCAGAAAAACAATTTCTATTTTAAAATGTAAATAAAAAGACAAGCTTTCTGTATATAAAACAAATTTTCTTTTGGATCCTTATTCTATGACTGGAATTTTTTTCCCGCTTAAAAGGAAGCCTCGAAAGATCCATGAAAGGCCTCTTCATAGTGTTAGTGGATGGTGTACAATGTCATGACTTGAAATCACTGGATTTTGAAGAAGATAGTGTTGTGGTTACTGTAAACTCGATCAAGTGTACCAACATAATTAAATAGTTGTTTGAACCTGAACTACGAGAGCATGCTCTTGAGAACGTCTGGTTACAGTAGGAAGGTGCCACAGCCCACACATCCTGAATATCAATGAATTATATTGAGGCATCTAACCAAGAAGCATACTTCTTGGTTAGATGATTTCTCGAGGAGGTGAGATTACGTAGTCAGCACGCTCACCCGAATCAAACTCCGCCCTATGAACCTGCAAGATCTTAAGCAAGGAATAAGCGAAGAAATCCATCACATGCATCAGGCCATGTTGGAGGGAGTTACTGAGAGATTTAGAATGCGCTTGTAGCAATGTATTTACAATCACCATTTGTTTAATATCGTTTTTTAAACTAAGTAAGCATTACTACAAATTCAGTGATATTCTGATTTAGTTTTTTTTTAATAAAACGCAGAATAAGTAATATATGTTGTATGTGTATAAATAATATAAGTTATATATGTAGTAAACATTGAATTATAGTTGTGTTTTAAAGTACACAACCATAGTCCATCGGATATTTGCATATTTGCAATTAAACGACTTGAAGAAGCTGAATTGTAACATTTCCATTTTACAGATATTTTAAGGAACGATACTTAGCCAGTAAGGGTACTTCACCGGAGCTTATTTAAAAATTGGAAACTCAAAAACAAGCAAAAGTGTTGTGTTCAAGCAAAAAGTTTAATCTAAAAGTTTCGCGTATAAATAAAGGCAATACAGAACATAAATATATAACTCATAGAATAATCAATAAAATAATACCAGACCAGCAGAAGTAGAGGAAAGTGGTGGAACCATTTTCATAATATTCCAACGTTATTATACTACTTCATAATTAACCACTTGAAATGCTGGACTTCATAGTCACCATCTGGACTTCATAGTCACCAAGATACTTTACAACTTTTATGTTCAAGTAATATTTATATATAATTAAAATTTCTCGTTAGAGCCTTCATCTTTACTTGAACAAACTGCAGTTTTTGAGTAACCATTCTCAAATATGCTCTGCTGAAATACTTTCACCTGGCCAAAGCCAAGCATTACGCTTGTTTTCGGTTTCAATATCATTTATGAAGGTCTGAAGCGGAGTTCTGGAAATTGTCTGCTAGCCATCTGAAATGTAGCATGTAAATATGTTTCTTTATTTCTGAGATGCTCCCAACACATTTATGGGACCTTAGCTGTAAACACAATATTAGATTCTTCGTAAGTTTTGAAACCTTTAACCTTTCGAAAGCTGAGGTTTACGGCTATTGAGACCTTCGTTTACTTTCATTAAAATTGTGGACTTACTAAATTACTACTATTACTAACTAAATTACCCGTTATGCAGGCCAGCAAAAACAAAGAACTTGTAATAATGACAATTTTTTCAGGTAGCTGAAAAAGTTTCCATTTCTGATGGAGTGAACGTTCTTTTATGTAAACAGATCATTTAAGAACTAAGTTCATATTCATGTCAAAAATATATGATCTAAATTAAGTTCAATCCCAAGATGTTTCACCGGTGATGCACCGGTTTTATTATGAACATCGTTAGGAATAAAATCGATATCGGTTCATGTCGTTCCTTTTAGGGAGCTGGTGAATTTAACCCGTTCTTTCACAATTGATAAATATGTACCTTACTTCTAATTTAAGGTGCACCCTTCGTAAGTGTAAATCTGCACCGACAGTTAATATCTGAACAAATACAACGGAACAATTGTTTAAATAATCTATTACAATATCATTCAATGTATTGTATGTCTCTTAGTAGACAGTTCACTACATATCCATCATATTTCAAATATCGTCGATCTCGTGCGAGCAGTTGTTTAGATCAGCGTTTCTCAAACTATGGGTCGCGTTAAACTTTTATTGGGTCACGAAACGCAGCTGTTGTGATACAAAACAACTTAATAAAAATACAATGAAAGGCAAACTTTTCAACGTTGAATAGATATATTTATAAAATCCTATGGGTTATACACTCTTTTTTAGAACATTTTTTGGGTCGCAGGTTTAAAAGTTTGGGAAACGCTGGTTTAGACCACGGGTCTCCAAACTTTTTCAAAATGGGCCAGATTGGGAAGTCTGACGAAATTTACAGGGTGTAAAAAGAAAAAAGAAAGAATATACGTATCTTCTCGATGTGTTTGTGGCAAGAGGGTTACAATTGAACTGAGTGTGATTAGATATTGTTACAAACAGGAAAACTCAATCCCACCTCCCATTTGCCTGCCCCCACTGAACCGAGGAGAATTCCAACCCGAAGTGCACGTGGTAATTTCTATGACTAATCTTAAAACTACCCAAAATTTAAAAACTTATTCTAAGGAACCTTAAACATAAACATTGCATTGTATTTTCAATTGTTTACGACCACCAAGTATCCAAAAACCATCAGCGATCGTAAACATCCGCCGAAGCGTATTTACAAAGGATTGGTGATAACAAATGGTCTTTCAGATGCGTTGTTGCCATAAACAGCTCCAAACACGTTCAACAAATACCCACTACCCTACCGACCAGAAGTTGGGAATCTACGGGTCGGTTTAAGATAATATTGATGTAATTATTATTTGCCTACTTTTATAAATACACTAAACAAGAAAATAGTTTTAAGACGAAAATAAAAATAACATTGTTGGATATTAACACTCGTTATTCCTGAGGCTGCACGAAGACAACTTCATTTTTCTACAAGACGGGACATCCCCTCACTGGAGTGCGTGAAAGTATATCTGCATGAAACTCTACCGAACCGGTGGATTGGTCGTCAAGGAGCTGACGACTTAGCAAGTCTCAGCTGGGGTCCATGGTCACCGGATTTGACACCCTGTGACTACTTCCTGTGGGGTTTCTTTAAAGACAACGTTTATGTACCACCACTCCCACAGAACCTGGAAGAGTTGAAGAACCGGATCCGTACTGCCATAACATCAGTGACGAAGGACATGCTTGCCCGAGTATGGGAGGAATTTGACTATCGGTTAGTATCGGTGTATCGGATAGTATCGGTGTGAGTATCGTGTCGCTGATGAAGGGCATATTAAACATCTGTATTCTAAACTTGAGAGGTGTAAATATGTGTGTAAAGGTTCATATTCGTATGTCTTAAAGTTTAATAAATATATGCATGTGAAATACACCATTTGAAACACCATGTATTATAGAAATCTTATTTGAGTATTGCACATGAAAGCATATATTGTTTATTTCGAAATCTATAATGAGAAATAAAGGCAAGATCAAAATCTATATAGTGCCGGATTCAGCTCGCGGGCCTTAGCTCTGGTTTAGACCATAGTTGTAGCTTTGAGTCATAGTTGGATCAAATTATGGCATTTTATTTGTTAATAAAATTCATTAACTGGTGACTTATAAACACTACAAATTATAGTTTCAATATAAAATTTAACGAATTTCTTATTTAACATATTATTCCTATTATATATTGTTTACAACATAAATTAAGTTACACAAGTTCATTATTTCTTATAATGAATTGGAACATATGCGAGCAATTTGGATTTAGAAAATAACTAAATCGCTATTAATAAATGGCAAAATTATTAAAAGCAGTGAAACTGAATATCATTTATAGAAATTTGAGTATCAAATAGGTACAAAGTTTACACGTTCCAATGTAAATTTCTCGTATTTACAATTTCAATGTGAAAATAAATCAAGTTTTATTACGTTTTAAATAGGTAACGTAGAATAATGAAATCGAACAATACAGGTAACATTTTTAAATGTAATTTAAACTTTCATACAAAATATTTTATTTTCGCTGAATTCTTTTCAAACTAAATAAATTCTTTTAAAGATATTTTTAATTGTAGAACATTTTAAAATTTCTTGATTATGTATGTTATATACACCACTATATTACGTTATCTTATGTAATTTTATTAGTTTGTTTCGAGGAAGCAGATATACACATCAAGATTATGCTGCAACTTTATATAGGACATAAATAAAAGAATATATATTAAAAGAATATATATTCAAACACAAATATAGAATTTCGACTAGTAAATCTGTTTCGTAACCGTACTTCTTACAATTACTCATAAGTGGGTTTCACTGTAGGTTTTAAAAAATTGGAAAAATCCCATTTCATATTTGAAAGAGACTTCGCTAACAACTTTTGGGTTCAATAATAGTCAGACATTCGAGGGTCTGAAACCCTTCTCTTGCTGTAACTTCGTGAAGCTATTAAATGGTTATTTGTTCCTTTCTATGAGCGATATTACTTTTTTTACATTATCTTTAGGCTCTGCTTCGTCAACGTCTACAATCATCGCTTATGTTTCAATTATATCAATAATTTGTCAATTAAATCATATTTGTCGCCATAAGACGTCATTATTTTCTAGTAGGTTCGCTTTCCTAAAGCTAAAATATAGTTCCAGGTAGGTTTATATCGATTAATGAAAATTATTCATTATTTACAAATTTGCTATTTAAGAAAAAGATTTTTTATTACCCCAAATATTTTATTTCCCTTTTTATTACCCCCAAAAAATTCTTCGAAGGAAAACCCTCGCCATTGCATGTTCAGTTGCGATTTAAGACAACCGCACCAAAAAACGTATTATATACGCAAAAGTTTTTAAGGGCAATATATAATTGGTTCACAAAATTTACCATTGGTAATTTTGATTTAATTGATAGTGTTTGATGTGAGCAGCTGATAAATTAGATATTAATGCTTTAAAATCGCTGGTTTAGTCCAAGATCGACAGTGCAGCAAATAGATTATATATATAATAGCCACTTGGTTGGCCGTGCAAAGAGGGTTTCATGACACAGGAAACCTATGTACGTACGGATTCAATTATGAAAAAAATTATTATATGTTCTATGCATTCTCGTTATTTTATCTTTCTTTAAAACGTTTGGAAATGGCATTTGGCGTTAATATTAAGATTTATACATTTTGAATGGGTCCTGGATGGCTTAGGTTCACAATTGAACCGAGCAGGTTAGGTTAGTATGTAAGATTAGCACATTGTACGCCAGCTTCTGCTAGACGGATTTTGATGAAATTTGTTGTATGTGTTTGAGTGGGTCCTTGGATGGTTTAAATTCACAATTGAACCCGGTAGGTTAGGTTAGTAGGTACGGTTAGGACATCGTGTGACAGGTTTTGTTGAACCGATTTCGATTAATTTTTGTGTGTTTGAATGGGTACCTGGATAGTATGGAATTACAATTGGGCCCAGAAGGTGGAGCTGTGCTCGAAAGAGAGAATCCATAATTGTAATCCCGGGGATATGAAAATCGTCTTGGGAGACCTCAATGCCAAGGTAGGCAAAGATGCCATATTTATGCCAAAAATTGGTGCACACAGCCTACATGAGGAGTGCAATGATAACGGATTGCGACTAGTAGAATTTGCTACTTCCAATGGACTACGAGTTGGAGGAACCTTATTCCCACATAAACCCATCCATACCCACCAGACGAAACTGTTACAAATCAAATTGATCACCTGCTAATTGACAGTCGACACGCCACAAGTTTGCTGGCTTGAGATGCAATAGGGGGGCGGATTGTACCTAAGATAACTTTCTATTGCACGACAAAATACGACAAAGAATCTCCAGAACATATATGGAAATAGGAGAAAAGAAATAGGAGAAAAAATTAAAACCAATATACAAGATCAGGTTGAAACACTACAGATCAATGGAGAACTATACAGAAAATCATAATAGATGCAGCGAAAACAAACCTCGACAAGGAACAATAACCAATGGTTCGATAATAAATGTAAGGCAGCGATAGAAGAGGGGCGATAGGCAAAATCAGATATGCCGAAAACTAGAACTAGAAGTAAGATAGAACAATACACAGAAAAGAGAAGGAAAGCTAACAAAGTGTGAAGAAAAAAGCTTGAGAAATATGATAGAACAAATAGAAGAATACCATACCGGCCACCAAGTACGGAAAAAGTAAAAGACAGTCCAGTAAATGAAAAAGACCTTCAACCCCGAAACAAATCTATGTAGAAGTAGAAGAATTGATAGAAGAGGAAGAATTAATAAGTGATGAAAAAAAAATTTTAGAAAGATGGGCGGAATATTTCTCCGAACTGCTAAACGGGGAAATAGATGAAAAGGAGGACAGCGCCAATGGAGAACACTCACAGGAAGAAGAGGAGATCGAAGAACCAACCAGAATTGAATAATTAGAACAATTACCTAATGAGTGCAGAATCGGAATCATATGCCCAGTACACAAGAAAGGAAACAAACTAGAATGCAGTAACTATAGAGGCATATGTCTCCTGAACATTGCATACAAAATTTTCGCCCACATCCTCAACCAACGAATTGCTTCTCTTGCAGAGAAATAAGCAGGAGACTACCAAGCGGGCTTTAGAAGTGGTCTAGAAAAACGCTGGGAGTATAATTTTAGCATCTTCCAACTATACGTTTACTATAAATCGGCCTACTACAACATTAAACATGATACCATTTGGAGCACACTGAGAGAATTTGGGATCCCAAGAAAGTTAATTAGGCTGTGTGTGTGTGTGTGTGTGTACAATCAATTATAACACAATACAATACATAAAACAGAAGACAAGATTTGTCAAAAATAATTAAACAATAAAAAATTCTTGTACAAAACGTCCCAATAAGTAAAAAAGGTAAAACTTGTACCTAAAGAAAACTATAATAACGAAAATATCGCAATTTTGTCAACGCAAGTCTCCTACAACAGTTTCTTCATCACTATCATTATTTGATTCATTTTCTCCTTTACAAGTATCACTCAACTCTATTCCTGAACACTTTGAACAGCGCGTACCCGAGATGTTGACGGTAAATCCATTTTCAAAATTATAATGCGGAAAAATATTACTCCTATATAATATACTCTGACTCGTACTATCTCAACACTGTGATTGCTTTCTGAATAGGACGTGAATGTATTTATATCCCCTTCGAGAACAAAAGTTTTAGTCCCAAGGGCTTAGGATCCTTACGGCTTTACGAAACAAAATACTTGAGATACTGTTTATTATCCGTTAGATATCATCTGTTAGAAATCAAAATAGTTCGTGGGAAATTGTCTATTTAACAATCCGTTAGAAAACAAAATAGTCCGTGCGATATTCTGCTCTGGTCTTGTCTGGTACCGTCTGGTCTTGTTTGATGTAGTCAGGTCATGTCTTTTCTGGTCCTGCCTAGTCTGGTCTTGTCTGGCCTTGTCTCATCTTGTCTGCCCTTGTCTGGTCGTGTCTGGCCTTATCTGGTCTTGTCTATTCTTGTCTGATGTTTTCGTTTGAGCGAAAATAGTACTCTACCGTATGTTTGCTATTTATGCACTATCAGGTGCGGATTTAAGCTTTTCGGGGTCTAGGAAGTATTGCAATCTAATGTGGGGGGCTGCAGATTTTTTGTTAGACCAAGCATCTTTAAATTTCGATTTAAAATTCACTTTTAATAACATCATTATCACAATTTAAATATATTAATTCATGATATGGTGTTGAAAAACTTAAGGATATTAAGATTTTATGACAATAATTCAATTTTTGCGGCCTTTTCATACTTTCAGGCCCAAAGCTTAGGGAGTAAGCTTAGACGTTAGTTCCTATTTAGATCCTACCCTGTCTACTATTATTTTTTCTTCAGTTTTAAGAACTATACTTCACCAGCCTTTAAGATTGGCGCAATTTTAATATAACAACTAATGAGAAATAAGCCGAATATGATCAATACATATAGCGTGTGTAACACAATAAATAAAGTTAAATAAATAAAAATTGAACAATTTTGGTACGTATCCTCCATTTTCCAAATAAATACCAAACGGAAAGTTTAAAAAAGAAATTAATTGCATACTAACTTTTACTCAAAGATCCATTTTACTCTATTTCTAGTAATGTTTGTTTCTACTTATTTCTTACATATTTTAATTTATTCCAATTTCTACTACTACTATATCAAGTGTAAATATTAATAATATCCGAAACAAAGTAGTTTTTTCATGAATAATTCAAAACATTTTTTTATTATTGTTTTCGGTATAAAAAGATATTAAAATTGAGAGTGGACTGGCATTTAAAAGGTACATTTCTATCAATTGTTTTATGAGCAACCGCATTTAAATGTCAACATTATTCGACTCTTTTCAATACCACTGGCCAACATGGAAATTTAAATGCAAGATTATAATACATAATGCGCAAAAACATTTTAAACCTTGAATTTCGCACTGGGCATTTATTTATGAAACAATATTTTGACATTCAAATATCAAATTACAATATTATGGTCGTAGTTCATAATATATTTTAGTAATTCTAAGTTTAGATGTAGATTTTATCCATCTCTCCCATAGCTATAATCATTTGTAATTTCGTAAATTTTCTTTTTCTTGCGTGGTCATTAATTTGTTGCTCATGAAATAAAGGCAAATTACTGGTTAAACTTATTTGTGAAAATATATTCCATTGAAACTATAATCTTAATAAACGCAGCTATTTTTTATAAGATCACAAAAATATATATTCCCATACGTTTCAAATGATCGTTTGTGCAAACGTTTAAAAGAATCGAATTACAACATTAACTTATCACCGAACGACTTTTTATTGTTAAAAATCAATATACAACCCATTTGTATATAAAAATATATAAATTATGAGTTTGCTGTGAGAACGAGAATACTTAAGTCGGTAACAACCTTTGAATCAGTAAATGACAGATTATCCGCATTAAGAATCAAATGCGCCAACAAAACCTACAGTCCAGTTAACGCACATGCCCCCACAAATGATAAGAACAGATCTGACAACAGATCTGAAACAAAAACCAAGAAAACATTCAATTATTCTGCTCTCCTCTTAAATTATGCCACAGCAAAGAGAGATCCCATTGGTCACGTTCCTACCTTGACTTATTTAATTTGTTATATCTACCTACTTAAATGTTTTTATTTTTGTATTTATTTTATGTATTTACAATACATCTTTAATTTCAGATAGAGGAGGATACCATTATCAAGCAATGCTTTATCAACCAATGCAAAAAATTAAATGTATATTCCATTGCCAAAATCCAAATATGCCACCACCCATTATAAGAATGGGTGCTGTCAAGAGAAAACGGCCAAATGGTGGCGTATCAGATAGAAATTTTGATTTGAAAGAAAATAGGACATCATGAATAGATCTATTGTTGGAAGATTATCCGATTGTAATATATATACTCAAAATAATAATAATAAATAAATTCACTCCCTGTATGCCATGGAGTGTCTTTCCTTAAACCGAAGAAGTCTGGTAGAGAAATTGGAAGTCAGAGGTAGAAGAATCCTCAGGAAGATTCTAGGCCCGGTAAAAGATGGGGAATTCCGAAGGCGACATAACTCTGAGCTCTACGAACATATTGAGAGGCTCTCTGGTTATGCAAGGAAAGGAGGGTAGCTTTCTATGGCCACGTTGCAAGATTGCCTCCAAACCGACTAACCAACCGTCTGTTCACCTTCTGGCAAAACAAAAAGGTTCGTACCACTTGGTTGGCAGAAACCGAGAAGGGTATTAAAGAACTGGGAATAACAGATCTCAAAAAACAGACAGTCTGTAAGATGCAACCTAAAGAAAGTCCGTGGATTTCGGGAAACCCGAAGGAAAGGTACCCCTGGACAGAAGAGAGAAAGGAATTACATCGGCAGAAGATGCGACAATACTGGGCAAAGATTAAAGCCCAACAGTT
The DNA here is from genome assembly GCA_944588485.1 of Phosphuga atrata. Classification (NCBI taxonomy): domain Eukaryota; kingdom Metazoa; phylum Arthropoda; class Insecta; order Coleoptera; family Silphidae; genus Phosphuga; species Phosphuga atrata. The sequence continues at coordinate 30,885,183 of OX155898.1, forward strand.
GAACTAGCGTTGTCCAAAGTAGACCTATTCGCAAGAAGAAGAAGAAGAAATTAATCCAAAACACACACGTTATAACTATGTTTTCTAATCAAAAGCCTGCAATGCCATACAAATGTAAATAATACGAAATTGTTGGCATAGTATTTGACGTCAAGTTTCATTTTAACCAATGGTGTTGCGTTTTACAAATTTGAATTTCCCTCGCTTAATTAAAAATACATTAATGAATAGATTGATTGTGGAGTTACTTGTTGAAACTTCATTTCAATATTAGAGATAAAACCATAGATTGTTTTTAAGTTTCCACAAAAAAGATATAATCTTATATAGCAGTACCTGAAAAAGCCACAGTGTTGGTGAAACATATGTTATATTTATATAATAAATTTAGAGATTTAAAAACAATTTATGTTTTTTATCTTTAATAAAGATATTAATTACTAAAATAATGGTTTAGTTTAAATGTCCGACCAATAAAGGAATAAAAATATTTGAACCAAATTTAAATTACATGCATATTCGCTATTGTACATTATACAAACATTTTTAGAAACCATTTTTCAAAAACCTCATTTAAATTCATTTTATTCTACATCTTGTCCTTTATTCATAGTATAATTAACGGATTTTATCAAATTAATATGCAGTTTAAAAAAAGTAAAAAAAAATAGTTTAAAATATTTTAAGAACGTTGGTTTGGAAGGTTGGTGTTTGTTAAAGATTATTATAATTACTAAAAATTATTAAAAACATATTTGTTCTATTTAGATGCTCTTTACTTTGAGAGGTATTTTATAAACAAAGCAAACTCATCGACAGTCACTCCATCGACCAATATATGTTTAGTTTAAAATTAATAAACAAATACCTATCCATCCAAATATGTTTGAAAGTCTCGATTTGGGTTTGAACCAGGTGTTCAAATTGTAATATTAACTGAGAAACGTTGCTACGTGTATGTGTAATTGGAATTCTCGATGTTGGAATGATATTTTCCCGTACGGTAAGAGAACATATCAGCTTTCAGCTACATTCTAACTGTCTATAAAGGTATTTTAATTACGATGAAATAAATGAATGAGTTGGCCAATTTAAACACGTGGCGACCATCTAACAATAAGTACTATCGATATGTATTTTATCTAATTGCGTGGGTATGCGATCTTTTTTAATTTGCACTCAAATGTTAATTGTCTTTTGTTGTGGGTGGACCCATTTTATATTTATAATTAAAGAGATTGATGAAAATGGAAGATAATTCTATTGTGTTTTATGTTTCAGTATTCATTTTGTCATATATAATATAACAATCTCTTCTTGTTTTATATCGTTTATTATTTTCAAACGAACAGCAACCTACATACAAATCTATGAGATCTTATACTCAAAACAAAAAAAGGCAAAACACTGTTTCAATAAAGTTATCTACATATAAAAATTTATCACTACTATTCATGTTTTAAAGCTAATATTATAGTAGTATTTATATTGAGAAATTAAAACTAAATTACAAGAATAATAATTATTTTAATATTAAAAATGCCTAAATATTATTAATTTTATCATTTCTAATTAATTTCTAGCAATTGTACTCTTGTGGTAAACATGATTTTGATAGTATCATTTTTTGTGTAAATATTAGGGAAATATTCCGTTGTAAATTCAATGGAATTAGCAGATGCGAGATGATTGTGAGCAGACAGACGGGTAGGTGGGAAAAGCTCGAATTTGTCCCATTATCTAAATTGTGTCTAAATTAAATCTAATTAGAACGAAAATTTACTGCATAGAAACCTGAATACCATTATTAGTTAATTTACAAAAGAAAATTCTGGGTACAGAATATGAAAAATAAGCAGATGAATGAATGAATGTAGACATGAACTCTGTCATATTGAAACTCGATATTTTTTATTTAGAATTGAACTAGATTCATATTAAGTATATTTAAACATATACTACTATTGAATTTAATGTGGCGTAGCATAATAAGTAATTTTAAGTATACTAAACCATAATTATCACAAATCATTTCAGATGAACGTCGTAGTGGTTTTTAGTATTTAGTTTTCATCTCAAAAATTCAAATTCAAACTATAAATTTACAGTCCATATGAACTCAGAAATAAAAATTTAATCATGGTACAGTATAATCTTGATAATCCGACACATTTGGGACCAGACAATCGCCGAATTATCAAAAAAAATCCGGATTCTCAGGATTAAAACAAAAGAATAACAATTTTACATATTTTATGTACAATTGTATTTACATATTTTATGTACAATTGTAAGTACGCGTACATACGAAGAAATATGTACAAACTTAGAACAGATAGTTAGACAATTGTAGAGTGAGCAGCAAGCGTAGTAAAGCAGGGTGTCTTGGCCAGACCTTATTCCAAGAACATTGGATGGTGTTGTTTATGACTTTATTTCTTCTGTGCGCAGGTTTTTCAGGCACGGGACAGCGTAAAGAAATGACACATATTTCCTCAGAGCGCCGAATTACTGAACGTGCCGGATTAAGAAATTATCAAGATTATAGTGTATTTAGTTTAGTTTTTATTCCAGTTAGTGAAAATATCGTAGTTTATTTTTTCTTTTAATTAGATTAAATATTTGTAATTTAATTTAGTTATTTCATTTTATATAAAGTTTCTTGCATATATAGTGTCGATTAGAATGTAATAAAACATATGTAACAAGACTAGACAAAATTATTAAAACAGAATTAAATAATATTAGATATGACCTTACAAACGTATTTTATAAAGTAAAAGCTCATACCATAAAACACATCCTACAACAAATACTTTTTCACTTCAATCTTTTTTAAGCTCAAAATTTTCACAATTTTTTATTTGGACACTACACCAACACGAATGTTAAATAATCTACAATATAATATTTTTACGAACATTGATGATTATATAAAGTCTCCAATAGAGGTCTTCAATAAGAGATTTCATTTTGATATGTAAAAAAAAGTGTATTTTTAAGTGAAATCATGGATGTTTATTTAATTGTAAAGAGTATCCCATTAATAATGGAAAACAATATTAGCCAAATGGCCGCCACGGCTACGCTTTCAGGACCATATTCTTTTCATCAAATTTTCTATCAGCAATTCGCACATTTACATTTGCTGTCCGCGATAATTTCAGGAATTCCATTTTTAAGGTCTTGAATTGTGATTGGTGGTGATCCATTGGCACAGATCCATCTGACACGTAATGCCGTCTTGTTGAAAATAAACGTCGTCCACATCAATATCTTCCAATTACAGGGAAAAGGTATCAAAGAAGTATCGTGTGAGAAGCTTGCATCCAAGTATCCAAAGGAGTACTCCCCTTTTAAAATAACAGCCCCTTTCGAAATACGCTTAATTCACCTGAAACTTGACCAAAATATACCTACATCTTGCGTTTTTTTCTAAGGCGGAATATCCGAAAGAAGGCAGAATAAAACAAACAATTGAATCTTATAATGCTAATAGAGTGAATAATCTTTCAAAGTTAGAAGATGTAAAGTTTTGTAGCAACTTGCTGATTTTTCTTAATATCCAAAGTGTAAAACGGAAAATTAATCAGGTAGAGGTGATGTTATCAGAGCACAAAGCAATATTTGTGTGTATGGTAGAGACATGGCTGAGTGAGGATTTTGTCAATCAAATTCACATAGAAGACTATAGTTTAATAAGCTCATTTTGCCGCAGAAACACTAGTGGTGGTGGGGTTGCGATTTGGGGAAAACATGGTTTTGACGGGTTTAAAGAAAAAAGGAATTTAAATTGTGTAGAGAAAGAAGTAGAAATATGTGGAGTGGAATGGAATAGAAATAATCATAAGACATTATAGTGGTATATCGTCCACCTTGCGGTTGTTCCACGTTACACGTCGTTCATGACTATAATGGAAAAAACACTAGACAGTATTATTAATAAATATAATGAAGTCATAATAACTGGTGATTTCAATATACATTTCGAGGGGTCATCAAAAGAAAAATACAACATTGAAAATCTAATGCGCTCATATGGATTAATTGGACAAATAAAAGAATATACAAGAACTACAATCACATCACAAAGTATTATAGATAACATCTTCGCACGGCCAAACTACCTATCAGACATTACAGTAAAGGATACAATATGCTCAGATCACAATCTAATACTCGTTGACAACGCAAATAATCAAAATAAAGGTTACAGTCAAGGAGTGAAGCTCAGAAGAAATTTTTGTACAAAGAACAAGGAAAGGTTCCAAATGAGTCTCAGTGAAGAATCGTGGGAAAGCTGTTACGCCACAGAAGACTGAAATGAGAAAGCCTCAGAATTTATTAAAATTTTACAGTTTCATTTCTTTGAATGTTTTCCTTTGAAAACGATAACGCCCTCTCCTAGAACCTGGGTAACAGACGAAGTAAGAACTTCCAGCAAAAAATTAAAAGATTTGTTTGTTCTACAGAAAAAATTTCCTATATTAAAACAACAATATTTAATGGACAAGAACAAACATCGGATACTCTTAGTTGAAACTAAAAGAAAATTCTATAATAATAAAATAAATAAAGACTCCAATAAACAGAGAGCATTATGGCAAACAATTAATGATATATCCAACAAATCCAAGACAATAGAATCATAAGAATAAAAAAATAATAGGACCATAACTAATTTGGAATAAATAGCTAGAAGATTCAATATATTTTTCAAAAATGCTCCAGAAAAAATAGCAAACAATATTAAGCATACTAACATAATGAATGATCACATCTTTCACAACAACAAAAGCATGTTTCTAGAAGAGTTCTCAAAAAATGAAATTACTGGCATCATTCTTAAATTAAAAAATAAAACATGTTCCGGACCAGATGACCTTCCATGCAATATTATCAAAGAGTTTTATGAAGAACTAATAGATCCAATAGCTGATATTGTAAACTGTTCCTTTAAAAACGAAGTTTTCCCGACAATCCTTAAAACATCGAAGATAATTTCCTTGCATAAAAAAGGAGACAGAACAGAATTGAACAACTACAGACCAGTAGCCATGGTGTCGGTGTTATCAAAAATCATTGAATACTGCATGGAATGGAGAATAATTCCATTTATAAGAAAACACAATATAATTCCAGTGCAGCAACATGGCTTCTGTAAGTCACAATATGATTATAAATGAGGTTGATGATGGGGAATGTCCAATAGGCATTTTCTGTGATCTGTCGAAGGCCTTCGACTGTGTACCTCATTCAAATTTGATTGATAAACTTTATACATACGGATTCAGAGGGAAAACGGGTGAATGGTTCAAATCCTACCTACTGAACCGAAATCAATATGTAAGGATTGAGAATAGTACTTCACCTACAATACCAACATGTGTATGTGTACCACAAGGAACAGTGCTAGCTCCAATACTATTTTCAATTTTTACTGCAGATATGGTACAGTACATTGGAGCTGATACATGCACTTTATATGCCGTTGATACCAGCGTTATTGTTCGCGGAAATTATTCGCCATAGAAAATTCAACAAGAATGGCTAAAGTAGTACTAAGCAAAATGGAGATATGGTTTGCTGCCAATAATCTACACCTAAATACTGACAAGAGAAAATATATAATCTTTAAAACTAATAGAAAGAGTGGACTTAACGAAGACTTAAATCTACAATTATATAACAGTGTGCTACAAAGAACTACTAGTATAAAATTTCTAGGAATTTTTCTAGAGGAGAATCTACAATGGAAGAAAACAGCAGATGCCATCATACATAAAATAAACACTAAAGTTTATATATTAAAGAATCTTCGGGAAATCTTAGACAACTCAATGCTACTGAATATATATTATGCTGAAATTGAATCAGTGCTTACCATATGGTATACTATTCTGGGGACATACGACGCACCTACAACGTGTTCTCATAGCACAGAAGCGAGTTATCAGGTTCTTTGCAAGATTTATGATAACTCAATCATGCAGGCCTCATTTTAAAAACTATAATATACTTACAGTGCCCTGTATATATATACATATATATATATATATATATATATATATATATATATATATATATATATATATATATATATATAAGAGAACTGGCGTCCTATGTATACAAATTTAAACAGCGATTTAATAAAAACTTCGATATACACAACATAAATACAAGAAATGCCTCAAACTACCGGATGCCAAGGAGTAACTTATCACTGTGCAGTGGAGCACCAAATAGATTTGGAATAAAAATTTATAAAAATCTGCCCAACTTCATCAAAGAAGCCAAAACTTTTAACTCTTTTAGAAAAATGACTAAGGACTTTTTAAGTGAGAAGTGTTATTACTCCATAGACGAGTTCTTAAAAGTGAAAATAGATATGACTAGTAATAATTAATTAACCAATATTTTCAAATTATGTGTGTTTTGATTTCAACTAATTCCTGATTTGTTTCTTTTCTTTTTTTGGGTTTCTTATTTTTAAACAATTTTTTTTGCTTTGGGCCATTTTTCGTACCCATATATATTTCTTTTTTTTTTTCTCTTGACGTATCTTATAGATATATGTATATACATGTACCTCCTAATGAATAAATACTTTTTGATTTGATTTTGATTTGAATTCGGGGGGAAACTCACCTCGAACTCGAATTGGGAAGGAAAATGCCTACTCAGAAAACCAAGAAATTAAAGTTGGGGTACCACAAGGAAGCGTTTTTGGTCCTACGCAATATTTACTTTACACATGTGACATCTCACAACTAGAATACAATACTATGGCGACCTTCGTCTACGATACTGCTATTCTAGCTATTGGAGAAACTCACCAAGCAGCAACAGAGTAAAAACGAACTTCCATGAATTATATCCACGATTGGACTAAAAAATGGCGAATTAAATTATTAAAAAAAATTAATTCACCATTTTTAATTAAAATTGCAATGAATCCAAATCAGTCCATGTAAATTTCACAAATCACCAAAGAACTATCTATCCACTTGCCATAAATAACAATTAATTACCTTACGCAAATACTGCAAAGTAGCTTGGCATGACTCTCGATGCAAAACTGCGCTGGAACGCACATATCAAAAAGAAAAAGAAAGCTTGGAAATCCGATATAAAGAAATCTATTGGCTAATAGATAGGAATTCAGTCCTATCGATACAAAATAAACTTCCCCTATACAACCAAATACCAAAACCCATATGGGCCTATGGTATACAACTTTGGGGGTGTGTCAAACAAAATGACACCCAATTCATACAAAGGTTTCAGAATAAAGTGCTAAGGTACATAGTGAACTCACCTTGGTATGTCAGAAATTGCGATATCCATAGAGACTTACATGTGGATACTGTGGATAATGTTGTTAAAAAACACATCGTAACTCACGAGCGGAGACTCCATCACCATGTGAATGTTGTGGCAGTCCAGCTAATAGAAAACAAGGGCCTATTGAGAAGACTCAAAAGAACTAAACCCTTCGAGTTAGTGTAATGTATAGTGCCAATGTTACATTTAATTCTCTACTAAGAACACATGAACGAAGTGATTCGCCTTTACACATTCTAAGATGACGTCAGTGGAAAACATCTTAGTTGTATTTTTTTCTAGTAATTTAGGTAATTGTTAAATTAATTGTCAGTCTAAAGACTAGATTGTAATCTAAACAAAAAAAAACTGTCTCAGCAATTCCAAACCCTTTCCCCTTTCATTTGAATTACATCATATTATAGTATAAATAAATTCAATCATGTCCAGTCTTGTTCAATAATAGTAAAACGACTAAGTGATTTTCATTTTCAAAGGCATTAGTAAAGTCATCCTCATCTGGGGTAAATTTCCTTCTATAATAGCAGCGCTTATGCAAGAAGCACTGGACGAGGTAGAGAGTTGGTGCAGGGGGGTCGACCTTCGGGTCTATCCCCAAAAATCCACTCTAGTACCATTCACTAGAATAAGAAAAACGGATGGGCTAAAATGGGCTCAATGGGGTGCAGCCTATCTGTACCCCTGGGGACAAATGCCACAGTATTCCAAGCAGAAATACACGCTATCATGGTATGTGCCCGTGAAAATTTGAGAATGGACTACAAAAGTAGAAACATCCGCATTTTCACGGACAGTCAGGCTGCGATTAATGCTCTAGCTTGTCACGCAATCAAATCTAAGACAGTTTGGGACTGTCTTCAGGACCTAAAAGTCCTGGCAAAGCATAACAAGGTCACACTCGCTTGGGTGGATAGCCACACGGGACTGGTGGGTAACGAAATGGCGGATAAGCTAGCAAAAGATGGAGCCTGTAAGGCAAACATCATAGCTGAAAGCGGACCCTACATTACCAAGACCACGACCCGAAATAAAATCTGTAAATGGGTAGCAACTAAGCACCGACTACAGTGGGTCAATTTGAATGGTCTGACACACATCAAACGAATATTAGGAAACCTATAGGGAACTCTAACTGCTGAAATCCTGCAACTGCCAAGGAAGCAGATCGCAATTGTGGTAGGCCTACTTACAGGATACTGCACTCTACGAAAAGACCTGCACAAAATGGGTATATGGAAGGATGAACCTTTATGCAGGTTATGCTATGAGGACGAAACCGCCGCCCATATAATCTTCCACTGTGAAGCAATTGCACGTAGGAGACACAAGCTTAATATTACAGCTGAGAGAATCCCCTTGAAAAACATGGCACATAGAATCCTGGACATAATAGAGGGATTGGATCTATTTGCATGAACGAAACAATGTGGGGAAATACAATAGGCCAATGGGCCGCAGTGTTTTAAGGGCTAACCCCCCTGGACCCACATTGGTTAGAGAGAGAGAGAAACAAGACTGTCGACCAATAGGCATCAGTCAAGTTTATCGAAGAATAGACATTAGTAATGTTGGTTAATATGGCTAAATTCAGCTATAATCATCTATGGAATGCATGGTTTTGTTTAGTCTTATTTAACCTTATCTAGTTTTGTTTAGCCGTACCTAATCTTGCGTAGTCTTCCATAATACTGTCTATTCTTCGATGAACAGGTCTAGTCTAAATGTAACCATATTTAACCTTGTACAGATTTATCCAATTTTGAATATTCTAGTCCAATATTAGTAAAACAACGAATTGCTCGTGAATTGCATTTTCGTACATCGCTAATATCTATCGACTAACATGCATCAATAAAGTTGCTTAATTTGGCTAAATTTAGCATTAACCATCCATGAAATTGTGAAACATTCTTTGTTATTCTTGACTTTGGCAATCCGGTACTAGACAATATCTATAAAATGTTTTTTTAGATTTTTCCATTATTGCTAGCGATTAAAACTGAAAATCCTTAATTAATTACACAGTTATTAATTAAGGATAGCGTATATTAAACGTAATTGCGTATAGTAAACAATATTGAGCGTGCCTTGTGACGTCATCTAAAGCTCGCGATAAATGGGGACGTTTAAACAGGTCATATTTAATCAGTATTTTGTATATTATTTTAAGAATTAATTTGAACACTTTCAACAGTATTTATATTTTTTACTATGTTATAACGAAGTAAAAAATGAATTAAACGAATAAAAAAAAAATGCATATTCTCTATTCCTTCCTCGTTCACACATTTCCGTATTTGAAAATATTTCCTCTCCACATAAAAATAAAATATGTATTTATATAAGGTTTACGACTGTGTGAAACTTTTTTATTGATATATGACGTTTAAAAAAAATAAAAAGTCGGTTTTCGTAGGCCTTTTTAGCTAGGTTTGGACTATAAATATCTAATTAGATAAATAATTTAGCGTATTAGAGTGTGTATACAGCCGTGGCCTTTGTTTCTCTATATCCTTCTTTTATTATCGTATCCTGGGTACTCAATCTAGCTGCATATAATTATTATTAAATACTACTAATTGCGTAACGAACCGTTGCTAAAAAAAAGACTGCTTCAAATCTATAAAATTGGGAAACGTGCGTGACGATTCAGATTTGCAAATTTCAAATTGCAATTTTTATCATTGATGATGAAAAAAAATAGTTCATCTCTATCAAGTTTTACACGTTTTTTTAAACGTTTAATTTTCTTCAAATTTTTATTAAAACTCTCTTCGCTGAAAGCAACGGTTCCATTTCAATGATACAACTGTACCTAGAAAAATGAAGAATGAGATTTTTTTGTTGGTTTTCATGAAAACTGAGAAAACTCTTAAAATTTGTATAAAAAAGAAGTCGAAAACCATCTTCATTATAATATGTGATTAATGTCCTGGTGACGATTAACTAGTGACGATAGGAGAATGAAAAAACAAACTGTTTAAATTTATTACTAGCTTCGAATTTCGGCATGCAGCATGTAGCTACATGTAGCCTGATGATGGCGAAATTGCATAATTAAATCGCCGTTTAAAATCGCCAATTTAAATCGCCGAAAGTAGTAAGTAGTAATAAATTTAAAGACTATTCTTTCATTGTCCTATCGCAAAATCTATCGTTAATTCCACATTTAAATATAACCTCTTTATTATTTTCTTTTATAATCATTTTTACTTGTAGTATTCTAATGTAATAATAACAAGACAAAACTATTTAAGGAAGAAAAATAAAAAAGGAAAGAGAATTTATTTTAATCATATTAATAACTAATTTCTAATCAAACAAAAAAACTACCTAAGCACCTACTTCTGGACAACGAAGTAAAAATTGAAGAGGAAAAGTTATAGCTGTCGAGAACAATTCCTTCTAGATTTTATACCTAAATGTTTCACGTTATTACCCAGACTATTATTCATTCGGTATAATTGGGTGATATGGTGTAGTTAGTTTAATTGTAGTTTTAAACAAAATAATAGACATACACATGCATTTAAGTTTCTACAAAGTAATTTTCTTGTTAGACTTTATTAACCTGAGTGTTCCAAGTAATTATTATTTGCTAGAATAAAGCAATAAAATGCGCAGCTTTGTATACTCTGTTCCTGCAATACAACCCTCTCTAGTTTCAAATGTAAATATTTTTTAAAGCATCCGATGAACGATTATCAAATTATTTTTCTCAACAACACACAAAGAGTTCGGACAATTGACCTGCTTTTTTCAAGCACCCTGAACTTTTATTTACTTGTTTGGATTACATTAAATGTAGTTTTTTGTTCAGGTTTTAAAATTTGTCTCAATCTATTTTCGTAACGTTGACAACTGTTAAAGTGCATTCACATAACGTATTTCCTTTCTACACAATGAAACATAATACATGACGAAGAATAAAGAATATTTATATATATATATATATATATATATATATATATATATATATATATATATATATATATATATATATATATAAAACGTGCTGCGTATTATGTAAGTAGCACTTGTAAAAGACATTGCAAACAATGATAACCGGAATATTCTGCTTTTCATTGCGTCGTTTTGGGCAGTTGGTTTGTCTGTTACTGACCTGGCCAAACATTTTCAGCTTGGGAGAGGTTCAAAACAACATTTAAGATTGAAAAAACTAATATGATTACATTTACATATTATGAGATGTTTACTTGGTAACCGGGTCATATGCAGATAACAATAGAAGTAAATATTATTAGACTAATCTCGTATGTCTACGCCAATAGCAAGTTTTAGAATGTTGATAAAAATGAAGGATATATATTTAGTATCTATTTGTTTACCAGCTAACAGATGATTCGCCATTATATGATCTTCGAAGGTTGTTTTTTTTAAGTAGTTTGTATTTATAAAATTGACTTGCAAAACTTGTTACAACTTTTGCAAATTATGAAATAATAAATTAATTGATATAGAATGAAAACAAGAAAAACATATTTATATCAAGGCTTGCAAATTGAAGGGTCGTTTGAAGTCCGTGAGAAATAAATTGACCTTTAGGAAGTTTTTTTTTAGAAATCGTGGTAATCGTAATAAACAGAATGCAAAATTTTAAATAATCGCAAATCTTAAACAACATTAAAGTGAAGAAAATTAAATTGTTTTATGGAAGATGTTTTAGAGATATTCGAGAATCTCCTTTTTGCCCATATTTAAACAACTAAGAAAACCAATCAACTTATTTATATGTCTGTTGATTTCGAAGCAAATCACTAGATATCCTAAAAGCTGTACAACAGCTAATAATACCTTATTTAAGCATTCCACATATCATATATGGTTGAAACTGGATTTAGACATACTAACGGGCAACAGGAGATTAACAAGATACTTAAGCTTACAAATTATGAGCCAATGTACAATGTTTTACAAAAAAAGGAAAACCTCCACATAAAATATGTTTACTTTAGTCAAATGTCTTGCGTTTATTTAACATATAATATTTTACACAATACCGTAATAATAATTATTACAAAAACTTAATAAAATAGAATTTAAAACTATTAATATCAAAACTTTTCCTGGGGTTTTCAGATTTTCATAACATCATCAAATGGGCCAAGAATTAAAGTTTGGCAAACCTTGGTTTATATGATATTTAGATAGAAATATCGTAGGATTTGTTTATTTAACTTTGCTCGTGTATTCTTATTTATCTTGTGAAGTATGTAATCTAATAAAACTAATACTATATATTATATGTTTTATATGTTTTATCAAACCTGCATTTTCTTTGTACTAAATTATTCAAAATATTACCTAATGAATGTATAATAAGTTTATATATTGAGGATTAATGAGGTTAAACATGAGGTTATCTATCTATCTATCTATCTATCTATTGAATTTATGAAATCTTTCCTCTCCTAAAGCTACTGGTTTAAAATTTGAATTAAATATTAAAATAACGTCTAAATAGAGTCTTATTATAGGAAGTCATGAAAATGATAGGAAATCATATTATAGCCTTTTTTATGTCTTTAATATATTTCTAAATCCTTCCAGCCTAGTCGTATAACAAGCCATGTCGTAGTTTAACCTACTTACAAGGGTGCCCTGTCAACTCGTCATCACTGATTTGGCCCAAATTTACAGTATATGTAGGGCTTGACAATAAATGAAAGTGACGCAAGCGGCAGGGACAGATGGCCAAGCGTTAAAAAAATAACTCACTTTTACGCGGACTGGTAAGTTACCGACAACTCATAAGCCCGCTATGTTAGCATACATTTCAATGGCCGGTCAGCGCAGCGGTAAGAGCTCGGGTTCATAGTACGAGGATCGCTGGTTAGATTCCCGTGGGGACGCTTTTTTTTTATTTACAATTTTTAAAATGACCTTAATGGTTAATAGGAAAGCTGACAATGGAAGACAGAGGGGGAAATTGGCCAAATGTCTTATGAGTTAGTCGCTTGCTAGCTCTTCGAAAATGTCGAATACTGATAGTGAAAATATTAATGTGCCTGGGACATCAGTAGAACAAGAAGAAGATGTGATGTGCGCTGATAATCTCCACAGCGAATGGCCGAAACAAATGTTAAAAACGGCGCTGGATTATTTGTTACATCTTTTGGCCGAAGACAATCTAATCACATCAGAGAGTGTTGCGGTAATAACCGAACGTCACATGCAACTTGCAGACAAATTACGCGAGAAAATAGTGGACGTTTTGTCAGAGCATTCCTTGCTGTCCGTCGATGAATTGATTTCTTCCGAAGAATACGATGAAGGACACCTCCTTCGAAAATGAAGAAGTCGAGGATCGTCGTCGTTTCTTCAATAAGCAGAGTCTGACTGCGAACCGGATGGAAAAAAAATGAAAGTTGATGCAGATTACGTTCCACTCGATTACAAAATAATGGTGGTTAATCTTGCAAAAGCACATCCAAAGTGGAATTTAAAGAGTCTTCAATCGAAAGGAGCACATCGCTTGAAGTATATGCGAGATTTGAAAATCTGGGAAGAACACATTAAAAGCGGTGGAACCCGGAAGGATAAGTGCAACACCATTGATACCTGGACATATGATCGCTTCGTAGAAGGGCGGACAAGTTGCCAACAAGTAACCACGAGAATCCTGCAACAATGGGCACTTGCTGATGCCAGTCAATTTGCAGATTTCGAGTTTAAAGCCTCGGAGCAGTGGGCCCAAGAATTCCATATAATTCACAAGAAAGGCATAGGATTCGTCACAGGAAAGTCACCAAATTTGTCTCGGAAAGAGAGACTACCACTATCGAGGAAACCCAATCTGCGGCAGAAAACTTTCGAGTCCAGGCTCGGGCTCTCATCCCAAATTACGATAAGGAATTTGTTATCAATACAGATCAAACAGGTAAATTACTATTCGTCTATGTTAATCGAAAAACTCTTTTTAACGCCACACATGATAAAATATTCACATTCGTATATTCTCTGTCAAGGTTGGACCACCACCGTACCCTGGACCACCGAGGCTCAAAACTAATTCTCGTGAAACGAAAGGATATGAACAAAGTAACCCATTCGTATACAGCGCAATATTCGATGACCCTTTCTGGAGATCTTCTGCCAACAGTGTTCGTATGCCTGCAAGAGAGTACTGGCTCTTTTGGACCGAGGGTTTAAAAATCGGTAGATGAGTACGCGAAAAAATATAGTAATGTTGTAACTACTAGTTCAAAATCCGGTAAACTTTCAACAGCTTTGTACAAATAATTTTTTTAACTGATGTAATGAAGCCCCACGTGCAGAAAAACAAATTTCTTTGGTTGATTGACTCGTGGTAAGGACAAACAAAGCCACAATTATACGATGACATTTTCCAAGATGAAGATGGATTGCCAACGTGCAGTATTAAAGTGATTCCCCCGAATGGACTCCTCTAGTGCAACCCTGCGACGTGTATTTTTATCGGCAGGTAAAGAATTTGATCAGGAAGATTCAAAACTGCTCTTATCTCATCTAGAGAAAACGAAAAATCACATCCCGAGAAGACTGCATCAAAATGCATTCCATCCTGCATCATAAGCTGTCCTCGCCAATATTCCGCGACATGTTGCATTACGCGTGGTTTGCTGCCAAACTCTGCGACGACAGAGAAACTTTTATGAATGTAAATCAAGCTTGTTTTTCTATGGATAATTAAAAAAAACATGTAGCTGTAGAAATACGGCTTTTGTAACGTGTGCAAGGTGCCGACACAATTACTGTTTCCCTTGTTTTTGCGATAATTATCACCCCAAGCACATGTGATTCACAAAGTCATTTTAAAAATTGTAAATAAAAAAAAAGCGTCCCAACGGGAAATCGAACCAGCGATCCTCGTACTATGAACCCGAGCTCTTACCGCTGCGCTGACCGGCCATTGAAAATTATGCTAACATAGCGGGCTTAGGAGTTGTCGGTAACTTACCGGTCGGCGTAAAAGTTATTTTTTTAACGCTTGGCCATCTGGCCCTCCCGCTTGCACTTATAGTCAACTTACTTTCATTTATAGTCAAGTCCTACATTTACTGTAAATTTGGGCCAAATCGGTAATGACGAGTTGACAGGGCCCCCTTGTTAGTTTGCCTTATCAATATTTTAGATTTTCAATAATGGCATAAGGGCTTATAATCTACTCTTTGTTTTCAATGATTTTCCTATTGAATATGCAAGTGATTTAAATTTACTTTTTTACCCCCGATACTTTATGATCCTGACATTACACATATACTATTATTTTCTCATTTAGTTTGTATTTAATTCCATAAAACTTAAATAAAAAAGTGCAAAATATGCGAGCGAAATTAAAATTTGCGAAACGCATACCATTGGTCGATGCTATGTGACGTGTACGTTATGACATTTATCGGCATCAATATTCACTGTTCTGTTTTGCTGTGAAATATTTATGTAGTGTTTTCCATTACCTAGTGCGATTTTGGTATATAGTGAGATTATAAATTATCAAGAACAATGACTGAAAGTGGTTTAAAAGAATTTAAAATATGTGTTTACATTTATTACCATTAATTAATTAATTTTTAATTTATTAGCGATTTTCACACATCACATAACCTCAAAACTATCTATTGCCGTAAATTTTACACGACAGGTTGCTATGAATTTCAACGGAGCAAACCTTGAAAAATTAAATTATTAAAGCACTCGGCGAGCCATTAACAAACCCATATGAGTACTTTAATGACTCCATTATAGACGCAAAATAGAAAAAATGTTTTTTTAGCCTTTTCCATTATCGAAATAGCAAATTCAAACTGAAAATGCAAATAGTAAACAAGATTGACAATGAATGAAACACGTCAAATTTAATCGGTATTCTATAAATTATTTTAAAAATTAATTGAAACACTTTCAATAGCATTTATATTTTTTACTATGTTAAAACAAAGTAAAAAGTGAATTAAGCAAATAAAACAAAAATGATGCATATTCCCTATTATAGTTTAGTTTTTAAATTCCGTACAAAACAATAATATTTCAGTTGCAGATATTCAATGTTTAGTTTAGAATATCTGAATAAATGGGGAGGCAGTCTTGGATACTTTGAAAAAAATTCAATGGATTTTATTGAAATAAGCATTACGCGAACATCATACGAAATTCTAAAATTAAAAAAATGGAATTCAACAAAACTGATTCATTGAAATGTGCAAGATAATTAATGTTTCAAGATACATATCACAATAATGTAGAAGACTTTATTAGTCGTCTTCCTGAAATTATAGTATGTATAATGAATATGATCTGACCAAAGCAAAGCAAGATTAAATGTGGGAACCGTGAGATAAAATTGTAATAAGTTCTATATTTGACAGGCTTTATAATATATAGGTTTTAAACAAATTAATCTTTTTTAAATTCAAATTAAAAATATTTAAAATCAAATTAAACTTTTTAAATTTCAAATTAACCATTTTTAAATTCAAATTAACCACAACCCATTATATTTTTTCTTCACAAATTAATATAAATTTGGGTGATTAATTATTAAAATATTGTATATTTATTTGAAGTTTTAGTTAAAATTTTCGAACAGAATTTCAAAAAATTTACAAACCTTTTCACAAAACAATGCGAATTATTTTCCTGTGAAAATTTGCATTGGGATTGAAACTCACCTGGAACAAAGAAAAAGATAATTAAAACGGTTATTAATCAATGGAAATGTTGGTTTAATCGTCGAGGTTTTCAGATTATTGCAATTAATGTTTTGATGTTAGATTAGTTTAATAATCAAGCTTGACACATTCTGATTCATTTCAAAATCGAATTGAAGAAATAAATATATTATATTTTGTATAATAACATTGTATATAAACAGACGAAAATGATTTTTTTAAATAAAATTTCCTTTGCCGATGTTCTTAATAACCCGAGATTATTGAGAAGACCCATCGACATAGACATATATTAGATGTAGATTTTTAACGATCGTCGCTGAAATAAAAACATTTTTTAATAATAGTTAATTGTTAATTGAATATAGTTAATTGTTAAATAATATTTGTTTTAAGCTTTGTTTAAGTTTTTTCAATAACGTACAATAATAATTTGTAAATTTTTCGAAGAAGAAATAAGAAATATTTTTTTTAAGAAAAATTACTTGTACTTGAACGCTGTAGAGGTAATAATTATTCTAAAACAAGTTTAGACAAAAAGGAGATTTTTATAAAATATTATGAAGAATGTAAAACAATTGCATAATCAGCATAAATAGCAGGTATTAATAAAAACAACGCTAAATCTATAATTAGACGTTATAAGAAGGATGGATCCGAGATGGTCAGACGGAATCGTGGTGGAAAAAGGAATAGTGAATTATCTGAAGAGATATTAAATTATTGAAGAAAATCCATCGATTACTTTAAAAAAATATGAAATTGAAAATATTGGAAAATAAAAACGTCATCTTGACCACAATATCTGCATTTATTGCATTAAAAGCTTTAAAAAGAACATTGAAAACCTTTACGATTAGTCTGGACCGTTTAAACTCTACATCAACAATTGGACAACGAAACAATTATGCAATTTTATTTTCAAAATATGCTCAACAAACACAGGAGAATAAAATTTTCATTGTTGAATCCTTTTTCAATTACAATCTCCGGCGAAATAAAGCTCTATCGAAGATGAATAATCTAGCCCATGTTCCAACATAGTTCCAACAGTAAGAGGCAGAAATGATTCACCCATTGCAGCCATGAATTTATATGATATTATTCATTTTGAAATAATTTCTAATTCATCAGTAAACTCAAAAAGCAAAAGGTCTGTGAAGAAACTTGTGAAGCAGATAAATGTATTGTTTTAAAATATCGCAGGACTGAAAAGGAAATTAAGAATGGAATATATAGATGACTTATATGATCGACTTGGCTTATACGAATGACTTCAATGTCATAAGATTAACGGAAATATAGAATGAGAAGGATTGGGAAGGTTAAACGAATTGCCTGATAACTTGGCATGGAAATGCCAATGTGACAATGAACATATGATCTTCTGATAAAATGGTCTTTCTCCATTTTATAACACAAACGAAGGTATAATTTTTGGAATAAGTAAGGACTATAGACGAAAATTGGGAATGGAATATGCAGATGATTTGCTGGCGTATATGAATGACTTAATAGAAACATAATTTGGGGAGAAAGCTTTGGAAATGCTTATAACCGGGGAAATTTGGAAATGCCAATGTACAATGAGATACCTACTCTAATATGGGACGACCAAAAGGATGATTAGTAACCGGAATTTATAAGAATATATAGGTTAGGTTAGGTTTTTTGTTAATGTACAATATTTAATAAATAAATTATAAACCGTCCGATCAGTAACCAAAGATTTACCAATCGTTCAACAATCCGGGTACCCGGTTACTTACGGGTAACCACCTACTGCGTCAGTTGCCATATCGTTCGAATGCGCCGAGCAATAATTTTGTACGAGATTTGCAACTAGAGGATGCGTTGCAATTCTAACTGGGTTCAAAGCTCTGCGAGAAACTGTGAGAGTGCACGTTCGAACTCGTGTCTATTGTTTGCGACTTTTAGAAAAAAATTCAAGAAAAATTGGCGTCAAATTAATTCAACTTTTGGGGATCTGGGCGGTCGTAGAGTTCTTTCAAAGGGAAGTTAATAAATTCCACCTTCCAATCTCAAATGGATACCCGGTTACTGACCGAACGGTTAAAATAAATAAATTAAATAATACCGAATGGCTATTTATTATAGTTCATAATAATAAATGGGTAAAGAAATTATTGATAAAACAATAACGGAAAACTAAGAAAAACGAAGAAGAGCAAAAAATTTTAGAAAGACAAATTCATCCAAATGTCGCGTTGTGTACATTGACAATGAAGGGAACTAAGAAGTTTAATTGCTGGTACCTTTGCATGTGGGCGGTTCGAGTAGTTCAAGGTCCATAATGGAAAAAAATAGAGTGGATGAGAACGGCAGCAGGAAGATTCGTTTCTTTCCTTTGCTTTTAGATTCTTTTCTTTCTCGCACATTGCTGTATATGTTCTTTAGAGTTTTTGCAAATATTAGTCATATTAAGTTGATTTGTTAGATTTAAGAAACATTTATAAAGAGCTTAAAAATAAATAGATCATTTTGCACATGTATATTATGTATGTGATATACTATGTACATCAAATTCTGACGGCGCACCGTTTTCTAAAATATTTAATGATTAGCAAAAAATGTTCCATTTCAAATATTATGAATTATCCTGACCATTTGGAAGAGTTACGAAAACCTTAAACCTCGTACTGCGTTATCAATGACAGTCCTAAAAATAATTTTGAACTTTCGTTCTAACATAACCTAACCCTATGTACAAATGTACATGAACCTTATACCTCTAAGTGTATTAGAAGTAATCCAAGGTCACACAAGCGCTCACGGACGCCTTTTTGTTGACCTGTAGGGTATGTACAATTATGAGTAATATGTTTCTTAAGGTTTTGTGAAAATGTATATAAAAAGAGTAAATATTGTACAAACATAAATATAAAAAGAATTTTCATTTGGAGCATATTATAGGATATAATGGAAGGTAAATGAATATAAAGTTAATTATGTTTTGGTGTCGAAACGTGTTCTTAATAAAATTTGCGGGCGCAAGGATCTTTTATGAAAATGAATGAACAAATTATATGATTAACTAATTACTACGGGTGATGTGGCAAAGGCAACGGCTCGATACAAAACAGACTGGCTCCTACACACAAAACCTTGAAGCGCGTGAAGCTTTCAATTACGCGTGGACACTCTGAGCTCACAATAACCAACAAAAAAATAATAAATACGAATTCCATAATTATAAAGTTTCACATGGCGACCTCATTTCCTTTATAGGTTAATTATAAGGCTTATTCATTCCATGTCCGGGGTTCCGGACTCTTTACTATTTTTCCTTATCATCCGCCCGGATATTACGTAAGCGTTATAATGTGTGTTAAACGCAATATCTGTATTTTTTGCGCGGATGTTCATTGATAAATTTAGAATGTTGTGCGTCCAAGGTCTACGAACTCTTCTTCCGAATGAGCAAATATGGTATTCACGAGGAGGAAGATGCATTTGTTATTTATTTTACACGTGCCGGCACTTGGCCAAAACAAATAGCATTCAGACTTCCTGTCAGGTAGCAAAACACTCCTCTTCTACTTAATTGACTACAAATAGATTTTATGAAACAACAATACTATAGAAAAACATATTCAGATTCAAATCAATTAACTAAAAATATGCAGTATACAAAATTTATATTGTAAATAGAAAATATTTCCTAAGATATACTATATAATACCTACTGTATAGCAAAACGCTAGTAAAACTAAATTACAGTAAAATCTCGAAATACTGTAATCACTACGTTTAGAAGAACAATAAACCAATTTGAAAATTTCAAAATAATTTTTAAAATGTTTATAGTATTATTACTATCAAAAAACGAAATACGTTGGACAACAAATTTTGTGTTAAATATTGTAGAGTAAAATCTAAAGTTTAATAACCAGTTAAATGCTTAACCCTTTGTGTGTTTGCATTAATAATTAATACTTACAAAATTAATACAAAATTATATCGATTAGATTTTGCTTCGGTGTTTTGGTAGGTTTGCTTCGACGCATGACTGAGATCGATATGAGATCGATCGCATGACTGAGATGACAATACACATTTCTGGAAAAATCTCACCAATAGCTTGTCGGCTGTTTCGTTTTAAGTCTTACAGGATTTCAAGTCAGTTCTAATAAACTGATCCAAAGCCGACAAATTCAGAGAGCGAGGAGGTCACAACTAATCCCCGCGCTGGGAGATCAGACGACCAGGAAAGAACTCTCGAAATACTCCCATAGGCATGCTGGATCCAGAAAGCCTTAGTAATACCAAATCTTGCTGATACCAAATATCATTTATTGGTAATCGCAGTTGAGCGATAACATCCATTAAGAACGTTTGTAGCATCTCCACATAACATTCTGAGCATATTCCACATAATACAGTTACCTTTTGGAACTTGAGGGCTTTCGGCAGACCCGTAACGTAAATTTTGCTTGTTCCTCTCCGCATGCAAATGAAAATGTACTTCGTCACTCATAATTACTTTATTGACAAAATTATCTCCTCTGCCCAAAATTCATCTGAATTCTAAACGCGAGTTTCGCAGTTTCGGTATATTCGGTATATATTGGAAGAAGATTTTTGACCGAAGACCGAAAGAGTAAATTCTTAAAAATAGTTCTTACGGACTCCAACGTTAAACCGCTGCGATAAACCTCGCAAGGATTGAATGGAATTTTCTTCAATTCTGTTCCTAACTTCCAAAGTATTCACTTCTCTTTAGCAGTTATAGCAGTCATTTTCCTCTCTACAAGTTTAGTATCCTTAAGAGAAACTGTTCGACGATATTTTTCGAACCATCTTGCAATTGTCCTGCAATTTGGCGACGCTGCAAAATTACACTGTTGTCGAAACCAGATCTGAGTTTGAATAATGAGTTCGTTCTAATAAAATGCTCTACACTAGTGATACATACACTAGTAACAAATGCCATTTTTTAAGCATTCGCGAACGCGACTACGGATGCGAATATCTGCCACCGATATTCCCGAATGTGAATGCGAATATTCAGTTAAATTAATTTTGAGGTTGATTAGTGTGATGAGTTATTTGTTAACATGTTTAAAGCAGTTTCTACTTATACTGAAATATAGACTTATTTCATGCTTTGCGTTGCTAAGCGAGCTAGATGCAACAAGCTCTGTAACAATAAATATTCTCAAAAAAGAAGAACTACAACGGCTATGAGAAGTCATTTGCAGTAAATGCATAAAACCGAGTTTTCTGAATTGCAAATATGCGAAAAAGGTATGCAATTAATAGAGTTGAAACTGCACCATCTTCCTACGAAAGTACTAAATCTGATACTAAACGGGTGTCACTTTAAGGATGTGTCGAAAAAACGAAACAGTGGGATAATAAATCTGTAAGGTCCTTGGCAGTTGATAAATCAATACGCGAAATTATTGATTTGGAAGACTTGACATATACTTTCGTGGAATCTGTTGAATTCGTAAATCGAGTGAAGCACCTGTCACTCGTATAATTTAAAGTCTGGTCAGTATTTTACTTCTTTCATCTGCGATGAATTATATGGGAAAGTGAGCCAAAAAAATCCACGAATTTCTGAAGTCCTTTGCAAAAATGTCATTTACTAGTGAATCTGGCAGATTCTTGTTCTGAGATTTCACTGATATGACTGATGTCTTACTTGCTATGGGATTACAGAAGAAAAATGATAGTGTTAAAGGTAGATGTGTTCAACGACAGCCGCCTATTTGTTCAATGACAGCTGCATAGATATCTGCTCTAATATAACCTAATCTAACCCTTATCCAATATTTTTTTGTTATTTCGGATCAAGAGGTTGCGCCACCGCGCGATATGTGGTCTGGATTATTCTGCTCCGTTATAACCTAAACTAACCATCCATTTTGTTCAAATCTGTAGCTGCGGTGGCGTTAGTACGTAAGTACCAACATTGCTTGTAAACTGTAAGGTATGTTGCCGTTATAGGAAATACCTAAAGAAAAACTGAAATGTGTAGTTCGAGATGGAGGCACAAACAAAAAAAGTGTTTCCTTCTTAAATGTTCAATATATGTTCAAAAAGTTTTCTAATAAAAATTAGAAAGAATAGAAAATAATATTTTTTCTTTATTTACCTAATATTATTTACGCATTTGTATTTTTCCTTATGTTCATGCTCGCAAAATATTCGCATAAAACAAAGTTTTGCGGATGCGAATGTCAAGAAATATGCGAATACGAATATTCGGTATATCACTGCCCTACACAAACAATCCCTTGTTCAATCGACCACCGCACCATTTTCAAAAAAACTTAAAGGTTCGCTGAATATTAGACAGTTAAAGTTATGGCAAATAAGTCATTACTTCTTTTGTTTGATGCGAATAATTGCGAATGCGCATGGAACACGCCATGCAGAACCGAACAAATTAAATTAGTTACTCGCGCTATTCATTTTTGAATAAAAAAATAATAAAAAACCACGTTGATGTGATATGAAATATCGTATACCTACAGGTATTTCATGTAAATTTGCGCCTGCTGTAACACTAGCTCTTCAGGTAGAAATATTCGCTTCACTTCACTCACATTTCCATGTCTTTTATAATTTTCAGAAAATTTATTAAATTGTTGTATAACGTATTTTATCATTGTGAATTGACAAAGTATACTAAAAACAAATGACATCTAGTATATGACATATTGAAGAAACTTTTATTGAAAAAACTTTCAGAAAAATTCAAGTATATTCTGAAAAACTATGTTAAAAATAAAATTAAGTTTGCAATTAAAAATTTATGAACGAAAAAACTTATGGTTTAAGTGTAAGAGAAAAAATTAAACAATAACATAAATACAAAAAACTATACTGCAAAACATTGGAAATTTAATTTATGTTAAATTAAAAACTCAATATTTACATTTTTTATGGACTTTTCATAGACACTAGACTCCATAGAATAAAAATTCTGGAATGATTAACTAAATATTATTAACTAAAATGCGTGCAAATTTGTGCAAATAAATTCTAAACTTCGGTTAAAACTTTTAAAGTCAGAAATGGACAACATGAGATAATTCTGGATGTGGTCTATCCAAGGTTAAAACCAGTCTTGATAAATGTGAAATATATTATTAGTTAAACTGAAAAAAAAGAAATAAGAAAAAAAACTTTATAAAAAACCTAAATATACTTTAAACATAATTAATCTACATTGTCAGTTTATGTGCAAAAACAATTTAAATGAATTTCATTTAGATATTAGAAATGCAATAATAATTAATGAAACAAAATAACAGATATTTGCAATAAAAACTGATTTTTCCTCTTTCAGCAAATATTAAATTATAAACGCGTAGTATAATACTTAGGCACACCTATGTTTGAAATAATGCAAAGCTGGTCATTAACATGCCTGACATCTCAAATAGAAAAGCCCATTCTTATTATTTCCTGTTGTTTTCCAGTTATAAGAAAGAATATTAAAAGTCTCCATAAAAAATATATATATTTCACTAACTGCATTAAGTGATTATACACGGTATTATTTACACTCGGCTACTAAGAGGATTATTATTGTTTGAAAATCAATTGTAATAAATAGTTCCTAGATTTAAAAATATATATAAGCATTTTTAAGCAATGTATGGATACCAGGGATCCCCATATTATCAGACGAGACGAGATAAGGCGAGATTTTCGAAATCTCGTCTCAGTCTCGTTAGTTGAGAAAAAAATTACTCTCGATTTAGTCTTGCTCTGGCTCTCTTTACTGTTTCTCTAGTCTCTTCTCATCTCGTCAAATATAGTTTTTGCTAGAACATATTGTTAAGATAGTGAAAAACGAGATAATTACGGTTAGGTGTACTTAGTGCCGTGCGGTTTGTCCTTTGAAAATACAGTTATTTAAAATTTCGATTATTTCATGTGGTGAATTTTTTTCTCCAGATTCTCATTTCCATTTTTTTCCCACTGAATTAACTTATTTTTTTAGTTTAATTAACACATTTCCTGCCACTTTTTTTTAATTTTCTTGTATTTATTTGCAGGGCCGGACAAAGGCGGTAAGCAAGTGATGCGAGGCATCAGGGCGCTTACACAAGAGGGGCGCCAAAACAACAACAAAAATTACTTAAAGTGTTATTAATTCATTACGTATTTGAAACCAAGATAAACGAAAAACGTAATATAGTGAATATTTTGTTAAACGAGTTATATGGGAAGCGCATTCGATTTTTTTTAAATTTTATTACAAACATCCTTTTCAAGATAGTTAGAGTATTTTTTAAGCCATAAATTATTTTTTTAAATTCATGGTCTATACGAAAAACTAGAAACAAATACGTATTTCCGTATACCACTATAGAGGGCCTAAAACATTCATTTTCTATCGAACTACTACACATCGCGTTTGTAAAAATAATTATCGTGAAACAATTTGTTATAATAGTTGTGACATTGTGTGAATTTAGTTGGACATCTACATTATCGGAAAGATAATATTGAATAATTTAATTAATAAATTCTGCAGGTATGTACATGTATTAAAAGAATTATTTTCTTTTTGTTGTATAATTTATGAGCCTATACATTTTCAACTCTAAATTGGAATTATTTTTCTGTAAACGCGTTCTGATTTAATTTTATATAATATCAAACGTTTTTTGACATTTTTCTTCTTTTTAATTTCTCTTCTCTACGAATTATATTTAATTTGCTTACGTTTTTAATTGTATTTCTTTAATTTTGATCTTTTTTTTTATAACAATATATTAGAATATTAGATAAGACAATTTTAATATATTTAAGAAATTTATGGATTTCTTTAATAATAATTTCAATAAAAATTGTTTTTAGAATTTTCAAGAAACGTTTTTTTTAATTTTGAAGAAATTAAGAATTTTATTAAAATATATGCAGAATATAAAATTTTTTTAAAAACATAAAAATAAAAGCAATTTTGTTTAATTAATTTGAAATTATTAGTAAACAATTGTTTTTCGTAACAGGATATTGAAAAAAAATATGAATTTCTTAAACACATAATTTGTTCAATTCAGTTCAGTGTTCAAAAAAACACTAAAAAAATGAAAATCGAATATTAAAAAAAAATCGTATAAGAATTATTAAAAGTTATTTTCCTTTAGCGGGTTAAATATATAAATATAGTCTTTATATTAGTGCTAATTACTTTTTTTCCCTTAGAATTAATTATAAATCAATTATTTAAAATAATATGGAAGGGAAGAAAAAATTATCAGGTTATCAAAATAGAAAAAGAAAGGCTGCGAAAGAAAAATTTATGCAAACACAATTTGGAGCACTTGATAATTTTATAGAAAAAACTAAAGTTTCAATTCACGAGAATGTTTCTAACGAATTTGTGGAATGAGTGGACAAATCTCATCTAAAAATGTAATTTTACATGAAGGATTGGAGGAGGATTTGAATGACGACCAACTAAATAAATCAAATGATAAAGAACAGCGAAATGAAGATACTTTTGTAGAACAACCCATTGAAGAACGACGCCATGAAGAACAACGCAATGAAGAACAAACCAATGAAGAACAAATCAATGAAGAACAAACCAATGAAGCACAACTTAATGAAAAACGGCGCAATAAAGAAAAACCTACCTATGTTATAGAGCCCTCTAATTCTTTTATTAATAATTTAGAAGATCCAGCAAATTGGCCTAAAATGACTGATAGTATGCGAATTAGTTTAATTGAGCTTGGACCCACACACAAAAAAAAATTATCCTAGAAATTTAAAAGGGCGAAAATTTAGCAATGCATATTACAAAAAGAAATTGGCTAATGGCGAATTAGTACACAGGTCATGGTTAAGTTACTCCGTGTCAAAAGATAGTGTCTTTTGCTTTAGTTGAAAACTTTTCTGCTCAACAAATTATGACGGTTCTGCTTCAAATTTTATATCAAATGGATACAATCAGTGGCAAAATTTATCGAAAATACTAAAAATACATGAAAAAAGTTCGGTTCATGCAAAACGCCTAAAAATGTGGTATGATTTAAGAAAGAAACTGAAAGTCAATAAAACACTTGACAGGGAAAATCAAAAACTTATAGAGTTAGAAAAAAAAAACATTGGTCAGATGTAACTTTAAGAATTATGGAAATAATAAAATTTCTTGCTTCTCGATGTTTAGCTTTACGTGGGACATCTAATAAGTTATATGATAAAAATAATGGTATTTTTTTTAAATTAATTGAATGTTCGAAGTTCGATTCAGTTGTCGAGACCCACATAAATAGAACTTTAAAATCTAAATATAAAACTAATTATTTAAGTAAACGTATTCAAAATGAAATTATTCAATTGTTAGGTGATAATATTAGAGATAAAATTTTATCCAATGTAAAACTAGCTAAATAATTTGCCATTATATTAGATTGTACTCAGATTAGATAAAAGTCGTACTGAACAAATGTCAGTTATTGTTAGATATGTTTCATTAGTTGACAAAAAAGTATCTATTCAAGAACACTTTTTAGAATTTTTGGCTATAGAGAATTCTATGGGCAAAGGTCTATGTGATGTGATAATTTATAAATTGCAAAGTTGCAATTTAGACATTCAAAATATTAGAGGCCAGGGATATGACAACGGTGCCAATATGAAAGGCAGAAGAAATGGTTTGCAACTTTTGATTATGGTTTGCAACAATTGATTTTGAATCAAAATTCCAGAGCTTTTTTTGTGCCATGTGCAGCCCATAGCCTTAATTTAGTTGTCAACGATGCTGCAAAAGTAAATTGCAAAACAATAAGCTTTTTGGAACAATACAGGCAATATATAATTTTTTGCACTATCCACTAAGGGTTGGGCTATTTAATAAAATATGTATCATCATTAACCTTAAAACCACTTTCGGACACTCGATGGGAAAGTCGCATTAATGCTTTACAACCATTGCGACATCAAGCAGAGGAAATCTATGATGCTTTATATGATATATATTCAGAAGACAATTTTGATCAAGAAAGTAAACATGAATCGGACGTATTATGTTCAAAATTGAAAGATTATGAATTTCTATGTTCACTTATTTTATGGTATGATATATTAAATTCAATCAATCCTCTTAGTAAAATGTTACAAAATCCACAATTGAATATTCCCATTGCTTTAGATGCCATAAAAAACTTAAAAGATTATTTTTTTAATTACCGTAAAGATTAGATATATCATATAATTCACTACTAGAATCAGCTAAAAAAATGTGTAAAGATCTGGATGGAGAACCACACTTCAAAAGTAACAATGAAGTTAGAAAACGTAAAAAACGTAGAATGTTTCAATATGAACATAATGATGAAGGGCCCCAATCCCCTGAAGAGGTATTTAAAATAAATATATTTTATTCCATATTAGACACTACGATCTCATCGCTAGGCGAAAGATTTGATCAAATGAAAAGTCAAAATGCGCAATTTGCGTTTTTGTCAAACCTGAGTAATCTCTGCGACACAAACTCGGAGGTGCTAAAGAAATATTGCTTTGATCTTCATATCCATTTAAGCGATAAGGACGAAAAAGATATAGATGGACACGAATTGTATGAAGAACTATTAGTATTTAAAACTTTATTTTCAGCCGAACTAATACAATTCAAAAATCCATTGCATGTTCATCATTTATACATGAACATGATTTGATTGACACATTTCCGAATTTAAATATCGCCCTAAGAATTTATCTCACTCTACCCACTAGCTTAGCTAGTGGAGAGAGGTCGTTTTCACGTCTTAAATTAACAAAAAAATATTTACGCTCTACTATGTCGCAAGATTATAATAAATTTAGCAATTATAGCTATAGAAAATGATGTTTGCGAAACATTAAATATTTCCGAAATTATAAGTAAATTTAGCATTGTCAAAGCAAGAAAAATTAAAATGTAAATATTTGTTACTGTATTTAAGGTACCAATGGTCAATAAAAGGTGTTTAAATTAAAATTTAAAAATTAAAAATATTTTTTTAATAGGGCGCCAAGTATGTTTTGCATCAGAGCGCCAATGACCCTTTGTCCGGCCCTGTTTATTTGTTATAAATAAATCGTATTCCTTTTGTTAATTGTCATCAACTGAGGCTCGGGCTGAGAGACCTCTGATCAGTGAAAACGTACCAAATATTTTACACACATTAGGGTTAACCTGTTTTTTGTATACTCAGTCCTAAACCATTTCATGGTTACTCCCCCCATAATACTTTATGGTCTAGTGTACTAATCCTGTTTGAAAGAATTAGGAAGAAAAAAAATGTTTTTATTTATATTTGTGTAGTGTTTTTCAATACCTAGTGAGATTTTGGTATATAGTGAGGGTATTGGTACATTAGAAATTATCAAGAACAATGACTGAAAGTAGTTTTCTCAAAACTTTGTCTTATATAAATGTCTTGCCCGATCTCGTTCCTTCGTTCGAATCTTATCCGATCTTATATTATTAAGTATTCCTTAATCTTGCCTCGTCTTGTTTAATCCCCTTTAGCCTTGTCTAGACTTGTTTGAGTTTGTGCAATCTTGCCCATTCCTGCAAAATCTTGGATAAACAAAACTAAGCCTATATCTTCTTTAGTCTTTTTTATTTATTTACCTACATTCCCTACTTTTTTTTATTTACTTACCTAAAGACTAACTACAATTAAATAAACTGTTGTACATTTTACATTCTTGCATTCTCCATTGCCAGTTTGCTCTTTCCATTTTTTCACCCGTCTCAGCAATTCCAAACCCTTTCCCCTTTCATTTAAATTTTATCATATTTTAGTAAAAATAAAATATTGCTGTCTTGTTCAATAATAGTAAAACAACTAATTAATTTTCATTTTCACAAGGCATCAATCAGTAAAGTCTGTCGATCAATAGGCATCAGTCAAGTTTTTCGATGAATAGGGTATACATTCATAATTTTGGTTAATATGGCTAAATTCAGCTTTAATCATCTATGAAATGGATAGCATCGTTTAGTCTTATTAGTTTAGTCTTAAGCAGAAACGCGTCCATGGATGTTCATAATTTTTATTATTTATCAGGTTATGTCATTTTAGAAACCCAAATGGCCTCTCATAGCACGTAAGTGCAAGAGCCGTACTAAGAATCGTACTAGTAATTATATATATTATATTAATATTATATTATATTAATTAGAGAACTTGGTATTTTTCTTAATTATTTTCTTGTCATCAAGTCTTGTTTACCCCTATCTATTCTTACGGAGCCTTGCCTAGTACTGTCCAATCTTGGATGAACAGGTCTAAATGTAACCTTGTAAAGATTTATCTAATTTTTACCAGTCTTATTTAAAGACTGATAAAAATTAGATAAATCAACTAAGAAATTAATAAAACAACTAAGTGATATCCATTTCCAAAGGCATAATTAAAGTCTATCGATTAATATGCATCAATAAAGTTGCTTAGTATGATTCAATTTAGCTTTAACCATATATGAAATTGAGAAACAATCTTTGATATTCTTGGTGTTGTCATTCCTGTACTAGACAATATCTATCAAATGTTTTTTTAGATTTTTCCATTTTCGAAATAGCGATTAAAACTGCAAATCATTAGCTAATAACTGTCTATGCATATGAACAAAAAACAAAATTATAAACAAAACTGAAAATGCCCAGTGACGACATTCAAAGCGCGTATGTTATAACCAAGTAAAAAGTTAATTAAACAAATATATAAAACAATATGCATATTTCCTAATGTTATAATAAATTTGTTTTAAATTATTTTTTTTCTTTCCACCTCAAAATATAATAAATATAAGCTATAATATAAAATAAAATATTTCACAGATGGTTACCAGAATTTAGGTTTGGTCAAATCTGGGAAAAAAATATGAACGAGATCGGTGGTCTCGTATTCTAGGCTAGTCTAGTTTTTACGATACCGGAAAAATATCGTTCTCGAGTCAAGCTATAGTGGATACTTCATTATAAGATTTCAAAAACAGCTCTTACAGTTAGTAACAAAATAAAGATAATAAAAAATTAAAATATGTGATAATATACTAATTTTGTAATAATTAATCTATTATTAAGTCTATAATTAAAGTCTTTTTCTTAATTACAATAAAATAAGCACATAGTGAAATCAAAATTTAAATATATAAGAAAATTTATACAAAGATACAATGTATAAAGATACAATGAAAAATAGGTTCTAATAAAAACAAATTTTACGAATTTTTTTGGGAAATTAAAAACATTTTTTTCACAAGAAAATTTTTGAGACTTGATAAAATAAATGACCACCGAGATCTAGAGCACCGAATACGAACAGTGATCACTCAGCTGCTCTTTAGCTTTAGTTAACATATTAGATTCTAGGAGGTCTATTGACCCTTTGAGGACCAAGAACTTTCTGTGTTAATAATTTGATATTTTTGGGGGTTTTATAACAAAACTAAAATAAAAACACCAATTTATGTTGTTAAGAATTTTTTTTATTTGTAGTTTTTTCAAAAATAGGTGGTTCCACTGAAGCACCACTAGAAAATAGAAACTATTTTTATTCCTTATGAAATTCCTTATTCCAATTTTGTTTGTATGTGAGGCATAATCCCACATGACAAAAACTGCAATGCCATCTTGTTCTGCGAGGTTTAGGCTTTGTGCTACAATTAGCACATCGCACTTTTGTGCCATGTTCCGGCATATATGCAGCCTTATCACTTCTTTTTTCTAAAGGAACCTGGACTTTGAATCTACTGGCATGATTTGGAAAACTCGCACTTCTCCTTTTCTCTGGAATACCAGTTTGGGCTCCTATTAGTCCAAAAACTACGGCCAGTTTAAAATCTTTCAATGACATTGTCGCTGTCCCAAGCGATCGTGTTTTGAAGAGAATAAAAGAATTGAGTACAGTCAAATCCAAATAATGCCAGAAAATTCTATGCAACCATTTTTTAGACTTTCTGTCAATTTCGTAACATGTTTTAGCATATCTGATTTATCCACATACCCTATGTGCCGATTATAATCCTTTACTAATTTTACTTCCGTCCTTTTTTGTTCTTTGAACTTCTTCTTCATCGCTTGGACTGTGAAAATTACTTAAAAACATAGGCTTCTTATCCATCCATTTCAATGCTAAGACACCATCTTGACTTATCCTCCAATCAAAAAGAAAAAATCAAATTGATTGCCAAGAAATGTTTCATTTCTTTGACAGTATATAAAAAATATGCATATTTCCGTCCGATTATTATAAAAAATTTGTTTGAAATTATTTTTTTTATTTCCACCTCAAAATATAATAAAATTAAACCCATAACATAAATTTAGGTTTTTTATGAACGAGAGTTTGGTGGGTTTCCCCATGCTTTTGTGTTATGTATAAATTAGATTGAAAAACTATAGTTTCTAAATGATTTTAAGAAAATAATGTTTGGAACACATCAACTGGATATTCCAAATTATCTGGAAGGTCTAGCCCTATAGGTGCCATAAATGGTTGAACACTGGTCCCATCTAGAAATGTTTTTGTTCCATTTTAAAGATTGTTCTTCCTTCGATACCATATATCTTTGTAATGGTAATTCATCTTCACTGTCCCAGTCATTCTCTACATTGACACCTACCACTAATTTTATAGCTATTTCTTCGCCTTCTTTTATATAATACTCAGTTTCGCTTTTACTTTCAGAAGTATTTGATCTATCTGAAGGAATTTCTTCAATTAGTGCATAAGCTTGATCATTAGTCAAATTACTAATGTCAAATTTATTCATTTTGAGATCCTAAGAAAATTAAAATTATTTCAAGCTAGTGGTGTCATATGGATCCACTTATCATAGATCTTAAAAGAGGTAAACTACATATTCAATGGGAAACAGTCTTAGAATCATGTAACTATATATTAAGGCTATAATATAATGCAGAACATATGGAAGTATAAATACAACCATTCACATGTAAAACACTACGAGCAAATGCTAGGTTAATGGGAGTCGTAAGGGAAATGCGTGCGAGGCCTAGTTACAAGTCAAATCTTGTCGGTTGAATTAGTCATGTTGATTTCAATTAGTCGGTTGAATTAGCCAGTAGTGGTTCCAGCTTACGATCACTAGGCCGCTCAGAAAATATATATATATATATATATATATATATATATATATATACAGGGTGCTTCAAAAAAATGTATACACACTTTAAACTATTGTAGTTTTCCCGCTCTACAAGGCTAATGTTATATTTCTTCGCCAGGTGCCAGCATAATCGTCCCTCTATGTTATATTATCAGTTGGAATTTGTAATATCAACATGGGGGACGTACGTTTGAGTTTTGAAGAACGTAAGCAGGTTATTAAGTGGTACTGGAAGTTTGAGAATATAAATGAAGTTCAAAGACAGTGGAGAAGGGAGTATGATACAGAACCACCTTCAAGATTAACAATTACACGCATACGAGACAAATTCGAAGTTCATGGAACAGTGTGTGATGTGCATAAAGGTCATTCAGGTCGGCCTCGAACAGCTACAAGTGATGAGTCATCAACGGCAGTCTTGGAACTGTTTCAACGCTCTCCTAACAAATCTTCAAGGCAAAGGGCACGTGAAAGTGATGTAAGGGCTAGCAGCGTGCTACGCATTCTGAAGAGAGGCAAGTATCGTGTTTACATTCCAAGGCTGGTGCAACAGCTAAATGACGACGATCCAGATCGAAGGTTGCAATTTTGTGAATGGATTCAGGAGATGGTGATACGTGAACCGGGATTTATGGGTAGCATCATTTGGTCGGATGAAGCCCAATTCAAACTTAATGGAACTGTCAATAGGCACAATTGTGTTTACTGGGGTGAAGAAAA
The DNA here is from genome assembly GCA_944588485.1 of Phosphuga atrata. Lineage (NCBI taxonomy): Eukaryota > Metazoa > Arthropoda > Insecta > Coleoptera > Silphidae > Phosphuga > Phosphuga atrata. Next base: position 30,919,040 of record OX155898.1, read on the forward strand.
TCCTCACATTACAATTGAAAAAGCTGTAAATTTGCCTGGTGTAAATGTGTGGTGCGGTTTGTCTTCAAGGGGACTCATTGGACCTTTTCGATTTGAAGGCACTGTAACTGGTAATAATTACCTAACAATGCTTGCTGATTCCATATTTCCTGCCATTCGTGCATTATACGGTAATGATGATTTTTATTTTCAACAAGATGGTGCTCCGCCGCACTATCACAGGGACGTACGAGCTTACCTGGATCAAAATTTGTCGGGACAGTGGATAGGACGCAGGGGGCCAATCGAGTTTCCAGCACGCTCTCCAGACCTTACACCACTGGATTTCTTCTTGTGGGGCACAGTAAAAGATGAGGTCTACAAACGTAAACCACGTAACCTAGACATTCTTTGGAATGAGATTCAAGCAGTGTGTAGAGAAATCTCATTGGACGTTTTGATACGATGTACAGAATCAGTGGTGACTCGTACTCAGAATTGTATTGATGCTGCAGGTCACCAATTTGAACAGTATAAACATTTGTTATTTATGTTTCATTTACATTGGACTTTCAGCTTTCTATTTTCCTGAAATTTAACTTTGTAGAACGGTAAATAAATTTTCTATGGAAGTTCAAAGTGTGTATACATTTTTTTGAAGCACCCTGTATATATATATATATATATATACAGGGTGCTTCAAAAAAATGTATACACACTTTAAACTATTGTAGTTTTCCCGCTCTACAAGGCTAATGTTATATTTCTTCGCCAGGTGCCAGCATAATCGTCCCTCTATGTTATATTATCAGTTGGAATTTGTAATATCAACATGGGGGACGTACGTTTGAGTTTTGAAGAACGTAAGCAGGTTATTAAGTGGTACTGGAAGTTTGAGAATGTAAATGAAGTTCAAAGACAGTGGAGAAGGGAGTATGATACAGAACCACCTTCAAGATTAACAATTACACGCATACGAGACAAATTCGAAGTTCATGGAACAGTGTGTGATGTGCATAAAGGTCATTCAGGTCGGCCTCGAACAGCTACAAGTGATGAGTCATCAACGGCAGTCTTGGAACTGTTTCAACGCTCTCCTAACAAATCTTCAAGGCAAGGGGCACGTGAAAGTGATGTAAGTGCTAGCAGCGTGCTACGCATTCTGAAGAGAGGCAAGTATCGTGTTTACATTCCAAGGCTGGTGCAACAGCTAAATGACGACGATCCAGCTCGAAGGTTGCAATTTTGTGAATGGATTCAGGAGATGGTGATACGTGAACCGGGATTTATGGGTAGCATCATTTGGTCGGATGAAGCCCAATTCAAACTTAATGGAACTGTCAATAGGCACAATTGTGTTTACTGGGGTGAAGAAAATCCTCACATTACAATTGAAAAAGCTGTAAATCTGCCTGGTGTAAATGTGTGGTGCGGTTTGTCTTCAAGGGGACTCATTGGACCTTTTCGATTTGAAGGCACTGTAACTGGTATTAATTACCTAACAATGCTTGCTGATTCCATATTTCCTGCCATTCGTGCATTATACGGTAATGATGATTTTTATTTTCAACAAGATGGTGCTCCGCCGCACTATCACAGGGACGTACGAGCTTACCTGGATCAAAATTTGTCGGGACAGTGGATAGGACGCAGGGGGCCAATCGAGTTTCCAGCACGCTCTCCAGACCTTACACCACTGGATTTCTTCTTGTGGGGCACAGTAAAAGATGAGGTGTACAAACGTAAACCACGTAACCTAGACATTCTTTGGAATGAGATTCAAGCAGTGTGTAGAGAAATCTCATTGGACGTTTTGATACGATGTACAGAATCAGTGGTGACTCGTACTCAGAATAGTATTGATGCTGCAGGTCACCAATTTGAACAGTATTAACATTTGTTATTTATGTTTCATTTACATTGAACTTTCAGCTTTCTATTTTCCTGAAATTTAACTTTGTAGAACGGTAAATAAATTTTCTATGGAAGTTCAAAGTGTGTATACATTTTTTTGAAGCACCCTGTATATATATATATATATACATATATATATATATATATATATATATATATATATATATATATTCGTGGTCCCATGGTGGAACCACTTCACTTGAAAGAGTTAAGGACCCCCCCCCCCACTTCTTTAAAATCCAAATTTGATGACACAAGAATTATGAGATCTTTATGTGTTAATTATGTGCTGCAATCGCAATTTTTGTGCTCGCAAAGTTCAATGAAAAAATCTATCTAACTAGTGGGGGTCCTAACTTACTGTAAATCTAGGTCAAGAAATGGGATACCGATATCAGATGAGCGCTACAATTATGTCCACTTTACGTACTTTTCAAGTACTCTGGAACTCAACCCTTTGTGCGAATAATTGATCCCAAACCGTATGAGCCATAAGAGATCAAATCTGTAATAATCGAGCACAAATTTTTTATTTTATATTATTCTCTTTTTTTTCTAAATTTCTTCGTAATTTTCAAAAGTTTTTCGTCATAGATAAACATGGCAGAATTATTTTTAGCTGTGACCCAAATTTTTTAAACTTTTATTTTACAATATTTTAACTTTTCTATTTAATTTTGAATTCACTTGTAATGGCAATATTAAGGAATAAATTTCATAAATGTTGGTAACCTTAGATTGTTTCTAAAAATGATTTGTGATTGTTTGATGTAACAAATATTATAATAGCAAATAGAGTGTGTAGCAAATATTGTGGTAGCTAACTCCATGTAACAAATATTGTAGCAGCTGTGAATTAGTTGAAATTTGTAAACATTGAGGGAAAATATATTTTGAGTTTTGCAAATATGATATTATTATAAAATAAATTGTAGAAACTGTGACGATTACATTTCTTTTAAATATTTTTATAAGATTACTAAATTTACAAGATTTTTCTTGCAATTTTTTTTTTCAGTTTTTGATAAGATTCTTCATCAGTTTTTTCTAAAACAATAAGATGGTATCCTTTGTCCACCCATAAAACATTAGTTTAGTTTCTCTAAACCAGGCCTTTCTAGCCTAAAGTTATATGTATCTCTTATCTTAAATGCCTGTTAATATTATCTCTCTTTTCTAGTGTTGTCTGGGTTGACTAATTTAAAAATAAAAACAGGCCAATCTGGGCTGACTAATATTGCTTGTCTAGTTATCTGCATAATCTATTTATATCTGTTGATTCTATTTATATCTCTAGCTTTATTTGCTCCCTATAATGTCCTTATCTATTAAGTCTTGTCTGTGTACTTTTGACCATAACCTAACATAACCCAATAATGCTTGTCTATGTTTTTCGCACTGCTCTTGTCGGTGTTGTTCAACACCACGACAAAGGGGACTACTAAGTAAACAATTCTGGACAGAGAGTCACCGCCAAGAGTACCGAGTAGAGTAAAGACATAATTAGACTTGCATAATTAATCAAAATTAGACAGAGTAATAAATAGACATCGCATTATATGCACTATCAACATGCCAAAATATGCATGCAAATATGAATTTAAAACGGTCGAAATATGCACAAAAAATGGGCGAAATATGCACAAAATATGCACAATTAAAATACTATTTATTATTGGAATTTTCTAATTTTTTGCAATATACGGTTGTAGTTCTTGTGACAATATACAATTAAATATTTTTCTAGACTTTCTAGAGCAAACTTGTAACGTTTGTCACTTAATATTAATTTGTAGGCTGAAAATGACCTATCTACGTCAACTGACGTTACTGGACAGAACTTGAAATTTGGCTTGATTTCTGCAAAAACCTCTTCAGGCAGAGTTTGGCTGGTGCCTTTGATAAATGCGTTTACTTTCTTTGTTCCTTCAAGACCTGGGTTTTTATATAGAACAGCATTTAGTTTGCCACGGATCTTTTCCGATAGGGAACTCGGAAGGTCCTTGCTCTGTTCAATCATTATTTCCTATATTTCCAAGGATTTGTACAGAGGAAGGTTTTTAGTTTCTAGTCTCTCAATGGCGTCGGGAATATTGCTGAAATGTGTTACAATTACAGCAATATTTTGTTTGATTAAAGGATCCTCAAATTCCGGCAGACTTGAATTAATTAATACGGATAAATAATTAATCAGGATAAAACAATACAGCTTTCAACCACGTTAATATTGCCACCACGTTCCCCACCTAATATTGGTTTTGGAGGTAGTGTTAGGAATGGCAGCCGCTCTTTATATTTTTGCACGTGCTATGGTGCTTTTAAAAACATTTTCTTTGTAGAGGAAATCAATTTATTGACATTCCCGAACTCTTACCTGATCTCTTCCGCAAGTCGCTGTAATCCGTGGGGTAGACAGGTGATGTGAAGCAAGTTTGGGTAAAACTCTTTCTGAGCTTTACCATATAAAGTGCACCGTCAGAAATAAAAACACACATTCTCTTGTCCATAAAAGAATCGATAAATAGTGATTTGATGCAATCATTTATGCACCGGGCAATAGTTGAATAATTTGTTTTTTCTAGGACCTTTCAGGCAACCAACTGGGGAGTAGAGCTCATTGGATAATTTTCCAACAATCACATTCGCTATATAAAATCCATATGAATCTGTCGTTTCATCGGCTGAATGATGAAAGGTAGTTTTTTCGAATCGTGGATTCTTCAGGAATTATTTGATTAATGCAATACTTCTTAAGGAATCTTTGGCATATATCGTTATTCAATTGATGAAAAGGAATATTGCACGCATCAATAAACTAGCAAAAATCTTTGTTGAATTCTATTTTCTTTGTAGTATCTATCTTTGTAGAATTGAAATCAGCAGTTGTTGACGACTTTTTGAAGGTTTCTGTCTTACATCTGGTCTGGATCGATCTGGTATTCTTTTGATGAAGGTATTCGCTTATCACACACCTTGCAGAAAATAACAGTGCCCTCAGATGTAAATTGGCCTGGGTAATTTTTATTCCAGGATTCCATTAAAATCTGTTTTTTTAATGGTGGCATTATTTTAGCAAAAACAAGATTTTCGTAGGTATCAAAACACGGCGACAGATTTAATGACAAGCAATCTGAAAATTGCCGCATCCCGAAAACGTTTTCGCCTAATGCAAGCCAGTAGATCGGGCTGCGTCCCGCCACCGTTGGCGCGTAATACAAAACATATTTAACTACTGAAATGAACACTAAATGAAAAAGTACTAAAATATATAATTATGATGTATGCATATAATTCGATGTCTAGTAATAACTGACGGCAGCGACATTGTTTCTTATTATTACTGCCAATATGTACATGTTCTGTATTTGTTCTAAATATTATGATCAGTTTTTTCATCAAGATCAATTTTGATATGTATAGATTTGTTATATTGGTCGTCCTCGATAGTGTAATGGACAACATACTCGCCTGACAAGCAGAAGACCGGGGTTCGATACCCCGACGAGGAGGCATTTTCGACTAGAGCGACACTAACCGCCAAGGCTTCTCATCCTCAAGCAATGCGAAATACGCAATACCGAGGTGGCGCATACTAAAAACCAAGGGTATAAGAGGGTTTAGTGAGAGGGATTTAGTGAGTTGAGTGGGTTTAGAGAGACACTTTTTTTGTGTGGGGGTCGTTTGGCTGCAAAGCCTTTCTACACTGCGACCAGCTTGATCTATTGTGCTTGACCCCACTACAATTACTCTCCCAGGAATTCAACTTCGTGAACGAAGTCTAAGATATTCCTGAGAAGGAATAGGCTTGCCCACTTCGGGGTCGCAAGATTGACCACCTTGGAGCTGAGTAGCAAGCCTGTTAGAGAGACTTATTTATCTTCAATATTTAAATTAGCTATATTTTAATAACGAGAGAAAAACCCATGAGACATAGAATCTATAGGAAATGTAAAACATTAGATATTTACAGTGTACTGTTAAAGTTTACATTAAATATATAAATTATATAAATTCTTCCAGGTTTTTGATCGTATTGGAGAGGATCCTTTGTTCTTCCTATGTTAGGTTGAGTGGGAGTTTGTTATAAATGATTTCTCCCTGGTTGCTTGGACCTTTTCCACATAGTGTTAAGTTTGTTTTGAGCCTATATAATTGGTGTTTGTTTATTGTGTTATATTGGTGTTTATCCACATGTTTCTGGCAGGTATGCTTCAGTTTATGGATGTTTCATGTTAGTTATAGGATATTCAAACTTTTAGATGTGAAAATACCTAGCTTCTTGAAATGAGGTCTACAGGACTCAGTGATCTTGATACACATAGGTCTGTTTTTTTTGCACAACTAAAATTGATTCAATTTGTGATGAGCATCCCCAAAGCAGTATACCATATGTGATTGGATCTCCGCAAAATAGAATGTAAGATCTTCAATTTTTAGAAATTGCAGAAGATACCTTATTTAAAACAGCTTCATTTGTAGTTTGGAGCACATATGTTTCATGGTGGTGTTCCATTGAAGGTGTTCAAATAAAATCCAAGGAACTTATGGCGGGTTTACGATTAACTTAATGTAACGCGACGCGACGTGATGTGAAGTGATCTTTACGTTAATGTTTGTGAAATTACAATCGACATAACGTGCCGCAAAACAGCATGTATGAAAAGTGACATTTGACAGCCATTTGACAGTTGACAGCGTTGGTACTTGAAAATGAATTATGTTGTGAGGCATTATCAATGTGTCAATGTTCTTTTTTATAAAGTGTAAACTTTTCAAACTGTAGACACAATGAATGTAACAGTACAATGGCAAATGCCACTCTTTCGAGTGCATTCGAGTACATGCGCGCAAAAATCAAGTGTTGATTGGCTGAAAGAATCACGTGAACAGCCCAGCTTCAGGCAACGCAAAGTGATTGTTTGGACATTGATAGCTTTCATATTACGTTAGGTTCGGAAACTTTTACATTACGTCGCTCGTAATCAGTCGCATATAAAACAATGTGTTTTAGGTTTAAATCACGTCTCGGCGTATCACGTTAAGTTCATCGTAAATCCGGTATTAGTCTCCTTAGTTCGTCTGATTTCGTCGTTAATTATTTTCAGTTGAATGTCTATATGTGCGAGGGCCATTTGTTGAGTACATCCAGGAGCATGTTGGCACGCATTGGGTTATTGGATGCATTTTTTCGGAGACCATAAAACTAGCGTCATCAGCAAACTTAATGTTATTTAACATTGTATAAGAAAAAAATATGAGCAATTACCTATTTTACAAACATGCTATCCGTCTGGTGAACATTACAAAATAAAAACACGATTAAAAATAGAAGCTCTCAAATATACAAAAATGAGACTCAATTACTGGAATAATTCCCCCGAGTTCGTTTACTTTCGATTCCTTCCTTCCCCTCCATTTTCTTCCTCAAACCCCACCGAAATCCCTTACAATAATTCCGCTTCATCTAATTCACCCCTCGTGCTTACTTATCCCTCCATTTACATCCTCTCAAAAAAAAACCATTTGCTGCTTTTTGTTTTTAGTTACTTAAACCTTTTTAGAGTACTTTTATAAAAATGAATAATAATACAATAATATGAATTAATAGGTATTTAACAAAGAGATAGATTGAAGAAGCTGTAAGTGGTTAGTTATCGGTGAGGTCAGAGGAAGGAGCACGCAATGCGTGGAATGTTTTCATTTCCTGTGCGCGATTCGTACTTGTGGAAACCGAACGCACGTTTCTCAACAATCGAGAATCATTAATTACGTAACGTGTACAATGCCATTCATTATATTTATGTGTGGTTATATGTGTCTGTACGTGGACAGGGAACGTTTATTAATAGTATTGTTGTTGTATTTTTAGATTTTCTATTACGTGTTATTCTATTTTTTTTTTAACTACATGTACCATTGATTTCGATATGTCATAGGAAATAATTAGATACAAGTTTATATTTAATACCTGCTCTACAAGATCAAGTAGACTGGTTTGAAGAAATAAAACTACTAATTGCAAATATATCAGGACAAAATGATTCAAAGATAGCCTAAAGAGATGATGGAATAAATTTGCAAGAGAAAATTTATGATTTGACTATATTATTCAAACCCATATCGACAAGTATAGATTAAAAACACAAAATTTAGTTTATTTATTGTATTTATATATATATATATATATATATATATATATATATATATATATATATATATATATATATATATATGATATTATTTCTAATTTAATTTGTTTCATATATTTAGCCTATACAAATTTGTAATAAGTAAATTTATTACCACTAAAGTGAGACTATCTAAATATTACATTGATAAATAATAATTTCATGTATTTGTATAATCTATTTACATAGCCATATCAGTTTACCCTAATCAGTAGTCTTCAATCTGTGTTTGGCGAAATCCCTGGCTTTCTATGCAACCTCTTTATTAGCTCAAAAACTTCATATTTACACTTAATATAATTCATGTCTATAAATACTTATTAATTAATTATTTCTTATTAAAGCATTTTACTATTCAACCGTGATTCTTTCAACTAACAATAAACAGGGAATAAACAGGGAAAGTTTAAGAAAAAAAAAGTTAACAGAGAATAAACATGTACAAAAGGGCATAATGTAAGGTTTTTAGGGCTTATTCATTTTCTCTTAATTTTTAACGTAAATTACATTCAATACTGTGAAATGAATCAGAACCATTTTTATGTAGAAAGAGTTCTCGTAAGTCGACAAGTTTGAAAAACAATGTTCTAGTACGTATGTATATATTCTTGTCTGTTTAATTTGGTTTTCCATAATTTAGTTATTCCTGCTTCTAATTTAATACCAGTTTTACTACAAATACAAAATATGAGTTTATGCATAACATCCTATTAAACTTTTTGATATATTTACTTACTTCCATAAAAAAAATCTACATGAATAGTTCGTGAAGTTGTTGATGTGCTGGCTACCCTTGAGCTTGTTCGAAATTCCCTGCTTTCCTGTAGCTTAAAATAGGACCCCTTAGAATTTTATTTTGAGAATGTTTTGAGTAAATTATGCAGCTAAGTATGCTCTTCATATTTTGTAAAAGATTTAAAAATCTGAAAGTAATAAACAATGAAGTTTAATCCGATGGCTTGAATATTGCTATGCAAAAATTATATGTTAATTATTCTGTTCATAAACACGCAGGTATTAAGAAAATAAAGATTTATGACGGTTACAAAAGGAATCAAGACATAATATTATTGAAAGAAATTCATTTTGTGAATTTGTCTGAAATTCTACTACTAAAGATTGTCCAAATTACAGATTTGCTGACATTTATATTTGTTCCGTAAAAACGATGTTTTTCGAATTATGGAACGATTGAAGAACGCTTAATTGTTTTATAACACTTATTACCAAAATGGGGAATCATGTTAAAACGACAAATTTTTGATGAAATATTAGTTGATATTGGGGTGAAACCAAACTAATTATAGATACAATCATACCTTGAATATATAAGTATATTCAAGCTTTCCGTAACTCTATATTATTAAGTCTTTTTAAGACTACAAAACAAATCTCATGTTGAAACACAACAGATATTTGTATGCTATTAACTAGCCCTCACACCACTTGCGTGAAACAAAACAAGAACTAGATAAATAGCATTGTTTTTAAGACCACATCTTTCTATTTAACCCAAGTGAATTGCCATTTGCAGACGCGTTCACTTGGGTTAAATAGAAAGATGTGATCTTAAAAACGTTATTTATCTAGTTCTTGTTTAGTGCCATGAAAGTGGACCGAGAGCAGGGTAAATAGCATACAAATATCTGTTGTGTCTCAACATTTGTTTTGTACACATAAAAAGATTTAATAATATTATAGAGCTATGGAAAGGTTGAATATATTGATATATTCAAGCTATATTCCGCTTTAATAAGTTGGCATGATTGTATCTATAATTAGTTTGGTAACACCCCAAGATTTTATTATCATTTAAATCAATTAATCACTCCAAGAAACTAAATTCAGGTGCTAAATTGTTATTCATCTAGTTCTTGTTCAGTGCCAGGAAAGTGAACCGAGGGCTAGTAAATAGCATACAAATATCTGTTATGTTCACATGAGATCTGTTTTGGAGTCTTAAAAAGACTTAATAATATTATACAACTATGGAAAGGTTAAATATATTTATATATTGAAGCTATATTCCGCTTTAATAAGTTGGTATGATTGTATCTATAATTAGTTTGGTATCACCCCAATATTCTACTATCATTTAAATCAATAACTGAAAGTAAGTTCAGCTCTTTCTACACACGTCATATAAAACCTAAGCTCGATAAGCTCGGCACTTGGTTTTCTAACAAATGTAAGTGTATTACATTTTATAATTCAAAAGAGCAAAGCTTAGCAAATAGCATATAAATATCTGTTGCGATATTTCTTGTGATATTGCATGAGATTACTTTTGTATTCTTAAAAAGACTTAATTACTTAAAAAGACTTAATACTATAGAGCTACGGAAAGGTTAAATATATTTATATATTCAAGTTATATTCCGCTTTAATAACTTGGTAAATAGAACTGGTATTACTAAAAAGATACAATTAATATGAGTGGGGGCTTCGGGCACCGGAACGGAAAGGGTGGAAGAGGCTCGTCAAGTAGGAAAGAGCTCTGCAAAACCTATAGCGTCGAGGAGTAAGTTTAATTACAGTAAGTTTAGGAGTAGGTAAGTAAATTTTTCTAAAAACGAAAATAAGTCTGTTCCAGAACGTTCACAGTAAAAGAATGCGAAATCGAATTTGTGCCAAAATCTCATCTATAATTTTGACAAAGGAATCATAACTTATATAAAGGAGGTCACTTGCAACAAATAATTCACCATTGCACTATTAACAACATTTCTAGTGGTCAATCACACCAACAGTGAATACGTTGACATGTTGATAATTTATGGGGAAGTACTCCAGAATTCTGCTGCTGCAAGCTGATTGTACGCTGAACGGTTTCCTAACAGGCCAACACCTATTCCACAAAAATCGGCTCTAGTAATCCGTGCACGAGAAACTGGTGTAATGCAAACACGTCAAAGTCGGGATGGTGGACCTGGCCGAAACCAACGAATTTTGCCCGAAGAAGAAATCTTAAATCTTGTCGAAGTAGATCCTTCTACTACTATTCGACAAATATCTCGGCAAGTAGATGTCTCCAATCGAATTGTGTGGTAAACGCTGCGCGGGAGTCAATTGTTCCTGTCCATGTACAAAAAGTACAAGCTTTACAACTTAAAGATCATCCGTTACGTCTACAATTTTGCCGATGGTTTCTACAAAATCATGCTGGAATTCCAAACTTCCATTTTTCTTCCTCTTTTCTTCCATTTTATTGGCGACCGATGAAGCAACAAGAATCTCAGCAGGAAATAGTATATATAATATATCAAGAAATGTCAAAATGAGAATATATAAAACAATAATAAAACCAGTAGTAACATATGCAAGCGAAACGTAGGTTCTAAAACAAGAAGACGAAAAAACCTGTGTATCTTCGAAAGAAAAATATTAAGACGAGTATACGGACCAGTGCAAGAAGAAGGGGAATGGAGGATACGAATGAATCACGAGTTAAGAAACCTATATGAAGACCCAGATATTGTTGCCACAGTAAAGTCGCAACGATTGAAATGGTAGTGACACGTAATAAGAATGAAAAATATGGCAAAAATGGCATTCGACAAAAAAACAGAGGAGACGCGGAAGCGAGGCCGACACAGAAAAAGATGGAGCGATGATGTGGAAAATGACCTAAGAGAAATGAAAATAAGAAGTTGGAGGAGAAAGACTCTAGATAGAGAGGAATGGAAGGAAGTAATTGAGCAGGCCAAGGTTCTACATGGGCCGTAGTTCCGACAGAAGAAGATGAAGATGAACCAACAATTTACACATAACGGCATAAATAACAGACATAATATTCATATTTGGGCTGTAGAAAATTCAACTGCTCTTCGTCGTCATCGTTTCCAGCATAGATTTTCGATAAACATTTGGGCCGCACTGGTCAACAGATAACATATTGGACCCCAATGTCTTGCCAAATTGACTGACTGGAAATGATTATCTCATTTTTTTTTGCAAAACAAGTTGATAGAACTGTTGGAAGAAGTTTCTTTGAATGTACATCGACAAATGTGGCTTCTTCAAAATAGCACACCACCACATTTTAATCCTTTTCGTTTTATTCCTTTCGTCAACATTAAGATAATGTGTTTGGAAATAAGTGGATTGGTTGAGGTAGTCCTGTTCCTATAACCCCCATGATTTCTATTTATGGGGCGTTATGAATACCATGGTATACACCAACGAAATAATTGATTTAGATAATAATCCTAACCAAGTTGAGGCAGCTGCGGCGACAATTCGACGCAAGCCCAAGGTCTAATAAATTATGCCAATTCATGGATTCGTTCGGTGAGACTTTGCGTTCTGCACACGGTGATAACTCTGAACAATTAGTGTAAAGTGGATTCCATGAAAAAAATTTAAATAATATTTTATTTAATATGCTTAATCGCCACATTAATTGCCACAAAAAAACAAAAAATTTAAAACAGTAATAAGTATCTCTCGTATTATGCCACTTTTGTTAAGACATTTTTTAATTAATGATTGAGATTTTTATCGAAAGTTCGGAATTAAGTATTAAATATTGACTGTTTCAAAAAATCTACCAGATTTTCAGGTGAAAACCATCTTATCTATGATACAAGAGGCTTTTATAATTATAGCCCAGTTTCACGCATAAAATGCGAAATAATCTCCAAGATGTAACTTTAGCGATTTCGGAAATTTACTTTTTTCAGGAAACACTAAACAATATTTTCTATTGATAGTGCAAGGTACAGTAGGGAAAACTGTTCGGAACTCCTACATAAATCAAAAAAAAATTTCATGTTTACATTGTTCAATGTATTTCATGTCAGCACCATCAGTGCAATCATATTTGCCATTCAAGTTCATTTTCTAAAAGAAACCATATATATAATCAGCAGTAAGAAAGAAGTAGTAGAGGAAGTAGAAATGTAACACCTTACAACCTAAGGTGTAAAGTGTTACATTTCATATTTAAATTTTTACGTTTAATATTTACAATACATTATATTTACACATTTCTTTCCCTATATATGACTTTTCCACTCCTTTTTTCCTTTTGCCATAGTTGATGCTAGATCTCTATTAACCTCTGTAGTCTACTATTTTCTCTATGTATTGATTCCATGTTGTCTGTGATTCCTCTACTTTTCTTTTTTTGACTTTTAGTTTCCCACACTGGTCTTTTGTCATCCATCCGCTTGAGGTGTCCATACCATCTCAGTTGCAAGTTCTCGATCCACTTTACTACTAATTGCACCTTTAACTGTTCTCTGATAGTGTCATTTTTTATGCGATGTCGTCTTGTGACCCCAAACACTTTTCTTCGGTATTTCATTTCCATACATTGGATCTTGCTCTTTAATCTCTTCGTTAACACTCAGCTTTCGCAATCAAACGTTAGTATAGGTACGAATACAGCTCTGTACTATACTCATTTTTGTTTTTAGTGAAACTTCTCTCTTTCCCAGGAAACTAATTCTGAGGCTGTGGTACACCCTCGCTGAACTCTCTATTCTGTCATTAATTTATATTTCATGGTTTCCCTTGCTATCTAAATGTACTCCCAGGTATTTAAAGGTGTTAACTTGTTCTATCGCCTTTCCATTTAGCTCAATGGTTACTTACTTATGTATTTGATTTCCCACTAACCATGATTTTTGTTTTCTCTTCGTTAATCTTGAGCTACTTCTCTACTAATTTCTCAGTCCATATCTCTAAGTTTCTCCTCAGTTCACTTTCATTTCTACCTCATTTAATTAACATTTGAATTAAATCTATTCTTCTAGTAAGCTTTATGTTGAAGAAATGAATCCAAACAGTATTAACAGTCACATTAGTCAGTCATAAACTTGTAAATTGTGCTGATATTAAATAAAATTAAAAATACCAATTACATGTATAATATTATAATTTGAATATATATATTTTTTTTAATTATATAATTTATAATTGTTTGGCTTTTTAAATATTAAAGACTTTACATTAAAAAAAAAAATCTTTATACATTTTCGTAGTCTGACCGCAGCATTTAGGTATTATTTTTATAGAAATAACCCCTAATGCTTTTTTCTGGTTATCATCAAACTACACAACACCTTGAATGAATTGTTTATAATGAATGCAAATTGGCCTTATATTTTTTAATTATTATTGGAATTATATTTCACTAATTTTCGTAAAACAACAAAAAACTGTTTCTTTTTAACTCTGAAAGATAATTTCTTACCAATGTGAGCAGTAAAGATAATTGCTTACAACTGTAAGCAATAAAAATGAATGCAATTATAAAAAGAAAAAATGTGATTCAGTCACTTTCCACTAAATTTCGCCCTTTTTGTAAGAAGCGATTGAAATATTAAATAAGAAGAATCATATTTTCTAATTATTTAAGCAATGCCAAGTTATGTTTTCCGCGAATTGTGTTTTTAAAATTGATGAAAGTTTTTTTTTATAAAATCAAGCGCATATTTTCCGAGACTGCATTTTTACAGTGAATTGAAAAATTCACTATGTTTTAAGCACAGTTAATATGTAAAAATATTATATAACCTGTTATTCACAGTTATATAAATTTCTACACTTCCACACACTTTTCACTCGACCCGAGTTTCGACGGTTTAAGGTCATTTTCAAGTCCTATCATTTTCATATCATTTCCACTTGACGTTTGAAAATGACGTTCAACCGTCGAAACTCGAGTCGTGTGTAGAGCGTAGAAATTTATATAACTGTGAATAACAAGTTATATAATATTTTTACATATTAAGTGTGCTTAAAACATTGTGAATTTTTCAATTCAGTGTATATACGAATTACCACATAGCAACTACCCTATGCATTCTTTTACTGTTATCTTTTTATCAGTATATCACTTTATAACCATATATTCCCCTTAGGGATTAATAATAAATTTAAAAATAATATTAAGATTGCGGCCGCCGTGGCCCACCACTTCAAGAAACCCTGACATATATAAAGCATTTTAAAACTAATTTAATCTTATCTTGCTATAAAAACTTATAAACTTATATTAAACTTATTTAACTTATATACTTATAAACTTATCTTGCTATAACTTGCAACATTATTATATCAAATTGGTGTATGCATATCAGGTCGCCAAACTATATTATATCACATATATTTTTATATACTTTGTGAAAAAGTTTTTAAATTAAATTTATAAGCTTGTCATATAAATAAATTTGATACGTATATACGTTTTATGTACTTGTATATAAAAATCTTGGTAACATTCTTTGACAATAAGAAGTAACTTTCATCAAAAAGAAATTAATTTTTGCAAGATATAAACTATTTATTGTCTCTTGTATACGGAATACCTGAATATTTTTTTAGTAATATTTGTGAAAAGTCAGATAAAAATTAACACATCATAATCACGAATCTAGTATATAATAATTCATAAACTAACTAATGACTGAAATGTTTTCATTAATTAACCGGTAAGACTGGTTTTGCAGGATTTATCGTCATACTGAAACAAATAAATTGTCAATGAGAAGTGTAATTTTCTTATTAATCAGAAACTTTAGAAACTAAGTTTAGAGAACAATATAAAAATTTATATTTATATTTTACTGTTTCACAGTTATGAATTGTGATAAGAGGCATTTGTAATTTTAACGATTTTTCTGCTAAAACTGAGCATTAATGACCACAAGACAGCCAGTTATAGATTCAATATATCTATTATCTTTCTTGTCTGGCCTTAACTACTTTTGGCTGGTAGTGACTATTATTTTTTTTATATTGACTATCAAAATATTAATAAATTACTCGATGTAAATATTAGTTCATATTTATAAATATAAGATTCTCGTGGTGTACAATATATGGGTAAATAAAATGTAATACTAAAAAAATGAGAAACAAGATTTTATCACCTATGTAAATAAATACTTAATTTTCATGTAATTTACATATAAATTTATATATATATTTATATTCAAAATTCATTTCAAATGAATCCATTAAAACCTGCTTTTGGAATAAAATATTCAAAGAATACTTTTTTACCATAGATAAATTCAAACGTATCAAACTAAATATATGACATTCTGTGTATCTTGTTCTTCTTATTAAACTAATAGCTTGTTCATTCCGGATTATCTTTCCATCTTGTTTTTGGTCTTCCGGGGCTGGGCTTGCCGCGGGGACTTCTATCTCTTACTATTTTGTGTATCTGGATAAAGTAATATAGTTCACATACTTAATATGGTTTAAAGAGGTAGAGGTCTCTATAGTTTTGATGCAACATTTAACTGCGAAAAAGAATAGATTTTAGAATTTTACCAAGAATATTTGGTTGGAGGTCGTAATATTCGTTCACATACCTAATAAGGCCCCAACCAGTTTCATGCTTGTGTTATAAAAATGGCAACAACGACAGAAACACTTTTTAATGGTCTATAGCAATTGTTTAGATTTATCTGTCAAGTTTAGATTTAACCATCAAGATTTATCTGTCAAGCTTTTACTGTCAAATAGGGTCTGTCTAGATTAATCTATCTTGTTGTGTCTGTCAAAATTTATCTTTTTTTTACGTAGCTGGCAGGTGGGAGCTGTGCAGACAAATGGCCCTTAGGAACTCCACAAATCATTTCGGAACCGAGTTTAGCAAAACTTCAGAATAATGGTTGGAAATTTAATTAGAGTTTTTGCTTGTTCTCCACCAATCATTTCGGAACAGCGTTTAGCATGTCTTCAAAATGATCGTTATAAATTGAATTAGTGTTTTTACTCGTTAGCTGGTGTTTTAGCTTGGTTGCATTATCCGATTGTTTCTGTGGCGTTTCAACCTCTCGTCATCTTCTTTGGAGGACATAAAGTTTTTGACAAGCCTGTCGGTCCACTCCCAATTTGTTTTGATATCCATCATATGCCTCTTTATCGTTCCTGGTTCGAACAGCATCTGGATACTAACTATTTGTTTTTCTCTTTCGAGGTCTTATCTATAGCAGTCAAATATGGTGTGGCATACCGACTCTATCTCGCCACAATAATCGCAAAAGGTTGTAAGCGGCGACTCGTCTTTGATGCAGGTAGTCACCGAAGCAGTTGTGATCTGGTAGAAATTGTGTTAGATGATAGTCGCACCGTGCTTCCTGTTCAGCCATGTCGAGATATCTGGTATGACCAGCTGTGACCATTGGCCTTTTTCCGATGCTTGCCATCTTCTTTGCCATTTCTCTAGCAGGTTTTTTTTAGATGTGTCTCTTACTTGCCTGTTGCTACCATTCACATATAATTCAGCTCTCTCTTTTACTAAGAGGTCTATGGGAGGTATTCCCGCGAATACTAGGGCGGCTTCTCCGGATATAGTTTTATATGCGCTACAGACGCTAATAGCAACCTTTATTTGTACTGCTGCTAGCTTCTTAACATTCATTTCCACATCCATGTTTTTAGCCCATGTTGGGACGGCGTAAAGCATAGTGGCTTGTATCACCATACTAAGGAGTCTGCGTTTGTAATTTCTTGGGTCACCTACATTGGGCATATTTTGTCCAGCGCTGCGGCTGCCTTCATACCCTTGGCTGCTGCCTTCGTGAGGTGTGGGACGAAGGAAAGTTAACGAAAGGAAAGGTATGTGATTTCATCCTTTGGGACGATGCGAGTCTCTTATATCTAGAAATGTATTGGCTTTAATCTCCTAAGCCCAGAAAGTAAAACAGCTTCGGACTTTTCCGGTGCCAGCGTCAAGCTATTGGTTATCATCCACTCTATTACTAGCTGCATTGCGCGGTTTGCCCATTGCATTATAGTAGTTTCCATTCAAGCTGAGACTATAAGCGCCAGGTCGTCGGCGAAACCAATAAGTGTGGCACCATCTGGGAGTCTTAGGACACCGTCATATAGGATGTTCGACGGATGTTCGGATGTTCGACGGAGTTCGACGACAGAGTGAAGGAGTGTAGACCGTCGGCTTTGCAGATGACCTCACCCTGGTGGTATATGACAAAACTGAGCTGGGGTTGAAGCGGAGGGCCAACAAAGCCATGCAACTAATAGACAAATGGATGGGGGACAAGCAGCTCAAACTAGCACCCGAAAAGACCGAGTCAGTACTCTTAATAGGCAAGAGAAAAATAGGGGATGTAGCATTCAAACTTAGAGACGCTGTCATAAAGCCAAAGAGTGCTATAAACTATCTAGGCGTCATGATTGACAAGAACTTGGCATTTAGAGAGCAAGTCAACAAAGCCGCGGAAGAAGCCCATAAATGCTTATCGGCGCTGGAAAGGCTGATGCCCAACGTGGGAGGACCGCGAAGCAGCAAGAGAAAACTGCTATGCACGATGGCCCACGCTGCTATGCTCTACGCGGCCCCCGTTTGGGCGAGAGCTATGAAAGCAGATGGCAACAAACGCAAGCTTGCAGCGATCCAAAGAATGCTCGCTATCAGAACCAGTAGTGCCTACAGAACTGTCTCCAGAGAAGCGGTCCTAGTGATAGCAGGGATATCGCTAATAGAACTATTAGTTTAGTGGAGATCTAAGATCTACGCAGCCAGACACGGAACTACTACGATCAGAAAGAAAGAAATAAAGAAAATAGGAAGGGCGGAATTACTCCGGGCGTGGCAAAATGACTGGGAAGCCAGCGAAAAGGGTCAATGGACAGGGTTGCTGATAAGGGATGTGGCAAAATGGGTAGAGAGGAAGCGTGGAGAGCTGTATTACCATCTAACCCAAGTCCTCAGCGGACATGGCTGGTTTAGAGATTATTTCCACAAGATCGGGAGAGCTCCCGACAGCTACTGTGAATACTGAGGGGAAAATGACAGCGTGACGAATACCATCTACGACTGCGACAGGTGGGACACAGAGAGAAACAAGTTTCCATACGATATAGAACCTCGGAACACTATAGAGTTCATGCTGGAATCTGAAAACAACTGGAGTAGCAAGTCATATCTGACATAATAAGAGAAGGACGAGAGAAGCAGATAGAAGGCAAAAAAAAACTACGCGTGAACTCGAACCAGTACCAGCAGCTGGACGCTGAAAGTAAGGCAACGAAGAAGATGAAGAAGTTGAGAGACACCTTCATTCGCAACAAGGGCGGCATCTAACGTCCGGGCTGCACACCCTGAAGGAATGCGCAAGCATCCGTGGTGTAGCATACTAAAGCCAAGTGGATAAGGGGTTTAGTGAGTGAGAGCCTCACACTCAGGCTGGGAGAACTTCCCCCAAACCACCATTAAAAAAAAAGGATGTTCGACGGAGTTGGGCCTATAACTGAACCCTGCGGTGCACCACTACTTAGTTCCCTCTTCATTGTACTTCCATCTGCTTCTAATAATAGGGTTCTGTCACCGAGGTAGCTCTTCAGTATGCGTAGTAGATAAGGAGCCACGCATCTTCTTGTCAGTTCATGCATTATAATCTTCCAGCTTGCACATAAAAGCATTTCGCACGTAAAAAGTGATTAAGGCGCATATCTTTCTCATTCTTTTGGTGCCTTGCCTCCTCGGCGAGTTTTAATACAGCATTTATCGCACTGATTGTGAATCTGCCCTGTCTAAAGCCTTATTGTCTTTCAGACAACTCGGTTCCAGTATCAAGTTCTCTTTTTAGTCTGCCCAGCAGCAGTTGTTCTAAGAATTTTCCCGGTGTGTCTAGGATGCACAGCGGCCTATGTGTCAAGATTTATCTAGCAAGATTTATCTGACAAGTTTTAACTGTCAAATAATGTATATCCAGATTTATCTATTAAGTTGTTCCTGCCAAGAATTATCTATCAAGTTGTGTCTGTCA
This sequence comes from Phosphuga atrata, assembly GCA_944588485.1. Classification (NCBI taxonomy): domain Eukaryota; kingdom Metazoa; phylum Arthropoda; class Insecta; order Coleoptera; family Silphidae; genus Phosphuga; species Phosphuga atrata. Next base: position 30,938,877 of record OX155898.1, read on the forward strand.
ATATCTGATTTATCTGTCACGTTTTTACTGTCAAATAGTGGCTGTCAAGATTAATCTATGAAGTTATGTCTGTCAAGATTTATCTAGCAAGATTTATCTGAGAAGTTTTAACTGCCAAATAGTGTCTATCCAGATTTATTTATCAAATTATGTCTCTCAAGATTTATCTATCAAAATTAGATTTATCCATCAAGATTTATCTGTAAAGTTTTAGCTGTCAAATAGTGTCTGCCAAGATTTATCCATCAAGCTGTATCTGTCTGGATTTATTTATCAAGTTTAGATTTATCCATCAAAATTTATCCGTCAATTTTTAACTGTCAAATAGTGTCAATCAAGATTTATCTATTAAGTTTTTTAATCATAGTTATTTAGAATATGAATTCAATAGAACGTTATACAACGTTATTTATTATTGCTTTGTTACAAATACTATACGGTGTATATATTATTACTATACGTTGGTGTGCTACAGGTTAGTGATAAGACAGGCATTTAATATTTAGAAGGGTTATAACTCAAATAATAAGCTTTAAAATTAATTAAATAATTCATTAATTTCGCATGAAAAATGTGTTATATATTTTTCTACATACATCAAGTTGTGTCAGTCAAGATTTATCTATCAAGTTAAGGTTTATCCATCAAGATGTATATATCGAGTTGTGTCTGTCAAGATTTATCTATCAAAGATAGATTTATCCATCAAGATTTATCTGTAAAGTATTAACTGTCAAATAACGTGTCTATCCAGATTTATCTATCAAGTTGTGTCTGAAAAGATTTATCTGTCAAGTTTTAACTGTTAAATAGTGTCCTACAAGATATTTCTTCTTTATGCTTCAGTAGCTCGTATATTATAGTATTAAATGATTTTATCTGGATATTGAGACCACTATCCATTTGATCCCATCTGCGAATCTTATCCTTCTCTCCTTGTCATTTCAATGTAGTTTGTCCAATGCCAACAACAAACAATTCATTCATAAATTATAAAAGAAAACGTAAATAATTCGTTAACATGTTATTAAATAACTGGTGAATAAAAAATCGGTGGATACGAAACGCCACTATCCAAGGTAATTCACAATTCAATGTAAATGAACTTGAGCCGATGGATGTAACGCCACAGTTTGTTTGTTTCAAAATAAAACAATATATATAAAATATTTATATGGACATTAAGAATAACACGTTATACATATTTATTCTTGCGTATAATAAAAGTTTCCTTTCTCTGTGAATAAACAAAATTACCCACACAAAATTAAATGAACATGATTAACTTCATATGATGTTTCTTTTCGTCTAAATGCATTAAGGAAAATATAATTACAAGCTTTAGGGTTTTTCTTCTTTTAGAACATAAAAAATCTAACTGAAAACAAAGAGGTAATACCAAATATATAATCGTATTCATTTAACTCTGCAAATTGGATAAAGGTACTTTGTTACTATGTATTGTTGTACTATGTTACATTAATAATTTTCTCAATTTATTTATGTTATATATTATTGTGTCGGACTGAAAGTAAATTTATTTTGTATACGAGTTTTTTTTTATTTAGTAATTATTGCGTAGAATTTTAATTCACTTCGTGTTATTATATTTTGTTTATTATGGGCCATTGTTAAAATTCAACGTGCATAAATACAATTTAAATGTCAAATGCTTGAACCATTACTGCAGCGGTTGGAATTCTGAAAACTTCCGTAAATTTATCTCAACAAAAAGATGACTAAAATTGTATCTTGATATCGCAATATTATAATTGCCATATTAGCTTTCTCGGTTATATTTACTAAATAGTTAAAAAATAATTAAAATATGTTTATACCTAATAAATATTCATGGAATTTTTAAATAAATAAATATGGCTTATGCAAATAAGATTATCGAAAGGAAATATTTAAGATATTTGATTTTATATTATAAGAATTATACGTAGAAACAAGGTAGTTTACATCGCAATTACATATATACTTTGTATTAGTATATATCAATGTCTAATTTTATCTATTTGTAAATGTAGTAAGAAATAGCTTAGTTCAGTTATAACATTACTAATTCTATAAATGATTAGTATTTCCTTTTCGTATACAAATTTTTAAAAATATTGTTGTTGATGTTGACATTCCGTTTCTTTTCAAAAACGAATAATTTTAATATTTTACTTGCTTCCGCGCACAGCTATACCTGCACTTGACAGTGATAAATGAATGTTTAGTTATAATCCATAGCTATATTCAATTAATTTATATATTAATTAAAAAATAATCAGATGGATTAATGAATCGCAACTTTGTCTCTTTAGATATTATGCTACATATTTTTAATTAAAAGTATTGGCCGCTTTACATGTCAATAAAATCGAACTTGTAAAACTATACAGATATGTGCATGTTATTACTAGCCCCAGTCCACTTTCGTGGCAATAAACGAGTAATAAATAACATTGTTTTTAAGATCATATCTATCTATTTAACTTAAGTGAATCTACAGACGCGTTTCGGGATTTATCTCACATCAGTGCAGCTTTGCAGTTTATAAAATTGTACACCTCGTGCATGACTGGCGAGGTTAGGTTTTAATTTGACTTTTGTGGAGAAAGACCAATATTAAATTATCATTAAAATCAATAATCTGCTAAGTTCATGTCTTAACACCATCCACAAAAGTTTAGATGAAGAAATAAGAAAATAATGGATGAAAGCGTGGAAAGAACTTCCAGGGCTAAAACAATCTAAAGTAATGCTGGGATCTTTTAACCAGAAAAGAACAAAAGCTTGCCTGAAACTAAACAGGAACAAGCTTAGAATTCTGACAAGAGTCATGACGTGACCTTGCAGACTTAGAAAACACCTCAAGGTCCCAAGCCTAGAGCAGGGATGGCGAACCTGGGAAGCAGGGAAGAGTAATGGGTCAAATTTTGTTCATTATATTTTTCGTACTAGATCGTGGGTCACCATGTCAGTGTCATCACTTGGAAAAGAGGAGAGAGGATAAAGACTACATTTTTTCACATTTAAAGGCTTCTACAAAGTTTAAATTTCCTTCTTGTTTTTTAACTTCTATTTTTATTATTTATTTTTTAAGTGAAGCGCAAAAAGTAAAGGTCGAAGTCAAAAAAATTATAACAATAAGGTGATACCATGAATACCGCACCAGGTGACACCATGCTCAGTCGGCAGTCGACCCTGCATTGAGCCTTTCAATGAGCAAGAAGTAAATAAAGTCTCATATACCTGTGTATTTAATGAGAAATCTGTTGTTTTTTTCAGATAGTTTCTTAATATTCGGTTCATTTTTCGTATTCATTAATTTAATACATTTCCCAGTTAGTTAATTTCCAAGTTTATTTCTATTTTTATAATTTACAAAATCCATCAAAGAAAATAATTTTTCACGAGAATATGTCGACCCAAACATCGATAAAAAAGCATTAGCAAGTTTCTTCATTGATGTCAAATTATTTGGTAAAGATTAAAAAAGCTTTAACATACCTTTAATACAACATTTTCAAATTTTTATGTGGGTTCATTATTATCTACAATATATACATCTACACTATACATATACATCTACTCTATATTCATATACATCAATACACACTACCACACTACAATGTGGAAACGTATAGAATTTGGAATTTTTGATAAACCTGTGTAGGGAGACATACTACTACAATATACATCTACACTATTTTCAGACAATTTTCCTTCTGCTACGGCAGCGGTCGGGGAACTTTTTTAACCATTACCCCAAAATATTTTTGCGTAAGTCGATATTACCCTCTCATTTTGAAAATGAGACAATTACTGCAAATTTAAATTAAACGTTATTTAGTGAATTAATTTACATGGAAAATAAAAAAAGTAGCATGAAAATTATAAATATGTAATAGAGAAACAAAACAAAATTCTCATATTGGAACAAACAAAAATGAATTGAAAACTTTCCAGCTTCAGGTTTTGGAGAAATGTTGCTTCATGTTTGATACAATACCTTCAAAATTTGGGCTTTTCGATGTAAGAGCAATGAATATAGTCTTCGGTGTTTAATCGATTTCTGTTCTTCGTTTTTATGTTCATTAGAGTAGAAAAGCTTTGTTCTCAAAGGTAGGTTGTTGCTAATGGCAGCAACTTTTTACCGCCTCCTCATGTGCAATTTTGAAAGACTCTGCAGTTTTTGACATCCAAAAAGACGACAAATTTGCTTTGTTCTCAAATTTAATATCTGCGTCAGTATCTATTCAGTATTTGATCGAAGTTCAATAATTGCCTCTGTCAAACCTGGAGGTTAACACGTTAACACACATTTCTAAATTTACAAAGTATTCTCGCGGTTTGGCAAACATATGTCAATGCAAATTATCCAAATGTTTCTTAAATTGACTTTTTTTTAAGATTATGTAGTCCATTCAAACATACAACACACTGTGGATTCATTGTACCTTTTTCTTCTATTGTGTAAAACCATAATTAAGGAATTCTTAGGGTATTAGGCTAATGTTATTCTAATTAAGGAATCTGAAGGGTAACAGAACCAGTGGTTGAAAAACTCATTAAATTATACGTTTATAAAATAGCAAATTAGAAAAAATTTCTTATTATTATTACCCCTAAAAATTTCATTTTACCCCATTTGGGGCAATTTACCCCGGTTCCCCGACCGCTGTGCTACGGAAATGTTTGCAAATTTAATTTTTCACACTATGCTTGTTTTAAATTCGACTATTTAAATTTCACCACAGATTTCATCACGGATACCTGGCCACGTAAGCTCCATTCTTTCAAATTTCGTTTTGTGTGGATATAAAATAAAGTGAAATATATTTTCCAAACTGATTAAATCTCCTTAGAAGGTTAGCTCCTTTATTTCCTGTATAATCATTAAATATTTTTTAATGGAATTTTCTTGAATTTCATGAGTATTTTCAAAAATTATTGTGTTTTGAAAACGTTTTTGCATTTAAGGAAAATATTTCATGATTTTCATATCCAAATCTTTAGTAAAGAAGTCGTGCTTCTCTATAAATATTTTATTATTTTCAAACGTATTTAAAACATAAACTTATTAGAAACGAAATATAGCCTGAATATATAAATATATTCAACCTGTTCGTAGCTCTATAATATTTAGTCTTAATAATTCGTTTAGTGCCGCTTTATTGAGTCTTTTAAGGACTACCAAAACAAATCTCACATGAAATTTGTAAGTTATTTTATAGCTTTCAGTCCACCTTCGTGTTGCTCAACAAAAACCATAAAAAATAACATTGTTTTTAAGATCATGTCTTTCCGATACCTTAAGTGGATAGCCATATGCGGACGCGTTTCGAGATTTATCTCTCATCAGCAGAGCTTTGATTCCATGAACAATAATTTGTAAACCACTCACTTGAAAACCCATGTGGTGTTTAGGGTTAGAAGGTTTATAATTTTGACATTTTGTGAGAGAGACATGAACTTAGCAGGTTATTGATTGAGCTGATAAGATAGAATTGGTGAAACCATCCTACGTTATAAAAAATCATACAAGGTTAAAACAAACGGAACACAGCCTGAATATATAAATATATTCAGCCTTTTCGGAGCTCTATAACAATTATTGAGTCTTTCTAGGACTACCAAAAAAAAGGAGAGATTTGTTGCTCCGGAAAGGCTGAATATATTTATATATTCAGGCTGTGTTCCGTTTGTTTTAAGTTTGTATGATTTTCTATAACGTAGGTTCCACCATTTCTATCTTAAATGATTTACCATTCTACATATCAAAACTCGTCAAAACCATTGTTTTTTATTTTAATTCAAAAGAAGTTTAATTTCTTCAAATAAAACAAACATTGTTGTACGTTAAAATTTCCGAATATAAGCACTCAATTTCCTCTAATAATTGTGAAAATTGCCTTTTATTAAGACCTCTTGCGTTTATGAAGTTGATGACATTTATTACAACTGGGCATTACATTGGAAAATATTTTCAAACCTTGTTTCGAGCATAAAACTTCCTGATATATTTATTATACAATTAAATTCAGAGGATGTTTTGCTTAAGATATTGAATAAAACCAATGTTTTTCCCACCGTTACAGAAACAATTTTCTGTAGGTCAATATTAGCAATTTCATTTCTTTAAATTTAATATCAAATTCTTTAAAAATATCACGACTCTGAAGTGTACTGTTCTCTTTCAACGTTATTAGTTTCAATAGCTCTTCTTTCATTATATTTCCTGATCCATCTTTGATCATGCAAAACCATTTGCATCATTACAACGAATTAGATATCTAACTTTTTCGATACAAATTACACACATAGTCTTTTCATTCTTTTCAATCACACCATATATAGAAAACCATTTTGTTTGGTCTGGGATTTGTATCGTTTGTTTTTCTTTCTTTTTTAACTACAACCCACATTACAGGTTTTAGTTGTAAAGCATATTTAAAATACAATAATTTGAGAAGAAATTCCTTATATTTAATATTCACGAGGCGGTGGTGGCCTCGTAGTTAAGTTGTCATATTACCAAGCCATAAGTCCGCGGTTCGAATCTGGGGACACAAATATATAAAAAAGTCACCGATTTTTGTGCATGGCTCTGGCAAAGCTATAACAGTAAAATTTGCCTCCAAAAACTCCCCTAATAGTGGCCATCCACGTTAAAAACTGTAAGGGCTCCCTATACTTGTGTAAGATCAAGACACCAAAACACAAGTGTAGGCAGGAGAGGATAGGTCAAAGCCCATTTAGGGCTGTAGTGCCAAAGGAAGAAGATTTAATATTCATACCTTTTATAGTTGAGAAACTTTAATAAAAAAATAATAATGTTGAGTTATTGAACATTTCTAAAGGTTTATAAAAATCAATGCGTGGGTCACTTAGAAAGTTTCTGTGGGTTAGTGTCTGACCAGTGGTTCATGTGTTAGGTTAGGTCATCCTTGGCCTAGAGCAGGGGTCTCCAAACTACGTCCCGAGGGCCACCTCCGGCCCGCGGACAGATTTTTAAAGGTTTCGTTTTTCTAGGGTTTCAATGTCAGTATCAAAAGGATTCTGAAAAATCCTAATTTGATTCACAATGGCATCAAAGTCCGAGAAACGAGTATCAAAATTTATTTTCAAAGCACTCAAAATTTCGATTGCAAAATCGATAGGAAACTCAGTCTCAGTGGTGTGGCTGAATATTTCACATGTTTTAAAATGTGAAAAACATTTATTTTTAGATTAAAATTAGATTATTTTTAGATTTTTAGATTAAAACAGTATCAATTTCTTCCGGATTTATTTGATATTAGTGTATAAATCAGGAAGATGCTGGTTTTCTCCTTGCAATCTCAAATTCAGTTCGTTCACATGTTTTGTCAAATCAACATAGAATGCTAACTTCTACAGCCATGCGTTGTTTTGTAATTCAGTAAGAGGGCGATGCTTTTCATTCAAAAAAATTTCGATCACTGCTCGAAGTTCAAAACAGCGCTGAAGGAATTTCCCACAACTAAGCCAACGTACGGCAGTATGATAAGGTAAGTCATTTTCTCCAATTTCTTCAATAAATTGTCGGAATTGTCGGTGATTCAGCCCAAAAGATCTGATAAAATTAACAGTTGATATGACTGGTTTCAGAACTTCAGACATATCCAAACATTTTCCGCACAAAGACTGTTGATGAATGATACAATGTAAGACAAATGGTTTTGAACCACCGTCATTTTCTACAGCCTTTGACACAAGAGCGACCACTCCTTTATCTTTCCCACTCATGTTTTTGCCTCCATCAGTTGTAATACATTTCAAGTTTTTCCATCGAAGTTTAACTCCTTTAAAAATATCTGTACCAGTAGTTGTGCCATGAATACTATACATATCAAGAAGTTCTTCATGCACTTCATAGCTTTTATCTACTCCTCGAATATAAATCAACACCTGAGCAGTATCTGACACATCCGTTGACACATCCAAGGCCAAAGAAAACCACTCAACATGTCCATTTTTGTCGAACAGTTGAGAGGATATATTTTCAGCGATGTTTTCTACCCTTCGAGCCACAGTGTTTGCTGTACATACTGACAGTTTTTAATAAATTTACCTTTTCAGGGCACATTTCTTCGGCTACTGCAATTATGCATTCTTTGATCATTTCTCCATCGGTGAATGGTTTTCCGCGTTTTGCAATTTCAAGAGCCACACGAAAGCTGGCACGAGTTGCAGCCTCTTGTTCAGTTTTGAGTTTTGTAAATAAAGATTGCTGCGATTTCAATCCGCGCTTCATAGCTTCGAATTTTTCTGTCCGCAAACTTCCTGTATATCTGTAAAGGAGTAATTTTGAAAATGTTTTGTTTCATAATGACGTTTAATGTTATATTCCTTGAGAACGGCTATGCTTTCATTGCAAATCAAACTTAGCGCCTTGTTACTGGACTCAATTACGAAATACTAAATGTTCCACTGATCTTTGAATTTTCTGCATTCACTATCAATTTTTCGCTTCTTTTCCATACTACTAAATCACACACAAAAGCAACAATTCAAATCAAAATACTGTTACAAAGATGTATGAAACTTAAACACGCACAAACACGTTTTAAGGAGGTACGCACTATTTTATTTCACAACAGTGTCATAGGAACTGACTTGTGGTTGCGCCACTAGCCTTCTTATATATTCCAATTACTGCCATCTAGAAGTGAGACACCTGGTGAAGACACCAAAACTTTCTCGAACCAACGAGATTATTCTGTACGTGCTATTAGCGCCATCTGTTAGCGATAGAAGGTACTACCTATATCCGCTTGTGTCCACCAGATGTCGTGTCACGTTACTCCTCATGGCTCGTACTTTGCGACTAATCAAGAAATTACAGATAATGACAGGAAAATTAATAACATGCAGTGTTGCCGTTTTGCGGACTTTAGTCCGATTTTTTAAACGTTGCACGTTTGCAGCCTTTTTTAAACGTTGCGTACTTTTTCGGACTTTTTTTTCATCAGTGGACTATTTCACTTTTTACCACCGGCAACAATGATAATATGGTTTTGGCCCTCGGAACTTACTGGAGTAATCAGTATGGCCCTAAGGCTGGAAAGTTTGGAGACCCCTGGCCTAGAGGAAGATGACAGATGCAAATTCTGCGGCTCAGCAGAGGAAACCCCATACATCCGCTCAAAGAGTGCGGAGCACAGCTCCGCAAGAGACAAATGTGACTTGGGGATATCTTAGGGGTATCTTGAACGCAGAGCAGTCCATGAATTCCAGCCAGATCCTGAAATTCCTAAAGCAATCAGGACTATATATATATAAACCTTTATTGGCATTTTAAAAACAAACACTTAACAAACATTAGACCTTACAAGCTAGACAATCAACATAATAAACAATTTTTTTTCTACATTACATTTCTCAAACGACACTTAGACTACCCTGACCCGCCTTTGCTGTCTTTCCACTTAACAATTTTAGCCATTAGCGGCCAACCCTGACCGCTTTCATCCATCAACGACTTCCAACCTTTTCTAAGCTCTATCTACTCAGTCGCACTCCACACACACACCCATTACAGCTTGTACCCCAATGCACCCAACTTTCTATGCCCGTTCCACATATACGGCAGGTTCTCTCGTTTGGCGTCATCCAGTCAGGACTAAAAATCAGGACTAAAGGAGGCGCTCTAAATGGGCAAATATACCAATAATTACAGGAAGATGGCGGGGTACAATAAATCTATGAAGGTCGCAGTACAAGTCATCACCGAAATCTACAATCTACTAGTTCATGTCTTTCTCCGCAAACGTCGAATTCACCAGAATATTAAGATTTTAAGGCTTCGAGGTATCAAGATTTAAATACAGCAAGATGTAAAGATGTTAGGATATTAAGATATCAAGAGATCAAGGATTCAAAGTATTAAGACATCCAGACGTCATGACATATCAAGACACTTGATATACCTCGTAATATAAAGACATCAATGAATCATGATATTAAGACATTCCGAAGATTATAATACATTAAAATCAAGATTTAAAAACATGAAAGAATCAAGATATTACAACATCAAGACGTCAAGGATCAATACCTCTGATATAAATACATCAAGGTTTTATTACATCTAGCCATCAAGACATGAAGGAATCCTGGTAAAACATCAAACATCAAGAAATTAAGACCTTATGATATATAGGCATCATCACTTGATATATCTCGTGATATAAAGGCATCAAGGAATCAAGATAAAATATCAATATATCACTGAATCGAGATATTAGACATCAAGATGTCAAGACATAAAGATTTTACTACATCAAGATGTCAATACATTAAGATTTTAATACATCAAGACGTCAAGATATCAAGGAATCAAGACCTCATGATATAAAGTAATCTAGATATTATATTAAGAGATCAAGCTGTCAAGACATCAAGATTTTAAAACATCAAGACGCCAAGACATCAAGATCAAAACATCATGACATCAAGCCATCAACATTGATTTTTATAAACCTTTGGAAATATTCAATAACTCAACATTATTATTATTATTTTATTAAAGTTTCTCAACCATAAAAGGTATGAATATTAAATCTTCTTCTTCTTCCTTTGGCACTACAGCCCTAAATGGGCTTTCACCTAACCTCTCCTGCCTACACTTGTGTTTTGGTGTCTTGATCTTATACAAGTATAGGGAGCCCTTACAGTTTTTAATGTGGATGGCCACTATTAGGGGAGTTTTTCGAGGCAAATTTTACTGTTATAGCTTTGCCAGAGCCATGCACAAAAATCGGTGACTTTTTTTCTATATTTGTGTCCCCAGATTCGAACCGCGGACTTATGGCTTGGTAATATGACAACTTAACTACCAGGCCACCACCGCCTCATGAATATTAAATATAAGGAATTTCTTCTCAAATTATTGTATTTTAAATATCCTTTACAACTCAAAACCTGTAATGTGGGTGCAGTTATCTAGATATCTAGTTATCTAGATGTAATCTAGATATTATGACATCAAGAGATCAAGATTTTAATACATTAAGACGCCAAGACATCAAGATATGAAGACATCAAGAAATCATAACATCAAGCCATCAAGATTTAAAAACATCTAGGAATCAACATATTATAGCATGAGACGTCAAGCATGTAGCTAAGACCTCATGATATACAGACATCAAGGAATCAATATATTAAGACATCAAGATGTGAACACATCGATATTTTAATAGAAAGTCCGGCAGAGAGATATGATGTTTTTAAAAATGACTGTTACGCGCGCTTGAGTGTACCAACTGTCGGAATGGTTGATATCTACTCGTCAACAGATGCCAGTTCAGTAACAATGGAACCGTGGTCTGTAGCACATGGTGTGTTTATTTACAATACCTTCATTGAAACGGGTCGTTCTGTGGTGCTCACACAGCGACGATTTCGAAACCATTTTAATTTTGGTCATCATGGTCATGTTCCAAAACGAAATACCATTATGAAGTGGGAGAATAGTTTTCAAAGAATAGGATCTTTGAGACCAGGGACTGCACGGGGACGTCAACAAACTGTAAGGACCCCGGAAAACATTGAAGGAGTGCAACAAGCGATAGAAGGCAGCCTTTGTCGTTCGGCGATACATCACACACCCTTCAGATGTCAGACAGGTCAGTTCGCAGAATCTTACACTTGGACCTTCATTTCCATCCGTATAAGATTATGATTGTGCAAAAACTGCGGCTTTTAGGACATCAAGATGTGAATATTTCCTAGGACGCCTGATTTCATTGCGTGGAGATATGAAGACCTCGGTCACCGGACCTGCCACCTTAAGACTACTTTTTATGGGGCTACATAAAATCTCAAGTTTACATTAACAAACCACGTACTCTTGAAGAGCTTTCCGAAAACATAACGCGAGAAATTCGGACGATTCCACGTGCCACGCTTGAAAGGAGTATGGACAGTTTCGCCGTTTACAAGAATGCCTCGAAAAAAATGGACAACCTATATTTAGAATATTTTTTCGAAAATAAATGTAGTTCTTGCAAATGTAAAAATAAATAAATTTTAAAATTTTTATCGAAATCAAATGTGATACTCATTTCAAAAACATATCTCTCCAGTGGACCCTGTATTATGATTTTAAGATTTGAAGACATTAAGATATCAAGATTTCAAGACATCAAGACGTCAAGATATAAAGACATGCAGGAAACAAGATATTAACATACCAAGATGTCAACACCTCTAGATTTTAATACATCAAGACTTCAAGAAGTCGAGATATTAAAAGATTCAGATATCAAAACATCGAGAAATCAAAATATTAAGACATCATGGGTTCACGATATAAGAATTTCAATACAGTAACATATCAAGATTACAAGACAAATAAAATAAGTGTCTGAAGTATTAAAATATTGCATTATCATCCAATTCTGACCTATGTTTGAAATTTGACTATAGCTCATTGGGAAGTTAGTTTAAAATCAATTGCAATATTTTTGAGAACAGCGTTCAGTACAAACAGAGAACAGAGCCACTTAATAAACACGTAGTAAGAATATCCCGATATTCCTTTTTTCTTAATCGGAATTTTCTTGATTTTGTTCTCTCTTTTAAATTTTAGTAACCGTAGTATAGTAACTCTGTCTAGTATTGTTTGTCTTGTATTGTCTGCATTCTTCCGTCTATGTAGCCATCTGCATATAGTCTTGATTATTCAGTAAAGCTATTCAACTTAAAACCCTTTACACTATTCACTCCAGTATTGTCTTCCAAATCACACCTATTCCGGTTTCTGTTAGGAAAGGAAGTATCTAAATTTAATTTTCGTTAACGCTCGGCTAAATAATGAACTAATTAATGAACTCTTGCGCTTGAATAAAATAATTAAACTATAAATATTTATCAGATGAATTATTCATAAACCATAGATAAGCTTATAGAATTTATTATTATCGATACGAATCTAGGAACGGCTTATTTTTTGCCGTTGATAGTGGAAAGGCAAACACAAAATGGACAGTTTTAACATTCAAGACCACACAGAATTAGAAATAATGCTGCGTAATAGGAGAATCCAAATATAATTTTGGTTTTAATTAAGTCCAAATATGTTTTAATCAAATGTTAATGGTACTATACAAAATAATTATAAAATAATTTATTCATAGTTAAATATAGAGGCGAGGATAATTATGAAAATAATTAAAACATAATTTAAGCAATAGGTGTAAATAAAGTTTAGACTACTTTAACTTTTACAAATAATGCAAAGAAACACTACTACATATTAAGAATTACGAGATAAGTCATATTTATCATCTATCCAGATACCTGTAAGTGATATCCAATTTTTCATATTATTTAAAATAAAATTAGATTTATCTACAACCACTAATAAAGATTAGCAGTGAAGATTAAGCCGAGAAGTATCTTATTAAAGGACTAGTAAACTTTGTAAACGTGACTAAATTTATATTGTCATTTAGCTTCCAAGATATTTCAGATGTGTATAATATAGCTTATTTCCATGTAGTTGTTATAAAAAGTAAACATTTTCAAGTTTAAAGTTGATATCTTTTAGTCGTATGTAAATTAAAACTTGATAATATTTTATAGCGTTAATTACTCATTTGTCAAAGCGACTATCTATTTACAAATCAGAAACACCGCGGCAATTTAATTTCCATTTTCACTATAAACGTTTTATATTCTTTTTTGTATTCCCTATAAATACAGTGAAACTACTTCGATGAAAAAGCTTTATCGCAATATCCGAATATTATTCTATGTATCTCTTCAAAGGCGACGTTTGGAGAGGGAGATGTATATTGGAAAATTTCCAAACTGTTTTTGCCGAGCGGAAAACGTAGCAATTTTCTCAGATTCCACGTGTATTGATTGAAAATATTATCTACGTGCTACCTCGCAAGCGAAATTACTTTATACATAAATTAAACCATCAATCAAATATTCTCTGTTGCTTTTACATGGCATTCTCTTAGCATGAAATTGATAACGTCCCCTTCAACTTTGACAGCGCATGCTATTGATAGTTATAACACAATATATAGTAAACTATTTATTATGGATAGAGGTAGACTTATTCGTTGCATGCACTTACTAGGTTCTTGTTTGAAATGTAAAATATTCCAATCAAATTCAATAAATAATCATATTTTATCACGCATTCTGAATAATAGTGCATGTTTTAAATAAATAGTAGTAGCATTAACATTATAATGTTATTCAAAAAATAATATATAAATAAAAATAATATATATATATATATATATATATATATATATATATATATATATATATTATTTTTATTTATATATTATTTTTTGAATAACATTATAATGTTAATGCTATATAATATATATATATATATATATATATATATATATATATATATATATATATATAGATAGAAAAACGAGACTACTGCATGAACACGAGAGACGATTCCTTGAGACTGCCCCCAGCCTGGCGACCGATCATATCCAACCTCAAAATGCAATCCCAGACACCCCAGACTCATGTACGACCAACAAAACAAACAAACAACCGAACCGAAGCATCGCACACAACGCGCATGACCCGAAGCCAGACAGCTATAAGTAGTCGCATCGCACGAACGAGCTCTCAGTATGCGTCGAACGGTTGACCCGTACGGACGCATATATCTCTTGAGAATGGCGAATGTTAGTTCGCCGAAACGTCGAGAATCCGGTTCTTTTCAGAGCCAACCCTCAGCATCAACGCGGAATCCCCGAGAAAACAATACAACACAGGTATCTATCCGCGAAAACCTCAAATACAACATATATATATATATATATATATATATATATATATATATATATATATATATATATATATATATATATATATATATATATATACCTTAAACGTTTCAAAAACCACGTCTTTATTAAAATGCATTCAAAAGAAGAAAATATTTTTTCCTTGTTGACTGTAAATAAACACGTGGAGCGCTACACCATATTGACGTTAACGTCGCTCCACGGTTTTATTAATAGTCAAACACCGGAAAATTTGTCTTTTTTAATGCATTTTCATAAAAATGTATGTTTTAAAAAGTATTTAAAAGAGAATTTTTAAGAAAATTTCATTTTCTGCTCTTTCGTCTTGTTCGTTTGATATTTTGCAACCAATTTTAAACATGGTTTGATCAGCTGATCTCAATTCTGCTTATCACGCTCGAACTGTGTTTCACGTAGTCCGGATGTTTATAAACAATACACCCACATATAAGGACCCCGACATATATAATTACATTTAGATTGACTACATTTAATATGGAATACTTAATTACATTTCTGAGCCTTGCCATGCAGTACTAAGCTTTGTTTGAAGTTCATCTCATCTGGATGTTTAAAATCGATTGGAAAATCGAAAATCCCTCCGAACAAGAGAACTCGTTAATAAAAACGTGATACTAATATAATATCATAATGTAATTTCTCGGTGAAGTCTTATGTAGCATTGGTACTCCAGTACAATCTGTATAAACCAAGGATGGGAAACATTTTTTCCATGGAAGGCATAATTTCGGAGATAGAAAGCAGGGCGCTAGTTCAGCAACTCAAAGAAGTAACAAAGTTGATGAAATAAAAAGCAAAACACAATTAAGAAATGTGAAAAAAAGTTGACAAAGCCTCTAGAATAGCAAAGCTCTTGTATAGCAAATTCTGTCGATTTCACCAAACGACTCACGGATCGAAACGCTGTTATTCTTTTGCAAAACCTCTAAACTAGGGATGATCTGTGGGCTGAACTGCCACATTCCGGATGGAAACTTGTTCACATACCGCAAGAAATACCGTTTTAAGGTTTCAAAGTTAAGTTTCTCAGTTAGTTAAAGGCAGGATTTATGATAGACCTTTTTATAGTTGATTTTTTTTTGTGGGCATGTGTTAATTTCCGCCATGTTATTCGTCAAAAATGCCCGAACTTTTTAACGTATAACTAAATATGTGCCCAAAACTTTCATATTCCCGCCATCCAAACTTGGCGGATGTGCATGCGCTTAACTAACCGTAAAAAGGTCTATTGCTTCCTTGTTGAAGTCCTGTTTTGGCATAATGCAGTAAGAAAACCAAACAACAAATATTTGTCTTGTCATTTATAAGACGATTCCCGGGCAAGTTTTTGTTGTAAAATTATTGAAAACATATTCACAATCTAAATATGATTAACTACTTAATACTCTCGATACTAACTCCTTTGCACCTAATAATGAAAGGTACATCAAAATCTACAACACTAGGAATTAGACAAAAGAAAATAAGACAATAAGCAGGAATATGCAGAGGGAAACCAATAGGAAGCAGAGACCGGAACAAAAATCCCTTACTTGGAATTACCGAAGCATGAAATGGTATGTAAATACCGCTTTGAGAGAAACTACTGCAGTATAAAAGCTCGGTGTAATCCATCATACCACATAGAGCAAAGCACTATTAAGTGATATGCAGATAGACTGAAGATGAAAACAGGCACAGGAGTAGCAATGTTTGGACAAAGTACAAAATAATTAGTATATTCCAAGCAAAAGTAGTAGCAATCGCAAGATAAGCACAGTTGAACGTCGACAAGAAACACATAACGAACAGAGAAACAATCTTATCAGATAGCCAAGGACCAATTAATTCTTAATACTAAATGGTCTGAGACTATGAAAACTGGAAAACTTGAAAAGCTTGGCAAATATAAGGAGCTAGGACATAGTATAATGATATAACCGAGAATTTGGCAATAAAGAACAATTTACACAGTTTTAGCTCGACAGGAAATATCCTTAGAAACAATGTTATCTTATTAGAAGCACCCAAATAAAGAAAATAAGATCTAAAATGGTTTCAAAGTGAGGAAAACTTAAAGAAGCTTGATAAGGAAAAGAAGATAGGATAACAAAATAGCAGAGAATCTAGCAAGTAAAGAAAATCTTGGTTGTGGAAAACATTTTGGTTTGTGGAAGAAGATAAATAAGGTTAAATCTCTTTGATACTTCAAATCATAAAATTCTTAAATTAATCGAGAACGGAAAAAGTTCCTTAAATGAGAATTATATTACACGTCTCGTTCTCGATGATTTGTAGTAGTATGCTCGTCATTGCTTACATTTCACACTTTTTAGAGTTTGAAATTTGGCGCCTAGGCTAGTGTGGACTAGCCGGCCCGGACCTGTACAGTCATATTTGTTCGTTGTGTTTGACGTTTCACACGTACTGAGTACTTTTAGTATACAAAAATTACCAAATCTAAATAAGAATAGAAGGTTTAAATGTCAGGAGATAAGAAGAAGAGAAAATCATGTTCACGATCACGAAAAGAGATAGCAAGAAACCAAAAACGGATGGAAGACTGGAAAAAATTGGAAAATAGATCGATAACCTCAAAAACATCATTTGTAAACTGGCAGAATTAAATAAAAACCACTGATAAAAATTAGAATGGAAATGCAGGTATCACATAAAAAGTATTTAGCCTCCTTACGAGACAATTCAAAAATGATTAAGTGTGGATTCATTCACACTTAAATATGTTTTTTTATTTTTTCTTTGTACAAAAGCAACATGTACAAAAAACTGTCTATATAACAAACTGTCCATACGACAAACGGTCTATATAACAAACTGTTTACATGACAGACTGTCCAAACGCCAAACTGTCTCTATTACAAAAAAGATATATAAGTTTCCGTACGAAACATTATAACAAAAAAGTATTTAGTCTCCATACGAGACATTTACTTAAAAAAATGCTTAAGTGTGTTGATTCAAACACATTTAAGTGTGTTTTTGCATAACAACTTGTAGAAAAACTGTCTATATGACAAATTGTCCAGACGACAAACTGTCTATACAACAAACTGTTTATACGACAAACTGTCTGCATAACAAAGATATTAGAGTTTCCACAAGAAACCTATACCACATAAATAAAAGTATTTAGTCTCCATACGAGACACTTACTTAACAAATGTTTATTCATTCACACTTAACTATGTTTTTACACAAAAACAACATGTACAAAAACTGTCTAGACGACAAATTGTCCAGGTGACAAACTGTATTTAAGTATTTAGTCTCCATACATGACATTTACTTAAAAATGCTTAAGTGTTCATTTACACTTAAGTATGTTTTTGTACAAAAACTGTCTATATGACAAACTGCCTATACTACAAACTGTCCATACGACAAACTATCTGCATAACAAAGATATTAGAGTTTCCACAAGAAACCTATAGCACATAAATAAAAGTATTTAGTCTCCATACGAGACACTTACTTAACAAATGTTTAAGTGTGTTCATTCATTCACACTTAACTATGTTTTTACACAAAAACAACATGTACAAAAACTGTCTAGACGACAAATTGTCCAGGTGACAAACTGTATTTAAGTATTTAGTCTCCATACGAGACATTTACTTAAAAAATGCTTAAGTGTGGTGATTCATTCACACTTAAGTATGTTTTTTCTTGTACAAAAACAACATGTACAAAAACTGTATATATGACAGACTATCCATTCGATAAACTGTCTATGACAAACAGTTTATACGACAAACTGTCTATATGACAAACTATCCATACGACAAACTGTCTGTAGAACAAAAAAGATATATGAGTTTCCATATGAAACCAGTATCACATAAAGAGTATTTAGTCTCCATACGAGACATTTACTTAAAAAATGCTTAAGGGTGGTGATTCATTCACACTTAAGTATGTCTTTGTACAGAAATAACATGTACAAAGAGCTGTCTATACGACAAACTGTTTATACGAAAAATTGCCCATATGACAAACTGTCAATACGACAAACTGTCCAAACGACAAACTATCTGTAAGACAAACTGTCCATACAACAAACTGTTCATACGACTAACAGTCCATACGACAAACTGTCCATTAGACGAAGTTACAAAAATACTTACAATAAAGGTCTATATTATAAAACAATTTCATTTTTTAGAAAAAAAAAAAATCTAGATAAAATTCCGACCAATTTCTTCCCAAAAGCAAGAAATAGCTCTTACTGAAGACGTAGATGCAACTAATGCTAGGAGAGCATTCTGACTCTAAAAAGGAAATTCCAATAAAAACAAAACCTCAATGAAAGAGGTACAATACGACAGAAGCATCGAGGAGTCTGTCATCAAATCACCAGCAGCCCCTAAGGAAGTAGATGAGTCAGCAGGCAGTCTAAAATACTTTACGCAAAACTAGGAAAAAATTACCTACGATAAATTTGTCCTAGATTGTCTGAAGGGTTATAAAATACCATCCAGAGAAATCCATATCAAACAAAACCACTAACAGACCAATATTGGGCTAAAAATGGTATTATAAAAAGTAGGCATGAAATAAATAAGCTCTTAGCTAAAAATGTAATTGAGCCTTGTCAAAATGAAGGCAATGAATTCATTTCCTCTTTGTTCTTAGTTGACAAGCCAGATGGCTCCAGTAGATTTATTATTAATTAAAAAAAAAAAAACGAAACACATTTATCAATACTATCCATTTTAAAAATGGAAGATATTAAGTCCACCAAACACTTGATATCTATTGGATCATATATGTGTTCGATAGATCTAAAAGATATTTACTACATTATTCATACTTTAAAAATTTTAATTTAAGAGGCAGCTCTTCAGATTTTTATGCCTTCCCTTTGGTTTATACACAAGTCCTTTTGTTTATACAGACAACTAGGTACTTTATCAATTATTTACCTTGATGATCTATAATTGTGGGAAATTCGTATGAATCCTGTAAAAATTCATCAAATTTGGTGAAAAACAATTGGGCCTTGTCATAAACCAGCAAAAAAGTTCACAAACACCAAGTCAGATATGCAAATGCTTTGCTTTTATTATAAAATCAGTAGATTTTAGACTTGTGTTGACAGACGGAAGCTTGCCCAGTGGTGGCATATGGATCCATCTACTGTAAAAGACTAGAAAGGCAAAAATAACTAGCCTTAATTTTAAGTGACAACGACTACGACAGTAGAAATTATGTTAATAAACTAATAATGGAAGTACTGTCTTGGTGGAAAATAAACAATTAAATAAATAAAATCAACAGTGACAGAATTTTTTTTTATTACAAAATAAAAATTTAAATTTAAAAAACGTTTTAAAATGAGTGTAAATATGGTGATACTGGAGACTGAGGAGAGTTCTTATGGTGAATCCACACCACCGAAGACAACTGAAAAATCATATTCTTCATTTTTATTCAATTTTTTTTTGATGGCCCATATATCCCAAACTTGTAAGATACATCCCCTCGCATAGGTATTAAAATATATTATATACAACACGGGCGGTATAGTCAATTGCCCTCTCGAGCGAATGTGCGCACTCACTTCGCTCGTGCGCCCAATCTCGCTTTCATGTCCAATTGACAACCTACCGCCCTACTTACAAAATATACTATTGTTGCTTCCCGAATATTTTTTTTACCCGCGGAATTCGAGTGAATATGTGTAGACCCTGGTGTTTGAGATAGAATAGTTGAAAACCACTAATATAATCAATATATTAGCCATCCAGTAGGCTAATATATGAAATGAGAATGTAAAATAAAAGATTGAAAGAAAAACTGGAAAGGGTGCTGAAGAGCCAGGTGGAGGAAGAATAAGTGGAAAAGGACACGAGGAACGAATTTTTAGGGCAATTGGGGGCAATAAGGAATGACCATAAAGAATGGTATCTCGAAATTTGATGACGAAGCGAAGTTAGTTAAGGAAGAGAATGTAAGAACAGAATTTAGGTGGGACAAGGAAGGTGGTGAGCTGAGAAAAGAAATGTTTAACTTGGAAGATATTGAAGAGAAGAAATTACGGAGAGAAATAAGAAATAATATCGTAATTTTTGGAATTGAAGGAGAAGCATCACCAATTGTGACAAACTCACCAAATATAAAACAAAGGAACCAATGCTTTTATAAAGGATGACCATAACCTTAAAGAGCAGGATATACAAAAGGAATTGCTAAGAAAGGCCTAATAGAAAGTGGCCAACGTATTAAAATAGGCTATAGCCGTGGTTCGAAGCAGCAAAAAACTAGTAATACAAATCCTAAGGAAGAAGGGGCTTAAGCAGCAGACCGGAATGGGAGTGGAAATTGTTAAGATGTTATTGTGGAATGTGAAGTGTCAATGCATTGGTCTGGTGGAGACATGGATACAGGAAAAGGAGTGGGAGAGAGACAGCAAAAATACCCAATAATTACAAAATGAAGATGCAAGCGACAGACAAAAGAAGGGATTTGGAAGGGCAAAAGCAGGAAACACAGTTAAGACGGAGAAATAGGTGGCCATATCAATACAGAAGGAGATTATAGCTTACAGAGTGAGCAGAATAGAAGATGTATCATGAACAATACAGTCAAGGAAACAGCAAAGAAATTGGAATCAACTCGGGTCAGGAGGAGAACAAGACTTTATATAAGTAGTTAACTTATAACGCCAATAAAGGTAAGGTAATATATGTATATATATATATATATATATATATACATATATATATACATACATATATACATATATATATATATATATATATATATATATATATATATATATATATATATATATATATATATATATATATATATGTTTAATGTCTTTTTATCAGCAAATTTACTGATTAACCGTTAGTTTCTATAATCTTCTTCATTTAGTCTTATCTGTCTAGCAATGAGACCTGTATTATTATTAAACTTGTATATGTTATATACAACATGCTAAGCAGTAGTTTCCATTTATTAGTTCGTAAACTATCTCTACAATATTAGTGATGGGAGTATAATATGTTTGAAGACTACACCAAAAACATTTTGCACATTAGTTAAGGGATAATAAGTATAAGTAGAGATAATGATATATAAATGGAAAATCACAGATAATTTGATAAAAGGAATGAGTCAATTAAATGCTATTAACTTTGTCTACTTCTTTTTTTAATTCCATCCCATGTCCAATTGGCAAACATGTCAAGTTAAAATAAACAAACTTACTTATTAAAACAAGCATCGTAAATTTATTCGAAATCAATCATAATTGACAGAGTGAATAATAACTATATAATGGGAGGAGACAAGGATGCTTCTTTCATAATTTTAAATGAAAAGCATATTTTTTATTATATTTATTTATAACATGTTAATAGTATATTTTGTAACTAGGGCGGAAAGTTGTCAATTTCACGCCAGAGTGAAATTGCGCACATTCGCTCGAGAGGGCAATTAATTGACAATACCACTCGAGTTACAAATAATATTTTCTATTACTCATGCGAGGGGATGTATATTACAAGTTTAGGATCCAGGGGTCATCAAAAAAAAAAATTGAATAAAAAACGAAGAATTTGCTTTTTCAATTGTCTCCGGTGGTGTGGATTCGTAATAAGAACTCATCTCAGTCTCCGGTATCACCATAGAATTTCTACTCATTTTAAAACGTTTTCTTTAATTTTCATTACTATTTTGTAATAATAAAAATTTCTGACACCACGTCACTTTTTTAATATCGAGTTCTTGATTCTCTTCATTTTCGTATTTTTTTTATGTAATCTAGCGAATAATGCGAAGTGGCATTTCCCGTATTAAAAAACGTGTCAAGAAGTACTTCGCACGTTTGAGAAATAAAAATATATTTTATCTATTTAGAACTGATTGTGAATATGTATTATTTTATTTTACATGTTAATCTTATCTATTACTCAAAGATAAGTAGTCAACCGAATAGTCTTACCTTTTCTTGGATCCATATTTCAGAACCTAATTAAATTCGCCCGGCGAAAATATCAATAAAAAATTAAATTATTAAAACCAATTCAAATTTGTGCATTGTGCGAAATTATTTGCTTCTTAACTAAAAATCGAAATCTATATTATGGTATGCCATCAGGATCTCATCATAATTTTAATATAATATTTTGGTATTACATATATGGCCGTTTATTGTGATCATTGGTAATTCGTAACCTATTTCTAGAACTAAATGCTATACGATCGGTTCAAAATGGTTCAACATTTTTGTCATTTATTAGAATTATCCTTTCAGATAATACAAGCAGTTTTAGATATTTGTAGCTATTGCCGACCTTATGCTACTAGTGATTATGATTGAATTAAAAAAATAGCACTGCTAATGATTATGATTATATAATCACATCTGAACGCAGAAGTTATCTTGCTCTTCAAAAGGACGACTGTACGGATATCGAAAATTATAGACCAATCAGCCTTTATAAGCCGTTATCCAAAATCATAACCAATCGTGTTACCCAGAAATTCTACTTTTACAAGCCCATCAAACATGCTGGCTTCAGGAGGAGGTTCAGCACGATTGACCATATCCAAACTGTGCGCACATTAATCGAAAGATGTACGGAATATAATATTCATTTAGCCTTTGAAAGCTTTTGACTCTATTGAAACCTGGGCAGTGCTTCGGGCGATGAATAATTCTCGAATAGACTCTAGTTACTCAAACTTGTTTCAATATATTTATGTCATGCTGGAAGGGGATTGGATTACGGGAGAAATACCGGTCAAGAGGTACGTCCGACAAGAAGATACCATCGCACCTAAACTTTTTACCCTAGCGTTGGAGAACGTATTTGAAAATATTTCTTGGAAGCGAAAGGGAGTCAATATCGACGAAAGCTGCATTAATCACCTACGCTTTGTCGACGATAATGTACTTACCAGCAGCGACCCAGATGATATAGGGATAATGCTACGTGAACTAGGGATATGATACTAGGCATAATGCTACGTGAACTCGAAGAAGTAAAAGTGATGGGGCTGAAAATGAATCTTCATAAAACTAAAATCATGAGTTCGGGCAATATAATGGTCACCAACGGTAATTATACTCTTGAGAAAGTCAATGAGTATATATATATATATATATATATATATATATATATATATATATATATATATATCTGGGACACAACATCAAATTGGGAAAGGATAATCAGACAGCCGAAATCACCAGACGTAATCACCCATCACGCAGACCCAGGTCGGCTTGACCTGGGCGGCGTTTGACATTCTCAGCTACATTCTCCGGAAACCACGCATCCTTATAAACCCCAAGAGGAAGATTTATGACCCAAGCATCTTGTCAGTCGCAACGTATGGGCTCGAGACTGTAACTCTAACGATGTACTTCTAGTCTGCCAGCGAGCGATGTTGTGAATCAGTCTCAAAGACAAAATCGAAATGAAGAAATTAGGAGCAGAACAGGGGTTGTGGATGTGGTGGCGAGTAGTGCGTCTTAAGTGGCAATGGGCGGGTCACATAGCGAGAGACAACATCAAGTTGAGAATCAGCCTCAAAGACAAAATAGAAATTAAGAGGAGAACAGAGATAGTGGTTGTCGTGCAGCGAGTGATGCGTCTTAACTGGCAATGGGCGGGTTACATAGCGAGAGACAACATCAAGTGGACGATATTTAGCTACAGGTTAGTAAAATACAAGCTTATTTCAAAATGTTTTTATTAAATGAATGAGAAGGGTATGGATATTTATTCCAGGCGAGTCGGTTCATTATCTGGCATATCTTTTCCGAAACCATGTATGTACGATTTAACGCATAGTTATCCTGTTGTCTTTCTCTCTATCGTCGGCTGAAGAATATTTAAAGGTAAATCAAATAGATCATTTACATCGATAAAGACCGAGTTATTATTATATTCTTCTATTGGAAAAATTGTACGTTACTGGGACCTGCTGTTGTATGCATGTTCTGTAGATATTCGTTGTCATCCTTTTCCGTCCTCTGTTTTTTACATAATGCATGTTTCTTGATTCACTCGCCACAAAGTCTCAAAAAAATGAAATTGTGGTGACCATTATAGCTTATTACAATGCGATGCCGCGAAGAGTTGGCAGGCCTCAGGCAAGATGGCGGGACGATATCCGACGCCACGGGAGAGAAAACTGGATGAAAGTAGCCCGGAAAGATCGGTATGGAAAAGTTTGGAACAGGCCTATGTTCAGGAGTGGATTAAAACAGGTTAAGACAAGAAGAATCACATCTATATCGTGATCGAGCGTGCAAAAAGGGTTTGTCAATTTAGCTAGTTCAATTTGCTTTATTACTAAATTAATACAAATCGGCTGAAAATATTCAATAGCCATTTTATTGCATCGTTTGAGATGAAATCACGAAATTATAAAGGAAAAAACTGGTTAAAAAAAATGTGACTTTGATTGTGAAGAATTTGATGGAGGTTTTCTTTTTGGATTGACCAACATTCTTGTTTACTAGCAAAACCCTTTTTGCACGCGCATCCACGATGTAATCTTGATAAATCTATGGATAGACTTTTTAATGATTTCAAAACAAATAAAAATAAATTAATATCTTAAATGCAATAAATCTAATTGTACCTCACAACAACAACTACGTAACAATCTTTAATTAATCAAAGCTGAAAGTTTATAACGATAATTTAATTCATAAATTATGATAATAAACGAACTCATCTGTACGTTCGATGTTAACAATAGTGCAGTCAGTTTATATTTCAGTATTATGATGTTAATAAAAATCTAACCAGAGCTGCTCTTAATTGTAAGAAGCAATATCTAATCCTTGGGGAGTGTATTTTATTTAAATTCTAAACATTTAACCCCATCACTAAAATCTATCCATAAGTAAATGGGAAGTTGAGCGAAGTGAATTGAGAGCTTCGGTAAAAGAAAATTTAAATTTTATCATGAGAGTCTAGTGAATATGCCGATCGTAATAATACATGTAAATACAGTTTATCACATCCTTGGTGTATTAATAATCACTTAAAATAAATAAACTTGTTTATGCTGTTTACTGAACTTGATTACTTACATACTGTTGATTTACTTTGAAAGTTTTTAATTACACAGTAAATTAGCAATTTTACATTCATTACAATAAACTCTAAAACATAAAGCTATATATTAATTAACCTAAACAGTAATACAGAGACCGTGTACAGTTTCTGTCCGAGTTTTAAGCTACCTTTCTATGGCTCACGTCCCAGAGGGTTAATAATGTAATTCAAGTCTCCAAATGATAGTTAATCTGAAATAAATATGAAATGGGACTAATGAATTTTAAATCTTTCTACAGAATGTGATTCTGAATTGTAATAAAAATTAAATTTGAAATAATTAAAAAAATCAAATAGGGATTAATCAAATTTATGTAAGTAATTTTAAATTTAAATTGTTAATAATTAAATTTGACTTAATAAATTAAAACCAAATTCGTTGAATAACATTGGAAGAAATTACTATGTGTATCTTCAACAATAAAAGTATATAAATCAATGATTTATAATTTTTATTATTTTATTTTCTACGTTTCGATTCCCTCATAACTTATAAATATATAAATATAATTACAATTTGATTTTCAAGTACAATTTGATTTTCCTGCACTTTCGTGCGACGAGATAGCCATGTGGATAGCTAAAAACACTATAACCTGATAAAAATGACTTGTAATTATATTTATATATTTATAAGTCATTAGTGAATCCAAACGTAGTAATTCATTAATTTATATACTTTTAAAATACGTTGAAGTTTAATTAGCGATTAATGTTAATCAAATATGCGCCAAATAAAATCTGGATTTGAAATAGTTTTGGACATAGTCAAGCTTTTATAAAGCACATTTCCAACAGTGAATCCTATGTACCAAGCATGAATAGACAGTTACGTTAATTCAAAGCAACTTGAAAACTCATGCAAGGCATTCGTTTTCGAAAATCAACAATTTCCCGTCAATCAAATATTTTGAAAGTAAATTCAAGAAGTTACAATTTATTTAAGAAGTTTAATAGAATGTCTAAAAGGAATTAAGAGGCAATTTTACTCAATCTGAAACAGAAGAGGAAAAGGATTCCATCAAAATACTAATAATTGTTAATAACTAGCGAAAACAAGCCACAAATTATATTGATGTTTTCCCAAACGAATCTCGTTCAATATAAAGGGTGACAAATTATACTTATTAAAAACAAAAAGAGCAATCAATGACTTGTTTGCCATAATTTTCACTGTTTAATATAAACTTAACACTTTTTATTAATAGAGCGGTCAGCCCAATGAACAAAGAATTGCTTATGTAGAGCATTTTATTAGAACGAACTCCATTATTCATACTCAGAGATGGTTTCGACAACAGTTTAATTTTTCAGCGACGCCAAATTGCAGGACAATTGCAAGATGGGTCGAAACGTATCGTCGAACAGATTGTATTAAATATACTAAACTTGCAGAGAGAAAAGAAACTGTTAGAAAAGAAGTGAATAGTTAGGAACAGAACGGAAGAATATTCAAATCAAACTGTGCGATGTTTATCGAAGCAAGTAGGAAATTTCACGAGAGTCGCTATACAAATATTTATTTTTTCGGCCTAACAAATGGCAAAAAACCCAAAAACTTCTTCCAATAGACTGAAAGTCTCTTTTAGAATTGAGGCGATGGATTTTTGGTAGAGGAGATAATTTTGTCAACGAAATAAGTATGAGTGACGAAGCACATTTTCAATTGCATGGGTGAGAGGAACAAACAAAATTTATCTTACTCTGCCGAAAACCCTAAAATTATATTCACTCAAAAGGTGACTGTATTGTGTGGAATATGCTCATATCGAGCATTGGGGCCGTATTTTTTAAGGTCGTGAAGATTAAATGAGAAATGCAGTAGTTGTCAATAGTGAACGTTATATGTAGATGCTACAAACGTTTTTAACTCCGATTACGATATAATTAACGATATTTGGTATCAGCAATCTGGTGCAAAACCTCATGTATGAAACATGTCTATGGAAGTGTCTCAGCATGTGGTCAGTTGTGGCCTCCTCGCTCTCCGGATTTGTCGGCTTTGGATTACTTCTTATGGGGACAAATTAAATCTAAAGTTTATCAGAACCGACCCCAAACTCTGGAAGACGTAAAACTAAACATTTGACAAGCTATGGGTGAGATTTCGCCAGAAATGTGCCAGCATGCTATGCATTCATTGTTGCATCGAAGCAAACGGTGGTCATCTAATCGATGTAATTTTTAAGTATTAATTGTTAATTTGGACTAAATATTTAATTTGTTATTTAACTTTAGATTGTATTCTAAAATGTTAAACTAAAAGTTTGCAGTTTAAAATCAGGCCATTCTTAATTTTCCACCCTTTAGAAAGATATTTTCATCAGTTTGACTCGGTTGAAAATTGAAACATATTTAACTGCTATTACAGTCTATCACAAATCTATCACAGAAAATGAAATTTTAATTTACAACAGGCAACTAAATAACTTGTCGCATAATATTCAAACGATCTCGAAAATTTTTTAGATAACAATCTTATTTCATCTTTTGAAAATTAAGAAAATATTTTCGTTAAGTAAAACGGAGTTTCCTCAATGAAAAGCTATCGAAGTGTAAATATCACATTTCGACTATAACGGCGTGAAAGTAGAGCGATATTTACCGAGTTGGCAGAAAAATAAACTTTAAGATATAATCAATAAATTTAGTATTGGTGAAACTATACTAATTATAGATACAATCATATAAACTTATTAAGGGCAAAATGTAGCCTGGTTTCACCATTATTAAATTATCATTTAAATAAATAACATGCAACTAAGTTCATGTCTTTCTACACAAACGTCAAATTAAAACCTAACCCCGGCAGTCATGCACGAGGTGTTCCAGTAAGTGTATCCCAATTTATAATTCAAAACAGAAGAGCTGAACTGATGAGAAATGAATCTCTAAACGCGTCTAAGGATGGCTATTCTTCTTCATCTTAGGGTGCTGTCTCTCATCGAAGGTTGGCGTGATAGTGCGTGAATCCGCACCTCTGAAAATCTCTATAGATGTCCGTCCGACCCATCGACACAGATCCTTTAGGCACGTGTTCTGGTCTTGAAGATCACAACTACCTTGGTCTTTTTAACGTTCATGTGTAGACCATACTGTGTGCTATGTTCAACGATAAGGTTCAAAATATTCTGGAGATGTGGGAGGCTGCCGGCAAGCACGACCGTATCGTCATCGAATCGTATTCTTGTTCTTGTTTCAAATGAGCTACTTTGGACCACGCTTGTTCAACTGTTGGGCTTTGATCTTTGCCCAGTATTGTCGCATCTTCTGGCGGTGTAACTCCTTTCTCTCTTCTGTCCAGTGGGCACCTTTCCTTCGAGGTTTTTCCTGAAATCCACGGACTTCCTTCAGGGTGCGTCTCACAGCCTGTCTGTTTTGGAGATCTGTTATTCCCAGTTCTTTACTATCCTTCTCGGTTTCTGTCAACCAAGTGGTACGAACCTTCGTGTTTTGCCAGAAGGTGAACAGACGGTTGGTTAGTCGGTTTGGAGACAATCTTGCAACGTGGCCATAGAAAGCTACCCTTCTTTCCCTTGCACAGTCAGAGAGCATCTCAACATATTCGTAGAGCTCAGAGTTATGCCGCCTTCGAAATTCCCCATCTTCCTTTACCGGTCCTAGGATCTTCCTGAGTATTCTCCTCTCTCTGATTTCCAATAGAATCAATCGTATCCAGCGAATCGTATATTATTAATAAGGGTGCCATTGATCTTAATACCCTCTTTCACATCCACCAGTGCCTCTCGGAACACTGCCTCTGAGTATATAATGAAGTGACGAGGGGACAAGACACACACTGGTCTAACACCCCTCCTGATTTCTGTTTCTTCGGATGTAATACCCTCTATCCTGATCTCTGCAGTTTGATGCCAGTACAGCTGCGTGATGATGTTCAAATCTCCCTCATCGACTCCGGTGTATTTTAGAATTCCAATGAGCTTCTGATGCGAGACACATTCGTAAGCTTTTCGGTAGTCAATAAATCAGGCGTACATATCGGCATTCATGTCTCTGCATAGCTGTGTGACAACGTTGAGAGAGAAGAGAGCCTAGCGCATGCCCACTTCGTTCCTAAACCCAAATTGCGGTTCTCCAGCCTATCCGTAGCATCTAAAGGCCGGTCCAGACGCTACGTTTTGCACAACCTTTTGTGTGCGCAGTCTTAGGACGGAATGAAAACGTTGCATTTTTTAGAGCGTCTACACGGTGCAGATATATCTGTATATTTCGCACAGTTTTAATGAAATCGTTATGGATGAGGTACTAGTCTGGTCATTTTAGAACGAAATGAATCGGAAAACGGAGCTGCCGTCTACATGCGCCGACTTGCCTCCACAGTTCATGGATGTCTATGCTCTCTAGCTCAGTTATCGCTGCAACTGTACCGTCTTCACGCCGTTTTCAAAACTGCGCACTTTTCCCATCTACACGCAACGATTCATCTGCAACGTTTTAAACTGTGCAGACAAAAGGTTGTGCCAAACGTAGCGTCTGGACCGGCCTTAACGTATATGCAAGTGTGGACGATACGGAGAAAGACCTTGAGGACATGAGACATCAAGCTTATCATTCGTTGGTCATCGTATTGAGAGGCGTTCGGTATTTTTGATAGAGTGATGAACGTCTACCTCAGGCAGACCATTGGTATTTTCCCAGTTTCGTATATTGAGTTGAACTGGGATGTAAGAAGCTTTAGGTTTCCGCGTGAATTTGGTCTATTCACTTAAATTAAATAGAAAGAAATGATCTTAAAAAGAATGTTGTTTACCTAGTACTCGTTTAGTGACATGAAAATTGTACTGGGGGCTGGTAATAACATGAAAATACCTGTTGTATAATGAATAGGATGGTTGCGACCGTTACTACGTGGTAATCCGTACTTACACTAACTTTTTTTTAATTCACTATCTTTTAACCACACTTATAATATGTAAAAATATTATATAACATATTATTCACAGCTATATAAATTTCTACAGTTATCACGACTCGAGTCTTTCGAAACTCTAGTCGTGATAAGTGTAGAAATTTATATAACTGTGAATAATATGTTATATAATATTTTTACATATTATAAGTGTGGTTAAAACATAGTGAATTTATTAATTCAGTATACCTGATGTATAATTCAATATCCTAGGTGGCATTAGCCAGGAAAGTAATTGATTCAACATGGGATTTGTTTTGTAGACTTAATAAAAATTAATATTATAGAGCTACGAACAGGTTGAATATATTTATATAATCATACTACATTTCGCACTTAATAAGTTTATACAATAAATTTAGAATTATAAAATTCACAAGGTGAATTTGTAAAAACTACATAAAAAAATAATATAGTCTAGGAGCCCAAATTATCCTTAATCCGCTGATGTTGGCAATTTAAATTGTGTAATCAGGAAGTGAATACATCATATCAAACACAGGAAGTAAGAATAGCGATCGCTCGGATTCTCGATAACAACTTATATAGAACGATCATAAAAAAAAAACTAAGGAGAGGAGAGTAACTCTTCAGTGGCTGTATATGAAATGAGCACAAATTAACTGATACAATTTGATGGAAGAATGGCTCGAAGAATATTTAATATTGCTTTAATAGAAGCTCCAACATATGAATGCAAATTGATGAGTTGTACAACTTCATATAGAAGTACAAGACGTGAATTCTGTCCAAAAATCTAAAATATACGCGTTACTGTGTAAACTGACTAAATTTAATTTTATTCAATATATTATATCCCATAAGTTTGGGGTATGCGGTGACCCTACTTTGCCAGCTCATCTCGTAAAAAGCAGTAGTATAAGGTGTTAAAATATAGTTAGACAATTTTGAAATGCCTCATATCCTGACTAATGAAAACAAAGTAAATGTTTCCACCTAGCAATTGTTGTGATTAAACAAGTGATTAAAGCAAATTGCAATTTCCAATTGTGGCCGATAGAATTACCTTCTTCAAAGATTTATAGTGAAATAATAATATGAGAAATGTTAATTGTAATTTTCTCAATCACCATTAAATTCCAATAAATTATTTATCTTTATAAAACATAATTTCAAGTTGATTCAATTTAATTATGTCTTGTTCTTGTTCTTAACTTGAATATTTTTAAATAGAATTTAATTATTCTCAATTTTAATTTAATTATTCCGAAGTTTATTAATTACACCTAATTTTGTATTGATTAGCTTCAATTTTAAACTTTGAGGTATATTACGACAATATCTTACAGTTTTTTTTTGTTAATGTATTCTATATTTTCAGATAAATAAAGAAGTATACTTATAAAATAGAGTGAATAATAGTTTAAGTAAAGTTAAGACAATTAGATAGAGTAAATCATCACTTTGTATAATAATTTTCTTTTCGCTTGGAGTATCAAGACCATTTATATACACTAAGTTATCATGAACTAGTCCATGTCTACACGAGAACTTCCCTCAATTACTATTATCATTAATTTTAAAATAACCTGCAATAACCTGTCTCCGCTAATCTAATGGCTTTTATTATCAAACCTTTTGTTATCTTTCCGACATAATCACTGTCGCCGCTCTACATGATAATTTAATAACAAGAACATTTTATGTTACACTTTCCCATTGTTCTCTTTTATAATATGCATATTAAATAAAAAGTTTCATGAAAATAGTCAAAACAAAATTATTTATTACACTTCGTATACGTTCAAGTAATCCAAGTAATTTAGAAAATATTTAGTCCAAGACTAAACAAAAGCAATAAAATTATTAATCTAAACGATAGTTTTTTTATAAATAATTATCCAGGTCATTATTTTACATCTAGTATCATAAAATATACAATACTGAGTACTTTATGGAAATGTATACTATTATTTTTTAATTCAATTTTGCCTTATAAAGTCACATTTAATTCCTTGCATGTGGATCAATAATATCCACTAGTGTTTATTCACATAGTGAAATAAAATTTTTATTTCTTTTGATTCAACAAGTTAAATCAGCGATTCTCAAAGTGGGCGATATCGCCCCACAGTGGGATATGACAACGTTTTAGGGATCGCTAGGTAGCCCGGAAGCGATATAGGGGGCGGTAGGAAAAATTGTTAATTTTTAAAAACATTTTGGCTCGTCGTCAATTTTATCAATTCCGAAATCTGAAGGAAATTCAGGAAACTTAAGAAATATTTGATAAACATTTTTTTTGTGGGGGCCGTTTGGCTGCAAAGCCTTTCTGCACTGCGACCAACTTGATCTATTGTGCTTGACCCTACTACAATTACTTTCCCAGGAATTCTACTTCGTGAACGAAGTCTAAGATATTCCTGAGAGGCTTGCTACTCAGCTCCAAGGTGGTCTATCTTGCGACCCCGAAGTGGGCAAGCCTTATGCGTGCTAGCGCTAGCTCTTCTTTCCATTTCTTAGCCCCCTGCCTTAAGTGGGCCTTTGTAAGCCCACAAGTTGGCTCCGGGCCCATGAATGGAGCCTCGGCCCCGCTTTTGGCGAGTGCGTCGGCCATTTCATGCCCATATATGGCCTGGTGACCGGGTGACCACATTATCGTGAGTCTGTTACCTTTCACCAGTTGCTTTAGGGTTTGTTTACAGTTCCAGGTTACTTTGGAATTAAAGTTGTGGGCTTTTAAATTCCTTAGAGCTACCTGGCTGTCCGTTAGGATGTAGATTTGCACTCCTTTAAGACGTTTCTTGAGGCATATTTGTGCACATCTTTCAATAGCTATAAATTCAGCCTGTAGTACCGAGGGAGCCTGGGCCAATGCCGTGGACTCCTGTCCTGTGAATCCGGCTGTATATGCCAATTCCAGTACCCTTAGCAGGTTTTGATGCGTTGGTGTACCACATGAACGCTTTGTCTTTCAGGTTTTCGATTCTTTGAACACTGGGGCTGCTTCAGAAATTTCTGTCCGATTTGTTTCCTTATTTTCATGTGTCTCTGAATAGTACACGATGTACACCTTAGTCTCAGAGCACTGAGAAGACCTTCTTTTTCTACCTGTTTGTGCAGTGGAAGTAGGTCCAATAGAACTTCCATTGCTGTGGTTGGAGTAGATTGCATCGCTCCTATTATACCCAAGCACGCAAGTCGTTGAAGCTTTTGTAGCATGTTTTGGGTGTTTATTTCCTTTGTTTTGTACCACCATATGGGTGGACCGTAGGTGATAATCGGTCTTAACACTGCTGTGTAAGACCATAGGACCATTTTGGGTTTTAGTCCCCATGTTTTCCCAAAAAGTTTACGGCAGATTCAAAAGGGCGCTGTGGCTTTTGAGAGCGTTTTATTCAGATGCGAGTTCCAAGTGAGTTTCTTATACATATATATATATATATATATATATATATATATATATATATATATATATATATATATATATATATATAAGGTTACCCCTAAATATTTCACCTCCTCGGAAAATTCTAACGTCTGACCTTCAATGCTCGGAGCTTTCAAGTTCAGCTTCCTCTTTCTGGTAAAGGGAACCATTACTGTTTTACTCGGGTTGACATTAAGGCCCTCCTTCTTGCTCCAACAGTTGATGGTGTTAAGTCCATGCTGGAGCATGCACATCTAGGAGATCATCAACGACCAGGCAACTCAGCAGAGGCGATAACACCCCCCCCCCCTTGTGGGCAGTCTCTCTCTCTGTGGTTACCGTCCTCGTTGGTCCCCCCAGTGCTGCGGTAATTTTACGATTGGTCAGCATGGCTTGAATCCACTCAATGATAGGGTCATCGGTCCCTTTGTTGGTGGCTGCATTCTTTATTGATAAACGGGTTGTGTTGTCAAACGCTTCCTCTATATCTATAAAGATACCTACTGCAATTTCTTTGCAGTCCAGTGCTGCCTCGAATGTGTTCGTTATCTCGGGTAGAGCGTCCACTGTGGATTTGCCTGGCTAATAAGCGTATTGATGCTTATGGAGAGGACTTCTTTTAAGAGGGCCGCACCGTATGTGATTGTCCACATTTTTTCCCATTGTTTTCAGGAGGAAGGAAGTGAGGCTAATTGGTCGGTAGGACTTTGCCAGGTCTTGAGGCCTGCGCCCTGCCTTAGTGTTGAATATCACCTTGACCTCTTTCCATTCCAGCGGCATGTGCGCCAGTCGAAAGATGGCCTTAAATATCTCAGTAATGCAGGGTGCTATGGTTCCGATCCCTTTCTGCAGCATTGCCGGGAAAATGCCATCAGGTCCGGCAGCCTTATATGGCATGAAACTGTTCACAGCCCATGCGTCTTTTTGAACAGTAAACATGGTTGTTGCCATGTTTTTGCAGATTTTGGTTGGGCGCTTCATCCGCGTTATCCCTTCACCAGTTATGGTTGATTTAGAGCCAGGAAAGTGCGTCTGCAGTAAAACGCTAAGACTTTCCTTTAAATCTTTGGTATACTTACCACTCGGTGTCTTAATAAGCCCGATTTCTTTTGAGTGGGCCTTTGCCAAAACCTTTTGCAGCCTTGCCGTTGGGGCACATTGATCAATGCCCTCACAGAACGCCAGATTTTCCATTTCGACCTTCTCAATTCTTTGTTGTAATCAGTAAGTGCTACTCTGTAGGCTTCTGATAAACAAATTCTATATTCACGAATCATTTGGACCTGTTACATAATGACATGAAAAAGAGATTCAAAGATTTGTTAAATTTGGAAGTTCCTGAGAGAATAACACCATTTTCATGTTATCAAACCGCAGGCCCGGTTTTGAAAAGAAAGTTAGTCTGGTTGCAGAATGATATCAACTTCAAATGAAGAATTTTGGTTTTATTGGACACTACCCATCTTTGTGGAAATTGGCGAAGATAATTCAAAAAACTTCAAAATTTGTTTAAACCTCATGAACTTGTACCTCAATTAGGTAAATGGATATCGCAACATCAATCTCATCTTTCAGATTTGGGGGATATTATTAGCTCTGGCATATTACAGGTGGGCGATGAGACAAATAAGTTTGAGAAACACTGAGTTAAATTAAAGTATCCATGCAACGCATCAAAATAACTCACTTACAGGCTCCGTAAACATAACCCTAAATTTTGACTTCGCTAATGTTTATTTTTGATCGCAAATATATTTGATAACAAAACTTATTATAATTTTTTTTCATAAATCTCTTCGAGTAATCTTGCCACAATTGCGTCACCATCTAACAATAATGCTTCTTCGTCAAAATTTTGACGTATGAATCAACTTTTATCAAATTATCTCTTTGTCATGATAACAACACAATCATGGTGGGACGACATGCTTCTCATAATCATTTTTAGACACGTTTTACTGATGTTGGGGTATTATGTATTGAATGGAATGCATTAGTAACAGTAACTCCATATCTATCATATGAAGAAGCATAATCAAATGAGCCCTTCAGACTAAATGTCACTCATGATTTATATGTGTTTTTTTTTGCCATGAACCAAGCTTTGTTTATTAACATAACCATTTAAATAAATGACGTCTAATCAAATTAGTATACCTTCCTGTAGAACACTCGTTAGTTTTCTCGTTAATATTGTAAAATACATCTTACACTGAAAGCCAGTAGTTAACTCAGTGAGCATATTACGCTATACTCATTAAGTTAAACCTTTATGGGCCCGCGTAACCTTCAGGTCGCATGCTAATATATCGACATTTTACGAAATAATTTTAGTTTTTCAGCAGATTACGTATACGCCTTAATTATATAATGTCTCTGAGATAACCAATAATAATATTGATGACGGTTGGCAGCACCATTTGCAGTTGCCTGCAGATAGAGAAACCTAAGGAACCATCTTGTGCAATTGTCATTATTTATGCTTCTATCGCTGTTTACTAAACAAAAAAATTATACAAAATAGCTGTATATATCAATATAGGTTTATACATCAATAAGAACTTGTTTGCTAGCACTTCAATAATCATTTTGTTACAATTTTATATGATATAGTTTTATGACTTTCAGATTACAGTAGACTAATATGGTAGATTTCAGTGTATTTAGGGTAATTTGAGCTTTTTTCTATTCATATTTATATATCATATTCCTATACTGTTTATATATCATCACCTATTTATATATCATACACCTAATATGGATACAAAATCAAACTAAATTAAAAGAAGAATTATACGCATTAGTAGCATTTACTCGACGACGAATAAATAATAAGTTGTGGAAAAGAAATCCATATTTTTTCCATTAGATGACTGTAGTGATCGATATTTCGTAAAGTATCGATCAAACAATTTCAGATTTATGCTCGTTAGAAAGATGACATTTAGTACTAAAAAAATATTTTGCTGTTTTTGGTTTGTTTTAGTCTGTTATGAGTTACATTGTGTTAAAAATGGAAGTTAACATAATAGAAAATTCGGTACATTTTAAGTCTTTCTTTGATAGAGGCGGAAATGCAAGCCATGCTGGTAAAATTGTGAATGGTACATTTTACAGTCTTTCTTTGATAGAAGCGAAAATGCAAGCCAGACGGTTGAAATTGTGAATGGTGTTTATGCTCCCGATACTGTAACAGCCAAATAACATTAGGTTCGGATATTTTTATGTTAAAGATACATCTGGCACAGGAGTTTCGTCGACGAAAATGACGATAAAATCACAGAAATGATCGAAGACCGGCATGTTTGCAGTCGTAACATCGCCCAAGAGCTACAGATCGACCATTAAACAGTTCTAAATCATTTGCACAAAGTTGGATGCAAAAGAAGCTTCATGGTTGGGAGCCATACCAGTTAACACAAAAAAACGTAATAGATCGAATTTCCATCTGCGAAGCCTTGGCCGAACGGAATGAACTCGACCCATTTCTTAAACGGATGGTGACTGGAGGTGAGAAATGGGTCAGATATAACATTGTGCGAAAACGATCGTGGTCAAACAGACTTGCTTCCATATTGCAAAACACTAAAGTCGGATCTCTACTGTCAACTGGACCGTTTGAAGCTAGCGATTGACCAGAAACGGACAGAGAATTGGCCAAAGGGAGAGGTGTTGTGTTCCATCAGGACAACGCAAGGCCACAAACGTCTATAGCGGGGGTGAGCAAATCTTTTAGCTCTCGGGCCACATCACGTGATGAAACTTTGACCGCGGGCCGCATTAAATAATTTTCTATTTAGTTATTTGTATACCACGATCGTTGCATCTATACAAACCTAGATACAAAAATATTATTGGGTTTTTCTCAAAGAAGCGAACAATATATCAGGGTTGTCCAACTGCAAGTGGTCCAAGGGCCGCTTTACAAAAATGCGGTTTGGAGCCGTATTATAAAATACTAAAGTCCACTTGGACAGCCCTGATATACACTGCATGTAAACGATATAGTTTTAGAGCCCGTAATTGTGCAGTGTCTATGAACGAGTGGCAGCTAGATAATTAAGTAAACATTAGGTCTGGTAAACATAATAAACATGTCATAGACAGACTTTTCATATTTTTTATAGCTGTGTTTATTTTAGAATGCGAATCACAAAACCAACTTAAGGTTTTTATTGGAAAAAAGATATTTTCTTGATTAAAGTAATTTATAAAATGCTTCGCGGGCCGCATAAGATGCCAACATGTGGCCCCCACATGCAACCCACGGGCCGCTATTTGCCCAGGCGTAGTCTATAGTGACTCTATATAGTGAAAGTTTTGATGTAGTCCGGACCTGGCACCAAGCGGTTGCCATGAAGGTCATTTTCAAGCCTGAAAATGACCTTCAGGCCAGTCATTTCCAAGCTCGAAAATGATCTTCCAGCCATTGGCCAATGGCCCACCTAAGCAAATTTTACTTGGTTTTTACTTAATTTCTGAGGGCCCCAGAAGAAAATTTACTTCCAGATATGGTATAAGCATTTTAAAACTATAGTCATTCTAAAACAACATAAAAAATGCACACTTGTAGAACCATATTCGAAAACACAAGGTTTAGATTTTTTGTCAGAATATAGCTATTGGTCCCTCGGTGAGAGTTGGCATCTTCCCACAATCATTGGCCCACCTGGTAGAGGACACATTCTCCTTAAAACCGCTGTTGAAGCAGTTCAAACTAAATATCTTTATTTTCACTGCTAAATGTAAATAACTATTTTAGGGCCAATTGAGGGTTGATAAAATCCGATTTTAGTTAGAGTACTCTTCCTCTTTTCAACTACCTTAGCTATCTTGGAGGCTTCTTTCGCTTGCTTTCGCACTTGTTTCTTTAGCCTTTCAGAACATTTTTTATTTTTTCGCCATTAGCATATTTTGTGGATTTAGGACTGACTTCAGACCTTTCAGCACTTTACTTTTTCAATTTCTACTGTTTTAGTTTTCCTCAAGTTGAGTTTCTGTTTCTTTAATATTTCTTCGTTTTCATTTATAATAAATTTTCATTTCCTTGCTCCAGTCTCAGCTCTTCATTCAGTACATTCATTTCAGTTGCTTTGGATCTTTGTACTTTTCCGTCTCCAAAAACACGTATATGCTTTGATGAGCCAATCGAGATTTAGTAACCATCTTGTGTGATGGGAACTAAATGTGGCTTCTTTTTAAACTTTTTGATGCCACCACGAATTGATAAACGTGGTAGTTCGTTCAGAAATGGCTACCTTGTTGTCAGATAATATTCTTTTGGATAAGGAAAAACCCCTCGTATTTTGGACCATTGCTCGCAATCCAAATACATTTGTATGTAAAAATGATCTACTCGGTTTTCTTGAATTTTGACAATGTCTCAAGCTGCAATCGCCATTCATCTGCCACTGTGATCAATGGAATATCTTCAGTTAATGGCTATGTCTCTACAACTTTAACTATGTCTGCAAAGCTAATTAGCAAATAACTCAGTTTAGCTAACGGCACCAATAAATCATTTGGTATTTGTGTTGTTTGAGTCTGAGATGATTTTAGAGAAGATTTATTCATAATGTGGATTACAGTTGGTTTAAAATGGCTTTGTGTACGTTCTTGAAATAGCAGCCTTTTAAGTCAATTCTCCCATTTCATCGTTCTTTCTTCAAGAAAACAATCTTCAACTGACTTCGCAACAATTACAGATTTTATCGAAAGCAAATTACTTTCAGCAAACAAATTTTCTCCATTCAATTTCTTATCATTGTAGCTTTAGAGAGTCTCTACTATACAAACCCGACCAGAGAGTGTCAATAGAAGGGCTCGAAGCTCATCGAATAATGGACAAATTAATGATTCATCTCGCATCACTGCCAAGCTCTCCTAGATCCTTCAACAATGCGATGTGGATGATGTGAACAGGACCCAATATTAAGTAATCCTTGGCGTCGAAGCTCAATTTCTTCAGCATTAAAGAAAACCAAGCAAAATTGAGAAATCCATTTTAAGGAATTAATTATTAGCCAGTATAGCAGTTGCACAAGAATGTAAGAAACAATGTCAAATAAAAGAAAATAATCTCAGGAAGTAGGAAAATAGTTGAAATTAGTGGCTTTTTATTGAAATAGAAGCAAATATGTAGTGGCAGATCAAAGAAGTAGTGACAAATTAGTGTCATTAATGGCATACTGAAGACCTTGTAGCTTTTATGCACAAAAATGAAAACATTGTGAGCCATAGTTACTTCGAAGTTAAAATAATTGTAATGAAACAGTTTAAACTGGTAAATATGTTTTAATCTGCATATATGGGTTTATAATTGTTGATTTGTATAGCATATTTTTTTTATATGTGAGAGAAAAATTCGGCCCATATTGGGTTAATGGTTTACGCCGAACTTAAAGTAACAGGATGCGACGTTAAGTGACATGACGTAAACTTAACGGTAAGGTATGTTTGTGAAATTACGATTGCCGTAACGTGCCGGGACTAGAGAGGCCCTATTTTCGATCCGGATTATAAGAAGGCGTTTGATCAAGTGCGACACACGAAAATGATGGAAGTTCTGCAAAAAGCTGGCCTGGATGCGAAGGACCTCAAAATCATCACAAATCTCTACTGGAATCAGAGGGCTTGTGTCAGGGTAGACAGAGAGACAACGGAAGAGTTACAAATATTACGTGGTGTAAGGCAGGGATGTATACTATCTGCTGTAATTTTTAATCTGTACTCGGAATACACCTTCAGAGAGCCCTGCAAGATATATTGATGCTGGAATCCTGCTAAATGGAGAACGATTGGATAACAAGGTATGCAGATGATGTCGTTATTGATTGTCGCAGATGATGTATATTATTTTGCAGAAAACCTAGCTGCCTAACAACTCCTAATGGAGAGTGTTACATCATACAGTCGACAATATGGTTTGGAAATAAACACCAACAAGACAAAGTTCATGATAATCAGTAAAGACCAAAACAACATTTTATTGGTAGACGGAACTCCTTTAGAAAAAGTCAACAAATACACATACTTGGGCACGAACATAAATGATAACTGGGACCATTCTGTGGAGATCAGAATGCGTATTGAAAAAGCCAGAACGGCATTTATCAGGATGAAGAAAGTCTTTACCAGCCACGACTTACAGCTGTCAACGAAAATTCGCCTACAGCGATGCAACGTGTTTTCGACCCTTTTTTATGGGGTCGAAGCGTGGACGCTTACGGAGGCCTCCTCAAAAAAACTGGAGGCATTTGAAATGTGGCTGTACCGAAGAATCCAACAATACCTTGGACAGAGAGAATAACCAATACGGAGGTGCTGAAAAGAATATGAAAATAAAAAGAAGTCCTCAATACAGTTAAGACTCGAAAGCTACAATATCTGGGACATATAATGCGTAACGAGAGTCGATATGTCCTTTTGCAGAAGATCCTCTAATGCAAGGTATATAGAGCTAGAGGACTGGGCAGAAGGAGAATATCGTGGTTGAAAAATTTAAGAACGTGGTTCAACCAATCAACCACTCAGATTTTCCGCGCTGCTGTTAACAAAGTTCGAATAGCCAACATGATAGCCAACATCCGGAACGGATAGGCACTCTAAGAAGAAGTAACGTGCCGCAAAACAGCGATTTGACAGCGTGAAAACGTGATTTGACAGCATTGGTAGTTCAAAATGAATTCTATAGTGAGGCATTATCTATTGTTCAATTCAATTTTGGTCGGATATTTGTATCTTAAACTGCGAAAGAGGAAACGAGTACGAAGAGTTGGTGTGAAAGAGATGTTTCGGAGTAGAATCCAGTTTGTTGACGCAAACACTCAACCAATAAAGTGTCGTTCATCGACATTTTCTTTTCTTCCTGTTGTCGTAGTTGCTGGCTATTGCATAATATAAATATCACAACACAATATCATATGTCACTCTTGAATTTGAGAGCATGCGCGCAAGAATTGAGAGCGCTGATTTGTTGAAAGAGTCACGTGAAACAGCCCGACTTAACGAAACACGACGCGAATATTGAATATTGGCAGCTTCCATGATATGTTAAGTTATGATACGTCACGTCGCCTCGGTCGTAATCATCCGCATATAAAACAATGTGTTTATGTTTTACGTCACGCCATGTCCCGTCGCGTCCCGCTGCGTTAAGTTCACCGTAATCACAACTATTGACTCTCAATAGTTATGGCGTTATAATAGTTATTATCTCTGTAAGATAAGCCTTAGAAAAAACGTTTTATTAATTTATTTAAAATATATTTACAAGATCTTTTTCCATAAATGTTTACAGTAATGTAATAAATCAATAGTTTTTTTTTAATTGTTAAAAAATGTTACATGATCGTATTATGTAACACATTTTCGTGGAAAACTCTACACATTTTTTTTTCGAACAACTAACTGATTTTACAGTTAGAAAACAATTAGCATCTTAATTACCTTTTAGTAATTGCGCAATAAAATAGAAACTAACTATTGATTACATATTTCTGGTTGACGTCTTGTACATAAATATTTTGAACATACATAGCAGCTCCCAATTTTATTATTAGAGCAACACACAAAAATGTATGTAGACAAATAAGTATTACGCAAAATAAATTTAAAAATACGATTGTACACGTTTGCCAAAATGTAACTCTAATGCGTTTAAAAAAAATATTATCCAAAGTAAATAATAAATTGAGAAAATATCTTGAGGTATCTTTAATACAGTCAATAATTCAAATATTCCAAACGTGAGCTTCTTAAGTAAAATCTGAATTTGTCAATAAATTATTTTTAATGTGGTTAATAAATAAAATAAAGTAAGCAATTTTATTTATTTTCACTCTGGCTTGAAACGAATAAGTTACTTAGAATATAATAAATAAAATGGAATAGTTATATAAAATGATGTATAAATGAAATAAAAGAGGTAAAATAATTATAGTTATAACTAAAAAATATAACTATAAACATAACAGCAAACATAACTCAGATTAAACATAAAAATGATAGAAAATCATTCACGTCAGTAATTAAATTTATGTTAATAAATAAATCATTAATTCTAATTCATGTAGTCATAATAGTACGTTGTCGAAGAAGTTTTATTGTCGTATTAAGAGCCTTTAAGTGCCGACAAAGTTCACGGAGACATTGCATTTAATAAAAGTTCATAAATGCATTTTATAAATTGATCACCGCAGCAACAACAAGACGTAATTATGGTGTAGAGAGAGAGTCTTAACAAACCTTAAATTGATTAATTAATGCAATCATCCGCCGAAATTGGTTCAAACCGTTACGAAATTAGATAAGAATTTAACTGAATTGAATAATAGAACAACTAGTTATAACTATTTACTGCAAAAGATTTGTTATTCTGAGATAATTATTTAGACTAGACAGTCTCAACCTTTATAATATTAAATATTTTGTTCCAGGAAATTTATAAAACTATTAAACTAGAGAGTGTTGTTAAAAAAAGATTTACAAAAAGGAATTATATATGTTATATACCGAGGCTCATCTGTATTTAGTCGAATATTGTATATATTAATGGTTTGGGTTATTAAATCTTATATGGAAAAATTTGACATAAAGAAAAACTATTTTTCAATCAACAGTATTCCAGAAATGTGCTTATAATAGAGTAAAATATTATCAACCTTTGCTGATTATTTCTAAGGCAAATAAAATGGTCGGGGCAAGTTGTGTAATCTATTGATATACTAACTAGTTATTCAAATCAAATTAAATATTCAAAGCTCCTTATTCATTAATTTTATTAATATTAATATTATTGTAATTATAGTTGTTAATAATTAAATAAATTATTATAATTTACATAAACATCAATTA
The DNA here is from genome assembly GCA_944588485.1 of Phosphuga atrata. Lineage (NCBI taxonomy): Eukaryota > Metazoa > Arthropoda > Insecta > Coleoptera > Silphidae > Phosphuga > Phosphuga atrata. The sequence goes on from OX155898.1 coordinate 30,982,980, forward strand.
TAATTGAAGACCATGGTGGAAGAAGGATTTAACTCAGGTTTGGTATGTTTTGACAAACTAAGTTATTTATAAAAGCAGCAAGTTCTAGTTACCACTAATACATTCATAAAACATTATCATGAGAAATGTGTCAAGCCAAATGATTGTAAATTTCGATGGTGACCTTTATAGATAGGTGTCGTACTGCGGCCTTTATAGATCTATTGAATCCCACCCTCTTCTTCCTACCGAAGGAATTCTTACCCATTCATACCCCATCAGCACTAGAGGAGACGCTCTTTCTTTAGTCCTGATTCCTTTAGGAATTTCAGGATCTCGGTGGGATTCAAGGATTGCAATTCCTCTTCGTTGAAGCAGTGGGCCCAAAGGCATATTTATATACTTGGCATATTTGTCACTTGCGGAGGAATGCTCCACAGTCCTTGAACAGATGTATGGAGGTTTCCGCTGCTGAGCTGCAGAATCTTTAACTGTCATCTTCCTCTAGACCAGGCCTGGGCAAATAGCGGCAAGTGGGCATTCCGCGTCGACATTTCATGCGGCCCGCGAAGCATTTTATAAACTACTTTTAAACAAAAATCGGTTTTGTAATTGTGTCCTACCAAAATATTACCCACCACAATAATACCCACAATGAATTAATTTGTATTCCAACATAAACAAAGCTACAAATAATCCCGAAAGCATGCCTTTTACTTTATTAGCTACCTGCCACTATTTTATAGACACTGTACATTTACGGGGGTTCTCTGAAAATATTTCGTTTTACAAGCAGTATATATTGTCCACTATGAAAAAACCTAATATGTAATATTGTTGTGTCTAGACGAGTATATATGCAAGGGTCACCGTTATACAAATAACTATTAAAATACAAAAAAACTTAATGCGGCCCGCGGTCAAATTTTCATACGTGATGCGGCCCGATAGCCAAAAGATTTGCCCATCCATGCTCTAGACCTACGGTCCTGAGGTGTTTTCTAAGTCTGCAGTGTCCCGTCAGGATTCTTGTCAGAATTCGAATCTCGTTCCTGTTTAGTTTCAGGCAAGTTTTTGTTCTTTTCTGGTTAAAAGATCTTTCCAGGTTTTTATACATTGTTCTCTTATTTCCTCGTTTAAACTTTTGCGGATGGTGTTCATACTCATACCACTAAAGGATTCCGGACCTATAAAGGGATTACTATATCCCTCGTTTCCTATGTAATCGGCTTCCTTATTTCCCTCTACACCAGAGTGTCCTGGTACCCAATATTGCATTACTTTATTTTCTCTGCCAAGCTTGGTTAGCTTTCTTACACAGTCCCATGCCAGTTTGGATGTGATGGTCAATGAGATAATAGCCTTGATGGCTACTTGACTATCTGACAGGATAGCAATTCGTTTCTTACGATAGTTTCTATCAAGGTTAAATTGGGAGTATCTTTCGATTGCATGTAAATCTGCTTGGAATATACTTGTGTAGATTCCCATAGATTCGAAGTATTTGGTGCGAGATACAAACACTATTGCACCAGTACCTTCCTTCGTCTTCGAATTATAGAAAATATCACCCCCGAAGGTTCACATGCTGATATACATAATGTATACATACATTAAACGCAGGAGGATTTTCTCATAACTACAATATAAAAAAATCATCTTATCAAATTTTTTTTTTTTCAATAAAAACATTAATATTAAAAATAAATCATTTTCAAATATTTATAGATACATTTTATGCCTTCTATCATCAATCGCATAAAATCCAACGAGAATTAAATATGATTGCTAATCATTCGTGAGTGTGCCGAAAGTACTTTTTGCATTAGTGTATTGTTTTTGAGTTAGATGTTTTTTTTTTATATAAATCAGTAGATAATACGTCCTGGAAATGATCTTGTACTTATTTGTAAAAAAAAACTCTTTATTTTATGAATTATGAATTTATGAATATTTTCAAATAGAATCAATAGACCTTTTTACGGTTAGTTAAGCGCATGCGCGTCCGCAATGTTTAAAAGGCGGGAATATGAAAGTTTCGGGCACATTTTATGGTTATAAGTCCAAAAATGTTGGGCACTTTTTTGACATACGTGGTGAAAATAGACGCATGCGCAGATTTTGATTTTTGTTTGAAATGTTCATATTAATTACAGTGAGCAAATAATAGTACATACCCACAACATTTCTGTTTTTATTAGGGCTTGACACGAGAGTCTCGTTTCTGATCTAGTTCCAGGCAGCCGTAACATTTTCTTCATAAATTTGAACCCGAGCAACCCTAACTTGCCCGAGCCCAGAACGGGCAGTTCATATTTATAAAGAAAATGTTACGGCTGCCCGTGTCAGAGTCAAAGATTGAAGACGAGATCCGAAACGAGACTCTCGTGTGAAGCCCTAGTTTTGATAAATTTTTGTCTATTAATAAGTTGTTATATTATATAGTAATATGTTGTTAAAATTGTTGCTAATTGGCATTGCTCCATAATTGTTATGAATATTGCTTTTTGTAACACACTTTGTGTAAAAATATCTGGGGGACAGAGTAGCACATTTTTTTTTAATGAAGAAGAAGAAGTAAAGCGGCAGAATGGCACTACAGGAACAAGTATTATTAAGGGTACTAGCCCGCTGTGAAGAGAAAAGTAAAGTTGAAATAAACTTAATAAAGTCGGAGCACAGCCTAATTATATAAATATATTCAACCTTTCCGGAGCTCTACAATATTATTGAGTCTTTATAGAAGAATCTACTGGGTCTCAGTCCACTCTCGTGACACTAAACCAGAAACAGAAACTTTGTTTTTAAGATCATATATTTCTATTAACATAAGTGAATAGCCATCTGCAGACGCGTTTCGAGATTTATCTCTTATCAGTAGTTTGCTCTTATGAATTATAATTTGACAAACACTTACTTAAAAGCTTCGTGTTTATCGATGACTGGAGGTTAGATTTTGTAATTTGACATTTCTTTAGAGAGACATGAACTTAGAGGGTATTGATTTAAATGATTGCACATGATTGTAATTGTAAGATTGTAAAAGTTTGTCATTAAGTTTTTGTCAAATTATAATTCATAAGAGCAAAGCTGCAATGATGACAGATAAATCTCGAAACTCGTCTGCAGGTGGCTATTCACTTAAGTTAATACAAAGATGTGATCTTAAAAACAAAGTTATTTTTCTGTTTCTCGTTTAGTGCCATGGGAGTGAACTGATACCCAACTGATGACTGGCAAATGAGATTTGTTTTGGTAGTCCTAAAAAAACTCAATAATATTGTACAGCTGCGCAAAGGTTGAATATATTTATATATACAGGCTGTGTTCCGACTTTTTTAAGTTTATATGAATAGCTATAATATAGTATAGTGTTACCGATAGTAAAGTTGAAATGTAAGTTGAAGAGTGTTAGTGTACCAGCCCGCAGAGCATAGCCTTAGTAGTCAAAAAAATGTCACCACGAGTGATTATTATTTGAAGCAAGTCAATGGTTCATGCAATTTCGTTAATTTAAAGTGTAGGCCATGTTGAGTAATAATGGTCCCAATGAGAAACATCTTTAGTAGACCGTTTAGTGTTACGGTCTAAGATACTAAATCATGAAATTTAGTCAAGAAAAGTTGTCAGGCGTATAGTGGTTGAAATGTTGTTCTCACTATAAGTCTGTCAGTCAAGTCAAGTAACCCGTTGATCAAAAAATATTAGTCGAGTGTCGGAGTTCATCGTGTGTCCGTTATTTTGGTAAATGGCTAGATTTGTTGTAAATAGCGTTGATGAATTATTATTATGTTATCCTAACGAATTGTTATTATTAAGTTGTTTAATTATTGCAATTTATGTATTTTGTAAATTTATGTAAGGGGGAGGAAATGTTGTGTGCCGAAAACTGCAATGTTTGTTCGTTTGTCCTCCTCCAGAGTGTTCAGTGTCATTAGTGATGAGAGTCGAGTCAGGTGGCCGCAGACGAGACTTCGATCTCTCTACTTACTAGTCTATAGTCAGTTTTTATATACGCAGTTCACACGTAATAGTTATCATTTAAATACCTCTCCACTGATCACCCACTTGTCCTACCTCATACATATTAGTGAACTTGGTATCGGAATTTTAAAGATAGGTCATGTGTTTACAACACGGTGGGCAGTATCTAGGCTCGACGAAGACGGTAAGCAGGCTAAGTATCAAGGCCCTAACACCGGAGGGGCGCCAAATCAGCAAAAAAAAATATTTAAAGATAAAGATATTTAATAATTTATCAGTTAATTGAAACCAACAGAAACGAAAAACGTATTATAATGTAGGGGAGAATTGCCCAATTTAGACCGTTGCCTAAATGGGAACACCATTGTAACTTGACTGGTATTAGAATTTTTTTTGTAAAAATGGAAACATACGTTGCTTGAAAGTAATCTTGCAGCAAGCTAGAATACCTTCAAGCAATGTATCTATCCAATTTAAAAAAAAAATCTAATACCGGTCAAGTTACAATGGTGGTCCAATTTAGGCAACGGTTCAAATTCGGCAACTCTCCCCTATATTTTAATGAATCGGATCATTGCGATCGTTACACTGAATTGATAAATTCACTATGTTTTAACCACACTTATAGGGGAGACAATAAGTATGGTTAAAACATAGTTAATTTATCAATTCAATGTAATTAATATTTTGTTAAACGAGTCATATGGGAAGTGCTTAACAAAAACTTAAAAATAAAAAATATGTTTTTGTTCGGTGCCAATTATGTTTTGCATCAGGGTGCCAAAGATCTTTCCTCCGGCCTTGTGAAATGACCTTTGTGCAAGCAAGCTTCCATATTGCATCATTTCATCGAATGATAATGATAGATGCTCTGCAGGAATTATCGTATCTTTCAGTAATCACGCTAGCAATCAATGCACTTAATGCTTTTAAAAAATATGCATGTAGATATGAATCTAAAATTGATTGAAAGAATACCGATGCAAATCTAAACCAAATTGAAATGAAATTCAAATGTGAAATCTTCAGAGAATTAATTAATTCAACAAAATCATTTTAAACTTCGAAACGAAAATAATGAAGATTTGAAAGGAAAGAGGAGAGGAAATGAAAAACATTTCTAATGTATGTTGTTCTGAAATACATGTATATTGTTCTGAAACACATGTATGTTGTTCTGAAACACAAAGTTTCAATGTTTGAATTTTATTGTGAAAGACGAGATTAAAATGATTCAATTCAATTAATTTAAAGATTTAGTCGAAATGGGTTTGATTGGAACTATATTGCAACTACGTGCTAGAACTACTGGAACTACATACACACAACTTCGACTAAAACATATTTGTGGAAAAAAATGCAGTACTTCTGTAGAGCTAAATATTAATTAATAACGTTAAAATGAAATAAGATTTTCTGTGACTGTAAAATATATTTTCGATTTAATAAAAATCTGTTTAAATGAAAAATCCTTGAATCAATTTAATTCGGAACCTTACGATCTTTTGATAAATAATCGCGCGGCTGCGGAACCCAGACATGAAAAGGTGGAAGAAAATAAAGGCCCGCTTTTGACTTAATAAACATAGAGCATATATTTTTATTTATATTTATTGTTAATTGCTTTATATAAAATAAACATATAATATAAAATAATCTTATAATGTTTAATCCAACATTACTTGAATTCCGGACCTTCAAATATCCAGATTGTTCATAACCGATATAAAGCAATACAAAAAATAACTTTGTAATTTTCGTTAGTTCGGCAATTAATGAGATTATTATTATCACTGTTTGGTTGATCTTATTTACAATGTAAAAAAAAAATGAGCATTACCGTTTCCTGACATTAATAATTCCGGCTTTTATTAATCTGCAATTGTAATTTACCATAAGAACCACAACACAATGCCGTTGAATATATACACTATTGTACTACATGAAAGCGTTTTCAGTCATTAATGATGGAAATTATTCTGCAAACAAATATGAATTTTGAAATAAATTGTAATGCATTCTATAAAGTACGTTCTGGTACAAATACAAATTAAAAAAATATATTCTGAAAACTCTCGGTTGAAAGTTCCCGGTTTTTCCTAATCCCAGTTTATCCGAGTACGGGATGAAAGTGTTAAAAATACGGCAATCCTCACAGTATATTCAGCCACCACCAGTTACCTTCTACATTATTAAATCTTAACAGTTGTTAAACTCATCGTCCATGTATAGGGTGTTTTTTAGAGGCGGAGAACTTTAAATTGGTAACACTGTTTTCTGTGATAATCGATTTGACAGTTCCTGATTGTTTTGGGGTTCACACCGTTCACGCCGTATATTTGGTGAATGGGCCGAAGCAAGCATTGCTATTGATCCACAATTTAATTTGATAATTTTGTTCAGTGATGAAGCACATTTTTTGGCTAAATGGCAATGTCCATAAGCATAATTTCCGCATTTAGAGCGATGATAATCCAAGCCAACAAGCCATTGTCGAAACATCATTACACACAGAAAAATTCACCGTTTGGAGCGCTTTTAGGCCGGTAGAATCATGAGTTTATATGTCTTCAAAAACAATGATGCTCAGAACGTTACAGTCAACGGTGAGTGGTACAGAGACATGATTACTAAACTTTTTCGAGCCTCAATTGGAAGGCATTAATGCCGTAGAGATGTGGTTTCAGCAGGACGGTGGGCCAAGCAACATATGCGCGATACAGTTAATTTACTGAAAAATGCATTTGGCAATCGATTAATTTCACGAAATGGACCTGTTAACTGGCCACCTCTTTCGTGCGATTTGACGCCATTAGAATTTTAAACATTAGAAGTCCCGTGTCTACGCCGATAAACCAGAAACTATTGAGCACTTGGAAGCTAACATTCGACGTGTTATTGTCGGAATACAACCTAATTTGCTGCTAAAAGTGTGAAAATTGGACTTCCAGATTACGCCATCTACTCGCCAGCCACGGCTACCATATGCAATCATATTCAAACATTAACGCCATAAAATTATCTTTCAAATAAAGCCAACTTCATGAATATTCAAAACCTTTTCCGTGTTTTATTTCAACTTAAAGTTCTCCACCTCTAAGAAACACCGGCTACATACATACTTCGAAACACTATAAATAAAATTCAGAATAAAGTTATTAAAGACGAAATATAGCTTGAATATATAAATATATTCAACCTGTTCATAGCTCTATAATATGTAGTCTTATTAAGACTATAAACAAATCTCATGTTGATATAATTAGTATGGTTTCTACGTTCATGTCTTTCTACACAAACGTCAAAACAAAACCTAACCTTGCCAGTCATGCACGAGGTGTTCAAGCTAATGTAGGTGTATTCCAATTTATAATTCAAAAAAGAAAAGCTGCACTGATAAGAGATAAATCTCGAAACGCGTCCGCAGATGGCTAATCACTTAATTTAAATACAAAGAAATGATCTTAAAAACAATGTTATTTGTCTAGTTCTGTTGGTGACATGAAAATGTACTGGGACTAGTAATAATATACAAATGTCTGTTGTATAATTCAATATCCTGTGTGATATTAGCAAGGAAGTAGATGTTTCTCTGAACATGAGATTTGTTGAAGTGATTTGTTCAAGTCAAATAAGACTTAATATTATAGAGCTACGAACAGGTTAGCTGTATTTCGTCTTCAATAAATTTATATGATTGTATCTATAATTAGTATGGTTTCACCAATATTTAATTAAAATTCATAATATTATTCATGTATGTAGTTTAGTCTTCTAGATACATATTTAAATTTGTATTTTTCTCTTTAAATGTATTTAATATTGCTAAACGAAACCAAGTTGTTTTTCCATTTCTTCTTACAATTAGTAGTCAAGTATGAACAGTCTTAAAATATAAGTTTGTTTTAACTATATAGTTTTGTCTATTCAAACTGAAATTAAGAACATGAATATAATCTTGTCTGTTCAACTTTTTTCACGTTTTATCTATTTAATCTTTTAGTTTTACTGTTGCTCCTATAAATGTTTTACAATTACTATAATCCAAAATCGAATGTTTAATGTTTAAATATCACTAGAACAACTATCAAGCATCAAATAATGTTAATAAACTTTATTGTAAAACATTTACATTTAATATTTGATTTTAACATTTTATTTTCTTACATTTTTGAACGTGCTTTGAATTATTTATTGGAGATAATCGTAGTCCCTTTGAAACGATCGTTTGAAAGGAATGTAAAAAACGCGAAGAGATAATGTAAAGTAAACAAATCAATGTCAGCAAATAAAACAGACAAAGAAGATTTTCGTGGATTTCTGTCACATTCATTATGCCGATTGACGAGAATACATTCAGAATAATAAATATTTTGATTTCTTTCAGGGGTATTATTTCCTTGCCCGTTTAGTTTTACATAAAAATAAAAGGCGTCCTTATCGAATAAATTAATTTTCCCTTAATTGAATAATATTACACTGATTTTTTGCGGGTCGCTGAAATTTGAATAATTCTATAGGAAAACAAACGAACATCGAGAGCTTTGGTGAATAAATCATTACTTTTTGTGTTTGACTATGGCTTCCACGAATTTTCCAATTACATTTCGTTTTATAAAAACGCGCACGTAGAAAAAATATATTATGGCTCAAAATATAATTGATTACCGGAGAAATGTACCTATAGAAAAAATAATTCAAATTTATTTATATTGGGTATTCAATGAATGACGAATTAAAAACTTCAACAGCGTTTTAAATTTATTTTGTACCTTGGATTGCGTTAAACGATGATACTATAAGAATAAACGTAGTCAATAAAACAAATCTTAATGATTATTTTTTCTATGTATTCAGTTATTAGAAAAACAAATCTAAAAAGGTGCTACCTTATATTACATTGTCGCATTAACTACAATAAAATACATATAACACTAACTCAGGTCGATTCAGTAAGAAAAACGTTAAGAGTTAAGTTACAAGGTCGACGTTAACATTTTTTTAACGCCACTAACTTTAATTGGTATTCTGCAACTTAACTTACGATAAAATATTAACAGATGCAGGTTATTGAAACCTGAAAACAATTTTCACATCGACATTCAATTTTAACGGCAATGAGTTAGGTGCTGTTAAAAAATGGCAAACATCATGATGGCAAACATCATGAATGTGTTTTTACATCAAAACTATAAAGATGACAACAAATGAAGGATTTCATTTATGTAATAAATTAATTGAGGCAGACATGTATTGTACAAATAACTCAAGAATGTATCGAAGAAATTTAAGAAATACTAGTAATCCTCAGAATAACAGAATCCAAATTGTCAGATGCAGAGGGTTTTTCGGGTCCGAGTACCCGGACCGGACTCGACGAGTCCAAGGGAAAATACCCGGTACCCGATACCCGATCTTAGACTCGACGAGTCTCGAGTCTTGAATGTTTGGCATTGTCTAGTACACCACGTCGTAAAGAAGATCGATGATTTAGCATTAAACTTGATGAAGGAACGAGTATGAAAATTCGAACATATCTAAATATCAATTTGCATGGAATTGACTCTGAAGTGTATAATCTAGGTTTATTGACAATTTTTAACTCATGTACTGCTTTAAAATTAGTCGAAAAAGTAGAACAATACTTAAACACATTTAATATAAAATTTAAAAAACATATATTTATTGATTGTTTTAAATATGGTATCGTGGGTGTACTGCCAAAAGTAACCAAGTCAAAAATTGGAAAAAAATCACTAGACATCGACAGTTTTAACTGCTTCAAAATTGAGTTGTTCAACCGGCGACGGTGCAAGTGTAATGATGAAATTTGGACTAGAAACTTCTAGTCTTTATAATTTATGTTTGAATCAAACTATATTTACCATATGCGTGAAGACGAAAAATCCTTTTGTGTTTTTGTTTAAATTGCGAGACAGATTAGACCCGGACCCGAACCCGAAAAATCGGACTCGGACTCGACTCGGACTCGCCGAGTCTAAAAAGACCGGGTATTCCCAAACACTACAGATGCAGAATTTAAAAAGTGCTTTTGTCTGACAAAGGATTGTTCGTTATATGTAATTGATGAAACTATGACCAGTTATGTGTGTAAATGTAAGATCAAATAGAACAGCTATTTAAGGTAAAATTTGTACTTTAATTAATAACAGGGTAATTATTACCCTGATACCACCAAATATTGATAAAAATAATTTGTTTGGAATGAGTCAACCTTCAATAAGCAGGTGATTTAGTGAAATAACTGAAGCAATAAATAATCATTTACTGGTAGAATATACAATTCCAAACAGAATAAGTAGCAATAAGATTTTTAATACCGCTCATATAATTATTTTTTTTAAATTTTTATTTTAGATTCTTGAACAAATATAATTTATCAGGCATAGGCATAATATAAGATTATAAAATAATCAGTAATATGAATGCCAGATTTCCCAGATCTTCACATGATTCTACTATTTAGATTTGGATCTAACATCAAAAGACACTTCAGCAGCAACATTTTAATTGCATGCAGAATACATATTTAATAGGTTGTTAGAGGTGAACTATAGATAGTTGTTATGGCATTTGTACTTATTACAGTCATTTAAGAGATCCGGATCCCCTGAAATCATATCGAATGACACGAGTGGTTAGAGTTGCAGAAGGTACTCCAGAGTATCGATAGCAATAACAAATAACTGTTTAACCGATTTAGCTGTCTAAACGTGAAATCGGTTTAAAAAATAGATTGACATACAATAGACAAAAACATAAGTTTCGGGAAAGTTTTCGCGCATTATGTAGGAAAAGAACATATGACAACACTTCTATGACATAATTCTATGACAATACTTCGTAATTCATAATTCGTAGTACTTCGTATTGTCATAATTCTATGACAATACTTCGACTAACAATCAGTTAAAGTTTTCTTTTTAAGTATCTACTTAGCGTAGTGGCTTATAGAATACCTTTGGAATGTATTGCCGTCAAGATCCACGTTAATAATTTGCTTTTTTTTTAATAACGTGGGATTTACAGAATAGACCCGACTCTAAGTTGTTCAAATTATTAAAGGCCCCCACACACGCTCATGCAATCTTACACAAGCCAAGATAACGGAAACGTTTTTGATCACCCGCTTCTCCATACGTACCGTCCTACTGTCTTACTTCGACCACGTAAGGAAAAATTATGAAATTTAATATTTCATATGTTCGACTGTTTTAATGGGATATTTCAGTGAACTAAATAATAAAGTTTCTTGTCTGATGAATAAATTAGATTCAAAATATACTGCAGAACAATTAAAATTCAAAACCGAATTTTCATATGTAAATTAATCACACAATATATTTTTGTGTACAATCTCAAATTAAAATGGAATCATTTTTGTCGTCTTTTTTAAGTACTCCTGACTAACGTTTTTGTATCAATGTGGATGTTAGGTATTTCTATGTAGTCTTAAGCCAAAAACGATAAAACATAATATTGTTAAAAAGAGTTATTTTCTATAGAACTATAGTCATAAACTGTTCTTCTGATTCTAAAAAAAACTTTAAATTCCCAGAGTTTCAATCCCAGAAAGTGCGAATTATTGGTATGAATTAGGGTTTCTTAATATTCGTACTTTTTAAAAACCGCGGTTATCGGTTTTTGAAAATTAAAAACCGTGGTTTCGGTTTCGGGTTCGGTTTTTAAGAACTTTTGGTAGTAGTGCCTGTAATTTAAACGAGATCTTAGTTTTGTACTAAAGTAGCCGCTAAGGGAAAATGATCTTTCGGAGTAGGTGGATGTAGCTTTAATTATAGAGAGCAATTGAAACAAAATATTTAATCTTTTTTCTCTCAGAAGTTCTTTTATATTTAGCAAACTCCTTTTTTCATAGAATTAGGCTAGCGATTTGTTTGCATATAAGTATTTTATTTAATTCTTCTTGAATAGCTTTTTGTACTTCGTCTTGCAAGGAATAATTTGGATTGGTCACTTCTTCTAATTCTTCTGAATTTAAAGAACATTCATCCTCGACTACAACCTTATTGCTGTCTGGATAAAGATGTTCAGAATGATTTTCTGCCAATATTAAAAGACTTTGTTGGTTTTTAACTTTCGAAGGATCTAGTAAGCATCTAGCCAATTCTGATAATTCCAAATTTTCACGGGTCTTCAAACGTTCCATGATATTTTTCATTGAAGCTTTGCTTATATCAGAACCAATTAATTTTATTTTATTTAATCTTCACTGCTGCAGCTGTTTTCTACTTTAGATGATTTCTTGTAAAAAGTGTCGCACACAGCGAGATGAATTGTATGCTTAATGCAAATTTTTGCTTCATCAGGACAATCTGTACCACTTTTTTAATTACCCGGGCATCGTCATATGTAGTATCTTACTCGATAATAATCCCACGGCAAAAATCCCAGACTCAATCAAACTTTGAGGTTTTTTCGACCAGAAATTGAAAACCGCGTTGAAATCGCTTGATAACTAACGCCGCGATGGCCTGTCAAAGATAGATCTACCGAGGATTGATTGCATTTGTTTTTTCAAAATTTCGCAGCTGCCGCAACAAATTCGATGTTTGTTAGAGCAAAACGGGGTCGGAAAGCTAGACTGAAAACCGCGTTGCGAAATCTTTGATAGCGGCGTCGCGACGCCACCGCAAAGTTCAATTTCCTAATGCGCCTGGTGGTTTTTCCGCCGTAGTTTTCAAGCTAGCGAAACAAGTACGACGTTTTGTTGAAGGGAAAGCTTGCCAGGAAGCGATAGTGAAAACCGCAAAATCTTTGATAACGGTGTCGCGACGTCGCCCCATAGTTCAACATGTGGTGATTTTTCTGCTGTATTCTTCGCAATTTTGAAGATAGCGAAACAAATTTGATGTTTTGGTGAAGGGAAAGCTTGTGGTAAAGCGCGACTAAAAACCGCATTGCGAAATTTTTGACAACAGCGTCGCGACGTCACGGCGAACTTCTACTTGCTAATCCAAGTGACCCACAATATCATTTCTTAAACTAATACTAAATGAATCTAAATGTTTTTCAACACTTATTACGATATTATTTGCAGAACAAGTTCCTTCATTTGGCACAAAGCCTAAATTGCAATAAAAAAATTTTTCTCCATGAATATTAATGTTTAAATATCTTCGGCGTCTCAAACTAGTCCACAAATTCTTGAAACTTTAAAATCTAGTCCACTAATTCTTGAAACTTAAAAATCATTGCATTCTTTCTTTCTTCGTGTTCCTTTTGAATTAAGGTCATAACACCTGAAAAACATTTTGGCAAGATTTGGTTGGGAAACCGGCCAGCTATTGCTTTCCGAATTAATGCAGATTTCGAAATTGCTCGAACACATTTACCATCGATGGTTGCCATTTTTACAATGTTAGAAAGAGCATCAATTCAATCTACTTATTTTTATTTATCTTTAAATAAAACCGAAAACCGCGTTTTTTTATGACGGTTATGTGGTTTCGGTTTTTGCACAGAAAACCGCGGTTTTGCGGTTCGGATATATCCGAACCAGAAACTCTAGTATGAATGTTGAACACTATTACTTCTGTAGTTGTTATGGGAGCATGGATCTTACTTTCTTAGATAAAATGATTGGAAGAATATAGTCATATTCGCAAAGCGTGTACTGGTCATACTAGAAGTATCGACGACTCTCAATTTTTTTATTAAATAATGATTACAATTAACATAAAATTTGTCTTACAAATATGAAAATTACAATTCTACAGATTTTGCTTAATCAAGACAAGTAGCTCATGGCTAGAATTAGCATGTCTTATGCAAGGGCCTTCAGGAGATATATGTAAACAAGTGCTCAGCAAACTTATTGATCGAATTTGAACAAGAATTTTTTTATTTAAATTGTATAACAGCATTAATTAAAAGGATGGTTGCGACCATTACTAAGTGGAAATACGTAGTTACTCTGACTGTTGAAAAATTCACTGTTTTTAAGACTATTTTTTTGTGAAAATATTATATAACTTGTGACGTTATACAAATCTACACTTTATACGACTCGAGTTTCGACTGTTGAAAATTATTTTCAAATGGATTACATATTGATTGAATTTATACTATAATAAAAGTTTTGCAGGGGAGGGGAGGGGAGGGGGGGAGTTGTCTGTTTGTAATTGCGGACTTATCTGGAGACGATAGCGTAGATAAAAAAGTTGTGTAACGACTGGGTCAGTTTGCGCTTTAAGGAGGTTAACTGATGGATTACGGCTTTGTTTGAAAACTTCTAATGACCCCAGGAGATTAAGCTTCGGTCCTTTTTTGCAATTATACAATTTTTTTTGCACTAGAGCTATTAATATAAATAAAACATAAAATAAAAATTATTACTAATTATTACAAATTCGAAAAAGTCTAATAAAAGTTGATGTAAACTAATGCTCCTCCAAATAGCTTTTTCATATTTCAATTTATTTCTATCAATCCACAAATAGACCGCACAATTAATTATTGATTTATCAACGCAATTGAACCGTTGCATGTGGGTGTAAATGTAAACATCGACACCATGAATGTTATTCAAGTTCCTAAGATTTAGTTAAATGAAGTCATCGTACAATGCATTAAAAAAATTAAATACCTAAGAAACCTCCAAATCTATCAATATTCATTAAATACATTTTTAAGTTCTTTTTACTTTTTATGTGATTAATAAAGTACACAACTTTTGCAACTACGCGTTTAAATAGGTCTTTTCGGTGTGTTTTAACTTTTAAGTTATACATAATCTGCAAAAAAATTATAACAAAATGTTGTACACATATTTGTTTTATCGTACGTTTTCAATCTTTAAAATAATAAAGGACTTGCCGATATATAACTCTTTTATGACTGCTAAGATAAATAATCTATAAACATAAATAATCTATAAGCATCACTTTTTGTATTAGATATTAAAGTGATTACTTTTATTCTCTCTGTATAAAAGTTTAACTTTTATGCCAGTGAGCAATAAAGTTACTTGGCAACCAAGTCACAAGTCTGTTTGTATCTTAGTATTTTAAAGCAATAGTAGATTAATTCATATATGAATTGATCTAATATGCTTTAATAGTATATTTTGTATCTAAATCTAAATTCGTTCTACTTCATTGCTGAAGTGTCGTGACCTTTCGCGCATAATTGTGGAACGCATCGTCACACTAATATGCGGGACCTTCAGTTTATCGCCGGTTCCGAACGGCACTATTTCAGAGGTTCTCTTGGCAGAATTACTAGTGGTAGTTTGCCATTGCTTTCCACGAGGTGGCCACAGCATATTTCCGTGAAAAATTTCACGGTTTGTCCGGGGATCAAACCCGGGATCTCAGGTGTAGCGAGCGGATTCGTTCACCACTACACAACTGTGACTACATTTTTTTTTTAATAAAATATTTAGTAACTAGGGCGAAAAGTTGCCAATTTTTCGGGACAGCGAAAAAAATCGTTCGAGAGGGAAATTGACAATTTCGTCCGTGTTACAAACAATATTTTTTATTACTCGTGCGAGGGGATGTATCTTACAAGTTTGGGATCTAGGGGCCATCCAAAAAAAAATGGAATCAAAAATGAAGAATTTGCTTTTTCAATTGTCTCCGGTGGTGTGGATTCGTCATAAGAACTCTCCTTAGTCTCCGGTACCACCATAGAATTTACACTCATTTTAAAACGTTTTATTTAATTTTTATTACTTTTTTGTAAAAAAATTCTGACATTTCACGTGACTTTTTAATATCGCTGTCTTGATTGTGTTCATTTTATTTTTATTTATTTGTTTATTTTAATGTAACCTAGCGATATTGAATATTTACGTGCGTTACCAAGGTTGTGGTACAAATACAACGAGATGCGATATTTTTCGTATTAAATCATCTACGTCAAGAAGTACTTTTCGCGCATGAATAATAAAAAATATCTTTAAATAGCTCTTCAAAATATTATTTTACTTTAGTGAAAATAAATTTGCTAATAAAATTTGGACTAAAAGAAAGTGGACTTGTCTGAGTACTAGACAGATTCGTCAAACAAATTGTTACTTTTACTTCTAATAATCTAATACACTATTATTAAAAAAATATATATTAACTGTTTATACTCTCTATTTCCCTCTCTTGCTTTATGGTATTTCTCTTGTTTGCTCTACTGTCAACATTTCCTCGAAGTATTCCTTCCATCTCCTCGCTATGCTTTCAATATTCAGTGAACCTTAATTATTTTTTTAATGGAGAGGTCGCCGATTGAACACAGGATTGCTTGTGTACAGCACTTTATTAGAACGAACTCCATTATTCAAACTCGGAGGAAGTTTCGACAACAGTTTAATTTTCCAGCGCCGCCAAATTGCAGGACAATTGCAAGAAGGGTCGAAAATTATCGTCGAACATGATCTCTTAAGGATACTAAACTTGCAGAGAGGAAAAAAAACTGTTAGAACAGAAGAACCGATGAAATGTGAAACGCCGTAGTCAATAGTGAACGTTATGTAGAGATGTTACAAATATTAGATGTTAAAAAATGGTTGCCATCGCTCAACTCCGATTACCAATAAACGATACTTATCAGCAAGGTGGTGCAAGACCTCATGCATCCAACATGTCTATGGAATTGTTACGAGACTTCTTTCCTGGTCGTCTGATTTCCCAACGTAGGGATCAGTTGTGGCCTCTTTGCTCTCCGGATTTGTCGGATTTGGATTATTTCTTCTGAGGTCATGCTAAATCTAAAGTTTATCAGAACCGACCTGAAAGACTTAAAACGAAACATTCGACAAGCTATTGGTGAGATTTCGCCATAAATGTGCGAGCGTGGAATGCGTTCTTTGTTGCATTGATCTCAATCATGCATCAATCAAACGAAATTCATCTAATCAATGTAAGATTAGAGTCATCTAATCGGTGTATTTTTTAAGTATTACATGTTTATTTAGGATTAAGCAATTAAATTGTTATTAACTTTTAGATTTTACTCTAAAATGTTCAAAAAAAAATTTGTTGCCCAACTAATTATGTGTTTTGCTTAATTTGTCACTCTTTATTAAAAAAATATATACAATTTATTTTAAAATCAATATATGAATATTTTAATTTTAAATATGTTCGTCGTGTTAAATAGCAGAAACAAGTTATAAAACAATTTCGCAACTCAATTTTAACTCATAAACAACATTTCATAAATCGTATCTCTTTATATTTCCCAATATTCACGATACAAATCAGTTTATATGACTCCGTTTAGCACATTAAGTAAGGATAATATTTTCCTAATCTGTATTTATGTCGTTAATAAAAAAATAATTTAATAAATCTAATAAAAAAAAATCTTGGATACTAAAATGTATCCCTCCTCTTGGGCGAATCTTTCAAAGATTGGCCCATGAAATATCGGATATTGTTTTCATTTCATTAAGCGTATAAGCCTACAATATAATATACATGAGGCTTTCAGTTTCAAACTAAAACGAAGCTGGAAAAATAGTATTCGGTTTTGGCGCTGAATCGTCGTTCCAATCCCAAAACATAGATATTTTTAATATTCAGCAAATTTATTTGGCCTGCCTTTGCCTCATAAAAAAACAGAACACCAAGTATTTATTGGACGATTTTAATGAAATTTACAGAAATTGATTATGTGAATGAACTGAAACACAAAAAAACAAATGAATAAAAATTAATAATGTGTTGGGCCTCCACGATTTCTCAAGCACTCATTAACACGCCGAGGCATGCTAGAAATCAGGGTATCTTGAGCAATTTAGTCGGTAAAATAATTAACTTACATTTTTCTTAACGATTTCTTCCAGAGATTATGGAAAAATAGATATTACTCACCTGAAACAAAGAAAAAATAGTTAATATAAACATTTTTTTTAACAAATAAACAGTAAAGTTCAATGGTCTGCATTTTAGACATTTTTAACAATAGGATCTATGCATGTATTTATTTTATATTTTTACGCACAACTGCATCTAAATTGTTCCTTTACATCTTAGTCACCACGACCGAAAATTTGACTACCACCCGTCAAAATTTTACCGGTCCGTGGGCCTGTAAAATCATTGAAAATCCTGCATCAAGGATCTATCATCTTAAGACTTCCCAAGATGAAAACTCCGTTTCATATCGGTCTTAAGACTTGCAAGGCATCAAACCCAACACAGCTTCATCAGCTTCCACTAATATTTCGGAGGGAATTTGCTCAGCGCTTACTTCCATTCCAAAATTATGAAAATTTATGTTTACAATAATTTTTGTTTTTTTTTTCTTAGCAACAAATAACCTAAGTGACGAGCGGTGAATTTAAATCACCGTCGTATTTTTTTCATCGTTTTTAACCATTTTTAATAAAATTTTGTAGGTTTTCTGCAGTTGTGCGTAAAACGTATGTAAATAACTATTACTTCACTCTTTACACCGTTATAACATAGCAAAAAAAATTATTTACATATAGAGGGCCGGAGGTATGAGATTACACCCGCAGCCGAAGTTTGAGGCCCGACGGAGGAGGGCCTTCATGAGGCGAAGGGTGTAATCTTCCTCCGGCCCGAGGCATGTACAACGTTTTACGCACAATTGCAGAAAACCTACAAAATTTCATTAAAAATGGTTAAAAACGATGAAAAAAATACGACGGTGATTTAAATTCATCTCTCGTCACGTAGGTTATTTGTTGCTAAGAAAAAACACAATAATTATTGTAAACAAAAATTTTCATAATTTCGGAATAGGAGTAAACGCTGATCAAATTCCCTCCGAAATATTAGTGAAAGCTGATGAAGCTGTGTTGGGTTTGATGCCAAGCAAGTCTAAAGACCGATATGAAACGGAGTTTTCATCTTGGGAAGCCTGGATGATTGATCTTGATGCGGACTTTTCAATGATTTTACAAGCCCACGGGCCGGTAAAATTTTGGCTCACGGGCCGGTGTAATCTCAAATTTTCGGTCGTGGAAACTAAGATGTAAAAGAACAATTTTGATGCAGTTGTGCGTAAATATAAATACTGTTAAAAATTTAAAAATGTTGTAATTAAGTTTACATAAATATTAGATAAAAATAGAGAATAATTTTGAGCTGCTTAAATGCCACCATCTTTGCGCGCTCTGTTGATTATTACGTTAAATATTTATGGTATAATTGGTGTAAGGTTATAAGAAGAGATGAAGTATAAGTAACAACTTATTTACATTGTTGTGAAGAATGTAAGTATGACGTATTTCGATACCTAATATGATTTCAGTTAATCAGAAGTAAGTTTTGTATTGAAAATCAATCACACAAGTAGTAGATAACTGTATCTAAATCCAGTTTACAAAGATTTGTGATTTCGTCTATTGTTTACGTAAACAAAAAACAAAATCCAGTTCCGAAACTATACCACAGCAGAAAAGAAAGATCCCTGCAGAAACTTTCAACCGTTGACTTTTTTAATTTGTTATCCCTACTTAAATGGTTTGTATTTATATTTACTATGCATCTTTTTTAGTTACCTGTAGAGACATATGACAGATATATGTAGAGACCATAATGAAACAAGAAGGTGTAAAGGTGCGGGTGGCATTCGTATAAATGTGGCAATTGAATAAAGGAGTTCTGCCTCACATATTCCATTGCCAAAATCGAAATATGCCACCACCCGTTAGAAGAATGGGAGCTATCCAGGAAAAATGGTTAACACTGGTAGAACTAGCTCTTCTATAAGGATCAGTATCAGATAGATTGGATTTTTTTTTTTAATTAGGATTTGAAAGAAATTTGATTTTGTGATAAATAATGTATACTTTATTATGTTACATTTAGTTCGATCCGACCGGATCGGTGGAAATTCGGACATCATGAAATGATTTACCGATTGTGTTTTTACAAAATATACCATTCTCAGTGGCGCCCTATTGACATTATAAACCATTTAAGACAATTCATTGTCGATTTATAATCTCAATAGGATGCTAAAATTACACTTATTAAACAATAAACGAATTCACAATACACACGTTACTATGTTTTCAAATCAAAAGCTTGCAATAGCATAGTATTGGACGTCAAGATTCATTTTATCCAATGGTGTTGCGTTTTGAAATTCCCTCGCTTAATTGGCACTTTTACGGATTAATTTTAAGTATTTAAAAATATATTAATTACAAAAATGATGGTTTAGTTCAAATATCCAACAAAGGTTCGGAATAAAAATATATGAATCAGATTTAAATTACATGGATATTCCCTATAATTCGTTGGAATATTAGAAACAATTTTTAATTCTCAGATATTTATTATACGGTTTCAGAGCTTAAAATTAATGTTGAAAAACTCCGTTGAGTATTTCGTTGAATAGTTAATTATTTTCAAAATATTTAATCTATAATGATGGTAAGGTACAGTACCGTAAGGTAAAGTATCTTATATTACAAACAAAAGTAAGGTTGCTTTTCGATTTTTTACAAAATTCAGGAATTACGTTTCGGAAAAATGCATTCAAAATTCATTGATAAAATCACAATCAACTGAAATTGCTGATGAAAATCAATTGAAAATTGTGTCAGGGGTCAGCAACCAGCGGCTCGCGAACCGCATGCCGCTCTTTAACTTAAGTAGTGGCTCTTCAACTCATCTCTAATATATTTTTAAGTTAAATGGAACAAATCAAACTTTCATTTATTAAAATAGAGATTTACAAAAAATAAGTGCGATATGTTTAAATTAGATGAGAAAAGTATGTTCCCGTTTTAACTGTAAGATCGACATTTTCAACTTTCACTGCATTATACATCAAGAGGTGCTGCTGTGTACGCAAACATTTCCTGTCAAGATTAAAAAAGTAATAATGGACTTGGTACTAAAAATA
Organism: Phosphuga atrata; assembly: GCA_944588485.1. Classification (NCBI taxonomy): domain Eukaryota; kingdom Metazoa; phylum Arthropoda; class Insecta; order Coleoptera; family Silphidae; genus Phosphuga; species Phosphuga atrata. The sequence goes on from OX155898.1 coordinate 31,003,809, forward strand.
GTCAATCAAATCGTTGCAAAAGCATTAAATCACTGCGAAAATGTTCTTCAATAATATGTCAATGTAAACGAACATATTGACAAATTTTCGTTGTCAAAAGACTTCGAATACTTGGGTGGTACCCCATCGTTTATTTCAGACTATTCGAACCTCTTTGTCGTTACCACGACTTAAAATTCTATTGCATCTGAAATCAGACAGCGAGCTTAGCAATTAGATCTTAACAATCTCAATAAGAAGTTGCGAGAAGGATGAGGAGATACTTCGAATACATTTTTAGAAATTATACTTTTTTGTCAATGTTCAATTGTCAAAGTCAATGTCTTTCAAATCTCTCTTGAAAGATGAAATTATATCTGAACAGTTTGAATGTTGGAATTGATATAAGCTGGGTAAGCTCAATTTGCTGCTCCATATATTATTGTGAGCAGATTTTTAACAACATGAATAATATCCTGAATATAAAATGGGTAGGGCTTCACACGAGAACGACATTTTTCTCGTCTCGTCTCGTAAAAGCGAGACGAGAACGAGACGAGACCGCATGTGATCTCACTCTCGCGAGAGCGCATGTGGTCTCGTTCTCGCGAGGCACGAGAGTCTCGTTTCTCATCCCGGTCATACTACTTCTTCAATCTTTGATTGTAATACGGGCCGCCGTAATATTTTCTTGCATAAATTTGAACTGCGGGCTCGGTTACAATTCATTACATTTTATTGTTAGTTACATTTCATTATATAACAATTAAAAGAGAAGATTTCGTAATATGAAATAGATGTCGTAGACAATTCCAATTATGTTCGTTTTTATTATTAATTTTAAATCGTTAACAAAATAGAAGATTTATATAAACAGACATTTATGGTGTGTTATCGCTACATTTTCATGTGGATGGAACAAAGCGAAATTAGAAGATATTAATAGTGACCAAATAGAAAATTTATGTAAAGAGAAAGTGATTAGTTTACAATAAAATGAAATTACCTCGTTTTGGACTATCTTAACAATAAGTTCTAGCAAGAACGATATTTTGCGAGATTAGAGGAGACGAGACAAACGGTAACGAGAGCGAGACGAGACAAACGGTAACGAGAGCGAGACGAGACAAACGGTTACGAGAGCGAGCCGAGACTAACGGGTACGAGAGTGAGAGCGACACGAGACTAACGGTTACGAGAGCGAGACGAGACTAACGGTTCCTAGAGCGAGACTGAGACGAGAGTAATTTTTTACACAACAAACGAGAGCTTTGACGAGATTTTTGAAACTCTCGCCCTATCTCGTCTCGTGTGAAGCCCTAAAAATGGGAGCTCAGTAGCTCAACGACGTTAATCTTGCAAGTTGTTTGAATCTAAAGAAACAAATCTCTGCATCAATTCACTTGTAAAAATTTCACTGATTGTGATTTTTTTTATTAAATTATTGGTCTTGATTATTATTTATTTGGGTATTTGTTTTACAATATGTGAAAATAAATGTATAAAATAATTAAAATTATCATTAAATATACAAAAATTTGAAAATACAAATGATGTATTTGCAGTGTAATACTGCCATCATTCATTTCGTATATACATCATTTTGTATTTTTTCATTTTGTATAAGATTTGTTATTTTTTTTTAAGGAAAATGAGTCTTTGTCATTTTGTCATATAATTCTTATTTAGAGATATTTAATAACTTGCAATTGAACAAATTAATAATAGTATATTATATCATGCAACATTTTATTTTAGAATTTTATTAGTCATTGTTAATGGAAATTTATTATTAATATGAAATTTTTTGTGAATTTCATACGAAAATGATGTTCTTAAAGTTTTGAATTGACTTAGATGACATTAAGATGACTTTTAATGACTGAAGGCAGGGGTGGGGAACCTATTTTAAATAAATATGTCCGTTTTTACACCTATTTTAAATAAATATGTCCTTTGGCTCGTCACAACCCAGAGAGCAAAATTGGAAATCTTCTGCAGATCCCTTCAGTGCGTTTTTAATATCTTGTGCTAAGTCAGTAATCCTATCTGAGATGGTTCTCCGAGACAAACTAACACTCTGAAACAATTTTACTTTGTCTGGTGCTATCAACTCCGCAGCAGCCACCATGCACTCTTTCACCAACTATCCGTTTACATGAGGCATTTCTTTGCGATTCGCTCGCTCACTACATAAAACACTCTGCTGAAGAGCTTTGATTTTATCCAGGCGCATTGGGCCTCCCAATTAATTTAATTTTGCATGTTTTTTGCTGCAATGACGCTCCCAATTAGCCTTTTTCATAACAGCTATCGCATCCCCACAAACTAGGCACACAGGCTTGCATTTCACCTCAACAAAAAAATATTCATTTGTCCATTTTTCTTGAAAAGACCGACATTCTGCATCCACTTTTCTTTTCTGTATACTCGCCATTTGTAGAATGTCACACCATATACGTTTTAATTCCTAAATCACTCACGTTTGCGCACGAAAAAACAAAAAGAATGACGAATAGTCACGCATGTGCAACAAGAAAACTCATAAACCCCTCACGAATTACAAAATACGTCTTTTGATACTTGTTTCTGAAATACGTCCCTGACTTAAAGAAATGAGAAACTACGAGTGTTGTTAGAAACAATAATTTTGAAAATGAAATAATTCATGAACATTTATTAATTATTTTTAAAAAGTATCCATTTAGGGTCATAATCATATTAGGCTTTTATCATTACGGGTTTTAAAGATTCTTAAAATGTTCCTGAAAAATTGAAAGTATGCAAACAAACTGGATGTACGAAGAAAAGACATAATATCTTTAAGTTTTTCTTTCGATACTGGTGTATAATGGAAGTAATTTAATATTGAAGAATATTTTTGCTTCCGTTTTTAGTTTAAAGATCCAAAACGTGGAATTTAGAATCATCTAGAGAAGTTTTAGAGAACATCCTATGTCCTATAAGGTTCATATTTCAAGAACTTTATTCATTCAATTTGCAACCAAGAGACAGATTCGCCCGCGGTATTTCTCTCTCTCCTCGTCGTTCGCTCTTCTAGCGGTTTCGTTGCAATAAAAACAGGCTGCGACATTCTTTTTACCGAAAACGTTTCTATCTATTCATAATAATGCTTAGGGTTGTATAAGTAATTTGCTTTTATATTTTCATTTCTATTGACCCAAAATCACGGTCATTCGGTAGAAAAGAATGGCCAGATACCAAAAATTTGGCATCTATTATTTTAATATCACCATTTGAAATCAAATCCATATCAATGCTACTTTAATGTTACAATTTTGGCCTGAACAAACATCACTGTAAGCTACTATATGTTTTTGACTATTTATGTGATTCTCTTTGAAAATTGAGAAATTATTATTAATTTCTTGAATAAGTCCTTTTGGTCTTCATTTACTTCCATTTATGTATATTTGTATTTAATGTGTAAATCAGATTCTTTATGCGGAGGACAATAAATGATTTAATAATAATATCCTCCATATGCATTAAAATGCTACTTTCTGTTCACCTCTTGAAGCTGTAGTTTCATCCCATAAGTACATCTAGATAGTGTAATCAAGAAAATTATAGAAACCCATGTTGTATATGTACACATGTCGCAATTTTTGACTTGGACCACTTTCAAAAAATGAATTCCATATAATATTGAAATTACAACCACTATTTAATGGTGTTTTTTTGACGATATTGTAAAAATTACATTGAATGTAAAATAACTGATAAATTCATTTTCGTAAATTCGTTTTTAATTTAAACCACTTTCATAATTATAGGCTCAATTGTGATCAGAATAAATGGCACAAATTTTATTTTGCAAAGATTCAAGGAAACGAAATTTCTAAATATTAGTTTAATTAAAAATAGAATATTTGAAAAACAAATTTGAATACGTATAATGCTTTAAATCATAAAAACACAATTAATACAAAAAAATGCCCATTACAAGTACATATTAGCCTTAAAAAAAATCCGTGACGGGGCATGTGGGAGATTTTATAGCCCATTATTATTTTGTGGAACAATAAAATAGACAAGCTTTGAAAATAAAATATATTTATAATTTATATTGCAGACATTGACTTTTTTGGAATAATTTTTACAGACGAATATGTCACAATTATTGCATCTAACTGAGGTTTAACAACCTTTCGTCCTTCCAATAAATAAGAAGCAAAATTAAAAATTGATGAAAATCAACTTAATTTTGCTATATATAGCGCAATAAATAGAACAAAATTATAATTAAATCTAGTTTAATGAAAGACCATTCAGTTAATTACATAATAACAATGTATTGCTTTATAAAATTTCTAAAGTAATAATAATATAGGATTATAATTTGTAAGAATCGAAATCGATCCAATTAGAAATTGCTCAAGCATTACGAAATTGAGTATAAATGTAACAAGTCGAACACGTTTTTTGCTTTTGTTTTTTAAGATTGTAAACCCTGAGAAAGGATTCCGAAAATTGCTTTTGACATGCTAAAAATGTTAATGCACATATTTACTATTTCGTTCGATTCGAATAAAATGTAGATCAGAAAATATACGTAGATGGAAACCAGCCTGAAAATTTAGATAAAAGTGATATAGAAATAAATGTGTCACATTTGTTTTTTCAATTTATAAATTATCGCATTTTCCTTAAAAGTAAATTACATCGATTTCTATTTCAAGACTTTGATGACTTTGAATTTTAATGAAATAACAACTTAATGAATTTTATATTTAAAATGCATTACACAACAAATTTCGCTGTTAAAATACTATTGAATCTACAAAAAAAAATTATTGTTTCTTACCGATAATTATCAAAAATTATAATTTTGACAAAATAATTCTGACACACATTAAGGTTTTAAACGTTAATTAAGGTTTCAACACTATTTTGTCTTTGTCGATATAATCTAGGTTAACCTAGATTTAATCTAGATTAGGTTATGGTTAGGTTAAGTTTTATTAGAGTCAGATAAATCCAGACGGAGAGGACGATTAATTCTTTAGAGCCTTTATTTTCACTACGTCTATGTATTTTGAACTGTGTTTTTTTTATGAAGTTTAGTCACGTGTGTTGCTATAATAACAACAGAAATCGTTTAATAATGAAATTCCATTTGATTTACATTGGACTTTTACGCACGATTTGGATACTGTTACGTTATCTACTTTATGTTGTTACGTTAACTAGATAAAGTAAATTATATGGTTTTATTAATGTTTATATTGAAAATATATAGGTACATTTTAACTTTCCTAGTCTTATATCGACTTTTTTTAATTTGCAACGTGTACATTTACAACAAAAGACTTATTTGCTGGAGAATATTTTTCTGGATTACGTGTTTACCATTTTCTATTGTCTATTATACATAAAAATAGGAGTTTTAATTTAGCCGTCTGGCTATCTCTTTTATATTTACGGATGCCTGGGCAAAAGCGGATACCCTACATAAATTATTCATTTTCACTTAATTGGAAAGAAACTACATGATTGGGTAACTAAGGTCGTTAGCCGTGGCAATGGGAATTGAATACTTTTATATTTTGAATTATTTTATTGCAGTAGAAAATAGTTATATATAAAAACAGCAATTGAAAACAAATTATTAAATATCTTTGGTCGACGAAAGATATATTTTGATAACGATTCATTTTCTTTTACATTGTTTCAGCAACGTTTTAAAATTATTTACGACTCGAGGAAATAATATAAGAAATGTGTACAAATTTCATATTCGATGCCTAGCGGCCTGAAAATATTCGAGTATGAAGTTAATTTTAGCAAAATATCGTCGAATCGATCGCGTGTTTAGCCCTCACAAATACATATTTCTTATTGTTTTTCCAACCATAATGATCTATAACATATTAGCGAAACGTATTTTTTGTTACTACTCTATGTAACGCATTTTAACACTTAACACTAGATAAAAATATGTTCAAGAAATATTTGTTCACGTCAATTAGAAATTCTAATTATATATAATTAGATAATGAATAAGAATACTAAAAAAGTTATTAATTTAAATAATTGAAACAGTATTTATGCAACGTATTATTGTACTACTATTTATTCATTATACTGGGTGATTCGCGAGGAAATGGACAGGAAGTGACATGTCCAGGAAGCAAAAATAAGCAAAATAAGCTCATATGTTCAAGTCAGATTTTCATTCGTTTCATAGATATTTTGAACAATAGTAATTTATAAAATTAAAGGAAAATATACTACTGAACTTAATAAATCTTCAAAAACTCCACCACCCATTTCGACACATTTATTTGCGCGTTTATAAATGGACCTGGTAGCGAGTTTCAGTGAACGATGATTCGCTCTAATTAACGCGACAGCATTAAGAATGCGATCTAGTAGCGCATCCCTTGTGTCCACTTTCATAGAATAAACTAATGACTTCATCCATCTCCAAAGACAGAAATCGAGGGGAGTGAGATCCGGTGATCTCGGTGGCCAAGGGTGCGGGCCTCCTCTGCCAATCCAGCGATCGCCGAAAAGGATATTTAGAAAATTTCTCACAAAATTTGCATAATGAGGAGGTGCTCCATCATGTTGGAAGATAATACGTCGTCGAATATTTAATAGGTTTAATAGGTACTTCGTCCAATATTTCCTCTAGATGGTCTTCCAAAAAATGTAAATAACCTTCCAAAGTAAGACGACCATCCAATACAAAAGGACCAAACAATTCATCATTTAGAATTCCGCACCATACATTAATACTAAACCGATGTTGGAAGTTGTGTTCTTGCGTGACATGGGGATTTTCGTCCGACCATCGATGATTATTATGGGAATTGTTAATTCCATCTCGAGTAAAATGAGCTTCGTCAGTAAATAAAATGCATTTGAGTAATCTTCTGTTTTCACGAATCCATTGACAAAATTGTAGTCTTAATGGATAATCGCCTTCTTGAAGATTTTGTACTTTCTGCAGATGAAATGCGTTTAAACCTTGCCGTTTTAATGTTTTCCAAACCATTGTTTGTGAAATTTCAAATTGGATTGCAATGCGCTTTGTACTTATCCCAGGAATAGTTTCTACAACATCCAGAATATCTTCTTCAAGTTCCAAACCGATCCCTTGTTGTTTTTCAGAAACAATACGTGCACTTGGCAATATTCCAGTTTCGCTAGCATGTGTAAAAACAGTTTGAAACAATTGCCTATTAGGAATTCTTCGATTAGGAAAACGACGCCGATACTCTTCTACTGAGCGAACAGAATTACCATTACAAAATCCATAAACAAACACCATATCTGCATATTCTCTATGACTGAAAATATGAGGTATTTTTATAATCTCGTAAAACAACTACTGTCAATTTTAAGACAAACTGTCAATTTTTATGACATGTGCCTAATTAATATTTTATTTCAAATTGGCATTTAGGACAACGTTGTCAAATTTACTTCAGAGACTCCAGAGACTTCTCCACTTCAGAGACTCACAAGGCAAACTGGCTTATAACTGCCACTGACAAAGATAACTGCCACCTTTTGGCTCAGTACTTTAAAAATCTACTCAACTGTGACCCACCCAGCGAAGACTTCGACTATAAACAAACCACACCCAACCCGGACTCGCTTCCCCCTTCATTGGAAGAAGTTGGCCAGATCATTCAACTTCTTAAGAATAATAAAGCAGCTGGAGAGGACTCTATCGTTGTTGAACTGTGGAAAGGTGCTGGAAACAATGACGTGCGCAAGCTAACCGAGATCATCCAAGACATCTGGGAAACAGAGAAATTACCATCCGATTGGAAATCTGCTCTGATCCATCCGCTTCACAAAAAGGGAGATTTTACTGATCTAAACAACTACTGTGGAATTTCTCTCGTCCCAGTAACATACAAGATTCTCTCGAAGGCGTTACAAACAAGGGCAGAAAATCAGTTGGATAGTCAACTGGGAGAATACCAGGGGGGCTTCAGGAAGACCCGATCCTGTGTTGAACAGATCCTCAATCTTAAAACTGTACTTGCATATTCCAAGATGAGAAACCGCAAGGTGGTCGTCACCTTTGTCGATTTTAGGAAGTCCTATGATTCCATTGATAGAAAAACGCTTACTCCAGGAACTAGGACTAGACAACAAAACCCAACCCCAAACTTTGACCAACACGCATTCCAAGGTTAAATTTAGAGGCGAGATTTCAGAAAGCTTCGAAATAAAAACTGGAGTGAGACAAGGAGATGGACTTTCCCCACTTCTCTTCAACTGTGTCCTTGAAAAGGTTATGAGAGAATGGCGCAAGGAACTGAACAACTTGGGTGCTCAGAGTGGTATCTACATGGGACGTAAGAACGATGGACTGGTTGTAGATTGCCTGGCCTTTGCAGATGACATGGTACTGTTTGCTGATTCCCTTTAGATGGCAACAATGCAGGTAAAGAAAACAGGCTGCCAAAGTGGATCTTCAAGTGTCGCTGGAGAAAACAAAATTCTTCACCAACATCAGAGAAGCAAACAGAGAGATGTTACTAGAACAGGGAAACATCGAGAGGGCTGAGAAATTTAAGTATCTCGGCGAATGGATTGAACCCAACTTATCAGAAAAAGCATCATTATCCAAGAGAGTCAGCAAGTTAGAACTACCCTATCGGCTGACTAAGAACACTTACAATAATAAATGCCTGTCACGCAACCTGAAACTTAAGCACTACACATAAGTCTTACGACCAGAAGCCCTGTATGCCATGGAATGTCTTTCCTTGAACCGAAGAGGTCCAGTAGAGAAATTGGAAATCAGAGAGAGGAGAATCCTCAGGAAGATACTAGGCCCGGTAAAGGAAGATTCCTTTACCGAAAGGGAATTCCGAAGGCAGCATAACTCTGAGCTCTACGAACATATTGAGATGCTCTCTGACTCTGCAAGGAAAAGAAGGGTAGCTTTCTATGGCCACGTTGCAAGATTGCCATTGATTCATACCACTTGATTGACAGAAAACGCGAAGAATATTAAAGAACTGGGAATAACAGATCTTAAAAACAGACAGTCTGTGAGACGCACCCTGAAGGAAGTCCGTAGATTTCAGGAAAAAACCTCGAAAGAAAGGTACCCTCTGGACAGAAGAGAGAAAGGTGTTACACCGGCAGAAGATGCGACAATACTGGGCAAAGGTCAAAGCCCAACAGTTGAACAAGCGTGGTCCAAAGTAGGCCTATTCGAAAGAAGAAGAGGAAACATATGTCAAATGGGCTGGACAGGTATACAGGCGGCTCCAAAAGGACAGAGACTGCAGCAGAAATCTACGGATCTTCCCTGGGGTATAGTTTATCTGTGCCCCTAGGATCGCATGACATCGCATGATCAACATTCCAAGCGGAAATACACGCCATCGTAATCATCAGTGAAAATTTAAAGTTTAGACTATAAAATTAGAAACATCTGCATTTTCACGGATAGTCATGACTACAGTGGAACAAAATGAATGGTCAGGAACACAGCAAACTAATGGTAAAAATTTACCGGGCGCTTTAAATGGTGAAAGCTGTTAATGAAGCAGATTACAATTGTGGCAGGTCTACTCGCAGGAGACGCCACTCTACGATGACATCTGCACAAAATAGGTAACACAAAAGATGAACCATTTTGTATACTATGCTATGAGGAGTATGAAACTGCCACCCATACAATTTTCCATTGCAAAGCAATTGTACGTAGGCTGGACCTATTTTCAAGAATGGAACAATGTGGGGAAATTCAATAGGCCAATACCCACAATATTCGCAGGAGATCTAACCTCCTGGACCCACATTGCTTGATGAAAAAAATTGAATTTTATTTCTCGAACGAAAGATTCCAGTGCCGGATTTATGTTTAAAAAATGTATGTAATAATGTTTCTCAATATTTTTTTGTTTAAATATGCACCTCAACCCTAAACAAATGGTTTCCACAGAACTCACACATTTCTAAAATATGCCCTCCTAGCAAAAAAGGTTGGCGACCCCTGCTGTAAAATATATGGATTGTGCACGAAAATAGATCCTTTCAAAGGAAATCTAGAGCGGTTAAATCGGGGGATCTGGCTGACTGTGGCAAATCTTCAAAACATAAGAAACAATTTTATTGTCCTAACTAATTTTGATTGGGTGACGATAATAGCTTCTGATATTAAGAAAATAATAATTTCGCTAATTGGTTAATAGCAGCTTCCATTATTTTGGCAAGCAATAATCCTCCGCAAACAGCGAAACTCATCATCGATTGAACTTTTCAATGAAATATAAACGCTCTGTATCGTTCCTTCGAACCCATCGAATGGTATTAAAGTTATACTAGTAAAGTAACAGTTTTTCTAATTTGAACCAATCGTCTGTGAATAAAATTAAAAGTAGAACATTCCAGGTACATTTTAAAAAGGTAGAGAACAAAATAATTCTATTAGATTGTGGATTGGTGGAGAACCTGTTGGCAACTCTACTTGTGCTAGAAAGATATTAATGATGACATCAAAATGTAGGATAGAAAAATAATTTTCTATCTCCAAAGAGAAATTTCCTGTTGAAAAAATATATTGCATAAAAAATATGTGTGATTCTTTGAGAAAAGCATAAAAAATAACTAATGTGTAAAAATATTGACAATTAGCATTGTAAAATATGTTTACTATTAATTGCATTTACTGTTCATTCTATTCATTTCCAGAAATTATACGATTGGTATTCTTGATTACTAGAACTCGTTAAACATGTAATTTATGGGAAAATGTAAACAAGAAAATTATGCAATTGCGTTAAATTTTCTGTAAATAATACTGTATTTGTAATAGAGATTTTTATCGTAATCACATTTTTTATCCCAGAAAAACAATAAACCTTTGATGAATTGAATCCACGGAATTGAAATCGGTAGTTACGATGCTACACTCTAAGAAATCTTTGCATGCAAAATAATGGATGTATAAATGAATGAACAATTAGTTTCTTAACTTTATAAACTCTAAATTCATTAGTTTTGTGTAAAACCAAACAATCTAAATTAATGTTTGACTTTAAATTACTGAAAATAAATATAATGTGTTAAATGCTACAATCTATACAGGAATCATGTATAAATATTTCAAACTCATTTTATCTTGTTTTGTGGAATTTAACCTCATCTAAACTTTATTCTTTTCTAACCTTGTCTAGTCTTATCTAATTGTATGTAGTTTATCTAGTACAGCATCTCTATTAGAAGCTATTACATTGAATTGGAAAATTCACTATGTTTTTACCCCACTTATAATATGTAAAAATGTTATATAACTTATTATTCACAGTTATATAAATTTCTATATTTACCTTCACGATTCAAGTTTCGACGTTTGACGGTCATTTTCAAGTGAACAAGTTTCAGTTTCACTTGAAAATGACCATCAAACTTCGAAACATGAGTCGTGAAGGTAAATGTTGAAATTTATATAACTGTGAATAATAAGTTATATAACATTTTTACATATTATAAGTGTGGTAAAAACATAGTGAATTTTGCAATTCAATGTAAGTATGAATTACCACGTAGTAACAGTCGCAACTATCCTATTCTGAAGCTATTATATATTCTTTAGTTAATGTTTATTTTGTAAGCCGGGTATTTGGAGTATTTTGGGTTGGTGCTGTTGCTTATTTTTTATCAGTAATGTATCCACAATTTCCAATAACCATTTGATGACGATTTGATCAATCCACATTCAAAAGAACTCTAATGTTGCAAAAAACTGGAAATATAATATCGTCATCCAAGTGAATGTTTTACCTAAGAAATATTTTTGCATAACATGAAACAAATAGTCATCATATTATATAAATTTATATAATATATTATAATAAATTTATATATAAATTTTTCTGAATAAATGCTAATAAGGAAAGTAAAAATGTCCATCACACCAACAGTGCGTTGACATATTGTTAATTTATGGGGAGTACTCTAGAATTCTGCTGCTGCAAGTCGATTGTACGCTGAACGGTTTCCTAACAACAGGCCAACACCTATTATTGGTGTACTGCAAACACGTCAAGGTCAAGATGGTGGACCTGGCCAACACCAACGAATCTTCAATGCCGAAGAAGAAATTTTAAATCTTATCTTAAAGTAGATCCTTCTAGTATAAAGTGACCCCTTTTTATTGAGACGAAGCGGGACAAATGGGACAAAATGAGAATTATAATTTAGTTATGCGAGCAGACCAATAATTCAAAAAAATATATTTTATCTACTCACTCACCAAAATGAACACATTCATAAATACATTATTGTATGTAAAGGATGCCATTATTATAATCGTGTGTAAAAGTATCCAAATCGTGCGATCGAACGATTTCTGTTTGTTGTTACCAGCAACTTGCGTCACTAAACAAAAATCATCTACTTAGTGAAAATAAATTTTCTGACATATATTAGAATTGAATTAATTTTTCTTATTTTGAATCAAGAAGTCTCGGCCTATCAATCTGGATTTATATGGCTTTAATATAACTTAACCTAACCATAACCTAATCTAGATTAAATCTAGTCATTGCGATTAAACCACTCGCCTTCGGCTCGTGCTTTAAACTCATCGCATCTCATGCACAAAAGCCCTTCTTCACACACTTGTATCATAAACTACTATTATTGTATACATCCATATACTTGTCTATAAATATACAAAAATGAATTTACATACATTTAAAATTAGAAATGCAGTTATTTTCTAAAAAGCGCGACATTTTTAAAAATCGGTGGGACGCGGGACTATCCTGCAAAAAGCGGGACTGTCCCGCCAAAATCGTGACGTGTGGTCACTTTATTCTAGTAGTACTCGACAAATATATCGCCAAGTAGATGTCTTAAATGGAATTGTCGGGCAAACATGGCGCGATAGTCAATTGTATCCTTTCCATGTATACAAAGTACAGTATTTTGCCGAAGGTTTCTACAAAAACATACTGAAATTCCAAACTTTTCTTCCATTATATTGGCGACTGATGAAGCAACGTTTACACGTAAATAGCTTAAAATATCAAGCCACCTCGACATGTGTTTGGCAATAACATTTAGGCCGGACTGGTCAAAGGACAACTTATTGGCCCCATGTGTTTTTTTTTCTCATCCCAATCACATTGTTCCATTCAAGCAAATAGATCAAGACCAGGTATTAGGTCCAGAAGTCTACGTGCCTTGTGGTTCGGCGGGAGTCCCTCGACTGTAATGCTGTGCTTCGTTGTCCTGCGCGCGATTGCTTCATAATGGAATATTATATGGGAGGCGGTTTCGTCCTCTTCATTGCAAAGTCTGCTTAGTGGTTCATCTGTCCAGATGCCCATCTTCTGCAGGTGTCCTCTTAGTGCCGTTAAGAGACCTGCCCGTGTCCTGTTAAGAGACCTGTCACAGTTTCAATGTGCTTCCTGGACAGTTGCAAGACTTCAGCTGTTAGGGTTTTAGATATGGTACCTATCATCCGTTTGCTGTGTTTCTGGCCACAAGTGTGGATCCATTGTAGTTGGTGACATTTTTTGGGCACCCTATGTGTTACCAAATCGATTGACTGGAAATTATTATCTTCTTTGCAAAATCAGTTGATATATCTATTGGAAGAAGTTGATTTGAATGCACGTCGATAAATTTAGTTTCTTCAACAATTTCACCAACATTTAGATAATGTTTGAAACAAAGTGGATTTGTCGAGGTGGTTCCATGACCTCCTCGGTCACCCGACCTTAATCTCCTTGATTTCTATTTATGGGGCGTTATGAAGACCATAGTATTCACCAATGAAATATTTGATTTAGATGATCTTCTTAACCGAGTTGAGGCAGCTGCGATGACAATTCAACATCAAGACCAAGGTCAAGTAAATTAGGCCAATTAATGGATAAGTCGAGTGAGTCTTTGCGTTCAACAGCACGGCGATAACTTTGAAGAACTAGTGAAAAGTAGATACCTTGAAAAAAATTTAAATAATGTTTTATTTAATATGGTTAATTGTCACTTAACAAAACATTGGACGGGGGGCAAAAACCAAACACATGTCAAGGTGGTCTGGACTGGTATACAGACGGCTCCAAAAAGGACTGTGGAACTGGCGCAGGAATCTACGGACCATCCCTGAGATACAGTTTATCTGCGTCCCTGAGATCACATGCCACGACATTCCAAGCGAAAATACACGCAATCGTGATTTGTTCCCGTGAAAATCTAAAGATGGACTACAAAAGTAGAAACACCTGTATTTTTATGGACAGTCAGGCTGCTATTAATGCTTTAGCGTGTCATGAAATCAAATCTAAAACAACATGGCACTGCCTTCAGGATCTTAAGGCCCTGGCGAAACACAAGGAGGTCACACTTTCTTGGGTACTGAGTCCCAAGGTACTGGCAGGAAACGAAATGTTAAACAAATGTTAACAAGTTAGCAAAGGATGGAGCTAACATTACTAAAACCATGGCACAACTTGAAAAACTAACTTGAAAACTAAGCACAACCCAAAAACACCCCTACCCCACGATCTACATTGGTTGATGGGAAAAAGAAAAGAAAATAAATGCTGTTTACTTAACACAAATAAAATAAAACTTACATTTTCTAAATCCTATAAGGCTTGAAGGATTTTATGAGGAATAAGTAGGTCGATAGCATGTTTTAATTTTCTCTCGGATTTTTGTTTTATTGAAAAGCAGTAGATGAAGTGTAAACATAAAAATTAAATTAGGACAAACGCGTTATTATTATTCAGGTCACTACTTTTCTTTATCGAGTTTTACTTCCACTTATTAAATTTTGCCGAGAACATTCCCTTTCGCTCTTCGCGAAAAACGCATGACGTGTCAGATATTAATTTTCAGATCCAATTTCGAACGTTAGATAAAACGAAACCAAAAACTTAACTGGAAAGTAGAACGCAAAAAAATTGACGTATTTCATGAAACAAATAATTATTTAACTCTGAATTACAATTTTGAGATGTCTGCATTGCACGATTATTCACATGCTATTATTACACGTTATATTATTAAATATGATATATTTATTGAAAATGTAATATTTATAATGTATTTGAATAACTAGGTAAAAGTATCAAACCTAAGAAACATTTCACAATCCAACAGTAGAAATCAAGAAATTTTGATTCCTTTTCATTTTTTTTTTTGTTAGATTACAATTTAACTCAGTTCATTTACTAATTGTAAGTTATAAATTGTATTTGAAAATGTTTCTTCATTCGTAAACGTGATGTAGAAGAATAGGGATTTAAATTTAATCCCATTTTCAAAGCGAATTCTAATTTCTGTACGAACAATCTTTGAACCAGGACCCTTCAACCCGAACGGCATATTGCCTCCTCTTCATTTGAAATAGAACATCTTTTGTTTCTACGGTTGTTTATACAAGGAGGTCTCAAGCAATGCCTGTCCCCATTTTAGGAGATCACTTTCCTTTGCTGTAACGAATTTATGAGCCTACAATTATTACAAAAGTATATATAATTAAAAAATAAATTTAATTTATTTTTTATTATCTTTCTGTAGAAATATTTCTGGCTACGATTAATTTAAATAGTTGATACGTAAATAATATGAAATGTTTTATAAATATAAAATAATACATTACTTTATTTTCAAACATCACAATAATAACTCTTTTGTTACTTGGCTTTGTCCTAAAACTGATTATCTTTACTGTCTCGATGTTAAAGTAGACACTTTTATGATGTTAAACAAAAAGTGACTTATGTCAACCTTGGCAACCAAGTCATAACATCCTGAAAAAAATAGTGTCAATTATAAGTGTAATTATAAAGTGTCGTTTCCGAAAAATGTATTTTTACTATACTTTTTTGCATGATGTTTCATAAACGTGTAAAAACAATATTTTGATGATAATTTAAAAAATTAAACATTCTAAACATTAACTGTGTATTAATATTAAAATAAGATCAATTAATATAAAATATAATGCAATATTAACAAAAAAAATCTAGAAATGAGTACATTTTCATGTTATTAAAAAGTACTAAGCTAAATAACAAAGTCTATGTCTATCTAGTACTTATCCTGCGCGGTATTAAGCAGGTAGTAGTTGTTTCAGCATGAGATTTTTTCATAGTCTTAATATTATAGAGCTACGAACAGGTAGAATATATTTATATATTCAAGACATTTTTCGTCTTTTAACAAGTGTATATGATCTCTCTCTCGCTCTCTCTCTCTCTCTTAGTTCCTGTTTCCCCCAGCGGGGCATAGGGCTTCTACCAATTGTCGCCATCTGACTCTATTTCGAGCCACGACCTTCAACTCATTCCACGATTTGCCGGTGGAGGTGATTTCGGCTTCAATTGTGCGTAGCCATGTTGTTTTTGGCCTTCTTTTCTTTCGCTTACTGCCTTGGGGATGCCAGTCCAATGCTTGTTTTGCAATGTTTTGTGGATTGCGCCGTAGGGTGTGTCCAATCCAGTTCCACTTTCTTCTCTTTATTTCAACGTCTACTGGAAGTTGGTTTGTAGAACGAAGCAGATCGTGGTTCGATATTACTTCAGGCCATCGTATTCTAAGGATCCGTCTCAAACACCAGTTTTCGAAAACTCGCAGTTTGTTTGTGCTGCTTTTAGTTACTTTCCACGTCTCACTGCCGTAGAATAGGATGGATTTGACGTTACTATTATATAGTTTGAGTTTCGTTTTACGGGAAAGTATTGAAGAGCTCCAAACGTTATTCAGTTGCTTTTCGTTGATTCTTCTGCCGATGTCTAGGTCGGCCCCTCCATCCAATGCTATGATGCTGCCCAAGTAGCAGAACTGTTCGCATCTTTTTACTGTTACGCCGTTTACTTGTATGTCCCGGCTAGTGGTAGCGCCAATCCGCATATCCTCTGTTTTTTTGGTGTTTATGTGTAGGCCTATCTCTTCAGCTTCTTGTTGTAGCTTAGCTGTTTTGTCCATCATGTCGGTGAGTGTATGGGACATGAGGCAGATATCATCGGCGTAGTCGAGATCTTCTAGCCTGCTTGATAGTCCCCAGCGCATTCCTCGAGGCTGTATTGTAACGCTCGTCATTACCTCGTCTAGTACTATTAGGAATAAAAGCGGGGACAACAAGCAACCCTGTCGGACACCAGCAGATACTTTGACCGCTTCTGAGAGATTCCCTTCGTGTACCACGTTGCAAGAGTAGTCGGCGTACGATGCTTTTATTATGTTTACTATTTTGGGTGGGACGCCTCTCCGGTCTAAAGCCGCCCAAATGCTTTCCCATTTAATAGTATCAAAACCTTTTTGAAAGTCTACGAATAATAGAAATACCGTGGTTTGCCATTCTACTGCTTGCTCTGTTATAATCCGCAACGTATTGATTTGATCTACGCAGGATCTTCCCGGCCTGAAACCAGCCTGTTCTTCTCTCAACGCATTTTCGATGCAGTTGTTAATAGTGTTATGCCTCTCCAGTTGTTGCAATTGCTCAGGTCTCCTTTTTTGGGGAGCTTTATTAGAAGGCCATTGTTCCATTCTTTCAGTAGTGTTTCGGATTCCCAGATTTTATATTTATTAGAGGTGCCAGCATTTCGGTCGTGGTCATGCAGTTAGCTTTCATCATTTCAGATGTGATGTTGTCGATGCCTTGACTTTTTTAATGGCCTTGCTTATCTCTGCTCTGGTTGGAGGTTTTGTGTCTATGTTTAGTTGTGCCCGTGTTGCATGATGGTTTGCGTTGTTGTTTTGTTCTTGAATTATTCCTGTGAGTATCTCCTGGAAATGTTCCTGCCATCTATTGAGTTGTTCTTCTGTTGTAACCAGTAGCTTCCCATCTTTTGATTTTATTGGCTTTGTTTTTGTAGTTTTCTTGTTCGACAGCAGCTTGGTGGATTTATACAATTCTCTCAGTTTATTTTGGTTAGCGTTCTTTTATCCGTGTATATGATAGTATCTATAATTAGTATGGTTTCGCCAATATTCAATTATCATTTAAATCAACAACCCTAACTAAGTTCATGTCCTTCTCAACAAAGTCAAATCAAAACATAACCTAGCCAGTGAGGTGTTCAAGCTAATGTAAGTGTATTTCAATTTATAATTCAAAAAAGCAAAGCTGCACTCTTGATAGTTAAATCTGGAAACGCGTCTGCAGATGGCTATTTACTTCATTTAAATAGAAAGAAATGATCTTAAAAACAATGTTATTTTTCTAGTACTTGTTAATAACGTGAAAATGTACTGGTACTAGTAATAACATGCAAATGTCTGTTGTATAATTTAATATCCTGCATGGTATTAACCAGGAAGTAGTTGTTTCAACATGAAGTTTGTGTTAATAAGATTTAATATTTTAGAGCTACGAACAGGTTGAATATATTTATATATCCAAGCTACATTTTACCTTTTAATAAATGTAAAGAAGATTTAAGAAAAAGAAAGAAAACATTTATTGTATACATAGTACACAAATGTATACATAGTACACAAAGGTCTACCAACCACTAGATATTTCTACCCTAAGATTACTTTTTGAAAACATCTTCACAGGTAACAAAATAGCAGATATCATATATAACTGTAATATTTTGTATCACATGTCATGTAATAGGCATGTAGATTTAAACTTGCTACAATCTACAATAGTAGACAGTCTACAATAGGCATGTAACAATTTTAAACAATTTCGGGATTTATATACTCCGTACAAATATCAACATATATTATAAATATATTTTTCTCTAGGAAATGAATTTCCAACGCAATGGTAGACCTAGATCAAGTATAAACATATCAAATTGAATCCGTTCACAAGATAATAGATCACCAGTTGCTTAGATTAATTTCAAGACATCTAATATATGATCTAGCGACACATACGCCAACATTGCTCTATAGATCTGATGTATACGCCGTGTATACGCCACGAAAGTTAAAACAAAAATTATTTCAGTCGGAAAATGGAAAAAATCAACATTGTTGTTTATTGAAATACCCTATGCCTATGCGAAACATTTACATTGTTTAAAAAATATTTTTTCTTCGTACATTTATTTTGAGAAATTACTTTTGTCTAGCTAATTCCATTATATAGAAGAAATAACTTTATTTTTCGTAGACAATTCTATTTTTTCGTAGAAAAGTCGTCATTATCCTGGGCGCTACAACCTCGTGTGGGTCTCCTCCAGTTTCCGCCTCCTGAAATTATGGCTCTGTGCAACAGTAGACCACCTCCGCATATCTTTGCATCCTAGGACACCCCGTCTTCTCAGCGCAACTTTGGTCTTCCAGGTCCCTAATGATTTCGCTTCGAGAACTTTCTTCGCGAGGCCAGCGGCTGACGTGTTCCGCCCAACTGATTCTATCGAGTCTGATCTGTACGACGATATCGGCATCCTGGGTCTGCCGGTAAAGTTCATGGTCTTAGCGGCGTCTACAGAGATCGTTCTTACGAACAGGGCCAAGAATCCAACAGAGTAACTTTCTTTCGAAAACCCCGAGAATCGCTCATCTTTCTTTGATGGTCCATGTATCTCAGCCATATATTGCAAATGGCAGAATTAAGGTGTCCATTATGGATGGTAAGTTTAGAGCTTCTCTTTGGATTACCTGGCTTATGTTCATTTGGCTGGTTACCGATTATCCCAGATACACAACCTCTCTGACCACCTCGAGGTTTTATTCATCTACTGTGACGTTTTGCCCCAGTTTTACCAAATGGTTGTCAACTGTCAAATTGGTTTGAAAGTTGGCCACCATGTATTATATCGTTGTCTCATTTACATCAGCACCCATTCTTGCAGCTGTTGTCTCGTTTTGAACAGTTCGGTCAATTACATCAATATCGACGGTTCGAACTTTGACCGCATAGGTTTCACCGCGGAATCTTCACCGTAGGAACTTTCACAGCATGAACTTTCACCGCTCAACAGTTTCACCTGTATCAATCTATTTTCCTATATTATTTTTTATATATTTTTAATTGGATTCTATGAAATTTTCAAACGGTGAAACGTGGGCGATGAACGAATTTGAATTAAAAACTTCGCATAAGTGAAACTGCTCAGCGGTGAAAGTTTCTGCGGTGAAAGCTCCTACGGTGAAGACTGCGCGATGGAACGAATGCGGTGAACGTACCGGATACCAATATCGTCAGCTTCATCTTGTATCTTGATAGCGCAGACAGCATTTTTCATTGTATTTTTCGTTAGACCAACTAACTTGATGGGTATGCGAAGGATTTGCATTCCAACATATAGTTCTACCGTCTGCATGCTATCGTAGGCGATTTTAAATTCAATGAATACACGGTGAGCGTGAACAATGGATACTCTGTATACTATTCATAGGTTTTCTCGATGATTTGTCTTATGCCAAAGATTTGGTCTGTCGTCGATCCTCCGGAGCGAAAGCCGCAGTGGTAGCTGCTGCGCCGCGCCGATTGTATTTTCAGCTAATTTTAAAAGGTTTATTTTTTTCTTAGCTGGGTTTAAAAGCTAGGGCAGCTCAGAGTTTCGGACATTATTTATTTTTGTAGAAAAGTACCCTTCCAAAATAATGGCGTATTATATTTTGCAATCCAGTAAAACTGGGTTATACCGAGATTCAAAATAACATGATTGCATTCATGAGAAATTGTGATCAAGATTTGAATTTTCTTCCCGAATATATCATTTACATTTTTAAATCCTGAATATTTTTTAGAAAGTCTAAGGATATTATATTCTTGTTGGTTCTTAAGAAAATAAATTATCTGAAGGATCGCGAAAAAATCTACATCATTGAGTGAATGAAAATATATCTGATTAAAATATGAAATATATAAGAAAACTACGTTTTTTTCAATATTAAAATGCTCCAAAAAGAGAAAATATTTGGCCCAACGAAGATAACATCAATATAGTTTAGCACTACACGCTTTTATTTATTGCATTTTAATGCAATAAAAACTTGCATTGTTTTAAGTTTCTTTTATTTTCTGCTTTTTAGTCTTGCGTGTGAAATTTTGCAAACGTTTTTAAACAATATTTGCTGCATTCATCTCAAACTGTGTTTTCGTAATGCGAATGTTTATAAACAATACACCCACGTACACGATCCCCAATATATATTATTAAATTTAATATAGACTACATTTAATATAAAATGCTTAATAGTGCTTCAGACGGGAGTCTCGTTTCTGATCTCGTCTTCAATCTTTGACTCTGACACGGGCAGCCATAATTTTCTTCATAAGTTTGAACTGCTCGCTCTGTGCTCGGGCAATTTCGGGTTGCTCGGTTCAAATTTATGAAGAAAATGTTACGGCTGCCGGGAATGAGATCAGAAGCGAGACTCTCGTGTGAAGCCTTAAATTAATGTAAAAGTATTTCTGAGCTATTTCATCGTGTTCTGAGCTATGTTTATAGTTTCAAGGCTATAGTCCATAGGAAAGTAAGTTTAAAATCGATTTCAAAATTTCCTTCGAACGGAACGTATGGAAAGAGTCGTGTTAATAAAAACACGTTAATAAATACACGTTACCACGATTAATAAAAACGTGGTAAAATTGAATGCAGATAGTTGAAAAAAGTATTACATATCTTATTTAATATATTTCAGACTTATTTTAAGTTACTGAGAAAAACTAAAAGAAGCTGTTCTCGGTTCTTCGCTTAGCTTTAAATAACTATCTTGCTCGTCATTGTTTGTTATGTACAAATTAGAAAAAATAAAGTTTATCTGTAAAAAATATCCCAAACAATAAAAGCATTTTAAATATAGCTCTGTCGCACCAACGATTATTTCAATTCCATTTGTTATTTAGGTAATCACTTTACGTTTGAAATTTTTAAATTGAGATTATAAATTTTAACTAAACCACTAGTTTGTTTTACTTCTTTATTATATCTATTTATTTGAGAAATTCTTTTTCGTATAAAGCAGGTCTATCAAACTTTTTCCACTTGCAATGCCTAACAAATATTCCCGGGACACTGTATATCGAAATTTGCTGCTATATAATATAAATAAAATAAAAGTTTTCATGATATGTATAAATATAATATTGCGATTCATTGAAAACAGAGCTAAATATTCATAATAATGAGCTGGATGGACTTGTTTATTTTTAGATACAGAATCATGTTTTGAATGCATATTTGATGAGCTTTTTGAACGTATTGCAAATAGGGTGTTTGGGGCCGACTCGATCCGGACATGGACCCGCTGGGTAGTGAATTTAAACCGCGGGTCCAGGTGTATAAACCCGATGGGTTCGCGTATTTGAAATTTAATTAAACTTTTGAAATTAAACAGCATTTGTACAGATAACAATATATTACAATATTCCATTAAACAATCAGCAAAACAAACAAAATAAAATAGAACAAATAACTATTCGACCAACCTAAAAATATTCGACCAACAAAAAACAAAAATATATACAAATATTTTTTATAAACACGCACACAATTGTATCTAAGTTACGGATTTTTTAAGCTGCCGATTCATAAATATTCCATTACAGTCATTGTTAATGCAAAAAAGAATTAAGTTGAGCGAAAAAAACTTTGTGGAAGCAGCCGATTATCGATTACAGATTATCGCCAATATTCAAAAGTTGGTAAAACTCCTCCCATTAGAAATGGAATCTTACAAGGATGATAATTTTCTTGAAACATCAGCAATCTCTGAACCGGTTTTCTTAGAGTTTAAACTGTTTACAAATGCTAGAATTAATAGATTCTGAAGTTCTCAAAACTTAATAAATGTACACTAACCTGCCAAACTGGCAGACATAACGATTCAATTCCCTATTCATCAATCCTATATCATAACGATTCAATTGCCTATTCAACCGGCACTGATTTATATGAAAATAGGATTTCAAAAGTCAAATTGCTGCAAAACATCGAGAAACTGCTTAATGATAGAATGCATTAGAAATTTAACAAAGTTGTTTAAAGTTATTTAAAACTCGGCCTCGGAAGTAAATTTCACGGAGAATTTGCAATTTCACTTCTCTGGGAAGCAACTTCAAGAACCATTATCAATAGTATTATCAATAGAGGAAGAGTTAAATTTGTTTCTAAAAAATGCAGAAAAGCATGTTATAATCGAACCTGATGATGTAAAAAACAGACCGACGAAATACAAAAAATAACAGACCACCAATATTTAGAAGCTTTATCTTCTAAAAAATCTTTTTTTTTTTAATTTGGCCAACTATGGACAAGAACTTTAAGACTTTTTGGTTTTTCTTCTTTTCTCAGAACCCCTTCATGCGTTCGCTTCTTTTCTTTCTCTCCTTATCGGAAATGATCCGTTTGGAGGAGGCCTCATTGCTGGTTTCTCCTGAAATGCTTTTATACTGTCTACTCTCCTTCTAAACTCTCGTCTGTTGTGTGATTCCAACTTCTGCCGCATCCCTTTTCACCTCATCTACCCATTTAGATGTGGCCTTTAACCCCATGATGTAGTTGAAGATCCTTTTTGTCAGTCAGCATTCATCCATCCTTAGTAGGTGTCCATAGAACTTCAACCTCCGCTTCCTCATTGTGTCCGTGATCATCTCAGTATATTAGCAGAGTTCTTCGTTTTTCATCATCCTACAAGTCACATCAGTAGTTTTCTGTGGTCCGAGTATTTTCCGCACAATCCTCGAGTTCTTCCCCACTTTCGAGTTCTTGATACTCCCCCTTTTTATTTAAAATAAGATACTCCGAGGCGTACAATCCTTCTGGATTTACTACCGATTTATAGTGTCTGATTTTGGCTCTGTAGGATAATGCCCATTTGTTGTACCTGTTCTGTGTTAGCTTGTAGGTCAGGTCTAGTTTTCTGGCCCTTCCTTTAGTTGCCTCCTTATATAGTCCGTTGAGTTGGATCCATTCCCCCACGTATTTAAACATCTCTGTTCTCCTTATCTTCCCATGATTTACCTCCATGTGCCTCTCTATTTGGTTAGGTTAGGTATGCTTGTACTCCATATATTCTGTCTTTTCGTAGGAGATTTGAAGACCCGTTTTTATTGCGATTTCATGAAGACACTCAAGCATCTTTCGAGCGTCTTCTCCGTTATTGGCTAAGATAGCAAGGTCATCGGCAAAAGCTAAACATTTGATTTCCAGGTTTTTCTTTTCCTTCCCAAGGCGTATTCCTTTTATTCTTTTTAAATTGAGGGCCTATTCCCACGTTTTCATTATTTTTTCCATTGCGATCTGGAAGAGCATTGGAGATAATCCATTTCCCTGTCTTTCAAGTCCTGTCTTAATTTCAAACGGATCAGAAATTTCCCCGAAGTACTTGATTTTCGAGATGGTATTGTACCATATTGGTACAGTGTTTGTTTGATGATTTCTCTTGTTTTTTGTAAATTCCAAACTCTTTCAAGGTACTAAATAATGATTGTCTGTCAATTGAGTCGTATACCTTTTTAAAGTCGACTAAGATGACCACAGTGTTCTGGCTCCTTAGAGCTCTTGTTCGCAGAATAATCTTCCTTTTCGGAAACCAGCTTGGTATTCTCCAATGAGGTGATCAGCCTGTTCTTCCACTCTGCTCAACAGAACTTTAGATAGTATCTTATAAGCGATTGGAAGTAGAGAGATTCTCTTGTAATTATTTGGATCTTTATTTGATTTCTTTTTTTTAAATCGGCATTGTATCCCCCAATGCCGATTTAAAAAAAGGAAAGTCTCTGAATCCTTTGATGTTTCTTATACATCATTATAATAGAATCAGTGAAATTATATATCTTATAAAATTATTATGTAATAAAAATTCCTTTAAAGAAGATAAAATTAAAAAAAGCAAAGGTATAATATGGTATATAAATAATAAATTAATTGTGATAAATACTCAAAAATTCGATGTTTTTGATATTGTTTTTTTGTTGGACACGATGTCGACCCGGATCCAAAATATTGGACCCGGAATCGACATGTTTTCATTAGCCGGGTTTTGAGAAATTCTTATTGCCGTGGAGCGATTTTCTGCAAATATTTACTTGAAGCAAGTTTCTTGAAGCAACTATTTAATGTTTCAACAAATATCTGACAAATAATACAGCTTTAAAAACCATAATTCGTTATGAAAAACTTCAACAAAAATCAATGAGAGAATTCATATCTTGGCAAAGGTTTGAAAACAGAGACTGTAAAGAGCTCTGTATAAAACTAAAGATTTTGTTAAAGAATAGCAAAGAATGTCTTTTATCTAAATGTTGTGACATTTTTGGCTACGAGTAGCTGCTCCAAAAAATAACAATTGTGCCAAGTAGAAAACTCAGTCTCATCCAACTGAATTACAAACTGTGGCTGTAATTTAAGTCTAGTAATAAAATAAGATTGCGCTACGCGTACATTTTTTTTGTTTTTGCTAAAATTTCTGCAACCCACAAGTTAAGTTACACTTTATTACGCTTTATTTATTAAGAGTCGCGGCCCACACTTTAAGTAGCCTTTTATTAACAATTAATAATATTAAGTATCAAACTTTCATCTGTTGAGATAAATTTCCATTTCGATAATATTTGAGTTTTTATTTAATATGTAACACTTATTATTAACGATAATAACAACATGTCATTATATTAGTAACAGCTTTGTGTTTTCCACTAATGGAGAGGATCAATTACTTACTATAAAGATTTCTGGAATGATAGGTACTTTTTTTATATTTAATACTTTTTTACTTCATTTCGTTTATTCTCTTTACACGTCTTTTCTATCTATAAATGAAAATAGTGTATAAAAGACATATAATAACTGAAAGATAATAATTGAATTTTATAAACACACGCGCGCAGTTGTATTAAAGTTGAATATTTTTAAACTGTCGATTCTCGAATATGCCATCACATTCGTTGTAAATGCACAAAATGAATTAAATTACAGAAAAAAACTTTGTGGAGGCAGCCGATTATCGATTACAGATTATCGCCGATATTCGAAAAGTGGTAAAACATTTTAAATCTTCTCTCATTAAAAATCGAATCCTACACTGAAAGATAATTTTCTTGAAAACCAGCAATACATTGAATCGGCTTTATTAGAGTTTAAACTGTTTACAAGTGCTGGATTTACTAGATTCTGAAGTTCTCAAAACTTAATGAATGTACTCGAACCTGCCGAACTGACAGTCATAACGATTCAATTCCCTATTCATCAATCCTAAATTATAACGATTCAATTCCCTATTCAACCGACACTGGATTATATGAAAAAAGGCTGAAATTGCTGCAAAACATCGAATGAAATAGTATAATCAATGGAGGAAGAGTTAAATTTGTTTCTAAAAAAATGCAGAAAAACTTGATATAATAACCTGTAAAAAACAAACAGACAAAATACAAAAAAAAACAGACCACCAATCTTGAGAAACTTTAGGACGCGCCATGCCCAGTGAAACCTACTTCAACGGAGAACGAAAATATTTGGATCTTTATTTGATGTATTTTTTAATGGGCTTTAACCTTTGAAGTTCCTTAAATATCATTATATAAGTTATTATATTAGTATACATTATATACATTATATAAGTTAGAGTTAAAATGAAATGACTTATAAAATTATTATGTAATAATAATTCCTTTAAAGAAAATAAAATTAAAAAAGCACATGTAAAATATGGTATATAAGAAGATATAGGATAAAAGATGGTAGATAGATGGTAGCATAGATACTAATAACAAAGAAAACTGCGAGCTCTGGCGAACTGTTTTATGTGCTGCTAAACTGCGACGAACTTCTAGGAAGACTGGACACCAACAACCAATTCCACGAGAACCCAGATTCCAAACCACTAAGTCTAGATGATATAAAACTGGTAATCAAAGAGGTCAAGGATAACAAAGCACCAGGGGAAGATGGCATTTGTGGCAGAAATGTGGAAGATCGGAGGAGAGATCGCTGCAAAAATAATCCATCACCTTATAGAAATTATTGAACATCGGTGCTGGTGTCCCTCAGGGAAGCGTATTGGTCCCGGTGTTATATCTACTTTATACAAACGATACACCTAATACTGATAACACGATAACTGCCACCTTTTCAGATGACACTGCACTGATGGCACCTGGAAAAACTGTACAGCAATCATTAGAGATACTGCAACTAGCAGTAAATAACGTGGCCACCTGGACTCGTAAATGGCGAATCAAAAATGAAGCAAAGTTTTATCACTTTACAGTTTACACTTTACTTTTTACACTTTACACTTTACTTTAAAGTTACAGCATCAACTTTACCAATAAAAGGATTGAAAACAGACCTCTCAATATTAATGGCATAACTATCCAGCCTGCCAATACAGCAAAGTACCTGGGCATGACGCTAGACACAAAACTCCGATGGAAGGAGCACATCAAGAAAAAACAAGAGGCACTGCAATTGAAATCACGTAAAATGTATTGGCTACTAGGACATCGCTCCGAACTAACATTGCACAACAAGCTAACCCTATACAAACAGATGTTGGGTCCAATTTGGACATATGGAATCCAATTATGGGGATGTGCTAAAAATCAAAATATCAATGTAACCCAACGCTACCAAAACAAAATGCTACGTGCCATCGCCAATGCGCCATGGTATGTGCGCAACAGCGACTTACACCGCGAATTCGGTGTAGAAACAGTCGATACCATCATTACAAGATATGCTA
The DNA here is from genome assembly GCA_944588485.1 of Phosphuga atrata. Taxonomy (NCBI): domain Eukaryota; kingdom Metazoa; phylum Arthropoda; class Insecta; order Coleoptera; family Silphidae; genus Phosphuga; species Phosphuga atrata. Next base: position 31,031,415 of record OX155898.1, read on the forward strand.
TCTCGCACGAATCACGACTCCAGCATCACATCAACGAGGAAGCATCCATGCTCCTAAACGTACAGAATAACACCAGACGACTTAAGCGGACCAAACCACATGAGCTGTTTAGAATAGACTGCCAAACAACTAAGGGATTCAGTGGGAGCTACTCAGTATAGTATTACATTAATAATTTATTTGTTATAGCAAAACAGATCGTCAGTTTATAAGAACTATTTTTGTAAGTAAAGTAAAAAAAAACCTTATAGAAGAAATATGGAAAACGGGACAGATCCCAAATGACTGGAAATGTGCGCTCATACATCCACTTCATAAGAAAGGTAATCGGACGGACCCAAATAATTACAGGGGGATCTCTGTACTTCCAATCGCTTATAAAATATTATCTTAAGATCTGTTGAGCAGAGTGGAAGAACAGGCTGTTCACCTCATTGGAGAATACCAAGCTGGTTTCCGAAAAGGATCATGCGCCGAACAGATATTCAATCTAAAATCATTCTGCGAACAAGAGCTCTAAGGAGCCAGAATCCTGTGGTCTTCGTCGACTTCATTATTTAGTACCTTGAAAGAGCTTGGAATTGAAAAAAAAACGAGAGAAATCATCAAAGCAACACTGACTCGAAAATCAAGTTTTTCGGGGAAATTTCTGATCCGTTTGAAATTAAGACAGGACTCAGGCAAGGAGATGGAGGCTCAGGCTTTTCAACATCGTAACGGAAAAATAATGAAAACCTGGGAAGAGGCCCTGAATTTGAAAATAATAATAGGAATACGCCTTGGAAAGAATAATGGGAATAGGAGAGGGAAAGGAAAAACCTGGAAATCAAATGTTTAGCTATTGGCGATGACCTTGCTATCTTAGCCAATAACCGAGAAGAAGCTAGAAAGATGCTTGAGTGTCTTCATGAAATCGCAGTACAAACGGGTCTTCAAATCTCCTATGAAAAGACATAATATATAGAGTACAAGCACCAAAGTGAGAGGTATATGGAGGTAAATCATGGGAAGATATAGAAACAGAGAATTTTAAATACCTGGGGGAATGGATCCAACCCAACGGACTAGATAAGGAGGCAAATAAAGGAAATGCCAGAAAACTAGACCTGGCCCACAAGCTAACGCAGAACAAGTAAAACAAACGGGCATTATCCTGCAAGGCCAAATACAGACACTATAAATCGTGTACTACCGATTAAAACCTACTAAGAATGGATGAATGCATACTGACCAAAAGCATGGGGGAGAAAGGCCACATCTAAATGGGTAGATGAGGTGAAAATGGATGCGGCAGAAGTTGTAATCACACTACAGATGACCCACAACAGAAGAGAGTTTAGAAGGGGAGTAGACAGTATAGAAGCATTTCAGGAGAAATCAACAATGAGGAGGCCCAAACGGATCATTTCCGATGTGGAGAGAAAGAAAAGAATCGAACGCATGAAGGGGTTCTGGGAGGAGAAAAGAAGAAAAACAAAAAAGTCTTAAGTTCTTTGCGGTCCATAGTTGGTCAAATTAAAAAAAAATGGTATATAAATAATAAATGAATTGTGATAAATACTCAAAAATTCGATGCTTTTAATTTTTTTTTTGTTGGACCCGATCTCGACCCGGATCCAAAATATTGGACCTGGAATCGACATGTTTTGGTTAGCCGGATTTTGAGGAATCCTCGTTGGAGTGGAACGATTTTTCGCAATAATTTCCTTGAAATACGTTTTAAAACAATTCAATCTTTCAACAAATATCTGAAAATTAATACAGTTTTAAAAGCCATATATCGATGGGAAAAACTTCTGTTCAGTTAATATAATAATTTTCAATTTCAGCTGTAATAATAATCTTCAGAATTAATATCTTGGCAAAGGTTTGAAATCAGGCGACTGTAAAGAGCTCTGAATAAAACTAATGATTTTGTTAGCATAGCAAAGAACAGCATTTATATAAATGTGGTGACATTTTTTGCTACGAGTGGCTGCTCCACAAAATAACAATTGTGCCAAGTAGAAAACTCAGTCTCATTCAACTGAATTACAAAGTTTCGCTATAATTTAAGTCTAGTAATAAAATAAGATTGCGTTACGCAATTACATTGCGTTGTTACATTTTTTTTTTGCTAAAATTTCTGCAACCCACAAAATTAAGTAACACTTTATTACGCGTTATTTATTAAGAGTTGCGGCCCACACTTTAAGAATCCTTTTGTTGTTAAACCAACAATTAATAAATTCAAGCACCAAACTTTAATCTGTATAGATAAATTTCCATTTCGATAATATTTGATATTTTATTTAATTTGTTAAATTTATTATTAACGATAATAACAAAATGTTAGGAGTATTATAGTACTAATATTTTATTAGTATTTTCCGCAATGAAGGGGATCGATCCATTAATTTATACATATTTCTGGAATGATAGTTTTTGTTATATTTATTACTTCATTACTTTATTTCGCTTATCCTCTTAACAAGTCTTTTCTATCGAAATAAAAAGACATATAAATAACCGAAAGACAATAATTGAATCTCAAATGGCCCATCTACGTGAAATCCCTCCAACTTCATATTTTATTGGATGAAAAAAAAACTCTACTAACTGTAATTTATTTATTGCGGCGAAAAGTATTTTCTTGTTCCATCTAAATGAAATCCCCCGGAACTCATAATTTATTCCCTTTTGTTATCACTCCAGATTTTGAAATCCAAATAATCCCGATTCCATGTATTAGATTAAAATAAGTACCTAATCTTGTTTAAAAAGAAGCGTAAAAAATGACATTGGTGGGAGATATTTGTTTCGAAGTAGAAAATTTACATAAATTTAAAGAACATCGACCTTGCTCATATGCCTTATCGATCCAAAAATGTTTTCGTAGTTACATTTAGTGCATTCCAAAAATTAATGCACCTAATTTTATTACGACTAATAAATCGATACCGAATCACTATCACGGATGAAATTGCTTACATTGCCGTCACGTTTAAATGATTCTAATTTGCTATCTTGCATCAGGACTGAATACATTTATTACTATTAGATAAACGTCTACGCACTACGTTACAGGAATTTTGTATTTAAATTACTATTAATATTTTAAATTAGTGGTAAAAATATTTCATAACATCCAGTATATTAAATTACTACGTAAGAGGAATGAACTTTTAATTAAATTTATAAAATGCAGAATTAAAGATATTCATTCTATTAAATTAGTGGACAAACACGCAAGACTAATACATTCCTATGAACGTTCTAATGATATTAGATTCAATTACATATTTACAAAACTGAACAGATCAAAACAGATTTAACCTTCCCAGGGCACCGCATTTTTTTAAGCACACGTAAGGTCTGTCGGACCCCAAATTTGAAAACTGTTTCAAAGGGACATTTAAATGAGAAAAGCAATAATTGTTATGTACAGTAGAGCACATACATAATATGAAATTCAAATTTGACGTTACAAAAAACTAATGCTTTTGTTTCTTTTATTAACAAAAAGTAGCAGAACATAGTGATTTTTTTAACACAATCTTCCTATTGGTAGATTTAAAATATACAAAAGAAGAAATTAGAATTAGAAAATAGAAACAATTATATTTATTTTTAACAAAATCTCACATTTTTGTTTGTTTTTCTGTCCTTTCCTCTAGGGCAGAAGGCACACCTAGTTCGTTTCGCTAAAACTCTAGGTTCTTCTACAGCAGTGGTGCGCAAACCGTAGGTCGCCCCCTCGAGGGGTCGATAGTTATTTTTTTTTTGGGTCGTCGAATTCATAAAAGCAGCAAAATAGTGAAATGTCAAAATAGACAATTTTAAAAAACGTCTACTTACTATCCAGGAGTATATAATATAAGTTTATCCGACTAATTTTGGGATGCTGAATTGTTTGGTAAAAACTACAAGTCTCTGTGATAAGCCGATCAAAAGTTATGACACCGTGAAATCTGCGGAAAATCCGCGAAAATGTCAATGAAATTCCAATAAATCATTATCTATCAAGTGAATGGAAAATTTCAAAGTCTGCCTGAAAGTGTTTTCACTGCTGGTTGTAAATATACAAATTGCATATAAGAAATAGGAAAAATTACTATGTGAATTTTCATATTATAAGAAAAGAATTAAGAAAACTAAGTTATTCACAAATTGACTAGTAACATAAATAAACTATAATAATTAGTACGGTGTGGCTCCTGCATTTTACTGCTAAGAGAGACCACGAGGTCCCCATAAGATGACATAACATGATAAATGAAAATAATTATGAACATCCTGAACAAAGGCAGAAACGCGTCTATGGATGTTCATAATTATTTTCATTTATCAGATTGTTATGTCATCTTGTAGGGACCTCGTGGCCTCTCTTAGCAGTAACATGCAGGAGCCACACCGTAATAATAATTATATTTTATTTATGTTATTAGTCAATTTGTGAATTAAAGAACATAGTTTGCTTAGTTCTTTTCTTATACAAATTGCATTTTGTTAGCAGCTTCCGTTCGCGAGATATGTCTTGATATAATTGGCAAAATCGCGCGAATTTTCGCAAAATTTTGTCGGCCGAGCAGAGAACTGGGAAACTAACTAATATTTTTAAGGAAATCTAAGTGCAAACGCAGGGAAATAACTTCCTGAAAATGATGCCGCAATCCGTTTCTAATTATCTGGAACCGATCTCGAGATATAGACTTATGCAGTCTTAATTGTGGAAAATTTGAAGTCAGAATGTCAGAATTTCGCAAAAGAAAAATGGGGCCTTTTCAAACAATTCACACATCGATTTCTCGACTTGTCGTCTAGTTTTAGTGTGCCGTCAATGATTTCGCTGTGATTTGTAGTTTCAGAGAGTTCTTAAAACTAAAACGCACTATTTTCCTGATCAAAAAGATAGATTTTTCGCGAATTTTTCGTAAAATTTTAGGGCCTTTTTCTCAGTTTATCCGAAGAAAATGTGAACCTGTGAACACGATTTTCCTGTTTATTTCGTTCAAATTTCGATCAATTTTCGTTCAAAATGGCCAAGATATAGGCTCCTCTCCTATTTTTAGCAATATCCTTTGAATTATTTCAAGCTTTTCCTGCAGAATAATTTAGCCGAACTCGCATCTTACGCATCTTTCAAGAATAAATTTGTGGAAATCGGTTTAAAATTTCACGAGAAATGAATTAAAATGTACGAGTTCTCCAGCGGATGGATAAGTCTAGTTCGATCAATTTTTGTAATTAAAAGCTTCCTAGATCTTAGACATATGTCCTCCTCGATAGTGTAGTTAGGACAACATACCCGCCTTTCAATGCTGGAGACCCGGGTTCGAATCCTGGTCGGAGAGGTGACAACTAGGGCGGTTTTCACTAACCGTCCGGGCTGCCCACCCTGAATAAATGCAAAATATGTGATACCGGGGCGGCGCATACTAAAATCCAAAGTGGTTTAGGGGGTTTATTGGGAGCTTCCCCCAAACCAGTTATAAACAAAAGATATTTTCAGTTATAAACAAATAAAAGATATGCATATGTATTTTCCTAATTTCGGAATGCTGAATCATTTGGTAAAAACTAGAAGTCTCTGTGAAGCCGTTCAAAAGTTATGATATCGTGAAATCCGCGGAAAATAAAAGAAAATAATTAAGAAAATTTCCTTAAAATCATTACATATTAAGTGAATGGAAAATTTCAAAATGGTCTGAAAGTGTTTTCTCTGCTGGTTGCAAATATACAAATTGCATTTTGCTAGCCGCTTCCGTTCGGGAGATATAACTTGATATAAATGGCAAAATCGAGAAATTTCGCGAAATTTTGTTGCCTGATCACAGAACTGGGAAACTAATTAATATTTTGAAGGGAATCTAAGGGCACCCCCAGGGAAATGATCTCCTAAAAACGATGCCGAAATCCGTTTTTAATTATCTTCAACCATTCTCTAGATACGGACTTTTAATTCAGAATTTCGTATTAAAAAGGAGTCTTTTCAAACAGTTTACACAACGATTCGCTCGTCTAGTTTCAGTGTGCCGAACATGATTTCGCTGAGATGTGTAGTTTTAGAGAGGTTCGTAAATAAACGAAAACGCACTTTTTTCAGAAGTGTCAATATAAACAAATTAAAAAAAAAATCGACTTTCTATCCAGGGGTCGCGATAAAGTTTTGCATAAAATGTTGGGTCGCAAATGAAAATAGTTTGTGCATCATTGCTCTACAGCATCAGACACCTCCAAAAGGTCATTTATATACGATTTTAGTCCTCTGCTTAGAGTAGACATTTCTAAACGAACTCTCAACAATGGCTAATTCAACTGGAATGCTAGTTCATTTAATTTCCTTTTTCATTCATTTTGAGCCCATCATTGGCTAAGTTAATTAAAACTGCAGCATTTATGCCGCTGTGAACCAGCATACCAGAGAAAAATCGCAATGTCCATCTTCGGGTTGCTCTTGCTGTTGTATAGGTCAGACAAAGTTTGTCAAAAGTATCAGTACCACCCAGTTATTTATTAACAACATTGAAAACAAAAGACACGATTCTATTTTTCTTTGGTACAAAAGACACAAGAGTTTTATTGTTACAAATGCAAATTTCGATATACGTTCTGCAGAAATTCATCATTACTATTTTGATGCCGTATTTATCTGGTGTAGATGCGAAAATAGGTAAATAGGTAAATACTAAATGGACATTCTGCCTCTATGTCCCATTAATTGTTCATCTATTGTGCAATAAGAGCGCGGTGTATAATATTTTAAACAGTTCAAGATAATTTATTTATTTATCCCATATTTCCCTGATTGGGGATAATTTATCATTCACTCGTCGTGCTGGTCGAGTCTCTTTATCGTGACAGCGTAAGCAAGAAGTTAAAAATTTTAAGCGTTTTAGATACATTGTTGCTCTAAATAATGTCATTCGAAATTATTTTAGTCAATCAAAGCACGAATTTCTGTCATATATGTGTAACGATGGTATGACTGCAAATTATTCAGTAAACTATTATATATTTTTTACTTGTACTTCTTGACGTACATTATTTAATAGGAGAAATGTCACCTCTCGTTGTATTTCCACATAACGTGAGTAACGCACGCAAATATTCAATATCGCTAGGTTACATTAAAAAATCAATTAAATAAATAAAATAAAATACAATCAAGACTTCGATATTAAAAAAGTGACGTGAAAGGGTCAGAATTTTTATTCGTTACAAAATAATAATAAAAATTAAAGAAATCGTTATAAAATGAGAGTCAATTCTATGGTGATACCGGAGACTGAGGAAAGTTCTTATGACGAATCCAAACCACCGAAGACAATTAAAGCAAATTCTTCATATTTTATCCCATTTTTTTTTGGATGGCCCCTGGATCCCAAACTTGTAAGATACATCCTCTCACATGAGTAATAAAAAATATTGTGTGTATTGTTTGTGACACGGGCGATATTGTCAATTGCCCTCTCGAGCGAATGTGCCCAATTTCGCTCTCGCGTGAATTTGACAACTTACCGCCCTAGCTACAAAATATACTATTTCGCGTAATTTTTTCATTAGTATGAACAAGAAACTGAATTTCCTGATCAAAAAAAGAGACAATGCTTCTAGCGGAGTTTTTACATGACCGGCCTCTTTTTGCATAAATTATATTATATATATTTTTTTGGCGTCTACCTCTGTTTTCTGGTACTTTTACATACCATCTGTAATCATTCTTGCCATTCTGTTCCTCCTATAAATCTTCATCACTCTGTTCGTTTTCTGAATTTTCTTGTCCTTCCGCATAATCTGGGTACTCGTCGATATCTGTATCGATATCATCTCCGCTAAAGGAATCCTCTTCTCGTTCGTCCAAGAACACTCTTTCCATTTCTTCGCCAAGCTCTCTTTCCGTCAAAGTACGTCGACCTTCAGAGTTTTCACCGGCTTGAAACATGATGGAGATTGTGTGCCTTTAATGGCTTCAAATACATTGTAAATTAACAACTGAGAAATAAAATGGTTAAAACAACTCACCAAAGTATTTTAAACATACAAAAATATGTGAAAGAAACCCTAGAGTCATACAGACCCCACATACACTTCGAGATGTTGTTCACTGGTCACTGAATAAAATTTCGCAAAACGCCGAAAGCTACAGTTGACATATATAACTACTTACATTTTCAAGAAAGGGCACAATCATATCCACTTATTTTTAAAAGCAACGGCAATTTACAATATTAATGGGGTCCGTGTGACCCCACAATGCCTCACAGAAGCAACAACAATGGAAACCAAAAACCCCCAAAGGACCAAACTAGGACACAAAGACTAACAACAGGACAACAAACAAGGACTGCGGAAAAATGAGGCAACTCAACAAACTGCAAGGAAACAACCATATATCCCACGATGCTTTTTGAAGGTTAAACTTGAATTGAATTAAATTGATCTGAATAGAAAAGACAAAACAGGCACAATAAGACATACAACTGAGTAATTAGGACAGACAAAACTAAACGGATGCGACAAAACAGAAAAAAATATATAAATTAGATTTATAGACTTAAATTAATATACAGACTATATACTCAAAATAAGACTGGGCAGACAATTCTAGACCAAGTAATAAAATGTAAACAAACAAATTTAGAATAGTAGACACACTTGCTTTGCAAAAAAAAAATGTTTGTTTGGCAAAATACATTTTTGAAATAGACAAAGTGAATGACTAGATAAAGTAAAGTTAAAAAGTTTGTTACAAATATGTAACAAATTTGTATGTGGAGTGAGGATACAAACAAATTCTTGCAAATTATCTCGTTGTATCAATAAATGAATGGATTAAAAACAGCGCCCACTAAACAAGAAACGTAGAATTGTCTAGTTTTAAATATTCCCGCGTTTGTTAATTTGCAGTAAAACTTAAATTCCTTATAATGCACATTGTGCAAGAAACGAGTATAGAATATGTGTTTATGACGTAATGGTGTGAGGAGGAAGAGGGGTGGTCAGCTGTCCTTGACCCCGGCAGCTTCCGCTCGGAGCAGCTCACTAACCCGCTTACATTCCTGCACATTAGGGCAACCATTTCACAAATTACTCGTTGCCGCCGTTCCCATATTATGGACACATACAGAGAAAACAATTCATCAATTAAAACGCTAAAATGTGAAAAAGAAATTTAGTAAAGAAGTGGCAGAAACCATTACTAACCCTAATGTTATACGTCTTGTTCTGTATGCTGTTGTTTTTTTTGCCTATTGAAGAAAATAGAAATAATCTTGGTAAAATCCTTTTTATATATGCCCAAAATTAAATTCTGAGTAACAATATTCACCACTTATATTTCTTATGTTTTTTTTTATAATACCTCTTATTTTGGTATCACGAGATATTATCTCGATTTTTATAAATCTAACAAATACATTAAGCGAATCAGCAAATTTTAGTTTCAATTAAAACCATGTTTTATTTATTTCAATTAGTTTTTAATTTACTAAAATATTTACTTTTTCAACTGCCTAGTATATATTTTTAAATTTGTTTTTAATTTGTTATTTCATTAACAAACCTTTTATCTTCCAAGCCTCCATTTAGAAATAGAGGTACAAACATAGAATAATTCATTCTCCACTGGTTCCTTCTGTCGCGTGTTATGGTATCATATGGTATTATCGTATAGCTGTGTGCGTGTTAGGACATAAATTGACCTCCGATATTTCTAAAGTTTCGTTAACTATGTCCAAATGATACCACTGGACCAAGCCAGCATTTTAACTTTTGAGTTTATCTAGAATAATAAGTAGCTATGTAGTTAATATTCAAAATGTAAAACGTAATTATAGCGAGTTTTCTCGTATTGCTTTAAATTGTTTTGGTCAAGTTTTATTACTAAATTAAAATGCTACGGAATATTATATTGAATATTAGTGAGCTTTATACATATTTATCTTAGAAGAAAGTAAAAAAAGTTCGATATTTTTCTGTTGTGCAGACTGAACGTTTTGGTGGTAAGTTTCTTTGTAACTGGAAAGAAGTTGGAACGGTATGTCCGCAAAACTACTTTCGCTTTTTTTCATTAAACTAATATAAATAACAACTTACAACTTCATGAATTCATTTTATAGAAGTGTATTTTACACTGCACTGTAGTCTGAAATAAAGATTTTATATGACGGAGGATAAGGCGTTTTACAAACATAACTACCAAACAAATAATAGTCTTATAAAGCAAAGTCAAGGCTATGCGGTAGATTGTGGTAACATTGTCCAATCAAGTTCCTATATATTAGGACTAGTGACTAAAAGTTATGTGGTTTGGCATTGTGATGAAACAATAATTTTAATAACCTTTCCGATTCAGCAATTCTGAACGTTCTTGTTGCTAATATTTTTTGTAATTTTGTTAGTTGATTAGAGTACACCTATCAATTTATTGTTTAGTTCCTTCATATATGCTCAAAATCCACCAGACTAATAATCCACCAAACTTCTATATCAGAATAAATATCTTTGAATATCAGAATGAATATCAGCTTTTGAACTTGTTTGAGCTGCCTCACTGGGCTTGGAAGATGATCTAACGCACTCAATGTAACTCTAAACAATCCATTTCCATCATCAATTAATCGTTTCAAAAATAGAAAATTTTGGTGATGTCTCAAAAGCAAATTACCTATGCGAGAACAAATTGAAATTATATTTAAAACAGCAGACCGATACGGGTCGAAGGCCCGTTCAGTTCAACAGAAAATGACAGTTTCCCGTTTCGACGGGCAGGAAGAACGAAGTTCTTGAGGGAAAAGTGAAAAATTTAAAACGCACATACAGCTGCCCTCTGAGGGGTGGACCTTTGTAAAGGTTATCTAAAGAAACCGATTGTATTGTTCATTTCCTTCGAAAAAAAAAATCAAGACGTAAACCGCATTTTTGCAAAAAAAATCGTAATTTTCAAAAAAGCGTCGTTTTTGAGCCCCTTTTTTATTCGGTGACGGCTCGTTACTCGTTTAGTACAACGTAACTACTGTGTTCTGTTCAATGCTTCATTTTTATCTTAAATCAAAACACCAAGAAGCTCTTCTATGCAACTAAGGTCATTAAAATATTTGTTTAGGAAAAATGATGACTCTCAAAAGTACAGTTATGTGACGAGCTTCAATCATTGCATATTAAGGCGGCCATTTGTCGTCATCATGTTTTTTTTTATTAGTTTGGGATTTTCATTAACAAACATTTTAAGCTCATATGTTGCTTTCAGAAATAGAGCTACAAAAATAGAATAATTAATTCTCTATTGGTTCCTTCTGTCGCGTGTTATGGTATAATATGGTGTTATCGTATCGCTGTGTGAGTGTTAGGACAGAAATTGACCTCCGATATATCTAAAGCATCGTTAACTATGTCCAAATGTTACCACTGGACCAAGCCAGCATTTTAACTTTTGAGTTCATCTAGAATAATAAGTAGCTATGTAGTTAATATTCAAAATGTACAACGTAATTTAAGCAAATTTTCCCGTATTTATTAACGCCAAAAGTAATTTCCGGTTAATCCAATAACTTTTAATATTAATTTAAAAATTAAAAAAAGAACAGTTTTAAGACAGTTTTAAACACCAAAAAATGCAAAGATTAAAATAAGTGTATAGGGTATAGGGTATGAGTCGTATAGTTGCTAAACCTGCCACATACATTTTTTATCGAAAATTATTTTATTGCATTATCTGCTTCAGTTTATAGATCTTCACACGCTCAGTAATTTTCGCTTGTCAAAACAAGCCACAACATGCCTAATTCAGCTGTTCAAGTTGGTGGTTAGTTGCAAATCAAGCCACATCCACGGTTCATATGTTAACCGCTTGGAGCGCTACTGTTTGTTTTTTTTGAGGTTACGTTTGCCAGGTTTTCTTGTGCATTGTTTTTAATACTTTTTAATTTATTTTTTACATTTTATGCGTAATAAAATAACATTTTTTTTTTTAAATATATTTTACATAATATTTTCATGAAAATATCTCCAGAAATAAATTTAGAAAAGTCAAGAAAGAGACCACGGAATCAGGCCAACTGGGAAAGAAACAGACAAAAACGACAGAGGTATGTAATGCAACCTGTTAATTTTACATAAATTTAAAGTATGAATTATCGTTGGTTTAAAAAAAACAGTTACGTATTATTTTTCAATTAAATCTTTTCTTTTTAATACAGGTACGGTGTCCCAGGTCCACCAGTTCCAGTTACTTGCAAACACGGCAAGAATAACGAAGCCTACCGAGGTGAAGAAATTACCAGACGAGATCAACTTGTATTTCACAGTAAGTTTTACAATACTGCAACAATAAATCCGAAAGATTTGAAAGCTACACAGGATTGTTTTATTCTTAAATACACTGATAGCTACAAGCCAGATAGGAACAGAAGTAGTAATGGTGTTAGAGGATCCAAGGGTGTCACTATAAAATATTTTATTTTGAACAATTCAGCAAGAAAACTACCTGTATGTAGGAAGGTATTTTTAGATACACTGAGAATTGGAAAAACTCGAGTAAATTGTGTAGCTAATAGGCATCTCCAATCTGGGTGCATGCCAAAAGAAAAAAGAGGTGGAGACAGGTGCAAATGCAAATTTCGTTTCGCTGAGAAAAAAGCAAATTTTATAAAAAAAAAATCCATTGAAAGTCATTATTGTCGTAGCAAGACTGCATCTCGTGTGTACTTAAGTTCTAATCTGAATATTAAAAAAATTTGGAGAATGTATAACGAGCAACAACTTGACAACAATTTGAAAGTAAAACATGCATATTTTCGTACAATTTTCTGTACCAACTTTTAGATACACTGGCTTACTGGGTTTGGAAGCCCTAGAACCGATGAGTGCTCAACGTGCATTTCATTAAGCGAAAAAATTAAAAGTACTAAAGACCTACCCGAAAAACAAAAATTAATGACACTGAAGAGAATCCATAAGCTAAAAGCAAAGTGCTTTTATTCGTTTCTTAAAGAGAAACGGCCAAACCTTCTAACAATGAGTTTTGACTGCCAAAAGAACCAAGCCCTCCCCCACGTGCCTGATCAAAGCGCTTATTATTCTAGGCAATTAGCCATGTATAATTTTACAGTAATTGTTGGAGACTCTAAAAGTATCCAAAACGAAGAGAATATTTTTATCTATACATGGAATGAAAGTGAATACGGCAAAGGGCCGAACGAAATCATTTCAGCCCTTTACCATCTATTGATTACTTATGACATTCCCGCTAACATTACAAAGCTTCGCCTAGTGTCAGATGGATGCGGGACACAAAATAAAAATTATTATATGATGGGGATGATCGCCTATTGGCTGTTGGAGAAAGCTCCTACAACTTTAAAAGAAATAGAATATATTTTTCCAATAGTAGGGCATTCATTTTTGCCTGCCGACAGAGTATTTGCTATTGAGAAAGAAATCAAACAAGAAAACGATTGATCCAGAAGAAGGGTACTCAAAAATCCTTTCAAAATATGGGCTTGTAGTTCTTCTCTCCTCGGCTGGAATAGCGAGGAATTGGAAAGACGTTATTAGTAAAGTAATGCGACCACCCGGTCAGTGGCCATTTAAATTTAACCCTAGCAAACGCTTTTATTTTAAAAGAAGTAAATGCAACAAAAGCGTAGTAGTGAAGGGAGAAATAAACTATAAAGTAGATTCAATGAAAAATTATGTCAGTATAACCAAGAAATCCATGAAAAATTCAAAACATTGAACATCCTTCTAGCGTCCCTCTGGGAGTCAAAATTGCTCCATTAAAACTTAGAGATGTTAACAACTTATTAAAAAAACATTTTGGACAAGACTGGAAGACCCTTGAGTCATTGGAGTGCTACAAAAATCTACTTACAGACGACAGTGACTCAAGCGCCATTGCTGATAACGAGGTGGTCAATGATGAACACGTAGATGATTGTGACAACAATGATGAAGACGAGGACTTTCTGCTTCAAATTTAATTCGTACAATTTTAAGTTTTAAACCTAATTTAAATATTTGTTTTATGTTTAATTTTACAAAAAAAAAAAAAAACTTTTAAAAAAATTTTAACAATTTTTTTCTTAACAAAATAATAATATGTAATACAGTGTAATAGTTTATTTATTTGCCTTGTGAGTATGTTGGTAGAAAAAAGGAGTTATAAAAATCATTAAAAGGTGAGAAATTTGATCAAAATGCAAAAAGTTGGTTGCAAAACCAGCCACATCCAAAATTAAATAGCCATTTTTTCTGCTTCTATTGAGACAATTTATAGCATTGTGTGGGCTAATTTAAGTGTCTTCGGTACCTACAAATTAGGACTGGTTTGAAGCTTAAAAGATTTATGATTAAAAAATTAAACGGTTTTTTCCGATTTCTGAAAAATTTGCATTTTTGGATGTGGCAGGTTTTGCAACTATACGACTCATATCAAATTGACAGATTTATCAGATACTTGTATATTACATTGATATTCTAAATATATATTTATCGTGATTTATATAAACTTCACAACTTATTTATAAACTTTGCATATCGATCTAAACTTACATACATAGGATACAACAGGATCTAAATGCTTCTGCAATATAATTTCTGTACAATCCCGTTTGTATAGTAAGACACTATTAATCCATCTACGTCAGTCTGCGAAAGAATAATAATGTAGTATTGTAATTCTAGATTTATAGTTAACATTGTCAGTTGATATTAAATTATGTCAAGATAAATTAATTCTTTATTCTAAAGGTTTTCCGAGCGTTGCGTGTTTCAAACAACTTCAAACATTGCAACTTACAGTGACTTGTGGTGAGACTAGTTTATAAACTATATACAATCAATAAAACACGACAGAAAATAATCATTACTTATAAAATTAGTATTGCCTAGAGTCTAGATACTCTTATCTGTCAAGTCTTGTCTGTCTAGTCTTGCCTGTCTAGTCTTGTCTGTCTAGTCTTGTCTGTCTAGTCTTGTCTGTCTAGTCTTGTCTGTCTAGTCTTATCTGTCTAATTTTATCTGTCTAGTCTTGTCTGTCTAGTCTTTATCTGTACCCTTATCTCTTTGTCTTGTTTGCCTAGACTCGTCCATCTACTCCTGTCTGTCTAGATTTGTGTATTTAATTTGTGTAATTTGTGTTTGTACACTTTATCTGCTTGAATTAGTATGTTTCGAGTGTAAAATTTTTAATATCGACTAAATTTTAGTAAAAACTATCTATTTACTTTTTTAGTCTCTTCTATTTAGTTTAGCCTTATTTAGCTAGTCGTGATATTTTTTCAAGAAGAATTTCTTTCGTATTCCCAATTATATGAAAATGTACGGATGGAAGACAAAGAAAAAATAATGTTTAATGTCCGTCTGTCTGTATAGCCTTCTCTGTTTTTGTCTAGTAGTTTATTTCTGTTGACATACGTCTCGACTTGTTGGAGCATTATTTTCTGCTCTAGTCTTTAATTTCCCTCTTAAGAAAATAATATGATTGTAATTGAATATGGTTGTGATTTAAAAGCATTAAACTAAAATTTCTGTTTTGTCTTGATTGCTATTTATATTATTTAAGTAAATTTTATTTATTTAGTAAGTTGAACGTTTTGTAGGTTTCTGGTCGTGAAATGCTAAAAGGTTCCCAGAGCAAGCCAATAAAAATGACATCTGCGTTTGTGAGTTATTGAGGGTGGATGGCATAACGAGTCATAATAAAGGGACGCGCCAGGCGTTTCCTCGAAGTGCTCACAGTTTTACCTGTTCCTTGAGGGCTGCAAAATATTAATGGCTCCCGAAAACGCAATACGGTTTGATATTTCCGTGTGATAAGGCTTTTAAAAATACATACAGCCAGATAGTAAATCTAAACTTACCGCAATAAAACGGCTACCATAGAGTGGAATATAACAAAAAGTTCTTTTAATTCGTTAATGAAATTTTAATATTTAATAGATAAGAATAATAGATAATTTAAGAATAGGTATCGCTCTTCAATCTATAAAACCTTGTATGTCACAAAAGTTAAAGTTTACAGGAGATACAAAAAAAAATGTGAAAAAAATTATCAGATATTTATTTCCCACACTATAATTAAGTATGGAGCAAATGTTACTGCATATTATTTCTATTCCTAACGTTAAAGTAGTCGACATTTTTTTTAAATTCTAGTTTTTATTCCAAAAACCAATTGTAGACTTACGAGGATTTTCGCGACTAGAGAGATAAAGAACAACTGTGGAGATTCGAAATTGATAAGGATCATTTATTTCAATTTATAAAAAGGACATAATCTCGATTTATAAAAAAAACGGACCTACGAGGTTATCCAGATATATGAGCGAAATATTATATTTTATATTGTTTAATAAATTATAAATTTACGTATACAGATACACTAAAAGTAAACTGCAATTTCCATGAACTTTATCTTGAAACGCTGTATAAACTCTCCACTCTTGTTAGTCTAATCTTGTTGGGTAAGTTTTTATCCGGTTTGTCGTAAGTTTATGCAAAAAAGTTTTATTTATCTTTCCAACAAATGTATCCGAACAGGGGAAACATATTTGCTATATACACTGCACTGATACGGCCTGCTATCAAACTCAATACTAATACACTTGATACAATAGAACCTTTATATAATAGAAGTTATAGATATGTTTTCTCGTTTGGCTAAATTGATTTTCGTATATGAAAGATGTAATATAAAGAGAGACTTGATTGATAACGAAACACACAGTTGAAGAAACTTGATACGATATATGAAATGACGGTAATAAAATATGAAATTGGAAAAATTAATTTAATATATCTAGGGGACGGTCCAACACAGGGTCGTTCCAATTACAGCACTTTTGAGTTTATTTTGGGTTAAAATATAAAAATAAAATTTTTAAAAGCAAAAGTTGTAAAAATGGGGGAACTTACGTATTAACGCCACCGCAGATACATATTTTAACAAAATAGATTTCTACTTCCCTTAAATTGAACTAGCTTAAAACATACAGTGGCGGGCAGACAGTTTGGCATTGATCGAATTACTCCTTTAAAAATAAGGGTTAGATTAGTTTATATTAGAGCTCATAAATCCAGACTACATATCGCGCGGTAGCGCGAACTCTCGTTCCGAAAAATGAAAAAACATTATACTCACTAGTTATATATCAGATCCTTCAAAAAATATATTCAAATTATTTATCACAACGCCTATGTCTTTGTCACTACAATGCCCATGCAACTTCTACCTGTGGTGGCGTTAATACGAAAATGGCAATTGAGAATTAGTCGGTAAAATTGATTTTTCTTAATTTTCTCTAAAACTACGAGACAACAAAATAATTGTGACGAATTGAAACTTCTCAAGAAGTGGAATAAATAAGGTAATGCTGAATTGTTTGGAAAAACATTATTTTTCAATGGAAAATGTCAATATTTTTTTATTTGTTTAATTCACTTCGTTATAACATAACAAAACATATAGATAAATACTTTTAATAATTTTATTATTATTTTAAAATATTTTTTAAATAATTTATAAAATACCCGATTATATTTGACCTGTTTGAACGCCCCCATTTTTCGCGCGCTTTGGATGACGATACAGGGCACGTTCAGAATTGTTTCTATACATAGACATATTGTTTATATCCATATACATTGTTTATATACACAGTTATTAGTTAACCTGCACCATTTCAAATAAACAAATTACTAATTTCTGAATAAATTTAATAAGAGCGTAAAGAATTATTTTACACTATGTTTACAATTCATGTCACATTTCAATTGAATGTGCGTTATAATAGACTTTGGAATACGAGCTTTACTAAGAAAGGACGTTTTGGTTTGCATTTACACAGAAATCGGATACATGCGAATGCATATTCGCCTTGATACATTTTCTGTTGTGTCAATATATTCATCTAAAGTATTATATTTACTTTATCTTTCTGTCATTTTATACCGGATTTCTTTTATTATCGAAACAGTTAATAAAATGAAATTCTTTCTTTAAAAGATCTGAAAATGTAGATTGAGAAAATCTAAACTATGCCAAATACCAAAATTTAAAAAAATAATATATTTATATATAACCAACATATATTGTTTTAATCAAGTTGGTAACTTGTGTTGTTAAGTTACCAATATAGTCAAACTTACTCGCACCAAGTAATTGTAGAATTGATGCCTTGAAAAATCTTCGAAAACATGACAAACAGTCATCGACGTCTTCGTGAAACTTTGAAACGAAATGGAGGGCCAGGAAGATTAATGACAGTAATAACGGTACAATTAGAACAGAATGTGCTGGACATAATAGAGGAAGATCCAAATACTTCTACACGACAAATTGCCAATATTTTGAATGTAAGTCATTGGACAGTTTGGAAAATGCTTAAGGGCAATTGTATCCATGCCACATTCAACGTGTTGAGGCACAACTACCTGCTGATTATCGTCCTCGTATTGCGTTACGTCAACGGGTTTTGCAAACAATAGTTCTAATCCCTCAATTACTATACATATTCTTTTCACCGATGAAGCCAGTTTCTCAAGAAATGCAATAAGTAATTTTCATAACAACCATATGTGGGCATGAGGTATGTGAAGATCGATTTCAACATCTTGTCTCCGTGAATGTTTGGATTGGAATTGTAGGTGATTATCTAATTGGAACGGTATTTCTACCAGCAAGACTTACTGGCGAGATGTATTGCAACATTTTGCAAGAAACAGTGCCCGAGTTTCTGTAGGATGTACCATTGACGACAAGAATTGCAATGTGGTTTATGCACGATGGTGCACCACCACATTTCAGTTTGGTTGATCGTGATTTTTCAACATCAACATAAGGAGATCGCTGGATTGGTCGAGGTGGATCCGTAGACTTAAACCCCTGGATTATTTCTTACGGGGCTACCTGAAATCATTAGTTTACTCGACTCCAGTGGAGAATTTGGACGAATTGCGAAATACGATAATTGCTAGGTGTAACTCAATTAGAAACAACCATGGTGTGTTTGAGAGAGTTCGGCACTCAATGACGAGAAGATATAATGCTTGTATCCAGGATAGAGGAAATTATTTCGAACATTTATTGTAGATTAAGCAACTTTACATGCACTTTTTGATCATAATATGTTGTTACTGTCGCAAATTTTGTTCACCCTGTATCTTCGAAACAAAGGGTTTTTCATAAATCATCATAGCACAAAATATTCTTAGAATAGACCAAGGAATAACCCCTTGAATTTTTGCAGCATGTTTACCTAACGCCCTGTATACCAAGGAAAGAGTTTTGCTTGTAAAGAAGTTGGTCACTGCTAGAGCTTCACATGAGAACGATATTTTTCTTGTCTCGTCTCCCAGAAACGAGAAGAAGCGAGACACGAGAGTCTCGTTTCTAATCTCGCTCATACTTCTTTAATCTCCAACTCTGACACGGGCAGTCGCAATATTTTCTTGCATAAATTTGACTGAGATAAGAGTTAGGTTAGGTCAGAGTTAACAGAGGAGATTTAGTAATATAAAATAGATGTATTTATTATAAATTTATTATAAATTTTAGATCGTCAACAAATTAAAGGTTTATGTAAAGAGACATTTAGGGATTGCTATCGCTACATTTCCATGAATGGAACAAGGCGGAATTCGAAGATAGTAATAGTAACCAAATAGAAAGTGTCTGTAAACAGATATTTATGGTTTCTTATCGCTACATTTCGTACACTAAAATTCAACGGTAATTTTATGACAGATATTTTTATAATGACTAATATAACAATTTACATAATAATTACACATATTTTTATGCTTTTTTACGAAAATATTTTGAACTTCAGTTACAGAAAAATGTCGTTGTGTCAAGGTCCTACTGTTAAGTGACAACCCTAATAAAAGGCCAAGATTCAATGAAAGGGCGGATTAGTGAAATTGAACCAGTTAATCAACTGGGTTTAATAAAAAATACATCAGTGACATCAACATTTTTTTTTCATTTTTAGTATGTGAAATATCTAGAACAGCGGTGGCGAACCTATGGCACGCGTGCCACAGCGAACATGTAGACAAAATTTAGTGCGAGGAAAATACTTTTCTAAAAAAAAATTAATTATTATTTTTTTATAATAATCAATTAAAAATATCAATAATTAAGAAGACTAGACTGATGACATTCAGCTGACAAGACAAGAGTTGACGAGACTACAAAATACCATACATTTCAGATAAAAACAGATATTTAAGATATAACCGGAAGTGTAGATTGAACGAGACTAGAAGTAACTAGACAAGTGTATTTTCTGTATAGCTTCCTATTGTTTATCTAGTCTGTCGGTCTAGTTTTTTGTACCTAGATTTGGCTGCCTACTGTTATATATAAAATCGTATCGGTTTGGCTATATAGTCCAACGGTGGCGAAACTATGGCACGCGTGTCACAGCTGACAGTTGACAAATTTTAGTAGCACTCGGGAGAAATACTTTTATAAAAAATGTTTAAATTAATGTTTAAAAAGCGAAAACCAGACAAAAGTATTTTCTATCCAGCTGTCAATTGTTTATCTTGTCCGACTGTCACGTGTTTTGTACCTAGACTTGTCTGCTTATTGCTGTGTATCAAATCGTTCCGGTTTAGCTATATAGTCTAGTCTAGCGTGGGCGAACCTATGGCACGTGCCTCACAGCTCACATGCAGAATTTAAAACATGCAAATTTTAGTGGCACGCAGGTGAAATAGTTTTCTAAAAAATGTTAAAATTATTATTTTTTATAATAATGAAGCCCAACTCAATTTTGTCCATCTAGATGAAGTGTAAAATATGAGACTTATATTCACGGTAATTTTCAACTGATTTTCCCAATCAAAAATTTCATTTTCGTTCATTGCAAAAGTTACATGGCACGTCAACATTTCATAAAAAGGTTTGCCATCCCTGATCTAGAACAAGGAAAACAATTAGCAGAAAAGATAATAATACGACAAGTATGAAAAGACATTTATTAACTGCTCATCCGAAGGCCTGAATAACAATTATTTATTTAACGAATATGTATATGCATTTATTAATTACAATAAAATTAATGATTACCTCGTTTTGGACTATATCGTTAATAAGGTATCGTTCTAACCACAATGATATTTGGTGAGACCAGATGAGACCAGACGACTCGAGACAAACCGTTACGAGAGCGAGAGCGAGACTGAAACGAAAGTAATTTTTTTCTCAACTAACGAGACCGAGACGAGATTCTTGAAACTCTCGCTTTATCTCGTCTCGTATGAAGCCCTAGTCAGTGATCAATAATTCATATGTGTTATATCAATTATAAAAAATATAGTTTGCTCCAAAATATATTTAATACATGTACTCTAGAAAATTAAAAGAAATATATCTGTTTTCGTTACTCTGAAAATCCGAAAATTGAATTAAAGAAAAAACGACAAGCATTTCACCAATCTAGAATTAAATTATAAAAAATAAGATCCATTAAAAATGAAATTTTGATGAAATTATACATTTATAATTCAATAAATTTATATTGAATTGAAAAGAAATAATAAAAAAATATGAATGAAAAAAATTAATAACTTAGTCATACAAGCAAATTAATTTTTTTCATAAAGGAATATTAAATTCAAAATAATTATTAGTTTTATCACAAAGACAATTACTTGATTATTTAAGTTTCTTTGTTTGCGCAGACAATTTCCGGTTACTGCTTTAATCATCAATTCAATCCTATAAGATTCTCTAGAGAAATATTCGAAAAAAACATTGCTGGCAACACATCTAAAGAATAGCACGATATTTAAATTAGAACAAAGGCGAAAATTCTTTTTCAATAAAATCAATTTCATTACAAAAGAATTTCATTAAAAGTAAAATAAACCGCTTTCGGGCACATACTTTTTTGCGACTAATTTAAATCCATATTAAAAATCATTTTAAATTAAACGCGAAGAGAATATTAAAAAGTTAAAAATAAATTGTCTTCTTAATATTACAGTCTTTTTCTACTGGTTTTCCTCTTTTGTCAATTGTATTTCACTATTTCTCAAAACTATTTGTTATCTCTATTAAACAGAGTTCAGGGTTTGCCAGATATTTTTCTTTTTTTGGCAAATGCAACGAAGTGTCCAATCAGACACTATAAGAAAAAATTACCCAAAACTTGGGCTAACTTCTCTTTGTGTTATTTTTCCATTGGTTAAACAGCTCTTCAATAGGATTTAAAAATCACTGTAGGGTGACAGAAATACTGGAACATGTCCATGAGCTCTTTTCAATTGTTGAACTTCTTCTGTTCTATGAAATCTGACCATTTTATATTACAATTTATATTATATTTTAAATTTTGTGCACGAAGTTGTACATATATCCATCTCATATTAGTATAGCATCAGTTCAGTGTCAGTTCAGTTCCTTCATACATCCGTACAAAAAACAATGATTTCGTGGAATATATTCCTACTTTGGAGCAGAATATAATTATACATCTCACAAATCATATAAGGATGAATGTGCCATTACGGCATTAATTTTTCCTTGAGAAAAAATATACATATACATTCAAATAACATAAAAACATATCAAATATGAAACATCCCTGAACGGATACTGATGAAGAATGACGACTCAAATACAGAACTACGGTAGAGTAAAGATTCAATTCAATTTATTTATTTTTAATTATTCATTTATTGGCCAGTTAGATGTATATAAAAGAAATACATATAGGCAAGTCAAGAAGAGAAACAATAGTGTTACAATAAATGTTTCATAAATCTACATGATACAAAGAATTCGTCCAATTTATATGAACATTTCATTATAATAAATTTCCTCATAGTTTTTCTGAAAATTTTGTTTGAAGGTTCCTGGGGGATTTCTAGTGGAAGCATATTGTATAGATCAGGGCTGTCCAACCTTTTTGTAGTGGCGATCTACTTTTTTGTATATAATGTTGCCAAGATCGACCAAAACGAGTAGCAAGCCACCGGGGGTCTGGGGCCATGGAAAATTTTGAGAAAATGTTAAAATAACATACTGCCATTTAAAAGCAGTTTTCATGTAAAAAAAAACCTAATGCGAAAATTGGAATTAATTTTTTATGTAGATTCTTATACTCAGGGCTGCACTTTTAGCCAATTTTAGCCAATTAATAAATTAATCGTCAAAGAATTTAAGATAATGTTTTTTCCCCGTGTACTTTTATAAATTCATTGCAGTCACTTATCTCACTCTAGCAAACATGTAATTTTTGTATCGTTGTTAGTTTTGATTTTTGAGTGTTCAGGTGGCCCTAAATTTATGGAAAGAGAAGTGAATTTATGAGAAGTGTATACAAACAAGTATCTAAAAACCATAAGAAAGGGCTACAAACCAAGGACAACACTATCCAGAGACCGAACAGGACAAATCGTAGGCGACGAAGATAAAATCCAGGAAATGTGTAAAAATCATTTCGAAACTATGCTGAATGATACTGATAACGGTACAGAACCTACGATGCAGGAAGACCAGGACGACCAAAACGCTGAAAAGCCCATGGAAGGAGAGGAAAATGAATTCATAATAACTCCAACTCTACAAGAAGTAAATACAGCAATTAAAGCACTGAAAAATATCAAAGCTTATGTAATTGATGGAATCAACTCAGAACTGCTAATTGTAAAACAAGCTGACCACCTACATGCAAGTACTAACAGCGAAAGTATGGGACGAAGAAACAATGCCGAAGTGAATGGGCACAAAGCATCATTTTCCCAATCTACAAGAAAGGGGACAAACTATTATGTGCGAACTACAGGGGTATCTCAGTGCTAAGTAGCCCATATAAAATCTTGACCACCATCATAAACAACAGAATGAAACGGCTGTGCAAACAACTGATTGGGGAATATCAAGCTGGGTTGAGACCAGGCAGATCCACAACTAATCAGCTATTCACTGTAAAACAAATGCTCGAAAAGCATGAGAGCACAAGCTTACGACTCGGTCAAACTCACAAAGTTGAACACGACGCTTAAGGAACTCGGCATACCAGGGATACTGAGAAGCTTTCTACGCATGACCATGGAAAAGTGTACGGCAAAAGTGCGCCTACAGGGACAACTAACCGAAGAATTCACATACGCGTAGGGACTGAAGCAGGGAGATGGATTAGCACCAACCCTCTTCAACCTGGCGCTAGAACGGGTAGTCAGAAAAACCGGCATCGGCAGAAACAACTTACTTACTAACAAAACTGTTCAGTTAGTGGCATATGCCGACAACATCGACATCATGAGTCGAACCAAAGCCGCAGCAGAAGAAGCGTACACCCACCTGAAGGAAGCAGCCAGGGACAGAGGGCTAAAAATTAACGTAACAAAGACTAAAGTGCTAACGCAGGCAAGAACAACGACAATGGCGATAACAACATAAGACAACTTAGACCAAGTCAGCAGCTTCCGCTATCTAGGGGTGACAATAAAAAAAACAATGGAAGCGAAGAAGCAGAAATAAGAGCCAGAACCACAGCGGCAAACGGAGCATACTTCGCTCTCGCACATATCTTCCGATCAAAACACATGCACAGAAACACAAAAATAAGGGTGTAGAAAACAATTGTCAGACCAATACACATATGGCCGCGAAACCTGGGTCTTGACACACATCAGCGGCAAAAAAATGTATATCTTTGAGAGGAAAGTATTGAGTAGAATACTCGGCCCAATCGAAGACAGAATACGATACAATAACGAACTGCACCAAGCCCTGAAGGACCCGCCAGTATCCGCTTATGCAAAGATACAGAGGTTACGATGGGCATGCCATGTCACAAGAATGGATGAAAAAGGACTGCCAAAACGGGCCCTCCAAGGCAAAATTTCAAATACAAATCATTTTGAAGTTTGATTATTTCCAATTCTAGTTTATCCTGATTTGCTTCAAATATTGTAAATATTAGACATGCAATATCTTCTATGTTGATATCTTTCTGAAACACATTGAAAAAAATAGTGCAATATTTTCTTATCTTAACAAAATCTTCAAATCTTGTCTAAAATTGTTTTTCAACAACTTCAATTTCGAGAATCAGTTTGTTAGGGTTGAATTAAGTAGGGTTTCTTGCGCATCGACAGTCAACGAAAGCTGTTGTACTGCCCCACAAGTATGCGGCCGATTTGAGGTCCATGTAGCAACATTTGAACGCAGGCTAGTGAGAAGCGTGTTTTTTACTTTATATTTATCGAAATGTATTTTTGTAAGTATATAGAAGCATGAGAAAATTAAAGATCGACTCAAAACAACGCCGCGATCGACCAGTAGATCGCGATCGACTGGTTGGACAGCCTGGTATAGATTTATAGCAAAAACATCCGGCGCTTTCCCGCATATAGTCATCCTTGTCTGAGGCGTGGCTAATTTTAGACAAGTTCGGGTGTAATGATCGTGTTTATCCTTATTTTCGGTTATTTGGAATTTGTTTTTATGAATATAGCTCGTTGTTTCCTATATATACAGACTAGGAACGTAAGTACATCAAGTTCAATGAAGTGCAGTCTGCACGAAGCAAATGTTTGGAGACGAAGACCTCCTTTATGATCCTTGTGTATGAACCTTTTTTTGGGCCTTTAGGACATTTGTTAATTCCGGGGATAAGTTATTTAAAAGACAATTAAATAATATGGCCTACGGCATCAATCTATGACAATATACTTTGAAATTTATTCAGACATCCGTGCACTACAAGTCTAATCACACACACACACACACCTGTACTGTACTAGTTCAGTGTCGGTGAAAATCGTAAAGTTGCAATGACATTTGTCAATTGCCATTCACACATATACGAATAAGTTCGTCAGTAATTTTAGATACGGCCAAGTTAACAGGCGCAGAATATAGCAATAATTGCTATAATTTTATTTGGGACAAATCATGCAGTCAAGTACACACATACAAGATTATGTTGGAATATGTTCACTTGTTAAATTGAATAAGTTGGAAAAAAAATCATTTTTATGTACAAACAATTGAGTTTTCATAAGACAAGAAAACATCCGTGAAATACTGCTAATAATAAAGGTCCACTCAACTCCGTGATGGGACGGCACACGCATTCCCGGTATGCACACTGTTCCTTCAATACACATATCCGTGTCGTCCGTGATTGTTGTGGAGATCTGGCATTAATAGTCGTTATTTTAGACAGAAAGAAACTGAATGTAAGAGGAACCATACGGTTCATCCTATGTTTCAACTTCACGGATTGCAAGGTGAGTTTTTAACCCTATTTAAGAAGCTGCTGGACGACGAAACAAAGTTTTACGAATATTTTCGGATGACAAAGAATACATTTGGTCCGCTCCTAACTAAGGTAAAAAGTTTTCATGGAATCAGCCAAATTATATAAAATATTCGTTTCCTTGACTAATACTATAAGAGGTTCACCGTCCATTTAGGATATGACTTGAAAAACACGTCCGAGAAAGCAGAAAAATATCTGCGAGTATCAAAACGAATTTGACGTCCCGGAATCACGTTGGGCACGGAGATGTTCGGAAGAAACCGTTGCCGGAAGTGTGTATGGTATACATTGTCGTCGCGGATCGGAAAACGACGAGCCGTTACGGAGATTTGTGCCTTGGCCTTAAGGAAAATATGTTGAAATGTTACGGTCGGACACTGAGGGCTAAAATAAGGCACCATTTCGAAGGAGTGTATTCTTCTTCATGTTGAATGTCATACGTCTGTCGAGCATATCCCAAACATGCTCAATGGGATTTAAATCAGGACTTAACGCAGGCCACACCACTGTTTGAATTTCCAGTTCTTATAGGAAGTCTAAAGTGATTCGCGCAGTATGTGCTCGCGCGTGATCCTGCATTACCAAAAAAGTTGGACCTATTCCATATGTCAAAGGGACAACATGTTCTCCTAACACAATGTCAATATAAAGATTTCCTTGAATTACAACAAGGTCGGTTCTACTGTCGATATTAGTCCCACCCTAAACCACAACCGAACCACCTCCAAATCTTTCTACTTCCTGGAAAGTAGCAGATGCGTAGTGTTCTCCTGGGTGTCTGTAAACACGTACTCGGCGATCGAAACGAGTAATAAGGAACCTTGATTCATCCGACTTCCATTGTCGAAATTGCCATGTGAACATGTCACGAGCAAAATTCTTCCTTGCTATTCTGTGGTGTCGTGTCAAAGAGGGTTTTTGGAAGGGTTCAGGTTCTTTAAATTATTCCTAATTGTCTGGTCTGATATAGTGACCCCATGCGTCGTCCTGAGGGAACTTAAGAGGTCTTTCGCCGTAGAAACTTTATTGCGAAGACTATAAATCAGTAAAAATCGGTCTTGATTTTGAGTTTTTTTTCTTTCTTCCTTCCGCACCTGGTATATTAATCTGTTTCCAAGTACCTGTTCCACAATCACTGAATAACAGACAGGCTTATGTTGAAGTTTCTTGAAGCGTGTCGAAGGCTTTCGGCATTTTCAATTAATGTTATAGCACGAACAACTTCCACTTCAACTTAATAAAGTCAGAACGCAGCCTGAATATATAAATATATTCAACCTTTCCGGAGCTCTATAAAACTAATGAGTCTTTTTAGGACTATCAAAAACAAATCTCACGTGAAATTTGTGTTTTTATTTTTCCAATTTGTCCAATAACTTAATTTTAACTTTATTAAGTTTATATGATTATCTAAATAAAATTTATCATTTAAATCAATAACCTGCTAAGTTCATGTCTCTAACCCTAAATATCTAACCCTAATCACCCACATGGGTTTCAAGTAAGTGGTTTACAAATTGTTGTTCATAAAAGCAAAGCTGTACTAATGAGAGATAAATTTCGAAACGCGTCTCTCTCACGAATTATTAAATTAAAAATATCTAGCCTTAATCACCGTAGTAGTCATCGTCACATACCTTAAGGTATCGTAAAGACATGATCTTAAAAAACAAATGTTATTTTTCTGGTTTTTCTTGAGTGCCACAAAGATGGATTGAAAGCTATAAAATAACTGACAAATTTCACATTTGATTTTGGTAGTCCTTAAAAGACTCATTAGTTTTATAGAGCTCCGGAAAGGTTGAATATATTTATATATTCAGGCTGTGTTCCGAATTTATTAAGTTTATATGATTATCTATAAAGTAGTTTGGTTTTACCAATTCTAAACTTCCACTTCGTTGAGATGCCTCATTTTCACTTGAAATTAAAGTCAAACTGTGAGTTGCAAACATTTTCTTTTGTATTTTGATCTGAACAAGGCCTTTCAAGCTCTTTGAATAAAATTTGAAATATATTATTTCACTTTAGTTTCGGTAGTTCTTGTAATTATTACGGATAGTCCGGAATTGTGCGATGCTGATAATTCCATATGTGTCAATTAAAACAATTAAATAGAGCGCCTTTCAGATGTTCTTAATTTTATTTGCTTGTAATTTCCCGTTTGAATTTTATGGAGGCACAAATTAGTGACCCGTTAATTGTTTCGAGCACTGTATTACTCAACCAGAAAAGTTTTGTTTATATTTTTAAAGATTAATTAAACTATTTTTTTGAAGATTCTACAACGGCCTTCAATTTGTTTTTTCATTATTAATTGTAGCGGGCGATACTTCGTTCCTTTAAATCTCCTTCTCGAGAGTTAACCGCAATAAGGCAATATTCCTGTATTTGGTAGCGATTAGCAGTTCTTACTGAGTGACCTCTCTCCACCACATTTGTATTGGTCACTCTATCCATCTAGCACAATGAGTCTCAAACTTAAATTACGTACGGGCCGAATGAATGATGACAAACGGGCGTGTTGTAAAAATGAGGATATAACTTAAAAAAATTGGTTATAATGTCAATAAATAATGTAAATAATAATTGAGCCAATAATTGAGACGCATTGAGACAACAAAAACCTATTAACACCGCGTTTATAAAATATAGTAAATATTAATAAGTTAATAGTAAGTTATCAATACTAAGTTATCAATACTATGTTATTGGTAGTACTCGTAGTTAAGCAAATAGTAGTATTATATAGTTAAATAGTTATATTTATCCTCGAGCGGTGTAAAATGGCTTTAGAGGCCGCCAGTTTGAAACCGCTGATCTAGAATATTCGAATCATACATCTAATATAATAAGCCATATTTCAACATCCTCCAGCTGTTTATTTCCATATTATACATGACATACAATCGGAGGATTGAGATTTTGATATATAAATTGTCGTCAAAAGGTATTTGAGAAATATAAAGGCGGTATACCCTATTTGGCATGCTATTCCAGACATTTTCATCATCGTTGATAGAGCGTCCCACATATTTAACGAGTTCACACATTCAAGCGTCAAATTCATATTTTTTGCTCCAGAATACCATGAACTTCGTTTTGGTAATGTTTTAGCCTAATCTTTACCCGAATCGAAGAGTAAGTGAAATCCTAGTTTCAAGTCATCTGGGAATTAACGGCATTAGCATTAACAACATTAAGTGCAGATGAGTCAATTAAAAGTAAATGAAAGCACATCCGTGTCATATCAGTTCAATGTCAGTGACGTTCAGTGTCTGATACTCCCTTAAAGATATATTCGTGATTTATATACAGACGTACGTAGGAATTAGCATAAATGACACAAAAACTCTGAAAATATGAAATATCAACAAATGATGGCAATGATGGCTAATTTACGACCCTGTGGCGTGTGAGTGTAGAAGAGTAAATTAAATGTCACTGAAATAATAATACTTATCACTGACTGACAATGAGATGCAATTTCACTGAAATAATCTGATACGGCTTTAACATTTGTTCAATTTCATCGTATCACTTTTATTTTCATACATTGAATATCTTTATTATCAAATTGGCTTTTTACGTTAAAAGTCATATTACAAATTTGAAATAAACCCTTTGTTGACCTATTCAAATTTGGTTGATTTAGTTTTCAAATAACCGATGAATCGAATCTTCCAAAATCCATTAGTATCCCGATAATCCTCTCTAAACTTCTCTTTTCAATTCAATTCTATAATTAATCAATTGTTGACATTACAGGTTGAATTTATAAAATCTCAACATGTGAAAATCGAAACATTATGTGTAACTAAGCTTTTAGTATCTTGATGATCCTCTCTAGAATGATGCATTTTGATTTTTTTCAAAATAGATTTGAAAAATAACATTATATTTCTTAACAAAAAACAATATTGTGCTCTGCATCCAGTGATAAAACACAACGTGAAAAAATCGTTATCTCGTTTAGTTAAATAAATAAAAGTGTTTTGACTAGGTAACAACATCGATTAATTCAACTCAAATTTATTGAATATATATTTTTTATCAGTAAGTTAAAAAGATTGTCGTGGTCTATAAAACTTGAAGAATTGAAAAAGAACAATAAGAAATAACATCATAAATAAAGTGAACAAATGTTGCAAATAAAATTATGTAGATAAGATTTTTTCAAAAAAGTTTATTAAATATTGCACCATTATACATAAACACCTACATATTTAAACTTATTAAAGACGAAACATGAGCTGAATATATAAATATATTCAACCTTTCAGTAGCTCTATAATTTAATGAAGTCTTTATAAGACTACAAAACAAATCTCATGTTGAAACAACTACTTCCTTTACTGTTCATCTTCCCTCATGTTTCCCTCATTGTTTTGTAGTCTTAATAGTAGTTTATGATACAAGTGTGTGAAGAAGGGCTTTTGTGCATGAGTTGCGAAGTTTAAAGCACGAGCCGAAGGCTAGTGGTTTAATCGCAATGAGTGCACAAAAGCCTTTCACACTCGTGGCATATATTATTTTATCTACGAAGTATGTTAAAATACTGTTGAATCTACAAAAAAAATTGTCTCTTAACGGTAATATTGTAAAACTTGTAAGTTTGACAGACAACAACAACTCAAATCACTGACACAATTCTAACCATTAGAATGTTCGGAAAAAAATTAAAAACTAGTAAAAACGCACAGTAACGGGAACACTATTTGGTCGTTGTCGCTGTAATCTAGGTTAAAATAGATTTAATCTAGATTAGGTTATGTTAGAGCCCGATAAATCGAGACTGAGGGGCCGAGACTTATTGATTCAAAATAAGAAAGTAATTCAATTTTAATATACGTCAAAAAATGTATTTTCACTACGTCTATGTTTTTTGTTTAGTGACACAAGTTGTTGCCATAGTAACAACAAACAGAAATCGTTCAATAATGAAACTCCGTTTGATTTACATTGGACTTTTACGCACGATTTGGATACTTTTACACACGATTATAATAAAATGTGTGAGTAGATAAAAATACTTAATAATATTATAAAGCTACGGAAAGTTGGAATATATTTATATATTCAGGCTATGTTTCGCCTTTAATAAGTACATATGATTATCTATAATGTAGTATGGTTCCACCAATAGTAAATTATCACATAAATATTTAATAATAAAATTAAATTATTTTTGAACAAATACTTCATAGCAAATCATAATTGATTAATTAATTAAGGTGAAATATTTTCTTATAATAATAATAACTCTCTCGCTCTAGCTGTTGGCTACAAATTCATATATAATTTATTGATATTAATTACATAAAATTAATTACATAAAAATGGGCCAATTCACTGGTCTGTAAAATTAAACTTCTTTTCCTACTTCACTTTATTATACTAGGTAAGGCAAAAAGATATTAACACTGTAGTGGAGACTAATTTTTTTTTCGCAGATTAAAATATGACGTCCCGATATTCCATTGAGGAACGTGGGAAGAGAGCTGCCTGGATGGAGGTCTTTCAGTCCTTAAGCATAATTAAAGAAAAATTTAAGGCCTGGACCGGACGGGATGTACCACCGCGCCTGAAAATTGGTAATCTACCAGAAGTTTGTCCGGACGGGGTCCGTTCAAGACTGAAGATAATATCATCCTCGTCCAGGAAGCGATGGTAGCCAGTCCAAACAAGTCGTTGCCATAGTAACAACAAACAGAAATAGTTTAATAATGAAATTCCATTTGATTTACATTGGACTTTTACGCACAATTTGGATAATTTTACAGACGATTATAATAAAGTGTATGAGCATTATGTATGATGTATAGTGTATAAATTGTACTGCATAAATTTTCTTCGAAATAGTACACATGGAGCCTCACATTCTGTTCATGTATTCCAGATTTTCCAACATTCCACATCAGCGGTCGTTTGAACAAGCACAAACAGTGTCATCTGGGCGACCAAGCACCCGAAGGAAGTTCCGAGAGCACATGCAATTTTACCCCAAGGTGAACGTTTGGTCTGCAGTGAGCGAATTTGGAGTGAATTGAGCTTTATTTTTTGAAGAACAGACCGTCAGGGGAGAAAATTACCTTGCCATGTTCAGCACGTTCATAGAGGAGAACGTACCACTTGCCATTTTCCAGCGAGGGTTCTTACAGTAAGATAGCGCCCCTTCCCATTACAGTCTTATGTTTTAGGATTAGCACGTGCATACGACTTGATGCCATAGGAGTTTTGTCTGTGGGGCAAGGTCAAGTATCGGGTCTACGCCAGCAAACAAACAGCGATCACTCACGTCATCGCTGGAAATCCTGCCCAAATGACCCAGAAAGCCTTACAAACAACAATGCACAGACTCCACAAGTGCATTGAGAGGAATGGGTGCCTATTTGAAACCCTATAACGAAATCCCTGCCTCATAATTTAAAGTGATTTAACACCCATTTAATGTTAGCGTATTTTTGGCTACCCCAGTACATGATTTTTACCATGTTTTTATTAGCTCGCTTATGTGTCAATTCTCTTGTCTGTAGAGAAATTTTCCGATTTTAATAAATCGATTTTAAACTAACTTCCTAATGATTTAGAAACATAAAACTTAAAGCTCAGAACATAATATAACTCAGATATGTTAATTGTAAATGTAAATTTTAATACTTTAGACCAGTGGTCTACAACGTCGTGTCCGTAAGCAATTTTTATGTGCTTGCCGTTAAAATATTTTATGAATTTTATTAGGACCCAAAACTCTTAATTACAAATAATAGTTATTAAGTCTAGACATAATATATAAACAAAAGTATACATTTTAGTAAATATATAATTTTATTTTTTCACCGAACAATTTAAGTTTCGAAGTCAGTTTTAAACTATTTATGTTTTAAACATGTATGTAATAAATTTATGTTACTTTAATATTTTTGTATTCAAATATTGGTGACTATAGATAAAAGCGTGGAACGCTAAACCATGTTAACGTCTTCATCTTATTAACGTTATCATCTTCGTGGAAGCTCCACGCTTTTATTTAAACACACGCGTTAGCGAACATAGGAATTGAGACTGTTATACCTTATTTTAAAGATAAATATATGCACTTGACAATATTTGCACTACATTGTTTGACTTTTTGATCCTACATATCTCGACAATCTTACGTGACAGCAAAAATTGAAAAGCAGATATAGATTCAGCAAGTTAAAATCTTCATATTTTTATTTGCAGGAGGATTTCGTTGCAGACCACTGTTGCCATACTTTTGAACTGTAAAATCCGGAATTTTATTTTTACGATGAAAATTGTTATTGCTTTTCAATGACGTTATTTTTCTAGCATAAATGATACTACATTTTAAAGGGTTTGAAATAAATTTGTTACGCGATTATAACAGAACCAAGTGTCACGTATATTTAAAATGTTTTATAATAAAAAAAGAACATTTATTGTGTGTTCGGTAGAATCCGCAAAATCAAATAAAACTTTTATTGCAGTTAGAATGTACTTCACATTTACCATAAAAGAAGACGTTGGCGATTTTGTACCCCCGGGATTAGACGTTGTGTTGCCAATGAATATAGATCTGAAAGTCCCGTAGAAATTCATGAATCGTCAGATTCAATACAACAATCCGATCGCAAAAATCTAGATTGTCGTTACTATTGCTAAAGCAAATATCTACTGGTACAGCTCAGGCTTCTGGCAACAGTTTTCTAAATAATGCGGAAACCTTGCCGAATAATAATACTTACGAGTATTTCGAGATATGAGTCGTATCTCGTCCAATTTTTTGCTTCGAGTTCCGAGTTAAATTCGAGTTACGAGCCTACTAAGAGCCAACTGATGAGTTTTTAATAATTTATAATATAAATTATTAAACAAAATTTGATAATTTTTGTCTCTAATTAACACCTAGTAGTTATTTTCCAAAAGTATTTGCATTTTTATCAAAAGTAACAATGGAGGGCTGGGAAGTAGAGCCATTTAGATAAAATTGAAGAAAGCGTGTCCAGGGCGAAGATCAGTGAATAAGACACTGTTATTCCGCTTAGCCTTCTCCTTCACCTCATTTTCATATTTCATTTCATTTCATCGCCATATCTACCTAACCTTGTTATAATTGTATACTTATACAATAATATAAAACCAGTTTAATGCAGTAATTCTATTATATGTGCTTTTATACAATATTCCTTATTTATAAGTATGTTTTTAACTTCGAGTTATGTTTTGTTTGAAAATTACCTGGTTAAATTGACATTTGACAATTCTGTGAAAAGAACGGGCCCAAAAACGAAGGGAAAGGTAGAACAGCTACAACTTCAATATTTGGAAATCATAATAATAATCACATATTCCGAAATACAGGTGGATGGTTTACTAAAATTTGGTTTCATATGGTTTACTAAAATTTGGAATTGTGCAAATATGAATAAAAAACATTTAACCTAGCTAAAATAAGATAAAACTATATAAGACTAGTAACTACATTACAAACACTCAATAAGCCTAGAAATGGGAAAACTAAAACAACTGCACAATAAAAAATTTAGCAAGAATAGGCAGAAACCAACAAGTATATTCAAGATTAGACGACACCAGACTAGAAGTGATAATACAAATAAATACCTACCACGCATAAACTTATAAAAAATAGGTTATAGAAGCTTCCGTTTAAGCTTCCATAAGACACAGCATAAATAAGATACATCATGTAACAAGAGTAGACGAGAACTCTAAGAATACAAATGTTGAATACGAGCTATGGAGGTAAATTATATTTATTGCGAGAAACTTTAATAAAAAAATATTCCACGAGTAGTAAGAATCAAATTAACGTTTCTTTTTCTTTTGCACATTGCATAAAAAAGCGGAAATTCTTTTTATGAAAGTAATTACTGCAAGGGAATTTAATTAGAAAAACAACAAAGAATATAAAAAATAAATGTTAAACGAGAAAGGTTTCGTTTTTTTTTGCACAAATTAAGATATAAAAATTTTAAAAACTCATTTCTTAAAGATGACAAAGTTGTCGGAAATACGTTTTATTATTCCTCTAAAAATAACGTTTGCAAATGTTAGTTATTATAATCATATATTATCTAGTTGCTGATTTCATATTATCGTTATCTATTAATAACTTTTTAATAAAAATATGTTCTAAATTAATTATAATTCCAGCTTATAATATACTAATCCAAACATGAGATCCATAATATAATATTTAGTCGATTATAATTGGTAAACATTTTCAGGAAAACGAACATTTCCGAAATACCCTATGTTTGACGATCGGTTACATGTAATATTTGTAATAAATATATCTTCTCATTTCCCTTTCTATATCGCTAGCTCGCTCTATAAATTTACTAGTACTTTGTTGTAGCGATGTAATCAATATTATAATTAACATTCTAAATTAAATGAACTTTAAAATAATGAAAATTCTGCATATTTTAATTCTTTACTATCTTAGCTCTATATCGATGGTCTACTTGGAAAAAGACGAAAAAAATGAAACTTTACAGAAGAGACAAAACAAAGGAGACAGATCTTGACTGGTGCCTAAATTGCACACTTGTTATCGATGCTTTTAAGACTAAGTATTACTTAAATAAATATTATATTATATAAGGTATAGCCAGATTTATATATGAAATTTGCCCCCGCGGAGTTTTTTCTTCGCACTTTGGAGATCGTTTTGATACCAAATAAAAATGATTTATTCAAACTTTGAGCTCTTTACGTCGAGCCGTTATCGAGATGTTATAAAAAAAACTGATTTTTGTATTTAATTTTTTTTTTTCATAGTAAAATTGAATTTTAATAAACGCCGATTTTTTTTCCCAATACTTAGGTACTAGTAAAAGACATGACAAATTTTTTTTGTTATGATTCCAAGGTCGAAAGCCGATTTTTAAGAAAAGAAATTAAAATTAAATCATTTTTTTGACAGTATTTTTGAAAAGTGTCATCCGCCAAAAATTTGTTAGAAAATGTCTTCTGTACTCCTTTATACTCAGTATTTTTTTCAATTTTTTTGATGTGGTGGAACAATCTTAAAAAAATTAAAAACGATTTTTCTAATCGTTAATATTTTTTTTCTAATTGCTAAAAAAAACACATAAAAAAATATTTGACCACATGTTACACTACCCCAAATAACTAAAAGAAATCGTAAAATATTAAAACCAAATCATGCAAAAATACATTTGAAAAAGTCGTAATGTCATCAAACTCATTAATTTTTTTATTTAAATTAAAAACTGGGAATTCGAACGCTACAATAACTATTTGACAACTGTGATGAAGTGATGAACTCATTTGAAAACGAAGTTTTGCCATTGAATTTTGGAATTGACGTTGTCAATAAAGAAGCTTTACTTTCTAATACAAACATAACTAGAAAATTATATAAACTAAAAAATGACCAACTAATATTTATTTGTGATGGAACATATATTCGCCATCAAAAAAGTACAAATAATGAATTCCAGAGAAAATCATATTCTGCTCAAAAAAAGTACCTCTGTGCAACCACTTACAATATGCACTACAAATGGTTTGATTATAGATATGCTTGTGCCTTACACGGCGAATATGAACGATGCTGAAATTATGAAAATCGTCCTAAGCAATCCTAATGGTCTCATTTAGTTACTAAAAAAGATTATATTATCGAAGTAGATCCATGCTTTCGTAATATAACAGAATATTTAGAACAACTAGAATTCAAAGTGTTAATACCGGCTCCTAAAGGGAAATGTAATCAGCTTACTACAGTCGAGTGAAATCAATTCCGTTTTGTTACCAAAGTGCGTTGGGTAGTTGAAGCAGTTCATGGTAACATCAAGCAAAAGTTCAACTAACTAAACAATAAACTACTCCCTATAACTTGAATGAAATCTCTGGAAAAAGAATTAAATCTCTGGTATTAGACGATATTGTTGTGATTGTGCTAATGGAAAGCGTACTATTGGATGTTGCTCTCACATTGCAGCGATTATATATTATCTTTCCCTTGCTCGATTTGGCTAAAATAATAAGACCTGCCGTAATATTAAGTCGTCTGTTTATAGAAAAAAATGTTGAATATAGAAAGAAACGTTGATCAACTGACGTATTCTTTCAGTCAAAAACAACTTTTTATGTATTTTTCTAGCATACCCTCCATAATCTGTAAATTCAGCAGTTTATTTTTTTTTGTATAAAATTATTCTGAATATTAAAATGGAAACTCCTAGGCGGAAAGACCTAGTAGTCGATAGCCTTTTGTAAAAGTTTGTTTTCAATAAACATTTCTTCTTCTTCTTCTAGCAATAATAAAATATGTTCATTGGAATGTAAGATCGTTTTTAATTTTTTTCAAATTGTTTCACCACATCAAAAAAATTTAAAAAAATCCTGAGTATAAAGGAGTACAGAAGACATTTTATGCCAAATTTGGCGGATGACACTTTTCAAAAATACTGTCAAAAAAATGATTTTATTTTTATTTCTTTTCTTAAAAATTGGTTTTCGATCTGCGAATTATAACAAAAAAAAATTATCATGCCTTTTACCCGTATTTGCAAAGTATTGGCAAAAAAATCAGCGTTTATTAAAATTCAATTTTACTATGGAAAAAAAATGAAATCCAAAATCAGTTTTTTACAATATCTCGATAACGGCTCGAGATATAGAGCTCAAATGTTGACTGAATTATTTTTATTTGGTACCAAAACGATCCTCAAAGTGCGAAGATAAAACTCCACGGGGGCAAATTTCATATATAAATCCGGCTATACCCTTTGCCTATTTAGCATAAAACAACATTAATGGGGCTACAAATAACAATTTTAGAGTTACTTAATCCAGGTCTTTTAATCCAGGAAGCAAAACAAACTTACGACATATTGCTTGGGGATTCCAGGGGATAAGAAAAGCACTTTAGGACAAAGGGTTTGTTCCAAGACATGCGGGGTAACGAGAACACTGACGATGCACACAGACTGTCGTCCTTTTACGAGTAGAGCATCGATGTGTAGCATGCACGCAATTCTGTCTTTACCAGACAGTCCAACTGTAACCGAATCAAAAACCAAAATTAACCGGATTTTTTTGCAACCAGAACGTAAAATTGCATCATTGCAAAACCGAAGCCGAAACAGGAACAACATTTTATCAACGTTGAATTTAGATTACTTTTTTGGTTCTGCGGATTTTTACATGATTTATTTTGATCATCTCTTTTGCTTCCTTCTTGACGTTGTCCTTCCATCTGGCTCTCGGTCGCCCTCTGCCTCCATTCTCTCTATGTGCCCACCCATCGGAGTGTTTAGATTTTAACATGTTCGACAATGGTAGTGTCTGCGTAGAGTTTTTCCATTTAAAAGTTATACCGTATCCTCCACCCTTCTTCTTGGAAGGGTCAGTACATTTTCCTCAATACCTTCCTCTGGAATACATTTAGTATCTTTTCGGCTCTTCTTGTTAGGGGTCAGGTTTTTCACCAGTAAGTTGCGTCGTATAATATACAACAATGGGTCGCATTAGAAATTTGTATATTATTATTTTTGTGTGTCTCTCAACCAACTTGGATTTTAGCGTTTTGTGTAGCGAATGTTTCGCTATTCTATGCCGAATTTCTTCGTTTATGTCCTTTGTGTTGTTGATCTTGCCTCCAAGATAGCTAAATTCTGATACTACTTTTATTGTATCTTCTCCGATGGTCGAATATGGGCTGGGTCTTTCTAGTGTCTTGAAGTCCATTGCTTTTGTTTTTCCGTGTTATTTCTAGTTCTACTTCTCGAGCTTTCTCTTTCAGTTTTACATAGTCCTCTCTCATTACTTCCTCTGATCTTCCTACTATAATTACTATCCTACGCGTATGCGATGATTGGACTTTTCTTGGTTATTATTGTTCCTCTCGTGTCTATCCATGTATCTTGTATTGCCTAGCGTAGTACCATGTTGAATATCGATGGTACCAGTGCGTGACCTTGGTGAAGTCCTTGTCCTTAATTCCCCATAATTCTTCTGATGAAGTCTGAAGTCTAAGGTCAAAATACAGACCTTACCCTTTTTTTCAGTGGGTATGGTCAAAATAAAGCAGACCTCATCAGAAGAATTCTGCATAGAACTTTTTTTAACCCGTTTTTCAAAGTCTTAGTCAAATTGGTCAGTATTCTTTGGATTCCTAAATCTTCCAGTGGCTTGTACAGGCAGCCTCTTCCCACGCTGTCATAGACTGTCGAAAAGAACGCTGTCGAAGAAAGACGCGAAAAACGCTGTTGAAAAGATCTTGTATGCCGGGCATACGAGTGAGATGCCCCCTATAGTTTTCATATGTCAGTTCCTCGCCCTTCTCGTATACCGGGCAGATTACGCCTGTCTTCCACCCTATAGGCATTACTTCTTTATCCCAGATGTTGGTTATGAATGTATGCATATGTTCCATGATAAAACTCGCCTCCTTGTTTGATAGTTTCTGAGGGTATGTTATCGACTCCATGCGCTTAGTTGTTTTTCAATCTTCGTATGCTCTCTTGCAGCTCCTTCATTGAGGGGTCCTCAATTGGTAGCTATGGCGGGTCCATCTTGGGACTTTCTTGTCTCTCCAGTCCGTTGTGTCCTTTATTCAATAGTTCTTCATAGTACTTTTTCCATCTTCATGATACTACGTCTTCGTTTACGAGTATCTTTCCTTCTTTACTCCAAAGCATGTCTTCTCTTGCTTGGTAGTTGTTGTTCTCAATTTTCTTAAAGTTTTTATAGAAGTTTCAGATTTCTTTCATGTCATATGCTTCTTGTATTTCGATTAGTTGTTTGTTGATGTCCTCCCGCTTCTTCCCTCGACATATGAGCGTAGTTTCTTCTTAGTCAGTTGTTTCTTCTAAGCTTCTTAGTCGGTTGTATTCTGCTGTTGTGTTTCTTGAAGGCCTCTGTATCCTTTCCTATCTTGCTTCGTTTCTGCCGTCCACTACTACTTTACCTTCCGCATCGCACAAATCGTTTCTCGTAGGTTCTTTGTATGTACCTTGCGTTTCTTCTGCCGCCTTCTTGATTGCCCCATTTATTCCGCTCCAGCTGTTTACTGCTGTGTTTATTCTATCGTGTCGATTTTCCTAGCTTCGTTCTAACCACCAAGAATCTAGGTGGTTTCTGATTTCCTCTCGGTATTTTGCTACCGTTGTTTATACACACTCATAAACTGAAGGAAGCTTCAATTTATGAGGGTGTATTTGAGGGAGATATTCTTTATTGGTAAACGATAAATTACTATAGCTTAACCATACAAAAAAGCTTCATTTATATGGACTTGATTTATTGTCCACCCATTTATTAGTAACCACCCATAATATGTCGACGAAAAGAAAAGCCGAAAACAAAAACAAATTTAGATTTAGAGATGAAGATCGTAAACGCGTATGATGCTGGTAAAAAAGTTAAAAAGCTAGCATATGACTTAGAGCACAGTGTAAGAGACAGTGTGGAGACAGGCATTGTATTTTTATATAGTGTAGCTACTTTTGTACATTCAAATTCAAAGCGGGTTCTAGAACATGAACTTTTGTTCAAAAAAACTTTTCTTTTTCTAATGTCAATTTGCTTGATATAATACATGTACTATCTTTATGGAACAAGATGTCCAAACACGCATGATTCTGTCATAAATTTTCATTTGTTTGAATGTATCATTTTTGTTATTTAGATCTGAAACCAATCCTCTAGTTTTCCATATAAGTAATATTTATTAGGCTGGGTAAACACCCGACGCGAGGCAAAGCGAAGTCCGGCTCGCGCGAGCCGGTTGTTAAATTTTTTGAAATTCGGCGAGCCGCATGTTAAATTACTCCTAAAACAAAAAAATAAGCCATTTTGATGGTATGTTTATGCAAAATATGCACATCGCGCCGATGTATCACACACTCGCAAACATATAATGTGCGCAACACACTACACACATCATGTGCGTACGTAAAATGGATTTGTTAAAAAATATTTTCAAAGAAATCTCATGAGATTCTGTTCAGATGGTGCATCGACAATGTTAGGTTAGGTTAGGTTAGGTTAAGAAAATCTGGAGTAGCCACAAAATTAACTGAAATGTATCCAAATATAATCGTGTGGTATTGTTTGAATCACCGATTGGAATTGGCACTAGATGATTCCATAAGCGAAATTAAACAAGTAAATCATTTTTAAATATTTTTGACAAAATGTATGCGATATATTAGTTAAATAAAAACCAAGCCGAATTGGAGACTATTTCTAATGATTTGAACCTAGAAATGATAAAAATTGGTCGTGGTTTTGGACCTCGTTGCGCATCATGTAGCTTATGAGCAGCTACTGTTGTGTGGCTAGCATACCCAGCGCTGTATATACATTTTATCCAGTCCAAGTCAAATTCAGGAATGGTCAAAAGATTAGCTAATACACAGTTTATTGAAGATTTAGCTTTAATGATAGGTATCTTAGAAGAATTGTCAATATTATCCAATGCGATACGTTCAAGAAAAATTCCATATTTAAAGCAATACGCAATAATGATGTTATGATATTTGGTTTCTTCGAAAAAAAGGTTCAAAATTTAATTTCATCAAATAAATTCAAATAGCATTTTCAATTACATACCATTTGATTACAATAATAAATTTGTAGCTCTTCCCAGAAAGTAATATGGCAAAGAACATGAAAGCAAGCCTTTTATCGGCTAATCATATAAATATGGATGAGGAAAAGAATGAGAACAGTGGCACTGATAACTATGAAAAATTTGTGCAGCTCTTCCAGATTTAAGATTCTTCTACCTGGTCATTAGATAAAATTATGTCACCATGGCTAGAAGGTAAAGAAATGGTTAGAAAATTATGTGAAATTTTAAAGTTTCAAGTAGATGTTAATGATTTTCGTGACTTTATAGACGCAAACTACAACTGAAAAATGTTCAGTTACCTAATTCAATTTTAAGGGGTAAAAAATAGCAAGCACAATTGCTATTAGCAGTTCAGATGCCGAGAGAAGTTTCAGCCTTATGAATTTAATTGCATCAAAATTAAGAACCAGCCTTACTGTGGAACATATATCCAATCTAATGCCAATATATTTATTGGAGAAACCAATAGCAAATTTCGATGCCATTCCTATAGTTACATCTTGGATGAACCAGAATCACAGGTTAGCAACAGAAACAAGGGTAGGAAAACGGCACAATAATGACGTTTTTGCGAATGAACCATGCAAATGGATTCTACATTATTCTTTTATATTTCTACATAATTAATTAATTATTCATATTCTTATACTATTCATAGAATACTATACATAGCATAGTATGTTAAATTTGGTTTGCCGTTTTTTTTTTCTTCGAAATAATAGCGAGCCGGTTGTTCGAAATTTTTCAGCCCACCCCTGCGTGTAACCGAGGCACGGCAAAGTTCCTCGCAAGAGAATCGAATGCCATCTGCCAGGAGTCGAGACATTTCAATGAAAGATACATTTTGTTAATCGATGCATATCAATGAACGAGGTATTCGTCCGAGGCTCGTTCCGCCTCGGCATGCCTCGCCTAAGGTGAGTAGGTGAGTGTACCCTTGGTCCACCCTTACAAGTATTCTTAGGAACGTATGTTATATACGTAAAAATGCGTAAAATATGCATAAAAACAAAATTTAATGTAAGGTAAAAGGTAAATTCCTGATTAGAACAATATTACTGAAAAAGGCTGAAAAAACATTGCCTATTTTTTAAATATAATTTAAGTAGATTGTAACAATTTTCATAACAATATATTCATTTTAAACCAATCCATATAAATGATATGTAATAATTTACGTATTAATAAATTAATTAAAAGTGCGAATTTAATTAAAAAAGTGTTTTTCATATAAAACAGTGAGCAAAAAAATAATAAATGTAATTAAGTTATACATTGTAATTCAAATTGTAGTAATAAATTTAATGTTAATATAGGACTAATTTTACTCATTTGTGAAACAAATATGGGCATATATTAAATTCGTACTTAAACATTAATTACATATAAAATTT
Organism: Phosphuga atrata; assembly: GCA_944588485.1. NCBI lineage: Eukaryota > Metazoa > Arthropoda > Insecta > Coleoptera > Silphidae > Phosphuga > Phosphuga atrata. Next base: position 31,074,716 of record OX155898.1, read on the forward strand.
GGTGAAGAAATATAGGATCGGGTAAAACCACTGCTAACATGTAATATAGAAAATAATTTCGAAACGAAGGTTATACAATACGATGTCATTTTATATGGCTCAGGTTATTATTATTGACAATATAATGACAATAGCTGTAGGTTATCCAATCGATGTTAGAAATCGGTTTCATAAAATAATCTGTTTAAAAGGTCCATGTAACTTATGCCAGAAATTTTATAAATGATTTGTAAAAAAAATCAAAATATCTTAATACGAATACTAATTTAACAAAAAAAATTTTCTTTCTTTCTTTGTTTGTACGTCATTCATCGCCTAAACTCCAATGACAGCTACTTTAAGAACAATTTCCTTAAAAGGATAGGTTTTTTGATTAACATTTATTTCTTATAAATCACGTCTTGTCTAATAAATGGATATTTTAGATACCTTACTCTATCTGACAGTTTTACTGAATATGAAAGTTGCGACCGTTACTACGTGGTAATCCACACTAACACATAATTGATAAATTCACAATGTTTTAAAAACACTTATAATATGTAAAAACATGTTATAACTTATTATTCACAGTTACATAAATTTAGACACTTATAACGACTCGAGTTTCGACTGTTAAAGGTCATTTTCAAGCGCAAATTATGTACTTCCAATCATCAATTTGTAATTCACTTGAAAATGACCTTTAACAGTCGAAAAAGAGCTTTGAATAACAAGAAGTTATATAATGTTTTTACATATTATGGTTAAAGTGTAGTTAAAACATAGTGAATTTGTCAATTCAGTGTGACATTTTTACACTATAAAAAGTGCAATATTAGGACACTAACAGTTGATAAAATGCTTGCCCAGCGACAAAAAAACGCTATATTAGTGAAACAATTTAATTTCAACTCTCCATAGTTAGTATAAAAAATATTTACACATATTAAACCGACAAGAATTAGAAATAATCACTACTGAATGGACCATAGGGTATATGCATGTACATATTTTATATTTTTAATTCACTGTTCACACCAAATATTTAAAATAGAGAATAATTTTGAGCTGTTTAAACGTCGCCATTCACGCGTGCTCTATTTATGACGTCAAATACTATGTCCAGTGACAGTCCATTGTTTACTACGTGTGTTCTCGTTCTTAGCCATTGTCTTCAATGATTTGTAGTCCTGTACAGGATCCTGTATTCACTAGCATGCTAAAATTACGCAAAACATGTATCTAACATAAAAAATGCCAGCACACACGTTATTACTTTGTTTTCTAATCAAAAGCCTGCAATGTCAAACATTTGTAAGCAATACTAAGTTGTTGACACTGTATTTGACAGTCCTCCTTTCGTTTTAACCAATGGTGTTGCGTTTTACAAATGTGAATTTCCCTCGCTTAATTTGCAATCAGAATTTAATTTATCAAGAAATTTAAATCAGAAATTAATTACTAAAATAATGGTTTAGTTCAAATGTCAGGCTAATCAAGATTCGGAATAAAAATATTTGAGGAATTACATATTGATGTAATAATTTAAATATTTTTGTTTTAGGAAAAACCTTTTATATTATTTATGTATTGTATTTAAAGACTACAAATTCCTATATAAACCTTGCGTAAATGTATTGACCGACCGTATAAGTGAGATAAACAGTAAAAATGATGATTATATTTTTATCTCGTTTTATCTTAGGTGGTGGTGGTTAGCTAGTTACCTGGTCTTCTCCAATGTTATCTATCTTCTCTAGTCTTGTCCAATCGTAACCAGTCGTGTGTAATCTTGTTCATTCTTATCTTGTCTTATGCAGCATTATCAAGCCATGGTAAATCTTATCTGGTCTTGCGTAGTCTTATCTGATCTTGTCTGGTAATACCTGGTCTAATCTGGACTTGTTTGGCCTTATTTTGATTCGGTTTTCTATCGCAGAGGTTCTCAAACTTTTCGAAGTCGGGGAACACTAAACTATGATATATTTTTAAGCAGAACATCTACAATATAACATAAACGTCAAGACATGGGGGGCGGGCTACCCTTTTTAAAACCAAAAGAGTAGTAGCAAACAGTATAATTTTCGTAAAACACTGTGTTATTATAGAGCAAAAAAAACGGAATCTTGTCGCAGCAAGTGATTGACAACACCCTGCTTCAAAGAGCTACTTTTAGAAAATAATATGTATCTAAATAAAAGTACATATTTGTCGAAATTGATTAATGCAAATATATTTATTGAAAAGACAATTAATTATCTCAAATTTAATGCGATATATGAGCTTGACGATCTTGACAGTTCTCGGCGATATTGGGACGAATAAATAATAAAGAAGTATTTCTTCTTCTATATTCACTAGTCTCTCGCGTTTGATTGTCTTTATATTAACCATAGTTGAAAATCTTGCTTCGCTAATATATGACGTGGAATATCTTCTTCTTCTTTCCGGAAGCCTAAAGGCTTGTTTTTTCCCATCGTAATTGCACATGCTCTTGAGATTCTGACAACCAGCTGTCCTTCCATCTCTTTAGTGGTCGTCCTGGTTGTCGACATGATGCTGGTTTTCCGCCTCGTGCGATTTTTGCTAGTCTGTGCTTCCATCCTAGATATGTGTTCATTCCAGAAGCGCCTTCGCGCGATTGTCCACCTCACCACATCTTCTGTCTCGCATTCTTCCCGAATTTCTTTACTCCTTCTTTTGGTCTTTGAGTGTGTTTCCCGTTAGTGCTCTTAGTACTCTCATTTCATTGGTGTGCGCCATCCTTTTGGTCTCGGCTGTGTCTCTCGTGTTAATGTTGTGTATGTGATCAGGGATCTTACAAATGCTTTGTGTATTCTAACTTTGGTTGTAGTTGATATGCATGCATTTTTCCAGACAGTTGTTCTTAAGGCTCCTGCTATTCTGGCTGACTTGTTGATCTGGTTTCGTACAACATTCTTGAGGTCGCCATAAAACCATAATGCAATGCCGAACATGAGGTCACCATAAACTCTAAGACTTGTTCTATAATTTTGTTGTTTAGTTCTAGCTTGCATTTGCATGGTCCCCTGGCAATTACCATGCTTATTTGCTTTTTTGATTTGGTGGTTGATATTTCCATATTAACATTTGCAGCTTCTTTGTTGAATGCCTGTAAGAGCCATTGTAGTCCGTCTTCTGTGTCCGCGAATAGCGTTGCGTCGTCGGCATAGCAGATAATCTTAAGTTGTTGTTTTCCCATCTTGTACCCATGGTTTACTTTTCTCGGCGATATTGGGACGAATAAAAAATAAACAAGGATTTCTTCTTCTATATTCACTAGTCTCTCGCAATACTTGCTCTATTATTCGGTCCATTTTGATATTGAAGAGGAGACAATGGACTGAGGCTGTCGCCTTGTCGTACTCCTTCGTCTTATTTATTCTGTTGTTATTGAATGTGTCCTTATTTCTGTGGTATTGTTTGTGTTGAGCTGTCTGACTGTCTCGATGATGCTTGGATGTGTTCCTCTGCGTTCTAGCTCCTTCAGAACGTGCTCCAACTTTATTCTGTCGAACGCCTTCGTCAAATCTGTGAAGCACAGATATGCTGGTTTATTGTATTCCATTGCCTTCTCCCCGACCTGTCTGACAACGAACACTGCAATGACCGTCGACCGGTTTTCCCGAAACCCTTGCTGTACTTCACTTATAATGCTATGTCTGAGAATACTTTGCTGCAGAATACGGGTAAATAATTTCATGGATGTATCCAGAAGACATATTCCTCGGTAGTTCGCAGGATTTGAGGTTTTTCCCTTTTTGAATAATGGGATTGTTATGCTGTTTTTCCAAGTCACCGGTGTTGTTGCGTTCTTCAGTATTTTGTTATTTTTTGTTTGTAACTGTTATGCAAACTGTTCATCCAGCACTGCTCCCCCACATATTAGCAGTTCGTTGGGAATGTGGACGTGGAACATAGTAAAAATATATTCAGGTTTTTTTTTTCTTATACTCGAGTATTCATTTTTAACAGTGATCCAAAAATTTTCAGGAGTGTTTTCATAGAACTGTCATTTTAATCCACGATCTGAAGTAAACAACGTCAGTTCATCTTCGTCTTTTAAATTAAAACTAGAAAATTCGGAAGAAACAAACGTTTTTCTTATACAATCATATATTTCCGAGTTTAGCAATCGAAAATATTTTTCAAGTTTTTCTTCTATTGTTGATAAATGTTGCATTACCAAAGAAACGATTGCCTCGTTGGTATTTTACACCCAGGGGAACATTTCTGTGTTTCCCTCTCTCTTTCCAATAGTTTTTCCATAGTAAAAGTATTTTTTCATTAAACATAATTTGTCGGTCGATGTAATAATGTTTTTTAAATTATTCGCTTTGTTTGCCTTACATTTCTAAAAGTCTTTTAAAATACTCTTAAGATTTTCATGTTCAGTTGTGAAATAACGCCTTAATTTAGCGGGCGCCATCGTGCTATTGACAAGTTTCTTGCCGAATAAAATGCAGAGCGGTGTTGGACAATCTGTATTTCCGGTCCAGGTAAATCCAAATTTTAAGTATTCTTCGTCATAAAAACGATTGACAATTCAAAACAAAAATTGACAATTGAGTTGATTGTACATTTTTTCTGTATTCTTCATTCTCTTCAATTCTACAAGTTCTAACACTAGCATTGTCATTATCGTAATTAAGACGAGGTTTCTCTATGATGAAATTATCCATTAATATACATTTAAAAATTGCAATATAGATCAATAAATAATGTGCTTCAAAACTAACCTAAATTTATTTACCTAATTCAAAAAAATCAAATTGAGAAATAACGCCTTAATGACAATTTCCATGGTAATATCATTACCAACAAAACAGACATCGTCGCAGAAGTCCAAAGATTCTACGCCAGCCTATACACATCATCCATACCGAACCCAACGACATCCTCAAAAACTTATACAAATGTAGGATCGGAAAAACTGTCGGAAATAACGACAGCTGAAATTACATATGCGCTACAACAAATGAAGAACCGGAAGACCCCAGGAGAGGACCAGATAACAGCAGAAATGCTAAAAGCGGGAGGCGGAACACTACTGGAAGGTCTGCGGATACTAACAAACAAATGTTTGATCGAGGGGAAAATACCAAAAAAAATGGAAGAACGCAGAGGTCATCATCCTGCACAAAAAAGGTGACACCACAAACTTAGAAAACTACCGTCCAATAAGCATGTTATCACACCTATATAAGCTTATGATGCGGATTATCACAAACGGACTCACAAAGAAACTAGATTTCTACCAACCAGTGGAACAGGCGGGCTTTCGGAAAGGTTTCGGCACAGCAGACCACCTAGAAACAATCCGAACACTTATCTAAAAGATAACAGAATACAATATCCCAATAAATATGGCGTTCGTAGACTACCACAAAGCGTTCGACAGTGTTGAGACTTGGGCTTTCCTGTCGGCAATGAACGACGCAAGAATAGACTCGAGATATACCGCTGTAATGGAGGACATTTACAAAGAGGTCACCTTTCACGTAAAAATAAACGACGACCTACACATGGGAAAATAAATCTCAGCAAAGGGGTACGGCAAGGGGACCCGATCTCCTCCAAATTATTCACCGCAGCTATAGAAAAGGTTTTCAAACAACTAAACTGGGACGAGAAAGGCATGAAGATCGACGGGACATATTTAAGTCACTTAAGATTCGCGGACGACATAATTCTAATAAGCACTAATATCGAAGAATTAAAAACAATGGTAGAAGAACTAAACAACCTGTCCAAGCAAATAGGTTTAAAAATGAATCTAAACAAAACAAAAATTATAACTAGTAGCCCTCAGGAAATGTCGATTGATAACACCATAATAGAAAAAGTAGAGCAATATACATATCTGGGGCATACAATTAAAATTGGCAAAGAAAATCAAACTGCCGAAATCAAACGCAGAATCCAACTGACATGGGCCGCCTTTGGAAAGCTCAGCCAAATACTAAAAAGCCAAGACGTCTCAATTTACCTAAAACGTAAGGTTTACAACAGCTGCATCCTCCCCGTTGCCACCTATGGCCTGGAAACGATGGCTATTACTAAAAAATCAGCAGCAAAACTTAGAGTGACTCAAAAAGCAATGGAACGTGCGATGCTCGGAATCACTCTAAGAGACAAAATGCGCAACACAGATTTCAGGACAAAAACAAAAATAATAGATGTCATGGAGAGAAAAGCGGATCTCAAATGGCAATGGGCAGGACACGTGGCCAGAAAGAATACAGAAGAATGGAGCCACAAGATTACCTTCTGGAGACCCCGGGAAACAAAAAGGAGCACGGGAAGACCCCAAACAAGATGGATAGATGACATAAAGACGATAGCAGGAAAACAGTGGATGAGAACAGCAAATGACAAAGAAGCATGGAAAAAATTGAAAGAGGCCTATATCCAACAATGGAAGTATGAAGGCTAATAAGAAGAAGAAATTGAGAAAATTAAAAGTTGAACTACATATGAGTCACATTTAACACGCGAATATAAACCAACCTAAGCTAGCGAATTGTAAAATTGGCTTAAGCAGAATTTTGATGTAGCAGAAGTGCAATAATATTTTTTAATATTGATTTTTTCGCGGAACACTTAAAGGTGCATCGCGGAACACCAGTGTTCCGCGGAACACGTTTAGAGAACCCCTGTTCTATCGACATGCTTTATTTATTTTCGTAGCTGTTCGTTCGGTTCTGTATCGAACTATTTGATTTTGTCTTAAGTTCTTCGATTTCACTTCAATACTATGTCTAGTCTTCGTAAGCCTAGTCATGTCTACCCTTGTAAGTCTAATAATTAATCATATCTACATTTTTTGGTTTTGTCTAATCCTTCCTTTACACATAACATTACAATTATCAACAAAACATTACTACAAAAGTAATAATGAATTTGTATATCATTACCTGAAAAAGCCACAGTGTTGGTGAAACATGTGTTTATATTTATTTATACAAAAAATGTATTTACAATTTATGTTTTTATCTTTAATATTGAAATTAAGTTTCAACAAGTAACTCCACTCCACACAATCAATCATTTACAAAATATATTATACAAAAGTATAGTCTTGTTTAATGTTATATGATTTGATATTTTCTCGTACCTACTGTCTTCGAGTTTTATTAAACTTAGCCTCGATTAAAGTTATAGTGTCGTGTCTAGCTTTATCTTGTCTAATCGTGTTTAAATTTATCTTGTTTATATTTAGCAATACATATATTACTAGGCATTAAACAATTAATTACAATACATTAATTATTCCAACGTAAATCGTTTTCAAAGCCAATCGAATCAATAAATTCTTTCAAGCTGTATTTAACAATTTAGACTGGATTTAGTAAGAGTGAAAGCTTCCATCAGTAATGTTCAAGAATGCTAGTCGAACAAGTAGATAAAATGCTTTCCCAGTGACACAAAAAACGCTATATTAGTGAAACAATTTAATTTCAACTGAACGTAGTTAGTATAAAAAATATTTACACGTATTGAACCGACAAGAATTAGAAATATTCACTACTTAATGGACCATATAGGAGGAATATATATAAACCAATGCTAAACATTTTATGCAATAAGCAGTTAGCCTTATTGGTCATTCAAAGTCGGTGCTGTGAAAACATGTTCAATAAACATTACATCTATTATAGAGCAAATCATTTATTTTAATTACTAATTTCTTGATTTAATACATAATAACTGGAATAAAACAAAATTAAAATAATTACGCCCATAAAATTTAATCACTGTAATAGATTTAAATATTAATAATATTCAAGTAAATTATAGTGATTTATTGATTTTAATATATACAGATGTGTTATATATTTATTTATCTACAAGTTTATTTGTGTATAAAATTATATATAATAAAGTATCTTCGCTATTTATTATAGATAAATATTGGTAGGTTTATTATGTTCAGCAAATTAACCACAATATATAGTTAGTAATTCATTGATTGTGGAGTTACTTGTTAAAACTTCATTTTCAATAATATAATTAAAAACACAGATTTTTCTTAGTTTCAAAAGTTTTTATTGTAGAATAACATATGTTTCACCTACACTGTGGCTTCACCACGTAATGAAATACAAATACAATTAAACGAACATACTACTTATACAATACTACAAACGTAGAAAACGGGGTGTATTATAGGTTTAGTTTGAGTAGAGGAGAATTGTTTACATCTAATTGATCTTTCTAAATAATTTCTTTTAATTACATATTTGTTTATCTCTAAACTTTCCAATAAATTTAGTTTTTTACTTTACATCTCTACATGTAATACTTCAAATTTATCATTGAATTTATGATTGTAATCTAAAGAATGGTTAGCAAATGTCGGTGTACTTGAATGCCTCATTGATTACGAGATTAGGTGTTAATTTGACATTTCGGTAGAGAGACATTTAAGTAAGTGTATTCCAAGTTATAATTTAAAACAGCAAAGCTGCACTGATGAGAGATAAATCTCAAAACACGTCTCCAGATGGCTAGTCACAAGTTAAATAAAAATATATGATCTTAAAAACAGTGTTATTTATCTAGTTCTTGTTTAGTGCCACGATAGTGGACTGGAGGCTAACAAATAACAAACAAATATATGTTTTATAATTCAATATCCTGCGGTTTATTAGCAAAGGAAGTAGTTGTATCCACATGAGAAGTGTTTTGTAGTCTTAAACTACAAAAGTTTAAAGTTGTAGTCTTAAATTTTTTTTGTGAAGAATGTGTAAGCGTTTGACAAATCAACCAAAAGGCACTTTACTTTCGAGTGTTTAATCTAATTAGTGTAATACTTATATAATCAAATTATTGTTTAATCAAACGTCGAAATATCTATATGTTTATAAAACATGTTTTGGTCGTATAATTATTATTTGAAAGGTTGTGTTATTGAGTCTTGCGCCGGGTAGGGGGTGGCGTTCTCCCACTTTCATCCCCAAGGTACTTAAAAATATTAAATTACGGTGGTACGTTTTAAGTGGTACGAAAGGAAGACCAATGTAGTTGAATATAATTACTGATTGATAAAAAATAAGTTGTACATAGTGTACCTGGTCCTTTAAGAATTATTACTACCTTCCCAGCTGAAGAACTAAGGTACCTTAAGTTGCATTTTGTTGTCTACTAACAATTTTAATAAAAAAATCTTGATATTGGCAACGATTACGATATGTCTGTTTTTGCTAGTAATATATACAACAATAATTTTTTTTTAATTTATGACTTATTTTCTTATCAGGCTCATTGTCCTGTAAGCAGCCCGATTTTAAGTGTACGGCCAAAGCAGTAGTTACTCGTCTGTTATCAATCAAATCGGGTAAATTTAATTTTAGAAGTCTATGAATGGAAATTTATTTCATCCTGGTTTCAACCATCAAAAGGATTTAATTACAAATTAAATTGTTCTGAATAAAGATGAAGTACTGAATAAAGATACTGTACTGAATAAAGATGAAGTAATGTGGCACTGAATACACTGAAGAACAGAAAAGCGTCAGGTCCAGACCAACTGCCAGCAGAAATTCTTAAACTGATAAACAAGGACCAGATTGATATTCAAGGAAAATTAAGCAATAATACTATTCACAGAACAGGAGTGATACCAAAAAATTGGTAGCTATCAACTTTATAACCCTCCCAAAAAAGAAGGGTACCAAGCATTGCTGTGCACACATACAAAATCCTGTTGAAGGTGATACATAACAGAATATGCAGAAAACTAGACGCAGACATTAGCGATACGCAATTATGGATTCGGCAAAGGTCTAGGAACAAGGGAGGCACTGTTTTTACTCAATGTCCTGTCACAAAGATGCCTAGACGTAAATCAGGAACTAAATGCATGCTTTGTAGACTATAACAAAGCTCTCGATAGAGTTGGGCATAACCAACTCTTAGAAACGTTACCAAAGAGAAAAATAGACCACAGTTACTTAACCTATTTGAGACCGACTGCACACCGTGTGTGCAATTGATTTCCGAGGCTATAAGATGGCCTGCACACCGTGTGTGCAATAACAGTAATGTGCAATTATCAGTTATTCTGAGCAAACTAGTCGTCGAAATAAGATTTTTCTTGAACTAATGAAATCTGTAAAGTACAGGAAAACAAAATTTCGCATAGGTTTTACTGTGTACCAAAAAATCTCAGAAGTATCTGAAGCTTTCTTACATGTAAAAATGATCTATTTTCATTTTATCTTACATTGCACACATGGTGTACAATCCGCTCCTCGCAATCAAAATTTTCCGAGGTGCGACCTGCACACCGGGTGTGCAATGATGAAAGGGACCGTGTTCGACAAAAATCGTCGTCTCGAATGGGTCAAGAATAATTTCAAACCTTTACTATGGCCAAAAAGCAGCAGTACGAGTAGATGGAATAACATCCGATGAAATAGGAATACGGAGTACGTCAAGGGTTGTATACTTTTAATCTCTACTCAGAAGACATGGTAAATAAAACAATTGATGATCCAAGACATATGCATTAAAATTAACCTCGTGGCAATAAATCTGAGGTATGCGTACGATACAGTACTTCTAGCAGGAACACACAAAGACTTGCAGACGTTAATTAATAAAATTGTTACAGTAAGTGGAGAATACGGACTATCGCTTATTGAACATCTTATTGAACATAAGCAAAACAAAGTATACGCTAATAACAAAATTGATTTTGAGAAATGACGAACATTGAAAGGATAATAGAATACAAATAGCTAGGAAAAACCATAAATGAATACAATAACACCTCCCAATAAATACGAACCAGAGTCGAACAAGCAAGAAGCACATTTACAAAAATTAAGAGGCTTTTCTGCTGCCGAGATCTAAATCTTGAATTAAAAATACGTCTGGTGAGATGTTATGTATTGTCAATACTATACTACGGTATGGCAGCCTGGCCGTTGAAAGGCATCGATGTAAAAAGACTGAAGGCGTTCGAGCTGTGGATATATCGGAGAATACTGCGGATTTCATGGATAGAGATAAATAACGTAGAAGTGATGAGACGTATGAGTAAAGAAAAAGAAGTAATTCTAACAATTAAACAAAGAAAACTGTCATATGGGACATATAATGAGAGGACAAAAATATCAAATACTGCAAGTTATCATGCTGCGAAAAATCAGAGGAAAGAGATCCATAGATAGGAGACTCTCATGACTAAAAAACCTTAGAGAGTGGTTTGGCTGTACAAACAACCAACTATTTAGATCTGCGGTCTCAAAAATGGAAACAGCCTTAATGATTGCCTACCTTCGGACCGGAGACGGCATGAAGTAAAAATAATTGTACTTTTTATTTTAATTTTATAAAAGAAAACATAATTGTTTGTAAAATTTAAGGAATTGCATTGGCTCATCAACGGGAGAAAAGTACTTTGTCTCACATAGTCAGAAAAGTCTTCATCTATATCTCGCGTTCGTTTAACAAAAAAGTGAATGTTTATTTGACGTTTCAGGAAAAATATGTTGTTAGGTAAATTATTAGCTTAGTTCTGGAATATGAAATGTTATTAATTATTAAAACTGATTTATGTACAAATCTTGGCATGAAGATTTATGGGATGTAATAAATTTTGTTTTATTTCACAAAATATTCCTTACTCTACGACGTATTTTAATTAAACATGTCGAAAACGTATGCAATAATTTCATTTGTACAAAAAATTATTTTCGAATAAAATTTAAAAAAGGATAATTTAATTTCATCTCTTAGATAAACGATATGAAATTACTATGAAATAAATTTACACGTTTTCATTGCTAAGAAATTTTACTACCATTTACACTAAATTAGTACAATAAATAATTACCCACTTACATCAGTGATTTCCAACCTGTGGGGCGCGTGCAACTACTATAAGCGCAAATCACACAAAATTCTAGCTCCTAGAAACAACACTCAACTTCTTCCTGAAGAAACATATTATATTGTATCTTCCCCTTCTAACCGTACTTGAGGATATTACATAAATAACAAGCGCGATGTATTAAGGGGGGAAACCACATTCGGATGTTCAAAAAATCCGTTAAAAACAAAATTTTGATTGCATAAATCCTTAGCTTAACGATCCAAGAATACGCTGTCAAAATTTCAAATCGAAATTCGCTTTCGTTTAGATTTTATGAGTATAGAACCAAGTGTACATCGGGTGCAGGCTACAGGCTCGAGCGGAGCATTACCTGGTTTATCTCGAAATGACTTTTTTCACATTTGCGTGCAATCTAACTCAAAAAGTGTGGAACCAATCATTATGAAAATTGATAGTATGATTCTTTATAAAATTTCGAATTATATGAACCAACTTGTGAGATGATATGATGATTTTAAGGGTATATTAATTTGCATAATTAGAGAAAAAAATCGTGAAAATCGAAGAAAAATTATTCCAACACCTGCAAAATTTTTAATTTTCATTTATTTCGCCTGTATTGAGGTTCATATTCTTAGAAAATAAGTTATTAATGTAAAATCAAAACCTTTTTGATTTCACATGAAAATCGGAATGGCTACACTGCACGCAATTGGAAAACTATACTTAAAACCTTCGGCGGACATCACACCGTAACTTTGTAATTTCTGGCTGAAATTATTCAAAAAAATTCATAGAAATTGTTCGAAATATGAATGAAATAATGTCAAAATTTGATTAAATTCTAGTTAATGTATCCTACCCAAAAAAAAAAATCCTTAAAAATTAGTATCAAACAGCCTCCTAATGTGGTTTCCCCCCTTAATGAATAAAAATATTTGAAATAAAACTACTTATGTGACATAATTATTTCTTTAATCAATGCTATGAAAGCAAATGCAAGTATTGCTATAAAAGCAAAAATGTATATCAAAGTTAAATCATAACATCTGGTATAACCAAAAGTGCAAGAAACTGAAAGTGTACCAAAATACACACATCTACAAACCAAATAAAAGAGCACAGCAGCGACGGAGATCATAAAAGCAGCAAAATTGAAATGGCTCTACTCAGAAACAAAAAAAGGGATCATGAATAGACAGAACATCCACATTTACGTCAAAGTATTACACACCAAATTATCATTATTACTACATGTAGCAGAAGACCATATTCACGATAAAATTTAAAAAATCATGTTCAAGAATCGTAACGCACAGAATCAAAAGCTTCTGAACCTACAAAATCAACAAGCTAAACCAAACAACAGGGACATTGCAACTAAAACTGAAAAAGTAATTTTTTATCCCCGAGTCAAAATTCTCTCAAAATCCTATATGAACGTCAATTAAAACCATTTAAACCTATTAAATAAAGGAGCAAAGTATATAACACCAGTTACCCCATCTACAAAACAACTAGAACTACTGTCTGTAGATACAGATATTGCCTTTAAATACAACAAGAATAACAACCTTCTCAGACATAAAACCAGTGATGTAATCCAAAAGTTTTATATAGTTAAGGCTAAAATAATGAATTCTTTAATGAATAAAAGTGACACTTCTTATATTTCTACCACAACGACATCCTCATATTATTTGAAACTTTATAAAGCACCAGATTATAGTTGTACATATATACAAAAACAAATGTTTTGTCAATATTTACGTTATTGTAGCTAACATACGATATAATCGTTTCTGAATCGAAATAACTCTAATTTCCACCCTACCTACAAACACTACGAACGACGCAACATCTAAACATATCTCTCAAACTATAAATGTAACCGAAATAATGTTCGTTACGTTGATAAAACTAATTAAACGTTTATTTATTAGAACGTATTGTCGCAATTTACAATTATATTTTATCATAATAATTCATTTTTCAGATAAATTACGAACACCTTTCTTATGCGCAGATACAAGGTTTAAAATAGAGATCAACACAGTAGTACCAAAACTAACAATTACCGCTGCATTTAGGAATGTTTGATTTAGGAAAAATCCCCTATTTTAGGAAAAACAATAAATTAAAAACCGCTAGATGGGACAATAAAGAAAAATAAACCACCATTTCTGTTTCCTACTATTGCTTTTCTTACCAAACTCTTCCAGTCTTAAAGAAGAAAATATAATTATTGAAATACAGTCGCAATTCTATAACTCCTTTTTGTAACTCCTATTTTTCCTAAACTCGATTTTTTTTTAATTTATACGTTTAGATAGAAACTTCAATTTTTTTAACCCCTGCGTAATTTCCAAAATTCACGATGCCGGATATTGCCTATCATAAACCGTATCCTGTTTGTTATAGTAAAGTCCTGTTTGTCCTAGTAAGATGGTAAAGATATATATTAATGAAATTTTAGAGTTTAAACTCATTCATTCTTCCTATATCTGTCGTTACAATTGCAAATATGAGTGGTCGGAAAAGAAAACTCAATACGATGTCGTTATCTGACAAAGTGAGGTTGATAAGTTAACAAAGGTATTAAAAAGAAAGAAGTGATTACTGAAGACTTTGGGATTCCTCCAAGAACACTTTCTTCAATTATAATTAACCGCGAAGAAATTCCGAACAAATCCGAAAATGGTGCAACTAATAATTGCAAACGTTTGAAAAAGTGTACCTACGAAGACATTGACAAATCTACTTTGGAATGGTTTAAAATTGAACGGAACAAAAATGTGCCAATGTCTGGACCACTTATTAGAGAAAAGGTTCTTTATTTTGTTGAGAGTCTGGGACGCACTGGTTTTATCGCTAGTGTAGTGTTGTGAGGCTGCCAACAATGTTGTGGGGCTGCCACCAATGTTGTGAAGGGGGTTATGGTGTGAACCACAGCCGACTTCAATGTTGAGAGGGAAAGACTACTGGCCAACAATTCTTCGGACTCTGATATATATCTAAATATCTCGGGATCTTGTAATGTAATGTTCACCGGGATTCGCAAGGCAGGTAGTTTGTCGAATAATAGTCGAGTTGGTTTTAACAATTTAATTAAACAATAATAAAACGAAATAACTTAAGAACATATAGCTACCACTCTACTCTCTTCTCTCTTACATCTTACTTCTTACTGACAACTGGGGAATGGTATTTATACCATTCCTAGTATAATATGTATGTAAGAGGGGTTAAATCATCCCTCTAATTCAAATGAGGAGGAGATTGAATTTTCTTGGCTCCTTCAATGAACAATCGAGGCTTAAATTCTCTAAATCCCTGAAAATGTCTGGTCCTCTGGTTAATCTCTATAAGAAGGTTTTTATAGGCCTTCGCAGGTTTTCTAATATGTTTGGAGGAGGTTTTTTTTTAGCGCGGTAATAAAAACCCTTAGTTTCTGGATAAACTATAAAACAATTGCATTTATCCAAAACGTGGGACAAAGGGCACGTTTTGGAATGTGCGCTAATGGCACAGATGTCCAGTCCTGGTTTGTATTACAACAGTAGGTTGGCTAGATGAGTTTAAGAAAAGGCATAATATTATTCAAAAGGTTACTTGTGGTGAAAGTGCAGACGTTAATGAACATGACTGTGAAGAGTAGTGCATTAATATCTTGCCGGAACTTTTAGCATCTTATTATGAAAAAGATATTTTTACACGGGGGAGACGGGCTTATTTTTTAAATGTTTGCCTAATAAAACGTAAATGTTAACGTTTTATTGGGCAAACATTAGGCAAAGACGAAAAGTGCTTCTGTCGAAAACACAACAAAGAAAGAATCACCGCCATGCTGGGAGCCAATATATATGGTACTGAAACCGTTGCAGAATCGCAGAAGCAATAAAAAAGCTTGGGTGACAAGCGCAATTTATGAAGAATGGCTTTCTAGTCAAGGCAAGAAATTCAATGCCGAAAAACGGGAAATCTTACTGTTTGTGGATAACTGAGCGTCACAGCCAATAATTACTAAGCAATTTAATTCGATTCGTGTTGTTTTTCTCCCGCCAAATATGACGTCAAAGTTACAACCTATGGAGCAAAGAATTATAAACATAAAATTGCACTATAGAAGAAGACTATAGTTGCCCTAGAAGACAATCAAACCTAACATATTACTTTATGGGATGCTGTTACAAACTTAACAAAAGCGTGGAACATCGATGTTCAGCAAGCAATCATAAAAACTTGTTTCATAAAGGCTGGCATTAAAAAACAAACTGGAGTGAAGACGATACACTTCTGTCAGAATTGAAGTCCGCGTATGACACATATAATCAGCATAACGTGGTCTCTTAATGATTATTTTTCTGTAGATGAAGATGTGATTGTAGCGGACTATCCAACAGATGTCGATATTTTAAACAAAATTACAAAACGCGAATATAAATATGAAGATGTCTTCTCTAGCAACGAAACGATGCCAATTCCACCCACGAACAAAGAAATTCGTAATAATTAAGTGTAACGAATATCTGTGTTCCAAAGATAATCTTCCAAACGAAGTGTACTGTTCCACTTACTTTGGAAAACTTTGTAGATGGAGAATTTTTTAATGGAAAACAATTGAAAATTACTGACTAGTTCAACAAATAATATATTAATTATAATTAATTAATTATAATTATATAACATTATATTAATAATGTATATTTCTTTTTTGTTTATAAATATACACATATGTACTTATTTACTTTGAATAAATTGTGTAGTGTATTTTACTCATTTTGTAGTTATGTATTTCTATAACTCATTTTTTTTTCTGAACTATGGTAATTCGATTTAGTAATGTTCGAAGTATATATATTTTCCTATATGTAACTAATTACATTTATTTTTAAATTTATACGTTTATTAAGTTACTAAACCGAATACTAAAATTATAAATGTAAGAATACTGGTATTATTCATTTATTCCCTATCCTATCTTTATGAATCAAATTATTATATAAAAACCTAACCATATTTCTATATTATATTAAGCATTTGTTAATCACAATTTATAAAGCAATGGTTGACCGTTAATTAACTATATATATTGTCAAGATATATAAATTTATAACATGGATTCTCATTACCGAAATATTTTTATATTATAGCAAACTTTTCTTTCGTGTACTATTAACGTAAATATTTATTATTCTATATATAGAAAAAAAAAACAATACAAAACATAAACCATAAACATTTTTTACTCGTCATTAAAATGTAATCTAAACACGTTTTAGTTGAAACAAACATATTTTTTAATCGATTTGATAAATAGAACGAAATAGAAAATACGGTTAACAAAAGCAAAAGAGGAGTTAAAGAAAATTTAAACTATTAAAAACTGGAACTAATTTCCTCAAAATAAAATTTTAAGTTTAAAAAATAAAAGTAATAAAAGTAATTCCGTAGCCGTAAGAGTAGTTTATGATACAGGTGTGTGAATAAGGGCTTTAGTGCATGAGTTGGGAAGTTTAAAGCACGAACCCCAAGGCCTTTCACACACGCGTGTCATACATTATTTTATCTGCGAAGCATGTTAATATACTGTTGAATCTACAAAAAATAATTGTTTCTTACCGGTGATATTGTAAAAAATGTAATTTTGACAGACAACATATTTCAAATCACTGACACAATAAGGTCAGAACGTTCAGCTGAGACTTCAACGACTGAGAGGCCGAGACTTCTTGATTTCAATTTTTATATACGTCAAAAAAATTATTTTCACTACGTCTATGTTTTTTGTTTAGTGATGCAAGTTGTTGCCATAGTAACAACAAACAGAAATCGTTTAATAATGAAACTCGATTTGATTTACATTGGACTTTAAACTTTTTGACTTTTGGACATTGGACTTTTACTTTTACGCACGATTTGGATACTTTTACACACTATTATAATAACAACATCCTTCACATAAAATAATATATTTGAGCCGTTTATTTTGAAAGTGACATAACTCCATTTATGTTTGATTCGAGATATTAAGGGGTTTGCATTGGATTAAATTTAAAAATATGGGTAACAGATAACATAGTAGAATAACGTTTTGGTGTTTCTAAGGGAGTCAAATTTATCACCCCAATTAGCCTATTTAACGTTATTTAAGAAATAATATGTTTTTCATGGCTGTAAATGGACTTGGGCCACTTTCAAAATCAATGAAAACACGATTCCAACTCTTAAGAAAGCACAAGTCCATCCATACATAAAATAAACTTTCCTTGGAATAAAGATAAATGTATACACTTTTATGTTATAAAATCAATAAACATAAAAAACAGTTTACATTAACATTAATATTGTTTTATTAATTATTATTCAGTCTTGTCCAGTTTGTGTATGCAGGAAGGATGTTTGTGTATGATGGAAGGTATGCATATAAAATAATTATTGTGGGCTGGTGGTACACAATGTATTATACAATGTGGTATACAAAGGTGTTATACCAAAATTCCTTGTATTTGAGGTTTGTGAGTGGTCTCGTATTTTTTGTAGTTTTTTTATTTTTACATTGAAATTCATATTCGAAGATTCATAAATTTTCTCTTGGAATATTTTAATATATTCATATTCTCATACAGTTTTTTTGCAATTTAATTTGGTATAAACAAATTATTAACAAATTACTGAAAATTACAATGGTATATCAGGAGACCCATAGCAAATCGTAACTGAAATTTGAAATTAAATTGTTAATAATAAATTCATTGCACATTGATAATTAACTGCTACTTTAATAATTAAACATAAAGCTTATGAGATCACATAAACTTTAATTACATATTTTCCACAACGGTTTGAAACTGTCTTAAAGGGACTTAAGCCACTTTCAAAATAAACTTTTTCATCACTTCATTAACCCAGCAAATTTTGGTTTTACAAAACCATAATGAATTTAAATATATTAGTAACAAGTTACTTCATTATAAAAAGATGAAGTAAAAATCTAACTATTAAGGTAGCTAACTCAATATTTTTGAAAATTGGACTTAAGCCTCTTTCAAAATAAATGGCTCATTTATTAATTCACTAATCTAAATAATAATTTATAATAAAGTATTAATATTAATTTTACAATTAATATTTTAATATTATTGTATTAATTAAGGAAAACAACTAAATCTAAATACTACTAAAAAAATTACTACTAATTAATTAAAGAAATATTTTTGTTAGAATTAAAACTAATTAATTTATGGCTTAATTTCAAACTTCGTTTAACACTAAATACTGAATACTAAACTAAAGTTCTCGTTAATTGTAAAACCCGTTCAATTATGGTTCTTTTATCAAAAACATGTAATTAACCAAAATGAACGATCGTTCAACAATCAAGATCAGCCCGAACAATTCTTTTTACGGACCCGTTTTATACCATTCCTTCATGAACGATACATCACTAGTTACTGTTAATTAAGTATAAATTATATCCACTTACATTTATTGATACGCTACAAATGTATTGATATATAATATCTATAATATATTGATATATATTATATATATATTGATATATATTATATATATATATATATATTGATATATGTAATATCCCATTCTTGATTGATAAAGCTCAATAAAATAATAATATAATAAATAAAATAATATAAAGTAAAATGTAAGAAAAAATATGATAATGCTGGTAAAAAATGTATTATGTCTTGTCTGGTTAGGTCATGTAATACTAAAGAGCATCTATATCGCACATGGCAGCTTGATAAATCAAATTGTAATCTAAAAAATGAGTGTAAAAAGTCCATTTTAAGTGAACTCCTAAAGTTAGCCAAAAGACAATATGGAAGTAATAAGGTTATGAATAGCTACAAAAACAGTAAGAAATTATGGCAATTTATCAACCGTAAGATTGGAAAGGGTACTAGATGTAATAATGAGATTGATCATATAGTCTGTGGTAACAAGAAAATTACTGAAAATTAAAAAAAAATGCTAAGATAATTTTGCAGTCTTTTTTATTAGTATAGGTACATAAGGTAGCGGGTAGGTACTCTCTGCGGTCCCGGCAGGGATAGACTTATTTCAGGGATGCGACCCTGCCTACGCGCGCATTGGTTTCTCTCCCACTCCCAAATTCCGGGAGGTTGCCATATCCAAACCTATTCCTACCAAAAACTCAAATTTATCCTTGCCATACCCTTCCTATAGGAACCCAAGGTGGTATTCTACTGCAACAGTTAAAGAAAGCTTGGGTTGCTCACATGGTCAAATGTGGGATCATGCTCAGAGTATGGTAGCGGAGGATCTTAATATATAGACAAAGGTAGCATACACAGTCTTAGTTAGATAGACAACCACTAACTCACCAACACGCAGGGCGAGCGCGGTGTTTCAATAGCCAAAAACCCCCTTCTATGAAATGTTGAATTTAAACAGAAATTTACCCCAGGTGAGCAATAAATCTCACTCTGATACATCAGCCCGCCTCAAGGATTCTGGGGGAGGCATAAATTAGAAACCAAAATTCAAACCATTCCATGCTAACATTGCTACGTACAATGCAAGATCTCTTGCCACAGAAGAGCGCATTCTAGAACTTGAACATTAGTCCAGTCATTATAGTAAGTTTACCTCGGAATTAGAGATACCCAGCTGTAAGTCTGTAAATACTTGTATATCGACACAATAAAAGTTGTCTCAAAACCTACATATGCATGTTTTGAGATACCATATGCAGGTTTTGAGATACCATATGTAGGTTTTGAGACAACTTTTAGGGTGTCAATATACAAGTATTTACAGACTTACAGCTGGGTATCTCGAATTCCGAGATTCTTACCTAATTTAAGCTTAAATGACTGGACTACATGAATCACAGAAGATAAACTGGGATATAGTAGGTCTATCCGAGATAAGACGGAAAGGAGAATATTGCATCGAACTCAAGAGTGGCAATATCCTACACTATAAAGGAAAAGAAAACACAACACATGGAGGTGTAGGACTCATAATAAAGCAGAAAGTTGCCAAATATATAACTAAAGTAGAAGCTGCATCAAGTTGAGTGATATATCTCATCCTAAAGCTTAACAACCGCTACCAGATGAAAATAATACAGAGCTATGCACCAAAACTTCCTCCTACACAGACGAAGAGGTAGAAGAATTATACGAGGATGTAGACAAAAGCTTACGGCAGGACAAAACATACGATACCCTATTTATGGGAGACCTAAATGCAAAAATAGGTAAAAAAGAAGATGAGTATGAAACATGCATGGGACAATACGGACATGGCCACAGAAATGATAGAGGGAATATCCTAATGGAGTTTCTCATGCGAAATACGTTCTATAATATAAATAGCTTTTTAAGAAAAAAACGCATAACAAATGGACATGGCAAAGCCCTAATGGTTTAGTCAAGAATGAAATTGATTACATCTTTTCAAATCGTAAAGATATAGTACAAAATGTATCTGTTCTAAATGCATTTACAACAAATAGTAACCATGGGCTAGTAAGAGCACATAAAAAAATTAACATTAGAACAGAACGGAATAAACTTCTACGAAGCGGTACTGCCAAACAAATTGACATAGAGATACTCAAAACGCAAAATATAAAGTACGAAGAGGAAGTAACGAGAAGAACAGAAAAAGTAATAAAGCTGGGAATATCAAATAAAAAAACAACTGACATAAATAGAGCCCTTATTGATATCAAAGGAGCTACAAAAGCAATAATGCCAACAAACCTAAAGAAACCAGAAAAGCTAACAGCAAACACAAAAGACCTAATGGCTAGAAGAAGAGAGATGAGGAAATGCGGAAAGGGTGAAACCGCTGAATAGGCTGAGCTGAATAAAGAAATCCGAAGGGAAATCCGACGAGATATCTATAACTGCAAATGATGAAATAAGATCGGCTCTTAAACAAAGTAAAAATCGTAGGGCACCTGGTGAAGATGGAATAATAAGCGAACAACTAAAAAAAGGAGGTGAATCAATACTTAAAATCCTCCAAATAGTCTTCAACAAGTGCCTGGAGATGGGAAATATTCCGGAGGACTGGAACAATGCGGTAGTAATTCTGCTTCATAAGAAGGGCGATAAATGTGAACATAAAAACTATCGACCAATAAGCCTATTCTCCCACCTTTACAAAACATTTATAAGGATAATATCTAACAGACTTAGCAGCAAATTAGATGCATATCAGCCCATCGAGCAAGCCGGTTTCCGAAAAGGTTATGGAACCAACGAACATCTACAATGCATGAAGTCATTGATTGAAAAGTGCAATGAATATAATATCCCACTCTTCCTCGCATTCGTTGATTATGAGAAGGCTTTCGATACCATCGAGATGTTGCCTATTTTGGAGGCTTTGGATGACTGTCGCATTGATTCGAGATATTCTGATCTAATTAAAACCATCTACGACTTGCCACTATGACGCTAAAACTACAAGATTTATCCGACAAAATACCCATCAGACGTGGAGTGCGTCAGGGAGATACCTTGTCCCCAAAATTATTTACACTTGGTCTAGAGAATATCTTTAAAAACTTAGACTGGGCGGACAAAAGAGTAAATGTTGATGGCAAAAGGCTGACGCACTTGAGCTTTGCGGATGATATTGTTTTAGTGGCCACCGAAGAGTCTGATATTGAAACAATGCTGAATCAGCTAAACAACATCTCCAAATCAACTGGTCTGCACATGAATATGAGCAAGACAAAAATCATGACACAAATCATGTTCCACACCGGCCTGATATAGTCATCGATGGTGTCATGGTGGAAAGAGTAGAGAGCAACATCTACTTGGGACATAAACTAAAAGTAGGCAAATAAAACCAAGATGCGAAGACCAGAAGAAGAATAGGACTAGGCTGGGCAGCATTTGGGAAGCTGGATTTTATTCTAACCCACAAGACGTTCCCAAGAAAGTTGAAAGCGAGAATATTTGATTCAAGTGTTGCACCGCTTCTCACATATGGCGCAGAAATCACAACATTTACCCAACAGAACATCAAGAAGCTGGCTGTTACGCAAAGATCAATGGAACGGAAAATGCTAGGCATAACGTCACACCACAAGAAAAGGAACGAATGGGTGCGGAAGAAGACAGGTGTTGCGACGTGGTGGAAAGAGTGGCGCAACAGAAATGGAGTTGGGCTGGGCATATCCTACGAACAACTGATGACAGATCTCACAGAATCCTGGTATGGATACCAAGATACGGAAGGAGAAACATAGGCCGCCCCCCTAAAAAACGGAGTGACGATATCCGGGAAGTAGCAGGAAGGAAATGGTTAAGTCTAGCGAGGAATAGAGAAGAATGGAAAGTTAAAAGGGAGGACTATGTCTAATATTGGAAGAATAAAGTCTGAAAAAGAAGAAGAAGAAGAAGATAGGTACTGACTTAGCCACTAAAATTAAACAAAATAATGTAAATATAACCACGAATTTTATAAAACGTAATGAAAATACAATATTCCTAAGTCCAACCTTATATTCAGATGTGGAAAGAAGCGTCTGTGAATAGAAGTATATGTGAAGTAAATATGAATAAGTAGAGTTTTGAAATGGCTATTTCATGATATGAGTAAGCCTATTGAACATATTTTCAACCAATGTATGACCAATGATATATGGCCAAAAGCTCTTAAAAAAGCCGAAATTATACCGGTATATAAATCAGGTGATAAACATTTAACCAACAATTATAGACCTATTTCTTTAATCTCGAATATTGCCAAAGTTAAAACACCTACATTATCAACTTTTAAATGTTTTATACTTAACTTAAATATAGTAATATCTGAAAAACTATTCGTTTTTATGAATAAAAGTGTAAATGATGCTTTAGTTCACGTAACAAATTTAACAATCTTGATATTGCTAAACCAACAATAGTAGCTTTTCTTGATCTAGCGAAGGTTTTTGATACAGTCAATCACAAAATTCTTCTTTCTAAGCTCGATTCATATGGAATTAGCGCTATTGCTTATGACGTGATTAAAAGCTGAACTGATAGAATGCAAGTGGTAAAATATAATGATTGTTATAGTAACACACATATTATAGTAACAGGGGTCACCCAAGGTATAATCTTGGGTCGTTGACTTTTCATACTATATATCAGGGGTGGGCAAATCTTTTGGTTGTCGGGCCACATTACGTAAGAAAATTTGACCGCGGGCCGCATTAAATTTTTTTCTATTTTAATACTTCTTTATTTATTTGTATACCATGACTATTGCATATTCAGAACACCCATAAATATGCAGTGTATATAAAATAGTGGCAGGTAGATAATGAAGAAAACATCAGGCCTGGTAAACATAATAAGCATGTCATTTCCAATGAAAGTAGTTTATAAATTGCTTCGCGGGTAGCATATAAGGTCGACGCGGACCGCTATTTGCACAGGCCTGCTATATATCAATGATATTTTTAATATTCTACCTAGTAGCAACTTAGTTTCCTATGCTGATGATACGGCTATATTATGTTCTGGTCAATACTGGGATAAAGCTGGGATATAAATATTTGATCTTTGTCTTTCATAAGACACATTTACAACAAGAGTTTACATTCTTGAACCAAAAGCTATGGAGGTCGTTTATCAAGCCTTATTTCAGAGTATCGTAAACTATTGTATAATTGCATGGCAAGGTTAGTGCCCATATTAATGCATATAAACCACTTGTCTCGATCCGAAATGGACTGATATGAAAAATTAATGTGTTATCTGTACCAAGTATTGATAAAATCTATATATCTAATGCTTTTGTATATTTTTATGATACCTGTAATAGAATGTATATGAAGCGTACTGGGAAAACGGGAAACAAGTTAATAATTTTGCCTAACAGTAAGAAATGTCTTGGTCAGAAAAATGCGTCTTTTACGGCTCTTAAATGTTTTAATAAACTATCGAATAATCTAAAGACTTTGAGTGGTAACAAGATAAATGTGAAAAAAAATGAATTGGAATAAATCTTGGTAACTCTCAACAAGCTGTTCTGCAGGAATTTTATGATGTACATATGCATGTTGTACATATTGTTTCTTAATGGGGTCTGAATGGTATATGTGTGTTTATGTCGATTACGTATTAATAGGTTTTTTAAATTAATAAATATTAATTATTAAGTTCATGTAAATAGTGTTAAGAAGGTTATGTTGATTTTATTTTAAATCGTTTTAAAATTTCCAATGTATGGAATCCAGTTTCTATGTGCAGATAATATATACATGGCATCATAAATGGCGAATGTTAGTTCGCCGAAACGTCGAGTACCTTGTGTATTTTGCTGGATATGAATAAATAAATGTTATTACTTAGCTCAAGTTATGAAAATTTAATATTAAGATCTGATAAATGTACATTAGAGATAGTTATTGCGCTGTTTTAGCAAATGTGAATCAATAGTTTAATTAATACTAATAAGCAAATCACAAAAAGTAGGAACAAATGAAGAACGTATGATGGATTGATGATAATTATAATATATCTGCAAAAATAGATAGATGAAGACAACCCATCTGTGCAATATTATCTTGAAAAAAAACCAAGTCTGAGTTTTTATCATCTGTTATAATATTAGAGATACCCAGAGCAACTATACAATTCACAATATCATCCATAACAATAAATATTCGTTCATTATACTAAAATATAAATATTTTTGGAAACGCTTAAGGTACGTTTAGACTGGGACACTTGTCTAAGAACTTGTAAGAGTCAATACACAAATTTTGAAACAGCACCTCTTACAATAACTAGTACATTTTGTACGAGCTCATACACTCCCTCTTACATTTTGAGTGAGCTAAACGAAGCATTTGACTTGTGTGAGGTGAATTATAATGTTTTGATCAGCTGATTATAGAAAGATTGGAATTTAAAACGGCGAAGTTATGATCCGTTTGTCGCTTGAGGCGTGTTAAATTGTTTACCTGTTTAAAGTGTTGTAAATAAAGTTTATATATTAATTTTATTATATTAATAAAATAAATTCTTATATAAACCAGGATGCCATTGATTCCTTGTCAAAACGTTCCCCTTGTCGACGTTTCGTATAAATTCTACAAAAAATGTAACTGAACATGACAATTGAGGGTGACAAATTAAGAGTGTCTTGTTTTTCCTGAACAAAAAGAAAATAAAGTAATAAGTTATTTGCCATAATTTAAACTGTTTAATGTTCAGTGAACCTTCAAGTTTTTTTATAATATGGAGCGTTGACCGATTAAACAAAAGATTGCTTGTGTAGAACATTTTATTAGAACTCCTTAGAACTCCATTATTCAAACTCAGAGGTGGTTTCGATAACAGTTTTTTTTTTGCAGGGCAATTATAAAATGGGTTGAAAAATATCGTCAAACAGGTCCTCGTAAGGATACTAAACATGCAGAGAGGAGAGAAACTGCTAGAAGAGAAGTGAATACTTTGCAAGTTAGGAACAGAATTAAAGGATATTCCAATCAATACGTGTGAGATTTATCGCAGCAAGTAGGAATTTCAAATGAGTCTGTAAGAACAATTTTATAGAGAGATTTACTTTTTCGGCCTTACAAATAGCAAAAAGCCCAAAAACTTCTTCCGATTTTTACTTCTACTTTCCAAGTATATTTTGTTTGTTCCGCTCCTCATGTAATTGAAAATATGCGGTACTCAAAATGATGTTGACAAAATTATCTTCTCTGCTCAAAATGCATCCACTGGATTCTAAACGTGAGTTCCGGACTACGTTTAGAAAAAAAAATGTACATTACTGGTCTGCCGAAACCCCTCAAGTTATATTCGAAGAAGAGCTGCATTCTCGAAAGGTATGGTGTGGAATATGCTCAGCTGGAGTATTAGGACCGTATTTTTTGAATATGAAATGGGAAACGCAGTAGTTGTCAATAGTTAACGTTATATGTAGATGCTACAAACGTACTCAATGGATGCCATCGCTCAACTCCAAGCAATAAACGATATTTGAAATCAGCAAGACGATGCAAGGCATAATGTATCCAACATGTCTATGGGAGTATTACGTGAGATCTTTCCTAGTCGTCTGCAATGTTCCCTCTAATTTTTTAATTGACTGCGCGGCACAAAAGTATGATTGTGCAAAAATCTTCGAAAGCATTTGAAAGTGCAAAAATCAAAATGATGTGCAAAAATCAAAATGATGTGCAAAAATCTTCGAAAGCATTTGAAAGTGCAAAAAAGGTTCAGCACTTCGATTTCCTTTGGGTAGCCAAAAAAAATCAGGAAAAAAATTTACAAAAAAATTTTCAACACAATTTTTCCATCATTTCTCGAAAAAAATCATCGAAAAATATGTGCTTTTTAGGTTTTTTTTCGATTTTCTCGAGAACGGTACAAAGCAGCGAAATCATTTTCCGCACACAGAAACTACACGACAAGGCGAACAAGTCGATGTGTAAATTGTCTGGAAAGATTCAATAATATGTCGCGAAATTTCAAACTGAAATTTACCCGATTCTCGATAAACGTAGCTGTCTAAGTAGATGTCTCGAAAACGGTTGCAGATTATCAAAAATGAATTACGGCATCGTTTTCAGAAGGTCATTTTCCCTTCAATACACTAAGACTGTCCGCGGGAAAATCACGACTGTCCGAGATCTCTACTCGAACGCCGAAATTTCTTAAAAATTCCTTCAATTCTTGCATTGAAATGTAATTTGCATATCTGTAATCAGCAGGGAAAAAGCTTTCATAAACGTTTTCCAATTCTGCTGTAACTCAAAAAATAACGATTTTGATAAAATCGATTTTCTGGCATTTCGTCCTTTCCGCGGTCTAGACTCCCCGTGTTGATGGTATTTCTTAATTGAAAGCTTCCTAGGGAATATTATATACGTTTTCCGACTCATTTTGGGATGCTGAATCGATTGGTGAAGACTAGAAGTCTCTGTGTGGCCGTTCAAAAGTTATGACAGCGTGAATTCAGTCGGAAAAGCGAGATGATGTTAAGCAAAAAAATACATAAAACTTATTTATTTGTAACTTTAGAACGAAATAAACGGGAAAACCGTTTCCAGCACTTCGATTTCCTTCGGGTAACTAAAAAAATCACGAAAAAAAATTTACAAAAAAAATTTCAACTAAAAATTTTTCATCACTTCGTTTATATGTAGGTACTTTTTCAGTTTATTTCGATTGATCTGGAGAACGGTAAAAAGCAGCGAAATCATTTTCGGCGCCAGAAACTACACAAGACGAAAAGTCGATGTGTAAATTGTCCGGAAAGATTCAATAATTCGTCGACAAATTTCAAACTGAAATTTACCCGATTCTCGATTTGATAAGTACATGTCTCGGAAACTGTTGCAGATAATCAAAAACGGATTGCGGCATCGTTTTCAGAAGGTCATTTTCCTATTTATACACTAAGATTGTCCGCGGGAAAATCACAACTTTCCGAGATCTCTACTCGAGCGCTGAAATTTCTTAAAAATGTCTTCAATTCTTGCAGGTGGTACTGAATGGCAAGAGCTAATGAAATATAATTTGCATATCTGTAATCATCAGGAAAAATGCTTTGAGAAACGTTTTAAAATTTTGCTGTAACTCAAAAAATAACGATTTTGACAAAATTGATTTTCTCGCATTTCGTCGTTTCCGCCGTCTAGACTCCCCGTGTCGATGATATTTCTCAACTGAAAGCTTCCTAGATAATATTATATACGTTTTCCGACTAATTTTGGGATGCTGAATCGATTGGTGAAGACTAGAAGGTTCTGTGGTGAGCCGTTCAAAAGTCATGATAGCGTGAAATCAGTCGGAAATATTCCAAAAAGCGTGTATGTTTTTTATTAAACAACCTCTATATTCAGTTTCTTCGGCATCAATGACTTTTTTAACAAAAAACATATTTTTGTTGATTCTAGTAGTTTTAATTCATTGACTCATACCATTTTCGAAATGACGGGTTCATTTGTACATTAAAAGAGAAGGACATATCCTCAATTTTGAAATAACTTCAAAAGAAATATTGGAGAAATGTTCTACACTAAATATCAAAATTGTGTGAATTACAGAAGCGACACGAAACATTTAAATAGTCATTACGCAGGTATAATTGAGAGATAGAAGAAATTTAAAAATTCAACAACAGAATTTTGTTGATAATTCCCCAACATGGCAGTGAAAATTTAAATTTATATTTAATTGGAATTGAATGTACCAATGTTAATACATCTTCTATTTAAATTGGAAAATAATAGTTGTTTAGGTAAGAAACAATGTCATAAAATATTGTGTATTTAACGCCTATGTTTTGTTTGTAGCATGAGGAAGGAGAAAATAAATCACCAAAACGATGCATTAACCACATTTTTTTAATTAATCCCCACACCTCATGAACCTTTTATAAGTAATGAATTGATAATTTAGGATTAAGCATTTAACTTGTTATTAAACTTTAGAAATTACTCTACAATGTTCAATAAAAAAAAATGGTGTCCAACTTTCAATTTCAAAAAAACTTTTTGATTTTGTTTTTTAATAATTGCAGTTTAAACTCAGGACACTCTTAATTTGTCACCCTTAATAACATAACCTTTAAATCAAATAAATTAGTTTTGACTTGTTTATGAACTTGTTCAAGAAGTGTAAACGCAGCCACATTTATCATCATGTTTTTCATGACTTGTATGTGCATACTTGTTTCTCACACAAGTTCTCATAAACGTGTGACAGTGTAAACGTACCTTTAGTAAAACCAATCATAGCAAAAATAATATTTAAAGTTTGCAGAAAATTAGTGTGAATTTGTATGTGATAGTTTAATAATTGATAATAAAAATAATGTAGTAGTAATAGGTATATAAAATTAATATAATAATTAATTTAAAAAAAAATAACTATAATTTTCACATAATTACAAAAAGTTCGTTTTCTAATACTATATCAGTCAAAGCAGTAGCTAAACACAGAACAGAAGATTTGATGCTGTAACCAAAAACAAAAAAGTGGTAATGGAATAATTTACATGCAATAAAATTAAATTAAAATTAAAATATTTGCACCAGTTTAAACGCACAAAACCAACAAATTTATATATATTTTACGGCAATTAAAACAAAACATGTAATAATGAGTCCTAATTAAAAATACTTAAAATAAATAACATGGACATAAAAAATTAACAGCGTAAGCGAGCAAAAACCATTAGATATAGCTAACCAACAATTTAATAACAATCTCCGCGACCTAGGAAGTTTATAAAATTAGCCAATGGCAACAATCCATTTAAATGTTAAAGAGAAAACAAAACCGATTAGGAACAGGATAGAGCGCAGAGAAAAATGCAATGCTGTTTGACCCACATACACGTATCACTATTTATTAATTGAAGTAAATTGTCAAATTTTACATTTATTTTGTAATGATGGTAGATTAGAGTTGGAATTAACAAGTTTTTTTTGACACAATATTTGGCTCATAAATATTTAATTCTAATTATAAGAAAATCTAGTCAAAATAGTATTTTATACCAAAAAGAGTTGTCTTTAAATTAATAGATATTTTGAAGCAATTTTATGAATTCCTGTCCTCAATCTGTCCTCAATTTTCAATCATATCCAGCCTAGACCGAGTTCGATTTATGTCTAGACTTCTCCTATCTGGTGTGTCTTGTTTTGTGTAGATCTATACAGCCTTCCAATCTTGTCTCGTCTTTTCTAGTCTTGTCTAGTATAGTTTAATCCAGTCTAGGTTAATCTACTCTAAGCCATAGCACTAATAGACAACTGGATGGAGAAAAAACAGCTAAAGCTCGCTACAGAAAAGATAGAAGTGGTTTTATTGACGGGAAGAATGAAGACCAGTCACATTTAAAATAAAAAGCGAAACAATAATACAAAAGGAAGATATTAAATACTTAGGCGTAACCATAAACAAAAATCTTTCCTTCCGACAGCACATTGTTTTTGCTGCTGGGAAGGCACTAGAAACCTCAGCAGCACTTGTAAAGTTTATGCCAACTGTAGGTGGTCCTAATAGCACCAAACGAAGGGTCTTGTGCTCAGTTGTGAAATCTGCCATGCTCTACGCTGCGCCAATTTGGAATCGAGCCATGGAGAGAGAAAATCTAAGGCAAAAACTACAATCCATTCAACGACAAATGGCGCTACGCGTGTCCAGTGCTTATAAGACCGTCTCAGGAGACGCTGTTCTCGTTATTGCGGGAATAGCTCCTATAAAATTTCTTGTTGAAGAGAGAGACACGCTTTATAAACAAAAGAGCGGTGAAAATAAAAGGGAACTGAGGACGAAGGCAAGGACTCAAATGCTAGAAAGTGGGCAAGAGTACTGGGAAGCCTCAGAGAGGGATGAATGGACGAGACTCCTAATCCCAAAATTGTGTCCTTGAGTCACGAGAAGGCACGAAAAAGTTACCTACTACCTGCTGCAGGCGCTGAGCGGCCACGGGTGCTTCAAAGCCTACCTGCACATTTTTGCGCGCGAAGCAGACAACCAGTGCGTTTATTGTGACAAGACAGATAGTGTGTATCACGCAATCTTCGAATGCCCCAGGTGGTCTTTAGAGAGGGAAATATGGACAAAAACAAAGAGAATGGTAGAAACTAGCACACTGACGAAGGCAATGCTTAAGAGTGAAGAAGACTGGTCTGCAACACAAATAATGATAAGGGACATACTAAGCATGAAAGAACAGGATGAACGGACAAAACAAAGTAGAACTGGTTGCTAACGGCAACTAAAACAACCTTAATCCCTAATCACCTTCCGTGCATGAGGAACGTAAGGATATCAAGAAAACTCAAAGCCAACGCCATCTTGAAGATAGGCGAAAATCAGTTCCAAGATGCCCGCGAGATTCCAGGGGGGATACCTCCAGGGGATCAAGATAACTGAATGTGCTTGCTACGTCCCCATTACAAAAAAACTACTCTGTCCTAGACTGCTCTAGTCTTATCTTGTCTCGACCTGTCTTATCTTCTCTGGCATTGTCTTGTCCAGTTTTGTATTGTTTTGTTTCACTTATCTATTCTTGCACAGTCTTATCGAGTCACAGTCTAGTTGCGTCTTGTCTTGCCCTGTCTTACATAATCTTATCTACAATAGTGTAGTCTTGTCTAGTATTGTGTAGTCTTGCGTAATTGTCTAGTCTAGACTAATCTTGTCTAGTGTAGGCTAATCTTACTAGTCTTTTCTAGTCGGCCTGGTCCTGTTTGGTCTCGTCTGGCCTTGTCTGGTTTTGTGTGGTCCTGTCTGCTCTTGTCTGGTCTTGTCTGGTCTTGCCTGGACTCGCCTGGTCTTGTTTGGTCTTGCCTGATCTTGTCTGGTCCTAGCTGGTCTGGTCTTGCCTTGTCTAGTCTTGCCTGGTCTTATTTGGTCTGGTCTGGTCTTGTCTGATCCTGACTGGTCTTGTCTGGTCTCGTATGGTCTTGTCTAGCCTTGTCTGTTCTTGTCTGGTCTTGCCTAGTCTTCTCTAGTATTCTCCGATCATTTCTGTTCTTGTCTGGTCTAGTCTTCTCTGTTACTATCTTGTCCTGTCTTGTCCGGTCTTGCCTGGTATTGTCTGATATTGTGTGGTCTTGTCTGGTCTTGTCTAGTCTTACCTGGTCTTTTCTGGTCTTGTCCGGTCTTGCCTGGCCTTGTCTGGTGTTGTCGAATCTTCTGGTCTTATCTTGTCTGGTCTTGTCTAGGGCTTTGTCCAGCCTTGTCCTGTCTGTTCTTGTCTTTTCTGGTCCTGTCTAATCTTTTCTGATCCTGTATGGAATGTCTGCCCTTGTCTGGTCTTGCCTGCTCTTGTCTGGGCTTGGCTTATCTTGTCTGGTCTTGTCTGGTATTGCCTGGTCTTGTCTGTTCTTGTCTGATCTTGCCTGGTCTTGTCTGTTCTTGCCTGGTCTTGTCTAATTGTGCCTGGTCTTGTATAGTCTTGTAATAACACTGAACATAATAGTTGTATAACAGTAATAAAACTAATGCTATTACAAATTTGTTTTATTACAAATAAATAAATTAAAAATAGAAATAAAATAAAATAAATTGGTAACCTAACCTAATTAAACAATATAGCCGTAAATTTCAATAGTTTCCAACTTGCGTTTGGGAAAAAAAGCTAAATGAAATACAATATTCATATGTTGAATCACAAAAAACACGAAACAATTTTGATAAAAGTGTCAGGATATCTACTTTGGCCAATATACACAATGGTGACCGCTGTGAATAAATATGAATATTTTCAATTCCATATTCAGATATTCATTACTCTAGGATTACTCAATAACAAAACGAATGCCATTACCCATTTCATAGCTGTTCGAATAAACTACATGAAACATCTCTTGAAAAAAAATCACATTTTTTCCGTTAAAAAATAATCGATTTATATCAATCATTTATTTTATAATTTAAGAAAAAGAAATATTAAGATTATTAAAAGCCAGCACACAATTATGACCAAGCCATCGGCTGACTTTCTAGTCGTTGTCGGCTAATGAATAAGAGACGTTTAGTTTGTGAGCATACACACATCTGCACATAAGGCTAATTTATTACTCCTATATTATTTTAAAACGACTACAATTTACTTACTATGCACTAAATCACAGTAGCTTAGTAGTCAGTTTAATATAACGAAAATAGACAATAAGATTTGATTTAATCATAATACAACCATTATGTATAATAGATAAATATATAAGATTGATATTTAAGAATAATTAAAAAAAAAATTTAGCAACGAAATATGCAATTCCTGCTTAATTTATCAGCCGTTAACAAATATTTGTGGTAACCTCTAAAGTTATGTGTAACAGATAATATTATGTAATAGAAAATTTGATTAATGAAGTAATATTGTGTTGTAACTTTTGGTAAGATTAAAGTTTAATATTTAAAGTATATCTTAAATTTAGCTTTGTTCTTCTATGAAATTGAGAAACATCTTTGTTATTCTTGATGTTCGCATTCTACTAGACTAGACAATATCTAGAAAGACTCTACTAGAAAATATCTACAAAATGTGTTTTTAGGTTTTTCCATTATCGAAATAGCGATTAAAACTGAAAATCCTTAACTAATGACAGTCTATGCATATAGTAAATAATACTGAACGTGCCTTGTGACGTCATCTAAAGCGCGCGAAAAATAGGAGCGTTCAAACAGGTCAAATAGAATCGGTATTATTTTAAAAATTAATTTGAACACTCAACAGTATTTATATTTTGACTGTGCTATAACGAAGTAAAAAGAAAAAAGCATATTCAATATTCTACTATACGAATCAGCTTAGGCAGAATTTTGGCGAATTTTAATAAATATTGCATAAACTGCGTAAGTGAATCACGAAATTTTCTAAGAGGTATTTCCTACATATAAGCTATTTATCTCATATTTTAGGATTTCAACTATTTTTTATGACATATTTGGACTCTTATGCCGAGGATATAGTGTGCCCATAAGACGTCGTGTAGAAGCTGTTCAACTTCAAATTGCAATAAATGTTGAACGGTTTATTGAATTGACCTTCATTTTTTTATATTTCCTAATGAGATCCTTAACTATCCATAGAAGTTTCATAATTTTCTTACTATTTAGATCAACATCCAGAACATCCTTAACCTTACACACTATTAAGTTTCACCAAGTGCTTCATTATAGAACTTTTTTTTACTTCGGTATTTTCAGAAGACACAAAATCATTTGAAGTTAATATATCAAAACTAACTCCCTTATCGTGTTGGGCTCAAAATAAGTCTACAAATAGGAGGTTGTTGAATGGATTTCCTGTCAATTTAGTCCAAACTGTAGTTCCCCTTTCCCGCAGAAAAAAGAAAAATATCGTGATAAAAATCGATCGAGTAAAATATGCGATTGCTCGCCTTAAACGAAATGAAATTCATGAACAAGAATATGTCATAGAAATGCAATGAAAATAATTAATGTGCATGTACATTACAATACTCAAGGTTGCCAAATTTATAAAAACGGTTGCTGATACAATCCGAAAGATTTGAGGTTTTTTCATTATACGTCTTCCTATTCATAATCTGTGGTTTTAGCATTTTTTTTCACCTTTTGAATTTCAATACTTGATTTACAATTTAGTGCTACATATTCACAAAAATCGTACATTACGCACATTACGTTATTCGACAAAAATGTCGGGAAATGTTTAAGAAAAGAAGGAAAGACTTTAGAAAAAGATACAAAAGAAATTAAGAATTAGATACAAAAAATGTACAGAAAAAATTACAATTTTACGAAAGTTCAGAAGATATAAGAAAAATCACAACAATTTGTTGATTAGAGTTTGTGATTGTGAATTATAATTTGAACCCAACTCAGTTAACCCTAGATTACTAAACTATCATAAAAATTACGACGGTATAATCACGATTCCTTGAAAAAACAAAGTTCGCGTCATTCCCGCATCCTTCGCAGAAATGTACCTTCTTAATACGTCCTTCAGTGTGCCACGCTCTGCCATTGTGGTCCGGTGTGATTTGTGTTTTGAGTTATTGCGGGGGTGTCGTAAAATTTATGAAAGTTTAGTGTTTGTGGTGACTGTTTAGGGTGACTTTTGAACAAAGGTAAGTGTACTTTTTTAACACTTTTTACAAATATGTAATGTTCTATGTTGATTATCGCTTATTTGATTTATATATGAACATATACAATATAGATGTATACGAGATATATACGAGTTGTTAGAGACGATGAAATTTGTAAATTATTGGAGGCGGTTGTTCATGACGAAGATGACTATGAGAGCGTACAGCAGCAAAAGATACAGAGTGAATCGGAAGATAACTTAGTAGTGGAGGAGCATCAGCCGACCACCGATAGTGATAATGAAGAATACACAATTATACAAGGTATCGTGGAAAATTCTGATTGTGATGTTCCTTTTTCACAGTTACGAATGCGACACAGGCGTATAGAATCTTATTTTACACAGTCTGAAGATTCGGTACCCATTGAAACTGATAGTAGTTAAAACAGAACAAAGTATGATCCCAGAGTTATAATACTAAGAAAAACAATAATTCGAGGCAAAAATGGACCTAAATGGAAAAAGCCTAGAGAGCTAAGAAAGCGAGCTACTTCCAGAAATATCATAAGTTTTGTTGGGGGACCTCAAGGTAAAGCACGTAATATCATGAAACCCTCTCGAGATGTTCTGGTTATTTCTTAGCAGTTGAAATGCTTGAAGAAGTAGTCAAATATACTAACGTGGAAATCGAGTAAAAAAGTCAAACTACGCTAAAAAAAAAAAACAAATACAATTACCAATACTGATAAGCGTGAATTGAAAGCTTTACTCGGACTGTTATTATTGTCTGCTGCACTAAAAAGCAATCATCTAGCCTCGAAACTTTTATTCAGTACATCATATTAATGATGGGCAAACTCGTATTTTTGTTAACTCGAGTTAACCCGGTTAAAAATTTGCGTAACCCGATTTCAAACCGAGTTATCCAAACCGAGTTAGCAAAAAAATATGAAGTTTATTATAAATTAGATTCTGGGCGCCCCTGGTCTTAATTGGCAATTATAAGCCAACCATTTTATTTTTCGCCCATTAATTTTCATAGAAAAAACTGTTTTTTTTTTGCAGGAAAATACACAATGTGTAATGGATGTTAAATTATACAAAATTTAAAATATATATATATATATATATAATAAATGAATTTATAAATAAACAAGCAACAAAAAAAATCAACAAAATCTGTAATACCTAAATATGACTTAAATGGAACTAAATTTTTTTATTTCATAACTGAAAGCTACTATTTTAAGAAAAACTATTTTAAATCTTAACTATTGTGTTGTATTAAGAAATAATATTTGGTTTACTCTTTTTGGTGCTAAACGGTTTCGTCTTTCATTGCATAAAATGCCAGCTTTCGAAAATAATCTTTCTGAGGGAACTGATGTAGCCGGTATACAAAGGTATTTTTTCGCCATTTTAAACAATGCTGGAAATAAACTTTCTTTTTCACTCCAAAATTGAAGTGGATCTTTTTTGCGATCTAAATATGGCATTTCAACGTACTGTTTTACTATCATAGCAGCTGAAGAATATGGAGTACACTTTTCGTTCATTTTTGTTATTTTTTTATCCACAACAGCCCAAATGTCATCATCTGAACAGGTCAATTCAGATACAGTAGCAGTAGAAGTTGATGGTTGTTCTCGTAAATGTAAGGTATTTGTTGAAACTGATATTATGTCCTGTAATTCATTTATTACCCACATTTGTGCATTCTTAGCATAACTTTCTAATAAGAATGCTCTTTTCTTAAATCGAGGGTCAAGAAAGGTAGCTATGGCTGCTGTTCTATTATTTTCATAAATTCCAAGTCGTTTTTCAACTACATTGTCAAGAATTTGTTGTAAAAACTTGCCTGACTCTGTCAGTGGAGTTTTGCTGTTTACAGCCTTCCTGAGACCAAATACAAGAGGTATAACAGAAGACAGGGATGGGTATTTTTCTCCAGATAAAATGACAGTTACCTGTTCAAAAGGATGTAAATGCGCCACCATTTCTTTAGCCAATAACCACTCATGAGACTCTAAATTTGATGGTGGTAAATTCAATGTAGGTAAAACAGCAGAAAGCGATACCTTCAATTTGATTAAGCGCTCCAGCATGTAGAAAGTACTGTTCCACATGGTACGAACATCTTGCTTTACTTTTAGTAAATCCATATTCATTTGTTTTTGCATGTCAAGTAAAGCATAGGACGACTTGCTGCTGTGTTGAAGTGGGAAACAATCGAACGGCACATTTTTAATACTTGTAATATTTGACTGTTATCCAGATTCTTTTCTAAATCAGCCCTTTCTTTATCTATACAGTCTTTGACAACAAGGTTAAGTGTATGAGCAACACATAAATGGTTTCGTTTTTTAAGAATCTCACTAATTGCCTTTTTCATAGGTGCAGCATTATCAGTGACTATGCAGACTATTTTTGAATCTATTTTCTTCAATAATTTTTGTAAGTTTTTTTCTAGATGGAATTTCGTACTCGGAGTTTAAGGTTTTGGTAAATTTGACTTTTGGTAATTTTAACCTTCATTGTCAACGATTTGTAATGGCTGGTAATCTTTGGCTGGTAATTGATTTCTGCACAGATTTATTGTATAGATTCAAATTTAAACGGCTTTGTTTAAATTTTTTTGTTGGAGTTTCGACATCATTTGACGAAACCGGAACAGGCATCGACGGCATCGGCGATTCATCTAATATTGATTTTTGAAATTGACTTGTTGATTTTATTGTATTACTTACTATCGAGCGCCATCAAGCCAATGTTTTCACTGGGATGTTTCTTTTTAATATGATTCATAAATGTGATTGTATTTACAGAATATTTATATGTGTTAGAATATGTTTTACATTTTACATTTCCGTCAATGGGTAAACTAAACACTTCCCACACCACTGATCTTTTTCTAGGACCTGGCATTATTCCGATAAACTTTCCCAACACTATGTAGAAAATATTTACTTTACACTACACGTAGCAACAATCGGCTTAGGTCGGGTATATCCGCACCACGATGTATTGCGTTTGCGCCGTTGACAATGATCGTAAAGGAGCCGAACCGATTAGTCGGTCGGTGATGCGGCGTATCAACTCGAGTTGGTTTTTTGTTCAACCAACTCGAGTTGGTTTGTTGGTTTCGAGTTGACTCGAATTATCCTTAACTCGAGTTAAAAAGTCGAGTTGACCCATCACTACATCATATAGTGTTTCTCAATTCAAAGCCTGTATGTCTGTAGATAGAAGTGACTGATGCTCATATGGAGCCTCACCTAAAACAAAGAATAAATACTCCAAAAAATAATCGGTGGAGGACTAACGAGAAATACGGTCTACGGTTTCATATATGCCGATGATACGGCTATAGCAGCTCAAGGCAGAACTATCAACGACATAGCGGATAAATTATCACACGCTCTGGAGGATCGAGCAGCCTACTATAAAAATAACCATCACACAGCTAATCCCACCAAGACCAGGTGTGTGCTTTCCATATTAGAAACACGGAAACACACAGGAAGCTAAGAGTGGCCTGGCAGGGTCCAAAAGTTGGAACATAACAACACACCGAAATATATAGGCATACGCCTGAACCGAACTCTGAATTTTCGAAAACACTGTCAAGAGATCAAATGGAAAGTATGCGCAAGAAACAATATCATTCGAAAACTAACAAACATAAAATGGGGAGCACAACCAAAACAACAAAAACCTCATACACTCCGGACTTCGGCCCTTGCTTTATGCTTTATGCGCCGGCAAGGTGCAATTCCGCTCATACCAAGCACGTTGACGTGGCACTGAACGAGATGGTGCACATGGTGTCTGGCTATCTGAAACCGACCCCGGTGGAGGAAATCTACCCAATAGTTGGTATTGCCCCACCCACAATCAGGATGTGTGCTGCCGTGGGGGCTGAGCGAAAAAAAAAACAAGACACCTACTAGAGGCATTCATTATATGGGCATAAAATGCAACCGCATAGACTTAAGTCTCGGAAGAGCTTTATGCGGTCGACCCCTGGAGATTACGCCTAACCTAACAAACCTATGGCAAGTGGCTACCATCCGCACACGGATCGAGGCAAATAAAGAGCTGGCACCTGGACACTATCTACCTTTCCCCACATGGAGGACGCTGAACAGGCTAAGAACGGGAGTCGCACGATGTAACAGCAACCTAAAAAGATGGGGCAACAAAGAGGATGACAATTGTGAATGCGGCGTAACTCAAGACCACCAACATCTGAATGTGTGTCCAAACATGATTGAGACTTACACAGCGGAGGACCTAATACTCGCAAATGACAAAGACATATGTGGCTGATTTTTGGAAACTGAAAATTTGATTTGTTATGGTGATCCAAATACGGAAAGTAATACTCCAATATTGCGGTGAGATATAAAAGAGCAGATAAACGAAATTCCTGAAGTGGCAACTATGCAAGAATCAAATTCTAGAAAAACATGTACCTGCCTAAGGCAAGCAAAAAGACAAAAAACTTTTGCATGATATGTAAAAGAGCCATATGTAGGGCGCACAACATGAATTCCTGTGTGTATTCAAACGTTCATGTGTTCAAACTGTGTAGAGCAAAAAATGTATACTATTTTCATTATTATGTGATCTCTTAAACCCAAACAATGTAACTCTGATTTCTAAAATAATTAAAGTTTATAATTCGTAAATTTATTCTCTTTTATCTCGATGTCGTATTTTTTACGAATCATTAGTAACGGCACTTGCAGGATAGTTTAGTAATCTAGGGTTAAAAGCGAAAGGATATTCTTAA
This sequence comes from Phosphuga atrata, assembly GCA_944588485.1. Lineage (NCBI taxonomy): Eukaryota > Metazoa > Arthropoda > Insecta > Coleoptera > Silphidae > Phosphuga > Phosphuga atrata. Next base: position 31,114,924 of record OX155898.1, read on the forward strand.
CGTATTCATTTTTATTATATTATTTGAGCTACATTTTACCTTTGATTTCATTAAATAAGCTTTTTTTCAAATTAATTATTAGGTATAGTTTAAAAATTTGGAAATGATCCATTTTACCTCCTAATTTGAACATATCCGTAAGCTGCCAGTACATACCATAACTAGCTTATCATGGTCAACGAAAAGATCTTCCTGTAATGAATTTCCAATAAATTTAATTCTAGATGAATAATTCGACGTTATTTATTCGTCTTTTGCCTCGATGACCATTTCACCGCAGAGTATAAAATGAAGATATTATAGAGGATATTATAGAAGGTATTATAGAAGATATTGAGAAGATATACGAAGATATATGAAGATATTGAGAAGTAAAGTAAACTCATCACAAAGTGAGTTTCAGTTTATGGAGGACTGAAGAAGGTTGAAAGAAGGAAGACAATTATTTTGCTATAAGCTAATTTGCTTTTTGTGATTTTGTAAAATACTCACCTGGCTTCTTAGTTAAATGTAGTGAACTGACTAACTACCGAGATTCATCGCATATTTTGATAAACTCTTAGAAGCCCTGGATTACCTGTTCTAAGAGTTTATCAAAAGTACGAAGATGGAGCTATCTTCCAGGTTCTTGAATAAATGCAAACTGTATATATCGGTAACGAGAAAACGAATCGAAATTATTGGAATATTGTAATAAACATAATTAGCTATTCTACGTCGAAGGCACGAAAATCAATATACAGGGTGTAAGGTAAACATGCTGCAAAAACAACATGCTTCAAGGGTTTATTCCTTGGTCTATTCTAAGAATATTTTGTCTTATGGTCATTTTTGGAAAACCCTTTGTTTCGAAGATACAGGGTGAACAAAATTTGCGACAGAAACAACATTTTATTATCAAAAAGTACATCAAAGTTGCTCAATCTACAACAAATTTGATTACGCAATGATTTCCTCCAGCCTGGATACAAGCATTCCATCTTTTCGTCTTTGAGTGCCGAACTCTTTCAAACACACCAGGATTGTTTCTAATTCAATTATACCCAACAATTATCCGATTTCACAATTCGTCCTAATTCTCCACTGGAGTAGCGTAAACTATTGACTTCAGATAGCCCCATAAGAAATAATTCGAGATCGAGCAGGCCATGCGTGTAAACAACTGCAACCGATACAGCTGATGATCACTGACGAGACGTATTCAAATGAAATCCACTTGTACGTTGGTAGATAAAACAGCCGTTCCAAGTTATCGTCAACATTTTTTGTACTTTTGTTTTGGAAAACTCATTAATTTTTCGTACTTGATAAACTCATTGGGATACGCCATACTTTTATATACATTAATGATTTCAACAAATATCGAATATGGTTGTCGCAAGTTTTGTTCACTCTGTATCTTCGAAATAAAGGGGTTATTAAAAAATCATCATAGGACAAAATATTCTTAGAATAGGCCAAGCAATAACCCCAATTTTTGCCGCACGTTTAACTAACACCCTATATACATAGTATATAACATAGTTATAGTGTTATTTTGTTTGTTATAATGTTGATTATAAAAATTACATTGTCCAAATTTCTTCAAACTATTGAGTATTTCTCTCGGACAATTAGTTACACGAACCACGGGTTGGCGACCGCTAGCATAAATGTATCAATATTTAGCATGTACTATATTACTAACAGGATATTACATTTATTACCTGCTTTTAATTTATAAACATGTTGCTATTAATTATAAAAATCTCAATACATTTATCCATGAAGGTTAATTTCATTCAACAATTTTAAATTTATAAAATTTATTCTAAAAACATGTTGAAATAAATAATCGTTACTTTCGGAATAAGGAAATAAATATTGAATAGGACTCAACTCAAATTTCATTTTTCCATGAATCGACAATCGCTTAAATACTCATTATCATTACAAAACACATTGGTAATTATGTTCGGAATAGAGGAATGCAACTAAATATTAGTTTCAATAGAGGAATGCAACTAATGTATATATATACAAAATATGCAGAAGATTGTATTGACATCAAATACAGGTGTTAATATAAATATTATGTACAAATGGTAAAATCCTTAATTAAAAGTATCTAATAGCATCAATAAAAATATTAAATAAAGACGACGTATGGCGCAAAAAATTAATCACATAATGAATGGTATTTTTTAATAGAAAACTTGTTTTTAAAAGCAAAACTACATACTTTATTCTTATAATCACGTTAGATTATATATACGTTACCAAAGAGTTAAATTATCAATTAAAAGGATGCAGTTAATATTATTTTATCTACTCGCACACCAAAATGAACATATTAATAAGTAAATTATTGTATGTGAAGGATGCGATTATTATAATCGTGTGGTAAAGTACAATATAAATCAAATGATGTTTCATTATTAACCCATTTCTTGATATGTATTATAAATATATTAGCATATTTAAATTGAATTAATTTAGCAATAGTATTCCCGCCACTACGCCTTTTTACTAGTTAGCAATTTTTGTCACAGAGGCATTGAACGTTGTAACCTTATTATGTGATTTGAAATATTTTGTCTGTCAAAATTACAATTTTTCCATATTATCTATACGAAAGAATTATTTTTTTGTACATTCAACAGTATTTTAATATGCTTTGTAGGTAAAATAATGTATGATACCCGTGTGTGGAAGGCTCTTGTGCACACACTTATCATAAACTATAAACGTATCATAAACTATGAATATACATTCTCGAAATTCATAAACAATTTATACCGACATTTTAATATCAAGTAATATCTAGGCCAAATAAATTAACTAATTTATAGTAATATGTTAATATAACATGTAATATAATTGTGACAACATTAATATATAAAAGAACTAGGACATGTTCGCTCACACTGTTCATCTTTACAATAATTTACTAAGTGTTGTATTAAATAATTTACAATAATTTTACACGGTTGCTTCCTCTTCGGTTTCGACCTGGAGACCGCACCACGGGTTTTAGTATAAATTTCCAGGTGGAAGAATATCTTTTTAATCTATTAAAGTAACTATTAAAAGTAGTCGTTTTTCATTTTTCATATCTATTTTTTGTCTTCAAAATTGTTTCATTTTTAGTAAAGATTAAGAAATTACTACGTTAAATTCACTCATGGCTTATAAAATAAATAAATATAATTATAAGTACCCTCAAATAGGAAAGTATAATGAAAATAAAGTACAATGAAACTAGTGAAAACGGGCTAAGATTAGTCAACTTCGCAGCCTCCAAAAACATGGTAATAGGCAGCACCAAGTTCGAACATAAAGACATACATAAGGCAACATGGAAGCACCCATATGGCAATACGTTTAATCAGATCGACCACCTACTCATTGATGGGTGGCATGAGTCAAACCTTATGGACGTGAGAACATATAGAGGAGCAAATATTGTTTCTGATCACTATCTAGTAGAAACTAAAATCAGGGCAAGAATATCGGACGTAAAAAAAATACGAGGTGAGCGACAGAAAAAGTATAATACGGAAAAGCTGAAGATACAGGAAGAAGCAACTAAATTCAGAGAGAGCATCAATAAACGAATTCAAGAGGAACAACCCACAGCAGAGACCGAAGTTAACCAACAGTGAGAAGTAAAAAGGATAATAAAAGCGTCGGCAGAGGAAGTGATAGGAGAAGAGGAAACACGCACAAGGAATAACTGGTTTGATAAAGAATGCCAGGAGGCCACAAAAAAGAAGAATGAAGTATATCTAAAAATGCAAAGCAAGTACAGAACTAGAGCGATGATAGAAGAATATAGAGAAAGGCGTAGAGAAGAGAAAAAGATACATAAACAAAAAAAGAAAAAACACGAAAACGAGCAGAGTAAGGAACTCGAAAAACTACGGAACCAAAATGAGAGCAGAAAGTTCTATAGGAAAATAAATAATACCAGGAAAGAGTTCAAACCAAGAATATCAATATGCAATGCCAAAAATGGACAAATCATAAATGGGAAAGACAAGATATTGGACAGATGGGCAGAATACTTTATCCATAGCAGAATAGTAATTTATGTCGAACAGATAATTGGAAACTACCAATGTGGATTCCGTAGTGGAAGATCGACAACCGATCAAATCTTCATACTTAGACAAATCTTAGAAAAGACAACTGAATTTATGGTGGATACATACCACACATTCGTGGATTTCAAAGCTGCATACGACAGCATAAATAGAAAGGCGCTATATGACGCGATGCAAGAACTTGAAATACCACCCAAGCTTATAAATCTCACGAGACTCACAATGAAACAAGTGATATGTGCAGTGAAGATACAAAACGAAACATCCAGGCAATTTAAAACACGAAAAGGAGTGCGACAAGGGGACGCTCTTGCGTGCCTACTGTTTAATATAGTACTCGAAAAAGCAATAAGAGATTCAAAAATTGAAAAGTCTGGATCAATTTTCACAAAATCAGTTCAAATACTGGCATACGCGGACGACATCAATATAATAAGTAGAACAAAACGGAATAACATAGAGGCCTTTAACAACCTAGAAAGAGGAGCTCGAAAAATGGGTCTAAAAATAAATGAACAAAAAACAAAAGCAATGGTCGTAACGCGTAATAGAGGCGGGAGAAATAGAATAGGTCAAAACATAACAGTAGGCGACTATAATATAGAAACAGTAGTTTCTCATTCCGGGAAACAGGGAGTTCTCATTCCTAGGTTCCCAAATAAATAATGAAAGAAAAAAGAAATAAAGCGAAGAATAATCACAGCTAATAGATGTTACTATGGAGTCGAAAAACAACTGAGGTCGCCGAACCTGACTGCCGAAATGTATAATATACAAGACATTTTAATAAGGCCAGTATTAACATACGCTTCAGAAACGTGGACCCTAATCAAAGCAGACGAGAACCTCCTGGGAGTCTTTGAAAGGAAAATGTTGAGAAAAATATTTGGCCCCGTCCAAGAAAACCAGGCATGGAGAAGCAGATACAACCACGAGCTGTACCAAATTTTTGAAGATGTCGACATAGTAAAAATAATAAATCTAGGAAGACTAAGATGGGCAGGACATGTAATGAGGATAAATGACGAAAGACCCGCAAGACGAGCACTTAGATCAGAACCTGATGGAAATAGAGGAAGAGGTAGACCAAAATTGCGATGGATAGACGGGGTAGAAAAAGACCTGAGAAGCATAGGGGTAACTAACTGGAAGAATAAAGCCCAAGACAGAGACGGATGGCGGAAGATCCTTGAGGAGGCCAGGACCCACCCAGGGTTGTAGTGCCAACGATGATGATGAATTATAAGTACAGTTTGGTTTCCTGCACTTTCGTGCCAAGAGAGACCATGTGGGTTGCTAAAAACACTATAACCTGATAAATATTAACAATTATTAAAATGAAAATTCATATAATAATTTCTCCCAATGTTATTTATATCTTTCATATTTGTTCAGAGTTGTTATACTTTCATATTTGATCATTCAGAATTTGTTTATTCTATTTTCAACTCACTGTAGTTAACAAATTGCTAATTGAGTATTTATAAATCAGCAAAAAAAACATTTTCACAAACACTTTTATATTTTCCAATAATACAACACAAATTATAAATACTAAGCAAAGTTACTTTTGTACCATTCTCGTTGTACGAACGTTTTGTCGCATTGGCTCCTAATTTTTACCAAAGCATTTTGCTTTAGACACCGTAAACATTGGAAAATTGGTTCGAGTACTTTCATCAATTTTTGAGGATCTTATGTACCTATTTTTGGAACTAAGTTTTCTCTAAAAATTATCAAACCATTTGCATCAATTTACTCTGAAAATCAATCATCAATTTTCTAAGAAGATGCAAAAAGTTTAAAAGAGTGTGCAAAAGTCTTGAAGAATTATCAAAACAGCAAAAAACCAACGGAACACAGCCTGAATATATAAATATATTCAGCCTTTCCGGAGCTCTATAGCAATTATTGAGTCTTTCTAGGACTACCAAACCAAATCTCACATGAAATTTGTAAGTTGAGTGCCACGAAAGTGGACTGAAACCTATAAGATAACTTACAAATTTCATGTGAGATTTGTTTTGGTAGTCCTAAAAAGACTCAATAATTGTTATAAGAGCTCCGGAAAGGTTGAATATATTTATATATTCAGGCTGTGTTCCATTTGTTTTAAGTTTGTATGATTTTCTATACGTAGGATGGTTTCACCAATTCTAGCAAGAAACCATATCACAGAAATTTCATATATAGTCGATATTTTTTATTAAGCTGGTTATTTCGATTATTTCAATTTCTAGCATTTAAACCCCAAAATCATTTCAGAACCTCGTTTTCCTTCGGGTACCATGAACAAAAACCAACATTTTTCGAAAATTTCACCAAAAATGTTAACATATACATTAGTGGTAGAAACATTGTGCTTGGAGGTTTTTCCAACTTGCAAAATAATTTATGCACACTAAAACTACTGAAAAAACACAGTTTTTTATTTCGAAATCTCACAATTCCGAAATTTTTCCGATTGTCCATTTCAACTACGGATATCTCAAATACGATTGTAAGTGCGTGATTTAAAAAGCGTTTGCTGAAACTGTTTCACGAAATCATTTTCATATTAAAACACTTTAATTTTAATCGAAAAACTCCTTACTTTCCTAGACTTCTATTGCACTTTCCAAAATATCTTTAAATTTCCCTCGAATTTAACAATTTTAGCAACTGGAAAAGTTAACAAAATGCATTCGTAGCAACAAGCAAAATATTTTCAGAAATACTTTATAATTAACGGTTTTAACAAAGGAGAGTGAGTGAAACCCTCCGTTGTTGCATTTTCCGTTGTTTTCTCGATGCGGAAACATTTTAACAGTATGTTCTAGAATTTTCGTGTTCTAGTCATCACCGTTGCACATAACATTATTTAAGCAACATTATGTAAACAACATTAAATAACATTGTTTAAACAACAGAGGATTTGTTAAGTTTGTATATTGTTACTAAAAAAATCTCACAAAATTGCGCTTATCTAGAAAAGTTTCCAATTTGAAAAAAATTCTTAAAGAGGATAAAATTATCTTTAATCTAAGCTAGAAGACTGATCTATAGCTTTAGAGATTAAAATTATAGCAATAAAATAGCGTTGGCTCAGAGATTAGGCTTAGTGGTTCGAGCAAACGAGAGAAAACCCTCCAAAAATATGTTTTGAAATTTAAAAAAAAGTTTCGTCTATTTTCACTACAAAATGGATTTTATACTCCAAATCTCCGGGTGGGTATTAACCGTGGGAACAGTATGTATGACTGAATAAATGTAATTGATAAAGAGTAGTTTCTTATCTGTAGTTTCACGAGTCTAGATTAGAAAGTTCTTAAGCTGCTTCTAATAGAAATTTGATCGTTCTAAGCCAATTAGTTTGTCAGTTGTTAAAGGATAAATTTCTGCGAAGACTGTTAGCTTTCAACATCTATTTCCATAAAAGTATTATTCCACCTTAACGCTTGAAAGATTTTGATGCGCATTTTGATGATTTTCTGAGAAATTGAAAAGTTGTTTGTTCATTTGCTTCGCTTGTTTAAAAACAGAATTTATTGTTGATAAATTTGAATATCTGGAGAGACTAATCAAATTTCAATTTCTGGACAGACTAAAGAAATTTTAAAATTTCATCGCATTCAAGTTTGTCACAATGTATTCTATTTTTATCAATAGAAATACTCAAATTTGAATTTTTCGACATACTCGACATTTTTTTAATATCAAGAAGTTTTAAATTTTAATATCAAGACAATTAGAAACAAAACAAATTAATTTATAAGTAATATTCCAAAATAGCTCTTAACACAACCTTTGTACAACTCCATAATGATCTCCATAAGTCCAACTGATGAAGCCAAAAGGCAGAAACCCGTCTATGGATGTTCATTATTATTAATATTTCAGGTCATTATTTTCAGGACATTAATAAACAGGTCGTACTTGTAATTATATTTATATATGTTATTGGTCATGAGTTAATTAGAGAACATAGTAATTTCTTAATTCTTTTCTTGTAAACTCAAATATGATAGACAAACAAATAATATTACTAACTATTCTAAACATGAGCGCGAAATTTATACTAAGCTCAATGCAATACCACTATGAAGAGTGCGATTTATCATATAATAATTATTCTGGCAAATCTAGAAATAAAACAGTCATCTAGAATCAAAAAATCGATTTTTTATAAAAGCTCTTATTATGTAGCCATAATATACTACAACATGTTACTTCACAATTTGAAAAACATGACTCTTTCAAATAAAACTATTAGGGAAAAAAATGAAAATGGATAAGGGAAGTCCTTCAGTTGTATTGCAGAAAATTTGAGATTGTTATTGGTGCGTGTGTGCATAGAGAGAATTTTTTTTATTTTAATATGTTTCTCGCTTTAACTTTTTCCTTTTATATAAATTTCTCGTTTTGAATATTTATTTTCTTTTTGTCTTTTTATGTTTTTTTTCTTCCCGACGTATGTATAGATAAGTTTTTATCTCTATATATTACCTTCATTATATATTTTGGGAAATAAATTTAAAAATTAAAAAAAATAATAATTCTAGTTTGTTTGAATTTATTCCTCAATATATAAACAGAAACTAGGATAATTAACTTCCAAACAGATTAGTACTACTAATACTAAACAGATTAGTACTACTAAACATTAGTACTAACAGAAAAGTAAAATCTTTAAAATTGCTTGGGATGAAATATTCAAATTTCCTCCTTGTCTGGCGAATGCCTAATGTTAAGAAACAATACTGTGGACTAATAGGTAATATGAATAGAAAACAATGTCTAGTAGTTTTTCGGGTCCGAGTACCCGGACTCGGGGAGTCCAAGGGAAAATACCCGGTACCCGATACCCGATCTAAGACTCTGCGAGTCTCGGGTTTTTAATGTTCGGCGTTCGGCCTTGTCTGAATGTTTTCAAACATCATCATCCTCCTCCTGAAGTCGCTTCCCCATTTTCTTGACATTACATTCTTTGCTTTCCCAGCTAACGCTATCATATGCGCTTTATCCAAGATCCTCTCGTTCAATGGGTAGCCTAGGTACTTAAGCCCTCTTACTCGCTCTATTGTTCCCTCTTCCCACTTCCATGCCTTCTCCTCAGTCTTCCTCTTTTTATTAGTAAACACCATCATTTTCGTTTTCTCCACATTCACTTCTATGTTTTTCTTCCTCATATACCTCCCTAGGCTTTTCATCATTTCTTTCATCTCCCATTCGCTCTTTGCCACCACTACCACATCATCCGAGATGGCCAGGCTTCTAACTTTCTCTCTACCTATGACACACCTTCCTGCTTATGCCTTCTTTCCATATCTGACACATATATCGTAAATAATGTGGACAACCTTGTCTTAATCCTTTTGTCGTTTCGAACCAGTCGCTCTCTTTCACTTTACTTATTGTTCTTCCATATATCTCTTCCACCCTCCCTACCAACCTCCCGTCTACTCCGCATTCTCCCATACATTCAAACATTTTCTCTCTATCCACTCTGTTAAACACCGGCTTGAGAGCAATGAATAATGCACAGACTTTTGCTCTGGTATGTATTAAATACTTATATTTGAGTTGAGCATTTACATGCATCTTATTATACATATAAATTATGTTTGTAAATACTAACGCAATATTTTTAAAATGTAATGTCAAGCTTCTTTGGTAGTTTAACATCATAGAAACAGTAAAAAGTATAGAATAAAATAGTATAGAGTAAAAAGTATAGTCTATTTATAATAGGCGTTGAAGCCGGCCAAAAATTGTTTTATTTACCTATTTATCATAACATTTACAAAATCCCTTGTTTATCTAACAATAAGTCCCTTTTAACTTAATCGGCAAGTTCGTACAGTATCGCTTACTTTACCACACGCTTGAACACGAAAAATCATGTTATTATTAAAATTGCGAGAAAGATCGACCCAGACCCGAATAATAATTGTCGGCTAGACTCGGACTCGCCGAGTCTAAAAAGACCGGGTATTCCCAAACTCTAATGTCTAGTAGAAATTTGAATCATACAAAAATAAATATATTCATCAAAAAAATTATTCATTCTAAAAAAAAGTTGGCAAGTTCCATATGTTATTTGGAATAATACAGTAGTTATTTTTTAGATGTGCTAACAGTCAAATATTTTCACATATAAATTAAAACAAGCTGTTTTACAACATTTCAGCTTACGATAGATATCCCAGAAATCCCAGAAACACTAAACTCGATAAAAAGATACTCTGTATGTAAAATATTTCTTTAGCTTTAGAGATTTAAATTATAGCAAAAAAATAGCGTCGGCTCAGTCATTAATTTTTGAAGATATTGGTGGTTTGGGCAAACGAGAAAAATCCTCGAGAAAACGTGAAAAAAATGTTTTAAAGATTTAAAATTTAAACACATTAAAGACATTTAAAGAGAGAAAAAACGTATATTTTCACTACAAAATAGATTTTATAATTCAAATCTCCGGGTGGACAACTTAACCGTAGCAACAGTGTGTATAACTGAAAAAATATACTACTAATTGATAAAGAGTAGTTTCTTATCTGTAGTTTTACGATTCTTGATAAGAAAAACATTTAGTAAACTGCCTCTAATAGAAATGATCATTCTAACTCAACTAGTTTATCAGTTATTAAAGGATAAATTCCTGCGGAGGCTGTTAGCTATCAACATATATTTCCATAAAAGTATTATTCCACTTCAGCGCTTCAAAGATTTTGAAGCACATATATTTCGATGGTTTTATGAGAAATTGAAAGGTTGTTTGTTTGTTCATTTGCTTCGCTTGTTTAAAACCGAGTTTATTTGTTGATAAATTAGAATATCTGGAGAGGCTAATCAAATTTTAATTTCTGGACATACTACATAAATTTCATATATTCACGCCTACACTAAGTTTGACATACTTTTTTCGACATAATAAAAAAATTTGGAATACCCTGAAGTTTCAGATTTTAATATCAAGAAAATTAGAAGTAAAACAAATTAATTTATAAGTAAAATACCAAAATAGCTCGTATCTCAACCTTTTAAAACTTAAACAAAATCCAAAATTCACATTTAATTCCAAAATAAATATAAAATAGTATAGCATTCATAGTATAAAACAGAATATGAGAATTTGCAGTTAAAATCAATGGCTCTGGGAAATCTGTAATTTCATGAATAATGAATAACATAAACTATAAAAACATTTCTTAGGCTAAATCTCAAATTTAATTAATTTAATTCTACTATTTTTTTCCAGTTCTTATAAGGCAAATTTTAATATTTTTATAAGAGTTTCTTATCAACATCTATTTAGAAAGGAAAACGGGAAGCCTAGAAAGTTTCAGGTTTTAAAAGTGTTTCCCAACCTTTTTATATGGATCACGTCGGTGATTGAACGCTTTAAACATGTCGGTGTCCCTTAGGACAACGTTCGGCAACCGGGAGTCCTCGGACCCCCAGGGGTCCGTGGCAAAATTTTGGAGGTAAATTCGTTCAGCTCATGTAATAGTATTTTTAATCAAAAATAAATTTTGTTAAGGCTCTATGTAAAATAAAACAAGAACAATATTGCGAATTGATTTCATACAAAATACTACTATGGTGTGCAAAAATTCTACCTCTAAAGCGTTTAATTAACTCTTCCGTTTTTTGCCCTATCCTGAAGAAAACACAATCATTAAAAATTGTGAATTTTCATTGCAAATTTTGTACACAGAAAAAACTAACTTTCAATTTAAACAGATTTGACCTTTGTAATTTTCAAAAAATTGCCTGCGCCGCTGATTAAGGTTCCGCGAAAGTTTCAGTTGTAAATTTAGTGGTCCGCCATACCTAAAAGGTTGCCGACCGCTGCCTTAGGACACCGACATGTTTAAGGCTCCTAATTTGTCCAAATAAAAACAATTTATTATTTTGAAAAGTTAGTCTGCTAAAATAATTAATAAGATTAAAATAATGGGACAAAATGGTTTCAATTTCTGAATAGGCGTCACAAATTTTAAAAATACATGGAAATAGACGAAATAATTCATGATTTACGAATCAAACTCGAATATTATTATCTCAACAGACTTGTCAAATTTTCAAATTACAGATAGGCGACAAATAATATTACTAACTATTCTAATTTGTTTCAATTTATTCTTCAATTTACAAACTGAATTTTTGATAATGATTTTCTAAACTAATCTAATGATTTCTAAAGAGTAGTACCTCAACTAGTATTGGTACTAATAGAAAAATAAAATTTCGCACTTCAACGCTTTAAACATGTCGGTGTTCCTTAAGACTGTAACTAGACTGACCCATATTTGCTCAATTAAAAATATTTTTTATCTTGATTGGCGAAGAAACTGGACAAAATCAAAATAATGGGACTTTCCCTTTCAAAATGGTTTCAAATTCTTGACAGGCGACACAAACTTGAAAATTACAGAGAAACAGTCGTACCCCACTTTTGTGTATCTAAAATAATTCTTGATTTGTGAATCAAACTCAAATTTGAATATCTTAACAGGCTTGTCAAATTTTCAAATTACATATAGACAAATAATATTACTAACTATTGTAGTGTATCAATTTATTCTTGAATTTACACACATAAATTATGATAATGATTTTCTAAACAGATTAGTACTACTACTACTATTAGCACTAACAGAAAAGTAAAATCTTGAAAATGCTTGGGAGGAAATATTCAAATTACCTCCTTGTCTGGTGAACGCCTAATGGTAAGAAACAGTACCCTGTACTAATAAGTAATATGATCAGAAAACAATGTCTAGTAGAAATTTGATTCAGAGAAAAATAAATATATTCATCAACAATATTATTCACACAAAAAAATGTTTGCAGGTTTCAAATGTTTTTTGGAATAATACAGTAGATAATTTTTAGACCTGCTAAACAGATTCAACATATATATTATATGAAATATTTTCACATATAAATTAACGGAAGCTGCTTTACAACATTTCAGTTTACGAAGATATCCCAGAAACACTAAACTCAATCAAAAGATATTCTATATATAAAATATTTCTTTAGCTTTAGAAATTAAAATTATAACAAAAACATATCGTCGGCTAACAATCAGTCTTTATTCTGGGAAGGTCATGGTGGCTTGGACAAACGGGAAAAATCCTCGAGAGAAAACGAGAAAAAAAATATTTTAAAGATTAAAAAAAAAATAGATTCGTCTATTTTCACTACAAAATAGATTTTATAATCCAAATCTCCGGGTGGATAACTTAACCGTAGCAACAGTGTTGGTGACAAAATGTAATTGATAAAGAGTAGTTTCTTATCTGTAGTTTTACGAATCTAGATTAGAAAAACATTTAGTAAGCTGCCTCTAATAGAAATTTGATCATTCTAACTCAACTGTTTGTCAGTTGTTAAAGGATATATTCCTGCAAAGAATGTTAGCTATCAACATATATTTCCATAAAAATATTATTCCACCTCAACGCTTCAAAGATTTTGATTTGCATTTGTTGATTTTCTGAGAAATTGAAAGGTTGTTTTTCATTTATTTCGCTTGTTTAAAAGCTGAGTTTGTTTAATTGTTGATAAATTAGAATATCTGGAGAGACTAATCAAATTTGAATTTTTTGAAAAAAAGACAGACTACACAAATTTTCAAATTTCATATAGACACGCATACACAAGTTTGACATACTTTAATCGACATACTAGGCATTTTATTAATATCATGAATTTTTAGGGTTTAATATCAAGTAAATTAGCAATGAAACAAATTAATTTATTTTAGAGTATTTTGGATTTAAAGTATTTTTGAACAGCACATTTTAAAACTCAAAAAACCCCAAAATTTACACCTAATTCCGAAATAAATACAAATTAATATAACATTCATAGTATAAAACAGACTATGAGAATTTGCAGATAAAATCAATGACGATTTCCATGAAAATTCTGGGAAATCTGTAGTTTCACGTATATTGAAAAATATAAACTATAAAAACATTTTGTCAGTTCTTAGAAGGTAAATTTTAATATTTATATTTGAGATTCTTATCAACATCTATTTAGAAAGGAAAACGGGAAGCCTAGGAAGTTTTTTTCAGGTTTTAAAAGTGTTTCCCAACCTATATTTGGATCATGTCTCACTTCAACGCTTTAAACATGAATTTTGAATTATTTGGAAAACTTAAATCTGCTTGGCGAAAAAACGGGACAAATTAAAAATAATGGGACTTTCCCTTTCAAAATGGTTTCAATTTCTGGACAAGCGAGACACATTTGAAAATTGCAGAGAAACAGGAGAAAAATTGACGAGAAACTTCTGTGTCTCTCAAATAAATCTTGATTCATGAATCAAACTCAAATTTGAATATCTAAACAGTCTTGTCAAATTTTCAAATATACAAAAAAATTTACTAGTTTACTAGTTTGTTTGTTTTAATTTATCCTTGAAATTACAAACAGAAATTATGATAACGATTTTCTAAACAGAGACACTGGTACTACTACTAAATAGTGTACTACTTCTACTATTAGTACTAACAGAAAAGTAAAATCTTCTTAGTTAAGTTCTTAGGGGGTAATATTGGCGAACGCCTAATGCCTGAAGAAATAGTAGGGTGGACTGATAAGTAATATGTATAATATACTTATAGAAAACAATATAATATCTATAGAAAATAATGTGCAAAGTTGCTTTGTGACATTTCAGCTTGCGGAGGTATCCCAGAAACACTAAACTCAATAAATATATTGTGTATATATATAGATATTGTGTATGTAAAATATTTCTTTGGCTTTAGAGATTAAAATCATAGCAAAACATAGCAACGGCCTCGTCATTAGTTTTTTTTTTGAAAATCTAAAAAAATAAATAGATTCGTCTATTTGGGCTACAAAATGGAATTTATAATCCAAATCACCGGGTGGGTATTAACCGTGGGCAAACAGTGTGTATGACTGAAAAAAAATTGAGAAAAACATTTCGTAGGCTGTCTCTAATAGAAATTTGATCGTTCTAACTCAACTAGCTTGTCAATTGTTAAAGGGTAAATTTCTATGAAGACTGCTAGCTATCAACATCTTTACATAATATTATATTAAAGAACGAGTTCAATAAGCGCGGTTTTGCAGCACGCGTCCATGTTTAGAAACGACGAGCGTAGCAAGGAGTGCGAAAAACGCCTAAGTAAGTGCGAAAAACGCCTTTGAAAACGAGATTTTTTCTATTTTGCGCCCTTGTATGCCATTCCTAAATAAAAAAATCGCCGATACATGTTGAGAAAATTGTATCTCGCACTCGGCGAGCCATAACCGCACGAATATGAGTGCTGTTATGAGTCCATTACAGACGCAAAATAGAAAAAAGTATTATTCCACCTCAACGCATCAAAGATTTTGATGTGCATTTTGATGATTTTCTGAGAAATTGAAAGGTTCTTTTCATTTACTTTATTTAATTGTTGCTAAAATTGGAATACCTGGAGAAACTAGTCAAATTTTAATTTCTGGACAGACTAAACAAATTTTCAAATTTCCTATAGACAAGCTTACACTAAGTTTGTGGCAATTTGTTCTAATTTTATCAATAGAAATCTCAAATTTTAATTTTTCGACATACTCGACATTTTTTTAATATCTAGAAGTTTTAAATTTTAATATCACGATAATTAGAAATAAAACAAATTAATGCATAAGTAATATACCACTTTAGTTCTTATGGAAACCTTTTGAAACTCAAAAACACCCCACAATTCACATTTAATTCGGAAATAAATATAAAATAACATTCATATATATTTTTATTAAAAATTTGATCGTTAGGTTTTTTATCTATCGTTAGGTACAGCATAACTGTACCAATCTTCAAGAAAGGTGCAAAAAAGAAACAACCACAACCATCACACTGCTTAGTGCAGTGCTCAAAATTTTCACAAAAATATTAGCCGAGAAAATCGTGGGAAGCTGTGAAGAACAGCAGGGATTCCGCAAAAATAGATCAACAATAGACGCTATTTTCATAGTGCGACAATTAGCGGAGAAAGGAATTGAATTTTACAAACCCGTCTATTTATGTATGATGGACTTCAAACAAGCATTTGACCGAATACAATTGAATCACATTACCAATATTCTACGTCAACATCGAGTGGAAGACAGATACATTAACGTAATAAAAGACTTAAACAAAAACAATAGCACCCACATTAAAGCAGACCAAACGCTAACTGAAAAAATTGACATCAAGATGATGTCAGAGATGATGAACAAAAAATGATCATATCAACAGAAAAAAATAAATCGAAGGTTTTATCCAAAGAGCCTGTCAGGTTCAAACTTATGATGGACAATACAACGATAGAACAGGTCATGAAATTCTACTACCTAGGGTCGCAAATATCGAGCAGCAGAAACTCGATTGAGGAAGTAAGAGCGAACTGCATCAAAGCATCATTCATTTCCGGTAGCATAAGAGACCTAACATGGAAAAACAAATATATGACGGCAGAATGCAAGATAGGGATATATAAAACCTGTGTAAGACCTATCCTAACATACGCTAAACTAAGAAACAAAAACTAAGAAACTCTTGAGAAGCACCGAAATGAAAACGTTGACAAAGTCAGAGCAATAAAAGGCGTAAACACTACCGGATCAAATAAGAAGCAGCTTCACAAGAGATGAATTACAAACGGAAGATGTTGTCAGATGGGTCAGATCCCGGAGAAGGCACTGGAGAGACCATGTAGGCAGGATGGACCAAGATAGAATTGCCAAGTGGGCAAAAAACGGAAGGCCACAAAGCAGAAGACCTCCAGGCCGCCCGCCCAAGAGATGGCAGGAGTCCTGGACGTCTGAATCGCAAGGGGGTAGACAGCAGTACAATACAGGACAAAGTCCTAAATCAAGAAGAAGAAGTTCGACTTCTTGTTCGTTTTGTCCTTATTATTTATAATATGATTTTAAATGTAGTTATTGGTTTTGATAGCAATAGAACAGAATCATTATAATAGCTTCGAATCTAGGGTATTCAACAAACAAGGTTACTGATATTTTAACCAAATACCATGAGTTAAAAATACTCTCTTCCGTTTATCACAAAAAGGAACCTACAATACCGATCAATTATAATCCCATCACGTACATAAGCAAAATTTCTGAAAAAAATAAGTACGATCATTAAAAAATCGACGAACTAATCTAGTGCTTTCAAGACCAAAAACTTCATACAAAAACACATTACAAATAATAAGGACAAAACAGACAATAAGTGGAACTCAGGAGTTTATAAGTTAAACTGTGAAGATTTTGTCTGAATGAAGTCTACATAGGGCAAATAGGGAGGCCATTCGAAACCCAGGAACAAAAAAGAAGCTACAACTCCAAAAAAACTTGGGGGTTCATTCGAAACCAGAACCTAGGAACATGAAACTCGAAAAAAATCGACTCTACTTTTGCTAAATATTGTTTAGATTACAATCAATGCAAAATGCAAATGCAATAATAAATTTGAAATATTACATGCAGAGATGAAAAGTAAAAAACTAAATTTATTACAATATTTAGAGATAAACAAATTTAATAAACAAGGTTTTTATTTTTTATTATCAATTAGATGTAAACAATTCTCCCCTACTCAATAAACCTATAATACACCCCCTCTTCAACTTTTATAGTATTGTTTAAGTAATATGTTTGCTAAATTGTATTTGTATTTCATTACTTGATGAAGCCACAGTGTTTATGTAAGTATTCTACAACAAAAATTTTAAACTAAAAAAATCGGTGTTTTTATGTTATTATTGAAATTATTTCTAATTTTTTTACACGACCTTTTCTGTATATTTATAAATAAGCAATCATGGCTGTTAATTATAACAATCTCGATTTGTTTATCTATAGATCTCAGTAACAGCTTTAGATTTATTACATTTACTCAGCAAAATATTTAAATAAATAACCATTACTCTCCGCATATAAAAATAGATATTCGATGTAACAGAATTCGAGTTATACCAAATGCCGAAATTTCACCGACAATAAAATCATTTCAAATAATAGGAAATGTTTCAAATAAAATATACCTATATAATTGAAACTCTAATAATAATAATAATACAAATATTTATTGTATAAGTGTGGACTATCGTCCTTCTGCCCTTTACTGAAACTCTTATTTTTTTGGGGTTTAGTATAAATATTAACCCTTTCGTTCTTAGTGGTTCCTCCAGAAAACCATAGTTTTAATATTTTATGTGATCCGAGTGGTAAATTCTTGAAGTAATTGTATACAATTGGTGCGATTTTAGCGCTAGTATATAAATTACGCTAAATTTATATCGGTATGTTCGATTTTCAGAAAAATATATTGAAATATATTTATAAAATAAACTTAATTTGGGCTGAAAGGATAAATAGAAGACGTAAAATCCAATTATAAATATACGGCAATTAATATGAAATGTGTATTAATTATTAATATTTTATACTAATTAAAAGTTGTTACAATAAATAATGAGAATATATAAGAATGAGCGTAACCAAAAGATAATGAGATATTATGTTTCACAAAAAAATTCACCAAACAATTTAGTAAATGTTTTAGTCGTACTATATTTAAATTAAGCAAAAAATTGTTTATTAGAGAGAAAACAAATGTGATTTGAAACAGGATAGAACGCAGAGACAGAATGCAGTGCCGTTTGACCCACATACACTTAACACTTTTAATTAATTAATAAATATACTTTGTTGCACTGCACATTAAAATTATATTGATTGGAGTTATGTTATTAATTAGAAAATAAGGAAAAAAATGTTACGCAATTGCATAATTTAAGAACTAATTTAAGTAGTTAAAATAGATTGTCTGACGTAAATCTGTAGTTAATTTAATAATTTCGAGTGAATTTAGTGAGAGTGAAAGGTTACATCGGTATTGTTTAGGGATGCGAGTCGTACAGGTAGATAAAATGTTTTCTCAATGACAGCACAGAAAACGCATTTTTCGCGAAACAACTTAATGGCAAATCACGAAGGGTGCAATAGGAAATACGTAGAAATTTATCAAGTCATTGATAAGCAATCCGAACGTCCATAAAATTGCAAAAATTGTGAAGGAAACAAACGTCTACATTCAACACGCCATATTGGCTGACAACTACATAGCCAAACTTATTTACAATAAATGTTGTTTGTTATTGAATATATTTTTTGTGGAGACTCACGTGTTGCAGAGGCCAAAGAAAATCCTATTGTAAGCACAATGCAGAGTTGAAATGTTTGTATCGCCATAAATAAGTAATCATTTGGACACTATGCAATTTAAATACACTTCACTTTTAACAAGCAAACGTCTCAAAACAGAATACCAACTTGACTAGCGTACGACTTTTGCAGAGTACCTACACGCCGAACCGAAACAGACCCATTCAACATTTACATCGTGCGCAGTGCCGTGCCCGCGGGGAAACACTTATTAAATAATCGATGACAAAAAAATTCTCATGTTTCATCGACACTTTCAAAACAGAATGCATACCTAACAGTTATATTTTTACAAGCTGAAATAAATATTATACATTAAACAATTTCAATAATAATCGAATTAACATATAATTTTAGTTAAATTTATTCATAAACTTAAAAAAAAATCTTAATATTTAAAATTGATATATTGTATTGTGGTTAATTTGTTTAAAATTTAAAAAGCCTCTTTTTAAACTATATACCTTTACGACTATTTATTTATGTAAATTTAAAAATGAAGGCAAATTTTATTTTTAAGATTTAGTCTTGTATGTCCAGTCTTGTCTGTCCAGTCTTGTCTGTCTAGTCTATCTAGTCTGTCTAGTCTGCCTAGTCTGCCTAGTCTATCTAGTCTGTCTAGTCTGTCTAGTCTGTCTAGTCTGTCTAGTCTGTCTAGTCTGTCTAGTCTGTCTAGTCTGTCTAGTCTGTCTAGTCTGTCTAGTCTGTCTAGTCTGTCTAGTCTGTCTAGTCTGTCTAGTCTGTCTAGTCTGTCTAGTCTGTCTAGTCTGTCTAGTCTGTCTAGTCTGTCTAGTCTGTCTAGTCTGTCTAGTCTGTCTAGTCAGTCTAGTCTGTCTAGTCTGTCTAGTCTGTCTAGTCTGTCTAGTCTGTCTAGTCTGTCTAGTCTGTCTAGTCTGTCTAGTCTGTCTAGTCTGTCTAGTCTGTCTAGTCTGTCTAGTCTGTCTAGTCTGTCTAGTCTGTCTAGTCTGTCTAGTCTGTCTAGTCTGTCTAGTCTGTCTAGTCTGTCTAGTCTGTCTAGTCTGTCTAGTCTGTCTAGTCTGTCTAGTCTGTCTAGTCTGTCTAGTCTGTCTAGTCTGTCTAGTCTGTCTAGTCAGTCTAGTCTGTCTAGTCTGTCTAGTCTGTCTAGTCTGTCTAGTCTGTCTAGTCTGTCTAGTCTGTCTAGTCTGTCTAGTCTGTCTAGTCTGTCTAGACTGTCTAGTCTGTCTAGTCTGTCTAGTCTGTCTAGTCTCTCTGGTCTGTCTAGTCTGTCTAGTCTGTCTAGTCTGTCTAGTCTGTCTAGTCTGTCTAGTCTGTCTAGTCTGTCTAGTCTGTCTAGTCTGTCTAGTCTGTCTAGTCTGTCTAGTCTGTCTAGTCTGTCTAGTCTGTCTAGTCTGTCTAGTCTGTCTAGTCTGTCTAGTCTGTCTAGTCTGTCTAGTCTGTCTAGTCTGTCTAGTCTGTCTAGTCTGTCTAGTCTGTCTAGTCTGTCTAGTCTGTCTAGTCTGTCTAGTCTGTCTAGTCTGTCTAGTCTGTCTAGTCTGTCTAGTCTGTCTAGTCTGTCTAGTCTGTCTAGTCTGTCTAGTCTGTCTAGTCTGTCTAGTCTGTCTAGTCTGTCTAGTCTGTCTAGTCTGTCTAGTCTGTCTAGTCTGTCTAGTCTGTCTAGTCTGTCTAGTCTGTCTAGTCTGTCTAGTCTGTCTAGTCTGTCTAGTCTGTCTAGTCTGTCTAGTCTGTCTAGTCTGTCTAGTCTGTCTAGTCTGTCTAGTCTGTCTAGTCTGTCTAGTCTGTCTAGTCTGTCTAGTCTGTCTAGTCTGTCTAGTCTGTCTAGTCTGTCTAGTCTGTCTAGTCTGTCTAGTCTGTCTAGTCTGTCTAGTCTGTCTAGTCTGTCTAGTCTGTCTAGTCTGTCTAGTCTGTCTAGTCTGTCTAGTCTGTCTAGTCTGTCTAGTCTGTCTAGTCTGTCTAGTCTGTCTAGTCTGTCTAGTCTGTCTAGTCTGTCTAGTCTGTCTAGTCTGTCTAGTCTGTCTAGTCTGTCTAGTCTGTCTAGTCTGTCTAGTCTGTCTAGTCTGTCTAGTCTGTCTAGTCTGTCTAGTCTGTCTAGTCTGTCTAGTCTGTCTAGTCTGTCTAGTCTGTCTAGTCTGTCTAGTCTGTCTAGTCTGTCTAGTCTGTCTAGTCTGTCTAGTCTGTCTAGTCTGTCTAGTCTGTCTAGTCTGTCTAGTCTGTCTAGTCTGTCTAGTCTGTCTAGTCTGTCTAGTCTGTCTAGTCTGTCTAGTCTGTCTAGTCTGTCTAGTCTGTCTAGTCTGTCTAGTCTGTCTAGTCTGTCTAGTCTGTCTAGTCTGTCTAGTCTGTCTAGTCTGTCTAGTCTGTCTAGTCTGTCTAGTCTGTCTAGTCTGTCTAGTCTGTCTAGTCTGTCTAGTCTGTCTAGTCTGTCTAGTCTGTCTAGTCTGTCTAGTCTGTCTAGTCTGTCTAGTCTGTCTAGTCTGTCTAGTCTGTCTAGTCTGTCTAGTCTGTCTAGTCTGTCTAGTCTGTCTAGTCTGTCTAGTCTGTCTAGTCTGTCTAGTCTGTCTAGTCTGTCTAGTCTGTCTAGTCTGTCTAGTCTGTCTAGTCTGTCTAGTCTGTCTAGTCTGTCTAGTCTGTCTAGTCTGTCTAGTCTGTCTAGTCTGTCTAGTCTGTCTAGTCTGTCTAGTCTGTCTAGTCTGTCTAGTCTGTTTAGTCTGTCTAGTCTGCCTAGTCTGTCTAGTCTGTCTAGTCTTGTCTGCCTAGTCTTGTCTGTCTTGTAGGAAACTGTTAGAACAACTTATAATAACGAGATTGAAGGAAGAGCTCCAGACAGGAGTCGGATTGTCAAAGCACCAGTATGGGTTCAGGGAAGGACAATCCACCATCACGGCCCTAAAAGCTGTACTGGAAATCGCAGAACAGGCCAACAGTGGGTCCCAGAGAACCAAGCAAATGTGTGGTCTCCTAACATTCGATGTTAGAAATGCGTTTAACAGGGCATCGTGGAAGCATATTATCGACTGTTTAACAACTAGAGGCATATCCCCCTATCTATTGCGGATGCTGCGAAGCTACCTCAGTGGGAGAAGCATCATACTGCAAGAAGATCGACGAACTGAAGCGACAAATTAGTAGTGGTGTTCCACAGGGTTCGATATTGGAACCCACTTTGTGGAACATACTATACGAAGGAATTCTGACAATGAGGCTTCCAGTGGGGGCTACTATAATCGGCTTCGCAGATGATATAGCACTGGTCGCCAGAGCCAGGACAGAACAAGAGTTGATGCAAAAAACAAACCATGTAACATCCCTAATCAGTGCGTGGCTAAAAGAAAAAAAACTGAGCCTAGCAGAAAAGTCTACCAGAAGTCTACCAGAAAAAACGCTGAAGCTGTCCTCCTCACGGGACTGAGACAACTTTTCCCCATATTATTTAAAGTGGAAGAGGCAATAATAAGACCAAAAGAGACCATCAGAGGGCGACAAACAAAGTAAACGACTGGCCAGATAGGAACTCCTCGAGAAGTGGCAAGAAAGGTGTCAGTTAAGCGAACGAGGAGAGTGGACGAGACTGTTAATCCCGGACATACTTCTCTGGATCACCAGAAAACACGGGGAAATTAGCTACCATCTAGCCCAGTTCCTCTCCGGCCACGGATGTTTCCAGGACTATCTGCACAACATTAGAAAGGCATCTAACGACCTGTCTGTATACTGCGAGGAGACGTACAGCGTGATCCACACAATATTCGATAAGTTACCGCCAGCTACGCAACAATGGGTTGTTCCCATTTTGCCTCTGAAAAACAATGGCACGAGATTAATAACGTTATCGTAAGTATAATGTCCCAAAAAGAAAATGGTGTCAGAAATAAGCATGTAGTCCACCATCGTTGTTTTGTCGACAATATTTTCAAGAAGTTGTCTCTCCGCATGCCACATACCACAACTCCAGTGAGCAGCTCCATTTTCTTCCCCTCAATATTCGCAGAGTCTGTCACTAGCTTTGCCTATCCTCTGCAGATAATCCTTAAAGCACCCATGCCCGCTAAGTACCTGGATGAGATAATAATTAACCTCTGCATATTTCCTCGTTGCCCAGCGTTTTACATCGTTGATAAGGTTTCTTGTCCACTTTCCTTTGCTACCTGATACCCAGACCCGTTCCTCAAAAATTTTGGTAGTTTGGCAGCTATTTTTCTTCGCTCCTAGTTATTTTGTTTCCATTACATCGTGAGGTGTATGTTTCTAGTCTAGCTCGCACTGTGACGTCAATAGGAATTATGTCAGCGATAACCACGGTAGCCTCCCTTGAAACTGTTCTATATGCAGTACACATTTTCAATGCTAGCCTTCGTTGTACTGATGCCATCTTGTTATTACATTTGGCATGAGCCTCTCTAAAGTAGCAGGGGTTTTGAGAGCCTTGTCAGCTTGCCTGTCAAGGGCAATTTCCTCAATTGCCATCTTGTCAGCGGCCTATTGTATTACTATCTATTGTCATCTTGTCAGCGGCCTTCATAAAATGTTGCTTGACTGAGAGACTTTTGTCAATTACAACTTTCAAGTATTTTACAGAATCATTCGGTATTATTTTGGCGTCTCTTAATTGGAAGATGAGAGGGTATATGTGCCTCTTTCCAGTGAGGAGAACTGCATCGGTTTTCTCGGGTGCCAGTTGCAGCTCCCTCTTTTCCATCCATTCGTTCACTAACTCCATTGCAATGTTTGCTCTAGCGGTTACTCCCTTTTCGGTTTTACCGAAACACACCACTAGTGCCAGCACCACTAGTGCCGAACACACCACTAGTGTAAGATCATCTACAAATGCGATGGTTTCCATACCTACCGGTAATTCCAGTTTGAACACTCCATCATGGAGAATGTTCAACAATGTGGGACCCATGACTGAACCCTGCAGAACCCCGCTATAGATATCACGCTCAACTGTTTTATTGTCTGACTCAATGATGATTTTGCGGTTATGTATTATTATGCGGTTATGTATGATTATGCGAATCTTGCGAAGTAGATATGGTGGAAAGCCAAGCGACGTCACCTCATCTAGGCTGTTTTGCAAACTTGTTTTGCCTAGTTGGATGCATTTCTTACGTCTAAGGTTAACAGGGCGCAGATCTTTCTGGTCCTCCGTGTAACCACTCTGGCTTCCTCATCTACCTCGAGAACCTTTCTAAAGGCGTCAAAAGTAGATTTTCCTTCTCTGAAGCCATATTGTCTTTCAGAGAGAACAGTTTTTTCTCTCAGTTTCATTTTTATCCTACTTTGTATAAGCTGTTCGAGCAGTTTTCCAAATACATAGGCACATTGGCCTATATCTGACTTCTGAACTTAAGAACCTAATCTAATCCGACTTCTTAGAGAGATTTGGTACCTGTCCTCAAGAGAACCAGTTTTGCCTTCTTCCTCTGCTCTGGAAAGATGTCCGTTTTAAGAAGATTATTTATGAGCTTTTAAACAATCTCAGGAACATTTCTGGCTATGATTTTAATTATTTCTGGTGGAATGCTGTCTGGCCCTGGGGTTCTGCCATTTCGATGGAGGTCACAGGCCGCTTTGACTTCTGCTTGTGGGAAATCAGGTATCTCAATTACTGCTGGTTGTTCCCATGTCGGTGTTTGGTGGATGGGGAAATGTCCATCTATAGGATCCATATATTCGATCTTTTCCAAAGGTATTTTTAGGATTGGGTGTCTTACTTTGAGCTCTCTGGTTGCAATTGCATAAGCCTCGCCACAAGTGTCGTTATTAATTTTCCTGCATAGTATATTCCAATGCTCTCTTTAGTTTATGGCTTAGTTTATAGCTAAGCCATAGTTTAAGGCTTAGCCTTTTAGTTTAAGCTTAGCTTAGTTTTCCTTAACTAAGCTTTAGTTTATAGCCAAGTTTATGGCTTTACTCAGCGCTTTTTTGGCCAGGGTATATGAGTCTGGTCTGTCTACGCTTGTCTGGGTGGTCTTGTCTATCTAGTCTTTTCTGTCTAATTTTGTATCTCTATACTTGTCTGTAGTCTTGTCTGTCTAGTCTTGTCTGTATAATCTTGTCTGTCTAGTATTGTGTGTCTACTCTTATCAATCTATAGTTCATTTTTTTAAGAATGCAGTTACTAGAAACCTGATTTACACTATGAAAAATGTTCAATCTAGTTACAAAATTTGACGCTAAATTCAAATATAGGTACTTGTATATAAAATTGGTAATTTATTAATGGTTTCATTGAATATCTTATTATTATTGGTTAAATACACCAAATGGCAACAATAGTAATAAAATACAAACAAATAAATGGAGAAAAACGCAAGAATTCTAAATGATATAAACAGATCAGATGATAATTGTGAATTGACACGGCAGCCATTGACAACTAACAGCTGAAAAGAAAGAGAGATAGGAGGTTGAGATGGAGAAGTAAATATCGTCGGTGTGAACTTCTCCTCGATTTAAGCCAATCAGAGAACAAGGTAAAATAAGCCCTATCTTCCTTGTACTGCATTCTTAAAAAAAATGGACTATAGTCTTGTCTATCTAGTTTTGTCTGTCTAGTCATTTTTTTATTATTTGACAGAGCTATTTAATAAGACAGACCTTTAAATTTAAAATAAAGACAAACACACAGTTTTTATATTATTTCATAGGTTTCATTATTCCTTCCAATTGCGCCTTTAGTTGTTGATTTGTTTTCTTTAGGAAAGATATTTCTTCAGCGTGCTTCCTCTCTTCTGCTTGTCTCAACTCGGCAGCTCGCTTGTCTGCCTGTTCCGTCCTCTGTCTCAAATCAGCCAATTGTCTTTCCAAATTAGTTCTTTCGCCCTTTAATGCGTCAACGTCTTTATGTAAATCTCTTTTACTTTGTTCTGATTGCAATGCTTCAGCGTGCGATGCTGATGCAGTAAAGAGCTGCTTTCAATGATCATCCGCATTTTGTCGCCAATTCTAAGAAGTAAACCGCGTTCTGCTGTTTATTTTTACTATCTAATAACTTCATTGAAGCTTTGAGTGTAGAGTTCTCGGCGAATAAGACAAATACCAGTTGTTCTTGTCTGTCTCTGCTGCAGTCTCATGTGTAACTGTTCTTGAAGATTAAAGACATCCTATATTGTAGCAGGAGTTGTAGAAACGTGTTATCTCCATAGTTGTCCTTCTTCCTTCCATTCTTTCGGTGGTAAAAATATCTTCCGTTTCTCTTTTTGCATCGGCTGCAGCCGCTTGTTTTGCTCTGCATGCCACAGGAGTTAATTCAGCTTTAGTCAATCTTTTGTGTTTAATCGCAAGAACAGGATTATCATATTTGACCAAAATGGCGATATCCACAATAATCCTCTCATTCTTTCTTGTTAAAAAAAAATTATAAACAAATATAATCAGTCTTGTCTGTCTAGTCGTATCTCTCTAGTCTTGTCTGTCTAGTCTTGTCTGCTTAGTCTTATTATTTATGAACTATATTTTATGAACATAATCCAAAAAATAAATTTCAATTAAATTGGGGATTATTCTAAATTTTAAATTCAATAATGTAATATTTGCATAAAGATTCATATAGACGTATGTACTGAAAACTGTCTTTTATAATCCAACGAAAATTGCAATAGGAGTTCCCTAAATTGAATTATCTTTACATTTTACTTTTGATTTTTATGATTTGATATTATTTTGTGAAAATATCGTAGTGAAAATATCTTTGTTTTTGTGATATAATTTTGAAACAAATTGAATATTCTTTTAATATTCAAGTAGAGAAAACTGATATTGTAACTTGGATGTATTGAACAGATAAAACAAAATATTTTATAATGCCCTGTTCCAACCGAAGGCCAAATACATTTTTATCGGCTCAAATGTGACTTTTATGGCCTGTAAATGCAGCCCAAATATGCATTTTTGGAGGCCTCTAAACTGAAACATTCAGCAGCCAATTATCGAATATTTTAAAAAGTCGAACCCCTGTCTAATGAATTATTTAGGTCCATGCATCTGAAGAAGTTGCTGATTCTTGTCCTAATACCTTAATAGTTGAGATTGCTTTAGAGTTATTTATTACTCTAATAATATTTTTAATACAAATGTAATATATTTTAGTAGTTATACACTAATATATAATGAAGTATATGACCAGAACTATATTTAAATAATTTGTCTATATTGTCTATATAATGTATATTGTCTATATAATGGAAAATAATCCATTCAATAATAAAAATAATCCATTAAACTTCCATACTTTAATAATGATTAAATATAATTATTTGAAGCTTTTAACAATTTGTAAGAATGAAAACGTGGTGGGAATAATTTTATCTTGACAATGTGTGAAATAATAATTAAAATGAAAGCGGAATGGATACGCCAATGGTTTTTATAATCAGACATGCGCAGGTAGAAAATCATTCCGCAAGGAAAAAATATATACCGTAGGAAATAAAAACCACTGCGAGGGCAACAATAAACAGAAATGCACGCACATGTTTGCACTTTCCTTATTTACACTAATTAAAAGCGCGTTATTTAATTAAGAACAGCGATCATCAATTAGAATTTTTATCAGCTCTTTATCGGACCAATGCAACACGCTCTGTTCACTTTTACTACATACATATATTTGCTTTATGATATGTTTTTTTATATATATGCAATATACAGTTTACAATGTACACCGTGACCTAGGTTAAAAAATTATCATGTTTTAAAAACACGTCGATAGTTACACTACTATTATATTTTCGAGATAAGGTCAAATTAGAAACAGTATCTCTATCTCGTGTATTTATTGCTAATTGTGTTATGGTATTACATAATTTGCGGAATGTGTGCAATCAACCATTGTTATATAACACTATTATTACTGATAACAAATAATTAAAAATACAAAACTACAAGAGATATTAAACACCTATCAGTATACGTAGTTTAATGTAAGAGTGCAACCGTACATAATTGTTCGTTTTAATCGATAACTTTATACATTTATGTGACAGCAGAATAATAATTAGCAAAAGGTAAAACACTAAATTATAAATATAATATCTTCAGGTACATACTAGCATTTTCCGACGCATCGAATTTCTTATCGTATATTATTATAGTAATGGACATATCTATTTTCTAATATCGTTATTTCAGATATCCAATCTGTATCTTTAACCACATAAATTCAAATTGATACTTATTTTTCATTTCAAACCATTTATTCTCAAATTTGCGATGCATTTCTTAAACTAAATTCTTAATCTAGAATCATCCATACATCTACATTAATGTTTTCCAACATTTTTTGTTCGTGTCGGGTTCATCTCACCTGGTGGGTTTTTGTCAATCTACAAAATTTCCACAATTCTACAAGCAAAAGACAACATTTGCTTGTAGAATTGTGGCAATTTTGTAATTTCCATTTTAATTATATTTAATAATTATTATTTGATATCAAATATAAAATAGAAGGAAAGACCAATTAGGGTGTGGATATGGGACAAAATTCTGGTCGAAACGAATATATACTTTATTTTCATTTCTTATCAAGTTTAGCAATATTAATCTTCAATTATCATCACTTCTTACTTCCTTCATCCTCTCATATCGTGATGATATCATAATCATAAGCAACATTTATCACATCATAATCATAAGAAACATTTATCACGTCATAATCATAAGCCTCTTACATATAACGAATATGTAACGTAAATCTAAATACATAATATTACAAAGAAAAAAATACTGAAATGTTAAAAGTAACGGAGTTAGAGCCTTTTAATGTAACTATGGTTGAGTGGCACTTCTGGTTATTGTTGTAATTATGCCAAAAGAAATCTAAAGTAGGTAATCGACTTATTTTCGTGGGATTTAGTAGAAGTAAGGTTTTATTTCTAGTTTAAAATTAAATCGTTAATATTACTTATTTAAAATGTTAAGTATTATCTCTTTGTAAAAAATAATATAGTTATACAATAATTCATTTTAACAAATAAATTCTTATTTAAACATCATACAAGTCTAATCGGTATCATCTTCACTCAACACATATAGTAATAAAACCACCTCCTATTGCCCATGATGTTGGAACAACTCAATTGGTAAATTTAAAACATCAAAGGACAAGTTATTTCTTGCAATATCGGCAACCAAGCAATCAGCTATTGTACTTTCACTTTCTTCAGATTGCTTCTAATACCGCCTTTTTTCCGAAAATAAGACACTGTCTTACTTTGTTTTTAGGTCCAAAATAAGTACTAGGGCTTATTTTCGGAGGAGGGCTTATATTCCAAAAAGTAGATTTATATATTTTTGTTTAATATTCAAATACAGTCATTTCATCTTCTTCTGGAACATCATCATAATTTATCAAATTTTGAATTCAGTTCTGATTTTCCTCCAAATCCATTTCCTGTAGAATCATTGGTCCGAATCTCTAATGTCTTGCAATATAGCTATCGTTAAATGAATACTTCTTGTCTAAGTAACCTGTTCGTAGTGCATTGGAAACACAAGTGTCAGTTATTTTATTCCGTGATTTTTTTACCCAATTCACAAATTCCTGTAAGCCTGGCTTTACAAAATTATCTCGTTGATTTCTCACCATTCTGTATTCAATGTATTAATTGATTTCCATCCGCAAATGATCCTCGAATGGCTTGTTTATTGCAATGTCAAGTGTCTGGAGATAGCCAGTCATTCCGGCCGGAATCATTATTTGATCAATCTTCCTCTCAACAATAAAAGTTTTCATGTCTTTAGCGCGGTTAGTACTGGCTGAATCCTAAACTAGTAAACCTCTATTTCGACTCCTCAACAGTGATGGCAGCATAAAATCGTCCCACTTTCTTATTACTGCTTGGGTACACCAGGCTTTTTCACTTTCAAGGACATAAATTCCTGAAACGCTTTCAATCTTGTCTTTTTTACCTTT
This sequence comes from Phosphuga atrata, assembly GCA_944588485.1. NCBI lineage: Eukaryota > Metazoa > Arthropoda > Insecta > Coleoptera > Silphidae > Phosphuga > Phosphuga atrata. The sequence continues at coordinate 31,145,134 of OX155898.1, forward strand.
ATGATGATAAATGGTGATACTTTCTTGCCATCTAGACGAATCGCCAAAATACAGGTGACACGTGCACTATCGTAACCGGTAGAAGGAACGTAAATTGACGAGGAAGCCTTGGGGTGAACTTTCGTTTGAGCTCCTTGGCCTAGAAATACCTAGCTCCTTGGTCTTATCCATAGCAAATTTGTTGGACGGTCTTAATACCTCGATTACAGACTTAATACTTAATATCTCTAGCTCTAGGGACTTAATATCTGGACTAGAGGTTTGATATCGGTACTACAGATTTAATCTACGTGTGTTTTAAGGTCGCGGAAAACGCGCTTTGGAGAACATTGGTGGAAAAAAATCGCAAAAGTTTTTCCGCAATAACTTTGAAACCAATAAGACTATCAACCGCGTTTCGGTATTAAAATTGCCACAAAGCAGCAACGAATCGAAGACGATTGCGGAAATTGTGAGAAAACTTCAGAAAATTTGCAAAATTGTGGGAAATTTGTTGGGTAGACATAATATCTCGAATACTGACTTAATACTTGCACTAGGGACTTAATATGTGGACTACAGAATTGATTACAGACTATGAAACCCTTTATTTAGAGGTCCGCTCCGAGGGCTGCAAAAAGTAAGGTTGCGAGCAGCGTGTTGGACGTTTTTTCACATGAACCAACGTGGATCCAGGAGGGTTAGCCCTTCAAATACTGTAGCCTACGGACCTATTCCATTTCCCCAAATTCTTCCATTCATGCAAATAGGTCCAGCCCCTGTATTAGGTCTTAGGAGTTCATATGCTATGTTCTTCATGGTGATCTCTTTTGCTGCAATGTTAAGCTTGTGTGTCCTACGTGCAATTGCTATGCAATGGAAAATTATATGGGAGACAGTTTCATCTTCCTCATAGCATAGTCTGCTTAGTGGTTCATCTTTCCAGATACTCGTAGAGGCAGTGCCCTGTGAGTAGTCCTGCGACAATTGTAATACGCATCGTTGAGAGATGCAGGATTTCAACAGTTAAAGCGTCCGATATTTGCTTTGATACCTTTATCTTTTGCTAGCTTGTCCGTCATTACGTTTCCCAAACAAGTGTGGACTTGTTGTGTTTCGCCAGGGCCTTAAGGTCCTGAAGGCAGTTTCATGTTGTTTTAGATGTAATTCCATCGCACCCAAAAGCATTAATAGCAGCCAGACTCTCCGTTAAAATGTTGTCCACTTAGTAGTGTGTTATTTTAGTAGTCCTTTAGATTTTCACGGGCACATATCATGATGGCGTGTATATCCGCTTGGAATGTCGTGAAATGTGATCCACAAAAAAAATAATCCACGGATGGTCCATAGATTCTTGCGCCAGTTCCACTGTCATTTTTTTGGAGCCGTCTGTATACCAGTCCAGCCCACCATAATATGTGTTTGGTTTTATGCCTTCTGTTCAACGCATTTGTGTTTTGAAAGGTAGTTGGAATGATAGCTTTTTTGGCATTGAGTCTTCCCCAATATTAAGGTTTGGCTCTGATATTACATTTGTTGTTGTGGTGTGCCCAGAGCCTCCATTACAATTGCTTTTAAGGCTCCCATTTTAAGGCGGCCCCACTCACGATCTAGATATCAAGGGGAGCAGGACCTACAGGGGAGCAGGACATATAATCTTTGAACATTAGAGTTGAACATTGTCAAGTTTTCTTTTGGCCATCATCAATGCCATTTTGCACTTATTGGTAGCTTTATTAAGGTGTTCAGGGTTATACCTAGATGATGTTGGAGAGTTGGTATTTCGAAGAGTCGATGCCATCAACAAATCGATTAAATGCAAGTGCACGTTTAACAGCGTCATTGTCTTGCAGCTTAAACATTGCTGTTGATCTCCTTAGAGACAGTTCATGTCCTTGAAGGAAGTTATCCATCCAGTGTGACGATGCTTTAAATTCTTTTGTGAATATATCAAATTCAAATGCCATTTCAAAGGCAAAACTGATCCAACCCTGGGTTTTTTCCTATTTCCTTGGTTCACCAGTTGACACAGGTTATTGTAGTCTGCACGCCATTTTCGAACCATACGGAGATCCAACATTTTCTCTTTAGAAACGGCTACAAGATATACATCGGAACAGCTCTTTCTTTTTGTACTCATTTTATCTGGGGTTAAAAATTATTCACTTTATAAATAATAAAATTATGTGTTAGGTAATAATCAGACTTACAAGACTGAAATGCACAAACGTTGTACCAGCACTGTCACTCTATGTAGACTGCTGCCTTGTATTGTATTTTTAAGATAAGTTCTACTTTATAAATTCCAGGAATTAATTTTGACACGTGTCTGTGCATTGTTTGAAATGAACTGTAGAGGTAAAAAAAGAATTTCTCAGGATATTTTGTTCCAAACATTTTTCTGAAATAGTAGGGCAGGTAGAGAATACTAAACCTACTAAAGACTAGACTAGACTAGACTTAGACCTACTAAATTCAACAGCAGTTTTTAACGAATTATATTTTTCACATTATTTTAACTAGGGCTTATTTTTGGGTATATTCCAAAAAGTCCCGAAAATCACGATAGGACTTTTTCCGGGGGATGTCTTATTTTCGGAAAAAGACGGTAGCTGTTGCGTTGTTGTTTATGAGTTTTCGGATCTTAAAAATTATGTCCATTTTATACTAAAGGGTGACAAATTAAAAGTGTCCTAATTCTAAACTGCAATTATCAAAAAACGGTATAAGTTCGACACCAAATTTTTTGTTGAACTTTGTAGAGTCAAATCTAAAGTTTAATAACAAGTTAAATGCTTAATCTTAAATTAAGAATTAATTCTTAAAAATTACTTCGATTAGGTGACCAATAGCTAAATAAATGTCATCAATAGCTTGTCAAATGTTGCGTTTTAAATCTTCCCGGGTTTCATTACGGTTCTGATAAACTTTAGATTTAACATGACCCCATGAGAAAATTTCCAAAGCCAACAGATACGGAGAGTAAGGAGGCCTCAACTAATCCCTACGCTGGGAAATCAGACGACCAGGAAAGAACTCTCATAACACTCCCATATATATTATGTTAGATACATAAGGCCTTGCACCATCTTGCTGATACCATATATCATTTATTGATAATCGGATCCATTAAGAATGTTTGTAGCATCTCCATTGACTACTGTTGACATTCGCAATTGACAACTACTGCTTTTCCCATTTCATCTTCAACACCTTTTAAGAATGCAACTCTTATTCGAATATAACTTGAGGGTTTTTGGCAGACCAGTAAGGTAAATTGAAAATGTGCTTCCAGACCAATTGAAAATGTGCTTCGTCACATAATTATTTTGTTGACAAAATTATCCCCTCTCTCCAAAATCCATCGAATGAATTCTATACGTGAGTTTCGGTATATTGCAAGAAGTTTTTGACCTTTTTGTCATTTCGCACACCGGCAGGAAGACTGTTACATCTCAAAAATCATGGCTCTGCAATAATCTGTAATAAATATATTTAAATAATAATAAAAATAAGTTGAATGTTATTTATTATATTGCTTCATTCTATCTCTCTCTACTATGGCTCTTCAGCCCAAGGTTGGGCCTTGGCCTCCCTCAATTTATTCCTCCAGACGCGTATGTCCACTGCTACCGCCTTCCAGCCTCTAATAACCCTCTTAGTAACCCTCTGGCATCTTCTTCTACCTCGTCCTCCCATCGTTTTCGTGGTCTGCCCCTCGGTCTCTTTCCTACCATTTTGACTTGGAGGGCCCGTTTTGGCTGTCCTTCCTCATCCATTGTTGTAACATGGCCTGCCCATCACACAGCTCATTATTTTATCTTATTTTGTACCCATTTTAGTCTTGGATGCCCAATCCGAGTATTCAGAGTCCGAGTCCGATTCCGAGTATTCTACGCAATACTTTCCTCTCAAAGATATCTATATTGTTGCCACTGGTGTGTGTTTTGGTCTGACAATTGTTTTGTACACCCTAATTTTTGTGTTTCTGTGCACGTGTTTTGAGATGTGGAAGATATGTGCGAGAGCGAAGTATGCTCCGTTTGCCGCTGGTTCTGGCTCTTATTTCTGCTTCTTCGCTTCCGTAGTTCTCGCTTTTTGCGTTCGCTTTGTTTTGGCTTCATTCTATAGCTCATTCTTTTCATACATTACCTAACTAATTAGGTATTACCAAAACATGTTTTTAATTGAAAACTGTTGTTCTTTCTTTTGTTTGGTTTTCTAAAAGTATTTTGAGTTGTAACAGTATTCTTGCTTGAATTGACACATAATTTCCTATTTCCCCATCACCTCAGGATTTTATTATTGTAATTGATTTTATTATTTTATTATTGATAATAATAATATCTAATATTATAACTAATTATTATATTTCTAGCTAAAAATAGTAAACAAGTAAATTCAGCCTTTTGGTAAACATTAGTCATCAATCACAGAAGCGGTATTAAGTCTTAAACTTTTATAAAATGTAGAATGACTTGAATGAATATGTTTCATATTGACCAAACTTAGAAAATCTTTTTTCTTCCTCTCGTTTTTTTCGCAGGCCCGGGTATATGCTTTTTTCTCACCCCGTGATTGTGGTTTTTGATTAACGGTGGTTGAACAATTACATTTTTTCAATTTTTTACGAGCTGTTTGGATTGTTCGATGACTTATGTTTAAAGTTGACATGAAGAAGGTTATGCATACTCTAGTTTTAGCATCTCGAGATTTACTGTTTGGAAAGTAGTAGGCACAATTTTCGTTTCTTGTAGATTTTATTTCCCCCTGTTTGCTTATTTTGTTTTCCTCTTGGATCTTAGATTCTTAATTTTGTCGATTTTCCTCTCCATCATTAAAATTTTCCTGTTCTTCATTGTTTTCCTCTATTTGAATTGTGTATTCCTCTTTATTTTGTCCTCCTTTAATAATTTCAACCGTATTACGAAGCATGAATTCTCTTTGTAGAGTAAAATCTCCCAAAGACTGGTAAATAAAGCTGGTAAATATATCTTTTCTTTCGGCGGCACTAAAATTTTCTGTTCAACGGTAAGAGCATCCGGCACAGGGTTGCTACAACTTTGGCCAATCTTACTTTTAGTGATTTTTTTTAATCTGAATTCCGAAGTTATTTAGCCCTATTTCCGTACCAAACTTGTGGTTTAGGCTTTCCTTTTCTAGACCGTAATTCATCCGTATTTGAGGATGGAGACAATGAAGAGGATGCCACAATCACTGAATTAATGGGTGAAATGTCAGTATTTTGCGGCTCAGCTTCACTTTCCGGTTCGGCTTCTTTGTATAGAACTGTCGCAATAGGAAATATGCATGAAATTTAAATTTGATTCAAATATTTTTTTTCCGAATCTTTATTAACCGAACATTTGAACTAAACCATTATTTTTGTAGTTAATATCTTTTTAAATACTTAAAATTAAAAAATAAAATTGCAAATTAAGCGAGAGAAATTTGTAAAACACAACACCATAGGTTAAAACTAACATAACTTACTATGTAAACAAGTTCGTATTGTTTACATTTGTATCTCATTGCAGTCTGTTGGTTAAAAAACAAACGTGAAACAAACTTACAAGGAACTTGTTAACCTTACTTGTTAGTTAAAAACGTGGAGTTAACACCTAACCACCTGACATACGTCTCACAGACCCAAAGTAGCAGTAATTTTCTCACCTGAGAGGTATGACAGGTGGTTAAGGGTTAAAAACAAGAACAGCTGTAGTGAACAATGAACTGAGCTGTCAGTAGTAATTGACGTCATCAACAGACCGCGCGAAAATGGCAGCGTTTAAACAGCTCAATTTTTTTCTCTATTTTAAATATATTTTTAAACTTAATTACAGCATTTTTAAGCAGTATTTATATTTTTTACTATGTTATAACGGTGTAAACAGTGAATTAAAAATATTTAAAAAAATATGCATATTCCCTATTATTTATGTTTTTTTCATTATTATTACTGGAATCTTGTATTGGTGTAGAGACTTGTAATTTATTTGGGAGTAAAATACAGTTATAATCAACTTCAAAAACATTTATCAAAACATTTTCAACTACACACAAATTGTTCTCCAGATCACAATAACTTTTATCAAGTTCCGGCTGCTTATTTTCATGTTCAATAATTTGTATGGAAACCTTAGTGTTTCTTCTATTTCTTAAATAATCTATGTAGAAGAGGATGGCCGAATAGAAGATCCAGTGCCATATATACATGATTCAAGCAAATGGATTTTTAAGAGCTTCTATATTTTCCTTTGTCCTAGTTTAAATAAACTTGAGTTTTCGAAGGGCAGAATAGGAAAAACATCCTCTTCCCACTTGGCACTAAACCTTTGTAATGTTTGAGACTTCTTAATCTTGTATGAATACCTTGCTTTCCTAATGGTCGGCTGCATTGAATTTTAACGAGTGTCCAGGTTTTGTTATGTTTAAAATTATTAGGTCCTTTGAACTAGTAGGTAATGACATCTGAAACCAAGCAAACAATTGCTTTTTAACAAATATTTATCAGGAAATTTTCAAACTAAAGTAAAGAGCAGCATTAATCTTCAATACTTCATTAGTAAAATATATTTTTTTAGCTACCTAAAGTACAATATTTGGGTATTATTAGGACACAAAAAATAAAATTAAAATACTAAGGCCATAAAAAAACTTAATAATAGTTAAAAACATAATAATAATAGTTACTTTTCATTATTAATTCAGTACAGATTTTAAATGGAATAACTCGGGCTGATAACAAATAGCAAAAACTTACCTTCAAGCTGGAAAACTGTTGCATCTCCAATTGTAGATGTCTTCCCGCACGAGGAAGTGTCTGAAGTAGATTGTAACAGCCTGCCTGCCCGACCTACCCCTTTTACAGCTCAAAAGCAAACAGTTATTAGCAGTTTCTAGCGGAATATATTACACTTACAACAGTATTCTCTCATGAAAGTACTCGTTTAGACGATTCCAATGGTATTATAAATTCAAACTTGAATTTTTTGAAGATGTAACAAACACTCTTCCTACCGGTGTGCGATTTGTAAGGCCGGAAGAGTAAATCTTTCTTTAAAATTGTTCTTACTGACTGACGTAGGAATTCCTACTTGAGGTCACAAACGTCGTACGGGCCAAATTGATTGCAATTTTCTTCCTAACAAAGCATTCAATTATGTTCTAGAAGTTTTTTTTTCTTCTCTGCAAGTTTAATATCCTTAAGAGAACCTGTTGGACGATATTTTTCGACCCATCTTGCAATTGTCCTGCAATTTGGCGACGCTGGAATATGAAACTGTTGTCGAAAGCACCTACGAGTTTGAATAATGGGGTTCGATCTAATAAAATGCTCTTAACAAACAATCCTTTGTTCAATCGGCCACCGCTCCATTTTCAAAAAAACTTGAACGTTCACTAAATATTCACAAACAAGTCATTATTTCTTTTTGTTTTTATTAAGTAAAAAACAGGACACGCTTAATTGTTACCCTTTATAATGCGAATTAATTGATTACAGTATAGTCAAACAATAAATATGAATGCAACCTATTCCAAACAGATTAAATATAAATTGATACATCATTAGGAGGGCCTTCACCACAGTTACCACCTCTTCATGATAGTCTAACAATCAGGGCCGTCCCTAGCAAGTGCGGGGCCCAGGGCAAAAAATAATGTTGTATCCCCTTAGACAATTTTTTTTATAATTAATTATAAAAAATTAACTGAAATTTTGAAATTTAATTGTAATGACAAAACAAGAATAATAAATACTGTTTATTTGTTTTGCACAAGAAAAATAAAAAAAGGAAAATAATCATCTATCTTTACTTAGTAAAGCAAAAAATAATGAAAAACAATGTAAAATCTAAACCTGTCGGTTTGCATAAGGCTGCGGGGCCCTCAAAGCGCGTGGCCCAGGGCCTGGGCCCCGCTCGTCCCGGTCTAAGGACGGCTCTGCTAACAATAAGTATGAATGTAACCTATTATATCCTAATACTTATTTTAATAAATCAAATAGACCATGTAATTCTGTTCATCTACCTATAGATGGACATAGTTACATAGTTAGGAGGGTCTTAACTACAGTTACAATATCTTCAGTTTCAGTTCACACGCACTGGGTTTCATTACAAATTTCTGTTCAATAAATTTTATTTTACACAACTCCAGAAAATACAAATAATGTTCTAAATTAATATTTGCTATTTAAATTAATAAATAATTTAATTTAAGAATAGAATGATTTACAAATATTTTTTAAATATCCATATTGTTAAATAAAGTAGAGTAAGGTGAGCCTTCGTCAGATTGTTAAAGTTGGCTAGATTTATAAATGTAAAGGACACACATGTATGAGAACTTGTGTGAGGCAACAAGTCAATACACAAATTTCAAAACATCATCTCATACAACAGCTCATTCATTTTGTATGAGCACATACAATTCTTCATACATTTTGAATGAGCAAAAAAAAAACTCACACATTAAACTTGTGTGAGGTGAATTATTTACTGGCGAGCAAAAAAATTTAAGAAATTGCAAATAATTTTGTTTTCTTGGAAATCTCTTTTTGCAAGGCTAAAAATATATTAAAAATCAATAAACCTATAAATTTGTAAGCTAAATTAAATATTCAGTATTGAATTAGAAAGCATATTTTTTGGTTTATGATTTATTGTGGAAATACAACAAATTTACGTTAAAAATTTGGTTCGATTTTTTGTTATGAGGAACTAAGAAAATGAAAAACAAACTTAACATAAATTAAAAAGAATAAACATTATTAACGTTAATAGCGACGAGGCATACTTTCAATTAAATTAAAAATCAAATTTTGGTCAATGTTATTCCATTCCTCCAATAGCAACTCTCTTAGCTCTCTGCACTCTCCTATCTTTGCTATTTTTGTGGAAGGTATTTGACATGGTGAACAGGCAAGCCCTGTGGCGAATACTCTTAACATTTGGCTGTCCTGCAAAGCTAGTGAATATAATTGCCGATCTTCATTTGGAGAACGAGGCAAAAGTTTTTGCAGTTAGCAAAATCACTTCAATATTTTGGCTCTTTCAATATTTGTAATGGCGTAAGGCAAGGCGGCGTACCTCTTCTTTTCAATATCTTCATGACTAGGTTTCTCTTATGCTTGGACCGAGAGCTTCAGGACCGTGGTATTAACATCCGATATCGCTTGGACAATGGATTACATAACCTTGCACGTATTAACGTCCATAAAAATGAACGCAAGAGATTCCTCACTGAGCTGCAATATGAATGACCTTGTTATTTTGACCAACAGAGCAGAAGAAGCGCAACGTATGATGGATACATTCTCAAGTGTATATGGCTCTCTTGGAATGGATGTAAACACGTCCAAAACCAAACTCCTTATTAGGAGCTTTCATCCACCAGCAGCATCAGCCACACGTAGATATATATCTATAGATGGTAACCCCTATCGAGACTGACAATTACTGACAATAACCCCTAACAATTCAACTACCTGGGAAATCTAGTGACAGGGAATTGCGATCTGGATACCGAAATTAGCCACCATCTACGGACTGCCTCGCCTGCCTTCTTTCAACTCCGGGAGAGAGTGCTGGATTGTGTACAAAAAGCACGTTAAGGCGCTGGAGAAATTTGAAATGAGACAGCTCCAGATCCGGATCTTCTCCATACTCATCGACGTCCGTCTGGTGTCTCAGTGAGGCAAAAACGGAACTCATCTCAAAATAGGACGTTGTTCCAGTCATCATTATTCCATGCAAGTGATTTCTGGCAGAAGCCAATCTTGCAATTCGATGCCGGCATTGTAATGGTGGGCCTGTAGCCATCCTTCTACAAGAACGGTCTATTCACTAACATTGGCAACTTCTCAAATTTCTCAAACTTGCAGACATCAAAAGGCGGTCATCTCTTCGGGTGGTGACTCGTTTTCACCCGGATCCTCGTTTCTGCTTATCAGGCCAGTTTTAGTTGTAATTTCTTAAGTGACCTCATTTTTTTTTGTTCGCCAGTGTATTATTTTAACAGCTGAATATAGAAAAATTGGAATTTAAAAGGGTAAACTTATGATTTGTTTGTCGTTTGAGGCGTGTTTAGGAGGTTCTCAGAAAGAATGGGTTTTTTACCAGGACATTATATTTTATTAACCCATGTGTTTACAAAAAAACGAAAAGTTTGACCTTTGATTCTTGTGAACTGGTATCTTATACTTTATTAATGGGGAAACCTTAATCAGAAGATCCTCAAATTTTGTAGTGGTAATTCTGCTGTAATTCTTAAATCTTATTCCATCTTCCAGTATTAGCTCACGAGCTAACATACGCACCATGGGTTTTTCTATTGTTCAGAAACTGCCTTTGCCACCAGCTTCATTTCTTTTTTTGTTATTCATTTAAAAATAATGTACATGTACTTAAGTAAAGAAAATATTCTTCATCGGATATTTTTATTCACTACTCAAGAATATGTGTATGAAAATTCAAATTATATTCTTCTTCTTTAGGTGCCTTCTCCATTACTGAAGGTTGGCAACAATCATGGCAAATTCTACACGGTCTTGTGGAGCTCTGAACAATGAGTGGGAGTCCAGACCAGTCTAGTCTCTTATGTTCTTTGACCAGGAGCACGTCCTTCGTCCTGAACCACGACGCCCTTCATTATTAATTTTAGAAGGCTATATTTTGTACTTCTGAGAATATGTCCTAGGTACGCTGTCTTGTTTCTTCACAATAACCAATAGCTCTCTGTCCATGCGTCTAAGAACCTAATTATTAGTGATATGTTCCGCCCAGGATTGCATTCTGCATTCTTCGAAAGATCCACATCTCAAACGCTTCTATTTGGTTCATAGTATTGATCTTCAACGTCCAAGCCTCAACATCAAACAACAGTACCTAGTGAATGTAGCACTTAACGAACCGGTATCATAGTTTAGGGTTTAGGCTTCTCTAGCAAAATACTTTTCTCATCTTAAGGAACGTGGTTCCGGCTATTTCGATGCGTGTTCTTACTTCCAAATTTGGATCCAGAACTTCGGTGATCCACCTGCCCAAATATTTAAGTTTAGCGACCTGCTCTATTTGCTTATTCTATATTTGCAAATTTGCTTGTATATCTGCTGTTCTACTGATAACCATAGTTTTCGTTTTGGCCGTATTTACTTTTAGCCCAAGCGCATAACCTTCTGCTATTATTTGGTTCATCAAACGTTGTAGCTCAGCTGCACAGTCTGAAAATATAGCCGTATCGTCCGAGTACCTGATGTTGTTCAATAGTTCACCATTGATCTTGATTCCATCTGTAGAGTTTTCCAAGGTTTTCAGGAATATGTGTTCCGAGTAGATATTGAATAACAATGGTGATAGTACACAGCTCAGACGTACTCCGCGTTTAATAGGTATATTGCTGGCCGTGTTGTGCTCGAGTCGTACAACAGTAGTCTGGTGTTCAAATTTTTTATGAAGGAGATATATTTTTGGTCGAGGCCTTTGGTCAACAGAATGATAATTAGGACGTCGTATTTTAAACATTCAAATGCCTCTGCATAATCAATAAAACAGACGTCCTTTTTTTGATCTCAACATTTTTGCATGAGAACTGAGGTCCCAAACAACGCTTCTCTTGTTCCAAGTCCACCTCTAAAATCAAACTGTTCCTTGCTAAGGCTTTCTTCGCATTTCTTACGTATTCTATTATATAGGATTTTTATAAATACTTTTAATTCTTGGCTTATCAAGCTTATCAGTCGGAATTGATCGCACTTGTTTGCGTTTGGTATCTTTGGTAGGGTAATGCATATTGATTTCAGCCAGTCATTCGGTATGTTTGCGGATTCATATATTTTGTTAAAGAAGTTTACAAGAGCGTCGATATTTTCCTCTTGTATATGCTTTAATATTCCTATGTACATGTCGTCTATGTACATGCCGGTCCTGCAGCTGTACCTGATTTGGTAGATTGTATAGCTTTAATATCTGTTGATTTTATGATGATCGGGCCAGTGTCTCCTCCTTGATTTGGATGTTGTAAATTAGTTTCGCAATCGAACAAATTTTGGATATACTTTGTCCACTCTTGTTTAATTTCTTCTTTATTTATCAGAAGTTGGTTGTCCTCATTTACTAATCTGGATGGTAGGTGGCCTCTGGTATATCCACCTACCTTTTTGTGGATGTTGAACAGATAGTGTTTGTCTCGTAGTTTTTCAAGTTCTTAGCATCTTTCTTCCATCCATTTTTCTTTGTTTGCTTTTCTAATGCTTCTTCTTATGTTTGAGTTCACTTCATTATATTTCTGTAGGTCCACATTTTTGTATTTCCATCGTTCGTCCATTAAATTCATGATTTCTTCTGTCATACACTGCTTTCTTTTATCAGTCTTTGGTGTTTTCAATGTTTCCTGGGTATTTTTAAAAATTTGCTTAAGTCTTAAGTTGATCCATACAGCCTCCACCGTTTGCTCTTCTGACAAACAGATCTTTTTTAGTTCAGTGTTGAGCTTTGTCGTTAATTTCTCTTGTAGTTTTGGATCTTTGAGGGCCTCCATGTTTGGTCTTCTATTGATTTTGCGCTTTACCTTTTAAGGCGGAATCTTACTTGAGCCATTATTATATTAATATTATTATATGACTATATTATCTCGAGCGTGATTAATTTCGATCTCGTGAGCAATTGACAACTTTCCGCCCTTGTTGCACAATATACTATTATTCAATTATGCCTTATTCACTAGTGAAATAATTTTTTTATTTCATTGCTCAAATAAAAGTATCCATGGCAACGTATGAAAATAACTCACTTACAGGCTCCGTAAACATTACCCTAAATATTAACTTCGCTGATTTTTTGATCGCCAATCACAATATTTATTATACATTTGTTTGTATAAATCTCTTGATTTCGGGAGTAAATTTTCCGCAATTGCGCCACCATATAACAATAATTACTCGCATATATCCATTTATGATTAATAAAACACAACTCAATTAAATACAATACTCTAAATAAAAAATATGTTGACGTAGGAATCAACAATTTTATCGTTGGCATGGCTCATGACAACAACACGATCATGGTTGGACGACATGTTCTCGTAAAAACACAAGGAAAATGGAACTTTCTTCGAATTTAACTTCTTAAATCTTGTTAAAAGTAAAATTGAATAAAAGATAAAATTGAGATTTAACTTTTTAGTATTAATCGTAATAATCCTCGTTAAACTTTTATTTTATCCGCTTGTATAATAAATAACTATTATGTAATATGTATTAACATTACCTTTAAATCAACTAAAATAGTTTGACTTGTTTATGAACTTGTCGAAGTAGTGTAAACGAGTCCTGGGAAGTTGCAGCAACCAAATTTGCAAAAATATAATTTTACATCGGAGTTCCCGGCATATATGAATTAGTTCTAGAGTACTTTGTACAAAATTTCAATAGTTCTGCAGAATTTCGCGAAATAAAATGGAAAATACCAATATTGAGCTAGCAACCACTTTTGAGAAAAACTGTGCGTTTTTTACATATTCCTGTACCTCGACCATAGTTCTGGAGTACTTAATTAATTTTGCAAAAAGTTCTGCAAAAATTGACATTTTGCAAACAAAATTGATTTTGAAAATTGCAAAAACAGTTCTATTCGCGGATCTGAATAGCACCCTAAGAGTTCTATCAAAGATCCCTTTGTCATTTTTTGATAAAAACCTTAGTTCAAAAGATATTTGCAATAATAAGGGACCCATTATTTTGAATGAAAATTTAAAAAAATCGCGGAACAGTTCTGTTTGCAGTTCCAGATAGATATTTTAGAGTTCTATTGAAAATCCTTATAACTTTTTTCTGTAAAGTTAAAAATTGGAAACATTTCCGAAAAATTAGACTTCACCAGTGCGACGAATTGAAGATTAAAAAAAATTACGCGCAGTTCCCATCAGAACTCTTAGATTTTTATCGAAAATCCTTATAAAATTTTTCTGTAAAATTAAAAATAGAAAAAATATTGCGAAAAATTAGACTTTACTGACGCGACGAAGTGAAGAAAAAAAATCGCACAACAGTTCTGTTTGCAGTTACCGGTAGAACTCCTAGAGTTATATCGAAAATGCTTATAATATTTTAAAGTTACAAATTCGAAAGATATGCGAAAAATTATGCTTCACCGATGCGACGAAGCAAAGAGAAAATAATCGCGCAATAGTGTGCAGTTCCTGGTAGAACTCTTAGAGTTCCATCGAAAATCCTTATAACACTTTTCTTCAATGTTCAAAATTCGAAAGATATGCGAAAAATTAGACTTCACCGATGCGGCGAAGCAATGAGAAAATCATCGCGCAATAGTTTTGTTTGCAGTTCCTGCTAGAACTCTTAGAGTTCTATCGAAAAGAGTTCTATCTTTAAAACATTTTTCTTTAAAATTAAATATTAGTAAAATATGCCAGAAATTGGATGCCAGAAGTTGATGATGTATGGAAAAAGAATTATATTTTGATGGGCATGTTAGTTTATATTGAATGTGTTGCGAGATTTTATAATCTATGCGAGAATAAATGTAGATTTTATGATCCAGATATATGAAATCGAAAAACAGTTGTTTTAAAAAAAGTTCAAAATGCGTCTGAAATTATAACTTTGATAATGCTGTGAATAAATCAGAGATGCAAGTTTTTAATCTAAACTTGCTTTTAATGACTAAGAAATTTTAATGACTTGAAAATTATGAATATTTGAGACAAAAATGTTTTCAGTTCATTAGTGAAATCTCTTTTGTATAACTTTTTAATCTGCAACTTCAAAGAAAAATGTTGGAAGGATTTTCGATAGACATTTAAGACATTTTCGATAGACATTTGAGTTCTAACGGGAACTGCAAACAGAACTATTGCGCGATTTTTTCTCCTCAATTCGTCGCATCGGAGAAGTCCAATTTCTTGCATATCTTTCTAATATTTAATTTGAAAGAAAAATGCTATAAGGATTTTCGATAGAACTCTAAAAGTTCTACCGGGAACTGCAAACAGAACTATTGCGCGATTTTTTTCTCTTTGCTTCGTCGCATCGTTGATGTCTAATTTTTCGCATATCTTTCGAATTTTTAACATTGAAGAAAAATGTTATAAGGATTTTAGATAGAACTCTAAGAGATCTACCAGGAACTGCAAACAGAACTATTGCGCGTTTTTTTTCTCTTTGCTTCTCCGCATCGGTGAAGTCCAATTTCTAGCATATCTTTCTAATATTTAATTTTAAAGAAAAATGTTATAAGAATTTTCGATAGATCTCTAAGAGTTCTACCAGGAACTGCAAACAGAACTATTGTGCGATTATTTCTTTGCTTCGTCGCATCGGTGGTCTAATTATTCGCATATCTTTCGAATTTTTTACTTTGAAGAAAAATGTTATGAGGATTTTCGAGAGAACTCTAAGAGTTCTACCAGGAACTGTAACAGAACTATTGCGCGAATATTTTCTCCTTGCTTCGTCGCATCGGTGAATTTTTCGCATATCTTTCCAATTTGTAACTTTACGCAAAAATGTTATAAGCATTTTCGATAGAACTCTAAGAGTTCTATCGGCAACTGCAAACAGAACCTTTAAAAACTATGGGTTCCTTATTATTGCAAATATCTTTTGAACTAAGGTTTTTATCAAAAAATGACAAAGGGATCTTTGATAGAACTCTTAGGGTGCTATTTAGATCCGCGATCTTTTTAGATTTTTTCAAAATTGATCAAGTACTCCAGAACTATGGTCGAGGTACAGAAATATGTAAAAAACGCACAGTTTTTCTCGAAAGTGATTGCTAGCTTAATTTTGGTATTTTCCAATTTTTTCGCGAAATTCTGCAGAACTATTGAAATTTTGTACAAATTACTCTAGAACTATTTCATATATGCCGGGAACTCCGATGTAATATTATATTTTTGCAAATTCGGTTACTAACTTCACAGGACTGTGTAAACGCAGTGTAAACGTTTATCATGTTTCATAACTTGTACTGCGCACACTTGGTGCAATGTCACGTTTCTCATAAATGTTTGCTAGTGTAAATGTACCTTACGTACACATTTGTATTTTTTTTAAATGAATTGTGTTGCCAACTTAATAAACTGATTAACACCAAATCTATTTTTTTTTCTCTTAAACAGCAGTATAATATGGTAGCAGTATACATATATAGTAAATAACTCATTTCTAACAAAAATATAATTGACGAAAATGTTTTCTTCGTTTTATTGTAACAACTCGTAACGTTCCTTTATTTTACTGTGCATGCGCGGTACAATGCTAGTGTAATCCATGCTGCACATTTACACTAGATATCAATAATTATATGTTGGTTAAAATGATTTTAGGGAGAAAATTTAACAACGGATTTTCAACTTCCCACTAACAAACGATAAACCGTCAGATATTGTGGCAGAGGTTATTGAAACCGAAAAAAAATGGAATCAGCAAAACAGAATTATTTAAATGCTTATGCAAGTATGAAGGACACAGAATATTACCTTAGCCGAAATAATAAGTTTAATATCGAAAAGTTCCAGGAAAAATACCGGCGCATGAAACTGCAATTAAATATGAAATCTGAACAATTCTCAAAAACTAGGGATGAATTAGATGCTTTAAAGCTGGAACACTTGGATCTTAAATGTACCGTCGACACAGCAAACCGCATGCAGAAAGAATTTGAAGGGAATTTAAACATTGCAATGCAGAATAAGCAGGTACTAGAGAACAATTTGAAGGAATCCTTTAATGCACGTGTTAAAGCTACTCGGCAACTGGAAGATGCAACAGCTGAGAACATTTCCTTGCGTCAACTACTCCACATTTCTGAGTCGGAAAAATGCGATTTATCTCGAGCTCTAGAAGACTACAAATCCAAAAATGCCTGTCATGAAATGTATAAAGCAGAATTGATGAAAGAACATGCAAAAACGAAAACCTCAATGGTTAACCTAATTGCTGAAATGAAAAGATTGTCCAAAGACCAACAGTTTCTCCTCAGCGAAAATAAGAAGATTGAAGAGTATAAATTAGTAATTAAGTCCATTAGCTTTTATAAAGAAGAATTGGAAAAGGTTAGAGCAGAAAAGAACGTAGTGGAAGAAAAGCTAATTTACTACAGAGGCAAACATGATCAATTAGAAAATCTTATAAATGATTTAGAAATCATGGCTCCAAGCAAAGAGACGGAATTTTTCTATAACGAATGGAAAAATTCTGTGAGAATTTCTAAAGAACAAGCTGAGACAAACCAGACCATTATTGCCAATCTTCTGGAACAATTAAGAATCGAAAAAGAATCTAATGGAAAACTTATTGAAAAACAATCTGAATATGAGAAGGAAATTGATGAATTAAAGAAAATACCACAACCAGTTTTTACTGAAACGATTTTAGATATTGTAGAAATTAAATCTGAAAACTAGTATTTTGTAAAGTCACTCTAAGATAAATGAATATATTTATGTTTAATGTTAGTAATATATGTTACAATAATTTATTTTTGAATATTTAATAAAGAAAATATACCTGTTCCTAATAAAAAAAGTTTTATTGACATTTACAACACAAGTAATGCCTTTGAAATTTAAATATTTTATTTTCAAAACATCCATATAAATTGTTATCTATAAATTGTGTATTAATTAAAATATGGCATGTTCAATTTGTAAAATAAGTTTGAACAGATCAAAGCGTGGCTGTATAGACCAAATAAGGACATTTAATTTAATGCTTACATTTAGGATAATATGTTATTTAGGGTTTCTAGCAATACACCACATTTACTTTCCACACTGTGATCCTTTTGTCTCTAAAATTATGTGATTATATAACACATAACTAGCACAATTCAAAGTTTGTACAATTATAATAAAGACTTAATAATATAACAAATTCTAAAATATATATTTGTACTAGTGTTAATACAATTATATTAAAATAAAACATAATTATTGTTTGCTTTTAAGTACTGCTTTGGACATTTTTTCATAAAAAAATTAATATGACTACATCTAAAAAAATAAATTGAAACTATTGCACAATAAAATGTTTATTTTCCAAATGGTTCAAAGTTGAGCCATCTTAAAGGCCGGTCCAGACGCTCCGTTTTGCACAACCTTTTGTCTGCGCAGTCTTAAGATATAATGAAAATGTTGAAATTTGTAGAGCGTCCACACGGTGCAGATATATCTGTATATTTCGCACAGTTTTAGTGACATCGTCGTGGAGGAGGTATTACTCTGGTCAATTTTGGCATGCTGTGTTTTTAAGAAACTAGCATAATCTTAATGTAATTTAATATTATCTACTTTTAGAAACAAAATTTAAAAAATGGTAAAACCAAATAAAATTGTTGGGTCTTAACATAGAGATATAGTTTATTACTAATAATATAAGTTGCTCTTTATAGAGATATAATATATTAATAATAATATATTAAATAAACACGTACAAAGAAACTGAGGAACAAAATGAATCGGAAAACGGAGCTACCGTCCAGATGCGCCGATTTGTCTGCACAGTTCATGGATATCTATGCTCTTTAGCTCAGTTATCGCTGCAAATATACTGTCCCCGCGCAGTTCTCAAAACTGTGCAGTTTTCCTGTCTACACATAACGTTTTATCTGCAACGTGTTGAACTGCACAGACAAAAGGTTGTGCAAAACGGAGCGTCTGGACCGGCCTTTATTTTGAGTTTTTTTTATTATCCGTTATGATAAGTTATAAATTAAGTATGAATTGTGTATTTATATGTTACATTTCTAAAAAATCTAAAATTATTAAGACTTTTTAACAGAATACATTTAAATTTACGCACTTGGATAGAATATTTAAATTTAAGGTCTGGCCAGTAAAGTCAGTGTCCCAACTTACGAGTTTTTTTGAGATCTCGGCCCATTTCTTGCTTTTTGCAAGCTAAATTTAAGAGGAACGAGCTTATTAAAACCCAAAATCTCTTATTTGTTCTGCTCTTAAACCATTTATATTAATGAATATTTTAGAGTACTCAGGTTTCAATATATTAAGATAATAATATTATAAGATCAAAAAATAAAGGGATTACGTTATGAGCGCCTTTCACCCCTAATTGACACATAATAGTTATTTTCCGAGTATTTGCCCACTACCAATTGAAGCAATTGGTGGCGGGGGTTGAGTGTTCGTTATTAAACAGGTTTTTATCAAAATGGCAAAAATTAGTGAATGAGAGTCAATTATTCGTTTCAACCATCCTTCCCCACCTATGCCAGCATGTTCAAGTCGTTATATCTGCTTTACCTTGTTACAATTTTATACTTATAATAAAACCACTTTATTGCAGTAGGTAATTATTAGCGTGCTTCTATAAAATATTCCGTATTTATAGTACGATTTTTGTATTTTTGGGGGGCCTGAACGAATTAATGGTTTTTCAATTCATACAATGGTGGCAATTGATTCAACTTTATAATAATTCAAGTTACAAGCGCCGCCAGGGAACGAATTACATACATACACACATACATGCATACATACATATACCTATATGCATACACACATGGTATGTATCAACCAGCAGTGTTCGTATCCGAAATGACTTATCCGAGGAGTTTCCGATTCGAACTAGAGTACGGCAAGGAGACGTCGCCTCGCCACTACTTTTTAACGTTGCGATTATGAGGAAAGCATTCGATAAACGACGCGGAGGCGACGACTACTTCATAACCGATCTGATATTCGCCGACACGGATGCCGAAGCAACAGATATATTGTACAACATTTCCCTCATCGTCCAGTCATACGGATTAAAGATCAATGCGGATAAAACCAAAGCGCTCTCAACGGACGAATCGGGAGCGAGAGTTTACCTCGATGAAACCCAAATCGAAGAGGTATCACAGTTAATGTATTTCGCTTGTGACAGAAAAGGAATTTGCATCGACGGCCGATGTTCATAGCTGGATCGGTCAAACAACAGCAACAGTCGCCTCGCTCAACAGTTGCATATGAAAGCGGACGAATATCACCAACAAAACCAAAATATGCCTATACCGAACATTAATCCTTCCCATTCTTCTTTGCGGATCGGAAACGTGGACAATGCTCAAACTGGACCTAAACAAGCTCGAGGTCTTCCGATGCTTGATAAAAATACTCCGTGTTTCTATTATTAGAGAAAAGTTTATATTATTAGAGAGATTAGAGAAAGCCTCGATCAACAGATACCGCTCGAAGAAGAAATACAAAAACGAAGACTATGTTGGTTTGGCCACGTCTGCCGGATGAATAACACCCGGCTTCCGCGCAAACCCCTTTGGCGGGAGGGACCACCAGACTGGAGAATACAACGGAACGCAATAAAGAAGACATGTTTGGAACAAGTGGAAGAAGATCTGAGAAACCAAAGACTGGATACCCATCAAGCCAAGGACATCGCAATCGATCGGAAAGAGTGGAAACGTATCGTGAATGGAGCAAGAAATCCTGCGGCACCGACAGGAGCGTATTGGTTGCGAGGATGACCCCTCCTCAATAGCCGGCTACGGATTAAAAAAAAATACATACATATATACACAACTATAGATATATGTCTAGGTCGGTTATCCATTGGATAGCCTCAGGAGTTGTCATTATAATTTCGTCCCAGTTCATTTCGAATTTTCGAAGGGAACTATGTGGGCTATCGCTTATTCAGGCGACCCGCAGTCGCAGTTAAGGAAGTCGGATATTTGCCGCTTGTGAAGCATCGAGTTGCATCTGCCGTGGCCACTTCCGATACGATTTAGGCGAATCCTCAATTTTCTGGGTAACTGCATTCTTAGTAAAATGGTGGTTTGGGTCACAAGGACCATTTTTATTTAAGCTATTATTTAATGTTAATTTTGTTTTTCATGCTCCTTTTATCTCGTATTCCTCACGTTTTTGTAATATTTCGTCCGTCTATATTGGGTCCCGGGACTTTAGGCGACAGCAAAGTGTATTATACAGAGTTTTATGAAGTGGGAGCGTTCTAGGGAGGCCAATATTAGAGATGCCACGAATAGTGATTTTGCCGAATACCGAATATCCGGCCACGCTTATGGCCGAAGCGCCGAATATTCGGTCTCCCAATATTCGGCGCGGCTTTTGCGTAAACTTGCAAAAAATAGGAGCATATCCATTATTTACCTAGCGCTTGTAATTTGTTATTTCTTGTTTTATTGCACGGTTTTTATTTCAGACCTAGTATTTCGTAGATATAAACTTGATAAAAATAAGTCGTATTTTATTTTTAGTAGACATACATTATATTTACCTATTAATTATATTTAGAATTCAGAAGTGAACCCAGAAAAATAGAAGTTTAAACTAGAAACGGTAATTTCATTTTTTGGGTTCCGTAATAGTTAACTCGTAGCAATCTGGTTTGTTGGTTCACATACTGGTACTAATATTGCAAAAGAACTGAATGGTATTGCAAAAGATGGAATATTTCTCACAGCAAGATATATTTACTTGTCCACGACAGTGGAACCAATATGATAAAAGGTATACGAGCCGCAGAATATGATTCTGCCAGGTATTTTATTCATTCACTACAACGACCTATAGAGGAATTAGAGCAGGTTGGGCATTTTAAGTATTTAGGGTTTGCATTTGGGAGTGGGTGCGGTAATAAAGAGCATATAGAGTAAATGGTGGCGGGAAAAAGGTTCTTGAAGGTATGGGGAAAATAGTTTAGCACAAATTACCAGGCGAAGGAGATGACATGGAAGGCTTGTTGGCGCAGTATATCGATGTGTGGAGCTGAAGTATGGGGGGTGAAGGAAGAATAAGGCGCGGAAAAAGTGCAACTACAATTCTTTAAAAAGACCCCTGAAATTAGAATTATAGAGAAATCGCTAAAATCTTAAACGGAAATAACACAGACGCTAGCTGCTGCAAGATGAATTGTTACACATTTTAACCACTCAGGTATAGTAGAAGAAAAGCTTAAATCCATTCGACAAGAACTTGACTTGCCAAACCCCCAATTAGTGCAAGATGTAAGTACACGTTGGAATTCTACATACTATTTAATGGAGAGATTATTAAAACAAATACGAGCTGTTTCTTCATACATAACTGATCACGAGTCATTAAACAATCTAACTCCTTCTCAGTGGTTGTTACTGGATTAATGTATCAAAGTCCTCAAATCATTTGAAGAGATAACAAAAAAACTAGCTCGGGTATTTCTTGTATCTCCGAAGTGATTCGACAAGTTGCTACATTGTTGAAATACCTGGGAAAAGAATAGACAGCAAATAGAACACCAAATTTGCTGAGCATGAGATCCTCACTACAAGCTGAGCTAGAAACACTGTACAACTTTGATGAAGATGACAAATACCTGGTTGCCACTTTTCTTGATCCTCTGGGATTAGTTCAAAACAAAAAATTGTTTTAAAAGCTCAGAAAATGAATTGTGATGAGTCTTGTAGTACCGATAATGATTCTTCTCCACTTCGTAAGAAGATACATACCAATGAAAATCACAAAACCATTGACGTACGACATACACGACAGTTTCTGGAAGTCGTTACAGAAAATATGGAGAAAGATGAGGATGTGGTAAAGGAAAGTGCTTTTGCAAATGATGAAAATTGATTTTTATCTAAAAACGGCTCGCCTAGATAGGACAGCAGACCTTTACAAGTGGTGGTCAGCAAACGTAGAGCAGTATCCCAAACTGACAGAATTCGTAGAAATGTATCTATCACCCAGTAGCAGTGTATACTGCGAGAGGCTATTTTCAGAAGCGGATATAGTTTATGGGGAAAAACGCAATCGGTTGCTATCAACAAATGCTGAAAAAATGGTTTTCATTCATCACAATTTACCTCTGATAAATTTTGAGTATTGAATAATTTGTAATAATTTGTTGGTAAAATATAATCATTTGAACTTAAAACAAAGTGAACACAGCCTGAATATATAAATATATTGAAATTTGTAAGTTATTTTATAGCTTTAAGTCCACTTTCGTGGCACTCAACCCGGAAAGGCAGAATATATTTATATATTCAGGCTGTGTTCCGTTTGTTTTAAGTTTGCATGATTTTCTATAACGTAGGATGGTTTCACCAATTCTATAATCATTTGAATAATATGTGTGATTGTTTCTTCATTTTCGGTATTCGGTATTCGGCCGAATAGTTAACAATATTCGGCCAAATACCGAATATTAAAAAAGTGACCGAATAGGCCGAATACCTAATAGATACCGAATATTCGTGGCATCTCTAGTCAATATTGTTTGTTTTATTTATTAGGTTGACAATAGCTTGCTGTCTCCTAAGATCCGATGGGGCACTATTAGTTAAAACGTGAAAAACCCTTATTCGTTAAGTGTCAACCTTGAGCCCTTATATACCATGCTGGTGTGTAGTATTCTGCAATGGAAAACATCAGTGCTAGTAGTGCTATTCGTAATGTATTTGCTCGTGCTCCGCAGGTAGTCCCCGTTTCCGATCATGTTGTTTCTGGTCTTCAGTTTCAGTTTTTGACCGGTCTGTTTCAGGTGTTTCTTGTACGTCAGGAATCGGTCCAGTGTGATTCCTAAGTGGTTGGGATTATTATGTTTCAGCCTTTCACTGCAAAACGTTATGAACGTCTAGCGAATAGAGAGTTAAACTACGTAAAACTATTCGTATAGTTGAACTATACGAAGCTGTCACACAGCTATAGTCAAACTATAACAGGACAATACGCTAGTTTTCTATATCCTGTGTACGTAGCTTAAGTCTGTATTAGCTAGACGAATATTCAAAACTTAAAAGAATGACCTATAAACCTACCAATAAATGGGTTTCAACTGACATTATTAATGAGGGTAGCAGTTTGCGTCACCTTTACTTATCAGTGTGCAGAGGAGGAAGCTCTAATCTCTACAATTTGTATAAAGCATTGAAAAAGCAACATCGTATAAACGTATTCACTGCCAAAAAAACATATCACATCAACAGAATTCAGTGTGCCGTCAATAGAACCAAAGAAGCTTGGAAAATTATTAATAACTGTTTAAACAAGAATAGAAAACAAAAAAGCATTTGTATACAAATGAATAGAAAATTGATTACGGAGGCAAGTGAAGTTGCGAAAGAGTTTGCTATCTATTTCTCCACCATAGCGTTGCAAACTATCAATCATTTCTTACATCACTAACGTCACGGCAATGTACTCTATCAAATGTTAGATCAATACATTCCTTCTACATGACACCCATAGACACAATGGACCTAGAATATGTTGTCTCTAAAATGTGTGCTAAAACTTCGTCAGGTATTGATGGTTTCTCAATAAAATTAATCAAGAACAATCTTGACCTTCTATTAAAATCTCTTGTACAGCTATACAATAAGTCAATAGATGAAGGGGTATATCCAACTTGCCTAAAAGTAGCGTTGGTAGTTCCATTGCTAAAAAAATCGGATCCGCATATTTTGGATACCTATAGACCAATATCTATATATAGTCTCTACGTTTTTAAAAATATCCGAACGATTGATTTACAATAAAATGATGGCATGCATACCTTGTCAAAAACGATTTACTTTCCAAATGTCAGCATGGTTTCAGAACAAAAAAAACTGTAGAAACAGCTTCCTGCAGCCTCGTGAAATTTATTTTAGAGAAATTGGACCAGGGAGATCACGTTATTGGATTATTTTTTGACTTAACTAAGGCGTTTGATACAGTGGATATAGATTTTCTTATTAACAAAATTAAGTTTTGTTTTGGATTTCGGGGATATTTTTCAAATCTGTTAAGATCGTTTCTAACAAACCGCAAATTAATTGTCAAAATAAATAGTTACTTTTCTAATGCAGAAGATATCTCAATATGGGTACCGCAAGGATCTATCTTGGGTCCTCTCTTATTCATTTTATTTATAAATGACCTCCCAGAGTTTTTAGGTGCTGAAACTATTTTGTTCGCCGATGATACAACAATTGCAGTATCAGCAAAGAGTTCTGAGGAATTACATGCGAAGGTAGTGGAGGTTATAATAACAATTAATAATTGGTGTACCGAAAATAAGCTAATATTAAACAGCAACAAAACCGTCTGTCTGCAATTTGGCAAAAGGAAAAATGTACCAGGTAATCCAGTTCTACTAGATATCTTGGGCTGTTGATAGATTCTAAGCTAACCTGGTTTAACCACACGGATAAGGTACGACTGGCAAGTGCATATTTCTCAATATCCCAAATGAAGAAATCTATGGATTCTAGCACCTTATTAAGCCGCTACTACGCTTTAGTTTATTCACACATCTCGTTCAAAGTGTTACTGTGGCGGAATTCGAGTAATATGCATAGTTGTTTCATTTTACAAAAGAGAATTCTAAGGGTTATTTTTAATTTAAAGCGAATACAAGGCTGTAGGAGTTGCTTCAAGAATAATAAGTTATTAACGTTGCCTTCAATTTTTATCTTTAAATGCTTATGTTACATACAAAATAACATAGGTAACTATTGTATAGGATCTAACATTCATTCATATAACACAAGGCATGGAGCATATCTAAAAAAATAAAAGCAGAATACAGCCTTTTATGGAAAATCGTTTTTTTTTGTATGGGTGTACAATTTCACAATCATCTACCAACAGAATTTAAAAATAAACCTTTTCAGCAATTTAAAAAAATCATTAAAGAAATACTGATAGATGGTGCATTCAATGAATTTCTTGAAAAAAACATTTCTTAAGTGTAACACAAAATGTATTCTAGCTGTATTCATTGTAAACCAATATTTTCTTATTTCTGATTCTTGTTTTATCAGCATTTTGTTCAAATATTATTTGTTCGTTTTAAGGAGATATTGTATGGTACCATTATGATAATCACATCCAAAAAATTGTAAAAAATTATGTTTTTATATTGGCAAAGTGAATAAATTATTATTATTATTAAGGGTGAAGGCACATACTTCAGTATTAGATGGGTTTGGGGGCAGACGCCATTGTTTTAATAATACTGGTAAGTATTTGTAGGTCTTTTATTAGGGTTTCTTCACGATCCTCCTTACGTCTGGTTTGTGTGGCTATGTCTATGCCGTGAGCATAGCAGAATTTTTGAGAAGAGGTTTCTACGGTCCAGCACTTATACCTGTGGTAAATCATTTTAATGGTGATTTGCTTGTTGTTTCGGCCGATTGTCACTTTAAAATATCGGTTTTTGAGCATGTTCTCAGGGAGTTTAGTTAATTTTAAACAATAAATGGTCTGTAGACGGTCTAATAACGAATAACTGTAAATTTAATAATTGAAATTAAGTTTTCTCCAAATTATAATTTATGAAAAGTTATTGTACGACACTTTTTAAAAGCCTCCTGCTTCTCTTTTTTTCAATAAATATTTGCAGCCTTTGAAAAACTCTTTCACTGTATATGCTAATAGCTGGAAATAAATTTCCTTGTCAATTTACTAAAAATAGGAAATGTGAATTTCCATTCTTTTCGCTACAATAACGGATAATGGGTTCTTTTTAAAAATTGCTTATCAAAATAATTTGTTATAGAGGTGGTGGTGGTTCACTTTTCATGGAGGCGTGTTATTAACATCATTATAACCGGGCACCCACCTACTGCCTGAGTTGCCATACCGACCGAATGCGCCGAGCAATAATTTTGCATTTTCGGAATTTCATTCA
The DNA here is from genome assembly GCA_944588485.1 of Phosphuga atrata. Taxonomy (NCBI): domain Eukaryota; kingdom Metazoa; phylum Arthropoda; class Insecta; order Coleoptera; family Silphidae; genus Phosphuga; species Phosphuga atrata. The sequence goes on from OX155898.1 coordinate 31,171,775, forward strand.
GATGACCACAGTTCAATGAGAACAGGTCCATTGTAGAACAATTCCGGAAATTACTTACTTTTTATTGAATCCGGCGCTATCGAAGTTATTCGAAGATTTGGTAGCACCGTGCAAAGATCCGGTCGAAACATTACAATGGATAACTATTTCACTACTCCGCCATTGGCAACATTTTTACAATCATGGGATTTAACAATTGTTTGACACTTTGAAGAAAAATATGACGTACATTCCACCAGCGATGACTGCCTTGAAAATGAGAAGAATTATCTATTGGATTCATGAAAAGTAACCAGGTGCAGTTATGTGCCAAAAAAAAGGTGATTATACTATCATCAATGCACCAGGAAGCAAAAATAGATGATGGTGCAAAGAAAAAACCCGGAATGGAGTGGACACCCTGGATAAAATGCTTGGTAGATATACTACAAAGAGATCCACTCGAAGGTGTCCTCTAGCATTTCAAAACGAAAGTGGCGATTGAAACGAAGTTTTTTCGGAGAGCTATAAATTGATATGTGCAGCTAATAGCATCTGAAACTTCGAAATCCCAGGCACAGCTCGATTCAACAGGGAGGAAACGGAGTACTGGTGTATACCATGCTTGTCTCCAGAGCGAATTAAAAAAAAATCGAAAAACAGGTAAATCATGATCGGTATATAAGTTACCTATTTGTAATGATTATTGTAACTATTTTAACCACGACATGCGAGGGGTGTGCGAAATAATTAGATTCACTTGCTTTTTGATATGGCACTGTGTTATCATGTAGAATAGAGGTTCTCAAACTGGGTGCCGCGGGCCACGAGCGTATGCCTAGGGTACCGCAGCAATAATCAATAAATGTAAAAAACAAGTTAAAAGAAAATTACATGAGGAGGTAAACATGTCTGAATCTTTAAAACGGAAAGGTGCTGAACCGACTGAAGCTTCTCAAGCGACTAATTCAATGACCAGCATCGTCGGAGGAGACGAAATATCCCAGCAGACACCTGCGAGTCAAGTGTTTGTTCACGTTGGAACGCGCGGGCGCGGTGGCGGGTGCAGGCGCGGTAGACGGGCGGGTGTGGACGCGGGAGCGCGGTAGACGAGTTCGTGTTCACATTGGCCGCCAAGCGTTTGCGCGGGTGTGACCTGTTGTCAGGTTAGGTTAGTATACTAACCTAAGTTTAAGTTTTTGTTAGTATACTAAGCTGAACAGCACCAATAAACTCTTCTGTATTGAAAGACATGATGAAAACATGCTATCGTTTCTAGCGATAAGTTCGTACTGGTTGAACTTACAGACGTCGCGAGTGAATCGCGCGTTCAGCCGCTAGTTCGACGTGAACACACACAAACATCTCACGCGTTTGATATTGCCGCGAGCGCGCCGCGCGCGCCAGTCGTTGCTTGCCCGCTACTTAGACCGCACGTGCGTTTCGTATGTGAACACTTCGATATTACGCCATATGTTTGATATTTCGTGACCGCGCCCGCCTCCGCGCCCGCGAGTCAACGTGAATGAGCACTAAATCATTAAAGTTCATTTGCCTTAGTTCGCGAAAACGCAACTCACGACCAAAAGATAATCCGAGGAAAAATAAGGAAATATGATCCTAGCTACTTCACATTGTTTGGCTTTGTTTCTGTTGGGAACGAACAAGCACCGAAAGAGCAATGCGTTATCTGTCATAAAATTGTTGCTAACAGCCGCTTGGTTCCAACCAAATTAAAAAGACGTCTGGAATGCAATCAATCTGATTTAGTACACAAAGATGAAGACATCTTCAAACACTGCGCTATATCTATTCAGGCAGTCATCCATGGTGGAGAGAATTTTTAAAACTGAAAACGCAACAGAAGCTTCATTTATTGTCAGTTCACATATAGCAAAATCTGGAAAGCCCCATACTATTGCCGATACACTGATTAAACCTTGCGTCAAGGATGTTGTAAGTTGCATTTTAGGTCCAGACATGGCCAAGAAGATTGATACTCTGAAGATTGATACCTAAGAAGGAATCGCAATTTGGGAGTCTGTGGAGAACGAGCTTATAAGAAAGGTTGAAAATTTGTATTTTTTTAGTTTACAGCTTGATAAAAGTACCGACATTGCGAGACTTTGTTCTTCTTGTGTTTGTAAGGTATCCATTCGAAATGCAAATAGAAGAAGAACTTTTGATGAGCGAATTGCTTGACACTTACACCACTGACGAGGATATTTTCAAAGTTATCCACAAATATATTCAGAAAAATGATTTGAAAGGGAGCAAGTGTGTTGATATTTGCAGCGATGGAGCAGCTACAATGGTTGGAAAAGTAAAGGCAGCCATTTCTAGAATAAAGCAAGTGCTAGCCATTGCCACCAGCAGACACTGTGCTATCCATCGACAGTCTCTGAAAGCTAGAAGGATGTCGCAAGATTTAAAAGTCGAATTGGATGATACTGTGAGTTTTGTTAAGAGCCGCACTTTTCAAGCACGTCTTTAAAAACTTAGCGCCGAAGATCTGGGTATGGATCACATCCACCTCTTTTTTTAGCCAGACTATTTGTACTAAAAGATGCACTAGTAGTTACATTTACAAACGAGCATTTTATCAAACAATTGATGTAAATTGGCAGCTTAAATTGGGATACTTTTCCGACAATTACGAAAAACTAAATTAAACCGCCACTTCTCTCAATGTTACGCTTACATTAAAAACAGGTACAGGAGCAAACTCTCTGTATCAAGTGATTTGAGGGTGAAATAAACCAAACTTTAGTTAAACTTTAAGGAAATAATAAAAAAATCTTCCAAACAATTTTATTGCTCCCATAAGGCGTAGGCCACACTACGGCTAAAACGCAGCGGTTTTTACACTCGTGATTTAGTGACTCAAGTAAGCTAATACAAGCGGCCTCACTTGCAGTTTTTTCCCGCGACTGATTTTTCCAATAGCGTACTGTGTGTTTCTCGAGCGGTTTCGCGGTTAACGGTGGCGGGAAAAACCGTATTGCGGTCATAAAGGCAACTGAGCATTAAATTTGTATTGTTCTTTTTTTATTTTCCTAAGTTTTCAAATTGTTTTTAGGACAGTTGTGCAGCGAAATTTTTCTAGCCGGACAAGGGTGCCGCGAATTTTGTTTAGTTCGATAAGGGTGCCGCAGCCAAAGAAAGTTTGATAACCACTGATGTAGAAGATAAAAGACAAAATATCTTTACTATTGCTTGTAATAAAAATTGTTTAAATGTACCCGGTTATTGAACGGAGGAGGTAGGTATAGTGTTTGATAGTTAATAGTTTTTATGAATTAATAAATTAGAAACATTTTCACGGAAAATTGGCGTCAAATTACTTCAACTTTTCGGATCCGGTCGGTCGTAGAAGTTTTTTAAGGGGGGGGGGTTAATAAATTTTACCTTTGAAACCGAAATGGATTCCCGGGTACCTACCCGATTATTGACCGGACGGTTAAATCTAGGATCTAACATTGTAAAAATAATATAATATTTACTTTCAAATATAGTTTCAAGTCAATTGGTCTCTTAAGATAAAAGTTGTTTCATTTTTCCTACTCCAAGAAAACTGTTTTCATTTTTGTAATTTCCTCGAAAGGCCATGACAAATGCAAGCGAATATTGTTACTGCTTCTGCCGAAGTCAAATATTTAGAGAAAATCGCCAATTCAGACGAATACCGAAACGAAACCGAAGCTTCGATGCACACTACTCCAAAGGGCTCCAAAAGACACATTAAAAAAAAAATTAGTAGCCACCTGACATTTCAAATTTCATCAGTTATATGTATTATTATTCTTACAAAATGTATTGGACATATGATTATGTATGATTACTATTATGACATATGATTATTGTATTTCAGAAATAGATAATAAGAAGTTTTACTTTAAAAATAAGATAGAGAACAAACAGACCGTTGTCGAAAACAGTGGTCTCCAAATTTATAGATTTAGTCTCTGTATATTTTACAAGTATCACATGTTATCAGTATTGCCACAGTCAATTCCTCAATTCCATGTTTTTGATCGTGTAATTTAATAATAAAAGTTAGTTCTCAATTACATGTTTGTGATCATGTAATTTAATAATAAAAGTTAGTATTTCGTAAGTTCATCTTGTATCTCAAGAATCAACTCGCAAACCGCCTGGGGTCTACACAGTTTTATGCTAGTGGGTGTTCGGTAATGTTGATACACCACATTAGATCGTGTACACAGAGGCGCTGAATCTAATATAAATAATAAGGGTTAATATGACTGAATTAAATCCAAGGCTCCTTTGGAACCCAAACCGTCAAGGATCCGTCAAGGATCCAACAGAGTATTAGATTTTTTTAACACCGATCATAAAAGAAAAATATTGAAATACAATAACCGAAAAAACAAATGACTTACGTATTACATATGCCAATGGAAAATGATATAAGTAAATCCAAGTTAATATTCGATGAAATCATTCAAGATTACTCATACGCTATTAAAAAAGTTAAAAAACGATTTAAACAGTAAGTCTGGGTATTGTTTTATATTGTATCTAATAATTAAAGCAATTTCGATATATTTGTAGAGTTAAATAATTTTTCTATATCTAATTCAATACGCCACTAAATATTGTCAATTAAAAAAAAAACAAATATACATAGTGGAGAAATGGGTATTTCTCCCATAATTCTACTTCTCGTGTCGCTGGACTATAAAAAAAATATTTCTTAAGCCATATTAAAAAAATATATAGTAAAATAATAGTTGCAATTCTTGAATGGCAAACTATTAATTTAGTCATCTAAAGTAAAGATTTTACACCCCGTTTTCGAATAATCACAACTTGAACATGCTGAAATTCCTGACCGTTCCTATGTCGCAAACATGTTTTTAGACATGTCATTAAGGGTCGAAATTGAACTGAAACAAATACTTACAATCTAACTCATGCTTATATCTAAAAATATATGAAATTTTTAATAGACAAATTACAGCCTTCATTAGGGTTAACGATGTACCACTGAAACAAGTTAATACGTTCACCTACCTAGGAAGCAAAATCACATCAGATGGCAAAAGTTCAGCAGACATAAAAAGCAGAATTGCGCAAGCAAAAATAGCCTTCAACAACAAACGGGTGCACCAAGGAACTTAAATGCAGAGACTAAAAAAGCATTTATAAAATGCTATGTCTGGAGTGTGGCATTGTACGGCTCAGAAACTTGGACACTTGGCAGGAGAAGAATTGCTGCCAACCAATCTTGGGATTGAGAAAGAGAGAGATTATTGAACAAGACTGGACATGATTGAATTTATATATACTATAATATGATGAAAATTGCTGATGAAAATTATGACTAATACTGGTCTAGATTTCAAAGACAGACGGATAGTACATGAACTGTACAAAAATCAAAGAGGCATTATAAATATAAAGGGTGAACTACAAGAGGCATACATACAAAAAGACGTACGCCAAGGATGTTACTACAATTTATCACCAGTACTATTCAACTTGTATATTGAGGAGGCAATTAAGGAATGTAAACAGGCTATGGGAGGAATTAAGATCAATGGAGTAGAAATTAAAATGACAACGTTTGCTGACGACATTGTTATCATTGAAGAGAATGAAGAAAATCTGCAAAAAGCGTTAACAGGAATGAATAAGATCCTACGAGAAAAGTACAACATGAAAATCAACACACAGAAGACAGAGATCATGGTGTGCAACCGCCAGCAAATTACAGCCGACATTAGGGTTAACGATGTAACACTGAAACAAATTAATACGTTCACCTACCTAGGAAGCAAAATCACATCAGATAGCAAAAGTTCAGCAGACATAAAAAGCAGAATTGCGCAAGTAAAAATAGCCTTCAACAACAAACGGGTGCTTCTTTCATCACGGAACTTAAATGCAGAGACAAAAAAAGCATTTATAAAATGCTATGTCTGGAGTGTGGCATTGTACGGCTGAGAAACTTGGACACTTGGCACATGCGATAAGAGAAGACTAGAAGCATTTGAAACGTGGTGTTGGAGGAGAATGCAGAAAATATCGTGGACAGCAAGGCTGACAAATGAAGAAGTTCTTAGAAGAGTTGGTGAAAAAACAAAAACCATCGCGTTTTCCTGACCGTCCCCTTTCCCGACCGTTCCTTCCCGAGAAAGAAGGAGATAAGAAAAGAAGACAGAGTTAAATTTAACTCAGGCCGTGAGAAACACTTGCAAGCTAATAAGAAAGAAAAGGAAATTTTAACAAAATTGTCGTTTTGTCAAACTTGCTCTATCTAGTAGAGTTTATCCAATAGAAAACTACAAGACCGTTTGTCAATCAATGGAATAGTATCATTCGTTTAAAACGCGTTCCTTTTATTTTTAAGTGAATTTTATATTAAGTTGTTTTATCATTTTTTCCATGCTAAATAAATATATCTTCAAAAATTAAAAAGATGTTTGAAAGATCTATTTTCTTAACCGTTCCACACTGAACCTGACCTTCTCCCTTTATTCAAGATCGACCCCAAGTTTTCCACGGCCGTCCCCTTGCAAAAAAGTGTTGTTTTCCGAGATTAAGCATCACATATTTAATGCAAAGCAACCAAAGTAAATGATATAGAACTCCTATTTAATATTTATTTGCAAGTGTATTCGAATAATTTAACTATACTAAACTATTCTAAACTCATAAAATATGATACAAATACATATTTTTTATCAATCTACTATATGTTTCTCGTTTATCATTGAATATTTTTTTTTTCGAGGCTAGGTAATTTATTTTTTGGGGGGCGCGGTTGTTACTCCTATTAAAAAAAAATATGACCCAACTCCATGTTTTCTAACATAAGTTGATTACTATATACATGAGGGACGGTCAGGAAGTTAAAAAAGAGTTTGATGACTTTGAAAGCTTGTAAGTTTTATAAGGCTTAATATGGTTTATAGCTCTTACAGTTTTAACTAGTTTGTATATCCTTAAACCATAAATAAAGTAACAAATCTTGATTTTAATTTATTATTTATATATTATTATTATCGTATTCTCCCAATAATGGAAGACGTTAAGCAAACAACGTAATCAATTTTTCTTGGCGTTCTTCTTGTTTCTCCAATAAGCTTTCATTCTTCCCGAAAAGGCTTGTTTACGTTCTTCCGACCACTTCGGTCTATACTTGTTTAGTTGCTCTAATGTAACTTCCCATTTGTCTACTTTGTATCTGAAGGTGTCTCTTTCTAAAATGTCTGTTGTACATATATTTGCATTTCTGATGTCCTTTCGAATTCTTTAGTGAGCTAACATAATCTAATATCCTTTTTGACAGTCGAAGTGTCAATGTTTCGCTTGCGTAAAGGACTGCTGGTTTTATAACCGTGTTGTAATGCCGAATTTTTGTCTGTCTTGACATAGATTTTTTATTATAGATGTTTTGGACTAACCATAATGTTTTCTTGATTTTTTGGAGACGGTTTTGCTGTGAGATCTTCTCAATGCCTGTCGGTTCAATGAATTCTCCGAGGTATTTAAAGTACGGGACTTTGTTAATTTTACCGTAATTTGTTCTCAGGCTCGCGATATCACTTTTTGAACAAAAGAATTTAATTTTCTCAAATGAGATCTGTTGTCCCACTTTTTCTGCACATTCCTTAAGTATCTCAAGCTGTTTGACAGCAGTCTCCTCATCCTCTGTTAGTATCGCCAGATCATCCGCAAAAGCGAGGTATGGTACGTAGAGGTTGTTTTTGGGAAAGCCCAGTCGAATCGGTTTCCAAGACATTTCATGAGTTCCTTCTCCCATTCTTCCATAACCTTGTCTAGTACGATATTGAACAGAATAGGAAAGAGTCCATCACCTTGTCACACACCTGTTCGAATGTCAAAGGGTTCTGAAATTTCCCTCATAAATTTCACTTTAGATTTTGTGCCAGTGAGTATATGTTTTATGAGTTCTAGGGTTTTGGGATCTAGTCCTCTCTCTTCTAGAATCTGGAATAGTGAGGATCTGTCTATGGAATCGTATGCCTTTTTGAAATCTACAAATGTGCATACTGTGGGCTTTTGTCTGAAGGCTCGTAATTTGAGTATGGTTTTGAGGTTGTTAATTTGTTCTGGGCAGGATCTGTTTGGTTTGAATCCTGCTTGGTATTCTGATAGTTTGGGTTCTAATTGCTTTTGTGTTCTACTCAAGAGGCAGGCTGATAGTATTTTGTAGGTGACAGATAAAAGAGAGATACCTCTATAGTTGTTTACATCTAACTAGCTGCCTTTTTTATGTAGTAGATGGATTAGAGCAATCTTCCAGACATCCTGGAGCTTTTCGGTTTGCCAAATGTTTTGTATTATTTGTGTAATTTCTTTGAGTGAATTTGGGCCTAAATTTTTCAGAAGTTCAGCTACAATCCCGTCCTCCCCTGATGCTGTGTCTTGATGCGTGAATAAATTTCTTCTTGCGTTGTTGGTGACGAATGTTCCGGTGTGATTTCTGATTGTACTTTCTGTAATTATTTATATATATATATATATATATATATATATATATATATATATATATATATATATATACAATTTTTGAGAAGTACCCAAAGACAAATTACACGCCGCGTACGTATTACGCATAAATGCATACAAAACTAGTTTTAAATACGTAAAAATATCTAAATGTATAAGTGTTTTATTGCTAAAATGGTTTTAATTAAAAAAAAATACGTTTATCGCATGTTGCAGAACTCCACCGAAAACTTTCAGGTCTGATTCTATGATCCAAAATAAGCATATAACTATTAAAACATATGGGTTGAAAAACGCTTAGTTTGCGAGATATACGACGAAAAAACGGAAAAAAAATTCTGTCAAAGAAAAATGGACAATAACACAAAGAACATAATAGTGATGCGATTAATTTATACCAAAAAATAATCGGCGTTTCTTTCCCGTTGCGATAAATCCCAAAGAAATTATCAATCTACCATTGCTTTAAGAAAATCATATGTCCACTTTTAGTTTATTGAAAATTGTGTGTTGTGCTCATAAATCTACCCAACAGTGTTTCAAAAATGTATTCTTTCGAAGAACTATGTATTTAGTTTATGGCGCTACTAACGGCCACAGCCGAGCAGCTGCAAGGATTTATGGAAAAAAATTTCCGAATAGACAGCAGCCCCATTATACAACTGTTGCAGCAATTCATCGACGTCTTCGAGAACGTGGAAAATTTGAGAGTTCTATGACAGACGTGATAGAACGGTTCGTACTGTGGCATTAGAAGAAAATGTCCGAGATGCTTTTGCCAATAATCCGAGTAGTGTTCGAACTGTAGCACACGAACTTGGAACCAGTGCCTCAAAAGTTTGGCGAGTTCTTCGCGAACAGCTCTTACACCCTTTTAGAATTGACAAAGTCCAGGCACTGAATTGTAATGACTTTGCTCCACCAGTACAGTTTTGTAGATGGTTCTTGAACAGCACAGAACAGTATGAACGGTTTCCAAAGTTGATACCGCTGAGGCTGCGTTTACAAGGGAAGGAATGTTCCATAGGCATAATATGCACTTGTAGGCTGAAGAAAATCCTCACGCAATGCATGGTAGAGGCTATCAACACAGATTCTCAATTAATGTCTTGTGTGGGATTGTTGGTAACTATTTGATAGGTCCATTTGTGTTGCCGGATCGCATAACGCGGCGACTTCCACAAATTTTCTAGAAAATGACTCAATGGATTAGATCCGGTTGATGTACATCTGCGACATGTACGAAACTCCAGTCAGAGTACTTGAGGAACTGCTGCCACGTGTAATTGAATTGTGTCGAACAGTTAGAAACATACCGCTTTCACAAATGAAGTAATTTGTTATTTTAATTTTTTAATGCAGAATACAATAGTATATTGTGCAACTATAAGTTGTCAATTGCACGAGAGCGAAATTGGGCTCATTCGCTAGAGAGATCAATTGACAGATATACATACCGCAGGAGCAAATAATATTTTTTATTACTCATGCGAGGGGACGTATCTTACAAGTTTGGGGTCCAGGTGCCATTAAAAAAATAGAATCGAAAAGAAGAATTTACTTTTGCAATTGTCTCCGGTGATGTGCATTCGTCATAAGAACTCTCATCAGTCTCCGGTACCACCATAGAATTTACACTCATTTTAAAACATTTTCTTTAAATTTTATTTTGTAATGAAAAAAATCTGTCACTTTCATATTTTTGTCACTTTCATATTGAGGTTCTGATTTTATTTATTCAATTGTTTTTTTTATATGTAACTTAGCGATTTTTATTGAATATTTGCGTGCGTTACCAAAGTTATGTGGTAATAATTGAATTGAAAAAGAGACATTTGTCGCACTAAAAAACGGGCGCCAAGATAGTACTAGTACTTATCACGCATGAGTAATAAAAACATATATTTCTCTGTTTAATTTCACAAATTTGAGTGAGAAACCTAAATCCCCAAAAAAGCCCCGTCTGTTTTACTATAGATCGCATACCTAACCAAACTAACTAGAAGAAGTAGCACCTTCCAATTTTTTTACCCCGATTACTCTGATTATACCCTTCTTTTTCCAGCCGTGCCGTTATTTTCAATTTAAGTCCCGTTTAAAAAAATTCAAGGATTTTTTATGGATTTTTTCAAGGATTTTAGGTCCGCTATTTTTGATGCAGGTAAAAAATATTGTACAAGAGCTAATCATGATGAACGCTATCCTCTAGTTCCATGCTTCCTAATTGTAGTGGCAATAAAATAGATCAAACAGTATTTGAAGCAATACAAAAAATGATTAAATAAAAATGAAACTACAAATATATGTTGTAAAATCAATTGTATTAACCAGTGTTAACAACGTATATAGAGCAATTAGAAAATAATTAAGTTTTCACTGCAAGGATGAACAGAAAAAAAGATACATTTTAGTATTAAATTATCATAAGAGGTTTAATTGGCTATTTTGGGGTCGTGTTTAGCCCTACTAACATTAAAAATAGTATTAAGTTTTCAACATACAACTATATTACTAGATTTTTATTAGTAATTAGATTAGGAAATATGAGTTACTTCATTCGCTCCGTGCATAACCGGGCTTAGCACCACCCGTGGCCAAAAAGATAACTTCGTCTCCAATGTATAAAAACAACAGGTAAAAACAAAAAATAATTAAATCATTAATTGTTTTAGCCTTAACTATATGAAACGACATTTTAAATAGTTTTTAAAAAAATTAAACATGTGATTTCACTTGATCTTTTATTGATTACTAGTTTCACCAACACAGTGGCATCTTCAGATCTATTTATTAATTAACTAATTAACATTAGATCTGAAGATACCACTGTGTTGGTGAAATTAGGTTAGGTTTTTTTACAAATCAAATAAGTTGTTTAATTTTTTTTAAAACTATTTAAAAAATAATTAATTTAATAAAATATACAATATTTAACAGCAAAAATTTGCAAATTATGTCAGGTCATATCTCGCGAACAGAAGCGACTAGGAAAATGCAATTAGTATATTTGCAACCAGCAGGGAAAACACTTTCAGACACTCTTTGAAATTTTCCATTCACTTGATAAATAATTTTCAGGAAATACATTTTCTCGCATTTTTCTATCATTTCACTATCTCATAACCTTTGAACGGCTTTCCACAGACAGTTCTAGTTTTCACCAATCGATTCAGAGTTCCAAAATTAGTCGGAAAACGATTATTATATTCGTAGGAGCCTTTTAATTAGGTAATACCGTCGAAGCGTGAAATCATTATTGCGGAAATCGTAAAATGCAAGAAAATCGATTATGCTAAGTTACAGCAAAATTTAAAAACGTTTCTGAAAGCATTTTTGCCGCTGATTATAAATATGCAAATTATATTTCGTTAGCTCTTTCCGTTCACCATCGCCTGCTATAGATCAATTAGATCTTGGAAACTAATAAATTTCCCGCTGATAATTTGAGTGTGTTAATAGGAAAATGAACATCTGAAAACGATGCAGCAATCCGTTTTTTATTATCTGCAACCGTTTCTGAGATATCGACTTAGCAAAGCGAGATTCGTAAAATTTCAGTTTGAAATATCACGACGAATTACTGAAGCTTTCCGAGCAATTTACACATCGACTTTTTGTCTTGTCGAGTAGTTTCTCTGTGCCGAAAATGATTTCGTTGCTGTTTATCGTTCTTGAGAAAATAAGAGAAAACAAACTGAAAAAAAACAATTTTTTTCGACCGAAAGGAAATTTTTTGGATTTTTATTTTTTTTGGTTACCCGGAGGAAATGGAAGGAAAGTGCTGAAACGATTTTCTAGTTTATTTTGCTCTAAAGTTACAAATAAACAAGATATAGCCTATACCTTGGGAATTTTGAGCATTTGAATCGAAAAAACTGGAAAAACGTGTTCAGCACTTCCATTTCCTTCGGATAAACTGAAAAGACCCTAAAATTTTCTGAAAAAATCGCAAAAAAAATCTATCGTTTTGATCAGGAAAAAAGTTGCATTCTCGGTTCTCTACGATCCTCTCGGAAACAATCCCAGCGAAATCATTTTAGGCACACTGAAACTAGACGACAAGAAGCGAAAATCGATGTGTAAATTGTTTGGAAAGATTCAATATTTTATTGCGAAATTCTGAATTCAATTTTTTTTTAATACATGTCATGTAATTTTTGTCATTTTTTTAATACATGTAATATACAAATAAATGCGGAATAATGACGTAACTGGTAATGAAGTTCTTAAAAGTGTCACCTTTGGCTCTAATGTTGTTGCGCTCGGAGCGAATAACTTGATTGTAAAGCCGGGGTTATATTAGAGCCACGCCGCGTGTCGCAACGCGTGGGATTGCAATCGGTTACATACATTTAATATGAACGTGGTTACATTAGCTCGGTCCCGCGTGTCGCCGAGCGAGCTGACGCCACGCAGACCGCTAGATTTCCATCGGCATGGCATCGCTGGTGGGGAAGTGACGCGTTGGCTTTCTCCGCGCTAGTATAATCACCACGTGGCTACATTCCGGCGCAGTGTGTTGATGACCAAGCAAGCAGACGTCTACCACATTTAAGTACGCGCGCAAGATAGTATAAATTGCTCTGGTCTGATCTTGTCTGGTCTTGTCTATTCTTGTGTGGAACTCTTGTCTTGTTGTAGATGGTTACTACGCTCCGGAATAATCATTAAACCATCTATTTGTAAAATATTTGTAACGTTTTTGTTAAATAAACTTTGTTGAAACCCGCAATAGTGAAAAGTCGCAATAATTATGCCCAAAAGCCCGGAAATGATATGCCCTGAAGCCCTAAGCTCTGGACTTTGTAGCAATGACATTAATATTTTCTGTAGGCAAATATTTCATGAAGAAAATTAACGAAATTAGAGCTTATTGGCAACAGTCTACGATATTTTAACCCCTTGGCATACGAATAAAATGCGCGTTGACGTGTCCAAACAAGTGATCTTATCACATGTACAGGACATCTTTAGAGACGTTATTGTATGTCAAGAGGTTAAACAATTATTTTAACGAATTTATAAAATTTGCTATAAAAGAGTCGGAAGATACATTGCAAATCGGTGCGGACATTTAAGCGGTCGCCACTGAACTGACACAAAAATTAATCAACACGTGCGGCGACGCGACACTATTATAATCACCAGCCTGTTGCGTCAGGCAGCGTTGCGACACGCGGCGTGGCTCTACTATAACCCCGGCTTAATTATTATTCCTGCATTTTCTTTCAAAAAATAAATAAATATGCATTTGTAGTCACAAATAATTTTGTATTTCTTATATGATCCTTTTATTAATTGCCAACATTTTCTTTTACATTACACATATACTTTTACTTTATATGTATTTTTTACTGATAAATACTCTAAAAATATTAGCTCTTATTTTATTCTATAAATATAAAGTGTAAATTACTTTCTATTAACCCTTAAAAATATATAGTTAAACACCATCTTAAAATATTAAATCAAATTAAATAAAATGAAAAAGATTTAATGTAAATTTAAATTAAATAAAAAAGAAACGACATATTTTGTACTTTTATATGATTTTTTTTAAATAAAATTATTAATTTGTATATAAATAATAATTTAAAAGTGACTGTTATTACTTTAAATAGTGTATCATTAAATAATGTGCATAACGAATTAATATTATACGTAACATATGTCCTTCATGTTTATATATGGTATACATACATTAACCAAATTATCATCCTAGGTTACAAAAAAAAAAACGAAAACGTAGTATATTTCTGTATATATTTTATACACATATCCATATATATTTTTTCAAATTAATGTATGATAATTTTCCAGTCAAATGCAATCATTTTGTAAAACAAAAACTTAATTAATAATGCAAAACGTAATTAATCAATTTAATCCTCATTATCTTCTACGATCTCTACGGCTAGAGCTTCTATTACGTGACCTATCACGACTCGAACTGGAACTCTTTGACGAGCGATGACGTCGACTTCTGTTCCTTGAACGAGACCTTCTTCTATATATATTATTTAATTTAAATATAAAAAATATAATCATAACATTTTGACATAAAAAAAATTTACGAATATGAAATTTAATTAGAAAATTGAAAATTATTTTACCTGCGAGAATGATCACTTGAGCTACTGCTGTAACTGCTTGAGCTACTTGAACTTGAGCTCCTGGAATGTTTTCTCTTGGAAGGCGCTTTTTTATCCAATTCTTGCAGAGCTTTAACAGTCTCCAGTAGCTTTTCCTTTTCTAACGCTTCCCTTTTTATCTTTTTCGCCCTTTCCAACATCTCAGCCTCTTCTTTTGCTTTCTGTTGCTTTTCTAGCAACAACTATAATCAAAATTTAATTTATTAAAATAAAAAAAATAGAACATAACAATCTAATAGGTATATTATTCACCTGTCTCTGTTCCTCTTCTTTTTTCTTTTTCATTTCCAGCAATTCCAATTCCATTTTCTTTTTAAGTAACAAAATTTGTTCTGCCCTTCGCTTAAATTTCTCCGCTTCAGTCTCTTCCCTCTTAGCGGGTTCTCTGATCTTATCAGTTTTATCACCCTCTGAATGTTTCCTTCTATGTTTTTCACCACTGGCGGACCGCGAACGTCGTTTATCGCGTCTGTCTCTACTACGCGATCTCCTAGACCCACCATCCCTAACAAAAAAAATATAGTGAATTTTCGATAGGTGGGTAAATCTACTACTCTATACTGTTTAGCGATGTATGTAGTTTATTAAACATTCAGAACATTTATTAAAACAAAAATAAATTACCTCTTTCTATCTCTTGAGCGCGATCGTCTATGTGGCGATCTTCTGTTTGGTTTATACCTTTCAATCTCTCGTCTAGGTGGCCTTTCCCTTCGCCTGGGTTCCATCCTACGATCTCTATTATCTCTCTTTCTATCAAATTCCCTATTCCGTCCATTTCTAAATCTATCTGGCCTTTGTTCAGGTTTCTCAGATTCAAACTTATTTCGCTTGTTGGCCTCTTTGGGTGGAGGTACAACAATGTCTTGTCCAGCCATCTTCAACAATCTAGCAGTTAACTCTTGGTCGCGTCTTTTCTTTTCTTCGTCATTAATTTTGTTTTTCTTATCATATCCACTAATAGTAATTTCACCAGTTGGAGGATCTGAGCCAGTTTTAATTTGAACACCCAAAGCCATGGCTAACACCTCAGAACGCTTATTCGGTATGTTTTCTTCCACTTCAATATTTTCTTTCTCTTCATTCTTTTCTGATTCAACAGGTTTGAAACTTCCTGGTAGTGGATATTGAACCAAACTTGGTACTTGTTTTCTAGGTGTATCATTATCATCATCCGAAGGATTATCCTCATAATCAAGAGCATTGTAGTCAATATCTTTTGATTTATAGTTTGCTTCAACTCGATGCTCTTCACGGTCACTTGGAGTATGACTACGATCCCGTCTTGATTCTGATTCTGCAGTCCTTTCATTTTTTTGTTTACGAGTAGCTTCTTTTCTTTCATAGTCAGACAATTTAATTACTCTTGCTTCTTCTTTTTTCCAATGTAGGGGTGTTACACTTCTAGATCTACTACGGGAAGGTGTCCTAAATCGCTATAAATTCAAATATGTATTACAGAATGTAAAAAAAGAAAATTGTACCAAACTTAAAACTTACAAATACGCCTCTGCCTTTAATGACTCTACCACTTTTTGTCATAGCTGGACCTCTATCTCTCCTGTTATATCCTTGATTATCCCAATCACGTCTACCACCAAATCTTTCCCTGTTTCCTCGACGATCCCTACTGTATCTTTCTTCTTTTCCTCTGTTATCTTTTTTATCACTTCCTCCTCTCATCAAAAATTTATTTGTTGGAACATCAGGAATATCTTCTGGATTAATGTTGCTTACGGAAACTAAAGGATGAACTTCATCTTCCTTTACTTCACCTTCTTCTTCTGATCCACCATCATCATTCTTCTTACTACTGTTATTAAATATATTAAAGTTAATTTTCCATTCTGTATCATTAGAATATTTACTCTATTTGAATACTAATTAGGATTTTAATCAATAATAATAGAGAACTTACCTCTTTTTATGCTTCTTTTCCTTTTTATCCTTTTTCCTATCTTTCTTATTTTTCTTCTTAGATTTCTTCTCTTCATCTGAATCTTCTGCATCATTCTCCTCCTCACTGTGAACCTTCTTCTTTTTCTTATCTTTCTTCACTAAAATACATAATTATAAATGAAATTTTATTTCTTATTGACATGAAAATCATAGCTATATAACAATATTATACTGATATATAAATTTTGTACAAAAATATTATACAAATACAGGGTGCGGCAACCAAACCTGCCTTTTTCACCGTTGCGTTCCTCCCTTCAAAGCGTTTCAGTAGCCATGGAGCAGTGGTCCAAGCAAGAACGGTCGTTCGCCATAAAAGCATTTTATCAAAACGGTAGTTAAGCAGCCGCGCCGTTTCCGGACTCAATTCCAGATTAATCGTAATCGACCGTGCCTTCTGTTAACTCAATAAAGTTATGGGTACAAAAACATCGGTGAAATGAGAAACGGAAAAGGTGGCAGTGCGAGATTAGTGCGAACTCCCGCGAATGTTGAACGCTTAAGAATCGTTGTGACGCCCTCGGAGATCAGCGTGTCGACATAGTGGTACGCTAGGAATTTCAGATAGGACTGTCCTACGGATATTGAAGTTAGATTTACACTATCACCCCTACAAAATTCAAGTGGTTCAGGCTATGCTGAAAACGATTTCGCTGCTCGACGGCGGTTTTGTAAGACGTTCTCGGGAGAAATTGAAGGAAACCAGGATCACGTCTACTTGCTCTCGATGAGCGAAGAGGCGCATTTCCATCTTTCCGGCTATGTGAACAAACAGAATTTTAGGTACGGGAGTGATGAAAACCCTCAAGAACTCCATGAAAAACCTCTCCGTTCGGCAAAGGGAAGGCCGGCCTACTGTCCACGTATTCGCACGCAATACATCGTCATTTTACACTTTTGTGCTGGCTTGCATTTTGCGTAGAAAGAGACGAAAGTGTGTCCACGGTGCATCGTCGCATTTGCGTATCGTCAGGCGTTCGTCATGCAGATAACCTCGTCCTAATCGGCTCAAAACAAAATGATCGGCCTGGATGCAAGTTCGAAGAATATCTAAACTTAGATATTCTTTGTAGGATAACTGGAATTTACCCTATCATAAAAGTAACCCCTCTTTTATGATAGGTAAATTCCAGTTATCCTACAAAGAATATCTAAGTTTAGATATTCTACGAACTTGTATTCAGGCCGATTATTTTGTTTTGGGCCGTTAGACTGGGCCCAAAAAGGGCGGTGAAATAAAAACGTGCTTCCGCGTTGCTAAACTTGAGAGCTAAAATATACAGTTTTGTAGTTTGCGTGACGAATGATGATTGCGTGGACGTATTTAAGAGGCAAATCACGCCTTTCGTCATTTGTTAGTTTGCATGCATTCGTCAAATGACGCCTCCGTGGACAGTAGGCCTAACAGTTTGGTGCGCAATGTCTTCAACGGTAATCATAGGCCCATTTTTTAATGAAAGGGAGCAAGCTGTTACCGTGAATGCGGAGCACTACACGTTCGTCAACAGAGCGATTCCTTGACCGGCCCTTTCACTGATCTCACCGCATGTGATTTTTCTTGTTAGGTTACCTAAAGAGCAAAATTTTCCAAGAACAGCCTCGTACTCTTGAAGAACTAAAGGCGAGATTCCGTCAGGAAATCGGAAGAATCCCTCATCAGATGCTCCATGATGTAATGACCAATTTTAGACATTGCCTGCAAAAATGCATCGATCGAGATGGACGACACCTTAATAATGTTATTTTTAACAAATGATTAATGTTTCTTAAATGCTTTTTAACGTAGATTAACATGATATCAATATTTTAAAAATGCAACCGTTTCTTATTTAAAAAATGCAGGTTTGGCTGAAGCACCTTGTATATAAATATTATATAAAATCCTACTAAAATATGCTATCATAATATATACTATAATATAACACTATACTATCCTACTAAAATATGCTAAAACATGTTTTCCTACCCTTCGTTTGCTTCACCAACTCTCCACATTTGGCAATCTTGGCATCTTGAAGTGGACGGCTGTTGGCATCAACTGGTAGAGCCTCAATTTGACGAACCACATCAACTCCTCCAACAACACGACCAAAAACCACATGAACACTAAAAGTTATTTACTTCATAAATAAATTATACTTGCCATTATAATATATGTTTAAATATTATATATATATATATATATATATATATATATATATATATATATATATCTATATATATATATATATATATATATATATATATATATATATATATATATATATATATATATATATATATATATATATATATATATATATATATATATATATATATATATATATATATATATATATCTTTTATTTGCACTTACTTGTCGAGATGAGGGGCCGGTTGCGTTGTACTATAACACAAAATATGACAAGATATGATCAGCGAGGTTGAGTCTAGCCGGATCAGTTGCACAGCTACAGAACAATAAAAGTCAAAGTTCTGTAACACATTCTAAAATTATTTCGAATACAAACTGAATGACCAACTCAAATGTACTATTTACAGATAATTAGTTAAACACAAAAATTTCAGAATACTAAAAAACATTATTAGATATATCCCTTCTTTTATACAATATTACCACATTCATTCAAAACTTACATAAAAAATTGAGATCCATTAGTATTTTTGCCACGATTTGCCATAGACAAAAGAAGAGGTTTGTCATGAAGAAAATGGAAGTTCTCATCTAAGACAAAAATAATTATTATACCGGGTGTGTCAGAACTCCGCCAACAAATTTTCAGGACTGATATTATGTCCAAAATAAGCATTAAATAAAATAAGCTCTTAATACATTTGGGGCCAAAAACGCTTAGTTTGCGAGATACTCGTCAAAAAAGCGAAAACACGAAACATAATGTGAAGCGATTAATTTGTAGCGTAATTTGCTGTATGATATAATATTTATAAGCATGTAGTATGTAGCGTAATTTGGTGATGTAATTTGGGCGCGAAGTTTGAATAACTTTTGTAAATTGTACATAGTTCTTTTTGTGAAATGTTTGTAAATTTGGGCGCGAAGTTTGAACAACTTTTGTAAATAGTACATAGTTCTTTTTGTGAAATGTTTGTAAATTTTAGCAATAAATTCCACCCATTGCTTGTGTTACTTGCACCCATTGCTTGTCCACCCATTGCTGGTATTTCTTGTGTTTTTGGCCCTATATGTATTAAGAGTTTTATGCTTATTTTGATCATAGAAATCACATTTTGATCATAGTCAGCTCATTAATCAGCTCTGAAAGTTTGTCCGTAGAGTTCTGACACACCCTGAATAAAAAAAATTAAGGAAAATATTAAAAAAGTGCCCGAAAACATGGTGGAAATTGACGCATGCGCATTAAAAAAATTGAACTATGAAATGGCGTTAAAGTTACACTACATTTTTTAAATACCTAATAGTATAGCTTAAATACCTTCAAAAGTGCCACCATAAACACTTTCTCCTCCAGTACCATTACCATTAGAAAAATCGCCACCTTGGATTATGAAGTCTTTTACTACCCGATGGAAAACGACACCCTGAAAATTTTAAACAATTTTATTTCAGGTAATCAAAAATAATGTATTTTCCAAATATGACCTTACATTATAATTTAATGGTTTTTCAGTAGTTTGTCCAATTCCCTTTTCCCCAGTACACAAAGAACGAAAATTCTCACAAGTTTTAGGAACAACATCATTGTACAATTCAAATACAATGCGTCCTGAAGGCAAACCACCTATAGATATATCAAAAAAACATCGTGCCCTTTCCACAGGGACAAGCTCCTCTTCTGAAGCCATCTGTAAACAGATAAGAACAAATTATTTATATTTCATCATTTTATTTTCTAATATTAACAAGTAGGTATTTGATATAAAAATGAAATTAAAATAAATAAAAAAATGTCAGCAGATAATTTAAAGAGAACAAAACTTCATAATTGTTCACATATCACAATATAAAATGTAATTTACATATGTTTTTGAATATAGAATAGATTTCCTGTTTTGTTATTTTATTGCAATTTCATTATTTAATGGGAAGGTAATGGTAATCTCAAAGGTGCTACAATCCTAGTAGGACCTGGACCTCCTCCCACAGCCTACACTTGTGCTTTGGTGTCTTGATCTAAGACACAAGTGTAGGGAGCCCTTACAGTTTTTAACGTGGTTGGCGAGCCAATATTCGGGGAGGTTTCGAGGCAGATTTTTTCTGTGATGACTTTGCCAGAGCTATCTACAGGAGAACTTTGGCTTATTTTTACCATGTCCAGGATTTTAACCCGGGACTTGCGGCTCCGAAGTCTGAAACCTTGACTAATGGTAACCCTAGGTGACCCATGGTGACCCCAGGTAAGGGTAATCAGTGCACATAAAAACTTGCAAGTCAATATAACGATAAACAAGTGATCCAGAAGATTGAAAAATTTGTACACCGTGGGTGTACTGCCAAAAGTGAATTCAAAAATTGGCAAAAATGAGATAATGCGCTTAAGTCGTTTTAACGCCTGCTACCTTTATGGAAAAAATAGCCCAGGTCGATATACGCAGCTAATCATAACCTTCTCACATAGGCCAAAAATGATCAAGTCCTTTAGAAGTTGTGTCTATAAGTGTCTACATTTTTAACTTGGTTACTTTTGGCAGTACGCCCACGATATCTGTGTTTTTGGATATCATCAGGTCTCAGTAAAGAGATTGAAGTTTGCTCACGTATAGAGCAAACTAGAGCGTATAATAAAATGCAACCTCTCCTATGTAACTTCATATAACTAAATATTCGTGTGCGCTTTGTCAATAGACCTCTTCATAGTTGTTTTTTTTTTTATGCGCATGTGTCAATTTCCGCCATGTTATACGTCAAAAGGTGCACGAACTTTTTGACGTATAACTAAATATGTGCCCGAAACTTTCATATTCCCGCCCTTAAAACCTGGAGGATGCGCATGCGCATAACAGTAAAAAGGTCTATTGCTACCACTGAAATATATACTAACTGGAACGAGCGCTAAATAGTCTGTTCGTATATGATCTTATCTGGTCTTAACTGAACCTGCAAAAAGGTTCCATTTTTATAAATGGCCAAATTCCAATTTTTCCATCAAACCATTTATAAACAATAACGGCCCTAATATACTCCCCTGCGGCACCACAATTGCTATATTTGTGACATTTGATTTAGAGTGATCACATTCTGCATTTAATTTTGTTTGTTTGGTTCTACCCATTAGGTATGATCTAAACCAGTTGAGAGCTACACCTGTGATCCCATACTTCTATAGTTTGTATAGTAAGATATCATGGTTAACTGTATCATAGGCCTTTGATAGGTCAATTAGGATACCAAGGGGTATCAGATAGGGGGTATAGGATACCATTAGGGAATGTCACGATTTTCAAAATGTTCTAAGATTTTGTTAATAAAATAAAAGCAAGCAGTTTCTATATTACGTTACTTGATATACCTATGTTGGGTGTCATTCAATAATTTATAGCATTTTAGAATATCTATAGTCTATTAGCAACTATTTTCTCGGATATTTTCGAAAATGATGACAGCAAACTAATAGGTCTATACTTCTCCATAAGTGCTTTATTTCCTTTCTTGAAGACGGGTGTTATAATAGCATGTGTCTAGTGTCTCATCTGTCTGGTCTTGTCTGTCTTGTCTGTCGAGTCTTGTTTGTCGAGTCTTGTCTGTCTAGTCTTGCCTGTCTAGTCTTGTTTGTTTGAGTCTCCTCCATAAGACGGCAATGGACGAAAGAGTAGACATCTGCGTAATTTCTGAACCAAACAAAAATATGGCCTCTAGTGGGACCTGGATAACGGACAATAATAAGGATGCCGCCATAAAAATAATTAATAATCAACTAGCTGTAAAGAAAAGGGGTCAAAAGGAGAAGGGATTCGTGTGGGCGGAAGTAGAGGATATAATCATCTACTCCTGTTACTGGTCACCTAATAAAACATTAGCGGAACAAGAAAAGTACCCCCAAGACCTTGGAGAGAGCATAAAAAGTCACAACAACTCTGTTATAATCACAGGAGATTTCAACGCAAAGGCCAAGTTATGGGGAGGAACAAAAGATGAAAGAGAGGGGACGATGCTAAAAGAGTGGATGGCTGAGCTAGACCTGACCATAATGAATGACAGAAAATAACCCACTTTCGTTAGGGGAACATCACATTCATATATCGACATAACTATGTGCTCATCAGACATAACACAGGACAGGGTGGAAAACTGGTGGGTAGCAGACGATGAAAATCTGATTTCTAAGAAAATCTAAATATTTCGTGATAAGTGAATCAAAATATGACATGGAGACCTCGAAGAAGAAAGGGTGGAAAATCCAAAACGGCCGTATACCCTTACTAAAAGAAACATTTGCAAAAGACATCAATGGGATGGAAACGCTTGGCGCAGATAACTTGACAAGTGTTATTATCACAAGCATGAATAAAACCTTTTGAAAAAAATGTGCAACCAAAAGATGCAATACAATATATTGGTGGTCACAAGATCTCGACTCAGCAAAAAAAAAAAAGATGTATAGAAGCAAGGAGGACAGCGACCAGAGCAAACATAAAGAAAAATCTATGACATGGAGACCTCGAAGAAGAAAGGGTGGAAAATCCAAAACGGCCGTATACCCTTACTAAAAGAAACATTTGCAAAAGACATCAATGGGATGGACACGCTTAGCGCAGATAACTTGACGAGTGTTATTATCACAAACATGAATAAAACCTTTTGAAAAAAATGTGCAACCAAAAGATGCAATACAATATATTGGTGGTCACAAGATCTCGACTCAGCAAAAAAAAAATGTATACAAGCAAGGAGGGCAGCGACCAGAGCAAACATAAAGAAAAATCTTAATTCTGAAACAAAAAAGAGCTTAGCAACAAGTACCAAGAAGAAAGGAACCTGCTCAAAACAAGCATACTAAAAGCTATGGAAAATGCATGAAAGAGATTATGTCAGGAAGTTGAGCAGGATACATGGGGACTAGGATATAAAATAGTGACAAAAAAATTAAACTTATTACAACGAGCTACACTTACAGATAGCAAACAGAAAGAAATTTCAATAGAACTATTCCCCAGACACAATCCAAACCGCTGGGAGACCTTTGCGATAGAGGAAGAAGATCCAATCACGAAAGAGGAGCTTGACGAAGCTTTAAAGAGGACAAAAGATAATAAAGCGCCGGGCCCGGATTTGTTACCAACATCAATAATTAAAGAATTATTCAAAGCTGTACCTGATAAATTTCTACAATCAATAAACCATGAATACAGGGAAGGCAATTTCCCCCAGCAGTATGGAAAGAGACGAGACTCGTCCTAAAAAAGAAACCCTCCAGAACAGGAGAAGAACCCAAATACGGACCCATTTGCCTTCTTAATGCACTGGGTAAGATCTACGAGCAACTAATTTCTGGGAGATTGAGAATGGAGATAGAGGCCAAATTAGAGGATAATCAATTGGGTTTTAGGAGGGTTAGATCAATGGTACAGGCTATGGAAGAGGTAATAAAAAACTATGCACCGAAGACACTTAAGTCATCATTGACATCCAGAACTAAGAAAAAAATAAAGTGACCCTAAAATACCTAGGGGAATGGTTCGACCACAATATAGGATGAGGGAGCATGTTAGGCAAGCGGAAATAAAAGCCGAAAAATCAATCAAAGCACTTATAAAACTGCCAAGAAATACCAAGAATTAAGGGGCCATCTGTCTTCAAAAGAAAAAATTCTAAGCACATTCGCGCACTCCATCATGCTTTATGGCGCACAGATATGAGGCGATATCCTCATCCAGCACAGAGTATGGATGACAAAATCAAAATCAACAGAACAACAATGAATGTCCTCAATGACAAAATCAACAGAAACGTGCTGGGAGCACTACAAAGAACGATAGCTATAAGAATAGCACGCGCCTATCGAACAATATCAGCGGAAGCTGTAATGGTCATCGCATCGATCACGCCCATCGAACTCATGGTCGAACAAAGGAAAATGGCAACCAGGAAAACAAAGAAAGAAAAAGAAGACATCAAAGCAGATATAATTCAGAAATGGCCAAGGAAATGGAAAGCAGCCTGGACCAAGAATCTCATAAGAGACTTAGGCAAATGGACCACCAGGAAGCACGGTAATGTCGACTACCATCTTACTCAATTCCTAAGCAGACACAGGTGCTTCAAAGCTTATCTTAAACGTTTTAAGATTAAGGATGATGACCTCTGCCCCCACTGTAACATGGAGGAGACAGTAGACAGTATGATTCCAATGCAAAGCCAAACTCTGTTGCAATGCAAAGCCAAAACCCGGACTCTGTGCAGTATCTCAGAAGCCAATACAAAGAAGAAAAGAAATCACTGAAGAAGGCAATAAATATTTCAAAAAGAGAACACTGGCGTGCCCTATGTACAAAACTACACGAAAACATTTGGGATGCCTACGCACTCGCCACCCGGGAACTAAGGCTTAGGTACCCAAATCCCAAACTCCCCATGGAACAGCTGCAAGCAGTTGAATAGTGGAATCCACCAGAAGTGAAAGAAACCGAAGATTTCACGCTTGAGGAATTAGAAAGAGCCAGCAGACGACTAGGAAATAATAAAGCGCCAGGACCCGACGGTATACCGCCAGAAGCTCTTAAAATTGCCGCAAAGATATGTCCTGACTTCATATTAGAAATTGCAAACGCGATAATAAAGGATGTAAATTTCTCTGATATAAATGGAAAAAATCCAGGTTGGTCCTCCTAAGAAAAGGCAATAAGCGTATAGAGAATCCGTCTTCCTATAGGCCCACATGCCTACTAGATGTCGCAGCAAAGCTATTAGAACATCTGGTACTTGAGAAAATTGCAAATGAGCTTAGCCAAGGCAAAGGACTCTCGGACAGACAATTTGGGTTCAGAAAAGGGTTATCCACCGACGATAGCCATATTAAGGGTGCTAAAGGTTGCAGAAGACGCTTCAGAGGGCTCCCAGCAGAAAAGGAAAATATGTGTGCTGATCACGCTAGACGTCAAAAATGCTTTTAATTTAGCTGCATGGCACAACATCGTAGAAGAGCTGATAGCCAGAAGTTTCCCCCATGCCTAGTGAAACTGGTGAGCAGCTATCTATCGAAGCGCTGTATCATATTGCAGGCGGAAGGTAAAGCTGTCGAAAGAGAAGTTTACAGTGGTGTTCCACAGGGCTCAGAAATGAGACCCACCCTGTGGAACATCCTGTATGACGGTGTGCTAAGGCTGAAATTACCAGACTTCGCCGACGACCTGGCTCTCATCGTGACGGGCAAAAACGAGAAACAAATAATGGACAGAGGGAACATGGCAATTAAACTAGTGGCAACTTGGATGGACGGGAAAAAATTGAAACACGGTCCAGAGAAAACCAAAGCTGTGTTCAAAATAGGCCCCATCATGTTCAAAATAGAACATGAAGAAATCATACCCAAGAAAACTATAAAATACTTGGGAATCTCTATAGACCAATGTGTCTTCTTCAATCAACACATTGCAACAACAATGGCAAAGGCCATCAAAACCTGTGCTGCACTCAGAAGGCTCATGCCAAACGTGGGAGGACCAGAGAGCAGCAAATGAAGAGTGTTATGCACAGTAGTCCTCTCCACTATGCTGTATGGTGCCCCAGTATGGAACAAGGCCATGGAAAAGGTTACCGCGAGATAAAAGTGCATAAAACCGTGCATCAATTCAGAGGAAGATGGCACTGAGAACTTGTACTGCATACAGGACGGTGTCGGGAGACGCGGCACTTGTAATAGCGGGGATACCACCGATATAGCTGCTAGCCAAAGAAGGAGCTGTATTACTGAACACAAAAAAAAAGTAGTCAGACTAGAGGCAGAAATCAGCGAAAGAAGACTGTGAGGTCACAACTGTACACCAGGTGGCAACAACTGTGGTTCAAACAAAGCAGAATGGACCCAACTGTTAATCCCCAAGTAAAACCATGGGCGACAAGGAAACATAGAGAGGTGGGCTACTACCTGACACAATTACTGTCCGGCCACAGGTGCTTCAGACAGTACCTGTGCAGCATAGGACGAGCCTCAGATGGCTCGTGTGTCTACTGTGGGGAAATGAACAGTGTGCAACACACAATCTTCGATTGCCCCAGGTGGACACCAGAAAGAGACAAATGGGCAGACATAACCCAAGCAACACTGGAAGTGAAAACACTTAAGGACATAATGTTAAGGTCGGAGCAGGACTGGATAACAACGCTGACCATGGCTAAAGACATATTACGAGAAAAAGAAAACGACGAACGGAACGTGCATATACCTACCTGAACCTCTAATCACCTATGGTGGATAAAGGAAGTAAGGCCTTAAATTGACCCAAACTGCAGACACCTTTAGAAGCTAATAAATAGACAACGTCATCTTGAAGCTAAATGCCATGAGGCGATACGAAGATGATCGTGTTATTTCAGAGGGCCACTTGCCAAGTTAACAGAATGTGCTTGCTACGCCCCATTAAAAAAAAAAAAAGACAGTGTGATTCCGGGGTGAAAAAAAAACAATATCGCCAAGTGGACTAGGGGTTTAGCAGATGAGAGCTCCACACTCCTGAGAGAGGCTGGTAGAGCTTCCCCCAGCCACCATTAAAAATAAAAGTCTTGTTTGTTTAGTCTTGTGTGTCTTATCTTGTCTGTCTACACTTATATGTCTAGTCTTGTCTGTCCACTCTTGTGTGTTTTGTCTAGTGTTGTCTGTCTAGTCTTGTCTGTCTAGTCTTGCCTGTCTAGTCTTGTCTGTGTAGTCTTGTCTGTCTGTCCTCCTCAGTGATGTAGTTGACAACATACCCGCCTTTCAATGCGGGAGATCCGGGCTCGAATCCTGGTCGGGGAGGCAACATTTAGGGCGGTTTTTCAGTAAACCGTCTGGGCTGCCCACCCTGAATGAATTCAAAATATGTGATACCAGGGTGGCGCAAACTAAAAAAGCCAAGGTGGAATAGGAGGTTTAGTCTTGTCCGTCTAGTCTTGTCTGTCTGTCCTCCTCGGTGGTGTAGTTGACAACAAACCCGACATTCAATGCGAGAGACCCGGGTTCGAATCCTGGTCGGGGAGACAACAACTAGGGCGGTTTTCATTAACCGTCTGGGCTGCCCACCCTGAATGAATGCAAAATATGCGATACCTGGGAGGCACATACTTAAACCAAGGTGGAATAGGGGATTTAGTGAGAGCTTCCCTGAACCACTTTAGTCTTGTCTATCTAGTCTTGTCTGTCTGTCCTCCTCGGTGGTGTAGTTAGCAACATACCCACCTTTCAATGCGGGAGACCCGGGTTTGAATCCTGTTCGGGGAGACAACAACTAGGGTGGTTTTCACTAACCATCCGGGCTGCCCACCCTGAATGAATGCAAAATATGAGATACCAGGGTGGCGCAAACAAGAAAAGCCAAGGTGGAATAGGGGGTTTACTCTTGTCTGTCTAGTCTTGTCTGTCTGTCCTCCTCAGTGGTGTAGTTGACAACAAACCCGACTTTCAAAGCGGGAGCCCCGGGTTCGATCTCAAAATATGAGATACCTGGGGGGCACATACTTAAACCAAGGTGGAATAAGGGATTTAGTGAGAGCTTCCCTGAACCACTTTAAAAACAACATACCCGCCTTTCAATGCGGGAGACCCGGGTTTGAATCCTGTTCGGGGAGACAACAACTAGGGCGGTTTTCACTAACCATCCGGGCTGCTCACCCTGAATGAATGCAAAATATGATATACCAGGGTGGCGCAAACTAAAAAAGCCAAGGTGGAATAGGGGGTTTAGTCTTGTCCATCTAGTCTTGTCTGTCTGTCCTCCTCGGTGGTGTAGTTGACAACATACCCCACTTTCAATGCGGGAGACCCGGGTTCGAATCCTGGTCGGGGAGACAACAACTAGGGCGGTTTTCACTAACCGTCTGGGCTGCCCACCCTGAATGAATGCAAAATATGCGATACCTGGGGGGCACATACTTAAACCAAGGTGGAATAGGGGATTTAGTGAGAGCTTCCCCTGAACCACTTTAGTCTTGTCTATCTAGTCTTGTCTGTCTGTCCTCCTCGGTGGTGTAGTTGGCAACATACCCGCCTTTCAATGCGGGAGACCCGGGTTTGAATCCTGTTCGGGGAGACAACAACTAGGGTGGTTTTCACTAACCATCCGGGCTGCCCACCCTGAATGAATGCAAAATATGTGATACCAGGGTGGCGCATACTAAACGCCAAGGTGGAATAGGAGGGTTTAGTACGAGTTTCCCCCCGAATCACTTTAGTCTTGTCTGTCTAGTCTGTCTGTCCTCCTCAGTAGTGTAGTTGACAATATACCGGGCTGGCAATATGAGAGACTGAGGTTCAATTCCTGGTCAGGGATGCGACAACAAGTTTTCACTAACCATCCAGTTTGCCCACCCTGAATGAATGCAAAATATGAGATACTGGGGTGGCGCATACTAAAAGCCAAAGGGGAATAGGGAGTTTAGATAGAGCTTCCCCCAAACCACTTTTAGAGAAAGTGTTGTCTGTCTATTCTAGTCCAGTCTGTCATAAAAATGATATATACTTTATTCATTAACTAATTCATTATATACTTTATTCATTATTTTTAAGACATTTTTTACTTAGTCTATACTGTAATATGGTGTGTTAATGTTTCATATGCAAATTATATCAAATACAATAGAAAGCATGCATTTAAAAACATGATT
This sequence comes from Phosphuga atrata, assembly GCA_944588485.1. Taxonomy (NCBI): domain Eukaryota; kingdom Metazoa; phylum Arthropoda; class Insecta; order Coleoptera; family Silphidae; genus Phosphuga; species Phosphuga atrata. Next base: position 31,201,142 of record OX155898.1, read on the forward strand.
TGACTGTAATTACAATACAATCATTCTCAAGAAAGAATGATGAAAAATAATAGCCTTTTATTCATAAATTAGAACGCTATATTATATAATATATACTTGATTTATACATTTGTGTATATAAAATTTCCACATAATTTTCTTAATGCAGAGAACATTCATAGTTCAACTAATTCAGTTCTAACATTAAAACTGAAATACAAATTATTTATATACAATTTTGTCTGCTAAATGAACGTGCTAATGAGCGTGACGCCATGAATAAAAATATTTACATATCGTAAAATGGAACAAAATAGTTAGAAAATATTTAGCAACTAAGGCATTCATAGAAATTGAAGAATTTAAAACTTACAATTACTTATTTCTTCCAATTACACTCTTATTACATACACGAAATTAACGAGTACAAAACCTTGTGACAGGGAACCAACATGGCTTCGTATATTGTAACAAACAGGCCACGTTGCCATATCAATATTGGACATTTAAATATATGAAATTTCGATAGAAAATCAAATTTAATTGTTGATTTAATCAATGTATTATTTTAAAATGATGAAAATCAGAGATTTGCAATGTATGAATTTTGTCAGCTGTTGCCGAATTATTTTAAGAACGCATAATAAGAGGAAACAATTTTAATAATTCGAATTACAATTTATTGGACGAATTATACATGATAATATGTAATACGTTAGGTTATTGTAAGGAAATTTATTTCAAAGTTTTTAAGAGAAACAGTTTTACAACATTGCATATAACTCTTTGACAGTTAACTTATGATCGTCTAACCCTAAAATATTGACATTTCAGCTAGAAACTCGAAATTCATTTTATAGAACGATGTTGAAGTAAGTATGATATTACAAGTAGGTGTTGAATAAAATATAAATATTTACCAAACTCGTGTGTCAAAAAATTGAAATAATTACATGTATTAATTTAAATTCGTGACAATGTCTTCATATATTATGCAATTGAAAACTAAAGTAAATATAGCCAAAATAAAAGCTTTCAGAGTTTTGTAAGTGTTAAAAATGAATATTTTTACTACAATGGTAGCTTGACTTATGAGATTAATTTATTTCGGGAGAGTTCATATCTTGAATTACTCATATGTTGAATTAATTTTCTCTATTAAAATGCCATTAATCCATTCTGGGGTCATGCTACATCTTTATAAATTAAAAAAGTACTTAGAAGAGAGATTTGAGAGATTACCTGATTGAATGTAAAACCCATACAGTTTACTATAAAATTATAGCAAAGAATTATGAAAAATAAAATAACAGAACTTTGATATAAATCAAAGTAGAACAGATAAAATAAAACAGATAAGATGCTGGCTAGGATGGAGCAAGAACATAATAACAGTCTTATTCACAAGCCTTTGAATTTTACCTACCAGGTTTGTCAACGAAAACCTGTCCAATGCAGAAAGCTCAAGTCCTGCCATAATTGCTTGAATTTATAATTGGAAAATACTATCCAAAAATAACTATTAGGGGTCAATTAGGGGTCAAAATTGTTCATAATTTTCTTCTTTTGTTATTGGCTCTTAATATAATATAATCTTATGATACTGAAACATAAGTAGACTTAAAAATGTACCATTATGTAATGTTAAACAGACCAGAACAAATAATAGTTTTTGTGCATTAATAAGCTTGTAACTCCAAAAAGTCAGCAGAGATGATTTATATTTCGAAAAATTTGTAAGTTGGAACACTCGTAAGTCAAGGTACCACTGTATTTGTAAATTATGTTATATAAAATATTATGCAGGTGCATTCAGAAAGTTTCAAGACTGGTCCCAGAACAGAAATAAAAAAAAAAAGAACTAAACAACATAAGCAAACTAAAACTTGTGCGGTAGCAGTTTTTTTCCATCTTTCATAGGCTCCCTATAACCCAGATAACATTTTTGTCTTGGACAAACTCTTTTCCCTATCAACAAAACATGTAGAATATCCACTCACAAAAACACAGCACCACCCCATTACATGCATAATCTATGCAGCAGTGAGGCCTGTAAGTGTTCCCTTCAAAAGGCGATTTAATTTCAGGAAGGCAAGATGGTATGAGCTTGCTGAGCTGGACCACAAGATCACCTCCCGGGAGGCAAAGCCCAAAAACTATGATATTTTCATCGACATCGTCTTGACACTATCAAGAAACACATTCCAAGGGGATGCAGAACTGAATACATACCAGGTCTTACTTCAGATTCCATAGACCTGGTGAAGAGGTACCGAACCCTATGTGAGAACGACCCCCTTCTCTGAGGATACCATAAATACGGGCGACGGGCGAATCTGATGCAAGCAATCTCTAGAGCAAACTACGATAAGCAGCGAACGATGATGGAAGATCTGGATATGAAGCAGAACAGCCGACGTGCCTGGAAACATCAAAAATCTTAGCAATGACCCCACAAGTACTACTCTGAACCTGACACTGGTCACTGCAGACCAGATCGCACACCAACTGTTAATGAACGGAAAGACCCAAAGAAGTGCCCCCAAAACTCAAATTCCAGACAAGACAATGAAACTGACTGTCTAGCTGAGCCATTCACAAGCAGTGAATTAAAAACCGCCATTAAATAATAACAGCTTAAAAAATAACAAGGCTGGAGGACTAGATGATCTAAGAACAGTACAAATAAAACATTTTGGAACTGAAACCATTGTATGTATCACTAACTTAATGAACTGGGAAAGGAAAGGATCCTGCAGAACCTAAAAACTTTCAACCTGTATCCTTACTATGTCATCTCTTCAAGGTCTTTGAAAGATTGATACTGAATTGCATATCTGATAAAGTAGTCGAAAGCATAATACCAGAGCAAGCAGTGTTTAGATCAGGAAGGTCTTGCTGTGCCCAAGTTCTAAACTTAACACAACAAATAGAAGATGGCTTTGAGTGCAAGCAGATTACTGGTGCAGATTTTATAGACCTGACAATGGCTTATGATACCATAAACCACCAAAAAGCAGTGGAGAAATAGTATCTTTTACGAAGGACTATTGCCTAGTTGGACTGGTGAAAACTCTGTTGCAGAACAGGCGGTTCCATTTTACAATGCAGGGAAAAATGAGTCGATGGAGAGACCTGTGGAACAGCCTACCACAGGGAGGTATACTGGCTCCTATACTTTTCAATGTATACACAAATGACCAACCAACTGACCAACAGACACGTTGCTTCATCTATGGGGATGACATAGCCATCAATGCACCGGGAAAAGCTTTGGAGAAGTCGAGAATAAACTACAGCCTTAGAAAACATAGCATAGTACTACGACATAAACCAGTTGGAGCTAAACCCCCAGCAAAACCCAGGTAGGTGCATTTCACCTGAGAAATAAGGACTCGTGCAAGAAGCTGCAAATTTTCTGCAAAATCATGTAATTTGGAGCTTCTTGCATGGGTCCTTATTTCTCAGGTGAAATGCACACCTGGGTTTTGCTGGGGTTCAACTTCAACTGGTTTATGTCGTAGTACTATGCCATGTTTTCTAAGGCTGTAGTTAGTTTATCCTTGAGAGCCAGTATACTTCCCTGTGGTAGGCCGTTCCTCTGGTCTCTCCATCGACTCCTTTTTCCCTGCATTGTACCATAGAAACGCCTGTTCTGCAACAGAGTCTTCACCAGTCCAGCTAGGCGATAGTCCTTGGAACAAGAACTCAACACATGCGACACCCCAAAGCACCTGGGCGTAACACTAGACTGCACACTAGCTTTCCAAAAACACTGCCAGAATTCAAAGGTTTGTGCTAGGAATAATATCATTCGGAAGCTCACTGGCGCAACATGGGGAGCACAGCCTGACGTACTGTGTACGTCGGCCCTTGCACTCTGTTTCTCCGTTGCCTAGTGCGCGGCACCAGTATGGTACAACTCGGTTCATGCAAGACATGTCGGCGTGGCCTTAAACGAAACGTGTAGGTTTTAACAGGCTGCCTGAGACCGACACCTCTCGAGAAGCTGTACCATCTATCTGGAATTGCCCCAGCACACGTCAGACGCAAAGTAGCATCCAAAACAGAGCGGCAGAAGCAGATCGGAGATAGGCGGTACCCTCTACACAACCAACAACCAGAAAGGCGACGACTCAAATCAAGGAAGAGCTTTCTCGGAACCTAATTGTGACAAATGATATAACTATTGGAAAGGAAGGGCATGAATGTAAACACTGGTGTCTCGGACTTGGAAATGAATGAATGATAGGCTTAATGGATCTCTTCGCGCGGAAGGCTGTCAAGGAAACTCGTCGAAGCTGCATGGCCGCTGGAATCGTATCAAATCGCTTTCCGTTCAGGTCTCTTTTGATTCGGGGGAACAAAGAGAAGTCACTGGAAGCAAGATAGGGGCTGTAGGGTGACTGCGGTAGTGTTGCTACGTTGTACAAACTTCGCCGGCGGCGAGTGACGTGTGAGAGGGAGCATTGTCGTAGTAATGAACCCAATCGTCATTGATTTCCTAGCGGACGCAGCGGACTCGTTCAAATGGAGGAGCACTTCGGCGTTAAACCGATCTGTGACAGTCTGTCCGGCAGCCTCTTTGTGGATGATTTGGCATTAAAGAAAACAATGAACATGCTTTTCACACATAACTTGTTAATGCAAGCTTTCTTGAGCTTTGGAGATAAAGCGATATGCCACTCCGCACTTTGTTTCAACTCGTAGATCCAGGTAACCAGTTTATCAAAAATTTGGACTTGTAAATGTTCAAGCATTTCTTTGCCAACAGCCTGGCGCCGTACCTTCTGTTCATCCGCCAGTCTCATCAGTTGGGAACAAGTCTCATCTCCAAATATGCTGTCACTAGCTTGAACACCGTAGTTTGACCCAATTCCAGTTCATCGCCAAGTAATATAACACTAAGACAATGATCAGTGTTTCAAAGTTTACGCATTTTCACAAAATTTTCTGCTTTTTTCCGAGTTCGGCTTGTTGAAGATCTCCCAGTACGGTTAACGTCTTTAACGTCCTCGCGGCCATCTTTGAACCTTTTATGCCCAATGATAATCATTGCATGTGAGGTGGCTTTTTCTTTATAGACCTCTTGCAACATACCAAAAGTTTCTGTAGCAGTTTTCTTCAGTTTTACACATAACACATAATTTATCAAATAATGGTGCTCCATAGTGGTTTGTTAACTACAAATCTGGACTACAAATCGAATCTAGGACATTCGATCCCGGGAGCGAGTGTCTGCCCTATTTGTACCAGAAGACATTTGTAATTAATTAACGCAAATTTGAATAACACCTACGTTTCTAAGCCTGTGAAAAAAAAATGTGGGAAAAACACAATGGGCCACTTGATCGCAGTGTTTGAAGAGTACTTAATAACCCGCTACAAATTGGACAAAAAACCGGTGGAACCGAGCGTACCCTTCCCAACTCAGGAAAAAATCAGTCTTGAAACTTTGCGAACGCACCCTTTACTTACCTTGCAACTAGTGCTTACTTTGTTTTGTTATGTGGGCATTATAATGGGACTATTATATTTGACGATAGTTTTTTGCCAATTAATTTTAGAACAAAAGTTCAAATACAAAAGATGTTCAGAATTTAAACCTTCATCACATGAGCTTAAGTTTATCAATGTAGTATATTTGTATTAGAAAATAGTTATAATTTAAAAATATATAACTTTAATTTTGGTAGATCATTTAATTAAATAACTTTTCAATAAAATCAGAGTAATAAGTGAGCCAATCAAGCCAATTTGTTTCAGTCCACAAAAACAAAATTAAGAAATTTAGTATTTTTTTATTCCCTTGATTTTTAAAATTTTCTGTAAAGTTGAAAAAATGTAGATATGTAAAATCTTTTTTTAAGATTTAGGTTCTTCAACAGAATAAAATATTATACAAAATAAACCTATATATTTATTAAGATAATGACTTTTTGGACTGTGGCGCAAATTTCATGTAAAAATAGTAATAATTTTCATATTTTATATATATAAAATTAGTAAAAATACTTCAATACAATATAATTATGCTTTAATTGGGTATTTGAATCAATTTTTTTTCGTCATAAATCGAAAGCTCATATATAAGTTTTATGACAAGTCTTTTTTGTTTTATTTTTTTCGTTGCAATTAAAAAAATATAACAAATTGAAAATATATTTTTAAACTCGGTACCGAAAACGCATCGGTACCGTTGAGACGTAAAATATGTGACGTAAAATATGTCAAATATGTCAAATATTAAAAGTTAAATAATAAAAGTTATCGTGCTTCTTTCGTACCATGGAGTAGGTACTATAAAAAGAACTCAATGTCCCACATTGTTAAACGTCGAAACCAATGGTTTTAAACAGTTCACAAACAAATTATTGCGCGTTTGGAGTCACGTGATTATTTTCAAAATTTTATCACTTAAATTGTTTATAATTAATTGAACAATTTTTTTTTTAACTTTTTCGCATCGCACATTCAAATTATTTATAATAAGGTTTTAAAATACATAAAAAAATCGATAATTTTTTTTATTCAACAACCCAATTAGGATTGCTAGTCCAGCCATTATAGTAAGTTCACCTCGGAATTAGAGATACCCAGCTGTAAGTCTGTAAATACTTGTATATTGACACCCTAAAAGTTGTCTCAAAACCTACATATGGTAGGGTGTACGCAACTATTAAATTTCAAGGTCAACGGTAACAAAAATCGTTTTTTGCGCTTTTTTTGTAAATATCATTTCCTATGGGTTTTCTGCTATTTGTATTTATTATCAATATTGTAGAATACAAAATTCTCTACAAATTTTGTTTAAAAAAAAATTTTATACGGTGAACCGTTTTCGAGATAGAGGGCGGAGAGCGCGCGGTTACAGCATCACTTCAGGTCAACCGGTGCCTCCGGTCGAAAACGCGCCATATATAGTTGATGAACTATCGATAAATCAATGATTATAAATATTTGTATTAACTATAATATTTGTATTAACTATTATATTATATTTTATCATTTTTTTCCTAACCTATCCACTTTATTCAGTATTAATTTATTTAACAACACTTACCTGCCCATGTAATTGCAGAATTGTTAATGAAAATGTACGAATTATATTTCAATTTTAACCTAAGTGTCCGTAGTGTATAATAGGGGCCCGTATAATTCCCAGGTATAATTTTTGACGTAGTGGAAGGATTTTAAAATTTACAGATTTTAAGAAAGATGCACTTAATTATTTTCTATTTAAAATGTCATTAGTGTAAATGGGAATATATATAATTATATTATGATTTAAGTTTTTCTCTTAATTATTTTTTAATTTTAGGAAACGGTTATCAGTATTATTGAATAGATATAGATTTAATGCATGAAGAAAATGATAAAATATAATATAATAGTTAATAAAAATTGACAAATATTTATAATCATTGATTTATCGATAGTTCATCAACTATATATAGCGCGTTTTCGACCGGAGGCACTGGTTGACCTGAAGTGATGCTGTAACCGCGCGCTCTCCGCCCTCTATCTCGAAAACGGTTCACCGTATAAAAATTTTTTTAAACAAAATTTGTAGAGAATTTTGTATTCTACAACATTGATAATAAATACAAATAGCAAAAAACCCATAGGAAATGAGATATTTACAAAAAAGCGTGTGACCTTTGACCTTGAAATTTAATAGTTGCGTACACCCTACCATATGTAGGTTTTGAGACAACTTTTAGGGTGTCAATATACAAGTATTTACAGACTTACAGCTGGGTATCTCGAATTCCGAGATTCTTACCTAATTTAAGCTTAAATGACTGGACTATGCAGACACGTGAGTTTTCCATGATTGCTTTAATCCCTATGTCCTAATGTGAGGTTTTGGCAGTTGAATCTGGGGCATTCAACTGCCTAAAATTATATTTAAAATACGTTAATAGTAGTACAAAACTGTTTGTTTTGGTCTTACTAGGGTTGTCCCATCATACCCCAGGATTGTTCCATCTTATTATTTATTAAAAAAGTACAAGTAACAGAATTTGTACTGCTTTCTAACTAAAAATAGTAAATCTACTAACTAAAAAACAACTCAATATCACTCAACAACTATCTTATAATAGAGTTGTAAGTATGTTGTGGTGAATATAGAATTACACAAAATCCTCGGAAACTGGTTATATGCCAATGCTAGTTTCAAACGAAGATATTTATTTCAATTGCTTAAAATTTATTCGGCCAATATTCGATTACAAGTATACAAAACTGAATATACAAAAAATGGATGAAGTTCTACAATAAATAGCTGTATAAATACAAAATAAATTAATCAATCCAAAATTCAGTTACTTCGTACAAAATAAATTGCTTCATCCAAAAAAGGTTGATTCATCCAAAATAAAATCTAATCATCCAATAATTGGTTTTTTCGTACAAAATATGATTTTTCCTTACAATAATCGATTGAAAGATAAAATCAATTCACCCGAAAAAGGTTTACGTGTACATAAAAAGGTTGTTTCATCCATCGATTTGATTTCTCTTTACACAAAAACAATTTGCTTGTTATAAAATTTGAACTAGAATCAAATAACTATTAGCTATAATCTATTGTATGTAATATATTATGTTTTATTTTATATTATATGCTATATAATATGTAATAAGAGTAGTAAATGACCGACCAGATATTGTAGTGATTGATAAGAAACAAAATGAAGCTTTTAGCATTGAAATTGGAATAACAAGCCAGGATTAGCTGCAAACTGTTGAGACAACAATACATAACATATGTGATGACTTGGGACAGGGTGGTTACAAAAATTCACAGCAGATTGGAATAACACCTAACATCAAAGCTTACATCCAAACTAGAGTGCTGAAGAGGACACTTGAGACTGTGTCGTTTGAGACACGGAGGGGCATACTTGATGGACCTGGCGAGGGCGAAACACCCTCGGCAGCAGTTGAGAGGTTGATGAGAAGAAGCGATATGGTGGCCAATGCGAGTATATAACAATATTAATTCCTAAAAACTACTTCATAAATAAATGTATTAAATATATAATATGTTTAATTTATAATGTGTTGGTTAATTTTTTATATATTTTATATTTTAACTTCATTGACGAACTAATGGGATTAAATTGGATTAAATCATCACCAACTGTTGTGAAAGAAGAATTGAATGGTCAATCAATTTTTTACATCGGTCCAAAAGATATCAGAAATCAATATTTCAGAGTACAAAACAAAAGAAAAACTGGAATAGTTTTGAAAAATGCAAATCGTATCAAATTTCAATGTGGAAAGTGACTGAGCATTAATAAATGGGAAGAAGCTTCCTGTTCATATATGTGGTCTATGAAGAATTACATATGTAAGAACAGTATTGGAATGGGAATTCTCTTGAAACTGTATAAAGTTCCATTGACACTTTAACAAATTTCATTGGGACGGAAGCGAAAACGTGGAAGACCTGTACGAAGGTTTTTCTTTTGTTTTGTACTCTGAAATATTGATTTCTGATATCTTTTGGACCGATGTAAAAAATTGATTGACCATTCAATTCTTCTTTCACAACGGTTGGTGATGATTTAATCCAATGATAGGCTTTTTTGGAAATTTTATTCGTTTATTGGAAGAAATAATTGTATTTTGTATAAAAAAAATTGTAAAGAGCAATCAAATTTTGGATGGATCAACTTTTTTTTGTACAGTTAAACCTTTTTTGAATTTATTTTATTTTGTACAATTCCCTCAATTATAGTACTAAACCATTATTATTAGTAAGAATAAATCGATTATTGGGTGTTTATATTTTATTTTGGATGAAGTAACCTTTTTTTGGATGAAGTAATCACTTTTTGTATAAATAAACCGAATTTTGTATTTTTCCAGCTATTTTTTGTAAAAAAACATCTATTTATTGTACGCAAAAAAATCCCAGCCATTTCAATTTAACAACACAAATGTACTTTTTTGTTTTTTTTTCAATTTTCTTAAAAACGGTAAACAGCAACGAAATCATTTTTGGTACACAGATACTACTCGACCAGACGAACAAATCGATGTGTAAATTGTTCGGAAAGATGCAATTTTTCATTGAAAAATTTCAAACTGAAATTTTTCGATTGTCAATTTGAAAAGTCGATACTTAATGAAAGAGTGGTAACCGGTAATCAAAAACGGATTGCGGCAACGTTCTCAGAAGGACATTTGCACGTTAACTAACTTAGATTATCCGCGGAAACAAAAACGTGTAAGATAATTTGAAATACCAAAAGCAAACTTTCTTATTATTATTATCGATAATTCCCCTTCAAGGAGAGCGCTAAAACACAGTCAAATAACATGTAATTTTTTCTGCCTTCTTCTTTCTGCCCAGAAACCTCTCATATATTCACTGTGTTTCTTCTTCATTTCTTCTGTCCACTTCTTTCCTGTTTTCTTCTCTTTGGGAGTTTGTTCAAACTTCTGTTTTCTGATTTTTTCTCTGTATCTTTTCCTGTCGGTCATGTCTTCTGTGGAGATGTTGAGTTTCTTGATGTCTTCCAAGGTTTCCTTTACCCAGTTGGTTTTCACTGTATTAGTCATCACTATGTTAAACATTTTCTTGGTCAATCTGTTTTCATTCATCCTATATATGTGTCCATAGAATTTTGCCCTTCTTTTCCTGATGTTGTTTGTAATCGTCTCTGTCTGTTCATCCAGTTCTTTTGTTGGGCTCTTTATCCAGATCCCCTCTTTTTAAACCGGCCCATAGATCTTTCTTAGTATTTTCCTCTCTTGTTTTTCTATATCCTTGATTTTCGTTCGTCCCTTGATTACCGTTGTTTCTGAGGCATACAAGGCCTCTGGTAGAACTACTGTATTGTAATGCCTTAATTTAGCACTGATAGAGATATTCCTTTTGTTGTAGTGGTTCCATGTAAGTCTGTACACCTGTTGTAGTTTTGTGATCCTTTCTTCATTGGATTTTGTATTCAGTCCTGTTTTCTGTATAGTCTCTCCCAGGTATTTGAAACTGTCTACTTGTGTTGTCTTTCCATACTTTTAGTTATCAGTGGGTGTCTGTCTGTGGATTTTGTGTCCACGTACTGTGTTTTTTCGTAGGAGATTTGTAGCCCTGCTTTGGATGAGACTTCGTGAAGTGTCTCTAGAACTTCTTTGGCTTCTATTCTACTATTTGTTATGATGGCTATATCATCAGCGAATGCCAAACATTTTATGTTGACGATTCTATCCTTGTGTCTCCCCATCTTTACCCCACTGACACGTTTTTCCCATGTCCTGATTATTTTCTCTAAAACTGAATTAAATAGCATGGGTCATCTCGCTGTATCACTCCTGTCTTGATTTCAAATGGTTCCGAGACCTCTCCCATGAACTTCAATTTTGATGTGGTATTTGTTAGTGTTTCCTGGATTAGATTTCTTGTCTTGTTGTCCACCTTCATTTCTTCCAATGTGTTGAAGAGTGTTTCTCTATCTTTGAAGTTGTAGGCCTTCTTGAAGTCGACGAATATTACTGTGGTGTTACTGGTCTTTCTCGTTGTTAGTATTGTTCTCAAGCACTAGATCTGTTCACTGCATGATCTTCGTTTCCTGAACCCTCCTTGGTATTCTCCTATCTGTGGGTCTATCTGAGGCTCTAGCTGATTTAACAGGGATTTGGACAGAATTTTGTATGTCACAGGTAGTAGCGAAATTCCTTGGTAGTTATTAGGGTCAGTTTTGTCTCCTTTCTTGTGGAGGGGGTGTATTAGGGCTAATTTCCATTCTTCTGGAATTTTTCCTGTTTCCCAGATGTTTTCGATGATTCTGTGTATTGTAGGTGAAATGTTTTCATGGTCATAGCTTCCAGATTTCTGAAATCAGTCCATCTTCTCCAGGTGCTCTGTTACTTTTTCAGTGATTTTATTATGTTCACAATTTCTTTATCTGTTGGGGGTTTGCAATCCAGGTTAGGTTCTGGCTTTTCGAACTGTAGTGTCTGTGTTGGTTTTTCACAGTTGAGTAGTTTGTCAAAGTATTTTGCTAATATTTCACAGTTCTTTTTAGGGTTTGTCTCCAATCTGTCTTGTGTTTTGAAGCATAAGCTCGGTGGTTGATATCCTGTCATATTTTCGCTGAATATTCTGTATCATATTGTATATGTCATATTTTCCCTAAATTTCATGTGTTGTTTTTGTTGAAGTCCTCTTCTATCTCCTTCAACATGTTGTTTTCTTATCCTCTTTTTTCTCTGCGGATTATTCTGGAGGAGGCCTTCTGTATTTTGTTAAATTCTTTCCTTTTTTCGGGTGTTCTATGGCTGTTAAATTTTTTCCAGGCTTGTCTTCTGCCTTCTATAGCTCTGTCGCATGCAATGTTCCACCATCTGTTTCCTTTTTCTCGGTGGTTGCCCCAATTTTAACAATTCTTTCATTTTTCCTGACAGTTCTGTCCAATTGTTACTCTCAATTTTCTTATTTTTTTCTGTGATTTATTTCTTGTTTAACTATAGGATTTGTCTGTAGGGTATAAATTTTACTTTGATTTGTGGGAGATGATGATCGGATTCCAAAAATCCTTTCCTTGTCCGAACATTCATAATTTCTCTGGTATTTTTCGTGGATGTCGCTATGTGGTCAATCTGAAACTCTCCTAGGGCGTTATTTCCAAGTCCGTAGCTTGTTGTGTGGTTTCTGGAATTGCGTTGACATGATTTTGAGGTCGAAATTCCTGCAGAAGTTTATTAAGTTTGACTTGTGTTTTCCTGTTGTGTCTCATGTTGTGACACTTTTACCTGCTTCGTGGGGATTTTTAAAAAAGCAAACTTTATATATCAACATAGTATATTCAAATTTGAAAGCAGGTAACTGGTCAGAAATTTGTTGTTTTTAAGTGTTGATAATACACACATCAATGGAAAGTGGCATTTGCAAAATCGACATTTACGGAAAATTATGTGATTACTCTCTATAGTATACTAGCCTTACATAGCATAGCATTATTTTACTATCCTCTGTTTAAAATACTTGGCTGCTCTAATTGTTTTATTATGCCCCTTGTGGAAAACCTCATATCACGAATGTATTACCCTGGCCAGCGCCTTTGTACTGAAAGGGTTAATATTTGTTTTATAATTATATAAATATGGATAAGTCTATTATGAAAAAAACTTTATTGGGTCTAAAATTCTAAGCAAAGTATAAATTCTTAACTAAAACAAATGGTATTTATTCAATCAAAATTTGTAAAAAATCTTGAGTATTTAAAAAGTGGACTTAATCACATTGGCATTATAACTGTTTAATTAAATAAACACAAAAGGCTAATGGTACCCTGCAAACAGCTCGAAGATGAAAATTAATTTGTATCTCTCTGTTTGCAGGAACCCTTAACACATTGCTGACTAGCTATTTCAAGTTAAGATTATTATCCTATGTAGCGATATTTTTCTGCAATTGAAATTTTCAATAAACCTTATCTACTTCAGCATGCATTCAAATTAAACTTTCTACATTATTTAAGAATTTATTCAGGTTGTTCCTGGGTACTGTTTAGCATTTACCTACAATGGTATTCGATCCGAGCGCAACAGCACTAGAGCCAAAGGTGACACTTTTAAGAATTTCATGACCGAAATTCGAGAAAATATATTTCCTTCAAATCATTATTTATCAAGTGAATGGAAAATTTAAATGTGTTTCTGAGGAAGTGTTTTCCTGCTGCTTGTAAATATATAAATTGTATTTTGCTAACAGCTTCCGTTCGCGAGGCATGACTTGATAAAATTGGCAAAATCAAGCGAAATATCGCGAGATTTTTTAAGGAAATCGATGTGCAGCACTAGGGGAATGACCTCCGCAAAACGATGCCGCAATCCGTTTTTAATTATCTGCAGCCGTTCTTGAGATTCGGACTTGTGAAGTCGAAATTCGATAAAATTTCAATTCAGAATTTCGCATTAAATAAATGAAATTATCCAAACAATTTACACATCGTTTGACTCGTTTTGTCTAGTTTCATTATGCCGAAAATAGTTTTGTTGGGATTTGTAGAAAATTTTTGTAAAAAACCGGACGGCGAAAACAAAGAGACGGCTTATAATAGTGAAACACTATATATCTTCTCTCTGTAACTTTAGAGCGAAATAAACTCGAAAATCGTTTTCAGCACTTCGATTTCCTTCGGGTGACAAAAAAAATCACAACCGAATTTTCAAAAAAATACAACCGATTTTTTTTTTCTTTCATTTTTCTCAAAAACTGCAAACAGCAACGAAATCATTTTTGGCACACAGAAACTATTCGACCAGACGAACAAATCGATGTGTAAATTGTTCGGAAAGGTTAAATTTTTCATTGAGAAATTTCAAACTGAAATTTTACGATTGTCCATTTCAGAAGTCGATATTTCAGAAACGGTGGTAGAAAATCAAATGCGGCAACGTTTTCAGAAGGACATTTCCATATCAAGACACTTAGATTATCCGCGGGAAATTCATTACTTTTAAAAATCTTACTCAATTTAACTAAATCTAACTGAATAGCCCAAAATAAGAAAAAAAAAGTTCCTATAAAGATGTGTCCGAAAACGCTTCTTAACTGAGGTACCGCCCTTAAAAGGGGTGGCCTCACACAACATTTTTGCTAATATCTCAGACGCAACGAATGATAATTGATTCAAATTTTTACTGGTGCCGAACTACTGTTTGTGCTTATTTTCGTCTTGATAGCCAACCAGTGCTGGTACATACGAGGAACGACCTTAGAAGAACCTTAGAACGTATTTATGAAGCTTTTTCTGTCACATCTTTATAGGGACTTTTTTTCTTATTTTGGTATCTACTTAAATTGTGAGAATTTGATGTACAGGAAACAAATGCATTTAAATGATTTATTTTTCAGATTTGGATTAAAAGTGGGCATTGCTAGTGGAACATGCTATTATTTAGCAGAAGAAGGTTTATGGAGAGAAAGTAAGGAATCTGTCAAATTATATAACAAAATTAGCACGGCAGTAACGCCTTACGTGAATGAAGCTTTAGAAACAATGTCAATTAAGGTAATAAATTTTCCAAATTACTTTATACTATTCGTTATATTCATATAATGCATTTGCATTATATGAACGCATTATATGAATATAACTATATTTATAGAACAATTTTTGATTAAAACATAGTAGTAGTTTTTTAATTTTGTACAAATAGAAATAAATGTTAATATTGGTTTAAGTTAATATTTTACTTTTTTTTTTATAAAAGCAATATAATTTATTTCGCTGCTCGAAACGTATATACACGCAAAATCAAAGTGTGGTCAATACCAGAGTATTTTATTCCAGTAAAATCTGAAAAACAGCGAGCACGAAATCTGACAAAGTATAGCGCAAAGAAAGGGTTAATTCACTCTTGTGTATGTTGTTGCCACACATTTTTTGAAGTTCTTCCTAAATTCCTTTCATAGGTTTACAAATACAAAAGTTGTTTCATTAATATCTTTTTGAACGAAATTTTTATTATGTTAATACGATTATGTTGAAAATTTTATTATAAATATGTAAGGTGGAGTGGAGTAAATGCGATATAGTTTTTAAATAGGTGAACTTTATAGTGTTCCAAAATTATAATCTTATTAACAAGAAATTATAATTTTTTTTTATAGCATTGCTACAGGGTTGTGAATCGACATTGTACCGTAAAACCAATTAGCAGATTAATATTTTTTTTAGGATTTATTTTGTAAACGTGGAATATATATTGGTATACGTAATTGCTGCATTAAATAACGGTGCAAAGACATAAAATTTAGACAAAACTGTGCATTCTGGTCTTTTATTTATAAAAATAGCTGCAATTGTAAAAAAAGTTACAAACTTTTTAAATTTCTGAACGCAATAGCAAAATAAAGAACGATTCTTAAAAGATAAATAAAGGCAATAATTTCTGAAACAACTAGAAAAATAATAATGTTGGAAAGATAAAGGGGCAAAAGTGATATAGTGTAACACAATTTCCTGGTCATTGTATAACATATTTACTACCCCATCATAATATTTTCAGGGGCAAATGTGACACAGCTCCAAAAACCTACAAATTATTTCAATCCGATTAAACTGAACATATCACCTTAAACTTTACAGTTTTTAACCGGTATTATGTATATTTATTGCCCTTACGGGTTTATAAATTGAATGCAAAATTTACTCTATACTAAAACTAACATCGAACATAATATAAATAAGAATAATAATAAAAAGAGAAAAAGAAAAAAAAAATAAACATATGCTGCTCAAACTAAAAACAAAACAAAAAGAAAGTCACTAAATTCCTATCCCTAAACCCCGATTACCAGCTTCCCTCCCCACATATTGCTCTTCTTCTCTCCTCAACTTTCTTCATCCAATCTATCCCTCTTCCATCCTCGTTAAAAATCTCTTCTCCACGCTCGTCTCTTTCTCTCATTTCTGAACATTCGTTCAGCAAGTGTTCTATTGTCTCCTTGTTTTCTCCACACATCCTGCATACTCTATTCCTATCCTCCATCCAAAATTTATTATCTCTCTCTTCATTTCCACATCTGAATCTTGCCATTGTCACTCTCTTTTCTACTTTCTCTTCCTAGGTACTTTGGCAGTTCTTCCGTTATTATTTTTTCATATTTCCCATTGTACCTAGACTCCCATTGTACCTAATTCTTGCTCTCCTTTCTTGCCTTTGCACATCTCTATCTCTCTGGACCAATTCCTCTGTCATTACTCTACCTCTCTCTCTCATTCTTTCTATCTCCGCTCCTGCATACCCGTTTCTTTCTAGATATCCCTCTCTTTCCACACCCCCTTTCCTATTTCTTTCCTTTTTTCTTTGAGCACTCTCTGCACTCTCCTCTCTCTATCACCCTTTCCTCAAAACTTATTGCTCTCTTTCCTGCTTCTATTTTTATTCCATCTCTCTTTGTTTCCTCCATCACTATATACCCCGGGGTCTCTCTACCTAGTCCTAGCATCCATTTCAGATATTTTTCTTGCACCCTTTCCAGCCCTTCTTGCTCTCTCCATCCCCATATTTCCGCTCCATACATCATCATACTTTTCACCAGGCTATCAAACATCATCACTCTCCTTCTATAGTCGTGTCCAAATTTTCTCTCTCCTATTCCCCATACTGCTTCTAGTATTTTATTGGCTTTCTTTACTAACTCTCTTCTTCAATTTTCTCCTCCCATCTCCACTCAATTACTCTTCTCCTGCCACCCTCTTTTCTGAACACCATCATCTTGGACTTCTCCCCATTCAGATTTTTCCTCCTCATATCTTTCTCCATGTTTCTTATCATTTCTTTCATCCCTTTCTCGTCTCTCGCTAGCACCACCAAATCATCCGCGTAGGCTAGGGACCACACTTTTTCTTTGCCCACCACAACCCCACCCGTCTGCGCCTTGCTGAACATCTCCTCTGTCTCCAATAAATGCTGCAAACAGGCTGGGGCTTAGTGGGCAGCCTTGTCTCACTCCCTTATGCGTATTAAAACCTTCGCTCACCCTTTCACCAACTCTCACACTACTTATTGTTTCTTCATAAATCTCTTCTAATTTTGATATCAGATGCTCCTTTATCCTTTTCTTTCTCAGGCATTCCCACAGTGCCTCTCTTGCCACATTATCAAAGGCCGCCTTCAGGTCCACAAATAATGCATACATCTTGCCGCCCCTCTTTTTTATCTCATTCCCTACTATGTGATTCAAGATGTATACATTATCCATGGTCCCTCTCCCTTTCCTAAATCCCGCCTGTCCGTCTGGTATCACACCCCGCTCCTTCAATTCCTTCGTCAATCTCTCTTCCACAATCATTGCATATATCTTATATGCCGTATTGAGCATGGTGATCCCCCTGTAATGGCTTGCTGTTTCCCTTTCTCCTTTCTTATATATGGGGCATATTATCCCCTCTTTCCACTCCTGTGGGAAGCCCTCTCCCTTCCACACTCCATTCATTATCTCCAACAGCCTGTCGTCTTCCCTTTCAGTTCCATATATCCACGATTCATTCTGTATACCGTCCCTCCCCGGTGCCTTTTTCTTTTTCAGTTTACTCAGTTGTTGTTCTAATTCTTCTCTTGTTATCTCTTCTATTTCTCCCACCCTGTGTTGACTCTTTTTCTTTTCCTGTCTGATTTCATCACCACCCAGCAGCTGACTGAAGTACTTTCTCCATTCCTCCATAGTAATTCTATTACTCACTCTTTCTACTTTTTTCTTCCTTTCCCTATTTATGTATTTCCATACCTCTTCTTCCGTCTTTATGCCTTTCATCTTTAGTTCTTCTTCCATCCATTTCTTTTGCTTCTTCTCCTTGCATACTAATTTGTACCTCTTGCGTGCTCTCTTGTACTCCTCATTACTTGCTTTTCCTCTTTTCCAATTTCTTAATTTCTTTCTTACTGATTGCTTCCCTTCCCTGCATTCTTTATCCCACCACTCGTTTTTCCAAGACCCCACCTTCACTCTTGTCTCTATCACTTTTTTTTCTGTTGCATTTTTTACGTGATCACCCAGTTCTTTCACTTTTTCGTTTATCCCTTCCTCTTCTTGTTCTATAATTTTTTAGTGCTTCTTCCGTCCAGATATTCTTCACAATTTTTCTTCTAACATCCTTCTCACTTCTTCTATTTTTCTCTGTTCCTTTTGTCTTCAATTCCAATGGCATATGACCCGACTCGACTCTTTCTCCCACCTTGAATTGTTCTATTTCATCCCATGCTTCTTCATTCACCATAACATAGTCAATAACTGTCTCCCCTCTTGGTCCGATATATGTGTACTCTCCTTTCTTATCTCCTATACTGTTTCCATTAAGTATGACCCACCCTCTTTCTTCTACTAGACTAATCAGTAGTCTCCCTTCGGCGTTTTCTGTTGCGTCTTTTGTTGGTCTTCTTTCTATTGTTGTTTCTTCTTCTAGCCGTATTCCTTTTTCTCCAATTCTTGCGTTAAAGGCGCCCCCAATCACCAGAGTTCCCTCGTCTTGCTGTTTTACTCGCTCTTCTATCATTCTCTTCGTTTCTTTCATACTTCTGCTGTATATTGTTATAATTCTCCATTTTCTCTGTCTAATTTTCACCGTTCTTTCCATAATCCCTCTTTCTTCTTTTGCTTCGGTTCTGTTTTCTTTTTCCAAACCCTTTTTCACTCCTATTATTATCCCCCCTTTAGCTCTCCCTTTCCTGCTTACCCTCTCTGCAAATTGACTTCCACTTAAACTCTTTCGGCATTATTTTTTCCAATTTTTCCCACCCCTTCTCTTCAAATCCACGTTTCTACCATTCCCACTACATCAAATATTCCCAAAACTCATTGTCTTTGTTTTTTATCCCCGCTGTGTTCCAGTATACTATTCTTAATTGCTCCGTTTCTTCCTTATTCCTCTCCGTGTTCGTTTTCCGTTTTCTGTCCTGTCGTCTTTTCCTTGTGCTCTTATTCAAAAATTTGTTGTGTTTAACTCCCCCTTTTCATCATCCCACTTAAAGCCTTTTCCGTCTATCCATATCTTTTTATAACCGACTTTCACCCACCGTCCTTTTTGTCGCTCTTCTTTGGCTAGCGCTCTTAATTCCTTCTGTATGTCTCTTTCCTTCTTTGTCAGATCGTCTTCTATGTATACTCTCTTTTCCCTTTTTTCTCTTAGTTTCCTCTTATTTTCCATAACTTTCCGCTTTTCACCCCAGGTCCCAAGTTCCGCCACCAACATTTTCCCTCCACTTACTTTATACATCTCTTTCACCGTCACTTCTACCTCTAATTCTGCCTTTATCCATTCTTCCAGATTCTTCTCGTTCTCACATTCCCCTTCGTCCAGTCCCGTCACAACAAATTCTTTTTTCTTATTATTTTTTCCTTCTCTTCCATTTTCTCCTCCAGTCTTTTAATTTTTTCATTTAGTTCCGTCTTTTCTCTTTTCCATTTTTCTTCCTTTTCACGCATCATATTTTTCAAATATTCCATTTCCCGGCTCATCTTCCGATTCCCTTCCTTTATCTCCCCTATATCTTCCATAATTTTTTTCGGCATCTTCATTTCCTCACCCATTTCCTTTTTAGCCGGTGATCTTTCCAGTTTCTTACTTTTTTGAAAGGGGTTTAACCTTTCTTCTGACTCTCTTCCCTTTTCTCTTTATAATCTTCGTCTCGGTCGCTTTCACTCTCACTTTTTTTCATTTTTTCTTTCCTTTTTTTTCCTTATCGCGCGCCGTTTTTACGCGTCACAAATAAAAAAAAAACTCAATCCGTAAAACTCGCTTCACAAAACACGTCCGCTCCGCTCAACCGCTCGAATTGGACCTACAGTTTTTACCCTACCCTATCCCTACTAAATAATTCTTATTCACCCGTTGAGATAATGGTTTTATGGCACTAGATGCAAAAAACCTTCCACTCGTTATCAAAATAAGCAACGTTCATCAGCAAAGATCTGCAACGAATTGTAGCAAAAGTTCTGCATACACGAATTAAAGTGGTGGTCTGCACCCCGTAGACGGATATGTTACACACCAATTGACATATATGGCGCTATTGGAATGAATTGTTGCAACTTTTGGGAAGAGACTAACACAATTGACCCGTTATCACATTCACCCCACTCCACCTTAATAGGATTTCATAGACGTCGTATATTTTATTGTTAGTATAAAAGTTTTTTGCTGTCAGTTATTATTAACACTTTAATGGCTGCTCACACGAGATATGTTTGATACCGCGAACAACTGTGTTGTTTCTGGCGATGGTTACTATATTATTTTGTGAATTTATATAGTTTTTTCCATTTAATTCATCATCCTCATCATAATCAGCGTCTTTACCACCATTACCATAGTATAGAGGGTCTACAAAGGTCCAGTGATTGTTGTCGTCTTTGTAGTTGTTTGTCTGTCATAGCTAGCAATGTTGACGTAAACGAACATCATTTTAGCCATTGATATTTACAATGGATTTGAAAGTCTCGTCGGTCGGTTGGGAATATTGGTTGGTCGGTTGAGAATAAAACGCTAGGGGATAAAAGATAGCGCCTGTTCATGAAGAATACGCCACCTGGGGATAGTAAGGATTGGAATGTGTTTATTTTGACTAAGCGTGATGGTTTATTGGTGGCTGTCGACATTCTTTGCAGTACCGAAAATTATATTTTAATGCTCCGAGTTGTTCTGCATTGGTTGCGTCTTCTATCTTGTATTTCTGGGCAACTATTTAGCTGTGAAGTATGTAATGGTTTTGCTAGAAGCAAGGGTATTTTACGGGGGTGGAGGGTGTGTTTGCCAACTGGTAGAGAATTGTATGTGAGATGTGTGGCTAGTTTGGTAGTGGTGAATATGTAGTTGTATGTTTGTGTTGCGAGTATGGTGAGAATTGTTGACAATTTGTTTGCGTGTTGCTCAGTGTTCTTTTGGATGGTTTTGATAAGTTAGTTTTTTTTGTGGTTGGTCGGCCTCTTTACCTGGAACCCTTCGGATTCTGCATCGTCCGATAGCTGAATATTTGGGATGTACCTGTTTCGTCGGTGTCCTTACCGGGAGCGAGTATTCAAATCTTTTAGATTTAATAGTTATTTACATATAGAGGGCCGGAGGTATAAGATTACGCCCGTCGCCGAAGTTTGAGGCCCGACGGAGGAGGGCCTTTATGAGGCAAAGGGCGTAATCTTCCTCCGGCCCGAAGCATGTAGTACACAAATTTTCATAATATTAATGGAAGCTAATGAAGCTGTGTTGGGTATGATCCCAAGCAAGTCTAAAGACCGATATGAAACGGGGTTTTCATCTTGGGAAGTCTTAAGATGATAGATCTTGATGCGGGCTTTTCAATGATTTTACAGGCCCACGGGCCGGTAAAATCTTGACGAGCGTAATGTCCAATTTTCGGCCCTGGTAACTAAGATGTAAAGGAACAATTTTGATACAGTTGTGCGTAAATGTAATTTAATTATATTTAATCAAATTCCATTATAAATTTGACCAAAAGCGGGTAAAGATTAACGTTTTTGCAGACGTGCATTTTCTTTCGAGTATCGAGTTGACTGTATTTCGTCAATTTTTATAAAAAAAATTAATTCTTTAAAAATATTCCTAGCACCTGGCGAGAACTGCGTAGACGTGCGGCCATTAATGTGTTAATATTGTACACTTATTATTAATATCGTTAATATGTTTTGTTTTTAGATACCCGATTTACCAAGTGCTTCTTGCATTTCTTATGTAACAAAACAGTATTGGAATGCTGGCGTGATGAACACTTTTGAGTTTTTAAAGGATTTGCCGGATCATACAACTGAATTGACCAAACAAGGTATTGATGCTGTGCGCAACAATCCAGAAGTAAAGAATTTCTTGGATTCATTCTCTGCACCTTTGCCAGCTGAAACAATGTCCTCTGCAGCTTTACCAGCTGAAAAAAAGTCCTCTACGCCTTTATCAGCTGAAAAAATGTAATCACTAAATGGGTTTCTACCAAAAAATGTGTAAATATTTAGAATAAATTAATCCAATAAAATGTTTCTTTGTTTTGTTTATATTTACATGTTAAAAATATGAAAGAAATTTATTTGAATAAAATAAAACAAGGATTATTTCTGTATGAAATACATTAACAGGTGAAGTTCAAAAGAATTTACATAAACCACTTCAGATGAAATTACTTTCAGAACATAATTTGAAATTGTGTAAATATAAATTTAAGAAATATTTGTTTCCGACATAAAACTATGAAAATATTTATTTATTCTTTTTATTATACAAAGTTCTATGTGGCAATTCTTCATTCTTTTATTAAAGTACGGAGTTCAGAAAGGAAACAGAATGTTAAAAAGAGAGTATAATGGGGAGGATAAAGGGCAGTGCGATGTAAAGTCAAAACTGTAAAAACAAAACTGAAATTTTTAATCCATAATTGCCAAGTAAAAAATAAACTTTTTTACGATACTGCAATTAAAATCAAGCAGCTGCATCTACTTCCATTGGCTGCTCAGAGCATTCAGATTTCTTTTTTTTCTTCTTGCCTCCCTTAGGATTAGCAGAACTGCATAACAAGTTTTTCAATTCTGGATCAGTGATGGTTTTATCTGATTGATACAATTCCAAATCAAATGGTAATCCCGTTATCTTATGCGGTCCATTAGGCATCAATAAAACAGTGAATTTATAATGTGCCACAAATTCACCTAAAAACAGAAATATTTTAAAACATATTAGTCATTGTACAATGTTTTAATCCTGATATTAAACAATAGACCATTTAACATAAGTTAAAATTATTAGCAATGAAGACTAGATTAAGTAATTAAATAAATGTTTATTTTAAGAAACTTACACGGGGAACTTCCGACGTCTGGATCACGGATTTTCTTCAAATTTTGTACACCATTAGTAGTCCATTAGGAAGACATAATGTGCAAGTAGTAAGGCGTACTACTTAGGCATTTTCGAGAAAATTACAATTTTCTCTTCAAAGTTTTCCGTGTCGAACATATACATTTGCGTTGCGTCAACGTGTATAAGATGGCGGTATTCGAGTGGTTATGTTCAAGCTTCGTAAGTGCTAGATCGGTGGATCGAGTCTTACTCATCGTTTTTTTTTTTCAACGCTAGTCATATTTTTTCTTATAAATAAAAATTTAAAGATAATATAATGAATAACGTGTATTTGCATGCATATTAATTTAATTTCCAATGCTATTTCGATAGTTAGTTTAGATGGTATCAAAATACATTCTATAGTAAATCACCAATTATCCTTACCGATATTTATGAGAATGTTGCGTTACGCGTGGTTTGCATCCAAGTTGTCGGAAGAAAGAGATATTTTTGAGAATGTCGACGAGGTTTTTCCATACAAACTCTGACAATTCTTTGTGCATGTGGAAAAAAAACATTCATTTGATATAGTAGAAGTCGTTGTAATTTACGTTTTCCGTGTTTGTATGATGAATATCACCTTGCAACTTGTAATGTCGTAAGCACATCCGAAGATTAATTTACTGTATTGCTTTGTATTATTATATAGTTATTAATTTTCAAACCTTTATTTACGTTGATTGACTTGGTGATGCCCTCCCCTTATCCCTTCGAACCCGTTGGTGCAGGTCAAAGCACCTTTTTTGTAATGATACAATTCAGTAAACAGCCATATAATATTGGAAATTCAATCAAAATGCATGCAAATACATGTATTTATTCATTATATTACCTTTGAACTCTTATTTATAAGAAAAAATATGACCAGCGTTAAATAAAAACATGAATGGGACTCGGCTACCGCCATTTATACACGTTGACGCAACGCAAATGTATATGTTCGACACGGAAAACTTCGAAGAGAGAAAATAGCAATTTTCTTGAAAATGCCGAAGTAGTACACCGCCTTACTACTTGCACATTATGTCGTCCTAATGGACTACTAAAAGTGTACAAATTTTGAAGAAATCCGTGATGACTTCCAGACGTCGGAAGTCCCCGGAAGCTAGTTGTTGCTAGAGCAATAACTAGCAACTTTTAATCAGTACAGGCACGTACAAGGGAAGAGTAGCCAGAAAAGTACTGGGTAGAGTACAGTAGCTCTACCCGTAGAAACCCGCAACAAAGTTAAGTAGAATAGAGTAGCTACTGCCAGTAGAGTAGAGTACTTTATTTACCATGGTGAGAAAGTAACTCTACGCTACTGACGCCCACCAAAGCTATATACTCTACTCTCCTCCGCACTTTATCCATGTCATGTATGCTGCGAAATAAATCTTTGTATACTCTATTTTTACAAAATTGCTTTGGTTTTAATATGCCTCCTCTGTATCGATAACTATCCTCGAGCCCTTAAGGCTCGTTTACACGGGTTGAGTAGCGGGTAGCACTTGCCTCGCTACTATGCACATTTTTGGTTCGGTCGCGTGTACACAGAAGATAGTTATCAGTAGAGTACGCTATGCGATGATTTTTGTAAAAATTGTTATTAAAACAAAAGAAGTTTATAAAAAATTGCTTTGGTGTGTGGATGAGAGAATGGCCTAAAAGAAGGGATTCTCTTGGTAGAATATTCTGCTGAAAGAATTAACTATAGAGGCTGAGTTGGAATATAAAAGATGTCTTAAAAAATCGATTTCCTAGAATTTGTTCCAGGTGAAAAAAAAGTATATCCTGATAATGTTAAATAGACATAGAACAATATACAACCCTTTTTTTAATCACTTGTTTAAGTACGCACCGTAGCATTAATATGTATGTATTTTACCACATATATGTATTTATCGATTTTATGTAAATTTATCGAATAATTAGTAATAATTTTAAGGATACAAAATGGTAATCGAAATTAATGAAAAAAAAAAACTCCATGATTGAATTTCAAAAAGGTTTTTGTTATACTTCCGCGTGCATCCCCGTGGTTTTTTTAATTTATAATAGAATAAATAGTATGTGTACTAACTAAAAACACCAAAATGAGCCGCGGACTCCCGTGAAAACGATGTTTTTATCGATAGTTTGTGTTTTGTTCCAGTATCCGAAGGTACCTCAGGCGATCGAGTACTAACAAAACGTCGAGTAGTTCTTTTTGACAAAATGAAGGAACAAGATTTACCAAATTTTGACGAAAAGTTGATCTACCTTCAGACATATTTTATCGCAAGATAGTTATTGTGAAAGCCAAATGAAGGAAGTTAAATTCTCCCATTTAAAGTACCAATTTAAAAAAAGATGGACACTAGCGCATAAAAAATCAGAAGTTTTCTATAAAAACAATGACAACTGGTTAAAAGGAACATCGAAATAAACGACGTTCTAATGGCCGACCAACAAAATCGTTTGAAGCATCAAGTGAAAGGAGCAAACGCAGAAAAACAATTGAAGTGCGCAGTATTGCCGAGAAAGGTGTGTTAATGCGAGCTGCTCAATCATCACTTCAAAGTTCTGGAGAGAGAATTGCATCGAAAATTCGGAAATAACAAATATAACAAATCCTCCGCAGAAAGCTCAAGACTACCAAACAGCATACAAAAAGTCAATGCACAGTAAAAGGTCACAACTTGATCCAATGGCCGCCCTCTCAATGTTTGTAGAAGCCGATCTCTCAAGGTGGCAATATGAAGTTATTAGAAATAGTAACAAAGATTATTATCCAAGTTATACCATTGCACAACAAGCAAAAAATACTTGTTATCAGGAAAAAGCCTATCGGGTAACTGAAAGTTGTGCTGAAATTAACTTGCAGCATTTATTGGACCACACAGCAAAAGGTTTGGCTGCATATTTGGAGGATGTATTGATGACATTGAATATACAAGAGCCTAAAGCATTGACGCTAATTTCCAAATGGAGTTGTACGGTTCACAACAAACATAATATAAACAGAAGATGCAGGATGAAGATTCCACAGACAACAATATTTTTCTAAGTTGCTTTGTTCCACTGCAATTGGTTTGTAGCATAAACAAAAAAGTTGTTCTGCAAAATCCAACTCCCTCTTGAAGCCAATGAGGATACGGTTTGTGAAAGAAACAGTGGATATCACAAAATCCGAAATCGCCTATGTAGAAGCTATAAACGCTTTACAAAATAGCGAATTCTTACAAGGAAAGAGCTCTATTTCGATTAAGCATTTATTGAAGCTAATGGACGCTATGGTGGATGCCAAAGTATGCAATGCTGCCACGTCAACTACCTCAACTATGAAATGCTACATTTGTGATGCTACCTTCAATGTATACCTCCTCAATGCTACCTCCAATACCTTAATGACCTTCATATTACAAGAAATGTCTCCACAAACGCATTACAATTTGGCCTTTCTATATTGCACGCTAGATCGTCGATGCGCCTAAAGCTAGATACGGCAACACTATTGATGGTAACACTAGCAGGAGATTTTTCGCCAATCCAGAGATTTCAGCTGAAATTACCGGTATTGACTACAACCTGATACGAATTAAAGTGATTTTAGAGGTATTTTTAAATTCTCAAGAGAGCAATAGTGCAATTTAGATGTTATTAACAGATTATTGCTCAGGTCTGATCCCCTAATTACTTACAGTGATGCACAGCAAAGAAGCAATGCAAATGCTTGTTTCCGCCGAGCCCATTAATAAAAACGACGAAAGTTCTTCAGAAGACTCTGCGGAGGAAACTGGGGAATGTCGAACTGACGAGATGTGTGACTCCAGGTTAACTAATAAGTTTTCTTGTTTTTATGAAAAATTTGGTTTTTGCTTCATTTCCCTTAATATAAAGTAAAATTTTTTTTGTCTCAATATACTATTTTTTCCTATTTATTTATACTCCTATGTACTTCAAACAACCATAACAACTATAAATAAACATAAAAACCTATTTAAAATGTATATAAACTAAGAAATAATTTTGGCCGGCTAAATCGCTGAAATTCCCCACTGTGCGATGGTGAGAGATGTGATAAAAGCAACTAGTCACTTTACCCAAATTTGCGTGTATACATGAGTAGAGTGTGGAGTTGAGTAGATTATATAGCTATGGTGGGGGTCAGTAGAGTAGAGTTACTTTTCCACCATAGTAAAGTACTCTACTCCACCAGGTACTATCTACTGTATTTAACTTTGTTACGGGTTTCTACGGATAGTTACTATACTCTACGTAGTACTTGCCTGGCTACTCTACCCGTGTAAACGAGCTTTAAAGGGGTAAGAGTTGTGTGTAGAGCGCACTTGCATCGCTAATCCACACATTTTTTGTTTGGTCGCGTTTACACAGAGGATAGTTGTCAGTAGATGAGAGTACGCTGAAAATTGTTATTAAAACGAAATAAATTGTAGAGTTACTTCCCCACAGTGGTAAAGTACTATAATCTACTTAACTTTGTTGCGGGTTTCTACGAGCAGTTATATACTCTACCCAGTGCTTGCCTGGCTACTCTACCCGTGTAAACGAACCTTTAAGACTAGGAACTCTCTCAGTTGCTCTCCTCGAAAATCAACTTAAAAATGAAGTTTACTGAGAATGATCGTAACTTGAAGTGAAACTCTTGCTTTTATCGCATCTCTCAATGCTGTCTGTTCGTTAAATTTTGTCATTCACCATGGTCAATAGCTCTTCAAATTTGCCTGGTGTCATTCTAAGACATCTTTTATATTCCAACTCATCCTCTAAGGCTAATTCTTTCAGCAGAAATGATGTTCCACTAAGATAATCCCTTCTTTTAAGCCATTCTCTAATCACTTCATTTCTATCTTTGTTTACCCCCTCTTCAATAGCTTCAGCGTATTCCCTGATGAGAGCATTCTATACTCTACCAAAGCAATTTTGTAAAAACCTCTTTTCTTTTAATAATCGTTCTCACAAAACCATACTCTATTGTACTGACAACCGAACCGAAAATGTGTAGAGTAGCGAGGCAAGTGCGCTCTACCCGCTACTCTACTATACCCACAACTCTACCCGTGTAAACGAGCATGTAGCGAGTTTTAGAATATTTAATAAAAAGAGATATGCCCAGGAATGCAAAGGCGAATGTAGACTGTAATATTTTATGAATCGTTGATTTTTCTCTTTTGATCTTAAAATGTTTACTATATAAATATGTATTACCTGTTTTTTCATACAATACTTGGAAGGGGTCAATGAGTTTGTGATTAACGCACTCAACAACGCCCATTTTCGCCTTAGTTTCCGTTTCGAAACTTCTCAAATTGAAGGGCATCATACCATGCTTTGTTCTAACTTCGCTATAGAACATCCTTGAAGCCTTCAATTTCAATTGATAGACTTCCTCTGTTTTCTTAAAGATGGACACTCTTGTTTCTCCTTCTTTGCCTACAATAAAAATAAAAATTAGCAGCAGTAGGTGAAACATTATAAAAATAATAATAAATAATAGACACTAGGTGTAAGTTTCACAAATTTGTTTTATTTAAATACTTTATCGATTTCGGCTTCTTAGGCCTTCGTCAGAAGATTACATGAATGTAATCATATAATCTTCCGATGAAGGCCTATGAAGAAGCTGAAATTGACAAAGTGATTGAATAAAACTAATTTTTGCACCTAGTGTCTATTATTTATTATTATTAATACAATTATTTTTCCTACATTTTACTTAAATATATAGATAAGTAAATACATTATAAAGCAATTATATTCAAGTCAAGTTAAAACCGTGAACATCGTTCTTGTATCATTTTGAAAAGTTTTCAATTAGAATTGAATATCTAATAAATGCTGTTTAATGTAATTCTTCTCAAAATAGCACATACTGTAGTGATAAAATTTGTTAAAATAGTTTCTATCATACTTAGTTCCGTTGTGACTCAATATATAGAAAATTATAAGTTCCATCAAATAGAAATAATAACCTTTTTATATTTTAATTGATTTCAAGTGTACAAGAGGTATGACTATATTTGAATACCATGAACTAAAGGATTTTTTATTTTACAGTAATATATATATATATATATATTAATTATTATTAATCTTAAAATTGTTGTTTCGTAAAATTGTTCACTTATACAAATAAATACTTTATCTTACCTACACCTTCACCAGTGCTAATAAATACGTCCATAGCATAAACTTCATGTTTATCAAACTCGAACTTTTCATGCTCTTTCCTCTGGGCGTCATTTGGATTTTGAATAATAGTCTTCTCACCGTCAATTTTGAATTGCTTCAGCTGATGACTTAACATGCCCTCAATGGGCTTGCAGCTATAGCTTTCCGCAATTTTTTGTACGACATCGGTTATAGCGTATGTTTCGTTGCCTGGTTTCAATAGACGCAACGCCGCTTGGGACGCATGATACGCAGCCAAAATGGCATCAGCCTTACGACCAGTCACTTTATTGTCATTAGAAGCGCCAACAACGTGAGTGTGTGCCACAACTGCGATAAAACCATCTACATGGGCACCCATGTCACTAAACAAATAAAAAGATTATAAATTTTCACAAACATTCCACAAAATTAGTCATATACATAGATGAAAATAATTACAGATAAATTAGAATAAATGCAACGTTTTTATTTTTATTACTCATGCATTAAAAGTATTATCTGGCGCACGTTTTTTAGTACGAGAAATGCCACTTTTGGTTGTATTTCCACGTAACTTGGGTAACGCACGCAAATATTCAATATCGCTAGGTTACATTTAAAAAAAAACAATTAAATAAATAAAATAAATACAGTGACAATTTTTTTTTCATAACAACATAAAAATTAAAGAAAACGTTTTAAAATGATTGTAAATTGTATGGTGATACCCCGAGACTGAGGAGAGTTCTTATGACGCATCCACACCACCGGAGAAAATTGAAAAAGCAAATTTTTCATTTTTGATTCCATTATTTTTGGATGCCCCCTGGATCCCAAGGTACATCCCCTCGCATAAGTAATAAAAAATATTGTTTTGTAACATAACACGGGCAGTATTGTCAATTGCCCTCTCGAGCGAATTCATTCGTGCGCCCTCGTGTCAATTTCGCTCTCGTGTCAAATTAATAATAACATTTGTTTAAAAATGCGATCTTAAGATTAATATTTGTTAATATGAAAACATTATAGGCAAAATAACTGTTTATTTCGTTGTTTGTTTGTTTTCATTGATGTTTCTTCTATACCACATATTGATTAGTTAGTTTTTACTTTACATGGCATAATTACTATTTACAAAATGTATTTCTAAAATATAAACGCTTTTGACAATTCTCTTTAAAGCCAATATTCATATAAAATGGATTATATTTTTCAAAATATGTTTATAATATTACAACAGTGTGTTAATTGAAGAAAAAAAGGTTTTATTGATTAATAATTACCTCGCTTTAATTAACACTTAAGAAAATTAAAAAAAACACAAAATGCAATAATTGTTTTCCATTGTTTATTAAAAAATGCTAATCTAAGCCTTATATCATCCTTGGCAGAGTGAATTGTCGAAAAGTGGATCTGACATTTTAAGTACACAAATAATAAAATAGCCAATTAAGTTTTAAAATAAGTACTCATCCCTAGAT
The DNA here is from genome assembly GCA_944588485.1 of Phosphuga atrata. Taxonomy (NCBI): domain Eukaryota; kingdom Metazoa; phylum Arthropoda; class Insecta; order Coleoptera; family Silphidae; genus Phosphuga; species Phosphuga atrata. The sequence continues at coordinate 31,232,112 of OX155898.1, forward strand.
TAAACACATTAGAAATATAATTATTGAAATATGTGTTTACTCCAACGAAACCTTCTTATTTTTTTTATGAATTATAATAAATTTTAAGAATTATAACAATAATATATTTAAAAATGTTTTGTTATTTTTAAACATATTTTATTTGACCTGATCTCAAATAAAATATTGTCTATACCAGGGGTGGGAAAATCTTTTGGCTGGCGGGCCACATTGTGATTGAAAATTATAAAAAAAAAATATATATTTTAATAGTTGCTTTTGAACAGAGTTACAATTGAACTGGTAAACATAAAACGCTTTGAGGATAATTTTAGCTGTTTTATGTTGGAATATGAATTAAGATCTTTCATTATGTATAAATGAATTTGTAATTACTTTCTCAGTGCAATTATTTTTTATTTTTAGATTCGTTATGTCCTACTGAGGAGCGCGTTTGAACTTATTTAGCAAGTTGTTTCTTCTTCTCTTCCCGAAATCTCTTGATCGTGTTTCTTTTTTAATTCTTCTGTCCATCCTGTAGCTTGTCGTTTTGGGTTTTATGCGAATTTATAATTGTAGATGAAATTCTAAATTTTGTCCTGTTGTGAAAAATTTCTTGGGTGATACCAATTTCTTGTAGATCTTCATTTATTTCTGCTAACCAGTTATTGTGATTCTTCAAGGATATTGTTAGGTTTAAAATTCTCTTTATTAGCCTGTGATCACTTAAACTGCACAGGTGATCATACAATTTTAATTGCCTTTTCCTGACTATATCTGTATTTTTTTCTGCATGCTGATACAGTTCTTGTGGTTTCTTTTTCATCCAAATTCCATTTACACAATTTGGTCCAAAAATCTTCCTGTGAAATTTCCTCTCCTATTTCTCGATGTTCTCTATTTTCCATCACTCACCAATGATAATTGTCTCATATACATTTTTTATTGCATCTGTTTCAGGTGATTTTGTATGCTTTTTGTATGTTATGCTATATTATGGTGATTTGTAGTTTTTTTTGTTCTGTTGGCTTGCTCATTGATTCCTGCTGGCTGGATAATTTCAACTAGATACTTGTAATTTGGTACTTGTATTTGGTAAACTTTCCATATTTGGTAATTAAAGGTTGGTAGTCGAGTCCAGTTTTTATTGTTATTTCATGCAGTTTTTCTATGTTCTTGTCTGTTGTTGGAGAGATTGCAAGATCATCTGCAAACGCTAAACAGTCAAGGTTGATTTTATTTTTGTGTAGTCTGACAATATTTATTCCTCTAGTTTCATTTTTCCATTCACTTATCACTTTTTCCAAAATAAGGTTGAATAATATTGATAATCTCCTTGTCTGACTGCAGTTCTTATTTCAAAAGGTTCAGGAATTTCTCCCAAAAATTTAACTTTTGCTTTGGCGTCCATTAGGCGCGCTACACATCGATTTTTATCGTACGGTAAAATATCGTACAAACAAATTCTTTTAGTGGAACAAAGAGCATGGGAGCGTGCACACGCTACGAACTCCACCCGATACGACACGACTGTCGTGTTGACGTCGTGTATTGCCACTACGATAGACGGACGCTGTGTCGCTGTCGTGAATACAGTGGCCTATATGAACCAACGAACGCTTGCACACTACACGATTTTTATCGTACGATAAATTTTCACGTCGGTCTCTGTCCTTTGATTTGCAGTAGTAGTTTGTTGTTATGTTATGTATTTGTCAATATGGAGGACAATGTGAATAATGAAATCCTCATTTCATTGGTTCAAACTAAACCAACTTTTTTTGTTTTGACTCACCTTAACGTTACAGCTAGTCTTTCTTCTGATGGAATACTGTTTCTCATTTTCGTATTCGTTTGTTGGATTTCACTCTTAAGTCGTTCATGCAGTTCATCGAAGGATGATATTGATATACGGAAATAATTGAAGAACTTGTTCTCGTCCTTTCGAAGTTCTTGCACAAGTTTGTAAAATGTTCCTGCTTCTTCTCTTTTTTCAATAGGGTGAACCCAATACCTTCGATAACGGCTACGCTGTATGAAACGACGGTACAACAACCAAATGGAAACGACAGGTTTCGGATTCATTTTCGCAAGCTTTTAGCAAATAACTGCACTACTATGCAGAGAAAATCATAGTCACACACGATAAAATAATGTACGATATTTTTCCGTACGATTAATATCGATGCGTGTGCGCAAGTAAGACACACGATAAAATATCGTACGATATCCTACGATATTTTATCGTACGATAAAAATCGATGTGTGTGCGCCTAGCCTTAGAGTTTGTTGAATCAATATTCTTCTTTTCCTGGCAACTTGATATTCCTCTAATATGCTGAAAAGTGTTTGTCTGTTGATGGAGTCAGACGCTTTTTTAAGTCAACAAAGGTAATTAATTACTGTTTGTTTGGTTTTTCGAATTTGTAGAACAGTTTAGGATTTGTTCTACACAAGATCTTCCTTTTCGGAATCATGCATGGTATTCTCCAGTCTTAGGCAGTCTGTCTGTTCTTCCAATCTATTAAGAAGGGTCTTAAAGAAAAATTAGAGAAAATGTAGTTATTTATATCTAGTTTATCCCCTTTCTTGTAAAGTGGGTGAATTTATGCACATTTCCATTCCTCAGGAATTTTCTAAGTACTCCAAATATTCTGTATAATTTCTTGAATACTTCTATAAAAAATAGCTACTTTGTTACCACCTAATTTTAACATTTCAGCAATTATTCCATCTTCTCCTGGTGCTTTGTAGTTTTTCAGTCCTCCAATTAATTGTTTGACTTCTTCCGAGTTTGGATTGTGTGTGGTTTTCTCAAAAGTGGATTGTTCTTTAGGATCTTCACAGTTTATGAGGTCTTTAAAGTACTCTGCAAGTAGTTCACAGTTTTCTGTATTAGTATTCGTAGCTAGTGTGCCAGCTGGACGCCTGAAGCAGAGGCTTCATTATTTTGAAGTTCTTGAAATTTCTTGTAGTAGTTTCTGGTGTTGTTTTTCAAACTAGTCTGATTTGTCCAAATTTGCGTTTCTCTACTCTGATGATTTTTGATGTTTGTTTTCGAGTTTTGAGGAATACTTGCCATTTAATTTCTGATTTATGAGAGTTCCGTGCGTTCCAGGCCTAGGTTGAAAATTCTATTACTTTGTCACATATATCATTTCACCATCGACGTTTTCGTTTTCTGGGTGACATACCGACTGATGGTTACCAAAATCTATGGGAACTTCCGATGGTAAATTTGCCAAGATCTCCGAATTTAGTTTAAGAAATTATGGGTCAATTCGTGGTGTTCTGGTGTCGTTTTTGCATTAGGTTTATTAGGCTGAACTTCATTTTCACCAGTGACAAGTGATGATCAGAATCTATGATTCCTTTCTTAATTTTAACATTCATGATCTCTCTCTGATTTCGTCTAGTGATTGCAACGTGATCAATCTGAAATTCTCCTAGGTATTGATTTGGGGATCTCCAGTTTTTTTTTTTTGCTGGGAAAGGGCCAGAAAGTGCGTTGACATTGATTAAGTTACAGATTTGGCAGTACTCTAGCAATCTTTCTCCATTTTTTAGTTCTATTATATATTCTATAATTCAACAATTTTTTAATTTCTTTTCTTTGCCTATTTGGGCATTAAAATCTCCTAGCAGTATTTTTACATGTGGTTTTGGAATTTTATTGGTTGAAATGTTGTAAGAGTGCTCATACGTTCAGCGCCTCCCGTGCCACAATTCAAACTAACGGAAATTGGCATCAAACCTCCAGTGGCGCGCAAAAAACATGTTACTTCTTCCAAGAACTCCAAAAAATCATCTACCATCTGTGGTTCTTTCCTATTGTAATTGTTGTTTGGAGAATGTGGGTTAATTAATGTATATGCTTTATTTGCTGATTTCACCGAAAGGAGTGAAATTTATTCAGAAGGTGACGTGAAATTTAGTACTGAATAGGGAATTGCAACATTTTTTTTTATTTGCTTAATTCACTTTTTACTTCGTTTTGACATAGTAAAATATAATATAAATACTGTTGAAAGTGGTTTAATTAAATATATATATATATATATATATATATATATATATATATATATATATATAAAATACACATTTATCTCTCGTTGTCATTCAGTGTTGTTTACTATTTGCATAGGCAGTTAAGGATTTTCAGTTTGAATGGCTATTTCGATAATGGAAAAAGCTAAAAAACCATTTTATAGATATTGTCTAGTACCGGAATGCAAAAACACTATTATAAGTACACCAGATAAACTGTTGGATAAAGTCCCAATCGAGATGTATAGTCCACCCTACCCACATCTTTTGCGCATGCGCTACAAAATATACTTTCATGCATCTATTTTTGGTAAATTGTCCGATTGTACTTTAAAAAACCACTTTCAGTCATTGTTCTTGATCATTTATAATGTCACTATATACCAAAATCGCACTAGGTATTGGAAAATACTACAGAAATATTGCATTGCAAAACAGCGCAGTGAATATCGACGCCGATCAATATCATAACGTGCACGTCACAGTCCTGGTTTCGGTTCGATCAATGGTGATGCGTTTCGCAAATTTGAATTTCGCTCGCATATTTTGGACTTTTTGATTTTAATTTTTGGAATTAAATACAAACTAAATAAGAAAATAATGGTATAGGTGTAATGTCAAGATCATAAAGTATCGAGGATAAAAAAATTCAGTAAATCTAAATATCTTGCATATTCCCTATTGGTGACGGTTTTCTTGACGGCAAAGTCAGTCCCAAATTGTGGTGGTTGATTTGGTGTAGATTTTGCTGGCTTTCCTTTATATATTCTATAGTTTCCAGATTCAAAATGATTTTCATCTCTGATTATCTTTTCATCGAGTTTCTTGTAAAGCTAAAACTTTGATGTCAAATTTATCTAGTCCGTTAGTTATTTTAGTTTGCCAGTTCGAAATAACGTGTTGATGTTCAACGTGCCTAAGTATTGTTTGCGTCCTGGCCGTAGAGATTTGAGATGATCCGACACATTTCCGCATGATGTTCTCGGTCCCCTAGAAACCGATGACTGAGATTGTCTAACGTATTTGATAGGGCCTAGAGTAGATGTCTTGTTGGCTGTTTCCATCATGCTAATTAGTTGAAAGTAGTGTGGAGATAACATGTGTGTCAATGTTGCAACTAAGGTATTGAGACACTTTCACATTTCTAACGTCACTTTAAGAATAAAGTGACCTTTCTTTGTTTTTATTATTATTATACGTAGATATCATTTTTTAATTAAAGCGATTAATAAAATGCGTTGCGGGCCGCTTAAAAAGTAGATACGCGCCGCCATTTGTCCAGGCCTGGTCTGTACCCATGTATAAAAAGAATTACACTATTAGCTTACATTAGATATCCTTGAAGAGGGGTTGCTAGCAAGCTAACATTTAACAAATGTCGTAAACTTGATCACGAGAAAAGGAAATATTTGTCATATTTTTTACAAATACACTATTCAAAATGAATACAAAACAGTATTATGCCTAAAATATGCTGAATTAACTAAAATTTTCTACCAGAACATGTTAGCAACCAATTACTTTATAAAAGAGACATTGCAAATGTGATAATGTAACATAATAATCATCGTATATATTTATAAATGGCTTTTTTTATATAAATACGAGGTTTTTTTAGCTTAATAATAATTGGTAAAAACTTCCTAAAAATATTCTATTTATTGAATAAATTTTCAAAATTAACTGGTATAGCATGAATATAGTTTCATGTTTAGACAATATTGGACATATAAATAAGCATACAAGACAAGATAGACGAGACTAGACAGAGTATACTAGAGCGACAATACTACCGGGATAAGACTAGAAGAGACAGACAAGATTAGACACAACAGATAACCAAACACACAACACTAAGCTAGACCAACAAATGAGGCAACATTTGTGATTGATCTTGACTTGTCTAGCCTTTCATATTATTCTGTCCTTTTTTTTTCAAAACTATATTGCAGTTATCGTAATTAATTTCGCATTATATTTTTTACAAGTGCTAAACAATATTTGTCATAAACTAAATAATTTAAACAATCTCGTGGATTTTGTTCTTGTCTAATCATTCTTTGTATCGCTTGGTTTTGATTGCCTAGTCAAATCGTCATCCACCATCTCTAGCTTCACCTAATCTTGATTATCTACCATAGCCTTGTCCTTAGGATACCTATGCTAACACCTATTTATTTATATACATATATATATATATATATATGTATATATATATAATATATGTATATATATATATATATATATATAATATATGTATATATATATATATATATATGTATATATATATATATATATATATATATATATATATGTATATACATATATACATACACATATACACAGGGTTATTACAAAAGAAATAGACACTTTCAATGTTTTATTAATCCAAAACTAATAACGGTATTATGAATTCGTTTAAACTATTTTACAGAGTGATTCTTAAAGTTTACTTTGGCAACTCATAGGTGCGCAATATGGGCTCCTCGTGTCACACGGCACACATCAAGGCGATAGTTCATTCCAAAACAGGCGTAACATATCTGCTTTGACACTTTCCACAGCTCTCGTGATGCGTTGTTTTAACTCATCTAAATCACTAGGAAGCGCAGGGACGTAAACCAGGCCTTTCACAAATCCCCATAAAAAAAATCGCACGGTGTAAGATCGGGGCTCCTTAGTGGCCACCTTACGAGAACGCGGTTTTCGGCTGATGCACGGCCTATCAAGTGCCGTGGAAGTGTTTCATACAGATAATTTCTAACGACACGGTGCCAGTGAGGAGGCACTGACCACCGGAGGCACTTTATCTTCCATCTTGTTGGAAGATAAAGTGCCCCCCGTCCTCATACAGTTGAGTCATCAACCAATTGGTCAACATTTGATGATATTTAGCTCCAGTTACTGATTTATTTTCAAAAAAGAAGGGACCATACCACCTTTGCGCGAGATCCAGCACAGAACACATTCACTTTTGAAGAATCACGCAAATGCTCCACCAACACTCTCAGAGGTTCAGTCTCTCATATTCGGACGTGGTGTTTATTCACCTTACAATTTATGTGGAACGTTGACTCGTCACTGAAAATTATCCGCAAACAAAATTCATCTTCTTCATTAAGTTGCAGCATTTCATTGCAAAAATCTTTACGTTTAAGCTTATCATCTTCACGTAGATGCTGTACCAACTGCAATGTGTAAGGCGCCAGTTTTAGTCGTTTACGTAAAATTTTCCACACAGTTGGTTGCGGTACTTGTAGTTCCAAACTTGCACATGTTGTTGACTTTTGTGGACTTCGTTGGACGAACACGTTCTGAACAGTGCTGAACACGTGCTGAACAGCACGAACACGTTCCACTGTTTCTTCTGACACACGAGGTCTTCCTGGACTTTAGCCTTTACATAAACACCTTGTCGTTTTAAATTTATTGTACCAATCATAGGTCGACTGTCTAATAGGTGGTGATTTTCCCAAACGTGTTCGAAAATGTCGTTGGACTACAGTTACAGAGTTCGTTTTGGCAAATTCAATATGCTTTCTCAGTAGAGTTTGCTGCTATCCTAGCTATTATGTTTGCGCAGTACTACCAACTGTACTATCGAAACTTCTGCAGTTCCTCAATCCGACAGCGCAAAATGCATGTCAATATCAGAAATAATTTTTGTTTCATACAATACCACAGTTGTCTATTTCTTTTATAATAACCCTATATATATATATATATATATATATATATATATATATATATATATATATATATTTCATTTTAATGTAACAATATAAATATATTTATCTATCTGTTATTTGTATTATAGGCGAGAGAGTTAAAATCTTATCAATAATCAAACATTCACACTTACATTTTAGCTACATCTTGATCTTTCAGAATGTAGTCTGGTTCACTAGGCACAGGAGAGAAATGACATATGCAATTATTGACCGAGATGCAAGTTGGGAAAGCGATGCCCTTTTTGAGTTCCTTCTCCTTCTTAAACACCTTTCCTGTTTCTTCATTCAGTAGATTATCACCAAATTCGCAAATTGCACGAACCGATGCGTCGACAACGCACTTGTCAATTACTTGTTTTAACACCCCTGAAACAAAGCAATACCTTTAAATATCAAGTTAAAATGAATCTACTAAAAATCTTAACATTTATTTCACAAAATTCCTTTATATGTTGACAATAAAAAAAATGGAAACAGCAAATTACGTTTGTAATAACTAATTAGATAAAGGGCCTATGCAATTTCGCTTTTAGCAGTTATTTATCTCTAGATGTGTGTTTATAAACAGACTAACGAAATAGTTAACATTACGAATTTACTGCCTTAAAAAACCTAACACCAAATATTTATTACACGATTGTAATGAAATTTACGATATTATGTAATATCATAATAATTATGGAATATATCATGTAAATGAACTGCTTCGTTTATCAAAACATAAACTTGAAAAACAAAAAAACAAATGAATACAAATTAATATGTGTGTTTCCACGATTACCCATGCACTCATTGCTAGAATTCAGGCTATAAATATCAAAATTGGATATTTCATTCCAAACTTCGAAAATTGAACTTCTAGGTTCCTTTTCAGTGTTAGCGGGGCGCTGTAAGTTATTCTAATACCTATCATATCCCAAACATATTCTATCGGACAAAACATGACCAAATATATTATGCAAGGCATTTACATAGGGCACTAACACTGGCTATAAAATGTTGTCAAAACAACGAATCGCGTCAAGACTTGCTTCTAAAAAAACTAGAGGAGACCGATTCTCTATCGCGCCCCAAACCATAACTCCCTGTGTAAGGGCCGTATGCCTTTCAACAGCAAATAGTAAAATTTTCACCACGTCTCACTGCGACCATCATGAGTCCATAAACAGAACCGAGACTCATCGGTGAAGATAATGTTATACCATTCATGGGTCCAATGTTGTCTTTCCATGCACCAATCAAGTTTTGCTCTGCGATGCTGCGGAGTAAGAGGTAGACACAATTGTGGACGGTAGGATCTAATACCAAAACTGCAGATTCTTCTGTAAACAGTAGCCATGGATACTCTTTGGCCATTTAGAGCCAACCAGTCATTTCCTAATGCCCGCGACATTGTAAATCTGTCCCTTAAAGTTGTAAGACGAAGAGCTCCATATTTACGCTGATTGGTGCTTCATGAACGTTCTGATCCAAGTCTACGTCCATTCTCCCCAGCTTCGGACCATCTAGACCAGCAGCGTACTATCACCGATACACTACGGCCTACCCTTTCAGCAATATCACGAACCGAAAAACTCTCTCGCATACCAATTATGCCGACCCCTTTCAAAATCACTTAGATGATGATATTGTGAACGACGATCATTTTAAGTTTAAGGGGCATCTTTTTAAGTTTTACAAACTGAAACATCAAACTGCTCAGAGGCTACACGGATATTATAATCAATTACATTAAAAATCAGCAGCTCTTCATAATGTTGAAATCAAGAAAAAAATACTTTAAATATGAACCAAAACAACTGATTTTTTGATCATGTATGCAGTTCACTTACATAATCAAATTCAGTAAATCTCATTAAAATCGTCTAATAAATAAATACTTGGTGTTGTTTTTTTTTTTTTTAAAGGGAGTATTATAGATCAAATTTACAAACTGCAATATTATGCAATATTATAAAAAATGACAAACTTTTGTAATAAAAATTTACATTGCGTGAAATTTTAATGTAAATTCAATATGTCCATGATTTCATTGCAAAGAAAAATATTTGTATAGTATATAGCCTATATATAATACATGTAAAGTTTGCTAAATATAGCATATTGTGCAGAACAAATTTGATCAAGGTGTTATAATGTGATACATATACATAACGCCATGAAAATGACAAAATTGTGAGTTCTGAATCATATTTAACTCTTTTATGCATTATAACTTTGAAGATTTTTATGTGGCTCTTCATGGCATTAAGAATTAGAAAATTTATAATACCCTATATTATAAATTTTTAAATACATATATATATATATATATATATATATATATATATATATAGCATAGACTAAATATTATAAAACAAAAATATATTTTGTATAATACTTTTCTGTAAGTTGTGGATCTTAATCTATCGTGTTGTGGATATTAGGACTATGCAAGTGAATGTACTTTCAGAAAGTGTTTCCTAGTGTTTATAAAGTGCTAAAATTTTACTTTCACAATTAAAGTGCTTAAAGCTACTGTAAATTAAAGTATCATCTGACTGAACCTTAAGATATGTGTCTCACCCTAGGTTTCATATTTTCCTAAGCAAACAATGTGGTATTATCAAAAGTAAAACTCCTAATTTCATAAATAGTAGTAATAATTATTTAGCAATTATAGAAACATACTCAAATCCCAAGTTTCAAAATGATTATGTTATTGAGGTATTAGAAAACATAAAATAAAAGACTACAAGTTCATTAAAGTGTTTATAAATATAATAAAATTGTATTTAAAAAAATTATTATTGTTAGTTGTCAAATATAAGTTCATAATGTTATCAAACACTTCAATTTCCAGTACATAAACTAAAAATATTACTTTTAATATAGTACACATATTTACAATATCAGGAATTAATTAGCAAGATACACCACTATCTTCCTATTCAGTACACTATCAAAACAGTAAACAAGGTCATACTAAAGCTATTATTTACTGTTAACAGTAATGAAAATACAAACAAAACACAAAATATATAGGAAATATATATAGGAAATATATCAAATGTATGCTTTCTCAAAAATTATTCTAGCCATAATAGGAAATGGAAAGCCTTTCAACCATGAAAATCTTAAGATTCGACTGCTGAATATCGAAATAAAAACGTCCAATATATGAAAAAACGTAATATTAGCATATACAAAACCCACATGGTTTTCATAACCGGTATGTAAAGCCATATGGGGTTATATTCATCAAGCAATTGTAGGGTTATACCAAAAGCAAAGTGTAAAAATAAATTTGAATAACGCAGACTGTGGATTTGTCTGTATAAAACTCACGGTTTACTATTTCTCCGGCCATTTTATATTTGGTAACAACCAAATCTTCGGCGATGGTTTTTTCGACCACATCTTTGTCGTCCGCCATGTCGACAACTTATGATCACGTGACAAGCGACAGTGCGACATTTACCGCCGAACAGGCAAAAAACAAAAATCCCTATTGCAGAGGAAAATGTTACCAAAACTGGATTTAACCGCCAATATTTAAAATAAAAATTACATTTTAAGATATTTGATAAAAAATAGAATATTATAATATATAATCATGTATATGTATATGTCAAATTAGATCAACTACCTCCATTCTCTTGTTTTTGCACCATGTGCAGTTTTTAAGGTAGTCTAGAAAAATGAATATATTCCAATGCTTGAGAATAGAGATACACTACTTGATAACTATTATAAGTAAAGGTCGGAACTTTAGGTAATTGACTATTTTTTTTCTTTATAGACAAATGAAAAAGCAAATAAATCGGTTTTACATGATTCTCTATCGTTTTACACTAGATTTAAAAAACCTATTTTGCTGTTTTAAATTTCTACTGCCTAAAAGATACCCAATGAGGTATTTTGATCACTTTTCAATGTGAATGATTATTTTCAATGAAAATTATTTATTCATAAATTCTTAGTCTGTGTGAAATTACGGAATGCATTCTTTTTATCTCTGCTTTAGCATCTGGTACCACTTTGCACCAGCAAACGTGTTCTTTTTTGAATCCTATCCTCAAAATTGCTTTTTTTTACAAAGTTACAATATTTCTGCGGGGACCGTTGTTTGTTAAAATGCCGAAAGATAAAAGCAGTCAAAATGCTTTAATAAGGTGTTGGGTTAAAAACAAAGAAGCGTTTACAAAAGATGGTACATAATTCTGAATACCTACATAATTCTGAATTAATATATCCATTTCCTACATAATTCTGAATTAATATATCCATTTCTTTGATTAATTAAAAGTGCCTTGCTCTAAAAAATCGCACATAAATCAACATAAAAAAATAATTTTGCATCAAAATAATTTAACGAAACCAAACCAACGTGGAAAACAGATTCTGTTAACTGAAAACATAGCTGATAGTAGGCATGATGTGTTTTATTTAGACCTATGTAAAGCAATGCTGGCAGCTGTGGTCAGAATTTACGGTGGTTTAAATTACAGTACCCAAAATTTAAACAGTTTTTAGAAAAATGCTGCAATCGTTCCGTACCAAAATTAAGTTCAAATGAACCTACGATTCCATATTTGTTAGCTGTATATTTTTTGGAGAAAATTCGTTTTGTCAATGATCCAATGGGTATGTTTTTTACAAATTCCCATGATTGCTTCTATTACTTTATAGTAAAATTAATTATATTTAAAGCGTTTTGTGGCCCAATGGAATACAACATGAAAGTATACGTGTTTTACACTCTGATGCAGCTGCTTACATGATCAACGCAGAAACTTCACTCAAATTTTCTCACGGATTAAATAGAATATGTGAACTTATACGAACAGAGTATCCATTGGTTAATGAACTTATTGGAAACGTTAAAAAGGTTTTCCTGAAAGCATCTTTAAGAGTTGAAGTTTTCAAAAATTTACTACCCCATTTGCCATTGCCACACGAACCAATTATCACAAGATGGAATACTTGGTTAGAAGCAGCATTTTATTACTACATACAACAATTTTAATGCTGTGAAAAAGGTTCGTTTTTCTGTGTTCCCTTTCGGTCAGACAAACTTTTTATTTTCTTGGGTTGTAATGTAATTTGACTATAGCTGTGCAGTCTATTCGTAAGGCACAACATTTTTTTAAAAATACAGACAATAAAAATTCTTTGGCATATATTTCATCCAATTTTCACATTTTAAGAACAATTACAAAATTGGAAAAAAACTGAAACTCCATTAACAGAGTCTGTATGATTGATGGACAATGTATTAAACCATTTGAAAACTGCACCAGAAAAAAATGCACAAAGTGCATTTTTAAAACTTGATACCGTTTTACAAAAAAATTCAGACAACACCAGGCAATTTTGAAAAAATAGTTGTAACAGCAACAGCAAATATGACACCGAAACAAACAATAATAATTAATAAATGATTTTTACTTTTGTTTACATTTTATAATAGAAGTAACTATTGTTTTTTTATTCTTTATAGAATTTGAGTAATTAATTTTGTGTAATATATAGATGGGCTAAAGTATTTTATTCAAACCTGTATGTGCTTTATACAGGTTTAAATACAATACTTTTGGACTGCTGCATTTTTTTATAAATTTTAATAAAAACTATAACCTATATTAAGCGAACATTTTTGAAAACCTGCCATATTTTTCTTATCTTTATGGTAGGTATTATGTATATTTATTACCCTTTACGGGTTTATAAATTGATTCCAAAATTTACATATTTACATATATAACTAAAACTAACATAGTACATAATCTAAAAAAAAAAATTATAAAAATAATAATAAGAGAAAAAGAAAAAATAAAACATAAAAAAAAGAAAAAAAAGAAACATATGCTAATCAATCTAAAAACAAAAAAGAAAGTCACTAAATTCCTATCCCTAAACCGATTACTAGCTTCCAGCCCCACATATTGCTCTTCTTCTCTCCTCAAGTTTCTTCATCCAATCTATCCCTCTTCCATCCTCGTTTAAAATCTCTTCTCTACACTCATCTCTTTCTCTCATTTCTGAACATTCGTTCAGCAAGTGCTCTCTCTATTGTCTCCTTGTTTTCTCCACGCATCCTGCATACTCTATTCCTATCCTCCATCCAAAATTTATTCTCTCTCTCTTCATTTCCACATCTGAATCTTGCCATTGTCACACTCTCTTTTCAACTCTCTCTTCCTAGGTAATTTGGCAGTTCTTCCGTTATTATTTTTTCATATTTTCCTTAGTACCTAAACTCCCTAATTCTTGCTCTCCTTTCTTGCCTTTGCACATCTCTCTCTGGACTAATTCCTCTGTCATTACTCTGCCTCTCTCTCTCATTCTTTCTATCTCCACTCCTGCATACCCGTTTCTTTCTAGATATGCCTCTCTCTCTTTCCACACCCCCTTTCCTATTTCTTTCCTTTTTTATTTGAGGCACTCTTGCAGAATTCTGCACTCTCCTCTCTCTTTCACTCTCTCCTCAAAACTTATTGCTCTCTTTCCTGCTTCTATTCTTATTCCAACTCTATTTGTTTCCTCCATCACTATATACCCCGGAGTCTCTCTACCTAGTCCTAGCACCCATTTCAAATATTTTTCTTGCACCCGTTCTAGCCCTTCTTGCTCTCTCCATTCCCATATTTCCGCTCCATACATCACCACACTTTTCACCAGGCTATCAAACATCATCACTCTTCTTCTATAGTCGTGTCCAAATTTTCTCTCTCCTATTCCCCATACCGCTCCTAGTATTTTATTAGCTTTCTTTACTAGCTCTATCAAGTGTGCTGTTTCAGTATTTCTGTCATTAAACACGTACCCTAGGTATTTAAATTCTTTTACTTCTTCAATTTTCTCCTTCTCCCATCTCTACTCAATTACTCTTCTCCTGCCACCCCCTTTTCTAAACACCATCATCTTGGACTTCACCCCATCCACTGTCAGATTTTTCCTCCTCATATATTTCTCCATGTTTCTTATCATTTCTTTCATCCCTTTCTCGTCTCTCGCTAGCACCACCAAATCGTCCGCGTAGGCTAGGGACCACACTTTTTCTTTGCCCACCACAACCCCACCCGTCTGCGCCTTGCTGAAGATCTCCTCTATATCTCCAATAAATGCTGCAAACAGGCTGGGGCTTAGTGAGCAGCCTTGCCTCACTCCCTTATGAGTATTGAAACCTTCGCTCACCCTTTCGCCGACTCTCACTCTACTTATTGTTTCTGCATAAATCTCTTCTAATTTTGATATCATATGCTCCTTTATCGTTTTCTTTCTCAGGCATTCCTACAGTGCCTCCCTTGCCACATTATCAAAGGCCGCCTTCAGGTCCACGAATAATGCATACATCTTGCCACCCCTCTGTTTTATCTCATTCCCTGCTATGTGATTCAAGATGTATACATTATCCAAGGTCCTTCTCCCTTTCCTAAATCCCGCCTGTCCGTCTGGTATCACACCCCGCTCCTTCAATTCCTTCGTTAATCTCTCTTCCACAATCATTGCATATATCTAGGGTGATCCCCCTATAATTACTTGCTGTTTCCCTTTCTCCTTTCTTATATATGGGGCATATTATCCCCTCTTTCCACTCCTATGGGAAGCCCTCTCCCTTCCACACTCCATTCATTATCTCTAACAGCCTGTCAGCTTCCCTTTCCGTTCCATATATCCACGATTCATTCTGTATACTGTTCCTCCCCGGTGCCTTTTTCTATTTCAGTTTACTCAGTTGTTGTTCTAATTCTTCTCTTGTTATCTCTTCTATTTCTCCCACCCTGTGTTGACTCTTTTTCTTTTCTTGTCTGATTTCATCACCACCCAGCAGCTCACTGAAGTACTTTCTCCATTCCTCCATAGTAATTCTATTACTCACTCTTTCTAATTTTTTCTTTCTTTCCCTATTTATGTATTTCCATAACTCTTCTTCCGTCTTTAGCCTTTTGTCTTTAGTTCTTCTTCCATCTATTTCTTTTGCTTCTTCTCTTTGCATACTAATTTGTACCTCTTGCGTGCTCTCTTGTACTCTTCATTACTTGCTTTTCCTCGTTTCCAATTTCTTTCTTACTGCTTGCTTCCCTTCCCTGCATTCTTCATCCCATCACTCGTTTTTCCAAGGCCCCGCCTTCACACTTGTCTCTATCACTTTTTTTTCTGTTGCATTTTTTACGTGATCACCCAGTTCTTTTTCGTTTATCCCTTCCTCTTCGTATCTAGCCTCCCTAAGTATTGTTCTATAATTTTCTATTCCTTCTTCCGTCCAGATATTCTTCACAATTTTTCTTCTAACATCCTTCTCACTTCTTCTATCTTTCTCTCTTCATTTTCACCTTTTGTCTTCACTTCCAATGGCATATGATCCGACTCGACTCCTTCTCCCACCTTGAATTCTTCTATTTCATCCCATGCTTCTTCATTCACCATAACATAGTCAATAACTGTGTCCCCTCTTGGTCCCTTTCTCATTTCCTATGCTGTTTCCATTAAGTATGTCCCACCCTCTTTCTTCTACTAGACTAATCAATAGTCTCCCTTTGGCGTTTTTTGATGCATCTTTTGTTGGTCTTCTTATCTTTATGGAACCTATTTTGTGGGTTATTGACAACCTAATAACTATCTAATAAACTAACCTAACCTAACCTACCTATTATATAATGCCTAAAGTTCTTATGTCAATTTTTAATGCCTAAAGTTCCGACCTTTAATTATAAGTATTTTAGTAACTTAAAGATGTTCGGGAGGTTGACCAATATACTGAAAAAGTTATGAAACTTATACGGATTAGGTAGATACCTGATACGGTTAAGGATGTTGTCAGGAAATAACAGGAAAAAAATCAGGTCAATTCACTAAAGCGTTTAATAGTTATTGCAATTCAAAGTTGAACAGTTTTTAAACCAAAAATGTCATAAAAAACATGGCAAAATTTCCAAAAAAAATCAGAAGAATTGCTTAATAAAATCGCAATCACTGTTGCAAAGTTTGATCGCGATTCGATACACCGTTTAAGAGATATTGATTAATGTTTTAATTGAATGTTGAATTTCTGCCTAAAACGAGCTTGTACCGTAAAAGTGTGGCAACTACGCTGCGAAGCACGTTGGATTAAAAGTACATTCGATGACAAAAGTCGCCCTTTGAAATTATTAAAATTTGAAACTATAAGTTACTTCCGCAAATTCTGGCAATTTTTCGCTTTTAGAAGATTAATAATAATAATAATATACTTTATTAGCAAAAGCTATACATATACAGGATTTTTTAAATAAACAGTTTTATAGAAATAACGTCTTAATAACTAAGATGACACCTTAGTAAAAATTGAAAGCTGCTAAGTTTCTTACAATTTTTTACTTCGGTAGGCAGCATTTTGTATTGAATCAATCCCCTGCTAAGTACAGTATTCAATTTCATAAGTGTAGAAGACTTTTGAACAGCGAAATCCTCTACATTCCTTAAGTTGTAGTTAGTTTTATGTTTGACCAGCGACACCTTGTCATTTAGATACTTTGGTATAAGATTATTTTTAATTTTGTATAAAAGTATCATAGTGTTATATTCTATTCTGACTTTAATAGGCATAAGTCCCATGCACATAGAACTTACAAGTGTGTATATGTTCCTTTTGATTACTATACGCATACATCTGTTTTGTATAATCTGCAGCCATTTTATCAAATATGCCGGAAGCTTATAAAATTAGCATGTGGTAGTATCAATGACTTATATAACAATAATTTAGTTTGTAAGCTCAGTCTTTTGCCAATTATACTTAATAAATATGATTTCTTTGACATTTTATTCATAACAAAATATGCATTTCGGATGAAGTTGAGTCTATTATCAATAATGACACCTAGATACTTGTACTCTGATACCTCTTCAAGGGGAACATTTCCAAGAATTACTTTCGAACCATTGGCAACTGCAACTGCAGGCAAACTGAGCTTATTGTGTATTATCATATATTTAGATTTATTTACATTTACACTAAGACTGTTACTCGATAAGTACTCAGGTATATTTACAAGATCAGAATTGACTTTCTCAAACAATTCTTTTAAATCCGTACCAAATGCATATAGCATTGTGTCATCTGTAAACATTTCTATATTACAGTGTTATACAATTTGCATTATATAATTAATATAAAGTATAAACAGCAATGGTCCTAAGACGGTACCCTGAGGCACCCCGTATTCAATATCAATAGCAATCGAAATACAGTTTCGAAATTTTAACTTTTGCTTACTCCTAAAATCTAGAAACACAGTCAAGATATATTTTCTATTATCTATATAGTTACTATCTATATAATTACATATAATAACAATAACGGCCTCGCAAGAATGTGCTTCTCTGAACCTTGATTGATGACTAGAAATTATATTATTTTTTTCACAAAAATTTGATCTCTTTTTTTTACAATAAGTTGTAATACTTTTTAATAACAAGGTAAAACATTAATTGGGCGGTAGGTACTCGTCACATTTATTCGTATTTGGAACTTTCTGCACAGGCGTCAATGAGGACATCTAGGAACCGGTTGCCAACGACTTCAACGGCATCCTGGAGAATTTTAGAGTTTCTATCATTACTGTTACCATTACATTTTTTTGGAGACTTCACTATTGAATTTAATTTTCATATAGACACTAGTTCGAATTTGGTTAGCATACTTACAGGATCACGGTTTTTTTCAGTCTATTTATTATCGCGTATTGCACACTATGATTTAGACTATTTAGAGGAATCAGCGAAATGATTGTTTTTACACTATCTACGAAGTAGCTGTTGAATGTCTGTGCAATGGATCACTGTATTTGTTGCCATCAAAGTAAATTTCACACTTAGACTGGTGTTCGGTGCACGTGGGTAGTAGTTTCTTCAAGTTTTTCCACATTTTTGCCGGATTGGTTTGGTTATCGTCGATGGTTCTTCTGAAGTAATTTTCCTTGGCTGATCTAATTTTCTGCTGCACTAGGTTTCTCAATATGTTATATTCATTCCACGCTTCATCAGATTTAGTAATAACAGCTATTTAGTACTTATTATTCCTAAGTTCAATATTTTCATGGAAATCTGAATTGAACCATTTATTGCCGAGATGTTTAGTTACACAGGACACATATAATTAATTGAAGAAACCAGTGAGTTAGTAAACTGTCGGGCTAACTCATTAACATCAGATACTGAGTTATTCCAAGGAAACTTATCCAATAACATATCTTGAAACAATTCTTTCTTCTTCTTCTTCTTTCGAATAGGCCTACTTTGGACCATGCTTGTTCAACTGTTGGGCTTTGACCTTTGCCCAATATTGTCGAATCTTCTGCCGGTGTAACTCCTTTCTCTCTTCTGTTCAAGGGGTACCTTGCCTTTGAGGCTTTTCCTGAAATCCACGGACTTCCTTTAGGATGCGTCTCACAGACTGTCTGTTTTTGGGATCTATTATTCCCAGTTCTTAAATATCCTTCTCGGTCTCTGTCAGCCAAGTGGTACGAAGCTACTTGTTTTGCCAGAAGGTGAACAGACGGTTGGTTAGTCGGTTTGGAGGCAATCCTGCAACGTGGCCATAGAAAGCTACCCTTCCTTTCCTTGCACAGTCAGAGAGCATCTCAATATGTTCGTAGAGCTCAGAGTTATGCCGTCTTCGGAATTCCCCATCTTCCTTTACCGGGCCTAGGATCTTCCTGAGGATTCTCCTCTCTCTGATTTCCAATTTCTCTATTAGACTCCTTCGGTTCAAGAAAAGACACTCCATGGCATACAGGGCTTCTGGTCCTAAAACTGATGTGTAGTGCTTAAGTTTCAGGTTGCGTCACAGGCATTTCTTATTGTAAGTGTTCTTAGTCAGCAAATAGGCTAGTTCTAATTTGCTGACTCTCTTGGATCATGATGCTCTTTCTGATAAGTTGGGTTCAATCCACTCGCCGAGATACTTAAATTTCTCAGTCCTCTTGATGTTTCCCTGTTCTAGTAACATCTCTCTGTTTGCTTCTCTAATGTTGGTGAAGAATTCTGCTTTTTCCAGCGACACTTGAAGACCCACTTTGGCAGCCTGTTTACTGAGGCAGTTTACCTGCATTGTTGCCATCTCAAGAGAATCAGCAAACAGTGCCATGCCATCTGCAAAGGCCAGGCAATCTACAATCAGTCCATCGTTCTTACGTCCCAGGCAGATACCACTCTGAGCAACCAAATTGTTCAGTTCCTTGCGCCATTCTCTCATAACCTTTTCAAGGACACAGTTGAAGAGAAGTGGGGAAAGTCCATCTCCTTGTCTCACTCCAGTTTTTATTTCGAAGCATTCTGAAATCTCGCCTCTAAATTTAACCTTGGAATAGGTGTTGGTTAAAGTTTCTAGGATTAGTCTGCGGGTTTTGTTGTCTAGTGCTAGTTCCTGGAGTACTTTGTTAAGCGTTTCTCTATCGATGGAATCGTAGGCCTTCCTAAAATCAACAAAGGTGACGACCACCTTGCGGTTTCTCATCTTGGAGTATGCAAGTACAGTTTTAAGGTTGAGGATCTGTTCAACACAGGATCGTGTCTTCCTGAAGCTCCCCTGGTATTCTCCCAGTTGACTATCCAACTGATTTTCCGCCCTTGTTTGTAACGCCTTCAAAAGAATCTTGTATGTTAACGGGACGAGAGAAATTCCACGGTAGTTGTTTAGATCCGTAAAATCTCCCTTTTTGTGAAGCGGATGGATCAGAGCAGATTTCCAATCGAGTGGTAATTTCTCTGTTTCCCAGATGTCCTGGATGATCTCGGTTAGCTTGTGCACGGCATTGTTTCCAGCACCTTTCCACAGTTCAGCAACGATAGAGTCCTCTCCAGCTGCCTTATTATTCTTAAGAAATTGAATGATCTGGCCAACTTCTTCCAATGAAGGGGGAGCGAATCCGGGTTTGGTATGGTTTGTTTATAGTCGAAGTCTTCGCTGGGTGGGTCACAGTTGAGTAGATTTTTAAAGTACTGAGCCAAAAGGTGGCAGTTGTCCTTGTCGTTATAAGCCAGTTTGCCTTGTGAGTCTCTGAAGTGGAGGCTTGGCGGAGCGTATTTTCTGAGTACCTGCTTAAAGGTTCCAAAGAAATCTCTGGAATTATTTTTAGCAAAGCTCTCTTCGATTTAAGTTAGTTGGTTTAGTGTGAAGGTTCGTTTGGTTCCTCGAACTATCTTGGCTGTAACCTTTCTTTGTTCCAAAAATGTATGCCAATTTTCCTTGGTCTTTTTAGAATTCCACTTCAGCCAGGCTATCTGTCTTTGGGCTATTGAATTGTCACAGTCTTCAGTCCACCACGGATGCTTCCTTCTTCTAGCGAGAGGGGCGAGTTCATTGGCCGCCTTGACAAGAGTCTCCTTCAGTTGGTCCCAGTTGTTTAGGTCTGTATTGTTCAGTCTCTGACTTAGTTCTTGACTGTTCTTGAGTCGCTCGACGTCAAATCTTACCATTTTGGAGGTTCTGTGTAGTCTAGTGTTTCTAGGCTGGAGTCTTATTTTGATCTTTGAGAGGTAGTGGTCTGAGGCCAGATTGGAGCTTCTTAGTACCTTCACGTTTTGTATTTCCTTTTGAAATTTTGGTGAAATGGCCACATGATCTATCTGGAATTCACCCAGGTGGGTATTAGGTGAAATCCAAGTCTTCTGCTTCCTGGGCAAGTGTTTGAAGGCTGTAGACTTCATGATCAACCCAAAAGTCCTACACAGATCCACCAATCATTCTCTGTTGCGGTTGGTTCGCTTATGCGCAGGATAATTGCCCACTATGTTTCTGTATTTTTTCTCTCTTCCCAATTGAGCATTGAAGTCACCAAGCAGTATGACGGTGTGCCTCTCTGGAAGTTTAGAGATAATATCTTCTAAGTCTTCCCAGAATTCTGTCAGATTCCATCAGTTCTGTCTGGATTGCGTCTGTTGTCCTGGTTGATTGGGGCATGCACATTGACTATACTGTAGCCCTTATTTGCGCATTTGAGAGAGAGGATGGATACACGACTACTCGGGGAGGTAAAGTCGGTGACTGAATCCAGTATCCTGTGACTGATTATAAATCCTGTACCTAAGTGGGGTACGTTCTCCATTACCCGCTGACCATTTTTCCTTTTAGGATTCTGTAGCCTTGGGACTCGAAGGCATGTTCGTCCGTAAATCAGGTTTCCTGTACTGCTGTCAGTATTATGCTGTGTCGTGTTAGAGAATCAGTCAAATGTTTCAGTTTACCCACTTTTAGCAATGAGTTGGCATTAAATGTTGCGAAGAAGCTTTGTCGTCTTGGTCTGAGTTTACGTCCGGTGATTTCAGGATGCTCCGACTCATCCTTAAAGCATGTTGGTGCGGACTCCCCAGAATCCGAAGGTCCGCTAACGTCACCATAGGTGACGGTGAATTGGTTACCACCTGTGGTAGTGCATTTAGCGAGATTTTCCTTCATGCTCAGTTGAAGAATATTCTTCATGGGACAGTGACGAGCCACTGTCCAAGATACTACCCAACTTGTTAGCTTGGGAGGCTTATTATTCGGGGTTGTCACCCCTAGACAGGTCGCCTTCACTACGGCTAAGGAGTCCTGTCCACCCCACTCTTCCCAGGTGCTAGGCTCTGTGCCATTGTTTACCAAAGATGTTCAAGGGGTACGTATTATTACATTACTAGGTCCAGATCTGTTTTAGATTTGTTTGTTTATTCATAATTTCTAGTAGGTTTCTTTTATCAAATGTCAAATTAATTTAACGTGAAATTTAGAAATTTATTTCAAATAGAAATCACTAATTCACTTTGTTTTTACACATTTTTTTTTACACTAACACCAATCCAATGTTAACTAATTGTTTTTCACTATAAACTTCTCTCCCTATGAACTTTACACCACTCAAACTAAACAATTTCTTAGCACCCCCAAAGAAACAATTCTTTATTGTATGTTTAATAATTTCTTATTTTAATTTGCTCCTTATGACTACTAATGACTCCTCTCAAATCTATTTTAATGATAGAATGATCACTTATCTTAGGCGTAAGAAGAACTTGATGTTTCAAACTTTTACAATTGGTGGTTACATGGTCAATCAGCGTTGAACTAGAAGAGGTTATTCTGTTTGGTGTTGTAACAATTTGATATAATCTGCTACTGTACATTAGTTCTTTATATTTATCTGTATAAAATGAAGATTTGAGTAGGTCGAAATTAAACTCACCTACTATTATATTGATACTCAAGAAGTTTAGTATCTCTTCAATGTAGCCTTCATAATATCTTAGAAATGCAGCATCTTCCTTGTTAGGTGGATGATATATAATAGAGATTAGGTATTTGGTGCTGCATGTGTTAATTATCGCCGATAATATCCACAGATAATTGTAGAGACTAATAACCCTTTTCACTTCGTAATATATGTTTTTACTAATATAAAGTGAAACCCCAGCAGTACGAAGATTTTCAGTATAGCAGTGCTCCATAGAATAACCTACAAACTCTTTCTCTTTATTTGAGATCTCTTGGTAAGATGTGTTTCAGTAAAGCAAACAATGCCCTGCTTTGTCTCTTGTAAGTAAAGTTCAAGTTCATCTTTTTTATTGAGTAACCTCTGACAATTTAAGTATATACTTTAGGATAGAAAGATTTATCTATCATTGATTGCTATTCTATAGAATTGTTAAATATTTTTTTTGTGCTTCTATTACTCGACTTAATGTGAGGTAGTTCTTACTCCAAACTTTGTGATTGGTGGGTAGTTGTAAATTGAATTTTTCGTTCGCTATTAGGCAGTTTATACACTTCAGTGTGTTTGATTTACATTCAATTTCCTTGTGATTTTCAGTACATATAGGGCACATCTAGGGATAATCTAGGGCACGCCAATTTATTTTTACATTCTTTTGAAAAATCACCGAACTTTTGTAACATTTGTAACATCGTATTATTCCATAGTCTTGGGTCATCTTACATCTATTCCAACCTATATTAATCTTATGGTTCGCCATGAGGCGATTGTATACGTAGCTGTTAACTTCTATTATCATATTGCATTCATTTTTTGTGATTTTGGTTTTCATGAGAATTTTTATTTCGGCTTTGCTATCTTTTAAATCATTATGTTGAACTATTTTCTTTCTAAGAACTTCATCTTTTTCCTTGCTTTCATTTTCATGGATCCCAAATATCTTAATTCTATTTTTTCAATCTTAATTCAGGTTTTTTTACTTCATACTCCCCTCCCATGTTTTGTTGAATTATGGCTTGTATAGCATCCATATCCTTTTCTGTTTCACATTGTAGAATTACGCCTCCTTTTTTTGTTGAACGTGTCATTTTTAATCCTACCCCTATCGAGGTAGCGTTTACTTTATCATGAAGTACAATTTTCGTTTTCATAACGTCCTTTGTTTCAGCTATAGGGTTGACGACAAGTACTTTGTTACTATTCATAATACTTGCTCACAACTTTTTTACTGAATTTGTTATCTAAATTTTTTCTAAATTTTTATTGGCCTATAATAAATAGTTTATTTTGTCGTTCATATTGCTAGTCAAGTACGTTAAATGATTCACAGAACTGATTAAATTGGCCAACGTTGATTCTTCAATTATTATCATTTCATCACCTTGCGAACTGGCTTTTTGTGAGGCATCCTTATCATAAGTTTTTTCCTGTTTTCTGCGCTGCTACACTCGGAGCGCGGTGCTCCATTGTTTTCTACGCTGTTACACTCAACACATTTCCACGTAGCTTTTATCGTACGGAATCTTCGGAGATTCACCTTCTCGCACTTCCCATGATAATACATTTTACACTGATTACAAACAATTACTGATTTAGTTTCGTCACCTATAAGGCGAGAACAATCCGCACATACAGCACGCGACCCGTCCACCGGCATGGATGGCGGCGGAATGTTACAGGCGCTAATTTCGCTCTTAATAAGTTAATAATTTCGCAAAAGTGTTAACAATAACAGAAGAAATACAATTTGTAAGATTTGAAAATGATTTCGGTCAATTGTCAAATATATGAAATCTATATGATTTATGAGTTTTTGAAAATATATGACTGTAGAAGTTCTTGCAAGATCTTGCAGAACCGTTTCAACAGAAATTGTAAACAAATTACAAGAGCAAGAGCTGTCAAACAAGATGCCTTGCATCAGAAAAATACGAGCTGGGTCTATTGTGTTGTTGATAAAATTAAAAAGAAAAAAACGTGAGATGTGGGTACGTCCTTCGTCTCTGTAGGTGTATAAGTTCCTGAGGTAAACTTTAGGAGATCAAAATATTCCCACTTCGACTTATATACTTCATCCGTGCTTTGACCACTTTTGTGTTTGTTTTGTTTTTTAACCTATTGGCCAAATTGTGTTTTGAGATTATGTAGCTTTCGTTTGATTTCAATAGCCATAGTTTCAGTATAATCTTGATAATTCGACACATATGGGACCAGACAACGGCAGGATTATAAAAAAATTATCGAAACAACAACAATTTTACATATTTTATGTACAATTCTATTTCACAAAGAATAAAATATGTATCTATGTAGGTAAACGTGTACATACAAAAAATAGGTACAAACTTAGAACAGATAGTAAGACAATTGTGACAGGAGCCCTGGCGGGACACTGCAGTTAGGAAACATCTCAAGGGCCTAGGTCTAGAGGAGGATGACGGATGCAGATTCTGTGGCTCAGCAGAGGAAACCACCATACATCTGTTTAAAGACTGCGGAGCATTACTCCGCAAGAGACAGATGTACCTTGGGGCTCACTGCTTGAACACAGAGGAGCTGCAGGCCTTGAATCCCACCCAGATCCGAGAAATTCCTAAAGGAATCAGGATTAGAGGAGGCGCTCTAAATGGGTAAGTACACCAACACTTGGAGGAGAAGGGTGGGGTACAATAGATCTATAAAGGTCGCAGTACAAGTCGTCACCACCATATCTACAATCTACATCTACAAGACAATTGTAGAATGGAGCTTGATCAGAATCGTTAAAAAAGTTTTTGTTCGAATCGTTAAAAGAGTTAAAAGCATGGTGTGTTGGCCAGACATTTTTCCAAGAAGAGTGGATGGTGTTTTTGACTTTATTTCTTCTAACTTGTGCGCGAGGTTTTTATCCGGCGCGGGGCAGCGTGAAGAAAAGAGACGTGTTTACCAAGAGCGTCGGATTACTGAACGTGTCGAATTAACCAACCGCCGGATTATATAAGATTATTATATATATATATATATATATATATATATATATATATATATATATATATATATATATATTGTTGTATTTGAGGTTTTCGCGGATAGATACCTGTGTTGTATTGTTTTCTCGGGGATTCCGCGTTGATGTTGAGGGTTGGTTTATTGAGGGTTGGCGATTATACTGCATTTAATTCCTCTGCTGAACGCTCTAACGCAACGTTTCTTTTAATTTTATTTTTATATTCTTCACTAGTTGTGTCCCACAATTGGGAATTAACTAACTTTTTTCTTGCTCAAGTTACTAATTTAAAATTTGATACATACAATCAATGTATCAGGTGTCATCCACTTACTTGATCTTATCAAGTGTTTCCACAACACTTCTTACTTGAATAATTTCCAAATTTGAAATTGCTCTAAAAACTTTGCAACTTTTTGTGTGAATAAAATAAAGACGCAAGTACCTTACTGTAAGGTCAAAACAACCGTATACACGTGGGACTTGCAGCAAGTTCGGCAAGTCACTAAAACTGGCAGAAGTCCACTTGCGCGAGCTTTTACACGTTGCAAGTTGCTTGCGCAAGTCATCTTACCCAAATTTTATTGACAGTGGACACTTCGCTTAATAGAACCAAGTTTAGAGGAAAAATGCAACACCTAAAGAAATTATTACTTCATTTTTTTGCATTTTTATGCTAAAATATGCTAATTTTCCTAAATTTCATAATCAGATTTCATATATCGTCTCCAATTGTCCCTCGCAAACATCCTTAAGGTATCTTATTGTCAAAATAAATTTCGATCAAATCATAAGTTCCAAACATTCCTGCTTTTTGCGAAACTCGGTTGTCGGACATAAAGCAAATTCAAAAGCATCACACTTTTCAAAAATAACTTCAAAGTTATCGACGACGGATTAACAGAACTGTCTATTGAATGAATCTCCAAGTTAGTATCCCATGTATCCGATAAACATCCAGATGGTACCAGATCAACTGCTTATCAGCTGCATTCTGCCGTCACTTAAACAACTTTCATCATATGCCTCGTTCTGATGCCTCGAAATATTATGCTTACCTTGATCTAATCGTGAATGTATGTGATAAACACAGAAGTTGGAGCTCCTTGCGTGCACACTTCTAGAAAATCTTTTATTGACAAAAGATCATAGAAAAGATGTGGATTCCACATTCGAAGAACTTTTTGATGATTCCAAATCGATTGCTGAAGAAGACCGACTTGAACTCCAAAGGCCTAGGACAGTAAACTGTCAGAAACATCGCTCAAATCATCCATCATCGAATAAAGTTCAAATTTGGTCGCTCTGGAGATAGCTCTTAATTACATACTTGGATTATTTGACCACTGCTCCAGAACGTAGATTCTCGGATGAGAAATTTCCAGTAAATTCGTTATTTCAGTTGCATTCAGCGAAGATATTGAAAATGAACATTAACAATTTCATAGAAAAATCGAAAAACTTAACTAAACCCCACGCACAAAGTTTTAATAAAGAAGCTTCGAGGATCTTCAAAAACTAGACCGGTAACACTCGCTCTTCATATAGCCCTAGCTCTACTATGTACTACGTCTTCGATTGAAAGAACTTTCAGCACCCTGAGAAGGGTGAAACTTGGCTTCGTTCCAACATGGTGGAAAACCGTATGGTAAATTCGAATAATTAATTCATAAATCTACCGTTTTTTGATTCAATTTTTGTTCACGGGATTATGCATGCTGAGTGTCCAGGCCCCCCATTCCCACTGGGCACTCTGGGCATGTGCCCAGGGCCCCGCGATTGATTGGGGCCCCCTAGTTCCTGCCTGATCACGAAACCATAACCTTTCGAAAAAAACAAACAAACAAAAAACAACTTTTCGAAAAAACAAACAAAACTGAAGACTAATTTTCAAATGTAGAAATCGCATTGAGAATCTTTTTAAGCATGATGGTAACTAACTAGATAATCTAAGTAGATTTTGAAGAAGTGATTAAAGATTTTGCCCATCTCAAATCTAGAAAGGTACCTTTACAGTCAACCTCTTCAATCAACATAGATTTTTAAGGACTAACCTGTGAATGCTAAAAGAGTTACTTTTGTGGATCATATTATATTATCTCTTCATTTTATGTGACTGTAAAGATACAAAAAATTAAAACTTTGCTTGTCTGCTTTCCTTCTCTATTCTAACAAATTAGTATCTACTCTGCAAAGATCATATGGTCTTGACCTAAGGTGCCCCAATGTTCTAAAGTACCCAGAGCTTCCAATATGTTAAAGACTGCCCTGTGAGTGTTCATAGGAAAAAAGTGAAAGAAAATGAAAAACAATTGTAGAGAAAGTTTTTTTAAGAAAAAGAGAGATGATTCGCTGAGGAACCACGCCGTTTAGTGATTTAGATTTATTGATCATGTTGATTGAGAAACATAAAATGTGATTCTACTACGTTGGTGGAAGAATTGGCACGAAGAATACCCGCGCTTCCGCATTTATGACGAACAAATAGAGGATGTAGATGAATCACGCACCTGGGAAGTATAATTACTAATGAGAGCGGCACCACCACCGATGTCTCATACCGAATAAAAAGGGCCAAACAGGCATCTGGTATGCTCAGGCTGGTTTGGACCTCCAGACTGTATTCCACACGAACAAAACTAAGAATATTCAACTCAAATGTGAAATCCGTCTTGCTGTACGGGTGCCAAACATGGAAAATCTCCATAACAATAGTAAATAAGCTTCAGGTATTCATAAACAAATGCCTACGAAGTATACTGCGCATTTTTTGGCCAGATACAATATGCAATGTAGACTTATGGCACCTGACAAACCAACAAGAGATACAAAAAGAAATAAAACACCACAAGTGGAAATGGTTGGGCCATGTATTGAGGAGAGACGAAGGAAACATCACTAGGCAAGCCTTACAATGGAACCCGCAGGGTTCTCGCAGAAGGGTACGTCCAGCTAACACGTGGAGGAGGACCATAGACGCCTCGCTCAGAATAGAGTCAGATGGAAGGTCTTTGTAGAGGCCCCATGCTCCGCGTAGGAGTTAAAGGACAATAACACTAGGTTGGTGAACTTTGCCCCCCTCACCTAATAGAAATCCTGCTTACGCACTTGACTTCATCTACGTTAAATCTTCAACTATCTTGTAGAATTCGAATTGAAAGAGATATGTAGCTAATAAATGATGGTACCTCAGCTAATTTGTGATACTATCTAAATTCTAAATTTTCTCAAAGGGCGTAATGGATCCAGTAGTTGCCCGGCGAATTCGCCCAAAAATTAACATCGATTCAATAGATAGCCCAACAAAATTAAACTTTTGACTTGGTGCCGGGAAAGTGAGAATTTATTTTTGATATTTTTAATGAGCTAATTCCAAGACTTTTTATTCTTAATCGCTCTATTTTTTTATTTATTGATTTTAGTTCTGGTTAAAGAAAATATCTTTAGAGGTCAAAATTGAAAATTCGTACTTGAAATTAAAATCAAATTTTCAAAAACAAAAGATCTACAATTTACTGCATCAAAGAACCAGATCTGAATCTAATGCTTGCTGATCATTTCTTCAACTAAAGGGTGTTTTTAGCAGGCTGCGGATTTAATCAAGACGAACTTCATTTAGCTTAGATTACGCTCCAAAACAGCTCCAAATACTCATCTTGGCTTATATCAATTGAAATCGCACTAATTATGTTAATTTTGGCGCTGATTTGGCGATGCTCCATCCGTCCAAAATAACTGTCTCACTTATGTGTATTTAATGGATTATTGAAATAATGAATATAAGTGTATCAAGAAAGAAAGAAAGTTAAACATAGTTATGAATGGAATTAAAGAAGAAGCTACGTGGGAAAAGGAAGTAGAGGACTTGCTAAGGGACAAATTTCAAATAAATGCGGTACAAAACATGCACAGAATAGGAAGCCCGACAAATGGAAAAAACAGAGCAATATTAATTAAAATGAATAACTGGGAGGAAAAACTAAGGATAATGAAAATGAAAAACCAATTAAAAGGATCGCAGGTCTACGTGGACAATGATCTCACAGAGAAGGAAAGAGAGGTGCAGAGGGAGATAAGACAGAAAGCTAAAGAATTGAGGGAAAGAGGCAAGTTTGTAAGAGTAGGATACCGAAAAATGGAAGTAGACCAGAGGTGGTACCACTACAATGATGTTACAGGAATAAAGGATATAAAATTTCAGTAAGAAAGAATAGGGAAATGGAAAACCAGCAGGTCACGAAGCAAACGAAGATATTGTGTTGGAATGTAGCAGGTTTGAAGAGAAAATTAAGAGCGGATTATAAGGATGACTTGTTGGTTTACATGAAGAGCTTCGATATAATTGGATTAGTGGAAACATGGATTGACGAAAAGGATTGGGAGGAGGTGAAGAACGAACTGCCAGATAACTTCGGGTGGAAGTGCCAATGGGCAAAAAGAGATTTCAACATGGGGAGACCAAGAGGCGGTTTAATAACCGGAGTAAAAAAGAACATAGAGGAAGAGAAAAATTATAGGGGAGAAGATTACGGCGAAGGGATTCAAATAAGAAAGATAAAATTAAACGGGGATAAATGGAAATGTATTATAGTTTATAATAATAAAAGACTAAAAGAATTATTAACGGAAATAGAGACGGAAGCAAACGAGGAAACCTTGTCTAAAGTTATAATTGCGGGGGACTGGAACGTAAGAATAGGGGAGAGCCAGGTTGGGAATCTCGGAGAAGGAGGACATGAAGTAACAAGAAAATCCAAAGACAAAATAATCAACGCGGATGGTAGAAAATGGCTTGACTGGATGAAGGAAAGAAAATGGAACATATTAAATGGATGCACGGAGGGAGATTGGAGTGGAGAGACAACGTATGTAGGGGCAAGAGGGATGTCAGTGATAGACTATGTAGTAGCAAACGAGACAGCAACAAGTGATATAATCAGCATGGAGGTAGGGAACAGGATAGAGTCGGATCATTTCCCGCTGGAAGTAACGGTAAAAGGAAAAACGGTGGTTAGTGGACAGACGGAGAAGCAGAAATCAGTAGCGATATGGAATAAAGAGGCGGTACAAAGATTTAAGAGCAACCTGGAAAACTGTCAGCTAGAATCAATAAATAGCCTAGAACAACTGGTATCTAAAGTCCATGAGGCGATAGTATGGAAAAATGTCAGGAGTGAGCATTATAACAGCGTATGGATTGATAAAGAATATATCTCCAAGAAAAAACAGTTGAGAGAGGATGTCAAGAGATGGAGACAGAGCGGAGGAACTCCAGGTAAATTAAAAAATATGAAGGACCAAATGAAAGAACTTGTGAAGAACAAAAAAGGAACGTGGCAAAGAAAACAAATGGAGGAGGCTAGGAAGCTCAATAGTGAAAGAGAAATATGGAAGTTTATTGCCAAAAATGTGGAAAAAGCAACCCGGAAAGTTAATGAAATTAAGATGGAAAGATGGAGAGCACATTTTATGCAGTTGCTGGACGGAAAAGAAGATAAGGGAGCAGAGGAGACAGTGGAAGAGGACGGAAAAGAAGAAGAAGGCCATCGACCAGAAATTATGTGGGAGGAAATGGAGCAAGTGCTGGGTGGGCTGAAAAGAAGAAAAGCGACAGGTCCGGATGGAATCCCAAATGAAGCATGGAAACTAGCGCCGGTGTCAATACAAAAAAAACTCCACGAATTATACAACAAGATTTTCAAAGGACAGCAAGCAATTCCAGAAAGCTGGAGGGAAGGGGACATCGTACCAATTTTCAAAGCAGGAAATAAGGGAGAAGCAGAAAATTACAGAGGCATCACACTGATGGATACATCATATAAGATATATGCAAAAGTAGTGGAGATGAAAATACAGGAAGAAATTGAGGAAAAGGAAGTGATTCCGGAAGTACAAGGGGGATTCAGAAAAGGGAGGGGAACAACGGACCAGCTGGTTACCTTAAAATACGTAATAGAGCAAGAGCTGGCACAGAAAGGTGGAAAGGTGTATGCTGTATTCATAGATCTTAAAGCGGCATATGACACAGTAAACCGAAACATGCTATGGGAAATGATGAGAGCAAAAGGAATTAGTGGGTGGCTAGTGAAGGCAGTTACAGATTTATATGGCAAGACAAGCTGCAGAGTTAGAATAAGTGAAAAAAAATCCGAAAGATTCTGGGTTAGGAAAGGGTTAAAGCAAGGGTGTCCACTTAGCCCTGTCCTATTTAATGTTTTTATAAATGACTTAGAAAAGGTTTTAAAAAATGGGCAGGCAGGAGGAGTGGTAATAGGTAGGATGAAAGTGTGGTCTCTAGCTTACGCGGATGACATAGTTGCTTTAGCAAGAACAAAAGGGGAAATGAAAGAGATGATTGGAAGGATTAAAAGATATTTTGAGAAAAGAATGTTAAGTGTGAATGTAGAGAAGACTAAGTGGATGGTGTTTAGAAAGAAAGTTGGTAAGAAAGAGGAAAGCTTGATGTGGGGGGAAGAAGTTATAGAGCAGGTTAGCAGGTTCAAATACTTGGGATTTATGTTTGGTAGTAATGGGTCCAATAATGAGCACATTAAGTTCGTATGTAAGAAAGCATGGGTGGCTGCTAATAGGTTTTGGAATGCTTGGAAAGATAAATTTGAAGATAGTTTTGTGGCAAAAATGACAGTGTGGAAAGCGTGTGTTCGGAGTATTTTGTTGTATGGAGCGGAAATATGGGGTATGAACGAAATGGAACAAGTAGAAAAGGTACAACTTCAGTTTATAAAAAGGGCGTTGAAATTAGACAGGATTACGCCAGGGTACCTGGTGCTACAAGAAGCGAATGTATATAAAGTTGCAATAGAAGCATCAGTGAGAGTGGCAAGATACGAAAGGAAAGTGTATAGGTTAGGGAATGAAAGGATAGTGAAAGAGGTGTTCAATAGTTTAAGGAAGGAAGGTGTCGGAGGGATTAGACTAACAAAATGGGGAAATGAATGGAAAAAAATGTATGAACGAGTAGGGTTGTCGAAAGAGGAGGTAGATAGGATGAAAAGGGAAGGCGTAAAGTGTGAAAAATTGTTGGGTGAAAGGAACAACAAAGCTGCAGATACGACAAAGCCGTATAGACGAAAGCAGGTACAATCGGGAGTACAACAAGGTACAAGTGTACGG
Source organism: Phosphuga atrata (assembly GCA_944588485.1). Lineage (NCBI taxonomy): Eukaryota > Metazoa > Arthropoda > Insecta > Coleoptera > Silphidae > Phosphuga > Phosphuga atrata. The sequence goes on from OX155898.1 coordinate 31,265,201, forward strand.
CAGACTCCCTTTGTACCTAAGCAGAGGGTCCAGCGGTAGCCAAAATAGGATAGCCAGGTTTCGGTGCGGCAACGAAGAAAAGGGAAGAAGGTACTGGTTGAATGAAAGGGAGAATTTGTGTACCATATGCGGAGAGGGTACTGACAGGTGGGCACATTGGATGGAAGAGTGCAAAGGGCTAACATGGGAAGAAGGAAAGAAAAATAAATGTAAAGACTGGGAAGCGTGCATGGACGAGTCAGGTAGCGGGTGGCCCATAATGCGGGAAATTTTAGAGCGGAAGGGAGTGATTGTGGAAAGAGTTTAGGGAGGGAGATAAGTTAGTGCGGGCGAAGAATTATTGTTTTTTTTTTGTTTCTTTAAAGTGTAGTATTTTTTTAAGTTTGAGTATTTGGGATATTTTTGGGTCGGGTTATTAGTTATGTTCTGTTTTTTTGTTCTTTTTTTTTATTGTTTCCATGTGTTTTTTTGTTTTGTTTTTTTTTTTGTTTTGATATGTTGTATTGTTAGTCTTATAGTAATTGTTGTAAATATGCCAATAAAGGTAATAATAATGGTAAAAAATAATGGTATCAGCAGTTAATTATTTAAATTAAGCATGGAAAATGTGAATTTAGTAGCCGCATGAAGTTTGTCATTTGTCAAAATAGTGTTTGAAGTGAACGGGTAAAATTTTGTAATTGTTTAAACTTATTAAAGTCTGAATATATAAATATTTTTAACCTTTTCGTAGATCTATAATAATATTAAGTCCTTTTGGGACTACAAAAGAAATGTGGCATGTGTGTTATTTATTAGCTCCCAGTCCACTTTGTAATTGTTAGTTTGGTTTTTATCCGCCGACAATTTATTTAAGATTTAATATTACGGTCGCTATGATAAAAATTACCCAAAAATTGAAAAAAATAAATTGAAATAGCGGCATGGAATTTTACAATCTTTGCTCCAATGCTTTCAGAATGGTAAACTAGAATTAGGTGTCATTAAGCGCATCAGTGTGGATTTTCACTTTTCCATAAAAACCATTAATCGTATTTGGAATAGAGCAAAAACATATTATTATTCCGGAACTTCAGTAGCTAATGTGGAATCCAAGAAAAACGGAAAGAAAATGTAAAAATGGGGAATTGATAAACATCGGGAAATTCCACTACCACAAAGATCAACATTTCGTGATCTGTGTACCAAAGTTTTCGAGTCGCTAGAAACTATGAATCGCGTCTTAAAAGAAGCTGTTGTAAAAACAAATCTCAGTAGCTTAAAACCTTTATTGCAAGATAAGAACAAGAAGTGTAGGTTAAACCATACTCTCAGTATGTTGTCCAGCTCATTCAATGAATTTAAAGAAATGTTGGAGTATATTCTTGTGGACAAAAAATGGTTTTACTTACCGAAAATGAAAACTAAAAAATAGGTGATTCTGACGAGGTAATACCAATTCGATCTTGCTAAAGAAAAAGAATTTTTAACAAAGTTATGTTCCTTGTCGATATTGCACGACTGTAGTACGATCCTCATAAAAAATCTGATTTTTATGGAAATTTAGATAGTTGGCGTTTTGTGGTGCAGGAACCAGCAAAAAAAAAAATTAAAATCGCCAAAGTGGTACTTTAGTGACGCTGCCCATCGAAGTTACTCGATCAGTCTATATTCGACCAGTTCCTAAGATATTAATTCCCGCGATAAACAAAAAATGGACTCTTGGTAGTAGAACCATGCCAATCAAAATCCAGCAAGATAATGCTAAACGATATTGCACTGTTAATGCTGTAGAAGTTGTTTGCGCTGGTACTGAAGAAGGGTGCAACATAAGAATGATTAGTCAACCACCAAACAGTCCCGATTTCAATGTCCTCGATTTGGGTTTTTGACGTCCAGTCCCGTATTGATGAACTCATTGCGGCGGTGTATAAAGCCTGGGATGAAATAGCCGCAGAAAAACTGGAGAATATTTTAATTACATTGCAGAAATATATATATAAATTGACCATGCTTCATAAAGGAGGCAACGATTACAAGCTTCTCCACATGAGCAAGGACAAACTGCGTTTACATGGAACATTGTTACGCAATGTACGTAATTTGTTCCGAACTCGCAACTAAAGTAGCACGTCAGGAACTGGACCGTTTATAGTTACTTTTTTGCCATATAAGCCAACTTATTAAAGCGGGACACAGCTTAAATATATAAATATATTCAAAATACATTCCTTTCCGAAGCTCTATTAATAATAATTATTAAGTCTTTTTAAGACTACAAAACAAATCTTGTGTTGGAACAGAACAGATATTTGCGTTATTCACTAGGACTCCATTCAATTTCGTAAAACTAAAAAAGAGAAAGTAAATAAATAACATTGTTTTGTATATATTCTTGCATTCCATATTATTTTTGTTTGGCTGTCTTCTGGCATTCTTGTGAGGTGTCCGATCCAAACCAACTGTTTTTTCTCTATAGTAGTTTGTATAATTTCTATTTTTTTCTTGTTCTAATATGTTCTAATACTCTCCTCAGTAGCGTCGCTAGCGTCGGTCAATCGGGCGAATGCCCGGGGCCCACGGGCTAGAGGGCCCTCACAGAGCCACCTCATTTGAATCAACAATACAGACGATTGGAAACAGTTTGCAAACGTCAAAGATGTGCAATAATAAATGAGGAGGATAATGTAACTTTCTGGATATAACTGGAGGATAATGTTACTTATTGTAACTTTCAGATATAGATTTCTTAATGTTGTTAACCATTCTACCATAATTGCATGTTGGTATATAACAAATTAAATATTCGAATTAATAACGTAAGGGTTACAGAAAAAGAAATTTTGGTCAAATACTGCGTTTTGAAAGTTACCTCAATAATTATTTATTTAATATCAATATGCATGCAGGATACACAGAAATCGTTTTGTAAACTGCTTCTGAGAACAGACTCATGCGCAAAAAGAGACGAGTCTATTTTGCGAACGAGTCTGTTCGTAGAAGCAGTTTGCAAAGCGATTTCTGCATATTCTGAATGCATATTAATATTAAATAAATAATTATTGAGGTAATGTCTAGTTTTATAGTCTGACTAGCAACTCATTTCACCAGTCTGCTGTTTACATAGACGGTCCCATATATCACAGTTTTTTAACTGTAAATGACAAATAAGTATTGTGCGTCTATTATAAAGTGACCACACGTCCCGATTTTGGCGAGACAGTCCCGCTTTTTGGAGAACAGTCCCGCCAATTTTTAAAAATGTCCCGCTTTTTAGAAAATATCTATCTAGATTTCTTATTTGAAATGTGCTGTAACATATAACATAAGATTTTTCCACATATTGCCATAAAATCTCATTTTTTAACGTCACCCAATGAAAAATTTTAATATGGCAGTTATAAAAATATATAAGACTTCTCTCAGAAAATCCGGTTGTTTAATGGCACCTTGTTCTGAAATTTTCATTGGGTGATATTAAAATAGGAGATTTTATGGGAATACGTGTAAAAATCTTTTGAATATATTGGTAACCATTTTCCGAAAAATAATATTTGCGAAAATGATCTTTTTGATGAAGTGTTATTGGTAAAAAGATACGTTACTGATTCAATTTTCAATTAATTCAAAGTTCAATTCATTTTGTTTACCTTTTATATTAATATATTATATTTCCCCAATGTGCTGCATATGTTCCTTTCTTGTATGTATTCAAAATTAAATAATTCATTTGTTTATTAACTTTTTTTTATTTACAGGGGGCCCCACCTCGATATTTATGCCCGGGGAATCAAAATTCAAACGACGACGCTGACTCTCCTAATCCATTCTACTCTCCTCAAGTATCACATTTCTGCTGTTTGTATTCTGCTTTTATTCTTTTTTCGTAGTCCATGTTTCACTCCCATATAGTAATATTAGTCCGTATACTGTTTTGTTTAGTGCAATTTTCGTTTCTCTCCTGATTTGTTTATTGTTTAATATTATTTTGTTCATATTTCAATATTAATTTCACGTAGTAGCTCTTAGTTGCCATTGATATTCTGTGGTTAATTTCGTGTTCTAAGTTTCCTTTAGGTATCTGAATGTTTATACCTGTTTCCAATTTCTCGGTCAAAAAAAAAAAAATTATATTCATTACTACTTTTTCCGCCGCGATCACTTTGTTTTTGTCATGGCTATGTTTATAGCCATATTATGGTTATGTAATTCTTCATTCCACAGGTTAATGTTGTATAGTAGCTTTTCTTCATTGTCTGCTACTAATGCAAAGTCGTCTGCAACTGCGCACTCTGATATTGTGCTCCTTAGGTTGTGGTGACCTACTTCCATTTTCTTGGTTTTATCTTTTATTTTCTTCATTGTATTTTCTAGGTTAATTATAAATAATAATGGGCTTAATGTTCCCTCTTGTCTTAGTTCCTGTGTGGTGGTGAATTCGTTTGATGTTTCGTTTCTTGTTCTTATATAGTTGGATGTCTTATGGTATATACTATGTACAGCCTCAATTGGATGTTTATTAATCCGTCTTTTCTGTAGTATTTCCCACATTTTGTTCCGCGGTACTCTGTTAAATGCTTTTTTCAAGGTCAAAAAATGTGTAGTTTCCTCCCTTGCTTTATATTGCTATCTGTAATTTTCTTTAATGTGAAAATATGGTCTTGGGTTGAGTGTCATCTTCTAAATCTTCTTTGTGCATTCTCCATTGTTGCCTCTTGTTGCTCTGTAGATTTTAGCTATTGTGATTTAGCAATTTCTTGAGTGCTGTCTTCATTTCTTCTTCCGTAATATATTCCTTATCTTCTGTTCTTGCGTTACCAATTTCCGTATTTACCTATTCTCTGTTTCCCTTGTTGTTTGCCGTTACTTTTATTAGTTCTTGGAAATCCTCTTTCCACCTTTCCATTACTACTTTTTCTTCCTTTATTATGTTTCCTTTTTAATCAAAGAGCTGCTCCAGTATGACTTGTTCTCCTTTCTTAAATTTTTCTGTGTTCTGTAGAATAGTATTTGATTTCCCTTGAAGTTTCCTTCAAGAGTATTTACAAAATCTTCCCAAGTCCTGTGCTTTATTTTTATTTCTTCTTTCGTTAGTATACTTTGTCTTTTATAGTCTTCAAAATCTTCCTCATTTTTGGAACTGAGATAATTTTTCCATTTTTGTTTCTTTTTTAACTTTATTTTATTTTATTCTTTTATTTTATCGTTTCACCAATGTGTTTGCTTCTTGTTGTGTTTTAGCTTCTTTTAATATGTATTTGAAGGTGCTCCATACTTCTTTCACATTCCACCGTTTGTGTGTCTTTTATTAGCTCATTAATCTGATTTTTATAACATTCTATATAATATATGCACATTTTAATGTACGAATATAACAGGACTTCAGCTTTATAATAAATAAAAAATGGCTTAAAAAAGCAATAAAGTAGATTATGCTAACATGTGCTATAAGTAATATAGCTAACCAGTATATTGCTTTATTGCCTTTAAGCAGAGAGTAGGTATATCTAGAGGTCCAACCCTGGGCAAATATTTGAAACCGGATGACAAACCCCAACACCAGGGGTCGCTATCAAAGCCATCTAACCGCGAGGCATAAAACTAAAAGTAGTAGCAGTCGCCGTCAGCTCTGCCATCAGTGATTTGCGGACAGTAGCTGAAGCGCTGAAGCTCAAGCTACAATATGTTGAGCAGAAAACTGCATGTTTGCCGCATGTTTCGTAATTCAAACTAACCAATCAAACTCGACGCGTCCCTCGCCCCCAATATCACAGCGCAGTACAGCTGCATTCCCTCGCCGTTCCGAGTGTAGGTATACAAGGCATCGTGAGTTTACAGTGAAACATAATACCAAATGTCGTACGTAAAGTGTAATTATACTGTTTGCAATAACATTAAGAGAGGATCTGAAAGAAAATTCTATAAGTTTCCAAAAAATGATCCACCGAGATTAGAGAAATGGATAGCTGCCACTGGAAATGTATAACAAAATTATAACTAAAACGTCACATAGACCCAATATAAAAACGTATATTTTAAATAGGGTTAATCAAAATATGGTTGTGTCCGATTGGTTAAGTAAATCAGATTGTTCGGTACATCGACAATTTTTTTTTTTTATATTAATCCTAACTAAATTGCATAGCATAAAAAAACTATTAAAACAAAATGTAACCTCGGAGGGTCCCCCTCGAAAGCGACCCAGATTTCAATAAAATATTAACAATTTTACAAGTTACTATACAGGGTGGGCCATTGAAAACGAAACAGGGATTTTCGGATAGTTGAAGACGAATTCTCAAAAAACTCTCGGACACGTCAACTTTGTTTGTGAGGAGGACACCTTTTACAAGAAAATTTGTAGACAAATCACTTAACCCCTTCGTGCTGGGACCACAACCACTAAAATTTTAAAGGGCACGGTGGGGTAAGTTATACCTCATTGGAAAGCTCTTTTTGCCCTGAATACTATACGGTTAACATTTTACAAATGTATCCATTTGTTGTCGAGATTATTTAGTTTCAAGTTATGAACGCGTTCTTTCCAAAAACCACGTGATGCGGTCCCCTCGGTGAAATTTAGGAAACGATTCGCGTATGTCGTCTCGGAATCGATTGAAATTTTCGATTCCGTCGTGACCTGGCGGTTTCGACTTGACCTCTCTCCACAAGAACTCCAAAACTCGGCCACAAAAAAAGGACCGGTTTTTTCGGAGGCCACGGCGATGCTCCCCAGGCGAAAAGAATTTCCCTTTCTGAGGAGCATCGCTGTGGCCTCCGAAAAATCGGTACATTCTTTTTGCGGCCTACTTCTGGGGTTCATGTGGAAAGACATCGAGTCGAAACCGCCAGGTCACGATGGAATCGAAAATTTCATTCGATTCCGAGACGATTGACGTGTAGCGTTTCCTAAATTTCACCTGGGGGACCGGACCACTTGTTTTTTTGAAAGAACGCGTTTATAACTTGAAATTAAATAATCTCGACAACAAATGGATAAATTTGGAAAATGTTAACCGTTTAGTATTCAAGGCAAAAGAGCTTTCCAATGAGGTATCACTTACCCCACCGTGCCATTTAAAATTTTAAAGGTTGTGGTCCCAGCGCGAAGGGGTTAAGTGATTTGTCTAGATTTTTTTTTGTAAAAGGTGTCTCCCTCACAAACAAAGTCGACGTGTCCGAGCGTTTTTTGAGAATTCATCTTTAACCATCCGAAAATCCCTCTGTTTCGTTTTCAATGGCCCACCTTGTATATATATGTACATAGTTGATATTTTTTAGCAAATTATTATTACATATTCTGTTTTACCTCTTATTGTAGATTGGTTATTCGCTGTTTTTCAGCTATGCTGTTAATAATAATTATACTTCTGTTCATAGGAATTCTACTAACTTTTTATACCGTTTATTAAATAAACTTCCATGTATCATAATAAATAAAAAAGAAGTTCTATCTCGTAGTTTTATTTTTCAAGTATACCCATGCACCACTATTCCGATTAAATAAAAATGTAACTCGCAGTACCGGAATAATTCGGCGCTTAAATATATCCATAAAAATTGGTTCCGTGGAGATTTTGTTGTTATAAGCTGAATTATATATAAAATTGAAGCTTATGTACTGAGGTTTCAAAATCCCAAAGCCATCAAAAATCGTCGGGTGCAAAAGGGCATTAAACTTAAAAATCGAGTTAGATACATGTTGATCAAGAAGAAAAAAATACCAATATTTTGATATATTTTTGATAAAAAGTTTTGTATAGCAAATATTTTTTTATAATTTCCAAAGATTACGGTTCATTGTGTCGCTTATGGGAGAACGAAACTTAAAACAGCAATATCTCAGTTTCAAATGGTTGAAAATCCAATTATTTTAGTCAATTTTTTCGTTTCTATCGCGATATCTCCAAAATAAAAACCCTAATCAAAATTTTGTATTTTTCAGAATAGTTTATCTCATCCTTTGTGATCATATTAGTGTTAAATTTATAATTTTATGACTTACCATAAAAAAATCTATACAATTAAAAGCAATGCGATGTAAATATTCAGCGCTCGGCTTTGAGCCGCCAATACGCCACTCCAATAACACATCGTTCACATCGTTATAACATTGGTCCCCACACCAATAACACATCGTTTATTTCACGTTTTTTCGTAGCTCCATTGCACTTCCACACATAATAACACCCAGCAAGCAGATGTGATCGTCGATATTATTGTTTAATATAATTTAGATATGATAGATAATAATACATAATATAATATACATTATACATAACAGACTATATAACAGCTCAACCTAGATGTGATAAAGAAATATAATTACTTTTGTTTTCAAATTTGACCAAGGCTATAGATTAATTAGATTGGCAGATATGATGATGTAAATGCTAAAAAACACAAATGATTAGTTTCTGATTTTTTTTCAAAACAAAAAACCACAAAACCTAAAAACCTACAGAAAAATGTCGTAAATAGCCATTTCGTAGGTAGATTTTTTTTACTTTGTAAAATGTATATAGTCTCATCTGGTTCTACGCTCAATTTTTTTTTAGAACCGAGCTGCTTTTCTTGTCTATATCGCTCCACTATATGATTTTGGCGAAGTTTCAAACCTAAGATTTTATTGAGTAGCAGATGACAAAGTTTCCTTTAATCAATTCAGTGAGTTTTGCAATAGACTCATGGTGTCGCCACATTCTTAGTCCGAAGTGGGGCAAGAGGGGCGATCACAAGATTATGACGTTGTTGGGTCTCTATATTATACTATTATACCTACTCTCTGCTTTAAGCATTTTTTTACACAGCGCACAGAAAATGAAGAGGTTGAAATTCTAGTCTAAATGAAATCTTGAAGACCAAGTCTAGCCCACATTCGGACTACATTGTTAAAAATCTAGTTCAGATGAAACTTTGAAAAGCAAGCCTAATGGACACAACTAAACCAGATTATTAAAAGTCTAGTCTAGATGAAACCTTGTATACCAAGTCTAGTGTAGACAACCAGATAAGGTTATTAAAAATATGGAATAGATGAAATATTGAAGAGCAACTCTAGTCTACACAATTAGATAGACTAGTCTGATCAAAAATCTAATTCAGATGAAACAATTCTAGTCGACGCAATCTGGAGTACTGGAGTATTAAAAATCTACTCTAAATGAAACCTTGAAGACAATTCTGCTTTACATAATTACACTAAATTATTTAGAAACTAGTTTATACGAAACTTTGAAGACTTTGAAGACAAATCTAGTAGACAGAATCTAACTAGATTATTAAAAATCCAGTCTATAGCCCATATGAAATTCATGCATATTAATAGAAAGAATATTATTTATATGTCCATTTTTTGTAAAGTGAGTTTCAAAATTCTTGGAATCCACTTCCGCCATGAATTTAAAGAGGCAGGTCATTTCTTAATTCACATACATAAAATTAAACAAATAAAATTAAATCAAATGTCATTTTTAAGTAGCTGTCAGTTGTTGTTAATGTAAATTCATAACCATGAATTATTTGGAGTGGTCTTGAGGTTATGTATCATCATTAGTTATAAATAAAACGCCTTCTCCTGAATTTAACACTGATTTATTTTATAGTGTTGTGAATTATAAAAATAACAAAGAAGAACAAGCAACAGATGTTAAATGTGTTGTCCATTTATGTCCATCTTTATCGAACACATTTTGTAATACAGTGTTGTCTATCTCTTCACATTTTCTTATAACATTGTTTCGCAGATCTTATACTGTATGCACTGAATAAGGAAAAGTCCACAGGAGTTAGATCACAAGAACGTGGTGGAAATCGGTCTTTTATTAGCCTGTTGTTGAAGAATTCATGAAGATAATTTAATGTTTCACGGGCAATGTGCGGTCTAGCAGAATCTTATTGGAAGAAGCCATTTTGGAGTTCAGCATTATGAAGTTCGTTAATAAATTGTTGCAAAATAATGGCTCTATAATCTTAGATTATTATAGATAATCTTAGATTTATTATAAGGTGACCACACGTCCCGATTTTGGCGGGACAGTCCCGCTTTTTGGAGGCCTGTCCCGCGTCCCGCCGATTTTCAAAAATGTCCCGCTTTTTAGAAAAAATCATTTCTTATTTTAAATGTACTGTAATAAGGTAAGTTCGGCAAAGTGCGCGCAGGGCGTAAGTGCGAGTTTGAGCTCCGGGACTCTAAGTATTATTTTAAACTTGGTGCTAAAGTTTTGCATTCATAGAAAATTGTCTTACTGTGGCAGCTATGTAATTGATTCATACGCCTGAGCAAGAAAACAAAAAGTGCAGACATGAAAGTGGTACACAGTGTTTCAGGACCATCAGAACAGTTAGGAAGGTATTTTTTATCCTAAATTATTTCCTCAATCAGTTGTTTTTATTATGTAAATTTTGATTTACTATACCATAATTGTCTAAACCTTTTTATGTCTAAAACTCTTTCTACTTTAATTTGAGAGGTAGGCTCGCACTTGCCCCGACATTTTCTGTCTGTGGGGTAAATGCGTGTTTGAGCTGGGGTAAGTGCGCCTTCCGTCACGCAATTGCCCCAAAAATTCTGATGTGAGTACTCATGCAACGAGTTCTTAAGTATTTCTTTACATTCAGAAAAATGGTTCGTTCTTATGTGAGAAAAACTGAAAGGGGTCAATCTTACACCCCCAGAACTCTACATACATCCCTGGATGATGTGAGAAATCAAAATAAAACAATTAGAGGGGCAGCAAAACAATATGGAATTCCAGAAACAACTTTAAAGGACCATTTGTAAGGACGCAGAGGGAATAAAAGCCAGAATCAAGGTCGAGGGACTTATATTCCTATGGATAAGGAAATTCAACTTGCGGATGGACTAAAAACAATGGAGAGATGGGGGTATGGGGGGTAGAGAGATTAGCGAGATTTTAGAAAGCTTCGAAATAAAAACTGGTTTGAGACAAGGAGATGCATTTTCCCCACTTCTCTTCAACTGTGTCCTTGAAAAGGTTATGAGAGAATGGCGTAAGGAACTGATCAATTTGGGTGCTCAGAGTGGTATCTACCTGGTACGCAAGAACGATGGCCTGGTTGTAGATTGCCTGGCCTTTCCAGATGACATGGCACTGTTTGCTCATTCTCTTGAGATGGCAACAATGCAGGTAAATTGCCTCAGAAAACAGGCTACCAAAGTGGGTCTTCAAGTATCGTTGGAGAATACAGAATTCTTCACCAACATTAGAGACGCAAACAGAGAGATGTTGCTAGAGCAGGGAAACATCAAGAGGACTGATAAATTTAAGTATCGGCGAATGGATTGAACCCAACTTATCAGAAAGAGCATCATTATCCAAGAGAGTCAGCAAGTTAGAACCAGCCTATCGACTGACTAAGAACACTTTCAACAAGAAATGCCCGTCATGCAACCTGAAACTTAAGCACTACACATCAGTCTTACGACCAGAAGCCCTGTATGCCATGGAGTGTCTTTCCTTGAACCGAAGAGGTCTGAAAGAGAAATTGGAAATCAGAGAGAAAAGAATCCTCAGGAAGATCCTAGGCCCGGTAAAGGAGGATGGGGATTTCCGAAGGCGTCATAACTGTGAGCTCTACGAACAAATTGGGATGCTCTCTGACTGTGCAAGGAAAAGAAGGGTAGCTTTCTATGGCCACGTTGCAAGATTGCCTCCAAACCGACTAACCTACCGTCTGTTCACCTTCTGGCAAAACAAGAAGGTTCGTACCACTTGGTTGACAGAAACCGAGAAGGATATTAAAGAACTGGGAATAACAGATCTCTAAAACACAAAACAGTCTGTGAGACACGCCCTGAAGGAAGCCCGTGGATTTCAGGAAAAACCCCGAAGGAAAGGTACCCCCTGGACAGAAGAGAGAAAGCAGTTACACCGGCAGAAGATGCGACAATACTGGGCAAAGATCAAAGCCCAACAGTTGAACAAGCGTGGGTCCAAAGTAGGCCCATTCGAAACAAGAAGATGAAGAAGAAAAAAAAGAAACAAGTCTATCTTTTTGAATTTACTTGGTTGTCCAATTAATAGTGAAAAGCCTATGGCCAGCTACTGTCCTTTCCCAAGTTCATTTTAAGCCTATCCGTGCATCAAATTTTAAAAATTTTGGAGGATTTATTTCAGGATGAAATGCTGATTCTACGCACGTACCCCACTCGTATAAACATAATAGTACAAGGGGGAACTGAGCCGAACTCGCACTTACCCCACTTTGCCGGGGAAGTGCGCGCCCTGTACACATCTAACAAAAAAATTAATGATCGTTATTTCATTTATAGTTTCATATTTTTGTTTCTCGATCCAAGAAGAAGAATGTTTAAAGTCTTTACATTTAAAATTTTAAATCCAAATAATTGATAATAAGGGCTACAGCTTCATTTGAAAATGTACTATTGAAAAAGGCGCGCGCACTTGGCCGAACTTACCTTATATAATATAATATATTTCTACATATTCCCATAAAATCTCCATTTTTAATGTCAACCTATGAACATTTTTAATATCCTGGAATTGAAATGTCCATTCTTGAAGATATTCCAAGCAGTTATTATACAAATTTCCGACTTCTTTCAGAAAATCCGGTCGTTTAATGGCACCTTGTTCTAAAATTTTCATTCGAAGACATTAAAAGATAAGATTTTATGAGAATATGTGGAAAAATCTTTTGAATATTAGTAAATATTTTCCGAAAAATAATATTTGCGAATTAAAAGTTAAATGTTGGTTGTCTGAAAATGTGGAAACAGACAAAAAGTGGACTGAGTTATTGCTTCAATTTAAACAGAATATTTTGATAAGGAATATTATTCTGTTTAAAATGAGAATTTGAATTTGTTTTTTTTTTTTATTTGAGTTTTTTTTTTCTAATATCAATAACATAGGGACGACTGAAAAAACACAGCGTAAAACAAAATTTGACCAATTCATATGAGAAATTTCACGACATTTTATGAAATGATCCGGATCGATTGCAGTATTAACTCGGATTAAAATTATGACTGTGAAAGAAAATCATAATTTTTTAAAAATCTTTTTTAAATTCATGATTTTTTTTTAAATTTAATTTCTTATAAAATAAGATATCCTGCACTTTCGTTCATATAATAAGTCCATACTGATGAAGCCAAAAGGCAGAAACGCGTTCATGTTCATTATTATTATTTATCAGGTTATAGTATTTTTTAGCAACCCAGATGGTCTCTCGTAGCACAAAAGTGCAGGAAACCAAATCGTACTTGTAATTATATTTATTTATTTTATAAGTCATGTGTGAATTAGAGAACATTGTAATTTCTGAATTATTTTCTTGTAATATGGAAATTCACACAGTAATTTTTTCCTAATTTTATATTCAAATTATTGTTTTTAAAAAATATTTTTATAGTTACCAATAATTAATAATAAATACATTTTTGTATAGTTATTTTTGTATGAATATATACATTAAATTATTGGTCTGCTTTCATAAACAAATTATAATTCTCATTTCATCCCATTTGTCCCGCTTTGTCTCAATGAAAATGTGGTCACTTTACTCTATAAGTGGCAGCGTTTAAATTACCATCGAAAAATATTGGACCGATAATTATGCGTCTTGACATTGCTAACCACACACCAACTTTGATTGGATGCAGTGGGGTCTCTCTAAAAAATGTGGGTTGTCAACACTCCACATGAGCATGTTTTGGGAATTAATGTATCGGTTTAGATGAAACCAGGCTTTATCAGTGAAAAATGTTAAATTTAACACTTCCAGTGTTAGTAGGACAGTCTTTTATTATAATCGAGTAGTAAAAGTTCTTGGTACATTTGCAACTTATATGGTTTCATGTAAAGATCTTAACGAATAATCCTGTGCGTGGCAGTACGACTTAAATTCGACTGTTGAGCTAATCTCCTAATTGAAGTGGTAGGTTCGTCTTGGACTGCATTTCAGAAGTTGTTTATAATATTGTCATTATTAATACGAGGCCTTCCACTTCTTGATTTGTTGTTAATGTTACCAGTACTTCGAAAGCAATCAACTGATCGTAATACCTGCCTTCTAAACGGATTCCTATTAAATACAGCCATAGTAAAATGTTGCATAAATTCTTCAATGCACGGGTCAACACTATATTCCCATTCACCATTTTCCAGGCATCTAAGGCCTTGGCCGCACTACGGCTAAACCGCCGCGGATTTTATTCGCGTTATTTTGCCACTCAAGTAAGCTAATACAAGCGACCTCACTTGCGGTTTTTTCCCGCGACTGATTTTTTTCCATAGCGTAGTGTGTGTTTCTCGAGCGGCTTCGCGGTTATAGCGGTTAACGCTCGCGGCAAATGCTCGCGTCGTGCGGCTTCGGCCTAACATTACGAAAATAACTTTCCACAATAAAAGTTTTCTGCTCTTTTGTAAACATTTTTAAATTAAATAAATTAAGTAATACAGGTAGAAATTTATATTAACTACTGACACCTACTTAAAAATGACAGTTGATCATTTGTTTCATTTTATTTGTGTGAATTAAGAAATGACCTGCTTTTTCAAATTCATGGTAAAAGTGGATTCCAAGGGTTTTGGGTCTGACGTTATTTATTAAAAATTATTGATTTGATTTATTTTTTTACTATGGGCTTCAAAATTCAAAACGCGGCGGGGTTGCTTATAATCATGTAAAAGTGACAATAGTGTGTTTGTACCTTTAAACTTTACGTGTGCGCTAGCTCTTACCCTATAAACATTCGTCACGTGAGCAGAAACATACGTCACGTAATAGCAAGTGCGCTCACGTGACATGCACAAAGTGTGGGTCTCTGGTTTTACCTATATTTGTTTATACTTCCTAAAAAGACGTGCACCTTTTACGTATTCTTGTTTGAATATTGCTTGTCACGCCTGAAAGCACAATACGTTTTCACGTTTGTTCACATTATTCAACTCACGTGAGGTTCAAAATGGACGAAATCTTAATAGAGAGTGTCAGACAGCATAATGTATTGTATGATATGAAATGTAAAAATTATATGGACCAAAAAATGCGACAAGAGGCATGGGAAGAAGTTGGACGAGATTGTGAAATAACAGGTATTTTCGATATTATTATTATATGTGTGATTCGGAAACGTCTAAAGTATTAATCACACAATGCTTTTTGTTAGCAGGATAGCTAACCAGTTTGGCAGCCATGTTCACTAAATAATGACTCTTGGTTCTTACATTGTTAGATACTTGTCTCTGGTTCTTCCGGTGATTTTTGCTACTGGTTGACTTTGTTGTACGTAGAGTTGCCAGTGGTATCAATTTCAACCGAGAATTTCGGGTTTTCAGCTTTCATTCTTCAGATTAACTATTAACGAGAGAAAATAGTTTTTACATTTTCTTTCCATAAAAGAAAATAGCTTCTTCTTAATGAAGGTTGTTTCCAAAACATTTTTTTAATGTTATGTCATGAATAGTAAAAATTTATATTTTATTATCTATATTTATTTAGTAGAAAGTAAAGATTATTGAAAAAATAAACTGAGTAATTTTCAAAGAAAATTGTATTTTATTCAGTAATTTATTTTGTAAACTGAGAATTTTAGATTTATTTAATTTCACTTGTAGTAGAACGTGTATGAGACTATGATTATTAATTAATGATTATCTCATTGGTTTTGACAATTTTTTACGAGCTATTGATGTATTACCATCATTATGAGTAAATAAGCGAAGTTATTTTTTAGCGAAGATAAAAATTATTTTAAGCTGATCTAGAGACCTTACCTTGTGTTTAAGCGTACAATCCTTATTAAATTTATTATGAATTTAATACTTCCTTTGTCAAAAAATTAAATCATTTCTACGTGTACATCTAAGAATTTACGAAACGTTAGCTACAATTCACAGAGCTTTTTTAGAACTAGACGGGTTATTGATATTGCATTATTAATATATTGTATTTCATTCATTGATTCCCAAATGGTGCTTGCTTGCTTTGGAGACGAAATTGAAATTGAAGGAAATGTTTCATCTCCAACTATATGAGTTGCGATTGTGGTTCACACTATAATAGGTGTAAACTTTCCAGCATTTGTTCCAGTGACAATAAACTTATAGTAAGAATCAGCAAATAAAGATCATAAAGTATTACAGAATGATTTCCCTTTTAGAAATACGTTAAGGGTCATTGTCAAATTTTGCGCAGGTAACCGTTACTTAATAGTATATTACGTAATGAGAGTTGTAAGAAGCATATTACGTACGAGCGGAACAATTACGCGCGACCCGCGTAGCGGGGAGCGCGTAATTCCGCGAGAACGTAATTGCCTTACAACTCGAATTATGTACTATACTTTATCTACGACCACACTTTTTTTTTTCTATTTAATAAGAAAAATATGTTTGATGTAACTTATATAGTGATTCATCCAAATAGGCAACACAATGTACGCAGTGCCAGTGTCAAATGAAATAATTTATATTTACTTAATAATTTATATTTTCTATGTTTAATTTCATTAATACCTATTAATACCTACTGTGTTGTAGCAGTACCGTTTAGATTTTTCATGGAGTAGTCTATATAGCCTTCTGCTACTACAGACGAACGCCAGCCACCATGCCTTTTTAGTGACAATAAATCACCAACGGAATCCACAAGAATGGTGGCTGACGAACATCTGTAACAATGTCCTGTATAAATATTTGCTTCCGGCAAATGAAGATAATTGGCAATTTGTTTAGGAATAGAGGCAATTTTATTTATTCCATTGCTTAGTGCATTTCTCATTTTGATAATTTAGAAAAAAAGGCTGAGTTTTGTCCATATTTTGTGGGCGTAGGTGAATATATTTTTTACAGGTTTGGTAAAATTCTTTCGGTATCACAAAAGATCTTTGAGTTTTTGTTTTGGAATCGGGAATTTTAATGATCAGAGATGTTCCGTTGTGTTCTATATGGCAGGGTTAGATATTTCGTAGTTCTTGTATTCTGCAAGCACCACTAATGCCAATGATAAGAATAACCTAAAATTATATAAAAAATATGTCGTTATGCCCATTAGAGAGCATTATAAGATAAAAAAGTAATGAATACCTTCATCAATAAATATTTGTTATCCGGCGAATTATTGAGGAAACTGTTAATTTATTAAATGGTTAAAATTTTTGTTTTTTTGCTTTAAATCCATCAGATTTTCTCGTTAGTAAAGCTATTAACTTTGAATGTTTTGAAATGTCTATGTCGTGCTTTATATTAATTGTTGTCTGAACCATTCAATAAATTGCCCAAAGTGAAGATGGTTTCATTGTTTGAGATAACTCATCAAAGTATAATAAAACATTTTCTGAAAAGGATTTAACTTTATGCTTCATTCCGGTCCATAAATTTTCTATATGCATCCTCGTATCAATCCCGAGATTTAATCCGTAGCAAATTATGGGCAGCTTGTTTCGCTTTTTCAACAATTTCGGGCGGAGTAGCATTTTCTATTTCGCTATCACTGGACATCACTGGACTTTAATTTTTATAATTGAAAAAAAATATAGTGTTTATGCATTAGTTTGACGTTTAATTTTTTTTGACAAATAACGGAATGTATTGGGTTGCCTATATTAAACGATAGTAGCAGCTCTCAACCAATCAAAGTATCGTAAACCAAACGCACTAGTGCGTTATTGAATCATTAAATAACATTAATCGCGGACTGTTACATACGTGTGTTGTAAGATGTATTGACATAATCCACGAACTGTACCATATTGGGCAATTATAATAGTGGTCGTAGATAAAATAATAAATTTAAAAAAAATAAAAATATTTAAGGAGGTTCGAGCGTAACTAATGAGTCAAAATAGTGCTTGAATTTTTCTATATTTTCAATTATCCTAATAGTTGTTAAAATGCATTATTTTTATTTATAATAACATAACAAATTTAAAAATTGGTAATTATTATTTATTTAATATAATAAAGTTATTAAATGACTTCGTTATTTTTGACTTATAAGGTGACATAAAAAGATCTGGCAACATCAGTGTTATTAGTCGGCTGGTTGTAAAGGGATCAGAATGTTATAAGCCCAAAATGTTGGCCGTTTTTGAATTTTTTTTCCCCGATAAACTAAACGCAGGATCACTTTCAAATTTTGAGAGGACATAAATAAAGTATTGATCTTCATGTATAAAAAGTTTCAAAGCTAAAACTTGAAAAAAATATTTAACATGGGAATCGCTCGAACCTCCTTAAACTTAACTCTTTTTTTTTTGTTTATGTCTGTTAAAACAACTGAACTTTGGTTTGTTATAGTCGGCCGCGATGTTAAACTAATGGTTTATGAATAATCAACTCTGTTAGTTCTCGAATTTTGACAGACAACTAACCTAATTATAACATATGACCGTATAAATATCTAACAAATTAACGTACAGTAATATTACAAATTATTTTAATTAGCTTTTCATAAAAATCTTTAGTATTTTCTTTAATCTTTGGGACAGAAAAGTAACAAAGTTGTAACAAAGAAACATAGTTTTATTTTCTTGTATCTTACATAACAAAATTGCATTCAGTTGAGCTTGAGATCAAAATAAACAATAAACTTCAATATTTATAACAATAAACTATATAACTTGTATTTACCAATCTAGAAAACTTGTATTTACCAATCTTTCTTTTTCAATTCTAGAAAACTTTAGCAAAATTAAAAATAAAACATTTGTGGGCAAAGTTTATCTGCGCAAAATTTGATAGCGACCTATATAGTCTCACCTTACTAAAATTTAAGTCCAAAGTTAAAGAACATAGGCATATTCAACTCGGTTATCATCTTAACAAGTCTGTTACTACGCCCTAGTAACAGAGTTGTGTAGTAACAGAGTGGTAAATTTTACATTTCATAAGACATAAGTCAGAAAGTAAAGCTTAAAGCACACTTTTTCTTTCATATTTATAATATTTACCTCCTTGTCAACATAC
The DNA here is from genome assembly GCA_944588485.1 of Phosphuga atrata. Classification (NCBI taxonomy): domain Eukaryota; kingdom Metazoa; phylum Arthropoda; class Insecta; order Coleoptera; family Silphidae; genus Phosphuga; species Phosphuga atrata. Next base: position 31,284,139 of record OX155898.1, read on the forward strand.
TGAACGTAAAATAATGAAAAATAAGTTGATTTACTACGTAAATAAGTAGGTAACAGAGTGGATGCACAATAAAAATACGCACCCTGTTAAACGCTTCGAAGACGATTGACACCTCTTGTATCCCACCCCCCGACCTAGCGATCAACCAGGATCCATGCAGACCTCCCAAGCAATCTAGTACAAAGTCATAGCAGCGTTATCTCTACTTTAAGTTGCAATTTAGTCAGTAACAGAGTGGTCCGACACTTTTACACTATACGCGGGACCAAGTTTTAAAATATAGTTACTTATAACATTTTGATACTTACCGGTTTTAAGACATATTTTATAAAGAGTAACAATACTCTGTTTATGGTATTATTTATTTTAGGTACTTTGATATAGTAGAAAACGAAATTATTTGATCTTTATTATAACGGAGTGATACCAGGGACACATAAATTTTGTACGGAAAACCACTCTGTTACCAGAAATGACCACAATGTTACCAAACTAAACACATCTAAAATAAGTCTTTATTTTAGTAATAAATATTTATTAGTCCGATGTATTTTGTATTTAATGTAACATTTTTAAGGGATTGTTTGATTATGACTAATAAAAAAAATAAAATAGTTTCGGGACAAGTTTACCTGCGCAAAATTTGACCTGAAAAATAATTATCCAAATTTGATTTTATTTTGAGTTTTGATATTATATTGGTGCTTGCTCTAAATTGAATTGTACAATTCTTTCACAGATTTTTGTAACCCCTTTTGTTGACTTGGGCATTACATTGAAGCCTAAACAGTTCCATGTACAGTAAGACTTCCTAAAGAATCACCAGTTTGCATATTAATATAACGTGAATAAAATAAACGGATTTTTATTTCAGCTGAAATTGCTAAAGACAAATGGAATAAACTTAGAAGGTGTTTCTGCAACGCATTAAATAGACGACGGATAAAAAGATGCGGTCAAGCCAATAAGAAAATTGTACCTTGGAAATTTGAGCAGCAAATGAGTTTTCTTTTGCCGTTTTTGGAAACTAGATTGTAAGTACATAAAGATATGTACTAACACTTTTGCTGTTATGTTCAAGCCAAAGAGTATATATCTAAAAGATATATAGATATAAAGATTATATTTTTTATATTATACTCTTTGGTTCAAGCATATAGGTATTCCGTTTTATTTATTTTTCTTTTCAGAACGCAAAATAACATAGAGGAATCTGAATCTCAATTATCTGAAAACGATGAAGCAGACCAAACTCATGAAGAATTTGAAGACCATAAAATTGATATCCACAATGAATTTGAAAATGAAAATTCAGTTTCAAAAATCGAAAATGTAGAAGAAAAGGTCAAAATAAATTTCCCTGAAAATAGTAGTGGTACAAACGAAATATTACAGAGCATTAAAAAAATAAAACGAGCAAAGTCTAAAATAGCAGAAGAAATGGTAGAAATTATGAAAGAAGATGCCAATTTAAGAAAATTTAAAAACGAATGCAAATCTGTACAATCCAAATCAACTTGGTTTGCAGATTTGGACGAGACTGACATGTTTTTTTTGAGTATGGCAAGAATGACAAAACAATTACCACGATACGAACAGACAAATATTAAATTGATGTTAAGCAATGCCGTATTACAAGCAGATATTCAAAATCAAGAAAGACAAGAAAACTTTTCCACTGAACTTTCCGCATATTCTCGCCCCGGATCTTCTTCTTATGCACCTAATAACTCAGATAACAGTTTATTGCCATCAAATGATCAAATGGGAAGAAAGAGTAGGTAGTTCAGCAGTGCAACTCGATTGATTTTGGTTTACAAACTTATTCAGTACTCATTAAATACGATTTAATAATAAATGATCATAATTACTAAGTAAATTAAGAATGAGTATTAGAATTATTTTGAAATTTATTTTTTATATTTACCTCAAGCATGCTGTTTTTCAACAATATTTATTGGAGATGAAACGGATCCGGCGGCCTAAATACTATCCGACCGAATACCGAATTAAAAAAAAAGGTAATTAATTGCTTTATTTAGTTTCTATCACGTAAGAAATACAATCAGTAATCACAAGATAATTCTACAGCCTAGAAAATCAATTAGTACTCATACTGCACGAAGGGCAAATTATGGTGAATAAATACTAATTTCTCTACATTAAAAGGTAGCAGCGGTTTCGCTTGTCTTCGTAAATAAGGCCAGCTTCAGAAAAAGCTTCAACAGCTTCGTATTTAAGGAGTGAGCCAAGCACCGTAACAACGAACGGTTTCAATTTTACAGCAGTGTGTACAGCACACGCTACTGTAAGGTGTTTAAAGATAGATTTTGGCAAACTTACAATTAGTTAAATTTGGGTATTGTTTAGCATTAGCTGCCCACCAAGAATAAGGGTCACAATTGCGATCAATTCGCACTGACTTAAGATAAAAATCATGATAAAGCTTAAGATAAAGCTCACATGCTATCGGGTTTCTTTCTTCACGTTGAACCTGGCTAGTATTGTTTTCATTTGCTACCTCATCAAAGCAATCACAAAACGTGTCATGAGCTTTGCGAGATACAGCTGACTCTGACTATGTCCTCTACTTTTTTAGCCGGTGTTGAAGATGAACTGCTACTGTAGGACTCTTCACAAGACATTTTTAAATATTAAAATAGAATCTGCTAGCGCGTTCTTTCAACATCAAGCAGTTTGTTTTGAATCTCGGGTCTATGTAAGTTAATCAAGTCTTGACTTATGGAGTTAAAACGAGTTTCTAATTCAGAATTTAAGGAGGCCCGCATATGTGATAAATCAGGAGTTCTTTGCTCAGTTTCATCTTTATCTAAGTATGTTTTTAAAGCAGCAACGTGTGGTATTACTTCCAACAAGCAAGATAGAGCAGAATTTCTTATTTTGGTTATTTCTTCGAAGGGCTTTAATAAATTGATACATTGCTCCATTAAACTCCACTGTTGAGCTATCAAATTGATGAGAGTATCGTGATCAGCAACATACAACGATATGGCCCGCTTTTGTTCTAACAAACGTTCAGTTATATCAAAAGTGGAATTCCACCTACAAGGGGGCCCTGCCAACTCGTCATCACCGATTTGGCCCAAATTTACAGTATATGTAGGGCTTGACTATAAATGTGACGCACGCGGGACGGCCAGATGGCCAAGCGTTAAAAAAATGATCCAAACTGACAACTCATAAGCCCGCTATGTTAGCATAAATTTCAATGGCGGGTCAGCGAAGCGGTAAGAGCTCGGGTTCATAGTACGAGGATCGCTGGTTCGATTTCCCCTTTGGGACGCTTTTTATTTTATTTACAATTTTTAAAATGTCTGTCTTTTATTATTATTTATTATTGTTTAACTTTTTAATTGTAATTATTAATTTATCAATTTAATTATTTTATTAGTATTGATATTTATTATTTGTTTCTTTATAACATCAACGGTTAATTTTTTTTTAAATTATAATATGCCCTTTTTCTGTCATCGTCAGGATATGCATAGGTTATATAGTGAGTTTTTTTTTTCGTGTTTCTATTGCATGCTGATTTTCGCTATCTTTGAACTCTTTTTTTGTTTTTATATAGAAAAATTAGTAATTCATATAAATATGTGCCCACAACTGTTAAAAGATTTGCCTTTTTGAAGACTCCTCGGCATGATTCTCTATATTTTTAATTGATTTAATTAACCATTAAGGTCATTTTAAAAATTGTAAAAAAAAGCGTCCCCACGGGGAATCGAACCAGCGATCCTCGTACTATGAACCCGAGCTTTTACCGCTGTACTGACCGGCTATTGAAATTTATTCTAACATAGCGGGCTTATGAGTTGTCGGTTTGGATCATTTTTTAACGCTTGGCCATCTGGCCCTCCGGCTTGCGTCAGTTTCATTTATAGTCAAGCCCTACATATACTGTAAAATTGGGCCAAATCGGTGATGACGAGTTGACAGGGCCCCCTTGCTAGTGCTAATATCTTGCACTAACTGTTGCCCAGATAAATTTATCTCTTTTTGAATCGTTAGTAATTTTCCTTTAACTAAACCTCAGTAGCAATCATTCTTGTCACTTCGGCCTGGACTTTCAGCGACTCATTTATACCTCTTTGTAGCGTATGTAGGAAAATATCTAGCAGAATCGTACTCAGCCAAACGAACACCCTATACCATGTTCGCACCATTATCATGAGTAAATGTATTTTATTGTGCTCAATATCCCAACGGTTCGCGACAATGTTAAGCTCCTTTGCTATATTTTCTCCTGTGTGTGAACTTTAGAAAGACTTTTTTTTCATTGCCAGAACTCCGTGTTCTAGTTTAAATTCAGGTCATATCCAATGAGTTGTAAAGCTCAGAAAGGTAGCATTGTTGTGTAAGCAAGTCCATATGTCAGAAGTCACTGAAATAGCGAAAGCACGAAATGTAATGTTTGATTTTCTCGTAAATTCTGTTATTTATGTCAGGCATGATTTTTTTGATAATATAAGTCCGGCTTGGCAATTTTTAGCGGGGTAAAGCTTGTTAAGAGTATGGTGAATCCGGTTCTTTCTAGTGCACGGAATTCATCTGGATGTTTTGATTTTATGTGATTTTTGAAGAAGATTTGTGAAGTACTTAGAAAAAATTAGATTATAAATATGATATTACAATTAACCATCAAAAAACTCTGCTATAAATAAGTTTTAATCTTTAAATAAATTTGCCTACGAATAGATATATAATCAATAAATTACAATTTAAAAAAACGATAGTTCATGCAATGATCAATGAATGAATGAAATACTTCATGGCTTTCACAGTCAATCAATCAACTAATAACTATCTCAACAGAGCGGACCGAGACTCCATTGAGCCTCTCAAGAAACAGGAATGCCCAACAGCCTACACCATCATAGAGGCACTGAATATGATGACGGCACACATGGCACAGCTAATCAGGTTAATCGAAGAGAATCCCAACACAAAGAAGGAAATCAAGTTTCTCTCGGAGAAAATGAAACGTCAGATGGATGCCATCAACAGGGACTCCTCGCAGAAATGGGTGGACTACCACAGATGGGAGAAAATCGAAATCCCCACCTATGATGTGGATACACAGGTCGATATCGACCAGCTTGGACCAGCTAGTGGTGTTAAGGAGAATGCCAGCCCAGCACAAAGCAGCACCTCAGCGGAGATAGTGCCTGAGGCCTCCGGAACATCCCAGATGCCCACGCCAGGAGCCCCAAATATGCAGCCGGGCAAAAGACTCCGCGAATCACCAGGGGAGACAGGCGCCACCAAGCGCCGACCAACCCCAGGGCCCACCTCCCCGGAACCTTGGACACTAGTCGCCAAGAAGGGCAAAAGAAAAAAAAAAGCAAGAGCAGTGCGAACCACCGAGGCTCCAAACAACTCCTGCACCAACAGGAACCTCAGCCCCAGGAGCAAATAGGGAGAGAAAGAAGAGCCAAACAGGGGGCGACCGGAGTAGGGCTGCGGCCAAGGCTCAAAAATGTCCCGCCCTGAAAAAAAGGACCATGCCGGATGCAATAATCATTAAGGGCTGGCGATACCCAACTAGAGGACATCTTAAAAATGATCAAGGTTGACCAAGAACTGGCATTTGTCGGGAGAGCGGTCACCAAGATTCGGAGAACCGGAATCGGTGACCTGCTCTTCACCCTTGGAGGCAAAGAGGGTCCCACGCGGCAGCAATGCGCGGAGGCCCTGAGAATGTCACTGGGCCAGGCGGCCACTGTCACCGAAAAGACGCCCATGGTAGAACTAGAGGTGAAAGATCTGGACGAATTGTCCACAGTGGAGGAAGTCCAGCAGTCTCTCGCTGCCCTAACGGTAGAGCAGGTGCACTCGGGCGACATACGCCTGAGGGTCGCATACGGGCGGACCCAGGTGGCTCGCGTACGCCTCCCCCAAGCCCAGTGTGCGAGGGCCCTGAAGTCTGGGACTATGCGAGTCGGCTGGACTAACTGCCGGCTACGTGTAGTGGAGAGGACTCAGCGGTGCTTTAGGTGCTGGGTCACAGGTCACATACCAGTGAACTGCAAAGAGAAGGACCGGTCGAAAGACTGTCGGAGGTGCGGTAAGACCGGCCACTTTGCTGCAGCATGCCCGCAGGGTAGGCCGGTGCCAGAAAGGACCGACCCGGCTCCCGCTCTACAAAAGCAGGTAGCAGAAATGAGCAACGGAAGAGCTCCACCAAGACCATCATGTTGAGACTCCTTCAACTCAACCTCAACAGGTGTCAGGCTGCCCACGACCTCCTGACGCAGGATGTGAGGACCGAAGAAATGGACGTGGCCATTATCAGTGAGTGCTACAGAGGGACGAAACAGCGGGGTGACGTGTGGCGTTCCGCCTGTGGAAAAACGCCCTTCGGCGCTACTCCCTCCAGGCGCGGGGCTGGCTATGTCCACGGAGAAATTGGCGGGGTGAACATTTTCAGCTGTTGCTTCTCACCCAATGAACCCCTTAAGTTCTTTGAAGATGCACTCACTGGCCTTGTGAGGGAGGCCCGCACGCTGAGTCCACTCGTAATCGCCGGTGACTTTAACGCCTGAGCGACAGAATGGGGTTCCAAAACCACCAACCCTCGAGGGAGAGCCCTTATGGATGCGCTTGCGGCGCTTGACGTGGTGCTCGCCAACGAGGGAAACGTCCCAACGTTCACTGGGAAGGGTGCGGGGTCCATTGTGGACCTTACTTTTGTCTCCCCCCCTCTATACAAGGGGGTGGGAACTGGAGAGTGGGACAGGGGTACACTGCTAGCGACCATCGGGCGATCTTCTTCGAAGTGCGCCCCTTCAAGAGGCTTACCAAAAGAGGCGAAAACAGGCTTGGCTCCCCCCGCTGGAATGCCCGTGATTTCCACGAAAGGACTTTTACTGAAGAACTGGGGCTGTGACAATTCGATGATAACTAGCTGGACCTATCGCTTGATCCCGTCCATCGATCCGTGGATCTGTAGGATGTACGGTGATGTGAATTATCACCTCACCCAAATACTCACGGGACATGGTGGCTTCCGTGAGTATCTTCACCGAATAGGGGCAGCAGTAACACCCAACTGTCCCCAGTGCCCAGGGATCTCGGAGACTGCAGAACACGTCCTGCTGGAATGCCCCAGATTCCAGCAGGAGAGACAGAGATGGGAGTGTATTTCTGGCGCACGCATAACTGCCGCTGGATACGGTGCGTCATTGATGCACTCGGAGGAGCAATGGAATGCTGGCTGCGAGCTAGCCGTAAACATCATGAAGACACTACGCCTCCAGGAGGAGAATGATAGGCCCGAGAGAGCAGGGCGCAGAGGAAGGCATGAGAAAAAACAAGTAACTCGACAAAAGTGAACGTCGGCAGGGCCGAAGCTTCCCCCCCGGCGAAGTAATGACTAGCGTCGGTTCCACGGGGCATCAATTGGAAATCCAACAAAGGGTTTTTTTTAGTGAGGTCGGGCGAACCCTAACACTGGGCAAGCACCAATCCCACACTGAAAGCCTTAGGCGAAATTTGAATATTTCCCGTTGAAGGTTTTTCCCCCTAAGAGAAAAAAAAATCAACTAATAACTAACCTAGTGTAAAAAAAATGAAAAACTCCGAAACAAATTAACTACGTTACGAAACTAGCAACTTCACTCGATAAACAAAAAAGAGTTGCAATTAGATACATTAAATAGTAACATTTGTATCTTTTCTTCAAAGATTATAATTTCTAGGACATCATTAGTATAACTAATCAATCTATAAAAAACTTTTCTTAAAAACAACTACTACACTGGCAAACACCACGACTGACATTGAATTACATTAAGAAAGTTTTTGTGTTTTTTTTCTAGGAAAATTTCTAGGAAATCATTGTATACATATCATAGAAGAACATAGAAAGTTTTTGGGTTCTATATAACCCTGTAATTTTCCCAAAAAAAAACAATCAAATTACAAAAGATAATTATCAATTAATTAATGAACATCCTTATAAGAGTTTCTGGCTTTTGGCTTCATCAGTATGGCTTTATCATTAACAACAAATTAAAACTAGAAATAAAATGAAATACAACTTACCTAGCCTGGTATTTACAGCTAACTAGTGTTATCGTATTTGAGATTATACTATTTATAGTCGAACCAGGTATTGACATTTTTGGGAGAAAACATAAGCTGCGCTTGTTGTACTAGCGGACAATTCACATTGGTCGATGCAAATTTATTAAAGAATTTTTCCAACTTCATTGACCAAGAACTGACCAGACTCTTGGTCAGTGAAGTTGAAAAAAATCTTTAATAAATTTCGACCAATGGTAATTGTCGGCTAGTACAACAAGCGCAGCGTACAGCGCACACAAGCGTGAGGCTAGTACAAAAATATGTTTTTCCCAAAAATCTCAATATGGCTCAAGTTGGCCGAATATCCGTTATCCGGGTAAACTGCTATCCGTTTCATCTCTAATATTTATTCATCTTTCCAAATGGAGAATCCTTGCATAAGTCATTTTTTATTAAGTGATAGTTCAGTTATCCTGAAGTACATGTGGAAGCTAATTGAATGTCCACTTAATTATTTGATTAACTAGAGAAGGATAATATTCTGTATAACTAACTGAAACAGTTTATATAACAATCTAATGAAACCCTGGGCACTGATTTAACCCTTTCGAGACGATTTTTTTTTTCTTAAAAAATTGTGAATTTTATAGTTTTTGTCTTTAATGCGTAAATATAAGTATATTTAAGAAAGTTTCTGTATATCGATAATTTTTCAAAATAAAGTAATCATGCTTTTTAATATGGGATATATAGTCCCAATAGTCTTATATGATGGGATTATATATCCCAATAGACTTGAGAGTTGAAATTTGCTCTGGGACGTATTATCCCGTTAGTCTCGAAAGGGTTAAGAAGCAAATAAATTGAATAAATATATGTTTACCGTTTATAATGTAATTTGGATTCTTACGTATTAACGCCACCACAGGGGTTAGGGTTAGATTAGAGCAGATAAATCCATACCACATATCTCTCGACAGCGCGACCTCTCGTTCCAAAATAAGACAAAAATATTACACTTTCTAGTTATATAACAAACCCTTTACAAAATATATTCAAATTTTAATTTTTTTTTACAACGCCTGTGTTTCCGTCTGTACACTACAATGCGCATGCAACTTCTGCTGCGGTGGCGTTAATACGTACCGAAATTTGTTTTAACTTTCATATCAATTACACGTGTAACATGAAATCATTTATGTAATTGGAAGAGAATTTGGATTCCAGTTTTTCATAGGTAATCCTTAGTATCAGAAAAAGGCATTTGAGTTATTTAACTTTTGTTTATTTGTGGTGGATTCAACCCTTACAAATCAAACCTAATGTTAAATCACAAGCGCATTTTTTCAGTTATCACAATATTGTAAGATGCTATAAATTTAATGATTTGTATTTGATTCTGCTAGATAAAGTATAAATACAGAAAAAAAAAACGAAAGATTTATATCGCATTGTCAGATTTTTATATGATTATATAAGGATTAATAAAACAGAGAATTTAACTATTCTTACTTTTTATACAAATTTTGTTCACATTAAAACTAACTGCTCATAATTACATCTTCAATTAAATATTTTAACTTAAAAATTACAGTGTTTGGCGTAGTTTGATCAGCTACCATGATCTCACAGTTATCCTCAAGACCCAAATCTACCAGGGTCTTATTTAAATTATCTCTAGTGCGTTCCTCAATGCTCTTAATAGTGGACATATACAAAGTTTTATTTTTTCCACCAATGGACGTAGTGAGACCCGGATTCTTCATTTGGAATGACGCGCTTTCACATAAAACTTGAATTAAATCTTTAAGTTTCATCTTTGTTGGATCTTTGATTTCCAATGTTTGTGGTACTTGGGAACAAGCTAAGCAATTGCTCTTTTTTTCCGCTTCATAGGTGTATGTATAAATCCCATCCACATCATTAAAAACCATATAATTGTTCATTGGTACACAGCAACTAGTAGCTAATTTAAATACCTGCAAACAAAAACAATATATTGAAGTATAGTATTGAAGTTAACTTGATAATAATATTAAAAATTATTTTTTAATATCAAGTTAATTTTTAACTAAACATAAACCTTTATATAAACATAATAATACGAAAAGTAGCTTGAATATAATTAATATTCAACATGTTAATCTACAAAATTAAGTCCTACTAGGACTTAGGCAAATGTCATATTGAAACAACTACTTCCCTGGCTAATACCATGCAGGGTAATGTAAATGTAAATTATACAATTATCGGGATTACAAGATAACAATAACAATTTTACATATTTTATGTACAATTGTATTTCAGAAAAAATAAAATATGTATCTATTTTTGTCAATTGTTAAAGGGGTATAGACAGAATTTTATATTAAAATTAACATATTCAGACCTTAATCTCAATAATTTATATTTTTATGTTATTGATACCTACTAAATAGATATAAGGTATGAGGGATATATAATAACTAATAATGTTGTATTGTCTCTGTTTAAATTTTTATCAAGTAGCCCTGAAGAAGGTCAGAATAAAAGACTGAAACGTTGGTAAAATATCGACATTAGTTGTTTTATTAAAAAAATCCTTTTCCCAAGAATAAACTACAATAAAATATGTATCTATATATGTAAACGTGTACAAACAAAAAATATTTTATACAAACCTCTGTAGCACAAACAGCAGCAATAACAGCATTTGTAGAAGCAACAGCAGGAATAATATTCTTTATTACACCTTGAACCAATCTATATGTTAAACCAGTAATGTTGAATTGTGAAGCTCTTTCCATAGCCTTTTCATAAATCCAGCTGACATGCTGAGGATCATCTCCATCAATGTTAACACCCCAAGGGTTTTCTTTAGGCCATTGCACAACTTTCACATATTCTATGCAATGTTCTGGCAGTCTTGGTGTATTGGCAATAGTACAAAGTGGATAAGTGATTTGTGGTGGATATAAATCTAAAGTACATTCAATGCAAGCTGTCATTCCGGGGAGAATTACACGTGCATTACCTTTAAAGCCTTCAGTACCTAAAACACATTGTAATTTTAAATACATATATGAATTTCTAAAAGAAAAACTATTATTAGTTTTTAACTAACTTGAACTTAGTATTTCTTTCTACAGGAAATAAAAAGTATTAATTAGTGTCTACAATTTTATATATTTAACCATTATCTTGCAGTATCATCATATGAAGTCATTAAAACTGTTTGTTTAAATTGTGAATTTTGGGTACTTTGTGATACTACACATTGGTAAAGTATATTGTTAGTTTATAGGAAGAGAGAGAGATTGATTCAAGATGACTAAAAGAGTTAGACAAGGTTGTCCCCTTATATATATATATATATATATATATATATATATATATATATATATATATATATATATACATATATATATATATATATATATATACATATATATATATATATATATATATATATATATATATATATATATATGTGTAGGAAACTTTCCAAAGAAAGATGTTCCAATCTGTGTCTTAGAAACTTCCTTAATATATCTGGAATCAACTGGACCAGGACACTGTGGACGCGCCCTCACTGATCTCCTTCAAAAACCGCCTAAATAGCAACCTACAGACCATAATTCGGGAACTGGTTCACCAATTATTTACGATATATTATTATTATTTCGTGCAACAGAAGACGGAAACCGTCGTGAGACTGTCGTGTTCCTAGTCGGGTTTTACTATGATGGGTTTTTTACACTACTGGGTGCCCATCATGGTACACTCCCCATCATAGTAAAACACGACTAGGAACACGATAGTCTCACGACGGTTTCCGTCTTCTGTCGCACGAAATAATAATAATATATCGTAAATAATTGTTGGACCAGTTCCTGAATTATGTTCTGTACGTTGCTATCTAGGCGGTTTTTGAAGGAGATCAGTGAGGGCGCATCGACAGTGTCCTGGTCCAGTTGATTCCAGATATACACTACTTTGTTGTTAAGGAAGTTTCTACGACACAGCTTGGAACATCTTTCTTTGGAAAGTTTCCTACTGTGCCCCCTAAGATGATTTTGGTGATTGATGTGAACAAAATTGAGTGGAACGTTGAAATGGCCACCCAGAATTTTGTGAACCAGCATAAGATCTCCCCTCTGGCGGCGGTCTCGCAGAGATAGTAGACCCTGTTTGATGCAACAAACCTTATAGGAAAAATCTCTCAGTTCAGGAGGGATTCTGGTGAAACACCTTGTACTTGTTCAAGTTGTAAAATGTCTTTAGCAAAATAGGGATTCCAGCAGCTAACCGCGAACTCCAGCATCGGCCGTATGAAGGCTTTGTATGGCCAAGTATAGTACCCACAGAGTGGTCATTAAAAGCCCTTTGCATAAGGTAAATCAAGATAAGGTAATTTGCCCTTTTTACTAGTTTGGCGATTTGACACTCCCATTTGAGGTCCTGGGTCATTGTAACACTGAGGTCTTTTTGATGCTTTGCAGCAGCGAGTGGGCTACCATTTAGGGTAGATAGTGTTGGGGTTATTGTGTCCAATATGCAGTATGGTGCACTTAGCCACATTCAGAGACATGAGCCACATGTCAGTCCACCTCTCGATTGAAGTAAGATGTTCCTGGCCGGCACGAGTGGCGTAGTGGTGACGCTCGTGGCCTCATGTTAGAGCGCTAACTGACGAGTATAGAGGTCCGAGTTCTATTCCCAGCGCCCGGCCGCATTTGTTCCAGAAAAACAAATTTGAAAAATGGCAATTAGCGCAATTTACAGGTTTTCTGGGCCTAAGTGAATGTGATAGAATACAATAGGCTACCAATAGGCCGCAGTGTTCGAAGGATCGGCAAACCCGGTAATCACATCGAACCAAACTTTTTCGAAAAAAAAAAAAAAAAAAATCTTCCTGAAGTGTTACAGAACTTTATAGCGGGTTGCAGTATATTTTCGTGTCATATGCAAAAAACAAATATTTGACTTGATGTTAACTGACATGTCGCTGATGTAGACCAGGAATAGCAGTGAGGATCAGTCCAATCATTGAGGCCAGAGAGAAGATTGGTGTCAATTGACCGTTTGGGTAGGAAACCATGCCGATTGATTGGAATGATGTTTTAGAAAAGGAAGTTAGTTAGCTCTATTATAATGATCTTCTCCATGCACTTTGACAGTTTCGATATCAGACTAATGGGTTGGTAATTTTGGTATCTGTCTATTGTTGGTATCTGTCTCCATTTTTTTAAAGATGGGCGTAACTACGGCATGAGACCACATCTTCGGTACATATCCATTTGTTTCAAGGGCTCGAGACATGGTATCTGTCTCCATTTTTTTAAAGATGGGCGTAACTACGGCATGAGACCACATCTTCGGTACATATCCATTTGTTTCAAGGGCTCGAGACATGGCATCTGTCTCCATTTTTTTAAAGATGGGCGTAACTACGGCATGAGACCACATCTTCGGTACATATCCATTTGTTTCAAGGGACATTGATTCTCGAGACATCGATGCAGCCAGTGGGGTGCTCATTATTCCACAGTAGTAAGATAGGAGGTATGCCGTCGATACCGGCTGATGCTTTGTTCTTTAGTGAGGTAATAGCTCTATCTGGCAGATATGGAAAGGCGCAGAAAGGCAGATATGGAAATTTTAAGAAGGCATAACCAAGAGGGTGTGTTATCGGTAGAGAGAAAATATGGAGCCTGGCGTTCGCGGATAATGTGGTAGTGGTGGCAAAGAGCGAAGAGGAAATGAAAGAAATGATGAAAAGTCTAGGGAGGCATGTGAGGAAGAAGAACATAGAAGTGAATGTGGAGAAAACGAAAATGATGGTGTTTAGTAAGAGAAAGAGGATGGTGTTTAGTAAGAGAACAAGGAGAACGAATGGAAGGGGGAACAATTGAGCAAGTAAAAGAGTTTAAGTACCTAGGCTACACAATGTAGGAGAGGGCCTCGGATAAATCGCATGTGTGAGAGTTAGCTATGAATGCAAACAAGGTAATGGGCTGTATATGGCGGATAGGAGATAGAAAATTGGGAAGTGTATTTAGAAAGAGGAGGAATATGATGATGTTTGAAAGTTTGATAGAGAGTATATAATATTGTATGGAGCAGAAATCTGGGAATGAAAAGAACAGGAGGAGGTTACGAGAGTGCAAGAGAAATACCTGAGATGGGTGTTAGGGGTAGACAGAGAAACTCTGGGATACATCGCAAGAGAGGAATGTAAGAGGGGCAAACTGAGAGTGAAAGCTGGGAAGTAAGAAATTAAGTTTGAAGATAGAATTAATGGAAGGGAAGACTTCAGGTTACTCACTGAATGCTGCAAAGAAAAATAAAGGATATAGAAATGAATGGAAGAGAGGAATATTACTGAAGAAATGAATACGCGAGTAAGGAAATAGAGAGGTTAGGAGGGGAAGGCAAGTGGATGAATAGGGAGATGAGTGAAAGAGACAAGGACATAGACATGCAGGAAAGAAGAGAAAGAATATGCGAATGCAGATACAATATGAAGTATGAGAGCTGTATGATAGAAGGGAATCTGAAGTACCTGGGAAGAGAAATTGCGAATGAAAAGAAGATAAAGGCGAGGTTCAGATATGGAAATAAGAAAAGGAAATAAATATTGGATGGAAGAAGATGAATGTGTAGGATGTGCTATGAGGAGTGACAGATAGTGGAGCATTTATGGAACGAATTGTATGTCGAATGCATAATCATGCAAATGTATAGAGATGAAAGAAAGAAAGGGAAGAAATACTGAATAAAGATGGAAGAAAGATAAAGGTAAAGTGGGGTGGGGTAAAGAAAAGGTGGATGAAAGAGGTATGGAAGAGAAGTTAAAGATTGGATAGAGAAGAGCAGAACAAGAGAAGCTTGTTTGTGTAAATTTATGATATTGTTTGTGTAAATTTATGATATATTGCATAAGATATTTTGAGTTTTAGTTTTAATATATTTATCCAGAAACCCCGTAAGGTAAATAAAAACGAACATTTATTCAGCTGGAAGCCCTATATGCTACAGAATGCCTTACAATGAACAGGAGAGGAATGATGGAAACGCAAAAAACGAATGCAAAAGCACCAGATTAATATTAAATCCCAAGCAAGAACACACCATCATTTGTAACTACAGTCAGAAGTGAGGTACTGGATATTACGGTAGGTAACGCTAACGTAAGTAAATTAATTAAAAAGTGGAGAGTTACAAGTGAACCCTCAATCTCAGATCATAGGATCATAGAGTTTGAACTGGAAGGAGCGATTGAGGAAAACACCCCCATTCGAAACCCAAGACGAACAGTGTGGCCTATGTTTAGTTCTCAACTAAAAGGGAACCTAGAGCAGGTGACAGTGCGAGTATCACTAACACTACACTGTACTAGAGCAGGCTGTAGGAGAAATAAATGTAGCAATCGCCACGCCATTTGAAAGCCTGGTAACCAGCTGCCCGGTAAAAACCATGAAGGAGCATAAGGATGAAAAATGGTGGAACAAAATGTTGTCTACATTAAGAGCAAAATTACTTGAAAACATGGACCTATGGGAAGACTCAAAAGAACTAAACCAAACTAAAATTGAGTTAGTGTTAATATGTTAGTGTTAATATGTTTATAAATAGTGCCAATGTTACAAACTAAGATCACATGAATGAAGTGATTCGCCTTTACGGATTCTAAGATGTCAGTGGACAACATCATAGTTTTTTTTCTTTTTTCTAGTAATTTAGGTTAAAATAAAATTACTTATTAGTCTAAAGACTAGATTGCAATTCAATAAATAATGGAAAAAAAAATTAAGAGCAAAAGTACATAGGCTTTTCAACAAAGCTAAGCAATATGGAAATTGGCTAGAATACTCTGAGGTGCTTACCACCTACAACAAAGAGATCAGAATGGGGGCATGATACAACCACGGGGCTAAGTCTGGCAGACTGGAGGGCGGCCTTCCTCTGTCCATCTGTACGGAAAACCGAATCAGATGGGCTATTGGCACTTTCCAGCCATTTAAGGCCCAAGGTGTGGACGGACTAGTTAGCGAGAGCTAATGCCATATCTAGCGCTTGGATACATACTGGAGCTATCGAGAAGGGCTACGGTGGTATTCATACCGAAGGTGGGGAAGAAAGACATCACTCAACCGAAGTCATTTAGACCCATTAGTCTAACATCTTTTATGCTAACGACAATGGAGAAGGTAATCCATAATTACCTTACGAGAATAGTGCTGGTAGGTGCACCACTACATAACTGTCAGCATGCATACAGAGCAGGGAAATTCAAAGAAACCACCCTATATCAGCTGAGAAATGAAATAGAAGCAGCACTAGAGACAAAGGAAGTAGCGATATGTGCCTTCTTGGATATAGAGGGAGCCTTTGACAACACCTCACACAACGCTGTCAAAGCAGCCCTCAAAAGAAGGAATATCGACAGCACTATCTCAAAGTGGATGGGAGAAATGCTGTGAACCAGAATGGGGCAGACACAAGTGGGAAGGGACACCATTAAGACCTCCACAACTCGAGGGTGCCCACAGGGAGTTATGCTATCACCACTAATGTGGAGTCTGGTAATTGATGAATTACTGGCTAGGCTGACGACCTAGGCATCAAATGTCAAGGTTACGGCGATGACATAGCCATAATGGCCAGAGGAAAGTTTGATGGAATGCTCTGTGAAATTGTACAGACTGTGAAATCGTGCAAACTCCTATGGAATAGACACGCTGAGGCAGCGGTAGGTAAAGCCAAACGCGCTGTAATGGTGTGCCGAAATCTGGCAGGAAAAACGTGGGGTTGTAACCCCACAATCCTGCGATGGATGTACACCATGATAGTGAGACCTGCGATCACTTACGGGGCAGTTGCGTGGGGAAGTAGAAGCAAGCTGGCCTCTATGAGGAAACAGCTTGAGAAGATTAAAAGACTGGCGTATGTCTGCATCACGGGGGCGATGGGGTCGTGCCCGACAGCAGCAATGGAGCTGCTGCTGGATCTGACTCCGCTGCACCTTGTCGTGGAGAGGGCCGCCAGATCGGCGATTGTAAGGTTCAGCAAGGAAGGAAAAGGCAGAGGTAAAATATTCGAGAGCAGAGAACGAAATAGCCTCGCTGCCAAGATCCCCTGGTTGGAAGCACCAAAAGACGAAACGGTATGCAAATACAATTTCGAGAAAAAACTACACAGCAATGTGTAGTACTAAAGCCGATTGGAGCGACGAATCCTCAGCATATCACATAGAGCAAAATGCTATCAAGTGGTATACAGATGGTTCGAATACAAAGGAAGGTACTGGTGCAGGAGTGTTTGGACCTTGTACCAAATACTTCGAATCCATGGCAACATTCCCAAGTATCTTCCAAGCAGAGGTATACGAAATCGAAAGATGTGTGCAATTTAACCTCGACAGGAATTATCGCAAGAAACGAATTGCTATCCTGTCAGACAGTCAAGCAGCCATTAAGGCCATTAATTCATACACCATCAGATCCAAACTGGTATGGGACTGTGTGGGAAAGCTAAACAAGCTTGGCAAAGAAAATAGAGTAAAGCTGTACTGGGAGTAAGCTGGCTGTAACGAAATAATAATAATTATATCTTTAGTTTATAAACCCTTTATGTAGTAGTAGTAGTAAGTTGTAATAAATGTGGATTTTTGGTTGTTATGATTGTTTATGGGTAGAATAAATTTCCTGCTGAAGCTATTTCCAATATATGCAGTTGATAATCTGCATAATAATGCAATATATTTATTTATTTATTTATAGACTGCTTTAATAAAATGATGTTTTGATGATATTATCATTTATTTACACATTTTCCTAGCATCCTCACATGAAGACAGCTCCAAAAGATAAGGATTTCCAACCATGATAATAAAATATAGTTTTTCATGTATAATTGACAATTTGTAATAAGTTTCAAAACTTTTAAATACCAATTTTAAATTTCTGAGAAAATTGTTAAAATATGTGTATGGCATAGTCATACAGTGAAATCTACCAGATTGTATAAAACTGAGTAAATGAATGACCTACTCGCAGTTCATGTATTCATTTTTAACTACACAATATGACTAGGTAGTTCATGAAACCACCTCTCATATTTTTCTTTATTTATCTCTTTATTAATGGGTCTGATAATTAATACAAGCTTGTCAAGCTTGTTACATGTCAAATTGGTAAGTAAAATATTGTAATCACAGTTAAACAAGTTCCTCATAAAATCGGCAATTTCGTGCTACATACAAACTACAAGAACTGCCGACAGATCATGCAATGGCTCAGTTTTACACAATTTGACTGATTTCACTATATGACTACGATATATGTATCAAAATAACTCAGTAATTGACTCTTCGCTACCTTTATTTTTGCATTTCCAGGAAGAGTGATCATATACTTTACAGGATATTGGTTTCACATCCAATCATAAATTTTTGGTTAACAAAACCCTTCATTAAAGTTTTGGGTATATGAGTGAGTTTTGTTTTATATAATGTAAATATTTCTTACCTCCATCAACAATTGGTATAATACTACTTTGATCTAAAACCCCATTGTCATAATTTAACATTGAAATCAACATTCCATTGATCCATCTCCGAGCTACAATTGAATCCAATCCACACACAATAACATGAAATTGTCTATAAAATGATTCATCGAAGTCTTGAATTTTACAAAAATGTGGAACAACCTGACATCCACTCACTCTCCCATTAATAAAATTAGCAGCACACTTAGCTTTAGATGAACCAATGTCTTTACGACGAAACAAGAATTGCCGATTTAGATTTGATAGTTCGATTGTGTCCATATCAATTACATGGATCTGTTTGAATCCCATTAAGGCTAAATCTTTGAGCAGTTCACAACCTAGGCCTCCAGCTCCAATCACTAGAACTTTACAGTTGTTTGCGATGAAATCTAGGATGTCAGGTGAAGGATCAAAGTCAGGGTGGCTGAACGGCCCCTGGCGTTCCAGAACCTTCTTCAGGTGGCCCCAACGTTTTTGGGAACATTCTTGAGACTCACTCATTTCTATTTGCTTCTGCCGTTCAAATTGTATATTGACATGTGTCAAAGTTGACAGAGATTTGAATGACAGTGACAGTTTGTTTTTAACATAGTTGCCAAACTCCATTCTATTTATATAAAATGAGGAAAAATATTTAAACGCATATATTAATTATCAAAATAATATAGAAAACAACTATTTTCACATTCTCATCATCTCTAACTAGACTTTTTTCGACAAGACAAATAAATTTGTAGTACCAGTGAAGCAAAACTATAAATTCAAAAGTGAATGTTGACTGGTCCATATAAGTGTAGGCTTCTATCTTTAATGCTCTCCCTCTAGTTTTGTGTACCCAGTAATTCTCTCATCTACTTTTGTCTGTGGATGTTTGTATGTTCAGGCATAATTTGTGTTCGTTTTCGATACTCCTGTTCGTGTCTTTTCTGTCTCTTTCATATTCCCATTTCCATACATTTGCATAAATATACTTGGTTTCAGAAACTTTTGAAAATCTAATGAGATTTCGAATTAAAAATCCTTTAACTAGTTTGAATTCAATATCTCTTTACGACAACAACGCACGTGCAACGATACGAAAATCAATAGTGTTCTTCAACGAAACAGCTCAAAATTTTCATCTGAAAACGAAATTGACACGATTCATAAAATCAATTACAAGTAATCTCTTTAATTAATTTAGTAAAAAATTGTTGAGTTTATATATTTCGTAAAATTAGGTTAAGACTTTTATAAGATAAATTAAGATAATTTGAAGTTTGACATCACTGTAGAATGTAGTGCGTTGAACGACACTGGAGCATATTTATGTTGTATGTTTTGTGTGAAGAAGAGCAACAAAACGAGCGGTGTGTAAAATTCTGCTCTTAGTTTCTTGAACTCGCTTTTGTGTGGATATGATTTGTGATCAAGAAATATTGACCAAGGCGAGCGCGTCTCCATCAAAAATCGTTGAGAAATTGATAAACTCAATAGATAATCGATCTTGTACGAAACCGACAACAAGGGTATGTTATCATTTAACTCTTTTACTATTAAATTTATACGATTTTTTAGAGGGAAAAAACTCTAAATAGAAAATTTCTAAATTGAAATTTAAATTTTGTTATTACGATTAATTGGTTAATTATTTGATTTAAAGCTAGCTGTTAGTTGTGCGTTAATAAAAGTTGTTGCAGTTTTTTCTTCCTATGAGATGCAAATCTAGGTTTTCTTACGCAATGATTATTGATTCAAATCGGCAATTGTTGCTTTTAATTGGTTTACTTTTACCATTGATCAAGGAAATAACATTTTCTATAAATTGTACTTTATATCAATTCTTTATAAACATTTAAAATAATCATGAATTAAACATGTTTTATAAATATATTGCAAATTAATAAAATATAATTTTCTAAAATAAAATCAATTTTTAGATATATAAACCATAATTGCTACTAATTCTAAAAGTGCGTTTGATAATATACACATAATTATGATGTATTGCTTCGTTTAAATATTCTTGCAGATATTGAATTGTCGTCACTAGCGCAACCAATAATATACTCTTAGAAAACTACTTCAAGCGCTTAAAAAATGCTCTATAAAAATGAAAATATGCTTTACAACAAATAAAAATATGCCTTAAAAATATATATAATATAATAATATTATATTAAAAATAATGCTAAATTCCAAAATAGTTTGCGATTAAAACTGATATTGAAAAAACTTCGTACCACATCAACCGAAGTTATAGGAGCAAACAAGGGGTCATCCACTCCCTGAAATGTTGCAATGTATTCGCAATTATCCAGATTTTTTTGGTAATTCGAGGTACTCGAAGAAATTACTAGCGTAATGCGTTATAATGTCACGTAATTATGCTAATTCTTTGCTAATGTGAAGTACTGGGAGAAGTCACAAACGTAATGCGTAATAATGTCAGATAATTTTTTAAATACTTAGGTACTGCATGTAATGCCTCGTAAAGGAAGGAAATTTGAAATATTTACTTTTAAATAATTCAATAATTTCTAATGCACTGAACGTTGGAGTATATTTTCTTGTTATAACTATGTGCAACCTGTAAGATACGAGTGCTAGTAATGAAGAAGACATCACGTTAGTAGTATCGTCATTAAATAACAAGTGTATTGAATTTCTATACATTTATTGAAATTGGATTGAAATACAACAAAATTACAATACTCTAAACTACTTTTTCACATTTTTGTATTGCTTATCAATATTAAATAATATGTCACAGTCCTGTGAAGTTAGCAACCAAATTTGAAAAAATATGATATTACATCGGAGTTCTTGGTAGATATGAATGAAATAGTTCTAGAGTACGAAAAAATGGAAAATACCAAAAATACGCTAGCAATACTTTTGAGAAAAACTGCGTTTTAGAAATATTACTGCACCTCGACCATAGTTCTGGTGTACTTGATCAATTTTGCAAAAGTTCTGCAAAAAATGACATGTTGCAAATAAAAATGAAAATTGCAAAAACAGTTCTTTTCGCGGATCTAAATAGCACCCTAAGAGTTCTATCGAAGATCCCTTGACATTTTTTTATTAAAACCTTGGTTCAAAATATATTTTCAATAATAAGGGACCTATAGTTTTGAATGAAAATTTAAAAAAATCACGCAACAGTTATGTTTGGATTTCCCGGTAGAACTCTTAGAGTTCTATCAAAAATCCTTGCAACATTTTTCTGTGAAGTCAAGTATTGGAAAGATATTCGAAAAAAGTTCACTAATGAAGTTCGAGTTCAGCAATGAAGTGCAAAAAAGTGGCGTAACAGTTCTGTTCCTATGTGAATTCGTTGGTTTACTGTAAAAAAGATGCACATTTTCTAACTAAAATTTACTAACTAAAAGTATTTACAAGCTCGGCGCGTGGATTTTCGTGCGGCAGACAAAGGAGAAAGCCGATCTATTCGCCAACAAAGCAGAAACATTCAAAACGCCGCTCGGTCGCCCCGATTTTTTTTCTATTTCCCTTCGTCACATCGGTGAAGTTTAATTTTTCGCATATCTTTCTAATTTTGTAGAAACTTTACAGAAAATTTTATAAGGATTTTCGAAGACAGAACTCTACCAAGAACTTAAAACAGAACTATTGCAAGTTTTTTTTCTTTTTTACTTCGTCGCATCGGTTAAGCTCAATTTTTTGAAAATCTTTTCAACTTTTTTAACTTCACAGTAAAATTGGGATTTTTACAATTATAAGGATTTTCGATAGAACACCACTAAGAATTTTACCGAAAACTGCAAACAGAACTATTGCGCGAAATTTTGCACAAAGTACTCTAGAACTATTTGATATCTACCAGAAACTCCGATGTAATATTATATTTTTGCAAATTTGGTAGCTTCATAGGACTATATATTACTAATATATGTTAAAATTTTATTATTAATGAACGATGATGAACAAAATTGCAAGGACCTAAGAAAATATTACAGAAATTTATAAAAGAATTTAGGGGTTAAATGGAAATTCGCATAAAATTTTGATCAATTTTATGACGAAGAACGTATTTTATGACGAAGCACGGCGCATGTCGCGGCGCATGATGAGCTCTTGCAGGTGTAGTGGGGAGCTTATGTGGCTGTAATGCGGCCGTAATGCGAATATAATGTGAACGCAATTCAGGGAATTCAAGAGTAATTCAAGGAATGCAAGAGTACTTTGTGTACTGTGGTGTAATACTTACGTAATGCTAAGGAATGCAAAGTAATGTGCGGTAATGCTTCTAAATATTAACATGTATTGCAGGAGTGGATGGCCCCTCGGGCGCAAATTTAAATACCATTCAATAAAACTATATTTATTGTCTATTGTTGCATAACTAGGCAAATTTATCGAAATTTCCATCTTAATGAAAAAACATAATTTTTTTAAGTGTTTAAATAAGTTTTTTTTTCACAAAGCGAGCATGTTCTAGTACAGTGGTGAACCTATGGCACGCGTGTCACAGCTGACACGTAGGAAAATTTTATTGGCACGCGAACTATTTCTCATGCGTGCCATCTAACTTCGAAAACTTTAAGTTTTCTAAAAGAAATTTTTAAATTTCTCATTCTACTTTAGTTCAATATGTGTAAAATATAAGACGTGTTATATTGTGTACACACTGTAAACGTTGACCTGGCACGTCAGCATTTCAAAATGTGAAAATTAAAAAAAAAAATGGCACGCCGCCGGAAAAAGGTTCGCCACCCCTGTACATCATCTAGTACATCAATCTCGTTTTAAGCGAATATTTTAATGCGTTAAGGAATTCAAAATTTGAAGCAATGAAAATCAAGTCATTTTTTTTGTCACCGTCACTTAGTAGCTTCTTTGAAATTTTGATTGATGCGTCCCATCTAATACATTAAATAGTTTCTCAATATTTCGAAGTTCGTGGCATAGTACTTTGCGGCATCAATCCATGTTCCCCATCGATTAATTATTGGTTGCGGAGGAAGAGAGAAGCCATGTGTAAATCACCGGCTTTTTTTTACACCGGCTATTCGACGATCGACGTTAGTATACATGCCTTGAATTTCTTCGCAAACTTTTTTATGTCCATGTGCAAGCCGAGTCAAATGTGTCACTTTTGGGTAAAATATGTGTATGGCCTGAGCTTAGGGTTGACAACAGTTCTCTTTAAAGAGAACATGTTCTATTTTCTTACAATTATTTTTAGTTCTCTATATAAAATGATTAGTTATAAATTTTATTTTAATCATGTATTGGATATGTTTCAAAGATTCTGTGAAAAAATCAGTTCTATTATTTAGCTAGCAGAGCAGTACTGCTATCCAAAATTTGGGAAGCAATCGTCCCATTTAACTAAATAGCGAATATTTTGAAATCTTATTTAAATAGAGAAGACTAGCCCCCATTAACTAATTGTAAGTTAGTTTAACAAACTTATTTAAACTTTCTCTTCAATGTTTAATTGTCAAATTATAATTCTCAACAATGTAAATTGTCAAATATCAAAAAAATGCAATAGAAATGAAGGTCAGGCAAAAATTGACATTTTACAAAAAAAAAAGATTTAGAAAATTGCATAAACAGTTATTTTCGCACACTAAGAGTTCTATTGAAGGTCTGCCAGAGGGACCTTCAATAGAACTCTTAGGGTGCGAAAATAACTGTTTATGTAATTTTCTAAATCTTTCTTTTTGTAAAATGTCAATTTTTGCAGAACTTTATGCAAAATCGATCAAGTACTCCAGAACTATGGTTTTAGACTTATGGTTTTTTGATCAAAACCTTAGTTCAAAAGATATTTTAAATAATAAGGGACCCATGGTTTTGAATGTAAATTTTAAATAATCGTGAACAGTTCTGTTTGTAGTTCCCGGTAGAACTCTTTCCCAAAGTTCTATCGAAAATTCTTATTACCTTTTTTCTGTAAAATTAGAAAATGGAAAGATATGCGAAAAATTAGACTTCACCGATGCGACGAAGTGAACAAGGTAAAAAAAGTCTTAGTAGTTCTGTTTGCAGTTTGAAAATCCTAATAACAATTTTCTGTAAAATTAAAAATTGGAAAGATATGCGAGAAATTAGACTTCACCGATGCGACGAAGTGATTTCCATTCAAAACCATGTGTTCCTTATTATTGCAAATATCTTTTGAACTAAGGTTTTGATCAAAAAATGTCAAAGCGATCTTCGATAGAACTCGAAGGGTACTATTCAGATTCGCGGAAAGAACTGTTTTTGCAATTTTCAAAATTCAATTTTTTTACAAAACGTTTTTGCAAAATTGGCCAGGTACTCCAGAAGTATGGTCGAGGTGCCGGAATATGTCAAAAACGCACAGTTTCTCTCAAAAGTGGTTGCTAGCTCATTTTTGGTATTTAGCATTTTTTTTCGCGAAATTCTCTATAACTATTGAAATTTTGCGCAAAGTATACCAGGAACTCATATATACCAGGAACGCCGATGCAATATTATATTTTTGCAAATTCGGTTGCTAACTTCACAGAACTCTAAATGGAGAAACAAAAGAGAGACGAGTTTTTACTTAAAATTTGTTTTCGTGATGAACAGTTGGCAACCCTACCTGCTTTTACCATGTATGGAGCGGGCTCTGATGTAAACAGTAGAATCGAATCTCGATTGAAACTTTCAAACAGATTTTTGATCGAATAATCAAAAAGTCTTGCAATAGTGCTAAGATTTGCCTTGTATAGCACTGCAGTGTTTAATAAAAAAATTTACTTAGCGATCAGTTCATCGTTGTAAAAAATTCAAATGACTCTTGCATCTCCCAGTTATATCCATAGTTTCAGCGATTGAGTCCATAAAAACATATTTTTGACACAATTTTGTATGTGATCGATAGTACTTTTGTGAAGGTCTTTCACGTAATTGTTACGGTTAGTGGTTTCTTACGGCACTTTGTACTCTGTATACTTTTCAAGGAACAACACAAGATTTTTGTTACGCATTTTATACAATGCTATGTCGGCGGCAAAAAGAACTCTATATAAATCTTCTTCAAATTGAGTAGCTTGTGACTTAGAAGATTCGCCAAAGAAAGGTTTTATATAATTTTCTTCTCATTGTTCCTGTTTACAAGTTCGACATGTTTTGAAGTTGTTAAATGCTGCTTTACCATGAATATTTTTTCGGCCGATATGGACTTGTTACACACTTTGCAGAGAAGCCTTCATTCAGTCTTCTTTACGGGATACTGTCGTACATATTCCGACAATTTTTGTGACAAAGACGTTTTTCATTTCGGCTTTATCTTAAATTAATTTAAAACTATAAGTAAACCACATATTTTTCATTTTTATTGAATTTTATTCCTATTGTTACAAACTGGGATTGTTTGTGGAACTGGGAACTGGAATGTCGGCGACTCGAAATAAAAACGGTTAAAGAAAACTGATTCGGAAAACTGACTAATCTGCCCCTAATTTACTTTACCTCCACCTCATGATCTCGGTTCTGAAGTGGGGTGACCTTTCAAAGCGGGCCATACGTACGGATTGCAATCCGGTGTCTTTTTCAATCCGGCCGGATCCGGAATTAGGTATTTGAACATGGTAACAAGTCTTATTCTTATATTTATGACAGATCATGATGAATCTGTCTAATGAAATATAATATATATTTAAATGTTTATTTAGTTTAATCAGCTTACTATAAATACCGTATTGCCGGTGCATAAGGCGCACCTTAAAATTCAATCTACTTTTTGTGCGCCTACAACGCGGACCTATCTTTTAGTGCTCAACCTCATCTTCATTGATCTGTCGCTGTCTTATTTTAACAAGTAGTAACAAAACGGTTTAAAATTTTCAAAATTTGATCTTTTTGGAGAAATTCGAGGTTGTTAGATTTCCAAAATTCCTCCAAATAATCTCACAGTAAAGAAAATAGCGAGAGTCTATGAATATTAATTTTGTCAAATCTTAACTTCGTCTTCATTTATCTGTCGCTGCCTTATTTTTCAAAATATTTGGAGAAACTTTTGGTTTTTAGATTTTCAAAATTCTTCCAAATAGTCGCGCAGTGAGAAAAATAGTGAGAGTCTACAAATGTTGATTTTGTAAAATCTCAACCTCATCTTCATTGATCTGGCGCTGCCTTATTTTACAAAATATTAAAAATTTGGACTTTTTGGAGAAATTTGCGGTTTTTATATTTAAAAAATTCCTCCAAATAGCCACACAGTAAAGAAACTAGTGAGAGTCTACAAATGTAAGTTTTGTAAAATCTCAACCTCATCTTAATTTATCTGTAGCTGTCTTATTTTTCAAAATATTAACAAAACGGTTTTAGGTTATCAAAATTTTGAATTTTTTGGAGTAATTTGTGGTTCTTAGATTTCCAAAATTCCTTCAAATACTTGTACATGAAAATAGTGAGATTCTACAAATATTAATTTTGTAAAATTTCAACCTCATCTTCATTGATATGACGTTGCCTTATTTTTCTAAATATTAACAAATTGGTTTTAGATTTTCAAAATTTGGACCTTTTGAAGAAATGTGTGGTTTTTAGATTTCCAAAATTCCTCCAAATAGTCGCATAGTGAGGAAAATAGTTTGAGTCTACAAATCTGAATTTACTAAAATTTCAACCTCATCTTCATTGATGTGTAGCCTTATTTCTCAAAATACTAACAAATAGGGATTGCAATCCGGTCTCATTTTCAATTCGGCCGGATCGATGGAAGTAAATCTAATAAACTTCACTTAAACACACATAATGATGAATCTGTCTAATGAAATATAATATCTATTTAAATGTCTATTTAGTTTAATCAACATGCTATAATTACCATGTTTACCGGTGCATATGGCACATCCTAAAATTCAACCAACTTTTTGTGCGCCTATAACGCGGACCATGTTTTCGAGGCAATTTTTTGGAAAAAAGGTGCGCGTTATACAACAGCAAATACGCTAATTATTTTAAGTATACATCAATGTTAAATCAAAAACAACCCAATAAATTCATTATTCATTGCTTTTATCATTTAATGTTAGTAGAATGTTTTATAATATACCTATTAAAGAATGCCTCCAAATAAAAAAATTACTCGATAATGCAAATTGCAACCAACTTATCACAAAACAATTATCACAAAATCATTTTTTTAAGTATCTACTCATGCACCAGCGCGATTATTTTACCAAAAATTAGCATCACCGGGTCCGGTATATTGGTACCGGATCCGGTAAACGTCCAGAGCTGGATTCGCTGGATTACCGGATCAAGTTTTTTAGGGATTGCAATCCCTAGCAGTACGGTAAAACTCAACATCTTCGATTAGTATTTTTAATACCGACAACCATTGTGTGTTGTTGATATAAACCATGTTAATTAATCGGCATATTTGTAAATCTGTTTAAGGTATTTCTCAAAACGATGCATGTATGTATTTTTATGTTGAATTGTAGATTAAGAAGTTTATCTCATCTTTAAGTTTATTTTGTTTTGAACATTAGGAAAATGAAGATAATACTAATATTGGAATTCAAAAAACTTTAACAAAAGACTTTTTGATTACCAGTATTTTTTTAATTACGGGTAATTCGGTAAGCTCGTCAATAGAACCCGATTTACAGGTAATTTGAAAAACTTTAATTTGATATTAATAAGATTTATAGGAATCTTCGCCATGAAATCAATGAAAATAATATTTACTTATATAGATAATTAAATATCTGTTACATTTTCTGAAAAGTTAGCAGTAGTTAGTAAAAGTTAACACAGTATAAACATGAGGTGTCCAACCCTTGGAACGCGGTCGTATGTGACCCAAGTTCCCAATTTGTTTAAATTTATTTATTTCAACGTCATACACTAATAAAGAACCACGCCGCAATCGTTTATACATAATTTATTTTTAAAATGGAATAAGTCCATTCGAGATGGCTATTGATTATTGATTATTTTGAATATGATTCGTCCGCGGAATAAGATTAGCGATGATCATATATTATAATACAATAAAACAATAATAAAACAATATTATAAAGTGATGTAAAAGAACACCTTCTTTTGCAGGTATCAAGTTTTATAGTTATTAGCTTCCCAGGAGAATAATTTTCTCGAGAATTCGAGACAAATGCACTCAAAATGTACAAATTTAAAAATTTTTCCTACTTTTACACATATAAAGTGTAAGGAGTACAAAAAAATGAAAGGTATAATAAGCTAGTGATTTAGCACAAATGATAAAGATTCTCATATAATTATTCGTATTCATTCGAAAGACGTTCACCAAATATATAATATTGTTAACAGCAGCTCGATTTTCTCAACAGTTGGTTTAATACTGACAAGATTGCAGTGGTAGGATAAAGCGCAGAATTATAAATGAACTACTCCTGTATCACAATTATAAATAATATTAAATAGATATTTAATTAAAATGAGGGTCCCAATTGCAATAGTCCCTCTTTATTCCTTACAAAAGCAGATAAATCGAATTCGATTGTCTTTCTTGAAGGAGAACAGTACATTAATAAAATGAACTCTTTCATTTCAACAGAAAACCTAACACTCTTGAATAAGGATCACATACCAAAGTTTCAAACCCATATTAGAAACCTTCCAAAAATATTACAACTTTGTTCACATAATTTGAGAAATTTAAAATTATGAATCAAAATCCCATAGCTCCCAGGCTCTACGGTTTCATAAAAACTCACAAACCGGATTATACCTTACACCAGTTGTTTCCTATATTAATAGTATAGCAACAGTTTTAGCAATAAAACTAAATACCCTTTTCAAAAAATACACCAACTTTACTAGAAAATATTCTGTGAAAAAATCACTCGCACTATCTGAACTTCTTAAATCAAAAACAACCCAATAAACTAAAAGCTTTTATACTTTGATATTAGTAATATGACTAATATGTTTTATAATATTCCTACTCAAGAATGTCCCCAAATAAAAAATTTACTCGATAATGTAAATTGCAACCATCTTATAAAAACATAGCTTTTGAGATCTTTGTCAACCACAATTACTTTTTAAATTTAATAATAAATTCTACCAACAAACAACAGGTCTAGCAATGAGATCTCCATTAACTTAACTCTATACCCGCGCCAAATTTGACACCCATACCCACCTACAGTCTCATACACCGAAAGTTCGGAACCCAATTTGGTGGTATGTTTTCAAGAAAATGTATAGTGAAATTATGTTTTCTAAGTTAAACTGTATAATAAAATGTTAACAAAAACATTTTTTCTTCTTCTAACAAACAAACACAAACTTTAATCTGAATGATAACAAGATACACCATAGCAGTTAGAGCATACCATATAAGCAT
This sequence comes from Phosphuga atrata, assembly GCA_944588485.1. NCBI lineage: Eukaryota > Metazoa > Arthropoda > Insecta > Coleoptera > Silphidae > Phosphuga > Phosphuga atrata. Next base: position 31,314,035 of record OX155898.1, read on the forward strand.
GTTCCGTACAAAAATAAATTTTATATTTAGCGTAGTTATAACGTAGTCTTACGGTTCTTTTTGATGTGCAAAATGCACTGATTTTGTTGTCATTAGATGCTGCTGCAGACTCAGGACGATCTAATTTACATATTTCAATGAGCCGTAACTTTGGTGTTTTTTGCAAAGACATGTTGATAGCCTGTCTCCTGACATGCGAATTTATGAAGTCATAGGACTTCCAGAAAAGTTCTACGGTTGACTTTCTTATGGGGATGGTTTTCAGATATATAACTACGAATTTATACCCGCTACATTCATCAAACTGTAGCAAATTACCATGGACCTCGTGTTTGTGCCTCGTGCAACCTTAAAAGTTTCGCACATTTTGTCCACAGTATTAACTCCACCTTTTGTAGCACGCATGCTGGACACAAGCTAAATATTCTGGCTCTTTTGGGGCTCATAAGATACAAGAATACAATTTTCTCTGTGTCCAAATAAGCTGGATTTTTCTTCTTGACCTCTTATCTCTGTAAAGTATTTGAGCAGTTCCCTTTTATTTTTGCGTAGCGTGCCGATCACGGTAAACTTGTGTGACTCAAGTTTATCTATCAAGGGAATAATGGTAAAGAAATTATCATATGTGATGTTACGCGCAGTATTATATATACCTTCGCTGAGTCGCAAAACCATTGACGAGGTATCAAGTCTATAGGCGCCTACGTAAACTTCCATATTTTGGGTATAAAACTATTTGCGTTGATTTTTATACCCTTATTGCAGAGTTTCCCAAATGCCAGTTCGCGACCCGGTACCGGGCCACAGAAAAAAATACCGGGTCGCAATTTTTACGAAAATGTAAAATATATCTAAATAAAATTAAATCGACATTATTGAATAATTTAATTGCGTGCAATTATTGTTTTATACTTTCTGGGAATACACCAAGCTATTCTTGGAAACAACTATTAAAAAAAAAAAACGTATGCAGTCATGGGACCCCCTTTTTGAATTATTATTAAAATAATGAAAGTGCACACAAATATTTTGATTGCATGTTCTGGAAAATATGAATAAACAATATAAATCTCCATATTCAAACCCACTACAAAGTATTTATCTTGCACTAGTTGGACATGCATTTAAGTAAGGTGAATTATAAAGTTGCTGTCGAAGAAACGATGTTGATATTTGACGTTGTAAAATTCTTGTAAGAGTTGTATGGCAATTACCGTCGCCAGCAATGTTTGTGTCGTGATGCAGTAGGACATTTAGCTTTGAACATTCATCATGTTCCTCGTATGGGGCTTGGAATGATTGAAAACTTGGACTAATTACTTGCTGAGCTTCAGTATTACCTGATGATTGAATTTAATTATTCAGAAAGTGACTAAATATTACTTTTTAAGTTTCTTCATTATTTTCGATTAAAATAGGCAGTAATGAATCTTCTTTCGATGATTGTAATGATTCAGGTTCAACACATTTCCTCTTTGATTTAAATTTATCTTGATATATTTGAACGCCTTCAGCATGTTCTAAATCTGTAGTTTGTAAAATTTCTTTTTTCTCTGTCGATACTCTTTTTGACGCTGTGCTTGTGATTTCACTATTGTCTCTCTAAGATGTAAATGTCATAGTGATATAGTGAAATCTGTTGGATTGTGTAAAACCGAGTTATTGGATGATCTGCCGACAGTTCGTTTATTCTATTTGAAATACTTGATACGACTAGCTAGTTCGTGAAACCATCTTAAATTGAATGTTTCTTTATTTATCTCTTTATTAATAGGTCTGATAATTAAGACACGTATCTTTATACTATCAGATGACAGCACTTAGGCATTTCTGGAAACGTCGAATCAGTAAGAATGATAGTGTAAAACCCAGTTAAACTAGTTCGTCAAAAAAATTCACGAGCTGAGCTTTCATGAGATTTCATGAGCTACACGAATTAGATGAACTACTCGAACTGCCGACAGAGATTATGCAATGGCTCAGTTATAAACAATCTGACTGATTTCACTATATGACTACGACATATATAAATATAGTAAATATCAATCACTCAAATTACATGTTCGACAAACATGTGTAAACAGTTAGCAATTGCTTCAAATTGTACAGTTTTATTTTTATAAACTTACTTTTTTCAGTATTTTGTATCCTTTCTTGACTTTCCATTTCTCAAAATTTAATTAAAATCATGAGTATAATATAAACAATATAACTCTTCTATAAATTAAAACAACAAAAAAAAATACGTTTCAACAATTTTTATTTCTTCTCCTTGTTTAGTTTTAAGGTTATAAACAGACCACGCTTGTCTATCACTCTGCGAAAGAAAGAGAGAGAGCACGCATTATAGAAATATACACTGAGAGGAAGAGAAAAAAAGAGAGAAAGAGATCGATATAGAAATATACACTGAGAAAAAGAGAAAGGGCGCGTAACGGACAGCGTACGAGGACAGCGAACGAGGACAGCGTACGAGGACATCGTACGTAACGTAACGTTTTCTGTCGAATCGCTCCTACCGAGATCTCCCTAAAGGAACTTCGTTCCAAAAACAAATAACTCCCACAATGCCGCTTTTGAGAGAACAAACTTAAAGTATTATGATTTTAATTGTAAAAAGTAACTAGTACTTGTATACTGTCTACACTTGCTTTATTGACTATCGAAAGGAATTCGACCGCGTCAAGCATCAAAAGATGGTGGAAATATTATCCATAACCGGGATTGACCAAAGAGATATTACATTGATAACGAATCTCTACTGGAACCAGATTGCCGAAGTAAGAATAAACGGAGGAACATCTGACACTGTGTCAATCCGAAGAGGCGTACAACAGGGCTGTATATTGTCACCACTCCTATTCAACATCTATTCGGAGGCAATTTTCAAAGAAGCTTTAGCGGAAGCTATGAGAGGTATCAAAATAAATAGAGTAAGTATCACCAATATCAGATATGCAGACGACTCCGTAGTCTTTGCCGATAACATATTAGACGTACAAAATATGATAATACTAATATAGAATACCTGAATATAGTGAGCATCATGGATTGGACATAATGTATCAATTATATATAATAAAATTTAAAAAATATAATAAAATATATCAAAAACTAAACTGCTAGTCTTCTCCAAGAGACCCACTGCTGAAACAATTTTGATTAACGGCAATCAGATTGAACTAGTCTCGTGTTTTAAATATCTGGGTAATAATTAAAGGAAATATTCAAGAGAAAAGATCTGTTGGTAGACGTCAGAACTCCTGGTTGAAAGACCTCAGAAGATGGTTTGGGTGCACTTCCATTGACATCTTTCGAGCTGCTGTGTCCAGAACAATGTTAGCTATGTGGATCGCTAACCTTCAAAGGGAGAGGGCGTCATAAGAAGAAGAACTAGGACTTAAGTACTAGTTCTTATTTATTATTTTTTTTTAAACGCATTTCTGATTTTATTTTCGCTTTTTCTTGTTTTAAAATAAAAACACGCCATTTTGAAATATATTTGAATTGTTATCACATGAATGCGCAAACAAACTATGGCGCACAACATATGCCTATGCCGTTTCTGACTATCTCTCTCATTTGATGAATAATATTTACGGGTCACGAAAGAAAAATATTAAAATAACCGGGTCACGAAGAAAAAAGTTTGGGAAACGCTGTCTTATTGGGTTTCGTTGGTATATACATATGCATGAAAAGTTGATCCTATACTTGCGTCGGTCCTACAAACCAATTGACGTCAAAAACGGTCACTTGTGCTGCTCGCACGAACGCACTGCCGCACACTGGAATTAATGTTGCAACGAAACAGGCAGCTAGCAGAATGTGCAAAATGTCAGCATTGAAAAAAACGACGGAAGAGTATTTTGTCGGTGTCATAGACCAATGTGCGAGTATAGGAAGGTTAAACCCACTTCTAGCCGATTTATTTATATCACATATTAAGGAACACATTTTCAAGTTCACTCTCGAAGTAGAAAACAACAATAAAATAAACTTTTTGAATCTAACTTTAATTCAAAAAAAACAACAAAATTTAATTTAATATACAGAGAAAACCGACTATTGTGAAATCCCTTTCACATCAAATTACCCATTATCATTCCATGCTACATCGAACCTTTTCCATCCCTATTACCGCGGACAAAAGAACTAAAGAATTGATGTCAATTGCCACAGGGAATTGCACTCATCCAAAATTCAACAAAAACGGGACCAAATCACAATGACCAAAAAAAAAACCTAAAGTTCAAAATCCAGATTCAAAAACTTTAATTTCTCTCACAATGTTGGCAAAACCAGCGACCAGATAGCAAACGTTTTGCAAAAACAAAATCTAATAAAGTAGCACTTACACCTCCTTCAAAATTATCCCACATAATATTTATTGCTAAATACAAAATCGAACCCCTCAAAAAATACGGCGTATATGAAATTCATTGTTCGGAATGCAATAGCTAGGGTTGCCACCTCTCCGGTTTTGGCCCGGAGACTCCGGGTTTCAGTGAGTTATCTCCGGGCTCCGGGTTTAACTATTATTTCTCCGGACGGCGAAAATATCCATATCCATATCCAAAACGATCCATACGTCAAAATTATATGCAGTGTCGAGTGTATCTCGTGTACCGTGTACGGAATAGCTAACACGGTCGGCGGTCCAACGACCCAACGTCTACAAATTGACGCAGTACTGGCTCCATCAAAGATAACCTAATCTAACCTTAATCCGAAAATTTTGATAAGTAATTCATAATGCAGCTAGACATTGTCTCTCGATGTTGAAACCTTGGTATTAAAAATACATGTTGAATTTTCTATTAGCTCTAAAAGAATTAAGGAAATAAAAGATTGCTTTGATGTTTTGGAATTGGAATATGACAATATTATTCGAAACATGATGAACGAGATGGCTATCTCTACATAAAGCTTTAGAAAAATAGTTAATGCCTGGTCAGCGATAAAACATTTTTGTGTACAACTGGGCGAAGAAGATACGCACAAAATCATTTGGAAATTCGTGAAGGATAGTGTGAAGATGAGATTCGAGACGATAAAGATAGTTTATCTTTAGCAGAATGTTATATTCATATTTCATATTTGTTGATCATTTTATGAATCAACATATTTTACAGCTTCAAAATCAATCGGTAAAAAGTTCCGAATTGTATGACATAATGTTATCTCTGCAATATAAACTGGAGAATAGATTAGAAGATCAATTTTTCAGTAGTAAAGTGAATACAAGTTGTACAGAAAGGCAATTGATTACTTGGAAAAAAATTATAATTTTGAAAACAGTCCATTCAAATATTTTTCAGTAATTAATTAATTAAGGAGAATTTCAAATACCAAGATTTTTTAGTTGCTGCAAAATACGTAAATGTAGAATTAGATGCCGCTAAATTATATGATGATATCTGCCTTCCTAAAAATAGCATTCATTCCACCAAAGCGCTCGATTTTCCAACTGATAAAAACTGGATATAAATATTTTCTTCTTGTGTTTTCCCTGAACTACCAGAACTTGTTGATATAATTCTATCGATACCTAAGTAATGCATATGTGGAATGAATTTTTTCGATTATGTAGGAAATACTTGACAGACAACCGTAACAAGATGCGGGTTGGTAAAGGCAGAATTATGTATAAAACTTAATTTTGACATGACCTGTCGACAAATATTTTTTGGATTCATAAAAACACCAGAAAATGGAGATCATGTAAAGGCTGCGATGTCAAACAAGAAATATACAGAGAAAAATAAATAAATAATTTATTATTTACTATTTTTTTCATCTTTACCTGTTCTAATTGTATACGTAAAATGTTAAGTTTGGTTTTTATCAGTTATATGCAGAGTAAGTAATTACTCTGTGGTAATTAGAAATTGTATTTAATTTGTAGGAATGCGAATTTTGAATTTGTTAATTTATATAAATTAAAAAAATTAAATATTTATGCGTGTGGTTTTTTTTTTAGTTATCGCCTCCGGACGAGACCTAGGTCTGAGGGGGTAACCCTAGCAATAGCGTGTACGTAAGTCAGGCAAGACGAAGTATTCTAACTCGTTTTTCAAACATTACCGGGCCTTTCGTCTGAAAAAAAAAATCAAGTTCATTTTCTAACCATTCTCTAGAATGTAATAATAAATTTCACGAAAAAGATTATTTAACACACCTAACCACCTGACATACGTCTCTCAGACCCAAAGTAGCAGTAATTTTCTCATCCGAGACGTTTGGCAGGTGGTTAAGGGTTAAAAATCCTGCATAATTGCAACAAAGGCGAAACTTAATCTTCTGGAGTCATTAGAACTTTTCAAACAAAGCTGGAAACCATCAGTTAAACTCCTTAACGAAAAAACCTACCAATCTCTTCAAAACTTTTTCTTCTAACTCAATCGTTTCCAGATAAGTCCCCAACTACAGACCCCACCTCCCTTTCCCACCGAAACTCTTGGTATAAATTCAATGTCATCAATTTGAAATCCACTTACAAATGTCTTTCAACAGTCGAAACTCGAGTCGGGTAAAGTGTGTACAATTATATAACGTCACAAATTAAAAACCATTTTTTAAAAAACCCACAAATATTTTTTTTTTCAGCTGAAGTACTCCACCTTTATCTATGTCCATTGCATACTGATGATGTTAACATTATTAACGAAATGTATACTTGTATTATAAAAAAATATAACTCAAGACTCAACGTATTTTCATTTCTTAGATATAAAATCTCAACGAACCCAAATATTTAAAATAGTTATTATTTGTTAATAATTATATTATATATTATACAATAGTAATATTTTTCCGCAACCTTTAATATCATGTTTTCAATATTTTTGTTTTGTTTCATTTTCTATTCTTTATTGCCACACGACTTAACAAGATACCACGCTAATTTATATCAATTTTCTTTATATATCTATGCTGTAAAATATGTAGACTATGACTTGAGTTGGGAAAATTATTTCCTAAATCTGTACATTGAATTATTACCATAATTAACATTCTTGAATATGAATTATGTCTTATGGAAGTAGTAGTACATTTTTTGCAATGAATAAAGATATGAAATATTTTTACGCTATAATTAAAAATGTGTTCAATTTACGTAAATTTAAAAACGTTTTTCAAATTATTGGTCTAATGTTCTTACACGAACTTTTGATTTGAATTTTGTATGTAAAATTACAATTTATTACCGAATCATTTTTGAATAACAAGTAGAAAGTCATTTGGTCATATAATACGTAAATATATAAGAATGAACCCAAGTAAGTTCAATAAAGAATTTTCTTTAGATAATCCTGCATGCAATAACATTGTATAATAATTGATATTTATTCAGAAATTTATTGAAAATAGATTGATTTTTATTCTTAAAAATAGATCAATTAATATGATTTAATAGTCGTTCCATTACTCAACATGCTTTTGCATATAAATAATTTGTTTAATCTGGTTTCTCCCGTCTCGTATGTGTGTTAATATAAAGCAATCAATAGTTTATAGACAGACAGGCGTCGTGTCGTGGACGAAGACAGATATTTATCGCTGTAATATTTGCACATGTTAATACTTTTTTTATGAATTAAATAAATTGCAAGTCGGTTACATTTATATTAGCATGATTCTATTATAAATTTTTTGTTGTGATTACATACTTAGTTTATAGTCAAATATTGGATATATTCCCAACAATAGGGATTATGCATCATTTTTTTAAATTCGTTTAATTCACTTTTTACTTCGTTAAATATAAATTCTGTTTAACCTTGACCTTTTCTAGTCTTGTTTAGGCATATATAATCTTGCGTAGTTTTGCCGAATACTGTCTATTTCTGGATGAACGTCTAAATGTAAACATTTTTAACCTTGTACAGATTTATCCAATTTTGACTAGTCTTGTCCAATATTAGTAAAACAACGAATTGTAAGTGATTTCTATTTCCAAAGACATCATTAGAGTCTCGTCGATTAATAGACAACAAAAACCATATATGGAATTGAGAAATAATATTTGATATTCTTGATGTTGGTATTCCGGTACTAGACGATATTTATAAAATGTTTTTTTAGCTTTTTACATTATGGAAATAGCGATTAAAACCGAAAATCTGTATTTAATAACTGTTTATGCATATAGTAACCAATACTGAACGTGCCCTGTGACGTCGTCCAAAGCGCGCGAAAAAGGGGGGCGTTCAAACAAATTTATTCAAATCAAATTTAATCCGTATTTTATATATTATTTTAAAAATTAATTTGAATAGTTTCAACAGTATTTATATTTCTTGCTATGATATAAGGTTATAACTAGACATCGGATTATATGCATTTGCATGTTTGCATATGCAAATGCATAAAACGCTATTTTTATTGCATATTTTAGTATTTCTTCATTTATAGTGCTTATTTCAGTAGTTAAATGTGTTTTGTATTAGGCGGGAACGGTGGCGGGTCGCAACCCGACACTTGGCAAACCGACTACTGGCTTGCACTAGGCGAAAGCGTTTGCGGGATACGGCAATTTTCGGATTGCTTGTCATTAAATCGTTCGCTGTGTTTGTATACCTACGGAAATTTTGTTATAATGCCGCCAGAAAAAACCCAGATTTTAATGGAATCTTGGGTTAAAAATTACCCAGGCCAATTTGCGACTGATGCCACTGTGATTTTCTGCAAGGTTTGTGACAAACGAACACCTTCATCAAAAAATATCAGATCGATCAACATGTGAGTACTGCTTCTCATATATCTACAAGACAGAAATCTTCAAAAAATCGTTAACAACTGCTCATTCCTATTTCGCCTTCTAATTCAGATACTACGAAGAAAATAGAATTGAACAAAGATTTATGCGAGTTATTTATTGCGTGCAATATTCGTATTCATCAATTGCGATATATGCCAAAGTATTGTATTAATCAGATAATTCCTGAAGAATCCACGATTCGAAAAAACTACCTCCCAAGAAGCTACGAAGATGTGCTAAGTAAAGTACGCGCTGATCTTCGAACAATTTGATATGGATCTCAGTCGATGAAACCACAGATTCATGTGGATGTTATATAGCGAATTTGATTGTTGGAAAATTATCCAAAGAGCCCTCTAGTCCCCATTTGGTTGCTAGCAAGGTCCTAGAACACAACAAATTATCGCCCGGTTCATAAATGATTCCATCACATCCCTATTTTTGGATTCTTCTATGGACGAGACTCTGAAAGTGTTTTACCCAAACTTACGTCACATCACCTGTCTAGCTTTCCACTTACGGAAGAGATCAGGAAAGAATTAGGGAATGTCAATAAATTGATTTCCTCTACTAAGAAAATGTTTTTAAAAGAATGATCGCGCGTACAAAAATATAAAAGACGACTGCGAAACCTAGCACCACCTCCAGAAACAATATTAACGTGGTGGGGAACATGGTTGAAAACTGTATTGTTTTATGCCTAGAATTTTGAGGTCATAAAAGAATAGTTGGTCAATTTGACAGTTCACAAACCATTGCAATAATTTTCAAGCCAGCTGGCATTTCAGGATCCTTTAATCCTTAAGTCCTTGGAAATATTGGAAAAAATGATTCAACGACCTTCCGAGTTCACTATCGGAAAAGGTCCGTGGTAAATTAAATGCTTTTTAATAAAAACCCAGGTATTGAATGAATAAAGAAAGTAAATGTATCTATAAAAGGCACCAGCCAAACTCTGCCTGAAGAGGTTTTTGCAGAAATGACGGCAAAATTCAGGTTCTGTCTAGTAACGTCAGTTGACGTAGAGAGGTCATTTTCAGCGTACAAATTAATATTAAGTGACAAACGTCACAAGTTTGGTCTAGAAAATCTAGAATGATATATTAAAGGACGCGATTTTTCAGCACGCCTTCAAGTTTAGAAAACGTCGAGCATAGCGAGGAAGACGAGTTCAGTAAGCGCGATTTTTCAGCACGCGTCCAAGTTTAGAAAACGATAAGCGTAGCGAGGAGCATCCTTTAATATACTATTTTCTATTTTGCGTCTGTAATGGAATGAGTCTATTACAGCCAGCACTCATATGCGTGCGGTTATGGCTCGCCGAGTGCTGTTATTAGCATTAATTAAATTTGCGTTTTCGCGATTTCCACACATCACATAAGCTCAAAACTATCTCGCCGAAAATTTGACACTGACAGCTCTGAATTTCAGTGCCAACATTGAAAACATTAACTCATAACAGCACTCGCCGAGCCATAACCGCACGCATATGAGTTCTGTTATGAGTCCATTACAGATGCAAAATAGAAAAAAAATATTTAATTTTTCCTCCTCGCTACGCTCGTCGTTTTCTAAACTTGGACGCGTCCTGAAAAATCGCGCTTACTGAACTCATCCTTTAATATACTATTTTCTATTTTGCCTCTGTAATGGACTCATAACAGCACTCATATGCGTGCGGTTATGGCTCGCCGAGTGCTGTTATTAGCATTGATTAATTAAATTTGTGTATTCGCGATTTCCACACATCACATAAACTCAAAACTATCTCGCCGAGAATTTGACACTGACAGCTCTGAATTTCAGTGCCAACCTTGAAAAAATTAACTCATAACAGCACTCGGCGAGCCATAACTGCACGCATATGAGTGCTGTTATTAGTCCATTACAGACGCAAAATAGAAAAAAATATTTAATTGTATATTGTCACAAGAAATACAACTGTATATTGTAAAAAATAAGTAATTTCTAATAATAAATAGTATTTTGATTGTGCATATTTCGCCTATTTTTTGTGCATATTTCGCCCATTATTAGTGCATATTTGCATGCATATTTTGGCATGTTGTTAGTGCATATAATCCGATGTCTAGTTATAACGAATTAAAACGTGAAATATCGCTTCAGTTGACTGCTAACAATTTTGAGAAGTTTTGTAAAAGCTTTGACTCATTGTCATTGACTCTCGTATAGATAAAAACTTTTAGTTCAAACGAAAATTGTGATTCCTTAAAAACTAATTATCTACCTGTGCCAGTTTAATTAAAATATGAAAAAAAAGTGAGCAGATGTTGTATGCTGGAATGCGGGGCATGTTCAAATTAAAAAGAGGAAAATAAATATTTGAAACTGACTAAATTTTTAATATGATACCCTTAATATGAAGTTGATATTAATATGGCCAACTGAATAGATTTGCTTATTCTAAAACCAAACGTTTTATTATTATTCTTAAAATTATATTTTGTTTTAAAGATAATAGCGTATTTAATATAATTTTATATTAAATACGTATATATAATGTTAAATAAATATTTTATTCAAATATAATTTTATATTTGATGATTCTATTATTATAATATTAGACAATCAAAATGTACGAACAAATGAGCCGTTTTCTTTGAAAGTAGTGTAAGTGTATTTTATTTTATATGCAGATATTTAAGGTTTTGCACTTGAAAAATATGGATACATGTTATTACACTACTTTAGTATTTTTTAAATATTAAATGCATTTCAATTTATAATGTAATCATTTTATAAATGAGATTAACAAAAATTTATACTTTTAATGACTTCAAAACGACTTACACCACTAACAAAGTCAGCAAGAAGTAAAAATCTTACATTTACAAAATATTAACTACGGGATCTCAATAGACCTTTTTACGGTTACTTAAGCGCATGCGCATCCGCCAAGATTGAAAGGCGGGAATATGAAAGTTTCGGGCACATTTTTAGTTATACGCCAAAAAGTTCGGACACTTTTTTACGTATAACATGGCGGAAATTGACACATGCACACAAAAAATTTTCAACTATGAAAAGGTCTATTGAAACAAACCAAAAAAATTAAAAATAACCAAATGAAAAGGCTTTATTTCAACATTTTACATTGTCATCTGATCTCAATATGGGTTGTATGATTCTCTTTCTTCTAAAATATTTATTTAAATAATAATTATTTTCATCAGAATTGCAGTATCTGATTTTAGGATTCTTTTTTTGTTTATATTCAATGGGATGACACTATTAAAAATAATTAAAATGTAAAATGACATGTATCAATATAATATTTTTTTTCTGTAAATACTCACCAGAATTACCGTTCGATTCTAAATTGCAAATTTCCATTTTAATAATTATATAATATGAAATGCACACTTCTTACCAACTTAACACTTAATAGTTATAAACGTAATATTTCATACAGTGACTTATATTATTTCATACAGTGACTTATATTTTATAATAAACGGAGAAACACCGAAATTCCGGGAAACTATGAAAATGTTTATGTCATTTACAATGTTGCCACTCATATAAAATGCACTAAAGAAATTAAGAATTTTGATGAATTTTTAAAAAAAATGTCTTGGATGAAAGTGGACTTACACCATTTTCAAAGTAATTATATTAAACAACGTCAAACCTTATTTTGTCAAACAAAAGAAAGCATACTACTTATAGATTACTACAAAAATGTTAAAGGGCATGTGTTATATGTTTAAATTAAGTAAAAGGGAATTGTTTATGTCTAATTGATCATTCAAAATAATGCCTATTTAATTATATTTATGTATGTCTAAACTTTCTAACAAATTTAGTTTTTTACTTTTCTTGTTTGGAATGACCTTCTTTTGGAATATTTGTCCTATGTACTTTATTACATTAATCACATGTTAAGTTATAAAGTTCCCTCCGAGTTGAACTTATTAAATTTGAAACTTAAAAACAATTTATGTTTTTATCTTTAATATTAAATACAAACTAAATGAGAATGGTGTAAACCTAAACCATTGTTTTCTCGTTTAGGTTGTATTTAATATTAGGTATAAAAGCAGACGTTACCGTCAAGACCATAAAAATCAAGTGAATTTATTAAATCACTTGCATAATCCCTATTATGGATGAAAACACTTTATCTAAATGGAGCTTATGGTAAACGTTTTATTCTCATTTTATACGTAAAACTAGGTGTTTCAAATAAAGAGAAATAAAAAACTAAATTAAACCTCCCAATTGAAACATTCACATATAACCAACGAGAAGCTATTAAAATGTTAAGTACACTCAACATTCAATTATTTGTTCGTACATCGTGATGGTCTAATAAAATAATAAGAAAATCATTAAACATAAAATTTACTCTCGGTTATAGAACACTCTCTAACTTTTCGAATGGATCGAATTAAATGATATATGCTTTCTTGTGACAAGCAGTCCGGGGCATGATACTACTACGCCGTTTTCTTTAAAACAAAATTGAATTTTAAGCATAAAATAAAATGTTGGATTTTAGAATAAGCAAATCTATTCAGTTATAAGCAAATCAACTTCATATGGAGGGTATTATATTAAAAATTTACAGTCATTTTCAAATATTTAATCTTCTCTTTTTAATTTGAACATGTCCTGCATTCCAGCATACAACATCTGCTCATTTTATTCTTTATAGTATATTATAATTAAACTGGACCAGGTATTTAATTAGTTTTTAAGGACAAACTGCAGAGACAATTTGTAAAAAAAAAGACTTGGTATATTACAAGAACGACTCTTCATACGTTCCAATTTATCAATTCGAGAGTAAATGAGAGTCAAGGATTTTACTAAACTTTTCAAAATTATCAGCAGTCAACTAAAGCGCATTAGGGAATTATCATTTTATTTTATTTTTTTAATTCGCTTTTTAATTCGTTATAACATAAAAAATAATATAAACACTGTTGAAAGTAATAAAATTAATTTTTTAAATAATATATAAAATACCGATTAAATTAGACCTGTTTGAACGTCCCCATTTTTCGCGCGATTTGGACGACGTCACAGCCAGTGTTCCCTCTATTTCAAAGCAATTTTTTTCAAAAAAAAATGTGTGCGGCAATTACAAAAACGCATATAATAAAAAAATACAATAATATTAAATAATAATTAATATTCAGCTAAATTTTGTACCGACTTATACGCATTAACATGAAAAAAGTACTCTAAAATCAAGTCAAATCATTAGCTCGTTAAGCCAGAATTTAGCTGATTACTGTGGCTTCCCATTTCTATTTAAATGGAAAAAGAAAATTTAATACTTACGTTGACTGGTCTAAATCAAACAAGAGCAACAATTCACAATTACTTATTATTGAACAATTTTAGAATTACGGATTATATATTTTTTAATGGCTTTTATTTTATACTTCTCTCTCCTGTCTTTTGGTTTTAACCACTCTGTATGTGTATATATACTTTACTTAAATTTACATTGTTTCCGTCATTCATACATGATTTTACTCTTATCAGCATATCAGCGTAGAGTTTTCATGCAATCTATTTCTTTGTTTCATTTTTCTAGAATTCTAGACCATCATTAATATATGGTCATACATCCATCAAATGATATCCAATCTTCTATTTCATCCGTTGGAAACATATTATCTGTTTAACATATTAATAGTTACATTTAAATCATTAGCATTTTTTTAAAGCACGCTTATTATATTGCACCATGCCATGTTTCCAAGATAATTTTCCTTGATTTTATTAATTCTTGCATGAGCAAATTGAAAAGCATCTATGGGTGTTAATTCACGGCGTTAGGTAAAAAAATTGTGTCAGACCTGCTCGTTGAGAGATTGAAAATTGCTAATTTCGCTGCGAAAGTATCCACAGATGATGCTTATGTCCTTATTGCCGAAACTAAAATCAGAACAACAAAGAGCTGCTGTCATCATAGGTGAGGACATAGATTTATTAGTAGTTTTAATTGAACGTACTAAATCACCAAGGAACCAGAATCATGAATGAACCAGAAATTTACTTTAAAAAAATTGCAAAATTTACTAAAAAAAGGCAACGTTGAAACACAACTATACCCCACTAAAAGTTTTGATAAATATCGGGGATATTGTAATATTGGGGGATATTGTAAAGAACATATTTTATTCTTACACGCATTCAGAAGTTGTGACATGACGTCTGCTTCTTTTTGGAAAGGAAAAAAATAGAGTCATCACAACATTAGAAAAATTATCTCATTTGGATCGTCTGGCTCATGTATTTCAAGAAGAAAACTGTGTTTTGCCAACATTATATGAAAATGGAACTCTTTTCTTGGCAGTCAAAATCTGACGGCAACACCGATTACTTTCGATACACAGAGTTTATTAAATCAACCAAATTAAATAAAGCTGTGAAGTTATCACTTCTACCACCAACCAGTGCAGCAGTTCCTCAACACATTAAACGTGTCTACTACCAAATTCAAACTTAGACAATGATTTACAACCCCAGGAATGGGGTTGGGTACTACAAAATGAAAGCCTAACGCCGGTAACAACACTTGTACCACCTGCACCAGATGCACTACTTACTTCAATATTTTGCAACTGCAAGAATGGTTGTGGTTCGCGTTGTGAATGCCGTAAGTTAGGGATGCAATGTTTTTTAACTTCTGGTCAATGCAATGGAAATGCATGCCTCAATGCATCATCATATCCTTCAGATGTTCATGAAGACAATGCATATGACCCTGAAATTATATCAATGATAACGAGAAAGATGAGAATGAGTCTGAAACTGCTGGTCAACGGGAAGAAGACTAATAATAATAATAAAAACAATAATATTAATATCAATAAAAACAACATGAAAAAGAAAATATTTTCCATAATAACTTCCATAATAAATGCAAATATGATAAAAGGCAGAGAAAACGAGATATTTTCAAAAAACAGATTTTTTCGAACTTTGACCTTGAATATGTAAGGGCTCTAACATGCTGTCATATGTGACTTTCGAGACAACATTTGTAATGCTAAAATGAAGAATTGTGAAGGATAATGCTAAAATGCAGGAATTAGATTCTGGGGTGATATGAATAGATGACTGGACTATACGTATTTTGCCATGTGGTTATTTATTTCTCGAACCGAAAGTAAATGTTCATTTTAATTTCGGACAATAAATTATCAATTACAATTTTTTTTATATAGACTACATATGCAGGTGCAATTTTGTTTTCTGCACGAAAAAAAAATTGTGCGCGCCTATATTTTTCATGTGCGCTATGTCTTAAATATATGTGCGCGCGCACAGCTTAGGGGGAACGCTGTGACCAGTGTTACAGCGCACGTTCAGTATTGTTTACTATATGCATAGACAATTATTAATTAAGGATTTTCAGTTTTAATCGCTATTACGATAATATAAAAAGCTAAAATTCCATTTTATAGATATTGTCTTGTACCGGAAATCGGAATGCCAACATCAAGAATAACAAAGATTGATTCTGTTTCAATTTCATAAATGGTTAAAGGTAAATTTAGCCATATTATGCTACTTTATTGTTGTCTATTAATCGATAGACTTTAATGATGCGTTTGGAAATAGAAATCACTTCCAATTAGCGGTTTGACTAATATTGTACAAGACTGGTCAAAATGGGATAAATCCAGTGGCGGCTCGTGGATGATGTTTGTGGGAGGGCTGGAAAAATAATAATAAAAAATCACTACGAGTTGAAAAAACCGCATTTTTATTGACACATACAGAAATATATTGGATTTTTTAATTCAGTGACAACCTGCTAACCAATTATGCTTCATATAAATGTTGAAATTAAATTTTCGGTCATATTTATTTGAACGACTTTGTGACACTGGACAAATATTTAAATCTGGAGTTTCATTCCAGTCGTGCAAAGTTGATCTTTTGCAAATGCATAACTGAATTTTTTGCTTCGTTTATTTCTATAAAAATTTAATTCAAATTAAATTCAATAATTAAATTCAAAAATAACTAGCTTACATTCTATGTGTATAGCTAAGAACTACTTATTTATTAATACTTTGTATTAACCTATCGAGGTATTTAGGTATACCACGCAAGTTTATATACGGCTAAGCAAGGTTAAATAAAACTAAACAAAATCATCTATTTCATAACTGATTAAAGCTTAATTTAGCAATATTTATATTATTAATATCTATTCATTGACAAACTTGACTGCTGCCTATTGGTCGACAGACTTTAGTGATGACTTTGAAAATGAAAATCACTTAGTTGTTTTACTATTTTTGAGCAAGACTGGACATGATCTAATTTATTTGTACTATAATATGATATAATTTAAATGAAAGGAGAAAGGGTTTGGAATTGCTGAGACGGGCGAAAAAAATTAAAGAGCAAACAGGTAATGGAGAATGGTACAATGAAATATGTATACCAGCTTATTTTATTTAGTCTTTAGGTAAATAAATACAAAAGTAGGTAAAGTAGATAAATAATTAATTAAATAAAAAATAGAATGTTAAAGAAGACATAGGTTTAGTTTTGTTTATCGAAGATTAAGCAGGAATAGGAAACATTGCACAACGCCAAACAAGACTAGACAAAACGAAGGTGGTTAAACAAGACGAGAAAGACTAAAGGATACTTAATAATATAAGATCGGATAAGATTTGACCAGGCAGAATGAAGGAACAAGATCGGGAAAGACATTATATAAGACAAAGCTTTGACAAAAGCACTTGTTCATTGTTCATGATAATTTCTAATCACTATATACCAAAATCGCCTTAGGTAATGGGAAACACTACAGAAATATATAAAAAAAGAAATTTTCTTTCAATCATGACTAGTATAGTATGAATATCGACGCCGATAAATCTCATAACATGCAATGTGACGTCAAGCTTCGATTCGACCAGTGGTAATGCGTTTCCCAAATTTGAATTTCGCTCGCTTATTTTGAACTATTTGATTAAAGTTTTATGGAATTAAATACAAACTAATTGAGATAATAATGGTTTAATAAAAAAATCAAATAAATTCAATTCGCTTGCATATTCCCCATTATGGATGAAAACACTTTATCTGAATGGAGCTTATGGTAAAGGTTTTATTCTCAATGTATACGTAAAACTAGGTGTTTCAAATAAAGTGATTTAAAAAATTAAATTAAACCTCTCAATTGAAAGATTTACATATAACCAACGAGAATCTATTACAATGGTAATTACTCCTAACATTCTACATATATTGAGGATCAAATTAAATGCAAAATCCAACAATTATTTCTTCCTATATCTTGATGGTCTAATAAAATAATAAGAAAATCATTAAACATAAAATTTCCCCTCGGTTATAGAATACTCTCTAACCTTTCGAATGGATCGAATTAAATGATATATATCTTCTTGTGACAAGCAATTGTAGCAATCCTAGGCATGATATACACTACAACGTTTTCTTGAAAACAAAATACCATTTTAAGAATAAAATAAAAAGTTTGGTTTTAGAATAAGCAAATCTATTCAGTAGCATATCAACTTCATATTGAGCGTATTATATTAAAAATTTACCATCATTTTCATATATTTAGTCGCCTCTTTTTAATTCGTACATGTCCCGCATTCCAGCATATAACATCTGCTCGCTTTATTCTTCATACTATAATTAATCTGGGCCAGGTAGTTAATGAGTAGTAACTAAGGTTTTTTTGTTTCTTTAAAGTGTAGTTTTAAGTTTGAGTATTTGGGGTATTGTTGGGTCGGGTTATTATTGCTGTTCTGTTATCTATGTTTTTTTTTGTTGTTTTTTTATTGTATTTTCTTTCTTTTTGTTTTGTTTTGTTGTAACTGTTTTAAATATGTAAATATGCCAATAAAGGTAAATAATAATAATATGAGTATTTAAGAAATCGTGGTGACACATCCCAATTTCCGTATAAACTAAAAGTTTTTATACAAAGGACAAACTACAGAGAGAATTTGTAAAAATATCACTTTGCATTTTACAAGAACGACTCTTCATACGTTCCAATTTATCAATACGAGCGTGAATGCTTTGCAGCGGGTCAAAGCTTTTACTAAACTTTTCAAAATTGTTAGCGGTCAACTGGAGCGGAATTGTACCCAATCAAGTTAAACATTAAAACATCGACACAGACAATCCATGCTCATCATACTCTGCGACAATTCAGCTCGCTCGTGCATATTGCCTATGTAATTTATATTTAATCCGTAATTGCAAGAAATACTAGCAAAATACAATGTATACAACATTTGGTTAAGTAATGACTGTTAAATAATAGTTAGGTTTAGGTAATAATATTACATAGTTAGTGCATTAAATTACATGAGATGCTTGAGTTGCTTTGGACAACTATAGCTGAAACGATTCAGACCGTATTTTACGACGTCTTGTATAAAGGAGAAGAGGTCTTTGGTGCCTTGATGCAAAACACCATATAAAAAATATTTTTTTGTTTTTATTATGCATATCCCATATGACTCAATCAACAAAATATTCATTATAAAACGTTTTCTGTTTTTATTGGTTTTAAATAACTAATAAATTAGTATCTTTATCTTTAAATAATTTTATCTACGGCTACTATTGTAAATGCCCATTATTATACAGTTCGTGGACGATGTAGATACATCATACCACACACATATATAACAATCCGCGATTAATGTAGTGTAATAATTCAAAATCATCCAAATAAATTCCAATTAAATTAATATTAAATTTAATTCAATTAAATAGTTTTAAAATTAAAATAAATTAAATTAGTTTTAAATTATTTTTAAATTAAATTAAATTATTTTCAAATTAAATTTCATTATTTTTAAAATAAATTCAATTAAATTATTTTAAAATTATATTTCATTATTTTTAAATTAAATTATTTTTATATTAAATTAAATTATTTTTAAATTAAATTATTTTTATATTAAATTAAATTATTTTTAAATTAAATAAAATTATTTTTAAATTAAATTAAATAAAATTATTTTTAAATTAAATTAAATTATTTTTAAATTAAATTAAATTACTTTATTTTTAAAATAAGTTCAATTAAATTATTTTTAAATTTAATTAAACTAAATTAATTTTAAATTAAATTATTTTAAAATTAAATTATATTAAATTATTTTTAAATTAAATTATGTTTAAATTAAATTACTGTTAAATTAAATTATTATTAAAAAAAATATATTTTTAAATTAAATTATTTTTACAATAAATTAAATTATTATTAAAATAAATTATTTTTAAATTAAATTATTTTTAAATTAAATTAAATTATTTTTAGATTAATTTAAATTATTTTTAAATTAAATTACAATATTTTTAAATTAATTAAATTATTTACAAATTAAATTACATTATTTTTAAACTAAATTAAATCATTTTTAAACTACATTAAATTATTTTTAGATTAAATTATTTTTAAATTAAATTAAATTATTTTTTCACCAAATTAAATTAAATTATGTTTAAATTAAATTAAATTATTTTTAAATGAAACAAAATAAAATTATTTTTAAATAAAATTAAATTATTTTTAAATAAAATTAAATTATTTTTAAATTAAATTGAAATATTTAAATTTAATTTCAAAATAATTAAATTATTTTTAAATTAAATTAACTTAAATTAGATTATTTTTAAATTAAATTAAATTATTTTTAAATTAAGTTAATTTTTTATTAATAATTTTTTTTAAATTGAAATAAATTATTTTAAATTAATTTGAATTATTTTTAAATTAAATAAAATTAAATTATTTTAAATTAAATTAAATTATTTTTAAATTAAATTCAATTATTTTTAAATTAAATTGAATTATTTTTTAATTAAATTAAATTAATAAATTAAATTAAATTATTTTTAAGTTAAATTAAAATATTTTATATTAAATTAAATTATTTTCTAATTAAATTTATTTATTTTTAAATTAAATTGAATTATTTTTTAATTAAATTAAATTATTAAATTAAATTAAATTATTTTTAAATTAAATTAAAATATTTTATATTAAATTAATTATTTTCTAATTAAATTAAATTATTTTCTAATTAAATTTAATTATTTTTAAATTAAATTAAATTATTTTTACATTAAATTTAATAATTTTTAAACTAAATTAAATTAATTTATTTTTAAGTTAAATTAAAATATTTTTAAAATAAATTCAATTAAATTATTGTTAAATTAAATTCAATTAAATAGTTTTAAATAAATAAAATTATCTTTAAATTAAAATAAGTTATTTTTAAATTAAATTAAATTATTTGTAAATTAAAATAAATTTCATTATATTTAAACAAAATTCTATTAAAATATTTTTAAATTATACTACAACTACAACAACTACAACAATTGGCCATCGCCACGTTTTTTAATTTTCGCCGCGGTCTTTATGGAAATACCCTGGTTGCCATTCGTAAAGGCTCTAAAGTGCTTGCATCGTTTAATTATCTGGGACTTGCGTAATTTGGCGTCGTTATTGAATTTGTGTTTCGAGTCAATAGTTAGTCCAAGATATTTAACACTGCTGGAGGGCCGTACGTCGGAGGAGCCTGTGTGGATGCGAGGTGAGTTTGAGGAAATTTTGTGGTTAGGGATGAGGAGTTGGCATTTGGAAGGATTTGGTGATAATCTCCACTGGCTGAACCAAGCGAGAGTGTTGTTGGTGAGTTTTTGGAGTAGGTCGAAGGTAGATTTGAGGGAGTTGCTATGGGAAATCAGTGCAGTGTCGTCAGCGTATTGTAGTATGTAGGAAGAAAAGTCAATGTGAGATTTGTCTAGTTGATTGTAGTTGTAAATGTCGTGACAGTATATATTGTATAGGAGAGGGGAAAGTGGGGAACCTTGAGGGAGACCTTGCAGAGGGGAAAATGCGGGAGAAGAGATGGAGTTGATTTTTACTTTTGAGGATCTGTTAAAAAGGAAACTTTTAATTACGTGGATTAGGTAGGGAGGGACATTAATTTGCGACATTTTGAACAAAAGCCCGGCATGCCAAACGCTATCAAATTCTTTGTTGATGTCCAAGAAGAGGGCTGCGGATTTCTTGTTTTGGAGGTGTGACGCTTGGATATTGTTGGTTAGGATGAACAGAGGATGGATAGTGGAATGGAAGGGCTTGAAACCGAATTGATATTTGGGAATGTGGTCTGCAACGGAATTCCATAATCGGGTTTTAAGGATATGTTCGAGGATTTTGCCAAGAACAGGGAGGAGAGAGATCGGACGGTAACTGCTGGGAATGGATTTATCTTGACCAGGTTTAGGGATTGTGACTATTGTGTTCATTTTCCAGCAGCTAGGAAAGGTACCTTTCAAGAGGCAGAAATTGAAAATTTTTGTGATAAAGGAGTGGATGTCTTCGGAGAGGAGTCTGATGAGGTGTTTGGTGACTAAATCGGGCCCAGGGGAGGAGTTTTCACCGTGGAAGAGGGCAGAAAGAAATTCTTCCAGGGAAACTTCATCAATGTTATAGGGGTGGGTTGTCTTAAAGAAGTCGTTAAACCAGTTATTTATTCTGTCAAAGTTATGTTTGTCAAAGTCAGGAGAGTCAGAAGATGAAAATGTTTTTTTAAAGTGGTCTGCAAAAAGTAGAGCCTTGTCTGAGTCACTGGAGTAGGTTAGATTGTTAAATGAGAGGTCTGGAATATGAGACGTCGGTTTATATTTCAATAGCTTTTTAATCTTGGTCCAGTAGGTTTTTCCCTGGTCCTTTTCTATTTCCTGGCAAACCGAGAGCCTTCTGTGGGAGCGGAACTGTCCAATGAGTTGATGGATGTCTTTGTTTAGTCTGTTTATTTCGGTTTTGATGTCGGAATTTTCTGTTTGTCTGTAGTCTGTAGTCTTTTAAGTTTGATGAGTTTTAGGATGAAAGGGGGAAGTTGTTGACGGTAGAATTTGGATGACAATGGAGGTGAGTGTTTTATTATTGAGTCCGTCACAGTTTTTTTGAAATTCGGTAATGATGTCAAAGTTCAGCTCGTCGGAGTTTATAGAGGAAATATAGTTTTGGATATCAAGGTTTACCTTGGGAATGAGGGTTTTCTTTAGGTTGGGTACAGAGACAGGTATTTGAGGTAGTGGGGCATAGTCAAGGAGAATTGAAAAGGATATAGCTAGGTGGTCGGATCCCAGGTCAGGAGTTAGGATGATATCTACGATATTGTTGGTAAGGTTATTGGTATGGAGGATCAGGTCAGGAGTGGAGTCTTTGTTTAAAGGCATGAGGAAAGTAGGATTTGTTTGCCTGCGGATAAAATTAGAGTTATCAAGGAAAGAATTGAGGATACGGATTTTTGATTTGTTGCAATTGAAGTCCCCGATGATGAGAGAACATTCATACAATGCTGCCATTGTCAAGATATTCTGCTCAACAACGGAGTGGGGATGGATATAGACTAGGAAAATATGCAATTTGTTATTATAAAAGGGAATGGTGAAGTGGATGCAGTCGTTGAGTGGGTTATTTAAGGAAGGCGGATTGGCTTTGCCGGGATGGAATTTGGGGTTGATATGTGCTAATGCACCGCCCCTGGACCTATTTGTCAGTAACTGTCCATGTTTTTGTATTGTATTCCAGTTTTTGTATGTAGTATTAGTGTTTTGTCTCGTCTTAGTCTCGACAAAGAGGTGACAATCTGTGTTATTCATTTCCGCAAAGTTTTCAATCAACGAACGTTTGTTGACATAACTATTGATGTTTGCGTAGACAAATCGCATTTTAGGCATCGATATTGATAATGGATTGTGAGAGGTCTTCAGTGGGTAGTGTTAGAGTTTCGGAAGAAGGGCGGGAGAGGTCAAACATAAGGATGTACATGCGGTTACCAGAAAAGAAGGCATGGGTATCGATTAGGAAGTCGGAGGAGAAACGAAGGTTAAGTTTTTTGAGTAGTTCAGCGCGATTATTTTGAATGGGGTCGTTTATTGTGGTCAAGTAAGTATGGATGATATAGTCGTGTGTGGTTATAGGTGAGTGTATGCGTGAGTTGTGAGTGATTTCAGGGGGGAGGTCTGCAGATTTTTTGTTTGAGCTTCTAATGGTGACATTAGGAATTCCCTCGATGGGCGCAGTTGGTCGGTTCGGGCACTTATGTGACCAGGCTTCGTGGTCGGTCCGACCACACGAGGTGCATTTAACAGGGAGGATGGTTGTGCATTTATTAGTGTCGTGTGGACCACCACATTTCCGACATTTGACGGGGACATTGCAATGTTCGGTAGCGTGTTCGAACGACTGGCATTTGTTGCAAGGTCGGGGGATGGGCGGCGGTGGTGTACTTGGGGAAATCGGATACAGCCGATTCATAAAAAACAGGCCGCCAGAAGAAATCAGGGCCTCGAACGTATTTATATCAGATGTTATAATTCTTATGAGCCTGGTGGGATTGTTTGTTGCCTTAGATATGATACGCTTGCAGTATCGGAAGTTGTATTTCAAATCCCTCAGGTGGATGGCTAATGATTCATCACTGATCTCGTATTCAACGTGCTCAATAACTGCAGAGTATGACTCGTTTCTCGTAGAGGACGAGGATAAAAATGGGGTTCGGGGAAGGAGTTTGTAAGAAGCTAGAGATTTATTTGAGGAGAGAGTTTGAAGAGCGGTGTTTGCCTCTAAGTCAGTTTTTAGGAGAAATCCAGAGGAGGTTTTGATTAGAAGGTCTTGATTTTTGGGACGAACTGTTTGCCAGATTGTAGAAAGTTGGATGCGTGTGGTAGACGGATTTGTGGGGGATAATGAGTAAATGAAGTTATATTGTTTGAAAGGTTTACGAGTGTTTAGTGAAGTAGAAGTTGAAGGTGAGAATTGAGGCCCTGGATTACCAGAAACGTGGAGTATTGTTCGGCTGTGGCGGCTGATGTGGTGGCTGAGGTAGAAACCAGTTGTTGCGGCTTTTTGGTAGATGCTGGTTGAGTGAGGTTTTTGTTGCTGAGAGGTACGACTTTTTTGGGCCGTCCTCTCTTTCTCTTCTTCGTCCATTCTTCGTCCTCATCGGACATAATTGAGGTCTCGTCCGTCAGCATTTATGCCAACGGAGAGTGGGTATAAATATTGTTGAAATATAAATACCAAAGTATTTGTAGCACACACAGTTTAAGAGAAGATAGAGAAAAAACAGCTTAAGTGATAGCAATTTATCGAAAGAGATAACGGACAGGTTTTAGATACGTCTGTGCGCGTTAAAGTCTCGACAACGACACTTTTTTAAATTATATTTAATTATTTTTAAATTAATTTCAATTATTGTTAAATGAAATTATTATAAAATTAAATTCAATTCAATTATCATTAAATTAATAAAATTAAATTATTTTTAAGTTAAATTAAATTATTTTTAAATTAAATGATTTTTTTTTAATTTAATTTTTTTTTTAAAATTAAATTGTTTTTAAATTAAATTATTTTTAAATTAAATTATTTTTAAATTAAATTACATTTTTTTTTTAATTAAATTAAATTATTTTTAAATTAAAATTAATTATTTCTAAATTAAATATTTATCACGTTGACTGCCGTCTCGGTCAATATGACCGGAAAAAAAAATTCCCTTCAGGCAACATTATTTATAACTTTTACACAGCGCCGGCTCGGTCAATATGATCGAGACAAATTTGCGCGATTTTCTTCGCGGTGATGGAAATTTTTTGAAAATTTCTTGTGCCGGCCGTCATTATTTGTCGATATCTACATCTGCGCATAATGGCCCATTGATTGAAAATTTTGTCCTCATATGAAAAATTTGCGATGGCTCAAATGTAAAACACCCTGGCAGTCAACGTGTTAACTTTTTTTTTAAATTAAATTAAATTATTTCTAAATTAAATTATTTTGAAACTAAATTAAATTAGTTTTAAATTAAATTAGATTATTTTTAAATTAAATTGATTTTAAATTAAATTAAATAATATTAAATTAAATTATATTATTTTTAAATTAAATTAAATTATTTTTTAATTAAATTAAATTGTTTTTAAATTAAATTAAATAAGTTTTAATTTAAATTATATTATTTTTAAAGAAGAAGAAGAAATATTTATTGAAAGCAAAAAGTCTACAAAAGGCTATCGACCCTTATTTTTAAATTACATTTAATTATTTTAAAATTAAATTATCTTTATATTAAATTATTTTCAAATTAAATTATTTTAAAATTAAATTGAATTATTTTTGAATTAAATGAAATTATTTTTAAATTAAATGAAATTATTTAAATTAAGTTATTTTTTTTTAAATTAAATTTTTTTTATAATAAATTAAATAAAATTAAATTATTTTTAAATTAAATTATTTTTAAATTAAATTAAATTATTTTTAAATTAATTTAAATTATTTTTAAATTATTTATTTTGATATTAAATTAAATTATTTTTAAATTAAATTGAATTATTTTTGAATTAAATTAAATTATTTTGAAATTAAATTAATAAATTAAATTAATAATAATAACAATCTTTATTGTACAAAGTACAACTGGCTAATGACCAGGGGTCTTTCTGCCAGGGTTAATATAATATAATAGATAATAATACACATAAAAAGAAAAAATACAAAAACAAAACAAAAACAAATACAAAAAAGGTTGTTCACTTCTTTGTTGTGTAATCGTCCATTAGTGCTTCGTAAAGTGTTTTAGGTGGGTGTTTTCTGTTCGATTGTCTTATATGACGAGTCAGTCAAAGGTCTTTTATAATTGTCCAGTTTGACCTATTATTGAGAAATTTTATTGCAAGATCTGCGTATCTGTCTAGGATGGGCCGGATTTTGGTAGTGTCGTACAGTAGTTGGTTAGAGGAATTATGCAAAGGATTGTCGGGATGACGCATTTTGGTAATGAGTCGTAGTGCTATGCGTTCCGCTGTTGCAATAATTTGTCTTGTTTGGTTTGGAGCCTGTGATAGAATGATATGACCGTAGTCCAACAGTGGTCTACATATTGTTTTGTAAATTTTGGTCGCTGTATATGTCGTTATGCCGTGTTTACCATAGGTGAGGGAGCGAAATTGTTTGGAACGTTTTATTAATTCGGTCTTCTGTTTCGATACATGATTTTTAAATTTTAGTTTCTGATCCAGGACCAAACCCAGATATTTTACTTGGTGGGAGGGGTGGACGTCGCTGGGTCCGATTGTTATGTAAGGGGAGTTGTCTTTGATTTTATGGTTGGTTATTAGGAGTTGACATTTGGAACGATTGGGGGATAGACGCCATTTGTTGAACAACGTCATTGTGTTGTCTGAAAGTGTTTGTAACTGTTGCAATGTCTTTTTCAAATTGGTGTCGTGTGTAGTCAGTACCGTATCGTCAGCGTATTGTAAAATGTAAGAGGACAGGTCTATGTTGGTTTTGTCGATTTTATTATGGTGGTAGATGTCGTAACAGTAGATATTATAGAGGAGAGGTGATAATGGGGAGCCTTGAGGGAGACCTTGGAGAGGCGAGAAGGGGACAGATAGGGAGTCGTTACATTTGATTTGAATCTGTCTGTTGTAAAGGAAGTCTTTAAGGATGTGTAAAAGGTATGACGGTAGTCCTAGTGTGTGCAGTTTGAATAGGAGACCTTGATGCCATACACAATCAAATGCCTTATTGATGTCAAGAGAGCTGCTGTATGTTTATTCTGTAGGTAGGATGCTTGAATATTGTTAGTTAGGATAATGAGGGGATGTATTGTGGAATGGGAAGGTTTTAAACCTAATTGGTATTTTGGAATGATATTGGTATTTTAGAGACACTATCCCAAATTATCAAAACCAACTTTGGAGAGATAAATTAAATTATTTTTAAATTAAATTAAATTATTTTTACAATTAGATTAAATTAAATTATTTTTAAATTAAATTAAATTATTTTCAAATTAAATTAAATTATTTTTAAATTAGATTGAATTATTTTTAAATTAAATTAAATTATTTTTAAATTATATTAAATTATTTTTAGATTAAATTAAATTATTTTTAAATTAAATTACATTATTTTTAAATTAAATTAAATTATTTACAAATTAAATTACATTATTTTTAAATTTATTTAAATTAAATTATTTTTAAACTAAAATAAATTATTTTTAAATTAAATTAAATTATTTTTAAATTAAAATAAATTATTTTTAAATTAAATTAAATTATTTTTAAATTAAATTAAATTATTTACAAATTAAATTACATTATTTTTAAATTTATTTAAATTAAATTATTTTTAAACTAAAATAAATTATTTTTAAATTAAATTAAATTATTTTTAAATTAAAATAAATTATTTTTAAATTAAATTAAATTATTTTTAAACTAAATTATATTAATTTATTTTCAAATTAAATTAAATTATTTTTAAATTAAAGTCAATTAAATTAATATTAAATTTAATACAATTAAATAATTTTAAATTTCAGATAAATTAAATTAGTTTTAAATTAAATTAAATTATTTTTAAATTAAATTAAATTTCATCATTTTTAAACAAAATTCAATTAAATTATATTTAATTATTTTTAAATTAAATTATTTTTAGTTATTTAAGTTAAATTATTATTAAATTAAATTATTATTAATTTAAATTATTTTAAAATTAAATTCATTTAAATTATCATTAAATTAAATAAAATTAAATAATTTTTAAATTAAAATAAATTAAATTATTTCTAAATTAAATTAAATTATTATAATAAGCGAACATTTTAAACAAGTCTATATCGTTGCAATAATTATGTGCTCTCGAGATATCATACTCGCGTTTTTTATCCTGGCACCCTTGTACGAAAAATTCACCCCCATTCGCATAAGTCATAAGAGGTGAATTCTATAATAATCGAACTCAAAAGTTTTTTCTGTTTAATATTTAATATTTTTAAATTAAATTTTTTTTTTTTTTAAACTAAATTATGTTTTTATTAAATTACATTATTTTTTAATTAAATTAAATTATTTTTAAATTAAAATTAATTATCGATATTAAATTGTTTTTAAATTAAATTAAATTATTTTTAAATTCAATTGAATTATTTTTAAATTAAATTATTTTTAAATTAAAATTAATTATTTCTAAATTAAATATTTAATTTTTTTAAATCAAATTAAATTATTTTTAAATTAAATTATTTTTAAACTAAATTAAATTAGATTATTTTTAAATTAAATTAAATTGTTTTTTTATTTTTTTCATTATTATCGGTATTAAATTGTTTTTAAATTAAATTATTTTTAAACTAATTGTAATTAAATTATTGTTAAATTAAATTAAATTATTTTTAAATTAAACGCAATTATCATTAAATTAAGTAAAATTCAATCATTTTTAAATTAAAATAAATGAAATTATTTCTAAATTAAATTAAATTATTATAATAAGCGAACATTTTAAACAAGTCTATATCGTTGCAATAATTATGTGCTCTCGAGATATCATACTCGCGTTTTTTATCCTAGCACCCTTGTACGAAAAATTCACCCCCAACCGCATAAGTCATAAGAGGTGAATTCTATAATAATCGAACTCAAAAGTTTTTTCTGACGCGATATCGTTGCAATAACTATATGTGCTCTCTCTTGTACGAAAAATTTACCCCGGATTTTATGTGCGATAAGAGGTGAAATCTTTAATAATTGAGCGCAGAAATTTTAACCGACGAGAAAGTCTGGCAATAATTATGCGCTCTTCTGATATGTTATTCGTGATTTTGTGCTCGCACTCTTGTACGAGAAATTCACCCCAAATTGTATGAGCCATAAATGAAATCCTTAATAATCGAGAACATAAATTTTAAACGGTTGAGTTAGCGAATTTGCTCCGGGGTACTTGAAAAGCATATAAAGAGCATATTTATATTGCTTATATGGTATCGGTATCCCAGTTTTGTGATGGGTGGGTGCTAGCTTGATATTTTGTTAGCACCCCCACTAGTCAAATTAGATTTTTCCATTGAACGCCACGAGCACAAAAATCGCGATTGCGGCACATAACTAGCACATAAGCATAACCACATAATTCTGGTATAATCAAATTTGTATTTTGAGTAGGAACCCAGCTTTATAGACCTTTAGACTAATTCTAAAGATCTATAAAGCATATACGAGCATTTAGACAACAAAACAATTATTGTTTTGTTGTGTAAATGCTCGTATATAAGTTTGTGTTGTTTAAATATCATGAAAATATGTCTGTATTAAAAATCATTAATTCACATAAATATTAGGGAGATTTTCAAGGACATAATAATTTTGTATTTAAATAAAACACAGAATAATTGAGATGTTACAATGTTACAATTATGTATGGCATTTGACGTCGTTCATGACCACCACGAGCACGATGGCAGCGATCGATTCTTTGGATCCAATTTGCAATCACTCTTTCGCACATATTAGCTGGAATGTTGGAAAATTCGCGTTTGATATTATTCCTGAGCACCTCTTACGATGTTTTCAAAAATCCAACTCCGTCAAATCGCATGAGCGGGGTGGACTGGATTTTCCTTTCAATTTATTTTCTTTTCAATAAATCAATTGTTTGGCCAGCTGTGTGGCTTGCAGCACCATCTTGTTGGAACCACATATCGCTGATGTCAAGTTCAATCTAAAAAAAATAAAACAATATTTGGCCATAACATGGCGATTATTTTCATCGACGAAAAAATACAGCCCTTTCACACCACCGTAATGAAATACACATCACACGCGCCGTTTTTGTGGATTCAATTTGCAATCACTCTTTCGCACATATTAGCTGGAATGTTGGAAAATTCGCGTTTGATATTATTCCTGAGCACCTCTTACGATGTTTTCAAAAAATCCAACTCCGTCAAATCGCATGAGCGGGGTGGACTGGATTTTCCTTTCAATTTATTTTCTTTTCAATAAATCAATTGTTTGGCCAGCTGTGTGGCTTGCAGCACCATCTTGTTGGAACCACATATCGCTGATGTCAAGTTCAATCTAAAAAAAATAAAACAATATTTGGCCATAACATGGCGATTATTTTCATCGACGAAAAAATACAGCCCTTTCACACCACCGTAATGAAATACACATCACACGCGCCGTTTTTGTGGATTCAATGTCTCAGGAAGCACATGTGGGGTTGTTGCTGTCCAATAACGTATATTATGCTTATTGACAAAGCCATTCAGCCAAAAGTTAGCTTCATCGCTAAAATAATTAAAAAAATAAAATAAGATCTTTTTTTGATGAAATTCAGGATTTTTTCCAAACTTTTGCAGAACAAAATCGGATAAGTTTATGAGCTGTAAATGATCCAGATATTTCAGTTCTTGGGTTAATTTGATCTTGTAAGGGTGTAGCTTATAAATTTGGCAAAATGTGGATTGAGAAATTCCCAATTCTTGTGAACGGCGTGGAATCGACTTGTTTGGTTTATTTTGAACTGAAGCTCTTACGGCTGCAATATTTTTAGTACTTCGATCGGTGCGTTGTATCACTGGCACAGGAACATTCAATAGTGAATATCTTGATTTAAATTTATTCAGCATCGCACGCATAGCTTGTGGTACGATGTGGTACGATTATTGCTACCAAAAATTGGAGTAAGCGCTCTTAAAGTTTCGACTACCGACTCAGAAGTTCGACAGTAAGTTTTAACGATTTCGAAACGTTGCTCGTTCGTGAATTTCACCATGATAAAAATGTAAGCCTTGACCGACGTTTTGATATTGACAGATCTTAAAAAAGTTTGTAGGTTATGTTCCGTATTATAAAACAAAATTGTTATGTCCCTATTGAAAAACCCTTTAGTTGGTTTACTACAGCAAATGGACACAGCTGCAGTCGTACGACTAAGTGATTTTTTTTTTAAAGCAAGTGCAAAGAAACATATTTGTATATAATTTTTTAAAATTATTTTTTTGGATTTCGAACCGGATATTGAAATTCTTGCCGAAAAGGATGTAAATATATTTATCTACGACCACTATTGTAAATGCCCATTATTGTACAGTTCGTGGACTATGTAAATACCGTCAAACCTGTTTTTATGCGGATTATGCGAATTCGGAATAGCACGGTTTGAAAAATCGACTTATTTCAATTTTACTTCTTCTACCTATACGTCCGACGCCTGCGCATTGGATTCGATTTATTAGTAGGTTTGAAGTTGCTGGAAACACATGTTCCACGAATTTCTAACCTAATTCATATTCATTTAGTATGTATGTTTGTTTTATTCATTCAGGTAATTTTAATGCTCGGTGCATAGATATATTTATGTACATATATACATACCAATGAACTTCTTATTGTAGGTCTTATAATGTTGTGTTATCCGTTAAAAAAAGAAGAAAACGTCAAGCCATCTCTTTAGATACTAAAATTAATGTTTTTAACCGTCTTGTAACTGGTGAAGGTGCAACGTCAGTAAGGTGAGAATTTGGTATGGAGGAATCTACAACAAGGTGTATTAAAAAGAATGAAGCCACTCTCAGAGAAGGCTCGGGAAGAAGATTCTTGTCAGAAGAAAATTCCAATTAACGGAAGTTTGTAGAAGTAAAAAGCTATGAAGTTTTATGAGCCGAATAAACAAAACGGAAATAAGGAACTAACAGAGTCAAACAAAAATACGTTTTTTCAGTAAAAGTTTTTGCAAGTAAAGGATGATTGGTGGGACTTTTAACAAGATTCTCCTTGCATAGAGTCAAAATTCAAAGAGAAATTTCATCTGCAGATGAAGTAGCTGCTAAAGAATTTGTTCCGAAAATTGCGAAAATTATAGAAGATTGAGGATACACTCCGCAACAACTTTGGAATGCCGATGAACGGGCCTATTCTGGAGGACAATGCCGAGTAGATCATACGTGCACAAATCTGTACGACAAGTTGGGGGATTTAAAGCAGCTAAGGATCGTGTGACCTTACTATTTTGCAGCAATGCTTCAAGTGACTGTTTATTAAAACCATTGATAATTAATTGAGCTCTAAAGCCAAGAGCAATGAAAGGCATAAATATGGGAAGATTATCAGTTCATTGGAAATAAAACAAGAAAGCCTGAATAACACATGTTTACCGAGTGGTTCAATGATTGTTTTATCTCAGATGTTCGACATTATTTGGAAAAAATGAAACAGGAAATCAAAGTTTTATTGGTTTTAGACAATGAACCTAGCCATCTCTTGCTGGAGCACCCTAATATGGAGTTTTGTTTTCTACCATCTAAAACAACCTCATTTTTTCAACCACAAGGCTAAAGCATTATTGCTACATTTAAAAGTCATTGTGCAAAGAATTCATTTCAATACATTCTGAATGAACTTGATGGAGATGCAGAACTGAATCAAGATGCAGAACTGAATCGAGATGCAGATCTGAATGTTATTGCTGCATGGAAGAATTTTTCTATAATGGACTGTGACAAAAGTATTAAACTGGCAACATCAATGTTGAAACAATCAACCCTGAATGCATGTTGGAAGCCTATTTTGGCCAAATAGCATGTGTTAAGAGCCAAGAACCAACTCCACAACATGACAATGGTATGGTGATATCATTTCTCTAGCGCATAGAGTTGTTGGAGAAAGTTTCGAAGATTTTACACCTGCCGACATTGAAGAAATGGTAATTTACTACCCCTTGACGATGATGAAATAATAGACACTATTCTTGTACCTTCTGATCATGAAGAAGCAGTTAGTTGCGACGAAGAGACTCCCCTCACTGCGAAAATAATATCGAAAAGAATTCAACTAGCCAGTGAATTAGAAAATTATTTATGACACACGATCCTCTTGTCGAAAGGGCTACTTATTTCAGTTGTGAATTGACAACATGCATGTCCGGCTACCAGGAATTGTTCAATGGCTTAAATAAGAAGCAGAGACAACCACTGATAACAGAATTCTTGTTAAATCAGAATGAAAATGCTGGAATCAAGAAATTTGATTGAAGAAGATACCACTCAAAAGGAGAATGACGAAACTTTCACTGATGGAAGTGATATTATAGTTCAAAAAAAAAGATTAATATTTGAAAGTGACAGTGATTGAATTGTTATTCTAATTAATTGCGTCAGATTTTGTTACTCAAAGATCTCCTTTATTTTCTGCATATTTTATTAAATCTTCATACTTCAAGCAATAAAAATAAAATAACAATAATAATTTCCAACAAAATGACCTGTTTATCCTACAATTTTTCGAACTGAGGAACCAATGTAGCGGTTTCACATATAAAGTATGTATTTTTTTATGCGGATTCTCCTGAATCCTATCTGTCGCATAAAAATAGGTTTGTCTGTACATCATAACACACACGTATGTAACAGTCCGCGATTAATGATAAGTTATGATTGACAACACACACCTGCGTTTGCTTTACAATTCGTTGATTTGTTGAGAGCTGCTACTACGTGCTCATACGTTCAGCGCCCCCCGTGCCACAATTAAAACTAACGGAAATTGACATTGCGTACATTGGGTTGCCTATATCTATGAGCACTCTTATTCCACTTTAACCCAAATAAGTACTAAATAATAAAGTATGTAACCATTCAGAATTTATTTCTTTTCATTTCTATAAAGTTACATAATTTCGAGTACCAGTTATATATGAAAATACAACTGTTTGTTTATTATAATTTTAAATAAGGTACCTAATAAGAAATAAATTTGTTACATTAAACATATTTTTCTTATTAAACAGAAACAAATTAGTATGGTCGTAGATAAAGTATTACTCGAGTTGTAAGGCAATTGCGTCCTCGCGGAATTACGCACTCGCCGCTACGCGGGTCGTGCGTAACTGTTCCGCTCGTACGTAATATGCTTCTTACAACTCTCGTTACGTCATATACTAATAAAAGTACCTAATCATCAAAATCGAATGAATGAAGCATATTTAATTTGTGTATAGTTTTTATATGATAAATAATACGCATGTTAATAGGTTAATAAATAATAGGTTAATAAAATTAACAGATAATTTTTAGTATTTAAATTTCCGTGATGGGATTATAAAAAGCAGATTATTAACGTAGCGCTTACAAAACCATAACAATTGTAAAATATTGTTGAAATTATTAAAAATGTTAATTATTAAAACTTAAGCAATTCGCTTGTTATTATGAGTTTCCTGTATATATAATATGGTAAGATATTCTGATAGACCATCTGAATCAATTAAGTAAGACTGCGCTAGTTTAAGTAATAATTAGGCAATCATTTATTATTTATTACTAGTTATCTATTTTATGTTAGTGTTAGCATTCACCAATTATTTTTAAACGTAAGGTTTGAAATTATTAAGTAATAATTAAGACATCATTTTTTATTTACTACTAGTTATCTGTTTTATGTTTCAGTCACCAATTATCTTTAAAAGTAAGGCCATTTGAAATTCTTTAATCCTTTAATTGATTATTTTTGGAGATTTGTTTATATAGATTGTACAAATTTGGGATATTTAAAGATTTTTTATGGAAAAAAAATCTCGTTATCTTATTGCTCGTTATCTTACAAATATTTGTGCGGTAAATAAATGGTTTATTTGTCTGTAGGATTATGAACTGTTTGACAGTTTTGTTAGTAAATTAAATAGTGCTAAAAATTGATTACATTTTCTAGTTGTTTCAACATGAGATTTGTTCATAATAAAACTTAATATAATAAAGCTAGGAACAGGATGAATAGATTTATATATTCAAGCTATATTTCGCTTTAATAAGTTTGTACTTTTTAAGGCATTTTTGGTACAAGTACTGCAAGCGTCTATAAACATGGGACACTGTACATGCAACGCCATACAAAGTGCGACAATAAAAGCTTTCAGACTGTATCTCTTTGAAGAATCGTTCCTACTTCCTACAACTTCCTACTTGTTTCATAACATCTAAAATATAAAATATTTGAAATTATATTTCTTACACAGAAATAATGAAACAAATATTTATTCTCGTACATATTACTGGTAAAAGCAAAAATTAAATCATGTAAATGTACTTCCGTCTTAAACAACCTTAAATTTTTGTTTGTTTTTATTAATAGACCTTTTAAATTTTGCTTGACTTGAATGCAGAGAGATGCGATCTTGTCTGTCCAGTGAAATGTAAAAAAAGGGTGTGGACATATATATTGGAGCAGATACCGAGATAAGAGAGAATATATAAAATGACAAAATCGATCATTCGCTAGAAACGAATGCAATAATATTTTAAACCCCTGTGAAACGTTGTAAGGCTTATCTATCTAATGCTGTTAATCCAGTCGTATTTTTTTTTGCCTAGATCTGTTTTTTTGAAGGAACAAAAATATTTCTTATTAAAATATTTATGGGAATTTCGTGACTCATTTATTTGCACTTTTGCAACCCCAACATTCAACACGATGCTCATAAAAAGGGGAACTTTTCTACGGTCTACGGCAGGGGTCCCCTTTCCAACTTTTTTGCATCTAACAATAAGAGTGCATTATATAATGCCGGTCGGGCAACATTTAGTTTTTCAAGGTAAATTTATAGTTGCACATAATATACAAAAATTAATTCCAAACATATATTTTAACATATACAATTTTTTATTTCTATTTATGTTTAATAAATAATTATTAAATAATAGTATAAAGAATTATAATTATTCAAGATTCTAGTATGTCTAGAATTCAATTCTGCTCCATTTGGCTGAAAAGTGCTCCCGGAAACAGGGACATAATCATTAAAACCTCTACCGGCTACCTCATTAAATCGGACTGCCCTTCTACAATAGATACACTTAAAGCACTTTGCAACAGAAACGTCATTAAGTCCGTTAAGATCTACCGTCCTCAACATCTAACCAAAACGACCTCACATAGACCTCCTTCTCTGTAGTAATTGAAAAGTGGAACTAGAAATATCAGATGAAGACATTGCAACTCACCTGCACTCGAATCTAAACCTGAATATACGATACTGCAAGAGAATAATATCCAGGGCCCATAATAAACCGTGTCGATTGATTCGAATAATAACGAGTGATGTTGCCTCTTTCGAGAAACTTCTAGCGTCAGGCGGACTCTTCTATATGAACAGGCACTACCCCGTCTCGCCTAGTAATCCCCCTGCGCCCATCCCTCGTCCTTGTGGCAAATGCCAGTCATTTGAACACTCCACAGAAAATTGCACTGCCCCCAAAAAAGGTTTAAAATGTTCAGGTGCACATGAAACCCATCTATGTAAATCGCCACTGCCTCCTAAATGTGCAACGTGCAACAGCAGTGAGCATGTAACATGGTCTCCTCTGTGGCCAAAACATTCTACCAAACCCATTGATGGAGTTCCCAACGTAAAAATTAAATTAAGCAACAAAAAGTCCGCCGATCTACCAACCACCATCACTAAGAATTCAAGAATTCATGCACCTATGACAACACACGACTTTATAATCAATACTTAGAGACATGAACTAAATAAACTACCCTACCAACACCAAAAGAGATGAATAATTAAAGACACTACATCGCCGTTTCGCAACCGATTTTGAAATTAACACACATCAACACATTATGTTTGACATGAGAAACCCTCACCTTGTACCCGCCACACAACCTACCGACGACGTGACGCAAACAGTAATTTCGATAAACAATGGCTAAATTAAACGTAATATACTCCAACCTAAACAGCTACAACAATAAAAAAAACACCTCATAAAATACACACTTGACAAACATTATATTGACTGCAGCATGTTTGTAGAGACGAAAACCCAGACGGACAAGGAAATAACTCTGAGGAACTGGAACACCATACAGATTCACGGAAATTCCATCACCAACAAAGCCAGTGGGGTGCTCTAGTTCATCTACGCCCTGCTTATAAACTTGGTAAGGCCAACGCTCCCTTCCTACAAAATTTACTCAATGACTGCCTTCACTTCACTTTACCCTTCCAAAATGGCAAAATCCACATACTCTTGGTCTATATTCACCCTCATTCCAGTATTGAGCAAAATATCTTCGTCAAAGCCTCCTTGTATCCCTATTCAATTATTATCGGTGACTTAAACATCAATCCTTCTAAAACTAAACTTATCAACCATTTTCTCAAAAATTCAAATTTCATCAGAAGACCCAATCCTCCAACATTCATTATGCCCAACAATCCCGACTCTACTCCTGACATATTTCTTCACCTAACTATTTCTAACCTCTCACACTCCTTCAACGACATTCAACTTACACCGGACCTTGGATCCGATCACTTGGCAATAAAATTCTCTATCCTAACCACTCTTCCTGCAAACACATATCCTTGTAAACCGATACCTAACAAAAAAAAAACAAACAAATATTGACAATGTTAATTCAGACAGGACATATTACCTAAATTCAATAAACGACAAAGACATTTCGATTCAACATATTGATAATTTCCAAACACATCTTTCAAAGCTTCACTCACCTCCTCTAACACCCAAACACCACACACTAAGTCTCCCCCCTTTCATAATCAGACTCATCAAATACAAAAGACACAGGGAAAATCTACACCCAAACGAACCTGACCTGAAAAAATTATTCAAGTTAATAAACAAATTAAAGTTCACATATTCCAATATTGAAATCATTCCTGGCTTAATGTCTGCAAGGAGATTGAACGGGATTACCGTAAAACTTATTGGGACAAAATTAAAAAATTAAGTAAATAGAAAAACCAGATTCAATCGCCACAAATCATAGACTCCAAATTTCCTCACTCCATTCCTCCAGACCTCCAAAAAGCCTCCTTTTTCGCAAAACACTTCGAAAAATCGTTCACACCCACTCATAATTCCGACTTTCATGAAAAATTTTAACTTAGTATCCAACTGGTCCAATACTTTTTTCAAAAACAACAATTTTCAGGCCCCTGTTGAAATCACAGACGACGAGTACTTTTCAATCATTGCTTTGGGTAAAAACAGCGCTCCTGGTAGGGACAACATCTCGACTACTTATCAGACTGCTGAACGACCAAATTCACAAGCATATAATAAAGTTATACAATTTTTGCCTATTACACAGCGTGTTTCCCCCTTCTTGGAAATCCGGCACAATCATCACTCTATTAAAACCAGGCCAGGACAAGACACTTACATGTAGTTATAGACCAATCACCCTAGTTCCCGTTTTAGGTAAAAACTTGGAACAAATTCTAAAAGCCCGTATTTGGACCTGTTTGGAAAATCAGATTCCCTGCTTCCAATTTGGTTTTAAACCTTCACATTCTACTATACATCCACTTTTCATCCTCACAAACAATATACAAACCTCCCACCTTCTTAATCAACACTCTGCCGCTCTTTTTCTTGACATAAATAAAGCCTTTGATACAGTTTGGCACGACGGATTGCTTTTCAAATTACACAATTTAAACATCCCCTCTTATCTTCTTTTTTTGTTAAAAGACTTCCTTTATGACAGAAACTTATGCAATAAAGTCAACGACGCTCACTCTAACTTATTTACCCCTCGCCAAGTGTTCCACAAGGTTCACCATTATCACCCATACTTTACAACACTTTCTGCCACGACATTTTTAATACAGACCTCAACTTTCCCAATCTCATAAACCATCCCTACATTCTCCAATACGCCGACGACACAGCCCTCATATCTCATGCACAATCTCTTCTTAAAGCAATTAAAAAAATACAAATACTTACTAATCAAACAATTGATTGGTTCAACAAATGGAGATTAGGCCCAAACCCTTCCAAATGTCAGCTTCTTCTACCCTTTCACCGAATTTCTAAGAACTCTCCACACATAAAGGTTGGCCTTACCACAGTTAACCCAACACCTACTTTTAAATAATTAAATTTGGGCATCACATTCGATGGAGGAACAAAATTTAACATTCACATAAAAGAACGCAAATGTGAAATCATAAAAAGAGCCAAACACTTTCGGTCCCTGACTTTCCGTGATCAGGGGATTTCCGTGAAGACAGCGACCACTATTTACAAAACTATTTGCAGACCGATCTTGGGCTATGGACACATTATTTGGACAAACACAAACAGGACGACTCGACATACATTAGAAATTGCCGAAAGAACCGCACTGAGAACAATAACAAAAATGCGACAACCAGACAACCCTATACACAATCCATCTAACGAACTGCTATACGTCAGAACCAAATTAACACCAATCCTTAAAAGACATGACATGCTGCGACAA
The DNA here is from genome assembly GCA_944588485.1 of Phosphuga atrata. NCBI lineage: Eukaryota > Metazoa > Arthropoda > Insecta > Coleoptera > Silphidae > Phosphuga > Phosphuga atrata. Next base: position 31,353,972 of record OX155898.1, read on the forward strand.
AAATTTAAAGATCGAGGTAAAAACAGAGACATCATGGAACAAGTATGGAAAAAGAGGAATAACAGAACATCTTCAAAAAAACATCCATTGTTAACTCTTGTGGAAGCTGTTTACGATTAATATGTTAGATTTATCTATATTGTGCTTATATTTTCGTTAGCGTTTGCGCATATATTTATGTTTGTTATAATATTTTTTTTCCAAACAATGATGTAATTACCAGGGCCGAAAGACTTAGGGTCGATAGCCTTTTATACAAATTCTATAATAAAGATATTATTATTATTATTATTACTATAGAGATTCTTTATAAAAATTATAAATCTTTTGGAATTTGCAATTAGGACAATAATTAGGACAATATGAAATAAATTCCTGCTCATAAGCAATCATCAAGATATTCATCTGTAAGTTGAGATCTGTACTTTGATTCTATGGTATTTACTCTAGAATTTTTTTGAAGATTCACATGAGTTTGTGGAAGGGAAAAACGAATTTATTTTATGCTCTTTTCAAATATGAAAATTTGTTTCTGCAACTATATTCTAGTTCTTATCCGATACATTGAATTTTAGGACAATGTCGTTATGAACAATTAAAATTTCTAGCTTCAGTTCTTCTGACCTTACTTGAACAAGCTCTGCAATGTATGCAGCTGTTTCGGTTACATTTAGTTGGTACGTAAAGGATTGACAAAAACTGACATTCATTCGATGATATTAAACTGTTGAAATCGCTTTTCAAACTGGTCTTGAAGTAAGTGAAGATTGATAACAAATGAAGGCTGGTCTATTTAACAGTCGTCTTTTTCATGTGTCATTTTTTTCATATTTGGAAATGCTTCAATGATTTCATCTGTAGATGTAAATTTCCACAAAACTAATTCAACGTTAAACGAGGTTACAAACCCTATCATTATAGCTATATGTTTGTCTTTTTGCTGCAGCTGCAAGTTTAAATAATTTAATTTTTCCATTATGTCTGTGATGAAATCCAAATCCGCCAGCCAGTCAACAAGAGTCCGTTAGTTAAACAAAATTTTGGTTTTTAGTATTGAGATAATTTTTTATTTCATCAATTAAATTAAAAAACCTTGTATGAACTTTGACTGTACTGAACCAACGCACTTCAGTATGCAGAATCTTCAAAATTTTCTAAGAGGGCCTTGAAATGGCGGTTTTGCAAGGAGGCTGCTCGAATAAAGTTAACTATTCTACCACACAAAACTTCCAGATGGATAATATAATGACAAGAAATAAAGTTAGCCCGTTAGCCTAAATAAAGCCCGATCAGAGGTTATCGTGGACATCTTGTCCAGAGGCATATTAAGTTTATCGACTTTGCATATGTTCTAAATATGTTTAGATATCCTCACCTCGAGGATTGATTCGTCATTTCATGGGCAATATTTTGAGTAGATCTTCTTTTACAGTAAGATTACTAAATACCTTTATAACTGAACTATGAAACCTAACTGAACTATGTCTGAAATATATGTAGGCTCGTCAAATTGTAATAAGAACCAGTCAGATATTTGGGTTTGTTGAGTTTTAAAATTTTATAACTAAGAAATATGAAATACTTTGAGTCTTCTTCAAAAGTTATATTTTTGTAATATAAGTATACATTTCGTTAACAACTTGAACATCATCAGGATAACTAATTTTACAAATTGAAAACAATGCTTATATATCCCAATGTTCCCAATTAAAGGTGAGGTAATTCGGCTAAAAAGAAAAGCGATACACACACAATTAAAAATATTTGGGGTTTTTTACAAAAAAAACCTATTTTTTTTAAAACTTATTTTTCATTTGGAAATACCTATGGGATTACGGATAAAAAAAGGATTAGATTGCTTGCTGATGTCTGTGTTCAATAGATTATCTTTATTTTAATGCATCACTTGCATTACGCAAAATAGAAATCCGTCATAGTCCAAAAGAAATAATACTTTTAAAGGAAAGTAATTCAATAAACCTAGATGCACTAGAGGCCATTTATATACATAAAAACAAAGATATTCTCCGCAACATAAATATTATCATGTTATTTAACCCTTTATTATCCTTAATCCCATCCCAGGTATTTCCTGTTTATTTCCTTTATATAACTGATATATGTTACTTTGTTACAAAAACTTTGTTAACAAAATCCATACATATATTACAAAAATATAACTTTTGGTAGAAAAGACTCAAAGTAGTTTGAAAAGAGTTTGTTGATGTATTCTTTTTGTGATTGTGTCCTCTGACAATTGTATGTCTTGCAATGCTGACACAATTTTACGTTTGTTGAAAAATTCCTTAAATATGCAATCTGCGCTAGTCAGTAAAGCTTCTTTTATCAACTCACCATACCGGCAATCATTGTTGAAAATTTAAATATTTGTTTTATCGTAGTCGCAGCACGCCGCTTCAAATGAAACGGTAGCCAAGCACTGTGGTGCCCGCGGAAATATGGTTGGGGATCTCTGGTCCACGGAGTTAAATAACAAGTTTTCTCAACCTTTTTGCCGTGGGTATTATATTTGATTGTAATCGCAGCATATATACTATAATATGTTTATAACAATTGTGTCTTGCTTTGATTATACTTATTTACTTCCAGAAATAAATATAGATAAAATATATTTCTTCCAAAGTATTACCAAAGCAAGACACAATTATTAACCTTCAAGATGCTCATATCCCAAAAAAAAATTTGATAACATATTTATAGAAAAAAAAACGTGGTAGACTTTCACTGTATACCATAGAAATAGAATCACTGTATATCATAGATATATAATAACTGTACCTATATCATATAAATAAATTCAAATAAAATTGGTAAAACTAGATTTTAGTTCGATTTACAATGAATACTATTTCACTATTGGTAAAACCATACTACATTATAGATAATCATATAAACTTAATAAAGACAGAACACAGCCTCTATAATATTATAGCGTCTTTTTAGGACTACCAAAACAAATCTCATGTGCACATATTTACTAGTTATTATTTAAAGTTATTTACTAGCTCTCAGTCCACTTTCGTGGCACTCAACTAAGGCTGTGTTCCGACTTTATTTAGTTTATATGATTATCTATAATGTAGTATGGTTGTAACAACAGTAAATTATCATATCAATCCTGCTAATTTCATGTAACTCTCTCTCTCTCTTCAGTCCATAACCCTTCTGCAAGGTGTGGTGACATCAATTTGCTACGCTCGCAATGACTCCTCGCCAGCGCTCTCTATCTTGGGCAGATCTCATTACTTCCTGCATCCCTTGTCCCGGCAGGGTTTTTGTCCGGTCTATCCATCGTGTCGGCGATCTCCCTCTTGGTCGGCGGCCTTGGACTTTGTCGTTCAATATTGTCGAACCTCCTTGCCACATGACCCAGGTATCCCTGGGTCAAATACCGTTGGTTTATTATCTGGTATAGTCTGGTATTTATACCGAGTTGTTGTATAATAGTCGTTCGTGCGGTGGGCTGTCCATGGTATTTGCAGCATTTTATATAGCACCACATTTCAAACGCTTCTATTCTGCGTTGATCGGAGGTCCGAATAGTCCACGTTTCGCAGGCGTAAGTTGCAATGGAGAAGACAATGTATCAGCCGAAGTTTTGTGTTTTTGGTAATGGCTCGATCTTTCCAAATTTTCACCAGTTTTGCCATAGACGTTCTGGCAATCGCTTTTCGTTTGCGGATTTCTTCCTCTGATCCACCTTTGTTGGTAACTACTGATCCTAGATAATCAAATCTTTCCACCACTGCAAATCCAGCCACGGTGTCGCCTTGTGGCAGGTTTTCATTTAGTCTGTGTATTATCATGATCTTTGTTTTGGCTCTATTAATCTCCAATCCATATGAGCTACTCTCTTCTGTGAGTCTGGCCATTATAGCCTCCATTTCGACTTCGTCCGAAGCCAGAATCACAGTATCATCTGTATATCTCAAATTCATTATCCGTTTGCCTCCAACATGGATCCCTCCGTTCCAATCTTCTAGTACCTTTCGGATAATGTATTCTGTGTAAATGTTAAACAGTATAGGCGACAATATGCATCCTTGCCGCACTACCGCTAGTATTTTGAATGGTTCGTAGCATGTAAGTTACACATGCTCCGAACCATTCAAACGCTGATGCATGCAGTACTGGTCTCTTAGAGCTGTCAGATTAATCTTATTAGATGCAGTGGTGTTCCCATTTGCCATAGTTTATAATCCACGAAGCACAGGTATGCTTTCATTTGGAATTCTCTGGCCTTTCCTATTATTTGCCTTACGTTTAAGATCTGTTCCCGTGTACCCTTTCCCGGGACAAATCCTGATTCTTCGTCTGCAATCTACGGCAGCAGGATGTATTTTAGTCTGGCATTAAGTATGTGTAGCATGATCTTGCTGGCATGTGATACCAGCGCTATGGTTCTATAGTTAGCACAGTCTGCATGGGGAACCTTTTTTGTATGTGGGTATTAGCAGAGATTTTGACCACTCTTCTGGCCATTTCCCGGATGTCCATATACATTGGCAAATAGTATGCATACTGTCTATTCCTGCTTCTCCCATTGCTTTAATAGACCTTTTGATAGTTGATTTTTTTTTGTGCGCATGCGTCAATTTCCGCCATGTTATATGTCAAAATTGCCTGACTTTTTTGACGTATAACTATATATGCTTCATATATAGGCCGAAACTTCATATTCCCGCTTTTCAAACTTAGCGAATGCGCATGCACTTAACTAACCGTAAAAAGGTCTACTGTTTCAGCATTTATGTTGTCTGGTCCATTTGCCTTTCTATCTCCAAGTTTCCGTATAGCTTTCTCTACCTCGGTCTTAAGAATACCCGGCTCCATTTCATACTGTCTGTTCTCCGATTCCACAAATGTTGTGGGGTTATCATGCTACAATTTGGTGTAGTAATTTTTCCATACTTCCGCTATTCCCTTTAGGTCGGTTATAATGTTTCCCTGGTCATCCTGGATTATTTGCGTTTTTGGATTGAAATCACGAGATAGATATTTCACTCTGTTGTATAGGTCATGCGTATTGTTCTGGTTCGCATGGTTTTCTATTTCCATGCATATATTGTGTATGTATTGGTTTTTGTCCCCGCGTGACTCCGTTTTTATTTGTCTGTTGAGTTGTCGAGTTTTTATAGCTTTCTATATTGAGTCCGTGTTAGAGAGCTTAGTATTTCTCCGCTGTTCTACCAGTTCCAGTGTTTCATCCGTCATCCAATGTTTCCTTTTTTGTTTGGGCTCCTGGGCTGTTTTAGACATTTCGCTGCGGCCAGTTCAATCCATCTTTTTGTTTCTTCCCATAGTTGGTTTTGTAACTCTCACGAAATGTCAAATTAAAAAATCTAACCTCTAGTCATCCAAGAGGTTTTCAAGTAAGTGTTTTTCCAGCTATAATTCATAACAGCCAAGCTGCACTGATGATATTTTTCGGGTTCGTCTTGAGTGCAACGAAAGTGGACTGAGAGCTAGTAAATAACTTACGTAAATTTCACATGAGATTTGTTTTGGTGGTCCTAAAAAAACGAAATAATATAATAGATATCCGGAAAGGTTGAATATATTTATATATTAAGGCTGAATACTATTTAATTTTTTATTATTAAAATTAAACTATTGAAATCTTGTTAAGACTAACAATTTTTAATTAATCCAAAAATTATAAAAAAAAAACAGTGAAAATATTTAATCATACTTATTTAAGCTCTGATAAAATAATACCATAGATAATATTATGACTTTGTTATTGCTTTTTGAAGTTACCAATTCTTACTTACTAGAATTAGTCAATTCTATTCTCTTTGTTGCTTCTTCATAACTCCTTAATCAGTCATAACAAGTGATGGATAACATCGTTTTGATTTCATTTGGACTAATTTGGAAAATGAATGAATCGTCGATTTCCAAAAGCAAAAGCAGCCTGTTCATTGCGTTCATTCGCAGACCCCTTCATTTTTGGAACATTTCAGTTACTGATCCTTCTTCTTCTTTCGAATAGGCCTACTTTGGATCACGCTTGTTAAACTCTTGGGCTTTGACCTTTGCCCTTTTTGTATTCTCCCAGTTGAATATCCAACTGATTTTCTGCCCTTGTTTGTAACGCCTTCAAGAGAATCTTGTATGTTACCGGGACGAGAGAAATTCCACGGTAGTTGTTTATATCAGTAAAATCTCCGTTTTTGTGAAGCGGATGGATCAGAGCAGATTTCCAATCGGGTGGTAATTTCCCTGTTTCCCAGATGTCCTGGATGATATCGGTTAGCTTGCGCACGGCATTGTTTCCAGCACCTTTCCACAGTTCAGCAACGATAGTCCTCTCCAGCTGCCTTATTATTCTTAAGAAGTTGAATGATCTGGCCAACTTCTTCCAATGAAGGGGGAAGCGAGTTAGGGTTTGGTGTGGTTTGTTTATAGTCGAAGTCTTCACTGATCTAAATGGAATTCACCCAGGTTGCTATTAGGTGAAATCCAAGTCTTCTGCTTCTTTGGCAAGTGTTTAAAGGCTGTAGACTTCATGAGCAACCCAAAAGTTCTACACAGATCCACCAATCGTTCTCCGTTGCGGTTGGTTCGCTTATGCGCCGAAAAATTGCCCACTATGTTTCTGTATTTTTCTGTCTTCCCAATTGAGCATTGAAGTTACCAAGCAGTATGACGGTGTGCCTCTCTGGAAGTTTAGAGATAATATCTTCTAAGTCTTCCCAGAATTTATCAGTTCTGTCTGGATTGCGTCTGTTGTCCTGGTTGATTGGGGCATGTACATTGACTATACTGTAGCCCTTGTTTGCGCATTTGAGAGAGAGGATGGATACACGACTACTCGGGGAGGTAAAGTCGGTGACTGAATCCAGTATCCTGTGACTGATTATAAAACCTGTACCTAAGTGGGGAACGTTCTTCATTAACCGCTGACCCACTTTTCCTTTGAGGATTCTGTAGCCCTGGGACTCGAACGCATGTTCGTCCGTAAATCTGGTTTCCTGTACTGCTGTCAGTATTATGTTGTGTCGTGTTAGTGAATCAGTCAAATGTTTCAGTTTACCCACTTTTAGCAGTTAGCTGGCATTAAATGTTGCGAAGAAGCTTTACCGTCTTGGCCTGAGTTTACGTCCGGTGATTTCAGGATGCTCCGACTCATCCTTAAAGCATGTTGGTGCGGACTGCTAACGTCACCATAGGTGACGGTGGATTGGTTACCACCTGGGGTAGTGCATTTAGCGAGATTTTCCTTCATGCTCAGTTGATGCTCTTCATGGGACAGTGGCGGGCCACTGTCCAAGATACTACCCAAGTTCTTAGATTGGGAGCCTTATTATTCGGGGTTGTCACCCTTAGACAGGTCGCCTTCACCACGGCTAAGGAGTCCTGTCCACCCCACTCTTCCCAGGTGCTAGTGCTCCGTGGCATTGTTTACCCACTTCTTGTAAAGATGTTCAAGGGGTACGTATTATTATATTACTACGTCCAGATCTGTTTTAGATTTTTTTGTTTTTTCGTAATTTCTAGTAGGTTTCTTTTATAAAATGTCAAATTAATTAAACGTCAAATTTAGAAATTCATTTCAACATAGAAATCACTTATTCACTTTGTTTTTACACAATTTTTTTTACACAAACACCAATCCAATGTTAACTAATTGTTTTTCACTATAAACTTCTCTCCCTATGAATTTTACACCACTCAGAATACACAATTTCCACGACCAAATTTTTGCACGTCTAACTTGTTCGGCGGTTGCCTAGCACCCTTACTGATCCTTTATTAATGATAAAAACATAAATTGTTTTAAAGTTTCAAATTTATTGTATAAATACAACATATGTTTCATCAACGCTGTGGCTTCTTCAGGTAATAATATACAAATACTTTTTTTTATACTTTTTTTCCTTAAGAAATGTTTACAGTGTTGGTAATTCATATGTAGTATTTGCACAATAAATTTGAAACTTTAAAACAATGTATGTTTTTATCTGATCTCATTTATTTATTCTATATCTATTTTATGTCTAATTTTGAAATGATGTTTCAAAAAGTAACTCCACAATCAATCAATCCTTTCCTTCAATAAAATCGTTCAATAAAATCAACAACGATTCATACCATCTTTTGTAAAGATCCGTTCTTTCAAGACCAACAAATCATTAAAAACAACAATTATTGACTTAAACAAATACATATGAAGGAATTGAAAAATTAAGTAACAGCAAGTCACTAATTTTGAATTTTCACTAATTTCGTTCTATTTCAATGTGCAAGAAAATTTGAAAAAAAGTCTAGTTTTCTTTAAACTTCAATAAACTATTATCCTTCGATAATTTAATTAAATTATCTGATTATCAGTGAGATAAATTATTTGATTACGGAAATGAAAAGGATGTATTACACAAACACACTCAATTGAAAAATTCACTATGTTTGTAGATCTTAAAGGTGCAGTCTCAACTTTTTACACAAATATCTTTCAGTATCGTTAAATTTCGGACTTTGTTCATAAAAACAGTCACCGCGTGCACAAGTAAATTGTATTGTAAATTGTAGAGTTTTGTAAGTAATAAAAATAAGTATTTAATATCAGATATAATACATCAATCCGTTAAAATTGTCTATAATCGTGATTTGGCAAATCAGTAATTATTACTATTAGTTAAAATTGTGCGTATCCTTGTAATAAAAATATTACGAAGAATGAGTTTTGGAATCACGATTCTAATAAAAAATAATAATAAATCAAATAGCAGATAATTCTCGAGTACCGTCTGGCACATACTTAATTCAAGGACTAAGCATACTCTAATCGAAATTCTTGTTATAGTCGAAAAGTCTTGTTATAGTCGAAAACGTCTGCAACAGATTGAAATCATTGAAGATTATATATATTTTTTAAATGATACAAATAAACAACAATAAGTCTGAATACTTTTAATGTTTTCTTGTCTTGTCGGTCGGGTTTATTTCTATTCTTGTCGGTCTGCTATTATCTATAACCTATGTATCTAGTTTAGTCTAATCTTATATGTTTAGTTATATGTGTCCTACCTTTTTAAGCATACTGAAGAAGATAAATAATCCAAAGAACTTTTAGATCTTTTAAAATTCTGTATTCAAAATTTCAAATAATATTTCATTTTTTTTTTTCTGATTTTATTATTGTTTATTTTAATAAGAGTAAAATCTAAAGTTAAATGTTAAAAATCTAAAGATAAATGCTTAATTCTAAATTAACAATATTTTTGTGTGTACTTGGTTTCATGTTATATGTTTTCTGTAAACGTAATAATAAATAATTATATCATCATCATCATAGGCGCTACAAAGCTGCGTGAAGATAGTCCCCCAAAATTAAAAAAATAATAATAAAATGGGATACGTCTGACCAAGATTTGACCATGATTGACCACCAAATAGTTTTTTTTGCGCACATTTCGTTCAAAAGATATTATAAAAAATCAATTGGGGGCCTTTTTTCCCTTAAGGTCGATTCCCATATGCGCGACACTCAGCTACGCGACGTTCTGCGACATCGCCAGTCAAATAATGATTACATTGTTTTAAATGGGCACGTCGTGTAGCTGTCAACAATGTAACCATTATTTGACCGGCGATGTCGCGTGACGTCGCGTAGCTAAGGGTCGCGTATATGAGAATCGGCCTCCCTTTCATTTTGAAAATACTCTAACGTGATTTTTTGGAAAATTATGGTGAAGCCACTAGACATACTGCTATGTGACTATAGTGAGAATTTCAAGACTTGCAACTATTACTTTGCCTGCAAGAAGTAGTGATTTAACTCCCTTGGATTACTTTTTGTGTTTCTTTTTTCATTGATTTATGTAAATAAACCATGTTTACTTTACCGTGAATTATTTAAAATTGGATATTGATTGCATTCATCACATTAGGCTTTTACTTCAAAAAGTCGGATACATTATGTTCATCGAATTGATATACTAGTTAAGTATACTAGTTTAATTTAATTGATGTACTAGTTTTGACATTATGTACATTATTGTTTGTGCTTCAAAATGAAGAAAGTTTAATAAATCGAGAATTATAAAAGGATAACTTTTTGTGTTTTTTTGAATGGTCTATGTAAATAAACGTTGAATGTTTGATTATTTAAAATAGAATATTGATACTTACATTCATGAACTTGGGCTTACACTTTAGAGGCAAAAGTTAGATACATTGGGTTCATCGAATTGGCAATTTTATTGATATGATATGCTATTCATAACGTAATGCAATCTGTTATTCTTAAAAATGAAAATAGAATTGTGGCTGTTAACTATTTTTGTTATATTTAATTTTAAAATGATAGTTACATAAAATTTCATAAATTATATTATATTATTACATAAAAATTGTATTATCGTAAAGAGAGCTTTTGGGAAATACCGAGTATGTGACCCACATGGCACATGTTCATCCTGAGGATATCCTATGGATATCGTATCGAATTTAAAAATATATCTTGGGATTATCCTGAGATGTCTATGGGACCTCTCTGGGATATCCCTAGGTTATAAATATGTCCGTCCACACAATACAGTAAAACTTGTCTAAGACGGAACCTCAAGGGACCGGGAAATATTTCCGTCTTAAATAGGTTTCCGTCTTATCCGGGTTAATAATTTATTTTTCTTTTATTCTAGATTTTTAATGTATGGACATGTATGTAATACAATCAGTTTATTAAAGTTTAGTTTTTAATTATAAAATAACAAAATTAGCATAAAAAGACAGCCCTATAACAAAAAGTAAGATTTATATATTAATGCATTTAAGAAGTTTTATAGGTAGATTATGTATGTATGTATTGGATATATTTTTGGTAAATATATACTTTATTGTCTTATTACATAGTTTGTAATTACTGATTGTTTAGATTTTTTTAACACAATCCTATCATCATTTTTGATTCTATAGTTCTATAGTTATCAATAGGTGGTTGTTTGAACCATCCCCTCATCTCCCCTTTGAATAAAAAACTTTTTAAGGGTTACAGCTGCATCCAAAGCTTCTTTTTCAGTTACATTGCCATCTTGAAACTCGTAATAATCTTCTAGATTGGCACTTCCTTGTTCAGCTTCGTGTGATTCCCCGTTTAAAATTCGCCATTGCTTCACTATCTATATTTAAATAATCCGAAGCTGAAATATTTTCCATATTCTTCTCCAAAAGCAAATGTAAAAGCTCGCTATAATTAGAATTATCTTCGGAAACAACATCTATTGGAAATCCAGATTTTATTATTAATTATTAATGACGCATGAAATTGAAGAAACAGTACTTTTGATCCAATATAATGCATCGAGAATAGTGATAGCTTTTGTTATTTCTGTGACGTTATTGCACTCACTAATTGTAGGAATCAGTTTACTTAACAAGAGTGTATGTTACTTTATAATCTATATGTTACTTTATGGTTCCTTGGTCAATTGGTTGTAAAATGCTGGTGTGTTGAAAAACACAATTTTCAATTTTGGAAGTTTCAAATGGATGACATGTTGCATTATCTAATTGTAAGAATAAAATAACATTTCGTTTTTGCATTACCATTCTTAAATTGAAATACTTGATTTACAACTTTCCATTATACTGAGCATCCAAAAGCCTTCTTATTTACATGCTATTCAGGAGGTAAATCATTTATATTCAGTTAATTAAAGCACCTGGACTTCAAAGATTGGCCAATAACCAAAGGTTTCTCGAATTTTCCATGAGCAAAAACACAAAGAAATAAAGTGACTTTTGAATGCTTGTCACGCACACATTTCTCATTTTTGCCGTTTGCTATGTTCTTAGGCTCACATCCTTCAATTTCTATTACGATTCTTTTTTCCAATCCTCAACTGTCTGCTGACAGACATCCGCGGCTTCACCACAATCTGTACCAAATTTATTCGTACGTACTTTTTCTTTAAACTATCAAACCAACCGTTGGATGCATGAAATTCTGAAATATTCAACTTTTCCTCGAAAGCTTTAATATGCGCCTTAAGTGGGCCTGAAATTGGAATTATTGGATTTTTTGCCATAGCTAAACGAAGCCAACCAAACAACCGTTGACTGCACAGTCTGATAAGTTAAACATTTATTTTGAATAGATTCTGTATAAAATTCTGCTTTAATAATGTCATAAATTTGTTATGTATACGCAAGCATATTGTTGTTGCAGCGATTTTACAGTAATTTTATCTTGGAATAATTTCATATTTTTGGGATTGTTCAGCAATTTCATTTCTTTCGGGAATTCTATCGGGGAAACGTTTTAGAATGTTTATTAGGTTATCGCTGATCTGTTTTCCCAGATCCTAAATTACTTGTTAGTAGACAAATCTTTAAGCATTGAGAATTTCCTACCACTACCACTAAATATGACAAAACCTGATTCTGTCTTAAGAATTATTTTCCGTTTTACACGGGTTGTTTTAAATGGGAAAATGAACTGTTAGCAAAAAAGTTCCGTTTAATGCAGGTTTCCGTCTTTTACGGGTTCCGTCTTAGACAAGTTTCACTGTATCTATAGGATATACCACATGGGATATTGTAGATGACCTGAGGATATTGAAGGATATCCCTAGGATATACAAATGTAATACATATATACATATGATATTCCTTATGGGACATTCCACTACCCGTCTAGGTGGCAAGAACGCTCAAAAAAGGCAAATAAAAAAAAACATATTTAATAGTATATTATATAAATATTTTTTAAATGTGCTGCCCTTCATCTTCCATACATCCCAGATTATTTCCATTCCCTATATCTGCTAATTGCCTCTCTGCCTGAAAATAAAAATAAATTGTATCGCAATTCTTACGATTTCTCTGTTGCCCTTCTGTGCTGCCCTTCATCTTCCCTTCCTTCATTTCCCTGATTATTTCCATCCCCTATATCTGCTAATAGCTTCGGCCAGAAAAAAAATCAGATTTCAAACTGCCTGATTATTCAAATAATTGGAAAATAATTATTGATTTCTCCCGATTCTGCCTCTCTAATGTGTGTAAAACCTAACCTAACCTAATCAGTTCTTAACGTGTACCTACTGAAATTGTCTCATCCGTTGCTTTTGGTTCATGTATTCTGACCACATCTAAAAAATTTTGTATTCAAATTTAAAATGAAAATGATGAAAAGAATACACTCCATTTCATATAAAGTTACAACTTAATTGAAATGTATGACAAATAATAAATTAATATGCAATTGAGCCTGGTCTTTTAGATGAAATCTAAAAGACCAGGCAATCCGACATACACAAATAGGTGCATTTTTAAACGTACCTACAATAACTCCCAATATGATGAAGTAAAGGCTATGTATGTATTACCTTCTTTATGATAACCTTCTGAATTATTGTCTATAACTGGAGATATATCAGACTCATCACTTCTATAACTAGATGACACTGAAGTATTTGCAGGTGTCACACAATTTGGCATGAATGATGTAGAATTCATCAGATTCTTCAAAATAATGCTTTAAATATTCTTCATTTAGACGTCTGTGAAACTGAAGCTTACATATCCTTAGAATAGTTTTTTTTTTCTTTCTTTAGGCATGTTTAAGATCGTGATGTTTTAAATGACGATTTCTAACCTCGAATACCTAAAAATATTACATAAAACGTAAATGTAAATGTAATAATAAAATGTAACTCATGTATAATAACAAAAAATAAAACTTACCAGTACTAGAACTAAATTGTGGAAGAAAGAGCTTTTACACTAGAATTTTTCACTATAACTTAAGGCTAACTAATTAAACTACACTTAAATTACGAAACTTTAGTTATCACCCATGCCAAAGAGGAAGAGGTGGAATCTGACGCTTGGAATTTGCGAGCGTGCGAATTACTAATTTCAAAATAAGTTGGTTAGAGTATGGTTAGATTAGGTTATATTAGAGCAGATAAATCCAGACCACTTATCGCGCGACCTCGCGATCCAAAATAAGAAAAATTTCTAGACTTTCTAGTTATAAGAAAGACAAGATTTTCCCCTCTTCATCCTTGGCACGTGTGACAACTAAAGTTTCGTCTAAATTATACGGAGGCTTGAAAAGTAAATACTATGCTCGTGAGAACCAATTCTAAAAGCCTTTACCAATTCTATAAACCTTTTTCTCCTTTGAACTACCTCATCATGAGGTGATGAGGTGGGGTGCGTCCCCCGCCTAATTTTAATGGAAAATAAACAAACAAAATACCCCTTTTGCCTGGACACTACCCTGTTGTCTGGCCCCGTAAGCACATAATTAAAATAAAATAAATAATCTAATAGTGTCTCGAATGTCCACTCAAGGTTCTTTGTTAAAGAAACAAACTCGCGAGAACACAAAACAATATCTAAAGATGCAAACGGGAATTTTGATATAATTTAAAATGTCCTACATAAGATATTTATAGGATATACAAAATGTCATAAGATATCCCGCGACCTCTCTGGGATATCCTGATATTAAAATATCCAACGGGATATTCATATAATGTCCATAGGATATACCGGATATCTTTAGGACCTTTGGGATATAATCGGGATATTCCTGAAATATCCCATGCTCTGTGCGGAGTACGAGTATACTAGGGTTCTATTCGTTGGATTTGAACTAAAAACGACTTGAAATACATATGTATACATTATCTTCATATGTACAAGACAAAATAATACATATACAATAACAGGGAAAATACATACACAAAATGACCTATAAAACACACGACCTAGATTCTAGAGCCCAATCAGCAAACACACGATGGTTTGGTCATTTTGTGTACGTATTTTTCTATTATTTCCTAGAGTCTAGACTTTCAGAGCAACTCGAAATAGATATTAATTTTGGTATTATAATCATGTCATACTGCTATGTGACTATAGATTAGTTGCAAGAAAAGTTTAGTAAATTGAGAATTTCAAGAAATGCAACTGTTATTTCGCCTGCAAAAAGTTGTGATATAACTTCTTTGTATTACTGTTTTTACTGTTTTTTTTTTTACAGTGGTCTATGTAAATAAAACATGTACATGATTATTTAAAATTGAATATAGATAGTTGCATTCATCACATTAGACTTTTTCTTGAAAAAGTCGGATATGTTGGCTTCATAGAATTGAGAATTTAATTGATATGTTATTCATAACTAAGGTGCCGACCCGTCCCGGTTTGGTGACAGTCCCGCTTTTTGGAGGACTGTCCCGCGTCCCGCCGATTTTTTTAAATGTTTAAAACATTTTAGAAAATATCTGAATTTCGTATTTTAAATGTACTGTAATATACAATATAAGATTTTTCCACATATTCCCAGAAAATCTCCTTTTTTAATGGGGTGACACTATGAAGAGTAATATCCTCGAATTAAACTGTCCATTCTTCAAGAAATTCCAAGATATTCCAATTTCTGATTTCAGAAAATCCTGTCGATTAAAATGATACCTTGTTCTGAAAATTTCATTGGGTGACATTAAAAAAGGAGATATTATGGGAATTTGTGGAAAAATCTTTTGAATATATTAGTAACCATTTTCCGAAAAAAAATATTTGCTTAAATTATTGTTTTGATGACTTATTGCTTCATTTTAAACAGAATAATTAAATTAATAATATTCCTTATCAAAATATGTTGAATATTGTAGAATACGCGCTCTCCCTTGCAGGAACAAATGCATAATCTATATTAAGAGTAAAAAATAATTTTGCCAATTTATGTGAGAAATTTCACGACATTTTAATATTTGATCCGAATCTATTGCCAAGTAATTACTCGGATCAGAAATATGACAGCTAAAGAAAATCTTTTTTTTTAAATAAAATTTAAATCAATTAAAAATTGTAATGTTCAAATTATTGTTTTTTACAAATATTTTTACAGTTACCAATAATTAAAAATAAATACATTTTTGTATATTTATAGACAAGTATATGAATGTATATAATAAAATATGTATATGTTTTAGAATTATTGGTCTGTTTTCATAACTAAATTATAATTTTTATTTCATCCCATTTGTCCCGCTTTGTCTCAATGAAAATGTGGTCACTTTATTCATAACATAATGTAATCGTTTACTTCGACTTCAAAATGAAAATACAAATTCCTCATTTGGCTGTAACTTAAACTATTTTTTTTATTCTATATAAACTATTATTTTAAAATCACGTTTTCGTTATATAAAGTATAAAGGGTTTTGTCGGAACACTACCCGTTGTTGAACTAAATTCTTATACACATAGGATGAATAAAGAAGCTTCATGAGATTTTTGATACGATCTCTAATTTTCTACAAAAGTTCCCGAAGTGAAATAAAAAACACTAAAGAATATTAGAACTTGTATTTGACAATTCCCAATTTTCATCCATTCCCTCCCGTAACTTAAACTATTTTTTTATTTTATTTTAAAATCATGTTGTCCTTATTACTCAAGAATATGTACTTTTGTAAAGAGAGCTTTTTGAAAATACCGACTCAACAGAGAGAAATCAGGTGTAGTATTTTTCTACTCTATATCCGTGAGTACGAGTATAAAGGGATACCGTACGAGTATAAAGGCAACCAATAAAACAGTTGGATTTGAACACTACCCCGTTGTTGAACTAAATTCTTATACACATAGGATGGATAAAGAAGCTTCATGAGATTTTTGATACGATCTCTAATCTTCAACAAAAGTTCCCGAAGTGAAATAAGAAACACTAAAGAATATTAGAACTTGTATTTGACAATTCCCAATTTGAATTTGATTATTTCCAAATATTGCCTCTCTACTCTTTCTCCTTATTATTGGAATGGGAATGGAATGCGAAGTAGGAAGTATAGAATGGGCAGTATTGGAATTATTGAGATTAGTCTAAATAATTCGTTTTGTAAATGATTTTTGTATGTTACGGACTATAAAAATACTTGGCTATAATGTAATAAATATTTAAAGTAACAACATATTTAAATTATAAAATGTTGTCTAATACATAAATTGACTTTCGCTGGTTTGTCGTAACTTAAGGAGCGAGATTAAATGAATACTACATCCCGTGCTAACTTTTCATAATAAATATTTGCACACATTTAACTTGATTTTGAAAGCTAATTGAGTCGTGAGATAATTCAAGTGATTAGCACAGCAAAATTGTTGGCCGCAAAATTACGGCCGCGTTACACACAGCTGATTTCTACATTAATTTCAAAATAAAGTTTTAAATAGTATTAATATAAACAGTTCTTCTACTTGTTACAAAAAATCTTTTTACATGTTTTATATAACGCAACGTTGCGATTTAATTTGTTTGCGTAAACGAGGGAATTTATAATTTGTAGATTGATGTTTTAATATTGGGTAAACTATCTGTACTATTTCTACATTCGATGTGCTTGGATAGGAGGTATAAGCCAGACGCTATGAAATTTTCAACGCCGAAGAAATATTGTAGTAGTTTGTAAATTTTGGATGCAATAGCAATAACCCTTCAGATATAAATATTGGTTCTTAATTTACAGTTTATACCATTCATACTAAATTGAGACAAAGACAATTATTCTCCATGATTTATTTTTAGAAATTTGTATATTTCAACTTACATAAATACTTGTCTGTCTAGCCATTCTGTCTAGTCAATTCAAATTGCTTTATTTCATAAGTTAAGTATATATAGATAATCTAAATGAAATTTGTCAAATAAATGGAAAAGAAAATACAGAAGTCAAAAATGAGTAATAATTAAAGGTTATTTAGCTTTTTCGAAATATTTCGAGTTCTTTATTATATAGTGGATCTCTTATAATTGGTTTATTGAAACACCTGAATAAGTCTCTATGTGTGTAAACATAGGTACTCACAGTGGTCAATAAGTTGGCTTTTCTAAACTGCCCTATACACGATTCTCTGAAGTTTTTTAGAATACGTCGGGATTGCTTGATTCTAAATATATTTTTAATATGTAGTCCATTTCCCCAAAATATTATAGCAAACCTCAAATGTGAATGGAAGTTTGCAAAATAAACTAACCATAAACTTTCCTTCTTGACATATCGGTTAAGGGATCTCATTTCAAAATTTGCATTATTTCTTTTTTTGGTCAGTTGACTAATGTGTGCTGTTGTCCATTCAAGGGTTTCGTCGTTGTGAGTACAACGAGGTACATATTTTTGTTTAAAAAATAATTAGGCTTGTTTTATTTTTGTTTATTATTAATTTATTCCTTAAAAACTAAGAAACCATTGATGACATATTTGCCATATTTGCATTACGTGCGATGTCATCAACGGTCTGGTTGGTCAAGAGGACGTGTCATCTGTATAGTTCACCATTAGGTGTTGCGTATAAATGGGTGTATTGGGAAGGTCATTCATATACAACGAGAATAGCAATGGACCTATTGTGCTTCCCTGTGGGATACCCATGTTCACTAACCTTGCGGTTGAGTTTATGTGGCCATGTGAGGTGACTACTGGTTATTTGATTTCTGTTACTTAAAAATAACCTTATCCAATCCAATGCGGTTCCCCTTATACAATATTTAGATAATTTACCTAACAATTTGTCGTGATTTGTCAGGTCATATGCTTTAGACAAGTCCATAAACATTCAAAATTAGATTTTAAAGGTTTCAAGATGTTCAGTTATCCCATTTATGAAATTTTGTTTCTTCCTTTAATGAAACCGTGTCATTGGTGGCTTATTAAGTGTTCTTTATCTATAAATGAAAGAAATCTTGAGCATGAACTTTTTTCAAAATGTTTTGAGAGGACCGATAAAATGCTAATGGACATGCAGTTTCCAATGTCACTTTTATCGCCGGCTTTGTAAACCGGAGTAATTAATGCTAGTTTAAGATTGTTGTTGTTGAAATGCTAGCTTTTCTTTTAATTGTTTATTATATGCAGTGATGGTGGCAATAAGTACTGGAGCACATTTTTTATGCTTATAGTAGGTATTTCCTCACAACCTTCAGTTTTGTGTTTTTAAAACTAATGATTATGTTAACTTTATGAAGCATTTCTTCATCAACTACTGGTTATCTTCATATTGCACAGCAGGTAGTGTATTGGCTAAATTTTTGGGATTATTATCTAAAAATTAGTGGAGTTCGTGGCAATTCTATGTGGATATTCGTTATGTTGTTATTCGTTCGATATTGGTTCAATCATGTAGTTGTTTTTTAAAGTACTGTTTCTTCTCTCTACGTAATATATTTAAAAAGTGTCTACGTCGATTATTAGGGTCCCTTATTATCCCGTGATGGTCCGATCTAAACGGAATAATGTTTGTTGTAACTAAAGGTTTATTGCAGTGGTACGGTTGGTGTTGATCGAGACTTTAGGAAAAGTTTTGTCAGTCTAGTCTTCTGCCTGAAAGAAAAAATGTAGCAAACAACCAAATACTTGAAGACTGGCAAAAGTCATGGAGCCATGCATGTCCAAAACAGGACATTTGACAAAACTATTGATCCCAAAATAAGCTTGGGTAACACGGAACCATGGAGAGATAACTTACCATCTAACACAGGCCGTCAGCGGCCACGGATGCTTCAGTGAGTATTTCCAAAGTTTTGACAGGGCAAGTGACGCAATGTGTGTATACACGGAGACAATGAAACGTGACATCCTAACACAAGACGAACAAGACGAACTGACAAAAATAAACTACAGAAAGGAAAATCAAAACCTTAGAGCCAGATTCCCGAACCCCTAAATACCCAAGTGAAAGGGGGACGTACGTAAAAAAAATGAAGATGACAAGAGCAGAGCGGCGACATCCTTGAGTTCGTGATTCCGGGGGTACACTTGTCAGGTTAATGATATGCCTGCTATGTGTCTGGTAAGCTAGTTGAGCAGCTCTTGCTACTAAGGCTAAAGGGAGAGCTTGAGGCGGGAGGCGGTTTATCCAAAAACCAATATGGGTTTAGACAAGGTAGATCCACCATCAATGCCTTAAGCGCTGTTCTGGAGATAGCAGAAAAGGCTAAAAGCGGAACCCAGAGAACCAGACGCATGTGTGTCCTCCTAACATTTGATGTTAGAAATGCTTTTAATAGCTCATCCTGGAAGCATATCAGGGACAGTCTGACAAGAAAGGGGATATCTCCGTATCTGTTGCGCATGTTAAGAAGCTACCTCAGTTGTTGAAGCATCATACTGCTAGGAGACCAGGAAAAAGAAGAGCGACAAATCAACAGTGTCATCTCACAGGGTTCGATACTAGGCCCCACCCTGTGGAACGTGCTATATAACGAAGTACGTACCATGAGGCTGCCATTGGGGGCCACCGTAATCGGCTTCGCAGACGATATCGCACTTGTTGTCACAGCAAAAACAGAGCAAGGCTTAATGCGAGCGGCAAATCAAGCAACAGAAATGGTCAGCGCGTGGATGAAGTCGAAGAACCTAAGTCTAGCTCCAGAAAAAACCGAGGCTGTCCTCCTCACAGGCCTAAGACAACTTAGCCCCGTAAAGTTTAAAGTGCAAGAAGTAATTATACTACCAAAAGAAATATTCAAATACCTCGGAGTAGTGATCGATAAAAGGCTATCCTTCATGGCGAACATTACCGAAGCGTAATGAGAACAGGAAAGGCAATGAGAACACTAGCAGGCATTCAGCAGCTCTTGCCCAACGTAGGGGGGGCCTAAGAGCAGCTCTCGGAAAGTACATAGTTCTGTAGTCCAGTCTACCATGTTGTACGGAGCTCCAATATGGTCCAAAGAACTAGACAAGAAGCGAAACCTTCACCAACTCGCAACCGTTCAGCGGAAAATGGCTCTACGTACATGCAGCGCTTACCGGACGGTCTCAGGAGAGGCCGCCCAAGTCATCTCGGGAATACCCCCCATAGACCTGCTCGTAAAAGGGCGAAAAAAGCTGCACGATGCAAACTACTGCAAACAGAAAAAACAACTGGCCAGAGAAGAGCTTATCGAGGAATGGCAAAAAAGATGGCAGCTAAGCGACAAAGGACAGTGGACCCAAGTGCTAATCCCAAATATATCGTCCTGGGTAAATAGAAAATTCGGCGAAACTAGCTACTACCTTACTCAAGTACTGACTGGCCACGGTAGCTTCAGGGATTATCTCTGCAATATTGGCAGAGCAACAGACGACCTATGTGTTTACTACGGAGAAACAGATAGTGTAAATCACACTATCTTTGATTGCTGGAGGTGGGAAACTGAAAGAGAAGCAGTCGAAAAAGTCATGGAAGAATGGAAGAACAAGGTTTAGCGCCAGAACAATAATCCCATACATGTTAAAGGGAAAAGCAAACTAGGACAATGTAAATGGATTAATTGTAACGATAATGACAGATAAAGAATACGATGAGATGCGGTCCAAAAAGGGAAAAAAGGATGAAAAATAAACAACATGTAAACTAATTTAAATTATGCCATCCGTCACTCCGTGGTTATGGAATAAGCGGGTCCAGAGTGTACGGATGTGATTCCAGGGGGTCCACTTGTCTGGAGAAGTTATTTTATTAACACCAGCTATTGAAATGACTTTTTCTTTGAAATTTAGAAATGGCTTTTTAAAACATTTTATTATACAGGGTGACAAATTAAGAGTGTCCTGATTTTAAACTGCTATTATCAAAAAAAGATATAATTTGCACACCAAATTTGTTACTGAAGGATGTAGCGTAAAATTTAAAGTTGAAGACTTGGGACTTATACTAATAGTTTTTAGGAGGGAATATAACGCATCGATTGAATAAATTATTAAATATTGACAGCTGTACGCTATGTAGTGCGATGAAAATCTGTGCTCTGAACAATAATAGATTCTACATTAGTTATTATTATCCGTGTCAAAGAAGTAGATGTGGAATGTGGCGCTTGGAACTTGCGCGTGTGCGAATTACTCCTTTCAAAATAAGATGGTTAGATTAGGTTATATTAGAGCAGATAAATCCAGACCATATATCTCTCGATCCAAAATACGAAAAAATACTACACTTTCTAGTTATAAGAAAGACAAGATATTCATATTCATCTTTGGCACGGGTGACAATTAATGTTTCGTCTCTGGAAAACAATCTCAGCCGATGTGCCACGCACGTCCTTGGCGATTCTGCGACAAAAACATTACGACGTGCGTGACACGTCTTTCCTGCGCAAGTGATTAATACTTCAAAATTACATCGATTACCAGGCCTCCGTTCGCTTGGATGCATGGCTGAGATGGATGTAACAATGTAGGCATTGCACGCTGGCACATTTCTGCTGAAATCGCACCAATAACTTGTCGAAAGTTTCGTTTTAAGTCTTCCAGGGTTTCAGGTCGGTTCTCATAAACTTCAGATTTAACATGACCCCATAAGAAATAATCCAATACTGACAAGTCTGGAAAGTGAGAAGGCCACAATTGATCCCCATGCTGGGAAATAAGACGACTAGGAGAGAATTCTTGTAACACTCTCATAGATATGTTGCATACATGAGAACTTGCACCATCTTGCTGATACCAATTATCGTTTATTCGTAATCGGAGTTGAGCGATGGCATCCATTAAGAACGTTTGTGGCATCTCCACATAACGTTTACTATTGACAACTGCTGCTTTTCCCATTTCATCTTAAAAAAAAATACGGTCCCAATGCTCCAGCTGAACATACTTCACACCATACAGTTACCTTTTGAGAAAGGAGTTCTTCTTGGAATATAACTTGAATGTTTTCGGCAGACCAGTAACCGTAATTTAGTTTGTTCATCTCCCCATGAAATTGAAAAAGAGTTCTTTGTCACTCATAATTATTTTGCTGACAAAATGATCCCCTCTACCCAAAATTGATCGACTAAATTCTAAACGTGAGTTTCGGTTTATTGTAAGAACTTTTTGGGTTTTTACCTATTGTAGGGCCGAAAGAGTAAATCTCTCTTTAAAATTGACCTTATCCACTCACGTGAAATTCCTACTTGTTGCGATAAACGTCGCACGGATTGATTGGAAATTTCTTCAAATTCTGTTCTAACTTGCAGAGTATTCACTTCTGTTCTTGCAGTTTTTTTCCTCTCTGTAAGTTTAGTATCTTAAGAGAACCCGTACGACGATATTTTTGAACCCATATTGCAATTCTCCGACAATTTGGCGTCTCTGGAAAATTAAACAGTTGTCGAAATCACCTCTGAGTTGGAATAATGGTGTTCGTTCTAATAAAATGATCTACACAGGCAATCTTTAAAAAACCTGAAGGTTCACTGAATATTAGACAGTTAAAATTATGGCAAATAAATCATTACTTTTTGTTTTTATTAACAATAAGTAAAAATGTGACACACTTAATTTGTCACCCTTTTATTTATGTTTTATAAGAAGATAAGTGTAAAGTTTTATAGGTCTCAACCAGGGATGAGCAACTCGCAACCCGCGGGCCTCATGCGGCCCCCTTTACTTTTTCGAGCGGCCCATCAAAGATTTTACAAGTTCTCATTAAATAATCTTTTTCCACATATTTCTTCCAATATTATTTTTATTAATGAATGTTTTATATCTGTACTATTTTATACTAAATTTATGTTTAGTCCAGTGTTTATACTACCATAAGTTTCTTAATTCAATTTTTAAATTTGTAGCTGGCCCGTTGTTAAATTTTCACAAAAATATTATTTTATGAAACTGTATTTCTTTTACTTTGCAATTGGTTATTCGGTACTAACATAAGATATAATGTTTGTAATTATCTAAATTAGAAAAATGTTTATGAATTATGAAATAAACTATGTATTATTCTTCGTAATTATATAAATTATCACATTAATGTAATATTCCGTTTGATGTACATAATATTGTATAAAAAGGTTTATGGTCGTCACACTTGTTGCTATCTGTAGTTTTTATTTAGTTAGCACTATATTTTTAATTACACTCTGATGTATCAACGTCGAAATACTAGCAGGAAATTTATTTATTTGTGCTCATGTTTGGACTCTGTTCAAATTCCATGTGTCCACACTTTCGATGTAAATTGCAATGTAATTTATACAACTGTATACAAAATTTTAAACCTGCAAGAAATACTGGATAGAATAAAAATATACTTTATTTCATTCACGCTATTTGATATAATGAATATCTGAATATTATTAAATAAATAGATGCTTGTGTATGTTATGCAAATTTTCTGAAGATAAAACCCGAGATTCGAAATATATCTTGCATTACTAGCTATTATCGTTTAAATTTGACGAGAATATTTTAATTTGTTTAGAATATTTCAATTTGATTTGGTAGTTTTGAGGACATATGAGTTATAATAAAATATACTTTCCCTAACCGATATTAATTAAATTAATATAATAAATACTCAAATAGAAATTTGGAGATTATTTCTGAACAATGATTGAAAGAAAAATCTCAATCAATATCTGTGAATAAAATACTTTCAATTTCATTTAATGAAACACAAATAATTTGCAAGCATAAAACGCACAAAAATTATTACTTTGAGATATCATACAATAGCTAGTATATTTTAATACCATTTGTCATCTCTGCACAATGACTTGTTTAACAAACCTCAAACAAAACAATTTTTCTTTCATTTTTTTTAAAATTGTTTTTACTTAATTAAGAAAGCTTTTTTGTGGGTATCATCTGTTTAATTAAAAAATGAAAGTAGACTCGTCAAATAAAAAAGTTTCACACTTCACTTCATCTTTAAATAGCATAATAATGGGAAATCCATTATTAACTCAGATTTTACTTTATGTGTTATATGAATTATTAATAGTTTATGTAAGCTATTGTTTTTATATTCGTGGGTAAAAATGTAACATCGGTAAAACATGCGGATTATATAATAGAAAAGGGGGAATTGTAGATTCTAGTCTATTTGATTTAATTGAGTTATATAGGAGTATTTTTCGTTGCGAAAATATTCACTTTACTAGTTTTTGTTTTAAATCTCAAATTTATTAATTTATGTATACCAGATTAGAAATGAGCATGGGATCTCATTGCCCCATCCCATCGTCCCATGGTATGGGATTGGTGCAAAGTACATCGGGTGGCATGGGATGGGAAAATAATTTTATATGGGATGGAGTGGAACGAGTTTTGATCATAAACTTAATAATCAAGTTCGTGCATAATTTATTACACTGATATTGACGTTTTTTATTACACTGATATTGGCGATTAAGACGTTGATAAAAAAGCTATAAGACGTTGAAAAATATATTTTTTCTTTTTGTGTTTCCAGTTGTTTATAAAGCTGCAGACTTATTTGTCGGACATATCGGAAAACGATTTTTTGTCGTTATCTTCAAAAAGTTTTTTGCACCAAAACTTTATTCTACATAAATTTTCTGCGGCCTTAAATCCGCAGGCGAAAAGTTTAGAAAAGCTTAAAAAATGGGAAGGACTCTGTTGCTCTGTAGAACTTCAGAAATAGTTCGAGGAATTTATTTAATAATAAAGTTTAATAACCCAGCGAGCACCAGGGCTCATAAGGGCATATAAGTAAATTAAATTGTCAATAAGTAACTATTACTACGTTAAAATACCTGAAATAAAATAAAAATATAGAAAGAAGAGATCCTCAATGTTAAAACTGTACTTGCATATTCCAAGATGAGAAACCGGAAGGTGGTCGTCACCTTTGTTGATTTTAGGAAGGCCTACGATTCCATTGATAAAGAAACACTTAACAAAGTACTACAGGAACTAGGGCTAGACAACAAAACCTGCAGACTTATCCTAGAAACCTTGACCAACACCCATTTCAAGGTTAAATTTAGAGGCGAGATCTCAGAAAGCTTCGAAATAAAAACTGGAGTGAGACAAGGAGATGGACTTTCTCCACTTCTCTTCAACTGTGTGCTTGAAAAGGTTATGAGAGAATGGCGCATAGAACTGATCAACTTGGGTGTTCAGAGTGGTATCTACGACTTAAGAGCGATGGACTAATTGTAGATTACCTGGCCTTTGCAGATGACATGGCACTGATTGCTGATTCTCTTGAGATGGCAACAATACAGATACATTGCCTCAGAAAACAGGCTACCAAAGTGGGTCTTCAAGTGTCGCTGGAGAAAACATAATTTTTCACCAACATCAAAGAAGCAAACAGAGAGATGTTACAAGAGCAGAGAAACTTCAAGAGGACTGAGAAATTTAAGTATCTCGGCGAATGTATTGATACCCAACTTATAAGAAAGAGCATCACTATCTATGAGAGTCAACAAGTTAAAACCTATCGACCGACTAAGAACACCTACGACAAGAAATGCTTGTCACGCAACCTGAAACTTAAGCACTACATATCAGTCTTACGACCAGAAGGCCTATATGTCATGGAGTGTCTTTCCTTGAACCGGAGAGGTCTGGTAGAGGAATTTGAAATCAGAGAGAGGTGAATCCTCAGGAAAATCCTAGGCCCGGTGAAGGAAGATGGGGAATTCCGAAGGCAACATAACTCTGAGTTCTACGAACATATTGAGAGGCTCTCTGACTGTGCAAGGAAAAGAAGGGTAGCTTTCTATGGTTACGATTGCCTCCAAACCATCTGTTCACTTTCTGGCAAAACAAGAAGGTTTGTACCACTTGGTTGACAGATACCGAGGATACTGTCAAATATGTCAGTACAAAAGAACGACTTGAAGAATCCTATTGGTCTTGAAGCCTGAAGTGTATTTCCTTTGATTTTTGGTCGAACGTGCATTACATTTTTTGCTAAGGTTTGTGAAGTTCTTGAACGGATTGGTTTTGTGTGCCAGACCAGGTTATTTTTGCCAATCATTTTTGCACAATCCAAGTTAGCAATCTTTCTACTTCTGTCTCTTCATCTTCCACTGCCACAGCTAAGAAAAAAACTGTAAGAAAAAAAAAGAAAGATCAATGCTTCTTCTTTTTTCTTACAGTTTTTTTCTTTGTTTTCCTAGCTGTGACAGTAATAATTTGAGCAATTGATGGTTGGAAGTCAAAATCGTCTAAGGTATAATGGTTCATCTTGGTATCAGGTACTTTTATCAGTTTCATAGGCTCATATAAAATAGTCGCCTATTACTTTTCATGGGCCTCAGACACTCACATAATATTCGGGTATCACTCTTTGTAGTAAAACGGCTAATACTTACCAAGCAATGGACATAGAGATCAACTCCAGAGCGCTTCTCTTAGGCAACTAAATAGCTGAAGATGTCCTGGGTGGTGGGGGGTGTAGTACTAGTAACATGAGTGGGGGAAGAAAAAAATGGCGGTATGAGTCTCGCAGACTCACAAAGAGTATTCCAGGGTTAAAAAAGAGTTTATAAATAAATAAGGAACACTTATAAATAAAGAATATTATATAACAGCATAGTATACTAAAATTACTGAAATAAACTGGTTTTATTAATTATTTTAATAGGTTTAATAGGTAAGTGGTAGATATAACGACTTGGAGATGCAGAGATGGAGGAGAAGGCTCATCGAAGTATCAGAATCTTCACTGATTATGAATTTTCATTGATTTTTCCCCCTATCAACACACTTTCTTCAATTTCACCTACACCCTCTCATGTGGAAAGCTCAACCCTTGCCCCAATTGTTTGTTTGGATAGATGGCAAATATGTACTTTCCGAAAGTAACTATGAAGTATCAATTGGGATGAAAATTGCTAATAACTTAATTCCTTTGTTATTGGGTCTTAACATATTATTATATTACGATGCTGAAACCTAAATACATTCATAAATTCATAAATCTAAATGGACCAGAAGACCAGAACAAATATCAGTTGTTGGTTCTTAACAGGCTTGTAACTCGAATTGTAGTTCGCAACTCGAAACAAAATTTCGCGAAAAACTTGTAAATCGAGGATTCGTTCTATATAGAATATATAGGAAAATTTAGTTCAGTTTCAATATATTTGATAGGTATATATTTTATGTGATATAATTATTATAAAGAATGTACGTTTTTTTTCTATGATTAGAACATTTAATAAAGGTTCATTTCTAGTAAATTATCAAGACACACATTATAAATTAACAGGTTTCTCAGTTTATATAACAACTCTTTGTTCCTTATTATATGAAAAATGTACAATTATTATCTTGTTTATAATAATTATGTAATTAGCAATTCAACTGAAATTATAATTGTTTAAATTGTGTGCAATTCATTGCAATTGTGGAGAACAATTTTGTCATATCCGCGTCCGGATGGACGTGATGATAAATATCACAGAATGCAATACGATAGGCCCTTGTCAGTCATCGCAACGATCATATTTCATACAGCTGGCAAAATATGATTATGATTTAATTTCTTTGTAAGCTTTTGTATAATTTGAAAAAAACATCCGCGTAGTAAATGCTTATTATGTTTTATATAAAATATTTTCTCTGTATTTCTTTCTGAATTTATCCTATGACTATTTTTTTTATTTGCACCTTTTATAGCACAGTTTGCCGGCCGGCCGTTGGTCTATTAGAACGTCAACATAAAAATATATTTTCTATAAAATTAGTTAAGATATTAGTTACTACATTTACTACTGAGTTATTGATAGTAAATGTATCTCAATAAACTTTCTATTAAGGTGTTTCCATTAAACATTGATTGTTGACAATTGTTCAAGACAATTATTGTTTATTTATGGTTTAACCTTTAAGGTAAATTTGACATTAAAATCAAGTAATAGTTATCAAGTAATAGAAACTTTTATTCAATTTTGCTTTTCATTTAAGAAGTTAAATTAAAAGAAAAGTTTTTTTGTGTTTTTTATCGAGAAGCATGTCGTCCGGCATGATAGTGTTGTTGTTATGACTACGTTAAAATCGTTGATTGTTATGTATTAATTTTGTTTAGAATATTGTGTTTAATTAATTTGTGTTTTATTAACCATAAATGGATACATCCGAAGAATTATTGTTAGATGGTAACGCAATTGCAGAGTGATTACTCTCGTAGAAATCAAGAGATTTATAAAAAAAATGTATAATAAGGTTTGTGATTTGCTATCAAAAAAGAACATCAGCGAAGTCAACATTTAGGGTTATGTTTACGGAGCCCATAAGCGAGTTAATTTTATGCATTGTTATGGATTCCTTTATTTCACTAGTAAAGTAATTTTTTATTTCAGAAGTGGTTTAATGTTTTATTAATATGTATCCAAGGAATTAAACCTGACTTTATAAGGCAAAATTGAATAAAAGTATGTTATGGTATTAAAGTATACTTATTGTCTTAATCTTAATCTGTTTGCATATTTTTGACTTTTTTATCATTTTTTAATCTCACTGTTTTATCACATGAAAATACAAGGAAGTTATTAAAATAATTATATTTATCAATCTTCCACATTTTTTTGTTACACATACTAGGATCAGGTCTGTTACAATATTTTTAGTGATTTGTTGTCAATTTTCATTTTTACATTCATTCAAAATTCTTAGCTATCTAGAGTTATTTAATTAAAAAATAATCATTTATAGTAAATTAGCAAATATTTTTGTTTTGATAATTTTATATATATAAAAAAATCGCTAATATGTGTAATATTATAATACCATATCTACAAGGTTACAATTTTAATGTTTACATTTGTTTTGATTTGTTTTCGTGTTAATTATAAAAAAGGTTCCGTATTATTTATTTAAATTTCATTTTAAAGCCGTTTTTGTTGACATATAATAAATAGAAAATTAATTTAAAAATACAGCTATTTGAGTTCGTAGATATAAAAAATATAAATAAATGCGGTTAGTCTTATCAGAGTTCAGGCGATATTATAGTTCAGTTCCAACCGAGTATTGAAACAGTTGATACGTGTTCTTAGTGTGTGCAACGTTACTATTATTATTTTTAATTTCCGCTCGGATTAATCTAAATCTCGGTATGTTTATTTGCATTTTGTAATGATTTATTAACGCAGCTGTTTGCATTTTTTTTAACTTAATGGTTAATGTACGTTCACATTATGAGTTTTTCTCATTATAGTGGATTATTATAATTATATATGACGCATGAGATTGTTAATTATAAAACGTGATCAATATAAAACACGAAAAATAGATTTACGTAGCTTGATTTATAATTTCTAATTATATTTAGACAAGCGGGATCTATACATGTTAGTTTAATCAAGATTTTCTATCTATTGAAATTGAATAATTGATTCATTTAAAAATCATTTAAAAGTCATTTAAAAATTCAGGATTTTGATAAAGAAGAATATTAAGATAAGAATAATAATGTAAAAATTAATAACGGCAGGTTTGCCGTGTTTTACTTGCACCCGATCACCCGTGTTTTACTTGTACCAGATAATACAATCTATCTGTACCATACAATATATCTGTACCATACAATATATGTGTACCATACAATACAAAGTTAATTGAACAAAAATGAACATGTGTTCAGTGTAATATAGCACCAACACGTAAACTACATGAAAGCTTTTACAATAAATAAAAAAATCTAAAATAAATTTGGAGTAAGTACAGAATATGGGTACATCAAGATTTTTGAGGTTGTCGGCTTTTTAGCTGCTGTTAATCGTCTTTCACAGTGTATAAGTAAGCGCGGAAAGCTAAAACGAAATTTCTACGTCGACTAATTCCAGAAATATTCGAATTTTGTGATGATGAGGATGATGTAACTAATTTTTATTTGATAATCTTAGTAAACATTTCACAAAGAAATGATGATTTTCAGACATTAAAATAAAATAAATTTATGCTAAATGTATAAAATAGTATATTCTGTAACTAACCGATTTTTCGCGAGAGCGAAATTGTGCGCACGAACGAAGTGTTTTCAGTTTTAACTCATGCGAGGGGATATATCTTACAATTTTGGGATCCTGGAGCCATAAAAAAAATGGAATTAAAAATGAAGAATTTTCTTTTTAATTGTCGCCGGTGGTGTCGATTCGTCATAAGAACTCTCCTCAGTCTCGGGTATCGCCATAGAATTTACATTCATTTTAAAACGTTTTCTTTAATTTTTATTATTATTTTGTTATGAAAACAAATTCATTTCACGTCACTTTTTTAATATCTCGGTTTTGATTGTGTTCATTTTATTTTTATTTATTTGTTTATTTTAATGTGACCTAACGATATTTGCGTGCGTTACCCAGGTTATGTGGAAATACAACGAGATGTGACATTTTTCGTATCAAATAATCTACGTCAAGAAGTTCTTTTCGCGCATGAGTAATAAAAAGTAAATTGTCATTTTGACAACAAAAATAGGTACTTACATATTAACGCCACCACCACGCCACTACATTTTTAAATGCCAATCTACACCTAAAATTTTTATGATAAATCATAAAATAAAACATTTTATTTAAAATTAAAACATTTTTAAAACTCAAAATACTTTATTTATTTTTTAACCCCGGTTAGATTAGGTTGCCCGCCGCGAAGCGGACAGATAAATCAAGACAACATATATATACATTATATATACATATATATATACATTGGATCTCGATCCAATATATAGCGGTGGTGGCGTTAATACGCAAGTATTATTATTGCATTCTGTGATATTTATCAAAAATATACTCATATGTGACATAAAAAATGTAACACCAAGAAGGGGTAGGAATTTTTGGACTAAAATTGGCAGAAATGTTTTACTAGTGAAAGGTAGTAATTGATTAAAATTTTAAAGACAAAAGAAGGCATTTTTTATTAATAATGTGTTGGACCACCCGTTTTAGTTTCACACTCCCGCACTCTTCTGGGCATGAATTCCACCAGGTTGTCGATTTCTCTGAAGTATAGCATCGCCGGAAATCTGTAGTTCATGCCGCCGAGCTTCTAGTATCTGTGGAGGATGGGCTAATTGCTTGAGTCTTCTACCCATCATGTCCCACACATGTTCGATGGGCGAAAGGTCGGCAGATCTTGGTGGGCACGGCTGGATATTGACGTTATCTATGACGTTAGATATTGATATTATGACGCCTTGCAATGTGGGGACGGACATTATCCTGTTGCAAAATCGGGTCTTCCAGCTCCAGGAGGAATGGAAGGATATTCATATTTGGGCATTCATATTGCCTCGGATGAATACCAACTGAGACCTGCTTCCATAAATAATAGCACCCCATGCCATAACCCCCACTGTGTGGTGCACATGCCGCTCAACAAAAAAGTGCACATGGCGACGTTATACACGTCTACGTCTAACCCTCATGATTCGTCAGCGGAAGCACAAGATGTGGTTCATAGGACTGCAAGCCAAAAGTTCTAATTCGTCGGTAAACTGTACGAAGGGCTACAGGTCGTCCATCATTTCCAGACCATTGATTGGCTATTGATCTTGTACACGAGAATCGGTCTCTTAATGCCATTAATCGTAGATGGCAGTACTGGACCACATTTGTCTGTCTTGGCCGCCCACTTCCTCTGATAACACCGTACTTCCTTCTCTTTATAACACCGTACTACAGAGGCTTGGTTACGGTTAAGACGATTAGCAATTTCTCTGAATGAAAAACCACCTTCACGTAAGCAAATAATGCGCCCTCTGTCGAATTTGCTTAGTTGTCGATAATTTTCAGGTTTCCGTCGTCTATGAAGAGAGTAATTCAAAAAAGATTTTAAAAGAGAAGATGTAATTAATTATTTTGGACTGTTGTAATTCATCATTTTTTAATACCCATTTTTTTAATCCCCAACACAAATAGGGGTGTTATAAGTTTGACATGTCTGTCGGTCAGTCTGTCCGTCTGTCCGTATATGTGGCTGTATATGGAATCGTAGCTGCTAAACGAATGGAACGATTTTGATACGGTTTTTTTCTGAAAGCAGAAGTGATCGAGAAAGTTCTTAGCTATAACTCTCTCTAGATCTGTAAAGAAAACTTAATCTTTGTTGTAAACTATCCTCACCAATCACGTATTTGCGAACGAAATTTCAGAGGTAACATTAATCACGTATATACAAATAAATTATTAAAGAAAAGAAAAAAATCGAATAATAAAATAAAATTAAAAATTTTAAGAAACTCCCGACATAAAAAGCTCTGAAAAGTAAAGAAATAAAATTTCTCTCTTGCCCTTTTAACTTTAATTAACAGTACCTATTAATATTTTGATGATGAGTATATATTTTGATGAAATAAATCAAATATCCCATGGTTCATTTTTCAGCGGTCTTCACATAGCAGTCCCCCTATCATCATCAAAATATTAATAGGTTCTTTTAATGAAGTTAAAAGGACAAGAGATAAATTTTATTTGTTTACTTTTTAGAGTTTTTTTATGTCGGGAGTTTCTTGAAATTTTTAATTTTATTTTATTATTCAATTTTTTTCTTTTCTTTAATAATGTATTTGTATATACATGATTATATTAGGAAGAGAGAAATTTTCTATTTTTTCTTTTTTCTTTTTAGAGTTTTTTTTTTGTATCGGGGGTTCCTTGAAGTTTTTAATTTTATTCATCAAATTTATAACATGCTGACAACAAACATGGCGAACTTGTCTTAAAGGGTGGGCGAAGTTACCCGAATCTTAGGATTGTAAAAAATATATTGAAAAATTTGTAGATGTATTGGACTCGCTAGTAACGTGAAAACGTAACGAGTAACTTCAAAAGTATAATATTGTTTTTAAAAATGTTTATAGTGAAAAATAAAAAAGTCCAGAATAAATAGCTGGCGAACTATAGCCCCGGTCTCCCCTACGATTTATATTTTCTGTCGAGTCTATTGTAGTTTGGTTAGTTTTTGGCATGTACTTAGGTTTTATATAGATATCTGAATAAAACAGTCAAATATTCATTGAAACGATAAATCGATAATTTGCTAAAATTAAACGGGATCAAATTAAATGTTTATCAAGCTAAACGCTGAATCCCCAATAAAAACTGAATAAATAGCAAAACAACAAAAAAATAACAAATATCAAAAATACTTGATAATAAGTGTTAATAGATCGAGTAATTAACGATTACTAAATAATAACGGTACCCTTTTGTTTTATTAATTTAGTTAAAATTAATCAAATGTATTAAATTAAATTTATGCTACTGAATATTTTTTACTGCCAAATAATTTAAGAATATGACTAGTAGATATCTGGTGTTCTAAATTTTCAATAAATTTGGTAGGTTGTTACAACAAGCCAAAATAAAATGTGTGTAACAAATTACTATTTTTATGCCTAAAAATAAATGCAGAATAAAATCAATTTTAAAGACAAACATAAACAAAAATACGGGATAATAAAACCTAAACAAAAATACGTAATAATAAAACATAAACAAAAATAAGGAATAATAAAACATAAACAGATGATTAATATTATATTATCACTTATCTTATCATATTTTTTAATTGTAAATGCATTGTCACTGATAAATATATTTTAGTTCGGTACAGAAATGCAATCCCCCCATAACGAAGTATTTTTATAACAAAGTTTATATATAATACAAGCTAGGTAATTAGTTCCAGCAATCGCCTTATAATGTGATTTAATTTTTTTTCATATGTTTAGTAATGTATCAGAAAATAGGAATAAACCAATGTTAATAAATTGTCACTCTTTGAAAGCAAAATTATGCATAAATATGAGGCGCACATGAAAACGGCAATGGAGACCCAGGTAGAATTTTATGTTGGTATAAATGTACCGACAAGCCTGTAAAAAAGGCAGAATTACTTTAATAAACCTGACAGACTGAGATGGGCCCGATAAATCAACAGGTATGATATCCCCCAAAAAGGGTTCTTGCAGCAGAGGAAGGCCAGAGTGGCGCTGTAAGTTCAGCGTAAGATACTCGAAAGATAGGCACATCCAATTGGATGATTCAAACCCAGGACAGGATTAAGGCCGAGGCCGCACTACGGTTAAATCGCCGCGGTTTTCAACCGCGTGATTTTATGACTCAAGTAAATTAATACAAGCGGCCTCACTTGCGGTTTTTTCCCGCGACAGATTTTTCCTATAGCGTACTGTGTGTTTCTCGAGCGGTTTCGCGCTTATAGCGGTTACCGCTCCCGGGATAAAACCTTAGTGCGGCCTAGTGGCGAGAGAAGTTGGAGAACGTCGTGACTCTCCACTAGGGTTGTGTTGCTATTGGTGATGACGATAATTAATAAATCGTCACCGATGTGGAAACAGTAAACTTTGTTTAAACTGGTAGAGAATATAACAACTCTAGAAGAGACTTTAAATGAAGATTTGTATGAATTACAGGGTTTAAAAACTAATTTAAAAATTGCTTAGCTTACAGTTTTCATATAACGTGGTACAAATTAATTAAATCGATATAGGAGGGTTAATTGTTTCCCATTATCTTAAGACTCACCCTTTTTATTATATTTTAGTTTTTCTTGGGAAAAGGATATTATATTTCATATTATTTTATATTATGTTTTATTTTAATAAAACGACTTATGCAGATATTTTTCCAATGTTTCGGTCTTTTTTATTCTCACTTTCTTCCGGGTTACAAGATACAAAATTAAACAAAAACAATTACAACAATATTAATTATTATATAACTATCATACCCTCTATCTATTTATTATATGAATTAAATTAAACATAAAAAATATAAATTATTAAGATTAAAATTTAAACATGTAAACTTTTATATAGATGACAAATGACAAAAACTAATAATTTTTTTTGTTTTTTGTTCGATATTTAATTGACATGACAAATGCTAATTTTGTGTTTGAATTTTGAATTTTGTGGTTGTTAGTTATGTTTCTTTTATATCGTGTGCTAATTATGGAAGGTTAGTGTGTTAGTGTAAATTAGAGTTATTATTTTATTAAATTTTTAGGAGACTATTATAAAAGATACTAAGGCCTAGTGTCTTCTCTGTAATTAATATCTCTTTTTAATCCTAATAATTTATATTTTTTATGTATAATTTAATTAATATAATAAATATATAGAAGGTATGATAGTTATCTAATAATTAATAATGTTGTAAATTTTTATTTTAGTAGTTTGTTTTGTTTAACTTTTTATCTTGTAGCCCTGAAGAAGGTCAGAATTAAAAAGACCGAAACGTAGGCAAAATATCTACAGTTGTTCTATTAAAAATTAGTTGTTTTATTAAAATAATTTCCTTTTCCCAAGAAAAAACTAAAATATAATTAATAGATATTTTTACTTTTATTTTTACAATTAATAGAAATATTGAGTGCAAAAGTCATAAGATTTTCTTTGCATATATCTTTGGTTTTAAATGACAAAGCGTGTTTTTTGAGAACTAAATTCTAAGTCATCTAAATTTTATGTCATGAAGAAGTTAGTAATCTACAAATAATGTCTTTGGGAAATGACGCAAATTTGGGTCTTTTTTTTTCATTGTCTAATTTTTTTGGTGAATGTGTAGAGTTAGATTTTTGAATGTGTGTACTAACTTTTAGTTGTTAGCAAAGAAGTCTAGGTCGGTTAAATCGAGGGAATCTTTATTTCGATGAAAAATCATTAATTTCACTTCGTAAATTTAAGATGTTTAGATAATTAATTTAATTAGATTAATTAATTTAGATAATATTCCAGTTGAGACTTCAATCTGTTGGCAAGAGTTTTATCTCCTTCATCATGGATGTGCGAACTAGGGTTTTCGCGTACCCGATTTTTTTTAATACCCGGGTATCGGGTATTATTTTTTCATCTACCCGGGTACCCGGGTATTTGCAATTTTTGCAGAAAAAGAGACAATTTTCTTATAATAATGTTTTATTTTATTATGAAAGAGTATGTCAATAAGTTTCCTTAACTTATAGTACAATCAGTCACATAGTTAAATAGTCTTGTTCTCATTAACTAATTAGGAACTAAAATGACTTTTTACTACAATAAATTAATAAAATAACAAAAATATAACTAAATAAACTTTAAAATTATAAATTGAGGGGACCTCACTAGTTGTAGTTAAATTTAAATGAACATAATAATACGAAAAATAGCTTGAATATAATTAATATTCAACCTCTTCGTTAATCTACAAAATTAAGTCTTACTAGGACTTAGACAAATGTCATATAGAAAGAACTACTTCCCTGGCTAATACAACGAAGGAGATTGAATTACACAATAGAGACTTGTATGCTATTACTAATCATTTTTTAATTGTTTAAATAATAGCAAGCTGCACTGATGAGAGATAAACCTCGAAACGCTTCTGCAGATGGCTAGTCACATAAATTATGTAGAAAGAAATGATCTTAAATGTTACTTAACTAGTAGTTCTAGTAGTAGCATACAAGTGTCTATTGTGTAATTCAATGTCCTAAGCCGTATTAGCCAGGGAAGTAG
The DNA here is from genome assembly GCA_944588485.1 of Phosphuga atrata. Taxonomy (NCBI): domain Eukaryota; kingdom Metazoa; phylum Arthropoda; class Insecta; order Coleoptera; family Silphidae; genus Phosphuga; species Phosphuga atrata. The sequence continues at coordinate 31,391,217 of OX155898.1, forward strand.
TTGTTTCAATATGACATTTGTCTAAGTCCGACTAAGACCTAATTTTGTAGATTAGCGAACAAGTTAAATATTAATTATATTCAAGCCATTTTTCGTATTATTATGTTTATTGAAATAAACTTTCTTCTCCGACACAGTTGAAAATTACACAACAATTAAACAGTCTTGTTTTCATAAACTGATTAAGAACTAAAAATACAAAATATCCAAATAAGTCACAACCCGCATACAACTAGGGAATCGTTGCCTGTATAGTCTACATGGAGGGGCCATCCACTCTTGCAATACGCTAGTAATTTCTTCGAGTACCTCGAATTACCAAAAAAATCATATTGATTGCGAATACCTTGCAATATTTTAGTGAGTGGATTCGGTCTACACCAAATACTTAGCAGCGAAGACCTGTCGCGCAGAACCAAGGTAAGAATATACAAGACACTTATCGGGATGGCAAATGGGAGAGTTTCTGTAAGAAACCGAAGTAGGTGGGCAACCCTCATTGAGAAGAAAGCCAAAGATCTAAACGGACCGTAACGGCAACAAGAAGAAGAAGAGAACTGGTTAATCAAGAACTAGTTAAACAGTCTTGTTTTTATAAACTGATTAAGAACAAAAAATACTTTTTATGACAAAAACTTTGTGTTATAAAATAAAAAAAATAATCTAAAAATATAAATTTCTTTATTTTTTAAATAATCTAAATTTGTTCTAATAATAAACAATTTCTTATAATCAACTTAATAATACTTAATAATCAACTTAATAATCATCAACATATAATCAACTTAAAACATGGCGACATAACCAAACGTAACCTCAAGTTTACTGGATTTTTGTAAAAAACTCAACGCCTTCTTTAAAGTTATTTTAATTGTTTGTAGTGCAAAAATGCTGTTTTTGAGGCGCTACTTAGTAATAATTTTCCGAGAATTGCGAGAATCCTAGAATCGTGGAGGAATTCTTTGATCATAGTGGGTACCCGGGTCTGACAAAGAAATAGTACCCGGGTACTAAAAATTTCATATACCCGGGTATACCCGGATCCGGGTACCCGGGTAGAAAACCCTAGTGCGAACTATTTTCATTCGTGGCCCTCCATTTCTGGTTTTTCATTATTTTATTGGTTCCTAACCCCTAGGCCTAGGTAGACACAAGACCTTTTTTTAATAGACCTTGGAATATTTTACTGTGTAACTTTATATAGACTTTTCAGTATTTTGATTGTTTTTTATGAAAGAATATTGCAACTCACAACAACACCTTTCGCGACCGTCTGGGGGTCTCCCGACTCACGGTTTTCGCACCACTGACCTACATTTTTTACGGAAACATATTCAAATCTCAGATTAAAATTCACAATTTTACCGTCTTCTTGTAGGTTATTCATTTTTAAGGACAATCAGTTTCGTGAATCTCTTCTATATAAATGTGACATGATATACAGAAAAAAATGAAAAATATTTTATAGGAAAACATTTTATGAAAAAATAAGGACTATTTACCTCAGTTCAAAACTTCTGCACAATTTGATATATTTCTATTATATTTGTATATACAAGGGGTCGGCAACTGGTTTTAAGCAAAGAGTCGGAATAGTATAAAAATGATTTATTAACGTTCTAGTTTTATACCTTTATTTTCACATATTGTAATAAAAATAATGAAGGCATATAATTTAATAAAAATAAACAAAAACATGAGTGAGATTTTAACGAGTGAATTGATACACAGACGTTTTGTATCAGGTTCGTATTCGAGGTTTTTAGTTTTAAACTTTTAAGACTAACGTCGTTCAGCAGCGCTCATATTTTATATGGATATTTTTGTTATAAAAAATCTGCTCACAATAATATGTGGTTCCGAAAATTTTCAAGAGTCCAAATGCCACTAGCTTAAATGAATTGTAACTTCCAGGAAGGCTATTCCATCATTTTTCTTTCCAAGTTTTTTGAATGTAAATTTTAAAGACCAAAAATATTTTGATTTAAAATCTATTAACCAAAAAATTAAAAATCAAATCTATCAACCCAAACGAAAATTTTATTTCGTTTGTACTATTGGATTTCTACAAAAAACGTCTTTTCGAAGAACCGGTTTTCGAATTCCAAATTTCCAAAAAACCGGTTTTAGTCAGTTTTCGATTTGTTGTCAAAAATAATAGAAAAAATATCTTATTTTATTTATATAAAATTACTAAAAACGAAAGCAGATTCAAAATATTAATAATAATTACACATTACTTAGCAAAAATTTCAAGCTAAAAACTCAAGCAAAAATTTCAGCTATCAGTCTTTCGATTTGCAACTTTTTCTTCAATGTCTTCAAGAAACATATGAATGGATTTTTCCATGACTTCCTTTAAAAAAGCATTACTGTGATAAGTAGTTTCTTCAATTTGCTCTTCAAAAGAATCGGTTTCCACATATGAATTTGGATATATTCTAGTCAATATCTATCTTTCCAGATAACTTCGCTTTTTGATGCTAAAGAAAGTACACTATATTTCTTTGCTGAACTGGAAATGTTTTGTGGATTTTGCACAAAAGTGTTGCTGATTCTACTTGTCTTCTTTCTTGAATTTGTTCTTCAAGAGCAGGGGTCTCCAAACTACGGCCTGAGGGCCACATCCGGCCCGCGGACTAATTTTGTCCGGCCCGCGGAGAGCTAGCATACTTGAAAACTCCTTTAGAGAACATATTTTTTATAGCAAATTAAATTTAGTTTACTGAAGTATTCTAATTTTATGTTGAATAATTATTAATATGACATCTACATTGATATGGTCATGGGATAACTACTCATAACATTGTTGTAGGCTTATTGTTATTGTTTTTGTGATAAGTTGGATAAAGAAACACAGAATTGTAACGAGTAAAGACATGTATAATATGCAGAAAATTTAACTTCAGTATATAATAACTAACAAATTATTGAAATGAATCCAACTAACATTTTATACATTTTAAATAAAAACATAACTTATAACAAGCATAATGACATATGAAATACTAATGAGATTTATGTAATTGAGATTTTCCACTGTCAATAGTTTGTAGTTGTGGACTAATTTTACTTGTACCAATTATTAAAAGAGATTTAAGATGCTCATCAGTTAATTTAGATCTGTAAACATTTTTTGTGTACTTCATTTTGGAGAAGGTCTTCTCACACAAATAAGTAGTACCAAAAACAGAAAACAGCCCACGAGCAAATTTATGCAAATTATCAAATTGTGTCAGTGGAAGACTCTTATAAAATGGCCAACAAAGATGAGTTTTGATATTTGTTCTTAATTATATCACTGCACTGTAGATCAATCATTTCCATTTGAAGTTCCGGGGCTAGGGTTTCAATGTCAGTATCAAAAGGATTCTGAAAAATCTTAATTCGATTCGCAATGGCATCAAAGTCCGAGAAACGAGTATCAAAATTTATTTTCAAAGCTCTCAAAGTTTCGATTGCAAAATCTATAGGAAACTCAGTCTCAGTGGTGTGGCTGAATATTTCACATGTTTTAAAATGTGAAATTCACTTTCTTCCGGAATGATTTGATATTAGTGTATAAATCAGGAAGATGCTGGTTTTCTCCTTGCAATCTCAAATTCAGTTCGTTCACATGTTTTGTCAAATCAACATAGAATGCTAACTTCCACAGCCATGCGTTGTTTTGTAATTCAGTTAGAGGGCGATGCTTTTCATTCAAAAAAATTTCGATCACTGCTCGAAGTTCAAAAAAGCGCTGAAGGACTTTCCCACAACTAAGCCAACGTACGGCAGTATGATAAGGTAAGTCATTTTCTCCAATCTCTTCAATAAATTGTCGGAATTGTCGGTGATTCAGCCCAAAAGATCTGATAAAATTAACAGTTGATATGACTGGTTTCAGAACTTCAGAAATATCCAAACATTTTCCGCACAAAGACTGTTGATGCATGATACAATGTAAGACTAATGGGTTTGAACCACCGTCATTTCTACAGCCTTTGACACAAGAGCGACCACTCCTTTATCTTCCCCACTCATGTTTTTGCCTCCATCAGTTGTAATACATTTCAAGTTTTTCCATCGAAGGATTAATGGCCATTTCAACTCCTTTAAAAATATCTGTACCAGTAGTTGTGCCATGAATACTATACATATCAAGAAGTTCTTCATGCACTTCATAGCTTTTATCTACTCCTCGAATATAAATCAACACCTGAGCAGTACCTAACACATCCGTTGACTCATCCAAGGCCAAAGAAAACCACTCAACATGTCCATTTTTGTCGAACAGTTGAGAGGATATATTTTCAGCGATGTTTTCTACCCTTCGAGCCACAGTGTTTGCTGACATACTGACAGTTTTTAATAAATTTACCTTTTCAGGGCACATTTCTTCGGCTACTGCAATTATGCATTCTTTGATCATTTCTCCATCGGTGAATGGTTTTCCACGTTTTGCAATTTCAAGAGCTACACGAAAGCTGGCACGAGTTGCAGCCTCTTGTTCAGTTTTGAGTTTTGTAAGTGAAGATTGCTGCGATTTCAATCCGCGCTTCATAGCTTCGAATTTTTCTGTCCGCAAACTTCCTGTATATATTGAGTAATTTTGAAAATGTTTTGTTTCATAATGACGTTTAATGTTATATTCCTTGAGAACGGCTATGATTTCATTGCAAATCAAACATAGCGCCTTGTTACTGGACTCAATTACGAATTACTGAATGTTCCACTGATCTTTGAATTTTCTGCATTCACTATCAATTTTTCGCTTCTTTTCCATACTACTAAATCACACACAAAAGCAACAATTTAAATCAAAATACTGTTACAAAGATGTCTTAAACTTGAACACGCACAAACACGTTTTAAGGAGGTACGCACTATTTTATTTCACAACAGTGTCATAGGAACTGACTTGTGGTTGCGCCACTAGCCTTCTTATATATATTCCAATTACTGCCATCTAGAAGTGAGTGGAAGACACCAGAACTTTCTCGAACCAACGAGATTATTCTGTACGTGCTATTAGCACCATCTGTTAACGATAGAAGGTACTACCTATTTCCGCTTGTGTCCACCAGATGTCGTGTCACGTTACTCCTCATGGCTCGTACTCTACGACTAATCTAGAAATTACAGATAATGACAGGAAAATTAATAATATGCAGTGTTGCCGATTTGCGGACTATAGTTCGATTTGCAGCCTTCTTTAAACGTTGCGTACTTTTTCGGACTTTGTTTTTCATCAGTGGACTATTTCACTTTTTACCACCGGCAACAATGATAATATGGTTTTGGCCCTCGGAACTTACTGGAGTAATCAGTATGGCCCTAAGGCTGGAAAGTTTGGAGATCCCTGTTCTAGAGCATATAATAATTTCAAACTTTTTTCAGTGTTTAAATGTTTTAGTTCATTTAGCAGAAATTAAAATATACCTTTTTGGCCTCTTGAATTGTAAAGCTAGCTATGACATCGTGTATGCGTCCAGCGAAACTAGATTTTTACATACAATGTTGCAAAGTACGGCTACGATGCGGTAAAGTGACCAGTAAATTTTAACCTTTCACTGACACTTACAAAATAAATTAAGTATAAGATAATAAAATCTTATTTAAAAAATGTACCTAATTAATTTGAATTAGTAAAAATGTTAAACTTTGTGAGTACCAACATTAAAAAATTAAATAATTTCCAATATTGTAATTAATCTAAATCTATTTGTTTCTTAAATAATAATTGTCGGCCAAAAAATCTTATACAAATTTCCTGCGGAAATGATTTTACAATGCTCCAGCAAATGGGGCATTGCAAACGAGCTGTTGCATTGTAAAATCAATGTTTCCGCACTCTAATGTAAATAATTATTACTTTTTACTATGCACAATGCACAAGCGCTGGCTAACGCAATTCTTGGCATAGATTAAATAGCAAATCAAATAACATGAAATAGTATATTGTGCAACTAGGGCGGTAAGTCGTCAATTGCCCACGAGAGCGAATGAGCACTTCGTTCGTGCGCCCAATTTCCCTCTCGTGGGCAATCAACAATACCGCGCGAGTTGCAGAGAATATTTTTTATTACTCGTGCGAGGTAACGTATCTTACAAGTTTGGGGTCCAGGGGCCATCCAAAAAAATAGAATAAAAAATTAAGAATTTGCTTTGTCAATTGTCTTCGGTGGTGTGGGTTCGTCATAAGAACTCTCGCCAGTCTCCGGTATCACCATAGAATTTACAGTAATTTTAAAGCGTTTTCTTTAATTTTTATTTTGTATCGAAAAAAAATTCTGTAAGTTTCACCTCACTTTTTTAATATTGAGGTTTTGATTGTGTTTATTTATATATGTTTATTTTTTAAATAAAACTAATGCGATTTTTATTGAATATTTGCGTGCGTTACCCAAGTTATCTGGTAAAACAGCCATTTGTCGCACTAAAAAACAGGCGCCAAGATAGTACTTATCCCGCATGAGTAATAAGAAAATAATTAAAAAATGAGTAATAAAAAAAAGCTAGCATGCTAAGGAAACTACTATGTTTACCACTTTCTATGTTTCTTTTAGTATTATCATGAATTGTCTTTGCAAAATTTTAATGAAATTTGCAGAAAATCTTTTCTTTAATAAATAAAATTTTAATTTGTTAATAAACTTATATAATATAACAAATAAATAAATATATATTTATGGAAGTGAAGAACCACACAATTTACATAAAAGAACCGCATCCGTCTCGCGAGCCGTAGGTTGCCGACCCCTGGTATATACCCCTGGTATGATCTAAAGTAGATATTTTTCGTCAACAAATTACTAAATAATCTAATTTTCAATATTTTATAAAAAATTGCGTTATTGTATTGGTGGCATAAGCAGGGCCGTAGCTAGCTTTCTTGTGGCCCTGGGCATGATCTTATCAATGGACCCCTCCTACACTAAATTTTATCTAATTGCACAAAACTACTTATTTGCCTAAAATAATGTACTAGTTTCGGGCAGGTTCCCAAAAAACTGTTGAAAGGCGCATGTTTTTTTCTAATTTATTATGAATTTTTGGATCTTTAAGGGGGGACACCTTCTGTCTGGGTCCAGGGCACGTGCCCCTGCCTACTTTCTGCCCTGGGCTTAAGTCTCCTAAAAAATACGAAATTTAATAATTTATAGATTTATCAATATTAGATAATTAAACCAACGGCAACTTGTTAGATTGTAATAAACCTTTTATTTTGTTTTAATTCACCCACTGTTAGGTTATGAACAATGTTTTCTCGGAAAAAAAATTGTGTGAATGTAAATAATATTACCATGCCTGAAAGTTTAAGAAACTTTCCAGCGAACTCACTATTCTTATACAATATATACCTGGTGGTGAATTATAACATGTCTAATTACAGCTAAAAATCAAAAGTATATACCATTAACTAAAACTTAAAATGTATTTCAAAATGTCTAATTTATAATTTTAAACAATACTGCGTTTATGTTTTTAATAGTAAATAAAGTCTTATTAAATTTATATATATTATAGCTATTGTGTAAATATAAAGTTATTCAGAAGAAACAAAAAATAAATTCTAATAATACTTCAGCGAAAGTATATTGTGGTAATAGTTTTGTTACATCCTTGGACATCTGAGTGTTATTACGTTTTCTATTTGAAAGCAACAGCAGTACGAGACACAGAGAAAGGGATGTTTCAATTCAATGCAGGTGGGGAAACGTTTTCAAAGACCCAACCGTCAAAGTCTGCAACACTTTTATGTTCAACGCGAAACTAATTTGCTCCGCTAGCTTTATTAGGTGCGCATTATTTTATTTGGTATTTAAATGTAGATTAATTAATTATTGTGTATTTAAAAGTATTTTGTTGGATATTTGCGGTATTTTATTATAGTGTTTAATTTATTTTATCTATTTTTGGTGATCTGTTTCTTTTTTTTTTTTTTGATCACGTCTCGCGGCTTATTCTAAGCACCTTAAGCACGAAAATATTATTATTTTATTTTTATTTTTGTTTTTTCTTTTATGTGTTTTGCAGTTTTGAGTTGAACTCTCTTGCATGAAGTTCGCGAGTTCTGATTTTCAAATTCATATTTTGGATATTCGAGAATGACTAATTCTCAGGTAAGATTTACATTATTTTTACATTAATAATAAAGTCTAGAAACTAATAATAATATTTTTCTAATTTTTTGTTTCTTAATATTTATTAATAGATATTGTATATTACATGTGGTATTCTAGTCATGTGTTTTTGTCTACTTTAATTGAAAAACGTCTTTTTATGCTTGATCTAGTTAGTTTGGCCCTAAATATAATCTTGTTTGACTGGTCTCTGCCGTTTATGCAGCTGCTTTGTTTGTTTCTGTAAATATATGTTTTCCAACATATGTCTTATCTATTATGTCTGGTTTTGTTTGCCAGATTTTATTTTCCAAAAAGTTAAATATTTCTTATGTTATGTTTTTATACCTTCATGTTTCTGTAATAATGAGGCTACAATTATAACATGATTATAATAGAAATTAGAAGATTAGGTTGATATAATAGAAATTTATTGTAGACCTGTCAACATTTGTCTTGCTTTGTAAGTCTAGTATTTTCTGTGTACTTCTATCAGTCTAGTCTTGTCTGTCTGTCCTCCTCGACAGGGTAGTCTTTTCTGTTTAGTCTTGTCTATTCATTCTTGTCTTTTTTTTTGCACGTGCTGGAGGTGAAAATCTGCAAACAGACACCACCCGACCCGTGCCGAGTGGTAGTGTGGGGCTGTCCCATTCAGACCCCCCCCCCCAGCCAAAACCGGAGAGAACGTGATGGAATCCAAAATTTGGCATTCATTCTTGTCTGTCTAGTCTTTTCTGTCTTATCTTGTCTGTCTAGTCTTCTCTGTCTAATCTTGTCTGTCTAGTCTTGTCTGTCTAGTCTTGTCTGTTTATTCCTCTCTGTCTAGTCTTGTATGTCTAGTCTTGTCTGTCTGGTCTTGTCTGTCTAGTCTTGTCTGCCTAGTCGAGTCTGCCTAGTCTTGTCAAATCAAATTAAATTTATTTCTATGGTTAGGCTAAACATACATAATACATTCATTGTAAAGTTAAAAGAAATATGTCAACTTAAAAAAAAACTTCTAAATAGACTTATTCAACATTATGATTAACAAAAATCTTCAAATGTGTAAGGTTCAATTTCTTTAATATATTTGAAAATGTGTTGTTTCTATGCTTCGTTTGTATGGCTTGATGGTCTTGGAAGTCTTAATGTGTTGGGGCAGTTTAATGTATAATTTCATACAGGTATAGAAGGAAAGCTGTTGGGTTTTCATTTCATTCCATGTCAATTCAACACGAAAAAATGCCATTTTCCTCCTTGCCATCTCATATTTTCTTGAAATTTGGCACAAGTGTTACTATTGGTATTGACTTGGAAAAATATGATATTTTATTGAGATGTGTCCACTCGTTATTGAATTATAGTGCGGTAAAGTTCTCATAAATGTGTGTAAAAACAGGGAACAGAGAATTGGTGCCATTTTACAGAATTTTTCAAGCCCTTTTCTATGATGTACAACACTATATAGGTTAATATATGAAAAAAAATCAGAAAAACCTAATTTAAAATCATTTTTTTATATTTTATTGGTAATGGGAAATTTTAAATTTCCCATTACCAATAAAATATAAAAAAATGATAAACCACAGGGATAATAATAACCAATATCTAATTTAAAATTTTATTTTTCCAGAAAGTACATATTTTAAAATTTTAAAATTAATTCCATGAATACTTATTATTGTTGCAATGCATAAGACTAAATATAAATTTGGAAAAAGGCTCCATTGTTATTATTTATATTCATTATGTGTATTATTTCACAAATAAGTTAGGTTAGGTTTTAATTTGGAAACTGATACATTTGTCTTGTCACTTTGTCAGGAACAGAAAAAAGTTGAGAAACGCCACGGCATGAATGCCTGAATTGTATCCACAAATTGCCAGTGGCTCAAAAATTTGTGATAGATGTAGGAAGGAAATTACTTAAAAAAGTCACGGTCCTAAGTGACAAAAATGTTGAAAATGAACATTCTTACTCAGAAATATTCTCGAACAATGATGCAGACTTTATAACAAATTCAGATGTTATACAGTCACTTAATATATCTCTTGATCAGTTGGGCGAGTCTCCCATTGCTAAGAGCAAAATTAAATGCAAGAAATGTGGCACATCGAAAGTAAGAAAAATTTCCTCAACTATAAAACGTAAAATTTTTGTGGCTGCTGCTGAAAGTTAGTCATCAGAAAATGATAATGATATTGAGAATTCAGAAGTTGTCAAAAATCTGAGAATTAAGTTTTCCAGTTGTACGAGTTGGACGAAAAAGCTAATGCTTTTAACATGTTTATCTGAAAATTGGAGCATTAGAAATATAATGCGTGAATGTATTGCACCGAATTACATGGTCAGACAATCAAAAATAATTCTCAAAGGAAAATGTTTTTTAGATGGTCCAAATTTAAAACCAGGGAAAAACTTGCCAATAGAGATAGTTGAAATTGTACGTTTCTTCTTCTTCTTTCGAAAAAACCTACTTTGGACCGCGCTTGTTCAACTGCTTTGACATTTGTCCAGTATTGTCGCATCTTCTGCCAGTGTAACTCCTTTCTCTCTTCTGTCCAGGGGGTACCTTTTCTTCGAGGTTTTTCCTGAAATCCACGGACTTCCTTCAGGGTGCGTCTCACAGACTGTCTGTTTTTGAGATCTGTTATTCCCAGTTCTTTAATATTCTTCTCGGTCTCTGTCAACCAAGTGGTACGAAGCTTCTTATTTTGCCAGAAGGTGAACAGACGGTTGGTTAGTCGGTTTGGAGGCAATCTTGCAACGTGGTCATAGAAAGCTACCCTTCTTTTCCTTGCACAGTCAGAGAGCATCTCAATATGTTCGTAGAGCTCAGAGTTATGTCGTCTTCGGAATTCCCCATCTTCCTTTACCGGGCCTAGGATCTTCTTGAGGATTCTCCTCTCTCTGATTTCCAATTTCTCTATTAGACCCCTTCGCTTCAAGGAAAGACACTCCATGGCATACAGGGCTTCTGGTCGTAAGACAAGCACTTGCGTGACAAGCATTTCTTATTGTAAGTGTTCTTAGTCAGCCGATAGGCTAGTTCAACTTGCTTACTCTCTTGGAGAATGATGCTCTTTCTGATAAGTTGAGTTCAATCCATTCGCCGAGATACTTAAATTTCTCAGTCCTCTTGATGTTTCCCTGTTCTAGTAACATCTCTGTGTTTACTTCTCTGATGTTGGTGAAGAATTCTGTTTTCTCCAGCAACACTTGAAGACCCACTTTGGCAGCCTGTTTTCTGAGGCAGTTTACATGCATTTTTGCTCGAGAATCTCTAGAGAATCAGCAAACAGTGCCATGTCATCTGCAAAGGCCAGGCAATCTACAACCAGTCCATCGTTCTTACGTCCCAGGTAGATACTACTCTGAGCACCCAAATTGTTCAGTTCCTTGCGCCATTCTCTCATAACCTTTTCAAGGACACAGTTGAAGAGAAGTGGGGAAAGTCCATCTCCTTGTCTCACTCCAGCTTTTATTTCGAAGCTTTCTGAAATCTCGACTCTAAATTTAACCTTGGAATGGGTGTTGGTCAAAGTTTCTGGGATGAGTCTGTGGGTTTTGTTGTCTAGTGCTAGTTCCTGGAGTACTTTGTTTAGCGTTTCTCTATCAATGGAATCGTAGGCCTTCCTAAAACCAACAAAGGTGGCGACCACTTTGAGGTTTCTCATCTTGAAGTATGCAAGTACAGTTTTAAGATTGAGGATCTGTTCAACAGAGGATCGGGTCTTCCTGAAGCCCCCCCTGGTATTCTCCCAGTTGACTATCCAACTGATTTTCTGCCCTTGTTTGTAACGCCTTCGAGAGAATCTTGTATGTTACCGGGACGAGAGAAATTCCACGGTAGTTGTTTAGATCAGTAAAATCTCCCTTTTTGTAAAGCGGATGGATCAGAGCAGATTTCCAATCAGGTAGTAATTTCTCTGTTTCGCAGATGTCCTGGATGATCTCGGTTAGCCTGCGCACGGCATTGTTTCCAGCACCTTTCCACAGTTCAGCAACGATAGAGTCCTCTCCAGCTGGCTTATTATTCTTAAGAAGTTGAATGATCTGGCCAACTTCTTCCAATGAAGGGGGAAGCGAGTCCGGGTTTTGGTGTGGTTTGTTTATAGTCGAAGTCTTCGCTGGGTGGGTCACAGTTGAGTAGATTATTAAAGTACTGAGCCAAAAGGTGGCAGTTGTCCTTGTCGTTATAAGCCAGTTTGCCTTGTGAGTCCCTGAAGTGGAGGCTTGGCGGAGCGTATTTTCTGAGTACCTGCTTAAAGGTTCCAAAGAAATCTCTGGAATTATTCTTAGCAAAGCTCTCTTCGATTTGGGTTAGTTGGTTTTGTGTGAAGGTTCGTTTGGTTCCTCGAATTATCTTGGCTGTAACCTTTCTTTGTTCCAATAATTTATGCCAATTTTCCTTGATTTTTTTAGAATTCCGCTTCAGCCAGGCTATCTGTCTTTGGGCTATTGCATTGTCACAGTCTTCAGTCCACCACGGATGCTTCCTTCTTCTAGCGAGAGGGACGAGTTCATTGGCTGCCTTGACAATAGTCTCCTTCAGTTGGTCCCAGTTGTTTAGATATGTGTTGTTTAGTCTCTGACTTAGTTCTTGACTGTTCTTCAGTCGCTCGACGTCAAATCTTACCATTTTGGAAGTTCTGTGTAATCTAGTGTTTCTAGGCTGGAGTCTTATTTTGATCTTTGATAGGTAGTGGTCTGAGTCCAGATTGGCGCTTCTTAGTACTTTCACGTTCTGTATTTCCTTTTGAGATATTCGTGAAATGGCCACATGATCTATCTGGAATTCAGCCAGGTGGGTATTAGGTGAAATCCAAGTCTTCTGCTTCTTGGCAAGTGTTTGACGGCTGTAGACTTCATGATAATTGCCCACTATATTTCTGTATTTTTTCTCTCTTGTCAATTGAGCATTGAAGTCAACAAGCAGTATGACGGTGTGTCTCTCTGGAAGTTTAGAGATAATATCTTCTAAGTCTTCCCTGAATTTATCAGTTCTGTCTGGATTGCGTCTGTTGTCCTGGTTAAGGCATGTACATTGACAATACTGTAGCCCTTGTTTGCGCATTTGAGAGAGAGGATGGATACACGACTACTCGGGGAGGTAAAGTCGGTGACTGAATCCAGTATCCTATGACTGATTATAAATCCTGTACCTAAGTGGATCCTGATCCTGACCCCACTTTTCCTTTGAGGATTCTGTAGCCTTGGTCGAAGGCATGTTCGTCCGTAAATCTGGTTTCCTGCACTGCTGTCAGTATTATGTTGTGTCGTGTTAGTGAATCAGTCAAATGTTTCAGTTTTCCCACTTTTAGTAGTGAGTTGGCATTAAATGTTGCGAAGAAACTTTTTGCCGTCTTGGTCTGAGTTTACGTCCGGTGATTTCAGGATGCTCCGACTCATCCTTAAAGCATGTTGGTGCGGACTCCCCAGAATCCGAAGGTCCGCTAACGTCACCAGAGGTGACGGTGGATTGGTTACCACCTGGGGTAGTGCATTTAGCGAGATTTTCCTTCATGCTCAGTCGAAGAATATTCTTCATGGGACAGTGGCGAGCCACTGTCCAAGATATTACCACAGTTTTGTTAGCTTGGCAGACTTATTATTCGGGGTTTTCACCCCTAGACAGGTCGCCTTCACTACGGCTAAGGAGGCCTGTCCATCCCACTCTTCCCAGGTGCTAGGTTCCGTGCCATTATTTACCAAAGATGTTCAAGGGGCAAGTATTATTATACATACGAAATTGTACGTTTATTTTAAGAACATGAACTTTGTAGGACTATGCCTTAATTAATGGAAATGGAAGTTCAATTTTGTTAACAATGATGCCATCCATTGCGCAAATTTATATTTGGATACCTACGGTTTACAACCATACTAGCTAATCATGATAGTAATTTGGATATTTAAAAATATGTACTTTCTGAAAAAAATTGAATTAAATCTTTAAAATGGGTTTTAAGGTTTTTTTCTTAACTTAATCTATATTGTGCTGTAACTCGTAGGAAAGGGCATGAAAAATGCTGTAAAATGCCACCAATTCTAGGTATCTAGCTCAATTAGGAAAGATTCTACAGCAGTTCAAAAAGTTGTTGTTTCCTGTTTTTGGATCCATTTATGAGAACTTTACAGCTCTGTAAATGAGTTGACACACCTCATTAAAATTTCATATTTTTTCAAGTCTATACTAATAGTACACCTGTACCAAATTTAATTAAAATCTGAGACCGTGAAATTTGGCCCTGTGTTGAGTGGATGTGGAATGAATGGCCCTGTTCTAATAATGAAAAATTCTTAATGAGAAGTATGTAGTCAGTAAAAAATTTATGTTTGACAATGAACACGAGTGCTTCATAAATGTAGACTCATGCTATTGTCAAGATATTGGCTTTTTTCTCCTTTTCTTCTATTGGCTCCTAGTAGTTAAGTTTAAAAATAATCCGTATTGCCTGCTTTTGCAATCTGAAAATTTCCGAGGTACTTTTCCCATATCCCCATAAAATAATTTACAAAATTATTTTCGTTCATTTTGAGATCAAATTTGTGTTAATATGCATCGTACTAACCGTAAATTGCATTAATTTTCATGGTTTTTAATAAAAATAAGTAGGAACGTACTTAAAAATTAAAATTTTACAGTAACAATAATGAAGCTTTTGTAAAAATACAAAAAAACTAAATTAAATATGTCAAAAAGATATATAATTATGTGAAGCCTCATATTAGTCGTCTTCATCACTTTCTTCGGATGAATCTGCTGCTGAGTAGTCATGAACAAGATCATGATGATCAGTATTTTATGAACTATTTACATTTACTCTGTCTTTTCCAGTAATACTAGGGGTATTAATAAATCTAGGACATCAGAAGGGAATTTTGAAGCCTATTTTCATGTCCTGCTATTAACTGCGAACAAGAATTTTGTGAACAGTAGCAAGCATGTAATACCACGGATAGAGATTTATGTACAGTTTCTTTGTTTCTGCTGCAAAAGCCTGAAATTTCTCAATGTTAATATCAAATCCTGAAGATAAAGCCAGAATTATTCCAATTTTTTATATTAATGTAATATCTAATCCTGTAATATCAGCACTTAGTTCTGGATTTTCAAAAAGCTTTCTATCGGTATTTCCATCATTTGTATTACCATATCCTAGTTTTGGCTTATCTACAATTAGCCCCATTTCGGCTTTAAAATGTATTTTTATTTCGTCAGAACGTTGCTTCACACTAACTTTTTCAAATTCCGATCTAATATCAAGAGGATAGCTAAAATGAAGCAAGCATTTAAAACACAATCCAGCCATGCAATGTAGATAAACCAAAACCAAGATTGTCTTTGATGGCTACAAACTCCCTTGATTCGTAATTCATCATTTTTTGGGGTTGCCCCACTTCTGTGATGAGGAAGTTTCGGTCAACGCATTACAGACTTTCCCATCAATCATGGTCGGAATCATTTTATGCATGACCGAAACCTGACCTTTTAATTTGCATATTGTCGGCAATAAATTATTTATCTCTTCCAAAACATTGTTACTTTCTTCCACAGTAAAGGATTTAGTTTCTTTGGAAAAGATAAACTTTATTGGACGACAATGCATTGTAGAAGATGGTCGAGGATTTTGCCAGACTATATTGCCACTTTCATCCTTTAATAGAAGGGGAACAAATGAAAAAACAAACAAAAATTCATCAGCGGTCCTCCACTGTTCGTAAATTTTTGTTTGTATGTAGATACTTTGACCGGAACTTTCATCCCAGCCCCATTTACCATTAGAGTAAATGACGAGCAAGGAGACAGACTGTTGACAACCTCTTGCTGTGCCAATAACAAACGTTCTGCAGTTTTATCTAAAACTGCTTGAACTTTGACATCGGCTCGCGTTTCAGTCACAACAATCTGTTCCTTTCGAGGATAACAAGCTAATTTAGCCTTCCTAAGACTATGCAGTGACGGAAATACCTTACGCCCAAGTTTAATGCTCCACTTCCGAGTTTGCTTGTAGGCATGACTTATTGATTTACTTTCAACATAGTACGATAAAGCATCGCCAGTGGTCATTGCTCTTGGCTTATTTGATGTTACTCTGCATAGGATCGTTCGTTACAATTTTTATCCCTGATCGCGTTGACACCTCAGCAGCGTAGATTTGATCACTAGTACTTCTGGTTCGGATAGGATCATCAACCCGTCTTCGTTTTGTTTTAAGGCTTGATTCTGAGGGCTCCCAGGGCCTAGTAAGGTTTCATTAGAAGTAGTTGGCAATACTTTGGCAATAGACATTTCAAAAGACATATTTGAACCCATTAGCCACTCCGAGTCCTTCTGTAGAAACCGCTATTTATTCCTTCCACAGCTCTTTCACTTTTCAAGAATTTTGGACGAAAATCTAGAAATGATGGCCTTCATGTTCTTTAAAGATTGTTCATTTGCATCCCAATTATCCTGTCTTATACTGGTAAATCGAAACAAAGCTTCATTTCTTGTTTCCTTTTGCATGTTTCAGCCAATCTTCAAATAAATCAATTTTCTTTATACTACATCTGGACAAAAATTTAAAAAAATAATATCGCAAATCGTCGCAAACCAGTTTTATATCAGTATAAAGTAGATTAATACAACTATATTATACATTACTTCTAGAGGGGGGCGACGAGGGGATAAGTGCCATCTTCTCTTTCCCATCTTGTCTGTCCAGTCTTGTCTCTTCAGTCTTGTATGTCTAGTCTTGTCTGTCCAGTGTTAGCTATCCAGTCTTGTCTGTCCAGTCTTGTATATCCATTCTTGTCTGTCCAGTGTTGTTTGTCAATATTGTCTATCCAGTCTATTCGGTTAACTTGTCGGAATGCAAAGGTTCTCTAGACCAGCTTACAATTAGATTGACATGTCATTACTAGACTTCTCTATAAGAACTGACTAAATTGCGACTAAATAGTGAACAGTTGACTTGGGTGAATCTGATATTGCTACATAAATTAAATCGTTCAGTTTTTAAGTTTTTTGTTGTACGAGTATGTTGCAATATAAATATTTTTTGTCTTTAGATAAGATTTTAGACTTTCTCAAAGAAAACAGATTAGTAGAAACTAGAGTAGATTCGGCTGGGAGGAACTAAACTAGATTTCACATATTTTTTGTAATCTATAAATTATCTGTACATTTTGTATTTGCAGATATACCATGAAAATCTAATCTAATTACGACCAACAATAAAATTGTTTGTTTGTGTTATCGGTATCATCCACTAAGAGCACTAAGCAATAACGACAAACAAGTTTGACCTAGTGAGTGTTTTTAGTACGGCATAAAAGCTGCTGCATTAACATTGATTAAACCATAAATTCGCATAAAAGTCTTTTTCCACTATTTATATAAGTAATTATATCAACATGTTTCGCAACAGGCTAATTTATCGAATGAGTTCTATCGTGTTAATTTTAATAAAACTTTTACTTTTTTACGTTTTAATAGATCAATTGTTTCCAGCCTAATAAATTACAAGAGGGTTATGAAAAAGGTTATTAAACTTTTCATTATGATTGTTTAAAAGTATATTAAAGAACGAGTTCAATAAGCGCGATTTTTCAGCACGCGTCCAGGTTTAGAAAACAACGAGCGTAGCGAGGAGTTTTCTAATGGACAAGTGCGAAAAACGCTTGATGAACGAGTTTTTATGCCATTTCTAAATAAAAAAATCGCCTATACATATTGAGAAAATTGTATCGCACTCGGCGAGCCATAACGAACCCATTTGAGTGTTTTAATGACTTCATTATAGACGCAAAATAGAAAAATATAATACTAGTTGTTTCAATCGATTTAGGAGATAATAAAATGTTTGTGTATACACAAATTAAATAGATTATTGTTTAGTTTTCTAGGGATTTTGAGAGATAATCCTGGGTTGTAATAATGGGAAACAATGTATTAATGCTTTTAAGGCTGGTGTTAATGATTTTACCTGGTTGTAAAACTGTATATGTAAATAATATAATATTTTGTTATTAATAGTTTTATAAGAAATTGGAAATGTTCATTTAAACAAATTCTAGAAAAAAAAATAAAAATTTAGACATTTATAGTATTGAAGGCATCAGGAATAACTGAAGATATCAGTTTCACTGTCTGATTAAATTTATTATTCTTGTAACATATAGAAATTGTTATATATAGTGAACAATGAGAACAAATGTCGTATGTTCTCATTGTTTACTTTCCACGACATTATTCAAAGTATCAAAATCACAAGGGCCTATAATGTCTGCAATGTTTTACCCATTCGAACTGAAGTAAAAATCAATTTCATCAAATTTCACACCCTAAAGACTTAAAATTTAGAGTCTGATTTTAGTTTTCTTGTTTTAATTGCTTAATAATACCTAACAAAGGCGCCCTGTACCTCTTATCTGGCAACCTTCCCGTTAATGTTTTTCTATATAGAAAACGTTGTGCTATACTACTTAACACTTGTTCAGATGTAGAGCCTCTTTGTGTTGAAGATGGCCTCGCTACTATATGTACGCGTGCTTCATATTGCACATGGTGTTTTTTATATGCGACTAATTATACTTGAACCCACGTTTTAAAAAAATTCTCATGTAATAAAGTGAGATCAAATTACGAGTGTTATATTTCAGATTTCACTGCAGTCTAAGAAAATAATAGAAAACCTTCGCACTTACTTAATTTGAATCTTAGCATTAAGAAAGAAGCCTTCGCACTATTTTAACAGTTTTTATAAAAATAATCTTTCGACATAGGGAATAATAAAAATTTTGGTTGGTTACATCAAGAGAAAATATATGAAAATAGTATATTTTGTAACAAGGGCGGTAGGTTGTCAATTGGACACGCGGGCGAAATTGGGAGCACGAACGGAGTGCATACATTCGCTCCAGAGGGCAATTGGCAATACCGCCCGTGTTGCAAACAGTATTTATTATTACTCATGCGAAGGGATGTATCTTACAAGTTTGGGATCCAGGTTCCATCCAAAAAAAAATTTGAATCAAAAATGAAGGTTTTGCTTTTTCAATTGTCTGCGATTGTGTGGATTCGTCATAAGAATTCGTCTCAAAGTATTCTCAGTCTCCGGTATCGCCATAGAATTTACACTCATTTTAATACGGTTTGTTTAATTTTTATTTTGTAATGAAAAAAAGTCTGTCACTTACACGTCACGTTTTTTAATATTGAGGTCTTGATTGTGTTTATTTTATTTATTTAATGGTTTTTTTTAATGTAACCTAGCGATGTTGAATATTTGCGTGCATTACCCAAGTTATGTGGTAATACATACAAAAGTGCCATTTCTCCTACAAAAAACGTGCGCCAAGATAATACTTTTAATGCATGAGTAAAAAATATCTATTTCTGCATCTTTTTAATAATTAACTTTAAAATATTGTATTAAAAAGTTAATAAAACCCCACATTCAGGACCCATTAGAAAAGTAACTGGCTATATGCAGCTAGAAACAGTTTGACAACTTCCGGTTTAGAAGATGAATTTAAATATTAAATTAACAAACTACAAAAATGTAGGTAACTCCAATTGTGAAAGATGCTCTAGTATTGTTTTTTCGAACGAAACATGTAATTACTATATTTAGAATCTGTAAGATTCTATTTATAATCTGTAAGTTACCAATTTACAAATAAATGTGTTTTAACTAACAAAAATCACACAATATTCTTACATTACTTGAAACAATTTTGTGTATAAAGTTCAAAATTTATATTTTTCTTTATATTTATATTTGACAAGGTTGACATCTATGTGTTCAAATTTTGATTTCTTTTATTCTGTTTTGTCTACTATTAGTAAAACCATACTACATTATAGATAATCATATAAACTTTAGTGCCACGAAAGAGGACTGAGGGCTAGAGTCCACTTTATGGTGTGTTTCTTATTTTATGTCGTTTCTGTAATCTATACTGTCTAGTTTTGTTATTTTCCTATGAAGTAACATATAGGGTCTTCGAATAATCAACCTGTCATGAGTCAACCTACAACTACTTGACAGATGACAAGTAAAAACTACGCCATTAATAAAAATGGAACGATATACGATTCAATAACGCATTGAAATTTTTAAAATTCACTACAAAAAAGGTGAAAATTTCGCGGTCACAGTTCACAAAACTATAGAATTTTTGGGTCGTCGAGAAGCACCTTCTCGGCCAGCAATTGTGAAACTGGTGGAAAAGTTTAAGCTTCTGGCACAAGTTAATGATGTGAAGAACGGTACTCGTGCACGTCGCTCAAGAACAACTGAGAAAATTAAGACTTTTAAAGTTCAGTTCAGTCAACACAAAAACTAACGCCTTCCGACCATCAACAACGTCGTGTCTTTGTTGATTGGGTCCTTGAAATGCATTAAACTGATCCAGAATTTCATTGAAAAATCATCTTTAGTGATGAGGCCCATTTTTACTTCGGAGGCTATGTTTACAAGCAGAATTTGCGCATTTGGGGCTTGCAAAACCCAAGAGTTATCGTTCAAAAGCCTCTTCATCGTGCGGTGCGGTTTTTGGTCTGGCGGGGTCATTGGATGCAACCAATGAGCCTGGAGCAACTGTTAGGCTAGGATGTATCCGGCGCAGGCCCGGCACCGGGTTGAACACCTTACACACATGCCGGATGGATTTGTCCGGAACCGGCCCGATGGCCCACGAGGTTGAGCTACGAGCAGTGTATTTATTTGACTTCAGTACAAAATGGATCGCGAAAGAGTTATTTGTATGTGGTTACTTTATCGGCGGTTACTTCGCAAGAAAAATAAAACAAAGAAAACATTGGGGGCACCCACTCGACAAGTGAAGACGGTCGACTGCCGGACCGGCATGTGTTCAAGCTTCAATACAGTTCTATAGCGCACCACAGCCGAGCCGGTACCCGGCAGCCGGATGGCCAGTGGGGGCCAGCCGGTGACAACCCGACAATATGAGTCGGCCCAGCGCCGGATGGACTCACGCGGCACGTCTGAACTCTTCCATGCTAGACTATGCAACACCACCCCCTCCATCCGGTGCCGGGCCTGCGCCGGATACATCCACACGGTACGTGTGTAGCGAGCCTTACGGTGAATGGATTGTTCTATTGAACGATGATTAATGATTTTGTATGGCCGGAATCGGAAGATATTGATGTGGACGACCTTTATTTTCAACAAGACGGCGCTACGTGCCACACTATTAACGATACCACTCTTCGATAACTAACGATATCACTCTAACGATACACGCTCTTTTGCGTGTTTTTTCCTGACCGTGTGATTTCTCGAAGAGGCGATCACAATTGGCCACCGAGATCTTGTGATTTAACACCTCTAGACTTTTTCCTTTGGGCCTACGTCAAAGATAAGGTCTATGCCAATGGCCCACAATCGATTCATGACTTCAAATATGGAATCCGTGAACTTCTCGAGGACATACAGCCGCAAATGTGCAAGTTGGTGATGGAAAATTTCATGAAAAGAATATGGTCCTGCAATCGTAGCCGTGGCGGTCATTTGACTAATATTGTTTTCCATTATTAATGGTATATCCTCCTCTTTACAATTAAATAAACATCCGATGATTTCGCTTAAAAACACTCGTTTTTTTTACATCTCAAAATGAAACTTCATATTTGGAGACTCGACTGTACTTGATCTGTTAGAAAAGTATCCGACCTTATTTTTTATTTTGAAAACCTGATGAATTTGAATCAAGCGCGCTTGCATGAACCGACCTTGAACCTTCGTGCGCATGCGTGATTTTTTCCCGCCTGTAGATAGCGTCAGTTTGCTGTCGAGCAGTGTTCGAGTGACGTACTGTGTAGTGCTCTCGTCGGTTTTTCAATGCAAGGAAAATCATCAAAGAGTACTATAGGGATGTTCTACGTCGCCTACGTGATGCTGTGCGGCGCAAGCGAATGAAGTTGTGGTCATCAGCAAATTGGCGACTCCATCACGACAATGCTCCAGCACATTCTTCGCACTTGGTTCACAATTTTTTTGCGAAAAAAACAGACTCCTCTGGTTCGACAGGCTCCTTACTCTCCTGATATTGCCCCCGAAGACTTCTGGCTATTCCCCAAAGTCAAGAGGCCATTGAAAGGAACGCGATTTCAAACAAGAGAGGACATTATGGCTGCAACGACAGCAACGATCTAAAGTCGATTCCGAAAGAGGCTTTTCCAACAATGGCGGCACCGCTGGGAGAAGTGTGTGGAGTCCCAAGGAGACTACTTTGAGGGTGATTAGGTTTCCAACGCTCCAGGTATGCCAGTTTTTTTTTACCGGCTAAGGGTCGGATACTTTTCTTACAGACCACGTATATATCTAAAAAAAATATTAAGATCTATTATAGTCTTAATTCACTCTAGCAAGATAGTTCTTTTGGCTGAACCTTCTTAGAAATTGCAACATTTTGAAGGGCACTACTGTCTACTCTTAATTTTGTTTGTCTACTCTTGTATGTCCAGTCTCTCAGACAGATGAAATTAGACATACTAATTATTAGTCTGATTTGTGATCTCATCTGTTTAGATTAGTCTCTTTCTGTCGTATTTACTAGCTCCGTCTCTCTAATCTCGTCTACCTAATTTCAACTGTATAGTCTCGCTTTTTTTGTAAGGGATGTTACCAACTTATTTAAAGGATGCTGTGAAACTACTCCCTGCCTACTAGCTTTTTTATTCCCACCAAGGGACTGTCATTATTTCATCTCCTAACTCCTTATTAAATCTCCTATCTCCATGAGATTAGGGCTTCTATTTACATCGTATTAGTCTTGTCAGTCTAATGTGTCTAACAGTGTCAGTTTTTTTTTGCCTAATCTCTTCTGTATATTATTCTTTCGTCTAGTCTGCCTTTATTTAGTTTGTTTAAACTCATTTATTTAATAACTATCGTCTCTCTAGTGTCAACTCTGTAGTCTAGTCCATTTAAACTAATCTGTCTAGTCCCGTATTTCTCGTATAGTCTTTACACTCTAGAGCAGGGGTCGGCAACCTTGGACCCGCGAGTCATCGAGTGACCCATTTGATAATTTCAAGTGAATCACTTTACTTCCGAAAATAAAATATTGTTCTTAATTTTATAAAAGTCTAATATTTACTTCATTATTTCAATAGTATTGTATACAGGGTATTGGGTAAACATGCGGCAAAAAATTGAGGGGTTATTCCTTGGCCTATTCTAAAAATATTTTGTCTTATGATGATTTCTGAAAAACCCTTTTCGTTTCGTTTATAAAATGCAGGATGAACAAAATTTGCGACAGTAAGTACATTTTATTATCAAAAAGTACATGTAAAGTTGCTCAATCTACAATAAATGTTCGAAATGACTTCTTCCAGCCTGATACAAGCATTCAATCTTCTCGTCATTGAGTGCCGAACTCTGTCAAACACACTAGGGTTGTTTTTAATTGAGATATACTCAGCAATTATCCGATTTCGCAGTTAGTCCAAATTCTCTACTGGTGTAGCGTAAACTAATGACTTCAGTTAGCCCCTTAAAAAATGATCCACAGGGTTTAAGTCTGGGGATCGAGCAGGCCATGCATGTGGCCCACCTCGACCAATCCAGCGTATGTTGCTATTAAAAAATTACGAGCAACCAAACTGAAATATGGTGGCGCACCATTGGCAATTTGTCGCGTAGAAGTACTTGGGTCTTCCTGTATCGTCCAGCACATTCTGTTTCAGTTGTACCGTTCTTACTGTTATTAATCTTCCTGGCCCTCCGTTTCGTTTCAATGTGCCTGTTTCACGAAGACGTCGATGAATGTTTTCGAAGATTTTTCGGTCCGGGATATTACTGCTAGGAGACCGTTCAATGTACAATCATCTAGCTTGTAATGAATTGCTATCAGCAGGTCTATACATGAAATGCATGTCAGTCCTTTCGGCGTTCGTATAGATGGTAGAGGACTTCACTAACTTTTAAAGACACGTCAAATAGCCAAACTTTTCCAAACGTAAACAACTGCGACCGATACAGATGATGATCACTGACGAGACGTATTCAAATGAAATCCACTTGTACGTTAGTAGATTAAACAGCCGTTCCAAGTTATCGTCAACAATGTTTTGTTCTTGCTAAACTCATTATTTTTTTGTATTTGATAAACTCATTGTCGTACGACATACTTTTATTTACATTAATGATTTCAACAAATATCGAATATGGTTGTCGCAAATTTTAAACTTATTGGTAGGATTTGCACTTATTTAATAACTTCGCAAGTAGTAAACAAATAATGCAGAGAATTAAAGAAATGCCTTTGTCAGCTAGCGCCAACAGTTTAGCATCGCGTTGGAGATGTGGCCAGAAATATTTATTAGTAGGCCAAAAATGATTTGTTATCTAGTGAAGTAAGTAGCATTGCAGTTGATGAAATTACCGTTGGGTAAGCTTGCAATTATTCTAGATTTGCATCAATAAATAGTTAGAATGCCAATGAAGAACTGTGAATTCTTGCTTCAATGAATGACACTACCAAAAGCACTGAAGGAAAAGCTGTTGGATTTGTAAAACTAATGGAAATTGAACTTGGCCATTCACTTTTATAGATTCATTGTATCATACATGAAGAAAATGTATTTGCAAATGCATCTACAAAAAAACTTAAGGATGCAATGGAAAAGTTTGTTAAAAGATCAATGTTAAAAGATCGTAAACATAATAATTGTTAAATACGATGGTTAAGTCGAGGCAATATTTTTGTAGAGTGTTTTGATGATATACAAATATTTCTTCACGAAATCGGTGAAAATGATCTATAACTCAGTGATAAACAATGGTTTTTTCGACTTTTCTTCTTAACAGACATAATTAACCATTATAATGATTTCAACGTAAGACTCCAAAGAAATAACTACCCAATTTTGAAAATGTAAGAGGAATGGAAGAGTTTAAGTTCGAAATTGATATTATTTGAAACTGTTAAAAACTAAAAAAAATCATTTCTTTCCCTTGTTAAAAAGCGATCATGAAGAAGAAAATTGCAAATGCAATTGAATTGCAATGAAAAAGTTGGAGTTTAAAAATGATTGAGAAATGTTTACATTTATTGAAGAAAAACCTACAAACCTTATCAGAGAAACACTAGCTAATACTCCAAAGTTAAATTCATGGGGAAAATCTCCACCCCTTTTGAGATTAAAACGGGTGTACGGTAAGGAGATGGACTTTCTCCACTGCTATTTAACTGTGCCCTAGAAAAAGTAGTCAGAGAGTGGAATGTGAAGACCCACAATGGAATCAGAATAGGAACTAAAAACAAAGGCATTAAGGTTAATTGTTTAGCTTTTGCTGATGACATGGCCTCACTAGCTTAGACATAAGAAGAAGCCAAGGAACAGATCCTCGAACTCCAGAGGCAAGCGTTAGAAATGGGTCTCAAAGTCTCAGTTGAAAAGACCAAGATATTGACGAGCATAAAAAACCCACCAAAAAAGCTTCAAGTGGGCAACCAATACATAGACATCGTCAACGAATTCAAATATCTTGGGGAATAGATTAGCTGGAATGCCCTAGAGAAAAAGGCAATAGAATCTAGGAGAAATAAAGTTGAATTGCCCTTCCAATTTACGAAGGACACTTATATCAAGAAGTCTCCTGGAATACCAAGATAAGACATTATAACACGGTAATTAAACCAGAAACTTTATATGATGCCGAAACATTGTCTCTCGCCACCCAGGGACCGCTTGAAAGGCTGGAGGTCAAGGAAAGCAAGATATTACGCAAAATCTTAGGCCCCAAATTTCATAACAACAAATTAATCCATGTCAGGAACGAAACTCTTTACCGAAAGACTGAAAAACTTTCGGACACAATAAAAAAACATAGAATTAATTTTTATGGGACTTCCTCCGAATGAATTCAAATAGACTTACCAACAAGATCTTCGACCACTTTAGTAATAAAAAAACAATACCTTTTTGGTGTAATGAAACTGAAAAGACTTTGTAGAACCCCAAATTACAGACACCAAGGACATGCTCAAGGACAAAACAGCAAAAACCATCACTAAGGATAAGAAGCAACGGTTCCGAGATAAAATCAAAGAAAAACGTAAAGGGAAGCATGATCTCAAAAGATGATGCAATCAATACTGGGCTAAAAGGAAAGCCCAAAACAATAAAAAAATGATTGATTTCATGTACCCCAAAGTTGGGTGAAACAAATAAAGAAGAACAAATTGAAGAAAATGTTTTAAACGTGCAGTATTTTCAATATCTATAAATTGCCAATTTTAGTTTAGAAATGATTGATTCCACGTTCAAGTTCAACGTTATGGGCGAATAAATTGCGGAAAGATTTGGAAAAAATAGAAGAGCATCTTCCCATGATCAACGTGTTGGGCATCACTTCCTACGACGATTTCATTTAAAAACAAAATAGATTTGCCATTTTGTCCACATTCGGTTCAACTTATAAATGTGAGCAAATATTTTCAAAAATTAAATTTAATTTAGGCAAGAACAGGTTAACTACCGAAAATTCAGATGCTTGTATTTTTATTAATAAACCAAACTTGACGTCACAAATTCAACATCAGGGGTGCCATTAATAACCAGACTTAATAAATTGACGTTACAAATTCAACATCAAGGGAGCCATTGATATCGAAGAGAACGTTTATAAACAAATTTAATTCAATTATGTTTGTTTTTATAATTATATAAGTATTAGAATTATAATTTCGAATTTCTGCTTAAAGTTTAGAAGCGTATTGTAATTATTTTTCTAATAAAATGTATCTTATTATTCACTAAAAGACTGTCTTAAAATTAAAATATCACTGACCCAAGCGTCACCTAAATGCTCACATTTTTACCCTCAACCAAAAAAGGTTGCCGATCCCTGCACTAGAGTATACTGCAATATTTATTAATTACTTAAAATTCCGTGTCGTTAGTTGTGTATGCAAATCAGTACAGAGAATGAAATTTTAATGTAAATTAGTGAAATAAAAAGCTGATATATATTATCCAATCTAATTTACGTAAAGCAAACAATCGTTCGGTGATAAGATAAAATCGCTGTGAGAACCTTGCAGTCAAGAAACACATCGCACAACGCATTCTACTTTGTATTGTGCGGTAATACCTGTAAGGTGTATAAAGACGGAACAGTTTACATCATTTATTATTCATACACAATTCAAATTATTACCAACAGTTTAATAATTTAGAGGTCAAACGGGAGTGTAAATTCTGATATATTTATTATTGTCGATAGTTTTCTTGTTTGTGTTTGGTGTTATGTCGGAAACTAAGGTATTTTGTTTTAAATATGTTGTACGTGTAAAAACTTAAATATAGATAAATATAGAATTATTTATTGATAAATTGATTGAAATATATTGATTATTGTAAAAAAACAATGTGTGTATTTGCTTCTATGATGTCATTTTTGCATTGTGGAATAATATAAGTTTAAAAAAAAACGAGAATAAATAATGATTGAGAAAATATACATATAATACCTTTATTATACAAAGCACAACTGGCCAATGACTAGAAAGTCTTGTTAAGAAATATGTTTAAAATTACAAATTTTTATATTTTTTAAACTTCTAAAGGATTTTAATTAATTTAAATTGAATTAAAACTTTGACATTATCTTGTATTTAAAGAATCAATATCGAAAATTTAAATAATGACCGATTTTTTGACCTATATTAAAAATAAAATACATATATGAAAAATATGAGGAATTTAATTGATATAATATATATTCTATTAAGCTAAATAGTCAGGTAGGCCGCAAGAGAGCAGATATGAATATAGACAAGTAAATTAACAAGGTTGGATGGGCAAACTATGTTGATTGTATTCAGACCAATTAATGATTCATATATGGTACAATATTACTTATTCAAGATGAATAGAGCAAGAGAAGTTTAGGTATTGTTTAATCATTAAAATGAAAAATTATAAATAAATGTTGATGTTTTGTCAATACTGTCCAAGTATAACAATGTAAGGTGGACTAAATTTAGATTATAATTTTAGATTAGACTAGACTAAAATATATGAGATTAGACCAGAATAAAAGTGACTAGTCAAGACTACACGAAACTAGACAAGACAAGAAAAACTAAATAAGACTAAATAAGACTCTGCAAAATTAGACGAGATAAGGCGAGACAAAATCAGACAAAACCGGACAAGACTATGCAGACAAGTCTAGGCAAGACCATACAAGACTAGGCCAGAGAGAACTAGAATTGGCAAGACAATACCAGACAAGACTAGATAAGACTGGACAAGACCGAACAGAGCAGGTAAGACCATACAAGACCAGATCAGAGAAGACAAGTCCAGACAAGACCAGATATTACTTGACACTTCTAAACTTGAATGCATTGAAATCGGCCCAGTGTAAACTTTTGACTTTATCTATTTTTTTTTTGCAGAAACTATTTATGACACGAAATGAATACATATGCCGTTTGAAAAACAATTTAATATGCTTTAATTTGAGTTTAAATTGACCAAGAATGCTTATCGTTTATAGCCGTAGCAACCGGTTAACAAAAACGAACGTTTTTATGTGGTAGTTTACCGAGAATAATAAACTTGTGAAAGATTGAAAGTATTGCTTTTAGAATTTAATTTTGCACATTATTCGTTTTTCATAATTTGATTGGTTTTTAAGAGTGTTAGTTTAATATTTACTACACCGAAAAAAGCCGCCTAAGTTTTTGTTCTAACCGAAAATAGATTTAGTCAGCGAACTATTGCTCGACCACTGAATATAACATGCGCCGTTATTGGGAGACTGAATCCTTTACTAGACAACCTGGTACAGGCAGAAGGAGTTTTACAACGGTTCGAGATGAGCCCTTTATTGCCTAATCTAAAGAAAACTAGGCACAAGTGGCTAATCATACTTTTTTTTATATGTGGTTTGGGTGAAGCTCTACCAGCCTGTGTGTGAGGCTCTCATTCACTAAACCCCTCCACTTGGCTTAAAAAAGTACGCCACCCCGGTATTGCTTGCGCATTCCCTCAGGGTGAGCAGCCCGGACGGTTTTTTTTGCCGCCCTAGTTGTTCGAGAATCTGACTATATAGTATTGGCTCTATAGTTTTGGTATTCCTTTTTTAGTTGATTTTTGTCCGTTTGTCTTGTTCTTCTTGTGTCAGGACGTCACGTATCATTGTCTCCGTGTATGTCCAGTCCTCTGGTGATCTTAGCATCGCGTCTACCAGTGTTTGCATCTCTAGGATGAGGCCGGTCTGCTCCTTCCATTCTGTCCCTCTCGGATATCCACCTACTGCATTCAATTGTCAATATCATTAAGGAAATCGTCACCTTAATGCTATTCAACGGCAACAACAGCTGCGTCACTTACGAAGAGTAGCTATTAGTCAGTGAACAGTAGACTGCAGAAAAATAACTTGACCTCAGAAAAGTAACTTGCACGTTGTCAAAAACTTACCCCAGTTCATGGTCAATCACGCCTGCGTTTTGCACGGGATCATTTGAATTGGACGTTGGAACAATGGGGGTCTGTTCTATTCTCAGATGAGACCAGAATATGCCGCTATGGTATCCATGAAAAGTGCTCCGGAGACGAGGAGAGCGATTTGCAGAATGCTGCATTGAAGAGCGGACTGCTTTTGGAGGTGGTTTCTGCATGATCTGGGGTGAAATTTCTATGGGAGCACGAACCGACCCTGCTTTAATCCTTAGTTGCGCCCGTAGTCACGGGAGGTTTAACGGATGCTCTAGTTATATCGAGGAGATTTTAGCAGTTCATGTGGTACCTTGCGTCGACTACATTGGAGAAGAATTTATCTTTATGCATGACAATGCGAAGCCGCATATCGCAAAAATCGTGCAAGATTACATTACAGAAATCGATTTTTGGGTTATGGAGTGGCCAGCGGGTGAAAAGTTAATTTGTTCATGATTTAATTTCACTATGTTAAACACAAGAAACCGAGAAACCCACAAGAAACTTTAATAAATTTAAACTCATATTAAAGCATGTTAAATTCTATTTAAAACGGGTTATTTCTTTATTTAATCTCATAAATAGTTTCTAAGGCCGAAGCCGCACTACGGTTTTTTAGTTTACACTGTGCCGATTTCTATACACGCAAGTTTAGATAACGTTAGACCATCGTTTTTCAAGCTTTAATCAGGTTCTAGTACCGAAAATAATACTTCGAATCGATGAAAAAATTAAGGCGACCCAATTTTTGTTCGCGACACATCCATTCAGTTTGAGAAACAATGGACTAGACAACATCATTTAAGACTCAGCTAAGACTCTATTTGATAAGAGTGGTTACGAAAAAACTTCACATGACTAATCAATATAAGAGTTGACGGTCGACATCCAACGCGAGCGGTTGTGCCCACAAAGCGGAAAGTGAGAGTAAATTTATTAGTGAATTCTAAAGACTACTTCTCTTTTTAATAGTTATTTGAGAATAGTATTTGAATTAGTATAAAATGTCTAGAGAACTTAGGTCGAACATCCCGTCGACAAAGCAATTCGAAATATTAACTACTTTTTTACAAAGTGAAAATTTCGGAAAATTCATATCGGATATTGTAAAAAAAGAAGTGGAACCGTTGCTTACCGTCATATCTGAATTATCCAAACAAATAGAAACGTTAAATGAAGAAAACAAGAAAATCACATCGAGTGAAACTATTGTTGAGAGAGAAACTTTAAATATTTCAACGAATAAATCCCAAAACTCGGCACAAAAAATCGGCGATAACGGAGATAACACCCAGCACGATCAAGCCAAAAAAGTGAGTTCGATAGAGGTTGAAGAGAGCATCACAAAAAATGTAAACAATCAACCGGAGGTAGATAAATCCACCCGAAATAATACAGAAAATGGAAATGTATCTCTAGAACAGCCTTGGGAGGTGCAGCGCCAAAGGAAAAGGTCCACACGGAAATCCAACATAATACATGGAACAAATGATGAGATAACTGAAATAAAAGCTGCAATGCGTTATAAACACCTTCATGTATATAAGTTGGATCCTCAGTTAAATGAAAAAGATATTACCACATATCTTTCAAATAAAAATTTTAATCAAGTTATGTGTAAAAAGCTGCAGTCAAAGCATCCAGAGGAGTATTCATCATTTAAGGTGTCTGTTCCTTTTGACGATTTTCAAAATGTGAAAAACCCAGATATTTGGCCACGTCACGCTTGCATAAATAATTTTTTATTAAGATTAGAGAAAATGAAAACTCCGAGATTGGCAGGGGAGCAGATAAATATATTACAGAACTGAGTACAAACTTAACAACAACGGAAAAACAACCAAATAAAATAAGTATTATCAATCAGAATTCACAATCTATTGGAAACTCTATTGATATTATAGAACGAATGTTGGAGGAAAATCCCGATTGTAAATACTTAACACTGACAGAGCATTGGAAAAGTGAATCACAATTAAATTTATTAAATCTGAAAAAATTCAAATTGGCATCAAATTTCTCCAGAGAAGAAGGTGAACATGGAGGAGTAGCGATCTATTGTGAAGATAATATAAAATGGAAAATACGAAAAGACGTAAACGGTATGGCGGAAAAATACAATTTTGAGTGTGCGGCAATTGAAACCGAAGTTGAGAATCACGTTTTCGTAATTATCGTCATTTATAGAACTCCATTATCGAATAATAAACTATTCTTTGATCATCTCCATAAATTGTTGTTAAAATTAAGTACAGAATCAAAACAGTATATTATTGCGGGTGATTTTAACATCGATATTCGTAAAAATACACCGCTTTGTAAACAATTTGAATCTCTCCTGGAATCTTTTAATGCAGAGATTACATGTAAAGAAATTAGTCACCCAAATACGGCTACATGCATCGACAATATTGTGATTAATACCAATTTGAAATACAATGTAAAAACGTTCCAGTATCATATATCTGACCATTGTGCACAAAAATTAATATTGGATATAAATGTAAACAAGAAGAAATCAAAAGTTAAATATGTCAGATTTTTTAATCAGAATAATATGAGTCAGTTCTTAGATTATTTAAATAAGGAAAACTGGGAAGAAATTTTTGAAATTGAAAGCGAAGACGTAAACAGACAATTTGATTTATTTATGGGAGCATACCTCGATTATTTTAACAAATCTTTCCCAAGAACAAAAATTAATACTGGGAATAGTAAACGGCGTATATTCTCAAATCCTCTACTAAAGAGAATAGAAGAAGAACTGGCAATAGTACAAATTATGGCACACTACAACCCTAATTATAAAAGAAGTTTCAACAATCTCCGCAGATATTATATATCTAAGCTAAGAAAGGAAAAAATGGAATTTTATAAAAAACAACTTATAGAAGCAGAAAATAAGCAAAAAACAACCTGGAATATTATCAGGGAGATATCCAATCTAAAAAAAACAAGCCATACTTTCATAAATGAAGTTAAAGACTCGACAACCATGGCTACAGAAATAAACAACCACTTTGCAGATAGAGCTCCTTATATTCGACTTGGGATGCCTACTACTGACTATAACGATATTATAAAACACAATTCGAGTTCAATTTTTATACAACCAGTAACAAACGAAGAATTAGGTATAATAATCGAAAGTTTGAAAAATAAAAGAAGCGCAGGTTATGACGAAGTCCCAGCTAATGTGATAAAATCCGCGTGTGTCTATATAATAAAACCCTTAGTGCATATATTCAATAACTCGGTGCAACATGGAATTTTCCCAGAGATGCTAAAAACATCCGTTATAACCCCAGTGTATAAGAACGGTGATAAACATAACATTGACAATTATAGACCAATTAGTCTCTTATCAAATTTTTCTAAAATATTTGAAAAAATTATGGTGAACAGAATATCAAATTTTTTACAGAAATATAATTGTATAAGTAATAGCCAGCACGGTTTCACTAAAGGGAAAAGTATTGACACGGCATGTTTTTATTTAACAAGGAAGGTTATTGAAAATTTAGAAAAACATATAATTCCATGTGGTATTTTATTGGATCTTTCTAAAGCCTACGATCTAGTTGACCATACCATACTGCTACGAAAGATGGAAAAATACGGTATACGAGGAGTGGCTCTCAAATTTATTAAGTCATTTTTGGTAGATCGAAGGCAGATCACGAAACTAGAGACGTGGCAAGGTACTGCATTTTCCCCGCCCAGGAAGACGAATGTGGGTATCCCACAGGGCAGCATAATGGGCCCGTTATTGTTCACCCTATACGTCAATGATCTGCCAGATTATAATAGAAACACTTTCCACGACATAATTCAGTTCGCCGATGACACTAGTCTATTACTAATGAACAAAACCGTGGAAGAAATACAATCTACAGCCAATACTGTAATAACGGAAATTGGACAGTGGTTTAGCAAAAACAAACTGAAGATAAATAGCACCAAAACTAATATAATAGTATTCAAGACCTACCGTAGTACTATTAACTATCCCCATGAAATAAAGTTAGATGAGGACAGAGTAGAAATAAAACAATCTGTAAGATTTTTAGGTATCCATATTGATGACACCTTGGGATGGTCATCTCATATAAGCCAGCTAACAACAAAACTGAACAGAGCAGTGTTTGCGATTCGTACTCTAAAACCGTATTTAAGTTTGCAAATTCTAAGATTGGTCTATTTCGCAAATTTCCATAGTCATCTGCGTTTCGGGATAGCGTTTTGGGGAAATGGAGCTCAGACCAAAAGGATATTTACAATACAAAAACAAGCGTTACGGATTCTGAGCAATCTAAACTATAGAGACTCATGCAGGGGGAAGTTTAGAGAAGCTAAGATCCTAACAACCACAGGAACATATGTTTTTGAATGTGTCATGTTTATATTCAAACATAAAGTCTTGTTTACAGAACACGAGAAACAAAACGAAAGAGAGACCAGACATATGAATGACCTGTACGACTTGCCTCAGCACAAACTGTCGTTGACAGAAAAAAACCCGCCTTACAGTTTCATACGGTTATACAATAACCTTCCGAAAAATTTAAAGCAATTGAAAAACATAAATAAGGTGAAAAAAGAATTACACGAGTTCATAAATAATATAGAACCTTATAACATGGAAGAATATACTGCTGCACTTTCAAATCGCTGCTAATTATTGATTATTATTATTATGCAATTTATATTTTATATTTTAATTATATATTATTTAATTTCATATTTATATTTTAATTATTTATTATTTTTAAATGTATTGCTTCTTTTTAACGCTTTTAATATTTGTATATAAAAATCGGTGGTACACGTTGTAAATGTTATAATCAATTTTTAAATTTAAAGTTTTGTGATGTTTTGCAAACTTTTAAATTAAATTTTCTTTCTTTGTTTTGTTTGACATATTTTCATTTAGGCCTGTTTGTATCGGGTGCTTAAATAATGTAAATAAATTATTTTGAATTTTGAATTTGAATTTGAATTTGATAAGATTAGACAAGACTATACAGATCTAGACAAAATTGGACATGAGCAATCTAAAGAAAACTAGGCACAAGTGGCTAATCATACTTTTTTTTATATGTGGTTTGGGGGAAGCTCTACCAGCCTGTGTGTGAGGCTCTCATTCACTAAACCCCTCCACTTGGCTTAAAAAAGTACGCCACCCCGGTATCGCTTGCGCATTCCTTCAGGGTGAGCAGCCCGGACGGTTTTTTTGGCGCCCTAGTTGTTCGAGAATCTGACTATATAGTATTGGCTCTATAGTTTTGGTATTCCTTTTTGTAGTTGATTTTTGTCCGTTCGTCTTGT
Organism: Phosphuga atrata; assembly: GCA_944588485.1. Classification (NCBI taxonomy): domain Eukaryota; kingdom Metazoa; phylum Arthropoda; class Insecta; order Coleoptera; family Silphidae; genus Phosphuga; species Phosphuga atrata. The sequence goes on from OX155898.1 coordinate 31,426,111, forward strand.
TCTTCTTGTGTCAGGATGTCACGTATCATTGTCTCCGTGTATGTCCAGTCCTCTGGTGATCTTAGCATCGCGTCTACCAGTGTTTGCACCTCTAGGATGAGGCCGGTCTGCTCCTTCCATTCTGTCCCTCTCGGATATCCACCTACTGCATTCAAACACAGTATGAAGTGCACTGTCCACATCGCCGCAGTATACACACATTGCGTCACTTGCCCTGTCAAAACTATGTAGATACTCCCTGAAGCATCCGTGGCCGCTGAGGGCCTGTGTTAGATGGTAAGTTATCTCACCATGGTTCCGTGTTAGCCAAGGTTTAAGTTTTGGTATCAATAGTTTGGTCCAATGTCTTGTTTTGGACATACTCCATGACTTTTGCCAGTCTTCATGTATTTGGTTATTTGCAATTTTTTGTATTTCTGTCCTATTTGCCCAGTTCCTTGTTTTATATAATTGAACTATCTCGTGGATTTTGCACTCTATCGGGACGATGCCAGCACTCACCAACACAGCTTTCCTGGAGATAGTCCTGTATGCACTGCATACTCTGATGGCCATTTTTCTCTGTACAGAGGTGAGCATCTGTTTCATGTGCCCCTTTTCAATTGCTCTAGCCCAGACCGGGGTTCTCAGAGTAGTCTTCTTTTACTGCTTTTCGGACCGCCGGTGTTAGGCAATAATTTTCCAAGGGCCGATTTAATTTTTAGGGCTTTTTCTGTAGCTTTCTTAAGGTGTGCTTTGAAAGACAGTTTCTGGTCAATAGTGATGCGTAGGTACTTGACTTCTTGTTTCGATTCACTTTTTTAATTTTGTATTTTATATTGCCAGTGAGAAGTACAGCTTCTGTTTTTTTGAGTGGCTAGCTTAAGGTTTTTTCGCTCTAGCCATTCATCGACCTGCTTTATGGCGATGTTTGCCTTTCTCATTAGTTTTTTTTTCAGTTTTACCTGTTGCAACTAAAGCTAGGTCATCGGCGAATTCTACTATTTCCACCCCCGCGGGGAAAACAAGCCTTAACACGCCATCGTATAGAATGTTCCATAGGGTAAGGCCCAACACTGAGCCCTGAGGAACACCACTATTTACTTCGCATTCGACGACCTCATCGCCGGATTCCATCTGTATTCTCCTATTTGAGAGGTAGCTGCGCACCAGCCGCACCAGGTATGGGGTAAACTTTCTGTTAGTTAGCTCTTCCATAATCATTTCCCAGGCTGCAGAGTTAAAAGCATATTTTATGTCTAGGGTTATCAGCGCCGTCTTCTTACGTGTTCTTCGTGTGCCGCTTGTGACTTTCTCTGCCACTTTGATCACCCTCAGAACGGCATCGACCGTGGACCTTGAACCCATATTGTCTATCGGAAAGACCCCTACCCTTGCCCAATTCCGCTTTAATTCTGGCTGGAAGCAGTTGTTCAGGTAGTTTCCCGAGGACATCCAGCATATTGGTCTGTAAGAGTATGGTTCGTGTATGGGCTTTTCACCTTTCCGGAGGAGGACCAACCTTGCTATCTTCCACCTATCCGGGAATCTTCCATCTGCTATTATATTGTTCATGACTTCTAGAACAAATTTTGGTTGTCTGTTTACGGCAATCTTTACAGCTTCTGGTGGGAGATTGTCGGGTCCTGGTGCTCTGCCATATGAAGACGTTAGCTGGCCCTGTTCAGCTCCGCCATAGAAAATTCAGGAGTGTCTTTAACTTCCGGTAAAACCCACTGTAGTTTCTGGTGCTTGGGGAAGAGAACCTCCACCACTTCTCGCACCTTTTCCATGGTCATTTTCAGATTTGGAGATTTGAGTTCTTTCCGAGTTCTTTCCGAGACTTTGAGTTCTCGGGTAACAATGGAATACGCGTCACCCCACACGTTTTCATCTATTTTATCGCAGAGTTGACGCCAGTGGTCCCTTCTAGATCTTTTGATTTCTGTGCGTAAGTTCTTTTTTGCTGTGGCGTAAAAATTTCTGTACGTAGCTACATGTCTGGGTTTGGATTTCTTTTCCCTTTCCGTTGGTAGGCACGTCTTTTAGCAAAACAGATCTTACTCATCTCAGCAATTTTCGCGCTCCACCAGTATACCTGTATTCTTTTCGACGGCTTTCTATAAATAATCATACTATATAATGGTACTGTTACGGTAAAAGTACGTACTTTGGAAAATGTACACATTTACCGGCATATGTACACATATACCTTCTTGGTTGGTAAATCTAAGTTCAACTTACAGTTACCAACTATTTCCGGCAAATGTGTAATCATGTTGGCAGATATAGAGGTTTACGTTAATACACACAGCGCATGGGCTGTCAAGATTTTTAAAAACACATAATATTTACTATTTTGGTGGTGATTCGGTCTCTAGGTAAATAATGAATTTTGAATTAAAAAAAAAAATGTATTATACAAGCGGATACAATTAAGGTATAACGAGCGTTTTCTTATAATCTTTTTTTAAACAAATTATGTTCAAAATGTATGAATTGATTTTTATGCATAATAAAATAATATACATTATTGCAAATACATTTTAACCTAAATATCCAACTATATTTTATTTCTCTTTATTGTTTTTAACGTTTACCTATATATGTCGGAAAATGTGTACTTTTACTGGTAAAAGTAGATATATGAAGCTGATCTCAAATTTCAACTTACATTTATCTATCAAATTGGTAGATGTATACATATACCGGTAAATGTTTACATTTGCCGATTTTGTACTTTTACCGTAACAATACTATATAGTTGAATCGGACTAGACAAAAAAAGCATAAGTAGATCGAACTAAATATAGAGTAGACAGATTTTACAGACATACTAGGTTAAGATTAGGTTAAAAGCGATGTACATAGTTATAAGCCAAAACTGATTTCTACCTCGAATAGTTTAGAGTCCAAAGTTAGTTTAAAACCAACTTCTAAGTTAGATTCTGTTTCCTTGGTTAGTTTAGACTGGACTAGACAAAATTACAGTAGACTTGACTAAACAAGTGCAAAACTAGACTAAACCTTTTGGTGTAAGCAGAAATTAGACTACCCATCGATTCCCAACCGGTGGTTCGCGTACTCCCTGGTTTTCGCGCGGTGAGAATATAATATTCGGGGGGTTCGCGAATATAATATTGTAATGGCGGTATTTTGAATTAGCGAGGAAAAATAAGCTCAAGTAAAAACAAAACAAAAACACATCCAGTGCAGTACCCAACAAACAAAATGTACTGTAGTCCATTTTTTTAAGAATGCAGTACAGTGAAGATAGGGTTTATTTGACCTTTTTCTCTGATTGGCTAAAATCGAGAAGTTCACACCGACCATATTTACTGTGTGTGGTTTGGTTACGAATTATCAAAATTAAACATTTTATATTTGAACATTTGTTGATTGAACATTTGTAATAGTGTTAAACAGGTTTCTAGTTACTGCATTCTTAAAAAAATTGACTATAGTTATATTTTTGATCTCTTAATGTCGCATTATATATCTACTAGGCCAGTGTTTCCCAAAGTGTGCTAAGCGCAACCCAATGGGTACGCGAATGGTTTGAAAGGGGTACGAAACGAAGTCCCAAAATTTTTATTTTTTGTGTGTCAAAGTGGATATAAGAAGAAAAATTACAATATTTAAATTACATCGAAAATAGTGGATTTAAACTAACATTTATCTATCAAATTGGTAGATGTATACATTTACCGGTAAATGTTATCATTAAACATTGATTTTTATAAAGTGTTTGAATCCTTGAATTAGCTGTGAATCTGCAAACAATTCCTCTTTATCATTTTTGATAATTAATTAATACAATATAACCAAAAGATGTTACTAACTGCTTACGATAAAATGATTGCAGATTGTTTTTACTTATATAAAAACAAGCTGAAACTGTCTTAAAGTGAACTAATAAAGAATAACATTTTTCCTAATTTGTGTAATAATTTTGATTAAATTTTACTTTAAAAAGTCACGTTTAATTCCTTAGATGCGGATTAGTAAAACAGTGGCTTTTTATTCACTATTTAAATCAAAATTTTATTTCGCTGGTGAAATAAAAGTATCCATAGCAACGCATCAAAATATTCCACTTATGGGCTCCGTAAACACAACCCTAAATGTTGACGTCGCTGATGTTTTTTTTTTTGATATCCAATCACAAAACTTATTACACATTTTTTTGTATAAATGTCTTGATTTCCGCGTGAGTAATCATTCCTCAATTGCGTCACCATTTAACAATAATCCTTAAGATGAATCCATTTATGATTAATAAAACACAAATTAATTAAACACGATACACGAAATTTTGACGCACGAATCAACAATTTCATCGTTGTCACAACAACAATACAATAATGGGCCGATGACATGCTTCTCTTAAAAAAAAACATAAAATGGAACTTGAAAATGGAAGCAAAATTAAAGAAAAGTTTGTATACACTAGCGAATAAAATTAAGCATTAACTCGCGAATTTAAATTTCCTTAAACCTTAATTTTATCTGCTTGTATAGTAAATCGATCAAATCAATCTGGAGACTATATATTACTTAAAAAAGATAGGTGCATTTTTTATTTTTAATAATATATCTCAGAAATTTTCTACTAAGGGGTACGAAGTGTTAAAAAATATTTGAAAGTGGTACACCTGAATCAAAAGTTTGGGAAACACTGTACTAGGCCTTCGATTCCCGACCGGTGGTTCGCGAACTCATTGGGGTTCGTGGTGGATACAAAGGGGGTTCGCGAAAATAGTATTGTAATAACAAAAATAAAAAAACAAAAGAAGAACAAAACCAATGAAACACACACACAAACAAAAAGTGCTTGTTCTATTTTTGATCGTTTGATGTCACATTTGTTTGTAACACATTTCACATTTGTTGATTTCACATTTGTTGAGTAAAGATAGCTTATTACAAATTAACAGAGGTTTATACAGAGGGTTATAAACTTGATTAAGAAAACTTGACAAACGTGAAGTTCAGTTTTATTAGTATGGCTTTGTTCTATTAGTGACGTCTTCTCGTGTACATAACTTTCAATAATTCTTATACCACAATTTTATTATGTATCGGTAGATGGTTAAAGACCAGTTGTTTAGAAGCAACAAATGATACTGAAAACTGTAGTGAGCTACCATTTGAACAGAAAATAAACTAAAAACAAAGTAAAAAGTTAACATCGTGGGAAAAAAGGAAAGAAGTGAAAATATGACAGGGACTATTTACAAATGTGTTTTTATTTTGCTGGGGAAGAATCGGAACCTAAACCGCTTTGTGTAATCTGCAACGACGTTCTTGCCAACAGAAGTTTAAAGCCATAACTTCTTCGTAGACGCCTTGACGCACACAGATAATAAAATGCGGTTTAGGTTCTGACTCTTCCCCAGCAAAATAAAAACACATTTGTAAATAGTCCCTGTCTCTTCTTTCCTGTCTTCAAATAAAGATAGTAAGATGGCACTTTAAGCATCATTTCGAGTACGTTATAATATTGCAATATCTTAGCAGACATATACAATGGCAGGTTATGTTTTAAAAAAGTATAATGCAAAAATGTCGTGAAATGTACGCTTGGAGAAAAGGCAGCTGTGAAAATTGATCTTGTTCCCTAATAAAAAATACGGTATCTCGTAGAGTTGATGATTTTGAAAATAATGTGGAGAACGAACTTTTGACGAGATTACAATTGAATTATTTTACGATACAGCTTGATGAGTCGACCGATGTAGGAAACGACGAAACATTGCTTGTCTACGCTTGTCCGTTAGGTATATTTTGACGAATATAGTTCAAGAAGATGTACTATTTGCAAAATCTTTACAAAAAACCTATACAACTTGAGAAGCAATTTGCGATGTGATCAATGATTATTTTGAAAAAAAAAATGGAATAAATAGGTCTTATTATATTGGTGTGTGAACAGATGGATCAAAATCAATGACAGTAGAATTTTCTGGTTTTATGGCCCGAGTAAAGAATATAAACAAGAAAATTGAATGGAGTCATTGCTGTATTCATAGACAATCATTGGCATGTAAGCTTATTCTTGCAGAATTTTCTACTACTTTAAGTGTAAAAATATAAATTTTATAATATCGCGTGCTACAAATTGCAGTCTATTCCATGCTCTTTGTGAGGACTTTGGAAGTCTTCACGTTTCTTTACTACTTTGCACGGAAATTAGATGGCTTTCCCGTGGCAGTCTTGACACGCTTGTTTAAATTAAGTTCTAGCATTTTTTATTGATCATCCGTTTCATTTGTCCTCATGTGTCTTCGATAATCTTTGGCTGCAAAAGCTTGCAAACATTTATAAAACTAAAATGATAGTTCTAAATAAAAATCAATTCTTAATCAATTCCAAAAACCAACTGTTTCTTAATTAAGTATAGGTTGAATTAAAAAAAATAACTTAATGGGATAATTGTGGCAGTTTGTTAGAGCAAAGCAAATAAAAATTTGGCTCAATATCTGACAATTTCAGTCTTATAGCAGACAAACAAATGTCTTACAAATGGTAACTCTGAATCTGTACCTGCCACTTACAATTAGCGGACATCTTTAGTGAATTAGTCACCATTTTCAGTGTACATGATAGAATTGAAACCATGCTAAAACTTTTTATGCTAAAAAGAGTACAAATGTTTTGGTTTTCTCTGCACTTTTTTTATCAGAAAATTCAATTAAACCTGACGAAAATAATAAAATGAATATATCTGAACATGTAAAACAACTTCAATTAACTTTCGATGACTATTTTCCCAATAGATCCAATATATCCCTCTCAAACAGTAGACGTAATCCTTTTCAAGGAGATGTAAATTTACAAACCTCTCTAAGTTTGCTGGAAAAAAGAAGAACTCGTAGAGTTAGTTATCCTGTGACAGTTCTCTAAAATCTACTTTTAAAGATCACATCTTTAATTGACTTTTGGATCAATATTATAAATGAATATCCTGTTCTGTCAAAAAAAGCTATTCAAGTTCTATTACCCTTTTGCACAACATACCTATGTGAGAAAGGATTTTCAAAGTATACTTATCTGAAAGATTAATAAAAAACAGGTTAAATGCAGAACCTATCGTGAAGCCATACAAAGTGGAATGCGCTGTGTGACTGTAATGTGCTCTAAGACACAAATGAAATTGTCAGATATTGAGCCAAATTTTTATTTGCTTTGCTCTAACAAACTTTGCTCTAGCCAATTATCCCATTAAGTTATTTTTTTTAAATTTAACCTATACTTAATTAAGAAGCAGTTGGTTTTTTGAATTGATTATGAATTGATTTTTATTTATAACTATCATTTTAGTTTTATAAATGTTTGTACTTAGATGCTTTACAAGGAGGTCGTGAGGAGAAAAAGGTTGGGAAACACTGGACTATACCAAAGCAAACAACGGTATCTATACAATATATATATATATATATATATATATATATATATATATATATATATATATGTATGCATACAATATATATGTATGTATACAATATATATACAAATGAGCTTGCAGGTGCAGACACTCGTTTAAAAAGTCCTATCCAAATCCCCTGGATAAAAAGTTATAAGTTTTCTGGCTCCTTCACGGATGTCTTAAGATTCCAAGCGATGTAGTTTCATAAGAAAGTCAAACTTTTTACTTAACTCAGATACACGTCTCCGTAGTTCTGTAATTAGTCTATCTATAATGACGTTAAAAATGGTAACTCTGAATCTGTACCTGCCAGAGAGTTCGGTCTCGTTTTGTTTTACTCGTCGCATACTCGTCGCATATGACATGCTTACGTTTTCTCTGCATGTCATATGCATAGCTATTTTCACCGGATTTTTCAATAACTTTCGACTCATAATGATCAAAGGTACAGGTACTGGGTTTCCTTAAGTGTCCTAGCTATGTTACCAAAGACTGATACACTTTGTTGAACCTTGGCAAGATGTCATTCCGGAGAAGTGACATAAATCAAGTTTACAGCGAGTCTAATGAATTCAGAAGACCTGAAGCCTCAGAGCGCGTAGATAGTTTTTTATTTGCATCATTGGCAGTTATCTGAAGAGCTGCCATGATCTCATCCCAAGAGCCACATAGCCTTTGACAGGCGTCAGCTCGAGCAGGCCATCTTGTCTGAGAATGACTCTTCACGAGTGTTGAATTTGGCTTCAGTTTCATCACTGGGGCACCTAGGCTGGCTGGGCCCCTAGGCTGGGGCCTTGTAGGTCTAGGCAGAAATCCGGCACTGGGCACGACAAGACTGAATAAACCTATTGGGGGCTACATAAGCCTATATAGGACTAAACAAACTTCTGCAGAGCCAAAGTAAAAACTGCGTAAACCTACAAACAACATATAAGGGATTGTCAACTAAATCCTTGAAGGAGGATAAGCTAATCCGTCAATTAGAAATGGACGTAGCAAAAGCCTCTGAAAACACAGCGGAGGAAATGATATCTATGATCACTAGAGTGTGTAATGCGACCCTACCAACAAAAAGAAATGCTACCAGGAAACGACAAGTGTATTCGTGGAGTGAAGATATTGCCAACCTAAGGAAAGTATGTGTTTCCACGAGACGGCAACTCCAAAGGAAAGGCAAGAAAAACCCAGATGCATGCACCAAAGAACAACTCAGAGGTGCATATTCTCAATCTAAAAAAGTTCTCAACAGAGCAAAAAATAAAGCGAAAAGGGAACACTGGGAAGCATTGTGCAGGAAAATTGACGACGACACTTGGGGGCGATGCTTATGCAATAGCCCCTAGAAACCAGACACCCAATGAAAAGCAGACACCCAATTACGAAAATACCCCTGGAAAAAATAGAAGAGTTGGTTTACAAACTGTTCCCCATCCATCAAGAACCAAGATGGAAGCAGCCTTTAGTAACGGAAATAGTACCATTCACACAATATGAACTTAAAATAGCTTGTGAGCGCCTCAATAGCGGGAGAGCCCCAGGAACTGACGAAATTCCACCAGAGGTACTAAAAATTGTTGTCAGAAATGCTCCCGAGAATGTTCTTGGAGTAATGAATAACCTACTAAAAGAAGGCAACTTTCCAGCACAATGGAAAAAGGCTAAACTAGTTCTCCTGAGAAAAGGAGATAAGCCCTTTAATGAAGCTTCTTCGGACAGACCACTATGTCTACTAGACGTCGCAGGTAAACTGCTTGAGCAACGGCTAGTAGACCGGGTCAAAAGAGCGCTTCGAACTGGGTCTGATCTCTCTGAAAAGCAATATGGATTCAGAGAAGGAAAATCCACTACCGATGCCATTAAAAAAGTCATTGAAACTGCAGAGGAAGCACACGCAGAAACAGAAAAATCTGTGCCCTGGTAACACTTGACGTGCGCAACGCATTTAATTCGGCTTGTTGGAAAAACATTCTCGACGAGAGGTTTCCCCCCATACCTACTACGTATGATACGCAGCTACCTGTCTGAGAGGAAAATTATTATGGAAAGAGACAATAAATTAGTGGAGCACGAGGTCTACAGCGGTGTTCCACAGGGCTCAGTGATGGGCCCTACAATGTGGAATATTGTATATGATGGAGTGCTTCGCCTTAAACTTCCGGAAGGGGTAGAGATTGTCGGTTTTGCGGACGACCTTGCGCTAGTGGTTTGTGGGAAATGGGAAAAGGAATTAGAATCTAAAACAAATGAAGCTATAAAAATAGTAGATTAGTGGATGGCTGAGAAGCAACTGCAGTTGGCCCCTGAGAAAACGGAGGCTGTACTTCTGACGGGAAAGAGGCATATAAAGCCAATTTCTTACGAAATAAGGAACCTTACAATCACGCCAAAAGCTTATTTAAAATACCTAGGCGTTGTAATTGAGAAAAGCATATCTTTCAAGCAGCATATTAGTAAAGCTTGCGACAAAGCGCTAAACACAGCTTCAGCACTGGAGAGACTCATGCCAAATGTACGGGGACCCAGAAGTAGTAAGCGGAAGCTTCTGTGTTCGGTTGTCCACTCTGCTATGTTATATGGAGCTCCGATATGGGCAAAGGCAATGAAGACAAAAACCTTAAGAGATAAGTTGGCATCGGTACAGCGGAAGCTAGCATTGAGGGTGTGCAGCGCGTACCGAATCGTGTCCAGAGAAGCGGCTCTAGTAATCGTTGGAATTATTCCAATTGAATGAATGGAACGTGAGAGATTAAACATATACATGATGCAACGAAACGGCGACAAACGGACAAGGACTGATGTGAAAATTTGGACGACGAGGAAACACGGCGAGGTGAACTACTCTGTAACCCAGGTACTTAGTGGCCACGGGTGCTCTAGGGATTACCTCCATAGAATTGGCAAAGCAACAGACAGTCTCTGCGAATACTGCGGAGAAGAAGACGGGGTTGCCCATACCATCTTCGAGTGCAACAGGCGGCATGCGGAGCGCGAAAAAATTAAAAATAGGGTCCATTTAGTAACAATGATACAATACATGATCGAGTCCGAAGAACAGTGGCAAGTGATGGATAGTATAATATACAATATCATGTCACAGAAAGTATGCGACGAAAGGGCTCGACAGAAAACAGAAGCAGAACAAATACATCTATAATACAACGCCATATCTATACAACGGTCTATACAACGCCATCCCGAAGAAATGCGAAGAGCGGTTCCGAGATGTACGCGATGCAGAGGGTCGATATATGTTATCCACCACCATATTTATTTATGTATGCTGTGTTTTAATACATGTTAAACCTTTAAAAAAAAGAAGATAGGACTAAACAAGATTGGACAAGAGTAGATCAGGCTACATAAGACTAGAAAACACTATTCAAGACTTGACAATAATAAACAAAATCAGACAGGAATAGCCTAAGAGTAGATGAGACTAGATAAAACTAGATTAGATAAGACTAGATAAAACTATATTAGATAAGACTAGACTAGATAAGACCAGGCTAGACGCTGGTATGCAAGGCGATAGTTCTCGTTTCTCGTAGTTTATTTTATCTTATATATAGCCTAGGCGAAAAATAACGAAAACAAAACAAAGTACATGGGATGTGGTAGGGAGCAAGTGACAGATTTAAGACCAATTCAACAGGAAACTGCTAGGATCCAAACTACTGAACAGAAAAGCTAAACTGAAAGTGTACAAAACACTAATCTGTCCAATAATCACTTATGGGGGGGGGGAGGAAACATGGACACTATGCAAAAGTGGTGAGGAAGCTTTAAGAGTATGCGAAAGAAATATCATAAGAAAAATATATGGAGGGATACAGGAAGAGGAAGGATGGAGAATCAGAACCAACGCAGAAATGGAATACTCGAGGGAAGAAACATTGTGAGGCATGTGAGGGCGTAAAGGTTAAGATGGTTTGGGCACGTCATGCGAATGAAGAACGACCGAACCTCAAAAGCTCTGACGCTATGGCTGCCTGGCGAAAAGAGATCGAGAGGCAGGCCACGAATACGATGGAGAGACGACGTTATTAAAGACTTGAAAGTACTCGAGGTGCGGCAATGGCCCCACACAGTACAGGGCAGAAGGATATGAAGGGACGTTGTAAAGCAGGCCAAGGCCCATAGAGGAATGTAGCGCCGAGAGAAAAAAAAGATAGCCTAGGCAGCTTTTTCTAGAATATTATAATATAGGAGTATAATATATAATATAATTACGATTAGCAGTAAAAGTCTAACTATATGACGGGGCCGGACATATTAGTTTAATATTTTTTGTGTAATACATTTGTGTTGTTGAGGTGAATATAGGACTTTTATTCCATAAATAAAAATGATGTGCTATGTTCAAACAGGCAAATGCCATGAGATATTAAAAAAAAAATTAAATTATCGAGAAATAAATAATTTTCAAAGCTGTAAAAATACATCCCTATGATTACCACCGGTCGCCAAAGTAATTATACCCTTCATTAGTCGCCGACATAAAAGCGATTGCTTTTATGCCGTAAATAACTTTTGCTCTGGCAAAAAATTTAATCGATTTGGGCCTTGCAAAATTTGAGAATTTCATATTTATAATTCTATTTGTGTAGAAATTTTGTTTGAAACTGAATAAAGACTACTAAATTATTTAGTAACCAAAAATTATTATTATTCTGAACATACATTTTAATTATTGAAATTGCTAATTGTTAAATAATTCTAGTTTACAACAGCAATCAAATATATATTATGTCTAGTCGAAACAGTTGTATTAATATAAGTAATGTTGCAAAATTAATAAACGGTTTAAATAGTTTGTGGGCTTTAACACGAGTTTAATTTTTTCAATGATGTCATCCTTATTTATTATAACTACATTGAATAATTTGCGGCTGTGTTGAATATCTATTTACTAATCAATGGTAGTAGTTATTGCCATAAAAGAAGTTTTAATTGATGGACTAGATAGACGATGTTAAATGGCTTTAGAAATTGCATTTGCCTTAATGATTAGAATTATGTATGCATATTTGTACGATTATTAATCGTTAAATTTAATTTTATAGGATATGATCGAGAAAATTGTATGTTGTTTATGTATAAGTGTTTTTAGTACAGGAAAGTGTTTTTAGTACAGGAAAGACATGGAATTAGTTAATAATTATTAATATTGCATCTAAATTAAATTATAAATTGACAAATTAGAAAGTTCTGTATGTGGAAAATCTAGATTTTCCAGATCATCAATTATAAAAATATTCATCCGGAAATGTATTTTGATTCAAATTCTTCTTACACAATATATAAGTTTCTTTTTTTTAAGTGTTTTGTGTTTGGTATATTCTCCATTAAATGTTTCATCAAAATATTCCTAGAATATTATTTGATCTTAATATAATATTGTTCTCATTGAGATTTAGGTGTTCGTAAATAATTAACTAATTATTTTTTATTACGTTTTATTGTAAATGTACAAAATACATTATTCTGCAACTTTAACGGAAACCGGCTATATATCGTTTGTTAAACTTTATATATACTAATTATATAATATAAATATTTAGTTTTGAGCGAAACATAAAATAATAGGTAATTAAAAAATAATTATGACAAGGATTTTAGAAAATATTTCACGAAATAAACGAAGCACGAACTAAAAATTAGAGCATATTACATAGAGCTTTACTCATTCTTATCAGACTATTTTATAGTACGTTTTTGCTGCTATATACGCCAAATAGACAATTAACTATTACCACCTTGATATTAAAATGGACATTATAAAATAACGGCACTAAATAAAGGCTCTTAGTGGCAGAGTGCACGACGAAAGCGAGATCTGGTAAAATCATGCTCTGTAACCGTTGTAGCACTGACTAATTTTTAAAAATTTCTGCTATCATAAATTTTTGCCTTTTTTTGAAAAATTAATTTTAGAAAAAATGAAATTTCTAATTTCAATTATTTATAACATTTTTACTAAAATGTTTATTTCCCAGTCGCTATGTGCGAAGTACATGGCCGGGGTATAGAAAAGCGATCACAGCGCATTCCGTTGCAGAAATCCGATTCGGGATAGTCAATTTGTTTACATTTTGAAATGGGTCATAATTCTTGTTGTGAACTGCAAAAATAACAGCACAAATAGGTATCAATTCTATATTTTTCCTTCAGTGGCCTGGAAATTATATCAAATACTTTAATGGATAGCTGCTATAAAAAGGAAAAAGTAAGCGGGATAACCTTAAATTTCGATATTAATAAATTGATTTTATTTGCGCTATATTTTATGTTTTATTAATTTTTGTCTTTATTATTTGAGTGTTGATGGGTCGCCGTTGTATCCAAAACCTCACGGTACAATTTGTAATGAAAAATTTATTTGAGGCAAAAAATTAGACGCGCAAACAAGTCCGACTTGTGTTCCCACGATAATCCCTAACATACATTGAAAGAAGGTTAGTGATTCACAAGTCCTAGCTAGCATAGGTGGGCACAGTTAATCCATAAGTTAACTTCGTTAATCGTTAACTCGTTAATAAAAAAGTTAACTTCGTTAATCGTCAAAGCGTTAACATTTCGAAAATTTAACGCAAGTTAAAGTTAACCATCCAAACCGTATACTGCTTTTGGTATATTTTAGGATGGGATACATTGGTAAATAAAACAAAAACAAGTAGATAGATTAATTGATTTCATTATTACAAGCTACAGTAGCGACCCGCCCAGGTTTCGCACGGGTAGCAGAGCATATACACACTATGGGAGACTAACTAATATGGAAGAAAAAGGCTATTTATTGTTTTATTTCAAATTTTTCGTTAGTTGTATGTTCATATTGCCTTTCATAAACATAAGCATATTAAATTTTCCCTGTATAAAAAAGGCGTTCTACTGTGGCGCTTGATAGGATTGCAGAATTATACTTAAAAAATAAATATTAAAACGGCACTAACTTTTTCATTTCCATTTGCTTCCCTTTCTGTATTCAGAGCGCCTTTTGCTGCCATAAGTGTCTTGACTTTTGACTGCTGTCATACTTTTAACTTGCTACTATAATACTTTTGCAGCCACAGTAGTCGAAACTTCGGGTGAAAGGCTGAAGCCAGCTGACATTCTTCATCTTCCATATACCGTTCAAATCTTTTTTTTATGCCAGTTAATAGGGCATTGGCCAAAGATGTACAACAATGAACCAGGTGGCTAAACTCTTGCAGTTTGAACACTGTTGTCGCAATAATTGGAAATAGAGTACCATATGCTTGAGCTTCAGCTTAATTATATTAAAATTAAGTCAAGCGCCCTAGCCACTGATGTCCTGCAAATAGCCGTGATGCCAAAAGATTCACCAAAGTTTTGTTGACGTAATCTGTTAACAGGTTGAGGTGAAAGCAAATCGCTTCTACTGCTAATTCTATCTGCACCAACATCAGAAGAATTCAAATTCACAGCACTTCTCACCTTTCTGAAGAGGGCTTCAGAACGGTTTTTTTCCCACGAGTTGATGCTGCTTTTACTTTTTCTTCAAACTGTACATATTTGGATGCATGCGTCCTTTTCACATGTTGTTTAAGATTATTAAGACTAGACATGTGAGCCTTTATTATACAAACTTTAGGCAAACACAGTTTACATTCATGAACTTCTGTTTTCCAAGTTTTGATTGGAATACAAAGTAATCACTCAAGTGTGGCCAAGGATTTGATTCAGTTTCACTTTCAAAGCTTTGCGTACTTTGAGTAGAAGTAGTAGTGTTCATGAAGTAAACTTGTAAATGTTACACCATAAACTATTTCCACCAACAACCAACACAAACGAACATGATAAATAAATAAGGAATGATAAAATATAAATGAAGTCGGTTAAAAATGACGCAAATGCTCGCACAGAGCAAATAATCAACAGGGTCGCTTTTTTTTCGCCTCTGTAGTTTCTCGTCTCTGGATTTTTGTTCTTTTGAGCAACAGCCCGGCGTCGCGCCGGTGTGCCCGAATGGCGTAATTTAAATAAAAATAATTTGTAATTAAAACAAAAAATGACAACATATCAACAAACAACCAATGTAACGGACTAAAGTTAACGAAAGTTCCATTTAACGGGAGTTTACAAGAACGTTAACATTTTAGTTAACTTAAAAGTTAATCTGTTAAGCATTTTGTTAACTTCGTTAATTAACGATTAACGGATTAACGAGTTAATGCCCACCTATGCTAGCTAGATATACACGCATGATAAAACGAACTGCAAAAGTGTCAGATATCACATTCAAATTAAGAAATGAAGAAGGAAGTTAATTAAATCAAACCCGACCTCTTGTGGTCGATTAAGGATGTCAAATCAATGTGTTTTCTCGTTTTCTGAATCAAATTTAATAACAACCTTTATTTGTAATGGATTCATTTACAGTGATCACTCTAATGCTGAAATCCAAGTGGATATAACAATATCTTCAAGATTTGTAACGACAAATAATACAAGAAAGAAAGATAAAAGTTGTTGCACTGACGAAATTCGTATGAGGATCAATCTACCTAAATAAAAGGCCAACAATTCAAATCCAAAAATTCCTAGATCTTGCTGGTGTGTCATTTAGCAATTCTGATTTTTTATTAACAAGATGAACTATGAAAAATGTACAGTCTCCATTAAAGACGACTTCTATTTTTTTTAATTAACCCTCCGTTTGCTGCATGGGTCCAGTCAGACCTTTTTCAATTTCATTTGTTTTTTTAATATAATTTTAATTGAGCTATTGACTTGAAGCTATTGAAATTTCCTTGTCTTTTCATAAAATTCCATAAGCTTTCATTTAATTGAAAAAATAAAAGGATACATGTCATACAAGGGTAATTACAATAATATGTATTTGAATATACTTCGGTTTGGCACATGTAGTCTGTCCAGACCCATATATATTTTACATGACATAAAATGTATTTTGAACATTTTACCGCGTTTTTTTAGTTCCTCTATATCTCACACAAGTCCGAGGCGTGCCCTCGAGCTTTTGACTTACTCGTATATCGTCCTTTGGTCTATCTAGCTCGCGAGCCACCAGTTTAGCATCTTGCGAAATTTTTGTGTGTTTCATAAAAATGACGAAGTTTTCTTGTGTGTTTTTGTGTTTTTTTTTTTAAGGGTAATAAGCGATTACGTAGACAAAGTTTGGATACTGATTTTTATTCACGATTGTAATCTTGAAGAAGAGATTTATGAAAATGCTGAACATGATCCATTCAGAGACGATGACGATGATATTGATATGGATTATGTTCCTGAAAAAGATGCGTCTGATATTAAAGAGGATTTGGTAATCGAACCAAACGAAATTCTAGATAGTGACGAGGAAGAAGGAAGTAGAGGGAGATAATAACCAAGAGTTTGAAAAGAGCTAACGAGCACTGAATTAGATGCATTTATTGGTGTACTTTTGGCTGCTGGAATTTCAAACAATAACATGCAAAAATCACAGTTTCTTTGGAATACAGACGGCCTACCTCTATTCCGATCAGCTATGTCTCATAAGCGATTCCTTGCATTTTTACGTTATATCCGTTTTGTTGATAGGCGTAAACGTGCATTTCGCCAACTGATAAAGCCGCTCGTAATATATGGAATAAGAAAAATATACACCAATTCGTGATAATACAATGGATAAGAAGAGAGGATGCAAACTTTGTTCCCAAGGAGGCGAAAAATTACGGCTTAAAAAACACATTTCTTTTGCACTAAATGTTTGGACTGTGTGCCAAGAACACTCAAAAGTGAATTATACTTGCTTCACATGCACGAATTAGAATTTATAAGACGATAAGTGTATATAAGAAATAATATAGACAGAAATAAAGTATAAATTGTATGGATATGTACGGGGGTCTGGCCAGACCACATGTGCCAAACCAAAGGTTAACGGACTATGCGCCAAACGGGGGTTAAAAAGAAAACTGGCTTGACATTTTCAGCATTGACTATGTTGTTTGGTGTACATAGAACCACAATCTCACGAATATATCATTCAATCTTATTAAATCTCTCTTCGGCAACTGTTAATTTTGTCTTTCGGTCTTTTTCCGCTGTACGAGCAACAATTTATATTGTGTTTTACTCTCTCAAAACCGGATTTTATAATAACCATTTTCTATATATTGTTTTTAACAAAATCCTCTAAAAATACTATTTGTAATCTTTCTTTTGATTGCTTTATTTATTATAAAACAATAAAATATTTCTATAAAAATATTTACATAATTCCGAATAGTTGCGCATGCTAGATGGCGCTATTTTCGTGCACATAGCCAATAGGATGCTCCATATTATGTAGAAATATTAATATTTTCAAAAAATAAATATTAATATTTTTATATCGTAGAAATATTATATATTAATATTTTCAATTGATAGAAAACAGTAAATAGATAAAAATAGTATATTTTACAGCAAGAGGCGTTTTTTTGGTGAGGTGGGAGTTTGCTCATGAGCGCCAGCGAGTTAGTAATCACACCGAATTAAAAAAAAACACTTTCATCTCGAGTAGTAAATGGAATTTTTTCTACTGATTTCGGTTGTAGAATCCATAATTCGACTTTAATAAATCCAATTCGAAGCGAACTGTCAGAACTGTCAATACAAATTTAATTGTTGGTTTGGTTGTTTCCATGGTAACATATTGAATTCTCATAGACGGTGATACTTTTCAAGTCAAATGTCCTCATTTTATTTCGGTTTTTTAAATACTTTCTGGCTCGTTTTACGTTTGTACCTAAAACATTTCATTGAAATTGATGTAATTAATAAGAAAGTCCATGCAAATTTGGTTAGTTTAGTGTTTTAATTGAGAAAATGATAAATTAAAAATGCACATGTGGTTTGTCCGGACCCATATATATTTTATAAGAAATAAAATGTATTTTGAACATTTTTCCGCGTTTTTTGTTCCTCTATATCTCGCGCCAGCGAGCTCGAGCTTTTGTCTTACTCGTATATCGTTCTTTGATATATCTAGCTCGCAAGCCACGTATTGGGCCAGTTTAGCATCTTGCGAAATTTTTGTTTCATAAAAATGAATGACACGCGATGATACGCGATTACGTAGACAAAGTTTGAATACTGATTTTCATTCACGATTGCCATCGGATTTATCTAACGAAATTCAACGTAATCCTGAAGAAGAGATTGATGAAAATGTTGAACATGATCCATTCAGAGACGAGGACAACGATAATGATATTGATTATGTACCTGAAGAAGATGCGTCTGATATTGAAGAGGATTTGGTAATCGAAAACAACGAAATTGTAGATAGTGACGAAGAAGAAGAAGTAGAGGGCACATTCTAAAAATCAACAAGCTTGCAACTGATGAATTGTTATTTTGCAAAGACAGTACAAAATAGAGTAGAAATGAACCAGCTGCTGTTGGTTGTTTACGTGATCACAATATTATGCGTTATCGAGCTGGACCCAATGAACAAAATTCAGTTCCGATTGATTTATTCAAGAATTTTTTTTCACAAAACATTACATTCATCATCATCATCGAAACGAATCGTTATGCGAAAGATACATTTGAAAGGTGGAATCGGAAAAATCCCGATAAAAACCAAGAGTTTGGAAAGAGCTAACGAACATTGAATTAGATGCATTTATTGGTGTATTTTTGGCCGCTGGAGTTTCACACAATAACATGCAAAAATCACTAGTTCTTTGACATACAGATGGCCTACCCATATTTCGATCACCTATGTTTCATAAGCGATTGCTACGATATATCCCTTTTGATGTTAGGCGTACACGTGCATCTCGCCAACGAACAAAACCACACCAAAAATTCGTGATATATGGAATTTTTTAATGAAAATCTTGCGAAACACTATGATTCACATGAAAACTTTAATTTTGATGAACAGCTATTTCCATACCGCGGCGGAACAAAATTTACTCAATACATTCCATCAAAACCATGAAAATATGGCAACAAAATTTGGTGGGCATGCGATTCCAAAACAAAATATCCGTTGCAAGGTAAATTATACACAGGCCGTGAAGATGGAGCAAACTAAACAAAGTTAACTTGAACGTATGTATTGCTGCAGCTAGCAAATCGATATAAGTAGATAGGCAAGGACAGTTCGGGACCAAAATCCCATAAGGATTTACATAGGTGTTCTAAATTACTTTACTTCAGGTCACGTGAATGGTTCTAGCGCATGCGCAATATTTTTCTAAACTTCCATTAAGTTCAAATAATTTTAATAGTGTTAGGTTTTTAAAACAACAAAATCAGTTTTTAAATGAATTTATTCATACAATGTTACTTACTAACTGTCTGGAATCAAAGTTACTATATTTTAATAAGTGATATTACAAATGAATAGCTTGAACAGCTTGATAATAGAAATTTACTGTAAATAACAATGTGATATTTAAATATCGTCCTATACACAAATTGCTAGGTAGGTACTGTACCGAATTTGTCAGGGTATCCTAGATTAAATGTTTATCTGTAGACGTAAATTATCAATGCTAACACAGAGAAGTTTATAAAAATAACAAACTATGTTTTCTCATGGCAGATGGATATATTGGATATCTGACAATAGTTTTCAATTATGATCAACTTTTCTTAATAACAATTGTCGCTGTTTTAAAAAATAAATGTACTTTACTCTTGAGTCGAGGTACTGTACTCTTGGTACTTTACTCTTCTAGTTAGTGTGACTTCCGCTGCATTATGTGCTGCGTCTATTAGCAGTCTCCATTTATCGCAGTGGAAGAACACGTGGTTTGTATCTTCTATCACCATGTATTTTCGGCATATGCACCATGGCACCACTGCACCAAATATATATATATATATATATATATATATATATATATATATATATATATATATATATATATATATATATGTATATATATATATATATATATGTATATATATATATATATATATATATATATATATATATATATATATATATATATATATATATATATATATATGTATATGTAGGAATCAATAGTTCGATGTAAAAGGGGTTGCAGTATCAGTAGTAGAGTTTCAAGGTGGCAGCGCGGCGTGTGGACTTTTTCGTGTTGTTTGTTATTTGATTAGTATTTCTGTTAAATTTCGTTATTCTTTACATAATTGTTAATAAACTGGGTTAAAATGTGCTATAACCAATCACTTGAAATGACATGTATAGGCAACCCACCGTACGCATTCTGCGCATGCGCATTGGTTGGTTTTCCAACGGAAATTGACATAAAACCTCCAGTGGCGCGTAAACCGTTGGGTACGCATTTTTATTTAAGGTTACGAATTACAAGTTTAGTTTACTTTATTAGTAGTATTTTACAAATGGAAATACGCATTATTTATATTATTAATATACGCGCGTTAGCGCGAACTCTCGATCCAATATAGGACAAAGTGGCAAGGACCGTTGGTTTTACCTTGGTTAGATTAGGTTGTCCGCCGCGAAGCGGGAAGATAAATCAAGACAGCATACGCGCGACAGCGCGAACTCTCGGTCCAATGTAGGACAAAGTGTCAAAGACCGTTGGTTTTACCTTGGTTAGATTAGGTTGTCCGCCGCGAAGCGGGAAGATAAATTAAGACAACATACGCGCGGCAGCGCGAACTCTTGATTCGATATAGGACAAAGTGGCAAGGACCGTTGGTTCAACTCTGGTTAGGTTAGAGTTGTTGGGGTTTATTATCATTTTAAAGAATTTTTATATACCCCCTTCAAATTTATTTTCTCTACGCCTTTGTGTTTTGCCACCTATGCGCATGCGCAAAATGCGTACGGTGGGTTGCCTATACATTTCATTTCAAGTGATTGGTTATAGCACATTTTAACCATAAACTGTATTAATTATATATTTGCTATTGTATAAACTTACAATTTTTGGGGGCTCAACCGGGATTGAATTGCGATTGAAGTGAAAGAAAAAAGTGAGGTTAAACATGTGTGAGTGAAAAAATAAAAGTTAGAGAGAAGTGAAGTGAAATTGTCGGTGACAAAAGACGTAAATTTAATGAAAGTAAATGAATTGAAGAAACAGCTCGAAATCATGGCATTGTCCACAACAGGCAGAAAATCTGCTCTCCAAAGAAGACTTAGAGAAGCAAGAGGAGAAAACGTTAAAGACGAAAATTCTGATATAGACCTGTCCGATTTGACTCTCCAGGAAATAAAATTCCGATTAAGACGTTTGGGGTTGTCAAGGACAGGAAGCGAGGGTGAGTTACGAAAACGCTTGCAAGAGGCGCTTGAAGAAGACGACGACGACGAGGACGAAGGCGACGTCGAAGACGAAGCAGCCGAAGCGCGCGTTGACAGCTCACATGAAGACGAAGCCGAAGTACGTTTGCAAAAAAGACGAATAAATCAGTGCGTATTAACCTTTAAAGATGTTGAAGATTCGCTTGAGTTGTTTAGCGGAGACGAAAATGAAAACGTAGTGCGGTGGATTGCGAATTTTGAGGAAGTCGCGGAAATGTGTTCGTGGAGTGATGCTCAGCGGGTTATGTTTTCGCGTCGATTATTACGCGGTTCAGCCAAACTTTTGATAAATTTTTAGTGCCAACTAAATACATGGGCGAAGATGAAAACGGGTTTAAAAGGAGAATTTTCAAAGGTGATAAACAGTAAAGAAATTCATCGTCAGTTGACTTTGATAAAGAAGAAAAAATGATGAAACTTTTCAGTGCTATATTTATCGGGTTTTAGAAGTTGCGAGTCAAGTTACGATCGAATTGGAGGCAAAAATTCAGTATATTATAGACGGTGTGCAGGTCAGACCTGGGTCTCGCCCGGAGACGATAACTAAAAAAAAACACACATAAATATTTAATTTTTTTTAATGTATATAAGTTAACAAATTCAAATCTCGCATTCTTACAAATTAAATACAATTTCTAATTATCATAAACTTAACATTTTACATATACAATTAGAACAAGTAAAGAAGAAAAAAACATGCAATATGCAAAATAAATTATTTATTTATTTTTCAATGATACACATATTTCTTGTTTGACTTAGCAGCCTTTACAAGATCGGCATTCTGGTGTTTTTATGAATTCAAAGCTAATGTCAAAACTAAGTTTTATGCATAATTCTGTCTTTACGAACTCAACCCGCATCCTGTTACGATTGTCTGTCCAAGTATTTCCCATAATCGAAAAAAATCGTTCCACATATGCATTACTTGTATCGATAGAATCTTACCAACAAGTTTTGGTAGTTCAGTGAAAACACCAGAGGAAAATCAGTTGGCAAATCGAGCGATTTGATGGAATGAATGATATTTTAAAGAAGAAGAAAGATATCATCGTAATTTATCGGCAAATCTAATTCTACATTTACGTATTTTGCAGCATCTAAGAGATCTTGGTATTTGAAATTTTCGTTCTTAAGATTAATTACTGAAAAATATTTGAATGAGCTGTTTTCAAAATTATAAAACTTTTCCAATAAGTATTCAATTGCCTTTCTGCACACCTTTTCGCTTCAGTCACAATTTTTTGTTTTTCATAGGTACCTAGAAAATCTAAACTTGATATTTATTATTTATCTTCGTATTCATTTTACTACTGAGAAATTGTTATAATCTATTCTCCAGTTTATTTTTCAGAGATAACATTATAAACTTTTTACCGATTGATTTTCAAGCTGTAAAATATGCTGATTCATAAGCCCCATTATATGATGTACAAAGTGAATATGAGATTCGGCTAAAGATAAACTATCTTTATCGTCTCGAATCTTATCTTCACTATCCTTCACGAATTTCCAAATGATTTTGTGCGTATCTTCTTCACCCAGTTGTACAAAATGATATTTTATCGCTGACCAGGCATTAACAATTTTTTCTAAAGCTTTATGTAGAGCTTTATCTAAAGCTTTATGTCTAAAGCCATCTCGTTATCACGTGGCGAATAATAATGTCATATTCCAATTCCTAAAAATCAAACCAATCCTTTAGGATTTAATTCTTTTTGAGCTAATAGAAAATTCAGCATATATTTTTAATACCAATTTTTCAACATTGAGAGACAATGCCTTACATGCGTGTCTAGTCATCTTATCTGCATTATAAATTACATGCCAGTTACAATTACTTTTCAAAATTTTCGGATTATGGTCGGCTAAATTTTGGAATACAGATTTTTTCTTGCCGTAATTAACAGATGCGGTATCTGCAGAATAAGAACTTAAATTTAATAAGATTTACATTCTTCAAGAAAATTCAATAATCTTGTAGCAATTGTCTCAGAAGTTTCGTCTGAACCTTCATAAAGGTCATTCATTTTTCATTTTTCTGTTGCCTTTGTTGGACGCATCGTTCGAAAAGGAAAACAGAATTGCTTTGCCGTTATTGATTTCAAGTTCGTCAAGAACTACTTGAATAGACTTAGGTGCTAGTATGTTCTCAACAATTGCTTCGGCTTTTGTTGTGCCACAATGGATTTGTTATCTAGTTGTTGAATCAAAACATAAGAACGAATTGATTTTCATTCCACAGTCAATGCTGCAATAACTGTGATTATGTTTTGCCGTGCTTAAAGAGCTTCAGATATTTGTCTATGCGTTGAGTCGTTACACGAGATACACGCGACACTGCATATAATTTTGTGCAAATTCAATTCGAATTACGCGGCCCGGAGAAATAATAGTTAAACCCGGAGCCCGGAGATAAGTCATTGAAACCCGGAGTCTCCGGGCCAAACCCTGAGAGGTGGCAACCCTATGTGCAGGACGACGAGATAAATAAAACAGTTTTGTATGGTGCAAAGACAATTAAAGAATTAAAGGAACGGTACGTATCATATGAGCAGGAAAAACGAAATAAAGCGAAAGTGAGACCAATAAAGACGAATGAAGATGCAAAATCTGAATCTCTTGTTGTGAAGAGATGTTTCAATTGCGGTGACAAAAATCACGTGAGCGTAAATTGCCCGAACAAAAGTTTAGGAGCAAGTGTTTTAGTTGCGACAAATATGGTCACATAGCTTCAAAATGTCCCGAAAAAATAACGAGTAATAACCAAACACGCGTTGATTGCATTACAAGTGGTGACAAAAAGACTTACAAAATAATCAATATTTTGGGACAAAATGTAAAAGGCGTTTTAGATTCTGGAAGTGATTTACACCTAATAAGATCGACACTGTATGTTCGGCTGGGCGCACCTCGATTAGACGAAACGAAGATTCCTTGGGGGGATTTCCTTTGTGGGGGTTGGTTCATCAACGAAATATGGTTTAGGACGTTTCACTACATCGGTAACAATTGATGATTTGCCATTTGGATTAAGTTTTGATGTTATTCCTGACAACTATATTCCTCACGATTTAATAATTGGAAACGAACTATTAGATTATGCTGCCCATCACGTTTAAAAGAAGACATGCTGTTCTGTCGAAATATGAAGACAATCCGTTGGAAATGGAAGAAGATTCGTTGGAGGTTGTATGTCGAAAGGTTCATTCAATAGATGTAGAGCAACAAGAAGTTTCAGACAATTTAGTGTCGAACGCGCCGAAAATGCCATATTTTCCAAAGCTATTAGTGCTATAGGCCCAATAGAATCGAAGAAAATCAGTTAAGACCATATCAAGTTGTACTCTGGCGAGAAAGAGGGTAAGAAAAAAGAGGAAACCAAAATAGAAGAAGTGGTTTCTGAACATCAAGAAAGAGTCCCAGAGGTAGAGATTTCAGTTACTGAAGTAGAATCTGAAAAGCCCGTGCCATTATTATTTCAAGAGTGTTTAGGCTTCAAATTAGATGATATAGATACAGTTATAAGAGTAGAAAAAACGTACGATCGCAGCAGATCAAGAACATTAAGTCCTTTAGCTAAACGTTCTCATGAATTTATGAATGAACGTGAAGTAGACATAGAAGATAAACATTGTGACAGAAATCAGGAGTGCAGAGAGAACAAATCAAGACATAGTAAGAATTATAGAAATCCAGACAGAAGTGATAGAGATAGAGATAAAAATAGAACAAGCGTACACGACGGAAGAAGGGAACGATCCAAGTTGAGGGCAAGGAAGGAAGAAGAAAGTACAAGTGAAAAACGCAAAAGAAGCAGAACTAGAAGTGAGGATAGCAGGCGCAAGAAAAGGGATAGAAAGCAGAAGAGGAAAGAGAAGCCGAGAAAAGAAAAGGAGAAGGTTAAAGATGTTCCAAGACCGCAAGTAAAACCTGTTGAGGTTCCAAAAAGTAAAGTTTTATTGTAGATGAAACTAGTTTTGTTCCTGATTATGATGTAAAGTCAGCGAGTGACGAAGAAAAGAAGAAGAAACGAACAATTTCTGCAGATGTAAATAAGAAGAAAGTGAAATTGGAAGAGGAAGACAAGGCAGTAAATCCGATTCAAGAAAGTTCTGAAGAAAAAAAGAAAAAGGAGAGGCATAAGAAAGACAGGAAGAAAAGGGCGAATCAAAGCTAGAAGTTATTATATGGGTGACATGGTGTAAATTCTTCTAAGAATGCACACATGGACGAGGATGGAGATTCGACACAAAGTACCTCGGCCCGTACCGAGTCACGACAAAAATATTGTTTTGCAAAATAACAGGTATAAGGTAGAGAGGATTGGAGATCATGCTGGACCAAAGCATACTAGTTCGTCCAGTGATAATATTATACCTTGGCCGAGACCTGAATTGGATCTAGATGATGACGGAGTGTATGATTTAATACCGAGTTGTTTGTTATTTGATTAGTATTTTTGTTAATTTCGTTATTCTTTACATTATTGTTAATAAACTATAATAATTATCTAGGTGCTATTGTATAAACCTACATATATGTATCTCCATCTGAGTAGTCGATAAATTTCTCCCACAGTTAAATCCACTTGACGCTGCAAATATACCTTGCTGTGCAGTTGTTTGTTTATTTTCTCAGAACTATTTGTACAGTTTTTTAATAATAATATTTGCTTGTATGGTAGTTTCTGCCAAGGATCCCTCCGAGATTATTATGCTTGAGTCATTAACGTATAATGTGCAGTATTTTTGACCAATCTATTTTTTTATATCTGCCGTATAAAGAGATAATAGCACAGGTGCTATTACACATGTACGTTAGGCCTTTAACAGTGCTATCTTTTCAGTTCAATTAATTTTGACGTATTGTTGCCTGTTGGCCAAATACGGCTTGAACCAGTTGCCTATCTTACCTCTAATTCCATGCGAGTTCAGCTTCTGCAATAGTATGTGGCTAGAGGAGCAATCGAAGGCTTTAGAGAGGTCGCAGAAAACACCCACTGGGAATTTACCTTCATCCACCTGGCATATTATTTTGTTGTAGAGTTCGTTTATTGCCGTAGTGGTAGATTTATTCTTGCAAAAGCCATGTTGTTCATTTGGAATAAGGTTGTGCTTAGTTATTAAAGGCATTAATCTGTATTCCATGGAGTATTCTAGTATTTTAGTTAATAATGATATAGACCTGTAGTTGTTTTTATCCAAGCGATCTTTTTTTTTGAATGCAGGAATCACTCGTAGATGTTCTACATCACATTGAATATGAATGCTATAGTGTATTTATTAAGTTTTTTTTTGTTTTGTGTATTTTTTTGTGTAAAATATGTTTAAATTAAATAAGCTTCGTTCTTTATTCCTGATAAAGCAATGACTGACTGTATTTGTTTTAATAATAAAAACAATTTGAGTGTCCTAACACTCTTCTTTTGATATTACATTTGTCCAATTAACAAATTAACTTTAACAAAGTGCTTATTAATACTGTAATGTAGTGTATAAAAATATAAATTATATTAGTTCAAACAATGTAGTCTTAACAATTTAAAGTTAATGCAGCCATAATGAACGAATGAATTTTAGGGCATTATAAGTATAGATATATAAGTAAAATTGGCAGCATAATAAAATTCATTAAGTTAGGCAAATTAGGTTAAACAAACTTTTAATGACGAATATTGTATGAAACAAATTTATATTCTTATGCGAGTCTATATAATTAAGGAATTGGAAGTTTGCCCAAAAACTTGAGTTTTAATTTTATATTTAGATTCAATAATCAATATCAATATAATACTGTGTTTGATATAAATTTTAATAAGATTTAGAATTCTATTGAAATCTAATTTTTAAATATATTATTTGTAATTGTTAATGCTTTGTTTTTGTTTTTGTTGATTTGTTTTGTTTAGTCTAATATATAACAAAAAAATAATAATCATTAACAAGCGTTTTTGTTAAAATTGTTTTTGAATATTGTTCATTTATTACAGTTATGGTTTCGAGGAGTGAGGAGTTCGAAGTTTCGCCACGTTTATGGAGAACCAGCGAAACGAGAAAAATGCTACGACAACGTGCAGATCACGAAGAATGCACACGATTCGCAATTTTGCGCAGTCAACCCCAAATTTGTGGCCATCGTCACCGAAGTTGCCGGCGGCGGAGCCTTTGTAGTTTTACCAATTGACAACGTAAGACATTAATTACCCTATTATAAATATTTTAATTGAATAGTATAAATGAATAAATAGAACACGCATGGGAATTCATGTAATATATGCACGTATATTTAGTATATGTCAACTAGATTTTATGTTCTACAATCTATATGTCAACTATGTGATAATTGACTTTTTCTCAGGATATCAAAAAATCAAGAAAAAAGTTATTAAAAGTTAGCAAAATTCATTATGTAAAGGTTTATCGACTGTTTTAATAATCATTGCAAATTTTATCAGTAAAATATTTGTTTCAGACTGGACGATTAGATTTTAATGCAAGCAGAGTTACCGGTCATAGAGGTGCAGTTTTGGACATCAAATGGAATCCGTTTAATGATAATGTCATCGCTTCGTGCTCAGATGATTGTACTGTAAGTACTCACTTTAATAATCTAATGAGTGATAATGTTTTGCCTTAACAATCCCGTTAATCGTTTTACTGAATATTTTAGAAAATATTCAGTATGCATATATACTGCATACTGCAATTTTCCGAAATCTTCATAGAATAACTAAATTCTGATCATGCGAGTATTTTATAATTTTTTTAAATGTGGACTTAACTGGTGAAGATAGTACAATTAAAGAACAGACTGTTAAATTTGTTACTATCTACTAGTTTCGGCGAGATAAAATTTAATTAAACAATTTTGCCATAATCAGGCTACAAATAAAAAAGAAAAAGAAAAGCAGGTTAATTAAGTGAGAAACAAAAATATTTTTAGAACTTATCACAAGGAACAGTTTTTTTTTGGACAAAATTTAACCATTAAAAAAAAGTAGCTCATTCAAATATAACCACTTATTGGACATTAATCTGATAATTTCTAATTTATAGTAGATAGAATGTTTTATATGTTTTAATAGAAAGAACAGACAAGACCAGACAAGATCAGAGAAGACCAGACAAGACCAGTTAAGACCAGACAAGGGCCGACAAGGCCAAACTAGGCTGGACATGACTGGGCAAGACTGGACATTACGAGACAAGAATAGACAAAACTTGACCAGACTAGATACTATAGAATGCTTTAATATTGCTTTAATATTAACGTTGACATGACTAGACAGAGCTAAACAATACTAGTAACGACTATACTAGACCAGAGAAGACTAAACAAGACCACGTAAGATCTTTCAAGACCAGATAAGATCAGATCAGACCAGACAAGGTCAGGAAAGACGAAACAAGATCAGAGAAGGCCGGACAAAGACGGACAAGACCAGACAAGGCCAAGACAAGACCAGACCAGGCCAAGACAAGACCAGACCAGGCCATACAAAGCCAGACAGGACCAGACCGGACAAAATCAGATAAGACCAAGTAAGAGCAGACACGAACATACAAGATCAGATAAGACTAGACAGGAACAGACAAGAATAGACATTAATAATATATGGAATGTTTTAATATTGGACGTTCTAAAAACAAAACATCAGAAAGACATAATTAAACGAAACTAAACAATACTAGTCACGACTACACAAGATCAAACAAGACTACGGAAGCAAGACAAGATCAGACAGGACAAGGTAAGACCGGATAAGACCAGGCAAGACGAGACAAGACCGGAAAGGGCCAGTCAATACCAAATAAGACAAGACCAGACAAGACAAGAACAGACAAGACCAGATAAGATCGAACAAAACCGGGCAATGACATACAAGACCGAAAAAAGCCAGATAAGACTGGACATGCCTGAACAAAACCGGTCAATGACATACAAGACCGGAAAAAGCCAGATAAGACTGGACATGCCTGGAGAAGACTGGGCAAGACTAGATATGACAACACAAGAATAGACCAGACCAGACCTGACTAGATATTATAGAATGCTTTAATATTGGACTTCTTAAAATAAAACTGCACATATACATAACTAGACAGAAATAAACAATACTAATAACGACTACACAAGACCAGACAAGATCAAGCAATACCATACAAGGCCAGACA
This sequence comes from Phosphuga atrata, assembly GCA_944588485.1. Lineage (NCBI taxonomy): Eukaryota > Metazoa > Arthropoda > Insecta > Coleoptera > Silphidae > Phosphuga > Phosphuga atrata. The sequence goes on from OX155898.1 coordinate 31,455,983, forward strand.
AGACTAGATAAGACCAGATAAGATTAGACAATACCAGACAAGACCTACCAAGACTAGATAAGACCAGACAAGAACAGACAAGATCAGTTAAGACGAGACAAAAACAGACAAGTATATACAATGATATATAGAATGTTTTAATATTGGACGTTCTAAAAACAAAACATCAGAAAGACATAATTAAACGGAACTAAACAATACTAGTCACGACTAGACAAGATCAAACAAGGCCACGGAAGACCAGACAAGATCAGGTAGGGCAAGGCAAGAGCAGATAAGACCAGGCAAGACGAGACAAGACCAGACAAGGCGGTTCAAGACAAGACCAGACAAGACAAGAACAGACAAGACCAGTTAAGATCGGACAAAACCAGACAGTGACATACAAGACCAGTCAAGGCCAGACCAGACTGGACATGCCTGGAAAATACTGAGCAAGACTGGACATGACGAGACAAGAATAAACAAAACCAGACCAGACCTGACTATACTCGTGCCGGCGAGAGAATTAATCCCGTCTCGAAGAGTTTGCCATTGTTCTGCGCATACCCCCACCTTATTTCGAGTGCGCGGTGTTTAGTTGTGCGTATTAGAAAAACTTACGCATATTTCTTAACTCAAACTAATCTGCGCGTACCTCGGCGCGTCCCTTGCCCCTCATATCTCGGCGCAGTACAGCTGCATTCTCTCTCTTGCCGGTTCAAGTATAGATATTATAGAATGCTTTAATATTGGACGTTCTAAAAACAAAACAGCACATAGACATAACTAGACAGAAATAAACAATACTAGTAACGACTATACAAGACCAGAGAAGACTAAACAAGTCCACCCAAGATTAGGCAAGACCAGATAAGGCCAGACAAGACCAAATATGACCCGACAGCATCAGGAAAGACGAAAGACCAAACAAAACCAGAACCAGACAAAACTAGTCAAGACCAGACAAGATCAGACAAGACGAGACAAGACCAGACCAGACAAGACCAAACAAGACTAGGCAAGACAAGACCAGACATGACCAGACAAGACAAAGTAATACCAGAACGGACCAGACTAGAGCAGACAAGATCAGATATGACCAGACAAAACCTGATAGAGACAACCTGATAAAGACAATTATATATAAGACCAGACAATGATATACAAGACCAGACAATGCCCGACATGGCCAGAGATGACTGAACATGACTGGACGAGACAAGACCAGACAAGGCCGGTCAAGGCCAGATAAGACAAGAACAGACAAGATCAGATAAGGCCTGACCAAACCAGACAATGATATACAAGACCGGACAATGACAGACAAGGTCGGAGAAGACTGAACGAGAAGGCATGACTGGACGAGACTGGACAAGAGTGGACAAAACTGGACACGGCTGGACAAGACTGGACAAGACTACAAGACTGCGTAAGACTGGACAAAACTGGATAAGACTGTACTGTACTGAATAGGAGTGGACAAGACGAGACAAGATGAGGCCAGACCAAACAAGACCAGACGAGACCAGAAAAGAACAGAACAGTAAGATTAGACAAGACAATATAAGACTTTAGAATAGATACTATACAAGATTGGGCAAGACTAAACAAGTCTAAACAAAAGTAGATATGACTAGACTACTATTTACTTACAATTAGTTATTGTTCTAGCGCAGTTTAAACCTCGGTTAAAACTCTTGGCAACTAAGTTCAAGCTGTTTTTTTAATTTCATCATTCCGCGTGCCATTAAATGCTTTTGGCATAATATTTGAAAGAGTATGTTTTGTTCTACCGGAATCTATGTTTTGTTTTTTTGTTCGAGTTAATTTATTTTAATATTTAGATCATTAAAACGGAATGTCAAGTTGGGAAAAACATTAGCATTCTCTGAGCAACTCGTCTTTTAATCAAGGTTTTAAGGCAAGCATGTCAAACTCATATGATATTGCGGGCCACATTTTCTATTTGGTACTAAATTGGGGGCCGCATGTTTTTACTGTTCAAAACATTAATCAGATACGATTGTTAGAATGATTATATGATATATTTATTTTTATTTTATTTTTTATACTGAAACTATACATATTCTATATAAAAAAACTAAAATATAGTTATAATAAACAAAATCACAGTTTAATACTACTTCTAAGAAGATGTTTGATATCGTTTGTTGGAAAGTTATTAAAGAAAATAGTTGCTCGCACAAATAAGTGCTTCCGAACATAGCACGAACATAGAACCCAGTATACGCGTAACAAACGATAACATTTTAGGAAACCGATTTAGAGATAAATATGAATACAATTATGGAATTCCAAATTCCAAAAATTTAAATCAGCAAGGAATCACACTAAATATCAATTAATTCTATTTGTAAGTTTTCATCAACAATTTAAATATCGGTAGATAGAGGTGAAGCAAAAAGACGAAAATATACTTCACAGCTTTTCAAATATAAAAATCTTCGATGGAATTCCATTTCTAATAATTTAATTTGGTGAGCATATCTTGTATATTTTAATTTAGGTGATTTAAACAGTAGATATTGACAGCTTTCAAAGTAAGATAAGTTTTCTTTTTTTATTTACCAACTTATTAAAGCGGAATATAGCTTGAATATATAAATATTACTGAAAGGTATTCAACCTTTCCGTACCTCTATAATATTATTAAATCTTTTTAAGACTACAAAACAAATCTCATGTTGAAACACAACAGATATGTATATGTATGTATTCTATTTATTAGTCCTCAGTCCACTTTCGTGGCACTAAACAAGAACCAGATAAATAACATAGTTTTTAAGATCAAATCTTTCTATTTAACCCAAGTGAATAGCCATATGCAGACGCGTTTCGAATGTTATTATCTAGTTCTTGTTTAGTGCCACGAAAGTGGACCGAGGGCTAGTAAATAGCATACAAATATCTGTTGTGTGTCAACATGAGATTTGTTTTGTAGTCTTAGAAAGACTGAATAATATTATAGAGCTATGGTAAGGTTGAATATATTTATATATTCATTGTATCTATAATTAGTTTGGTTTCACCCCAATATTCAATTATCGTTTTCTATTGGTTCTTTTGCTTATAATTTTTGTTTGAAAGCCTTAATATTATCAAATAGCGTTGTACCAACATGATGTTTTCCTTGAAGTTTAAGATTAAGTTGATTTAGATGACTTGTAATATCAACAGAGGAAGCTAAGTCCTTTATACATTGTCCATCTTTTAATTCAGCACAATCATAGTTTTTTGTTTCCAAGAAAATTATGATTTCGTCCAGCAATTTAAAGAATTGTTTTAACAATTTATGACTGGAAAGCCATCGGACTTCCGTATAATATGGTAGGTCGGTGTATTCACATTCTATATCTTCCAAAAATAAAACAAATTGACGATGATTAAGCCCACGTGCTCGAATATAATTTTGGTGACTTGCTAGTGAATAATACCATGAAAATGTTCAAAATATTATCACCACGGTGTCTTTTAATCCCTCAAAAACTAGTTTAGTAATACCGGTCATGGTAGGTGCACCATCAGTTGCATCACCAACTTTTCCAATGGTAACTTATGCTTCTTCAAAAAGCGCAACAAAAATATCAGCTCCAGTAGTTATATTATGCATAGGAATGACTTCCAAAAGTTCTTCACTGACAATTAATTTTAAATTAATATCGCATCCGCGAATAAAAATGGCCAGCTGAGCAATATATCGAATATCTGTACTTTTATCAATTGCAACAGAGTAGGCTTGAAATATCACCTACACAAAATGGGAAACGTAGAGGAAGTTGCCTGTAGATTATGTGAATCAGACGAAGAAACCGCTGAACACATAATGTGCACTTGTGTAGCGCTAGCACACAGAAGGTTTGCCCACTTCGGGGTTGCAAGAAAGCTTGGAGTTGAGTAGCAAACCTCTCATCAATATCTTAGACTTCGTTCACGAAGTTGAATTCCTGGGAGACTAATTGTAGTAGGGTCAAGCACAATAGATAGAAGGTCAAGCAGAATAGACCAAGTTGGTCGCAGTGCAGAAAGGATTTGCAGGACATGCCAAAACGACCTCCACACAAAAAACAAAAAAAATCTCGGCTATTTCATCAACTCTGTTTGCTACAGTATGTCGACTTATTTCTGCTGAACATTATACTTCCGCCGTTTATAAAAAAATATTTTGAATTGTCTCGGCGGGCCGCAATCTCTGTATTGTCGGGCCGCATGCGGCCTGCGGGCCTCGTGTTTGACATGCCTGTTCTAAGGCCACAAAAACTGCCTAGCTAGCGACATTTGTGCTGTTTATGTAGAGGGTGTCATAGCTGAAAGAACTGCTCGTGATTTATATATCCAGTTCCAAAATGGAAATTTTGGCCTGAAAACGCACCTCATTTTGGCCGTCCTATGAAATTGGTTTAATCGAAGAAGAGCGATTAAACAAACCAATTTTTGCACGAACATTTGGTAATAACACGATGTTGTGCGTATGGTAGGACTGGGGCCGGATTATTAATTACATTACGAATTGCTTTAACGTGACCAAACTGTTTTAAAACATTTTGAAAAAACGGCAGGAACTTAGTTGCCAACCCCAGTTGACAATATATAGATGACTAGTAATTTGTGCACACTGCACACTGTTAATATTATTATATTATATTATATTATATTATATTATATTATATTATATTATATTATATTATATTATATTATATTATATTATATTATATTATGGGAGTATCTATTAATATTATCATATTATAGAACAAATATTAATATTTAATTGAAAAATTCACTATGGGGGTGATTCACAGTTATATAAATTTCTACATTTACATTCACTGTGAATGTAACTGTGAATAATAAGTTATATAACATTTTTACATATTATAAGTGTGGTTAAAATATAGTGAATTTTTATGGAACAAGTATGAATTACCACGTAGTAACAGTCGCAACCATCCTATTCATATATTAATTTAATTTGTAATAATTCAAATTTATAAATAGTAGGAAATTTCAGCAATTATGTTATTTATCATTGAAAATTTTTCTTTCTAATAACCGTAATCTATATTTTTTCATATTAGAATTTGCAAATTTTAAATAGCAGAATATAATATTATTCTGCAGAATAATATATTATCCTGCAGAATAATATATTATTTATCTAAATGAAATCAATGTTGTTTCAAGTAACAACATTCAAGTAAAGTCACGTTTACTTTATAATCGGCGTTACTATTGAAATATATTTTTTTTATAGATTAAATTGTGGCACATTCCTGATAATGGATTGGCGACGCATTTAACCGAATGGTTAGTGGAACTGGTCGGACACAAAAGAAGAGTTTCTTACATCGAATGGCATCCAACAGCCGAAAATATTTTGTTCAGCGCTGGATTCGACCATTTGGTGAGTTTTTATTATCTTTTGCTTTTTACTCTTCGATCTTTTATTAGGCGAATTGAATTTCGATGTTTCCTGTTTGTCTTTTGGACGCATCAAACATTCTATTTATAAATAGATAAATAAATATAATGGCTAAAATTAAGGAATCATTATAGTTCCATTTTAATTATACCGGATGTCAGAACTCCACCGACAAACTTTCAGGGCTGATTCTATGATCCAAAATAATCATAAAACTTATATGAAATATATATATATATATATATATATATATATATATATATATATATATATATATATATATATATATATATGGGATCAAAAACGCTTATTGTTAGCTTGCAAGATGCTCGACAAAAAAACGGAAAAACAATTCCGTTAATGAAAAACGAACAATAATACACAGAACATAAAGTGAAGCAACTAATTTTGTACCAAAAAATAATCGGTGTTGTTTCATTACCGTTGCGATGAAACAAAAAAAAAAAAATTAATTGGCCATTGCTTTACTAAAATCATATGTCTACTTTTAGTTTATTGAAAATTGTGCATTGTGCTCATATATATGTATATATATATATATATATATATATATATATATATATATATATATATATATATATATATATATATGTATATATATATATATATATATATATATATATATGTATATATATATATATATATATATATATATATATATATATAAGTAAGCTAAGAAAAAAATTCTAATGAATTAATGAGTATGCACTCAAATTATAGATCATATACATGAATCCCCCTATTTATATATATATATATATATATATATATATATATATATATATATATATATATGAATATATACCCAATAATAAACTTATTAATCGCGAAATATAACCTGAATATATTCAACCTGTTCGTAGCTCTAATAAGTCTTAATTAGACTACAAAAAAAATCTCATGTTGAAACAACTACTTCCCGTATGTTATTACTACGCCCCAGTCCACTTTTGTGGCAATAAACGAGTACCTATAATATAAATAACATTGTTTTTAAGATCATATCTTTTTATTTAAGTGAATAGCCTTCTGCCGGCGCGTTTCGACATTTATCTCTCATCAGTGCAGCTTTGCTGTTTTGAATTATAAATTGGAATACACTTACTTGAACGTCTCGTGGACAGGTTGAATATATTTATATATTCTGGCTTTATTTCGCTTTTAATAAGTTTATGTAATAATTATAGATAATCATATATATCTATAATTATTATGGTTTTCATCAATATTGTTTCAAAAATATATTCTTTCGATGAACTAGCGGATTTGCATTTAGCTTATGTTACTGCTAACGGCAACGGCCGAGCAGCACGAGGACAGTTTTGTAGGTGGTTCTTGTACAACAGTACAACAGTACACAACAGCATGGACGGTTTCCATAATTGATTCTTTTTACCAATTTTACGAAGCCTCGTTTGATAGCCATAACATGCACTTGTAGGCTGAAGAAAATACGCACACAATATATGGTACAGGTTATCAACACAGATTTATAATTCATGTTTGGTGTGGGATTGGCAACTATTTGATAGGTCCATTTGTGTCGCTGGATCGCTTAGCGGGGGCCGCTTACACCAATTTTCTGGAAAATGACTACCCCAATGGTTTAGACTCGGTCGATATACAACTGAGAAATGAAATGTGGTTTATGCATGACGGTGCACCAGCACATTTTAGCCGCCAGGCCTGTACATGACTCGATGCGAGGTATCCTGATAAATGGATAAGCAGGAACGATCCGATACCATGGACCGGCCTGCTCTTCAGATCTGAATCCCCTGGATTTTTTATGGGGTCGTCTGAAAACCATGGTGTACGAAACTCCAGTCAGAACACTTGAGAGCACTTATTGGACGCGTTCGTAATTTTATTCAATAAATTCCACCCCATTGCTTGTGTTACTGGAATTTTTTTTTGTAAAGCGTTGGTAAAGCGTTCTTGACCCTATATGTATAAGAGCTTATTTTGGTTCATAGAATTAGCCCTAAAAAATTGTCGGTGGAGTTCTGACGCACCCTGTATATTATAATTTTATTTTTGTCTATAAAGTTGCACCTGATTGATATATTATTTAATCCATTTGCGCCCAGCGTCCTCTTTTGAGGACACTTTGTAAATTTTTTTTAGAAAGCAGCTGATGTCTTACATGCTTCTAATTTTAGACAAGTTCTGCGTTTCTAAACTTGTGTTCCTGTTGACATCTTTGCTTTCGGATAAATAGATATTGATATTAATGTTTACTGATAAAGTACACATCCAGAACTAGTATTCTGAGGATGATGTAAGCTCTTAAGGAAGGAAATTATGGAAAACCGCGTACTTATTGTATCATGCTTTTCTAAATATAATAAATATTATTTAATATAAATTTCTTACACAAATAAATATTTGTTTTTGTAAAGTAAACCAAAATTATTATTTGGTCTTTTGTATATATCATCGCACAGCGTCCTCTAATAAGGACACCCTAACTAGCTAGAGAAAAAATAACTTAAATGCATTTTAATTAATTCGAAAGTGCTATAAGCATCATTAGGGTTAATAAGCATCATAAGGGTAATTGGTAATTAAAGTATCCAAAAATGTTGTCTTGAGTTTTAGAATAGGGTAATATCCATAGGTGGGCACAGTTTATCCATAAGATAACTTCGTTAATCGTCAACTCAAAGTTAACTCCGTTAAAGCGTTAACATTTCTAAAATTTAACGCAAGTTAAAGTTAACCGTTAAAAGTTAACCATCTAAAATGTATGCTGCTTTTGGTGCTTTTTAGGATGGGATACATTGGTAAATAAAACAAAAACAAGTAAATAGATTAATTGATTTAATTATTACAAGCGACAGTAACGACCCGCCCTGGTTTCGCACGGGTATTAGAGCATATACACATCTTCTATGCAAGTCTAACTAATATGGAAGGTAAAGGCTACTTATTGTATTATTCATAATTTTTCATTAGTTGTATGTTCATGTTGCCTCTCATGAATATAAGCATATTAAAATTGCCATTTGACAGTGACGAGCGTTTAGCTCTCAAAATATATTTCCCTGTAGAAAAAAGCCGTTCTACTGTGGCGCTGGATGGAATTATAGAATTATATTAAGAATTAATTAATTATATTAGGTTTATTCAACTTGTTCACTTAGAAAGGGAGCGTCCATAAAAGATTCATTTGACTTTCAGTCCAGCCAAGTTCTCAAAAAATTCTGCGCTTTGTTTTAGAGAGATTTTTGGCGGCCTCTAGACCTATCTTCTTCAGACTGAGTAACAGAGCTAAAAAAATCTTCTCCTTCTTCTTCATTATTGGTGCTTCCGCTAATACTGCACTATCTTTTTCATTTCCATTTGCTTCCCTTTCTCTATTCAGAGTCTTTTGCTTCCATAAGTTTCTTGACTTTTGATTTCTTGCTACTATCATACTTTTGCAGCCATAGTACTCGAAACTTCGGGTGAAAAGCTGCAGCCAGCTGGCATTCTTCATCTTCCCTAAATCGATCAAATCTTTTTTTATGCCAGATAATAGGGCATTGGCCAAAGGGGTACAACAGTACAACCAGGTGGCTAAGATCTTGCAGTTTGAAGTCAAGCGCTTTAGCCACTGGTGACAAGACATGCAAGTTACCGCGATGCCAAAAGATTGAACAAGTTGAGGTAAAAGCAAATCGCTTCTACTGCTAATTCTATCAGCACAAACATCAGAAGAATTCAAATTCAGGGCACTTGAAGAGGGCTTTTCAGAACGGTTTTCTTTTTCCCACGAGATGATGCTGCTTTTACATGTTCTTCAAATTGCAAATATTTGGTGCTTGCCTCCTTTTCACATGTTGTTTAAGATTAATAAGACTAGACAAGTGAGCCTTCATTGTAAAAACACTGTTTGCATTCATAAATCAACTTCTGTTTTCCAAGTTGATTGGAATACAATACTCAAGTGTAGCCAAGGGTTTCATTCAGTTTCATTTTCAGAGCTTTGCGTACTTTGAGTAGAAGTAGTAGTGTTCATGATGTAAACTTGTAAATGTTACACCAGCAACTATTTCCACCAACAACCAACACAAACGAAAAAGATAAATAAATGAAGAATGATAAAATATAAATGAAGTCGGTTAAACAACTTTAAATAACGGCGCGTAATTCAAACAAAAAATCACAACATGTCAACGAACAACCAATGTAACAGACTAGAGTTATCGAAAGTTCAATTTAGCAGAAGTTACCAAAAGCGTTAACATTTTTTTGATTTAACTTTTTTGAGTTTAAAAGTTAATCTGTTCATCATTTTATTAACTTAATTTAAGTTAATTAACGATTAACGGATTAAATAGTTCATGAAAACTATATATATATTTATCTATATATTTATATATATATTTATCTATAAAATATTTTATGTATGTAAATGATAGTTTAAAGTTAAGCTTAATTAAGTGGTTTCACCAGAACCTTGAGCTCTACGCTTCCAAATACTGGAAGTTACAAGCCGAAAACACCGACAACGATGCTGAATAGTACTACGAAATCGAATCGATTGATTGGCTTTAGATTCGTATTGGCGGGGTACATTAATACATCGGTAAAGGAACAAATGGAAGATGCGTCACTTATAAACCCGTCAATCTTCAAAATTCTCTTAAGGAGTTCGTCTTTTGGAGTTCAGTTCTTCTACGATACTTTCTCCCATATGAACGATTATTTCATTTGCCAAAATGCTTTGCTCGTTTGCTCTTCCATTGCTCGTTGTCTCCATACTAACATTGTTCCCTTCATTGGCATGAATTATGAAGTTTATGTCTGTTTTATAGAGTACAAGAAAGCATTCAATACGATACAACACCAAGATAGTAGAAATCTTGAAATATACAGAAAATTTGATAAGGACCTAATATTAATAATAAATCGGTAATGGAACCAAATAACAAATGTAAGATGTAATAAGATCAAATTTTTGTGCATAAACAAAACCAGCGCCCAATACACTGGTGAGACTAGACTATGGATCAATTGAAAGAGTCAATAAATATGTAGGAACCGTCTTAATGCTTTGATAATTTTGAAATGCGTATTTACGCTTCGAAGGTTTTTTACTATTAAAATTATATTATTAAAATCGATGTACTTCAAAGAGTTAAATGAACCATGGGACCACCATAAAAAGTTAAGTCCCGCATTGAAAAGAACAAACGTGTATATTTTTAGAAACCTCATCTCTACTTAAGAGCCGAGACTTAAACAGGTTCTTAAGAATTAACCTGTTTGAACTATTTAAACTGTAGAAATCCTCAACATAATTAAAGTAAGAAGACTTCCAGCAAGGATGTAAGGAAAAGTAAGTATCTGGAGAAAGAAGCGTTGCAAGAAAACATGGGCAAAGTAGGCTATATGGTAGCCAACATCTATGAGAGGAAGCGATCTCTTGTATTTCCAGTTGGGCATAAGCCATGAGTACTATTTCTGAGAAAACTGCATTTGTGGTCTGTATTAATTTGAAATTAAATGCAGAGATATTCGTAACTAAATTTGAACTTCTAAATATGTACTACACCTATTATAATTGTTGATGATACACACTTGCCGTCAAAATATTAAATATAAATGGTAAATTCACACTGTGTCCATTCTTATTGTCTATATTGATTCACGAACCTTAATGAATCGTCGAGAGGTTAAACAGTGAAAAAAATGGGGATAGCTCTAAATTACTTACATCACTAAGGCCCTCCTTGTATATTTACAAAATGACATATTATATAATTTTAATACATGCATAATAATAAGAGCTAGCCAGTGGCGCAAGCAGTATTCGAAGCGTGTGACGGGTGCTAATGGATAGGTTCTTTAACAGATTTTATGTATGTTTTATGTCTTAACATATTTATTGTAATTGTAATAATCTGAAAGTGATGCTTATTAAATAGACTACGATACGTAGTGTCTATCGTTTTGGCTGAACTTACTTTACCCATGTTCTCTACCAGGTAATTTAATTACAAATATCATAAAGTCTGACAAAGAGCAGGCTTCCGGTAGATAAAGTGTCCAAATTGGAGTAAATTATCATCACAGTTAAAATTCTTCCCATCACGGTCGACATTGTTGTATACTAGGTTAAACGACAGTTGTAGACATTGACATCAAGCTTAGAGGAAATTACAAAAGCTCGTACTGCTCGTACAGAGGTTCTTAATAATTATAGTATAATAAATTGTCCTCTTATAGCTGATATTTGTTGGATAGCTCTTGAGCCTGCTCCACACAGCGGCAGGGGCGATTGAAATCTTGGATATTGGCACGGGTTTCTCCTCAAAGAATTGACCCATTATATCATTTTTTTCTTTCATGATAATTAACAGAAAAAAGACAAGTTAACCTTTTTGCTTCAGCGATATATGTCGAGCCACTAGTTTTCTTATTATATTTATTCAATTTAAAAATCATTTCATCATTCACTCACTCATAATTTGAAATCTATTTTGTTATTATATATACTTTTGCGGAATATGCGCGGATATACCGTCTGGCAAGCAACCTCTCTTTTATATAATATATTATGATGATTTATATTGAGTTGAAGAATGCATGGACTCTGTCGTGGGAATTAAGAAATGGTATAATTCTCGACGGAATTTAATAATTGATCAGTGTTAAGTTGCATGCTTCAAATGCATCTACTGTGTAGGGTTTTTCAAACTAGTAAAACATTGTATTAATATTCTACTCTTTAAAGTATATTATTATATAAATATACCATACTTTCCACGCATATTTAAAAAAATAATAGGTAAATTATATAATAATTTAATATTATTGAAAAATAAATTAAAATTAATAGGTTACAATTATTTATTTAGAACAATTTGATTATTCTCCTCTTTTTATTACTTACATAATTATTTAAAAGTATTTTCTTTTGGTTATTTAAGTGAAAAGTAGTTATGAAAAAAATTTCTTTTCCAGGAATAGTCATTGAAAACTGCATAACGTTTACTTTTTTCTCGATACTAATTATAAATTAAGTCGCGTGTTGCTTTCGCAGATGATACAAAGTAGATACAAGTTAGAAAAAGCAGGTGTGCAAGTTTCTATTTCAAATAAATTTCACTTTTTTCCAGTTTTAATTAGTAATTTCAAAGTACATATATCTTAAAGAGTATTACATCTAAAATCATTGTAAGAATAATCATATTCTGAATGTATTCAATTAGAAATATTAGCACAACCGAGACAAATTTTGTATTGAGGGACATTTGTATTGCCATAAGATTATTAGAAAACTCTCTTTTTTTTTAATTATAAAGTGTTAGATCATTTTTTGTTCAGTGAATTAAAGAAATGCAAATTGTCTAATTAAAGTTTCTCTGTATTTTTAATTATTTTCTTTGCACATTGTTAGAAAGTAACAAAGTAATTAATCTTTTCAATGACGGTATGTATGAATAAATTTGTTTAATTATCAATACAAAAAAATCAATTTTAGTTTTTCTGATTTTGTTATAATACATACCAATTATTATAAAAAGATTATATTTATTATTGTTATACTTTCTATGCGGAATATCTATATTGTGTACATTTTTTGAGAAATAATGAATCGTTTATGGAAATTTAATTTAATATATTCATCAACAATTATAATAGGTGTGCATGACTAGATATATCTTATCTTTAATATATAGAACACAGTTGGGTTTGAATTTTGACTTTTAAAAACTCAAGAACGGCTGGTCCGATTTTTATTATTTTTGATGTGTTGCATTTGTCTCCACCCCTGCAATTATAGTTACTGCTAAAATATTGGAAAAATTCACGAAAAAAGGTAATAATAATGAAAATAACGTTATTCACGTGTTTTACATTTGGCCTTCTTGCATCTAGAAAATGGTCAACGAATTTATTTCAACGCAAAAAAATTTGCAATGTGCTGAAACACTTCCAGCGACAACATTGACAAGTTTGTTTTTTATTTGCCAAAGCAATCCATTTGCACGAACGTTACTCTACTCTCTAATGTTCGTGGGCCGACATCCTATGAATCACTTCGAACTGTCAATGGTGCAGTGTGCCCAACATTTCGTGTTGCATGTCAACATCTCAATTTGCTTGTAAACGAAATTCATTGGGACATTACAATACTGAATCAGTTATTTCGTCATTTCCAAACCAGATACGTACATTATTTGCTATCATTATTTGGACATGTTTCCGATCGAATCCAATTGAACTGTGGAACAAGAACAAGGATGATATGCCAGAAGATATTTTACATCAAAGTCGTGTCACTTCAGGGAATCCCGATCTCGAGGTGAATAAGGAAATACATAACTTTTGATGAAAGACATGTGTTACCTCATGTGCGGCAGTTTTTTTTTCCAAAGTGTCTCCACTGAAACGGAAGGACAGAGGGACCGTCAGCGATGGCATTACTGCCTCTGCCCACCCTTCGAATAAAAATACAACAGTATTTACACGAAAGTAAAATATGCTATACAATAGCATTTACAATTTGCAACAATTACAACACAAGTAATAAAAAAAATAAAAACAGAGACAAACAAAAAAAAACAAGAAAAAAACCTTACCGCCCTTGTTCCCACACATGCAACTCCTTAGCCCGCATGACTGTGGCCGCGAATCGGCTTAAGGCCGCCCACACGCCCCGCCCCGCCCCACCTCGCCGGCGAGGCCACCCGCCACGGCTTCGACCGTGACTTCCCGTTCCAGGGCCGACGCCAGGGCCTGTCGCTCCTTCTCCCAACGCGGACACGCCACGGGAGTGTGCTCCGCGTCGTCGCGCACGCCCTCTCCACAGGATATGCACCTGTCGTCTGGGGCTTTCCCAATCCTATGGAGATACGTTCGGAAGGACCCGTGTCCGGTAAGAAGCTGGGTGAGAAAGTACGAACCCGCCTCGTCCAGCCCTCGCCCCATCCACCGAATTAAATCAGGGATGAGACGACGAGTCCACGCGCCGTTTCCGCCACGTGACCATTTCTCCTTCCAGCAGGCAAGTAGTTGCTCCCGAACAGCTCTCCTTGCCTCCCCGCGGTTCCCACCAGAAGTTCTTGCGTCCCTCGCCGACGCGCGCTCCATAACAAGGAGGTCCGCGGGAGGAATCCGCGATATGACCTCCACGGCGTCACTGCTTACAGTGCGGTAAGCCCGGGCGACCCTGATGGCCACCGGGCGCAGTGCCCGTCGCAAACGCTCCCTGTTACGAGCGTTACCCCTCACCGCCGTTGCCCACACCGGTGCCGCGTATAGGAGTCTACTAGTGGCCAAACTGGCCATAAGCCTCCTCCTACCCTGACCAGGCCCGGTGGCCCTCGGCATGAGACGCGCCACCTGTTGTGACGCGCGTGCCGCGTTGCGGCGGCATGGCACATGGCCCCACTGACCCGCCTGGAGGATCACACCGAGGTACCGAATTGACCGTTCGACCGGTATCTTCTCTCCCAAAATATCGATCTCCAGAATGCCTCTACCTTACCTTCTAGTGGAGAGCAGGGCCGCCTGTGTTTTAGAGGCGGCGAGCTGAAGGCCCGCCGTCTCCATCCACTCCCGAACGAGTTCCCCCGCGCGCGTGACCCTGAGACGCAGCATATCCCAGCACCTGTCTGTGAATACGAGTGCCAGGTCGTCCGCGTATGCCACAATACCCACCCCTGTGGGCAGTAACCGTCTCAGCGTCCGCAGAAGGCCGTCATAGGCGGCATTCCACAAGAATGGTCCTAGAACCGATCCCTGCGGAACCCCAGCAGACAACCCCCGCTCACGCCAGTCCTCCCCCTTGCGGTAACTGATGGTTCTGTCGCGCAGGTAATCGGCAGTAAGCCTCAGCAACGTCTCCGGTAGTTTCCAACGGGCTAGGGCCTCGATAACGAACCACCGTTGTACGGTGTTGAAGGCATTGGCGACGTCAAAGCTGACGACCACACAATGCCCCCTGGTACGGTACGGTCCGCTATTGGCCCCCTCCGCGACACGAAGGACAGCCCGAATGGCATCCTCCTTCCCAACCCCTTTACGGAAGCCGAACTGTTCCGGAGCGAGTTCGCCCCATTGCTCTATAACGGCTTGTAACCGCCATAGGAGCAACCTTTCCAGAACTTTTGCCCGACCGTCCAGCAAACAGATCGGTCTGTACGCACCAGGCGTCGAGGGATCCTTACCCGGCTTTGGAATAAGGGCCAAAATGGCCTTTTTCCAACACCTGGGAAACACTCCCTCTTCCAGACATCTGTTGCAGACGTCGGCAAGTCCTTCGAGGTCCCCCCCTGCTGCCAGCCGGAACAGGTCGTTAGGCAGCCCGTCTGGGCCGGGTGAATTTTTCGCGGGTAGTGAGGCTACCACTCTGCGGACTTCATCCACGGTGAAGGAGTCCACCGCAACGTACCGCCCCACGACAGCGCGTCCCACCCCCCTCGCTGTGGCGGGGAAAAGGTGCTCAACCACAGCTTCGATTCCCCCAAAACGCACGCGTCAGGACCCTTCCCTCGGTGCCCGAACCGACCGGTGACTATGCGGTACGGCAAGCCCCACGGCTCGCGGTCGACCAAAAGGCAGAGTTCCTGCCACCGCTGGGATTTGCTCCGCGCAATCGCTCTTCGAAAACTACCACGGTCCTGTTTCGCCTGCTCCTCCGCAGCCTCACACGGCTCCCCTCTGCGCCGCGCCCTCTGAAGTTGACGCCTAGGCGCCACTGCCACGCGTCTCGCTTGCGCCACTTCAGGCGTCCACCAATGGCTTCCGCCCCCCTGAGGAGAGACGTCTTTGAGGGACGCCAGCCCTGCACTCGTCAACCACCCTGTTCACGAATGCCCCGGTAAGATCCTCCGCGGCCAGCCCGTGCGGTGCATTTCCTCGAGCCATCTCCCGAGTAATAGCTTCCCGGTCAGCTCTCCCAAGTATCCAACGAGCGCGCTGCTCGCGCGGCTGCCCCTCGATGACATTACTATCCAGGTGAAAGGAAACGCATTGGTGGTCGCTCAGCGACTCCCAATCGTCCCTCACCTGCCAATCCCTGACTCTTCCCATCAGTCCCTGCGATGCGAACGTCAAGTCCGACGCTCAGTCCAGGAACAATCTTCCCTCTCGCGTCCGTGACGTCGCCGCCCCACTGGATTCCCCAAGCATTAAAATCTCCCCCAATAAGAAGCGCCTTCCCGCTATGCGCCTGGATGGAACGCGCCACGCCGTCCAGGCAGTCCGCAAAAACCTCATCTGGGTTGTTGCGGGAGAAGTAACAGCTGTAAGCTACCCCCCCGCAATAAGTTTAATGAAGGCAGTTGATGATGGAAATAGTGTTACCATTATTATTTTTCAAATTATTTTTCCTCGATCTGCCCGATGGAACTGGGAAGACATTCCTCATATCATTGATTTTAGCCACAGTTCGTGCGAGATCAGAAATTATCGTAGCAGTTGCTCTGGTATAGCGGCCACGTTAAACCTTCAAACGACTGAAACACCCACAAGCAACATTGTAAAAATAAAAATAATAATCGGAATAATCGGAAATGGCCAAAAAAGGAAGCACTAAATGGAACCAAGGAAGATCTGCGCAATGATTCAAGCTGTTTTGGAGACGCAATGATTCTACTCTCTCGCTTTTTCCGGTAAACACTACTAGTAATTCCAAGATCCACCGCTACCGATGAAATAAACGCTTGCCTTAAATATTCTACTGTGTGGCGCTATATTAGATATTAAGAAACTTCACATGACGACAAACATGCGAGTTGCATTGCTAAACGTTCCATCTGCCGAAGATTTCTTCAAGCAATTGTTGTCAATTGGTAATGGCCGTCTTCCCGTCGACGAATCGAACGGATTGATTTCATTTCCGCATAATTTTTGCAATTTTGTCTCAACTAAGAACGAGCCCATCAACAAAGCGTTCCCGAACATCATTGATAATTACAAAAATTACAATTGGTTGAGTGAACGAGTAATTCTAGCGGTAAAGATGTGAATCACTTAAACGTTATAATTCAAAATTAAATCGTTTGTCCACTGCATTCTTTAAACTCTATTGACACTCTTACAAATGGGCCTCGTCTCCATCAAAACCAACTATCCAATAGAATTTATAAACTCGTTGGATCTGCCTAGTTTGCCACCGCACAATTTACAAATGAAGTTTGGCTCAGTAGTCATCATGCTTCGAAATCTGAGCCAACCAAAGCTATGTAAAGCGTTTGGTAGTGACAAAACTCATGAACAATGTGATTCACGCGATGATACTTAAAGGAAAATTCAAAACTGAAGAAGTTCTCATTCCGAAAATTCCGATGATCCAACCAATATGCCATTCGATTTTAAAGTAATTCAATTTCCAATTCGTCTTGCATTTTCCATGACGATCAACAAATCAGAAGGTCAATCCTTGAGTGTTTGTGGCCTGAATCTCGAGGATCAATGTTTCTTTCACGGTCAATTGTACGTAGAATGTTCACGTGTCGGTAAACCATCCGCTTTGTTCATTGTCGAGCCAGACAACAAGACGAAAAATATCGTGCATCACAAGGTACTTCAACGAAGGTAATCGACTCGATTTTGGACTTCTGGATTTTGGACTTTTTGATATTTGGATTTTGGGCGTTTGGAATTTGGACTTCTGGATTTTAGATTTGTGTGCTTTTATATTTTGAGCTTTTGGATTTTTGACTTTTGTATTTCTTGCTTTTGGATTTTGGGTTTTGGATTTGCCTTTTTTTTCTACGGCGTACCGTATGCGAGGGAGTGGACCCGATTATATTCCCATCTGTTAATATAATCGTGTACGATTATATTACCAGATATCTGGTAATTCAAGGTAATAGTTGGACAAATTTACAAATAATAGGCGTTGAAGACTAGATATATTTAACGGACAGAAAATATTAGTCAAACAAGACTTTCAAGGCAATAGTTCGATATATAAACAAACAGCTGTAGCTTTATAATACTAAACTACAGGTACTAAACTATATAGACAAGACTAGTCCGACTTCTTCATTTATTTCCTTCTATGAAGTCTCTTGAGAAAATAACCTAACGTTTTGAATTACGTTTATCACCTTTTAGAACATTTTGAATTAAGTAACCTTCTTTTGTAACGACGTGATTTTGAATTGTTGATATCTCGTTAGTTTACTAGTTCCTAGGAGTACTAGGATATTAAGGAGTACTTTGAAGGGTACAGGGATTAATACTCTATAAGTAGTGCTATACACTATACTACAACTTTATAATACTACTATAAAATTAATAATAAATATTTGAAAAAAAGTTTTTTAATTTTTCATTTTGTTATTGGGAACGGGTTATTATTAAAACGCTTTTATAACATTTATTTATATTTAAGTTTCGGTGGCTCCCTGTCACCTTAATCATAGGCTCTAAATAAGTTATTTTTGCTTAAACAACCTGCGTTTTTTTGTCCTTTGTGGGAGGATTTCACTTTTGGGAATAGTCTGCCGAGACCGAATAATGTTGAGGGTTGGGGAATCGTCGCGACGCGTCAGGTAACCGGTAACCTTGGAGCAGGTATGGCCGAGTGCATTACATGATCTAATTTTCGGCGATGGCTGGCTTGACCCAGTTTTTCTTCAGGCTTCTTAGCGGTTCTAGGTTGAAATATGCATGGGACCCTAAAGGACCCTGACGCGGCGACAGTGAGCGCGTCAGTGTCGCTGCGCTCGAATGGCACCTCATACATTTCCATAGAACATAATACTATCGCTATGTCGCCGCGTTAGTGACGCCAGGGCCGCTTTGCTCGGAAGACTACCTTAAGAGTCGCCAAAGAAGCTTGCCCGCGTACCCTTAAGGATCTTCCGGAATCCACTTACCAGGGAGCCTTACAGTGGAAAAGCCGTTGGCAAGTGTGCCAACTTAAGAGATGTAATTTAAATTTTTTTAAGGTTTTATAGCAATATCTGAAATAATTTTATTTTTTCGAAACTTTTTTCGATATATTGTATACAAACCCTGTATAGTTCACTTTCCAAATTTAAAACGTGGCCAATAACCTTTTGATTCGTCATTTAAATTTTCGTCGTACTGATTACTACCTAATTTGTTTTCATTATCTTTTAAATCATCTTCGATACTATTCATTGGCCATGCCGCGGGCGAAAAAACTTATCTCCACGCTGGCTTCATGAATATCTTTAAGGTCTTTGGCTGACCGCATGGACAAAAATCTTTGACGGACGGCATTGCTTATTGGAGGCGAGTTAACTTTCCAAGATTTTCCTCTTTCCACTCCACATTTCAGATTTACGCTAATAATTGGTTAGTTGATGGAATTAACTTTTCAATATTTCGAAAATTCAGAAACAAACTTTCAAATTTGTTCGCGGGCCGCATCAAATCACCTGGAGGGACGCATCAAATCACCTCGTGGGCCGTTCTTTATTCACTTAAACATTATCACTTGCTGAAGAACAGTAGTCTCCCATTATGTTGGTGTATCAGCGGACCGGATACCCCTTTTCCATCATGTTGATATCTTGATGATATCGCCCACCTTTAGGGATTGCAATCCGGTGTCATTTTCAATCCGGCCGGATCGATGGAATTAAATCTAACATAATAAACTTTGCTTAATCTACCAAAATCACACCAATTAAGTATTTGAGCATGCTAACAAGTCTTATTCTTATATTCATGACAGACATCAAGATGAATCTGTCTAATGAATGGCACAATAATCACAATAATGAGTTTAACTATTTAGTTTAATCAACTTACTGTAAATACCCTATTTGCCGGTGCATAAGGCGCACTCATAAGGCGAATTAAAATTCAACCTACTTTTTTGTGGGCCTATAACGCGGACCTATGTTTTAGAGGCAATTTTTTCGGAAAAAGATAGGCGTTATACACCGGTATTTAAGTATGCATTATTTATCACAAAATTAACGTTTGTTTTGAAAAAACCATGCGCACCACGCATTTAAAGTACCTACTTCGGCAACAGCTTGATTATTTTACCAAAAATAGCATCACCGGTCACCGGATCCGGTATATTGGTACATGAGCCGGTAAACGTTTAGTGATGCCGGATCCGCCGGATTACCGGATCTGGTTTTCCGGATTGCAATCCCTACCCACCTTTCTCCTCACTTACATCACCCAAAGGTGTATTCAATAAGCTTCATTTGTTGGGAATCTACTATTTGTTCCAACATGTTGGTTATTAGGTATTTTTTCTTGCCCAATACATGGTAACAATCTGCTTCAATGATATCCAAAGCTCCCACTCATAAAAAGTATCATATCTTTAATATTAAATGTTAAAATGTGAAAAAATAGTAGGGGTTGTTGGGCAGAAGGACCTTGTTGGTTGATAGCCCTTTGTATAAAGTATTCAATAAATATATTCTCTCTCTCTCTCTAGTAGGGGTAGGGATTTTTATTGTCATATTTGGATTCAGTACAAAAGAATAATACAAATTCTATCAAACAATGTTTTTACTGTTTGCCTGTGTTATCAATGTTTCAATATCATTGTAAATAGGCTTCGGCGTCGTTTTATATAAACAGTATAAGATAAATAGCTAAAATTGTGGTTTAATAATATCGTCCAACACGTCGGGTCGTGTATTCCACCGGTATATAAATAATTTATCTAATACGTTTATTTAACTAGTCAAAAAAAGATTTTCCAATTAAGATTGTTATTCTGTTAATTCCAATTTCTTTATTATTTACAGGTAATTGTATGGGACATTGAGAAAGGAGAAACCGTAAACATCATAGATTGTCATCCAGATGTTATTTATAGCATGTCTTTGAATCGCGACGGAAGCTTATTGGCTACAACATGCAAAGATAAGAAACTTCGCATCATCGAACCAAGAAGTGGATTTATTAAATCTGTAAGTTAGACTTTGCAAGAAACTTACTTGCCCTTCTTTTTTAGTACACTGAAAAATAATAATTTTTTAAAGGGTGGAAAATTAAGAATGTCCTGATTTTATACTGCAATTAAAAAACATTTTTTTGTTGTTGAACATTGTAGAGTAAAATCTGAAGATTAATAACTGTTAAAAGCTTTTTCCTAAATACTTAAAAATTACGTAGATTAGATGACCTCCGTTTGCTTCTATGCATGACAGATCGATTCAATAGTGCAATGTGCAATGCGTTCATCATTGCACGTTGGCGCATTTCTGGCAAAATCTCACCAATAGCTTGTCGAATGTTTCATTTTAAGTCTTCTATCAAGTCGGTTCTGATCAACTTTAGATTTAACATAACCCCATAAAAAATAATCCAATGCCAACAAAACCGGAGAGCGAGGAGGAAATCAGACGATCAGGAAAGATATCTCATAAGACTCCCATGCTGAAACCAAATATCGTTTATTGGTAATCGGAGTTGACCGATGGCATCCATTAAGATGCTACGGTCGTAGCATCTCCATTTAGCGTTAATTTTTGACAAGAACTGCGTTTTCCATTTCATCTTAAAAAAATATGGTTCTTATACCCCAGAAGAAAATAATCAACTTTTACTTACTTTTTAATTTTACAACCTTTTCCGAACAATCGGTGGCGTTTCCTTCTGTCAATTTCGAACAAACATTGAGTACGTTAAACACGTCACCGTTTGCTACAGTTCTCCGAGTTCAAACGAGTTCATCATCATCATCAGACTGGGGATTTCTTCGTCATAAAAGAAATTAAAATTTTCCTTGCTTGTGCCTTGAAGCTAAGCTATGTTATCGTTTGTCCACGGAACATCATCTTCACATTTGTTGGAAAGCTCTTGTAAAAATTCCGAAGACAATTGTAGAGTGGTGTTAGCTTGGTCAGAATCGCAAATCAAGTTTTAAGGGTGTTGCGTTTGACTTTATTTCAGCTGTGTGCGAGGTTTATTTCCGACGCAGGGCAGCGGAAAGAAAATACACGTGTTTCCCCAGAGCGCCAGATTACTGAACGTGCCGGATTAACCAACCAGCGGATTATCAAGATTATATTGTATTCACTTCTGTGCTAGCAGTTTTTTTTCCTCTCTGCAAATTTAGTCATTTTAGGAGAACCTGCTGGACGATATTTTTCGACCCATCTTGTAATTGTCCTGCAAATTAGCCGCGCTAGAAAATTAAACTGTTGTCGAAACCACTTCTTAGTTTGAATAATGAAGTTCGTTCTAATAAAATGCTCTACACAACCAATCTTTTGTTCAATTAGCCATCGCTCCATTTCCAAAAAAACTTTCAAAGTTTTCAAAGTTTCACTGAATATTAGTCACTTAAAATTATGGCAAATAAGTCATTACTTCTTTTTGTTTTTATTACGCAAAAACAGGACACTCTTAATTTGTCACCCTCGTGTTATATTGTCACCCTAGTATAATATATTGAAAATTTCATGTTTTCAAAATATGTTTAATAGGGTATAAGATCTAAAAATTTGTCGCCGTAAGATTTAATTGTTTTTAATGTAATATGCTTTAAAAAATAATATTTCAACCGAGAATAATTCAAATATTGCAAATTCAAAGAGTTACTATTTATTTTACTGTTTAAATTTAGGAAGGAGTTTGTCACGCGGGTTCAAAAGCCAGCAAGGTAACATTCTTAGGTTCGACCGGTCGTCTTTTAACGACAGGATTCTCTCGTCATTCTGATCGTCAATATTCCATTTGGGACCAAAACGCTCTCACCCAAGCCTTATATACAGATACCATAGACAGTTCTTCAGGCATCGTCTTTCCCTATTACGACCATGACACCAACATTGTTTACTTGGCAGGCAAAGGCGACGGAAATATCAGATATTACGAAGTTGTTGACCAATCACCTTACGTCTATTTTTTGAACCAATTTCTCTCCGGAAACCCACAAGTAAATATAAGAACATACATTCACTTAAACTTTTAATGCAATTGTTTTTTTTTTCTTAGAGGGGTTTAGGTTTTATGCCCAAGAGAGGTTTGAAAACAAGTTCGTGTGAAGTTTTCAGATTTTACAAATTGCACGCGACGAAGGGACTATGCGAACCTATTAGCATGATCGTGCCTAGGAAGAGCGATCACTTCCACGAAGATCTTTATCCTGATACGGCTGCAGCTAAACCTGCCCTCACTGCTGCAGAATGGATTAGTGGTCGTGACGCCTTCCCTATACTTGTTTCGATGAAAACAGGTGAATACTGTGAGAAATTTTTAAATTCTCAGCATGAAAATATTTAACATTATTTAAATAGATAAGACTATATAGAACAAAGCAAAAGACGTAATTTAATAAGCAATAATAAATTTGGTTGCATAGAAATCGGCCCACTATAAACTTTTGACTAACTATTTTTTTAGAAACTATTTATGAGATGAAATACAGATACCGTTAGAAAAGCAATTTAATATGCTTTGATTTGAGTATAAATTTAATAATATTTATTTCGGTTTGTTGTGTTTAACATAGTGAAATTAACTCATGAAACAAATTAACTTTTTTGGAACGAAGTTCCTTTAGGTAAATCTCGGTAGGAGTGATTCGGCAGAAAACGTTACGTTACGTTATACGCCTATCTCTTTTTCTCAGTGTATATTTCAATAATGAGAGAGAACGCAGAGAGAACAGAGAGAGAGCACGCTCTGTTTCTTTCGCAGAGTGATAAATTTCACTATATAACTAAAAATAATAAAATAGACCTTTGCAGTTCGGCTTCCGAGCTGTAACTATCTTAGTAACTTAGCAATCGACAGTTAAATATCGCTAATTAAGAAGTTTTGGAAAATTGAAGACTTTTACAAAAGCTTCTGAAAATTTCATTTAAGTTTGAAGATTTAAAAGTCTTTAATAATATCTATAAACTAGATAGTTTAGCTACAATTTGCAGTTAGTTTCCAAGCTGTAACTACTGACCTAAATAAAATACTCAACCACATACGTCATCTGTCATATATGACAGATATTTTCGCAAATCCTTTATCATCCATGTGGACGATAGGCTTTATCTTAAACACTTAGTTCACTCACCTCTCATAGTAGCCAATAAAATAGATACAGTCTAAATATTCCATGACAAAAACTTTAATCTTGTAATTACGCTGCGAAATCGACTTTGTCTCCCCAGGAGAGTTCGGTGGGGTTGCGGAAGTCCTCGAGGCAGAAGGGATGGAAGTGGAACTTCGTTCCTGACGGGGGTCCCCAGACCGCATACGTTTTTTTTATTACTTAACGAAATATGGTTTTTGAAAATTATCTAAATTAACACTTAATTTTTAATAATGGATATGGATTGCTCTAATAACATCTCTTATGGGATTAGGCATAGACCTAATCAAGTTCGCTATTGTGTCTTCTGGGATGATAAGCCACTCTTCTTCTACTGCTACAATAAGCTCTGGGATCGAGGTTGGGGCACGAAGCCTAGCTTGAATTTTTCGTTAAAGCTCATCCCATAAATGTACCATCGGATTTAGGTCGGGACTGCATGATGCACTCTGCCACTCCATAACCCGAAAATCGTTTTCTGTAATGTAATCTTGCACGATCTGCGGCTTCGCAGTGTCATACATCAAGATAAATTATTTTCAAATGTAGTCGACGTAAGGTACCACATGAACTGCTAACATCTCCTCGATGTACCTACCACCAGTTAAATCTCCCGCCCACGGGCGCCCATTAATGATGAAAGTAGGGTCCGTTCGTGCTCCCATAGAAATTGCACCGCAGATCATGCAGGAACCACCTCCATAAGCAGTCCGCTCTTCATTGCAGCATTCTGAAAATCGCTCTCTTGGTCTCCAGTGCACGTTTCTTCTTCGGTCGCTACCATAGAAGCATATTCTGGTCTTACCTGAGAACAGGACAAACCTCATTGTTCCAACGTCCAAATTTAATGGTCCACTGACTAATAGCCACTCTTTGTACTTCACGGAGCTGTAGTTGTAGTTGAACAGCATTCAGGTGACGATTTCTTAATGATGTTGCCACAATAAAGCGGTCATCCCGCGTCATTGTAAATCTCCTTGTGCCTGTACCAGGTCGTCTATGAAAGGATCCAGTCTCCTCATAACGTTGGAACACTCGAACCGCGGCGCGTGTCATATCTATACTCTGTCCGGCGATAGAATGCATCCCGTTTCGACGAGTTTAGCATTGTTCTGCGCATACTCCCACTTTATTTCGAGTGCGCGGTGTTTAGTTGTCTGTATTTGAAAAACTGATGCATATTTCTTTACTCAAACTAATCTGCGCATACCTCGGCGCGTCCCTTGCCCCTCATACCTTGGCGCAGTACAGCTGCATTCTCTCGCCGGACAGAGTATAGTTTATCCTTAGTGAAACAGAAATAGAAAGCAGTAATCAATATTAAATTCAAACTACTCATTTAGATTAACATCTATTGATTATAAGTCCATTTTCGATTAGAACAAAAACTTGGGCGGCTTTTTGCTGTGTAGTATGCATTAAGTTAGAGACACACTGGTCCCACGTACGCAACGTATGCAACGCATTAAGATATCTGGACTGGATTTTAGATGAAAAACTTCGCCATAGAAACACACTTATCGTATGCAACGCAATCACACGCCTCGTCGATCTGGAATATCCATATCGGCGTGGGAAGGTGGAGGGGATGTTCGTACGCTATCCACGCAACCAAGCAACGAGCTTGAGAAATTTGTCATAAAATTATGAGGCATTTGTTAATGTCAAGGGATATTCGTCGGAAAATTTTTTGGCAAAAAAATTATAACAACACAACGAAACATTTATTTATTTATTAAAGGTACAGTTAGTGAAAGTACAATTATTAAAATTTAACTTAACATTAGATTCGTTGCTGTTCTCAACTATAGAAGATCTATTACCACGCATATTTCTGATCTTGTTGTGGTGTTCTTGATCGAGATTTAAGCATGGTTTTATAGAATTTTGATTGCTATAACCAATAATTTTAGCAATTTTTCTTCTACACCACTTTTTGCCAATTCGCTAACAGCAGTTGATCTATTCGATTGATTTGTTATCTTTTTGTCCTTTACATTCAAGCCAATTGCCTCAACAGCAGATTTAGTCCATACATTTATTGTATTTTTTCCAACAGGTTCATTATCGTACCATTTGTCAGTTTCATTTTTCCAGTGTGGATTTGGTTTTAAGAACAGTCGTGGTGAGGTAATATTGTCGCCCTGTTTTGATATCAGTTTATGAAAAAGACGTACACGGCAGCTTTGTCTTTCACTATTGTAAACCAACCATTTACTACTTGTACAGCTTTTAGAACCACCTTGGCACGTTTTGCTGAATACCGGATTGTATTCAATGCGATTTGTTGGAAAGTCATCGTTATTTTTCTCGATTTGAAAAAAATCCACCAGACAAGCAACTGCCTCTCCTCCTCGCCACGCTAATTCTACAGCAGCAATAGTATTTTCATCCCATAGCAATATTAGTTTGTTAACTTCAGGCAAATTTAACGAAACTGAACTGGTCTTACGTTTACATGGATCTGCTTGTAGTTTTTTCCTGATTGCATCGCGGGCTGGTTTAAATACTATATTGTTAAATGGGTCAATCATAATATTATATTGATTATAGCACATTTCTTGCAAAAGTTTGCAAGAGACGTTCCACATTGTTTTCACCGTTGCTTCTTTAAATTCGGTCCCATCTTTCTTTCACATATTGACCGCCCAATCTTTTAGTATCAACGCCAATTCTTCTAAGCTTCTGTTCATTTAATTCATATTCTCGTTCGCAGCAAAATTTCATAAATATTCCCCAAATATATTTGTGACTGTATGTTGTATTTCTGGGATTTTTTTTCATTAGCGCATTTATACTTTGAACATTCGCATTGCCAAAACGTGACATTTTTTAATTTATTTGGAATGATGTTGTCAAACTCAATCGTGTTGTCATAGTGATTGATAATAGCACTGAATGCAATAGACCTTTTTAATTTAAGACCGGTTAATATGGAATATGCAAGAGATTTAGATTTACCTGATTTTTTACCACCGATACTTTATGATCTTGCAGTTACACCTATACCATTATTTTCTTAATTAGTTTGTATTTAATTCCAATAATTAAAATTAAAAAGTCCAAAATATGCGAGCGAAATTCAAATTTGCGAAACGCATTACCATTGGTCGAACCGAAACTAAGGACTGTGACGCGCACGTTATGACATTTATTGACGTCAATATTCACTGTGCTGTTTTGCTGTGCAATATTTCGGTAGTGTTTTTCTTGTGTGTTAGTATGTAGTGCCATTTTGGTCTATAGTGACATTATAAATTATCAAGAACAATGACGGAAAGTGGTTTTGTTAAAGCACAATCGGACAATTTACCAAAAATAGATGTATCATAAATAGAAATAAAATAGAATAGTGCTCTGAGAATAACCAAACTGCATTGCTAATATGTTAAATGATTCATTTAATTTTAATTTCTTTAATGTAATTAGTATGTCTATAGTGGGAAGTGGGATGCTTTCACTTAAAAGTTTTATTAAATGATATGATTGTTTGGGTAATCCTACCAACATTTTAGGCTGTTTTCCTATAGCGGTTATTGTACCAATTCGCATTACATTTCTTAAATGTATTTTATCCTCCAAATCATCTTGCGTCCAACTTAATTCAGATCAGAGATTCAGATGAGCTACGTGATGCGTCATCAGGGGATATCAACTGGGTTATCTGCAAATAACTTCCTAGCTGATTTTATTGGTGACGTTGCAATATTTTGTAATGAAAGACGAAGAGGAGATAGAGCAACATTTTTCTTTTCAATTCTTAAATTTACTTGAACGCCTTTACTTCTATACTTTGACTTAATATTTACTTGCAGAGCTTTGTCATTAGTATTACTAGAGGCTTCAATCTGCTCTGTTTCAGAGACATCCATGCGAGAGGTACTGGGCCTTGCTCGATAATCATCACTTCCTTCATTATGAAAACTACTTTACCCGGCTTCATAGTAACTTGTTTTTGGTGTTTCAATTTCTAAAGCATTTGTACTTTTGACAGCTACTAGTGACATTCCTTGCCTTTTAATAGCACATATTCCCTCTTGTGGTGGTGGCATATTTTCTTTTTGGCACTGAAATATATGAGGTACATCTCTTTCCTTGAAACGCAGTATAACTTTTTGCCCTTGTTGTTTCATGATGCATTGAACATAATTTGTTGTATCTTCCTCAATCTGAAATAAATTCAACATTTAGTAAAACCCTGGAAGAAATTCACTCCATGTAAACTATCGAAATACAAAATACTTACATTAAAGTGATCTTCACAACAATTCACAACACGATTTTCGGAGATATTTAATCTATTCTTATAACTTTACACTATTCTTTACGCATTTTCGCATTTCTTGGAAAAAAAGCACTTTATCTGGTGTACGTATAATAGTGTTTTGAATTCCGGTACAAAACAATATCTATAACATGATTTTTTAGCTTTTTCCATGATCGAAATAGCGATTAAAACTGAAAATCCTTAACTGTAAAAAGTGTAAGTAACTGTCAACATTGCAAATAGTAAACAACATTGAATGACAAGGGGAGCTTTGACGTCATCCAAAGCGCGCGAAAAATGGGACCATTCAAACAGGTCAAATTTAATCGGTATTTTATATAATTTAAAAAAAATTAATTGAAACACTTTCAACAGTATTTATATTTTTTACTATGTTAAAACGAAGTAAAAAGTGAATTCAGCAAATAAAAAAAATTGATGCATATGCCCTATTAAGCGCATACACATCTGCCAAGTTTGAAAGGCGGGAATATAAAAGTTTCGGGCTCATATATAGTTATACGTCAAAAAATTCGGGAAATTTTGACATATATCAAAAAATTCGGGAAATTTTGACATACATAGTTGACATATATCAACTATGAAAAGGTCTATTATCTGTCTAATGTTGACATGATTGGTTGAAATTGTTTCATATGACACAAAATGACAAAATTTGAATGGTTGTGTGAACTGAAAAATTTTCCTCGTTATAAATACGATTATGTTTACCGGTTGCTACGCCTATAAACGATAAGCATTCTTGATAAATTTGAACTCATATTATTTTTTTATTTCATCTCTAAATAGTTTCTAAAAAATTGGTAAAAGTCAAAAGTTAACCGTGGCCCGATTTCTATGCACGCAAGTTCAAACTGACAAATAATACATAATAAATTTAGTAAGATAAACGTGACTAAACAGACAAGAGCTGATAATTAAATATAAATTTAAAAATGTGTAAACTGACAAGAACTTAGGCAGATAAACGAAACTAGAGACAAGAGTTGATAATTATAATTAAATATAAATGTCTAGAAATGTCTAAACTGACAAATAAGACGTAAAAATTTAGGAAAATAAACGAGACTAGTCAAGAGGTGATGGACAAAGACAAAAAACCAAATTAGATATTTCTAATTTAATTGTGATTTGTTTTAGGTGAAAGTATGCCTGTTCATAGACCACGAGTATTTAAGCCTTTGACTCCATCAACCGAATTAGCACCAAGTTTGCCGCCGTCCTTAAATAATAATAAGAAGAAATTCGCCTTTTTGTCGACGGAAACGACGCCCGATTATAGGCCCAAGGCCGAGGTGATTTTGGAAAAGAGTCAAAAGACTACCAATAATCAAAGCACCAAGTTCTATGAGCTTCAACAAAAGTTCAGTAATTATCAAAATAATATTACTCAAGAAATCACCACTGATATTCCGTTAATGAAACAAATCAATACAATTGGTGATAACATTTATACTGAGCATGAGGTAAGTCTTGCTATTATGATTAAATTTCTTGTATTAAGGGAGTATTTTTTTGACGACCAATTATGTTATGACTTTATTGCGAGACTTTATGTTATGTTTATTAACGTTTCAGTGGTATGTAAAACAATTCAGGCATAAGTCTCCATATGAACTTGAGTTGTTGAAGACACTCTGAAGACACCCATCTTGAAAAAAAGGTTGTTGAGTGTCTTTATGATTCCGGCTGTTTGGTTTTTCTGAAATCAAGCAAATCGAACAGCATTTTAATCTGTTAACCTGTGACGATAGAATGAACTAGGATTATTGCAAAATATTGGAAATTCAGTAATTGGCAGGCCTCAACTTTTAAATTTCATGATTTTTTCGATAATTTTGCTTCGAAAAAAAATAGATCCGCTCGGAATTTCCACATGATTCTAGTTCATCCTATGACTATACATGTGCCGAATCTACCATTAAAATTTCAAAACAGTCGGTCAAACCGTTTATGAGATATCGTGGAGAAACGTTGTGAAAACACGGTTTTGACAAATGTGTTTAATTAATTATTCAAGTACGATTTAAACTATGAAATCCTAATTTACCATTAATCTGCAATACCTGGTCCTTAGAGAATTCCTTCCTCTTCTTCTTAGAAGTCCATAAAAGTTGTTCGCTCTGCATCAATTCTGCCTTGTTTTACGACATAACTCACGCGCAGCTCAGCGCGAGCGATTTATGAGGACGTAAGCATGCGCTTCCCGGTTAATTCAGCATCCCTTTGTAGCCAATATTTTATCCCTGATTTTAACTCCCTGAAACCCTATGTTGAAGATAATTACCGCCAAAAAATGTCGCAACTCAACGATTTTGGCGCCAGAGTGGATATGTTTTGGAGCGAAAGTCCAAATCAATGAATTCGGGTTAACAATTATTCTCTTGATAAGTCTTCATACACAGATGTGATATGATATGATATATGATTATATATGATATATGATAACGACCATATATGATATATGATATGATATGATAGCAGCTAGGACTTTTGGTGGACCCTTAGCTTCAGCTTGCCGCCGTTTGTACTAACTGTTCTCCACTCTGGACAGTTTTGATGTTCGGATTTTGATCAGACGAAATTTTATGGAAGAAAGTAGCCCTTCTGCTTAACCATATGGCACGACTTTATGAACTTTATCCCACACCTTATGACTTTATCCCACACTTGAAAGATTGAATAATTTTAAAACCCAAGTCTCGTAAACTTGATTGAGTGAAAGTCACATCACTTTTATATATCAGTTATTTATGTTACTTGTAGACTGTAGATTTGGTGGTGATATGTACTGCGACCTTCATAGATCTATTGTACCCCATCCTCTTCCTCTAAACGTTGGTGTAATTACCTTATAAAGCGCCTCCTCTAGTCCCGATTCCTTTTTGGAATTTCAGAACCTGCGTGGGATGCAAAGACTGCAACTCCTCTGTGATCAAGCAATGGGCCCCAAGGTACATTTGTCTCTTGCGGAGCAGTTCTCCACAGTCTTTGAGCAGATGTATGTGAGTTTCCCCAGCTGAGCCACATAATCTGCATCTGTCATCTTCCTCTAGGCCTAGGGTCTTGAGGTGTGAAGTCTGCAGTGTCCCGTCAGGACTCCTGTCAGTTTTCCTAGCTTGTTCCTGTTTAGTTTCAGGCAAGCTTTTGTTCTTTTCTTGTTAAAAGATCCCAGAATTGTTCTCTTATTTCTTCATCTAAACTTTTGTGGATGGTGTTCGTACTTATACCGCAAAAGGGTTCCGGACCTATAAAGAGATTGCTGGATCCCTTGTTTGCTAGGTGATCGGCTTCTTCGTTTTCGTCTATACCAGTTTGTCCTGGTACCCAGTATACCGTTACTTTATTTTCTCTGACGAGCTTGTTTAGCTTTCCCACACAGTCTCATACCAGTTTGGATCTGATGGTGTATGAGCTAATGGCCTTGATGGCTGCTTGGCTGTCTGACAGGATAGGAATTCGTTTTTTGCGATAATTCTTGTCGAGGTTACATTGTGCACATTTTTCGATTGCATGTACCTCTGCTTGGAAGATACTTAGGAATATTCCCATAGATTCGAAGTATTTGGTACAAGGTCCAAACACTCCTGCACCAGTACCTTCCTTTGTCTTCCAACCATATGTATACTAATTGATAGCATTTTTTTCTATGTGGTATGCTGAGGATTCGTCTCTCCAGTCGGCTTTACTACTACACATTGCTGTGTAGTTTTTTCTCGAAATAGAAATATACCATTTCGTTTTTGGTGCTTCCAGCCAGGGGATCTTGGCAGCGGGGCAGTTCCGGTCTCTGCTCCCGATTATTTTACTTCTGCCTATTCCTTCCTTGCTGAACCTTACAATCGCCGATCTGGCGGCCCTCTCCACGACCAGGTGCAACGGAGTTAGATCCAGCAGCAGTTCCATTGCTGTTGTCGGGCACGACCCCATCGCCCCCGTGATGCAGACACACGCCAGTCTTTGAATCTGCTCAAGTTGCTTCCTCATAGAAACCAGCTTGGTTCTACTTCCCCACGCAACTGCCTCGTAAGTGATCGCACGTCTCACTATCATGGTGTACATCCATCGCAGGATTGTGGGGTTACAACCCCACGTTTACCTGCTAGATTTCTGCACACCATTAGAGCGCGTTTGGCTTTTCCTACCACTGCTTCAGCGTGTCTATTCCATCTAGTGTTATACCCAGATACCTTATCTCCTGTTGGTATTATGCTGCCCTCCCATCTAACAGTATGGGGCGTATGGTAACAGTTTTGTCTTCTCTTTCGTGTAAATGGTATCACCGTGGTTTTCCTCGGGTTGAGTCTCAGACCACTGTTTGACACCATCTACTAGTTACTTTGAGGCCTTTATGTACGATTTCACAGAGCGTTCTCTAAAACTTCCTTCTGGCTATAATGACTACATTGGCGTAACCTTGATACTCAAACATCATGGAAAAGAAAATAACAAAAGCTTACCTGAAACTCCTCCTCTAACAGGAACAAGCTTAGAATTCTGACAGGAGTTCTGACGAGACACTGCAGACTTAGAAAACACCTCAAGGCTCTAGGCCTAGAGGAAGATGACAGATGCAGATTCTGCTGCTCAGCAGAGGAAACCTCATCCATCTGCTTAAAGACTGCGGAGCACTGCTCCGCAAGAGACAAATGTACCTTGGGACCCACTGCTTGAATGCAGAGGAGTTTGAAGTCCTTGAATCCCCCAGATCCTGAAATTCTTAAAGGAACCAGGACTTGAGGAAGCGTTCCAAATGGGTAATTATACCAACGATTAGAGGAAGAGGGTACTATAGGTGGTGGTATAGGAGGGTGGTGGTGGTGGGGTACTATAGATCTATGAAGGTCGCAGTACAAGTCACCACCGACATCTACAATCGCCGCCGAGCTCTGGAATTAAACATCAGTACAGCCAGTTTGAGGAGGATTTTGAAGGATGATCTGCACATGTTTCCATACAAAGTGCAGTTAACCCAAAGATTGTTAGAAACGAAAAAGCCGATGCGGCTTTTGCGTTGAATTACGCGAATGACTTATTCAAATGGTTCAAACTGAGCCGGATTTTTGAGAGATTTTTCTGATGATCGAGGAAATTCATTTCATACTCTGGTGCCGTCAATGAACAAAATTGTCGCTTTTGGGACATCGATAATCCCCACATAATTCATGAAACATCGTTGCTCGGTCAAAAATTGACTGCTGTTTGCTCCAAACCCATCATTCGGTCGCTTTTCTTCAAAGCTGGTGAGACAGTCAATGGTAACCGATATCGGTTGATGTTGGCACACTTACCGTAGATTACCGTAACGTTACCGTAAATGCGTTTGGAAGGCCTAGAAGACTTCTGGTTCCAATAAGACGCGACATGCCACACTTTTACCAGCATATTCTAAACATGTTTAGGAATCAATTTATTCAAAAAAAAAAACGAATTAACGTTTCATACCCAGTGGGATTGACCCCCTTAAATTTCTAACTGTTGCTTAATATTGAGGCTTCGTTCGGACTGAAAAAATAAATTTGCAATAATTTAAACAATAACATGATGGAGGAAAATTAAACCTTTAACCCTTTCACTGCCACGCCTTGTCATGGGTGCCGGCACCCAAAGTACCTGTTGCGCCGCGCCGGCTGACGGGTGCCGGCACTTGAATTATATAATGCCATCATCCATTGAACAAACCCATAATATTTCCTTGCTATTGTTTGACAGCTTTCAACAATTGCTTTGACAGAGTTCATTACTCATATTACTGAATAATAATTCCTTCTCGAACGACGAGGATGTAAGTGAAGTTTGTATTGGTGACAAATTTCGTACCGTTGCATTTTCAAAAAGGAAAAAGATCATATTCGATTATTTATCATCAAATACTGATGATAAAATCAACTTTAACTTCCGACCGCGATGCTGATGATATTTTTCCTTTGAAAAGAAGACCTGCACGTGTTATCTCTAGTGATTCTTGTTCTTTGAATGTTGATGATGAAATTGAAAATACATCCTCATCCCAAAATTCATGGTCAACTTGCAAAAAATTACAGCGTCAGTTCCTTTTTGTATCTATTAAGGGACAAAATCTGATATTGCTATTATTTTTTGTGCCGAGGAGCCAATTGATTTTTATTCAATTGTCGTGGACAATATCATTTTTAAAGAAATTGCTGATCAAACAAATCTCTATGCCATATATACTTTAGTAAGGCAGAAAGATGTAAAACCTTCGTCGCGCCTTCACAACTGGAGCCCAACTTTTGAAATAAAAACGTTTTTTGGTGTTATTGTATATATGGGAATGGTACACATGTCGGCAATTAGAAACTATTGGAGCATTTTGCCAATAATGATGATAACCCACAACTGATTTTTTTTCACAAAATTGAATAAAATGATTGTACAAAATTTGATAAGTATGTTGTTGAAAAATTACCAAAAGTCTTTTGATCCTACTGAAGATGTTTGAGTGGATGAAAGTTTAATACCATTCAAAGCCAGATTATCAGTACGTCAGTTTATGAAAAATAAACGACATAAATAAGGCATAAAGATGTGAAAATTCTATTCGTCGTATTACTTAAATATTGTTACGGTAAAAGTACGTAGTTTGGAAAATGTACACATTTGCCGGCATATGTACACATATACCTCCTTGGTGGGTAAATGTAAGTTCAACTTACATTTACCAACTATTTCCGGTAAATGTGTACATATACCTAATGATATTGGCTAATGTATAAAGGTTTTTAAAAACTCCTAATATTAATTTTGTGGGCGTGATTAGGTCTCATAAATAGTGAATTTCGAATTACAATTTAAAAAAATATTTATTATACAAGCGGATAAAATTATAAGGAATAGGATAACGAATAAGGTATAACGAACATATTCTCATAAAAAATCTAAATTTAAAATTATGTTCAAAATATATTAATTGTTCTTATGTATAATAAAATAATATAAATTATTTAAAATTCATTTTAGCCTTAATATACAAGTATATGTGATTTATTTCTGTTAATTATTTTTACATAAAAACTTTGGAAAATGTGTACTTTTACCGGTAAAAGTACATATATGAAACTGATCTCAAATTTAAACTCACATTTACCTATCAAATTGGTGAATGTGTACATATATCGGTAAATGTTAACATTTGCCGATTTTGTACTTTTACCGTAACATATATACCGAAAAGGAATTATTTAGAAAAAAAGATAATATTTTGAAAGCAAAATTGAAGGTTAGAGAATATATAGCAATAGAACATACTAGCGGCATAACAGTTTTACGTTGCCGTGGTAAAAGGGATGTTCTTATGTTATCGACGAAACATTCCGACGATATGGAGACCATTATAAATAAATATGGAGAAGAAGTTACAAAACCTATTATTGTTGTTGATTGTAATCAACAACAAAACAAAAATTGAAAAAATAGGAAAAGGATTTTTAGACCATTCAGGTCAGCTAGCTTCTTATGCCAATCCATTGCGAAAAACTATAAAATGGTACAAAGAATTAGCAATATATTTATTGTCAATATCCATGGCAAATCAATATCCATGGCAAATGCTTGCATTTTGTACAAAGAAGCGACAGGTAATTCAATTTCAATGGTCAACTTCAAGAAGGAAATTATTACTGCACTGCTCAAATGCCCTAATCGCAACATAAACCGTTCATTGCAACAGTGGCTGCCCAACTGTGGGCATTTTTACAAATATTGGCGCTGTATGGTATTCCTTAAAATTGATATGGCAGTGAAAGGACGAAATAATAGTCTATTGTGCAACTAGGGCGGTAAATTGTCAATTGCCCACGAGAGCGAAGTTGGGCGCACGAAGTGAGTGCGCTCATTCGCTCGAGCGGGCATTTGACAATACCGCACGAGTTACAGGTAATATTTTTATTACTTATGCGAGGGAACGTATCTTACTAGTTTGGGATCCAGGGGCCATAACAGAAAATAGAATACAAAATTTGCTTTTTCAATTGTCACCGGTGGTGTGTATTCGTCATAAGAACTCTCATCAGTCTCCAGTATCAACATAGAACTGTCACGTCACTTCTTTAAATTTTTTGGTTTTGATTGTTTATTTTATTTATTCATTTGTTTTATAAATGTAAGTTAGCGAACATTTATTGATTATTTGCGTTTAAGTTATGTGGTAATACTTGAATTGACAAACAGCCATTTGTCGCACTATAAAACGGGCGCCAAGATAGTACTTATCCCGCACTATCCCCGTAGTCTAGAGGGGAGCGATTAGGGGATTCTCTCTCCCCACCCATTCACCATGTTTTTCAATGTCGGAAGATTGCAAGTTCATAGGACAGTCGAGAGAGTTGTATTGTAGTTATTAGGAAAATAAAGAATCCAATACAAAACGACATACCACCTAAAGAAATCCGTCGGGGCAAACGGCCCAGAGCGTGGCCTTCAAGGGCAAACGGCCTACAGTGTTTAATATTCAGTAAACATTCGATGTAGTCGCCATGAAAACGAAATTAAAAAAAAGTTGCCTTTATAAAATGTTGATTATATCAAGGTAGAGTAGTCAAAATTAGTAATAAATAGTATATTTTACAACGAGAGATGAAAGGCGTTTTTTTTGGCGGTTCGGTGTGATTGCTCACTCGCTCGCGCTCGTGAGCAAATTCTCACCTCACCAAAAAAACGCTTTCATCTCGAGTAGTAAATGCAAGTTTTTCTACTGATTTCGGTTGCAGAATCCATAATTTGACTTTAATAAATCCAATTCGAAGCGAACTGTCAATACAAATTTAATTGTTGGTTTGGTAGTTTCCATGGTAACATATTGTATTATCATAAAAGGTGATACTTTTCAAGTCAAATGTCCTAATTTTATTTCGGTGTTTTTAATACTTTCAGGCTCGTTTTACGTTTGTACATAAAATATTCCATTGAAATTGATGTAATTAATAAGAAAGTCCATGCAAATTTGCTTAGTTTAGTGTTTTAATCAGAAAATCAGTTTCAAATGCTCATTTTCATCTCTAGATGTGAAAATATTTATTCATATTTATTAATTAATATTTATCTCTAGAAAGAAAAAATGTCACTTTCATGTAGGGTAAACCGTGGAAAAAATGCCATTTTCACATATATCAGTAGAAAAAAATATTTTTTCTTGTATTTTTGAAAAAGACATGTGTCAGAAAAGTAACAAAACATTAAATTCTTCTTCCTGGGCGCAACAGCCCTCTATGGGCCTTGGCCTGCTTTACAACGTCCCTCCATATCCTTCTGTCCTGTACTGTGTGAGGCCATTGCTGCACCTCGAGTACTTTCAAGTCTTTAATAACGTAGTCTCTCCATCGTATTCGTGGCCTGCCTCTCGATCTCTTTTCGGCAGGCAGCCATAGTGTCAGAGCTTTTAGGGTTCGGTCGTCCTTCATTCGCATGATGTGCCCGAACCACCTTAGCCTCTGCGCCTTCACATGCCTCACAATGTCTCTTCCCTCGAGTATTCCATCTATTTCTGCGTTGGTTCTTATTCTCCATCTTTCATCTTCCTGTATCCCTCCATATATTTTCCTTATGGTATTTCTTTCGCATACTCTTAAAGCTTCCTCACCACTTTTGCATAGTGTCCATGTTTCCCCCGCATAAGTGATTATTGGACGGATTAGTGTTTTGTACACTTTCAGTTCAGCTTTTCTGCTCAGTAGTTTGGATCCTAGCAGTTTCCTGTTGGCAAAGTATGCTTTCCTCCCGAACATAATTCTGTGAGCGATTTCCTCACTCATCTTATTTTGGCTCGTTAACTTAGCCCCCAGGTAGGTAAACTCGGTCACTTCCTCGTGTTTTCTAACATTTACTTGAATTGGTCTTAAATCTGTCACTTGCTTCCTACCACATCTCATGTACTTTGTTTTATTTTCGTTTATTATCAGTCAAGTCTCGCTGTTATTTCTTTTAGGTGCTCCCTACCTCTTGATGCGATGTATATATCGTCAGCGTATGCTCCCACTTGCGCTGCTCTAGTTTTTAGGGTGCCTGTTATGTTCACCTCTCTGATTACTGCCTCCAGCAGTAGGTTGAACAACATTGCAGATAAGGCATCACCCTGTCTTACTCCCGTTCCTATTGCAAAGTCGCCTGTGAGCTTGGAGTCTATTAGGACTTGCGCACTTGACTCAGTTAGTGTTAGTCCCACAAGTCTACCCAGTTTCATGGGTACTCCTAGTACCAGTAATTGTATCATTGGCTCTTTTCTGGAGACACTATCAAACGCCTGTTTGTAGTCAATATATATGCTATACAATGTTATGTTATGCTCATAACATTTTTCCATTATTTGTCTTTGCGTGTGAATTTGATCTATGGTCGACCTGTTGCTTCGGATTCCACACTGGTAATCGCCTATTATTTCTTCTGAATATATTGCAAATCTTTTGCATATTACTGCTAACAGCACCTTGTAGGCTATATTTAAAAGAGTGATCCCTCGGTAGTTAGCGTAGTCCTTCTTATTTCCCTTTTTATGGATTGGGCATATGATGCCTTTTTTCCATTCCTTAGGCATGTTTTCCGTATTCCATACCATGACAATTAATCCGTGGATTCCTGTCAACAAGTGCTCTCCACCGCTTTTTAAGAGTTCTGCTGTTATGGTATCACTTCCTGATGCTTTATAATTTCTCAGCTTTACTATTACATCTCTTACTTCTTGATAGGTGGGTTCCGGGATTTCTGGTTGTGCTGCGTGATAATATTTTGCGTCTTCCCCATTGCTTTCATGTTCTTCGTTCTTACATGTTAACAGCTCGCTATAGTACTGACGCCACCTTTCAAGTACTTCCTTTTCCGCACTTCTCGATTGGAAGTCTCTGGTTTGCATTGCTATTTGTTTATAGAACTTTCTGTTCTGGTTGTTATTGTTGTATTCATCTAAGTCCTCTACTTGTTTGTTTAGCGCATTTTTCCTCTTCTGTTTACTCACTCTTTTTGCCGCTCTTCTTAATTCCTCGTATTTTGCTCTATTTGCTCTTGTCATTGTTTGCAGCATCTTTTTTCTGGCTTCGTTTCTATCCCTCAGAGCTCTTCTGCACTCATCATCGAAGCAAGTGTTTCTGTCCTTTACTTCCTTCCCGACTGTCTTTTCCGCTACGTCAATTATAACACTTTTTATGGCGTTCCATTCCTTGTCCATGTTTTCACCGGTTTCCGTTCTTTCTAGGGAACGCTCAATTAGGTCTTGATATTGTTTTTGTTTATCCTTCCCTCTTAGGGCCTGCGTATACGATTTTCTTAAATGTTTTTTACATTTTTTTACAAGAAACATGTAAAAGAAGAAAACATTAAATTATTATTAAAATATTCATTCTCAATTTAATATTCTTCTTGGTGCCTTTGTATGAACTCTTTAAACACGAGAATATGATTTAAAATAAAAATGAAGAAATTGAGATTGAAAGGAAAGAGTTTTGAGTTTGACAGAGACATTGAGTTTTTGAGTTTTTTTTTAATATATTTTTTTCTTTTAGCTAAAACGAGCTTACTTGATGCAAAGCGACGAGATTCGACAACTGAGAAAACAGTTGACCAACAGCGAAAAACGAGTAAAAGAATTAGAAGAACAAAATCGACAACTTCTGCTAAAATGTAAGTCATAATCAGTGCGGTGGAACACAACTAGCTTTATATTTTTATTTAATGTAAACCTTATTTAACTCGTTTTCATTACTTAATTAAGACGATTCAGTCTATAACAAGAAATCTTAATTTAATTATGATTTGCTATAATTTTAAGTTTCTGACAAACTTTTTTAGTTGTATTATTTTTTATGTTTATATTATTAATATTTACGTTGTTTGTTTAATTTAATTTTTCTATATAGTTTAATTTCTTTTTTATATATACATATTTTATAAAATGATCATATACATTTTTAAGTTTTTTTTTTGTAATTATATATGAATATTTTTGTTACCAAAAATAAATATCTGTAATATTTTAAGAATGTATTAAGAGCAAGCTTTATTTGAAAATAGATACGTGATAGGTATTAAATTGCAATTGTATTAAACCGCAAATTGATTACTTGCATATATTATTTATTTGTATCAAAAATCAAACATTGGTGGTAATATCAGAAAAGCACAAATTTTGCCTTATTTACACAAATAAATAAATCCACCGTTTCAATAAATAACGTATATCAAACAAAAATAATAATAGCCTTAAAAGTAGATTTAAAATGTATTAAACGTTTTTTTACTAAACTCAAGGTGACCCTATGAATTACAAACTGAATATACCAGCACCTATTGGGATGTAGCTTTTTCAACTTAGATTTTGTCTAATTATGTCCTAGTCTAAAATCATAAGGCTATGTATTTTTGTTTCTAATTGAGTTTTAATATTTCTGTGCGTAAATTTGTAAATATGTTATATTGCAATATTATATCTTTTGGATTCTGTTTATATGTTTTAATTGTAAATTAATGTTTTGTGTTAACTTAATGTTCTAGTACTATTTTTTGACTTATGATCTCTTTATTTTCTCTATATAAAAAAATAATCAGTGTAAAGGATTTTTATATATATTTTTTTTTATTTTTTTATTAACACTATATTTCTGTTGTTAACGGCCGTAGACGCTATACTGCGCAAATTTTATCGCGCTAGTGAATTTTCGTTAAATTGTAACACCTATTAGTATACTATAAAATCAGTCTGCAATATATTTTTTACTATAATATAAATATGTATACTTCGAATGTTATTGTAATTTAGTTTATTATTCATTCCAATTTGATGAAATGATAAGGGTTTTTTTTAATTATTTAAATTAAATTAGAAACCATATGCCTGTAATGTGTTAATTATCGTTTGAGATTCGTGTGTGTATCGTATTCGCAAAGCAGATATTCTCATTTTTAAATTTATTAAAAAAAAACATTTTCCTCAGTTCGTTGAGGATTTTGATGATTTTAGCAATGAAAGGCTTATGTAATAATATTTAATTATATTTCCTTGTCTTTTTTGTTTGTTTTTCTTGGATGCAATGTTTATTTTGATGGTAATTGTTAAAATTAACTTTTGTGTGACAATAATTAAATTGATACAAATATTTACAAAATAATTCAAAATAATATCAATATTTTTATAATTTATACAGTCAACGGGTACGGGTACTAGCTTTTTTGGGACCCTGGGCAAGACCGCATCACTGCACTCAAATTTATCAATTGAATAAAGCTACTTATTTGCCTAAAATAATAGTTTTAACCAGATAAGTAGTACAACCAGATAAAAAAATGGACAGACTTAAATTTCTAAGTGTTTCTACACACAATTACTAAATTTACGTGTATTTTTGCTACTTTTGTTTTGTTTTTGCATTTTTGGACAGGTTCCCAAAAAATTGCTGAAAAGTGGAACATTTTTTTTTAATCTATTACGAATTTTCTGGACTCCTTCCACCTGGACCCTAGGCACGTGCCCCTGTTGCCCCTGCCTATTTACGGCCCTGACAGTAAACCCTCGATTTAACGGATATTTTTAACCAATTAAATTTGAATTATTTAGATTTATTAAAATTAATAAATTAATGGTTTAGATATTAATTTCTTCTTGCTTTTAACAAATTGTGGAAATGAACTGCCTTATGTTGGCAAAACATTTTAATTATCCGAAATATACGAATTCGGATAATATACTGTATTATATAACAAACTTAACAGGAATAAAGAGACACCCCAAGCCCCGAATTGCTCAATTATATCGAGGTTTTTACTGTATTAAGGTCCAGGCACACATCTTTTTTACGGGACTGAATTTTCGGTTTCCGTGCTCTCCGGCATTATTTTTTCAAGTCCAAGAATACTGTTCCGTCAATACACATAACCGTGTCGTCCGTGACTGCGGCGAAGATCTAGCTATAATAGCCGTTATTTTAGAAAATGGAGAAAATAAAACTAAATGCGACTTCGCGGATTGGTAGGAGGGTTTCCAACTCCTTCCATGAGCATGGGATCCCATCGACCCATCCCATCGTCCTATGGGATGGGATGCGTGGAATGAGGAGTCCAGTAGGTTAAAAGACTAGTTTGAGGTACACGGTAGTAGGGAGAAAGCTACTGAACTACTACAATCTCTAGACAGTGCTAGAAGAGAAAGATGGATAAATACCATTGAAGGTTTAAATTTCAGCCATTCCAGCAGGAAGGCCTGGTCGCTGATTCGAAAACTAGAGTCTATTTCTTTACCATCAAAGAAATCGTCATCTGTTAATGTAGATGCAATAGCAAACCATCTTGTTAATACATCTAGAACGAAAAAGGATAAGAAGTTCACTAAACTGATGAAATCCAAGCTTAGGCAAGCAAAATGCACAACTCTATCTCAAGATATTTATTCAAGACCTTTCTTTTACAAGAAGTTGAACAAAGTTTACTCTCCCTTCAAAGTGGAAAATCAGCAGGAATAGATGGGATGTATCCAGAACTATTAAAGAACTGCGAACCGGTTACAAAGCAATGGCTGGGGTTGATCTTTAGCTGTATACTTGAATCTGGAAAGGTACCCACATTATTCAGGAGGACCAAAATCATTGCCCTCTTAAAGCCTGGTGAAGATCCAAACTTGCCTCAAAGTTATCGACCAATAGCCTTGCTTTCTGTTAATTACAAGCTTCTAGAAAGATTGATCAAGAATCGAATAGCACTTGCAATTGAAGCGATAATTCCAATTGAACAGAGCCTTTCAGTATTTCTGGATCTCTCAGCAGCCTACGACACAGTTTGGAAAGGTCTATTATTAAGACTGATGAAGGTTGTTCCTTGCATAAAGATTAACACATTGATAAACAATATGCTAAGTATTTTGGAGTGTTTCAAGTGCACTCCGAGAACAATAGAAGCCGATTCCGAAAACTGAATAATGTGTTCCCTCAAGGTTTTGTTCTCTCGCCTGCTCATTGTACACCCATGATCTGCCTATTACCGTGGCCCGTAAATTCATATACGCAGATGATATAAACCTCAATGTTCAGCGAAACTTTCAAGAAGCAGTGGATGTGCTTACCTTAGACCTTGCAGCTTTAGATGATTGCATCAGAAAATGGCGATTGCAACCCAACCCTCAGAAAAGGGAAGTAACTGCCTTTAACCTAAACAATAAGATTGCAAACTATAGCCCAAAAGTCGCCTTTTGTGATAGGGTTTTACAGTACAATACCACCCCTAAATACATGGGAATGACTTTAGAAGATATAGAGACAGACATTTAGAACATATAGAGCTCATCTTCGTAAATCAGCTGCAAAATTGTGTGCCGTAACAACCTGCTACAGCGTCTAGCTGGAACATCATGGGGTGCTGATGCCAACACATTAAGAACAACTGCTTTAGCACTTGTCTATTCTTCACCTGAGTACTGCTCTGCGATGTGGCTTAAGCTGCCACACTCAGCTTGTGGATGTTCAGCTTTATCACAGCATATGCATATCATTACAGGAACATTGCTTCCTACTCCAATTAAATGGCTTACGGTTGTTGAGTATCTCTCCACCTTCTCAGATCACAAGAGAAAGAAATCTTGTTCATTTATGGTCAAGAATCATGAAGAACATGGCACTACCAATAAACGAGGACGTCAGACAACTAGGAACATCTAGATTGAAGTCTCGCAAACCAGCCTGCAAAACTGCCTTGAAATTGATAACGCAAATCCACAAATGGCAGAATGAGTGGAAATTATTTATACCCCAATGGATTCTGACAGTTGAGAATCCCATATTAAAACTCACTGGCTTCAATTTACCTAGCTGTGCTTGGGAGTCGGCTGAATCGTATCAGATGTGGCGTGGGAAAAACAGCATCAGTTCTCCATAAATGGGGTTGGACAGTCAGCCCATACTGTGACTGAAACTAACATTTCGCAAACAAT
The DNA here is from genome assembly GCA_944588485.1 of Phosphuga atrata. Taxonomy (NCBI): domain Eukaryota; kingdom Metazoa; phylum Arthropoda; class Insecta; order Coleoptera; family Silphidae; genus Phosphuga; species Phosphuga atrata. Next base: position 31,500,618 of record OX155898.1, read on the forward strand.
GGCTCGTGTAGTGTTGGATTGTCCCCTTCGCGCCTTCCTGGAAGTCTGGAGGACCTGAACTCAGCTACTCCTGACTCGGTAGAATGGATCAACAGCTTGGATATAAAAATTTAAGCACTTAGTTGTGTGTGAACAATGTTATTTGTATTTTACCGAACTTATGGATCTGTATTGATATTCTTTTTATGTTTATATGTAGTACAGCATCATATGTTAAATAAATAATGGGATGCGGTGAGTGGTATGAACGTCGCGTGGGATGGGATCCTATCCCATCCCACGCGACGTTCATACCTACGACGTACATACATATGGTACGACGATTTTGTATGGGGCGGAGTGAGACGAGTTTTGATAATCTAGTTCTAGTAAATCTAGTTCGTCCATAATGAATTGCTTATCATGCCAATACACACATTTTCCATAATATGTCCAGCCCAGGAGATTTCAGTAATAACGATTTAGTTCCTGTAAAATCTTACGATCCGTTAGAGACGAAAAAGGATTACTCATTGTCAGATAAAGAAATTACGGGAAAAAATAAATTCGAACGAATTATCGTTAAGAAAGTCTGAACCGAAAGGGAAGTCTGCTGTATGGGAAAAATGTGATGAATGTGATAGACCACGCGATTGGGATGGGATGGTACAAAAATTTTAGGTTTTTGCGATGGGACAAAAATTTTAGGTTTTTGCGATGGGACAAAAATTTTAGGTTTGTGGGATGGGACAGTGGGATGAAAATATGTTGGGATGTGAAAGTGGGAAGAAAATGTGATGGGATGTGAAAGTGACATGGTTCCGTCCCATGGATGGCATCTGGAACGAGAAACTCGCCCCATGCTGATCTCTAGTTCCAACCCTATATAAGGGTAATTTTGCGTGCGAGTTAGTACGAGAATACGTCTGGCAAAACAGAAAAATATCGGCGTGTATCAAAACGATTTTGCCGTCCCGGAATCACAACATCTCCGTGCTCACCGGAGATGTTCGGAAGAGGCCGTTGTAGGCAGACAGCGCGGCAACGTTGTTTATATGTGTTCAGTTATTTGTTCATGGTAAATTGTCGTCACGGACCGAAACACACCGTCCCGTCACGGAGATGTGTGCCAGGACCTTTAATATATCAGGAGGCAAGAGTTTTTTCTTTCTTTTAAGATTTAAAATTCCTCGATTTAAAAATTCCTCAATTGGAAAACAGTTATATTTTGGAACTCTTTTAGGCAAACAAATCGATTTAATTTTAATTAATTTAATAATTTGTATATGTTTGTATCAGTATAAAATTTTAACTTGAAAATTTGTAATTCAGTTTTAAAATAATTGAACTGAAACGAATGACAAATTACACAAGTTCTCCCTTTTCGTGGTTTTTTAATTATTCATTTTTGTATGAAATTTCTTATAAAATTGTCTGCCAATCCATTAAATAATTAAACCAATCAAAATATTTTAAACTTTTAAGTAAAGCTATAATGAAGATTTGTTATTTAAAGTGATTCTAAATGTGGATGGAACTTTTCGGGTTAATGTTTAAGAAATAACAGCACCAAATCACATGCCTTTACATGTTTTATCTGTTAGTCGGCAAAATATCCACAAAGTCAACATTTTATTATTTCTCTCCAAAAAGAAGAGAATAAAATAGAATGTATTCATTCTTTACAATGGTATATACATATTTTGATAATGTGGATATTTCTCTTTTCGTATTGACATTAAGATTTTGCAATATCAAAAATTGCTTTCAATCGCTATATTGGAGCTGTAGAATAAGACAGATTTAAATCAAAGTAAACATAATCAAGATTGCTAATATTCTGTTTGGACAACACGTGCCAAATTAGAAAGCTTATAGCTAAGGTATTATATAATAAGAGTATTTTTTCTGTGAAATATTTCTGCTTAATATAAGCACAAACGATTTTTTTTTCAAATACTAATTTTATTCTATGCAAATTAGAAAAGTAGGTTTAAACGGAAAATCAACAATTTGAAAATGCAATATATTACTAAGTCGTTTCACTTTTAATGAATTAAAAAACATTTAGAACCAAATTAGAACCAATAGAGTCAAATTAGAGCCTTATCATGCTCAAAGGCGAGACTGGTTAGTTGTAATAGTCGAGAATGAAATAACACGTCATATTTTTTCTTTATGTTGTGTGTAATTGTTGCTTATATTGTATATAAGTTTTTGTGAACATTTTTACTTTTATATATTTTTGAGTACTTGTCTGTTAAAAAAGTATATTTTGCAATTATCTATATATATATATATATATATATATATATATATATATATATATATATATATTTATCTCTGGCTTTTGGAAAAGAAAACAATCGTTAATGATAAACTGAATATATGGTAAAAAATTTTCTTCATTTTATACTGCAAATATCTGTTCTATTTTTCAACAAAAAAATGTATATTTTTGCAATTATTATTCGTGCATTATCTATTTTTATTAAGAAAACAGATTGTATTAAGCTATCTTTGTGGCTTTCAATAAAAACCTTCCTTTGTGTGTCATTATTTCTTTAATACCTATTAGTGTGCTCATATTGTTATATGGCAGAGCAGTAGAATACAAACAGGAGATAATAGTATATTGTGCAACTAGGGCGGTAAGTTGTAAATTGTCCCTGAGAGCAAAACTGGGCGGCACGAACGAAGTGAGCTCATTCGCGCGAGAGGGCAATTGACAATACCGCACGAGTTGCAGATCCCCTCATGCGAGGGGACGTATCTTATAAGTTTGGGGGCCAACACAAAAAAAAAATTAACCTAAAACCAAGAATTTGCTTTTTCAATTGTCTCCGGTGGTGTGGATTCGTCATAAGAACTCTTATCAGTCTCCAGTATCACCATAGAATTTACACTCATTGTAAAACGTTTTCTTTAATTCTAATTTTGTAATGAAAAAAAAATCACTTTCACGTCACTTTTTTAATATTGAGGTTTTGATTGTGTTTATTTTATTTTTTTAATTGTGTTTTTTTATTTAACTTGCTTAACTTTCGCGATTTTTATTGAATATTTGTGTGCGATACCCAAGTTATGTGGTAATACAGCCAAAAACAGCCATTTGTCGCACTAAAAAACCGGCGCCAAGATAGTACTTACCCCGCATGGGTAATAAAAAATATCAGGATATAACACTAGATAGCAAACTCCTATGGAACAGGCACGATGAGGAAGTGGTGAAGTCAAACGTACTCTAATAGAGTGCAGAAATTTTGCAGAAAAAACGTGGGCTTCCGATGGATGTACACCTTTATAGTGAGACCTGCGAAGACTTACGGGGCAGTTTCCTGGGGAAGTAGAACCAAGCTGGTCTTTATGAAGATGCAGCATGAGGGATTCAAGGACTGGCATGTGTCTATATCATGGGGGCGATGGGGTCTGGAACTGCTGCTAGGTCTGACTCCGTTGCACATTGTCGTGGAGGATACCACCAGGTCGGCCATTATAAGGTTCAGCAAAGAATGGATAGGCAAAGGTAGAATAATCGTGGGCAATGACCGGAACAGCCTCGCTGTTAAGTTCCACTGGCTGGAAGTACCAAAGGACGAAATGGTATGCAAATACTATTTCTAGAAAAACTACAGCAACGTGTAGCAGTAAAGCCGAATGGAGCAACCAATCCACCAAGTGCTATCAAGTGGTATGCAAATGGTTTGAAGACGAAAGAAGAAACTGGTGCAGGAGTATTTGGACCTCGTACCAAATACTTTGCATCCATGGGAATCTGCATACGAATCTTCCAAGCAAAAGTACCTGCAATCGAAAGATGTGGACAATTTAACCTCGACAGAACAATTGCCAAAAATAAATTGATATCCAATCAGATAGTCAAGCGACCACCAAGGCTATTAGCTCATAGACCACCAAATCCAAACTGATATGGGAATGTATGGGAAACTTAAACAAGCTTGACACTTATAATAAAATAACGCTATACTGGGTACCACGACACATTGGTATATAAGGAAATGAAGAAGCCGATCACCTAGCAAATATATAAAGGATATAGTAATCCGTGTGTAGGTCTTTTTTGGGCAGGGGGTAGGTTTGCGTAGCAAGCACTTTCGGTAACTTGAGCAAGAGATCCCCCTGGAAAAAAACCCACACATCTCTTCTCATAACTTCGAGGTAGTGATGAATCACACTTTGTGGGGTGTCTCGTATTTTGCCCATACATCACCCTTTCATTAGACATGATTAGTTTTCCACTTCTTTTTCGTTCTTTCTCATTGTTTTCTTTTTGGGATATTATACTTACGATCCCGTTATTAACCACGTGTCATTGTTTTTCAGAGACAATCATGTAGTCCACTATCGTTCTTTCGTCGACTCTGTCACTATATACAGAAATAGAAATTACGCGACTTTACTTTTACGGCTCTACTCCACATTGGAAATAAAAAACCATTGATTCCGATTGCTCGCGCAGTACAAACTAAGGAATGCTACGACATAATGCATACTATTTTGGCCAAGATCAAATACAATGAGCATCAATGGAAAAATTTTTGAAATAAATAAATTAATTGTACTTAATTTCGAAATAGATATTAATTGATTTACATATTCATTACAGGTTATTGATCTATTGGTTGGGATGCAATCTGGATTGCAGTCGATCATCTGCAGCCGTGCAGTTGATCATCATTATGTGAGAAAGGTGTGGGCGAGTCGTAAGTACGCATTATGAGTTAGGACAACAAAACGTATCCTCTATACCAGTGGTGCGCAAACCGTGGGTCGCGACCCCTCGGAGGGTTTTATTTACCAATGTAATAGTGAAATTAAATTCTACGAAATTATATAAAAATAGAACCATATTTTTTACGAAAACAAATTTCAGTTTTAATACCTACCTAATCAAAGTCGTGCAACAGTAGCAATGCTTTTGTTCTTATTATGAGACATTATTTCTACATACCGAAGTCAGATGGCTCTCACAGGGCAAAATATTGCGACGTATTTTCGAGGTTTATATTGAGAAACGAGGTTTACATTTTTTTGATAGTAAAGAAACATATTTTAGGACGTTCATTCATTAATGAAGATTGGCTTAAAAAACTTAGTTACATGGTTAACATTTTCAAAAACCTTGACTATTTGAATTTGAATGAGTCTACAGGGAGAAAGTAGAAACACTTTAATATTGATCAGCAAAATTGAAGCTTTTAGAAAGAAGCTGATATTATGACAACGAGAATTAAAAAAAACTTACTTACATATGATATTCGAATGACTATTTCAAGTATTCTTTTTACAATGTATACAATATTGGAATAATCTCCTTTCATTTTCACATAAATGACATAGCATGTGCCGCCTCTTTTTTGGAGGAAATGCTGAGCAGGACTTTCTTGCACAGAATAAATACTTTCCTTCAAACCCTTGCTTCGCAAAATTTGATTCTGTCGTCGTATATATATATATATATATATATATATATATATTTATATATATATATATATATATATATATATATATATATATATATATATATATATATATATATATATATATTTAATCAGTAACCTTGTGTACCCTAAGGTGTAAGGTGTTACATTTCATATCCTAATTCTTACATTTAATCTTTACAATACACATTATATTCACACATTTCTTTCACTATATATGAACTTTTTCCACTCCCTTTTTCCTATTGCCATAATTGATGCTTGAGCCATTGTGAGTCCTCTGTCCTCTACTATTTTCTCTATGTTTCGATTCCATGTTGTCTTTGGTCTTCCTCTACTTTTCTTTTTTTGACCTTTAGCTTCCTATACTCTCTTGACTGGTCTTTTGTCCTCCATTCGCTTGAGGTGTACATACCATCTCAGTTGGCAGTTCTCGATTCGCTCTGCTACACCTTTGTTGCACCTTTAACTGTTGCACCTTTAACTGTTCTCTTATGGTGTCATTTCTTATGCGATCTCGTCTTGTGACTCCTAACACTCTTCTCAGGTATTTCATCTCTATACTTTGGATCTTGCTCTTTAATCTCTTCGTTAACACCCAGCTTTCGCAGCCAAATGTTAGTATAGGAAACTTTACAGCTCTGTATATACTCATTTTTGCTTTTAGCGAAACTTCTTTCCCAGGAAACTATTTCTGAGGCTGTGGTACACCCTTGCTGAACTCTCTATTCTATCATTAATTTCCATTTCATGGTGTCCCTTGCTATCTAGACGTACTCCCAGATATTTAAAGGTGTCAACTTGTTCTATTACCTTTCCATTTAGCTCAATGTTTACTTTTGTATCTGGTTTCCCACTAACCATGATTTTGGTTTTCTCTTCGATTATCTTGAGGTTCTTCTCTGCTAATTTCTCATTCCATATCTTCAAGTTTCTCCTCAGTTCAACTTCATTTCTCGCGAATATAACAAGGTCGTCGGCGAACGCACATTCCCTTATACGGATTGGTTCTAGGTATCTATACCCCACACTAAATGAAGACGTTCTTTTCCTCGTTTCTTTCATTACTTCGTCCATAACTAGGTTGAATAAAGTTGGACTCAAAACGCCTCCTTGCCGTACACCCTCGTTTACCGTAAACTCGCGTGATTGCATGTTGTCTGTTTTAACAATATTTTTACTATTTTTGTACATGCCCTTTATTGCTCTTATTAGTTTTATGTTAATTTTCCTTTTGATCAGGGTTTCTTCTATAATTGATCTTGATATTCTGTCGAATGCCTTTTCCAGGTCAAGGAATGCTTGTTATATTTCATCGTTTGTATTGCTTATGATGTCGTCGTATAATTAACAATAATCACTTCCGGTTTTCTCTTATTTTCCGTGATCGCATGATTATGATGCAATGTAGATAATAAAATAACAGAGTTTCCCCTTTCTTGGATCGCATGACACTAACTTGAGATTTTTTTGTTGATCCAAAAATTGTTGAATTGTTCTCAAGAACGTTTCGCCTTATGGGATTTGGGGATCAATTCCTTATTTTTTCGTACCATTCCCGTAATAGTGACACCAGGACACTTCGAATTCAGAGCCAATTTTTTGGTTGTAAAAATTGTCGCATGCATACATATTTTCACCAAGGTTGGTGGAATTCCTTTTATTGGGTATCCTGTTTCATAATCGTTTAGCCAAAATATTTTTATTTATATTCTCCTGGTTTTGACTTTTCATGAATCAACATTTTCTGTCAAAACTAAACAATTGTTCATCTACAGTCCTTTCCTTTCAGAATTTTCCAAAATTATTATTCATTCGATCCCACAGTTCTCTAATATGTGCAATTTCATCCTTTGCACACAGTTGTGGCCTTGATTCTTTATCATCAAATCAAATATATTTACAAATTTCGTGATATCTGTTCTTAGAGAAAGTTGCTCGAATAATTGGTGGTCCGTATTTTTTACTATATGGATGGTCAATACTCACATTTCAAGATTTCAGATGCCCAGAAGTAAACAATATCCCAATAAATGCACAGATCTCGTTCATATCTACTGGTTTCCAAGGTATTTTGTATTTTTTTTTTCTCAGCGAACTCTAACAGCCTCTTTTTTGGTCATCTCTATCATCGATAATATATTGTCTGGAAAAAGTATCCACAGGATTGAAAAGCATCCACAGAATCTACAATTGTAATGCCTGGCGGTAAAATTACTTTGTTGACCTCAAATAATATTATGTCCTGGAGTCCTTCCAGAAGTTTGAAGAGAGCAGTATCATACCATATTTGCTAATATATTTATTATAACCCTATTTCCGAAAGCTTTCATATATTTCCCTAATCTTTATTATACAAATTGCGTCTTGATTAGTAGGTGATTAACCTATGATTGGAAGGGCTTGTCTTATTTTTAAGCTTAATCGCTGGTCTGATGACATACTGTCACTCCAGGCCGCTGCGGCTGGTACAAGGAGTCTAGCGGAGTTTTTTTGTAAAAATGTAAAAATTGTGAAATTTTTAAAACAATGATTTTTTAAAAAGTAATTTCATATCTTTCCATATCAATAGGAAATTACTAAATGGTAAAAGTGCGCCCGGCCGCTCCGACCGGTAGAATGACCTTAAGGCTTGCTACACACGTACCGTGTGGATGTATCCGGCGCAGGCCCGGCACCGGGTTGAACACCTTACACACATGCCGGATGGATGGCCCACGAGGTCGAGCTACGAGCAGTGTATTTATTTGACTTCAGTACAAAATGGTTCGCGAAAGAGTTATTTGTATGTGGTTACTTTATCGGCGGTTACTTCGCAAGAAAAAAAAACAAAGAAAACATTGGGTGCACCCACCTGACAAGTGAAGAGGGTCGACTGCCGGACCGGCATGTGTGCAAGCTTCAATACAGTTCCATAGCCCACCACAGCCGAGCCGGTACCCGGCAGCCGGATGGCCAGTGGGGGCCGGCCGGTGACAACTCGACAAAATGAGTCGGCCCGGCGACGGATGGACTCACCCGGCACGTCTGAACTCCTCCATGCTAGACTATGCAACACCACCCCCTCCATCCGGTGTCGGGCCTGCGCCGGACACATCCACACGGTACGTTTGTAGCGAGTCTAACGGTTAAAAGAGTGTCAATGAATGATCAAACATTAATTTTCAAATACAAATATACCGCTTCATACTAATACTAGACTTCTGCGCGTAAATGCGATTCATTATCGAAAGTTTTATGGTAACTTTTATAGCATTTTTATGGTGTTGCTGCACTACTTTAAAAAGGCTGTATTTTATTCAATGACGTCACCAAAACTCCTTTAAAAACACCCTGTAAACGCAAATCCCAGAAAGAATTTCAGTTTACCTACGTTTACGATTAAAAAACGTCTACTGTCGATCCAGGGGTCGCGACAAAATTTTACACAAAATGGGGGGTCGCCAGTGAAAAAAGTTTGCGCACCACTGCTCTATACCACTTATGAACCCACAGGACGTTTTATTGGCACCTCTTCATATTAAGCTTCTCGCCTTATTAAGAACTTTGTCCAAGCGATCAATCGCGAATGACCGGCTTTCCATTACTAAATCAAGTTGTTTTAAAAACTGTCATACGCAAAAATCAAAGAAGGACTATTTGTCGGTCCTGATATTCGAAAACTAATGGCTGATGCAAAGTTTACAAAATGTTTAACGCCTGATGAAGCAGCAACATGGGCATCGTTTAAAAGTGTTGTTCACAACTTTATCGGTAACAACAAATCACCGGGATTACAAACAAGTAATCGACAATTTTTTGCAAAATTTCCACAAGATTCGAATTCGAACAAGACCTCGAATAACTCTGATGATACATTTTCTGCATTCACATCATGATTTTTTCCCACAAAACTTGGACGACACAAGGAGAGTGGCTACGTCAAGATATAGCGAAAATCGAGAAGGCGATACCAAGGATTTAGAACGAACGCATGATGAGCGATACTGTTGGACCCTAATGCGATTCTAAATTTCTATGCGTTTCTAAGTTTCTGAAAATTTTAAACAAAGCCGTAACCCTTCCGTTAATCTCCTTAATGAGCAAACCGACATAATCTTTTCACAACTTTTTAATTTTGCTCAATCGTGCACCTTTAAAAGTCGAAACTCGAGTTGTGGTAAATGTAGAAATTTATTTAACTGTGAATAATAAGTTATATAACATTTTTACATATTATAAGTGTGGTAAAAATATAAGCGCATTTTTCAATTTAATGTATGCTATAATTCGTTCTTTTACTAAAAGCCACGACTTCTTGCACAGTCGTTTTTCATTCGTCGCTTTCACGCGTAAGAACGTATGTGTAAAGACATTCCGGATACGCTATATAAAGTGTGTAAAAGCGCTCCAGATAATATGAAAGCTTTTCGAAAGTTACAAAGTAGTAACTATATCTAAAAATCCTTGTTATCGTATGCCATTCGCTCCCGTTAAAACACTTGAAATTTAGTCTAATTCTTTCCAGCACTCCATTGAACACTTGCACGAAAAAGAGTGTCCTGATTAAACAACGTGCGAATAAGCAACGCGTCACTCAACAAGGGCCCCCCTCGGCAGGGGGGGGGGGGGCGCGAAAGTCGATAGGTAGGTATTAAGTTATATAATAATAAGATAGGTAGATATTAAGTAGGTATTAAGGTAGGTATAAAGGTATTCGCTTACACTATACACTTTTTTTTTCTATTTTATATAGATATAACCCGACAAAAGGTAGGAAGTATATAGTTCCGCATTTCGACATTATCTATGGTTGGAGAATTCCGAAAGTGGGGCGATTTAGTTTTGACCCAACAATTCTATTTTTTTTGTCTTTATCTCTAGGTTCTTAAAATTAGAAATATACATATTATACTAAGATTACGATAAAGCGACCAATAAGTCCTAACATCTGGTCGTGGCGTGCTTGCAACTGTTTGTGACCACTAATGGTTTTAATGTAATATTTAAACTTACAAATTTAAGATATAAATATTTATTTTCTGTAGTTGTAAATATTAAATATAGAAACAACTTCGTGCACTTGGGGTTGGAATTCTATTGTTATTAGTGGGGGCAGGCAAATGGGAACGGGGAGTAAGCCTTCATGCTCTTAACAATATATAATTATCTTCAGTTTAAATCCATCTTTCTTGCCACCAAGATACCAAAGTAATAGAAGTGTGTTGATAAAGTTGTCGCTCAAAAAGAAAAGTTCGCTCAAAACCAAGAAACTTCCTAAACTCACTTCATTTTTTACGGTTGAAGAAGCAAATAGGCTTACTAATTCTTCACCTTCATCACCTCAAGATCGATATACTTCTGAATATCAACTGGAAAAAGATCATACGTGACAAAAAAGACCGACACACATCAGATGCTGATCCCTCTACTTCAAGCTACTATGAGTTAATAACTAAAAGCTTGGAAAATGTACCACCTTATCCTGGTGCCTACTGTGATGAAATTTTAAGAGAAGAATTACGCGATATTTGGATTCGAAAAGGGCCAGAGTTTTTCCAAAATAAAAATTGTGACTTCTCCGAAACTTCTACAAGTTTTACATATTCAACCGACAAAACAAAAACTAGATACTTGACTAAAACTATTTTCACCAATAAATTGACGAATGGTAAGTCCTTAGAAAGAAAATGGCTCCTTTATTCACCGTCGAAGAAATCTGTGTACTCTTATTGCTGACGTCTCTTTAATACTACTACTGGACATAATTTGAGTTGTCCGAATGGATATAAAGATTGGAATCATATAAGTAACTTATTACTTGAGCATGAGAACAGTTTACAGCAAAGGCAATTAATGATAAATTATGTCGCAAGAAGCAAAACTACGTGACGGGTTGACGGTGAGTTCCTGTCCCAATATAATACAGAAGTAAATTATAGGAAGAATGTACTTAGAAGAATTGTCGCAGTAGTTAAATTTTTAGCTTCAAGAGATTTTGATTTTCGTGGTGATAATGAGATATTGGGGGCCTCAAAATAACGGGAATTATTTGGGATGCTTAGAACTGATTAGTGAATTTGATCCTTTTCTTGCTGATCATATATGAAACTGCGGATATCGTCCAAACGACTTCGACCAAACGATGGAAAATTATGTTTATGACGGAGCATTTGGGCGCAAATAAAGTCCTGAAGTCCGAATACTCGATGGTCTACACGTGCTAATGCTATTAATACTATTAATGGTTATTTAAATATTTCTGAGCTTTGTTCTCAATTGAAATCAACCAGGAGAAACAGGAAACGAAGCCCAAAGCTAAAAAAATGGAAAAATTGAATACTATTATTTTTTATGAATAAAACAAGCTTAAGTTTACAGAATAGAACTATTACCATGGACGTTGCAACGAAACTTTCGCATGTCTGATTGATTATGTCAATAACGCACGCAATAAATTCGATCAGTACGAAACGGTTGCTAAACAAAAATATCCAAATGCGGACTATAAACATAAGTCTGAAAGAAAAAGAATTCGCAGTACACTCGTCCCTTTTTTGAAGGATCATCAGAATCTGTACAGTTGAATGGCAAAAAAAATTTCATGTAGATACGTTTATTTATATAATGGACACATTATATGCACATGTAAAAAATCGTTCGGCAGCATACCAAGAAATTGACAATCGTTTTAGTTTTCTTTATCAATCAATAACAATCGATTCTGACGGGTTCACAAGAAAATGCAATGAATTTGAAGAATTATATCACGAAGACATTAATGCATATGAGCTCAAATCAGAATGTTTTCATTTAAGGGAGTATTTAAAGAACATAGCAAAGGAATCAGAGGATTTGAGTAACTCAACCTTACATAAATGTATAAAGTCTGATAAATTAGAAGAAACTTTTCCAAATGTTGAAGTTGCTACCAGAATGTTCCTTTGCTTAATGGTTACCAATTGTAGTGGAGAGCGATCATTTTCACAGCTAAAGAATATAAAAAATGAATTACGAACAACTATGTTACAAGAACGATTAACTAATTTATCAATTCTGTGCATAGAAAGTGATGTTCTTAAAAAAATAGACTGAAGATATAATAGAAGATTTTGCACTACAGAAATCCCAAAAGAAACTATCGTAGTCGTAACCATTCAAACCAGCAGCATATTTATCTAATTAATAACATGTATATTTGATTTGTACCAATTAACCATAATAAATATAAGATCATAGCAGACTTTCCAACAGGGCCTCAAATTTTTGTGGGCCCAAGGGCCCCGGCATAGCCTAAGACGGCATTGGTTGTACTCTCAATTTTAGAAAAATATTTGGGTAGCCTGTATAAAAGTTTGAGAATCGCTGTTCTAGACAATAAGTTTGGTATATTGGAGACGCTAATGAATATTTGGGGTGTAACGGTTGAGGGCAAAAGCCCACCCAAATGACGACCTCTCCTGCTCGCGGCACACCCTGCGTGTTGATCAATAGGCACGGGCGTATGATGGCAAGAGTAAGGGCACCTCCTTGTCCTAGGGACTACTTAATCATTCCCCAAAGCGGACGAATCAATAGGGGTTCAACGGCATGGTGATGCGGAAAGAAACGGGAAAACACTGCATTTGAGGTCCCTAAGGATATCCCTAGTCAAACTAACAAAAACTTCGACAAGGCTCAATTCAACGCAAAATATTCCAGAGTTAATATTCCCCTATTCGGATCTCCGGTGGGGGCGGTTTTAAAGAAAGCTATCAGAAGAAAGACAGAAATGAGAATTGGTACTTGGAATATTAGAGGTTTGCTCCTAGCCAGAAAAGTTGACAACGTAATAAACGAAATGCGCAGGTTACGTATAACATATTGGGTGAATAGGATGGTTGCAACGGTTCCTACGTGGTAATACATACTTACACTGAATTGAAAAATTCATTGTATTTTAACCACACTTAATATGTAAAAATATTATATAACTTGTTATTCACAGTTATATAAATTTAAATACTTAACACGGGTTTCGACTGGCGAGGGATATTTTCAAGTGGGGAAACAACACTTTTGAACATATTAATAATTTATTATAAAATAAATCTTAGCATTTGTATAAAAATGAGGATTTTTAAAACAAGTAAAAATAAAAATATTCACGATATTTTACAAATATGTAAATCTTATTACTACAGAACATCTTAACCGCATTTTTTTGCTGCTTCTCTTTTGAATTAGACAATAATTTACAAGTAAATTCAAACTTTTAAAATCAATGATACACATTTATGACTAACACTTGTTAAAAACTAAACCAGTCATTACAGTCAACATTATAATAATAAAGGAGGCTTTCCTGCTCTCAGCCGGATTACAACCATCTCCAGTACAAGTGAAAATACAAGTTCGATAAGAGTCTAATGTATCTCCAGGCTGTCTTACATAGTTACAATAATTTCCAAGATCCAGAGAAGAACAGAACCTCTTAGCACCAATTCCTCCTATAACAGAAAAAATATATAGTTATATGTAATATTAATAATGGTTTTGAATGGTATAATTGTCTCAAATCGTTTATATTTAAATTAGGTTATTATGTTATTTTTATTTAATTGTAAACCTTAACATATCAAATTAATGTATAGTATCAGAACAGTCAATGTGTGTGACGAAACTGTAAGCAACTGCAGATTCGCCACAAAGAGCACTTTGGCTCTTTATAAAATATCCCATGTTTTCCTTCAAACGTCGAAATATCTAATAGTCAATTATTTTTGAATTTTTTTAAATATAATTCGTTAAATATTGTTATATTTTATTGTTTTTTGAAAGTATTGATGGTGTGTTGCTATGCTATATCATTTAAACAATACCAATTTTAATTAAAAAATCTTGATAGTAACAGTGTATAAGAAACTTATATGTTTATTTGCAGAAATTGTCCAATTTTCATTTATTTGCAAATCAGCATAAAATAATATAGCAATAATAAAACTAATATTGTTTTAGTTTGAATCCTAATTAACTAGAATTGAAAAATTCACAATGTTTTAACCACTAATTTTTGTGAAAATATATACATTATGAAGTTATATAACACATTTTCAAATTCGATATTACTAGAAAACATATTTCATTTTGGTACAGATATATCGATGACGTAATAGCTTGTTTCAGTGGGACATCTGAAAATTAATTTCACTCTGGAGGTAGAAATCAACAACAATTTTTTTGGACCTTTTCATAAATTTTAATTCATTAAAACAACAAAACCACACCAAACCCAGACTCGCTTCCCCCTTCATTGGAAGAAGTTGGCCAGATCATTCAACTTCTTAAGAATAATAAGGCAGCTGGAAAGGACTCTATCGTTGCTGAACTGTGGAAAGGTGCTGGAAACAATGCCATGCGCAAGCTAACCGAGATCATCCAGGACATCTGGGAAACAGAGAAATTACCACCCGATTGGAAATCTGCTCTGATCCATCTGCTTCACAAAAAGGGAGATTTTACTGATCTAAACAACTACCCTGGAATTTCTCTCGTCCCGGCAACATACAAGATTCTCTCGAAGGCGTTACAAACACGGGCAGAAAATCAGTTGGATAGTCAACTGGGAGAATACCAGGGGGGCTTCAGGAAGACCCGATCCTGTGTTGAACAGATCCTCAATCTTAAAACTGTACTTGCATACTCCAAGATGAGAAACCGCAAGGTGGTTGTCACCTTTGTTGATTTTAGGAAGGCCTACATTTCCATTGATAGAGAAACGCTTAACAAAGTACTCCAGGAACTAGCACTAGACAACAAAACCCGCAGACTCATCCTAGAAACTTTGACCAACACTCATTCCAAGGTTAAATTTAGAGGCGAGATTTCAGAATGCTTGGAAATAAAAACTGGAGTGAGACAAGAAGATGGATTTTCCCCACTTCTCTTCAACTGTGTCCTTGAAAAGGTTATGAGAGAATGGCGAAAGGAACTGAACAATTTGGCTGCTCAGAGTGGTATCTACCTGGGACGTAAGAACGATGGACTGGTTGTAGATTGCCTGGCCTTTGCAGATGACTTGACACTGTTTGCTGATTCTCTTGAGATGGCAACAATCCAGGTAAACTGCCTCAGAAAACAGGCTGAAGTGGGTCTTCAAGTGTCGCTGGAGAAAACAAAATTCTTCACCAACATTAGAGAATCAAACAGAGCAATGTTACTAGAACAGGGAAACATCAAAAGGACTGAGAAATTTAAGTATCTCGGCGAATGGATTGAACCAAACTTATCAGAAAGAGCATCATTATCCAAGAGAGTCAGCAAGTTAGAACTAACCTATCGACTGACTAAGAACACTTACCCGAAGGGGTCTAATAGAGAAATCGGAAATCAGAGAGAGGAGAATCCTCAGGAAGATTCTAGGCCCGGTAAAGGAAGATGGGGAATTCCGAAGGCGGCATAACTTTGAGCTCTACGAACATATTGAGATGCTCTCTGACTGTGCAAGGAAAAGAAGGGTAGCTTCCAATGGCCACGTTGCAAGATTGCCTCCAAACCGACTAACCAACCGTCTGTTCACCTTCTGGCAAAACAAGAAGCTTCGTACCACTTGGTGACCGAGAAGGATATTAAAGAACTGGGAATAACAGATCTCATAAACAGAGAGTCTGTGAGACGCACCCTGAAGGAAGTCCGTGGATTTCAGGAAAAACCTCGAAGGAAAGGTACCCCCTATACAGAAGTGAGAAAGGAGTTACACCGGCAGAAGATGCGACAATATACCTATACGTACCTCTAAATGAATGGGTAAATATCTGGGCAAAGGTCAAAACCCAACAGTTGTGGTCCAAAGTAGACCTATTCGGAAGAAGAAGAAAACAACAAAATTGAATTTGATATAAAAAGTGATTCATTTAGAGGTACTTTTTGTGTATGGATTTTTTAACAGATGAAGCGTGAGTGTTAACCTATGATGGTATTTTTGTTCAGTATAGTTTGACATTTCATCATGGAAACACTTCCCAGCAATTCGCCTACAAATTATTCAACCTCCACGTGGAAGTCACCTTATCACGGTATGGGAGCTTATCCTCGCAATGAACCATTGGACGATACTGATTGGAGTCCAACTCCGGTCAGAGCGGTCAATGGGCAGCGAACAACTAAGAACTTCCAAAACCAATATCCAAAGGTGTCAGGCGACCCGTGCCGAAGGGACCGGTGGGTGGCCAAAGTTAACCGGCCACCGCAAACGGAGCCTCTCTGATACCTGGCGACCTCAGAGAGTATTTAGCCTTGCCATGTCAAGCGGGGCGCTGATATTTAGTTCTCAAGCTATTCGTGGGATTCATATGAAAAGAAACACCTAAATGCACCCTAGTGTTGGTGATCTCACCGCCACAGAACTAGCAGAGCAGATGAAGCGTGAGCTCCACGATCCGAAAGAAGATGCAGAGGTAGTAGCGGCAGCTATAGCGGTATCTCCCTCGGAAGTTACGCCCGCAACAGCGGCCACTTCCTTGTTTGAAGAGACAGCAACAGCGGCCGCTTGGAAGTTAGCTCGGATTACTGAGTTGACTACCTAGACCTGTTACTCGTAGATATGAGCAGTCCTGCCATATGTACTAAGGTAGAGGAAGACGTCATCTATGCCGGGACAGAAGAGGACTTGCGCCCCCTGTCACAAAACAAAAAGACCAGCAGACGATGGCTAGGATGTTCACTGAACAACTCTTAGGGCTAGCGCTACTGCTAGAACCCTGGGCCTAAGGTGGTAAGATCAGAGGTCTCAGCAGCAGGGACTGTAAGTTGGTGTGGAATAACCGAGAGGTCTCCCCCAGACCTTGCATTATGGTAAGGAAGAGCATACATTATTTATGTCTTTCAGAATTCCTAACGCGGGAATTAGTAGGCCCTCATCAAGACCGAGGTTCTCCACCGCGAGGTAGTGATCGCATCAGCATACTTGCCTGGAGATAACATACTGGAGGTAACATACTACGCATAGAAGTACGTAGGCTGGTATTATCACATAATCCTACCGCACGATTCGATATACCATCGAGAAGTTTGAAAGCCAATTTACATTATTAGATAATACACGTCCAAATAGACCACATACAGCACGTAGTGAAGAAAATATTGCGGCGGTAGCTCAGAATGTAATTACCGCGGAGAGATGATTCGGCGCCGTTCGCAACAGCTTGGCTTGTCGTATGCAATGGGTTGCAATTGGTTTAAAAACATACAAAATTCAACTCGTGCAAGAATTGAAGCCAACTGACCTACCGTCTTTGGGCTCTTGAAAAGCTCGAAGAAAATCTATTGTTTTCGACAAAAATTTTGTTTAGTGATGAGGCACATATCCGGACGGATATGTCAACAAACAAAATTACCGTATTTGGTCTAAGGAGCAACCTGAAGAGATTCAAGAGCTGCCATTATATCTAGACAAAACAACGATTTGGTGTATTTTATGGGCCGGTGGAATCATCGGTCCACATTTATTCAAAAACGAGGACGTAACGGTCAATGGCGACTATTTGTTTCCTGAAGTTAAAGCCCGTGATCTCCAGAACATTTGGTACCAACAAGACGGCGCCACTTGCCACAAAGTACGTGGAACCATGTCTAAATTGCGAGAGAAATTTGGTGAACAGTTAATTTCGCGTTTCGGACCGGTGAGTTGTCCGCCTAGATTCTGTCACATCACATCCCTAGATTTTTCCTTTGGGGCTATGTAAAGTTCAAAGTCTATATGGATAAGCCGCGTACAATTGAACAACTTGGAGCAATATTACTCGCGTTATTCGCTAAATACTACTGGAAATGCGTCATCGTAAATAGACGCGTCATCGTAAATTGGAAGTACAAAATGAACCATGTCAACCTCGGTTACGGACATTTGATAGAAATAATCTTTAAAATTGGAAAGTAATGGTTCTTTTGTATGATAGAGATAAATTTGTTTTTTTGATTTTTTTTAGTTTTGAAAGAAGGACCTCCAAATGAATCACTCAATATATAGAAAACCGGCTATAGTCAACTGTACAATATCCTTCCCATCAAATCACCCAATTACCATTCCATGATACATCGAGCCTTTTCCATCCCTTTTACGGCGGACAAATGAACTAAAGGATTAAACATTATCATGTCACTTGCCATAGATAATGGTCTCATAACTGCACTCATACAAACAAAATTTAATAAACAAAAAAGGTACCAAATCACAATGACCTAAATAAACCCGAAAACGCCAAATTCAGATAAAACCTTCATTCCTCTCACATATTTTGACAAAACAAGCGTACACATAGCAAACGTTTGGCGAAAACAAAATCTGGAAGTAGCATTTACACCTACAAAATTTATTCTACATATTATTTGATGCTAAAGACAAAAAATCCGGCGTATATGAGATTCATTGTTCGGAATGGAATAGCGTGTACGTAGGTCAGACAGGACGAAGTATTTCAACAAAGTCTTTTTTCAACAAATGCCGGAAGCATACAAAGTCACAATCCATCAGTTAATCTCCTTAACGAGCAAACCGACCTTATCTTTTCTCAACTTTCTAATCTAACGCAATCGTCTCCAGAAAAGTCTCGAACTACAGAAATACACCTCCCCTCCCCACCAAAAATCTTGGTATAAATTCAATCTCATTAATTTAACTTCTCCTTCTTCAAGTGGCATCTCGTTCAGGAGATGTAACGTCTTTCCGATGTAACGTCTGCCTAATATCATTCCCTGCATTATCAATTGGAGCAGTTCGTATTTCCTCCCTCTTGTTATGTGACCCAGTTACTGCAGCTTTCCTCTTTTTATTGTCGATATGACTTCCAGCTGTTTATACATCAGAATTATATCTCTTATATTCGTCACTCTGTCTTTCCAGCATATCAGTGTCGATGCCTCCAATTCATAGAGTAGAATCAAGAAGATGTACCTACTTAGTATTCTTGTAAAAATATCTATCTTAGTTTGTTTATCACAAAATAATATTCGCATTTCCAGAAATGTGTTTCTGGCCAATTAAATTCTCGATTTTATATCAAAAAATGATCTATATGTGTCTGGTCTATATTGTCTGATATCCATGTGTCAAGATATTTGTATTTCGATGTTTTTTCTATCCAAGTGTTTTCGATGTATAGGGCTTGATATTATCATGTATTTTGTTTTTTTCTTGTCGCTTGTTGTTCAGTACAGGTTGTGTATGCATTGGGGATAATATACATCCTACCGTACCCTTCTGAGTATCTTTATTTTATCGGAGAACATATTATCTACTTTTATCGTAGCAGTTTGATTCTAGTAGAGCGCTTCAATTATCTGTATGTCTCGTGAGTTCATGTTTCGTTGCTTCAGTAGATCTATTAAAGTATCGTGACGTAACTTATCGAAAGCCTTTTCGTAGTCTATAAAGCATACGTACCCACGTCTATCTTGTTTCATGTACAAACATCTCTGTGTTAACACATTAAAACTGAATAGAGCCTCACGTGTACCAAATCCGTTTATGAATCAAAATTGAGTGTTTTCTATGTATTATTAATTGTCGTAAAGCCTTTTGGTGATTTTAAGAAATACTTTTAGGGTGTGGCTCATCAAACTAATAGTTCGATGATCACTGTATTGTTTCGCACTTTGTCTTGTGGTATCGTTATGAAGGAAGATTGAATCCATTGTTTTGGTTAGATACCGGTTCCGTATACTGGAATTTGTAATCCACTTCAAAATGACCGTCAACAGTCGAAACTCGAGTCCTGTAAAGTGTGTAGAGTTATATGACTTCAAGTTAATTTTCACAAAAATTAGTGGTAAAAATATAATGTAAATAAAATTTTTCAATTACCGTAGGTTAAGATTACCACGTAATAACGGTCGCAACGATCCTTTTCATGAATTAACTTTAATTTAAAAATGAATCGTAATTGCGAGAAAACAAATAATTTATCTGTAAAATATAGAACGACATAAATTTCTATTAAATACACATCTTTTTACCAACTAAGCCTGTCGATTTTATACAATAGCGTGCTTCAAAAACGTGATCGCAGTCTTGTTCCTGCAACCCTCCCATGTGTATCATTCCATCGGAGCAGTCTATATCTTCTCCAGCAGAACATTGAAAACATTTTATGCACGTCGCTATTGTTAGAACATTATCCGTGCAAATGGCAGCACAAATTAAAAGAAAACTTCATGAATATATAAATAATTTTCACTACAATAAGAAATATTAAGATGCGTGTGCAAATGATATGCAACATTTAAATCATATTTGCGTGCTTTGTTATTTTGTGCATATTTTTATATTCTATTTCGTGTTGTGTTTTTACTTAAAATATCACTACTTTATTACTAAAAATATTTAAGACCTATGATATAGGTTATTACTAGAAAAGGCTAAAGTGTCTACAGCCCACATTGTTAGGTGGGAGGGTAGTAGAATATAAATAGGAGATAAAATATCTGGGTATAAAACTAAATAGTAAACTCCTATAGAACAGGCACGCTGGTAGGAAAGCCAAATGCGTTCTAATGGTGTGCAGAAATCTTTCTGGGAAAACCTAGCGTTATAACCCCTCAATCCTGCGATGGGTGTAGACCATGATAGTTATACCTGCGATCTCTTACGGGGCAGTTACGTGGAGAAGTAGAACCAAGCTGGTCTCTATGAAGAAGCAGCTTGAGAAAATTCAAAGAGTGATATGTGTCCGCATAACGGGGGCGAGGCCGTCATGTAATGGAATAGTAATATGTATATATTATCCATAGTAATGGAACTGGTGCTGGTCTGACACCATTGCACCTCGTCGTGGAGGGAACCGTCAGACCGGCGATTATATGGTTCAGCACGGAAGGAATAGGCAGAAGTAAAATAATTGGGAGTAGAGACCGGAACAGCTTCAGTGCCAAGATCCCCTGACTGGAAGTACAAAAAAGTCGGAATGGTATGGAAATTCCATTTCGAGAAAAACTACACATCGGTGTGATAAATGCGACGTATCCTCAGCATACCACATTGAACAAAGTGCTATCAAGTGGTAAACAGATGGTTCTAAGACGAAAGAAGCTACGGGCGTAGGAGTGTTTGAACCTCGTACCAAGTACTTCGAATTCATAAGGATCTACACAAGTATCTTCCAAGCAGAGGTATATGTAATCGAAAGATGCGCACAATTTAACCTGAACAGGAACTATCGCAAGAAATGAATTGCTGTTCTGTCAGATAGTCAAGCAGCCATCAAGGCTATTAGCTCATACACCATCAGATCCAAAATGGTATGGGACTGTGAGGGAAAACTATACAAGCATTGCAGAGAAAATAAAGTAACGCTATAGTGCCTAGTAAACAAGGTAATCCCTTTATAAGTCCGGAACCCTTTTGTTGTATGAGTATGAACACCACCAACAAAAGTTTAGATAAAAATAAAGGAAACAATGGATAAAAACCTGGAAAGAACTGCCAGGGCTAAGACAATCCAAAGTAATGCTGGGATCTTTCAACCAGAAACGAACAAAAGCTTGCCTGTAACTTAACAGCAATAAACTTATAATTGACAGGAGTCAACAGGAGTTCCGTAGGAACACCACAGACTTAGAAAACACCTCAAGATCCCAGGCTTACAATTAGAGGAAGATGACAATTGCAGACTCTGCAGCTCAGCAAGGGAAACTTCCATATATGCCCAAAGACTGCAGAGCACTGCTTCGTAAGAGACAGATGTCGGCACCTTGGGGCACACTGCTTGAACGAAAAGGAGTTGCAATCCTTTAGGAGTTAGAATCCCACCAATATCCTGATATTTCCAAAGGAATCAAGACAATAGGAAGTGTTCTAAATGGGTCAGTATACCAACGATTAGAGGAAGATAATATAAAGGTTGCAGTTCAAGTCACCACCGAAATCTACATGATATAGGTCTTAGAGTAAATACTACTTTTATTTTCATATTTATGCAAATAATTTCTAAATGTTATAAAGTATTATGTAGAGTAAAATGAAATATAGGTTTTTTCAAGGTGATCCTTTTGATTTCGTTATACAATATTAATAGTTCTGTTGTGAAATTGAAGAAATATACAGAAAACTTGAATCTCGAAATGGACGACGCAAGAGGCATGGCCCCATTTTCATTCACGAAAATGTAAGACCGCATGTTGCACAGAGGTCTCAACAAAAACTGAACGACTTAGGCTACGAGGTGCTGCGGCATTTTACTATACTCACCTTATCTGCCACCCACGAATTTCCACTTATTTTGAAATTTTGGATCACCACGTACGAAATAAAACCTTTCGGAATCTAAATGAAGTTGAGAAATTTTCAGATTTTGTCTCTGAAAATAAGGAATTTGTTTGCATGAAACGCATTGACAGCAAATTTATTGAAGCAAATAGCTATTTTGACGAATGAAATGGTTATTTAAATAAAACAGAACAAAAAATGGTTCTCCTTAAACAATCCGACATATCATATTACTCGACCTAATAGTTTCGAACCTAATAGTTGGCAGAGAAAATAATGTAACGCTACAGTGTGTACCAGGATACCCTGGTATAGATGGAAATGGAGAAGCCGATCATCTATTAAACAAGGAATCTAGCAATCCCCTTATAGATCCGAAACCCTTTTGTGGTAAGTATGAACCACATAAGTGGTTCTTTCATTAATGTGGTAAGTATGAACATCCACAAAAGTTTAGATGGAGAAATGAGAAAACAATAAATGAAAATCCGGAGAGAACTTCCAATACTAAGACAATCTAAATTATTGCTGGGAACTTTGTAGCAGAAAATAACAAAAGCTTGATTGAAACTAAACAGGAACAAGCTTACACTTCTGACTGAAGTTCTAAAGGAGCACAATAGATTTTGAAAACACCTCAAGGGTGTGACCTGAAATGAATGAATTGAAATGAAATGAAAACACCTGAGGTGTTTTCAAAATCTATTGTGCTCGTTCAGAATTGTAAGTTTTTTCCTGTTTAGTTTCAATCAAGCTTTTGTTATTTTCTGCTACAAAGACCTAGGCTTAGAGCAGGGGTGGGGAACCTATTTTCTGCCAAGGGCTATTTGGAAATTTATAACATCATTCGCGGGCCAGACAAATAATAATAATAGTTTTTATTCAACAAAAAAATATATAAATAAACAAATAAAATATAAACAAACATAAAATATATCCATTTTTAACATAAGTTAACATAATTAACTCATCCTAATGTGATGGCTGGAACTGCCTTTCTTTGCTGAGTCGTGTGATATTAGCTGATATTGATGAAGTGGCTACTCGCAACTGATTTTCCAGGTTTACGTCGGTCAATTTGGAACGCAGTCGATTCTTTGCGATCGTAAGTTTAGAAAAGAACTGCTCGCAACAGTAAGTTGTTCCAAATACAGATGCATATTTCAAAGCATGTCTCCTCAAAATGGGAAATTCATCATTGCCTAAGTAACGTTTATAGAACTCAAGCAGTGAGAGATTGTTGTATCTAGCTTTCAGCTCAACATTAGTTTTTAGCTGAATGATTTCATGTTGGTTCCACATTGAACGGTGTAGCAAAGATGTTCAATTCAATTTGCTTTCTTTTCACGTCCTTGAATCTTTCATTAAATTAAATTTCACTCAATTAGTTTCGCACATTCACCAGCATAATCAAGTGTCGTAGAAGGCTTTTGTCCTTCCAGCGTAGGGAAATGCACCGTGTTATTCCTATCGAGTTGCATTTTCCACAGGTTTAATTTAGCTTCAAATAATTTTACGTTTGAGAGCAGGGAGCTGAGAAGCTGATTGAGACCCTGCAGCTTGACGTTTAGCTCTGACAGGTACTTAGTAATGTCCACCATGAACGCTAGATCACACAGCCACTTGCTATTACTGAGTTCCCTGACAAGTTTTCCCTTCATCTCCATGAACTGCTTGACTTCATCACGCAGTTCGTAAAACCTCACGAGCATGTTCCCGCGACTCAGCCACCGTACTTCACAGTGATAAACAAGATCACCGTACTCAGAGTCAAGGTCATTCAGAAATTCTTTAAATTGGCGGCTATTAAGCCCTCTGCTTTTGATAAAATTAATACATGACACTACTGTTGACATCATATTGTCCAGCCGCAACGACTGTGCACAGAGACTTTCTTGGTGTATGATGCAGTGGCATATAATTAAATCATTTGGGTCAAGACTGAGAAGATTCATTTATTTCTTTACAAATGGAAATAACCCTTTCAGCGATCCGACCATGGCTGGAACGCCATCTGTAGTAAGGCCATTTAACTTTTCAAAGGTTATCTCAAGTTTCTTCATTGATAGAACAAGTCTCTCATACAAGTCCTCACCTGTTTTGGGGCCATGCATGGCTTCCAGTAACAGCAGTTCTTCTCGCGTGTCAAAAGCTGCATTTATTCCACGAATGAAAACGGCCAGTTGAGCACTATTTTTTATGTCCGTTGTCTCGTCATAAGCTAGAGAGAAAGATAGGAAATCTTGTTTGCTTTTAATATCTTGTGCTAAGTCAGTAATCCGATCTGAGATGGTTCTCCGAGACAAACTAACACTCTGAAACAGTTTTACTTTGTCTGCTGCTATCAACTCCGCACCATCCACCACGCACTCTTTCATAAACTCTTTTGCATGAGGCCTCAGTTTCTTTGCGATTACCTCGCTTACTACATAACTTGTCTGAATAACGTTGTAATTGTCATCACGAAGCTTAGTGAAAACGGCTTGTTGTGATTTCAAACTCTGCTGAATAGCTTTGATTTTATACAGGCACTTTTGCGCCTCCGAAAGCTCCAAATTACCCTTTTCCATAACAGCTAACGCATCCCCACAAACTAGGAACACGGGCTTGCCTTTCACCTCAACAAAAAAATAATCATGTGTCCATTTTTCTTGAAAAGACCGACATTCTGTATCCACTTTTCTTTTCTTTATACTCGCCATTTATAGAATTTCACTCCATATAAATTTTAATTTCTAAATCATCTCACGTTTGCGCACGAAGAACCAAACAGAATGACGAACAGTCACGCATGTGCAACAAGGAAAAATTCACAATCCCCTCACGAATTGCAACATACGTCATAATATATTAGAAAAACTCATACGTCTAAATACGTCTTTAGATACTTGTCTCTGAAATACGTCAACACGATGTCTGTCAACAGTCGGCTTATTATCATTGCAACATGAACGTATTTACTCGCTGGACAGATCAAATGACTTCACCGGCCGTATGAGGCCCGCGGGCTGGACAATTGCAGATTCTGCAGCTGAGCAAGGGAAACCACTATATATCTGCTCAAGGACTGCGAAGCACTGCTCCATACGAGACAGATGTACCTAGGGGTCCACTGCTTGAAAGAAGAGGAGTTGCAATCCTTGAATCTCACCCCGATTCTGAAATTCCTAAAGGCACCAGGAAAAGGCGCTCCAAATCGGTAAGTATACCAACGATTAGAGAAAAAGGGTGGGGTACTAATAGATATATAAAGGTCGCAGTTCAAGTCACCACTGAAATCTACAATCTAATAGTTTCGAAAAATAGGAATTTGTGGAAACATAAAAATTGAACAAATAGTTTTTAATACTTGAAATGGTAGTTAATTTTGTTTTTTATAAGAAGTAGGTTTAACGATGAAAAAAATACTAAATATAATCCTGGAATTCAATAAATAAAATAATTTAATCCAATAATATTGACGAAAGCTTCCTAAAATAAGAATGGTTTAAAACACGAATCGTTAAAATTTCAAAGATAATCATATGTGATAACGAATGCAGGGACAATGGTCAACGCGTAACGGACAGTTGCAAGATTTTTTTACGAAACAAATATTTCAGCCGCACATTAGATTCTAATTTTAAAATATAATGTTTAATGAGTGCCACAAAACAAATAACCTTGCAATCATGCAAAATAACAAATACAAAGCACACTAGTGATGTGTCAATTATGACGCAAATTGAACTGTTTCAATTCATTCAGAACGGATCATTAACGGGTAAGGGTCATTACTGAATTTGGTTAATTATTCTGTAGCAAAAACTAACTCAAAACAGCTAAATGGCGTTGAAAAATTGATAATAAAAAGAATTTTTGCTTATTGGTAACTTCACAGCGAAATAAAAAGCGAAAATATTTTTTTTTTAAATGTCTAAAATTTTTAATATTTTTGTCAGAAAATTTTGGCGTTTTCGGCTTTTTTAGTTTTCTCAAGAGCTACAAATTGCAGCGAAATCAATTTTTGTTAGGGGTATTATAGGGTAATTACTAATAATTTTTCGCTTATACATTTTTATTATAAAAAATTACCGATATTCAAACATTTTACTACCATTTTTCCAAAGATGTTTATCGACTGGATATTAGTTTTAAAATTAAAAATTAGGTGTCAGCATCAAGATATTTCTTTTAAATTTTGTTTTTTTTTTGGTATGAAAAATTTTAAAACCTTTTTTTAATTACCCCCTAGATCAGTTGGCTGGAAACGCCCCTGCGAGGTGGTCGGTGTGCTAACCACGGCAATATTAATTCGACTTTGTTATTTACGAAAAAAAAATAAAGAAGAAATTATTAGTATCATTGCAGGTTATGCAATATAATGTGTGGTTTAAAGGTTTATTTAGAATCGCGACAACCGTAAACTGTGCTTTTTTATTGCTTCAACTAGAAACCTTGAACGAAAACTTGTTGAAAAGTTGATAATTTCTTCAACTAAAGTTGCTCTGTCTGCGGAGCGCCTAATAATAGTTGTTATCAGTTGTTATCTGCCTAATAATAGTTGTTATCTTCTAATCGGTTGCAAATAATAAAAAAAGATAGCATAGTCATTTCCCTTAGATTTTCCCTAATTATTTTCGTGGATCTATAACTATGTCTACTGTGATACTGAGATTGACGCAATATGTTGACAACACTGAGTGATGTTTTTTGGTCTAACAATAATGTGGAAAACATGATACAATCTGCAGACAACCAATTTCAATGATGGGATGCTGTTCGATCCATTAACTTGTTGCTTGTTGACGGAATACATGACAGCAACAACAACGCTAACATCTTCCTAACAATTTGTTACCTGCTGCATTAAGTCTAATAGAGATTAGCGTGGTATTAGTTGTAAATCCAGTACTATTTGTATTGGTAAATAGGACTATTTGTTTAGGAAAATACTATTGGGCGGAAACATTATGGGCAAAAGTTATATTTACTTGAAAGTAATTTTTCGAAAATGTTTCGGAAATTTATGAGTAACATATTAGAATAATTTTATAATAAAGGAATTTTGTGTTAATTTCTGGCCAGAATATTGTGATAATATTTGGCTAAGATTTTATCAGATATGTAGAAAGAAGTAACTATTAAAAACCATTTTCCCACAACACACATGTTACTTTAATTTGTTAATAAATTTGTTATTGGCAGTTAGTCAAAAATTTGTAATATTTAAATATATACCTTCAAATCTGCCTATATGTTTAACACAGTATTTAGCTTCGTACACGTCGTCGCATGATTCCGGTTGGATATCAATATCACTGTCAAGCCACTCATTGCATTGGAAAGGTTCGGTAGGATCTGTACCCGTGCATCGGTAACAATTTATTGCACTTGCTATTTAATAGAAACAAAAACAAAATTATTTAAAAAAAACAATAAATAAAAATAAAAATATATAAATTCAATTCAAAGAACCAAATTCCATAAAACAGTAAGTTTTTCCACAAACTTACTTTTCTACAAAATCAACGATCCGTTAATCAGTAGACAATTTTTTAATTCAGTTTCGTGATCAGCGACTAATACAACCTCTAAAACCCAAGTATTAACAAAATTGAACGCTTTTTTCGAAAAATTATCCGCCATATTACATCCGACATTTTGAATTTCGAAATTTTGAATTCAGTTTCTTGATCAGCGACCCCGAAAATACGAGACCAAAAAT
Source organism: Phosphuga atrata (assembly GCA_944588485.1). Lineage (NCBI taxonomy): Eukaryota > Metazoa > Arthropoda > Insecta > Coleoptera > Silphidae > Phosphuga > Phosphuga atrata. The sequence continues at coordinate 31,528,984 of OX155898.1, forward strand.
CACAATATTTGAACGATTCCTTCATATTTTGGCCAGCTTTTTGGGATTTCAGACCCCTGTGCGGCCGGCACCAATGGTGCCCACTGGCAGAGAGTTCCATGGTGGAGAGTCCACGGGGACCCCTGCCATAAGTGTTTTCTCGGGAATTCCCACTCGATAGTTTCCGGGAACGTTGACTAATCTATTCTTATTACTCGAGAAAAAAAATTAAAATATTTGTTTAATACTTCTTATAATAGCCTCTCTTTTTCCCTGTACTGTTTTATTAGATTACGCGTATAAAACGGTTCATGATTTAATTCCGGTCTTAAAACATTTGAGTTCCCCAATACAACTGAGAATCAATCATGTTTCAAAAATATAGAATATTTGCAATGTGCTCAAGCAAAACTATTTGTTGAAGCGTTGGGTAGACTGTACAAATTTAGCTACGGCCAATAGAATTTTTGTTTTCATTTGATGCGTAAAGAATGAAAATGATAGTTGAAGATTGTTATTGCAGGTTTTGTCATTTAGCGAACGAAACACCAATGATTTTGTGTCTGTAGTACCGGCTTTACCACTCGATTTATATTCCACTGCTGTAGAAGGTTTGCGTTTATCATCACCAAAGTTTCCAATTACTTGTTAATTGGTTATTCGACTAGAGATTGATTGCGATAAGTTCGAAGTAAAAATTCATGTCAGAACATGTTGGAAAATACAATGGAAATTATATTTATATCAACTTTCTGATAGATGAACTAGTGCTATAAATGCAACTCTTCAATTGAAAGCTATAGAGTATTCTTGGTTCCAGGAAAATGTTCGAAAGTAATTTGTTCGAAAGAAAAATGTTCGAATGGTAACTTTTTCGAATGGAATTTTGTTCGAATGGAAATTTGTTCGAATGGACTATTCCTTCGTACCTTCCTTTTTTAATTATTAAACAATACAAAATAAATAGCATTTTTTAAATAAAGTTATTAAGATCATAATCAAGCCGGTAGTGCAAACATTAAAGTGAATAAAATTATGGACCAAATTAAAAGTGATGCTATAAATATTCGTAACTATTCTAATTATATTGTCAAATGCTCCAAAAAAAAAAATCAAGTAGTCAGTAAAAGGTAAACTCTCTTCGGTAGACACTATGAAAGGGACAATAAGAAATCATAGTGTAAAGGAAACTCAGGAACCAGCAATTCTTAATCACAGAAGAGATATCTTTATAAGAAAATATCCGACTATTTTCGACACAATTTTCAATTACTTGCAAAGTCGCAGCACTGGTATGCAGATGGTACATTTAAAACTGTACCACTCTTGTTTGAACAATAAAATTGTATACCTGCAATACATGACTTACGTGAACACACTGCTCTGCCATTAGCTTAGGCACTTTATCCACAAACAAAACTGAGCAATATTATATAAAACTCTTTATAAAAAGATGATATTACCGACTTGGGATCAACTTGTAATCCTCGGAGTATTACTTATAGATTTTGAGTTTCCTTCTGGCAAATGTTATGAATGTTAAGTTCCGGCAAGCAATTTCTGGAGGATGTTTTTTCACCTCTGCCAGTGTATTTATCAAAATTTAGTAAATGGTTTAAAGCGAAATTACTTCACAGACCCTGAAGTTTCATTAAGCATACGTATGTTATCGCCATTAGCCTTACTACTTAACATGTAATAGCTAATTTAGCCTCCATAAAATTCAAACGGTAAATTACATGGAAATAAAATTTAAAACATCTGAAAGACGCTCTATTTAATTGTTTTAATTGGTACATATCTAAGTGTCAGCATCACGTACATTTAAAGTACCCGTAATAATTAATAACAACTACCAAAACCAAAGTGCAAAACAAATTTAAAATAATTGATATTTTAAACTTTTGTACAAACAGTGGTAACTTGATAACGAGTATGTGCTCATATAGCATGAATAACCGCATGACGCCGTCTTGACTTGCTTCGCAAAAGTCTTCGATGGTCTTCTTGTAGTATAGCGTTCCATTCTTCAATAAGAGCCGCCGTTAGCTGCTGGATGGTTTGAGGAGGATGTGGACTACCATGAACACGTCTGTCGTGCATATCCCAAACATGCTTTATTGGATTTAAATCAGGACTTAACTCAGGCCACACCATTTTTTGAATGTACAGTTCTTGTAGAAAGTCTAAAGCAGAGGTTCGCAAACTGGGTACCGCGGCACCCAAGTGTGCCGTGAATTATTGTTAGGGGTGCCGTAAAAAAATCACATTTCATAATTTTTTAATCATAAATTCTCAGTTTCTAGTTGATCCCAGTAAAAAATTAGAATAATATTGGTTTCGGGTCGTCTTCGGAACCTTATCATTCGTTTTATAAAAACCGGATTCAGTTTGTGTTTCTTTTTGTTTCAGTTTGTTTATTTTTAGTTTGTTTTATTGTTAGTCTAGCGCCGTTGTACTGACACAGTGAAAGTGTGACAAGTTTTTCTTTATCTCCATATCAATATAATTGTGTGCATACAATATACTCAATAATAGGTAAACATAACATTAAAATACGAGTTTTTAAATACTGCAATATTTTCTTTTTTGGTACTTTAAAGACAAATTTCTTGTAAGAAAGAGGAGTATGGACGAGAATTCATATTTGCAACCAGGTACATTTCACACAAATTCTAGTGATACCAATGATTATAAAGATCCAATTAATAAAAAAGAATGTAAGAATAAGACCCGTTTAAACCAAAAAAACTATTTGGAATACGTGTTTACTTGGTGTGGTGAGAAGATATCTCCTAACCCAAAATGTGTTGTATGTGGAGAAGTACTGGGTAATGAAGCTATGGTGCCTAGCAAACTATTGCGTCGTTGCACATTTTTCGACGAAAAATGCTCTTTTTTAAAAAAAAAAGTGGAATATTTTAAAAGGTTGCTTTGTTCACAACAAAAACAAAGCAGAAATTTTACAAAACAATTCAAAATTTCTGATTGTGTTCAAGAGGCCAGTTACTTAGTCGCAGAAATAATATTACATTAATTTTACCGTCTTGTTTAGCAATTGTAAAGGTAGTGCTCGGAGAAGCAGCTGAAGCTGAACTCAAGAAAATTCCTTTATCAGACGACAGAGTACGAAGACGTATTAATGAGATGTCTGATGACATTGAAGAAAATTGAAAAATGAAAGAAGCCAAAATGTACGCTTTTTATGTTGACGAAAGTATTGATAATTTGAAAGAAACTGGGGCTGATGTTTTTAATATTTTAGATTAGTATTTATCATCAGTTGGCATGTCTTGGGAAACATGTGTTGGTATATGTACTGATAATGTGCACCATAGTGTACCATCTATGTCGGTTCCCTAAAGGACTTTGTGTCTCTTGCTAAAAAAATCAAGAATATCAACACATTGTTTTATACACCGTGAAGCTTTAGTTGCAAAATCCGTAAATAAGACTTTTAAAACCCTAAATAAGATTTGAATTTTTTTTTGTCATAAATCGAAAGCTCATATTTAAGTTTGATAACAAAACAATTTTTTGTTTTTTTTTTTCGTTGAATTTAATTTATAAAGAATGTTTAAGTTTGAATGTTAGAATGAAGTTTCCTCACTTACGACGTTACAAACAAATTATTGTGCATATGGAGTCACATGATTATTTTCAAAATATTATCACTTTTAAATTATTTATAGTTATTTGATTTTTGTTTTTTTCGTATCGCACATTCGAATTATTTATAATACGGTATTAAAAAAAAAGATTTTTTTTAAATTTTATTCAACAACCCAATTATGTCAAAAGTAAACCTCTGAAGTCGCGATTCCCTCAACCTATTCTACTGAACATCTGCTAACAATAATGTCGTCCTTCGACAACAAACTTACGGCAGGCGATGGTTTAATTCCGAGTTTTCTAATACGAGATGCTATTATATTGCCTTATCTATTATATTGTCTTACCAAGCCACTGGTTACTATCTTCAATTTGGTAATTAATAAACACGTTTCCAAATGTTTGACACGTGCTAGGATAATACCAATCTTCAAAAAGGGTAATAACAATCTCCTTGAGAATTACAGACCTATTGCGATACTTTCAAATTCGTTCGCAGCCACGACCCCATTTCTGAGTTGCAACATGGCTTTTACCCGGGCGCTCAACGGTTTCGAACCTGGCCATAATCAATCAATATATATATATATATATATATATATATATATATATATATATATATATATATATATATATATATATATATATGTGTGAAAAACTTGATAACCATGGACAACTTGGACAACTTGACACAGTATACATAGATTTTTCTAGTGCCTTTGATTCTATAAATCATGAGCTACTCTTAAATAAGCTTAGTTCCTTAGGCTTCGCTCCATCTTTTTTAAAATCAATAGTTTCGTACTTATCTGACAGAGCGAACTAAGTTTTCGTCTGGGGTTTCACAAGATTAAAATCTGGGTTCCCTTTTCATTGTGCTGTTTATCGATAATCTGTTAATAGCCTTAAAATCCAGCATTGGCCTTTGCGGGAGATGTTTGCATTAACCCTTCAAATACAACATCAACTTAATGGTTACTTGGTCTCAACAAAATCAGCTGTACATATCAAACTAAATATTTCCAAATTCTGTACATATACTAGAACGAACCAGCCCATAAATTCTTCTTATATAGTATCTCGCCAATTACTGGAAAATAAAGAGTGCGTTAAGGATCTTATTTGATTGTCAGCTTTCGTTTTCACAGCACATAAGCAGCGTGTCGTCATACGCATCTAAAAAGCTAGGCTTTATCTTACGCATTTCTGCATCCTTCAGAGATTCTATTTTGCTTAAAAAAATGTACTTTTCTTCAAATATCTTTCTTTCAAAATCGTTGGTCGCTATCCCGTCAGAAATATCGAATATGATTCCCTTTTAGAGCGACATGATGTCAAATCCCTTCTGATGCACAGGCAACAGCAGATTGCTCGATTTGCTTGGAAGTTGATACATGTTAAGATTGACAGTCTATCAAATTACTACTTTTTTCAAACAAATTTTAGAACAAAATTCCATTCGAACAAAATTAATTTCGAAGTTATCATTCGATCATTTTCTTTCGAACAAATAGCTTTCGAATTGAACAAATAGCTTTCGAAACTATCCGGACACCAGTATTTTTAGCGTCTTTAAACTTTTGTTAAGATTAATTATGCGATTTTCTCTTTGTGCAATGCTTTTTGCCGCTTTTTACTAAAATACTATTTTTTTCAGTTCAATTCCTACATTCCCGGAATTCCATAGATACTCGGAAAAATAAATTTGCGTTTCCCGTTTCCCAGAAATAAAAACAAAAAATATCGGAAAGTGTTACTCTTTAGCAACAACATATGTAATTATATTTATGTAATTATAACCAATTAATAAAAGGTATATTTTATAAATTTCCCCAGTATGGCAGGTGAATAATTTCGGAAATACGAAAAAAGGTTTGAAACAGACTTTATAGCTGAAGTAACTTACGAATTCTGTAAGAAAAACGTTCTAAAAAAAATCTTTATATTCCCTAATATAATAATATTAGGGATATTTCTAGATTTTATTCTATTTTTAGATTCTTTATATTCCCTAATATATATAATTCTCTCTTACAGAATCGGCCCGGAAAAATGTAAGTCAAACTCTCATATAACTACTGCAAAGGGATCGCCACAATTTACTTGTCAGAAATAGGGCATCCAAATCGGTTAAAACCGAACCCGAACGGGTTTTCTGTTAAAATTTACGAAACCGTAAAACCGGGTTTATTCGAAAAACCGAAAGTCTGTTTTTGATTATTTTATTTTTTTCTTCCAGTGGAAATTAATTTTATTTTTCTAGGGTTATTCATGAAGTATTACATAGTGGATTTATTTGTACTCAAATAAAACGTAAAAGCAGTAAATAAGTAGTGAAATAAAGGTTTACAGATTTAGAGTGCGCATAATCTTAATCCTAAATAAATATAAATACTAGTACTCCATTCTTACATTTTAGTCTAGTTTCGTACTTTGATAATATATATATATATATATATATATATATATATATATATATATATATATATATATATATATATATATATTTATATCTACATTTATAGTTATATCTTCGTAAAGAATTTATTCTAACAACAATATCTTCAAGTAAGTATTAATTATATTTCATTTTAAAAATTGAATGGATTCGACCGAAATATACTAAACTTCTAAAAAATTTAATTTTAGCCCAAATATGAACAACGACAAAAAGTCAGGAGTATGGAAAATATTGCAAAATGTAACCGAAAATACGGCAAAATCTACCATGTGGAATTAAATTTTATTTTGGTACTTTAAACCGGGTTTTAACCGGTGAACCGAAAAACCGAAAACCGGGTTTTGAAATTTCATCGGTGTTTTGGATGCCCTACTCAGAACCGATGCTTCGTTTTATCAATATTCATTTACGTTTAGAAATAACGTGCGATAAAAATCAATAAACCAAATCTTTGTAGAAAATAAAGAATATTTCCTTTAAATAACAACATATTTTTTAAAGATATTTTAATATAATATATTTGATTTGTACTGAATTAAAATGTACTGAATAAAATTTTTTTATGAACTGAATATTAATTTTATGAACTGATTAAAAAATTAGAGGAGAAAATTGTATCGCACTCGGCATCTATCCATTAAGGAACCCATATAAGTGCTTTGATGACTTGATTATAGACTCAAAATAGTAAAACAATTTAAAAATTGTGGCTATATAATAATCGTGTGGATGTAGATGTAGATTGTAGATTTGGTGGTGACTTGTACTGCGACCTTCATAGATCTATTGTATCACACCCTCTTCCTCCAAACGTTGGTATACTTACCCATTTAGAGCGCCTCCTCTAGTCTTGATTCCTTTAGAAATTCCAGAATTTGTGTGGGATTCAAGAACTGCAACTCCTCTGCGTTCAAGCAGTGGACCCCAGGGTTTCCTCTGCTGAGCCACATAATCTGCATCTGTCATGTTTCTGTGTTTTCTAAGTCTGCAGTATCGCGTTAGGACTCCTGTATCCAGGTATATAGGACTCCAGAATTCTAAGCTTGTTCCTGTTTAGTTTCAGGCAAGCTTTTATTCTTTTCTGGTTAAAAGATTCCAGCATTACTTTCAAAATCGATGGTCACTATCCCGTCAGAAATATCGAATATGATTCCTTTTAGAACGGCATGATGTCAAATCCCTTCTGGTGCGCAGGCAACAGCATATTTTTCGATTTACTTGGAAGTTGATACATGTTAAGATTGACAGTCCATCAAATATCAACTTTTTTCAAACAAATTTTGGAACAAAATTCCATTCGAACAAAATTAAATTCGAAGATAAAAGAAAAAAGAAAAGTTATTCGAAAGCCATTTGTTCGAAAGAAAAATGTTCTAATGATACATTTTTCTTTCGAACAAATGGCTTTCGAATAACTTTTCTTTTTTTATTTCTTCATCTAAACTTTTATGGATGGTGTTCATAATCATACCGCAAAAGCCAGTAGTAATAAAGCCAGTCTTTGAATCTTCTCTAGCTGCTTCTTCATAAAGACCAGCTTGGTTCAACTTCCCCATGCAACTGCCCCATAAATGATCGCAGGTAATATTCGTGTAACAAATATCGTTATATTATAGTTAATAATCATCCGTTATAGTATTCGTTCATCGTATCGTAGTTATATAATTTGGTCAGATGGGCGGTAACTAAAAACTTGATAACCATGGACAAGTTGACGCAGTATACATAGATTTTTCTAGTGCCTTTGATTCTATAAATCATGAGCTACACTTAAATAAGCTTAGTTCCTTAGGCTTCGCTATATCTTTTTTAAAATCAATAGCTTCATACTTATCTGACAGAGCGAACTAAGTTTTCGTATGCTGAGTTCGCCACCTATCAATTTTGAGAATACAACGGCTCAATTGAGAGAGTCACTGTATGTTGACAATTGTGTCACCATTGTGTTGACAATTGTTGTGACATTGTGACAATCAGTTAATGATATGAAACAATTCAAAAAATTTGTCAGTCAATCTGAAAAACTTATGGATTCAGGAAAATTTAAGATAAGGGGGGGCTATGAACTGAGAGTCACAAGGACAAGCATGGTCCTCACGACAGTCTGAATGAGGAAAAAGTTCCCGTTTTGGGCATGTGTTGGGATAGAAACAAATATGAATTATATGTATATAGTCAAAATTTGAATATTAGTCAGTTTACCAAAAGAATTTTGTTATCTATAAGTCAAAAGGTTTTTGACGTAATTGGAGTCACTTGTCCAGTCATGGTACTACGTAAAGTAGTTCTTCAAGATTTATGGAAACTTAAGCTAGGATGTGACGATCCCTTGCCTGTAGAGATAGGAAGGAAAATGAAGGTGTGGACGGGTCAGTTAAATGTATTAGCACAATGTAAAATACCACGTAGAATAACTGATTGTGGGATAGATAAAAATCGTTGTTCAATTCATGTATTTTGTGATGCTTCTCAACGAGCTTATGCCACTAATTATTGTCAAAAAAATAATATTGTCACTAATTCACGGCTACTTTTTTACGTTTTTCATAATGTATTTAGAATAATTTGCTATTCTTTCGTAAAAAGTGAAAAACAAATATGAAAAACAAATACTATTATAAGGCTAGTCCGGATAATTCTGAATTAGGGGTAATTAAAAGACCTGCAAAGTATTCAGAATTCAAAATATGAGAGTTTCGCTCGTATTTATCAATTGCCAGACCTCTAGCAGTAATGTCCGGATCTTTTGGAGGATTGCAGGCGCTTATTCGAAACAAAGCTCCAGATACAGTTTGGACCCATTGCATCATTCACAGAGAAGCACATGCATCAAAGTATAGTAAATATAGTAAACAATTTAAAAATTCGGCCACTGAAAGCAAGATTAAAAAAAAGTGTGTGAAGATATGGGAGCTGAGTACTCATCTTTGTTGTACTACTGCCACTTACGATGGATATCTCGCGGGGGTGTATTGTCTCGTACGTTCCAATTACGGCAAGAAATATTTTCGCTTTCATTGAAGAAGAAAAACATGAGTATGCCAAACACTTTGTGGAAACAGACTTTTGAATTAAACTCGCATACCTATGTGATAATTTTGAAAAGTTGAATGCGTTGAATCTCTCCTTAGGACGCAATATGCACATTTTAAAGCCAACAGAAAAGATTTCAGCTTTTAGAAAAAAATTACAGCAACGGAAAATAAAAATTAATGAAGAGTGCATCAGTGATTGTTTTCCCTTGTTGCACCAGTTTTTAACCTCCAGTGAAATTAATTTGTCTTGCAATATAAAATCCATGTTTGCTGATCACCATCTGAGCTTAAAAAAGTTCGAAAAATACTTATAGATACTTATAGAAGCAGAAAATAATTTTACAGGAATTCGAGATTCATTTAAAGCCAAAGCTGCATCAGAATTTACTTCTTTAGAAGAAGAATCTCTTATTGACTAGTCTTGCGATAATACTTTAATGTTAAAATTTGGTAGTATGGAACTTTCTGATTTTTGGATATCAGTGAAAGAGGAATAACCACTACTTAGTGGTAAAGCTCTACGCATATTAATTTCATTTGCAACATCCTATTTGTTCGAAGTTGGGTTTTCGGCGGTTGCGGTAATAAAAAGTAAATATCGCTCGAAAATTAACGTTGTATAAGAAACGAGGATTGCTATTTCGAATTTTATTCCGAGATTTGAGAAGCTGTGTAGTGAACATCAAGCCCATCCATCCCATTAATAATTTTAATGTTAATCATCAATGGACAATATATTGTTTGTGAATTTAAAATTCGTGTTTAATTTATTTTTCAACTAACCTAACATGGTGGTTGTCCACTCTCAATATGAATATTATCGAAACTGTTGAAACTATGTATTTTATATTACCTCAATGAAAATAGTATCTGCTTTTAATTTTTTGCTTTTACATGGGTAATCGTTTTTAAAAAGGAAAGTTTTTCAATTTTTCAAGAAAGTCAAAAGTTTAGAAAAATTCTGATGTATTGAGGGCGCCGCAAACCGAAAAAGATTGGGAACTTCTACGTTATATTAAACACGAAGTTAAAGTCATAGATCAGTACAAAGTGTTGGTTTGTAGATTTGTTCATATTTCCCATGGCAATTCACTCTTGAATCAATGGCACAAAATATACGTGTTCGCATTTACCTCCATATTTAGCACAGTCTAATTTTTTGCTGGAGTAATTCTAAACATATTTTACCATTCGGATGAAAGGTTCTGTAAGGGTGATATTTGGCGAAAATACTTAAAACACTTCAGATTATATGCCTTATATCACATTCGTTTTTAAAACGATTCATGAAAATATATCATAATTTTCAAGTACAACTATGCAAGCGATCATAATTACCCCACTTAGCCCTATAATATATATATATATATATATATATATATATATATATATATATATATATATATATATATATATATATTTAACCAGGTGACAATATTAGAGCACAAAAATGTGTTTTCAGTCTATTTGCTATCAACTGAGAGTTGCCAATCAGAAATACATTATTAATATAATGAATTTTAAAGAAGATTATTTTTGGTTTTGTATCAAATATTTAAATCCTTACCTTTTACCACCCATAATTTTTTTAAGTTGAAGTTGCGTCCCCGAAAGGGGTTATTGTAAGAACTTTTTATTTTCATAAAAACTGAAAACTGAGGGCTAATATATTTAATACACTTTATTAACATATAATATATTTAATACACTTACATGACATTTCTTCCTATTTTAAAGTATTAGCCTACATTTTGCATCTAAAATTACTAAAATTAATATTTTGTCGCTTTTTGTATATTTTTTGTTGAGTACTTTAGTTATATTATAGTATATAAGTATACTAAATAGCAGTAAACGGGCAAAACTGATCAATTTATTGGAGAAATTTAGTCGATAAGATTGGCGAGTTGCCAATCTGCATCGGTAGCATGTCAGTGAAAAGTCAACAAGGTAGAGTGTTTCAAACAACCCTAAATTCAGCCACCAAAGGAGTAATACATTATTCATGAAATAATGGGTTACGTTACCACTTTGTGCTCATTCACGATGACTTCATCTGCATACAGACGGTTTATTAAAAGTTTAGTAAAGTTACTATACAAAAACGAATTTGCATTTTCTGATATGCGAATAATATCAGAAATTGCAAACACATTTTACTTTAAAATATAAATATGTTTAATTTTGTTATTATAATAAACTAGATGACTGGTTCCATTACTGATTTCTAATTATTAAGCATATTCAATTTTCTACCCAGTGTTCAACAAATAATAGTAGTACATAATAAGTAACACATAAGTATTAATTATTTGATATAGCGTTTAATAGTGGATAAGTTTAACAGTGACAAGAAAGTTTTCATTATTTCTGTAAAGATCATTTTCAAATATAATATTAGCATATTAACATAAACATTACTTTAAAAGAATAGCAAAGAAAATGCTAGTTCACTTCACAATCTTTTAGTAAGCATTGTATTCGCCCTTTTATAGCAATATCAATAACAAATATTAAATTGTTGATCTTCTTATTTGAGGAAAGAAACCGGATTTTCTAAACATTCTTAGTCTTACAACCTCTATATTAGTTTTTATGATTAAGCTAAACATATCGAATCGTCCAATTTCGGATGATTGAAGTGTGCGAGCGGTCGCATTCGTGATAAAACTCAGCTTTGTGTAAAGGAAATCTTTTTTGAAGCTCGCTCAACCATGAAACTTTCTCCAAAACTTCTCCGTCAATTACAACGAGCTTGGAATCAGATTTACACTTTTAATTAAAAAGAATCCCTACAGCATATTTTAAGAAATTTTGAATATTTAATTTTATTGGAGGAAAGGGGTTGAATAGTTAATATTGTAGAGTAAAGAATATTATAAAGCTACGAACAGGTTGAATATATTTATATATTCAAGCTATATTTCGCTTTAATAAGTTGTATGATTGTATCTATAATAGTATGGTTTCACCAATATTCTATTAACTTATTGTTATTATTATTATATTTCATTTAAAATTGAGATATGTGTTGAAAAACTAATATAAAACAAATTAGTAAATGCAGATCAATATCACAACGATTTGATCATAAATGTTTAAACTTTTATGAATTCTGTGAATGTAGTAATTTAGTGTAGTCGATAAATATGTTCAATATATACTCTGTGACATAAAGGATGGACAAAAGTAGTAATTGATTAAAATTTCAAAGAAATTAAACAAAAGATTTGTTAATGACATTAAACAAAAGCATTTTTTATTAATAATGTGTTGGACCACCCCTATTAGTTCCACATTCCCGCACCCTTCTGGGCATGGATTCCACAAGGTTGTCGATTTCTCCCTGAGGTATTGCATCCCATGCAATATGTAGTTAATGCCGGAGAGCTTCTAGTGTCTGTAGAGGATGGGCTAATTGCTTGAGTTTTCTACTCATCATGTCCCACACATGTTCGATGGACGAAGGGTCTTGAAATATGGGTGGCAACGGCAAGATATTGACGTTAGCCTCTACGAAACGCTTCATATAATGCCTTGCAATGTGGAGACCGGCATTATCCCGTTGGAAAATCGGGTCCTCCAGCTCCCGGAGGAATGGAACGATATGGGATCCTACCACTTCATCAACATATCGGTGGGCATTGTAATTGCTTCGGATGAAACCAACTGAGACCTGCTGCCAAATAACAATAGCACCCCATACCATAATCCACTCTGTATGGTGCACATGTCGCTCAACAGAAAATTGCAGACGCCGACATTCTCCACGTCCACCTCTGATAGTCATGCGACCATCGTGCATTACCAAGCAGAATCGAGATTTGTGACTGAAAGCCACTCTATGCCATTCCACGTCCCAATACAGTCGCAAAGTACACCACTCCACACGTTGCTGTCGATGACGAGCCATCAGCGGAAGCACAAGATGTGTTCGATAGGATTGCAAGGCGAAAGTTCTAATTAGTCGGTAAACTGTACGAAGGATTACAGGACGTCCTTCGTTTCCAAACCAGTGATCGGCTATGGATCTTGTACTCGAGAATCGGTCTTTTAATGCCATTAATCGGAGATGGCGGTCCTGGACCACATTTTCCTGTCTTGACCGTCCACTCCCTCTTCCGCGACATTCTGGACCTTCTGTAGACCATTACACTGTTCTACAGAGGATTATTTACGATTAAGACGATTAGAAATTTCTCCGAAAGAAAAACCACCTTCACGTAAGCCAATCCTATCGACCTCAGTCGAATTCACAAAGGTGTCGATAATTTTCACGTTGCCGTACTCTAGGCATAATAGCAACCTCAAAACACAAAGATCTCAAAAATAAAAGAATTGCAACGAAAAACAATATCGAAATCGACTTAATCACGCAAGAAATACATCCCATAATTTCGATTGTAACAAGTAAAACTTCAAATTTGCCATGACTACTGGATTATTTTGAATGAAATTTTAATACCTACCCTATACCCTAATAACCTTTGACAAGTTAAACATTTCTGCCAAGTTTAGTCCAAAAATTCCTACCCCTTCTTAGTGTTCTATTTTTTATATCACAGAGTATAAAATAGTATATGGAACCTTAAAATGTGACATTCTAAAATGTAACACAATTTATTCCTGAACGACTTTTTTTTCCAAACCCAGAACCGTGAACAGTTGGGTTTGTGCTTCTGCGGTTAACAACCGTATTTTAGCAGTGTAATTGATGACCTAGTCCCACCGCAGGTGACCCCTTGACAGTCAACCATGGAAAGTCTTAAGTCTTTTAAGGAATACTCCACTGGCTGAACCAAGAGTTCAGAGTAGGCAGCACTCGGATCATTGAACTCATTAAACATAATTAAATTACATGCGACATTAAATATAATTATACAAATTAAATATAATTATACATTACAAAATATATTTATACATTATACTTTAATTATACATTAAATATAATTATATATTATAAATAATAAATACTCTAACACCCAGACGAACAAGAAACTAACAAAATCAAAATCATACCAAAGCAAATAACCTACTTTTCCACACACAATGTAAACTCACTAATGCAGACTGGTAAACAAAAAGTGATGACAGACTTAATGGACAAGCACAACAAAATTCTTATCATGGAACTGCAAGAAATAAGAAACACAGACCAGGACACCATGGAATCTCAAGGATACAGGTTCTACAAAGGTATACTGGGGAAGAGAGTGATAAAGCATATCCCACAGTTTGGAACAGGCTTTTTGGTTACCCTTAAAATCATTGACTCTATACAAGATTTCAAGTCACAATCCTCTAGAATCTCAACACTCACGCTAAAAGCATCTAATAAAATCTACACCATAACAAATGCCCACGCTCCAAATAATAACAATTCCCATAATTCTTCTGTTTCCTTGCGGTCTTTAGAAGGATTGTTTCTTCTAAAGAACGCAAAGAAACAGAAGAATTCTTGGACCGACTCGACCAGACCATCCATAAAATCCCCCAAAATCACGTAAAAATATTTGACATCAACGCTCAACTAGGCAGAGAAAGAAGATACCAGACATCATTAGAAAATGACCTGCACAAAAAAGAACAAACAAAAATGGACAGCGACTCATCGATCTATGCAAAAACCATGGACTAATCTCCAAATCCGCATATTTCTAGAGAAAACCACACAAACTCAAAACATGGAAACACCCTGACTACACTAAAGGAGAATGGCAACTTGATCGTGTCTTCATGGACAAACAACAACACAGAGAGCTATAATGTCAAAGTCCTCAAAGGATTAGACACAGATTCGGATCACTATATAATTAAAATTAAAATAAAAGTAACTCTCCAAAGTATACAACAAAATCAAGCTCCTAAACCTAAAAAACTCAGATAATCAAAAATGAAAATTACCAAAAAGCAACTGAAAAAATAAAAATCACGGATAAACTTGAAGACCTAGATAACAAGATTAAACAAATTGCAGAAGAATTAGCCCCAATAAAATCGCACAAATAAACGCACAAGGCAGTAAATAAAAGACATCAAGCATGGCTGTTACACCAATCTCAAAAATCAGTCTTTCATAAAATATGTCCTTCCAAAATCTAGAAAAACAAAGAAAAAGAACCACCCAGACTTTAAGGAGAACAAAAAGACAACATCATAAGGACACATTGAAATCAATTGAAGAAGCATTCAACAAAACACAATCTAGAGATTACTATAACACATTCAGCAGACAACTTCAGAAATATGAACCTCCAACGCTATTAATGATGGATTAAAATAGTAATCTGGCCCATAACAATACATACCATGCAAGATTCCTGGCTAAATACTTCAATAAACTCTTAAATTGCAAAGAACCAACATGACTCCTTAAATTAGACACCGACACTCCAATAGCAACAACACCAGAAAACATCAACCCCCCAACAATAGAGGAAGCCTACCAAGCACTGGATGAGATAAAAAATTACAAAGCACCGGGAGAAGATCAGACCATTGCAGAGATCTGGAAATATACAGGAAGATCAGCAAAAATTGCTCATCATGAAAGCTTGTCAACGTCTGGATTCAAGAAAAACTACCCGAAAACTGGACCACAGCCATCATTCACCAAGTACACAAAAAACACACAAAACAAATCCTACAACAACTACAGGGGACTCTCACTCTTAGACATAACATGCGGAATCCTTTCAAGAATCATCCTTAATAGAATCAGATTACAACTTGAGAAGGAACTAGGAGAATACCGAGGAGGTTTCAGACCCTGGAGGAGCTGTCCTAACCAGATCATGAGTCTCAATCTAATGGATTACAATAGGAAGATAAATAGAGATATGGTGATCGCATCTATAAACTTCCACAGGGTATCCCTACTAAAAATTCTAAGGCACCTTGGACTACATCCCAAATTAATACACATGATAAAATTGACCCTCGCAAACACCAAGTCAAAAGTGAAGTTCAGGGGGGAATTATCGGAACCATGCGAGATCAAAACATGATTACGCCAAGGTGATGGACACTCGCTGCTACTGTTCAACCTGCGCTCTAGAAATGGCAATGAGGGAATGGTTTAAACAATACTCCCCAAAAATAAAAATAGGCAGAAGGACCAAAACAAACTGCCTTGGTTTTGCTGACGACTTAGCAATACTAGCAAATTACATAGACGAAGCAAAAAGTCAGATATCAGAATATCAAAATATCGCAAGTAAAATTGGTCTCAAAATATTATTTAAAAAAACACTTATAATGCCTCAAAAACAATAGCATTGAAATAAATAAACATAAATGGCACCTTGGAGAAATAATATCAAACAATCTAAATGAAAAAACTTCGATCCAAATAAGAACAAACAAGCTAGCTAAAGCACAAAAATTAACCTGGGACATCTACAGAAGTAGATAGAAAGTGCCTATCCATAAATGAAAAAATAAAACACTACAACACATGTATAAAACCAGAAACAACATATGTAGCAGA
The DNA here is from genome assembly GCA_944588485.1 of Phosphuga atrata. Taxonomy (NCBI): domain Eukaryota; kingdom Metazoa; phylum Arthropoda; class Insecta; order Coleoptera; family Silphidae; genus Phosphuga; species Phosphuga atrata. The sequence continues at coordinate 31,545,560 of OX155898.1, forward strand.
AACACTGTACCAATTAAATGAAAAATCAAAGACCGACAAACTTCAGAAGATCGAAAGAAAGAAAGAATCAACTAAAAATACCAGAAAGCCTGACAATGGCGGATAGTGCGCAACAAAGTCGTGTACAAAGAGCTAGAACCCATTACTGACACTATGCGTAAAAGGGGTTCTGGGGTTCTTTGGGCACATAATGAGAATGCTAGATTCGAGACTTCTGAAACAACTGGTACAATACAATCTCAACTTCAAAAAAACCACAACAGGGTGCAGGGTGCAGATGGGTCAGAGAAATAAGAGATGATCGGAAATAAATTGGGCTTACACTAGAAGACACCACAGACAAGATCAAATTAAACCAAAAAAATCTAGGACACAAATCTCCTTCCCACTCTTCCAGCTTCCCACTCACTATGAAGAAATTCACAACACGGGTATTTTCAATTGAAGAACGGGCATGAAGATCGGAACGTATTTCGCAGATGTAAACATGTGTTGATTTGTTTTCTCGGGGATCCCGCTTTGATATTCACGTTGATACTGTATGCGTATCAAGTTATGCGGTAGACGCCGCTTAACCCGCACGGAGGCATATATATATATATATATATATATATATATATATATATATATATATATATATATATATACATATATATATATACATATATATATATATATATATATATATATATATATATATATTTACATATATATATATATATATATATATATATATATATATATATACATATATATATATATATATATATATATATATATATATACTACAATCATTAATATCGCTTGTTTTTGCAAAGTACATAGTAATAATTAAACACATTTACCCTGGAAAAGATTATTGGCAAAGTTTAATCCTTCATGGTGAACAGAAATTATTCAGAAAACTACATTAACCCGCAATTAAGAAATGTAATTGCTATGATATTTAACGTATTATTAATTTCCTCTTAAGAGAATATCTTTATTATACTTAGCTAAATGGGGTCAGGGTGTAAAACCATAACTTACTTTCTCTTTGTTATTCATTTCTTTGATATTTAAAAATGATGGTGATGAGTGATGAAAAAACCTATTTGATAATTTAAATTTCTTAAAATAAAAAGCAAAATATTTTAATTCTATAATAATCATCAAATTTGTATTAAAGTTTCATAAATTTTGCATCAGTCTATTTTGCAATATTACCTACTACCTACTTAATATCTTAATCCTCCTACCTTCCTAATATTACCTGTTAATATTAATATTGTATATATATAAATATATATATATATATATATATATATATATAGTTAATTAAACTGGCATCAATATTAATATTTGTTTAGTATACGCTGCCGAGCATAACTTGACACCGTACCTTGAAGTTATTTTAGAATTTTTTTTGTTTTTTACGTGTTTTTTCGGTTGTAATTGTTTTCTTGAAACAAAAAGTTTTTGTTGTTCAAAGTTTATTGAATTTAATGAAAATGAACAATTTTAATTTGATATGCTAAGTAATGAAAATGAACAAGTTTACTTTGATATGCTTGTTGTTGAAATAAAATAAAGTTTAAGGACTTCAGTAGCTAGTATTCCCTCCTCTGACAGTGACAACAACTTGCAAACGACGAGGCATGCTCTGGATCAGATTTTGGATCACATTCTGCGGAAGATTGTCCTATTCCTGCACCAGTATGTCGCGAAGCTCTCTAGAATTTCTGGGGGCCGGCACATGTTTCCGTAAACGTCTTACCATCTCATCCCAAATATGCTCAATTGGATTTAAATCTGGACTGCGAGCTAGCCAAACAAATCGCGTGATTTTATACTCGTTAAGATACTCAGTAACTACCCGAGCAGTGTGGGGCCGTGCGTTATCACGAATAATTGTTGAGTCGTCTCCAAAAATAACCATGAGCGGTAAACATGTTCTTCTAGAACCTCTGTCAGATACATATCCGCAGTCAACGTCCCATTCTCGATAAAGACTAACTCCGTGCGAGTGTGAAAAGATATGCCTCCCCATGCCATAACTGATTCTCCACCAAATGGAAGTCGCTCGGCAATATACGCTTGAACATATCTCTCGCGCCTTGTCGTTGCTACACTCTTACATGTCTATCTGAGCCCGTAAGACAGAATCGCGATTCATCGGAAAACAATACGCGACTCCAATCCGCTATTGTCCAAGCCAAGTGTTCTCGTGCAAAATTCAACCTCGCAATCCGATGTGCACGGGAAAGTGGCGATCCAGTAGCTCTAGTTCTAGAAGATAATTCAGATGCATGTAGTCGCCTCCTAACTGGCCACTCACTTATGTTTACATTTCTCACTTCTTGCAGATGATTTCGAAGGGAAACTGCCGTGACCGTTTGGTTTCTCAAAGCACTAGAAACAAGGCAGCGGTCATCTCTAGCTGTTGTAATCTTGCCTCGGCCTGAACCAGGTCTTCGAGTGAGCAGACTAGTCTCTTCGTATCGCCGCACACTCGAGAGTCTTACACCAATGTTTCCCGAAGTTTAGCGCTGACGGCGGCCGTCTTCTAAAGCCGCCACAATTCGTGCCGCAACAACAGGATTTATGCTCATTGCAAAACACTAACAATGACAATAATACACAAACAATTTACAACAGACAGATGACACCACAGAAACAAAAGCCATGCTCTCCGTAAACTTTCTTTTGTTTCAACAAAAGCATATCAAGTAGTTCATTTGCTTTACTTAGCATATCAAATTAAAATTGTTCATTTTCATTACTTTCAATAAACTTTGAACAACTAAAACCTTTTGTTTTATTCAAGCAATCAGTTAGTAAACTGTTACAACCGAAAAAAAATAATCTAAAATAACTTCAAATTGCGGAGTGACCCTAATTTTATGCTCGGCAGTGTATTATGTACTTTAATATTCATATTATCTATTATTTTTTATATAAAATACGTTTTGGTGGAAAAACAAGTTTCACAAAATTATATAACAAGTTGAAATGTCAGTTTAAAATAATTCAATTAAATATGATTTTATTTAAATAAGAAATGATTTGTGTTTCCATAAATTAGTATTTACTAACGTGATATCTTTGACATTAAGCTTTGTTCCTTGTTAAAGTTTAGAAAATTAAAATTTGAAGTTAAAAACTGAAACCTCGAGGGATACGCATACTACACTTTGATAAATACTGTTCTAAACATTTAAGTGAATGTATTTGTCCGTCCGTCCGTATGTAATTATCCGCCGTATTTAATGTATTTTAAGGAGGATTATTCGTTATTAATTATTTATATAGAAATTATATATTAAGCTTTGCTTAGTTTCAATCAAATATAAATTTAAACCGGTAACTCATTTATATATTTAATGGTCTGTAAAGCTTTTTCAATAAATATATTTACGCATTGTTAATACATACATACATACATATATATATATATATATATATATATATATATACATATATATATATATATATATATATATATATATATATATATATATATATATATATATATACATATATATATATATATACATATATACACTTAACCGCAAAATTAACGCACCACATATACAGTTCGATTTAATTTAATTGTGGTCCATATTATCATTTTTTTTAAACATATTAAGAATAGAACACATAAACAGAATTATTTCGATAATAATAATAAATTTGACTTAAATAATTGTGGAGAAAAAACGAAAACCATGTCATGTAAAATGACAATTATTATTATACACACGAATACAGCTTCTTTTGAAACGTTTTTGGCTTATCAATAACTAGTGTTACTACCTCTAGATGTTATTACAGCCTGACATTCCCGTGGCATACTTTCAATTAGAGATCTAATCGTTTCTTGAGCGATATCTTCCCATACGCGGATAAGATTTTGTCGCAGCTCGTCTAACCTGTTAGGAGGTGGATGTTGACTTCCAACCCGGCGCCCCATTATGTCCAAAGATGCTCTCTTGGGTTCAGGTCTGGACTGCAGGCTGGCCACTCCAGGACTTGAATATTAACATAATTTAAAGATTCAGTAACAATATGTGCCGCATGTAGCCTAGCATTATCCTGCACAAGAACGAATTCATGCCCAATGTAAGATGCAAAAAGTACTACAACATGTTCTAAAATGTCTGTTATGTATCGTTCAGATTGCAGACGTCCACCATAAACAACGAAAATATCTATGCGAGCTGTTAAAGATATTCCACCCCATACCACCACTAAGCCACCTCCATATAAAGTGGTTTCTCGAATGTTACAAACGGAATATCTCTCGTTTGGCCTTCTGTACACTCTAGGGCGGCGTTCAGAACTTACAAGGCAAAACCTTGACTCATCTGTACAAATAATACCTGCTCCCAATCATGGATTTCCCAATCCACATATCTCCTTGCAAAAGCCATTTTGTTTCTTCGGTGGTAGTCTGTTTCTACAGACAAATCTGGGACCAGTAGCTGCTACCCGAGGTCATAGATTTGAAGCACGAAGTCTTCTTCTTATTGTATCTTAACTAACAGCAGTGCCATGAACCTCAGCAAGTTGTATTTGGAGACTTCGTGCAGTAGTGAACTGTTCCCTCAGTGTTCGAAGCATTAAAAATCGGTCCTGCACGGCATTAGTTGCTCGTGGTCTGCCTTTACCAGGTCGTCAAGCGTTACTTTTCTTCTATATAAAGCTCTACAGAACCCTACCGACCGTTGTATGACACATTCCATGTCTTCTACCAAGTTCGCGATTTGTTAGTCCTTCATTGGACAAAGTTACAATTTCATCACATTCATCACGATTTAAATTTTGTGCAGCACGTTGTATTGCGAGCAGATTTATTTCACAAATGACAATTATCGTATCTATTGATAAAACAAGTGAAAACCAATTTTTGAAACGAGGTTTAATTATTGGAAAAACATACTACTTATGAAAAGCTGCTATGACTTCGAGATTAAATAAAGAGGACAGCTAAAATCTACAAATGGCGTCACAATAAGTTAAGTGTAATACATACATATATATATATATATATATATATATATATATATATATATATATATATATATATATATATATATATATACATACGTATATGTATGTATTATAGATTAGCACAAAAAAAAGCATAAAACATTTGCATTAAAAATTAATGCTAAAAGAAGCATAACATGAAAAGTTCATTCAGCTCAGTGTTTTTTTTTTCATTTTTAATACATTGATTTATGGATGCATGGTGTTACATGTAATCATCAATCATCATTATCTAAATGCATATTTTTTTTCATAATGTACACGATACAGCCTTTATTTCTGATAATCAACATAATTTGAGTAAAAAGTTTTCTTTTTTTTATTAGACTTTATTTCATGTCGCAGCAACTCCGCAAGTTTTTAGCGACCACGTTATGTTTGTGTTCACTATATTTCTCTAGTAGAGTTGTCTTTTGTTTTTTTAAATAAATGGAACACAGCCTGAATATATAAATATATTTACAGTCTTTCCGGAGCTCTATAACAATTATTGGGTCTTTTTAGGACTACCAAAACAAATCTCACATGAAATTTGTAAGCTATTTTACAGCTTTCAGTCCACCTTCGCGGCACTCAACAAAAACCATAAAAATAACATTGTTTTTTTTATGGTTTTTGTTGAGTGCCACGAAGGTGCAATGAAAGCTGTAAAATAACTTACAAATTTCATGTGAGATTTGTTTTGGTAGTCCTAAAAAGACTCAATAATTGTTATAGAGCTCCGTTAAGGCTAAATATATTTATATATTTAGGCTGTGTTCCGTTTGTTTTAAGTTTGTATGATTATCTATAACGTAGGATGGTTTCACCAATTCTATTTTGTTTTTTCGTTGTCTTTTCTTTTTGTATTTTGTTATACATTCCACTCTATGTTTGGATTCCAATTATTTTATTGCATAGCTCCGAACTTGAAAGTCATTGCTTCAGCTGTAATATTTAGTGCTACTCCTATTTTATATGTGGCATTATATCTGTGTTTAACGGTTAAAGGAATATCACATATCTCGCACTTTTTTCGCAGATGTGTTGGAGATCAGGTGTGAGTGAGTAATGTTTGTCCTGTTCTCCTGTATGTACGTTTCATCTTCTTACGTATTGTATGGCTTCCGAGTTCACCATTGGCCCTGGTGTTATGGTTTTTCATTGCTTAGGGCGACCGACATGGCCGCTTAGTCAGATTTCTCGTTGTGCAGGAATCCATATGTTATCCACCGTTGCTGTCGTTCCTAGGTTGAATAGGCTCTGTTGAATTTTTGTGTACACTACGCGACTCCGAGTACCAGTATTTTATGGCCAAAAGCACTGACATAGAGTTAGAGGATTGAAGTGCTGGTTAGAGAATTTTGGACTGGGTTCTGAAGTTTGCGTAAGCTTTACAACTGAATTTTGAGAATTGGAGTCGAGAGACCTTTGCAGAATCGTCGGTCAATATGGCGCAAACTGTTTTGCCTTATATTTTCAACCCATCTGTATATATTATGATGAGTTGTCGCTGAGAGTGGACCAGTTTATTGGTTTTAGCGCGGTATACTATAATTGGTGTGTTCTCTCTTTTGTCGTCGGCGAGTTTGAGGTTGACTTTATGGTTGAACGCAGTCCATGGTTGCAGCTTCTTTTTTTCGGTCATCGGAAATTGGAGGTCTAAGGTCCATTAGAAAAACAAAACCATTAGAAGTTTCAAGACGTAGCAGTAGGGGTATCGGTAGGCGAGTATTTTCTAGTATTTTTATTTCTTCAGTGGTCAGTTCTTGATGCGAAAGGGAGGGTTCAGTTCTTGATGCGAAGGGATGCCAAGGGACAGTTCTTGATGTGAAGGTGAGGATCTATGGAGTTACTGATCAAGCAGTATTTTACGATTCATCCTTCTTATGAAACGTTGATTTTAAATTTTTCTTGTTTCTTAGTTTTTGATATTAAATCCAATAAATGTTTACCACACATCAAACCTAAATTTATATTCATGTTATAGGTCTTATATATAAATTAGTTTCCCAACATGGAACTACAATACCGCGTGCACTGGGCAATTTGGATATGTAGGGAAATAAATGTTGCATTAGTTGGAATATTTTATTTATAAATATACCTCCTGTACTGACAAGGAAGTAGATTTGTGGCCTCTCTACTTAGAGTTCACTGCCCTCTACGAGAACATCTGAACAAAATGGGGATCTGGAGAAATGAACCACTGTGCAGACTATGCTATGGAGAGGATGAAACTGCCTCTTATATAATCTTCTAAACAATTGCACGTAGAAGATACAAGGTTAAAATTACAGCAAATGAGATCCCCGTGAATAATATGGCACATAGACTCCTAGACCTAATACAGGGCTGGATCTATTTGCATGAATGGAACTTCGTGGGGAAATACAATAGGCCCCAGGGCCGCAGTGTGTTTTAGGGCCTCGGCATACATTGGTTGTTAAAAAAATGTAGTCCGGCAATGATTGTTGACATAACAACGATAAAATTGTTGATTCGTACGTCGAGTATATTTTATTCGAGTATTCTGTTTAATTAATTTGAGTTTTATTAATCATACATGAATACATCCGAATAATTATTGTTAGATGGTGACGCAATTGTTGAAAGATTACTCCCACAGAAATCGAGAGATTTATACAAAACATTAAAGAACATCAGCGAAGTCAACATTTACAATTATGCTTACGGAGCCTGTAAGTAAATTATTTTGATGTGTTACCATATATACTTTTATTTCACTTGTGAATAACATTTTTATTTCACTAGTGAGTAAACCACTGTTTCATTGATCCGTATCCAAGGAATTAAACATGAATTTTTAAGGCAAAATTAAAAAATACTATATTAAAGGACAAGTTCAGTAAGCGCGATTTTGCAGCATTTTGGGTCCAAGTTTGGATTTCTAATGGACAAGTGCAAAAACGCCTTACGAACAAGTTTTTTATAGTTTTTTATTTCTATTTTGCGACCTTTTATGCCTAAATAAATATTTATAATAAATATTTATTTCTAAATAAAAAAATCGCATATCAACATATTGAGAAAATTGTATCGCACTCGGCGAGCCATAACTGAACGCATATGAGTGCTGTTATAAGTCTATTACAGACGCAAAATAGAAAAAGACCTTTAATCTATATGAACTTTTACAAATAATTTAAATTTGCAATAAATAAGAATATATATTTTGATATTTTATTAAATTCAATCTAATAAAAGGAACGAACTCACGCAAGACTTGGATCTACTATAAGTGGGTACTTTAGAAGCAAATAGAGATAAAAATAATGGATAGAGAACAATCTATCCATGTGTTATTATGCTGAATATTATTTCTTTAAAGAAAGTTGAAACAAAAAGATCTAACAATAATATAATACACAGAGTTTTTTATTTATTCATTCATTCAATTCTGTGATTTGATATTTTGCTTAAAATTATCTTAATATAATAAACTGATCCCAAATTAATTAGAAAATGTATCTAAGAATTAGTACAAGATCAATAAGAGCTTTATAAAAATGTGAATATGAAGTATATATTAGTGTATCCAATCGATAATCTAATATTATTAATAGTAGATTATCGATTATATAGTGATAAGGTTTATAACGTAACATATAACGTAAAATAAGGTTTATAATGTAACATATAACTATTTCGATTTACTTGATTTTGAAAATACTAACTTATTTGTATTGCAAAGGTGGAAGACAAGACTAGACAAAACTAGAACACTACAACAACAGATACTACAACAGATAACAAGAAAAGGTGATATAAACTATCTAATTTAACTTGATTGAGCTCTTTACTCTTTAACTGAAATATTCTATCGTAATATGTATTAAAGTATTTGCTATCCTTACCAAAATATTGTATGTAGTATATTTTAAATTTAGATTATTTGTTATACGTTACTTTGTTTTATAAAGTCAAATGAGTATAATTTAAAGAGAATTGGAAGAACCGCCAGCTCATCCAAGAATTCTATTACAGAATAAAATCCCTCAATCCGATCTACGTATTCTTTCAACAACGAGCGATTTCATTGCTACGCGTTGAAAAAGGTGTTCTATTTTCCATTTTCTCTAACTTGTTTTCTTTATTTACTCCTCGTTTTGTTTTGATTATTTACTATTTACTTTCTGTCCTCTTTCGATGTCCTCTTTCAACGATTCTTTCTTATTGGAAACATAAATATACAAAAAGTAATTCTCGACGTCTTAAAAATAACTGACTAACTTAACGAGAACTGAACATAATAAAATGCAATTTCAGCATTGTTTCTGACGATCGAATAGATCGAAGGAATGTTCAATCATTTAAAGCCTGCACTTTTTTAGCTGGTGTTAGGGGTGACAAATTAAGAGAGTCCTGATTTTAAACTGCAATTATCAAGAAACGAACTAAGTTTTTGACACCAAATTTTTCGTTGAACATTGTAGAGTAAAATTTAGGGTTTAATAACAAGTTAAATGCTTAATCCTACATCAACAATTAATAGTTAAAAATTACATTGATTAAATCGGGGGTTTTCAAACTGGGTGCTGCGGCACCCTGGGGTGCCGCGAGCAAATGCCTGGGGTGCTGCAGCAATAATAATGCAGCAATAATCAATGTAAAAAAATGCGAAATTATTCAAAAAGTCTTGAGAGTATTCAAAAGTTAAAATTTCTCGTGAGAACAAGAGAGAAATTTAATTTTTTTACTTTTTTTTGTGAATTTTTAACAACAGCATTGATTTATTATAAAGAAGAATTCGAGACAAGTTTAACGAGTACAGATTCTAACTCGCTTAAAAATAATCTTGTTATTAATATTTTATTATAACATTTGTTTCTTTATTTTATATTTGTTCATAACAAATTCTTTATATCTAACAATACCAGTATTCCAGTACAACGTTTAAAAAATACCGAATACCGTTTTGTATTTTTGGTCCTGCATTGCAATACCAAATCCATACTATATTATGTGTATATTGTATAAATATTTCTAGATTTTTTTTTTTTTTAAAGTCATTTTTTATGTTTCTATGTATCTACGTCGAAATAAAATGAGTGAAAAATGGAGCAATGTAACCGAGTTATACGGTATGTTTAAAAACAAAATTAAATGAGGAGGTAAACGAATTTGAGTTCCTACGTTTATTGCAGAATTATGAACAATTGGCTAAAATCTGGGTCTTTAAAACGGAAAGGTGATGAACTCACTGGAGCTTCTGAAGCGATTGATTCAATGAGAACCAGCATCGTCGGAGGAGACGAAATATCCCAGCAGACACCTGCGAGTCTAAATCATTCAAGTTAGTCTGCCTCAGTTCGCGAAAACGCCACTCGACGCAACACCAAACGATACTCCGAGGAAAAATAAGAAAATATGATCCTAGCTACCTCACATTGTTTGGATTTGTTTCTGTTGGGTACGAACAAGCACTGTAAGGGCAATGCGTTAGCTGTAAAAAAATTGTTACTAATAGCTGATTGGTTCCATCCCAATGAAAAAGATATCTGGAACAGAAGCTTCATTTATTGTCAGTTTACACATAGCAAAATCTGGAAAGCCCCATACTATTGCCGAGACACTGATTAAACCTTGCGTGAAGGATGTTGTAAGTTGCATATTAGGTCTAGAAATGCCCAAGAAGATTGATACTGTGCAGCTGTCAAATAACACCACAAGCTAGCAAATTTACACAGTCTGTGCAGAACGAGCTTATAAGAAGGTTGAAAATTTGTATTTTTTTAGTTTACAGCTTGATGAAAGTACCGACGTTGCTGTTCTTCTTGTGTTTGTAAGGTATCCATTCGAAATGCAAATAGAAGAACTTTGGATGAGTGAATTGCTTGAAACTTACACCACTGGCGACGAAATTTTCAAAGTTATCAAATATATACAGAAAAATGATTTGAAATGGAGCAAGAGTGTTGATATTAGCAGCGATGGAGCGGCTGCAATGGTTGGAAAAGTAAATGGAGCCGTTTCTAGAATCAAGCAAGTGACAGACAATGCCACCAGCAGCCACTGTGTCATCCATTGACATTTTCGGGCAATTAGAAGGATGTCGCAAGATTTAAAAGTCGTATTGGATGGTGCTGTGAACCGCCTGCTTCAAGCCCGTCTTTTAAAACTTACCGCCCAAGATCTGGGTATGGATCATTTCCACCTCTTGCTGCACACATGTGCGATGGATATCAAGGGGAAAAATTTAAGCAGACTATTTGAACTAAAAGATGCACTAGTAGTCATATTTACAGATGAGCCTTTTACCCAACAATTCACTGATGTAGATTGGCTGCTTAAATTGGGATACCATTCCGACATATTTGAAAAATTAAATGAAACCGCCACTTCTCTCCAAAAGAAAGGGGGATCACAATTACACAAAATAAAAGCCTTGCGGAAAGAATTACATTTTTTAAAGTGTGTGTTGAGAGCAGAGATATCTCTATTGTTGAAATTGCTATTGCGCACTTGTGAGGTTTGGAAAGAAGCATACTTGATTATTTTTCCGACATTGACTCTGATGACATCTACAGCTGGATGATGTACCCATTTTCCTGCGATCCGAAACATAGACCTACTGGAATGAGGAATGAAAATATTCTAAATAAAAGGAAATAATGAAAAATTCTTCCAAACAATTTCAATCATCCAAATTAAAGACAATTGAGCATTAAACTTGTAATGTTTTTTAATTTTCCAAAGTTTCAAGCCGTTTTTAGGGTAGCTGTGCCGCGAAATTTTTGTAGCCTTACAAGGGCTTTTTAGCTCGACCAGGGTGCCGCGGCAAAAAAAGTTTGAGAACCGCTGGACTAAATGACCTCCGGTTACTTCGATGTATTAATGAGACCGATACAACATTGAACGCATTGCACGCTGCACATTTCTGGCAAAATTTCACCAAAAGCTTGTAGTTTCACCAAAAGCATATGTTTCGTTTTAGGGCTTCCAGGGTTTCAGGTTGGTTCTGATTAACATTAGATTTAATATGACCCCATAAGAAATAATCCAAAGCCGACAAATCCGTAGAGCCAGTAGGCCACAACTGATCCCCATGCTGGGAAATCAGACGACCATGCAAGAACTAACGAAACACTCATATAGATATGTTAAATTCACGAGACCTTCAGGCTAATACCAAATATCGTTTATTGGTAATCGGATTTGAGCGTTGGCATACATCAAGAACGTTTGTAGCATCTCCTCATGACATTCACTATTGTAAACTTTCGTTTCCCATTTCATCTTCACATTTCACATTGCATGTATGTGTGTATGGTTACAGTTACCTTTTGAAAGTGCAGCTGTAAATTTTGTTTGTTCATGTTATCGTGAACAGATATTACACTCAACACTAAATTATATTAAATTATTAAATTTCTTTCTTTATTGTTTAATACTAGTATCGTTTACTACTAGTAGTTGTAGTTCTTCTATACAGTCTAAAGCGTTAATAAGTTCATATGCAGAAAATCGCCCGACAAGTGAAGTAAATGGTGCAGAAGTTGGCTAAAACTGTCCTCAGTCGATGAACACAGGCAAATCGGCAGAGTTACTCGCAAAACCAGAAGCAGTTACACTTGACGCTTCAGATTCTGTTAGTAGTGAAAAAAGGAACAAATTGGGCACCTTGCAGGCCGTACCATCTCAACCCCATATAAATTTTCCAAAAACAAAAATTGATAACTTAAAATCTTTTCTATATAAATATTATCAACAATACAGCTGGTTGGAGTATAACACTAAAGAAGATAAAGTCTTCTATTCTCACACAAAAATATGTATCCTACATACAATCTCTACAAACTTTAAAGCAACAGGAGCAAAATGTTATTCAAAATAGAGAATACTTATTAACCTAATTCATACAATACAGATCCTTGTCCGTCAAGGTTTACCTTTAAGAGGACATCTAAGAAAAGAGGTAATTTTTTGGAATTAGCTTAACTTTGCTCGAAATATGGCAAAAACTTTTCCGCACACATTTTAATTATTGCAGTCCAGATATTCAGAACAAAATTGTTGAAATAATGGCATGCCTAGCTAGAGATGCAATAGTAAAAGATGTGAAAGCATCTGGATTTTTTTCCTTGAGTGTCGATGAAGCAAGGTGCTATAAAGAAGAAATCGTCTAAAAATCACGTCTAAACTCATTCGATACGTAAACCAATTAACAGTGAAAGAAAGATTTATCGATTTCATCGTTTTCTCCACAGCTTATTTGGGAATCAATGAGCAAAAAAACACATGTTGCAATTCTTGCACAATCTGGTGACGGTGCCAGTGTTATGTCAGGGCAAAATAGAGGCCTACAAGCAATTATAAAAGAAATCCACCCTCACTCCTTATAAAACTTTATCGCTAAACTATATCGAAATCCATTTTTTCATTTAATCCAAATTCCAATTCTTTTTTTAGTTATCATATTAATACAGATTTAGCTATTGGACTGTCAATTTTACTAAGGAGTTAAGACGTCCCGTAATAAAAAAGAGAGCGAAGGAACTGCATTATTATTTATTATATCATCATTTATGATCTCTCATTAAATAACGGGTTGGTTCAGCTGGACGGCTGTACCATAACCTGGTCAACAACCCTGTACCTGGTCAAAATTAAATAAATATGTACAAGTTTAAAATTATTGGTTACATTACAGGAACAGGTACATACAATATTAAACCGTATTAGGCAAAACTACGCAAGATTAGAATAAGGTTAAAAAGACTAAACAAAATAATCCATTTCATGGATGATTAAAGCTGAATTTAGCATTATTAACCAACCTTACATGTCTATTCATCGACAAACCTGACTGATGCCTATAGATCGATAAACTTTACTGATGTTTTTGAAAATAAAAATCAATTAGTTGTTTTACTGTCATTGAACAAGACTGGACATTATTAAATTTATTTATACTATATGATGTAATATAAATGAAAGGGGAATCTCATAACATGCCATGTGACGTCATGCTTCGATTCGATCTATGGAATTGCGTTCCCAAAATTTTAACACTTTCTGATTAAAGTTTTATGGCATTAAATACAAACTAAATGAGAAAAAATGGTTTAGGTGTAAGGTCAAGGCAATAAAGTATCGGGGGTAAAAAAAAACAAATAAATTTAAATCACTTGCATCTCTCCTATTACCATACCAAATCTATCTATCGACTAAACTTGGGAATATTTAACAGATTTCCGAAAATTAGATGAAAATGGTTTGGTTTACTAATAATACTGTATCTCTTTTAGTTTGTTAATGCTTCCAATTAGGTTAAAACCAACTTCCACGTTTTAATTAGCTATTGAGAAACATATGCAGCCTGTAAATCAGGCATGTCAAATTCATATGATATTGCGGGCCATATGATCTATTTTGCATTAAGTTGGGGGCCGCATGTTTTTACTGTTCAAAAAATTAATAAAATACGAGATTATATTGTGTATTTATTACTCATTTTTTTTAAACTAAACTAAAAATATTTTACATTTTATTGTATATTATTACATACATAGAAATTTTCTATTTCATGTTATTTTTTTAAACTAAACTAAAAGTATTTTACATTTTATTGTATATTATTACATACATAGAAATTTTCTATTTAATGTTATTTTTTACACTGAAACTATACATATTCTATATATAAAAAAAAACTAAAAAAAGTTGTAATAAACCAAATCACAGTTTAATACTACTTTTTAGAAATCATCAATATTTGGTTAAATGAATATCTTGAACTGATTGGATTTTTAAAATTAATGACATGTTGATCGGTTAATATTGACCTTTCTGAATTTCTGATATTTATCATTAAAGAAAATAGTTGCTCGCATAAATAATTGGTTCCGAACAAGCCAGTATACGCGTAACAAACAATAATATTTTAGGAAACCGATCTACAGATAAATATGTATAAAATTCTGGAATTCGTTTATTTTAACCATGTCCGATATTTAAAACTTTGTCGCACAATACTTGCTGGTGAATAATACAAAGAAAATGTTCAAAATTATTATTACAATGCTGTTTACATGCTTCTTTTAATCTCAAAGCAACTCCTTTAATAATACCGGTCATGGTAAGTGCACCATCAGTCCAGACAAACCAACTTTTTTTGCAAGACAAACCAACTTTTCCAATGGTAACTTATATTTCTTCAAAACTTCCATAAGCGCCTCAAAAATATCAGTTTCGGTAGTTGTATTATGCATAGGAATGACTTCTAAAAGTTCTTCACTTACTTTTAAATTAACATCGCATCCGCGAATAATACGGCCGGCTGAGCAATATTTAGAATATCTGTACTTTCATAAATTGCAACAGAATAGGCTTGAAATGTTGATAGTATTGAGTTATGCTGATTTCTCAAATTCTCGGCTATTTCATCAACTCCGTTTGCTAGAGAATTTTGATTTAAACGCACACTTTTAATTTTTTTATTTCGGCTGGGCAAAATGCCGCTTTAATTAAGTATTTACTAATAAATTCCCCTTCAATAAATGATTTCGATCTGCTTGCGATTAAATGTGATAATATATAAGATGTGATAATATATAAAATGTAATAATATATAAGATGTGATAATATATAATATATAAGTAACTTTTTCGGCAGCTGTATTGTCTTTAACAGATTTAGTGAATACACTTTGTTGTTTTTGAAGAATATATTTCAATTCCGACAATTTGTCTTCATGAAATTTTGCAACATATTGGTCATGGTTTTGAAAATTACGATGTTCCTCTTCAATTGATCTGTTACACATTGTTCTTGAAGTTTGATTATGTTTAAATATAGTATAAAGTTCAAATGGTTCAAACTTTACAACTACAATCGTCGCAGCTTGATATTAACTACTTCTAAGTAGAGACACGTTATTAATCGAAAAATCACTTATAATTAATTTAAGAGGCAGACTGCAACTGCGTTAAACTGAATTGCATACAAATAAAAACAAAATTTAGTTTTAAATTCATTTATTTTATAAAAAAAAAATTAAAACGTCTCGGCGGGCCGCAGTCTATGTATTGTTGACATGCCTGCTGTAAATGTATTATCAAAATGCTGTAAATGTATTATCATGCCTGCTGTAAATGTATTAATATATCTCGTATTATAATTTAATCGCAAATAATATTAATGAGAACGTTCCATAATGGATAATAAAATAATCCTAATTTTCAATAATTATGTTTAGATGAATTCTGACATTTACTAATTAGATTACAAATAGATTCTACTACTTACTAATTAGATTTGAAATAAAAGTTTTTAAAATACTCTTTATTCTTAATATATAGTGTGTATAAAATATTTTGTTTTAATCGTAGATATTTTAAATGCTTATTTCAATCAAATACTGGAGACTCTCTTATATTTATGTGTCAATTTAAGAAAAACTTATATAGCTATAATATTATATACTACTATATATAGATATATATATATATATATATATATATATATATATATACATATATATATATATATATATATATATATATATATATATATATATATAATTGACACATAAATATAAGAGAGTCTCCAGTATTTGATTGAATCAACATTCAACGGCATAATTGATTTCGTAATAGTTTCACTTGATTAGGACGTTGAACTTTTTCATGATTTAGATGAAAAATGTAATTGATCAAATGACTCAATGTAAGAGCTAATAATGCGTGATAAGACGACGCTTCCAGTAGTCATCTTCAAAGTGGAGTACGCGAGTTGATATTTTAGACAAACCAAGTAACAATAGAAAATTATTTAAAATTATTAGATGAACAAATACTAACTTATTTAATTGGACGATCATAAACATCCATTGGAAGTGGAATTGATAAAATCGGCAATATTTGGGTTTTTGTAAAAGAGGAGAAGAAGACCCTCTATAGTTAAGGTTCCAACTATCGTATGCGATCAAAAACATTTTGTCGGTTGCTAATTTATTGAACAAAATAGCCCCATTGGGACATAAATGCCTTGACTGTGAAAACAAAATTCATTTTGTTTAACGGGTCAAACTTATTAGCCTCATTAATTCATGCATATTTAGTTGGATTATGTCTAATTTAACTTCTTATCTTATGTCAATTGAATATCTATAATGTCTTTCCAATTACTATTATTTTTCAATTATTGAAGCCTAGATCTAAATTACTTTTAGTGTAGCGTATATCATATATATTAAATTATTGTCTATGCTGTTTAATTGTGAAGATGCTGATGTCTTTGACAAGCTAGTTTATTAAAAAGTTATATGAGCTGTACAGCTGCGTAAAGATCCCCAAAATTGAAAAAAATAAAAAATTAGAATGGAATACATTTGAGCAAGATTTGACCATGATTGACCACCAATTTATTTTGTTTGCCCAGATTCCGTTCAAAAGATGTTATAAGGAAATGATTGGCGACTTAGCCCCCAAAATTCCTCCCTTCCTTTTAATTTTTTACTAAATTTTTTTTTTTAATAAATCAATTTTTTATTGTTTGGTTTTTTTATTATTTTTTTCGTTTGATGTTGAAGAACTTCGCTTGACCACATACGTCCAACATTCACTTTTTTCCCAAGTATCTAAATTATTGAAGGGAGGCATGAAAGTGCCAATTCACCGGCGTTTTTCTATCAAAAGTAAAATATGCGATGCATTATATTTCATGGGATAATATTTCACACATGCAAAAATACTTTTTGTTTTGCGCCTTTTTGCGTGTGCAAGCCCCTAGAAAAGTGTTTTACTTGCTTAAAGGGCGAAAAAGTGGACAAATCTTGAAAATTAATGAAATGATATTTCACGTATGGCAAACTAGTTTTTCACGTTTCATACAAAATTGAAAGATATTCTTAATATTGGTAATAAAAATAAATAGGCAATGCATTTTGGGGGTCTAGCCCCCAATCATATCTTTTGAACGCAATGTGGGCAAACAAAACAATTTGGTTGTCAATCATAGTGAAATCTTGGTTAAACGTATCCCATTTTATTTTTTCGAGGGCTATCTTCACGCAATTGAACTATACAATACATCTAAATAATAATTATATTTTATGTTTCGCCCCGTTTGCAATAAGTCATACTTTAGGATATGATACGAAATTACAATTATTGTTACAAATATGTTTATTTGAAACATGTCTATAATGATATTGTTATTAAAAAGTTATTTATTGTCATTTTTTCCAAATGTTATCATCAATTTAAAATAACAAAGTTTAAAACATAAAAAAAATTGTTCATTTCATTTCTTCGTATCAATTTCTTTTTATAAAAATTCAAAAAATTTCTAATCGTTTCTATCTCTTCTAAAGAAATTCTAATCATTTCGTATTAATATTACACAAAACTTTAAATCAACTTTGTTAGTTTGAAATAGCGCGCGCGACAAGGTGAAAAATGAGGTGTGTTCAATTTCTACCTGTCCATGCAAACATAAACAATACACATCAAGCAAAAACTTACTACTAAGTACACAATACGAAGATATACTTACAAGAACTAACAAATAGTAATAAAAGCGGCAAAACTAACATAAACTGCCTAATACTCATACAAGCCATTTTAACAAATAATTCTGATTTGTTATTGCTATCGAGAATGAATCACGCTCACATAACTACCACTAGCCACACGTAACAAGAAACATTTTCGAATGAACTAAGTGTAAAGCTCCCACTACAAACTGGACAACGCGACTGCGCGCGCCATAACTTAACTTTATAATGAGCAAAATACAATTATTTGAATTTAATATTATTTATGTACTTTCTAACTGATAAAATTTAATGCTCTTTCGTTCTGTTTGCACCTTTAATATATTATAAGTTCTGAATATCGTAACTGGGACTAACGTACAATAAAAGTGTATAATATCGAAATCTATCTATAGTATATAATACTAATATCTAATACTATACATCGAAATCTGTTATGCGAGTTAAACGGGGTTTAAATTTCTGATTCATTCTGTACAAATTATTAAATTTTGATCTAAAAATTATCGATTCTCAAGCGGTAGTACTTGTTCTACTGGTGGTAAGACAAAAGTGGATGGCACAGGAACCATAAAATGTACAATATGCATTATACTTATATTAAGTATTTTTTAAGGTCACTGAAGAAGTTTTATAGCAAATGATAATTACATTAAAATTAGGAGAATGACGTTATTTAGATTTTACATGTTATTTTGAGTCTGTATTCAGTCAATATTTATCAACATAAATGAAAGATTAATATAATTTATACTTGTGTAGATAGCTTGGAGTTCAAATGGGGTAGTGCATGCGCACCACACGATGCTGCTTCCTGTTAGCGTCGCATAGCCTCTCACCTTCAATTCCGACTCTCACCTACAAGCAGCCTTTATATGAAGATAAAGGTGGAGAACCCCGGGTAACCTGAACAACCTCTCTGGAGATCGGGTAACCAACCCCCGGTGGAAAGAAAGGCCAGGGCTGACGAGAGCGGGAGAAATGGCCCTCCGAAAAGGGGGTAGGGCGTGAGGCTAACAACCCCATCCCGTAAAACACCAATTGTCACGAAACCTCAAGATATGCTTTGGAAAGCAGGACAGATAACACGAAGACGGACAAGGCAAAGGAAAATGGACATGCACCTCGAAACGTGGAATATTAGAAGCCTATATCAAATAGGAGCGCTAAATGAACTGATGGGAGTATTTGATAGATACAAACTAGACCTAATAGCCCTACAAGAGATAAGATGGCCAGGAACAGGAAGACTAGCTAATAAAAGCGGAGACCTGTACTACTGCGGAGACACAAACAACAGACACGAATTCGGAGTGGGATTCTTAGTTGGAAACCAGATTAAAGAAAACGTCATCGCCTTCAAACCAATTAACAAGAGGATGTGCTACATCCAAATTAAAATGCGTTTTAATAACTTATTTATATTCTCTGTTCACGCCCCCACAGAAGAGAAGGAGGACCATGAAAAGGATGATTTTTACACAACCCTAGAAAGACACGTCGACACAACACCAGAGAATGACATCAAACTCGTGATCGGGGACTTTAACGCCAAAATAGACAAAGAAGACGCTTACCAACCAACGATAGGAAAATACAGCATACATGAAGAGTCTAACAACAATGGAACTAGAACCATAGATTTCTCAGCGTCAAAAGACTTAGTAGTCAGAAGCACAACGTTTCCACACAAGAACATTCACCTAGCAACTTGGAAATCTCCAGATGGGCGCACACTAAACCAAATAGACCATGTCCTAATAAGCGCCAGATTCTACTCAAGCATACTGGATATCAGAACCATGAGAGGAGCAACAGTAGGCTCAGACCACTTTATGGTCAAAATAAAATTAAGAACGAGAATAAATAAAGCACGTGCCCAAAAGGGAGAAAAAACAAGAAAATATAATCTAGAGAACCTAAAGAACAAAGATGAACGCAAGAGATATGTGGAAACACTGGAGAAGAAGATTAAAGAAAATATAAACGAAGAAGAAGAAGGGGAAGAACACGAGGAAACAAATAACACATGGGAACACCTTAAAAAAGCATAAGAGAAGCAGCGGAGGAGACCATAGGCATAGAATCCAAAGGACAGCGCAATCGATGGTGGAACGAGACGTGCAGGAGGGCAATAGATGAGAGAAATAAAGCAAGACAACGACTACTGCAAAGGCCAACAAGAACTAAGAAACAAGAATACGCTATCTTGAGAGCGAGAGCAAAGGCAGTATGCAGAAGAGAAAAAAGAAAAGACCTAAATGAACAACTGGACAAATTAGAAGAACTAAGAGAACAGAACGAAACAAGAAAGTTCTTTAAAGCCGTGAACAGCACCAAAAACGAATTCCACCCAAGAATAGAAATGTGCAAGAATAAGGACGGGGAAATAATGACCGAGAGAAATAAAATCCTATTACGATGGAAAGAATATTTCACAGAACTACTAAACAAAGAACAAGGAACCAACTACGAAGGACCAAAAACGAGCGTATGCACAGTGCAACCACGAGTATTGGACCCAGAATTACAAGAAATTAAAGATGCCATACAACAATTAAAAAATAATAAAGCCCCGGGTATAGACGGAATACCAGCCGAACTACTCGAACAAGGAGGAGAACTACTAGAGAACTAAAATACATGCGCTAATAAAAACTATCTGGAAAACAGAAAAAATACCTGAGGAGTGGAAGATAGCCATAATCTGCCCAATATACAAGAAAGGCGACCGACAAGACTGAAACAACTATAGAGGCCTCTCACTACTATGTGTCGCATACAAGGTCCTAACATCCATAATACGCCAAAGACCGGAGATATACGCAGAAGATCTAATAGGGGAGTATCAAGCAGGATTTAGTAGAGGGAGATCCACGACCGACCAAATTTTTACAACAATGGGAATTTGACATACCTATCCATCAACTATTCGTAGACTTTCGACAAGCCTACGACAGTATAAGTAGGGAAGCACTATATAACATTCTGAAAGAATTTGAAGTACCACAGAAGCTAATCAAGATGATACAAGTATCCATGGAGACGCTCAATCAGGTCAGAATACAAAACCAGCTCACAGAAAAATTCCCAACAGACAAAGGACTAAGACAAGGAGATGGCCTGGCCCCGATCCTATTTAACCTAGCCCTCGAGAAAGTGATCAGAGGCACAGGAATAAAAATTGACAGCACCATAATAAAAAAGTCATGCCAAGTTATAGGATATGCAGACGATCTGAATATAGTCTGAGGGAATGTACTGGCAGTGAAAGAAACATTTATGCAGCTGATAGAAGAGGCAAGACCGATAGGACTGCTGGTGAGACAAAACGAAATAAAAGACAAAACGAAATACATGGCCATAAAATCAAGGACGCGGCTGGGACAGAACATAACCATGGATAATATGAATATTGAAGTGGTACGAGAATTTAAATATCTGGGCTCAACACTGAACGAACTAAACTTAATACCACAAACAATTCAACAGAGACTGATAGCCGGGAATAAAGCGTACTACGTAGTTCAAAGTGTAATGAAATCGCAAATAGTGGGGGTAAAAACCAAAGTGAAAGTGTACAAAAACATCATTAGACCGATAGTGACCTACGGGTGCCAATCGTGGACAATGACGACCAAACATGAGGACCTATTATTAAAATTCGAGCGGAAAATATTGAGAAGAATATTTGGACCGACCCAGGAAGAAGACGGGTGGAGGATAAAGTATAATCACGAACTGGTACAACTGTATAAAGAAATAGACCTAGTAACATATATAAAAATACAACGGCTGCAATGGGCAGGACACGTAGAACGCATGGGAGAAGAAAGAATACCACAGAAGATCTACAAAGGAAACATGGAAGGCAACAGGAGACAAGGCAGACCACGACTAAGATGGCATGACAACATATAAAAAGACGCAAGAGAACTAATTGGCATAAGGAACTGAAAAAGAGCAGCAGCGGACAGAAAAGAATGGAAAAGAATGCTATACGAGGCTAAGAAAGGAGGAGGCTAAGGCCCACAGAGGGCTGTAAGGCCACGGATGGATGGTAGATATAGCTTCATCGGGGAAAAATTAAAATTAAGTTCATCGTGTACTTCATTGTGTACACCGTGCCTACTATCATGTGTATACACTAACTCAGGGGTGGCGAACCTTTTTCCGGCCTCGTGCCAATTGTTTTTAAATTTTCATATTTTGAAATGCTGAGATGCCATGTAAATTTTACAATAAATGCACATTTCTGATAGTGAAAGTCAGTTACCGTATTAGCCTGAATATAACACGTCTTATATTTTATACCTTTGCTGTTGTACAAAAGTAGATTGAGAAATTAAAAAATTTCTGATAGAAAAGTAGAAGGTTTAAGTTTAAGAAGTTCAGAAGGCTCGCGTGAGAAATAGTTCGCGTGCCAATACAATTTTCCTATGTGTCAGGTGTGACACGCGTGCCATAGGTTAGCTACCACTGCACTAAATGGTATGCCTGTATTTGACAAGCAAGTAGATAGCACAACATTTGATTTACTGGCATGCAATGTGAGGGAGAGGATGCAAGAGGGTTGCAAAAGCGGCACGTGTGAACGTACGCGACAGCTACAGGCATGTCAGTAGCTGAGGAGTTGTCGCCGTTGGTGCACGTTTTTTGTTTGGTAGCCATGTTTTCGTTTCAAGTTTTTGTATTTATCATGCCACAATGGGGAAATGAGGAGACTATACAGTTTATTCATTTGTAGGGAGAACACGAATAGCTTTGGAAGCCGAGTAGCTCTTTTTATAAAAATAAAATAGCCCGTGACAATAAACCTACACCAAAATTGAAGTGAAATTTAATGTGACTAGTAGCCACACTTCGAAAGTTTTCCATTGCAAAAAGGTGTATATGTTTTGCAAATACAGCCATGCAAGGACGCAAAGTTAAACATTAAAATGTATCCACAGTGTGCCAGTTACTTCTAGATGCCGTTAACTAGCATGCACGCTACTGTTTCGTTTTACTGGCATATGTATCTCCGCCTTAATATGGGACAAGGCCAGACAAAACCAGGTTTCTTGAGACAGGGCAAGAAGAGCTCAGATTAGACCAGAGGAGATTTGACGAGAATTGTTGAGACAGATAACAATACAATTCTCGCGGCAAGACTCGATCTAGCTTTATTCAGCGTTGTCGACAAGGCTGAATAAGACTGTAGAAAGCTGTACAAGTCCAGGGATGACTAAAGAAGTCTAAATAAACTCGGGCAAGATTGTGGCAAAAGCTTTTCAACCTTTTTTCGCCGTGGCACCCTTGTCGAGCTAAAAAAAATCGCGACAGCTCTTAAAGCGGTTTGAATTCTTAGGAAAATAGGAGATATATATATATATATATCATCATATATTGCTTTATTATTTTAATGCGATAACTGAAACTGGATGAATTTTTTCATTATTTTTTTATGCCTATGGAAAGTTTATTTAATTTTACCGCCTAATAACATCACCGAGAAAGTTTGCTCCTATATCTATTGATACATTGCCGTGGCACCCCTGGAATTCGTTCCCCATTTAAAAACCCCCGGATTAGACTCAAATTGCTTCGACTTTCTGATCTGATTTTAAATTTTCTTTGCGTCTGTTAATCCAATCCGTGAATTGTAATGACTCTTTCAGAGTTTTTCCTACTCTTGGAGAAAAATGAGCCTATAACCAATAGCAACGGTAAATCAGAAAAGAGATTGTTTCCAAGAGTCTGCACACACGCTCACACTACTCCATCTACAAATTTATCGAAGATTGAAAAATCACGAATTATTCTGTACGGTTTTCTTAGATAAGGTAATAATGGAACTATAATGATTAGAAATCACATGAAAAAAATAACTTTATAATATAATAATTATCTATGTACCTTAAGATCTTATCCTTTTATTATATTGTAGTTTATCATTGGGAAAAGGATTTTTTAATAAAACAACTAATGTCGATATTTTGCCAACGTTTCGGTCTTTTATTCTGACCTTCTTCAGAGCTACAAGATTAAACTTTAAACAAAAACATACATACATATACATAGATGTGCACCTATAGAGATGATATAAACCATCTGTGCATAGGCCTGGTTAATACAATTTTTCAAAATGTCGTATTGCTTATAATTATCCACCTGTCATCCCAGCAAAACGGACAGGAAAAGAAAAAAAAAACAACATATTAAAAGAAAACGTAAAAATATAAAACCCTATCAGCAGTTAAAGATAATACATTTTTGTTTTTCTCTCAACTTTCTTTTACTCTTAACAAAATAGTAAAAGAAAACGTAAAAATATAACCCTATCAGCAGTTAAAGATAATATTTTTTTGTTTACTCTCAACTACATACTAACTTTACTAAGTTTATTCCTTATTAATTTTTTATCAACATGTAAAGATTTAAGATTGTCAGGGAGTATGTTAAAGGTTTTTATTGCTACAATATCTCTCTCTCCAATGGCGCTACAGCCCGAAGCGAGCCCTGGCCTCCACCAAACGTTGTCTCCGCGTTCCCTTTCCTCTGCCGCCGCCCGCCAGTTCCGCACCCCCAGCATCTCTCTCGCATCCCTTTTCACACTTTCCTCCCATCTCGCCCTTGGCCTGCCCGCTTTCCTTCTACCTTCCGGCACTCTGAGTATTTGTCTCGGCACTGCTGTTGGAGCCATCCGGCACACATGTCCCGCCCATCTTAGCCTGCTTAGTTTTATGTGGGATACCACATCTGGGCTTTTGTATAACTGATATAGTTCGAAGTTCATCCTAATTCTCCAGCCCTCTTCGCTGTTAATAAATTTTCCTCAGGATCTTTCGCTCAAAAATCTCCAGCACCTTTTCCGATATCTGGGTCAGCGTCCATGCTTCGCTTCCATATGTGAGGATGGGTCGTATGATTGCTTTATATATATTACACTTCGTTTGTCTGCTAGCTAGCTTCGAGTTAAGGATGGATTTAAGAGTGAAGTATGCCCTGTTGGCTTGCATGATTCTATGTTGTACTTCCACCCCTTCGTCGTTCTGATCCGTGACGGTTGATCCCAGATATTTAAAGTTGTTGACGACTTCTACAGTGTACTCTCCCATATCCAGATTATTTACTGCGTGTACTGGCGCTCCCGGTCTTACCATCATTACTTTTGTTTTATCCTTGTTTATTGACAGACCTATCTCCTTGGCTCTCTTCTCCATTTTACCGTAAGCATCTTTCATTGCCGTTAGCGATCTACCGATGATGTTTAGGTCGTCAGCATAGACCAAAAGTTGCGTGGATTTATTGTAGATGGTACCGTTGCATTCTATCTGAGCTTTCCTTATAGCTTTTTCGAGCGCGATGTTAAATAATATGGGTGATAGACTGTCTCCTTGTCTCAGACCTGTAATGGTTTCAAACTTGTGCGATGTCGTTTTTTGGATACAGACTTGGTTCCAAGTCTTTTTTAGCGTACAATTTACCAATTTAATGATCTTTTGTGGTATCTCGAATTCTTCCATTGTCTTCATGAGAGTTCTTCTATCGATAGTATCATACGCTTGTTTAAAGTCTACGAAGACCTGGTATGTGCTGATGTTCATTTCTCATGTCTTTTCTAGTATTTGTCTGAGTGTAAACATTTGGTCAGTCGTCGACTTTCCTTTCCGGAAACCTGTCTGATACTGTCCTATAATGCTCTCTGCGTACGGTTGGAGTCTTCGTCCGATTATCCATGACAGCACCTTGTAGGCCGTGTTAAGAAGAGTTATACCACGATAGTTCTTGCACTCCAGTTTGTTTCCTTTCTTATAGATAGGGCATATCTTCCCCTCCCGCCATTCCTCGGGTATCTCTTCTGTCCTCCAGATTCTTCCTATCAACTGGTGTAAAGCACAGTTCAGAGCGTCTCCTCCCATTTTGATCATTTCAGATGGTATCATGTCCGGTCCCGGTGCTTTGTGGTTCTTTAGTGCCTTTATCGCCTCGCTTATTTCTCTTTGTGATGGTTCGTTATCTTCTCTCAGATCTCTTACTTCTGGTGTGTGAATTGGGTCGTCTTCAGCTGTTTATCCGGTTAATTCCACTCGTAGTGAGGTATTCAGGAGATCGTTAAAATATTCCGCCCATCTACCTACCACTTTACTTTCTTCAGCCAGTAAGGTGCCCTCTTTACTGTTGATTATTGTTGCTCTGGGCTGAAATCCATTTCGCAGGTTGTTCACTATCTTGTAGCATTCTCTAATTTCGTGTTTCTCTTGGTGGTGTCCTATCTGTGCCACCTGGTCGTTAAAATGGGCCCGTTTCTTCTTCCGAAATAATTTGGATGCTTCCTTTCTTTGCTTGTTGTATTCAGCTTGTTTGGCTCTCGTGGGTCTCTGCAAATTCTCTGCCCTAGCTTTCTGTTGTTTCTCGCGTGCTTCTTCACACTCTGCATCGTACCATTGGTTTCGTTTTTTCCTATGGACTTTCCCGAGAGCCTCCTCTGCCGATTCCTTAATCCCCTTTGCAATTTCCGTCCATTGTTCTTCAATACTATGATTTTCCGTCAACACTCCTAGTTTTTCGGCGATCTTTTCTTCGTATCGTTGCCTTACCCTGGTTAAGTTCAGTTTTTCCACATCCCATTTTTCTATTCCGCTGTTTGCTGGCTTTTTCGAGTTGGCTAGCCTTTGTTTTAATTTAATCCTCACCAGGTAATGGTCCGAGTTGCAGTCTGTCCCTTTGCAGCTTCTGACGTCCTGTATGCTGGACATAAATCTTGTGTTTATTAAGACATGGTCTATTTGATTGAGTGTCCTTCCGTCTGGTGATCTCCATGTCATCTTGTGGATGTCTTTATGTGGGAATAGCGTACTGCTGATTACAAGGTTTCTAGATGCTGCTAGGTCCACTAGTCTCTGTCCATTGTCGTTAGTATTTTCGTGTAGGCTGTGTTTTCCAATCGTGGGTCTGTATACGTCTTCTTTCCCTATCTTAGCATTGAAATCCCCCAAGATCATCTTTACGTCGTTGTTGTGTGTCGAATCGAATAGCCTTTCTAGTTTTGCGTAGAAGATCTCTTTTTCGTCGTCTGTTTTCACTTCGCTCGGTGCATGTACGTTAATTATTGTCAGATTGAAGAGCTTCATTCTTATTCGGATCATGAAGAGTCTGTCATCTACTGCTTGGAAGTCCATAATATCCTTCCCTACACTTTTCTTGAGTATGAAGCCTGTTCCTAACTTGTGCGCCTTCCCATTATTACTGCTTTTACATATCCTATATTTTCCTATATCCATGATGCCGCTATCGCTCCAGTTGGTCTCCTGTAGTGCCACTATGTCGAGTTTGTATCTCTCCATTTCGTTTGTTAAGGCTTTTAGTGCACCTATCTGGTAGAGGCTCCTTACATTCCATGTTCCCATCGTAATTTCTTTCGATTTCCTTGTGCATTGCTGTGGTCGTTGCCGAGTAGTCAGTCCAGTCCGAGGCACGTTTGGTGGTTTCGTAACGGTTTCTTTTTTTTTCTATGGATGAGTTGTTGGCCCATCGCAAAACCCCCTTTTCGGAGGGCCATTTCACCCGCTCTCGTTGGCCCTGACCAACAATTTGCTACAATATAGGCGTTTTTAAATGCAATTCTTTTATTGATTTTCGGTATAATTATCGCTCTGGCTCTAGTTTTACCTTGGTAATTATTAAACGACTTTTTACAATTATCATAGTGATAACATAGGAACTCAATTATGAAAGTTTTCTTAGTACTCAAGATGGAATTGTTCCTTTGTTCAGTTATTACATCTATTAGTTTATTTTGTATACTAGTTAATTTTTGGATAACATTTTTATAGCATCCTCCCCACGCAATTAAACCATAATTAACTACACTCTTAAATAGGGTATGGTAGATTATTTTAAGTGAATTTTTGTTTACAATCCGCTTTAGTTTATGAAAGATAAATAGGAAAAAAATTGTTTTATTTATTAAGTCTTTATATGCTGCGCCTATCTCATATTACAGTCAAACTTTATGCCTAGGTATTTACAACTGCTAACTCTTTTTATTTTTTGATTGTAAATCGATAGCTCAAAATTTACTGGAATACTATCGCTATAAGAACGAAAAGTTATGAATGTAGTTTTATCTAAATTTATTTACAGATAGTTATCAAAAAACTATTTCCCTATTTTATCTAAGCAACTATTAATTTTATGTTGAACATCAGGCCATGATTTACCAACACACTTTACAACTGTATCATCTGCATAAGCAGTTATCGAGTTTGCGGGTAGGATTTTAAAAATATCATAGAATGAACAGTAGCGGATCTAGGATTGTTCCTTGCGGAACACCAATTTCTACCTTTCTCTTCCCACTCATTACTTTATTAATTCTTACGTCCTCAAGCCTATTTGTCAAATAGATCAAAAGCAACACATCTAATGCCGTACTTTTCACAATTTTTCCATTAATATTTTATGGTCTACCGTGTCAAAGGCCTTAGCCAAGTCTAAGAAAGCTACTACTGTAGGGTTGTTGTTATCCATATTTAAATATATAAACTCAAATATAGATGCAAGAGCATCCTTTGTGCCCTTGTTTTTGAGAAAACCAAATTGTTCCTCAGCAATGATTTTATATTCAGTGATAAAATTATTGAACCTTTTGTGGATGATTTATTCAAAAACTTTGGCCAAATACCCCTCAACATACAGTTATTGAATATATACTCAAGCGGTTTACTAATATAATGATTAATAATTTTAAGTACTTTAATATTTATGCCATCTGCCCCTCCTGCTTTGTCTTTTAGGTTTGTTATAATTTCTTCTAGTTCACTACAATCCGTTGGACTTAAGAAAATAGATTTAGGATTTTGATTTATGCTGATGTTATTTGGTCTATCCTTTTTCTTTCCTATTTTTTTCAGCGAGGTTTACCCCAATATTGCTAAAAAAATCAACAAATTCATTGGCAATTTTTTTTGGATCAGTGATCTTTTGATTTTCTTTTTTTTTAAATAATCAATATTTTCATACGGTTTTAGATTTTTTCCTAGCTTTTCATTGATATATTGCCACATGTTTTTACTATCGTTACATTTATAATTAAATTCCCTACTATAATAGTTATATTTTGGTTTTTTTATTAATTTATATAACTTTTACGATAATTCATACTCCTATAATTTAGTTTTAATTCAATATTAGTTACATTTTGCTTCCATTTATTATAAAGCTTTTCTTTGGTGTGACATGAGTTTATAATACCTGTGGTAATCATCCAATTCTTACGCGGCTTGTGCTTTTTGTAGTTTTTAAATTTTCAGTGGCTTTTTTAATTATTACTTGAATCTTATTAATTAGTAAATCTGTAGCTACATTTACTTCATGCACAGCCAATAAGTCTGTCCAGTCAGTTTGCTCGATATTATTTAAGAGTTTTTTGTAGTTAATAGTTATTTTGTTATTATCATATTTATTATATAACTCACCTACCTTATATCTATTTAGTAGGTATTAATGAAATTAAACATAAAAATATAAATTATTAAGATTATATTCTGAACATGTTAACTTTAATATAGATGACAATTGACAAAAAACTAATCATTTTTGTTTTGTTTTTTGTTTTAAATTTTTAGTTTACATAATAAATGATAATGATAAATGATATTTTTGTGTTTGAATGGATGTTTTTGATGTTGAATTTCCCTGTTGTTAGTATTTTATACGGAGCAATCTTGCATCCGAATTTTGTTGTTATCTTGTTAATTTTTTCAGTCAAAATTAACAAGATAACAACAAAATTCGGATGCAAGATCGCTCCGTATAATATACTAACAACAGGGAAATTGTTTTTCACCAAAATTAAAGATAGAGTGCCTAAAGATATGATATCAGATTCAGTAAATTCTATTTCGCAATTGTAATAAATATTATATTGGGCAATCTGGACAATATATAAAAAACGCATTGGTCAACATAAGAACGATTGTAAAAAAATTTAATAATTTACACAAAACTGCATTTACTTTAAAACACTTCTTTATAGATGGACATTTCTTTGATTTTGACAATTTTTAAATTCTTGATATTGATAAAAATAACACATGAAGAAATATTAGTAAAATTATTAAGATTAAAATAAATAACACCATTAATTACAGAGAATACACGATGGGCCTAGCATCTTTTACAATAGTCTCTTATAACTTTAATAAAATAATAGCACTATTTTACAATAACACTCGAACTTTCCATAAATAAGACACAATATAACAGAAACATAACTAACATCCATTCAAACACAAAACAACGGCATTTGTCATGTCAATTAAATTTAAAACAAAAAAATATATTATTAGTTTTTTGTCAATTGTCATCTATATTAAAGTTAACATGTTCAGAATTTAATTTTAATAATGTATATTTTTATGTTTAATTTCATTAATACAAATAGATATAAGGTATGAGAGTTACATAATAATTAATAATTGTTTTTGTTTAAATTTTTATCTTGTAGCTCTGAAGAAGGTCAGAATAAAAAACCGAAACATTTTCAAAATATCGACATTAGTTGTTTTACTAAAAAAAATAATTTTCCCAATAATAAACTCCAATATAATTATCTATATTTTATAATAAATATCTTTGAATTTACGCATATGCCCGGCGGCGTAAATAGTTTTGTGAACTCTGTTGTTTCAAATGAATCTTTTATGGGAGTAAATGAAAATATTTATCAAGAATTCTTCACAGAGCATACCTGACACTTTCACGTGGAAGACCCGTAATTATCAACAATAATGTTGATTGTGATGCCGAAATAGAATAAATCAGTAATTATCATCATTGATATTGATTGTGATCCAAAATAGAATAAACCAAACGGTGAAAAATGTTTTAAACTCTTCGACATTTCTATTTGAAGTTGTTTGCTCATATTATTTGCAGGATATTTAATATGATATTGTTTGCTAGGAAATTGCTAGGAAAAATTGTGATATAGCTTTTCTTTCTACTTCTAAGGGCATTTCTGAGATTCTATTTATTCCATACTTTTAGTATTTTGTTATAAACTTATTGGTTTGAAATATGCAAGGTTTTCTCCACTTACTATGGGGTGAGAGGGTAGTTAGTAAGTAACTAAATGAGGACGATAACGAATTTAGACCAAAAACCGAAAAGTTCGAATTCAGACACAAAACCGAACGTTTGGGTGTTTTTTGTTGTTGTTGTCATATTTGAATAAACGAATTGAAATTAAATCCACCATAAATTTATCAATGGTCTTAATCTAGAATACGTGAACACCACATCCCCGTGATTTATTTATAACATATATAATATTCATGTTTAAGTATTTTGCGGCTGTACACACTTTTCATGCTGCACAAACATCCGTTTAAATGAAATTATATATTGTAAATCATTGTTTTTAAAGTTTTTAGTCTTAATAAAGTCTTAATTAAGTTTTTAGTTCAGTATATACCCGTCAATCTAGAAGGACAATGTATGTTTTTCCATGCAAAATTATGTCGTTTGGAGGCAAAGTCCCAAGTTTTAATAACTACACTTGAGTTCATGCCCACATATACCCACAAATTGGGTAGCGTAGTTCAATCAGCGCCTTAATTGTTCTACTTAGAAGTTGTCTCAACAACTTGGCGTGCATATAGCGTTTACAAAATGCCTTAACAATACTTGGGTTGTTGAAAAAATAAAAATTGTTGTTTTTATGTACATTAAAACTTTATTTTAAATAATTTTGATACTTGTTGCGAAAAACTTTTCAGTTAATTATAAACAATTTAGAAGTGATCAAATTTTAAAAAGAATCAGGTGACTACATATGAGCCGTTTATTTTGAAAGTGGCCTAAGTCCATTTTTAAAAAATATTGAGTTAGTTACCTTAATAGTTTTACTTGATTTTTGCTTGATCTTTTGATTGTGAAGTAACTTGTTACTAATATATTTAAAATCATTAAGATTTTGTAACACCAAAATTTGCTGGGTTAATGAAGTGATGAACAATTTATTTTGAAAGTGGCGTAAGTCCTATTGTGAGAGTTTCAAACCGATATGGAAAATATGCAATTAAAGTTTATGTGATCTCGTAAGCTTTATATTTAATTATTAAAGTAGCAGTTGAATTATAAAAGCGCAATTTATTATAAATACTTTAATTTCAAATATAAGTTTCGATTTGATAATGGATTCATATGGCTCTCCTGATATACCATTGTAATTTTCAGCAAATCGTTAATAATTTGTTTATAACAAATTAAATTACAAAAAAAAACTGTGAGAATATGAATATATCAAGATATCCCAAGAGAAAACTTATGAATCTTCGAATATGAATTTCAATGTAAAAATTAAAAAAATACAAAAAAATACGAGACCACTCACAAACCTCAAATACAAGGAATTATTGTATACCACCTTTGTACACCACATTGTATACCACGTGCACACAATAATTATTTTAAATCCCTCCCGCATACACAAACTGGAGAAGACTGAATAATATTCAATAAAACAATATTTAACAATATAATAAAAAATTATTTAACAACTGTTATTAATCATTTTTGATTTTATAACATAAAAGTGTTTTCTTTTCATTACATATTCATATCTTTATTTCAAGGAAAATTTATTTTATGTATGAATGGACTTGTGTTTTCTTAAAAATTGGAAACGTGATTTTATTGATTTTGAAAGTGGCCCAAGTCCATTTAGAGAAACACCAAAACATTATTCTACTATGTTATCTGTTACCCAAATTTTTAAATTTTATCCAACGCAAACCCTTCAATATCTCGATTCGAACACAAATGGAGTTAGGTAGGTCACTTTCAAAATAAACGGCTCATATATTCGATAATAACAAGATTTGCATCATTAAAACTTAAAACACTGTATCAACTGCATGTAATGACGAGTAGAAATTCAAATTTTGACGTCACCTTTACGAAAAAACCTTTCTGGAGCTCTATAATATTACTGAGCCTTTTTAGGACACAACAAAACACAACAACAACTTTTGTTGAATGCCACAAAGGTGGACTGAAAGCTAGTAAATAACTGGCAAATTTCACATGAGATTTGGTTTGGCAGTCTTAAAAGACTTGGCAATATTATAGATCTCCGGAAAGGTTAATAAATTTATATATTCAGTATTCAGGCTTATCATCCCTATTATTCATCGTTTGTTTTATTGTGAATGGGAAATGAAAAGTTTTTTTTATAATTTAATATTTATTTACCTTACTAGTTTCGGTGTCTTACTGAAGCCTTAATCGCAGGCTCTAAATTATTTGTTTTAAATTAAAAATCATTATGTTTTATGTTTTTATAAATGACAATATATATTTAAATGAAATGTGATGTTCTAATTTTTTTTTAATTTTTAATTCAATTTTAAAAATTGAACATCACATTTCATTTAAATTTATATTGTCATTTATAAAAACATAAAACATAATGATTTTTAATTTAAAACAAATAATTTAGAGCCCGCGATTAAGGCGTCAGTAAGACACCGAAACTAGTAAGATAAATAAATATTAATTATAAAAAAACTTTTCATTTCCCATTCCCAATAAAACAAACGATTTATTAAGTTTATTTTCAATTTGTTATAACTTCTTAATTACAACAAAAAAATAGCATCTTTTGTTACTAGGGCGAAAACTTGTCAATTTTTCGTGAGAGCGAAATTGTGTCACTGTTGTCTCACTTCGAACGTGCGCACATTCGCTCGAGAGGGAAATTGACAATTTCGCCCGTGTTACAAATAAGGTTACAAACAATATTTTTTATTACTCATGCGAGGGAGTGTATCCATAGGTGGGCATTAACTCGTTAATCGTTTAACCGTTAATTAACGAAGTTAACAAAATGATTAACTGATTAACTTTAAAGTTAACTCAAGACAAGAAGAAGTTGAACTTCCGTTAACTTTAGTCCGTTACATTGGTTGGTTGTTAACATGTTGTCATTTTTTGTTTGAATTACGCGCCACGTTCAAAAAAGGAAAAAATCCAGAGCCGAGAAACTACAGAGCCGAATGAAAAAAGAGCGGCCCTGTTGATTATTTGCTCCATGCGAGTGAATACGACAAGTTATTATAACCTGACTTTTTTAGCGTTTGCATCATTTTTAACCGACTTGATTTATATTTTATCCAGCTTTATTTATTTATCTTTTTCGTTTGTGTTAGTTATTGCTGGAAATAACTAATGGTGTAACATTTACTAGTGTACATCAAGAGCACTACTATTTTTACTCAATGTACGCAAAGCTCTGAAAGTGAAGCTGAATCAAATCCTTGGCCGCACTTGAGTGAGTTCTTTATATTCCAATCAAAACTTGGAGAACAGAAGTTGATTCATGAATGCAAACTGCGTTTGCCTAAAGTTTGTACAATAAAGGCTCACATGTCTAGTCTTAATAATCTTAAACATCATGTGAAAAAGACGCATGCATCCAAATATATACAGTTTGAAGAAAAAGTAAAAGCAGCGTCAACTCGGGTTCAGACTAGGCAGGTCCACAACTGACCAACTATGCACCGTAAAACAAATGTTCAAATGCACTATGTAAAACAAATGCACTATGTTACTATGCTGTGTACAACATATGACTTCAAATAAGCTTACGATTCGGTCAATCGCACAAAGTTGTAAAAGACTCTTAAGGAACTCGTCATACCAGGGAAACTGGCAACACTTGTACGCATGACCATGGAAAAGTGTACGGCAAAAGTGCGCATACAAGGACAACTAACTGAAGAATTCACATGAGCGCAGGGACTGATGCAGGGAGATGTATTAGCACCGACCCTCTTCAACCTGGCGCTAGAACGGGTAGTCAGAAAATCCGGTATTGGCAGAAACAACTTACTCACTAACAAAACTGTTCAGCTAGCGGCATACGCCGATGACATCAACATCATTAGCCGAACCAAAGCTGATGAAGAAAAAGCGTACACCTTCCTGAAGGAAGCAGCCAGGGACATATATGGCTGAAAATGCTAACGCAATCAAGAACAACGGCAATGGCGATAACAACACAAGACAACTTAGACCAAGTCATCAGCTTCCACTATCTAGGGGTGATCCTAGACAACGGTAAACCACAGCGGCAAACGGAGCATACTTCGCTCTCGTTCATATATCTTCATATATCTTCCATATCTTCCGATCAAAACACGTGCACAGAAACACAAAAATAAGGATGTACAAAACAATTGTCAGACCAATACCCACATATGGCTGCAAAACCTGGGACTTGACACACACCAGTGGCAACAAAATAGATATCTTTGAGAGGAAGGTATTGCGTAGAATACTCGGACCAATCCAAGACGATGAATAATACAATAAAAAGCCTTTTTCTTCCATATTAGTTAGTCTTCCATAGTAGGTGCGTATATGTTCTGCTACCCGTACGAAACCAGGGCGGGTCGCCTCTGTCGCTTGTAATAATTAATTCAATTAATCTATCTACTTGTTTTTGTTTTATTTACCAATGTATCCCATCCCAAAAGGACGATTAACTTTTAACGGTTAACTTTAACTTGCGTTAAATTTTCGAAATTTTAACGCTTTAACGATTAACGAAGTTAACTTTTTTATTAACGAGTTAACGATTAACGAAGTAAACTTTTGGATTAACTGTGCCCAACTATGGGTGTATCTTAGAAGTTTGGGATCCAGGGGCCATCCAAAAAAAAATTGAATCAAAAATGAAGAATTTTCTTTTTCAATTGTCTCAGGTGGTGTGGATTCGTCATAAGAACTCTCCTCATACTCCGGTATCTCCATAGAATTTACACTCATTTTAAAACGTTCTATTTATTTTTGATTATTATTTTGTAATGTAAAAAACATTCATTAGACATTTCACGTATCTTTTTTAATATCGCAGTCTTGATTGTGTTCATTTTATTTTTATTTATTTGTTTATTTTAATGTAACCTAGCGATATTGAATATTTGCGTGCGTTGCCCAGGTTATGTGGAAATATAACGAGATGTGACATTTTTCGTATTAAATAATCTACGTCAAGAAGTACTTTTCGCGCAAATAGAAGAAGTACTTTTCGTGCAAATATAACGAGATGTGACATTTTTCGTATTAAATAATCTACGTCAAGAAGTACTTTTCGCGAATGAGTAATAAAATGTGAATATATATACATATATATATATATATATATATATATATATATATATATATATATATATATATTTTTTTATTTTATTACTCATGCGCGAAAAGTACTTCTTGACGTAGATTATTTAATACGAAAAATGTCACATCTCGTTATATTTCCACATAACCTGGGCAACGCATGCAAATATTAAATATCGCTAGGTTACATTAAAATAAACAAATAAACAAAATAAAATGAACACAATCAAGACTGCGATATTAAAAAAGATACGTGAAATGTCTAATGAATGTTTTTTACATTACAATATAATAATAACCGTATAATAATATTAACGGTTACTTTCGATTTATTACATAAATATTTTTTTTCAAAAACCCATTTTCAATTTTCACATTCTTCAACATTCACTGACAACAGAGTTATTGAGTTTAATTTTCTTGTATATAAAAAATACCGACTACCTCAAAATAACCTCTCTCTACATTTTTATTTTTACAATTCAATTAAGAAACCTATTCGAACCGGATAATAGTAACTATTTCGATATTAGTTCATTGCATATCCGAAGAGCACACCCCCAGCATATTATTTTCGAAGCAAAAAGTTTTTTTCAAGATGATATTTTAGACATGATATTTTTCGAGCATATATCTCGGGTGTGATCTATATGAACACTCGATTCAACTTTGTTAAAAGTGAGGATGTGGAAAATTTGAAAAGCAAAGATGAAACTTTTTAAATATTGCTCTATTTTTAAATATATTTGAAAATAGAGCAATAGGATATATATAATAAATATATATATATATATATATATATATATATATATATATATATATATATATATATATATATATAATATATATATAATATATATATTAGGAATAAATCTAGACAGTGCGACAGCTAACCCAAAGTAGGAACAATAAATCGGGACGTCTAGTCAGTCACCCAATTTATGTCAGAAGTCGGAAGAAATCGGAAATAGAAACTGTTGCCGTCATTCATCATTCATCGACATTACCTACTGCTAAACATGTGCTTCTCTTAACCTCTTTCATTTATTTCTAACCTGGGCTACTTGGATCCAGTTAATAGGGACGCGTTTCACTTACAATTAGTCTACTATTGGAAACACCATACTATAATATAGATAATCACATAAACTTTCCAACGAACACATTTCTCAATTAGAATTTTGATGCTTTGCAGGTGGTCATTTGTTCCTTATGCGGCTCTGAAAACTCTTGTTCAGGTGGTTGGAAAAAGTCAAGTTTGGTTGTGAGACGACTATTTATGACCATGCGAGATCAGGCTCACTGGGCTATAGTTTTTTAGGTCTTTGTTACCCCATCAGTGCACAATAACGATGAATTAATTTTTCCATGTTGTTGATGTTATTCATTCCGTGAGACACTTATTGATTATGAGATTTCCTCTTTGGTTATCCCCGGTAGATCTTCAGATCCGTGCTTTCCGATCCGTGCAATTCAGGGAATAGTAGCGGTACATTCCGATTCCGTAGAGGCATGTTCCGTGATCCCTATACAGGTTTGAATAGAAGCGTTTTGCAGTTTCCAGGATCTTTTCATCGTTGCTGATAGTTTTGGCCGTTTTCGTTCTCGAGTTTGGTGTTTTCAGCACTGTTTGGTGTTATTTTCTGTCTAAGTACTTTCTTATTCTTCTTCTCTTCTAGAGTCTTCGCTACCCATTTTTTGTTATAATCTCTAATGTCTTTCCTAGTAGCTATTGATCTCTTTATTTAATGTTCTCAGTTGATTTGTAGGTAGTGGATGCTGTTGTAGTTTATCTCGCATTTGCTTCATAGGTTCTCTTTGCTTCATTGTCGTTTATTTTCCTTTTGCACTGATCAGTTTCGTACCATGTCACTGTTTTGCCTCTTGCATCGACGTTATGATTGCGTGGTTCAGGGTTCTACATTCATTTCGTCAATCATTGCAGTCATCATAGAAAATAAATTCTGATGGAATTGGTAATTATTGATTCGTTGGATCAAATTTCAAATATAAATAAAAATGTGGAACTTGTCCAGAAGGAGAATTCAGATCAACAAATCAGACAATTCCAATTCTGTTAATCGATGCATATTTTATCCTAATTTATTTCGTTACCTGCGTTAAAAACCAGTAAACACTGACCTAAATATTACTAGTCAATGAACATTTTGCGACTTATATTTCCAAAAATGTGTTCATTAATTTCGGCGCTATTCTTCATTTTATTCACAGATACCAACAAAATACCATACCACAGATACCATAGCCATACCTTATGTTAACAAAATAGTACTCAAAACTACCACCAGATAAAAGCTACTAGAGCCAATGCCCATACAAACAACTTTTCAGCCTTTCAGCAATCAAGTTGGCAGCATTCAAGTAATACCAGAGACGTAACGACTTGAGCAACAACAGGTTTTGATAATTTTCTGTAGAGTGATAGTATTATTAAAGTGAGTGCTTTTGTAAGAGTAAACAAGGAAGATCGCCCAGTAAAAGCTTTGAATGAGTTATTCTGCTTAATTACAGGAAAAAGTGTCAAAGGCAATTTCAGTGAAATCCTAAAATCAGTAAACCAAAATGTTGCCACCACCGACAAATTTATAGAACTATTTTATCAGAATTTTCATGAGAATTTAAAACTATTAAATTTATTTTTTATTACTCTGCGTTAAAAGTATTATCTGGTGCACGTTTTTTATTACGAGAAATGCCACCTTTAGTTGTATTTCCCCGTAACTTGGACAACGCACGCAAATTCAATATCGCCAGGTTACATTAAAATATAAATTAAAGCAGGGAAGGTAGTAAAAGTTGTCTACAATAAGATCCTCATAGATAATATATGGCACAGGTAACCCAGTAACAAGTTCGCTGGAAGAGCTGTTTTTTCACTAAGCACTAAAGGAAGTACGGGGAAGCATAAAGGGGGAAGGGAAAACTTTAAAATAATAGCATGGAACATAGCAGGGCTAAAGAAAAGATTAAAAGGAGAGGAGAGCAAATCTATTAATCAATACATAGCAGAAATTCCACTTGATAGGGCTAACGGAAACACGGGTTGAAGAAAAGGACTGGAACGAAGTAAGAAACCTACTGCCAGCGGAATACAGATGGAAATGCCAATCTGCAAAGAGGATCTCCAACAGGGGAAGAGCAAAGGGAGGGATAATTACCGGGATAAAACTTGTAGCGGAAAAAGAATACAATATGGATATGGAGAACATCGAAGGGGTACAGGAGAGGTATATAGGTACAGTACGAGTAGGCGAAGATAAGTGGAGAGTAATTACTGTCTATAACAACAAGAACCTATAGAGCATTATGAAACACATTGAGAAAAGCCTGGCAAGGGATTCAGGAGAGAAAGTACTGATCGTCGTAGACTGGAATGTGAGGATCAGAGAACTCTAAGCTGGAAGTCTCGATGCAAAAGGTGTGGCAATAGCTAGACTTTCGAAAGACAAAACAGTTAACAAGGAGGGAAAAAAATGGATAGACTGGGTTGAGAAT
Source organism: Phosphuga atrata (assembly GCA_944588485.1). Classification (NCBI taxonomy): domain Eukaryota; kingdom Metazoa; phylum Arthropoda; class Insecta; order Coleoptera; family Silphidae; genus Phosphuga; species Phosphuga atrata. The sequence goes on from OX155898.1 coordinate 31,585,782, forward strand.
CATAACTGGTATGTGCTAAATGGGTGCATTAGACATGCTAAATGGCGATTGGAAAGGGAAGTTAACGTATATTGGTAACTCGGTTGACTTCGGGATCGCCAACGAAGTTGTCATAAGATGTATCGATGTTATCAAAATAGGAGAAAGGCTGGAAACGGACCATCTACCACTATAAATTTCCCTGTATGGTGAGATAGATAGCGGGGGGAAAGCAAGGGTGTGGTTAAACAAACTGTGATGTGGAATGAGTCGGCTATTACGCGATACCAGGAAAACTTAGACAGGATGGGAGGAGTGGAAGATGCGGAACTATCGAAACTCACTGCTATGATAAAGAAAGCACTAATTGTTAAAATATCACACCCAAAGAAAAATTGCAGAAATGGTTGGATAGACGAGGAGCTAATAGATATAAAGAAAAGAACTAGAGCCGAATTTAGAGCCTGGAGAGAAGGAAGAACAATGTTATGATAAAATGTTATGATAATTTTGATGTTATCAAAATAGGAGAAAGGCTGGAAACGGACCATCTACCACTATAAATTTCCCTGTATGGTGAGATAGACAGCTGGGGAAAGCAAGGGTGTGGTTAAACAAACTGTGATGTGGAATGAGTCGGCTATTACGCGATACCAGGAAAACTTAGACAGGATGGAAGGAGTGGAAGATGCGGAACTATCGAAACTCACTGCTATGATAAAAAAAGCACTAATTGTTAAAATATCACACCCAAAGAAAAATTGCAGAAATGGTTGGATAGACGAGGAGCTAATAGATATAAAGAAAAGAACTAGAGCCGAATTTAGAGCCTGGAGAGAAGGAAGTACAACACTCGAAAAGCTCAAAAGGCAGAATAAAGAAATGAAAGAAGCAGAGACGATAAAGAAACGAGAGTGGGAGGAATGCCAAATAAAGAAAATCAGCCGGCTGAGCAGAGAGTCGGACATTTGGAAACTGATTGCCGCAAGGAAACCAAAAAGAGAGATCTCAGCAGTAATTAGCACAGAAAAGTGGAAAAATCACTTTTGCAAGTTGCTGGCCGGAGAGAAGGAAATTAGGGTGCAAAGATGGAGAGGCTTTAAACCAGTGGAATCGCAATTACAAGAAATTACAGAGGAAGAGGTTGAAACGGTTATGTCGGAACTCAAAAGAAAGAAAGCTCCAGGCCCAGACTCGGTGCCAAGTGTGGCGTGGTGCCACAGCAATTGTGAAGGACAGACTTCGTGGCGAACTTAACAGCTTTTTCAAAGGTAGCAAACAAATTACGGACAGTTGGAGAGAAGGAATTATTGTACCAGTTTTTAAGCAAGGTAACAAGTGGGAACTGGTAAGCTATAGGGGGATAACTCTAATTGACACGTCATACAAGATCTATGCAAAGATACTGGAAAAAAAGTTACAGGAAGAAGCAGAGGAGAGGAATCTAATCCCAGAGGTACAAGCTGGCTTCCGAAAAGGACGCGGAACAACCGAACTGAATTATATCATACAAAGAGAAATAGCTAAACCAAAGGGGAAACTGTACGCGACATTTTTGACCTCAAGGCTGCATATGACTCAGTAGTAAGAAAAAATGTGGGAATATATGAGGGAGAAAGGTATATCGCAACAAATCGGGGAGAGCATTGAGCAGCTATATGAGAGAACATGGTGTAGAGTGAAGATAGGTGAAAGGCTATCTGAAAGATTTGAGGTTAGGAAAGGGCTAACACAGGGGTGTCCGTCAAGTCCACTAGTATTTAATCTATATACTGCGGACCTCGAGAGAACGCTAAGCTTGGGTCAAGCGGGAGGGGTGGTAATAGGGACGAGAAAGGTTTGGAGTCTAGCTTATGCGGACGACGTCGTTGTCTTCGCAAGCTCGAAAGTGGAAATGAAAGAAGTGTTGGTACGAATGGAAAAGTTTTTTAAAACACGCATGTTAAAGGTAAATGTGCTGGAAAACAAACAACTGGTACATCGCCCAACAAGAAACAAATTCTAACAAGGTGTCAAACAACGCGGTTATGAGAGCGGCTAAATTTGAAAGGAAAGTGAATAGTGCGGGAGTGGAAAGAATAGTGAAAGAAGTTCTAAAAGTGATAAGATAGGGGGGTAAAGGGAGTTATAAGGAAACAAAATGGGCATGCCTGCGCAAGCGAATGTATGAAAGAGGGGTATGGAACCAAGAGATCGAGAAAATGATGAATAAGAGAATGTTAGTGGAAAGGATTCTGGCAGATAGACTATTGGAGATAGAGCTGCAAGAGAGGCTAAGACACATAGATGAGTGTACCTATAATAGAGACTACAGCAAAATCCAAGTTTTTGGCAGATGTCCAGAGTATCTAGTCAATCCTAAAGCCCCACAAGTAACAATTGCCTGGTTTAGGTGCGGTAGTGAGGAAAGGGGTAGAAGATATTGGATGGCTGCAACAGATAGGACTTGTTGAGCATGTGGAGAAGTGGAGGAGCTGTGGGAACATTGGGTGTTAAGTTGTAAGAAATGTGAATGGAACGAAGAGGAAGTTAGTGGCGAAAAACTGGAAGGTTATGGATGAGAGTGGCTCGGGTTTTGTGTACATGGAAAAAATATCGAAGTGCAAAGGACAGGGTTAAAGGCTATTTTTTGTTTTCTTTTTATTTATGTTTTTTTTTTCTCCTTGCGTTCTTTTTACTTAAACAGGATCTAAGAACTTATGAACTGTTTATTGTTTCTGTATTAATTTGGATATTTTTATTTTCCGTTTCATTCTGGTTTTTCTTTTTGTTCTTTTTTTTGGTTTTATTCTTTTGGATATTTTTTTTTCTTTGGATGACACTAATGTACGAACTGTCGTGTATTTACATTTATGCCAATAAAGGATTATTATATTACATTAAAATAAACAAATAAAAGTTTTTGTGAAAAAATCAAAATAAACTTTTTATTTATATAAAACTCATTTATTAATGCTTATAGAAAATTAGATTTACATTCAAATGAGAAAAAAAAACATATTGTATATATTTACAGTATAATTATAAAATTCATCTTATGATAGGAATAAAATGGAGAAAGCCATAACTAAACAACCAAAAGCAACATAAGGTGATTTCCTTTCACCAATTCTTGCACATTTCCAAAAAGTACCAGATATCCTAAAACAAAAATATATTAATACACAACAATCAATGTATATTACTTTTCAGGGAAATATTTGGGAACCATTTCTTGTTTTAATTCGAACATTAGTAAAAGCAATTATTTGCACTTTTAATAACTTTGTCCTTTCAAGGATTGGGAGAGACTGTCTCTCAGTGTGTCTTGTCCACTTGTCGATTGTAAAAAAATTAGTGATATTTCTTTGTTAAATGATTTCAGGGGGCAATTTTTAATACCATTACCAAATACATAATGGTATATAAGTAATAAGATCTTTCAGATAGAATGGAACAATTTTTGATATAAAGTGTTTTATTAAAAGTAATTAAATGAATACAAAATTGGTCATTTAACCTGTAAGCAGATGCAGTCAAAAAATCAAATGAGAATGCACAGTCAATGAGTACATTGTCATTGACTGTGCATTGTCATTGACGTTGTTAGATGTATATTTGTCTACTATTAAATGTTCTTCAAACCACACCAAAAAGACTAATTAATAAAAAGAGACTTCATTCAATTGAGTGTTCAAACTAAAGTGGTAACTGTGAGATACATGGTCCCAAATTAATTATAAGTTTACTAATACTTTGTAATTCTTTGATAAAATGTAAATAGTAATAATAGTATTACAGATACAACATAGATTGTTTTAAAGTTTCAAATTTATTGTAGAAATACAACACATGTTTCACTAATACTGTGGCTTCTTCAGGTAAACATATGTTGTATTTCTACAATAAATTTAAAACTTAAGAACAATCTATGTTTTATCTTTAAAATTGAAATGAAGTTTCAGCTTATTTTGAAAATGGAGCTTAGCAATTGAACAAAGCATTGCTTATGTAGAGAATTTTATTAGAAGGAACTCTATTATTCAAACTCAAAAGTGTTTTCGACAAAAGCTTAATTTTCAAGCGCCGCCAAACTGCAGTAAAATTGTAAGATGAGTACTAAACTTGCAGAGAAAAAAACTGCTAGAACAGAAGTGAATACTTTGCAAGTTAGGAACAGAATTGAAGAAAATTTCAATCAATACATTTCAATCAGATATTTGATGGTAGTTTTCAAATTACAGCACCAGAGCGCACAATGCGAGTGTTCCAACATCAGCAATGCCTCGCACCGACGAGCACAAGGAAAAGCTCTGCTCTCGGGTGTAATGCGCAAGTGGTACCAATAAGTTAACATGAAATTTGAATTGTTTTTTTCATTGAGTTGCCATAATTGATGTGTATTTCATTATTTTTGTCAACAAGAGTATAAATACTGAATTGTTGTTAATAAATATTTGTTTTGCAACCAATATATGAACCATTTATGAAGAATCAGGTATAACAGTTACTTTCAATGTATTTTCCTTTCGGTTATTTAATTATTGTAAAACTTTAGCGAATTAAAATTCTTTCTATTGTTTACTTATTAAAAGGTAAATTTATTTTTCAGATTTTTAATGCACTCTATTGTCGCATTTAAAAACTAATCTGTTCCAACAAAGCCTCTGCTAATGCGGCATTTTGCGGCACTGAGTCGCACTGTGCTCCCGTAATTGGAAAGCAACCGATATCAACAAGATGGTGCAAGGCCTCATGTATCCAACATGTCTATAGGAGTGTTAAGAGAGTTCTTTCTGCTGGTCTGCATGTATCATCCTTTATATATAATTGGTCATTTATTAAACGGAAGAAATTTGTATTATATAAATTCATAGAAGGCCAGAAAGCCAGTCAACTCATCGTCTATTATTTTCAGTGAAGAAAAAGGGGACTTCAGTCCAAATATTAAATAGAAAAATTGAATATAAAGTGTTTTTTTACAAGTTGTCTATATTTACATCAAATTGTCTTAAAAGGACTTCATTCTGATGACTATACGTGAAATAATAGGACTGATTTCCTGGATTGACCAACAGTGGTGGTCAGAATAAAAACCACTGCATCTCACGAATGCTTCTTGCATTAACTGATGTATGTAATTTATAACTTTGTGAAAAATCGAGTTTAAAAAACCTATTTACAATGTTAAACTGTAAATGTAAACTGTTCTTAAACTGTTAATTTCGGCAAAAAGGCCATCGGTCCGATATTTCAAAATTAAATTGAGAATGATTGATTAGTGATTTTGTTACATTAATCACATATATGCAGAATGTCAATATAACCTAACCAAATAGCCTAAGCATAACCTAAGCAGTGTAATATAATTAATTATCATTATTCTTCAAACAAAGCCTTTTTACAAGTGATTTACATGAATTATTGTATTTTATGGTAATATTTACATTATCTTGCAAGTTTTGTTTTATGAGTACTAAGCCTGGGTTTAGCTGTACCAAATCTACAATCCAATAATTCTATGCAGAATCATTTCATTAAATACGTATATTAACTAACAAGTGTCCTAACCGGGGGGTCATCCACTCGCCGAAATGTTGCATATGTATTCGCAATTATCCTGATTTTTTGGTAATTCGAAGAAATTACTAGCGCAATGCGTAATTATGTCACGTAATTATCCTAATTCTTTGGTAATGCGAAGTACTCGGATAAATCACAAGCATAATGCGTAAAAATGTCAGATAATTTTTGAAATTCTTAGGTACTGCAAAGTAATGTCACGTAAAGGAGGGGAATTCGAAATAATTTCTTTTAATGACCTGAACGTCAAGCTACGTACTAACGGTATAGAAAACTAGCGTATAGTCCTGCTATAGTTTGACTATAACTGTATGATCGTTTTGTATAGTCCAAAACTATTCGTATAGTTGAACTATACGAAGCTTCACACAGCTATAGTCAAACTATAGCAGGACTATAAGCTTGTTTTCTATACCGTGTGTTGTTATTACCTATGAAAATAAAAGTGCTACTAATAAGACATCACGTTAGTGGCATCGTCATTAAATAACAAGTGTGTTGAATTTTTATACATTTATTGAAAACAGATTTGAATACAACAACATTCTCTTCTCACACTCTAAAGTGCTTTTTCACATGTTTGTATTGACGCTCCATAACCAGTTTTTCAAATTGTCTCAACTGGAAGATCCTGAACCCAGAAGCTCCATGGGGCCATACAAAATTAATCCATTTTATATAATTGTGCCAATATCTTCTTTTGGCCATATGAAGCTATCTAGTCTAGATTTATTTTTTAAAATATATTTTTATAACATATTTATTTTATATATATATATATATATATATATATATATATATATATATATATATAACATATTTCTTATTCTAATTTTTTCTCGAATTATATAAGTCTATTGCAAAGTCATTGCGTATTGTGATTTCTAATTCACTGTCACTTTTATTATTCGCCTTCAGAAGTAAAAATTTCTTCTGGATCATAATTCTCCTTTTAATTTTCTTTTAGAAATATAATTCCTTTTACGCGATGAATTCTATCTGATAATAGTCTGCCAGATTAACTACCGAATAACCAAGTTAGGATTGATTTTAGGACTCTTTGTGAAAAATTGCCCAATGTTCTGTATAAGTTGTATAAGTTCATATTTGCCATCAAACTTTCATATGCCAATCGTCCAGCAGTAATGAAATGGAGCAAAGTAAAGATGAGCATGGGACAAGTTTCTCGCTCCAAATCCTATCCCGTGGGACGGATGCCTGTTACTGTCCCATCCCATCACATTTTCGTCCCACCCCATAAACTTAAAATTTTCGTAAAAACTCGTCCCACTGCGTCCCCATACAAAATTGTCGTCCATCCGATCCCACGCGACGTTCATACCACTCATTCCATCCCATGGGACGATGGGATGGGATAAGTCCATGCGATCCCATGCTCATCTCTAGTGCAAAGCCATTTTTTTCAGTTGATCCTGATATCGAATTTCTGGTTTTTATTTCCGTTGAGTTTCTTGTGAGTGCTACAACACTTAAAAACTACAAAACATCCTGTGATATTTTCTTTGCTAAATGATTTGAATATTTGTGTATCCCCAACGATATTTGGAACAGCTGAAATTCTGCAAGTTCTATAGGTTTCTTTTTAATTGCGCTTTGTACTGTTTCACAAGTTTGAAAAGTCAGTTATTTTATATTGTGTAAAGTCAAAATTATTTATTACTTTACATCGTTTCCTGTTTCTGAAGAAATATATTTTTTTGCAGCAGGATTACCATTGTCTTTAAGAGCTTCCTCGGGAGATTCTCTCAGAGCTTCCCAAGTAAGAGTTCAGTAGAAGCTCACTGTCCTACAGCGGGGCGAGGCATGACACGGCATGACGACGCGCATGATGAGCTCATGTGGGTGTAGTAAGCACGTAATGTGGACGTACTGTGAATATAATGTCAACGTAATTCAGGGAATGAAAGAGTAATTCAAGGAATCCAAGAGTACGTTGTGTAATGTAGAGCAGGGGTTCTCAAACTTTCCGAAGTCGGGGAACACTAAAATCTGATATAGTTTTACAATATAATATAAACGTTAAGATAGGGGTCGCAGGTAGCTAACCTTTTTCAAACCAAAAGAGTAATAACAAACAGAATAATGTTCGCAAAAACACTCTGTTATTGTAGAGCAAAAAAGAAACAGAATTGTGTCGCAGCATGTGATTGGCAACCCCCTTCTTCAAAGTGCTACTTTGAGAAAATAATAATACGTATGTGAAAAAAATATGTACCGATATTGATTGATGCAAATATATTTATTGAAAACACAATTAAAATTACACTATTTAAAAAAAATGAGCTTGACGATCTTGAGAGATCTCAGCGTTATTGGGACGAATAAATGATAAAGCCACACGCATTTTTTCTTCTAAATTCCGTAGTCTCTCGCGTTTGTTTGTCTTTATATTAATAATAGTTGAAAATTCTGCTTCGCAAAGATATGGCGTGGAAAATAACAATAATATATTAAGGACTTAATTGCTTATATTCGGGTATTCATCTTTAACAGAGACCCACAAATTTTCAGGAGTGTTATCATGGAACTGTAATTTTTATCTACGATCTGAAGAAAGCGACATCAGTTCTTATTCTTCTTTTAAAGTAAAACTAGAAAATTCGGAAGAAACAAACGGGTTTCTTATCCAATCATATTGCTCTGGGCTTAACAATAAAAAATATTTTTCAAGTTTTTCTTCTATTGTTGATAAATGCTCCATTATCAACGAAACGATTGGTATTTTGCACAGAGGAGAACATTTCTGTTTCTCTCTCTTACGTGTTTTCCCATAGTAATACTATATCTTACAGCAAGTATGAATGCGTTTTTTTGGTGAGGTGAGAGTTTGCTCACGAGCGCCAGCGAGTTAGCAATCACACCGAATAAAAAAAAAACGCTTTCATCTCGAGTAGTAAATGCAATTTTTTCTACTGATGTCGGTTACAGAATCCATAATTCGACTTTAATAAATCCAATTCGAAGCGAACTGTCAATACAAATTTAATTGTTGGTTTGGTCGTTTCCATGGTAACATATTGCATTCTCATAGAAGGTGATACTTTTCAAGTCAAATGTCCTAATTTAATTTCGTTTTTTTAAATAGTTTCAGGCTCGTTTTAAGTTTGAACATAAAATATTCCATTGAAATTGATGTAATCAATAAGAAAGTCCATGCAAATTTGGTTAGTTTAGTGTTTTAATCGAGAAAATCATAAATTTAAAATGCTCATTTTCGTCTCTAGATGTGAAAATATTGTCATCTCTAGAATGAACAAATGTCACTTTCATGTAGTGTAAGCCGTGGAAAAATGTCATTTTCACATATATCAGTAGAAAATAAACTTTTTTGGCCTCCTGAATTGTAAAGCTAGCTTTGACATCATGTATACGTCCAGCGAAACTAGATTTTTACGTACAATGTTGCAAAGTACGGCTACGATGCGGAAAAGTGACCAGTAAATTTTAACCTTTCAGGGACACTTACAAAATAAATTAAGTAGAAGACAATAAAATCTAATTTAAAAAACGCTACTTTACACCACATTTGTCACGATAATGTAGAAAATAAGAGTGATTTTTAAATTTTACTGTGCGTCTGACATTTGGAAAAATGACATAACCATAACCTAATAAATTTGAATTAGTAAAAATGTCAAGGTTTGTGAGTACCAACATTAAAAAATTAAATAATTTCCAATATTGTAATTAATCTAAATCTATTTGTTTCTTAAATAATAATTGTCGGCCAAAAATCTTATACAAATTTCGTGCTGAAATGATTGACAATGCTTCAGCAAATGCCCTTCGGGCTCGTTCCCCAAACCAGCTGTTACATTGTAAAATCAATGTTTCCGCACTCTAATGAAAATAACTATTTTGTACTGATATATGTGAAAATGGCATTATTAAAGACGAATTACTATTATTAAAGTCGAATTATGGATTCTACAACCGAAATCAGTAGAAAAAAATTGCATTTACTACTCGAGATGAAAGTTTTTTTTGGTTCGGTGTGATTGCTAACTCGCTGGCGCTCGTGAAACTCCCACCTCACCAAAAAAACGCCACTTTCATCTCTTGCTGTAAAATATACTATTTTTTATTAAACACAATTTGTCAGTCGATGTAAGAATGTTTTCATCTTTTCCGTGCATACTCATATTGACAGTATTAAAGTAAGCAAAAATATCAGCCAAATACGCCAAATTATTACAGCAATCAGCATTTTTTAGATACTTCACAAAAAGTTTTTGATTTTTTGTTCAATAAAAAAACAAGTAATTCATTTTTTAATGTCAACACACGATTTAATACTTTGGTATGAAGAACTCAGCATGGGCGTAGCCATGGGGGGAGCTTGGGGGTTCAACCCCCCCCCCCTCCTTTTATATTGAAATCAGGAGGGATGTGTAGAAATCACTATCTTCAAGAGAGCATGGTAGATGTGGAGTTTTAGAAAGCACAGCTTTGTGTGTCAGTTTAAGAAAGTAAATTGATGCATTGCTGCAAATTTCTTCAAAATTTCCTTCTTCCCCAAACATAATTGTCACTATTTCACAGCAGGCAGGCAAAATTCTGCTATTAAAGGCAGAGATTCTGCTATTGTGTGTGGCTTTAAGTTTAGTGCTACTAACTCGGCAATTCATTTTTCATTTTTATGTTTTCATTTTTTATTTTTATGTTCAGTTTTGAAATGAAGCCTTAATTTAGCGGGGGCCAGCGAGTTATTAGCAAGTTTCTTTCGGCATACAATGCAGAGAGGTGTTGCACAATCTGTATTTCCGGTCGAGGAAAATCTTTGGGAAAGGAAATTTTTTAGTATTCTAGGGCCTAACCGCTAGGAGGAGGGCCTAGCGAATTATAGAATAGGATTACGCAGAATTTTGATAACTGCAATCATATTTTTTAATATTGATTTTTTCGCGGAACACTTGAATGTGCATCGCGCAACACCAGTGTTCCGCGGAACACGCTTTGAGAACCCCTGATGTAGAGTAACACTTACGTACTGCTAAGGAATGCAAAGTATTGTGCAGTAATGCATCAAAATATTAACATGTATTGCAAGACTGGATGACCCCTCGGCCCTAACCAGAGATACAAATCATCTCTCAGCCAATTGTTTGCTAAAAATTTCCAGAGATATAATTCTAGTTACCATCTTGTTAAGAGTCAACAACTGTTATGTATTCTGACCTTAAACCATCTTAAAAATATATGACTATTTGACCATTTTATGTATGACTATTTATACATGGAAATGAACTATTTATACTTTTCACTTTAGAGATTTTTATCTAAATGACTTTTAGTCAATTTTAGAATTCAAATTTATTCCCAGAAAGATGTATATACAGAGAATAGATGTGGGTTCGTTAAAGTATTTGAATCTTGATAGTTATACATATATACATGTAGAGACAAGTTTTCTTCTAAATCATTTGTAGGACTTTTCTTTGGTGAGACTGGTTGGGAGTTTATTGCAGAGGAGGATTTCATTAATATTTGGTCCTAGGCTGCATATCGTCAGTCTACATCTAGGAGTGCACAGTTTATGGTGTGCCCTGGTGGGATAGTTATGCTTCTCCATATTTTTGGGCAAGGTATGTTTGATTTTATGGATGTGACTGCTTATTTCCATTATGTATAGGCCAAGGACCATTAATATTTTCAATTGCACGAAGTACTGCTTACATGAATTTCCAGTTCCGGTGATGTACCCCATGTAGAAGATTATGATTAGCTGTGTATATTGGCTTGAACTATTTTTTCCATAAAGGTAGTAGGTGTTAAAACGACTTGAGCACATAATCTCATTTTTGCCAATTTTTGACTTAGTCACTTTTGGCTGTACACTCACGATATAATTTATGTTTAAGTTTTTTTAGTGTACTTAGGTTTATGTGTAAGATAATAATATTAAGACCCAACAACTGTTATTGGATGCAGCCTTAAACCATTTTATATAAATCCTCTCCTCCAGCTCTCGCAGCATCTTCAAGTCATCATATCTCTTTTACCTCGCTATACATTATACTTAATATTGTGCTATACTATAATATTGTGCTTTTATAGAATATTCCTAATCTATAAATACATTTTCTATTTAAACATATAACAACAACAAAAATACAACACTGTGTTTATTGGGGGTCCAGAACTGGTTAATGGCATTTCAATGGAAAACATTAGTATGAGTTATAAGATCCATTTACAGAAAAACTTAAACTCGTAAGTGTTGAGGTATCACTTTATTGCAAACAAGTCAGTTTATTCATTCATCATCAGTCATTTTAACCCTTTTGATGCCCCGATCATTTTAGTTGGTGTGCATATGACAAGATTGTCTCATCACAAGCATCGTAAGATAAAAGCCAAATGATATACCTGTTGCTATGACTGCAACATCAGCTTTTGAGGAGATTGTTATATTATATATAACTTATAAATATATTATATATATATATATATATATATATATATATATATATATATATATATATATATATATATATTTTCATTGTCATATTCATTGGAACTATGCATAAATTGGATTGATATGCATGTTGTACATTATTTCTAAATAATATTAAAAATAATTAATAATATGAGTAAATTATAGATGTCACAAGTCAAGTACCAAACTGAAAAGTGCAATTAGATGTAACAAAAAAATTGGCTTGTGATAATTTGTTCTTGACAATTTGGTTTATTTTATTTGTGAAATCAAATAATTGTTTTTAAACCCTTTAATTCTATGGATATGTTTTGTTAATTTGAAATTGATACTTACCCTACTTTGCTTCTATCCATAATACTGGGGAAAAGTGATCTTAGATATGCACAAGTACATATTAACAGAAGAACTACTGTTAATAAACTTTGGAAATTAAATAAGGCAGACTAGAAAAGAAAACTCATTTGTATTGGAGAAGATACTTCTTCACCTATTTTCTGCTATAAACTATAGGAAGAAATGTACTATAAATAATTTACCATTTATAATTATGTTTCTGATGTGAGTTAGACACTAAAAAAGAATTAATTGAATAAATATTGACTTAGATATTTACATTTGACAATTGTCACTGTATCGACATCGTCACCACGTATTATAAGCTATGTGAAGTTAGTCACATCTTTCGAAAATATTGAAAGTGTGTATATGTGGCTGCAACCAATCTATCTCATCTTTATCAACAATTATCTACGCGTTTAATTTTTATACAGGGTGTTTTTCAAATTCAAATATATTTATTTCATTACTAAAGTATAGTAAATAAATTAAATACATTACAAATACTTTGTAAATTAAATGTGTCGCTGGAATGAATAAGTGATATAACTCTGTTTATACTACACCTTCGAGAAGAACTCTTTTACCTCGTATGGTCCAATGTTATTTAGGAGTTGGAATAGCTGCTTCATGAAACTCTTTATGTTACCAATTTGTTTGATTTCTCGTGGCAGAGCATTGAATTGTTTCATGCTAATACACAGGGGATTTATTTCGGTCAACGTAAGAGCATGCTTAGATAGCTGATAAAGCTTTGTTATATCTTGTTATCCGTTCATTGGGTTTATCAAAACCTATGAAGAGGTGTTTATGTTTCTTGAGGAACACAATGTTCTCATAGATCTGGGGGCCCCCGCCAAGTCCAGCACATCCTTTCGAAGCGACTCACGGCGACTCAAATATTAGACACTTATATAATATTTATATAATAATTATAATGACTTGGCAATTGCACAGCAACATATTCTACTAATTAAAATACTTTATTCTTAGGTTTACTGGTGCCTGTGATAAAATGATTTTCATTAGTACAGGTACCAACTATACTCACTTTTTTATTATTACCTGTTACCTAAGCAAAACTGTTTTGTATTTGATCCTTCTAATTGTGTATTTAGTGAAATAAACTTATTATTATTATTATTTTTACTGTTTAGATTTATTTAGTTATCGAAATAGTAGATTATTCTTTTATAATTATGTTGCTGTGCAATGCCAAGTCATTATAATTATAATTATAATAGAAATAAAGGTGTCTAATATTGATACGGTCACTATAAATGTTGATAAGTAATTGATTAGATAACAATTTATAAGAAGTTGTTGAATAGGTGTTTCCATATACTAAAGAAACTGACTTGGTCTTACATGAGATCTCACAACTTTTTTTGCGATAGAACTCCGTTACGGAATTTGCAACTTGGAATTTGCGTTACTGCGACTTGGATTTTTTTTAAATCATATGTTTTTGATGGGATATACATGGCTGTAGTTGTTAAAATGTTCTCCTTTCGGAAATGTATTCTGCAGGGTTCACGGTAGTGTGTACCATTTCCCCAGAACATAATTCCAAATCTAAGGAAGCTGTGGAAGATGGAAAAATACAACATCCTCATAACATCGGTCCCAACATATCGTTGGATGGATCACATACCAAATATTGCCTTAATGAGTCTCTTTGGCAGGTAGTTGGTATGCGAAACCCAGTCTAGTAATTGATCACAGTCTATGTGAAGTCCGAGGAGTCTTACAGAATTTACTTACTGATTCATACGCGTTCACGATTGCCATATTCGTCAGGGTATTCTGCTTCGTTTTAAAAATTAATGTTTGAGTTTTTTCCTTGTTTAGTCTGTCTATTAGTATCAAACCACTCTTTCATCGACTCAGCAGCTCTTTTTGCATTGGTGCTAGTATCGTTAATTGCACTATTTAATTAATACCAACAGTCGTCCGTATAGTTGATCATAATGTGAGGTGAGTTGATAGGGGTTCCAGCAAGGTCATTTATAAATAGAGCGAAAAGTAGTGGCCCCATTGTGCTACCTTGTGGAATATCCGTCTTGATTGTACTTGGAGGAGAATATACAAATCCCTGTGGAGTTCAGATCCCTGGAAATTTGTGTCCGATTAGTTACGAAGGGTTTTTTGGACATTCGATATATATCTTCCCAAGTGATACTTAAATTTTTGTTTTGTTTGATACTACAATTTTTACTTTGATGATACTTAAATTTTCATTTATAATTTACTGTTAAATAAGTTTTATTTAGAAAATTACAGTTTTAAACAATTTTGAATTGCAAAGGAGGAAGGAGCAATATTTTACAATTGTATATTTTGTAACTAAGGCGGTAAGTTGAGGCAAGAGCGAAATTGAGAAGTGACAAGAACGAAATGAGTGCGCACATTCGCTCCGGAGGGCAATTGACAATACCGCCGGTGTTACAAACAATATTTTTTATTACTCATGCGAGGGGACGCATCTTACAAGTTTTGGATTAATTTTTTTGGATGGCCTCTGGATCCAAAAAAATGGAAACAAAAATAAAAAAAATATCTTTTTCATTTGTCTCCGGTGCTGTGGATTCGTCATAAGAACTCTCCTCAGTCTCCGGTATCACCATAGAATTTACACTCATTTTAAAACGTTTTCTTTAATTTTTATTATTATTTTGTAATGACAAAAATTTCTGTCACTTTCACGTCACTTTTTTAATATTGAGGTCTTGATTGTGTCTATTTTATTTATTTATATGTTTTTTGTATGTAACTTAGCGATATTGAATATTTGCGTGCATTAAATGGAAATACAACGAAAAGTGGCATTTCTCGTATTAAAAAACGTGCGTCAAGTAGTATTTTTCGTGCATGAGTAATAAAAAGTTATTTACAGCAATAGTTGCTTGAGACAAGCGGGTGATTTGTTTTCTGTTATCTATCCCTACAAATCAATACCATTTATCTGGACTATTCATCATTCATAATTAATTTAAAACCGAAGGCTTGTTAATACTCTTAGAAAATTAAATATTCTTGTTATGTCGAAAAAAAAACCGATTACATTCTTACAATTATTCAATTAATATAAAAAGAGTTTTATGTTTCAAAACATATTCATTTCATCTTTATTTAGAACGTTAAAAAATTAACTACAAGCCGTATAAATTAGCCAATCACTAACTGCTTCTCGTGGATGCTAAAATGGCGAACCAATTTTTGTGATGTATAAAATTTTAAAAAATCGCTAGGTTTGTTTGAGTCAACGTTTTCTGCGTTTCTTTGTAACAAGTAAACACAGCTTCAGAAAAGGTTAGTCTGTTTACTTAGTTATTTCACACTCAAAATACATAAATACAAAAATAAATTTAAAAAAAAAATACAAAATGCATAAATACAGCAATGGAATCGAAGAAAATATTATCTAGATCCGGAAATTGAAAACGAAAGGCTGCGAAAGAGATAGAAATGGAGAATCATCGAAGAAAAAATCCCTTACCTAGGAATAAGTATTTAAAAAAATCTGCTGAAAACAAGGGTGTCGAAGGAAATATGAGCGAACATCAAATGGGTCATTTTGCACTATCAGAAAAATTGTTACGAACCTCGATTTCGAAAGAAACTTCGTCAGGAGAGTGTCTCTCAATTCTACAAGAACATTCCGCATTCGTTATACCAGACATCGAATTTACAAAAGAAATGTTACTAATTTCGATTTAAGCTATCTAACAACTTGGCCTGTAATTATTAATGACAAGATATTTAAAATCATTGTAGAATATGGTCCTCAGCGAAGTAAGTGTAAAGTGAATACATAATGTATTACTTTATTAATATATAGCATTTGCGCAAAGCAATTAAAAAAAGAAATTGTACCACGCACATGGCTGGTGTTTTCAAAGTTAGTTAACCGTGTGTTTTGTTTTTGTTGTAAAATTATGAATTTATGTTTTTTGAAGAAGTGAATCAATTCTCTTCCGACGGATCAAATTGGCAAATCTGTCAATAACGCTAAAAAATCACGAACATAGTACATCTCATATTAATAATTATATTAAATGATGAATCTACAAAAATAATTAAAAGAAATTACTACAATAAACTGCAAGTGAAAACTTAAAAAGTGCATTGAAATAGAAAAAGACATTACAATGCATTGGCATTCTGTACTTATTAGAATATTAATATAGTGCTTGGCAGTACAATGTTTAAAAAAGTTAATAAACATTTTTTTAAACTGATCGAACTGTTTTCAAAATTAGCTAATCATTTAGCACGGGTACAAAATAAAGCCGATGCTTTGAGGGCCGGGCTTTGAACCTTTATGTCAAATGGATGATAGTTTTATTAATGGGACAGCAGAATTTTTACCAGAAACTATAAGTGCTACCTTCTTCTTCTTCTGGGTAGCACTACAACCCTTGGTGGGTCTTGGCTGCGTTAACGCCTCCATCGGTGCGTTAACGCCTCCATTTGCCTCCATCGGTCCCGGTCCAACATGGCCTCCTTCCAGGAATATACCTGCATAGTCTGTAGATCTTTTAAAATGTTGTCTTTCCATCTGATTCTCGGCCGCCCCAACGGTCTCTTTCTTGCTGGGTTTCCTTCCCATACTATCTTGATCAGTCGGTCGTCAGCTGCTCTTTGGACATGTCCAGCCCATCTCAGACGCTGGGATTTTATTGATTTGACTATATCCGGCTTTTGGTATAGGTCCTGGAGTTCTGCATTCATGTGCAATATGCGATATTGCTCCGTGTTTGGATCCTTGACGAGGCCAAATATTCCTCTCAGGATCTTCTTTTCAGCCCGCTTAAGTAGAAGTTCATTGTGTTTCGTAAGGGTCCAGGTCTCACAGCCATAACAGATGATCGGTTTGAATACAGCCTGGTACACCCTCAGCTTTGATACTCTCGACACCGTTTTGGATTGCATGAGGGTTCGCATGGCAAAGAAACACCTATTGCCACTGTGTATTCGTGTTTTAATCTCTTCGTTGCTGTCGTTGTCTGAGCATATCGTGGCTCCAAGGTACTTAAACTGTCTGACACATTCGAAGTTATAGGTGTCCATCGATATATTCTGACGCATTATGTTCCTGGTTGGTTGTCGGGTAATGTGCATGTATTTGGTTTTTTCCTCGTTGATGTTGAGGCCCATTTTCTTACATTCTTTCTCTATTTTCAGGAAGCTTTCCTTGACTTTGACAGTACTTCTTCCGAACGCATCAATGTCGTCCGCGAAGGCCAGGATCATCATGGTCCCTGGTTAGTAAATACTTCCGTGGTGATGTTCGTCTTCTTGATAGCCATATGTAGGAAAATAAGTGCTACCATAGCACCCGAAATCCAATATTGCCCAGTTAGTGGATGTGGAGCGATCCTTTTCCAAATTTTTTGAGTGGTCGCAGACACAATTTTACAACCAAACATTAGAAACATTACCTGTTTGTTAACGTTTACAAGAATAACAAAATGTAAAATAATTGTTAATTTTATTATATTAATCGTCGATATCATAAATAGATTATGAATGAGTCATTGCATAATTGTATGCTGATTGAAAATAAATAATCTAACTAATTTTTTTATTATTACTTAATGTTACATATTTTCGGCATTTTGCTTAATCCATGTCACTAATAATCATTCATTCTTTATTTAATGTTTGTATAACTGTTATGTTATATAAGTATATATATATATATATATATATATATATATATATATATATATATATATATATAAGTATTTATTAATATAAGTATACATATATTATTATATGTATGTGTATAAATGTTCAATTTGCACTTAAAAATAATATAGAATATACTTCTAAGCAATGAAGTATTTGTTTTCTATTTGGTCTCTAATAATCATTCATTCTTTATTTAATGTTTGTATAACTGTTATGATATATAAGTATATATATATATATATATATATATATATATATTTATTAATATAAGTATGCATATATTATTATATGTATGTGTATAAATGTTCAATTTGCACTTAAAAATAATATAGAATATACTTATAAGCAATGAAGTATTTTCTTATTACAAATAAATTCATTAAGAGCGCCTTAGTAATCAAACAATCTTTGCATTTGGGCGCCACAAACCCTAGAGCCGGCACAGCTTCGAATATAAAAAATGTGTCGTCCGCGATTGAATGAGTCTGTCAAATGAATAGTATGTCCCGGTCTTGATTTGATTGACCGATCGTTTAAAAGGGAATGGGTCAGTAAAATTAAGGGGTCTGTAAATGAACAGTTCCAGAAGCGGTTATGAAAATGAACGGGTCTATAAATGAATATCCTATTAATGTTGAGAATGTCTATGCAGTGGTCCGTTCAGCTAAAATGCACACCCCTCATAATATATAGTTTTTAGGAATGTTTTACAAATTTTGAAAAATCAGAATTTGAAAAATAGATTTAATACTAAATTTATTTTTTTAATACTATAGTGTGACTGCGGATTTTCATTTTAGGAAAAAAAAACATTCTTTATAAAAAGTTCAGCTTGTCGAGAAACTGAATGGACGATAATAAAATTTTAGATCAAATGTGCTGGGTGTTAATAAATTAGGAAAGTTTAAAATGTTTCAAGGCATACATTACTAATTATTTTTACAAAATTTTATAAAACAAAATAAGTTTGTGTCATTTCTCATTTATATAAAAGTTTAAATCTTTAAATTTTAATCTTAATAGTTTATATTTATTACGTCCAATTTAATTAATATATACTAAATAGATATATGCCCTGAAGAAGGTCAGAATTAAAAAGACCGAAACATTGGCAAAATATCAGTTGTTTTATGAAATTAAATTCCTTTGCTCAAGAATTAACTAAAATATAATAAAAAAGAATATGATCTTTAGATACATTTATAAAACAAAGTTGTTTATAAACTAACGTAGAGTCCTAATACAAATTTTTAAATAAAAATTCGTTTTTTTAATAATTATTCTGCATAGCTACCTACCAACCAGTGTGTCCGCGGATTGAGGTATAGGTCAAAAATCTCTATTTTTCATTTTACGACCAAAAGTCATTCTTTATAAGAAGTTCTGCTTTTTGAGAAAATGAATTGACGATAAGCAGATGTTAGATCAAATAGTACAGGGTGTTAATAAATTAGGAATGTATGAAAATGCTTCAAGGGGTAAGTACCATTATTTATTATTTTTTTACAAAAAATTTGTAAAACAAAGTGATTTATAAACTAACGTAAAGTCTGAATACAATTTTTGCAATAAAATTTCGAATTTTTAATAATAAAATAATAACAGATTTTGTCAATCTGTCAAAGGTAAGTAATATTTGATGACTATTTGATTTTAAAGAAATATAAATATAAGTAAAAGGTATTAAATTGTTATTTAAGTAATATTTAATAAGTAATTAAGTAAAAATACGGTATAATACATTGGGATTCAGGATTTACCTTGCGCTACGTAAAACTTTAATTAAAACGTAAGGTACGTATGGCTGCTCATCTGCGCTCCACACTCCTCTATCTCAAAAACAGATCTACGTATAAAAAAGGTTTCAGATGAAATTTGTGGAGAATTTTATTCTCCATAACTTTCATAATAAATGCAAATACGATATGAGGCAGAGAAAACGAGGCATTCTAAAAAAACTTATTTTTGCGACCTTTGACCTTGAATATCTAAGGACGCTCACATGTTGACATATGTGACTTTTGAGACAACATTTGTAATGCTAAAGTAAAGGTCTACACAAAAATGCAGCTTTTTCCGTTAGATTCTGAGATTGACCCCTTTTTTTACCAAGATGACTGGACTTGTAGATTTATTAAGTTAGCGGAAAAGTGTGTCGAGTTGGTAGATACCTATGTAGAATAATTATTAAAAATTCGAATTTTTATTTCAAAATTTGTATTCAAACTCTACGTTAGTTTATAAACTACTTTATTTTATAAAATTTTTGTAAGAAATAATAAATAATTTATGCCTTGAAGCATTTTCAAACTTTCCTAATTTATTAATACCCTGTACATTTGATCTAAAATTTTCTTATAGTCCATTCATTTTCTCGACATGCAAAACTTTTTATAAAGAATGAATGACTTTTGGTCGTAAAATGAAAATGTTACGATTTTTGCCCTATTGGGTACCTCAATCCGCGGACACACTGTATATGAAATGTTAACACTAGATTTACCACACCAGTCAAAATGACAAAATATGACAAATGGTTTTTCAATTTTATGTTTAAATTCCTACTTCACCTTAATTTTTTTTTTGAAACAGCAGAACTTTTTATAAAGAAACTTCATTTTTTGTAAAGAAACTTATCATGACATTTGTAGAGATAATTAAATGAATAATATTAGGGGGTTAGTTTTATAGTTTTATTCAAAATCATAAAGTTTTTGATTATCATCGGTACTTATACCAAACCAGTCAAAATGACTGGTGCATTTTTTAATTTAATTTCTATGAAATTACCCGATATTGTTACTTTCTAAAACAATACTAAATTTGGCGTCGATGTGACTGACCAAATGGCACGACAATCAAGGTTCCAGAAGATGGCTACTTCAAGTCATTTTCAATATTCTAGATTTAGCTGGAATAAATGCCTGGACAATGTATACAAACACGACTGGTGGAAATATTTTAAAAATAAGAAAATAGTGTTTATTTCATCTATTGGAATAACTTGCTTCTGAATACCAGATTTCAAGAAAAATGCCACAAGAAGCTGATTTACCAGCAGCTGATAGGTACACTAGGTTCAAGTAGCACCCTTCATACAAGTAAATGGTGTCAAATAGGACATTGTAATAATAATAAGACCACGACTATTTACAATGCATGCAAAAAATGTATATACGAACAACTGTGGCAAATTCAATACTCAGAATTGAAATAAAATTTAGAATTGCTAATGTTATGTTGTGGATATGGAATTATATGGCAATTAATTTATGTTTAGGAATCTGAAATTTTTTATGTTTCAATTAACTAATGAATAAATTTATAATAAATATAACATATTATAATTCACCTAATTGAAGTAATTTATTATTTATAAAAAAAAATATAAAGACTGAGAACCCCAATATATTTTTTATAATAACAGACATTTTGATCGGTTTTGGTAGAAATAGGTATATTTAAATAGCTAGTAAATCTAGTGTTGTTACACTTAATTTAAAGAGGTATTTATAAAACAACTTTCTTATTCCTTCTATAAACTTATATACATTTATAAAACAACCAAATACAATGATTACAGGTTTTTTGAATAAAACCGGGTCGGTGAACACAAATATATCGAAATACAGTTTATAAGTAGTGGAATAATCTCTCAGGACTACTAAATGACCAGGACAAGGACCAAATAGTGCGCTTGCTTAGTGCTGTTTAGTGAGCTAGAAAGATTCTAGACTGGTTGTAGGAAGCTAGATCAGCTCTTATATAGGGGGTGGAAGGCGCGTCGTTCGAGGGTAGGGGTGGAAGGCGCATCGTCGAAGGTGCTCTGGAGTAGGGCTAGCATCAGGTAGCGCCAGTAGCTCTAACGGAAAGCCCTTGGCGGAGAGTTTGGGAAGTAATTTGTTACAAAGCTCCCCATGCAGAACTGGTAGGCACTTCGACGAAGTTCTGTCATCTAAGCTTGAGTTTTTCGGGGTCGCCCTCGGCGATGTACAGGCACCACGGGTTCGGGTGTGACTGCAGTAGATTCGAACTTCCTGATGGCCGATGAGTGATAGACTCCGAGCAAGCGATCAGGATCAGATTGGGAGGCTATCTCGAAACTACAAGGACCCTTGGCGGCGAGGATGACGTAAGCTCCATCTCGTTTAGGCATACATTTTGCGGTCCGTCCTTTGGCGGCGTTACTGCGAGGGTGGGTATCGATCAGCAGTAAGTCGCCTGGCTGGAAGGAGGGGGTAGCTCGATGTGAAGCGTCGTTGTACCTCTTGTGACGGTCTTGTTCTTTCTCGTGTTATTCTTTAGCCTCTTGGAGCACATCAACCACTTGCCTTAGTCGTGGAGTGATCTCTGGTAAGAAATTTTCGTTCTGTAAAATCTCTCGAATATCCTGGCGTACTTCGATTGGGGTGCAAGGGTTCCTTTCATGGGTAAGACAGGCTGCAGAGAACCCTGTACCTTGGCAACGGGCTGTATTGAGCGCAAACCGAATGGGCGGCAGTTTCTCGGGCCAGTTTTGATGTGGATCCCACTAGTATTGAGAGAAGGGTTTTCATATCCCGATTTTTTCTTTCAACCATATTTGCAGAAGGATCATAGACGGGGGTGAATTTCTGATCAATATTTAGACAATAACAGATTTGTTGCATGATCCCGCTAATGAATTGAGTTCCATTATCTGAGATGATGCGGCGAAGAATCCCGTAGCGTAAAAAAAATTCGTCCATAAGTACTCTGGAGCAAGCGTCAGCGGTGACTACTACTAGGGAGAATATTTCGATCCACCGGGAACTACAATCTTCTACGAGAAGAATCCATGTTTCATCACGAGGTCCCTTAGGAAGTGTACCAAAAAGGTTGACGGAAATTACTTCAAACCTCTGGTACATAATCGGGGTCTGAAGAAGTCCCGTGGGTTTCTGGTTACTAACTTTATATCATTGACACGAGGCGCATGTTTTAACGTAGTCTTTGATAGTTTTTCTCATTCCTAGCCAATAGAATAATTTGGAGACCTTGTAATAGGTCCGGTCTACTCCAAAGTGACCAGCTTCTGGGGCATCGTGTAGTTCTTGTAATAAGACCTGGCGTTTTGAATTGGGAACAATAAGCTGTGGTTCTTCGTTGTCGTCGTCCGGAGAGTAACGCTATAATACACCTTGTGATAAGAGGTAACCTCGGGCAGTCCATCGATGTGCTTCCTCAGGGTCGTTTGAGTCGAAGACTACGATGGTCTTCTGTAGATGCGGGTCATTCAGCTGCTCCTCTCTTAATTGTTGTGGGTGTTCTCGTGGCCATTCTATCGTGACGAGTTTTAGACTGCAATCGAACGGTTCTTCTGGTGGCGATGGGCGAGACAAGGTGTCTGCGACGGAGTTTGCTTTTCCTGGGGTATATTCAATAGTTAGGTTATAGGGCTGAATCTGTAGTGACCAGCGGGCTAATCTACCACTGGGAGATTTAAGCGACATTAACCATTTCAAGGGTTGGTGGTCGGTGACGACAACGGCAGAGGATTCCTCCAGGTAGCCACGAAATTTCTGAATGGCCCAAACCAGAGCTACAGCTTCCCGTTCCGTCTAGCGTATTCTATGGGTCTCTCGTCGTTTCCCTCCCCTTGGAGTAACACTGCTCCCCATCAATACATAGTCCTTGTGCTTCCACCGGGTTTTGGTACGAGTACCACGGGCGACGCCCAGCCACTTTCGCATTCTTGAATTATTCTTGTCCTCAGAAGTGAATTTCTGCCTCTAATATCGTACCTTTGTCGGGCGGGTGTGATAGGGTAAGGCGGGCTGGCTACTGGGGCTTTATCACCGGTTTCGATGTGATGTTCAGTCATGGTCGTCGGTGGTCCTTCAGGTTTGAAAAGATCCGTATTTTCGATGAGTAGGTTGTTGATTTCCGTGCGTTCTTGTGCGGATAATTCTGTCCCTTCTTCCGTTCTTAAGTGGAGACTTTGTAAATCGAGGCTACCAACGTGTATGTGTATATCAGGGAGGATTGTTGGTCGCTTTTTCCACAGTTAATCGATTGTTTAAATGGCATCATACCACATATAATTGACACCAATTGAGTAATCGGGACCGTAGTAATATAGACGACGGGTGAGTGTAGGGGGGTCACAGGTGGAGCGATGTCGTGTTCTGGACTGATTTACGTAAAATCTACTTTACAGGTGGTATCCTCCCTTGTGATCCTTGGGTCCTTTGCAGCGTATCCATACGTATTAGGTGTCTCGCCTGAGAAGTGCCATCTTTCATGTTTATGGTCATTGACGAGACCAGCTGCCTTCAGGAAGTCTACTCCTGACAGTGTTTTTGCATCAGGTGCGTCGGGCATGACGATGAATTTCGTTGAAATAACTCGATTCTCAATTTTCACTGGAGCTACTGTTGATTTAACTATGAGTGGTTTCTGGTTTCCGTCAGCTTGTATTAAGTTGATTGGGACATTCTGGAACTCATATCCCTGAATTTGTAGTACTCGGTATAGCTCTAAGCTTGCTAGCGTAGCACGGGCACCACTGTCCAGAAATGCAGTCCCTGTCACTTCACTGATTGAAATTTTTACGGCGGGTCGTTCGGCGGACCAGACGTCTATCGAGCAGAAACTCACTGCTGCCTGGGTTGTTGAACACGTAGGGCAGTTTCGACGTATAACCGCAGGTTTTCCGCATCCATAGCACTGAATTTTGCTTGCAGGAATCGTGCTTAATGTTACAGGCTGTGTGGGCGGAGCCAGTAATCGTGCGGCAGGTTGTGTCTTCTCTGATTTTGCCTTCTTCCGACATATGCTGATGTCGGGGCCGAAGTTGTTGCAGAATTCACATGTGATGCGCGCCTTAGTTGATTCTTTGTCGTTTCTTACGTATATATTTTTCTTGTCTTGCTCGTTGGCTTCTACAATTCGGGCTTTTTCGAGTAGATCTTTGAATTACATCACCTCTGGCTATGCGGTCACGGATAGTGCGTAGTAATCCATTTGCCAATTATTATATCTATTTGCCAGGATTCGTCTAGCGGGCGTGAGAGTTGGGAAAAGCTATCTCTTTGCATGGTGATATATTGATCTGTAGGTATCGAATCTGTTTGGTTTTGAGCGAATATGTCTACGAATATTCTAAAATTTGGACGCTGTGGTGCGAATGCGCTTCGAAGAGTTTGTATTGCTTGCTCAAAGGTAGTTATGTGTTCCTTTACCCCTTTCCACCATTGATTTGCTTCACCTGTGAGCAGAAGTGGGATTCCCATGATGGCATCTTGGTCGGGAATGCTTTCTATATTTTTGAAGATGGTGATGGGTGCGATAAATTCTTCTACGGAAGCTTTGGTTCGTGTACCGGCGTATCTTGCGGTGCACTGCGTGAAATGCCGGGATATTTTCTCTGTTTTTCTAATGCTTTGTAGTAGTTGTTGGAACTGCTCGTTCGTCATTTGGACCGTCATGGTAGGAGGATTAATTCGCGGACTCCTCCTGGATGGTGTACTTGCTTGCTTTTTAGGCCGAATTTTGACCAATATTGAATTCAGGCCACTAAGTTGGGCGTCACTTTGTTACACTTAATTTAAAGAGGTATTTATAAAACAAGTTTCTTATTCCTTCTTTAAACTTATGTACATTTATTAAACAACTAAATACAATGATTACAGGTTTTTTGAGTAAAACCGGGTCGGTGAACACAAATATATCGAAATACAGTTTATAAGTCGTGGAATAATCTCTCAGGGCAACTAAATGACCAGGACAAGGACCGAATAGTGCGCTTGCTTTGTGCTGTTTAGTGAGCCAGAAAGATTCTAGACTGGTTGTAGTATGGGATCCTTTGTTCAATGGCGGTTTTGGGCGTGAGCCCGTCCTTCCGCCGTCGTGGGTTTTGTTTTTCCGTTGTTGTTTTGTAATTTAGTCTGTTGTTGTCGTCTGTTTTTGTTTGTCTTTCGTTTTTTTTTTTTTTAGTTTTTCATTTCGTTTCCTCCTTGGTTTTCTTCGGTGGACTGTGTTAGGTTCTGCTTGGCTGCGGGTGGGTCTTGTTTTCTTAGTTGATTCTTGGTCCTTTGTCTTTCTGCCTTGATTTTATTTGTGTTGGTAGTTTTCTCTTCCTTTTGGTCTGGTTGCGCATCGGGCGGTTTCTTTTGGGGGCTTCGGTTTTTCTCTTGGCGGCGGCTGCGGTCGTAATTTTGGGGGCGGCATCGGTAGTTTTCTTTGGTGAGGCTTCGGTTAGCTTCCTGGCGGCGGCTTCAGTTTTCTTTTCCAGGGCGGGGTCAGTTGTCTCTCCGGGGGCGGCTGCGGTTGTCATTTCGGCGGCGGTTACGGTGGTCTTTTTGGCGGCGGTTTTAGTGGGCTTCTCGGCGGCGGTTTCAGTCGGGTATTCGGCGGCGGTTTCGGTGGAATCTTCGGCGGCAGTTCCGGTGGAATCTTCGGCGGCAGTTTCGGTGGAATCTTCGGCGGCAGTTTCGGTGGAATCTTCGGTGGCGGTTTCGGTGGAATCTTCGGCGGCGGTTTCGGTGGAATCTTCGGCGGCGGTTTCGGTGGAATCTTCGGCGGCGGTTTCGGTGGAACCTTCGGCGGCGGTTTCGGTGGAATCTTCGGCGGCGGTTTCAGTGGAATATTCGGCGGTGGTTTCGGTGGAATCTTCGGCGGCGGTTTCGGTGGAATCTTTGGCGGCGGTTTTTTTCTTTAGCAGTAGCGTTATAGTTCGGTGGACTGTGTTAGGTTTCGTAGGACTGTGTTATATAATCCATCATTTGGGCGAGGACGCTGTCGTCCACGGTGTCCAAGTAATCGGGGTCGAGATACTTTGCCGCGAGGGCTTCGTTGGGGTTTGTCGTTATAAAGGTGGTCATCTTGCAGCTGCGATGGTCGCTGAGACTATGGTTGAGACTATAGGTTGTAGGGAGCTAGATCAGCTCTTATAGGGTAGGGTAGGGGTGGAAGGCGCATCGTCGAAGGCAGGGGGTGGTGTCTCTGGAGTAGGGCTAGCATCAGGTAGCGCCAGTAGCTCTAACGGATAGCCCTTGGCGGAGAGTTTGGGAAGTAATTTGTTACAGTGTTAAATTTGTTTTACGAAATAAAATGTTCATGAGTGATTGAACAACTAGAAGTAGTGAAAATAAATTTGTCAATAACAAATTATCTCCTTAGTAGTCTGAAAAAGATTTAATAATATTATAGATAGAACGAATAGAATGAACGGAAAGTTTGAATATATTTATATATTGAAGCTATATTCCGCTTTAATAAGTTGGAATTATCTCCATGTTTCTGATTTTATAGTCTGTACTGCACATTTATACTACATTTATAGATCCCCATGTAATTTATTTTTATTGCTCTCATTTCTACAAGAATAATGTTAATGTCATAATATAAACATTTAAATCAAATCAGTGCTCGTTAATTATAATTGACTTATGCTGGATATATTATGCATAATGTAATTACGCAATCATTAAGTTCGAGTAGACGGTAACATACAGTCCTGATATTATAAAGTTTTAAATTTTATTAGAATTATATTACCTAGCGTTGGAGAAGATGTTATAAGTAACTTGTTAATAAGACGAAATAATACACCTGTATTAATAAAAAGGGTTAAGTATTATAGATTATAATGTCAATTTCCATATTACTACTGCTTTCATACAGGTTTTTAAGATGAAATTCATCCTTTTGCAATGTTTAACACTTTTGCAAGTTAAATGCATCCTTTTGCAATAGACTTTTTTACGGTTAGCTAAGCGCATGCGCGTCCGCCATCTTTAAAAGGCGGGAATGTGAAAGTGTCGGGCACATTTTGTTATTTTCACTGGTTAAACCTACGTAAAAAAGTGCCCTAAAAACATGGCAGAAAATGACACATGTGCACAAACAAATTAAACTTGCGTCCATAGAAATCGACCCACTGTAAACATTTGACTTATAATTAAAAATGATTTTTTTTTAGAAACTATTTATGAGATGAAATAAAGAAATATGCCGTTTGAGAGACAATTATGCTTTAATATGATTTTGAATTTATTAAAATTTATTTCGGTTCCTTGTCTTTAACATAGTGAAATTAACTCTTAAAAACAATTGAACAAAGTGAAACAAATTTTTTTTCTCAAAGAAATATGGTTATTGACAATTATCTAAATTAACACATAATTTTTAATACTGGGTACTACCCTCTCTTGCCCTAATAATATCTCTCACATGACTAGGCAGAGATCTAATCAAGTTCGCTACTGTTTCTTGTAGATCTTAAGATAATCTTCTTCTACTGCAACAATAAGCTCTGGTATCGCGGCTGGGACACGAAGCCTAGCTCGAATTCTTTGTTCAAGCTCATCCCATAAATGTTCTATCGGATTTAGGTCGGGACTGCATGCTGGCCACTCTATAATCTGAAAACCGGTTTCTGTAACGTAATCTTGCACGACTCTTGCGGCGTGCGGCTACACATTGTCATGCATAAAGAAAAATTCCAATGTAGTTGAAATTTGGTATCACATAAGGTACAACCGTAAGGAACTGCTAAAATATCCTCGATGTATCTAGCACCCGTTAAACCTCCTCTCGCGTAACCACGGGCGGCCCTAATGATGAAAGGACGGTCAGTTCGTGCTCCAATAGAAATTGCACCCTAGATCATGCAGAAACCACCTTCATAACCAGTCCGCTCTTCAATGCAGCATTCTGCAAATTGCTCTCTTGGCCTCCGGTACACTTTTCTTCCTCGGTCGCTACCATGGAGGCATGTAGTTTTATCTGAGAACGGAACAGAGCCCATTGTTCCAACGTTCAATTTTAATGATTCCTTGCACAACGCAGGCGTGCTTGCTGATAAGTTTTTGACAAACTGCAGGTGTTTTAGAGGCAAATTACTTTCCTGCAGTCTTCGTCTTACTGTCCACTAACTAATAGCCACTCGTATTTCACCGAGCGATTGTTGCAGTTGAACAGCATTAAGGTGACGATTTTTTAATGATATTGACACAATAAGGCGGTCAAACCGAGTCTTTGTAAATCTCCTTCTGTCTGTACCAGATCGTCTATGAAAGGATGCAGTCTTCTCATAACGATGGAATACAATTTGAAGCGAGGCGCGTGTCATATTCAGTTGTCGAGCAACAGCTCGCTGGCTAAGTCCATTTTCGATTAGAACAAATACTTAAAAGCTGCCCAAGTTCGGCTTTGAAGTATGCATTAAACTAAGACTATCGAAAACTAATCAAATTATGAAAAACGAATTATGTGCAAAGGCAATAATTACAATCTATCACATTTTATTCTCGTTATAACCAAAAACGAACGTACTTATGTGGTACGTTCATTTTTGTTTACCGGTTGCTGCAGCTATAAACGATAAGCATTCTTGATAAATTTAAACTCATATTAAAAGATATTAAATTTTCTTTCAAATGGTATATTTCTTTATTTCACATTAATAACGGTATATTTCTCATTAATAGTTTCTAAAAAAATAGATAGTCAAAAGTTTACCGACTTCTATGGATGCAAGTTTATTAAAAAAAACATACTATAAAAAAAGACATAGTAAAAAATCAAATGTTTTATTTTATAATACAAACAATAGGTAATATGCATGTTTTTTATATTTTTAATTCACTGTTATAACATAGTAAAAATATAAATACTGCATAAAAATGCTGTAATTAAGTTTAAAAAAATATTTAAAATAGAGAAAAATTTTGAGCTGTTTAAATGCCGCCATTTTCGCGTCTGTTGATGACGTCAATTACAACTGACAGTTCAGTCCATTGTTTACTACAACTGTTTTCATTTTTAACTTCACGTTTTGGCGATTGTTTTCTAACCAAAAAAACTGCAATGACATACAAATGTAAAAAAAATATGAATTTGTTTACATGCTATGATACGTCACTTTCGTTTTAATCAATGGTGTTGCGTTTTGCAAATTTGAATTTCCCCCGCTTTATTTGCAATTTTATTTATTAATTTTAAGTATTTAAAAATATATTTATTACAAAAATAATGGTTTAGTTCAAATGTCCGGTCAATAAAGATTTGGAAAAAAAAATTTGAACCAAATTTAAAGGCCATAGGACGATAAGAATACCGAATCCGCCCCAGAAAGGTATCGGGCTCATAATTTTAGGAAATGTTGGTACTCATAAGATACTTCGATGCTGCAAGTTTCAGATTTTTCTCTATTACCATTTCTGAATAAATCGAAAAATACTGAAAATCAGTAAAAAATGTTATTCTCATCACCTTGTGAATCGATTGATCTAAATACCGGATATGTTTTGGGGCATGGTGGTAGCTTCTAAGAAAAAAAATATAAGCAATATCTGTTCATAAGAACCTTAAAAAACGAGGTTATTTTCTTAATTTTAATTTTTAACCATGTTACGATAACGATAAAAATATGAAGCTATTTTTTTGAATTCCTCATTCAATTTTCGATTGTTATTAGGTTGGGGAATTTTTTAAAACGGTACGCCATATTGAAAAAAATTAAAAGCCGATTTTTTGCTCAAAAATCGATCTTTTTATGATTTAACTCTTGAAATGATAAAATATAGAACTTTTGCGATTTCTGTACTAGTGAAAACAACGGAATAAATTAGGAACTCTCATATAAAAATAATATAATGAACTCTAATCATTATTATAAACTTTATCTATAACTATAATGATTAAATCAGTTTAAAATACTATTGTTTATATAATTCAACTACGTTTTAGGGAATTTAAACTTTCCCGCTCAATTATTAGTTAATTCAGCAACCATAAGTGGCACTGTAATTCAAAACTGGTAACACTGTTTTCTATTTTCATGAAAACTCACCAGATCTGTAGATAACCTTAAAATTATTTGTTGGCATTCTAAACAAGTATTGGTGGTACTTTTTTCTGTATTTAATAATTCATTTTATCTAACCATATTATTATTGAAGTGAAAATATGTCGAAATATAAAACATATAATCCAAAGTGTTGCATTTGTTCAAAATTCATTTAAAAAACGCGAGGTACTCCAAATTATATACAATCTGATGAAGATCTGAAGATTTTTCAACGATCTTTGATCATCCAATTGTAGTTGGTGATGTTTTGTGTTATAATTGTCGTTCAAAAAAATATAAGAAAACGAAACTTGACGACGAGGATCAGGATACATCGTTGGAGGATGAATTACCTTCAGATACAAGTGAATTGTTGGAAAGAAATGATTCAAACTTATCATCGATGACTTTCTCTCAGTCAAGTACTGATGATCCATCATTTAATTTAGAGGTTGTATGTGATGATGATACAGAAGAATGTATTGAAGTTCAAATTAAAAGAACTGATGCATCTCACAGATATTGTTGTGTGTATTCTGTTTCAAATCGAAATCTGGTAGTTTTTCCTCAAGATGCTCGTATGGAATGCTTTATTAGGAAAAGAATTTTCTTTCCGGATGGAAATCGATGTTTCAGCGATCATCTCATAAAAAATGCTTTTATACTGAAGATTTAAATTTATTGAAAGTTTATTCTAATTTGAGTTTTTTAAAATCGTCAAAGTTAACTAAAATGATGGAAAGCTTGCCTGTTGAATGTGACTCTACACTGATTGATAAAATGGATGATTTTCGTATACCTGATGAACAACTTTACTTATTTACTGGATTAAGACGCGGAAACATAATCGAGTTGCGAGATTTATTAATAACTATGAGAAATACAGATTCTCGTACGGCAACTCAAGCTCTTATCGTATTTTTATTTAAGCTACGTACTGGTAACTCAAACAGATTGATATCAGCGACTTTACAATTGGAGAATGAACACTTGGTTGCAAAATATTGTGACCAAGTGATACAATCATTTGAGAAGGATGTTTTACCTCGGTATTTTGGGTTTCGATCTGTGTCTCGACATGATCTCATTCAAAATAATTCATCACTACTTTTAAAAAGTTTGTTTGCTTATCGCAGTGATAAGCTTTTCTTGATTTACGATGAATAACGCATTATCGAATAACGCATATCAAAGAAAGTCTTACTCTGGGCAGAAGAAAGACCCGTTATGTAAGCCATTTACTATTTGTACGACAAATGGATACATAGTAGTTATGTTAGGGCCCTATCATGCCAACATGAATGACGCTACTATAATGAAAGACATTATCGATACTCCTGACGGTATTTGTAATTTACTGGAACCTGGTGATGTTTTTGTTGTTGATCGAGGATTTCGTGACGTTCAGGCGCACTTGGAAGAAAAAGGTTATCAAGTGTTGATGCCGGCATTGAAAGGCAAACGAAATCGTTTAACAACTGCTGAATCTAATGCGTCAAGATATGTCACAAAAATTCGTTGGGCAGTCGAAGCAGTACACGGAATGCTGAAGAAAAATATCATCTACTTGACCAAAAATTCGTCAATAAAATGTTACCCAGAGTCGGTAGTTTTTATAGAATTGCATCATTTCTTCACAATCAGTACAACAAAGGTCTAACTTCTGATGCAGAATATTTAGATGAAATTGTTGAAATGATAAAGTCTCGGAATAATACTGATCATACATTATCTGAAGAAGTAGACAAAAATGGTTGGCAGAGAAAAAACTTCCATTTGAGACAATTCTGTCTAGTGATTTGACAGATTTTCCAGAAATGACCGAGAAAGACTTGAAACTTTTATTTACGGGTTCCTATCAATATAAACAAGCAATATCATATTTAGCAGAGACGAGGGATGAATCAGGTAATATTACTATTCAGTTTGTCAGAGATAAAACTAATATATTGAAGGCTCAAGTACAATCTCGCCATATTTGTAGAAAGGTTTACAGATGTTTTATTGAATATAAACCAAATTCAATTGGATGGAGTGGAATATCAAGATATAGCTGCGAATGTACTAATGGACTGAGTACAATTGGTTGTTGTTCACACGTAGCTGCAATAATTTTTTACCTGGCGCATGGACGATATATGGCTAAAATCCCCAGACCAGCAGCAAAACTTAATACTTTATTCAATAAAGACAATATCACCACTGTGATTGATGAAGATTAGCGACGAGGACTAGTCACAAATTCATAAGAAGATTTTTATCATTAACAGATTAATATAATTAATGCATTTAATAGTTTATAATTAAATATTAATATTAAAGTTATTGAATAAAGAACAATTATTTTTATATGAGTGTTCTTAATTTATTCTGTTGTTTTCACTAGTACATTCATTAATCGCAAAAGTTCTGTATTTTATCATTTCAAGAGTTAAATCATAAAAAGAAATCGATTTTTGAGCAAAAAATCGGGTTTTATTTTTTTCAATATGGCGTACCGTTTAAAAAAAATCCCCAAGCTCATTGTTTCATCGAAAATTGAATGAGGAATTAAGAAAAAAATAGTTTCATATTTTTATCGTTATCGTAACATGATTAAAAATTAAAATTAAGAAAATAACCTCGTTTTTTTAAGGTTTTTATGAACAGATATTGCTTATATTTTTCTTCTTAGAAGCTACCACCATGCTCCAAAACATATCCGGTATTTAGATCAATCGATTCACAAGGTGCTGAGAATAACAATTTTTACTGATTTTCAGTATTTTTCGATTTATTCAGAAACGGTAATATATAAAAATCTGAAACTTGCAGCATCGAAGTATCTTTTGAGTACCAACATTTCC
Source organism: Phosphuga atrata (assembly GCA_944588485.1). Lineage (NCBI taxonomy): Eukaryota > Metazoa > Arthropoda > Insecta > Coleoptera > Silphidae > Phosphuga > Phosphuga atrata. Next base: position 31,619,479 of record OX155898.1, read on the forward strand.
TAAAATTATGAGCGCGATACCTTTCTGGGGCTGATTCGGTATCCTTATCGTCCCATGGCCTTTCATTCATATTCCCTATTGCATAATTAGAGTGGGCTTTATCGGACCAACACAAATTGATAAATGTTCAGAATCAAACAAACTTCGTCCAGATTACCGCCTTCCAATTTCTGAAGCAATCCCTTAAGAAAGTCGCACAAAATACATGTACTTTTTGTTTAATGACCTACCTGTTTAAAGACCGCTAATTGTCAGTTGAATCGGTAATCAGTTTGTAATTATATTGTATTTTTATGCTGTATGTTTCAAAATTAATAAAAGGAAGAATCCTCGCTTATCGTCTAATTCGCTTGACGACCTAGTTGTAAAAATGAAAGTCGTTAAGTGAGGAAAACCTTAATTTCAGATGAGAACTATAATTTCAATATTACAGTTTTAATATCATGTTATTACCATGTACTAAATAAAAATTGTTTGACATAATGTTTAGTCAATTACGCTAAATCATCTAATGATATTAATTACTAACTGATAAATCAAGTTTATTAAACAAATTATATGAAATTACACCGTATACGAGTTTTTTTCTTTGTCTTGCTCATTAAATGAAAAATGTCGTCGAAATAGTTTCAGGTAATCTTTGAAAAGAAAACATGACAAATAAAATTGTTCTGCTGTCATATACCACAAAAGTTCTTTGGGTGTTAAATATGTGGACAAAGAAACATTCAAAATTAAATCATCTCAAAGCGTTTGCAACCATACTTTTCTGCTCTTTAAACCTAGTTGGACAAATCGGCTATGTTATTTATCATATAGGTAAATCTTTATGAAGGTTTCTGTGTTAAGTTTTGTCTGTTTAGTTTGGCCTGTTTGGTCTGTTAAAATTATCTGTCTAAATCATACAAGAATAATTTTACTATTTCAATTGTTTTAGGTAACTTTGGATTTGCTTATAAAGAATTATCAACTCTAATATCAGCAATACCATCAGTCACTTTTACCTTATTCGTACAAACTTATTTTTACATTAAACATGAAGATTTAAAGGCCTTGTTACATGATATTGGAGATTTCTCTTGTTTCCCAATGTCTCCAACTATTGGGAAATTCAACTCCAAACTTAATCGAATTTCGAAAGCTATAATATATTTTTGGATGCTTCCTTCATTTATAGTATGCTTCATATTTATAACGTCAAATAAATTTACATTTACAAAATGTCCTGATAATATTCCATCTGATTGTGGATTGATAACGGCTACCGTAAGTAAACCAACTTATTCTTTAATTGGTCTCAACTAATAATGCATGAAAAATACCCCAGTTTAATGAGACAGGTGCCACGGCTATAAATTGCATATTCTACTATTACAGAATATGAAATTTACAGCCGTAGCACCTGTATAAGTATATAATGGAGGGGCCCAATTAGCAGATATATTTTTGTTATATTACAAATTTCCGCTAACAATGACTGATTCATAATTTGTGGTTGTTATTTAATAAATATTCTCATAAAACGATAGATTCTCTAATAAAACTTTGTTTCTCTAATAAAAAACTTTGTAATTTATTATTTTGAAGAAGTCGTCATTTAAAAAGAAATGGAAGTCAAGAACCATTATTCAAGAACAGGTCGCGTTTGGAGATTGCAAATGCACATTGTCGGGGCCTTTCTTGATATGCCCCGACATCATTCGTTCTTAAGATGTTTAAGGCCTCAGCGACCGGTACTTTTGTGAATAAAGGTACAATGTCAAAGCTCACAGCTTAGGATCTTTCCTTATGATTCCCTTCGAGAGGATCCTAAGTTGCACCATTTACAAGGAACAATGAAATATCTTATACCAAAGGAGAAATCATCACGGTGTCCCATGATATATGGTTTACCGAAAATCCACAAAGATGGTGCTCCACTCCTACCAATAATAAACTCTGTTGGTTCACCGGTCCAACTTCTTGCGAAACATTTAGAAAAGTGTTTACAACCACACGCCAAAGATTATGATTCCTATGTTCGCTCTTGCATTCTGAAAACTTTATAGAATCCTGAAAAATCACCAACTCTACCCCGGCCATCTCCTTTTGAGCTCTGACATCTTTATTTTCAAAAGTACGGGTTCCTGAGGCCTTAAACATCATAAGATCGAAATTTAAGCCAGAAAAGTATGTATCAGATCTAGCGGAACATTGTCTAAAGAATACATACTTTTGGTACGATGCTAAAATATACAAACAAGTCCTAGAAGCACCAATGGGTTCACCTCTATTCTCAGTAATAGCCAACATATTTTGAGGAAAAGTAAACTTACACTCACAATGTAGGTAGAAAAGCATCAACGACTTCCTTTCTAGGATGTTTTGGTGCAGAAGAAATCAGACGGCACTTTGAGTCACACAGTATACCGGAAACGAACGCATACGGACAGATATCTGAACGCTTCTTCGCACCATCACCCCAAGCAACTAGCATCTGTAGTCAGCACTCTCACCACTCGATCCAAAAGACTAGCCGATCAGCTTTACTTACCAAAGGAGTTGAATAACTTACGAGAAGCTCTTTCTTCAAATTGATATCCAAACAGCCTAATATCCAGAGCTTTCCGTCGCACAGAGAACCGTAACCAAAGAAATGAAGAGGGCCAGAAACCCGTCAGCACAGCATACCTATCATATGGTCCATGGATCAACTGACAAAATTACTAGAATCCTAAAAAGACACAACATCGACATCATTTTCAAGCCAAACCAAAAAATATCCACCATGCTACGTAGCGTTAAATACACCAATCCGTTAGAATCCCATGGAATTTACGAAACACCCTGCGGAATATGTGAGCGAACCTATATTGGACGTGCCAATAGTAAAATATCGGCTAGGATTCAAGAACATGCAGTTTCAGTCAGAAATATGTTAGCTATTACTGCGGATAGAGATGAGCCCATTGCTGCTCCTAGGACTTGCTTTAGGTACGATAGACAAATATACCAACAAGTCCTAGGAGCGCCAATGGTTTCAACATATTTCTTACAGATTTTGAAAGCAATTTCATCAGCTACACTTAAACCTACACAAAGACCAGAACTGGACAAATTTCATTTACATCTTAACTATCTACACGACCAAATCAAATTCACAATGCAGGCAAAAAAGTATCAACTACTCCCTTTCTTGGATCTTTTGGTACAAAAGAAATCAGGCCGCACCTTAAGTCACAGAGCGTACCGGAAACCAACGCATACAGACAGATATCTGAACGATTCTTCGCACCATCATCCCAATCAACTAGCATCTGTAGTCACTCTCACCAGCCGATCCAAAAGAGTAGCTGACCAGCTTAACTTACCAAAGGAATTGAACTTACGGGAAAGATATTCAAACAGCCTAATATCCAGGGATTTCCGTCGAAGAGAGAACCGTAACCAAAGAACTGTAGAATGCCAGAAACCCGCCATCCCTGCATACCTACCATATATTCATAGATCAACTGTCAAAATCGCCAGAATCCTAAAAAGGCACAACATCGGCATCATTTTCAAGTCAATAAAAAATATCCTCCATGCTACGCAGGTTTAAAGGCACCATCCCGTTAGAATCCCACGGAATTTAGGAAATACCCAGTGGAAAACGTGAATGAACCTAGATTGGACATACCAATAGAAAAATATCGGCTAGGATTCAAGAAGTTGCAGTGTCAGTCAGACACAAAGAGAAACTTTCATCCCCTCTTGTCCAACACACCCACACCGGCCACTGGATGGATCTTAGAAACTGAAGGGCTCTTGCATAGATTAGCCACGAAATGTCACGAATATACAGAGAAGCCCTAGAGATACTAAAACGAGACTACTGCCTGAGCACGAGAGATGATTCCTTGCAACTCCCCCCAGCATGGCGACCGATTATATCCACCCTCAAAATTCAATCCCAGACAACCCAGACACATAATGCGAACATATAAGACTGACAAACAAGCGAACCGAATACCACACACAACGCGCATGACCCGACTCCGATAGCTATTAATAATCACGTCACACGATTCTGCGTACACATCGTGATGCTTACGGCCATAATGACTACGATTGAACAACTGATGAAGAGATTTGAGAAAACTTAGTCGATTTGTGATCGAGTAATGCCTATAAGTGATTGTCTCAGGCGTTTGACCTAAAATATTGCTGCTGTCGCTGAAAGTGTGCGAGAGGACCGAAATCTGTCCATTTTGTTTTGAGGTCTTTCCCCAAAAGTTCACTCTGGTTTTAGGTTCCTCGTAATCTTCTGTCGATCTCAGGAAGCTTCGCCTTGATTTTGGTCTCTGGTGGGCCGGTTAGAGGCCGTAGAGGGGGTGGCGTTCAGATACTGCTGCTTTGGATCGTTCTTTGAGTGCTGCTGCTTCTCTACGGATGGTAGGGGGAGCGATGCCAGCTAGGTGGTGGATTTTATTCAGGGGTGTTGGCCTTTCTGAGACTACAACTTGCGAGTTTTGTGAAAAGAATTGAATCTGTAGCCGTATAAGATTCAATTGGCACAAGAATTGAAACCACGAGTACAATGGTTTGCAGACTGGGCTTTGGAGCAGCTGGAGACGGATCCTCGTTTCAGCGAAAAAATCATCTTCATCGACGAAGCACATTTTTGGCCAATTGGTTACGTAAATAAACACAACTGCCGTATTTGGCGAACGGCGAATGACTGTTAACGGCGAATAGAACCATGATAAGGAATTTGTAACCCGCAGTGGATGATATGAACATAAACGACATGTGGTTCCAACAAGATGGTGCCACGTGCCATAAGACGGGTGATACGCGTGAGTTTTTGCAAAAAGTTCCCAGAGCGGGTTAATTTTTAGATGACTTCGAGTGGTCACCAAGATCGTACGATCTAATGCCCTCTTTCTTTGGGGCTATATTAAGTCGTTGGTCTACGCCAATAAACCAACAACTCTTGCCCAACTGGTGAACATTCAGAACCAGCTGAAGCCAAATCCAACAAAAACGCAGGTATGTGCCTTCCATCTCAAGAACAAGCAGGCCGGCAGAAAACTACCGATCGAATGGAAGGGAGTACCATTGGAGCACTGTCCCAACCCTAAATACTTGGGCCTATCACTGGACAGGGCCTTAACATGCAAGCGTCACTGCCTTAACACCAAACTGAAAGTTAGCGGAAGTAACAATATAGTCCGCAAGCTGACAAGCTCTAATTGGGGAGCCCAACCCAGGGTTCTCAAAACTTCATCACTCGCCCTCTGTCACTCCGCCGGCGAGTATGCATGCCCTGTTTGGTATAGCTCAGCGCATGCAAAACAAGTTGATGTCGCCCTCAACGAGACAAGCAGAATCATCACCGGATGCTTAAGGCCAACACCCCTGAATAAAATCCACCATCTAGCTGGCATCGCTCCCCCTACCATCCGTAGAGAAGCAGCAGCACTCAAAGAACGATCCAAAGCAGCAGTATCTGAACGCCACCCCCTCTACGGCCTCCAACCGGCCCACCAGCGACCAAAATCAAGGCGAAGCTTCCTGAGATCGACAGAAGATTACGAGGAACCTAAAACCAGAGTGAACTTTTGGGGAAAGACCTCAAACCAACGTTGGATGAAGCCGAATGAAGAACTGCCACCAGGAGGTGGTTTTTTTCTTTCTTAAATTATGATGCTTCTGATACGAATAAATAAATAACAAAAAACAAAGAATATTTTTAATAAAGACGGAACAAAGCTTGAATATATAAATATACTCAACCTTTCCGGAACTCTATAATACTAATGAGTCTTTTTAGGACTACCAAAAACAAATCTCGTATGAAATTTGTCAGTTATTATAGAGTTATAGAGTTCCGGAAAGGTTGAGTATATTTATATATTCAAGCTTTGTTCCGTCTTTATTAAGTTTATCTGATTATCTATAATGTTGTATGGTTTTACCAATTCAAAAAGAATATTTTAATAGACTTTTAGAAATGCAAGGCACACAAAGAAAACAATTTGAAAAAACAATGAAAGTAAGTGATAAAGTTCTTAAACTTGCATCTTATGAAATTGCCGAGATAGTAGCACTAAAATTAAAGCCACACACGATAGCAGAATCTCTCATTTTGCCTGAATGCTGTGAAATAATGACAATTATGTGTAGGGAAGAAGCAAATAAGCAAATTTTAAAGATTACTGTGTTTGATGATATGATTCGTATGTAAATGACATGTCCTGCAGCATTGAAACAGTCAACTAATATAAGTGGAAACGCGCAGCTTTTAGGCTCTGTACGATTTATTTATGAACAAGAGGTACTAAATCAATGTTTATGCTGCAAATAACTTTTAGGTCGTACAACTTGTTTGATGCAATAAAAATGTATTTGAATGCTTTAAAATTATCATTGTGTCAGTATTTGTACCGATGCACGTTGCATCGAGAGCAGCGAGCAGCGTCAATGACGGAATCAATCAATGGATTTGTGACTTTAGCTAAAACCATAAATTCAAATATAATATTTCATCATTGTTTCTTGCAGCGAAAAGTACTTGTCATAAGAAGAAATTAGACGACGTATTTGACCAAATAGCTTGCCATGGTTAATTTTATTAAAATGAGACCGATGAAGAACCGAATTTTTAAACAACTTTATTCGTCAATGGAAGCAGATAATGAAGGTTTTTAATTAAAGGTTTTAAATCGTATGTTGATATTAAAAAATGAATTACTTGTTTTTTTTTTAACAGAAAATCAAAAACATGTTGTGAATTATCTAAAAAATGATGATTGCTGCAATAATTTTTTTACTTTAATAGTCAATATGAGTATGCAAGGAAAATTGAAAATATTCTTACATTAACCGACAACCCTTTACTCTTTTGGTTTCTTTAACGTGTATATTATATTGTAGATGTTCCGCTTAAAAATATATCAGAGTTTAGTGTTCCCCGACTTCGAAAAGTTTGAGAACCCCTGACTTAAGGTATCGGAAAGACATGATCTTAAAAACAATGTTATTTTTATGGTTTTTGTTGAGTGCCACGAAGGTGGACTGGAAGCTATAAAATAAATTACAAATTTCACTGAGATTTGTTTTGGTAGTCCTAAAAAGGCTCAATAATTGTTATAGAGCTCCGGAAAGGCTGAATATATTTATTTATTCAGGCTGTGTTCCGTCTGTTTTAAGTTTGTAGGTTATTTTTTATTTTATGCCTTCCCAGAAGAAAGCCGACTGAAGAACTAATGGCCGTTTTCCGTATCGTCCGCGAATGTTTTGATGGAACGTAATTGGAAAATGGGTTTAATTTCCAGAGGTTTTAAGAATTTTTTGTTTTGAAAATCTTGGGAAATCCATCTTCGGTTTTGTTGAAAATATTGAGTTTTATTATTTACTTTTATGTTTAATATTTACTTTTTTTTCGGTGACAAGCATAGAAAAAAACTTGTTACTATTGCGTATAGTTGGTTTTATATGTATGAGTGTGTCTGAGGCGTAGTGTGTCTAACGTTGAACCTGTTAAGAAAAAAGTAAAGAAAACTCGTAAGTACGACAAAGAATATCTTAAATTTGGATTCTCATGGACTGTAGATGAAAAAGGGCCTATCCACTTTGCATCATTTGTTCTAAAAGAAGTATCAAATGAAAGCATGGAACTTGTAGCGACATTTTGAGACAAACCACAGTCAGTACAAAGATAAACCAATCGAATTCTTTGTAAACAAACTTAAGGATTTAAATCAATCACGAAAAGTAATGCGGGGTTGGACAGGAGGTGACTATCGAAAAATCCTAACAGCTCCGTATCGCATGTCGCTTTTAATTTCGAAATGGGGTACAGCGGAGATGATTGGAGAGACGATGATTTAAATCTAATAATGGGAAATAGATGTTATTGTCTGATATTTATCAAAGTCGTTATTATGCATTACAAGTCGATGAGTCCACTAATATTGCGAATTTTGCAAATCGTATGGCGTTTGTTAGATACGAAAAAGATCAAGAAATTCATAACGACTTTTTATTTTGCCAGCCATTATTAGATCATACAACAGGAGAAGATATCTTCAATCTTATGAATAAATTTATGCAAGAGAACAAAATTCATTGGAATAGATTTGTTGGAATAAGCACAGATGAAGCAAAAAGTATGGAAATTAATACTCGTTACAAAAAATGTCATATCCACACATTGTTGCATATACAGAGAGGCTTTAGCAACACGTAAGATGCCCGCTAATCTTCAGAAAGTTCTGGATGAAAGCGTGGAAATCATTAACTACATTAAAGGCTGTCCTTTGAATGCACGACTTTTTTCGCAAATATGTGAAGAAATGGAAAGTAGTCATACTGAGCTTCCTTTTCATACTGATGTTCTTTGGCTATCTCGAGGGAAAATTTTAAAACGATTATTTGAACTTGAGACATGAACATTAAGTTTTTCTTAGTAATGAATTTGAGCTGAGAAACTGCTTCCATGACTGGAAATGGCTCTGTAAATTAGCATACTTGGCAGATATATTCTCTGTTCTAAATTGTTTCAACTTATCGTAAGGTAAAGAAACTTCATTGTTTGTAGTAAATTTGTGGCAAAAGAGAGTTGGTAATGAAGAAGTGGACTTGTTTTCCTCTCTTCATGAGTTTGTAACAAGTTCGGCTGATAAAATTGATGCTGATACTCTGAAATGTGTAACACAGCATTCAGGGAATTTACAAGTGGGTCTGAAAAATATTTTCATGATTTAAACAAAAATATTGAATGGATAAAATATTCGTTCATCATTAATACAACATCCATGCCAGAAGGTTTATCGCATGCAGAAGAAGACCAATTGTTGGAATTAGCTTTAGAAGGATTAAAAAATAAACTTAAAGGAAAAAAAAACCGTCATTCTGGTTGCAAATGCAACATGTTTATCCAGATTTAACAGAGAAAATTCTGAAATACATCTTGCCTTTTCCAGCTTCCTATCTATGTGTAGTTGCTTTCTCAACATTTGTAGATATTAAGTGAAAAAAGGGAACAGACTTTTGGATGTGGAACCGAATTTCAGATTAAAATTAACAAGCAGAAAACCAAATTATGATGATCTGACATCCCAACATAAACAATTTCATCCTTCTAATTGATTTTAACGAATGCTGTTTATAATATAACCTTTATTTTATTTATATTTTATTATGAATGAACTTCGTTTTTTGTTTATTATTATTTTGTTATTTGTACTAAAAAAAGGAGACACTAAATATACTTTGATTGTTGACGAGAACAAAGCTTTTGCATCACTGTAATCTTAATTTTCAATTTAAACACTTTGACCTTGAACATTAAAAAAAATCGTCCAAGACGAATTTTGGTTGGCTCGAGGGGGTACTCAGATGTCAAAAGTTTGGGAAACACTGGACTAGACCATGGGGAACGGAGAAAGTTTGAAGATTTTCTTCGATTTTGGGAAAAAAATCTTTACCTACATTTTTTATCAGACTATGAAGACCAGAAGAGGTCATTGGAATTAAAATTTTCCCTTGATTTTCGACCAGAGTATGTGAAGTGGAGTTTTTACTAAATTTTCAGAAATACCGATATATGGATTTTGGACAAAACCTTGAAATACTGAAGAAGTTGTAGAAAGATTTTCAGTATCCCCAAGATTTTCGAAAAAATTTATACTTGAATTTTGGACCACATTTGAATTTGTACATATCACATGGAAAATTCTGAATTTCTTCTTGATTTTTTTAAAAAGTACAGCTAGAAATTTGTACCGAGTCTTGCAGAACTAAAGAATTTTCCGAAAAATTTTACATTGCGCAAAACCAAAACGTTCGGGTTTTAGATTTGAATTCTGACCAGGGGAGGATTTTTCGAAAACCCATCGAAAAAATCCTCGGAAAGACGCAAGAAAGACCCTCGGAAAAACTTTAATTAAGAAAGTTTGCTATTTGTTCTTTGCTTTCGGAAAAAAACTAGCTCTAATTGTATTTTGAACCAGAAAGCAAATTTTTCAATTTTTTCATCGCGCGGCCTGTATAGTTTTAAAGTTGACGAGCGCTGTTGAAAGTCCTGTTTATCATTTTAGTAGTGAATTAATAATTAATATATAGTTAATACCATGTCTGCCATAAAATAATAATTAGACTATATAGAATTAATTAGAAAATTAAACGTTTTAGGCACTTCCATTTAATATATTTTTCACTCCAGCGAGACAAATTGTCATGCTTCTTGAAGATATAGGAGCTGTGATAATGGGAACATCGACTCTATATATTGTAATATTGACTACGTCCATGAGTGACATCATAGTGCATAGAATTATTCATCTAAAATCGCTAGTCGGGCAAATAAAATATTTAAATAATAATCAATGGAGCAGAAGGGAACATCTTAAAATGTGCATCAGATATCATCAACAGATAATTGGGTGAGAATGTTATGGAATAATATATTGATTTATATCTATCTATTAAAATGGTTTTAATTTGATATCTAGTGTTATAGTTCTTTTTAGTCCTTCGCATTCAAATTAAATTAGCAGAAGTTTTATATAAACAGTGCATGAATGTGCTGACAAATCTTTTATTAATTTGAGAGTACAATGTAAATTTAAATTAAAAGGTGAAGTTGATAACTTCACTGTAAGTTGATAACTGATTCACTTCTGAAGGTGATATTGAATTTATATCTATCTATCAAAGTGGTTTTAATTTTATTTCTTGTTTTATTGTCTATTCTTGTTTTTTCTAAGGTCTTTTAAGTGTTGGGCATTCAAATTAAATTAGCAGCAGTTTCATACAAACAATAAATGAAGATGATGAAAAGAGTTTTATTAGTTCGAGTACACAGCAATTTTAAATAAAAAATTCAATTTATTAAGGAAATAGTCATTCTATGCAGTAATGGTAAATACTTCTATGCGGGTTCGGCCTATTTTGCTTACTGATAAACACAATCCTGAGAGAAATAATAATTGTCTTGTCAAAATCTTGTTCATCTTGTTTTTGAGATTAGCGATGTATTTGCCCCTGTACAAATATTGGGTATTTATTCATATATTTATTACATTTACACAATATTTGAATTATATTTGATTAGATAACTGGAAGTTGAAATCGATAGATTTAATAAAACTATTTTTCTATAAGATTTGATGTAATGTGTTTCATGTTAGAATGTGGTTTTTATTTTAGATTTTCAACAAGATTATCAAATTTCTCAGAAACTTTGTTTCTGGCATATGTGGCGGTCACCGCGCTAATTCTTAGTTCGATATCATGCGAACTTATATTGGCAAGTATAAATCCTAACATGTTTTCGCTTTTTATAATAAAATTACGTTTGCAGAGATTTGAATATTCAACCATTTGGCACGCCATTTTATATTTGATTCCACTCCACTTAAGTTCATCTGCAGGCGAACATCTATTTGAACATGTGAGTATATTTCATGAAACGATTGAGGAAAAATGAATGACGAAAGAGGAAAATTAACTTCATCCAGAAGAGGAAAATAATAGAATATGATAAGGAAAAGGATATATAAAATATTTCCCTTATCCTATTCTTTTATTTTCCTCTTTTTTTTTGCACGTGCTTGAGGTGAAAATCTGCAAACAGACACCACCCGACCCGTGCCGAGTGGTAGTGTGGGGCTGCCCCCCAAAAGGGGCGACCCACAAAAAAACCCCCACCATTCAGACTCCCAGCCAAAACCGGAGAGAACGTGATGGAATCCAAAATTTGGCATAACTTCACCACGTTCCTCCCCCTTTCATGTCCAAAGCATTCATCCATTCATTCGTTGTGCGTTAATCGCCGTGCCCCTGGGTGAGGTGATAATTCACCTCCACGTGCCCACGGTTGACCCATTCATAGATAGTCGGAATCAGTTGCCTGGTCCAGGCTCCCTTTTCCGATCCCTGCCATAGCTCTTGCCATACACGCATTGTTTTTTCCCTTTCATTTCTAGGGTCATTACCTCCCCAAACTCTCACCCTTTTATGCGCCAGAAGATCTAACGGAATAACTCGAGCAACGACTTCCACGGCGTCGCCAGAGACAGTCCTGTATGCGCTGCACATACGCAGCAGCATACACCTTTGCACTCTCATCAGTCTCGCTCTATAACATTCAATCCTGAACGCATTTATCCATGCCGGCACCCCATACAGGACAATGGAGTGCACGACCGCATTCATTACCCTCCTCTTGGATGCCAACGGCCCACCTATGTTGGGCATCAGTCGTCCAAGGGCTTTCACACATGCTGTAGCCTTGCTCACCACCCGGGTGACCTGATCAGACACCCTGAGATTTCGCTGAAGCTCTACCCCAAGATATCTTACAGATTCCCGAGCCGGTACGTCAACTGTCCCCATTTGCACGGTCAGTTCATGCAGCTTTCTTCTCCCAATTAACAGGACCGCCTCGGTTTTGTGGGGAGCCAGAGCAAGCCCCTTTCCCCCCATCCACCGATCAATCCTACTAATTGCCTCATTCTTTATCGCTTTCAGACTTTCTGCCGTTCTTGCGACAGCGACCACCGCTAAGTCATCAGCGTACCCTACGAGTGTAACCCCGTCTGGCAGCCTCAAACTCAAAACCTCATCATAAAATATGTTCCACAGTATCGGCCCAAGAACCGAACCCTGTGGAACACCCGCAGTCATTTTGAAGATTTTACCTTCCACAGACACTATCTCCCTATCATTCAAGTAGCTCCCCACCATCTTTTGAAGGTAGGGAGCTACCCCCTTTAGTTTCAAAGCCTCCATGATTCCGCCCCATGGGACCGAATTGAAAGCATTTTTCACGTGCAGGGTTACAAGCACGCAGTAGCTACGGGTACGCCATGGACCCGTATTTGCTTACCTTGCTCTCTCTATCACACGTATCATTGCGTTCACCGTAGTGCAGCCGCCTCTGAACCCATACTGTTCCTCTGAAAGACCTCTAGAGATCCTCATTTATCCTAGCTCCGATCATACTCTCAAATATCTTCGCTATCCCATTCGGTAGGCAGATTGGTCTGTAATTGGCTTCCTCTCCTTCCTTTCGCTCTTTTTCAATCATCACCAGTCTCGCTCTCTTCTACTCTTTGGGGAAACTGCCATTTATCAACAATTCATTCATCATGCTCAAGCACATGTCCTCACACATATGCCCAAACACCTTGCACACTTCGGGTAGAACACCATCAGGACCCGGCGCTTTTCCCTCCTTCATCCGACCAACTGCACTCTGCAGCTCGGCCGGAGTGAAAAGGGGCGCCGATCTCCATCCCACGGGTTCCAGCCAGTTCATTCGCTCATGTACTGGGAACAGCTTCTTGACTTCCGTCATTAGGCTATCCCCCCGGAAGGTATGAACCCTTTGCGCAATTTTCCTGGTGACGATCTTATAGCCGTCACCCCAGATGTTATTATTCACCTCTTCGCAGAGCACTCTCCAAGCTTCTTGCTTTGAGTTCGCGATGGCTCTCCGAAGTTCCCTGCGCGCCAAGTTATACCTCCTTCTGCACTCGTCACGCACTTCCTCATTTGCTCGCCTATTACTCTTCACCATGCATCTCCTTTCATGCAAACAGGTTTTACGCTTATCAGCTACCTGCTGATTCCACCAATAAACTGGCTTCCTGCCTCTGGCGCCCCTCCGTTTTCTCCGAAACATCGCATCACAAGCCCCGAGAAGAACTGCTTCGCAGGAGCTCCGCAATCCATTTTCGGGGCCTGCCCTTTCAGCCAGCTCTTTCATGACGTCTCCTAATCTTTCTAGTAGACTCTTGTCCACTCTCCATCCATTCGTTCCAATTGCAACCGGTCCCTCAGAAACATCCTCTCGTACGTCGAAGAGAATGTCCTGGTGATCACTCAGATTCTCTCCCTCTCTGACACGCCACTCTTTCACTCTGCCTGCAATCCATGAGGTGATAAAAAAAGGTCCGTGAGGTGCTGATGTCTATGAAAGACATACTTTCGCCCCGCACGAAGGTTGGCACATTCCAACTGTTGTGAACCACCAGGTCCTCCTCTGCCAGCCACTCTTCCATCATTCTCCCTCTCTCATCCTCTCTAGGGGATCCCCACCAAGCGGACTTGAAATTGTGTTGGCGTTGAAATCCCCCTCGACAACAAACTCTTTGGACCAGCTTTTCATACTGGTCCTTAGCTCATCCATAAAAGCTACAAACGGCTCTAACGTTATGTTAGGCGAGATGTAGCACCCATACAGGACCCAGTTTTCCCATTCAACCCACACATATCCATTTCCACATCCACACTTAACCATAGGATTTTCCGATTGGAAAATCCTCACAGCAACATTCTTACACTGGTCTACGTGCCAGCCTCCGTTACCAATAGTCCGAAGATTTGGTTCGGAGACAATGGCCACATCCACTCTCTCATCATGCACCGTCTTCCATACCAGCTCCAATGCAGTCGAACTCCTATTTGAGTTCGTCTGAATACTAGCATAATCTGTTATTTTCCTCTTCTGGATGAAGATAATTTTCCTCTTCTGAATAAGATTGCACATACAAGGTTATGCATCCAAGGTTATAAAACCTATGTTCATATGTCCTGTTCTTACTCTGCCCAGCCGCTCGACTGCAAGCTGTATTAGTTTCCACACGTGGCTCAATCTAGAATCTTACACCTCCATGCCTTTATCTTTAATGTCCTGAATATGTTCTGAATGTCCTAAACCTGATTCTTAATGTCCTGAACCTGTCCTACAAGAACAGAACCCATTGTTTTTTGATTTAGCAGAGCAAGAGGGAGTCTGCTAATCTCTCGTCTCCACATTGTAATCATCTTTACTAGACTGACCAGACTAGACCATCGGAGTCTTTATAATTTTAGCGACATTACTATATTTTCTCCTTTTAGGATGATTTGTATTTCCGTGTTCATTGGTCTACTGTGTTCTCCTTCGGTGATTCTTTTTAAGCCATATTTCCCTGTTCTACATTTGTTAGGTTCATCCTCTCTGCGCCATACTGTTTTGGATAACTTTTTTGTATTTGTGCTTATGTTCTTGCTTTTCATGATGTTTTGTACTTGTAGTATACTCAATATCCCGCCTGCACTCTGTGGTTTATATCTATCCTTCTCTCATTTGTCTGTTTGTTTATTATTATTCCTAGATATCTGAAGTCATCTACTATTTCGAACTCAAAGTTTCCTATGTGTACTAATTTTTTAGTTGTGGTCTTTTTTCTCTGGTTACTTCCATGAACTTGCTTTTCTCCTGGTTTATTTTTAGACTTCTTTTCTTTGTTTCTCGTTCAAGTTTTCGAATTGCATCTTACTTGCTTCTTCTCTCTCTTGCTAGTATTCTGATATTATCTGCGTATGCCATGACTTGTATCATTTTATTAATTGAAGTTCCTTTGAAGCAACACTCTCTAATTGCAGCATACCATACTAAGATGTCATTGATAAATCCACACCTAGTCTTACACAGACATTGATTTCGAACACTTCTATTGCACCCTCCTTTGTCATTACCTCATTGTCATATCTGTTAACCTCACTATATAACTTTCTGGTATATTTGTGTCTTTCATGGCTTTCATTACGTGATCACGCTTCAGTATGCCAAATGCTTGTTTACAGTCGATATACATTGTTTGTAATCCTATATCATGTTTGGATGTTCGTAGCATTTTTCAGTTAACTGGCGCATTATGTGTAAGCGTCGAGGGACCATCTTCCCCTTCTAAAGCCGTGTTGGTAATCTCCCCTTTGCGCCTCTGTGTATTTCAATATTTTTTTATTCACTAACGTTGTTAGGATCTTGTATATTGTTTTAAGCAGAGTGAGTCCCCGATAATTTGAACATTCGTTTCGGTTTCCCTTCTTATATATTGGTACTATTGTCCCTTTTTCCCAATCCGTTGACTTATTTTATTTTTCTCAGATTTGTGAAAGTAATCTAAAAAATCTTTGTATTAGTTCTTTTCCTACGTGTTTTACCAGTGCGTTGACAATATTATCACTTTGTTCCTTTTCATCTGTGTTTTTAGTTCATTAAATTCTTCCTCCGTGAGAGTGTCCATTTGCTTCTGTTTTTTCTTTTTCACTGTATATTCCTGTATGGTAGTCGGCTAATAGTTTCTTAAAATGATTTGTCCATTCTATGTGGCTTATGTTTGTTGTCCTTTTCATGTTTTGTTTCTTTTTATTAATAATAATATTTATTTATCCTACGAGGTTTCTGGATCCCTGTCTGTACATTCAATCCCTATTTAGTGCTTTCTATTGATCAGCTGCTTAGTTTTGTGTTCTCAAAACATGAAACAAGGTTTTACCAAGGCAAATAGCTTTAATTTGCTGAGAGTTGATTTGTTGATGTTGCGGGAGTTTTTGGCATCAAACAAAGACTTTTGTTCAGCAGAGTTTAAACATGTCAAAACCGCATACCACTTATACACTTTAGAATTCATAACACGCAAAACAGCTCATTTCTTTCTTAGGCTTCCTAATTTCTCGGTCTATTTACAA
This sequence comes from Phosphuga atrata, assembly GCA_944588485.1. Lineage (NCBI taxonomy): Eukaryota > Metazoa > Arthropoda > Insecta > Coleoptera > Silphidae > Phosphuga > Phosphuga atrata. The sequence continues at coordinate 31,635,970 of OX155898.1, forward strand.
ACAACTGATATCGCAAGCAGACGCCATGACACCATCGATCGTTTTCGGGCGGATTTGATACTTTGAATTTCAATAGTTTTTTTTAATAAAACTTTCCTACAGAAATAATATATATTTTTTGAAATAGTAGATACTTTAGAATATTATATAACACATTTTCAAAATCAGTCATAATGCCCATTCTCCAAATTATTATTATAATATAAACAAATATTTTATAGAGTACAACTTTGTCTGAAGCTATCTACGAGTCTGTGCCATGGGATGGAGATTTAGAAATACAAAAAGATATGTTGTTTTTTATTACCAGAACAAACGTAGCTTTAACCCTCCGCATTGGAAAATTTACGGCTTATAATCGTCCATTTATGTTATCCGTAAATACTAACAATAAGTTAGCTATTTAATGTAAAATATTAATTTATTTTCTTTTAGGTATTGAAGTTATGGTATTCTGTTTTTACTTTATTATTAAAAACTCTATAAGGAAACAGATAGAGTCGGTAAGATTATTCGTGTCAAAATATATAATTAATGAAGAAAGCAAAGAGTTGTATTTGTATTCTAAAATAAACTTTTTTTGTTATAGGTCGGATTTTGTCCAAAACATATACACGGTTTATTTAACTAATGTCATTTAATTTAATAATTAGTATATTGAATTCACATGGAAGTGTAGGTTCATCGTTTGTGAGATTAGTTGTAACTTACTAATATTAATATGATGTATCAATGGAAAATAAAATAGTATCTTATTGTTAGTTAAGAAATGAGAGTACGACCTTTAGATTTGACCCATAGGATGAAAAATTTGTTGACAATCTGTTATTTTAGTTATTTATTTTCTTTCTGTATCATTTATTTTTCATTGCATTTCTACGGAAACGGTGATATAGGCAAGGCCAATCAGCGTACATTCATCTTTCTAGAAAATAGTAGTGAAGCTGATGTGTAAAAGAATATTCTTCTTATTAACCAATACCACATCATTATAGCCAGCAAAAACACGTCATGGTCAACTTGAAGTGGACAATATACCATTTGGGATACTATCTCTCTAAACTTTAGAGAGATAGCATTTACAATAGCAACTATAGCTACGATAGCAACTTTAGAGAGTTAAAGCATATGATATAGTGGACCATTCCATCTTATTCAGCAAAGCAGATAGATACGAAATTAGGGAAGCAATTTTAGATATGCTTACATCTCATCTAAAAACCTTTTAAGCATTTATTGTAAAGTATAACAAATTAAGAGTGTCCTATTTTACTTAATAAAAACACAAAAAAGTAATGACTTCTTTTCCATAATTTTAACTGTCTAATATTCAGTGAACCTTCCAGTTTTTATGAAAACGGAGCGGTGGCCGATTGAACAAAAGATTGCTTGTGTCGAGCATTTTATTAGAACGAACTCGGTTATTCAAATTCAGAGGTGGTTTTGACAACAGTTTAATTTTCCAGAGCCGCCAAATTGCAGGACAATCGCAAGATGGGTCGAAAAATACCTAGTCTTACAGGTTCTATTAAAGATACTAAACATGCAGAGAGAAAATAAAAACTGCTAGAACAGATTCCTAAAGGATGCCATCGCTCAACTCATCGCTGATTACCAATAAAACATATTTGCTATCAGCAAGATGGCGCAAGGCCTCATGTATCCAACATGTCTATGGAAGCGTTACGACAGTTCTTTCCTGGTCGTCTGATTTCCTAGCGTGGGGATCAGTTTTGTCCTCATCGCTCTCAGGATTTGTCAGATTTGCATTATTTCTTACTCCATACGAAAAATTTGCTCCAAGTGTGCGGGAGGAGACTCGATTAACTAGTGCTCACGAGACAACCAATCCTCACTTTATGGCTCCAAGCGCCACACTCTGGTACACTGTGTTGACCCACAGGCCAAACCAAGTGAGAGTAACCAGATATGGTGACACAGCAGCGTCTGACCCGAAGCGGGCGGCTGCAAACAGCGTCGGAACCCACAATGGGCGGTTGAATTGCACATCTAGCCAGACACCTTCTAAGTGGTAGGAATGTCAAAGGAACAGACATGGTGCTATGTAACAGACTGCCAAAAACGACGACAATAAGCTTCGAATATGGAAATAAGCATCGCTACATACAATGTACGATTACAAAACAAAGATGTAGCGCTGTTCGAACTAGAGGAACAGTTAACATATACAGGGTATCCCAACGAAAATTCGCCGAGACCCGTCGATTTTTGTTCTTGGGGGGAGCTTTTTTGACAGTCAAGCCAACTCGATATATTCATCCCCCTAATGCCTAGCAACCCCAACTTAAAAATTTCAAATGCAAGTACCCCACTTGTGGCACATCATTTTAAAGCCCTTTTCATTGCGAATACAGTGATAGCGTAGTAATTTCTACACAAATGCCCACCACTAATAAGTTTTTCATCAACTACACATGACCGCATTACCTAATTGTTATTGATGTGTCTATCAGTTTACAAAAGTCAGAAATGAAATAAAAAAGCTGAAGCAAATAATAAATCAGATTTATTTGATGAATTGCTCAAAATGACCCCCGTTAACTTCCAAACAATAATACAGTCTGTTTTCAAATTCTGTTCGAACATTATTAAAGACATCCGCAGTTATTAATCGGCATTATTCTACAATTCTCTGACGTAGCACTTGCAATGTTTAGGCATGTCTAGGCATGTCTAGGCATTAGGGGGATGAACATATTGAGTTGGCTTGACTATCAAAAAAGCTCCCCCCAAGAACAAAAATCGACGGGTCTCGGCGAATTTTGAAATATAATTCGGTTTTCCAATTATAGGGGGGGTCAAATTTTCGTTGGGATACCCTGTATGAACTGCGATGTAAAAGGAATTTCAGAGAAGAAAAGAACAGATGAAGGATGCTTAAAACTCCAATCGGGCAATATCCTATATTACCAGGGAAGAGATGATAACATGACCTTCATAATATCCAAAAAGCATGTAAACAAAGTAGAACAATATTCGGAATTATAAGTGCGAGTTGCACTCATCATAATAAACATAAGCATATTCGCCAGCCTGAAAATAATACAGGTCTATGCTACAACAACAACTCACACGGACTAAGAGACGGAAGAGTTCTATGACTAAATATCAGCAACAGTAAACAATTTCAAAAGTACCCACACGTTAATAATTGGTGACTATAATGCAAATGATTGGAACAGAAAATATGATAGGAAATTCGGATATGAAATAAGCAACGAACGAGGAAACACACTTATGGACGCATCGTTCGCATCGACTACATGAAAAGAAAATGTGATGAATGCCTTCTTTAAAAAGAAATTACATAGAAAGTGGACGTGGACGTGAAACCTAACCTCACCTGGAGGAAACACAAAGAACGAAATAGACTATATTTTTACAAAAGAGAAATTCATTGACCAATAGGCCACAGTCCTAAATTCAATATCAATAGGAAGTGACTATCGTCTCGATCGAACCAAAATAATAATCAATACTAAGCCAGAGAGAAAAAAATATAAACCTCTTACCGAGAAAGTCGACACAAAACTTCTGAGATGCAGCAATACGGAACACGAAAATAACTTAAGAGACGCCCATACTTCATGATTACAGGAACTGACACTAGTCGAAATGAACAAAGCTATAACAACAGAAATTTTAGATAAGCAAGTAAAAAAGCGGCAAAGAGATCAAAAACTCTAAGAAACTGTAAGACTTACGGAGAATACTACTAAAAGAAAATTAAAGAGATACAATAGAATTCAGAAAGCTGAACAAAGCTGCCTAAATAAATCAAAGATGACCTAAGAAAGCATCAAGAGGTATGTTGTTCTCTTGATGCTATCTTAGTTCATCTTTGATAATAGATAAGGTCATATTTGAATTCTGGCAGGGATCCAAGACACATCAGAGAACTATATTATATTTTTATATACTTTTCCAGTATAAACTGACACTGTCGGAGAAAAATCCACTCTATAGTCTACTAAAACTGTACAATAAATTGCGAAAAGAGTTCAAAATGATGGAAATAAAAAATCTAAAAAAAAAAACAATTGTACCTGTATATTCTGGAAATTGAACGAAATTAATATGGACGAATGGTCCTGGTCCTCGGTGGCCTAGCCTCTTTAATAAAGAAAACGATTTTTTGTAAATACACTAGGTAATTTTGTTTAAATAGTTTTTTCAGTATTAACCTTATTTTACGTTTGATGTTTATCTGTAAACATTTATTATCACTACTATATTATTATTTGATTTGATTTGAAAAATCTATTACAATGGAACCGGGAATATCAAAGAGAAAATTGTAGTCTAAAGGCTGGATTCCACTGAGGCAACTTCTTAGGCAACATGTAGCATGCGGCTTTGACGCATGCTACGCAAGTCTTTCCATTGAAGGAACACGATGCCACAAGAAACATGTCTATTTATGGCATGCTACGAGTCGAGTGTTGTTGCCGTGACGCATGCGTTACCTCTCGACAAAATAGAACATGTTGAACGGTGTTGTATCCATCCAACAGTAATCGGTTCGGGCAACTTGTAGTATGCGACATGGACTGGAATAATGAAAGAAACACAACATTCCTTGAAGATTACCATAATTCAGCCGCATTGAGGAATAATAAAATCAGTGAATATAAAGACAATAAAATTAAAAAGATCCACAGATATGGACCCTAAATACTAATTATCCACTTAAGGTATCGGAAAGACATGATCTTAAAAACAAAGTTGTTCTTATGGTTTTGACGAGTGCCACGAAAGTGGACTAAAAGCTATAGAATTACTTACAAATTTCACCTGAAATTTGTTTTGGTAGTCCTAAAAACACTCAGTAATTGTTATAGAGCTCCGGAAAGGCTGAGGTGGTATTGCATCACGAAAGTTGGTATCATGCTTTTTTATAGTGGGTGAGATTTTATCAAGCAAGTACTCAAAATACTCCTTGCTCATTCGTGTAAAATTTCGAAATAAAGCTTCATCATCAGCAAGCAAGTTGTTGTATAAATTATATTGTGTTTATTCAACATTAATATATAGTTGTCTTCTCCACCACCTTCTTTTTTTCTTACGATTAAAAGCTATTACCAAATATGCAGCTGCGGCAGCTTTCCGTAAAGACATGCTGCACCAAACTGAAGTTGCCTAAATGAAATCGCTTCAGACGCATGCTACAAACATAGACGACAAAGCGCATGCGACATGGGGCGACAATTTCCGCATGCAACATTATTGAATTCTGTGCCACATAGTCGCACACGTATAATCAGACAACACTAGGAAACATGTATCATTCCTCATGTCGTACAGTGTTGCCTCAGTGGAATTCCGCCTTTAGATTGCTGTCCCAATTTTCATCGATCAATATATTCTTGTGTCTCATCTTCTTTCACTTGTCACAGTCCTGCTATCGACTATGCATTGATAAATCTTTGAGTGTTTTCTGTTTTTCAAATGAAGACACGTCCAATTATTACATGAAAAAATGATCAAATTTCATCCTTTCTAATTAATTTCAATTATGTTTTAGTTTCCATATCCACAAATCTGAGTGATTATTGTCTTAGTTCAAATTATTTTGATGTGCATTACATCTAGTTGTGAACACATTAAAGAGCATGTATATAAAAATATATTTAAATTTTCTAACAGCAGGTTAATTAATTAATTATTATTTAGAGCACGACATTGGCTTTTGAAATATTTTACTCGATTCCTTGGGATGGAGATATCCGTTTATAAAAGGATATGATATTTTTCGCTGCACGTTGCAGTATTCCCTTAACTATCGCCGGAGGAAAACTTGGAGATCTATCAAGACCATTAATAGCAACAGTACGCTTTATTTAACAAACCGTAGTTATTAATTATTAATCTTCATCTTTTGTTTAAGGTATTAAAATTGGCATATTCTATAAGCGCTATTTTTTTTATTTTGATAAGTGATGAACAAATACAGATGCTTAAAAATTAAAATGATAAAACACATTTTAAAAGTTGATGAAGATAAGGATTTAGATAGCACATATAATTTAAATAGATTACCTTTTATTGAGTAATTATTTAATTTATCTTTATACATTATAATATTTTTCAAATAATTCTGGATAAGACACGTTATAGATTTTAAATCCTTGATTCTCCAACTCTTCAATGTCTTCTATATGCAGACTTTTAAGAACTGCTAAGCGCTTCAATAGTCTATTTCTCAATATTAAATTCCTGACAACTTTTATGAATTTACCCAATATCAAATATCTCTTAAACCAGGGTTCTAATAGCTTTGGTTTATCTATTAGATTTCCTAACTCCTAAAAATATACATTTAAGATTATAATAATAAAAACAAATATATAGGGAAATTACTCCAAATATTGGTCTTATTGATCTTTTTCGTATAGTTGATCCAGCACTAGGCAGAACAGCTCCTGGTTGCTATATTATAAAAATATATTAGATATATTTGTTAAATTTTTGTTCTTGTAAACATCGAATAAAACATATTATCTACATAGTCATCAACTGAACTCAACTATAACAAATATTAGTGTAAAATATTGGAACTTAATAAAAAATGTTAAATTTTTAGTAAAATTTGAAATAATGTGTATATATGAAACCATCCTCCTTAATTGCTATAGATTTATTACATCGATTTTATATAGGAAGTCGAAATTCATGGTTGAATCCCCATCGATGTCTAATTTCTGCTTTGTTGTAGCCAAGGCATTTTTGTTCAAATTGTTGTATTGTTTAACAGAGTCGAGAAATTGTTGTTTTTTCAGTTTATAAATTTTGTAATCTTCATCTCTATATCTTCCTGATGGATTTAATATTTCCGATTCGGCATGTTTTATTTCTCTTTTTGCCAAAATCAGTTGATTAACTTCATGTTGACTCAAAATCGTGTTTTTATTCATTGTATGTCAATTTTGTAATAGAATTGACAACAAAACTGACAGTTACATAATTTGATTATTCATTTTTGGCCTAGTTGATATTATAACAAGCTACTGAAATAGTGGAATTCGACATGCACTTCGACTTCGAAATGGCAAATCACCAGGCCCAGACAACATCCTTCCGGATATCATTAAAATAGTGGTAAGCAGCCACCCAGATTTCGCCTTAGAAGTCATGAATACAATGATGGCAATCGGTAGTTTTTTAGAAAATTGGAACAAAGCCAACCTTGTTCTGCTAAGGAAAAGGGAAAACGGACAAATGGAGACCGATGGAAACCGATTGCAAATGCATTAATTGCAATTCCCTTTTTTGAGGATTTTATTGAACAAATATCAGAAATAAATGTAGAAATTTATATAACTGTGAATAATAAGTTATATAACATTTTTACATATTATAAGTGTGGTTAAAACATAGTGAATTTTTCAATTCAATGTAAATATCAGAAAGATTTGCAAATCATAAGAAAGCACATTCATCATTATATGTTCTATTACCAACTATGTGCGTTACACACTCGGTGAAGGCAGAATATTTTTCTTTATACGACAAATTTTTGGATCTTGATGAGTTGTTTGCAGAGTTTCAGTTATGGAAACAAAAATGAACAAAGTTGACTAACCAAAAAATGCTATTGACTCATTATCATGTAATAAGCGTGTAATCAATGTGTCTTTAGCAATATACATACACTTTTAAAATCATGTTTCTATTTAGCGTCTATAATGAAGTCATTGAAGCACTCATATTCGTTCGGGTTCGTTAATGGCTCGGCGAGTGCGATTCAATTTTCTCAATATGTATCGGAGATTTTTTTATTTAAAAAATGGCATAAAAGGGCGCAGAATAGAAAAAATAGTAGGTTAAAAGTCGTTCATAATGCATTTTTCGCACTTGTCCATTAGAAAACTCCTCGCTACGCTCATCCTTTCCTAAGCATGGACGGGTGCTGAAAAATCGCACTTATTGAACTCGTTCTTTAATTATTTGCACAATAGGGTAGTATCCACTAAGAATAAGCCGAACGAATGACAGTTTCTAATGATTAATCCTCACTTAGATCACAAAAACAAGTTATTTAATAAAAAAAAATAAAGAGTATTAATATTTTTACAAATTAAAATCGGCTAAAGTAGGCATTGTGTCACGTGACAGTGAACACCAATCAGAAAGTGATTCAAAATTCATGTTACCTCAAGCCGTGACAACCATTGTTGCCGTGAAACACCATTGTTGTCGATTTTTTTCGTGGAGTAGGTTATTTGAGAAATATCCTAGAAAATTCGTTGTAAAATTTTTCTTGTCTTGTGTTCAGTTCAGTGACAGTGTTATGGAATCAGGATTTAACAAAGCAGACAGTAGTAATATGCCCAAAATTGATGTTATGCTTGTCAAATTTTTAGCGTCAATGAGCTTTGTTCATCGGAATTCCGATAAAACCTCGATAATATTAAAACCTCGATGTAGTATACACAAGCATAAAATGTATATTATTAGCTTAAATAGAATTATTTCTCTTCTGTAGACAACAACCATTTGTTTTGATATTCGTATTGCAACTTAATTGAACTGGTTTTCATGTTAGATTTGCGAAATATAATCGAGTGTGAATAGCTAAACTTGATCACTTGAGCAATTATATGCATCTGAAGGCTGACAGCAAATTGTGCAGAGTAAAGTGCAAAATATGCATAGAGCACATAGTTAATGCAAATGCATTATATGGATGCACACTGGTTGTTGAAGAAGATGATATTATTCTATCCATTCAATGTGTCATGACTCTGATGCTTCACAAGGTAGTTGCAAGCGCGCAATAGCATTTGTTATGTGCGCTCTTTGGCCAAAGTGAGGAACCATGCACTTCATTGGAGTGTTATCATAAAAATTTTAAGCTGTCCAGAGTTGGTAGTAGCCTAAAATACATTACAGCTAAAGACTTGCCTGAGGACTGTCCCATTTTTACAGCTAATTAATCTGTTTTCTAGAAGTTTTTGAAAAAGGAAAGAAAAATAAAAGTTGAGAACTATGAACTTTTAAAATAGTTCAATAGAACTATGAACTTTTAAAATATACATATTAAAGAGAAATGTGTTAATGCATTTTTTTATAAAGTTTTAATTCCAGCATCTTTAATAGAGAATGTTGAAGAAGAAACTAGGAAACAATCCAATAGTAGTCTGGTATTGAGATATGGTCTGGTAGAATAATTGCTTCAAGAGCATTGGACCGGTGTAAAACAAATGATGGCTACTCATGTACCAACCCGTATGGCCTGGGTTTAAGTCGCGGACGCATAAACTTAATTAAAGATTTTTCAAATCAATCGAATCATAGTTTAATTATACTTTCAATAAATTTTCAATAATTTCAAATTTCAAAGGTTCAATAGCAGCTAACGTCACTTTTTGATCTGAGAAGATTGCACCGCCGCGCGCCGATAGTATCAAGGAGAGGACAGTTAGATGGCTGAACGGATAGGCAGGGAAAGGACGGCTAGCGAGTCAAGAAGCCTGTTCAAAAGATGTGCAAAAATGTCAAGATCGCCCATTCCTAAGCGTAAAAAGAGCCTAGCCCAAAGGCGAAAGAAGGCCAAGAGTCACAGTTAATGATAATGATTCTGCAAGAGACAAAAGAAATGAGGAGGGATAATAAAGAGCTTGAAAGGAAGGTAGAAGAAATCCACAGGAGTCACATAGAGGAGGAAAAGAAGGAAATTAAATGAAAAAACGAAATTCAAAGCGAGTTGAAGGCGATAAGAGAGGAAAACAAACAATTAAAAAAAAGGATCAGCAAGCTAGAAGCAGAAATGAAAGAGCTAAAAGAGGAAACAGAAAGCGAGGAAAGAAAAAGACAGGACGAAAATGTAAGTCTATCAAAGGAGATAAGGGACCTGAAAGAAAAGGCGGAACTTAGTCTAACAATAAGATGGAGCATACGTAACAACATTGTTCTTTTTTGGATGCGGATAGAAGGAAACATACAAGGAGGATGTCACAATGACATTGAAAGAAAAACTAAAAGTAAAGGAGGGAATAGTTTCCATAGAAAGACTAGGACGAGAGGATTGCGAAAAATGTCCTGTTGTGGTAAAATTTGAAAATGGGGATGTGAAAAGAGAAATTATGAAGAAGAAAAGTGAATTAAGAGAGAGAACGTATTCATTAGCGATGACCTTACAGACGCAGAAAGGGGGTGCCAGAAAGCTATAAAAATTAGTGCAAAAGAATTAAAAGAGAAAGGACACCAGGTCAAAATAGGCTACAAGAAACTAATAGTAGATGGAAAAGTTGTACCATGGAAGTAAGGAAAACAAGAAGGTTAAAAGAAACGAATAAAAGAGAGGGAGAGTAAATATTAATAATAATTAATAGAGAAGGAACGATAATGGCAAAGTTACTGGTAGGAGGCGATTGGAATGCTAGAATCGGGAAAGAGCAGTTTCACACAATGGATAGTGAAGGTAAATAAATAATAAGGAAAGCCAAGGATAAAGTTAGAAATGTAGATGGAAAAGGGTGGGCTGGATGGGTAAGGGAAAATCAATGGGATGTCGTAAATGGGTGTGTGGAAGGAGACTGGGAGGGTGATTTCACGTTTGTGGGGGCAGGGGGATTATCGACTATAGACCTGGTACTGGTAAATGACCTGGCAAGACAGAAAATTAAAGAGATGGAGATAGGAGGGAAAATTGATTCAGACCACATGCCAGTGGCAATAAGCATGAAGCCGAAGACAATAATTGTGCCTAGTGAGGAGAAATGGGTTACCAGATAGGACAATGAAGCTACTGAGAGCTTATATATATATATATATATATATATATATATATATATATATATATATATATATATATATATATATATATATATATAATGCTTGGAATGAATGAAAAGGAGGAATGGAAGCAATAAACTGGAAGGAATTAAAAGACATAGACAAGATTATAGAGAAGATGGAAGCAGGAATGTTAAAGAAAATCACAGCAGCATCACTGGGAAGATCAGAGGCAGACAAAGAATATATGACGGAGAAACAAAAGTATGGAGAGGTTATGAGAAAGCGGCGAGAGGGCACCAGTAGTAAAGAAGAGTGGTTAAAGACGAAAGGCGAATTAAAGGATTTAGAGACGAAAAAAAACAGAATTGAGAAAGAAGAGAAAGTCAACGCCTACTAGACATCAATACAGAAGCACAGCTCTGGAAGTATTTAATAGAAAGAGGAGCGAGGAAAGAACGAGTTCCAAACAGCATTCTGATGGAAAAATGGAAAAGTCACTTTATGGTTTTGTTGGAAGAAGTCGAGATCCAGGAAGGAGTAGGGAATAGAAGTGTAAGAGAGGAAAAAGCTTTGGAAGATTTATGTCAAGAAGAAATAACAATTGGTAAAGTGGACAAGATTATAGCAGCATTAAAACAAAAAAAAGCGGCAGGCCCCGACAGCGTAGGAAATGAAGCCTGGAAAGCTGCTCCTAAAGAGTGTATTGCTAGAATCGCCGAATCACGAATTTAATTTGGTATGAAGTGGAGCAAAGAGTGCCCCAAAGAGCTGGAAGGAGGGAATAATTCACCCAATACATAAGAGCGGAGACAGGGAAAAATGTCGGAAACTACAGGGGGATTACGTTAGTGAATTTTTCATATAAAATTTGCACCAAAATCTCGGACGAGCGGTTGAGGAGAGAGATAGAGGAGAAGCATCTAGTGCCAGAGGTGCAAGCTGGTTTTAGAGAGGGAAGGAGCACAGTAGAGCATTTAATAACCCTGTGCTACATAATTGATCAAGAAATAAGCAGGGGTAGCCTGTTTGCTCTTTTCATTGACCTGAAGGCGGCGTACGATTCGGTAGATGGAGGGAAGTTTGTGATAAGGGAGTGTGATAAGGAATGTAAGGGAGCTGTATAAGGAAACTGTATGTAAGATTAGATTGAATGGGTGTGAATGGGGAATGAATAAAAGGAAATTATATGAAAGAGGAGGGATATCTGGCGAGGGACTAGAAAAACTTAAGAGGGAAGGTGCAAACTAGGTGTAAATGATAGGTGCGCGATTAGTAGAAGTAGAATTACAGGAACGCCAACGCAAAATTGCCAATAGTAGATTGTTCAAAGAATACTATTTAACCTACTCAAACTCAAGTAAAGAGTCAGACGCACAGGTCATACTAGCAAGATTTAGGTGTGGAAGTGAATAGCGTGGTAGGAAATATTGGATGAGTGAAGAATATTGGAAGTGTAGAGTATGTGGACAAGAGAGGATAGATGGGAACATTGGATGGAAGAATGTACAAGGAATGAATGGAAGGAACGGGAGAAAAGGCTATGACAAGAAGTAAAGGAGTGTATGTATGAAAGGGGAAATGGTTTGGAAAATGGTTTTGGAATGGTTGGAATTGGAAGAACCTATTCCAGTAATATGTAATATGTATATATGATGTATACGATTCTAATGTATTTATTTAAAATGTTTTGTATATATGCCAATAAAAGGTCATAAAAATAAAATAAAAATGAAAAAATACTTATGTCCTTAAAATGTGGCCGTGTCCTAGAAGAATATAAATAAATAAGTGCGCCCTGATATTAAATTACAAGTATCCAATGATTGCTGGTTCCCCAGATGGAATTTTTGAAAATGGCAAAATAGAAATTAAATGTCCCATTAGTACTGACAAGAAGTCTTGTATTTATTAGTACAAGTATATATTAGTGTAAGGATTAGTATAAGTTATATAATAGAAAATCTACTGCCAAAGACCATTAACAACAGTTACACCAGGTAAAAAGTTCGCAACAATAAATTTCAAAACCAAAGTCCATAAGTCCCTTTAAAAACATTTTATTTTTAAGAAATCCATCAATAAGTATTTTGCGTTTTAAAAAGCCAATTTAAAGTTACCTCGAAAACGCTCAGTCCTGTCATGGTGTCTTGAATGATGTCATGCTGCACAGTGCCATAATAGTATATTAAAGAATGAGTTCAATAAGAGCGATTTTTCAGCACGCGTCCATGTCTAGAAAACGATGAGCGTAGTGAGGACTTTTCTAATGAACAAGTGGGAAAAACGCCTTATGGACGAGTTTTTTTATACTATTTTTTCAATTTTGACCAACGGTCCTTGCCGCATTGACCTATATTGGATCGAGAGTTTTCGCTGCCGCCCGTATGTTGTCTTGATGTAAAAAACCTAATCTAACCGGGGTTAAACCAACGGTCGAGAGATTGCGCGGTAGCGCGAACTCTCGATCCACTATAGGACAATCTGACAAGGACCGTTGGTTTAACCCCGGTTAGATTAGGTTGCCCGCCGCGAAGCGCACAGATACAAATATTAGAGGTAAGCAATTACTCGAATACTTATGTACTAACGATGTGACGATCGTTAATAAGGGCTGTAAGCCCACCTTTGTAAACGCAATCAGACAGGAGGTTTTAGATTTGACTCTAGCTGATGCTTTTACAACAGAGTTAATCATAGATTGGCGAGCTCTCGCCGAGCCATCAATGTCAGACCACCAAAAGATTGAGTTCCACTTAGGTGAGGCACACAATGTGGAAATAGAGCGCAGGAACCCTAGGTGTACTGATTGGGAACTCTATAAGGAGATCCTCAGACAGGAAACCGAAGGTCTCCGCCTCAATATAAACACAACAGACGAGCTGGAAGCAGCATCGTCTCATCTAAAAGGCGTTCTAACACACGCCTACGAGACTAGCAGTCCTCTCAAAAAGATGAAAAAATCAAGGGCTGTTCCTTGGTGGAACAAAGAGCTAGGACGTCTGAGAAAGACGGCCAGGAAAACCTTCAACGGTGCGAAAAGAACAGGCAACTGGGAAGCCTACAGAGTAGCACTCACTGACTACAACAAAGAATTGAGAAGGTCGAAAAAGAAAACCTGGCGTGACTTCTGTGAGGGCATTGATCAATGTGCCCCAACGGCAAGGCTGCAAAAGGTTTTGGCAAAGGACCACTCAAATGAAATCAGGCTTATTAAGACACCGAGTGGTAAGTATACCAAAGATTTAGAGGAAAGTCTTAGCGTTCTACTGCAGACGCACTTTCCTGGCTCTAAATCAACCATAACTGGTGAAGGGATAACGCGGATGAAGCGCCCAACCAAAATCTGCAAAAATATGGCAACAACCATGTTTACTGTTCAAAAAGTCGCATGGGCTGTGAACAATTTCAAGCCATTTAAGGCTGCCGGACCTGATGGCATTTTCCCGGCAATGCTGCAGAAGGGGATCGAAACCATAGCCCCCTGCATTGCTGAGATATTTAAGGCCAGCTTTTGACTGGCATACATACCGATGGAATGGAAAGAGGCCAAAGTGATATTCATCCCTAAGGCAGGGCGAGTCAAGACCTGGCCTACCAATGAAGTCCTACCGACCAAATAGCCTCACTTCCTTCCTCCTGAAAACAATGGAAAAAATTGCGGACAATCACATACGGTGCGGACTTCTTAACCCAGTCAGCGTTGAATGTTGCAGGAATGTTGCAGCAATGTTCCGAAGGCTGTACAACATTCCGAATGTTGCATCAACATTCCTGAACATTCCAGTGGCAACGTTGCAATGTGAATATTGCAGCAACATTCCTACAACATTCCAGTTGCAACATTACAATGTGAATGTTGCAGCAACATTCCTGAACATTCCAGTGGCAACATTGCAATGTGAATGTTGCAGCAACATTCCTGCAACATTCCAGTTGCAATATTACAAAGTGAATGTTGTAGCAACATTCCTACAACATTCCAGTAAGGGTGCGCCAATTATTTTCTTTAATATTAATATTATCATTTATTTTTACTGTGATTATTTTTACTCGTCTCACTTTTTTTTATTGTTATACTCAAAAATGTATTATATTTTTAGTTATTTTTCCGATCGGCGCGTGTATTTTCCGCCGATCGGATTTGCATACACAATGCGTGTATATACTCAATGAAACGTTGCTGTATTTATCTACGCTCTATCGTCTTTCTGTACTCCTCTCTTCCACTTTTATGTAGTGTATTATAGACGGGATTACGATGAACTTAACGTGACGAGATGAGACGTGATGAAAACCTAAAACCCATTGTTTTATATGCGGCCAATTACGATCGAGGTAATGTGAAGTATCCGAACTTAACGTAATGTGAAATCTACCAATGTACAAAGTTTCACGTCGTGTCGCCTTATCTTTCAGCCAATCAACGCTCTCGATTTTTGCGCGCATGCACTCTAATTCAAGAGTGGCATTTTCCATTGTGTTGTTACATTCACTTTGTTTACGGTCGCAAAGTTGTTTATAAATTAAGAGTTAAAAAATGTCGATTAATGACGTTTTGTCAGTTGAGTGTGTGCGGGCGTATCCCCAAATATATGATAAGGGGCATGCAGGTTTCAAAAAAAGACTCCGCATGGAAGAATGTGGCCGAAACAATGAATGGTAGGTTATGTTGAATCTTTTTATTCGAAATTTATAGTTCATACTTTTATCTATTCTTTCTCTCCTTTCTATCTTTATTTCAGCAACAGTGAAAGGATGTAGCTCCAGGTGGCAAACGCTTTGTGAGAGGTTTGTCAAAGTGGATTGTTGAGCTTGATGGGATGGGTCAGGGGCAGCGGCATCCACTCGTCCAGAATGGCCCTTATTGCAAATATTGCAATTCCTGAAACCCCATATTAGGAAAAGGAAGTGTTTGAACGCTGAGTCCCTCCTAAACGCGTTTACATAACCTACTTGTACAACAAACACGTTGCCTTAAAATTTAGTTGGCAAGGTCATTCGAATAAGAAACAATGTTTTAGCCAATTGATGATGGCGAAATTACTCTGCAGTAAATTTATTTCTTTAAAAGTAAACATTTTTATATTTTTGCCAGATATTTTTACTTATATCTTATATTGTCCTACAATTTTACAGACTTGGTGGAGAGAAATGGTCGGAAAAAGATATAGGAGATAGAAGATAGAAATGACTTATTCAAACTCCAACAAGAGTGAGTCGAGCCAAAAAAAGCAAATGCGGAAGTTTCCTCCGATGAGAATAACAATAACGGTACATGAATTTAAAAAAAAATATTAAAAGTGAAAGTGAAATTTTTAAATGAAAGAGAAGAATAAAAGAGAATAAAACTAAAAATATAATTTTCTATTTTTCAATATATTCCAATAACATACCTGCAATATTCGCAATATTCCTGCAACGTTCGCAATCTTCCTGCTACATTAATGCAATGTTCGTAATGTTCCCGCAACGTTCCTGCAATGTTCGTAATGTTCCCGCAACGTTACTGCAATGTTCGCAACATTCCCGCAACGTTCCTGCAATGTTCCGTGCAACGTTCCTACAACATTTCTGAACGTTGCAGAGAGGCGGACATAGGAATGTTGCGGGAATGTTGCAGCAATGTTTAACGTTGCGAAAGTAACATTGCTGCAACTTTCAACGCTGGCTGGGCGTATGGTTCGGAAGTATGGGGGACTAGACAGGGTTTGACAAAACTTCTACAGGAAATTCGTAAAGCTAGACAAGTCGACACCAGGCTACATAGTCTTACAAAAGGTGAATGCATGAATGCAAGGTGAGTGAAATGAGCGATGAAAAAATTATAGGTATTTAGTATGGCGAAAGTAGTTATTTAGTATGGCGAATCGGAAGGGTGAGAGAGGGAATGCGTGGGGAATGAATAATAGGAAATTATATGAAAGAGGAGGGATATCTGGCGAGGGACTAGAAATACTTAAGAGCGAACGTGCAAACTGGGTGGAAATGATAGGTGAGCGATTAGTAGAAGTAGAATTACAGGAACGCCAAAGCAAAATTGCCAATAGTAGATTTTTCAAAGAATACTATTTAACCTACTTAAACTCAAGTAAAGAGTCAGACGCGCAGGTCATACTAGCAAGGTTTAGGTGTGGAAGTGAAGAGCATAGGAAATATTGGATGAGTGAAGAATATAGGAAGTATAAAGTATGTGGGACAAGAGAGGATAGATGGGAACATTGGATGGAATAATGTGCAATGAATGAATGGAAGGAACTGGAGAAAAGGCTATGACAAGAAGTGAATGAATATGAAGTTTGGAATTGTCAAAAACATCATTCAAAAGACCATGAGAGTACTGAGCGTTTTTGAGGTAACTTTAAATTGGCTTTTTAAAACGCAAAATACTTAATGATGGATTTCTTAAAAAAGGGACTTTTGGACTTTTGAAATTTATAGTTGCGGACTTTTAACCTGGTGTAACTGTTGTTAATCGTCTTTGGCACTCTTTAACTAAGAACCGAAAGCAAAAATTAAGCTTCTATTTTTTTTATTATTTTTCTACGTTGTCTACGTTGGTTCAATAATTATTCGTGTTTTTGTTGAAAATAATTGTTGACATTTTCAAGATGACGAATAGTAGATGCGAACGAAACTAACTCAACGTTGCCACGTTTATTATGCCGCGCGTATGTTGTCTTGATTTATCTGTCCGCTTTGCAGCGGGCAACCAAATCTAACCGGGGTTAAACCAACGGTCCTTGCAACATTGACCTATATTGGATCGAGAGTTCGCGCTGCCGCCCGTATGTTGGCTTGATGTATCTGTCCGCTTCGCAGCGGGCAACCTAATTTAACCGGGGTTAAACGAACGGCCTAGAGATCGCGCGGCAGCGCGAACTCTCGATCCGCTATAAGACAATGTGACAAGGACCGTTGGCTTAACCCCGGTAAATTAGATACATTAACACCACACACGCGCGGCAGCGTGAACTCTCGTTCTAGTACAAGACAATGTAGCCAGGACCGTTGGTTTAAACAACTCGTATGGTACCAATTTACATTCAAGTAATTTTTTAATTGTTTAGTCGGGATCTCTTAAAATATTCTGAATATTCATAATAGACAAATAATTTCTGGAAGCCAATTTTGCACAAACATGTGACGCAGAAAAATTTAAATAATCTATATGTTCTCAAAATTAATTTTGGCAACGCTGACACAATTGTATCTACATTCTCAGTTATGTGACCAGTCATACACGTCAGTTATTAGGTTGAAGATACATTTTTTTTTACAACAAGTAAAAAAATAATCTGGTGGATATCCAGGACACTTAAATAATTAACTCGAGAAATTGTATCTTTTTGTGGCGTGGCTGTTCGTTGCAATATGAATGCAACTTTATACAAAGAAACTTCTTAAGATTGTATATATGTTGCCAAAATTATAGTTTTTCATATAAACAGGCATATAAACTAAAATAAACGTGGCAACGTCGAGTTAGTTGCATTCGCATCTACTATCTGTCATCTTGAAAATGTCAACAATTATTTTCAACAAAAACACGAATATTTATTGAACCAACGTAGAAGCTTAATTTTTGCTTTCGGATCTTAGTTAAAGGGTGCCAAAGACGATTAACAACAGTTACACCAGGTGAAAAGTCCGCAACACTAAGTTTCAAAACAATCCCGTATTATTAACCTAACCCTCAAATAGGTGTTAAGGAACAGTATTAACCAATTTTTCAAATTTAGTCAACTAGCTTATTCAATGGGTCTAGCGGCTAACAGGTCTTACCTTTTTAAGCCTACATTGGAATATTAACTTTTATATCAATGAGGTATGTTAAATCGTTTTGCTAGAGAGAAGCAAAGAAATATTATTTTATTAATATGAGTCATTATTATCAACATAATTTTCAAAACTTGTATGTTCAAATGTGTTTATGTTAAACCTGTTGCATTAAAAACTTTAAAAAATATTCCAAAATGTTATGTAGTTCTTTATTTGATCCATTACAAAATTTTATTTTTTTTCGATTAGTCGAACCCCCCAGAAATTGTCCAGATACGGCCCTGCGCTGGTACTAGTGTTAATTTGAAATAGAGGAATGTAAACGTTGGTAGCATTGTAAACTGTTTCGTTATGAACTTAGTACAAGATTCAACTTATTTTTATCGTCTTGTTACAAGTACGTATGATACCACGTGGTTTACATTTTTATAGGAAATATTGCAATTCTCTTAAATTCGATACAATTCAATCCGTATCACACGAATGCAACGGTTTTATGAAATTTACCAAATATTTTCTAAACAAACACCTTAAACACTTATTCAATAACATGTCAACAGCTAACCTCTTAAAACCACCAGACGGAGTCGCATATATGAAGGAATTAAATCTAGATGAATTCACTAAACCAATTTCAATTCCATTTCTGGATATACGAGATACCAAAGTTGCAACAGTTTTGCCCCATTTGAAGAAATATTTGTGGAAAGTTATGCGTTATAAACCAATAGTTAAAGATAACAATAGAACCTTAATTCTTTTAAATCCTGCTAAAGTAAGTAAATGGAGTGATTTAGAGGAAACTGATCAACAGTTTCTTGAAGCGAAAAATATTGGAAGTGATTGTTTTGGATATAAACAGGATGTTTTAAAATATGAAAATTATTCCGCAGAAGATATTTTTAGAGCTGTTTTACCTAAAGATAAGGAAGGTATGGCAAGCTTTACAAAAATAGGTCATATTGTACATGTTAATCTACGAGAACATTTATTACCTTATAAGTCCATTATTGGGAGAGTATTACATGATAAAGTGCCAGAATGTCGAACAGTTGTTAACAAAGTTGATATGATAGACAACACATACAGAAACTTCCAAATGGAAATTCTATATGGAGACAATGATTTCATGGCAAAGTTAAAAGAAAATAAGTGCAGTTTTGAATTTGATTTCTCTAAAGTCTATTGGAATTCTAGGCTGTGCACCGAACATGAAAGAATTGTTAATATGTTACAACCATCAGATGTTCTCTTTGATGTTTTTGCTGGTGTTGGCCCATTTTCTGTACCAACAGCTAAGAAAAAATGTACCGTTTATGCAAATGATTTAAACCCAGAATCTTTCAAATGGCTCAAACACAATGCAAAAATAAACAAGGTGGGAAATAACTTACAAATGTTTAACAAAGATGGAAGAGAATTTATTTTAACTGAAGTCAAACAAAATTTATTAAAATATCTTAAATCTAATGACAATGTTTTTATAGTGATGAATTTACCAGCATTGGCTGTTGAATTCCTTAATGCATTTATAAATCTATACAATTTTAATGAGCTAGATTCATTTAAAAATCCACCTACGATTATAGTATATTGTTTTGCAAAAGGAGAAGACCCTGAAAACATTGCAAAGAAAATGGTAATGGATAATTTTGGTTTTGATATGAGTGATAATATCTTGGAAATATTTAAAGTAAGAACTGTTAGTTCCATGAAAGAGATGATGCGAGTCAGTATAAAACTTGATAAAGATATTTTGGTGGGAAATAAGAGGAAGCATGAAGAAGTTGAAATGGAACAAAATAAGAAAAGTGTGTATTATTTAGAAGTTTTTTCATCACAATTTAATTTATTATTCAATTTTATTTACTTTATTTTTCAGGTTGCAATGGGGAAAAACAAGTCGAAGAAGTCAAACAATGTGTTTAAGGTTGCTGGAGCCAAAAGCCTTAAAGCTAAGGCTAAAGCAAAGCCAGTGAAAGCAAACTTAAAAAATGTAAGTTGTTGCAAATCATTGTTTACATTCAAATATCATTTTTTGATTTTTACTCAGACTATTCACAAGATAGGTATTAAATTAGAAGAATGTAGATTGTATGTAGTTTTAGAATAGTACTGGTAGAAAATATATAAAATTGCAGCATATTCCATTTATGTCTTCCTATAGGGTAGTTCAACTCATTTTTTAAAATTATTTATAATTTTACTAATCAATGTTTGATTGTGGTAAAATAAATTGTCTTGTGAATTGCCCACTGTGTTAAAATTACAACAAAGCAAGTGCATGGTGCACTAGTTTTCTAATTGTCCCAACTAAATTTATATGGAAGATCTGTGGTAAGTTATGAATGCAAAATGCAATTCAGACATGGCTCGGTGCAGTAAAGGGTATAGCCGGATATATGTATGGAATTTGCCCCCGCGAATTTTTCTCTTCGTACTTTGGTGATCCTTTTGGTACCAACTAAAAGTAATTCTGACAAAATTTGTACTCTTTATCTCAATCCATTATTGAGATATTCACAAAACCTATTTTTTCTATTTAATTTTTTTTTCCCATAAGTAAAAGTAAAATTTAAATCTAATAAGCGCCGATTTTTTACCCAATACTTACAATACTACGAGTAAAAGGCATGAAAAACAACTATTGTTATGATTCCCAGATCGAAAGCCGTTTTTTAAGGAAATAAATAAAACTAAAATCATTTTTTTGACCGTATTTTTGAAAAGTGTCATCCGCCAAATTTTGTCAGAAAATGTCTTCTGTACTCCTGTATACTCAGAATTTTTTCAATTTTTTTGATGTGGTGGAACAATGTGAAAAAAATTAAAAACGATCACTGTCTTCATTTACTACAATGTTAACATTTTTTTTCTATGGTATAAACAGACGACTTAATATTTCGGCAGGTCTTATTATTTTAGGCAAATATCGAGCATGGGAAAGATAATATATATAATCCCTGCAATGTGAGAGCAACATGCCTTAGTACGCCTTCCATTAGCACAATCACATCAATATCATCTAATACCAGATATTTCATTCTTGTCTGATTTATAATCAATGAAACTTGATCACTTGTAATTTTATAATGTTAGGTGAGATTTTAACATGCTGAAGTTTTACCGTTTCGTCTTCATTCATTATCTCAGCTAAATACGATACAGCTTGAGATATTTGATATGAACCTGTGAACAAAATTTTAAATTGTTGTTCCTTTAACTCTGGAAAATCTGTTAAATCATTTGTTGTAATGGTTATAAACCGGACTTTTCATCTTGTCCAACGATTTGTCTCTACTTCTGAAGCCAAAGTATTATCTTGAGCTTTTTTTGAATTCATTGTAGCAATAATTTCTTTAGAAAGCTCAACATCTGAATCAAGTCTTGTACCAAAATTCATTGTGTAGGAAACAGGAAACTCGACAAAAAAATAGTTTTAGGGAGTAGTTTATTGTTTAGTTTATGATCTAAAAGCTTGAACTTTTTCTTGATATTACCATGAACTGCTTGAACTACCCTACGAACTTTAGTAACAAAACGGGATTGATTTGACTCGACTGTAGTAAGCTAATTTCGTGTCTCTTTAAGACCCGGCATTAACACTTTGAATTCTAGTTGTTCTAAATATTGTGTTAACACCTCGATCTACTACGATAATATCATATTTTTTTAATAACTTAATGAGGCCATTAGGATTGCTCAAAACGATTTTTATAATTTCAGCATTGTTCATATTACCTGTGTAAGGCCCAGGCATATCTATAACCAAACCATTTGTAGTGCATATTGTAAATGGTTTGCACAGATGTACTTTTTTTACCAGAATACGATTTTCTCTACGATATTCATTATTTGTACTTTTTTGATGGCGAATATATGTTCCATCACAAATAAATACCAGTTGGTCATCTTTTAGTTCATATAATATTCCAGCTACGTTTGAAGTATTAGAAAGTAAAGTTTCTCTAGTGACAGCGTCGATTCCAAAATTCAATAGTAAAACGTCTTTTTCAAATGATTTCATCACTTCATCACAGTAGTCAGATACCATATGTTGACAGGCCAAACCAAAAATGGAAGATTGTAGTGTTTAAATTCCCAGTTTTTAATTTAAATGAAAAACCGACTAGAGCTTAAGTGACATTACGATTTTTTCAAATGTATTTTTGCATGATTTATTTTTAACGTTTTAGGATTTTTTTTAGTTATTTTGGGTAATTTATATCATTATTTATATTATTTTGGGTATATTATATGTAATATAGTCGAAAAATATTTTTTTTAGTATGATTTCAGCAATAATAAAACATTAGTTCATTGAAATGTAAGATTAACGATTACAAAAATTGTTTTTAATTTTTTTTCACATTGCTCCACCACATCAAAAAAAATTTTAAATTTCCTGAGTATATTTTGTTTTATCCCTGAGTGGTACAGTTTTCAAAAATATGGTCAAAAAATGATTTGTTTTATTTCTTTTCTTAAAAATCGGCTTTCGATCTGGGAATCACAACAAGTTTTTTTACATGCCTTTACTCGTAGGTATTGGGAAAAAAATCGGCGCTTATTAGATTTCAATTTTACTATGGGAAAAAAATAAAATCGAAAAACTAGTTTTTTTGTAATATCTCGATAACGCCTTGAGATAAAGAGCTTAAATTTTGACTGAATTATTTTTATTTGGTAGCAAAACGATCCCCAAAGTACGATGAAAAAACTCGGCGGGGGCAAATTTCTCATATCTATATATCCAGCTATACCCTTTTGCTCATTCATACTTGAAATTTTGTTGGCTATTAATGTGTATAATGATAACGAGTTTATGCGCTGGAAGTTAGACGTGCATTCAACGTGTTAATGAAGGTGAATCATGTTCATGCCATTTCAAGTGGCCAACTCAATTAAGGCTAGATAAGATCTTCCAGCAGAATTACTTATTGATTTGAATTCAATGTAGCCCAAATAAGGAAAGGGTTTTTGTTCTGGCATTTCCACAGTTTTGGCGATGGACAAATAAGTTGCAAAAGTGACAGTTTGTAGTTTACTAAATTGAAAACTAGATGAAGAAAAGTTTAGAAATGACAAGCTTACAAACATTTTTCAATTTTACAAACTTATTAAAGACAAAATATAGCTTGAATATATAAATACTTAATAAATAAATATTTAACCTGTTCTCAGTTTTTTAATATTAAGTCTTATTAGGACTATGAACAATTGAATGTTGAAATAGCTACTTCCTGGCTAATATCACACAGGATATTGGAATATACAACAGAGATTTGTATGTTATTCCTAGAAGCAGTCCATTTTCATGGCACTAATTGAGCTAGAGAAATAACATTGTTTGTAAATTCATTTCTTTCTATTTAAAGTAAGTGAATAGGACATACATCTACACACGCATTTGGACATCTATCTCTCATCAGTGCAGCTTTGCAGAGATATCACAGAATGCATCTGCAGATGGCTATTCACTTAATTTAAATACAAAGAAATGATCTTAAAAGCAATGTTATTTATCTAGTGCCATTAGTGACATGAAAATGTACTGGGACACATAATAAAATGTAATGTCTGTTGTATAATTCAATATTCTTTGTAATATTAGCCAGAAAGTAGTTGTTTCAACATGAGATTTGTTGATAGTCTTAATAATACTTAATATTATAGAGCTACAAACAGGTTGAATATATTTATACAGTATGTCTGCGGATGGGGGTACCCAATAGGGAAAAAATCTTAATTTTTCATTTTACGACCAAAAGTCATGCTTTATAAAAAGTTCTGCTTTAAAAATGGTTACCCTATTGGTTACCCCTATCCGCGGACATACTGTATAAATATATTCAACTGTATATTCAAGTATATTCACTTGAACACACTGTATGTTCAAGATATACAGTATAATCTTGATAATCCGACAGATATGAGACCAGACAACCGCCGGATGTATTTCAGAAAAAATAAAATATGTATCTATATAGGTCAGGGGTCTCCAAACTTTCCAGCCTTAGGGCCATACTGATTACTCCAGTAAGTTCCGAGGGCCAAAACCATATTATCATTGTTGCCGGTGGTAAAAAGTGAAATAGTCCACTGATGAAAAAAAAAGTCCGAAAAAGTACGCAACGTTTAAAAAAGGCTGCAAATCGGACTAAAGTCCGCAAAACGGCAACACTGCATATTATTAATTTTCCTGTCATTATCTGTAATTTCTAGATTAGTCGTAGAGTACGAGCCATGAGGAGTAACGTGACACGACATCTGGTGGACACAAGCGGAAATAGGTAGTACCTTCTATCGCTAATAGATGGCGCTAATAACACGTACAGAATAATCTCGTTGGTTCGAGAAAGTTCTGGTGTCTTCCACTCACTTCTAGATGGCAGTAATTGGAATATATAAGAAGGCTAGTGGCGCAACCACAAGTCAGTTCCTATGACACTGTTGTGAAATAAAATAGTGCGTACCTCCTTAAAACGTTTTGTGCGTGTTTAAGTTTAAGACATCTTTGTAACAGTATTTTGATTTGAATTGTTGCTTTTTTATGTGATTTAGTAGTATGGAAAAGAAGCGAAAAATTGATAGTGAATGCAGAAAATTCAAAGATCAGTGGAACATTCAGTATTTCGTAATTGAGTCCAGTAACAAGACGCTATGTTTGATTTGCAATGAAAGCATAGGCGTTCTCAAGGAATATAACATTAAACGTCATTATGAAACAAAACATTTTCAAAATTACTCAAAATATACAGGAAGTTTGCGGACAGAAAAATTCAAAACTGAACAAGAGGCTGCAACTCGTGCCAGCTTTCGTGTGGCTCTTGAAATTGTAAAACGTGGAAAACCATTCACCGATGGAGAAATGATCAAAGAATGCATAATTGCAGTAGCCGAAGAAATGTGCCCTGAAAAGGTAAATTTATTAAAAACTGTCCGTATGTCAGCAAACACTGTGGCTTGAAAGGTAGAAAACATCACTGAAAATATATCCTCTCAACTGTTTGACAAAAATGGACATGGCCTTGTATGAGTCAACGGATGTGTTAGATACTGCTCAGGTGTTGATTTATATTCGAGGAGTAGATGAACGAGGAGAAAGCTATGAAATGCATGAAGAACTTCTTGATATGTATAGTATTCATGGCACAACTACTGGTACAGATATTTTTAAAGGAGTTGAAATGGCCATTAATCAAAAGAACCTTCGATGGAAAAACTTGAAATGTATTACAACTGATGGAGGCAAAAACATGAGTGGGAAAGATAAAGGAGTGGTCGCTCTTGTGTCAAAGGCTGTAGAAAATGATGGTGGTTCAAAACCATTAGTCTTACATTGTATCATTCATCAACAGTCTTTGTGCGGAAAATGTTTGGATATGTCTGAAGTTCTGAAACCAGTCATATCAACTGTTAATTT
Source organism: Phosphuga atrata (assembly GCA_944588485.1). Classification (NCBI taxonomy): domain Eukaryota; kingdom Metazoa; phylum Arthropoda; class Insecta; order Coleoptera; family Silphidae; genus Phosphuga; species Phosphuga atrata. Next base: position 31,661,936 of record OX155898.1, read on the forward strand.
TATCAGATCTTTTGGGCTGAATCACCGACAATTCCGACAATTTATTGAAGAGATTGGAGAAAATGACTTACCTTATCATACTGCCGTACGTTGGCTTAGTTGTGGGAAAGTCCTTCAGCGCTTTTTGAACTTCGAGCAGAGATCGAAATTTTTTTGAATGAAAAGCTTCGCCCTCTTACTGAATTACAAAACAACGCATGGCTGTGGAAGTTAGCATTCTATGTTGATTTGACAAAACATGTAAACGAACTGAATTTGAGATTGCAAGGAGAAAACCAGCATCTTCCTGATTTATACACTAATATCAAATCATTCCGGAAGAAATTGATACTGTTTCAATCACAACTACGAAGTAAATGTTTTTCACATTTTAAAACATGTGAAATATTCAGCCACACCACTGAGACTGAGTTTCCTATCGATTTTGCAATCGAAAGTTTGAGTGCTTTGAAAATAAATTTTGATACTCGTTTCTCGGACTTTGATGCCATTGCGAATCAAATTAAGATTTTTCAGAATCCTTTTGACACTGACATTGAAACCCTAGCCCCTGAACTTCAAATGGAAATGATTGATCTACGGTGCAGTGATATAATTAAGAACAAATACCAAAACTCATCTTTGTTGGAATTTTATAAGAGTCTTCCACTGACACAATTTGATAATTTGCATAAATTTGCTCGTGGGCTGTTTTCTGTTTTTGGTACTACTTATTTGTGTGAGAAGACCTTCTCCAAAATGAAGTACACAAAAAATGTTTACAGATCTAAATTAACTGATGAGCATCTTAAATCTCTTTTAATAATTGGTACAAGTAAAATTACATAAATTACATAAATCACATTAGTATTTCATATGTCATTTTGCTTGTTATAAGTTATGTTTTTATTTAAAATGTATAAAATGTTAGTTGGATTCATTTCAATAATTTGTTAGTTATTATATACTGAAGTTAAATTTTCTGCATATTATACATGTCTTTACTCATTACAATTCTGTGTTTCTTTATCCAACTTATCACAAAAACAATAAGCCTACAACAATGTTATGAGTAGTTAGCCCATGACCAAATCAATGTAGATGTCATATTAATAATTATTCAACATAAAATTAGAATACTTCAGTAAACTAAATTTAATTTGCTATAAAAAATATGTTCTCTAAAAGGAGTTTTCAAGTATGCTAGCTCTCCGCGGGCTGGACAAAATCTGTCCGCGGGCCGGATGTGCCCTCGGGCCGTAGTTTGGAGACCCCTGACATAGGTAAATGAGTACATATAAAACATATGTACAAATTTAGACAGATAATAAGACAATTTCAGAGTGCAGTTAGCTTGGTCGGAATCGTCAATCAAGTTTTCAGAGTTAAAAGCAGGGTGTGTTGTGTCCTTTTTCCAGGAACACTGGATTGTGTTGTCTCTGACTTTATTTTTTCTGTGCGCGAGGTTTATATCCGGTGCGGGGCAGCGTAAAGAAAATACACCACGTGTTTCACCAGAGCGCCGGATTACTGAACGTGTCGGAATTAACCAACCGCCGGATTATCAAGATCAGACTGTATTCTTTCTTTAAGAAGTTTGTATGATTGTATCTATAATTAGATTGGTTTTTCGTGAGGCTTTTCCACAATTCTTGCACTAGACTAGAGGTCGGCAAACTTTATCAACTTAAGAGCCAAATTTTTATTTAAAATGATTTCAAACTGGATTAAGAGCCACTTATGATTTTTTTTCATGAAGTCATGTTTTTGTATTCTCTTCAGTGTTTTTTAAATTAAATATTTGGTTAAAAATAAATATTTTAATTTTGTTGAAAAAGAAACTTTATTTAAATAGATTTACATAGATTATAGTTTTAGGTATTTAACATTCGAAGAATGTACTAAAATAGTATATTTTGTAACTAGGGCGGAAGTTTGTCAATTTCACATGAGAGCGAAATTGGGCACATTCACAATACCGGCCATGTTACAAACAATATCAAGATTTCCCTCCTCCATTTCCATTAATGGAAAGAAAGCCAAGCACTGGTCATTTCTGTCGACTCCACCCATCCCACAATTATAATTGATGACTGCCTTGGGTTTTAAAATAGGATTCCCAGTTTTGTAGTCATTCTTACCCGTATCCGTAATAGAAATATTTGAATGCATGGTTGACAGCATATGAATGGGTTTTTTGTCGATCCATCTTATTGCAGCTATGTCATGACTAAACAAAATTTGGGCATCACCTCGTTTCAATTTCTTTTGTATTTTTTTGCGTTTATTCTGTGCGTTGGTGGCATATTTTTCCTCATGCAATGAACTTTTCGTACTGCATTTACTTTCTTATTTTTCAACTTATGCAATAAAACTGGAGATGAATACCAGTTGTCTAGGAACACTGTGTACCCATCGAAAGTATATGGCTCTGTCAGCTTATAAACAATTCCTTCACTAGCAGGTAAAGATGTTTCTGTTTTTTTGCCTGTATATATTTCAAAATCCAGGCTATATCCCAAACTAGATTCACAGATTTTGTAAATTTTGATGCCAAATCTTGCTCTTTTTGATTTGTTAAATTGAACATAACTGAGCTCTCCGTGAAACTTGAATGATTCGTCGATAGACAACTGCTCATTGGGTCTATATGTTGTGAATTTATTTTTTAAATAATTTATCGCTTTTATCTAACAGAGCATTGTCTGCAAAATGCAAATTTAAAAAAAAATATTCAAATCCTTTGAAAGGCATTATTGTTCTAAAAAAAGGTGTCACTCCAATATGACCTAAATGTATTCTTCTTAACCTGCCTTTGGAGTATACAAATCGCAAAAAATGCTTTCATTTCATCTGCAGATACATCAAACCACTTGTCGTCAAGTTTTGTTGCGGGTGATTCCATGTCAATTCAACACGGCAAAATACCATTTTCATCCTTACCATCTCAGATTTTCTTGTTATTTGTCGGAGGTGTCCTATTGATTTTTCACGCCCTTTTCTATGATATACAACACTATATAGGTTAATATATGAAAAAAAAATTAACTTAAAAAACAACAATATAAAATTTTAATTTTTTCCGAAACTGCACATTTTTAAATTTTAAAATGAATTCCATGTATACTTAGTATTGTTGCAAGACAACATCACAAGACAAAATATAAATTTGGGCAATGGCTTCATTGTTATTATTTATATTGTTTATGTGTATTGATTCAGCAATAAGTTAGGTTAGGTTTTAATGTGGAAACTGACACATTGATAATTCAGTTTTGTAATCCATTAAAGACAACAAATCACTTTGTCAGAGACAGAAAAATGTTGAGAAATGCCATAGCGTGGATGCATGAATTGAATAATTCAGCACAAGAAGATATTGAATAGAATGTCTATCAAAGCAACGCACCAATACCATGCATTCATTCCCACAACTACTTCAAAAGTATTGATGAAAAACTTTTCTACAAAATCAAAAGTTTAGGAAAAGGCAGTGTCAAAATCTCCTGATAAGCTTAAATTAGCAGACATATCAGATTACTTCACTGTTCTCTATGAAACAAATTGGTGTCTTGGATATGTTTTACATAAGAATGAAGAACTTGATGAAGTAAAAATAACTTTTCTTCATCCAGCTGGACCCTCTACATCCTTCTCATATCCAAGAAATGCTGATATTCTCTGGGTTTTAGTAATGGATGTCCTGATGAAAGTGAACTCCCTAAATCCCACTGGAAAAGCCTATTTTCTACTTGAACAAGATATGTGTCAGACAAATGAAGTATTTTCAAACTTAAAATTATCGACCTGTTGATCATTTTAAGTTTGAGAAGGCTTCATTTGTGTTATTATTGAATAGTGAAACTTTTATTAATAGTAACTTTTGTTTATTTTAATTAATATAGCATTGTTGAATTATGAATATAGAGTTGATATTCAGTCTTCAATTTTCTTAACAATGAAGCCATCCCAAGTTTCTATTTTGACCTGTGGTTAACAACAATACTAGCTAGTCATGGAATTAATTTAAAAAATTTAAAATATGTACTTACTTTCTGAAAAAAATTGAATTCAAATTTGAAAATGGGTTTTAAGAATTAATAGTGTTGTAAATCATAGGAAAGAGCATGAAAAATGCTGTTAAATGCCACCAATTCTAGGTCTCTAGCTCAATGGGGAAAGATTCTATAGCAATTTAAAAAGTTGTTGTTCCCTCTTTTTGGTCCATTTATAAGAACTTTACAGCTCTGTAATTAAAAAATTAGTTGACACATCTCAATAAAATCTCATATTTTTCCAAGTCTATACTAATATAATACTAATAGATCGTGAGGTTTAGACCCTGTGTTAAGTTGATGTGGAATGGCCCTTGCGTGCTTTTGCTTTGAAAATCTGTTAGTTTCATCTGCAATCAATTGGAAAAAATCTAATTTTTTTTTTATAGATGTCGTTCGGCGTAGGATTTCGTCCTAAATTTAGTTCTGCCAAGCGACATAAGCCTGGTACTCCAGTGAAAAGAATTTTGGATATCTGAACTAAGTCTGTATTCCAAATCCATTCTTCATCTTTGCTTTTTTTGCTAGATAACTCGCGATCTTCAGAATCACTATTTAAACACTCCAAATCGTTTTTCGAAGATGTAAAATCACTAGCACATTCTTCAATTTCACTTTCACTACAACTTTCCAGAAGCAATTGTTCTATTTCAAATTCATTTGATAAAATATTACGAGCTCGACGAGATCGTTTACTACCACTGAAATATATAATAATAATAATAAAGGGCTTTTATTTACCAATGATCTATAATATACACCTATGAGGTTATAACACTCCTAATAATTCACAAACAATTATTTTCCCAATCATTGGAAGGAGGCGAAGTTCAGTAGTCACCGTTCTTTCACTTAACACCCTACTATATATACTAACTGGAACGGACGCTGGCCTCTTGGCTTGTGCTCTCTGGGTTGTGCGGACCGAGAGAGAGGTCCCAAGGACCTCCCTTCATCCTTGTCTAGCCAACAGTGTAGTCGAGAGTGGGGAGGATGTGATACAGTCAGAGCGAAAAGCTAGTTGTATTGAGTTGTATCAAGAAAGACAGTGAGATCGTTCAATCGGTGAGCATATTATAAACCGAAGTTTATATATTTTAATGAAAGTTATTTTCAAAAAGACAATGGTAAAATACTGTTGTATTTGCAAGGAAAAATGGACGTCGGACACACATTTAGTGTTTTGGACTGCACTAGACAAAGACAGAGCGACACGAGAGACACCTTGTGATGCTCTCTCTCGCGGCCCGCACAAACCAAGAGGCAGCGCTCGTTCCAGTTAGTATATATTTCAGTGTTTACTACTGCTGCCGGCCATTTTGGAAACACTGTTGGTTGTTAAAATACAAGTTAAAATTAATATGTAAAAAACTTTAGTAATTATATTTTTTCATCAAAATATAATTCGTAATTATTTTATAAACGATATTTACATGAATAAAGTTGTTGTCAATGATTTTTATGCATAAAATGACTATACAGACAGTCCGGCGTTTCGCCGGCTTAGTGCTTTAATACCATAATATAACGTGAGTCCCAAAAGTCTTAGAATCCAATCTTGCCATGAATTTGAAGACGTAAGTAATTTCTTAATTCCACACATAAAATTAAACAAATTATCAAATGTCATTTTTAAGTAGCTGTTAGTGTCTTGAGGTGGAATTTATCGAGTTTACGGGTCTATTGAAATTTAGTGTTCTGGACTTTTTACCTGGTGTAACTGTTATTATTCGTCCTTGGCACGGGTTAACGGAAGGGTCGCAAAGGTCGGAAAGCAAAAATGAAGCTTCTAAGTTATCTGGTTCAATAAATATTCGTGTTTTTCTTGAAATAGTTGTAAACATTGTCAACGTGACAGATAGTCGACGCGAACGCAAATAACTAGATGTTGCCACGTTTATTATTTTTTCTAATTATCAACAGATTTGCTTCGAAATAAAAAAAAGGAAAACTTGTAATATATCATATATCCTGGGAAAAATGTAAATAAATTAAGATTTTCATCAAATTAAATAAAAAAATCGCCAGATCCTCCATCTGGAAAATACAAATTCAATTTTGAAATTAAAAAAAAAACAGATAAAACCTTACATTGGACCGAGAGTTCGCGCTGCCGCGCGTATGTTGTCTTGATTTATCTTCCCGCTTCGCGGCGGGCAACCTAATCTAACCAGGGTAAAACCACCAATAAAATCCACACGAGACATTGTACCGTAGCTGTTCGTTGAAATCTGGTTGATATATGAATGCAAATTCAATACGACGCTTAAAACATATATATTAATGTTGCCATAGTTACAGTTTTTCATATAAAAGCAGAGGATCGGATCCTCTTTGATATAAACGGGAAAGAATAAACGTGCCAACATCCAAATAATTGCGTTCACATATACTGTCTGCAATTTTGAAAATGTAAAAAAAAAATTTCAAGAAAAACAACGTAGAGGCATAATTTTTGCTTGCGGAGCTTAATAAAAGAGTGCCAAAGACGATTAACAACAGTTACAACAGGTAAAAAGTACACAAACATATTTTCAAGACAGACCCGTAAAACCAATAATACCAAAATTTAACACTGATTTATTTTATAGTGTTGTGAATTATAAAATTAACAAAGAAAAACAAACATTACAACAGATTTGAATGTGTTGTCCATTCTCACGAATACACAAATTAATTCGCCGTTTTATGTTATCGAACACGTTTTGTAATGCTGTGTTGTCTATCTCTTCACATTTTCCTATTACATTGTTTCGCAGATCTTCTACTGTACTGGGCTGCTGAATACTGAATTTTTTAAATTTTAAAAAAGAAAAAATCCAGAGGAGTTAGATCACAAGAACATGGTGGAAATCGGTCTTTGCTTATTAGCCTGTTGTCACAGAATTCCTTAAGATAATTTAATGTTTCACAGGCAATGTCCGGTCTAGCAGAATCTTGTTGGAAAAAGCCATTTTGGAGTTCATCATCATGAATTTCGTTGCAAAATAGTGACTCTATAAGTGGCAGTGTTTAAATTACCATAGAAAAATATTTGACCGATAATTCTGCATGTTGACATTGCTAACTACACATCAACATTGATTGGATGCAGTGGGGTCTCTCTAAAAAAATGTGGGCACTCCACATGCGCATGTTTTGGGAATTAATGTATCCGTTTAGATGAAACCAGGCTTCATCAGTGAAAAATCTTAAATGTAACACTTTGTTGTTCATATTTTCTTTGAACCACCAACAGTTGGCCAGTCTTTTATTATAATCGAGTGGTAAAAGTCAAAACATTTGCTACTTATATGGTTTCATGTGAAGATCTTGACGAATAATCCTGGGAGTGGTAGTACAACTTAAATTCAACTGTTGTACTAGTCTCCTAATTGAAGTGGTAGGTTCGTCTTGGACTGCATTTCTGATGTTTATAATATTCTCATTATTAATACGAGGCCTTTCACTTCTTTGTTTCTTGTTTATGTTACCATTACTTCGAAAGCAAACAACTGATCGTAATACCTGCCTTCTAAACTGATTCTTATTAAATACAGCTATAGGAAAACGTTGCCTAAATTCTTCAATGCACGGGTCGATACTGTATTCCCATTCACAATTTTCCAGGCGTCTACCATTACGAAAATAACTTTAGATAATAAAAGTTTTCTGCTCTTTTGTAAACATTTTTAATATTTGGTTTTAATAGCATAAAACGGAGAATTAATTTGTGTATTCGTGAAAATGGACAATACATTCAACATCTGTTGTAATATTTGTTCTTCTTTGTTAATTTTATTATTCACACTATAAAATAAATCAGTGTTAAATTTATGAGAAGACATTTTATTTATAACTAATGAAATTGTTGAACTTAACACAAAACAATGCGACATAACCTCTAGCCCACTGACAGCTACTTAAAAATGACATTTGATAATTTGTTTAATTTTATGTGTGTCAATTAAGAAATGACCTACTTTTTCAAATTCATGGCAAGAGTGGATTCCAAGACTTGGGACTCACGTTAGTTGACCGGCGATTCGCCGGCTTCCTGAGTCAATGTGTTAATTCTCCTGTTTTCGAAAAATCAAGCAAGATGCAAAATGTGATAACATATTTCCTCTTGAAAGCCATTGGACTGTGTTGAACAGGAAAAGGTCTGATTATTCACTCTCCATTAGACTCAAAAACTCTTTAAATTGGCGATGATTAAGCGCCTTTGCGGTAATATTATTCGTGGCCCTGACTACCAAATCCATAACTTTACCAATATCTTCTGGAAATGTTTGTATGCAGAGTACTTCCTAGTGCATTTGCAATGGAAAGATAAAACACATCATGATAAACTCTTCCTGTTTGGCAATGTACATCTTCTTCAAACTTTTGTTTATTTTTTTATATCTGTTTCTTTTTTTGTGATTTTTTTATGATTCTATATATTTCTGAAGAGCCATAAGCTCACGCCTCGCGAGCCACACTTTGCCGACCCCTGCACTAGAGAAACAAGTTTACTAGTTTTGCAAAACTGAATGTTTACTAAATTTAGTTTTAGTTGACTAAATTTAAAATTAAATGAGGAACAATGATTGATTTGTTTATAAATCACGAACTTTCAAACTTCGCCCAATATAATATTTTTGGAAATTACAATATTTTCTGGGGTTCGATAGACAAATAAGTAACTAGTTATAAGTAAATAGCTATAAGTAAGTAACAAAAAACTAACTAGTTATACGAAAGTGAATTTTTACTAAATTAATAACTGGAGTTTTGGTTGTTATTTGATACACTTACACGTTTTGATTGTTTTTAAGAGTAGCTTGAAATTATCGTTCTATATAAATTTTGTTATGCTTTGAATGTTGATGATTTTTCTATGTATTTATTAAAGTCCTGTATTTATTACAGTGGAATGGATATTTCGGATGGTTTTAGCATCCACTGAAATCAATATTTGCTTCTGTATCACATTCCAGATTGGTGACCAGCTGAACTCTCTAATGCAACTAGACATTATGTTGCTATAAGATAAAATTAGAAATTAAACTTTACCTCTGTAAGAACTAGCAACTTATTTCGTACAGTACTATTTAAGATACAAGGAAATAATGAACTATTTTCAATAGGGAGTTTGAACCACCTGTATTATTTTTTTCTCTAAATCAGTATTGCGCGATTCACTGTGAAAGCCACAATAAGAAAAATCTTGAAACACAATATATGACATATAAGAAGGAATTATCTTTCATAAAACAAGAAAATGGCTTAAATTGATGATGAATTCTTTATTCTTTAAATGTTTTGGGAGGTGCACAGAGAGTATGCACAGTATATGTGTGTGTGTGTGTGTGTTGTATTTAATTACTACAATGTTAATTAAATTTATTAATACTCACTAATTCCCAAATATAGCCCAACTATAAGTTTAGATAGTATATTGATGGATAATATTGAGACTAGAATTCCACAAAATTGAAGCAGAATTTTTCTCAGAATTGATTTTAAAATTTGGCATTTTAACCAAATTCAGTGTGTAGTCTTATGACTTCATTGTGCTCATACCTCCTTATGATAAGATTTTTGATACCGCACTAGATGGGTTAAAGGGTTTCTTTTATACTAAAAATATAGAGACCACTGAATAAGAATGTTTTAGTTCAAAATTTATATTTTATTATATTTTCATAAGAAATATTTCTGTAATTTAAAATGTTTCATATTTGTTTTTAGATAAAAGTAAAGAGTAAGGTGCAAGAGATAGACAAGGAATTAGTTAATTTACAAGATAAGTTACATCAATCCCCGGAGAAGAACAAGAATATTGATAATAAGGGGAATAATAAAGGAAAACAGTCGAATATAGAAGAGGAACAAAAGAAGTTTGATAAACTGGAAAAGGATTCAAAAACTGTTCTCAAGAATTTAGATACAATGCAAATGTAATAAAATTAACCTATGGCTAATTTGTACAAATAAATATCTATTGAGGAATATAAAAATAGTTTATACACGTACAGATGTATAATTGTAATATATGGTATAAATAAATATTAATACAAATTACTATGTTTTATGCGTCTAAACATGAAAACAAGAGTTTAGGAAACCCTGTTAGGAAAATTCTTGGAAATTTTGTTATTGATGATAACACTGCTTCCGTCCGTGGAAATTTCCTAGGTTGCAAAAATGTTCGGGGTTTAAGAATTTGACGACGGGCGAGGATTTTTTTAATTTCAGACCTATATGTTCGACATAGCGTTTTTAAACATTCTCTAGCGATCAATCCAAGTGACTGAATATTGCCTGCATCATGGCTTGTGCTGTGGAATTGTCAAATTTCAACATACAAGAGGCAGGCATGCAAAAAAAGCTTGTTACCCTATATCCATGCGCTATGACGCATGCCCTTTTTGAAAACGCACCAATGTAAGATATACCTTGTGGTATATTATTGTCTAGGGTAAAATCAGATAGTACATTTTCGTCTCATTCGGCACTTTTCACTCGAAATGAGACGTTTGAACACAAAATGAAACAAGAGTGCGGAATGATTTAATTAATGAACTGATCCAACTATGTTCGATATTGCATTCGGCATCTTTCACTCCACTCCGAATGAACGAAAAATGAACAGTCTGAACATAGAGAACATTCACTTGGATTCGACTATTTCGAGTCATGTAGCAGAAGCACGTTAGATCGAACGTCGTGACAAAATAATGTTCAAGTGGAACAATAAAAAAAATTGTTGTTTTTGCAGAACTTTAAAAATTATCAATGCCTTTGGAACCACAAACTGATGATGAATATAAGTACAGAACAATACGGGCAAACGCTTTTAATTCCGGATCTTCATCGACTATTTCTTTCAGCAATGTATTTGAAGCTCCCAATAAATTTCTTCTTGCAATCCATGGTCGCATCCACCACCGTCGACGTTTTCTTTGCTTCTTTTTTGATAATTCCTTGATTAAATGATCATAAATTAAACTAATTCCAAGACAGTGGACGACATATTGAAGACCAAGAGCAGATCAATGTGCTTTTCTACGTCATTCCAGCTAAGCCACATAGATTGAAAGAAAACTGAAGCATTCACTCAAGTGAAATTTCACTCGAGTGAAGTGTCTGATGCCACCTTTCTGTTGTTTTCCAGTAAGAAGTAACTTGTTTTTGGTCATTTTATCTCTATTCATTTTTAGTCCCAACGTTTAGAAATGGGCAAAGTGTGCGTTTTAGACCACATTGTACACAATTAAGTACAAACAACAAGTCATTCTCTACCCATGGATGTAGTAATAATGTAAGTTATTGTTATAAAGCTTTATAAACATTTTATTATTATTATTATTTATTTTACATGGATGGTCCCTTAAGGAACCAAGAAGCTTTATTTATGATTTCACTTGCAGAGTATCCAGGATGCTTTCATCTGTTCACTAAAGATCCTCTTCCTTTCGTCCGCCCACTTGATACCTGATCTTTTTGGTACTTCATTCTCTGGAACAACTTCCCACTTGTCAATTTTTCCTCTGTATATGTGTGGGTTCAAAATTTCTTCTGGTTAGATTTGAGCATTTCTCATGTCTGCTTTTACTTGTTGTGTCCAAGGGAACAGCAACTGCTTTTACTTGTTGTGTCCAAGGGATCTTTAGTTTGTCAACTCTTTCGAGAATTCGGTGGGCTAACCTGTTGTCTGGAAGTCTCTTAACATGTCCATAAAATTTTAAACTTCTTTTCCTGAGGTCCTGAATTTTAGAGCGGTTTTTAGGTTGAAGATTTGCTCAGTGCACGATCTGTGAGGATGGAATCCAGCTTGATATTCGCCAATCTTATACTCGAGTTGTTCTTATATTCTTTTAAACAGGCATGTAGAGAAAATTTTGTAGCCGACTTCATGGAGGGAGATTCCCCTTATTTACATCTGCTTTGTCCCCTTTTTTGTGGAGTGGGTGAATCAGAGCACATTTGCAGTCTTTGGGGAGTTTTTCCAGATTTCCTGTATAATTGCCGTAAGTTCCTTGAGTGAATTTGGACGTAGGTTCTTGAGGAGTTGTGCCACAATCCCATCGCTTCCCGAGGTTCTGTTGTTCTCTTCTTGGTTTGGTGAAGGTGACTGTGGGTGACTAAAACTGGGGGCTGCTTCAGGAAATCTTTCAGTAGTTTCAGGACAATAAAGATGATCTGAGAAGTATTGTGCTAGTTCTTTGCAGTTTTCTTCATTAATAAGGGTCAATTTCCCTCTTATGAATAAACATAATCAAAAATAATAATTATAATTAATGAGACGGATGAGCATGCATTTAATTTGAAAGTTTTTTAAAGTCAGGTAATTTTCAATTTCAGACTCCAAATATTCCTTAGTTAACTGACTTCTCAGTTTGATTTCAATTAGATTCATGTTAGAAAATGATTACTCACATAAATAAGTAGATCAGAAAATACTGAGTACGCCAAATACCATTTTTTTTAATTCGTTGTATGAGTCCGCAATGCTATTCAAATGCTATTTCATCGTAAATTACAATATCTATCTTCCGTAGATTACTCACAGCAATTGGTTCATGCTGTTGTGTGTCACTTTATTAGTATTTTTCTTTGTCCAGGTTTTCGAGTACCTTGATCTATACCGAATGGAGAAAATATATTAAATCTTTCAAATTGCATTAAGAGCCAACATAATGAAAGAAAATACTAATATCTAACATAATGATAGATAATAATGAAACATAATGAAAGACATTCGATAATGAAAGCCAACATCGCTTTATGATTTCTAAATTCTGGGATCTGCCTTAAAAAGAATAATGCATATTAATAAAGTCCTGATATAATCGGTGTGAATCACAACAGTGTTTTCTTGGCGGATAACTTTTGATCGTGAGTTAACGTTCCTTTTTGAAGATCGTCAGTTAAGCATATAAAAAGCAATATTTCCTTTATGCTGTAATTTGCGATTGAGCTGATTTAGTTGAGATGCAACGTCCACGTCCTCCATGAAGTAACATTTTTGCAACCATTGATCTTCTTTTAATTCTGGATAATTTATTCTCCTGATATCAAAAAATATGCAAAATGTGATACATATTTCCTCTTGAAAGATATCGGACTGTGTTGAACAGGAGAAGGTCTGAATATTCACTCTCCATTAGACTCAAAAACTCCTTGACTACCAAATCCATAACTTAACCAATATCTTCTGGAAATGTTTGTGCGCAAAGTGCTTCCTGGTGAATAGGGAATATGCATAATTTTTTTTTTAATTGCTTAATTCACTTTTCACTTCGTTTTAACATAGTAAAAAATATAAATACTGTTGAAAGTGTTTCAATTAATTTAAAAAAATATATATAAAATACCGATTAAATTTGACCTGATTGAAAGGTCCATTTATCGCGCGCTTTGGATGACGTTGCATAACACATGACATTTAGTGTTGCACAGCATATTTGCATTGACAGTTAAGGATTTTCAGTTTGAATTTGCTATTTCGATAATGGAAAAAGCCAAAAATAATGGAAAAAGCCAAAAATAAAGATATTGTATAGTACCGGAATGCTTATATAATACATATTATATGTACACCAGATAAAGTGTTTGATAAAGTCCCTATCGAGGTGTATAGTCCACCCTACCTACATGAAGGCTACATGAATATCGAGGCCGATAAATGTCAACGTGCACGTCACATGCCATATGACCAATGGTGATGGGTTTCCCAAATTTGAATTTCGCTCGCATATTTTGGACTTTTTATTAAATACAAACTAAATGAGAAAATAATGGTATAGGTGTAATGTCAAGATTATAAAGTATCGGGAATAAAAAAATCAAGTAAATTTCTTGCATATTCCCTGTTATGCAATGGAAAGATAATACGCCTTGATAATTTTTGAAACAGTTCCTGTTCGGTAATGTGCGTCTTCGGACTTTTATTTCCCTTTTTTTTTCCCTTTTTATTTTTTTTGTGATTTTTTTGTTTCAAAATATTTTTAAAGAGCCATAAGCTCACACCAAAAGAGCCACACTTTGCCGACCCCTGGTCTACAGAAAGGGAATTCTAGCATCAACAGTTAAACATTTCCTAAATGTTAAAATTAATTCAGAACTTTCTTTCTGCGAAATTTATGATCTAATCAAAACAAACAAACCATTTCTACAAAAAGTCATGCCCAGTGAAAAATACAATTAAGAAAATTTCATGTTTCAGTGCACTGTAACGACTTTTATAATTTTAAGTAATTTAAAAAAATTGTCCTGGGTTGGACCCAAAAAATACTAGATAAACTAAATTAAGGGTCAAACTAACTAATTATAAAAAGAATCTTAAAATATACGTTAATAGAAATCAATAATACTCACACGTGTTATCATTGAATAATGATAATGTAAATATGAAAGAGAAAACTAAAGATAAAAACAGCAATTGAAAACTAAGTAGATTGTTATAATATTTATTTTAAAATAAAGATTCTAACATTTTTTGTGCTATTGTCAAGATTTTTAGAATAAATATGAATTTAGGGACTTCAGTATCCTTATGTTGCCCTGTATATGTCATCCATGGAGATATTTTTTACTACGAGGTTGGTGCTTAATCGGCGTGCAGGTTTCGATTTTCGTGTGCATTTAATAATGCAATTTTATTGCACCTTTTGTTGCACACAATGAAATATTATAATAAGAAACTGATCAGAAACCACATATCGTTTATTACGTAAGAATATTTAATTGCATGAGATCACTATTGTTACGTTTGTTGTTAAAATTCCTATGTAAATACTGTGCTACACATGTTTATTTTTATTTTGCTTACTTTATATTTTAATGTTAATAAAATATTTATTTTTTATTTGCTTTTGTTTATATATTTAAATTTTTTCCAAATTTGCACAGATATTTCTTCCACCTTTTCCTGCATCTATTTATTATCAATTAGTAAATTAGGTATTTTAATCCTTCCATTTAATCTGTAGAGATGTAAAAATGAAGATATAACAAGTAATTTAAATAATACCTGTTTGAATTTCTTGTATAATTTCTGTGATTATTTTATAATTGAATCAATTACAATTATAAATTTATCAACAGAATTATTGTGTATACACAATGTGTTAAGACTGTAGAATGATTACATTGTACAGGATTTTAATTTGACCCCTGAAATGTACAAAGTACAAAATTTGTTTTCATTGTCTCACTTTCTATGGTGTTGATACAGCAAACATGGTACAAGCTGCTATATACTGAACAATATTTTTCAATGTATTAGTTTAGCCGTTGAGGAACAAAATGTGAATAAATAGTTCTAAATTATGTGTTACAATTGTTAGAATTTAATTGAAAGTCACAATTGAATTTTGTAAAAGTGACACAATTTTATCAGTAACTTCCAACCATAATAAGATTACATGGTATCCAGTTTAGAAGTTTTATTTTGAAAATGGATTTAATGTGAATGCGCTAAGCTTAAATTTTTTACAAAAACCTTTTAAGTATTAATTTCAAACGGTAATGTTTATTTTAGGAGGTGTTAAAAGGAAAAGCTTAAGTCCATAAGTTTCTTTTTATAATGTGCTACAATTTTGATGCATTCTTCATCAATGATTTTTACCTAAATAACTAACTTCGGGATTGATCCTTGGTTTATGGCGATTTTCATTACATGGATATGTGTATGATCTGTTATTAATATACCCTGTGACATAAAAAATGCAACACCAAGAAGGACCAAACTTGGCAGAAATGTTTTACTAGTTAAAGTAGTAAATGATTAAAATTTCAAAGAAATTAAACAAAAGATAAAAGTATTTTTTATTAATAATGTGTTGGAATACCCCTATTAGTTTCACACTCCCGCACCCTTCTGGGCATGGATTCCACCAGGTTGTATGTTTCTACCTGAGGTATTGCATCCCAGGCTGTAGTTCATGCCAGAGAGATTCTAGTGTTACTGGAGGATGGACTAATTGCTTGAGTCTTCTACCCTTCATTTCCCACACATGTTCGATTTGCGATGACAAATGCCTTGCAATGTGGGGACAGGCATTATCCTGTTGAAAAATCGGATCCTCCTGCTCCTGGAGGAATGGAAAGATATGGGGTACCACTTCATCAACATATCGGTGGGCAGTCATATTGCATCGAATGAATACCAACCGAGACCTGCTTCCATAAACAATAGTACGCCATACCATAATCCCCACCGTGTGGTGCACATGCCACTCAACAGAAAACTTTTCTCCACGTCTACGTTCGACCCTCAAGCCACCATCGTGCATTCACAAGCAGAATCGGGACTCGTCACTGAAGACCACTCTATGCCATTCCACGTCCCAATCCAGTCGCAAGGTATACCACTCCAAACGTTGCTGTCGATGACCACAAGATGTGGTCGATAGGATTTCAAGCCAAAAGCTCTAATTCGTCGGTAAAGTGTACGAAAGGTTACCAGAACGTCCTTCGTTTCCAAACCATTGATCGGCTATTGATCTTGTACTCAAGAATCGATCTCTTAAAGCCATTAATTGGAGATGGCGGTCCTGGACCACATTTGTCTGCCTAGGCCGTCCATTTCCTCTTCTACGACGTTCTTGACCTTCTGTAGACCATGCTTGATAACACGGTACTATGATTGGTTACGGTTAAGACGATTAGCAATTTCTCTGAATGAAAAACCACCTTCACGTAAGCGAATAATATGACCTCTGTCGAATTCACTCGGTTGTCGATAATTTTCACGTTGCTGTACTCTACGCATAATCGTAACCTCAAAACGCAAAGAGGATCTCAAAAAGAAAAGAATTGCAACCAAAAGTAATATCGAAATAGACTTAATCTCGCAAGAAATACACCCCATAATTTCTATTGTAACATAAGTAAAACGTCAAATTTGCCATGGCTACTGGAACATTTTTGCCAAGTTTGGTCTAAAAACTCCTATCCCTTCTTTATGTTGCTTTTTTTTATGTCACATAGTATATTTCCATATTCTGATCACGCTATTATTTCTCTGTTTAACATCTGTTTCAATATTTTTTTGATAATGAAATATCATTCGATAAAATTATATTTAATGAAAAGAATGGCTGTGACTGTTACTACATAGTAACTAACTTACACCACTGGTTTCGACTTTTCAATGGCATTTTCATGTGGATCACAAATTAATGAGATTGAATTTATACCAAGAGTTTTGGTGAGAAGTGTCTGTCTGTAGTAGGGGACTTATCTGGAGACGATTTCGTAAGTTTAAAAAGTTTAGAAAGGATTAGTTAAGGTTATGATAATATAAGAAGGACACTTGTTAGCATGTTCAAATATCTAATTACTGTGATCTTACAATTATTAGTAGATTAAGTAAAGTTGATCAAAATTGATCTATCTGTGAAATCTAGGAAGGCTGAAGAAGGTGAGTGTTCTTCTTCTGCTGGCTATTTAATCCACACTCCTTACTCCAGTATTACTAAGACTACTCCACGTCTTCCATCTATATTTTTCTTGGTCTTGCCTGTTGGCTGGTCTGTCATCATCCATTCAGTACAGGTGTCCCTGCCATGCTATTTTTTGAGCTTTTACAAATCTCACTACGTCCGATTCGTTTATTAACCTGCTTAGCGCATGGTTCATTCTTATCCTCCAAATTCCATGCTTATTTAGGATCGGTCCGTAGATCTTACTGAGTATCTTTCTTTTATAGATGCATAGCCCTTCCTGCTCTGCGGTGGTTAAGGTCCAAGCCTCGCATCCGTATGTTACTACTGGTCTTATGAGTGTACGGTATATTTGAAATTTGATTTTGTGACTTATAGCTTGGACTTCATCTTGCTATTTTTGGTATCTGTAGTAGCATTAGTTTACACTAAGTATTGTCGATCTTATTTATTTTGCTATTACGTTTGTTCTGTTGATTTCTGTTCCCAGGTAAACACAACTATCGACCTGCTCAAAGCGATACTCGCCCAAGTTGAAGTCATTGTTGTCGTGATGTTCTCTTCCAGTTTGCTTGTATTTAGTCTTTACCCCATTTATTTTCAATCCTCTTTTTTGAGTCTCATCGTCCAGAATCGATAGTACTTCTTTAAGCGCGTCTTTGCTTCTACATGTTCAATCTGACATCACCTGCATATGCATTAACCTGTGTTGATCGGTTGCCAATGTATACTATTGTATTCAGCTTTCTCAACAAGAACCACCCAACTATTACGTTAAAATTTAACTATACTCGGGCCTGCGAGAGAATGCATCTCGTCCTGAGAAGTTTAGCATTGTTCTGCGCATATCCCCACTTTATTTCGAGTGCGCGGTGTTTAGTTGTCCGTATTTGAAACACTGACGCATAATGCTTAACTCAAACTAATCTGTGCGTACCTGGGCGCGTCACTTGCCCTTCATACCTCGACGCAGTACAGTTGCATTCTCTCGTCGGCTCGAGTATAGATACCTACTCTGTGTTATATTATTAATTGTCTGTCTAATTATAACATCGACAATAAAGTTGAAAAATAAGAAAAAAAAAGTCCCTATAAAAATGCGTCCGAAAACGCTTCCAATATGAGGTACGGTCCTTGAAAGGGGGTGGCCTCACACACAATTTTTGCTAATAACTCAGACGCAACTATTGATAATTAATTCAAATTGAGTGTGTACTCGTAACTGGTGCCGAACTACCATTTGTGCTTATATTCGTCTTGATAGCCTACCCGCCACTGGTAGGCTATCAAGACGAATATAGTACATACGAGGAACGACCTTTGTATTTTTGCAAATATTTTTATGTGCACACTTAGCAAATGGTTGACTAGATGAAATTGTTTACAATCAAAAAGTACACTGGAAATGTACTTTTTGTGTCTGTCGCTCCAGATAACAGTTTTCGAGAAAAAATTGAAACATATTTTTAAGGAAATGATATTGTGATAAAAGGAATCTCTACTAATACTTTTCACTATTTTTTTTAGTACAAGTGTAAGTTTAAATGTAATGATAAACAAATGTTGTGCATCTTTAAAATTTGGCATGTTGTGTCAGTCCTTCCTAGAAAACTGTTGGTGTCACACTTATTTGCAATTTTGCAATGGTTGCTTTTATTAATGCTGAGTATACAGACATGCATCTCATGTATGTTCAGGCTGAGGGAAACTCAATTGAAGCAAGGCGACTTTACCAAGAAAGGTACCCTGAAGAAGAATACCCGATAGAAAAACTTTTTAGGCCGTCAATAGCCATATGAGGGAACCCGGTCGATTGGAACCATTTACGTTTGGAGGACAAATTGTTGAAGCAAACCCAGCGACAAGTATTCGATAAGTTTCTGCTGTTATAGGAGTACCTCATACGAAAGTTTGGCGGGTTCTCCACGAACAGCAGTTGCATCCGTAACGCAATCAAAAAGTGCAGCAGATTATCCTTATCTCCAGCAGATTATCCTTATCGACAGAAATTTAGTCGATGGCTGCTGCTTCGTTGTACCCAAGATCCTTTGTTTGAGCCCGGTGCACTTCCCAGATGGAGCAACCTTTGCAAGAGATGGAATTATCAATTCCCATAATATGCATTGCTGGGCAGGCGAAAATCCTCATACTGTTATGGTGAGAGCTCCTCACGATTCTCCATTAATGTCTGGTGTGGTATTGTTGACGATGTATTAATCGGTCCCCATATTCTACCAGGACGGTTGACCGGAGAAGTTTATCGACATTTTTTAACAGAAATTTTACCAGGATTGCTGGATAAAGGCCCTTTTGACTAAACGCCAAATGTGGTTATTGCACAATAGTGCACCTGCACATTTTAGCGCTTCAACTAGAGATCGCCTACATAACGCCTATCCATTAAGGTGGACAGGTTGAGGCGGTTCAGTTGCTTGGCCAGCAAGGTCACCGGACATGAACCGCTTCGACTACTTTTTTTTGGGTCACTTAAAAAACTTAGTCTATGAAACGGAAGTGGTGGATCTCGGAGAACTGTAGCGTTGCACGTGTTCGAAGATCATTACTGTGACGTGCTGAAGCTTGTGTTGGGATTGAGGGACGGCAATTTGAACAACTGTTGTGAATAAAATATTATGTTTATGTGCTAATTCTAAACTGAAATGAAGATTTGTGTGTTTTCTTTGACTGGATTTTTAATATTTGTAAAAATACAAAAGTCGGTCCCCGTATGTACCGCTACTGGATGGTTATCAAGACGAAAATAAGCGCAAACTGTAGTTCGGCACCTGTAACGAATACACACATTTAAATCAATTATCATTAGTTGCGTCTGAGATATTCGCAAAAATATTGTGTTAGGCCTTTTAAGGGCTGTACCTCAGCTAGGTTAGATTAAGTTACACGCCCTAGTTCACGCACTAGAATTTCTGTCGGACATTTATGAAACACTCTGTATATCCCTAGATGGAAGCTGGATTAAGCTGGATGGACGCATGCACTATAACTATATTTTTGTGAATTTTTTGTAGATATTTAATTATTTGCAATAGAGTAAACAATTTCTATTTTTTGTTTCTAGTTAAAAATGAATGAGTTATCGTCAATGACGTTCACTTGCGACGATATATCGAGGTCGATGTTTGAGAAGCTCTACGAGCAAAAACAAAAGAGCAGTTTCTGCGATCTCACATTATTCGTAAATAACAGAATTGTTAAAGCGCATCGCAATGTTTTGGCCTGCAGCTCACCATATTTCGACTCGATCCTCAAACACCACAAAATCGTCAGAGAGCAATTGACTGTCAACTGCACGGACGTTGATATATTTAACACTTTAATTAACTACATGTACACAGGCTGCGTGACCGTAGAGCACTCAAATGTTGAGGAATTGCTGAGACTAGCTGATCATTTTTTAATGACGAAAGTTATAGAATATTGTATAGAATTTTTAGGAACGAAACTAAGCATAGACAACTGTCTTTTTACATATTATCTTACTCAAAGATTCAAGTTGAAACAACTTGGAAATTTAGTGGAGAATTGGATAGCTACGCATTTAAGCGAGGTTTCCGATGGACAAGAAATTTTAAACCTACACTATCAAGAACTACAAGAATTTTTAAAAATCAAGGTAAATATATTCAGAATATACCTATACTAAATAGACTTTGCAGCATTATTAAAACTAATATCATTCTTCATCGTTCATCATGTTAATGCATGTCGTATTGTTAGCAATTGACAAGTACAGTCCCAAAAGATATATAATAAGTTTGTACCACATTTCTCTAAACGAGTTTAATTTATCTTTTCATTCAATTCTCAAAGAAGGTTTGCTGAACTGGTCAATAAAAGTAATTCACGAAATATCGTTATACAGGTCTGAGCATAAATATTTTAAATGTTACCTTGGTCCACCAATTTGCTGATCGTCATCATATCCACCACCAAAGTTTTCATCCACTTCATTCCGTCATGAACTAAATGGAAAACTGGATAGTGGAAATTTGGAAAAATGTATAGTAATAAATCACTCTTATTTTTTACATTATCGTGTCAAATATGGTGTAAAGTAGCTTTTTCTAAATTAGATTTTATTGTCTTATACTTTATTTTGCAAGTATCCATGAAAGGTTAAAACTTACTGGTCACTTTACCGCATCCTAGCCGTACTTTGCAACAATGTGTGTAAAAATCTAGTTTCACTGGACGTATACACGATGTCAAAGCAAGCTTTACAATTCATGAGGTCAAAATTATTTTTTCTTTATTCTGTTCTAAATCTGAACGCATAGCTAACATCTTCAATTAGATTTTTTCACATTTTCATCAATTTGAGCATTTATTCACGATGCCTTCCATCGGGCGATTCACGTAAAATAAATCTTTTGTAACCCTTTTCTGAGAAAAGCCGTGTGATAAAAGCCTTTTTATTTTAAAATAAGTTGTGCAGATGTTTTGGAACTAATATAACATAAAACTTTGCATTTGCTTTTAGTTAAGGTGGATAGGTCGAGGTTAGTTACTTTCATTTCGTCCGATACATTTGGTCGTTCACAACAGGGGTCTCTAAAATTCGGCCCGTGGGCTCAGACCGGTCCTTGCACAGCATCAATCTGTCCCGCGCTCAGATTTATTTCCTTCAAAAATAAAAAATAATCAATATTTATTCTCATACAAAAAATACACACAAATCCGTACAAAATAAAATAATAACAACTAATATAATAATAGAAATAATGAGATTTGTGAAGCTGTGATTTTTCGCTGACCAAGGTTTGGAGTTGTAGTTCAAGTTTACTTGTGCCGATAATCATAAGGGACTTAATAAGGCTATCGGTTAACATGGATCGGTTCGCGTTTTTAATGTATTTTATTTTGAAGAATGTTTTCTCACATGAATAGACATGTTCCAAAATGTTCCAAATGCAACAAAAAAAAATTTATGCAAGTGATCAAATGTAGGTTGCAGCTTCTGCAGGCAGAAGACTTTGTTTTAGAAAAAATTAAGTAATGATGAATTTTCAAATTTCTACCTGAATCAAAATCTTACAATTTCAATTACAAATAGTTAGATTTCAAAATGTAACAATCTAACTGCAGCTCTGATGTTAAAGTTTCTAGGTCTGAATTAAATGGATTTTGAATTTTTTTCAAGTCAATTGCAAGTCCAATTTTGAAAATCGGGATTAAAAAATTTTCTGCCAAAGCTGCCATAGCTGCAACTGCAAAATCAATGGTACCTCAGTTTCCTGGCTAAATTTTAGGCAGGTATTAAAACGAGTAAAACAGTTTTCCGTCAATTGCGATCAGGCAAAAGCTTATTTTCTTCTCGCAATTATAAATTAAGATCCTCGCGTTTAGTTGGTATTACATTGGCTTTTCTTACCATCTTGCCCAGTCTTAATTGCAAACACCCACTTAATGTCTACTATTTTCCTATTCTCTGGTGGGTCAACTATACCTCACGTTTTATTCTCAATGAAATCTTCGGAATCATCTTCGGAATTCTGATGGAAATTATCTTCATTTTAATTTTGTTTATCATTTTCAATTTCACTTTGTACATTCTGTTCGTAGTTTTCTGGATATTACTAAATGTAATTGTAACCTCATTCTTTTTCTTCTTCTTCTTTCGAAGAGGCCTACTTTGGACCACGCTTGTTCAACTGTTGGGCTTTGACCTTTGCCCAGTATTGTCGCATCTTCTGCCGGTGTAACTCCCTTCTCTCTTCTGTCCAGGGGGTTCCTTTCCTTCGAGGCTTTTCCAGAAATCCATGGACTTCCTTCAGGGTGCGTCTCACAGACTCTCTGTTTTTGAGATCTGTTATTCCCAGTTCTTTAATATCCTTCTCGGTCTCTGTCAACCAAGTTGTACGAAGCTTCTTGTTTTGCCAGAAGTTGAACAGACGGTTGGATCGGTTTGGAGGCAATCTTGCAACGTGGCCATAGAAAGCTACCCTTCTTTTCCTTGCACAGTCAGAGAGCATCTCAATATGTACGTAGAGCTCAGAGTTATGCCGCCTTCGGAATTCCCCATCTTCCTTTACCGGGCCTAGGATATTTCTGAGGATTCTCCTCTCTCTGATTTCCAATTTTTCTATTAGACCCCTTCGGTTCAACGAAAGACACTCCACGGCATACAGGGCTTCTGGTCGTAAGACTGATGTGTAGTGCTTAAGTTTCAGGTTGCGTGACAGGCATTTCTTATTGTAAGTTTTCTTAGTCAGCCGCTAGGCTAGTTTTAACTTGCTGACTCTCTTGGATAATGATGCTCTTTCTGATAAGTTGGGTTCAATCCATTCGCCGAGATACTTAAATTTCTCAGTCCTCTTGATGTTTCCCTGTTCTAGTAACATCTCTCTGTTTGCTTCTCTAATGCTGGTGAAGAATTCTGTTTTCTCCAGCGACACTTGTTGCCATCTCAAGAGAATCATCAAACAGTGCCATGTCATCTGCAAAGGCCAGGCAATCTACAACCAGTCCATCGTTCTTACGTCACAGGTAGATACCACTCTGAGCACCCAAATTGTTCAATTGCTCGTTCAGTTCACTTGCGCCATTCTCTCATAACCTTTCCAAAGATACAGTTGAAGAGAACTGGGGAAAGTCCATCTCCTTGTCTCACTCCAGTTTTTATTTCAAAGCTTCCTGAAATCTCGCCTCTAAATTTAACCTTGGAATGGGTGTTGGTCAAACTTTCTAGGATGAGTCTGCGGGTTTTGTTGTCTAGCGCTAGGTCCTGGAGTACTTTGTTAAGTGTTTCTCTATCAATGGAATCGTAAGCCTTTCTAAAATCAACAAAGGTGACGATCACCTTACGGTTTCTCATCTTGGAGTATGCAAGTACAGTTTTAAGATTGAGGATCTGTTCAACACAGGATCGGGTCTTCCTGAAGCCCCCTGGTATTCTCCCAGTTGACTGTCCAACTGATTTTCTGCAGTTGTTTGTAACGCCTTCGAGAGAATCTTGTATGTTACCGGGACGAGATAAATTCCACGGAAGTTGTTTAAATCAGTAAAATCTCCCTTTTTGTGAAGCGGATGGATCAGAGCAGATTTCCAATCGGGTGGTAATTTCTCTGTTTTCCAGATGTCCTGGATGATCTTGGTTATCTTGCGCACGGCATTGTTTCCAGCACCTTTCCACAGTTCAGCAACGATAGAGTCCTCTCCGGCTGCCTTATTATTCTTAAGAAGTTGAATGATCTGGCCAACTTCTTCCAATGAAGGGGGAAGCGAGTCCGGGTTTGGTGTGGTTTGGTTATAGTCGAAGTCTTCGCTGGGTGGGGCACAGATGAGTACATTTTTAAAGTACTGAGCCAAAATGTGGCAGTTGTCCTTGTCGTTATAAGCCAGTTTGCCTTGTGAGTCTCTGAAGTGGAGGCTTGGCGGAGCGTATTTTCTGAGTGTCTGCTTAAAGGTTCCAAAGAAATCTCTGGAATTATTCTTAGCAAAGCTCTCTTCGATTTGGGTTAGTTGGTTTTTGTGTGAAGGTTCGTTTGGTTCCTCGAATTATCTTGGCTGTAACTTTTCTTTGTTCCAAATTTATGCCAATTTTCCTAGGTCTTTTTAAAATTCCACTTTAGCCAGGCTATCTGTCTTTGGGCTATTGCATTGTCAGAGTCTTCAGTCCACCACGGATGATTCCTTCTTCTAGCGAGAGGGGCGAGTTCATTGGCTGCCTTGATAAGAGTGTCCTTCAGTTGGTCCCAGTTGTTTAGGTCTGTGTTGTTCAGTCTCTGACTTAGTTCTTGACTGTTCTTGAGTCGCTCGACGTCAAATCTTACTATTTTGGAGGTTCTGTGTAATCTAGTGTTTCTAGGCTGGAGTCTTATTTTGATCTTTGAGAGGTACTGGTCCGAGTCCAGATTGGCGCTTCTTAGTACCTTCACGTTTTGTATTTCCTTTTGAGATTTACGTGAAATGGCCACATGATCTATCTGGAATTTACTCAGGTGGGTATTAGGTGAAATCAAAGTCTTCTGCTTCCTTGGCAAGTGTTTGAAGGCTGTAGACTTCATGATCAACCCAAAAGTTCTACACAGATCCACCAATTGTTCTCCGTTGCGGTTGGTTCGCTTATGCGCCGGATAATTGCCCACTATGTTTCTGTATTTTTTCTCTTTCCAATTAAGCATTGAAGTCACCAAGCAGTATAACGGTGTGCCTCTCTGGTAGAGAGATAGTTTAGAGATAATATCTTCTAAGTCTTCGCAGAATTTATCAGTTCTGTCTGGATTGCGTCTGTTGTCCTGGTTGATTGGGGCATGTACATTGACTATACTGTAGCCCTTGTTTGCGGATTTGAGAGAGAGGATGGATACACGACTACTCGGGGAGGTGAAATCTCTGACTGAATCCAGTATCCTGTGACTGATTATAAATCCTGTACCGAAGTGGGGTACGTTCTTCATTACCCGCTGACCCACCTTTCCTTTGAGGATTCTGTAGCCTTGGGACTCGAAGGCATGTTCGGCCGTGGATTGGTTACCACCTGGGGTAGTGCACTTAGCGAGATTTTCCTTCATGCTCAGTTGAAGAATATTCTTCATGGGACAGTGGCGAGCCACTGTCCAAAATACTAATGGAACTTCATTCATTATATTACTTTTCACCTTATTCTTAATTCCTATATAACTGTTCTCCATAAATATAACATCGCGAGCAACATTTATTTCCGTTGGGTACTTTGAATTAATAAGTCTATATCCTTTCTTTGCTTCTGAATATTCGACGAATATCTTTCCTTACTTTTATAGTCTAGCTTTTTTCCTTTTTTCATCAGGAATTTTCATAAAAGCAGCCCAATATTCTCCAACATGATTGTCAAATATTCCTTCCACTTCGATTTTCAACCATCGCTATAAAAGTCTTAAATCTATCAGTGAATTCTTGCTTGTTTCTTATCAAATAAACGAAACTTTTCTCTGAAAAATCATCTGTAAATGTCAATATATATCTAGGCTAAATCAGAATGAAGCAAATCTAAGACACCATCTGCTCTAGACCCAAGACTTCAAAAAGTTTTATTTGTTTGTTTACCCATAATGCACGAAACACCCATTTCATTATTTTCAAAATTTGTTATAGCTATACCATCTGCGAATTTATCTGCCAATAATTTCATTGAATATCTATTTGCATGTCCCAGCCTTCGGTGCCAAACTTGCGCGGAAGCTCTTGCGACAGTTAAAGCAATATTAGCCACTTCTTGATTATATGTACTTTTAGTGATTCTCAATTTATATAGCCATATATAAATATATACCATTTTCATTAAAACCTGAAGCTACAGTAGTTTTGTCACCCTTTATTTTACATTCAGTTTTGTCAAATATATCTGTAAACCCTTTTTCTGTCATTTGACTAACAGATAATAGATTATAACTAATGTTTGGATCATATATAGCTTTATAAATTGTTAAAATTTTATCTCCATGATCTCCACGACCTACAGACATTAATTGTGAATTATTGGCCACAGTCCCGTCTAATTCTGCTTTCTTGAGATTTGATACCCAATCTTCAATGTAAAATCATAAGAACTACCACCATATATGATTTATTTGCCTTGTATTTGTTGACAACGTTGCTAATAACAACGTCCTGTCCTTCAAATTAACATCACTTTCTTTGCTAAAATTATAATTGTTTGGTCTAAATGGTCTATTATAATTATGGCCATTATTACTTGATTTGTTGTAAGGACATTCAAAAGATCGTTGACACTCTGTTACATGCATAGATGATACTTTGTTACATGTATAGCATCTTAAAGGCTCTTTTCTAGCGTTTCTAGAGTACAATGCTAATTCATATGGAACATTTTTTTGGGGCTCTCTACATTTTCCAGTATACAAAGCTGATTCGTCTGGTTCAATTTTAATCTCTTTTTGCAAAAATGTTCCGACTGAATCAGAAGTATTTTTTTACCTGAAGTATCTAAAGCCATAATCATAGGTTCATATCGATTAGTTAGTCCATTTAACATAATCACTCCAACAGATTTATCCTCAATTGGAGACCCAACAGAATTTAATTTCTGTGCTATAGATAATATTTGATTTAAATAGCCTTCCATTGAAGGAACCTGTTCCATATGCAATTTATATAAACTTCTGACTAAATAAGTTAATCTCCTTGCAAGTCCTTTCTCCTCATAAGTGTTTTCAAGTTTTTCCCAAATCTCTTTCGAAGTTTTAATTCCCATAACAACTGGGTATAAATGGTCTTCTAGCATCAAATTAATTTTATATCTTGCCAAAGCATCTTTTTGATCATCTTTTTCATTCCCAATTACGAATTTCCAAAGTCCTTCACCTATTAAATAATTTTCTTTTCAAAATTTCCAAGTTGAATAGTTGGATCTTCCTTCCAATTTTCTTATTGTCGCTAAACGCCATTTCAATTCGCAATCCAAATTTTTTTTTTCTTCCGCAGTAGATTATATCAGTAGAAGTCTTTCCTGGGCCTAATCCAAACATAACCTTTGTTGAATTAACTTTTTTATAAGTAAATACTTTTAATATTCATTTTCACTCAAACAATCTTATATTTATTTTATACATACATTATTTTTTATTATAACGAGAAAGGAAAAACATAGCGTAATCCATTTCATAAAACTTATGTATGCATACTCACAGCCTATGCAAATATAAATCAGCTTTTGTATACTGAACTCATAAACTAAAATTATAACTGCGCTAATACTTAAGTGCTTGCTGTCTAAAAAGTCAGAAAACTTGCACGTGTTTCTTTTTTATTGCTACTTACTGCGTAATTTGTAGGTTAGGATAGGCTAGGTTGGGTTGGCGCGCCCAATTTTCTGAAACTTTTAATATGGCCCTCGGGAAAAAAGTTTAGAGGCCCATGGTTCAGTACAAGACATCTCCGTGATACTGTTTCTTCCTTTGAACATTCTAATGGTATCCTCACTATGGAAAATCCAATTGGGTTCCTCCTGAGATAATTCCATCCATTAAGAATTAAACTCAAACATTTTTCCATTGGACGAACTCGTCTACTTAGTCCATGCAGAAAAAACATGTAGTTACACTAACTCGTTATAGTTAATGATATTTCTTATGAGTCTTTCTTATGAGTCCAGAGTTTAAGAATACTTTGTATAATATTGTAGTACTTATTAAATGTGTCTGTGTGTATTAATTTTCTAAATGTACCAACAAATTTTAAATTATTTTCAGATTTTTGTCGTTCCTTTTTACAAACTGTTAAAAATAATAACTGATTGGGTATCGAAAAATATAGAGGACAGAGAGAAACATTTTAATAAACTACTGGGCTTGATAAATTGGACTAATATAGACCATAACGATATTTATAAGCATATAGAACTTTGTGATTTGTATAGTAAAAGTGAACTATGCCTTTACTACTTTCTGCATAATTTAATGCAGAATAATTTACTGATGTCTAATTTTAAAAGTAAATATGACATATTACACGTCAAGTATGAACAAGTAAGTAAGTTATTTGATAGCTTATAATTATATTAGACTAATAGACATTCCATATTTTCATTTTCTTTAATTATTTTTTAAAGGTTCTTTTACTCTATTTTTTAATTTTTAAATTATACCACTTAATTTATTTCTATTCAAATATATTTCCATTCATAGTACAAACGTGATAAAAGCACTTGAATTTACTTTCTTTTTATGGTCTATAATGCAAATTGAAACTATGTATTTTAAAGCTATATATTCAATTGTTTTTATTTAATTTATTACTACTAAGTACTTTACTTGAAAATAATTTGTTTTGTAAATGCTGTAATCAAATATTTGTTATATTTAAATTCTTAGTCAGTTTTATATAGTTATTTAGTTTTATACAGGGTGATTCGGGTAAGAAATGGAAATATTTTAAAGACATGCCAAGGAAGCAAAAATAAGCAAAATAAGCTCATATGTTATAGTCAGATTTTCATTTGTTTTATAGATATTTTTTACAACAGTAACTTTTAAAATTAAAGGAAAATGTATTACTGAACATACAAACATAAAAAAAACAAGTAGCATTAATTCATGTTAAATTTTCGAAAACTTCACCATTCACATCGATAAACAGGCAGCCAGTTTCACTGAACGATGATTCGCTCTGATTAACGCTGCATCATTAAAAATGCGATCTGGTGGCGCATTCCTTGTGTAGGCTTTGAACTCTAAGGAAGTGAGATCCCGTGATTTCGGTGGCCAAGGATGCGGACCTCCTCTGTCAATCCAGCGATCGCAGAAATGGGTATTTAGAAAGCTTCACACAATATACGTATTTGCATAATGAGGAGGTGCTCCATCATGTTGGAAGATAATACCTCGCCGAATATTCAAAAGTACTTCGTCCAATATTTCCATTAAATGGTCTTCCATAAAATGTAAATAACGTTCCACAGTAAGACGGCCATTCAATACAAAAGGACCAAACAATTGATACTAAACCGATGTTGGAAATTGTGTTCTTGCGTGGCATGGGGGTTTTCGCTCGACCATTGATGATTATTATGGCAGCTGTTAATTCCATCTCGAGGAAAATGAGTTTCATCAGTAAATAAAATGCATTTGGGTAATCTTCCATTTTCACGAATCCGTTGACAAAATCGTAGTCTTAATAGATAATTGCCTTATTGCAGATTTTGTACTTTTTGCAGATGAAAAGCGTTTAAACCTTGTATTTAGGCATTTTGGACAACGTTGTCAAATTTAACTTGATTAACTCTTTAAAAAGAAAAACGTAACAATCTCTGAAAAAATTCAAAATCGGACTTGAACATATGAGCTTATTTTACTAATTTTTGCTTCCTGGACATGTCTTTCAAATATTTCCTCCCGAATCACCCGGTATAAACACTGTCGCGTTGTGTTCATTTTTGTTAAATGAAGTTCTTTTAACACTTTTATTACATATTAGAGTATTACTCTTGATGTAATGCAACAGTTACAAATTGTAATGATTTTAGGTTTTAAAGTCTGAGGAGAAAGATGGAGATAAGTCTGAAAATAAAATAACAGTTTCCGAAAGGGACGGAAATAGTTCAATTGTTGTTAAGGTACGGAACAGGAATCGAAAGGAACAATTATTAATGAAACTGATGGCAAGTTTGAAACCAAGCCTGAGGATTGCTGCACTAAAAGCTTTAGTTAAGAAAAATAAGACAATTAGTCTGGGCGACTATTTAACTGATAACATTGAAGGTAATTATAAAATTTGTCTACTTAGTCTTGCCTTGTTTAGTTTAGTCTAGTCTTGTGTGATCTTATCTAGTCTTCTCTAGTCTTATCTAGTCTTGACTTGTCTTGACCAGTCTTGTCTAGTCTTATCCAACCTTGTCCAGCTTTGCCCACTCCTGTCTAGTCTTGTTCAAACATGCCCAGACTTATTAAGTATTGTCTAGCCTTGTCCAATCTTGTTCAGACTTTCAGGTCTAGCTCAAACCAGTTCAGTCTTGTCCAGACTTGGCCATTCTTGTCCAGTCGTGACATGTCCTAGTCTTGAGTTTTGTTTAGTTTTCTCCTGTCTACTCTTGTAGTCAGGTCTTTTCTGGTCTTGTCTGGTCTTCACTGGACTTATCTGGTCTTGTCTGGTCTTGCCTGGTCTTGAATGGGCTTGCCTGATCTTGTCTGTTTTTTTTGGTCTTGTCTGTTCTTATCTGGTCTTGTTCGGTCTTGCCTGATCCTGTCTGGTCTCGTCCGGTCTCGTCTGGTCTTGTCTGGTCTTGTTTAGTCTTGTTTGGTCTTGTCTAGTCTTGTCCGGTCTTGTCTGATCTTGTCTGGTCTTGTCTCGTCTTGTCTGGTCTTGTCTGGTCTTGTCTGGTCTTGTGTGGTCTTGTCTGGTCTGGTCTTGCCTGGTCTTGAATGGTCTTGCCTGGTCTTGTCTACTCTTTTTTGGTCTTGGCCGTTCTTTTCTGGTCTTGTCCGGTCTTGTCTGGTCCTGTCTGGTCTCGTCTGGTCTTGTCTGGTCTTGTCCGGTCTTGTCCGGTCTTGTTTGGTTTTGTCTGGTATTATCTGGTCTTGTCTGGTCTTGTCTGGACTTGTCTAGTCTTGTCTGGTCTTGTCTGGTCTTGTCTGGTATTGTCTGGTCTTCTTTGGTCTTGTCTGGTCGTGTCTGGTCCTGTCTGGTCTTGCCTGGTCTAGCCTGGTCTTGTCTGGTCTTGGCCGGTCTTGTCTGGTCTTGTTTAGTCTTGTCTGGCCTTACCTGGTCTTATCTTGCCTTGTGTTCTCTGGTGTTGTCTGGTCTTGTCTGGTCTTGTCTGGTCTTTTCTGGTCTTGTCTGGTCTTTTGTGGTGTTGTGTGGTTTTGTCTGGTCTTGTCTGGACTTGCCTCAAAACAAATCAAATTTATTACATGTAAGATGTATATGGTAAATACATATATGTGAACGTCAAAAAGAGAGAAAAAAAGATATAAAAATAAATCAAATATCAAACGAGAACAGATCGAAAATAAACGAATCGTCATTGAAACAAATTAAAAAATTCATGAAATGTATAAATTGTGTCCTTAGTAGGGATTTTACTCTTCTCTTGAAGCTTTTGTTGGACATTTCTTCTGTGATGGTATTTGGCAGCTTGTTGTATATGGCCACTCCTAAAATTACTGGTGATTTGCTACAGCAATTTAGGTTACATTTTGAAGTGTACAGCTTGTTTCGTACTCTTGTGTTTTAGTGGTGGTATCCTTATTTCTGTCCAGACTTATTTTCATTTTAGTATTTTTAGTATTTGCAGTGGTTGGAAGCGCGGTCTACCTGTAGCTGTTGGAGAAATACCCACTAATGATCGAATTACTTTCTTTTGAGCCTTCAGTATAATCTCAAGTTTATTGAAGGATCCCCAAGCCTTCTGCAACTTCTGCATAATAATAGTTGAGAAGCTCAGCATGGTTTATTATTTGGCGTAGGGTTCGAAGTTAGGCATTCCTCTATATAAAGCTCCAGGAATTTAGTTTTCTTCGCCCTATGCAGGTTGAAATTGTCGATTTTTAAATTTAAATTATCGGCGTATTGTGTTCTTTGCGTTTGAAAAATTTCATATTCCGTCTTCTCCTTGTTTAGAAATAGGTTATTTGCCGAGCACCACTCCACCATTTTAAGTAAAACATTGTTTGCTTCAAGTTCATTTTCAATCCAAGAGTTTCTGGAGATAATGAAAGTGGCATCATCTGCGCATAGTATGCATTTGTTGTCTTGCATAAATGTTACAAGGTCCGCAATATAGAAGAGGAATAGTGTGGGAGCAAGTACATTTCCCTGCGGAGCACCTATATTAATGTTGACTGGTTTTGAAATGAAATATTTATTCTTGGATGTGATTTCCCCACATTGCTTTCGGTTTGTTAGAAATCATTTTAGCCAATTTATCGATTTACCACGAATTCCCAATATGTACAATTTGTTTAATAATTGTTGGTGTGATACGCAATCAAATGCTTTCGACAAATCGCAGAAAATACCGCCTGGATGTTTGCCGTTATCGATCTCTTGTAGAATTTTGCTATAGAACTCACAATCAGTGATAGCCGTCGAGGTCGATTGTCCTTTCCGAAAGCCGTGTTGTTCTTTGGGAATAAGTTGGTGCTTCTCGATAAATGGTAAAAGCCTGTGAAGCATGCAGTATTCCAGCACTTTAGACATAGCTGATAACAGATCTATTGGCCTATAGTTATTTAGGAGTAGTTTTTCTCCTTGTTTGTGTATTGGGCAGATTTTGCCATTTTGCAAAATTTCTTCCAATTCAAATTAGAAGAAACTTAGAAAATTAGGAGAAACTCTTCCAATTCAAATGACCGGTTAACAATATAAATTATAGGCTTCGCTAAAAGATCTATAATTTAAAGATGTTGCCAGGTAATGAATCTAGACCACTTGTAGATTTATTTTATTTTTACCATTTATGAGCCATATTATTTCATTTTCAGAAAAATCGTCCAGATATAGCGTTTTGTCATTGAATGACATGTGACGATTGGATATATTTAAGGGGGAGATATTTTGGGTTTATATGGGTTTTGAGGCAGATTTTTACTGCGATGACTCTGCCAGAGCCATCTACAGGAGAACGGTGGCTTATTTTTCACAATGTCAAGGATTTGAACCAAGTGTTTGAACCACCACCGTCCCGGATCTTCTATGATAGAGTCATTTTAATATAGGCGGATCTCTTTTTTCACTCTGGTCTTGTTCGTTTGCTGGTTAATTATATTTCAAGCTGTTTTCTGTTTGTTCTCCAACTTCTGCAGCAGTGTACTGAAAAATTGTCGCTTAAGATTTGTTAAAAAACAGGAGTACCGTTTTTTATAATTAAATACGCTTGGCGCAAGACCGGGTATTTCTTTTGGAGCCCATACAAATCTTTTAGCTCTCTGCTTGCCCTTTTTGCATCATTAGTAGGGCAACCAAAAATACGCTCTTAAAAAAGTGCTTTAAGCGCATAAAATATGTTCTATAAAAATGAAAATATGCTCTATAAAAATGAAAATATGCTCTATAAAGATAAAAATATGCTCTATAAAAATGAAAATATGCTCCATAAAATTAAAAATATGCATTTAAAAAAATATATGCTCTTAAATCTGAAATAAAATATATGAAAAAATGAAAAATTCTAGGTACGAAAATATAAATTCAAAAAAAAATACAGATAAACTTCAAAATAATTTAAATTTAAAATTTTTTAAATTGCAATTTTTTAATTTTTATTACAATAAATGACAAACATATCATTTAAGTTCTCTAAGAAATCTATTCCTGTTTGATCGTAGGACATTTTTGTACATTGAAAAACTTCGTTCACACAACCACAAAAACAAAGTTATAGGCGCACAATTTTCTTCACAAAGTTATTTTTTTCACAAAGTTAGCTGCTTCACCGTTAACGCCATTAATTACATGTTGAGAATGTTCAATTACCTCAATATGTTTAGCAAGCAGTAGCCCAGACTTTTCAAGCGAATTTATTGATGGGCTAAGGAATCCATAATTTAAGGCAATGGAAATTAAATAAAATTTTATTTCAACGTCATTTAGGAGCTCTTTTGAAATTAGTAGCTCTTTTGATTGATGCGGCCTCTTCTTCGTCCAGTTCCTACATTGAACACTTTCACAATTATTTCGAAGTTGGTGGCATAGTACACTGAAATATGCAAAAATATGCCCTTACGAATAGGGCTCTAAATTCATAGTTTGGTCAGAAACACATTTCTGGCTAGTCCAATCTTTTATAAGTGGAATGGGAAAATATATGCATTTGCATATTTTTGGTTGCCCTAATCATTAGTAATCCAGGTCTTGTTTCCCCGATTTACTTTCACTGTGGGAAAACTGGTACTAAAATGATAATATAACGTATTTATAAAATGTACAAATGTATCGTTAATATTTGTTGCTCTATACATACTTGACCATGATTCATCTGTTAATTGTTTGACAAAAAAAGTTCTTTGTTTTCTTTACTAAAGTCTCTCTTATGGTAATATGTATCTGCATTTAGTTTCAGTTTTTTATTTAGAACAACGATTCGATGATCACTTATTGGCGTGTCAATAATTGACACTTTCACTGCCTCATTTGGCGTGGAATTGACAAAAATATTATCGATGCAGCTCTTCGTAGCTGTTATCCTGGTATATTCTTTAACTCGTTCCTCCAGTCCATATGTTAACATTAGGTTGACTAAATTAACTTTTTTTCCTTCGAGTTTCCAGTGAAGTTAATGTTAAAATCTCCCGTGACTATAATATTTCTTGTTTTGCAGAACGAATTGTGGAGTATGCGGTCTAGGGTTAACATAAAACTATCTCTGCAGCCATTTGGTGGTCTATAAATTAATTATTGAAGTCGAGTCTAATCTAGATCTCCATACCACCCCACATATTTCAATATGTTGTTCTATTTAGTTCATTGGGATGTCTACCACGTGTTTGAGTCAGGTGTATTACTATTCCAAATACATACACCGCCGCCAGTAGTATTTCTATTCCCAATACCTACACCGCCGCCAGTAGTATGGGATCTACAAAAAAACTGATCAAAGAATAATTGTGTAAATGCATAAGCTGGTCTTGTCTCGGCTGGTCTTGTCTGGGCTTGTCTGGTTTTGTCTGCTCTTGCAGGGTCTTGTCTTTTGTTGTCTGGTCTTGTCTGGTCTCGTATGGTCTTGTCTGGTCTTGTATGGTCTTTTCTTGTCCGATGTTGTCTGATGTTGGTCTGGTCTTGTCTGGTCTTGTGTGGTCTCTTCTGTTCCTGTCTGGTCTTGTCTAGTCTTCTCTGGTCCTGTCTGGTATTGTCTGGTTTTGTCTTGTCTGGTCCTGTCTGGTTTTGTCTGGTATTGTCTTGTCTGGCCTTGTCGGGTTTTGTCTGTTCTTGTCTGGTCTTTTCTGGTCTTGTCTGGTCTTGTCTGGTCTTGTCTGGTCTTATCTGGTTTTGTCTGGTCTTGTCTGATCTTATCTTGTTTTGTCTGGTCTTCTCTGGTCTTGTCTGGTCTCATCTGGTCTTGTCTGGTCTTATCTGGTCTTGTCTGGTCCTGGCTGGTCTTGTCTTATCTGGTCTTATTTAATATTTTCTCAAGAGAGATCTATTTTATAATCAATGAATAATATCGTATTTGTGTTTTTATTGATAGAGTCAGATACAGATGAGAAAGTTGGAATAAAATGTCCAATTTGTTTCACCAACATTAATGATAGTTTGTTACTGGAGCAGCATCTAGCCTTAAGTCATTCCAAAGATGTGACATACAAGTGTGGCATTTGCAACTTTGTTTGTCAATACCATGGGGATTATTTGAACCACATGAAAGTTCATTTTACAGGACCACCATTTAAATGTGATTATTGTAAGTATACGAATGCATAATTACTTGGAATAACATGAAAACATTATTTCCAGGTGATACAACGACTGACCAAATAGCAAAATTAATAGCTCACAGGGCCAAACATTTAGAAGACTCCGTGTATCAATGTACGTTCTGCTCGTTTAAATGCAGGGTTAAGCAGAATTACTTGTCGCATTTGAAGATTCATACGCCTGAGAAAACGTTTAAATGTGACCAGTGCACAAAGGCGTTTAGGTTTAAACATAATTTAGATGCACACATGCTTACGCATTCCAGCGAAAAGAATTTGACTTGTGAAGCTTGTGGATTTCATACGAAATTTTTAAGTCATATGATTGCGCACAAGAGAATACACGCAGGTAAATAAATTAAATGCATTTAAGACAAAATTACATCATTTGTTTTTTGTTTGAATGTTATAAAAGATAATTCATTCTTAAGGCTAGGGGTGTCAAACTGACATTGGCTTGCGGGCGCATGCCATGTCTCAAGAAATATTTAAGTTTAGAAAATATATGTAATAATTTAGAATAATAATATAATAAGGTTAATGACATTCCAAGACCTTTGACATTCGACTTTCTGATAAAAGCGATTTTTGCTACAGAAGAATTACCGAAAAAGTACCGAAAATTTGTAGTTGCCTCTGTACATATATATTATAAATCAATTGTTTTATATCAAAAACAGCATTTAAAGGTGCAAGTTAGGCACCCCTGATATCCATTATGTATGTACAGCTTTCAATTTCCAAAAATATTGTCACCTTATAGTAATGACTAATTAAATTAAATTTTGTTTCGTAATTTTGCAAATTATTTATACCTTCGATTCTATTTAGTGCGACCATTTGAGA
Source organism: Phosphuga atrata (assembly GCA_944588485.1). Lineage (NCBI taxonomy): Eukaryota > Metazoa > Arthropoda > Insecta > Coleoptera > Silphidae > Phosphuga > Phosphuga atrata. The sequence continues at coordinate 31,699,103 of OX155898.1, forward strand.
AACAGTTTTATGAGACAAAACTACAAGACACTCTACTAGGCTATAAAAGCAAAACAATATTAACGCGACAAAATAAAGAAAGACTTTTTATAAACAATACCAAATGAGACTCGATAATACAATATTAGATAGCTTTATATAAGACAAGGTAACACAGCCAAGGTAATATTAGACAAAATTAAATTCAATAAATTTAGGCAAGTTTATCGGTCTGTATTATGGTTTAACGGTCTGTAATTACGCGGTTGTATAAGCAAGGATCTTTACATTTAGTACAATTTAAAAACAAATTAATTCAAAAAATAAAGATCTATTAACTCCTAACTAATGTAATAATTCTATCTAATGTAACATTTTTGTTTTTTAGGAGATATTTATCGATGTTCTTATCCGCACTGTAAATATTCAACATCCAAGAAAAACCAACTGGCAAGCCACGCAAAGAGCCACAACGGCCTCCGGCCGCATTCCTGCACTGTATGTGGTCGAGGGTTTATGGAGAAAAGCCACTTGGTGCGGCACGAGCGGATACATCTCGAAGAGAAACCGTTCAAGTGTTCTAATTGCGATTATGCGAGTTCCCGCCGGGATAAACTGAAAGAACACTTTACTAGGCACCACGGGGAAAATGCCAGCGCCAAAGTACCATACAAAGCTCGTCCCATGAGAAATAACCCCAGTAATGGTACTAGTAATAGACCTTCCAAAACACAGGTACGAAATTTGATTTATTTAATAAATATATTTGATTTTTACCATTGAATACTAAAGTTCTGGTAAAATAAAATGAAACTCGACCAATCAGGATAAAATCAGATAAAATAGCATAAGAGGCGCCTAAATTGGTAACTCATTTTTAAATAGCTAAATATTACGCTCATCAAACTAACAACAAATAAATAAAAACAACCTTTTTGATATTATTAGCATACAACAACTTTATTAAACAATGTATTGACATTAAGCATCAACTTATAACGTATTCAACATTTTGATACACTATTGAAGTTAGACAAGACTAATTCAAGCTAGGCAGGACTAGATAAAACTAGACAAGACTCAACAAGTTTCAAGTTTCTTTCTCGGCAAAAAATCCTACCAGGAATCGTTTCATATCGTCATCGGAATTAAATTTCCTTGTCCAGCATTCTGAAGCGAGGAGAGTCGCTACCAGAACCTCTAGACTAGCGGTGGCGAACCTATGGCACGCGTGCCACAGCTGACACGCTGGAAATTTTTATTAGAACGCGGGAGAAGGATGGTAGCGTTAAAATGTTGTGCCTGATGAAGCACAAAGAGGATGAACATTGAACATCGCTCGAAATATATTTTTAAATACAAAATATCAGACCGTATGATAAGCTAAATTGAACGATGGCGTAAAATATTTGCAGAATCAACATTTTCACATTCTCTTAGGTTTAGAATCAGATAACACATAGTACTTAATGTCGAACATGTTATAACTTCTTCTTCTTGTTTCGAATAGACATACAACATGTTAGTTCAATATTATAGTCCCATTTTAGCTTTTGATCAAGTGTTATCAATCCCTAGAAATTTTATTGATTCAAATTTTAAAAATTTTAGTAGTACACTGTTATCATAAAGTAACGTTTTTGATTTTAAATTGCTACTTCTAATTAAAACGTGTATGTGTGGGTTAGATATTGAAATGGTGCTATTGTCAGCGTACAAAATATAAATGCAACATTATTTTACCCATTGGAGAGCGTTGGGGTCTACCCGCTTCTTTAAATCTCTTTCAGATTTTGAACCGTTTACGATCACTGTTCGTCCTCTTGGACGCAAAGAAGATTTTACCCAGTTCTTGGCGACGTCACAAACTCCAATAACGTCATTTTTTTGTGGAAGGAACTTGTGACCATAACAAATATCAAGAATAGAGTTTGTTCCATTAGAGAGCCTTGGGGTATCACCCGTTTCTTTAATTTTCTTTCCGATTTTGAACCGTTTAAGATCACTGTTCATCCTGTTTGATGCAAGGTAGGTTTTTTCCAGTTCTTAGCTACGCTTCTAACTCCAATAACTTCTTTTTTTGTGGAAAGAGCTTGTGAACATAACAAATATCAATAATAGAGTTTGTCCCAATAGAGAGCCTTGAGGTACCACCCGCTACTTTAATTTTCTTTCCGATTTTGAAACGTTTACGATCGCTGTTCATCTTTATTGATTCAAGGAAGATTTTACCCAGTTCTTGGCGATGCCTCTAACTCCAATAACTTCATTTTTTCTAAAAGGAGCTTGTGATCATAACAAATATGAAGAATAGAGTTTGTTCCATTAGATAGCCTTATGGTACCACCCGCTGCTTAAATTTTCTTTCCGATTTTGAACCGTTTACGACCACTGTTCGTCCTCTTTGATGCAAGGAAGATTTTGCCCAGTTCTTGGCGACGCCTCTAACTCCAATAACTTCATTTTTTGTGGAAGGAGCTTGTGATCATAACAAATATCAAGAATAGAGTTTGTAGTATTAGAGATCATTGGGATACTACCCGCTTCTTTAATTTTCTTTCCGATTTTGAACCGTTTACGATCACTGTTCGTCCTCTTTAATGCAAGGAAGATTTTACCCAGTTCTTGGCGACGCCTCGTACCTCCAATAACATAATTTTTTTGTGGAAGGAGTTTGTCCCATTAGAGAGACTATCACCCGCTTCTTTAATTTTCTTTCCGATTTTGAACCGTTTACGATCACTGTTTGGCCTTTTTGATGCAAGGAAGATTTTACCCAGTTCTTGGCGACTCCAATTCTTTGTGGAAGGAGCTTGTGATCCAAAAGAGTCAAATGCTTTACTTAGGTCGTAAAATAAAGCAAGAACTTCCTGATTACAATTTAGAGAAGTAATTTACACTATCCTACAACAGCGCTCCGCAACCTTTTATCTCCCACGGCACACTAACGTATTTTCAAAAATTCCGCGGCACACCACAAGTAAAGGCTTTAAAAATATAGCAAATACAGTAATACATTGACCTACGCTACCCCGACTTACGCGAACTCGGAGTTACGCGATTTCAAATCTCGTCGATTCGTCTTTTGTTTGAGCGTCACACAACTTTTGATTATCGATTATAGACTTACTGCCCCCACACTATTGGGAACTGACATAGTGGCGTGGCTAAAAATGCATGTGTTAAAACCTAACTGTTTTATATTTCAACTACACTGAATTTTAGAAAATGACTCCAACGAAGAACTCATTTCTTCCACAAAACGAGTAATAAAGAAATTATTAGCATGCTATGAGGAAATTTTGCGGGAGAAAAAAATCTTTGAGTCGTCAAACTACTTTGTTAGATTTTATGAATGAAGCCTTCTATATCAAAATAACTTCGGTAGGCAATTTTATATGTCTATAATCTAAGATTTTATTAAACATTTTTTGTCTAAATTATTATTTTCTTTCGCTTTCGGCTCCAATTAAAAATAATTTATAGGTATTTATTTGCGAAATTATAACCCGACTTACGCGAATTCGAGTTACCCGGTTAGCGCTCAGTCCGACCTATCGCGTAAGTTCGGGGTATTACTGAATTAAATAACAATAATATGTGGTACGTATATGTTTTTATTAGATAATATAAAATTAAAATTTTTTAAGTAACACCCGGACAAATTTAAAATCAATCGGATCTGTGAAAGTTATTAAGACCCGTTTGTCAAGTAGGAAATGAGCTGATGATCATCCAGCGCCTGAAACGCTTTGAAACAAACAAAAAACGCATCAAATTCGGTCCATTCCTTTAGCAGCTATACACAGTCAGATACACAGACAGACACGTCAAACTTATAACACCCCTCTTTTGCGTCGGGGGTAAAAATACAATAATTTTTATATACAATTTGAATTTTACACCAACACAAAAACATATATATTTTTATTATAGATTACACATGTAAAAAAATGTCTTTTAACTTAACTATGAAGTTTGTTGTTAATTACTTATGCCTAATTAATCTATGCTAGGTGATCCATACTTACTCTGAATTGAAAAATTCAATATGTTTTTACCATAATTAATTTGTAAAAATATTATATGACTTGTGAACAAAGTTATATAACACTGAATTGGAAAATTCACTATGTTTTTACCACAATTAGTAAATAGAAATATTATATAACTTATTACTTTACAATATAAATTACATAATATTTTTACAAATCAATTATGGTAAAAACATAGTGAATTTTGCAATTCAGAGTAATCAATGCTAATTTAAACAGTATTTAAACATAATAACTAATTTATTAATGTGATATTTGTGCTTGTTGACGACGTATATGTTCGTCATACGACGTATATTTGGCTCTATATTTAAGACGATCGTTTTTCATTTTTAATTAGAACCAATGTAGAAAAACGTTGTTCACATTAGTATGTCGCAGAAAAAGGTAGCAAAATTGCAATAGCCTTTGCAGAAATTTGAGGATATTCATTCTGAACGGAAATCCAGAAATCAGCCAATTTCATTTCACTGAAGTTGAGTTTAAGCGTCCCATCGTTCCTCAATTCTATAAATTCCTCTCGAATTTGAAGGGAAAGTGCTTCTGTTGAATTTTCTGTATCTGCTATAAAAGGATTTCTAATCCAATTATATTGCTCCGCATTAATTGTGAAAAAATAATGATTAAATTTGTCTTGCAACAAATTTAAATGTTGTTGAGTCAGATCTAGAATTATCTTTTTGTTTTCAATCATTGACTTGTGAGTCCTTTGGAACATTTCTAATGATCCTTTTTGTATCTCTTTCTGCCAAGGTTCAAGCTTATTTTTAAAGCCCACTAACTTGTCGGAACACGTCAGATTATTTTCGGTTCGACTTTGCATTCTTTTAATCAGTTCGTTCAGGGGCTCAAAGATATCAGCCATGTACACCAGTTTGGACATCCAGTAATTATCATCAAAAAGTTGATAAAGTTCGGGCATATCTTGTTTTAACAAAAACTCGCGAACCTCGTTGCGAAGCTCAAACAATCTAGCCAAAACTATTCCACGGGATAGCCAACGTACCTCGGTGTAAAACAATAAGGATTCATAATCCGATCCCATTTCTTGACATATTATTTTAAAAATTCGCGAATTTAAGGCTCTTGTTTTAATAATGTTTATGATAGTAATGCATTGATTCATCGTTTTCAATAGTTCCGTTGGCAAGTTTTTGGTCATTAATGCTCGCGATGTATGCAACAGTGTGTAAATTCTATATTTGGATTTTGCCGTTTTACGCACGAAATACAACCTTTTTTCTTGCCCATCATTGCTGCAGCACCATCCGTGCAAATACTAAAACAATTACTCCATGACATATCATAAGTTTAAAAAAAATCATCTGTTTCAAAATTTCCTCGCCGGTAGTTCGCTCTGGAAGCTCGTTGCAAAATTTCTATTATGGTGCCCTCGTCAACGAAACGTACAATAGCTATGAGTTGTGCTCGGTTTTTAATATCCGTCGATTCATCAATTTGTAGTGCAAACTTCTGGCAGTTTTTAGTTTTGCAATTAGTATTCCTAAAATATCGTTCGACATATCGTTGACACGTTTTTTAACAGTATCAGCTGACAACGGTACTTTTTTACTTCATTAACTTCTCTAGGCCCAAGCATGGATTTAACAATTTCTATGCATGCTGGTTTAATGAGTGTCTCACCAATAGTATGTGGTTTTTTCTGACGTGCAATTAATCTTGCAACATGGTAACTAGCTTCTAAGGCGTTATCAGAAACTGTGACTAACGATAACAATGATTGCTTTGGTTTTCGCCTTTGATCGAACAGTGTAAGAAAAAATGATTTGTCCTTCTTAACGTAACTAGGATGGTTTGAATTTAAATGGCGAAGCAGTTTACTGGGTACCATTGCTTCGTTAGATAGCATTTCTCCGCAAATGATGCATTCTGGTTTGGACGGCGTTTCTTTATCACAACACGAAAATCCATATCGAATGTAGTCTTCATTATACTTTCTTTCCCACATCTTCTGTTTTTTTACAGCACCACTTGTGCTTGGTTCATTTTGGTTTGTCGGTGAATTCGAAAATCTTTTTAAAAACCTGTCCATATTTTTTAGAGGTATAACAACAAAATAACCTAAAAATGTGGTATTTGATGGGAGTTCTTCTCGTTCGGATGTAGACTGACAACATGATCATCAGTTCGGTAAATAGAACAAAATACGTCGAGACTCAGACACAAAGTGCCGACGCTCGAGCCACGCCCTCCGTAATTTGCCCCACGTGCAACAGCGAAACATGGGTTTATACTAGAGTTTCCGATCTCGATTCGATTTTATTATACGTCGATCTCTTAAAGCCCAATTTTTGTCAGCCAGATCGATCTTAAAATCGCCACGAAATGAATAGATCGAAAATCGACCACTACTAGTACATTTATAACGATTCATTTTAATATTTCTAACCTACGACAGAATTTTGTTAAGTCGAGAACGATTTATTCGATTCGTGTTTCTGAAATCTTTAGAAGATTGGGATAATAATTAATATTAGCTCAAAGCTATGCTTAAATAAAAAATAACATATTGGCGAAACACTCAGTTGGAACGACTAAAATGTTTTATTATCGATACGCAAGATTATAAATTTGACTTACCCGAAATAAATGCACTAGTGCCGATTATTTAATAAGAAAACGCTTAGAAAAGCATAACAGTAAGCTGCTTTAATGTAATAATAATATCACATTAAACGACGTACATCTCTACGCATAAGTACGCAAACTAACACTCACTGTACTATATGTAAAATGTACATATTTTGTTTAACTAAGTACATATTTTTGTTTTGTATATAATTTCGACTCTGAGAAATTACATATTGGCATTTTTACATATTAATTATTCTTGAGAAAACCGCGGCACAGCTAAGATCACCTCGCGGCACAGTAGTGTGCCGCGGCACAGCGGTTGCGGAGCACTGTCCTACAAAGTAGGATCAGTTCAGCTACTTTTCCAGAAGCCGTTTTGACTGTTTGCCGGCATGTTATTTCTTTCCAAGAAACTTGATAATCGAGGTAGAAATGCTAAAATTTTTGAAAATTGGCTTTGAATTCAGATTGGTCTGTAGTTAAAGGGATCCCTCTGTGACCCTTAATTTTTGTAAATCGGGATGGAATTTGATACTTTCAAATGCCGTATTCAAGCCGATACAATATTCACGCTAATATGGTAACTCAGGCAAAGTTATTGGGCACGTCAGCATTTCATAATGTGGAAACTTAAGAAAAATGGCACGCGGTGATAAAAAGGTTCGCCACCCCTGCTCTAGACAGAAAAAGAGAAGATATGAAAATGACCAACTCTAAAACATGGAAAAAGACTTCAAAGATTACAACACAATAAATGCGTATATTTTATTAATCGGTTGAGATGAGGATATAAAACCCCACACGTGTGGAACAAATAGGAAATTTAGTAAGCAATATCGAAGAAATAAAAATACCTGGGAAAATTAAGATGTGCGCGCGCACATAAATTTTAAACATAGTGCACGTAAAAAATATGCGCGCACAAACATTTTTTTTTCGTGCAGAAAATAAAATTGCACCTGCATATAAAATCCATATAAAAAATTATCTTTATTTTAAAATATATTATTGGCAATTAAAATGAAGATATCTACTTTCGTTTCGAGAAATAAATAACTACATCGCAAAATACGTCCATATTGCAGAAAGTTGGCGTAGTAAAAAATATGCTTTATCATTTTTGGAAGTAGTGAATACTGTTGTAAAAACTGAAATAATAAATTAAATTAAAATGGCACATTTTCATACTTTAATTGTTGATGCAAGCACAGACATTTCAACTACCAAATGTTTAATTTTATATTTGAAGTTTAGAAAATCTGATCAATATAACACTGTTTTCGGTATACAACTAAAGACATGCGATTTCTCTTCAATTTCTACTGCAATTTTTTGAAGACCAAATTTATTTGCAAAAGTTGGTTATGTTTACATACAGATGGCGCATCCGTAATGCTTGGAAAACAAAATTGTGTAGTAGATAAATTAAATCTGAATGTACCACATTTAGTACAACATTGTGCCTCACACCGAGAAAATTTATGTATTTCGGATACATAGAAAGAAGTAAAAGCCACAAGAGAAAAGGAAACAGTGGTGAGAACTGTTTATACATTAATCTTGAGATCCGCGACGAAAACAAGTAAATTTTAAGAAATTATTGAAGCTTAACAAAATCACTCTATAGCTTTCTAAGCTATTAATGAGGTGATGTGGTTGTCACGACATTTTGCAATAAAAGCAATTATTACAAATTATGAATCATTAATTGAATATTTTACTCAAGATAAAAATGATCCGATTTCCAAATGTTGTTTAAAAACATTGAATTTTAAATACATTTATAACTTTTGTCTTCAATTTTAGAAGAACTCGGTGCTTTATGTAAACTTTTTCAACGTCGTGAATCCCAACCCATAGATGCTTTTCAAATTGCTCATGCAAAAATTAATAAAATCAAGGGAAAATATCTTGGAAACATGGCATGGAACAATAAAATAAGCGTGCTTTAAAAAAGGCTAATGATTTAAAAATAACCTTCAAAACAGATGTTAAAATTTATTAATTTATAATCGGGAAAGAAAGGAAGATTTCCAACGGATGAAGTAGAAGATTGGATTGGATCATTTGATGGATGGATGAATAATTTAATTATGGACTAGCGGAAATTGAAAAATTGTGTTTAAAATATAATTTTACTTTTCTTACAAAAAAATCTGTTATAAGCGAACAGTATAACGATTTAAAATATGCAGTCGGGGAAAAATTAAACAAATAAAAGATTTTGAAGAAATAGTTCTGACTCGTTTGAATAATGAAGAATTTAAAGATCTATCCAAATTACTAGATATCTGAAGCAAAGAAAGTGCTTCTTTGCTTCTAAAAAGAAACAAAGAAATCGATTGCAAGAAAACCTATGCTGATATGCTGATGAGAGTACAATCATATATGGATGACGAAATCAATATAAATTTAAGCAAAGGAGAGAGAAGTTATAAAATAAATGCCATTAATAAAAAATATAATCCTTGATTCTAATATTGTTCAATAATAAGTAATTGTGAATTGTTTTTGTTGTTTGTGTTGTCATATGTATTATTTGAAAAATTTAAACCAGACAACGTAATTATTAAATTTTTCATTTGAATGAAAAGGGGACAAAGTAATCAGCTAAATTCTGTCTTCACGAGCTAATGATTTGACTTGATTTTAGAGTAGTTTTTTCATTGTGTTGTGAGGTACAAAATTTAGCTTGATATTAATTACTCCTATTATTTATTAGTATTGTATTTTTTCTTATTATATGCGCATTTTTAATTGCCGCACATTTTTTTTTATTTTGTAAAAAACTGCACATGCTTAAAAAAGTGCGTACACAGGTTACAAAAAATTAGAGGCAACACTGGTTTGGAGAATATTTGATTGTCTAAATTTTATAATGGTATCGTATCGTATATCTTATATAATCGTATAATATCGTTCAATTATATCTCGTCCTAGAGACACCATGCAATAAAGGCTGTGAATAATTCTTCTTTAATTAGCTTATGTGATACCAGATGGTCGGAACGACATGATTCTCTACTAAATGTGGCAATGTTTTTAAAACTTCTGGCAACATTTTAAAGCTTTTTAAATATTGTGGAGTCATTGGAATTAATCTCGCAATGGTAAGATAGAGATTCTTTTAATAAAGCTGAATTTACTAAAGCATTCGATTTTTACCCCAGTTTTCATAGTCACACTATACTCTTTGTCCGATATTTTTACCCATAGGGTAACTTTAAGTAGGCTATTAAAAAAATCAATGGACAAATCTTACGCTAATAACTTGGTAAATAATACTATTGATCTTTTATCAAACAAGAGGGAAAATGCTGTAACATCGTTCAAAACAATTTATAATGATGCCATAAGTATTTTAACGAATTACATATTGAAATTACGAAACCTCTAATTCTAATACCAAATGCCAAAGAAATAGACCAAACGTAGATCAACCTATCATAGAGGATTTCTACCGAATTAACATATATTTACCTATCCTGGAAAATAATATTACTGATATGCAATACAGATTCAATCAAGATACAATGAATTTGTTCAATTTTAACATAATAATAGCTAGTATTTTATTATGCAACAACTGACGAAGATTTAGATGCCACTTTAAAAACTATAGAACTATATATAAATATAATTGTAACCGCAAATACAACATGTGCAATAGCAATAAAGTCTGAAATTGAATTCTGGAGGTTACAGTGGCAAAAGAAATATTAAATGGAATATTTACCAGAAAATGCTTTAGATGCATACAAAGAATGTGACGCCAATATTTACCCACCAATAAAAGTAATTTTACAAATATTATGCATTCTACCTGTTTGCGTTGCTTCTGCAGAGAGAAGCTTTTTTGCATTGAAAAGGTTAAAATCGTGACTACGACCCACGATGTCTCACGAAAGACTTAGGGATGGCTTAGCTCTATTAAATATTCATAGATATTTCGATATTAATATTGACAATATTATAAACAAATTTGCTGGTAAAGGCAAAAGTAGAATTTAATATTTATTCTCCTATTGTATTCCTTGTTTATACTTATACATGATATATATTTCGATGTAGTTTGTTGAACTTACAAAATAAAATACTCTTATGTATTTACGCCCCCGAGGAAACAACTGTCGTACTTCTCATACACTCTATATAATACATATCATCCAAATTGAATGAGCATCGAAAAGCTGGAAAAATACATTAGGCCGCAGTGTTTGAAGGGCTGAAATATCCCGATATTCACATTGGGGGAGAAAAAAATTATATACCTATATATATATATATATATATATATATATATATATATATATATATATATATATATATATATGCAGGCATATGACTTCGTCGATAGGGAACAGATATATACTGTGTTTTGAGCGAATTTAGGATACCGGCAAGGATAATAAGACGAGCAGCACTAAGTAACACACAGGTTTGCGGTCACATACGAAGCCAGCTAATTAAAACATTAATAGCACTGAGGAATTAAAACAAGGGGATGGTTTGGCACCAACACTGTTTAACTTGAATCTGGAACATGCCATAAGAAAAACTGAAGTAGGAAGATCTAATGTACTGATAAATAAATAAATCTATACAGCTGCTGGCCTATGCCGAATAAGGAGAAAAGCAGACGAAACCTTCAAGCTACTGTAGGACCCGATGAAACCAGGGTGATGGTTGAAGAGGGTGAAGAGCAAATATATCGGAAACGAAAATGATGCAGAACAGTATCATAATTGATAACATGGAGGAATACATAGAAGCAGTCACGCAATTCATCTGTCTCGAAATGGAATTGACAAAGGATGGCAGTTAGGTTGGTAAAATACGAGAAAGAATATTACTAGCCAATACAGAATACTATCCGATTGCCCATATATTGAAATCTAAGGATACATTCAGTTTTATAAAACAATTTTAAGGCTCATTATCAGTTATGGCTGTCAGACTTAGACCTATTTTAACCTATAAACTAAATCACTAACTAAACAATATAAATTGTCTTCGAAAGGAAGATTCTGAGAAAGATGCTACGCCCAATACATGTAAATAATATATAGAGAACAAAATACAACCAGGAACAATACAGTTACTATAAGAAACTAATGCTATCATAACACATCGACATCCAAAGATTACAATGAGCAGGGCATGTGGTCAGGATTTTTACTCAACAGAAGAATGCAAGAAGCAAGACCTAAGAGAAGACCAAGAACAAGATGGGAGGACGAGACAGACAAGGTCGCTAAGGAAAAAATCAGGTCGCGAAATTGGAAAAGCGAGGCCATGAAAGAGAGAGAGAGAGCATTGTGATGGGGATAATTGAAAGTTTGATGGTGCAAGATCTGGTGAATAAGGAACAAGGAAGGATAAATGATCCTATGAGCTAGTATAACAGTGTTTTCAACCTTTTTCATGCCGCCACCCCCTTAGTATGGAAACATATTTCGCGACGCCCTATCCTACCCTCCCCTGTTTCTAGCTTGTATTTTTTGATACAAATACGTACATTATTTTTACTTATTTTTATAATTACATATCGGCTAAATACGTAATTACTTACATATAACAAACAAATTTTTACCGCATTGCCAAACACCCGCACGGCAGAAGCGATGTTAATAATTTAATTTGTCATAGAGGGAATATTTCCAATTTATGTATATAAACATACATATATACCAACAAATAGGTTATATAAAAATTTAAAAAAGTCCCTCTATTACCCAAAAAGGGTAACTCAACAGCAAACCATGATAATTTTTTTAAACAAAATTTAAGAGCCTTAATCATAAAAAAAAATGCTATCCAATATAGATGTCCAATATAAATGAAAAAGCGTTGCTAGTTAGTTATCGAATAGCTTTTCGTGTGACTAAAGCTGGAAAACCTCGTACGATTGCCAAAAATTGTATTTTACTGCGGCTTTAGATATAGCAGAGATTATGTTTTTGAAACAAGGTAGAAAAGTTTAAAAGTATACCACTCTCTGACAATACAATTCAACGCATAATAAGCGATATGTCGACTGACATTCGTGATCAAGTCAAAAAACAAAAAAATGTATTCCTGCAGTTTGATAAATCTACTGATATTGTGGGTTGTACGCAGTTTGTAGCTTTTGTGCGTTTTGAATACAACGAGAGATTGATGGAAGAAATTCTGTTTTGTAAAGCTTTGCTTATAGGTCAGTGCTTATATAGCATGTACATTGAAGCTACACAAGACTTCCATATCGTTTGGGCGAAGAGATGCATAGCTATTTGTAATGACGTAGCATGACTGGTTCCAAAAGCTATGACTGGCTCGAAAAGCGGCTTTATTACCTAGACTTAAAGCACTGCTGCCAAACGCTTGTTTGATGCATTGCTTCCTTCATCGCCAAGCTCTTGCATCCAAAACCTTGGCACAGGAATACAATGACGTTCTTATTGTAATTATAAAATTAGTAAATTCTTTTAAAGGAAAGGGAAAACACATTTATTTCGAATCATTTCTGAAGATATGGGTTCACTGCACCAAATTTGCTTTACCACACACAATTTATCGAAAGGTAAAGTGACAAGAGTTTTGGAACTTGAGCGAGAACTGGAACGAGCTGAACTTTTTATGTATTTACAGCAAGTCAAATCCGAATATACCAAATTTATTTTTGACCCTGAATTCGTTTTGAAACTGGCTTTTCTTTCTGACCTATTCGAGCATTTAAACACTTTGAATACAAGCCTTCAAGGGAGGGATATAAAAATTCATTACCGCTAAAGATAAAATCCAAAAATCCTAAAAATGTATCCAAAGTGATAGACATGAATTCTACATGTAACATTCCATCAGCAGATATTTCCAACAGATCGTCTTTTAGATTGGTTGCCAAAATGCCACGTCTATAGCTACTTTTAAAAACAGATTTATGATCTACCCTTTCCCAGTGTTTCTGAAAGTTCTTCTACCGGGAAATAATGACACAATTCTTCTTTCAAATTCTGAAATACAATTTCCATACCAGGTATATATGATTTGATGTTTATCTCAGATCCCACTTCTACAATATAAGACTGAGCAGAAGAAAATGAATCAAAGTTGTCTTCCTTTATGGATGATGAACACAGGTTTATTTTTTTCGTAAAGCCAGTCATTTCTTCTACTCAGACTTATATTGTAGAAATTGGATCTGAGATAAACATCAAATCATATATACCTGGCATGGGAATTGTATTTCAGAATTTGAAAGAAGAATTGTGTCATTACTTCCTGGTGGAAGAACTTTCAGAAACACTGGGAAAAGGTGGATCATATATCTGTTTTTAAAAGTAGCTACCCACGTGGCATTTTGGGAACCAATCTAAAATACAATCTGTTGGAACTATCTGCTGATGGAATGTTACACGTAGAATTCAAGACTATCACTTTGGATACCTTTTGACTAAAGAGAGAAAAGAAAACAGAATATCCACTATTAACCAGAGAAGCAAGTGTTTGTGATTCCATTTGCCACCTCCTATTTCTGCGAGTTGACTTCGTCGATGGCTCAAATAAAAGGCAAACAGAGAAATCGCCTAAATTTAGAAAGCGATTTAGATGTGTAGCAAAAACGGATCCGCGATGGGAAAAAAGATTAACAAGAAACAGGTCCAACCATCATATTAATATGAATGTGTGCCTTTTCCTCGTAATATTAATGATTCATGTGACTCAAAGGTATTTGTTGATATTTTTTAATTTGTGTTCTACCTAACCTTTATCTAACCTTTTCTTAATAAATATAAGATTTTGAAATGTTATATTTATTTATAATGATTTTTGTTTTTTTTACTTTGAATGCCTCTTTAAAGTAGTTTACTCGTACAACGGCTTTGCTTGATAATTCAACTATAGACCAATCCCTGTATATATTTTCGACGTTATACGACGTAGGTACATTTCTACAGTCTCCTACAAAAATAATATTTTCCAGCATTGAAAACCTCTAACTTTGATACTCAATATAAGACGATGTTTTTATCTACTACTGCCACAAGTGAACTACCTTAAGGGCTCTTTATTTAAAATTTAAAAATAACTGCGATCCCTTCAAAGAGGCTTCGCGATCCCCTTAGAAAGGCTTGACCCCCCAGGGGGTCGCGACCCCAACGCTGAAAAACACTCACATATGGTAATAACAATGATCTAGTTGTGATGAAAGACAACTTCTTTCACGGTTTTTTTTTTAAATATGACATTACTTAATTCATGCAGATTTTGATTGTGACAATATCGTTTTATATCGCAAATCTCACCAAATTTTCAATCATGTAACTACTTGAACTGACTGAACAATAATAATGCAACTGAAATAGTAGTTTATGATACATGTGTATGGAGAAGGACTTTTGTGCACTCATTGCCAGGTTCATTCGGAAAGAGAGTAACCGAGCCTCCGTGGCACAATTTGTAACTAATAGTACTGACAGAAAACCTCCAGTGGCGGTAACAAAGTTAGACGCATTATTATTTACGAAAATATTCTTGATATTTCATTTGGTACTTGTATACTATACATGTATTAACGCCACCGCAACAAGGGTTAGATTAGGTTTTAATGGAGCAGATAAATCCAGACCACATATATCAATAATCACATATATAGATAATCAAGCCAGATATATGACTGATTTTTTTGAATTAGCTCATTTGAATACAAGAAGTTTGATTGCACACTTTAATGATTTTAACGAATTACTGCGGACAAGGAAATTTTACGTGTTAGGTTTGTGTGAAACATGACTTAATAATGCAATAGTAGATAATGCTGTATATATTAATGGATATGGGTTTATTAGAAACGACAGACAAGGTAGATGTAGGATTTTACATAGCAAATCGTGTATCGTATACTATCATTCACACGTCTCTAGATATTGAGCAATTGTGGATAAAAATAAAATTATCGAAATTATGCTTAGCTATAGGGGTTGTTTATAGATTTCCGAATGTGAGCCATAATGATTTTTTAACAACATTTGAGACCAGAGTTTCTTCTTTGTTTGTCTCTGTGGATCATCTGTTCTGTGTGGGCGACTTAAATATCGATCTTTTAAAAATTGGAAATACTGATACTGATTCAGCACTTGACTGTTTCTAGACACTCGGACTTTCTCAAATTATAAAACTACCCACTCGAGTAACAGGAACCACATCGACACTGATTGATTATATTTTAACATCAAACGTAGATATTGTAAATTCAGTTAGCGTGAATTCTGTACAGATTAGTGATCATGAATTAGTCTCATGTATAATAGACATTAAATTAAAAAAACCAAGAACTCAGTTTAGAACAGTCAGAAACTTTAAAAATATTAACAAACAACAATTTTACAGTGATTTACAATCAATACCGTGAAAAATATTTATGATTTAACTGATATTTATGATTTAACTGATGTAGATTGTAAAGTTGATATTCTATGTAAAAATATTCATATTTTACTCGATATACATGCGCCTTATGTAACTTATAGAATAACTAAGCCGTATGCTCCTTGGCTTACGGATACTTTACGAGCTGCTAAAAGGGATAGGGATAGGGCTTTGAGTAAGTTTAAGAGAACTAAAGACCTCTTTGATTGGTCACAATACAAAGTTTTGAGAAATGGTTTCACACTGGCAATAAGGAGAGAGAAAAAAGCTTTTTATCAGAATTCTTTCCAAAATAAGAAACTTAAGACTTATGGGCCGACTTAAAACGACTAAATTTTAGTAATAAAGTTCAAGAACAATTTGTGTTACCACCAAACCTGTCAGACCCTAATGCTATAAATGATCATTTTATTAAAGCTGTTACAAAATTAACACCTAATCAGAATCAAATACATTTTTACAGTAATAATAAAAAACATAAAAATAGTTTCAATTTTAAAAGTGTAACAGAAATAGAAGTTTTAAAAGTTATCTCTACAATAAAAAGTACAGGTCTAGATGGAATAAATATTTTGACGTTAAAACTGTGTCTTCCATTTCTGCTTCCATATATAACACATATTATAAATTTTAGCATATCTAATTCTATTTTTCCTAGTATGTGGAAGAAAGCTCGTGTGATACCATTACCTAAAATTAGCAACCCATCTACTTTCAATGACTTGCGCCCTATTAGTATTCTCCCAACTCTTTCTACAGTCTTTGAAAAACTCATTGATACTCAGCTAGAAATATATTTTAACGATAATAAAATACTACCTGATTCACAATTTGGATTTAGGAAGGGTTTGGGGTGTAATACAGCTTTGATTAATATAACAGATGATATAATAAGTAACCTGGATAAGGGAAAGCTAGCCATTCTAATTTTATTGGATTATTCTAAAGCATTTGATACAGTAAATCATGACATCTTAAAAGCAATGGATAGAATGCAATTAGTGTGTTATAATAAAGAAAACTCTGTTTTTTTATGTTACTAATGGTATCCCACAGGGCTCAATATTGGGCCCGAGATTATTTACATTCTATACCTCGGATTTTCCATTAGCCTTTCTTTCTTGTAGTAGTCATTTCTATGCTGATGATACTCAAATGTATATATATCCTTTTATCCAGACGAATCTTCACAAGCAGTCGCCGCCATAAACTTTGAAAACTTAATAAATGTTTTGAAATTTAGTGATGATCATTGTTTAAAATTAAATTATAACAAAACAGTTGCCATGGTATTTGGAGGAAAATTGGAAAAACAACGATTTATTGAGCAATATAGTCATCAAATTAATGTTCAAGGCCAAAAAAATCATTTTAGTTCTGTGGTGAAAAATTTAGGTCTTTACATTGACAATGATCTAAGATTTTCAACTCATGTTAATAAATGTATTCAAAAAGCTTATTCTAGTTTAAATCTAATTTATCAAAATAGACATGTGCTTAACGCAAATGTTAAATCGTTGTTATGTGATGCACTTGTACTATCATACTTTAATTACTGTGATGCCGTTTATGGACCATGTTCAACCGAGACGGATTCAAAAATTAATTCAAAAAGTCCAAAATTCTTGCTTGCGTTTCATATTTGGCATACAAAGATACGATCGTATCACGTATAAAATTAAAGATAAAAATTGGTTAAGCATGGGCCATGCAATAATAAAAAATAAATTTCCCATATACCTCAACAAGAAAATTAGATTTCGTACAGATGTGCATAACATTAATATTAGGTTTAAGGGTAAGCTTACAATACCACAGCATAAAACACAATTATTTCAGCGCTCTTTCTCGTATAGCATTGCTAATATGTTAAATACATTTTCTAATAACATTCTTAGTTTGTCCGGACCTAGCTTTAAGAAACTCATTTATAAGAATTGTGTGAGTAACTAATTGTAAATGGTTAATTGACTTCTTCTAATTTTTCTTCCAATAAAAAAATTCGTTTCTTTTCATTATATAATACAATTTCTTTTTAATTTTCTCGTTATGTTATTATTATGTTATTACTTCTATGTTATGTTATTATTATGTTATTATTTTCATTATTTGGCTATTTTTAGTTTAATTATTTGAATTATTTGAACAGACATCTTGTCTACAATTATTGTAGGCAGGGCGCCTGAACCTCGCCCAATGGATTGCATATTTTATTGATATTTTTTTATTACGAATAAAGTCCTTTATTATTATTATATAGCGCGGTAGATCCGAAATAAGAAAAAAATATTGGATAAGGGTTGGATTACGTTATATTTGAGTAGATAAATCCAGAGCTCATATCGCGCGGAAGCGCGACCTCTCGATCCGAAATAAGAAAAAATATTACACTTTCTAGTCATATAATGTATTGCTGAAAGAAATACAATCGATTGGTAAAATATCTCACAAGAAAATTTATTTTTGGCATCCTAAATTGTAAAGCTAACTTTGACATCATGTATACGCCCAGCGAAACTTGATTTTTACACACAATGTTGCAAAGTACGGCTACAATGTGGTAAATTGACCAGTAAATTTTAACCTTTCAAGGACACTTACAAAATAAATAAGTGTAAAACTATAAAATCTAATTTATAAAACGCTACTTTCCAACATATTTGTCACGATAATGTAAAAAATAAGTGTGATTTTTTAAATTTTGTGCGTCTGACATGTGGAAAAATGACATATGATGTAACTAATAAATTTGAATTAGTAAAAATGTCAAAGTTTGTGAGTAGCAACATTAAAAAATTAAATAATTTCCAATATTGTAAATGATCTAAATCTATTTGTTTCTTAAATAATAATTGTCGGCCAAAAAATCTTATACAAATTTTGTGCGGAAATGATTTTACAATGCTCCAGCAAATGGGGACACCCAAATCTCACCCAAACGAGCTATTGCATTGTAAAATCAATGTTTCCGCACTCTAATGTAAATAACTATTTCACTAAGTCTATGTTTTTTAAATCAAGGTCATGTCAATGCGCATGCGCGAAAAATAGTTCCGATTTACTCCACACTGGGTCACACACCTTTTCTTACCCATAAACTTATCCTTACTTACCCTTAAATTTACCCATTGCCATCCACATACCAAGCCAGCTATGAAGGTCCCTCGCCTTCGGCTCGTACTTTAAACTTCGCAACTTAACGTCTTTCACACACGTGTATCATATAATATTTTACGAAGAAAGTTAAAATACTGTTGAATCTACAACAAAATAATCGTTTCTTAGCAATAATATTGAAAAATTCTAATTTTGACAGACAAAATACTTCAAATCACTGACAATAAGGTTAGAACGTTCAGCGCCTCTGTGACAAAAATTGAAAACTAGTAAAACGCACGGCAACACTATTTGGTCGGTATCGATGTAATCTAGGTTTACCTAGATTAAATCTAGTTTAGGTTATGGTTAGGTTAAGTTATATTAGAGCCGGATAAATCCAGACTGAGAGGCCGAGACTTCTTGATTCAAAATAATAAAAATTAATTAAATATGAATATACGTCAGAAAAATTATTTTCACTACGTCTATGATTTTTGTTTAGTGACGCGAGTTGTGGCAATAGTAACAACAAACAGAAATCGTTTAATAATGAAACTCTTCTTGATTTACATTGGACTTTCAAATACGATTTGGATACAAGAATTTACATATTAATGTGTTCATTTTGGTGTGCGAGTCTATAAAATGTTCTTTGATTCAATTTAATTAATGAATTGATTTTTTACTAAACCTAAATCGGTCCATTTTTTTTAAATGAAAACGGGTAAATTCGAAATCGAAATATAATCATAGAATCTCCCCCAATTCTCCACATATCCACCTAGATACCATTGACGTAATACCGACTCTACAAATTAAATATCTAGGCATGATATTCGACAACAAACTCAAATTCAACACCAACGCTAAATTACCTAAGACCAAAACGGTATAAAGGAATAAACATTTCCGCTGCTTGACTCAAGGAAACTAAAGTATCTCTATTACAATTGTCTCCAAGATATCCATATGTAGACCTATCCTTCACTACGTAATAATGACTACTACCAACAAAAAAAACTTACTGTAAACTTCATCATTATCTCTAAATTACGACATCCCAATAACATCCTCCATGACCCCTCCAATGAACTCCTTTACAGACTCACCCAACCTCAAGACTCTTCGACAGATAGAAACGGCTACTGACTAAATACAAATAGACCAACACTCACTGGGCCAAATCACTATCCAGCATTTTTTTGTGTATCTTTTCTGTGTTTTTTGTTTTGTTTTATATAAAATCATTTCGACTATAACACTGTATACTCCCGGACTGAAAGACGCAATGGTCGATAGCCTTTTGTTAACTTTTTGTTTTCAACAAATGTTTCTTCTTCTGTTGGGTTCACCATGTGCAGTCAATACTACATATACATTTTGTAACTAAATATTAATTTCGACTTATCGAATTAAATCTGGATACACGGTGTATGCTGTATTAATGGATGTTTCCTTTAATTTTAGATTAAAAATGCAGTGTTAATTTGATATTTTTATGTTGTTAAGTAAATTCATAAATCATTAGAACTATGAAAAATATGTTCTTTGGGAACATTTTAAAGCGATATAATTTTTCAATCGGGTGCTTTAAATTTCTCAATCTTCTACATTTGATATAAAATATATTTGAAATACGGCGAACTAATTTAGTTTGTTCTCTTTATTTTTCTCTAACAGCAAACTCAAGAAACGTCTACAGCCAATAATACAAATTCCAATATAAATTTCCCTGTAACAAATACGAACGCTGCGTCGACTGTGACACAACCAATCGGTTCAGAAATACAAGAGTTAATAATGCACCATCAGAATCACACGACAACTGCTGGTGGTAATATCTAATCGATTCCTCCCTTTCTCATTTATTCCTGTACCGTATTGTAAATTTATTCTAGGGGGAAATCTGCCGACGTTGAATTCAAACTATCACCATTTCGGTGATCCCACAGATTTTCATCATCACAGCCATAATATTCAGCATCAGATTCTGAGCCATAATCAAAGGCCCGGACAACATCATAACAATGTCGTCAATCATCATATGCTTGCACGTGGCAACCATTCTTCTGCCACTACTACAGCGGCGGCTGTCGCAGCTGCTATGATGTTGGATCCACGATTCCATCATAACACCACAGTAAGTTAATTACAAAACTTTATTTAATAAAAAATTAAAACTATTTAAATTATCAAATATAATTAATGAATAAATCGACGGTCGATTTTTACCACAAAAAAAATCTATAATTTTTTTTATTCAACAACCCAATTGTGCAATAAAAAAATCCTATAGATAAATGTCTTTATGTACGTAGGGACCGTGGAAATATTTGTCTAGTGTTTAATTTACCGTGTCTCTAATAGATTCCGTTCTTTTATAGAAGATCATTTATAGAAGTCAAATAGGACAATATTGGATATATAACAAATGCTTAGTCAAATATTGTCCTGTTTTTCTAAAATATTCTAGTATACATATTTCATCAAATATAATTCAAATATTACATCAAATAAATAGTTTGCATAGTGTCTACTACGTTTACTTTGTATATGTTACGGTAAAAGTACAAAATCGGCAAATGTGCAGATTTGCCGGTACATGTGCATATCTACCAATTTGATAGGTAAATGTGAGTTTAAATTTGAGATCAACTTCATATATCTACGTTTACCGGTAAAAGTCCACATTTTCCAACGTATTTCGGTAAAAGTTAAAAGAATAATTAACAGAAATAAAATACACTAGTATATTACAGTTAAATTGTATTTGATATAATTTATATTATTTCATTTAAACACTATTTTATAATTATATTATTTCAAAGGATTATATCAATCGTTCATAAACACAATTAGAGAAAATAAAATACCAAACTGAAGCTTAAAAAACACAACAATAACCTCAAAAATGCAGGTTTGTCGAACAGCACATGCGCTCTGTATGTTAAAGTAAACCTCTATACATTTACCAACAGCTTTAGTATATGTACACATTTGCCGGAAACAGTTGGTAAATGTAAGTTGAATTCACATTTACCAACTGAGAAGGCAAATGTGCACATATACCGGTATATGTGTACATTTACCAATCTACGTACTTTTACCGTAACATATATATTACAAAGTTTCATGATAAGTTTGTGTAGTTTGACCATCATAAAGTTTTTGTGATTCTTGACCTTTTAGACTTATTTAGATTTTGTAGAAATCGTCCGCTTAGTTCAATATTATCCTATTATTCTTTAAAGTAATTCTAATGTGCTAGCTTTACTTCTTTAAATATTTATAACTTAAAGGTTCCCTATCATCCTACAACAACACCAGTATCAATGGCAATGGCCGCTGTGCAGTCGTCGCAACAAATTCAAGGATCAACGCAACACTCTGATTATCCAACCACGTTGCAAAATTGTATGACATTGTTTTAAATATAGTTTGTAAATATATATGCGTATGGCTTTAATATTAGAAGAAGAAGAAAAATACAATGGACAATGGTGTTAAATAAAATATAGTTAAATTACAAAAAATGTCTTTTTATAACGATGTTTTAGATGGATTCAATGGTTATTAAATTGTATGTTATGGAAAATAATTGTTTTAGTTTTCTTTTTTGATTTTCAGTTTGAATTGCTGATTAATTGTAACTCAAATATAAATGGAACCGAGTTTTTTTTAGATGTTCTGTTTTGTTTAAACGTATATTGTATACATTTACCTCCGCCTTACCAGACTGAAATGACGACCAGACTGGTAAGGTGTTAACGATTATTTTATGGACAGTTAGAGATAGATGGATAGATTGTAAATTGCGGTAGGCGACCTTTATAGATCTATTGTACCCGCTTCCTCTTATCTTTGGTATACTTACTCCTTTAAGGCGCCTCCTCTAGTCCTGAATCCTTTATGAATTTCAGGAACTGGGTGGGATACAAGGATTGCAACTCCTCTTAGTTTAAGAAGTGGACCCTAAGGTATATTTGTCTCTTGCGGAGTAATGCTCCACAGTCTTTGAGCGGATGTACGGGAGTTTTCTCCGCTGAGCTGAACTGTCATCTTCCTCTAGGCCCAGGGTCTTGAAGTGCTTTTTAAGTCTGCAGTGTCCCATTAGGACTCCTGTCAGAAGTCTAAGCTTGTTCCTGTTTAGTTTCAGGCATGCTTTGGTTCTATTTTGGTTAAAAGATTCCAGCATTACTTTAGATTGTCTTAGCCCTGGAAGTTCTTTCCAGGTTTTTATCCATTGTTTTCCTATTTCTTTATCTACACTTTGGTGAATGGAGTACATATTCATTCTACAAAAGGGTTCAGGACCTATAAAGGGATTAATAGATCCCTTGTTTGCTAGGTGATCGACTTCTTCGAGTTCACCTATACCAGTGAGTCTTGTTACCCATTATAGCGCTGCTTTACTTTCTCTGCCGAGCTTGTTTAGCTTTCCCACACAGTACCATACTAGTTTGGATCTCATGGTGTATGAGCTAAGAGCCTTGATGGCTGCTTGGCTATCTGACATGATAGCAATTCGTTTTTTTGCGATAGTTCCTGGCGAAGTTAAATTGTGCGCATCTTTCAATTGCATGTAGTTCTGCTTGGAAGATACTTGGGTAGGCTCCCATGTTGTAGATTGTAGTTTGGGTGGTGACGACTTGTACTTCGACCTTAATGGATCTATTGTACCCCACCGCTTAGAGCGCGCCCTCTAGTCTTGATTCCTTTAGGAATTTCAGGATCTGGGTAGGATTAAAGGACTGCAACTCCTCTGCGTTCAAGCAGTGGGCCCCAAGATACATTTGTCTCTTCTTGAGCACATGTAAGGGGATTTCCTCTGCTGAACCACAGAATCTGCATCTGCCATCTTCCTCTAGGCCTAGGGTCCTGTGGTGTTTTCTAAGTCTGTAGTGTCCCGTCAGGACTCCTGTCAGAATTCTAAGCTTCTTCCTGTTTAGTTTCAGGCAAGCTATTGTTCTTTTCTGGTTACAAGATCCCAGCATTACTTTGGATTGTCTCAACCCTGGAAAAGAACTTCCAGGGTTTCATCCATTGTTCTCTTATGTCTTCATCTAAACTTTTGTGGATGGTGTTCACACTCATATAGCAAAAGGGTTCCGGACCTATAAAGAGATTGCTGGATCCCTTGTTTGCTAGGTGATCGGCTTCTTCGTTTCCGTCTATACCAGTGTGTCCTGGTACCCAGTATAGCGTTACTTTATTTTCTCTGTCAATCTTGTTTAGCTTTCCCATACCAGTTTGGATCTGATGGTGTATGAGGTAATGGCCTTGATGACTGCTTGGCTGTCTGACAGAATAGCAATTCGTTTTTTGCGATAATACCTGTCGAGGTTAAATTATGCACATCTTTCAATTGCGTGTACCTCTGCTTTGAAGATACTTGGGAATGTTCCCATGGATTCGAAGTATTTGGTACGAGGTTCAAACACTGCTGCACCAGTACCTTCCTTTGTCCTCGAACCATCTGTATACAACTTAATAGCATTTTGTTCTATGTGGCTTGCTGAGGATGTGTCGCTCCAATCGGATTTCCTACTACACACTGCCTTGTAGTTTTTCTCGAAAAGGTATTTGCATACCATTTCGTATTTTGGTGCTTCCAGCCATGGGATCTTGGCAGAGAGGCTGCCCCGGTGTCTGCTCCCGATTATTTTACCTCTGTCTATTCATTCCTTGCTGAACCTTACAATCGCCGATCTGGCGGCCCTCTCCACGACAAGGTGCAAGCAGCATTCCAATTCCATTCCAATGCTGCAGTCTATGAATCTTCTCAAGCTGCTTCCTCATAAAGGCCAGCTCGGTTATATTTCCCCACGCAACTGCCCCGTAAGTGATCGCTGGTCTCGCTATTATGGTGTAAATCCATCGCAGAATAGTTAGGTTACAACCCCACGTTTTCCCTCTCAGATTTCTGCACACCACTAGAGCGCGTTTGGCTTTTCCTACCGCTGCTTCGGCGTGTCTATTCCATAGGAGTTTGCTATTTAGTGTTATACCCAGTTATCTTATCTCCTGTTTGTATTCTACTGCCCTCCCATTTAACAGTATGGGCTGTAGGCAGTTTAGTTTTCTCTTTCTAGTAAATGGTATCACCGTGGTTTTGCTCGGGTTGAGTTTCAATCCCACTGTTTGACACCATCTACTAGTTACTTTGAGGCCTCTCTGTACGATTTCACAGAGCGTTCCCTCAAACTTCCCTCTGGCTATTATGACTATGTCGTCGGCGTAACCATGAGATTTGATGTCTAGGTCGTTTAGCCTAGCCTAATTCATCAACTACCAGGCTCCACATCAGTGGTGAGGACACACCTCCCTGTGCGCACTGTTGAGTCGTGGAGATCTTGATGGTGTCTCTTCCCACTTGTTACTCCGCTGTTCTGGTTCTCAGCATTTCTCCCATCCATCTTGAGATAGTGCTGTCGATATTCCTTCTTTCGAGAGCCGCTTTGACAGCCTCGTGCGAGGTGGTCAAAGGCTCCTTCTATATCCATGAAGGTACATATCGCTACTTCCTTTATCTAGGGCAGCTCTATTTCATTTGTTAGCTGATACAGGGCGGTTTCTGTGGATTTCCCTGCTCTGTATGCATGCTGACAGTTGTGTAGTGGTGCACCTACCAGCACTACTGTTCTAAAGTACTTCTAAGTACAATTACCTTACTTCTAAGGTAATTGTCAATTACCTTCTCCATTGTCTTTAACACAAAAGATGTTAGGCTGATGATTCTAAATGACTTCGGTTGAGTGGTGACTTTCTTCTCCACCTTCGGTATGAATACTACCTTAGCCCTTCTCCATAGCTCCAGTATGTATACGAGCGCTAAACTACTTCTAAAGATTTTTAGAAGGTACGGCATTAATTCTCTCTCGTTTTTGTAGGAAGGCGTGAGCCCGTCCACACCTGGGGCCTTAAATGGCTGGCAAGTGTCGATCGCCAACCTGATATAATTTTCCGTACAGATGGACGCGGCCCTCCTCCAGTCAGCCCGACGTGGTCTTCGTGGTTGCATCAAGCTCTCGGGCTCTTTGTATTTTCTACATCCCGGAAAATGGGTTTCTAGTAGGATGAGAGCTCTCTGCTCTTAATCCTCCGTGAACCTCGCATCCGGTCTCTTGAGAGTGGCTGTCATTTCCACTCTATCCTTCGCTAGTGCTTTGTGAAATCTAGGGGTAAATTCTATGTTTTCACAGAAGGTCCTAAAGTTTTTTATTTTTGCCCTTCTGGTCTCTTTGTTGTAGGTGGTCAGCACCTCGAAGTATTCTAGCCAATTTCTGTATTGATTAGCTTTGTTGAAAAGCCTACGTACTTTTGCTCTTAATGTAGACAAGTTTTTGTACCACCATTTTTCATCCTCATGCTCCGTCACGGTTTTTACCGGGCAGCTCGATTCAAATGCCGTGGTGATTGCTATATTTATTTCTCCTACAGCTTGCTCCAGTACGGTGTAGTGTTTGATACTACCCCGCACTGTCACTTGCCATAGGTTCTCTTTTAGTTTGGAAATTTTTTTTAGTTGATGAATTACTGGCTAGGCTGAACGACCAAGACATCAAATCTCAAGGTTACGCGGATGACATAGTCATAATAGCCAGAGGGAAGTTTGAGGGAACGCTCAGTGAAGTCGTACATAGAGGCCTCAAAGTAACTACTAAATGGTGTCAAACAGTGGGATTGAAACTCAACCTGAGCAAAACCACGGTGATACCATTTACTAGAAAGAGAAAACTAAACTGCCTACCGCTTTGGCATGGTGGATGTTCACTTGAGCTATTTTTGTGTGTTTGCTGGTCATTTTTGTTTTGTGGCAGGAGACGGCGAGTCCTCTTCTCTCTCAGCAAGAATGACATTTTCCTCTAACTCAGTATAAGTGTGGGAAAGCTAAACAAGCTTGGCAGAGAAAATAAAGTAACACTATACTGGGTACCAAGACACACTGGTATAGACGGAAACGAAGAAGCCGATCACCTACAAGATACACCTACCCAGCATACAACGGATATAGTAATCCCTTTATAGGTCCGGAACCCTTTATAGGTCTCATATCTTGGTCTCATACCCTTGCGGTATGAGTTTAAACAACATCCACAAAAGTTTAGATAAAGAAATAAGAGAACAATGGATGAAAACCTGGAAAGAAGTTCCAGAGTTGAGACAATCCAAAGTAATGCTGGGATCTGTTAACCAGAAAAGAACAAAAGCTTGCCTGAGACTAAACAGGAACAAGCTTAGAATTCTGGCAGAGGTCCTGACGGGACACTGCAGACTTAGAAAACACCTCAAGGCCCTAGGCCTAGAGAGAGATTCTGTGGTTCGGCAGAGGATACCCCCATACATCTGCTCAAAGACTGCGGAGCACTGCTCCGCAAGAGACATATGTATCTTGGGGCCCACTGCTTGAACGTACAGGAGTTGCAGTCCTTGAATCCCACCCAGATCCTGAAATTCTTAAAGGAATCAGGACTAGAGGAGGCGCTCTAAATGCGTTGGTATCCCAAGATTTGGAGGAAAAGGGTGGGGTACAATAGATCTACGAAGGTCGCAGTACAAGTCGTCACCACCAATACTACAATCTACCTCAGTATACGTAACAGGGCTGCTCATGTCTGCGGATGTGAAGTCTAGGTCGTCTTCTCGGTAATCCGAGCAGACTTCATCGTTATCGGCTAATGTGGCTTCAACAGAGGGAGTAGCCGCTGTTGCTGTCTCTTCAACTTAGGACGTGGCCGTGATTGCGGGCGTAACTTCCGAGGGAGAAACCGCTGTTCTACTCTTTTAATTGTATATATAATGAAATGTCACTTGCCCGAGACCAGAACGAGCAGTTTCAGCTTGTGCAAGAAAATTCTACGACGGACCGTATCAGTGTCAAAGATTGAAGAAGAAGTATGAACGAGATCAGAAAAAAAGACTCTTCTCGTGTCTCACTAGAGCGAAACCACATACGACCTCTCTCTTTCTCGCGAGATCACATACGATCTCTCTCTCTCGCGAGATCGAGACCACATACGATCTCTCTCTCGCGAGAGCGAGACCACATACTGTCTCGCTCTCGCCTGAATGATTTTCAAAACTGTCTCGTAAACCAGACGAGACGATACGAGACGAGACGAGAAAAATATCGTACTCGTGTGAAACCGTATACCTAATCTAACATTTTCCGCTGATTTCACGATGCGGTAACTTCTGTTTTCCCTATTTGATTTAGCATCCCTATATTAGTCGGAAAACGTATAAAGTTTTGCTAGAGAGCTTAATATTTGAAATATCGCATTGACCCAGCCGTGGGTCAATTAATCCTTTGGGTTTTAAGTAATTTCTCGATAAGCTTTCAACCAATTTGTATAAATTTTGTCTTAAAAGAAACGAAAGAATTGTTTTAACAAATACTAAAAGACAATCTTCAAAATATGGAAATGTTCTAAGAGATGCCAAATAATAAGTTTTTCTTCTTGGTCGAGTTCGATTTTCTTAAAAGAGAATTCATGTGAACATCAATTTATTGTGCAAAATGGAATAAAAAATCTCATCCAGAAATTTCCCTACATAATGTAGTTTGCAAAATTTATTTTAGAATTATGCATCGAATAATTCCACCTCGACAAACAAACTCTGTTCACTAAATCCAATATAAGATTGGATTCACGAATAGAAGCACCATTTTTTTTTATTTCAATTCGCTAGTTTGCATTGACATTAATAAGATAAATAGTATTCGTTTACTATTAAGTTACATATAGCAATAAATAAATTAATTTATATGCAGTGTTAAGAAAAATAATTTCATACATGTTTTTAATTGTGGCAAAATAAAGTTCTATTTGTGGTTTTATAAATATTTAGGTAATTAATTTTATAATTACGTACGGCGCTTAGCGAAATCTTATTTATATGGCGCTACTACTGAAAACCGTCAATGCTCAAGTGATGTTTTTATAGTTAAACTTGGATATAAAATTAGGACATATTGATTTCAATATTTCTCAATTTTCTCTATCATTTGTCGCTTCTTTTCGCTTCTCTCCATCTATCCATCTTTTTCTAGGTCTTCCTCTTACGCTTCCACTGGCTTCCAGTCTGTTATTATCTTCGTTTCCCTTGTGTGTTCCATTTTCTCTACATGTCCCAGCCATCTGATTCTTTGTGCTTTTATAAATCTTACAATATCCGCATTATTTATACAGGTGTTCAGTTCATGGTTTATACGACTGCTGCACATTTCGTTTTCTTCTTGTATCGGGCCAAACACTTTCCTTATAATTTTTCTTATGAAAAAAGATTGGTCTCGTCGTTCTTCAATAAAGACCACGTTTTGGAACCGTATGTAACTACTGGTCTAATTATTGTTTTATATATTCTTAATTTAGATGCGCTGTTTAGCAGTCTTGACGTTAGTAGTTTTTTATACATATGATAACCTCTGTTTCCTGCTACTATCCTTCTCTTGATATCTTTGCTTGTTTGATTTGATTTTGTGTGTTCAATTTTGAGCCAAGATAACAGAAGTTGTTGACACACTCGAAGTTGTAGTCTTCTATGTTTATGGGTTGTAGGTTGTTGTTACTTCCTCTTGCTAGTTTCATGTATTTCGTTTTTGCTTCGTCTATTTTCAGTCCGGATCTTGTAGTTTCTTTGTCTATTTCTATTAACGATTCTTTAATAGTTATTTCATTCCTCCCTATGATTACGATATCATTTGCGTATGCACATATTTGCCTTGTTATATTGCTTATGCATCCGTTTATGTTAAGTTTATTAATTGCTCCATCAAGTACTAGGTTAAATAAAAGTGCTGAAAGAGCGTCGCCCTGTCTCACTCCTTTATTGAACTCGAAAGCTTCCACCAGTTCGTTCTGTACAGCTACAATCGCTTTCGATTCATGCATGGTGACCTTCACCATATTAACCAGTTTTCGTGGTATTCCCATAAGAACCAGGTCGTTCAGTAGCTTACGTCTGTTTACACAGTCGAAAGCCTGTTTGAAATCGATAAACAGGTTATGAATTGTGATATTGTGTTCGTAGCATTTTTCCATTATCTGTCTCATCGATTGAAGTTGGTCTGTTGTTGATCGGTTTGGTAGGAATCCGCACTGGTACTCGCCAAGATCTCCTCCGCATATCTTGTTAGGCTTAGGTTGATTATATTGCAGAGTACTTTGTAGGTGATGCTGAGTAACGTTATTCCTTTATAGTTCTTACAGTTATTTTTATCGCCATATTTGTGAATGGGCTGTATAATTCCTAGCTTTCATTCCTCTGGCATCTTCTCTTCTTTCCATATCATCCTGATGAGCATATGTATTCTTGTCCACAGTAACTCGCCACCGTTCTTTAGGATCTCCGAAGTTATCGCATCTGTCCCGGGGCTTTGTTGTTTTTTAGGCATTTGGTGACATCTACTACCTCATCGTATGTCGGTTCTATGTCCTGTGGTTCTGCTGACTGGTATTCTAAGTTGATTTCATCTACTTAATCGTTTTCATAACTCTTTAACAGGCTCTCAAAGTACTCTTTCCGTATTTTTATTACTTCTTCGTTTTCTGTCAGTATTTTCCCATTTTTATCTCTGCATGACGTAATTTGCGGTCTAAACTCTTGTTTTTGTTACAGGATTGCTTTATAGAATTTACGATTCTCCTTTTTGTTGTTGGCCAGTACTATCTCCTCTATTTTTCTGTTGAGCATATCCCGTTTCTTTCTTCTGCACATTTTCGACGCTTCTTTTCGTTTGGTTTTATAGTGCTCATCATTTGCTCTGGTATTTCTTTAGAGACATTAATTTCTTGCTATAATTTTCTTTTTTATAACTTCTTTACACTCGTCATCGTACCAATCCTCATTTCGTTCTCTTTTGTAGGTGCCTAGTATTTCTTCTGCAGTTTATATTATTATATTTCTAAAGTTATTCTATTCAGTATCTACTTGGCCGGCCGGCTGAAAGATATTTAGTTTTACTTCTAGACTCTTCTTGTACTCATCTCTTACTTTTTGTTCTTTTAATTTACATGAATTGTATTTCATGGCTTAGATGTTTTAGTTTTTGCTATATGTTAGTTTTGGAAATTCGTTGTCTACCATGCTTAACAACTAAATAATGGTCCGAATCGCAGTTTACGCCTCTGTACGACCGTACATCTATGATTGAGGATGCGTATCTCTTGCATATTAGTACATGATCTTTTTGTTTAGTGTTATGCGTGCCTGGGATCCTCCATGTTTCTTTCTGTATACGGTTGTGCTCGAAGCAGGTGCTACTTATCACTAAGTTGTTTGCTGTTGTGAGGTTACAAAGTTTCATTCCATTTTCGCTTGTTTTTTGGTGCAGGCTGTGTTTTCCCGCTATACTCTGGTAGTAGTCCTCTCTTCCTATCTTGGCATTAAAGTCGCCTAGGACGATAAGGGCATCATGCTTGGGTACATTTTCACATGTGTTTTGCAGCATCTCGTAAAATTTTTCTATCGCTTCTTAATTTGCGTTTTCTGTGGGAGCGTATACGTTTATAATAGTTGTATTGAAAAGTTTACCTTTCATACGCAATTTTCAGAGTCATTTATTAATAGCCTCAAATCAAAGTACGGCCTTCTGTGTGTTTGTACAGACTATAAATCCAACGCCATGTTCGCCTTGCCGGTCTTCTGTTTCACAACAATATAGGGTATAGTTAGGTTTTCTTAGTGTTCCTTGACCCCTCCACCTAATTTCTTGGACAGTTGTTATTTTCATTTTATATTTGCCTAGTTCGTCTGAATTAGCATTTATTTTACCAGCTTGCAGCATCGTACGTATATTCCATGCGCCTATCCTTAATTCCAATCTCTTATCCTTATTCCTTTGATTTCTATCGTTGAGTTTTTCTGAACATTAAGTTTTTTGACGAGGATGGATAGTTTGCCTAGAGGATGGATAGTTTGCCATTAGATGCTCTCGTTTGCCCTGACCTAGCCTTCCATACGGGTTGATTACCGCATCTCAGACCAGGTTACTCAGGATTCCAGAGTTAACCACCTCTTTGAAGTATCGTGGAGGTGAGAGTCGGGATTGGGTAGGAGAGGCTATGCGACAATCTCTTCCTGTACGATTGTCGTGTGGTGCGCATGCGCTACCCCATTTGAACCCCAAAACACGTTATCACTAATATGCCGTATTTTGTAATCTTTCCTGGGTTGTACACTCGGAAACTTATTGGATCTCTTTACGGAATCATGGCTTAACCCAACGAAAGATTTGTTTTGGTTTATAGGCTTTATTAAATTTGTCTACAAAATAATACAGGGTTTTCTCTTTATTTCTATTGCTTTCTATTCTATTATTCTATAGGTCTTCGAAGGTTTCATTTCATTCATTTTTCATATGTAAAAAAATATCGAGTATTTTTAAGCGGAATCATCAGAAAAAAGCGGATGGTATGCCATTAATTACGGAAAACAATATTAGCCAAATGGCCACCACGGCTACGCCAGCAGCTCCATATTCTTATCATGAAACGTTCCATTACCAATTCGCATATTTGTGTCAGTATGTCCTCGATAACTTCACTAATTCCATCTTTGAGGTCTTGAAGCGATTGTGCGTCATTGGCATAGACCTTCACGTAGCCTCAAAGAAAAGAGTCTAGAGGTGTTAAATCACAAGATCTCGGTGGCTAATTGTGATCGATAAGACCTAAGTCTATATGAAAAATACGGTGTAATGTCGTTTGTGGAATGCCCAATTCTAAAGATCGACAAGAACAAAGCTGGGTTTTCATCAACACTATGGGCTACAACAGCTCCCAATAGTTCAAACTTTTCTACCAGTTTCACAATTGCTGGCCGGGAAGGTGCTTCACGACAACCCAAAAATGCTTTAATTTTGCGAGCTGTGTCCGCGAAATTATCAGCATTTTGGTAGTGAATTTTAGTAATTTTAATACGTTGTTGAAGCGTATATCGTTCCATTTGTCATCTGTCACGTACTTACAGGTTGACTCATGACAACTAGTAGGGAAAGATGATATGTTCTAGACCCACCTCCACCTCTGACATGCGCATGCGCGATGACCTTTGACCCCCTAACCTAACCTTGACCTTGACCCCTAACCTTGACCCCCTAACCTTGACCTTGGAACTTCCGGTTTCGACTTCCGGTTTCCGGTTTCGACTTCCGGTTTCCAGTTTTGACTTCCGGTTTCCGGTTTCGACTTCCGGTTTCGACTTCCGGTCGCCATTTTCGGAACTTCCAGATGCGCGGGAAAATTCAAAAATTAGACGCGAGGCGGGAAAATTCAAAATTAGATGCTGGCGGAGGCAAATGAGATGTGTAGTTGGTTGCATATATCAATGAGACTAAATACATGAAACTAGATAGACGGGCTAGATACATGAGACTGGCCAGACGAAGCTAAATACATGAAACTAGATAGATGGTGCTAGATACATGGTACTAGATAGACGAGACTAAATACATGAGACTAGATAGACGGGACTAAATACATGAGACTAGATACATGGAGCTAGATACATGAGACTAGACAGACGGGGCTAGATACATGAGACTAGATAGACGGGGCTAGATACATGAGGCTAGACTAGACGGAGTAGACTAAACCATTTTAAACCATTTGATGAGAAAAATGAAATCTGGTGTCAGAACGGCTCTAGCATGTGCCTTAAGCGAGATACCGCCCGACCGCCTACCCCACAGTTGATGACGTCATCCGCCGCGGCAGATATTGCTAAACTAATTACCTCGATGCTGATTGGTTGATTAACGAATAAATAATTACAGTTGACCTTTTCCCTCAATTTATATGTAATGGACAAGACTGGACAGACAAGACTAGACAGACAAGACTAGACGAGACTAGTTAGATGAAGCTAGACAGATGGGGGCTAAATACATGAGATTAGACAGACCAAGCTAAATACATGAAACTAGATTAGACTGATCTAAAATATATAAGGGATTGTTTAATTTAAATAAAATATATTTTCGATTGTTTTTCTTATAATTGTTAATAATGTTTATATTATTACTTTCATTTTGTTATCTACGTTTTATTTTGATTTACGGCTTGTTGATTAGACGCAACCGGATGTTTGTCAGTCATAACACCAGGCAAGAATAGAGGGACTAGACTAGACAGACTAGATTAGACAGACAGACAAGCGGAGAAAATTCAAAATGAGTTGCGGATGGGTAGCGGACAATCCTGTATGCATGCATAATTGATTGCAAACATATTACGGATTGATTCAAATGAGATTATTGGTTTTAGGTCGGACAAGATCGGACAATACCGAACAAGGTCGAACAAGAACGGACAAGACTATACAGACCTTATATTTATCCGAATAATTTCCTATGAGTAAGCGAAATTTCTTATACTTGTCTGTGAACCAGATCGTATTAATGTCTTTCATTTATATAAATACCAAAGAGTTCAATTCTGGCATCCACTTTTCATCTACATGCATCCACTTTTCATTTACTTGCATCCACTTTTCATCTACTTGCATCCACTTTTCATCACGCCAAACAGGGTGTGAGGTCTATGTGACCCCACGCCAAACAGGGTGTGAGGTCTATGTGACCCCACGCCAAACAGGGTGTGAGGTCTATGTGACCCCACGCTAAACAGGGTGTGAGGTCTATGTAACCCCACGCTAAACTCCGTCCACTTTCCGTCCACCCCATCCACTTTCCGTCCCCTTTTCATTCTTTCAGCTTTAATCTCATTGGGTTAGTTGGGTTAGCATTGGGTTAGGTTAGCATTAGGTTAGGTTACGAGATATTAGGAATGAAACGCACTTCATTGCCAACGTCTTTTTTACGCATTTATATTTATACACGCTTTGCACATAGTCACTATTTGTCTCTGTTACTAATAGTCGAAGAAAATCTTCACCTATGAACAAATCCATCACTTCTGAAATATTTTCTGCAGTTCTTGGGAACACTTTAACACCAGATTTTCCCAAAAACAAATTTACAGTAATATCGTAATAACTTTTGAGCCAATATGATGTTAAATGGTTTTCTTTGTTTTCCAACGCTGTCTTCGGAATCGTTGCTTTCAGATTCACTTATAGTTGGTAAAACTTTTCTTTTTCTGCTACTTACGAAGTTTGACCCACCGCTTTCACTTTCTTCGTCGTTTTCAACCCCAGATTCAAAGTAGTCTTCTTCCATTATAACATAAGGTAAACAATTAAATGAATAAATGAATGGGGTAAAATGGAGAATACGGGTATCTTGGAAACTCAGGGTTGCGGACCTTTTACCTAGTGTAACTGTTGTTATTCGTCTTTGGCACTGTTTAACTAGAATCGGAGAGCAAAAATCAAGCTTCTACATGGTCTGGTTCAATAAACATTCGTGTTTTTGTTGTCCTAAAAAGTGAGATCGGATAATATAATATTATTTAATATAGTAATGATACGCCAATTTTCATTAATGTGTTAAACACGAATCTAAAATAACACTTCCATCTCAATAAATATCTTTTAGGCAAAAACATTGGCGCTAATTTCACAAATGTTCACTATTTTAGATCCTTGGTTGACAACCGTTACTATTATACTTTAATGTCGTCTTAATTTTTCGTATTCATTTTTAATGATTTCGTTGTTAACAAGTTTTTCTAATTCATCCCCTGATATAACATTCTGTACCTACTAGTATGCATTTATTATATCCTCTTCTTTTACATTTTCGAATGGATTCGAAACCTCATTGATTGAACCACCTGGATAACTTCAAATATAATTTCTAGAATTATATTTACGTCATCAAGTACAACTGTCGCTAATAATTTGCTTCATATTCTCTCGAAGCATATCTGAGTGACTGCTTTCCAAGTTCTATTAATGTTGTCAATTACTTTACAATTTAATAATGTGGTAAGTTTAAATTGACATTTGCTGTTTGCCTTACAGTATAATAATTTAATATACGAATTAATACTTCGTCCTGACAATTTTGATATTAAATATGCACTATGTTTTGGATTGAAGGTGATGAAGACAATATAAAGGTGTAGTAAGACTATACAAGTCAGCTGTCGTGGCCTAATGTTAGAGAGCTAACTAAAATTTGCGCTAATTAATTAGCGCAAATTAATAAAAACAACTAGGTTTCTGGGCCTTTAACAGAAAAATGTGGGCAAAATACAATAGGCCACTTGGCCGCATTGTTTGTAAACTTCATAACCCGGTATCCACATTGGACCAAACTTAAAAAACAAAAACAAAAAAAGGCTACGCAATCGCTTTCAGAAAGTACTTTCAGAAAGCGTTTACATTGTGAAAGTAAAACTTGTATAGCCTGTAAGTTCGCGAAAGCACTTTCTAACACTCTGTTGCTAGGAACAACTTTCCGAACGCGCATTTACTTGAATGGTCTGACTACACTTTAAAGGTATTGCTTTAAACAAACGTTTTAATAACAACACGAGAAAGAGATTGAATATGTGGAATTCTTCAATACTGTGTGAAATGACTTGGATCCTTTCATAGCTCTACATATTCTCAGAAAGAAATTTCCATTCCATCCGTGCCCTTACAGCCGTCTGTGGGCCTTAGCCTCCTCCTATCTTAGCCTCGTTTAGCATTCTTTTCCATCCTTTTCTGTTCGCTGCTGCTCTTTTCCAGTTCCTTATGCCTATTAGTTCTCTTGCGTCTTTTTGTATGTTTTCATGCCATCTTAATCTGCCTTGTCTCCTGTTGCCTTCCATGTTTCCTTTGTAGATCTTCTGTGGTATTCTTTATTCTCCCATGCGTTCTACGTGTCCTGCCCATTGCAGCCGTTGTATTTTTATATATGTGACTAGGTCTATTTCTTTATACCGTTGTACCAGTTCGTGATTATACTTTATCCTCCACTCGTCTTCTTCCTGGGTCGGTCCAAATATTCTTCTCAATATTTTTCGCTCGAATTTTAATAATAGGTCCTCATGTTTGGTCGTCATTATCCACGACTGGCACCCGTAGGTCACTATCGGTCTAATGATGCTTTTGTACACATTCACTTTGGTTTTTACCCCCACTATTTGCGATTTCATTACACTTTGAACTGCGTAGTGCGCTTTATTCCCAGCTATTAGTCTCTGTTGAATTGTTTGTGGTATTAAGTTCTGTTCGTTCAGTGTTGAGCCCAGATATTTAAATTCTCGTACCACTTCAATATTCATATTATCCATGGTTATGTTCTGTCCCAGCCGCGTCCTTGATTTTATGGCCATGTATTTCGTTTTGTCGTCATTCACCAGCAGTCCTATCGGCCTTGCCTCTTCTATCAGCTGCATAAATGTTTATTTCACTGCCAGTACATTCCTTCCCACTATATTCAGATCGTCTGCATATCCTAAAACTTGGCATGACTTGTTTATAATGGTGCTGTCAGTTTTTATTCCTGTGCCTCTGATCACTTTCTCGAGGGCTAGGTTAAATAGGATCGGGGCCAGGCCATCTCCTTGTCTTAGTCCTTTGTCTGTTGGGAAATTTTCTGTGAGCTGGTTTTGTATTCTGACCTGATTGAGCGTCTCTTCCATGGTTACTTGTATCATCTTGATTAGCTTCTGTGGTACTTCAAATTCTTTCAGAATGTTATATAGTGCTTCCCTACTTATACTGTCGTAGGCTTGTCGAAAGTCTACGAATAGTTGATAAATAAGTTGATAATAAAAATGAATAGTTCTAAATCCTGCTTGATACTCCCCTATTAGATCTTCTGCGTATATCTCCAGTCTTTGGCGTATTATGGATGTTAGGACCTTGTATGCGACACATAGTAGTGAGAGGCCTCTATAGTTGTTGCAGTCTTGTTGGTCGCCTTTCTTGTATATTGGGCAGATTATGGCTATCTTCCACTCCTCGGGTATTTTTTCTGTTTTCCAAATAGTTTTTATTAGCGCATGTATTTTAGTTTCTAGTAGTTCTCCTCCTTGTTTGAGTAGTTCGGCTGGTATTCCGTCTATACCCGGGGCTTTGTTATTTTTTAGTTGTTGTATGGCCTCTTTAATTTCCTGTATTTCTGGGTTCAATACTCGTGGTTGCACTGTGCAGACGCTCGTTTTTGGTCCTTCGTAGTTGGTTCCTTGTTCTTTGTTTAGTAGTTCTGTGAAATATTCTTTCCATCGTAATAGGATTTTATTTCTCTCGGTCATTATTTCCCCGTCCTTATTCTTGCACATTTCTATTCTTGGGTGGGTTTCGTTTTTGGTGCTGTTCACGGCTTTAAAGAACTTTCTTGTTTCGTTCTGTTCTCTTAGTTCTTCTAATTTGTCCAGTTGTTCATTTAGGTCTTTTCTTTTTACTCTTCTGCATACTGCCTTTGCTCTCGCTCTCAAGATAGCATATTCTTGTTCCTTAGTTCTTGTTGGCCTTTGCAGTAGTCGTTGTCTTGCTTTATTTCTCTTGTTCTATTCCTATGGTCTCCTCCGCTGTTTCTCTTATGCTTTTTTTAAGGTTTTCCCATGTGTTATTTGTTTCCTCGTGCTCTTCCCCTTCTTCTTCTTCGTTTATATTTTCTTTAATCTTCTCCTCCAGTGTTTCTACATATCTCTTGCGTTCATCTTTGTTCTTTAGGTTCTCTAGATTATATTTTCTTGTTTTTTTCTCCCTTTTGGGCACGTGCTTTGTTTATTCTTGTTCTTAATTTTATTTTGACCATAAAATGGTCTGAGCCTACTGTTGCTCCTCTCATGGTTCCGATATCCACTATGCTTGAGTAGAATCTGGCGCTTATTGGGGCATGGTCTATTTGGTTTAGTTTGCGTCCATCTGGAGATTTCCAAGTTGCTAGGTGAATGTTCTTGTGTAAAAACGTTGTGCTTCTGACTACTAAGTCTTTTGACGCTGAGAAATCTATGGTTCTAGTTCCATTGTTGTTATACTCTTCATGTATGCTGTATTTTCCTATCGTTGGTCTTCTTTGCCTATTTTGGCGTTCCTTTGGAGTCCCCGATCACGAGTTTGATGTCATTCTCTGGTGTTATGTCGATGTGCCTTTCTAGGGTTGTGTAGAAATCATCCTTTTCATGGTCCTCCTTCTCTTCAGTTGGGGCGTGAACAGAGAGAAAAGAGATTTGCTATCTCCAAATGACCCATTTCTGAAACGATTCATAGCTGGCGATGATAATTGGTTTGTTAACAACAATGTTAAAACACACAAAAATTGAGAACTGAATCTTTGGTTGAAAAAAACTGAATCAAGTGATTTTTGATAGTTGACCGTCGTCCTCAGTTGAAGAAAATATTGTGCTATCTAAAGACTGTTCTTTAAAGACCGGAGAAGTTATAATCGGAGGGTGCCAGATGGGGCGTATATGTTGGGTGTGGTAGTACATCCAATCCACGCTATTTCTAATACTGGCAACTATTTATACTTGTGCTAGGTGTAGTGTTATATAATAGAACAACTATGCCTTTCTGTTAATTTATTCTGCCCTCTTTTTTTGGATAGAGCCACTCATTTTGTCCAATTGACAGTATAATACATTGGTGTCAAGGCCACTATTTATGAAAATGACTGGTAGAAGCTTAAAAAATCAATTGCTTATCCATTGAAATCCCATCAAATAGTTAACATCACCTTAGAATCATTTTTTATAAATATCAATTTTCGAAGTGCTTGTTTAAAAAAATGGGAAAATATATTGGATTAAAATGGTCAATGTTTAATTAAATATTATTCGGAAAATAAGGTCCGAATAATGTAGTTGCTTACTGAGTAAACTTGAGATAACAGACGTGCAATACAGAATAAGTGACGTGGCCTTCTGACAACTAGAATTTTGTTGCTGCATGATACCAGACCTCTATCTGCCATTCACATCCAAAAACTGATCAGATGGGAACAGATTGACCACCCACCGTACAGTCCAGACTTGGTGCCGAACGATTTTCATTTGTTGGGCTACCTAAAGGAGTTTCTCAGCGGTACTCGCTTCTCCACAGATGATAAGGTATAAGAAGCAGTTAAGGATTGGTTATACTCACAGGCGGAAAGCGTCTATGACTATGATGTAGAAACATGGAGAAACATGAAAGGAATTAAATAAAAAAAGTTTTTTGAAAAAATCTGTGATGTTTTATAAGAATAGTCTACAGTTAGATGTGATGTTTTATAAGAATGTGATGTTTTATAAGAATAGTCTAGTTTATCTAATAGAATAGTATAGTTTAGTATAAGATAAGTCTACAGTGTGTAAAGTTATGAGGTTTCCTATAGGAAAAACTTTTTTAATATGAATATTAGGAGAAAATCTTACTCTTTATACAAAGTATTGCTTGTATCGAAACCCCTCATAGTCAAAGAGAAATCTAGTAATCACTTAAGATAAGATCAAAAACTTGAAATAATGTCGAGTTGTTGATTTTAAGTCCGAACGTTGCATCAGTATTGTGTTACTCATATGTATTACTCATTAACCAGTGATTTAATGAAAAATATCCAAATGTAAGTGTAAGCAGAACAGATTTAACGTAATTATTTAAAAAGTTTGATGAAACGGGATCCGTGGCCGACTAAAAGAAGCTTTGCAAAGCCTACATTTATTATGATGATATAACCATTGTGGCTATCGAACCAGTTGCGGAATATGTTTAGTGATGAAGCAACATTTCAGAAAATTGTAGATATTGGTTAAAATCAACAATTCTGCCCCCCACTGTAACGTGCAGGAAACAGTAGAGCACACATTTTACAGGAAATGAAGCTCAAAATGGAGCTCGGAAAGAAAATTTCGGGCAGTAGCATTTTACTCAAAAATAGTAAAAGCGTAGTAAGTCTTAACTTTTTTAAATTTCATTCGCATATAACTAGATAATGAATGGTGAATCAACAAACTAAAATATTCTCATATATTCCAGAAACTATTTACCCAAACCGAAATATAAAACGAGAAATTGCAATAAATAATAACTTTTCTTAAAGTTTCTTTCGTATATGACTAGACGATGGCATTAACTAGATATGTCTGCAAGCATTCTAGAAAACTCGCAAATTTAATGGTATTTTTACCCCATCTTCTCTCGCAAGAACCATTTATTCGACGGGCCTAAATGGCCGAAATGCATTAAAATTTATTTTTTTCACTTTTGATTCAAATTCCTAATAGGAGATGAAATATTGTAACATTCCATAAAGGTATTTTAAAATATTCTCAAAAATAATTGATTTCCACACTAATTACAAGTTAAAATGTACCCGCTTGACTTGTTGAGATTTTATATGCTAATTATCACTAATATGCGTAATTTAAGGAAAATAAATAAAATTTTGATCACATAGGTTAAGAGACTGTGCGACGGTTGTATGAAGAAAGTTTTGAAAAATCTTTATTATTAACAAAGTTATAGCCTTTACACATAAAAATTTTACACAACATTTTTAGAAATTACTTGAAGTCCATGTCACTTTCACTTGTCATCATTCATGTTTCATCTTGTTTTACAGAATGTTATCCCAAAAACCCTTAAATTAATGAAAACTTAATCAAAGAGTGATTACTTTACTCGACAACATTTCGATATACGGACTAAGGGATTAGCGGATGAGAGTTCCGCACTCAGGTTGGTAGAGTTTTCCCCAGCCACAAAAAAAAGATATTGGCCAAAGGATAATCCAAATTTTAGAATTAACGTCAGGAATCAGCGATATCAAAAACTCCAAACATTGAGTGCGGAATGCTGTTTAACAGAATAATTGGACCCTATTTTTTTAAATGAAAATTTAAATCATCATAATTACTTGGAATGCTTCACATTGCTTCACATTCTTTTATTGCCATTACTTGAGCATGAGGAATTGCGACACATCTATTTCCAACAAGATGGGCGTCCAGCTCATGGTACCTTGGTTGTTAGAGAATTCTTTATTTTAATTCTGAGAATATACATTTTCCTGGTAGATGTATTGGACGACGTGGACCAATAAATTGGCCAGCTCGGTCACCGGACTTAACTCCCATGGATTTCTTTGTTTGGGGTTAATTATGTCAAAAAATGTACAGGTAACCAATGGGAAACGATATAAATTCCCTAAATATGCTGATTGCGGAGGCTGTTCGAGAAATTAATGTTGAAATGTTAAACAACGTTTACAAACAATTTAGAAAAATATTTGATTGCGCTGGATCTAGAGGAGAATATGTAGAATAATTGTACAATTAAAAATTAAATTATTGTATTATAATAGAAATAATTTTTTTTTCAGAAAATAATAAGATACATGTTTATAAACAGAAAGTCAATTAGGTTTTTGATCTTATTTTACGTGATTACTGATTTTTTATTATAATATATTATTATTATTATTATTATTATAACCTTTTATTGGCATATATAATATAATGGGTTTCGATAGAAGCAAAACTAGATTTAAAAACTAAAATAAGATTTTCTCCTAAAACTCATATTGAAAACTTTTCCCTATAGGAAACCTATTATAGCTAC
Source organism: Phosphuga atrata (assembly GCA_944588485.1). Taxonomy (NCBI): domain Eukaryota; kingdom Metazoa; phylum Arthropoda; class Insecta; order Coleoptera; family Silphidae; genus Phosphuga; species Phosphuga atrata. Next base: position 31,741,687 of record OX155898.1, read on the forward strand.
TTAAAATCAATGGTGACCATACCATTCAAGATTTACTCGAGTGTCTGAAATTTTACAAATTATTTGTTTTATTTGGTACGTATTTACTTCGGTAACAACGTATTACATTATACCAGTATTTTTTCTCTTATTATTATTTTTGGCACCTTTATTTTATTCTAAGTGTCTTATATTATTCATAAACAACAAACTGCTGTGGAAGTTTCCGTGTTATAAAATTGCATTGTAAAAATGTCGTTTGAGATGCAATAGCTAAGTTTATCTGAAAATAAAGGATCTCGGTTTCTATCTCGAGTCCTAGGTTAATAATTATTTTAAAATTGTATATTTATAATGTTCATTTATCGAAATGTTGTCGAGTAAAGTAATTATGCTTTGATTAAGTTAGATTTCATTAAATTAAGTTTTTATGTTATCACATTCTGTAAAACAGGATGAAACATGAATAATGACAGGTGAAATTGGCAAGGACTTCTAGTAATAAAACTTATGTGTAAAATTCTTATTTGTAAAGGCTATAACTTCGTTAATAATAAAGATTTTTCAAAACTTTCTTCAACAACCGTTGCATAGTAAGCCTGCTCTTAACCTATGCTATCAAAATTTGATTTATTTTCCTTAAATTACGTACATTAGTAATAATTAAAGATTATCATAAATATTAGAATAGATTAGAATAAAATCTCAACAATCGAGCGGGTGCATTTTAACTTGCAATTAGTGTGAAAGTCAGTTATTTTTGCGAATATTTTAAAATAACTTTATGGAATGTTACAATATTTCATCTCTTATTAGGAATTTGAATCAAAAGTGAAAAAAATTAAATTTTACTGCATTTGGTCTGTCTGAAAAGTTCTGAAATAGTATTCTGAAATATATGATAAAATTTTAGTGTGTTGATGGGTGGAATCATTCTCCAGTGATATGTGAAAGAAAACTTTAGAAACGTTAAGACTTAAGACTACACGTTATGCTTACTGTCCAGAATGCGCTATTTTAAATAATCGCTGAGCTTTATTATTTGGAATTTTTTTTTTTTTTTTTTGAAAAATGAGGGTAATATTCTAGCCTAGTAGACCGTGGAAATTATTTCGAGAGAAAAAAATCAACTTTGACCTTCCGCATTGGAAACCAAGTCGGAGCAAGTATTTACATATTCCTTAAATCACTAATTACGTAATATCTAATAATAATATAAAGATAATCAAATAATCTAATAATTGTAACACGTAATTTAATGAAAACAAATAAATTTTGATCACATAGGTTAAGAGGCGACTTACGATGCCACGCTTATGTGAAGAAAATCTTTATTATTGACGAAGTTTTTTCAAGACGGAGCCTTTTCAATTAAAAATTTTACGCAAAATTTTTATTGCTGGAACTTATTACTAGTTTCACATCGATAATATTTTACGAAAAGCATGGAGTAAAATATTTTTAATTGTAATATTTATTGTACTGTTGATCAAAAGTTTTATGCACCTTTATTTTTAATAAATATATAATACATTTCATGTTGAGTTGCTACATAATGGTACGTAGAATTAGGAAAATAAATTTGTTAAATGTAATATAAATGCTAGCTCGGAAAATTAAAATAAATTTGCGTTTCTCTAAAAACTTTAAACATTAATATATATTATACAGCAAAAATTGTAATTGCAGTACAGAAACTAGCAGTCCAAACTTATTAAAATATAAATAATTAGATACACCATTAATTTACATTGTTCCATAAGAATTTTATTCTCACGGCGAAAAATGTGTAATGGAATCCCGATAGATGCCAACAAATACGACTTTACAATAATAAACGGGCCATGAATATTTCCACGATAAAATATTGTTTTTGTGTAGTGAGTGGGACTTGAGCAAATGGCACTTTAGTTTCCCACGCGTATAACTGACGGGGTGTCGGGCGCCACAGAGTATTTTCGAGATCGATAGAGCTGACCCCAAAATCTAGGGTAGTGCAGCAAGCGTACACACCGCCACCATCACCTGCACCCCCAGAGAGATATCGTCAGAAGTCCCTGTGCCACGGGCCCTCTAAACCAGATATCTCAGCGCGAACTCAGACGTCCAATACTATCCTGCATTGCATATATTTTCCAGTTACATAACCATGTGATCTAATTTTCAATTTAATTATTGTTATTATGTCTAGTTATTCGTCTTATCAGTTAGGTAGCATACGGTGCATTCAGGTAATAACTGCAATTTAATAGAAGATTAAATGCAGCATAATTTGGAGCACTTTGTCTTCTCTCACATGCGGATATATATTCAAAGCTGATTATGTAAATTTGTAGTGTAAAGTCGTTCAATTGCCCTTGCTAAGACTTGGTCTGTTTACCACTTCGTAGCGCAAATTCCATTAAATTTACGAGCCCGCGCGACTACCTCTTATCCAAAACAACTCCTACACGCGTCTTCTGCCATTCACTTCAACATGTTGCGTTTTATTCCAAATAATTTTCAACGTAATTACAAACAACATAATACTCAAACCCGAGTTGTTTACATTGAAACCAACAGAATCCGTTACCAATCTATTTTATGACACGTGAATAATTAATTAAGTTAAATTTAACACGGAAAATTTAATTGTATATACTTTGCAATTTTACTTAAAAATTAAGATTCACTATATTTTACTAAATTACAAAAAAGTCACAAATAATATATTTTCAAAAACAATATTAATTAAAGCTTCTGATTCTGAACGAACGATTCATAGATTGTTTAGTTGGTTTCATACAGTCTTTTTGTTTTGATTTTCCTCTTTTGACAATTGTATTTAATTTCTTAAAACTATTTCCAAAACTATTTGTGTTTGGCAAACAACTTCCTTTTTTATCAAATCAATATCACATTATTATTAAAATTGGGAAAAATTACAATGTGAATTTTTAATATTAAAAGTAATGAATTAAGATATTACTACGTTTAAATTCACAAATGACTTATAAAATAAATAAATATTAAAAATAAATAAGTACAACTTAAGAAAATAATGGTCAGGTTTTTTGTGGTATATATGCCAGTGGTTCCCAAACTTTATTTGGTACGGAACCTTTCTACAATGTATAAAATTTCGCTGAACCGAACGATGAAAAAAAATAATATATGAAATATATAATTATACTTTATTATGCTTTATTACACATTTTTGTGCCCCACACATACGTGGCTTAAAATCTTCCTTCGTTAAAAATAATAATGAGATGCATTGTTGTTGTTTACACTGTTTTGAAAATTTGGTTGAATATCAGACAATTGAATTGTCATATCTGGTGCAGCATCCAATCTAGGGTTTGTCGGTTTTTCATACCCATGTTTTTAAAATAAACTATTAACCGGTTTTTAAAATAAATTTGTCACATTCGAAAACCGGTTTTTAAATTAAGAAAACCGGTTTCAAAGAATTCAAATTATTCAGGAATTATTTTTTACATAACTTATTTGATTTGCTATTAATTCTGAAAGACGTGCAGCAGACACATTTTTACAATATTGCAAGTTACGTTGCCCAGTGCTTGTGCATTGTGCACTGCGCACGTGGAAAAGATGTGCCTAACCGACTTATTTTCATATATATATATATATAGTACTGTCTATATTGCGTCTTTGGAGGCGAAAGTTCCGAAATCAAAACGAGATAGCGACCATGTTGCTGTACCGTAGTCTGATTGATGGCTGGTACACTTGCGCCAACTACCAACCAATTCCAAGCCCGTAATTTAACACATGATTCGACAAGAGACCCGTGCCTAACCTAATTTTAGTGTTTTTCAATATATATGGTTTTTTCTCGTTGTGTGGTGTGTTAAATCCATATATTTAGTTTAATCATGTCGACAAGTTGTTACTTGTGTTTATCGATAAAACCCACGCGTCCCAAAAGAAGTCTTCATAGTAAGTATTAAAATTATTGTATTGTAGATGTTCCAAAAATTGATCCATATATTAATCAAATGATGTTATCAAAGTTTCCTAAGGATGAAACTACGCGCAAAGCATGGTTTAAGGCTGTTGGATTATCTGAAGAAGTGGATGACATATCATACACTAGAATATGTTCACTTCACTTTAAAATGCATGATTATGTGGAACCCAATGCAAAACTATATGGTGGAAGAATGGTTCTGAAAAGGGAGGCAGTGCCAACAGTATCAGTTCCTAACCCAGCACCTGCAGTACTTGATGAATTTATTGAAGCTTCATCTACATATGTAAAGGAAGATATTTACCTATTGGCAACACCGGCTGTAATAACGTCTGAGGTTGAAATCGCCACAACAGAACCTGTCATACAGATGCCAACAAAAGTACTAGTATCTAATGAGGAAAAAGAAGAAAGTAAGAGTTATTTATTGCACTAGTTTGTATTCATATTAATAAATGCATTTGTCTACTTTCAGGTGCTGAGAGCGTAGAAATAATTCATACTCCTAAAAAGCGAAAATTTGCAGAGCCACGATTTATTTCTGAAATTACAGAAAAGCTCGAAGAGTTTTGTCATTAGTGAGACGATGTGACGCCGAAAAAAACAAGAACATAAAAAGGTTACAGGATAAAAGTAGATATATTTTAAACGTATTGCTTCTCTGGAAGATTTGATCAAAAATTTGCGTAGCTAAGGACTAATTACTGAAGAATCTAATGGTACATATGTCATGATTTCTTCAAATGCTACTCCAAGACTATCTTAATTAATAAATAGAAGGTTTGAATTTCAAATTTATAAAACCATGCTTTATCATTGGTATTATTGCTATGATAATAGATTAATATGGTTAAGGGTGTAGTATTATTTTTTCTCGAACTCACTATATTTTTCCATGCATTTATAGATTTTTTTATAGGAGGTGCTACCTAGTAGCATGAGGGAAATTGTGTCACGAAAAATAAAGAAAAAGGGACAGTATTCGCCTGAAATACGGAGTTTTGCCTTGACCCTACATTTCTACTCGCCAAAGACCTACAATTATGTCCGAAAGCTTTGGAATAAACTTTTGCCACATCCATCGACCGTGCGACAATGGTACAGAGTTGTCGATGGTTCCCCAGGCTTCACAAAAGAGGCATTGGATGCTATGGCCCTTCGTGCTACTTAAAAAAAAAATATTTGTGTCACATGATTAAGTTAATTCGAAACACCTTGGGAGATAAAAAATATTATTAACTGCAGGTGGTGGTATAATAAAATGGGAGTATATTGTAAAATTGCAAGATTTGCAAAAACATGAGGGGTGGTTGCGATTGGCTAACAAATTAACAGAGAAGCATGTAAATTTTACTAACAACTGCATGAATGTTTGATTAGCAATGCAAGTTTTAAGTGAGAGTGTCTATAAGTCTTTTGTATTTTTAAGTACAGTTCTTGATTCACATTTAAAAACACAATTTTCAGGCTGCTTGCCCACTGCAGATTTCTGTTTAACTTTTAACAATATTGCAGATATGCTGAATTGTAAAAATAGATACTCTAAAAAACAATTTGATGCTCCATTAGCAGAGTTGCTACAAAGTAATGAAGGAGCATTCAGATAATTTTCTCTCCTATATTACTAGTTTAAATGATGCAGATGGCAAAGCCCTCCTAAAATCCAATAGGAAAACTGGCTTTATAGGCTTAATAATATTATTAACAAATATGTTTCCGCTGTTTGATAAATAAAAAACCAACGGTTTCACATATTTTTTGACAGATAAACTTTCTCAAGATTATTTAGAGACATTTTTTAGTGCAATTAGAAGTAGGGGAGGTTTTAATAATAACCCTGACGCTCTCCACTTCAAAAGTGCATATAAACGTTTGTTGGTGAGACACAAAATCAAAGAGGTAGAGAATGACAACTGCCTCTTTGATGGGGTTGAAATTTTGCATGTTGTCTCAACGAGAAAACAGAATGCTGGTGATCTTCCAACACTGGATAAACCTGTATCAGATTTTACTCATGATTATGTAAGTAGTTTGTGGCAATTAAACCCTTATATTGATAATGTTGAGGAATATATTGCAGGCTATATTTCAAAGAAAATAGCTAAGAAAATTGACTGTCGTACATGTGTTCAGCATATAATTTGAGATGATGTGCCATTATTGTCTAAAATTAAAGATCGTGCAGCATTTTATTTATCACCATCAAAAGATGTGTCCGCTATATGTAAATTATCGTAAAAAATTGTTAGACAAAACTCCCATCGTTTAACCGCCAAAAATATTAAACCCATCATCATTAATGAAATTTTTAACAAATTAGGAGTTCCTTTCGACACCCCAGAAATGAACAACCATGTGATGTTGCAAGGTATCCTCGACAATCACAGGGCACAACTATGCAAATTAATAATAAATTTATATTTAAATGTCCGCTTTTTTCATGAAGCCAGCAAAATGTGTGGAAAAGATGAGTATATACGTCAGAAATATACTAAGTTAGCTTTATTTAAGGGACAATAAGTTGCATTTTTTTTTGTAAATAAAGTTGTTTCTAGTTTCAAAATTATTTTGGTTTTATTGTCTCAGTCATTGATTTATTACTTTTCACTGTCCATTTTCATAGTTTTTCACATAGGTGTAGGGAAAATTCGGAATGCGGTGTAGGTTACAGGTATTACATACCTACAATTGAACTTTTAACAGACATACACCTGACGTTAAAGTTCATGCATAAATTTCCTGTTTAAATTTACGGCATTTAACATGAAAGCAGCGCAAGCGCACTGCTTACGATTCACACTACGGTATAGAACTACTGTATGTTTTCTCTCCCTTTATCAGTGAACTCGCTGGACATTTGTTTCCGACACTACACGCAATATATATATATATATATATATATATATATATATATATATATATATATATATATATATATATATATATATATATATATGCTTATTTTATGTTAGTTATGTTTACATATGTGCAATGTGTTGTTTTAGCATTGAATGATATTGGTTCTTCTTATATGTGGAAGGAAGCAATATCCTAAACTTTTGAAACTAAATAAAGTCTTGGGACCGATTCGTATAGCAGCTGAAGGCTAAAGGCGACGAGATGCAAATTTATTAACAAGTGAAGGTATATTTGAATTTCTGTTAAATGAACTAAAAAATTTCAATTTTTTTCTTCTGTTAAATGAACACTGAAATAAGTTTGAAATTATTATATGATTTGGAAGACTGAATTCAAGAAAGAATACAATTAGAATTAGAAACTCTTTTGCTATATTTACAAAATCAACATTTCCAGTTCAGCAAAGAATTTTTGTGTAGTTTCTTTAGTTTAAAAAACCGAAATTATTAAGTTATCTGGAAAGATATTGTCTAGAATATTTCCAAATTTTTATGTGGAAACAGATTCTGATGATGAGCAAAGCAAAGAAACTATTCATCCATGTGATGCTTTTTTAAAGAAAGCCATTGAAAAATCAATTCATAAGTTTCTTGAAGACCCTGAAGAAAAACTTAGAAATCCAGAGACACTGAAAGCTGACTTTTCATTATTTTCGGCAACGAATAAAAGAAACTTAGATTTGTTATTTGATGCCCTGAAAACTATAAAACCAAGCTCAGTTGCTAGTGAACGAGTGTTTTCAATTTCAGGCAATATTGTGTGCAAAATAAGAACAAGACTTAGCCCCCGTTCAGTGGATACTTTAAGTTTTTTTAAATCCTATTTTCTTGGTGGAAATTAAAGTTAGTGAAATAAAGATATAGTATTTATCTGGAAATTTTCGTTTGAATATTCATTTTTTTTTTTAATTTTGACTTTGATATTGATATCGTTTTTGTTATTTTATTTAAACTAAATAAAATATTTTTCCTTATTCTATTTTTAGACAAAAAATCGAAAACCGTATTTTTGGAAATCTGGAATTCGAAAACCGGTTTTTCAAGAAGTCGGTTTTTGTAAAAACCCTAATCCAATCTGTTTCTGTAATTAATTTTCATACTCACATACGCAGAAAATCCGGATTCGTATAAATATGATGTCGCAAAGGGAAATAATTTTCTGATTGCCTTCCTGGCCAAACTATAACTGCTTCAAACTTATCTTTGAGTTGTTCATCCGAAATTAGTTCTTGCAGCTGTTCTTTAATAGTATTTTGCACCCAAAAATAATCTTCCCAACTATTCAACAGAGTCGGAAATATTCTAAAAATGTTTGAGACAACGTGCCCAAATGGTTTGTAAGCACATTCCAAAGTTCAGGATCTAATTGAAGATCCTCTTCTGTAAGAAATGCACTTAGAATATGAAAACATTCTACTTATTTTCATCGATGTTTGAGAACCAGTATTGCAGCTTTATAATGCGATCATTTTTTAATTGTCCTGAAATATGTTTAAATGTTTAAGTTGTATTGATAAATATGATGTGTTTAGCTTTTCAAAGATATCTACCAAATATGCAGTCATAGTTAACTAGTTAGTTAACTAGTTCTTATCCGTCATTCTATCTGCCAATCGAAATTTGTGATCTAAAACAGGAAAAGTAATGAATTCAGATAACAAGAACTTAACAGATAACAGATAATAAACATTTAAACATTTAAAGAATAAACATTTTCTCCGCAATTCAAAAATTCTCTGAGGAACACTGCCACGAGATAACAATCTTACTTCAGTATTTAAAAGGAGATTATGATGAATGTTACTCATTTTCTCACATAACGCTTTAAAAATACGTAATTGCAATGGCCGAGATTTGACATACTTAATAATTAGAACTGCTTCATTCGGAATCGTCTTTAATTCAACTGAAATTCTTTTGGTAACCAGCGCGTATCTCTCAAGGGATAGTGAGAAGAAGTGGTTAATATCGCAGTTTTTGGTAAGATTCTGCATACGTGTTACAGCATGCTTTGGCTCCATCGTTGCATATTGCAATACATTTCTCCCAGCTTATATTGGTGTTTTTCCATGAAATTATCAATACAATTAAAAATATTTTCGCCAGTAGTGCGCAAATCTAAACTTCCGCATAAGAATAACTCCTGTTCAATTCTCCCATCTATACTAGTCGTAACGAACAAACACAAGCAAAACTGTCCAGCAACATCCGTTGACTCGTCCAATTGTAGTGCAAATGAGTCGCATACATGTAAACGCGAAACCAGTTCCATTTGAATGTCATTTGCAATATCATGTATGCGTCTGGACATCGTGTTATTCGCAAGAGGTACTCTTTCAATTTTTTCGGCAGCTTCTGAAACAATTACGCATGGCACAATATCCTTCACACAAGGCTTAATTAAAGGCTTCTCCAATGGTATGTGCTTCACCAGCAAATGCAATGCGATAGCAAACTTTGTACGATGGTTCGGTGGCATTGAAATTTTCTGTTTTAAAAAATTTCACGGCTGCAGTTTTCGTCTCAGCATAAGTTTCCAGTTTTCTTTCGAAGAACTAAATGTCTTTGTTTTTGTATATTGTGTGGTTTCCAAATGTGTCCTTAATTTTGCTGGTGCTAAAGACCTGTAATTTATTACAAATTACACACAAAACATCGTGATTTTCATTGTCATCGACGTTGGTAAAACCAAAGAACAAATAATTACTGCCATATTTACGTTTCTTCTTTGCAATGTGACTGAAGGTTTAGTTTTGTTCTCAGTAGAAATGTTGTCTATTAATGATTGAATATGCTCGACGGGGTTAGTTGTGTCAATAATGATTGTCGGATCTGTTTGACTGTGTATGGTTTTATCCTATTTTGAAATGTACCAGATTTTTACCATCTATTCATGACAGTTCCTAAATTACCGCAATATAAGAAGTGTTACTTACCTGGGATGCTGGAAATTGAAGAAATACTATTCTACTCGAAATAAAAGAATAAAGCGCTAGCACTCACTGCTTCAAGTGCTGCTGAGCGAGTGCTAATACGCAACGGCAATTATGAAATATGAAATGGCGGCCAAAATGTTGAAAAACGCAGCGTGCCGTAGACCAAATTTTAAGGGAGAAGTAGCACTCGCACTTTCTGATTGGCAAGAGCGCGTGAAAGCGCGGCAATTCATCGTTAAACGGCCGGCCCAGCGCCAGTGAGTCTGCGAATTTATTTTCGTTTTGGGGTTTCCGCGTTTGTGACGCGGAACCCAAAATATTTTTCATGGCACCCTAAGGTTCCTCGGAACCCACTTCAGGAATCGCTGGTCTAGTCCATTTGAGACCAAGGCCTAGGAAATATGATGTCAAATGGCCTAGACCAGCGTTTCTCAAAGTGGGCGATATCGCCCCCCAGTGGGCGATGACGTCGTTTTGGGGGTCGTTAGGTAGCCATGCGGCGATATAGGGGGCGGTAGGTAGTCAGAGGGGCGATATAGAGGGCACTAGGTATTACGATCTATATAATGTATTTCTGTTAATTTAAAACAAATAAATACGTTCGACAAAATTGTTCCGTGTTCAGTATTAAGGCCGGTCCAGACGCTCCGTTTAGCACAACATTTTGTCTGCGCAGTCTTAAGACGGAATGAAAACGTTGCAATTTGTAGAGCGTCCACACGGTGCAGTTATATCTGTATATTTCGCACAGTTTTAGTGACATCGTCATAGAGGAGGTACTACTCTGGTCAATTTTGGCATGCTGTGTTGTTAAGAAACTGTTTAGTATAATCTTAATGTAATTTAATATTATCTACTTTTAGAAACAAAATCAAAAAAACGGTTTTTTGCTAGATTTCTAGTGAATATTTAAGTATTTTCATTGTTTTATAATAAAAATTTCGTGATTTGGGGGGCGTTATTAACTTTAACATATCACAGGTGGGCGATGAGACAAATAAGTTAAATAAGAGAAACACTGGCCTAGACCATTTCCCTGTGAAAATTACACTAAGTATGTTGTATTTTATATTTAATTTTAATTTGAGATTAGATGATAAATCCATACTAATGAAAATATATGATGATACCAAAAGGCAGACACGCGTGTATGGATGTTCATTAATTATTAATATTCATCAGGATATAGTAACTTTAGTAAACCTCATGGTTTCACTTGGCATGAAAGTGCAGGAAACCATAACTTTCTTAAGTTGTACTTATAATTATATTTATTTATTTTATAAGTCATTTGTGAATTTAAACGTATTAATATCTGAATTCATTACTTTTAATGAATTCAGATTGACGGTGTTGTGTCGAACCATTAGCATTCAATAAAGCTATACTGTAGGAAGTGAAAAAAATACATGTACAAAATATGGGAATATCAAGTTACCAGGTCTGTTAATATAGAACCGGAATTTGCCCGTAGATGGTCCTAGTTCCTAGTTGTCAATGTAGTTACTGTTAAACGCCGTCGTCTGCTCTATTTCCTTATTGGGACAGCTGACAAAGATTTTTAGCTAACAATAATACATGTTTCATACAACATAAATTTTTATAATAGCGTTGAACATTGCGAATTTTGTGCCTGGAAACTACGATTTGGGGACCAAATTAAATTTCTGTTACTATTTGAAGAAAATTGCTGCAGAATCGCTATAAATGCTTGTCGAAGCTTAGGGTGCTTATCTACATGCTCTTTGTAAATCACAGTGCTTTGACTAGTTTAAAAAAAATTAAAAGAGATTTTCACGTGAGAAATTAAGAACGTAGAAGACCACCGAAAAAGACAGGTAGCTGTCTCCATTCGTTTGAAAGCCATGGGAAAGATCCAGAAGGTCAAAAAAGGCAACATTATGTGATGTTGCCAATGTACCATCACACACAGCAAAACAGGCAAAGGAAATGATTGAGGCGTTTAGTTGGGAAATATGCGGTTTACTCACCAGACTTGGCTAAATCCGATTACTATTTATTTTCATCGATGGGACACGCATTTGCTGAGCAGCGCTTCACTTTTTACGAAAACATACAAAAATGGTTCGATAACCGGTTTTGCTCTTATGAGGCGAGCAACAACTCTTTTGGCGCGGAATCCACATTTTTTTGGAAAAATTTATAGTTAGAGATGATACTTACAATACAAGTTTTGCATTTTCATACAATAAACGTGTATTTGTAGATTGTAGATATGGTGGTGACGACTTGTACTGCGACCTTTATAGATCTATTGTACCCTCCTCCTTCAAGTGTTGGTGTACTTACCCATTTAGAGCGCCTCCTCTACTCCTGATTCCTTTAGGAATTTCAGGATCTGGGTGGGATTCAAGACCTGCAGCTCCTCTGTGGTTCAAGCAGTGAGCCCCAAGGTATAGGTACTCTTGCGGAGTAATGCTCCGCAGTCTTTCAACAGATGTATGGGGGTTTCCTCTGCTAAGCTACAAAATCTGCATCCGTCATCCTCCTCTAGGCCTAGGGCCTTGAGATGTTTCCTAAGTCTGCAGTGTCCCGTCAGGACTTCTGTCAGAATTCTAAGCTTGTTCCTGCTTAGTTTGAGGCAAGCTTTTGTTCTCTTCTGGTTAAAAGATCCCAGCATCACTTTGGATTGCCTTAGCCATGGAAGTTCTTTCCAGGTTTTCATCCATTTTCCTCTTGTTTCTTTATCTAAACTTTTGTGGATGGTGTTGACACTCATGCCGCAAAAGGGTTCCGGACCTATAAAGGGGCTACTGGATCCCTTGTTTGCTAGGTGATCGGCTTCTTCGTTTCCGTCTATACCAGTGTGTCCTGGTACCCAGTATAGCGTTACTTTATTATCCCTGCCAAGCTTGTTCAGCTTCCCCACACAGTCCCATACCAGTTTGGATCTGATGATGTATGAGCTAATGGCCTTAATGGCTGCTTGGCTGTCTGACAGAATAGCAATTCGTTTTTTGCGATAATTCCTGTCGAGGTTAAACTGTGCACATCTTTCGATTGCGTGTACCACTGCTTGGAAGATACTTGGGGATGTTCCCATGGATTCGAAGTACCTGGTACGAGGTCCAAACACTCCTGCACCAGTACCTTCCTTTGTCTTCGAACCATCTGTATACCACTTGATGGCATTTTGCTCTATGTGGTATGCTGAGGATTAGTCGCTCCAATCGGCTTTACTACTGCACATTGCTGTGTAGTTTTTCTCGAAGTGGTATTTGCATACCATTTCGTCTTCTGATACTTCCAGCCAGGGGATCTTGGCAGCGAGGCTGTTTCGGTCTCTGCTCCCGATTATTTTACCTCTGCCCATTCCTTCCTTGCTGAACCTTATGATCGCCGATCTGGCGGCCCTTTCCACCACAAGGTGCAGCGGAGTCAGATCCAGCAGCAGCTCCAAAGCTGCTGTCGGACACGACCCCATCGCCCCCGTGATGCAGACACACGCCAGTCTTTGAATCTTCTCAAGCTGTTTCCTCATAGAGGCCAGCTTGATTCTACTTCCCCACGCAACTGCCCTATAAGTGATTGCAGGTCTCACTATCATGATGTACATCCATCGCAGGATAGTGGGGTTACAACCCTACGTTTTTCCTGCCAGACTTCTGCACACCATTAGGGCGCGTTTGGCTTTACCTACCGCTGCCTCAGCGTGTCTATTCCATAGGAGTTTGCTATCTAGTGTGATACCCAGATACCTTATCTCCTGTTGGTATTCTACTGCCTTCCCATCTATGAGTATGGGATGTAGGCAGTTTAGTTTTCTTCTTTTAGTAAATGGTATCACCGTGGTTTTGCTCGGGTTGAGTTTCAGTCCCACTGTTTGACACCATCTACTAGTTACGTTGAGGCCTCTATGAACAATTTCCCAGAGCGTTCCCTCAAATTTCCCTCTAGCCATTATGACTATGTCATCGGCGTAACCTTGACATTTGATGTCTAGGTCGTTTAGCCTAAGCAGTAGTTCATCAACTACCAGGCTCCACATTAGCGGTGATAGTACACCTCCCTGTGGGCACCCTCGAGTTGTGGAGATCTTAATGGTGTCTTTTCCCACTTGTGTCTCCGCCGTTCTAGTTCTCAGCATTTCTCCCATCCACTTTTAGATAGTGCTGTCGATATTCCTTCTTTCGAGGGCCGCCCTGACAGCCTCGTGTGAGGTGTTGTCAAAAGCTCCCTCTATATCCAAGAAGGCACATATCGCTACTTCCTTTGTCTCTAGTGCTGCTTCTATTTCGTTTGTCAGCTGATACAGGGCGGTTTCTGTGGATTTCCCTGCTCTGTAAGCATGCTGACTCCTGTGTAGTGGTGTACCTACCAGCACTATAGTCCTAAGGTAATTATCAATCACCTTCTCCATTGTCTTTAACATAAAAGATGTTACACTAATGGGTCTAAATGACTTCGGTTGAGTGGTGTCTTTCTTCCCCACCTTCGGTATAAATACCACCTTAGCCCTTCTCCATAGCTCCGGTATATATCCGAGCGCTTTTGAAGATATTTAGAAGATGCGGCATTAATTCTCTCTCTCCCTTTTGTAGGAAGGCAGGAACTAGTCCTTCCACACCTGGGGCCTTAAAAGGCTGGAAAGTGCCGATAGCCCATCTGATTCGGTTTTCCGTACAGATGGACGCTGCCCTCTTCCAGTCGACCCGACTTGGTTTCCGTGGTTGCATCAAGCCCTTGGTCTCCCTGTATCCTATACATCCCGGAAAATGGGTTTCTACTAGGAGGAGAGCTCTTTGCTCTTCATCCTCCGTGAAGGTCCCATGCGGTTTCTTGAGAGTGGTTGTCAATTCCACTCTATCCTTCGCTAGTGCTTTGTGCAGTCTAGCTGCCACCGGCGTGGATTCTATGTTTTTACAGAAGGTCCTAAAGTTTTCCCTTTTTGCCCTTCTAATCTCTTTGTTGTAGGGGTAAGCACCTCGGAGTATTCTAGCCAATTTCCGTATTGCTTGGCTTTGTTGAAAAGCCTATGTACTTTTGCTCTTAATGTAGACAAATTTTTGTTCCACCATTTTTCGTCCTTATGCTCCTTCACGGTTTTTAACAGGCAGCTGGATTCAAATGCCGTGGTGATTGCTACATTTATTTCTCCTACAGCCTGATCCAGCACGGTGTAGTGTTTGATACTACCCTGCACTGTCACCTGCTCTAGGTTTTCTTTTAGTTGGGAACTAAACATAGGCGATACAGTTTGTCTGGGGTTTCGAATGGGGGTGTTTTCCTCACTCGCTCCTTCCAGCTCAAACTCTATGATCCTATAATCTGACATTGAGGGCTCACTTGAAACCCTCCACTTTTTAATTAGTTTACTTACGTTAGCGCAACCTACCGTAATATCCAGTACCTCATTTCTGAATTTAGTGACAAATGTCGATGTGTTCCCAACGTTTTACACAATTAAGTTATCTTTAATGAGGTCTATTCTATAAGGTACTCACCCCTCTTAGTTGTGTCCGTGCTGCCCCACATCTCATTGTGTGCGTTCGCGTCACATCCCAGGATGAGTGGCAACCTTCTCCTAATACAGTGTTCCACCAGCTTTTGTACTTCAATGGGTGGTATGCTGTTATCATCGCCAGGGAAGTACGCTGATGCGATCACTACTTCGCGGAGGAGACCCTCGGTCTTGATGAGCGCCTGAATCGGAACTAAATCACGCGTTAAAAATTATGAAAGACATAAGTAATTTATGCCCTTTCTTGCCATAATGCAAGTTCTAGGGGAGACCTCACGGCTGTCCCATACCAACTAACATTCCCTGCTGCTAAGGCCTCCGATCTTACCTCCGTAGGTCCAGGTTTCTTGAAGCAGCGCTAGCCCTAGGTGCTGCTTGGTGAACATCCTTGCCATCACAGCTGAAGCTGTTTTGCAATGATGGATGTTCACTTGGGCTATTTTGGTGCGCCTGCTGGTCATTCTTGTTTTGTGACAGGAGGCGGCTAGTCCTCCTCTGTCCCTACAAGAACATCTACCTCTGCCTCTGTAGACATGGCTGGACTGCTCATGTCTACGAGTGTGAGGTCAAGGTCGTCTTCCCGGGAATCCGGGCTGACTTCCTTGTTCTCTGTGTCGGTTAGGTCCCGCGCACATGGATTATTTTTACTTTTGGAATTCATATAAATCCCACGAGTGGCAAGGGAACTAATGGTCCGCCAAGTCAGAGCCCCGCTTGACATGGTAAGGCTTGATACCCTCTGAGGTCGCCAGGTATCAGAGGGGCTCCGTTAGCGATGGCCGGTTGCCCTTGGCCACCAACCACTCCTTCCGCACGGGTTGCATGACACCTTGGATTAAGGGTTTGGAAGTTCTTGGTTGTTCGCTCTCCGCTGACCGCTCCGACCGGAGTTGTACTCCGGTCAGTAACGTCTAACTGTTTGTTGCGAAACTAAGCCCTCACACCACGACAAGGAGACTTCCAGAGTGAGGGAACGTGTATTTTCTATTCATACATTCCGGTCTGACATTTACTTGCATTTGTTTATTCTTCTTCAATCCAGTGGCTGTGATTCTTTCTACACAATATTTTGACATGCTCATGAACAATCTAATCTAAAAAGATGAGAAAAAGATGTCTAAAGTACGTCCAAAAAGGATGCACCCCTTTTGGACGTACTTCTATTAGATATCTTCTTTTTTACTGAAAGCCCTGGTTCTTCTTGAACTTCGATTTCTTCAGGAATTTTCCCTTTCATCCAATCACTAGCAACACTTTGTAAAAAAGTCATCGCTCCTTCTAGGTGTATTTGAAAAACTGTAAGAATTATAGAACGCAGCATTCAAAAGGTATATGACGATCCGCTTTGTCCATTTTTTGGTTCTTCTCAATATTGAATAATATGATAGGTACTGATCGGTGCGATCAACACCTTTCATATATCTACTTATTAAATTCAAAATTGGTTGTCTTGTATTGTCTTGTATCGAGGATTGTAGATGAATGAATTGTCGATATCATTCGGATGTCACGTTTTGAACGCCAAATTTGCTGGAGTATCTTTACGTCGGCGAAATAATGTTTCTCCCCAGGCTGAGTTTGGCGTATTTTAAACAATCAGGTAGGCCCCTGTACAGTCTGATGGTTCAGCAAACTGTCGGAGGAGAATTTCAGTGGTAAATATAGTATAATCTTGGTAATTCGGCGGTTGGTTAGTCGGACACGTTCAGTAATCCGTCGGTCTGGAGAAAGACGTGTTTTTTCCTATCGCCACGCCGCACCGGATATATATATATATATATATATATATATATATATATATATATATATGTATATATAATATATAAGTAAACATGCCCGCACGTGTCGTTCCCTTCCACCACTCTTTCTCTATCTACTCATTCTGTTCGCCGATCAATTACATCTTATTTTGTTATTGTCAATCATGGAGTGTGTTTAGTGTATGTAACACGTCATTTTAAGTTTTTATCAAAAACAGGAGATTATCAATAATACTGATAAAGAAGAAACCGCGGCAAACCTCGCACGCACTTATGGCGTTGGAATAGATCCAGGATCAACGGAATCAAAGTCAACCAACCGCGAGAAAATCCTCCAATTCGTCAGGACTGCTGAGGGGAACTTGAAGGAAAGAGAGAGTTAAAACAGGTGATTGTACTGAAATGGAAAATGCCTTATTTTACGAAAGGCAAAACAATTTTACGAAAAAAATAACCAAGCTAGCGATGGTTGACTTCATAATTAAAAAAATATTTTTTTAGTCGTTTCTTAACTGTCACAGGAGAAACATTATCAAGTGATGTTTCCGTGGTTGATCATTTTCAAAGGAAATTGGAACTAAAAAACCAAGAATTAGGTCTCTTACCAGAACAGGGTTACAACGCAGATGAAAGTGGTTTATTCAGGAGGAAACTTTCGCATAAGACATTTGTACACTGTTCGAAGAAAGTGCCCCAAGAAGCACAGACTGACATTCATGCCCTGTGCAAATTTCACGGACACACATAAACTTTCCTTATTGGTTGTAGAAAAAGCTAAGCATCCGCGGGCTTTTAAAAACGTAACTCACTTACCAGTTACATATAAAAATCAAGCTAAAGAATTGGTTACCCGGATGTGTTTAAAGAACGGTTCAAGCAAGATTTTATTTCGGCGGTAGTTTTTTCAAAAGTTCGCCTGCTAAAGCTTTGCTTCTGCTACACATTTACCTATATAACCTATATTACCTATAGGGGAGCGTTTTCAAAATCGTACCGGGCAGTAAAATCGTACCACCCGCAAATTTCGCTTAATAGCAACTTTTCGTGGTGCTCAGCAAGTTCGTTTTTAAGTTAATCGATAATTTAAACAATCTAAGCCGAAATAATGATATAGAGTTGTATATAGCAGCTGTGGTAGAGAGTTAAAAAATAGATAACAAAATTGTAAAGTGTTTTTGTAATTGCGGTGGCCATGCTAATGGTATATACATATTAAATACTGTTGTATTAAACATTAGCCGACATGTTATACTAAATGTGACAATTGTAAAATTAGCTTAGAATACACTCCGAAAGTAAACTATTTCCGAATATCAACAAGTACAACGGGTTTGCTAAATCGTACCTCGGTAAGTTCTAAAGATTTCGAGGCAAGATTTCTTTTAAATAACCCACAAACTATAACAGGAGATGTTAAGAGAAATGTATCTATAATAAATATTAAGAATTTAACACTCCTACTGAAACTGCAAACATTCCCATTCATGAAATTTGTACACTTCCAATAATCACGCAAAAAAGAAAAACTGAATTTCGACTGGAGGATATGATTCAATGCGTAAAATGTTTTATGTGGGTACATGAGTCATGTGCCCATATTACAAAAGCTAACAATATATATTTTTGTCCAGAATGTTAAAAACATCTACCCGGTACGATTTAGAGTACCGGTTTTGAATTTTTATCTTTGTATTAATTATTTAATTTAATTATTAAAAATTAAAATAAAGTTATAGTTATTATGTTTATAAGATAATTGATACGATTCCAATTCGAGCGGTTGAGTGGAACGGACGTGTTTTGTGAAGCGGGTTTTGCGGATTGAGTTTTTTTATTGTGATGCGTGTTTTTACGGCGCGCGATGAGAAAAAAAAAAGAAAAAAAAATGAAAAGGAAAAAATGAAAACAAGCGAGAGTGAAAGCGACCGAGACGAAGATTATAAAAGAAAAAGAGAAGAGGGAAGAGAGTCAGAAGAAAGATTTAACCCCTTTCTAAAAATTAAGAAACTGGAAAGATCACCGGCTAAAAAGGAAATGGGTGAGGAAATGAAGATGCTGAAAAAAATTATGGAAGATATAGGGGAGATAAAGGAAGAGAATCGTAAGATGAGCCAGGAAATGGAACATTTGAAAAATATGATGTGTGAAAAGCAAGAAAAATGGGAAAGAGAAAAGATGAAAAAATGAAAAGACTGGGGGAGAAAATGGAAGAGAAGAAAAAATAATGAGAAAAAAGAATATTGTAGTAACAGGACTGACGAAGGGGAATCTGAGAATGAGAAGAATCTGGAAGAATGGATAAAGGCAGAATTAGAGGTAGAAGTGCCGGTGAAAGAGATGTATAAAGTAAGTGAAGGAAAAATGTTGGTGACGGAACTTGGGAGCTGGGGTGAAAAGCGGAAAGTTATGGAAAATAAGAGGAAACTAAGAGAAAAAAGGGAAAAGAGAGTATACATAGAAGACGATCTGACGAAGAAGGAAAGAGACATACAGAAGGAATTAAGAGCGCTAGCCAAAGAAGAGCGACAAAAAGAACGGTGGGTGAAAGTCGGTTATAAAAAGATATGGATAGACGGAAAAGGCTTTAAGTGGGATGATGAAAAGGGGGAATTAAATACAACAAATTTTTGAATAAGAGCACAAGGAAAAGACGGCAGGACAGAAAACGAAAAACGAATACGGAGAGGAATAAGGAAGAAAAGGAGCAATTAAAAATAGTATACTGGAACACAGCGGGGATAAAAAACAAAGACAATGAGTTTTGAGAATATTTGGGAAAATTTGACGTAGTGGGAATGGTAGAAACGTCGGTGGAAGAGAAGGGGTGGGAAAAATTGGAAAAAATAATTCCGAAAGAGTTTAAGTGGAAGTGTCAATTTGCAGAGAGGATAAGCAGGAAAGGGAGAGCTAAAGGGGGGATAATAATGGGAGTGAAAAAGGGTTTGGAAGAAGAAAACAGAACTGAAACAAAAGAAGAAAGAGGGATTATGGAAAGAACGGTGAAAACGAAGAGAATGATAGAAGAGCTAGTAAAACAGCAATACGAGGGAACTCTGGTGGTTGGGGGGCATTTTAACGCAAGAATTGGGGAAAAAGGAATACGGATAGCAGAAGAACAAACAACAATAGAAAGAAGACTAACAAAAGATGCAACAGAAAACGCCGAAGGGAGACTACTGATTAGTCTAGTAGAAGAAAGAGGGTGGGACATACTTAATGCAAACAGCATAGGAGATGAGAAAGGGGAGTACACATATATCGGACCAAGAGGGGAGACAGTCATTGACTATGTTATGGTGAATGAGGAAGCATGGGATGAAATAGAAGAATTCAAGGTGGAAGAAAGAGTCGAGTCGGATCATATGCTATTGGAAGTGAAGACAAAAGGAAGAGAGAAACATAGAAGAAGTGAGAAGGATGTTGGAAGAAAAATTGTGAAGAATATCTGGACGGAAGAAGGAATAGAAAATTATAGAACAAAACTTAGGGAGGCAAGATACGAAGAGGAAGGGATAAACGATAAAGTGAAAAAACTGGGTGATCACGTAAAAAATGCAACAGAAAAAAAAGTGATAGAGACAAGAGTGAAGGTGGGGTCTTGGAAAAACGAGTGGTGGGATAAAGAATGCAGAAAAGGGAAGCAAGCAGTAAGAAAGAAATTAAGAAATTGGAAAAGAGGAAAAGCAACTAAGGAAGAGTACAAGTGCTCTCTTGTACTCTTCCATTTGTACAAGAGGTACAAATTAGTATGCAAAGAGAAGAAGCAAAAGAAACGGATGGAAGAAGCACTAAAGATGAAAGGCTTAAAGACGGAAGAAGAGGTATGGAAATACATACATAGGGAAAGAAAGAAAAAAGTAGAAAGAGTGTGTAATAGAATTACTATGGAGGAATGGAGAAAGTATTTCAGTGAGCTGCTGGGCGGTGATGAAATCAGACAAGAAAAGAGAAAGAGACAACACAGAGTGGGAGAAATAGAACAGATAACAAGAGAAGAATTAGAACAACAACTGAGTAAACTGAAAAAGAAAAAGCCACCGGGGTGGGACGGTATACAGAATGAATCGAGCATATATGGAACGGAAAGGGAAGCTGACAGGTTGTTAGAGATAATGAATGGAGTGTGGAAGGGAGAGGGCTTCCCACAGGAGTGGAAAGAGGGGATAATATGCCCCATATATAAAAAAGGAGAAAGGGAAACAGCAAGTAATTATAGGTTGATCACCATGCTCAATACAGCATATAAGATATATGCAATGATTGTGGAAGAGAGATTGACGAAGGAAATGAAGGAGCGGGGTGTGATACCAGACGGGCAGGCGGGATTTAGGAAAGGGAGAGGGACCATGGATAATGTATACATCTTGAATCACATAGTAGGGAATGAGATGAGAAAAAAGAGGGGTGGCAAGATGTATGCATTATTTGTGGACCTGAAGGCGGCTTTTGATAATGTGGCAAGAGAGGCACTGTGGGAATGCCTGAGAAAGACAAGGATAAAGGAGCATCTGGTATCAAAATTAGAAGAGATTTATGAAGACACAATAAGTACAGTAAGAGTTGGTGAAAGGGTGAGTGAATGAATGAATGTGAGGTTTTAATACTCATAAGGGATTGAGACAAGGCTGCCCACTAAGCCCCAGCCTGTTTGCAGCGTTTATTGGAGATATAGAGGAGATGTTCAGCAAGGCGCAGACGAGTGGAATTGTGGTGGGCAAAGAAAAAGTGTGGTCCCTAGCCTACGCGGACGATTTGGTGGTGCTAGCAAGAGACGAGAAAGGGATGAAAGAAATGATAAGAAACATGGAGAAATATATGAGGAGGAAAAAGCTGACAGTGAATGGGGAGAAGTCCAAGATGATGGTGTTTAGAAAAGGGGGTGGCAGGAGAAGAGTAATTGAGTGGAGATGGGAGAAGGAGAAAATTGAAGAAGTAAAAGAATTTAAATACATAGGGTACGTGTTTAATGATAGAAATACAGAAACAGCACACGTGAGAGAGCTAGTAAAGAAAGCTAATAAAATACTAGGAGCGGTATGGGGCATAGGAGAGAGAAAATTTGGACACGACTATAGAAGGAGAGTGATGATGTTTGATAGCCTGGTGAAAAGTGTGATGATGTATGGAGCGGAAATATGGGGATGGAGAGAGCAAGAAGGGCTGAAAAAAAAAGCAAGAAAAATATTTGAAATGGGTGCTAGGAGTAGGTAGAGAGACTCCGGGGTATATAGTGATGGAGGAAACAAAGAGAGATGGAATAAGAATGGAAGCAGGGAAGAGAGCAATAAGTTTTGAGGAGAGAGTGATAGAGAGAGGAGAGTGCAGAATTCTGCAAGAGTGCCTCAAAGAAAAAAGGAAAGAAATAGGAAAGGGGTGTGGAAAGAGAGGGAGGCATATCTAGAAAGAAACGGGTATGCAGGAGCGGAGATAGAAAGAATGAGAGAGAGAGGCAGAGTAATGACAGAGGAATTAGTCCAGAGAGATAGAGATGTGCAAAGGCAAGAAAGGGGAGCAAGAATTAGGAAGTCTAGGTACAATGGGAAATATGAAAAAATAATAACGGAAGAACTGCCAAAGTACCTAGGAAGAGAGAGAGAGTAGAAAAGAGGGTGACAATGGCAAGATTCAGATGTGCAAATGAAGAGAGAGAGAATAAATTTTGGATGGAGGATAGGAACAGAGTATGCAGGATGTGTGAAGAAAACAAGGAAACAATAGAGCCCTTGCTGATCGAATGTATAGAAATGAGAGAAAGAGATTAGTATAGAGAAGAGATTTTAAATGAGGATGGAAGAGGGATAGATTGGATGAAGAAAGTTGAGGAGAGAAGAAGACCAATATGTGGGGTGGGAAGCAGGTAATCGGTTTAGGGATAGAAATTTAATGACTTTCTTTTTTTGTTTTTAGTTTGATTAGCATATGTTTTTTTATTCTTTTTCTCTTTTTATTTTTATTTATATTATGTACTATATTTGTTTTATTTATATATGTATTGGGTGATGTAAAAATTTTGGAATCAACTTATAAACCCGTAAAGGGTAATAAATATACATAATACTATAAGATAATTGATAGTGTACACTTGTTTTTAAATGCCATTTTATAAAACTACTAAGCTAAACTCTCAGAGTCTAAATGTGCAATATAGATTAAAAGTTAAGTGGTACGTTTATAGCAACTCCCCCTATATAGTTATATATATTATTCTTTTTTAAATACAATTGTACATAAAATATGTATTTACATTCATGTAGCTACATAAAATTGTTATTTTTTCGTTTAACGCCCGATAATCTCGAATTTTCTGATAATACGACGGTTGTCTGCTCCCATTTGTGTCGGATTATGAAGATTATACTGTATAGTAATTTCGGAATTCCGAATTTTATGACTAAAAACTAGATGATGCACGGTTTTTTCCAATAACGGTTAAACCAACTTCACGTCAACAGCATTAGTAAAAAAACGCTGACTTTTTTTAGCACGTTTGTTCATTCAAACAAAAAGGTATTTTTACCCTTCCCATTGATAAGCACTAGTCCACGAAAAGGGTAAAATTACCCATCCCGCACGTAATAGTTTAAAAATAAAAGGAACGACTGCAAAAATGTACTGGACTGATGCCTGCCCGATTAAAACACGCAACTAAATCATACCTGAGGGTATATAAAACTGTGCACATTGATGAATTGTCTTCTAAATATATAAACCCGTCATGTGTACAAAATAGCCTAATTATTTAATCTTATGTCATTTCAGTGGCGTAGCGTGGTTTTTTGCCGCCCAGTGCCGACCAAAAATTCTCCGACCCCTATTTTCATTATTACTCAAGAAATTTGGTAAAAACTCAAATACCTTTAAATTCTTTAATTAAATAAAAATGTACTCCTCGTGTTTTTCTCAAAGCAAGATCTTTTATGCAATAGGGAATATGCAAGAGATTTAGATTTACTTGATTTTTTTACCCCCGATACTTTATGATCTTGCAGTTATACCTATACCATTATTTTCTTATTTAGTTTGTATTAAATTCCAAAAATTAAAATCAAAAAGTCCAAAATACGCGAGCGAAATTCAAATTTGCGAAACGCATCACCATTAGCCGAACCGAAACTAAGGATTGTGACGCGCACGTTATGACATTTATCGACGTTAATATTCACTGTGCTGTTTTGCTGTGCAATATTTCTTTAGTGTTTTTCTTGTGTGTTAGTACCTAGTGCCATTTTGGTCTATAGTGACATTATAAATTATCAAGAACAATGACGGAAAGTGGTTTTGTTAAAGCACAATCGGACAATTTACCAAAAATAGATGTATTTATGATAACCAAACTGCATTGCTAATATATTAAATGATTCATTTAATTTGTTCCTTAATGTAATTTCTTTAATATAATTAGTATGTCTATAGTTGGAAGAGGGATGCTTTCACTTAAAAGTTTTATTAAATGATATGATTGTTTGGGTAATCCTATCAACATTTTAGACTCTTTTCCTATAGCAGTTATTGTACCAATTCGCATTACATTTTTTAAATGTTTTTCTTCCTCCAAATCATCATGCGTCCAACTTTATTCAGATGAGCTACATGGTGCATGATAAGGGGATATCACTGAAGAATCAGAAGAAATAGATGCCATGCCACTATCAACTGGGTTATCTGCAAATAACTTCCTTGCTGATTTTATTGGTGACGTTGCTTTATTTTGTAATGAAATACGAAGAGGAGATAGAGCAACATTTTTTTCATTCTTAAATTTACTTGAGCACCTTTGACTTTTGAGTACTTTGACTTAATATTTACTTGCAGAGCTTTGTCATTAGTATTACTAGAGGTTTGAATCTGCTCTGTTTCAGAGACATCCATGCGAGAGGTACTGGGCCCTGCTCGATAATTATCACTTCCTTCAATATGAAAACTACTTTGCCCGGATTCATAGTAACTTGTTTTTGGTGTTTCCATTTCGGACTTTGTGGAGAATGCGGGACTATTGATACTTAGTGTTATGGACTTTTTACCTGGTGTAACTGTTGTTAATCGTCCTAAACACTGTGTTAACACAGGATAAAGCATAACATTTAGCCGCCATCAGCAGGCCACTGACTAAGCATGAACGCAATTATACGACGACAGAACGGGAGTGTTTGGCCTCTCTATGGGCAATTAAGAAATTGCGGGGTTATGTAGAGAAGGATACCTGCTTACAGTAGTGACAGATCATGCCAGCCTGACTTGGCTACAAAATGTAAAAAATCCGCGTGGGCGGTTAGCCAGATGGGCAATGGAAATTGCCTGCTGCCCCATTACGTTCATTCACCGAAGTGGCACTGAGAACGAGGCCGCTGACGCGCTTTCACGTGTTTACGAGAAAGAAGAGATCGTAGACTTCGACCCATTGGAGCATATCAATAGGGTAGCCAAGACTGAACCTGAGCCGTGGTATAACAGAAAATTTATTTTTTATTTTAAATTTAAATTTTCTAAAGCATTTGTACTTTTGACAGCTACTAGTGAGAATCCTTGTCTTTTAATACCACATATTCCCTCTTGTGGTGGTGGCATATTTTCTTTTTGGCACTGAAATATATGAGGCACAACTCTTTCCTTGAACCGCAATATAACTTTTTGCCCTCGTTGTTTCTTGATGTATTGAACATAATTTGTTGTATCTTCCTCAATCTGAAATAAATTCAACATTTAGTAAAACCCTGAAAGAAATTCACACCATATATTTTGGTAAATTATCGAAATACAAAATACTTACATTAAAGTGATCTTCACAATAATATAAACACGATTTTGGAGATATTTCATCTCTTCTTACAACTTTACACTATTATTTACGCATTTTCGCATTTCTTGGAACAAAAAAAAAACACTTTATCTGGTGTACTTATAATAGCGTTTTTGCATTCCGGTACAAAACAATATCTATAACATGGTTTGTTAGCTTTTTCTATTATCGCAATAGCGATTCAAACTGAAAATACTTAACTATCAAAAGTGTAAGTAACTGTCAACATTGCAAATAGTAAACAACACTGAATGGCAAGGGGTGCTGTGACGTCATCCAAAGCGCGCGAAAAATGGGACCGTTCAAACAGGTCAAATTTAATCGGTATTTTATATATATATATATATATATATATATATATATATATATATTTTAAATTAATTGAAACACTTTCAACAGTATTTATATTTTTTACTATGTTAAGTAAAAAGTGAATTAAGCAAATAAAAAAAAATGATGCATATTCCAAATTATCAATGTCAATATGTACGTCATGTTCGATTGGTAATATAACTAAATTTGATAGCCCCAACGTGAACATAGTCGATCTTAGATCTTTTTAATTTTAGTTTAGAGAAGCTTCTCTCGCAATTGGCATTACTAATGGCAGCTGTTAAGAATTTTCTCAACATTATGACAATGCTTGTTAAGCCACCTTAAAGTTTAGACTCAATAATATATTTTAATAAATCCAGGGAGTTAATGAACTCTTTTTTATAATCTAGGTTTGTTGCAACTACCAAATCCTGTAGGCTTCGGCGCACAAGTTTGAACTCTTCTGTACATGTCTTGAAGAGATTGTAGATTGTAGATTTAGTGGTGACAACTTGTACTGCAACCTTCACAGATCAATTGTCTGTCACTCTCTTCCTCTAAGCGTTGGTATACTTACCCATTTAGAGCGCCTCCTCTAGTTCTGATTCCTATAGAAATATCAGGATCTGGGTCGGATTCAAGGCCTGAAACTGCTCTGCTTTCAAGCAGTGGTCCCCAAGATACATTTGTCTCTTGCGGAGCAGTGCTCCGCGGACTTTGAGCAGTATGGGGGTTTCCTCTGCTGAACCACAGAATCTGCATCTATAATCTTCCTCTAGGCTCTAGTGTCTTTCAGCCTAGGCCTTAGGTGTTTTCTAAGTCTGCAGTGTCCTGTCAGGATTCCTGTCAGAATTCTAAGCTTGTTCATGTTTAGTTTCAGGCAAGGTTTTGTTCTTTTCTGGTTAACAAATCCCAGCATTGCTTTGAATTGTCTCAACCCTGGAAGTTCTTTCCAGGTTTTCATCCATTTTTCTCTAATTTCTTCATGTAAACTTTTGTGGATGGTGTTCACACTAATTCCGGAAAAGGATTCATGATCTATAAAGGGATTACTGTATCCTATGTTTGCTAGATGATCGGCTACTTCATTTCCGTCTATACCAGTGTATCCTGGTACCCAGAATAGCGTTACTTTATTTTCTCTGCCAAGCTTGTTTAGCTTTGCCACACACTCCCATACCAGTTTGGATATGATGGTATATGAGGTATTGGCCTTAATGGCTGTTTTGCTGTCTGACAGGATAGCAATTCAAACACCATTAGAGCGCGTTTGGCTTTTGCTACCGCTGCTTCAGCACTGCTATCCAGTGTTGTACCCAGATACCTTATCTCCTGTTTGTATTCTACTGCCCTCCCATCTAACACTATGGGCTGTAGGCAGTTTAGTTTTCTCTTTCTAGTAAATGGTATCACCGTGGTTTTGCTTGGGGTGAGTCTCAGTCCCACTGTTTCACACCATCTACTGGTTACTTTGAGGCCTCTCTGTTCGATTTCACAGAGCGTTACCTCTGGCTATGATGACTATGTCATCGGCGTAACCTTGATATGTGATGTCTAGGTCGTT
This sequence comes from Phosphuga atrata, assembly GCA_944588485.1. NCBI lineage: Eukaryota > Metazoa > Arthropoda > Insecta > Coleoptera > Silphidae > Phosphuga > Phosphuga atrata. The sequence goes on from OX155898.1 coordinate 31,769,411, forward strand.
CAGCCTAGCCAGTAATTCTTCAACTAACAGGCTCCACATCAGTGGTGATAGCACACCTTCCTGTAGGCACCCTCGAGTTGTGGAGATCTTGATGGTGTCTCTTCCCACTTGTGCCACTTGTATCTCAGCATTTTTGCCAACCACTTTGAAATAGTGCTGTCGATATTCCTTCTTTCGATAGCCGCTTTAACAGCCTCGTGCGAGATGTTGCCAAAGGCTCCGTTTATATCTAAGAAGGCACATATCGCTACTTCCTTTGTCTATTGTGATGCTTCTATTCCATTTTTCAGCTGATACAGGGCGGTATCTGTGAATTTCCCTGCTCCGTATGCATTCTGACAGTTGTGTAGTGGTGCACCTGCCAGCACTATTGTTCTAGGGTAATTGTCAATTACCTTCTCCATTGTCTTTAACTTAAAAGATGTTAGACTAATGGGTCTAAATGACATCGGTTGAGTGGTGTCTTTCTTTATCACCTTCGGTATAAATACCGCCTAAACCCTTCCCCATAGCATCGGTATACACCGGAGCGCTAAACTACTTCTAAAGGTTTTTAGAAGGCGCTGCATTAGTTCTCTCCCTCCTTTTTGTAAGAAGGCGGGAATTTGTCCGTCCAAACCAAGGGCCTTAAATGGCTGGAAAGTGCCGATAGCCCATCTGATTCAGTTTTCCGTACAGATGGACGCAGCCCTCCTCCAGTCAGCCCGACTTGATCTAGATTAAGTTCATCGACGCCCAATACCACTGCAGGTCTTAAATAGGCGTATTTTTCCACAAGATTCTGCAATTGTTGCAATATTTGTTGAGCTGGAGCAGTTACCCTGTCTATTGAGGAAAACATTTTGCGTACAGCTGACTTGCAAGATGCCTATTCACTTGTTAGTGCTGAAGAAAGTCTCGCTAATCCGTGGTCCGAGCATAATGTCCATGAAATATATTCATATACCAGTACAAATAAATGTTTATCTACTCGCATACCAAAATAAACACATTAAGTAAATCATTGTATTTGAAGGATGCAATTATTATAATCGTGCGTTAAAGTATCCAAATATAAATCAAATGAAGTTTATTAAACGATTTCTGTTTGTTGGTAAGAAAAACATAGGCGTAGTGAAAATAAATTTGTTGACGTATATAAAAATAGAATTAATTTTTCTTATTTTGAATCAAGTAGTATGAGTCAAGAAGGCTCTAATACAAGTTAACTTATTGTTAACCATAACCTAATCTGGATTAAATCTAGGTTAACCTAGAGTATATCGACAACGAGCAAATAGTGCTACCGTCACTGTGCGTTTTTACCAGTTAGCAATTTTTGACACGGAGGCGTTGAACGTTCTAACGTTATTGTGTCAGTAATTTGAAGTATTTCGTCTGTTAAAATTACAATTCTTCTATACTATCGGTAAGAAAAAAATATTTTTTTAGATTAGATTTATATTCAAAAGTATTTGAACATGCTTCTTAGTTAAATTAATGTATGATACACGTATGTGAAAAACTTTTGTGCACACAGTTATATCACAAACTACTATTTTCAGCTGATTAAACCATAAAAAGTGGCTAAAAACATCACGTGATTATTGGACGACCCCATTGTTCTTTTAGCACGTATCTATATATTGTTTTATAAATCTCATTTGACGCAGCGTTGGACCAATATTGATTCGATTCTTTTTCTAAATCAACTTGTTCTTATCACAGATTTGTTTTTATAAGAACGGATATGGATTAGCATATTCAAATCAGACTGACGAATCCAGTGCTTGCTTAACACTGTAGAAAAAATAGGGCGGAGGTATTATTTAAAGATTTATTCGCATAAGATGCAGATGACGTCCGTGATAAAGTCCTCCGCAGAGACGGATATTTCTTATCAAGAGAATAACCTGTAGTTTAAGATTTGAAATACGGATGAGGGTCATTTCAATTCTGACGGCTTTAACAGGGAAATGGTTTTTGTTGCGACAAAAAGTTTTGTTTCGGGTGGCGAAAATTAGTTTCAGTAAATTAATCGTCTAGGAAATTATCAACAGGACACACCCTTATTGTTAAAGGCAATCTAATGTTGAATAAACAACATGTAGAAATGCTTTTTATTTAAGTTCTTCTTGTATTCAACCATGAGCCGACGTCAAGTGAAGAAAACTCTGCAAGAGGGGTGGTTGTGAATGAAATTATTTGTTCATTTAACGCGCTAATGAAACAACGCAATATATAAACTTCGCAATTTACTAATTTGCGAGAAATACCTCAAAACGACAAAAATAAAAATTTTCTTTGTTAATATTAGCGAATATTCAAAAATCTTTAAAAAGGCCTCAATCAAACACAAAATACTTTCCAAACAATTAAATACTATTTCTTTCGGCGAAGCATCTTATTATTCTACAATGACAATCTCTTCATTTGAAAGATTAGATTTTTAGATCGTAATAAATACATTTTATCTTTTCTATGATTTTGCAGTTAATTTACAAAAGCAAGTCGATTCACTTCTTTATTAAATTGTCTATTGTGTGTGTTATTATGACTTAATTTCTCTTATAATTATCTTCTTGTATGTTAGCTCAAATATATGGTAGGTACATTCGAATATATGCTCCACGTAATGAATAATATTATTTAACGTAATCTGCAATACCAATTATGTCCGTTTTAGGACAGATATAAGTTATAAGTTTAATCGCCTGGGTAATATATATTCAAAATTAATGATCAGGGTCATCCTCTTATGCGGTTTGCCCGTGGCCTTATAAAAGCCCATTGTGGTAAATTACTACGATTTATTTAACTGATTACAATTTAGCCAATAATACAATATTTCTTACAACAAATGTTTTAATACAACTTTATCAGCTTTCTTGTTGTTGTAATTTTAATTAAAAATTTGTAATGAACTTTATTGCACCCTCTAGCGAACAATAAAATATTAAATGAGAACAGATCCAACAGCCGTTTCAACAACTGGAAAAGGTCGGGAAACCCTACAATAAATAAAAGAGCAGCTTCCAAATAAAATTAATTTAATGTGCAATAGGTGAGTTTCGGTAAAATGTTGTAAAATGTTGGTAAAATGAGTAACAAGAACAACATATCGTTAAATTTCGTCTTTACTGAATATTTAATAAATCCTTTAGAAAAACCTTTGGGGTTTTCTGCTTTCTTTTTTTCTATTTGTCCCTAATAAATATCACAATTTATTAGGTAGCATGTCGAAGCTATAAAAGGAGATTATTGCGGCTATTTCCTGAAACGTTTTAGGGTTCTATTACATGACCAGATAATGCTTTCCTATAAAAAGCAAAAACAGGTCATTTGTTTAAAAAATCGTTATTTGTTAAAAGAAGTATAATAAAATTTATAGATATTATAAATTTATAAATCCAATTTATAGATATAAGATATAGTTAAAAATTATTTTAAATTCTTTATATGCTTCAAATTATGTTATATATTTTATAATCTATATATTTTTCCTTTTTAACTTCAGGATTTTTTAACTTTATTGATCATTCAATAAGTCAATAATATACAGGGTGGACTATTTAACTTTTTAAATGGAAATATGTTTTTTTATTGAGACGTTTTACCGAATATTCAGACGAATCTAATGACCTATGATATCTTAACCTTAAAATAATTTGACTATGTTTATCCATCGAAAGTAACATGTAATAACCGTATCGAGAATATGTTATAGTGTAAACGTACCTTTACGAGTATTTATGGATATACTTTAAACGTAGCTTTACGAATATTTATGGATATAGAATATGCGATGTGGGTCACCTAGACCTAGATAGTATAGTATAGACATGTGTATGTGACAGTTTCTCAAAATTTCAAAATTTCAACGACGAGAAAACAGCCATGGACGCGACACAATTAGCTCAATTTATAAAGATGCATACCGAGGGAATACAGGCGATACTTCAACAACAACAATCAATCATCGCAGCACACACGAAATCTTTAGAAAAAACCCCAGCAGTAAGGTCAGAGCTTTTGTTACCAAATTTGGATAATTTTGATTCAAAGAAAGAATCTTTCCGAATCTATAAACAAAGGTTCGAAAATTACACTTTCTTAAAAGGGATTACTTAGAACAAGGAATACTGCGCAAAATTACTTCTCAACTCGATTGGTCTCAACTTAAATATGATAACGGCTCTAGCGGCCCCAACGTTACCCTGGGAACTAGAATACGATAAGTTAATCAAACTTCTAGAAGATCATCTGACCCCCAAAAAGAATATCCTTGTCGCACAGCATCAATTCCTTCTGAAATACCAGACGAGTCAACAATCAATCGCAGAATACGTGGCAGATTTAAGAGCGGACATCGGAGACTGCGAATTCAAGTGCATCTGCAAAAATTCTATCGCAATTTTTTTTCTCCGTGCCCAATTCATCAGAGGACTTCGAGACAATTATATAAGAGAACAACTGTTACAGTCTGAGACGACAACTTTTCAAACCATTGTGGAAAAGTCCATTACTCTGGAAGCAGCAAAAACTGATTCAAATGAACTGGCTCAGAAGACACTGGTATTAGTTACAACAACAGAGATAAACAAAATACACGGATCCAACAAGAAGAAGGAGCAACGAAAGAAAACTCAACCTACGCTACAATCAACATCGAATCAATTCAAGATCACGAAACATAATGCACCAAAACTCGACATGTTCAACTGGGCCAATATGGCGTCTGTCTTCGATGTGGACGTGACAATCATCTCACCAAAGACTGTCGCACAAATCGTGATCGTTTAAAATGCACTTCGTGTCCAAAACAAGGTCACGTAGCAAAAGTGAAAACATGATAACACATCCACATATCAAATCACGCACGTGCGAGAATAGTACGTTAATCAAATCGACGATGGAAACAGCAAGAAAAGGAGCATTGAGCGTTCCGAAGCCACCGTGAAGATCGAGGGACACCCAGTAACATTTGAAGTTGATACAGGATCGGGCTTGACCTTCTTACCAAGGGATATTTTTTCTCGATTAAAACTCAGCATTCCCTTGTTACCGGTGACCGTCGAATTTCAGTCCTACACCAAAGACTCGTTCGTTCCAGACGGAAAAATCAAAGTCAATGTGGAATTCAATGGAATAACGTGTGTGGAACAAATATTCATTGTACCCGTGCGATTCTCGCCTATTCTGGGCAGAACCGGAATTCGAAACCTAAAAATCGACCTGGACACCATTGACAAAGAAAACACAAACCCGATTTGTCAAATACACTCAGTTCAATTTGATGAAATATTCACTCGATATTCAAACGTGTTTCAGGAGAAAATTGGTTGCGTCCCTGAACTCAAGGCATTTTTTCAGTTACGGGAAAAGGCGAAACCTGTTTTCCACAGAGAAAGTGAAGTCCCATATGCATTGCAGAGCCGGGTGGATAAAGAACTCGAAAATCTGGAAAAAGGAGGCATAATGACCAAGTCGCAGACGAGCGACTGGGGATCACCACTGGTCGTAATTCCAAAAGCAGATGGAGGCGTATGATTGTGCGTCGATTACAAGATTGGAGTGAACGAACGTTTGGTGGACGCACATTATCCGATTCGCAAAATTTATGAGATCATTCATAGTTTACGCAATTCACGATATTTTTGTAAATTAGATTTGTACGAAGCATACCTCCACATTCCAGTAGACCATCAAACAGCTGAAATTCAAACAATGACGACACGTCGGGGGACCTTCAAGGTTCACCGCCTTTCGTTCGGAATCAAGACGGCCCCTGCCGAATTCAATCGTATCAAGGATCAAATTCTCAAGGGTATTCCCAATACGGAATCCTATTTCGACGACATCATTATCCATGACTCCACGGAAGAAGAATGTAAGAAAAACCTAATTTCTTGCCTTGAGCAACTGCAAAAATTCGACTTACACGCCAATAAGCGTAAGTGCGAATTATTTTCAACTAGAATTGAATTTCTAGGTTATGTTATATGTTATTCAATACAATAAAGTTCGTAAATCACCAAAGAAAATGGAAGCAATTATCAAAATGCCTAGACCTAAGGGAGTCGAAGAACTCAAAAGATTTTTGGGAATGATAACATATTATTCAAGGTTTATTACAAATCATTCGACCATAACAGCACCATTACGACAGCTATAAAAAAATTGTAGACGACCCAATGCGGACAAGCATTCTTGAAATTAAAAAAGGAGATAACCAACGATCGAGGCCTCATTCCTTATGATCCAATACTGCCGATCCAGCTCGCCTGTGACGCTAGTCCCGTTGGAATTGGCGCAGGCCTTTCTCATGTCATTGACGGTCAGAAGAATCCAGTCGCATTCGTATCAAGGGCATTAACAGCAGCAGAAAGAAACTACTCACAGCTGGACAGAGAAGCTTTAGCCATTTTTTTTGCTGTGAACCACTTTTCCAAAATTTATTTGGGCGTTCTTTCAAGCTCATTACAGATAATCAGCTTCTAGCGAGAATTTTTCACTAGAACGCAAAGCTGTCACCGATGACAGCTGCTCGACTTCAAAGTTTTCTCTCAAGTTTCAATTACAAGATCGAATGCAAAAAAGGTGTCGACAACGCAAACGCAGGTTGTCTTTCACGAGCCCCTATCGACACATACCCGCACATCGACATCTCTATTAACAACGAGGTACATCAAATTTTCGAAACTACCATTAATGTAATTTCGACACCAGACTTAACTTTCAAAACGCTTCGGGAAGAAACAATGAGAGACCCTCAACTGGCAAACCTTATGCAGCGGCTTCGAGAAGAAAACGATTCCAGCTCGGAATTTTCTATTGACGATGATGTAATTTTTAGAGGAACACGCATTGTTGTACCCGCAGCTCTCCAGCCAGCCACCTTAGTTGAACTGCATCGAACGCATGTAGGAATCACGAAAATGAAGCAGCTCGCACGTCGTTACGTTTATTGGAAATCAATAGATAAAGATATCGAAAAACTTGTATGAGCCTGCCCCAACTGTGCCAGTATTCGCAACAGCCCAGTCAAGGCCCCTCTGCACCCATGGGACGAACCAGATGAGAATTGGCAAATAATCCGCATGGATTACGCGGGTCCTTTTCAAGGGCATCATTTTTTCATCGCAGTGGGCAGAAATCGAACCTTGCCATCATGCACCCACATCATCATCCAGTATCGAACTTCTCCAGGACATTTGTTCTCGACACGGTTTTTCAGACGAATTAGTATCGGATAACGCGACGATTTTCACCACTGAAGAATTTCAGGTATTTTGCAAGAAATCGGGAATTTTTCAAAAATTCACTGCTCCTGAACATCCGGCGACCAATGGGTTGGCAGAACGAACCGTCCAATCTCTCAAAAACAAACTCTCAGCTATGACCGAACAACCTAGTTCGAAATTCTTTTTCGGTACAGGGCAACTCCTTTGGCCTGCGGTCAATCACCGGAGGAATTGTACCTGAAAAGAAGAATTCGCATACACCTCGACGCTCTAAGACCTACTAAATTCCTGACATCAACGGCACCAGTCAAGAATGCTCGAAATTTAAGCGTGGCAGAACGTATCCAGGTACGTTATTATGCTAAGAACAAGAGCCTGTGGAAGTCTGGGACGATAATTAAAAAGTTAGGATTACTCCATTATATGGTCAGACTTGACGATGGCTACACGCTGAAACGGCACATTGACCAATTACGTGCCTCGAACGTAATATCGCACCAGACAGAACTGAGAACTCCAGATGTGGACAACGATGACTCGGACCAGGCCGAGCAGGAATTCAATATCGAGGATTTAGTGGAAATTCCAACGACACTGGATCTGGGTCAAAACGAGCGACAAATCGAAGCTCAAGAACCGTATCCAGAAATTCGACAACCGTCAATTCCTCAACAGGAACCACGTCGCACAGGCCGACAACGTAAGCTACCTATACGTTTACACGACTATGTTTTGTAAGTAAATTGTATCCCATCAAAACGATTTGAATCTTTTAAATATCATGGGAGAACTATTATAGTGTAAACGTACCTTTACGAGTATTTATGGTTATAGTGTAAACGTACCTTACGAATATTTATGGATATAGAATATGCGATGTGGGTCATCAAGATAGTATAGTATAGACATGTGTATGTGACAGTTAGAGTTAGGAAATAAAAGCATTAAAAGACAAAGTTTATTATAATCAATCCTTCAATAAGCGAAAACCACTCCCCATCAAACTTTAAGGTTACAACAGAATGGTATTCCACAGTCAAGCAGAGAAAGTGGAAATTATTCTGATTTATGGTGAGACCGGCAGAAACTCTGTACAAGCGCAGGAACTTATCAAAACATTATCCTGACAAAATCATCCTGCCCGTCGATGTTTCGATCGAATTATTCATTTATTCCCTGTAACGGGCACTTGCAATCATTTAAAAGGAAACGTTGCAACACAGAAATCATCTTGCCGTCGATGTTTCGATCGAGTTATTCATTGATTCCGTGAAAGCAGCACTGTCAATCATATAAAAGGAAACGTTGCAAGACGATTGGCAAAGGAAGAAGCAGAGATTGTTGTTTTGCCTACAGTAGTTCATATTCCACATTAAAATATTCGACAAGTCAAGCGCTATTCAAGAATTCCCAAGACGAGTAATTTCAGAATATTAAGACGTCATAAATTTCATCCGTATCACATTTCCTTGCATCAAGAACTTAATGGTGCCTATACCATATGGTGCTGTGAACTATATAAATATTTTGGAAATATGATTCTGTTCTGTGAATGGACTCTACACCAGTTGCAAATTAATCCGATTTTTTTCAACAACGTTTTTTACTGGCGAATCATCTTTTACTAATTCAGGAATACGTGTAACTTGCACTATTGGTTAAACGAAAGTCCAAAGTAGCACCGGTACATTGTGCACTAATGTCCTTGGAGTGTTAATGTATTTTGTGGCATAATTGAGGAGAGAATTACTGGACCATTTTTCGTAGATTTCGGCAATTTGAATGCACGGAAATTCAACGTTTTTTTAAACAACACTTTTGGGGAATTGTTACAAGATGCTCCGTTAGTACAATGATGTCCAACATTGTATCAACATGATCCAGTTCATCGGGCAGTTACAGCTAACGAAACGTTAATCCGAAAACTACCCGGACGCTGGATTGGGAGAGGTGCGTTAATCCCTTGGTCTGCTCGTTCGTCGGATTTAACGCCTCTTGGACGCCACACAAGCATCGTAATGTTCCAAAGACGTCGTTGAACAAACGAGAATGAATTAGAAGAGTCCGTGCCGCAATCACACCAGAAAATATTCGAAGATCAAAAGAATCATTCATCCAACGTCTTCGGAAATGTGTAGACGTTAATGGCCTTCACTTCGAATATTTGTTACAATAAGTTGTCTACACAAAAATGCTTTCACATTATTCGCATATTCTTTTTGTCAATATCATCACAATTTCCGATATGACACACCCATTTAATAAAAACATATCTTGAGAAACCATGATATAGACGAAATAGTATATTTTGCAACTAGGGCGGTAAGTTGTCAATTGAACACGAGAGCGCACAATGCTCGTGCATTGGGCGCACGAACGAAGTGAGTGCGCACATTCGCTCGAGAGGGCAGTTGACAATACCGCCCGTGTTGCAGACAATATTTTGTATTACTCATGTCAGGATATGTATCTTACAAGTTTGGGGATTCAGGTGCTATCAAAAAAAAAAATATATATATATATATATATATATATATATATATATATATATATATTTATATATATATATATATATATATATATTATTACATCATTTTTGCCTATAAGGACAGTGTTTGAACTTAAATAACTCATGATGACACAAGTTTCACTTCTTTCCCTTCTTTTGCTTCTCTTCCCAAAATCTCTTCATCCTTTGACTGTTCTCCTGTTTCCTTTGTTCTGTCCACAATGTTCCTATCTTCCTTTCGCTTACTAAAAATTTGGTATTCTTAATTTTGCTTCTGATTTTTTTCCTGTCTTCTATCATTTGTTGATTGATCCTCAATTGCTTTAAGTCATCTTCTATTTCATGAAACCAATTTGTTTTCCTACTTGAACTGTTTACTACATCAAAGATTTTTTTTGTAAGTCGTTTATTGTTCATTCTCTGTATGTGCCCATAGAAAGTTAGTCTTCGTTTTCTAATGATATCTGTTAGTCTGTCTGTGTGTTCATATAGCTCTTTGGTAGGTCTTTTCATCCATATTCCATCTCTGTCTACTGCTCCAAATATTTTTCTAAGAATTTTGCGTTCAATTTTTTCTGTTTTTATGATGCCAGATGCTCCAATTGTGGTCGTTTCTGACGCATACAATGCTTCAGGCAATACAACTGTTTTGTAATGTCTGAGTTTGGCCTGCCTTGATATGCTTTTCTTATTATAATGTTAGACATTTTGTTTGATCCTCCTATTTGTATATATATATATATATATATATACATATATATATATATATATATATATATATATATATATATATATATATATATATATATATATATATATATATATATGTATATATATATATATATATAGTATTATAATATTACAATATATATATTTGTAGGAGAAATGCTACTTTTGGTCATATTACCGCATAACTTGGGTAACGCACGCAAATATTCACTACCGCTAGGTTATATTAAAAAAAAATCAAATAAACACAATCAAGACCTCAATATTAAAAAAGTGACAAAGTGAAAGTGACAGAATTTTTTTTTCATTACAAAATAAAAGTTAAACAAAACGTTTTAAAATGAGTGTAATTCTATGGTCATACCGGGGCTGAGAAGAGTTCTTATGACGAATCCACACCAAACGGAGACAATTGAAAAATCAAATTCTGCATTTTTATATATATATATATATATATATATATATATATATATATATATATATATATATATATATATATATATATATATATATATATATATATATATATATGTATATATATATATATATATATATATATATATATATATATATATTTATAAATGCAGAATTTGATTTTTCAATTGTCTCCGTTTGGTGTGGATTCGTCATAAGAACTCTTCTCAGCCCCGGTATGACAATAGAATTACACTCATTTTAAAACGTTTTGTTTAACTTTTATTTTGTAATGAAAAAAAAATTTTGTCACTTTCAATTTGTCACTTTTTTAATATTGAGGTCTTGATTGTGTTTATTTGATTTTTTTTAATATAACCTAGCGGTATTGAATATTTGCGTGCGTAAAAGTAGCATTTCTCCTACTAAAAAACATGCGCCAAGATAGTACTGTTAATGCATGAATAATAAAAAATAAATTTTCACATGTGTATCAGCCGTTCGATACCAGTCAAATTACTAGGTACTTTTTCGTCACTACAAAGGCAGCGGAGATATTTTGAGTAATCAGGTTAAGTAGTTCCAAGCCAGTTACCTCATGGTTCCCAAACAGAACCATCCCCGAACAGGGACAAAACAGGACAATATCGAAGACGAAGAGTGAGAAAAATACAGAAAAACTCTGGGACGCCACGAAGAAAGGAAAATAACTACCAGTTCCAAGAAATCTGTAAGGAACCCTGGCATTAAGCTGAATACAGAAGAGTTCGAGAAGAACAAGGAAATCTCATGATAGTACCACTAGACAGGGACCTGACCTGGTGCGTAACTGATGACCTCAGTCCATAGAAAGAAATGCCCCGGTTGTTTAGCCGTTCATATCCTAGACCACAAAAGCTTAAAGCACAAGAAAAGAACCCGGTAATATCGTTTGTTATAACTCCACCTATTATAACTCCAATATTATTATTAGCTCTCTATTGGAGTTCCAACAAACGTGGTAGATATAAAAAACACTACCCCGTATATCTATCATGTAGTCGTGCGCAAAAAGGAAGGGTACAAGAATGTCAGGGAGCAGATAGTCACAATTTGTGCCTGATATGTGGCGAGAATGGCACAGGACAAAGGGAATGTGAGGAAGAACCATTCCTACATTACAAACGGTCATCGAGCTGACACAGGATGATGTCCTGTATCACAAAGGAGAGAGCTGGAGGAGGCAATTCGAGGAAAATTACAAAAATGATTTAAATACAGTGTGTTTGAAAAAGAACTGCCTAGTTTTAAGTATAAATTTAATAGAATTGAAATTGAAATTGGTTCAAACCATGACATCTCATTTTAAACTTTATAAATTTAATGTTGAAACTAATGAAAAACTAAATCAAAGAGTACATACAATAAAAGAGTGTACTCTCAAGTTTTGTTTTAACATTAATGGACTTCAACGTCGGAGCCATTTGTTGCCCTGCACACAACGAGACGCTATTAAACTTCTCCCCACGTATTCACCAAAATGTCAGGTGTAACTGTCCCAATCTAAAACGATAAACCTAAATGATTGATGTCTCGGATATTTTCATTGTACACAACATTTTTTATGTGGCCCCAAAAGAAAAAGTCCAATGGGGTTAAGTCTGGGCTTCGTGGTGGCTAAGAGATTAGGCCAGTTCTGCCTGTGCACCTTCCCGGAAAGCGAGTGTCTAGAGTCGCTCGCACGTGGTTACTGTAATGAGGTGGGGCGTCATCTTGTTGGAAAAAGACAAGCCCTTTTCCGCCTAAATATTATACATTTGGGGAAAGACATACTCTGTTAACATGTCGTAGTAACTCCATGTCCGCAGTAAGCCCCCATTTATTGGTTGTTCTACAAACATTACACGATCTTCCATCAAGCCGCACCAAACATTAACTTTGGGAAAGCCACGTTGATGCTGAATAAATTCATGAGGATGCTCTGACCCCCAAATTCTGCAGTTGTGACGGTCTACTGTTCTACTAACATGAAATGTAGCCTCATAAGGAAAGAAAACACTTTTACCTTTTAAAAGAAAATATTTTAAGGTAAACTCTAATCTCTTGATTTTATTAGTAGGTTTTATTTCGTGTAATAGTTGCAATTTTAAGGCACGCAAATGAAGTATTTTATGCACAGCATACATATTTAACAAAATCTTCAGAAATTCTAAGCCTTCCTGGCGATTTCCCTTTTAAAACTCTATCGGTTTCCTTGAAAGAATGAAGTCAATGATGGATAGTTCTTGCTGTAGGAAGTTCAACACCACACTGAGACGTCTAAAATTACGTTGCACTGCTAAAACAGATTCAGTTTGCACTAGCCAAATGAAACACTACGCTTAAATGAAACACTGAGCTTTTTGCTGCGGAGTAGCCATTGCACTGCATTGCACGCCTGAACTGAATTAAGCGAATTGAGCCCAGGCGTCGTCTCAAGGTCAAGCAGGCATGCCAGCTGCAGGGGAGCAAAACTTGGACAGTTGATGAATCAAACATCACAAACTAGAATAGTAACTATCACTTTGAACAATTTCTATGACACAATAAAACTATGGAGTTCTTTTTCAAACGCACTGTACATGTATAACAAAATCATCCCTCACTTCGGGGTTATGCGATAAGTGGTTCCATAGCGCACTGATTCTTTCCAGGAAGACCATTTGCCTGGAGAAGGTATGTATTTTACAAGCAAAGTCTAAAAATGAGCGAAGCTAATATTGCACAAAAACCTTTGTACAAACTTGGAATTAAACTCTTGATATGTAGTTGATAAGTCTGAAATTTCATTCTGATAAATTATGCATTAAAGATGCAATACGTTCGGGCAGACTTGAGTTTACTGGAAGCCTCTCTCTCTCTCTGGAATAAACTCTCCTACCTTCAATCGTAGATCTTTTGTTTCTAGCAACCTTGAGAGAAATAGTTTAATATGATAACTATTATTTATATCTTGTTGAGTTTGAAGATTTTGATAATATTAATAATATCATAACATTTGTCTGATATCGCTCAAAGTATAAGAAGTTACAATGCCTACCTTAATGTCGATAGTAGAGTTTTAATAGATAATAAAATAAATTAATAGTAAAATAAGATAAAAAGAGTATAAATTTTAAATGTTGAATGAAAATTATGCCAGGAACTGAAAAAGAATTAAGTAAATTGTTAGTTTGGAGGTTTTTTTATAATTCACCGTTTTTATATGTTGTTAATTATTAATAGAATGTTGAATTATTGCGTTATTTGGTAGAGCTCCATCATGCTGAAAACACATGTTTGCTCGCATCTGTAAATGGCATATTTTCCAGAAGCACAGGAAGTTGTTCTTGAAGAAATTGAAAATATCTCACTAAGTAAAATCCCTTCGTAAAAAGATGGCCAATCAAATGTCCATTAACAATACCACACACTGTAATTTCGAAGTGTCCTTGGTTTTCAATCGCATTGACAAAATGTGGATTTTTAATAGTCCAAAAATGTTCAGTTTTTTACTGGGCTTATACAAGGTTTTTTTTAAGCCCGATAGAACTAGAAATTGTAAAAAGGACAGTGCCCCAATTCCTGCGACCGACGACGAATGGATAAATTTGGATATTCTTCCACAATTTCGTTACAGCGGCGATATTCTATTCAGCACTCTCATTTCTTCGACGCGTTGATGTTATTGCATCCTTTAGAGAGTAGGTGGTATGCAATCTATCAACAGTTCGACATAGTGCGCCATAAAAATCACGAAGTAGTCTATATGTTGCGCGAATCGATGACTGATTTTCAAAGTAAATTTGTATAATTTGGTAGCGTTGTTCAAACGCGAATATATTCATGATGATTTGCTAAAGTATCTCTTCTCAGCGGTGTCACCTTCATCATTGAAGGTTCGCAACAATTTGAGCAAAATAGTTTCTGCTCTAGGCTGTTCTTATTAGTGAATTGCTGTTCATTCACTTATAGACAAGTTCGTGATTTAAATTGTTTTTTTAGGGGTCGTTTGGCTTTAACGACTCTCTGCACTGCGACCAACTTGACCTATTGTGCTTGACCCTACTACAATTACTCTCCCAGGAATTCAACTTCGTGAACGAAGTATAAGATATTCCTGAGAGGCTTGCTACTCAGCTACAAGGTGGTCATTCTTGCGACCCCAAAGTGGGCAAGCCTTATGTGTGCTAGCGCTACACAAGTGCACATTATGTGTTCAGCGGTTTCCTCGTCTGATTCACATAATCTACAGCCAACTTCTTCTACCTTTCCCGTTTTTGTAGGTGATATCTCACCGGACAGTGTCCTGTGAGTATGCCTACCAAAGTTCTGATTTCTCTTCTAGAGAAGCTTAGCATCATCTGCGTTTTTGCGGCAGAATAGTTTATGAGCATTTTAGCTTGTCTCTGTTCTGGTGTGTTCTTCCAGTAGGTTTGTTTTTGCTCCTCTTCCCATTTCTTAGCCCCCTGCTTTACATGGGCCTTTGTAAGCCCAAGTTGGCTCCGGGCCAAAGAAGTGAGCCTCGGCCCCGACGAGTACGTCGGCAATTTCGTTCCCATATATGCCCTGGTGACCCGGCGACAACATTAGCGTCAGTCTGTTACCTTTCACCAGTTGCTCCAGGGTTTATTTACAGTTCCAGGTTAACTTGGAATAAAAGTTGTGGACTTTTAAATTCCTTAGAGCTACCTGGCTGTCCGTTAGGATGTAGATTTGCACTCCTTTAAGAGGTTTTTTTAGGCAGATTTGTGCTTTGTCTTGTCTATTCTATGTCTATGCTATGTCTTTCAATGGCTATAATTTCAGCCTGTAGTACCGTGGGATCCTGGCCCAATGCCGTGGACTCCCTGTGACTCCGGCTGTATAAGCCAATTGCTGTACCCTTAGCAGTTTTTGATGCGTCGGTGTACCACATGGACGCTGTGTCTTTCAGATGTTGGATTCTTTGAAGACAGCTTTGGCGGTCATTAATGACCACTTCAACGGCTGTGCCAAAGTCGTATTCTGTAGACATCGTGTCCCAGGGATGCTTCAGAAATTCCTTTCCGATTTGTTTCCTTATTCCCATGTGTATCTGAATAGGCGATATACACCTTAGTCTCAGAGCACAGAGAAGAGCTTCTTTTTCTACCTGTTTTTGCAGTGGGAGTAGGACCAACAAAAGTTCCATTGCTGTGGTTGGAGTAGATTGCATCGCTCCTGTTATACCCAAGCATGCGAGCCGTTGAAGCTTTTATAGCATGCTTTGGGTCTTTTTTCATTTGTTTTGTACCACCATATAAGTGAACCGTATGTGATAATCGGTCTTACCACTGCTGTGTAAGACCATAGGACCATTTTGGGTTTTAGTCGCCATGTTTTCCCAAAAAGCTTACGGCAGATCCATAAGGCCGCTGTGGCTTTTGAGAGCGTTTAGTTCACATGCGAGTTCCAAGTGAGTTTTTTATCCAAGGTTATTATCCCTAGATATTTCACCTCCTCGGAGAAATCTAACGTCTGACCATCAATGCTCGGATCTGTCAAGTTCAGATTCCTCTTTCGGGTAAAGGCGACCATTACTGTTTTGTTCGAGTTGACACTAAGGCCCTCCTTCTTGCTCCAACAGTTGATGATGTTAAGTGCACTCTGTGCAAGGTTCATGATTGTACTACCAAACTTACCCCTTATTATGATAGCAACATCGTCTGCATAACAAACCGCCTTACACCCGTTCTTCGTAAACACATCTAGGAGATCATCAACGACCAGGCACCACAGCAGAGGCGATAACACCTCCCCCCCCGCTTGGGGATAGCCTCTCTCTGTAGTTACCGTCCTCGTTGATCCCCCCAATGCGGCATTAATTTTACGATTGGTCAGAATGTCTTGAATCCACTCAACGATAAGGTCTTCGTTCCCTTTGTTGGTGGCTGCATACTTCATTGATAAACGAGTTGTGTTGTCAAACGCTCCCTCTATATCAATAAAGATTCCTACTGCAATTTCTTTGCAGACCAGCGCTGCTTCCAATGTGGTCGTTAACTCGTGTAAAGCGTCCACTGTAGATTTGCCTGGCTTATAAACGTATTGGTGCTTATATAGAGGATTTCTTTTGAGAGGGCCGCACCGTATGTTATTGTCCACAATTTTCTCCATTATTTTCAGGAGGAAGGAAGTGAGGTTAATTGACCGGTAGGACTTTGCAAGGTCTTGAGGCCTGCGCCCTTGCTTAGGGATGAATATCACCTTGGCCTCTTTCCATTCCAGCGGTATGTACGCCAGTCGAAAGCTGGCCTTAAATATCTCAGCAATGCATGGGGCTATGGTTTCGATTCCCTTCTGCAGCATTGCCGGAAAAATGCCAGCGGGTCCGGCAGACTTAAATGGCTTAAAACTGTTGCGCCCATGCGACATTACCCACAGCCCATGCGACTTTTTGTAAACATGGTTGTGGCCATGTTTTTGCAAATTTTGGTTGGGCGTTTCATCTGCGTTATCCCTTGATCAATTATATTGATTTAGAGCCGAGAAAGTGCGTCTGCAGTAAAACGCTTAGGCTTTCCTCTAAATCTTTGGTATACTTACCATTCGGTGTCTTAATCAGCCCAATTTAATTTGAGTGGTCCTTTGCCAAAACCTTTTGCAGCCTTGCCGTTGAGGCCAATTGATCGATGCCCTCACAGAAGTCACGACAGATTTTCCTTTTCGACCTTCTCAATTCTTTATTGTAATCAGTAAGTGCTACTCTATAGGCTTCCCAGTTGCCTGTTTATTTCGCACCGTTGAAAGCTTTCCTGGCCGCCTTTCTCAGAAGTCCTAGCACTTTGTTCCACCAAGGAACAGCCCTTGATTTCTGCATCTTTTTGAGAGGATTGCTAGTCTCATAGGCATGTGTTAGCACTCTATTTACATGAGACGATGATTCTTCCAGCTCGTCTGTTGTGTTTATTTTGAGGCTGAGACCTTTGGTTTCCTGCCTGAGGATCTCCTTATAGAGTTCCCAATTAGTAAATGATTATGACTATTACCATATTGTGTCTCAGCTAAGTGGAACATAATCTTTTGGTGGTCTGATATTGATAGTCGTCGAGTACTCGCCAATCTTTGATTAAATCTGTTGTAAAAGCATCAGCTAGAGTCAAATCTAGAACCTCCTGTCTGATTGCATTTATAAAGGTGGGTTTACTGCCCCTGTTAACGATCTCCACGATCGTTAGTACATAACTATTCGAGTAATTGCTTACTTATATTATTTATATCCATGCTGCCCCACACCTTATGATGTGCGTTGGCATCGCAGCCCAGAATGTAGTGCTTGTTGCGCTTTTTGCACCAGTCCACGAGGCGTATAGTTTCCTCTGGTGGAGGGTTGTCCATATCACCCGCAAAGTAGACCGAGGCCAAAATAATGTGCCTCTTGCCTCCTTCCGTCGGGATCTCCACGACTGCCACTGCCTGGTCTCCTGCGGTGAGTTCTGGAACAGGTACAATATTAATATCCTTTCTGAACATCAGCACTGCTCTTGGTTTAGGACATGTATTGTCATAAGCCAGCTTACATATGTCAGTAGGTGGCCCCTGACAAGTCCCTGCTTAATCCAGGGTTCTTGCAGAAACCCAATACCAACATTTACCTGTTTAAAGGCCATGTGTAGGGCGCTGGTCGCCGCTTTGGAGTGGTGCAGGTTTATTTGCTGACACCACAACATGACTCCTCCTTGTTTTATTAGGTTTTAGTCGCCGGACTTCCTGGGCTTCTTAAAGCTTCTCAGGTTAATAAGGCTTCTTCTTAGAGGGTCCTGCGACTTTGTGATTATTTTTATGGTGGTGTCTTCTGACCTCTTCCCAGGGCCGGATGAGGAAGTGCTGGGCTGTGATTGCGTCCCTTTTGCACCCTACGTCGTTCTCTTAACAGGATCCATCCAAAGCCATATAAATATATATATATATATATATATATATATATATATATATATATATATATATAACATTTTACAATACAATACATATAACGTTGAACGATTTATTTATTTTTATTACGATTTGTTAACAGCCTCTGCATTCATGAACGTTGTTATCGCTATCTCTATTTGAGTTCCTACCTGTAAATCAGGGTTTAAGTATTCCGTTAGCCAATGTCCAAAGTACTTAAATTTAGGAACTCCTTCAATGGGTGTGCCGTCTACTACAATATCGGCTTGGACATTCGGATTTTTACTAATTATCATTACTTATCTTTGTTTTTCTGATGTTTAATTTTATACCTACGGCCTCTCCTTCCGCTAGGATTGCATCCATGAAGCGTTGTAATCCTTCTAAACTATCCGAAAACACTACTGTTTCATCCGCATATCTCAGGTTGTGAAATATTTTTCCGTTAACTTTAATGCCGTCATTAGTATCTTGTAGTGCCCTCTGAAAGATTTCCACTGAGTATATATTAAAAAGCAGAGGTGACAGCACGCATACCTGCCTCACTCCCTTTTTTATGAAGGTCTTTTCCGTGTTCCCGTCTTCGGTTCTCACTGTTGCAGATTGTTGCCAATATAGATTTCGGATCAAGTTTACGTCTAGGGTTTCTGGTTCGGATATATGCGAACCGCAAAACCGCGGTTTTCTGTTCAAAAACCGAAACCGCATAACCGTCATAAAAAAAACGCGGTTTTCGGTTTTACCTAAAGATAAATAAAAATAAAATACATTGAATTGGTGCTCTTTCAAACATTGCAATATGTTGTTGCAAAAATGGTAACCATCGATGGTATATGTGTTCGATCAATTTCAAAATTTGCTTTTATTCGGAAAGCAATAGCTGGCCGGTTTCCCAACCAAATCTTGCCAAAATGTTCTTCAGGTGTTATGACCTTAATTCAAAAGGAATGTGAAGAAAGAAATGATTTTAAAGTTTCAAGAATTAAAAGCAAATGGACAAAAAATTAGTACTACGCTAGAAGAGTGGACTTATTTTATTTGGGTGGACTTTGAGACGCCGAAGATATTTAAACATTAATATTCATGTTAAAAACAAATTTTATTGCAATTTTGGCTTTCTGCGAATTGAAGGAACTAGTTCTGCAAATAATATCGTAATGAGTGTTGAAAAACATTTAGATTCATTTGATATCGGTTTCAGAAATAATATTGTGGGTGACTTGGATTAGAAAGTTGTAGTTCGCGGTGACGTAGCGACGCCTTTGTCCAAAATTTCGCAACGCGGTTTTTAGTCACGCTTTACCACAAGCTTTCCCTTCACCAAAATATAAAACTTGTTTCGCTATCTGCAAAATTGAGAAAACTACAGAGGAAAAACCACCGCGAGTTCCCTAATTTTGACCTAGATTAACAAGGTGAACTTTGCCGCGACGTCGCGACGCCGCTGTCAAAGATTTTGCAACGCGGTTTTCACTAGCGCTTCCTGACAAGCTTTCCCTTCAACAAAACGTGAAAACTTGTTTCGCTAGCTTGAAAATTACGAAAACTACGGCGGAAAAACCAGCTGCCGCATAAGAAAATTGAACTTCGTGGTAATGTCGCGACGCCGTTATCAAAGATTTCGCAATGCGGTTTTCAGTTTTGCTTTCCGACCACGTTTACTCTAACGAAACGTCGAATTTGTTGCGGGAGCTGCGGAATTTCGAAAAAAGAAATGCAACCAATCGTCCGTAGATCTAACTTTGTCGGGCCGTCACGGCGTTTGTTTTCGAGCGATTTCATACGTGGTTTACAATTTCTAATCGCAAAAACCTCAAAGTTTAATTGAGTCTGGGGTTTATTGCCGTGGGATTATTATTGAGTAAGATACTACACATAATGATAGCCGGGTAATAAAAAAATGGTACAGATTGTCCTTCTGAACAAAAATTTGCATTAACCATACAATTCATTTTGCTGTGTGCGACACTTTTTACAAGAAATCATCTCAAGTCGATATCAGCTGTAGCAGGGAAAATGGAGATTTATTTCCAGAAGAATCGCACGATGAAGATATGGATAATGCGTATTACGTCGAAGAAGATACTGCACATAATGATAGCCGGGTAATAAAAAAATGGTACAGATTGTCCTTCTGAACAAAAATTTGCATTAACCATACAATTCATTTTGCTGTGTGCGACACTTTTTACAAGAAATCATCTCAAGTAGATATCAGCTGTAGCAGGGAAAATGGAGATTTATTTCCAGAAGAATCGCACGATGAAGATATGGATAATGCGTATTACGTCGAAGAAGATACTGCACATAATGATAGCCGGGTAATAAAAAAATGGTACAGATTGTCCTTCTGAACAAAAATTTGCATTAACCATACAATTCATTTTGCTGTGTGCGACACTTTTTACAAGAAATCATCTCAAGTAGATATCAGCTGTAGCAGGGAAAATGGAAATTTATTTCCAGAAGAATCGCACGATGAAGATATGGATAATGCGTATTGCGTCGAAGAAGATACTGAAATTTAAAGTAATTTACAAATGGTAAGAAAACTTGTAAATTATTTTCGTTTATCTCCGATAAAATCAGTTTCCTACAACTAAAAGTAAAAGCTCTTCTTGAAAGATAATTTTCCCTAAGCGGCAACTTTTGTACAAAACTAAGATCTCGTTTGAATATACTTCCTAAAAACCGAACCCGAAACCGAAACCGCGGTTTTTAATTTTCAAAAACCGAAAGCCGCGGTTTTGAAAAAGTGCGGATATTCAGGAACCCTATTTGCGTCTTATTCGTCTAGTCTTTTGATTGTTATATTTTAATTAATGTGTTGTGTTTGACATTGTCGAAAGCCTTTTGATAGTCGATGTAACACGCGTATACATCGTTTTGCTGGTCTCTACATTTTTGTAGTAAGATATTGAGACTATAAAGTGCTTCTCGTGTTCCCATTCCTTGTTAGAGTATACTGATCTTAAATGTCAAAAAGTGAGCGCGGTATGACAGTTGGTTTGACAGCTAACCTATCGTATGTTCTATTTAAGCAAAAAAAAAACACCCTATGTAAAGGATTTCGTCCATCCACAACATATGCTGACAAAACTTATTGTCATTGATCTGTAATTTTACCAATACTTGGGCAGGAAAAGCAATTCTCCGTTGTTGATGTTGATTTGATGATTTTTCTAATCATTGAAGTTTATAATTGTGATAACTATTTTCTTTTACAATGTTTCGTACCGAACTACATTTTAAATTCAACTCACGACAGCCTTCGAAACGAGTTCCTTGGATGTTCTTTAAAATACTGCAAAACGATGGCAACAGTATTGTCAGATGACACTTTCAAAAAATTTTCTTCCCTTTCGAGAAAAAAATGCCTTGTTTTTTTGTGAGTAAATTACGTTCCAATCTTGCAAATATTTTTAAGCTTGGAATAACACGTTCGGGGTATCTCTGGGTGCATAACTGAAGTGCTCTTCTAAGTTTCTTTTGAGATCCTCCATAAACTAATTACATTACTACCTTTTCGTTGTGCATTAACATTTTTAAAAAGCAAATTAAAACAACAATTTAATATAATATATAATATAACTAATAATAATACATAATAATAATAACTTATTGACTAAACAACTTATTAAGTGACTATCAATTGCTTAATTGTGAAATTAAATATAGGCTGTGATAAAGCTTGTACCATATTATAACAAGAATTTGCCATTTGTTTCCAAAGGTTACGTTTAAATCGTGAAGATAGGGAATTTTTGGTAATATTTTTTCTTATCGTTTATCGATAATTTTTTTAAACGGAAACTTATTTTTTTTTAAATAACATGTATTCATAGAAAAATAGCTATTTGCAATTTGCCAAAATATAGTTCTACTTCTGGGAAAATGTCATGGAAATTCTTGATGACGTCCTATTTTTATTTTCCAAATATGGAAATATGCAAGTTCGGTTTAAAGTAGACCTTCCTTAATCTCATTTATGAACCTTTTTTCAGATTTATTCTATCGTTTTTCCTTTTCTTATAATATAGCTCAGATATCCAATTTCGCTTACCTTGTATTTATTGGGTATCATTATTTCACTCTTGAAACCAAGCGGCTAGGGCGATATTGACAAATGAAGTATCGCTGGATTCTTCTTAACACAGAAGGCGACATTAAATATCATCGTCATTAGCGTTATATATTTGAAGCTTAACCGAGTCGGATGTATCTCTTGGAAATGAGGAATATTAGTTCGAATATTAGTAACGTTGAAAATTGGTTCTTTTCAGCACCAACCCTCAACATAAGCGTGCGAACACACTTAAACCTTTTACGCTTCCGTTTTAAATATATGCTAATTTATATTCTCCGGAACTCGAGTGTCATTATTCTATTCTAAAATTTAAACGGTTGGACCTATTTAGACAAACTAAGTATCGTTGGATTTCCCTCGGAACTCAGAGAGCGATGCACGAAATGATGAACAACTGTAACTACGTAAATAGAATGTTACTTTTTATTTGATTATTCGAAATCTTAATGACAGTTGATTTTTTATTGCAAGTTTGGCAAAAAATTCAGGTATAGTTTTAGGGATACTCTCACCCCTCAAAGATATGATTAAAGCAATTTTATAAAGTCGAACTTGTACACCCATAGATTAAAATTAGAATACATTAATAGTTTTTGCTGAATACCATACAACTTGCTTTAAACTAAACTTGTAGTCCTAAACTACTAAATTAATAACCGTTTAATACATGTATTTTCAAATCAGAGCTTGTAACTATTTCGATGGAACATATTTCGATATCGAGTTGATACTTGAGTATCTTCCGACCCCCTCATGTTGAAGTTTCTGCAGAAATTGGAAACTTAAACGAACTTGCTAATTGCAACTGAATGTATCTCAATTAGAGAACAGTGTTTACATGCATATGGCATCGTTTACATCTTTCTATTTAAACATATTGAGATTAAACATTTCAAATACTCCACGTCCCTTATTCGATATAAAATAATGATTTCTATGTGCAGTAAACTATGGCAAATGTGTATAACATAAATATAGAGCACAAAGTTTAAATATGCATAAAGAATGTATAAAGACATGTATGAAGAATAGAATCACTTAGACATGTTGCTATATAGCTATCTAAACTATTTGGCATAGTTGTAAACACAAAATTGTGGAAGTTGATTCCAATGTTCATGATCGTAATCTTACACTTCGCAGAACGATAAATAATGCAATTCATTACTACATATCCAAGGGTTAGACAGTCAGTTATTATTGTGAATAAATATTGATTTTGATATTCTCAGTACTAGGATCACAGTCCCAGACAGGCGTGCGTACTTATCGTAATGGACGACAAAACCACAACAAAGCAGTTCGGGTAGTGTTGCAATTGGTTTAATAAAACTTTTTAACACAGATTTTATTCGTCGTCGACAGAATAAGATGCAGTTGACCGATCATCGCTCAATACATCGTTTGCAGTTCACTGGTTGAGTGCGGACTGATAAGATCTCGCCGCTCAGACTCACTCTCAGCGCTCAGACAATAAATATTTTACAGTATTGATGGATCACAGAAAATCTAGACCTCATGTCAATCTTGTTACTGACGCGTTTACAAATAAATAATTATTGGCAGGGTCACGAATATCGCGATGTTTATTGACTGTTTAACCCTTGCCATAGAAATGTATGAAGAAAAAAGCCAAGAAGAGGAATGCACAGACATCGTTATTGCAATTTTTGCAGAATAAACATTTTTATGAAATGAAAATGCATTTCTTTAAATTATTTTTAATAGATGTTTGAATTTATTAATCGCGTTTTATTTGTTGAAAAACGTGGAGAAGATTTGTTTAGGATATAATTGGATCTTTTTGTATATATTTTACCACGTTTAGTCCGTTTTAAAAGAGTCTGGAATAATAGCGGAAGCGATTAACTAGACAATGTGAGGAGTTTTAGTAACTTTTAACACTTGATCGGGCGCTCTGAATAAATTTATACCCTATAATTTGCATTGTATAAAAGCTCATATATTTTAAATATCTATCTCTCCACTTCGCAGTGCCTTTCGTTAATAAAAGCACAGTTTGAAAGAAAAATAATAATATCTATCTTTATTACAGAAGTTACAGAAGTTGTGGACATTACAGAAGTTGTGGAAAAAGACGAAAAAATATGTGCAAATACAAATACAAGCGTAAACACAAAAACAACTTAAATTAAAATAAACAATTATGGCAGTAAATCACGTTCATCATAAGCAGGTTCCATAAGTGAGCAAAACGGATGTTTTATGGGAGCTATTCTACTGTTCCGATTTTTACATTATCGGTCCAGGATGCCTTTGTTTTTGACCTGGTCTCTAAACTTTTGTGGTAGTATGTAAAGTCTGCCAAGGATTGGAGGGATTTCAGTTCTTTCGTATAGGAGCATATTGGAGCGATTATGTAAAGGGTTGTGTGGTTGACAATCTTTTGTGATAGTTCCCAGTGCGGATCTTTCGGCAATTTCTATGGTACGTCGAGTCCTTTTGTTCGTGTTCGGTCAGCAAATGGTTTTGTAAATTGTCGTCGTAGTCTTCGTGTTTTGATCTTTTGATTATTTCGTGTTTGCGATCTCTTACATGAATTTAAATTTGTATTCCTAATTATAGGGTAGGCACACATTCGGCGGAGCATAAAAATTTAACATTCATGTAAAAGATCGTAAACGCGAAATAATCAAAAGATCAAAACACGAAGACTACGACGACAATGTACAATTGGCCTTAGCCAACTTTAATATGTGGAGAGTTGATAGGGATCCGCTGCAAGAGTAAAAAAGATTTGACAATTGAAAGGGTTAGAGCGTAGTCTCCATTTGATTTGATTGAACCAATTGAATTTATCACTTGTCGTGGCAGACATACATTTGTGTAGTTTTAAAAATATATAAGTCGTTTCCAAAAACACTCTTTTCTATTGATTGGTTTCCCGTGCTATTTATATTTACCGTGTATATTGACCGTGATATTTGGACCTTTTCATAACCAAATTTGTGATCAAATTGTGCAGCATGTTTGGCTAAAGTGCAGGTCTGTTTTAGATTGAATGTGTCTGACTTGTGCGATGTAATTCAATCTTTGAGTCTCCAGCTAGTTTGTTCAATATATATATATATATATATATATATATATATATATATATATATATATATATATATATATATATATATATATATCCAGTATCATTACTTCTCATTAGCCTACATACATACAATATTTTAAAAATAATCTGACAAATTATCTCTGGGTTTGGTAAACATCATCTTGATAGTCAGATTATTTTTGTAGGACAATTGTACATTGGTATATTCTCTGTAAACAAACCTGTCAAAACACAAGTCAAACCTGGGAAATATTGGATTGACATCCTGTACCGAATTTTTGTGAGATTTAATGACACTTAGCGTTACTCCGGTTAAACAACAGTAGTTTATGATACAAGTGCACAAAATTCTTTCACACACGTGTGTCATACATTATTTTATCAACGAAGCATGTTAAAATAATGTTGAATCTACAAAAAAAAACAATTGTTTCTTACCGATAATAATGTAAAAATTGTAATTTTGACTGACAACATACTTCAAATCACTGACATAATAAGGTTAAAGCGTTAAGCGCCTCAGTGGAAAAAAATGCTAATTAGTAAAAACGCACAGTATGGGGAACACTATTTGGTGGTTGTCGATGAGTAGGGAATGATGGTTCCTTCTAGGCCCTCCAACTCCACTGACCCTGACACTTCCGGTTTCGATCTTAAGTTTTCCCGCCTGTGTCAAATTTTTAATTTTCCCGCCCACACTGAATTTTTAATTTTCCCGCGCACAGTGCCGGAACAGAAAATGGGCCGGCCGGATGTGCTAAACCGGATGTGGGGAGTGCAAACCGGAAGTGGGAATCCTGAAACGAAGGTCGAAACCGGAAGTCGAAACCGGAAACCGAAGTCGAAACCAGATCTCACACTCAGCTTGGGGTTAAATAGACCTCAAACGTGGTACTACATAGACCTCACACCCAGCCTGGGGTTACATAGGCCTTGCACGTGGGGCTACATAGACCTCACACTCTCATCTGTGGAAAACCAGAAGTGGGAAACCGGATGCGGGAGTGGAAACCGAAAACGGATGTCGAAACCGGAAGTGTCTAGGTCAACGGATGTGGAGGGCCTAGAAGGAACCATGTTTCCCTACTGTGATGTAATCTAGATTAACCTAGATTTAATCTAGATTAGATTATAGTTAAGTTATGTTATATTAGAGCCAGATAAATCCAGGCTGAGAGGCCGAGACTTCTTGATTCAAGATAATTCAATTTTAATATACGTCAGAAAGTTTATTTTTACTACGTTTATGTTTTTTGTTTAGTGACGTGCGCTGTTGCCATAGTAACAGCAAACAGAAATCGTTTAATAATGAAACTCATTTGATTTACATTGGACTTTTACGCACGATTTGGAAACTTTTACACACGATTATAATAATGGCATCCTTCACATACAATAATGTATTTATTAATGTGTTCATTTTGGTATGTGAGTGGATAAAAGTTTATTTAGTAATCTTGGAGGATAATCATAGTTAACGCATAGTACAACTAATCTTATCAAACTATTGTTATTTAGAGACTAATGGCTAGTTTTTATTAATGTGTATTTCATTACTAATAACAGATTAATTTTATGTTTGTTTGGACGGTAAGACCTATAATGGAGCAACCGTCCTGAGGCACCTGGATTCATATACCAAGACGTTATTATTTTGTTTTGTCTCCTCTGATTTGATGTCCAGGAAAGGAACGACATTATCAGAATCTTTGGTTTCTATAATGAATTTAAGCAATGACTCATAGCTTGTTGAAAACACGTACTAATTCATCGGCACTATCAGCGAGGAAACTTAGGATTAAGTCATCTACATATCTTTTTGAATTTCAAAGCTAATTGTACCTAAACAGGTGTCCAATAAGTCATCCATTACATATTGAGCGATTATTGGTGAAACAGGGCTGTGCATTGGCATTCCCAGAAATTGTTAGTAGAACAGATTGTTGTACCTGAAGTCTAGTAGTATAAGAAAGGAAGTTTTGTTGATACTACAATGCATCTTAATTTCATTCCAATGGACTCTTTTGATAAATTGAATGTGATATAGTTGAGACTTAACGTAAAGACTAATCTTGACCTACTTTTCTGGTAGTTTGAACTAATTAATATCTTCACAAAACTGGAAAACATCTTTGATATAGTAAGAATTCTCTTTGACATATGCGATAGTAAGAAAATCTGTGACTAATTGGGCGACACCCCTATTAGTACTATTAGTAGCCGAAATTATGGGTCTCAATTGAAGTGTTGGTTTGTGTATTTTCGGTAAACCATAAAATTTAATATTTTTTGGCTTCTTAGTTGGTAATCATTAGTTTCCTTTCTAAATACGAAATAAGTTTGTTAGGTTTTTTCTGCTAGGTGGTTGATGGAGAATCTTTTTGAATGGGAAAGAAGGAGATAATAGGGGAATTGTAAGGAAAAGTAAAGTTTGGGTCAGCTTAGGTTACAATCATTTCGTTTTTTTGACACTAAGCAGTTTTCTAGTAATGTGACTTTTAGTAATTACTAACGAATATTAAAAAAATATACCTTATATAGTTAAAATCACATTTTTTATAAATGCTACTTTCGCTCCGAATAAATCAATTACCAGCACATTGGGTAATAAAACTAAACTAAAAATAATGAGCCAAAAATATAGCCTCCATATATGTAATACATCACTTAATACTAAAGAAAAACTCAATATTAAACTTATTTTTATCTGTATAACAGGAAAGTAAGGAAAGATCCTATGTTCTAGACCAGGGGTTCCCAAAGTGCGGCCAGCGGGCGAAATGCGGCCCGCATAGCCCGCGAATTTGGCCCGCGATATCGATACGATATACTCCCTCTGTCCGGAAATATGGTATACATTAAAAAAAATCGTACATTATCGTGAATATAGAAAACATATAACAAGATTCATTATATTATTATAGTATATATTAATGGTAACATAAGCTAATATAAATGACATGGGTCATGTTCTTCTTGGTTTAGAACTTACCGATCAAAGACCGTTTTTTTAAGATAAATAAAATTGGTACCGCTACCAAACGAATATGGAAAATTACGAAGAAGAATTGATAAACTTAGAAAGAAGAGATTCCAAACATAAACACTTGACTACAGAACATCGTCATGGTATCTTAGAAAAATTATTACAGCACATGAAATAGAACAAGTTAAAACAAGTATCCCGGCTAACCGTAGGTAGAATTTTTAACTTACAGCACAAGCTCAATACAGAGAAGGTAAAATATGTGTCGATATTTCTTCAAAAAAGAAAAAAAAAATGCGGAAGAATTATTCTAACAATTTAGCGCAAATAAAGAATACACCATTAAATCGTCGAAGAACGCTTCGCAGTCTTTCTTTCGCAATTAGAATTCCAAAATCGTATGGCCAAATCATATTTTAATTTAAATTATTCTTATGTAATTACAGTTTTTATAAAAAAGTTACTTTTCATGTAAATTATTAGTTTTATTATTTTTTTTTTCGCAAATGTATACTATATTTCCGGACAACAAAAATCGCGAAATGTATACCATATTTCCGGACGCAGGGGAGTATTATTTTTTCATTAAAAAATGAATAAGTAAATAGTAAAATAAATAATAAATATTACAAGTAAGATGCAAAAAAATATTTAAAAAAATTTCTTACAGAGCTTTAACCATAAGTGTTTGTATCAATAAAATATTGTTTAGTTTATATTTTAAAAAATATTTCATTATGTCTAATACACATTTGTACAGAAATATAATATAGTAGTCTCAAATAGATACAGAACTGTTACAGGAATTACAGGAAAATATCGATGATAAGAATTCTTATCGGAACAATTCCTTAATTGATTTTTATAAAGGATTCATGCGTGAATTATCCGAAGATACGAAAACATGCTCAAAAAATGTTTTAATTATTTGGGAACACACATATTTGCGAAAAAACTTTTTCAATTATGAGCATATATAAGTTGAAATTAAGATCAAAATTGAGTGATCATTTGAAAAATTGAGAAAATTATTTACAAGCAGTATTAAGAATACATTCGACGGACATACAAGGTATCCATTAATCACGTGATGTTTTTTAGCATTTTTTTTTATTTTAATAAATTTATAATTAAAGATTTATATTTATATTAAATTTAATATACTAATAAAAAAAAGTAAGAAATAGTTTATATAATAAAATATATTTAAAACAAAAAAAAACGAGGTTATTGTTTTGATTTTATTCCGTTTTTTTTTTGGCCCGCCCAAAAAATCGGTAATATTTAATTGGCCCGCCTAAGATAAACTTTGGTAACCCCTGTTCTAGACCCACCTCCACCTACGAACTTGACCTTGACCTGACCTCGACCTGACCTTGGCATTGACTTTGACCTGAACTTGACCTGATCTTGGCCTTGACTTGACCTTGGTATTGACCTTGACAATGAAAAAACCTTGGCACTTCCGGTTGTCTGCGCGGGAAAATTCAAAATTTGACGCGGGCTTGAAAATTCAAAATCGGTTGCGGAGTGGGCATGCATTGACCTTAAATTAACTTCTAAAGATTTATTAGCTTATCAGTAGTATACGTGTCCAAGCGTGTGTGTGTAGATGCGAGGGTATGGGGAGTAGATTACGAGTTTTATACTAGACAAGCGGGAAAATTAAAAATTTGACCTGGGCGGGAAAATTTAAAATGGGTTGCGGGGTGAGCATATTTGCAGATATATTAGGGGTTGATTCAAATGGATAATTTGTGGACCTGCGCATGCGTGAGATTTGAACACGTTACTTCTTATATTTGCTGTTTGAACTTGTCTGAGCAGATTTAAAGTTCCCACAGACGAGCATATTACCTGTGAAATTTGTATGAATAATTTCCTGTGTGTAAAAAAAATCTTAAACTTGTTTGATCTTTAGTCATAATTTTTGGAATTGCTCTGTTTTACACACCGGCGTAAAAATAGTAAAATTGACCTTGAAATTTTGCATGGTAGTAAAATCGCTTAGCCGATTAAAGGAAGAGTAAATGAGAGAGATGCAAAATAATTTAATACCGTAGTCAGCAATTTTTTTACAGCGATATTACATACCGTAGTCATCAATTTTTTTTATACAGAAAATGATAACGTAGTAACTTGCAGTGGGGTAAGATCGTAAACGGGGCAAGATCGTAATTTGTCTATATTTATTCTTACATAAATGAGAATATAATAGCTAATAGTTAGAAACCTGTATTAAATTTATATGAGGCGATCTATATAAATGTCTCCCAATTACCCAGGGAGTAACCGTATTATATCTTCATTATGGAGTACAAGTTTACGTGCAGTTTGCAACAAATCTAGAGTCGTCCAAAAAAGTGCAAGGAAATTTTTTAAAGTTAAGTACATTAAATAAATAAATTACATCAGATGTCCAAAATTTACTGAGAAAACCGCTACTTCGGTCTTGCCCCTAAAATATTAATGCATGGGGTAAGACCGGAGCATGCAGCGGGCAAGATCGCAGTGGTCTCCGCTGATCATATATTTGGTTATTTCTTCTGATATTTTCTTACAACACTTATGTTTATAAAATTTTTAGATTCAAAATGGTTCCAAATTACGTTAGGAAAACAAATCGAAAGTCGTATACCTCAGAAACATTTGAAGAAGTCTTAGCATAAATTAGGGCTGGAAATATAAATGCATTTAAAGCTAGCAAAAAATGTAAAATACCGATCAACACCATAATGGATCGTTTAAAACAGGGGTCTCCAAACTTTCCAGCCTTAGGGCCATACTGATTACTCCAGTAAGTTCCGAGGGCCAAAACCATATTATCATTGTTGCCGGTGGTAAAAAGTGAAATAGTCCACTGATTGGTGAAAAAAGTGAAAAAAGTCCGAAAAAGAACGCAACGTTTAAAGAAGGCTGTAAATCCGACTAAAGTCCGCAAAACGGCAACACTGCATATTATTAATTTTCTGTTTTTCCTGTCATTATCTGTAATTTCTAGATTAGTCGTAGAGTACGAGCCATGAGGAGTAACGTGACACGACATCTGGTGGACACAAGCGGAAATAGGTAGTACCTTCTATCGCTAACAGATGGCGCTAATAGCACGTACAGAATAATCTCGTTGGTTCGAGAAAGTTCTGGTGTCTTCCACTCATTTCTAGATGGAAGTAATTGGAATATATAAGAAGGCTAGTGGCGCAACCACAAGTCAGTTCCTATGACACTGTTGTGAAATAAAATAGTGCGTACCTCCTTAAAACGTGTTTGTGCGTGTTTAAGTTTAAGACATCTTTGTAACATTATTTTGATTTGAATTGTTGCTTTTGTGTGTGATTTAGTAGTATGGAAAAGAAGCGAAAAATTGATAGTGAATGCAGAAAATTCAAGGATCAGTGGAACATTCAGTATTTCGTAATTGAGTCCAGTAACAAGGCGCTATGTTTGATTTGCAATGAAAGCATAGCCGTTCTCAAGGAATATAACATTAAACGTCATTATGAAACAAAACATTTTCAAAATTACTCAAAATATACAGGAAGTTTGCGGACAGAAAAATTCGAAGCTATGAAGCGCGGATTGAAATCGCAGCAATCTTCATTTACAAAACTCAAAACTGAACAAGAGGCTGCAACTCGTGCCAGCTTTCGTGTGGCTCTTGAAATTGCAAAACGTGGAAAACCATTCACCGATGGAGAAATGATCAAAGAATGCATAATAGCAGTAGCCGAAGAAATGTGCCCTGAAAAGGTAAATTTATTAAAAACTGTCAGTATGTCAGCAAACACTGTGGCTCGAAGGGTAGAAAACATCGCTGAAAATATATCCTCTCAACTGTGCGACAAAATTGGACATGTTGAGTGGTTTTCTTTGGCCTTGGATGAGTCAACGGATGTGTCAGATACTGCTCAGGTGTTGATTTATATTCGAGGAGTAGATAAAGGCTATGAAGTGCATGAAGAACTTCTTGATATGTATAGTATTCATGGCACAACTACTGGTACAGATATTTTTAAAGGAGTTGAAATGGCCATTAATCCTTCGATGGAAAAACTTGAAATGTATTACAACTGATGGAGGCAAAAACATGAGTGGGAAAGATAAAGGAGTGGTCGCTCTTGTGTCAAAGGCTGTAGAAATGACAGTGGTTCAAACCCATTAGTCTTACATTGTATCATTCATCAACAGTCTTTGTGCGGAAAATGTTTGGATATTTCTGAAGTTCTGAAACCAGTCATATCAACTGTTAATTTTATCAGATCTTTTGGGCTGAATCACCGACAATTCCGACAATTTATTGAAGAGATTGGAGAAAATGACTTACCTTATCATACTGCCGTACGTTGGCTTAGTTGTGGGAAAGTCCTTCAGCGCTTTTTTGAACTTCGAGCAGTTTAATATCAAAACTCATCTCTGTTGGAATTTTGAGTCTTCCACTGACACAATTTGGTAATTTGCATAAATTTGCTCGTGGGCTGTTTTCTGTTTTTGGTACTACTTATTTGTGTGAGAAGACCTACTCCAAAATGAAGTACACAAAAAATGTTTACAGATCTAAATTAACTGATGAGCATCTTAAATCTCTTTTAATAATTGGTACAAGTAAAATTAGTCCACAACTACAAACTATTGTCAGTGGAAAATCGCAATTACATAAATCTCATTAGTATTTCATATGTCATTATGCTTGTTATATGTTTTTATTTAAAATGTTAGTTGGATTTATTTCAATAATTTGTTAGTTATTATATACTGAAGTTAAATTTTCTGCATATTATACATGTCTTTACTCATTAAAATTCTGTGTTTCTTTATCCAACTTATCACAAAAACAATAACAATAAGCCTACAACAATGTTATGAGTAGTTAGCCCATGACCATATCAATGTAGATGTCATATTAATAATTATTCAACATAAAATTAGAATACTTCAGTAAACTAAATTTAATTTGCTATAAAAAATATGTTTTCTAAAAGGAGTTGTCAAGTATGCTAGCTCTCCGCGGGCCAGACAAAATCTGTCCGCGGGCCGGATGTGGCCCTCGGGCCGCAGTTTGGAGACCCCTGGTTTAAAAGGAAAACATGGCATCATAAATAAATCACTTGGCAGATCAACTGCTATTTCAAAAGAACACGAACAACAGCTTGCTGATTGTCTCTTGATAATGGAAAAATATGGGTTCGGGTTGTCGAGAAAAGAGGTGTTTGAATTAGTTAGGCAGTTTATTGTAGAAAACAAACTCAAAACCCTGTTCAAAGACGATCTTCCTGGAGAAGATTGGTTCCTAGGGTTTAAAAAGAGACATAATTTAACTATAAAAAAACCGCAAGCGGTAGAAGTGGCCCGTAAACGAGGTTCCAATCCCTTTACGATCCAACAATATTTTACGTTATTGGAAAATTCCTTAAAAAAATTAGGATTAGAAAACTTTCTTCCAGTATTTGTAATTTAGACGAGTCTAGTTTTTGCACTGACCCTTCCTAAACTAAAGTAGTTGGTGCCTTGCACACGAGTAATAAGTGCTTTAGGAAGAAAAAACATAACAGTTCTACTAGCAGCATCTGCTTCGGGTGAAAAAGTCCCACCACTTATTATTTTTAAAGGAAAAAATATCTGTGATCAATGGGTTGCCCCAGAGAATACTGGCTTTCCTGGAACCACGTACGCTGCGACTGACAATGGTTGGATGGCATCAACTGTATTTGCAAATTATATTAACAAACAATTTTTGAAATCTATTCATCCAAGCCGTCCAACCTTATTAATATATGATGGACATTCTACCCATGTTAGTATCAAATTAATAGAAAAAGCTCGTGAATGAAATGTTACCATTCTGAAACTTCCATCACATACAAGTCACGTACTCCAACCTTTAGATCTAAGTGTCTTTAAACCATTAAAGTCAACCTGGGATAAAAAAATAGTCACGTGACAAAGAAAAAATATTGGAATAAAGCTTCCAAAAAAACAGTTTTCTGTATTGATTGGAGATATTTGGCGCGATTTAAGCCCGGAAATAATTATGAATGCTTTCAAGAAAGCGGGCATTTATTTATCCATTTTCAAGGAATGTTGTTCCTGACTCCATGTTCTCTGCAATTGCCTTGAAAGAATGACAAGAAGCAAAAGCCAAAGATCTTCCTAAAATGAACGAGGAATTATCCATTATTGAAGAAGCCGTTTGTCATCCACCTATAATCATTGACTTCCCTTTTGCTACGTGCATAGTCCAGTTGAGGAAACTATTAGATTCATTGAAGAAAGAAGTGCTGAAATGTTACCACAATCTTCAAGAAACAGTGCGCCTTTTGTCTGTGATAGTCCTCAACCAACAACATCAGTCACATTTTAAAAACTATTATTGGAAAACTGTAAAGACAAACGTTAAATCAAACATTCAAAAGAAAAAAAGAGTAGGAACAGGAGCCGAAGTGATAACCCCAGAAGAAGTAATTAATAAATTAATTAATGACAAGCAGCAAAAAAAAATCCGTAAGTGTGTTAAAAATAGATGACAGTTCGGACAACTTATGTACAATCTGCAAATGTCATTACCAATATTAGACTCGTAGAAGGTCATGGATTCAATGCATAACTTGTATGGAATGGGTGTGTGGAATGTGTAATAATGGATCTAAGAAAATGCAATTTGAATGTGAAAGATGCTTTCATGAAAATTATATTTGAAAACTTTTATTGATATAATTACCAAAATTAACTGTTTAAAATATGTTTTGTGAGTTGAATTTAAATAAACTTCTTTCTATATGGAAGTTCTTTAAAAGGAATTTCTTTAAAAGTGTGTAATTTTTAAACAAATCAACTTATTTTAATGCGGTAAATGGCATTCTGTAAATGGTTTACG
Organism: Phosphuga atrata; assembly: GCA_944588485.1. NCBI lineage: Eukaryota > Metazoa > Arthropoda > Insecta > Coleoptera > Silphidae > Phosphuga > Phosphuga atrata. The sequence goes on from OX155898.1 coordinate 31,805,220, forward strand.
AATTATTCCGATTTTACCCCAGAACACAGTAAGATACATTTCAATTGGTTTTAAATAGCCTTTTACGAACTTGCCCCGAATTCGGGGCAAGTTCGTATTGGACACAGTTTGATACAATTTTCTGTGTAAATGAAAATTTCCAAGGAAAATTGGTGTTTTTTTCAAAACAAATTATAGAGTAATGCCAGTATATAAAGTATATATTGCCAGTTAAATATTTAAAAAAGGCCATAAAAATAAATGTGTTAAAAGTGGAACTTGGAGTGCAAAAACTGGTCCGATCTTACCCCACTTCACCTTATATCATTTAGATATACTCGCGTAGTATGGAATGTTTGATTTTCAATATAGTGAGAACTCTACCTATATTCAATTTATGGTTTTATTATATATATAATACATTTAAATTGACTTACATTTAAATTCAAATATAGTTTTAAATAAATATCTAATTTGGATATTTGATTTTGTGATAAAGAAACACTTAATTAATTTATTATTTAAAGTACCGGAAGCGGGTGCAGAAGTGGGAACCGCAAACTGGGGGAGGGGGTGAGCCGGACCGGAAGTGGGTGTAATTAGGTTTAGTTTTATCTCCATCACATATAGTTTCATATAATTATCCAACCCACACATTTGTTATGAAGAAATTACCGCGATTCGTAAAATAGTTGATATCAGCAAATTTATAAATACATTCTCTTCTTCTTTAATCCATAGCCGGCGCATGGAGAGGTGGTCGACCTCGTAGCCAGTACGCTGCTGTTGGTGCCGCTAGATTCCGTGCTCCATTCACTATACGCTTCCATGCTAATCGATCAGTTGCAACGGTTCTTGCCTCAGCTGTTGTTATTCGCTGGTTTTTTAAATCGTTCTCTACGTGTTTCAACCATGTGGTCTTCGGTGCTTGTTTTTGTGTTCTCCAATCAAGAGGTCGTTTTTTCCATAGGAGTTTGTGCGGTACTCGATTGTCGCCCATCCTACAGATGTGGCCGAACTTTCGTAATCGGCGTTTTTGAATTTCCTCAACAATCGGTGTCTGTTGGTCGCAACTTTCTCTGATTGTCTCATTTCGGAGGTGGTTGAGGAGTGAGACGCAGAGAATCTGTCTCAGGCATCGCATTTGGAAGGCCTCGAGCTTGTTAAGGTCTGGTTTGAGTAATGTCCATGTTTCCGATCCATAAAGAAGAATTGGGAGGATCAGCGTCCGGTATAGGCGTATTTTGGTTTTGATGGTAATATTCGTCCGCTTCCATATGCACCACTTGAGTGAAGCAAACGTTGCTGTTGCCTGGCCTATCCGGCTGTGAACTTCGGCTGTCGAAGCTACTTTCTTCTCCACAACCAGTGATCCCAAATATTTGAACTGTGGTACCTGCTCGATTGTGGTTCCATCGAGGTAAACTCTGGCTTCAGATCCATCCGTTGTAAGCACTTTGGTCTTATCCGCATTGATTCTCTGTCCGTATGACTGGGCAATGCGGGAAATGTCATACAAGGTGTCTGTTGCTTCGGCATCTGTGTTGGCGAAAACCGCACTGTCATCGGCGAACATCAGATCGGTTAGGAAGTTTTTGTCATCATATCGAACTCCGCGTCGCCCATCAAACGCTTTTCGCATAATCGTGTCGATCACAATGTTAAAAAGGAGCGGCGAGGCCACGTCTCCTTGCCGGACTCCGGTTCGAATCGGGAATTCCTCAGACATGTCGTTTCGGATACGAACATTGCTGGTTGAGCCGTCGTACGATGCTTGAAGAAGTTGAATGATTTTCAGTGGCACGTGTTCGATCTTCAGGGCTTCCCACAAGCTTGTCCAATCGATGCAATCAAAAGCAGATTTGAAATCGATGAAGACGATGACAGTTCGTTTGCCACATTCTTTCTTCCATTAGCTGACGGAGAGCAAATATCTGATCGATGCATCCTCGATGTGGTCGAAATCCAGCTTGTTCTTCCCGGCTTGTTTGCTCTCGATGTTTCTGTAGTCTTGATTGTATGATTTTCATAAATACTTTGCCGACGATCTAGAGGAGGCTAATACCACGGTAATTCTTGCATTCCCGACTGTAGCCTTTCTTCAAAATAGGCACAACAATCGCTTTCTTCCACACGGATGGAACACAATCTGAATGCCATATATGCACTGTGAGAACGTGAAGTTGATGTAATAAGACGTCTCCCCCGGCTTTGATCATTTCGGCAGTTACTTGATCTCCTCCCGGCGCTTTACCATTTTTCAGGGATTTTATTGCCGTCTTCACCTCATTGATTGTTGGTTCAGTATCGGGAAACTGATTTATCGGCTGCTCAATAATCGGCAGTTCGGGTGCTGGACCTACTGGCGGATTGTGGTTGTACAGCTGATGAAAGAATTCTCTCCACCGCTGTAGACGTTCCTGAGGAGAGGTGACGAAAGTTCCATCCAATTTTTTGATATTGTCATTTGTTGATGTTGTTTTGCCACTTAACCGTCGGATTGTCTGGTACAGCGTCCGGTACTCATGCCTTGACGCTGCTTCTTCCATGTCAGCCGCGATGTTATTCCAGTAAGCTTCCCGTTCCAATTTCATTTTCTGTCGAACTTCTTTGTTCAATCGTCGGTATTGTTTGAAATCGACGTGTTTCATTTGCTTCCGCTGGTCGACTAGATTGAGACAGTCGTCCGAGATCCATTGCTGCGTCCGTCGACGGATGGGCGGACACAGCTCCGTTGCACACCCCACAATAGACTCAGGAAGTTGTTTTTCTTCTATGTTGATATCGACTGGTATCGTGAGTGCTGCAAATTTGTTGGATAATGCGATTTGAAATTTTCAGCTGGTTTCAGGGTCTCGCAGACAGGCCCAGTTCCTCTTGGCTGATGGTGGTGCCTTTTTCTTTGCTCTTTGTAATTTCAAGTGTAGTTTCACTCGGACAAGATAATGGTCTGATCCACAGTCGGGTCCACGCATCGCACGTACATCTTTGAGCGTCGATCGGAATCTGGTGTTGACCAAAATGTAGTCCAACATCGCCGAATCGTTGCCGGATGGGTTTCGCCACGTGAGTTGATGTTTGAGGGGGTGACGAAAGATGCTGTTGCCGATGATCAAGTTGTTTGACGCTGCAAATGATAAGAGGCGTAATCCGTTGTCATTTATTTCCCCGTATCCGAATTTTCCCATCGTTTCTTCCCAACCGGTTCGATCTGCACCCGTATGTGCATTAAAGTCGCCCATAAGTACGATTAATTCGGTTTGGGGTATTGTATCCAGTGTGTGTTGAAACTGGGCATAAAATTCATCCTTGTTTGTGTCCGGGCTGGTCTCAGTTGGGGCGTAGACGGATACGATATGGGTCTTAATCGTTCCATCAATAGTGATAACCGCCAGACGCTCGGATATCGGTTGGAATGCGATAACACTGGCAGAGGCCCGTCGATCAACCATAAAACCAACGCCCGCTTCTCGTTTGTCGCCACCAGAATAGAATAGCGTCATCGTCTCGTCGATTGATGGTGGGTCAACCTTCATTGTCCCAGATCCTGTGAGCCGCAGTTCTGATAATGCACAGATCGATATTTTGCATTTCAATAATTCTTTGGCGATAATTTCCTTTTGACCAACGTGATGTCCCGTTCGCACATTCCATTCGGCGATTCGTATTTCTGATTTCGGTGTGATTAACCTGAGTCTTTGGCCAGTAGTCCACTTCTCACCAGCATCCCTGGTTCCCAAAGCTGGCGCATCGGCTGCCCCGGATGCGGTAGCATTAATTCGTAAGTGGTTAAGTCGTGTATCCATGCGGTTTCTTGCCTAGTTTCTTCGGTTTCCCGATTCTGGTCGGCGCGGCAGGCCGACCACCCTCCTCCTTTCACACCCTGGGCTTGGGACCAGATGACGTCGGAGACGACGGTGTATTAGGTCGAAAAAGGAGGGAGAGCAACAAAATACGTTTATGTCACTTTGACATAAACGTATATATAAATACAATAAATATAAATATACAATTTTACTGAAATTTTCAGAAATTATGTTTAAGCATTTTATCTCTAATCCTTCTAATTATAGATATTCCTTTGTAACTAATCCCTCTGATTATATGTAAAACAAATAAAATGTCTAAATGAGTTAGAATACATATTTCTTCATAGCTAATCTCTCTAATTATAAAACAAATCGAATATTCAAATTATGCTAAATTAGTTATTATAATTGATTAATTGAATATTTGTAGGTTGAATATAATCATAAATTGAATATATGTAGTTTTCACTATTTTGCAACTCAGACATTCCATACTCGCATAACGTTATCGTTTCGTGTATAATAAAAATGATGACTACGGTATTTAATTTCGCTGTAAAAAATTTTCTCACTACGGTATTAAATTATTTTGCATCTCATTTACTATTCCATTTAATCGGGTAAGCGATTTTACTACCATGTGCAAAATATCAAGGTAAATTTTACTATTTTTACGCCGATGTGTAAAACAGAGCATTTCCAAGAATTATAATTCAAGATCGATAAAAGTATTTTTACACACAGTAAATTATTCATACAAATATCTAAATATATAATATGGTAATATGCTCATCTGTGGGAACTTTGCAAAAATATGCTCAGACAAGTTCAAACAAGAAATATACGAAGTTACAAATGTGACTTTGTGTTCAAAGCTCAAGCATGCGCAGATCCACAAATTACTCATTTAAATCAGTCACTAATATATCTGCAAATATGCCCACCCCGCAACCCATTTTGAATTTTCCTAATCTGCTTCCCATACCCATACTCTCGTGCCATCTACACATACACGCTCGGGCACGTCCAAAACTACTGATAAGCTAATAAATCCTCAGAGGTCAATTTAAGGTCAAGTAGATGCATGTCCACCCCGCAACCCATTTTGAATTTTTCCGCCCGCGTCAAATTTTGAATTTTTCCGCGCAGGAAGTGCCAAGGTCATTATCAGGGTCAAGGTTAGTTAGGTCAGGGTCAAGGTCGTGGGTGGAGGTGGGCCTAGAACATAGGATCTTTCCCTACTGTGGAATTTGAGCAAATCAGAACTACAAAAAAACAACAAAACGTAACAAAAACAAAGCATTTTGAAAAAAATAACCTATCATAAGGTATTTTGGGGATCGAATTAAAAATTACAACAAAAATCTTTAGGGTCATTGCAACCTGAACACTAAGAATGGGCCTATTTACCTTATATGAATCCATTTTCCTCCTCTGAGTCTTCAGAATTATTATCACACATAATATTTTCTTCGACAGATGATTCCTCAGTTGTGTTGTCTTGGAAGAAATTTCTGGTTGCTGTTTTTATGTTTTCTTCAGATGATTTATTATACAGATTATCTTTAATATTCTTATTTTAATTTCTTGGCTTTTCTTTGGTCTATTCTCTTTATTGACTTTTCATTCTCTTTCTCTCTCTTCTCCTCGAAAAGTTTCTAAATGTGGGTGCCAGTCAAAACTGGTACAAATTAATATTCGTGGAGAATCTCTTCTGTGCACATCTTGTTGTATGGTTGGTTGCTGATATTTTGTGGAGGGATAGTGGACATTTGCAGTGGCCCTTGAGAGGAAATCATTGAATGTGAAGGATCTGTAGCTATTATTTGATTAGATTAGAATTATGCTTCTAAAAGTAATCAGAGCAATCGGAGGTAACTCCCATCACCAGAATGGTAACCATCTCGAAATAAGGAAACTAAACTAAACAAACAAAAAATCGATAAATAATTTATCTTCCACTTTGATTATAAAAGTTATGAAATAATGCATATAATAGACACAAAATACAACATAATAATAGAAGTTTAGATTGTTATTCTGGTTGCGAGATTTGGCACTTGTTTAGTTCACTGAGCTGGCCAGCGGCGATCCCGTGATATAAACAAATGGTACCGAAGCCATTTTTGTCATTTTCGCGCCACTTGTTTGTTCCTGTATGTTTAACCCATTACTCCACACACCCCTAAAAAGCTTGATATTTTAGGTCTTCGGCTAATGACTGATAGTGTATTTTTGAAATAACAGTGGTCACATTTTTATCAGACTGGATTACTTTGATGTCTGGATTGACTTTGAGAAATTCATGCTTTTGAGAAAAATTCTATCCAATGGGTTCCTATGTTAGGGGTTGTTGTGTATGAAGTTGATCAAGATGTTGGCTGTTCGTGTCAATTTTAGTTTTTTTCCAGTACTGTACCAGTTTGTAAGAATATTGTCAATATGGGACAGAAATCTTTAAATATTAATTTGATTAACTGAGGGCTTTATAGTGAACGATAAAATGTCAATGGCGTAGACATACCTTTCTGACGTAGAACTGTCAATCAATATTTGATCACTGTTTTTAACAATAAATTTTATTCGTTCCATGTAACAATGTTGGTTCTTGGTTATATATACATATCTCAGCACTGAGGCCCAGTTGGCCCATGGCTTGGTTTATATATTTCTTCCAGACTTTTCTATCTCTTGTCTTTTCTCTCCAGTTTGTGATATTGCTCTGATCTGCGTCCCTGATTACTTCATCTTTCCATCTTGATTTCGGTCTGCCTCTCTCTTTCTACCACCTAAGCTCCTTTCAAAATTTTTCTTTGGTACTCTCTCTACATTCATCCTCATGATGCGGCCTAACCATCTTAGTCTCTGTCCTTTGACTACAGCGATTATATTTGGTTCGTTAAATAGATCTTGTATTTCTCGGTTATTTTCTCTTGTGTTATTTTTCCTCTATATATTTTTCTTAATACTTTCCTTTCCCAAACTCCAAGTGATGCTTGTTTTTTTACTCCAAATTTCCATACTTACGAATACACTTGCGAATAATACTATGGGTCTGATAATCGTCTTATATATTCTAAATACTTCTGTTGTGTATTACTTTCTTAAGAGCTTAGACACATCGATTTCCTGCCATTTTCCTTCTTTGGATTTCTCTATATGTTCCCGGTTTCCTATAGAATTCTGTCCCTAGGTAAGTAAATTGTTCTACTTCATCAAATTCGTAGGTTTTTCCTTCCTCTGTTGTTATAATTAGTTTCTTCCCTTGCTTATATTCTTTTTCTGTCCATGTCATATATTTTGTCTTATTTTCATTTATTTCTAATCCTACTACGCGTGCATTTTTTTCTAATTGTATTATAACTTCTTGCAGTTCTTTTTTTCCTCTGGTTACTATTGTCAAATCGTCTGCAAAGCCTAGACATTGATGTTTCTTATTGTATAGAAGACCATTTCTTTTTAATTGTGTTTTCCTTATGACATATTCTAGTACGCAGCTAAACAGTATCGGGGACTGTGGATCTCCTTGTCTTAAACCTTCCTGTCCATTGAACCTTTCTGATGTTCTTGTTCTTACTCTCACCCTGTTATCAGTTTCTTTTAACGTTAATTTAATTAAGTTAAATAGTTTTTCTTTAATTCCAAGTTCTTTTAAAGCTATGTACAATTGCTCTCTCTTTATTCGGTCGTACGCTTGTTTGAAATCCAGGAATATCACATATGTTTCTTTGTTATATTAGTGGCTTTCTGACTGTAGCTCTCTTAAAGTAAATATTTGATATAATAGTATAATAGAATAGTTGAAGTATATATTTGATATCTATAACTGATCTGTCCTTCCGAAAGCCGCACTGGTATTCTCCTATTTCCTGGTCTAACTTCTTTGTTAGTGTATTTTTTAATGTAGAGGCTAGGATTTTATATGCTACATTCAATAAAGCAATTCCTCTATAATTTGTGCACTCCGTTCTATCCCCTTTCTTGTATATAGGAACTATCAATTATACATTCCTTTCAGGTAATTTTTCTTGCTCCCAGATTTTTTGTATTAGATGGTGAATCCACTTGCTTATGGTTCCCCCCATACTCGAGCATTGCCGATGTTATCTGATCATTACCAGGACTTTTGTTATTTTTTAAGTCTTTTATTATTTCTGCGATTTCTATTAAAGTTAGTGGTTCCTCTCTCCGTTGGCTTTCTTCATCAATTTATTCTTCCTGCTCTCTCTCGTTTTCTTGGTTTTGTGTACCATTTAAAAGATCTTTGAAATATTCTTTCCACATTTCTATAATATCATCCTCATTGCCTATTAATCGCCCTTCTTTGTTTTTATAATATACTGGTCTCGGTTGATATCCTTTCCTTTTTCTCTTAATTCCTTGGTATAGACTCTTTATTTCTTTATTATCATACCTTTCTTCTATTTCTGCTAAGAGTTTTTCTCTATACTTTATTTTCTTATACCTCATTACTTTTTTACACTGTTTCCTTTGTTCCATGTATGCTTGCTTGGATTCCGGTCTTTCTTTTTTTAACATCTCCATTCTGCATTCTGCATCGAACCATTTTTTTCCTGCTACTTTATCCTTTCCTTGGATATATCTTAATGCTAGCTCTGTACACGTTTTTATATTCGTCCAGATACTGTCTATGTCATTTGTGCCGTGCATTGTCTGAGAGTACCTATTTATCAATTCTGTATATTCCTCTCTTTCTTAAATTTTTGCGATTCTACTCCTCAGTGTTTTCGTGCTCTCGGTCTTTTTGCTGTTTCTTTGTTGAGGTGTTTCTTGCTTCACCTTTATTCCCACTAAAAAGTGATCTGAATCCGCATCTGTCCCTCTGTAACTTCTGATGTCTGTAATGCACTTTTCTTCGTCTTGTTCAATCAATACATGGTCTATTTGATTAATGTATGTTCCGTCCGGTGATCTTAAAGTGCCTTTGTAAATTTATTTCTTTTCGAAGTATGTGCTTTTTATTCTCATGTCCTTTTCTTTTGCAAATTGTATCAACAGTTGTCCATTTTCATTGGTGTTTTCGTGCTTGCTACATTTGTCTATTGTAGGTCTGTACATTTCTTCTTTACCTATTTTCGCTTTCGCGTCACCTAGAATTATTTTTAGATCTTGGTATTCTCTCGAATACTTGGTCTAGCATATCATAATAGGTTTCTTTCACTTCCATTTCAGTTCCTTCCGTTGGTGCGAGTTGGTATGAGTCTTATCCAGCGTAGTCTTTCAGATATAGGTTTGAATTCTACGACAGCCTGCTTTATTCTCTTGCTTACTAAAAACCCTGTACCCATCCTGTTTTTTCCTCCACTATTTAAAATTATACAGTCCTCTATTTCCACGATTTCATTTCCTTTTTGTTTTGTCTCTTGTATTGCTATAAGATCATAATTAAATCTTTTCTTTTCTCTAGTTAGTTGTTTTATTGCTCCTTCTTCGTATGTTCCACTGACGTTCCATGTTCCTATTTTTACATTTTCTTTTATTGCCTCATTTTTTTATTTTTTCCTGTTTCCTCTTTTATCTCTGCTCGCTTTTCCTTTTCATAATCCGTTTTCATTGCCAGGGTCACTTCCTTGTCCTCCCATGTTTTTATTATCTCTAGTTTTTTGGCCTTTGCATTTCTAATGCCTTTATTTCCCTATTCCATTGCTACACTTGTCCTTCCCTTATTAATTTTTGATGTCCTACTTTATCTTCTTTTCCTTCGTTCATTTCTTCTTTTGCAATTTTTCTTATCTCTCTTTGTGCCATGTCATTGTTTATAAATACTTTCTCGTTTGTGTTATTAGGGTTCCGTACCGAAAACGGAACCCTTATAGGATCACTTTGTTGTCCGTCTGTCTGTCTGTCTGTCCGTCTGTCTGTCTGTCAAGACCATTTTTCTCAGGAACGCGTAGAGGTAACAAGTTGAAATTTGTACCAAATACTCGGGTCTGCGGTCTCTTTCTGCTGTAAAAAAATCAAACTTGTAACTCAACGCGATCAAAAGATATGACCGTTTATGTCGCATATTTTGCGATTTCACAAGGGAATCAAAACCTATAGGGTACTTCCCGTTGACCTAGAATCATGAAATTTGGCAAGACGGTGTCTTACAGCACATGTAAAGGGAAAAATCTGAAAACCGTAAATATGTAGTTTACTTACAAGAAAAAATGCGAATTTACTATTAGAAACTTATGAAAATACACAAATGGGTTGCATGGTATTGTCAGGCAGCAGAAGCATATGGGTTGCATACAGTTAGGACCTCCTCGGTTAGGTCCGAAGGTTATAAAGTATGTGTCGGCACCGAGCTATTTATTCTGAATTTTCTTGGTTTCTATTCGTTATGCATTTCATCACGTACGCTCTATATACATAATATATACAGGGTATATATTATGTCTACATTTTGCTTGTTTATAACCGACATGCGACATACTCAAGTCCCGTAACATCCTGTATATATTATATTTCGTCTAATTTTTCTTTATAATCTACATATACTTAAATCACGTACGCCCTATATTTTTTGGTAGTCAATTGCCCAAAAGCAGTCAATTGAATAACTGAATGTTAAGAGTATCGAAATAGATCTAGAAATAGTTAATATATTAGATTATATTAGATCTAGAAATAGGTAGATCTTAATATAAGTTAGTGAATAAGTGTAATACTAAAATAAAGTTTTCTTTTTATAAGTTTAAAAATATTCGCGTTATTTAAAAAAAAATACCCTGTATACCTTTATACACGGTATATAGGTATACAGGCAAAATTGAGCAGTAAAAACAAATAGTCAAGTTCCAGAACCCCTAAACACTTATGGTGGATGGGGGATGCATGGTAATAAAATATAGGGTAGAATTCCATCGTACGACAACGACATCTTGAGGTTATGCTTGCAGCGGTACTAAGATGGTCGTGATTTCAGGAGGGCCACTTGTCAAGTTAACTGAATGTGCTTGCTACGTCCTCCACAAAAAAAAGATACCCTACTTACAAGTTTGTACTGAACTCTCGGTGCGCGAGTCACAACTCGCACTTGGCCGGATTTTTTTTTAAGCTTGTATTTATTTTTCATGATATTTATTTTGTCATCGAACGTATTTAGTTCAATCATGCATGTTTCTTCTCCTAATGTTATGGCATTATTTATTTTCACTTCCACTCATTAATTAATTTTTCTTTGATAAAATTGTTTATTTTTTCTTTTATGGTGTTCTTTTCCCTTGAATCCATATGTAAGCCTTGAATCACCACATTCTATTTTCTTTTCTCCTGTTCCAATTTTTCGATTTTTTCATTTGTTTTTTTGAGTTGCTTGAGTATATCTATTTCTAGCATTGCTTGTTCGTTTATTGTTTTTATATCCTTTAATTCTTCTTTGTGTTCTATTTCTTCTCTTCGTAGTTCTTGTAACTCTTTTTGTATCATTTTCATGTCTTCTCTACCTTTTTTTATTCTTCCTTAATATCCCTTGTATCACTTGGAGGTTTTCCATCATTTCCATCATCCTCTCCATCAAGTTTTCATTTCTCTTTTCGTATTTTTTTTGCGTTCTATTTGTTTTTTTGGTCTTAAATACCTCCTCGTCCTCTCCTGCTCTCTACCTCTTTCCATCATCGGTGCTACTACCGTCGTCGCCGTCTATTGGCTTCATCATCTTAACCCACCACGTTAAATGAGTAGCTCGGGTCGACCCCTCGTAAGTGACCCATTCCTTGGCGTCAGCTGTAATTTATCCTTATATTAGGCTCTTTTTCTGGCGATCCGGCAACAGTGTACGCGCTTCGATCAGAAATTCGCTTGTGTTTCTTCTCTGTTATCAGTTAACCTCTCTTAAAACCGGTTTTGTTTACCTCTGATTTTCCGGCGTCTGGATTGTCACTTCTTGACTTTTCGCCTTCCCGTTGAGTAATTTATCTTTGGCTTCCTTCTTGACACTTTCTCGTATCTATTTTTCACTACACCACTCGAAGATGCGGGTTTATTGTAGGTGAAAAATCTGACACGTCAACTCAGGTTGGCAACCAATTATACTCCTGGTTCTTGGTTATGTTTGTTAAAATTTTCAAATCCTGTAAGTAACATTCCCACATTATCTTGTCGAATTATATGTAACATTTCTTGTAAACAGTATTCCCGAAGAAGAGATAATAATTAATTCTCGATAATAATTAATTAATTCTCGAAAGCTCGGAATCAAGAAAAAAAAGTCCAATATCTGAATCCACTTGACTGCAATCCCGTTGTAATAAGTAAATTTCTGATATTATACAGGGTGTTAAGTAAACACGCGGAAAAAAATCAAGGGGTTATTCCTTGTTAAAAGTACAATCGTCTAGCTTGTAATGAATTGCCATCAGCAAGTCTATACATAAATGCATATCAGTAATCTCGGCATACGAATACATGGTAGAGCACTTCACTAACTATTAAAGACACGTCAAACATTAAAACGTCACTCAATGTAAACAACAAGGAATAACCCCTTGATTTTTTGACGCATGTTTACCTAACACCCTGTATGTATATATTATTTTAAAAACCTCTACTTTTTCTAATTTACTTTATTTTTCATGAAAAATAGAAGAGTACGAGGGTAAGCTATATATTTGTTAATTGTAAGTTATATATTTGTTAATATTACTGGTAAAGAGAGGCTTTAAAATAATTTTGTCAAGCCGTGATAATCAGAGATTAAGTAATGTAAATACAATGCGAAAATTCATATTTCCTCGGTGAAAACCTTCTATTATGTATTTTATGGATCATCCTGAATAAAGAATAAGATTTCTTAAGGTTAGCCTACACGTTTATATTAGACAGCTCAAGGTAAACATTTATGCAAATTTCCGGAGCATTTAATTTCTTCGATTCTACAGCACAATACAGAAACTTCCGGGCGCTTCCTTATCCCTTTATATCAATGGGAAATTAGTTACGCAATTCGATTAAATTGCATGCTGATTCATTATGAAACGAGTAATTCAATAAACGGTATAGTGCGCAGTTCAAATACAAACAGCCGTTTTGTTGTAAAACTACCTCAATGTACTACATAACTAATTATACCCACATGTACAAAGGCAATATGGGGGTTTAGGCTATTACTTTATAAATGGTTATTTCACCCGTAATTAATAATTAACACGAATGTAGGATATTAATATAATGGCATTCGCTAATACTCCAACAAAATTTAGATGTGGCACATAATCGGCGAATAAATCATTTCAGAAGGGAAATGAAACGTTTTAGAAGGGCGGTTTAATGAAATTCGAAGGTACTTCAAACATCCAGTATTCTAACACAATATAAATTAACGGATTTACATACTTAGAAGTAAGAACGGATTAAGTGACAATTAATACGTTCGAAACTATAGATTCCCTTCCTCAAGCAAATAAGTTTTTTATTTATATTAATAAGTATTGTTGAAATAATAAATAAAAAGAACAGTGAAACCTTCATTAATTAAGTGTCTAGTAATGAAATTTAATTAAATTTCAATTACTACATATTATATTCCTACCGTGATAATTTACAAAATAAGATTCTAATTGCAAAGAATATGATTTTCTTACAGAAATTGTCGACTGAGAAAAGTAGGTGTCGGTAGTTATGCACCGAGAAAAATAAAACTGAAAGTATTTAATTAAGAAGGCGTTCGGGTATATAATAAATCTTTTCAATCTTGGAACTGTTGAAGGGAGTGAGAACGGAGTAAAGGAGTTTCATAAATAAAACAATACGCTCCAAGTTCATGAAAGATTTACAGAGGACGCTGCTGTTGTTGCTGTGTATGCCTAGCAGGATGATCCGTAGAGATTGTAGGGAAATTGTATAAATAAGGGCAATGGGAATATAATTCACAGTGCGCTAAATCTAAAAACAAATAAGCTTTTATGGAATGCTAGTCCACATAAATTATTTTATTTAAACGCAATTTTGTGCTAGATATTTGACCCTGAGTGAGGGTTTGAAAGGTTAAAGGGCGAAAGTTCGCGTGATATTTGCGAATCCCATAAATTTATGTTAAGTTTCCGCAGGGACGTATTGGTTATGAAAAATTTTTAAAAAGGCATATACAGCATGAACAAGCTTTTTGTTTGCCATTAATGTTAATATTATAAACTACTTTGCAATATAAAGAAGTTTATTTTGAAATTTGTTTAGTATTTTACTAATTATTAGTACATTAATTTATTAAAATTAATCATGTTTTAATTTATTAGTATAACCTAGTCTTGGCTAATATCTTCATAGCGTAGTTATGATACTACGATCAATATTGACTAGTAGTAACTAGTCGAGTCTAGTTCTAACAAGACGTTTCTTAAATACCTACCACATTCCCTCCAGTACTATATAGATTTGATTGATTATATCTCTATTTATCTAACCCTGTCTACCCAGTGGCGTAGCGTAACATAATTAGCACCCGAGCCTGGGGCACGACACTTTATTTCCCTCCAGAAAAACATGTAGTAAGATAATGTATAGAATTTAGAAATAATACAAATAATTATCGAAAGTAGTACCAACCTTTAAATATCTATATAACATATATTAAAAACGCAAAAATTTAATTGATCAGTAAAAATACGATTTGATCAGTAACAACTTGAATGTACATTTTCTAAATAATTAAGCAATAAAACTGAATGAATAGTAAAATATTTACAGGCAAGATAAAATTATATATTTCACGTTAAAATACTGGATGATCAGTAAAACATTGTTTAAACAGTTGTTAAACATTTATGAAATTTGAAATCTGATTCAATGGATTTGCGTTTGTTAAGTATTATATTATAATTGTGGCACAGAATATTGAACTGCACAAGTAAAAACAATACTACTCAGTTTGCAAATCACTTGATTCTTAGAGTTGTACTTGTAAGTGCCTTGTGTTGCGGTGAGATAGATTATATAATTTTACAAGGTAAGTTATTTATAGTATATTATAGTATAATATACAAGGTATATTATTTATAGATAATTCTTGCAGTCATTCTGCAGCCTTTTAGGATGCATAATACTTGTCGCGGAGAAATGTCTAGTCGCGGAATACGAATCATCTGAATCATCCTCTGAGGATGGACAAAATCAAGAATCATCAAAAGGAGGAGAATTATGAGAGATTGGATTCTTATAAATAAATACTTCAGGTATAATCAGGTTATTGACTATTTATTATTGATTGTTTTAACATAAACTAAATAACACATTAATTTGTAATCAGGCTAAACTTCATGGGCAAAAATGTTCTGCAAAAATGTATCTTCAGTATGACTCAACAGCGCATGAAGTACATTTACTCTAGACAAAATCAGAAAATGATCATGACCCAAGTTAGAAATACAAAAACTTTTTGACTTAAAGTTAAAGCCAAAGGCCATTTTAGTAGAATTATCCAATAATAGTAATATCAGGAAGATTCCACCAAAAAGACAATTAGATAATTGCTTGTATCAGTTGCAATAATTCAAATTTGGCTCACCACAAATATGTGTTGGAGAATTAGAAGCATGGCTACTCAAAAATTATGTTATTCCACAAGACTTGCATATCTCTTTCGTCGCACAATACTAATTACAGTTTAGGGGAAGAGGAAACCATCTTTCGATTTTTTATAACTAGATATTTAATGAATATGTGTGCCAAATGTTCCAAATTTCACGCCGATGCAACCCACAAACTCTTCTGGCAAGGTTTTCGGGTTCTAATAGTGGGTACTACAGATTTGGAAAACTTTTTCACATTTTTGGTCTCTCTGTACAAATCAGAAGAAGGAAAATTTCGAGATTTTCTTTAGAGAGTTGTTGCCACATCACAGAAATTATTTGATAACAAATTTGAACCTAACATGTCGATATGCGAAAAAGTATTTGGAATGCCTCCATAGAGATATTCGGAGCTGATAAGTTGGTATTCATCTGTTGGGCGCATATGAGGAAAAATGTTCAGAAGCGCGTAGAGCGTGATTCGACGTAGAAAAAAACGTTCCCTAATTCTGAGTGATATTAACACTCTTGAACATTCTTCATCTAAAGAGATATTTGAAAAAGCTCTTAAACTTGAAATGTGGAGAAAGCTTTTTTGACTTATTTTGAAAGAAAGTGGCTGCCCGATAATAGTAATTCGTACGAAGGTATAATGAAACATGTACTAAGTACTAATAACGGCTTAGAAGGGTTTAATAAAGTTATAAAGACACTCATACCCTCCGGGAACGCCTTCCATTGAACCATTTTCTATCGGTTGTTCTTGAAAGTGTTCAACAATGGTCGAACTACTACAAAACTGGGTTGAAAAAAATTTAGAAAATATCGACAATTACATGCGCATGTGGACTCTTCTATACTCGGTTCGGCGAGAGAATGCAGCTGTACTGTGCCGAGGTATAAGGGGCAAGGGACGCGCCGAGGTACGCGCAGATTAGTTTGAGTTAAGAAATATGCCTAAGTTTTTTAAATACGGACAACTAAACACCGCACACTCGAAAGAAAGTGGGGGTATGAGCAGAACAATGCTAAACTCTACGAGATGGAACGCATTCTCTTGCCGGACAGAGTGGACTAAAAATATTAAACCATTTACCAAAAATAATAAACCATCCTCATTTTCGCCCAAGAGGAAAGTCTAATTAGTTACGAAATTCCAGCAGGGGATTCAACCCATGAGTCAGGAGATTTAAATGAAAATTTCTCCGACAATTGGCTCGTCATATTTATAAATAAGGCATTTTCATCCTAGATAACTTCTATGCCAATTTCACCGGATGAATGGATTAAAGGATATTGTAATTGCCCATTTTAAAATAAAAAACATAATAAAACATAGTGTGTAATATAACTGGTATAGCCATTAGACTTAAAAACGTCAAACCACCAGAAGCGCGAAATATAATTAGTATTCAAATCAATAGTTAGAGAGGTCGTCCGTCTAAGGCAGTGGTTCTCAAACTGGATGCCGCGGTACCGTGGGGTGCCGCGAACGTATGCCTGGGCTGCTGCAGAAATAATAAAGAAATGTAAAACAATGTGAAAAGAATTGGCTAAAATCCGAGGTCTTTAAAACGGCAGGGTGATGAACTCACTGAAGCTTCTGAGGCGACTGATTCAATGATAACGAGCATCGTCAGATGAGACGAAATATCCTAGCAGACACCTGCGAGTTTAAATCATTCAATTTCGTTTGGTGCATTTCGAGAAAACGCAACTCACTACCAAAAGATAATCTGAGCAAAAATAAGGAAATATGATTCTAGCTATCTCACATTGTATGGCATTGTTTCTGTTAGGAACGAACATCCACCGGAAGGGTAATGCGTTACCTATCATAAAATTGTTCCTAACAGCTGCTTGGTTCCATGCAAATTAAAAATACAACTGGAATGCAATCATTCTGATTTAGAGGTACATAGTACATAGTACATAGAGGTGAAGAAATCTTCAATCGCCGCGCTTTATCTCTTCAGGCTGGGTCATCTATGGTGGAAAGGATTTTTTTAAATGAAAATGAAAACGCAACTGAAGCTTCATTTATTGTCAGTTCACACATAGCAAAATCTGGAAAGCCCCATAATATTGTTGAGACACTGATTAAACCTTGCGTGAAGGATTTTGTAAGTTGCAAATTATGTCCAGACATGACCAAGAAGATTGATACTGTGCAGCTGTCAAATAGCGCTATAAGGAAGCGAATTTACACAATTTCAGACTTTGTGGAGAGCGAGCTTATAAGAAGGTTGATTTTTTTTAGTTTACAGCTTGATGAGTAGTAGTAAGTACCGACGTTGCGGGACTTACAGTTTTTCTTCCGTTACAGGTATCCATTCGAAATGCAAATAGAAGAAGAACTTTTGATAAGTAAATTGCTTAAAACTTACACCACTAGCGATTTCCAAGTTATCGACAAATATATACCGAAAAATGATTTGAAATGGAGCAAGTGTGTTGATATTTGCAGCGATTGAGCGGCTACAATGGTTGAAAAAGTAAAGGGAGCCGTTTCTAGAATGAAGCAAGTGGCTGACAATGCCACCAGCAGCTAGTGTGTCATCCATCAACATTCTCTGGCAACTAGAACGATGCCGCAAGATTACTCGTATTGGATGGTGCTGTGAAGTTAGTTCATCTTATTAAGAGCCGCCCGCTTTAAGCACGTCTTTTAAAACTTACCACCGAAGTTCTGCGTATGGATCACTTCTACCTCTTGCTGCACGTAGATGTACGATGGCTATCAAGGGGAAACATTTTAGCCTGACTATTAGAACTAAAAGAAGCACTAGTAGTCACATTTACAGAAGAGCCTTTTATCCAACAATTCACTGATGCCGATTGGCTCCTTAAATTGGGATACTTTTCCGACATCATTGAAAAACTAAATGAAAACGCCACTTCTCTCAATGTTGCATTCTCAACCATAACCAAACTTCCGATAAACTTAAAGGAAATAAAAAAAAATCTTCCAAACAATTTCATTCATCACATTAGAGACAATTAAGCATAAAATTTGTATTTTTTTTAGAATACTTACTATTTTTACTATTTTTCTACGTTTTCATACCGTTTTTACGGTAGCTGTGCTGCGAAATCTTTGTAGCCCAACAAGGGTGCCGCGAGATTTTTTTAGCTCGACAAGAGTGCCACGGCAAAAAAAGTTTGAGAACCAGCGGTATATGGCAAAAAAAGCTCTTATTGTGCAATAGTAATAATACATAGCCTAGGACTTATATCTACTTCAGGCAATATTTTTTTAAGTTTTAAAGGGCTGCTTTTTAAGTTTGAAAATTATTTTTTCATTGTTTATTTTGTCGTTTACATTTTCAAATAAATTATACCATAACTGGACTTGTCCTAATGTTATTTATTTAATATTCCTTCGTTTACAGATTAGTGCAGGAAATTAAAGAACCAGGCACATGGTCTATGCCGTACATCTTTTTTTGGTATATTATGGTATATCAGTAAGCTCAGCTCTCAAATCATTAATTTTTCATTTGCATTTCTATTTTATTATTATACCTGATCATATTGAAAAAAATACATATCATAAAGTTGTATTAAACTGTAAGTTTTTTTAAGAACCAATATGGAATTTATTACTGAACAAAATAACTGACCAAATAGTATTTCTACATATCATATCATTTTTTTACCAGTCAAAGATTAATTTTTATCTGGGAAAAACATGCTAATCAAATTAAATTTTCTACTGAAAATATGTTTATTTTTTAACTTGTCAGCTGGACAATCATATTGATCAACTAAATGTAAGCCTATTAAAAATAGTCACTACCTACTTATGCTTCTACAATAGTATATTGTGCAACGAGGGCGGTAAGTTGTTAATTGCCCACGAGAGCGAAATTGGGCGCATGAACAAAGTGAGTGCGCACAATCGCTCAAGAGAACAATTGACAATACTGCACGAGTTGCAGATAATATTTTGATTACTTATACGAGGGGACGTATCTTACAAGTTTGGGATCCAGGAGCCATCCAAAAAAAAGAATAAAAAATTAAGAATTAGCTTTTTCTATTATCTCCGGTAATGTGGATCATAAGAACTCTCATCAGTCTCCGGTATCACTATAGAATTTACTCTCATTTTAAAACGTTTTCTTTCATTTTAATTTAAATTTTGTAATGAACAACAATTTCTGTCATTTCACGTCACTTTTTTAATATCGAGGTTTTGTTTAGTTAATTGTTTTTTTTACATAACTTACGCAATTTTGATTGAATATTTGCGTGCGCCAAGTATAATTTGCGTGCGACAAGTATTCTTATTTATTAATATTTCTAAGGCGACAAACAGCCATTTGTCTCACCAAAAAATGGGCGCC
This sequence comes from Phosphuga atrata, assembly GCA_944588485.1. Classification (NCBI taxonomy): domain Eukaryota; kingdom Metazoa; phylum Arthropoda; class Insecta; order Coleoptera; family Silphidae; genus Phosphuga; species Phosphuga atrata. The sequence continues at coordinate 31,824,870 of OX155898.1, forward strand.
AAAATAGTACTTATCCCACATGAGTAATAAAAAATACAATACTGTTTGTTTTGATAAATAAGGACTCATTCTAGGGTTAGGCTTTAAATTTAAGACCGAAAATCTAATTTAAAAAAATGAAGACGGAAAATCTTGTTTATCTTGGAGACCATTTGGCGCACCTCTGTAAGTGCTGTCCGAGACATGATCCATCCCCTTGCCCCCTTCGCTATGATAATGTATCTACCCCTATATAGCCCTGTAAATTCTTCTAAAATCTTCTCTGATCTAGTATGGTCGATTCATGGCATTGTTTAGTCTTGCATGATCGTGTTTTCTTTTGTCTGTTCTTGTTTACCACTTTCGGTTCTGCTCTGGTCTAGTCTGTTATTGCTTGTTCCTTGTCGTCTATCCTTTTACTTTACGTGAATGGAAAAGAAAAAATAAATTTATATATTAAAGAAGGAAACCTATAAGAGAAAAGTACACTTTTTAGAATTCAACCACGTAGCACGAGTAATATATTTTGTTGAAAGTTTATACACGTGCTGTGGAATTGTAGATTTTGGAAAATTAGATTTCTAGAATGTGGAATAAATGTAACTTGTGCTATAATTAACAAAAAATAATACTACATGTTTCCCCTAGCAGACGAAACTACAGACAAAGCATATTATAAACTAATAACATTTAAATTAAGAAATATAATTTGAAAAGATAAGAGTGATATTTTAATACAAATTATAAAGATATATAACTAAAATGTAATAATTTATTATTTTTACAAATTTTAAAGTCAGAATAGATAAACAAAATATTTTAAAAGATTCCTAACCAGCTCCGAGTAATCGTATTCTGCCCCGCATCTGCAATTTATCACACAACTCATACGGAAAACTGATGAAATAATCCAAACCAAATTAAAACTTAGCATATTACATTATTTTATCGGTATCCACACTATCCACGCATATGAGCACACAACACAATAACTACGAAATTATCCGGAAATAATTTAGTTGCGCCTAACAGAATATATTATGAACTTTATGTGAAATGTAACGCAATGCAACATTTTTCGTCACTGCCGCATCATTGAAATTCCATAATCTGAATTTCAATTACGAAAATATGCTCAAATTGTCCGGTTTCTTTTGGTCTCGGCTGGACTCGTCTGGTTTTGTCTGGTCTCTTATGGTGTCGTTTGGACACGTCTGGTCTTGTTTGGTCTCGTCTGATCTCGTCTGGTCTCGCTTGGTCTCGTCTGGTCTCGTATGGTCTCGTCTGGTCTCGTCTGCTTTTGTCAGGATTTGTTTAGTCTTGTCTGGCATAGTCTGTTCTTGTCTGGTATTGTTTGGAATTGTATGGTCCTGTCTGGTCTTCTCGTGTCTTGTTTGGTCTTGTCTGCTCTTGTCTGGTCCTGCCTGGTCTTGTCTGGTCTTGTCTGGTCTTGTCCGGTCTTTTCTGGTTTTGTATGGTCTTGCTTGGCTTCGTCTGGTCTTGCTTGGTACTATCTAGATTTGCCTGATTTTTTCCGGCTTTGTCTGGCCTTTTCTGATCTTGCCGGTCTGGTCAGGTATTGTCTGGTCTCGTCTGTTTTTTTCTGGTTTTGTCTGGTCTTGTCCAGTATTATCCGGTCGTGTACTGTCTTGTCCGATCTTGTTCGGTGTTGTCGGGTTTTGTCTGATCTTTTCTGGTCTTGTTTGGTCTCTTCTAGTCTTGTGTGGTCTTGTCAGATGTTGTTTGGACTTGTCTGGTCTTGTCTGGTCTTGTCTGGTCTTGTCTGGTCTTGTCTGGTCTTGTCTGGTCTTGTCTGGTCTTGTCTGGTCTTGTCTGGTCTTGTCTGGTCTTGTCTGGTCTTGTCTGGTCTTGTCTGGTCTTGTCTGGTCTTGTCTGGTCTTGTCTGGTCTTGTCTGGTCTTGTCTGGACTTGTCTGGTCTTGTCTGGTCTTGTCTAGTCTTGTCTGGTATTGTCTGGTCTTGTCTAATCTTGTCTGGTTTTGTCTGATCTTGTTGGGTTTTGTCTGGTCATGTCTGGTATTGTCTTATCTTGTCTGGTATTGTATGGTCATGTTTGGTCTTATCTGATCTTGTCTTGTCCTGTGTGAGATTTCCTGGTCTTGTCATACTAACACACAAAGTTGGAGAAACAAAAATACTCTTACATGGTCCTAGTTGGTTCAGTTCCTAATCCGTTTTAACCAATGAAATATAATCTAGTTTAGTATTCCAGTATGGATATTTATGCAAACACGAAGAGACAGATATTTCGGAGCAACATTGTAAATCAATCCAATATGTCGAAAGAGCTGTCTGGAATTTCAAATCGTTTCTCTGTTTCTCTGTAATTACGTTTGTTAATGGGAATGCTGATTTATACAGATTATCGAGAAAAAAATCCTGCTTAATATAAAATGGTAATTAAAATGTTTGAGTGTTATAAAAAACGAGATTCGTGCGCATTTTAAATTGTTCGTGAAACGTTTCACTTAGCCGAGATGAAATTTATAGCGTTTTCAATTAATCGTTTCATTTCTCAGCCAACGCCAACGTCTTCCAGGTGAGACTGGGCAGACGCCTAAGGCGAATTCCCTTGGAACGCTGACAGATTGTTGACTTAGTGAGAAAGAAATTTATTTCAACCGTTTTTCCTAATGAGGTCCGTCACGCGAACAACTCCCCTCTATCTAAAGCTTTCAGGGAATATAACTTTAGTAACTCGTCAACATTATTCAAACAAAGCAATCAATGGAAAATATTAAGATGCTCATGAAATATAAACGTTTATATAGGTATAAATAACAGTTTGTCTGTAACTTTATGTAGGTTTGAAATTGGCTTGAATTTAGGTTAGGTTATTTGTAGATAAAGTTCTAAAGATATTGCGAGTCTTAAAAATCCACAGCTTCGTTTTTTAAATTGGCTTGCAATAAAGTTGGGATAGCTGCTTTGCGTTGTGAATACAAAATATTGTGTGGGACTTGAATGGGTCTCGGTGTCTGGAGAAATCGACGGGGTCGAATGCGGTCCTTTGCCCAATTTACACAAATTGCGTTCACGATCCCTTTCCCATTGCATTTATAACCTGTTAAGTATTTCAAGCAGTAAGTGAATTACAAGAAACAAGTAGTAAAACATTCAAAATATTATAATAAACTTATAAAATATTACGATAAACCCAAGAAACATAATTTGAAAGAGCAGAGCATCCTTTAGATCGTTGTAATTGTTATCTTGAACAAAATTGGAAAGTACGGTTTTAATTTGAGTTATTCATTAAAAGAACAAATACTAAGCATTTGTATAAAATACAAATAAACCTTTCTTGAAAATAACGTGACAAAGTAGACTGGATAAAAAATCACAAAAGATAAAAAACGACAAAGACAAAGTAAGAAATAACAAATGGTAGATTTTACTCAACCAGGTTTATAGCAAGGAGAAAACTGATTTGTCCAGGTCCAAACTACATCGTTTGTATAAATCGATATAATTCTGGAGGATATAAAGCAAGATTAAACTTAAATAGACTGACATAATTGGTGTATTGTAAATTACTGATTATAATATCGATCTAAAAGTTACTCTACAATAAAATTAATACCTAATCGATATATTAAAATTATTTCGAAACAAAACGACTTCCAACATCGAAGGCGATTTATGCGGTTTCGTAAAGGAATGTACAAGACGGTATACTACTTACTTGAATAGATAAACTCGCTATATTTTAACCACAAATTAGTGGTTAAAACATAGTGAATTGTTCAATTTAAGGAAGTAGTATAATGTCTTGTCAATTTATTTTTGTTATACTACTCAATTCACTAAAATAGATTCGTGCGACAGAAGAAAACATTTCGACGCCCCCAGCGAAAACTATAAACTGTAACTCAAAAATTACAGTTTCGAGAAAAGCTGCATTGAATCTTTGAATGTTAATATAAAATCAAGGTATTGTTTAATATTATCGAAAACTGTTGTGAATTTTTGGTAAATAATTGTTTATTAAAAGTAAAATTTTCTCCTTGCTTTTTGTACTTTAGGCCCTATGTGAGTTACTATAGTTTTCATTGGATTTTCTTTAGTAAATAAAAAATACTATTAGAAAGAAAATATATTTTCTGCTAAGGAATAATACAATAATGTCGTAAGTTGGTTGATTTAATAAAACATATCATAATCCTCATCATCATCTTCGTCTGGAAGATCCTCATCAGAACTGATTTCATTACCTTGCGCGCTAATTAGTGTTTTTTTGCATTTTTAGATCCATTCCTAGAATTTTTGTCTTCACGCTTTTTGCTTCATTGCTTTTTGCAGAGAGAGATTTATAAAATCCGTGATACATAAAAGGGATATTATTACTTTTACAAAGTGCCAGTAGGCCTTCTAATTTCTTTTTCTCTATTGGCAAATATTGAGTATGAAGCTGAGGCAGGTCTTCAATGTTTTGAATAATTGGAGGTCTACCTCGTATCTCTTTTCTCAATTGCAAAGACTTAATTTCTCCTCTATATGAATATCTGAAAGTAACTGTATTGGGAGTTGCAGAGGTGAAATTGATCTCTCTGATTTTACTGATAGTTACTTTATCCCGATTATTATCAGTTTTCCAGTTTTGTTTTTCAACTAAGCTTTTAGTACAAAAAAAGTTTTCTTGGCTCATCTCTTTTAGGATGTACGGTTTCCCTGTTGGTTTTGCCATCCTGATTAAAGCCACCCATTGGTCGGGCGTATAGTTGGCAGTCTAACGCTTTTTTGCGTTCTCTATTACTGCGTGCATACTATCACCCTCATTCTGTGTATGTCCCTTCTCTAAAAATCGGTGGGTAATGTCAACTTTTAGAGCAGTCGTCGCACAAGTGAACATTGAAAACAGAAAGCGATTTCTATTCTGTCCACCACAGTTATCCGTATAGAAAATGAACTTTTTCACTCCTTTATTTGCATGCAACTTCATAAAATCAAATACACAGCTACCAACTTCCTGTGGACCTCTTCCAGATATTTGTTCATGTCACGTATAGCAAAAACCACTATTGTTTCCTACATCATAGACAGTAAAATTGTAGGTAGCGTATTTCTTTTTGTATTAGAAGACACTCACTTCCGACATTGGAGTTATAAGAACCTTTTGGAGGTCAAAACAAGCTACTAAAATTGTTTTGTCATTAAGTGATAATTCTTTATCAGAATTTTTTAGAGCTCGAGCTGCATCCATGTTTTTCTGATTTTCATAGTTTAATTGTAATTTTGATTTCAGTTGCTCATCAGTCATTTCATATGCATTGTATATTTCGCATTGGTCTTTCTTCGGCTTATGAAAACCAATATTAAATTCTAAGGTAAAAATGTCTCGATATTGCAGTTCAGTTGCCTTAATTTTTATCTGTTTGTCGTCCGCCCATTCTTTATACAACCTAAACATCTTCCGGATACTCAGACCTTTCTCTAAATACATTCGCTTGGAGTCTTTCCGAATGTAGTGTGTCTGAACTAAAGGAAATAGTTTGATGTGCTCTATGACGCTGTCTTGCATTTTAGGATCAATTTTATTTGGCCTGTTATGATGTTTTCCTCTTTGATCAAAAGCGACTGTTGTATTATCATTATCATTGAGCTTCTTCAAAGTAGTTGTATACATACATTTCAGATATGGCCAATGTATTTAAGAACATTGTTTTACATACCAGCTTCTCCTCATTGTCCATGAGAAAATAATACTGCCTTGAAACTTTTCTTCTTGAAATCCCTGCGCCAACAGTCACTTGTTTTTTTTTCAACAGTCCTCACACATCTTGCAATAAAATCCCATCGTCTGGTATGATCTCGCAAAGCCCAAAATGCGGTAAAATAGACTTTCGTTGATCTTCAGTAAGGCGTTCTTGACATTTTTGCCTACAAGATATTTTGCATGCTGGTCGAATACTTTTAGACAAAAAATTTTTGCCTGACCTATTTTCATGTTCAATACCATTATTCAAGTCTTTTTTTGGCTTTGACATCTATCCATTCATTTTCGTTTTTAGAACGCTTTCTACCTGGGTTATTTTTAACTGAAATTTTACGCTTTCTAACTTTCATGGAAGCTGTAGATGACATCATTATCATTATCTTTTTGAGCCAAGTGCTGATGATTTGCGGTTTCACTTAAAGGCGCTATATCAGTATCTAAAGACCTGGAATCATTTTTTTCAACATCAGAAGGCCTATATTTTGGTTCTGCATCGGAGTTAACAAAATCTGATTCGGCTTTCCCAGGATAAGACTCCATTGTATAACAATCAATTTTATGTTCAACTGTAGGTTGAATATTTTTAATAATTGGTTTAGTTAATGAGGTAGTAATCTCTAGAGATTGATAGCAATGATTATCAAAAGTTTTGAGCTCAACCGTTCCACAACTTGATGAGGTATGGGTAACTAGTGAGCTTGGTTCATCCCCATCACTACTGCTCACTTTTTTGGCGTCATTGTCATCGCTACTTATTATTGTGATGCATATGTAGATACTTATGTCGAATGGTGAAAAATATTATTTAATTATTGTTGGTCCTTGGTATTACTAATCGTAATTAGATCACTAACCAAACCTCACTTAAATAGCTTAATATATAATAGCGTTAAATAGCTTATTAATCGTAAAAAACATGAATTAGATATAATTATAGAAAACTAATGTATACTAGAAAACATCAATATCATCATATTCAAACAGATCGATAACATCAATAGTCAAACAGACTTTAATTTAACAGCAATAAACTTCTATAAATCCTGGAAATAACCCATGAACACTATTAGTGATATTCAAACTGTTTAATTAAATAATTATATGTTATTTTGGTTAGTGAGTTTAGAAAATTCTCACTGGGATTGATATTGAAGGTTCAGTTTAATCTACAAGTCGACAACGACAACACAAAAAAATCTTGGCAAAAATACCATGTTCTTATCTCTTGAAAAGTTAGGGATGACTGTAAGCGAAAAACTAACATGGATTGCATGCCAAGAGATAAATTATTTGGTGCTATGATATACTTATACTGTCTAGTGGCCACACAACAGATTTATGGGATTAAAACTAAAAATATCCGTCCTTAATACTCAGAAATGTTCATGTATTTTAGCCTGTTACGACGAACATTAAAAGAATTATTATTAGACTGAAAATATTTCTTATAATTTAACTTTTATAAAAGTTAAATATTTATTATAATTTTTGTTTTCTCGTTTGGGCCTACTTACAATCACGGGGCTCATTTTGACTCGCTATATGGGTCTGCTGTTTCTTCTTAGCCCAGAAAGCTTTCATTTTCTGGCTGTGGGCAGGAGCTGTGGACTTTCTGTGTGAGGAAGCTTCCTCTCTTCTGACCACCTTTGTATGTTTGTTCCTGTAGTGTTTTTGCTGGTAAGGACCACTGGAAATACTCCTTGTTGAAAGGTCTGCCGGAGTTTGGCCCGACCATCTATGGTTTCTGGTGGAATTTTAAGTTGCTCTAGGTCTGCCTTCACTGTGGTGCTCCATTTGCTTTTGGAGGCTTTCCCTCAACCTGTGGTGAAGATCCTGTTCATGTGTCTGCAGAGGTAGATGCGGGTTAAATATCCATAGAAGGTTAGGGGCATTTTCTCATAGATGTGATGTCTCCTTGCAGGCAATAAGCTCACTATTGTGTCTGAGCCTATATGTGCCTCTTCTCGTATTGGCTCTAATACTCTCCTCAGGATTTTACGTTCTTTAAGGTCTAGTTTCCTGAGTGGACCTTTCCAGCTTATCAAGAAGCATTCTGACGCATAGAGTGCGGAGGGTCTTACTACTTAGTTGTAATGTTTAAGTTTAAGGTTCTTGAAAAGATGTTGGGTAAAACTGGATGTTTAGTATATCTGGTATCCAAGTTTTCTCGCTCGATTGCTGAAATCAACTCACCTAAATACTTGACTACAACGACTTTACGAATAGTAGTGCCTTCTTGTGGAATTGAAGAAGGCGCGTCCTTTATATTAGTCATGAACATATTTTTTTGCATGCTGACTCTCAAACCAGTCTTAGCTGCTATGCCTCAGAAGATCTGTAATTAGTAAGTAGCCTCTTCTATATCGTTGGATAACAGGACAAGGTCATCAGAAAAGGCTAAGTAGTGCACATTGAGGATATCTTTCTTGTATCCAATCCTCAGTCCAGTTTCCGATGGTAATGAGCTAGTCCATTCCCTGATGATTTTCTCCAGTAACCCCTGTTTGTATGGGAAAGCTCTCAGAGAGCTCACCTCTAAACTTGAAATTGGAGGTGGTGTTTCTCAGAGTGACCTGGATTAGTCTGGTTGTCTTCTCATCCATGCCCAATTCTCGAAGGGAGGAGATCTGGGTCTGGTTTTTGAAAGCCCACTAGGATTATTACCCAGGTGGATGTGCGTCGCGACCCCGGTATGTAAGGAGTGTCTTGAGATTTTGTATTTGTTCTGTACATGATCTGCTATCTCGGCAGCCAGCCTAATATTCACCTAGTTGGTTGCTGACTCCAGTTAACAAGACTGTAGAGAATATCTTGTAAGTGACAGATATCAGAGACATGCCTCTGTAGTTGTCGAGGTCAGGCTTATTACCCTTCTTGTGAAGAGGATAGATCACAGCTGAGGTCCATCCTTCTGGTAAGATCTCTGTTACCCATATGGGACATACAGGACATGTCCTGTATAGTCTGAAGGTTGCTCTGTATGGATTGTTCATCTGCATTTTTCTACATCTCCGCTACTGTGCCATCTTCACCTGAGTCCTTCTTGTTTTTCATGCTCTTGATGATGTTGTCTATTTCTTCCCTGGTTTGTGGTATGGAGTCTAAACACCTAGAAGTGGGCTCATGGAAGGTAAGTTCTTCTCTCTCTTTAGGTTCTTCTTTATAGAGGAGTTTTTAGAAGTATCCTGCAAAGGTATTAGTGCAGTCTTTATTGTTTAACTGGAGATTCCCATCAGGTCCACGTTGCTGAAAAGAGGGAGCTATATATGGCGTGGTCTGCTTCCTGAGTTCCCTATAAAGGTCTTGAAAGGTCTAAAAGTTGTTCTTCTTGAAGTCCTCCTCTGCCTGTTGTATCAGGGATCTGGTGTAGTTTCTCTCAGTATTGCAGATAGTTGGAGTCATCGTTACGCTGATTCCACTTGATCGAGACTTCTCGCCTTTCCTCTATGGCTTAATCACATTCTGTGGTCTACCAGAGATGCTTGACTTTGTTAGATGAGGCAGGGATGGTTTCTTTTGCTGCGTCCAGCAGAGCTGTTAGGGAGGTCTGGAAGGTGCATTCTTCATCATTTATTCGTGAGATGTTGAACTTTGGAATCTTAGATCCTTTTGTTGTATTAGGTAATCTCCTCATAGGTTGTAGGTTGGTCTTTATTAGGGATAGATAATGGTCAGAGTCTAGGTTAGCTTTGAATTCTGTATATCTCTGGGGTACCTCTTGTCTGTAACCACATGGTCTATCTGAAATTCGCCTAATAGGAAATTTGAGCTCGTCCTAGTCTTTGACTTCCTAGGTAGGTGTTTGAAGGCGGTTGACTTATGGACCATGTTATATTTGACGCAAAGGTCTAGAAGGCGCTCTCTATTTCTGTTGGTCCTCTTGTGTGCGGGATAGTAGCCAACTATCCAGCTGATAAATGAACAGGTGATATGATATATCCAGTTGATATATCACCTATATTTCCGCTCTTTTCCAACCTGTGCATTGAAATCACCCATGAGTATAGTTATGTGATGTTGTGGGATTTTATCTAGGGTTTCTTCTGGAATCATCTAATAGTGTTCAACCTCTTCTTGTTTTTTTCTGTTGGTGTCATTTGTAGGTGCATGAAAGTTCACTATAGAATATGCTCTGTTGCGGATATTGAAGAGGTTCTACCATTAGGTAGAGTGAAACCTATTATATGGTCGATCATCATGAAACGAGACCCTTGTAGTGCTGCTACCTTGATGTTATGCTTGTCTAGCACATTCACAGGATGTTTCAGTTTGGCTACTTTCAGGAAGGAGTTGATGTTGACTGTATCTAGGTAGGTGATATTTCTCTTGTTTTCCTGCAGTTTGGTATTTGGTGGAACACATGAAAGTGCAGGTTCCCCAGGATTCGATTGCCCACTTGCCCCATGATAAGTGGGGGTTGATTGCTTACCACCTGCGTTATATTCTATGTTAATATTTCGCTTCGAGTCCAACGAGTATTTTAAGTAGGGTATATTAAGTAGGGCGACCCTAATGGGTGACGAGTTGCTTACTCTCGAGGTTGTTTGCTCTGGAGTTTATAATAAAAATTATTTTAAGAATGAAAAGTCGAAAAATCTCTTACATGTCAAATTTGACCATGTCAATATATTTATTTATAAATAAATTCACAAATAAAAGCGAAGAGCGTCTTTGGAGATAACGTCAATATAGTCTTGCGCTGCACCCTTTTATTTATTGTCAACACTCAAAAAAATAGTTTCTGCTTTTTAGTACATCTTAATATAAACATGGTTTTATAGATGTCTTGTTAATTTTTTTTTTTTTTAATTTTTCATCATTTCAGAATTAATTTTAAATCTTTAGTGATGTTATTTTAAATAAATATGTATATATACATTTTATAAGATTCATATAAATAATGTCAGTTGGCATTTTTAAATCTAATAATTAGTATAAATATATACTAAGTAAAAAGTGGGTTGTAACAACGTAATAATTCAAAAAGAAAATCTTTTGTTCAGCACTGTGGAAAAACTAAAAATGAAAACCTTATATATCATTAAGGTGACAACCCATTGAGCCTTTTGAAGGAAACTGTCCTAGCGGAGAGATTGCTTAGACCCTTAAAAACGATGCAAAAAGTACTCGGTTTCTTTTTCCTCTCCCAGTGAATAAGAATTATGTCACTATTCTTTATTAATTGTGTAATGTTACTAAACATGGTTATGAAGTCGACCCTTGCGAAAGCAATTTTTGTTTTAATTAGTATTTATTATAGCCGATATTGTTTACATTGCGCTTTTTCTCCCAAAGTTAAACTTTTGTATTAAAAATCATTTTGTAATGTGTTTTAATTAGCAGTTTAATTGGAAAATATAAAATTTAAAAAAATTGTTTTTTACTTAACCGCAAGTATGAAAGTTATGTAACTGGCTTTTTCCCAGTAATTTAATTTATATTATCCCTTGTAATTATTCCTAAATTAATTGATATACTCGGCAGCATATTTTAAAGCTAAAATGAGTTTTAGTGTAATATGTTATAACGAACCTACAATATATATATATATATATATATATATATATATATATATATATATAAAAGGGGGGAGGGTTAATGTCGTAAAGACAAAAGCACGGGAAACAAAAGCATATATATATATATTTATATATATATATATATATATATATATATATATATATATATATATATATATATTAAAATTAAATAAGTAAATTAATTATTGACATAGAATTAATGGGTGGTCTTTATACGGCGCGTATAAAATATATGAGCAAAGTTTGTAAACATTGCTATCCCTTTAAGCTTTTCTCACCTTTAGCTGAATTTTGCATAAATACGTGATTTAAAATTTTATCACAATTATAAATTTGCAAAAATGAAACAATCATGCTGTTATATTGAACTAAATAAATCTGATTAAGTAATTTATGTAAAAATATTCCTTATATAACGTGCAATTCTACAGAAAATGTATTGTTTCAATAAAGACCTTTTTGTCAAATGTCAATTTGGTTTCCAATTTTTCGTGGGTCTTCTTCTTCACTATTCCATGTCAATTTAATTTTTTTGCCAATATATATATATATATATATATATATATATATATATATATATATATATATATATATATATATATACATATATATTTATTTATTTAATCGATTGTTCCCCTTTAGGAGAGCGATTGAATTTGATTGTACATGATTTCATCTTCTGGCGTTTTCCCGCTTCTTTTCTCAAAATCTCTTCATCCTCTCAGAATGCTCCTTCTTCCGCTCAGCTGTCCATTTTCGGTCCTCTATAGAGGAAGAGAGTTTTCCATCCTGTAAATGTGTGTATAAAACTGTGCTCGGCGTTTTCTGAATACGTCCTTTATTGTGTGGATCTTTTGGTAGAGTTCGTTTTGAGTTCTCTTCATCCAAATACCGTTAACATTAACTGCCCCGTAAATCTTTCTGAAAATTTTTCTTTCCTGTTTTTTCTATATCCTTAATTTTGGAATGACCGTCGATAACCATTGTTTCGGCTGCATAAGTTGCTTCCGGAAGAATCACCGTTGTATAGTGCCTTAATTTTGCATCTAACGAGATGCACTTCTTGATGTAGTGAGCCCACGTTAGCTTGTAGGCCTTCTGTAGTTTGGTGATTCTTTGTTCATTGGCGATTCGGTTTAGTCCCGATGATTGTATGATTTCATCAAGGTATTTAAAATGGGTGACTTGTGCTATCTTACCGTATTGTGTGATTAAAGCTACGTTATTTGCTGGTCGTCTTTCCATATAGTGGGTTTTTTCTTAAGAAATTTGTAGTCCGGTTCTTTGCGCAATTTCATGTAATTTTTCCACTGCGTGTATGGCTTCATGTCTGGTGTTAGTAATAATGGCAATATCGTCCGTAAAAGCGGGGCACTTGACTGTAAGACGGTTCTCTTTTTTTATACCAATTTGAATGCCTTTGACATGAGGTTCCCATTCTCTAATGATCCTTTCTAGAACAATATTAAAAAACATTGGAGATAATCCATCCCCCTCCCGAACTCCAGTTTTAATGACAAAGGGCTCCGATATTTCACCCATGAATTTAACTTTGGACATAGTTCCTGTAAGCGTCTGTTCAATGATTTTTCGGGTCTTTCTGTCTATCCAGAATTCTTCCATGATTATAAAAAGTGTTTCACGGTCTACAGAATCATACGCTTTTCTGCCGACGAATGTAATTACTGGATTTCTACATTTTCTCATTTGTAATATTGTTTTTAAGCTCCACACCTGTTCAGCACATGATCGCCCTTTTCTGAATCTGGCTTGGTATTCACCAATTAGTGGATCCATATGGGGTTCTAGCCTGTTTAAAAGTGCCTTGGAGAGGATTTTATAAGCAATCGGGAGCAGGGAGATTCCTCAATAGTTATTGATGGCTGTTTTATCACCCTTTTTGTGCAACGGATGAATTAGAGCACATTTCCAGTCTCCTGGTATTCGCTCCATCATCCATATGTCTGAAATGACGTTATGAAGTTTCTGCGTAAGTGTAGGATCGTTCAGTTTCCAGAATTCTGCAGTGATCCCATCTTCTCCTGGTGCTTTTTTATTTTTGAGGTTTTGGATGATCTCCTGAATTTCTTCTAGGTCAGGGGCGTGTGAGTCCGGGTGTGTGGAAACCGGAGGGGTGAACGAAGGGGTGAAGTTTTTCTTGCGGTGATTCGCAGTTAAGAAGGGAGTTGAAGTATTGGGCTAATAATTTACAGTTTTCTTTCGCATTAGTTTCGAACGTGCCATCGGGTTTTTTGAAGCACAAGCTGGGCGCCTGATACCCCTTTAAGTTTTCTTTAAATGTATTTTCTTTAATATAATTTAAAGTTTTCTTTAATATAAGTTTCTAGAAGTCCTGTTGGATTTCATTAAGTATGTTGTTGTCATATCCTTGTTTTTCTTTCCTAATTGTTTTGGAAGTTTTTGAGTTGTAAGAAAGTTCTCTCAGTTTTCCTCAGTTTTGTGACTTTTTCCACGCAATCATTCGGTTGTCAACTGCCCGATCGCAAATTGCATTCCACCAGCGATGTTTCCTTGTGCGAGGAAGTTGTACCAGTTTCATGACTTCCTGAATTTTCTTTGTTATTTTCTGTCAGTTTGTTGATGTTTTTCGATTAATTTGCACTATGATTTCTTCTTTGTGGAGTTTTAGGTACTCTGGATCTGGTTTGATATTTTTGGGTGGGCCTTTTTTCTTTCTTTGGGGTTGGAATTTCGTCTTTGTTTGGAGAAGATGATGGTCTGATTCAAAGGCGCCTTTGCGAGCTCTGACGTTTAAAATTTCTTTTGAATTTTTCTTGGAAATTGCGATATGGTCAATTTGGTATTCACCCTGTCTAAGATTGAGTGATCTCCAAGTGGTTAACTTGTGTGGAGGTTTCTGGAATTGCGTGCTCATAATTTTAAGTCCAAAGTTTCTGCAGATGTCAATTAGTCTTTCACCATTCCTATTGGTAAGTTCGTGCTTAGTATAGGGGCCTGTGGCATTACTAAATTTTCTTTTCCTACCTAACTGGGCATTAAAATCACCCAATAAGATCTTCAAATGGTGCTTTGGTATTTTATTGTTTGTTTCTTCGAGAGTTTCCCAGAAGTTGTCCATAGTTTCAGGGTCGGATTTGTTTTGTTGATTTATGGGAGCATGGACGTTTATCATTGAGTAAGCTTTATTGGCTGACTTTATTTAGAGCAGAGCTCTTTCGTTAATTGAAGAGAAATCAATGACTGAGTCGAGTACGGAATTGTGTATGGCGAAACCGGTTCCCAGGAGTGGTAGTTTGCCTCTAACTTTTATGGCAGGTTTGCCTTTATAAATTCTGAAATTCTGAAAAGAAGTGCGGTGATTTTGAGGGCAAATTTTTCGAGGGCTTTAGTGAGTTGTTTTAATTTGTCTGTTTTAGTGAGGGTGTTCACATTAATGGTGCCAATAAAATTCCTACGTCGATTTTTCAGTGTGAAGAGTTCTTGAGAAGCTCCGATTCTTCTCCGCATGGTGTCCCTGATCCCCCAGAATCCTATGATATGGTGAGTCCAGTCTATCGACTGGTGCCTGGGGTAGTGATTCTTTTATCGTCTTTTCCATCATGCGCTCAAGTTGAGTTTTGGTTTTTGTGGTGATCTCGTTTGAGATCACAAGTATATTTTTGAGTTCGAGAAGATTTTTGTGCAGCCGCCTCAATTAGAGAAACAGACGCTGACCACTTTGCCGCTTGTTTCAAGTCAGACGCAATGTGGATCTCGTGGAATGGTATGCCTCTTCCGCCAGTTCCGCAGTACCGAAATCCATTCTCTCCGCCTTCACTGCCCTTGAGGTCTTCGCTGTAATCCTAGCAAGGAGCCCTCACAGGGTGCTAGGACTCGGGCCAAGTGGACCCTGATTTTGACGAGGTTGTTACTCCTCCCCCTACTCCTTCCTCGTCACTTACAGAAAATGATAAGGCCCCGGGCTTGGGACCAGTATAGCGGGGCATATATTAAAAATCCACCCCTTTTTTATAAATCCCACAAAGAAAATTGAAAAAAAAATACACACTCATATATATATATATATATATATATATATATATATATATATATATATATATATATATATATATATATATATATTACACTTCGAGAATTGATTTTATTTTCTCTTCTTCAGGAATACTGTTGGTACACATTGGCAGTAAAAATATGTAAGTATGGTACATTTTGGGAAGGCAACGACATCGGTGACATTGGAATGGAAACGAAGTCACGATTACACGGAACCAACCTAGTTTAAGACGCAAAACAGTTTGAAATTGAATCAACCACTCGAACTGCTGACTTTTGAGAAATAAGTGATGTAGAATAAAACTACATATTCAGAACTCAACAACAATAACAAAAAATTATTTGACGAGTGAACCAAACAAAATAATCAGCTATATCAGCTATACCCCAAATCAGCTATATCTATCTACCGCACAAGTTATAAGCCAAACGAACATATGACTCAAACCATCCTTCTTCGTCTTTTCTTGAGTTCATGACAACACTGGCATTTTGAATGAAACACATTTCCAAGAAAAGTTTCTTTGACAAATGTGACTATCTTGTAAGGACATTGAAGTCATCATAGTTTGCCCTGTAAGTCTTAACATTACAATGAGCTGCCCGAGCACAAGAGTGTGGTTTTAGTTTGCAATCACTTCTGTGATTGGCCAATCTGGAAGATATTCATTGGTTGGTCTGACCAACATACACAAGCTCACACTCAGCACGCGGTATACCATAAACCACATTTGTATGTGTAGGTTAAAACTTTAAGACGACTGAAACATCTATTTATCGTGTTATCAGTGGCGCTTTTAGGCATAGGAGCACTAGGCGCGCGCCTAGGGCCTCCGATTTTTGGGGGCCACAAATTGCCAACTAAGCAAGGTCAAACCAACTTTTGGCGGTTGACGGCAATAAGCGGCAAAATTTGACAAGTGTGGTGAATAAATTGGCACTTTGCGGTGGTGAAAAAAATATTCAGAAAAAAAAACTAAAGAGTAAATATCATTGCATTGTTTTTGTATTGGTATTCAAAATTTATTAAATAAAAGAAAATTAATCGCAAGACTGTTTTTAGTAAAGGACACCATGAAACGTTATTACGGATCTGGTGCAGAAAGGCGTAAGAAACAACGAAAAAGAAAAGAAATAAATGTTCAACATAGGAGATATTTAGTAGCATTTATTGCAAAATTTAACCTCAGAAATGTAGTTGTAGATGTCCCTTGCAAGTGGTCATCAGAGTCAAAAGTGGGGGCTGCATCAAATACTGCATCTACTTCAAGTATGAAGGAATATATTACAAATATTAAAAATGTAGCTGACAAGGCAGAACGATCTCATACAGAGGATTCAACCACAAAGAATGTAATTCATGTCCCTTCCACCACGTCGTCATCAGAGTCCAATATAATTGCAGTAGATAAAGATCAGACAACTAGTGCATCTACTTTATGAAAGAAGGAATCTATTACGAATATTATAAATGTGGCTGACGAAGCGGAACGATCCTTCAAGTGCATAATAATTTATTGGACTTAGCTTTTTGGCCAGTAGGGGAGCGCGGGGTAATGAAAGCGGTCGGGTAATGGGAGCGATGGTGATTGAACGGAAAGTATGCACATTTGCTCTATCATATACACTCAACCGCTTCCGTCAACCATCGAGAAACTTGCCTGACCTGCACGAACCGTTAGCGCATATGCGTTAAGTCACGAGGGACGGTTGTGTGTTTTTCGCTCCACGCTTATAAAAAACCACCGATTGTTAGCGCCCAGATAAGCATGAAGTTATATTCTTATTTTATTACGTTTATGCTTATTACATCCCTAGATTCATTTACTAACAAGTCCAATTGGTTAAATTGTGATTGAAAGCAGAATTATATATTTATGTTATTACTTTTCAAAGTGGTTGTCAGCGAGTAATGGTAGCCTAGCATAGCTCTCACTATCCGTTATAGCTCCCATTACCCCATGAACTTTCACATTATATTTTCAGCTCATTTTCGATAGATATATCTACTTTTTATAATGGATGCCACGTAAAGTACGTTTAGTTAAATTTTCGGGAAAGAGTAAATATTATGGCTCAATTTCCAATATCAGCATTAAATAGGCTCTCATTACTCGCATATGTCGGGTAATGGGAGGGACTGACTTTTTTTGTAAAATCGTTATTGTAGCTTAATAAATTACTGTAATTCATTATAACTGTGATTAAAATATACTTTAATAATCAAGGTAAAAGTTCCTAATTAAAAATTATAAGAATGTTAACAAATGTGGTTTTATCAAAATTTTCCCTTAGTAGGCTTCCAATACCCTGTTCTCCACTAATCCTAACAGAAAGAATTCGAAAAATCAAATTATAAACGAAAAACTTCAACGCATAAATGCTACAAGTAAATAAGTCCTCAATTATGTTTGTATAACAGTACGACAGTGGTGAACCTTTTGCAGTCTCTAAAGTCTTTCATAGATGATGAAGTAGGAAAGCGTTTCAACACCATAGCGGAAGAGGAAGCTGGAGTACTAGTTGATGATAAATGTACTTACCAAGATGAACAACGACCATTGAAGATGCGTAAGTCGTTTTACGATGAAAATTGAATTATTTTCATTGGAAAAGAAAATTTTGTTGTAAATAGTGTTAATATTATTTGTGATACACTCACAATAGAACTTGATAGTAGTATGAAAACCTATATGGAGATTTATAAAACAATTAGTTTTAGCCTTAGTTTTTTATTAATAATAATTTGTCTTATGACGAACTAAATTTAATGATTAATGAACTGTTATCTACATATAAAGAAGATATGAATGAAGACTTAGTGATCAGGCGTTAATACGTGGATTAAAATCGATTAATCGAACGTGGATTAATTCGCATTTATTTAATCATACCAATATGCAATGCGTCAGGAGAACGTTCCTTTTCGGCACTAAAGCGAATTAAAACACATTTAAGGAATTCCGTTAAACAAAAGCGTCTTGCAAATTTAACAATTCTACATATTGAATCAGTTGAAACAACGAACTGTGATTTCAACGATGTTATTGATAAGTTTGCTAAGATGAAATGTAGAAAAAAATTATTATGTGCAACTAGGTCCAGGTATCAATAAAAACTTAAATTTTGTATTTTATTAAAATTTATTATATATTTAATAAAATTTGAAATTCTATTGTTTACCTACAATCACAATGTAATATGACAAGTTACGACATTGACACGAGTTAGGTAATGAAATACTTTACCACATTGACAGCGAATGGAGGTAATAATAGTATATTAAAGAACGAGTTCAGTAAGTGCGATTTTACAGCACGCCTTTACCTCATAACCTAGGTCTTGATGTAAGTCCTCCCCTAATTAGGACATAAGCAATAATTGAAAATTTCCAAAATTAATAAATTACATAAACAATCTTGTCGTTTCGAACCCTTAAGCTGGAGCGCATGCACGCATCATTGATATAAAATAGACTAAGGGTCGTAAATAAAACAAACTAATCGGGTGTCCACTTAAGGTTCTCAGCCGGCCCGTGAGAAACTCGAATTCTTGGAAACTAACTCACGAGATCACAACAGTACCTTAAAGAAAGTTTGTTAGTATCTCAAATGGAAATTAAAGAATTTGTATTTGAATTAAATTTGACAATACTAAATAAACCAGGCGAGATAAATCTAAATAAACCTAAATAAAGAAGAGTTCGAGCGTTCGAAGCTAGCGGGGTGCTTAATATAAATTCATTAAAATAAATCAGTCTAGTTTGATTCTACATGAAATAGAAGTGACTGAAAAATGACTAGGCACGTTCCGGAGAACATGAATCCTAGAAATTAGGACCATTACAGTTATCCGTTTGAATCTTAATATCCACTAAAAAAAAACCCTGAAACAATAATTTCTTTTTTTTTGTGTACTCTGGGTAATATGTGATGCCCAAAACTCTTCAGGCTACATCACTTTAGTCATAACCAAATCCTTACACAATGGGGAATGTGCATATTTTTTTTTTTTTTGCTTAATTCACTTTTTATTTCGTTTTAACATAGTAAAAAATATAGATACTTTTGAAAGTGTTTCAATTAATTTTTAAAATAATATAGTAGTATAAAATACCGATTAAATTTGACCTGTTTGTACGGTCCAATTTTACGCGCCATGTTCCCATGGTTCCCATTTTTGGATGAATTCCTATAGCACGTGGTCATTCTTCTTCTTCTTAATGGCACTACAACCGATTGCCGGTCTGGGCCTCCTTCAGCATGTTTCTCCAAGCGGACCTATCACTCGCCAACGTTCTCCAGTCCCGTACTTGAAGTTTTTGTAGGTCAGTTGTTACCGCATCCTTCCATCTCCCTCTTGGCCTTCCGGCCCTTCTCCTTCCCTCTGGTTGGCCATTGAACAACTTTTTCGGAACCCTATGATCACCCATTCTCTGCATGTGTCCGAGCCATCTCAATCTTGCCACCTTGATGAAACTCACAATATCTGGTTGATTGTAGAGCTGATATAGTTCGTGATTATATCTTCGGCGCCAGATTCCTCGTTCTTGGGTCGCTCCAAATATTGCACGTAGCATTCTTCTCTCAAATACACTTAAAGCCTGTTCTTCGCTCTGTGAAGCTCCATGCTTCTGCACCATAGGTTACCACCGGTCTTATCAGTGACCTGTACAGTGTGCACTTATGCTTGGGGTGGATTGTTTTGGACCTAAAAAGTTTAAGTAGCCCATAATAGCACCTGTTACCAAGAGTTATCCGCCTTCTAATCTCCTCGCCCATCCGGTTTACGCTGTTCAGTTGCGAGCCCAAGTACACAAATGTATCTACTGTGTCAAAGTGCTTTCCGTTTAGTTCTAGCGTTGGTCCTACCTTCCGATGAGTTTCGTTAGCCACCATGTATTTCGTTTTGTTTACGTTGACAGTGAGTCCTAGGTTATTTGCTTCCTTCTCCAGCAGCGAGTAAGTAGTTTAGGTCGCCTGTTCGCTTCTGCAAATTATATCAATGTCGTCTGCGTAAGCCAAGTCCTCCCTGTCGTAGTCCTTCCTCTGTTATAAAAGTCTCAGACAACTTGTTTCGTATTCTTACTACAGACAATACTTCAGACAGTGTTACTCTGTTTAGGGCTGTCAGTTTTTCAGGGAATCCGAAACTTGTAGCGTGGTAAAACTGTTACGTGGTCATTCAGTGTTGTTTACTATTGTCAGTTAAGGATTTTCATTTGAATCGCTATTTCGATAATGGAAAAAGTAAAAAAAACATTTAATAGATATTGTCTAGTACCGGAATGCAAAAACACTATTATAAATACACCAGATAAAGCATTTTTTTCTGTAACAAAAATGCGAGAATACGTAAAGCAATGGTTTAAGGTTATGAGAAGAGATGAAGTGTCTCCAATATCGCAGTTACATCGTTTTGAAGATCACCTTAATTTAAGTATATTGTATTTTGGTAGTTAACATGGTATGAATTGGTTAGACGTAAGTTTTTTTATCTTTTCTGCCTTTCTTCCAGGGTTTTATTAATTGTTAAATTTATTTCAAATTGATGAAGATACAACATCATGAAACAACAAGGGTGAAAAGTTATGTTGTGGTTAAAGGAAAGAGTTGTGCCTCATATATTTGTACCAAAAACGAAATATGTCATCACCACAAGAGGGAATGTGTGCCATTAAAAGACAAAGATTCATCATTATATAGCTATCAAAAGTACAAATGCTTTAGAAATTGAAACTCCACAAACGAGTTGCTATCAAGCCGGGCAAAGTACTTTTCATATTGGAGGAAGTGATGATTATTGAGCAAGGCCCAGTGCCCCTCACATTAATGTCTCTGAAACGGAGGTTGAAGCCTCTAGTAATACAAACAAATTACACGGTGACAAAGCTCTGCAGGTAAATATTAAATCAAAGTAAAGGTGTTCAAGTTAATTTAAGTATGGAAAGGAAAAATGTAGCTGTATTTCCTTTTCGTCTTTCATCACAAAATATAGCAACTTCACCAATAAAATCAGTTATGAGAGCACTTCTAAAAAGAAAGTTATTAGCAGAGAACCCAGTTGATTGTACACCTATTTCTTCTAATTTTTCAGTGATATCTAATTATTATGAATCATATAGCTCATCTGAATCATCTATTAACACGTTAAATGCCATGTGTATACAAATGTATACACGCTAGTAGGGTCCTGTACGCAGCGTGTATAATTTCGTATACAGCACAATATCTTCTTTCTGGTCGTGGGTATGCTACCGGAGCTTGCTTATCATAGGTTTTTTATGACGGAATGGTTGGTGTGGCGTGGAAGAACACATTGCAGCTTAGCCCACAAAAAATTTAAAAAAAATTCATGAATAAATATCCAAAAAAATGTCGTGGCCTGTGGGACCTTTTTCAAAATTACCCGCGGCAGTTAACTTGTCAAATTGGGTGCTACATAATTTGGAGGATGAAAAACATTTTAAAAATATTAAGAGAAGTAGTGTGTTAACTGCTATAGAAAAAGAACCTAAAATGTTCTTAGGATTAGCTAAACAATCATATCATTTAATATAACTTTTAAGTGAAAGCAGCCCACTTCCAACTATAGACATACTTATTACATTAAATCAAAGACTGGCGTGTGTCTCAATCACGGGGGCGATGGGGTCATGCGCGACAGCAGCAATGGAGTGCTGTTGGATTTGACTCCGTTGCACCTTGTCGTGGAGAGGGCCGCCAGATCGTCGGTTGTTAGGTTCAGCAAGGAAGGAATAGGCAGGGGTAAAGTAATCGGGAGCAGAGACCGGAACAGCCTCGCTGCCAAGATCCCCTGACTGGAAGTAAAAAAAGGCGAAACGTTATGCAAATACTATTTGCAGGGGAAAACAAGGTAAGGTACTGGTGCAGGAGTGTTTGCTCCTCATACCAAATAATTTGAATCCATGGCAATCTTCGAAGCAGAGTACATGCAATCAAGAGATGTGCACAATTTAATCTGACTGGAACTATCGCAAAAAACAAATTTCTTTCCTGTCAGATAGGCAAGCAGCCATCAAGGCCAATAGCTCATACACCATCAGATCCAAACTGCTATGGGACTGTGTCGGAAAGCTAAATAAGCTTGGCAGAGAAAATAAAGTAACGCTAAACTGGGTACCAGGACACACTGGTATAGATGGAAACGAAGAAGTCAATCAACTAGCAAACAAGGGATCCAGTAATCCCTTTATAAGTCCGGAACCCTTTTGTGGTATGAGTATGAACACCATCCACAAAAGTTTAGATGAAGAAATAAGAGAACAATGGAAAAAAACCTGGAATGAACTTCCAGCGCTTAGACAATCCAAAGTAATACTGGGATCTTTTTACCAGAAAAGAACAGGAGGAAACTAAGGAACAGGCTTAGAGAGGGGCACTGTCAGGCTTCTGTCTCCTGTCAGAAAGTTCTGACGGGACACTGCAGTATATTAAACACCTCAAGGCCATAGGCCTAAAGGAAGATCGCAGATGCAGATTCTGCGGCTCAGCAGAGGAAAACCCCATACATTTGTTCAAAGACTGCGTAGTACTGCTCCGCAAGAGACAAATCTAACTTGGGGCCCACTCCTTGAACGCAGAGGAGTTGCAGTCCTTGAATCCCACCCAGATCCTGGAATTCCTATAGGAATCAGGACTAGAGAAGGCGCTCTAAATGGGTAAGTATACCAACGATTAGAGGAAGAAGGTGGGGTACAATAGATCTATGAAGGTCGCAGTACAAATCACCACCAAAATCTACAATCCATTACATTAAAGAAATTAAAATTAAACGAATTATTCAGCGTATTGGCTCTACATTTTGGATGTTGCCAAAGTGCTATTAGTAGAATATTCTCTAAAATTTTACCTCTGATTGCATCAAAATGAAAGATTTGATTGTGTGGCCAACACCAGCAGAGATTTATAAAAATTTACCAATCATTCAGGGCTAGGTATGCAAATGTTTCCATCACTGCTTTGAAATTCAAATTGAGAAACCATCCCAGCAGCAAAAATGAAGCAAACTTCAAAATAGACACGCAGAGTTTCGTATGTTGCTTGCTCATGCTTGTATAGACTATAATTTATTTCCTATCATGCATAATGCAATAATATTAGCTTGTAAAATTTTGTAAAAAATGAAAAATATGCAGGATGTTTTAAGAAAAAAATGAATTAATTATACATTAGTTTTATTTCTATTAAATACATTCCGTTACTTATTTTAGATCTCTAACAATAATTTTAGGAGCATGTTTCGATTCGACCAATGGTGATGCGTTCCGCAAATTTCGCTCGCTTATTATGGACTTTTTGATTTAAGTTTTATGGCATTAAGGAGGTTCGAGCGAATCCCATGTTAAATATTTTTTTCAAGTTTAAGATTTGAAACATTTTATACATGAAGATCGATACTTTATTTATGTCCTCTCAAAATTTGAAAGTGATCCTGTAGTTTATCCGGAAAAAAATCAAAAATTATGTTTTTTCGAATCTTACACACAGGTTCTTATTTATGGCCGACAAGCTTCCGTCGCGTCTTTACTTATTTTTTTCGATATTAATTTCCCAACTTTAAGGAATAAAAAACTGTATACAATAAACTTAGATAATATTTAAACACTATAACTTTAAAGCAATGTGATGTTCCCGATGTAATTATTTAAATAATTAAAGTTAATTGTTTTGTTTTTAAACTTGCTTATCGACAGTAATTGACATGACAGATGGTTTAGCAACGTCGCGATAACAGCTGATTGTGAGAGAAAGAAGTCATTTAATAACTTTATTTTATTAACTAAATAATAAATACCAATTGTAAAATTTGTCATGTTATTATAAATAAAAATAATGAATTTTAACAACTAATTAGGATAATTGAAAATATAGAAAAATTCAAGCACCATTTTGACTCATTAGTTACTCTCAAACCTACTTAAGTATAAACTACATGAGAAAATAATGGTAGAGATGTAATGTCAAGATAATTGTGTATCGAGGGTAAAAAAATCAAGTAAAATTAAATCACTTGCATATTCCCTATTGCAATATGGAAGCAAGTATTCGTTGAAAACAGTACATTTTTTTCTCCAATTCCCTAACCACTTTTCTTTTAAATGTACGTTTGTAGAAGCTCTTTGATCTTATCTCTCGGGCCTGAGCTATCAGCTGCTCGGGCCTGAGCTCGATTTCGTTTAGTAAAGTGGGACGTTATGTAATACTACTTGTATTTGAACCTTTGATTTAAATGATTTTAATCATTTACTTTCTGGAGATTTTCTTTAATTTCAATCTCTAAAATGTATGTTTATATTGTTCTAGTTTGTTGGACAACCATTCTTAATATATGATTTTTGTGCTTAAATGTTCGAGACTATCATCACCGTGGGTGTTAATGTTATAACCTGGATGATACATCTTCGCATTTTCTTTCCTTTTAGTACGTTAATATAGGAAAGTATAATTTTTATCTTTAAGGTATGAGGTAGTGATCATCATATATTTTATCGTCATATTATTATATCGTCGTATTCTGCAGCCCTGTATAATTTCACATCTAATATTCGTAACGCTGTTCTTTCGTTCACGGTAATTTATGCATTTTGGTTTGGTAGCATAATCTTTGTGCATTATCGATTATGGTTTTTATTCGACAAAAAATCGCGTAAACGAATCTAAGGCGGTTAATTCAGTGTTGGCCAATAGATTCGATCGATACTGAAATTGAATGTTTTTGGGAAATACAGATCGTATACTTCAATGACAATTATTAATTTATTTCTAAAATAAATGCACTTATAACGTAAAGTGACCGCATTATCATTGAGATAAAGCGGGACAAATGGGATGAAATGAGAATTATAATTTATTTTCGAAAGCGGACCAATAATTCAAAATATATATATTTTATCTACTCACACACAAAAATGAACACATTAATAAATACATTGTTGTATGTCAAGGATACCATTATTATAATCTTGTGTAAAAGTATCCAAATCGTGCGTAAAAGTCCAATGTAAATAAAATTGAGTTTCATTATTAAACGACTTCTGTTTGTTGTTGCTATGGCAATAACTTGCGCTGACAAAATTTTCTGACGTTTATTAGAATTTAATTAACTTTTCTTATTTGGAATCAAGAGTTCTCGGCCTCTCAGTCTGGATTTATCTGGTTCTAGTATAACTTAACCTAACCATAACCTATTCTACATTAAATCTAGGTTAACCTGGATTACATCGACAACGACCAAATAGTGTTCCCGTCATTGTGTGTTTTTACTAGTTAGCAATTTTTTCCACGGAGGCGCTAAACGTTCTAACCTTATTGTGTCAGCGAAGTGATGCACTCATGCGCAAAGCCCTTCTTTACACACTAGTATCATAAACTACTATTACTCGTATACTTGTCTATAGATATACAAAAATGGATTCATTATTAATTATTGGTAACTATAAAAACATTTGTAAAAAAACATAATTTGAACATTATAATTTTTAATTAATTTAATTTTTTTATTAAAAAAAATATATATTTTCTTTCACGGTCAAATTTTGGATCCGAGTGAATACTCGATGATTTATTAAAATGTCGTGAAATTTCTCACATGAATTGGTCAAATTATTTTTTCTACTGATATATGTGAAAATGGCATTTTTTTCCACGGCTTACCCTTGACAATTTTTCATTCTAGAGATGAAAATATTTTCACATCTAGAGACGAAAATGTGCATTTTAAATTTATGATTTACTCCATTAAAACACTAAACTAACCAAATTTGCATGGACTTTCTTACTAATTACATCAATTTCAATGAAATATTTTATGTACAAATGCAAAACGGGCCTGAAACTATTTAAAAAACCGAAATAAAATTTGGACATTTGACTTGAAAAGTATCACCTTCTATAAGAATGCAATATGTTACCATGGAAACGACCAAACCAACAAGCGCTTCGTATTGGATTTATTAAAGTCGAATTATGGATTCTACAACCTAAATCAGTAGAAGAAATTGCATTTACTACTCGAGATAAAGATCCATGGTACATCCGAAATGGACTATGAATTAGACGTGCGAAACATCCAGGAATTTTTATACAAATTAACAAAAACTTTCCATAAAAACCTCCAACACTGCGATAACGCCATAAACTATAACCTAGTATAGGGCTCAAGAATATACACCAACGCCTAAGTTGTAAACTGCCCCAAGACCTCATAAATGAAAACCCAGATATCTTGTTTTTCGAGAAATCACACGGTCAGGAATCTTTTCCCGCAAAACTGCGATGATATCGTTAGGTACTTGTGTGACACGTAGCGCCGCGGCGCGCCGTCTTGTTGAATATAGACGTCTTCCACATCAATATCTTCCAATTGCGTCCATACAAAATCACTAATCACCATTTTTGGAAGAAATTCCGGATCAGTTTGATGCATTTGAAGGACCCAATCAGCAAAGGCCCGACTTTGTTTACGGTCAGTAGGCGTGAGTTCTTGTGTTAACTGAGCTTTAAAAACATTAAGACCTAAGTCTTTATGCAAAATACAGTGTTATGTCTTTTGTGGAATATCAAATTCCAAAGATCGACGAGAAATGGACGAACTTGTAATATTGTAACTGTAATATTCTCAGTTGTTCTTGAGCGACGTGTACGAGTTCTGTTATTCACATTACTAACTTGTCCTAACACCTCAAACTTTTCCACTAGTTTTACAATTTCTGGCCAAGAAGGTGAATCACTACCTAGAAATTTTCACCATTTTTTATAGTGAATTTTAATAATTTCAATGCGGTTTTGAAGCGTATATCGTTCCATTTTTGTTAATGGCGTAGTTTTTACTTGCCATCTCTCAAGTAGTTCAAGTTGATTCATGACTACTGTTAAAATGGCGGGCTATTGAAAACGAAACCTGTTATTGGGAAACCCTACATTATTAAAATGTTGTTACCACTACAACTACTAGATGTTGGAGCCTAACGTATCGAATTATACTTATGATGAACTCATTAACCTAAATAATAAAACTACAGTTAAAACCACAGTGAATATTATTTCTAGGGTCTAGGTATGATATTAATTTGCTTAATATATTTATTTACAAACTATATGAAATTAAAATGGTTTTAAGACCATTTGGATTTGATTCTATCCACACCAAATTTAGGATGGAAGGGTTTTTCGAGTCGTTGATGACGAATTTGAGTTCTATTTCTCGAGAAATAAAACGGCGGATGCAATATGGCGAACATTTTCCATAAAAAAATTTTTAGTTTAAGTTTTATTTTTTCAGAAAACAAAATGAAGAATGCAATATGGCAAACATTTTCCTGAGAAATGCATATCTTGACAATTGGATAGGAACGATTTTTAGAATAAAAAATATTTAATAATTTCATTTTTCATTTATTTTAGTTGTTCCAAAAATAACGAAAAACAAAGAATTATATCTTTTGTTATATCCAAAACATTTCAAATTATTCGATCTCGGAAACATCATCACCACAATTGCTATCGCTTCCATCCTCGTGTGTTACATTTTCAATACTTTCATTCAAATTTCTAAGCTATCGCATGCGACTTCTACAATTGAAGGTGGACGCAATAAATGAATTGCCTCGGGTGATAATGATTTCCATTTTCTCGTGGGTGTTTATCGCAAACTTGAGATCCGTGGATCCGATGCTACCAAAATTTCTGAGTCATTGAAGATACTACATTTGTCACTTGAGTCTGAAATAAAAATAAAGTTAAAAATGTCAAATGTTAAGCACTCGCCTGCTTCATTTGAAATGAAAGTTTGGGTTGGATTTCGATAGCTGCATCGTCTAGTTCCCGGAATCCGATGAACAAAAGGGTTCTCTAATGAGATGCTATTATAAATGGGGAGAGGGCTTTTAAGCCCGCTTTGTTGCAGGCGCATCAGCGTCCAGGATGGTTAGCAATAACTTGTGCAAACCAAGAGACTGCTGAATGGGTGAAGGGCCTTGAGGCCCAACTCCACCCGTGGAAGGGAGCCGATTTGAAGATTGTTGAAGTGGCAGAGATGCCGCGCGACGAAATCTTCATCGGCTTCTTCCCAAATAGTACGGAGGAGAAGTCCGAAAGGATTCTATCTCTAGTAAATAATCTCAAAACTTCCACGTGGAGGGTCCTAAGGAGAAATCCAATAGTCCCAACGCTGAAAATGACCCTGTCGGTGGACAACGCGTCGGCAGGAAAAATCAGGGAGCTCGGGTCCAAAGTCAACTATGGCTTTGGACAGATCTCGTTGAGAGAACGCCGTATGTTGCAAGGGACGAAATCACAGCCCAGCACTTCATTCGGCGCTTCATCCGGCGCTGGGAAGGGGTCAGCAGACGCCATCTAAAAACAATGGCGAAGTCGCAGGACCCTAATGGTTCTAAGAAACCTAAGAAGTCCGGCGACTAAAGCCTAATAAAAGAATGAGGAGGCATGTTGTGGTGTCAGAAAATAAACCTGCACCACTCCAAAGCGGCGACAAGCGCCCTACACATGGCCTTCAAACAGGCAAGTGTCGGTATTGGTTTTCTGCCAGAACCATGGATTAGTGGTCAGGGGCCTACTTACTGACATATGTAATCTGGTTTATGACAATAGCTGTTCTAAACCAAGAGCAGTGCTGATGCTCAGGAAGAATATTAATTTTGTACCCGTTCCAGAATTCACCACAGGAGACCAGGCAGTGGCAGTCGTGAAGATCCCGACGAAAGGGGGCAAGAGGCACATTATTTTGGCCTCGGTCTACTTTCAAGGTGATATGGACAAGCCTCCACCAGAGGAAACTATACGCTTCGTGGACTGGTGCAACAAGAACAACAAACATTACATTCTGGGCTGCGATGCCAACGCACATAATACGGTGTGGGGTAGCACGGATACAAATAATAGAGGTTTTAGATTTGACTCTAGCTGATGCTTTTACAACAGAGTTAATCATAGATTGGCGTGTTGTCGACGAGCTATCAATGACAGACCACAAAAAGATTGAGTTCCACTTAGGCGAGGCACACAATGTGGTAATAGAACGCAGAAACCGTAGGTGTACTGATTGGGAACCCTACAAGGAGATCATCAGCCTCATAATAAACACAACAGACGTGCTGGAAGCAGCATCGTCTCATCTTAAAGGCATTCTAACACACGCCTATGAGACTAGCAGTCCTTTCAAAAAGATGCAAACATCAAGGGCTGTTCCTTGGTGGGACAAAGAGCTAGGACGTCTGAGAAAGACGGCCAGGAAAGTCTTCAACGGTGCGAAAAGAACGTGCAACTGGGAATCCTACAGAGTAGCACCTACTGATTACAACAAAGAATTTAGAAGGTCGAAAAGGAAAAACCTGGAGTAACTTCTGTGAGGGAATTGATCAAAGCGCCCCAACGGCAAGGCTGCAAAAGGTTTTGGCAAAGGACCACTCAATTGAAATCGGGCTTATTAAGACACCGAGTGGCAGATATACCAAAGATTTAGAGGAAAATCTAAGCGTTTTACTGCAGATGTACTTTCCTGGCTCTAAATCAACCATAACTGGTGAAGGGATAACGCGGATGAAGCGCCCAAACAAAATCTGCAAAAACATGGCAACAACTAGTCGATGTGCTAAAAAAAAACGGGTATAAGGCGGTTGGTAATGCAGACGATGTTGCCATCATAATAAGGCGTAAATTTGGTAGTACAATTATGAACCTTGCACAGAGTGACCACTTAACACCACTTAACACCATCAACTGTTGGAGCAAGAAGGAGGGCCTCAGTGTCAACCCGAGAAAAACAGTAATGGTCCCCTTTACCAGAACGAGGAAGCTGAACTTGAAAGCTCCGAGCATTGATGGTCAGACGTCAGAGTTCTCCGAGGAGCGGAACAGCGGCTTTTTGGATCTGCCGTAAGCTTTTTGGGAAAACATGGGGACTAAAACCCAAAATGGTCCTATGGTCTTACACAGCAGTGGTAAGACCGATTATCACCTACGGTTCACTCGAATGGTGGTAAAAAACAAAGGAAATAAAGACCCAAAACATGCTACAAAAGCTTCAACGGCTTGCGTATTTGGGTATAACAGGAGCGATGCAATCTATTCCAACCGCAGCAATGAAAACTGTGTTGGACCTACTACCACTGCACAAACAAGTAGTAAAAGAAGGTCTTTTCAGTGCTCTGAGACTAAGGTATACATCGCATAAGGTGTACATATTCAGATACACATGAAAATAAGGGAACAAATCGGAGAGAAATTTCTGAAGCTTCCCTGGGACGCAATGGCTACAGAATACGACTTTGACACAGCCGTTGAAGTGGTCATCAATGACCGCCAAAGCAGTGTGCAAAGAATCGAAAACCTGAAAGACAAAGCGTCCATGTGGTACACCGACGCAGCAAAAACTGCAAAAGGTACAGGGATTGGCATATACAGTCGGAGTCACAGGGAGTCCAGGGCATTGGGCCAGTCTCCCACTGTACTACAGGCTGAAATTATAGCCATTGAAAGATGCGCACAAATCTTCCTAAAGAAACATCTTAAAGAAGTGCAAATCTATTCACTTTATATCATTTACTTTATTTATTTTATTTATTTATTACGCACAACTTTAATTCCAAGTTAACCTGGAACTGTATACAAACCCTAAAGCAACTGGTGAAAGGTAAAAGACTCATGCTAATGTGGTCGCCGGGTCATCACTGGCCGACGCACTCGCCAAAAGCGGGGCCGAGGCTCCCTTCTTGCGACCGGAGCCAACTGGTGGGCTTACAAAGGCACACTTAAGGCAGGGGGCTAAGAAATGGGAAGATGAGCAAAAACAAACCCACAGAGGCAAGCTAAAATGCTCTTAAACTATTCTGCCGCAATAACACAGCAGATGCTAAGCTTCTTTAGAAGAGAAATCAGAACTTTGGTAGGCATACTCACAGAACATTGTCCGGTGAGATATCACCTACACAAATTGGGAAAGGCAGAGGAAGCTGCCTGTAGATTATGTGAATCAGATGAAGAAACCGCTGAACACATAATATGCACATGTGTAGCGCTAGCACACATAAGGCTTGCCCACTTCCGGGTCGCAAGATTGACCATCTTGGAGCTGAGTAGCAGGCCTCTCAGGAATATTTTAGACTTCGTTCACGGAGTTGAATTCCTAGGAGAGTAATTGTAGTAGGGTCAACCACAATAGATTAAGTTGGTCGCAGTGCAGAAAGGCTTTACAGCCAAACGACCCCCACGCAAAAAAAAGACGATTCGATCTCATTATTAGAATTACTAGTCCTCGATCGTTCTCCTCGATCGTAAAAAGACAACAATTTCAAAGCTTCGGCAGACAAACTTTTACTACTTTTGGGGTATTTCCGGCCCATGCTCGACATATAAGGGTCGAATCTAACATGAAGTGTTTTAAATACATCTTCCAATGTAGCTTTTCTACAATTTTTTCTTACGAAATTTTCTCGATATTTTTTTATGACTGTTAGGTGTGTACATACATATTTTTTTAGGTGTTTTTAAGGGCATCTATTGTCCTTTTGGAACCCATTCACTTTGATTTCAATTTTGACAACACTTTTCTTATTTTTTTCGTTATCTCTGTCGTCTTGATGTATTGTATAAGTAGAGTTATACTTTTCAATCTTCTAGAATTAATCTTCTAGAATGTGCAACATATCTGCCGGCTCAGTATTGTTTCAAGCTTCAAAAATTTCCAACTTTGTTAATGTCCCTTGGCTCTTGGCTCTTCCGGTCGTATTGGGTTTTGTAATGCAACATAAAAAATCACAAGGAATGTATTACGGCTTTTCTCACACGGTACCAAATTTGCATAGACTCGATTTGGCATGCAACTCTTATTTTTTCCCTTTTATTTCTTATCTCTTATTTTCTTTATTTCTTAACTCTTATTTCATAGAGTATTACCTATAAGTATTGAGTGTATTACCTATACGCTATAAACGTGAAACTAGCCGGGATGTATTGGTCGATTAACGATTTTTACAGTTTTGTGTCAGTAAATTATTTAAAAAAAAGTTTTCTACTCGAAATTTTCAGTTAGGCACTAAATGAGCATAAACTATTATTAAATAATGTAAAAAATATACAAATTACCCTTGAGGATTACCCTGCATTCATCAGATTTGATATTGCACACACAAACAAAAAATTAGGAGCACTTTAAGCGGAGAACGTTTTTCGATGCGGATTCACCCGTCATATAAAAGTCAAAAGTACGTAACTTCGTGATGCTCGGTAGCCGCCGGTTTTGGAATCAGACGCCTTATCTTTCGCTAAGACACGCCAGACTTCATCTAGAAGATAATACATGAAAAAAGGTATATTTTAAATTTTGATTTTTTCATTTTTGTCCACTTTTTCGAACATCTGAACATCTGTAGCGAACTACATTTATTAGTTTTTACGTTTGTATATTTCTTATTAGCTAAACAAAATGGCTTATAATAATTTCTCTGCTTTTCCATACAATCTAAACTTTAGTTTCTTATTTAACTTCCATTATCCTTCCTCTCCGGGTTATGTCAAGTCACTTTTCAATCGCTTGTATTTCATGTAGACTTAAACTAGACTGATTTATTTCAATGAATTTATATTAAGCACTCCGCTAGCTTCGAGCGCTCGAACTCTTCTCTATTTAGATTTATCTCGTCTTGTTTATTTAGTCTTGTCAAATTCAATTCAAATTCAGAAGCCTTAATTTCCATTTACCATACTAGTTTCTATACGATGCGTTATAGAAAGTAATGCTTACCGGCTTAAATTATTGAATTTACAAGAAATACATTCAATTATATTATATTCGAGAATATACATATTATATTGTATATATTATGGAAGTTTCTTTCGATTTCCTTCTATTTCTTCTGTAGTAGTTTCATTTCTAAGAATTATTGAAAATATATATTGCTTTATTTTCCAGTTCTTGCAATAAGTCAAGATTATTTTGCGGCGCATATAAGATATTTTCCTCTTGTAATGAAATTAATCTAGTCATGTTATAACTTATCTTTTCATAAATTTGTAAAATGGATGTACTTAAATACCTCGTAAGTGGTCTATTTCATTTATTATTATCGTGCAAAATACAATTTATTTTCGACCATTCAACATATTTCTATTGCATTTTCTTTCGAACTATTACTTATAACGTAGGCTGGATTATTATTTTTTTACTTATTGCAATGTGGGTTCAGCGAATTGCATCACTTAAAACACCGCCATCTTATAGGCCTATTGTATTCTCATACATTGTTTCGTTCAAGCAAATATATCCAGACCGTATATTAGGTCTAGAAGTTTATGTGTCTTGTGAGTCCCACAGTTGTGATGTTGAGTTTTATTCTCCTGTGCGCGATTGCTTCGCAGTTGAACATGATATGAGAGGCTGTTTCTCCTTGTTCTTTGCAGAGGCTACATAATAGTTCATCTGTCCAGATGCCCATATTTCACATGTGTCCCCTTAGTTCGCAGTGCCCGGTAAAGAAACCTGCTTTATTGTTAGTTGCAATTTGTTTTCTAAATAGATGCAAGATTTTAGCTGTTAGGGTGTTAGATATGGAACCTAACATTAGTTTTAAGTGTTGTTGGGACTTGCGCAGGCCTACTCTCTTATTACTTTACGAGCCATGGTCTTAAGCCTAGTTCGCATTAGGCTAGTAATTTAGTAGAGTAGCGAGTAATTTAGTGGCTAAATGTGTGCGAACCACGAAAAATTAGTCAAGTGGTTTAGTGAATGATTAAGTCGAGTCGATCCATTTTACTCTATTTTATCGGGCGAGTAGCGCCTCCCACAACGCGTTCGTGCTCACTGGTTCACCGGCTAAACAAGTCCGAACCTGTAGATTAGTCGAGTTCATTAGTGGCCGCAAAAATTTCGTTTCGCTGGACCGAAAATTTTAACTTAAAATTAGTTTCCAAATACGTCGAACATAAATGCTTTTTGAATATAAAGTCCCCGCATTATAAAAACAAACAAATGAAACAATCGGCATGCCTGGATTTAGAAAATGCAATAAATATATCAGTTTATTTATTCTATTGCGTTGCAGCCCGTCCATCTTACAAAACACTTGTGTACTGTACTAGACCGTAATGCGAACGGTTTCTGTACAGTAGCCAGTAGTTTAGCCACTAAATTACTCGCTACTCTACTAAATTACTAGCCTAATGCGAACTAGGCTTTAGCGATGAAGGAATTCCCTTCCAATCCGGAGCACTGCAGCAGCGCCCTCTTTTGCAAGTCTTTTTCCGTCCGCCTTTTCGTTTCCCTACAGACCTATGTGACTAGACACCCACGCAAGAGTAACGCTGTTGTGTTGTGCCAGACGTTTTAAGTTTTGAAGGCACTCCCAAACTGTCCTAGATTTTAGTCTATGATATGTTAGAATGTTTAGCCTGATTCTCAGTGAAAATATATGTTTCTACTTTTGTATTCCATTCTTAAAATTTCTCATACACATTTCTCGGCTGCGAGAATTACCTCTTGAAAGACCGTGATGCTACTCAAGTGGAACAGTAATGCTGCACTTAGGAGCGTGTCCACAGACTCCAGCGCTAGTTCTGATGTCCTTCTTGGAGGCGCCTCTGTACCAGAATAGGTCCCTTAGACATTTCTTGTGGTAGTTCCTATCTGTTCACTGTAGTTGTATTTTAAAGGGTATTTCGAAAGAAAGTCTCTGATGCATCGAGTCGCATCAGTTATCTCATCAGGCGAACATCAGTTATTGTGGTATGCCTAAGGTTTGCCATGTATTGCTCTTGCATCTGAAAGGTCTCATCCTTGCTTCGCCTTACATGAAAATATTCGGGGGCACATATAGAGAACTTAATTGCCTGCTTCTGTTTCAGTTTGGTACACCAAATTGTGGACCCATATGTCAAGATGTGTCTTACTACCGCCGTGTCTAGCCAGTGTACCATGTTTGATTTTAAGGCCCACCCAAAGTATTCTACTGGATATCATCACTGCCAATTTACACTTATAGGTCGCTCTTAAAAGGTGTTGGATCCATGTCTGTTTTGCATCCACGACTGTGCCTAGGTGTTTGACATGATCGCTTGCCTTTAATTGCAAGTTTTAGAAAATTGGGAGCTTTAGGTCTTCCAATTTCCTCAATTGCTTAGAAGGCACTATGGTGGGTTTGTTGAAGTTAACTCGAAGGTTTGCTCTCTTACACCATCCATCTACCTCGTTTAGGGGAAGTTCCCCCTTATGAGAATGACTATTTTATCCGCATAGCCTTCAGTGTAGAATCCATTTTTGTTGGTACGATAGAAGCAGGCTGCAAGCAAACAGTTTCAGCATTCTTCGGAGGTAATTCTTTTGATTCAAGCTAAAACCCTCGCTAGTCCATTCGATATTGATTCCGAGGAACGATTTGAGCTCCCCTAAGCCTTTCATTCGAAATTAACTTCTCAACTCTTCCTTGAAAAAATAATTTTTTCTCGAGTTTTTCCCTCAAACAATAATATCAACATAAAGAAACAGGAATATGTAGGTGTTATCGTTCTTCCGATATGCTCAGATCTTTTGAAATTAAGGTTGGTTAAGAATTTGTCGATGGTTTGATTCCACGCTCTCGGTGCTTGTTTCAGTTCGTAGAGCGCTTTCTTCAGTTTGCAGACTAAATTTCCTTTGCCCTTGAAACCGTCGGCAATTTTCATATACAGCTCCTCCTAAATTTCACCGTGTAGGAATGCATTTTTAACATCCGTGTGGTAGACTGCGCAGTTCTACGATCTCGACGATTACGGATAATAGGATTCTTAGCGTCGTAAGTCTTGCCAATTGGGCATATGTTTCTTCGTAGTCAAAACCATATTTCTGCGCACAACCCTTGATTACAAGTCTAGTCTTGTAGCGCTCGATGTTCGCGCCTTGAAAACCCACTTGCTCTTGAGTGTGTATTTTCCTTCGAGAAGTGGTGTTAATTCCCAAGTTTCGTTTTCCTTAAGTGCGCTTATTTCTTCGGCGACTGCGTCCATACATTGATCTTTGTCTTCTTGAGTAACGATTTCCTCATAGTTGCTCGGTACATCTTCCAAGAAAACTTCTTCGTGCAGCTCCAGGATTACATAATTTTCTGTTTCATCGACCAGGTAATAGTCCTGCAGATAACGTGGCCTCTTTCCTCTCGTAGATCGACTAGATGTTTCTTCATTTTCCGGTTCTTTTGCCTTGTCCTGTTTCTCCTGTGAGCTCTCGTAAGTCCCCATTTTACCGAGTCTCACTTCCAAAGGTTCGGCTTTCTCGTTGCTGCGATCGAAGTCTTCTTTCTGATAGATTTCTTCTAAGTCTTTACTGCTTCTGCTTTTTTCTTCTATTGGCTCTGCAACATCTGGATCAATCCCCTCCTCATTTGGCAGTCCTTCGAATGAAAATTTTGATTCGTTGAAGATAACATCACATCCAACGATGACCTTATGCTCTTCTGGATCTCAAAACGTGTAACCATTTGTGCAATATCTCATGAAACATTTCTTCAATTGAGATTCAAATTTTCCGCCTTCAATTTGCGTTGGAATGCGTAGAAAGGCTACGCACCCAAAAACCTTTAGTTTCTTCAAGTTGGACTTTTAATTGAACCAAAACGACGGCGGAACTTTCCCCTTACAACGCTGACGTGGGACTTCGATTAATCAGATAAACTGCCGCTTGGACTGCTTTGGACCAAAAATGTTTTCCAAGTTTACACTGGAGAAGCATACATCTGGCCTCCTCTACTATGGTTCTATTCACTCACTCGGCTACTCCGTTTTGCTCTGGCGTATAACGGATGGTAAACTCTAAAGTTTGAAAGTAAGTAAAATCTGAATTAATATGAGCACTTTGTTTCTCCTTCAAATGCGTCTCAAGACGACCTTGTTTCACTGATTAAAAATCTAAATTCAAAATTCTCGTCAAAAGAAATTTATAATATTTATTATTTAAGAATCTATTTTTTTTTCTTTCAATTTTGGCACCGAAATCTTGCATTGCATTTAAATGGCCCGGAGCAAAAGTGATAAACTCACGTCGGGTCCATTTTCGAATTGCCCCCTTTAACAATCAAATTGCCCCCTGTGGGGCGTGGGCCCCACGTTGGGAAACACCGGTTTAGACAGATTTATCCTGGTTATATGAAATGAATTAATCTCCGGTTGTCCATGTTTCCATAAACATATAATGTTTTATTTCGTGCGAAAAAAACGATGTATGTATGGTATTGATGTATCTCAATTTTTTTTTTCTGACCGTTGTGATGACAATATATTTTGGAAAAATAAATGATGAAAAAAAAAAAGTCGATTTAATTAGTTGTTTCTTTGAGATCCAATTATCTCGTCTTCGTCCTTTATTGTGGCTCTAATCACATTGGTTACTATAATCATATTACAGCGCCTTTGTCTTTTATTATATTTGGTTGTCCAGGTCTCATTGCTTGTTTTGATTTCACTTGACCTATATTCTTGACTTGTTATATATTCATAGGTAATATACCTCATACGTATTTTCGTCGAATCTGTTGATTTTTTCCACACTGCGTGATTTAGTATATTATATTTATTTTATTATTTATCTAACATATTTTTTTAAATTTGTACTATATATCGCGTCTTATAAAAAACGCGCCACGCTTCACTTATTTCAGTAATTTAAAAGCACATATGACAGGTATAAATACAACAGACGAGTATTAGTTTTGACTTTTTTTAATATGTCACTTTTGTCAAGCGATAGTCACCTTTTTTTTAATGGCAATACACTTATCTTCTTTATTAGTGTTTGCTAGAGATTTTTTTCTGAATTCGATGGTGTATTTCAATGTGATTTTATAAAATATTCTTGGGAAATATTTCTAGTTTTTAAACAAATTTCAAGTGTGCCGTGAATTGCAAAACAATGGATTGCAAACATTTCATTAATAACTAAAATAATAACATCATAACAAAACACAAAAAATACCTAGTTATTGTAAATATTCCTCAAAATGTCTTCCACCTTGCTGAATACAAAGGTGACACAAAGTTTGAGATTAAAACGGGAAGTACCTCGCGACGAGTTTGAATAATTCTCTCCGTAAAACATGCTTATTCTCAAGGGGTGCTAAATAGACACGGTCTTGAACACAACTCCATAATCAAAAATTGAGCGGCGCACAGTGAGCCAGAATCGAAAAAACGAAAACAACATCAAAAATAAAAAAATAAAAGATCTTATTTGTTGGGTCCAATGATTGGCTTTTGTATTAGAAGTGTTTCTACTACTATCCCGATAAGAACAACCCGCGTTAATCTTTATGAGTTTTAAGTACGGTCGTACTCTCGAATATCTCGCGCTACGCAGAGCACGTATTGACAATTCACTCCTCTTGAAGTGCATATAACTGTTTTATAAGTGATTGTGTTAAAATTTGTGAAATGTCAGATGATACTGAAGGTATGTAGAATATTTGTGTTTAAAATTATGGTATTTAAAAATTATCTTAATGTGTTTAAAGCATTGCAAAACATTGCCAATGAATACTACATTTGCCTGCAACAAAATTTCAAAAATCATGGAAATAAAAAAACGCCCACTACTGACCGCCCTAGCTTTCACTGTAATATAAAGATAGTGAAACAATATATCATCGTTTACATCGTTTACATATAACGCTTGTGCTCTTTACGGAAAGTACGGTTTAAATTTGTGTTTTTCAAGACATTTGTGTTTTCTGAACAGTGTTCTTTGACGTACTAATATTATGCGCGATTTTTTGAGTTGAAGTTCTTGGATTTTCCTGAACATACAGAAGGACATCTAATACCACAGTTTCACTAAACTGAGGTTGCTCTTTCTAGGGTTTATTAAAAGCTCCGTTCTTTTTACAAATTCAAGTTTCTCAAATTTTATTCTAAATTTGTTACGGTCTTCTCTATCGGGAAAGCGAGCTGAATAAACGCGCACAGCTTGATCAGAATTTTGGCGACACTCGAAAAATACTTGCAAAATATCAGTTAATTGATTGTTGTCCATAAAGAAACAACA
Organism: Phosphuga atrata; assembly: GCA_944588485.1. Taxonomy (NCBI): domain Eukaryota; kingdom Metazoa; phylum Arthropoda; class Insecta; order Coleoptera; family Silphidae; genus Phosphuga; species Phosphuga atrata. The sequence continues at coordinate 31,864,199 of OX155898.1, forward strand.
ATCTGATAACACAATAATAACAAAATTCTAAGTTAGGGAAAACCTTTTTAGGAACATTATTACATACAGAACTTTATTACTTACAACTGGACATGTTGTTTGTTACAACTCTGGACATTTACTACAAATTAATAAGTTATTAATGAGGAACGGGCCTGGAGGGCTCCCCAAACGAGCTGTTGCATTGTAAAATCATTTCCGCACCAAATTTGTATAAGATTTTTTGGCCGACAATTATTATTTAAGAAATGAATAGATTTAGATTGTTAATGAATAGATTTAGATTGTTTACAATATTGGAAATTATTTAATTTTTCAATGTTGGTACTCAGAAACTTTTTTACAAATTAAAATATATTAAGTACATAATATGTCATTTTTCCATATGTCAGACGCACAGTAAAAATTAAAAAATCACTTATTTTCTACATTATTGTGTTATTTAAATTAAATTTTATTGTCTTATACTTAATATATTTTGTAAGTGCCCCTGAAAGGTTAAAATTTACTGGTTACTTTACCACATGTAAAAATCTAGTTTCGCTGGACGTATACACGATGCCAACGTTAGTTCTACAATTCAGGAGGCCAAAAAATAATATAATCCGTTCCAAATGTCAAAAATATTGATATACAATTGATTACAACTTCTGTTTTTTCAACCTCTAAGCATAGTCGTTCTCTTTCATCACTTTGTCAAAATCACAGTAATTTTAGTAGTATCGCTAAAAAATTACAAGAATACTAAAGTGAAACTACCAAAACTAAAGTGAATAACGTATCCCAAATTTGATTCAAGGAAATAGGAAGGACTTGTTCAGATCAATATAAAGACGAAAATGTTTGCAACTGACACTTTGACTTATGTGAAAATGAGGCATCTCAACGAAGTGGAAGTTGTTCGTGCTATTACATTAATTGAAAATGGCGAAAGCCTTCGACAAGTTTTAAGAAACGTAAGCCTGACTGTTATTCAACGTTTGTGGAACATATACTTGGATACAGGTCAATATACCAGGCGTGGTGGATAAGGTGGCAAACGAAAAACAACCGAATTTTACTGATTTGAAGTCTTTGAAATAGAGTTTCTACGGCGAAACACCTCTTAACGCATGGGGTCTGTTCCCTCAGGGCGACACATGGTGTCACTGACAGAACAAACAACTAGGAATAAGTTCAGGGACTCAAATTTGAGGGCATACCCATTTGAGGGAATACCCTTTTTGACACGACACAACAGAATAGAAAGGATGGATTTTGATGGCGAACATCGGCATGGTGAACGTCGCATAGATACTTCGACAATTGGAAGTCTGTGCTCTTCACGAATGAATCAAGGTTCCGTATTACTCGTTGCGATGGCCGAGTACGTATTTACAGACGACAAGGAGGACGCTACGCAGCTGCTATTGTCTAGGAGGTCGGAAGTTTTGGAGGTGATTCAGTTATGGTTTGGGTGGGTTTAGTATAGACAGTAGAATCGACCTTTTTGAAATTCCAGGAAATCTTAACGCTAATATCTATGTTGACATTGGTTTAGTAAACCATGTTGTCCCTGTGGCATATGGAATAGGTGTAAATTTTTTATTAATGCAGAATAACGGACCACATACTGCGTGAATCACTTTTGACTTCCTACTAGAACTGAAAATTCAAACAATGGTGTGTCTACGTCTAGGTGTGTTCTAGGTCCTGATTTAAATCTCATAGAACATGTTTGGGATACGCTCGACAGACGTGTTCGTGGTCGCCCGCATGCTCCTCAGACCACCCAGCAGCTAACAGATTTGATTCCCCAAAAGAAATGAATTGTCGAACTTTTCCGAGGATCATCGAATATACTCGAAGTTGCATACCGATTCCCCTGCGATTTTCTATCAAACAGATAATGTAGCGATTTTTGATAATTCGTAGGACGATATTTCACACTTGCAAAAATAGCTTTTGATGCCTGCCCACCCTTAGAAAATGTTTTTATTTAAATACGGGGTGAAAATTTGAAATATACAAGGCGAATTTTAAGAAAAATGGGTGAACCTCAAAAATTGATTAAATGATATTTCACGTATACTAAAAGAGTTACGTATACACCCTTGATTTATTTTTTGCTTGGATAAGGGACGAAAAGTTGAAAGATACAGATGTTTTTGGATTATGTTATATTTGGGTATTTATATTTTGTTTATTATGGTCTTAATTTTCTTTTTAAATTTATGTTTCTAAAGACTTTTTAAATTAGATAATAGCAGATTAGATTAAGATTACGGTAAAGCGGCCAATAGGTACCAACATCTGGTCGTGGTGTCGTGAATGGTAATTTAGTGCATTTTTAAAGCTGTTTGTGACACCGTGTTTGGAAACACTGTTTATGACCACTAATGGTTTTCAATGAGTTTTTATAATATATTTTTGAAGAACAGACTTCCGAAAATAGTTCTAGAAAACAACCCGTACGGCTCAAGACCTCCCGGGAGACCACCTAAAAGATGGAGAGATAGTTGGATCTCCAAGAAGTAGAAGAAGAAGATCTTTCATAAAAACATACGCATGGGATGGTCCAACTTCCAGACCTTACAACGCAAGAGAAGTAATTCTTTCAAGCATATTTAAGGAGTACAATGGCGTCCTTGATTGCCAATCTTATCGGAAAACTATTTCTTGTAAATTCAACTGCAGAACATATGACATGTATCATCTGCCAGTCGAAATCCTGTACGCAAATTACAATCGAAGTAGGCGCAAAAACTAACATCCAATTCGGATTCAAAAACGCCATACAAAAATTCGTCGATGATTTAAAAAAAAAAAATCACGGACCTGCATCAACTGTCGCAATTTATCCGTCGGGGAAATGAATCCTGGTAAAAACACCATTCTCGACGTTGAATGGGCATCGAGGAGCATCTACCATAAGAAATTAAGTAATGATGCACCGGATAATATTTTCCTTGTTGATATTCCCGAAAAATTTGCAATTAGGGAAAAAAATATTTTGAACGGGGCAATAGAATATGTCGAAACACCTGGGAGACAATTGAAAGGAACGAGAGGTAACGGGCATTACCCGTTATGGCATTTTTTTATATAGTCGAAGAATTACAAATGGCTGAGAAGTTCTCAACGTCCTATGCTAGGAAAAACAAATTTTAAATAATTTACAAAAGTGTAAAATAAGAGTTTCCATCATTTTTTACACAGAAATTCACGGAAAATGAAGGAAATGGAAATTGAAAAAATCAAAAATGTATAATGGAAATTATATATAAGAAGATGTAACTAAACAAATGGCATTTAAAATAAATCAAAAATAGAAAAATTAAATAAAACTGTTTTCTTTAGTATTGACTTTAATGTTGGGGAGGTAGGGGAGAGATGGGCACTTATTCACATAATAGGTAATAAAAAAGCACTTTTTTAATATATTAAATATGTATTGCCTAGATCAAGTGCACCATTCATTTGGCAAGATTGTTTGCAAATAACAGTCTACAAATTATAATCAGTCTCAAACTTACAAGAGAATTTCTGAAACATGTCATTTGTGCCCAATGCTCCCAAGGGAGGTTCGGGCACCCCCTGTGGGAGGTTTGGACATGATGTTTAAAACACCCAATATCCATGATATAAACCAAAAATAAAAAGTTAAATAATCTTAAACAGTGTATAAATCACGTAATCGTAACGTAACGTAACGTAATCAACAAATTTGATTGATTTTTGCAAGTTGCAAGTTTGATCAGGGATAGCATATTTATCAGCAGTTGTTTTTATCTTACCACCTTTTGTCACTTCATAATATTGTCTTTCGAAATTTCGCGTCGCTTACCCTTATTTTTTACACGAACGGCATTTTTCTGCAATTTTAATTAATTTGAACATTTTAATTAAATCAGGTAATTAAAGATAGGAGCATTGGGCATGCCCAAACCTCCCTCAAAATAACTGCCCATTGCTCCCTCTGCATACTTTTTCAACTTAACTCTGTGATGAAGTTTTCTTGTTAGATATTTTTGCGTGACTTACGTGTTAACGTTAGTAAACATACAACAGAAAGAAAATTCAAAAAATCTTATACTTTTCGCTGGTTCTTCGTTTATTAACTGCGAAACCACAACAAAATATTTACATGACGAGCACCTAATCTTATAAAGCGTTTGAATGCGACAATTTAACGAAATCTCAAATAGTATATGGATAAACAGAGTCACCAGTGAACAAAATAAACTACCAACCTAAAGATAAAATAAAAACTACAATTAACTTGGAATTACGAGGGGGTGCCCATGTCTCCCGACTGCCCATCCCTCCCCTATCTCCCCTAGTTACTGACATATTTATTATGTGCTTTCAGTACGGAAAATACAAGGACCTATTAAAATTTATGTATTGCACAATTTTTCACCTGTTATGCAGTAAAAAAAGCAAGGATGGGCAAACCTGGCAAATTGGCATTCGTGAAATATGTTTTCATTAATTTTCGAGGTTTGCCCATTTTTTGTCGGTATCAATTCTCCATGAAATCTATTTCTTTAAATTTTTCGCCCCTTTTGTAAACATAACAACTTATTTAAGCAAAACACTATAAAAAAACGATTTTGAGGTTCTTAAAAATATTTTGAATTGAAAAAAATGATGGTCAAACATGATCAAAAACGAAGTTCTTCAACGCCAAACGAAAAAAAAAATAATCAAAATAAATAAAAAATGTTATATTAAAAAAAAACGATTCTGGGGTAACAAAAAAAATTTATGAAAAGAAATAGTGGGCAAACATGGTCAAAGGAAGCTTTTTAAGATGACATTATCAAATATAGAAAAAATGCATTTTGTGGGGCTAGGCCCCCAATAATTTTTTTATAATATCTTTTGAACGGAATGTGGGCAAACAAAATTATTTCGTGGTCAATCATGGTCAAATCTTGGTCAAACCATATCAAATCTTGGTATCCCATTTTAGTTTTTTTATTTTTTTTATTTTGGGGGCTATCTCATGCAGCTTACCAAGACGGTGTAATGTCGTTATTCGTGCTATGGGAGCACATATTCGTTATGAGGTTACCTCTTTATGTGCAAAATATTACATTAGCAAAATATTACATTAATTTAAATTCCTTTTGCACTGGTTTTGGTAGTTGTTGTTAATTATCACGGTTGTTAATTACAGTAATAGTACGTCAAACTTTAATGGTGCTTTTAAATCGATAGCTCCATATGTGCCAATTAGAACAATTAAATAGAGCGTCTTTCAGATGTTCTTAATTTTATTTGCATATAATTTCCGGTTTGAATTTTATGGAGGCACAAATTAGTGACCCGCTAATTGTTTTGAGCAGAGTAATATAGTATGTATATTCATCGCAAATTTTATCGCAAGTTTAATCAATTTACTCTCATCATCTATTAAATGCTTCCACTTTCAAGGTAAAGTTATTGAGTAAGTTAAATATTCTTTCTTGTGGGAAAATAGAATAGAATATTTGATCAGAAATAAAAAAAAAACATGAAAATAAGAAATATTAAAATGTAGAATAATCATGCATCTACATGAGTTTCATGATTTCCACAGTTTCTTATCTATATAAAGTTCATATATTATATATTGTTATTTGAATAATTTATTGGCGACGAATTACTTTTCTTAATTTGGAATGTTTTTAGCGGAACTCCGAGACAGTGCATTTCTGCTTTGTTAGCTAAATTATTATCTAAACTCAATGTATTACGGCATTTCGTGCGCTCCGACGCAAACTACTTCACGAACTTTCCTTGCGGCAAGATCAAATAACTTTATAATTTGTTGTACTTATCTGCCACGAATACGTAAACAAAAATTTTATACTATTTATGTGTGAGTGTATATATGTATGAGTGTAAATTTGCGAACTTTCCTAAGAAGAAAATCAATATAAGCTCTCATTAAATTATACCCTTCATTTATTACTTTATAGTCGCCGAAGAAATAACAAGATATTCAAATTTTATTCAATATTAGAAAGTTATTGTGTATTTTTAGCAAAATATATTTTGTAAATATATTCATTAATTGTCATTTACACAATACACAATTTCATGAGTAAAACAATGTAATCAATTACTTTGATATCGATGACACGATATATCCGGATGTTTACCGCAAGCATTATTCGGTTAACAGGAATTTAAAGGGCATATGGGTCTAAAGTAGACAGTTAATTAACTAGTTGCAATAATTTAGTTTGACAGAGCTTAAAGTTGAAGTAATTAAATATTGAATATCTCGGTTTACTAAGCTGCCGCACAGCTTTCAGCATATAGAGCGTATAAATATTAGAACAACATATTTGTGGCGTGTAAAAATAATTAATATAATAATTTTCAAGAATAATTTTCATGATCAGCAAAATTTTCTTCATCATCAGTAAATTATCAATTATCTGAAAATACTACATTTTTATTGAAATATTATGAATTATAAGCAAAAGAACAATATAAGCAAAATTCAGTGTCATATATTTTCGCGAATGCACTTCTTTGGTTTTATTTGTTATATTAATTATCAAGGCGTTACAACTCTTTAAGATCCAGTCGGGATAAAATAAACTTAATTTAGAGGAGCCGTCGTCTCCTCCGTTATACGGAAAATTTGACATTGTTCGCTTAAATGTAACCGCTTGTAAAATATTTTAAAGATAAACGCCAAATTAATTTGTAATTGTCCAATGTAAAACTTTGAAGCAAATGCAGATACGAAGAAAAAAACTTTTAATTACATCATTACAAGACAAAAAAATGATGAGGGATTTGAACTAAAAATACTCTTTTAAGCATTCAATATAAAGGTACTCTTTCTTGACGTTTTTCGTAAATGTATTTTCGATTGAATATAGATTATTTGTCAAAATTATACATGTTCCGGCATAGACGTGCTGAGCACTACACGATAATAAACGTGTCACGTCATCACATAAATTGTGATCAATTTTTATCGTACGAATGTGGAACGAGTTATGTATTCATGACGAGAAAACGCAACGTCCGAAAAATATGTGCAGACAATAAATCCTGAGCGATCAACGCCTTTTCTTATATTTACACTTATCCGCACTTGAACGTAACAATAAAATTGATTTATAAAAATCAGATATAAATAATAGTGGTATAAAATTGAAACAATGTATGATTACCAAAAACGGCAATTATCAGGTATGTATCATGGTTTACGAAACATTAATCGTGCTACTTTAGAGAAATTGATTAAGAGGTGGGTTAAAACATTTGAAAAAACACGGGTAACACAACGCCAAGAAAAGGAAGATGCCCTCGAAAAATCAACAGAATGCCGGAATACATCGACCGTGTACGACAAGTCGCTATTGAACATCCACGTCGTTCGGTGCTTAAACAGGCATTTGTATTACATTTATCCAAAACAGCTAATCAGAAAATGTTAAAAGATGATCTCAATTTACATCCGTACAATATTCATCTCGTACAAGACCTGAAAGTGGAGGCTTACCCGGTTGAATGCAAGTACGTGCTTTTATGGTCCAATTTGAAAATTTTCATAGCGTGATTTTTTCTGACGAAGCACGTTTAACTCTCCCCGGTTATGTAAACAAGCAATACTGTCGTTACTGATGCGAAGATAACTCGGTACAAAAACTCGCAAAACTACTACATTCTCCGAAAGTCACGGTTTCGGCGGTCCTCGGAGTGAATGGAAGTAAGGAAAGATAGTATGTTCTGGCGCCTCCTCCTCCTCAAACCTCCTCTGACCTTGACCCCTAACCTAACCTTGACCTTGACACCTAACCTAACCTTAACCTTGAAACTTCCCGTTTCGACTTCCGGTTTCCGGTTTTGACTTCCGGTTTTCGGTTTCGACTTCCTGCCGCCATTTTCGGAACTTCCAGATGCGCGGGAAAATTAAAAAAATAGACGCGAGGCGAGGAAATTCAAAATTAGATCCTGTTGAGACAAATGAGGTGTGAAGTTGGTGGCATACATCAACGGGACTAAATACATGAGACTAGACCAACGGGGGCTAGATCCATGGGACTAAATACATGAAACTAGATAGACGGGACTAAATACATGAGACTAGATAGACGGGACTAGATACATGGGGCTAGATACATGAGGCCAGACAGACGAACTAAATACATGAGACTAGATAGACGAGGCTAGATACATGAGACTAGATAGACGGGGTTAGATACATGAGGCTAGGTACATGGGGCTAGATAAACGAGGCTACAGATACACGAGACTAGTTAGAAAGAGACTAGAGAGATTGAACTAAAATATATAAGAGATTGTTTAATTCAACTGAAATATATATAAAATTTCTTAAACTTGTCTGTGATTTAGACCGTATTAATTATTTAATATAAATAAAAAAGTATTTCAGCAATTAGGTTTAATTTTGAGTGAGAAATGGAATCTATATATTGTTTCTTTTTCAGTTTACGTAATCAGTTTAGTATTTGAACTTGAAGCTTTTAAATGTATGAGAATGAAATAACATCCAATTATTTTTATTACAACTTCCACGATAGAAAATGTTTATGTAACCACACGTCTAGATAGGACCGAGCGTCTAGCACTGATAACAATCCTGTCTCAACCTGTCTGTAAACGTATGTGAAACAATTAGATTATGAAGCGCGGTCTAATTAATTTCTTGAAATTATCCCGTGTTTAATTTTATAAACGTAATAAGATTTTAATTTAAATAAAGTTTCAGTATTCGTTAAGCATAGCCGGATGTTTGTGTACGTCTGTGTAATCAAATTCTTCGTTTTGTTTTTCGTATTTGTGTTTATTTCAATCTACTGTCCTAGCCGCCCGACCGCCTACCCCTCAGTAGATGACGTCATCCGCCGCGGCAGATATTGCTAAACTAATTATCTCGATGCTAATTGGTTGATTAACGAATAAATAATTGCAGTTGGCCTTATACCTCAATTTATATGTAATGGACAAGACTAGGCAGACAACACTAGACTAGGCAACCAAGAATAAACAGTGATGCGGAGAAAATTCAAAATGAGTTGCAGGCAGGTAGCGGGTATACAAGATTGATTGCAAACATATTACTGTTTGATTCAATTGAGATTATAGGATTTAGACCGAACCCGACAGGACTAAACAGACAGGACTAGACAGACAAGACTAGACTAGAGGACAAGACTAGACAGACTAGATTAGACGGTCAAGAGGGGGGAAAATTCAAAATGAGTTGCGGGGGTAGCGGGGAAACGAGTATACAAAATTTACTGCAAACATATTACGGCTTGATTCAATGAGATTGTGGGATTTAGACCGGACAGGACTAAACAACAAAGACTAGAGAGACAATACTAGACAGACGGAGCTAGATACATGGGGCTAGATAGACGGGACTAGATACATGAGGCTAGATAGACGGGACTAAATACATGAGACTAGACAGACGATGCTAAATACATGAAACTAGATAAGACTGAACTAAAATATAACGTTTAGGATTATAAATTGAACATCTATAAAACCCGCATATATCATTTCCAATCAATTTTCATGTTTACATGAAACAAGTTCAAAATAAAAATTAATTATGTGATATTTCTTACTACCCCTTGTTAATTATTATCACTCAACCCATGGGTAATTAATGTTTTTTTATTTTAAATAAAAGGATGTGCCATAAGAAAACAATATATTTAAGCATCCACACATTAATATTTTTAATTTCATTAAATCATATTTATAACTATGAAAATTAGGATTTCCTAACGGTATTGTTGGTATTATAGATATCTACATCAGATATCGATGTTGGAAACATGTGTGTGAGTACATATAACTGTATCCATTCCGTCAGTGTTTAAACCAACTAAAAAATAAAAAAACGATGAGAATTTAATATTGAGAAAAAACCAAACTCTAATAAATTCTATGAAAACATCAAAAATACTTACAGGTAAAAATTCAATCTTGTACGCTCGGTTACATTTAACGGGGAAGGTCTGCAGTCCTTGGTATACCAATGCACTACCGTTGTTGACGAGCTGTCGCGCGTCTTCAACTGATATCTTCTCAGCATATCGTGTTGGTAGAAAAACATAAACGTCTTTGCCTCCGAATTTAATGCTTGCGCTTAAACTTATCTTAAGTAGACTCTTCCCATACTTTGTTTCAACATTTTTTAATTCAACCAGTTTATATGGGATGTCTATGGTTAAGTCACACACCCTTTTCTTTATTGAATTATTTATTTTATTGTATAGGTTCATGATAATTTTTAGGACTGCTTTGTTAGCGATGTAAGGTTAGGTTAGGTTAGGTTTTCTTTCCTCAAAACTTTATGAATCTTATATTGAAAAACGTATATACACATCAAATTATATCCGATATAAATAATTCCTTTATTAAATTGAGGGTAATCGTAAATATTACTCGATTATGACGGCTTCTCTTAAAGATGTGTTTCCAAATTTTTGTGACTTTTTTAACAGCCATAATCGTTCAACCAACTCATTAGGATCATTTCATTCAATAAACGAATTAAACGACTCGCTTGCAATTTTCTCGTAGTATCCGCTTGCGACAGCTTCACCATAACTTTCCACCCATCAGCTAAACGGAATAGAAGCAGATATATCACATTGCGAAGCAGAGGGGTTCAATTCGATCTAGATCAAAAGGCAGTATGCAAGTTAGATGGTTTATTTAAATTAATTGATTATCGTTTGGAACGTTTGAAAACCTTAAACTTTGCCGATTATTACAACGAGTGACTGCTACATTTTATAAACCTACCAAAAGATTGTGACATCACATGAACGCTTGAAAACCTACTACAAACATCTTCAGCTAGCCAGCAGTTTGAAAGCGTAGAATATATGTATGAGATATTGGCGCACAACAAATGTTATTTATTTAAAGATATAGAATCAATTCGGCAGTGTAATGATTAAGATCGATGTCGGCAATGCAGTAGAACGGTTAATATAAAGAAAAGCATGCTTGAAACAACACATTTTCAACGATTCTCTTGACGCAAGAGAATGCTATCCTACCCTAATGTTAACTCAACTAACCTACCCCAATGGGATTAAAGATAATGTAGATATCTACCTATTCAAACCCACTTTCCATCCACTTTGCATCCACTTCAATCCACTTTCCATCCACTTGCATCCACTTTCTATCCACTTGCATCCACTTGCATCCACTTGCATCTACTTTCCATCCACTTTCCATCCACTTGCATCCACTTCCCATCCACTTTCCATCCACTTGCATCCACTTTCCATCCACTTTTTATTCTTCTCTATCTATTGAATTGTATAACTTGATTGTTAATCATTCTTCCATTGTAATACTGGACGCTTGTGTGAATACATCATGTTTAAATGTAACGAGTGTACCAAACGATATTCATTGATTCAAAATTTACGCAGACATGAAAGAGGTCACAACAAAAACTTTGTATGCGGGTATAGCGCAAAAATATTTTCTCGTCGCGATATATATATAATCGCCATTTGTCGACTAAACATTATGCAGCTAAGATGAGTAAGCTGGTGGATCTCGAAGAACAATCGCAAGATACCCTTAATGAAGCCGCATTTAGAAATTTGCGAGCTGACGAGATAATCCAACAAGAAATACGTATCAAAATACTTGATAATGATGATCTAGTAATTGAAAATGAAAAATCGAAAGAATTTAGAGATGTAATATTAAAGAAAGTAGAGCGAGCGAAACAATCGGAAAACGATGACAGCTTGATTGAAAGTAAAGTAAAGAAAGTGGAAGCGAAAGTACCTGAAAATCATGTTATAGACAATGACTTAATGGAAGAAAACAGTTTGGATAAAAGTGAAGATATTGAAGCAGATGTATCTAAAGACCATGCTACAGATATTGAAGCAGATATATCTAAAGATCATGCTATAGATAATGACTTAATGGCGGGGGTAAAATAAAACAGAATAAACGTCTCAATATTAGCTGACTCCTTGAAAGAGTTGTTAAATTTCCTGGATTTATGGGGACATCAATTTGATATTAGTAATTCTCAAACATCTAAACAGAACATCTCCGCAGGATTTCCAAGAAATTGCTTTTTTAAGAAATTAATAAGGGAGAACAAGATGAAGAAAGTGTTTTCACAGACTATGATTTCGAAGGGAACATACCTTACCTCAATGAAAAAATTGCAAACGGGAAGTCGTTTGATCCGTTTATTGAATGGAATGATCCCAACGAGTTGGTTGAACGATTATGGTTGTTAAAAAAGTCTCAACAATTTGGAAACAAATCCAAGGATTATGAGATTCAAACTATCGAAAATGCTGTAAGAGAAGCCGACATAATCGAGTAATATTTGACGATGATCTTCTTAATTAACATCAGCTGTCGTAAAGGATCGAAGGTGTTATTTGAAAAAATATGTACTTATTGTAAAATAGTGATTCTACTTGTAATTGTAAATAAATATATATTTTTATTCTACTAATAAATTGGTTTTATTTTTACCCGTAATCCTGAAACTGAATATAATGGTTAAGAAAAACGGTATACATGTTAAATTATTATTTTTATTATAATTAGTAAAAAATCATTGCAGATTACAAAATCAATATTTTCATCAATACATTTATAGCATTTATATCGGGCGTGGTGGGGGTCCATCAATATGAACAGCATCAGTTGGTAGATTGTAGTGTTTATAGCATGGGAGACAGGCGGCTATATCTTCATCTTCTTGAAAATGTGATGGAAGTGCCTCCCACATTGATAGTAGTTCCCTGGATGTTATATGTGTCATTAAATGTAGTTTATAGTGATTACGGCAAGCACGACACCTATCCGTTGGTATACAGAATAGAAAAAAGTTGATAGCACTTTTTAGCATCTTGATATCTTTTAATTGTTAATTTTAATCGTTGAATTTTTTTAATGTGTTGTTCCAAGCATGCTTTTCTTTATACTAACCGTTCTACTGCATTGTCGACATCGATCTTAATCATTACACTGCCGAATTGATTCTATATCTTTAAATAAATTACATTTGTTGTGCGCCAATATCTCATACATATATTCTACGCTTTCAAACTGCTGGCTAGCTGAAGATGTTTGTAGTAGGTTTTCAAGCGTTCATGTGATGTCACAATCTTTTGGTAGATTTATAAAATGTAGCAGTCACTCGTTGTAATAATCGGCAAAGTTTAAGGTTTTCAAACTTTCCAAACGATAATCAATTAATTTAAATAAACCATCTAACTTGCATACTGCCTTTTGATCTAGATCGAATTGAACCCCTCTGCATTGTAATGTGATATATCTGCTTCTATTCCGTTTAGCTGATGGGTGGAAAGTTATGGTGAAGCTGTCGCAAGCGGATACTTCGAGAAAATTGCAAGCGAGTCGTTTAATTCGTTTATTGAATGGAATGATCCTAATGAGTTGAATGAACGATTATGGCTGTTAAAAAAGTCACAAAAATTTGGAAACACATCTAAGGATTATGAGATTGAAACTATAGAAAACGCTTTAAGAGAAGCCGTCATAATCGAGTAATATTTACGATTACACTCAATTTAATAAAGGAATTATTTATATCGGATATAATTTGATGTGGATATACGTTTTTCAATATAAGATTCATAAAGTTTTGAGGAGAGAAAACCTAACCTAACCTAACCTTACATCAATAACAAAGCAGTCCTAAAAATTATCATGAACCTAACCTATACAATAAAATAAATAATTCAATATAGAAAAGGGTGTGTGACTTAACCATAGACATCCCATATAAACTGGTTGAATTAAAAAATGTTGAAACAAAGTATGGGAAGAGTCTACTAGCAAGCATTAAATTCGGAGGCGAAGACGTTTATGTTTTTCTACCAACACGATATGCTGAGAAGATATCAGTTGAAGACGCGCGACAGCTCGTCAACAACGGTAGTGCATTGGTATACCGTGGACTGCATACCTTCCCCGGGAAATGTAACCGAGCGTACAAGATTGAATTTTTACCTGTAAGTATTTTTGATGTTTTCATAGAATTTATTAGAGTTTGTTTTTTTCTCAATATTAAATTCTAATCGTTTTTTTATTTTTTAGTTGGTTTAAATACTGACGGAATGGATACAGTAATATGTACTCACTCAGATGTTTCCAACATCGATATCTGATGGAAATGTAGATATCTAAAATACCAGCAATACCGTTAGGAAATCCTAATTTTCATAGTTATAAATATGATTTAATGAAATTAAAAATATTAATGTGTGGATGCTTAAATATATTGTTTTCATATGGCACATCCTTTTATTTAAAATAAAAAACATTAATTACCCAGGGGTTGAGTGATAATAATTAACAAGGGGTAGTAAGAAATATCACATAATTAATTTTTAGTTTGAACTTGTTTCATGTAAACATGAAAATTGATTGGAAATGATATAAGCGGGTTTTATCGATGTTCAATTTATAATCCTAAACTTTATATTTTAGTTCAGTCTTATCTAGTTTCATGTATTTAGCTTCGTCTGTCTAGTCTCATGTATTTATTCCCGTCTATCTAGCCTCATGTATCTAGTCCCGTCTGTCTAGCCCCATGTATCTAGCTCCGTCTGTCTAGTCTTGTCTCTCTAGTCTTGGTTGTTTAGTCCTGTCCGGTCTAAATCCTACAATCTCATTGAATCAAGCCGTAATATGTTTGCAGTAAAATTTGTATACTCGTTTCCCCGCTACCCCCGCAACTCATTTTGAATTTTCCTCCCTCTTGTCCGTCTAATCTAGTCTGTCTAGTCTTGTCCTCTAGTCTAGTCTTGTCTGTCTAGTCTTGTCTGTTTAGTCCTGTCCGGTTCGGTCTAAATCCTATAATCTCAATAGAATCAAACCGTAATATGTTTGCAATCAATCTTGTATACCCGCTACCTGCCTGCAACTCATTTTGAATTTTCTCCGCATGACTGTCTATTCTTGGTTGCCTAGTCTTGTCTATCTAGTGTTGTCTGCCTAGTCTTGGCCATTACATATAAATTGAGGTATAAGGCCAACTGCAATTATTTATTCGTGAATCAACCAATTAGCATCGAGATAATTAGTTTAGCAATATCTGCCGCGGCGGATGACGTCATCTACTGAGGGGTAGGCGGTCGGGCGGCTAGGATAGTAGATTGAAATAAACACAAATACGAGAAACAAAACGAAGAAATTGATTACTCTGACATACACAAACATCCGGCTATGCTTAACCGAATACTGAAACTTTATTTAAATTAAAATCTTATTACGTTTATAAAATTATACACGGGATAATTTCAAGAAATTAATTAGACCGCGCTTCATAATTTAATTGTTTCACACACGTTTACAGACAGGTTGAGACAAGATTGTTATCAGTGCTAGACGCTAGGTCCTATCTAGACGTGTGGTTACATAAACATTTTCTATCGTGGAAGTTGTAATAAAAATTATTGGATGTTATTTCATTCTCATACATTTAAAAGCTTCAAATACTAAACTGATTACTTAAACTGAAAAAGAAACAATATATTCCATTTCTCACTCAAAATTAAACCTAATTGCTGAAATACTTTTTTATTTATATTAAATAATTAATACGGTCTAAATCACAGACAAGTTTAAGAAGTTTTACATATATTTCAGTTGAATTAAACAATCCCTTATATATTTTAGTTCAATCTCTCTAGTCTCTTTCTAACTAGTCTCATGTATCTAGCCTCGTATATCTAGCCCCATGTACCTAGCCTCATGTATCTAACCCCGTCTATCTAGTCTCGTGTATCTAGCCTCGTCTATCTAGTCTCATATATTTAGCTTCGTCTGTCTGGCCTCATGTATCTAGCCCCATGTATCTAGTCCCGTCTATCTAGTCTCATGTATTTAGTCCCGTCTATCTAGTCTCATGTATTTAGTCCCATGGATCTAGCCCCCGTCGGTCTAGTCTCATGTATTTAGTCCCGTTGATGTATGCAACCAACTTCACACATTTGTCTCAACAGGATCTAATTTTGAATTTCCCCGCCTCGCGTCTATTTTTTGAATTTTCCCGCGCATCTGGAAGTTCCGAAAATGGCGGCCGGAAGTCGAAACAGGAAACCGGAAGTCAAAACCGGAACCGGAAGTCAAAACCGGAAGCCAAAACCGGAAGTCGAAACCGGAAGTCGAAACGGGAAGTTCCAAGGTCATGGTTAGGTTAGGGTCAAGGTTAGGTTAGGGATCAAGGTCAGAGGAGGTTTGAGGAAGAGGAGGCGCCAGAACATACTATCTTTCCCTACTAATGGAGTAATCGGCCCATACGTTTTTGAGGACGGGCGCGGAAGGGTAGTGAGCGTGAACCCGGAACGTTACCTGGAAATGATAAAAAATTTCTTCTTGTTTTTACTTGTCACACCGCAAATGTGGTTATGGAGCACATTCGCAAAGTTCTCCCAAACCGCATAATTTTACAAAGACCGGATATGACACCTTTTTGTGATTTTGTTTTTGTGGGGTAAACTTAAATATAAAGTGTACGAAGATGGTGCCCGAAATTTGAACGAGTTAAAACAAAAAATCACCCGAGAAATTCGGGCCAAAACACCGGCCATGCTTGTTCCCGTGATGCAAAATTTTAGGGCCCTTTTAGAAGAGATCATCCGGAGTCATTTGAATGATATTATTGTTCGCAAATAATTTCGCAAAGAATATATTTTAATGTGTAATATTCTTGAATAAAAATTTGGAAGAATAAAAGTTATTTCACTTAAAAATCGGAAATTAAACATAATAAAGCTAACAATGTAAGTGCGTGCCTACCGACAATTATATATAGTCTCCTCATAATTGAATCGCTTTATGCGAAAAGGACTTCGGTCCAATTTTTACAAAACACAGCAGAAAAAATAGACAACTCGCAAAGAAAGACATCAAACTCATGCCTCTCTTATGAGCTGTCTGTATTTGCATCGATTTATCCCAAAAGGACTTCAGTCCAATGACTCTGTATGTGAAATAATGGGTTGTGTAAATAAGCAATGCATGCATAAAAAGCGTCAATTCCAACTCAAGACCTTTATGCATGTATCCATTTATGCCGGAGGTTGGAAACCGTGAATTTTGGCATGAAATTCGTATATGTTACGTAGAATAATATAAAAGAATTTGCAGAAAAAACAAATTTATCCAGTTTTTGAGTTATAATGAATATGGCTGTGTTATACTCAACTTAACACTTCACATGTAAGACAACATCACATTTTTGAAATCGAAACGTGATGTTCTTATGACATTGACTGCAGTGTGTTTGCTTTCCTTACTTGATAACAACATAATTCTGGCCATAAAATTCTTGAGATGGCCTTCCCTTCCTACCAAGTTTTCCAGCATTACCATCGAAGATATAAACTCCAGAACATATATGGGCTTTGCATCAGTGCTGCAGTCGGGCGGCTGCCAGGGACGCTACCTACAGGGGGGCACCAACTCACAGGACTGTTGGGGCGCACTTGGCATTCAAAAGGCACTCAACACAGACACTCAAAAGGGAGAGGGCTAGCGAGGGCTTGCGTGCGTCCATTGTTAAATTTTGTATAAATTTGCGAGCCCATTGTTCGTATTTTGAAAATTAACTCTCATAGATTCCACTATCCCAATCTATAGTAAAAACATAGACCAAGCTTTGCTATCGTTTTTATTTAATAATTTATATTGCGTTTATACTATCACAAAAACTAAGAATAATTTACCATCGTTTCTCATGAAAAACATACTTAATAGAACTTAATAAAATAAAATATTAATAAAAGTATAAAAGCTGAAATGCAGCCTGTATACATAAATATATTCAACCTGTTCGTAGCTCTATAATATTAAGTCTTATTAAGACTACCAAACAAATCTCATGTTGAAACAACTTCTTCCCTTGGTAATACTACGCAGGATATTGAATTATACAACAGACATTTGTATGTTATTACAAGCCCCGGTACACATTCGTGTCACTAAACGAGAACCAGATAAATAGCATGTTTTTAAGATCATTTCTTTTTATTTAAATTAATTGAATAGATGGCTATTCACTTAAACATATGGTTATTCATCTAATCTGAATAGAAAGAAAAGATCTTAAAAACAATGTTATTTATCTAGTTCTCGTTTAGTGACACGAATGTGTACCGGGGCTTGTAATAACATACAAATGTCTGTTGTATAATTCAATATCCTGCGTAGTATTACCAAGGGAAGAAGTTGTTTCAACATGAGATTTGTTTGGTAGTCTTAATAAGACTTAATATTATAGAGCTACGAACAGGTTGAATATATTTATGTATACAGGCTGCATTTCAGCTTTTATACTTTTATTAATATTTTATTTTATTAAGTTCTATTAAGTATGTTTTTCATGAGAAACGATGGTAAATTATTCGTGACACGAAAATAGACGTGGGAATTATAAAAATCGGTCGCGTGTTCGGACCTAGATGGGTAGCTTGTAGCGTATGCAGTTGGCGGTTTGTAAAAATTATCCCGCATTATGCAAACATTTTGAATCTAGCCACAAAACTTCTGGATTATTAAATCAATTTGGTGTTTCTTAAGATTTAGCTTTAACGATTGACGTCTTACAGGAGTTAGCTTAACTTTCAGAAGCCTTACAAAGTCGTAACATTAATATTGCTAAAGCAAATTCTGTAATTGTTCAGTCTATTAACGCTATTAATTATTTGGAGGATTTTGCTGGTTGCTATAAAGCTAAAATCGAGGATATGCTTAAGTCTGAAGCGCTGGAAATGTTCGCTCCCCTCCATCTGGTTGCGGTCATCGACAGCGAGCCCATTGTTAACATTTTCCCAGCACACCACTGGTGCTATGTCATATTATATTCAAACGCTTAATAGCGCAAATGCAATAGTCAATATATTCAAACGCTTTAGACTTAAGCATATCCTCGATTTTAGCTTCATAGCACCCAGCAGAATCTTCCAAATAATATAAAATTTGTTCTTACTATTATGTACTAAACGTAGCAATATAAAACGAGTTCGTTAGTTAAGGCATTATAAAATCTCATCATGACAAATATATTTATATACTCGTTTTGACAACTCGTTTTGTATTGCTACATTTAGTACATAATAGCAAGAACTAATTTTAAGCATCACTTGTATTACACTTGCAAAGTTATGTATTGTTTCTCTTCCTAGAAAATAAGTCTCGAGGGGTGCAAAATTCAAGTTTATGAATTTAAGATTATGACACTGCTATGCATGATATAGTTTATGCAATTGCCAAGTATTTTGTAAGATCAATTCCAAGTAGAACGACACATAGTTTGAATCACACTACTTTCCACGGATTGATGCTCGACACTTTTCAATATTTTCATATGCTCTGTCCACGCCTATTATAAAATTATTATACTATTTGATCATGTTTGACTGCTGAACTTGAACCTTTTAATTTTCTGAGAAAAATGAAGAACTAGACCAATATGATGATGACATCAGCTCTTAAGGAGCTACCATCTACAGACAATACTGCCTTTATACTGCTAAGGTATGAATATAAGGTGAGTGAAATGGGAGATGAAAGGTTAATAAAAGAGGTTTTTAGAATGGTAAATCGAGTGGGAGTAGGCGGTATGAAAGGGAGTGACGGGGGTAAGAATAAGGGGAAATTGTATGAAAGAGGTGGTATATCTGGTGAGGGACTCGAAACGCTAAAGCAGGAAAGGGCACGGGCCGAAAGGTTGGTAGAACGTTTTGCGAAGAAGTGGACCTACAGGAGCGGTAAAGCAAAATAGAAAGTAGTAATTTTCATAAAGGGTACGTAAAGATACAGGTACATGGGCGGTTACCAACCTATTTAAGTGTAAATCAAGAGGACGATGCACAAGTCATATTAGCAAGGTATAGATGTGGATGTGAGGAGCGTGTAAGAAGATACTGGATGAGTGAGGAGCATAGAAAGTGTAGTGTTTGTGGGACAGCAGAGGATACTTGGGAGCATTGGATGGAAGAGTGTACAAGGTGTGAATGGAATGAGGGAGAGAGGCGGGAAGGAAAGAAATGGGAGGAATGTATGAATGATAGCGGATAGGATCTGAAACTGCTGACGGATAAAAAGATGGAAAGAGCAAACTGGTAACAGAGAAGGTTTATTATAAAGGAAATTGGAGTTTATTTTGTGTTTTGTGATATTTTTATTTTTAAATTTATATCTTTTTTTGTATGTGGTTTCTATATGCCAGTAGGTTAATAAATAAATAAATAAATAAATAAATAAATAAATAAATAAATAAATAAATAAATAAATAAATAAATAAATAAATAAATAAATAAATAAATAAATAAATAAATAAATAAATAAATAAATAAATAAATAAATAAATAAATAAATAAATAAATAAATAAATAAATAAATAAATAAATAAATAAATAAATAAATAAATAAATAAATAAATAAATAAATAAATAAATAAATAAATAAATAAATAAATAAATAAATAAATAAATAAATAAATAAATAAATAATTAAATAATTAAATAAATAAATAAATAAATAAATAAATAAATAATTAAATAATTAAATAAATAAATAAATAAATAAATAAATACTGCCTTTGCCATCAATTCTGTAGTCAAATACCTTTTTCTTTTGGCTTTATAATCCTTTTCAAGGGCGGCTTGTCACTGCGATCTTTTCTCACTGTACTAGTTGCCTGATGACCGAAATATCTGAATTTATCAAGCAGGACAGTGTTGGTAAAAAAGTAATCAAACAAAAAATAGTATTATCCAGGATGCTCTTTTGTAAGTGGCTCAACAATCTTAAGGATAACGAATGCACCGATACCATTATCATCATATTTGGTTTTTGAGTTTTTACTCTGATATATCTGAAATCAACAAATGTAGCCTAGACGTGTTGATCTACGCCAAAACTTGAAGCCAAACAGCATAACTTTTCCACGAATATACTATTTGCATCCGTGATAGCCAATGTAAGGTTAGGTTAGATTTTAAACCTAACCATGGACTCGTCAAAGATGAAGCATGCTTCATTTGGGACAAATTTTAAATATCTCTCAATTAGTTTGGCTATGAGAGGTCACAGCTTTGCAAACTTGTCCATTGAATCTAAATTTGTATTGCTAGCATCAGGCAAATTAGAAAAGACAGTTTGAAAGCGGTCACGTCTCATGGTACCACTAACGAGGTCATTATACGCATCTGTCCTTTGATCCCAGAATATGCGTCATCTGGGAAGCGATACGTAACTACTCAAAAATATAATTCCCAAAAAAAATGTCAATTCAGAGTGACTCAAACCAAGATTTACACCCATACTATAAGCATATAAGTTGGAGTGTGTGACAATGAGATCAATTGCCTCGCCAATTCTATGGGAGTCTTTACATTCGTGATTTGTAGTTGCGTAAACCTGCTAAAAAAGCAGACTTGTATTCATAGCCCCTATGAATACAAGTCTGCTTTTTTCTATTTGCGCACATTTTTGGGAAGCTTTTTCTCCATGCTGGTGCAGGTTGCTGCACAGTAGAGGTAGAGGCAACTTCAGAATAATTTTCAGGTTTATACCTCCTATCGAGACTCTGACCTCTGACTCTGACCCGAATGATCGCTCCGATCATTCGGGTCAGAGTCAGAGCCAGAACCATCCTGAACAAGATATGCAAATGTCTCTAACATGTCAGTTGTCTATTTCATGTAACGATCGTGATCGCGGCATATTGGAACTTGTTTCAAATCATGGGCTCAACTACAAAACAAGGAGAATACATTAGGCCATAGACACTCTATGAAATCCAGTCTTCTTATTTTAGCGCCAAGTTGCATTCGACCGACTGATAGTAAATGCGCCTAGTGTGCTGAAGCGCTAGAAGTGCTAATGTGGACCGCGGTGTCGACGTTGAGAAGTGAGCGCAAAATTACCGACATGTGACCGATGTTCCGATAACGGAACACTAGGAATAAATAGGTGAATCTTTCTTGGTTGGTTTGCAAAATATTAATCTACGAATTGGAAGGCTACAATTGAATTTGAAAACTAAAAGTCGACATAGTGATGATTCTGCTAAACGTGCTATTCAGGCAGAATCGATTGTACATAAACGGCACATTAAAAAGTTTTATAATGATATGAAATTTGATGCTGAAGTAGGCAAAAATGATGAGACAACTACATTATTTATTGCTTTTGATTTCATGTAAAATATTCAGCTTCCCCAAATTCCTTATGAAACTAGGCGTGAATGATTTTTATATTCACAAAAATAATATAAAAACAAAGAAATCTTAATAAGAAAGGGCAATTATCTGTATATAGTAAAGGTCAGGCTACAAAGTGTGTTCTTTCTTGCACCATTTTTTTTGTAAACTTTAAGAAATTCCTACTTTATTCGGACAATTGTGGTGGTCAGAATGAAAACCACTGCATCTCAAGAATACTTCTTACGTTAAGGACGTTCCCAAGAAAATTAGTTTTCTTTAAATTATTCTGTAATTTTGAATACATATAGTTAAAAGTACCCTTTACCCGTAGAAATTTGTTTAAATAGTCCTTGCGGTGGAAAATTTGTAAATATTAACGGTTAAAATTTGCATGTTTAACATGTAAACCATACCCGGTTTGATGTTCTCACACACGTTTTATTAAATATCAATAGTAATTTTCTTGATATTCTTTTAATAAACTGAAAATCAGTAATTGAAGATATAACAAATATCTTTCTGTAAAAATAACATTAACAAGCGGTATTGATTTTGTTATAATATTGTTAAAAGCCAAGCACTTTTGATGGTTTTCATGTTTACTTCTATAACTTGTAGAGTGGGAGATGGCAACGTTACACTGTTTTTTAGCCTCAGACATACCCGCGAGAGATTTAGCTATTGCATCACTAGTCTTTTTTTTAACAAATCTACCATTCTTCCACCGAGAGATCATCATTAATAAATTATTTTCAATATCCAATATTTAATTTTTTTTTCAAAATATCGAAACGCTACTCATCTTAACAACATAAAAATATAGAGTTAGATTGACATGTTGTCGGATCGGAGAAACGACGAAACGAAAGTATTTTAGAACTTCTACGCAGATAAGCGGCACCAAAAGAAACATTGCACTTCAACTAAATTTTATAAAGCGGCACGACTGCTGCTTGGGAACGTCCTTAAGTGGCATAAAACGTTGTGAATGATTTATTTATTTTTTTTTCTATTCGAGGACATGTGATACAGGATTTAGTTTTATAAAAAGAAAGTTAAGATGGCACCACAGAAATTTTCGATCTTTTTATTAAAAAAGTGGGAATGAAAATGAAGTATTTCTCAAAAGATTGAATCTCAAAGATGGAATCTAGATACATTCAGTCTATCAGGCAACAGACTTTTTGATACCAATATTCGAAGAATGCGTCAAAAGTCTAGGATTTATAAAAAAGTGATTACATATATTGATGACAATTTTTTAGAACAAATAGCTTTCATGGTAATATATTTATTATATTTCTAACAATATATAATTTGCAACTTTGTGAAAAATATGAGTTTTCTTAAAAAAAACCTACAAAATTAACAGTAAATACAGGGTTCTTAAAACAGTTATTTTCGTCAAAAATGGGCTTTAGTCAGAAATTTAAAAAAATATTTCAAAATTATTGATAAGTGATTTTGTTGCATTGATCACATAATGCAACGTTACAAAAATAACAGTTACAATTTAAACAATTACCTTTCGTGAGGCACACAATATGGTAATAGAGCGCAGGAACCCTAGGTGTACTGACTGGGAACTCTACAAAGAGATCCTCAGACACGAAACCGAAGGTGTCCGCCTCATAATAAAGACAACAGACGAGCTGGAAGAAGCACCGTCTCATCTAAAAGGCGTTCTAACACACGCCTACGAGACTAGCAGTCCTCTCAAAAAGATTCAAAAATCAAGGGCTGTTCCTTGGTGGAACAATGAGCTAGGACGTCTGCGAAAGACGGTCAGGAAAGCCTCAACGGTGTGAAAAGAAAAGGCAACTGGGAAACCTACAGAGTAGCACTTACTGATTACAACAAAGAATTGAGAAGGTCGAAAAGGAAAACCTGGAGTGACTTCTGTGAGTGCATTGATCAATGTGCCCCAACGGCAAGGCTGCAAAAGGTTTTGGCAAAGGACCACTCAAATGAAATCGGACTTATTAAGACAGGTAGTGGTAAGTATTCCAAAGATTTAAAGCAGTCTTAGCGTTTTACTGCTGACGCACTTTCCTGGCTCTAAATCAACCATAACTTGTGAAGGGTAACGCGGATGAAGCGCCCAACCAAAATCTGCAAAAAACAAGGCAACAACCATGTTTACTGTTCAAAAAGTCGCTAGGGCTGTGAACAGCTTCAAGCCATTTAAGGCTGCCGGACGTGATAGCATTTTCCCGGCAATGCTGCAGAAAGGGATCGAAACCGTAGCCCCCTGCATTGCTGAGATATTTAAAACCAGATTTCGACTGACGTACATACCGCTGAAATAGAAAGAGGCCAAGGTGATATTCATCCCTAAGGAAGCGCGCAGGCCTCAAGACCTGGAAAAGTCCTACCGACCAATTAGCCTCACTTCCTTCCTTCTGAAAACAATGGAAAAAATTGTGGACAATAACATAGGGTGCAGACCTCTTAAAAGAAGTCCTCTCCATAAGCACCAATACGCTTATCAGCCAGGCAAATCTACAGTGGACGCTCTACACAAGATAATGAACACATTGGAAGCAGCACTGGACTGCAAGGAAATTGCAGTAGGTATCTTTATAGATATAGAGTGAGCGTTTGACAACACAACCCGTTTATCAAAAAAGAATGCAGCCACCAACAAAGGGATCGAAGACCCTATCATTGAATGGATTCAAGACATTCTGACCAATCGTAAAATTATCGCCGCACTGGAGAGATCAACGAGGACGGTAACAACAGAGAGAGGCTTCTCACCTCTGCTGTGGTGCCTGGTCGTTCATGATCTCCTAGATGTGCTAACAAAGAACGGGTATAAGGCGGTTGGTTATGCTGACGATGTTGCCATAATAATAAGGGGTAAGTTTGGTAGTACAATCATGAACCTTGCACAGAGTGCACTTAACACCATCAACTGTTGGAGCAAGAAGGTGGGCCTTAGTTTCAATCCGAGCAAAACAGTAATGGTCCCCTTTACCAGAAAGAGGAAGCTGAACTTGAAAGCTCCGAGCATTTAAGGTCAGACGTTAGAGTTTTCCGAGGAGGTGAAATATCTAGGGGTAACCTTGGATAAGAAACTCACTTGAAACTTGCATCTGAACAAAACGCTGTCAAAAGCCACAGCGGCCTTTTGGATCTGCCGTAAGCTTTTTGGGAAAACATGGGGAGTAAAACACAAAATGGTTCTGTGGTCTTACACAGCAGTGGTAGACCGATTATCACCTGCGGTTCACTCGTATGGTGGTATAAAACAAAGGAAATAAAGACCCAAAAGATGCTACAAAAGTTTCAACGGCTTGCGTGCTTGGGTATAACAGGAGCGATGCAATCTACTCCAACCACAGAAATGGAAGTTATGTTGGACCTACTTCCACTGCACAAACAGGTAGAAAAATATTGTCTTCTCAGTGCTCTGAGACTAAGGCCCGGGAAAAAAAAAATATATAATTATATATAATTATATATGATTAATTATATACGAATTTTGGCACGATATAATTTTATCTAATTAGATATAAAAATTTATATTTTTATCTAATTATATATAAAAATATATAATTTTGTCTAATTATATATAAAAATATATAATTTTGTCTAATTATATATAAAAATATATAATTTTGTCTAATTATATATAAAAATATATAATTTTGTCTAATTATATATAAAAATATATAATTTTGTCTAATTATATATAAAAATATATAATTTTGTATAATTTTATATAAAAAATATATAATTTTGTCTAATTATATATAAAAATATATATCTTTCTATTTTTAAGCAGTTTACTAGCACATATATACCAGCATTGAAATAATTAATTTTATATGAATAATTAACAAAATATATTTACATACCTTGGGACAACATCGCTTCTAATTGTAGTTGCATATTCTTAAACATTTTTTTAAATTCATTTTTCGTCGGATTTTTAACGCGGACAAGTAAAAATTCTCCGGGGACCGGCCGGTAACAATTAGCTAATTTATCGATTAAAACAGATTAATTGATTGACATTATAAATGATTATTGCTCAAATATATATTTTTAAATTAAAAACAAAAACATAGATTGAATTTAACTTTCAAATTTATTGAATAAATCTAACATATGTTTCACAAACACCGTGGCTTCTTCAGGTAATGATATACAATGATATAGTTTATCATTATATGAAGAAGCCATAGTGTTGGTGAAGCATATGTTCTATTTATACAATAAATATGAAACTTAAAAACAATCTATGTTTTTTCATCTTTAATAATGAAATGAAGTTTCAACAAGTAACTCCACAATCTATCAATTATATATTTTTTGGATAATTGCGCACAGTATATTTTTTAAATAAGTTTTTCCGAGGTGCAATTTCATTTAATTTTTTTTTTTACATTTAACTTACAACACTCGTAAGTCGATGTACCACTGTACGTATATAAAGTTGTATATGACAAAATATTTTTTTTATTATAACTTAGAACACAACGACAATAACCAAATAACAAAACTACAAATATAAAAAAAAATAATCTATATATATATATATATATATATATATATATATATATATATATATATATATATATATATAGATTTTTTAGTTTTAACAAAACTAAAATGTATTCTCTTAACAATTTTTAAGAGCAGGTTAAACATATTAGTTACTTCTTTGTAACTGTAAATTTTTTTGGTGCGATCTTTTAATTTCCCCTATCTTCTGAGTCATCGCCTGTTGTAGCTCACTCCACTTTTAGGGAGCACTCTCATTTTTTGTTTTCTTTTGCCAACCTTTTTGTTCGGCATACTTTAAAGTATATTGAATTATAGTTGCTTTTGCCGTGCTATGCAACGCTTGATAGACTTTTGGTTCACCAAGTTTGCCCAAGTTTCGAGGAGGCTGACCGCTGTATGTGCAGTTAAGGATTTCTTTCCTGCTAAATATCTCATCCATCAATGTTCCAACCATCACTGTGCCCTCACCGCATATGTGAGCCGTGTTCAATTTAATTTCTGTGCAATAAATATTATTGCCTATATCCACCATCTTGTTACAATAGTTAGGACCTAACAATTGAACATCCTCATCATAAGTCGTTCAAATTAAGATTTTCTGCCTGGTCTTCTAACGTAATATTATTAGCTTCTTCTTCATTGGCAAAATTTCTTTGTTCTTCAACTATCATTGGTGGTTGACTCACGCTTGCACCAACAGTAGGGACATCAGTTTCTTCTACGTCTTCATCGGATCGGTCAGAAGCTGATTCAGTTGTGTCAGTTTGTTCAGCGTTATTATGGTTTTTTTTTCAATTTTTGTAGTACTCTTAAGTTTTCCTGCGAAATACATTGATTTATTTTTTTAAGTATTTTTGCCAGATGTCATTAATGAAAATAAATATTCTTCAAGTTAACAATACAAAAGTCTTGAAATTAAAAAATAATAATATCCGAATGATTTATTTTCTTTCTATTGTCGACCAATATACTAGCACATATATACAAACAAGCATTGAAATAATTAATGTTATATGAATAATTAACAAAAGAGATTTACATACCATTTGCCTTCATCGCTTCTAATTGAAGTTGCATATTCTCTAACAGTTTTTTTAATTCTTTTTTTGTCGGGCTTTTTGGTTTTATTCCCCTTTCCGATTTTTTTAAAGATTTATTTTTCGAGTCATCCTTACTATGATCTGCACTTTCTTGTTTAGTAACAACAGTCTATTAATTTTCAATAATACAAGTTATTAGTAAAATATTCAATATTTCCATTAGATTCTGATTATAGTACTTTTTCACATTAGTTAAAATATTAAAAAATATTGATTCTAATTAATTGATAGAAGTGTTATTGAATCATATAATAAACATATAATACAAATTATAAAATATAATTAAACTTTCAAATAATATATAATTTACATACTTTATGTTTCTTCTGAATGACATTATCGTTAATGTTTCCATTTGTAGGTGATCTAAATCGTTTGCCTCTGGAAAGTTTACTAGGAGTATTAGATGTAGTACTTGAAGTAGGCTTGCTTTTTGTTGATATATTTAATTCTCGCAATGTCTTATCAATTATTTTCATATTATCTGGATATAATTACACACAAAATGTGAATGATTATTCTATTATACTGTTGAATAATAACAATATATATATATATATATATATATATATATATATATATATATATATATATATATATATATATATATTTGAAAATACATAATCGAAAAACTATAAAAAAGTTTTCTTAATTAAAATTGTATTATTTACGATACATTTTTTACGCGGACAAGTAAAAATTCTCCGCGAACCGGCCGTTAACAAATAGCTAATTTACCGATTAAAACTGATTATTTTTTATATTAAAGGTAAAAACATAGATTGTTTCAAATTTATTTTATAAATACAACATATGTTTCACATACACTGTGGCTTCTTCAGATAATGGTCTACAAGATATACAATGATATAGTATATCATTACAGTGTTCGTGTTCATATGTTCTATTTATACAATAAATATATTATTAATTTTTCTTAATATTACACATATATTTCGTAGTCGTGAATACCGTGTATACCGCTTGAATTTAAATATCAGAAAATAATTTGATTACTTTAAGAAAACTTTAAAGAATACTAAATATTTAAGAATAATAAATTGGTATTACCTGATTGAATAATGACTGTACCATCGTATTTGGAATTTTGCCAAAAAAAAATTACCGACTCTCCAGGATTAGGAATCATTTCCTCATCATAACACACATCAACATCTTCAACTATGCAGTATGAATTGTCGGTTTTGCAATGAATAACAAACATTTTAAATATTTCAAATTAAATCTTAAAATAGAATTCCGTTTGATATTTATTTGAAAAATAATTTTAACTGACAAAATTTTTGTGGTCTAGGGACGCCGTTTGTAAATATCAACGTTTGTTTGTTGTTGTTATGGTAAACAATTTTATTAAACCAATATACGTATATGATTTTGACACTACTTTGATGTAAAAACATAGACAATCGAAACATAAACAATCATAAACAAACTAATAAGTAAAACGGTTACAGTAAAACAAAAACAAAATCTGTAACGGTTACAGTAAAACAAACCCAAAACAAAATTTAACGGTTACAGTAAAATATAGGCCAAATAGTGTTCCTGCCACTGTGCACTTTTATTAGTTACAATTTGCTGAAGCTTATTACATGCACATATCTCTGGTTTTAAATTATTTTAAGATAATTATCTTAATTAGATTCGATGTGTCACAACTAAATATGGACCAGTCGTCATCTAGGCCTACTAAAAGATATAAATTATATAATGAAGACATTGATATTCCCGTAAGTGCAAATGATAAACAAATTGTATAAAAAATTAGAAACTTATTTATAACATTTAAAATAAAAATACGTATTAAATAAAAAATAATAAAATACATATTATTAAAAATAATAATATGTATTAAAAGTGTCCTTCGGGATCTTATGTACAGTTTGTAAAATTTGTACGATTTTTTTTTTGTTTTAATTTTATTTTCCTGTAAATTTTAGGTACCTTTACGCACACTGTATAGATGGGAGAAAACATTTTCTTGTAACCAAGTCATAAGTAATAAGAACAATTCTAGCCTTTCTGATTGTGTTATCGATTTATCACATATTGATAGTTCTAATGAAAATAATTTAGATGGAAATATAACAGATGAAAGCATAATAATATGTCTCGAAAACTTATTATCTATATATCAACTGATTAAAGTTGGCGATTTTGTATGTATAAAACCTAATTTACTTGATCGAGTTTGGTAATATTAAAAATGATGGATTTTTTTAAATTATCTTCTATATTTTTTAACTATTTATAATTATTTAATAATAAATCAAAATAAACAAAAACAAAATATCTTGATGAAAATTGTTTCTTTTTAAATAAATATATTTAATAAATATTTCAAAAAACTTTTGTTTTTTACTTATCATACTTACTTATCAGCCTCTACATTCAATTTCTTCAGCACCAATGATTGTTTTTACAAGAAACATCTTTTTGTTGATGCTGAAAAGTTGTAATTTATTGATTCATTCCCTTTTCGAAATGTAAATTATAAGCACTCGCTTTGGCATACTGGTGTCAACCAGTATTATACAGTATTATATGGGCAACCAAAGGCAACCAAAAATATATGCCCTTAAAATTCTACTTTTAAGCGCTTAAAATATGCTCTATAAAAATAAGAATATGCATTTATAAAAATATATTCTCTTAAATTATATGAAAAAATGTTAAATTCTAGGTACGAATAGATACAAAAGAAAAATACAGCTAAACTTCAAAATAAGTTCTCAAAAAGAAAACTATTCCTATTTGATCGTAGAACATTTTTGTACATTGAAAAACTTCGTTCCACATGAGTCGAAGTTATAGGTGCAAATTTAAATGCCATTGCGTCAATAATACTATATTTATTGTCTATTGTTGTAGAACCTGGAAACACCAGGATTTTTTAAATAACCGTTGCAAGTTTTTTTTTTCACAAACTTAGCTGCTTCAGCGTTAACGCCATTAATTACATCCTGAGTATGTTCTATTACCTCAATCTGTTTAGCAAGCAGTAGAGGCCAGACGTTTCAAACGAATTTATTGATGCGCTAAGGAATCCATAATTTGAGGCAATGAAAATTAATTCAAATTTTATTTCACCTTCACTTAGTAGCTCTTTTGAAATTTGATTGATGCTGCCTCTTCTTCGTCCAGTACATTGAACACTTACACAATTATTTGGAAGTTGGTGCCATAGTACACTGCGGCATCAATCCATATTCCCAATCTAGTTGGTTGCAGAGAAAGTGCGACGCCAGGTGCCAAATTATTAAATATCGTTACCCTTGACGGTAATTTCAAAAATCATTTTTTTATTTTACATTGGCTATTTTATACGATCGACGTTAGTATAAAGTCCTCGAATTTGTTCACAATCTCGATGAAGTCCATGTGCAAGGCAAGTCAGATGTCTCACTTTTGGATAAAATATTTGTATAGCCTGAGTTGCTTTTACCATGTGTGGAATGGCATCTGATATAAAGAATAAAATCGAATCTCGATTGAAAATTTCAGCCAGAATTTTGATTGAATCATCAAAAAGTCTGGCAATAGTGCTACGATTTGCCTTGTCTAGCACGTACTGCAACATTTACTACAAATTTTTGTTGAGTGATCAGTTTATCGTAGACTAAAATTCCAATGACGATGTTTGCTATGTATCTCCGAGTTATATTAGTAGTTTCATCAATTGAGATCCATAAAAAAATATTTTTGGTGCCATTTTTGATAAAGATAATACCTACCTTAGCCGACGTCACGGGTCTTTCTTTATTTTAACCAAATTGAGCATAATAGGCACTACAAATATACATCCAGTTATTTCAAAATATGTCTCATAGCCAATATGCAATTTATGCTCTTATTGGTGAAATATGGAAAAATATGTCCTTACGAATAGGGATCTAAATTCACATATGAATTTGTGTTTCTGACCAAACTATAGTTTGGTCAGAAACACATTTCTGGCTGGTCTATTCTTTTATAGGTGGAATGAGAAAATATATGCATTTGCATATTTTTGGTTGCCCTAATTATATCCTATTCATCGAAGGCGTCTATGGAAGGAATCAAAATACAATATATTTTATATATTATAACAGGTATTAGCCATATATACTAGTATATACGGCTAATATATAGATAATTTTTTTTTTAATTAATTTATATATAAATCGATGTTAATATGACATTTTTAAAACTAAATTGTTACATAGTTATATTAAATTATATAAAAAATTATCTAAATATATATGAAATACTAGATATAATCATATAAAATTATATAAAATCATATATATTTATATATAATTATACATAATTTTATATATTTATATATAGTTATATAAAATATTTTTTTCCCGGGGGTGCACATCGCCTATTCAGAGACACATAAAAATAAGGGAACAAATCGGAGAGAAATTTCTGAAGCATCCCTGGGACGCAATGTCTACTGAATACGACTTTGACACAGCCGTTGAAGTGGTCATCAATGACTGCCAAAGCAGTGTTCAAAGAATCGAAGACCTGAAAGACAAAGCGTCGTTGTGGTACACATGGTACACAATGGTACACATCCATGTGGTAAACTGCAAAGGGTATAAGAATTGTCATATTGCGCACAAATCTGCATAAAGAAACGTCTTAAAGGAGAGCAAATCTACATCCTAACGGACAGCCAGGTAGCTCTAAGGAATTTAAAAGCCCACAACTTTAATTCCAAGGTAACCTGGAACTGTAAACAAACCCCAAAGCAACTAGTGAAAGGTAACAGACTCACGCTAATGTGGTCACCGGGTCACCAGGGCATATATGGGAATGAAATGGCCGACGCACTCGTCAAAAGCGGGGCCGAGGCTCCCTTCTTGGTCCCGGAGTCAACTTGTGGGCTTACAAAGGCCCACTTAAGACAGGGGGCTAAGAAATGGGAAGAAGAGCAAAAGGAAACCCATTGGAAGAACACGCCAGGACATAGGCAAGCTGAAATGCTCATAAACTATTCTGCCGTAATATCGCAGCAGACGCTAAGCTTCTTTAGAAGAGAAATCAGAACTTTGGTAGGCATACTCACAGGACATTGTCCGGTGAGATATCACCTACACAAAATGAGGAAGGCAGAGGAATTTGCCTGTAGATTATGTGAATCAGATGAAGAAACCGCTGAACACATAATGTGCACATGTGTAGCGCTAGCACACATAAGGCTTGACCACTTCGGGGTCGCAAGATTGACCACCTTGGAGCTGTGTAGCAAGCCTCTCAGGAACATCTTAGACTTCGTTCACGAAGTTGAATTCCTGGGAGAGTAATTGTAGTAGGCTCAAGTACAATAGATCAAGTTGGTCGCAGTACAGAAAGGCTTTGCCGCCAAACGACCCCCATACAAAAAAAAAAACAATTACTTTTACTCTTCATAAAGTAATTTTTTTTTTATTGTTTTGCGAAAATTAGTGAAATTGGAATGAAGTCCTTTTGAAAAAAGTGATTGAATTATTAATTTATCTATTAATCTATCATGTCCAGTGTGTACAGTCTAGCCGAGTTTATAAAGCATTTGCTCAATCATCATGGTAATTGTTATTACATTAATAATAATACAAGATTACATAAAATTTTCCGAATAAATTAGTTACTTTTGGTCAAGCTGCGATGGTCAAGCTGCCATATTGGTTGACCTAAATGGGGTAGTAGACCTTAATTACTGCATTATAACGGAACAGGCTTTATATAACATTTCGGAAGCACATCATGCAATATAGACAATACATATTACAAAGACTAGAACAACAGACATCGACAAAGTAAACAAGAATCGAAAGAGAAAACTAGGGAGACAGACTAGACAGAGACGACTAGACAAACAATATAGATAGACAACACAAAACAGAGAGGACTAGATTGTAGATTTCAGTGGTGACTTGTACTACGACCTTGATTGATCTATTCTAACCCACCCTCTTCCTCTAATTGTTGGTATAATTACCCATTTAGAGCGCCTCTACTAGTCCTGATTCCTTTATGAATTGCAGGCTTCATATGTGTAGAATTCAAGGAATGCAACTCCTCTTCGTTCAAGCAGTGCGCCCCAAGGTACATTCTTCTCTTGCGGAGCAATGCTTCGCAGTCTTTAGCAGATGAATGGGGGTTTCCTCTGCTGAGCTGCAGAACTTTCAATTATTCTCTTCCTCTAGTCCTATAGTTAAGCTTGTTCCAGTTTAGTTTCAGGCAAACTTTTTTCCTTTCTTGTTAAAAGATCCCAGTATTACTTTGGATTGTCTTTGCCCTGGAAGTTTTTACAGGTTTTTATCCCTTGCTTTCTTATTACTCAATCTAAACTTTTGTGGATGGAGATCATACCACAGAAGGGTTCCAGACCTATAAATTGATTACTAGATGTTTGCTAGGTGATCGGCTTCTTCGTTTTCATCTACACCAGTATGTATTGGTACCCAGTATAGCGTTACTTTATTTTCTCTGCGGAGCTTGTTTAGCTTTCCTATACAGTACCAACCCAGTTTGGATGTGATGGTGGTTGAGCTAATAGCCTTGATGGCTGCTTGGCTATCTGACAGGGTAGCACTGTCGAGGTTAAACTTTGTGCATGTTTCGATAGCGTGTACATCTTCTTGGAAGATACTTGGGTAGATTCCCATAATTTATAAGTATTTGGTACAAGGTCCAAACACTCCTACACCAGTCCCTTTCTTTGGCTTCGAAACATCTATGTTGAAGATTCGTCGCTCCAACCGGCTTTTCTGCTACACATTGCTGTGTAGTGCTTTCTAAATGCTATTTGCATACTAATTCGTCTTTTCGTACTTCCAACAAGGAGATCTTGGCAGCGAGGCTGTTGCGGTATCTCTGCTCCCGATTATATTACCACTACCAATACCTTCCTTGCTGAGTCTTACAATTGCCGATCTGGCGATTCTCTGCACGACACAGACAAGATTAGACGAACAAGACTGGACAGACAAGACTGGACAGAAAAGGATTGGACAGACCATACCAGACAAACAAGACAGGAAAGACAAGGCAGGTAAGACAGACAAGATAAGATTTACAAACAAGACAGGAGAGACAAGACTAAATAGATAATATTGGACAAGAAAGAATGGACAATTAAGAGTAGACAAATAAGACTGGACAGACAAGACTGAGCAGACAAGACTGAACAGATAAGCCGGAACAGACATGGCTGGTTAGAGAAGACTAGACAGGCAGATAGACAAGTATATGTAAACAAGACTATACAGACCAGGCGTAGGTATAACACGTTTTAGAAACAGATCATGTAGTATAGACAATACATACTATATTGACAAATGTCATTGACACATAACACTGAACAGTCAAGACGGGACAGACGATGGTGAATAGACAAGACCGGACAGATAAGATTGGAGAGAACTGGACAAATAACACTGGGGAGACAACACTGAACAGACCAGAGAGATTGTACTGAATAGACACGACTGAGCAAATAAGAATCATCAACTAAAACTGGACCACCAATAGTGGACAGACAAGACTGCAAGGATAAGACTAGACAGACAAGACTGGGCAGACAATACTAAACATACAAGCCTAAACAGTTAAGATGGGATAGACAAGACCAGACAGAAGAAAAGACAGACAAGTCTAGGAAAACAAGGCTATACAGACTAGAGTTCATATTGAAGATATAAATACTATATAGCCGGGACTAGAAAAATAAAATTCGAAGTAACTAGAGAGCCAAGACAAGGTGAACAAAACAAAGAGGATAAATTGACAAGATATGCAGAGAAGATATAGAGGGTGAATAATATAGAAAAGACTAGATAAACAGGAATGGAAAGACTAACTGAAGAGGCAAGATGAATCAGACAGATTGGTCATATAAGCTGGATATATAAGACACGACAGAAAAGAATGAACAGACAAGACTGGATAAACCACACTACACAAACAACACTGTACAAACAAGACCAGGAGAGATAAGACCAGACAGACAAGACTAGACACACAAGATAGACAAGAATACTAGAATGAATACTAGAAGACACACAGAGTTCTAAAAAACCTAAACTACACAGACTATACTACATATATAAGGCTTGGTAAATACGACAAAAATTCAAGAAATTATATAAGTTTTATATTATTAGACTATTTAAAAGCTTTTTTTAGTTAGTAATATTTATTTACATTTGTATTTTCGGTATACCATAATAATAATTTAAATAAATTCGCAGATTGACGGACGTTTTTACATAGCCGATTTATAGCACAGAATGGGGCATGTGCTGCTGAATAATGAAAAGGATAAAACTGGATGCTTAAGTTGCACTGTCAACATTTCTTCAGGGTTTCGAGCATCGCCAGCGGGTCGAGTGGAGCTGCGACGTACCTTGTTTAAGTTTTCTTATTAGTCACGATTCTATTTACACCTTCAAGCATAAGTCTGTATGCATAAATTATTTTCATACTTAAATAATATTAAAATACTATGCATCAAAACTATGTGCACAACGGGATTACTTAGTATGTAATTAATTCTCTGTAATTTAATTGAATCAGGATAGACAAGCTAGAAATAAATCGTTAAATTTCTTAATTTTATTGCGATATAAATAAATTTATTAAAATATCTTTAAAATTAAGTTTACTAAGAGTTGTTATTTAAATTCTGTGGTGTAAGAAGATGTTGGTAGTTTAGCGGAAATGTAATTTAATAAATCTTGTATAATCTGATTTCAAGCGTCATGTCAAGTTTCATTTAGGAACTTCAAGAGGAGGTGATGGAATGTGAAAGTGCAAATTAAAGTTTTCAGTAGCACTAAGGATTGCGAAAAATATTTCTATCGAGCAAATTCCCTAATCTCGCTTAACTCCGTCAAAGATTAGTAGTAATTTTATACCGATATTACTCTAAAATAATAAACCAACGATTAAACTAGATCATATTAATTTAGCTAGTTAGGTCATTGATTTTTATTTATCTTTGCTGTTGAACTTCCTTCTCTTGCTAACTCCGCTAAAACCTAAGCATATGCAGACGATACCCAACTTCTATATACCTTCCAACCGTTAAGAGCAAAACTCAATGTCATTTAATTAATGCAGATCTTGTCTCTATAGTCAATTTTTGTGCCCTTAATAATCTAACATTAAATAGCGACAAATGCTCTGTAATTTATTTTGAATCTAAAAATATGAAAAAATCTCTGATGATTTATTCTTATCTCTTTATCAATAATGTCAACTTAAAAACAGTTCATTCAGCCAAAAACCTTGGCATAATATTTCATGATGACTTAAGGTTTAAAGGCCACTAATCACGGTTGTAAAGAAAACATATTTTATTTTAAAAATCCTTTATTAATCTCCCCTATACAAGTTGTTAATAATTTATTGTTACATTTGTTCTTTATTGTTAATGTTTGTACCATTTTCCATAATGCTTTAAAATATAATTTAATTTATTTTGTTTACTTTAACTTTTTATTTATTTCTCATCCATTTCTTTTCTTTTTTTTTTGATTCCTATTAATCTCTCAAGTTAAGTGGAGTAGAATAGCGTTTCGCTAGGCTTTGCCTGATCACGTATCTTTATTTTCATCTTTATTTTCACTGACTACAATAAAGACATTATTATTATTACTATAGTTATTAATATTATCTTTAGTTCTTCTTACTTTTCTTTCAGCCACATTAGCAATTTATCATTTTTACTTTAGTTACATATGAAAAACTAAAGTGTTTCATCTTGCAATGGAGAAAAAGGAGATCTTTATATACTCTTATGTAACGTATAAAGTTATAAATTGTTTACATTTTATAAATATTTTTCTACGAAGTCGGCCTTGTATCTTTGATATGTTCAAAATAGAACATTTGTTTTAGAACATAGCCTTTACTCAAAGTTTTTTTCCATCATAAAAAAGGTCTAAGTTCACTTCCAAATCGCTCCTAAAGCAGTTTTATTGAAATTTTCCAATGTTGAGAAATTTATAAATGTTGAAACTGTTAAAGATCGACATCTATTTAGATATATCATAACCTTCTTTCCGCCAGTCAACGTCATTTCTGATGGAAAAAAGACCTGAGATACTTTCATGTCATGCCTCATGGAAATTTTACTTCAAAATGTGAATGAAGGCTTGTTCTTTTATAATTTAAAAAGCAACAATTTGTACCAAGGCATAAGACTAACATCGTTTGAACGGATATTTAGACAGAAGACTTATATGATTGCTAGCATTAAAAAGTCACCTAAACCAATTACTTTAAGCACCAAAAGAGATCTAAAAAATACTGAAAAGGATAAAACTAGAAATATTATCGGCTTTAAGCCGATTCGCGACTACAGTCATGCGGGCTAAGGAGTTGCCTGGGTGGGAACAAGGGCGGTAGAGTTTTATCTTTTTTTGTCTTGTTTTATTTTTGTATTGTAAATGCTATTGCATAGTATCTTGTACTTTTATGTAATTCCTGTTGTACTTGTATTGAAGCTCATCTGGTGCCCGTTACGGGAAGACTCAAAAGGTGGGCAGAGGCAGTAATACCATCCTTGGCGGTCCCTCTGTCCTTCCGTTTCATTGGAGCCACTTGAGAAAAAGAAAAAAAGTATTCTACTACATACTATATTTGAATTACTACTGTCCAATAAAAGAAATCATATAAAAATTGTTTAGACATAGAAATAAACAGAAGAAAGCAATATACAGTTTCTAATTTGTATGTCGTCAATAATTTTTAATTTTTTTTATTTCGATATTTGGCCACTTTGGACCGCGCTTAACAACAACAACAGTATGTTTACAATATTTATTAATATGTTATTTCTTCTTTCCAGTTTCTTTCTTCCTTTTCTCCCAGTACTTTTTCATCTTTTCGCTTTCTCTTTTCTTTCTTTCAGGGTCCCATTTCGTGCCGCTCATCCGTCTCGCCGCCTCTTTTGCTGCGAAATCGCCGTAGGTTGTTATCTTCTCTCTTACTGTGCTTCTCTCGTTGATGTCCGCTTCAGTTATTCCCATCAATGCTAGGTCTTTTTATACTTCCGTGATCCATTTCCCTTGGTCTCTTAGGATTTTCCGGGCCATTATGATTCTTTTGAGGAGCCTATCATTACTCATTCGGATTATGTGTCCATAAAAGGAAGCACTCTCATGGCAGTTGATAGTCGTTCTGTTTGTTTACTGCTATTAAAGTAAGGTACCTTGTAACTTGATATGCCACAAATCAACAACATGTTTAGATAAAAATGAATGAACATTTTTATTTATTTATTGAATCGTTCATTTCAAGAACAACATAAGTCATTTCTTTTTAATTTGAATTTAATCTTTGAACCGTATCTACGCCGTTATTTACATCTTCTGTGTAAAAATCGCACAAGTCTCATACACATTAATATGGTGTTATGGAAGGTATGTGATTTTTACACAGAAGATGTAAATAAATCCATGGATGCGACACTAAGTAACCTAACAAAATAACTCAAATTTGAAAAAAAATTACTGTTGTTTTTAAAATTATCGATACAATTACATTCACTAACAATGTTTAAAATTTTAATAACGCGATCCGAGCTAAAGAAGCGTAAATATGAAAAGTCACTTATTGAGAAGATCGACCAAAACTTTAACAGAAATGACACCAGAAAGTATTACAGGACGTTCAAAAGAAAACTTACTGTCGTTATGCTTTCAGCGAATGGACAGTAGAAAACTGTAACATCCTAGTTGACTACTTTAAGAACCTACTAAATTGCGATCAACCCAAAAATCTGATCAACATCGAGGAACCCATTCACAGATACCCTGAATCGAGACCACCCAAGAAAGATGAAATCAAACGTCACATTGCTCGACTCAAAAACGAAAAGGCACCAGGAGAAGACTATACAGTTGCAGAACTTTGGTAATATGCCTCTGAAGAAGCAGTTGAAATCTTGCAGAAGCAAATAGAACAAATTTGGACAGAAGAAATCCTACCAGTAGGTTGGAAAATAGCCTTGATCCATCCAGTACACAAGAAAGGCAGCATGAAAAACGTGAACAACTATAGAGGAATATCTCTCTTACATGTAACAGCAGAAGTAGAGCATCAAATAGGGGAATACCAAGGGGGATTCAGAAAAGGTGGTTCAACTGCCGAACAGATCCACAACCTCAAAACGATCATGAGATATTGCAATCTCAGGTCCAAACCGTACGTGTCCGTCTTTGTGGACTTTAAAAAGGCCTATTATTCAATAAAACGCAGCGTCCTGCTGAACATCCTCAACGAATTTGGGGTTGACCTGAAACTGCTGGTACTAATTGGAGCCACGCTATATGAAACAAAATCCAAAGTGAAGTTCCTAGTATGCCTATCGGACTCCTTTGAAGTAAAAACGAGAGTCAGACAAGGTGACGGGCTCTCTCCAAGCTTCTCAACTGTGTTCTCAAAAAGATCATTAGTACATGCCGAACTCAAATATTAGAAGCTGAGAATAGCCCTATGAGAATGGGAACAAAATCCAAGGGGATTGTGGTTGACTGTCTAGTAATATCTGATGACATCGCCATTCTGTCAAACGGCATAGAAACTGCTAGGTTGCAAATCGACTT
The DNA here is from genome assembly GCA_944588485.1 of Phosphuga atrata. Lineage (NCBI taxonomy): Eukaryota > Metazoa > Arthropoda > Insecta > Coleoptera > Silphidae > Phosphuga > Phosphuga atrata. The sequence continues at coordinate 31,904,642 of OX155898.1, forward strand.
TCTAAAATAAATCGCGGAACAAACTGGCTTACAGATATAATTTGAAAAAAACGAACTAATGACCAACATCAAAGATGCACCTGCAAAACTCTAGACAAAATACGGAAGGATCAACCGAGTGGAAACATATAAGTACCTGGAAGAGATCATTATGAAAAGTGGACTGGACAAGGAAGGACTTAAGGAACGAGTACACAAACTCGAAAAAGCCTATCAAACGTCGTGCCCAATCTACAACTAAAAATGCCTGTCCAAAAATAACTCCTAAGTACCTGGAAGAGATCATTATGAAAAGTGGACTGGACAAGGAAGGACTTAAGGAACGAGTACACAAACTCGAAAAAGCCTATCAAACGTCGTGCCCAATCTACAACTAAAAATGCCTGTCCAAAAATAACTCCGTCATGAAACTGTTCTGAAGCCAGTAGTTCCGCAGGCAGCCGAAACCCTATCTCTAAATGACTCCTGAAAGAACCAGAGAAGAAAGAGAGCAAAATCGTTAGAGGTGTAATGGGATCGAATTTCAAGTATGTAATCCATCACAAAAAACCCAACAAAGAAGTCTACAGTAAAATAGAGAAAATATCAGAAGCGATCCGTGAGAGGTACGGTATTATGGTCATCTTAAACGAATGGACGGAAACATATTGACAAAACAGATTTTTCACTTTTTTGACCCCAAACACAAAATCACAATGCCCTGGTTTATAAATACCAAAGAAAACCTCAAAATACTGCATCTAAAACCAAACGACGCCTTCAATAGAAAATCTCTTCCGCAGAAAGATATTGACGAATGGTATAAACCGAGTTGAACCAAAAGGAAGACAAGGTACCACCTGGACAGCGGAGCGCAAGCTGGCCCACTCAGAGACAATGAGGAACTTCTGGACTAAGAAGAAAGCGACACAAACTGCCAAGTGTAACAAGACTTAAGCACACAGGATATACATTATTCAAAATATATACAGGGTGGGCCATTTAACGTGACAACCCCAAATATCTCCGTTACCTTTAGAGTGACAGAAAAAATGTCGACAGGAAATTTTATTGATCTGGAAGGGCTGACACTGTAGTTAAAAATACTTTTTGTGTAGGTCATAGTTTATGGGTCCTCAAGGTCATCAATGGTTTTTCAAAATGTTAATATATTATAAAAAGGAACATGTTATTTTTTTATCTAGAAATTGTAACGATGTGCTTAAAATTACTGCGCTCGCACAGAGTTCCTACCGGTTTTACAAATAATCAGAATCATATCCACGCTCTCTGCTTCACTGTGCAATACTATTTTCGATATGGTAAAGTTATTTTCAATGGATACAAATCATTTGTCAAACCATTTCAAGGTCATGATACCATTGGTCACTGGATTGGTTTGAAAAGAAGCAACATACAGTGTCTTGATACAAAAATAACATCTTCCTGTTAGAAAAACCATTGATAACCTTGAGGACGCATAAACTGTGACCTTTACAAAAAATATTTTTTAACCACCTTGTTTGCCCTTCGAAATCAATAAAATTCTTATGTCACATTTTTTTCGTTACTCTAAAGGAAACGGAGATATTTGTGGTGGTCATGTTAAATGGCCCACCCTGTATATATATATATATATGTATATATATTTATATATTTATTTATATATATATATATATATATATATATATATATATATATATATATATATATATATATATATATATATATGTTGTATTGTTATCTCGGGGATTCCGCGTTGATGCTGAGGGTTGGCTCTGAAAAGAACAACCGGATTCTCGACGTTTCGGCGAACTAACATTCGCCATTCTCAACAGATATATGCGTCCGTGCGGGTCAACCGTGAGACGCATACTGAGAGCTCGTTCGTGCGATGCGACTACTTATAGCTGTCTGGCTTCGGGTCATGCGCGTTGTGTGCGGTGCTTCGGTTCGGTTGTTTGTTTGTCTTGTTGGTCGTACATGAGTCTGGGGTGTCTGGGATTGCATTTTGAGGGTGGATATGATCGGTCGCGATGCTGGGGGTAGTCTCAGTAGTCTCGTTTTTCTATCTCTATGGCTTCTCTTTATACTCGTGACATTTTGTGGGTAATCTGTGCAGCAGTCCTTGAATTTCTGGTTAAGATATGTTGACGACACATTTGTAATCTGGCCCCACAGCAGACCAGAGCTGGAAAAATTCCTTAACCATCTTAACTCCCAACACGACCAAATTAAATTCACAATGGAGATAGAAAAGCATCAACTACTTCCTTTCTTGGATGTTTTGGTACAGAAGGAACCTGACGGCACTTTGAGTCACACTGTGTACCGGAACTGTGTAACGGCGAGAAGCCCTTTCTTTAAATGGATATCTAAAGAGCTTAATATCCAGAGCTTTCCGTCGTATAGAGAACAGTAGCCAAAGAACTGAAGAACGCCAGAAACCCGTTAGCACAGTATACCTACCATATGTTCATGGATCAACTGACAAAATCGCCAGAATCCTTAAAAGACACAACATCGACACCATTTTCAAACCTAACCAGAAAATATCCTCCATGCTACGCAGCGTTAAAGACACCATCCCGTTAAAATCCCATGGAATTTACGAAATACCTTGCGGAACATGTGAACGAACCTACAGTGGACGTACCAATAGAAAAATATCTGCTAGGATTCAATAACATGTAGTTTCAGTCAGACACAGAGACAAAGTTTCATCGGCACCTGTCCAACACACAAACACCGGTCACTGGATGGACTTCAGAAATTCCATGACTGTTGCACAGATTAGCCACAAAATGTCACGAGTATACAGAGAAGCCATAGAGATAGAAAAACGGGACTACTGCATGAACACGAGAGACGATTCCTTGAGACTGCCACCAGCATGGCGACCGATCATATCCACCCTCAGAATGCAATCCCGGACACCCCAGACTCATGTACGACCTACAAGACAAACAAACAACCGAACCGAAGCACCGCACACAACGCGCATGACCCGAAGCCAGACAGCTATAAGTAGTCGCATCGCACGAACGAGCTCTCAGTATGCGTCTAACGGTTGACCCGCACGGACGAAACTTCGAGAATGCGGTTCTTTTCAGAGCCAACCTTCAGCATCAACGCGGAATCCCCGAGATAACAATACAACATATATATATATATATATATATATATATATATATATATATATATATATATATATATATATATATATATATATATATATATATGTCGCAGCCTGCGAGCTAGGCGATAACGCATCTCACGATTAATAAAAACATCAAACCTACATGTCAATGTTATTGTTGCGATAAATTGGCGTTTGGGTGAAATCAAGGAGGGCGACCGACCGACACAGCGGGTTCGGTGTTCTATTGTCATTCAGAGTCGGACCGCCAGCTCGAGATCACCTGCGTTTCGTGTTTTGATCTGATTATTGTGATTATTTAATTATTGTGTTTATTGAATTATTGTGTTTTATAGAATTTGGTTCTTACCTTTTCATATGGAGTTTGTATATTTGGAAATTATTAAATGATATTGTTGTTTACAAATCTCGTGTCCATAATAACCTCTGCCTGACGTAAGGCCCAGAATATGAATGTGGAACAATTGGGGGACGGTGAAACACCGGCGGCAGAGCCATCTCCGACATCAGAAGTGGGATCTGAACAAACCCAAGTGATGTGTAATAACAGTGACGATAAGTGGCGATCACTCCTCGAGTTACAAAACAAAAATTTCTTGGCAATAATAAAGGCAATGAAGGCACCAACGGAAAATGCTGATATTACACTACCAATATTTGATCCTGAAAATGTGGAAACGGATGCGCGTTCGTGGATTACAACAGCAAGTATGTGCATGCAAGATCTGTCATTACAGTGCAGCGTTGATGATTGCACTCAGTCGAGCTTTTAGATGACCGGCGTCTGCTTGGTTATCGGAAGTGTTATTTCCTGGAATGTCGTGGAATAATTTTAAAGAACTTTTTATTGCCAGGTATGATTGTCCTGAAACTGCAGCAGCATGCATTATTAATTTACATAATGGGAAACCAAGAGAAGGTGAATCTCTTGCGGCTTATGCAGCTCGATTAACGACGTCCCTAATGTCACGGTGGAAAGATTTAACCACTGAACAAATCGCTGTATCGACTGTGTTAGCTCATGTTTCGCAGCTTGAACATCGTCTTCAGCGACTTGCCTTTACGTCCGACATTTCGACAAGAAATAAATTATTGCAAGAGCTAAAAGTATTTTCATTTATGAAAAGAAAAGTTTCCACTGAAGAAGATAAAAATGAAAATAAACGATTCCGGTCTATGTCTTCTCCTTCAACTGTTAAGTGTTTTGGTTGTGGCAAATTGGGGCATAAGTCGTCTGAGTGCCGCTCGAGGAAGAAGCACCATTCCAGAAAAGAAAAACCGAACATCTACAAGCATCAACCTTCGATGAATTCTTCATGTAAAGACGTCACCTGTTTCAAATGCGGCTCTGTTGGCCACTACGCATCACGTTGTTCTTCTGTGAACAACAAAGAAAAAAATAGCGGTGCAGGGTCGTCAAGTCGTCGTGTAGATCTATGCCATGTTAATGCACCTTCAGGTCTATTGCATCATTCTGGTGAGACTTTTCCATTTTATTATGATTCGGGCGTAGAATGCTCTCTTAAGTAAGAGAGTCCGTATCTCTCAAGTTTAGCGGGAAACGGTTTAACAATGTGGTTACGCTGACTGGGATCGGTCAGACAAGTGTAAATAGTACATTACAGATTCTATCCGTTGTTAGGGTCGATGATATTACTTTCGATATTTTATTTCATGTGTTGCCTGACCACTGTTTACGAAAGAGTGTTATGGTAGGTCGTGAAATTTTGAGCCAAAGGTTGGCTGTGCATATGAGCTCAGATAAATTAAAGCTATTTAAGCTAAGGTAAACGTAGTCGACGTATGTTATGTACGAGAACGTACACTTGTTAATTTTGACAATGCAGATATGGACGTATTGCCAGAATTTAAACCAGAATTACTTTAAATATTGAATGATTTTAAAAATTATTTTATTCACGGAATACCTAATAGTCGTGCTAATAGTGATCCAATGCAAATACGCCTTAAGGATCCCAATAAGACCGTTTGTCGACGCCCCTACAGATTAAGTCCAGAAGAAAGAAAAGTTGTTCGTAATAGAATTGACGAATTGTTAAATGCCAATATCATTCGACCTAGTTGCTCACCGTTTGCAAGTCCTATATTACTTGTTAAGAAGATGGTAATGGTTCAGATCGTATGTGCGTAGATTTTCGCGAATTAAATGATAATAGCATACCTGCTAGGTACCCCCTTCCCCTTATTGCTGATCAAATCGCGAGGCTACATAATTGCCATTATTTCACTAGTTTGGACATGGCTAGCGGCTTCCATCAGATCCCTGTTCACCCAGAATCTATCGAACGAACTGCGTTTATTACACCTGACGGTCAGTACGAGTACTTAACTATGCCCTTTGGCCTACGTAATGCGCCTGCAGTTTTTCAACGAGCAGTCATTAAAACACTAGGAGAAATCGCTCATTCATTCGTTGTTGTTTACATGGACGACATTCTTGTTGTTGCTAATAATATTGAAGAAGCTTTAGAGAGACTTCGTACTGTTTTAGAAGTACTGACCAAAGCTGGGTTTTCATTTAATATTGATAAGTACTCGTTTTTAAAACAAAAGGTTTGTTTATTGAATATCTCGGGTATGAAGTCAGTGCGGGAAAAATAAAACCAAATTCAAAGAAAATAGAAGCATTAACCGCTTTACCACCACCACAAACTTCCACTCAGCTGCGTCAGTTTATAGGTTTGGCCTCGTACTTTCGTCAATTTGTACCTAAATTCTCTCAAATTATGGCCCCACTTTATCTTTTGATATCTGCGAAGGGCAATATTGATTGGAAATCATCTCACGAAATTATTAGAAAAAAATAATATCCATACTAACGCAAGAACCGGTATTAATGATATTTGATCCAAATTATCCGATTGAATTGCATACCGATGCAAGCTCCCTCGGTTACGGTGCGATTTTAATACAAAAAAAGACAGGAGGCTTCATGTAGTTGCCTTGTAGCTCATGTAGTTGACGAGATTTTAGTAAACGTACTACAGCAGCGGAGTCGAAATACCACTAGTATGAACTAGAAACTCTCGCTGTTGTGAATTCCGCTAAACATTTACGTCATTATTTATATGGACGTAAATTTGTTGTTATCACCGACTGCAAATCGTTACAATCGTCACGTAAAAAGCTGGATCTTACTCCTAGAGTACATAGGTGGTGGGCCTTTCTGCAATCCTTTGATTTTGACATTACCTACAGGGACGGCAAACGGATGAGTCATGCTGATTTCTTATCACGAAATCCATTACCGAGTTCTTCTAATGAAAATAGGTTCGAAAGCGTACAACAAAAACAAGTTAATATGGCCGACCTATCGAGTAACTTGTTACTGCTGAACAGCAACGTGACAATGAAGTTTCTGAACTTGTTGTCGACTTTAATAACGGAAAACTTAATGAAAATATAGCTAAAACGTATGAATTGCGTGCAGGCGTTCTTTACAGGAAAATACAAAGAAATGGTAGAACGCGGTGTTTACCCATAGTGCCTAGGTCATTTAGATGGCCAGTCATTAATAATGTGCACGAATCCCTTATGCATCTCGGCTGGGAAAAGACTCTCGAGAAAGTATTCGAATTTTACTGGTTCGAAAATATGACAAAATATGTCAGAAAATTTGTTGATAATTGTATTACATGCAAAGTGTCGAAATCCCATTCTGGTAAGTTTCAAGCCGAATTACACCCTATACCGAAAGTTGCCCTATTACCTATTTACACCCTATTACCGAAAGCAATCCCTTGGAATACTGTGCACATAGATGCCACAGGAAAGTTGAGCGGTAAGAACGATAGGAAAGTGTATATTTTTGTTTTAATTGATGCCTTTACAAAATTTGTATTACTACATCATACGTTGCATATTAATTCTGAAAATAGTATTAAAGCGCTAAAAGCTGGAATTTCTTTATTTGGTACTCCAACACGAGTAATTGCTGACCAAGGCCGATGCTTTGCTAGTAGGGAATTTCGCAAATTTTGTAACTCACATAATATTAGCTTGCATCTAATATCTTCCGGAGGTTCCCGCGCCAACGGTCAAGTAGAGCGCGTAATGAGCACACTGAAAAGTATGTTAACTGCGGTAGAAACGAGTAACGATCGTTCCTGGCAAGACGCACTGCCCGAGGTTCAGTTGGCTCTGAATTGTGCGATTAGCCGTTTCACTAAATCTAGTCCTCTAGAACTTATGATTGGTAAGGTTGCAAGACCTTTAAATTTAATGCTAACAAGTGAAACAGAACCTGACGTAGACTTAAGTAAGGTCAGGGAACAAGCTGTAACCAATATTGATAAAAGTGCAACATATGAGAAACAAAGATTTGATAGCACTAAAACCAAATTGAATAAATTCTCAATTGGCGATTTTGTTCTAATACAAATCGAAGAGCGGAACCAGGTGAAGCTTTTTCCAAAGTACAGAGGTACTTATAAGGTTGTTGAAATCCTAGATGGTGATAGGTACGTTTTAGAGTCTTTGGATTCTAAGCGTACTTATAAGTATCCGCATGACAGAATGAGGAAAATGCCTAAAGGTCAAAACTCGGGGTCACACGAAAAAGGTGGGTCGGATTCCGACTAAGCTCAATGGCCAGTCGGCCTGTTAATTATTGTTTGTAAACGTGCGTAGCTTAGTAAAAATTGATATCCTTTAAAAATGTAATTAATGTGAGAGCACTACGTGACTGATATTTGTAATATGGTATTTGTTGCGGCACTGGATGTAAGTGTCCGTAAAGTTATCACTGGATGTAAGTGATAGTTTTAAATCTTATCGCTGGTGAAGTGATAACGATTTATGGTTGTTTCGCAATATCACTGGATGTAAGTGATAGTTTTAAATCTTATCGCTGGCGAAGTGATAATGATTTATGGTTGTTTCGCAATATCACTGGATGTAAGTGCTAGTTTTAAATCTTATCGCTGGCGAAGTGATAATGATTTATGGTTGTTCGCAATATCATTGGTTGTAAGCGATAATTTTATTTGTTACCGAAAGGAAATAATCTTTGTCAGTCGCTGGATGGAAGTGACTTTGACTTAAGCGGGTTGTGCCTGGGGAAGGCTATGAATTATGAATTTTTGCCCCTAAAGATTACTTAATCAAAATTTAATCAAATTGTCAGGAGGCCAAGTGTATTATTGTTATTGTAAATATTATCAGTTCCAGGTGCGTCACACGAGGACGTGTGAATTGTCAGCATGGCCGTGTCGCAGCCTGCGAGCTAGGCGATAACGCATCTCACGATTAATAAAAACATCAAACCTACATGTCAATGTTATTGTTGCAATAAATTAGCGTTTGGGTGAAATCAAGGAGGGAAGGAGGGCGACCGACCGGGACACAGCGGGTTCGGTGTTCTATTGTCATTCAGAGTCGGACCGCCAGCTCGAGATTACCTGCGTTTCGTGTTTTGATCTGATTATTGTGATTATTGTGTTTATTGAATTATTATGTTTTATTGAATTTGGTTTTTACCTTTTCATATGGAGTTTGTATATTTGGAAATTATTAAATGATATTGTTGTTTACAAATCTCGTGTCCATAATAACCTCTGCCTGACGTAAGACCCAGAATATGAATGTGGACCAATTTGGGGACGGTGAAACACCAACATCTCCGACATATATATATATATATATATATATATATATATATATATATATATATATATATATATATATATATGCGCTTTCTTTGGGAAAATCACCCATAGAATTTTAATTTTAACATCTTCTGTGAATTGATCATCTCCCTTAGGGATTTGATCAAAACTCTGACACTATTTTTGTCATTTCCCTGCGACATATCTACTAAGACGCGTGCAAGAATTAATATGTATGTATAAAAGTGTCTATTTTATTAATAGTTTTCAGTAAACATATTTCTAAATGCATACCACACTGAAATCCAAGCGTTTCTAGCTTATGTAATAATAATTTGGAGTTCGTCACCATACGTAAAAAGAGTGTTTATTGCCCAGAAAAGTATTTTTTAGACCCTTTCGGGATATAAAAATAATAGTTCATGCAAACCGTAATTCATGAAGTTAAAACTTTTAACAGTGCCGTGCTTATATATGTGGGAAGTAACATGTTACATACACAAAAACAAACTTTTTTAGACAATTACCTGAAAATGAAGCGCCTCTAATTTAAGTTCGATTATGAACAACCTTGTAAAGCGGATCTCGTATGCGCTTAGGAATAAAAATTTTCAAACAGAATCCCGTTAGAAATAGAAGAAAAAAATATATAATTCTTTTAGACAAAAAGTAAACGACTTTCTCTTAAAAGACTATTTTTATTCAATAGGTGATTTCCTGGAGGGTTAAATGATTTTAATAGCTCCAAATTTATATTAATTTTAGCTTTGCCAATTCCTGGTATAGTGTTACTTTTTATTATACTTTGATTTTATTAAAAAAAATAAGTTACTTGAAAACATGTTTATTAGATTTCAAATAATTTCAGAATAATTTTTTTTTATGTAAAATTGAACGATCAAACGAGCCCGCCGAAGTTCGATCGTGATTATACGAAACGTCTCGTTCGAAGATGATTTGTAGTAGTATGCTTGTCATTGCTAACATTTCACACTTTTTAGAGTTTGAAATTTGGCGCCTAGGCTAGTGTGGACTAGCCGGCCCGGACCTGTACAGTCATATTTTTAGAGATTTTTGTAGTTGATTTCCCTGCAAGATGATCTAGGGTATGTTTATTAATGGTTACATGTAGGGAGGGAGATTGATCATCTTCGAACGAGTTTCTTATAATCGCGATCGAACTTCGCCCGCCTTCGGCGGGCTCGTTTGATCGTTCAATTATACTACACGTCTCGTTTTCGATGATTTGTAGACTTTTAGCGTATGGGAAAACTCATTCATTTATCATGTTACATGACTGGAAACCATAAAGAAAAGAGTTTCCGTGCGTTAGATAATACAGATTTTGCGATCGTATCGTTTTTATCTTGGATCGGGCGATTGTAAAGTTTTGCGAAGGTCTGTGACCGTCGAGGTCAACCAGCAGTACGTCTGGTTGTGTATATATATCCACTTCCAAAACCAGCCACTGATACTGCAGCGTATTTTGTACTATGTGCTGTGAAATGATTTGTATCAATGCCTGCTTTAGACAGCAAGGATTTTTCCCAGTGACCAATCGTTTGAAAAGTTACGTTTTTTTATGGCTTGATGTTTGATATGAGTAATTTGTTGTTTTGCTCATTTCTTAGGTCTTTTGTCTTATTCAAGTAGTGAATTACAGCTGTAGCGGCACATAGGCCAGGTTGTTCTTTATACAAAAGGTAGTATAAGCTCTGACTTATTTCTTTCTGGCTTGGACATTTTTATCAGGTGTGGTATTTTTATTGTTATTTTCTATTTGTCCATGGATATGTTTTTTATATTAATTAGTGCGATAGGTTGCTGTGCTGTAGATAAAATAAGCATCGTTGATACTTTTTCTGCTGCACCCTTTAGCTGCTTTTAGCTACTTTTAGCTGATTTAATCAGGCAAAGTCATTCAAAACTGGTGTCCGCTGTACTTGTATATTTAAACCTTGTAGTCGTTCCTCAAACATTCCCCTGAAGAATCGAGACAGCAGTTTATCCTTACCGAGATCTTCAGTAGAGATGAGTGATATAGCTGATCTGTTGCAGTTCAAAGTCCCATAGCTTGCTCCGTTCTCGATCGAAGCTTTCCGTTAGAAAACGTATTATAGTATATTTACTGTAATTGCGTTAAATATTGGAATATTTCTTGATGTAGAAAGTTGCCACCATAGCTTTAAGGTACCTTGGTATTGTTTGAGTGTTGATGGTTTTATGGCCTTGATCATGACTTCTGTAGATGCTTCATTTATTCCTTTACTTAGGAGCGCTTTGCGGACAAGTTACCTGCAACCAATGAAAGTTTGTGTGCCAGTGGATGTATTTCTTTCTTGAAAGGAGACAATAATAAATTTTTGTGAGGTTTTAACTAAACGCTGTTCGGTAATTAGTGATTTAAAGAGCGGGTCCCAAGGGTGGGTTCACCACAATGGTACCATGACTGATCCCTCAGCTTAAGAGTTCTAAGGGTAAGTGCGAAAGGAGGAAAAAAAGCATACATCTACTGTCATCACGTTTGGATCTGGGAAACGAGAACAAAATCTAGGGCATTTTTGATTCAACCTTGATGTAAAAAAGGTCAATTGAGAAAATTGCAAACTTGCATTTGATTTTTTCAAATGACTCTTTACATAGCTCCCATTCAGTATCTATATTAGTGATTCTCGATGCTGAACCATCCTCTTTATTCATAACTGACGGGATGTATGACGCGTAAATCCAGATTTTTCTGCTCTTGCACCATTGCCAGACCCCTATTGCTAATGCATTTAAGTGGGGATATTGAATGACGCCTGTCCTATTGATATAGGAATTGGAGACGTATTATCAATTCTTAAGAGAATTTTGCCGTCTGATACTTTGTTCGTGAAACATCTTAGACCAAAGAACGTTGCTAATACTTTTAAATAGTTTATGATAAATTTTCTTTCCACTTTTGTCCAGAAACCATGAGCGTTTACGTCATTACAGTGTGCACTCCACCCGGTCAGAGATGCATCTGAAGATATCAAGTTTAAACTGAAGTGTTCTATTTAGGTTGGAACCTGTTGGTGTATTTATTTTCCACCAATACAGTACTTCGATTATTAGTTTATTGACATAATTTCTACTGTCGTAGTCGTTGTCACTTAAAATTAAGGCTAGTTATTTTTGGCATTCTAGTCTTTTACAGTAGATGGATCCATATGCCACCACTGGGCAAGCTGCCGTCTGTCAACACAAGTCTAAAATCTACTGATTTTAAAATAAAAGCAAAGCATTTGCATATCTAACTTGGTGTTTGTGAACTTTTTTGCTGGTTTATGGCAAGGCCCAATTGTTTTTCACCAAATTTGATGAATTTTTACAGGATTCATACGAATTTCCCACAATTAATAGATCATCAAGGTAAATAATTGATAAATTACCTAGTTGTCTGTATAAACAAAAGGACTTGTGCATAAACCAAGGGGAAGGCATAACAAACTGAAGAGCTGCCTCTTAAATTAACATTTTTAAAGTAGGAATAATGTAGTAAATATCTTTTTGATCTATCGAACACATATATGATCCAATAGATATCAAGTGTTTGGTGGACTTAATATCTTCCATTTTTAAAATGGATAGTATTGATAAATGTGTTTCGATTTTTTTTCTTTTTTTTAATTAATAATAAATCTACTGGAGCCATCTGGCTTGTCAACTAAGAACAAAGAGGAAATGAATTCATTACCTTCATTTTGACAAGGCTTATTTACATTTTTAGCTAAGAGCTTATTTATTTCATGCCTACTTTCTATAATACCATTTTTAGCCCAATTTTGGTCTGTTAGTGGTTTTGTTTGATATGGATTTCTCTGGACAGTATTTTATAACCCTTCAGACAATCTAGGACAAATTCATCCTAGGTAATTTTTTCCTAGTTTTGCGTAAAGTATTTTAGACTGCCTGCTGACTCATCTACTTCCGTAGGGGCTGCTGGTGATTTGATGACATACTCGATGCTTCTGTCGTATTGTACCTTTTTCATTGAGGTTTTGTTTTTATTGGAATTTTATTTTTAGTCAGAATGCTCTCCTAGCATTAGTTGCTTCTACGTCTTCAGTAAGAGCTATTTCTTGCTTTTGGGAAGAAATTTATCGGAATTTTAACCAGATTTTTTTTTTTTCTAAAAAGTGAAATTGTTTTATAATATAGACCTTCATTGTAAGTATTTTTGTAACTTCGTCTAATGGACAGTTTGTCGTATGGACTGTTAGTCGTAGGAACAGTTTGTTGTATGGACAGTTTGTCTTACAGATAGTTTGTCGTTTGGACAGTTTGTCGTATTGACAGTTTGTCATATGGGCAATTTTTCGTATAAACAGTTTGTCGTATAGACAGCTCTTTGTACATGTTATTTCTGTACAAAGACATACTTAAGTGTGAATGAATCACCACACCACAGCATTTTTTAAGTAAATGTCTCGTATGGAGACTAAATACTCTTTATGTGATACTGGTTTCATATGGAAACTCATATATCTTTTTTGTTCTACAGACAGTTTGTCGTATGGACAGTTTGTCATATAGACAGTTTGTCGTATAAACTGTTTGTCATAGACAGTTTATCGAATGGAAAGTCTGTCATATAGACAGTTTTTGTACATGTTGTTTTTGTACAAGAAAAAACATACTTAAGTGTGAATGAATCACCACACTTAAGCATTTTTTAAGTAAATGTCTCGTATGGAGACTAAATACTCTTCATGTGATACTGGTTTCATATGGAAACTCATATATCTTGTTTGTTCTACAGACAGTTTTGTCGTATAGGCAGTTTGTCATATAGACAGTTTTTGTACAAAAACATACTTGTGTGAATGAAAACTTAAGCATTTTTTAAGTAAATGTCTCGTATGGAGACTAAATACTTAAATACAGTTTGTAACTTGGACAATTTGTCGTATAGACAGTTTTTGTACATGTTGTTTTTGTGTAAAAACATAGTTAAGTGTGAATGAATGAACACACTTAAACATTTGTTAAGTGTCTCCTATGGAAACTAAATACTTTTATTTATGTGCTATAGGTTTCTTGTGGAAACTCTAATATCTTTGTTATGCAAACAGTTTGTCGTATAAACAGTTTGTTGTATAGACAGTTTGTCGTATGGACATTTTGTCATATAGACAGTTTTTTTCTACAAGTTGTTATACAAAAACACACTTAAATGTGTTTGAATCAACACACTTAAGCATTTTTTAATTAAATGTCTCGTATGGAGACTAAATACTCTTTATGTGATACTGGTTTCAAATGGAAACTCATATATCTTGTTTGTTCTACAGACAGTTTGTCGTATAGGCAGTTTGTTATATAGACAGTTTTTGTACAAAAAAAACTTAAGCATTTTTTAAGTAAATGTCTCGTATGGAGACTAAATACTTTTTTTTTATAATGTTTCGTTCGGAAACTTATATATCTTTTTTGTAATAGAGACAGTTTGTCGTTTGGACAGTCTGTCATGTAAACAGTTTGTCATATAGATCGTTTATCGTATGGACAGTTTGTTATATAGACAGTTTTTTTGTATGCTTTATGCAGACATATTTTTTATGTTGCTTTTGTACAAAGAAAAAATAAAAAAACATATTTAAGTGTGAATGAATCCACACTTAATCATTTTTTAATTGTCTCGTAAGGAGGCTAAATACTTTTTATGTGATACCTGCATTTCCATTCTGATTTTTATCAGTGGTTTTTATTTAATTCTGCCAGTTTACAAATGATGTTTTTGAGGTTATCGATCTGTTTTCCAATTTTTTCCAGTCTTCCATCCGTTTTTGGTTTCTTCCTATCTCTTTTCGTGATCGTGAACATGATTTTCTCTTCTTCTTATCTCCTGACATTTAAACCTTCTATTCTTATTTAGATTTGGTAATTTTTGTATACTAAAAGTACTCAGTACGTGTGAAACGTCAAACACAACGAACAAATATGACTGTACAGGTCCGGGCCTGCTAGTCCACACTAGCCTAGGCGCCAAATTTCAAAATCTAAAAAGTGTGAAATGTAAGCAATGACGAGCATACTACTACAAGTCATAGAGAACGAGACGTGTAGTATAATTTCAGTATATTCTAGTTCCGCTTATGATATTTTATTGGATTTAATTAAATTTATGCTTTTGTTAAATCGAAATATATTTTGCCTCTTTTAATTAGATTTTTAATTTAAACAATTGTTTAGTTATGTTAATTCCCAATATATTGCACTGGTACTGTAAATATTTGTTTTCATTTAAATTAGTTATTAGTTATGTAAAATTTTTTATATATAAATTAATATGTTTCTGCTACTGCCTTTCATTTAATTGAAATCACTTTCAAGATATGTTAGTTTTTAGTATATATTCGTCTGCTTATTACATTTTAATCTATTATTTTATGCAGACACCAAACGTCTTATATGTACCTGTACCTGTATGTATAAAGATTCAATAAATGTTTGGTTTCATTTGATTTTACCTATAAATAAACACCAGTAGAAAGAGAAAAACTCAAAAATCGCCAAGAAAAATAGAATCTAATGAAAATTCACAACTCAAAATTCTAACACAAGACTAAGTCCTCATAAGACTCAAGAGACGCTGGCGAACCGACCTATAACGGTTCAAAGAAGTCCTATCGATTTAAGGATAACCCACCACCTCAATTCGAAGAACATAACTGTAGCTTATATAATAAATATATATATATATATATATATATATATATATATATATATATATATATATATATATTCAAATTTCTGAATAAATAAACGTAAAAAAAACTCTTTGTGGTTACACTTCACAATTTCATTTAATCATTAATATCAACACGGAACAAAATATTTTATCTCCTTCCTAGTGTATTTCAACAAGAACGTGTTTTTTAGAAAAGTTTTTTTTTATACATTTTTTATTTCAGAATATTATGACGACGAATTTGAATATTCTAACGACGCATATTTCGAAGTTTACTATTTAATAGCGCTTGTATTTTACACTTTCTTCAATCTATAATATTCAAACTTTATAAGAACGATTAAGATCATTTTATCAAGTCAGAATATGTATGGGAAGTTCTCGGAGTTTAATCCGGATTACTAGAAAACTTACTACCGAGTTTTAAGTATTATCCATGAGTAATAAAAAATCGGGCATTAGTAAGCTCTCGCTACTTTTTTTTTTGTTCATTTTGTCAGATTATCTGACTCTGACGTTGCAACATTACGGCTGGAAACGGATAATTTTCATGACAAATTAGGGAAATTATTTAAAAGAAACAATTATACAATTATGATATAGTCACGCTATGAATTAAATCATTCATAATTTATAGATTTCTTAAACTAGTATTAGTCAATATGAAAATCAATATTCTAAACTTATTTCATAAATGTTAGTTTTTATCATTACTAAGTATTCATAATTGTTTTGTTATTGTGTATGGGATATTATTAAATTGTATTTTTATAACATTTATTTTTATTTGCCTGACAAGTTTCGGTGGCTTTCTGTTACCTTACTCATAGGCTACAGAGTAGAAGGAAACAAACTTCAGTTAGTAAAAATAAAACAATTACTAGAACATACCTCTAAACAAGTTATTTTTGTTTAGTTTAGTTTTAGTTTAGTTAAGAGTTTAAATTTCAAAGCACCAGGTTTTATAACGTATTGACAACTGATAATAAAAAATAATTTCAATAAAATATACGATTAAATTCAATAAATAAACAAATTCACAAAAGTAAGTAATCTCTAGAAATAAATTTTATATCAAAATAAACAGTATTGGTACTTTCTTAGTATTGATTTCTAAACTGTTGCTTTGATTAATTACACATTAAAAAAGTTTATTTACGAAGCACATACAATTTATCTTGACGCTAAAAAAATTACAGAATTGAAATTAAATAAGAAAAACATATAATATATAGGTAATAGATAACCTATAATAGATAACATATAATAGATAACCTAATTATCGGTGCACAATTCACATTTGAATAGCTTAGTTTTTGCTTGCACCATCGCTTACATAACTGGCAATATACCCAATGCTCGCCTGGCTTCGATTTGCTATATAATACGTTGCAATAAAGGCATACATCATCGAAGTCATCACGAAGGATAGCACGCTTCAGTTGCTTTCGAGTTATAATGCTCTGGCGATTTTCGATATCTAATGCTCTGGTGAGTCAATAGAACAGAATTTTAAAGTATTCTTACATGTCGAGAACTTCAGGGTAAGTTGACATACTATGTCAACTTAAGCCGACGGTTGCTATATTATCTTACCCTACGAGGTAAATAATATTTGCCGCCTTTTGTGACTTAAAGCTTTGAGGTTGCTTAAATTATTCCTCGATATTCCTAGCCCATATAAATCGCAGTTCATAACAAAGTAGTCATTACAACAAAAAAAGTACCTGATACAAATTTATGGACAGGAACACTTTCAATATAAAAATATTTTTGGGTGACTAAATCAAAACATTGTACACCACATCCAAACATCGCAAGCGGGCGGTCACTAAAGTTTTGAGTGGTGGCACCGTATGTGAGCCGACATGTAAACTTCAATTTCTGAAACTGTCACGTCACTTTTTTAATATTGAGGTCTTGATTATGTTTATTTTATTTGTTTGCTTTTTTAATGTAACCTAGCGAAAATGTATATTTGCGTGCCTTACCCAGGTTATGTTTTATGCACAACGAAAATTGGCATTTCTCGTATTAAAAATATTGCGTCAAGAAGTACTTTTCGCTCATAAGTAATAAAATATACTTATACGTTTTTGTTTAAAATATTGTGAATAGAAACTTTTTATGTCGTTTTGTCACTTTTTTAAGTGCCTCGAAGTCCATCGAGTGCAAAACCGGTTTTATGTTTTTTAAGACACGGGTCCTCGAAGTACGGAAAAGTATAACATATATGTACATAGTATAGGTGTTTTTCTTTTTTTCTAGTCGTAAAAAATAGATTTTGTTAGTAGTTTAAATATCCTTGCTAAGCTGATTCAATTTTTATCGTTATAATCTTTAAAATGGACAAGAAAAATACGCTCGGAAAGAAGAACTGCGAGGAAAATTCTTTCCTGGAAAGAGAATTCCTAAAAAGAACTGCAAATATTACGATTGACCCAACAAACGACATACTGCCAAAAGGTGACCAAGAAAAGACACCAATTAGAATAAGGTTAGCTTCCTTCACCGTTGAAAATCCCCAACCGATTTTCACATAGCCGACCGAAAGAAAAACGAATCGTAAAAGATTGCACAAGACCGAATGCATGACAGAGAGCAATAAAGACATAGATGGTACAATCATGGCATAATTTTTTAAAATTTGCTTAATTCACTATTTACTTCGTTTTAACATAGTAAAAAATAAATACTGTTGCAAGTGATTCAATTAATTTTTTAAAAAGTATATAGTATATATGCTATTTATCGCGCGCTTTGGATGACGTTGCAGCACATGTTGTCATAATAGTTGTCATTCAGTGTTGTTTACTATTTGCATAGACAGTTAAGGATTTTCAGTGAATCGCTATTTCGATAAATGAAAAAGCAAAAAAAGCATTTTATAGATATTGCCTAGTACCGGAATGCAAAAACTATTATAGTCCGGTCATTTTAGACATAAAAATAGTGATCAAATAAAAAAAATTCTGACAGAGCCAAATCTTCGTAGAGACCTTAGGTTTACCACAAGGAATAAAGTGTCAAAAGTCTCCATCAGTCCCATGTGAGCTTAGGGACTTATTCGGGGCCCAAGGTCAAAATTTTAGGTTTTTTGGATTTTTCTCAAAAACGGTAAGTTTTATCGAAAAAGCACTTCAGAGCAAAGTTGTAGATCTTAAAATTCTCTATAAAAATGGTCTCTATGATTTTTTTTCTAAGACCCACTATTTCCCAGATATTGCGCTTGTAAGAATCACGTTCTACATAATATGCACACATTTCCACACCACCTGTGAGGTAGTGTACTCGGCGCGTTTTTTTAACGTGGTATCCCCGCTAGGCCTATTCCACGAACCTTTATGACGTTATTTTCAGGAACAATAATTATTTAATAGTATGAAGATTATTGATATGGGTTACTGAGTTTAACTGACGTTCTAACTTTTTTTTATTACTTTAATCTGACTCATACTCTTCATATTCAACTTCAACAATCATGTTTTCTTCAATTTCTTCTTGTTCTTCTTCTTCTCCTTCCTGTTGATGAACGCTTAGAAATTGTTCAAATGAAGATGATTCAGTTGTCTCTTCATCAAAATCACATGAATCTTCCTCTCTTGTATTTAATTGAACATTTGAGCAAGAGACACCTTGGCAATTGGTACACGCTGGAGAACACTGCAACCCTACTTTTTACAGCCACATTTGGCACTACAACCTTTCTTGCAATTGCAAAAAAAATAGTGTTAAGAAGTTTTTCTGGAGCAGGGGGCAGTAAAGTTCGAATCGGTTCCAAAGTATTATTTATCAATTTCCAACCCCAGTCTTCAGGGTTCAGTTCATTGCCTTGCCATGTCTGAACTTGATAGTATACTCGAAACAAATGTTGACTAGCAGATGCCGATGTTGGAGGAAGACAAGATAAGC
The DNA here is from genome assembly GCA_944588485.1 of Phosphuga atrata. Classification (NCBI taxonomy): domain Eukaryota; kingdom Metazoa; phylum Arthropoda; class Insecta; order Coleoptera; family Silphidae; genus Phosphuga; species Phosphuga atrata. The sequence continues at coordinate 31,924,038 of OX155898.1, forward strand.
TGTACTTGCTTTTTGTTTCGTGTATTTTTTACAAATGTTAAATATCTGTACGTATCTATGCAATCAATTTTTTTTGGAGCTCCATAAACCGCAAGAAGAAACCGAATTCCTTTAGTAATTAGTATTTGAGGTGAAGAATTAATTTCTGTAAATACTTTTGCGCAGTCAATCAAATCATTTTTTTCAAATAATTTTAATACTGAATTTTTGCCCCTTCTAAACATTGCTGACGTAGTATCGCATCCGGTTATCGCATGTAAAAATAAAATAAAGTTTTGGCATTTTGGATAAGCTGATAAACTTTTAGAAGAATATATTTCTGTCCGTTGCTGCGCCTTCCCAGGTTTTAAAAAGTAAATAATTTTATCAGATGGAGTCCTTGCAGTGAGTAGTACTAATAAATCAACATCTTCACCCACTACAATAGTTGTATTTCTTGCATTAAATTGTTCTATTGCTGTTTCAATTATGAGGACATCGGCGTCATTCGGAGCTTGTTTCACGGCAATATTTTCAGCTGTTAATTTGTTACTCAACATAGAAATAAAACGAGATTTATTATTAATGTTTGCAAAAAAATGTTGTTGATTAACTGGAACTGTCATAAATTCGTCAAACATTATGTCGGTACCTGAGGATGTTTTTGTAGCACGACGACGTTGTTCTGCAGCTTTTATGTTCTTTGTTGTGTCACTATAGCCATCAAATACTACCGTAACTGTATGACCATAATGTCTACGTAAATACTGAACATATTTTTCAAAAATTACGTTAAAGGTTTCTTCTCGATCCCACACAACGTGATGTAGTAGATATCCTCCATCAATAACGTAAGCAGCGTTTGTACAATCAACCTCAGCATTGACTGATTGAAAGCAATCGTAAAGAGCCGACTTCATTGTTTTACGAATTCCAGCTTCATCGAAGAGTGACAACGGGTAAGGAGCTAAATCATATGCGAAAAATGTTTCAATTTCATCCTCAAAAGTCTTAGTGACACTCATACGTTGAAATAATATTACTGGGTCTATTGGTACTTCTTCGTCGTGAACTTTCACAGTGCTACTCACAGCTAAAAGAGGAAGTACTTTATCTGTGCTTTTCAATTTTATATGATTGAAGGTTTGACCAGTCATTTTAGACATCGAGGCAATCCCAACTTCACGAGCTTTATGACAATTAATCTTATCGTCACCAACGACTCCAGAAGCAATAGATAAGATTTTGTTATTTTCGGGAAAAGAATCATGTGATGAAAACCAGTCAAGAAGTATTTTAATATCTCTAGTATCTTTCTTAACTCTCGAATCACTCGCATCTACATGTTGATCTGTCGTGTCCATTCGAACATTAGCAAGAACTTCCAACTCGTCACACCTGTGTTCATTGCATGCATTCCGTAAACCCATTTGCTTATTACACTTTCTTTTGTACTTCGTCCTCGAGAAATACCACCATCTGTTTTCATGGATTTCATCATTGATTGTTCGATAATCATATCTGTTGAAGTTCCACAACTGAGTTTATCAGAACGTCGAACAGTGAAAAATCCATCAGTAAACCTTCGATAAACACTAGGATCAATTACCTCCTCTAATTGAAGCATATCCTGCAAGTATAAGTGCGCAGACTTGGCGTAAGGTAAATGCCCCGATGCATGGAAATAAGGAAGCATTTCTTTAACGCAGTTCAAATAAGCTTGCCAATCTCCCATACGTTAAGCTCTTATAAATTCTTTTGCAATGGACACCATCCGAAAATACTGTACCCATAATTGTGCAGTTGGTCCTCGTTTCTGATATTCCATTAACTTTTTATTAAATAAATCAAGTAAAAGTTCAGATATTTCCTTATCATTTTCAATGTCATAATATAAAAGAGTTTTATCGAGGATATTTTCCACTGTAATTATAAGATCTGCATCCATACCATCATCAATAGCTAGTTCTTTTAATATTGTTAATGCTAAAGTGAGCTGAAGTAACGTGTGAGCTCGAACTGCCCTCGCGTAAGCATGGCCATTAAGCATTTTCTCTAAAGACTTAGGAGCATAAATCTCAGAAAGCACTTCTTTTAAACCACTTCCTTGCATAATATAACCTATTGCGCCGAAAAATGACATTAACAAATGAAATCCTCCCAGTCTCACTATAATCTTTGATAATTCCGATCCTTCAGGTGCAGCAGATACAATTTCGCGAGCTTTCGCAAATAGAGGTTGATCAAAAGTAATTATGCAAACTGTATGGTTGTGACGTTTAGCATCTTCTAAAGCACAAAGTAAATTTGTGTATATCGTATTGTAATTACTTGCAGGCTGTTGAACAAATGGCAGAAATGAAATTTTTGATTTTGAAAAGTCTACAATATTGCTAGTCACGTGTTCAATATAACCATTCCAACCAGGTAAAGGAAAAGCTTTACATTTTCCATAGAACCATATCACATCAACTTTTTTTAGAAAAGATACTTGATGCTACAACCTTTGCGTTTCATTTTCGTATTCAAAATCTCGCACATTTATTTTGCTATATCCTACTACGCCAGTATTTTGATAAACCTGTATAGGTACATGAGCCTTGGCTGCAAAATCTTTAGCTGAAAGGACTTCAGTTACTCGCGGCATCGGCTGTTCTAGTAATACTGAATCTTTGGGAGTTACAATTTGTATAATACCCATGATATGAAGCGTATTATTACCGTCCAAAGTATTTACATTAATATCAGCATTATCTGCAACATATTGAACAAATGTGCCAGTTTCTGGTGATAAAATGTGAGGTGGGCGACTGAAAACTGCTGCTGCTTCATACTTCATTGTTTCACTGTAAGATGAGCATAAACCAAACGATGAGAAAATGTGTATAAGCCGTTTTGAACCAAACCGCCGATGGAAAAAAACTGAAAGACCCAGCTGTAATTTAGACTTGAAGGATTTAGGCCGAACAGCAGTCATTATGCTATGACTAATATTTGTGCAAACTAACTTTAAATGATCCAAATCATGACGCTTATTTTTAAGAATGATTTGTCCCAAAAAAAAAGATAATGATTCGGAAATATCGTTATTTATATCTTCAAACATTCTACCCGGTGGCGGGTACATAGTATTATCAAACATACAAGATTGAATATCTTCTCGAATAATTTCTGCCGCAGCTTTTAAAGTTTTCCACCGTTTTTCCTTTTCATTCAAGTTTTTGTTATCAGACCAGGCTTGACTTAAAATGTCTTGGTAATTGTCTACAAAACAAATAAATGTTAATTTTCCAGGCTTCTCTGTAATAATAATTCTACTACCATACTTTAATTTCAATCGTATTTTTATAATCCCGTTTTCTAAAGCTACATTTTGGCAAACATCCTTCAGTTCATCTAACGAAAACTGGCAGTCATCGCTACTTTCAATGAAATTGAAAATTTCCTCCATTGCAGAGTTTATAGCCTCACTTTGAGGACGGCCAATTTTACCGCCAGTATTAGGTCTCAGGAAGGATTTGTAACAACTGTCATGGTATTTAGCGTCAGCAGCAACTAAATCATACTGAAAATTAATACGCGCAAAGACAGCTTTTGACACATCATCAGAACGATCTTTAGCTAATTTTAAAATGGAATCTTTGAATGTAAGTGTAGAAACTTTATGAATTTTTCGGCGATAAATCTTCACTTTCTTCTTTTCTGCTTCTTCATCCGCTTCATCGCCACAAAGTAAGCAGTGGTTTTTAAAACAAAAGCTGGATTCACTTATTCGCGCTCTAGTATGCAGATGATAAATCTCATAACGTGCACGTCACAGTACATAGTTTCGGTTCGACCAATGGTGCTGCGTGTCGCAAATTTGAATTTCGCTCGAATATTTTGAACTTTTTGATTTTAATTTTTGGAATTAAATGCAAACTAAATAAGAAAATAATTTTATAAGTGTAACGTCTAGATCATAAAGTACCGGAGGTAAAAAAATCAAGTAAATCGAAATCTCTTCCATATTCCCTATTAAGAAGGTGTCTGCAAGAGCCCAAGAATTGAAATGCCAACACAATCATTGCCAACACAGACACTAAACGAGAAATTAATATGGCAGCATAACAGCTATTTTCTCTCATAGCCTCAATGAGGAATAAATTTCCCGGAAATAACAACGCAGATCAAAAAAAGGTAACCCAAGGTTCTCAAACAGAACCAAGCTCCCACGAACAGGACAAACTCCAAGATGAAGAGAGAAAAATCACAGAAAAACTCTAGGACGCCATGAAGTAGAGATAAAACTACAAGGAGTTCCATTACGCTGTGACCTAGCCTGGTGCAAGGATGACGACCTCAGTCTATAGAAAGGAGTGCCCTGGTCGCTCAACCAGGTATATACTAGACCACAAAATCTTGAAGCCAAAGAAACAGAAATCGAAAAAATCGTCTAACAGCACGAAACCATCAACCTCGAGAAAAGCTTTAACGGTCTCGAAGAGCTGAAACAACCAATGACACAAAACGACACTTAAATCCGACGTCTTGATGCATCTTTTCCGACACATTAATTGTGATACCGACACATTAAATGAGATTATGGTGTATTCGCCAAAGAGACAAATCGTGAAGGAGAATACAGAAGTACTGAAGGAAGGGATGTTCAAGAAAGTCCCTGAAGGAAAGAGGAGAGAAAAAAGAAATGAAGAATGTAGTATTAATAAAGGCAACAGATAAAACATATGCCCAGCTATTAAGACGCAAGACAAGAAGTAAACTACGAATCCTTAGGCTGATAAAGAGTGGGAACGAGGAAAAGGAAAGCCGGAGAGCTATTACTTGAGATTAAAGGGGGAAAAGCATTCAACTTGAAAGAGCAAATTGCCCAAATTCTGCGAGATGTCAATATTCGTACGAAAAATACAGACACAGTAGTTCACATCAAAGACAGTGACACCACTACGACCCCGGAAAAATAGAGCAATCTCTAAATTATCTGCCAGACACACAGGACTATAAAGCGTATCTATAAGCGTGTCTCGTAACCTCAGGTATATTGCAAAATTATAGAAAGAATAGAAGTGAAGAGATACTACAGATGTAGGCAATGCGGTCACCACACAGTTAACTGCAAGGGTCCAGATCGTCAGAGTTTGTGTCTGAAATGTTGCAAGGAAGGGCACAAGGTGAAGGACTGTGAGGAAGAACCATATTGCCTCATCTGCGATACAAACAGTCATGAGGTGACACGGCATCATGTCCTGTTTTTAGGAGAGCGCTGACGGAAGTAAGGCGGATAAAAATACTACAGATAAATATTGCAAAGTGCCGCGAAGGAAAATAAATCGAGATGCAATCCGAAATAAGACAAACACAAAACACTGAAGTAGATTATTTAAGACAAGCGGTTTCAGAGTGCACGGATGCTTAACCTGGAGAGGCTATTTTATTGGAAAAACCAAATAAAAAAAAGCTAGTATGCACTATAAGTGGGGACGAACACGAATACAGTTTCTTTTGAAACGTTTTAGGCTTATTAATAACTATTGTTCCACCTCTAGATGTTATTACAGCCTGACATCGCCGTGGCATACTTTCAATTAGAGATCTAATCGTTTCTTGAGGGATATCTTCCCATAAGCGGATAAGACTTTGTCGCAGCTTGTCTAAGCTGTTAGTTAGTGGATGTTGACTTCTAACCCGGCGCCCCATTATATCCCAAAGATGCCCTATTGGGTTCAGGTCTGGACTGCAGGCTGGCCACTCCAGGACTTGAATATTAACATAATTTATATATTCAGTCACAATGTGTGCCGCATGTGGCCTAGCATATTCTACATAAGAACAAAGCCATCCCCAATGTGAGGTGCAAAAGTACCACAAAATGTTCTAAAATGTCTGTTATGTATCGCTAAGAATGTCCACCATCAAGAATCAAAAGATCTGTGCGAGCCGTTAAAGATATTCCACCCCATACCACCTCCATATAAAGTAATTATCTTTCGTTTGGCCTTATGTACACTCTTCGGCTGTGATCAGAATTTGCAAGGCAAAACCTTGATTCATCTGTAAATAATGCCTGCTCCCAATCTTAGATTTCCCAATCCACATGCCCCCTTGCAAAAGCCATTATGTTTCTTCGGCGGTCTGCAAACAAATCTGGGACCAGTAGCTGCTACCCGGGGTCGTAAATTTGAAGCACGAAATCTTCTTCTTATGATATCTTCACTAACAGCAGTGCCATGAACCTCAGCAAGTTGTATTTGGAGACTTCGTGCAGCAGTTACCGTTCCCTCAGTGTTCGAAGCATTAAAAAACGGTCCTCCACGGCATTAGTAGCTCGTGCTCTGCCTTGACCACGTCTTCTAACGTGATCTTTCTTCTCTATAAACTTCTGCCGAACGCTACCGACCGTTGTATGAGACACTGTATATCTTCTACCAAGTACGCGATTTGTTCGTCCTTCATTTGACAAAGTTACAATTTCAACACATTCATCACGATTTAAATTTTGTGTAGCACGTTGCATTGCGAATAGATGTATTTCGCAAATGACAATAATCTTATCTATTGATAAAACAAGTGAAAACCAATTTTAGAAGCGAGGTTTAATTATTGGAAAAACATACTACTTATGAAAAGCTGCTATGTGTATATGTATATATAAAATATGATATCGTTAAATTTTAATTAACATTTAATAATACGTAATACTTATTAACTAAAAGTTTTGTCGTGTGAGCAAAAGTTTTGTGAAATATGATTGATCTTTACTGAACGACTTTTAAATTTTCATATATTGGAAACACGATATTCGAAAATACTCTAAACAATGTACGACCAATTTGAAACCAAAGTATAGATTCTTGTAAAGAAGTAAATAAATTATTATCTCCAATATTGCTTTACAAAATAATCAAAATCATTTTAAAAGAAATATTTTTAATTAATAGTATTTAATTATAAATCACGTTATATGTTTTATTCAAAAACCTTGAAGCTGAAATATATTATAAAATGTATACAGAGTTGGAGATAATCCAACATACATCTCTTATTAAAAACATATATCTTGAGTTGTGGATAGCGGTGTGTGGCTTTAGTCGAGGACGTGGGTAAATCACGGCCGACGAAGCCTCAATATTTCGCATGAATGCAGAGAGCGCGACTCAGCCACTTTATAACAGATATTAAAAGGGCCCAGAATGACTCGGAACCGTGAATGAAAAATTACAAGTATAGCAGCCGCCGGCTTTTATCACGTTCATTTATTATTTACACTCCGTACCGTTTCAATCTGTGTGGTCGACGATGATATTGCTATGGTTAGGATCTTTTATTATCTTCCATTGTTATCATTTGAAATATTTATTTAGAACACAATTTATTATAAAATGATATTTAAAATATATTACAGATTTTATCTACACTCTGCGAACATATTAGAACAGTTTTTATATATTTTAAATATTTTAATATATATATATATATATATATATATATATATATATATATATATATATATATATATATATAATTTTTTAATATATATCTTAAACAGGGAAATTGTTGTTATCTTATAAATGTCAGTAATAAGTCTTTATCACAATTTACAGTGAATATATTATTCACTTGATTGGGTTAAAGGTATAAAATGTTATGTGTATTATTAATTATAATTAGAATTTGAAAATAAAAATATGGACTTGAATATGGAATATAAATATATAATTTGAAATTGTATTACAAGCTTGTGTATAGTCTTAGTTGGCATCAACAAAATGTTGATAAAACGCTGTTTTTGAAATACATTAAAATTTCACTACACATCAGATTTTCTCGGGATTAAACTGTCTTACTGTAGAAATTGCCTGTATTCTTTAGAAAATGAGATTTAAAGGAAAGAAATTCAACCTAGTTGACAATGACTTGAAAAGGGTCGATACACTTTTAGGGCCCCTTTGGGATTGAAGAACTATTATAGATCAAAGAGGGTTCGATTAAATAAGATGAATATTTTATTATTTTATTTAACTTGGGTGAAATAAAGGGACACAACCTGACATTTTAAATTTGCCACTATTATCTTGCGAAAATCCAGAGTAAGGACAAAGTGAATGTTAATAAAGCAGCCCTTTAAGGAGGTTTAATGAAAAAATAAATTCGACACAACATTGTCCAAATGTCCCAGCAATTATGCTAACATATCATGCAAAATTTCATTAAAAAAGTCAACTTGTGCTGCTATGATCATATACCGGGTTAGCCAGAACTCCACCGACAAACTTCCAGGGTTGATTCCATGATACAAAATAAGTATAAAACTCTGTATACATGTGGGGTCAGAAATACTTAGTTTGCGCGATACTAGACAAAACAACGGAAAAATAATTCCGTTAAAGAAAAAACGGACATTAATACACAAAACATAATATGATATGTACTAAAAAAATTTCTAATAAAAAATATTCGGTGTTTCTTTCCCATTGCGTTAAAACAGAAAAAAAATATTGCTATACGAAAATCATATGTCAAATTTTAGTTTATCGAAAGTTGTGTATTGTGCTCATAAATCTACCCAACAGTATTGCTAAAATGTATTCGTTCGAGGAACTAGCAGATATGAATTTAGCATATATTGTTGCTAGCGGCAACGGTCAAACAGCTGCAAGAATTTATGGGGAACGTTTTCCGAATAGGCAGCAGCCTATCATATTACCTTTTGCAGAAATTCATCGAAGTCTTCGAGAACGTGGAAAATTTGAAAGTTCTATGACAGACACAGGTCGTGATAGAACGGTTGGTACTGTGGCATTAGTGGAAAATGTCTTGGATGCTGCTAATGTACCAATTGTCCGAGAACTAGTGTTCGAACTGTAGCACACGAACTTGGAAGTAGTACCTCAATAGTGTAGCGAGTCTTTCGCGAACAACTCTTACGCCCTTTTAGAATCCAAAGCACTAAAAAGTCGAGGCACTAAATTGTAATGACTGCTCCACGAGTACAGTTTTGTAGGTGGTTCTTGAATAGCACATAACAGAGTGAACTGTTTCCAGAGTTAATACTTTTACCAATGAGGCTTCGTTTACAAGAGAAGGAATATTGGGTAGCCATAACATGCTCTTTTGGGTTGAAGAAAATCCTCACGCAATACATGGTAGAGATTATCAACACATATTTTCAATTAATGTTTGGTCTAGGATTGTTCGCTATTTGACAAGTCCATTTCTGTTGCCGCATCGCATAAGGGGGGCGGCTTACACAAATTCAAGCAAAACTCTGTATCTCTACTTTCAAATAAATTAAAAATATTATCACTACTCAAATAAAAATTATAAAATACCAGTCAATTTGCCATTAAAATAAGTGAAAATGTTGGGAACCGATGACATTTTTTAAAGGGATTAGGAGCAGTAATGTACCTTGGATGTAAGTACCGGCCCGCTGTTCTTTTTTTGTTGTGGCTGCAGGAATTTCTACCAGTGTGAGTGCGGACCTCTCATCCGCTAAACCCCTAGTTCACTTGGCGATATTGTTTTTCCTTCCCGGAATCATTATTATCTACCTCTCTCTCTAGGTATTAAGTCTTTTGTTCTTCTTTGCTGTTATTTCTTCGGCTTCTATTATTGTTAAGATGTCGATGAAATAGTTGTGAATGCGTTCCCATTCTTCTTTAATATTTAGCATCTTCTCGATGGTCAACTCTCCCGCCTCGTTGCATAGCCGGAATCTTTCTGAGCTCCATCTTGTGCACCTATAAAAGGTGTGCTCTGGTGTATCATCCACGTTACAGTGTGGGCAAAGGTCTTCGTTGATAATCTCAGAGCGTCCAAGATTTGTCCAGGAACACCCGTGTCTGCTTAGGAATTGTATTAGATGATAGTCAACATTACCGTGCTTCCTAGTGGTCTATTTGCATAGCACTCTGACCAGCTTCTTGGTTCAGGTTGCTTTTCCCGTGACCTGCGTCCACTTCATATCTTCTTCCCTTTCTGATGCATATTCACTAATGAATTTTTGCGACCACATGACTCATTTGTATTGCGTCTCTGGCCGTATCTATTAGGCTTTTCACTGTTCGCAAGCCGGTCCACTGTCTTATGTTACGCAGCCACGACATCTTTTTCCTTCCCATTCCCCTCCTTACCTCTATCTTTCCCTCGATGATCAGTTGTAAAAGCTGATACTTCGTATGTCGCATTATGTGCCCTAAGTATGCGGTTTTTCTTTTTGTTTTGATCATTAGCAATAGTTCATGTTCTCTGATTATTCTTCTTAAGACATTTTCGATGGTTACTCGGGCCGTCCATTGGATTTTCAGCACTCTGCGGTATAACCATATTTCTAAGGCCTCTATTTTATGCATTGTGGTCACCTTCAATGTCCAGCCCTCCAGGCCATATAGTAACTCCGACCAAATGTAACATTATATGAATCTCATTTTTAGGTTTATGTCAAACTTCGTATTTGTGAAGATGCATTGAAATTTCATGAATGTATTTCGGGCGCTCTCTATATGACATCTTATTTCCAGGTCAGATGTTCATTCTCAGTGAGCCATACTCCAATGTATTTAAATTTGTTCACCCGCTCAGTTGATGATCATTCTGATGTTAGTCCCACATTTTTAACATGTCTGGTTGACGAGCAATCATGTATTTTGTTTTATTGGCGTTTATTTTTAGGCCCATTCTATTACTGTGCTCTCCTACTGCGTTGACAAGATGTTGGAGGTCGCACATATTGTCAGTAATCAAGACTGTGTCAACCGTGTAGCTGATCCTAAATGTTGCTAATCCATGTTCCATTGACTTTAATATTATTTTCAATATATTCAAGGGCTTCCTGAAAGTTATTCTCGTTGTACTAATTGAACAGCTGTGGCGAAAGAACACATCCCTGTCGTACTCCTCTCCTGATTCCATCATTATTACTTTGTTCTCCATCGATTTTTATTTGAGCAGATTAATTCATATAGAGATTTTCGATACTGCGGATATCTCTGTCATCTATATCCATTTGTCAAAGTATTGTTAGTAGTTTATGGTGTTGTACTCTGTCAATGGCCTTCTGGAAGTCAATGAAATATAGGCACACATCCTTCCGCTGATCGTGGCAGTTTTATATCAGTACTTGTGTTGCCACTAGTGCTCCCCGCGACTGCCCAGGCATTATCTAAATCGGAATTGTGAGTCATTGATATTTTGTTCACACTTTCTAAATATTTTCTGATGAATTTTCTTGAGAAATAGTTTTAAGGAGTGACTCATAAAACTGTGAAATTCGAATTTGATCTTCGCATTTCTTTGGGTTATTCTTTTTTGGCAGGGGAACGAGGGTTGATGTCAGCCATTGATCGGGATACTGGCCGGTTTCATATGTCTTGTTGAAAAGTTTCTGAAGAACTGCTATGTATCTTTCATCGAGTAGTTTTATGAGCTCTCATGAGCCGGTATCTCATCAGGACCAGGTGTTTTGTTGTTTTTCAATGTGCGGGTGCCCCATTCTATTTCTGATTTTGCTATTGAGGGTCCTATTAGATCATCCTCCATGTCTTAGTTAAGAATTCTTTCATCTGAGAATAGATTTCTAACATAGTTTTCTCATATTATTTTCCGCGCATTGATGTCGCATACGATTTTGTTTTTATCATTTTTTATTATAGAGAAGTTTATTTTTCGGTATATTCCTGCTGTTTCCTTCAGTTTTATATAAATTGAAATCATCGTGTAGCGTCTGCAATTTTTCCATAGTTTCACATTTATTCTTCAGCCATTAATTTTCGCTATTCTCATCTTTGCGTGTATTAATTTTTGAACCTTTTTCTAGCTGTCCTTGTTCGATTGGTTTTTGAATTTCCTGCGTTCATCCATCAATGTAAGAATTTCGTCAGTGATCTCGTCTTTCGCCTGTTATTTCCTTAGTTGTGTTCATTACGATATTTTGGGTCTCATATATAGCATAGGTCTTCGTCTGCCTCTATTTTTGCTGTAACTATTTTTATCCCCCAGTTTATTTCTTTACTTACAGTATCCCTAAGCTGTTTTTCTTGTAGTCGCTCGTAGACAATTTTCCTTTGCAGGGCTACTTTTTTGTGCTTTGCCATTCTAATTTTAAGGCAGGGCAGAAGTAAGGCATGGTCAGAGGGTACACCTGGTCCTGTGTATGTGTCGGGTCTGGTGATAGAGGCTCCAAAACGTATGTTGATAAGGATAAAGTCTATCTGGTTACGCATTATGTTGTTTGATTTGTCTGCTGGAGACTTCCACGTGTGTAGACAGCGTACATCCACTTCATTTGCCATTTCTATATTATGTCTATTTTGACCGCTCCTTTTTCTTGTTTGATCATGAGTTCGATGGACGTGATCGATGCAATGGCTATTATAGCCTCCGTTGATCCAGTTCGGTAGCCGCATGCGATTCTTATAGCTATCGTTCTTTGCTGTGCTCCCAGAATGTTTCTGTAAATTTTATAATTACCCAAGGGTATCGCCCCATATCTGTGCGCCACAAAGCATGATGTATTGCACGACTGTGCTTAGTATTTTTCTTTTGAATACCGGTGGCCCCTTAATTTCTGGCATCAGTTGTGTTAGGGCTGCGACTGATTTTGCATCTTTTAGTGTTGTTTGTCTAACATGCCCCACCATCCTCATATTATTGTCGAAACTCTCCTAGGTATTTTATGGTCGCCTTAGTCTTGATTATTGTATTCCAATTTTTCAGTGTGATTCATTTTGACTTCTTGCTCCCGAATAGTAACATTATTATTAGACGGAAGCGGTCCGTCTTGCTCTGCTTAACCTCTGGCTTCATTTTCGTGATGGTGTTTATAATGCGTCCAATAGCACGGTTTTTCAGTGCTATCAGTTCCGCTTCCTGTATAGCCCGTGCTACTATAGCCGTATCATCCGCGAAGCAGATTATTTTGACCCATTAGGGCATCTTATTAGGTTCTTTCATATGAACTCGCCGATTTCGTCATTGCCGGTTTTGATCATGACGATATCAGTAGCTCTTTTGGTTAAAATGGCATATTTTGTATACCAATTTAAAGGATGATTGTCAAGGTATTTAGATCCAGTGTCATTTCCTAGAGGCAGTATTTCAAGAAGGTATTAACCAAAAAAACTTTTTTTTCAAGAAATTTAGCAGGACTTGGACCTTGAAAATCAAAGATGTGATTGACCTGAGGCAGTTTTTGAATTTGATGAATTTAGGAAGTTAGTTTAGAATAGTATGCACGTAACTCATTATGCACGTAATGCATTAGATTGTCGAGACAGACGGAAAAAATTATATTAACCATTCTACAAGGTGACCCCCGAAAGGGTTGTGAAAAGTTGTGAAGAGTGAATAAATTATAACTTTTTAATTGTAATATTTTATTATTTTTGTAGTTTATAGAGCATTCCTTGGAGATTAAGATGATTGCATATGATCTTCGGCAACGAGTAAAACAATTCGAGTATATCTATTCCAGTGACTTTAGGTTATACCCTGTAGTTTGATCCATTTCTTTTGTTTTTTCAGCATTGAGAAATTTTGGAAAGACCAACTACAGACAATTTAATAAATTAACTTTAATTTAATTTTAGATTATGATTTTTTAACTGATTCCATATACTAATTCAAAATTCAAGACTCAAATATAATTGATTTTTTATATCTTAGTAAAAACTCGCTATTAGTACATATGTAGGTACTTTTTGTTGAAGTTTGGATTCGTTTAGAGCAGGGGTGAGCGCATGCGGCCTCCTTCTTATTCCAGAGTACTCCTTCAATGATTTTGCATTTAAAAATTTCTCATTGCGGCCCGTACAGCATTTTTAACATTGTAGGTGGTCCGTTGTAAAAAAGGTTGCTTTCTCACCCCTGCTTTAGAAATAAATAAATCCTTATTTATCTGGTATAAATTTTAAATGAGAAACTTGACATATTGTCTATTTTGAAATACATCTCGGATAATCTAGATGTAAATTACATTAATAATATTTTAAACGAACGTCTAAGATTCAAGATCGTCTGAAATTTAAAAATTTCCTTAGCAGTTAAATGATGGAGCGAAAACGTACTAGTAATTTATTTATTTATTTATGTAATTAGTAAATTTCTGAATTAGAGAACATAGTATATTTTCCTTAATTCTTTTCTTATAATATGGAAATTCACATAGTAATGTTTTTCCTATTTTTATATTACCCGCTCATACAGCACGCGCCGATGGTCGAAGATGTCTGATCCTGGCTATATAAGTAAAATAATGTTGAAATGTATTTTCATTTCCTCTAGAGAACACACAACACACAGGGTAAGTTGTAGTTTACATTTAATATTAACTCAATTTGAGATTGGATGATTAGATGATTAGTTCATAATTGTTATTATAAATTTATCAGTTTGTGTCATTTTCTTGCAACCTACATCACTGCGGACACTTTTTCGGACCTTCTAACACTGCGACCATGTGGCCTATTTAATTTATCCACATTTTCGATGATTCATCCATTGGATGGTTGTTCTTTTACAGAGAGAGTGTTTGATAATTACGACAGTTGCTTTCTCGATTTTCAATGATGGTTCAAAGTAATTTTGCCCCATTTATCATTTCTAATAATAGGTTTGGTAGATTACTTACTTTTTGGGTGCGAGGAATAATTTTGTGTTTGTTTATTTGCGTGTAAATGTGATTGTCTCTGACTTTTGTCCGTTTAGTTTTGTTTTTCAAATATTAAAAAAAAATATATGATTTGTCCAATGTGTATTTTCACCTTTTTGTGTGCAGCTATCGCACTAATGGCTGGGGATGGCTGTACAAAGCGGTGTCGTCTGCTAATTTAGTTTGAGGCATTATCGGTATGTCGTCGATGTAAATGATGATAAGAAATTATTCCAGGATCAACCCCTGTGGAACTACTGCAGTTATTGGTGTTGGTGTCCTGTATTTATCATTTATGGTCAGAGTAAATGTTCGATTCCGTAAGTAGTTGTCGAGTAATTTGATTATGGTCGGTGAAAATTTCAGTTTTATTAATTTAAAAATTAGTCTTTCAAAGGCTTTTTGAATGTCTAGTAACGCAAGAGCTGTTACGTTATTTTTTCGTTGAAATTATAAGCTATGCCTTTTACTAACTCTGAAGTCTGTTGTTTTGTATTATGTTTATGTATAAATCCAAATTGGTAGTCTCTTGTTTGTTCAGTGTTTTAATAATCACTTTTTTAGTCACTTTTGTCAGTGTACTCAAAGGACTAAAAGGCCGGTAACTGCTTGGATCTGAGTCTTTCTTGGCAGATTTCAAAATTGGCATATTATTAGCAGTTTTTCAAGACACTGGAAAGTGACGGAGTTTAAGTATGCCATTTATAATGTGCACCAATTGGATAATGACTTTTCTAGATAGGTTCTTCAAAATGTTCTGTATTCTGACCGGACCTGGAGCTTTCAGGGTCTTCAGGTGTTTGAAAATTTCAAGTATTTCTGTCGGACTAGTCATTAATTCTAAGTGAGTCTCTGTTTCGATGACCTCATACTGTCCAAGTATAATTGACGACGTTGGTGCAAAAACCGGACAAGTCCATTTTCCGGTTGAATTGGCATCTTCCGTTACATATATGAATTTAAATATCGACGATAGATTAGTACAAGAATCAGTCAATTTCCTAAGAGAACAATGCTGATATGTACCTTTAGGACTTGGCCGACTTGAAGAAACAGTCCAGGACTTGTCCGGTTTTTAACCCAAATGCTTCAAATTGCGGTGGTGGACTTGGCTGAGTGTGGAAGTATGTGTTGTGTGTCAATAATTTAGCTTTATTTATTCGGTGACTGCTGGTGGTTTATCAGTGCATGTTGCTTTAAGACACAATGTTATCGTGCGACGAATTTGAACCGAAAAAATACGAGCACTATCATATCAAAGCAAAATTATGCCCATAAGTCAAGCTTGTATGTCGAATGGCAAAACACGAAAGGCTAAGAAAAGAACAAGGAATGAAAAAACTTGGCAAAGAAATGTCAGAAAGTCAAAAATGGTCAAAGGAGAAGAGTATGTGGCAGTAAAAAGTGGCAAAGTAATGCCTAAAAGAGAAGTGGGAAAAGATTGCAAGTGTCGTCGCAGATATTTTGTAAACGTGAATGAAGAACAGAGAAATTAGATTCTGCAGCAATTTACCAGTTTAGCTGACAAGGAAAAACAAGATATTTATTTAGCCGGCGTAATTACTGTAAAAGATGTTTCCAGGAAGTGAATAAGATCTGGGACTGGTAACCAAAAGACCGTTGCTTTTTTCTATCAGGTAAAATTTTTAAATTTATTTGTTTAGTAATTTATAGGTGCGTATCGATGGCAGTGAATTTATTGAATGTAGGACCGCACTTTGTGCGATACATAGTATTACGACGCATTGAGTGGTCCGTATAGCTACTGCTCTAAGTAAAAAAACTTCAGCTCGACCAGATATGAGAGGTAAGCAATCAACTAGGCAGAATAAAGTACCAAACAATGTTTTAACTGCTACATGTAAACCAGCAGTGATATATGACTTTTATTATCGTCGCTTTTGCACAAGCCATAATATAAGTTTCGGATCGCCCCGATCAGCTACCTGTCAAACATGTAACAGACTACAGAATGCCATTCAATCTGAACAGGACTCTGATGTGAAATAAGCTTTGCAAACAGAGAAACAACTTCATATCAGAAAAGCTCAAATATTTTACACCACTTTAAAAGAAAAAAAAAACAGCGCTATCTAAAATGGATGATTCAATAGAAATGCTTGGTTTTGATTTCCAGCAAAATCTGCCGTTGCGGCAATTTCCTGCTAGGGATGTTTTTTATAAACGTCAAGTCCGGCTGCACAACTTTTGTATATATTCTGGAAACTCCGGTTTGTCTTATTTCTAAAAGTATGATGAGGTAACCTCAAAGAAAGGCAGCAATGAGGTAATCAGTTTCTTAAAACATTTTCTATTAAACCTTTTTGCCAGATACCGTGACAACGCTATACTTGTTCTATGATAACGCCTTTGCCCAAAATAAAATTCACACCATGGTGAAGTATCTTTATACGCTAGTTCATAGCAATGATCAGATTAGACAAGTGATCCAACAATACCCAGAGCCTGGCCTATTTTTATGCCATGTGAGCGTTCTTTTGGATTAATTGAAACGGAATAGAAAGAGTGCATATCCCAGAAGAATGGAAAGATTTAGTGCGCAAAACATACAATTTCGAGTAGTAGATGTAAAACAAGAAATGATTAGAGACTTCACCAACCATTTTTCTAGCACAGAGAAGAAGGCCAAATTTCTTATTTCAACTTACCGGTTATTTAAATATGAAAAGGGAACTGACTTTATTCAGTGCAGTCTTGCTACCACGATTCCAGTGTTCACTAAATTTTCCGCAATGAAATCTGGAACTGCTGATTTGTCACTTCCCACATCTAAAATGAGCCAAGTGTATCTATCCTCTTCCTCTTAATGAAAAAGAAGGCCAAAGACGTTAAAACTCTGGTAGAAATATATGTTCCAGCTGCAGATCACTGGTAGTACAAACAATTTTTTCAATAGCCGACTGCTGAACTACCATTTTTAGGAGAAAGGGTTGAAGATAGTGCTGATTATTCTGATTCTTCATTTATATATGTTTTGTTTTTGATTTCATGTTTAACAGCAATCACATGGTGAAATAAAACCCTTAAAAAGTCAAATTTGCAAAAAAAATGTAGCTGACAAGTTTTGCTATAACATCTGCTTTTAATGTTATCTTAACAATTCCATCATTAAAACCTACAACAAAAAGCATGCATGTCATAGATTCATAATAAATATCCAAAAACAGAAAGTTTTTTTCATTTTCCAAAAACTTTTAAAATATGGACGAGTCTGTGTGATTCAGTACCGTCCTCTTCAATTTCGTCTACTGTTTCTAAAAAGTCTGCAATTAATTTAATTTTGTATAAGCTAACCTAAGCTAACCTCGAGGGCACGATGGCGACTTTTAGGCTACAATGCCGACTATCAATTTGATTTATTTTGATAAAAAAAAACATCCGATATAAATCAAATTTGGAGAAACTCGTGTAAAAACTATAACCATAAATTTAAATTAAGTG
The DNA here is from genome assembly GCA_944588485.1 of Phosphuga atrata. NCBI lineage: Eukaryota > Metazoa > Arthropoda > Insecta > Coleoptera > Silphidae > Phosphuga > Phosphuga atrata. The sequence continues at coordinate 31,942,126 of OX155898.1, forward strand.
TGCTATCAATTTTAAATAAACTAGTTCAAAAGTCTAGAGATATCTATGTAAAAATAAATTATTTGAATAAATAATTTTGATTTCGAAATATATAACGTGCAGTTTGACTAATAAGAAACTAACACCGGGACGCATGCATGGTTTGCGTAGCATGTTAACATGTTAAGAAGGGGACCGGAAAGTAATGTCGTTTCTTCGCAAGTCGATATTCAAGTCGATATAATCTTTAATTGAAAGTGCGGTGCATTATCGCTTTGCGAGATAAAATTGGGGCTCAAAATAATGTGGATTATTCGTAGAATCGTTCATAATCTGTAACCTGGAAAAACTGTGATGCTGACCTGTATTGTGAATAATTGGATCGCGGGAGTCAATCTCTCAATGAAAAGTGGCCAGCGATTGCTAAAAGGAAACACGTTAATCTGCAACATTACGAAAGACGAATCTTATAAAAAATCGGAGTCGGAATCGGAGGTATTGTCTCACCCCCATACTCCCCCGATATTACGCCATCAGATTTCCCTTAATTCCGATCGCTACAACATTTTCTAAGTGGGAAACAAAAATTGGATGATGTCCAAGATGCTATCTCAAAATATTTTGCACAAAAATCAATTGCTTTTTATCGGTTCGGCATTGAATATTTGCACACTAGACGGCAAATTTGTTGACAACGAATGTTACATCATTGATTAAAAATGAAACTGGTTAAAAACTTATCTGTTTGAATTTAAGGTTTGAAAACTACATTACTTTCCGGTCCCCCAATATATTATAATATTCACCAACGTATTAAAATATGAGTAACTGAATAAATACATAGCATATATACAATTTGCATTTAACATTATTAAAAGTACTGAATATACTGTTTGGTTAGTCTATTTTCGCTTTATCTAAAACACGAATTTGCATATTTTACTCTATTAACACTTGAACATATAACGTGAATATATACTTAACGTAAACATACAGATATTACCTTTGAAACCAATAAAACAAATGTATCCAAACAATCAGCTTATCGTTCGCTTAGCGATATTACATCGTGTGTAATATATCATGGACGCGCGTGCAAAGAGGTTTTGTTAGTACACGAGAATTTTTGGATATCAAAAAAGAAATTTTACATAAAAAATGTAATAATAATTGTTTCCAGAATTTTTTTGAGTTTATATTTTCTTTGTTTCATCCAAAACCTTTTTATAAAATGACTTTTGAATATTTCCATCCAATTTCTAGTAATTTAGTAATAATGCAAACTGAACTGTCCAAAAAATTCACTTATTACTTTTACACGCGCGTCTACGATATTTGCATGTGTCTACTTGTCTTTTGATGGTTCACTTTCAGATTGATATAAACAATGTTGTAAACAGGTGGAAAAAAGTAGAACCTAATATTTTTGCTTTGCAACCATTAAGACATTGCCACATCATACAATATAATGAGGTTTGTAAATTCAGGGGCGAATCTAAGTTTTTTTTACATTAAGAATATTCAAATTGGCGTTTCAAATTTATTAAAAAAAAAATCAAAATCAAAGTTTTTTTATTCGTTTAAATAGTGTTGAATGAAGTATTAAACATTTACTCTAATAATTAACATATTTTGTGGACCCCGGGCTTAAGCCCTATCAGTCCCTATGTAAATCCGCCCCGGGAAATATTTATATTTGAATTATGTTTTATGATTATGAACAATTTGATTTTTCGCCTATCTGCGCTATTTACAATAATATTATTGTTACGTGATAATTACTGAGTCAACAAAAACATGACAATCTGGCATTGTAAAGCAATTAAAAACTAATTGGCTGTATTTCGAAACTGTACATTGGTATTTAGTTGGAAATCGGTTAATATAAAATAATCCTTAAAATCATCTCACACAAAATAAGATATGTTTACTATATTTTCTATACTTTTAAATAACATGGCATATGTTTTCATGCTATGAAAGTGCATAATCTAATAAAGAACCAGGAAAAGCTGCATATCCGTTTATGCGGGATATCGTGTGCGCTGCCCGCTGAATCCAATACACACGGATTTCAGAGATTCTATATCGTTTTTTTTATTGTATTTCTATTGGCTTTATTTTGCTGTCTAGGTTGAAAAATACATCCTAACATAAAAATAATACTCACAAAGAATAAAACTGGCTCATGGATTTTTCCATGGCATGTTCTGTGTTGTCAATTGTCTTTCAGAATTTGCCGGATCTTGCCAATCTGTTAATTCTGTACAAGCTTTATTCTGTACAAGCTTTTGTACAATCAAATATTTTTTATAATGTGTACATAAAATAAGAACGAATTGTAAATGTTACATGTTACGTGTAATATGTTTCAAATTTATGGTGAATTTTTACAATTAGATTGGTAATAGTAACAGTAATTGATATCAATAAACATAAATAGGGGTTTAGATAGTTAAATGTATACAAAATCCCTATTTATGATTATCCATAACAATTTCAGTTACAATAACCCATGTAATTGTGTATATTGTCAGTGGAACAAATTTGATACTTTTTAGAGTGAGCTAGAGTATTTTCTGGAACACAGAATTGTATTGTTTTAGACTTTGATTCTAAATAGATATATTTTTAGAGATATATTCTAAATAGATTTATTCGTAAGAATTTTTTAGTTGCATAATAAGAGATATTTCTGTAAAATTTTTTTAATTGACATGATAAATTATCAGTGATTTTTTTAATAAGTGGGCTGAGATAGTAACTTTTCTCATCTCTGAAGCTGTTTCATCAGTTCTAAGGAAAGTAAAAATGATCCATCGCACCAACAGTGATTGCGTTGATATGTTGTTAATTTAGGGTGAAGTAATCCAGAATACTGCTGCTACAAGTCTAACAGGCCCACACTATTTTCTATATTTATATCTCTATATCTCTTGGACATAGCGAATGTTAGGTTTCCAAAACGTCAAGAATCCGGTTCAAACCAACCCGCAACATCAACGCAGAATCCCCGAGAAAACAAATCAACATATATATATATATATATATATATATATATATATATATATATATATATATATATATATATATATATAGGGTGTTTCATAATAGTCCAGCACAAATTCTAGGATGCGCTCTAGAGCCTATAGTTCTAGAACAAAGTGCCTATGAAGATATGTTCGAAAACGCTTCCTAACTAAGGTACAGCCCTTAAAATGGGGTGGCCTCAAATAACATTCTTGCTAATATCCCATACACAACTATCATTAGTTGCGTATGGGATATTGGGATATTTATTCAAATTTATTGTATATTTTGTGTGTTACTGTTCCCGAACTACCGTTTGTACTTATTTTCGGTTTAATAGCCGGTTTAATTACCAGTGGCGGTACATACGGGGAACCTTTGTATTTTTGCAAATATTTTTTCCATCTGCACCTTTAGCAAATGCTTGACTAGATGAAATTCATCTAGTTATTCAATCCGCGAAAAAAAAAACGTTTTTTGGGAATGACATGATATTGGGAATGATATAATATTAAAAATCCATCCAAAGAAAATAAACAAATTTTTATTTCAGTTTTGAATTGGCACAAAAACGTAATAGTTAATTCACAATAGTTATTCAAATTGAGGTCCCTCAACCCCAACACAAGCTTCAGCACGTTGCAGTGATGATCTTCGAACAACTTAAGCCCGCCATGCACGATCAGTTTAAACTGATCAGTTAAACTGATGTTTAGAAATGATCAGTTAAAACTGATCAGTTCAAAATGATTTCCACACTCACTGGCTTAAAACCGGCCTTCAGTTCTCGATTGTCGCGTGCTGTATCTGGCTAGCAAATTTCTCTCCGCGTAATTAAAAAAAAATGATTCTGATTCTGAAGAGGATATTCTACATATGACAATTAGTTTAATCAATAAAAAAAAACTGGCCAAGTGCGAGTTGTGACACCCGCAGCGAGGGTTCCGTACAAACTTGTAAGTAAGGTATCTTTTTTGTGTGGAGGACGTAGCAAGCACATTCAGTTAACTTGACAAGTGGCCCTCCTGAACTCACGGCCACCTTAGTACCGCTGCAAGCATAACCTCAAGATGTCAACATGTTCTACCCTATATTTTATTACCATACATCCCCCATTCACTATGAGTGTTTAGGGGTTCTGGAACTTCACTATTTGTTTTTACTGCTCAATTTTGCCTGTATACCTATATACCCTGTATAAAGGTATACAGGGTATTTTTTTAAATAACGCAAATATTTTTAAACTTATAAAAAGAAAACTTTATTTTAGTATTACACTTATTCACTAATTTATATTAAGATCTAACTATTTCTAGATCTATTATAAACTAATATATTTACTATTTCTAGATCTATTTCGATACTCTTAACATTCAGTTGTTCAATTGACTGCTTTTGGTCAATTGACTACCAAAAAATATAGGGTGTAAGTGATTTAAGTATATGTAGATTATAAAGAAAAATTAGACGAAATATAATATATACAGGCTGTTGCGGGACTTGAGTATGTCGCATGTCGGTTATAAACAAGCAAAATTTAGACATAATATATACCCTGTATATATTATGTATATAGAGCGTACGTGATGAAATGCATAGCGAATATAAACAAAGAAAATTCAGAATAAACAGTTTAAAGCTGACACATACTTTTTAACCTTCGGACCTAACCGAGGAGGACCTAACTGTATACAACCCATATGCTTCTGGAGCCTGACAATACCACGCATATAATAATACAATAACACATTAGTGTATTTTCATAAGTTTCTAATAGTAAATTCGCGTTTTTCTTGTAAAAAAACTACATATTTATGGTTTTCAGATTTTTCCCTTTACGTGTGCTGTAAGACACCGCTTCTTGCCAAATTTCATGATTCTAGGTCAACGGGAAGTACTCTATAGGTTTTGATTCCCGTGTGAAATCGCAAAATATGCGACATAAACGGTCATATCTTTTGATCGCGTTGACTTACAAGTTTGATTTTTTACAGCTGAAAGAGACCGCAGACCCGAGTATTTGGTACAAATTTCAAGTTGTTACCTCTACGCGTTCCTGAGAAAAATGGTCTTGACAGACAGACAGACGGACAGACAGACGGACAACAAAGTGATCTTATAAGGGTTCCGTTTTCGGTACGGAACCCTAAAAACAACACAAAAAAAACGGAATGAAAAAATGGTTAAAAAAGGAAATAACAGTTATCTTATATTAATTTGTTAAATGAGTTGTCACTGAAACCGAGTGACTGGCATAACTATTTAAGAGTGGGCGAAAGTACATATTTCAAGCTATTTTACGATAAATTCTTCAGTTATTGCACGTCCGGACGCCGTGCCGGTTAAACTACGACTGACTAAGCGCATGCGCGGTCGGTTTGGCGTGATGAAAACGAACTGAATCCAGCGGATTTATGGTGCGCCCGGTAAATCCGTGGGTTGCCGTCAGTTCAAAATTTTACGTTAGGATTTCACACTCACGGTCAGTTTTTAGATGTACTTCAGTTCAACTGATCAGCTTAACTGATCGTGAATGGGGGGTATTAAAAAATTCCTGCGGTGGAATGTTTGAATGGTTGCATAACAATTTTTCACACGACGCTGCAGTTCTGCGAGATCCGACACTTCCATTTCATAGACAAGTTTTTTAAGTGACCCCCAAAAAAGTAGTTTAAGGGGTTAAGGGTAAACTTGCTGGCTAAGCCATGACCTCCTCCACCTAACTACCTTAATGGTTAGGTTAGGTTAGGTTAGGTTTAGGGTTACGCTGCAGTTCTGCGAGATCCGACACTTCCATTTCATAGACAAGTTTTTTAAGTGACCCCCAAAAAAGTAGTTTAAGGGGTTAAGGGTAAACTTGCTGGCTGAGCCATGACCTCCTCCACCTAACTACCTTAATGGTTAGGCGTAATGTAGATGAACTCTAGTGCCTAAACCACATTTGGCGTCTAGTCAAAAGAGGCACTTTATCCAGCAACTCTGGCAAAATTTCTGTTAAAAAATGAGGAAAACCTTCTCCGGTCAGCCGCCCTGGTAAAATATGGGGACCGATTAATACATCGGTAATGATACCACACCAGATAATAATGAAGAATCGTTGCTGATGAGCTCTCACGGTAACAGTATGGGAATTGCGATTCACTTCTCCCAGTAGTGCATGTTATGGGAATTCATAGTACCATCTCGTGCAAAGGTTGCTTTATCTGTTAAGAGCACCCGAATCGCAAACGGAGGATCTTGGGCACAACGAAGCAGAAGCTATTCACATTTTTTTGTCGATTAGGATAATCTGCTGGAGTCAATGCCTGCTCTTTTTGATGGCGGGACGGGTGCAACTGCTGTTCGCTTACTTGCTGGATTTGCGAAAACAATCTTCAGGATATTCTCTTCAACGTCAGGATTGCGGGCTATTTGTCCCCCAAAAGCAATTGGTTCCAATCAACCGTGTTCCCTCAAACGATTGTATCGGGTATTCTTCTATTAGGATATTTCTTCTATCAGGAGGTCTGTTTCCCTCAGCCAGACCATACATGAGATGCATGTCTGTGTACTCAGCATCAGTAAAAGCAACCATAGCAAAATTACTGGAAAGTGAAACACTAACAGTTTTCTAGAGTTTCGTCAGTTCTCACTGCACTGTGATTTGAAATAAATTGTTCCCAATAAATCCTAATAAGGAAAGTCAAAATGTTACATCGCACCAACAGTGAATACGTTGACATATTAATTTATTGGGAAGTAATTCAGAATTCTGCTGCTGCAAGTCTACCAGGTCAACAATTATCCTATATCCCTTGAGAACGACGAATGTTAGTTCGCCGAATCGTCGATAAGCCGGTTCTTTTCCGAACCAACTCTCAACATCAACATAAAATCCCAGAGAAAATAAATCAAGGGTATATTTTAATATTGTTGTTAAAGTACTCATGTCCCTCTCGCCAGTGGGGTGAGGTAATCGCCATTCTTTTCATCTTTAGTCCTAAGCTTTCCATAAACATATTTTTTACATATAATGAGAACACATCCAGCAATAGAAAAGAAAACATTGGTTATCCTGAATTGATAGATAGAATTAATAGACCTTGACTGAAAAATTGTTTAGTCCACGTTTAGTCTAGCTTTCAGTCCACCTTCGTGGCACTCAAGGAAAACGAGAAAAATTACATTGTTTTTTTAAGATCATGTCTTTCTATTAACTTAAGTGGATAGCCATCTCTCATAACTCATATCTCTCATCGTGCGGCTTTGTTTTTATGAATAATAATTTGTAAACCACTTACTTAAAACCCACGTGGATGACTGGGGTTAGATATTTTTAATTTGATATTTCGTGGGAGTGACATGAACTTAGCAGATTGTTGTTTTAAATGATAATTTTAATATTTGTTGAGTCGCGGTGGATGTTGCCTTTGACAAACGTTCGCGTGAACAAATCTACGGCGGTTAATTTAGGGTTGCCAAATAGATTTGGAAATTATATGTTTGGACAAAATAAACTTGGACGCCTCGATAAACATGTATTTATTCTAGATGTGTTCGTGGTAAGAAGGTTACAATTGAACTGGGTGTGATTAGATATTGTTACAAACAGGAAATCTAAATCCCACCTCCCATTTGCCTGGACCCACTGAACCAAGAAGAATTCCAAACTGAAGTGCACGTAGTAATTTCTGGGTAATCTTAAAACTACACAAAATTTAAATACTTATTCTAAGGAATCTTAAACATAAACATTGCATTATATTTCCAGCTGTTTACGACCACCAGACATCCAAAAACCATTAGCGATCGTAAATATCCGCCTAAGCGTATTTACAAAGGATTGGTGATTAAAAATGGTCTTTCAGATGCGTAGTGGCCACAAACAGCTCCATACACGTTCAACAAATACTCACTACCCTACCGACCAGATGTTGGTAATCTACGGGTCGGTTTAAGATAATATTGATGTAATTATTATGTATCTACTTTTAGAAAAACACTAAACAAGAAAATAGTTTTAAAACGAAAATAAACATAAAATAACATTGTTGGATCTTAACAAAATTGCTAAAACCATATTATAGTCGGAACACAGCCAGAATATGTAAATATATTCAACCTTTCCGGAGCTCTATAACACAATTAAGTCTTTTTAGGACTACCAAGACAAATCTGATTTGAAATTTGCAAGCTATTTACTAGCTTTCACTCCACCTTCGTGGCACTCAACGAAAACCAGAAAATTTCACATGAGATTTGTTTTCCACCCCTGGAGTGGAAGTGGTTCGGGGGAAGCTCTCACTAAACCCCTATTCCACCTTGGCTTTAGTATGCGCCACCCTTTTATCGCATATTCTGCATTCATTCAGGGTGGGCAGCCCGGACGGTTTACTGAAAAACCGCCCTAGTTGTTGTCTCCCCGACCAGGAATCGAACCCGGGTCTCCCGCATTGAAAGGCGGGTATGTTGTTTAGGGTATAATCTGGGCTTGGTGCTCTTGCCTGTTGTTTTGTTGTTGTTTTGTGAGTTCGTAACATTGTCTGATTTTGTCTGGTCTTTTCTGGTCTAGCTAATGGTCGTGTGGCCTATTGTTTGGTCTCATTTGGTCCAGTCAGGTTTTGTATGGTTTCGTCTAGTCATCAAGTCCATAATGATATAGTCTACTCAGAATTTTGACTGGCCTTTGGTTTGATATTTTGTAGTCTTGTATTGTATGACCTTCTCTTGTCTTATCTGGTTTTATATGGTTTTTGTCTAGTCTTATTTTGTTGCCACGTCCAGTTCAGTTTAGGTGCATTCTAGTTTAGTCTTGGCTCGCCTTTCTTAGTCGTATCTAGTTTTGTTTTGCTGGTAAAAATTCTTGCAGTATAAAAAATTATTTACGTTGTAATTGTTTAACCAACTGTGGCATAATAGCGCATTCGTTTAGAAGGTGTTGAGGTAGTTTAGTGTTTGCTATTAAGTTGATGGCTCTAAAGCGGAGAAAGAACGATGCTTTGTTTCGCGCTTATTGCCGCTTTTTCCAAGAAAAAATTTATAAAAAGAAAAAGTCTGTCGAGAAACCTTGAGTAATAACATTTACTTTACCTAGACAAATGATGTTATTATACGTTTTCAAGGTATTACAGAATAAATAATAGCGGATATTTGTATTGTAAGTAAAACATTATTATGCTAAAATTGATTTATAATATTTAACCATTACTATAACACTCTTCTCACTAACGTTTTCCCTTTGGTTCACTTTGTAAGGTCTTGATTATATTCTGCTTGCATTAATTATTATGCATTGTACGGCTAAATTTGCGGTCTTTGTCCGTTTATTAAATTGTTACCCTTGACAATATGTTTAATTTAAAAGAAGTAATAATATAGAGATATATAAGGAGTAACAAAATATAGAATATATGAATGTTGAGGAGGATGGTTGCGACCGTTACTAGGTGGTAATCCATACTTATTCGAGTTTTGACTGTTGAAGGTCAATTTCAAGTGGTGATCTTGAGAATTACCTTCAACAATCTAAATTCAACTCAGGTGTTTAGATTTATATAACTTCACAAGTTATATAATATTTTTAGAAAATTAGTGGTAAAAACATAGTGAATGTTTAAATTTAGGGTAATTATTGAAGGTTAATATGAATATTATAGTGTAGTGAATATATGATGTACATTATTCTTTCACAATAATATAGATTTACGTACTAACGGCAATAATAATATTTCAATAATACGGATTATGTTTCCCAATAATAAGGATTATATTTTCCAATAATGCGGATTATGTTTCTCTATAATACATATTAAATTACTTTGGTAATTAAATTTAATTTTTCTCCTTTTATTATATAACTATGACTTGTGTTATGTTTTTTTTAATGTGTGATTTAGATTTTAATGGGTTTACTTTTCCTGTATTGGGTATTGCTCAAATATTCTCAATTCTACTGAAAGATCTGTAAATCAAGTGTTAAAATCAAAGGTACAGCTAGAAGTAGAGCTAAATCCCCTGTAGCTTTGGTTTAAAACAGGCATGAGCAACCTATTTTTGGCTAGGGATAATTAGGGCTAAATATCCATTATTTCTTCGAGTACAGGGGTAACAATGTATGTCTATATATCTATATATTGGTCTTGTTTATTAAAAATTTGGGCAGGAGAGTAATTTTCATAGAGGAGGGAAGTCGCCACAGGCGCTGTACGCAGTCTGCGGGCCCCTGGCCGCTCATGTCTGGTGTAAAACAACAATCATTATCGATTTCACAAGGCAACAAAATAGAAAAATAGTCAAAAAGATTTAGGACTTGTAACCCTTTTATCAGCCTTCCGGACGAAAGGGCTAAATTACCAATATTTCTTCCAGTACAGGGGTGACAGGGCTGGTATATTGATCTTGTTCATTGGACCCTTATCATTCCTGTGATCCATTAAAGGCAAAAAAGCAGCAAAAAATTGGAAGCGACATGTGGTGTTGCAGGAATCCTTAAAATTTCATTGACCGATAAAATTTCCAACGAAGCAGTACTGCACAATATGGATATAACCATAAAACCATTAAAAAAAGAAAACTTGAGTACCTAGGACACATTTTAAGAGGAGGAAGTTACAACATCCTCAAACTAATTATCCAGGGTAAAATTAGAGGGAAAAAACTGTAGGCAGAAGGAGGATATCGAGGCTTCTCAACCTGAGAGAGTAGTTTGCGTGTACGTCTGCCGATCTGTTCAGGGTGGCTGTCAACAGGATGCGTGGTTACGATGGTTTCCAATCTCCGATGGGAGGGAACTCAAAGAAGAAGAAGAACCGTTTCATTCCTGCAGGTAAATACTAGCAGGTATAATTTTATAAGTAATATGTAAAACCGTTAAATGCACATATATGATATTTTCTAAAATTACTTAAAGTAGACTCAAAATAACCTATCCCTAATCAATAACCTATCCCTAATCTCCATAATCTCCATAATCTCCGTGTTCGAATGTGCTTCAATCAAATCTAAATTAAATAAAAAAGACACAATAATCATCGGCATTTATAGGGCGCCGTTAACTGATGTGAAACTCTTCATGGACAAATTGTGTACCCTCTAAAACAAGATCATTAAAGAAAAAAAAACAATTCATTATTTCCGGTGACTTCAATATTGATACGTTGAAACCATCAAAACTCAGTAGAAAATTTGTATCGCTGTTAGAGTCATTTAATACAACACTGACAATATAGGACATCACACACCCCAGCTCCAATACCTGTTTAGATAATATAGCAGTGCACACGGATGCGGTGTTTACCGCAGAAGTGCTAAACTTTTACATCTCGGATCATCTAGCTATCCGAACAACTTTTAAAGCCGAAAAAAATCAAACCTCCTTCCGTCATTGCAGAAGCGTCAAAGAAGAGAACATGAGGAATTTTAAAGAAAATTTGAATAACGAAACATGGGATGAGGTTTTTACCAAACAAACCTCAGACGTAGACGGTCAGTGGAAATCCTTTCTGAACACGGTCAAGCTTCATTTTGAGGAAAGCTTTATTATGTCTATAATTAACAAGAAGCAAACGAAAAAAAGTTTTTCCATTATACAACAATTGATGCAATGAAAGAACGTAATCGACTTAATGCATATATTATCCCAAACAATCCCTGAACTAAAAAGCAGTTACAACAGACTGCGGCGAAAGTACACGCGTTTATTGAAGCTAGAAAAGAAGAAATACTTCCAAAATAAAATTAAAGAGGGTGACAATACCGTAAAATCAACATGGGAGGTAGTACACGATATTACCCAAATCAAATCTGTTAAGCGAGAAGGAGCAAACTGGTAAACCACCAAACTGGTGGTAAATAAAAAAAAGACAAACCTAATTATATTTAAAACAAAACGTGATAATCGAATATACAACATTTTCGAATATCTTAGTTCAAAACGTTCAAGCGGAACTTAGGCACAGACGACGCTCTGTTTAAAAATAAACTTAACAAAGCTTTACGAATTCTTAAACACTACCTAAACCCAGATATATTACGTACGGTATACGATGCTAACTTTCATAGCCATAATCGTTTTGGTATACTGTTCTGGGGTGGCGGCACAAACATAAAGGACATCACCACAATACACAAAGAAGCACCAAGAGTCCTACTCAACCTAAAGTTCAGTGAGTCATGTAAAGGAAAGTTTAGCGCCGCAAACATACTTACTACAACAGGTACATATATTTACGAAGCCCTAATGTTTCTATTTAAAAATAAATACCTATTCAGTGAGTACAAAATTAACAACGAAAAGACCACAAGGTATGCAAATCTAAACTATAACGTTCCCAAACATAAACTGACCGTGTCTGAAAAATGTCCTCCATATGTTAATATTAAATTATTCAATGCCCTGCCACGGTCAATTAAAGAACAAACAAAATTCAGGGATTATAAGAAAAAGCTTCACCATATCCTAATTAATATTGAGCCCTACTCGATGCAGGAGACTTGGAGACTCGATGCCACTACGCGGCAATAAAAAACTATTGAAGTTTCAGGTTTCAAATTCGGATTTTGACACATTTTTTATAGCATACATTCAGAATATTGTTACATTTATCTAATTATTTTCCCTTATGGAAGCTTATATATTGAAATAAATCGAATTGAATTAACGTGTATTTTGATTCGGGATAAAATCAGAAATCGAATGGACTATTATTTTTAACTTATTTTTAACAAAAGAAAAGAAAATCATCTTGAACTGTACGTATATAAGTCATTTGATAATAGATAAGTTAAAAATTAATAATTAACAAAAATATAACAAAAATGCATACTTAATTTATTAAATTTTTCAGCATTGCAGAAAGCTCATTTTGCCCTTGCTTGGCCTATCTACGTTTATTGTGCAAAATTTTCGGTTAACTGTCAAGTAATGTATTACAGCCACATTTTACAGTTGGAAGATAGCAAGGTTGGTCCTCCTCCGGAAAGGTGTAAAGCCCATACACGAACCATCCTCTTACAGACCAATATGCTTGCTGGATGTCCTCGGGAAACTACTTGAACAACTGCTTCTAGCCAGAATTAAAGCGGAATTGTGCAAGGGTGGAGGTCTTTCCGATAGACAATATGGGTTCAGAGAGGGAAGGTCCACGGTCTATGCCGTTCTGAGGGTGATCGAAGTGGCAGAGAAAGCCACAAGCGGCACACGAAGAACACGTAAGATGACGGCGCTGATAACCCTAGACATAAAAAATGCATTTAACTCTGCAGCCTGGGAAATGATTATGGAAGAGCTAACTAACAGAAAGTTTACCCCATACCTGTTGCGGCTGGTGCGCAGCTACCTCTCAAATAGGAGAATACAGATGGAATCCGGCGAGGAGGTCGTCGAATGCGAAGTAACTAGTGGTGTTCCTCAGGGCTCAGTGTTGGGCCCTACCCTATGGAACATTCTATACGATGGCGTGTTATGGCTCGTTTTCCCCGCGGGGGTGGAAATAGTAGGATTCGCCGATGACCTAGCTTTAGTTGCAACAGGTAAAACTGAAGAAGAACTAATGAGAAAGGCAAACATCGCCCTAAAAAACCTTAAACTAGCCCCTGAAAAAACAGAAGCTGTACTTCTCACTGGCAATAGGAAAATAGGACCTATAAAATTAAAAATTAAAAATGTGGACAACACACCGAAACAAGGAGTCAAGTACCTAGGCATCACTATTGACCGGAAACTGTCTTTCAAAGCACACCTTAGGAAAGCTACAGAAAAATCCTTTAAAATTACATCGGCCCTAGGAAATTTATTGCCTAACACGGCGGTCCGAAAAGCAGTAAAAGAAGACTACTGTGCTCTGTGGTTCACTCGACCATTCTCTATGGAGCCCCGGTGTGGGCTAGAGCAATTGAAAAGGGGTACATGAAACAGATGCTCACCTCTGTACAGAGAAAAATGGCCATCAGAGTATGCAGTGCATACAGGACTATCTCCAGGGAAGCTGTGTTGGTGATTGCTGGCATCGTCCCGATAGAGTACAAAATCCACGAGATAGTCCAATTACATAAGACAAGGAACTGGGCAAATAGGACAGAAAGACAAAAAAATGCAAAGAACCAAATACATGAAGACTGGCAAAAGTCATGGAGTATGTCCAAAACAGGACATTGGACCAAACTATTGATCCCAAAACTTAAACCTTGGCTAACACGGAACCATGGTGAGATAACTTACCATCTAACACAGGCCCTCAGCGGCCACGGATGCTTCAGGGAGTATCTACATAGTTTTGGCAGGGCAAGTGACGCAATGTGTGTATACTGCGGCGACGTGGACAGTGCACTTCATACTGTGTTTGAATGCAGTAGGTGGATATCCGAGATGGACAGATGGGAGGAGCAGACCGGCCTCATCCTAGAGGTGCAAACACTGGTAGACGCGATGCTGAGATCACCAGAGGACTGGACATACACGGAGACAATGATACGTGACATCCTGACACAAAAAGAACAAGACGAACGGACAAAAATCAACTACAAAAAGGAATACCAAAACTATAGAGCCAATACTATATAGTCAGATTCTCGAACAACTAGGGCGGCAAAAAACAGTCCGGGCTGCTCACCCTGAAGGAATGCGCAAGCGATACCGGGGTAGCGTACTTTTTTTAAGCCAAGTGGAAGTAGGGGTTTAGTGAGTGAGAGCCTCACACACAGGCTGGTAGAGCTTCCCCCAAACCACATATAAAAAAGCCACATTTTACAGTACTCACAAGCACTAAATATCCGTCGTTCTCTTTCAACTACTCCATGAATCGATTTTTAAGAGAAAGGGCCTCTTCAATGGTTTTAACACTTAACTTTCGCACGGTAACAGGTTTGGAGACATCATTTTCTGCAAGTACATTTCCTGAAGCTCTTCATTAGTTAAAGGTTCGCCGTGTGATTTTTAACGATGTCTGAATATCATCTACATCAACACTTTAATGCCTCTAGGCATGGCTATGATAGCTCTTCGGTGATATGTTTACTAGTATTTTCAAAATTGCAGTGAACTTCAATTTTAACTCAGCAAAAAGCCTTTATACTCGACTGGGTGACTTCATTTCACATTCGGTCGACATTCCTGATAGCTTCCACAATATTAAATTGTTTCCACGCAATTGTAACACGCAAAGCGTTTCCATCACCTCCATCAGTTTCTTCAAGTAGTTGGCGCATCGTTTTTCTTAAATAATATGATTTGAAGACTGCTATTGTGCCTTATGCCTGTAGGATAGAAATGAAGGATAGAAATGATATTCGGAGGTTAAAATACCACTTCAACGGGAAAATTAGTGCACAGCATCTCAATCAGGTAACAGAGGATGTTCCGACGCATTGTCCAACACTAGAAGAGCTCGAGGTTCAACTACAATATCCTCGCAATATTTTTTTATTGCTGGGCAAAAACAATTTTTAAACCAGCCCATAAATAAATTTTGTGTAGTCCAAGCCGTAAACGTAAAGTAACTGTAAACTTTGCCAAACTTGGTTTCTAGAATAGCATTTTATGGCACGAGGAGTTTCTGATTGATAAATCTACAACGATTTCCATTTTAATTCTTCGTATGCGTTTCCGACGAGAAGAAGAGTTAAACGATCCTCGGATGCTTTAAATCCAGAAGCGGTCTAGTCCTCTATGAAAATAAACGTACTTGTTGGGATTAGTTTACTAAACAGTCATGGCATTCACATTAAAATTTAAATTAGGTGAATTATTTTCCCGTTTCAGAATTGTATGTTTCTTCATTAGATACTTTCCAGCTGATTCTATGTGTGCACTAGCCAATTTGCCAATCATTTGATTACTATTTGATCGTTTTATAAACCGTTCAAACCAACCTTTGCTTGGTTTAAAAACTTCTTGTTCTCCATGTTGAGATTTTAAATGGTCCCAAAGACCCTTTACTCTTTATGATTAGGGTAACAGGCATGTGTTTTGATTTAGTTCCTCCTTCCATTTGTTTAATAAATTTTCCATTTGCGTCATCAGTAAACTTCTGGTTCGTGAAACTTTCATCGCTATAAATGGAGTAACACTCTAACCAGCCTTTTTAATTTTGTCTTTTTGTTGCATAATTGACCGCAGAGTAGACTAGGGCAATTTAACATCTCCTCCCACAACTAAAAATTTACCACCATTTATTTATCATTTCGATAATTTTTAGTTTCTTTTCTAAAATAAATACCTTGTGAGTTTTCTTGTCCGATTTTCCGCTTTGTCTTTTTGACATTTTAAAAATTACTAAGGGATTAAAAATATGTACCGACGTTCTTTTGTCGCACTCAAGCTCGTATCTTGAATGCTACACTAAACATATAGTACGCATGTGTAGCACATTTTAAGGTCATACAAATGGCCGTTATGTATCGCGCTAAAACAAATTCGCTCCCGCCGGATTCGCGATTAACCTGTTCATGCTCTTTTCACGCCTGTTATCACGCCAAAGCTATATAGTCTGCAGAAAGTTACCTTTGAAGCATTTTGGAAAAGAATGACAATAAACTTATGGGTTATATTATTCTAAACGCTGCATGTGATGAGAGGGGACATTTAGTATATAGAATTTATAGTTGGTCTGGGATGATTCCAAAATTACGACCGTAGTACTAAACTTCTTAATTCGATAGTGTTAAATATATCGCTCCACTAGTGCGTCTTGACAGAGGATGGATAAACATGTTTTTTTAACTACATATATTTTCAAATATTTCGAAATAACATGCAAAATAGTGTTTACAAGTTCAACAAGGAAAATAGCGCTTTGTAATGGAACTATTTACTATTCGCCTAAATAACAGAACAAGAGAATTTAAGTTTTTCTATATCTTATAAATGGAAAGGAGAATTATCGTTAAAGCAAGAAATTTACATTACTTACAATGTATCTGCAGGGGTCACATACCCCATATTGTGAATCTATGATTTAGAAAATTATTTGTTGATGATCAAAGGATTTTATTTTCATAAATTGTTTTCTTTTTTGATGTATAGTTTAGTGTTTTAACGTTTCGCTTTTTCTCTGTATTGCACATATATATTTTTTGCTAGATATCTTATAATATTGCATGTCTAGACATTTTGGGTCCAGTTCACCATGCCAACTTTTTTATGTAATTCACTCTGTATAATTTATTACATGTTTTCTAGTCCTTTTTCCTGTGATATATTTTCAAATTATTACATTTGTTGAAATATTCTACTCCACTCGGAAACTAATTTTCATAATTATATTTATATGTTATATTTCTATATCTTAGTAGGTACTGGATCTGCAATGAAGGTGTGTTGCTTCGAAGGAACTTCAATTAATAAAATGATACAAGTCGTGGCCTATACAGATGATATCACAATACCAGTCAGAGACAATAGAAACATGGAAAAAGCAATTTGAAAACTTGAACAAGAAACAAAGAAAAGGGGCCAAAAAATAGAACAGGAAACAAGAAAATTCATGAAAGTAAGCAGAGAAAACAAGACCACAAATTACAGATTAGTACACACAGGAAACTTGGTTTTCGAAATAGTAAATTACTTCAGATACCTAGGAATAATAATAAACAAAAAACGGCCAAGTGTGTGTCGGGCCACGCTCAATGTAGGGTTCCGTAGTTGCCATTCTTACTCTTACGATTTAAGACTCAAATGTCTAACAGTCTTGGTCTACACTTGGCTCTAACGAAAATTAGCACTTTAAAGCTTAATATTGCACAAACGGATGTCTTAATCGAAATATTGTTTTCACAAACCTGTAATATTTTTGAAGGACCTATCCATCGACACCCTACACCAGGGGTTCCCAAAGTTTTTCTTTCTTTCGCGGGAACAAAAAACGGAATAAAATCAAAACAATAACCACGATTTTTCTTGTTTTATACATATTTAATTATTTCTTATTTTTTTTATTAGTATACTAAATATAAGTATAAATTTTTTATTATATATTTGATTAATGGACGACCCTTTGTATGTCCGTTGAATGTATTCTTAATACTGCTTGTAAAAGATTATCACTCAATTTTGATCATAATTTCGACTTATTTAACACATATATGTGCTCCCAAATAATGAAAACATTTGTTGAGCATGTTTTCGTATAATTTTGGATAATTATTCGTATAATTTCGGATTTCGGATAATTCACGCATGAATCCTTTATAAAAATCAATTAAGGAATTGTTCCGATAAGAATTCTTAGCATCGATATTTTCCTGTAATTCTATAAATTTAAATTGCATGTCTCAAATGATTAACAGTTCTGTATCTATTTGTGACTACTATATTATATCTCTGTTCAAATGTGTAATAACTAGACTAGACATAGTAAAACAATTTTTTAAATATAAACTAAACAATTTTATTAATACAAACGCTTTGTATGATTTATAAAAAAATATAAAAATATCTTATTTGCAATATTCATTATTTATTTTACTATTTACTTATTTATTTTTTAATAAAAAAATATATATCGTGTCGATATCGCGGGCCGAATTCACGGGCTTCGCGGGCCGCATTTGGCCCGCGGACCGCACTTTAGGAACCCCTGCTCTACGTCATGGGGTAGACGAGAAAGAAAACGTCCCTACTTCTTTAGGGTAAAGGAGGTACCCTAAAAAAAAAATTCCACTTTGTCGGCTTGATTAATCTGTATATCCATGCCAAATTACAGCCTTATATTTCTAATAGTCTCTGAGCTAAACTGCGGACGAACGGACGGACAGACATATTGAAAATATAAGGGTTCGTTGTTGATAAGAAAGGAACCCTAAAAATGGCAGAAGGATAGAGTAAACCACAGATTATAGGCGGGATGTAGAGCACACTACAAATATCAGACCGATAGTGACCTATAGGGCACCGACAATAAATATAGCAAATGTAAAACAGGAAAAGCTAAGAATCTTCTAAAAGAATGTTATCAGTAGAATATATGTCATAAAAAGAATCGTACGGTAAACACAGAAGACTTATGAAAACGGAAATTAAAATCATCCTGAAGTGAGAAAATTTAGTAAAATCGATAAAAGTACAAAGACTCCGCTAGTATAGTAAAAAATGTGGTAAAGATGATAACAATGTGGAGACCAAAGAATAGCAGAGCAAGACGAAGACCAAAAAATAGATGGGATGATCAAGTCTAAAAGACATTAAGAATCTAATGCTAGGAGCATGGAGGATCAAGATTCTAGACAGAGTGAAGTGGAGGAACTCACAGAGGAGTCAAAGTCAAGCAACTGGACAGAGTAATAATGACGGGTTTACCATGAACTTAACGTAACGGCACACGACGGGGCGTGCAGTAACGTGGTGTTAACGGTGAGATATGTTTGTGAAATTACTATTGCCGCGCCGTAACGTACCATAAAACACCATGCATTCAAAAGTGATTTGATAGAGTTGATAGTTCAAAATTAATTCTGCTGTAAAACATTACCAATTTTTCAATTTTATTTTGTCAATATAATTGCGCAACACAATGTCAAATATCACGTTTACGTTTCTCGAGACGACAAAAGAGAAACATTTATTTTGTTATTTGTTTATGTTATTTGAATTTAAATTAATTTGACGTATAACAATGCAACACTATTTCTTTTTTTATTAGATGTATTATTGTAATCGAATTGGAGCCTGTCCTGACTAGACCTCGACAATATGAAACCTCCCCACCCCTGGATTTGAAAGCTGGATCCGCCCTTGAGCCGCATACAAAACAACGTGTTTTTGGTTTACGTTACTTAATGTCCCGTCGTATTCCGTTAAGAACAGTTCGAATGAACGTAAATTAACTCACCATACGTAATGAGTTTTAAGAGCTAGTAGATATAACGAGCTAGTAGATAAACCGAGCGATGTTCCTGACTTTTAAATATTTAGAATGTAAACGTAATCGATGTAAATAGTGAATCCATAATCATTACTTTGATTTTCTAAATAGCTGTCTAGTCAAGAGAATCCCATCAAAAACATAAAGTATAAAAAATGCGTCTCGTAAACGCAGTTCTTTCGCTAAAAAGGTTGTAAGATCTCATGTAAGACCAAGTCAGTTATTTTAGTTAGTGTCTATGGAATCACATATTCAACAGCTCTGTTATAAATTGTTATCTAATCAATTACCTAACAACATTTATGGTGACCGTATCAATATCAAACACCTATATTTCTATAATAATTACAATGACTTGGCAATTGCACTACAACATATTTTACTAATTAAAATAATTTATTCTTAGCTTTACTTGTGCCTGTGATATAATGTTTTCCATTAGTGCAAGTACCAACGATACTCTCCTTTTTATTATCACCTGTTACCTAAGGAAAACTGTTTTGTATTTGATCCTTCAAAATGTGTATTTACAGAAATAAACTAATTAATATTATTACTACAGTTTAGATTTACTTAGTAATCGAAATAGTAGATTATTCTATTATAATTATTATGTTGCCGTGAAATTGCCATGTCATTATAATTATTATAGAAATAAAGGTGTCAGTCAATTAAGAAATTATCAAAGGTATAATTATTAGGTATGTTGGCAATATAGCCAGTTATAATATGTCCCCCTCACTCTGGAAGTCACCTTGTCGTGGTGTGAGGGCTTAGTTTCGCAACAAACCGTTAGACGTTACCGACCAGAGTACAACTCCGGTCGGAGCGGTCAGCGGAGAGCGAATAACCAAGAACTTCCAAACCCTTATTCCAAGGTGTCATGCGACCCGTGCTGGAAGGACTGGTTGGTGGCCAAGGGCAACCGGCGATCGCTAACGGAGCCCCTCTCATACCTGGCGACCTCAGAGGGTATCAAGCCTTACCGTGTCAAGCGGGGCTCTGACGTGGCGGACTTTTAGTTCCCTTGCCACTCGTGGGATTTATATGAATTCCAAACATAAAAATAATCCATGTGTGCGGGACCTAACCGACACAGAGAACAAGGAAGTCAGCCCGGATTCCCGGGAAGACGACCTTGACCTCACACTCGTAGACATGAGCAGTACAGCCATGTCTACGGAGGCAGAGGTAGATGTTCTTGTAGGGACAGAGGAGGACTTGCCGCCTCCTGTCACAAAACAAGAATGACCAGCAGGCGCACCAAAATAGCCCAAGTGAACATCCATCATGCCAAAGCAGCTTCAGCTGTGATGGCTAGGATGTTTACCAAGCAGAACCTAGGGCTAGCGCTGCTTCAAGAACCCTGGACCTACGGAGGTAAGATCAGAGGCCTTAGCAACAGGGAATGTAAGTTGGTATGGGACAACCGTGAGGTCTCCCCTAGAACCTGCATTATGGTTAGAAAAGGCATAAATTACTTATGTCTTTCAGAATTTTTAACGCGCGATTTAGTTCCGATTCAGGCCCTCATCAAGACCGAGGGTCTCTACCGCGAAGTAATGATCGCATCAGCAAACTTCCCTGGCGATGGTAACAGCATACCACCCATTGAAGTACAAAAGCTGGTGGAACACTGTATTAGGAGAAGGCTGCCACTCATCCTGGGATGTGACGCGAACGCACACAATGAGATGTGGGGCAGCACGGACACTAATAAGAGGGGTGAGTACCTTTTAGAATACCTAATTAAAGAGAACTTAATTGTGTACAACGTTGGGAACACACCAACATTTGTTACTAAAGTCAGAAATGGGGTACTGGTATATATATAAATAAGGTACGGTAGGTAGCGCTAACGTAAGTAAACCAATTAAAAAGTGGAGGGTTTCAAGTGAGCCCTCAATGTCAGATCATAGGATCATAGAGTTTGAGCTGGAAGGAGCGAGTGAGGAAAACACCACCATTCGAAACCCCAGACAAACTGTGGGGCCTATGTTTAGTTCCCAACTAAAAGAAAACCTAGAGCAGGTGACAGTGCGGGGTAGTATCAAACACTACACCGTGCTGGAGCAGGCTGTAGGAGAAATAAATGTAGCAATCACCACGGCATTTGAATCCAGCTGCCCGGTAAAAACCGTGAAGGAGCATAAGGACGAAAAATGGTGGAACAAAAATTTGTCTACATTAAGAGCAAAAGTGCGTAGGCTTTTCAACAAAGCCAAGCAATACGGAAATTGGCTAGAATACTCCGAGGTGCTTACCACCTACAACAAAGAGATCAGAAGGGCAAAAAGGGAAAACTTTAGGTCCTTCTGTGAAAACATAGAATCCACGCCGGTGGCAGCTAGACTGCACAAAGCACTAGCGAAGGATAGAGTGGAAATGACAACCACTCTCAAGAAACCGGATGGGACCTTTACGGAGGATGAAGAGCAAAGAGCTCTCCACCAACTAGAAACCCATTTTCCGGGATGTAGAGGATACAGGGAGACCGAGGGCTTGATGCAACCACGGAAACCAAGTCGGGTTGACTGGAAGAGGGCAGCTTCCATCTGTACGGAAAACCGAATCAGATGGGCTATCGGCACTTTCCAGCCTTTTAAGGCCCCAGGTGTGGACGGACTAGTTCCTGCCTTCCTACAAAAGGGAGAGAGAGAACTAATGCCGTATCTTCTAAATATCTTTAGAAGTAGCTTAGCGCTCGGATATATACCGGAGCTATGGAGAAGGGCTAAGGTGGTATTTATACCGAAGGTGAGGAAGAAAGACACCACTCAACCGTAGTCATTTAGACCCATTAGTCTAACATCTTTCATGTTAAAGACAATGGAGAAGGTGATTGATAATTACCTTAGGACTATAGTGCTGGTAGGTACACCACTACACAGGAGTCAGCATGCTTACAGAGCAGGGAAATCCACAGAAACCGCCCTGTATCAGCTGACAAACCAAATAGAAGCAGCACTAGAGACAAAGGAAGTAACGATATGTGCCTCCTTGGATATAGAGGTAGCTTTTGACAACACCTCACACGAGGCTGTCAGGGCGGCCCTCGAAAGAAGGAATATCGACAGCACTATCTCAAAGTTAGAGGGAAAAATGCTGAGAACTAGAACGGCGGAGAAAAGTGGAGCCTGGTAGTTGATGAACTACTGGTTAGGCTAAACGACCTAGACGTCAAATGTCAAGGTTACGCCGATGACATAGTCATAATGGCTAGAGGGAAATTTGAGGGAACGCTCTGTGAAATTGTTCAGAGGGGCCTCAACGTAACTAGTAGATGGTGTCAAACAATGGGACTGAAACTCAACCCGAACAAAACCACGGTGATACCATTTACCAGAAGGAGAAAACTAAACTGCCTACATCCCATACTCATAGATGGGAAGGCAGTAGAATACCAACAGGAGATAAGGTATCTGGGTATCACACTAGATAGCAAACTCCTATGGAATAGACACGCTGAGGCAGCGGTAGGTAAAGCCAAACGCGCCCTATTGGTGTGCAGACATCTGGCAGGAAAAACGTGGGGTTGTAACCCCACTATCCTGCGATGGATGTACATCATGATAGTGAGACCTGCAATAACTTATGGGGCAGTTGCGTGGGGAAGTAGAATAAAGCAGGCCTCTATGAGGAAACAGGTTGAGAAGATTCAACGACTGGCGTGTGTCTGCATCACGGGGGCGATGAGGTCGTGTCCGACAGCAGCATTGGAGCTGCTGCTGGATCTGACTCCGCTGCACCTTGTGGTGGAAAGGGCCGCCAGATCAGCGATCACAATGTTCAGCAAGGAAGGAATGGGCAGAGGTAAAATAATCGGGAGCAGAGACCGAAACAGCCTCGCTGCCAAGATCCCCTGGCTGTAAGTACCAAAAGACGAAATGGTATGCAAATACCACTTCGAGAGAAACTACACAGCAATGTGCAGTAGTAAATCCGTTTGGAGCGACGAATCCTCAGCATACCACATAGAGCAAAATGCCATTAAGTGGTATACAGATGGTTCGAAGACAAAGGAAGGTACTGGTGCAGGAGTGTTTGGACCTCGTACCAGGTACTTCGAATCCATGGGAACATCCCCAAGTATCTTCCAAGCAGAGGTACACGCAATCGAAAGATGTGCACAGTTTAACCTCGACAGGAATTATCGCAAAAAACGAATTGCTATACTGTCAGACAGCCAAGCAGCCATTAAGGCCATTAGCTCATACACCATCAGATCCAAACTGGTATGGGACTGTGTGGGGAAGCTTAACAAGCTTGGCAGGGATAATAAAGTAACGCTATACTGGGTACCAGGACACACTGGTATAGACGGAAACGAAGAAGCCGATCACCTAGGAAACAAGGGATCCAGTAGCCCCTTTATAGGTCCGGAACCCTTTTGCGGCATGGGTGTCAACACCATCCACAAAAGTTTAGATAAAGAAACAAGAGGAAAATGGATGAAAACCTAGAAAGAACTTCCAGGGCTAAGGCAATCCAAAATGATGCTGGGATCTTTTAACCAGAAGAGAACAAAAGCTTGCCTGAAACTAAGCAGAAACAAGCTTAGAATTCTGACAGGATTCCTGACGGGACACTGCAGACTTAGGAAACATCTCAGGGCCCTAGGCCTAGAGAAGGATGAAGGATGCAGATTCTGTGGCTTAGCAGAGGAAACCCCCATACATCTGTTCAAAGACTGCGGAGCATTACTCCGCAAGAGACAGATGTACCTTGGGGCTCACTCTTGAACACAGAGGAGCTGTAGGTCTTGAACCACACCCAGATCCTGAAATTCCTAAAGGAATCAGGTTTAGAGGAGGCGCTCTAAATGGGTAAGTACACCAACACTTGGAGGAGGAGGGTGGGTACAATAGATCTGTAAAGGTCGCAGTACAAGTCTTCACCATCATATCTACAATCTATAATATGTCTCTTGATATCTAAAAATTCAAACTTCTTGCTTTGTACACAACGAAGTTACAGGGGGGTCAAAGGTGCCATGAGACGCTTCGAGAAAAGGTAGTACGGCTGTGCTCGACTTGGCGGGGGCACTGCCGTGTGTGCCCCCAGATATTCAATGCTGGTAGATCATTTAGCGTTACCTAGGGTGTATCTTTAGCCCTGTAGCCCAATTAACCCTGAATACTAAATGGCTAATATTTTCTAAATCTATCGATTTTTCTTCGAGATTATTTAATTTCAAGTTATGAACGCTATTTTCGTTTATGTCGTTTAAATGAAGTTCATTTTTTTTACTGGGAAAAGTGTAGAAGAAAACATCACCATTCAAGGCCAGAAAAGATTTTTATTGGTCCAACAAACTCAATTTTGTTTTGAGAGACTTGTGCACATATTTTTTTATTAAGCAGTGAGTTTTGTTCAATATGACAGATAAGTTTTTATTCTATTTTTTGTTATTCTCTTACCACCTAACAGATCCCATTCGATCTCCATTTAAGCTGCTTTTTGAATTGTCGTATTTCAAAATAAACATTGGTGGTGCAAATATGGTTTACTTTATTACGAAGAAGGTCGAAATGGTCGCGTTATTTTTCAGAAATGGTTAGAACGGCAATCGCACGACTCCAAGAGCATACCGATAAACACATAAGCTGAAAATAAATGTTGGAGTTGGTCACGAAATTTTAAGTTTAATAACATAAATTTCATGCATATAAAATTTATTTAGTACATGAATTAAATGCTGATGATTTCGATAAGCGATAGGAGTTTTGCGTTGAAGCATTGTCTGAAAGAATAGGTGCTAATGCCAATTTTCTTTTTAACATTTGTTTTTCTGACGAGTGTACATTTTTCCTAAACTCTACTGTATATATAACCGTGGATTTTAGTCCGACGTGAATCCAAGGATTTTCCGCAAAATCCATACTCAAAATCCATTAAAACTAGATGTATCGGTATTTTTGGAGACCGAATTATTGGTCCCATTTTTCTTGACGGCAATTTGAGGATGAACGTTAAACAACAATCTTGTCTGACGTTGAATTGTATTTTTCCTTTACTTTTGTTGTTTTTGTAAGGACAGATTGAACAATTAGACTTCCTTTCAACGACATTTATAACTTGAAATATATAACGTTGAAATGAAATATATAATATATACCGTTTGTAACTTGAAATTAAATAATCTCGAGAACAAATCGATAAATTTGGAAAAAGAGAAACGTTTAGATATCAAGGCAAAAATGGCTTTCAAATGAGGTATCACTGTGGTCGCGAACGGGTTAAGTGATTTGGCTACAATTACTTTGTAATTTCTTGTAAAACGTGTCCTCTCACAAACCAAGTTGACATCTTTAACTATGAGAAAAGCCCTCTGTTTCGTTTTCAATGGCCCACCTGGTATATTTAAGAAGGAAAAAAACAAAAATAACACGTACATTCGCAAATATATTCTATAGAAAATAGAGCAATAAAGAAAGATTACATTTTCTTAGAACAACGTTTAACAAGACTACTCCAACTATGCTAATCATACAATAAGAGAAAGATTAATATCTAAAAGATAAAGAGCACGCTCTAATGATGTCTAACAATAGTACGGACAATCTTCAGTCACTTTTGGCACATGAGCTCAAGATGCTCCATGTGAGCCGTTTCGCTGCGTCAAAACAAGAGATTATGAAACGGTCAAGACCTATAGTGTCAGGGGCTGAAGGCCTGCAGTCTTTCAATAACTAAGAAGCGACTAAAAACTGGATGTTAACTAACTATTGGTAGATTATCCCGGTGCGTCGGATTCAATTGAAATGTGTGCCAAAGCTTCTATGCTTGAGGATTCGAAGGTGTTTGTAGATACAGCGCTAGACAAACCAGACAAATGGTTTTGTGTCAGAATTTTGCAAACGTTACTTTTGCACTCAGCACTAACCCGATCAATGTTTATTGACAACTCGGAGCCTTGTTTTTTCTCAGAGCGATACGGCTCACGTGGAGCACCTTGAGCTCATGGGCCAAAAGAGACTGAAGATTGTCATATATCTATATCTATATATAAATTTCTCTAAGCATAGAGATAGGAATGAGAAATGTTATCTGCGCCTGATATAAATCAGCGGTGTAAATAATTTTATCTAAACTATAAATATGTATTATATTGGAAAACATCGATTATAGCAAAATTTATTGAAGACTCGTAAAATATATATTGTAACTTATCAAGGAAAACGTATTCTAAAATAAAATTGCTAAAGATTTATTGAGCACTTTAGTAGAGCACTTATTGCACTTACACTATTCCCATCAATAATTTCAAATAAATTTGATTTTCAATGAATTTGATTTGAAAAATTACACTTTTTGAATAAAAAAAAAAAAAATCTTTATACTCTTCAGAATTCTGGAATACGTATTGTAGATATTATTGTAATTTTTTTATAAAACAATATGTTATAAAGCAAGGAAATCAAGTATAACAAAAATTAAACTGTTTTATTCATTTCGGCTAAATTTTTAGCAAAACCATACAGTTGTGGCTTGACTAAAATTAAGTGCTTTTTTGGTAGCTATAGCTAATAGTAACTATAACTTATAAATTTGATTAGTTTTGTAAAACTGTATTTTTTAATAATGGACAACAGAGGTATTCATGCAGATAAATCTATTAGTTTCTAGAATCTAAGTGAGAAATTGATAAATGGGTGCCATCAATATGGAGTAATTCGATGAATTCCAGTTCAGCCGATTAAACCGGAACGTTTTGAATAAAGAGGAGACAAGAAAATCATGTTATAGGGAATAAGCAAGTGATTTAAATTTACTTAATTACACCTAAATCATTATTTTCTCATTTTGAGTATATATAATTCCAAAAAACTTTAATCAAAAAGTGTAAAATAAGAGAGTCAAATTCAAATTTGCGAAACGCATCACTATTGGTCAAATCGAAGCACGCCGTCACATGGCATGTTATGAGATTTATCGGCCTCGATTTTTATACTGTGCTAGTCGTGTTTAAAAGAATTTACTTTTCTTTATATTTTTGTAGATTTTTCCATTACTTTATGCAATTTTGGAAGACAGTGGCATTATAAATTATTAAGAACAATGACTCAAAGTGGTTTTGTCAAAGCTTTGTCTTATATAATGTCTTACCCGATCTCGTTGTTCGATCTCGTTCCTTTCTACTGCCTCAGACCACTCAGACCACTACCTCTCAAAGATCAAAATAAGACTTGAGCCTAGAAACACTAGATTACACAGAACCTCAAAAATGGTAAGATTTGACGTAGAACGACTCAAGAACAGTCGAGAAGTAAGTAAGAGACTGAAAAACACAGACCTAAACAGCTGGGACCAACTGAAGGAGACTCTTGTCAAGGCGGCCAATGAACTCGCCCCTCTCGCTAGAAGAAGGAAGCATCCGTGGTGGACTGAAGACTGTGACAATGCAATAGCCCAAAGGCAGATAGCCTGGGTGAAATGGAATTCTAAAAAGACCAAGGAAAATTGGCATAAATTTGTGGAACAAAGAAAGCTTACAGCCAAGATAATTCGGGGAACTAAACGAACGTTCACCCGGACTCCCAACCCGGACTCGCTTCATTGGAAGAAGTTGGCCAGATCATTCAACTTCTTAAGAATAATATAGCAGCTGGAGAGGACTCTATCGTTGCTGAACTGTGGAAAGGTGCTGGAAACAATGCCGTGCGCAAGCTAACCGAGATCATCCAGGACATCTGGGAAACAGAGAAATTACCACCTGATTGGAAATCTACTGTGATCCATCCTCTTCACAAAATGGGAGATTTTACTGATCTAAACAACTACCGTGGAATTTATCTCGTCTCGGTAACATACAAGATTCTCTCGAAGGTGTTACAAACAGGGGTAGAAAATCAGTTGGATAGTCAACTGGGAGAATACCAGGTGGGCTTCAGGAAGACCCGATCCTGTGTTGAACAGATCCTCAATCTCAAACTGTACTTGCTTACTCCAAGATGAGAAACCGCAAGGTGGTCGTCACCTTTGTTGATTTTAGAAAGGCCCATGATTCCATTGATAGAGAAACGCTTAACAAAGTACTCCAGGAACAAATCCCGCAGACTCATCCTAGAAACTTTGAACAACACCCAGTCCAAGATTAAATTTAGAGGCAAAATTTCAGAAAGCTTCGAAATAAAAACTGGAGTGAGACAAGGAGATGGACTTTCCCCACTTCTCTTCAACTGTGTTCTTGAAAAAGTAATGAGAGAATGCCGCAAGGAACTGAATAATTTGGGTGCTCAGAGTGGTATCTACCTGGGACGTAAGTGCGATTGACTGGTTGTAGATTGCCTGGCCTTTGCAGATGAAATGGCACTGTTTGCTGATTCTCTTGAGATGGCAACAATGCAGGTAAACTGCTTCAGAAAACAGGCTGCCAAAGTGGGTCTTCAAGTGTAGCTGGATAAAACAGAATTCCTCATCAATATCAGAGAAGCAAACAGAGAGATGTTACTAGAAAAGGGGATGTATCCCTTACATCCCAGTATAAAAGGACTGAGAAATCTGTATCTCGGCGAATGGATTGAACCCAACGTATCCGAGAGAACATCATGATCCAAGAGAGTCAACAAGTTAGAACTAGCCTATCGACTGACTAAGAACACTTACAATAAGAAATGCCTGTCACGCAACCTGAAACTTAAGCACTACACATCAGTCTTACGACCAGAAGCCCTGTATGCCATGGAATGTCTTTCCTTGAACCGAAGAGGTCTAGTAGAGAAATTGGAAATCAGAGAGAGGGGAATCCTCAGGAAGATCCTAGGCCTGGTAATGGAAGATGGGGAATTCGGAAGGTGGCATAACTCTGAGCTCTACGAACATATTGAGATGCTCTCTGACTGTGCAATGAAAAGAAGGGTAGCTTTCTATGGCCACGTTGCAAGATTGCCTCCAAACCGACTAATAAACCGTCTGTTCACCTTCTGCCAAAACAAGAAGCTTCGTACCACTTGGTTGACAGAGACCGAGAAGGATATTAAAGAACTGGGAATAACAGATTTCAAAAACAGACAGTCTGTGAGACGCACCCTGAAGGAAGTCCGTGGATTTCAGGAAAAACCTCGAAGGAAAGGTACCCCCTGGACAGAAGAGAGAAAGGAGTTACACCGGCAGAATATGCGACAATACTGGGCAAAGGTCAAAGCCCAACAGTTGAACAAGCGTGGTCCAAAGTAGGCCTATTCGAAAGAAGAAGAAGAAGAAACTGGTATACATATTGCATTCTGCCATTCTCCATTCCGTTTGTGCTTTCAATTTTTCACCCGTCTCGGCAATTCTAAACCCTCTCACATTTCATTTAAATGCTCTTTAATATTATTGTATAACTAAATTCAATCATGTCCTGTCTTGTTTAATACTAGTAAAACAACTAAGTGCTTTTCATATTCAAAGGTATCAGTAAAGTCTGTCGATCAATATACATCATTTACGTGTGACCATGAATAGACATTGGTAATATTGGTTAAAATGTCTAAATTCAGCTTTAATCATCTATGAAATGGATAGTTTTGTCTAATCCTATTTAACCTTATCTAGTCGTATCTAATTTTGCGTAGACTTGCTCAATACTGTCTAATCTTGGACAAACAAGGCCAAATGTAACCAATTTTAACCTTGTATAGATATATCCAATTTTTAAGTCTTGATCAATATTTCCAGAGGCATCATTAAAGTTTATCGATTAATAAACATCAATAAAATTGCTCAATATGGCCTAATTTGTCTTTAACCATCTTTGAAATTGAGAAACAATCTTTGTTATTCTTGATGTTGGCATTCCGGTACTAGACAATATCTATAAAATGTTTTTTCTATTTTGCGTCTAAAACTGAGTTATTAAAGCACACATGTTGGTTAATGGGTCGCCGGGTGCTTTAATAATATAATTTTTCGTTTTAAAGTTGACAACATTAAAATTTACAGCTATCAAACTGTCAAAAGTCAAAAGTGTCATATTTTCGGCGAGATAGTTTTGAGGATATGTGATGATGTGTGGAAATCGCAAATACACAAATAAAATTAATTAATGGTAATAAACGATATAACAAATATTTAATTTAAATTCTGTCCTTGAATGGTACAATTATCAAAAGCATTAATAGTGACGTTGGATGTATCTTGAGCAGTAACACTCACACCAGGAACAGTGCTACTATTTCTGATGATATCAAACTGCTACAGTGGTGCACTAGATGAACATCCAAGTAGGTTGATATTTGCTTGCTCAAACCCAAGCATTTTCGACACTACTATATTTTAGCGTCAACATATCTCTCCACGACAGCAGAAGATTTCCATCCACCATGATTTTTTATCGTCAACAAAACACTGCCATGGTTGTCCAAATGAGTCGCACTACTTCGGAAACAATGTCCAGTATAAAGATCGAAGTTTGGAAATTTAAGAAATGTGGCATTGTCTTTTGATATTCTCCCCATAATATTAATACCAATTGGACTAGTTGCTCACTGTATTTTATATATATAATATATAATTTTTCGCTCACACTCATATTGATATTGTGTATTTTAATTATCTTAAAAACAATGTTATTGCTTTAGTTCTGTTAGTGCCATGAAAATGGACTGCAACTCTCTCTGGACTGTATAAATCAATATCCTGTGTAATATAAGCCAGGAAGTAGTTACTTCAACATGAGATTTTTTCGTAGGCTTTATAAGATTTAATATTATTGAGCTACGAACAGGTTGAACATGTTTATATATTTTAGCTACATTTGTTTCGCTTTAATAAGTTTGTAAATACTAATTTAATACACAATTTTTGCCTCTTACACTATTATTAGATAACCCAACTATTCGCTACAACCGTTTTTCAGCAATCAAACAAAACTTAACGTAATCATCTTACATTATTTTTGGCCACCAATCCCTCTTTTTATTCGGTAATATTCTATTGTAACCTGTAACTATTCTATTTCTATTTTATTTTCTATTGTAACTAGTTGTAAACTATATATCTTGAAATAGTCTCTACTTTACGGATGACATGTACCTGACCTACTTGATACGTATAAAAATCTAGAGAGCCACGCAACATGATAAATTAACTATTTTAATCGAACGTGTGGCTTAGTACATGCGAAATGTATATAGACAGCTAAAGCGTTAAACTATTTTTAAACGTTTCCTTTCCTAATGAATAATGTTTAAGAAATTCAAATAAACTAAGGGCGTAATTTACTTTCTTTACAAAGTGCAGTGATGTTTCCATTTATTTCAATAAAATTGCATGCATAAATAATTGATACTAAACTAAATCAAAGTTAAACATTCTCTCTTTGATTGCGGTTCAAAGTTGCGAGCCTTTGAAGTCCAGTGGTCGACGCAAGAAATTACGAATTCGTATACGACCAATGACTAAATAATAAATGAGACAAGCGAATATAAAGCCACAAAATTACTTCCATTATGTTTACTATATTTGTTTATAGTATTAATTAATACACATATAATGAATATTTTGTGAAATTTATTGCTTGCCAAATTCATTGAATAAAAGAAAGAGAGAGAGAGTAAAACTTTAGTACACTTTATAACACTTGTTAAACAATTGCCCAAAACATTAGTAAAAGAATATAAATTTGTGCATTAAATGTTTGGATCATACATTTTAATTACACAAATATTCTGAAATTCTTTCAGCGATCCATGATTTTTTTTTTATTTAACGACTACTGCAGTTTTTTTTTAATAGTACCAATATGATATTATATATCTATTTGCACTTTATATTATCATTATCGTATAGGGCTATTAGAGACCACGTTAGGCAACAATTACATGTTTTTGGAAGCCTTCCTTGCAGCCCAAAATCTTTGTTCGGTTTGAGATGTCTTCCTAATTCAGTCCAACCTGTTGGAGATCATTTCTCACCTCCCTGACCCATTTGTCAAACACTTTAGGTCTACTATCAAGTATTTTTAAAATTCGTTTTTGTTAGTCTCTTCTCATCCATTCTAAATAAATGCCCATAAAATTTGATTCTCCGTTATCTCATGGATTCAATTCGTCTTTCATTTACCTGACAAAGTTCTTCCCTTCCTCTTAACCTATATCGCCCATCCACGATTTTTGGACCCATTATCTTATGAAGGATCTTCCTTTCAAATTTCTCAGCTTCTATGAGTCCTGCTTTCCCTGTCATTTGGAGGCATTCACTAGCATACAGGCATTCCGCTTTAATCACTGTATCGTAGTTTCTCAGTTTAACTCCCTTAGAGATGGCTTTCTTCTTGTCTAAAGCATATGTTCAGCGAAAAGCAAAAACAAAAACTACTACTAGCTCTTTTGACATATTTAATTTAATTAATCGTTTCACCGTGAAGAAAATACACTGATTATTAAAACTAGTCTTAACTAAACTAACCATTAATTATACTCTAATCTACAATACAACGGCGCGTAATCTACTTCACCCACTGGTGTCCAAAAGTTTTCACTAAACGTTCCAGGAACATCACACATCACATACTTAGCTCTAAGTCCTCGTACTAAACTAGTTCGTGAGGTTTATGTCTTTTCAGTCTTCTTATTCTACGTGTATCCAGGAGTTGGGTCGCTTCGGCGTTGACGTGGTTCTGGAGCGTTAGTTCGTGGTTAGCAGCAAGTCTTTTAATTGCACTGGTAACATCTTCGATGCCCAGGTCCCGTTGAATGTCGCTATTTCGTACATACCACGGTGCATTAACAATATTTCGTAGAACCTTGTTCTGGAATCGCTGAATTATGTTTATGTGACATGATTTGGCAACACCCCCAGAGTTGAATGCCATAAGTTCACAGTGTTTTTAAAGTCTGGTTATATAGTAACACTTTATTGTATATTGACAATTTTGAGTTGCGACCTATTAGCCAATACATTTTACGATATTTTATACCTAATGCTTCCAATTTTTTCTCTATATGTTCTTTCCAAAGTAGTATTGTATCTAGGGTTATACCTAGGTACTTTACTGTGTCTGAGTATGGTATAATGTTATTGCGAATGGCTAAAGGTGTATGGTCCATGATTTTCTTGTTGGTAAAGTTGATATGAGTAGATTTGGTTTCATTCAGCTTTATCTTCCAATTTTGCATCCATCTGGATATTTTATTTGTAGCTTGCTGAAGTTTTTCTGTAGCTTCAGTTGCATTATTTGCAATTGCCATAAGTGCAGTATCATCTGCAAATGTTGCTGTGGAGAAGTTTTCAATTTCTGGTAGATCGCACGTATAGTATAAACATACATCCGTGTCCCAGCACACTACTTTGTGAGACACCTGCTTGTATTTCTTTTAGCTCAGTGTAATCATTTTCCTGTTTTATGCGAAACATTCTATCTGTAATATATGACTTTAGCAGTTCAATATGCTGTTTTGGAAGAAGTCGGTTTAATTTGTAAACAAGTCCCTAGTGCCAAACCTTGTCGAATGCCTGCGCAACATCTAAGAAGATCGTTGCGCAGACTTTCTTTACTTCTAAAGCCTTTTCGATAATGTCTGTAATTCGATGTACCTTCGATCTACTGTAGAATGCTTACATCTAAATCCAAATTGATAATTGGGAATTAGGTTTTTCTTCTCAATGATTGGTTTTAATCTCTTTAAGAGCAGTTTTTCAAACAATTTAGAGATTATCGTTAGTAAGGATATGGGCCTATGTGATTTGACTTCATGTAGTGGCTTGCCAGGTTTTGGTATCATGACTACTTCTGCTATTTTCCAGATATTTAGAACATTTTTAAAAAACCTAAGCGCTTCATTGAACAGATGGGTTAATTTAACAATACCTTTTCGTGTGAGCTGTTTTAGGATTTCTCCTGTGGTGAAGTCGAAGCCTGGTGCTTTCCTTGAGTTTAGGTTTGTTGTTATCTCGTTCGCAACTTCTTTCGTGGTGGTTAAAGGGATTCTCCCTTCGTCTTGTTTAACTATCTCTAGCAGCGTAATGTCTGTTTGTGTTTCATACGGCATAAAAGTTTCTTCTAGATACTTGGCGAAAAGTTCTGCTTTTTGCATGTATTCCCTTGCCCAGAACCCATTTTCCATTCTTAGCGGCGGAGCTTGGTTAATCAATCTTTTTTGCTTGGTTTTTTTAGCTGCCTTCCATAGCGAGTATTCGGTATCACTATGCGCTCTTAGACCTTCAAGGTAGCTACTAATTGAGTCTTCTTTAATTTTTTTGATTAATGTATTTGGCCGCTGTGTTCTGTTATTTAGAATATTTCTATCTATTGGATCCCAAGTTTATTGCCATACTCTTCTAGCTTTCCTCTTTTCCTTTATCAGTTCCGTGATTTCATTTGGGTAGTTATTTCCCACTGTTTTCCTGATGGAGGTTTTGGTATTATTCCATGCTGCTTTTTGTACGTCTTTCATAAACTTTACTGCTTCAGTATCAAGGTGCTCTTTGTTTTTTAATTCAACCTCTAAGTTTACTAGATTTTCCAAGTCTATTCTAAAACTTTTCCAGTCAGTTGGCTTGTTAGTCTTCTTTTTTAATGATTCTTTCACTTATGGTTAAAATTATTAATTATTGATATGAATTCAGGTCAAAATTTTCTTCGATATTAGGGAAGTTGGGTGATATCTTGCTTGAGACAAAGAACTCAAGCAGATCAGGGATTTTGTTACGATATGTTGGCCAATATGTGGGCTTACCAATCGAGTGGAAGTTGCACCCTTGAGTATCTTCTTGTAGTCATTTTTCTTTAAGTTGTACCTGGGTACCTGTATAAACCAACTAATAGTTTCTGTTTGGTTGTTTGAATTACTACCATTGTTAGCTGCACTTCTTGTCTTTGGAGGTGTTGTGACTCGTAGTGTTTGATACTATTTTTGATTAGTATTGCGCTTCCTCTTTTAGATTGATTCCGGGAATGAGTTGTGTGGTAGACTTGGTATCCCCGCAGTTTTATGTGGGAATGATTTGTAAAGTGTGTCTCTGAAATAATACATATGTCTATGTTCTGTGTGTCCAGGAATAATTGAACTTCATTTTGTCTCTCTAGAAGCCTATTAGCATTCCAAGTCGCTATTCTTAGGTCTTGTTGATCCATTAGTTTATCTGGAAGCGGCTGCTATATTGCCTATTTCTAATCCGTTCAATCTTTCCGAAAGAGATTTCATGTTTTTTTCTTGTGTAACAAATTTTATCATTAAATCTTGCATCATTTGTAGCATCGTTTGTTGTTCGTTGTGGCTTTGTGTATTATTTATATTTTATTGTGTTGCTTGAGCAAATGTGGTGTAATTTCTTGTTTTGAGAATATAAATATTCACGTTTCCTTGTGTTTACTGGTTCCACCTTCCTTGATTGTTAATGGAATCCTTCCGTTTCTGCAGTTCTTTCGCTACTATGCACCCATGATAGTGCACTACTATGCACCCACGATAGTTTGCAACGTGATTCTCTCCGCAATTTGAGCAGAGAGGTTCTGTATTCAATGGTTTCTTACACGCAGATGAAAGGTGATCACCTACGCATTTGACGCACCTTGCTTCGTGTCCACACATTTTTTGGGTATGACCATACCTCCTGCATTTATATGAAATAAATATACTTTGCTCTAAATATTTTATAGTTTATATTTATATGATACGGAATATTTTTTATTGTATTTTATTTATTGTAATTTATTGTAGAATCTTTAGTAGTCTAGCTTCTCTTCTGCTTCGGCAATTTTCTTTTCTTTTTTTTAATGAAACTCTTGCTGCTGTTCAATCACTTTTGGCAGTCGTATCAGCCTCAGTACCTTTTCATTGGAAATATTATGAAAAGCAATTGAAAAAAATTGCAGTAGACGTGACGTTGACCCCATGTCACCTGAAAAAGGTAAAAGAATGCTAATAAATTTTTCCTTTTTATAATATTTACAATGTTCTTCAAATGCTACTGTGCTGTCCAATGGACAATCAATTTTCACATCAATATTTACACTTGTTTCATCAATGAAATTCATGACTCAGTTCACGCGTTTTACAGGCGCAGGGCCCCCACCAGTCATGAGACGTTGGTGTTTCATTGTTGGGTACCGAAGGAGACACAGACCCGTCTGCAACTTCACATCTATTAGAAAGTTTTGCGCATGCGCATTGTTGTAGCAGAACATAGACGTAGTGAATTTTGTGAGGGGTTTATTTTGTAACTAGAAAATGTAGTAACTAACTATTGTTTTCATCTGCCTGCACTAATCATCATAATCATTTAATCAAACCTGCATATTTCGGGTGAAATAGTTGTTCTAAATTTAAATGTTGAATACAAATAATAAATCCATTAAAAATACAGTTGAGTTGCTTGTATGAAAACTTGTAATATATCCAGGGAAAAACGTAAATAAATTAATATTCCCATCAAATTAAATAAAAAAAAATCGCCAGATCCTCCATCTGGAAAATACAAATTAAATTTTGAAATTAAAAAAAACAGAAAAAAACCTTACATTGGACCGAGAGTTCGCACTGCCGCGCGTATGTTGTCTTGATTTATCTTCCCGCTTCGCGGCGGGCAACCTAATCTAACCAGGGTTAAACCAACGGCCTTTGCCACTTTGTCCTACATTGGACCGAGAGTTCGCGCTGCCGCGCGTATGTTGTCTTGATTTACCTTCCCGCTTCGCGGCGGACAACCTAATCTAACCAAGGTAAAACCAACGGTCCTTGCCACTTTGTCCTATATTGGATTGTGAGTTAGCGCTGCCGCGCGTATGTTGTCTTGATTTATCTTCCCGCTTCGCGGCGGACAACCTAATCTAACCAAGGTAAAACCAACGGTCCTTGTCACTTTGTCCTATAATGGATCGAGAGTTCGCGCTGCCGCGCAATAGTTGTCTTGATTTATCTTCCCGCTTCGCTTTGTTATTTTAAATTATTTTTCCTACTCACCTCAATATTTATTCACTACCAAACTGTGTTCCCGCCACTTTGTTTTACGTTAGTTCAATTTATACCACGGAGGCGCTACCAGTCACGGGTCTGTCTCTCCTATTGATCCCATTGTTGTTGTCAACTTTCGTTTTCTGAAATTATTTTTGATAAAATAATTGCATTTTGAAATAGAAAATATCATGCAACAATTCGATTAGATGGGAACAAAATTGTTGTCACTTACTTTTGTTTCTGATTTAGTTCTGTTCTGTTTGCTGGTATGTGGTGTCCACCCTTTACTTATAAATTTCATCATTACCCTTTCCCATGCTTCAGCTTTCTGTTTCAAATCAACAGCACTTGTTCTTGTAATAACAGCCTTTTGCGGTTCATGTAATGCACACTTTTTACTTCATCAATAATAACAATTTTAAGGTTATATTTACAATCAGCCTTGGCGATTTGAGTAATTTGAGTTAGTGTTGCCACCATAAGCAATCAAATATCCCTAAATGTCCCTAAACAAGGCTTCCTTCTGGAAGGAAGCCTTATTTCACGACTATGAAACGAGGACGCCTCAGAGATTTAAGGAAGCCTTCATCAAGGCGTCCTTATTCCTTATGTTAAGGAGCGACTATGAATACGGGGGTTAATCATGCAGTATACCTAGTTTAGGGCTAGGGTTTTATTTACACGATTTCATTAGTTCACTTATTCTAAACTATCTTTATACATAGTTTCGAGTAACTTTCCGATCTTACACTTGAACACTCTCTCGTTTCTAATCTTTTGACATATAGTTCTCCAGTATTCGCTTCAGGCTCCAGATTTATTCAACACATGACCTTCCTTTGATAAATCCCGCTTGATATTTACCAAGTTGGCGATCCACTTACTCTACAAGTCTCTTCTGTAGCGCTTTAGACAGCCCCTTACATGCTAAAGGAGCTATAGAAATGCCACCGTAGTTGTTAGGATCCTTTCTATCATCTTTTTTTGTGTAGGAGATGGATCATAGCATTTTTCCAATCTTCAGGGATAATACCAGTTTCCCATATATTATCTATTTCTTGCTTTAAAATTTGGAATGTGATTTCTCCACCACATCTTAGCATCTTTGCCATGATATAGTCTTCCCCTGCTGCTTTCGTTGTTCTGTAGGTCTGCGATTATTTCACAAACTTCTTCTACATCTGCTGGGAATGAATTTTCATTCTGTTTCTTTTGGTCTTCTCTTGACCATTTATTTTTTGGATCTTCGCAATTCAACAACTTCTCGAAATATGTGGCTAATATCTCACTATTTTTAATCTTATTTATACCTAGTTTTCCATCTTCCCTTCAAAAATCCCATGCTGGACGGCTGATTTATTTATTTGCATTTTAAAGGTCCTGTAGTAGGTTCTAGTGTTATTCCTTTTAAATTCCGTGTCAAGGTTCTGAATTTCTTCTTGTTTCCTTTTGGATTGCCGGAGGATCTTAGTTGTCTGTTTGCATACCTCTTTGTATGTCTTAAATTTATCTTCAGTTTTGTCTGCATACCACGCTTTATTCGCTGCAGCTCTACTATCGACTGCTACATCACAGTGGTCCACCATCGATGTCTGCGAGTTCGTTGCCGCAGACATCGTTCGTATTCGCCATCTTCTTTCGGATATCCCCGAGAAATTATATTATGAAATTAAATTTCAGAAAATAAATTATCAAACTTTTCGTTTGAAAATAAATGTTTACTAATGAAAAATGTCAACATTAAAGTAGAACGATGTAGAGGTAAAGCAAGTTCTTATTTGCATTCTAAAGGGTCTTCCAATACGGTTCCGAACTACGAAGTGAAAGAACCTGTCGCATTGGCTGTCATTTATCAACTCTGTTTTGGCAAATTGTTTAAACAAAATGGGTGTTCTGTTCGGGCAACGTTCCGCGAGTTCAGAAAATAACAAACAGACACCAGTACGGCGACCAAACGCAAGATCTGCCGAAAACATCGCCGCTGTCCGAGAGTGTGCAGGAGAATCCGAGGCAATCGATTTCGCGTCGCTCACAAGATCTTGACCTTTCGCAAACCACAAATTGGCGAATTTTGCATCATAACTTGGGCCTGCACCGGTACAAAATTAAACTTACCCAGAAGCTGAAACGACTATAGACAACGACGTGTGTTCGCTAAATAGGCCCTGGAGCAGTTGGAAACCGAGCATAATTATAATAAAAAAAAGTCTTCACCGATGTGGTCCATTTCTGGATGAATGGGTATGTCAATAAACAAAATTGTCGTATTTGGGACTGTTTGAGAATTAACAATTAAAAATAATGGACTGAATGGTTTTCGGGATTCAGAACAAATATGGTATTGATAAAACTAGTATATAGCGATATTTCATAACAAAACAAAACTAAGCTTTTTATTGAGTATAAAATAAAGATCATGCTAGTACAAAACAGCGAGATTAATGAGTTAAATCAATTGAGATAATAATTGAACAATATATTTAGAATAATGATAGTAAGTCTTTACTCAAATGTGTGACCGGTGGATCCTATTAATCGCACCGGTCTTTCCGACACATGGACGCGTGAAGAAGTCTAGCGACGGGTAGTAAGGCCGCCGCCATTCTTCTCGCTACCACGTGTAGTGAGAATTCCGATCTCCGGTCACGAGTCATACAAGGTCTCGTGATCCAAGGAGAAGGGCCTAATGAATTATAATATATTGAGGTTTGCGGCGGGTTGTAAGGCCGCCGCCCTGAGACCTAATTAGCAAGGACTTACATGAGTGAATGAATAACGAGCTGAACTGGAGCGCTTGAACTTGAGTTGTTAGCACTAAGACGGTTGAACCAAAAGAGCGAATCAGGATCTTCCGCAGACCGGGGTTGAGATGGACATGCGCGCTGGGAGCAGTTTTGCTGGAGCGGTTGAGAAGCTTGAAATATAGTTGCCGCTATTCTTTTTCCAACAGGGACCATACTAATCCACATGAGGTCCAAGAATGTCCAATGCATCCCGAAAAAGTTACTGTTTTTCACATTTCCGGATTTGGTGGCGGCATCGGTTAATATTTCTTTGAGAACGACGTTGGCCAGGCCATCACCATCAACGGGGAGCGCGAATTGGATAATATAGACAGCAGTGACATGTGGTTTCAACAGGACGGCCTTGCGTGCCATACAGCTTTTGAGACATTTGACACATTCTGCACGAGCGATTTGGGGGCATGGTCTTCTCACGTGGAAGTGATGTGAAATGGTCACCGAGATCGCGCAATTTAACACTGTTCTTGTGCGATTTTCCAACTCGCAAGTCTATGCGAATAAGCCACAAACCACAGCGGCCCTAAAACCCAACATAACTCATGCCATTGGTCAAATTCAGCCTGATTTACGCACCAGAGTAATGGAAATTTGGATATTTCGGATGCGCGCCACCCAGTGAAGCGACGAATATTGCCAGGGTATATATTATATATATTCCATACATAATAGCATCGATAGGCCTTTCAAACAAATAAAAAAATTGGATGATATCTCACACACACTTTGTTTTACTCAGAGACTAAGTTATGAGACTCCAGCTTTTTTATCCATTCGCTGTTTCGGCTAGGCCTGACCAACGCGTTGGCCAAATTTTGACATATCTGAAACATTATCCCTTTCCTTAAATTTACGCACTATCTATGGTTGCTTTTATTGACAAATTATTTCCAATAAAATTTCTTGAAATTTTCATTGCTTATCGAATTTAACGGTTTTGGTGCAACAGCAAAAATTCGTGGATGTTGCAAACTTTCTACACCTACACTTTACCAAAGTTGAATAAACACTATCAAAGTTGTATACCTTGTAGTAGAACACCCGTTATTAACTACTAAGAATATAATTAACAGGTTGTGTTACAGTGCATACAAGAAAATTTAATAATTTCCTTTAATTTTGTACAAATATACAACACAGATTAATTGAAAGATTATTAAAATGCAAGTCTCGATGGTAGAAATGATAAGGACGTATAATAAATAAAAGTAAATACATGATTTGCGTGTGTAAATATCAGCGGTAAATTATATTTGGATTGCGGTCGATTTTCTTTCGCCATATATAACATGCAGGTAAGAGAGACTTCCGAAGTTAAAATCGAAGTATAGAACGAATAATTATCTCTAAATACAATCATATAGGTATTTATATACGTAGGTAAAATATCTCAACTTTAAATAATAAGAAATATCATATAAAAGGATAATTTTTATGATTCCGGGATTTTGGTACTAATAATTTTATTAAATCGTAACACACGGATTATTTACAGTTAGTATATGTGCTGCTGTAATATGGTATACTTTTGTAATGCAGTATACTACAATATACAAGTATTACATAAATGCGTATATAAATGTTCTAGAAGGCTATTAAATAATGTATTAATAATTAATTACCTTTTATTTAATTCCGTGTTTTAACAACATGATTTAGTTTTCAATGAAGTCATCAAAAGTAATCACAAAATATTGTTTCATAAATTAAAAAATGTCTTGTGAAAGTATTACATAATTTTAAATACAATAGAAAACAAATTCTCAAAATTCTGAACCCTAGTTATCAAGATTACATGAGTCAAATTTGCTCGTGTATGCATGTTTTGACCCTTATCGGTCTCTGGGTTGTAATTTGTGTGGTAAAATCTAGGGCAAGAATATTACATTATTATCACTTCGTTAACAGAACACCAAGATGAGGGACATTAAAGTGCGGTAAATCAGAACCAAACTGGTTTACAGTGGCCGGTAGTTATACATGATTATAGTATATGAATCCGCTATTGAGCTGGATAATACTTTCAAACTAACATTTTGAGACATGGACATTTTTAGTTGTTTATTATGTACTTCGGCACCCTTAACACGAATGATGATTTTAATAAACAGTTCGAAAGAATTTGTTCTTTTGAAACCATTTATTCAAAAGTAATATGTCTTTAGGTGAACTACTGGATGACCAGTGGTGAAGTATTTAAATTAAAAACTATTTTGACTAAACAGCGTATTGTAAAACTGGCTAAAGACTTGTGACTAGCAGAGATCGAAATCTCATCTGCAACCATCAGACTAGAGTCTTATTACTAATGACACTGTATATTCTGAAGGAGGACAAGCGAACAACAATTATAGTATTCAGTACACTACAAAATGAACAAACTTTCTCAATAGACCGGGTATGCAAAAATGAGGGTTCGTACCTAACAGATTCGTGAACAATTTCTATTCATTTGATCAAAAATACTCCGACTAGGTATATATATATATATATATATATATATATATATATATATATATATATATATAAATATTTATATATATATATATATATATATATATATATAAATATTTATATATATATATATATATATATATATATATATATATATATATATATATATATAGTGTGTTAGAGAAAGAACTCCCTAGTTTTAAGTATAAATTTAATGTTGAAACTAATGAAAAACTACATCAACGAGTAGGTAGATACAATAAAAGAGAGTACTTTCAAATTTTGTTTTTCATATCAATGGACTTCAAAGTGGGATACATTTGTTGCCCTGTACACGTTGAGACGATATTTCCCTCCTCGCCACGCATTCACTAATATATCAGGTGTAACTGTTCCAACCGCCGCAACGATTCTTTCGCGTAAATGAATGATGTCTCCGCTATTTTCCCTGTACACAACATTTTTTATGTGGCCCCAAAAGAAAAAGTCCAATGGGGTTAAGTCCGGCGTTTGTGATGGCCAAGAGATTGGGCCAGTTTTGCCTATACACCTTCCCGGAAAGAGAGCCGCGCGCACGTAGTTAGTGTAATGAGGTGAATCGCCATCTTGTTAGAAGAAACACAAGCGCTTTTTCCGTCTCAATATTATCCATTTGGAGAAAGACATACTCTGTTAACAAGTCGCATTAATTGTCCCCATTTATTGTTTGTTCTACAAAAATTAAAGGACCAATCACATGATCTTCCATCAAGCCGCACCAAACATTAACTTTGGGAGAGTCACGTTGATCACGATGAATAAATTCATGAGGAATTCTCTGACCCCCAAATCCAGTTGTGACGATTTACTGTTCCACTAACATAAAATGTATCCTCATCAAATCAAAAAGAAACTTTTTTCTACAAATTGTTATCATCCTCAATTCTGTTTAGAAAGTCAACAGCAAACTCTAACCTTTTGATTTTTCAGGTTTTATATCATATAAGAGTTGCAATTTGTAGGTACGAAAATGTAGTCTTTTGCACATAACATCATACACGGTACCTTTAGGCATTCCTAATTGGTAGTCTCCAGTCTGGTAGTCTGGCCAATGACTTCATTGGGCACCGAACACACGAAACACGGATCTGTTTAACAAAATTCAGTATAGACACAACTTCCGTGTAGTTCTCGGAATACTTGGTGATTTCTATTTTAAAACACTACCGCTTTCCTTGAAAGAATGTAGCTAATGACGGATAGTATTTCAACACCAAACTGAGGTCTAAAATTACGTTGTACCGTTATAACATTCAGTTTGCACAAGAGAAATAACACACTGCGCTTTTGCACTGCACGCCTGAACTGAACTGCACGAGCGAACGAAAGCCTGGCGCCGTATCAAGGTCAAGCAGGCGAGCCAACTGCAAGGGAGTATAACTTGGACAGTTGATTAATTAAATAGCACAAATTAGTATAGTCTGTATCTCCTTGAACAGTTTCTATAACACTATAAAACTAGGGAGTTCTTTTTCAAACGCACTGTTGTACATATACATGAGGTACGCCGAAAAATATATTCGGATCTAATGAGGCCTTCCGAACTGTTACCGAACTGTGACAAGTCTCATTCGAAGCTTGTGTCGTCCTAATTGGGAAAGCCTAACTTTTGGATGTCCTAACTTCCACCTAATGAGACCTGTGACCGAACTATGGCGAGCCTCGTCCGAATCTTGCCCCATTCTAATTAGGAAAAGCGAAGCATGGCATGCCGAAGAAATTCCAAACTATATTGTTATGAGTAAACTTAAGAGTAAAACTAGCTTAGGAAGATCTTTGGAATTACTGATTACAACCTTATATGAATAACCAAAGGGTTATTACGAAGTTAGGCATACGAAATTCGGTTGTTATTTGGAAAATCTGTGGCATGACCTAACTTAAATATATCTTTGGAATTCCAGCACT
The DNA here is from genome assembly GCA_944588485.1 of Phosphuga atrata. Classification (NCBI taxonomy): domain Eukaryota; kingdom Metazoa; phylum Arthropoda; class Insecta; order Coleoptera; family Silphidae; genus Phosphuga; species Phosphuga atrata. The sequence continues at coordinate 31,987,054 of OX155898.1, forward strand.
ATATCACTTTGAATTTCATTACGCGCATGCATCCACACACTTACTCTTTCCAAAGACCAATATTTCCAAACCTGATCAAGATATAGCTCCAGTTACTTACTATTCTTTCAAATACTTTATGATGCATCAAACATTTTAAATTTTCGTTAAAATTTACTTTTAAACTGCGTTTTTCCCCAAAAGTGTTTCTCATTAGCAATAAAAGTTATCGGAAACATGAACCTAAAATTAAAATACTGAACTGAACATAAACTAAAAAAATAATCTAAGTCGGCAGATGATTGAGGAAGTTGAGGAAGTATTGAGGAAGTAGAGAGATGAAGTATATAAAAGTGTGTCCTCTGTTTCAACTCTTTGTGGTGATTGGGATGGTGGACGGAAAGTTGTAAATAGCAACAAAGAAAAACCAAATAAGAAAGCAAACAACAATTTAATCAATTTTAAGTTTAATAATTTATTTATACAATTTATATATTATAGAAAGTAATGGAACCCAGTGAATATTTACTAACAAATAGTCTAAATATACCACTTATTCCTGTGCCTGTATTTTACTGATTCATTTAAAGAGAGTTCATTTCAAAATAAATATTTACTATAACTCAATGTGTTTGTGGTTCTATCAAACTTATTAGTCTGCTTACTTTTTCATGTAAGTTTTTTTTTCTTAAGCGTTTAAATTACTAATAATATGTTTTGTGATATATTTACAATTGAATTAAATTAATGTCTTATAGTTTCGTAAAAAATTAACAACAATTTAAATAGCAATTTATTTTTTCCCGTGATAGGAATTGAATATATGCCCGATGATTCTGACTTGGATGAATTAGAAGACCTCGTAGTTAGTAATGATAATACTAGTGAAGAAGAATTATAAACTGCAGTTTCAATTCCAGTAATTACAAGTTCAAAGTCAACTACATCAAGAAATCGAAGAATTCCTCTTTGGCGGCACTTCTGCAGCATTTCTGGAGATGGTACCGCTAGTCCAATACCTAAATCGTTTGATGTTGAGTTTGCTAGCAAAAGAGAAGAGACTCTGCCACCAAAAGTATCCCTGGTATCGATACCTGTTTGAATGGTCTTTATCATTGCGCTGAGGTTACTAACAGAGGAAGATGCAAACATGCAAATTGCAAGAGTGCACCAGTATTTTTCTGCTTCAAATGGAAAGTTCATCTTTGTATCACAAGAAAAATATGTTCTGTTCAATTACATGATTTAAAATTATAAAATAAATAAATAAATTTTGTAATATTTTATAAATTCAATAAGTTATCACTAAGTTTTTTTATTTATTAATAAAATAATACGAAAATAATATAAAAATGAACATAGTTACATTTAAAAAACATTGCAAATTTTATATATTTTTTAACACATTAAAGGCGGGTGCGGGTATTAGTACCCATTTCGCCGACTGCGTTCGCCGATAAGCGGGCCCGGTATTAGTACCCGTTTAAAAGTACGGGCGTTAAAAGCGGGGCAAGGTATTATTACCTTCTTAAAAAGGGCATATGGCCATAAAGGAGTAATTGTCAAATATATTATTTTCGAGTTTATTGCGTATTTAGCATATTTAATCCGTATATCGCCCTGCAATAAAATATTACCACTTATTCTTTCTGTTCCATAAACATTTGGTAAATTATTTATTTTTACAACTTACACAGTATTTAAAGTTGTAAAATATTTTGGGTTTTAAACCAATTTGTTATTCTCACCCTCCCATACATTTATCTGTATATGAACTGCCTAGCTCGTCAAAATAAATCAGTTTGTAGTGGCATTCAATGCAACAATATTTCATAAAAAGTTTGAATAATTTTATTTGCAATGGATTACGATAGTGATGTCTATGCAGATGATTTGTCGCAAATTTCAAACGATGATGAGATTTCCGAAATTGATAGCGAAAGTGACGAGGAAGGATTGTTTCGACCAAGAAGAAACAGAGCCTTGGCACAACCGTCTAGCAACGAAGAAAGTGATGGTGAAGTATAGGACTGGTCGGAAAGTGATAATGTGCCAATTATCGAAGATTTCTTAGGACAAAGTGGGGTTTTTGTGATGCCAAACAATTCAGAAAATTGGAGACGATTTATTTTATAGGGTGTCCGGGAGAGTGCGACCACTTTTTGGAAAAAGACTTTTTTGGTTTCTGAGATATTTTTTTTTCTTACCGTTAAAGCATTGCCTAAAGGGTTTAGATAATATATAAATAATAATTTATTATATCATACAAACAGTTTTTTTTTCATTTGAATGAAAAGTACAAAAAAGTTAGATCGACCACCAACTACGGGTGAGACCGACCGAGGAAAAAATAACTCAACATGTATCTTAGAACTTAAAACAGAATAATAATAATAATTCAAAAGTATAAACAAATTTAGATTTTACGATTTTTTTTTTATTTTCCGAAGAAATCGCAGAAATATTCGAATTTGAGCCGAATTTCAACGACTACATATCACACATTTGATCCAGTCATCGTTCTTAGTGGTTTTAAAATAATTTTCCCCACACCCTACGCATTCACTTTCATTCCATTCTTCAACTGATATATCACTTTTCTGAAATACTGGATTTGCGCTGTCTGAATCTGAAGATTCTAATAGTTTTTTCTGTTTGACCACATTTTTGTTTTTAATTGGACAACTTGTTTGTTTCTTTGTATTTTTTTATTCTTCTGAATCTTAATGCAGTCTGAACTATTTAGAATGATTGCAAGCTGTCTACCTCGTGTTTCAACTACTGCTCTTGCACTAGTTTTTGGAATTGGCGAAATAACGTTTCGTTAAAAAGGAGATCGTTTAAAGGAGATGGCTTTTTAGTAGTACTGTTTGAGCCATGTAATGTTTCTTGTGTATTTTGTTCCATTTGAATGGCAATAAACGCGTTATCTGGAATAGCGTCTGGATTAAACGGTGCAATACCTGTAGCTCTAAAGCCAGACATCCCATTTTCCACCGTTGCCGACTTACCTCAGGCTTGTCCCAAAATGTTTCCAAATACCAACCTTGTTATTTTCCTATTTGGATTTGCTTTCAAGAAATTGTTACAAGTTGCGTAGTAATGGTTTTTCAGTGATTTAAAAAAGGATCTGTCTAATGGTTGAAGATAATGCGTCGTGTGACTCGGCAAACAAAGTAGAATTATGTCGTTCACTTCGCAAAATTCCAGTACTTCTACTGAATTTGTGTGAGAGGTATGGCCATCGACAATTAACAACACCTTTCCTGCTGGTTTTCGTGGCAAAAAATGGAATTTCTTTTATAAGTTGTGGGCTATAGCCTAAGGCCACAGAAAAAAATTGCTATCATGCCCAGAATGTACATTTATTTAGAGATCGTGCTTCTTGATGCTTCTTGATGAAGTCCGTAAAGTGGAAAGATGTATCTGTGAAAGAACTAAAAGAAAATGCTCGGATTGCTTCTACTAATGGGAAGAGTTCATAAGGATGAAAATGAAAGGGATGAATACTGGTCGATAAATGAAACAATTGAAACTCCATTTTTTCTCAAATAATGAGCAGAGATCTGGTATTCATGGAATTTTTCCAATAACGATTACAGAGATGATAGAGATCGCCTTAAAAAAAATCGGCCACATTATTTCGTATATATTACCTAAATTTTAAGAAGTTTACAAAACACACAGGGAATTGTATCTAGATGAAAGCATTATGCCATGGAAAGGTCGTCTATCATTTAAAGTCTACAATGCTTCAAAAATAACGAAATATGGTATCCTCATAAGAATGGTTTATGAAACGAAAACCGACTACATATGTATTTTCCGCATATACTTGCAACACGACTGCAACACACGACTGCACTGAACGACTGCAACACACAATTTTGAATCTTCATCAGCCATATGTAAACTTATGGCATCACATATATATGGACAATTATTACAATAGTGTAGACACTTGTGAAATACTTCTACAATATTGATTTCGGAGTTGTGACACTATTCGCATAAACAGAGGCCTTCCTGTTTAAAAAACGCGAAATTAAATAGTGGGGAATCTATGTTTCGTCGGCGACAAAACATTTTGTTACAATGTTGGCAATCAGAAAGGCCTGTGCGTATGATTTCGACCATACATTCAGCTGATATTGTAGAAAGCCATAATGTTGATTGGGTGACAAAAGAAAAATTTTGGTGTATATCGTGCCGATCAATATTTATTTATATATGCCGATCAATATTTATATATTACTCGATAGTAGGTACGAAAAATGGACAAAGAGAGCTGTGATGTTTATTATCAACTGTGCACTATTTAATGCTTTTAGAGTGTATAAAACATTAAATCCTCATTCTAATAATATATATATATATATATATATATATATATATATATATATATATATATATATATATATATATATATATATATTTACATGATGTGGCAAAAGAGTAGATAGCGAACCGACTCCTGGTACATCAGCTACACCCAGAAGAGATGACCCTCCACGAAGGTTGTCAAAGGATACCATAAATCACTATCACAATCACAATAAATTAGTTAAACTAATTACAGGCGGCATAAAACTTAAACCTCAGAGGCAGTGCCGCGTTTGTGCCGCGCATTAGAAGAAAAGATTGACATGTCTGTTGACATCACTGTTTTTTTAAAAATTATACATTAGAAAAATATTAGTGTGTGGTTTTGTTACGTTAGTTTAAAAACGACAAGACATAAACATATTTGTTTATAAATTCTGTAACTACCTGCGCATTCACCAACACGCATCCAGCCGGCGGCGCATCCACCATCAGAATCAGCGATCCTAACTCAACCTCTTAAAAATTTGCTTTTAAAATTTTGAAAATGTAGCCAGTTTTAGCTTTACAAACTTTGTTCACAAAAATTTGTATTGTAATTTAGGAAGGATCTAAATAATCCCCTATTTTACCCCCTTCAGGGATGTTATTGCAAAAAACAATGAAATATGTTTTCTAGAACGAAGTTCCTTTAGGGAGGTCCCGGTAGGAGCGATTCGGCAGAAAACTTTACACGCCTATTGTTACACGGCTATCGTCACGTTATATGCCTATCTGTTTCTCTCAGTGTATATTTCTATGCCGCGCTCTCTCTCTTTCTTTCTCATTCTCGTTTCTTCGCAGAGTGACAGACGAGCGAGGCTGGTTTATAACCTTAAAACTAAACAAGAAAAATATTGTTCAAACGTGTTTGTTTTAAATCATAGGAGAGTTATTTTGTTTCTATTATACTCATTATTTTAATTAGATTTTGAGAAATGGAAAGTGAAGAAAGGATACAAAATCCTGAAAAAAAGTTAGTTTATAAAAATAAAACTGTACAATTTGAAGTAATTGCTAACTGTTTACACATGTTTGTCCTACATGTAATTTGAGTGATGGATATTTACTATATTTATATATGTTAATTTGAGTGATGGATATTTACTATATTTATATATGTCGTAGTCATATAGTGAAATCAGTCAGATTTTTTAGAACTGAGCCATTGCATCATCTGTCGGCAGTTCGAGTAGTTCATCTAGTTCGTGTAGCTCATGAAATCTCATGCCAGCTCAGCTCATGAAATTTTATGAGAAACTTGTTTAACTGGGATTTATACTATCTTACTTACTGTTTCGACGTTTCCAGAAATGCCTAATTGCTGACATCTGATAGTATAAAGCTACGTGTCTTAATTATTAGACCTATTAATAAAGAGATAAATAAAGAAACATATTTCAGATGCTTTCACGAACTAGCTAGTCGTATCAAGTATTTGAAAATAGAATACACTAACTGTCGCCATATCATGCAATAACTCGGTTTTTTCACAATCTAACAGATTTCACTATATCACTATGACATTTACATTTTAGAGAGACAATAGTGAAATCACAAGCATAGCGTCAAAAAGAGTATCGACAGAGAAATAAGAAAAAAGAAATAAAAAAAGGAATTATACAAAATACTGATTCTGAAAAGTAGGTTCTTAAAATAATATAATTTGAAACAATCGCTTACGGTTTACATAGATATATCGTACATGTGATTACAGTGCTTGCTTTTTTTTACCATATTTTTATACATTATAGAGAGGCAATAGTGAAATCACAAGCTCACGGCCAAAAATAGTATCGACAGAGAAAAAAGGAAGAAGAAAATAAAGGTAGAATTGGTAAAACCTTCCTACGTTATAGATAATCATAAAAACTTAAAACAATGTGATTACTGAGTCTTTTTAGGACTACCAAAACGAATCTCATGTGAAATTTGTCAGTTATTTAATAGCTTTCAGTCCACCTTACTGTCACTCAACAATACCCATAAAAATAACATTGTTTTTAATGTTATGTCTTTCCGATAACTTAAGTAAGTAGCCATCTGCAGACGCTTTTCGAGGTTTATAAAAGCAAAGCCGCACTGATGAGAGATAAATCTCGAAACAGCATTCGAATCTCTTACAAGAATTTTACTTCTTCAAATATATGAGAGCATCATTTCTTCGAGAGCAACTTTATAATTCATCTTACTTAAATGCATGTCATAACTAATGCATGAGAAATACTTTGTAGTGATTTGTATTGATTTGTACTTGTAGTGATTTGTAGAAATCGTCTTTATAGTCTTAAAAAGACTTAATAATATCATAGAGATTCGGAAAGGTTGAAAATATTTATATATTCAAGCTGCGTTCCGCTGTAATCAGTTGGTACTTTGTACTGAGTTTGAATATGGAGATTTAGTTTGTTTATTCATATTTTCCAGAACATTCAATCAAAACATTTGCGTGCACTTTCATTATTTTAATAATAATTCAAAAAAAGTTTTTCGATTCTGCTCGAGGAACTTCGTTCCTGACGGGGGTCCCTTGACCGCATACGTTTTTTTTAATTACTTAGCAAAAGCCTAAATATAAATCTTCATATTCCCAACTTGAGAAATGATGGGTTCACCATACAAACTTTCATATGTTTATGCATTAAGCTAACGGATTACAGGATAAATAATGAAGTGAGAGTTAAAATTTTGAAATTCTTAAAGTAGGGTTGACAATGGGTTCTACTACTCAAACCAAACATATAGTGAAAAGATAACTTTCTGTTTCGTGAGAGAGACATGACCTTAGTAGGTTATTGGTGATAGATTTTAGGTGGATAGGTAAATAGCTATTTTTAGAAGCTTGAATAAAGATTCAATTTGGAGAAGGTTGGAGTGACCCCATAGCGGAATGTTTGGAGATTTAGCTCCCTGGAAATAAACCTAATTTCGAAGCAAGCAGAAGACAGCTTCTTGGTTTTCCAAGAGATCCACATGCGAGGTCAATTTAAGTGAATTGTCAATGTTGCAATGGTGCAAATATATTCAACCTTTCCGGAGCTCTATAATAATATTTAGTCTTTTAGGACTACCAAAAACAAATCTCATGTGAAATTTGTTAGTTATTTTAAAGCTTTCAGTTCACCTTCGTGCCACTCAACAAAAAATAGAAAACGTTAAAATATAAAGTTTTTTAAGATCATGGCTTTCCAATACCTTAAGTGGATAGCCTTAAGTGGTGTAGATAGGATAGAAGCAAAGCTGTACTGATAGGAGATAAATCTTGAAACGCGTCTACAGATGGCTATCCACTTAAGGTATCGGAAAGACATGATTTTAAAAAACAATGTTATTTTCCTGGTTTTTGGTGAGTGCCACGAAGGTGGACTGATAGCTATAAAAAAAACTGTCAAATTTCACATGAGATTTGTTTTTGGTAGTCCTAAAAAGACTACTTCTACTACTTACGTATGGTTTCACCAATTCTAAATTATCACACTAATATTTTATGAAATTAGAATGGCCCGGGCTTGCATTTTTATAAATATATAAAACTATTCTATACATGAACCAAATAACTTAAGGATAACGTGCAACAATAAGCTGCAACGTCCAGATTATGTAATCAATCAAAATTAAAATATGCTTGTAGAATTCTAAACCTCAAATAGAAAAAATGTTTTTCTGTCTTATCTTCCCATGTAAAATACTTCTTTTCATTTTTAGAAAAAAAGCAGAAAAAGAAAACTGGATAAATGGTAAAACTTAATAAGATAAATTTAGTTAAGAGAACAAGTTGTTCCTCCAGTTTTAATAAAATCTTTAAATGCCTGGGATTAATTTTTACTCTATTTGTAAGATACAGATAAAACTATTTGTGCGAAAAAATATATTTATATGATATTTCTTCTGAATTGTGATAACATTGTCTACTAGAAATATTTCGTTAATACATTGACTATATTATACTTAAATTATACTTAGACTATTAAATGTATACACTTAGTACGCTTTAATCATATACTGCAACATATATAAAATTATATAAGATAACTTTAAATTGCTCTGACCAATCACAAATAAAAATATCCTCGTAATATTTTGGTATTCTACAATCTCGGACAATCGGACATTAATAAAGAACCTCAATTTACCGCAAAATATACTATAATGCCTTATAATGGAAGGGATTTAACAAACCGATAATCGTCTTATTTTCTCTTTTTCTTCGTTCTTCTGTAATTAGATATGTGCGGAGCTTTCTCCCTTGTAGTCTGCAGAGGAGGACATAAAGCTGCAGATGATTTATTAGTGCATTAAATTAGATATTGCGTACTACGCTGAATATTTAATATTCTACTGCTGTTCGGCTTATTACAACCGACAATTTAATCTCTTAAACTTATGAGCGCGAGGGTTTTAAACATTTACTATTCTTTCTCTGCAATACAGAAAATCTAAAAATGTGTTTCTCGCAAAATATGTTGCTTCTTTTATTCCTCAAGTCTATTTTACAGATGCTTTTGTGTTATTTATCAAATTGGCAGAGTTTTTTGCAACACAATCTCATCTTTTGAGGCGAAATGTTTGGTGGATTCCGTCTACCTTTAGTTTGCCTGTTTGCCCTGCGGATTTCAAATCCAAGCAAAACTAGAAATTTTTCCAATATATTTAGAATTAGCAAAATATGTAAAAACCGCCTATAGGTTTTTAAATTGTTTATATCGGCTCGAGATCAAATCCTGGTTGATCATTTTGCAGGCAGGATTGCGCGATTAAGCCGAGAATGGCAGATCACGAGAATAGACCGGTATCGTACAGTGAGTCTAAGAGTCCATATAAAAGATGTGCTAAACTAAGTCGCTCACCAACACAAACGCCTAAAAGATCGAAAAACGAGGAGATTGTCGATCAGAATGCAACGAGCAGTTGGATAAAATTTTCCATGAGTTAAGAGAATGTAGAAAGGACCTGGATACAAAGCTAGAAGAACTGAGAACGGAAAACAGAAGGTTGGAAGAAAAACTGAAAGGGTGTTGAAGAAAGAGAATGAGTCGGAAGAAGTGGAAAAGGACTGGAGAAAGGAATTGTTAGGGAAATTGACGGCAATTAGGGATGAGAATAGGGAAATAAAGAATAGGATTTTGCAGTTGGAGGGCGAAGCAAAGTCAGTTAAGGAAGGGAATGAAAAAAACAAGTGTTCATGGGAGAAGGAATGTGGTGCGTTGAGAAAGGAAATGAGTAACTTCAAAGAGACTGAAGAGGAGGGATTAGGGCGAGTTGAGGCAAAAAAAAACTTTGAAGAAAAATTGAAAAGTAAGGAGCATTTTGTGAATGCTTTCAAAATTGGCTCCAATGTAGGTAATAAAAGACCAATTGTGGCAAAGTTAGAAGCTTGGCAGAAAAGTGGGTAGTAGATATAAACTGAAAGGAACCAACGTTATTATACAGGATGATTACATCCCAAAACAGCAGGTCATACAAAAAGCATTGCTCAGAAAGGCCAAGGTCCTAAAAGAAAGTGGCCACCGGATTAATGTTGGTTATCAACTGAAGTTGACGGAAAATGAATGTCGTGGTCAGAAGGAGCAAAAAAACTAGTAAGGAAAAACCCAATGAAGAGGGGGTAATGGTATGGAAGGGCAATGGAAAATATGTATAAAGATATTGTTTTGGAATTTGGCGGGTTAAAAATGTGGCGGGAAAAACAAAAGTGGAAACAAGCGACGAAGCGTTAACAAGGTTCTTACAGAAGTAAGAACCTTGTCCCTACTTCTGTTCATCGGATTGGTGGAGATGTGTTTAAAGGAAAAGGAATGGGAGACATGCAGGTGCAATTTTCCAAACGATTTTAGATGGAGGATGCAGCCGGTGGATAAAAGTAGTAGATTTGGTAGGTACTGCTAGAAGTCTCAATTCATTGGACTGGCAGAGACATTTATACAGGAAAAAGGGAGGGGGACAGAGAGGAGCAAGTGACTACAGATGGAAAAAAAAGAAGTGGATTTGGTAAGGCGGGAAAGGAAATATTACAGGGGTACATAACACAATGAGTTAATGTAAACGAATACCCGTTGAAACGGAAGGGGTTATGTTGAGGGAAATGAAGTTAGGAAGTTATTGGTGGCAAGGGGCGGCAATATACAGTAATAACGATTTTTGAACAAGCACCGAGGTGGTCAAGACTAATACTGAAGGGAAATTAGCTGCAAGATTAAGTTTAGGAGGGAATTGGAATGCAAGAATAACGGAAGTACAAGTCAGCACACTAGATAAATCTGGACAAGTGATAAGTAGATAATCTAAAGACAAATTAAAAATTCAAGGGGTATAGCCTGATAGGAATGGGTGAAAGAGAATCAATGGGATATAGAGTGAGTGAAAGACCAGACCAGATTTTAACAAATGATGCAACAAGTCAGGAAATAAAAGGTATGGAAATCGGAATGAGAAGGGTGATAAGGGTGCGTCAGATGAATATATTAGGATATTAGATATTATAGAGGGAGCACTTAGACGATATAGGCGTGATAGCAAAGAAACTGGAATCAGCTCGTGACTGGAGGAGAACAAGACTTTGTAGAAATAGTGATTACTTTATATATATATATATATATATATATATATATATATATATATATATATATATATATTGTATTAGTAATTCATTTTACTTTAAAACTTATAAATTTGAAAGTTTTACTTATAATTTTATTAATATTATTTGTATTTTATTGTGAAATACCTAACTTAACTAAGAATAAAGATTAATAATATTGATGTAATTAAAATTTTGAAACGCTGTTTAAAAAGGCTGACAAAATTACGTTATTGATTGGAAACTAAATTTAATTTGTAGCACAAAGTAAAGGGTGACTGGCGTTAGTTGCAGATTTAATGTCTTCATGTAATAAGATTAAATCATTATAGAGTTTTTTTAATTCAATTTCTAAGCGAACTGAAAGCGAAAAGTTTGTAGTTGGCGAATCCGGAAAACTTTCCAATCCTTTCAATAATTCATTTCTGCATCTCTAAACTGTCGTCCGTTCGTATTTCAAAGATAAAAAATTTCATAACTTGTTTCATATTTATGTAATTAATTCCCAAAAAAGTTTATTAAATTACATTAAAAAATGATGCTATGAAATCAAAATGCAATAAGGATTTATTGGTTCTTGTTGAGGTATTTATCAAAACTACTTCTGAAATTGAAATAAAATTTACTGTCATATGCATTGTATCATATTATTGTCTAGATTAGTGGTATTATTCAGCCCTACGAGGCCGACCATAACGGTCGTCCTCGTAGTCTACAGAATTAGAGCGTTAATTACAAATTTGGAGGTCTCGAGTTCAATCCCGGGAGCGAGTCTTGGCCGTATTTGTACTAGAAGACAAATGTGTAATTAACTAAAGCCAATTTAATTAACACCTAGGTTTCTGGACCTGTAAAGAGAAAAATGTGGGCAAAATACAATAGGCCACTTACCCGGTACGACGGAGTTACCCGGTAGTGACCCGGTATCTAAACTTAAAATCTTAGCTTAAAAAAGGGTATCATTTACAGCGATCAATCTCGATCGAACAGTGCTTAGTGGATTATGAATTAAATACTTTAATGCAGCCCTATAAGTTTTTTTCAAAGGATTACTGAACCTCGATAATAAATAATATTGAAACTATGACACAAGTATGTGCAGTCATTCTACGGTTTACTTTATTTATGATAACGTAGATAGGATATAACGAAATCTGCAACTAACTATAAGTTCCATACAAATATTTATACAAAATATTATATTATTATATGAGCCAAAATTGATAGAGTAAAATTATCGAGAGACGCTTAATTTCAATAGAACAAAAATCTGTAGAAGGGTTCTAAGTATCTAAAGGACGATTAATGTTACTCTTTGATTTAAATGCCTTTTTTCTTCTCTCTGTGCCTTACCAGTCATCCGGCTTTCGCACTCACTCGGAAAAATATGTAATTTAATATTGTCTCTCTCTCTCTCTCTCTCTCGGCCATTCTACATAGTTCTCCTGTACCGTGGATTCATATCCAGTGACGAATATTCAGGAGCTAGGACATCTGTTTCCACTCCTTCTCGGTCTTCTAGTTCATCTTTCATCTTTCATTATGATTTTGAATAGGAAGAATTATTCTCCTAGAATTACGTGACCCAGATATGATTAATAGTGGTGATATATTTAGCCATATGTTCTTCTGTGGACTTCGTTTCTAATTTTTGTGTTTATTTTCTGAGCATTCTTCTATAAGCAATCTCGAAATGGAATCTTCTATATAGAAGGAATATTATTTTAAACAATATTAATCATATATATGCAATCACTCTAGTAAACAAGGTAACAATAATATACTCTAATACATAATATCTAATTATGTATTAGAGTATAATGCAATAAATACAAAATTTTAGCAGTACAAACTTTTATTCAATTTTGCTGTTGATTTAACAAGTTAAGTTCAAAAAAAAGTTCAATTTTCTATGTTTTTTCTATTACGAGAAGAATGTCGTCGGGCCATAATTGTATTACAATGATAAAATTGTTGATTCTTACGTCACAATTTTGATTAGAGTAAGAATTGTATATAATTAATTTACGTTTTATTAAACATAAATGGATACATCCGAAGAAGTACTGTTAGGTGGTGACGCAATTGCGGAAAGTGTACTCCCACAGAAATAAAAGGATTTATACAAAAAAGTATATAATAAGTTTTGTGATTGGCGATCAAGATAGAGCATCAGCGAATCAACATTTAGGTTAATGTTTACGGAACCCGCAATAGTTTCTTTGATGCGTTAGCATGGACTTCACTAGTGAAACAAAATTTGTATCTCTCTAATAAAGGTATGTTAGGTTAGGTTTAGCCCCAATAGACCTTTTTACGGTTAGTTAAGCGCATGCGCGTTCGCCATGTTTAAAAGGCGGAAGTATGAAAGTTTCGAACACATTTTGTTATTCTCTGAAAAATATAGCTGAAATTGACACATGCGCACAACAAACGAAGAAAAACTGCATACAAATACACTATTAAAAGATTCGACTAATTCTCAGATATGTGCATCTAAGCTTCAGCGCCTTCGTGGCAAAAATTGTAACTAATAAAAACGCATAGTGGCGGGAGCACTATTTGGCCTCTACATTTTTTTTAACCGTTAGATTTTCTTTTGGTTTTGTTTTACTGTAACCGTTACAGATTTTGTTTTGGTTTTCCTATAACCGTTTTACTCAGATTGTTTCAGTTGACAATTTAGTTTTCAAAATTCCATTGACTTTAAATAACATTGCCCTATGGGTTAGATTGTGTTACTCACCGCGAAGCACTTTGTTTATCAAACACTGATAAATCAAAACCATATGTGCGCTATAGCGCGAACTCACGATCCGAAATGAGAAAACTTACTTTATTATTACATGTCACAGTGTATCCCGTTAAGAATTGCAATGGCATTCCTGGTGCTACATTTTATTTTCAAGATAATGATTTAGTATCTAATGCTAAATGAAACAATAATGAATGTTAGGTTTATGTATATAAAATGCATACAATACGTCATGCACACATGCAAACAATTATTTATGTTGCTTTTCTATTTAGAGATATTTGTCCACTCTTTCAAAATATGAATTTCTCTTAAAAACAACATATCCACATTTTTTGCAACAAAATATAATGCGACGGTTATATTTTGTAAAAAAAATGAATATGTTGTTTTTAAGAGACCGCTTTAATTTGAAATAGACATTTATTATTTTGGTTAAACTACGCCACTGCCACCCATTCATATAAGACTGCGCACTATATTAAAAAAAGGGGCGGGTTTTACATTCTCATATCTGAAGTTTTACCAAAGATTCTACGAAAATTATATTTTATCGAATATGTTGGATGGATTCCAATAACTGGTTTTTAAAATACTTAATGATGAGATATAACTATGTTTAGTGATTCATTGTATGTAGAAAAGTCTTTAAAAAAACAAATAATTCATCGTACTTTTAGTATTCGTTCTGAACACATGCAAATCGGCATTATTTCTTGTTGCACATTTATGAACATATAAATTAAAATAGTAGGGAAAGATCCTTTGTTCTAGACCCGCCGCCTTATGGGGATTTACGCCTAATGTAAAATCTAGATTCGCTTTTCTTATGGGAAATTACATGTAAATTTAGCCCCCGCCGCCTTATGGGAAATGCTGTACAAAATAGTTCGGAACGTGGCCGCTCATGTATGTGTAGATGGCGCGGTAGATGGGAGCGCGGCGGTTAGCGGGAAAATTCAAAATAGGTTGCGGGACGGGTATGCATATTGGCAGATATATTAGGGGTTGATTCAAATGGGTAATTTTAGGATATGCGCTTGCGTAAGATTTGAACAGATGCAAGTTATTGCCATAGTGCATATTTGATTGCAGACATATTAGGGGTTGATTCAAATGGGTAGTTATCGGATCTGCGCATGCGTGAGATTTGCACACGTCACTTCTTATATTTCCTGTTGAACTTGTCTGAACAGATTTTCGGAAAATTCCCACGGATGAGCATATTACCTGTGATATTAGTCGCATATATATATATATATATATATATATATATATATATATATATATATATATATATATAAATATATATATATATATTAGGGTGGGCCAAAAAAAACTTAAATTTTTTTTTTCTTTAGCTACTACGAAAATATCGTCCAAGATGACGAAAAAAAAATTCTAGTAAAGTTTCAGCCCTTAATATTAATATTAAGAGGTGGCTCATTGTGATTTTTGATTTCCCATTTAAATAACATAAGAAGTTATTTTGTTTTTGTTTGGATTTTTAATGCACTCGAACGAATAAATGTCTCGTGGAAATAAATACATATTCCTGTAGGAAATTTAACGATCTACAAAAAAAGTCTGAAATGATTTTTTGCTAAGTTGACTCGTTTAAAAGTTATTCGAGGTTAAAGTCCAACCTCAAATAGTTGAGGATAACTTTTACAATTTCTTATACTCTATCACAAAATAATGACTCACAAACATAAAATATCTTAGTTTTGGTAATTCTTATCGAGTTTTTTTTTGATAAAACAATAAAATTTTTACAATATATCGATAATCGTAAGAAAAATCGATATTTTCATACCTAATTAAAAAAAAACACTCGGAACTGTACTTTACCTAAGAGCATCATTCCTTGAAAAATTAATAAGTGCTTTATTTGCACTTGACTATTAGGTTATGTAAAATATTAAGAATCATGTTTCAATAATTTTTCAATTGTAATAAAACTGTTTATTTTATAACTGTATAAACTTGCCACTTTTTTAATCTCAAAATCAATTTTTTTTTGTTATTTTTGGAAATTTTTGCCTGTGAAAAAATTTCCCAATTGTAAAAAAAAAAAATTTTGTTTGATTTTGACTAAGATATTTTATGTTTTTGAGTCATTATTTTGTGATAGAGTATAAGAATTTGTAAAAGTTATCCTCAACTATTTGAGGTTGGAATTTAACCGCGAATAACTTTTAAACGAGTCAACTTAGCAAAAAATCATTTTAGACTTTTTTTGTAGATCGTTAAATTTCCTACAAGAATGTGTATTTATTTAAACGAGACATTTATTCGTTCGAGTGCATTAAAAATCGAAACAAAAACAAAAAAAATTCTTATGTTATTTAAATGGGAAATCAAAAATCACAATGAGCCACCTCTTAATATTAATATTAAGGGCTGAAACTTTACCAGAATTTTTTTTTCGTCATCATGGATGATATTTCCGTAGTAGCTAAAAAAGAAAAAAACAAAAGTTTTTTTTGGCCCACCCTAATATATATATATATATATATATATATATATATATATGTTGTATTGTTTTCTCGCGGATTCCGCGTTGATGCTGAGGGTTGGCTCTGAAAAGAACCGGATTCTCGACGTTTCGGCGAACTAACATTCGCCATTCTCAAGAGATATATGCGTCCGTGCGGGTCAACCGTTAGACGCATACTGAGAGCTCGTTCGTGCGACTACTTATAGCTGTCTGGCTTCGGGTCATGCGCGTTGTGTGCGGTGCTTCAGTTCGGTTGTTTGTTTGTCTTGTTGGTCGTACATGAGTCTGGGGTGTCTGGGATTGCATTTTGAGGGTGGATATGATCGGTCGCCATGCTGGGGGCAGTCTCAAGGAATCGTCTCTCGTGTTCATGCAGTAGTCTCGTTTTTCTATCTCTATGGCTTCTCTGTATACTCGTGACATTTCGTGGCTAATCTGTGCAACAGTCCTTGAATTTCTAAAGTCCATCCTGTGACCGGTGTTTGTGTGTTGGACAAGTGCCGATGAAACTTTGTCTCTGTGTCTGGTTGAAACGACATGTTCTTGAATCCTAGCAGATATTTTTCTATTGGTACGTCCAATGTAGGTTTGTTCACATGTTCCGCAAGGTATTTCGTAAATTCCATGGGATTCTATATATATATATATATATATATATATATATATATATATATATATATATATATATATATATATATATATATATGTTGTATTTGAGGTTTTCGCTATATATATATATATGTTGTATTTGAGGTTTTCGCGGATACCTATGTTGTATTGTTTTCTCGGGGATTCCGCGTTGATGCTGAGGGTTGGCTCTGACAAGAACCGGATTCTCGACGTTTCGGGTCTAACGGTTGACCCGCACGGACGCATATATCTCTTGAGAATGGCGAATGTTAGTTCGCCGAAACGTCGAGAATCCGGTTCTTGTCAGAGCCAACCCTCAGCATCAACGCGTAATCCCCGAGAAAACAATACAACATAGGTATCCGCGAAAACCTCAAATACAACATATATATATATATATATATATATATATATATATATATATTAGTCGTATAATTTCCTGTGTGTAAAGGGTTTCTTAAACTTATTTGAACTTGTCTGGATGAATCATAATTCTTTAAATCGCTGTGTTTTACACATCGGCGTAAAAATTGTAAAATTTACCTTAAATTTTACACTTGGTACTAATCGTTTACCCTATTAAATGGAAGAGTAAATGGGAGAGATGCAAAATAATTTAAAAGTGTGTGAGGCTGTGGGGCTCCCACATAGCTCCAGATAAGCATATAATAATCGCAATCGAGTAAGGTGAGATAATTTTCTATACTCAATATTTGCATTTCATTAGGTTTAGCGTTAGATCACTTTAAGTACTATTTACTGCCATTTTAAAATAGTTGATATCAACAAATTTATGAATACATTAAATATGAATATATAATTTGTGTGTGACAAGGAAAAAACGATATAAGATTTTTATAAACCGCAATATTAAATACCGTAGTCATCAAATTTTTTCAACAGGAAATGATAACTTTACGCTAGTATGGATTGTCTGAGTTGCAAAAGAGTGAAAATTCTACATTTATTCAATTTATGGTTTTATTTTATTATAATAACTATACATTTAAATTTACTTCAATACATTTAAATTCAAATATAGTGTAAAATAAATATCTTATTCGGATATTCGATTTTGTGATAAAGAAACACCTTAATAATTCGTTTAGCATAATTTGAATAATCGATTGGTTTTATAATTAGAGAGATTAGTGATGAAGAAATATTTATACTAACTCATTTAGACATTCGATTTGTTTTACATGTAACCAGAAGGATTAGTTACAAAGAAATATCTATAATTAGAGGGATTAGTGATAAAATGCTTAAACGTTATTTCTGTAAATTTAGTAAAATTATATATTTATATTTAATGTATTCATAAATTTGCTGATATCAACTATTTTACGATCGCGGAAATTTTTTCATATAAAATGTGTGCGATGGATAGTGATATAAAGCAAAACCTAATTAATTACAAATATTGAGTATAGAAACTTATCTCACCTTACTCGATTGCGATATGCCCATCTGGAGCTATGTGGTAGACCCACAGATTTAGTACTTAATCTATAATTATCGATGAGCGATTGATCTAACAGCCCCTAATATTCACACGACACTACTATGAAGTTTGTCTCCGTTTCGGCAAATACCCTACAGCCAATCACATGGAATCTTATGATACCCTCATAGCCCACCTAAATTGATGGGGTAAAACCGTTAACTCATTAAGGTGAGGGCTAGCCTGTGCACAAATCTTCGATCAGCTTTTAATCAGGTTTAATCAACCCTAATCAGCTCTTAATCAGCTTAGCGTGGGGCTACATAAACCTAACACCTTCTATAGAGTGGGGTTATATAGACCTCACACCCTCTTTATCGTGGGGTTACATAGACCTCACCCCCTCTTTAGCGTGGGGCTATATAGACCTCACACCGTCTTTAGCGTGAGGCTACACATACCTCATCTTTTCGGGCAAATTTCACAGGTAATATGCTTATCCGTGGGAATTTTTCAAAAATCTGTTCAGACAAGTTCAAACAGTAAATATAAGGAGTGACGTCCAATAATTACCCATTTGAATCTACCTACTTAAAATTAATAATTTCTTAAAAGTATGAAGATATTAAATTATTCAGTAATATTAAGTATATTAAGTAATACAACCGTATAGATTTCAGTGAATCTATTCGCTTTTAGCTATACTATTTTAACTATAGCTATTTTAACTATAGACTTACAGTGATCTAGAAGTTTTCAAACATTACAATTACAATGTTTGATCTAAATTAAAGAGGATAATAATAGAAGCACAGTAGTCAAAATGTGGCTAGGATAATCGCAGTGTATACTGTAATTGCATTTGCATTAGCATTGAGCACAAAAGCGGACTAAGCCACAATTTTTCTGAATTTGCGTTTTGGGCATTAATGTACTTTATTTCACTTTATGAATCGAGCAAAACTGAATTAACCCACATTTTCCTAATCAATATTATATGGCACAATATAAGAGAGTTGTTGCATTTATTGTATTTTATATTGTCTGGGCGCAATAGTGGACTAAAGTTGGTAGGTCCGTTTTTGCTCAGTGCAGATAAGAATATGTTTTGGAATGTGTAGTGAAAAAGTTGGGTTTGCCATTGTGAAAATAAGTAGAAGTTTCATAGGTTTATTAAGCCGCTATTTTGTATTATAAACAAATATTGTGCTTAGATCATTGCCCTTACAAAGATCAAAGTTGTAAATAAATCTCAAACATATTCGCAAAATCAGTATTCCAAAAGGCTAAAGACTAGATTTTATTATTTACTTGATTCTAATGGAGCTGAAATCAAGATATGTAAAAAAATCGGAATACATTATCCATATCAGCTTGTAGCATTGGTTATTTGAATCAATTTTTCTTTGTCATAAATCGAAAGCTCATATATGAGTTTTATAACAAAACTCTTGTTTGTTTTCTTTTCTTCGTTCTAATTAAAAAGTTATAACAAATTGAAAATATATTTTCAAACTCGGTACCGAAAACGGGCCGGTGCCATTGTAACGTCAAATGGGAAATTTCTACCCGCGCCTGACTTTGTTGATACAGTATCTGTAGTAGACATGTCAAATATTAAAAGTTAACGTGCTTGTTTCGCACCATCATTTAAAGAACTTTAAAAAAAAATGTTTTTAAATATCCCACATTGTTAAACGTCGAAACCAATGGTTTTAAACAGTGCGCCGAAACAATCCTAAAACGACGATTTTATAAAGAATGTTTACGTTTGAATGTTAGGATGAAGTTTCACTCTTTGGACGCCACAAACAAATTATGGCGTGTTTGGGGTCATGTGATTATTTTCAATATTTTTTCACTTTTAAATTGTTCATAATTTATTCATTTTTTTTTTACTTTTTCTCATCACACATCCGAATTATTTGTAATAAGGTTATAAAAAAATCGATAATTTTTTTTATTCAACAACCCAATTAATAGGGTTCTGAAACAAAAGGGAATACTCGCTCCTCCGCCATGTGATCGGAGAGGCAAAGCTGAATCTGTTAATAAAACTTCAACTGATAAAATAGTTGAATTAAAA
This sequence comes from Phosphuga atrata, assembly GCA_944588485.1. Taxonomy (NCBI): domain Eukaryota; kingdom Metazoa; phylum Arthropoda; class Insecta; order Coleoptera; family Silphidae; genus Phosphuga; species Phosphuga atrata. The sequence goes on from OX155898.1 coordinate 32,007,387, forward strand.
TAGTTGAAGTAAGAAGTAAATCTTTCATAGAATAATTTCCTGTATATGAAAGTCACACTACACTCTTCATAAATCCAGAAATAGAAAGTACCTGATTTAAATATTTGCAAAATGTATTATCTTTATCGTAAAGCGGTGACAAATCCCGTTTCCGATTTAATTTTTCGAATTTTTTTTAATGAACAATTCAACAATTCAATTCTCCTGACGAAAATGTGACTCGTTTACGATTATAATAGATGCTTTTGAAAATGAAAATGAGAATCAAAGGTTAAGCGTAGAAAAAGAAAGGGCAAGACATCAAAGCCTACGCGACGACACCGGACTTGCAAAAGTAGATTCTAATGTTACTGTTATTGAACTTTTGACCTTATGAAAACGTTGCCCACACCTGTTTATAAACAGGCGTATCTTATAACAAACGGCAAATGTGAACATATTGTCTAGGTGTTCATGATTTAGGTACTGATGTTTTCTATATGTTTACGCGGAATGAATCCATTGCTTCACGAGGGCCCCAAGAGATAGGTTCATGCTTACTGTACTTCATAAAATACTTTGTTAGAACTAGTAAACTTATTATACACGTATATTGTGACTAGCGTGGAGGCCATAATTGCTATATTAAGCTCTCAATTTTACGTCAGTACATTGTTTCTAATCCTGACATAGTAAATGAGATTGACCACATTCTTGGTCAGCGGGCATTCTTATTTGCAGTGTAATCGGGACTTGAATTGTAATCGGGACTGGATTAGTAAAGCAGAACAAGTTCGAAAATTATAAATATTATCACCCTGGAAAACTGATCCGGGAATGATGTGATCAAAGTTGCTCGGAAAATAAACCCATTTAAAGTTATTTTAATGGATAAAAAGGATTTCTATTCAACAAAAAAGCTTGAGAGAAATATAACATACCGAAAATTTGCTGAGGATTAAAAGTGCTTAAAGATTCAATGGTTGCGTTTTGTAAGAGGGCTGTTCTCTCACAAAACGCAAAAAATTTCAAATTCAAAATTTATTTGAAATATTAATAAAGCGCTGTTTAATAAAGTTGATATCGGCAGAAGACACTCCAAACTGATCTCAAAAATAGATGTACTTTATCTCGATGGGCATAAATCTGTTAAAAAAGAATGATCTTCTTAGTTTGTTAGAATACATTCCACCTATTTATCACGCATATTATAGAGGCCTAAACACAACCACCAACAATGATGTAAATGAGGTACCTTTACATGATTTTTGTAGTAAAGAAGTGGTTAATAAAGTTTTGTAATAAGTTTTGATTTTAATAAATCCTACTCTAACATTTAAATGAATTTGTAAACGGACTATGCCATAAATAATTAAAACAAGCCAATTCAAAAGTGAACCAACCTGCATCAAAATCATGTTTAAAAAAAAATATTGGGGTAACTAGTTCTGTTTCCAATAATAGACTTGCATAGATTCAGAAGCTACATAACATGAGCAAATGCAAAAACGTTTAGACAAAAAAAATGCTTTAAAATCCAATTATTTTGTATGTCAAATAAGACAATGAGTGGATAAATTTCAAGAAGTTCTTGCAAAGAAATATAGTTTTTTAGATATTTTTCTGCAATCATAGTCGATGTGGTTGCCAAAACATAATATATCACTAGTTTCTAGTAATCTAGTAATCAAATCTACTAGTTTCAAATAATCCATTCGTTGGTTTTGCTTTTTGTTGATTTAGAATTTTGTATTTATTAATATCTGAATATATTTATTAATACGAACTGAAGACCTTGTGCAAGAAGGGGATAACTCCATTTTTTTACGAAAATGACTTTTGTATGCCAAACCATAAAGTCGACTATTCTTCATCGTTTGATACAAGAACGACACAAATCCATCCAATACCACGTTATAGCGTTATAGCGTTAAATGTACTTATTCCCTAGTATAGTTTGGAGCAAAAAGGGGATTCCTCCGGATTTATCTCCTTTTTGCTCCATAGTATACGGCTGGTTGGTACGAGAAAAACATGCGCTTGTACACAAAGCGGCAGCGGCCGTACCTAATGTTTATTGAGCAGTTTCAAGAGCAAATTTTGTGTAAACAATAGTAAAGATGAGTAATTTAAGTGAAGTAAATGTGCCCTTTAGTTCTGGTTCTTCAGACAACTATGAACCTGGCGAAAATAGTGAAACTGCAGATAGCAAAACAGAAAGTGAGGCTACCTTTCCATTGAATCAAAGTACATCTAGTATAAAGAAACGGAAATCGAGAAATGAACGTAACTGGAAAAGAAATATTCGGAAAAGAATGCTGGCATCAGGTTTGACATAAAAATATTTCTCTCGCGCTCTCTATATTTATGTAATCAATTTCCTTATTTAGGTTTGGCGCTTCAAAAAAAAGGGTGGAGCTTCTGGCAAGAAAATTATCAGTTTCAAATGAAATAACGTCACTTAACGAGCGTCTAGGAAAGCATCATAATCGACCAAATGCAATACCAGAAGAAATTGTTTCACAAGTGGAGCTTCACATCAAAAGTATCCCACGCCGTGGTTCTCATTACAGCAGAAACAAAAATTACAAAATGTACTACTTTTCTCTTGAACTCAATGTGAAAAAAATGTACGAGTTATATCTTGAAAGTTTTGAACCTGACATGAAAAAATTAGTGGACGAGAGGAAACAGAAATCATCAGAATTTAAACCAAATGTAACATTCGACTTTTATTTCCGTTATTTTGAGGCGAATTTTAAATATAGATTTGGTCAGCCCAGGACAGATACTTGTCAACTTTGTGATCAATTTGAAAATGAGTCCAAATCTACCTCAGTTTCAGAAGAGTCCTCCAACAAATACAAACGGATAAAGCACTGCATCAACTAAAAGCAGAATAATTTTTTACGGATCTATCCCAAAAAACTAAACTTGCTAAAGAAAACAAGAACATAGAAGTGCTATCTTTCGACTACCAGCAAAACCTTCCGCTACCGAAAGTTCCATCTGGGGGTGCATTCTATTTAAGACAGCTATGTCTATTCAGTTTTTGTATTCACTCAGGCAAAAATGATGTGGCTCACTTCTACGTTTACGATGAAACTGAAGGCAAAAAACACCAAACGAACTCGTTAGCTTCTTACACCACTATCTTGAAAATGTTCTAAATAAAGAAGTGGACACTTTATATTTATTCTCCGATAACTGCAGTGCCCAAAAAAAAAAAACAATACAATGGTGCAGTTTTTGTTTACATTAGTACAGTCACGTCGAATTAAGAAAGAATTATAAAACAGATTTCCTGAACCAGGACATAGTTTCCTCCCCTGTGACCGCTGCTTGAAAAATCCATGAGAAAAGTTGAAAAAATATACCTTCCTCAGGAATATTTACAAATGATGGGAAAGTCATCACGTTCATTTTCTATAATCAGGGTTACACAAAATCAAATAGAAAATTTGGTGTTACTACTTCAACCTCATTTTAAACGAGTCACGATGAACGCTAACAGAGAACGATTCAACATAAGCCAATACAAGGTCTTCGTTTACAGTTCTGATCTTCCTGCCATACAGTGGAGTAAGTCTACTAATATCTTGATACTTTCAAGTTTCGTTATCAAAAAATCAGCTGTATTGCCGGTATTATCTGAAGCCCGTCCAGCTTATGGTGCAAAATTACCTGTCAAGAAGGTAAAATATGACAATGTAATGAAATTAGCTAAGAAATATGTACCACCAAACGATGTATGGTATTATCAGCAGTTGAAATCAGATTCCAACGAAAATGAAAATACCGACGTCACAGATGATGATGCCAACGTTTAGTGAAAACTACGGAGGACGTTAAAGCTTTGTTTTTTAGTATAAATTAGTAATCTTCCGTTTTATTTTGTTAAGAAATATAATATAATTTTGATTTCTATTACATTTCAAGTAAAGTTTATTAAAATTATAATATGTTGTTTTTTTTTTGTGAAGTCTGATATCCAAAACTATAACTTTGGGGCAAAAAAAGGGATAACTCCAACATTATTATTTTTTTAAGTGACACCTAAATATTTTATTAGTAATTATACGTCTACACTAGCTAACAGATATCCTAGCACTGTAGGAAAAAATAGAAAGTGTTACCTTCGAAACAAAAAGATTTCAACGTTTTTTTTAAATTACTTGAAAACTCCTTTAGTGGAGTAATCCCCTCTTTGCAGCAATTCCCATTTTTGCCTCAATTGTTTTTGAAAAATAATCAAAAAATTTTAGTAAACCAATAATGTTGATTTTTTAAACTTAAACAGTTAAAATTTAGTTCTAATTTTAAAATGATTCCTTAATTAAAAATATTTCTCGTCCAGTAATTTATTTTGAATTAAATACATATTTTCTAAATGTATGTGAAAAAGATCTTTGAAATATATAAACATATTTGGTATCTTTGACATATATAACCATCATCATCAGCATAGGCGCTACCTACGACCCTGTGCGGGTCTTGGTGTCCTCCAGTTTATGCCACCAGAAACTACGGTCCTGTGCAGCAGTATACCACATCCTAATACCCAACTTCATTGCATCCTAGGACATTTTTCTCAGCGCAGCTTTGGCCTTCCAGGTTTTCTCGTTCCTACTGACTTCGCCGCGAGAACTTTCTTCGGAGGGTTTTCTGCTGGCCAGCGGCTGACGTGTCCTCTCGGAGTCTGCCTAGTTTGATTTTTGAGATGATATCGGTTTTCTAAGTTTGCTGGTAAATTTCGTGGTAATAGCGGCGGTACCTTTTTCGAAAATCCCTAGAATTGCCTCATCTTTCTTTAACAAAGTCCAGGTTTCTGAGCCATATATTGCAACTGGTAGAAAGTTTGCAACTGGTTGCAATTGGAAGGAACAAGAAGTATGTCTTGCGGATTGTAAGTTTAGATCTTTTGGTTAGATTGGTTAGATTGCGGGAGGATAGCAGTTTACGTAAACCGCAGAAGCATCTGTTGGCTGACTAACGATTCTTCGTTGGATTTCCTGGTTGGATTACCGTTAATCCCAGATACACAAACTCTCTACAATTACCTCTAGGGCATATTCGTTTACTGTGAGGTTTTGTTCCAGTATTGTCAGGTGGTTGGTTGGTCGACGTTACCATATAGTTTGTCTTCGTCTCGTTTACGTAAAGACTCATTCTTTCAACTGCTGTCTCGATTTTAACGCTTGGTGACTCCTTGGCGTCCCGTTCGGCTAATTAAGTCAATATCGTCAATAGCGAACCCCAGGAGCTGACTTGACTAGTAAATATACTGCCCGTTTTTTGCACTTCGGCATCTGTGACATTCTTTCCTAGCACCTATTTAAAGAGGGTGCACAAGAGCGCATATCTTGATAGCGCGGACAGCGTTTCTTAATATCATCTTGGTAAGACGTACTAACTAGTTTGGTATTCCAAGCATTTGCAATGCACCGTACGGGTCTACCCTTTTTACGCTACCGTAGACGGTTTTGAAGTCAATGGATACATGGTGACTTTTTGTATTCCTTTTGTAGGCTTTCTCGGTGATTTGTCTTAGGACAAAGACTTGATAATACAATTATGAATAAAATAATTTGGAAAAAAAATTGTTATCATACACCGTTTTAATCTGAAAATGTGTGTAATGCCAACATTTGCGAACAATCACAAGTTTTCCAGAATCTATTTAATATTATATTATGTTACAAATAAATATAATTCCGAAAAGGAAATGAAAAATAATTATGTTGTAGTAAACTAACAACAAATATTTATAAAATGTATTTTATAAGCGTAATTGTAAAATAATTATTTACATTGAAAATACGCGTAATGTAGCTGAGAAAGCTTCTATAATGTAAACTATAATATTATATTAATAAAGTAAACAATAGGTGAATTTCAGAAGCAACAAAACCTTTTAACACGAATAAATATTTTATTAATAGTGTGTACCATAGCAAGCAGTACACTTAAGAAAAAATATTCCGTTTGGAAAAAATAATATAATTTGAATTTAATTTTTAATAATTTGAACTGAATTTTTAATAATTTGATTAACATTAACTTTCGATTAAAAAATACAATATTTAATACTGATTTATGCTAATATCTTGAATGAAATCGATTTTGATGTCCATGGTTCTAAATTCATAGCCTTAAGCTAAATAATTTTGTTTTAATCATACAATTAATATAAAATCTGTATCTGAACAAATAAAAAAATATCAATTGCGTGTTACAAAATGCACTCAAATCTAATAGTGTAATTATTACAAAATACTTGACATCCTGTGACAACTTGTTTAATCCAGTTCAGTAATTTTATTATTATTAACGGCAAATATACCACAATTTTAGCTAAATTGGAGAACCAATTTCTATTGCCTACTGCTATGTAGTAAGTTTGATAGAATTTTTATAATCTTTACTTTTTTTATGGGTAATATAAGTTTGTGCAATGTATTATGATTAGTCTTATCATTACTAAAATGAAATGTTAATTTAGTGTTAATTGCATTACAAAAAAGTTAATTGGTGTTTAACCAAATAAATGAAGAAAAATGAAAAGCATTCATATTCCTAAAATATCGTCCTACTAGATATTTCCTCGAGCACAAAATGTGTATATAGTTAAATGGCATTAGATAGTCATCCAACGAAACTACCACGTATAAAATTGATCTATTTATGTTTCATAGTTACAGTGGCGTCACAAGACAACCTAGCAATTATTTTTTTAGATAGTGATATTAGTTTACCACTTATATTATCTTTATTAGAAAACCAATGTTTTCTTCCAGCCTAGTTTAATTTTTTTCTCATCCTTTTTTCTACACTTATCACCTATTTGTTCATATCTCTCCGCATACAGCTATTAGTCCCACGTTTGAAGTTCCCTTATCCAACCCAGTATTTGTGCTTTTATTATATTTACTATGTCTGGTTCGCTGTAAAAGCTTAATATATTTTTATTTGATCTTCTTTTCCATCTTTCTTTTACATTCAATGTGAAACCCGTCTAGAATATTATTTTATATATCAAACTTTTCGAGATCTACTTTACCTCACTTCCAAGTTTTGTTTGTATGTGCCGTTTTAAGAAATTTAATGTAAATAAGTCTTAATAAGATTGGCTGAGCTTGGAAAAGGTTATATAAACTTTTTTGTTTATTTTAATCTATTTAATGAAATTTGTTTGTGATACGCCAGTGTGATGGAATGAAATAACCTTGAGTGTGTTTTAACTAACAAACTTAGTAAAACATTCGATAAGATTTGTGTATTTATGCGCTGATTATCACAGATTTGTAGTTATTTTCATTACACACGGCAAGGTAGATACTATGGCTTTACGCTGGGGAATTGCTAGTGCTGGGCGGATTAGCCACGATTTTGTTTGTGCAGTGCAAACATTACCAACAGCTGATCATGAAATTGTTGCAATTGGGGCCAGGTCGTTAGAAAGTGCTGAGAGTTTTGCTAAATCTCATAATATACCAAAAGCAATTTGTGGATATGATGCTTTAGCGAAATTACCAGAAATTGGTAAGATTTTTATTTTTATATATTTTTTTTCACTTATCAAAAATTAAATAGATTTATAGTTAAGAATATACGCAATTATCATCAAATTGAATTGTTTCTTAAGTTTTGTTTTCATTTAATGTTCAAATTGAACTTTACTTCTACCATTTTCCCATAGACCTAGGGTTGTTAACAGTTGAGCACAAAAAGTAGAATATTGGGGTTAGTTTTCTCTATTTAACTTAGACTAATAAATTCCTCCATAATTCATCCACCTTCCATTATTTTGGATAGCACTACTGCTCTGCTCGGTTAAATTGTGGTAAGTGGATCAGATGTAGAGGCAACCCACCGTACGCATTATGCGCATGCGCATTTGGGGCAAAACACAAAGGCGTAGGGAAAATAAATTTGAAGGGAGTATATAAAAATTGTTTAAAATGATAATAAACCCCAACAACTCTAACCTAACCTGAGTCCTTGCCGCTTTGTCCTGTATTTAATCGAGAGTTTGCGCTGCCCCATGTATGTTGTCTTGATTTATCCTCCCGCTTCGCGGTAGGCAACCTAATCTAACCAAGGTAAAACCAACGGTCCTTGCCACTTTGTCCTATATTGGATCGAGAGTTCGCGCTGCCGCGCCTATGTTGTCTTGATTTATCTTCCCGCTTCGCGGCGGGCAACCTAATCTAACCGGGGTTAAACCAACAGTCTAATAAGTTTCAACTTGTCAAATAAATTCTTCGTACTAACCTTAAATAATGCGTTATGTTTCGTTTATCCTTAAATAGATTGATAAAATGATAATAAACTTGTTATATGAATTCGTCGTCGTAACCTTAAATAATAATACCTATCCAACGATTTACACGCCACTGGAGGTTTTATGTCAATTTCCGTTAGTTTAAATTGCGGCACGGAGGGCGCTGAATGGCTAATTCCTCTTAACACATTTCAACCCTCTGGCTCTGCTAACTAAATAATAGAATTATTAATTTAATGCAGGGGTCTCCAAACTACGGCCCGAGGGCCACATCCTGCCCGCGGACAGATTTTGTCCGGCCCGCGGAGAGCTAGCATACTTGAAACCTCCTTTTAGAGAACTTATATAGCAAATTAAATTTAGTTTACTGAAGTATTCTAATTTTATGTTGAATAATTATTAATATGACATCTACATTGATATGGTCATGGGCTAACTACTCATAACATTGTTGTAGGCGTATTGTTATTGTTTTTGTGATAAGTTGGATGAAGAAACACAGAATTGTAATGAGTAAAGACATGTATAATATGCAGAAAATTTAACTTCAGTATTTAATAACTAACAAATTATTGAAATGAATCCAACTAACATTTTATACATTTTAAATAAAAACATAACTTATAACAAGCATAATGACATATGAAATACTAATGAGGTTTATGTAATTGAGATTTTCCACTGACAATAGTTTGTAGTTGTGGACTAATTTTACTTGTACCAATTATTAAAAGAGATTTAAGATGCTCATCAGTTAATTTAGATCTGTAAACATTTTTTGTGTACTTCATTTTGGAGAAGGTCTTCTCACACAAATAAGTAGTACCAAAAACAGAAAACAGCCCACGAGCAAATTTATGCAAATTATCAAATTGTGTCAGTGGAAGACTTGATGGAAGATATTTGTTCGTAATTATATCACTGCACTGTAGATCAATCATTTCCATTTGAAGTTCCGGGGCTAGGGTTTCAATGTCAGTATCAAAAGGAATCTGCAAAATCTTAATTTTATTCGCAATGGCATCAAAGTCCGAGAAACGAGTATCAAAATTTATTTTCAAAGCACTCAAAGTTTCGATTGCAAAATCGCATGTTTTAAAATGTGAAAAACATTTACTTCGTAGTTGTGATTGAAACAGTATCAATTTCTTCCGGAATGATTTGATATTAGTGTATAAATCAGGAAGATGCTGGTTTTCTTCTTGCAATCTCAAATTCAGTTCGTTCACATGTTTTGTCAAATCAACATAGAATGCTAACTTCCACAGCCATGCGTTGTTTTGTAATTCAGTAAGAGGGCGATGCTTTTCATTCAAAAAAAATTCGATCACTGCTCGAAAGTTCAAAAAAGCGCTGAAGGACTTTCCCACAACTAAGCCAACGTACGGCAGTATGATAAGGTAAGTCATTTTCTCCAATCTCTTCAATAAATTGTCGGAATTGTCGGTGATTCAGCCCAAAATATCTGATAAAATTAACAGTTGATATGACTGCTTTCAGAACATCAGTCATATCCAAACATTTTCCGCACGAAGACTGTTGATGAATGATACAATGTAAGACTAATGGTTTTGAACCACCGTCATTTTCTACAGCCTTTGACATAAGAGGGACCACTCCTTTATCTTTCCCACTCATGTTTTTGCCTTCATCAGTTGTAATACATTTCAAGTTTTTCCATCGACGGTTCTTTTGATTAATGGCCATTTCAACTCCTTTAAAAATATCTGTACCAGTAGTTGTGCCATGAATACTATACATATCAAGAAGTTCTTCATGCACTTCATAGCTTTTATCTACGCCTCGAATATAAATCAACACCTGAGCAGTATCTGACACATCCGTTGACTCATCCAAGGCCACAGAAAACCACTCAATATGTCCATTTTTGTCGAACAGTTGAGAGGATATATTTTCAGCGATGTTTTCTACCCTTCGAGCCACAGTGTTTGCTGACATACTGACAGTTTTTAATAAATTTACCTTTTCAGGACACATTTCTTCGGCTACTGCAATTATGCATTCTTTGATCATTTCTCCATCGGTGAATGGTTTTCCACGTTTTGCAATTTCAAGAGCCACACGAAAGCTGGCACGAGTTGCAGCCTCTTGTTCAGTTTTGAGTTTTGTAAATGAAGATTGCTGGGATTTCAATCCGCGCGCGTAAGTGGAAGACACCAGAACTTTCTCGAACCAACGAGATTATTCTGTACGTGCTATTAGCGCAATCTGTTACCGATAGAAGGTACTACCTATTTCCGCTTGTGTCCACCAGATGTCGTGTCACGTTACTCCTTATGGCTCGTACTCTACGACTAATCTAGAAATTAGAGATAATGACAGGAAAATTAATAATATGCAGTGTTGCCGTTTTAATATGCCGTAAACGTTGCGTACTTTTTCGGCCTTTTTTTTTCATCAGTGGACTATTTCACTTTTTACCACCGGCAACAATGATAATATGGTTTTGGCCCTCGGAACTTACTGGAGTAATCAGTATGGCCCTAAGGCTGGAAAGTTTGGAGACCCCTGATCTAATGTATAAATTAAATTTTAGTAAGTAATAATTTTATAATTTATGTAATTGCCCCCAGATAAAAAATGAGAAGAAATCTGGTATGTGTGAAAAAAGAGTATGTGAAAGAAGAAAAAAATAAAGAGAGTATATGAAATAATTGTAAGAAAAGATAACATATTCTCTCAAAAAGAGACCTGTTGACAAATCAACACAGTCCTGAAACTATTTCTACATTTTTGTCTAGTTTAGACATGAGTAGATATATTGATTCGTGAGTTACCTTGCAATGAAATGAAACTACAAAATAAATATGGGAAAGTAAATATGAAGATGTTAGTGGAAATATGTTTTTTCAATTGATATAAAAGTGGAGTGAAAAACTCCAGTAAGTATACTTGAAACTGATAAGAAATAAATTTAAAAAAAAAACTGTTGTACCAATTTCATAAACACGTGCGTAATGTATAATTGAGTACCGTGAGTTTTTGAAGAAACACAGAAAGTTTGAAGAATGTTTGTAAACGTTATTTCTTTTTACTTATTTCAAATAAATTGATGGTTGTACGGTTCTGCGAAAGACTCCCTTTCTTTGCGGAACAATATGTGGGCTAATTTTTTGCCTTCCTAAAAGGCGAAAAAGCTGTTTTGCTCGAAGTTTAATAAGGTTTGCCCTACCATCCGATAAAAATCAACGTGTTAGTCAATCAAATGGACAAACTGAGTATTTGGTCGAGTTGTGAAGTAAATATAAATAAGTTTCGGGATATCCAAAAAAACCGCTTTTTGCATCTTAATGTATCGAGTTTATTTTGAGAAAATAGACCTTAGTCCTTGGTTGAATAACTGTAATGCAAACCTTGGAAGTCATAATTGATGATTGCAAATGGAATGATTACTAGATAATATTTTTACACAATAAAAATTACACCCACCTTTTGATTAATGCAAATAAATATTTTGATTGTTAAAACGTATAATTAATACCTTTATTAATTTTTAATTGATTTTCTTGAATTCATCGAAATCGTTTGAGAGTTGCACCGAAATATTTTAACTATCCAAACGGGATCCTTCCTTCCTTCACCTATTATTTCCTTCCTTCATCAATTAGAAACCCGACCCGACTGTAGGATTACGACACGGGTGAAATTTTTCTTGTTACATATTCTTCCACGGTTACTAAAATTAGTCTTAATTCTATAAATAATAAATTTTTTATTATAAAATGTTTTGTATTTATTGTTTTATAGAAATTGTTTACATCGGAGCTATAAATACTAATCATTTCGAGTTATCCAAGTTGATGTTAGAAAATGGAAAGCATGTCTTGTGCGAGAAACCTTTGACTATGAATAGAAAACAAACTTCGGCGCTACTGGAAATTTCACGAAATGCCAAACTATTTTTCATGGAGGCCGTATGGTCTCGTTGCTTCCCAATTTATAAAGAGTTGAGGAAACAAATAGACAGTGGAATCATTGGAGAAATTATGAATTTACACGTAGCTTTCGGATTTTACCTGGAACATATTTCTAGACTAAAGTATTAACCCAAATCTTTTATTAAATCCACACGTAATATCTATATTATATTTTTAGTTCAAAGGAGTTAGGTGGAGGCACCATATTAGATTTGGGAGTATATACTCTGCAAATATCACAGTTTGTCTTTAAAGGACTGAAACCTGAAAAGATGATTGGATGCGGCTTTTTAAATTCTAGCGGAGTTGATCAATCTGCGCACTGTATTCTACAATATCCTGGAAATAAATCCTCTTCACTATCAACTAGTGCTATGGTGCAATTACCAAATGAAGCAGTCATTACTGGTACAAAAGGAACCATTCGGGTATATATAATATAATTATCGTTGCAGTTATTTATGTAATTATTTCTTTATTAGATGCCATTATTTTGGTGTCCTACTACATTGATAACTCCTAAAGAAACGTTTGAGATGAAATTACCAGAGAGCAAAGAGACGTTTAATTTTTATAACAGTTCCGGATTATCTTATGAGGCAGAAGAATGCAGAAAATGCATCAGAAATGGTATTAATTGGACATTAAAAAGAAACCATTAAAGCATAATTAAAATGATTTTAGGATTGCTGGAAAGTCCCGAAATGCCACATTCAGATAGTTTGGAACTCTCCGAATTAATGGATGATTGGAGAAAACTTGCAGGAGTTATATATGAACAAGATTTAGAATAATTATTGTATCAAAATATAAAAATATAAATCAATGTATTTTGTTTTTTTTTAACTTAATTTATTTTAATTTGCGTTTTATTTTTCAAGCATTTTATGGTTATTGAGTATTTTTAGTATAAGGAAATAAATTTGGTAATGAAGGTAATCAATGCTACACTTTGATCTTTGCCATAGACCGAGAAGCGATAAATTCATCTATTTCTTTTCTACGTGTTGCGATCTTGGGCGGCCAAACGTAGCGAGCGGAAACGATAGTAACTATTTTCGGGAACAGAACTTTTTAGAAGGAAAGTTTAAATTTAAGCAAACTATTATTAACGTAAGTGGTGTAACTAACTGGTGGCCCTATTTTAGAAGATAAAACCGTTATTGTTTATGCAAATTGGTGGCTAAAAACGCAGCAACCACCATGCTAAGGTAGCGACAATGGACCGTTCATAATATATCCTTACAGAGAGGGAATACTTTTACTATAGGGTTATAGCTATAATCGCTCGAACGAATTCTTAATTTAGATATTTACATTCAGATATTTTATTTTGGGCGTTTGCTATAGGATTGCTGCCATACCTCATCCCACAAACAGTTTCAAAATTTAGATATTTGCATTGAAACATTCTATTTGGATGTTTTGGCGGGTTGTTTCTGTAATCCCACGAACGGTTTCAGTAATGTATATTTTACAACCTGATTTGTAGAACAATACCCGTAAAACGGTTACTCATACCTGAAAGGACATATAAATACAGTCACGTTCGACATACAAGTCATCTCAGCTATTTGGATGAAGATCCGCAAATATAACCATTAGTTCTACACAAAAATAAAGTCGTCGCAGTAAGTTGCTGTTAGGTTGCCACCTTTTCAACATTGTATTTATGGTACATTTTTAAATAAAATTCTCGTGTACGAAACTTGAGTGATAATTATTTGAACCCGTATCACACACACTTAATAATACGAGTAATCGAATAACAATACGAATAACAAGATATATTTAATACGAATGCAATCGAAGGCGTTTTAAGACTGATCCTTTGAACTGCGTCGGGGCACTCTACATGCCTCGTATTTCTCGGAAAAACTCAAAATAAACCAATTCTATATGAGCCGTTTTCTTTGAAAATTATGTCCATTGTTGAAGTCCATATATATTATATGGAAATATTATAGTAAATTTGACGGAAATATTGGTATAGGTTAATAAGCTCGTACGCTAAATTGATTAAAGTTTATATGATCGTTTTGAAAGTATTAGTTAAAAGAAATTTATAGTTTAGATTTAGAGACTTACACTTTCAAAGTCAGCAAGTTGTGAAAATCATACATCTATGAAATATTAAGGTGTGTTGAGTTTGAAGATTTTATTTTAACTAAGAAATGAAATACTTTGAGTCTTTTCAGAAAACTGATTATACTAAACAAAATAAAATCTATTGGAGGAATGTAATGTGATATTTAATAATTAATTTTACTTTATTTAGTAATTTAGTAACATATTTAATATAATTTGTGAACTAAATATTATGTCTTTGCGGAAATTTACACAACTTGCAATGTAAATATATTTGTAATATTATTAACTACCTAAATTTAAATAAACTTTATAAAGTCGGAAGACAACCTGAATATATAAATATATTCAACCTTTCTGGAGCTCTATTAAACTAATGAGTCTTTTTAGGACTACCAAAAACAAATCTCATGTGAAATTTGTCAGTTATTTTATAGCTTTCAGTCCACCTTCGTTCCACTCAACAAAAACCAGAAAAATAAATTTTTTTTTTAAGATCAAGTCTTTAACGTAGATAGCTATCTGTAGACATATTTCGAGATTTATCTCTCACCAGAACAGCTTTTCTTTTAAGAACAACAATTTGTAAACCACTTACTTGAAACCCATGTGGTTGATTATGGTTAGATATTTTTAATTTGACATTTTGTGAGAGAGACATGAACTTGAGACATGAAATTTAGAATTGGTTTTTGGTTTTACTAATTCTATACCTAAATTTATATTAACAAAATGATTTTTTGTGAATTTTTGTTGTTTTTTTTTAACTTTTTATTGCTGTCATTAATTAACTATTGGTCAAAAATGGACACCACTTTCAAGGAAAACCTCTCATATGCATGTCAAGTTTATTTACAATGTTGTAATTTTATTAAACTAAGAGGAACCGATAAATACATAGATAGCGAAATAAAAAAACAAGAGCGAATAACCTAGAACAAAATAGGATACGTAAACATAAATATAGGATTTCAAAAACTAATAATTAATGGGAAAGTGATAAAAAGCGGCGAAGAGAACAAACTAATACCGAAAAAACTAGAGGAAACCGGAGGAAAAAACACACAGATGGCGACAACGGAATGGCCAAGTAGAGAAGACAAGAGAAAAGAAAGAAAAAACAAAATGATAAGAAGAAGCAAAAGAACAAGAATTGGATCGTGGCACGTAAGAACGATGTTAACAGCTGGGAAAACGCAAGAAATAGCAAACGAAATGACCAACTAGAAACTAGATATACTGGCGCTGCAAGAGGTGAGGTGTAAAGGTGAAGGAAGAATGAACAGGAAGAACATCACGCTATACTACTCTCGAGAAAAGGGAAAAATGGCACCGCATTCATGGTCAACGACTCTGCGAGAAGGAAAATAAGCCAATTCAAAGTAGTGAACGGCAGAATAGCATATATAAGAATAGAAAACAAGCAAGTCAACTTAACGATAGTTAACGTATATGCGCCCATGGAGGAAACGGAGGAAGACACTTAGCTGGAATTATATGACAAGCTCGAAGAAATCGGTGCCGAAATACCCAGAAACGATATTTTAATTATAATCGGCAATTTTAATCGGAAAATTGGGAGACGAACAAAACCGAGACGTTGCAGGAAAAGAAACAATACACGACAAAACAAAAGATAACGGCTCACGAATATGCAACCTAGCAGCAGCAACAAACACATTTGTAGCAACATTCAAACACAAGAGAGAACATAAAATAACATGAATGATACCAGGAAGAAAGGTTGGGAACCAAATAGACCACATGCTCATCTCAATGAAATGGAAGAAACAATACAAGACGTTAGATCGTACAGAGGAGTCAACTCCGACACACACACATTTTTTCAAAAATGAAAGAAATTATAATCCGGAACAACAAAAAGGCAGAAAGACGAAAGAAATGAAACCAAAAGAAGCTAGATAATTAAAAGACAGGAAGGGAATATATTTCTGCAATTGAGCACAAACTCGCCGACGAAGAAACTACAACAATAGAAGAAGACTGCAGCAGAATAAATAACATCATAATAGAAACGGTTCGACGAAGACTGAAGGAGAAAAGCACAACCAAAAATAAAGAAGGGCATAAATGGATAAACACATAAAAAGAAGAAGACCTCCAAAAATATAGAACGTAGCAAAGAAACACTAAACAAAAAGGAAAAAGAGGCTAGCTAGATAAAGAACTACAGCGAATAGAAGTAAACAGCAAGAAAAACTTGAAGTTATACGAATATATCAAAATACAGAACGACAAAAGAAAGCCTGCCACTAAAATAAGAACACTTGAATCAATCAGAACAAGATGATAAGGTAGAAGTAACCAGTACGGAAGACGAAGATCCGCCTAACTACGAAGAACTCACGCAAACGATAAATAAGCTAAAACTACACAAAACAGGAAGGCCAGACGATATAAATCACGAACTGATAAAAAAGGGAGGAGCAGTGCTAACCCAGATAATACATGGCCTAATAAACAAAATATGGAAAGAAAAGTACCACGGAATGGAATAAATACCCACGGAATGGAATAAAGGACAAATAACACCAATATACAAAAACAGAGACACAAAGATTATCCCAGGAGACGGAAAACAAATAAGGTGAGCATAGAAAAAGAAGTAAGACGGGGAAGCGGACTATCAACAGCACTTTTTAACATTACACTAGAAGGCATAATAAGTAAAGTGGGAAACAACAAATCATTAATACAAAAGGAAGCACAAATAATTGGTTATGCAGATGACCTTGTATGGTAGCAACAAACAAAAAGGACCTAGACAAAACTATAGTAAAAATCATCAAAGATGTACGCATAAGAGGATTAACTATCAATGAAAAGAAAACAAAGTACATGCTTATTGCAGGTACGCATGAAGAAGACCAACAGACACAGATAAAATAGCACAGTACACATTTCAACGGGTAAACAGCTACAAATACATAGGAGTTACAGTAAACGCGAACAACGACAGAAGTAGCGAAATTAGCGAAACAATAAAGGCAGGAAAAATGGCTTTCTGGAAATACCATAAGCTATTTAAGGACAAAAACCTTAGCACAAGCACTAAATTAAAAATCTACAAAAGCAACATTAGATGTGTAATAACATACGCAGCAGAGATAATGTGCCTGACCAAGAGAGACAAAGAAAGAATGAGAATACTGGAAAGAAGAATTATAAGAAGAACACTGAACCACAGACCCACACTAAGGCTCAGCTGGTACGGCCATATACAAAGAAAAAACCAAGACTCCATAGCGGAGAGAATTACAAACTGGAAACCCCAGCTCAGTAGACTAAGAGGAAGGCGGAAAATAAGAATGGAAGAACAAGGTGAAAGACAGGAAGGAATAGAAGAAAATAGCACAAGAAACAAAAACACACAAGAAGCTGAAGAAGGATCAAAGAGCTCCAGAATGGAGCGGAAAAAACCCCACAAGGGGTATATATATATATATATATATATATATATATATATATATATATATATATATATATATATATATATATATATGTATTATATATGTATATGTATTATATATGTATTATATGTATATACGGGGTTTGGGGCAAAAGCCATGGCAACTATTTTTTTTCTTGAAGATACCAGTCCGGTTGGAAAATGTGACATATACAGACGAAAGGACAAGGGCTTAACTACATGTGTGGGCTATGACTAGCACAGAAATATCGTAACACACTAATTTATTACGGTAGTGTACAGGGCAATATAGACTTCAAAGTGCAAAAGAATGATAACACAGTACACATAAGGTTGACATGACAAATCTGGGTCTTCCCACATACAAATGTGGGAAGCGCTAAATACCATCAGCCTCAGCATTTGCCGCACCATGTGTGAATCGGGTCATCTGTTGGCGCACAGCATAAGCAATGTCCTCTCGTGTTAATTATTAATCTTGGGAATGAGATCAAAGTCACAGGGCGAAAGTTCTGGAGAGTACGATGGGTTATTCATCCAGGAGCTGCTTTATTCATCCATGAAC
This sequence comes from Phosphuga atrata, assembly GCA_944588485.1. Lineage (NCBI taxonomy): Eukaryota > Metazoa > Arthropoda > Insecta > Coleoptera > Silphidae > Phosphuga > Phosphuga atrata. The sequence continues at coordinate 32,025,692 of OX155898.1, forward strand.
ACTGTCTTTATCCATGAGCTGCTCGATGACGGCACGTGCCAAGTCGGTCCGCATAATCGCCGGTCGTCCCGAACGTTGCTCATCACTGGTTGACACACGTCCTTGCTGAAACGTTCCTAACCACCGTGCTACTGTACGATATAGTAGGGCATTATTCCCAAGGGCTTCTACTAATTCACTGTAACATTCCATCGCATTTCTCTCTCGGAGAACGGCTATTTTCATGTAAGCGCGCTGCTCAACACGGGTTAATTCCATCTCCCACGACACTGTCAGATTTCAGAACCCTCGATGCGCTACTACCAGCTATCACAGAACCATCTTTTGTTCTGCATACACACTATGCCTGCAGAGCTTCCACACGACACCTATACGTTTGTGATCTGTTCACATATCTTCAAGAAAAAAAATAGTTGCCATTACTTATGCCCCAACCCTCAAATGTATATATATATATATATATATATATATATATATATATATATATATATATATATATATTTATTTACATACACATATATATATATATATTTATTTATATACACACATATATATATACTGGGTGTCCCATTTTAATCCGCCAGTAGCGATAATTCTGAAACATTGCATTGAATCAAAAAGTGTTCCAAATGAAAAGTTAATGGTTCTGAGGGGGACATCTGATGCCGTAGACTTTGCCCCCGCAGCCCCCCAAGGGGGGCGGGAACAGGGGGCAACTTTAAAATCTTAAATGGAAACCCCTATTTTTTATTGCAGATTCTGATAGAGGGTTAAAAAGTATGTAAGTTTTATCCGAAACATTTTTTTTATTGGTCGAGAGATGGCGCTGCAAATGTAAAAATTAGGTTTTTTGTCAATTAAATTGCGAAAATCGTCACGTAATTAACTGTTATTATTACTTAAGACTTACTCACAACCTTACAAGGTTGTTTTTTTCTCAGCCTGCTCAAATACTACCACCGCCCCCCCCCCCCCTACAAAGACGTAAAGTACTCAAAAATAGCGATTAATAGCCTGGTTTTCTCGGAGACTGATATGGGGATTGAGGTGTACAGCTCCAAGTATGGCGATGGTGCGGGGGTCGTCATCCACAAGATTCGCTCGAGGTCGGTGTCGTTGTAGGTGACCTTGGCGCAAACGTTGTTCCAGCCCTCGCATTGTACTGCGAGACGGACACCGACGATCCGGGAATCTTTGGCATAGTTGATACAGTTCTACTGCATTGGTGTAATTGTTCAGCGACTCTCCAATGACTTTTAGGATGTCCACAATTTCGGTCGGTGAGTAGTCCATGATTACTCAACGACTTGGCTTTGCGTACTGAACTCATTTTTAAAAACTAAATTTAAAAAAGGAACGAAAATAAAAAAAATCCAAGAAATCTTAATCTCGTGTTTTGGGGGGCCCGGTCAAACACTGTTTGAAAAAAAAATGACATTCTTTTTTGAATTATTTTACCATTATTTAATTTGAAAAATAAGTACTCAATCGCTATTTTTGAGTACTTTACGTCTTTGTAGGGGGGGGGGGCGGGGGTAGTATTTGAGCAGGCTGGGAAAAAAACAACCTTGTAAGGTTGTGAGTAAGTCTTAAGTAATAATAACAGTTAATTACGTGACGATTTTCGCAATTTAATTGACAAAAAACCTAATTTTTACATTTGCAGCGCCATCTCTCGACCAATAAAAAAATGTTTCGGATAAAACTTACATACTTTTTAACCCTCTATCAGAATCTGCAATAAAAAATAGGGGTTTCCATTTAAGATTTTAAAGTTGCCCCCTGTTCCCGCCCCCTTGGGGGGCTGGGGGGGCAAAGTTTACGGCATCAGATGTCCCCCTCAGAACCATTAACTTTTCATTTGGAACACTTTTTGATTCAATGCAATGTTTCAGAATTATCGCTACTGGCGGATTAAAATGGGACACCCAGTATATATATATATATATATATATATATATATATATATATATATATATATATATATGTATATATACATATATACAGAGAAAGTCGGAGTTCTCTGGTAAACTTCCCCGTAAAACTAAAACATACATCGGCACTTTCAACATCAATACGCTAATCCAACCAGGAAAGCTACACAACCTAACATTAGAAAAGACAAAGACAAAGAAAAGATCCAGATCCTCGTACTACAGGAGACACGTTTCACAGAGGAAGACGCAGTAGACTATGGTAATTACCGTATATTCAAGAGTAAAACTGAAAAACAAGTCGCCCAAGGTGCCCCTATCCAAGGAATGGCCTTTGTAGTAAACAAAAAATGTTTAGGATCAGTAAAAGAAGTCACACCGGTCAACAACAGGCTAATGACCATGCGCATCCAGTGCGCCAACAAAAAATACTCATTAATTAATGTACACGCACCTATGAATGGGGACAACAAAAGAGATCCAAGGAGAACAGACATATTTTGGCAAACATTAAAGAAAATAATGAATAAAATCCCGAAGCAAGAAACTAAAATTCTACTAGGAGATTTCAACCCACAAATTGGCAGAGAAAAAATGTATAAGAAAACAGTTGGGAAATTTCCCGCACACAAATTCACCAATAAAAATGGCGAAAGGTTAATCGAACTCTGTCAACAGAACAACCTCAAAATCATGCCCACCTCACTCAGAAAAACACCTAAAAAACAAAAGACTTGGAGGTCTCCAATACAGTCCATCGGCCAATTCCAAATCGATCATATCGCAATCACACACCAGGCACAAAGAGAGATCCATGATGTACAAGTCCGCAGATTTGCGAACATAAACTCGGACCATTTTCTAACAAGAATTAAAATAAAATTCACTCCAAATAGAATACATAAAAAAACACACCTGCAGAAATTCGACACAAAAATGATCAAGGAAACCAGCATAAAACAAGAATGGGATAAAGAACAGGCAAACAACTGGGCAGCCTTCCACAAGAAAATCATACAGAAAGCAAGAGAACTGATTCCACTTAAGAAGAACACAAAACAGTGGGACTCAGAATGTGAGAAAGCACTAGTAAAACGAAAACAGGCATTCCAAAACTACAACAGTAAAAAATCACCAGTAACACAACAGAAATTTAATGAAACAAGAAGAGAGGTCACAAAAATTTTCAGACAAACCAAGAGAAAATTTATAGAAGAACAGTTAAAGTCCATAGGGGAAAACTTCAGGAACTACAATATAAGAGACTTCTATAGAACATTCGCAGGTAAAATGAAAGGCTACACACCACAAAACCTATGTTTTAAGTATGTTTAAAATACATGTTTTTTCTATGTTTTAAATGAAGAGAAACAGGAGAGCTAGCACTCACCAATCAAGAAAACTGCAGAGAACTATGAAGATATTTTTCTAATCTATTAAACTGCCAAGAACCCACCTCAAGATACCCCAGAGAAAAAATAGCAGAAAGACACCCCGATTCACCACCACCCACACAAGAAGAAATTAATAGACATACTCAAAGGCTCAAGAACAACAGAACATCTGGAGAAGGTGGAATCATTGCGGAATTACTGAAAAATCTAGGACCAAACTCGCTACGAGAATTCACACAAATTATTCAAGAAATTTGGCAAACTGAAAAATTACCAGAGGACTGGAAATGTGCACTCATACACCCACTACATAAAAAGGGGGACAGAGCTGATGTGAACAACTACAGAGGTATCTCCCTATTACAAGTCGCCTACAAGGTCTTGTACATGTGCCTTCTCCAAAGAGTAGAGGAACAACTAGAACACAAAATAGGGGAATACCAATCCGGCTTCAGATCAGGTCGCTCATGCGCAGAACAGACTTTTACACTAAAAACAGTACTCAAGCACAAAGCCATCAGAAATTCACCAGTTATATGCACCTTTGTGGATTTTAAAAAAGCATATGACTCCATACACAGGCAATCACTTTTCGAAATCCTGGAAGACCAAGGATTGGACTCGAAAACACTAGGACTCATTATACAAACTCCATCAGACACGACATCAAAAGTAAAGTTCATGGGAGAAATTTCCGAACCATTTCTGATAAAAACAAGTGCCAGACAAGGCCTTTGGCCTTTCGCTGCTACTCTTCAATTTGGCTTTAGACAAAGTGATGAAAGAATGGGAAAAAGAGCAAAAAGCTCAAAAGCGCTGGAAACTCACACAATTAGGAAGGACTAAAGACAAAGTAGAAATCTCATGTCTAGCTTTTGCAGACGATATAGCAATACTTGCGGAGAGTGAAGAGACAGCAATCAAACAGATAGAAGTACTCAAAGAATGGGCAGAAAAAGTTGGACTACAAATCTCTTGCACAAAAACAGAATTCATTTGCACAAAAATGAACATACAAAAATTGAAAACGAAATACAGTGAAATCAAAAGAGTATCCCATTTCAAATACCTTGGAGAAATATTAGAACCTACAGGAGGAGAAAAAATAGCGCAAAAAGTTAGACAACAGAAAATAATGAGGGCCTTCTTTAAAACACGAGACATCTACAACGAACACTGCTTGTCAATAAACACACAAGTTAAACAATACAACACTGTAGTGAAACCAGAAGCACTCTATGCGAGTGAGACGCTTACACTCCACACTAAAAGAGATCTAGAAAATCTTCTAAAAGAAGAAAGGAAAATCGTGAGAAAAATTTTAGGCCCAAAACAAACAGAAGACGGATACAGACTACACTCCAGGAAAACAACAGAAAAAATATCCAACCTAGCTTCAGACATCAAGAAAAGGAGACTCAAATTTTATGGACACCTCTACAGACTACCAGAAACCAGGATCGCCAAGCGAGTCCTCACATACATACAAGGAGTCAAGACGACAACTCCATGGATAGTCCAAGTTAGAAAAGATCTGGAAGAAGCACAAATAAACATTACAGAAATTGAAAATAGAGAGACTTACAGACAAAAGGTTAACAAATGGGAAGTAATGTAGGAGAATGAGAAGCCCAAGAAAACCGGAACAAAGTGAACGGAAGAAAGGAAGAGGATCCACGGAGAAAAAATGAGGAAAGCGTGGGAAAATAGAAAAAACATTACAAAATAGTTTGCTTTGCGTGATCCCATAGGGTCCAAACGCTAATAATAATAATAATATATATATACAATTTTTTTTTAAGCATTAGCGACAGCGAATACATCATTCTTCATTCAATTGTTAGGCCCACACCTTTAACCGAATTTGAAAAAATTATGGTAACCAGTTACTCTCGACTTACGTTGGCACAAAGTCGCATAAAATAAAATATATAAATTAGACTTCTGTTATATATTTTTGATGCAAGACTTACTATTAGTGTTGCACGTAACCTATATTACCAGTCGAGTAATTCCAACATAATTAAAAAAAAAAAACTATATTTACCTATATTATTATACCTATTATACCTATATTTTTTGGTACAAGACTTAACAGTTCTGTATGTAACTTAAACTCACGATAAACTAACCGTGCGTGAGTCAAAAGGGACATCTAACTTGCGCGCAATAGTTATAACAGTCTTACATCTTACTACGAGAATTGCCGAAGCACCTCAATTAAAAGTGAAATGTGTCGTTCTGTATTGAGGCAAAAACATGAAAAATGGCGTTTCCTTATTAACACTATGCAGGCCGCGCGATGACGAAGTTGAAAAGCAAGTTTTCTGGGTCAATATACAATTATGGCTTGTGTTCCGAAAGCAAAGAACAAATGGCAAATTTTTTGAATTCAAACTTTGTCGAGGGTCTTTCTTGGGTCTTTCCTAGGATTTTTTGATCCGACCGTTTTGGTTTCGCGCAATTCAAAGTTTTTCGGAAAATTCTTTCGTTCGGCAAGTCTCGGTACAAAATAGCTGTAGTTTTTCAAAAAATTAAAAAATTCAAGTATCATTTTTTCAAAGATCTTGGGGAAACTCCAAATATTCCAATAACTTCTGTTCTTCTATTCTGTCTTAAGTTCTTCATGGTCTGATACAAAATGTAGGTAAAGATTTTTCCGCCAATCGAGGTAAATCTTCAAACTTCATCAGTTTCCTATGGTCCAGTCCAAAGCCCCAATAACAGTTTCTCGAACAATCGAGAAAAACTCAATATTTTCAACAAAACTTTTCAAAAGATGCTTTTCCCAAGATTTTAAACCCCAAGAAAATCAAACCGATTTTACAATTACGTTCCATCACAACATTCGATGACGATACGGAAAACTTACGAAAGTTCTTCAGTCGGCTTTCTTCGGGAAAAGGTATAAAATAAAAATTTCGTCAAGTTACGTCAATTGCTCCTTGATGGCTGCTTGGTTAATGACTACCTTGATTATAAATTGACGTACTAAACGTAAACCATCAACGGTCACGGACGTCAACGGACGGCAATGTGTTAAACGTTCGAAACATCGACTGTGCTTTACTCAAAATTCAGAACTTGTTAAAGGTAGAAGCTTTAGAAAGTGTTGTGGGTGCCATAGCAAAATGCGAAAACATGCCAACACATTTTCAACATTCGAATACTGCTCTATAGCTATATATATATATATATATATATATATATATATATATATATATATATATATATATATATATAGCTAATACTAATTTTATAGAAAAATTACTCAAGATCATACAACAATGTGCTACTACATGGTGCAGCACCATTTATATGTTAGAGCGTATTTTGCAACTCAAAGAGTCTTTATGTTTTTATGCATCCACAAATAATAAAATCCCCCAACTGACTTCCGAAGAGTGGACGATCATTGAAAAAACTTATCGGTTTACTAAAACCAACTGAAGAAGTATTGATGAGAAGATGATATTCCTCTCCCTAGTCTACCCTCTCCCTAATCTATTATAGAATAAGTATCTTAAGAAGTAACTATTATAGAATATTTAGCGGAAAAAATGCGTGGCGAAATATGTCTACTCACATGATGGATAGTGAACAAGCAGAAGTAACGGCTTCTTATTCCTATAGCGAGGCATTATTTAGTCACCTCATTAACGCGTGCTCCAGGCAAGCGAATGTTTAGTAGTGCTGGACTAATTTATACACCAAATCGAAATATACTTCGATGGAGAGAAGGCGTTTATTTTTTAAGTTTAATATTCCTCTACTAAAGTTGGATTGTTAATTAGTTGCTAAAAGATTATTTTATTATTATAATAGATTTTATAGATGTTATAAGAAGAATAGGAAAGGAAATAACTTGTTTATTTGAATTTTTTTCTAAAAGATATTAAAGAGAACATCTTTTAGAAAAATATATTCTCTTAGATGTATATCTATGTATCTCTATTTCGTGATGATATTAATTATTTTATTTATTTTCATTTCGTGTTCGGTTTGGAAAACACTTCATTTTTCTAGCTCTACATTTACTGCAGGGTTTAATATTATAGAAAAGCAAATTCTCTCGTTAATTTATTCATATATTCGTATACGTTTTTGTTGCTAAAAGGTATTTTAAAAAAGTATCTATGTTGCTGAAAATATTTGATAGAGCAATGGTTCTTAACATTTTAGTAATCGCGGATGAGTCGATCAATCACAAACTCAAAATTTAATCTAAAAGAGAAAACATCAATTTTGTGCCTGACGCATTTAATTGTATTAAAAGTGCAAAAATAGTTTTTGGGGAGTCCTGAAATTAGAGTGACTAAAAGTGTCTAAAATATCAATAACATTTCTTATTGCGTAGATATGAACTAAATGATGGCTATTAATCTACACGTGTAAGTAGATATAATCATCATTTAGATATCGAATAGGATGATTAATGTTGCGCGTGAATGTAATCTTCGTGTAAAATTTCAGTTAGAATTAAAAGGAAACGGACGTCAAAAGGGGTGTATATTTAGAAGTGAAATGTAGGCCGACAGTATATAAATTTGTTAAAAAAGTATTCCATGCCGAATTGTTTAAAAGTCTCAATGATTATGAACGCGCGCAAAGAATGTATTAATCAAATTTAATACGACTTTTTTTCTTGCCACCCCGTAGGATTTTAATTAACAGCGACGCCTTTAAGTTTCATTAAAATTTACGAAACATTTTAATTAATGTTTTCTAGTTTTTTTTGCGCTGTTTACACGCCCGAAGCCTTGCAGACGCCGCAAACTTTTTATGGAAACGATTAATCATGAAACATCAATGGAGATACACGATATTTAAATGTGGTTTGATCACGACTAATCAATCGGTACGGAAACTAATTTCTCTAATCAAATATTGTAGATATTACGAAAGTTTTCAAATTAATTAAAAGTTTAAAATATATAAGCCGAACACTGTCAAATCATCAAATGTAGAATTAACAAAGTATAAAACCTAGAGTTTAACAACTTTAGCATGATATATTGCATTCACATTATTATATATAGATAGTTTTTATATAGATTTTATAATCTCTAATAGTATCTACTATTTTCTAACTTCGAATGCGAGAAACATCTACCAACGAATACTATTTACAGTGATATTTTACAGAAGTATTTTACTAAATTATGGTTAACATTCTACCTTAACCCTGCGATGGCCAACAATTTAGTTACCATATTATTGCACCTACTGGGCCTCGAGAAGGCCAGAAAGATCATTTAAGATTTATGGTATGAGACATTTTTTTTTGTCTATGCAGGTGTACGATTTTTGTCTATGAGGTTTGTTATGAGTTGTATGTGGTTGTAGTATGTATGTATGTGTGTTTCTATATATATTTTTTAAGATAGTAGGTAAATGGTAAAAAATTACATGATGTATGAATTTATTGTTGTAATTTATGTCGCTGTGATGGGGTCACGGGCATCGCAGACAATTTTTTTCCATTTTAGCGTCTGGAATGTAAGTAAGATTTTCGCATGCGACATATGTTGAAAGTTTTTCGTCGCGGCTTGTTGGCTAATTTACAATAAAAACAAGCTTTACGTTGTTTGATTTGCGTACCTGCAAAGAGGCAATACAAGAAAATGTGTAAGAAACAAAACAAAGCAATACTTACAAAAAGTAAATAAAGCTAATACTTACACTAACATTGAATTTTGCCATGGCATCTCTGATTTCGAATTTACAGATAGCATAAGAATAACAGATAGATAACATAAGATAACATTGCTCTTGACTTCGTATAGAGTGTGATCAATTGAATTGCCAATCCGACGTGGAATTTGCGACGTTTGTCGGTTGGGTTTATGTTATGTCTTAATCTATGAACATAATCGAAAATTATAAATGCGTACAATCGGCCATATCGAGCATACTATAAAAGAAAACCATTGGTTTGGCGTGGACGTATATCCCGAAACCATTTAGTCCATTGTGTCTGCCTCTACCTTATTGTTGTTATAATCCAGAATTATATATAGTTTCCACGTGGGGTTTGACTGGTCAACCGTACACGTATAATGTTTGGTAGACAATAACACCAGAGAGCTATATTTCTTACACACATACGAACATTATACTCTGCCATTATAAAAGCCGTTTATTATATTTAGTCCTTAAACGCCAGAGGAATGATTTGTTTGTCGGGACAAATAGTAGCCACAAGTGCCAACCCAATGTCCATCAAATTTTAAGTCTAAGCCAAGGAAGTAAAGAAATTGTATCAGTGTATGGTTCGGCCACTTCTACTGTACTTTGCCATCAAATTTCTTACCACTCTTTCGCCTTGGTTTACTTTTCGCTGAGCATCAGGCAATTTTCGAGTATAAATTTGGCCTTTCAAAGGAAAATGTGTCCCCATATTTGGCTGGCTTTCATTTGATATATTGTGTGAAGCGAGTAGGACCACGATAAAGAGATAACTCTTCGACGACAGTAACCGCAGCATCTGGCGTGTAAGCCCGTTTCAATTAGCATTCTACATAAATTAGAGATCATCGATTGCAGTAGATTTGCTTGTTTGTTGTCGTTTTGTAATATATCGAAGGAATACTTGAATTTTTTCATCGGCTTTATGTAAATCGTGAGCATATGACCAGCAAAAAAAGCAAACCAAACAGGGCATACATTTCACTTTCTGGTCGGTTTCTATTGCTTTTGTCTGTTTGAATTAGCTACACACAATTGATAAGTAACACTAATAAAAAATATTTGAAAATACCCATTGGATTCGGCAGAAAGTTACTTTTGGAGCCCTTTTTTATTGGTTTTGCGGCCTCTCGAAAGAGGGCGATAGGTGTCGATGTCGCGCGAAATTAGCAAAAAACAGCGCAGCGATTTAGCGAGTGTGTTTGTACTGCTCGCCGCGGTCGGCATTCTCTCACGCTCGTTTTTTTGTTGATTGAAACTTTTCGGGGATTTGCCCAATTCACTGGAAAAGCTGTGTCGATTTCCTCTGGATTGGGACGATCGGCGTTGTAAGGGTTTCCCCTAACCTATTTATATCCTTCTTGTCTTTTATTCCTTCCTGTTTCCTCACTTAAATTAGTTGACGACAGGAGGATCGTTTCAGCGGAGCAGGCCAGAAAGACATTTGCAGCTAGAAGGTAAGTGAGTGCTAGAAGCTAATCCACCCCGATTTGTTTACCATATTTAAAATTTGTCGTTGTTATATACAGTCCAATCTGTTACCAAGTGCGCCTTGTGGTCTTGCGATTCTTGCAATATTGTGTTATTGAGGTCTTCCTGCTGATGGTGGTTCTTTCATCCACAATATGCCTGCTTTGCGCCTTTAGTAACTTTCTTCATTATCAACATCCTCAACCTCTTCACTCCAAAATTATTCTTCGCATCGGATGTATTGCCGTCTTCACTAACAGCTTCTATTGGCACAAAATTAGATGGAACATAGTAGGCATCTGTCGTCATCGGCAGCATAAGGTTCATCATCTTAACTAAGCATCAACATTTTATGGATAAAAAAAGAGCATCAACAACGACTGCAAACCAATTGAAAATAATTTGATTACATTTGTATACACTATTAGCCACTAATTACACCTATGAACAAATCCACAAACAAATATACAAAGCAAAACACAATTTCCAGAAACAAAAATTATTTGAACGCACTCATACTGAACAGTACAGTGAAATTGTAAAATATTAAGGTTCAAAAGAGTCCAAGTAAAATGCATGTAAAAATTGATCAAACAAGCCGACTCCCTAATACAAATTGAATGGGCCTCTCAGCTGTTTTAATTTTTTTTTTTGTACATATTGTGTACATAGTGTCCTTGTAGAAAACATTGAGTTTCAGATCGGTTCGATCATCTATGGGGCTATGATCGGTTTGATCATAGCCTCAAAAAGCCCAGTTGCCCATTCTAAGGTTGAACAACCGATTGAGCTATAAGTTGCGTAGAGCATCTATATCTAGAACAATCTAACAAATATAAAACTGAAATAGTTTTTTTGTAACTAGGGCGGTAATTTATCAATTTGACGCGAGAGCGAAATTGGACGCACAAACGAAGTGAGTTGAGACGACAATTTGCTTGAGACGACAATTGATAATGCCGCCCGTGCTACAAACAATATTTTTTATTACTCATGCTACGGGATCCAGAGGCCATAAAAAAAATGGAATCAAAAATGAGGAATTTGCTTTTTCAATTGTCTCCGGTGGTGTGGATTCGTCATAAGTGCTCTCCTCAGTCTACAGCAGTGGTTCTCAAACTAGGTGCCGCGGCACCCTGAGGTGCCGCGAGAGTATGCCTGGGGTGCCGCAGCAATAATCAAGAAATGTAAAAGGAAAATTATATGAGGAGTTAATCGAATTTAAGTTCCTACTTTTAATGCAAAATTGTAGACATTTCGCTAAAATCTGGATTGGTCTAAATCAATCAAGTCCGTCTGCCTCAGTTCGCAAAAGCGCAACTTACGACCAAAAGATAATCCGAGGAAAAATAAGGAAATATGATCCTAGCTACCTCATATTGTTGGGCTTTGTTTCTGCTGGGAACTAACGAGCACCGGAAGGGCAATGCGTTATCCGTCATAAAATTGTTGCTAACACCGGCTTGGTTCCATACAAATTAAAAAGACGTCTGGAATGCAATCAGTCTGATTTAGTACATACACGTGAAGAAATCTTCAGACGAAATTTGTCCAAAAAGTCAAAGTAACCTAGCGATATTGAAAATGTGCGTGCGTTACCCATGTTATGTGGATATACAACGAGTAGTAGCATTTCTCGTATTAAAAAACGTGCTTCAAAAAGTACCTCTCGCGCATGAGCAATAAAAAAGATTTAGTATCGATTAATGAAATTCTGTGTACTAAGCTAAAGGGAAGTAGTTTTCTGTAGAGAAATCTTGTCAGAAAAACATATAATTAGAACGGATCCTTTAAGGAAATCATAATACGAATCAACATGAATTTTGCTACTAGTGTTAGGGTATACGAAAAATGTGTCATATAATAGTTTTCGTGTTTCAGACAAAAAATATGTAAAACAAGGCTCCGCCTTTATTTCAAGGACAATTACTACCAATTTGACGCATGGAAAATCACTAGATAACAAGGTTTCTTATAGGAAATGTAATTTTAATTGGAATATTTTATCCTTTAGTTTCCGAATTATTTTACTGTTAAGGTCATTTTACCGGCCGGAGCGATCTTTTAACTAATACATATGTAATACTAATACTAATACATATGTAATACATATGGTTACAATAATATTTCGGGGAAACGCCTTTTAGTAATCTCCTATTGCTATGAAATTAGTTTTTAATAAATCATTATGTTTTTATAATCTCACAGTTTTTACATTTTAATAAAAAACTTCTTGACCAAAAGGAACGCAAGCACATAGTTATAACAGTCTTACATCTTACTACGAGAATTGCCGAAGCACCTCAATAAAAAGTGGAATGTGTAGTTCGGTATTGAGGCACAAACATGATACAACCGAGCACTTTCCACTGTTTAGTCGAAGTTTGTTATTAGAGTAGTACGTTGCGAACTTATCCAGATCTGCTTGCAAACGATTTGCATCGTTGATATCGCGTATTTTACTAAACATCTTTATATCGTCAGCATAGATAAGAAGCCTACAGTTCTCAAGGTAGCCGACAACATCGTTTATATATATTATAAAGAGCAAGGGTCCCAGATGAGAGCCTTGAGGGGCACCTGACGACACAGCACTCCTTGAACTCCTTGAAGTATACCCATTAAGTATAACCGCCTGTGAGCGACCTGACCTAAACCAGGTAGGATCTAAACCAATTCAACATATTTCCGTGTAAGCCAAGTTGCTCAAGTTTAAGGAGCAGTATCGGAGTATATGCTGATCTGTGCTATCGAAGGCTTTGCTAACATCTGTATGGATCGCATCAACTTGCGCTCCGTCGTCCATAGTCGTCAAAATATAGTCTGTGAAACACACGCACATTAGTTTCGATCGACCTCTGCTTCATAAAACCATGATGTTCAGGGGCGAACACTTTCGGAAATATGATAATAGGATTATAATAAATATGTAAGGAGATATGGTGTGGTACTGCTCTCCTCAACTTCTGGAAGGACTCTATTATTAGAGGTTCTGTCAACAAAATAATTTTTAGCTTATTTTTTCCAGACAATATATTTTCGATGATTACAGAGGTGACAAATAACCAACCGTAGAAACCAGTAGATATGATCGAGATCTGTACATTTATTAGGATATTGTTTACTGCTAGGCATCTGAAATCTTTAAATGTATTGACCGTCTATGGAGCAAAAAATATGGACCACCAATTTTTCGAGCAACTTTCTCCAAGAACAGATACCACGAAATTTGTTGGATTTGATGATCACAACTAATCAAGATCAAAACGGAGTGCAAAGGATAAACTTGCACTTATTAGAGAACCGTGGGATCGAATGAATAATAACAATTGAATATTCTACATGTAATCTGACTCTAGATGAGCAATTGTTTTGTTTTGACGGAAAATGTCCATTCAAGAGTCAAATGCAGAAAAATATGACATATATTGGCTCAACGATTCTAAAACAGGATACTCACTAAAAGGAATTCCATATTGAGGAAAAGAGGGAAAATAACGTGCCACCAATCTGGGTGAAAATATCGTACAAGATTTATCCACTCCATGTTACCAAATTCCCAAACAATGGGCTCTGAATTTGCAGAGCTCTGGTCTCACTATTACGGGAATGGTACGAAAAAATTAAAGAAACGTTCTCGAGAACCATTTTCGGATTTACAAAAAATCTCAAGTTAGTATCATACCTTTCAAAAATTGGAATATCTATTATCTATTATCTACAATGCATCACATTGATGCTATCACCGACAATAGGAGAGAGGCGGCACATATCTTATGGACAAGATGATCAAACATGTAACAGAATGATAAATAGAACTGGTTGCATTTTTTTTTGTGAATATATAATACATAACTTTATTGCTGCACATATTACATACACTTATACCTACACAACGTTTATAAAAATTGCAATTCGAAAAAAAAGACAAAATAAATACTTTTATAGAGGAAGTTGATTTCAACCGCATTTGCAGCGACGACAGAATCAAAATTTGCGAAGTAAGGTTTAAAGTATTTATTCTGTGCAAGAAAATCCTGCGCATTCTTCAGCATCTCCTCCAGAATGGAAACAGCGCATGCAATGTGATTTATTTGAAATTGAGGAGAGTACTCCAATATTGAATACATTGTAAAAAGAATACTTGTAGTATTCATTCAAATATCATCTGTTTAGTATATATGGAAAAATTTATCCAAGTGCAGACGGTGATACGGACCACAACTTGCTGTCAGCCAATATACAAATTAAATTAAGAATACTGATCGATAAGACCAAACAAAGTGAACTTGGAAAATCTCAAAAAATAACCATAACAAACGCACTTCAATGAACTAATTGCGAGGGATTTATCCGAGGCATCAACAATAAATACGGATACTGCCTGGGACAAGGTTAAAACAACAATGCTGAATGTGGGGGAGCAAGTCGTGGGCAAGAAGGATCAAACAGCGAAAATGCCATGGATGAACCAGGATATCATTAACCTTATGGGAGAAAATCGTAAACACAAAAACACCAATAAAGAAAAACACACAAATAGAGTATTAAAACCACAAATATAACATAACGTAAGGAGTGCCAAAAAAACATGAATGGAAGAAAACTGCCGTGAAATGGAGAAGCTACATAACAAATGACGATGCCTTCAATATACATAAAAAGCTAAAATAACTTATAGGACATACGAGAAAAAAAATACCAATGGTCACAAGAAACATACACGCAGACATCTAACACGGAGCTAACAGGGAGCTAACATCTACACGGAGATAACAGAGGAAGATAAAGAGCGAACCTGGGAAGAATACGTTACAAACCTGTTTCAGCGGACCGAGAAAATTCAATGGAAGAAGATGGACAGGCGGATCATTTAGGAATTCTTAAATCGGAAGTGGAATATGCGATAAAGACACCAAAAAACAACAAAGATGTAGGACCCGACAACATTCCGATAGAAACGTGGAAAACATTGGACGACAGAAACTTGACCAGCCTTACAGAATTTCTAAATAGAATATATGAAACAGGTGAAATTCCAAGAGAATGGCTTAAATCAGTGTTCATTCCGCTACCTAAAAAAAAACAAGCCTAGTCATGTGACGAATATAGGTTGATCAGCCTAATGAGCCACACGTTGAAAATCCTCTTAAAAATTATCCAACAGAGAATATACCGCAAATGTGAAGAACAATTGTATGGGATGCAGTTTGGTTTTAGAGGATTAGGAACTAGGGAGGCTCTGTTCGCTCTAAAAGTAATCCTACAGAAGTGTAGAGAGTACAATAAATATGTATTCGTCTGTTTTATCAAAAGACTTCCAAAAGGATTTGATAGAGTCCAACACGACAAGCTTATCGAGAACCTAAACAGTATTAACCTGGATCAAAGCGACATACGATTAATAAAAAAGTTACCATACTTTAACTAAACAGCAATAGTGCGGGTTGAAGATATGGAGACGGAAAGATATGAAGACGAAATCAAAATCCAGAAAGGCGTCCGACAAAGCTGCGTCCTGTCCCCGCCACTGTTCAATTTGTACTCCAGTTTGTGTTTCGAAGGGCGATGGAGGACAGAAGAGAAGGGGTAAATATTGGAGGGGCACTAATTAATAATCTTAAATTCGCGGACGATACAGCAATAATGGCGGAAAGTGGAGAAGAGCCACAAACATTATTAGAGAGAGTTTACCAAGCGTGCGAAGAAGTAGGACTTACCATTAACATAGAAAAAACGAAATTCACGGTAATAAGTAAAAACCCGAAAATTTACCCCGTTATCACACTATATCGAAGTCAAGTGGAGCGGGTTCAAAAATACAAATATCTTGGAACAGTCATTAATAACCTACTAGATCCAAATGGAGAAATCAAGATCAGGATAGAAATGGCTCGAAAGACATTTATTGCATACTCTTCAATATTCACAAATAGAAGTTTGTGCCTGCGAATTAGATTAGGGTTCATGGAGTGTTATGGGTGGTCAGTGTTATTGTAGGGGGTGGAAACCTGGACCTTAAAAGCCCAAACTATTAAAAAAGCTTGAAGCTTTCGAGATGTGGACATATGTTGTTGTCCTCTAACTCCAACGAGGAGCATAGGGTCTCTACAAAGAACTTCCATCTGACTCTATTCTGAGCGAGGCGTTTCACCTCGTTCCACGTTTCTCCTGCGATCTTTAATTCTGCGTCTATGGTCCTCCTCCACGTGTTAGCTGGACGTCCCTTTCTGCGAGAACCCTGCGGATTCCATTGTAAGTCTTGCCTGGTGATGTTTCCTTTGTCTCTCCTCAATACATGGCCCAACCATTTCCACTTGCGGTGTTTTATTTCTTTTTGTATGGGTTATTTACACATTGGGTATTGTATCTGGCCAAAAAAATGCGCAGTATACTTCGTAGGCATTTGTTTATGAATACCTGAAGCTTATTTACTATTGTTATGGAGATTTTCCATGTTTGGCACCCGTACAGTAAGACGGATTTCACATTTAAGTTGAATATTCTTAGTTTTGTTCGTGTGGAATACAGTCTGGAGGTCCATACCGGCCTGAGCATACCAAATACCTGTTTGGCCCTTTTTATTCGGTATGAGACATCGGTGGTGGTGGCGCTCTCATTAGTAATTATGCTTCCCCGGTACGTGAATTCATCTACATCCTCTATTTGTTCGTCATAAATGCGGAAGACGCGGGTATTCTTCGTGGCGGCTCTAAGCGATTTAGTTTTGCCAATGTTGTTTTTTAAACCTGCTTTGGCTGCTTCTGCAGAGAGCCGGTCGATTTTGCTCTGCATGTCGGCGTGGGTGTGTGCCAAGAAACAGATATCGTCTGCGTAGTCCAGATCTTCCAGGAACGAGTTTAACGTCCATCTAATGCCCTCACTTCTTGACACTACTTTGTCCATTATTGAGTCTAACAGAATCTTAAATAGTAAGGGCGATAGTACGCAGCCCTGTCTGTCTCTCGAGCTGATAGTTATGTCGCTGCTCTTAGCAGTTTGGTGTTTTACATAGCAGGATGCGTCCCGGCATAGTTCCTTTACTAGGTTTATTATCTTTTCCGGTACCCCCTTTTCTTCCAGCGCTTTCCAGACTGCATTATGATAGATGCTATCAAAGGCCCTACGGAAGTCGACGAAGACCGCGTATAATGTAGACCTCCATTCCATGGACTTCTCCATGATGATTCGCATTGTGTTAATTTGATCGACACAGGATCTATTTGGGCGAAAACCCGCTTGTTCCTGACGCAGACTGGGCTCTATGGAGATGGATAGTCGATCCAGTAAAATGTGAGAAATAATTTTGTTAATAGTGTATAAAATTGTAATCCCTCTCCAATTTCCACAGTCTGTAAGATCACCTTTTTTGGGGAGAACAACTATGGCTCCTTCCTTCCATTTATGTGGCACATTTTCCGACTGTCATGCATCTACTTTTAGCAGGTGGAGCAGTTTTGTTACCACCTTTAGGTCTGCTTTAAGTATTTCTGCCGGAAGGTTATCTGGACCAGCGGCCTTGTTGTTCTTAAGGTCCTTTAATGTAGTTCTGACTTCTTCTTCACTAGGTGGGTTAGGATTGACGTTCCGGACCGGGAGATTTATTTGATGCTCTTGTGTAGGATGTGGGGGATATATGCCGTCCTCGGCATCACTTTCTTCCGGGTTCGGCTGTCCGAGTATTTCTTGGAAGTATTCTTGCCATCTTATAAGTTGAACTTCTTTGTTTGTCAGCAATTGTCCCTCTTCATTTTTTATTGGGTGTTCTCTTTTGAAGTTTTTATTAGCGAGTTTTTTTGTTATGAGATAAAGTTCTCTTGTGTTGTTATTTCTTGCTGCAACTTCGGCTTTCGCTGCGAGATCTTCCGCCCATCTACGTTTGTTTTTTCTAGCACTCCGTTTTATCTTGCGGTTTATGTTCCAGTAGCTACGAGTTCGGCCTTCTCTTCGTGGTTAGGGTTTTGATTGATCAGGGTTGTTGCTGCCTTCCTGTCTTCGATAAGTTTCCATGGTTCCTGCGAGATCCACTCCTCTCTGTTCCTTTGCTTTCTACCCAAGGTCTTGTCTGCAGTTTCTGGCAATACTTTGTGGATTGCTTTCCATTCTCGACGATCTTTCTCTGTTATGTTAGTGGCACCCTCACGTGGAAGTCACCTTGTCGCGGTGTGAGGGCTTAGTTTCGCGTACCGTTGGACGTCACGACTGGAACAACCCCGGTTGGGGCGTTCGGCGGAGGGCGAACAACCAAGAACTTCCAAACCCTTAATCCCAAGGTGTCATGCGACCCATGCCAAAGGGACTGGTTGATGGCCAAGGGCAACCGGCCATCGCTTACGGAGCCCCTCTGATACCTGGCGACCTCAGAGGGTATCCAGCCTTACCACTATCAAGCGGGGCTCTGATGTGGTGGACCTTTAGTTCCCTTGCGACTCGTGGGATTTATATGAATTCCAAAAGTAAAAATAATCCATGTGTACGGGACCTAACCGACACAGAGAACAAGGAAGTCAGCCCGGATTCCCGGGAAGACGACCTTGACCTCACACTCGTAGACATGAGCAGTCCAGCCATGTCTACAGAGGCAGAGGCAGATGTTCTTGTAGGGACAGAGGAGGACTTGCCGCCTCCTGTCACAAAACAAGAATGACCAGCAGGCGCACCAAAATAGCCCAAGTGAACATCCATCATGCCAAAGCAGCTTCAGCTGTGATGGCTAGGATGTTCACCAAGCAGCACCTAGGGCTAGCGCTGCTTCAAGAACCCTGGACCTACGGAGGTAAGATCAAAGGCCTTAGCAACAGGGAATGTAAGTTGGTATGGGACAGCCGTGAGGTCTCCCCTAGAACTTGCATTATGGTAAGAAATGGCATAAATTACTTATGTCTTTCAGAATTTTTAACGCGGGATTTAGTACCGATTCAGGCCCTCATCAAGATCGAGGGTCTCCACCGCGAAGTAGTGATCGCATCAGCATACTTCCCTGGCGATGGTAACAGCATACCACCCATTGAAGTACAAAAGCTGGTGGAACACTGTATTAGGAGAAGGCTGCCACTCATCCTGGGATGTGACGCGAACGCACACAATGAGATGTGGGGCAGCACGGACACTAATAAGAGGGGTGAGTACCTTTTAGAATACCTCATTAAAGAGAACTTAATTGTGTACAACGTTGGGAACACACCAACATTTGTCACTAAAGTCAGAAATGAGGTACTGGATATTACGGTAGGTAGCGCTAACGTAAGTAAACTAATTAAAAAGTGGAGGGTTTCAAGTGAGCCCTCAATGTCAGATCATAGGATCATAGAGTTTGAGCTGGAAGGAGCGAGTGAGGAAAACACCCCCATTCGAAACCCCAGACAAACTGTGTGGCCTATGTTTAGTTCCCAACTAAAAGAAAACCTAGAGCAGGTGACAGTGCGGGGTAGTATCAAACACTACACCGTGCTGGAGCAGGCTGTAGGAGAAATAAATGTAGCAATCACCACGGCATTTGAATCCAGCTGCCCGGTAAAAACCGTGAAGGAGCATAAGGACGAAAAATGGTGGAACAAAAATTTGTCTACATTAAGAGCAAAAGTACGTAGGCTTTTCAACAAAGCCAAGCAATACGGAAATTGTCTAGAATACTCTAAGGTGCTTGCCACCTACAACAAAGAGATCAGAAGGGCAAAAAGGGAAAACTTTAGGACCTTCTGTGAAAACATAGAATCCATAGAGTGGAAATGACAACCACTCTCAAGAAACCGGATGGGACCTTCACGGAGGATGAAGAGCAAAGAGCTCTCCTCCTACTAGAAACCCATTTTCCGGGATGTAGAGGATACAGGGAGACCGAGGGCTTGATGCAACCACGGAAACCAAGTCGGGCCGACTTGGAAGAGGGCAGCGTCCATCTGTACGGAAAACCGAATCAGATGGGCTATCGGCACTTTCCAGCCTTTTAAGGCCCCAGGAGTGGACGGACTAGTTCCTGCCTTCCTACAAAAGGGAGAGAGAGAACTAATGCCGTATCTTCTAAATATCTTTAGAAGTAGCTTAGCGCTCGGATATATACCGGAGCTATGGAGAAGGGCTAAGGTGGTATTTATACCGAAGGTGGGGAAGAAAGACACCACTCAACCGAAGTTATTTAGACCCATTAGTCTAACATCTTTTATGTTAAAGACAATGGAGAAGGTGATTGATAATTACCTTAGGACTATAGTGCTGGTAGGTACACCACTACACAGGAGTCAGCATGCTTACAGAGCAGGGAAATCCACAGAAACCGCCCTGTGTCAGCTGACAAACGAAATAGAAGGAACACTAGAGATAAAGGAAGTAGCGATATGTGCCTTCTTGGATATAGAGGGAGCTTGTGACAACACCTCACACGAGGCTCTCAGGGCGGCCCTCGAAAGAAGGAATATCGACAGCACTATCTCAAAGTGGATGGGAGAAATGCTGAGAACTAGAACGGCGGAGACACAAGTGGGAAAATACACCATTAAGATCTCCACAACTCGAGGGTGCCCACAGGGAGGTGTACTATCACCGCTAATGTGGAGCCTGGTAGTTGATGAACTACTGGTTAGGCTAAACGACCTAGACATCAAATGTCAAGGTTACGCCGATGACATAGTCATAATGGCCAGAAGAAAATTTGAGGGAACGCTCTGTGAAATTGTTCAGAGTGGCCTCAAAGTAACTAGTAGATGGTGTCAAACAGTGGGATTAAGACTCAACCCGAGCAAAACCACGGTGATACCATTTACTAGAAGGAGAAAACTAAACTGCCTACATCCCATACTCATAGATGGGAAGGCAGTAGAATACCAACAGGAGATAAGGTATCTGGGTATCACACTAGATAGCAAACTCCTATGGAATAGACACGCTGAGGCAGTGGTAGGTAAAGCCAAACGCGCCCTAATGGTGTGCAGAAATCTGGCAGGAAAAACGTGGGGTTGTAACCCCACTATCCTGCGATGGATGTACACCATGATAGTGAGACCTGCAATCACTTATGGGGCGGTTGCGTGGGGAAGTAGAATCAAGCTGGCCTCTATGAGGAAACAGCTTGAGAAGATTCAAAGACTGGCGTGTGTCTGCATCACGGGGGCGATGGGGTCGTGTCCGACAGCAGCATTGGAGCTGCTGCTGGATCTGACTCCGCTGCACCTTGTGGTGGAGAGCACCGCCAGATCGGCGATCGTAAGGTTCAGCAAGGAAGGAATGGGCAGAGGCAAAATAATCGGGAGCAGAGACCGAAACAGCCTCGCTGCCAAGATCCCCTGGCTGGAAGTACCAAAAGACGAAATGGTATGCAAATACCACTTCGAGAAAAACTACACAGCAATGTGTAGTAGTAAAGCCGATTGGAGCGACGAATCCTCAGCATACCACATAGAGCAAAATGCCATCAAGTGGTATACAGATGGTTCGAAGACAAAGTAAGGCACTGGTGCAGGAGTGTTTGGACCTCGTACCAGATACTCCGAATCCATGGGAACATCCCCAAGTATCTTCCAAGCAGAGGTACACGCAATCGAAAGATGTGCACAGTTTAACCTCGACAGGAAGTACCGCAAGAAACGAATTGCTATCCTGTCAGATAGCCAAGCAGCCATCAAGGCCATTAGCTCATACACCATCAGATCCAAACTGGTATGGGACTGTGTGGGGAAGCTGAACAAGCTTGGCAGGGATAATAAAGTAACGCTATACTGGGTACCAGGACACACTGGTATAGACGGAAACGAAGAAGCCGATCACCTAGCAAACAAGGGATCCAGTAGCCCCTTTATAGGTCCGGAACCCTTTTGCGGTATGAGCGTGAACACCATCCGCAAAAGTTTAGATGAAGAAATAAGAAGAAAATGGATGAAAACCTGGGAAGAACTTCCAGGGCTAAGGCAATCCAAAGTGATGCTGGGATCTTTTAACCAGAAGAGAACTAAAGCTTGCCTGAAACTAAGCAGGAACAAGCTCAGAATTCTGACAGGAGCCCTGACGGGACACTGCAGACTTAGGAAACATCTCAAGGCCCTAGGCCTAGAGGAGGATGATGGATGCAGATTCTGTGGCTCAGCAGAGGAAACCCCCATACATCTGTTCAAAGACTGCGGAGCATTACTCCGCAAGAGACAGATGTACCTTGGGGCTCACTGCTTGAACACAGAGGAGCTGCAGGCCTTGAATCCCACCCAGATCCTGAGATTCCTAAAGGAATAAGGATTATAGGAGGCGCTCTAAATGGGTAAGTACACCAACACTTGGAGGAGGAGGGTGGGGTACAATAGATCTATAAAGGTCGCAGTACAAGTCGTCACCACCATATCTACAATCTATGTTAGTGGCATTTTCTTGCAGTTGCGTCTTGAAACTGGCTAGTAATTCGGTTGCTTTAAGCTTGTCTGTATTGAATTTTATGCTAGCAGCTAAGGTAATTTGTCTTTTTGGTGTTGCTAACTTTAGTTTAAGCGTGCCAACGACAAGGTAATGGTCGATGGCCATATCTGCACCTCTTTTGTTTCTCACGTCGCATAGTGATGTTCTCCACTTTTTTTTGAATGATAATGTGGTCAATTTGGTTTTTTGTCCGCTGATCAGGAGATATCCAAGTCTCCTTGTGTACCCTCTTATGCGGGAAGAGCGTGCCGCCAATTATCAGGTTGTGTTCCAAGCACGTATCGACCAGCATTTCCCCATTCTCGTTTACCGTTCCGATTCCATTGTTACCCATTACCTGTACTAAGTTGGTGCTGTCGGAACCAACTTTGGCATTTAGGTCCCCCATTAGTATGATTATGTCGCCCTTTGTTATGGAGCCTAAGGTGGTATCGTTCACTGGTCGCCAGGATAGTAGGCTAGTCTGGGCCTTTTTGCTTGGCAGTAGGCCAACTCCGCTCTCATGGTGTTCGCCTTGTGGTTTGCCTGAGTACAGGAACGCTCCGCCGTTCACTGTATTTTGTTCTCCAAACCCATGCCATCTTACTTCGCTAAGTCCGAGGATTTCCAGGTTGTATCCTGTCATTTCGCGGACCACTTGTGCAAGTCTGGATGGTTCCAGTAGGGTTCTAATGTTCCATATTCCTATTCATGTCCGAGTTTTTGTGTTCGCCAAAGTCGTCATCTAAGAATCCGTCCGGTTAGTATCTGTAGTAGTATCGTTACACTTAAAGAGTGTAAGATGGGCAGGTTGTTAGTCCACCGCACCCGAGTTTGATGATGGGACTGCCATCCAGCGGCAATCAAACATGCCTGGTTTGGGTAGGTTTCCTTCTGAGAGCTCAGGTGGACAAGCTTTATTCTTCCACAGGGTATTTCTGTCCTGTGATTCTATGGTTATCCCGCCAATATTCGGACGTCAGAGCCTCTTTAGTTATCTAGCAGGGTGCACCGCGGGCAGGCGATGTTGACTTTTGGGTTATCATGATGTTCTCATAACCCGTTACACCCCCGTAGATGTGGACATATAGGCGCATGCTAAAGATACCCCGGACACATAGAATAACGAACGAAGAAGTACTAAGGCGCACCGGACATGAAAGGAAACTATTAAAAATTATCAAGATACGTAAAACAGCATACATAGGTTATATTCTGCGCAAGGACAAATATATACTGCTACAAAATATAATGCATGAAAGAATAGAGGGGAAGAAGGGAATAGGAAGAAAGAAAAAATCCTGGCTCCGTAATATAAGAGAGTGGACAGGAATGAATGTTGAAGAACTGTTCCATGCGGCAAGAAACAGAGACTCATTCAGAAAGGTGGTCGCCAACCTTCAATGAGAAGACGGCATCAGAAGAAGAATATATGTATAAGTATGTAAATTAATAGAAAAACTAAATTAGAAAGTGTTTTATCTTTAAACAGTATGCGAAAAAAAAATGATTTACTTTGTTTATCCCACATAATCCAATATAAAAAATATGTAGCTAATTTATAAAAACATTTATTAAAAATAGAATCAAAGAGAACCAAAAATCTAAGATGTAATTGAAAAATAATTCTATAATTACTTTGCCATTGCACTAAATTGTCACCGGCCGCTCAGGCCGGTAAGCGTAGGATGGATAACTAACTATATGGTAGTATGACCTTTAAGTCATGACTAATGACGGTTAAGAAGAATATAAAACGTATATCACGTTTTTATTTTGTTCAAAGTTGATAATTACCAAGTTGACAAACTAAAAATCAGTAGATACTAAGCTTTGTTATAGAAAATAGCAATTTTTTTAAATAAGAATACGGCTATTAGAACCTCTTTCTGAATAAATTATCGGATAATCTCATGATAAAAACGCCGAAAAGCTAATTTGCGAATCTCTCGAATAAGAATTAAATTGTTAATATGAATTTGTATTAGAAACAGATCATGTGTGCTCGAAAGACAGGTCAAACTTAAATAAGTCCCCTACCTTCCTGCGCTCTTCTTTTTCCTTTGCCAAGAGCAGGCTTTACAATCAATTTAAGGGGAAACTATCTTAGGAAGACGCCAGAAATTTTGACAGACAATCCTGTAAAAAGAAAACTGGAACATCAAAATAAACATAGGGATAAAATTTAAATAATAAAATGAAAAGCTGTCAAAGCAAGAGCGGCAGAAAGGAAATATTCACAAATGAGAAAAGGAGAGAGTTATAGCAAAGAAGGGACTCGTTATTGTGTAATTTTTCTAGAGGTGTATACAAATAGTATGCCAAATGAAACCTGGATGCAGTGCCTTGAATGCAAGTAATGAGCACATGCACTTTGTATTCCAGACCCCAAAAGCGTGTCTTATGTTTGTCACAAATGCGAATTTGAACTAACTGTATAGAATTCTAATAATAACGAATATATATTTGGTTTCATAGCTATTGCATCTGACAACTAACCCGCAACTGGGTAAGTATTATATAAGTCTTGTTTCCGTAAGTGCTTCAAAACAATACAAAAATTATAATTACTTCTAAGAAAGAGTCAATGTACAAAGCGAAAATGTGAATTAAATACAAGGGCTTCGACTGGTGTAATCGATTTTTAATAAAAGGTTACATTAGTATCTTGAATAATAAAGTTTATTTTTGTGAGAATCAGCTCCGCTCTTTCCTAATTTGCCATACAACAATTAAGCTTTTTACTACATCTATATTTACTTTTTATTTTTATTTAATGTTGTTTCTTAAATTGGTTAGATATAAAACATTGAGTAGTTTATCAGGTTAATTTTTTGGCATCTAAAAATGGTTGAATATGTTACGTGATCTTATTATCTCAAAATAGTTTTCAGAATGATTTATTATAAAATGTGTAATTTTTCGTAATATGAAAAGTTTTAGTGATTTATTTGAGTTTGTACTCCTACCAACATCTAAACTTACAGCGAACGACTTGCATATTACTGTTGTTCTTGCAATGTGATTTTTTTGAATATTTTATTATTCACCCCCTGTCGTAATATTCAAGATTGTTGCGGAGGCAATAGAAGACCGCATGATGAGTTGCCGCATGCGGGTTAGCACAATCTTATTTTTTCCACATTATCTTTTTAATAGTAATCGAATTTTAATGGTATCCGCCTTGAGTAGCAAATAGTGTTTGATCAAATAAAATTATGTTAATTTCATTTGATGCGGGTTGATGAAAACGTAAATTGGTTTGGAATAAAAAATGAGTCCCGCGAGGCGGAAATGATTTTAAATATTTACTTACGCGTTTCAATTTGATCTTTTATTTTTAATACTGGCAGCTGATAAAAAATGAGAAAATTGTTAAGACTATAAGAGAGGCACGGGCGGAGCATTATTTTTTACTGGAACAAAGTTTTAACATATAACATTCAAAAATATTATTGAGGAAAAGCGGAACTGTTTTAAACTTTTAGACGAACTAATTGAAATTAATATGTATATTTCAACATTTGTAAAAAGTAATTTAGAAAATTATTAAACTTATTTATAGTTTTATTATTTAGTCTGCAACAGCATATTCTTCAACAATTTTAAGTCACAAGTATAAGATATGTGTGTGTACCCATATAAATTTTTTTTTTTTAATTAAAACATTTTTTATTTCATTAGCACAAATATTAGAACCTAATTTACTCAAAGTTATCACAAAAAACATTACTTGTAAATAATTAGGTACAATATTGTCTATAATGAATTAATACAAATTACAACGACGCAGATTATATCTTTTTAATGTTTCAGTAAAAAATAAAAGGGGATTAAGTGGGATGACACGGGTCTAGTAAATTTATCGGAAATATTTATATCTATTTAAATAGCTGAATTAAATTAGCTGCTGATTAAAAGTATTAAGGATAAATGTGATTTATATTAAAAATAACCATAACTTAAATTACTAACAGTTGTCCTCTGCTGGACATAAGCCTCCCGTAATGTATTACATTTTTCTCTGTTCCGCGGTAATCAAGTTGCGGTTGCGTTGTAGACCATCTGACCATCGAGCGCGGGGGGTCTCCTTCTGTTTTGAAATGCCTCATTTGGCAGCTTTAATTCAGGTATTCTCCTGGTCCATTTGTTGTCCTTTAATCGGGTTATGTGACCTGCCCAACTCCACTTCTTTCAATGGCGCCAATGGTTTGTGCTTCAATGGCAATCTTGTTCATTAAAGATATCTAGCATTGCCCTCTCCTTGGCCCTTTACGTAGTTTTTTTTTGAGGGGCGTAGCTGTTGGTTGTATGACAAGTGCAAACCAACTAGGCACTCTTGTCACATGGCTTCAGGGTGCTAGCTGTGTCTAACTAATTTTAATCTATTTGTTTCTTTATTCTACTTTTAGCGTCTGCTTCTTTGGTCGATAGTATTGTTTGTATAAATTTCTGTACCCTCTTCCAATTTTGTTTATCCTCCAGCATATATCCAATGATTGTTCGTGCATTAAAGGGAGTATCCCATCTATAACAATAAAAATTGAATGGTAGACTGTGTCTGTTTCACCATAGTATTCATACAGGTTATCCGCTGCTCTTCCAATCAGGTGTAAAAAGTTCATGAAGTAACCGTGACCGGTTAGGAATTGTGTCAGGTGGTAACTGCTTTTTTAACTAAGAAACAAAAATTGGCGCCAGAGAAAACGGAGGCAGTAGAACTGTCAGGATAAAGAAAACTAAGACCAATAAAATTTAAAGTAGGAAGTACAGATATAGTCCCCTAACCGCATATTAAATACCTGGGTATTATAATTGATAAAGGGCTAAGATTTGCTGCACAACTTACTGAGGCTGCAAAAAAAGGTCTAAAAACCCTCAAAGCAATAGCCAAACGTAAGAGGAGCCAGAAACTCTAAACGCAATTTACTGGGCACTGTAACGCAATCAGCGATGGTGTATAGCACCATTGTGGGAAAATAAATTGGAAACAAGGAGCAACCTGTATAAATTAGCATCCGTCCAAGGGAAGATTGCATTGAGGGTGTGCAGTGCACAACGTACTGTGTTCGGAGAGACAGCAATAGTTATCATGGGCATTGCGCCTATTGATAGCGATAGAGAGGAGAGAAATAGAACAAAGCTGCTGCAACAATGGCGAGGAAGATGGACAATCCTTGCCATTGTTGCAGCAGCTTTGTTCTATTTCTCTCCTCTCTTTCGCTATCAATAGGCGCAATGCCCATGATAACTATTGCTGTCTCTCCGAACACAGTAGGTTCGTTATGCACTGCACACCCTCAATGAAATCTTCCGTTGGACACGTTGATTTTCAGGATCAGGCATGCTACCCTAGGGCGTACGCATTGAATTTAAATAACAATCCTACTTCTCCTTGGCTGTTGTCGTTTCCGGTGTAATTTAATAGATGGCAACCGGCCATCGCTAATGGAGACATACTGATACCTGGCGACCTCAGAGGGTATCAAGCCTTACCAAGTCAAGCGGGGCTCTGACGTGGCGCACCTTAAGTTCCCTTGCCACACGTGGGATTTATATGAATTCCAAAAGAATATATAATTCATGTGTGCGGGACCTAACCGACACAGAGAACAAGGAAGTCAGCCCGGATTACCGAGAGGACGACCTTGACCTCACAATCGTAGACATGAGCAGTCCAGCCATGTCTACGGAGGCAGAGGAAGATGTTCTTCTTAAGGACAGAGGAGGACTTGCCGCCCCCTGTTACAAAACAAGAATGACCAGCAGGCGCACCAACAGAGCCCAAGTGAACATCCACCATGCCAAAACAGTCTCAGTTGTGATGGCTAGTATGTTCACTAAACAGCACCTGGGGCTAGCGCTGCTGCAAGAACCCTGGACCTAAGGAGGTAAGATCAGAGGCCTCAGCAACAGGGAATGTAAGTTGGTATGGGACAGCCGTGAGGTCTAACCTGAACTTGCATTATGGTAAGGAAGGGCATAAATTACTTATGACTTTCAGAATTTTTAACGCAGGATTTAGTTCCGATTCAGGCCCTCATCAAGGCGGAGCTGCATGTCATCTGCAAAGGCCAGGCAATCTACAACCAGTCCATCGTTCTTACGTCTCAGGTAGATTCTCTCTCAGGACATTCTCTCGTAACCTTATCAAGGACACAGTTGAAGAGAAGTGGGGAAAGTCCATCTCCTTGTCTCACACCATTTTTTATTTCGAAGCTTTCTGAAATCTCGCCTCTAAATTTAACCTTGGAATGGGTGTTGGTCAAAATTTCTAGGATGAGTCTGCGGGTTTTATTGTCTAATCCTAGTTCCAGGAGTACTTTGTTAAGCGTTTCTCTATCAATGGAATCGTAGGCCTTCCAAAAATCAACAAAGGTGACGACAACCTTGCGGTTTCTCAATCTTGGAGTATGCAAGTACAGTTTTAAGATTAAGGATCTGTTCAACACAAGATCGGGTCTTCCTGAAGCCCACCTGGTATTCTCCTAGTTGACTATCCAGCTGATTTTCTGCCCTTGTTTGTATCGCCTTTGAGAGAATCTTGTATATTACCATGACGAGAGAAATTGCACGGAAGTTGTTTATATCAATAAAATCTCCCTTTTTGTGAAGCGGATGAATCAGAGCAGATTTAAAATCGGGTGGTAATTTCTCTGTTTACCAGGTGTACTGGATGATCTCGGTTAGCTTGCGCACGCTATTGTTTCCAGCACCTTTCGATAGTTCATCAACGATAGAGTCCTCCCCAGCTGCCTTATTGTTCTTAAGAATTTGAATGATCTGGCCAACTTCTTCCAATGAATGGGGCGGCTAGTCCGGGTTTGGTGTGGTTTGTTTATAGTCGAAGTCTTCGCTGGTTGGGTCATAATCGAGTAGACTTTTAAAAAACTGAGCCAAAAGGTGGCAGTTGTTCTTGTCGTTATAAGTTTGCCTTGTGAGTTTCTGAAGTGAAGCCTTGGCGAAGCGTATTTTCTGTGTGTCCGCTTGAAGGTTCCAAAGGAATCTCCGGAGTTATTCTTAGCAAAGCTCTCTTCGGTTTGGGTAAGTTGGTTTTGTGTGAAGGTTCGTTTGGTTCCTCGAATTATCTTGGCTATAACCTGTCTTTGTTCCAAAAATTTATGACAATTTTCCTTGGTCTTTTAAGAATTCCACTTGACCCAGGTTGTCTGTCTTAGGGCTATTACATTTTCACAGTCTTCAGTCCACTACGGATGCTTCCTTTAACACTAAATAACTTTTAGAGAGAGGGGCGAGTTCATTGGCGGCCTTGACAATAGTCTCCATCAGCTGCTTCCAGCTGTTTAGATCTGTATTGTTCAGTCTCTGACTTACTTCTTGCCTGTACTTGAGTCGCTCTTCGTCAAATTTTAACATTTTGAAGGTTCTGTGTGTCTAGGCTGGAGTCTAATTTTAATCTTTGAGAGGTACTGGTCTGAGTCCAGATTGTCGCTTCTTAGTACCTTCACGTTTTGTATTTCCTATTGAGATTTTCGTGAAATGGACACATGATCTATCTGGAATTCACCCAGGTTGGTATTAGGTGAAATCCAAGTCTTCTGTTTCTTTGGCAGCTTTTGGCTTTGTTTTTGAAGGCTGTAGACTTCATGAGCAACCCAAAAGTCCTACACAGATCCACCAATCGTTCTTCGTTGCGGTTGGTTCGCTTATGCGCCGCATAATTGCCCACTATGTTTCTGTATTTTTCTCTCTTCCCAATTGAGCATTGAAATCACCCAGCAGTATGACGGTGTGCCTCTCTGGAAGTTTAGAGATAATATCTTCTAAGTCTTCACAGAATTTATTAATTCTGTCTGGATTGTGTATGTTGTCCTGGTTTATTGGGGCATGTACATTGACTATACTGTAGCTCTTGTTTGCGTATTTGAGAGAGAGGATGGATACACGACTACTCGGGGAGGTAAAGTCGGTGACTGAAGCCAGTATCCTGTGACTGATTATAAATCCTTTACCTAAGTGGGGTACGTTCTTCATTACCCGCTGACCCACTTTTCCTTTGAGGATTCTGTAGCCTTGGGACTCGAAGGCATGTTCGTCCGTAAATCTGGTTCCCTGTACTGCTATCAGTATTATGTTGTGTCGTGTTAGTGAATCAGTCAAATGTTTCAGTTTACCCACTTTTAGCAGTGTGTTGGCATTCAATTATGCTTTTTTTGTTTGTTTTGTTTTGTTGTAATGTTGGAGAGTGAGGAAGTCTGTATTGTGTGAATAATAATGCCAATAAAGGTAAATAATAATAATAATAAAAACTCCAAGTTCCAAGCTAAACTCACCTTCAGTGTCAGAGTTATCTTCGTCAATCATGAACCATCATGTAGCGATTACCCTCTCGTACAGATCATTACTGACTGTTGTAGATTGGTGCTGCACGGTTGGTCACCAGTGGAATATGATGACTTACTATATCTTCGGTTCATCGGTGTTCATTCTTAACACTTGTTTATTCATGTTCATACTTAACATTTATTGCCTTGTACATTTAAAGTTTAAATTAATCAGTAGTTCATCTATTACTAGGTACCTCGTGAGGGGTGTTTGGAGGATATTATTGAGCTATACTAATACTGCTTTTTTTTCTTATTTTGTGTTAAATAAATATATAACATTATTAAATTTGTTATTATTTCTTTTGATGTAATAACAAATATGGCCTATAACTTTGGTAAATATTACTTGCTAGATAAAACTTATTAAACAACGGCTAAGGTAAAAAGGTTGGAACATGCTGTTTTAAGTAATTCTAAAAGTTATTTTGTTAATTACTATAAAAATACGATTACTTTCCATATATAAATGAAAGCAAGAAATAAGTACATTTCTTTTTATATCCGTAAAAAGGTAAAAAAGTTTGAAACTAAAGTGTATTTTTTTATTAAAAAAATGTACCGAGACAGTTTTTTATTATGCAAATGTTAAGGGTGTTATATAGTTAAATAAAACAGAAACTTTGTTATACATGAAAGAAACAGAGCGAAAAAAGACAACAAAAAAAAATTCAAAAAGAGTAAATACTAGACAAGAGACGGGCGTTTTTAATGCGATTTATATTTAAATGAAAAACAAAACTCCGACATCTAATTACGCCTTTGTTCTCGTCGTCCGTTCTCTTTGATCTGCTTCCGAAGACTTTTATTATACTACCCACATACTAACGACTACTTACAAGCGCAAATATTTCCCAAACAAGGCTGTATAGTAGTAAAATGGCAAACTCCCCGCAAACTGCGTAAATTTGAATACACTCATACTAGCAATAAAAATTCAAATCAACTACTACTGCATAGCGGGTTTGATGTGCGGAACAATAACTTATCTTAAATCGTTAAGTAGGCTCAATAATGACTCTAATTGCATATAAATGCCAATACGCTTACATAAAATCAAGGTGAAACATCAAGAAAAGATAAACGGTTGGAATAACTTTATTATGAAACAGTAACGAACATATGTCTACTTTTCAGTGCCAAAGTATCATTACATGTTTTATTTAGTGAATAATAAAAGTTCTAAACGTGTTACTGTGCCATAATTACCAGGATTAATAAAATTTTCGCCAAGTAACAGGTAATCTTTTAATAATATCTCAATTAGAATATTTAGAATTAGATTTGGATTTGTTATGGGTTTTTTTAGATTGACATAAAATAAATATTCAGAGAATATTTTTTCTTGGTGACAGTTTGCACGTTGAATTATGTAGAGGCAAATTAATTTAATTGCGAAATAAAAAATGTTTGAATTCATTTAATCCGTAATTTATTTAATTTATAATTTATCTTAAGAAATTTTACTTCTTTTCAGACTGTGAGTAATATACAGTTTTTTTGTATTATCATGGCGAGAGTTTTACGGCGAAAAACTGCAGTAATTATTATGACGATATTTAACGGGCGACTATAATAACATTTATTTTTAGGCTCGTAAAAAATAATAGTTCATAGCAATTTTTAAAATAATTTTTCGTTTCTAAAAAAATATTATTTATTACAAAAAAAGATTTTATAATAAATATACACTCGGATGAAAAGCCGGGTCATTTAGTCATTTTTTAATTTTGAAGTTGTTTTGCTACTTCGGATGAAACTTTTAGTGATTTACAATCAAAGAGACCATCAGGATGTAGCAAAAAACAACATATGGCACTTATCAGTTTATTTAATGAACTTTCATCAACCAGCCCGTTCCGTCCACTGCTGGACACAGGCCTCCTCCATGGCACTCCATCGCCTTCTGTCTTGAGTTTCGTGGATCCAGTTGTTTGCGATCCTTTTTAGGTCATCGGTCCAACGTGTCGAGGGTCTTCCTTTGCTAAGCTTGTCCGCTCTTGGTCTGGACTCTAATATTTTTTTCGTACATCTTTCGTCATTCATTCGACCCACGTGGCTAGCCCATCTTCATTAGAGTTTAGTTATACGCTCGATCACATCTGCCACTTTAGTTCTCCTCTGTAGATACTCATTGGTGGTATGGTGATGTTGGGTTCCGATCTTTGATCTTTCCATTTTTTGTTAGGTTATTTTAAGTTCTGATTCCGTATTGGCGGTTAGAGTTAAGGTTTCCGCCGCATATGTAAGGAAGGGCAAAATACATTCGTCATGTACTTT
Source organism: Phosphuga atrata (assembly GCA_944588485.1). Classification (NCBI taxonomy): domain Eukaryota; kingdom Metazoa; phylum Arthropoda; class Insecta; order Coleoptera; family Silphidae; genus Phosphuga; species Phosphuga atrata. Next base: position 32,059,178 of record OX155898.1, read on the forward strand.
CCTTTTCAGACATATCGGAATTTGCTTTTAAAGATATGGCTGAGTTTCTCATATGCTGCCCAAGCGAGGTTGGTTCTTCTTTGCAATTAGCAGTTCTTGTTGTCTCTAGATATTGTGATTTCATGACCAAGGTAAATGTATTTTTAGACTAAATCCACGTTTGTGTTTCCGATGCTAAAGTGTTTGCTCGGTACCAAATTAGTCATTACTGTAGTTTTCGAAAAGTTGATCTCCGATCCAACTTTCAAGCATACGATATGAAGTTCTTCCAGCATCTACCTTTACACCCCCAGGTTATCGCTTGTGAAGACTATGTCGGCCGCAAAACAAAGGTGGTTTAGTTTTTTTCAATCTATGTTAATGCCTCTTGTTTCCAAATTTAGCTTGTTAAGGGCATACTGTAGGACAGTTATAAATAGTTTTGGGGACATGGTATCCCTCTGTCTTACTCCTCTTTCTCATTCAATGGGGTTGGTGTTTTCATGTAACTTTACAGATATTATAGCATGCTGGTAAATGTTATAGATTAGTTTTGAGTATCTGTAGTCAATCCGACACTCTCTCAAGGCGTCCACGAAGGCGTTTAGCCCTACAGTATCGAAAGCTTTGTGGAAGTCTACGAACGCCATGGCCAGTGGTCTATTGTACTCCACTGACTTTTCGACAAGGACCTTGATGCTTTGGTAATGATCGTTTGTTCCAAACCCAGGGCAGAATCCAGCTTGTTCTTTTGGTTGATAAAAATCTAATTTCTTCTCTAATCTTGATGTTATTACTTTTGTGAATAGTTTGTAGATTTGGCTCAAAAGTGTTATGGGTCGGTAGTTTTGTAAGTCGGCCCTGTCCCCTTAATGTGGAGCAAGGTGGTAATTGCGTTGTGCCACTTGCCAGGAATTGTGTTATCGTGTAGACAGAGGTTAATAAGTGTTCGTATATTCTTCACCAGAAACCTGCCTCCTGATTGTATTCCTTATTTAACTATTTTGTCTTCGCCCGGCGATTTGTTGTTTTTGTTGACAGGGCGAGCTCGATTTCTCCAATAGTGATGTCAAGAAGTTCTCGGAGTACGAAATGCCCGAGGACAGATGTTCCTCAACTTCATACAGGAAAACTCACTTTATGCTATGAAGAACACCTTCTTAAAAAAAAAACAAGAGCAACGTAAGTGAATCTGGAGGCACCCTGATGGCTAACGCAAGATGACTATATCATCACAGGCACTAAACTTATGTTCAAGGACTTCATTGTGCTAAATAGGTTCACTACGAGCAGTGACCATCGCCTGGTTAGAGCGCACTTATACGTGAGGCTTAAAACAGCGCAGAAAAATCTTGTTGTAAGGATACACCTAACACCTGATACCACACTCAAAATACTACGAGCGAACGAGGATCTGTGCAAGAATTCTGTTGAGACAAAACCTAACTGTGAACATCTAGTCAACATGACTGTGGATGTGATTAGCGACAGGATAACTGCAGCATTAACTCTCAGCCTTGAAGAAATCACCCCAAGTGTCCTGCCATACAAACCGACAAAATTAACACCAGAGACTATAAAGATGATGGAACAAAGACGGCCACTGTGCAGTGAGGGAAAAGTGGGTAGTCAAGAATACAGAGACCTGCAAAATCAAATCCGCAGGAAGACCCGAAGCGATCTTTTGCACCATAACACCCATCTCATACAAGAGGCTTTAGAAAAGAACAGCAGACGAAGAGTTCTAAGGCTGAAGCTAAGTGGGGGCAAGAAGCACATCTTTTTTGAGAAGCACAAGCTTCTCGACGGAAATGGAGAAGTAGATTCAAATAGGGAGCAGCTGCTTGTAGTAGTACAGGACTTCTATGAAACACTCTACGAGAGCAAAGTATCACCGAGTCAGCCACTGACAGCTCGAGAGCAAAGACGACCACCTGTTGATAACATCGGATCCGCAGAAATTCCGAATGTCATTCCAGAGGAAATAATTTTTGCTATACAATAACTTAAGAATAGAAGAGATCCTTGGGAAGATGACATATTACCAGAGATGATGAAAAGCAACAACAAGGTACTTAGTGAAGTGCTAGCAATCCTATTCACAAAGTACATCCTGGAAGGTAAAGTACCTGCATCATGGTATAACGCAGTAATCACTATAAACCACAGAAAAGGGGACATCAAGAGGCTGGAAAACTACAGACCTATCAGTCTACTGTCGCATGTCTACAAGCCCTTTTCTCGGGTTCTAGTAAACAGCCCTAACAGGAAGCTAGAATTATTTTAACCCAGAGAACAGGCAAGCTTTCGCTCAGGCTTCAGCAATAATGACCACCTTCAAACTCTCAAAACATTCGTGGAGAAATGCAATGAGTACAGGAAACCACTTATCCTAACCTTCATCGACTATGAGAAAGCGTTCGTCTCCGTAGAGCGGTGGGCCATAGAGCAAGCTCTAATTATATGAAGTAATTATATGCCGTATATGAAAGGTATATACAGATCCTCAACCACCTGCATCGGAACGCAACTGCCTGTGTCTCCCTGCACAAGAAAAGAGGTGTCAGGCAAGGGGACACAATATCACCGAAGCTGTTTACCCTAGCACTAGAATGTATATTCCAACAGATGCAATGGGCAGGAAAGGGGCTGATGACTGATGGAGAGAGAACGACCAATCTGAGGTTAGCTAATGACCTGATTCCGGTCTCAGAGACCATTGGGGAGATTATAACGATGCTGGATTTGAGAGTGGAATACGAGAAGACGGGTCTTAAAATGAACATGGGGAAAACCAAGATTATGACCAACATTCCCGAAATCACACACTACCAGCTTCCAGTGGAGAAAGTAATCCAGTACATATATTTGGGGCATAAGGTTACACTGGGCTTTGATAACCAGGTAGCGGAAGTGGAAAGGCGGGCTCGAGAAGGCTTGGGAAGCCTCGAGAAGGCTTGGGCAGCGTTTGGTGACAATAATCAGATTCTACGTGGCAAAATATCCCTTTACCTCAAAGTGAAAGTCTTCGAGCAGTGTGTCATGCCCGTGTTCCCCTACGCTACAGAGACCATGACCCTTACGCAGAAGTCCGCCGAGAAGTTCCGATTCGCGCAGCACGGCATGGAGAGAGCGATGCTCGGGACCACCCTTCGTGACCGGAAACGTAACGACCGGATCCGAAATAAGACCAAGGTGAAAGACGTCATGTCTGTCACAGCAAGGAAAAAGTGGACATGGGCAGGACACATTGCGAGAATACATCGAGATTCGCTAAACGAGAAGAGTCCTTGAATGGAGACCCAAAGCGGGTACTCGAGGGCAAGGTAGACCACTGCAGCGCTGGATGGACGACATTCGACGGCATGGAGGTCGAGACTGGATGAGACGAGCAGAAGATCGCCAAGAGTGGAAGGAGAGGGAAGAAGCCTACATCCTAGATGGGATCACCAAAAGGCCACGATGATGATGATGTCTATAAGCTCTTCGGATCCTTGGTTGACGATGTTTTCTTGTGGTGTTGTTATTTCCAGATCTTCTACTTGACAGCTTTTTTCTCCCCACTGGGAACTTCCATTTGTTGTAATATGCGCCATGTTAGTGTGTTAAAGTCGTAATCTTCCACGCTGACTAGACGGGTTGGAAGATTACCACGCTGACTAGATGGGTAGGAATTGAATTTCCTCAATTCAAAGACTTTTTATGGTTATCCCGCTAATATTCGGTCGTCAGAGCCTCGTTTGTTATCTAGCAGGGTGTACCGGGTGCCCTAAGTAAACACCGCTCGTGCAGGTGAGGTTCACATTTGGAACACATTGTTGTTAGAGATGTTGGCGTCTCCCCTTACACCCCTGAATAGCGAATAATGGGGAATAATTGGGGAACAATATTAAGCAAAAATAAAATTTTGTGTACTCACTATCTATTGCTCATTCGACATTATGCACAGATAAATTAATAGAATATTAAATTATAAGAATATTCCACAATATGTTATTCGGGACCTGATTAGTGGCATGGGCCGCCGTATGCAGGCAATAGTAAGGGCCCGAGAAGGCAATACAAAGTATTGATATCTTATTCAACTGAAATTTTCATTATTAAACTCTGTTAAGTTTATTTTGCAAAAATGCCTTTTCTTTCGTGTATACACGTACATTATCGTTTTGGCTTATTAATTTTCATTAAATATACTAATAAAAATAAATTAATAAACTATGTAAAAAATACGCCCCGCCAAGCCTCCACTTCCGAGACTCAGAAGGCAAACTGGCTTATAACGACAAGGACAACTGCCACCTTTTGGCTCAGTACTTTAAAAATCCAATCAACTGTGACCCACCCAGCGAAGACTTCGAATATAAACAAACCACACCATACCCGGACTCGCTGCCCCCTTCTTTGGAAGATGTTCGCCAGATCATTCAACTTCTTAAGAATAATAAGGCAGGTTTTTTTAATAAGGCAGGGAAAGGTGCTGGAAACAATGCCGTGCGCAAGCTAACCGAGATCATCCAGGACATCTGGGAAACAGAGAAATTACCACCCGATTGGAAATCTGTTTTGATCCATCCGCCTCACAAAATGGGAGATTTTACTGATCTAAACAACTACCGTGGAATTTCTCTCGTCCCAGTAACATACAAGATTCTCTCGAAGGCGTTACAAACAAGAACAGAAAATCGGCTGGATAGTGAACTGGGAGGATACCAGAGGGGCTTCAGGAAGACCCGATCCTGTGTGTGAACAGATCCTCAATCTTGAAACTGTTCTTGCATACTCCAAAATGAGAAACCGCAAGGTGGTCGTCACCTTTGTTCATTTTAGGAAGGCATATGATTCCATTGATAGAGAAACGCTTAACAAAGTACTCCAGGAACTAGGGCTAGACAACAAAACCCGCAAGCTCATCCTAGAATCTTTGACCAACACCCATTCCATGGTTAAATTTAGAGACGAGATTTCAGAAACCTTCAAAATAAAAACTGGTATCTACCTGGAACGTAAGAATGATGGACTTATTGTAGATTGTCTAGCCTTTGCAGATGGCATGGCACTGTTTGTTGATTCTCTTGAGATGGCAACAATGCAGGTAAATTGCCTCAGAAAACAGGCTGCAACGTGGGTATTCAAGTGTTGCTGGAGAAAACAGAAATCTTCACCAACATCAGAGAAGCAAACACATAGATATTACTAGAGCAGGGAAACATAAAAAGGAATGAAAAATTGAAGTATCTCGGTATATGGATTGAACCCAACTTATCAGAAAGAGCATCACTAACCAGGAGAGTCAACAAGTTAGAACTAGCCTATCGACTGACTAAGAACACTTACAGCAAGAAATGCCTGTCACGAAACCGGAAACTTAAGCACAACACATCAGTCTTACGACCAGAAGCCCTATATGCCATGGAGTCTACTTAGGTCTTTCCTTGAACCGAAGAGGTCTGGTAGAGTAATTGTAAATCAGAGAGAGGAGATTCCTCAGGAAAGTCCTAGTCCCTGTAAAGGCCGATGCGGAATTCTGAAGGCGACATAACTCTGAGCTCTACGAATATATTGATATGCTCTCTGACTGTGCAACGAAAATAAGGGTAGCTTTCTACGGCCACGTTGCAAGATTGCCTCCAAACCCGCTAACCAGCCGTCTGTTCGCCTTCTGTCAATACAAGAAGGTTCGTTTCACTTGGTTGACAGAAACCGCTAAGGATATTAAAGAACTGGGAATAACAGATCTCCAAAACAGACAGTCTGTGAGACGTACCCTGGAGGAAGTCCGTAGATTTCAGGAAAAACCCCGAAGGAAAGGTACCCCTGGACAGAAGAGAGAAAGGAAGTTACACCGTTAGATGATGCGACAATACATATGTTAAAAAAAGATGAAAGCCCAACAGTTGAATAAGCGTAGTCCAAAGTATTCGAAACAAGTAGAAGAAACTAATAAGTACCATATGTTTTTTTCTTCTAAATCCCGATGGTCTCTTTGATTTTAAAACACTAACAGTTTTATTCGAAATAATAAAACAACTTCTAAATTAAAAATGACGCAATGACTCGGTTTTTTTGCATCTGGGTGTCTAATAAATACTTGATAAAATATAACTTGCAAAAATATTAATTATTTTTCCTTAAAAAAGTTGATAAACGATATAAAATGCGGTAATATTATAAATAAAATAAGCTGTAATTACATTATCTCGATCTTAATTCATTATATTAAAACAGCGCTTCCAGGAGGGGGCAAGAAAAATACGAAAATTACATTATATAATATGGAAACTGCGTTGACAAAACGGACAAAAGTGCGGAGCAGCGGTGTCAAACTATGTAGATATCAAGAAAATCGATAAATATTGTGCTGTTTGTGTCGTCGCCGAAAAGACGAAAAAAGAAATTTTACTTTCGTGTGCTTTTGCACCGATTTGGATAATGTTTTGAATTTTGAATGAAATCAGAACAAAAATGTTAACGGTTTTTTTCAGCATAAAACTGTTGCTTGGGATTTTCTTTTGGGACTTCAGTTTTTTTAAATTTTCGGGATTTTTTTGAAAACCCGCAAAAGTCACTAAAAATCGACTGTTTTTGACTCTCGATTTCTGAGGCATTATCGTCTAAACGAATTATTTTTGCTCCGCCAATATGGTTCTGTGGCTTCCTGCTTTACACTACGCAAATTGCTTTAGAATGTTGTATAGATAATATGTGGACCACGATTTTATACAAACTATTGCAAGCGTGATAATCTTAAAAAATATGATCCATTTTTCATCTACTAGCTTTTTGTCGTTTGCTTCAGTCACATTCAGTAAAGATTTGTTTATTAAACAGACATCTTCGTACAGTAGGTCAATATCGCAAGGAATATTAAATAACTTTGTTAGCTAGTCGACTGAAAAATCAATTTTAGTGTTTTCCATCCATTAAGATTTTTTCTTAAGAACAAAACATTAATGCATTTAAATTTTTTGCTTTAGAGATAAACTATTTCTGTAGGTATTGTATTGCTGTTTTTTTTTTTTTTTTTTTGTCATTTTCGAAACGTTTTATTTTTCTGTTGTCAGTGCATTGTATTATTTCAACTTTTTTCTTGAACGAACGACGGCAATTCGCCGTTCGTTATTTCGTTATTTCTAAAGAATTTTCTTTGAACATGAAACTTTAAATAAAAGCATTAGGCGGAAAGCGATCTACTATAATCGGTTATTTTATTTCATTGAGTGCATCATGCCGTTTTAGGTATCAAGCTTTGAAGATGACATCAGAAAAACAGCGATACATTCACGGAGTCGATTTTCAAAGTTTTCGGTCGCATTTAGGCATATCCTGATGGGTATGGCGGCGATTTCTTAACGAATTCGATCCTTGAGTCCTTCCAAGGTGTGTTTCAAATTTTGCAACATTTTCCTATAGGTAACCCCACAGGATAAAGTAGCAAATCCTTAAATCAGGTGAGCCTGACCAGGTCACGTTTCCACGAGTTTCTTCGAAATAATAAGTGTTCTTTAACTAACTTTCTTTTGTTGTGGATACATGGTAATGCATATCCTTTGTATATTTTTCATAGGACGATACTTAATTACTAAGTTCCAAACGCAAGCATAACTGTGGGAGCGGGATGATGAGAGGATGATTTCGGGACATTAGAATGTACAGTGGCATATGACGCATTAGTATGTGCAATTGCATATCTCGCTATTGATCCAAATAATATCATAATAATATTCAAATAATAATTATAAGAAATAAGTAAAGCCAAGGTCTAGCTGCTTGACTAACACAATCGACTTACAAACCACTGGCCAGATCAACCAGTGGATTGCGATCGACCATTTAAGTTTTTTTTAATCCGAATGACAAGCAAGTGTAGTCTATTAACTTTATGCAGGACTAGAATCAGTATATAGGGTTAGTTGTCTATCATTAGTGGAATATTAAATATATTTGGGGGAAACATTTTTTTTTCTGAGTAAAATTAATGATAATTGATGTTTAATTAAGAAGTGGATCCAAGATTCAAACTCATAAACCATTATCTACTTTATTATCTCCTTAGTTTCTCTTAAAAACCAATTAAAATATTTCCTCTGCGTGATTAATGCTGATTCTAAAAGTTTTCTAGTTTTCCATCAAGTATTTATTTATGTTAGAGGTGTCCATTCCAATAAATTCTCACATAAAATATTTCACGGCTTCTCCACGGAACCTTTCGAATCGAATATCCGCTAGGATTTAGGGATATCTATAAAAATCAATGATCACCTTTTACGATCCCATACAATAAAGCTCCTGGGGTTACAATACCCACCTCGACAATTATTGGATAACCTACAAAATAAGCTATCAGGTAAAATGTTATCACCTGAACCATTTAATTTCAACATTCCTATAATCAATAACATTTATTGCTTGCACATTTTCTTATTGATACAAAATGTGTACGAATTTATTTCAATCCAGTTTATACCCTGCATTCGTTGTTGTTGTTTTAAAGCTTAGGTGTTTTTTCAGAAATCTTAAGAGTATAAATAGTATATTTACAACCAATAACCATTGTTAGTTTTAGGTTTAAATCATTCAAATTTATTCATCTTAAGCTAATTAAATCTATTTAAGGCTTTATAAAGACTTTTTAAAGTATGTTTTTAATTATTTATTGTGGGTTTAACTTTGCTTTAAAACTTATAAGTTATGTAGTTTTGAAGATAAGAAGGGCATTTCTGCATTTGGAAAAGAGGAGTAAATAGTACAGTTGTTAGCTTGATAGCCAGTCGACAATGATTGCCTATATTTTGAAAGCTATATAATTATAAGAAAATATTTAGGTGACATAATTGTTTGTTTATTATTATTATTATTTTACATGGTTGGTCCCTTTAGGAACACACAAAGCTTTATTTATAATTCGCCTGCGAAGGATCCAGGATGCTTTCATCTGTTCGCTAAAGATCCTATTCCTCTCTTCCGTCCACTTGATATCTGATCTTTTTGGTACTTCATTCTCTGGAACAACTTCCCACTTGTCAATTTTTCCTCTGTATATGTGTCGGTCTGAAATTTCTTTTGGTTGGATTTCAGCATTTCTCATGTCTGCCCCTACTTGTTGCGTCCAAGGGAAAATCTTTAGTTTGTCAACTCTTTCGAGAATTTGGTGGGTTAACGTGATGTCAGAGAGTCTCTTAACATGTCTATAAAATGTTAACCTTCTTTTCCTAAGGTATGCCGCAATATTAGATAATTTTTCTGTAGATTTCCGTGTTTGTAGGCGGTAACCATCTTCCGAATGTATTGGTCCTAAGATTTTCCTTATGATTTTTCGCTCTTCTTTTAGGATATTCTCGAGCTCGCTTTTTTTTATTAAGCGTGAGAGTTTCTCCTGCATATAGGGCTTCAGGCTTGATTACAGTTTTGTAATGTTTAATCTTAACATGGAGCGACATACATTTTTTGTTGTAAATTTCTCTTGTTCTCCCATATGCTCTTCTGAGTTTTTGAACAAGGGTGTTTTGAGCTATTTTTTCGTTTCCAGTTTGTGCTACGATTTCACCTAGGTATTTTTAGTAAGGGACTCTGTTGATCTGTCCATATTTCGTATTTAGATTTGAGACATCCAGTTTTGAAGCGAAAAATTCTATTTTCTGGAAGGAGATTTGCAGCCCAACTTTTTTAGCTCATTCCTAGAGAGTTTCAATTTACTTTATTGCTGTGAGTTCATCACTGGACAGAAGGGCCAGGTAATCTGCGAAGGCTAAGCATGGCATTTCGAGCTTGTTTTTCTGTGTCCCAATGTTTATTGGGTTCCAGCTATTTTGTGCTTTCATTTTATCTAGAACAAGGTTGAAGAGGATGGGTGATAGTGCATCTCCTTGCCGGACAACAGTTTCTATCAGGAATTCTTCTGAGATTTCTCCCATGAATTTTACACTTGATTTTGTATCAGTGAGGGTCTGTATGGTACAATTTTAGTGTTTTGGTGTCTAGTCCTTGTTCTTTCAGGATGCTGAACAGGGATTGTCGATCACTTGAATCATAAGCCTTCTTGAAATCTGCGAAGGCACAGATGATTGGGAGGTTTATGAGGGCCCTGAATTTTTTGAACGGTTTTTAGGTTGAAAATCTGTTCCGTGCACGATCTGTGAGGACGGAACCCAGCTTGAGCGCCAATCTCATGCTCGAGTTGTTCTTGTACCCTTTTAAACAGGTATGTAGAGAAAATTTTGTAGCCCACTTCAAGAAGGGAGATTCCCCTGTAGTTATTTACATCTGTTTTGTCTCCTTTTTTGTGGAGTGGGTGAATCAGAGCACATTTCCAGTTTTTGGGGAGTTTTTCGTTTTTCCACATTTCCTGCATAATTTCTGTAAGTTTCTTGAGTGAATTTGGACCAAGGTTCTTGAGGAGTTCTGCCACAATCCCATCGCTTCCGGAGGTTCTATTGTTCTTTAATTGTGTAATGTTATTCAGAATTTCTTCTTGGTTTGGTGGAGGTAACTCTGGGTGACTGAAACTGGGGGCGTGTTTCAGGAAATCTTTCAGTAGGTTCAGGGCAATTAAGAAGAACTGAGAAGTATCGTGCTAATTCTTTGCAGTTTTCTTCATTAGTAAGGGCCAATTTCCCAACTTTTTTTCCTGAAGCATAGGTTCTTCGGGATGTATCCTCTGATTTTTTTCTCTGAACGTTCTGTAGAAATCTATAGTTCTGTAGTTTCTGAAGTTTTCCTCAATTGAGTTTAGTTGTTCTTTTATGTGTTTTCTTTTTTCTTGTCTGATGGTTTTAGATACTTGTTTTCGGATTCCACAGAATTTTCGAATTTCCATTTAGAATTTATAACTAGTTATATTTACATAAACATAATAGTATGAAATATAGCCTGAATATAATAAATATTCAACCTGTTCGCTAATCTACAAAATTAAGTCTTTCTTGGACTTAGATAAATGTCATATTGAAACAACTACTTCCCTGGAAAATACCACGCAGGATGTTGAATTACACAATAAAACATTTGTATGTTGCTACTAGTACTACTAGTTAAATAACATTTCATTTCTTTCTACACAAATTTTAAGTGACTAGCCATCTGCAGATGCGTTTCGAGGTTTACCTCTCATCAGTGCAGCTTGCTATTATTTAATTAACAATTAAAAATTAATTAAATCACACTTACTACTTGATCCTCTATAGCGCGAGCAAAAACTAAGAGGTTAGGTTTGATTTGTTAGTTGTGTAGAAAGAGTTGCGGTCAACTCCGATTGACGGTTTAATTAATAGATAAAAATTGAGGGGGCCTCACTAGTTGTAGTTATGTTTAAATAAACATTTGAACACTTAATTTTGTAGATTAGCGAACAGGTTGAATATTTATTATATTCAGGCTATATTTCGTACTATTATTTATTATGTATTTTCGTACTATGTTTATTTTTTACTATTGTATTTCTGAAATGCAAATTTTCTTATCTCTAGAGCTTGGTCACAGCTATAGTTCCACCAGTCGTGTATTGTGTTCTGTTTTAGGGGTACAATTTCTCGAGCCTTCTGTGTGATTTTGGTACAAAATTCTTCCCATGTTTTCGCTGGTTAATTTCTCCAAGCAATAGATTGGTAAGGGGAATAATTTTCGTATCAAATGTATAATTCGTATCAATTTTCGTATTCTGTTGTTAGAGTTTTTTGGGGTAGTATTTTCTAGGAGTAAATTTTACTTTAATTCTAGTCAGATAGTGATCAGAGTCGATGTTTGCTCCTTTTCTAACTTGTACATCATGTACCTCTTTCTGGAGGGGATAAGAAATAGCTATATGGCCAATCTGAAATTCACCAATGGAATCAATTGGGGATCTCCAGGTTTTCTGTTTCTTAGGATGTTTCCTAAGGGATGTGGACATGATTTTAAGGTTGCATTGTTGACATAGGTTAATGAGTCTTGTGCCATTCTTGTTCGTAAATTTGTGTGCCGGGTAAAGTCCAACGGTTTTTCTATGTTCTTTCTCTCGGCCAATTTGTGCATTTATGTCGACTAACAGAATTTTGATGTCATCGTTTGGAACTTTTGACATTACCATTTCAAGCTTGTTTTCCAGTTACCATTTCAAAATTTCTACATTTTTCGGGATACTTCTTGTTGCCTCTATTTGTGCGGGCGTGTACGTTATCAAGGTATATTTTTTTATTGGCGCACTGAATTCTCATGGTCATTAGACAACTGTTGATAGATTTGACATCTTTGATTGAGTTCAGTATACTTTTTTTACTACGAAGCTCAATTTTTTTTATGAACTAAGGTAATTCGACTTAGGGAAGTTTGACTGTATTTTATCTTCTTAATTTCTATAAAATTTTAAATTTCTGATTCGATTTATTATTTAAATTGAAAAGTATGGTTTTTTACAATTACTAACACTATAATCCAACGATCAAACGAGCCCGCTGAAGGCGGGCGAAGTACGATCGTGATTATACGAAACGTCTCGTTCGAAGATGATAATTTGTAGTATGCTCGTCATTGCTTACATTTCACACTTTTTAGAGTTTGAAATTTGGCGCCTAGGCTAGTGTGGACTAGCCGGCCCGGCCCTGTAAAGTCATATTTTTAGCGATTTCTGTAGTTGAGTTTTTCCTGCAAGATGATCTAGGTTATGTTTATTAACGGGTACATGTAGAGAGGGAGATTGATCATCTTCGAACGAGACGTTTCGTATAATCACGATCGAACTTCTCCCGCCTTCGGCGGGCTCGCTTGATCGTTCAATTATACTACACGTCTCGTTCTCGATGATAATTTTTAGACTTTTAGCGTATAGGAAAACTCGTTCAATGATTATGTTACATGACTGGAAACCATAAAGAAAAGAGTTACCGCGCGTTAGATAATACAGATTTCGCAAAATTTGTAATATTTCTATTCGTATCGTTATTATCTTTGATCGGGCGATTGTTAAGTTTTGCGAAGGTCTGTGACCGTCGAGGCCAACCAGCAGTACGTCTGGTTCTGTCTATATCCACTTACAAAACCAGCCACTGATACAGCAGCACATTTTGTACTGTATGTGCTGTGAAGTAATTTTATCAATGCCTGCTTTAGACAGCAAGGATTTTTCCCAGTGACCAATCGTTTGAGAAGTTACGTTTTTGTATGGCTTGATGTTTGATTTGAGTAATTTGTTGTTTTGTTCATTTCTTAGGTCTTTTGTCTTATTCAAGTAGTAAATTACAGCTGTGGCCATACAGCCATGGTCAGGTTTTTCTTTATAAAAAAGGTAGTTCAGTTCGAACCAAGATGGCGACGTGTGAGTTGAACAGAGAGTTCAGTCTGTGCATTAAATGTATAAAACCTATCAAAAATGAATCTGAAAAAATTCTAAAGTGCTACGGTAAATGCAATAAATTTCTGCATACACAGTGCAGTGCTTTTAAACCCTCGGAACTAAAGTTTATCGAAGGAAATCAACAAAATATAAAATGGGTATGTGACAGTTGTCAATATAGCGATGACAAAAATAATAACATGAATATAATATATTCGAAAATTAGTAAACTGGAAAACACACTGCAAGATTGCGTTAATTTTATAAAACAGATTGAAATACAATCAAACAAAATACCCTTATTGGAAAAAAAATAAGCAATATAATGGATCAACAATTTGAGATAAATCAACTATTGACGAGATCACGTGCTATCAAGAATAAAACAGATAATAAAAATGAAAAACAACGAGAGATTAGCAAATCTGAAAGGACACCTTAAAAAATAAAAGGAATCCACTTATCAAACCAACAACAAAAAGTGAGCAGTGAAATCAGCCAAAAACAACTTAAAACAAATAAACAGGGTGATCCGCAAAATAAAAGTCCATTACAAAATACATTATCGAAAACTATACAGAACAAGTCTTGTCAAACATTAAAAATAGACAATCTGAAACCGATGTAAATATTAATAATTATACATGGATAAATGTAAAAAATAGAAGAACTAGGAAAAAAACAATTAGAGGCTCAAACACAAAGGAGGATCCGACGATCGGAGCTGTAGAAAGCAGAAGATGGATTTTTGTTTCGCAGCTAAAACCCGAGATCACAGAAGATGACCTTACCGATTACCTCACTAACAGGGATATTCCAGTTAAGGGATGAAAAAATTAAAAATTAGTAGGACTGAAATCGCGGCATTCAAAGTTGCTGTAACTGAAGAAGATATAGAAAAAATATTTAATTCTATGCTATGGCCAAAACATGCTATTGTGCGTGAGTATGATTCCCAATGGGGAACAAATTTTCGAAAGAAACCTATCAACGGGCCCAGGACGAAGTAAGTTTTAAACTTTTTGCCGAAATTGAAGATGAATTCCATATTTTACATCAAAATATAGAGTGCATAAAATCTAAAATTGATGATTTAAATATTTATATAAAACAACAAAATAAAGGAAACTCAATAAGCCCTAACTGTATTGCGCTAACCGAACACTTTTTAACAGAAGGTGAGGAGAAGTTTATAAATATTGATGGTTACAAACTAGTCTCATGTTACACAAGAACCAATCATATCAGGGGTGGATCTTGCATTCTTGTTAAAAATTATATTGATTATCTAATTAGGCTTGATTTTTGAGTGCAAAAGAATGTCAATTTTGATTTTGAGTGTAGTAGTATTGAAATACCAACCCAATCGGTTATTATCATTAATGTATATCGAGCACCAAATAGCAACATTCAAAATTTCTTCAAAATTTTGGAAGACATATTACAGTCATGTAAATCAAAAAATAAAAAAATTATTCTATGTGGGGATTTCAACATTAATCTACTAGATGTCGACAACAACAATGTTATCGAGTTTAGAAATATATTAAAATCGTTCAATTTGATTCCTACAATTACAGAACCAACTCGCGTGACTGTAAATAGTGCCACTTTAATAGATAATATTTTTACCAACATTTCAGAATTCAATGCCTCTATTATAAACTTATCAATTTAAAAAAAATCTGATCATTATGCACAACAAATGTCTTTTTGCAAACCAAATCCATATAAAGAACATAAAACTCAATTTACAGAATATCGAAAAACTAATAAAGAAAAGTTGAAACTCACAAAAGATGCTCTTATGCAAGCAGACATATGTAATACGTTAATAAATATCACTGATGTTAATACAGCGTACACGATATTCTTCAACCAGTTCAGCTACACATTTAATTTATTCTGTCCAAAGAAAAAATATAAACAAAAGGATAAAAATAACAAAAAATCGTGGATTTCAGATGAAATAAAACAAAAGAGCAGAATCAAAAGAGAAATGTATGACAATGGAGTGGACAAGGACATTTACAGTGCATTTTGTTCAGACCTAAAAAAGTTGATTAAAGAACAAAAAAAGGCATGCAATTCTAATTGCATTTCTAATTCCACAAACAAAACTAAGGCAGTGTGGTCTGTTGTGAAACAAGTTACGCAATCCAATGTGACCAAAAAAAATTTAAACTTAAGGATATTTCTGTAAATAACAATTGGAGTGATTCAGAAACTCTTAATAATTTAAATAATTTTTTTATAAATGTATGTGATTCATTTAAGTTCGACAACCAAAACTATCAAAATTATAAATTAAGATCCACACAAAACACACTTTTTCTTGGGCTGACTAATGATGCCGAAGTTATAAAGGTCATATCGAATTTAAAAAACACAAAATCTGTGGGTCCAGATGATATCCCTGTTATGTTATTAAAATATTGTGCTCCCGTTTTAGCAGGACCACTATCCATTATAATAAACCTATGTTTTTTGACAGAAAATTTTCCCAACGCACTGAAAGACGCCTTTATATTACCCATACATAAAAACGGTAATAAGACTGTAATTGAAAATTATCGTCCTATCGCACTACTTTCAAATATATCGAAAATATTCGAAAAAATCATTTATATTAGAATCACAACTTTCCTGGAACAAGAAAATCTATTAGCGACCTACAAAACGGTTTCACGAAAGGTAGATCTACAACAAGGGCTATATTTCAGTTCGTTGAGGAAATTATCAACTCCTTGAATTCCGGTCGAAATATTGCTGGGATATTCTTGGACCTTTCCAAAGCATTCGATAGTATAGACCAGGGGTCTCAAAACTTTCCAGCCTTAGGGCCATACTGATTACTCCAGTAAGTTCCGAGGGCCAAAACCATATTATCATTGTTGCCGGTGGTAAAAAGTGAAATAGTCCACTGACGAAAAAAAAAGTCCGAAAAAGTACGCAACGTTAGAAAAAGGCTGCAAATCGGACTAAAGTCCGCAAAACGGCAACACTGCATATTATTAATTTTCCTGTCATTATCTGTAATTTCTAGATTAGTCGTAGAGTACGAGCCATGAGGAGTAACGTGACACGACATCTGGTGGACACAAGCGGAAATAGGTAGTACCTTCTATCGCTAACAGATGGCGCTAATAGCACGTACAGAATAATCTCGTTGGTTCGAGAAAGTTCTGGTGTCTTCCACTCACTTCTAGATGGCAGTAATTGGAATATATAACAAGGCTAGTGGCGCAACCACAACTCAGTTCCTATGACACTGTTGTGAAATAAAATAGTGCGTACCTCCTTAAAACGTGTTTGTGCGTGTTTAAGTTTAAGACATCTTTGTAACAGTATTTTGATTTGAATTTTTGCTTTTGTGTGTGATTTAGTAGTATGGAAAAGAAGCGAAAAATTGATAGTGAATGCAGAAAATTCAAAGATCAGTGGAACATAAAGTATTTCGTAATTGAGTCCAGTAATAAGGCGCTATGTTTGATTTGCAATGAAAGCATAGCCGTTCTCAAGGAATATAACATTAAACGTCATTATGAAACAAAACATTTTCAAAATTACTCAAAATATACAGGAAGTTGCGGACAGAAAAATTCGAAGCTATGAAGCGCGGATTGAAATCGCAGCAATCTTCATTTACAAAACTCAAAACTGAACAAGGGGCTGCAACTCGTGCCAGCTTTCGTGTGGCTCTTGAAATTGCAAAACGTGGAAAACCATTCACCGATGGAGAAATTATCAAAGAATGCATAATTGCAGTAGCCGAAGAAATGTGCCCTGAAAAGGTAAATTTATTAAAAACTGTCAGTATGTCAGCAAACACTGTTGCTCGAAGGGTAGAAAACATCGCTGAAAATATATCCTCTCAACTGTTCGACAAAAATGGACATGTTGAGTGGTTTTCTTTGGCCTTGGATGAGTCAACGGATGTGTCAGATACTGCTCAGGTGTTGATTTATATTCGAGGAGTAGATAAAAGCTATGAAGTGCATGAAGAACTTCTTAATATGTATAGTATTCATGGCACAACTACTGGTACAGATATTTTTAAAGGAGTTGAAATGGCCATTAATTAAAAGAACCTTCGATGGAAAAACTTGAAATGTATTACAACTGATGGAGGCAAAAACATGAGTGGGAAAGATAAAGGAGTGGTCGCTCTTGTGTCAAAGGCTGTAGAAAATGACGGTGGTTCAAAACCATTAGTCTTACATTGTATCATTCATCAACAGTCTTTGTGCCGAAAATGTTTGGATATGTCTGAAGTTCTGAAACCAGTCATATCAACTGTTAATT
The DNA here is from genome assembly GCA_944588485.1 of Phosphuga atrata. Lineage (NCBI taxonomy): Eukaryota > Metazoa > Arthropoda > Insecta > Coleoptera > Silphidae > Phosphuga > Phosphuga atrata. Next base: position 32,076,765 of record OX155898.1, read on the forward strand.
TTATCAGATCTTTTGGGCTGAATCACCGACAATTCCGACAATTTATTGAAGAGATTGGAGAAAATGACTTACCTTATCATACTGCCGTACGTTGGCTTAGTTGTGGGAAAGTCCTTCAGCGCTTTTTTGAACTTCGAGCAGTGATCGATTTTTTTTTGAATGAAAAGCATCATCGCCTTCTTACTGAATTACAAAACAACGCCTGGCTCTGGAAGTTAGCATTCTATGTTGATTTGACAAAACATGTGAACGAACTGAATTTGAGATTGCAAGGAGAAAACCAGCATCTTCCTGATTTATACACTAATATCAAATCATTCCGGAAGAAATTGATACTGTTTCAATCACAACTACGAAGTAAATGTTTTTCACATTTTAAAACATGTGAAATTTTCAGCCACACCACTGAGACTGAGTTTCCTATCGATTTTGCAATCGAAACTTTGAGTGCTTTGAAAATAACTTTTGATACTCGTTTCTCGGCTTTTCTCGACTTTGATGCCATTGCGAATCAAATTAAGATTTTTCAGAATCCTTTTGATACTGACATTGAAACCCTAGCTCCGGAACTTCAAATGGAAATGATTGATCTACAGTGCAGTGATATAATTAAGAACAAATATCAAAACTCATCTTTGTTGGAATTTTATAAGAGTCTTCCACTGACAATATGCAGATAATTTGTATAAATTTGCTCGTGGGCTGTTTTCTGTTTTTGGTACTACTTATTTGTGTGAGAAGACCTTCTCCAAAATGAAGTACACAAAAAATGTTTACAGATCTAAATTAACTGATGAGCATCTTAAATCTCTTTTAATAATTGGTAAAAGTAAAATTAGTCCACAACTACAAACTATTGTCAGTGGAAAATCTCAATTACATAACTCTCATTAGTATTTCATATGTCATTATGCTTGTTATAAGTTATGTTTTTATTTAAAATCTATAAAATGTTAGTTGGATTCATTTCAATAATTTGTTAGTTATTATATACTGATGTTAAATTTTCTACATATTATACATGTCTTTACTCAGTACAATTCTGTGTTTCTTTACCCAACTTATCACAAAAACAATAACAATAAGCCTACAACAATGTTATGAGTAGTTAGCCCATGACCATATCAATGTAGATGTCATATTAATAATTATTCAACATAAAATCAGAATACTTCAGTAAACTAAATTTAATTTGCTATATATGTTCTCTATAAGGAGTTTTCAAGTATGCTAGCTCTCCGAAAATCTGTCTGCGGGCCGGATGTGGCCCTCGGGCCGTAGTTTGGAGACCCCTGTTATAGACCATTCAAAAATGCTTGTAGTTAGAGGAATATGGTTTCAGAGGGTCCAGTTACAGGCTCTTAAAATCATACCTCACAGATCGAAGACAATGTATTCGCGCACAGGATGAGTGCAATGGAGGTTTCAAGATGTCCCAGTACCAATATATAAAAAGAGAAGTCCCACAGGGAAGCACATTAGTTCCCTTACTTTTTTTTATTATACATAAATGACCTTCCAGATAATATTATTTATAAAGTGGTAATGTTTGCTGACGATAAGACACTGTCTATTAAAGGTAAAAATCTGGTGGATTTGCAGCAAGAAATGATTAATGGTATGTCTGTCATGAAGTCTTATTATTCACAGAATAATCTTAAATTAAATGTCAACAAAACTGAAATTATAAAATTCTCTGCTCATAGAGAGGAAAATATCGAATTCATCTGCAATGAAGAGACACTTACGTCGTCCTCGGATACAAAGTTTTTGGGTGTTATAATTGATAAAGGACTTAACTGGAAGGCCCATATTAACTATATATCTCCAAAAATTAGTAGCTTCTGTTACGCATTGAGAATGCTATCTCAGTCGTTTGACGAATGTACTAGTTTAACTGCATATTATGCATACATTGATTCAGTTATTCGGTATGGAATAATTTTTTGGGGAAATTCGGTCGATGCTCATCGAATATTTTTACTTCAAAAAAGAAGTATTGGAAGTATGTTCAACATGAAAATGACAGACTCATGTAAACCAATATTCCTTGAGAAGAGTATACTTACGTTACCCTCCATCTATATTTTAAATAGTGCCAGTTATGTAAAGGAGCATTATAAAATGTTGAAAAACATGAATATACGCACGAATACAATACGCGCAAAAAAATATACTTTACGTCCTATAAAAACAAGTTCAACTTTAGTTCAAAAAAGTGCTGTTGGCGAACTAATAAAAATCTACAATAAACTTCCGAGTTGCATTAAAGACATAAAGTGTGTTAAAATATTTAAACTCACCTTAAAAACGTTTTTGACTAAAAAGGCATACTATTCATTAAATGAATATTATTTTGAAAATTTTAATTAAATGTAATATTGCCTCTTGGTTTGTTACTTTTATATACACATTTTATACATTTTTTTATACATTTTTTTCTTTTATAACATATTTTATTTGTATATTTATATTGACACGTTCTACACCGCAAGGTATTATTGAATAAAGATAATAATAATAATAATAAGTAGTATAAGCTCTGACTTATTTCTTCCTGGCTTGGACATTTTTTTATCAGGTCTTGTATTTTTATTGTTATTTTCTATTTGTCCAAGGATATGTTTTTTATATTAATTAGTGCGATAATTTGCTGTGCTGTAGATATAATAAGCATCGTTGATACTTTTTCTGCTGAACCCTTTAGCTGCTTTTAGCTATTTTTAGCTGATTTAATCAGGCCAAGTCCTTCAAAACTGGTGTCCCATGTACTTGTATATTTAAACCTTGTAGTCGTTCCTCAAACATTCCGCTGAAGAATCGGGGCAGCAGTTTATCCTTACCGAGATCTTGAATAGAGATGAGTGATATAGCTGATCTGTTGCAGTTCAAAGTCCCATAGCTTGCTCCGTTTTCGAACGGAGCTAACTAAACGTCTAGCTTTCTGTTAGAAAACTTATTATAGTATATTTACTGTAATTGCGTTGAATATTGGAATATTTTTTGATGTAGAAAATTTCCGCCATAGCTTTAAGGTACCTTGGTATTGTTTGAGTGTTATGGATGGTGTTATGGCCTTGATCGTGATTTCTGTAGATGCTTCATTTATTCCTTTACTTAAGAACGCTTTTCGGACAAGTTCCCTGCTACCAATTAAAGTTTGTGTGCCAGTGGATGTATTTCTTGCTTGGAAGGAGACAATAATAAAGTTTTGTGAGGTTTTATAATCTAAACGCTGTTCGGTGAGTAGTGTTGTATTTATACAGCGGGTTCCAGGGCTGGGTTGACTACAATGGTACCACGACTAATCCCTCACCTTTATCGGTTATTATTTTTCGCGAGTTCTAGGGGTAAGTGCGAAAAGAGGAAAAAACATAGATTTTTCATTGGTTCACTTAATTGTAAATACATCTACTGTCATCGCGTTTGGATCTGGGAAGCGAGAACAAAATCTAGTGCATTTTCGATTCAACCTTGATGTAAAAAAGAGAATTGAAAAAAAAAGTCAATTGAGAAAATTACAAACTTTATTGATTTTTTCAAATGACTCTTTACATAGCTCCCATTCGGTATCTATATTAGTGATTCTCGATGCTAAACCAGCCTCTTTATTCATAACTGACGGGATGTATGACGCGTAAATCCAGATTTTTCTCCTCTCGCACCATTGCCAAAGACCTCTATTGCTAATGCATTTAAGTGGGAATATTGAATTCTTAAGTGAATTTTGCCGTCTGATACTTTGTTCGCGAAACATCTTAGACCAAAGAACGCTGCTAATACTTATAAGAATAAGGTAAAATAATAAGGTAATGCTAATACTTATATAATTAAGGCTAGTTATTTTTGCCTTTCTAGTCTTTTACAGTAGATGGATCCATATGCCACCCCTGGGAAAGCTGCCGTCTGTCAACACAAGTCTAAAATCTACTGATTTTATAATAAAACCAAAGTATTTGCATTTCTCACTTGGTGTTTGTGAACTTTTTTGGTGGTTTATGACAAGGCCCAATTGTTCCAACATGCTTTTCACCAAATTTGATGAATTTTTACAGGATGTATAGCAATTTCCCACAATTAATAGATCACCAAGGTAAGTAATTGAGTACCTTTGTCTATTTTTTTTTATCATAACTGGTTTCGAAATTTTTGTTTAAACTAAAGGACTTGTGCATAAACCAAGCGGAAGGCATAAAAAGATGGAAGAGCTGCTTCTTAAATTAAGATTTTTAAAATAGGAATAAAGTAGTAAATATCTTTTAGATCTATCGATCACATTATGATCCAATAGATATCAAGTGTCCGGTGGACTTCATATCTTCCATTTTTTAAAATGGATAGTATCGATAAATGTGTTTAGATTTTTTAAAGTAATAATAAATCTACTGGAGTTACCTGGCTTGTCAACTAAGAACAAACAGGAAATAAATTCATTATCTTCATTTTGTCAAGGCTCGATTACATTTTTAGCTAAGAGATTATTTACTTCATGCCTACTTTTTATAATCTTATTTTTAGGCCAATTTTGGTCTGTTAGTGGTTTTGTTTGATATGGATTTCTCTGAAAGGTATTTTATAACCCTTCAGACAATCTAGGACAAAATTTATCCTAGGTAATTTATTCCCAGTTTTGCGTAAAGTATTTTAGACAGCCTGCTGACTCCTTTACCTCATCTACTTCCTTAGGGGCTGCTGGTGATTTGATGACCGACTCGATGTTTCTGTCGCATTGTACCTCTTTCATTGAGGTTACTAACGTCTTTCATTGTTTTTATTGGAATTTCCTTTTTAGAGTCAGAATGCTCTCCTAGCATTAGTCGCTTCTACGTCTTCAGTAAGAGCTATTCCTTGCTTCTGGGGATTGTTGGATGAGATTACCTGAATCAACATTTTATCCAGATTTTCTTCTAAAAAAGGAAATTGTTTTATAATATGGACCTTTATTGTTAATATTTTTGTAACTTCGGCTAATGGACAGTTTGTCGTATGGATTGTTAGTCGTATGGACAGTTTGTTGTATGGACAGTTTGTCGTTTGGACAGTTTGTCGTATTGACAATTTGTCATATAGGAATTTTTTTGTATAAACAGTTTGTCGTATAGACAGCTCTTTGTACATGTTATTTCTGTACAAAAACATACTCAAGTGTGAATGAATCACCACACTTAAAGATTTTTTATGTAAGTATCTCATATGGAGGTTAAATACTTTTTATGTGATACCAGTTTCATATGGAAACTCATACATCTTTTTTGTTGTACAGACAGTTTGTCGTATAGACAGTTTGTCGTATAGACAGTTTGTCCTATAAACTGTTTGTCATAGACAGTTTGTCGAATGGACAGTTTGTCACACAAAACATACTTAAGTGTGAATGAACCACCACACTTATTTTTTAAGTAAGTGTCCCGTATAGAGGCTAAATACTCTTTGTGTGATACTGGTTTCATATGGAAACTCATATATCTTTTTTGTTCTACAGACAGTTTCTCGTATGCATAGTTTGTGGTATAAACACTTTGTCGTATACTGTTTGTCGTATACCGTATGTCATATAGATAGTTTTTGTACAAAAACATACTTTCAAAACTTCATTCAAAACTGTGAATGAATTACCACACTTAGGCATTTTTTAAGTAAATGTCTCGTATGGAGACTAAATACTTTTTTGTGGTACTGGTTTCGTGTGGAAACTCATTTATCATTGTTATAAAGACAGTTTGTCGTATAAACAGTTTGTCGTCTGGACAATTTGTCGTATAGACAGTTTTTGTACATGTTGTTTTTGTGTAAAAACATACTTAAGTGTGAATGAATCAACACACTAAATACTCTTTATGTGATACTGGTTTCGTGTGGAAACTCGTATATATTTGTTATGCAGACAGTTTGTCGTATAAACAGTTTGTCGTATAGGCAGTTTGACGTCTGGACAATTTTGTCATATAGACAGTTTTTATACATGTTCTTTTCAGGCAAAAACATACTTAAATGTGATTGAATCAACACACTTAAGCATTTTTTAAGTAAATGTCTCGTATGGAGACTAAATACTTTTTATGTGATAATGTTTTGTACGGAAACTCAAATATCTTTTTTGTTATACAGAAAGTTTGTTGTTTGGACAGTTTGTCATATAGACAGTTTGTCGTATGGACAGTTTGTTCTATAGACAGTTTTTTGTACGTGTTGTTGCTTTTGAACAATGAAAAAATAAAAAACATATTTAAGTGTGAATGAGTCCACACTTAATCATTTTTGAATTGCCTCGTAAGGAAGCTAAATACTTTTTATGTGATACCTGCATTTCCATTCTGATTTTTATCAGTGGTTTTTATTTAATTCTGCCAGTTTACAAATGATGTTTTTGAGGTTATCGATCTGTTTTCCAATTTTTTTCAGTCTTCCATCCGTTTTTTGTTTCTTCCTATCTCTTTTCGTGATCGTGAACATGATTTTCTTTTCTTCTTATCTCCTGACATTATAAACCTTTTATTCTTATTTAGATTTGGTAATTTTTCATACTTAGAGTACTCAGTACGTGTGAAACGTCAAACACAACGAAGAAATATGACTATACAGGGCCGGGCAGGCTAGTCCACACTAGCCTAGGCGCCAAATTTCAAATTCTAAAAAGTGTGAAATGTAAGCAATGACGGGCATACTACAAATTATCATGGAGAACGAGACGTGTAGTATAATAGCGCACCAATTCATTTTATAAAAGGAAGCAAATTATTATTTTAAATGTTCAAAAACAAGGGCCAATCACTGTATTGTTTACCCTTATTATCCCCTGACAGTACAAATGTATTTTTCTTCTAGTACACGGCTTAAAAAATAATAATTCCAACTCTGGAAGTGCGCCTTGTCGTAAGTGCGCAATAGTTTAGAAATATACCATTGGTATTAAAGAATATAACTTTATTTGATCTAACAATCTTTTCCCGTGCAGAACGAATGTATTGCCAATCCTGACTTAACCGTATTAGATTCGTTCACGATGATCAAACGGTAAACAATTACCTCGACATAACAAATCCTTTCATTAAATATTACTCTTAATGTAAACCCAATCCCGCGCCCGCAAGTGCGCGTTAGAGATTTATTGTGCATCCACGACACAATTCCCGATAAATTTTAATGATTATTCAGTGACGAGTGGCATTAAAGAATTTTGTAAAGATCATTCTTGAACGTAGTTGGGTGTTATCTCAGATTGTAAATTCATACGCAGCGCATACTTAGTAAAATTGTAAAAGCAGAAACATGAATTTATTATCTCTTATAAAGAGGTAAATACGCACGCACAAATGCATTAAAATTGTGAAAATTGATCATGAAAATTTAAAACATTTTAAGGAATAATATAAAATTAATACAAAAATAATAAAAATATGTATTTACAGCAATTAAGGGGCACATTGGTACCGATAATATCATTTATAGTTTTATATATTTGTCTAACCATAGAATTATTATCCACGAATTCTACTTCGCTTTTCCAGCATATATTATGCAATGAATTATTAATTGAATTATAGTTGGTTATATACGTGGTGTGCTAGAAAAGTATCCGACCTCATTTTTTATTTTGAAACGCTGATGGATTTGTATCAAGCGCGCTTGCATGAGCCGACCTTGTACCTTCTTGCGCATGCGTGATTTTTTTCCCGCCTGTAGATAGTGTCAGTTGATAGCGTTCGAGTGACGAAGTGTGTAGTGCTCTCGTTGGTTTTTCAATGCAAATAAAATGACGGAACGATTGGAGTAGCGCTACTGCATCAAATTTTTCCAGAAACTGGGCGACAACAAGGTGGAAACTATTCGGAAGATTCAGACGGCTTTTGGTGACAATGCTATGGGCATCACACAGATTAAGGAGTGGTACAACGGGTTTAAAGATGGTCGCACATCGGTAGAAAGCGAGCCACACTCTGGTCGGCCATCAACATGCCGAATTGACCATGTCATTGTCATAGTGACATTTCTTTTGTTTCGTTCATATGTGCAAAGCATCTATCTTACGATATACGATAGCACTTCTACGTGGTCTGTTAGAAAAGCATCCGACCTTATTTTATATTTTGAAAACCTGATGGATTTGAATCAAGCGCGCTTACATGAGCCGACCTTGAACCTTCGTGCGCATGCGTGAATTTTTTCCCGACTGTAGATGGTGCTCTCGTCGGTTTTTCAATGCAAGTAAAATGACGGAACGACTGGAGCAGCGCTACTGCATCAAATTTTGCCAGAAACTGGGCGACAACCAGGTGGAAACCATTCGGAAGATTCAGACGGCTTTCGGTGACTATGCTATGGGCATCACACAGATTAAGGAGTGGTACAACCGGTTTAAAGATGATCGCACATCGGTGGAAAGCGAGCCACGCTCTGGTCGGCCATCAACAACCTGAAATGATCATGTTATTGCCAAGAGGTGATGCGGGACCGTCGTGTGACTATCCGAGAAATTGCGACTGGAGTTGTGGTCATCGGGAAATTGGCGACTCCATCACGACAATGCTCCAGCATATTCTTCGCACTTTCACATTTTTTTGCGGAAAACAAGACTCCTTTGGTTCGACAGGTTCCTTACTCTCCTGATATGGCCCCCTGCAACTTCTGGCTATTCCCCAAAGTCAAGAGGTCATTGAAAGAAACGCGATTTCAGACAAGAGAGGATATTATAACGACAGCCGAGCTAAAGTCGATTCCGAAAGAGGCTTTTTCTTCCAACAATGGGGGCACCGCTGGGAGAAGTGTGGGGAGTCCCAAGGAGACTACTTTGAGGGTGATTAGGTTTTTAACGCTCCAGGTATGACAGTTTTTTTACTGGCTAAAGGTCGGATACTTTTCTAACAGACTACGTAGATTGCGCAACTACGCGGAAGAAGCCTAATTTAGAAGTGGACTAATAGCGATGGATACAAGGAACTCGTTTGGGGGGTGACACATGTCCACCCTACTAATTGATACTCTCTCTTGTAATAAATACTTCGTACAGAATTTAAAGAACAATTTCAGGGATTTTTGATCTATTATTAACGCTGCTGTTAAACTGCCTTAATCCAGAAGAAATTATAGAGTTCGTTAATAAGCTAGATAGTCTGTCACAATCCGGGACTACCGCCGCTACCAAATTTTTAGGTCATATTTTGATAGTAGAGAGGCGAGCGTGACGTTGGGATGTAAAATAGGATAATAGCAACGGAGGACCTGAAAATAGGGGAGATTTTCCACAACGTACACGTATTCTCAGAACTACTATACAACGCAGCACTGTTGGAAGAGTTAATAAATATAAATAAATAGATAAAAAATGTGCGGATATCATATGGGTATCGTTATTATATCGGGTCTTACAATAAGAGGTTTCGTTTTGATATGTAAAAATAAGAGTATTTTTAACGGAAATTTTCGGATGTTTATTTCATTATAAAGAGAAGGGTATCCCATTAATAATGCATAACAATATTAAACAAATGGCCGCCACGGCTACGCTTGCAGGACCATATTCTTTTCATGAAATTTTCCATCGCCAATTCGCACATTTGCGGCTGTATATCTTCGATAACTCCACCAATTCTAACTTTCAGGTCTTGAATCGATTATGGGCCATTGGCATAGACCTTTTCTTTCACGTAGCCCAAAAGAAAGAAGTCTAGAGGTGTTAAATCACAAGATCTCGGTGGCCAATTGCAATCGCTTCTTCGAGAAATCACACGGCGAGGAAACTTTTCATGCAAATTAGCAATTCTATCGTTGAGCCTCATCACTCGAGATGATTTTTCGATGAAATTCCGGATCAGTTTGATGTAATTGAAGGACCCAATCAGCAAGGACAAGACTTTGTTAATGGTCGGTAGACGTGAGTTCTTGTGTTAGCTGAACTTTAAATGCCTTAAGATCTAAGTATTTATGCAAAATACGGTGTAATGTCGTTGGTGGAATGCCTAATTCCAAATTTGTTCTTGAACGACGTGCACGAGTTCGGTTCTTCACATCAATAACATGTCCCAAAATCTAAACCTTTCCCACCAGTTTTACAATTGCTTGCCGAGAAGGTGATTCACGACGATACAAAACTGTGACCGCGAAATTTTCACCATTTTTGTTGTGAATTTTAATAATTTAAATGCGTTGTTTCAATGCGTAGATCGTTCTATTTTTATTAATGGCGTTGTTTTTACTTGTCGCCTCTCAAGTAGTTACAGGTTGACTCATAACAATTGTTTAAATGGCGGGCTATTGAAAATGAAACCTCTTATTGGAAGACCCTATAGAAGTAACTCAGAAATGCTTGAGGGTGCAACAGAAAGGAGAGAGATTCGAAGTAATTTATTTTGTACGTAGGCGTAGTGGGTTTCCTGGTTTCTTTGATTCAGATATTCAGGTATCGTTTGTTTCTGTCCGTAAATTGTGTTCGTCCCTGTTTTCTCAATCTTCAATTTGTACTTTGAATTGCGTTCACCGACAGTGATATTTACGATAATTTTTTGTGGTTACGACCACAAAACTTTGAGGATAATGGGTCCGATTGAATCTTATCCCAATCTAAAAATTATTTATATTAAGTAAACAAATTCATGGTGATTAATTTCGCGTTGCTAATAGATATTTAGAAGGAACAGAAACAATAATTCGTAGTTTAATTAAAATGTTAATCATTTAAAAAAAATATGGGGCAAGAAGCTTTGGATCCCAGGTCCTGATTTTAATGGAATAAAATGACATTTATGATTCATAATAAAGGTATCATATTTAATCTATAATTTATAATTCGTTTAATTTCCTTTAAATATAAATAAAATATTTAAATTTATATTTACTATCTCGTAATTTTCTTTTTATTGCTTTATATATAATTTAAATGTAATTTATGTCGTAATTTAATTAATGTAATTTAATTAATGATGCACCTACATTTAATTAGACAATTAAACGACTATTTCTGACTAATTAAGAAGTAATTGTGGGTACTTAATTATTACGCATGTATAATCTGTAAATAAAACAATAAATTTATGCTCGACTATAAATTGTAAAACTTTGAACTTTCTAAACGAATAATTGGTCGTGCAAAAATTAGTTTCATTCAAATCGCAAAATGTTATTTATTCACATGAAATGTAAAATTAGCTTAACGAGTCCACGTACAGCTTATAGTCTTCACAAAACTACGCTGGAACCATAATTTGCCGTGTGCAGATTATAATATCACTTAATTAATATTAAATAATCTAACTATGTAATACTATGTGTCTAGTTCAGATAATAAAACTTTTGACTGATTTTGTAATGGTGAAATTCATAAATATAGTGTGAAGAAATGTTACACATTATCAAATCGTTTAAGAAATTTTTGAAGACTTGCTTATAAGAGGCTTTACTACTATTTAATAATTTGTAAACATTAGGTTATAAATGTACATATTAAGTTTTATTTTGATTACATTAATTTTAACCTTTAACCATTTTAAACGTCTAGTTTGATTGTATTGTGAGTTGATTATTTTCTTATCTATGATAATGATCTAAAGTTAATAAATATTTTGAAAACAACTCAAAACATTTCCCAATGATATCAAGAGAAATATATGGTCTTTCATTAAGCGCTTCTTATTTTTAAGTATAAATAAGGTAACTGTGTGTGAGATATCATCGAATATTGTTATTTATTTGGAAGGCCTATCGATTCCTTTCTTTATGAAATATAACATCCTGCAAATGTCCGCAGCGGCTTCGTTGGGTAGCGCTCATCCGAATTGTCCAAGTTTTCATGACCCTGGCGCACAGCACAAATCAGGCTGAATTTGAACGATGGTATGATGGCTGTGAGGTCCGCTGTGGTTTGTGGCTTATTCGTATAGACATGCGAGTTAAAAGAACCCCACAAACTAAAATCCAACGGGGACAAAACGCAACTGCTAACTGCTAACCATGCCCTTAAATCACTCGCGCAGAATGTCCAATGTAGCAAGAGCTGTGTAGAACCTAGCGCCGCCCTGTTGACACCACATGCCTTTGGTATCCATATTATCTAATTCAGGCCAAAATAACTTGGAAATTATCGACCTACATTAGTCGCCGTTAAAGGCGATGGCCTGGCCAACGTCGTTCTCAAATAAATATGGACCGATGATGTCGCCAGCCCAAAATCCACAAGAAACAGTGACTTTTTCGGGATTTGACAATTTTGTTTATTGTACCCATTTATTTATAAGTACCCATTCATCCAGCAATGGACATCACTGCTAAAAATGATTTTTTTATGAAAATTAGGGTCAGTTTTCAAATGCTCCAGGGCCTATTCAGCGAACACACGTCGTTGTCTATGGTCGTTTCCCTTCAGCTCCTGTGTCAGTTGAATTTTGCATGGGTGCGGGCCCAAGTTACGACGAAAAATTCGCCAAGTTGTGGTATGCGAAAGGCCGAGTTCTTGTGAGATCTTGATCGCCTCTTCGAGAAATCACACAGCGAAGAAAATTTTCACGCAAAAGAGCGATGATATCGTTGAAGGACTGAAAGGACTTGAAGGACCGAATCAGCAAGGACATGATGCCAAGTTGTGGGTTTCGAAAGGCCGAGTTCTTGTGCGTCGCGAAATTGACGGCCTCGGATTTTTTTGCACACTTATACGTTGATGTATAATCGGCAGATCTTGCGTTTCATCGTCGTAATGGTGTTAGTTTCTTGTTTACTAAACCAGTGGGAACAAATTTTTCCACCACACAGCAAATAGTCCTTTCTTAGAACGATTATGGAGACCGTAGAATGGGCGCAGCGCGCTGAAGGTTGCCCGGAGAGAACACCCATTTTGATAAAATAATTTTATCATTTGCATGTGTTGTTGAACGCTATACACGTCCATGATGATTTGGCGAAACAGAGTGTACGAATGACAGCCAATTCGACATATGTAGCTTCATCATTATGGCCGCTACCAACTATCAAAGTTCGGTCCCTATTGGAAGACTCGATATATTTTGATATATTTATATATATACATATATATATATATATATATATATATATATACATATATTGGTAAAATTATCTATGAATAATTTAATGCAAAAGATTTTTGACTCTCCAGTAAATACGCACAGGAAAGAGGATCAGCAAGGCAGAACCTAACCCATTTCTTAGCTGATTTGTGCTTTAAAGCAGAGATGCTTTAAAGCGGATCTTAACCAAGAAGACGAGTATTTCCCATGGGTTTATTTAGGAACGCTGATGGTATTTCCACACAATATGATACTTACATAATATTGTATTTCATGCAATGATAGTTATTTTTATATTAAATAAGGATATATATATATATATATATATATATATATATATATATATATATATATCTATATATATAAATATATATATATATATATATATATATATATATATATATATATATATATATATATATATATATATATGTATATATATATATATATATATATATATATATATATATATATTTATATATATATATATATATATATTTATATATATATATACATATCCTTTTCTAATATAAAAATAACTCATCATATACTTACTTAATACTGATAATATTAACACGTTGACAGCCAACTACAAGGTGAGCCTTACCGTGGCAGTAAACATCTTAATAAAACATTGTTCTTTTGTTCAACAATAATGAATTTGGACTGTTTAGGAAAAATTTTCAGACAAATATATTTTTAAACTAAATCAAAATTTCATGCTTATTTCCTATAATTTTTTATAAATCGAATCAAAGTTTATGTTTAAGTTTTATGAAAAATAAAAACGAGGTAAAGTTACGAACTAAAGAAGAAAAAAGTTTGTTCAAGTTCGTAAAACTCGCTTGAATTGCTTTAGATTCCTGGATATAATTTCATAATATTAAGTTGTTGATATTTCGGATACATCGCTACTGTAATTAATTATTTGTGTATATCTAAATATTGAATAACAGTGTAGAATTTTTAATAACGCAAAAATGAATATTTTGTATTACTTTCTAATACAAAATATGATGCATATATATATATATATATATATATATATATATATATATATATATATATATATATATATATATATATATATATATATACATATATAGATTCCAAATCGAGCGGTTGAGCGGAGCGGACGTGTTTTGTGGAGCGGGTTTTGCGGACTTACTTTTTTGTTTGTTTGTGATGCGTGTTTTTACGGCTCACAATAAGGAAAAAAAATGAGTGAGAGTGAAAGCGACCGAGACGAAGATTATAAAAGAAAAAGTGAAGAGGGAAGAAAGTCAGAAGAAAGATTTAACCCCTTTCTAAAAAGTAAGAAACTGGAAAGATCGCCGGCTAAAAAGGAAATGGGTGAGGAAATGAAGATGCTGAAAAAAATTATGGAAGATATAGGGGAGATAAAGGAAGAGAATCGTAAGATGAGCCGGGAAATGGAACATTTGAAAAATAAGATGCGTGAAAAGGAAGAAAAATGGGAAAGAGAAAAGATGAAACTAAATGAAAAAATGAAAAGACTGGAGGATAAAATGGAAAAGAAGGCAAAAATAATGTTAAAAAGAATATTGTAGTAACGTGACTGGACGAAGGGGAATGTTAGAACGAGAAGAATCTGGAAAAATGGATAAAGGCAGAATTAGAGGTAGAAGTGACGGTGAAAGAGATGTATAAAGTAAGTGGAGGAAAAATGTTGGTGGCGGAACTTGGGAGCCGGGGTGAAAAGCGGAAAGCTATGGAAAATAAGAGGAAACTAAGAAAAAAAAGAAAAAAGAAAAGAGAATATACATAGAAGACGATCTGACGAAGAAGGAAAGAGACATACAGAAGGAATTAAGAGCGCTAGCTAAAGAAGAGCGGCAAAAAGGTCGGTGGGTGAAAGTCGGTTATAAAAAGATATGGATAGACGGAAAAAGTGGGATGATGAAAAGGGTGAGTTAAATACTACAAATGTTTGTATAAGAGCACAAGGAAAAGACGACAGGACAGAAAACGGAAAACGAACACGGAGAGGAATAAGGAAGAAAAGGAGCAAATAAGAATAGTATACTGGAACACAGCGGGGATAAAAAACAAAGACAATGAGTTTTGGGAGTATTTGGGAAAATTTGACGTAGTGGGAATGGTAGAAACGTGGGTGGAAGAGAAGGGGTGGGAAGAATTGGAAAAAATAATGAACACCGAAGCAAAAGAAGAAAGAGGGATTATGGAAAGAACGGTGAAAAGTAGACAGAGCAAATGGAGAATTATAACAATATACAGCAGTAGTATGAAAGAAACGAAGAGAATGATAATAGAGCGAGTAAAACAGCAAGACGAGGGAACTCTGGTGATTGGGGGTGATTTTAACGCAAGAATTGGGGAAAAAGGAATACGGATAGAAGAAGAACAAACAACAATAGAAAGAAGACCAACAAAAGATGCAACAGAAAACGCCGAAGGGAGACTACTGATTAGTCCAGTAGAAGAAAAAGGGTGGGAAATACTTAATGGAAACAGCATAGGAGATGAGAAAGTGGAGTACACATATATTGGACCAAGAGCGGAGATAGTTATTGACTATGTTATGGTGAATAAAGAAGCATGGGATGAAATAGAAGAATTCAAGGTGGGAGAAAGAGTCGAGTCGGATCGTATGCCATTGGAAGTGAAGACAAAAGGAAGAGAGAAAGATAGAAGAATTGGGAAGGATGTTAGAAGAAAAATTGTGAAGAATATCTGGACGGAAGAAGGAATAAAAAATTATAGAATAAGACCTAGGGAATGCTTCCCGATACGAAGAGGATGGGATAAAAGAAAAAGTGAAAGAACTGGGTGATCACGTAAAAAATGCAACAGAAAAAAAGTGATAGAGACAAGAGTGAAGGTGGGGTCTTGGAAAAACAAGTGGTGGGATAAAGAATGCAGGGAAGGGAAGCAAGCAGTAAGAAAGAAATTAAGAAATTGGAAAAGAGGAAAAGCAACTAAGGAAGAGTACAAGAGAGGACGCAAGAGGTACAAATTTATACGCAAAAAAAAGAAGCAAAAGATACGGATGGAAGAAGATCTATAGGTGAAAGGCATAAAGACAGAAGAAGAGGTATGTGTGGAAATACATAAATAGGGAAAGAAAGCAAAAAGTAGAAAGAGTGAGTAATAGAATTACCATGGAGGAATGCAAAAAGTACTTCAGTGAGCTGCTGGGAGGTGATAAAATCAGACAAGAAAAGAAAAAGAGACAACACAGAGTGGGAGAAATAGAAGAGATAACAAGAGAAGAATTAGAACAACAACTGAGTAAACTGAAAAAGAAAAAGGCACCGGGGAGGGACGGTATACAGAATGAATCGTCGATATATGGAACGGAAAGGGAAGCTGACAGGTTGTTAGAGATAATGAATGGAGTGTGGAAGGGCTTCCCGCAGGAGTGGAGAGAGGGGATAATATGCCCCATATATAAGAAAGGAGAAAGGGAAACACCCAGTAATTATAGGGGGATCACTATGCTCAATACGGCATATAAAATATATGCAATGATTGTGGAAGAGAGACTGACGAAGGAAATGAAGGAGCGGTGGGTGATACCAGACGGGCAGGCGGGATTTAGGAATTAGGGAGAGGGACCATGGACAATGTATAAATCTTGAATCACATAGTAGGGAATGAGATAAAAAAGGGGGTGGCAAGATGTATGCATTTTTTTGTGGACCTGAAGGCGGCCTTTGATAATGTGGCAAGAGATGCACTGTGATAATGCCTGAGAAAGAAATGGATAAACGAGCATCTGGTACCAAAAATAGAAGATATTTATGAAAAGACAATAAGTAGAGTGAGAATTGATGAAAGGGTGAGCTAAGGTTTTAATACGCATAAGGGAGGAAGACATGGCTGCCCACTAAGCCCTAGCCTGTTTGCAGCGTTTATTGGAGATATAGAGGAGATGTTCAGTAAGGCGCAGACGGGTGGGGTTGTGGTGGGCAAAGAAAAAGTGTGGTCCCTAGCCTACGCGGACGATTTGGTGGTTCTAGCGAGAGACGAGAAAGGGATGAAAGAAATGATAAGAAACATGGAGAAATATATGAGGAGGAAAAAGCTGACAGTGAATGAGGAGAAGTCCAAGATGATGGTTTAGAAAAGGGGGTGGCAGGAGAAGAGTAATTGAGTGGAGATGGGAGAAGGAGAAAATTGAACAAGTAAAAGAATTTAAATACGTATATATATATATATATATATATATATATATATATATATATATATATATATATGTATTTAAGTACGTGTTTAATTATAGAAATAGAGAAACAGCACACGTGAGAGAGCTAGTAAAGAAAGCTATTAAAATACTAGGAGCGGTATGGTTAATAGGAGAGATAAAATTTGGATATGACTATAGAAGGAGAATGATGATGTTTGATAGCCTGGTGAAAAGTGTGATGATGTATAAAGCGGAAATATGGGGAAGGAGAGAGCAAGAAGGACTGGAAAGGGTGCAAGAAAAATATTTGAAATGGGTGCTAGGAGTAGGTAGAGAGACCCCGGGGTATATAGTGATGGAGGAAACAAAGAGAGATGGAATAAGAATAGAAGCAGGAAAGCGAGCTATAAGTTTCGAGGAGAGAGTGATTGAGAGAGGAGAGTGCAGAATTCTCAAAGAAAAAAAGGAAAGAAACAGGAAAGGGGGTGTGGAAAGAGAGGGGGGCATATCTAGAAAGAAACGGGTATGCAGGAGCGGAGATAGAAAGAATGAGAGATAGAGGCAGAGTAATGACAGAGGAATTAGTCCAGATAGATAGAAATGTGCAAAGGCAACAAAGGAGAGCAAGAATTAAGGAGTCTAGCTACAATGGAAAATATGAAAAAATAATAACGGAAGAACTGCCAAAGTACCTAGGAAGAGAGAGTAGAGAAGAGAGAGTGACAATGGCAAGATTCAGATGTGGAAATGAAGAGAGAGAGAATAAATTTTGGATGGAGGATTTGAATACAGTATGCAGGATGTGCGGAGAAAACAAGGAAACAATAGAGCACTTGCTGAACGAATGTACAGAAATGAGAGAAAGAGATGAGTGTAGAGAAGAGATTTTACACGAGGATGGAAGAGGGATAGAATGGATGAAGAAAGTTGAGGGGAGAAGAAGAGCAATATGTGGGGCGGGAAGCTGGTAATCGGTTTAGGGATAGGAATTTAGTGAATTTCCTTTTTTTTGTTTTTAGTTTGTTTAGCATATGTTTCTTTTTTTTTCTTTTTTTATTTATATTATGTACTATATTAGTTTTATTTGATATGTGTTGTGTGATGTGAAAATTTTGGAAGCAATTTATAAACCCGTAAGGGTAATAAATATACATATTACTACTACTATATATATATATGTATATATATATATATATACATATATATATATATATATATATATATATATATATATATATATATATATATATATATATATATATATATATATATATATATATATGTATGTATAGAAAAAAAATATCTTTGTTTCCTAGTGCGGTGTTCGTCGGTTTATACCCAACATTTTGTTAATTAATTTTGAATATTCCGTTTCTTCACACATTTTTAAATTTATTGCTTTTGAGGCTACCATGGCCTGTGTTACAGATGTTATAATCTACAACCATTTTCGTCCGTCGTATGATTAAATTCATAACCTTCTTAAAAAGTTTTTTACTTTGTTTTTTGGTAAACCGTGTAACCGTGGTAACATTTTGAGAAGAATTTATATATATATAATAATATATATAAGATATTTATATATATATATATATATATATATATATATATATATACTGCACAAAATGCTGAATTCATGTAGAACGATCAACAGAAACTCAAATGTAAATTCTTCTCAAAATGTTACCACGGTTACAAAAAACAAAGTAATAAACTTTTTAAGAAGGTTATGAATATAATCATACGACGGACGAAAATGGTTGTAGATTATCCTACATCTGTAACACAGACCATGGTAGCCTCAAAAGCAATAAATTTAAAAATGTTTGAAGCAACGGAATATTAAAAATCAATTACCAAAATGTTGGGTATAAACCGACGAACACCGCACTAGGAAACAAAGATATTTTTTTTCTATACATACATATATATATATATATATATATATATATATATATATATATATATATATATATATATATATGTATATATATACACCGCACTAGGAAACAAAGATATTTCTTTTGATCTATTTAGTATAAAAACAAGGGAAGTGTGATGCGCATTAGGAATATAATGATATCGGTAACATTGGAAAGGCACCGAAGCCACGATCACACCGAAACAACCTAGTTAAAGTCGCAAAACAGAAATTGAATCATCTGCTCGAACCGGTGACCCAGAAAAACGTAATAAGGAATATAACCAGACATTCCAGCAAGCAAAACAACCATCACAAAAGAATACTTAACCGATGAACCCAACAATACCAAAAGCAAAAAATATATTGCAAATAGCAGAACCCAAATCAACTGTATCTTTCGAAATCTGTCCCACCATCCATGTATTTTCTTAAGTTTGTGTCAGAACTGGCATTTTGCATGAAACACATTTCCAAGAGAATTCTCATTGACAAACTGGCTCTCTTGCAAAGACTTTTAAATCATAATAGTTGACACTGTGAACTTTATCATATCTGACTCTGTCAGAACACAAGAGTGTGGTTTTAGTTTTCAATCACTTCTGTGATTGTCCAATATGGAAGATAGTCTTTGGCTAGTCTGACCAAGGTACACAAGCTGATACTCAGCACACGGTATCCGATAATCAACATTTGATTGCATTACACTGGGGGTTAAGTTTTAAGAATACCTACTGAAAGATCTATTAATCGTGTTATAATATTTGTCAGCTATAATAGCCGGACTCTTGTTTTTAAATATCGAATGATGGCAGGAGACAGTAATTCTAAAAATTGTAAACTCTCGTAGGTTTGAGTTTCATCACCTACAACCACGTCAACTACAGACAATCGTGTAGGATTGAAGTATAAGAAGTTGTTATACTCCAATCCTACACGATAGCCTGTCGCTGACGTAGTTTTAGGTTATGAAACCTACAACTATGAAAAAGTAAAGTTGTGGGGTAGCTATTTTTCTTTAAACTGGCAGCACGTATTTCAGGATGCACAATCTTAAATATCCTAGTTTGAAGGCCCAAAACTACATTCAACATGTGCTGGAAAGGAGCGCTCGACAAAAAGTTGAGCTATCTGCCCGAACTAGTGTGTTTTTTGTACCAATCTAGTTTAATTCCATTAGTCCATTAGATTTAAATATTGGGCTTTGTATCAATACACTTTGTAAGAATTTTTTCGATCTTATTGGTTTCACTTTTGACCCCACAAAATTTTCATTTGAAAAGTTTTCGTCTGTTTTATGATGTTACATTCAAATAACTTGTTCAAAACTTTGTCAGTAAGTAAAAACATTTTGTTTTGTTTTTTGCAACTTACTTGTATTTTGTTACATTGTATTTTGTAACCTGCAACGATTACTCTGGTACAACATTTGGTAGGTCTTGAAAAAGATTTTATTTAATAAATGGAATCGTCGACTTTGACGATAATAATTTGATTTGGTTTCTGTTGATAGTACTAACAGAATTTCGCCTTTTGTGTATTAAAAAAAATCTCTTTAACTAACTCTCTGCAACTTTGTAATTCAAAATATTTCAAAACATTTTTATGTACAATTTCGCTCTTACTTCCATAGAGATATCCTTTCTTTATCCTCTCTAATTTAACTAGATTGTTTGGCTTTATTATTTATAGAGCATCCGAATAATAATCAATTTACAAACTAAGAACTTGGTCGTCCATGGAATGAAGTACTCAATAGAGAATGTAATGCGCTTTGAAGGACCCAATTTGGAATATAGTGAGGCACGCTGAAAAATCTTTTCGGGCCTAATGGGGTATTTAGAACAGAAACTACATTCTATTCGAATTTGAGCCAGATTAGGTTGGGGTCGTCACAACCAAGTTTAGTTTCTAAACTGCTGCCTAAAGAGAAAACGGTTCAGGTTGTCCTGTCCTGTGCGTTAGACCCGATCGAGTAAATAATCAGACAATCCTATTGCAGACAAATTGATTTAAATTTGTTTTTATCCTGGACTACCGGGATTCCCTTCAATTTGTTACTAAATAACAGGTCCCACTGGTTACGTTTCAATTCAATAAGAAAGCAAAAGCCGCCTTAATGGTCTACAGTTCTTGGACTGTAGCGACGAATGTGATTGAACTGATGCCCGATTATTCACTTGATTGTTCCAACCGTACAGGACCCTTTTTTATAACACATTACATTCTACACTGCCGAGCATAAAATTAGGGTCACTCCGTAGTTTGAAGTTATTTTAGAATTTTTTACTTTTTTACGTTGTTTTTCGGTTGGAACAATTTACTAACCGATTGCTTGAATAAAAAAAAAAAGGTTTTTGTTGTTCAAAGTTCATTGAAAGTAATGAAAATGAACAATTTTAATTTGATATGCTAAGTAATGAAAATGAACAAGTTTACTTTGATATGCTTTTGTTGAAACAAAGGAAAGTTTAAGGACCGCATTAGGCTTTAGAAGACGGCCGCGGTCAGCGCGAAACTGCGAGAAACGTTGATGTAAATCTCTCGAGTGTGCAACAAGTATCGCGGCGATACGAAGGGACTGGTCAGCTCACTCGAAGACCTGGAGATGGCCGCTTTCTTGTTTCCAGTGCTTTGAAAACCGAACGGTCATGGCAGTTTCCCTTTGAAATCATCTGCAAGAAATGAGAAATGTAAACATAAGTGAGTGGGCAGTTAGGAGGCGACTTCATGCTGCTGGGTTATCTTCTCGAAGTAGAGCTACTGGACCGCCGTTTTCCTGTGCACACCGGATTGCGAGGTTGAATTTTGCACGAGAACACTTGATTTGGACAATATGGGATTGGAGTCGCATATTGTTTTCCGATGAATCGCAATTCTATCTTACTGCCTCAGATAGACATGTAAGAGTGTGGCGACGACAAGGCTAGAGATACGCTCAAGCGTGTATTGCCGAGCGACTTCCATTTGGTGGAGGATCAGTTACGGCATGGGGAGGCGTATATTTTGACACTCGCACGGGGTTAGTCTTTATCAAGAATGGGACTTTGGCTGCGCATAGGTCGCACTTGAGTATCTTGTCCAGTGTAAAATCACGCGATTTGTTTGACCAGCTCTCAGTCCAGATTTAAATCCAATTGAACATATTTGGGATGAGATGGAAAAAAGTTTACGGAGACATGTGCCAACCCCCAGAAATTCTAGAGAGCTTCGCGACATACTGGTGCAAGAATGGGGCAATCTTCCGCAGAATGTGATACAAAATTCGATCCAGAAGTTGCCTCGTCGTTTGCAAGCTGTTGTCACTGCCAGAGGAGGGAATATTCGCTACTGATGTCCTTAAACTTTCTTTTGTTTCAACAAAAGCATATCAAAGTAAACTTGTTCATTTTCATTATTTTCAATAAACTTTGAACAACAAAAACCTTTTGTTTAATTCAAGCAATCAGTTAGTAAACGGTTACAACCGAAAAAACACGTAAAAAACTACTACGAATTTCTAAAATAACTTCAAATTACAGAGTGGCCCTAATTTTATGATCGGCAGTGTATATTGGGCACCTTACTCCACGCCCGACCAAGTCCTCAATTTAAATTTCTACTAAGGTATAACATTGGCAAAAATTATTTTGTGAATTTTTATGAAAAGTAAAGAATTAAGAAATTACTACAATAAATTCACTCATGAGTGATAATTATATGTACAGTTTACCAACTTATTAAAGCGAAACATAGCTTGAATATATATAAATATATTCAACCTTTTCGTTGCTTTATAATATTACTAAGTCTTTTCAGGACTACAAAACAAACCTCATGTTGAAACACAAGAGGTATTTGTCTGTTATTGACTAAGACTCAGTTAACTTTCATGAAACTAAGCAAGAAGTAGATAAATAACTTTGTTTAGATCAGATCTTACTATTTAACTTACTATTTAAAGGTTTGAATATATTTATATATTAAGGCTATATTCCGCTTTAATAAGTTAGTATGATTATATATATATATATATATATATATATATATATATATATATATATATATATATATATAATTAGTTTAGTTTCACCGCTATAATCAATTATCATATAAATCAATAACTGAAACTAAGTTCAGGTCTTTCAAGTCCTAGTAGATAACAGACAAATATATGTTGTGTTTCTATATGAGATTTGTTTTGTAGTCTTAAAAACACTTATTAAATATTATAGAGCTACGGAAAGGTTGAATATGTTTATGTATCAAAGCTATGTTCCGCTTTAATAAGTTGGTATGATTGTATCTATAATTACTTTAGTTTAACCGCTATATTCATGTACAGTTTGGTTTCCTATACTTATGTGCTAGGAGATACCATGTTGGTTGCTAAAAACCCTATAAACTAAAAAATACCTGTTGTATTTTGTTCAGCAAGAAACTATACCTATAATTATATATTTTTATTTTATAAGGCATGTGTGAATTTAATGTAGTAATTTCTTAATTCATTACTTTTACTAGGCTATTTTGACTTCTAGCCGGACTTCTTCAAAATGTAATAGTTTCCTGAATATCTCTATTAAAGCAGTGTTTCCCAACCTTTTTCTCTTCGCGAACCCCTTTAAAATCCGAAAGAATTTGGCGAACCCCTTATACTGGCAGGTAAAAAAATAATAAAATTTGGTAGAACATTTATTTTCCATATTGCAAGTACAAACGTAAATAAAACCATTATGATAGTTATAAAAAAATCAATTCAACATCAATTCAACAAATCAAGAACCAGTCTTTTAATTAGTTAAGAGTTTTTTTTTTAATTAGCCATTTTCCTCTGAAGATTTAAAAAAATCTGCCAGAGGCAGCACTAGTGGAGGTTTTGATTTCATAAGTTTTGATTTCCCAATGACAGTAATGTAAAACATACATTATAAAAATGGAATTAGCAGAAGTTGATGTACCTGGAGCAAAATTAAAATTAGCAAAAATTCAAGATCATCCGGGATTTAAAACTATGGCTTGCTTGTCGTGGTTTATCCGTTTTAGGTAAAAAAATGTACTCGTAGAAAGGTTAGTTATCGTTGACAGTTTG
Source organism: Phosphuga atrata (assembly GCA_944588485.1). NCBI lineage: Eukaryota > Metazoa > Arthropoda > Insecta > Coleoptera > Silphidae > Phosphuga > Phosphuga atrata. The sequence goes on from OX155898.1 coordinate 32,100,938, forward strand.
TCTTGTTTAATACTGTCATAGGGAAATCAAAACTTATGTACCTCTACTAGTGCTGCCTCTGGCGGATTTCTTTTTAAATATTCAGAGGAAAATGGCTAATTAAAAAAAAACTCTTAATGGGATACCTGTGGTTGTTTGATGGAGCAAACAACTTCAAAATTTGGCTCAATATCTGACAATTTCAATCTCACATTAGGTTCTGCATTTAACCTGTTTCTATATTTATCTTTCAGATATGTATGTGTTGAAAATCCTTTCTCACATAGATATGCTGTGCAAAAGGGTAATAGAATTTCTATAGCTTTTTTATTTAATATTGAGCCAGAAGTCAATTAAAGAGTGATCTTTAAAAATAGATTTTAGAGAACTGTCAGAGAATAACTCTATGAGTTTTTCTTTTTCCATTAAAGTTATAGAGGTTTCTAAATTTACATCTCCTTGAAAAGGAATACGTGTCCAGTTGTTTGAGAGGGATATGTTGCATCTACTGGGAAAATAGTCATCGAAAGTTAATTGAAGATGTTTCAGATGTTCAGGTATATTTATTTTAATGTTTTCATCAAGTTTAATTGAATTTTCTGATAAAAAGGTGGAGAGAGAACCAAAACATTCGTACTCATTCATTTGCAGGCATTGGATCCAAAAGTTGAACTTTTTTAGCATGGCCTCAATTTTATCATGTACACTGAAAATGGTGACACCCGTGCCCTGTAATGACAGATTTAATTCATTTAATTTACAAAAAATGTCAGCTAACTATGCAAGCTTTTGCAGCCAAAGATTATCGAAGACACAAGAGGACAAATGAAACTGATGATCAATAAAAAATGCTTGTACTTCAGATCTCAATTCAAACAAGCGTGTTAACACTTTGCAACGGGAAAGCCAACTTCCGTATGAAGTAATAAAGAAACGTGAAGACTTCCAAAATCCTCACAAAGAGCATGGAATATACGACAATTTGTAGCACGGGATTTCATAAAATTTACAATTTTTACAGCATCTCTTAAAGTAGTAGATAACTCTGCAGGAATACGCTTACATGCCAATGCTTGGCTATGAATAAAGCAATAAGTCCATTGAATTTTCTCGTTGATCTTCTTTGCCCGTGCCACAAAACCAGAAAATTTTTCCTCTCATTGATTTTGCACCATCTGTACACATAGCCACACAATAAGACCAGTTTATTCCATGTTTTTCAAAATAACCATTGATTACATCGAAAATTGCTTCTCCAGTTGTGTAGGTTTTCAAAGGTTTCGCAAATAATACATCTTCTTGAACGATAGTCGCCAAAATATATCTCACGTAGACAAGCAATATTGCGGCGTATGCTACATCGGTCGACTCGTCAAGCTGGATCGCAAAATAATTCGATTTTATTCTCCTCAAATGTTCTCCACATTATTTGCTAAATCATTAATTCTATGTGATACTGTATTGTTTGATAATGGAACAAGTTCAATTTTCCTTGCTGCCTTTTCTCCAAGCATACATTTCGCGATATCTTTTGCACATGGTCTTGCAACCAGATCTTGCAATTCTATAACTCACTCAAAATGATGCCTCAAGACCCATTTGACTATCTTCGTTTGAGGATAAGAAGGAAGAGATACTACACTTTTTATTATCTGATAATTTTCTTTTAAAATACTCAATAGGTTTATCCCTGTACGTCGGATGTTTTGTTTCAAGGTGTTTACGAAGAAGGGATGGTTTTAAACTCCTGTTGGCAAGAACTTCGTTGCAGATTACACAAAGCGGTTTAGGTTCCGACTCTTCCCCAGTAAAATAAAAACCCATTTGTAAATAATCACTGTCATATTTTCGCTTTTTTCCTTTTTTCCCACCATTTTCACCATTTTTTTCTTTGTTTTTAGTCTGATGAAATTGTAGCTCACTACTGTTTTCAGTATCATCATGTGTTGCTTCTACACGACTCGTTTTTAACCGTCGATCCATAATAAAATTGGGGTATAATAGTTATTGAAAGTTATGTACACAAGAAGAACGTCACTAAACAAACAAAGCCGCAATGGCCATACTACTAATCGCGAACTAAATCACTCAAGGTTTACAACCCTGTGTACGAATATTTGCTAATACGTTATTTGGTATGCAATCTATAACTAACAAACGTTAGGATATTCCAAATTATTCAACTTGTGAAAAATATTTAAGGTTGACTAGTAAATATATAATGCGACATCAAGCGATAAAAAATAGAACTAGTACTTTTTGTTTGTCGGGTATTGCATTAGGTATGTTTTTGTTTTTCTTGCTTTTATTTTTCTTCGACAATTTAAAATGCCTTCATTATAATATTATTTTCGCGAACCCCCTTTGTACACCCCGCGAACCCCTAGGGGTTCGCGAACCACCGGTTGTGAATCGATGTGTTAAAGGAACAAAACCTATATGAAAAAAACACGTTTGTTTCTTATACAAGTCGTGTTGAAACACTTCGAATTGTAAAAAATAAATCACTGTCAAAATTTAGCAGCGCATTATCCGTACATATTGCATATCGATAATATTGGAAAATCAGTATATATTTATAGCATCGAGGGTCTTTCCCGGAATTTACAGAAGTGTAATCTCCTTTAAGAAATGTTGAGGATTTAGAATGATACATACAATATATATACACTGGACATTAAGACATCGTTGTAGGGGATAGTTATTTATCAAGTTCGCTCTAGGGATTAAAATGAAAGCACACATTTGAACAGAACTCAAACCAAACGGAGATTTTAGAAATAAGTTGAATTGAACCAAATATCTCGTTTAAAAGTAGCACTGTGTTAAATCTAAATCGATTGGAGGGGAGAATCAATATAAAAATAGTTAATTGTAAAACTTTCCTCTATACTTTCAGTTGCATTTTTGTCACCCTTCCGTTTGCAAATGGATGTAATAGGGTTTACAGTGATTTATTAATTTAATCTTTGCAATGTTTTAAGTTGGCATATACAAAAACTACAATACTTCTTTGAATAAAAGATTAATTACAAACTGTAAGAACTAATATATACACACAAAAAAATTATACGCCCCAAACAGAATGTATAATCGGCCAGAGCTAAAAAACTATTATTAAATCAAAAAAATTCTATTAAACATTGTTTGGGGTATTTGTTTTTGTTTCCCGAAATATTAGTGATACATGTGTGAAATTGCTGCAGATGCATTTCTTTTAATAAATAGAAATATCTGACGACTTATTATAATTACCATAACGACCAATTATAATATAATTGTAAATTATACTCACACACACGCACACACACAATTGGATGGTAGTACTCATTATATTCAAGGTATTTTGATGTAACAAAAATGGTTTTCGTTTATGTTTGAAATTAACCAAATAAGAATAAAATTATCAATTATACTACGACTTGTATAAGAAACGACTGTTGTGTTTTGTTCATATAGGCTGTGTCCTTTCAACAGAGATAATCAGGTAACTTTTAAATTGTGCCAGTCAAATTGGCAAGTCAAATTTTAGTAAAATGTAAATTCGCTATTATTATACTTTATATACTAGATTGTAAGAAAAGGAAATATAATATACTAGCGTGCATAAAAATTATCACATTGTAAACCTTTGAATTAAACTATTTTTTAGAAAGCACTTATGAGATGAAATAAAGACATATTCCATTTAAAAGACAAATGAATATGCTTCAATATGACTTTAAATTTTTCAAGAATGCTTGTCGTTTATAGGCGTAACAACCAGTAAACAAAACCGAACGTATTTTTTTGGTGATTATAACGAGAATAACAAGCTTGTGAAAGATTGTAATTATAGTCTTTGAAATTGAAATATGCACATTTCTCCCTTTTAATAATTTGATTTATTTTCAAGAGTGTTACTTTAATGCATGCCACATTGCAATAAGCCGCCCAAGTTTTTGTTATAATCGAAAATAGACTTAGCCAGCGAGTTATTGCTCAGCAACTAGATACGATATGCGCCAAGGTTCGAAGAGTGTTCCAACGTTATGGGGAGACTGGATCCACTCATAGACGACATAGTACAGGCAGAAGGAAGTTTGCAACGGCTCGGGATGACCGCTTTATTGCATCAAAATCATTAAGAAATCGTCACCTTAATGCTGTTCAACAACAGCAATAGCTCCGTGATGTACAAAGTGTGGCAAGTGTGGAAGTCAGTAGACAGTAAGACGAAGACTGCTTGAAAGTATCGTGACACCTGCAGTTTGTCAAAACCTTACCCCTGCTCATAGTAAAGCAGACCAGCGTTTTGCAAGGAATCATTTAACTTAGGCGATGGAACAATGGGGTCTGTTCTGTTATCAGATGAGACCAAGATATTACTCTGATATGGTAGCGACCGAAGACGAAAAGTGTACCGGAAACCAAGTGAACTATTTGTAGAATGGTGCATTGAATGGACTTCGGACTGCTTATGGAGGTGGTTCTTGCGTATTCTGGGGTGTATTTTCTATGCGAGTATTGTATATTGGATTTTGTATGGGACCTTATTTTCACCTTTACGGGCGCATCGTGGTCATGCGAGAGGAGTTATAACGGGTGCTAGGTATATCGAGGAGACTTTAGAAGTTCATGTAGTACCTTTACGCAAGACAAGGCGAAACCCCACAGAGCAAGTATCGGGCAAGATTACATTACACAAATCGGTTTACGGGTTATGGAGTGGCCAGCATACCATGTCATGTCCCGACCTAAATCCGATAGAACATTTATGGGATCAGCTTAAGTTCGAGCTAGGCTTCGTGCCCAACCTTGATCCATGAGCTTATTGTTACAGTAGAAGAAGAGTGGCTTAACATCCTACAAGAAACAATAGCGAACTTAATTAGATCTATGTGTAATCGTATGAGAGATGATATTATTGCAAGAGGGGGTCATTTGCATTATTAAAAATTAATTGCTAATTTACGTAATTTTCAATAACCATATTTCTTTTAGTAATAAAAAAAAATAATTTGTTTCATCATTTAATTTCACTATGCTAAACACGAGAAACCGAAATAAATTTTATTGTTGTAAAACAATAACAGGAAAGCTACGTTTAAAACTTTAAAATATTATTTTATTGAGTTTCACTTTGCTTGTCATTTCAATTATTTTAGAGGGTTATGTTAAAATTTTACCTACTGCTTGATCTTGTACAGTAACCTGTATTATTGTTCGTTTGTCCTGCTCCAGAGTATATTGAATTTTAAGAGATTACAGTCAAATCAGGTGATCGCAGACGAGACTTCGCTCTCTCTGCTCTCACCCATCGTAGTGTCAAAACGTACTCGTACAAGGTCTTAGTCTTGTATATATATATATATATATATATATATATATATATATATATATATATATAAATGTATATATATATATATATATATGTATATATATATATATATATATATATATATATATATATATATATATATATATATATATATATTGTTAAGCCTAAATATATATGTATATATATATATATATATATATATATATTGTTAAGCCTAAATATATATTGTTATATATACCCCTACACTGGACACCCACTTGACTACCTCATACATATTATTTGGCGACTAGGATTAAAATTATCGTTAAATGAGGATGGATAAAGATGTAAGTTTCGATTGCCATTTGATCGTGCCATTTCGACAGGAAATGAAAAAAAAAATTTCAAAGTTATTAAAGTAAGTTGAGTGTCATACATAATTGTTCTAATTATTACTTAATAGCAAAAGTCGATATATTTATAATATATAGTGATTTAAACGTTTCTATAAAGCGTGTTAAGAAAAAGTTAAGGGAACACGAGTGTGGCCTAGATTTTTTTTTTCGGCATTGTTTTCAGTAGTATTTTAAGAACAGTATTTTATTTATTATCTTGGGAATATTTTTGCGTTTATTAATTTAATTTAAGTTTATAATTTTGAAATTGATTTTTGAGTTAGTAAAGGATAGATACCTGTGTTGTATTGTTTTCTCGGGGATTCCGCGTTGATGCTGAGGGTTGACCCGCACGGACGCATATATCTCTTGAGAATGGCGAATGTTAGTGCGCCGAAACGTCGAGAATCCGGTTCTTTTCAGAGCCAACCCTCAGCATCAACGCGGAATCCCCGAGAAAACAATACAACACATATATATATATATATATATATATATATATATATATATATATATATATATATATATATATATATATTTATTTTAGTTATGTTGTACTAGTTTGTTATTAATTTCACTGTATTTGAAATTTTCTTTTCTGTCATAATTGCCTTCCTCCCCTGGATATCTTTATCATGGGCGAGGCAAGGATGGGAGCTTTCAGATGCATATGCAATGTCACATGGGAACCTCTAGCGAGGTGAGGAGACACCATGATAACGAATGTCATATCAGAATCGTACCTCAAAATAGAGGGGGATTCGATGCTCAAAAGGCTGTAATTCGACATACCCTTCAAAACACATCTACGATGGACAGAAGGCAATCAAATAACCACTTGCCAAGGAGGACTGGATTGGTATACAGTCGGCTCCAAGAAAGACAGTGGTACTGGCGCAGGAATCTATGGACTGTTCCTGGGGTGCAGCCTATCTGTACACCTGGGGATACATGCCACAGTATTCCAAGCAGAAATACACGCTATCATGGTCTGTGCCCGTGAAAATTTGAAAATGGACTACAAAAGTAGAAACATCCGCATTTTCACTGACAGTCAGGCTGCGATTAATGCTCTAGCGTGTCACGAAATCAAATACAAGACAGTTCGGGACTGTCTTCAGGACCTAAAAGCCATGGCAAAGCATAACAAGGTCACACTCGCTTGGGTGCCTAGCCACACGGGACTGGTGGGTTACGAAATGGCGGATAAGCTAGCAAAAGATGGAGCATGCAAGGCAAACACCATTGCTGCAAGTGGACCCTACATTATCAAGCCCACGACCCGAAATAAAATCTGTAAATGGGTAGCAACTAAGCACCGTCTACAGTGGGTCAATTTGATTGGTCTGACACACAGCAAACGAATGTTAGTAAACCTATCGGAAACTCTAACTGCTGAAATCCTGCAGCTACCAAGGAATCAGATGTCAATTGTGGTAGGCCTACTTACAGGACACTGCCCACTACGAGAACACCTGCATAAAATGGGTATCTGGAAGGATGAACCTTTATGCAGGTTATGCTATGAGGAGGACGAAACTGCATCCCATATAATCTTCCACTGTGAAGCAATTGCACGTAGGAGGCACAAGCTTCATATTACAGCTGAGAGAGTCCCCGTGAAAAACATGTCACATAGAATTATGGACCTTATAGAGGGACTGGATCTATTTGCATGAACAAGACAATGTGGGGAAATACAATAGGCCAATGGGTCGCAGTGTTTTAAGGGCTAACACGCCCACAATGGTTAGACCCACAATGGTTAGAGAAAAAAAAATGGCTGAAGACAAAAGTAAAGTAGCAATTAGTAGATTAAGATATGAAGCAATGATATTTCCTGTATTTAATCCAGCAATGGAAGAGTTTGATCTTTTTGTGAATCGTCTATCCAAATACTTAAATTGTGGAAAGATTTCAGAGGAAGAAAAAGTGTGTCAATTGTGTATGTCTATAGGTCCAAACAAATTTAAACTTTTAGTGGAATTTTTGTGTGCTAGAGACTTGCAGGAGTGTTCATATCAAGACTGCATAAGTGTGTTACTCCATAAATTTGCACCGAAGAAACTGTCTATCACAGAACGTTTTAAATTTCACAGAAGAGACCAATTACCTGGCAAGTCACTGTCTGATTTCAGCAATCAAAGTTTGTCTATAAAGGCGCGTTTTGGTGAAGTAATCGATTTTTCATTAAGAGATAGGTTCGTGTTGGGTCTTAACAGTGAATCAATCCAAAGAAGACTGCAGAGGACATAAATTTATCATTTGAAGAAACGTGTAGGATTGCCCTGGATGTGGAAGCTATAATGGTATGAACCAGACAGCTTCGTAAAGCTCCTTATTGTCCAGACAATAGTCCAGAGGAAACCTTCAGGAAGGCAACCCAAGATCAAGTTCGCCAAGAGTGAGTACCCGTTTAAGTTTTAGAATTCCCAGTAGCCATAGAAGTTCCGGCAGTTTTTCATCATCTGGTAGAACATCCAGTAGCCATAGAAGATCCGGCGGTCGTTCACCATCTGGTAGTCGTAGTGGCTCAGGTAGTTGTTCCCCAAAAAGGAATTACTCACCTCACCGAAGACGTCAGGACTCAGCAAGCAGAAGATGCAACGAGTGTTGGAAAAGTCATCAACCAGTCGATTGCCCAGCAATGAGTTGGAAATGTTTTACATGTCAGAAGAAAGGACATATTTCTAGATTTTGTTGTAAGCAAATTCAGAATTTAATTTCATTATCTTGTTCTATAACGTCAGATTTTTTTGCTAGTCCTCTAATTTAGTCCAGTAATTTAGTCTAGTCCAGTATTTTAGTCGATAAAATTAGTATTAATTTTTTGTTAGATTCGGGTAGTTCAACCACACTTATTAGTGAAGATTTTTATTTGTCCAAATTTAGTCATACACCGTTAGAAACCTTTATTGAGATGTCGTGAGCTGCAAACAAAGAAGAGTTGAATGTTTGTGGATATATTGTTGTTAAAGTATCTAACACAGAGTTGCCAATAATTGTAGTTAAACATTTGTCGTGTTCCACTATTTTAGGCCGAAATTGGTTATATGTTCTATACCCCTCATGGAGATTGGTTTTGGAAGATAGTCACACACCTAATGTTGATACTGTTGTTGCGTCTTCACAACAGGAGGAAATCATTGAAAGCAGTAAGAAACGTAAGTTTCTAAGAACCTTTTCTATTAAAGACAATGAGTTGCCAATTCAGAATACGGTTGTAGATATCACTCTAAAAGAGTATACCACCCCAGTGTCAAGACGTACTCGTACAAGGTCTTAGTCTTGTTAATATATACGTTGTTAAGCCTAAATATATATTGTGTTATATACCTCTCCACTGGCCACCCACTTGACCACCTCAATACATATTAGATCTCATATGTGACGATCCTTACCTATTAGTGATATTGAAACTAACTAGTAATTAATGAGACTGGCTAATTCTATAAAAATCAAGGTCTGTAATCTAACAGATTTCTAACTATTTGATTTTGTAATTAAATATATAGTAAACTATGATACGTTATTTTTCATTTAATTCTAGCAAACCCTAGGATATTTCCAAATAGAGGGATTTTTACCGTAGAGATCATTTTGGACACCGGGCTGTACAAGTTGATTATTTGGTACCGTTCCAAAAAAATATGAATTATAATAATCATAAAACTAAAACAGCAGTTGGGTAACTTTTCTCGGTATGTAATTTTTTTGCAGCGGACAATAACAAGTTGTTAGTTTGTATGGAGAGTTTGTTGCAGATTAGGACTAATTTTCTGACTTGTAATAGGTCTAAAAAATTAACGTTTTGAGTATGACAATATGTAGACAGATACATTTACTACGGATGGCTTTTGCATACGCATTAAGTTGAATACCATTTAAACTAGAAGCATTCTCCCTTAAGCGAATCATTTCGCATACCTTTCTTAAAATACAAACTTGCGTGCTTGAAATCGGCCCACTGTAAACTTCTGACTTTACCTATTTTTTTTAGAAACTATTTATGAGATTAAATAAAGAAATAGAAATATGCTGTGCTCCAAAGCATCATTCAGGCAATAGCATGTTTCCACTTTTAATGATTCCAAAGCAAGTGATTATTAGCCTGCAGTCTCATTTGAATTAAACTTTTTACCGCCTAAACAGTTCAATAAAGACCGAAACAAGTAGCAATCGGAAGGCTATGACTCTAACGAATATGGCGAATGTGGTCGTACATTTCTTCCCAGCTTTTGACAAATCAACAAACTGCATGATGTGTGCCGTTATCATGGCACGTTCTTTATGCGATTTTTTTGTAAACAACAAAGTTTCAGCAGCAATCACCGATTCGATGGAGCAAATTTATTTCTTTGAGAGTGTGTGAAAATATCTTCCTTTGAGAACATGGTGAATGGTCGAATTCGATAAAATCAATCTCGCAACAATTTTTCGTATTTTTATTCGGCGTTTCATGACATGGTGCATCTTTAATATTGAAATTGTGTACATATACCTGCCGACTGTTCTAAAATATAAGGATAGAGAAAACTACAGCCCTTCAAGAAATGGCGCATTTTTAATATTGAAAATTTGTACATATAATTATATATATATATATATATATATATATATATATATATATATATATATATATATATATATATATATATATATATATATATATATATATATATATATATATATATATATATATATATATATGTTGTATTTGAGGTTTTCGCGGATAGATACCTGTGTTGTATTGTTTTCTCGGGGATTCCGCGTTGATGCTAAGGGTTGGCTCTGAAAAGAACCGGATTCTCGACGTTTCGGCGAACTAGCATTCGTCATTCTCAAGAGATATATGCGTCCACGCGGGTCAACCGTTAGACGCATACTGAGAGCTCGTTCATCATGTGTCCTTTGCTTTCGGACGGTCGTGAGCCTTCCGCTCAGCTGTTCCGTCGTCTTGTTGTTTGTTTCTGTGTGTTTTTAGGGTTCCGTACCGAAAAAGGAACCCTTATAGGATCACTTTGTTGTCCGTCTGTCTGTCTGTCTGTCTGTCTGTCTGTCTGTCTGTCTGTCTGTCTGTCCGTCTGTCTGTCTGTCAAGACCTTTTTCTCAGGAACGCATAGAGGTAACAATTTGAAATTTGTATCAAATACTCGAGTCTGCGGTCTCTTTCAGCTGTGAAAAAATCAAACTTGCAAGTCAACGCGATCAAAAGATATGACCGTTTATGTCGCATATTTTGCGATTTCACGAGGGAATCAAAACCTATAGGGTACTTCCCGTTGACCTAGAATCATGAAATTTGGCAAGAAGCGGTGTCTTACAGCACATGTCAAGGGAAAAATCTGAAAACCGTAAATATGTAGTTTAATTACAAGAAAAATGCGAATTTACTATTTGAAACTTATGAAAATTCACTAATGTTGTCGTAGTGGTATTGTCAGGCTCCAGAAGCGTATGGGTTGCATACCGTTAGGTCCTATTCTAGGTTTATTCTGAATTTTCTTTGTTTATATTCGTTATGCATTTCATCACGTACGCTTTATATACATAATATGTACAGGGTATATATTATGTCTAAATTTTGCTTTTTTATAACCGACATGCGACATACTCAAGTCCCGTAACATCCTGTATATATTATATTTCGTCTAATTTTTCTTTATAATCTACATAATATGTTAATAATCTACATAATAATACTATACTATACAAGTTTGTACGGAACCCTCGGTGCGCGAGTCACAACTCGCACTTGGCCGGTTTTTTTTTTTTTTTTTGTGTCGGTTTGCTTGTTTGTTTGTCGGTTTGTTTGTTCTTCTGTTTGTTCTGTCTCACTCATAAACGGTTTTCTTTCCTTTTTTTTTTTTGGTTCTGTTTTTTTTTTGTTTTTTTTTTTTCCTTCTTCTTCTTCTTCTCGTTGTTGGTCCTTGGTTTGTCCTGGTGTTGGTTCCTGGTTCGTCCTTCGTTCTCGTGGTGGTTACTTGTTCGTCCTCGTGGTGGGTGCTATGTCTCTCTGGTTTGTTCGTGTTGTTCCTGCCTGTTTTTGTTCCTGGGTGCTCCGCTGGGTTCGGGGATGTGGGCTTTCCTGTGAAAAAAAAAGATCAGTGATTACCTATGTTGTTGAGGTTTTGGATGTTTCCATTTGACGTTGATGTTGTAGTTTGCTGCGTTGTTGATTGTTGGGTTGTCATGCGTTTTCATGCGTTCGAAGCTTTTCGTTGCTAGTTTTTCTATGTGTTGCTTGATTGTCTCCATGTTTAGATCGCTGTGCAGCTGCTCATTGGTCATGTACCATGGCGAATCTGTTATTTCTCTCAGAGTTTTGTTCTGGATGATTTGGAGTTTGTAGATTTTCCTTTCTTTGGATTGTATCCAGCACGTCGATGAGTACGTCATTGTCGGCCGTATTATGGACTTGTAGATTTGAAGTTTGTTCCTTATGTTCAGCTTGCTTTTCCTGTTTAAGAGCGGGTAGAGGTAGCCTTTAATTTGTTTTGCTTTTTTCGCTGTCTGATCGATGTGTTCTGAAAATGTAAGAGCTTTGTATAGGATTACGCCTAGATATTTGATTCGGTTTTCCCATTTTATGTCTGTGTTGTTGATTCTCAAGCAGCTACTGGGTTCGTGCTTAAATTTTTTCTTCGTGAAGATAATTGCCTGTGTTTTTTCTGCGTTTAGTTTGATCCTCCAGGTGTTACACCAGTCGTTAATCCTGTCCAGGTGATTTTGGAGCCGTTTTGTTATGGCCTCGGTCGAGTATCCTCTTGTGAAAATTGCTGTGTCGTCTGCGTATAGTGCAATTTCTGTGTCGTTTAGTTTTGGGATGTCTGCGGTGTAGATGCTGTAAAGAAGGGGGCCCAGGACAGATCCTTGTGGGACACCGGCTGTCATTGTCTGAGTTGTGGAGATGCTGTCGTTTATTTTGACTTGGAATGTTCTGTTACAGATAAAGGACGTCACTAGTCTGATCATTGGTGTTGGGATTTTAAATTGGTGCAGTTTGTATATTAAACCTAGGTGCCATACCTTGTCGAAAGCCTTAGAGACGTCCAGAAAGACGGCTCCCGTGGCTAACCCTTTGTTGAAAGCGTCGATTATTGCTTCGGTTATTCTTGTCGTCTGATAGGTGGTAGAGTGCTCAAGAGAGCTCGTTCGTGCAATGCGACTACTTATAGCTAGCAAACCTTAGCTAAAACACGTACCTACCAATCGCAATAAAGGGGCGGAGTCTGGTAATGGCTCCAAATTCTAAAATATATTTGAAATAATGAACCGTTTGGAACTTGCACGCTATATATCAAGTCTGCCATATATCAATTTGTTGATTTTTTAAGGTATATTTTTTTTAGTGTTGGGGGTAATTGTTCATTTGGGTGGAATAGCATGCTAGGTCGAATAGTTGTTTTTAGAAGAATCAACTATTCTGAAAATAAAAAGAAATTTATATGATTTTTATATTATTATATGAAATTTATTATACATTTTCCTTGTATCGATAAATATAATTTTTTTTTTAATTTGAACGAAATTATTACATATACTAAAATAGTACGCCTTGCCGGGAGGGGGCGGTATAAATGCGTCAAATTGGGTTTGTAGAATGAAAACGCACGTTTTGCGTGATTTTCCAAAGAAATTTTGCCGGGACAAAGTGGTAAAATGTTTAGAAAACTCCAGACAATTGACTAATCTTTGAGAAATTGTGGTGCCGCCGAAGGCGGCTGGGGTGCGGCGCGAAAACGAAATTTCCGTTTCTAGGCCGCCGGGCGGCCGAATTTGGACCGATCGCGACGCGAATGGTGCTATCTGGAACGCCGATTTTTTCCGCACAAAACTGTCATCTCAAATTTTCGAGTATTTGCTGAAAATTTGGAGAAAAGTGCAAAAAACAGAAAAAAAATATCGCAAAAAACGATCTTCTTTGACGTTCTATTGCGAGCCGACCGCTGAACAGAACGCCTTCCCGTTTGCGGGTCCGGTTTCGCAGGTTCTTTCTCTCTGGGTCTTCGAAGAGGTCGTGCGATTTCTTGCAAAAATGGCCGTACATGTTTTTGGAAAATCAGACGTTATCGGCTGCCGAACCGGAAGTGGGTGGAATTTTGCAATTTTTCCTAAACCGTTTGATGGAGGTCGACGGTATCTTGCGTACGATGTGCCGATTTGCCGATTCGCAGAAACCACGAGGTCGCCACGGCCGATAGTAGCAAACCGGTAGGATGTCAATCCGAAGATCGAGATCTTCAAAAGTACAAATAGCACAACTTCCTGCCCTACAGTGGCAGATCGGGAACAGACTGGACCGTGCCATAGGCTATTAAAAGTTGCAAAAAGTTCGCAGCTGGCATAGTTATTGCAAAAAAATGAAATTCGCATTTTTAGTCCTAGCTAAGAGGCGTATGCGAATTTTTCAGAAATTTTTGAGCGGTGTCCTTCCGGCGGAAATTCGCACAACCTTTTTTGGCCCTCGGACCAGTAAAATTTTTAAAAAAATTCCGCGGACCAGTGATATTTTTTTAACAACAAAATTTTACTGGGTATTAAAGAACTACTACATAAGTTAATTGTGACATTATTATTATCATTTACGAATCGTACTAATCATAAATTATATAGAATTTAAAATAGTTTAAGATATTTGTATTTTGTAATTTTATAACAAATAATTTAGTAATAGTTAAAATTTTATTATTTTTTTTATAAGTAAATTTTTTTGCGAATAGAAAAAAATGTTCCAGGACCAGCAAAATTTCTCCGCTGACAACTGGTGGTCCGCCGGACCAGCGGTTGAGAATAGCTGGGCTTAGTGCATTTCTCATTTTGATAATTTAGAAAAAAAAAGACTGAGTTTTGTCCATATTTTGTGGGCGTAGGTTAATATATTTTTTACAGGTTTGGTAAAATTCTTTCGGTAGCACAAAAGATCTTTAAGTTTTTGTTTTGGAATCAGGAATTTTAATGATCAGAGATGTTCCGGTGTCTTCTATATGGCAGGGTTTGACATTTCGTAGTTCTTGTTTTCTGCAGGCACCACTAATGCCAATGATAAGAATAATCTAAAATTATATAAAAAAATATGTCGTTATGCGCATTAGAGAGCATTATAAGATAAAAAAGTAATGAATACCTTCATAAATAAATATTTGTTATCCGGCGAATTATTGAGGAAACTTTTCATGAATTGAAGGAATTTCATGAATGGTTAAAATTTTTGATTTGTTGCTTTTAAATCCATCAGATTTTCTCTTTAGTAAAGCTATTAACTTTGAATGTTTTGAAATGTCGATGTTGTGCTTTATATTAATTGATGTCCGAACCATTCAATAAATTGCCCAAAGTGAAGATCACTGTTTGAGATAACTCATCAAAGTATAATAAAACATTTTCTGAAAAGGATTTAACTTTATGCTTCATTCTCCGGTCCATAAATTTTCTATATGCATCCTCGTATCAATCCCGAGATTTAATCCGTAGCAAATTATGGGCAGCTTGTTTCGCTTTTTCAACCATTTCGGGCGGAGTAGCATTTTCTATTTCGCTATCACTGGACATCACGGGACTTAAATTTTTATAATTGAAAAAAAAATATAGTGTTTATGTATTAGTTTGACGTTTAATTTTTTTTTGACAAATAACGGAATGTATTGGGTTGCCTATAAGAATGATAGTAGCAGCTCTCAACCAATCAACGAATTGTAAACCAAACGCACTAGTGTGTTATTGAATCATTAAATAACATGAATCGCGGACTGTTTCATACGTGTGTTGTAAGATGTATTTACATAATCCACGAACTGTACAATATTGGGCAATTATAATAGTGGTCGTAGATAATAGTATATTACGTAATGAGAGTTGTAAGAAGCATATTACGTACGAGCGGAACAATTACGCGCGACCCGCGTAGCGGGGAGCGCGTAATTCCGCGAGTACGTAATTGCCTTACAACTCGAATTATGTACTATACTTTATCTACGACCACACTATTTTTTTTCTATTTAATAAGAAAATTATGTTTGATGTAACTGATATAGTGATTCATCGATATAGGCAACACAATGTACGCAGTGTCAGTGTCAAATGAAATAATTTATATTTACTTAATAATTTATAATCTGTTTAATTTCATTAATACATTTTAATACCTACTGTATTGTAGCAGTATCGTTTTGATTTTTCATGGAGCAGTCTATATAGCCTTCTGCTACTGCAGACGAACGCCAGCCACTATGCCTTTTTAGTGACAATAAATCACCACTGGAATCCACAAGAATGGTGGCTGACGAACGTCTGTAACAATGTCCTGTATAAAGAAAGATTCTCTTCCGGCAAATGAAGATAATTGGCAATTTGTTTAGGAATAGAGCCAATTTTATTTATTCCATTGCTTAGTGCATTTCTCATTTTGATAATTTAGAAAAAAAAAAAAAAAAAGACTGAGTTTTGTCCATATTTCGTGGGCGTAGGTTAATATATTTTTTACAGGTTTGGTAAAATTCTTTGGGTAGCACAAAAGATCTTTAAGTTTTTGTTTTGGAATCAGGAATTTTAATGATCAGAGATGTTCCGGTGTCTTCTATATGGCAGGGTTTGACATTTCGTAGTTCTTGTTTTCTGCATGCATCACTAATGCCAATGATAAGAATAACCTAACATTATATAAAAAATATGTCCTTATGCCCATTAGAGAGCATTATAAAAGAGAGCTTCCAACATGTCTAATTATTTTTCAACTCTAAAAATTTATAAATAACAATTATAATATATTTAACAATTACAATATAAGATAAAATATAATTGATTTCACCTTATATTTTGATTGCCTCTCATTTTGTTATATTTTAAAACTTTGTGTAAACTTTCTATTGCCATGTTGGTGTTTATTCCGGCATTGATTCTATGGCAATGAGTCCACATCTTTATTCTATCTTCCTGAAAATAGTACCTACAAATGTATAAAAATTAAGTCATTCCAAAATATAAGAAGTGTATTTTGCTAAAGTCCTACTTTTCTAAGTAACTTAAAAACTGTAATTCGCCTACATCTTTTAAATATTGTAAATATTTGTCCTTCTGTTTTGTCCAACAAAATTTTCAATTTTCGTTTCCTTCAAAATTTTTCTCATTTCAGTCTTCATTTGCAACTTATTTTCTGGCTTCGTCAGTTTCGATCTGCCTTGAATATTCCAATTCTTTACCACATGCCATGTACAAAGCAATCTCCTTGGCTTTTCCGCAGTCTCCATGGCCTCTGTCCATGCATTGTAATATTTTCGATCATCGTCGCTCATTATATATTTGGCATTAATGCTGCATCCCAATCTTTCTTTTAATGCCTTCAAAAAAACTTTTTGTATCACCTGATCCAATCTATTGGAGAGCAAAAATGACACTGGGAATCCCATATTTCCCTCATCTTTAATTAATACAGTTGTCAATTCAAATTTACAGCGATTTGTTCCATGCGTCCCATCCATACAAATCACATGTTGGTTATCTCTAAGTTTATTTTCCATGAATTCATTCATATACCCTAATGCGAAATATTCAACACTTAAGTCAGGGTGACTTTCTCCTACAACATTATTATTATTTCCACCACCACACCTGCACCATATGAAACCCCTCAAGTTTTTGAAAACCCCAAAAAAGCTATACCAATACCTTCTAATTTATGTAAGAGAAACAAAAATATATAAAATAGAAAGTAGATAGAGCATAGTGTAATAGTAGATAAGAACTAAATTGGTATGTACACCAATGATTAGAGGAAGAGGTTCAATAGATCTATGAAGGTCGCAGTACAACAAAGCACCCCCAAAATCTACAATAGATAAGAAAATTATAATCTACTTAATTGGAATATTTTCTATTAAGAGTTAATTGTTTACTCGCCCTCTTTTTTATCTAAAAAAGCGTGATTTTTCCCTTCTTTATTCCATTCTTCAATTTTTAAAGCTGTAGCCATTGTGTCATCTGCATGTCTCTTCTTATCAATGTTAAATTTCTTCATTAAATAGTCTAGATCCCCTCTTCTAAATAAATTTAATCGCTTCACTTCAATGCCCTTTGTTTTCCTGGCATCATTTAGTATTCTCTCTGTAGAAACTCCTGCCTGTAATTGATCCACTATCATTGTCTGTTCCTGTTTCGTCAACCTCTTTGTTCTAAATTCATCTCCATGTCCAACATGTGTTTCTATAAATTTCGCACTTAGTGAACCTAAAAATTTTCATAGTAGAATAGTTTTGGAAACAATTTATTAGAAATTACCATTTCTAAAGATCTTCACGATTATCCTTGATGGACACATTCCTGACATTTTAATACTGCCCCCCAACTTCTCAGCCCTTACAGTACATTGGCTTTTATATCCTAAATTAACATATTTCAATTATTTCTGAACTTCAATTATAAAATTATAACCAACGAACCAAATGAGTTACTTCGATTACAATTGTAATAAACAACTTCAATACAATTTACAAGTTTGTTTCTTCTAACACATGCATAATCAACTTGTCTATTTTCCTTTGACATCCACGATTCAAATTCTGCAATGTTCCTAAAACTTAAATCAGATTGTTTAATAGTTACACCATGTATCTTTGTTAAATGATTAAGCAGAATCTCATGGTATTGAAATGCCTCCATTTTTTCTTCTGGGCATAAGGAGCAACGAATGCGTTGTAACATATTTTTCCCCACTTGCATATTTTGCATATTTCTCAAATGTCGATTCTTTGAAGAAACAGTCACAAATGTCTTTTGACATACATCACAGGTCAGTTTATTAACACTAAAACATGAAAGTAGAATGTCCAAATATGTATACGTTAAAAGATTATATATATTACCTTTCCATGCTGGATGTAACACTAACCTAACTAATGTAAAACTGAAAAAGAAATAGTAATTATTTTTACTAAAACCATAAAAAAGATATTTCAGCGAAATGATAAAATATATATTATAGCAATAAGAACTGCTGATTTAATCGAGATAACCACACTCAAGATTCTCTAAAAAATTGGGCGGCAATATGTCAGCTATTCGACACAAAAGAACAAAGAACACACTTCGCGCACACACTGCCCATAACTTAAACTACATTTTTGAATTTGGCGCCATTACCAGACCCCGCCCCTTTATTGCGATTGGTAGGTACGTGTTTTAGCTAAGGTTTGCTCCAAAAGTCCATCCAGTGACCGGTGTTTGTGTGTTGGACAAGTGCCGATGTAACTTTGTCTCTGTGTCTGACTGAAACTACATGTTCTTGAATCCAAGCAGATATTTTTCTATTGGTACGTCCAATGTAGGTTCGTTCACATGTTCCGCAAGGTATTTCGTAAATTCCATGGGATTCTAACGGGATGGTGTCTTTAACGCTGCGTAGCATGGAGGATATTTTCTGGTTAGGTTTGAAAATGGTGTCGATTTTGTGTCTTTTAAGGATTCTGGCGATTTTGTCAGTTGATCCATGAACATATGGTAGGTATGCTGTGCTAACGGGTTTCTGGCGTTCTTCAGTTCTTTGGCTACTGTTCGCTGTACGACGGAAAGCTCTGGATATTAAGCTGTTTGGATATCCATTTGAAGAAAGAGCTTCTCGTAAGTTCCTCAATTCTTTCGGTAAGTTAAGCTGGTCGGTTAGTCTTTTGGATCGGGTGGTAAGAGTGTTGACCTATAGAAGCTAGTTGTTTGGGTTGATGGTGCGAAGAAGCGTTCAGATATCTATCTATGTGGGATGGTTTCCGGTACACAGTGTGACTCAAAGTGCCGTCAGGTTTCTTCTGTACCAAAACATCCAAGAAAGGAAGTCGTTGATGCTTTTCTATCTCCATTGTGAATTTAATTTGGTCGTGTTGGGAGTTAAGATGGTTAAGGAATTTGTCCAGCTCTGGTCTGCCGTGGGGCCAGATTACAAATGTGTCGTCAACATATCTTATCCCGAGTGTAGGTTTAAGTGTGGTTGATGAGATTGCCTTTTCCTCAAAATCTGTAAGAAATATGTTGGCTATTACTGGGGATAGAGGTGAACCCATTGGTGCTCGTAGGACTTGTTTGCATATTTGACCATCGTACCTAAAGTATGTATTGTTTAAAAAATGTTTTGCCAGATCTGATACATACTTTTCTAGTTTTAATTTTGATCTTATGATGTTTAAGGCCTCAGGGACAGGTACTTTTGTGAATAAAGATACAATGTCAAAGCTCACAAGGAGGTGGCCGGGCTGGAGTTGTTGATTTTTCAGTATGTCTATGAAGTGTACAGCATTGCGGACATAGGAATCACAATCTTCGGCGTATGGTTGTAAACATTTTGCTAAATGTTTCGCAAGAACTTGGACCGGTGAACCAACGGAGCTTACTATTGGTCGTAGTGGGGCTCCATCTTTGTGGATCTTCAGTAAACCATATATCTTGGAACACCGTGAAGATTTCTCTTGGTATAAGATAATTCATTGTTTCCTTGTCAATGCTAGAGCTTAGGATCTTTTGTCTGGAAGTTT
Source organism: Phosphuga atrata (assembly GCA_944588485.1). Classification (NCBI taxonomy): domain Eukaryota; kingdom Metazoa; phylum Arthropoda; class Insecta; order Coleoptera; family Silphidae; genus Phosphuga; species Phosphuga atrata. The sequence continues at coordinate 32,121,124 of OX155898.1, forward strand.
GCTCAAGATAGGTTGTGGGGTCCATTGTACTGGGTAGATAAACTGGATCATCTAAGATTGTGGTCATTTTTTGTTTATAGTCAGCACTGTTCATGACTACAGAGCAATTTCCCTTGTCAGCTGGTAGGACCACAATGCTGTTGTTTTCTCTTAGTGTTCATATATATATATATATATATATATATATATATATATATATATATATATATATACACTCGAACTTCGAATTACCATAGAAAAACAGTCGAATTACCATAGCTCACGAACAAAATTGGAGTTTTTAATTGGAGAAATTTGCGTATAAAATTCGAGTTCGAGAATGTTATATAATTATAATAATTATTTTTTGGAATTTTTTAATTGTTTTCCATTAAAAAAGTCTCTATCTACAAAGTTCTCCAAAGTAGATAATGCGCGGTACACTTCTTGCCATTAGAACGCTGATATTCGCTATACTTATTTAAATAATTACAGATTTCTTAGTTCGTGGGTGGAATTGGCACTGTTTCTTTGCTAGATAAGACATCTTCATCTTCACCTTTGTTCAAAATATAATCTTTTGTAATCTTGTTTAAAATATCGGCATCTGTTGTATAGTCCGCTATAACAACATCTTCATCTACAGATAAATAATCATTAAGAGACATTGTATTATCTAAGTTATGCTGATTATATGTGTCATACGCGGACTTCAATTTTGACAGAAAAATTTCATCTTCTTCACTCCAGTTTAGTTATCCTTGTTTTTACAGCCAGCCTTTCTGACACAATATTTTATGGTTGCCTGCTTAAATCGATGTCCCAAGCCTCTGTCAAGTTGATATCAGCATCCCATAAAGTTTATGTTCGGGTTGATAGTCTTCTTGGGCAACTATAGTTTTTCTCAGAATTCTTCTTCTATATTGCAATTTTATAGTTAATAATTCTTTGGTCCATAGGTTGTAACTTTGACGTAAATAACTTAGCCATGAAATCAATGCGTCCCAGACTCTGAGCAAAATAAATAGTCATCTCTCTAATAATTGGTGTGTATATAAATATATATATATATATATATATATATATATATATATATATATATATATATATGTATATATATATATTTATGTATATATATATATATATATATATATATATATATATATATATATATTTTTATATACACACCACTTATTAGAGAGATGACTATTTATTTTGCTCAGAGTCTGGGACGCACTAATTTCATGGCTAAGTTATTTACGTCAAAGTTACAACCTATGGACCAAAGAATTATTAACTATAAAATTGCAATATAGAAGAAGAATTCTGAGAAAAACTATAGTTGCCCAAGAAGACTATCAACCCGAACATAAACTTTATGGGATGCTGATATCAACTTGACAGAGGCTTGGGACATCGATATTAAGCAGGCAACCATAAAATATTGTGTCAGAAAGGCTGGCTGTAAAAACAAGGATAACTAAACTGGAGTGAAGAAGATGAAATTTTTCTGTCAAAATTGAAGTCCGCGTATGACACATATAATCAGCATAACTTAGATAATACAATGTCTCTTAATGATTATTTATCTGTAGATGAAGATGTTGTTATAGCGGACTATACAACAGATGCCGATATTTTAAACAAGATTACAAAAGATTATATTTTGAACAAAGGTGAAGATGAAGATGTCTTATCTAGCAACGAAACAGTGCCAATTCCACCCACGAACTAAGAAATCTGTAATTATTTAAATAAGTATAGCGAATATCAGCGTTCTAATGGCAAGAAGTGTACCGCGCATTATCTACTTTGGAGAACTTTGTAGATAGAGACTTTTTTAATGGAAAACAATTAAAAAATTCTGACTTTTCCAAAAAATAATTATTATAATTATATAACATTCTCGAACTCGAATTTTATACGCAAATTTCTCCAATTAAAAACTCCAATTTTGTTCGTGAGCTATGGTAATTCGACTGTTTTTCTATGGTAATTCGAAGTTAGAGTGTATATATATATATATATATATATATATATATATATATATATATATATGAACACTAAGAGAAAACAACAGCATTGTGGTCCTACCAGCTGACAAGGGAAATTGCTCTGTAGTCATGAACAGTGCTGACTATAAACAAAAAATGACCACAATCTTAGATGATCCAGTTTATCTACCCAGTACAATGGACCCCACAACCTATCTTGAGCAAACTACCAGACAAAAGATCCTAAGCTCTAGCATTGACAAGGAAACAATGAATTATCTTATACCAAGAGAAATCTTCACGGTGTTCCAAGATATATGGTTTACTGAAGATACAAAGATGGAGCCCCACTATGACCAATAGTAAGCTCCGTTGGTTCACCGGTCCAAGTTCTTGCGAAACATTTAGCAAAATGTTTACAGCCATACGCCGAAGATTGTGATTCCTATGTCCGCAATGCTGTACACTTCATAGACATACTGAAAAATCAACAACTCCAGCCCGGCCACCTCCTTGTGAGCTTTGACATTGTATCTTTATTCACAAAAGTACCTGTCCCTGAGGCCTTAAACATCATAAGATCAAAATTAAAACTAGAAAAGTATGTATCAGATCTGGCAAAACATTTTTTAAAGAATACATACTTTAGGTACGATGGTCAAATATGCAAACAAGTCCTACGAGCACCAATGGGTTCACCTCTATCCCCAGTAATAGCCAACATATTTCTTACAGATTTTGAGGAAAAGGCAATCTCATCAACCACACTTAAACCTACACTCTGGATAAGATATGTTGACAACACATTTGTAATCTGGCCCCACGGCAGACCAGAGCTGGACAAATTCCTTAACCATCTTAACTCCCAACACGACCAAATTAAATTCACAATGGAGATAGAAAAGCATCAACGACTTCCTTTCTTGGATGTTTTGGTACAGAAGAAACCTGACGGCACTTTGAGTCACACTGTGTACCGGAAACCATCCCACATAGATAGATATCTGAACGCTTCTTCGCACCATCAACCCAAACAACTAGCTTCTATAGGTCAACACTCTTACCACCCGATCCAAAAGACTAACCGACCAGCTTAACTTACCGAAAGAATTGAGGAACTTACGAGAAGCTCTTGTTTTTACAGCCAGCCTTTCTGACACAATATTTTATGGTTGCCTGCTTAATATCGATGTCCCAAGCCTCTGTCAAGTTGATATCAGCATCCCATAAAGTTTATGTTCGGGTTGATAGTCTTCTTGGGCAACTATAGTTTTTCTCAGAATTCTTCTTCTATATTGCAATTTTATAGTTAATAATTCTTTGGTCCATAGGTTGTAACTTTGACGTAAATAACTTAGCCATGAAATCAGTGCGTCCCAGACTCTGAGCAAAATAAATAGTCATCTCTCTAATAAGTGGTGTGTATATAAATATATATATATATATATATATATATATATATATATATATATATATGTATATATATATATATATATATATATATATATATATATATATATATGTGGTGGGAAGTTTTCTTTTTTCAGAAGTTCTACAGAAGGAAAAAAAAATTTTTTTCAAAAGTTATGCAAAATCCAAAATTCCAATATTTTCCCAGTTGTTCAATTTTTTTTTTTAATATCTCGAAAACTATTATAGTTACAAAAAAAGACATATTCGTTATGAAGAGGATACTTGGAGCTATGAAAAAAAAAGTTCTGAAAAAAAAATTTGAAAAATGCCAAATTTATAGAATTTAAAATTTTTTAAAATCGTCAAAATTGACGATGATCATTAAATTTTTGACTCAATTTTTTTTATAGAAAACCTCTAAATGATCTTAAAAAATCCTGAAATTTTCAAAATTATGTTTTTTTTCTAACATTTTTTTAATTATGGCAAATAAAATATTTTTTTTTCTACCTTTGTTAATCCAAGCAATCATATAATTTTGTAATTTTAAGCAGTAAAAAATTTAATTAATGATAAAATAATGTAAGAAAAGAATTATTAAAATTTTTTGGTAGTAGTTTGAAAATTAAGTCAGTTAAGAAGTGTTACACTCCGCCATCTATGTATCTACTGTTAAAAATTTTTATCGAGCAAATTGCCATCGGAGACCTCACCAGAGGTCTTTATTTTTTGTGATATTTACATTTTTAGAGGTTAATAAGATCGTGGTTGACTAGTAAACAATAGCAATAATAGCTAAGGTAACAATAATAAAAAAAATAGTTATGGAGAAAAAAAAGTGTTAAATTGGATTATTTAGAAATGAAAAATTCTCCAAGGGAAAATTAATAGATTATAAAGATTTTTCTGATCAAAATCGTATTTCATTGAATGCTAGAAATGGTACAATTGTTCGTTTCATTTGCAGCGAACATCACAAGTTGTATCGTATCAATTACAGTTTGAAGGAACTAGTTTGTGCTGATCCATTTAAAATTTATGGTGTTAAATTACGTAAATCTTTAAGACCAGTTACTTTTGAATTGTATGAACAGTGTAAAGTTAGTGTACCTTCTATTATACCAGGAAGTAAACTGTGTATTGCGTGTTTGAAAAAAATCTATGAAGAATTGAAAAAACATCATGAAAATAAATTAGAAGCATCTAAAAGAAACTATAACTGCTGAGAACAGTGGCTCAGAAAGTGTCTCTGGAAATTTAAGTTTTACTCCATCTGAACCACATAAAACACCTGACCAAGAGAAAACTCCACTACTGGCTCAAAGCTTGCAGGAAAAAATGTCTTCTAATTTATTTGAGAGTTTGCAATTATCAAACGCTACAACTTCAACATCTGACATCTGCAGCTCAACCAGCGAAACTTTTACTCCCACTGAAATTAATCTTGATCGCCTCAATACTGTCGCCAAAACATTCAATCTATCTCCGATTAAAAAGAAAAACATAGACCGATCAAAAACTTACGTTCAAAGGAAATATCATGACATAAAATCTAAATTGCAATTATGCTTTGAAAATGTAATTGAAGATACTTCTATTACGATTCAAATAAAGATTTGATCATTGATGATAACCCAGAATTAACCGGAAAAGAAGTAGTAATGGAGTTGAAAGAAAAATTTGATAATAGCAGCAAAGGGAGTGAAAAATTACAAATTTTATCTATCTTACCGCCAAGTTGGTCGGCAGAAAAAATTGTTGACGTTTTTGGAGCATCAACTTACATGGTAAAAAAGGTGAAACAAAAAGTAACAGAATACGGCATTTTATTTACTCCTGTCAAAAACAAAGGTCATCCACTATTAAAAAGTACTGAAGACAAAATTCAAGAATTTTATAGAAATCAAGATGTCAGCAGAGAATTGCCGGGTAAAAAAGAGTATAAATCTGTTCATGAAAATGGTCAACGAGTACAGAAACAAAAACGGCTAATATTAGCTAACTTGAACGAAATTTATTATTCGTTCAAGCAAAAATACCCATTCGAAAAAGTCAGATTTTCAAAATTTGCAAGACTTAGGCCATCTGAGTGTGTTCTTGCTGGTGCATCTGGTACTCATGTGGTATGTGTTTGTCTCATTCATGAAATTAACTTACATTTAATGGGGCAAAACTCGAAAAACTGAAACTTAAAGCCGAAAGTCAGCCATTTTTGTCATATCGGGATTGTTTAAAAATTGTTATTGGTCAACAACCAACGAATAACTGCTACTTTGGAACATGCAGTAATTGTCCCGGCTTGACAAAAATGCGTAAAAGTACAATCGAAAGTCTTTTCATCGATAATTTTGTAGATGAAGTAATGTATAAACAATGGACTCGAGTGGATCGATGTTCTTTGGAGACGGTTATAAAATCAACTGAAGACTTTGTTGGTCACTTGGTAGAATCGATTCCAAAATTACTTTAGCATGACTTCATTGCTAAAAAACAGGCTAAATATTTTCAAATTACAAAAAAAAACCTGGAAGTTGGACAAGTACTTGTTGTTGCTGACTTTTCTAAAAATTACTCGTTTTTACTTCAAAACAGTGTCCAAGGAGTTTATTGGAATAATAAACAAGCAACAATCCATCCATTCGCTTGCTATTATAAATCTATTACTGAGAATGGCGATGATACAATAGTACCTTTAAGTTTGGTAACAATGTCAGATTGCTTGACGCACAACACAACTGCAGCTTACAGTTTCCAAGAAGTTTAAACTTTATTTCTAAAAAATAAAGTTCCGAAAATTTCTAAAATAATCTATTTTTGGGATGGCGCAGTAGCTCAATATAAAAATCGCTATAATTTGGTAAACTTGCTATATCATGAAGAAGATTTTCAAATCAAAGCTGAATTGCATGTTTTTGCAACTTCGCATGGAAAAGGTCCAAGCGATGGTTTGGGCGGAACAATAAAGCGATTGGGTAGTCGAGCTAATCTTCAAATGGGCCAAAAAAATGTCCTAGGAATCATTTTCGAGTTCGTCTCGGATGAGCAGATTCAGTACACTCAAAAGAAACTGTACAGCGGATTTAAAAATGCTGTGCCAATACAAGGAATACGTAGTTGTCATGCCGCCGTTCCTATTTCGAATGAACTAATAAAAATGAAAACCTTATCATCGTAAAAATAAGGACATTTACGATTTCGTCGAAGAACCAGCAATTAAAACCAGGTAAAAAGACGGGAATATTGTGTATTAGTAATATATTGATATCAAATTTTGACTTAAAGATTAATAAAACCCTAACTTTGTTCAGATTAAGAAAAAGAACTGAGGCACTAACATCATAAAAAGGATTGAAAAAAAAAGACTTACGACGTAATAAAATGTATACGTATAAGTTTACGCTTTAATTGCTTTATATATAAATTAAAACATAAATATTAATTTTCTTTTCTCATTCATTGCAATTTTTACTGCTTAAAATTACAAAATTATATGATTGCTTAGCTTAACTTAACATAAAGGTAGAAATAAAACATTTATATTATTTACCAAAATTAAAAAAATTAAAATTTTGAAAAAAAACTCATTTTGATCAAAATCATTTTGAAATTTTCAGAATCTTTTAAGACCAGTTACAGGTATTCTACAAAAAAAAATGAGCCAAAAATTTAATGATCATTGTGATGGTTTTTTTTCATAGCCTCAGGTATCCTCTTCAAAACAAACCCTGGTCTTTTTTTGTAGCTAGAATAGTTTTTGAGATATTCAAAAAATAAAATTGAACAATTTAGAAAATATGGAATTTTGAATTTTGAATAACTTTTGAAAAAAATATTTTTTTTCCTTTAGTAAAACTTCGTTTTCTGCTAAAAGAAAACTTCCCACCAAATTTCATCCAAATTGGAAGGGGTCGATTCCAACTATAGGTCGATTTGACATGGAATTACACATATATATATATATATATATATATATATATATATATATATATATATATATATATATATATATATATATATATATATATATATATATATATATGAAAAGAAAATAGAGAGAGAGAGACTGTTAGGACAAATTAGAATAAAGAAAACTAAATTAACTGTCATAAAACTAATATCATTAAAAATTGCTGGTTGTAGTAATATAACGTAACGGAAACATAAAGTTCTAAAATAAACTTTATGTTTCCGTACTATTTTAGTACGGAAAAGTACGGTTAAGGAAATTTTAATTAAAATAAATAGGTTTATTAAAATAAGAGGGTTTTTCAAATTATATATTTAATAAGACTTTCCTTTTTTTTAATAAGAATTATTCTATTTATATATTCAGAATTCCCTTGTGCACGTAACATTACCAAAATATATTAAATTAAAACGAAATTTAGAGCTCGCTTTATACGTTTGTCTTACAATGCGCAAGTTACTGCGTTTATATTATTACTTTCTCAAAGAACAAAACAAAAGAATTAAAGCGACCTAAAGATCGCAATAGATTTATAATGTATTTAATTTAAATTTTGATGATTTTCATTTTGAGATATTATTACTAGATACATAATAACAAACATTTATTGAATAAAGAAACAATAAATAATAATAATAATATTAAGTGTGCATTTGGAATCACCAACTTCTTGCATATGTATAATATTAAAAATAAATATAGTAAAAATACTAATTTATTTTAATTACAAATTTCATCGTGTACGAGTTTGCATTTTAATAAGAAGTTTTAGGTATTTGTCACTAAATGTTGTAAGTAATGTTTTTTAACAATTTGTGTAGAAAGCTTTCAAAGCCAGAGGAAAGGTGTACGAGATGATTCACTTAAAGGAGAATGCTGCTAGTTTAAACGATATTCAACTTAATGCGGATGTAAAAGCATAGACCTATATGTCTATTATGACCCTCAAAATATATCTACCTATTATGACCCTCAAAATATTATTTTTTTGGTCTATAATTATTATAATCCACATTTTTTAAAACACTTCTTAGGACGCCGTCTCCCATCGAAGGTTGGCGATCCAACTGACTATAATGGTGCGTAAAACTGCACCTCTGAAAATCTCTATAGATGTCCATCCGAACCATCGACGCATATCCAAAACCACGAGTTCTGCCGTCTGCCCACATATCGTTTACCCTCGATCTTTCCCTCAATGACAAGTCGAAGGATCTCGTAACTCTCTTCTATCACAACGTGCCCGATGTATTGGATCTTTCGTTTTTTGGCGGTTCTCATCAGCTCTTTACCTTTACCTATTATCCTCAGTACTTTCTCGTTGGTTATTCTGTCTACGCAGGATATACGCAGTATACGGCAATACAAATACATCTCAAAGGCGTCAATACGGCTCTCCATTGATTGGCTGAATGTCCAGCTCTATGAGCCATAGTGTAGCACTGGGAAGATATAGCAACGCAATCTATTCAGGTTTACTAATAAAGAGGGTCTTCTTTGAGATAAATGTCCTTCTGGCCCACTCTATCCTTGATATAATTTCAGTTTAGGATCACTGTTCTCGTTGACGAGGGCTCCAAGGAATTTAACGGACGGCACTTGTTCTACGAGCGTGTGCCCACTCCATTCCTAAATCCGAATTGCGTTTCTCCAGCCTGTCCCTCGCATCTAACGTATATGCGAGTGTGGGCGATACGGAAAAAGACCTTGAGAATATGAATCTGGCTTATTATTCTGTGGTTGTCCAATTGAGAAGCGTTCGTTTTTTTTGGTAAACTGATGAAGTCCACCTCAGACAGTCCGTTGATATTTTTCCAATTTCGTGTATTGAATTGAACAAGGATGTAAGAAGTTTTAGGCCCCTATCCTCTGCATTGATGATCAATTTCAAGGTTTCCGCCTGAATCTGTTCTGGTCCTACAGGCTTTTCATTTTTATGAAGTTTTGTTGCAAGTCTCACTTCCTCTATCGTGTTAGCAGGACTGGGCTCGTTGATATTGTCGTATCTAGGTAGTTGGTGGGGTCGTGTGTCATTGAAGAGAGCCTTAACATACTCCTTTCATCTTTTTAGCATTTCTTCAACGCTCTTTAAAATATTGTTGCTTTGAAACGGAAAAAGACCTTGAGAAAATGAGACATCTGGCTTATTATTCTCTGGTTGTCCAATTGAGAAGCTTTCGTTTTATTTTGGTAAACTGATGAAGTCCACCTCAGAGAGTCCGTTGATATTTTCCCAATTTCGTGTATTGAATTGAACAAGGATGTAAGAAGTTTTAGGCCCCTGTCCTCTGCATTGACGATCAATTTCAAGGTTTCCGCCTGAATCTGTTCTGGTCCTACAGCCTTTTCATTTTTATGAAGTTTTGTTGCAAGTCTCACTTCCTCTATCGTGATAGCAGGACTGGGCTCGTTGATATTGTCGTATCTAGGTAGTTGGTAGGGTCGTGTGTCATTGAAGAGAGCCTTAACATACTCCTTTCATCTTTTTAGCATTTCCTCAACGCTCTTTAAAATCTTGTTGCTTTGAAACACTATCACTTTGGTAAAACACTACTAAAGAAAAATTTTGTACACACCTGTGTGTACAAGATGCTTCCTATGGTAGGGGCAAGATAATCATGTCCCTAGATGGTCCTATTTTGGGGATGTGTTTGGGGTTTTGATAGAATTAAATAAAAAATATTTTATCAGAGTTATCTATATCTTTAATTACGAAATCAAATATCTTACAGGCGTTGACTTAGTTAGAATGAACCAGTCTTATTAATTAAGTCAATCCCAATATCACAAATAGGTAACAATCTTCACATATGGGATCAATCGTTAAGTAAAGGTTTAACAAAATTATATAAACTTCTAATAATTGAAATGACAATCAAAAAGAAACTTAATAAATGAATCTCATATCGACCTCAACTCGCTTTCCTGGAGTTGTACACAAATCACACGTGAATTCATCAGGATCACCGCTATATATTCCCGCACAAGTTTCACGACCCCATATTTGGCATATACAACATTTGATCTGTCCCGTGCTCCTGTTATCTTTACAAAATATATCCGTGTAGAATAGACATTTTGTGTCTTCTTGTTCTTCGGATGACTCTGCAAAATATTAGTTGCCTTTCTTTTACTTGATATTGATTTGTCTGCTCCTTTCCCTTCCTTCCCACTAAAGGACAACCAACACGAGCCAGAAAGATAAATGCCGGACAGCTGAAAGACCACGCTACTGCATAAATATATCGGGCAGCGGTGCATAGATGTCTAGAACAGATCAGAGAGACCCCAATCATAGACCAGGAGGAAAGATATAGACACCAAATTGGGTGAAGTAAAGGAGAACAAAGCGTAACAAAAGCGGCGATGGAGTCAATAGGTTTCATAAGACCCACTAGAAATAGCATGATAGAATGTAAAGCGAGATAGCATGTAAAGAGGGAAGGCAAAAGAGAGCTATCTGCAACGGAGAAGACGAGCAAACGAATTAGAGTTCCAGCGAGCAAGAAAAGCAGAAGAAAGGATATGCAGGAAGAAAAAGCGAATATACACGAGGCAAAGTATAGACGAGATAGCAGTAAGTAACGAACAGAACAAGGTCAGAAACTTCTTCCGAGAGGTCAACCAGGTATGCAGACCGTCCAAACTCAGATCATCGGCAATACGTTGAATGGAAGGGTTATGTTTGGATCCAATAAAGATTCTACAAACTCTACGAACTAAATATTTTAAGGTGTACTAAACCAGCCAAGGAGAATGGAAGAACACCAACGGAAGCCAATTTATACAGAAGATCTCAGAGAACCCAAAATTTAAAGAGAAGAAGTATTAAAAGCGATTAATAAGCTGTTAAATAACAAGGCAGCAGGCACAAATAATATCCCAAACGAACTATATACAGTAGGCACTGAGAAATTAACAACATAAATATACCAACTAATCCTACAAATATTTGGAGAAAGGAAAGAATGTCGAACGAATGGGATACAGCGATCATAATACCTATCCATAAAAACGGAGAAACTACAGTGGAATATCGCTCCAAATACATAATACAAAATCCTGTCGACAGTGTTACTGAACAGGCTTATTCCAAATGCAGAAGAGGCAGTGAGTTACTACCAGCGCGGATTTAGACCCAACAGATCGAGGACAGGCCATATGTTCGGAATCAGACAAATACTTGAAAAGTGATTTGCCGCTGTACCAATTGTATATTAATTTCAAACAAGCATACGATTCCGTGGACCGAAACATTCGCTGATATGCCCTACAACACCTTGGTATACCACAAAAACTCCGGAGAATGATTGAAGTCACTACCCAAAATGCAAAGAGTCAGGTATGATTTGAAGGGGCGTTCTCACAACAAGTCAACAGGAGTTCGACAGGGCGCCGGACTATCACCAATCCTTTTCAACCTGGACTTGGAATATACAATAAGAAATAACGGAGTACAAACGAAAGGCAACTTGTTCCGAAAATCGGCACAGATCCTAGCATATGATATCGGTATACTGGTAAGAAGTATGCAAGCGGTGAACTCTACATTTAACTTGGAGGAAGCAATTAAAATAGGGACCCACATCCCTAAACGGAGAAAAATCAAAAGTAGTGGTAACAACAAGAGGAAGAGAGAAACGGAATATAGCGATAGAGGGCACAAATTTCGAAACAGTAGATACTTTCAAATACCAGGACACTACCACCGATAAGAAAAACAATATGGAAACGGAAATAAGAAGTACAATTTACCAAGACAATAAAACAAAGCCGACCTCAAATTCCTATTTCAATCTATTGACTACTATACTACTATTGACAGCGAAACTTAAACGTTATAAGTCCCTAGTGAGGCCAGTGATATAACCTGCGGGTTTGAGCACTGGACGCTAACCCAAGACCAAGAGCAGAAGCTACTTCGAACAGAAAGAAGGGCTTTGAGAACGATATACGGTCTAATACGAACAGATGGGATATAACAGCGGATGCACATGTACAACGCAGGGAGAGTAACAGAAATATCAAGGAAGTCCTACATGCCAGACCAGAGGGCAGAAGACCGGCAGGACGGCTGAGATGGAGAGACGACGTGGAGCCAGATTTTAGAATGCTGGAAATTAATGACTGGAGAAGAGTCGCATCCTTAGAGGCATGTAAAGCGAGGAGGACTCCTTTCCCTTTCTGTTTTTTTTAGGATGAGTTTTAGGACAGTTTTTCCTTTTTCATTTTCTGTCTTTTTATTTCCTTCTTCCTCTAAATATTATTTGTATGGCATGCTAGTTAGAATCGACGTGTCTATTCGGTTTCTCTTCAGATGACTTCTTCTGCCTACAATCTACGAGAATGGATAAATTAGGGCCGGTGTGCTATTACTCGGTGTGATGCAACATCAACACTCAATACTTTATTACCAATGCATTTCGGCATTGGTAATAGAGGATTGCGAACTGAGAAATTCCCATCATTTATAGGAGTTGCTGTTTTATTCTGCAAACCTACGAAGTCTTGTCAAGTGAGGGATCCGTTGCTGGCAGCTGTTCTATGTTTAAATTCGTAGGCATTTCTGCTATACTGGAGTCTTCACTGAATGCAATTTCGGTTGTTGTACCAGCGACATAATCAGGTTCGGTGAACACAGCCGGGTTGAAAGAATATATCCCTGTTTTAATAAACCCTGCTGCTTTTATGTAAGCTTCTCCAAAAATATATGCGTTAAAACCAGGCACTAAAAACGAAAAATATTTCGTTCGTTTGTGATCAGAATTAAAACGGTAAATTTCGTTTTCGTTATGTACGTTCTCATCCAAAACATATTGTTTTCGTTTTCTTGAACCGAAATTAAATAACGGTTAAAACCGGTTTTGCAAATTATACTACATAGGATAATTTCACATCTTGATTTCTCATCATGTTCTTCATCGCCCCTAATATTGCTTTGTTGCTCTCCTAACAAACCTACCGTTTTGAGCATATTTGCCCCATTATCTGTAGTTATACTAAAGACTTTCTTCAAATCAACATCATATTCTTCTAAGACCGCTAATATTATTTTTGAAAGGTACGAGGAAGCAAGCCTTTCCTTCAATTCACTCATCGCCAAAATAAACAGTTATTATTTCTAAACAGTTTAAGTTCTAACAGTTTGATTGCTATACCTTAAAACTAAACAGTTATTATTTCCGACAAATTGAAAGTTGATTCCTAATACACTTCTATCAAATTTATTTGCGACATCCACTTTTAAAGATAATAATTTACCCATCAATTCTTTCTTTATTTTTTCTTTTAAATTTGAAGCTTCTGATGTCACCTTTTTAAAATATATTTCTGGATTAATTTTATTGTCTACTCCATTTATTATCGGTTCCAACATTTTTCGAAAACCCGAATCATAAATATACAGAATGGCCCCCGTTAACTGTTACTAGTTCTGTACACGCTTCCTTCAACAAATCAGGAGTAAAATCGACTGAAATATTCGTATTTCGTTTTATAACAACATCAAAGGTGGTTTGAATATTTAGGCGCCTCTTTTTAGCAGGTGGTGATGAATTGGACGAGGATGCACGTAACGGATCTGCATATATGTTGTCCCTGCATGATTTCCCTTTATCGCAGCCTTAAATCTAGCAAGTTGATTTATTACTGAGTCGTATACAATTTTTTTTTAGAATGGATTTTTTTGATTTCTTCCCATTCTAATGCAGCTCTAAAAGTTATATTATTATTTAGTAAATTTACCTTTTATTCTATGTATAATAACAACTTTACAAAATTTGGCCAGTATCTTTAGAATACAAACAGAAAAAAAATACAGATTGATACCGACAACAGAATATCACTAAATTGTGTAAAAAATCTATTTGACCAAGGGAACATGCAGACCGTTTAAAAATAAATCTCCGTTACATTAAGATAATACCGTCGGGATCAGATTTTAATGAAACCTTGCAATTTCGTGCAGTATATTAAGAAAATTAACCAGTTAAATAAATAAAGAGCTGCAAAGAGCTAGAAAAAAGATATTAATAATAAACAATTTTTGCCTTTACCATTGATCTTTGTGGGAAATCACAGATTTTATTTTATTCCACAAAAAGTACAGTTAAGATTACAATAAATTTTGTATCAACGGAAAGGAACAAATTTTTTCGGACGTTATGGTTATTCACAAGTCGAGCTTCAGATTATACAGTGACGTTACAATGCATGCATTTTTCAAATGCTGTAGATTTCAAAATTTTGATTTTATATTTAAACGATTCAAAAATAAAACTGGTTTAAACCGGTAACCGCAATTATTTATTTCGTATTCAATCATGAACGTTAAATTGAAATTTCGTTTCCGTTTTCGTTCGTTCAAATATTTCGAATATTGCGGTTAATTTCGATATTTCGTTTTCGTTCAGTTCTTAGTCCCTGGTTAAAACAAATGGTTAAAGATGATCCGCACGGATTATCTTGTGCAGCAGTACATAATCATCTTTTTTCATCACCAAGTTTTTTAGTATTTGATAACATAACTTATATGATAATATTCTAATTGACAACTATTTATAACAGTCCCAAAGTGGATGTTATTAAAACTTTTCAAATACCTTATATGTTTCCAACTGTTACCATGCTATTAAAAAAACAAATTAGAGCAACAAATCCTTAAACATAGAACACATTTAGCAAAAACTTAAAGTCAACCTTAGATCAATATCACGTGATTTTTTTTTTTTTTTCCCAAAAAAGTTGGTAGTCACTCACGACCATTAGCCATTAGGATTGACTATTGCAGGGAAATATCGAGGACTACATTTTACCAATGAAAACAAATAGATGTTGTTTGTTGTTTTAAAAAAGGACCATGTAACCTTAAAGGTAAGGTGATCACACGTCCCGATTTTGGCGGGACAGTCCCGCTTTTGGGAAGCCTGTCCCGCGTCGGCCGATTTTTAAAAATGTCCCGCTTTTTAGAAAATATCTGCATTTCTTATTTTAAATGTACTGTAATACATTTATATGTCAAAAAATTCAAATTGTCAAAAAAATTATTTTAGTTTCATTTAAATATTTATTTCAATTTGACGAGAAAAATGGCTGACGAGTAAATAGTGTTTTCGTTTGTCTCCTCAAATTGTGTTTTTGTGAACATACAGATAAAAAAGAAAAGAAAAACAAGTATCATAATCAAAACCAATATATCTGTCTCTGTATTTGAAATAATGAGTGGAAAACTTGCCTCGAAGAAAGCAATCACCGATGTTCTGACCTCACTACTTACTGATGCCAAATTTATCGATGGACTTCATAAAATTGTGTTGGATAAATTTAATGAGAAATTTGCCCAACAAGAGCAGGAAATCATAAGCCTGAGGACTAAACTAGCCAACACGCAACTACATCTTGACGCAATAGAGCAGAAACAACGGATCCAGAATCTTCTTATCTTTGGAGTACCAGAAGAGGCCGGTCAGGATGAAAAACATCTTGAGGACTTGGTTATCAAGATAATAGTTTCCAAATTACGGGTAGAGGTAACGTCCTCTTCCTTCAAGGAATGTAGACGGCTTGGTAAACAGACCTCTAAACCCAGGCCAATACTAATCGCGCTAACCTGCGTTAAAAAGAAACGGGAGATAGTGGCGTCCAGAAATAAATTGAAAGGTACCAGCATTGTAATCCGCGAAGACCTCACAAAAGGGAGGATGGAGCTTTTATAGCTGGCCCAAAATAAGTTTGGTTTAAGGAACGTGTGGGTCCGTGAAGGAAGAATTCTTCGCCGCACGGACCATGGAATCCATCCTGTTGACTCTGCATCCATCATGGAGTCTTCTGCTTCGACACCGGATGCGGATGTCCCCGGTGAAATAGGCAGCAAGGGTGATGCTTTCTTCTAAAATTTCTTAAAGACGGGATCACTATTTCAACAATGCAACTTAGGGTATGATGTTTATACTGTTTATAATATCTACATAATTATTTTATCTGGGATGTACGTCCAAGAATTGTTTAATAATAGGTGGATACACGAATTCGAACCATTTGACATATATTTGGTTTTATTTCTCATAAAACTCACCTGCAACAAATAATTTTCTTTTGTATACACATACTATTTTTTTTTCGGTGCCTAATTTGTGTTAATTGTAGGTCCATTTTTTTGTTTCTAAAGTTTATTGTTTTGCTCCAATATTTGATTACAGGAGTTACATTTATTTATTGTTTTTACTTCAGTTCATATCATATGGTAGAGTACTTGCGATTGAATTAACGATGGACGATAATTATGATCTCCAAATTGAAGATAATTTTGATGATTTTGAAAATTTAAATTACTATATCAAACTGAAAAATTTATTAATTCTACATTTAAATGTAAGAAGCATAAATGCTAATTTTGGTAAACTTGAAGTATTTATTGAAAACTTATTTGTGAAGCCCGATGTTATTATCTGTTCTGAAACTTGGTCTTTAACGTGCTTCTCCTACTTTGCACTTAATAACTATCATTGCTATTACAACAACAGCTCCATAAATAAAGCTGATGGCGTTATATTGTACTTTAAAAAATCTGTACAGTCTAATACAGTTATTGAGGTAATTGGTAACCTAAAAATTGTTTCTACTACTTTAAAATTAAAAAATAATAAATCCATTAAAATATCAGGTGTTTATAGATGTCATGATGTTAATAAAGAAGCCTTCATCAAACAAATTTCTGAATACTTACATAATAAAAACCACGTTAAAAATCACGTAATAGCTGATGATTTTAACTTCGATCTGAAACTATAGTAAATCAATTCCTGTCAACTTTTCTTGACGTTGGTTACCTCCCATATTTTAGTGGAATTACCACACGTAGTGAAACGGGAGGCTCTTGTATTGATAACATTTTTATTAAATCAAAATTTAATGATATTAAATCCTTTACTTTCAACAACGTCTTCACCGATCACTACCCAATTTTTGTATCTCTCGGCGTTACTACTGATGACATTAACAAAAACAAGGAGGTTTCTGTGTTAGACTGTACACTTTTAGCAAATCTGAGCTCGCAGACTAACTGGTCATCTCTGCAAGCCATCCAAGATCCTGATGATTTTGATATTTTTATTGATAAAATCAAATTATTAATTAAGGATTCAACTTTTATAACCAAAAAGAAATGCTGCAATAATAAACCCTGCTCCAATTGGATTACCAAAGGTATTATGAAGTCATGTAAAACTAAAGAATTATTAATTATTATTAGAATATATAAAATTTGGATGCGTGATAAAAGTAACATTCGTTTGAAAAATAAATATAATACTTTCTGTAAAATCTTAAATAAATTAACTAAATCTGCTAAAAATAGTTATGAAAGTGCTTGTGCTAAAAAATGTTGCAATGATAGCAAAAAAATATGGCGGTTTGTTAATAGCAAATGGGTAAGAAAGTGTCTCCCAATAAAGAAATTGATTTTATTCTATGTGATGAAGAAATTATAACCGGTAATAATGCCATTGCAGATAGTTTTGTAACTTTTTTCACGGATATTGGTGTAAACTTAGCAAGTAAAATTAATGCTCCTGCTAATAATGTTGCAAAAAATGTTAAATATAATTGTAATAGTATATTTTTATTGCCAACCAATGAAACAGAAATCGAAAAAATTAAACATGACATGAAAGATAAAGCTGGAAGTGTTGATGGTATTTGTAGTAAAACACTTAAACATATATCTAAGGATATTAGTAAACCATTAGAACACATTTTTAATATATGTATTAATAAAGTTATTTGGCCCAATTCACTCAAAAAAGCTGAAATTATACCGATTCATAAATCTGGTGACAAGCACCTAACTACTAACTATAGACCAATCTCTCTAATTTCAAACTAAAATCTTTGAAAAAATCATTTATACCAGGGTTTATGATTTTTGTGAACGAAATAAATTAATCTCAATCAATCAATATGGGTTTATGAAAGGTAAAGGAACAAATTTAGCTCTAGTTTTTACATCAAATTTTATATATGATAAGATTGATAAGAATTTTCCAACAGTCTTAGCTTTCTTAGATCTTGCTAAAGCTTTTGACACTGTTAATCACCAAATATTGTTGGAAAAACGGAGATAAAAAGGAGATGTGGAATTAGGGGTATTCCTCACCAACTGTTGGAAAATTATTTGTCCAATAGAACTCAGAGTGTCAAAGTAAACAATTGTGTAAGTAAAACTAGAACGGTTAGAGTTTGGGTTCCACAAGGTACTGTACTGGGTCCGCTACTCTTTATCCTCTACTTAAATGATATTTTCAATGTTTTACCGAATAATGCTATAGTTTCATATGCTGATGATATGGATATTTTGAGTTCTGGAAGGAACTGGAATGAAGTTAGAACTCGACTATCTGTATGGCTTAATAATATTGATATATGGCTCAGGGGAAATCAACTGTCACTTAATACAGATAAATCAAGTTTCATTACTTTTGGTAGTTACGCTGATAGTCTTCCCATAGATTTCAGCCTGTATATTAATCACAAACCCTTGACAAGAGTTGATAACTATAAATACATAGGTTTGTTTTTTGATAGGCACATGAAATGGGATAAACATGCAACTGATTTGTCAAAAAAACTAAATTTTTTACTTTCTTATTTTATAAACTAAGTCAATCACTTGATAATTCAGTTTTAAAAATGATATATCATGGTCTTTTTGAAAGTGTAACTAATTAGGGCATTGCTGCTTGGGGTGGTGATTATAACAATTCTATTAAACATGTAATTACCATGCAGAACAAAATAATTAAAAAAATGAGTCTAAACAAGGAAAATGGATTGCCTTTAGAAATAAGAGATGCTTTTATTGTCAATGCTTTGACTTTCTACTATCAAGACTGTAAATATCTTTATTTAAATCGGTCTGCTATTACGAGATCAAAGTTGTTATTACTTCCAAAAATTAACAAAACTATAAGTACTAAAAATGCCTACTACATAGCAATAAAATATTTCAATAAATTACCGAATACCTTGAAAATTTTAAATTGTTCTGCTAAACTGTTAAAAATAAAACTTCTATTATGACGACTATTATGACGATTATGACGACTACTTGCATGGCACTGTACCCTATTACTTTGTAATTTTTGGTAATTTGGTAAATTTTGTATTTTTGTAATATGTATTTATTGTATTTATTTTTAATCTTAATCTTAGACTGAGAATTTTGTAAATTTTGTAATTTGTATTTATCTATAATCTTAATTTTAGACCAAGAATTTTAATTTAATTATATATATATATATATATATATATTGTACTGGTTCTATGTACAGGTGTTCACACACCTCTATAGAAATGTAATACCAGAAATAAATAAATAAAAAATATAATATAATTTTTTTCCATACATTCGCATAAAATCTACTTTTTTATTGTCTACCAATGAAATTTTTGAATATTCTCCAAATGAACTGTCCATTCTTCAAGATATTCCAAGCAGTTATAAAAATTTCTAACTTCTTTCAGAAAACCCGGTCGTTTAATGGCACCTTGTTCTGAAATTTTCATTTGGTGACATTAAAAAAGGAGATTTTATGGGAATACGTGTAAAAATCTTTTGAAAATATTAATGTGGTGTTATTGGTAAAAATATACGTTACTGATGAAAAATGAAATGTTACTGATGTGCAAATGTGAAAACAGACCAAAAATTGACGGAGTTATTGCTTCATTTTAAAACAGAATAATATTTCTTATCAAAATATTTTGAAAATTCTAGAATACTCGCTCTCTCTTCCAGGAACAAAAGCAGCAACATACAGTGTTTTTCCAGTATCAATAAAATATGGACAACTGAAAAAAACGCAGTTGAACATTAAACTTTAAAATCTATATTAAGCGTAGAAATAATTTGACCAATTCCTGTGATAAACTTCACGAAATTTTAATAAATGATCCGAGTATTCCCTCCGATAAAAAATTTGACCGTGAAAGAAAATATATTTTTTTTAATTATAATAATAATATAAAAATTATATAAAATAATAATAATAATCATAATGTTCAAATAATGTTGTTTTACAAATATTTTATAGTTTATGATACTAGTGTGCGAAGAAGGGCTTTCGAGCATGAGTGCATCACATCACTGACACAATAAGGTTAGAACGTTCAGCGCCTCCGTGGAAAAAATTGCTAACTAGCAAAAATAAACAGTGACGGGAACACTATTTGGTCGTTGTCGATGTAATCTAGGTTAACCTAGATTTAATCTAGAATAGGTTATGGTTAGTTTAAGTTATACTAGAACCAGATAAATCCAGACTGATAGGCCAAGAACTCTTGATCCCAAATAAGAAAAGTTAATTCAATTCTAATAAACGTCAGAAAGTTTCGTCAGACGCAAATTATTGCTATAGTAACAAGAAATAGAAATCGTTTAATAATGAAACTCAATTTGATTTACATTGGACTTTTACGCACGATTATAATAATGGTATCCTTCACATACAATAATGTATTTATTAATGTGTTCATTTTGGTGTGTGAATAGATAAAATATATACTTTTTGAATTATTGGTCCGCTTTAGAAACTAAATTATTATTCTCATTTCATCCCATTTGGCCCGCTTTGTCTCAATGAAAATGTGGTCACTTTACTTAAAGGATCATCTCGTACACGTTTCCCCTATATTTGTTGCTGCTACAGGTCGGGTAATATAATATTAGCTATGTTTGCTTTACATACCTAAATAAATCTACTTACGAAATGTACTTATAACTTTCAAACTACTTATACCACCTAACTATATCTACTTATTTCATCTAAACAAAAACGTTTAATATTCCACTAATTTTCTTCCTTTATAAATAAGACAATATTTATTATATCAATTATAATAATATTTACTGCAAAAATTATTCATAATCAGTTTTGTGAAAACTGATTATAAATTTTTAGTGTCGTAGGAAGTAAATAATTATATAACATTATTTTAATTAACTAATATTGTATATATGTGCATTTCCTTAGTGTGTAAAATATGCTGGAAGTAGCAGTTTGTTTCGACTTTAATTAAAATTCCAAGATGGTGATGATGAATTAACATATAAAACAAATTACACTAAATTTGAGAATTATTCTATTTTATTTTGCTCGCTAGTATGATACTGTTTCCAACCAAATGTTAGAAAAATATTGCTAATACTAGGTTTTAATTCAGAAATAGATTTTCGGTGTAAAAAGTTCCTTTGGATGATACATTCATGTACAAATTGAAAAAATTAGAAATTATTAGAAAATTGCGGAAGCAATTGTCCCTCCATGATCCATTTCAAAAACAATTATATATGCTGCTATTATTTTTTTTTATGTTGCATCAACTATGTATACAGGGTCCAAGGTAAACATGCGGCAAAAACTCAAGGTGTTATTCCTTGGCCTATTCTAAGAATATTTTGACTTATGATAATTTGCGAAAAACGCCTTTGTTTCGAACATACAACAAGAACTAAACTTTCTACACCATATTCGATATTTTTTGCAATCATTGATGTAAATAAAAGTATGGCGTCCGTCAATGAGTTTATCAAGTTCAAAAAAATAATGAGTTTATCTAGTACACAAAAATGTTGACGATAACTTGGAACGGCTGTTTTATCTACTAACATTCAAGTAGATTTCATTTGAATCCGTCTTGTCAGATCACGTCTGAATACGTTTGATTATCACCTATATCACCTGTTTACATTGAGTGGCGTTTCGTTGTTTGACGTGTCTTTAGTAGTTAGTGAAGTCCTCTGCCATGTGTACGAAAGCCGAAATAACTGACATGCATTTCATGTATGGACTTGCTGATGGCAATTAATTACAAGCTAGACGGTTTCGTAGCCGTAATATCGCCGACCAGAAAATCTTCGAAAACATTCATCGAAGTCTTAATTGAAACATTGAAACGCAATGAAGGGCCAGGAGGAAAAATGACGGTAAGAACGGTACATCTGGAACATAATGTGCTGGACATGATCGAGGAAGATCCTAGGTGACAAATTGCCAATATTTACAATGTTAGTGATTGACCAGTTTTAAAAATTCTCAAGGGCAATTTATTGTATCTATAACATATTCATCGTGTTCAGGCACTACTACCCGCTGATTATCTTTCACGTATTGCGTTATGTCAATGGCTTTTGCAAACATTAGTTATAGTCCCCCAATTCCCAACACAGATTCTTTTCACCGATAAAGCCAGTTTCCAAAGAAATTCAATAAGGATTATTTTATAACAGCCATGTGTGGGCGGATGAAAATCCGCACGAGGTGTGTGATGATCATGATCGATTTCAACATCAGTTCTCCTTGAATGCCATGGGTTGGGCTATCTACTTGGACCGGTATTTCTACCACCAAGACTTACTGGCGAGATGTATCAACTTTTTGGAAGAAACACTGTCCGAGTTTCTGCTGGATGTACCATTGGTGACAAGAATTACAATGTGGTTTATGTTCGATGGTGCACCGTGATTTTTTGCATTGTGATTCTTTAAAAGCAACATAAGTAGTCGTGTGAAGTTGGCCCCCGAACTTTTAGAAATCGAAATTTGTTTAGAGTTCTGGCAAGTTTTCGAATAGTTCTAGAGTTCTTGCTTGAAAATTGCAATAGTTCCGGGTAATTTCGGGCAGAAATCGAGAACAATTTGGGGGCCAACTTCACGCAGCCACCTCTTTTACAGGAAAAAGAGTTCTGATGTAATATTCCAGTTCTTTATATAGGGTTCTAGAGTTCTCAATCGATAATGCATATAGTTCTACTTTTTTTTCAAAATTTTGTAATTTTTAAAACATTAAAAAAATCTGATAACGGTTTTCGATTTTACTAAGGGAGATAAACACAAGATGCTTATTAGACATTTTTGTAAAATCAATATTTATAAATTTATTTATAAAAAACTTTCGACGAAGACAAAAAAAAATACAGGAGTTCTGATAAGAGTTTTGAGTAGCCCCCGGAGAGTTCTAAACAAATAACCAATACAATTTATTTGTCAAACCAATATTAAAGAAGTTATAAGCAAAAACGAGGAGCTAAATTATTGAGAATTACAGAATTCCAAAAATAAAAAAATTCCGTGAGTTTTGTTAAGAGTTCTGGGTAGCACCTTGAGAGTTACGGGCAAATCTCTTGTATAATTACCACGTCCGACGAATATTAAAGAAGTTATAAACACAAAATGCGGCGCTAAGTTATGCTAACATAAAAAAATTGAAAAAAAATGTTTTTCATGAATTTTGATATGAGTTCTGAGTAGCCCCCGGAGAGTTCTGAACAAATAACCAATACAATTTCTTTGTCAAACCAATATTAAAGAAGTTATAAGCAAAAACGAGGCGCAAAATTTTTGAAAATTACAGAATGCGAAAAAAAAAAAATTCCATGAGTTCTATTAAGAGTTCTTGGTAGCCCCTCGAGAGTTCTGAATAAATCTCTTGTATAATGTCCATGTCCGACCAATATTAAAGAAGTTATAAGCAAAAACGATACGCAAAATTTATGAATATTACAGAATTACAAAAAAAATGTTTTTCATAAGTTTTGATATGAGTTCTGAGTATCCCCCGGAGAGTTCTGAATAAATAACCCATACATTTTTTTGCCAAACCAATATTAAAGAAGTTATAAGCAAAAACGAGGCGCTAATTTTTTGAAAATTACAGAATTCAAAAAAAAATAATTCCATTACTCTCAATATTACTTTTAACAGAACTCTTGAAAAAAATTTTTTTCGAATTCTGTAATTTTCAAAAATTTAGTGCTTCGTTTTTGCTTATAACTTCTTTAATATTGGTTTGACAAAGAAATTGTATTGGTTATTTATTCAGAACTCTCCAGGGGCTACTCATAACTCATGAAAAACATTTTTTTTTTAATTCTGTAATTTTCAAAAAATTTGCGTCTCGTTTTCGTTTATAACTTCTTTAATATTGGTTTGACAAAAAAATTGTATGGGTTATTTTTTCAGAACTCTGCGGGGGCTACACAGAACTCATATCAAAACTCATCAGAAACAATTTTTCTTTGGGATTCTGTAAATTGCAAAAATTTTGCGCCTCGTCTTTGCTTATAACTTCTTTAATATTGGTCGGACATGGAAATTATTAAAGAGATTTGTTCAGAACTCTCGAGGGGCTACCCAGAACTCTTAACCGAATTCATGAAAAAAATTTTTTTTTCGAATTCTGTAATTTTCAAAAATTTAGCGCCTTGTTTTTGCTTATAACTTCTTTAATATTGGCTTGACAAAGGAATTGTATTGGTTATTTGTTCAGAACTCTCCGGGGGCTACTCAGAACTCTTATCAAAACTCATGAAACATTTTTTTTTCAATTTGTTTATGTTAGCATAACTTTATATAGCGCAGCATTTTTTGTTTATAACTTTTTTAATATTCGTCGGACGTGGTAATTATACAAGAGATTTGCTCGTAACTCTCAAGGGGCTACCCAGAACTCTTAACAGAACTCACGGTTTTTTTTTTTTTAAATTCTGTAATTTTCAAAAATTTAGCTCCTCGTTTTTGCTTATAACTTCTTTTATATTGGTTTGACAAATAAATTGTATTGGTTATTTGCTTAGAACTCTCCGGGGGCTACTCAGAATCGATTGAGTACTCTAGAACCCTATGTAAAGAACTGGAATATTACATCAGAACTATTTTTCCTGAAAAAGAGGGGGCTGCGTGAAGTTGGCCCCCAAATTGTTTTTCTCGATTTCTGCCCGAAATTCCCGGGAACTATTTTCAAGCAAGAACTATTTGCCAACATCACACGACTAACATAAATAGATCGCTGGATTAGCACAGGTGGGCCACATGCATAGCCCGCTCGATCCATAGACTTAATCCCCCTAGTTTATTGCTTTTGGGGCTATCTGAAGCTATTAGTTTACGCTACTCAGTCAAAGAAGTTACTACATTGGTCTACTTACGCTATTAGTACAGAATTTGGACGAGTTGTGAAATCGAGTTGTTATTTAATTAGCAACAACCCTATTGTGTTTGAAAGAGTTGGCCACTAAATGATGAGAATATTGAATACTTGTATCCAGGCTGGAGGAAGTCATTTCGAATATTACTTATAAATTGAGCAACTTTACATGTACTTTTTGATAATAAAATGTTGTTACAGTCGCACTTTTTTCAGCATGTATCTTCGAAACAAAGTGTTTTTTTCCGAAATCATCATACATCATCATCATATAATCGACAAAATATTCTTAGAATCGGCCAAGGAAAAACCTCTTGATTTTTGCCGAATGTTTACCTAACACCCTGTATAGACATTACATTCAAACCAATGAATCCAGACAATATGCATTGATACATTATACAATATGCTCACATATACAGTTACTGCACATAATTTGCGATATTGCACCATAAATCAAAATTTGTATTAACATCAGTTTGATTTACACAAATGTATAAGTAAGACATAATAATACTCTAATAATATTAATATTTTACTGACTGGTCTTATGACGAAAAAAGATCCTTAGAAGTTGATAGAGTATATAGGTTACTTATAATTTGTTGTATTATAATTGTAATTAGTAGTAAAATTTACACGGATATAGGGTTGCCAGATTATAATTTGATAAAGAAAGACTGAGCAGTCTAAAAGTAGGATATTCTATAAAAAGGAGGACATTCACAATTAACCCATTCGAGACCGATTGCACACCGTGTGTGCAATTGATTTCCGAGACTATAAGACCTTGTGTGCAATCACAGTCATTTGCAATTATTAATTATTCTGAGTAAACTAGACGTCGAAATAATAGTCCAGTCATTTAAGCTTAAATTAGGTAAGAATCTCGGAATTCGATATACCCCGCTGTGAGTCTGTAAAGACTTGTATATTGACACCCTAAAAGTTGTCTCAAAACCTACATATGGTTACAAAAACCTACCATATGTAGGTTTTGAGGCAACTTTTAGGGTGTCAATATACAAGTATTTACAGACTTACAGCTGGGTATCTCTAATTCCGAGGTGAACTTACTATATGACTGGACTATAAGATTTTTCTGGAACAAATGAAATCTGTAAAGTACAAGAAAGCAAAATTTGGCATTGGTTTTACTATGTACCACAAAATCTAAAAATTATCTGAAGCCTTTACATGTAAAATACTATGAATACGCATGCAGCGCAGGCCTAAGGCAGGAACATCAGGAATGCAGGAAGCAACGAGTGATGATGAAAGTGATGATTTCATATTTGCAACAAATAGAAAAAAATGAAATTTTGTTATCATGGATGACATGGGTGATAGTGATTTAGAAAATGAGGAAAACATGAATGTGAATATTGAACTATTAGATGATACACAGGATCAGGTTTTTGGAGAAAATGTTTGGGAAGATTGTACCGACATTGAAAGTGAAACTGAACTGCATCAAAGTGAGCTTACTGCAGATACAGAAACGTGGGAAGATAATGGTTCTCTTACAAAAATTCCTTTTGTGGGTAAACCAGGTCTCCAAAAGTTAGGAAGTCCGTACAACTTTTTTGAACTTTTATTTGATTTTTTTTTCTTTGATTATCAAAGAAGCAAACAAGTACGGCGAAATGAGTTTAAAGGAAAAATGGATGGACATAACCATTTCTCAATTAAAGGTGTTCTTAAGTTTATTTTTACATATGGGAACTATCAAATGTCCAAGAATTGATAATTATTGGAATAAAAGCGAACAATTTGGTTTTCATTGTTTTTCCCAACACATTAATAGACAAAGATTTGAAAATGCCTTAGGATTGTTTCATTTCTCGTCTGATCGCCTACGGAAAAAAATTCCAATTGTAGATTATTTTAATAATAACATGAAAGAAATATTTCAACCTCACAGAGAGTTATCAATAGATTTAAACAATAAATTAAAGGTAAAAAACACAAACATTGTGTAAAGTAATACGTTGTGTGGGAAAGTTCTGGTACCGCGTTACGAATGAAAGTATATGCGGGAAGTGGTGACGATATAAGTGGAAAAGGACTTGTAGATAAAGTTTTCATGGATTATTATTACATTTCTTTTGGTTTCAAAATTGCTACAATACAAAAGTTACTGTACAGGAACATTGAGAAAGAAAGACAAGGAAAGGAAACAACTTGGAAGTAATAAAAAAAACTGATGAAAAATGAAACTGGTGAAAGTTATTTCTCGGTTCAAACACAATGTAATGATAGGTAAATTTAATGACAAAAGAGACGTGTTATTCATATCAAGTGAAAATTTTACAAAGCAACTTTAAAAGAATATGAAAATAAATATAATATTCGAAATAATTAATTAATTATTATAAACGAACTATTCTGCAACCAATTGCGTTGTATTACTACAACAACTTTATGAACGGGATAGATCGCAAAGATGCTGTCTTACTATTCTTGCTCAAGGAGAACATTTAAATGGTATATCAAATTATGGATTCATTTAGTTGAAACTTTGGTTTTGAATTCCTGCAATTTTCATTTTACCTTACATTGCACACATGGTGTTCAATCCGCTGCTCGCATTAAAAATTTTCCGAGGAGCGAGCTGCACACCCGGTGTGTAATGCTCTTGAGGACCGTGTTAAAAAAAAATCGTCATCTCGAATGGGGCAAAGGAGATTTTTTTATATAATTTACTTTATTTTAATCATATTTAGCTAAGCTACCAATTTTTGCAAGACGACCATGATTTTTCAACAAATAATTATGGAAATCTTGACATTACATGTTTTAGAAGTTTTGAACAAGAAATAGAGATTTAACTGATTCCACAATTCGTCTGTTTCTTTCTTTGCTTCACTGAGAATTAATCAGCTAGAACGCTTTTTCCATATTCGCGTTATGTGCGCTTATACAAAAATAAAACTCGCAATCTTGAGCACGTCTGAGAAACATTCAATGTTTTTGGGACATTTAACGTAGCTCGTTTCCATTGCTCGTGCAAACTTCAAATTATAATATTTATCATCAGTACGGCTCCGATAAATATGCACTAACAATTACAAAATATGTACCTATACTATGGACCAAAAAATCTAAATATGGAAAAAATATGGAGTTAAAAATAACAATAACTTTAAAGTATAGTTTAATGAAACCACAGGTTAATGTGAAAAATAAATAAGAACAATTGTATTCGCCTATTCCGTTTCATTAACATTATTGAAATTATTGCAGTACACAATCAGATACTTTTTTAAATTAAAAAAAATAAAACTTTTTCTGTTTAATCGAAATAATGCTTTGTACTGTCTGAATGATCTTTCAACACCACAGCAAGTCACTGGAGCATGGTTAAATTTGCACAATTCTGCAGTAAATGGGGCACGTCTAGGTTGTCTTCCAATCTTCCGCCCAGCATGCTGTTAATTTTTTTTAGGGTATCAAATCCTTTATTTTTTTCCAAAACTTAACTTCATTCTTCTTTAACCCCGTCAGCAACGAGGCCTTCTCCTTCAGACACTTTTTTCTATTGTATTAATGATCTTCAGGTTGTCATTCATTGATGTTGAAAGATTTTTTAGTGCCTTTATCTGGTGTGATAAAAACAAAAATTACTTTTTATGTAGACCAAATCGTAACGCAGTCTCAACCTTAAAAAGTTCATTTGCGTCTTCTAATCCAGCCTCGTCTTCTCATTCATAAATAATTGATTTGATTTCGTTAAAAGTTGAGTGTAGTATTCAACTGCTGTCAGCCATGTACCTCAACCTGTCAGTACTGGCTCCAGCGGTAATGGAAGGTCAGGATACATCTCTTTAAATTTTGAGATCCTTGGTGCTTTCAAAAATATTTTCTTCACATTTGATACAAATCAACCTTTTTAAACTAGGACCTTTTGTATTTGGCTGATGTACAATTTAATGATGTATATAATTATGTATATATTTTATGTACAATAATGATGTACTCATTTGTACCATGTGCTATGCACGTTACATGGATCATTTTGGGATATAAAATTTTAAGAGCATCTGCTGCTTTAACCATATAAAGAGCAGCATCCGTAAGTAACAAGAAAACTTGTTCATGTTTAAATCCATTCAGCCACAAAACACCCATAGCTTCATTAAAATGAATCTGCTTAGCTGATGTTTGGTGGTTGAATCTAGGAAGTTCTTCACACGCCAATAAAAAGGTTTTGCTGGATCTGTCTTCAAATAGACGAACAATAATCACGTTACCTATGCAACTACTTTGAGTACCTGTAGTTTCGTCGATTGTAATCCATATGGGGCCATCTTGAATATCATCAAGAATCAAGGCTAAACAATCTTCATAATTACATAATTTTAAATTAAACCGCTTACATAATTTTTCAAGTGTGGATTCATCAGGAATATGTTTGTTTGCCTTTGTACTTTTTTAAGAAATTTTTATAAACAGGATTTTTTCATTTCCATAACAACAATTGTTTCGAGAAAGTAGAAGTTTGGTTTTTTATAAGCTGAAGCTGCACCTATTTGCTCTATGTCATTGATACCGCTTATTTCCGCTCCTTAGAACAAAATACTCCGAACACACGCCTTCCTGCAACGAAATTCTCTTCAAATTTATCTTTCCATACATTCCAAACCCTGTTAGCAGCCACCCATGCTTTCTTACATATGAACTTAATGTGCTTATTATTGAACCCATTACTACAAAACATATATCCTAAATATTTGAAGCTGCTAACCTGTTCTATAAGCTTTTCATCCCACATCAGCTTTCCTCTTTCTTACCAGTTCCCATATGTCCGACTCTCTGCTCAGCTGCTTGCTGATTTTCTTTATTTCGCAGTCCTCCCACTCTCGTTCCTTCCTCGTCTCCACTTCCTTAATTTTTTTATTCTGCCTTTTGAGCTTTTCGAGTGTTGTTCTCTCTTCTCTCCACGCTCTAAATTCTGCTCTAGTTCTTTTCTTTATATCTATTAGCTCCTCTTTCTTACCAACTTTTTTTCTAAAAACCTTCCACTTAGTCTTCTCTACATTCACACTTAACCTTGTTTTCTCGAAATATCCTTTAATCCTTCCAATCGTCACTTTCATTTCCCCTTTTGTTCTTGCTAAAGCAACTATGCCGTCCGCGTATGCTAGCGACCACACTTTCCTCCTACCTATTACCACTGCTCCTGCCTTCCCATTTTTTAGAACCTTTTCTAAGTCAAAGATGCAAATATTGAATAAGACAGGGCTAAGTGGACACCCTTGCTTTATCCCTTTCCTGATCCAAAATCTATCGGACCTTTTATGACCCCTTACTCTGCAGCTTGTAATGACGTATAGTTCTGTAACCGCCTTCACTAGCCACTCGCTAATCCCTATTGCTCTCATCCGCTCCCATCTTACGGTTTACTGTGTCATATGCCGCTTTAAGATATATGAATAAAGTATACACATTTCCACATTACGGTGGTAGCCCAGTAGTCAATGTGTCAGACTTCGGAGCCAGAAGTCGCGGGTTCAAATCCTGGACATGGTAAAAATAAGCCACCGTTCTCCTGCAGATGGCTCTGGTAGTCAGAGTCAATCTGGCAGACAAAGTTATCACAGTAAAAATCTGCCTCGAAGTCTCCCCGAATAGTGGATCTCCAACCACATTAAAAACTGTAAGGGCTACCTACACTTGTGTCTTACATCAAGACACCAAGCACAATTGTAAGCTGTGGGAGGAGGTCCAGGTCCTACTAGGACTGTAGCACCATTGAACAACAACATTTCTACCTTGCTGTGACAGCTCTGGCTCTATTACGTATTTTAAGGTAATCCACTGATCCGTTGTTCCCCTTCCTTTTCTAAATCCTCCTTATACTTCAAGAATCACTTCCTTTTCCTCAATTTCTTCCTGTACTTTCTTCTCCACTATTTTTGCATATATCTTATATGATGTATCCATGAGCGTGATGCCTCTGTAATTTTTTGCTTCTCAATTATTTCCTGCCTTGAAAATTGCTACGATGTCTCCGTCGCTCCAGCTCTCTAGAATTGCTTGAAGTCCTTGGAAAATCTTGTTGACTATTTCGTGGACTTTCTTTTGTATTGACACCGGTGCTAGCTTCCAAGCTGCGTTTGGGATTCCATCCGGACTTGTAAATTTTCTTATTTGCAGCCCAACCAGAAGTTGCTCCATTTCCTCCCGCTTAATTTTTGGTTGTTGCCCTTCTTCTCCATTTCCGTCCTCTTCCACTGTATTCTCTGCTTCCATATCGTCTTTTCCGTTCAATAACTGCATACAATTTTCTTTCCATTATAATTTCAGTACCATTCTGGATTGATTTTTTCCATTTTTGACAATAAACTTCCATATTTCTCTTTCACTATTGAGCTTCCTTGCCTCCGCCATTTATTTTCTTTGCCATGGT
Source organism: Phosphuga atrata (assembly GCA_944588485.1). Lineage (NCBI taxonomy): Eukaryota > Metazoa > Arthropoda > Insecta > Coleoptera > Silphidae > Phosphuga > Phosphuga atrata. The sequence continues at coordinate 32,152,867 of OX155898.1, forward strand.
CCTTTTTTCAAGGTTTGTTCTTCACAAGTTCTTTCATTTGGATCCTCACTTTATTTTTAATTTATCTGGTGTTCCTCCGCCCTGTCTCCATCTCGCGACATCCTCTCTCAACCATTTTTTCTTGGCAAAATATTCTTTATCAATCCATGCGCTTTTATTATGGTCACTCCTGACATTTTTTCGTAGGATCGCCCTATGGACTTTAGCTAATAGTTGTTCTAGGCTATTTATTGATTCTAGCTGGCAGTTTTCCAGGTCAAATTTGTCAAATTTGTCATCATCATCAGGGTTGTCGGTCCAGGCTGGTCAACAATATTTTCGTTCAACTGTCGTCCTATTTTTAACACCTATCTACTGCATAACATAAAGTAAATATTACAAGGAAGAATAAATTTAAGCAAGAACTTTTTCCTAATGCAAATTTCCCAAGGCAAGCTGCTCTTTGCCATTGCATTAGGAAAAAGTTCTTGCTTAAATTTATTCTTCCTTCTAATATTTACCTTATGTTATACAGTAGATAGGTGTTGCGATATTAAAAAACGTTGCTCGATATAGATATTTCTCAGGCATTACAAAACATAAGTACTGTTTTACCATCAGTACTCAACGATTGATTCGAAAAATCTTCGATATATTATTCCAATTTGAACCGAATATATACATATATATACACATATATATATATATATATATATATATATATATATATATATATATATATATATATATATATATTGTATTGTTTTCTCGGGGATTCCGCGTTGATGCTGAGGGTTGGCTCTGAAAAGAACCGGATTCTCGACGTTTCGACGTATGCGTCCGTGCAGGTCAACCGTTAGACGCATACTGAGAGCTCGTTCGTGCGATGCGACTACTTATAGCTGTCTGGCTTCGGGTCATGCGCGTTGTGTGCGGTGCTTCGGTTCGGTTGTTTGTTTGTCTTGTTGGTCGTACATGAGTCTGGGGTGTCTGGGATTGCATTTTGAGGGTGGATATGATCGGTCGCCATGCTGGGGTCAGTCTCAAGGAATCGTCTCTCGTGTTCATACAGTAGTCTCGTTTTTCTATCTCTATGGCTTCTCTGTATACTCGTGACATTTCGTGGCTAATCTGTGCAACAGTCCTTGAATTTCTAAAGTCCATCCAGTGACCGGTGTTTGTGTGTTGGACAAGTGCCGATGAAACTTTGTCTCTGTGTCTGGTTGAAACTTCATGTTCTTGAATCCTAGCAGATATTTTTCTATTGGTACGTCCAATGTAAGTTTGTTCACATGTTCCGCAAGGTTTTTCGTAAATTCCATGGGATTCTAACGGGATGGTGTCTTTAACGCTGCGTAGCATGGAGGATATTTTCTGGTTAGGTTTGAAAATGGTGTCGATGTTGTGTCTTTTAAGCATTCTGGCGATTTTGTCAGTTGATCCATGAACATATGGTAGGTATGCTGTGCTAACGGGTTTCTGGCGTTCTTCAGATCTTTGGCTACTGTTCTCTGTACGACGGAAAGCTCTGGATATTAAGCTGTTTGGATATCCATTTGAAGAAAGAGCTTCTCGTAAGTTCCTCAATTCTTTCGGTAAGTTAAGCTGGTCGGCTGGTCTTTTGGATCGGGTGGTAAGAGTGTTGACTACAGATGCTAGTTGTTTGGGATGATGGTGCGAAGAAGCGTTCAGATATATGTCTGTGTGGGTTGGTTTCCGGTACACAGTGTGGCTCAATGTGCCGTCAGGTTTCTTCTGTACCAAAACATCCAAGAAAGGCAGTTGTTGATGCTTTTCTATCTCCATTGTGAATTTAATTTGGTCGTGTTGGGAGTTAAGATGGGTAAGGAATTTGTCCAGCTCTGGTCTGCCGTGGGGCCAGATTACAAATGTGTCGTCAACATATCTTAACCAGAGTGTAGGTTTAAGTGTGGCTGATGAGATTGCGTTTTCCTCAAAATCTGTAAGAAATATTTTGGCTATTACTGGGGATAGAGGTGAACCCATTGGTGCTCCTAGGACTTGTTTGTATATTTGACCATCGTACCTAAAGTATGTATTCTTTAAACAATGTTCTGCCAGATCTGATACATACTTTTCTGGTTTTAATTTTGATCTTATGATGTTTAAGGCCTAAGGGACCGGTACTTTTGTGAATAAAGATACAATGTCAAAGCTCACAAGGAGGTGGCCGGGCTGGAGTTGGTGATTTTTCAGTATGTCTATGAAGTGTTCAGCATTGCGGACATAGGAATCACAATCTTCTGCGTATGGTTGTAAACATTTTGCTAAATGTTTCGCAAGAAGTTGGACCGGTGAACCAATGGAGCTTACTATTGGTCGTAGTGGGGCTCCATCTTTGTGGATCTTTGGTAAACCATATATCTTGGGACACCGTGAAGATTTCTCCCTTGGTATAAGATATTTCATTGATTCCTTGTCAATGCTAGAGCTTAGGATCTTTTGTCTGGTAGTTTTCTCAAGATAGGTTGTGGGGTCCGTTGTACTCGGTAGATAAGCCGGATCATCTAAGATTGTGGTCATTTTTTGTTTATAGTCAGCACTGTTCATGACTACAGAGCAATTTCCCTTGTCAGCTGGTAGAACCACAATGCGGTTGTTTTCTCTTAGTACCTTGAGGGCTTTGAATTCCTCGTATGAGATGTTTCTTGTCGGTGGTTTGGCAGATCTTAAAATGTGGCATGTTTCCTGTCTTATTGTCTCGGCTAATGTGGCAAGGAGTTGTGAAATAGCAGTCTCGACACCAGTGATTATGTCTTCTTTGGGAAGCCGAGTTGGTGCTATTGCAAAGTTAAAACCCTTGGCCAGTACGGTTTTGGTAGGTTCGTCTAGGGGCTGGTCTGAAAGATTGTAAACCACTTTGTCGATGTTGAGTGGTTTTGGTGCAGGTTTTTGTCTCCGTCTGAGAAGGTTGTATTTTTCTTTCTGTCTATTGGTAATTAATAATCTATTTTGTTCGGCTCTGTTGTTGGATATTAAGTCTATCTGTTGCCAGAGGAGAGGGTGTAGCGTAGTGGTTAGAGCTGTCAAGTTTCTGTCGTTTGGTTTGGATTTCGTCCCGAAGCAAAGCTTGGCTTGCGTTGTGTAGTATTTTCTTTGACCTGGCTGTCGGATTTTGGTGTGACAGCCTCATACAGACGGGTGTTATGTCTGTATCTCTACAGCGACGTAAAAATGCTAAATCGCATAATAATTAAGAGCGCTTTGTCCGTAGTTTCTCGGAACTACGGGTGAGCTGGTAAATTTCCTCCCCGTGGAGGTTTATAATGTTGTATTTGAGGTTTTCGCGGATAGATACCTGTGTTGTATTGTTTTCTCGGGGATTCCGCGTTGATGCTGAGGGTTGGCTCTGAAAAGAACCGGATTCTCGACGTTTCGGCGAACTAACATTCGCCATTCTCAAGAGATATATGCGTCCGTGCAGGTCAACCGTTAGACGCATACTGAGAGCTCGTTCGTGCGATGCGACTACTTATAGCTGTCTGGCTTCGGGTCATGCGCGGTGTGTGCGGTGCTTCGGTTCGGTTGTTTGTTTGTCTTGTTGGTCGTACATGAGTCTGGGGTGTCTGGGATTGCATTTTGAGGGTGGATATGATCGGTCGCCAACTGGGGGCAGTCTCAAGGAATCGTCTCTCGTGTTCATGCAGTAGTCTCGTTTTTCTATCTCTATGGCTTCTCTGTATACTCGTGACATTTCGTGGCTAATCTGTGCAACAGTCCTCGAATTTCGACGGAAAGCTCTGGATATTAAGCTGTTTGGATATCCACTGTTTAATATCCAGAGCTTTCCGTCGTACAGAGAACAGTAGCCAAAGAACTGAAGAACGCCAGAAACCCGTTAGCACAGCATACCTACCATATGTTCATGGATCAACTGACAAAATCGCCAGAATACTTAAAAGACACAACATCGACATCATTTTCAAACCTAACCAGAAAATATCCTCCATGCTACGCAGCGTTAAAGACACCATCCCGTTAGAATCCCATGGAATTTACGAAATACCTTGCGGAACATGTGAACAAACCTACATTGGACGTAGCAATAGAAAAATATCTGCTAGGATTCAAGAACATGTAGTTTCAACCAGACACAGAGACAAAGTTTCATCGGCACTTGTCCAACACACAAACACCGGTCACTGGATGGACTTTAGAAATTCAAGGACTGTTGCACAGATTAGCCACGAAATGTCACGAGTATACAGAGAAGCCATAGAGATAAAAAAAACGAGACTACTGCATGAACACGAGAGACGATTCCTTGAGACTGCCCCCAGCATGGCGACCGATCATATCCACCCTCAAAATGCAATCCCAGACACCCCAGACTCATGTACGACCAACAAGACAAACAAACAACCGAACCGAAGCACCGCACACAACGCGCATGACCCGAAGCCAGACAGCTATAACTAGTCGCATCGCACGAACGAGCTCTCAGTATGCGTCTAACGGTTGACCCGCACGGACGCATATATCTCTTGAGAATGGCGAATGTTAGTTCGCCGAAACGTCGAGAATCCGGTTCTTTACAGAGCCAACCCTCAGCATCAACTCGGAATCCCCGAGAAAACAATACAACACAGGTATCTATCCGCGAAAACCTCAAATACAACATATATATATATATATATATATATATATATATATATATATATATATATATATATACATATACATATATATATATATATATATATATATATATATATATATATATATATATATATATATATATATATAGACGAGAATACATAAAAACACAGTGACGCATTATCTCAGCACCGCACGTAAGTACGACTGTCACTGTCACACTCAGTCTGTGGTGGGGAATGCAGAATGAAACAAACGATATCGTGGCAAGCGCGATATCAAAGTGGCACAAACGCCAATTTTGTGCATTGCTGTTCCGTCGCAAAATAATAAAAATATGGATGATTTGAATTTTTTTTTTGTAAAATATTGACTTACTTTTGAAATATGGAGAAATATGGAACATAAAATTACATTTTCTCGTTCCAAATATCATAATTTGTGTGGAAAATAATTTGAATTAAAAATTTGCATTTACATATTAATCCGGGCCCTAGTCATCAGAATCACCGCTTGATTTCAATTTAAGAAATGAAGTCAGGTTACAAAACTGATCATGTAGTAACATCGTCAATCTCTACAATTCTGGCACTCAAGAACTCATAGCATAGAATTTTCGTCATATTTTAGGTTTTGTTCTCTTTCAGCAATGTCTAACGTACCTTGTAAATTCTAAAAACAAATCATTAGAAATGGACTCGGCTTTTTCATTATCACGAAGCAGCTGTCTTACGCTTAGTGGAAAAAAAATTGTTTCTTCGATTTGGAAGCACATGCAGTGTGGATTGAAGTATCTTCGAAATTTTTACAAGTGAATTATGTTTTTTTTTCGACTTTCACCAAATTCGCTTGGTAAAAAGATATAACAGAATGCGTGAATATTTAAAATGCTTCTAAAGTTGTGCTTTCGGAACTTTTGTGTATTAAGTTTGGTCTTGTACTTTGGCTTAAGAAATATTATTTGAATGCTGGATTAGGAGCTTCAAAATTTTTTCAACGCACGGAAACAGGCGAAGCTACCTTGTTTTGCTATAATATATGAAAGGCTGGTTATAGGGAATATGCAAGTTGTTAAAATTTATCTAATTTTTTCACCCCTTACTTTAACCCGGCGAGAATGTTGTGAAAATTGTAACGTGGAGATTGTGGAGTGTATATTTAACACTGTACGTCTCTTCGTCTCTTACGTCTCTTACGAAGCTGTCCTGGCAATAGGGTTATTTCTTTTCGGACATGCAAGTGTTCAGTAACAAGCATACGGCCCAATGTTTTGATAAAATTGCTTTCTGGATCATCTGTGTATTAGACCCGTGTATAATATACGCGTTGATTCCAGCCATATTTAGCATGGCATAGAGTACAGTCTGAGGCCATTGTCTTGAGTTGCGGCTTACATCGTGTGTCGCGGACAACTCATCAGCAACGTCTACTCAAACTTTAGTGGATTTGCAAAACGTGTTATCTCATTTTTTTTCTATCCAGCCAATGGTTGAGACTCGACATGAGTATCACAACCCTGTTTTTCGTTGGAATATGAGATACTAGTGTTACATCTTTTTGAAAGCAAAACGACGATGAATAGATATCTGCATCGCGACGGCGAATATTGACAAATTCTTTTGGGATTTATCTCTTGTTTTTGCGTACTGCACCCACAGAAGTCCGCTTGTGCTTATTGAACAGATCTACTTCTTTTTTGAAGTGAGGAATAGGTTCATAATCAGCATTCCTTTCATGAATTTGCAAGTTTGTATGAGTCAGGATAATATAAAGCATATTTTTGGAACAAAACAAACTCCAGCATTCAAGTTATGACTGTACCGACCTTGCTATTGGGCTCACTCCAGGTGTTTGTCGGATGATGTTTTCAGACCGGGTGCGAACCTGTTGTAGAGCACGATTTTGCTAATATAAAACGATATAAACTTCGTTAAATCGAAGCATGACGTCACATGACACGTGCTGCGCAAGTCGTGTATGAAACAAAATTTGTTTTCATTCATATTTCTGTGGGCTCGTTCAAACAGGCAAAATCGGTATATTATATATTATTATATACGGTATATTATTATACGGTATATTATATATTATTATATACGGTATATTATTATACGGTATATTATATATTATTTTAAAAATCAATTGAAACACTTTCAACAGTATTTATATTTTCTACAATGTTAAAACGAAGTCAAAAATGAATTAAAAAAGTAAAAAATATGCATATTCCCTATTAATTTCGACGTAATCGCAAAACTCTCTTCGCACCGTGTATCCAGAAAAATGATTTGACTCAATATCCAGTTTCATCAAATCGACACCATTGCGAAGGCCGTTATGTATAAATATATGCTGAACACCCAACTCCTATGAGCTTTTCTTTCTCCAAAATTTCATTTAGACGCGTAAAGATTTTTTGTTTTGTCCAAGGTCTAGATTCATAAAAATTTACATTTGCATTATCACCAATAAATGCCACAAATTTTGAGGGCAATTGATGTGTATTAAGCGGTTTGTATTGTAGCTGAGCATTCGTAAACATTTTAACGCAATAATTATTTTCGATTCTATTTCCAGTACAGTTGAAATATTGAATCAATATAGGAAATTGTTTCTCCGCAGCATGGCTGCTGGCGTCTGTAATAACCGAAATATATGAAATGTACCTCAAAGTTTCAATGATAGTCTTGATGAAATTCTACGATTTATGGTGCTTTACCGCGTGGAATACTAGTATTCTACCTGCAGCATGGGTATTTTTGAGACTCACTAATATAGAAATTTTTAATAATGATAAAGTCGAACCCAGCGTAGGTAAAGTTTATTGAATAATTAACATTATTGAATAATTAACATATAAGCTTTCGGCTTAAAATAAGCCATCTTCAGTGCTAAAATATGTGCATTGAAAAATTTATAAATGGGAAATCTCATTAAGATAGTGAGTCTTAAAACATGAAGGAGTAAATATGTATTAGGTCTTACCCGGATTCTGAGTGAATTACCTATTTATATCCCCGCGAAACCGGGATAGAAACAGTAATTGCTCATAATTTGATAAAAGGACCTTAGAAAAAGCCTGTATATAATGAAACACAGAGTAAAATTAAAACAAATTAAAAGAGGAGCGAAGTAAAAATTGGTCTAGAATGAAAAAGGTTTTTAAAAAGAGGATAAGCAGAATGTTTTTTTTTTGTACATTTTAGCATTAAAATACAGCCCGCCGCGTAGAAAGCGTAAAAATTGGGGGAAATTTGAAAGTTTGGTTTGGACAACAAGCAAGGTAACCTTACTTCCTAACTTCAAATAATTAAATAACATTTAACAAAGCAACCAAACTTCAAATAATTAAATAACATTTAAACTATCATTTAGGGATAACGCAGTTGAAGCGCCCAACCAAAATCTGCAAAAACATGGCAACAACCATGTTTACTGTTCAAAAGTCGAATAGGCTGTGAACAGTTTTAAGCCATTTAAGGCTGCCGGACCTGATGGCATTTTCCCGGCAATGCTTCAGAAAGGGATCGAAACCCCTGCATTGCTGAGATATTTAAGGCCAGCTTTCGACTGGCGTACATACCGCTGGAATGGAAAGAGGCCAACGTGATATTCATCCTTAAGGCAGGGCGCAGGCCTCAAGACCTGGCAAAGTCCTACCGACCAATTAGCCTCACTTCCTTCCTCCTGAAAACAATGGAAAAAATTGTGGACAATCACATACGATGCGGACCTCTTAAAGGAAGTCCTCTCCATAAGCATCAATACGCTTATCAGCCAGGCAAATCCACAGTGAACGCTCTACACGAGATAACGAACACATTGGAAGCAGCACTGGACTGCAAAGAAATTGCAGTAGGTATCTTTATAGATAGAGTGAGCTTTTGACAACACAGCCCGTTTATCAATAAAGAATGCAGCCACCAACAAAGGGATCGAAGACCCTATCATTGAGTGGATTCAAGATATGCCGACCAATCGTAAAATTACCGCCGCACTGGGGGGATTAGCGAGGACGGTGACCACGGAGAGTGGCTGCCCTCCTAGATGTGCTAACAAAGAACGGCTATAAGGCGGTTGGTTATGCAGACGATGTTGCCATCATAATAAGGGGTAAGTTTGGTAGTACAATAATGAACCTTACCGTGAACCGTGAAACCGTGAAAATATGAACCGTGAAGAGTGCACTTAACACCATCAACTGTTGGAACAAGAAGAAAGGCCTTAGTGTCAACCCGAGCAAAACAGTAATGGTCCCCTTTACCATAAAGGGGAAGCTGAATTTGAAAGCTCCGAGCATTGATGGTCAGACGTTAGAGTTCTCCGAGGAGGTGAACTATCTAGGGGTAAACTTGGAAAAGAAACTCACTTGGAACTAGCATCTGAACAAAACGCTCTCAAAAGCCACAGCGGCCTTTTGGATCTGCCGTCAGATTTTTGGGAAAACATGAGGACTAAAACTCAAAATGGTCCTATGGTCTTACAAAGCAGTGGTAAGACCGATTGTCACCTACGGTTCACTCGTATGGTGGTACAAAATAAAGGGAATGAAGACCCAAAACATGCTACAAAAGCTTCAACGGCTTGCGTGCCTGGGTATAACAGGAGCGATGCAATCTACTCCAACCACAGCAATGGAAGTTCTGTTGGACTTACTCCCACTGCACAAACAGGTAGAAAAAGAAGGTCTTCTCAGTGCTCTGAGACTAAGGTGTACATCGCCTATTGAGGGACACATGAAAATTAGGGAACAAATCGGAGGGAAATTTCTGAAGCTTCCCTGGGACGCAATGTCTACAGAATACGACTTTGACACAGCCGTTGAAATGGTCAATCGAAAACCTGAAAGACAAAGCGTCCATGTGGTACACCGACTCACCAAAAAACTGCTAAGGGTACAGAAATTGGCATATACAGCCGGTGTCACAGGGAGTCCACGGCATTGGGCCAGGCTACCACGGTACTACAGGCTGAAATTATAGCCATTGAAAGATGCGTACAAATCTGCCTAAAGAAACGTCTTAAAGGAGTGCAAATCTACATCCTGACGGACAATCAGGTAGCTCTAAGGAATTTAAAAGCCCACAACTTTAATTCCAAGTTAACCTGGAACTGGAAACAAACCCTAAAGCAACTGGTGATAGGTAGAAGACACACGCTAATGTTGTCAACGGGTCACCAGGGCATATATGGGAATGAAGTGGCCGTCGCACTCGCCAAAAGCGGGGCCGAGGCTCCCTTCTTCGGCCCAGAGCCAACTTGTGGGCTTACAAAGGCCCACTTAAGGCAGGGGGCTAAGAAATGGGATGGAGAGCAACAGCAAGCCCACTGGAAGAACACGCCAGGACAGAGGCAAGCAAAAATGCTCATAAACTATTCTGCCGCAATAACGCAGCAGATGTTAAGCTTCTCTAGAAGAGAAATCAGAACTTTGGTACGCATACTCACAGGACATTGTCCGGTGTAAGAGATCACCTACACAAAATGGGAAAGGCAGAGGAAGTTGCCTGTAGATTATGTGAATCAGATGAAGAAACCGCTGAACACATAATGTGCACATGTTTAGCGCTAGCACACATAAGGCTTGCCCACTCCGGGGTCGCAAGATCGACCACCTTGGAGCTGAGTAGCAGACCTCTAAGGAATATCTTAGACTTCGTTCACGAAGTTAATTTCCTGGGAGAGTAATTGTAGTATGGTCAAGCACAATGGATCAAGTTGGTCGCAGTGCAGAAAGGCTTTGCAGCCAAACGACCCCTCACACAAAAAAAAATCATTAAGAAAATAACATAAGAGAAAACAAAGAAAATAACAGCATAGGGCAAGACAAATCAGACTATGTACCATGGGTTAGTGAATTTATAATTTTAATAGAGCTGTGATAATGGGAGTTGAGAATTTGGTGACAACATTCAGGACAGTCAACTTGGGGTCTAGAGCAGCTTTGTAAATGTCAAGTGCTTCAAGGTGATTAAGCTTGTAGGATTTCGGACAAACATGGAAAAGCTTAGCGTTGTCGATGGAGGTATGGAGAAGGTGCTCTGCTAATTCGGAGCTGGACGAGTTAATACCTGATTACCTCCTATTATGTATAAGGAACGGATTGAAATGTTCTTTTACGGGTAAGGAAGTGGCCCTAACAGTTTGGTCAACGTACAAGCAATTGCATTTGTTACATGAGTGGGAGTAGTGGGAGTATGAGTGGGACAAATTTCAGAGGGGCCCACGCGCTACGTAGTTTCTGTGTGGTGAGATATTTGAAGAATAGTTTTTAACAAGTATATGTTTAAATTTAGTTTTTTTAATAGTAAATAGTTTTAATAGTGTTTAACAAGATTTTTAATGTATAAGTTTTCAATGAGATTGATAGGGAAGTTATTATTGAACGCAATTTGTAGAATAACACCCAACCCTTTTCGAAGGACCCAGAGCTGAGGGAGTCTCTGGAAGAGAGCGTTGCATGAAGCAAACTTATGGGAGTAAGGATGTAATTGACAGAAATGACGTTGTCGGTAGAAGTGGGTTTCCTATAAACTTCAAATGGCAAAGAAAAGGACTTTCTATCACGTCTGATTAATAAATCTAGGAAAGGGATCTTACTTTCAGCCTCCAACTCGTATGTGAAGTTTATAGCTGGATGGGAGGAGTTTATCATGGAAAGGAAATTGTCAAGGTATGTGTGATTGATTGCCTTCAAAGAGGGAGATGATGTTATCCATATAACGGTACTAAATGCGGATGTGAGGAGTTGCTAATGGGCTCTCTAAAATTTTTTGTTCGAGATTATTCATGAAAAGTTCGCAAAGGAAAGGGCTCAGAGGAGAGCCCATGACTAGGCCTGACTTGGGTTTGGGAATATCCGGTCTTTTTAGACTCGGCGAGTCCGAGTCGAACCGACGATGATTTCTCGGGCCCGGCTCTAATCCGTCTTTCTTTCATTCTTGCAATTTTAACAATAACACGACTTTCGTATTCACGCGTGTGGTAAAGCAAGCGATACTGTATGAACATGCCGATTAAGTTAAGTGGGACTTAGATAAACAAGGGATTTTGCGAATGTTATGATAAATAGGTAAATAAAGCAATTTTTAGCAATTAGGCGTTGTAACTGTAAATAGATTCTTCTATACTTTTTGCTGTTTCTGTGATGCTTAATTGCCAAATAACCTTGGCATTACATTTTAAAAATATTGCGTTAGTATTTACGAACCTAATTTATATGTATAATAAGATGCATATAAATGTACTAACAAATATAAACTAACGTAAACACAAGGTATTTAATACATACCAGAGCAAGGGTCTGTGCATTATTCATAGCTCTCAAGCCGGTGCTTGACAGAGTGGATAGAGAGAAATTGTTTGAATGTATAGAAGAATGCGGAGTAGACGGGTGGTTGGTAGGGAGGTTGGAAGAGATGTATGGAAGAACAATATTAAAGTGAGAGTGGGAGAGAAATAGAGCGACTGGTTCGAGACGAAAAAAGGAGTAAGACAAGGTTGTCACCTTAGCCTCTTATTATTTACGATATATGTGGCAGATATGGAAAGAATGTTTAAGAAGTGGCAAGCGGGAAGGTGTGTGTTAGGTAGAGAAAAAATATGGAGCCTGGCCTTCGCGTTTGATGTGGTAGTTGTGGCAAAGAGCGAAGGAGAGATGAAAGAAATGACGAAAACCTAGGGAGGTATATGAGGAAGAAAAACGTAGTGAAAGTGAATGTGGAGAAAACGAAAATGATGGTGTTTAGTAAGAGAAAGAGAAAGAATGACGAGGATGAATGGAAGTGGGTAGGGGGAACAATATAGTGGAACAATAGAGTTGGAGAGTTTAAGTACCTAGGGTATACATTGAACGAGAGGGCGTCGGATAAATCGCATATGAGAGAGTTAGCCAGGATAGCAAACAAGGTAATGGGGTGTATTGGGTTGTATATGGGGATAGGAGGTACCGGGTATATATCAGGTACCGGGTATTTTCCCTTGGACTCACCGAGTCCGAGTCCGGGTACTCGGACCCGAAAAACTGTAGGCCTGAAACTTGTGCCGAAAGTTGACTATTGAAAATGAAGAAATTTTGATCTAAAACAAATTTAGTCACCATGATTAAGTCATTAATGATAGTAAGGGGTAAATTGGAATCAAGAAACAATTTGTCAGAGAGGATTCGTATACAATCCTTTTCATTCTTCGCTAATTTCTACAACCACCAATTTGCAGCAATATGCCGAGGTAGAAGTCAGTAAGCTCCCCTTTTAATTTGGTTTCTGTTTTATTTAAATTTATACTTCATTATATACAGACTTTTTCTACTAACCTTTTAAAAAATTATGAACAATTACTATTTCTATCCCGGTTTCGCCGGCATATAAATAGTTATTTCACTGAGAATCTAGGCAAGACCTAATACACATTTACTCGTTCATCTTTTAAGACTCACTATCTTAATGCGATTTACCGTTTACCGCAGATGGCTTATTTTAAGCCGAAAGCGCTTTGCTTATAATGTCAATTATCCAATAAACTTTATCTATAGTTGGTTCGACTTTATAATTTTTAAAAATTCAACCAAAAAAATCCCACATTGAGTTATGGCTCGATTCACCTTTTTGATTGATGCAGAATGTTGAATATAGTTACTCAAACCGGCGAGAGAATGCATCTGTACAGCGCCGAGGTATAAGGGGTAAAGTAACAAGCCGAGGTACGTGCAGATTAGTTTGAGTTAAGAAATATGCGTCAGTTTTTCAAACACCGTAAACTAAACACCGCGCACTCGAAATAAAGTGGGGGTATGCGCAGAACAATGCTAAACTCGTCGAGACGATATGCATTCTGTCGCCAGTACCAGTATAGTTACTTTGGAAGATCAGCCGATAATCTCCTTATGCTTTTGCGTAGCTACTTTACTAACGCCATAGTGCCTTTGTTGCTTATATACACATGACAGCCGCAAATGGAACATTTAGCATCAAAGACGTCTCGCTCCTGAATAGAAGACGCATTATTTTGGTTTCCGTAAACATACACATTCGCTTACTTATAATTAACGAGCTCAACTAGCGTAATGCAAACTCTTAAACAACTTTAAATATGGTCAAATAATTAGCAAATCGCACATATTCGCATCGGTTTTATACATACAGAAAGTAAACAAACATAGGGTTGAATGAGAAATTGTTGAGTGGGCCAAAAGTAAGTTGGCAGCCAACTTTGTTGAAAGCGATTAGCTGAAAGGCCGTTTATACGAGACGATTTTCTCTTTTAACTAAATATCACGTGGTGTAAACTGCTTTTTACGCCGCACGGCACTTTCAGAATAAGACGTATATCAAAAGGAGTAGGTACATAAAATAGGTAAGGGATAACGGGAAGACAAAATATGATTAAGATCAAATAAAATTATTTTAGTATCTAATGTTAAAACCTTTTGAATTAAATAAATAGAGATAATAGAATATTGGAAAAATTTATTATTTAGAATTGGCATATATTACAAAACGTTAAAAAGCTAGCATATATGTGACTACATATACAAAATCAAAGTTAACGAAATATAAAGTAACTGACAAACTAAAATAACTTGGTCACGTCTGGTACAAATAGTTTAATGTATTGCCTTTAGAACCTCACGCCGAGCTACGCAAAAGCTAGTCTTTCAAAGTAAAGTATTTATATTTTAAGGAGGTTCGAGCGAATCCCATGTTGAATAGTTTATCCGGAAAAAAAAATAAAAATGAAGTTTTTCGATTCTTATACACAGGCTCCTATGGCCGACAAGCTTCCGTCACGTCTTTATTTATTTTTTTCGATATTAATTTCCCAACTTTAAGGAATAAAAAACTATATATATAGATAATATTAAAACACGATAACATTAAAACAATGTGATGTTCCCGATTTAAATAATTAAAGTTAATTTTTTTATTTTGAAAGTTGTTTATCGATAGTAATTCATATGACGGATTGTTTGACAACGTCGCGAGAAAAGGAAAAGATGGAAACATAGTTATATAGAGAGAAAAAATACACTGAACTCCTTTAAATTACTATTCTTTTCTCTCTCTGTACTATATACTTTCAAGACACAATAAAGCGCTGTTGCCAGATCTTTTTATTACACCTTATATGTCAAAAATAACAAAGTAATTTAATTAATTTATTTTATTAAATAAATATTAATTATCAATTTTTAAATTTGTTATGTTATTATAAATAAAAATAATGAATTGTAACAACTATTAGGGTTATTGGAAGTATAGAAAAATTCAAGCACTATTTTGACTCATTAGTTTCGCTGAAACCTCCTTAACAAGGCGCAAATTTTAAACGTAATGTATATAATTCTCTAAATAGGATGATATTTCACAAGACCATATTTAATCTATGGGTAGTATTCATTTACTAGGATTTTTACTTTTATGCTATGGTATATAAACCACCTAAAAATTATTCTCATAGAAAGCAGAGTAATAAAATGCTATGTAATACTAATTCTAATATAATAAATATGTTGACATACAGTGTGAAAACTTTAACTAGAATAAAATTCATAACTTCGATATAGGCGATTTTTGCAAGAAATCCTGAAGCACGTTGCGTATTGTTTTTCTTTCCCTCATTTATATGTTTATACTGTGTGTTTATTTGTTTCCGGAAGTGCCCAGCTACTTCTGATCTTTTGTTTTCAAATGGAAGGGTATGTCAAGTGATAGCTGGCTGGAAAGATCTCTTCGCAAGGAATACAACACAATATTTATTTCTTGAATATTTTCAAAGCCTTGATGAAAGTGTGATTCACGTGATGAAAGAAAAGGAAAACCAATTTTACGTTGCACATTTCAGCGTAAAGTTGTATGTTTTAGACATACGTTTTGTTGCTTGGGAACCACGTTTCTCTAGTTACTAGTGAGAATAAAAGTCACCATTGAAGTCACCTACGCTCGTCAAGTTGTTAAAGTAGTTTCTAAAATTGTGCATTTAACCGAAAATCTCCGTATGAAGATTCTGATAATGATCTGTTATAGTAACAGAAGACGAAGTCAGCTTGAGCTTGTTATTTCGAGAACAGCATCCGGATATACCACCCATTAGCCAAGGTACATAAGCAAACTTGAAACACAATACAACAATTTGGGTCACTTCAGCGTTGTGCCCAGACAGCAAAATCCCACTCTTAAAGATACCAGGCTAGACGTATTATTTGCTCTTCAAGAAAATCCCGTGAGTGCAGCCAGGAGACTGGCCCGTGATAACGAAATTAGTCATACTACTATCCTGAAAATTATCATCTAAGGTGCATCCTTACAAGATGCAGTCGAGTGCAATGCAAGATGCAGGCATTCAAGAATTTGCGAAGGAAGACCTGAAACACCGAATCGAATTTTGCTAGCCAATGATGAACCTGATTACCAATAACCAGATTTCGTTAGCATTAATTCCTTTTCCGATACATAGCTTTTACCTTACATGGTGACGTTAATCGTCAATATTGTCGTTATTGGGCTGAACATAACCCTCATTGGATGCGAGAAACTCATACACAGATACCGCAAAAAGGCAATGTATGGGCTGGAATACTAGGGTATCTGATTGTAGGACCAGTATTCTTCGATAGTAATCTTGATTGAGCAGCATATCTAACGTTTCTTCAAGATGACTTCATACCAGCGTTAGCCACTTTATTTCCAAGTCCGATAGATCCGTAGTACCTGATCAAGTATGGTATCTACAGGATGGATTATGCAATACATGAATTGGAAATGGTCACATTGGATAGGCGAGATTTTCGGATCTTAGTCCCCATGACTATTTTTGTGAGGATATCTCAAGAGTATTTTTTATTTTATTTTATTTATTAACATACTGGCATATAGAAACCACATATAAAAAATATAAATTTAAAAAATAAAAATACAAAAATATCTGTAACTAACACAAAATAAACTCCACTTCCTTTATTATACACCTTCTCTGTTACCAGTTTGCTCTTTCCGGACGATGTAACCAGGTGTCGACCTATCAAGCTTCAGGATTTTTTTGAAAAACTTTAACTGGACTCTCTCTAACCTGTCCTCCTCTCTCGTGCCCCAAACTTCTGAGCCATACAATAAAATGCTTCTCGCACACACATTCCACACCGTCTCAGCCGCCCTGAAGTATCCTTCAAATTTATTCCTCCATTCATTCCAGACTCGCCCAGCTGCCACCCACGCGTTCTTCGCTACATATTCCACATGCTCTCTATTGCTACCTCCATTTCCAAATACATACCCCAGATACTTAAACCTTTGCACTTCCTCGATTTCCCTCCCTCTCCATTCAATCCGCTCTTTCTTGAACTTTCCACCTCTTTTGAACCGCATCCATTTAGTTTTTTCCACATTCACACTCAAATCTCTTCTTTCAAAAAAACCCTCTCACCCTTTTAATCACCTCTCTCAATTCCCCAGCTGCCTTGGCAAATACCACTACATCATCAGCGTATGCTAAACTCCACACATTTGTTCTCCCTACCACCACTCCTCCAGCTTGCCCGTCTGCCAAAACTCTTTCCAAATCAGCCACATAGAGATTGAAAAGTGTGGGGCTCAGTGGACATCCCTGCCTCAGGCCCTTTTTTATCTCGAAATATTCCGTTACACACTCATTCACCCTGATCTAACACACCGTTTCCCTATATACCTCCCTCACATTCCTCCTCACCCTCTCAGAAATACCCTTTTTAACCAAACATTCATACAATCTCCCTTTATCTACGGAATCATACGCTGCGTTCAGGTCGATAAAAAGAGCAAAAAGGCTCCCAGATCTATTTTCCTGATCAATTATAAATCTAAGCGTTATGAGTTGCTCGACTGTGCCTCTTCCCTCTCTGAATCCTGCTTGCACCTCTGGTATTAACATTAACATTTTATGTTATTTTTATTAATATTTTGTAGGAAGAGTTCATCAGCATGATGTAATTCTCCACCCTGTAATTCTCCACCCTTTCCTTGTCCCCATTTTTGTGGATTGGCTGTATTATACACTCTTTCCAGCTCTCTGGGATACCCTTTGTCCCTTTCCATATCTTGTTGAACTCCTCCGTAAGCTTGTCGATATATTTCTCTGGTACCAACTTCCAGGCTTCATTTCCAACTCCGTCCGGTCCTGCCGCTTTTTTCTGCTTTAAAGCTGCAATTACCTGGTGTACTTCCCAGGCCGTAATTTCTTCTTCACCTACTTCTTCAACAGTCTGCTCCCTTCTAACACTGTCTTTCCCTCGATCCACCATTATCTCCACTCCTTCCAATAGAATCATATATTGCCTTAACCAGGTTTCCTTAGGTATACTGTCTGGAATTCGCTCCTTCTTCCCGCTCTTCTCCTTTAATTATTTCCACAGCTGCGCTTCAGTTTTAATCTCCAGTATTCGTTATCGCTCTCTTCTCTCCCACATTTCTTTCTTTCTCCTCTCAAGGTTTCGTAAGTCCGTTCTCGTACTTAATCACAGCTCCTTGTCACCGGTACCCTTTCTCCACCTTCTCGTCACCTCTCTATATTTTTGTTTCTCCCTTATGAATTCTTTATCCGCCCATAATCTTCCCACTTTTCCCTCTGTGACTTTCCTCCTGACCAATGCTGTTTCCATTTCCTCGGTTATCATATCTATATCTTTTAAATTATCCCAGTCTATTGCCTTCATTCTTAATTTAAACAGATCCGTCGCGCCGCTATCCCACTTGGTAACCCATTTTTCTTTCCCGGACCCCTTTTCTACCTGCTGCTTTAACGTGATCAGTATTGGCATATGGTCATATTCACCTTTCACTCCGATCTCCATCTCTCTAATTTCTTGTCTCGCGGAGTCGTTAACAACTGCAATGTCTATCACCGACACCCCCCCTGAACTCCAAAACGTATACTGCCCCTCCCAGACCCCTTCCACACACCCGTTCAAGACATCCCATTGACTCTCCCTTACCCACTCTGCCCATTCTTTTCCTTCCGAATTTCTCGTTTTGTCGTTAGATTTCCTTTGTAGTACTTTACCAGCTCTATCTCAATAGTATATATCTCAAGAGTAAGATCTGTATCTGTCTGATGTAACAAAACCGAACGACATTAAGGACCTTAAGTAACGTATTAACCATGAAATACGGCAAGTCATACCAGATATAACACAAAACATTAGAGATACATGTTAGCTTCGATTTGTACTTTGCCAAGAAAGAAACGATGCCCATTTTGAACATTTGTTGCATTAAATAGTATTCAAGTTATAAAATTGGTTTTCTTTTTTTTATCACGTGGACTTTGAAAATATTCAAGTAATAAATAGTGTGTTGTATTCCATGCGAAGATCTTTGAAACGAGGTGTCACTTGACATACCTTTCTATTAAAAAATATATATATAGGCAGTCAGGCACTGCCGACTGAAGTGAAAACTTTTGAAAAAAACAGCTTTAAAACCGGTTTTGAGAATTTATCAGTATGTTAATTTATCAAATTTGGTACATAGTTTGTTAGTATTATTTTATGTAATTCTGGAACATAACTCACTTCTGAAGGAGAATGACTGTTAATGTCATCATCATAATATGAATTTGAATCCGGAATGTTTGGTTGAATCTGTGTTGGTAGGTCAGCAAAATGAATTGGTAGGATATATGGCACATTTTATGTTGATGTGTCTCCAATTTGTGAGTTATGAAAATTTTGACTTTTAGAAACATGCCTTCCTTATAACTGCTTTTGAAGATTTATCTGTATGTAAATTAATTTTGTGGCCTCCTGAATTGTAAAGCTAGCTTTGACATCGTGTATACGTTTAGCGAAACTAGATTTTTACCAACAATGTTGCAAAGTACGGCTACGATGCGGTAAAGTGGCCAGTAAATTTTAACCTTTCAGGGACACTTACAAAATAAATTAAGTATAAGACAATAAAATATAATTTAGAAAACGCTACTTTACACCATATTTCTCACGATAATGTAGAAAATAAGACTAATTAATATTTTTTTTATTTTACTGTTCGTCTGACATGTGGAAAAATAACATATTATGTACCTAATAAATTTGAATTAGTAAAAATGTCAAAGCTTCTGAGTACCAACCTTACAAAATTAAATAATTTACAATATTGTAAATAATCTAAATCTATTTGTTTTTTAAATAATAATTGTCGGCCAAAAAATCTCAAAAAATCAAATACAAATTTCGTGCGGAAATGATTTTACAATGCTCGCCCTTCGGGCTCGTTCCCCATTTGCTGTTGCATTTTAAAATCCCAAACGTGCTGTTGCATTGTAAAATCAACGTTTCCGCACTCTAATGTAAATAACTATTTGTTTGGAATATTCTTTACGATGTTTAATTTTTCCTCCTTCTCAGCTGTGATTGCTCGATGTTTAGAAATTTCTGAATTAACTATTGCAAGAATTTTTTTCTTATTCTTATCTCTATATCGCCGACTATTAATTTTATTTTGGAGTTTCCTTCCTTTGAAGAGCACGCGAGTACATTTGGTTGCCTAAAACTTTGATAAGTCTGATTCGTGAATTACCATGAATTCTTCGATATCATCCAGTAATCTGAACATTCCAATAGTCCGGCACTAGTATATCTACTAGTACATCCGTCAAAAGTACTTACTCTTGTACTGCACACTGATTATAGGGAGTTGATATTTCCTTAGAGGCTTCGTCAACACTGCCAAAAACTTTCCACTAATCCGGCACTAGTACATCTACTATTACATCCGGTAAAAGTACTTACTCTTGTACTGCACACTAATTCTGCGGGTTGATATTTCTTAAGAAGCGCTACGTTCTGTCAACACTGCCAAAAACTTTGACTATTAAGTTTGACTCTCAGAGCCAACTTCAAACATATGTGTATAGCGGTGTTCTTTTAAACACATCTTTGTGTAATACAATTTTTTTCTATAGAACGCAGCTATTGATGACGATGACGCAAATGTATCAGTTTACCCCCTACCCAAATGTCATTCAGCGCGGCTATAGAAGTTTTCACTTCAAAAAAGGTCGGAGGTGGCTGGGACCTTCCGGGAACAGATAAGGCATGTACATCGAAATGAGAGCAAGAAAAACAATACATAACGTGTTTCGGGATTTTTTGCAAAATTCGCCCATATCGAAGTTATGAATTTTATACCAGTTAAAATTTCCACACTGTATAGTCGTTCCTTTACATAATATAAATTATGATAGTACCAGGTTAGTATTCTATAGTATGCTTGATCTGAGTGTATTTAAAAAAATATGTAAATATTCATTCTATTCAATGCAAAGCAATTTCTATTAATAACTATATAAATGTGTTATTCTTTTGAATATTGAACTACAAATAATTCGTTACTCAATAGTCAAAATATTTACTCTTCATATTTTGTCAAGGATGTTCTAAATACAGTGTTCTTTGTCTCTCAGAAAAATGCCTTAAGTTTAATCTGTAAATACTTCCAACGACATAGAAAGTTATGCCTGTGCGCTAGCTCAACATGTCTTTTGGGCACAGATAAGAAATTTATACATTATTGTATAAACGGGACAAATTTCCGAGTATAAAGCGGATAAAGCATGAAAATAAGTAGATATTACACTTACGAGTGATATTTATTTTGGTGAGTAAATTCTTGCCTAACCTTTAACATAAGTCCTGAGACGATTTTACACAAGGGAACAACTGTTCCGCGATAATTTTCAATTTAATTAGTTTTAGTGAATTTAATCCAATAATTATTTGCAAATATTACTAAGCGGTATAACACATAAAAGATATTATATTAATATATAAATCAATGTAAATGACAAACCAGATATTATTTTGTATTAATGAATGCATAATAACCAAAACGAAACGAATTTGTGGATATTCAACTGGGCCGGTTGAATATTCGTTTTTTGAAACCATCATCCATATTTATATATTTTCAATGAACCGTTCTCGTTTACATAGCTTACAGCTATTTAACGTATTCATATTAATATAAATTTCGAATGAAACATGGTTGTAAGTCGCCACTAAGAACTATTTATTTTTGTTACAACATGACGACCATGAACGTGTTAATTCATTTTCGTATATTTTTTATTGTTCTCAGGTTTAATTATGTAGGATTATATGTTATGCTACTTGGCGTAGTCTGTGGTTCCCATTAACGGACTCGCGATTTAAACTCTAAAAATGTTATTTATAACTGTTCTACATGTAATAATAAGAGACTGTTTCTAAAAACTTTTTAATTTTCTTCAAACAATACGGATAACAATATATAAATTAATAATAACACATAATATATACATAAATTACTATAACAACAAGTTTTGCTTGCATTAAACATTACAATGTAGGTCAAAACATATCGTCTCGTTTACTGAACTCACTTTGAACTTACTTTGTCAAGGATCTTATAAATATAATGCCCATTGTCTCGGTAAAGAATTGTTTCGAAGTTGTTAATCTGTAAATACTTCTATAGTCTATTCGTCAGTGTTAGGTTATGTTTTTATTATGTTTTGTTAGGTTATGTTATGTTAGGTTAGTTATGTCTTTTCTAAACAGATTAGAAATTTAAAACATATCATATAAACGGGACTATTTTACCAGTGTATAGTGGGTGACTTGAAAGTAATAGTGAAAATAATTAGATATTACAGTTACCACAGTTATGATACCACTGATATATATTTATTAAGATGTCTAATTTTTTGAGTAACCCTTAAGATAGGTCGTGAGACGATTTAACACAAGGCAACAGCATTTCCGCCCTTATTTTCGATTTAATTAATGGTAGTCAGTTTAATCCAATAACTATTTGCAAACATTGGAATCAGGTACTACACACAATATCTACAGAGGTGTAATAATGTAGTTTCGGAAACAACACGCCTGGTCAGATTATATTAATCTATAAATCAATATAAATGACAAAATAAATCTTCTGATGATTAGTCAGTAAAAGCAACAAAGTTGGAGTTAATATTTTATATTAATGTATTCATAATAACTAAAATGAAACGAATTTGTTGATATTCTGCTGAGCCGGTGGAATATTCGTGTTTTAAAAGCATCCATATTTATACATTTTTGATGAGTTGTTCCCGTTTGAATACTTTGCAGCTATTCAATGTATTCATATTTGTATAAATGTCGATTGAAACATTTTTGTAAGTCGCGTATGTATGAACGAATATATTGTTACACCTTAAAAACCTATTCACCTTTGTAACAATGTGACGACCATCCACGTGTTTATTGCAATAAATTGTTTTAATTTTTTTATTGTTTTCAGGTTTAATTATGTAGGGTAATATATTATGCTTACACTAGTAAGTCTCCCATTAATGGACTCGCGATTCAAACTCTAATAATTTTATGACTGTTCTCGAGAATGAATTTCTGACAATTATCTCACAGGAACTATATCTTAGGATCAGGAACTGTTTTTAAAATCATTTTACTAATTGTATGAATAAAGGATGTAATTATAATTTTCTTTAAACATTACATAGAAACATTTTGGAAATATAACATGAAGTTTTTCTAGCATTCAAAATTACAATGTAGGGTTTTTACAAAAGGTTTCATATCGTTTACTCAACTCAATTTTTATATAGTAAGTGTAGATGATTTTTTTTAAACCTGAACATCAATGTTTGGCTCGATGCAAGAAAATTTTATGTTGAGATGCTTCTATATTGAATTTATTTCTTTTTAGACTTTGATTCCAGTAAAATTAAAAACAAAGCTCACACAATTATACTTAACCCTTAACCATCTGCCATACGTCTCAGGTGAGAAAATTACTGCTACTTTGGGTCTGAGAGACGTATGTCAGGTGGTTACGTGTTAAGAATAAATTATATACAACATCTAAAATATGAGTTGTTCCGATTAAATTGTTTGTGCATTCATCTTGATCAGGTCTGCAAAAATGACATAATGGGGCATTTTACGTGAAGCGGACACTCAAAGTAATGTCAGATTTCGGATTTTGTACATAATTGGACTAATTGTACTTCTATATCAGTGATGGCGAACCTATGACCCGCGGGTCAGACACTGACCCACACAGGCTCTTTAAGTGACCCAGGCATTGATTTTAGATATTTTAGAAATGTTCAATAACGCAATACTTTTATTATTGTCTTGCGCGTCCTCTAATCCTGATTCTTTAGGCATTTCAGGATCTGTGTGGGATTCAAGGACTGCAACTCCTATCCGTTCAGGCAGTGAGCCTCGAAGTACATCTGTCTGTTGCGGAGTAGTGTTCCGCAGTCTTTGAGCAGATGTATGGTAGTTTCCTCTGCTGAACCACAGAATCTGCATCCATTATCCTCCTCCAGGTCTAGGGTCTTGAGGTGTTTTCTAAGTCTGCAGTGTCCCGTCAGGACTCCTGTCGGAATTCTAAGCTTGTTCCTATTTAGTTTCAGGCAAGCTTTTGTTCTTTTCTGGTTCAGAGATCCCAGCATAACTTTGGACTGCCTTAACCCTGGAAGTTCATTCCAGGTTTTCATCCATTGTTCTCTCATTTCTCCAACTAAACTTTTGTGGATGGTGTTCACACGCATCCCGCAAAAGGGCTCCGGACCTATAAAGGGACTACCAGAACCTATGTTTGCTAGGCGATCGGCTTCTTCGTTTCCGTCTATTCCCGTGTGTTCTGGTACCCGATATAGCGTTACTTTATTGTTTTTGCCAAGCTTGTTTACCTTTCCCACACAGTCCCATACCAGTTTAGATCTCATGGCGTAAGAGCTAATGGCCGTAATGGCTGCTTAGCTATCAGGCAGGATAGCAATTCGTTTTTTGCGATAATTCCCGTCGAGGTTAAATTGTGCACATCTTTCGATTGCGCGTACCTCTGCTTGGAAAATACTTGGAAATGTTCCCATGGATTGGAAGTATATGGTACGAGGTCCAAACACTCCTGCACCAGTACCTTCCTTTGTCTTCGAACCATCTGTTTACCACTTGATAGCATTTTGCTCTCAGTGGTATGCTAAGGATTCGTCGCTCCAATCTGACACATTATATCACATTGCTGTGTTGTTTTCTCGAAGTGGTATTTGCAGACCTTTTCGTCTTTTACTGCTTCCAGCCAGGGAATATTGGCAGCGAGGCTGTTTCGGTCTCTGCTCCCGATTATTTTACCTCTGCTTGTTCCTTCCTTGCTGAACCTTGCAATCGCCGATCTGGCAGCCCTTCCCGCCACAAGCAGCGTAGTGAGATTCAGCAGCAGATCCACTGTTGCTGTCGGACACGACTCCATCGCCCCCGTGATGCAGACACATGTCAGTCTTTGATTCTTCTCAACTGTTTCCTCATAGAGTCCAGCGTGGTTCTACTTCCCCACGCAACTGCCCCATAAGTGAACGCAGGTCTCACTATCATGGTGTACATCCTTTGCAGGATTGTGGGGTTACCACCCCACGTTTTTCCTGCCTGATTTCTGCACACCATTAGAGCGCGTTTGACTTTACCTACCGCTGCCTCAGCGTGTATATTCCATAGGAGTTTGCTAACTAGTGTGATACCCAGATATCTTATCTCCTGTTTGTATTCTACTGTCCTCCCATCTAACAGTATGGACTGTAGGCAGTTTAGTTTTCTCCTTCTAGTAAATGATATCACCGTGGTTTTGCTCGGGTTGAGTCTCAGTCGCAGTCCCTATTTGACACCATCTACTAGTTACTTTGAGGCCTGTCTGAACGATTTCACAGAGCGTTCTCTCAAACTTCCCTCTGGCCATTATGACTATGTGATTATGATTATGTAAAACCTTGACATTTGATGTCCAGGTCATTCAGCCTAGCCAGTAGTTCATCAACTACCAGGCTCCAAATTATTGGTGTTAGTACACCTCCCTGTGGACACCATCAAGTTGTGAAGATCTTAATGGTGTCTTTTCCCACTTGCGTCTCTGCCGTTCTGGTTCTCAGCATTTCTCCCATCCACTTTGAGATAGTGCTGTCGATATTCCTTCTTTCGAGGGCCGCTTTAACAGCCTCGTGTGAGGTGTTGTCAAAGGTTCCCTCTATATCAAAGAAGGCACATAGCGCTACTTCGCTGGTCTCCAGTGCTGCTTCTATTTCATTTGTCAGCTGATACAGGGCGGTTTATGTGGATTTCATTGCTCTGTATGCATTCTGACAGTTGTGTAGTGATGCACTTACCAGCTCTATTGTCCTAAGGTAATTATCGATCACCTCCTATTATTTTAACATAAAACATTTTTGACTAATGGGTCTAAATGACTTCGGTTGAGTGGTGTCTTCCTTCCCCATCTTCGGTATGAATACCACCTTAGCCCTTCTTTTTAGCTCCGGTATGTATCCGAGCGCTAAACTACTTCTAAAGATTCTTAGAAGATATGGCATTAGTTCTCTCCCTGCCTTTTGTAGGAAGGCGGGAACTAGTCCGTTGGGGCACACCTGGGGCCTTAAATGGCTGGAAAGTGCCAATAGCCTATCTGATTCGGATTTCTGTACAGATGGACGCGGCCCTCCTCCAGTTAGCCCGATTTTGTCTCCGTGGTTGCATGAAACCCTCGTTTCCTTCGTATTTTCTACATCCCGTCAAATGGGTTTCTGGTAGGAGGAGAGCTCTCTGCTCTTCATCCTCCGTGAAGCTTCCATCTGGTCTCATGAGAGTGCTTGTCATTTCCACTCCATCCCTCGCTAGTGCTTTGTGCAATCTAGCTGTCACCGGGGTGGATTTTATGTTTCCGCAGAAGATCCTAAAGTTTTTTTTTTGCCCTTCTGATCTTTTTGTTGTAGGTGGTAAGCACCTCGGGCTATTCTACCCAAATTCCGTATTGCTTAGCTTTGTTGAAAAGCCCACGTACTTCTGCTCTTAATGTAGACAATTTTTTGTTGCACCATTTTTCATCCTTATGCTCCTTCGTGGTTTTTATCGGGCAGCTGCATGTAAATGCTACATTTATTTCTCCCACAGCCTGCTCCAGTGCGGTGTAGTGTTTGATACTACCTCGCACTGTCACTTGCTTTAGGTTCTCTTTTAGTTGGGAACTAAACATAGGCCACACAGTTTGTCTGGGATCTCGAATGGGGGTGTTTTCCTCACTTGCTCCTTCTAGTTCAAACTCAATGATCCTATGATCTGACATTGTGTATTCATTTGAAACTCCCTCTTTTTAATTAATTAACTGCCGTTAACGCTACCTACACTAATATCCAGTACCTCATTTCTGACATTAGTGACAAATGTTGGTGCGTGCCCAACGTTTTAAACAATTAAGTTTTCTTTAATGTGGTATTCTAAAAGTTACTCACCTCTCTTATTGGTGTCCGAGCCGCCCCACATCTCATTGTGTGAGTTCGCGTCATATCCCAGGATGAGTGGCTGCCTTCTCCTAATACAGTATTCCACCAGATTTTGTACTTCCATGGGTGGTATGCTGTTACCACCACCAGGGCAGTATGCTGATGAGATCACTATTTCGCGGTGGTGGCCCTCGGTCTTCATGAGGGCCTGGATCGGAACTAAATCCCGAGTTAAAACTTCTGAAAGACATAAGTAATTTATGCCTTTCCTTACCATAATGCAAGTTCTAGGGGAGACCTCACGGCAGTCTCATACCAACTTACATTCCCGGTTGCTAAGGCCTCTGATCTTACCTCCGAAGGTCCAGGGTTCTTGAAGCAGCGCTAGCCCTAGGTGCTGCTTGGTGAACATCCTTGCCATCACAGCTGAAGGGGTTTTGCAATGATGGATGTTCACTTGGGCTATTTTGGTGCGCCTGCTAGTCATTCTTGTTTTGTGACAGGAGGTGGCAAGTCCTCTTCTGTCCCTACAAGAACATCATCTTTCTCTGCCTCCGTAGACATGGCTGGACTGCTCATGTCTACAAGTGTGAGGTCAAGGTCGTCCTCTCGGTAATTCGGAATGACTTTCTTGTTCTCTTTGTCGGTAAGGTCCCGCACACATGAATTATATTTTCTTTTGGAATTCATATAAATCCCACGAGTGGCAAGGGAACTAAAGGTCCGCCACGTCAGAGTCCCGCTTGACATGGTAACGTTTGATACCCTCTGGGGTCGCTAACTAAAGCTCCGCCACGTCAGAGTCCCGCTTAACATGGTATCGCTTGATACCCTCTGGGGTCGCAAGGTATCAGAGGGGCTCCGTCAGCTATGGCCGCTTCCCTATATATATATATATATATATATATATATATATATATATATATATATATATATATATATATATATAGATATAGCTGACGGAGCCCCTCTGATACCTTGCGACCCCAGAGGGTTTCAAGCGTTACCATGTCAAGCGGGACTCTGACGTGGCGGACCTTTAGTTCCCTTGCCACTCGTGGGATTTACATGAATTCCAAAAGAAAATATAATTCGTGTGTGCGGGACCTATATATATATATATATATATATATATATATATATATATATATATATATAGTATTTGAGGTTTTCGTGGAGAGATACCTGTGTTGTATTGTTTTCTCGGGGATTCCGCGTTGATGCTGAGGGTTGGCTCTGAAAAGAACCGGATTCTCGACGTTTCGGCGAACTAACATTCGCCATTCTCAAGAGATATATGCGTCCGTGCGGGTCAACCGTTAGACGCATACTAAGAGCTCATTCGTGCGATGCGAGTACTTATAGCTGTTTGGCTTCGGGTCATGCGCGTTGTGTGCGGTGCTTCGGTTCGGTTGTTTGTTTGTCTTGTTGGTCGTACATGAGTCTGGGATTGCATTTTGAGGGTGGATATGATCGGTCGCCATGGTGGGGGTAGTCTAGTTTTTCTATCTCTATGGCTTCTTTGTATACTAGTGACATTTCGTGGCTAATCTGTGCAACAGTCCTTGAATTTCTAAAGTCCATCCAGTGACCGGTGTTTGTGTGTTGGACAAGTGCCGATGAAACTTTGTCTCTGTGTCTGACTACATGTTCTTGAATCCTAGCAGATATTTTTTTTTCTATTGGTACGTCCAATGTAGGTTTGTTCACATGTTCCGCAAGGTATTTCGTAAATTCCATGGGATTCTAACGGGATGGTGTCTTTAACGCTGCGTAGCATGGAGGATATTTTCTAGTTAGGTTTGAAAATGGTGTCGATGTTGTGTCTTTTAAGGATTCTGGCGATTTTGTCAGTTGATCCATGAACAAATGTTAGGTATGCTGTGCTAACGGGTTTCTGGCGTTCTTCAGTTCTAGCGCTACAGTTCTCTGTACGACGGAAAGCTCTGGATATTAAGCTGTTTGGATATCCATTTGAAGAAAGAGCTTCTCGTAAGTTCCTCAATTCTTTCGGTAAGTTAAGCTGGTCGGCTAGTCTTTTGGATCGGGTGGTCAGAGTGTTGACCACAGATGCTAGTTGTTTGGGATGATGGTGCGAAGAAGCGTTCAGATATCTGCCTGTGTGGGTTGGTTTCCGATACACAGCGTGAATCAAAGTGCCGTCAGGTTTCTTCTGCACCAAAACATCCAAAAAAGGAAGTCATTGATGCTTTCCTATCTCCATTGTGAATTTATATATATATATATATATATATATATATATATATATATATATATATATATATAGGGAAGCGGCCATAGCTGACGGAGCCCCTCTGATACCTTGCGACCCCAGAGGGTATCAAGCGTTACCATGTCAAGCGGGACTCTGACGTGCCGGACCTTTAGTTCCCTTGCCACTCGTGCGATTTATATGAATTCCAAAAGAAAATATAATTCATGTGTGCGGTAGCAACCGGGAATGTAAGTTGGTATGAGACAGCCGTGAGGTCTCCCCTAGAACTTGCATTATAGTAAGGAATGGCATAAATTACTTACGTCTTTCAGAATTTTTAACTCTGGATTTAGTTCCGATCCAGGCCCTCATGAAGACCGAGGGCCACCACCGCGAAATAATGATCTCAACAGCATACTTCCCTGGTGGTGGTAACAGCATACCACCCATGGAAGTACAAAATCTGGTGTAATACTGTATTAGGAGAAGGCAGCCACTCATCCTGGGATATGACGCGAACTCACACAATGAGATGTGGGGCAGCACGGACACCAATAAGAGAGGTGAGTAACTTTTAGAATACCACATTAAAGAAAACTTAATTGTTTACAACGTTGGGAACGCACCAAAATTTGTAACTAAGGTGAGAAATGAGGTACTGGATATTAGGGTAGGTAGCGTTAACGTCAGTTAATTAATTAAAAGTGGGGAGTTTGAAATAAATACACAATGTCAGATCATAGGCTCATACAGTTTGAACTAGAAGGAGCAAGTGAGGAAAACACCCCCATTCTAGATCCCAGACAAACTGTGTGGCCTATGTTTAGTTCCCAACTAAAAGAGAACCTAGAGCAAGTGACAGTGCGAGGTAGTTTCAAACACTACACCGCACTGGAGCAGGCTGTGGGAGAAATAAATGTAGCAATCACCACGGCATTTACATCCAGCTGCCCGGTAAAAACCACGAAGGAGCATAAGGATGAAAAATGGTGCAACAAAAAATTGTCTACATTAAGAGCAGAAGTACATAGGCTTTTCAACAAAGCTAAGAAATACGGAATTTGGGTAGAATAGTCCGAAGTGCTTACCACCTACAGCAAAAAGATCAGAAGGGCAAAAAAAAAACTTTAGGACCTACTGCAAAAACATATAATCCATCCCGGTGACAGCTAGATTGCACAAAACACTAGCGAAGGATGGAGTGGAAATGACAACCACTCTCAAGAGACCAGATTGAAGCTTCACGGAGGATGAAGAGTAGAAAGCTCTCCTCCTACCAGAAACCCATTTGCCGGGATGTAGAAAATACAAAGGAAACGATGGTTTGATGCAACCACGGAGACAAAGTCGGGCTAACTGGAGGAGGGCCGCGTCCTTCTGTACAGAAATCCGAATAAGATAGGCTATTGGCACTTTCCAGCCATTTAAGGCCCCAGGTGTGCCCCAACGGACTAGTTCCCGCCTTCCTACAAAAGGCAGGGAGAGAACTAATGCCATATCTTCTAAGAATCTTTAGAAGTAGTTTAGCGCTAGGATACATACCGGAGCTATAAAGAAGGGCTAAGGTGGCATTCATACCGAAGATGGGGAAGGGAGACACCACTCAACCGAAGTCATTTAGACCAATTAGTCTAAAATGTTTTATGTTAAAACAATAGGAGGTGATCGATAATTACCTTTACGACAATAGAACTGGTAAGTGCATCACTACACAACTGTCAGAATGCATACAGAGGAATGAAATCCACATAAACCGCCCTGTATCAGCTGACAAATGAAATAGAAGCAGCACTGGAGACCAACGAAGTAGCGCTATGTGCCTTCTTGGATATAGAGGGAACCTTTGACAACACCTCACACGAGGCTGTTAAAGCGGCCCTCGAAAGAAGGAATATCGACAGCACTATCTCAAAGTGGATGGGAGAAATGCTGAGAACCAGAACGGCAGAGACGCAAGTGGGAAAGGACACCATTAAGATCTCCACAACTTGAGGGTGCCCACAGGGAGGTGAACTATCACCAATAATTTGGAGCCTGGTAGTTGATGAACTACTGGCTAGGCTGAATGACCTGGACACCAAATATCAAGGTTTTACATAATCATAATCACATAGTCATAATGACCAGAGGGAAGTTTGAGAGACGCTCTGTGAAATCGTTCAGACAGGCCTCAAAGTAACTAGTAGATGGTCGCAAATAGGGACTGGGACAGAGACTCAACCCGAGCAAAACCATGGTGATACTATTTACTAGAAAGAGAAAACTAAACTGCCTACAGTCCATACTGTTAGATGGGAGGACAGCGGAATACAAACAGGAGATAAGATATCTGGGTATCACACTAGATAGCAAACTCCTATGGAATATACACGCTGAGGCAGCGGTAGGTAAAGTCAAACGCGCTCTAATGGTGTGCACCATGATAGTGAGACCTGCGTTCACTTATGGGGCAGTTGCGTGGGGAAGTAGAACCACGCTGGACACTATGAGGAAACAGTTGAAAAGAATCAAAGACTGAAATGTGTCTGCATCTCGGGGCGATGGAGTCTTGTCCGACAGCAACAATGCATCTACTACTGAATCTCACTACGCTGCTCGTGGTGTAAAGGGCTGCCAGATCGGCGATTGCAAGGTTCAGCAAGGAAGGAACAAGCAGAGGTAAAATAATCGGGAATCGGAACCAATATTCCCCGGCTGGAAGCAGTAAAAGACGAAAAGGTATGCAAATACCACTTCGAGAAAACAACACAGCAATGTGATATAATGACGAATCCTCAGCATACCATAGAGAGCAAAATGCTATCATGTGGTAAACAGATGGTTCGAAGACAAAGGAAGGTACTGGTGCAGGAGTGTTTGGACCTCGTACCATATACTTCCAATCCGTGGGAACATTCCCAAGTATTTTCCAAGCAGAGGTACGCGCAATCGAAAGATGTGTACAGTTTAACCTCGACGGGAATTATCGCAAAAAACGAATTGCTATCCTGCCTGACAGCTAAGCAGCCATTAAGGCCATTAGCTCTTACACCATCAGATCTAAACTGGTATGGGACTGTGTGGGAAAGCTAAACAAGCTTGGCAAAAACAATAAAGTAACGCTATACTGGGTACCAGGACACTCGGGAATAGACGGAAACGGAGAAGCCGATCGCCTAGCAAACAAAGGTTCTAGTAGTCCCTTTATAGGTCCGGAACCCTTTTGCGGCATGAGTGTGAACACCATCCACAAAAGTTTAGTTGGAGAAATGAGAGAACAATGGATGCCGCAAAAAGGTTCCGGACCTATAAAGGGACTACTAGAACATTTGTTTGCTAGGCGATCGGCTTTTCCGTTTCCGTCTATTCCCGAGTGTCCTGGTCTCCGGTATAGCGTTACTTTATTGTTTTTGCCAAGCTTGTTTAGCTTTCCCGCACAGTCTCATACCAGTTTAGATCTGATGGTGTAAGAGCTAATGGCCTTAATGGCTGCTTAGCTGTCAGGCAGGATAGCAATTAGTTTTTTGCGATAATTAATATATATATATATATATATATATATATTTATATATATATGTATATATATATATATATATATATATATATATATATATATATATATATATATATATATATATATATATATATATATATATATATATATATATATATATATATATATTTATAATTTCCCAAATTAAGAAACACTTTTCATTGTATTGAAGGATGAAATTATTCAGATTAAATTAATTATGAAAGTTAGTTCATAAACAAACATTTAAAATATGCCGCACTGGTTACTTTTTCTTGAACAAATATTTACATTATCGAATCTAAGGCGTTTATTTGAGGCCAATATTAATGCGTTTAAAACGCATTATTGAGGATTATTTTTAATTTATTATTATTAAGTCATTAAAAAATAAATCGCAGATATCAACGCGTATTTCTGTAGATAGTTATTTCTTTGGTGTAAAATAAAGATTTAGATGCTTTAGATATACAAATTTAGACGTACGATAGGAAGACTGAACGAAAACTGATTGTACAATTGGTCTATCTAAAAAAAATAAAGTCGGGATTTCTAGCCCTACTCCCTATAAGTCGCTCAGTTTAAAGAAATAATATGTCCGTCTAATTCTTGTAAGAAAAATCAGACATGCTTTTTCCAAGGAAATTAAAAGGTGGATTTTACGAGTAAACCAGGAGAATTGTTCTAAAATTTTGTAATTGTAACTTTTACATTTCTTTGTTTAGATAGATGAAATTTTAAAAGTTCATTTATTGAATTATATATAAATCTATTTATATATCATATAAATAGATACACAAACATTTCAAAAACCTCTTTTTTATTACATTTCTTTTATTATCTGAATTTCAATTAATAGGTTTCCCATTACTTTGTATTTAAACATAGAATTATAAATTATAACAAAACTAAAACAATTTGCAAAGTTCATTCTTTGATAAACATTTTACCCTTATTTTACTCCAAAATCGTAATATTTTAGTTACCCCGAAAAGAATAGCCAGTAAGAACTTTTAACCCATCCACAACGCCCAACCAAAATAATTATATTCGCATATTACAAATAAGCATGAATAAATTGATATAAAAAAATATATAAAATACATAATTTTAATATAATTTAAAAATGTATATAAATGACAATTAATTTGTTCTAGATTTATATCGAGAATTGTTCATAGTGTCATTCTCAACACATGCTGCGCACATTGCATTAAACATTAATAAGTTGAACGATATTACAATATTAATTTTATTCCTAGAATTCGAAATAAATTATTTTGTTTAGTTGGTTTCCATTAATTGCTGCATATTTGATCATATATGGCTGCGACTAATAATAAATAGCATACAATGAATTTTGTATAGACTTGACTTTATTGATTTTATTAAGTTCTGAAACGATATATCCCTGGAAAACAAATATATGGGAAAATAAAAACGAGTGTGGTGAAGGACCCCCGTCAGGAATTTTTATTATATTATTATTTTAATTAGAAAATGAAATAGACAAACAAATATAAGTGAAGCATATTTTCAGGTGATAGATAAATCACATCTCGTAAGATTCGAATCCAACATTTCACTGACAATGAGTAATTTACTTTTATTTTCTGAATAAAAATAAACTACTACCTAAATTTTTTTTGGTATTAAGCGTTTGATATTGTTTTTTTTTATTACCCTCTGATTTTTATTTTCTAGTCTGAGCTTATGATTTCTCTATTGTCTGCAGGACGGTAGACATTGTAGAAGGTGGTCGAGGATTCAGTCAGACTATATTGCCACTTTAATCCCTTCGAAGGGGAATGAATGAAAAAACAAACAAAAATTCATCAGTTTCCGTAATGTTTGTAAATTTTTATTTGTATGTTCTGAGACCAACTTACATTAACATACTTAGAGTAAATGACGAGCAAAGATGCAAAAACAAAAGATGGCTTGAAAACCTCTTTCTGTGCCAATAACAAACGTTCTGCAATTTTATCTAAAACTGCTTGAGTTCTTTGAGACTTTGATATCAGATTGTAGTGACACCGGTCACTGAAAATCTGATCTTCTCGAGTATAACAGGTAACTTCAGCTTTCCTAAAACTATGCAGCGACGGTTTCTTTTTTCTTTTTGGGAGGGGTCGTTTGGCTGCAAAGCCTTTCGGCACTACGACCAACTTGATCTATTGTGCTTGACCCTACTACAATTACTCTCCCAGGAATTCAACTTCGTGAACGAAGCCTAAGATTTTTGAGAGGCTTGCTACTCATCTCCAAGGTGATCATTCTTGCGACCCTGAAGTGGGCAAGCCTTATGTGTGCTAGCGCTACACATGTGCACATTATGTATTCAGCGGTTTCTTCATCTGATTCACATAATCTACAGGCAACTTCCTCTGCCTTTCCCATTTTGTGTAGGTGATATCTCACCGGACAATGTCCTGTGAGTATGCCTACCAAAGTTCTGATTTCGCTTCTAGAAAAGCTTAGCATCTGCTGCATTATTGCGGCAGAATAGTTTATGAACATTTTAAATTGCCTCTGTCCTGGCGTGTTGTTCCAGTGGGTTTGCTTTTGCTCTTCTTCCCATTTCTTAGCCCCCTGCCTTAAGTGGGTCTTTGTAAGCCCACAAGTTAGCTCCGGGCCAAAGGAGGGAGCCTCGGCCCCGCTTTTGGCGAGTGCATCGGCAATTTCATTCCCATATATGTCCTGGTGACCCGGTGACCACATTAGCGTGAATCTGTTACCTTTTACCAGTTGCTTCAGGGTTTGTTTACAGTTCCATGTTAATTTGGAATTAAAGTTGTGGGCTTTTAAATTCCTTCGAGCTACCTGGCTGTCCGTTATAATGTAGATTTGCACTCCTTTAAGACGTTTCTTTAGGCACATTTGTGCGCATCTTTCAATTGCTATAAATTCAGCCTGTAGTACCGTGGGAGCCTGGCCCAATTCCGTGGACTTCCTGTGACTCCGACTGTATTTGCCAATGCCTGTACCGTTAGCAGTTTTTGATGCGTCGATGTACCACATGGACGCTTTGTCTTTCAGATTTTCGTTTCTTTGAACACTGCTCTGGCGGTCATTGAAGACCACTTCAACGGCTGTGTCAAAGTCGTATTCTGTAGACAATGTGTCCCAGGGATGCTTAAATTCCTCTCCAATTTGTTCCCTTATTTCCATGTATCTCTGAATATGCGATGTACACCTTAGTCTCAGAGCACTAAGAAGACCATCTTTTTCTACCTGTTTGTGCAGTGGGAGTAGGTCCAACAAAACTTACATTGCTGTGGTTGGAGTAGATTGCATCGTTCCTGTTATACCCAAGCACTCAAGCCGCTGAAGCTTTTGTAGCATGCTTTGGGTCAGCGACGGAAATACTTTATGCCCAAGTTCAATGCTCCACTTGGTGCCTCCAATCCACCTGATTATAAATGATTTCTTAGATCATTTGATGGGCAACTGCTTTTTTAAGTTCCTTACACTGCACAGCATCGTTCGTAACAATTATTATTTGTTTTGTCATGTATTTACTATCTGACAACTCAGTAGGGTAGGTTAGCTCTCCAGTACTTCTGGACTGAATAAGATTATCAACTCGTCTTCGTTTTGTTTTAGGGCAGGAGTCGGAGAACTTTTTCATAGGCCTCAGGCCCGGTAATCGTTCTTTAGAAGTGGTTGGCAACAGGCTGATAATAAACATTTTAAAGATTCTTCTGTGCAAACTGCTCTTGATCCTTCCAAACCTCGACCACTTTTCCTCAAATTTGGTCGCGAAATGATGACCTTCATGTTTCCTACAAATAATCGATACAAATCCTTATTTTGTTTCCTTTCCATGTTTCAGCCATTCTTAAAAAAAACAGTGTTTGGTATGGAATACTATAACTTAAAAATAAAAATAATTAGTTGTGCAACAAAACGCAATCTTGTTTCATATCATTATAAAGTAGATCAATGCAGGTATATTATACATAAATTCTAGAGGAGGGACATGAGGAGACATGGAATGAAAGGGTTGTTTTGTCTACCTAATATGGTCTACTGAACCACTGTGATGTCCGGGTTGAACCCGGTCGGGTGGCAACACTGGTTTATACAATAAATTCATTTATGCTGTGTAATTTAATTTGTATAATAAAATTAGGAGATATACAAATTTTCCATAGCAATTAGTATTATTAATAAAATACCCAAAACCCTGTCTGCCCAAAACTTCACATGATTTGTTGTAAAAACAATTGAAAATTTATTCTTTTAATAAAGCGCAATTAACTTTTCTAGCAGTTTTGGCATATGATTTCCAATTGTGGTAATAAGCTCTTTAACAAATACAGATTTATCAAAACAAAAATCAGAATGTTTCTAAAAATGATAGTTTCTACAGGGTATAACTCCATACAGGGTGTTTAGGTCTGAAGATTATATTTTCAAGGGTGATTAAACAAAAATAAAAAAAAGAAGGTCATAAATAAAATGTCTTAAGAAAAGTTGAATGATATATGACTGTTAAAATTCCCAGTATTCCCAATTTAAATTATCCGTAAATGCGCGGCTGATGGTGGTAACTTTTCAGATCTCTTAAGCTGTTTCATTAGTTCTTACTGCACCATGATTTGAAATAAATTCCTCCGAATAAATCCTAATAACGAAAGCAAAAATGGCTTATCGCACCAACAGTCAATACATGGTCATGTTGTTAATTTATGGGAAAGTATCCAGAATTCTACTGCTGCAAGTCGATGAGCACGCTGAGCAGTTTCGTATCAGACCAACATCTATTCCACATAAATTTATGGCTCTAGTAAATTGTGCACGAGAAACTGGTGTACTGCAAACACGTATAGGTCGTGATGGTGGACCTGAGCGACATCAACAAGTTTTGGGTACTGAAGAAGGAATCTTTAAGCTGGTCGAAGTAAATCTTTCTAGTGGTACTCGACAAATATCTCGTTTAGTTGATGTCTCAAAGCGAAGTAGATGTTTCAAAGCCAATTGTCTGGCGAACACTGCGCGACAGTCAATTGTATCTTATCTATGTACAGAAAGTACAGGCTTTAATCACCCTTTACGATTACAATATTTCCGATGGTTTCTACAAAAACATGTTGAAATTCCAATCTTCTCTTCCAAAGCATCGGCGACTGATTAACCGACAATTTATTGGCCCGAATGTGTTGCTAAATAGATTGGGTAGAAATTGTTATCTCTTCTTTTTGCAAAATCAGTTGATAGAACCATTGGAAGAAGTTCATTTGAATGTACGTGGACAAACGGGGCTTCATCAATATGGCGCACTGCCGCATTTTAATCCTTTTTTTGCCAACATTTAGATAATGTGCTAGAAAATAAGTGGATTGGTCGACGTAGTCCTTTTCCATGACCATGGTCAGCCGATCTTTACCTCCTTTTTTATGGGGCGTAAATGAATTAAGTCCAAGGTATACAACAACGATATAATTGATTTAAGACCAAGTCCTAGTAAAGTATGCCAATTCGGGGATAAGTCGATTGAGACTTTGCATTCAACAACACGGCGATAGCTTTGAACAACTAAGTTTGAACAACAAAGTAGATACCATGAACGAATTTTAAATAATATTTTATTCAATAATAAAAAATCACCAGTTAAAAAAACCACAACATAAAATTTAAAACAGTAATATCCCTCTTATTATGCAAGTTATGTTAAGATATTTTTACATTAGTGACCTTCTTTTAAGATGTTTAATAAACCCTTGTAAATTAAATCACAAGACCGTAAACACCCTGTATATATTTATATGTGGATTTAACTGGTGACGATAGGACAATGAAAGAACAAACGGTTTAAATTTACTAAACTACTAGTTTAGGTTAAATTTAATTAAACAATCAGGCACAAGTTTTTTTAACAAGAGTGTAACCATTGTTAAAAAGATTACAAAAGTTTTTAAAAATTCAGAAAAAGGTTGAAACTAATACAATTCATTTAAGATGAAGAGTATTATGACACTATTAATATATTGAAATAAACAAAATAAAATTGGAAAAGCTCGGTTAAACAGGCCAACGTGCAAGCAACATGACTTGTCAGTCAAGCGGATGATACGCAAAAGACATTTTGAAAACTTAAGACGCAGTATTTATTCGTGTGTATTTGAATTTTTCTTATTGAAATTATTTTAGAATTCCGGCAAGATCTCAAATAGTTCTATAGTTCTCGCTTGAAAATTGCGATAGTTCCAGGGAACTTCGGGCAGAAATCGAGAGAAACAATTTGGGGGGCAACTTCACAACCCCCTTTTTTCAGTAAAAAGAGTCTTGCTGTAATATTAGATTTTTTTTATTTTTTAAAAATTAACAAGTTTTGTAAAAACAAAAATATGTGGAACTATATATGTTTTATCCATTGAGCACTCTAGAACTCCCTATAAAGAACCGGGGAACCGGGAAATTTCAGTTCTTTACAGGGAGTTCTAGAGTTCTTAATAGATAAAACATATCATTCCACTTATTTTTGTTTTATCAAAATTTTGATAATTTTAAAAAAATTAAAAAAAATGTAATAACGGTTTCCGATAGTACTGCGGCAGATAAACAAAAAATGCCTATTACATTTTTTTGTAATATCACAGGGAGTTCTAGAGGTCTCAATAGATAAAACATATCATTCCACTTATTTTTGTTTTATCAAAATTTTGTTAATTTTAAAAAAATTAGAAAAAATCTAATAACGGTTTCCGATAGTACTGCGGCAGATAAACAAAAAATGCCTATTACATTTTTTTGTAATATCAATATTTATAAAGTTATGTATAAAAAACTTTCGACGAAGATAAAAAAGAAATGGAGTACAAATGAGTTCTGATGAGAATTCTGAGTAGCCCCCAAGAGTTCTGAACAAATGACCTATAAAATTTCCTTGTCCAATCAATATTGGAGAAGTTATAAGCAAAAACGCGTCGTTGGCCCCCAAATTGTTTTTCTCGATTACTGCCCGAAATTCCCCGGAACTAATGCAATTTTCAAGCAAGAACTCGAAATCCTGTCAGTACTTAAAAATTTGAATTGAATTGAAAAAATCACTATGTTTTTACCACACTTAGACTATGTAAAAATGTTATAGTATTATAAATTTTTACGCATACCACGACTTAAATTTCGACGTTTGACTGCCATTTTCAAGAAAATGACTTGGACACTTGAAAATGACCGTCAAACGTCGAAACTTAAGTCAGGGTATGTGTAGAAATTTATATTACTGTGAATAACAAGTTGTATAACATTTTTACATAGTCTAAGTGTGGTAAAAACATAGTGCAGTATTTTATGTGTTCCATGCGTGCATATGCAAACTGGTCTGTTTTTTACAGCGAGCAAAAAAAAGGTTTTAAATTAATTAAAAATGAAATATAAATGAAAATTAATAAAAATTGACAAAACACTTATGGAAGATAAACTAAAATAAAATAAATAATTAAAGGTGGGAGGATTTCAAAAGATTTATTTATCTGTGAAACCGGTGAATTCAATAATCAATAAAAATATTTTTGTATAGTTGTGAATATATTAATACTACTCTGGAACCTTAAATATTGTAATTGGTTTCTTTTTTTAGGGCGTGTTGTGATAGAAAACAATAGATGTTGCTAAGGTTATTAATGTCAGTTCTAGAATTAACCGCATTATTATGTTTTTGTTTAAAAATCATTTTACTAATTAACCGTTTTCTTATGGAAGTTTCTTTGTCCAGCATAGAACTATTGTCATACGTATGTTGGTTGACAAAACAATGCTGTGTCAAAGCAGTTTTTTGTGGCTTAACCGTAGATTAGGTTAGGTTAGGTTTTTAAAAACCTACTAATTTTACTGTCGAAGATATGATTTGTTATTCTTTTATGAAGATATTGCTTGCATTGAATTGAAAAATTCACCACATGTTTTTACCACACTTAAGTTAA
This sequence comes from Phosphuga atrata, assembly GCA_944588485.1. Classification (NCBI taxonomy): domain Eukaryota; kingdom Metazoa; phylum Arthropoda; class Insecta; order Coleoptera; family Silphidae; genus Phosphuga; species Phosphuga atrata. The sequence goes on from OX155898.1 coordinate 32,193,413, forward strand.
GTGTGATAAAAACATAGTGAATTTTTAAATTCAATGTAAGTATGAATTACCGCGTAGTAACAGGCCCAACCATCCTATTCATAAAGATATTGCTTGGTTTGCCCGATGTAGCAAGAATCACAATCGTTACAATTGATTTTGTAAACTACAATATTAATTCCGTCATTGGACTAGCTACATCTTACTGAAGAAATTCCTAAATGTGTTGTGATTGTAGGGGACAACTTAATTATTTATTGGACTCTTTGTCGCCAGCACTCCGTCAACAAGAACACTATGCTGGTACATAATAATTATTACATCGTAATTAATACATAATAATATAACTACATAATAAAAAAAGGCAAGAAAGTTCACTGACTTAACATAGAATAGTCTAATTTAAAATTTATTAGTTTGTGGTGATGACTAGGTCATGATCCAATCTTTTTAGTTTTTTGGCGCGTTCGTAAAAAATGTGCCACCATTTTTTATTCTTTCAACTTCCCTCAACTACCCCTTGTCTCGTGACCAGTAGCATTCTGAATGAGACATGCTCAGGTCGGTATCTTGCCTCCATTTTGAGATGACAGGGCAATAAAAACGCACGTGTGCAGATGTGTCTTCTTCACCGCACTGGCAGAGTGGCGATGCCCTTTTGCCAAAGCGATGTAGGTAAAACTGAAAATTTCCATGGCCAGTGATAAGTTAGACCGTGTTAGACGTGGTGCGAGAGACAGATCTCCATATTGGTCCACTTGTCGATTGAAGAAATATTGAAGTTTTTAGTCAAAAGACCAGTTCTTGACGCATTCCATCGCCGTTGCAACTCCCTATTAAGGTAGGTGTTGATCCCGTGTTTTATTGCTTGGCTAGGCACTTTTTTGAAAATAACTGCACTATTGTGAGGATCTGGGTCTGTGGAGTCATGACCAGAGGTTTGTCTTGCCAGACTGTCCGCTCTTTCGTTACCTGTCAGGCCGTAATGTGCCCTCACCCAATGGAAGCTTAGATTAGTTTTTTGTGAGACCTCGTTATAGTGCTGCCATGTGTCCAATTGTATCTCGGCTGGAGAGGCCATGTTTTAAAGGGCATCTAGAGCAGATTTGCTATCAGATATTATAGAGCATTCAACCATTACGTCAGGCTTCGAAAGAATTTACGCTAATGCCCGGTTAATTGCAATTAACTCTGCTTGAAATATCGGGCAGTATCGGAGCGCGGGGTAATGATAGCGGTCGGGTAATGGGAGCGATGGTGATTGAACGGAAAGTATGCACATTTGCGCAATTGTATACACTCGGCCGCTTCCGTCAACCATCGAGAAACTTCAACTGACACGATCCGTTAGCGCCTATACGTTAAGTCACGAGGGACGGTTGTGTGTTTTTCGCTCCACGCTTATAAAAAAATGCCGATTGTTAGCGCCAAGATAAGCATAAAGTTATATTATTATTTTATTATGTTTATGCTTATTACATCTCTAGATTCATTTAATAACAAGTCCAATTGGTTAAATTGAGATTGAAAGCAGAATTATATATTTATGTTATTACTTTTCAAAATGGTGGTCAGCGGGTAATGGTAGCCTAGCATGGCTCTCACTAACCGATAAAGCTCCCATTACCCCATGAACTTTCACAATATATTTTCATGTCATTTTTGATACACATATCTTCTTTTTATATTATGTACCACGTAAAGTGTGTTTAGTTAAATTTTCGGGAAAGTAAACATTATGGCTCCCATTTCCAATATGAGCATTAAATAGGCTCTCATTACCCGCAGATGTCGGGTAATGGGAGGGACTGACTTTTTTTGTAAAATCGTTATTGTATCTTAATAAATTATTGTAATTCATTATAATTGCGATTAAAATATACTTAAATTAAACAAATGTGGTTTTTATCCAAATTTTCCCTTAGTAGGCTCCCATTACCCGGTTCTCCCCCACTTAGCCAAACCAAATGTTTCGAAATGAATCTCCTCTTCTTCATTGTATGCTACGAAAGCTGCTCCAATTCCTGCATCTGATTTAGATCCGTCTGCGTATATTCTTATTCGGTGTGAGTTTGTGGGTAACATAGTGTAGACAAGGGAGCGAAAATATTGGTTGTAGGGGACAATGTGAATATTGTTATTGGAGCAATTGACAGATTTTAGGTTGTTATGCAGGAAAGAAATATTAATGAGTGTAAAATGTTGTTTGTTAAGATTAAGGAAAGAGGGGAAAATTGTTATTATTGAGAATTCTATTTATGAGCTCAACAGGGTAGTTATTTTTAATAGCAATCGATTTTAATCGGTCAAAATTCTTTTGTAAGTTTGAATTATCACTGATATTAATAATTTCTCGCCTAAGGGATTTCAAAATAGCAAATTTTTGTGTAAGGGATGCGAAGAAAGGAAGTTGTTGATTAGGTCAGAGGCAATGGGTTTTTTTATACCTTCAGGCGATCTGGTTAATAGTAAATCGAGAAATGGTAAAGACTTATTATTCTCAATCTCAATAGTGAACTTTTCATCATAGTTGTTGAAATAGTTAGAAATATAGTTAATTTGGTTACTATGGATGGCAGTGAGCAAATTATCATTAGTAATATCCCTAGGACATTGATAATAGACGAGATAATTTTGTGAGCTGTTACCAAGCAACGAGCTTGAAAAATTTGTCATAAAATTATAAGGCATTTGTTAATGTTAGAGGGATATTCGGCGGAAATTTTTTTGACAAAAAATTTATAACTTAACACAACGAAACATAACCCGTCGTTCTGTCTCATATTGACCGCCCAATCCTTTAGTATCAACGCCAATTCTTCAAAGCTTCTATGTTTATCTTCTTCTTTCGAATAGTCCTACTTTGGACCACGCTGGTTCAACTGTTGGGCTTTGACTTTTGCCCAGTATTGTCGCATCTTCTGCCGGTGTAACTTCTTTCTCTCTTCTGTTCAGGGGGTACCTTTCCTTCGAGGTTTTTCCTGAAATCCACGGACTTCCTTCAGGGTGCGTCTCACAGACTGTCTGTTTTTGAGATCTGTTATTCCCAGTTCTTCAATATCCTTCTTGGTCTCTGTCAACCAAGTGGTATGAAGCTTCTTGTTTTGCCAGAAGGTGAACAGTTGGACAGTTGGTTAGTCAGTTTGGAGGCAATCTTGCAACGTGGCCATAGAAAGCTCCCCTTCTTTTCCTTGCACAGTCAGAGAGCATCTCAATATGTTCGTAGTGCTCAGAGTTATGCCGCCTTCGGAATTCCCCATCTTCCTTTACCGGGCCTAGGATCTTCCTCAGGATTCTCCTCTCTCTGATGTCCAATTTCTCTATTAGACCCCTTCGGTTCAAGAAAAGACACTCCATGGCATACAGGGCTTCTGGTAGTAAGACTGATGTGTAGTGCTTAAGTTTCAGGTTGCGTGACAGGCATTTCTTATTGTAAGTGTTCTTAGTCAGCCGATAGGCTAGTTCTAATTTGCTGACTCTCTTGGATAATGATGCTCTTTCTGATAAGTTGGGTTCAATCCATTCGCCGAGATACTTCAATTTCTCAGTCCTCTTGATGTATCCCTGTTCTAGTAACATCTCTCTGTTTGATTCTCTGATGTTGGTGAAGAATTCTGTTCGACCCACTTTGGCAGCCTGTTTTCTGAGGCAGTTTACCTGCATTGTTGCCATCTCAAGAGAATCAGCAAACAGCGCTATGTCATCTGCAAAGGCCAGGCAATCTACAACCAGTCCATCGTTCTTACGTCCCAGGTAGATACCACTCTGAGCACCCAAATTGTTCAGTTCCTTGCGCCATTCTCTCATAACCTTTTCAAGGACACAGTTGAAGAGAAGTGGGGAAAGTCCATCTTCTTTCAACTTCTTCAACTCTTTTCTTCAACTTCTTCAAACTTCTTCAACTTCCATACTCTCCGGATCTTGCACTAATAGATTATCACCTTTTCCTCGCCATGTCTAACGAAATGAGGGGATTAACCTTCGCCAATGATGAAGACCTTCAGAACTGACTTAACAACTACTTCCAAACCAGACCCGCCGATTTTTAGCGAAACGGCATCAACAAATTGGTTGATTGGTGGGAGCAGGTCGTAAACAACAACGGAGAATATGTAGTTGATTAATTTGCTGCTTTAATTGTTCTTGCTTTCAATAAAACTTTATAAGAAGAAAACTCTACCAATGTATTTGACAACCAATAATTAAACGGTAAACTCTAAAGTCGTTTATTATTTCACCGAAATGTGTTTGATATCTATTAGATATTTAATGAGTTTTTAATGAGTGATTTTGAGTGAGTGATAGGCCTAGTTAGCAAGTAAGATGAAATAGACTTTCTGAGAATCAACTCAGTTTTATTTCTATTGTCACCAGTTTCACATTAAAATATAACGCCTTATTGTACATTAATCACATAATACCCTGTATATAGTTGTTAATGTCGGAAATGTTAAGCCTACATGTGAAAGTTTGACACCCTCTATTAAAAATATTTATTATTTGATTGAGTTATTAGAATTAGGAATGACTAGACTTCCTTGGAACTATAAATGAAGTACTTGTTTAAGAACTTGTATTGATTTGTTGTAAGTTTTATTAGATAAAAAGGAGTGAGTTAGTAGTGTGTGTTCAACTATATTAGTGAATACGGAATAGAGCACTGTACTAAGTTGGTCAATATATAGAACTCGAGGGAACAGCACATGGCTGAAATGCGAATGTAAAGTGAATTTATGTCGTACGGAGGATGAATAAAAAATAAAATGTAAAAAAAAAGATGAGATCTTTCTAAGCACAAAAGAAATAACGTATAAGAAATAACGGAAATGAAAGAATTTTTTTTTTCCAAATAAACTTCAATCATGATTTATTATTTTTATTTAAAAAATTAATAATAGAAATCATAAAACAACTTTATTTGTTTAGTTATTGGAAATAGGATATTAATAAAAGCCTTTTATAACTTTTATATTTATTTCCATTCCATTTCATAAATACAACATTGTTCTGGTTATCAATACATTGTGACTTCGGATTCTTTGTGAATAAATGTGTGGTGCTTGGTTGCATGTATGAAATAAACCAACGTAAGTAGGCGTTAATACACATATGGCGAAGAACGCGCCGCATTTGGAATAGCAACTACAATGATTTATTGTACACATTTTTACTGAGGATTATTAGCAATGTTTTTAGAGCAATTATTTACGATTATTTCTACATGACCTTCAAAACTCATCAATCAAACAAATATTTCTCTTGCAGAAACAAACAAAATGTGAAACGAATACGTTTTTGCGCCGAAACATAAATACATAAATCAGTTGTGAAATATTATGGAACAGAATATAATTAAACTGCTATTTTTAATTTTATTTAACAAATCTATAAAAAGAATATATTATGAAATAAAATTATTAGGTTTATAAGAAAATTAATAAACGGAATTCTAATTTGTTGTGTTTGTAAGAGGATTAAATTATAAAGATTACAATACAGAGAGGGAACTTTATGTATTTTGATGTATACAGTAATTTATTTAATAAACGAGTTTATAATCTCTAATATTTAATAACCGAACATAAATAATTTTTTTAACTATGATTTCCGAAAATTTGTTGTTGAATTTATCTACACTTTAACTATTTAAACGGGTAGAACTTATAACGTGTAGAACATTGTATAAAATGTTAGAATCCAATAAATAAGGTATTTGAATATACAGGAAGTTTAACCAAAAATCGTTTATAGTTTGACAAACTAGGCCGTCGACAGAACTTGATAGTAATAGATACAATTTCGCGGTTCTAAAGCGCAACTTCTCGGCAACATATGTTGAACGCTTATGAAACTTCTAACCTAGCTATCATTATTTATGACGTTCTACTAGAAACTGTTAACTAGATTTATAAATGACCGTTATAATAATAAAAGTCAAACAAAATGTCCGCAAGAGATGCTGATATATGCATTTTATAATTGAAGAACGCATTAATATATTTTCAGCGCAGTATATTTAATGCGGGAATATTAATTTAAGAGGTTTTTGAGAGATGAGACGTCGTGAATATAACAGGTCGGTGATAGCTCTAGAAATAATTATGCCAGCTACAAGATAAATGAACGTTCTGCAAATAATTTATTCGGCTGCACGGCATTCAGCCTCCCATAATAACGAAAGTGGAAACTAATAAAATACTATTTATAGACGATTGTTCTATAAATTATTGCGCTTCATAAATCTGATTAATGTTAAGTATATTAAAAAATAATGCATATTTTAAAATTAATATATAAAAAAATATTGCAATCGTTTTGTCATTTTTATGAAAATAAAAAATGGATGTTTTCTATAAATATTACTTTTTGCTGAAATAGGAAATTTACTATTTACGCAAAAAAAGGGAAAATATGTTTAGGTTGTCACTACCAGTGTTGATGTAGAAAGCCAGGTTTATGTGTGTAGATATAATCTAAATGTAATTTCCTAAAAGTTTGTTGGCGTCACACGAAAGATATTGAAATCCAAAAATAATATACAGATATAATTTGTTAAATGCGGACCATTCTAAGCAGTTTTAAATAGGGCAAAGTTGCCTAAGTCGTACTTGCGGATAATTAGTACCGCCCCATTTTTTCGTGATCCATAATACAAGTACGGCCATCTACTTGTGTGTAGCTTCCCTGCTACTTATACAGTCGTTTGCCTATAGATTAGATCAGGTTGCAGCAGTTAACGTGTTTTTATTATCGAAGGTAGGTTCTTTTAATATTTTTAAGCAACATGCTTGCGTATTGCGTTTTTAGATTTTATGCGAATTCTATAAAACATAAATGAAACTGCATGGCATGCTATGAAACTATATCCTTTTTCGATGTTATTTATTATGGATTCAACGCGATATCGAATTTCATAATATTCAAATAGCCGTGTGCAATCCGCAATTGAGCTTACGCCTATTTCGTACTAACATCGCTTTTCTAATTCGTACCAGTACGAATTAGGAATTAGTAATTTAGGTTGCCTAGATTTTTGTTTTAAAATTGGTAATTATATTTTCAAATAATAAATATTTTTAGGGTCTAATTTAGAAGCGTGCATATAATAAATGGTCCAAAAATAATTTGATGCAGCAATCCAAAATTGTACAAAAGGCACATTAAAATTTAATGAAGTATGGCATGTGTACGGTGTTCCAAAGCCTACAGTTAGTCGTCACCTGAAAGGAATACACATTCAAGAATTGGAGGGCGAAATGATTTAACGACGGAAATGGAAGTGGAGCTTGTGAACCTGACTATGGAAGCACACTTTTTCGGTTTAAACATTACCGATTTAAGACGTTTAGCCTTCCAATAACCTGCAAAATATAACTTCGGCGTCGCTTTAACAAAGGAAAAGGATGGACAGGCTGGAAATATCCTTAAGAACCCCTTAATCGACCTAAATTATATACTTAAATCGAATAAAATATTTAAAGTTGGCAAAAACACCCACACACTAAAAATCTGGATGCAAAAAATCTTACTAGAGGGTATGGAATTGTTATGTTGTCTTTGCCAGTTCAAACTATACACAAACTTCAACCCTTGGATAGATCATTCTTTAAGTCCTTAAAACATTATTTTAATAGAAATTCTCTCACGTGAATGCGAAACCACCCTGGCTCTGTGATCAAGCAGTCAAATATTTCTGAAATTTTAGGAATTGCCTATCTTCGTTCAGCTTGTATGCAAACTGCATTATATAGTTTTGAATCATGTGAATTGTGGCCATATAACAGATATAAATTACCTGATGAGGAGCATGTAATTCTGGAAGGTGATAACTCTTAATGCATGATAACTCCATGCAATTAACAGAGCCTGGTCCTTCAAAAAACAATATAAACAATTCTTGCATATCATTAACTGAGTCTTGTCCTTCTACAGCAAGTGTGCCTTTTAATCTAATAAAACCTAGAAAGTCATCTATAAAAGCTGATATAGAAACGTTGTCTCCAATTTGTAAAATTCCGACAATAAAAAAATAAAGAAAACAACCGGATGCAAAGTACTTACTGAGTCTCCATATAAAGTGGAATTAGAAAACAAAACGAATTAAGGACGCAATAAATTAAAAAGAAAAATTGGTATGCCATAAGTTGGTACGAATAAAAGTAGCACAAAAGAAAATTGATACTGCAAAGTATACAATGAAAATGAGGAAATGTCTATGATACAATGCATAAAATGCTTAATATGGGTGCACGAAAAATGTGCAAGAGTAAATGAGAATACGTATTCTTACTACTGTGAGGATTGTGATGTAAATATAGTTAATTATGTGGACAAATTACATTGATTAGAGTTAATTAACGCTAATTAGTAATTGCATATATTGCATATTTGGGCATTCTCATGCATATTTCAGCAAAAGCTGCATATTCTTGTATATTTAAGCCGTTCTTCTTATTTTTTTTATTTCTGGAAATATGCACCGACATTGAAAAAGTTAAATAGTTTTAATTTAAAATTATTAACAGAAAAATATTGTAAACCTAATATACCTGACGAGAGTACCTTAAGAAAAAAATATGTAAATTCTTATTATATGATAACAATGTTGGAAATTAGACAACTAATTTTAATCGTAGATGAAAGTACTGACTTGAGTGGCAGTTATATTGCCCATTTGTTAAGAGGAATTTTTCATGAAGACTATTTTGGAAAATCAAATTTAAGTTCATGGAAACAATTAGAAAAAACTAATCATTTAACAATTACCCGATTTGTAAAAGAAGGTTTATTAAAATTTTTTTTACCCTGTGAAAAAATTTTACTTATGTCAGGTAAATTATACTTATATCATGATAAAAGCAGATCAATTTTTTTTTTGTAACATAATTCACACAACCTGTTTAGCTCACTGTCTAAATCGTGTAGCACAAGATATAAGCAATCGATTTTTCATTGTTAACGATTTAATTAGTAATGTCAAAAAAATATTTTTAAAAGCCCCTTTGAGAGTCCAATTTTATAAGGAGCGAACATTTCCGAATGTTCAATTGGCCCCTGAACCTATTTGGGGTACTGCCAAATGTGGTACGTGGTTAGACGCAGCAATTTTTTATGCCGATAATTTTGCAGGTATTAAAGATATAATTCTCGATTCTCGATCAGTGATTCCAGTGCGGCTTTGGAAAATTGCAAAATATATGTTAAAAGTACGGATTTGCCCCAGCACCTTGCATTTATTAAGGCAAACCATTGCTCCCTCTCAAACTCTATTCACAGACTGGAAACAAAAGGTTTGCCTCTATCAGAATCAATTGAAATTATAGAAGAATTTTATTTGAGAATTTGATATTATACAAGAAGTCCTTTAAAAAGTAAAAGATAGAGTAAATATAGCAATAATTGTAAAAAATAAAAATACGCCAATTACTTCTGTAGATGTTGAAAGAATTTTTCAGACAAGAGACAAAAATTTCTGTTAATTTTTTTTTTAATTATCAATTGTTACAGAAATATGTTAAAAAAAAAACAGTATAGTTTGTGAATTAACTAGTGGTCAAGTTTAGATATAGATTGAATTAAATAGTGTGCGTATATTTTTGTTTAGTTAATAATTGTTAATTAGAATTAAAAAAAATGTGTGAGTATAAATAATGGATGGCCTTAATAATTTCTACCTTTTCTTCGCCAATGTCTGTCATAGTTTTGCATTTTGTACTGCATATATGGTCGAATTGAGTGCACATTTCCTCAAAAATCGATGCATATATATATGCGCATATATTTCGTTTTTTCGGTGCATATAATCCGCCATTTAGTGATGACGAAAGTGGCTAGGGTACGATTTTGGAATAGTACAGTACAATTTAGAAGCTACCATCTTAAATCGTACTTTTTCAGTGGTTTTTAAATGTTCCCTTTTCTGATGTTAAAATATGTTTTTTTTAAATTTTTTCTTATGTTCAAATATTAGCAGTATTAATAAAGTGATGCAATAGCAATTGTTTTCATTAATTTCGTAGACATTTATGACAGTTTCTCCTTAGTCAGTACGATTTAGGCAAGTTTACCCTACGAAGTAATACATACATATCATATATATGTACTACTCATCTAAAGAAGAAAATGACATCTGTAATATTGTATATTTGGTACAGAATCTGGTATTGTAAATTTATTTAAAAAACAAGTTGGTAATTCCGTTCTGCGATTTCACTATAATATTCACCATTTCTGAGAGCAGGTTTTCATTCATTAAAACATATAATTATATAATTTAAATAGTAAATTTTATAGCACAAATCCATTACATACACTCTCTTAACATATGAAAACTCTAAATATATTGGTCTGTTAATGTATAATAATATTAGATAGTTAATAGAATCCGATTAGGAATTTCGGTTAGGTTTTTATTAGGAACAAATTAAGCACGTCGAACTCAGTGTTCGTTACAAATGAGGCAACCGCATAAAGCAGTTATTTGTAACACACGTTCGGAATTCTTTCGGAAGCCACACTTGCTCATTAGGTTATAATGCTGCTACCAACCTACTACCAACCTAGTCTGGTCTGATTTCGGTTTCCTCTTTAGGCAGTTGTTTTTCCTCTTTAGGCAGCCTAATCTTGCCCAAATTCGGATTTCTCTTTAGGTGGCTGTTTGGAAAATACGCTACGGATTTCGCGTTCGACTACCTTTTGAGACAGCAGTACGGAAGCTACACTTGCACGGGTCAACTGTAACTAAATGTGGTTGAAATTTTCCTCTTGTCTTGTCTTGGTGCAAATGCGAATTTATTTAAATACAATTGTACGAAATGCGAATTTATTTAAATACAATTGTACGAATTGTACCCTCTGGGTGACAATTTAAAAACATTCAAAAGAAATTCCGAACGCCTAACGAATGGGACTGCAGTACACATAATTTGAATAGAAGAGTCTCTAAGGTGGCTCAGCTATGTCCGGCATACAGTCGCTAAACTCTGAAAACAGCATCTAAGAATGTTAAAGTGCTATAAATAACAAGATCAGCCACTCACTTTCGCTATTGATCTAGACCGCTGCGTTGACAACCATAACAGCGGAGATGCGTTTACACTGACAACATCTTTTATTTATCGGATTCAGAATATTGATCGCGGGCAGGGAGGTGAACCGGAATCAAAATGGCGAACCCAACAGCGATCGAGCACTTGGACGTCTTCGACTAACTGAGCCCGATCCGGTTCGAAGGACCAATGTTTGGACCGTGTCTCACGAAAATCAAATTTTCCAGTTTGAAACAGGGCCGATCTAATCACTTACCTGTTAGGATCGCTCGCGTCCCCGCCACGTGTGGATCGTGCTTCCGGCGCCTATTTTAAGGGAGGAAATGAGGATAATGGGTGGAGGGATTCCCTTAAAATTGTTGTCTTCCATCCGTTGAATCCTCTGCAGCCCTTTGGCTCTTGATTACACCACCCTGGTTAAACTTAACTTGAAACGATAAATTTAAATGCGTGCACGTGTCGGTCGAGCTTGGTTCGGGCTTCCATTTTTGTCTTTTCGCTTCGCATACTAGAAGCATACTCTCCGAGTAATATAAATTCGCGATGTAAATTGATAAGTAAATCGCGCGATTTCGGCCTAGGTCGATACACCTTTCCCCTTCTGTTAATCGGTGCCGAAATCGATTCAAATGTTGATGATTCAAAATACAGATTTATTAAAATTGGCGCGAACATACATACTGATTAGACTTTTCTAGATATGCCTAAGTGCTGTCATTTGATAGTATAAAATTACGTGTCTTAATTATCGGACCTATTAATAAAGAGATAAATAAAGAAACTTTTTTCAGATGGTTCACGAACTAGCTAGTCTTATCAAGTATTTCAAATAGAATACACGAACTGTCGTCAGATCATGCAATAACTGGGTTTTACACAATCTAACAGATTTCAATATATCACTATGATATTTACATTTTAGAGAGACAATACTGAAATCACAAGCTCAGCATCAAAAAGAGTATCGACAGAGAAAAAAGGAAAAAGAAAATAAAGGTAGAATTGGTAAAACCTTCCTACGTTATAGATAATTATACAAACCTAAAACAATCGGAATACTGCCTGCATATATAAATATATTCAACCTTTTGGCAGCTCTATACCAATTAATGAGTCTTTTTAGTACTACCAAAACAAATCTCATGTGAAATTTGTCAGTTATTTAATAGCTTTCAGTCCACCTTACTGGCACTCAACAAAAACTATTAAAATAACATTGTTTTTAAGGTCGTCTTTCCGATAACTTAAGCATGTAGCCACCTGCAGACGCTTTTCGAGATGAATAAAACCAAAGCTGCACTGATGAGAGATAAATCTCGAAACGCGTCTCGAATCTCTTATAAGAATATAACTTCTTCAAATATATGCATCATTTCTTCGACAGCAACTTTATAATTCACCTTACTTAAATGCAGTACAAAACTAGTGCAAGAAAAATACTTTATAGTGATTCGTATTTGTAGTGATTTGAACTTGGAGTGATTCATAGAATATATATAAATAATCTTTATAGTCCTTAAAAGACTTAAGAATTTTATAAAGATAAAGGAAAAGCTTGAATATATTTATATATTCAAGCTGTGTTCTGCTGTAATAAGTTGGTACTTTCTAGTGAGTTTGAATAAGGAGATTTAGATTGTTTATTCAAATTTGCCAGCATTTTCTGGACAATTCCAACATTCCAGCACAATGTTTGCGTGCACTTCCATTATTTTAATAATAATTAAAAAAAAAGAAGTTGCGCGAGGAACTTCGTTCCTGACTGGGGTCCCCTGGCCGTATACGTTTCATATATATTTTATAATGTCAGTTTAATAGGGACTAACGTACTTTTTCCCCAATCTTGTACTTTGGAACGTGAAGTACACTTCTAATACTAACAAATGGCAACACCAGTTTAATATTGAAAAAAATGGACTTCCGTGTTTTTTTCCCTGCGCCCTTCATTTCTATAAATGTAACGAACTACATGAACAAAAAATATTCAATATCAACAATTGTATATACAAAAAATCATATTTTAATTACAATTGTAAGTACTAAATTAATCATTATATTATGTTCATTAAAAAGTTTTAATGTGATATTATATCATGTAGATAAAGATCAAGTATATATAATTTGTATTCGTAAATAATGTAGGATGTAATAAAAGTACATCCATCACCAATAAACCGCAATAAAACGCATATTATGTATCGTTTTATAAATAATGCGACCGCACTTAACCCTAGTGTTATTGCCATTATAAGCGGTGCGTCGTGTGTATGACTGAACGACCATTTTCACGACGTTTTGTCACTCAATTGATTGATTTATAATCCTTATTACGTTCCATCGTTATTCGATTGCTTGTAATTCGTTCACATACAAATTAGATAAAAAATACCTACTATGTATTAAATATAAAAATAATCAAGTGAATGCGTCAGCAGCTTCTTATTTAGAACATCGACACTGACAAGGTAATACTTGAACTTTTGACGAACTGGAAAAAGTTTTAGTCCGCGATATTTCGGCAATTTTAAAGGAATTCTTACATATTTAAAGACTCACTCCTTTAACTTTAAAATCAGGTGGCATGCTTTAGCCTTTTGATTCCGGTATATTACGAGCTTTCAAGATGCAGGATAATTTCTTATTTGTAAATACTAATATTGAAAATTAAATTGAATATTATTAATGGTACTATATTCGCATAATTTAAACAACAAACACATATAAACAACGAAAGTGCTAAATTTATCATTAACAATATAGCAACAATTAATTCCTCAAGTTAAAAATCAAGTAAGAGATAATTCAAAATAATAATAATAATACAAGCAATAATTACGTGCTCCTAAAAATTAACAAGATAATTTGGCTTCATCACACTAAAAATGAAGTCAACTTTTTTGTTAATATACACTGGCACTGGCACACAATATAGGTTCATTTAAGGAGGTTCGAGCGAATCGCATGTGAAATATTTTTTTCAATTTTAAGCTTTGAAACTTTTTATACATGCAGATCAATACTTTATTTATGTCCTCTCAAAATTTGAAAGTGATCCACCGTTTAGTTTATCCGGAAAATAAAATTCAAAAATGATGTTTTTTCGATTCTTATACAAGGCTCCTATGGTCGACAAGCTTCCGTCACGTCTTTATTTATTTTTTAGATATTAATTTCCCAACTTTAAGGAATAAAAAACTAGATACAAAAAACTTAGATTATATTAAAACACGATAACATTAAAGCAATGTGATGTTCCCGATGTAATTATTTAATTAATTAAAGTTAAATTTTTTATTCGCGATAACAGATGAGAGATGAGATGAGAGATGGAAACATTTTGAACTTTTGAACGTCTGAACTTTTTGAACTTTTGAACAATAATGGGATCCATATCCCATTATTGTTAGTTTTAAAATCGAATGTAAATTTGAAAAAAATAAATTCTTGCAACATACGATAAAAAATTGCAATCTTTACTTAGTAAAAATAACGTATTCCATGAATAGTTTAATTCTATAAATTTTTGTGTAAACAGAGAAATAAAACATTAACATTTGATAGAATACACTCCAGCTTCTTGCATAGATTATCTATAATTTTTTGTCATTTGGTTATTTGAGGTTTTCGGATTGGATTTTTGAAGTTCTTCCTTCATTTGTTTTACATAGCCCCCTTGCCCTTTATAGTTCCAGATTTTATCACAAATTTGTTTGTTTAACCTTTATCAATCCATGCGGATCATATGTCCGTAGAACTGAAGTCGCCGTTTTCTGATCATCACTTCAAGGTTGTCAATTTTGCTATAAATTTCTGCATTGGATCTCAGTCTATAACCTTCCTGTGTTTTCCTAGGTCCATAAATCCGTCTTAAAATTCTTCTTTCTATCTTGAGCAAATTCTCCATTCCGGTTAAATTTGTAGTTTCCCTGCCTTACAATATGACTGGTCTAACAGCTGTATTAAAATGTCGTAATTTTGCATTTATAGACAGGTTATTGTATATTTTTTTTGTACAAAAAATTAATCTTTCCAATTTCCCTTTTTTGTTCTCAATTTCCAATTTATCCGTCCCATTGCTACTAATTATTTCTCCAAGATATTTAAATCGGTCAGTGACCCTGATGCTCCCATAATTTGTTTTTATCATTTTCCTAGTATATTTCTGATCACTTGTCATCATCTCTGTTTTTACCAACTAAATCTGTAAGCCCGATTTTTTTGCCGTTTCTTTTGACTGATCAATTTGGTTAATAGTCTTGTTCAGATTCAGCATACAGCGCTATGTCATCAGCAAATGCTAAACCTTTGACTTTGAGGTTCTGATTCTTTCTACCAATTTTAGCACTTGAATCGTTCTTCTCCCAAAACGTACTCATGACTTTATCCAGGACTAAATTGAAAGGCAGTGGTGATAGACTGTCTTTGCTTAGCCCTGTTTTAACCTCGAAGCGCTGCTAACTTCACTTAAAAATTTGACTCTGGAAATCGTATTAGTTAACGTAAGTTTTATTAAATTTATGGTTTTTCGATCAACTTGGTATTCCTTCAATGGGTCAAAAACCGTATCCCTATCCACTGAATCATACGCTTTCTGAAAATCAACGAATGAGATAAAGATATTCTTTGGCCTGTTGTTGTAATTCTATATCTCTGCAATTACCCCATCCTCGCCTGAGGCTTTATTATTTTTAAATGAGTTGACAATACTTTTAACTTCGTTTACATCTGGTGGCGTAGAGTCAGAATTTTGTTTTCTAAATTTGAAACTCAACTTGTCTGTCGGTTTTGGACAGTTAACAACTTCTCAAAATACGCAGCCAAGATATCACAGTTTTTCTTGTTGTTTGTCATTTTTCTTAAAATTGTTGTCCATTTCCATTATTTGGTACTTTATATATTTTCTTCTAATCGTCCTTAAAGTCTGGTGGGCCATTTTCCTTAATCTTTGTACTTCCTCTAAAGTCATTTAATTTCCGACGAAGTCATTTAATAACATTATTTTATTAAATAAATAATAATTACCAATTTTCAAATTTGTTACGTTATTATAAATTAAAATAATGCATTTTATAAACTATTAGGATAATTGAAAATATAGAAAAATTCAAGCACTATTTTGACTCATTAGTTACGCTCGAACCTCTTTAAGAAATTGCAACTAATACTGGCCTGATAAGCAGAAAACGAATCACCACCCAAGGAGATAGCGATTTTTGGTGTCCGCAAGTTTGCGAAATAGAACATCATCTGCGGTTTTGCTATGAAATCAACTTCAAGAAGTTAGAGGTGTCAATTTCGGGAATGGACCGTTAGAAAAAGGCTTCATGATGTTGGATTTTCTTGTAGAAGGATGTCTACAGGTCCACCATTATAATGCCGGAATTGAATTGTAAAATTAGCTTTTGCCAGAAATCACTTGGCATGTACTAATAATGACTGGTGCAACTTTCTATTTTCAGATGAGTCGCGTTTTTGCCTCACTGGGCCAGACGGACGTCGACTAGTACGGAAAAGATCCGGAAAAAATATGTTCCAGTTTGCATTGATAAGCGACTTCCATTTGGCGGTGGCTCGGTTATCGTTTGGGCAGAAATTTATACACAAGCACGCACTAAGTTGGCCTTCATACAGATTTCATTATCTTCATATTCATGCAGATATATATATATATATATATATATATATATATATATATATATATATATATATATATATATATATATATGTATGTATATATATATATATATATATATATATATATATATATATATATATAGATTGCAAATAATTTGATGTCCTCGTGGAATTTTCTATTTGTACGGCTAAGGGCCTCTTTCACCATCTCCAAGTAAAGCGTTGATTAATTATTTGCTGGTTAGCGTTAATCGGCTATTAAAAGTTACGAATATCTTTTGTCAATTTCCCAAACAAAAATAAAGCTCCGAGCAACAACTTATTGGTTCAGGGAATGACGTTACAAATCTTACTTCACATTCATTCATAATACTTTAAGGTTACTCGTTACGCGTCATTGGCAGTTGTCACTAGTCATTTCTGGTGTTTTTGTGTCGTGTTTTTAAGCGTGTGTTTTTTAATTTGTTTTTTAATCAACATGTATAAAGTATAAAGGGATAGAATTGCAAACTTTTCTTTTAATGAGAGGGACATTTTAGGATCCCTTATACAGAAATACCAAACGATTCTTGAAAATAAACAAAGCTATGCTTCCAAGTGGAAGAAAAAAGAAGCCGCTTGGGAAGTGGCTCAAAAAGGGTGTCAACAGATATTGCTTCAACTCATATCCACTATCACCAAGAAGTAAGCCATCTCTGAATTGTCCAGTTTGAAAGCTTTGTTTCAAAACAGAATTATTGAAAATTGTCTGATCATGGACAGACCCAGGCCATCTTGCTACAATGTCCAATCATTTTAATTGGCTGTCACAAACCACCTGAACATTAATTGAAAAATTACCCTTCCTGTTTCTAAAATTTTTAGCTGAATCACCTCCTGAAATGAAAATCCTGAAAGTTATCTTCCATTGACATGACAACATTAAAAATAAAACATATCGGTTGACTTTACTGTAACATGGATAAAATCTAGAGCTCTAATTTTATCAAAACCATCCTGTACTGTACTTAAGTCGTCAGGGAACTTTATTATAACTAGGCGTAGTTGAGCAATAATCGCAGTAACTTATTTAACAATACGGCAAGCTGTTGGTGAACTGACATCACAAAAATCTGCCGCACTTCTTAATTAGGATCCAGTAGCGAGATACTTTAGTGTTAAAAGTAGACTTGTTTTTGTTGAAACTGCTTGATTTCTGAAATAGAGAATTTTTGAAAACTTTGTTCAGAAGTTCAGTAGATTTTATAGGTTATTAGTAAAATCACATGAATAATAATGAATAAATGATGTGTAATAAATGAATAATGAAATTGAATTATGAGAAAAAAACCACTCACCTTTCCGATTTAGAGATTATTTTATGTTTTATAAAGTTATGTACTTGGTTGACTGCAGACTTGGATGGACGGAATCTATCAAAAAAATCTGTTTCATCTAGGTCCGTAAAATAATCAACACGTAATTTAAGAACACGAATAGTAGGCACTCGTTGCGTCGTAAAATCTTCTATTTCGTCCAATTGATGTTAAATCAACTCATATAAATCCATTCTTACACGAAGCTAGGTTATGTTGTACACAAAATGAGAACGCACAACTGTCAAGTAAACACGCTATTTGGCAGATATGGTGGCAAGTAAGTTACGGGTAGTTTAATCTTATAATTAGTGCTACTCGAACGTCGTGAAATCCGCACATGAAGTTAAGGATGACTTTAACTGGCGGTTAGCCTACTCTACACTTTACTTGTCGTTGGTGAAAGAGGCCCTAAATATATGTAAACTAAAAATTAATAAACCAATCAATTTTTAGGGCAAATTAAAAAAGGTATTCAGTGTTGAATTGGAAAGCAAGTTTTTCGGTTTTTGATTTATTATGAAAATGCTGCAAATTTACGTTTAAAATGTAGTTCGACCTTTGTTATGATGAACTAAGAAAATGAAAATATACTTAAAATAAATTAAAAAGAATAATCACTAATACCGTTAACAGCGACGCCGCATACTTTCAATCCAACTAAGAATAAAATGTGGGTCAATGTTATTCCATTGCTGCAATAGCAACTCTCCTAGCTCCTGTGCAATACTTGGAGCTGGTTTATGCCTTCGGAAATGTCGTCCTAACTCATGTCAGATTTGTTCGATGGGAATCAAGTCGGGACTGAGTGCTGGCCATTTAAACCGACTAATTCCTACCTCGTCCAAATAGTCTCTGAGAAGGAAAAATCTCTAATCATGAAAGTCATAACATGATTGTCTAGAATCTCTGTAATGTATCTGTGAATAAATTTCTGCCCAAACCAGAACCGAGCCACCGTCAAATGCAAGTTGCTTGTCAATGCAAACTGGAGCATATCTTTCTCCGGGTCTTCTCCGTACTCGTCGACGTCCGTCTCGCCCAGTGAGGCAAAAACGCGACTCATCTGAAAATAGGACGTTGCATCAGTCACTATTATTCCATGCCAAGTGATTTCTGGCAAAAGCCAATTTTACAATTCGATGCCGGCATTATAATGGTGGACCTGTAGCCATCCTTCTACAAGAAAATCCAGCAGCATGAAGCCTTCTTCTAACGGTCCATTCCTAAAATTGACACCTTTAGCTTCTTGAAGTTGATTTCGTAGCAAAGCCGCAGATGATGTTCTATTTCGCAAACTTGCGAACACCAAAAAGCGGTCATCTCCTTTGGAGGTGATTCGTTTTCTGCTTATCAGGCCAGTCTTATTTATAATTTCTTAAGTGACCCTAATTTGTGCCAGTGCCAGTATATATTAAAAAAAAACTTTACTCTATTTTAAGTGTGATAAAGCCAAATTATCCTATATTTATTTATAATATCCTATATTTATTTATATTTATTTATATTATTTTTATAAATTATCCCTTACGTGATTTTTAAATTGGGGAATAGATTGTTCAGTTATATTGTTAATGGAGAATTTAGCACTTTTTTTTGTATATATGTGTTTGTTGTTTAAATTATGCAAATATACTAGTATTAACAATATTCAATTTAATTTTCAATATTAGTATTTACCGATAAGAAATTATCCTGCAACTTGAAAGCTCGTAATATACCAAAATCAGAAGGATAAAACATGTGACTTGATTTGAAAGTTAAAGGAGTGTATCTTTAAATATGTAAGAATTCGTTAAAAATTGCCGAAACATCGCGGATATTACGGAAATTTTTTCCAGTTCGTCAAAATTTTAAGTATTACCTTGTCAAAGTTGATTTACTAAATAAGAAGCTTTCAGCATTCATTTGATTAATTTTATATTTGATACATAGTAGGTACTTTTTATCTAATTTGTATGTGAACGAATTACATGCAATCGAATAACGCTGGAACGTAATAAGGATTATAAATCAATCAATTATGGAACAAAACGTCGTGAAAATGATCGTTCAGTCATATACACAACGCACGCACCGCTTATAATGGCAAGAACACTAGGGTTAAGTGCGATCGCATTATTTATAAAACGATAAATAATATGCGTTTTATTGCGGTTTATTGGTGATGGATGTACTTTTAATACACCCTACATTTCGAATACAAACTATATATACTTGATCTTCATCTACATGATATAACATCGCATTATAATTTTGTTAATGAACATATAATGATTAATTTAGTAGGTACAATTAAAATTAAAATATGATTTTTTATATACAATTCTTGCTATTGAATAGTTTTTGTTCAAGTTGTTCGCTACATTTAAACAAATGCTTGTGAACTAAGTACATCCGTTAATTTTCTTCGGAATTTATTTTTCATCAAATTAATTTCGGAAATGAGTTTAGCTAAGATAACCGATATTGATTTCTTTCTGTATTTCAACTATTCTATAATCGTTTTAAAGCAAGACTGTTAATGCTTGCTACATAAGGCAAGCAACATTAATAATTTCCCTTTCAATATCCAATATTCCCTTTCAATCATTTTGATATAATACAATAAACTCGATTGAAAATCAATTATTTGCATTTCAGAATTTTCCAATTTCAACCAATTATTTCTAAATCAAGATCATCAATCTTTTTTATGTCTCAGTAAATTATGAATTTAAAAAATGTTTATATTGAAAAATGTTGAAGAAAATCTATTATTCGATTCCGCATCTATAGTTAAATCTTTAGAGCCGATTTTTCAATCCTCAAATAAACAACTAGATAGCGTTTCTTCGATGAATATTAATATGCGTTAAAAGTTGTTGGTTTTTCAGTGGTCAGATAGTGGTTAACTGATGAATAAAGCCTCAAAAAGGGGAATATAGTTACTTGCTATTTTAAGCAGCAGTGTTTTATCTCTACGATAAGTGTCATGTTTTAGGTTATGTTTAACAGTTTCTTGTTTTGACAGTATGCGTCTAACGGTTGACCCGCACGGACGCATATATCTCTTGGTAATGGCGAATGTTAGTTCGCCGAAACGTCGAGAATCCGCTTCTTTTCCGAGCCAACCCTCAGCATCAACGCGGAATCCCCGAGAAAACAATACAACACAGGTAACTATCCGCGAAAACCTTAAATACAACACACACATATATATATATATATATATATATATATATATATATATATATATATATATATATATATATATATATATATATATATATATATATATATGAAAAGAACCGGATTCTCGACGTTTCGGCGAACTAATATTCGCCATTCTCAAGAGATATATGCGTCCGTGCGGGTCAACCGTTAGACGCATACTGTCAAAACAAGAAACTGTTAAACATAACCTAAAACTCTATATATCTCTTGAGAATGGCGAATATTAGTTCGCCGAAACGTCGAGAATCCGGTTCTTTTCATATATATATATATATATATATATATATATATATATATATATATATATATATATATATATATATATATATATATATATATATATATATATATATATATATATATATATATATATATATATATATATATATATATATATATATATATATATATATATATATATATATATATATATGAAAAGAACCGGATTCTCGACGTTTCGGCGAACTAATATTCGCCATTCTCAAGAGATATATGCGTCCGTGCGGGTCAACCGTTAGACGCATACTGTCAAAACAAGAAACTGTTAAACATAACCTAAAACATGACACTTATCGTAGAGATAAAACACTGCTGCTTAAAATAGCAAGTAACTATATTCCTCTTTTTGAGGCTTTATTCATCAGTTAACCACTATCTGACCATTGAAAAACCAACAACTTATAATGCATATTAATATTCATCGAAGAAACGCTATCTAGTTGTTTATTTGGGGATTGAAAAATCGGCCCTAAAGATTTAACTATAGATACGGAATCGAATAATAGATTTTCTTCTACATTTTTCAATATAAACATTTTTAAAATTCATTATTTACAGACATAAAAAAGATTGATAAACTTGATTTAGAAATAATTGGTTGAAATTAGAAAATTCTGAAATGCAAATAATTGATTTTCAATCGAGTTTATTGTATTATATCAAAATGATTGAAAGGGAATATTGGATATTGAAAGGGAAATTATCAATGTTGCTTGCCTTATGTAGCAAGCATTAACAGTCTTGCTTTAAAACGATTATAGAATAGTTGAAATACAGAAAGAAATCAATATCGGTTATTTTAGCTAAACTCATTTCCGAAATTAATTTGATGAAAAATAAATTCCGAAGAAAATTAACGGATGTAATTAGTTCACAAGCATTTGTTTAAATGTAGCGAACAACTTGAACAAAAACTATTCAATAGCAAGAATTGTATATAAAAAATCATATTTTAATTTCAATTGTACCTACTAAATAAATCATTATATGTTCATTAACAAAATTATAATGTGATGTTATATCATGTAGATGAAGATCAAGTATATATAGTTTGTATTCGAAATGTAGGGTGTATTAAAAGTACATCCATCACCAATAAACCGCAATAAAACGCATATTATTTATCGTCTTATAAATAATGCGATCGCACTTAACCCTAGTGTTCTTGCCATTATAAGCGGTGCGTGCGTTGTGCATATGACTGAACTAAAAATTTGTTCAATAGTAAAATTTTACATAGAAAATAATCTCTATAACTTAACAACAATATTTCAACCGATGTATACTTTCCAAAATTTATGGTGCCGGATATTGCTTATCATAAACCGTATCCTGTTTATTATAGTAAAGGTCCTGTATATTAATAAAATTTTAGAGTTTAAACTCATTCTTTCATCTTACCTCTGCAGTTGCTATTGCAAATATGAGTGGCCAGAGAAGAAAATTCAATACGATGCCGATATCTGACAAAGTGAGCTTGATAAGTGAAGTTGACAAAGGCATTAAAAAGAAAACAGTGATTGCTGAAGACTTTGGGATTCCTCCAAGTACACTTTCTTCAATTATAAGAAACCGCGAAGAAATTTTGAAAAAAGCTGAGTTTGGTGCAGCTAATGATCGCAAACGTTTGAAAAATTGTACCTGCTAAGATATTGACAAAGCTTCTTTGGAAAGGTTTAAAATTGCGCGGGATGAAAATGTGCCTATGCCTGGACCACTTATTACAGAAAAGGTTCTTTATTTTGCTAAAAGCCTGGGACACACTGATTCTGTCTGAAGACAAAAGCGTGGGATATCGATATTCAGCAAGCAACCATAAAATATTGTTTCAGAAAGGCTGGCTTTAAAAAAACAAGACGAAACAAACTATAGTGCAGAAGATGATTACTCTTCATTCAGAATTGAATTCCGCGCAAGACTCATATAAACAGCAGACCGTGGATAATACATTGTCTCTTAATGATTATTTATCTGTAGATGAAGATGCTGTTATGGTTAGGCTACTATCGAACATATGCCAATATTTTAAACAAGATTACAAAACGCAAAGTTGTCTTATCTAACAACGAAAGAGTGCCAATTCCATCCACGAACAAAGAAAACCGTAATTATTGAAATAAGTGTAGCGAATATCTGTGTTCTAAAGACAAACTTCCAAACGAAGAGTACCGCGCACAATTTATTTTGGAGAACTTTGTAGATAGAGAACGTTTTAATGGAAAACAAATGAAAATTACTGACTGAAATAATATATTAATAATCATTATTTTTAATTAATTATAAATATATAACATTATATTAATAATGTATATTTAATTTTGTTTATAAATACTTCGTATGTACACACTTACTTTGAATAAATTGTGTTAAATGAAGTAGTTATGTATTTCTCTAACTCGAATTTTCTATAACTCCATTTTTTTCTCGTGAACTATGGTAATTCGACATAAAGAAGTTCGACATAGGGAAGTTATAGTTAATATTTATGTTTACATAATTAGGAAATCGTTGACTCTTCTAATCTTGGGTTTTTTCTTTGCGTTTTTCATTAAGGGGGCACTTAAAAGGGGGCACCCATTGTGAAACACTTCAAATATAAGAATCTGTAAGTTGCAGATTATAGAAAGAATAAAAAATATACTCAATAGAAAAGTCTTGCAGCATAACAACTACATAAACGAACAGCGAGTTGCCAAACAACAAAAGAATAAAAATCGCTTAACCCAGTTGTTTGCTGGGAGAGACTTAAAATATTCGGTTAAAGAAAGCTTTCTTTTCTTTCAAGGGAACTGTTGTTTTTTTTTCATACACCTTTAAGAAAAGATTTAGCTGTAGCTCAGAAATATTCTTACAGGAAGTACATTATTATTTGTTCCAAACTAAATTTTAAGTTAATTTACAATTTAAAAAAAATCTTGAAATAATTTAAAATGATATATAATACTTCCTCCACCTGGAAATAGGTATATATTTGGGATTTCTTCTTGCCCATGGATATTTTCCCAAAAATTATTCATTCCACATAAATCAAGAGAAAATTTAATTATAAAATGTTAATCAAGTTGATTTAATATAGATATTTATTTAATCCTTCATACTTTAAACTTTTGTTATATCAGGAATATATCACAATATCAAAATATGGTATATCCAATATCCCGTAAAATTGTAACAAAATTTATATCGGATAAACCCTAGCATAATATTGGAATAAGGTTTAAAGATTGACATAAAATGGCAACTGGTCATGCCCCAAAAGAAATAAAGTTTTTAAAAGAAAGTAAATAAAAAACATGGACACATTAGAAGCCATTTACATGCACAAAAAATTCTTTTCATTACAAATTTCAGCAGCCATTATTATCTTTAATCGCATCCTCTGTTATCCCAACAAGTTTTTACGAATGATTAAAAAAATGCAATTACCCACAGTTGATAGTAATCGATTATTTCATAAAAATTAATATTAAGACGAAATATCTCGTAGCTTAGTAGCTTAGTTGCCTTTTGTAAAACTAGTCCAACTGAAGATATTAATGATATATACAGGCTGTTTCAAAAAGTATGTTCGTATTTCGCATGCATATATTTACTAAACTTTAAGACATACCAATATGAAATTTTACACACATATTTACGAACCTCTCAAGTTTACATTACAGATGTTCAATGTGTTCTATATGAGAGGTTCGTAAATATGTGTGTATAGTTTCATAATCGTATGTCTTAAAGTTATGTATAAAATATATGCATCCCAAATACGTATATTCTTTTTGAAACATCCTGTACATTTACATACATTTATATTCTGAAATCACATCAACACGATCAGAATTATTGTGGAACAATCAAACGAGCTTCACTCCCCACTTATACTTACTTATCTTTGTCGATTTTGCTAGGGCTTTTGACAGTATATCACATGATGCGTTATGGGAGGTTCTAGAAACCTAAAATTTCCCACAAGACCTAATCGCAATGACAAAGACGCTGTACAAAAAAGCAAACTGTTGTGTATCTCATGAAGGAAACTAGAGTGAGGCAGGGATGCGTGTTATCGAACCGTTGTGAGTAACACATCCAAAGAAGATCGCCGTAGACATCAATGCCAGAAAATTGGTGTGGATCGGGCATAAGTACAATACGCCAAGACCACCACAACATCGCGAAAATCTCTCTCGATTGTAACCCCCAAGGGAAGGGGAAAAGAGGGAGACCAACGCTAACTGGCTGAGATTGCGACTCAGAAGAAAACCTGGCTGAAGGTACAGGCGCTGGCGAAGAACCAGACTCGATGGCGGATGTTTGTCGAGGCTCTATGCTCCTATAAAGGAGTTATTTGTTTTCTCGGGGATTCTGCGTTGATGTTGATAGTTGGTTCTGAAGAGAACCGGATTCTGGAGGTGTCGACGAACTAACATTCGCCATTTTCAAGAGACATATGGGTCCGTGAACCAGGTAAGTAAAAGTTTAGTAACGTCAGTAAGTTTTAAGGGCAAAAATCGTTTTGGTTTCACATTTTAAAACATTTGAAATATTCAGCGCTCCTTTGCGCTTTTAGTACTTTGAATATAAATTTTGATAATCGTTTCTCAGACTTTTTATGTCATTGGGAATGAAATTATGATTTTTCAAGATCCTTTTGATACTGACATTGAAACCATAGCCCCGTTAATTCAAATGGAAATTATTGATTTATAGTGAAGTTATATATCAGAAAAAACAAATATCAAAATTCATATTTGTTGTAATTTTGTAAGTCTTCCACTGGCCCTTGATAATTTGCATAAATTTGCTCATGGTATTTTTTCTGTTTTTGATACTACTTACTTGTCTAAGAAAACATTCTTCAAAATGAAGCACACAAAGAATGCTTACACATCTAAGTTAACTAATGAGCATCTTAGAAATCTCTGTTTATAATTGGTTCAAGTAAAATTGGTCCACAACTAAAAACGATTATCAGTGGAAAATCACAAACACATAAATCTCATTAGTATTTTATATGTTATTATGTTTATATGTGATTCTTCGTGGGATTAATACAACTATTTGTTCATTATTATGCTTATGTTACATTTTCTTGGTATTATATTTTAGCTGTACTTAAATAGATAAAACGGAGTTATTATCATTGTGTGTATTTTTATCCAACTTACCAGAGCAACAATAACAACAATAAAAAAATTCAAGTGGTCGTTAGTCGTCGTGGGCCGGATTGATCACACTAGTCATTAGCCGTCGCGGACCAATCCGACCCTTTTAAGAGACAGCTGGTTTAAACTAACAGGTATTCACAAAGGGACTAATTAATTACTGCGGTTTCCTTATTTTCAATGTTATTTCATTCTGCTATCAAGCAGTCTCGTGTTTTCAATGATTTTGTACCTGAGTTTTTATTTTTATTTTGAAGAGGCTAACGTAAATAACTTGCTGTAGCCACCCAGATCTTCCGAACTGTCGCCCATCGAACATGTGTGGGGCATGATGGTTAAAAGACTCAAGCCATTTAGCCCATCCTCCACAGATACTAGAAGCTCTCGGGAATGAACAACAGATTGTCTGGGATGCAATATTTTAGGGAGAAATCGACAACCAGGTTGTCGATTTCTTCATGAGGAATCCATGCCCAGAAGGGTCCGGGAGTGTGAAACTATTAGAGGCGGTCCAAAGCATTGTTAATAAAAAATGACTTTATCTTTTGTTTAATAATATTTTAATGAATTAGTGCCTTAGACTAGCAAAACATTTCTGCCAAGCTTGGACCACAAATTCCTAACCATTCTTGGTGTTACATTATAATGGGTGAACAATCTTTTAGTTGAATTTTGAATGCCATTTTTCTAAAGAAGCTGTCAATTTTCGCACCACAATTAGACGACAAAAGGTTTGGTTAGAAACCTCTGCAGACATAAGATGCATTATTTTACTTTAGCACGTTAATTTAGAGCAACGTATTGAAATACCGAAAACTTATTTTCAAAATAGGTCTCATATTGCCTGAATCAGCTATAAATAGCTTAGAAGAAAAGAAACGCCATTGATCGATGGTTCGAAAGTTTATGAGAAATATGCGTGAAACTGGAGTGCTAGTAGAAAATGCGCGTGTCCAGCATAGTCCTCCGAGACGTTCTGCTGAAGTTGTCGTTCTATAGCTAGAGAAGTATGCGAGAACTCAGAAACATCACTTAGCGGCAGAATGCAGCAACTCAATATTAGATGAACCACTCTAAGACAGTTTCCTTTTAAAGACAGTTGAAACTGGAATGCTGGTAGACAATGCTCACATCCAGCATACTCATCCGATTCGTTTACTCGTAAACATCACTTTGAGGCAGAATTTAGTAATTCAATATTAGACGAACCTCTCTGTGGCGGATTCTTAATAAAGACCTCGGTATGTTTCCTTACAAATTGCAACTCATTCATGAAATTAAATTGACCGACCTTAGTGCCCATTCTCGTTTCGCTCAGTGGGCTGTAAACGAGTTGAGTTCACGTTCACGAGTTGAATGATGAGACCGAATTTAACCGAGATTTAACCGAAAAATCATCTTTTCGCACGATGTGCATTTCCATTTTGCCGGCTATGTGAACAAACAAATCTGACGTATTTTCTTGTTTTAGAAAAAAGAAAAAGGATGAAGGAATCCACTTCGAGATACCGTTTGGTGCGAGTATTGATTTTGTATTTTGCGTTTTGTCCGTTATTTGGTCATTTTTCTTCGAAACCTGCGATGGAGTCAGTGCGTTACTGTTACCTTCGATCGTTACAGAGACATGATCACTGATTTTTTGTAGCGCGAATTCAAGGAACTTTATCAAAGTCATATCTGGTTTCAACAAGATATGGCCACGATCAATCTTCTGCGCACCAAATTAAACAACCGCGTTATCAGCCGTTTCGGCCATATGTTCGAGCTGCCTTAAATGTGGGCCCATGTGCGGCCTATTAAAACAAAATGTGTACGCTGACAATCCACCGACAATTGACCGCTTAAAGAAGAACATTCGCGAAGCTATCGCCGAAATATCGCTTGAAACAGTAGCACAAATACTCGATAATTGGTCTTCAAGAATGGCATACTGCTGAGTCTGTCGCGCAGACCATTTAAATGAGATCATGTTCCATACTTAATCGGTACACTCTATAAAATACAAGAAAAATAATCGAAAAATAAGCTCTTATTCCATATGATTTTATTAAAATTTCAACTAAAAGATGGTCCACCATTTATTACTATTAGCGTTGTCTCAGGTTTTATAATTGTTAGAAAGCGGTAACTTTGTAGGGAGGAGGTTTTCATGTTAAAACAAAATTACGATTTATTACTCATCAACGTTTCGCCTTTATTAATTCAGGCCTCTAGAGGATGCTACCATGGAACAAAACTTCTTTATTTGATCAATTATCAAATAATATAATACTGTTACCTATCGTGTGACAAATTACAATTATTAATATAATTATAAATTAAAAACATTTCGCGTATAAATGTAATGGAGTCATCAATAAACCAAGTGTGAGTTAGCAACACACAATTCATTCCAGACTTTAACATAATTTACAGAGGCTTATTGTGTTTAGGACACTTTGTTTAGTGAAGAACTCAATACAAATTAATATAATTCAGCAATATAACAAATTTTTAAGATCTAATAAATGTGGGTTAAATTAAACAGGTTGGTGTATATCTGTATATACCCCTTAACCACCTGGGTCTAAAAACCCGAACGTACATACCCGAGACCGGTCATCGAGACCGCAACTTTTCTTGTAGAATTATACGAAGTTAAAATTATTATTTATGTGCTTTAAGTAGATTAAATTTATTATTATTTATTGGAATT
Source organism: Phosphuga atrata (assembly GCA_944588485.1). Classification (NCBI taxonomy): domain Eukaryota; kingdom Metazoa; phylum Arthropoda; class Insecta; order Coleoptera; family Silphidae; genus Phosphuga; species Phosphuga atrata. The sequence continues at coordinate 32,222,775 of OX155898.1, forward strand.
AGTACAAGTAATAAAACCATATAAAACCTTTAAATATATTTATTTGCAATTTTGTAGCTTATCTAAGTAAAAATCGCTCAAATTAGAACTTTGAAAAATGTGACTAAAGTTACAAATTTCTCTTAATTAAAGCATTAAACTAATATAAAATCATAGATAGAAACAAAAAATAAAAATTTAACATAAAAATTTCAAGGCGCTAATATCACCCTAAATATTTTCGCTGCACTTCGCGACAAATCTTAATTGAGCATTCTGAACACACTGGTTTCTTGCAGCAATGGCATAAGTAGAATGTTTTTCTTTTGAACTTCGGGTCACACATGTAACACGTTTTTCTCTTTGGCAGTTTTGCATCTCCTAGGGGAATTTCTACTTGAATGCCTAGTACACTGCGAATGCATGCGCGAAGTTCATATGATAAATGACAGTTTTCTTGTCTTATTTGCATATGTGGTGTTACTAACTGCCCTGCCAAAAGAGATATAAAATCGAATATTGTCATGTTGGGAGTGTCTTTACAGGAATTATATAAAACAAACGCGTTATTAGCACTTATATCCAGCATTCTAAAAAATAACGCCATAGGCCAACGCCTAGCTCGACGTCCAGTTGAGTAATTTGCACATTTTTGATCTAATGAATCAACCCCACCTTTTGTGTTGTTATAGTACCTACATGATTATTTCAGGTTTTGTGCTCTATTCATCAACAATTTTGGTGTGATGTAAACTAATAATACTGCTACATTTTTTTTTGAATGTACGACACTAAGGTAATGTTATTAGTAAAACCAAAAAGGCTTGTGTTAACATCTCTAGATTTGGATGGCGAAAATTGCAAAAGTAAGTTCATGTGCAAGCTACTAAAACTCTCATAAAGACCCGGGACCGGTCACAGCGGCCGCTCGAATATTTCAAATGATTTTATTACGCGTCTACACACATTTGATGACAAACCCACTTTAGACAATTTATTGCTATGATTCAGTGAACAATTAGCCAGGCGCTGTAAGTTGTAGGTATTATTTTAAACAAAAAAATATACACGATTCGTAAAAACGTTGCGGTCTCAGTGACCGGACCCATGTGGTTAAGGGCCAGCACCATACTGAGAGGCTAGCTGTATCCGTCTTGTCGTTTATACAGTTGTTTGTTCTTTTTATGAAACACATTTCCGATCTTTTTTAAATTGATTTCAAAGTGTAAAATTTTAGTATCTTGGAAATCAAATTTGTGGCCAGTGGTTAATGTATAGTTGGCCAATGCTCTCTTTGGCTGTTGGGATTATTAAGCGGTCTGTAATCTAGACTGTGTTGGGTAATGATAGTCTTCGTTTTGTTTGGCCCACATACGAGGAAAGGCAGTGTGAGGAATTTATTTTATATATTAGATTACTGCTAACCAAAGGGGGAGTACTATCTTTTAGTTTCGAGAAAAGGTTGCAAGCAGTTTTTTGTTGTAAAAGGCCAGTTTTGTGCCCTCATTTTCAAACAATCTCTTGAACTTATGGTTCATTTTTTGGACAATAATGAGCTTTTCATAGATTACTGGTTGGTTGGATAGAAGGTTAGATTAATAGCGGGTTACACGTTGCCAACAGCCAACTCCCTTATTATGTGCAGGTTTTTTTTCATGGAACGAGGTGTGACTAAGTATAGTTTAGTAACTAAGTATAGCCAGTTTAAGGACTCTATTTTTTTTGGGCATACTAGCAACCGATCTGTTGGAGCAGTGAATGGTCAGACAGATAATTGAAAAATCTTCCAGAAGCTGTGGGTTTGCAATACCCACAATAATAATAAAACAATAATAATATATGAACAATAATAATAAATTAACAATAATAATATTTTTTGGGCATACTAGCAACCGATCTGTTGGAGCAGTGATATATTGAAAAATATTTGTATTAACTCCTCAGGGAATCACTTTTGTTAGAAAGCGGTAACTTCGTAGGGAGGAGGTTTTTTTTGTAGCAACCGGTAGAGTCCTGAATTAATAAAGGCGAAACGTTGATGAGTATTAAATAGTAACTTTGTTTTAACATAAAAACCTCTTCCCTACGAAGTTACCGCTTTATAACAATAGTGATAACCTGAGGAGTTAATAAAAATATTTTTTAATATTGGGTGTTATATATTTGTAAGTAGATGAAAATATCATTAAACCTATCGTGTCATCGACGATTCAGATCGGAATTCGAGTTACTATATTATCTCTGTCCATCTGTCACATAAAATACTCACAAAAATTAAACGTCTTTCAATCGATTTGTCTGTGTACTGGCATTTTCTATTTTACTGAAAGCGATATATTAGTATGCAAGTGTCTGGAAGCTGCATGCTAATTGTGTAACTTTATGTATGTACCTCACATCAGTGACATATCCCTGGCATATTATATTAATACAAACATAATTTAACATAATATAAGACAAGTACCCTAAACAATAAACAAGCTTATGTATACTTGAAGAATACATCAAATTTTTAAATCTTCAGTTACTTTAAAAAATAGAAAAACAGCGCAATGTACTCACAAACAATGCAAATACGGCTGGATTGAAATTCCTATTGCCGAATATATTTTTTAGATTTGAGAAATCTTTTATTGGGTTATCAACATGAATACAATTTTCTGTTAACTAAGCTTAAAAAATCTTATCTAGAATGCAGATACTGTTCACTATATAATAAAATGGATTTATTGTTTGTATTACTATATAATTTGTACAAAATTACTGAAAATCTATTTAAGAGGAAAAAAAAATTGCATTTAAACTAGTCTCCTCTGGATTGAAAAGTTCACAATGTTTTTACTACTAATTTTTGTGAAAATATTATATAACTTGTGCAGTAACATAAATCAAGTCATTTTCAAGTCGGTAAAAACATAGTGAATTTTTGAATTCAGAGTAAATTTTTATTACCACGTAGTAACGGTCGCCACCATCTTTTTCATTAAAACTAGTCTAATTTATCTGAATATTTTAACAAGATTGGTTTTCAATCTCTTTTTCAAGAATTATTTAAATACAGATAAGCCTGGTTTTGTGCCGGCTCGATTTACACCGATTCACAATTACGCGCAGGTTGGTGCCGGCCGTGGGATTCCCCAGTTCGGCCAACACCAGATGACTGTAGGCGACGTGTTTCTAATACCAGACACACTTTTGTACGTTGTTTTATTCTATTACCGTGTACGCGAGCAGCCTATTGTGTGTATAAAATTGTTTTAAATGGGTTAGTTTTTATTCTGTTTTTAACTAAAATAAAAAGGGATGGTTATATTTTTAAATTTATTATTATTGAAATTAAAAGAATACTCAAATATTTATAGTTTCATTACAGGCAAAAAAGCACGAAAAACAATCTTCCCAGGCTGAAAAATAGACCTAATTAAATGTTTGTCTGCAGAGCTCTAAATTAACCCCCATCCACTGTGACAATAATCTAGAAAAACGCTGAAAACATTCCGCTCAATAGACAACGGCTGTAAGTGTAAAGTACGTAATTTACAGCCGAGGTAAAAAAAAAAGTAAAAGAGAAAATGGAAAAATAGTATATTTTACAGCAAGAGATGAAAGTGGCGTTTTTTTGGTGAGGTGGGAGTTTGCTCACGGCGCCAGCAAGTTAGCAATCACACCGAACCAGAAAAAAACACTTTCATCTCGAGTAGTAAATGCAATTTTTTCTACTGATTTCGGTTGTAGAATCCATAATTCGACTTTAATAAATCCAATTCGAAGCGAACTGTCAGAACTGTCAAAACAAATGTAATTGTTAGTTTGGCCGTTTCCACGGTAACATATTGCATTCTCATAGAATACTTTTTATGTCAATATGATAGAGTGATACTTTTCAAGTCAAATGTCCTAATTTTATTTCGGTTTTTTAAATAGTTTCAGGCTCGTTTTACGTTTGTACATAAAATATTTCATTGAAATTGATGTAATTAATAAGAAAATCCATGCAAATTTGGTTAGTTTAGTGTTTTAATCGAGAAAATCATAAATTTAAAATGCTCATTTTCGTCTCTAATAGACGTGAAAATATTTTCATCCCCAGAATGAAAAAATGTCACTTTCATGTAGGGTAAGCCGTGGAAAAAATGCCATTTTCACATATATCAGTAGAAAAAAATATTAGCATTATGAGCTGATGACCCCAATCAAAAAAATATTCTTTTAACACAAGTAGTCATATGCGAAAAAGTTAAGTTTTTCTGATTTGAAGACGAAACTTTTTTCCAGCAACGGGTGGTTCACGGGATTCAAATCTCGAAACAATATGAGCAGCATTAAATTAAACGGCGAAGCAGCAGCGTCGATGTGGCAACAGCGGTAGCTTACCCTAAAAAAATTGTGAAATAAGGCAACTACACTGCAAATCTCTTCTTCAATTTTGATGAAATAGGCCTCCATTGGAAGAAGTTGGCCGTCGAACGTTCGCTCTCCTGGATTTAACGCGGCAAAGATAGACTGAATGTTCTCTTGGGATCAAGTGTTTCCGGTTCCTTAAAATTATAGCCAATTGTAGTATACAATTCCCAGAATCTAAAAAAAACTATCATTTTTTGGCTGGGTCACTTAGGAGTTTTTCACATACTGGTATACACATTATTTTTGCCCTACTCTGCTTAAATTGTGTGACAGAAATAACCTTCGAAAGAAAACAATACTCCTATTAGACAATTCTTCAGGGCATCCGCAATATCTTGACACCTTGGCCACGGGATGGTGCGTCAAGGTAATGTACATGCCCCTTAACACAAACTCCATATTACAACCCATGTATCAGGGGGTAATTTCTACCTTTAAAGCGAATTATGTGCGCATAACATTAAAAGAAATGATTAAGGCTATAGATACTAATTCTATTCAGACCGTTAAAGATTATTGGCGATCATACGATGTTTTAAAAGGAATAAAAAATTCTGAAGTTTGCTTTTGACAGCCAATTATTGAAACGGCGTTTGGCGTAAACTTCTGCCTGGATTTATACAAGGTGCGAGAAGTAGCAGTAGAAGAGATAGATAACATTATCACAACGAAGGCGTACACGCGAATGCGGATTCGAAGACGTAACAACCGAAGATGTGACCGAACTGTAAAAGAGGGTTGCCACGGCCTATGGCTTGGTGAACTGACTCGAAGTGTCTCGGATACTCGAATCTGTAGGCGCTTGGTAGTGCTTGTGAATTCCAGAGCCACACCTATCCCACAGTGCGTTGTCTGATAAATCTCGATCCGCTTGTCTTTTCTCGAGCCCCCTCGTACCAGGCGAGTAACTAGCACAAAAAGCAATTTATGTTTCAGAAATAATATTTGTTTGTTTTATTATTATTTACAAGAATTATTATTTACAAGAATGAGAATATTTTATATCCATAGAACATATTTTTCTTAGCATAAATCCAGAAACTACATTATTAATTCTTAGCTCCACTCCGTAATATTACTTTGATTAAATGTAATTAATAAGTTTAATTTGAATAATATTAATTTGAATAAATGTAGATAACTGATATATTTATTATCTGTCAAGATAATTGACAAGTAGCACTTTTTCATTTTTAAAGCACTTTTTCATCTCTACACAGGCCGTAGGAACACTGCACGAGCGTGCTCGTGGATCATAATTCGACTGGCCAAAATCCTTTGATGTCTCTCCATTTACCGACATTTCACGGGAAAGGTCGCGCCACATCCGAGCCATCCCAATTCACTACGAGACATTTCGAGCCTGACCGTTCCCACGACAGTTATGTTATGACGAACTTCGAGTCAGGTGCGCCAAGCCACAGGCCGTGGTAAGCCGCCTTCGGACGTACAACCACTCTCAAATAAAAAATTAGAAGAGTTGAAAAAGGAATTAGAACGCCCTCAATCAGAAAATCCCGAATAAGTAGAAGATGAGAAAGAAAATGATAGGAAATCCCTTAAGACGGCCGATCTAATGCGTATTCTTTCTTCTATAGAACAGTTATGACCTCTGTGAGATGGGGATTTCAATCGGGGCAAAAATGGTAAACCGCCATAGCTGCCGTTCGACTTTATGCTATGATTCTGCAAGAGAGGAAGCCACAATCAAAGCAAATGAAATTGGATACTTTTTTTAAAAAAAGTGTGAGAATTTAATTTCGTACCGACGAACTGGTGACTTAGTATTTATTTTGGAAAAATCATTAATTATTTTATTAATTTAGCGCATGGCTCATCACAACATTCATAGTAATGCAAATAAATGATCACAGGATATATTCGATTGCATTGTTGGTTCCGTTCAGGAGCTCATAAGGTGTCTTCGGTAGGACTTTTGTGGGCATTCAGGAACGCCCAGTGTCTTGCCAACTTGTCCCACAGCTCCGCAGTTGTTCTCAGACATTTTCATGATCTTAACCAGGAGATCCATAGGATTGTCCAGTTGCCGGCTGTTGTAAGTTCATTTAGTTCACGTTTTATAAAATAAAACGGTTTCCAGGGTACACCACGAGGAGGCGAACTAACATTACACCCCATTTAATAATATTAACAGATTATTACTTATTTTGTAAATAATTTAAACTTTATTTATTAAATACATTTATATTTGAATACAGCAGGGCTGTCCAACCAGTCGATCGCGATCTACCAGACGATCGCGACGTGATTTCGACTGATGTGACGGATACTGCACAATTAGTGATATTTATCTGGATGGTATTTGATGATTGGACAGTAATAGAAAAAATATTTAAATTAATACCTATGTACATATTTAGAGTTTTTGATAATTTTGGGAAATTTACTTTGATTACTCCATGTATTACCGGTTGACATAATGGTTTTATTGCTTTATGCCACCAAGATGACAATTATCCACAATTTTTAGCTTATTTTTAGAAATCTTTATAGTAGGCATGATAAGTTGGTTAAGAGCTTTTCAGCAACTTGTAATACTGTTGAAAGCGAATTTAAAAGATGAAAAATTCAAGCATTTTCCAAGCATTGGAAATTTTTTTCAGACATATCAATTATTATTTTTTATCAAGTCAACCTTAACAAAAAGATTATCGAAATTTTTCCCGAAAGTTGTTGAAAAACATTTTCGGACAAGATTTGATGAAGGATCTGTTAAGATTGAAAATATTGAACTATTTTTTTCAAATCTTTTTCAAAAAGATATCAACATAGAGGAAATTGCATGTCAAATATATACAATATTCGAAGCAAATCAGGATACACTAGAATTGAAAATAATCAAACTTCAAAATGATTTGTATTTGAAATGCAAAAATTGTATTTGTAAATACAGTAAAGAGAAATACCCAATCTTGACAAATGCGGCACAAAAATTGATGTCTTGCTTTGGCTCGACGTATTTGGCAGAATCCGAATTTTCTGATTAAAATGTATTAGAACGTATTAAAATAAAAAATAAGAAATTCTTTAACTGATGAACATCTTGATGAATGTTTACTGTTGAATTAAGTATTTAAATTTCCCGCCTTACCATCGTTTAAAATTAATATAAATTGTCGATAATAATGAAATCTGTCTTTTTAATAAAGAATACATATAACGACATTATTTAAGGTATCAACGAGTGTTAGTTAATTATTAATATATAGTCATTAAAATTAATAGTGAATTAAGGTAAAGTGTGGCAATAGCCCACGTTGGGTGGCAGTTTCTGAAATTAAACTAGCTCATGCGCAATAAACCTTTACAGCAGTGGTAACAAAAGAGTTAAATTTGTTGTACCTTACTAAGAGTTACGCAACGGTCCTTGCCACATTGTTCTATATTGGATCGAGGATTCACGCTGCCGCGCGTATGTTGTCTTGATTTATCTGTCCGCTTCGCTGCGAGCAACCTAATCTAACTGGGGTTAAACCCACGGTCCTTGCCACAATGTTCTATATTGGATCGAGAATTCGCGCTGCCGCTCGTAGGTTGTCTTGATTTATCTGTCCGCTTCACGGCGGGTAACCTAATCTAACCGGGGTTAAATCAACGGTCCTTGCCACATTGTTCTATATTGGATCGAGAATTCGCGCTGTCGCGCGTATGTTGTCTTAATTTATCTGCCTGCTTCGCGGCGGGCAACCTAATCTAACCGGGGTTAAACCAACGGTCCTTGAAACATTGTTCTATATTGGAGCGCGAATTTTCGCTGACGCGCGTATGTTGCCTAGATTTATCTATCCGCTTCGCAGCGGGCAACCTATTACAACCGGGGTTTAACCAACGGCGCTTGCCACATTTTATTGGTCTGTGTTGTGGGCTTCCATCCTCGTATTGATCTCAGTTGGTTAAAAATCTCAACGGTCGTTTTGAAGTTTCCGGTCGTCTTGAAAATCATGCGCATTGTCCGGTTATAATCGTCTTTCTTACGACATTTTTTCAGCCACTGGTTTGTTTAGATTTTTACTGTCAAAAAATGTTTGACAGTGGCGCTATAGTCTTACGTGGGCTGTGAGTGGAGTGATCCGTGAATTAATTGGTAAATTATCTCTATCATCGTATGGTCCCGCCTTTGAAAATATTGCCAAATCCATGTAATGCCAACGATCTCATTAGTATAGGTAATCTTATGTTAGTATTTATTATATTTTATATAAGAAAAATTTGAATACTTTTTGTTCCATGCAATGCAAACGATCTCAAAATCAACGCAGCACATATACATTTCGATTTATTTTAATTGTCGTCAATATTATCATACATTTTGAAAAACATATTAAGAATAGAACACATAAATAAAATTTTTTGGATAATAATAATAAATTTGACTTAAATAATTGTGGAGAAAAAACGAAAACAAAAAATATGGATTATTTAACAAAATTATGTAAAATGATAATTATTATTATACACACGAATACAGCTTCTTTTGAAACGCTATTGGCTTACTAATAACTAGATGTCTAGACTGACATCGTCGTGGCATACTTTCAATTAGAGATCTAATCGTTTCTTGAGGGATATCTTCCTATACGCGGATAAGACTTTGTAGCAGCTCCTCAAAACTGTTAGGTGGTGGATGTTGCCTTCGAACCCGGCGCCCCATTGTGTCTCAAAGATGCTCTATTGGACTCAGGTCTGGACTGCATTGCGATGTATTTCACAAATGATAATTATCGTATCTATTGATAATACAAATGAAAACCAATTTTAGAAGCGAGGCTTAATTATTGGAAAAATATACTACTTACGAAAAGCGGCCTACAAAAAGCGTAATAATAAACATTACTATTATACTTGTAATTGATGAATCGGAAAATCGGAATTTATTTTTCGAAATAAATCAGAAAGTATAAGTGGTTCGTTAATTTTGCGGTTGTATGACCCTAATTTTGTTCAAAATCAGATATATAAACTTAAATACTTTTTGTTCCTGATAAAATGTATAATACACATTATATTATAATGGATTATTATTTTCATAAATTTAGCACCACATTAACACTCAAACAATCAAAACTTGAAACGATAAAACTCACGTTTGCTAGAGTGAGAAAATGACTGCAATGAATTTATAAAAGTACACCGGAGAAAAAAACATTATCCTTAATTCGTTTGCGACCAATTTAATAATTAAAGTATTTTTGCTAAATTTGCTAAAAGTGCAGCCCTGCCCTGAGAATAAGAATCTACTTACAAAAATTAATTCCGATTTTCGTTTTAGGTTATTTTTACATGAAAAAAGCTTTTAAATGGCAATATGTTACTCATTTTCTCAAAATTTTCTCCAAATAAATATATAGGGGAAAGTGGCCCCCCGGGGTAAAACGATTATCAACTATTTTACCGAATTTTGTAGCACTATTTAGTTGTTTGAGTGAAAATAGTCTTCGTCACAACGGTTTTAGCATTCTGTCAAAGCGTCAAGGTTGTGTGAGCATTAAGGAAGATATTGTTAAAATAAAATGAAAATTGTGTTGTTTGGTGTAAGCTAAGCATTAATTCAATATGATGTTGTTTAAGTTTAAGTAATTATAATGTAATATTAGTTCTTGCGTTAGTTTCCAATGTTATTCTACAGTATAATCAGCAATGGCTGATTGTTGTAAATCAATACCATAAGGTTATGATTTGATGTTTTTTAGATTTATGCATTTGGGGTAAAACAATCTTCTCGTAAGAGGACCCACAATGCAATGTTTATTTGTTCTTCTTCCATAATTATCGACTTTGGATCTATGCACAGTCCCTAATTGTCGCAGCATTCATACTCATAATTTATATTCCAATTATCTTTTATAAACAACGCACCAAAATTGGAGCGAAATCTCCCTTGTCAATGTTGTGAAACGTGGCATGCCGTATAAAACTATTTTTGTATTGTGGTTTGTGGGAATCCCTCACTGAACCCACTTTTCCACTTGCCTTTTAGCATGCGCCACCCCGATGTAGCATATTTTGCATTCCTCCAGGGTAGGTAGCTCGGACGGTTAGTGCCACCCTGGTTGAAAATGCCTCTGCCTCGGCGGGGAATCAAACCCCGGTCTCCCGCTGGTCAGGCGGGTATGTTGTCCACACTGTCCACATTATATATATATATATATATATATATATATATATATATATATATATATATATATATATATATATATATATATATATATATATCCACATATGTCCACACTACTACTACTACATTTACTTGGAATTTTATTTTTAATTTTACCTACCTTTAACTGAGAGGTTCTATGATCCCAGGGATCATATTACCCCAAATCCAGGGATCATTTTAGACATCCGGGTGTACAAAATGATCATTTACTATACTTTGACAAAAATGTATATGTATATAGATCGTGTTAATTAAATTACATTCTACTCTTACGAAATTATAGGCCGATATGCCAACCTTACAGAAAACTAATAAATTTCATAAAATTCACTGTATAGGTACTTTTTATATTTGTTTTCCCTTAGAGGGATCATTTTGTACCACTTTCCTATATATATATATATATATATATATATATATATATATATATATACATATATATATATATATATATATATATATATATATATATATATGTATATATATATATATATATATATAATTTATTTATGAGGCGTTTAGTATCAAAACCAGTTCAATCCATTTTTATAAATTTTGCAGGAGAGCCAAAAAACATTTCAGGCTCTGCCCATTTAAGTTTTTCGAAAAATAAAAAGATCATTCAGATAACCTTAGGGGCACGATTCGAAATTTATTTTTGTTTTTTATTAGTAGTATTGTATAATTATTTATTAATAAAAATAATTTGGATTGGGCTGGGTTTGCAAAAATTTGAGTTTTTTTATCCTTCCTTTCAAATTTCAATTAAATCTATGTGGCATCTTGATTATATTCACGTATTAGCTTGTAAAATCCAAAGTGTGAGCTAATTTAATCAATTTATTATAATAATGAGTAGGATGGTTGCGACTGTTACTACGTGGTAATTCATACTTACATTGAATTGAAAAATTCATTATGTTTGTACCACACTTATATGCATCCATATTTATCACTTAACATTTTTATATATTATAAGTGTGGTAAAAACATAGTGAATTTTTCAATTCAATGTATTATAATAATGTCGATAAATTGTTATTCTGAATATTCAGTTATATAGAAAATGGTCTAAACTTCTGGTAGGCAATGAAAAGAAATAGACTTCTTCGAATCAGAATTATTAATTTAAAATAAAAAAGGGAGATATTAAAAAAAATGTCATTAGATAAAAGCATTCTCATCAGAGTTCACATTGGCTACATATGCCTTGTCTTTTTAATTATTTTGTTGTTGAAAGTAGTTATTCACGACTTGAGGGATTCGATTTACATCCACTGATCCCCAAAATGCTGAGTGAGCAAATTTTTAACTTCATTAATTTTTGCTGGAACAATAGAAACGCAATAAAATAGCCACAGGGGAAGGAAGAAGGTCCTGAATTGTTTTGTTCCTTCGGCTAATTCTTGATAGCTCCAATGTCCGAATTATAAAAAAGTTCACCTCTTATTTTGATGTCATTTTTCATCCCATTCCTGATGAACAGAAATGATTTGAAAGCTGAAAACTTAAAATGCCACTGACCTGTGATGCGCAAGATCACTTTTACAGCAAAGGAAATTGTGGTTCCCAGGTGAGCGAAAGTTATTCTTCGGGGTCTATCACTGTATTATTCTTCTTTATCTCCTTTTCTATTTGGCCAAATTCGCGATCAGATATGCTGAAGTAAGAAGCGCGCCTGGTGGGCTTTAATAGAAGCATGGATTGAACTGGGTTTAAAAAAACACCAGTTTTTGACACCGGTTTTCGACCGGATCAAGCCGGATAATTTCCAAATCGCTTTGTAGCTTGATAGTATCTACTAAGACCTATCAAGCTACGCAAAAAGAAACTTTTGAAATTTAATGGATTTTTAAAGCTGGTTTTGATACTAAACGCCTCAATATTATTTAACTTTATTGGCATATTTACAACTATTACTATAACAATATAACAAAACAAAACAAACAAAATGAACAAAAAACAGCATAACTAATATCCCGACCCAAAAATACCCCAAATACTCAAACTTAAACCTAAAAGAAACACTTGATGGTTGAAACAACACTTTAAAGAAACAAAAAAATAATTCTACGCCCGCACCAACTTTTCTCCTTCCCTAAACTCTTTCCACAATCACTCCCTTCCACTCTAAAATTTCCCGCATTATGGGCCACCCGCTACCTGATTCGTCCATGCACGCTTCCCAGTCTTTACATTTATTTTTCTTCCCTTCTTCCCATGATAGCCCTTGGCAATCTCCCATCCAATGTGCCCACCTGTCAGTACCCTCTCCGCATAGGGTACACAAATTCTCCCTTTCCTTCAACCAGTACCTTCTTCCCTTTTCTTCGTTGCCGCACCGAAACCTGCCTATCCTATATTGGCTACCGCTGGACCCTCTGATTAGGTACAAAGGAAGTCTGCCGTATACTTTTACCTTGTTGTACTCCCGATTGTATCTGCTTTCGTCTATACGGTATTGTCTCATCTGCATCTCCATCTCCCTAGTCCTTGCACCCAACAATTTTTCACACTTTACGCCTTCCCCTTTCATCCTTCCTACCTCTTCTTTCGACCACCCTACTCGTTCATACATTTTTTTCTATTCATCTCCCCATTTTGCTAGTCTAATAACTCCGACACCTTCCTTCCTTAAACTACTGAACACTTCTTTCAATATCCTTTCATTCCCTAACCTATACACTTTCCTGTCATATCTTTCCACTCTCACTGATGCGTATACTGCAACTTTATACACATTAGCTTCTTGTAGTACCAGATACCCTGGCGTACTCGTTTAAACTAGTTTCAAAGTTTTCTAGTTTCAACGCCCTTTTTATAAATTGAAGTTAACCTTTTCTTCTTATTCTAGCTCGATAATACCCCATATTTTCGCTCCATACAACAAAATACTCCGAATACATGCTTTCCACATTGTCATTTTTGCCACAAACTCTCCTCAAATTTATATTTCCAAGCATTCCAAAACCTGTTAGCAATCACCCATGCTTTCTTACATATGAACTTATTCTGCTCATTATTGGACCCATTACTACCAAACATAAATCCTAAGTATTTGAATCTGCTAACCTTCTCTATAACCTCATACCCCACATCAAGCTTTCCTCTTTCTTACCAACTTTCTTTCTAAACACCATCCACTTAGTCTTCTCTACAGTCACACTTAACATTCTTTTCTCAAAATATCTTTTAATCCTTCCAATCATCTTTTTCATTTCCCCTCTTATTCTTGCTAAAGCAACTATGTCATCCGCGTAAGCTGGAGACCACACTTTCATTCTACCTATTACCACTCTTCCTGCCTTCCCATTTTTTAAAAGCTTTTCTAAGTCAGATATAGGAACATTAAATAGGACAGGGCTAAGTGGACACCCTTGCTTTAATCCTTTCCTAACCCAGAAACTTTCGGATTTTTATTAACTTATTCTTACTATGCAGCTTGTCTTTCCGTATAGATCTGTAACCGCCTTCACTAGCCACCCGCTAATCCCTTTTCCTCTCATCTTTACCCATAGCATTTTTGGTTTACTGTGTCATATGCCGCTTTAAGATCTATGAATACAGCATACACCTTGCTGTGTCAGCTCTTGCTCTATTACGTATTTTAAAGTAACCAGCTGGTCCGTTGTTCCCCTTGCTTTTCTAAATCCCCCTTGTACTTCCGGAATCACTCCTTTTTGCTCAATAATTTCCTGTACTTTCATCTCCACTACTTTTGTATATATCTTATATGATGTATCCATCAGCCTCTATAAATTTCTATTGATGCCTCTGTAAGTTTCTTCTTCTCCCTTATTTCCTGCTTCGAAAATTGGTAAGATGCCCCCTTCCCTCCAGCTTTCTGGAATTGCTTGCTGTCCTTTGAAAATTTTGTTGTATGTTTCGTAGAGTTTTTTCGTACACCGACGCAAGTTTTCACGCTTCATTTGGGATTCCATCCAGACCTGTCGCCTTTCTTCTTTTCAGCCCACCCAGAAATTGCTCTATTTCCTCCCACATAATTTCTGGTCGATGGCCTTCTTCTTCTTTTCCGTCCTCTTCCACTACCTCCTCTGCTCCCTTATCTTCTTTTTTGTCCAGCAACTACATAAAATGTGCTCTCCATCTTTCCATCTTAATTTCATTAACATTCCGGGTAAATTTTTCCACATTTTTGGTAATAAACTTCCATATTTCTGTTTCTCTATTGAGCTTCCATGCCTCCTCCATTTGTTTTATTTGCCACGTCCCTTTTTTCTTCTTCAAGTTCTTTCATTTGGTCCCTCATATTTTTTAATCTACCTGGTGTTTCTCCGCTCTCCTTCTCTTGACATCCTCTCTCAACACTTTTTTCTTGGAAATATATTCTTCATCAACCCATGCGCTGTTATTAGGATCACTCCTGATATTTTTCCATACTATCGCCTCATGGAGTTTAGATACCAGCTGTTCTAGGCTATTCATTGATTCTAGCTTGGTTTACTGTGTCATATGCCGCTTTAAGATCTATGAATACAGCATACACCTTGCTGTGTCAGCTCTTGCTCTATTACGTATTTTAAAGTAACCAGCTGGTTACTTTAACCAGTTTTCCAGGTTGCTCTTAAATCTTTGTACCGCCTCTTTATTCCATATCGCTACTGTTTTCTGCTTCTCCGTCCGTGATTTCTAACCACCGTTTTCCTTTTACCGTTACTTCCAGCAGGAAATGATCCGACTCTATCCTATAACCTCCTTCCATGATGAGTATGTCACTCGTTGCTGCCTCGATTGCTACTACATAGTCTATCACTGACATCCCTCTTCCCCCTACATACGTTGTCTCTCCACTCCAATCCCCTCCGTGCATCCATTTAATTTGTTCCATTTTCTTTCCGCCATCCAGTCAAGCCATTTTCTACCATCCGCGTTGATTATTGTGTCTTTGGATTTTCTTGTTACTTCATGTCCTCCTTCACCGAGCTTTCCAACCTGGCTCTCTCCTATTCTTAAGTTCCAGTCCCCCGCAATTATAACTTTAGACAAGGTTTCCTCCTTTGCTTCCGTCTTATTTCCGTTAATAGTTCTTTTAGTCTTTTATTATTATAAACTATAATACATTTCCATTTATCCCCGTTTAATTTTATCTTTCTTATTTGAATAACTTCGCCGTAATCTTCGCCTCTATAATTCTCTTCTTCTATGTTCTTCTTTACTGCGGTTATTAAACCACCTCTTGGTCGCCCCATGTTAAAATTTCTTTTTGCCCATTTTGACTTCCACGCGAGGTTTTGTTTTGTTGTATAGTTATAGTAATTGTTGTAAATATGCCAATAATGGTAAATAATATAATATATATATATATATATATATATATATATACATATATATATATATATATATATATATATATATATATATATATATATATATATATAAATATATATATATATATATATATATATATATATATATAAATATATATATATATATATATATATATATATATATATATATATGCTAAGTATTAACTTTATATTGTGCTATATATTTCTGTTCATTTTACGCCGATTTTTTACGGTGGTGTCGCTGAATACCGAACCCCGGCACGAAACGAGGTTTACCTGTATTTCAAAACATTGCGATCGTATACTACAGTAAGAGAAACAATTTTGTATAATCCTTTCATAGCAGTTTTTAATAAAGGTGTTTTAAACAGAGTTTACATTATAATACAGTATCTTTGAAGCCAAGCAAAATATTGGTCAACAACATTTTCCATTGATACGGCGAAACTAAGCTTACCCTGAGGTGATTACGTAATAATTAATTCCAACCGGTTGCTTTTATAGCTATCCTGCTATGAAAATGTTTCAAAATTGTAATTAGAATTCTGCATATTCATCCAGTTATCCACTTTACAGCAAATTAGCACCTATATTGCGTATATTTCGCACACATCCCCCATAAAAAAGCTATTCCGGTATCTTTTCTAGGGCATGTCGGGCAATTTAAATAGAAGCCCATTTTCTATATATATTCTCAACCGTTATTCAGGCAGCACTCAATCGCATTATCATTCATGATTGAGAAATAAGACAGTGCTAACTTTTTCCTACCCACCACTTTCCATTCTATTGAGTGATTGTGCGCCGCGGAAGCTCTGTTATTCTTAAAATCATCGTAATCTGTCAACCTAAAAAAATGAATCTTTAAATTTAACAACTCTATATATAATAAGGCTATTTGAAACAAATGTAGTAACATGTTAAGTTTGTTTAAGAAGTTAAATAAATCTATTATCAATTTAGCATATCTGATTAATTATATTTTTTTTTTACATAAGTTGTTAATGTAAAATTATTGAAAGATAACGAAGGAGTGAATCGTCTGTTTATGTTTCGTAAACAGATTTAAGCGAGTTAATGGATTATCGATTGGAACAAGTGCCATATATTTTACAACTCGCAAAAAGTATTAAATTGCGTAATATTTCAAAGTCGAAAGTTCTGCAGAGGAGGAGAAATGGAAAAAAGCGTTTCATGCAAATGTAACCCAAAGTATACACTTTAAATATAGTTTCAGCCGACTATAAATCATCCAAAGTACCTCATATAGATTATCAAATCCTGGTAAAAAAAACTTCTTACAACACTAGTGTGCGGTTTATTTATATACCAATATATTTTTTATATAACATAACAAATATATAAAAAAGCAATGAATTCTACCGTTCCAATAAACAAATGCTGTTTTATTATATTGAAAAAAAAAGTGGAGCTACGCTACCAAAAATATATAAAAATATTTTTATCAAATTATTAGACATAAGTTATATTTCATACAGAAAAGGGTTTTATGATTGATTATAAAAGTAGATAGTAAGCCTACTTTTATACACATTTACTTTTATTACATTTTCTCGTATTTTTGTTGTTCGTATATCAAAATATTGAATATCTTTCAAGGAAAAACACTTCATGGTTCCCCCGGGGAAATCTCTAGAAATGTACCCGATAGCGCATCGCATTTCAATGACAACACGATTTTTCATGCGTCCAAGCATTCGAAATATGAATACGAAAACTATTCCTCAATATTATTTCTCAAATTGAACATGTGGCTCTAAGTGAGCACAATCCGCACAATATTTCGGTATTAAAATGTTTCTATTAATATTTTTAAGCATCCATTTTAATTCCATTGTGAATATAAATTTTGCAGAGAAATTTTTAAATCAAAATTAATACAATTAAATTTAGTGCGAATAGAACAGTTAGTTTCAATATTTGTTTTGAGAAATTGCCATTTTTGCATATCGTAATAATTGTATATGTAAATTATATATTATTTTTCTTTACGATCGACCACTATTTATTAGATAGATAGGTTTCTAGATTTCGGTGGTGATTTGTACTGCAACCTTGTACATCGTTGGTACAATCGTTGGTACTCTAATACTACCTATTAGATACCTATTTATACCGCCTCATCTAGTCCTAATTCCTTAGGAATTCCAGGATGTGTGTGGGATACAAGGACTGCAACTCTTCTGAGTTCATACAGTGGCCGCAAGATACCTCTGTTTGTTGCGGACTAGTGCTTCGCAGTCCTTGAGCAGATGTTTGTGGGTTTTCTTCTTTACGCTTCTGTCGAGCGTATTTAGCTTTCCCACACAGTCTCATACCACTTTGGATTTGATGGTGTATGATCTAATGACCTTGATAGCTGTTTGGCTATCGGACAGGATATCGGTTATCGGATAGTATTTCGTTTTTCGCAATATTTCCTGTGGAGGTTAAATTGTTCAAATATTTCGTTTGCATGTAGCTTTGCTTGGAAGATACTTGGGTAGATTCCCATGGATTCTATGTGGTATGCTGAGAATTCGTCGCCCAATCGGCTTTACTACACATTGCTATGTCGTTTTTCTCGAAATGGTATTTGCATACTATATCGTCTTTTAGTACTTCCGGCCAGGATATCTTGGCAGCTGGGTTGTTTCGTTCTCCTCTCTCGATGAATATTATTATTTACAGCAATAGTGTTTCAAATATAATAAAGTGAATAAATTAAATATTCTGCAAATGTTCTCAGTTTTAAAGCACATTAGGTAGTTGAAGTGTGAATCGAGAACAATAATAATTACATTAGATCATTTAAACTTTTGTTACGTTCCGCATTTAAATTCAATGCGACGTAAAAACTTTTAGTAGATTGTAAATTGTGTATGCGCCGGGAATTTACCCTAGTGATCATTTCTTGAATTGCTAATGGAGCGAAATGAAAAAAAAGAATCAATTATTAATATTATTATAATAGCTAGCAAAAGAGACCATGTTGTCGAATATCTTCTCCAAAGATGAAAATATTTTGGAAATAATAATAAATATATTTAAAGACTGTCCGTTCTTAGTTTATTTTTATAAATAAATGTATTTTAAAAATTAAATTATTATAATTTATTATTTTACTCATGTTGTTTGATTTCTTGAAGAGTTGACATTACAATTTATTATATAAATTCTTTTTCATCAGACGGGCGAAAGCGGTTGTAGATTACACTACACCAGGTGTCACATAGGCAATGGTAGCCCAACAAGCATTTTCAATAAGCGTTGCTGCAAACGTTGTATGATGAGGCTGCTGCCTATTCGGAAAAGGTTCTCCATAAATCCTTGCAGCTGCTCGGCCGTTGCCGTTAGCATCACCATACGCAAAATGCGTATCTGCTAGTTAATATTTTGACTAAAATCTTACCTTTCCAGTAGTAAATACTTATCAAAATCAGCTTTCCAATGTTTTTAGCAAAGACATCAGTTTTTGCTAAATTATTGTATAGATTATCAATATCATTTTTTTTAATGATTTACTTCCGTTCGGTCGACTAACTTTCTCTCTTGAGATTCTCACCCAAAATTGGTATTATTTAAATACTGTGTATAAACTTTATCCAATAATTGGACAACCTCATTTTCATTTCCTTGTCCCATTCCGACTTGTCCAATATCTCGATTTTATGTCGGGAGTTTAAAATTAAACAAGAAATATACCCAATTTGATTTTCGATAATATTTTATCAGCTTATCTCTTGATGCTTGAGAAACAATCAAGAGAGTTTCATCCATGACTGTACGGTTCGGCTTACTATTTTCAAATTCATAAACTTCCGATTCAATTTCGGATATAAGTAATTTAAAGGCTTTAAAATATCCTTGTATCGAATCGTAAAAATATGTATACAATTATAAAGATATCTCTGATAAACATCACCGTTGAATATTATTGCATCAAAATGTAGCGAAGAAACCAGAACTGTCTGTTTACATACACTTTATATTTGGTTACTATTATTATATTCGAACTTCGTCCATGTTCCATCCAGACGAAAATGTAGCGATAACAAACCATAAATGTCTTTTACATAAACCTTCTATTTTGTCGACTATTTGAAATTCATAATAAAAACGATCGAAATAATTTGAAAATGGCTACAACATCTACTCTTTTAATTGAATATGATATATTATAATGAAATGTAATTTTCCCGAGCCCAGAACGAGCAGTTCAAATTTATGCAAGAAATATTACGGCTGCCCGTGTCAGCGTTGTCAAAATTGAAGAAAAAGTATGAACGGGAACAGAAACGAGACTCTCGCGAGAGCGTGACTTCATACGGTCTCGCTGCCGCGTAAATTGAAAATTATTTACTGTCTCGTCTTGTCATGCTCTTACGAGATGAGACGAGGTGAAACGAGAAAAATATCTTTCTCGTATGAAGCCCTAATAATTGCTTAAATATTAAACGATCTATTAAAAAGAAAATATATTGCGGGAAAGATACATTTTTTTCGGTCTAAACCAAAATTGCCGAAATACTGGAAATATTTAAATTATCAAACTAAATAGATAATTTATGCCGCGGCTGAGACCTGCACCCTATTTAAAAATATTGTAGAATCCGAAATAGTGCCAATAAGCTGAAAAAGCACTATTATTATCTCAATCTTTAAAAAAGGCAAGAAAACAGACCCTTCAAATTACCGAGGCATCACATTGATAAACACTATGCCAAAACTATTCACAAAAATACTGGCCCAAAAAATAAACGAGCGAATAACAGTTAACGACGAACAGCAAGGATTTCGACAGAATCGAACTACAATAGACGCAATATTTTTGACCAGGCAAATATCCGAAAAAGCAATTGAGTTCACAAAGCCCGCCTACATCTGCTTTGTTGACCTAAGTAAAGCATTCGACAAGATCAGAATTGCCGATGTGATTGAAGATCTGACTGTGACTGAAGGAAAACGAGGCGCGGGGAAAAACTAACACACTTAATAAAAGACATCAACACTAACAACTATACAATAATAAAAACAAAAACCAAGTCAGCAGACAGGGTACGCGTAAGCGATCGGTCCTATTCAACCTAATAATGGACAACATAATAATGAGTGTGAAAAACCTCAAAGCAGGATATCGGATAGGAAACAAGTCCTTCAACATACCGTGCTACGCGGATGACGCTGTATTAATAGCTGACAATGAAAACGACTTACAACGACTTTTACAGACATTCTCCAAAACAGCAAAGCGATACAACCTTGATATCTCCCATCAAAAAACCAAGTGCATGGTAGCCAGCAGATCAGCAACCAGATGCAAATTAGAACTCTACAACAAGCTGATAGAGCTGGTGATGTGCTTTACCTACCTCGGAGTAGAGATCTCAAGTGACAGAGACCTCAAGCTAGAGGTACAAGCAGCAACGAACAAGGCTCGACGAATATCTGGCGCACGAAATAACATAATCTGGAGAAACAAACACTTATCGCAAGAAGGTAAAATCCGAATATACAAGACAGCAGTAAGGCCAATACTCACATATGCGGCTGAAACAAGGGCCGACACATCATCCACCAAACAAGCGCTGAGAACGACCAAAATGCGGACCCTGAGAGCAATAAGAGGAGTCACATTAAGATACCATATCAGGAACTCTAAGATCAGAGCTGACCTACAAATGCAAGACGTCGTGCGCTGGGCAAGAGCCCGTCGAAGATACTGTCAGGATCACGTGGAACGCATGGCGCCACACCGAATTGTTAAGTAGCCCATGACACAAAAACCCAACGGAACGAAACCACCTGGAAAACCACCGAAGAGATGGACAGACTCCTGGACTTCCAAATCGCAGGAGCCAAAGGACTGAGGAGAAACTTACAGAAACAGGCACATAGTGCCTACACAGAAGGATAAGAAGAAGAAACTAAATAGAATATTATATGGTTAAACCTTATTTAGATCCTAAAATGCAAAGATTAGTCGATTTCTCAATTTTCTATACCTGCTCACTATCGGAACACGGACTCGTGTAGTTGTTTGCAGATTCGCAATGTATTTGTTATACATATTTAGTATAATTAACAATTTTAATTAATGACACTGTGCTAGTCGAAACATATAACAAACTTGAAACTTATCATGTATAGTAAATTCGGGTTGCTTGAATTCAGAGGTGTTAGTCGTTCTTTTAGGTTAGGTCATTTAATCAAGTTTTGTGGACACTGTTATGAATATTTATATATTGTTGAGTTTGAAGATCTTGATATTACTAAATAGTAACATTTGTATCTCTTCCTCAAAGATTATAGATTATTTGACATAATTACAATTTAAAAAACTTTAGCCCGAAGCATTCACCATATTGTAATGTGCAAATAAATTTGATTAGATCATTCTAATCACAACATTGATTTTAATCGGTATATTTTATAAATAAAATAGCATATTTTGTAACCAGGGCGGTAGGTGGTCAATTTGACACGAGAGCGCAATTGTGCTCACTTCGTTCGTGCCCACATTCGCCTGAGAGGACAATTGACAATACCGCCCCTGTTACAAACAATATTTCTTATCACTCATGCGAAGGGATGTATCTTACAAGTTTGGGATCCAGGTGCCATCCAAGAAAAATATAATCAAAAATGAAGAATTCGCTTTTTCAATTGTCTCCGGTGGTGTGGATTCTTCATAAGAACTCTCCTCAGTGTCCGGTATCACCATAGAATTTACACTTTTAGTATTTTTTTAGATTTTAACATTTTCTTTAATTTTAATTTTTATTTTGTAATGAAAAAAATGTCTGTCAGTTTCATGTCACTTTTTTAATATTGAGGCCATGATTGTGTTTATTTTATTTGTTTAATTCTTTTTTTTTAATGTAACCTAGTGATATTGAATATTTGCGTTCGTTGCCTAAGTTACGTGGAAATACAACAAAAAGTGTCTTTCTCGTACTAATAAACGTGCGCCAGATATTACTTTTAACGCATGAGTAATAAAAAATCAGTAAAATTGATAACACTGAAAATTTTAAATCAAAATCCTATTTTCAATTTGAAATAACTATATTAAATGACCTAACCTGAAGAACTGACTAACACCACTGAATTCAGCGTAACCAAAATTACCTTACTGACGAGTTTCTTATATTTTTCTATTAGCATTAGCACAGTGAAGTTACCAGTTTAACGCAAACAATGGTTAAAAGTTCGCGTTTAGCAGACGGGGAAGCCATTTACTTTACTTGATATGTTCCCAGGTTGTTCCAATAAAAGTTGTTAATTTTGTGGACAGAGTTATGGACAGTGTTAAAAAACTGTAGCATGAAACTTCCAACATATTTTAATGATTCTATTTCTCCTGCAAAAAACATGAAAATTTGTATTTTATTCATCAAAATCCTAACATAAGATGGTAACCTAAGATGGTTTTTCGTTGACGCATTTTACCCAAAAAATGAATATCCAATCAAATTATAGAAAAATTGTTTAAATACTGAAAATATTTTGCAAACCACATTTTAATTTGAAATAAGTCGATCAAATAAATTAACCTAATAAAAGAACCCGAAATTACTATAACTCATAAGTTTCAAGATTCTTCCAAAAACGTTGTAAGTTTGGTGCATTTCGGAAACCAATCTCAAAGTTGGTAACTTTTGTATCTTATTTGATCGAGAGTTTAATGCTTTTATTTTAACACAATATCAATCAATCAATTAATGTGATGTTAATATCAATACATATATATATATATATATATATATATATATATATATATATATATATATATATAAATATGTGTTGTTTTGTTTTATCGAGGATTCCGCGTTGATGCTGAGCGTTGGTTCATATATATTTTTTCATATAGTTTATATAGTTTCATATATATATATATATATATATATATATATATATATATATATATATATATATATATATATATATATATATGTTGAATTTGAGGTTTTCGCGGATAGATACCTGTGTCGTTTTGTTTTCTCGGGATTCCGCGTTGATATTGAGGGTTGGTTCTGAAAAGAACCGGATTCTCGACGTTTCAGCGAACTAACATTCGCCATTTTCAAGAGATATATGCGCCCGTGCGGGTCAACCGTTAGACGCATACTGACGCATACGCGTCTAACGGTTGACCCGCACGGACGCATATATCTCTTGAAAATGGCGTATGTTAGTTCGACGAAACGTCGAGAATCCGGTTCTTTTCAGAACCAACCCTCAATATCAACGCGGAATCCCAAGAAAACAAAACGACACAGGTATCTATCCGCGAAAACCTCAAATTCAACATATATATATATATATATATATATATATATATATATATTTATATATATATATATATATATATATATATATATATATATATATATATGTGTGTGTGTTGTATTGTTTTCTCGGGGATTCCGCGTTGATGTTGAGGGTTGGTTCTGAAAAGAACCGGATTCTCGACGTTTCGGCGAACTAACATTCGCCATTCTCAAGAGATATATGCGTCCGTGCGGGTCAACGGTTAGACGCATACTGAGGGTTTAATACAACAATATAGAAACATCGATCGTGTACTATTTTGGAATTTTCATGGCGCGTTTGGAGACGAATTTCTTTTTAAAATGCTATCACTTTTAAATTGTTTATAATCAATTGAAAAAACAAAATGCAACTTTTTCGCATCCAACATCCAAATTATTTACAATAAGTTTTTAAAATACAGAAAAGAAAATCGATCATTTTTTTCTTCAACAATCCAATTTAAAACTCAAATTTGTATGCTATTATGTTTTTATGTAACATTTTCAAATCTCTTTATATAGATATATATCATTTGTATTAATAATACAAATACGTGTGTAAAAGTTAAATGTTTTTTATCACATATATTAAATTCAATATAAATTGAACCATTATACACTTATTATGTTTACTTATATTGAATACAAAATGAACATTGAACCGTTGTTGATACACTCATATAGATAAAATTATTACATTTTTAAGATACAGTTCGCGAATAGTTATTATCTATAACACTAGTTTAATCCATGTTCTAAACTATATTTCTCTACTACCTCGAACTAGATAGTATTTTCTAATATTGAATAAAATATTTTCAAGGATAAAAACATTAAATGATAACTATCTACAAGGAAACTATCTCTACCATCAATTTTACGAATTTAATTCATATAGTTTTAGCCTAGAGGATATAAAACATGTAAACTCCCCGACCTATATTCATAATTGCCTCTACAATCACCGAATCCCTCACGACAACAGAATGAAATACATTCCAAACAAAACAATTACAATAACTGATTTCGAACGCCAAAAAGCACTCACATTTAGACCAAACACGATGAGTTTAACTACCTTCCTCTACTTCCTCCATTTCATAGCACTAATAACTTCACTTATCCTACCCGAACCACAACTAAATTCCTATGAAATGGAGGCATTAGCTTGCTCCGAAAATGTATTATCTATCTACAAACACCAAAGAAGAATATTGTTTTATTCTACTGGAGATAGTCTGGTAGATAAGTTATCCGAGAAAGTTTTGGAGAATGGAGGAGTGACTAATTTGGAACGGGATTTAGTTGAGTATGACGAAAATGTACAGATGTTATTCATCGTTATAAAAGAAATAGATTCTTTGAAGACATTTTTTAAAAAGGTTTATTACACTAGGAGCTTTCGGTCAAGAGCTAATTATTTTATAATCTACCTGGGTGGTGAGAGTATCGATGAAATTTTCGATTTTATTTGGGATTATTCAATAGCAACCGTTTTAGTTTTGGACAAGAAGAATGATATTTACACCAACAGATTGTTTCAAGAAAGTTGTAAAAATTTGGCAAAGAAGTTTCTGTTCAACTGCAAAGGTTTCGATAAAGTAAAAATTGAGCAAGTTTACCAAAGAGACATAGATGATTTCGGGAATTGCACGGTGAGGACGATAGGCTTAAATGTACCCCCCTACGTTATTAACTTCGAAAAGAATTTGGGCATTGAAGTTAATTTTCTTCGAACTTTAGCAAAATTAAAAAACTTCCATTTAGAATTAGTGGAACATAATTTTCCGGGATTGAAATTTGGAAAGAAAATTGGTACTGGGAACTACAGCTGGATGTTAGGAGAGTTGTATAGCGGCAGAGTCGATCTTTCGATTGGGATGATTCCTATGTTGGAAATTTTTTTCTTCACTGATTTTGAGTTTAATTTACACGGAATTTCGAGTCAATTGAAGATATTCGTTCCAAAAGCTAAAAGACTTCAGCCGTGGAAAAATCTTCTGAAAATTTTCAATCCAACGATATGGGTTTTAATAATAGTAACTTCGTTGTGTACTTATTTGGTTACTAAGTTAAATCTTAACATTTTTGGGTATAAAAGAAATATTAAAGTTCTTCGTTGTTTTGATTTATACAAAATCTCATTTTTACAACCAGTTGCGGCTCCAAAGACAATCTTCGGGAAAATAATCTACTTATTTTGGACCACCTTTATGTTCATCCTAACCAGCGGTTTCAGCACAACCTTAATCACCTTCCTTACTATACCATCCTACGAACACCAAATTAGCACAGTTCACGAGTTAAGCCAATCGGGCTTACCAATTTCAGGGAACTTCTATCACATAATGTTCATAACTAATCAACAAACCTTAAAGTCCATTAAAATAATTCAGTGTAAATTTCAAATTGAATGTCTACAAAACCTTGTGTTCCACAGAAACACCTCAGTGATTGCAGATGTTAAAAATATGAATTACAAAAGAGATTTAGAGTGGAACGGCGAGGAAAATGCTGTCGCGCTTACCGACTGGATCTACGACTATAGTTTGGTAACTATTCTGAGGAAAGGTTTCCCATTGGGTGATTTAGTGAGCAGATCGATTATGCACTACCGGGAACATGGATTCCTCCTTAAATGGTACAAGGACAGTATATCAAACGCCCAGAAAACGGAAAATTTTCCTAGCAAAACTTTAACCTTAGCGCACCTGCAGCTAGTTTTCTCCATATACGGCTTGGGCGTTTGTATTAGTCTAAGCATTTTACTTTGGGAGATTTATTATGTCAAACGATCCAACACTATATTTATAAATGTAAACAGAATGACCAGATTGGAATAGATTAAGTAAGTAAGTAAAAAATCCAGATTTGATAGATTGTATAACAGTAAGTTAATCACACCAAATAAGATCAGGCAAAATGAGACAAAATAAAATAGAATAGCTTAGACCAAATAATACCAAAGAAAACCAGAGAAGATCAAACAGCCTCAGAGAAGACTAAACTACTGCAGACAAGACCATACAAGACTAGAAACTATAAAACTAAACAAGACAAAATTTGACCAAGTAAGATCAAACAAGAGACAAAAATGATTTGACAAAACAGGCCAAAACTGTATTGACAATATTATTTAGGTATGTATGCCTTTACAGAAAGATACGATTGAGTTAAAATTTTAACTATTCATTTTCAGCACCTGCTCTAAAGATGTGAGAGATCTCTCTGAGAAAAATGTTAATAAAGAACCTTTCAAAAATAAATTAATTTTCTTTCAAACATGATAAAAAGTGATTCATATAGAGGTACTTTCGGTAATTCAATGGATTTTTTTGGCAGATGAAGCGTGAGTCGTGTTAACCTATCATGGTATTTTGGTTCAGTATTGTTTGACATTTCATCATAGAAAGATAAATTATAAAGCGAAAATCAGCGTTTTACGAGGAATGTGTTTCGTGTAGACAAGTTTGAAAGCCAATTTATATTATTAGATAATACAGGACCAGATAGACCACATCCAGCAAGTAGTGAAGAAAATATTGCGGCGGTAGCTGAGAGTACTGAGCGATGATAGTGAAGAATCGATTCGTCGCCGTTCGCAACAGCTTGGCTTGTCGTATGCAATAAATTAGCGTATTTTACGTAAGGATCTTGGTTTAAAAGCATATAAAATTCAACTCGTGCACGAATTGGAGCCAATTGACTTACCGAATTGTCACCGGTTTAGTCTTTGGACTTTTGTAATGCTTTAAGGAAATCCACTGTTTACGACAAAAAAATTGTTTAGTGATGCGACATTTCTGGCCTAATGGATATGTCAACAAACAAAATTGCCGAATTGAGTCTGAAGAGCAACCTGAATAGATTCAAGAGCTGCCATTGCATTTAGACAAAACAACTGTTGGTGTGGTTTTTGGGCCGGTGGACTGAGCAACTGAAAGCTAACATTACCCGCGTTATTTGCCAACGACCACTCCATATACTCGGACGCGTTATCGAAAATTGGAGCTGCAGAATGCACCATGTTAACTTCAGTTACGGACAATATATGAAACAAATAATCTTTAAAAAATCAATGTAAAGAATGGTTCTTATGTATGATAATAAAGGTAATCCTATAAAGCTGTACCTTCTTATTTTTTTAGTTTTGAAAAAAGTACCCCCGAATAAATCACCAAATATACAGTATAATCTCGGTAATTCGGTCGTTGGTTAATCGGACGACACGTTCAGTAATCTATATTATGCATATTATATAGTGATGAGGTGGTTAGAAGATGAATCTCTTTAAAAAATGGCTTGCAGAGTTGTTGCCTATTTATCACAGTTATTGATCTGATAACTTGCAACGATTTGATAAATTTACCATGTTTTAACCTCACTTATAATTTGTAAAAATATTATATAACTTGTTATTCATAATTATATAAATTTAGACACTTATAACGCCTTGAGTTTCAACTGTTAAAGGTCATTTTCAAGTGATAGCAGGGATAACTTGCTTTTGAGATCTCAAACCATCACCAATTAATGGTAAAGTATCCCACACTATAATTCACAAATAATTAAAACATTTTCTTTTGCTGAGAAGCATGACTTCTCAAAAGGAACGTGTTGATATTAATCTCTTCTACAATAATATATTATATAGAAAAATTGTAGAGAAATACACAGTTTCTCTACAATTTTTCTACCAAATGAATACATGATTCTATCCTATTACTTAGTTCATCTTCAATTTTGAAGAATAAGTCTTGCCTTCTTAATGTTTGGAATAATGTATAACATGTCTTATATGCGTTAGCACAAAAAGATAGTATGTTCTAGTCCCGTCTGCTCTTATGAGCTCCACCCATGTAATTTACCATAAATCGGGTGGAGCAAAACTGCCCTCCAGCACCTAGCTTATCAGTAGTTCTGAACGTGCTCGAGCGTGATGTGCAGATGGCGATGCAGATGATTGCAGATATATTAGGGGTTGATTCAAATGGGTATGCAATTATTTTGCATCTCGTCCAATTACTCTTCCATTTAATCCGGCAAGCGATTTTACTACAATGTGCCAAATTTCAAGGTCAATTTTACTATAGGTCTTTGTCGCAATTTATTTTATTTCTTAATAAATTGATTAAATAAAATTAATTTAATATATATTGTGTTTTTCTAATGCATGTGCTATAGATGACGTTTAATTCAAGTTAGATAGTGTTGCTTATTTCAAGTTCGATAGTGTTGTGTAATCCAAATTAGATGATGATGTTTAATTTAGACAGCCATCTACGGGGATTAGAGGGATGTTAATTTTTACATGTTCTCGTGGGGTTTTGAAACAATGTCGTCATTTCAGCGGAATTATAACAAGATACAAGAAACTAAGAGTAGTGAAAAGTGGTTGTGTTATTTTTTCTTTTTTAATTTCCAAATTGTTTTAGTTTTAGAAAAAAATAATTTTAATCCTTTAAAATATTAAGAAAAAAAGTTTTAATTTAGAAAACTTCATAATTATGTCGGTTATTAAACAGGTAATAAGGAGCCATAACGTTTAAGAGAGAGAATATGCAGGCAAGAATATTTCTTAACTATGTTCCAATTTGAATAGTTTCTGCGTGTGAAAGTTTTTTTTCATTAAAAACTTGATCCACTAGACAATAAAAAAGAACTCGAACAACAATATGATATACATTCTACGGAACTTTTTTCACCCTGGATGTTTTACCCAAAACTAAAAGAAAATATTTAATTACTGTTATTACACACCACCATTAGTAACAAAGAAATACAAACAAAAGATAGGTTTTATACCACGAAATTACCAGGAATATTTTAAAACAACAAAAAAACAATCGGAAATGATGATAATTAATTAAAAAAAAAATAGTATTTGCAATTATTAGTTAGTAATTAATATCAGTCGCTATCGATACTCCAACGAGAACGCATGGGTGAAAACGACGAAGAAACCAAAAAAATCGAATATATCAGAACCATCCAATGGAATACTGTTTCACAATTCTCTGGCTCAACTAGGGACTTTCAACCACCTTAAGCCACTACATATTCACCATTACCTAACCTGTCACATCTCGCATACACTTCTCCACCACTTGGCAAATACACCGCTCTAATAATGATGACATTGTCATCAAAACCACCAACAATTTCCTACTAAAAACAAATATCGACGCAGAAACTCTCCTAAATACCCTTGCTTCCAACAAAACCATTACGTCCTTCACTACCCAACCTGAACTCCCTCCCCAATAGGACATCCGAATCCTACTCAACTGTTAAAGAAAAAAAAATCGAATATGGGATAGAAGACTCAACTATTGTAGAACCCTACACAGCATTAAACTATAATTTTCGGTACTGCAAAAGGATAACATCAAGGGCTTAATAAACTGACGCGCTTAATCAGAATAACTACACCTGACAGAATACATTCCAATCTTCATTATGATCAGGTGGCTTGTTCTTCATGAATAGGCACTATTCTATAACTCTTAGCACCCCTCCCCCCAGCACAAAATGCCAATCATTATTATACCCCACGGAAAATTGCCTTGCACGGATTGATTGCTGTAAGTATTGTGGCCCCCATACGACCGACAAATGCCCTATAAAGTTGCCTTAAAAATGCGCTTCATTTGGTTCCCAAGAGCTTCCATCGAAGGTGTTCCCAGCGTGAAAATCAGACATACAAATATGAAGTCGGCTGAAATCCCCCCTGAGATAATTCACAACCTATGAATTCCTTCACCAGTCAGCATCCATGATTACAGCATCCATACATATACAGAATAAATCAACCCACCAATACCAACAAAAAAGTTAAACTAACGATTTGCAACTGATTACATGTATATATATATATATATATATATATATATATATATATACATATATATACATGTTTTCTTCTCCAGCAATAGAAAGTACATTCTTATGTTCTAGCTCACCTCCCCTAATTACAATACTGCCCGCCAACCGACCTTCCAATCCGTTGTAAATATCAATGGCTAAAATGAGGTTTATTTACACCAACACTAATAGCTACGACAGTAAAAGACTGCTAATCGACAATTTCCACATCGACACAAACCACATCTACAGACATATGTTAGATATGTAGAAACAAAGACAAAACCGGACACTAACTTTACATACAGAGGCTGGACGCCACTGCTAAAACACGAAAACCTAATTACCAACAAACTTAGCGGTGGTGCGAATTAAATATACTAGCAGTGGCAGAACGAAGTTCATCACAACTCATCATCAAGCTAAGTCACCCAAAACAACCTCCTACATAATCCTTCCAACGATCTCCTATACAGACTCACCCATGTTCCAAAACTCTTGGATACAGCAACTACAGACTAAATATAAGACAACAAGAATTACTTGACCATTGCAGACCCGCTATGCATCAACCGGAACATAAAATCCACTAGACGCAGACACCCTACAAAAAATGTTGTTATAATAAAAGTATAATGGAAATATAACTCTATAAACTACTCTATAAGCAGTGTACCCTCTAATTTTTATTAGAGCTGTGCGGTCCAAAGTCGAGTGTAAGCAAAAAAAAATAAACTAAAAATAAATTGCTCAATTTTTTTATACTTTCATTATTCAAACTATAATATCAAATAGCAAAGTAATAGTTTTGAATGTTCTTCATCTTCTTCTTCAAGTAGCACTACAACCCTATGTATGGTCTCTGCAAGCACAATTTGCCTCCAACGACTTCTATCTAGCATTGCTTTCTGTTCATTTTCGATGTCCATCTTCCGCATATCCGATAGGACATTGTCTATCCATCTCATTCTAGGTCTTCAGGGTAGTCTTCTGCTCGTCGGTGCCTTCTGCCAAGGTATTTTCAGCATTCTGTCATACGGTGCTCTGCATATGTATCCTGCCCATCTTAATCCTTGTGATTTTGCTTCTCTCACAATATCTCCCTGGTACAATTGTTCTAACTCCGCGTTTGTTCTTATTCGATATTGCCGTGACCTCGGATCCTGGGTTGGTCCAAGTATTTTTCGCTCGAACCTTTGCAGGGTGTCTTCGTTTGCTTTAGTTAGGGTCCATGCTTCACATCCGTAAGTGACTACCATGGTAGCATGGTAAAGTAGCATGGTACAATTTTAGTTTTGAGACTCGCGACATTATTCTCGATTGGAACAGTTCTCTTAGTGCATAATAACATCTATTACCGCTCTGTATTATTGCCCCCTCTGCGGGCCTTCATTTCTTTATTCATGTTGTTGTCTGCTGTGATGACTGCGCCGAGGTATTTGAATTCTGAGACCCGTTCGAAATTGTAGGTGCCAATGGTTTTGTTTTGCCCTAGCCAATCTCTTCCCTGTCTCCGGGAGTTATACATATATTTTGTTTTGTCTTCATTAATACGTAATCCTACTATGTCTGCCTCCTATTCTATTTTTTCAAACAACTCTTTGGTTTTATTGGTTGTTTTACTAACAAGGTCTATATCATCTGCATATGCTAGTATCAGGTTTGGTCCACTGTTTTTTTGAAGATTTCCAATGGAAATTTATTATTGTGTTGTCTTCTGTCTTTCGAACTAATTGTTTTTTAAGTCGGTTTTAATTATTTGCCCATTTGATAAATGTAATTGTAGTCTCATTAGATCACCTAGGTTTCATATTGCTGTCTGTTGCTATATTTTCTTTTAATGGAATTCATGACTGAAAATCCCCGTTTGCCATCCGAACTGGATGCTTTGAAGGAACCCATAATATTGTAAAGAATAGAAATATTAGGTTTATTAAAGGATTAGGATTAGGAAAAATTATGAATGGGTTAGTAACATAGTTAACGTATCGACGAATGTTTTGAACAATCCAAGTTTACTCTTCTCCAGTATTGTAAATTTCATTTTAGAATATTCATCTCATATTTTATCAATGTCAATGCTGTGATATATTTATCATAGTTATAGAATATTTTTCGGAAAGATTCATTATATTCTGTTTTCCAAAACTTTAATTTTTTCTTGAATTTATTTCATTCTCATTATCAAGTGCATATCTCCAGTATTGTAAATTTCATTTTAGAATATTCATCTCATATTTTATCAATGTCAATGCTGTGATATATTTATCATAGTTATAGAATATTTTTCGGAAAGATTCATTATATTCTGTTTTCCAAAATTTTAATTTTTTCTTAAATTTATTTCATTCTCATTATCAAGTGCATACCATTAGTTTTGATTGTCATGAGATCGTCATGACATCGTCAGGAGATCAGACACTTTGCACAAATTACAGTATATATATATATATATATATATATATATATATATATATATATATATATATATATATATATATATATATGTATATATATGTATATATATATATATATATATATATATATATATATATATATATATATATATATATGTATCTATATTTGAAGAATCAATATTATTTTGATCCTGTGATAATAGTTTTTTACATGACTGCTCCAAATTATTTGGCTCCCAGGTATTGAGATTTAAATTTTCTGATTTTCGTCTTAACAAGTTGATGTGTATCAATAATAGTTTAAGAAAACAACTTTTCTGTGGGTATTTGTATAAAAGTGAAAAATTGCTACCCGATATTGAGAATCCGTCAGAATTTTGCACAATATTTACAGATAGGACTATTTCGTTCCATAACTTGACAATAGTTAATTAGAACATCGTAATTTTTGCACTACTTGCGAAATATCTAGTAAACTACCTTGCTTCATTGATTATTTTAAATGTTATGGCATCATGTGCAGTTACTTCAGCTAAATCCTCAAATTTTCGCTTTTCATATTCGATCGGTGAAACATTGTGTAAACAGTTCAGAGTAAATTTTCTTTAAATGTTCTGCATGTACCTGTTGTACATTTTGCAGATACCCCATTTTTCTTTCCAGGCGTGACATTATCTCCCATAAACATTATCATATTTTGGTGTTTAAGTTATGTTCAACATATTTTTTTTTAAATTTTTTGTTACAAATGCTTTTGTCACAATGTCACGACTTTCAAAATACCAAGAAATACAGTTTTGTAATTTATATCATTATTACGATATTTAAAATCCAAAATTAGTTCTTTTGTACAGAAATAACGGTGCTTTCGTCTACAATTAATGTATGGAAGGTTGAATTTTCATTTCTTAAAAAATATTGTTTTCTAAGATATTGTTTATACATTCAGTGTTCAAAACATTCGGATTTAAAAGCATAATTTTGACGTTCTTCAGGTGTTTCCATTAATATTTCTACATTTTTTCAATATTTGTGGTTCAGTAACAGCTTCTCTATGCTGTTTTTGAATAATATGTCTTTTTAATAAATAATCCATTTATAAACTTAATATATCAATTAATCTTTTTTCTTCCGAAATTTCTAAGATAGAATCAACGTCTCGTAATTTAAGTACGCGGTAACTTAAATTATCTGCGCAGATTTTAAAATTTCATGAAAACTGCTGCGCATCCGCGCACCCGCGCAGCTTAACTGGAACATTGTCTATAAGTAGTAGATAAGTTTAGACTGTAAGAACTAACCAGCTCATGTATAAGTAACTAATTTACCTCTATGGGATACGGATAATGTAAATTACTGTATAATCATGTTCTGGTTAATAAATAAATAAATGAATAAAAAAAATGTATACTTGAGAAGAAATTTTTCCAAATGTAAAAATATAAACGACAAACGTAAAGAGAGAGGAGAACACCAAGTTGCAGGCAAGAAGGCTATACACATGGACATCACATGCCCATACAACAAAAAAGATCATTCGCAACCAAATAGATTACATAGCAATTGGTAAAAGATTCCGCAAGTCAGTCAAAGCTGTAAAAATGTACCCTCGAGCTGACGCAAACTCCGATCATAATCCAGTAATTGGTAAGCTACAAGTTAAGCTAAAGAAAGTAGCACGAAAAGCCCACGCTCCGATACTAGGCATGAGAAGGTTGAAGGATACAAAGATTAATGAACTGGTGTGCCAATCTCTAAGCGATGTTATAAATAACACCACATCAGTAACACAAACAGAAGAAAAGTGGAACGTCTTAAAACGTCTTATCCAAAATACGAGCCAAAAGTACTTGAACCACCAAAATATAACAAAGAAAGAATGGTTGACGACAGATATCTTCAACTAATGGAACTCAGAAGACACGCTAACTGCTAAGTACCACCAGATACAAAGATATCCATAAAAAATAAGACATATAAGCATTTAATAAGCAAATAAGACTGGCTAAGGAAAGATGGCCACTAGCTAAATGTGATGAAATTTAACAACTGGATTCCATACATGATAACTTTAATACGCACCGCAAAGTAAAGGAAATGACGAGAACCAACAAGAATAAAACGCCATCAAGTTTAACTGATCACAATGACAGACTTGTAACCGAAGTCACAAACAAAACGGAGATATGGGAAAAGTGTGTACAAGAACTTTTCAATGACACTAGGTCAGACAACCATAATATTACCGCGGCTAGTTAAGACGGACCGACCATTACCAAAGACGAAGTTCAAAAAGCCATAGCAGCAATGAAGAATGCGAAAGCAGCCGGCCCAGATAACATCCACTCCACATCCACTGATTCAGTTATGTTGCAACTCCCAGAATTCCTGAACATCATCACGGACTATCTTAATAAAAGCTACAATACGGGCTAAATGCCAGCAGACTGGATGACCTTTATTTTTGTTACAATCCCAAGAACCCATCTGCGAGGAGATGCGATGAATATAAACTGATCAGCCTAATGAAGCACATTGTCAAGATATTGTTAAAGACCATACATGCCAGGATCTATCGTAGGTGTAAGGAACATGTGGGAGAGGTGCAGTTTGGCTTTCGGTATACGCTCGGAACGACAGAAGCCATCTTCACAGTCCACGTCATGATACAAAGGTGTAGAGACATGGAACGAGATATACACGTTTGTTTAATTGATCTCACTAAAGCGTTTGACTCCTTACAACATGATACATAGATCCAGGTGTTGCAGGAAACCGGCATAAGTAAGACAGACTTAAGAATTATCGGAAACCTGTATTGGCACCAGACAGCTGCCATAAAAGTGGACAACATCATCTCGCAAGAAGTATGCTTACGGAGAGGCGCAAGGCAAAGTTGTGTACTATCTCCAAAGTTGTTCAACATATACTCTGAGAAAATTTTCCAAGAAGCATTAAACGCAAACGAAGGTGAATGGCGGAAACATCAATAACATACTATACGCTGATGATACTATCATAATATTAAACAAGTTGGAGAGCCAACAAAGTATAATGAACCATATGATGAAGTTCAAAACCATAAGCGAACGGTATGGACTCAGATTAAACACCTCAAAGACAAAATACATATTGATATCTAAAAACGATAACCCACACCAAGATACACTAAACTTGATACACAAATACTTGGCAATGAAGGCGTAGAGAGAGTAGAGTAATATGTCTACCTAGATACCCTCATAAATGACGACTGGGATTACTCCAAAGATTTCATATTCATGCAAGAATAGAACAGGCCAAATATTCTTCTCAAGCGACTTGTCACTTCCCCTTAGAATTCGAATTGTAAGGTGCTATATCATGTCTGTTCTCTTATATGGCGTGGAGGCCCGGACATTGACACAGGCGACACAAAATAGGCTAGAGGCTTTCGAGTCTTGTGCGTATCATGTTACACGCAGCTTGTGCATATCATGGACACATCATATTACAAATGAAGAAGTATTAATTAAGTAAGACTACTTTACGCCACTGTTTCGGCCTTACATCAATTCAACTGTTTCGTCAAGCAGTTGATAAAGCCAAGATGTCCATGCTAATCGCCAACATCTGCAACGGATGGGCACTCTAAGAAGAAAAATATAAATATTTCACATAAAGTGAAATAATATTTGACTTGCTAAAGACTACTTTCATAAAAATGATCATCAGTTTAAATTATTTCAAGAAGTTTAATATACAATGAAATTATTCAAAATGCGTGTTTTATTTTATGTAGATATTTTTATGAAACGCTCCGGAGGACCGTCTGTATGAATATAAAAATATTCATTTCGTATATAAGTTTTATATACGATGTGACTACCATATGAATTCTGAATTTTTAAGAGAATATTTGATTTAGTTTTCAAATTGTATTACAGCATAACTAGTTCATAAGAATAAATGGATATTATTTCGCAGTAATTGAATTTGCAAATATTGATTAACTTATAATGTAGTAAACCAATTAAATTGTTTCTTGTTTTATTGATGCAGTTGACAATATTAAAGTCAACGTTTCAACAAGCTAATACAAAAAGCAACAATACCACAAGAAAATTTTAAACAGATTACGTAATGAGAACAACATAAAAAATAACGCGCAGTACCTATTTTATTCATAACTATAATTTGGCACTGTGTTTTATCTATTTTCATGTTATCAGTCAGACAATGTCTTCTCCCAAAATGTCACCTAAACTAAAATATACATAAAAAAATTCAATTAGTTGCAGTGAATTAGTGGTAGTGATATTGGTTTTTAAAATATAGAAAATATCGTACATAGTAATTCAAACGATCTTGTCTGTAAGTATCGTCCTGAAATATCCTCTGATACTTAAGTAGAGTCTGATATTATCTGGTCTTGTCCGGTCTTGCCCGATCTTGTCCGGTCTTGTCTGCTCTTTTCCGGTCTGTCTTGTCTCGTCTTGTCCAGTCTTGTCTTGCCTTGTAAGAGGAAATATCGTCCTGAAATATCGTCTGATACTTAAGTATAGTCTGATCGTTTCCTTATCTTGTCTCGTCTGGACTTATCCGCTCTTATCCGATCTTGTTTGGTCTTGTCCAGCCTTGTTAGGTCTTGTCCAATCTTATCTGGTCTTGTCTGGTCTTGTCCGGTCTTGTCAGGTCTTATCCGACCCTGTCCGGTCTTGTCTGGTCTTATCTGGTCTTGTCTGGTTTTGTCTGGTCTTGTCATGTACGGTCTTGCCAGGTCTCCCTCGGTCTACGCTCTTGCTTCCGTAATAGTTTTTCCTTGTAAGAATTGGTATATCAGAGTGCTGCCTCTTGTTGTTTTAAATTTTGAATACGCTTGTTCTAATACAAGATCAATAACCGTTGGAATATTGCGTCACATTATAAAGGACTACTTTACTTGGCGCCGTAGGTTTTATGTTGATTCGGTTGCTGTAGTCTGGATGTAAATTATCAACGCATGAGTTTCTAAATATTGACCAAAGTGCGTCAGTCAGGCGCATGATACTTTTTTTTGCCCACGTATGGGCGGTAAACCACAGTAGATATTAAACATAAATCAATTTTGTTTATAATAAGAATTTCCGTTCTGTTTTCATTACTTAGATTAGAACGATATTTACGAATTAGATTTAGAATTTTAATTTAATCATGGTGAATCATATGCAAATGGAATATCTATAAATATATTTCTAGTAAATTGTTATTCGTTGCGTGAAATGTGATATAGAATTAGATTACGGATTAAGTTATGCTTTAAAAATGGCATCAAATAGCATACATATACATATTATCATACAAATTTATCAATTTACGCAAAAAAATAAACAAGGAAAATAGGACATGTTAACAAATTGCTGTTGAAGAAGGGCATGTGTGTGTTGGATTTTACTGTTATGTCTGTGGTTGTCAGGATTCTAGGTATTAAGCCGTATTCAATGAACTCGTAGTATAATAGATAATAATAATGTTGGAGTCACAAACCAGAATTTGTCAGAGATCGCTAATAGATTGTTTTTGTATCTATAGATTGAATGTTCCCCGTAGAAAATCTCATTTAAACCGACTTTGTGCTTTCAATATATTCCGTACTTTTGCACAACCGTATATATTTTTTTGTTTTTACAATTCGATGTTGAATATCAAATGAAATTGATTTTGTGCAGCGGTTTATAAAGCTTAGAAAAAAATTTAGTTGTTAAATTGCTTTAAAGAAGGGTCAATCTTCTTTAAAGCAATTTAACAACTAAATGTATATTTTTGTGCTCCTGTCATGTAAATATATGACCCATGAAAAACTGGAAACGATGCAAATTTATTGATAAAATTAAGTAATTGATTGCTTTCTTTAATTATTTATTTAGTTCTTAACGTGGTCTTCATAAATAACTTTATAAATGATCAGATATTCCGACCAATATTCAGCTGAAGGTTGAATATTTTGATAAATAAATGACACGAAGAGTTTTTAACTGACGCGGTGAGTGGCAGGAATTCTTTTTCATTTCTGCGAAAAAAATTACCAATGCTTTGGTCGCTTTTTTAATTTAAGCCGCGCGCGAGGTATTTCTGAATAAATAATGAACATGTTAAATTGCAGAAGATTACTTACTTAATAGGCCGAAAGAATATTAAAAATTCTGTAAATGTTTAAGACATTTACGTTTTTGGCATTTCTATACAATTTTATGTATATAATGATAGCCCCATTTGAATAATATGTTTTAAATGTTGTTTTAGGTATTATGCAATTTTGTAATTAAAGTAAAGAATTATTAAAAAATTAAATTTAAAATTAAAGTAAAAGCAAATCATAAAATAAGTCGCCTGTCCCACGCCAATATTTTATACGATTGATAAAATAACTTGTGGGTTTGAGACCGAATGATAAAACGGCGCTGCTGAAGCACGGCAAGCAAATAAATATGTAAATATTTTCCCTCTGAAAGCTTAACATCTTTGGCAATTGGAATAACGTTATAAAGTAAACTATTCAAAAGCTTCAAAAAGTATTTGATGACATCGATATTTCAGTTTATATATTAGAATATTATATCTTTATTGATGTATGTATGCATCCTTGTATAACTCAAATATTTATACGTTAATAAAATTACTTCTTTTAATATTAAAAATATTCAATAATTTAGGCAATTTTTAAGAATATTTTATTTGCGAGAACATTGCTCTTCAACCCAGCCCCATTCACTGATTTTACCATTTCCCATTCCCGTTGCAATAAATTAAAGATTTAGGTTTTCCATCTCCTAACATTAACTTATAGGTTTTTAGAAAGTATGCTCTTACCCTACCATAATTATCATGATTATTGGTAACACGGAACTAATAGCAAAAGTTAATACTTTATGGCTCTATAGTTCAGACAATGGGTCTTTGTCCCTGGAAGAATAGAAAAATTTCAGTTCTTTTACAATTCAATCATATCGGATCAAGCGGATGTTGCAATTTGCACCACCATGCATTTATTGATTGATTGGAAACAATTTTTGCAGATGTTAAAGTAAAAATATATTTTCAGATACTTGAATAAAAGATATTTTATACCTGGTATAAGTGTAATCACAATTTGGACAAATTCAATAAAATTAAGCAGTTTTTAATTGATTATTAAATAAAACCAATACGACAGACGTCGAACTAGTTACCAGTTACTAGCTATCTATTATTTATTTATCGTATAAATCGCATGAACAATTTATAAAGTTTACAATTTATAAAAGATAAATAGTAACAATGATTTCACAAATATTAGCTTAAATAAATATTAAATACAGACAATTGTATTATTTCTTATCACAATTTTAAGAAATAAAAAGGATTAAGTCAAAATTAAGAAATATTTATTTTGAATGTAATTATAATATAAGTATAAAATCTACGTACCAAGAGAACTACGCTCAAACACCCCCCAACAATCAATTTTTACCGTCATATTTCTACCATATTTTATATTTCTACCGTGCCGAATTCCCTGATATAATATCAGCAATAGCCAAAAGAGAGATTGAATAATTATTAGATAAAATCAAAGATCTCACTCATGAAGTAAAATCATTGCGCGAAGAAAATTAATCCAAATGCACATGCTGAATAATAGCTATAAAAATATTAATATACCTGATATGAAAATTAAAAGAATTGATAAAAAGAGATGAACGTACTGGAAAGAAGGTATTAAAAGATTTATCACCAACCGATAGAATGTAGAGAAGTCCAAGAAATATGAAAAAACCTATATAACTATTCGTCTCTTAAAATATCGGTTGAATTTTATAAGAATTGACGTAAGCCAGAACTTTAGCGTAAATATACTGGCCTCCATCGTCATATTCTTGAAATAATAGAGGGTGAACATGTAAACATTGATGATAATGTACATCAAAAATAATTATTTAAATGCATAAAATAATACGAAGAATGAAGACCAAGGGGTACATTTCATTAAGCGAACATCACTGATCTGCATTTATCTTATTTTATATCTGATCATATGTTAGTTTAGATGATGAAATAATAAAATTGAAAAAAAATGAAAAATACATCTACATTGTCTCCGCGGATTGAGGCACCCAATAGGGCAAAAATCGTGAAATTTTGATTTTACGACCAAAAGTTATTCTTTATAAAATGTGCTGCTTATCGAGAAAATGAATGGACGATAAGAAATTTTTATATGAAATGTACAGGGTGTTAATAAATTGGGAAAGTTTGAAAAAGCTTCAAAGCATAAGTTACATTATTTATTATTTCTTAGAAACATTTTATAAAACAAAGTTGTTTATAAACTAACGTAGAGTATGAAGACAAATTTTGAAATAGAAATTCGCATTTTTAATAGTTATTCAACATAACTACCTACCAACCAGTGTGTCCGCGGATTAAGTTACCCAATTGGGCAAAAATATTTATTTTTTATTTTGCGACCAAAAGTTGTTCTTTATAAAAAGAGAAGTTGAGAAAATGAATTTGCGATAAGCAAATTTTAGAAAAAATGTACAGGGTGTTAATAAATTAGGAAAGTATGAAAATGCTTCAAGGGATAAGTACCATTATTTATCATTTTTTACAAAATTTTTATAAAACAAAGTTGTTTATAACGTAAATTATACAAAACGTGTATACAAATTTTGAAATAAATATTCGAATTTTTAATAATAAAATAATAACAGATTTTTATTTATTTGCATTTTACATTATTAGCAATGCACCTACATTACTCTCTCTCTCTGCAGTCCATAACTCTTCTGCATGGTGTGGTGACATCAATTTGATACGCTCGCAATGATTCCTCGCCAGCGCTCTATATCTTGGGCAGATCTGATTACTTTTTGCATCCCTTGTCTCGTCAGGGTTTTTGTCCGGTCTATCCATCGTGTCGGCGATCTTCCTCTTGGGCCGTGGCCTTGGCCTTTGCGTTCTATTATGAGTCGTTCAATATTGTCGAAACTCCTTTGCCACATGACCCAGGTATCCCAAATACCAACCCGGCCAGTGGATTTAAACAAAAGGTTATTACACAATTTTTAATTAAAACAAAATTTAACCGTTTAAGCCAAAGATGCGGCATACACTTGAACCTGTTGATGAAGAGAGACGTTTAGAGTTTTGATTATGGATGGGTGAAAATTTCCCTGAAAACTAAAGATTTCATAGATTATTTTTTTACCGACAAATGTACATTTTGCACAAACGGATACGTATCTTCACAAAATAGTCGTCATTGGGCTTACGGGAATCCTAATTACATAATAAACAAACGAGGTCAACGTTACAAAAAAGTTAATGTATGGTGCGGAATTTTTTTTTGATCGGATCATTGGCCCATATTTTATAGAGGGAAATTTTTTTGTATTTGAACATTTTGGAACATTTCGTTTTACCATTTCTTAATTCATTAGAACTAGAAGTACGTAATAATTTGTTTGGGCATCAAGACGGCTGCCCTGCAGATTGCACAGCCTTGGCTAGACAATGGTTA
Organism: Phosphuga atrata; assembly: GCA_944588485.1. NCBI lineage: Eukaryota > Metazoa > Arthropoda > Insecta > Coleoptera > Silphidae > Phosphuga > Phosphuga atrata. Next base: position 32,265,761 of record OX155898.1, read on the forward strand.
CATGATAATTTTTTCGAAAGGTGGATAGGGAGGTTTAACCCAACCCATTACCCAGTTAGAGCTTTCATTATTAGATTTCTTTTTGTGGGGTGTCTTAAAACAAAAGGTGTATTCAGATGATCTTCCACATTAAAACTCCGCACATAAGAAGCAATCCATGATCTGAATCTGCCGCGAACCATTCGTAAAACATAGGGTAGCTTTATTAAGTTAGCGAAAGTGTGTCGAGCTTGTAGGTAGTTATGTCAAATAATTATTAAAAATTTGAATTTTCATTTCAAAATTTGTATTCAGACTCTACGTTAGTTTTTAAAAACAACTTTGTTGTATAAAATTTTAGTAAAAAATAGTAAATAATGTAACATGCTTTGAAGCATTTTCAAACTTTCCTAATTTATTAACACCCTGTACATTTGATCTAAAATTTTATTATCGTCGATTCATTTTATCGACAAGCAGAACTTTTTATAAAGAATGACTTTTGGTCGTGAAATGAAAATTTTACGATTCTCGCGCTATTGGGTACCTCAATCCGCGAACACACAGAAATATATCATGCAAAATAGCATATTCATGTTTTTTCTAAATTTATGTATTTAATTGTAGTTTGTAAAAGTTTGTAGTTTGTTAATAAAAGTTTGGTTTATATAAATAAAAATAATTTTAGATTACAATTTAACATTTGGAGATTTTTATTATTTTCAAGGCAATCTTAGAAGTACGCATAGAGGAAAGTGTTATCGACCACAAGGTCTTTCTGCCAGAGATTCGAATTCGTTTGTTATAGTTATGTTGTTGTTGTTATAGTTATGTTGTTATATTCGGTACATAATTTGAAAAAAATATACATGGGGTAATATGGGATAATAGTCGTCATATAGTCTTTATTATAGACTACAGAGGGATGTCTGCGAATGCGGTGTCTTATTTCGCGTTTTATACAAACTGAGTCAATGATTGACCGATGAAGTCTCTGTTTTTAAATCTGGTTAATAGTTGTTATGTCTGTCTGAGAAATTTTAAATTTTAGCCAGGGTATATGGGAAATGGTTTTATATATGGGAGTGGGTTATGACGGATGTTATTAAGATGCCTTAAATTATTATAATCATGTCGTTATCTGGTTATAATCATGACGTTTTTCGTGCGTTAGTCATGTCCATGCTCTAGAATGGGTCTGCATATAGCTTTATATATGAAAAATGAAAATTTATGTAAAATGTCAACAATTTTAAAGGTTGTAATTAATTTTAAATTGATGGCATAAATCAAAACTATTGGTGTGCGCTGTCAAGAACAAAGTTGAATTTTCTTCGAACAAATTTATGTTGAACAAATAATACATTATTCATTATTTGAATAATAAAAATGAATTCATTAGTTAATTAGTCTTTAGATATTTGTAATGTTAAATAATTATTTTAAAGAACAAAAATAAGATAGTTCTATAATGTATTATGCGTTTAAAAACGGAGATCAAGTATTTGGGTTTTAATTAAGGGGAAGCTACAATTTGGCAATAGTACCGTTTTATTACCTTTGTTTCTTCCACAACAAAAGTATGAAGAAAAATGTAAAAGTAAAAAATATTTTTTTTAAATTTAAAATAACTTTCAATGAGCCGACCATGAGAAAAAAAAACAATTCATTTTCAACTTCATATTTCCTCATAAGAAGAAATCACAGGGAGTTAAATATGGAGATCTTGCCGTCAATTAAAATTATTGTTACACACTCGAGCAGTTACATAATCTGATACACACTCGACCAGTTTGGTTTGTTGCCACATCTTGCTTAACAATTTCAACGATAACTTATTGATATGTACAACGATAACTATATGATATATGGGATAATGGCCTTGATGGCTGCCTGCCTAACTGAGAGGATAGTAATAGGTTTTTTTGTGATAGTTCCTGTCAAGGTTAAATTGTGTAGATCTATCGATTGCATGTACCTCTGCTGGAAGATAGTTGGGTACATTCCCATGCATTCAAAGTGTTTGGTACGAGGTCCAAACACTCCTGCGTCAGTAAGTTGATTTCTCTTCTAACCACCCCTATAACACTTGGTAGCACTTTGTGTAAGCATTACTACTGTCGGACATGACTCCATCGCCCCGTGATGCAGACATACGCCAGTCCTTAAATCTTCTGAAGCTGCTTCTTCATAGAGACCAGCCAGGTACTTTTTCCTTACAGAACTGCCCCGTAAGTGATCGCCAGTCTCACTATCATGGTAAACATCCTTGGCAGGATTTTGGGCCCAAAATTCCATGTTTTCCCTGCCAGATTTCTGCACACCATTAGAGCGCGTTAGGCTCTTGCTATCACTTCTTCAGCGTGCCTGTTCCTTAGGAGTTTACTATCTGGTTTTATACTCAGAAATTTTTCCGAGATATCTCCTGTTTGTATTCTACTACTCTCCCATCTAATAGTAGGGTCTGTATGCAGTATAACCTTCTCTTCCAAGTAAATGGTATCACCGTGGTTTTCCTCTGGTTGAGTTTTAGTCCCAAAGTAAGAACGGGAATCAAAGTAAAAGTAAGAACGGGAATCTAGGATTTGGATATTTTTCAAGTACTAATTCCTTGCTTTTTTCATATCAACAAGTTTTGTGATAAGGCTAATTAATTTTAGTTGGCTAAAATAATAAAAAAATCTGTTCGGAGCGCAAAATTTAAATGGTATTTGTCGAAAGTTTAAATGGTATTACTTTGAGTACATGATATTATCTGTATACATTAAGCATGAGCATTAAAGCTTATTACTTCCACAACCATTTCAAACGAATTCCAGAAAACCTAGTTCATTTTCAATGAAGAACTGGTAGAAGAACGATCAGAAGATTAAAACTATGGAAGATTGATATCAAGGAAGAAATCCTAGCTAAACTCCATGCTAGAAAATATTTATATTATCTACGCAAAATAAATACCTTACTTTATATTTGTTCTTAATTTTAAATGGCAGCGGGAGCAAATACTTATAACGTAAAATAAGTTAAATGTAAGTGAAAATGAATGAATAGCGCAACACAAAAATTAGCCCTGATAGACAATAGCACAAAAATGTCTATTCAAGTGAAAATCAAATCGTTTTATGATTTCAACCTTGCAGAACATTTTCAAGTAGGTTTCATAAGAAACCATGAAACGCAGAAGTTTGCTAAGTGTTTGGTTTTATGTGATTTTTATCGATTTAATATAACCAGATAAGCATCACTTGCATGCCGCACATACGTCGTTGTTAGAAAACAAAATAACACCAACGACATTCATGACGCACTAAAAAATATTATTTATACTTCATTCATACACTATACCTGTTTACGACAGGAATTCATAAGATATTGACACATACCCACACAGTTAATGCTCACATCCACAGATATTGAAAATCGACGACTTTCATTTTATTTTTACAATTTCATGCCGCACACAATAAAATCAATTGTAGTTGCGGAAAATATATTCCAGTCCATTTAATTTTTTTTTTTGCGAAATATTTAATCAAAACGAAAAGCAAAAGTAAATAAAAAATGTTTTTTTATAGTTCTCACAATTCATTATATGAACATGAATAATAATATGAATTTCGAAGAATTGATTACATCGAAAACAATAATTAATACTGAATTAAATATAGGGTGAAACTAAACTTATTAAAGATCAAACAATCATACCAACTCATTACAGCAGAACACAGCTTGAATATATAAATATATTTAACTTTTCCGAATCTCTAATATTCTTTAGCCTTTTTAAAACAATAAAACAAATCTCATCTTGAAGGACAAAAGATACTGGTGTAATTCACTAGAACTCAGTTCACTTCCGTGACACTAAAATAAGATACTAGATAAATAACATTGTTCTAGTCTAGTGGTATTAAATCTCAAGATCTCGGTGGCCAATTGTGTTCGGATTTCGAGAAATCGTAGGGTCAAGAAACTTTTCACGCAAAAGAACGATGGCATCGTTACTTCTGTAGTACGTAGCGCCGACTTGTAGAAAATAAACGTTTTCACATCAATATCTTCCAATTCCTGCAATACAAAATCATTAATCATCGTTCGATAGCGCAATCCATTCACCGTAACAGTTGCTGCAGGTCTTGCAATGTTCTGTTTGAGAACAGAAAATATATGGTTCATACTATTCGACAGATTTCGTAATCTGCGTCTACTTGAAAAGGCAGTTAAATATTGCAAACTAATAAGCCTTGACTTTGAATGAATCATGCGACGTGGCTGATAAAGCACAAGTAGTTATTTTTGTACGCTTCCTGGAGAGAAACTTCTGTTGAAGAGATGTTGGCTATTGTGTGTTATTAGGAAGCAACCGAGGAGAAGACATGAACAACGCGGTGATGGATTATTTCGATAAAGATGATTTAGACCTAAATAGCTTTTAATAGTAACTACTGGCGCACTGCCAGCAATGGTTGGGACTAAGAAAGGACTAGTTTATCTAGTTCATCTAATGTGGACCAATGCAAAATTTAATGAAAATTTCCTACCACTACACCAAAGTGTTTGCTGCGAAGTTAATAATAATTTTGAGAGTATTATGCAAGAAATGAGAAATGAAATAGTAAATTTTCTTGGTGCAAAATCATCATTGAAACATCGTATATTGAAATCATTTCTTGAAGAAGTTGATGAATAATATGACGATCTACACTTGCATAATAAAGTGAGATGGTAAAGCAAAGCAAAATGCCTACCTCAGTTTTCTAAGCAAAAAAAAAAAACAGTAGCTTCGATTGCTTTCTTAACAGATATTTTTGAACATATTAATGACTTGAAGGCAAAGGAAATCTTATATGCGAGCTCATGTCAGAAGTAAAAAGCTTTTCGCAAAACCTCCATCTTTTCTATAATATAACCTTGGTAATGAATGACAACGAAGACAACGAAATTGACGTCGGTAATTACAAGACGTTCATTAAGGATCTTAAATCGGAATTTGGAAACAGATTCGCAGATTTTAAGAAAATTGAGAATCTCGTCGTGAGAATGTCGTTGTATTTACTCTCTGCATCTGCTCTGGAATGGTGAATGAAGCAACGAAGCCGCAAATGTTTACGGGAGTAATAAAGCTACTCTGCAGAAGGATCGATTCCAAGAAAAAAACGCATTTAAAACACAAACATACGGAAGTTCTTTCTGAAGAGTTCTGGATAAAATTTGTGTAAAGTAATAAATACCCAGAATTTAAAAAAGCCTTGAAACTTCTGAGTATGTTTGGGTCAACATATTTTTGTAAAGCAGCATTTTCGAAGATGAACTTCATTAAAAATAAATTTAGATTTCGACTTACTGATGAACATCTCCAGGATTTATTGAAAATTGCTTGCACCAACTTTACTCCAAATTTTAGACAAATAGTTGAAGGCAAAAAATGTCATTTTTCACATGATATGAAATGATATGAAAAAAATCCTTGTTACTTCTGTATACTACATTTGCTTACTTAATAAACGGACCGCGATGGTAATTTTATTTTATAAACCGAACCGGAAGAAACTAATGTATCCCTGTTATATATTATAATAAAATGTTGCTAAAATTGTTGCCAATTTGTATTGTATGTTGCTCTAAAATTAGTATGAATGTTACCATGTGTAAAACACTTTATGTAAAAATGTCTGGGTGGCAGAGTAGCACATATTTTTAAGCCAAAGAAGAAGTGGCGGAGTAGCACTGCAGGAAGAAGAAAGTTGTTGTTAGTAGTAGTAGTTTAGAAAGAAGTTGAAATGTTAAAAGTTGAAGTGTTTAGTATACTATCCCGCTTATTAAAGTATTAGTAGTCAAAAGAATGTCACCAAGAGTGATTATTATTTGAAGCAAGTCATGGAAGGGTTGATGCAGTTTCGTCAGTTTCAAGTGTAGGTTAGGTTGAGTAATTATGAAACCGATGAGAAGTATTTTTAGGAGACCGTGTGTTGTTAAGGTCTAGTAACTCTAGTATACTATACTATGAAGTTTAGCTAAGGAAAGTTGTCAGGGTACTAGCGCGTATAGTGTTTGGGACCCACAAGTGTATCCTTGTCGTAGTACTGGACAGTATGGTGATCAAAATGTTGTTCGCACCATAAGTCAGTCAGTCAAGCCAAGTAAACTTGAATTGATTTTTAATAAAATTAGTATTTGACTGTAGAACGGCACTTGGAGCTAATCGAGTGTTTCGGAGCTAATCGAATTGTTATTATGTTATGCTAATGAAATAATATTATTTTGTTGTTCAAAATTAAGTTGTTAAAAATTAATTATTGATTATATATTAATAGACCTTTTTACGGTTAGTTAATCGCATGCGCGTCCGCAATGTTTACAAGGCGAATGATGAATGTCGAAATTGAAACTTGAATGATGATTTTGATGATGCAGGAAATGTCGTGTACCGAAACCTGTAATGTTCGTTCGTTTGTCCTCCTCCAGACCATTCAATGTCATTAGTTATAAATCATCTAGTCACGTAGTGGCAGACGATACTTCAGTCTCTATGCTCCCAGCCATCAAGGTGTTAAGATGTCTACTCACTATTCGAAAGCCATTTTTTAATATACGCTGTTCCACGTAATAGTTATCATATAAATACCTCTCCACTGTCTATCTCACGCACCTGTCTACCTCAATACATATTAGGTTTGTTGAGTTTGAAAATTTTATAACTGACAAATGAAATACTGAATTGACAAATTCACTATGTTTTAACCACAATATGTAAAAAATACTATATTACATGTTAAACAAAGTTATATAAATTTAAACATTTAACACGACACGAGTTTCGACTGTGAAGTCATTTTTAAGTTGTTTACAAATTGATAATTGATTGTTTTCATTCTTAAGGTTTTTTTGCCTTTCTGCAACTAGAGAATTACCTGGAGATTATTGTGCAAGATTAAAAATTTTGCAAATACGGCTCTGTTTGAAAATTTCTAATGACTGCAGAAGTTCCTGGCCTATGTTGGAGTTATTCATTTTGAGATTGTCTATTTCCAGGAATTTATAATTGCAATCGAGAAAATAGTTTAAAAGTTTCTGTTCATTGTTCTGAATGCAATATCGTGTACGTGGGTCAGACAGGACTAGGTTTCTCAACTTTTCAGAACATCGCGATTTTCGTCTTAAAAAGATAATACTTTAAAAACTTTTAAACTATTTTCTCGATTGCAATTATAAATTCCTGGAAATAGACAATATATATATATATATATATATATATATATATATATCTATACATATATATATATATATATATATATATATATATATATATATATATATATATATATATATATATATATATATATATATATATATATATATATATATATCAAAGTATATACCATATACTTTTTGAGGGGGTCGATTTTGTTTTTAGCATTAAACTATATGTTGGGCAGCTTTGAGGAGGGTTTTGATGACCCTGAGGGATGCTACATGAAGATTTTGCTTTTGAAGGACGTTTGCGATTTGTTCGCTTAAAGCCTTTTCAATCCTCCTTACCCTGTAAAAAATAATCGAAGCGGTAAATACCATCATTTAAACTGCTACAAAGCATGGTTTACCAACAAAACTCATCCAAAAATGTAATCAATAATAAACAAACTCAAATATATCCGAAAACCTCAAATTCAGATAAAACTTTCAATCTCTCAACTTTTTATCCTTCTGACACATTTTGACAATACAAGCGAATAAATCGCATAGGTCCTTCTAAAGCAAAATCTTCAAGTAGCATTTAAACCCTCCTCAAAGTTACCCCACATATTGTTTAATGCTAAAGGCCAAATCGCCCCCCTCCAGCGTCCAGAGTCCAGCGTAGGTATATGAAATTCATTATTCTGTATGAAATAGCGCGTACATAAGTAAGCGTGTTTATAACTTTTGAGACTCAAGAGACTCAAGCATCTCATTTCCTAGGTGAAATCAAGGCAGTAATATTTTGATACCTAAGTTCTGTTTATTAGAAATTTTATTCTACTATTAGAAACTTTTTGTTTAGAACCGCATGTTTAGATCAACAGTTAATTAACGAATAGTTCCTTTTATTTTGTTTCATATTATTGTTATTATTATTCATGTGTCTTCATTATGTACTATAACTAATTAGTTATTATTTATTTGTTATATAAATTTACTGTTTTTATATATTTACTCTAATTGAACCCGTCATTTCGAAAAGGGCATGAGTCAATAAATTAAAAGTTTTAAGAATCTATAAAAATATGTTTTTTGTTTAAAAAGTCATTGATGCTGAAGAAACTGAATATAGAGGTTGCTAAATAAAAAACAAACACGCTTTTCGGAATATTTATTTCTTAAAAAAGAACAATTTTCATCAAGATAGTTTGAATAAAAATTTTTGGACTTTGCTTTTTGCAAAATCCAAAATGCCTTTTTTCGAAATGATCAAGGGATCATTTCAAACAGTCATTTGTCCAAAAAAATTAGTTAGTTAATCATCATTTTCCAGCAATTTTGACTTGTTTTATTTTATTATGTTTTTAGTTTTCACTATTCCTGCCACCAGAGACCCTTTTTCTAGATATAAAAGCATTTTCGGGAAGCTCACGAGAAAGTGATGTTATGCCATTATTGACAGATGCGTTTCGTTTTACTTGAAAGGGGCATAAGTCCAGGACTCATGCCCTTTTCATTGCTTTTTAAGTTGACTTGTGGTGTATACACATGTACTCTTTTCGCATGGAATATGCAAAACGCTTCAATGAATAAAAGGCGTAAAAAAGTGATATTTAAAAAAAAATGACTAGAGCCCTTTTCGAAATGACGGGTTCAATTAGCTTATTAATAAATATTTTGGGGTTCTTTGTGACGTTATATGCATTTGGCGTACGTTATTTGGTGATTTATGTGGCGACTGCTTGGAAATATTAGGGGCCAATCCTGCAGGTCGGTATTAAATAATAACTAGATATTATGTGTAATTTATGGGAGAGGCGAGGGAAGAAAAGTGGGAATATTTAGTATGTAGGACGCGGGCGGTTAATGTGATCCCCATAATGCGGAATATACCTATATATAGATTTTCAACAGGTGGAACGACGGATATTTGAATGTGATCATGACGGAATCGATACACAAGAGACAGATTATAGTTATAAATTATGTTTTAATAGCTTGAATAGGTTTATTTAGCTAAGCGTCACTGTGTATAGTCTGAAACTTAGTCCTTCATATTTTCTATTGTGAAATATTCTATAAACATTTCATAGATCATTATCAGCAATATTTTTAATATCATTATCAGCAATAATTTTATCTAGTATATTATCTTAATTATCTAGGTTTAATTTTTGCAGCAATAAATTTTACGTTATATGTTTTCGACGAAGATTTAATTCAAGATAATTAAAATATTTTATAATTTTTTTATGTTGGAAATTTATTTCACTTTAACATATTATTACGCAACTGTATTACGTGCAACAGCAGATTATATAATAACAATTCAAGATTATATTAATACGTTTCAATTAGTAATGTTCTAATCGCATCTGCCTCTAATCGCATAATTCAAGATCATATAAATAAATTCCAATATTTAATCTATATCTTATAAACTCCAATTTTCCATAATTAAATTTAATATACGAATTGCCTTTTTCTTAATAATAAACACAGGAAAGATTAATTGTTTTTGTTAAAATAATTAGATTTCTTTATTAATTTAACTATCTTTTTCTTATTTAATATACTAATTTATACATATACATACCTGGTTTTAGAGGTCTTGGAACAAGGGAGGCGTTGTTTGGGTGAGTTAGTTCTCATGCAAAAATGTAGAGACCAAAAAAAGACGTGTACATCTGTTTTATTGATAATGCAAAGGCATTTGACTGTCTGAAATACGACGTCCTAATCTCCTTCATAAAAAATCTGTACAAACACCAGACTGCTGCAGTACGACTCGAGGACGACCAGCTATACGACCAGATATATACCAAATAAACGTGGAGTACATCAGGGCTGTGTACTATCACCATTCTTGTTTAATATCTACTTTGAACAAATATTGCTGAAAGCCTTGGATAACTCTATAGATGGAATGAAGATCAATGGTGAACTATTGAACAACATCAGGTACGCAAACGATACAGCTATATTTGCAGATAGTGCAGGTAATTCGCTTGGGCTTAAAGTAAATACGGCCAAAACAAAAACAATGGTTATCTGTAGAACACCAGATATCCAAGCCAATTTGCAAGTATACAATAAGCAAATAGAGCAGGTCGCTAAATACCTGGGCAGCTAAATCACCGAAAACATGGATCCAGCTCTGGAAGTAAGAACACACATCGAAATAGACAGAACAACGTTCCTTAAGATAAGAAAAGTATTTTCCGAGAGAAGCCTAAACCTTAAACTAAGATACCGGTTCGTTGAGTGCTGCATTCATTCGGTACTGATGTATGGTGTTGAGGCTTGGACGTTGAAGATCAATTCTATGAACAAAATAGAAGCGTTTGAGATCTTTCGAGGAATGCAGAGAATATCCTGGGCGGAACATATCACGAATAATGAGCTTCTTAGACGCATGGACAGCGACAGAGAGCTATTGGTTGTTGTGAAGAAAAGTAAAACAGCGTACCTAGGACATATCCTCAGAAATACAAAATATAGCCTTCTAAAATTAATAATGAAAGGCAAGATAGAGGGGCGCCGTGGTCCAGGACGATGGAAGTGCTCTTAAAGTAATTCGTAACTTTCCTAACATTAGAGACTGGACTGGTCTGGACTCACACTCATTGTTCAGAGCGCCACAGGACCGTGCGGAATTTGCCATGATTATTGCCATCCTTGAGTAATGGAGTAGGTACCTAAAGAAAAAGATACATATACAGTTAACTCAACAATTCATTCGTAACTTGTAATTTCGTAACTCTTAATTTATTAAATTTCCTCAAATCAATGTTCTCTCACTCTTCGGGTGTTCGAAAGTTGCTCGAAATTAATTTGTTCAGAGGAACAATGTTCGGAAGGTAACTTGTTCGATCGAAATTTTGTACAAATGGATTTTTTTTCGAAGGGAAATTTATTCGAATGAAAATTTGTTGTAGAAAATAGAAATTTTATTTTCTTCTTCTTTTTATTACGAAAATTCCCCACTTTGGACCACCCGTGTTCAACTGTTGGGCTTTGATTTTTGCCCAGTATTGTCGCATATTCTGCCGGTGTAAATCCTTTCTCTCTTCTGTCCAGGGCGTACCTTTCCATCGGTATTTTTCCTGAAATCCACGAAATTCCTTCAGGGTGCGTCTCACAGACTGTTTGTTTCGGAAATCTGTTATTCCCAGTTCTTTAATATCCTTCTCGGTTTCTGTCAACCAAGTGGTTGACAGAAACCGAGAAGGAAACCTTCTAGTCATTTCTTCAAGAAACCTTCTTGTTTTGCTAGAAGGTGAACAGACGGTTGGTGACTCGGTTCGGAGGCAATCTTGCAACGTGGCCATAGAAAGCTACCCTTCTTTTCCTTGCACAGTCAGAGAGCCTCTTAATATGTTCGCAGAGCTCATAGTTATGTCGCCTTCGGAATTCCCCATCTTCCTTTACCGGGACTAGGATCTTCCTGAGGATTCTCCTCTCTCTGACATCCAATTTCTCTACCAGACCTCTTTGGTTTAAGGAGAAACAATCCGTGGCATACAGGACTTCTGGTCGTAATACTGATGTGTAGTGCTTAAGTTTCAGGCTGCGTGACAGCCATTTGTTGTTGTAAGTGTTCATAGTCAGTCGATAGGCTAGTTCCAACTTGTTGACTCTCATGGATAATGATGTTCCTTCTGATAAAATGGGTCAATCCATTCGCCGAGATGCTTAACTTTCTCAGTCCTCTTGATTTTTCCTTGCTCTAGTAACATCTCTCTGTTTGCTTCTTTGATGTTGGTGAAGAATTTTATTTTCTCCAGCTACTCTTGAAGACCCACTTTGCCAGCCTGTTTTCTGAGGCAATTTACCAGCATTGTTGCCATCTCAAGAGAATCAACAATCACTGCCATGTCATCTGCAAAAGCCAAGCAATCTACAGCCAGTCCATCGTTCTTACATCCCAGGTAGATACCACTCTGAACACCCAAGTTGATCAGTTCCCGGCGCCATTCTCTCATAACATTATCAAGCACACAGTTGAAGAGAAGTGGGGAAAGTTCATCTCCTCGTCTCTCTTCAGTTTTTATTTCGAAGATCTCTGAGATCTTGCCTCTAAATTTTACCTTGGAATAGGTGTTGGTCAAAGTTTCTAGGATGATTCTGCGGGTTTTGTTGTCTAGCCCTAGTTCCTGTAGTACTTTGTTAATCGTTTCTATATCAGTGGAATCGTAGGCCTTCCTAAAATCAACAAACGTGACAACTACCTTGCGGTTTCTCATCTTGGAGTATGCAAGTACAGTTTCAAGATTGAGGATCGGTTCAACACAGGATCGGGTCTTCCTGAAGCCTCCCTGGTATTCTCCCAGTTGACTATCCAGCTGATTTTCTGCTCTTGTTTGTAACGCCTTGGAGAGAGAAATTCCACGGTAGTTGTTTAGATCAGTAAAATCTCCATTCTTGTGAAACGGATGGATCAGGGCTGATTTCCAAACGGATGGTAATTTATCTGTTTCCCATATGTCCTGGATGATCTCGGTTAGCTTGCACACGGCATTGCTTCAAGCACCTTTTCTCAGTTCACTAACGATAGAGTCCTCTCCAGCTGCCTTATTATTCTTAAGAAGTTGAATGGTCTGGCTAACTTCTTCCAATGAAGGGGGCAGCTGGTCTTCGCTGGGTGGATCATAGTTGAGTAGATCTTTAAAGTACTGAGCTAAAAGTTGGCAGTTGTCCTTGTCGTTAGGAGCCATTTTGCCTTGTGAGTCTCTGAAGTGGAGGCTTGGCGGAGCTTATTTTATGAGTGTCTGGTTGAAGGTTCCAAAGAAATCTCTGGAGTTATTCTTAGCAAAGCTCTCTTCGATTTGGGTTAGTTGGTTTTGTGTAAAGGTTCGTTTGGTTCCTCGAATTGGCTGTAGGCTTTCTTTGTTCCAAAAATGTATGCAATTTTCTTTGGTCTTTTTAGAATTTCATTTCAACCAGGCTGTCTGTCTTTGGGCTATTGCATTGTCAAAGTCTTCAGTTCACCACGGATGCTTCCTTCTTCTAGCAAGGGTGCGAGTTCATTGGCCGTTTTAACAAGAGTCTACTTCAGTTGGTCCCAGCTGTATAGATCTGTATTGTTCAGTCTCTGACTTACTTCTTGACTATTCTTAAGTCGCTCTTAATTTTATGATTCCAGTTTGGCGCTTCTTAGTACCTTCACGTTAGACATTTGATTTCATTTTCATTAATTTATTTATTCATTCGAGGGTAATCACCTAATATAATATTGCTAATATAAAATAAACTTGCAAAATGCAAAATGTTTAAAAATGTTTAAAAATTACTTGGCTGGTAATACCTACCACTATATTTAGTTTTCTATCAATAAAATTATAAATTCTGCATAAAACAAGTGTTAAGTCACTTAGGTGCAAGTGACTTAACACTTGTTTTATTTTATGCAGAACGTATTTATCATAGTTTTTTTTTTAACAAATTTGATAATATTTTCCCAATACTATATTAAACAATGTATCTTAAGGTATTATCCTTTTTTTTAATTATATTTTATTTATTTATTTAAAGTTATTTGTCACTTATATACAAGATTCATGTTTAGATTTTAATATTAACATTTTATATTTATATTTATTATGTTCAAGTTATTCATATATAATAATTAGATATAAGCCCTGAAGAAGGTCAGAATTTAAAAAGACCGAAACGTTGGCAATATATCAGTGTTTTATTAACCAAAATCCTTTACCCAAGAATCAAATAAAATATATTAAACAATTTTATAATTATAAATACAAAGTAAAGTAAATTAATCAATTAGTTTTATGAATGAAATTTAGTTGTCATTTATAAAGGTCTTATATTGCATTAAATATTTTTTTAAGTTTTTAATATTTCTAATACTCAAAGGTAATAAATTTTAATTCTTTGGGACTAGATGGTAAGCAAATCTTGCATGTACATTTTTATTAGAGTTAGCTACTACCAGCAATTTGTTTGTCATACTACGAGTCACAATATTATGCAAGATACGATTTTTTAAACATTCTTTTTAATGCATAAATGAACCTAATGAAGGAAATGAGATTGATTAAAGAAAACCCAACAGAATACAGGAAGATAAATGTGGATAGCAGAAGAAAGATCTGGAAGGCAAAAGAAAACGAAAAATTGGAGCAATGTGAGGAGATTGAGTTTTATCAAAGTAAATATGATAGTTTCAAGGTACACAAGAAAGTATGAGTACGCGAAAGCACAGGAATAGCATAAGTGGAAAAGTAGTGGATGAAACAGGGAACTTGGTGATGGATTTAGAAGGCAAGAAAAAGATATGGAAAGAGTATATAGAAAATTTATTTCATGACAATTGATGTGCTTACACTCCAAGTACGGATAAATTAATTGGTACGGATATAAAATTGATGGATGAAAATCAGGAAAAATAGTTTCCCAAAATTGTCAATCAAATTTAAGTATTCGGAAACATTCCATTGGAATGACTGAACTCAAGAATTCATTACTCTGCCCAAAAAACCAAATGCAAAACAATGTGGAGATTATCGTACGATAAGCTATATGAGCACTCTCTTAAAAGTGTTTTTGAAGGTGATACATAGAATATATAGACAATTTGAAGAACAGATAGCCCCGAATCAGTTTGGGATTTTAATGCATTGGGTACGAGAGAAACCTCGTTCAGTGTGAAAGTACTATTTAAGAGATGCCGAGATGTAAAGAAAAATGTAATTGCTTGCGTAATGGATTAACAGAAGGCTTTTGACAGCGTAAAACACGACAGATTGATGGGGATTTTGAGAAATATTGGAATGGAAGAAAGAGATTTGCGAATCATTAAGAACTTGTATTGTAATCAAACAGCGGTATTGCTAGTTGATAAAGAACACACCGAAGCAGTCAACATTTTCAGGAGGAGTAAGACACGGATGTATCTTCTATTTAATGTATCTTGTATACTATTTAACATATATTCAGAATTTACATTTAGCGAAGCCCTGCAAGAAGCAGAAGATGGAATTTTGATAAATGGAATGAGATTAAACAACATCCGGTATGCCGATGATACTAATGTATTTGCTGAAACTATTCAATCGCTACAAGTATTAATGGATAGAATTGTAAGACTCAGCGGTCAGTATGGCCTCGAAATAAACACCGCAAAGACAAAACTCATGGTCACAAGTAAGAGAAATATTACAGGAGTAAACTTAGCCATAAACCAAAGAAATATAGAAAGGGTAAAACAATATCCGTATTTTGGAACTATAATAAACGAAAATATACATAACTCGCAACAAATCAAGATTCGTATCGGAAAAGCAAGAAATGTGTTTCAGAAAATGAGTGCTGTCTTCCAAAGCCACAACCTAACTCTAAGAAGAAAAGATTTTTGCACTACTATGATATTCTGTCTTCCTATATGATGTAGAGACATGGACCTTAAAAAAAGCACATAAAAGAAGCTAGAGGGCTTTGAATTGAGGCTCTATAGACAGATCTTGAGAATATATTGGATCCAGAGAGTGACGAATGTAGAATTAATGAAGAATGAACACCTAAACTGATCAAAATAGTGAAATGACGAAAGTTGCAATATCTAGGCATATCATGCGAAACACAAAGAGATACGACCTACTCCAAAAAATATTTCGAGGCAAAATCAACAGCAAAATAGGTCATGGAAAAAGACGAATATCTTGGTTTGACAACCTTAAATGCTGGCACAATGTGTTTTCAGCTGAACTGTTTCGCGTCGCCACCAACAAGAAAAAACTAGCCATCATAATCGCCATCATCCGGACCGTATAGACACCGAGAGAAAAAGATTCACTCTGTGGTTTTTTTCAATTATCAAAAACTTATTAGGTACTTGGAAATACAGTACACTAATTACGATGGGATTGGTGATAATAGGGGATTGGAGATATTGATGTTCCTTTTACTTCTGACAGTATTAGAAACATAATTTTAAAATTTAAACAAACAAATTAAAATAAAAGATAATAGCTTGACAATTGAAAATTATTATAGGACCTAACAAGTACCGTCAAGCATAATTCAAACTTACTTAGTCTTAATGTGAGTAAGACCGTGGCACTTCCGTTTTCCTTAACAGCTACTGGACAACCGGCAGAAACTTTTCGCCTATTGATTCACAGAACGTGTTGTTCTAAACAGGTTTGCTCTTGTGATCCAATCCGCTTGGTCGATAGCGTTAAATATTTAGGCATCATGGTGGACCTGCGAAGCCGAAACCCGAGCCGAAACAACAAAAACTATGATACTCTTGAGAAGCACCGAAATTAAATCGCTGAGATCCATAAAAGGCGTAACACTACGGGATCAAACAATAAGCAGCACCATAAGAGATGAATTACAAACGGAAGATGTTGTCACATGGGTCAGATCCCGGAGAAGGCACTGGAGAGACCATGTAGGCACGATGGACCAGGATAGAATTGCCAAGTAGATAGAAGGCCACAAAGCAGAAGGCCCCCAGGCCGCCCGCCCAAGAGATGGCAGAAGCCCTCGACGTCCGGATCGCAAGAGGGGTAGACAACAGTACAATACAGGACAAAATCCTGAATCGAGAAGAAGAAGAAGGTGGACCTGCGGTGGGACTGTCATATCTCGTACCTGTGCTGCAGACTTAGGAAGACAATTTATAAGATTGTCCAACTGAGATCTGCAGATTTCCTGTCGTTGGTCAAGTCCATTGTTGAGTATGGAATTGTGGGTTGGGGCAATTGTGGGCAGACTGTGCCAGAACCGCTAAATTTGGTATATAAAAGAATAATAAAAATTTGTCTAAAAAAACCACTTGATTATTCCTCAGGTTTTCTTTTTACTGAATTTTGGACTTTATATATTCAAATTTCTATATATTAAATTTTCTAAAATACATTCATAAGCACGACTAACATTCCCGCGACTCGCAGACAACAACGCATGCCCCTGAACGAGCCTCGCAGCCGCACCTCCTTGGTTGAGAGGCACGTGGCACGCTGGGGTCCCTGAAGAGGTTAGGTTAGTTTTACAGCGGAGCAATAGAACGACCGATTCCAAATTTATAGCAGTACTTTATACTTCGTAATATTTTTAAATATTTTTTTCATTTTTCAAAGAATTAATTACAGGGAGAACAATTATTTTGTTTCAATTATTTTATTTTAATTTTGTATTAGAGTAATGTTTTCTTTTTATTCTAAGATAAAAGAAGATAAATTGTAATTGTTTTAAAAAACTCTTGGCTACGCACGGGCACTGCTTTTGTAGCCAGTATTTTCTGGAAATATTTTTTATTGTGTATTTGTATATTTAAAATAAATACATTTATTTTGATTGATTGGAACTTTATTTAAAATGCTAAATATATTTTGTTATTTATATATTTTAAATGCTATTTATATATGAAAAGTTTTAACTTTGGGACAGCTGTCCCAAAGTGGATGTTATTAAAACTTTTCAAATTTGAGTAGGCATTGTCTGTGTGACTGTTATAATTAGTTGTCAATTAGGCTATTTATATATTTTGTTATTAAATGTTCCAGTTTTCATATTGATTAACAATTAAAAAAAGGAACATATGAGGAGTATTTCAATAAAAGTCCATTTGAACTCATTTTGAAGTTATCATTCGAAAATTTTTCTTTCGAACAAAATTCTTTGGAACAAATTACTTTAGAACATATTCCAATAGAACAAATTCCATTAAAACAATTTTCCTGGAACCCTCTCTTCAATATACAATTCTTTTCTCTCTAGATGGCATCTTTAAGTACAGTTTGCTACAAATTTATTTGCATATTCCAACAGTTCTAAATTTATTTATTTAACTGCATTAATTTTAAATAGAAAAATAATCTGCATTAAAAGGGTACTGGTGTAATGCTGGTTATTTTATTCCTTCTTTAACGCTCAAACGGTACGGTGCGGATAGGATCCGATCAGTCGGATCCAACGTTAGGTCGCGACCCAACGTTTCGTTTTCCTCCCTCCTACTCTTCCATATCCTTACTGGAGATGGAGCCTACGAGGAGCCCTACCAGCCATTCGTGCGATAGCTATTGGAGTGACTGTAACACTCAGGTAACGGACTTTGACCTTCTACTTACAATTTTTTCTCGCGGGCTATTTTCCGACCCGACTGTACCAAATACTGAAAATAATTATAGCAGTTTTTATAGCAGACTACAAAATGGCTTGGCAACAACTTTTTCGCACTTCCAAAGCAGTTCTAGCCGAGTTTCGTCGTCAGAAGGATGCTTTCTGATGAAATCTCATCTGGAACAATCCGTCTCAGAATTAGAAGATGGAAATTTCATGAACAGTAATATTAAAGAACATGTTTTCGAGTCTAATGAGTAGGCTTAGCGTTCGAAAAGTGATGGTGAAGAAACAGATGAAAACTAAAGGACAAGGAAATAATTTGGACTGACAAGCCTTTACGCTCAAAATATGCACGAACCCCTGCCTCGAACGAGATTACTAACCTAACCTAATCTACCTGGACCTAAATGGAATGCACGAGAAAGCATTATTTTCACATTTTATGAATGATGACATGACACGAAACATCGTTCGGCATACTAATAATGAAATAGAGCACACAAACCTCAAGTATACAGACCATCTCTTTTACATCCAACAAATGTAACTGATATCAAAGCTCTCATTACTCCCATTACTCTCTTATTCATCAGTGGTATCTTGAAAGATTCTGGCTTGTGCCAAGATAAAATGTTTTCCGAGATTTATGGATCCACCTATATTTTGTTGTAGTATGTCCCAGGAACAATTTTCACTCTTTCTTCAAAATTTGAGATTTGATGATGAGATTACTAAGGAGTTAAGAAACGCTGTAGATAAATTTGTTGCTTTCAGAGAAATACGGGATACTTTTTAAACCACTGTTTGCAATATTTCAGCCTTTCAAGGTATTTGACGGTGGATGAAACATTACATAATTTTCGTGGTAGGTATGTACCAAGCAACCCCTGATAAGTATGCTCGAAAAATAATTTCAATGTGTGACGCCAGGACGTTCTATTTCATTTCTGTAATTCCAGATATTGGAAAAGTACAGACACAAAGAGGGGGATTTATCTATACCGACTCACTATGTTCTTAGACTCACAGAATCAGTCATTTAGAGCAATCGAAATTTGACAACTGATAATTGGTTTATTTCATATGAGTTCGCAGATAAGCTATCGGAGAGGAAACTTAAGTCGGTATACTACTACGTAAAAATGAGCGAGTGATACCATTATCGATGTTATCAGCAACCCCAGCTATAACTGTAAAGTTCGTCTATCAAGACAAAAAAATGTTGGTTTTCTTCAACTTTATAAAGAATAAAAAGCCTCTCCTAATATCTTCAATGCACTATCAAGGAACAATAAGCGATGAATCAATCAAGCGAGAGATGATTGAATTTTATAACTTAACAAAACGTGGAGTGACGTGTTAGACAAACTTTAACAAAGACATAACTACCAAAAGAAAATCAGAAGGTGGCCATTGAGATACATCAGGAATGATAGACATCACAGCTGTGAACAGTCTAGTGTTCTTCAAATGTAATTCGAAATAAGATTCCTTCTCCATACATGCACTGGACACTTTCCTAAAAAATCCTGCTGTGGCTTTAGACAAAGCCTTGATGGAAAAAAGAATGCACGAGTGTATGGGAGCGTTTTTCCTTTGACAATTCTCAAAGTTTTGTCAAAAAAAGAGAAATTGAAGGTTTCACGATTCGCAGTCACAGCCAATCTGAATTTTCCAAAAAAAAACGTAAAACATGTAAGTTGTGTCATCCTTCGAAAGATAGAAAGGCAAATGAATTTTGTGTCAAATGCAATTCATGCACATGTGGTGAGCATAAAAGACTATTATGCGTTAGGTGCGCTACTGATGATTCAAGTGAAGAAACAGAAATATGATACACGTTTTTTTAATTTTATGTTTTGTCAAATAACAGAATTGTATTTCATTTTGTGTATGTACTTTGATTTGGTTAAGGATAAAAATGTAAGCCTAATGTGTAATGGTTACATATTATTTCTACGAAAAAAATTTATTATATAATATATTAATAATAAATGTTAATGAACAATAAAAATAATTATGGTGCACTTTTGTCTAAGAAAAACCTAATAAAAAAATATCGGTTCCTATCCGACCTGGCCGTACCGTCAATTTCGTTTTGAACCGCTGCGCTGTATCGTTTGAGGGTTAAACAATAAGAATATAAAGAAAAAATGTAATTAATATTGCAATAGTATTATTGTGGGTAAATAAGTGTAAATAACAGTGAGGAAATAGGCTTCCTTCTCGCTTTGTAATTTCAGCTAGATCACTAGCACTGCGCTGAATTAATTTACTTTTAAGAGGGTGTGAAACCCCAAAACATAAAAGATAATAATTTGCTTTTCTAATTCGAAACTTTCCTGGAATTTAAAACAGATATGTGCTTGGGACTGTTAGAGGAATGTGCGGGATATATTAGAAGTAAAGAATTCTAATCTAAAAACTCAAGAAACTATGAATTAAAAAATGCGAAGAAAATATAAACGTTTATGATATTTTAAATTTTCATTATTTTACACGAATACATAAATATATTATTTGCGTATCCGAAAAGTTCAGCGAATGCAATTAACAGAGGGAAAGTTTACCGATAGCAATTCACCGATAAAAAATTTAATCCCCTTACAGTTAGTCAAGAGGATAATTAATTCGCAATTCTTTAATTACGAAAGATTTTTTAGGTAATTATAAATTATAACTGGAATAATGTCTCAGGGTTTTTAAGAGGTGTCGCTCATAATATGAATTATTAATTAGGTATTGTAGATATAACAAACTAAATATATCTCTCGTATTATAACTTTAGATTAATTTTGGAGCGCCGAGCGGTGAGTTTAAAGTCTTTATCTTTCCATTTGTGAAATTTGCTAGCAGTTATTAATATGTTACGGTAAAAGTACTTATTTACGTTTATGTACACATTTGCCGGCATATATACACATATGTACGGCATATGTGCACATATACCAGCTTGGTTGGTAAAAATAAAAGATGTTATCCTTAAACCAATTATCTTTAAATCTAGTTAATATGTCAATGCAATAACTAAGCAAAGCAGAAACACTTTCACAAACAAGCTCATAAGACATTGTACAACAAACGTTGTAAAATTTCCCGTGATTAATTAGAAATTTTATTTAAGTAAACGTTTTACTTAAATTTCCCATTATTTTTGGAAATTGATTTTAATTTCTTCAAGTTAACAAAAGGTAAGTTAATTTCATTGGTTTCTCAATATTTTGCCACAAATTTTCCCTAACTTCAACGATTATGTCGCAACACGTTCACACGTTTCATTTTTCTGAATCTCAAGTTTTCTGTATCTTCGCCGAATTAAATTTTAACAAAATTTTATTGAATTTTACTGACTCTGGCGCATAAATTAGGCTGAATTTTGCCGATGTCATGAGTTATGTTGGTTTTGAAGGCCGCTGTGGTTTGTGGCTTATTCTCATAGACATGCGACATAAGAAAACTCTGCAACAAAAATTCTAACAGGGTCAAATCGCACGATCTCGGTGGCCAGTTCACATCACATTCACGTGAGATGACCATGCCCTCAAATCGTTCGTGCATAATGTCCAATATGGAAAGTGTGGCACGTAGCGTCGTCCTGTTGAAACCACATGTCGTTGTTGTCCATATTATCCAATTCAGGCCAATAGAAGGTGTAAATCATCGAACTATAGCGTTCGCTGTTGATGGTGATAGCCTGGCCAACGTCCTTCTCAAAGAAATATGGACCGATAACGCCGCCAGCCGAATATCCACACCAAACATTGACTATTTTAGTATGCATTGAGTGCTTTTGAATCTCATGTGGATTGGTATCATCCCAAATTCGAAAATTTTGTTTCTGACATCCTCATTCTCTCCAGATATGGGCCCCATCGCTGTAGATGATTTTTTGATAAAAAATAGTGTCAGCTGCTGTGTCAGTTGAATTTTGTACGAGTGCAGGCTCAAGTTACGCACAATTCGCCAAGTTGTGGTCTTCGAAAGGCCGAGTTCTTGTGAGCGACGCGAAATCGACTGCCTGGGATTCTCCTGCACACTCTCGCGGACCGCTGCGATGTTTTCGGAAGATCTTGCGTTTTGTCGTCGTACTGGTCGTACTAGCTCGAACAGATCACCCATTTTATTAAAACAATTTTATCATTTGCACGTGTTGTTGAACTATATCCATCCATGGTGATTTGGCGAAAACAGACTGAATAAATGATAGTCAATTTGACAGGTGTAGCTTTAACATTATGGTCGCTACCAACTGGTAAATTTTGGAAGTCCCTATTGGAGGACTCTTTACTAAATTACAATAAATGTATTTTTTGTATAGGGGAAAGTGGGGAATTGTGGGCCATGGGGAATTGTGGGCCACCGCCATCTATCATTTTTAGGTCGAGTTTGATATAGTGCGACACAAATATCAGTCTTCTTTTGCCCCAAACATACTTTTACGTTGGTAGTTGGTACTTGACCAGCGTATACGTCCCTAGCGCGTTGTGCAATACTAGCCTGAAAAAAAGTTTCTTCAAGAATTTATTAGTGTTGTTCTCGTGCATCAGTTTCGAAGGCATCGTTACGAATCAACTCAGGTAAATATGCTGATAATTAGAGATGGGCATAATCGAGTGACGATTATCGACTATTCGATTATTCTAAATCATTCGAGTTCTCGATTACTACACGTGCGGACGAGTGATGAATGATCACTCGGACTAGAGCTGAATCTAAATCTAATGCGGAATCTGGCGTTAGTAGTCGTCGGCAGTGTCGAGATGCGCAATCGAATGACTTTAGTATTCGGAATCTGCAGGCGCCACCACTAATACATTTGTTACAGGTTTTTTGTTTGAGAATGAGGAAACAAATTCTAGTTTTTGAATCTTTTAAGCAGTGATGGGTCACACTATTTTAAAACTTTATAACAAGTTTTAGTTTGAATTTTTTAACAAAAGCTAGGTTGGTGATAAAGTAACAAACTTGAATTAAACAACAAAATATGAGTATTATGGTATTATGGATCATATTTAGAATCCAATATTATTTAAATTTATTTATTTTACTGCCATAAAACATGCTAACGATGGAATACGATTATCAAAGATTTCTTTACCTTTTTCTTCATCTCAGGTTTGTTTATAAAATGCCCAAATGTTTGTTTAGGAGAAACAGCCGCTGGAAATGTTGAAACCTCTCTATAGAGGCACATGCATTTATAATATTTATTATATATTATATTAAAATTATAGATTGTAATAGAGTGTTGCAAAAATGCAATACTCTCTCTATACGCGTTAACTTCCGCGAAAACTGTCCGAAAATGCTTCAAATTATTAACGAAACTGGCTTAATTTACATAAATTGCATTCTACAGGTAATATTACAGCTACATGCAATAATAACTGATACAAAATATTTATCGAGGGATCATTCGATTATGAAATCATTCGATTATTGAAATCACTCGATTACTAATCATTCGATTATCGAAATCATTCGATTATGCCCATCACTACTGATAATTATCGTTGTACCTTGGCATTTCAATAAACAAAAGGAATTTTGCATGAAATTTCGTTGAGTCATTAATAAGCCGCCATATGTCAAAACATAGCTTGTGGGGAATCATGGGCCACTTTTGGTGGGGAATTGTGGCTCACATTGTGGGTTTGTTCCAACAACAATCAATCCACCATGCCACGTTACTATGGCAAACATGAGAAGAAGATTGACTTTTCTGCTGTTTTGTGCTATTAAGCTGATCAAAATTGGCAATAATTCCATCCGTGCCGTCGATAAATCCACCAACATAGCTCGAGTTACATTGAACCGTTATACAGACAAGCTGGAAAAAGCAAAAATTGATGTTTCGACTGCTTCCGATAATACAATGACCACATTTTTTAAAGGAAGCGTTGTGCCAGGCGCAAAGTCGGTGAGTAGGTATAATGCAAAATACTATTGAACCTTTTGAAACTATTGACTTTATTCCTGTTTCAGATTTTCAGTGATCAAGAACAGGCTCTAATGAAATATGTCCTTAAGGCGAGTGACATTTACTATGGCCTAAGTATTTCGGAGCTACGGACTTTGGCATTCCAATATGCGAAATCGATCAAAAATCATCGATCAATCGATCCCTCAATCGTGGGATAAAAAATCGGCCGCGAGGTACGACTGGTACTACTCGTTTATGAATCTCCACCCGAATTTGGTTTGAATGGTATGGTGTGGTTTGGTAATGGTATGGTGTCGATCACATGCGCGCTGCGCGCGCATGTGATCGAGAGTTCGCGCTGCCGCGCGTATGTTGTCTTGATTTATCTTCCCGCTTCGCGGCGGACAACCTAATCTAACCAAGGTGAAACCACCGGTCGTTGCAACTTTGTCGTGCGGCAGCGCGAACTCTCGATCAAACCACGAATGGGTTCTAATTGGATCTACGAAGTTAAAGTTTAAACCACATGCGTGCGGCAGCGCGAACTCTCGATCAAACCACATGCGCGCTGCGCGCGCATGTGATCGAGAGTTTGCGCTGCCGTGCTATATGCGGTCTTGATCTATTCTCTCTCGGACAACCTAATCTAATTTATACCCATGGTAATTTCATACCCATGGAGGAAGATAACGGGAAATCACCTCCATTATACTTCCCAAGAGAACCACATGATGACGACATTCAAGTCATTATCGTGGTCGCAAACATTCATTAGTGAATATGCATAAG
Source organism: Phosphuga atrata (assembly GCA_944588485.1). NCBI lineage: Eukaryota > Metazoa > Arthropoda > Insecta > Coleoptera > Silphidae > Phosphuga > Phosphuga atrata. The sequence goes on from OX155898.1 coordinate 32,290,722, forward strand.
AATAAGAAGAATACATAGAAGATTAACATGACCCCTGCGCAAGAATTAAAATAAAATTAAATATATTTAATACATATAATACTTAAATTGTAGCGACACAGAAAAAAAGTATAATCTCTGCAAAAGAATTGAACTTGGCAACAGCGTATCTGCTGTATAAACATATTTTCTGTCAAATAACCGGACAGAAGTTGCAGTTATATTTGTTGTTGTATTAAAAAATGTCAGTTTTTTGGATTACAAAAGCCCGTATATTTTTTGAACCAGCCGACGTAGAAGATTCATTTTTACTTTCCACGTTTAGAAATACAGTTTGGAAGACGCTTAGCAACAGTTAGTGAAGGTAACTCCACCATTCCCATATTCTTCATAATAGCCGAGAATCTCGATGCCTTTTTCACCAACCTTCGTTTCGTTCTCGATACAACGTCGATTGAGATCGAATTTGGAATATGGACGAAACCGGGTTTCGCACTGTTCCCAACAAAGTTGTCAAAGTTATTGCCCGAAAAGGCAAAAAACGAATAGGCACGTCTACATCAGCCGAGAGAGGAACCAATGTGTCGATGGCGTTGGCGGTTTGTGGGAGTGGTTATTCGATTCCACCTTTTTTTGTTTTCCCACGCAAAAACTTGAAAAGATACATGACCCACGCAACTCATGGCGCACAAGGCGTAGCAAATGGCAATGGATGGATGACATCCGAGGTATTGTTGACGTATATGGATCACTTCATTAATTTCTCAGGTTCGGCCGGCTCACCCACTTTTGCTGCTGGACAATCATACAACACATTTGTCCATTAACGTTATTGATAAGGCCCTTGCGCATGATAGTACAATGTTGTCGTTCCATCCACATTGTAGATATCGTATGCAGCCGTTAGATGTCACTGTTTTCGGTTCGTTGAAAATGATTTACGCACGAAAGCATAATGAATGGACCAACGTTGGGGTGGTTTTCGATCTTCATCACGTTCCACTCAATGTTGACAAATGTCTCGATATTGCCGTCACACCAAAAAACATCTAAAGCAGCTTCAGAGCATGCGGAATTTTCCCGTTTGATGCGAACGTTTCACCGAGGTTGACTTTATTGCTTCAAAACTTAGTGGTGAGGGTCAACACAGTGGCAGTCATGAAGAGAGTGCGGAAGAACAACGCAGCATCACTGTAACTGATGGTGAAATCGAGACGGCTGCGAATGAAACAGTCACAATTCTTTGGCAGTGGCTACCACATCTGGTACCATTGACTTACTTCTGAAACGTTGCGAGAAACTGGACCATTAAGACAGGGAGCACCGGCCCAAAAGTCCAATCGTGGTCGGAAACCGATGAAAGGCGCCATTTTAACATCGCTTACAGTTGTTACCGTCAGAAAGCTGACATTATGCGCAAGAAGTCAGAAAAGAAAATCAAAAGTGATCCTAGCACCCAAAAAGCGCAAAACACGATCACAATCAGCACGACGTGATTCTTCGGATGACGACGACGATGTCGACTTCTGCGTACTTTGCAATTAATGCCGAAGAAACTGACATAAAACAATTCAATTAAATGCATCGAATGTGGTCGAGATGTACATGCAAAATGTGTCCATACCTCTGACAACACGTTCAAGTGCCCAAATTGTATGTCTGATTGATGGTGGCAGATTTTTTTAATTTTTTTAATTAATAACAATTCATTTGTCATTTCCAATCTCTCAATAAAGTTTTTGCACAGAATTTTTTGGACATTGACTTAATTTAGGTGGTGGCCCACAATTCCCCAACAATTTTTGAAATCTCAAAAACATAAACTTTCTATTATCCACTAAAATTTCTCAAAAAAAAAAAAAAAATACAGTAACCTTTTCACACGTAGAATGCAATGCCCTTTCGAAATTTGAATTTTTTTTTAATTTTTGCTCAAGATATCAGACAAAATAAAAACGTGGCCCACAATTCCCCAATTTCTTCTACATTAAGGAAAAATTGCATATTAAGATAAAGATATAAAATATTAAACATTAACAAAGCTAGAAAAAAATCTTAGAAATACCACCATATAACTATATTTTATTTATAAAAAAAACTAATTTAATTTGTATTTTAGTAGAATTGTTGAAATTAATTTAGTTTCTGTCGACGACGTGTGATTACAAGAATAACATATATTTCAGGAAATTTTCCACAAACGTGTTTATCTTGAAGCTACAATTTAACCGTTTTAATTTACCCTAACATTTACTCATGTCAGCATATTAAAAAAAATATTTACAATTTTATTATTTATAAAACAAAACTGCTGAACTATGCAAAATTCTAATCTCGAAAGCGTGAAATTTCAACCCAATATCCTTTCAAGCGCTGTAGAAGACCTACAAATTAGTCAATTTCTGTTAATTAGCAATATTCAATTGCATGTGCAATACGGATTTGCATATAGAGTGCTCGAAATAAATGTCAAGGGGTACATTTGTAATTCGGTTACGAAAGTTCAGAACAGAAGTTAGAAATTCTATTTACACAGATTATTACACCTAATGAAATTACGCAAGCGCACAATGCAGCAGTTGGACAATATTTACATATACATAATCTGTTTAATTAAGCGTTGGCGATTATATAATTATATACGACACAATTAACCATGCCATATGAAACGTATACGAGAATGGAATATTATATTTGAGTTATTGAAACACTAATTAATTATATAAATACACACACATACATACACATATATATGTATATATATATATATATATATATATATATATATATATATATATATATATATATATAATTATATTTTCTGCACCACGTCAAGATTCTGTTAGGCGATTTGGGTAACGCCCAGTTGGGTATAGAGAAACAATTTAGGAAAACAACAGGTATTCACACAGCACATAAAAGTGGTAAACAAATAAAAATGGTGAAAGACTTAAACGGTGAACGGTGAAATAACTTTTTATGAAAATTTCCAACTTAAAATCATGTCAACACAATTTTGAAAACCCAGACAAAAGCTTTGCACTTGGAGGGCACACAACATCAATATGGGTGAATTTCAAATCGACCATGTTGCCATCTCTCATACAAAACAAAAGGAGGTCCTTAATGTAAAAACAAGGAAAGGTTTCTTCGATTCTGATCACTACTTGTTACAAATTAAAATTAAACTTCAACCCAACAAGAGAAGACCACGACAACCACGAATTTTTAAGCCTGACCCTGAATATTTAAAAATAAACAGGGATAGTATTTTGCAAGGAATCAACGAACTCGTTAAACTGGACAGAATTATCGGATGTTCTCAGGAACGCTATGAGGATAGGCCAGCCCCCACGTAAACGTAAGCACAGATGGTGGAACAGTATATGCGACCAAGCAATAGAAGACAGACTTAACGCTTGGAAAAAATTTCATAGCAACAAAACGCCAGACAAATGGCAGGAGTTCCTGTACATTCGAAAACAATCATCAAAAATAATTAGAAAAGAAAGACGTAGCTATGAAAAAACAAGACTGGAGAAAATAGAACAAGAATTTACAAAGAATAATACTAGTAGCTTTTTCAGAATTTTTAAAGAGAACCTGACAGGATATCCACCATCCAGCCTATGCTTTCGTCGATCTGATGGTTCAATGGAGACAAACACCAATGCAAATTGTCAAATTTTAGCTGAGTACTTCAACAATCTTCTCAAATGTGAGCCCCCATCCAGCAAGTTAATTTTTGAACAATCTGAATCCTATCCAGATTCCCTGCCGCCTTCCTTCCAGGAGATAACTGACATCATTCATTCATTGAAAAACGACAAAGCCCCTGGGGAAGATGGAATCATTGCCGAGTTATGGAAACTGGCTGACGACAACCTCATTCACAGAATACGCAATATAATATGTAATATTTGGGTGACAGAACAAATCCCCCCAGAATGGAAATGTGCACTTATACACCCGCTTCATAAAAAAGGTGATAAAATGGATCCGAACAATTATAGAGACATTTCACTTCTACCAGTAACGTACAAAATTCTTTCAAAAGCTCTTTTGAATAGACTTGCACCTCAAGTAAACCTACAGATAGGAGAATATCAGGCAGGTTTCCGTAAAGGGCGTTTATGCACGGAACAAATTTGGAATCTGTAGACAATCTTACAAATACGATCTTGTAGAAACACCGTGGTTACCTTTGTTGATTCCAAAACAGCCTACGACTCCGTCGACAGACCAACTCTCTTCAGCATTCTGGAGGAATTCAAAGTTGATAGAAAAACCAGGGCATTAATTCAACAAATTCTCATTAATACTACATCAAAGGTTAAGTTTGGTGGAGCAATTTCTCAACCTTTTGAAATACATACGGGTGTTCGACAAGGAGATGGACTATCACCCATCCTTTTTAATATGGTCCTGGAAAAAATAATCAGAACTTGGGAAAAAGAGATTGAGGGAATACACATTGGTAAGAGATGAGATTATAGAGCTAATATCAAATGTTTGGCGTTTGCTGATGATCTTGCAATATTATCGAATACCAGAGAAGAAGCAAAGCATGCACTTGAAAAATTACACAAAATTTCACAAAAGGCTGGTCTCCTGATATCTTATGAAAAAACACAGTATATAGAACGATCCCCGTCCGACAATCTACACATCAAGACACAATATGGTTCTGTATCCAGAGTTTCCCAGTTTAAATACTTAGGAGAAATCATCCAACCGTCCGGCCTAAATATAATAGCAAACCAAGAACGAGTAAAAAAATTACAGAGAGCCTACCGACTTACTTGGAATCATTATAACCAAAAATCAATATCTCTTAATGCAAAATTACAACACTACAAATCAGGCGTTCTTCCTGAAGCACTTTATGCAGCAGAAACAACATTAATTCATGGTCACTCAAAAATCAAAGAAATAGAGAAACAAGAACCTAAAATTCTCCGAAAAATTTTTGGGCCGGTGAATAAAGAGGGAATATGGATTAAGAGACCATCGTCAGAAATATATAAAACCGTAGAACCTATCACTGACACTTTCAGAAAGAGACGAGCTAAATTTTTTGGTCACATATACAGAATGAACCAGAACTGAATTACGAAACAAATTTTCAAAATTACCTTCAACAGTAAAAATAGGTCCAAATGCATACAGGAAACTGAAGAAGACCTCAAGCAGCTAAACATCACTATACACGACATGAATGATCGGGTTAAATTTAGAAACACCATAATGCACCATAAATTTGATAAAGAACTGCTCCCAAAGATACCAGGAAAAAAGTGGACGGACGAAGGGAAGAAAGAATATAGTGCACGAATGAAGAGGATTTGGGAAGAACGTCGCCGTCGTTACTGAGTTGACATGATATATGTTGGGTCAATAACAAATTTAAAATAGTTGATTAATATTAGAATCTTTAATATAATAAAAATGCAATATTACATAACCTTTAATAATTAGTGGTCTGTATGTTTTACTTAATTTGACCAAAATGTGAATGAATGAATAAATAAAAATGTTTCTCGAAGAAACTTAAGCAGACTTGGGGTTCCACCCCTACATGATCCATTTAGGGGGTGGCGCACGCGCAAGAATTACAATACTAAACATACACCCCCCTTGAAAGAATTGCTTTCAACAAGATTAATATAAAGATTACATGGAGAACTAAAATATACAATGCCTTAGACTAACAATAATAAATATACAAGAAAATAAATGCTTAAAAATAATGAAATAACTAATATATACACTAAATTACTGGTAATATAACCAAATTTACTACGGACCTCTTAAAGAGTCCAGATGCCGTTTCTACAGTTTCCACTCGCACTACATTGTCATGACCATGATGCACCTTCACAATTCTGCCTAAAGGCCACAATAGCGGTGGTGTATCTTCCTTCCTTAATAAAAAAAAACCTTCCTTAATAATACTATAGTATTAACTTCAATATTTGGTCTTGACTTATGCCAATTTCTTCTTTGCCGCAATGTGTTGATGTATTCCGTGGACCATCTCTTCCACAAATGTTGAATCATCTGGTTTAACCTCTGGTAATGGTTCAATCTATTTTCTGGGGTGTGGCATACGTCCTCATGCGGTACACAATTTAGAGCATCACCAATAACGAAATGTCCGGGTATCAACGCAAGTAAATCATAAGGGTCATTGGAAATGGGAATAACAGGTCTGGAATTGAGGATTGACTCTATTTGCACAAATACTGTTGTTAATTGTTCATATGTAAGAAAGGCATTTCCAATTACCTTTTTCAAAATGTTTTTTGCTGACTTTACTGCAGCCTCATAAAGCCAATTAAAATGAGGGGACCTCAAAGGTATAAACTTCCAATTAATGGAATTCGACTTAAAATAATTACAAAATTAAGTGTCAGATAACAACTTAATAATCAGCCTTAATTCATTATTAGCACCAACAAAATTAGTGCCGTTATCGGAATACAACAATTTACAAATTCGTCTTCTACCGCAGAATCTTTTAAAGGCATTTAAAAATGACGATGTGGGAAAATTTTTACCTCCACAGTGTATTTTTTCTTGAGCCCAGTCAAAGATGTAACAAGAGGTCTTCCTTTTTTACAATACTCAGCTCTTTATTTTTTCCGCCCACTGTATGTTTAACAAAAATTGACGTTGTGTTTTCTGCTCTAAATTGAAAGGAATATGCCCCCGAAAAGTCTAAGTTCTGCCCATCCATGGAATGGCTATTATACTTTATACTTGCTACAATAGGCTTTGATCGACAATCGACTTAGTATATTTTGATACTCTGACCATCAACAGAAACTATTTATTCAGCAGTGAATTTTCTGCAAGATTCCTACCGCTTCTTTTTCTTCTTACAACATTTCTTCTTATTTTCTATGTTGATACAACCTAAAAGGTAACTGTTTTGTAGGTCATGGGAACCCAAATCCCAAAACTTATTAAAAATTGTTTTCTGTGAGTTATTTCATAACTGTCTGCAATTTATAATGCACCTACAGGGCGATCCCAACTCATGCGCGCGAACAAGTTTTTTAGCTTTGGCAGTTAAATACTCCTGACTCAAAGTAGGTCTCTTTCTGCTTTTCACTCTATCATAACTATCTTCTCTTTTTGCCTCCATCGAGATTTAGGAAGATTATTAAGAGATTGCTCACTAGTTCTTCGCAGTTTAAGTGCAGGTATAACTTCATTATCTGATTCACTAGACGATGTTTTTCCCTGAAAATAAAGCAATAATATGACAAGCCACACAAAAATATAGATTCATTATTTTTGCAAAAACACGACATTCCAAGAAAATATAAAAAATACGTACCTCTTGTTTTCCCAACATTGGTCATCATCACTTGGTACATAATCTTTATGTACAATACTTTCATCATATGATTCAACAAATGGTTCGTCACTACTTGTATTTTCATCACAATTAATTGTTTTATCGCCTGTTGTCATAAATCCGGTGGAGATTTTGATGTGGCTTGTCACGTTTTATGAAATGTTCATAGAATTTTGCATTGAATGCAATAAGTAGCAGATTGACTATCAAACCTGTTGCTATGTGGCTTGTCATATTGTTGCTGAATGCAATAGAGAAAAAATATATATGTAAATATGTGGCTTATCACCTTATTTCAGTAAGTCCTTCATGTATTAATATCTGGTTCTATATATTTAACTGCCAAGATACGATAACTACTCATTTTCTTTAGAAAAAGTGCCAGACATTTTAAAAATATCAACAATTATTCCCATTTTTAAGAAAGAAGATCGAAGATAATTATAGACCAATATTGTTAGTCATGTCTGTCCAAAATTTTAGAATATTGCATGGAATACAGATAATGCCATTTATTTTCAAAAGCAATTTAATGCCATAGCAACAACATGGATTCTGTAAAGACAAATCAACGGCTACTGCTTTAACTGAGTTTTATGAAAATGTTATCAATGGTTGATGATGGAAAGTGTCCTGTCACGACAAATTATTAGAAAAGTCATAATCATATGGTATTAGAGGAAATGCAGATCGCTGGTTCAAGTCTTATCTCAGCAATAGACAACAATATGTCAATGTTGAAAATGCAGGAAAAACAGGTTTATCAAAAACTAAACATATACAAATTGGGGTTCCACAAGGAAGTATTCTAGCAGCCATCTTATTCTCCTTATATCCGTGTGATCTGGTTCAAGACAATCATTGCACTTTGTATGCTGATGACACTACCATCGTGAGCTCGAAGGCTTCTCAACTCTACTTGCAGCAAATAAAACACTAAAATAGCTATATAGCTGGTTTTGCCCAAATAACCCACATATAAATTTGGCAAAGACCAGCTACACGGTATTCTAAAGTCACCGAAGGCAGCCTAGCAATGATTTCGCATTACAAGTTGGAAACGTTCGACTAAAGAGAACCAAGGTAGTAAAGTTTCTAGGAGTACACTTAAAGGATCACCTGACGTGGAAAATAATGACGGATATTATCATCAGAAAATTCAACAGCACTACCATATATACCATGCCGAAATTCAGTCGGTTTTAACCAATGGCATATAAGTTTCCTCGTGATTTATACAAAAGGTTTTCTTGTCGCAAAAGCGAATCATTAGAGCTTTAGCTGATATCAATTATCCACATCATGTAGTCTATTTTTTAAAAAACTAAACATTTTAACGGTAACCTTCATTTACATATGGGAACTAGCGTGAACATATTTAAAAACAAAAACAAACTTTTCATCGAAACGAAGTACATAAACACAACACGAGATATTGCCATAATCTCAGACCAATATGAAGCAACTAAACTATATGCAAAAGTACACGAAACAGATTGAGCGTTTGAACAATTTTCAATCGTATCCCAACTGCAATCCGTGAAGGAAAGAGTTATAAAGCATTCAGAAGGCAACTTAAAACGGATTTCAAGAGAAGAATTAAGGAGAGTATACTATGTTCCTGCATTTTAACGCTAAGATAGACCATGTGGGTCAATAGTTGTTAGTTACATTTAATTTTGATTCAATTTGAGATTATATGATAATTCCATACTGATGAAGCCAAACAGCAGAAACGGATCGATGGATATTCAAAATTATTTTTATTTATCAAGTTATGTCATTTTTCTTGTTGACCCACGTGGTCTCTCTTCGCAGTAAAATGCTGGACCTACACCTTACTAGTAATTATATTTATTTATGTTATTTGTCAATTTGTGCATTAAAGAAAGAACTATATTTTCCAAAATTCTTTTCATGTAATATGGAAATTCACATAGTAATTTTTTGCTACTTTAAAGGATTTTTATGCAAATCCGTGATTTCGGTCTATTTGCAAGTATAAATATATATATATATATATATATATATATATATATATATATATATATATATATATATATATATATATATATAGTGTGTGTATATATATAAAGTGTGTGTGTATTTGTTTGTCTATAGGAGGATATTCACTTTATTTGCTAGATTTTTCTAACGGGTCCTAAATGTAAATTACTATTAAATTTTCAAAAAGTAAAATCTCTATTTGAAGCAAAATTTGTTATTTTTTATTGATTTGCATGGACAAACCTTGCAAAATTGTTTTGTTTTGTGTCAAAATTGGACACAAAGGTCAAAATAATTTGCAAAAATTGTAAAATTTTCTAAAACCAAAATCTCTATTCGAAGCAAATTCTGTTTTTTTTTGTTGAATTTAGTGGACAAACTTTGTAAAATTCATTTGTTTTATGTCAAAATTGGACGAAAATTATAAAATAATTGGCAAATATTGCCAAATTTTCAAAAACTAAAATCTATTCGAAGCAAAATACGTTATTTTTTGTTGATTTGAATTAACGAACCTTGCAAAGTTCTTTTGTTTTGTGTCAAAATTGGACGAAAACGTAAAAATATTTTGCAAAAATTGACAAATTTATTAATAACCAAAATCTCTGTTGCAACCAAAGTCTATAACAAATAGCTTCAACCACGAGAAGAGCTTTTTTCACCTCTAATCCACATTTCATCTTCTTATTCACGTTGCGACAATTTCATGTTGCGGCTTCGTATTACGAGAATTTCAAATTGCAACAACTTCCTTTTGAACCTGAATTAGACTACTAACTTATATTAATTAAGTGAACCATGGAAAACACAATCTAATACATCTAGTCCAATTCAGTTAGCATTGTAGAGAATTCATTAAATTAACTACATTTTAATCTAGTAGACCAGAGGTTCCCAACCTTTTGAATATGTGGTACCGGTATGTAATAGACAATATGCTCTCGTACCAGTGTAAATATTTCGCAAATTCAAGTAATGGCCTTATTTTTTTCTCAAAAACTTTATCGAACAAAAAAAAAATCCCTAAGGCTCAATTTATTGAAGATCCATTTTTTGGCAAAAACTTTGGAAAAACAGAATGCAACTCTATATGTACACCATGCTAAAGTAATTTCATTTTCTGGGCCTACCCTGACAAAGATTTCAACGAAATAAATAACAAAATTAAATATATAGATGTATTTATCTTTAGTTCAGACTTAAATTGAAAATTTAAAGATAACATTTATTCTTCTTTCCTTTAAAAAATTAAATTTAGTTAAAATCTGTTTCGAGGCGGGCACAGAAAAACGACATTACATTAGCATGGTGTATTCAATTGCAATAAAACCAATTAAATTCGTAAATACTTGTATTATACTAAATATAAATGTATGCAATGTGTAAAGATATTATAATAATTATTGCAATTAATGTGAAGGTTGCGCCTGTTTACATTTTACCAGCGTAGAAATATCGGGATCAATTTTTGTCAGATTCAGGCGAAGATCAGGCGCAATATTGAGCAATGATCTATATATGTTTTTCATTGCTGCCATAGTTAAAAACCCGGTTTCGCATAAATATGTTGTACTGAATGGCATTTAAAATGTCAGAGCTTGGCATGAAAGTTCTGGATATTCTGCCCGAACAGAGCTTGTGCTCTCAAACTTTAATTTCCAACCACCGTCACTTATGAGGTCTATGAAGGATTCTTTAACAATTACGTTATCCGAAACTGCCGCAATGAATATAAAGGGATCACGAATCCAATTTTGGGAAGTAAAACCTTCTGTAAAATATTTTTCAAACCAATCTGACATCGATATTAGATGTAGCTTAATGTCGTTTATCACACAGTTTGATACTGATAAATTGTTTTCCTCAGCAAAATTGCAGAGAGAAAATAACATACTAATATTTCCTTTCTCTGATATTCAAACAAGTTGATAAGTCAAACAAATAATTATTAGTTCCTTGTCAACTTAAATTTAAATCATTTAGTCGAGAAAATATATCGGATAGGTACACTAGTCTGAATAACCATTCCTCATTGGCAAAATTATCCTTTTTGGAATCTCCAGAATCCTTAAGAAAAATAGATACCTCGGAGCGTAACTCAAAAAGTGGACTAAGGACTTCTCCTCGTGAGAGCCATCGTACCTCGGTGTGAAGCAAAAGCTTTTTATGAATACTCCCCATCTCATTGCATAGAATTGTAAATAGGCGGGAATTAAGCCCTTGAGATTTTATAAAATTAACTGTTTTTATGGCCTCATTGAGAAGTTTTCTTAAATTTACAGGCATATTTTTTGTAGCTAAGGCTTCACGATGAATAATACAATGCGTAGATTTGAATTTCGGTGCTACTTCTTTAATTCTAGTCACTACGCCGGATAAATTTCCAGTCATAGCTCGAGCATCATCGATGCAAACTCCAACACATTTGACCCAACTTATATTTTTTTAAATAAAATAATCATTATTTATTTTAAATATTTCATTCGAAGTTGTTCTCGCAGATAACGGTTTGCAGAATAATATTTCTTCTTGTATTTCATTATTGAAATCAAATCGAACATACACAAGTAATTGTGCTAGGTTGGAGACGTCTGTACTTTCATCTAGTTGCGGAGAATAAAATTGACTTTCTTTTACGCCCTTGATTAAAATGCTTTAAATCTGTAATGTCATATCTTCTATTCGCCGTTTAACAGTATTGTTGGACAGGGAAACTTTGTCAATTTCCTTATCTGCCTTATCTCCAAGCACAGATTTGACGATATCCTTAGTTGCAGGTAGGAACAATGTTTCTCCAATTGCGTTTGGTTTTCCACACTTGGCAATACGCAAACTTGCTAAATATGATGCCTGAACACAATTAGTGTTTATGTTACTAAAAGAGAACACAGCTGCTTTTTGAGTGGAAAATTCTGAATGTTTTCTTTTAGAAAAATCAACTGGTTTATCTTTTAAATTGCGATAGTAGAAGGGCTATGACAGTTCGGGCTCAAAATCCCATAAGGATTTACATAGGGGTCTAAATTCACATTTTGTAACCAGATTCCACTTTTTGTAACCAGATAATCAAGGGTCCGTTAGGTTGGTATCACCCTTAATCTACTTTTATAACCAGATAATCGAGGGTCCGTTTAGGTTGGTATTACCCCTTAATCCCTATGACCCCACTTAAAAAAACGCACTGTATAAACCAATAATTGATTCAAATGTACATATGTATACAAATCTATTCTACACTTGCTACAATATTGCATAAATAAACACAAACTGATACAAACAATACCCCAATATTCTTTACAAATTTATTGTAAACACGTGAGGTGAGTCACGTTGTTATCTATCACCGTAGAATGACAAAGTATTCGGATTGAAAAAGAACAGACAAAACGCTCGGGCTTGGCGATGTATTGTATAAAAAAAACACATGATTTTACGCCAAATATTGTTCACTTATCGCGTACCGGTAGCTTGACATGTGTGTACCGGTACCGGTACGCCTACCACAGGTTGGGAAACCCTGTAGTAGACTACATAGACAAGACAAGAAAGAGACAAGACCAGCTGAAGACAAAAAGGAAACAAGACTGGACAAGACTAGACAAGACTAGACAAGATTAGACAAGACTAGACAAGACTAGACAAGATTAGACAAGTCTAGGCATGTCTAGGCATGTCTAGTCTTGACATGACTAAACATGTCTAGACATGACTAGACAAGCCTAGACAACATTAGACTAGATTATACAAGACTAGACATAAATAAATTGAAAAAAATAAATATATGGCTATCCAAAACGATAAGACGCATTAAACGGACATACCATTTCAAAAAATTAGAGGAAATCGACAATGAGTTCAAAAGAAATAACACGCGAAACTTCTACATAACATTTAGGGAAGAACTGATAAACTACAAGGCACCGTGCCTCTGCTTCCGTCGGCCTGATGGAACCCTGGAAACCAACACAAAAGCGAACTGCGAAATTCTGAAACAGTACTTCGAGAAGCTACACAACTGTGAACCCCCTGAAGAAAGACTCCAATGCCAGATATCCGCCCCACACCAGGACTCTGTTCCACCAACACATGAGGAAATACGAAACATCATTTTACACCTAAAAAACAACAAAGCACCAGCGGAAGACGGCTTAATCGCTGAAATGCTCAAGATCGGAGGTGAACTCTTGATTGACAGACTGCAAGCTATCATTGCAAATAGCCCCTGGAAGAGCGGCATCATACCAGCGGACTGGAAAAATGCCTTGATCCACCCACTACACAAAAAGGGCGACAAGACTGACCCAAACAATTACCGAGGCATTTACCTTCTATCAATCACCTACAATGTTCTCTCACGTGCCCTCCTCACAAAACTGGAAGAACAGACAGAACATCTGATCGGTGAATATCAGGCAGGTTTCCGACCGCACCGATCATGCGCGGAACAAATCTGGAACCTGAAGATGATACTGCAACATCGCCAGCCCAACCGCACAGTTGTCGTGGACTTCAACCACTTTCGTGGACTTCAAGAAATCCTATGACTCGATTGACCGCATAACTGCTTAATATACTTTATGCATACGGTGTGGATATTAAAAAAAACCATGTAACTCGAACAGACTTTGTCAGGCAAAACATCTAAAGTAAAATTCATGGGTGAAATCTCTGAGCCTTTTCAAATCAGTATTTAAGTAAGACAGGGTGATGGATTGTCCCCACTCCTCTTCAACCTGGTACTAGATAAGATAATCAAAATCTGGGAGAAAGAAGTACCTGGTGTATATATGGAAACAAAGGAAAAACGAATCAACATAAAGTGCCTCGCTATTGCTGACGACCTTGCAATCATCACCAGGACTACTCAAGACGCCAAACACGCCATCGAGGAACTTCATGAAATCGCCTTCAGGAACGGCCTTCAAATCTCTTACGAGAAAACGCAATACATAGACTCCAAGTGCTCAAATGTGACACATCTGGCAACCAAATATGGCAACATAATACAAGTTAAGCACTTCAAGTATCTGAGATGAAATAATTGGAAGCACTGGTAAGGAAAGAATGGCTAACAAAACACATGCAGAAAAGTTACGCAAAGCCTATACAATCACCTGGAATATGTATTAATCATTAACCATCTACATCAATGATATTGAGAAAGTAGAACGTCAGATACTGAGAAAAATATTTGGACCCAAGGTACAAGATGGTATCTGAATGCGTAGAAGCTCACAAGAACTATTTTCCCTGACAGAACGATTCTCCTCAGTTGCACGGAAAAGACGTCTGAAATTCTACGGTCATATAGTACGAATTGATGACTCGATTGACCAAGAAAATCTTCCACATCATCCATGGAACCCGACAGTCCAATGTACGCTGGCTGGTAGACACCCAACATGACCTCTCAGTAATCAATATAGACCCATTGGCAACTACACGAACTAAATACAGGCGGCAAAAGATTCACATAATTTCACATCAAATAATCCAACAGCTAAGAGTTTGAAACTAAAAAACGCATGGACGCAAGCAAGAAGACAGGCCCAGAGCGAAAGGATGAGGAAGTTTTGGGAAGATAAAAATATAAAAAGAACAAGATGACCAGTGCTAAGTGATGGTTCTACGCGCTCCTTAGAGGGCTAAACGAATAAATAATAATATATGGCCATCCGCATAGTTAACAATCATTTTTTGGGATTTTGTGAAATATTGTGAAAGGGTTAATATTCGGTAAGAGGGCAGGAGAATAGAACAGGTGCTGCTCTCTCCGCCTGGGCATAGTTACGCCTGTAAGTAACCATGCCCAGTGATTAAGGGTCGTGTTATGTGATAACTTAATGTCTATCTTAATCCAGGTAGGAATAGGGGAAATGAACGAAATAGTTCAAATGACTGTCTTACATCCTTCCCACCGCGACTGCTATTTTTTAAGGACGAATTCCGACAAACCGTTTTGTATTGTTTTTTTAGGTATATTATTACAATTTACACGTATGTGTTGTATTTCCTTTGTAGAACCTGTACACTGTATCCAGCACCATCGTATTTTAACGCCTTCTTCCATGTCTCTACCAGTAGCTCAGTTTGTTGAGACATATGTTTTCGGGCGTCTAGTAGAGATCGACTGTCGCAGATAATAGAGAATATATTCTGAGCGTTTCTGTTTTCACCTAAATACTCTAATGTTTTCCTAATACCTACGAGTTCGGCCTGGAAGGCGGAGCAGTAGCTTCAGTCGAAATACTTCGTTGGGAATTTCGTCGTCTTCCTTGTAAACGACGAAAGCGGACTCCATTTTCGGATTTCGCGCCGTCTGTGTACAATCGGGTTTGTAGAGTGTTGGAGCAAGTTAGAAGGTAATTGATCCTGCCGATATCTGCAGGATGGATGAAGTTTGCGATGTTCATTCTGTATTCAATTAGTTTTGGAGAAGCTTCCAGACCTGTGAGCTCGGTAAATGTCGTTGTAAATAGTTTTCCAAATATTCCCAATTGAGAAAACATGGTCACTTGTTTTGGTCGCAGGTCAATTGGGATTAGTCCTGATATGACGCAAGCCACCTCGATGGTGACAGCGGTACGCTTTAGCTGTGCGAATTGTGCTTAAACCTTCTACTCCTAGGGGTTTGAAACGATCTTAATTGTTATTATATGATAATATTGTAGGAACATCAGCCCCGATGTAGATGTCCGATATTGCTCATTTATCTAATCCCCATTCTGTTCAAGTCCCACTTTTATATCCATAGCTTCCTTCACTTTTCCGAATGTTAGTTTAAGACGTTCCTTAAAATTTAAACATTTGATTTGATTCTGTTATAAGTCAAGCTTAAGGTTGGTCTTAATTGTTTGGGTGATTTCGCGAAAAATAGTGCTTCTGTTTAAGCTGGATTAAAATTGAGTTTATTGTTTATTATCGATAGGTGTAGAATCTCCTAAGCATCGCACAGTACTTCTGCTTGTGATAGTATTGGTGATGATTTAATAACATCATCTAACTATTTTGCAGCCATCGGGAAGATCTTCCTCAAAGATAGTGTCATACAAGATTTTTTAAAAAACCCTCTCCTGACTTTGTGAACATCTTTTAGAGATAGTTTTCTTTACCGAGAGATACGGTTGGGAGAAGATGCGTTGATCTAAGAAGTAGTGATGGGTATAATCGAATGATTTCGATAATCGAATGATTAGTAATCGATTGATTAGTAATCGATTGATTTCAAGAATCGAATGATTTCCTAATCGAATGATCTCTCCATTTACACTAAAAAATATTTTTATCAGTTATTATTGCATGTACCTGTAATATTACCTGTAGAATGTAATTTATGTAAATTAACCCAGGTTCGTTATTAATTTGACGCATTTTCGGACAGTTTTCGCGTTAGGTTTTTAGGGAAAATTGATAAGGGAAAGGGCCACTTAGTTTCACTGTCAGTCTCAGCTCAATATTCAGTCGTCGAGTGTTGTCTTGTGCCCATAGTGTCCAAAAAGCTTTTTTGCCGAGACGAAGTGTTAAGCGATCTTTAGCCTGGGATTACTTCGAAAATAAAAGGCGACGAAACAGTTTTGTGTAACAGGTGTGAAAAAACATTAAAATATTTTGGTAATACCACTAATCTCAGCCAACATCTTAAAAGAGTGCATCCTTCTCTCTTAATAAACCCTTCTGACAACTGTGAAAGTTCAAACGATGACGCTGATGACCCAGGTGAATTGATTCAGAAAACACTTGTATCGTTGCCATCAAAATCGTCAATTGTTTATACCGTCGCTCGTTTTCCTTCGCCACTTCTTCATCCATTACGTCCACCGACCACAAAACGAATACGTCAACTCAAAATTATTTGATAGTACGAAAGATAGTAATATTTCCGAGAATGAACAGACCGAAATTGATAAAATTTTAGTTGAAATGATAGTTTCTGATTTTCAGCCTATATCCATCGTCGAGAATAAAGGCTTCTTAAAATACACAAAGAAGTTGAACCCGCTTTATGAACCCCCGAGCCGGCGAAAAAATATGTATTCTCTGATTCCAAACATGTATGCATCGATATTGATCAAAGTTAAAAACGAGTTAGCTGTACTTCAAAATTTGGCGATAACAACGGATATATGGACATCATGTTCTACTAAATCGTTTTTAGCGGTTACTGCCCATTACATAAAAGAAAACGAAATGATGAGCTCCTTGTTGAAATCAAGACAATTATTTGAACGTCATTCAGCAGAAAATGTTGCCAGTGCCCTCCCAGGAATTTTGAAAGAATGGAATATTTTTAGTAAAGTCGTATTGTACAATATAAAGTATTGTTACAGATAATGCTTCAAATATGAAAAATGCAGTTATCACCTTAAATAAGTATCATCACCCTTGTGTACCACATACTCTCAATCTGAGTATCATGGACGTCCTAAGGAACGACGATGTCCAGCAATTGCTCGAAAAGTGTAAGAAAATCGTGGCTCACTTTAAAAAAAGTAGCGTCTGGCGAATTGGTGAAAATGCAGCACCAAATGAACCTTCCACTACTTAAAGTCAAACAAGAAGTTTCAACGAGATGGAATTCTTGTTTGTTTATGATCGAAGGACTGCTAGATAAGTTCCATTATCGGCTGCAATGTCCTACCTTTCCGGAAAAGCTTCTGTTATTGTCTGATGATTGGGTCGTCCTTAAAAAGTGTACATCTATACTTAAACCCATGGAAGCAATGGAAACGGAGTTATAAGGAGAAAAATATATAACGATATCAATGATCATTCCTCTAATGCACGGTCTACAATACGCCCTCAACTGCATAAAACCCACAACTCTCAACAAAAGATGTGCAAAAAAATCTGCGAGATGTCATCTCGAGGAGATTTGGTTCGTTAGAAAAATTAAAAAATAGTGCCAACTGGGCTTTTGTAAAGAAGAAAATGCTGAAGAAACACAAAATTGAATAACTGAGGATATTGAGAAACTGATGGTTGCGGCAGCGAACCAGAATCCACAGAATCTAGATTTTGGAATGTCTGCAGTTCAACAATCTACAGGAAAAATATAATTTTTTTTAACAAATATTCAATTAAAATATCTCCTAGAAATTGAGTTTTGTAATATTCATTCTATTTTTAGGTTCAGGTGAAAATAAAATTCAATCAAGTTTGCTATGGGAACATTTTGAAATGAGAACAAAATGCGATCATCTAGTTACGACTCCCTCTACTTCGGCTATCATTCAAGTTAAACAATACTTGGAACTACCGCTAATAGAAAGGAAACTGAATTCCTTACAATTTTGGGAATCAAAGAAAGAAACTTTTCCAGAATTGTACCAACTTTCAAATAAGTATTTGTGTGTGCCAGCAACGTCAGTACAATCTGAACGGATATTCTCAAAAGCCGGCGATCCGACAAAAGATAGTAGAAGCAGGTTGAATAGTACAAATATAGCCGACGACTACTAAAGGCTAATTCCGATTCTCAACTCCGAGTGATCATTTGTAACTCATGCGCATGAGTGATAATCGACTATTCGAATGATCCAGAATAATTCGAATGATTCAGCTCTAGTCCGAGTGATCTTTCATCATTCGTCCGCGTGTAGTAATCGAGAACGCGAAAGATTTAGAATAATCGAATGGTCGATAATCGTCACTCGATTATGCCCATCTCCACTAAGAAGTGGTGATCTATCTGCAAAATACTCTCCTATCTGCGAACACTTGATTAGACAGACAGGCTATATTGTTTGTCCGGTATATCTGATTCGTATGAACTGTCTGGTCCGTTTGATCCGTCTGATAAAAATTGCTATATTGTTTGTTCTTCTAATCTGCCTACTTAGTCTATTCTGTCTAGTTTGCTGGTCATTGAACGGTAGACTAGAACGAAATGTAGTCCATTTAATGCAATCGACATATCATATAAGAATTGGAATCATTAACCTATCAATAACGGTCCTTGACAAAAGGAAGAGTGTTAGAATGTATTTAAATATTTGTACTGCAGTACAGTGTAGTAGGAATTACGATTCAAAACAGGTCAGCGGGTTACAATGAGGGAGCCGGTATCAGCAAACTGTCAGCAACCGCTGGCATTGTATATGTATATTTGTATGTACATGCAGTGCTGCTTATTGAGCATAAAACGTTGGACAAAATAGCGCACACAAAGTATTTTTATACAATATATAAATATAATGAAAATGCGAAGATGAATTATATTTTTTGCTGAAACTTCAAAGATGTATATGTTCCTCTGAGGTTATTAATGACGACAGATGGTTGTTAAAATTATATATTAATCTTAATCTTGTTGTAATGGCAATTAGAGTAAATGAATTATATTCATACAATAGATTATTTTTACGTGTAGAAAAGGTTTTAGATTAAAAGCAGACAATAGTGAATATAGAAGAATAGATAAAAACCTTTTACTGTTGTTTATTACTTTAACAATATGTTTGTTATATAATGTACAACACAAATCATATAAACCATTGTGAGATATTTCATTTTTAGTGAGTTAGTGGTTTGAATTTACAACCGAATAAATTAATTGTTTTTGCATGTAAATTTATTACTAATATTATTCACGGAAAATTTAGATTTTTACTTTTATTTTAGAACTTTTAAATAACATTGAAAAATGAATGGGGGAATGTATGAGAGAATATTTTAGGAACAACATACAAATTTGGATGATACGTTATATTGAATGATGATAGAAATGTTGAAAGAAAATAATATTATACACCACAATTCCAAATAGAAACTAAACTTGAGTGCATAGAAATCGGCCCACTGCAAACTTTTGACTTTAACATTTTTTTTTAAGAAATTGTTTAAGGGATGAAATAAAGGAATATGGCGTTTGAAATACGATTTATATGCTTCATTAATAGTATATTACGTAATGAGAGTTGTAAGAAGCATATTACGTACAAGCGGAACTGTTACGCGTGACCTACGTAGCGGGGAGCGCGTAATTCCGCGAGAACGTAATTGTCTTACAACTCGAATTATGTACTATACTTTATCTACGACCCCAATAATTTGTTTCTATTTAATAAGAAAAATATTTTTGATGTAACTTATATAGTGATTCATCGATATAGACAACGCAAAGTGTCAGTGTCAAATGAAATATTTTATATTTACTTAATAATTTATATTTTATGTTTAATTTCATCTTTTTTTGTGGGCGTAGGTTAATATATTTTTTACAGGTTTGGTAAAATTCTTTCGGCACCACAAAAGATCTTTGATTTTCTGTTGGCATGGGTGTGATATTTCGTGGTTCTTGTTTTCTGCAAGCACCACTTATGCAAATGATAACAATAACCTAAAATTATATAAAACAACATGACAACATAAATTTTTATGGTTCTTGTTGAGTGCCACGAAAGTGGACTGAAAGCTGTAAAATAACTTTCAAATTTCAGGTGAGATTTGTTTTGGTAGTTCTAAAAAGACTCAATAATTGTTATAAAGTTCGGGAAAGACTGAATATATTTACATATTCAGGCTGTGTTCCGTTTGTTTTAAGTTCGTATGATTATCTATAACGTAGGATGATTTCAACAATTCTATCTTATTTGATTTCTTGCTTTTAAATCCCTCAGATTTTCTCTTTAGTAAAGCTATTAACTTTGAATGTTTTCAAATGTCGATGTTGTGCTTTATATTAATTGTTGTTCGAACCATTGAATAAATTACCCAAAGTGAAGATGGTTTCATTGTTTGGGACATTTTTTAACATTTTCTGAAAACAATTTTACTTTATGCTTCATTCTCCAGTCCATAATTTTTCTATATGCATCCTCGTATCGATCCCGAGAATTAATCGGTAGCAAATTATGGGCAGCTTGTTTCGCTTTTTCAACAATTTCGGGCGGAGTAGCATTTTCTGTTTCGATATCACTAGACATTTTAATTTTTTTCATTATTTTAATTGTTTTAATTGAAAAAAAAAAATTGTGTTTATGTATTAGTTTGATCTTTAATATTTTTTTGACAAATCTCGGAATGTATTGGGTTGCCTATATTAAACGATGCAGCACATTATTAAATGATTGCAGCATGCAAACGTAGCAGCTCTCAACCAATCAACGAATCGTAAACCAAACACACTAGTGTGTTATTGAATCATTAATTAACATTAATCGCAGACTGTTACATACGTGTGTTGTAAGATGTATTTACATAATCCATGAACTGTACAATATTAGGCAATTATAATAGATAAAATTTATTACTAAAAGAAATATGGTTATTGACTATTCTATAAATTAACACTTAATGTTTAATAATAGGTATGAGCCCATCTTGCCTAAATAACATCTCTCATACGATTAGGCATACATCTAATCAAGTTCGCTATTGTTTTTCTGTGGGACGGTAGGCCACTTCTTCTTGTGCAACAATAAGCTCTGGGATGAAAATCGAGGCCCAGCTCGAATTCTCCATTTAAGCTCTTCCCATAAATGTCCTATCGGATTTAAGTCGGAATGGCATTTTTGTAATGTAATCTAGCACGATCCTTGCGGTGTGTTGTTGTCATGCGTAAAGATAAATTCTTTTCCAGTGTAGTCGACGTTAGGGACCACATGAACTGCTAAAATCTTCTCGATGTACCTAGCATCCATTAAACCTCCTCTCTCGTGACTACGGGCGCCCCTAATTATGAAAGCAAGGTCGGTGCGTGCTCTCATAGAAGTTGCACCCCAGATCACCTCCATAAACAGTCCGATTTTCAATGCCGTGTCCCACAGTACACTTTCCTTCTTGGGTCGCTACCATATTCTATTCTCATTTGAGAACAGAACATACCTCAATTGTTACAACGTCCAATTTAAATGATCCCTTGCAAAACGCAGGCATGCTTGACGATGAGCTAGGGTAAGTTTTTGACCTAAAGCGCCTTTTATTATTCGCAGCATTGAACAATTTATTTATCTGAAACAGCGTCCTCCTGCATCCGCGCAAATATCTTGCATGGCGAAACTCATCTGGAATCTATTCAACAATGCTGGATTAAGTTTTGATAAACTCGCGTTTTCTATCGACGCTCAAAGATGTACGTGTTGTGCGGAGATTGTCGATTATTATCTCGTCCGAGCCACAATCATGGATTGTGCCGCCCAGTTATGTCCGCCGATTCGTCTCCGGACACAAGCCTGCTTGACGGACGAGTGTTTTGGACTTAGTGGAGTAAGGTAAACGACTACTCAAAGATGTACGTGTGATGCGGGGATTGTGGATCCGATCATTACCTCGTCCGACCCAAAATAATGGAGTGTGCCGCCCAAATATGTCCGCCGATTCGTCTCCGGACACTAGCCTGGTTTACGCACGAGTGTTTTGGACTTAGTGGAGCAACGTAAACGAGTCAAGCACATTAATTTTGAACAATATCGCCGATTGAATAAAGAAGTACGACATCGGATGAAGATAGAACAAGATACATATTGGAACAATGTCGCTGCTAAAATGGAGGAATTAGCATCGAGACACGAATATGGAACGTTATATCAAACCATCAGGAAGTTGAGCGGGAAAACCAAATTAACAAACGATGATATCAAGAAAGCGAATAGGACTTTTGTTAGTTCTCCAGCCAAGAGTCTACAGCGGTAGAGGGAGTTCTTTAACAAACTGTACAATCATCATCCGACACAAGGACTAGCGCCGACACCACTGGTAATCGATGAACCAGTGATCTCATTCCCCCGTAGTGACAGTCAAGACAGCAATAAAATTGCTGAAAAAATTAAAAGCGCCGGACATCAATCAAGTCTGCTGAGATGATAAAAACCGGAGGCGCAATTTTGTTACAACGGATTTTTTACCTCCTACTGCAAATTTGACACTCAGAACAAGTAGCATCGACGCGAAAGAAAGCGATCGTCGTCCTAATATTGAAGAAAGACGATAGCCTAGAATGCAATAACTACCGTAATATCAGCCTCCTATCGATTGTTGGGAAGGTACTTATGAGATCATTCAATCACGACTACAGAAACATCGAGAGGAAACAAGTCAAGAAAAGCAAGAAGGAGTTAGGCCAAATCGTGACTGTATTGATAAAATATTTGCAGATTGGCAGTTGATGGAAGAAAGTATTCGATGTGGAAAATGGACAATTTGACTGCATCCACTGGCTTGCTTTATGGTCAATGCCTTTATGGTCAGAGCATGTGTCTTTAGAAACCATATATATCCTACGAGCGGCGTACAACTGTTCAACCAGCTGCGTACGGATCGGCAACGATTTATCAGACGGTTTTCTGATGTAAACGGGAGTCCGGCAGGGAGGCATTGCTTCTCCACTGCTTTTCAGCGTGGTTGTAGACGCCATTATGAGGCAAGCATTTAGTGGTCAGAAGCAGTAGGCATCCAATACGATGACAACAACTTCATTTCTGATCTGACGTTCGGTGATGATAGTGCTATATTTGCCGATAGAAATGCCGTTCCAACAGATATTCTCTATGACAGTGGTGGCGAACCTATGGCACGCGTGTCACAGCTGACATGTAGGAAAATTGTATTGGCACGCGAACTAATTCTCACGCATGCCTTCTAAATTTCTTAAACTTAAACCTTCTACTTTTCTGAACAAAATTTTCTCCATCTACATTAGTGCAACATCAACATCTACTTTTAACTGCTCTTCGTGGTCTGTTAGAAAAGTATCCGACCTTATTTTTTTATTTTGAAAACCTGATGGTTTTGACTCAAGCGCGCTTGCATGAGCCGACCTTGAACCTTCGTGCGCATTTGTGATTTGTTTTCCCGACTGTACATAGCGTCAGTTGCTGTCGAGTTAGTGTTGTTCGCAATGCTAGTAAAAATCACCAAAGAGTACCTACTATAGGGATGTCCTAAGTCGCCTACGTCATGCTCTGCGGCGCAAGCGACTGGAGTTGTGGTCATCAGGAAATTGGCGACTCCATTGCGACAATTCTCCAGCACATTCTTTGCACTTGGTTCACAGTTTTTTGGCGAAAAAATAGACTCTTCTGGTTCTATAAACTCCTTGCTCTCTTGATACGCCCCCCTGCGTCTTCTGGCTATTCCCCAAAGTCAAGAGGCCATTGAAAGGAACGCGATTTCAGACAAGAGAGGATATTGTGGCTGCAACGACAGCCGAGCTAAATTCGATTCCGAAAAAGCTTGGCAGCGCTGGGAGAAGTGTGGGAGTCCCAAGGAGACTACTTAGAGGGTGATTAGGTTTTCAACGCTCCAGGTATGCTAGTTTTTTTTACCGGCTAAAGGTCGGATACTTTTCTGACAGACCACGTAATTTCAAGATACCCAACTCTGTTTTTTCAAGCAGCTTCGTGGGACCTGGGAAAGAGAATGTGCAAAATATAAGGCGTGTTATATTCAGAAACTGATTCGCACTACATCAGAAATGTTGATTCATTATAAAAGTTACCTGGCACGTCAGCATTTCAAAATATTAAAACTTAAACAACATTGGCACGCCGGCGGAAAAAGGTTCGCCACAACTGCTCTATAACATTCCCCGTACCGCCGAATCCTATGTACTAAAAACAAACATGGACAAGACAATAGTCTTGACGAGCGATGGGTCACAGGCCAATGTTCATCTTAATGGCACTCAATTCGAATACGTGAAAGAATTGAAATACTTAAGATCACTGCAAGAGAAAAAAAGTGGCGTCAGCCGCAGATATTCACAGCCGATTATGGTGCATATGGAAGAAGACAAACGTATCCACTAATACCAAAATTCGTCTATTCCGGAAGCTCTACCAATTCTTTTATATGGAGCAGAAACTCTACTTCAATCGGACCTCGACAAACTCGAGGTGTTCCAAATGCGTTGCCTATGACAGATTATTAGTGTTTCGATTCGGGATCGCCTGCGAAATGAGGAATTTCGAGCCAGCCAAGTCAGCAACCACAGATTGGGGAACAAATACAAACCATCGTAGACGACATACGATGGTTTTCTCACATTTTCCGAATGAAGGAAAGTCGGATTTCACACAAACTCCTCTGGCGGAAACGAGCGTCCGACTAGATGATTCAACGATAAGCGTCGAAGAATGGACAATACATGTGAAGAGGACCTCAAGAACCGATGACTGGACCTCAATGAGGTCAGGGATATTGCCATTAATAGGTAGGTGTGGAAACAAATCGTAAATAAAACGAAAAATCTAGCGTCACCAACAGCAGCGTATTGGTTTATATAGCGTTATTGGTCCTCGTCAATCGCCAGCTGCGGATTAAAAAAGGAAGAGAGAAGTGAGAAATTGAAAGTGTCTTACGGGTAAAATTACTTTCCTGCAGTTTTTGTCTTACTGTCCAATAAAATCTTCGTACTTTCACCGATTGACGAATGATGTTGACACAATAAACCGGTCATCCCGAGGCGCTGTAAAACTCTTTCTGCCTGTACCAGGTCGTTTATGTAAGGATCTAGTCTCCCCATAACGTTCAAACACTCTACAAACCGTGGCGCGTGTCATATCCTGTTTCCGAGCAATAGCTCGCTGGCTAAGTCCATTCTAGATTATAACAACTAGGGCGGCTTTTCAAGGTATTTAGCTTATACTCTTGAAAACCAGTGAAATTATGAATAATGTGCAAATTTCTTTTACAAAGGCAATTCACAAGTTTGATATTCTCGTTGTAACCACCACATAAATACGTTAGTTTTTGTTTACCGGTTGCTATGCCTGTAAACGATAAGCATTCTTGATAAATATAAACTCGTAATAAAGCATATTAAATTGTCTCTGAGACAGCATATTTCTTTATTTCATCTCATAAATAGCTTCTAAAAAAAACTAGTTAAAGTCAAAAGGTTACAGTACGCAGATTTCTATGCACGCAAGTTTATTTCTAGTAAATCGTTTTTTTTTTATAAAATTTCTATTAATTTTAATGAGAACAATATATACATGTTTGATTCGTGTATTTACTGTATAACACATATGAATTAAAATGTGTGACATGTAGAAACGAAAACACTTTTATTATTATTAATAAATAAATAGTCTTTGTATGGTTTGTGTTTATACCACTAATAAATAGCTTTCTCATTTAGATAAAATAATACACATGATAACAGACAATCGGATATTGGGCAGTCATGCTTTCAGAAAATCTACAATCAATCCTTCCATTACGCGATTAATTCGCACACTTTATATTGAAGCCCCGTTATAAGATACTCAGAATTATTACGAAGGGAGACAAAATATATAATTTTCAATTAAATTCATCTATAGTTCTCTACTCATATCTAACGCACCTTTGACATCATTTGAGTACCGCGATACGGGATGGTTGTCGCATTGAAACCGCGTTATATGAGCGTTATAAGAGAACCGTTTTAATTTTATTCTCTAATTATGAAATCTTTAGTAAAATATTTTTTCTTGTAAATAATGCACAATATAATGAAATATTTACGATGATAATTTAGATTTTGAATTAAATATTAATGTATTATTAAATTGAAATATTTATATAAATTTATAAAATTTATAATAAATAATAATTCTAGTTTCATAGAGACTATTGTAATAAAAGCACGCAAAATAACGAGCGTGCAAAAATATATGTTCAATAAAGCACCCTTTATTGAACTAATTTAAAATAAATAATGAACTTAACGAGTTCTCGAGAAACTTAACAATTCCAACGTATGTTAAGAATATTTAGGTATTACGAAAATATTAAGTAAGCATTAAATTGCAATTTTAAAATAAGTTACAAATTTAAACAAAAATAGCTGAGAACGCTAATAAAGATCCAATCGTTATAAGCATTAAGGTTCCAAAATGAGAGATATTTGTCTCTCGTTTAATTTATTGATTTCTCTCTAGTCTCGTTTTTCAACATTGTTTAATTTCTCAGTACACTTGAAGCAGTAAACATTTGTGTATTATTTTCTTTCTCCCTCTCTCTATCTTTTTCTCGCTGTCTCCCTCTCTTTCCCTTCCACCATATTTGACGTGAGTTTTGTGTGAGCTTACCGGAAAGTATAAAAAAGTGTTGATTCAGTTATAATATCTATAAATTCATCTACAAACATTCATTATGTTTTATCCTCTATAAACCTTGTGTAAGTTCCATATAATGGCAGTAGTCCATGTGTTTCTGTAACATTTAGTTGTTTCTAAATGTATGATAAGTTTAAGTTTATAAACTGAGTTTAATGTTAAAATTCTCCACGTGGAGATAACACTACTTGTGATAAAATAAAAAGCAACACTGAAATAGAAATTATGGTTTAAGTTAAAAAATTCAGCAAAGTTTGTTAGTGCAGTGGTAAAACTCTTGCTTTTACATTTAGTGGTCGTAGATTCGATTCACGTCGCATATAAATGACTTTTCTCTCTGTGTGAAGTATTGATATTTCTAATATTTTTTTGTGTTTTTGCTAACTCCTAGCTTGAGACTTGAAAGGTTAACTTGAATAGACTCTATTTAGTGAAGGTACCAGTAGCGTAGCAGCGCAAGTTGAATTGAAATCTGGCTGTACATTGTAATGTCGTTATTGGCAAACTTATGTTTTAAATGCAAAAAATATATGTAGGGTAAACCACCCAATTATTGGCACTTTAAGAGTTACAATAATTCCTGAGCTTCTTGTCAGTCTGATATGAAATTACCATAAAATTTCATTTACAAAAGCTAGTAGACAAAACAAGTGGCAGTATCGAGGAAAATACTTTAATATTTGTTTTTATAACCATTTTTTATGTGATTGAATAGTATTGAATAAACATTTTATACTTAAATCCAAAAGACTACAGTAAATCCTATTATTGGCTTGGAAATTTTCAATATTGGCATCTACTCGTCTAATTATTGGCATGTAGTTAAAGTAGGAGGAAAGTAGGAGAATAAACTAGGTAGCCACCAATCATTAAAAATAAAAAAATATCTATCTATACCTTGGGTATAATTAAAACACTGTTTTAGTAGGTATCTAAATATCTAGCTTTTATTTAGGTATTAAAGTATTTAAAGTTTTAATAAAAATATTAAAAAAACTTTTATAATATAAACAATTTCTCTTATTCTACTCGGTTTGGCAGTCTCACTTTATCAGTACTTAAATGTCTATCCTTGAGATCTTACAACTTTAGTACTTACCTACCACCAAAATATTAATCAGTCTGAATAAGGAAAGCCTTTTCGTTCATCATTCTCGAAGTTTCCGGTATTCTCGAAGCTTCACTTTCGAGCTTATTCTTCATATTCTTCCCCAAATATCTCGAGTAGTCTATAGCTGTTGAGTCCCATGGAAAAAGACCGGTTGGAAAAGCCCGGAAACCATTAATAATTGTATGTGGTTTTACGCGTTTTTTGCAACAGTGGCACAAAATCAACTTTTGTAAGAGCTCATTATGGATTCTCACGCCGCCACTCTAAGACCGTTTTGCCAACCACCTTTTAGAGGTGTAACAGCTGAGAAATCTACAGGCTGAAGCAATTGAGTGCAATTGAGATAAAGTGCTATAAGCACAATATCTAATTCAATATAAAATTGGCCGAAATTGGTTTCGTCACCATTCAAGACTCTTTTCGGATCTGATAGAATTCCAAACAAACCATGATCTTTCAGGTATATTTGAACTGCTGGAAACCATCCTTTTATATCATTTTCTGATACGGCAGCACTTACCGCTGTTACTGCTTCAGGAGTTCTCATAATAATATCCGGGTGTCGCTTCAAGAAAAGTTTAAAGCATTTATCTCCGGGAATGTTGTCTTTGAACGGGTTAGATCGGCCGCCTTCTGTTTTATAAATTCTGATACGCTATTCAAAAGATCTTTCCGTTTAGGAAAATTCCTTGCATGGCTAACATTTAACCAAATATTTCATTTATTCCTTTCGTGTGCGGTAAGTACTAGACTTGAACCAGGCTGAGGTTTATGATCTGGTTTCTTAATCCGAAATTATAACGTAGCTCGAGGAACCAGATATTGTTTCGCCGCTTGCTTTTTGGCCATGCCATTTTTAATCGTGTCTAAAGCCTTTTTTATACTTTTTGTTGACTTCTTTTAATCGATTTCTTTTTCATTTCCTTTCTTCATTGTTTACCACGTATTCCAAATGAATAAAAAACTCGGTATAAGCACTCAATATTCTATTATGGGCACTACTGCCAATAATTAGCTTGTGCTATTGGCACTGTGGGCCAACATTTGGAAATTGCTTTTGAAGAAAAAAAAATTCTATGGAGAAACAATAATTTATTTAAAACCTTTACAAATACATTATTGTTTATTGTTTGTTGAAATAAAATTATTGTTCCATATGTTTGCACAAGTAATAAATAAAATGTGATAAAGATATTCAAAAAATAATCTTTGAATCTACTGCCTAAAGGTAAAATTAAGTATATCAAATTGTTTCCAAAGTATCTATTAGCGAATTGTTGCGATGTACTATGATTAATGAAGCGCTTACCTTAAGAAAAAACCATAATAAATACACCATATCACCAGCACAGAATGTTACCTGTTGTTTCTAAAGTACCATATTGGTAATTGGAACAGTGTTGTCAATTTTTAACAGAAAACTAATACTATTTTACTCTTTAATGCATACCAAACTTGAATAATCTATAATTTCCTTGTTTTTTTCGAACTAAACTCTAAACTGCCAATAATCGGAGGAGTGCCAACCATTGGGTTGTTTACCCTAATTTCTGCAAGAATTCTTTTCACCCGGATTGTGCACGAGATTTCATTAAGAACAAGCCATGGACGGACTTCTGCGGGAAACAATTTAACAGACTTCTGCCAAACGTGGATACTACGGTATCATATACTAGAAGTAAAAGTGACTCGATAAAGTCTACAAGCCCGAGCACTTCATTGGTTTCCAATTTTAAATCCGTAGACTCCTCTTTTTCTATTACTGGAGTGAGTGGGTCGCGCTCGTCTACAATGTCACACGGAGCTTCAGCTGCTGTTACAAGTGATTGGTCATCCAAATCACTAGATGATAAGTTTACACTAATAATGACAAATATGACACCTAATACAGCATCGACTGAAAAAACTTCCTTGAGACTCGACCAGATTGAAAATAAAATGAAGTTACTTCGGCAGACTCAAGATACTCTTAATGATAGTGTGTCTGTTATAATCGGAAATGTTGCATGGAATACTTCGCGTATTTCTTAGCTCAATTTAAAAACTAATAACCTGGAAAATATAATCTCATCTGTTGAAGGAAAGAAATGGACGAGCCCTCAAATTCGTCACTATCAGCTTCGGCCACGTCGGTAGTAGTGATCTCAGGAACTCCGGATGTTGAGAGGCTTGATTCTTGTGATATAGTCTCTAATGTTTTCTAGAAGTTGAAAATACCAGAGCTAAAAACTGATATTTTGACCATACGAAAGTTTGAAAACAAGAAAAAATCAATGGCCAGTGATAATAGTGATAAGGCTGTTTTGCACTCAAACATACTTAAATAAAGCATAATAACTTGACCCTCAGCGTGGTGTCTCCAACTATTGTTGAGAAATCTGTTCATGGAAATAATTTTGTAACTGAGTTTTTACACCCTAAGGTACATAAGCTGTTAATAAACACGAAAAATAAGGCATGGGCATTAACTTTTAGATACAGTCATTTTTTTGTTAAAAAGGACGATAACTCGGAAAAACTAAGAATTGACTGTGATTTCGATTTAGGAAAGTTAGCATAGCAAAATGTAGATTTAACCAATAGCTCAGTCGATATAGGGTCCATACTATTAAATCCTCTTCTTCTTCTTTCGAATAGGCCTACTTTGGACCACGCTTGTTCAACTGTTGGGCTTTGACCTTTGCCTAGTATTGTTGCATCTTCTGCCAGTGTAACTCCTTTCTCGCTTCTGTCCAGGGCGTACCTTTCCTTCGAGGTTTTCCTAAAATCTACGGACTTCAGGGTGCGTCTCACAGACTCTCCGTTTTTGAGTTCTGTTATTCCCAGTTCTTTAATATCCTTCTCGGTCTCTGTCAACCAAGTGGTACGAAGCTTCTTGTTTTGCCAGAAGATGAACAGACGGTTGGTTAGTCGGTTTGGAGGCAATCTTGCAACGTGGCCATAGAAAGCTACCCTTCTTTTCCTTGCACAGTCAGAGAACATCTCAATATGTTTGTAGAGCTCAGAGTTATGCCGCCTTCGGAATTTCCCATCTTCCTTTACCGGGCCTAGGATCTTCCTGAGGATTCTCCTCTCTCTGATTTCCACTTTATCTACTAGACCCCTTCGGTTCAAGGAAAGACACTCCATGGCATATAAGGTTTCTGGTCGTAAGACTGATGTGTAGTGCTTAAGTTTCAGGTTGCGTGACAGTCATTTCTTCTTGTAAGTGTTCTTAGTCAGCCGATAGGCCAGTTCTAACTTGCTGACTCTTTTGGATTATAATGCTCTTTCTGATAAGTTGGGTTCAATCCATTCGCCGAGATACTTAAATTTCTCAGTCCTCTTGATGTTTCCCTGTTGTAGTAACATCTCTCTATTTGCTTTTCTAATGTTGATGAAGAATTCTGTTTTCTCCAGGGACACTTGAAGACCCACTTTTTCAGCTTGTTTTCTGGGGCAGTATACCTGCATTGTTGCCATCTCAAGAGAATCAGCAAGCAGTGCCATGTCATCTGCAAAGGCCAGGCAATCTACAACCAGTCCATCATTCTAACGTCCCAGGTAGATACCACACTGAGCATCCAAATTGTTCAGTTCCTTACGCCATTCTCTCATAACCTTTTCAAGGACACAGTTGAAGAGAAGTGGGGAAAGTCCATCTCCTTGTCTCACTCCAGTTTTTATGTAGCTTTCTAAAATCTCCCCTCTTAATTTAACCTTGGAATGGGTGTTAGTCAAAGTTTCTAGGATGAGTCTGCGGGTATTGTTGTCTAGTGCTAGTTCCTGGAGTACTTTGTTAAGCGTTTCTTTATCAATGGAATCGTAGGCCTTCCTACAATCAACAAAGGTGACGACCACCTTGCGGTTTCTCATCTTGGAGTATGCAAGTACAGTTTTAAGATTGAGGATCTGTTCAACACAGGATTGGGTCTTCCTGAAGCCCCCCTGGTATATTCCCAGTTGACCATCCAACTGATTTTCTGCTCTTGTTTGTAACGCCTTCGAGAGTATCTTGTATGTTGCCGGGAAGAGAAAAATTCCACGGTAGTTGTTTAGATCAGTAAAATCTCCCTTTTTGTTAAGCGGATGGATTAGAGCAGGTTTCCAATCGCATGGTAATTTCTCTGTTTCCCAGATGTCCTGGATGATCTCGGTTAGCTTGCGCACGACATTATGTCCAGCACCTTTCCAAAGTTCAGCATATATATAGTCCTCACCAGCTG
Organism: Phosphuga atrata; assembly: GCA_944588485.1. NCBI lineage: Eukaryota > Metazoa > Arthropoda > Insecta > Coleoptera > Silphidae > Phosphuga > Phosphuga atrata. Next base: position 32,323,431 of record OX155898.1, read on the forward strand.
TCTTATTATTCTTAAGAAGTTGAATGATCTGGCCAACTTCTTCCAGTGAAGGGGGAAGTGAGTGCGGGTTTGGTGTGGTTTGTTTATAGTTGAAGTCTTCGCTGGGTGGGTCACACTTGAGTAGATTTTTAAAGTACAGAGACAAAAGGTGGCAGTTGTCCTTGTCGTTATAAGCGAGTTTGCCTTGTGAGTCTCTGAAGTGGAGGCTTGGCGGAGCTTATTTTCTGAGTGCCTCCTTAAAGGTTCCAAAGAAATCTCTGGAATTATTCTTAGCAAAGCTATCTTCGATCTGGGTTAGTTGGTTTTGTGTGAAGGTTCGTTTGGTTCCTCGAATTATCTTGGCTGTAACCTTTCTTTGTTCCAAAAATTTATGGCAATTTTCCTTAGTCTTTTTAGAATTCCACTTCACCCAGGCTATCTGTCTTTGGGCTATTGCATTTTCACAGTCTTCAGTCCACCACGGATGCTTCCTTCTTTTAGCGAGAGGGGCGAGTTCATTGGCCGCCTTGACAAGAGTCTCCTTCAGTTGGTCCCAGTTGTTTAGGTCTGTGTTGTTCAGTCTCTGACTTAGTTCTTGACTGTTCTTGAATCGCTCGACGTCAAATCTTACCATATTGGAGGTTCTGTGTAATCTAGTGTTTCTAGCCTGGGGTCTTATTTTGATATTTCCATACTATTAAATATTTTTATTTTAAATATAAATAGTTTTGTGGGCCATACTGCTCGAATAGAGATCGAGTTTTAAAGCACATTGATATTGGCCGTTATATACAGGGTGGTGAAGTTGCTTCTCTTATTTATAAAACTCTAAAAACCAAGGTTTTGCATATTTAAACCTCAAATCATTTGAATAAGCCAGAATTTCTAATACTTGAAGTGACTTTAGCGACTGGTGCTCATCTTTTGCTTTGTTGCATTTACAGAAGGCCTAAGGGTCTCTTTCTAAATGAATTCTTCTTTCTAAATGAGTTTTCATCGAAATTTAAAAATATAATTATAGCTGGGAATCTAAATTGTAATTTACTTGAAAATGGCTATACAGCCAATCATCTGAAACCATTTATAAATGAGCTATCAGCTATCACTGTACTGTGTTCCCTATGGCGCCACTTATCATTAACATCAAAGAGACTCTTGGCTAGATGTAGTATTGCTGGGCATTGAGGATAAGTTAGCCAGCTACTCAAAGTCTATTACTGCATTTATTGACGGCCATGACTATTTGCTGTGCAAATATTCACTTACAAGTCCAAAAACAACTAGAAAAATCGTCAGTTATAGGAATCCCAATAATTGTGACAAAACTGTCTTGTCGTATTCATTAACGAACCCTCTTGATACTGAGGATGAAATGTTTCAAAATTCGGACCCAAATGAACTTCTCTATTTCTTTTTAAATAAGATACTGTCCGTCTTAAATTCATTTGCTCCAATACTTACCCGAAAGATCACTCGAAGTAGTAATGCATGGTTTACTTATGAGCTAAAGGCTAAGTGTTGTGAGCGGAATCAAATTTACAAACAGGCTAAGCGAACACGAAACCAAAATCTTCTTCCTCCTCCTCCTCCTCCTTCTTTTTAGGACATTTTCCTGTTTCTTTACGCATCTCTCGTCTCTTGCGACCTTGAGCTCCATGACTCGTTCCATCGCTTCGGTGGTCTTCCCATGGGTCGTTTTGTGTTGGGTTTTGCTACTTTGGCCCATTTTGCCAGTCGTTCTGGGCCCATCCGGTCGACGTGCCTGTCCCACTCTCTTCGTCTGGCTCTGGTCCATCGCACCACGTCTTGTACGTTCAGATTTTCCCTGATTTCTTTACTTCTTTTTCGATTAATAAGAGTCACGCCTGATATTGCACGTAGTGTCTTCATTTAGGTGGTGCGCATTTGTTGTTTAGTTGGGTTGGTTTCTGCCCTCGTTTCGGCCGCGTATGTTAGAATGGGACGAACACATGTTTTGTAAATTCTGACTTCGCTGTGTGAGGACATATATTTGTTCTTCCAAATGATGATATGTAGTCCTCCGGATATTTGTGCTGCTTTGGTTGTTGATCTTCTGACCTACTCTTTAAGTCTTTGGCTGTCCGTTATGTCTACCCCAAGATATTTAAATGTGTTTACTTGTCCTATAATGTTGTTCTATAATGTTGTTTGCTGTTGGTTGGGAGAACATATATAGTAGACGCTGGTGATCGTCCTCGTTGTCCGCTAAGAGCACTGCGTCATCAGCGTAACAGATGATGTTTGAAGATCTGCCGCCCATGCTACAGCGGATGTTTAGTGCTTTGGTGGTTTGAATAATTTCGTCCATGACTAAGTTGAATAATGTCGGGCTTAGGCTATCGCCTTGGCGGATTCCATGGGCTACGGGTATGTTGCGTGTTGTACCAAGTGTCGTCTTGATCTGTGTCTGATTGTTTGTGTTCAAATTTTTAATAACCTGGTTAATTATGTGTGAAATTCCTCTTCTTTGCAGCGTGAGGATGACATCTCGGATTCTGATCATATCGAAGGCCTTGCTTAGATCTACGAAGCACATGAAAAGCGGTTTGGCATATTCAATTGATTTTTCTATCATTTGCCTTAATATAAAGATGGCGTCTATTGTCGATCTGTTGGCGCGAAAGCCTTGTTGTTCTTCGTTGATGTTGACGTTAGTAGTAATTTTATTGGATATTATTTTTGTGAATAATTTTGCGACCGAGTTTATGAGCTAGATGCCCCTATACTTGTTTGGATCCTGCCTAGAGCCTTTTTGTGTGTAATGGAATGGTGATAGTGTGCTTCCAGTCCTCCGGTATTTGCGCAGTGTCTACTATTTTTTTTTTAATAAAGCAGTTAGGTTATATATTAGTTCATTTCCTCCGCTCTTTATCATCTCATTTGATATATTGTCAGGGCCCGGTGCTTTTCTATTATTCAGTTTGTTGATGTTTAACGTGACGTCTTCTTGAGTAATTATGCAGTCTTCGTTTGTGCTGTGGTTGAGTGGTATTCCCTCTGTTTCTTCTTGTTGAGTATTGTTGGTTTCGTATAGTGCTTTGAAGTACGTTGTCCAGCTTTCGGGTGTTATGTTTGTAATCTGTACGGCTTAATCGACGGGTTTTTTGTACTTAGAGTCAAAAAATAAATAGTTTCCAGACTCTGCGCTAAGCACCATATAGGTCGTGTTCCATCTCAGAGGAGAACGTTTCCCAGTATTCTGATTTGATTGCTCTTACTTTGGTGTTGATTCTGTTTCTTACGCTTCTATACTCCGCCATCTCTTCTGCTGTTCTATTGTTGCGGTATTTTTTGAATGCTTGCTGTTTTTCATTTGTCAAGTTTTTAAATTCATTATTAAACCATGGTTTATAGTTTGAGCTATGTTGTGCGCTGCACTTCCTGATTCCTAATGCTTCTTCTGCGCTTTTTTGGATGTTATGTTGTATTTTTACCCATGCATCGTTAGCGTTGTCGTCATCTTCGATTTTGTGTTCTTGTAGTTTGGCTTGCTGCCTTCGTTCAAAGTATTTTGGTGCCAGATTAATCGCGCGCGTGAACTATATTTAAGGAATGCTTTATCAAAATTTCCACTTGGTTCAACTCTTTGGAGTAAATTGAAACATCTGGGGTTCATAAAATCAAATCCTTTCTCTCCGCTAAATTACTTTGATGCACTTGAACTAAACTAGTATTATGCCAATATAGTTCGAAAAAATCCTCTCAGCAGTATTGACTTTATAGACACTTTTAAAATACAGTACTGAAGTTGACTTCTCATTTAAATGGTCAAAAATAGACATTGCTGATGTTACTAAAGCTTTACATCTTACTCTGCAGAAATCTAAAGGTAAAAGTCCTGATGGTATAAATCTGAGATGGCTAAGAGGTACAAAGCAACTACAACAAAGGGAAATACCTCCCATTGTAATAGATGGTACCTTATGCAAATTCAGCCAAGTACTTAGAATTACATATAAGTAAAAACTTGTCCTGCAATGATCATGTCTCACAGACAATTTGTAAAGTAAATTCGACCATTGCCTTAAATTTCGCAAAAATATATTTACAACCGAAATCAGGAGGTTATTAGTTTCAGCAACTATCTTACCGCTCAGAGATTACTGCACAATTTTACTTATTAATTCTACATCAGAAAATGATTTGAAGTTGCAACAAAGCAACTTAATACGTTCTTTAATAAGATTTATCTTTCTGAAATGAGATGAACACATAACTCCTTATAGACGAGAGCTAGGATGGCTATCAATCAAACATCTTCGATGGTACTACATAGCCTGTTACTTTTATAAATTATTGAAAATATGTAAACCAAGTTATTTACGTTAATTATTTGTGGAGGAGACTGAAGTTAGACGATTGAATAGATTAGCATCAAAAAAACATTCTTACTTAAAATTACCTCATTTTGATACCTTCAGCGTTCGTTTGTATTACCTGCTATACGGTTGTGGGAAGAAATGCCTAGTGAAATGGTAAACTCTAGTAGTCTGAAAGTATTTAAAAACATCTATTGAATCTGGACTTTTGAAACTCTGTATTCAATATTAAAAATAAACCGCACTGAGCAAAACCTGAGTAGTATAAAGTCACGTCAACAAATTGTGATACCTTAATCATGTAAATTATGGTGCCTTTATCTAACTAAATCTTATAAATTAAGATCTAGAACAAATGAAGTATAAAATTTCATAATATACGTTGTATATTGTTTAAATCTCATTAAAAATCTCGTCATAAGTCTTACTATAATTATAATAATAAGAGGTTATATCTCATATTAATGGCTATTTTTAGGAGTTCGACCTGTCAGACTGCGAAAGATATAAAATGTACTTACAAATGTTAAAAATTATATATTGTATTTCTATTGTATTCTTTAACATGCCTTTTGGCCATACGCCTCGGTATAAATAAATCGAAATCAATCAATCTATCAATCTTTAATCTGTAGATTTTCATGATTTTCCTGCATATTGTTATTAAGTTCAAATACTAAAATAAGTCTGCAGGAAATGTAACTTAATTACACAAAATATTCTTATATAGGTGGAAAACGCCAGCCGGCAGCATTTAATACATTTGTTATCAAAATATAAATTATAAAATAGTTTTTATTTTGTGCGAACAGCATTCTTCTTCTATTTCAGTGGTGCAACAGTCCTAAGTGGACCTGGACCTCCGCTCTTTGCCTATAACAATAAAATTATAATATAAATGCGGCCTCGAGGTTTTAAAAATTCCGAATAGCTCCCTTAATACCATATTGATTACCAACTTTTGCTTTAAATCACAGTTATTATTATTACATTTAGTATTTTCTAGTTTCTTTCTAAGAAATCAATATAATTACATATCAATTTGGTGAAACAAACCTTTGTCTGAAAAACCTAATAAAATGATTTGAAATAAATTATAAAAGAGACATTCATAACCAAATGGATATCGATCTAGATTCTTTCATTCTAATTTCTAAGTAATGTATTAATATCTAATCATTATTAATCTATATTGCGATAGGAAACATTTCGTAATGTATTCTATAATATTTATTATTTATTACAGACAAACATTATAATTGCGGATTAATTAAAGAAAAATATTATTTCGATATAATTTGTAGAAATGTTTCCTAATACACTCCAATATCGTTTTATTTAAAAATTTAATAATATATAAATAAATTTAATTAGAATTAGAAAAATCAATTGCTAATTGTTTATAATCATTTAATTAAAAGAAATGTATGTCCTTATTTCAAGCAAATAGCTTTAACTAGGCAAGTATTAGTTGCTTGAGCAAATAGCTTTCAAATGCTATATTCCCGGTTTGGATAATTTAATTTTTGTTTTCAATCTAACAGTTCAATGTAAAATTTTCTTCTTTCTTCATTCTGTGACGCTACAACTACATGTGGGTCTTGGTCTACTCTACCACTTCCTTCCATCTTTTCCAGTCCTGGGCTACTGCGGCATAATTGCGTACTTCCATTGATTTCAGGTCTTCAGTTATATTTTCTTCTCCTTGGCCTTCCCATCGCTATTGCTTATTGCGATGGTATTCAGTTATTAATTCTTATAGGTGCTCGTCTCTCATCCTTGGGTACCAGATGCCCATACCACTCCAAGCGTCTGGCTTTTAAAAAGAGTACTATGTCCGCTACGTTGATTAAGGTAATGAGTTCGTGATTCATCTTTATTCTCATATAACTCTCATTAACAGTTGGTCCTACTTATTTTGTTTCCTGTATAAGCACGTTCGAAGTACGCCTTAGCTCATCTTTACTTCGGGCCGTAATAACGATGTCGCCTGCGTATGCGCATATTTGTTTTGATTTTGTAGATATATTTCCAGAAAATTGAAGCGTATTCATCGCGGGGTCTAATTTCAGGTTAAAAAGTTAGAAAGTATAGTAGTATAGTTCGAGAGTGTCCTTACTCCTCTGCTTATTTCGAAGTTATCCTTTAATTTGGACTGTACTGCTACCCTTGACTTTGATCCATCCATGGAGTTACGTTGATTAGGTTGACCAGTTGTAGTGGAATTCCCATTATAGTCAGTTGTCTAGTTAGTTCACGTATGTCTCTCTTATGGAGTTATTAAGTGAATCACTCCACCTAGGAAGGAAAATTTTATATAATCTTGCCCATAGCAGTAAAAACACTTTCAATTTACAAATTAGACAAATTTACGTTAATTTTCAAAGAAACACCATACTTGTTAATCATTTTTAATTTTCAGAAGAAAACATGATCTATTGTAGAAAAAGAATATTTGAAAAATTGATTATATCTTGTTCATACAGAATAATTACGTCCGACAAAGACACATTTAAAATGGGCTTCATGTAGTTCCATGGAACATGAAAGTTGGTCAGCAAAATGCCCGAATCACCCAAGAACTCCTATCGAAGGCACCCCCAACGTGAAAATCAGAAATACAAATTTAAAGTCGGCCAAATCCCCTTCAGAGATTACTCAGAACTCACGAATTCATTCACTACCTATGATACATCATCCATATATATATATATATATATATATATATATATATATATATATATATATATATATATATATATATATATATATATATACATATATATATACAGAACAAATCAGCTCACAAGCTAATAACAACCTCAAAGAACTTATCAAAACAACCGATTACAAAATATATACACAGATTTTATTCTCCGACCACAAGATGTACATTCTTATGTTCGACCTTACCTCCCCCACTGTGAATGTTGGACTTCCTCCCAACTGAGCGACGAGACTTTCCAATCCATTATAAACCTAGAAAAAGGTGGTGCATTAGTTCACATTCTCCGCAAGTTCTAAGTCGGTAAAGCTAACCCCCTTCCTTGAACAACCCTCTCAATAACCATCTCCATTTCACCATCCCATTCCACAAAAACAAAATCCACACCTTCCTCGTTTACATCCATCCCCATTCTGGGATAGAGAGAAATATTTTTAGAGGAATATACATTCCACTACCCATTCTTTATTTGTCCTTACCAATAACTTCGATTATGACCTCTGCTGTCGAGTTCTCCATCGTCATTTCTGTTGGCCTCACTAGCTTATCTGGTTTATTTGTGTTTTTCATGGCTTTTATTTTTTGATCACACTTCAGGGTGTCAATTGATTGTTTACAGTTAATAAACATTATTTGTAACCCTATACGATGTTCGTAGCACTTTTTCGCTGACTGTCTCACTATGTGTACAGCGTCGATGATTGATCCTCATCTTATCAGGCCATGTTGGTAGTCTCCCATTTGTGTCTCTGTATATTTCATTAATTTTTTATTTACTGACGTGGTTAGGATCTTGTATATTGCGTTGAGCAGTGTGTTTCCCTTATAGTTTGAACATGCTTTCGGGTTGCCCTTCTTGTGTATTGGTACTATTGTCCATTTTTCCCAGTCAAAAAGTATTCTTTCTTTTTCCCAGATTTGTGAGAGTCATTTGAATATTCTTTGCCTTAGTGGTTCCGCTCCATGTTTCACCAGCTCGTTAACGATACTATCGCTACCCCTGCTTTGTTCATTTTGAGCTGTGCTAGTACTTCATTAAATTCTTCTTCCGTGAGAGTGGCCATGTCCTTCTCTATTGTGCCTTTGCCTGGATTTTTTCTCTTTCATTGTCTCTTCCTGGATTTTCGTTACTTAAAGTGAATTCTTCATTCTATGCCGCTTATGTTTGTTGTTGTTCTTTTCCAGTTTTGTTTCTTTATGTATCTGTATAGTTTTGTTTTATTTTTATCCTTCTCGATTATGTTGATTACTTCTTCCAGCCATCTTGTCTTGTTTGATTTTATTAATTTAGTGCTCTCTTTCTCGATTGTTTGGTAGGTCCTATAGTCGGTCCCGCTTCCTGTTTTTAACAATATTATTCTCGCGGTTTTCTTTTCCAGTAGCAGCCCCTTACAGTCTTCGTCGAATACAATACTTTCTCTTTTTGTAGTTTTTATCCTTAGGACTTTGTCTGCGGCTTCTTCCATGACTGTTTTTATGTTCCTCCATTATTTTTCTTCCTCCATTTTAAAATTTTATTTTCAGGTTTTCGTGGTATAAGATTGTAGAGTATGAGGAACTCTTAACTCTTTCTATCTAAATCTCTTCCCACCTGTATGCTTTTTATTACCACCTACTATTACTATTTTTAGCTTAGCTATTACTAGTAGGTGGTCTGACCACACGTCTGGGCCTCTGGACGATAATTAATGTTTTACAGGTAATGTCCGGTCTAGCAGAAACTTGTAGGGAGAAGCCATTTTTGAGTTCATCATCATGAATTTCGTTGCAAAATAGTGGCTCTATAAGTGAAAGTATTTAAAATTATGTTAAATGTATGTTCTTTTGTATTGGTTTCATTGAAAAGGGAAATAAAAAATTCCTGTTATATGTATTTTAAAAAGAAACATGTATTTTTGAAATTTTAAATATAAATTGCATTTTCCAGTAAAATCTCTTAACAATCAATATTAATAATAAATTTGATTCTAACAAATCAATATTAATATTTTCATTATTTTTCGAATAATTCATTACACTTTATATTGATATTTCATAATTATATATCATATTTATATAAAATTATTTTATATTTAGAATTATACTTTATTTTTACGGACATATATTTTTAATATGAAATATATAATATTTTATATATTATAATAATAACTTATAATTACATAATCACAATAGCGAGTACAAGTACCACATTTTTACCAATATACTAATACTTCTTTGATTTATGCATTTTATTCACAATGATAAATGCAACGCATGCAAATATTTAAGCGATACAATTTTATGTGAAATTAATACAAACTATTTGTTTTTCGGTGGTATTTGGTGTTACTGCAAATTTAATTTACCTAGATTTATAAAACTGTAAAGCAACTTACCATTCTTGGCATATCTAGTAACTTATTTGCAATAAGATGTAACATCATTAATGTTGAGAAAACGTACTATATTGTTAAGGCAGAGACTACTATGGTTTAATTTTACACGAATTGTTATTCAAGTTTTAATGGTAAAGTTTATATAATATCAACTACTACTTAGTTATTATTAGGTAAAGTTTTAGATGGACCAGACTGTATAGTTAAAGTTTCTATTCATTTAGGGATTTCCAATATTTTTTTGTAGATTTTTTGTAACATAAAGCGTACAGGCAAAAAACAGATAACGTACGATAATTACTATGCAACATTAGAATCAATAATATTCTAAAATATTCAGAATAAGAATCGCTTTTAGTTATAAAAATGATTGAGATATCTGTAAGAGATAAAAATCTTGACAAATGATTGAGATTTTATGCTTTATAGGGTGGACCATTGAACATGATCACCCCAAATATCTCCGTAGCCTTTAAAGTGACAACAAAAATGTTAAGATATAATTTGATTGATTTTGGAAGGGTTCTACACCCAATTCACTTCATTACAAAATTCATTATTTCCAAGGTCATACTCAAGGTCATTAATTCTTTTTCAAACGAATACTTTTTTTTTATTAAGACGTTATAGCTGATATTCTGACGAATCTGACAACGACTTATGACATCATTACCTTGGAATGATTTTTTACCGAAATAAACGTGTAAAGTTTTGATGGTATTGACAATGAAAATATCCTAATTAATCTCTTGCCTAATATTCTTCGTTTTATAGCTCTTTGCCGAACTTGTACAAAATGGTGTCGTTGAGTGCCCAAATTTTTGCACCATACTTGCTATCTGTTTAGCCAATTGTCATTATCTATAGCATCCTGTTTGGATGTTTCGGAGTTCCGGAGACATTGTGTACCATTGCCTTACTCCCCCCTTAATTTTTTTTGTCCGTGATTTTATGTAGTCATACATAATTTTCTGTGTACATACATTTTTGTAGATATTTGTTAATAGATTTGCATGGCGGTAGTGTATTCTTGCATTCGTCAGCGCTTGCTGTAGAGCCCATATTTCAACCGTATCAAAAGCTATTGTAAAATCTACGAATGCTAGCCATAAGTGGAAATTGTATTAGGTTGCTTTCTCTATCAGAACTTTCATTGTTTGAAGGTGCTCTGTGGTGCTGAGTCCTTCTCTAAATGGCGGTTGTTCTTTTGTTTGATAGTAATCGATCCTTGTACTTTCTTCTTCTTGAAGTACCGTACCCTCTCAAAAGCGTAGGCAACCTTTCACGCAAACTTGTGGAACGCATCATCCACAAATATATGGGACCTTTACGGGACCACAAATATACGGGTTTATCGCCAGTTCCGAACGGCACTAGTTGAGAGGTTTTTCTTGGAAGAATTAGTCGTGGTAGTTTGCCATTGCTTTCCACGAGGTGGCCACAGCATAGCTCCGAGAAAAATCTTCACGGCTTGTCCGGGGATTGAACCCGGGATCTCACGCATGGCAAACGGATGCGTCCACCACCACACCACTGTGACCACCCTTGTACTGATGCGATATGTAATTACTTTTGAGAACAGTTTGTAGGTTTGTAAGAACAGATTGATTGGTCTAGTCTTTCTTTGGTCAAGGTTTTGCGTGTACCCTTTCTTGTGCAATAATATTACAAGGAAGTTTATCCAGTCGTCCAGGGATGTCTTCAGATTCAAGACATTTGTTAAATAGGATTTTTGTTTCGTTTTCTAGTTCCACGCGGAGGCGACTGGAGAGTATTTCCAGTTTTTGCAGCTTGAATTTCGTAGTTTGTGATCAGAGGTCACATTGAGAGCTTTTCATTTCCCTTCTCCGTACGGTATGTCGCTTTCTGTTTTTGATGTGTATAAGTTCGAGTAAAAGTGTCGGAACATCATAGTAATCTAGATCCTTTATAACTCCTCAGGAAGAAATCGAGTAGCGTTAAATTAGGCGAACGAGCAGGCCAAGGAATTACTGCGCACCTCTCCCAACCCAGCGTCTCAAAATTCCTATAGTTTATATATAGCGAGCTATAACTTCCCAATGATCTGGTCAGCTTTCATGTTGATATCACATTCGGCATCCCTGAGCTAACGGGATATCTTGTAGCAATTCCCAAAACTGTTGTTAAGAAAGTCGGCGTATTTCCATCTATTCAAATTGCTATGTATGAATGACGTGCCGTATTCATCTGTTAATTGTTAATAAATATGGTTTGCGTTAAAGACTAAAGGCACTATCCCGTTAAAATCCCATGGAATTAACGCAATAAGCTGTGGAGCTATATTGGACGTACCAATAGGACGAAAAAAATATCGGCTGGGATTCAAGAACATGCAGATTTAGTCAAACGCAAAATGAAATCCCATATACCTCACCCAACCAACCCAACATCCCAGGCACATATACGATCAACAAGATGAACAAACAAGCGAACCGAAGCATCGCACATTTATTAGTGTACATACACCTCTTACATTCTTCGAGCTTGAACATTTCGTAGTGTCTTTTGTTCGCATAAGTATGTGCTATCGAAAAAAATCTTGTCCTTATCGCCAATTTGTTTTCATTTCGAAATTTATTTTCATACTTTTTATCAAATGCGATTATTTCTAATACATTTCTAAAATTTATAATATATAAACTAATGGGCATGATAATCCTTTCGATTGTTTTCAAAACTAAATCCGTTTTTTAACATTTATGCAATCATCCCGAAGAGAGTTATTACAGCTAAAATCTCTAGCTGAGATATGCAAGATGTACATTAATTAATCCCAATTGAAGAAGGAGCGCAAGGCGTTTTAGACGCTTATTATTTCACTTCGTTTCGCTTAATTACATCTATTTAAGGGGGCGCGAACTAGGTCGCTTTAAATCAACGAAAAATCGCGGGGAAATGAAATGACATAAAAGGGAAACTCGATGTTTCAATTCGTTTCAATTTAAATTAAGCATAAAGTAAATTATAATTCATTAATTGCATTGATTTTGATTGCATGGATATCGTACTTAAGTGTAATTTCTAACACAATTAATTAATGCTAATATTTAGCTATTATTCTCCCGCATATACAATATATGCTGAACATATGCTGAACTTAATTGTATGTAATTTCTGAATGAACTATATATTTATTTTATCCAATATCTTATTTTAATATTTTAAATTAGTATGGAAATGTTTTTTGAGTTATATTCACCTTGCCTGTTTCCTTAATCTGATTCGATATTGTTTTCGGCTTCCTTGTTTACAAAGACCATTCATAGGTACTACCCTTACCAGCTCTGGCCTGTCTACGGGTAAGGTTGCGCTTGAAGCTGCATGTAATAACTCAAAGGTACCAGCTTAAATGTCCTTATACGTTTAAACACATTCTGGTGGGTCGCCCCATTCCATATCAGTATTCAACGGATAGTCTCTTCGGTTTTTTAGAAATGGGTTCAAGGTACTAGTGCAGGGTTTCTTAAAATATGGGTCGCGACCCTAAATGGGATCGCTTGGCGAAATCTTGGGGTCACGAGATTTTAATGTAAAACATTTAAATACATTTGTGAGAGTTTGAAAAAAAAGTTGACGTATTTTAAAAAACTGAAGTGTTAGAATGTAAAAATTGCAGTGGAGTATGCACGGTACCATCCCTGCGGGTCGATGACGGGTGAAAGCGATGACGGGTCAAAATATTGGTTTTAAATAATTTTTTCGAGCTTCTCATTATGATCATATAACTTTCAGTGTCTTGTTCTTCGGGAGGCCCAGACAGCAAAAAATTAGCACCAGAACTGAACGATGTGCTTCAGGATGCTGTTAAGATTATGAATTTTAAGAAAGATTTTTAATTAAGATTCATGTTATTAACAGCAGCTTATTTTCAAATGTCTGTCAGAATACGGAATCCCGCTATACAAATTTATTGCTTCATGCAGAAGTAAGATGGATAACAAGAGGTGAAAGGTTATTAAAGGACGAAATCTAAATATTATTAATCGAACACAATTGTGCTCTTGCTATTTTTTTCAAAACGATCTATGGCTATCCAAGCTGCGTTATCTATCAGATATTTTTGAGAAATTAAACATCTCAACTTGTCTCTTCAAGGAAAAAAATGTGAGATATTTACTTCGAATGATAAAATTGAAAGTTTTTTTTTTAAATCAACATTTCGAAATTAGGGTACAAAAAAAATTCGTTCCAAATGTTTTCCAGTATTGACGATTTTATATCCCAGAAAAATCTTAAAACTTTTATCGCAAAAATTATTATAGGTCACTTGAAAGTGCTAGGAACACAGTTTCCTAAATATTTGATATCAAATATTGATTTTTAAAAGTTGTCTTGGATTCAAAAACTATTTCTGATTGGCTTGGGTACGATTGAGCACCTGCCACATGAAGCTCAATTGGAAGTTGCTGATCTTTCGAGTTACTACAACCTAAAATTAGATTTTTCAAACACGCCCTTAACTAAATTTTGGATCGAAACTAGAACTGAATTTCTCACAATCTCTGATATGGCATGAAATGTTCTTCTGCCATTCAACACCACATATTTATGTTAAATTACTTTTTCTGCCTTAACACATAGCAAATTCCAATATCGTTAATCGCTAAAAAATGTTGAAGAGATTTTAGGTCCAGCAGTGTCAAATATTGCACCAAGATATAGTTTGTTATGCAGTAAAAAACAAGCGCATCCGTCTCATTAAAAAAAAGATTTTTCCTTTAATTTGTATATAAATATATTTATATATATATATATATATATATATATATATATATATATATATATATATAAATATATATATATATATATATATATATATATATATATATATATATATATATATATATATATAACCTTTATTAGCATAACACTGAAAATTTACTACAGATAAACTTTTTATCTCAGCAGCAAAAACAAAACATAAAACTGTTTATACAAAATCCCAAATCAATAATGGATAGGATACTGTGCAAACCATACAAATAAAGTCTAAATTAAGAAACAAAAAACTTCACTGGGCTATTCCTCTGTTTCCTCTGTTTTCGTTACCTGTTCCTTCCATCCTTTTATCCTTTCCATCATTACCAAACCACCACCATTCTCATTTATGCAATGTTTCCATTTATTCACTTACACTCTCTCTCTTTCGCTCCACTCTCCTTTTTGCACTCTTCTAACCAATGCATCCACACGTCCTTCCCTGCCCCAAATCAGTGGCGGATCCAGCGAGGGGCAATGAGGGCAATTGCCCGGACTGACAATATAATAATTTGATTTTTGATTTTCTTAAAATATTAAAAAACAATTAATATACACATATACATTTATACAACATAAATATTACTTTATGTATTTGCTTTGTGCTACCTCTAAAAAAGTTTTAAAAAGCTAGCAATATATTATTGAGTATGCTCACGCAAATTATATAGATTATAGATTATATATTATAGATTATAGACTTGCGAAGTGGAGAGCGATTAGGAAACGAACTGAGTGCCAAAAGTAAGAGAGTGAAAGTATTACATGTTTCTCGCACCCTAAATAAACTGCGCACGTATCTTCGCAGTTTTTCTGTTTTTCATTTGTACTACCAAATATTCTAGTTGTCCGAAAAGTTTTATAACGTACGTTATCTTTGACACACTCATTATAGCAGTAACAATATTCAATTGCATCATGACAAAATAGGTACCATATGGATACTGTTCTAAAAGTTAAATGTTTTCTTCAAACTTATCATTGTCCTGATAAAGAAATACCTAATTAATTAAACAAAATGCGTTGGTAGCAAATTTAAGAAAACGGTGCAATTGAAAATAATTGAAAATTGAAATTGAAAATAATTGAATTATATCTTTGGAAAAACAAAATATTCTTTTACGTGGCCATCGACTTGACGGGTCTTTAATAGATTTAAAATTTGATGAAAATGAAGAAAATTTTACAGTTCTAAAGTAAGAAAAACTCCTTAAATTTCGAATTCTAACAGGAGATAATGTTCTGCAAGATCATTTAAAATATTCTTCATCGCGAGAAACGTATATATCCAAGTCTACTCAGAATGAATTGATTAAATACTGTGGAGAAAGAACTTACTTGAAAAAAAAATTTACTGAAGAAATTCAGGAAAGTATATCACGAATTAATAATGCAAAATTTTTTAGTGCGATTTTTAATCTACTGTCTAAATATGTCTCATGTCGAACAAATGACTCTGAGTTATCGCTATGTGTATAAAAATGTAAAATTACGGAATACTTTATTACATTTGTGGTTGCACTGGATGCAACTAGAAGCAGAGCATGTCACTAGCAGTTCAGAACCAAAGCTAAATGGAAAAGTTCTTGGAGAAATTGTTGTGAAATTAATAACTAGTTTAGCCTTAGATATTAACAATTGTGTTGGGATTGGAACTGATAGTTTTAGCGTTATGACTGCTGAAGTAGCTGGGGCAGTTACAGACATTCTGTATGCTGCTATAAATGTTTCTAGATGCACTTGTTTTAATCATGCATTGAATAATTCAATGTCTAAATATACTACAATTAATACTATCGGAAATGCTGTGGGATTAATTAAATCTGCTATAGCATTTTTTAATCTATCGGCAAAAAGAAATTTGATTTTAAAACAAAAATTAGGTGAACAATAGGGAATATGCATCAATTTTTTTTAATTAAAAATATTTACTTAATTTACTTTTTACTTCGTTTTAACATAATAAAAAATATAAATACTTTTGATAGTGTTTCAATTAATTTAAAAAAATACCGATTAAATTTGACCTGATTGAAAGGTCCCATTTATCGCGCGCTTTGGATGACGTCGCATAACACACATAACATTCAGTGTTGCATAGTATATTTGCATAGACAGTTAAGGATTTTCAGTTTGAATTTGCTATTTCGACAATGAAAAAAGCTAAAAAACTATTTTATAGACATTGTATAGTACCGGAATGCAAAAACACTATTATAAGTACACCAGATACAGTTTTTGATAAAGTGCTTAACAAGGTTTATAGTCTACCCTAGTGCATTCACTACATCTGTGAATATCGAGGACTATAAATGTTAACGTACACATCACATAACATATGATGATAATGCGTATCACAAATTTGAATTTCGCTCGCATATTTTGGACTTTTTGATTTAAATTTTTGGAATTAAATACAAACTAAATGAGAAAATAATGGTATAGTTGTAATGTCAAGTTCATAAAGTGTCGGGGATAAAAAAATCAAGTAAATTTAAATTTCTTGCATATTCGCGATGAATCGCGAAACGCGATGGGTTGAGAGATATGATTCGTTTCTACAATTTCAAGTTGCTTTGCCGAATATAATGGAAGCATTACAACTTGTTTCATCCTAGAATGATAACAACAGCAGTTCTACGGCCACTACAGCTTTTAGCGTCATTATCTCAATCTGATTTTATTATAGCTCTTGTAGCAATGACTGATATATTGAAAACGACTGCACCGTTAAGTAAATTAGTACAGTCGCCTCAGATGTGTTTAAGCAAGGCGTCTTAAATGATAATACAATACAGATATTTGAGGATAAGAGAAAAAACTGTGAAAACACATTTGCTCTTATATGTTCAAATGCAACGGCTTTAGTTTCCGAAATTGATGCTGAAATACATTTGCCTCGTCTTGTGAAAAGACAACGAAATAGAGAAAATTATTCAGCCGATAACCCAGAAGACTATTATAGAAAATTATTTATATAAAATCATGTTTTTCTCAACAATCATTGGAATGTTATGAGCTTAATAACCTCATGCCCAATGTATTTACAAACAAAGAAAATACTTTAAAATACAGATTCATTCTGGTAAAAGATATTATCCAAAAAATATCATTCATTTTTGGAGTATCAATAATTTCAGGTTGAGCTAATGTTGCAGGGAGAATGGGAGTTTTAGTCCAAAAATTGGGAAAGAATAGAGAATCCTTATCCAACTGATGTGATGGAAGTCATTGATAAATGCGACCAGGATATTTTTCCAATCATTCATGCATTGTTGCTCATTTTTGCAAGCCTACCAGTAAGTTTTGCAACTGCTGAAAGATCTTTTTCGTCTTTGCGAAGATTAAAAACTTGGTTGGGCACAAGAATGACGGAAGATCGCTTGAATGGATTATGTCTTTTAAATATACATCAAGATATAAATGTTAACCTTGATAATGTTATCGAAAAATTTGCCCAGGCAAGTAAACAGCGAATTGATTTTGTTATTTGAGTTAGTTTGGATTATTACGAGTATTATATTTTGTTGATTTATTTAAAAATGGAAATGTTTTAAAATATCATTAGAGCTTAAAATAAGTTGTTTATAAAAAAAAATCTTTTTTTTTCTTATTATTAAAAAAGTAGCAATCCCTGCCATTTTATTTTTCAATAAAACTTTTTAAAAGTGTAATTTAAATCAGAGATTTAAGGTTTATTTTGAGTTACTGTTTAACACGTGACCTTATAATTTTGAATAATTTTCACCGGACTGCGGCGATCTACTTTCGTCTCGCTACGCTCGCAATCGGCATCTTGCCTAAGGCCTAGGCCGCACTACGGCTAAACCGAAGCGGGTTTCACGTGATATTGTGACTCAAGTAAGCAAATACAAGCGGCCTCACTTGCTGTTTTTTCCCGCGACTGATTTTTTTCTATGGCGCACTGTGTGTTTCTCAAGCGGTTTCGCGGTTATAGCGGTTACCGCTTGGGGAAAAAACCGTAGTGCGGCCACGGCCTAAACGTATGTTTTTCCGTAGTCACAACTGATTGCCCTTACTGAAAATCGAGTCTGGATCCGCCTCTGCCCCACATACACCAAAAGGACATAATTCTAAGAAGCACTAATATCGAAGAATTAAAAACAATGGTAGAAGAACTAAACAACCTGGCCAAGCAAATAGGGTTAAAAATGAATCTAAACAAAACAAAAATTATAACTAGTAGCTCTCAGGAAATGTCGATTGATAACATCATAATAGAAAAAGTAGAGCAATAATATACATACATATCTGGGGCATACAATTAAAATTTTACAATTAAATCTGGGTCAGAAAATCAAACTGCCGAAATCAAACGCAGAATCCAACTGACATGGGCCGCCTTTTGGAAAGCTCAGATATATACTAAAAAACAAGACGTCTCAATTTGCCTAAAACGTAAAGTTTACAACAGCTGCATCCTCCCCGTTGCCACCTATGGCCTGGAAACGATGGCTATCACTAAAAAATCAGCAGCAAAACTTAGTGACTCAAAAAGCAATAGAACGTGCTATTCAATCAACGTGGGAATCACTCTAAGAGACAATGCGCAACACAGATATCCGGACAAAAATAATAGATGTCATGAAAACAGCAGGAAATTCAGGAAAACAGTGGATGAGAACAGCAAATGACAAAGAAGCATGGAAAAATGAAAGAGGCCTATGTCCAACAATGGAAGTATGAAGGTTAATAATAAGAAGAAGAACTACCACTCCCCCTGCTTGTTCAGCAGCCAGGACCTTCTCCAAATCCGCCTTGCTTCAGACCCATATCTAGTTTCAAAGCGCTGGACTTTCTCTCTCTCTCACTTTGACCCTACATCCGTCTATCTAACAATTTTGTAAACATTTTATAAGATGAATCCGTGAGCGTTATACCCCTATAGTTTCTCATATCGTCCCTCTCACCACTTTTGTAGACACGTATCAGTTCACCAACCGTGCAGCTTCTTGGCACTCCCACTTCTGCCCGACATATTCTATTGAATTCGTCTGTCTCTCTCTCCAAACATTGCTCATTTGCCATCATTTGTGCCTCATTTGGTACCCCGTCTTGACCTGCTGCGTTTCTTTTCTTTATGGATTTTACTAGATTTACCACCTGCTCCACTAAAAATTCCTCTTCTTCCACTATCCTATTGCGAAGTACTTGCCTCTTCGGTTATTCTTGCTCTATCTACCCTCCTACTAACTCCATGAAGTGCTGTTTCAAATTTGTCGGTCACCCCTCACCCCGTTGGCCTTCTACTTCCGTTTTTCCTTAGAAACTGCCACAGGTCCACTTCTTTATTAATGTTTGATATCTCTTCCACCCTTTTCTTTTTACCATCTTCTTTTCTGGTCTTAACTCTCTCAAGCTGCAGTTTTTGTTTCTTAATTTCTTCCTTTTTCGTTCTCTCCATCTGTTTATCACCTCTCTCAGCTTTTTCTTCTCTTTCCTGCAGTTTTCATCAAACCATGTGGATTTGCTTCCAGTTACCTTGATAGTTTTAGCCACCATTGAGGCTCTCATACACTGCGTTATTTCTTTAATATCTTTCAGGTTTTTGCAGTCTACTTTTGCTAGTCTCGTGGAACATATTTCTTGTGCGGGCCAATCCCATTTAAATATTATGCTTTCCCCACTTCCCTTGTTGCGTGATTTTCTTTCAAGGTCACAGTTATCGGCATATGATGGAGTCAATAGAAACGACGAGGGTTTTATTAGAGGGGACTAATAAAACCCTCATATTTTCTATTGACTCCATTGATTTCTCATTTGCCACCACCACTAGATCAATCACGGATTCACCACTACCTCCCACAAAAGTAAATTCCTCGTCCCAGTCTTCTACACAGCACCCATTTAGCACTTCCCACCTCCCCAGTGGTTTTTATTCACCCACTCCAACCACAGCTCTCCTTGAGCATTCCTTACTTTATCCTTAGATTTCCTCGTAATTTCACCTCCACTACTGCTAATCCCCATCGGCTGACCTTCCCCAATTCGTTCATTCATGTCTCCTCTTATCAGCAGCTTATCGTGCTCCCCTTCGTTTAGGCATTCCTCTATTTTTGTTGTAATTCAATAGTATTAGTAATAGTAATATCTATTATTATTATACACTGTTATCAATTTATGTATATTTAACCACTAAATGGCGATCGAATATTCGAACGGACTAAGACTCGAATATATACCATTATTATAAAAATGCTATTATAATAAATACAATTTAACAACTTTTTGCGCAATTTTTAATTTCATATTTTTTAGGTTGCGGAAAGCTTACATGTATACCATCATAAATGGGGTCCTGAATGAAAAAAGTTTAAGAGGCCCTGTACTAGTGTATCAGCGTCTATTCTCTCCAGTTTTCAACAAATTTTCACTCTTGTCTGCCTAACCTCCTTCATCACTTTCTATCTTTTCTAATTTGTCCGCCTCGTCCATCTTGTCCAACTTGACCGTCTTGTTCGTCCTGTACGTCGTCGCCATCTTGTCGATCTTCTTCGCCATGCTCGTTATGTCTTTATTTCTTATCCATTTTGTTGAATGACTTGTCCATCTTATCGCTTTTGTCCAACATGGCCTTCATGGTATTCACGGTATTGTCCGTTTTACCGACTTACTTGTATTATTACTTTGCTCGTATAATTGAGTGGTCTCCAAACTTTCTATCTCGTCAACCCCTTCATAGAATATTTGCCTTCATATCGACCCCAGATTAAGTATTTAAGAAAAACATTAACTCATTTTTGCATTTCTGTCGTTTTGCGACTGCTACCAAACACCTTAAAAACATGTTGACATACCTTTTTATTAAAATAGTTGATATTAGTGGGATGGATGTGTCTGAAGGGAAGTAGCAAGATTATTGATACTTGGTTGAAAATTGGTAAGTTTTGGTCTCAAATCACCATGGAAAACACACGAAAAATCCTTTGTTACGGCCTACCATCGCGGGTGCACCGTCAGTAGCGTCTGCAGTAATATTCTTGTAAGTTACGCTGTGCTTGTTCAAATATTCTTTCAAATATCAAAAAAAATGTCTCACATTTTGAATCAGTTTCTGGATATTTTGCAAATAGAAATTCACAAACAATGTCATTCATGGATGGGCTATGAAACCTAACCTAAGATAAGCCAAGAGAAGATTTAAGCTTCCGAATGTTTATTCGTCTAGCTGAATAGCAAACTTACAATGTTGGAGCTCAGAGGTCAAAGCTCTTTCCAAATCATCGGTCATTTTCACAATACGTCGCTTCACAGTATTTGCACCTTGACATGCGAATAAAATACGCGGTGACGCGTCCGGAGAATATCATTTAATTTGGCTGAATAGTGAACGCTCTTGTACAAGCTCAAAAGAGCGTTTTATTTTCAAATTTACATTGTCATATAACATTAAATAAGGTTTATTTATAGTGTCAGTGTGCAATAGTTTAATAGGTAGGTAATACTATAAAATAATATTTTAGTACTGATACATCTCAAAGCATTTAGGAATATATAGCGGAACGATGCATGTTTTACATTGCCAAGTCGTTGCACTTCTTATATCATGTTTATTGCACACATGACATCGTTTTGCAGGATGTTGCTTTTTATTTGTCACAGGTATATTTTCGGGAAAATATGTCCAATGTATTGCTCGTAATCGAGTTGGGCATTCACTTTTCGACGGTCTGTCGCGTGTCGGATAGTTTATAAGTAAAGCTCGGAACTTTAGGCATTATAAATAGTTAGAATAGGTAGGTTATTAGGTTGTCAAAAAACACAAAATAGGTTTTTAATAGGTTCTATAAAGATAAGAAAGATATGCAGGTTTCCAAAAATGTTCGCTTAAAATTGAGATTATTAAGATTATGTACTATGTTAGTTTTAGTTATATATGTAGATATGTAAATTTTGGAATCAATTTATAAACCCGTAAAGGGTAATAAATATACATAATACCTACCATAAAGATAAGAAAAATATGGCAGGTTTTCAAAAATGTTCGCTTAATATAGGTTATATTTTTTATTAAAATTTATTAAAAAAATGCAGAAGTCCAAAAGTATTTTATTAAAATTTGCTGTTGCAATAAACTACCAAATTTTTTTCTAAATTGTCTGGTGTAAAGCTGTGTCTTATATCAGATAAAACCATTTTATCTACGACCACTACCATAATTGCCCAATATTGTACAGTTCGTGGATTATGTAAATACAACTTACTACACACGTATGTAACAGTCGGCGATTAATGTTATTTAATGATTCAATAACACACTAGTGCGTTTGGTTTACGATTCGTTGATTGGTTGAGAGCTGCTACTATCGTCTAGTATAGGCAACCCTATACATTCCGTTATTTGTCAAAAAAATATTAAACGTCAAACTGAAACATAAACACTATATTTTTATTCAATTAAATCAATTAAAATAATGTCCAGTGATAGTGAAATAGAAAATGCTACTCCGCCCGAAATTGTTGAAAAAGCGAAACAAGCTGCCCATAATTTGCTACCGATTAAATCTCGAGATCGATACGAGGATTCATATAGAAAATTTATGGACTGGAGAATGAAGCATAAAGTTAAATCGTTTTCGGAAAAAAAATTGTTAAATTGTTTTCAAACAATGAAACCATCTTCACTTTGGGCAATTTACTTGATGGTTCGGACAACAATTAATATAAAGCACAACATCGACATTTCAAAACATACAAAGTTAATAGCTTTACTAAAGAGAAAATCTGATGGATTTAATAGCAAGAAATCAAAAATTTTAACCATTCAAGAAATTAACAGTTTCCTCAATAATTCGCCGGATAACAAATATTTATTGATAAAGGTATTTATTACTTTTTTTTTCTTACAATAATCTCTAATGGGCATAACGATATTTTTTAAATAATTTTAGGTTATTCTTATCATTGGCATTGCTTGGCATTAGCAGTGCTTGCAGAAAACAGGAACTACGAAATATCAAACCCTGCTATATAGAAGACACCGGAACATCTCTGATCGTTAAAATTCCGGATTCTAAAACAAAAAGTCAAAGATCTTTTGTGGTACCGAAAGAATTTTACCAAACTTGTAAAAAATATATTAACCTACGCCCACAAAAAATGGACAATGATCAGCCTTTTTTTCTAAATGATCAAATTGAGAAATGCACTAAGCAATGTGTTGGAATAAATAAAATTGGCTCTATTCCGAAACAAATTGCTAATTATCTTCATTTGTCGGAAGCAAATCTTCATACAGGACATTGTTTCAGACGTTCATCAGCCACCATTCTTGTGGATTCCGGGGGTGATTTATTGTCACTAAAAAAGCATGGTGGCTGGCGTTCGTCTGCAGTAGCAGAAGGCTATATAGACTGCTCCATGAAAAATCAAAATGATACTGCTACAAAAATGTCTACTTCGATAAACAGTAATTTCACTTCCACAAATGCAAGTACATCATGCGAATATGACTTCAAGTACTCATAATGCAACCAATCTAATCACTAATGATGTAGATAATAATCCAACACTAATATTCAACAATTGTTCAGTTATTATAAACTATAATCAAAAAAATTAAATAAATAATTATAAATATATCTTAAGATCTTATAATTTTTATTATATTTTAGTTTATTCTTGGGAAAAGGAATTTATTTTAATAAAACACGGTTGTCGATATTCTGCCAACGTTTCGGTCATTTTTATTCTGACCTTCTTTTGGGCTTATATCTATTTAGTAGGTATTAATGAAATTAAACATAGAAAATATAAATTATTAAGTAAATATTAATTATTTCATTTGACACTGACACTGCGTACATTGTGTTGCCTAGATCGATGAATCACTATATCAGTTACATCAAACATATTTTTCTTATTAAATAGAAACAAATTAGTGCGGTCGTAGATAAAGTATAGTACATAATTCGAGTTGTAAGGCAATTACGTACTCGTGGAATTACGCGCTCCCCGCTTCGCGGGTCGCGCGTAACTGTTCCGCTCGTACGTAATATGCTTCTTCGGTGCATACTTTTACCTAACATTACCGATGTTACTAGCGTTATGTTTTCAAGAAGCCAACATTTTCCAAAATTAAAATTTTTCCTACATTTCGTAAAATAGAAAAGTCTGGATCTTTTTCTAAAACAGCCTCAAGTTTTAAAGTGGTGCAGTTTTCAAATAGTTTAATACATTGTCTCCACCAATGATACAGACTCTATTAATGGGGTTCCAGTTTTTTCCAATTTCGTAATTGTTTCTGTTAAAATGTGAAAATTGGATGAAATATATGCCAAAGAATTGTATGTATGTCTGTATTTTTAAAACAACGTTGTGCCTTGCGAATAGACTCTGTACTGCTACAGTCAAATTCCATTACAACCTAAGAAAATAAAAAGTTTGACTGACCGAATGGGAACACAGAAAAACAAACCTTTTTCACAGCATCAAAATTGTTGCAGAAATAAAATGCCGCTTCTAGCCAAGTAGTCCATCTTGTGACTCGTTTCCAATAAGTTCATTAACCAATGGATAACCTGTTCGTATAAGTTCACATACTGTATTTAATCCGTGAGCTAAACACGTAATGTGTAACAAATTTGGATAAAAGATTTTGAGTGCAGTTCCTGCTTTGATCATGTAAGAGGCTGCATCAGTGTATAAAACACGTACACGTTCATGCTGTATTCCATTGGGCCACAAAACGCCTAAAACATTATTAATTTTACTATAAAGTAATAGGAGCAATCATGGGAATATGTAAGAAACATACAAATTCAATCATTGACAAAACGTGCGATAGTTACATGATTCGTTTTCTCATAAAATTGTAACAGCTAACAAATATGGAATCGTAGGCTCATTTGAACTTAATTTTCCTACAATAATGTTAGTAGCATAGCGGCCTTTAAATCCATACACAACATTTCAATCCATACACAACATTCGCCAATGTCAGAGCGAATTTGTACCAGCATCTTGTTGTAACATATCGGCAGATATTGTTTTCTGATGGTGGATTCGTTTGGTACGGAACGATTGCAGTATTTTTCTAAAAACTGTTTAAATTTTGGGAACTGTAATTTAAACCACGAACGGTAAATTCGCTGCCAGCATTGTTGACATAGGTCTAAATAAAACATATCATGCCTACTATCAGCTATGTTTTCAGTTAACAAAATCTATTTTCCACGTTGGATTGGTTTCGTTACATTACTTTGATGCAAAGTTGTTTTTTCATGCGGATTTATGTGCGATTTTTTTAGAGCAAGGTACCTATAATTAATCAAAGAGATGGGTATATTAATTCAGAATTATATACTTTTAGTATGTACTTACATGTTTTTGACAGCATTGACAAAACCCTATTTTACCATTAGTTGTAAAAGCTTCTTTGTTTTTAACCCAAGACCTTAGTAAAGCGTTTTGACTGCTTTTATCTTTCGGCATTATAACAAACAGAAGTATTGTAACTTTGTAAACAAAAGTGTAATTTTGAGGTAGGGATTCACAAACACGAGAAGAACACGTTTGCTGGTGCCAAATAGTACCAGCTGCTAATGCGTAGATAAAGTATAGATAAGTAAATAAACAATTTTTCACTATTTTAGGTCACAAATAGGCGCTAGAAGAGCTCATTAGGTATCTTTTAGGCAGTATAAATTTAATACAGCAAAATAGGCAAGTTCCGACCTCTATTTATAAGGGAAAAATTATGATTTGTCCGGACTGTTTATCTGGCATATATTCCGGAGTGTGTAGCTGACATTTAAGAAATCCATCACGGATCAAACCTTTCGAATTCTGTCTTCTGTAGAAACCCTCTCATTATCCACGAAATGAAGATAGTGCGTTAGGGCCAAAAAACGTTTACGCTGCAATGGATTAATTTTCGCAAGTTTCGCATCGTAAACGTTTTCAAACGTTTCCTTGCCCATCTTGTCGTTATTGTCCAACATGGCCTTTGCGAAAATGCAAGTTTCTAATATTTTTCGTTTTGATCAATACATGTGTATTTTAGATTTTTTCATTTAATACATTTTAATACATAACGCAAAATATGCTCTAACCATCATTTGTTAGTGAATACCACTCCTTTTTCATTTTCGTTACCTATAACATCTTCATTTCTGTATTATGCACAGACTACTTCTTTGAAAATAAACAAATATAACAAATTTATATGCAATCTTCGTAAAACTAAACAATTGATATGGGCAGTTAACGATAAGTTGGATTAAATTGTTTTATATTGGCAATATTTTCGTCTTCTTTCCAGCTCCATTTATCTTCTGTGTCAGAATCTTCACTGCTCGAAATAGGTCTTACACGTTTACGTACATTTTGTTGAATAGAGCTAGCTTTACTTGAATTTGAAGCATCACTTGTATACTCAACAACATAAATGTTTTGATGATCATTTTCAGTTTTAGTATCAACACTAGAATAGCCTAATAGACTTTTGTGGTCACTTACACATAATGCATTCAACTCAGACATATTGGCAGAACAATTTCTAATTTTAAAAATTTCAAATATATGCTACGGCATTCAGCGTGCGAGATCACTGTTATACTAACTACTGATTCCATTGCACTTCTTTCTGTTTATCTGTTTGTCGATGCAGTTTTGCTACCGATATTATTGAGAGGGAGGAAACATCTTCTACTGTCTAAAAAAATAGCATTCATGCACGGCCGATACAGATAATCCAATAATATTATACTATCCGGTATTTGCCGTAGAGATTTCTTCACGTCTCGGAAACGGCAAAGTCTAACATGGCACATGAAATACATGACGTCTTAGAGACGTCATTGTATGTCAAGGGGTTGCATATGGTATACAATTTAAAACTAGTTTGGAGTCTTTCTTCATAACATTTTCAATTGTATCTTTTATAGCTGTTATTATAATCTCGATTAAAATTTATTCATCCAATATTCGATTAGAAGTATACAAAACTCAACATACAATAAATGGATGAAGTTCTACTATAAATAGCTGGACAAATACAAAATAAATTAATCAATCCAAAATTCGGTTACTTCGTACAAAATAAATTACTTAATCCAAAAAAGGTTAATTCGTCCAAAATAAAATGTAATCATCCAATAATTGTTTTTTTTTGTACAAACTATGATTTTCCTTACAATAATCGATTGAAACATTCAACATATTCGCAATTCACCCAAAAAAGGTTTTTTTATTTTACTTAAGAAGTGCAAAATGCAAATTTGCGAGTATATTTAATAAACTTCACACTTTTATTATATAATATGTGTACATAGGTATACATAGGTGTGCATAAAAATACTGAAAGGAAACAACTGTTTACCTTATTAATGAGTGGATTAGCTCGGAAATAAATTATGTATCAGAGTTAACACTGTAAAATTACTAAAGGCCAAATATGACAATAAATAACTGTGAATTATAATAATTGTAAAAATCATCCGTTTTCCGTTTCTCTCGGATTTCTATCTCACAGTTTTAAGCAAGGTGGCAGAAAGAAGAAAGCTTTAAGGCTCCTTCAGACCGGCGTGGAGCGTACACGTCGCGAAATTTCCGCAACGAAAAAATCGCACGCGCCGCGGCAGCAAAATGGCAATGCCCACATCAAAACGCGATTTTTACGCGTATATAGTAGTCATGATGTCCTCAGTACAAGAAGCTATGCTATTTTAAGCATTGATTACAAAAGATGAAATATTTTATTTTGTATTTATTTTGAATTTCTAAAACACATAAAACTCATTTCAGAATTAAACAAGGGTTCCTAAAATCAGTGTGATTAAAGAGATCACCATTTCAAAATACAGCGGCAGCGAAACTTACCGTGCATTCAGCGTCCTTCTCGTGCAACGCTGCACAACCGAGACTATGACGGAAATCGCGCTTTTTGATCTAAACATGTACATAAGCCGCCGTGTCAGTCTGTCCGCCGTGATATCGCACCGGTTGCGGCAGCGAAACTTCCGCTCCGGCCTGTGAGTACCTTTATTCTTTAAAGAGTCGTTCCTTTATATTTTTGGAACAAAGTCCCTTTCGTCCCTGTCTCGATATGAGTGATTCGGCAGAAAACGTTATACACCGCGTTAGTTTCTTTCTCTTTCTCTCAGTGTATATTTATATAGAAGAAAGAGAGAGCTTTCTTCTTCTTCTTTCGAATATGCCTACTTTAGACCACGCTTGTTCAACTGTTGGGCTTTGATATTTGCCCAGTATAGTCGCATCTTCTGCTCCTTTCTCTCCTCTGTCCAGGGGGTACCTTTTCTTCGTAGTTATTCCTGAAATTCACGGACTTCCTTTAGGGCTTTTCATAAAATCCACCGACTGCCTTCAGGTTGCGTCTCACAGACTGTCTGTTTTGGAGATTAGTTATTCCCAGTTCTTTAATATCCTTCTCGGTTTCTGTCAACTGACTGGTACGAAACTTCTTGTTTTGTATTCTGACAATAGAATCTGACTGTGAACATACGCTTGGTAAGTCGGTCTCGAGACAATCTTGCAACGTGCCCATAGAAAGTTACCCTTCTTTTCCTTGGACAGTCAGAGAGTCTCTCAATATGTTCGTAGAGCTCAGAGTTATTTCATCTTCGGAATTCCCCATTTTCCTTTACCGAGCCTAGGATCTTCCTGAGGATTCTTCTCTCTCTGATTTTCGATTTCTCTACCAGACCCCTTCGGTTCAAGGAAAGACACTCCATGGCATATAGGGCTTCTCGTCGTAAGACTGATGTGTTTGCGCTCTCTCTCTCTCGTTATACGCCGCATTAGTTAGAAATAAAATTTGAAGGAATCAAGTAGTTGTTTCTAAAATTCGTTTATTTGGAAGAAATAATTGTATTTTGTATAAAAAAAAGGGTTGTAAAGAGCAATCAAATTTTGAATGGATCAACCTTTTTGTACAGTTAAACCTTTTTTGGGTGAATTGATTTTATTTTGTACAAATCCATCAATAATTGTACTAAACCATTATTATTTGTATGAAGAAAAATCTTTTTTTGTGAATTTCTTTTGGATGAAGTAATCGTATTTTTGTGTGAATAAACCGAATTTTGCATTTTTCCAGCTATTATTTGTAAAAAAAAAACATCTATTTATTGTACGTACAAATTCCAAGCCTTTTATTTTGGAAGAGGTAACCTTTTTTTGGATGAAGTAATCGCTTTTTGTATGAATAAACCGAATTTTCTATTTTTCCAGCTATTTTTTTAAAAAAAACATCTATTTATTGTACGCAAAAATCTAAGCCTTATAATCCCATCATCAATTCTTTGCTATATTAAGAGAGATGTTATAGAATGTCTTTAGTCCTCCTTCTCTATCAACACTAGCAGATGACTTAAAATATGTATTCAAATTTGGCCAAACCCTCAATATCCATTTTAGTATTTTGAAATACTCAAAATCTTTGAGTATTTTTGGGTATTAATTTCTACATACTCAAAATCTTTGTTTTCCTTATCAGAATGAATCCTTTCCAAATAGTATTTCAGTTTTGCCGGCTTCAGAGCATCATTTCTGAAAGTTTTTTCACATAATAAGCACATATGAATAGTTTTATTAGCAAAGGATGGCTCAAAACCATATTTCAAATATTCCTGTGAATATTGTCTGCATTTCTTATTAACATCGGTAGCCGACATTGTAGATATTAAAATCAGATTTTTAATATGAAAAACACAATACGTTTGCAGCACAATAAAAAAGAAGCAGTAAGAGACACATTTGAAATTTGTAAGTTATTTTATCAGTCCCACCTTCGTGGCAAGGCTTCTCCGGAAAGGCTGAATATATTTATATATTCAGGCTGTGTTCCGTTTGTTTTAAGTTTGTATGATTATCGCGCACGTATGATTATCTATAACATGGGATTGTTTCACCAAACTTTATATTAAAAAAGTATATACATTTAACGATTTTTGATATATTGCGATATTTTCCCTGTAAGGACAAAATATCTAAAATACCAGAGTGCCAACCCTACTAAAGTGTAACAGTGCAAGGAATCTGTGTACTTCTCTGTAAATGGCAAAATATATACCATTAGTTCTAAAATACCAGAGTGCCAACCCTACTACAGTGTAACAGTGCAAACTATGTATGTGCATAACATGTTTGTAACAATAGTAGGACCTACAGTTACAGTCACCAGATGCGTGAAAACAGAGTAACATTTGTTTAAAGCGGCATAAGCTAAGATAAAACTCAAGTTATATCTAGGATAGTCAGTAGTTGATCATATTCGTTTTTCGAATTTTTATTAGAATATTCTATTTTTTATTGAGACACTTTAATTGATCATCTTTGGTATTCATCGATCCAATTTCGATCCCCTTTCGACCCTTTTGTCTTAATCGACCCCTGGAGAACTCTTATTGGCCTCCTGGGGCCTGTATCGACAACTTTAGCGACCACTGGTTTAATTACATCTATATTGTTTAGTTCGTCAAATTATGCCACTCTAGATTTTATCACTTTATTTTCTGTTTGTTCCTCTTAATCTTAATATTCATTAAGACATGATAATAATATTCACTAAAATACATACTTCATTTTCTCCTATCCTCAGAGGAATTATGCAATACTAATTAAGTTATTCCTCAAATAATTTAATTTATGAGAAATGTATTCACTCACTATATTAGATCATCATAAACTTATTTACCTTAATGTATTATTTGGTATGAGTTATGAGAAAATTAATTATTCATGCTGTGTCGTCGATCTGTATTAAACTAGTATAGCAATTTAGTAGTAAGGGAGGGGCTCCAAGTGAAAATAATTACCAATCAAGTATTCTTAGTGATATATTTGTAACTAGATTTCGGGAAGTAGTTCTCGCGTTTAATTGGCGTAAATAAGTTTATTAAAGTTTTATTATAGCAAAGGTGTAAAGTCTGTAAGCACAAATTATTATTCTTTGGTTCTACGATTGCATCGAGCAAACAAAAAGATATGCAACCGATTAGGTGAAAAATGCTTAAAAACTTAAATAAATTCATCTTGCAGTTATATATATATTTATATATATATATATATATATATATATATATATATATATATATAGGAAATATCCTGCGTATTTAAATTTTGTTTCCTATATCCATCGGAATACGTTCCAGAATCGTTTTTCTATCCAACGGAAAGTATACCTTTCAACTAACAATACTCAATTTGAGGATAAACCTTACCGATTCCACTATTGTGCGGAGTTGTAAAGATCCTCCCACATTTCTATTCCCTTTACTGCTTTATCCGTCTGCCAATTTGAAACCTACGCTTCTCTATTCATGGCTCCAAAACAGTGTCCCCGCGAGATTTATGTACGCATTATGCAAGGAGGACAATAATAAATCCTGAAAGAGTTAGGAGGACCATCCATATATCTGTTAAATGTGTACATTATTTTTTTCCACTTCATTGCTGCTTTTGTATTATAAGTTTTAGAATAACCTACAATCACTCAAAACTAAATGTAAACGATTAAAAATGCTATTGTTTATAAAAGGTTTTCCAAAAACATTAAATGATTTTAAAATGAAATAAAATTTAAATTATTTCATAGACAGCCAAACTTTTTATATCTAAAAGTACAGTCGGTAATTTATGTTTTGAATAACACAACGTCTCAGACTTAGGCAGACATCAAAGGAAGTTGAGTATGCAAAATGTGAGGACCGACAATGGTCAAATTATTTTACCTGAGAAACCAAACAAGAAAAAAAAAACATGTTGCCTGCAGCTGCGCTGGTCCCTTTCTCTTGTCTACGCCCTTTTTTCCGCTGCGCACGTCAATAAGTCATCATGTGGCTACTTAACTCACAATACAACATGAGCGATTTGTTTTGAAAAGTAAAAAGTCATCCTCTCCCATTAAAAAACATAAATTTGGCAAATTTGTAAATACTTCTCAAAAGTAAAGCAAAAGTGGTTTTAATTAAAAGTTACAAAATGCAACAGATATGATGCAAAAAAGATTTATGTTGGCAATGATGATATGAAAATGTTGATGTTGATATCAAAAAACCTTAATGTTGGCAAATTAACGCGGACTTGACACAAAAATTACCATCTTTTTAAATAATAGCAAATTAATATCCCCGTTTTGCCAAAATCTGATCTGGTCAGAGAGAAAATTATTCCACGGAGGAATTACAAACATGAATACTAAATATAAATTCTTTCAATTTCCTCAATTCTGGATATAATCCTTTTTTAGAATTCTTGACCACAATTTCCCGTCTTTCTAATTAACTTCTTTCACTTTTTTGTTCGTGTAAATATATCATTACTTTGTGATAGAATGTCCAAGTTTAGATAAGCACTTATTGTAATACAGCCATTGATATTACAAATTGTTTTATATTATTTTTTAATGGTGTCCAGTTCATTTTTAAACCGTATTTTATCGGTATTGAACAGATGCCGTCATGAATGATTTAATATTAAATCATAACGATAAAATACGATTTAAAAATGAAGTGGACATCGTAAAAAATATTATAAAACAATGTGTAATATCAATGACTGTATTGCAATAAGTGCTTATCTAAACTTGATGATATATTTCACGAGTTATACTAATTACATTACATAGCTAAATATTTCAAGGCAGAAGACACAACTTCTCTAAATAGGAGAATATCATGAACTGAGGAAGTTGCAAGAATTCATATTTAGTATTCCTGCTAGTATGTATTAGTATTCCTTCGTGGAAAAGATTTTCTCTTCAGATCAGAATAGATCATGCCAAAAGCGGGTTATTCATATGCAATAATTTAAAACCAAAATGTGAGAAATTTCGGCGGTATAGCTGTATCATTCTTTTACAAATCGTACGGATTTGAACAAAAAAAAAAATATCACATTTTTGAATGACATACAATTTTTTTTCCAGCAGCTTCTTATTCATTCAAAAGACACGTAAATTGGGATTTTGTTCGGAAATGTGTATTTCTCAAAATATGTACATTTTGCGTTTTGTTGGTTAGCTGGATTCTCGAACATTCAAAATTCATTTTCTCCGGTTCTACTGAACGGAACATTCTAATTTTTTCACTATTTAATACTTTATTATGTTGGCTTCTTAGTCGTATGCTAACAATATTTTTTTATTGTTAATTAATATAAAATAATAAGGATTAAATTGTTCAAATAATGATTTCCTGCTTATTTCCAAAACGTTCGATTTTGAAAAAAATACCATATATTTGCTAGGTCTTAATCTAAAAAACCTATGTTTCAAAAAGTTGGGGTGTCTCAATTATATCAGAAGATATTAAATAATTTCGACTGCGCGCTCCGCTTCCGCGCGACGTTTTTATTAGCTTTCCTCGGCACGCTGCAATACATTCGCGTGGTATTTATAACCTAAAAAGTTAGTGAAAACTACGTAAAGTTCGAACCATATAATGCCAAAATTATCCTCAAAATTATCGAAATCGTCAAAAATACGAACCCGTTCAATTTGTCGCCTCATCCGACAGTACGGAATTACCAGAGCCTCAGGAAAGTCCTGAGGCCACATTTTGTTATTGAATATACCTATAACAGAAGACTCTCTGAGACAAAAAATTTGCAACACGTACCTACGTAATTTGTCCAAATTACGTAAAGACCAAATTACGTGAATATATTTTTAGCACAAAGATGTTGATGATTTTAGCTCTAACATCTCGCCAAATGATGAACTGTTTGATGAAGATTATGGGAACGTGCATCATATCCCGGAAAGTCCTGCATCGTTCGAAATAGACAGAGAAGTAATTCATGAAGCGATTTATGCAATCAACAAAGGTTTCGGTTTAATTGGAACTTCACCAATGAAAAAGAAGAAAGTTAGTCAAAAGATGTATTCAAAGGATAAAATGCAAAATATATCTGAAGCAAAGTCAGAAAGGATTTTCCACACTGCGATTAATGTGAATGATAGCGTTGACGAAAATGATGGTAATGTTATAAATAAAATATATTAAAAATATTTTGCAAATTTTAAAAGGCAGATTCAACTGAACCACGGAACGTGCAAAACAAATTAAAATTTTGACTATTTTTAAAGAATGGTCTTTTAGAAAAATTTTACTTCATTCATTCTCCTTCTGCTACGACTCACATGATAACGATTGCGAAGAAAACTGCCGAAGAAAAACGAATCTTAGCCGATCCTAGCCCGTAGAGTCATCCGTCCATAGAAAAAGAAGTAGTTGATTTAATCAATCAGCTTTTATGAACTGGATGAGAATAGCCGCATGATGCCAGGACAAGAAGATTATGTGTCGGTCAAAGCAGACAATAAACGCATTCAAGAGCAAAAAGGATTATTGTTAGTGAATTTGAAAGAGCTTCATCAGTTATTCAAAGAAAATTATTCTGAAGTCAAATGTAGTTTTTCCAAATTCGCATCTTTGAGGCCAAAACATTGCGTGCTAGCCGGTGCAAGTGGTACCCATTCAGTCTGTGTTTGTGCTATCCATGAAATTGTAAAATTATTAATCGAAGGGTCGAATATTAAAAACCTAACAGCCGATACACCGAACCCAATGCAAACCTATCATGACTGTTTCAGCCGTATGATTTGCGTTGAAGCATCAACAAATTGTTATTTTGGAACGTGCGTGCTGAGTGTCCTGGTGCAACAGATTTGATCGAGGAATTAGAAAACATTTTCGAGCTTAATTACATTGACGAAATTACTTACAGACAATGGACTAACGTTGATAGGACCACTTTACAAGTTACGTTATGTTATGATATCCTTAGTGGACGAATATTTGCATGCACTCATACCTTGTTAAAAAACAAAACGATTTTATGAAGAATAATAAAAACGAGTTGATAGAAAACGAGTGCATTGTAATTTGTGATTTTTCTGAGAAGTATACTTTTGTTGTTCAAAATGCCGTACAAGGAATTCACTGGAATAATAACCAGGCAACAGTGCACAAAGTTGCCATTTGCAATCTACTACAGGCACGCTGACGGCGAAACTCGAATGAAAAGTTTCGTAATTATATCCGAATGATACAATTGCGTTGCATGTGTTTCAAACGCATTTAGTAGATTTTATAAAGAAAAACTTTAAGAAAATTGAAAAAATTACATATTTTTCTGATGGGGCAAGTGCGCAGTACAAAAACAGAAAAAAAATTTCAATCTCACACATCACCTAAAAGATTTTGGTTTAGCTGCAGAGTGTAGCACTTTTTTCCAACTTCTCACGGCAAAGGTGGGTGCGATGGCCTGGGTTGGACTTTGAAAAGGTTAGCTGCTGGAACTAGATTTCAAAGAATAACCAATTCAATTCAAACGCCGAAAGAATTATTCGAATGGGCAACTGAGTCAGGCCCTAACATTTCATTGAAATTTGTAGAGGATAAAGAATATAATGAAGAAAAACAAATATTAGAGGCAAGATTCAAATTGGCTCTAACCGCGAAAGGGACGTTAACATACCATTTCATGATACCGATTACAGAAAAAAAAAGCAGAAGCAAAACATTTTTCATCGCAGGAACATTCAACGGAAGTTAAAATTATGAAATAATTACTTTCTTTGTAACATATCGTTGAAGATTAAATAGTATTTTGCATATTGAAAATAAATATATTAATAATTATATCTATCTTAATATTTAATTTTGTTTCTTCATAGAAATAGAATCATTATACTATAGAATATTCAGTAAAATAATGAGGGTCACTTTTTATTTGTTATCTTTCTGAATTATGTAGGTATATTGTATTCACATGACGTGACGTATAGCAAGAAATGAGCGCCAATGTGATCAAGAATCCGTTGGAACTATATCCGTGCGCTTGAAATTATTTAATATCTTCTGATTGAATAGAGACCTCGCCTTTTTGAAACATGCGTTTTTTAGATTAGGACCTAGCAAATATATGGTATTTTGTTCAATTTCATGCTACTTGGGGATGTGCATGAAAACATTATTTGAACAATTCAATGGTTTTTATTTTATATTAATTAACAATAATAAAATACTTCCACCATGCGATTAAGAAGCTGCCCTAATAAGGTGTTAAATAGTGGAAGATCGAGAACGATCCATTTAGTAAAACTGGAGATAATGAATGTTATTTATATGTTATATATGAATATTTGTATGAATATTAATATGTTATATATGTTGTTGTTTTATGTAAACAAGTGACAAATAAAATTTTTGAGGAATCCAAATCATGGAGTCAAAATAGGTGTACGATTTGTAAAAGAATGACCCAGCTGCAGGTAACCATTATATTCTAGAAGCGCTTCGGGATAACATAAAGAATAATTTTTAAAACAGCAAATAAATATATTTTTATAACCGTTGTGTCCGGGTGAACTGTATCGTAGACATTGCAGCACTGGTCGACCACATCATCGGACCATGGTACGAGATGCATTGACAATGAATGAATGGTGAACGATACCGACAGGTGCTAAGAAATTTCTTGTGGCCGAATTTAGAAGCACTTGATTTCCAAGATATATGGTTCCACCAAGACGGTGCCACATGTCACACTGCTCATGAAATTATCGCGGTATATCAAAACAGGCTTGACGAACAAATTTCATGGAATGCAACTGTTCACTGCAACCAAGAAGCTGTTATTTAACTTCTTTAGATTACTTCTTGTTGTGCTTTAAAATTTAAGATCTATGCAATCAGACCACAAATACTTGATCCGTCAGGGTAGAACTTTAAACGCTGCATTCTTCAGATCAAGCCCAATATTTTGCACGAAGTCACCGAATTCATCGTGAAAATAACTTTAAATAATCGTATCGGAAATGGCATTGCACAGTCAAGCAGAGAAAGTGTATATAATTCTGAGACTGGTAGGAATTCTGTGCGAGCGCAGGAACTTTATGCACGACGATATCCTGACAGAAATCATCTTTGCGTCAATGTTTCAATCGAATTATTCACTTATTCCGTGAAAGTAGTGTTAATCCATGCAAAATGAAACGTGCAAAATGATATCATGGGTCACTTGATTCTTCTGAATAGTGTCTACAATGTCTTGATACAAAAATAACATGTTCCCATTTGAAAAACCATTGATGACCTTGAGGACGCATAAACTGTGACCTTGACAAAAAAGAATTTTTAACCACTGTGTCAGCCCTTCGAAATCAATAAAATTCCCTTTTGGCATTTTTTGGGTTACTCAACGGAGATTTTTAAATAATTTAATAAAATCTTCATGTCATTTTTTTCTTTTAAATTGCCCAGTCTTGTCCGCTCTCGTCCAATTTTGTCTGGCTTTGTCGGCTTTGTTTTTTGCCCGAATTTGTCTGGCTATTTTATTTATTTTGTAACAACTTTTAACATTTTTTAATATATTATGCTCAAGAATTTATCGGCAAGAAATGCAAACTTAATAAACCATGTAGATTTTTACAAAAATACCATTTACAAAAAAAAATTACAAATATTGTAAAATATTGAACAGCTGTATAAATGAACATAAAGTTTAATGATGGAAACAGGGAGAATTTTAATTGGAGCACATCATAAAATTCTCCATTAAAGCTCCCTAAAATACTCTTTTACAAAGTTAATAAAAAAAAACGCGAATACGAAAGTTAAATGGAAAGCATTTCTACGTCCCGGATTCCACCGGAACTCAGTCGAACGCGCCACGAACTTTCCGCAGTTCGCACACGTAAACGAAACATTGTCGAACTCGATCACATATTTCGAAACCCGGAAATAAAAGTTTATGTTTTAGTTTTTTCGATTGTATTTGCTTTACAATAATATATGTGAGAACGTTACACTGGAAAGACTTTGTCTACAAATTGCTCTGTGGTTTTAAAAACAAAGTTTTTAATTTTGTATTCGTATAACTTAGAGTTTATAACTTAGAGGATTACATTCCAAACTATAAAAATAATTCTTTGTAACTTCAATACAAATAATTTTAAGAAAACAAAAAATTATAATTCGTGTTTTTGTCTATCAAATATTGTTTTAAAACTTTTGATATTAGAAGAAATAATAATTTAAAAAATATTCTTCAGATTGATGCAGCCTGAAATATTACAGTAATAAAATATATGTTATCAATTTACCTATTTCCTCAAAGGTTAAAATGGTATCTTAGCAATTTCATTAATTTGGTTAGGAAAATATCCGAAACAGGTTTTTGAAATGAGATATCTTTATATAAATTGGTATTTGTCAGTCTATTTTCTAATCTGAGCCCAGTTCATATTGTCTCATTGTTCTCTTCCACTGTGTCTTGTAAACCACCGATGCGAATACTTTGTAATTTGCTGCTATGTGTAATAATAGGTGCATCTGCCCTAGGGTGCATCCGTTGTCTATTTTTAATCTCGTATTCTGATATGGTATTCTGTTTCTATTTATTACTATCAATTTATCCGCTATTAATGGTACCGAGTCGATTATTCTTTATTGCAAATTTTTCGCAGTATGTATTGCAGTTCAGTATGTGTTAATATTATCGGTTAAAATGATTGAATCGTCTGCAGACATATTAAAATATATTTTAGTTGCCTTTACTGCAGTGTTTATAACTGTTTGAAAAATAAAAGATTAAATTGAATTGTTTTATATGTTTAGTAAAATTTTTAAAAGCTTCCTTTTGGTCATGATACTATTGTTAAAATGATGAATCTCCGAACAATATCATACTACTTTAGAAACCAGCACCATGCGATAAATAAATGAATTAAATTCAACAAAAAAGGCAAATGAACGAGATTCTGGACTGTATACATATGAAACGTACAAATAGCAACTTTGTTTGCAATTTTTTCGATGTCAGCACAATACGTTTTCGGACTTTGTTCGCAACATACACAGCTAAAATAATTTGTGTGCGTGCAGTTTGTTACTTCAGCATTCTGGTAAAATAGGTTCAACAAAATTATTTCATTTGTTCATCCTTTTAATTACCTGATTCTTCATGTGTTCATCCTTTCAACTAACACTGACCTTATCTCCGTCGTTTGAATACAGAGGAAATTTATGAAAATAATGTATTATTTTCTTTTTAATTAATTGTAAACTAGCTGACCCGACGAACTTCATATCGCCTCAGAATCTATAATCATTAACAAATATCTTATTAACTGAATTAAAGTCAGTCAAGTGTTACGCGTATCGATATCTGGTAACAAAATCGAATACGATTATATAATAGATGGGAATATAATCGTGTCTGTCCTTTCACTCGCATAAGGTACGGCGTATAAAAAAAAGCCCAAACCTCAAAAGTCGAATTGCTCGTTCACTCAATCAATAGTAATTTTTGTGATCAACAATAACGTTCGGGAACACTTTGTTGGTGGGCTCGTCCTTAGTTGAAATTGCATAAAATATGCGGAAACGAAATCAATCCGTTCGTTTCGTCGACGGGGAGAAATCTTCGGCAAATGGAACGTTTAGCAATGCAACTCGCATCTTTGTCGTCAGCTGAAGTTTCTTAATATAGCGCCACATAGTAGATGATTTGTGGCAAGCGTTTATTTCATCGGCAGCGGTGGATCTTGGAATTATTGGTAGGGTTTGCCCGAAATCGTCAGACAGTACCATTGCGCCAAAACATCTTGAGTCATTGCGCAGATCTTTCATGGTTCGATTTAGTGCTTCCAATGAACGTTTGTGCGCCATTGCGAATTCATCCCATATGATAATTTTACTTGCTTTAACACTTTATTAACACTTTGGCCATTGCCGTTTCAGTCATTTAAAGGTTTAACGGTAGTTTAAATGCTGATTGAGCCGTTCTGCATCTTTGTAGCATCGTGGTCGCTATACCTGAAGAAGCAACTGCTACGGAAATTTTGGATCTCGTACAAACAGTGGCTAAAATCAATGACATGAAGAATGTCTTTTCCACCGAGCGTGCCGAGGAAAAGTAAGCCACCATTTCCATCATCAATTGCCTTCATTAACTTGTCGTATACATCCTTCTGTTTTGAGTTCAACAGTGGTCATTCAAACTGATTCGTTCAATGCATCTCGGTCGTATTCACGTTCATGTTCCAATTCTCGATTGAAACGTCGTTCGTAGCACGATTTGGCTTTGGCATTCCAAACTTTACTAACAAACTGCCGCACATGAGGTAACACACGTCTTCTATCAAAAGCAAAGCCTGGTTATGTATTTGCTCATTCACCTAGAGATCGGGATTTCCTGAAGTGACACAAATTCGATGTAAAATGTCTTCTGACATGTTATCCTTGTACTTGTTCCACAGTTCAATTGGATTCGATCGGAAACGTCGATCGAAATAATGATAACAAATAATGTGCGTATCTGATTTGGAGATGCAGAAAGAACTGATTCATTCAGCTATTGTAATGTCCCAATGAATTTCGTTTTCAAGCGAATTGAGCTGTTGACATGCAGCACGAAATGTTGGGCACACTACACCATTGACAGTCCGAAGTAATACAAAGGATGTCGGTACACGAACATTAGAGAGTAGAGTAACGTTCGTGCAAATGGATCGCTTTGGCAAATAAAAATGGAACTTCTCAATGTTGTCACTGGAGATGTTTCAGCACGTCGAGCAACATTTGGTGCGTTAAAATAAACTCGTTGAACATTTTCTAGATGTACCGCCAATTGTAAAACACGTGGATGACATTTATGAATGGGGAATGTAAAGCGCGATCTACTGGCATAGCTTAAGTAGCTTTGACTGTGCGAATTTATGTGGCGTACCATAAAAAAATGACAAAATGAATTATTTTCATAATTATTACTATTTTTCGTTAATTTTGCCAATATTTTAATAGTAACTATAATAGCAGCGGTGGAGGCAAATGCAATAAATCAAAAATAATAAAAATCGGTCTAGCCGTTCTTGAGTTTTTAAAAGCCAAAATTCAAACCCGACTGTGTTTTATATATTAAGATATACAGGAATTATATGCATCTAGATTCTACTTTATTGCGGATAATAGATACTAGAAAGCATTATCAATGTAATATTACAACGTAACTAGACACATTGTAAAATGTCTTTTTAGTATACGACTATATCCCCGATACGCGAGTCGCGCGTCATTCCGCGAGCACGTAATTACAACTAACCTTACAACTCGAGTTATGTACTATACTTTATCCGCGACTACACTAATTTGTTTCTGTTTAATAAGAAAAATATGTTTGATATAACACCTTCGAACTTATTTAACTTGATAGAAATGAAAAGAAATACATTAAAAATGGTTACATACCTTTCTATTTAGTACTTATTTGTAGTTTTCGTTAGATTTAAACGTAAAAAACCAAATGAGTGACAGCTTCTATGTGTATGATGTGACGTTTACGGATTGTTTACTATAGTATAGAACAGTGCTTCCCAAAGTGGTGGCCCGCGGCCCCCTAGGGGGCCGGGGCCTACCCGCAAGGGGGCCGTGGATATAACACATGAATATAATAATAATATCTTCGTTAATAATTTAATAACTGTAAAATATTGAAATTACGACAAATGATATGATACGAATAATGACGAGCTTACGATATTTTTTCGAAAAGGTTAATTAGCTGAATCTTTCTCTTCAGGGCAAAAGTACTAATTTACTGATTCTTAACAATAAACTACAACTTATTTGAAAAGTATTTCCGAACTTAAATCAAACTAAAGAACATGACTGGATAATAACACCATTTAGTAATAATTTACAAACTGATCATCTTCCTTGGAAATTAAATTAGGAATTAATTGTCTTGAGATTGCATTGGAATTTTCGGGAAGCGATATTTCAGAATTTTGGATAAAGCGACAGAACGAATTAACTGACTCAGCATAAAATATTCTGGTTCCGTTTGCAACAACGTACCTCTGCGAATCTGCATTTTCAACTATGGACTGCTCCAAAACATGAGATTAATTGGTCACCAAACTCTTCTGGTATCTTCTGGTATTCTTCTCACCAAAACTTTATGGTATCGCGTGTCGTATGCCATGTGGCACACTGTCTGATGAAACCACATGTGAAACAAGTCCAAGTTTTCCATTTTAGGCAAAACAAGTCGGTAATCATCGCACAGTACCTTGCTCCATTGAGTGCAACGTTGCGATTTTCATTGTTCTTGAAGAAGTACGGTCAAATGATGCCGCCGGCCCACAAACCGCACCAAACAGTGCATCTTTCAGGGTGCATTGGCAGCTCTTGAGCTGCTTCTGGCTACTCTTCACACCAAATTCGACGATTCAGAATTAATTTTCTTCATTTACTAACAATAGTATATTTAATTATGTATATATGTATATGCAAAGCAATTTTGTTTTTACTTATCCCAATTCTATAAAAAAAAAAATAGGGGGCCGTGGTTTATCGATATGAGCTGCAGGGGAGCCATGACATCAAAAAGTTTGGGAAGC
This sequence comes from Phosphuga atrata, assembly GCA_944588485.1. Lineage (NCBI taxonomy): Eukaryota > Metazoa > Arthropoda > Insecta > Coleoptera > Silphidae > Phosphuga > Phosphuga atrata. The sequence goes on from OX155898.1 coordinate 32,366,022, forward strand.
AGTGGTATAGAGTACTATTTTTAAAAATAGTATCAACGCGCCGCTCTCAACCAATCAATGAATTGTAAACCAATCAAGCAAGTGTTATTTTGAATTACTTTATAACATTAATCGCGGATTATTACATATGAGAATTGTATGATGTATTTACATAATCCACGAACTATACAATATTGGGCAATTACGATGGTGGTCGTAGATAATATAAATGTACATCATAATTATCTATTTACTTACAAAAACTTTCATAATTAACGTTGAAACTCCTGAGACAAGACACTTAGACTGTACTTTATATTTGAATTCTAGTGGCTTTTATACCTACAAATATTGTTCGCCTACTACATATAGTCCTACTCCACAAACCTTTCAAATTCATCAATTTTAATTGATGCGAACCGCGCCACCGTAAAAGTGATGAGGATGTATTAGGAAACCTTGAATTATGTAAATAAGGTAAATAATTAAAAAAATACTAAAATATTCATAAATTCAAAATTGATATTAAGGATATATTGTTATTTAGCAATTTGAATTTTTCGTATTTTTTTTTTTAAATTTCCATATTTTAATTTGATTTAGGTTTTAGTTTTCCCTATATATTTTAATTAACAAATAAAAGTAAATAGAAGGAATAGAAACTTTTAATAAATGTTTTGATTAAAATGAAATTCAATAAATTATATAACAAAAATTTTAAGATATCAAGTTTGATATTAACTTAAAACAAACGGAATACAACCTGAATATATAAATATATTCAGCCTTTCCGGCGCTCTATAACAATTATTGATTCTTTTTAGGACTACCAGGTCTAGTCCTAAAAAGACTCAATAATTGTTATAGAGCTCCGGAAAGGCTGAATATATTTATATTTCAGGCTGTGTTCCGTTTGTTTTAAGTTCGTATGATTATCTATAACGTAGGGTGGTTTCACCAATCAAACCAAGTTTGATATTCATTTTGCAAAAAATATATTTATAAATTAGAAAATATGGACTTCAATATATTAACGTCAATATATACAAAATATTTATTAGATTTAAAATTCGCGAATTATATGTATGAACTAAATAAAAATATATATTTCCTTAAATAATTGATTTAACAATCTGCTTCTAATCTTCAATTATGGTACATTAATAAGTATATGCAAAAATTAAATTTATAATATCCGTTGTTATAAAGTCGTTTGTATCCGATAAACCTATCCAATTTACAATTAAAAAAAATTCAAACTCTAGTACATATAATAGTCCTAAATTTTAATCCCAGAAATCTGTATATAAATTGCTGTTAATTAGATATATGTTACAACTAAGACTATAAATTACTATGAAGACTATGACTTAATGTTTCAGTTGAAAATTAATAATGTATCAAGAATAAGTGGGTTGTCAATATTAGTTAGTATGTCAATAAGAGTTAGGATGTCAATATGAGTTAGCATGTCAATATTAGTTAATATGTCAATATTTGATATTATTTCAATATTATTAGTGTGTCAATATTAGTTACGCGTCCGTAGGTAATGAAAAATTCACGTTTTTTATTTTCTGTAAGATTAAAAATGCAATATGTCACAATAAAATTTAGTTTATATTATTAGAACATCTATTTAATTTCTTTTTTCTTTTTATGCAATTTTATTTGCATTAAAAAGTGACACTACTAATGATGTTTTAAACAATATTTTATCTTCTTGCACACTAAAATGAACACATTAATAAGCTAATTATTGTATGTGCAGAATACGATTATTATAATCGTGTGTAAACGAACATAAAAGTCAATTGAACGTGCATAAAAATGTAAGTCCAATTTAATTTCATTATTCAACGATTTCTGTTTGTTGTTACTATAGCAACAACTCGCGTCACTAAACAAAAAAGATAGACGTAGTGAAAATTTTCTGACACATATTAATTGCATTAATTTTTCTTATTTTGAATCAAGAAGTGTCGGCCTCTCAGTCTGGATTTCTCTGGCTCTAATATAATTTAACGTAACAACCATAACCTAATCTAGATTAAATCTAGGTTTACCTAAATTACATCGACAACGACCAAATAGTGTTACCGTCACTGTGCGGTTGTACTAGTTAGCACTTTTCTCTACGGAGACGCTGATCGTTATTGTGTAACCTTATTATGTCAGTGATTTGAAGTATTTTGTCTGTCAAAATTACAATTTTTCATGAATTGGATGCTTGCAGTTACTACGTGGTAATTCATACTTACATTGAATTTATTATTCACAGTTATATAAATTTCTACACATACCACGACTCGAGTTTCGACGTTTGATGGTCATTTTCAACTGAAGTTCAAGTCATTTTTAAACTTAAAAAGACCGTCAAACGTCGAAACTCGAGTCGTTATAATAAGTAATATAATATTTAATAATAACTTATGTAATATTTCTATTTATTATAAGTGTGGTAAAAATATAGTGAAAATTTCAATTCAATGTACAATTTTTCATTATTATTGGCAAGAAACAATTATTTTTTTATACATTCAACAGTAGTTTAATATGCTTCATAGATAAAATAATGTATGATACACGTGTGTGAAGGGGTTTTGTGTACTTCTTATGATTAAATCAAATATTTATATAAATTTAATCTTCGCTATTCATGCAAAGATCTTAATCATTCAAATTTATTCTTCACACACTTGTATCATAAACAACTATTTTGATTTTTAAGGTATAAAAGAGGAAAATTATTAAATATAAAGTTTTTAAGACATTAGTAATGTTTAATGCAGAGATTAACGATTATAAGTAGAAAAACAATTCTAACTAGAAACTTTAATGTAATTCGAACTCTAGTGATAACATTTCATTTACGAGCAAAATTGACCGATATTAACATTGTTCAGAATTTTTTATACTATGTCGACATTGAACCCTTGATATGTTCGAGGTCCCAAATTTGTTAATATTAGTAATGCCCACTTGTAATGTCCACATAATAAACGTTTTAATACAATACGTATGATACTGTAAAAACGATAAGAATTTGGTCGTTATATAGGATTTTAATTTCAAATTAATGCTTTTCAATTTTAAATTGATATTTGTAAATTTCAAATTATACCTTCTAAAATTCTTATAAACCTATTATAGGCAAAATATAGCCTGAATATATAAATATATTCAACATTTCGTAGCTCTATAATATTATTAAGTCTTCTTAAGGCTACAAAACAAATATCATATTGAAACACTTCCTTTGCTAATATCACGCAGGATATTCAATTATAAAACAAATATTTGTATGTTATTTAATTGCCCCCAGTCTAGCTCCCAGTTTATTAGCCCTAAATACAAGCTTTTTAAATTAAAATTAACCTTTTTTAAATTGAAATTAAACTTTTCTTAAATATAGATAAATATTTTAGAAAAACAATAATAAACAATTTGAATGAAAAAAATTATAAAAATAATATGAATGTAGCGGTTGTCCTACTACAGCCAATAATGTTTAATGAGATTCTTCAATAATGTTAACGAAATTTGGATTATTTTGAGATTCCGCTGGCAGTTTCCTGCAGCTAATTTTACTCTTGAAGAACCGTTTTCTATGGGATTTTAACATGGGTGAATATTGTGGAAGAAAAAATAGCCTATGACTTGTTTGATTTATTTTATCACACATCACTATCCTGAGTTTTATCGACTTTGGCGTTGTCCAGAACCAGCCAGGCTTCTGCGATATAACTTTCAGTCATTTTACAAAATAATCCATCAAGGAATGTTAAAATGTTTGAAGTTACTGATGAATTACAATGCCTCATGGGCATTACATACATTACATACATGGTCTAGAGCAGTGGTGCGGAAACTATTTTCATTTGCGATCCAACATTTTCTGTAAAATTTTATCGCGACCCCTGATGTAACAACATCTCCACAAAAGCTAAATAAAAATTTGCTATGTATTCTAAAAAATTTGCTAAATATTCCGAAACAGTTTAAAATGAGATGTCATGGTTTGAACCAAATTAATAATAGAATTGAAAGTAGGAGTTTATCACTACGATATCTTCAAATCTGTCAGTAGCTAGAATTACACGGAAATCTTCTGTTACCCTTTACGCTGCGTCAAAGCAAGTAACGGGAACGGTCAAGACCGATTTTTGTCAGGGGCTGAAGGCCAACAGATGTTATGAAAGTGTAAAGAAAATACAGTTAGAATTTGTGTAATTACTAAAAGAAGAAGATGGTTGATGATGTTTTGATATTATATATGATATTGATATAATATTTTGATATTATATCAATATCTCTACAAAATCAAGATGTTTTGACCGTTCCCGTTACTTGCTTTGACCCAGCGAACGGCTCAAACCACGCTTCTTCAGCGGGGTGTGCCAAAGAGTAACAGAAGATTTCCGTGTAATTCTAGCTACTGACAGATTTGAAGATATCGTGATGATAAACTCCTACTTTCAATTCTATTCCGAAACAGTTCTATCAACATCTCCACAAAATTTGAAATCTCCACAAATCCCTAGATTAGTTTTTAAGAAAATTAAGTTTGAAAATTTCAATGTTTACAAATTTGATTTTCAAAGTGGACTTTGCAAAGAAATGCAATATTTGCTGAAACGTATATTAAAAAATTGAGAAAATTTGCTAAATCTTCCGAAAGAGTTCTACCAACATCTCCACAAAATTTGAAACAAATCCCCTAATTAGTTTTCGAGAAAATTAAGTTCGAAAATTTCAATGTTTACAAATTTTATTTTCAAGATGGAATTTATAAAACACTGGGATATTTGCTGAAAAAAAAATTAAATATTGGGAAATACCAATATCTCTACAAAATTTAAAACAGATCCCCAAATTAGTTCTTGTGAAAATTATGTAGGTTTATGTTTTTTAAATATCTTTATATTGACATATCACTATTTAAAAGACAAAAGTCGCGACCCGTAATTTGCGCACCATTGGTCTACACATTCACATTCCTTTTGCAAAGAAAACGAAAGCATCAACAGAATTGATGAGACTTCGTCTGATTCTGTTTGGTCTTGTCTTATTTTATCTGTTTTGTTTTTAGCTTTGTGTTAAGTGTCTTTCACGAGACGTGAAATAATGCAAAAGTTGGAAAAGTTTATAAATAAAATGATTCTATCAATTATTGTAAATTGTAAAAAAAAATTGCATTGTAATTTATTTTTTCACAAATTATTTCTCAAATTGTTATTAATTAGCAAAAATAATATTAACTATAATATTGCCAAGAATAACACATATTAAATTATTGTAAATAAAAATTTTATTGTATTTTATTTTATTCCAAAATATATTGAAAATTATTTTTAAATTATCGACGATAATAATAATTAAAATATTCCCAAACATTTGAATGTTAGTATAAAAAATGTCCACTAACCTTTACACCGTCGCTAGTGTCAACCTTGAATACCTGTCATTTGACGTTCTCAGCGACTTAAACACTTTACGAACATTCCTCAACTTTAGCCGATCCGACCGTGAAAACTATCGAAATTCTCGTAGAAAACGCCCAAAATCGGAATACAATGGTCTGTTTCAATACTTTCGCAAAAATATCGGGAAATTCTCAAACTTATTTCATACTGACTCGAGCTCTGACGCAATGAAAAATGACATACGCGCATGCGTACAAATTCACTCCTAAAACATTCTTCAGACAAATAATAGAGATTGCTTGTAATTTCACGACTAAAAACATATTTATTAATTATAAGAAACTTATTTAATTATAGATAACAATTATTTGGTAATACAATTAAGAGTTTTGAAATTTTAATAATGCCATAGAAACCTCGTCTTGCCGACAAAGCACGAGTAAAACCGTATGCGAGTATGTTTGCGCTTTTCCCTCCCTTGCGCCAATCAGAGATAGAGAACAGCTGTTCAGTTGTCCCGCTCCTATTTTTTCCATTTTTTTTATATTTCATAAACTCACACGCCAAGAAAATTTAAGCATACAATTATATATTTGTAAGTAATATACTTACTAGAGCAACAATATATTTGTTTCAAAAATATAATTAAAAATGATTAAATAAATATTTAATAGATATTAGCAATTTCTTGGTGAGAATGAATTTGGGCGCATGCGCGGTTTTTGACAGAGAAATGTTCGTTTCGAACGTGTCTGCTTCAGTTCCCAATAAAGTTGAGAAATTTATGGGAAATGTTGAAAGCACTTTGAAAAGTTTTTGAAAGCACTAACGCAAACCGTTACAATTCCATTTTGGGAGTTTTTGGGGGAACTTTTGATAGTTTTCTCGGTCCGATCGGTTACAGTTGAGGAAAGTCTGTGAAGTGCAAGAAAATGTTCCAGTCATTGAGAATGTCACCTGACTTCAACGTCAGCATCGACGACGTCATCATGGTTAGTGCTCATTTTTTATACTAAACTTTGCTTTGAGTATTTCAAAGGTTTGCTTTTAGATTTTTACTAAAAACTCTTGACAGACACATAAGAATGGACAGACTAAACTGGACTAGAAGTAGACAAGAATAAAAACACAAGAATAGACAAACAAGACTAAACAGGCAAGACTAGACAGACAGGACTAGACGGACAGGAATAAACAGACAGAGCTATACAGGCAAGACTGGACAGACAGCACTAGACAAACAGGACTAGACAGATAGGACTAAACAGATAGGACTAGACTGACAGGACTACTAAGACAGGACTAGACTCGCAGGACAAAATAGACCGGTCTTGACAAACAGGACTAGTCAGACAGGAATAAATAGAGAAGACTAGACGAAAAGGACTAGGCAGACAGGACTAGAAAAATAGGTCTAGACAGACAGGACTAGGACAGATAGGACTAGGCAGACAAGACTATAGGTAGACAGGACTATTTTTATTTCAACATTTTGGTGTGTTTTGACATTTCTGTCATTTTTTATACGAAAGGGGCGAAAAATGTGCCGATACCGTTTCTGTTTTCTTTTCAAAATTTGATTTTTTTCTTAAAAAAAATATTTTCCCTCAAAAACTTAAAACAAAATCCCAATTTTCCTTTTTTTTATTTACTTAAACAAAGTAACAATTTTGACAGCTCACCTTTTTGTCCCCATAATTCGATGCGTTAAGAATCGCCTGGGAATCCCAAAAAGCCGCACCAACTGACACCTGTCAAACCCAAAATTCAAACAAACGTCAATGAAAATTTTCAACGTTTCTCTGTTTATTATAAATAAAGAGGAAAGTGAATTAAAAGTTAAATTAAAACATGGGAACAATGGGAAAAAACATACTAAATATTGTGTACCTATGATATGTATAAATAAATATAAATAATGTTATTGATTCCCTAAAGCCAAGAAAAGCGGGAGGTTTGGATGGGCTCGGAAATGAAGCGTGGAAAGAAGCACCTGGAAAAGGATACCAGTCAGCTGGAAAGTGGGGATAATTCAACCGGTGTTTAAGAGTGGGACGAGGGACGCGCTAGAAAATTATAGAGGTATAACTTTGATGAACTCCTCATACAAAATATTTGCTAAAATCCTGGATTGTCGCTTGAGGAAGGAAATCAATGAAAGGAAGCTTTTGCCGGAAATACAAGCGGGGTTCAGAGAAGGAAGGAGCACGGTGGAACACCTGGTAACCTTGAGAGTCATCATAGACCAAGGAATAAAAAAGGGATGCCTGTTTGCTCTTTTCACTGATTTGAAATCCGCATATGACTCGGTGAACAGAAGGAGACTTGACGAGTGTTTGGGCAAGCTAGGTATCTCAGAGAGTGTAAGAAGGAACATCAGGAATTTGTACAAGGAAATGGTCTGTAAGGTAGAAGCGAATGAATGGGAATCGGACTATTTTGAGGTGAGGAAGGGCCTGAGACAAGGCTGCCCTTTGAGTCCCACGCTTTTCAATCTGTATGTGGCGGATATGGAAAAGGTTCTACAGGCCGGGCAAGCTGGAGGAGTGGTGATTGGGAAAAAGGTGTGGAGCTTGGCATATGCGGATGACATGGTGGTATTTGCAAAGTCGGCTAGTGAGATGAAGGACGTGATTGAAAGGCTTTGTAGGTATTTCGAAAAGAGGGATTTAAGGGTGAATGTTGGTAAAACAAAATGGATTCGGTTTAAAAGGGGTGGGCGATATAAGAAAGAAAGGTTTGAATGGCAGGGTACTGAAATAGAGGAAGTTAGTAAATTTAAGTATTTGGGGTATGTCTTTGGGACTGGATACAGTATTAAAGAACACATAGAGTATGTTACAAAGAAGGCATGGGTGGCGGCGGGTCGTATCTGGGAGGTTTGGAAAAGGAACTTTGATGGAAACTTTAGAGCAGCAGAGACCATATGGAAGGCATGTGTGCGAAGCGTGTTACTGTATGGATGCGAGGTCTGGGGAACGAAAGAGGAAGACAAGATCGAAAGGGTGCAGCTAAAGTTTTATAAGCAAGTCTTGAAACTTGATAGGTCGACGCCTGGTCACATTGTGCTTCAGGAAGTGAGTGCTTGTAAGGTGGCGGTAATAGCTGCGGAAAGAGTGATAAAGTTCGAGTATAGGGTGGATGGGTTAGGAGATGAAAGGTTAATAAAGGAAATCTTTCGAGTAGTGAATAAAGGGGGGTTAAGTGGTAGAAGAGAGAGCGGTTGGGGGTTGAATAAAAGGAAACTGTATGAGAGAGGCGGGTTATCATCCGAGGGGTTGGAAACGGAAACAAGTGCGGGTGCTCATTGGAAACGGATGCTAAAAGAGAGGTTATTAGAAGTGGACTTCCAAGAGCGCCAATCGAAAATAGAGGCTAGTAAATATCACCAAGGCTACAGTCAGATACAAGTGCACGGCCGTGTTCCTGGTTATTTGAGGACAAGTAAAGGGTCGGACGACCAGTCAGTGTTGGCGAGATTTAGGTGTGGCAATGAAGAGCATGGAAGGAGACATTGGATGAAGGAGGAAAGTAGAAGGTGTTTGGTGTGTGGGTTGAAGGAAGATATGTGGAGTCATTGGTTGCAAGAATGCACGATGGCGGAGTGGAATGACCAGGAGAGAAGGCAAATAAAGGATTGGAGGGAGTGTATGGACGAGAGCGGGAAGGGACTGTCGTTTTTACACAGAGTGAAAACATGGAAAGAGCGGATGCGACGGGGTAGTTTTTTTTTTGAGTGTTGCGGTTTAGTTTTTTTTTTTGTGAGCTTATGTCCGATGTACAGGTGTTGAATAGGTTTATAGGGTGGTAAAATATATTTTTTCTTTTTAATGGGGTTTTAGTTTCACAACTTTTTTATTATTTTTTATTGTTTTATTTTGTATGTATATTTTGTATGGAAATTATTTTAATTATGCCAATAAAGGTTATTATTATATAAATAAATAATCACTTGAGTAGAGACCACACACCCTATGTATATGTGTAGTTTTGTTTGGCATTTGCCGATAATAACATACAATTATGAAATACACATGGACTAGACAAATAGGACTAGACAGGACTAGGCAGACAGGACTAGACAAACGGTATTAGACAGACAGGACTAGACAGGGAGAATTAGGCAGATAGGACTAGGTAGATAGGACTAGGTTGATACGACTAGGTAGATAGAACTAGGCAGACAGGACTAGACAGACAGGTCTAAACAGACATGCCTATGCAGAGAGGACTAAACAGACAGGACTAGACTGACAAGACTAGAGCGACAGGAGTACCGAGACATGAGTAGATAAATAGGACTAGACAGAAAGGACTAGACAGACAGGACTAGATAGACTTTCTAGATAGATTAAAAAATTTCAATGTTTACAAATTTGATTTTCAAAGTTGAATTTCCAAAAAACTGCAATATTTAAAAATAAACATTAAAATATTGGGAAAATTTGCTAAATATTCCGAAACAGTTCTAATAAAATCTCCATAAAATTTGAAACAAATTCCCAAATTAGTTTTTGAGAAAATTAAGTTTTCAAATTCCAATGTTTATAAATTGTTTTTTCAAGGTGGATTTACAAAAAAATGCAATATTTGCTGAAATAAATATTAAAATATTGGGAAAATTTGCTAAACATTCCTAAACATTCCCAACATTTGTACAAAATTTAAAACAAATTCCCAAATTAGTTTTTGAGAAAATAAAGTTCGAAAATTTCAATGTTTACAAATTTGATTTTCAAAGTAGAATTTACAAAAAAACTACAATATTTGTTGAATTAAATATTAAAATATTGGGAAAATTTGCTAAATATTCCGAAACAGTTCTACTAAAATCTCCATCAAATTTGAAACAAATCCCCAAATTAGTTTTTGAGAAAATTAAGTGTGAAAATTCTAATGTTTATAAATTTGATTTTCCAAGGGGAACTTACAAAAAATCTGCAATGTCCGCTGAAATAAATATCAAAAAATTTAGAAAAGTTGATAAATATTCCGCAACAATTCTACCAACAACTTTACAAAATTTAATACAAATCCCCAAATTAGTTTTTGAGATAATTATGTTGGAAAATATCATGTTTTTTAAATATCTGTATATTGATATTCCACTATTTACTGCTTACCCAATACTTGAACAGGAAATGCCTTACATTTTTTATGAATTCGGCGACCAAAAAAAAAATCTGTATCGACCCCTCTGGGGGTCGCGAGCCGTAATTTGTGCACCACTGGTCTAGAGTACTAATCTTCGTTTGAGCCTTATTTCGTCGGAGACGATAATTGATAACAGATTCATCAATGAAAATTTTTCCCGTGTTTGTAGAGCATTTTGAGAACATAGAATTGCATAGTTTTTGCGCTGACCTCGAGTTTAAACGATCCACGACGACTAATGGTAGAGATTTTCAATGTTATTTTCAGTTATCAGTAGGGGTTAAAATTTTTTCAATTTCATATTTTTTAAAGTAATCGATTCTTTCATAATTTGCTCCACATAATTCAATATCTCATCAAATAATTTACTATTCCTTTTTCCAAGACTATTTCGTCTCACTATCTCAAATTCATCCTGCTTATAACGTCTAATTATACATTTAGCAGTGTTTTTATTAATACCTGCTAGTTCTGCATTTGTTTTACTTTATTCACAGCATTTTATAAAAATCACCTTTTGGTCTAAACTTCTGTAAAACCTCTACGGTTACCTCTACGGTTTCTTTCACGACGAATAGGTAATTCATCTGAATTTTCTAAACTAGAATCATCTGAGTATTCTACGTGTGTTATCCGATAATTCTTACTAGTTTTATTTCTTATTTCTTCTTCGGAAAATGTACGAATATTTATTTTTAATTAAAACTTCACATAAATATAATTATAATAACTTACTTCAACTAAATTTATATTAATTTGTTTAATTTGTGAAATTTTGTGAAAAAAATCGATTATTGTATGTATCTGTAATTAAGGGTTATAATTAATTCATAATTATACTGATAGAATTAAAAATAAACTGATGATTATTTAGCGATGCGGACCAGATTAATATGCAATCACTCGCCTTATCAGTTGACGTGCTAAGTTAACTGCGGATGCGACAGTTATAGTGCCAGAGTAGAAAGGTTCTAGCTGTATACATGAGAAAAACAAAACTGCGAGGAAATTAAATGTTGTAAATCTACAATAAAGAATAAAGGTTTTAAGGTATTACGTATTACCGTGAATAGTAATTTTTTAATAAAAAGTAGTAAATGCTTTTTATTCAAAAATTACTATTCACGGTTCTAATTCGGGCTCTGATTATCACGATATTCACTTTTACTTATCGTGATAATTAGAGCCCAGAAAAAATACGGGTCGCGTGCTTTTATGCTTTTCCTGTAATTCGGGCATAGTTAATTCTGGCAACATTGAGGAAGAAAATGAAAAAAAACTTTAATTCAAAAGTTGATCAAATTGCCTTTAAAATACAAAATGATGCAAAAGATAATGCTGTTGTCACAATCATCGATTAAATGAACAAGAAAATGATAAATTCAATGTGTAAAATATTTAACACGGTGTATAGCTTGGTAAAAATACTAGGAATAAAGTAGATACACAAGATCAGATATGAGCTGTTTTTGTAGGTGAAAGAAGATCTTTTTTTGAAACGTTGAGAGGGAGTTGTTTGGTGAGAGAAGTAATCGAGGGAACTGTGGAGGGTGTAGGGACTAGAGGTAAAAGAAGATCGAAAATGCTAGACGATCTGAAAGAAGGAAAAGGATACGTGGATATGAAGAGAAAGGCTATGGATAGAGTTGAGTGGAAGAGGCAGAATGGAACCTGCACATAGCAGAACACCAATAATGATGATAGCTTGATAATAAGAAATCGACCACTTGTTGACATGGAAAAAGTTGAACTTCAAATAAAAAATGGAATAGATCTAGGGGTCGGTTACATTCACGATATTCTACAACCCGAATCGTTGAACATATTTGAATAGAGCTAAAAAGTAAATTATTCTGTAATATTGTTAAGAGAAATTTAAAAGTAAATAATCATAGAAGAGGCAACAACGATTTCTAGCAAATCAGTCCAGATTATTATTTTAAATGTAGAAGGTAACGACTTTTCTCCAACGTTATTTATGGATTTGGTAGATTTGGAAACAAAAAAAGCTATAACAATTTACAATGCCTTACTAAAAACATTAATCTCTTTCGGAATGATAAGGAATATTTTCAGAAAAAAATAGTAGGGTTTTGTTTCAATGTAGCATGTGCTATGCTCGGATGTAAATCAGGAATAGGCACAAAAATACGTTTTCATAACATTATTATTTGACACTGTTTGAATCATAGATTACAGCTTGCTTTGTATGATTCCATAAAAGACAATAAGCAAATTAATCATTTCAAAATATTTATTGACAAAATATATGCAATATTCCACTATTAAAAAAAAGTCTAATTTCTTAGTAGGTACATTATTTAACATTATAATAAGCAAATAGTTGTATTTTCATATATAATTGTTACTCGACATTATTTAACTTGATAGAAATGAAAAGATATACATTCTTAATGGTTACATACCTTACTATTTAGTACTTATCTGGGTTAAACTGGAATAAGAGTGCTCATATATATGGGCAACCAAATGTACGCAATGTCAAAAAATTTTCACGGAGGGGGTTGAACGTATGAGCACGTTGTATCATTAATCGCGAACTGTTACATAAGTGTGTGTCAAGGGTTTGGTTAAGAAAATACAATAACAGAAATGCACCAATTTACTTTACTTACCGATTTATTTAACTAAGACACAAGAGTTCCTAAACTCCATATCTACTATGCTCTCTTGAAGAGAGTCGTCTCTACTCGTCCCTCCCATTTTAAAATAATATTTAGGTTATATTTTGCATATTTCGGGAGGTTTCCACGAACTGCACAATAATGGGCATTTACAATAGTGATCGTAGATAAAAGCTTTTAGCTTTATTGGTTTTATAGTGAATCAACAAATGTGGGAAAAAATCGTCCTAACATTATACATTTTATATACCATACGTACATATATTTAGAATAATGATGAATCCATCCATAGACTCGTTTGTTACTGTGAATCAACGAGGCATTATTTTTTGTTGATAAAAATATGAGATGAATATAGTTGTTGGAAAACAATCAAAATTCAAAACACGTCTCTATATATAAACAAAGCATATGAAAATCTAGGATGTTAAAATTTTGTTTGTGAATTGTAAGTGCGTAAGGTATACACAGTCACTGTGCAATTACGCTTGCCTTAGCTCATTCAGACTCGCGTCGCGTTACTTTCGTAATAAATCTGCGGCAGAATAAAAGTTGCGAAATACCCTTGAGTGTAGGAGGGTGTTGAAGCGAAGCAGATTGATCTACAATCGCAATTCGCATGCGAAACAAACACAAAATTGAACGTGTGGAATATTATACCATGTGCTTTATGTAATGGAAACTTTTTCAAGTTTTTTTTTGCTAAAACCGGATAAAATATTTCTAATATTTTTTTATAAAAAATTCAAATCCACGATAGCCATTTGTTACTGCTGGTAAACACCAAAAACATTCTTGATGATTATTTCTTCTTTTTCTTTAAGAATATTAAAACCCAATTATCCTGCAAGTAAATGAATTATCCAAGCATAAAATTTGGTATTCGCCAAAATATCTGTATATAGCCAATTAAACATGTATATGACAAAATATAATTTTTGTTATAAATCGAACTGCTATTATAAAACGAACAAAGTTATAAAACCTGCTTTCTCAGGCCATGCTATGGATGCCGGTACTTACGCATTGACGCAACCACCGCTACATTTTTAAATGCCGGCAACCTACACCTCAAATTTTTAAAATAAATCATAAAATAAAACATTTTATTTAAAATTAAAACATTTATAAAACGGACAGATAACCCAAAACAAAATACGCGCGGCAGCGCGAACTCTCGATCCAATATATAGCGGTGGTGGCGTTAATACGTAGGTTCCTGGATGCCTTTTACAATATTTAAAAAAAGTATTATAAAACTCTGGATGTTGCCATTAATCTTTTCTGAATTCAGTTCATGTATTTCAAAGTTTGAGATTAATCAAATGTGAAATCGATCAATTTTTTAATCAGGTCGGAGTCAGGAATGTCTTCTACAACACTCGGAGTTTAAGAAACGGTCAATCATTGGCTTTCCCTTACTATCCAAGGAGGGTAAATTTTATTAAGTCAAATTTAATTTTAGAATAAAGATTATAGTAGTTATGATAGTTTATCGCTGATTTTGAGTGGTATAAATTTCCAAATAGGTTTGAATTATTATCACTTCTTTATTTGATAAAGTAAAAAATAATTATTCGTTATAATGAAAGCTTGTAAGCGGCAGAAAATATACCTTTACTACTTCTACCTGTGACGCTTGTATACTTGAAAAACATATTTAGAAATTATAATTTCAGAAACATTTGCCTACTGGCCAGGGTTTCAATTTGATCAATGGAAATGACTTAGTGATGTCTTTAAATGTTAGACAATTTGTTGCTTTAGTTATTCAACCAGTGTGGCGCGCATTTTTGGGTGTTACCGGGCCATGATTGAGCTGCCACAAGATGTATTCATTTTCTTAAAAATTTAGGTGTCATTCAAGATAACTCATCGTCAGTTCATTTTCAGGTTTTTGCATTAAAATGCTACTTCAAATTGTATGTTTTTTAATTTTTCTTTCCATACTTAGAATTGCGCTGGTGAAGCCTAAAACGATTTTTACCAGGGGTGCCACGATTTATTATTTTATGATATTTTGTTTTTCAGTCAAAGTGTGATCAAAGTATGTGAAAGTATGATCAAAGTGTTCAAAGTGCCACTTAATAAAAAATGTAGAAAAACACTGCTTTTGTTTGAAAATATATTAGAGTATCAATATTTTTACTGCACATAACTTAAATTTTCATTGTTACACTACTACAGTCGTATTTCGGATATTTCAAGAATATAATAAATAATTACAAACCGACAAAACTATTTTACTAACCGATAAATTCTACAGAAAAGGAAATTTGTATATGTTAAAGTCAAAGCGTTAACTCAGTCGGTGTATACGGTCACTGGTAAAAGCATACATTAACTGAATCATTCAAAGTGTACATAAATTAATTTATGAATAGTTTCACTAGATAATGTATACACTCTCTATTTTAAATTAGATAAAGTAGTAATAAGACTATTTTACTATAAGATGTTTATTTTTTACTTTTAAAAATGAGATCTATATCTTATTGTTAGTATTGGCGACATTTATTTTAAAATATATTTATTTTTTTTTGTTCTCACTAAATAACCTCCTTAAAACGCATGAACCCTTTTACAACCTTATCTCCGTTTGTTCGCATCAGAGACAAATATCTAAAGATCGGCATAATTGGCTATCTTGTTCGCTATGTTATGGTTGGCAATGTTATGGTAGTTAGTTCTGCATCAAATAATAATTTTGAAAGAAAAATAAAAATTTAGTGTAATTATGGTAAGTATAACTATTTTTTGTGATTTTTTATAGTAATTTATAGTTTGAAAAATTCATCCCCGAATGGATAAATGTAATATGAAAGAACTGTTTTACAACTGTTTATCAAAAAAGCCTCAAAAGAAAAACAGTTTTCAAATGTCAAGAGAAAAATATGAAAATTTATTGAAGGAAGTAAAAGAAGCGAAAAATACTCCAGGAAAATTCAATAGAAACTATTGGTTATTAAAGCACTATGATGTATTAACATTTAGTGGAAAAGAACAACTTACTTTTCCAATAATCAATGAAAAAATATTATATTATGTTTCTGTTGAACAAATTTTTGATATTTTATGGAGCACTCATAAATCCATTGACCATGGAGGTCGTGATAGAATGAGAAAAGAGTTACAGCAACGATATAAAAATATAACATTATGTGAAATACAAATGTTTCTTAATTTATGTGAACCCTGTTTACAAAAAAAGAAGACTGAAAAGAAGGGTTTAGTAGTAAAACCTATGGTATTTTCCCATTTTAATAGCAGATGTCAAGTAGATTTGATTGATTACACTGGTCAACAAAAAAAAAAATGTTTTCTATCTATTAGTATTTAGTATTACTACTACTAGTATTTTTTAAATATGGCAACAATTTTTTTCTAACAGCTTTTGTTTTTGAGTTATAGAGAGCATTTTTACTTAGATTTTCGTTTTTTATTACACACTAAAATATATTTTGTTATGTTTTTCGATATGGCTTCGTCAAGAAGATGTTGTGTGTTTAATCCCGATTGTTTTTGCTATATTTATGGTGAATATATATATTTGCAAAATTTCGAAAACCTATATCGGACTTTGTAAAAACTGTGTATCATCAATACTTTACTTACAACAATACTACATCAGCTAGGTATCAACATGAGCATAAAAATCCACTTCCTGTACTCGTATATAGAACGATTTCCACAAAATCTGGGTGATTTTAGTGGGAGCAGGGTGAAAGATTTCATCAGGATCTTTGGACAATGGAAGAGCGTTATCAGGGGCGGTGGGACTTACATATGATGGCAGACTACTGCTGGAGTTGGCAACGAGATCTATTTAAAGTCGTTCATTCAAGGAAATTTTATAAAAGATAATTTGCTAGTGTTCAATAGAAATTTTGTTAACATAATGTATTATTTTTTAAGTTCTTTTTGATCGTTTGAAGTCTCAGCGAGTGAAGACGTGCGTTAGAGTGCTCGATAAATTAATTTCTAGATGAATTTAATAAACTGTTTTTTCGGTTAAAATAAAGATAGTGTGGTTTATCGCGCGAGTATCTGACTTTAGTTAGTGGGAGCTGTTTTGATTGGTTTCCTTTTAAAGGTTTAGTTTTTCTTTTAGTTGTTTTGGTTGTGAGGAAAGTGAAAGGTCGCGTATGTTTGTGATAAAAGACACGTGGTGATAAGATACTATTGGTAGCTGCGGCGCGTCAGGGTAATCACCTATTCAGCTCTACAGAGCGCATCTAGTGAGGAATAGCTGAACTAGTAGCCGTGTTCTCCACCATATGTGAATAGTTCTAGCTTGAGAATGGACGAATACGAGAACAGACCGAGAGCGAACAGTGAGTCGATGAATCGGTTTGAAAGATGCGCAAAGCTAAATCGGTCACCGATTCAGATAGCTAAAAGGTCGAAAAAAGATGAGTTTAAAGATATAGGAAGAGGTGAGAGTAGTACAGTGCAGAGTGAGCAACTGGATAGAATTCTACAGGAATTAAAAGAAATTAAAAAGGAGTTCACAGCAGTAGACGGAAAGCTGGAGGAAATGAGAAGGGAAAACAGAAGGCTGGAGGAAAAGCTGGAAAGAGTGGTGAAGAGACAGAAGGAGGAGGAAGAAGTAGAAAAGGACTGGAGAAAAGAATTATTATCGGAGCTGAGGGCAATAAGGGATGAGAACAAGGAAATAAAGAATAGGATGTCGAAGCTGGAGGATGCAGCGGAATCAGTTAAGGAGGAGAAGGAAAGAACCGAGGGTAGGTGGGAGGAGGAACGACAAGCGCTGAGGGAAGAACTGATTAGCCTAAAGGATATTGAAGAGAGGAGATTAAGGAGGGAGATAAGAAATAACATCGTAATTTACGGAATTGAAGGAGAAACATGGCGAGAAGAGGCAAAGAAAACGTTTATGGAAAGGTTAGGAATTAACGAGGGTTTCGTGAATGCATACCAGCTCGGCTCTAAAGGAGGGAACAAAGGCCCAATTTTGTTAAAGCTAGAATGTTGGGAGGCAAAAAGGGAGATAATGAGAAATAAGCACAAGCTAAAAGGAACAAATATTTTTATACAAGACGATTTCACCCCGAAGGAGCAGGGAATCCAGAGGGAGTTATTAAGGAAGGCAAAGGAGCTCAAGGAAAGGGGTCATCGGGTCAAAGTAGGCTATAAAAGAGTTCAAATAGACGGCAAATGGGTACCTTGGTCCGAAGGGAAAAAAACGAGTAAGGGACCAAAGAAGAAAGGGACAGAAACACAAGGACGGATCGGAAAGGGAAAATGTTAAGATATTATTTTGGAATGTGGCTGGGCTTAGGAAAAAACTGGAAAGGGAGGACGGCTCTTTCATAGCCTTCTTGAAGGGATTCGAAATAATTGGACTAGTGGAGTCCTGGGTCCAAGAAAAAGAATGGGAGAACTGTAAAGAGAGACTTCCCAAGGAGTACAAATGGAAGATGCAACCGGCCCTGAGGGAGAGTGGCTACGGAAGGGTAAAGGGGGGGATAGTAACAGGGATCAAGTGTGGTATCAGGGAAGCGGAGAGATTACAACAAGAGGTGGAGGGTATAGTTTTCAGGGAGGTAGAGCTGAAGGGAGGCTGGTGGCAGATAGCCACGGTGTATAACAATAAGGGACTGGAAAGAATTAAAGAGTGCATAAGGTGTAATATAGAAGGTACGGCATCGACAAACTTGCTGCTAGGAGGTCATTGGAATGTGAGGATAGGAGAGGTGCAGTTCAACACGGTGGATAGAGCTGGTAAAGTACTACGAAGGAAATCTAAGGACAAAACGAGGAATGCGGAAGGAAAAGAATGGGCAGAGTGGGTAAGGGATTGGCAATGGGATGTCTTGAACGGGTGTGTGGAAGGTGACTGGGAGGGACAGTATACGTTTGGGAGTGCTGGGGGGGTGTCGGTGATAGACATTGCAGTTGTTAACGACTCCGCGAGGCAAGAAATTAGAGAGATGGAGATCGGAGTGAAAGGTGAATCTGACCATATGCCCATACTGATCACGTTAAAGCAGCAGGTAGAAGAGGGGTCCAGGAAAGAAAAATGGGTTACCAGGTGGGATAGCGGTGCGACAGTGCTGTTTAAATTAAGAATGGAGGCAATAGACTGGGATAATTTAAAAGATATAGATATGATAACCGATGAAATGGAAACAGCAATGGTCAGGAGTAAAGTCACAGAAGGAACAGTGGGAAGATTATGGGCGGATAAGGAATTCATAAGGGAGAAACAAAAATATAGAGAGGTGACGAGAAGGTGGAGAGAGGGTACCGGTGACAAGGAACTGTGGTTAAGTACGAGAGCGGACTTACGAAACCCGGAGAGGAGAAAGAAAGAAATGTGGGAGAGAAGAGAGAGACAACGAATACTGGAGATTAAAACTGAAGCGCAGCTGTGGAAATATATAAAGGAGAAGAGCGGGAGGAAGAAGCGAATTCCAGACAGTATACCTGAGGAAACCTAGTTAAGGCACTATATGGTTTTATTGGAAGGAGTGGAGATAACGGTGGATCGAGGGAAAGTCAGTGTTAGAAGGGAACAGACTGTTGAAGAAGTAGGTGAAGAAGAAATTTCTGCCGGGGAAGTACACCAGGTAATTGCAGCCTTAAAGCAGAAGAAAGCGGCGGGACCGGACGGAGTTGGAAATGAAGCGTGGAAGTTAGTACCAGATAAATGTATCGACAAGCTTACGGAGGAGTTCAACAAGATATGGAAAGGGACAAAGGGTTTCCCAGAGAGCTGGAAAGAGGGGATAATACAGCCAATCCACAAAAATGGGGACAAGGAAAGGGTGGAGAATTACAGGGGGATCATGCTGATGAACTCTTCCTACAAAATGTTCGCCAAGATTCTAGAAGGGCGGTTGAGAAAAGAGGCAGAGGAAAAGCAGTTAATACCAGAGGTGCAAGCAGGATTCAGAGAGGGAAGAGGCACAGTCGAACAACTCATAACACTTAGATTTATAATTGATCAGGAAATTAGATCTGGCAGCCTTTTTGCTCTTTTTATCGACCTGAAAGTAGCGTATGATTCCGTAGATAGAGGGAGATTGTATGAATGTTTGGTTAAAAAGGGTATTTCGGAGAGGGTGAGGAGGAATGTAAGGGAGGTGTATAGGGAAACGGTGTGTAAGATCAGGGTGAATGAGTGTGTAACGGAATATTTCGAGATAAAAAAGGGCCTGAGGCAGGGATGTCCACTGAGCCCCACACTTTTCAATCTCTATGTGGCTGATTTGGAAAGAGTTTTGGCAGACGGACAAGCTGGAGGAGTGGTGGTAGGGAGAACAAAGGTGTGGAGTTTAGCATACGCTGATGATGTAGTTGTATTTGCCAAGACAGCTGGGGAATTGAGAGAGGTAATTGAAAAGGTGAGAGGGTTTTTTGAAAGGAGAGATTTGAGTGTGAATGTGGGAAAAACTAAATGGATGCGGTTCAAAAGAGGTGGGAAGTTCAAGAAAGAGAGGTTTGAATGGAGAGGGAGGGAAATCGAGGAGGTGCAAAGGTTTAAGTATCTAGGGTATGTATTTGGAAATGGAGGCAGCAATAGAGAACATGTGGAGTATGTAGCGAAGAAAGCGTGGGTGGCAGCTGGGCGAGTCTGGAATGAATGGAGAAATAAATTCGAAGGTAACTTCAGGGCGGCTGAGACGGTGTGGAAGGTGTGTGCCAGAAGCATTTTATTGTATGGCGCAGAAGTCTGGGGGACGAGAGAGGAGGAGAGGATAGAGAGAGTCCAGTTAAAGTTTTTCAAAAAAATCCTGAAGCTTGATAGGTCAACACCTAGTTACATTGTCCTCCAGGAGGTGAATGCGTGCAAGGTCTTGGCTGCAAGAAAGGTCATAAGGTATGAATATAAGGTGAGTGAAATGGGAGATGAAAGGTTAATAAAAGAGGTTTTTATAATGGTAAATCGAGTGGGAGTAGGCGGTATGAAAGGGAGTGACTGGGGTAAGAATAAGAGGAAATTGTATGAAAGAGGTGGTATATGAGGGGCTCGAAATGCTAAAGCAGGAAAGGGCAGGGTGGGCCGATAGGTCGGTAGAACGTTTGCAGTGGAAGAAGTGGACCTACAGGAGCGGCAAAGCAAAATAGAAAGTAGTAATTTTCATAAAGGGTACGTAAAGATACAGGTACATGGGCGGTTACCAACCTATTTAAGTGTAAATCAAGAGGACGATGCACAAGTCATGTTAGCAAGGTATAGGTGTGGATGTGAGGAGCGTGGAAGAAGATACTGGATGAGTGAGGAGCATAGAAAGTGTAGTGTTTGTGGGACAGCAAAGGATACTTGGGCCCATTGGATGGAAGAGTGTACAAGGAGTGAATGGAATGAGGGAGAGAGGCGGGAAGGAAAGAAATGGGAGGAATGTATGAATGATAGCGGAAAGGGTCTGAAACTGCTGAGACGGATAAAAAGATGGAAAGAGCAAACTGGTAACAGAGAAGGTGTATTATAAAGGAAATTGGAGTTTATTTTGTGTTTTGTGATATTATTGTATTTTTATTTTTAAATTTATATTTTTTTTTTGTATGTGGTTTCTATATGCCAGTAGGTTAATAAATAAAATAAATAAATAATATTATTTTTCTGTATTTTTTTGTCAAAATAATAAAACTGTATATTTCAAAAATAAAGCTGTCAGCAATCTCCCAGTATTTTTTTCATAGTCCATATGGGCCATAGAAATACCCAATAACAGAAAAAAAAAGGAAACAAAACTTGTGTTGACCAGTGTTATCAAACACAAGCTGATAATGATTATAAATTTGTAATGGTATACCAAGACCATTTAACAAAATTTGTTGTTTTAAGACCTCTAAAAAATAAAAAAGCAAAAGAAGTTGCACATCACTTGCTCGATATTTTTTTATTATTTGGTGAACCATTTTACAATCAGACAATGGACGTGAATTTTGTAATAATATTATAGAGAGTCTCAAAATTATATGGCCTGAATTAAAAATTATTCATGGAAAACCACGCCATAGTCAATCCCAAGGCAGTGTAGAAAGAGCCAACCAAGATATAGAAACTATTTTATCTACATTGATGGTTAATAATAAATCTAGAAATTGGAGTAAAGCACTTGGTTTTGTACAATTTATGAAGAATCGTTCCTTACTTGCAGGAATAAAAAGATCACCCTATGAAGCAATGTTTGGACAAATGGCAAAAGTTGGAGTTGCATCATCAAACTTATCTAGTGAAATTATACCACTGATATATACTGAGGAAGAACTTGAAATATTGTTGAATGAACATGAAATTGGGAATGAACTAATAATTACAGAAAATTGTGAAGAAAATATAGAGTGTAAAGAATTAACAAATAAAAATAAAGACAGTGGAAATTTAGTTTGAGAAGAATTATCTAGTGAATATAATGAAGTCTGTAAAGAATTATCAAATATAAATAGTAATAAACAGATACCATTAAATAAATGTAAAGACTGTGAAATAGAACTCGAATCATTGGAAGGTGATGTGTGTTATTTATGTTCACAAAACAAAATTATTCATGAAGAGAGACAGAAAGCAAAAGAAGAACTTCAAATCCAAGCCAAAAGAATAAAGCATATATCTGATGTATCACACTCTGAAGCTACAGTGGGAATGACAGTAAGAGTAAAAGTACCTGATATTGACCTAGGCAGGGGAGATGCTCGATCAATTCTAGCATGTATTTTGTCGAAAACTTCCAAAGGTTATTTCCAATTGGGGACACGTAGTGGAGCCATCAACGGTCTTTATTCTACATCACAATTTAGTGTTTGTCCAGAGAAGATAATTAAAGAAGAAGTTCCCGAGGGAGAATTACCTTTACGATCAATTGCTAATAATCAAGGGGCTGGCCAAGGTTTTAAGAAATGCAATTGCAAAATAAAGTGCAATAATAAAAAATGTTCCTGTGTAAAAAACAACCTACTTTGTAATTCTAAATGCCATTCTAGTATGAGATGTTGCAATAAATAATTTTTGTGTAAACCTTCATTCTCTGCAATAATTAATGTTTATATTGGGATTTTTTTAATTTTATTAAAAAAATATAGGGATATCTAAGTAGCCTGGGGGAAGTTTTCCTTATTTTGTTATTTATTACTACCTCCGTTTCACAATAAGTGAGCTATTTCAATTTTTATTGAAATTTATTGAACTGTAATAACTTTTGTTTTAATTTTAACTATAAACATATAGTATTTCGTACTACACTATGAAAATCAGCTGTGGAATTTTTGATTGTTAAGTTGACGTTTGCTAATAGTACTACTGGTAATAAACAGTTTGACTTGATTTTTGACACCAGCTACAATCATAGTTATTGTTTAAAAATTTCTTGGGATTAGCGAAAAAATGTCAAAACCTAATTTAAATAATCAAAAGCGTAGAATGATTTTGCAACTTCCTTGGCAAGTGTAATTCCACTTAGTATCAATTGCAACACATATATCATTAATACTGCCAAAGTATTGCAGAATTCACTATAAACCACTAGTAAATTTGTTCAGTTCTTAATTGTACTTAATTAATGTGTAGTTGTATCAGAATAATTAATTCAAAATGTTACCATTGTTGAAGTTCTTAAATTTTTTTTAATAGCTCACTTATTTTGGAACTTTGAAATAGATTTAATAGCTCACTTATTTTGGAACGGAGGTAGTATTATTTTTTTCCTTGTCAACATAATATGCATAATTTTGACATTTTAACACTTATGTCAGTACCCCGGTACCCGGGTACCCTTTTGCATGTTCTTACTTACATATCTTTGTATTTACCGAAAAATTATCAAATCCTTTCAGATCCTCGTTATTTGAGTCTATTGACATCGATTCATATGCATTAATAATAAAATATGCCAAAAAATATATAAAATTTTTGGAGTTAAATTAAAATACCCCGTTGTTCAATATCCGGGCTGCCCGGGTACCCATATATACATAAATAATTAAACTTATTTCTAGGGATAAAAAATAATACTATATATTTATATGTATATATATATATATATATATATATATATATATATATATATATATATATATATATAAACAGATTTATTTATCTTTTAATTAATTTTTTTTTATAAAACTTGTTATATATCTTACATCAAATATTTTTATTTATTATTCCAGATTTTATTTTATATTCAATTTATTATTGGAAACATGCGTCACATTTTACAATTTTGAATGTTCATCGCAAATTATCATTTTGTTATTTAGATGATAATATAGCTGGCAAGACTGGAGATATTCAAAGTATTTAAAAAAATGCGAAATACCATCGGTTAGTCCCTCTGAGGGTTGTGTATCGGCCCAACATCTGATCCATTATATCCAAACCAATTTTTGTTTTATTATAATACTAAACAATTTCTGTTTTTTTTTGTCTTCGCTGCAAATTGAGTGCATTGTAGATAGAAGTATAACAACTTTCTTTTTTTTAGGAACATAAGGGCATAGAATAACTTTTTCATGAAACCCAAATAGAGAAGAAAATTCTTCACGATCTTTAGACTTTAGACGATCTTTAGTCTATGTCTACTGTATTTTATTACTGTTTTTTTTTAATGTTCCTACAATTGTTAGGTTCCATGACAATAAATGCTTTGCTTATGGTAGAGTAGTAAAAAAATATCCATTGTAATATTTCTCCCGGATCCTTTATATTTTGCGCTACTCTTTTACTACTTTTTTTCAAATATTTTAATACTCTTTCACCTTGATTTATTTCTCGGCCTTCAATCAAAATTTGACCTTTCAATGAATATGAATTTACGGCGTCGCATATCCACCATATTTTGATTACATACATTGCCCACCCGGCGGTTTTATTTATACAAATAGGTTTTTTTTCGGATAGTGGAATACTCTATGGGTAATCCCGAGTTGTAATGTGAAAGTCTCCGGGTATTAAAATTATTTTATTAAATGAAAATTCCATGCGGGTACCCGGGTACCCGGGTATTCAACAACGTTGTAACGACTGGGTATTGACATAAGTGTTAAGGTTAGAAAATTTAAAACACTTTCAAACTTTAACTAATAACTCGCCGTGAAAGTATGCATTAAATTGTTAAATGTAAATTGTTATATTCCGGAAATAATAACATTTTACTATTGAATACAGATTAAAATTGTGAAAAAGTGAAAGCAACTTGGTAAATGAGCTTCAAGGAAAAGAAAGTTCCGCAGTTTGCCTACCTTATTTCCTAGTAAAAGTATTTAACCTAAAAATACACCGTTTTGATCAAGCACTATACACTTGGAAGATTACATTGTACTGAAAATGATAGAACTATTGCAAAAGCACAAAACTAACCTAACCATAGCGAGTTATGGGCCAAATTTAATGCCATGAAACATAATAAAGGAATTGAGCAAATGGCAAATTACAGAGGTAGTTAACTATTCATTCCATAGTCAATCCTATCTTACACTACTCAAAATAGCCATCACTGCACAGAAAAAAGAAAATGAACTTAAACAAGACAATTATAGGCCAATTTCTCTACTATCAGCATTGGCAAAAGTAATGGAATACAGCATGGGAAAAATATTTTTGAGTTTATGAAAAATATTTAATACCAAAGGAAGAACACGGTTTCAGAAAGCGAAAGTAAACTACAACAGAAATCGATTTTTACAACAGAATTCTCAGTAACGTCGACAAAGGCAAATCATCGGTCGGTATGTTTGCGATTTTTCCAAGGCTTTCGACTACATCTCACATCAGACACTCCTAAATTAACTGCATAGATACGTCATCAGAGGAAAGACAGGCCCCTGGTTTCAGTCGTTTTAACATTCGAAAAAGTTCACTAATATCAAGCAAAACCACAAAATAGGTGACTCCAAAATAACAGTACCAATATCAGTGTACCGCAGGGAAGTATGCTTTTAAACAGCAGTTATTGTAGAATATCTTGAGGGGAAATACTGCAGCTTATATGAGGATGATGCCAGTTTTATAAAATCAGTAGATTCTGATGACCGAGACTGAAGCCGCAGAAAGATTATATGAGGATGATGCCAGTTTTATAAAATCAGTAGATTCTGATGACCGAGACTGAAGCCGCAGAAATAGCCTGCTAGAGGACATATGCAACTGGTTCTCGAGCAACAATGTTTACTCAAATATAAATAAAACTAATTATGTTGTATTTCAAATGGGCAAAAGAGCATGCTTGCAAAATCATTTTTTAAAAATTGTCCAAGAAAAGTTGCAAAGGGACGGCAATACTAAATTCCTAGGAATGTTTTTCGGGGAATTCCTTACTTGAAATACCATAAGTGATTCGATTGTAAAGTCAATCGTAAAATATACTAACTAAAATTAATAAAAGAGCTAATAAAAATTGTATTACAGATATAATACGCAGAAATCCATTCTTACACACAGGATTATGGTTTGGGGATAATCCCCATATATACAAAAATTATTCAAAGCCCAAAGAGAGCAGTTAGATGCAATTGGCCTGTTATGTGTATGGCCTGTATATAATAACTGAACTATCAAATCTAACTATCCGTAGAAAAGTTTCAGATCGAATAGGAACCATATACCGAGTGTATTTTTAAGAGCTTGAGAACTTTAAGTAATAATACAACACAGAAATATTGTTGGAATGAATTTTTTATTATTATAATCTGGTAGATAATTACATGGCATTTATTTTTTAAATATGATTTTGACATATGCCGATATGTCCGCCGCGGCAACGAGTTACAAAGTCCATTCGATCAGTCCAATCTTTCACTACATTTTTCAGTAAATGTGGCTCTACAGCGTGAAGGGTGGCTTGAATATTGGCTTCCAATGCTTCAAGAGTTGCTGGTTTTTCGGCATAAACAAATGACTTAACATAGCCAAATAAAAAGTAATCGAGAGGCGTTAAGTCGCACGAATGAGGGGGCCAGTTAACAAAACCACTTCTGGAAATAAAGTTGTTACCAAATTGATTTGCAATAAATTGACGGTTAAGCTGTAAGGCAAGATGCGCCGTCTTGTTGGAACCAAATATCGTCGATGTTTTGCTAATTAATTTTTGGGAAAAAAAATCAGTCAGCATGGCTTGATAGTGCGCGCCATACTCCGTAACGGCAGCTTCTTCCTCATTTCAAAAGAAATAAGGACCGATGATGCCGCCAGCGTGTAAACCGCACCAAACAGTCAATTTTAATGGATGTAATGGTGACTTGTCAATGGCTTCGGGATTGTCTTCACTCCATATACGGCAATTTTGCTTATTGACGAAGCCATTTAACGAGAAATGAGCTTCATCACTAAACACAATTACTCGGTAAAAATGCTCATCTTCGGCCAGTTTCAAATTAGCCCAATCAGCAAAAATGCGACGTAAACGATGGTCATTTGGCTTTAATTGCACGAGTTGTATTATATTGGCACGTAGGCCAAGATCATTACGTAAAATTTTCCATGTAGTCGAAGGATAAAGGCCAACAAGTTGAGAACGGCGACGAATCGACATTTTGGCGTCTTCTTCAACACTTCACGCTACAGCAGCAATATTCTCCTCGGTACGCACATTTTTATGTCTTGTTAACGATCAATAGTTGGACGAATTGCTTGCTCACTAGGCTGAGTATGTTGACTTTCCTAATCTAAACGTTGATCTAAACGATTCATGATGAATTGCCAAACCTTATTGAATAGAAATGTCAACACAGTTTGACATTCTCAACTGTCAAACCCTAGACAAGGACCGTCGAAACTTCTCATGCGGCTTAAAGAAATTTATGTAAATATAAAAAAAAGAAATATACATATATATATATATATATATATATATATATATATAATATATATATATATATATTAATTCTACGTCACGTGGTGCATTACTTTTGGCGGACCCTGTTGGCTGACCTTGGATATATGTGGGTGTGTGTTGATTTGTTTTCTCGGGGATGTATATACAGGGTCCTCCAAAAGTATTGGACCAAGCGATTTATACATATATACATGACATACTTTAAGGTTGCATACAATGTCCACCTGTGAATATTTTGCCGATATTTGTAATTTCTTAGGAACAATCGTTTCCGAGTGGTGGCGTCACATACGTTCTTTTGCGGATAGTTTTTGCCGATAGTAGTGTTTTGAAAGAGAGACCGAGAACTTCTGAAGATATTAAACGGATCGTGTGTTCGGAACCCAAAGTTGTCAAAAAACTGTAGCCACTGCTCTACACGCCTTTACTGAATTAAGCGAACTGGTAAAACCTGGACAGTCGACGAATGAGACACCGCAAACTAAAGTACCTACTTTGTATCACTTTGAACAGTTTCTATGAAACAATAAATCAAAATCTCAATAATACTTACAATCTCAAATAAAACTTAATTAAAAAAAAAAGATTAAAAAAAATTTAATCGATTTAATTTTCGTTTTCCATTGTAGCGCTCGCAATTTGTATAAGCTACATTTGTTTGTATTTAAACAATCCGTACTTTATACAATCCATAAATTAATATAAACGTTTATCTTGGGTTCAGTAAAATTAAAACTATTTGAGAGTAAGGTTTTGAAGATGAAAGGTATTTTTTGTCGCCACAAATATCAAATAATAGTGGAATTCTTTTGATTTAAATTTTTATCTTTGGATGACGAGATGAATATCGATATCAGTTAATAAATTTAAAATGTATGGCATTTGCTACACTGGAATACAAAAGACTTCATGACAAGGCAAACTAATAATTTTTATTTAGCTTCTAAAATCATCTGCAAACTATCAGTTACTTTTGTAACTGATAGTGTGTAGTTTTTAAAATGATCTAAAAATTATCAGTGACTCAATTTCAATGTATGACGCTATCCGATTTCATGCGAAAACAAACCGGCTATATCATAAGAATTTGGATTTATTATCCAATGTAAATTATTTTCTGCATGAATTTCCTTCGCAGATTTTCCAGGTTATTTTCTAGTAAATATGTTTAATCTAATGATACATCGTTTTGTTCCAACACTATATTAACGCTTTATGCACCCCATAAAGTTTGCAGTCTTATCCTGGGTTCAGTAAAGTTAAATCATTTCACAAAAAGCTTTGGAAGAAGTAAGGTATTATTTATCTCAAATCTTAAATTGCAAATATTTTTTAATTGATTTGTTTTGATTAAAATTGATATTTATTTCTTGACGAAATGAATATTGATTTCAGTTAATATATCTAAAATGTGTAGCATTTTTTCACCATAAGTATTGACAATTCGGAAATTCGAATGACTTTATGACAAGGCAAATTATAATTTTTATGTAGCTTATAAAGTCATCTGCCTAGTATCAGTTACTTTTACTACTAACTTCGTAAATGATTTGCAAATTATCAGTGACTCAATTTCAATGTATGATGCTAATCGATGTTTAAAGATTATAATGAGAAAGCAGTTATAAAACAAAATCACTGCCTGGGAATAATTTGGATTTATGAGAGAATGTAAAAAAATCTTCCTATATTTGATTCAGGTGTAATTATTGGCAATGTTATGTGCAGCTGAAGTTTTTTAAATTTAATTTGAATGCATTATAATTC
Organism: Phosphuga atrata; assembly: GCA_944588485.1. Lineage (NCBI taxonomy): Eukaryota > Metazoa > Arthropoda > Insecta > Coleoptera > Silphidae > Phosphuga > Phosphuga atrata. The sequence goes on from OX155898.1 coordinate 32,395,791, forward strand.
AAGATAGTTTAAAGAAATTAATAATAAGATTTTAAAGTTGAAAATGAAGATGTTATATTAACCGTTAATCTGATATTACCAAATAGTCAGCTGTCCTGCACCTACCGGCGCAGCCTTAGTGCAATGGCAATGTATTTAAAAGGTTATTTTCCAATTACATCTTAGACTTAATTAGGTACACAAAATAAATTGGGTACACATTTATTATTAGACTATGTGGGTTAAACACAATAAATCTTTTAGCATAACATGAAAAGTGTCCCAAAAATAAAATGTCTTTCTCATTTCCATTTTATTCATTTACACGTATATTAAAAATCGAAAATCAAATTAGAATGACTATTAAAAGTATTTTTATTACAACGAATACAATATTGGAATGCTTTCCTTTCTGTTTCACACAAATGACATGGCATATGCTGCTTCTTTTCCGTAGAGGAAGCTGCAGAAGGAAGAGGATTTATTTCGAATAGAATTAATACTTTCCTCCAAACCCCTACTTTGCAAATTTTGATCCTATCGACTCTTCCATGCAAGACCCAATGTTTACACTTTTTATTCTTCTGTACATCACATGTCAGCCCTTTGCACTCTTCCATCCAAAGTGCTCACCTCTCATTACCCTTTCCGCATATGGTACACAAATTCTCACTTTCCTTTAGCAAATACCTTCTTCCCTTTTCCCCGTTGCCGCAGCGAAACCTGCCTATTTTACGTTACAAACGGTGTTTGCCGCATACTTGTACCTTTTTGTAATCCCGGTTATACCTGATTTCGGCATTGTCTCCCTACTCCTTTCAGCCAACAATTTTTCAAATATTACGCATTCCCTTTTCAGCCTCTCTACCTCCTCTTTCGACCACCCTACTAGTTCATACATTTTTTTTCATTAATTTTCCCATTTTGTTACTCTGATCCCTCCTACACCTTCCTTCTTTAAAGTTTTGAAAACCTCTTTTACTATCCTTTCATTCCCTAACATAGGCACTTTCCTTTCATATCTTGCCACTTTCAGTGATTCTTCTAATATCACTTTATAAGCATTAGCTTCTTGCAGCACCAACTGCCAAGGCGTAGTCCTGTCTAGTTTCAGCGCAATTTTTATAAACTGATACTGCACCTTTTCTATTTGCTCCAAGTCATTCATGCCCCATATTTCCGCTCCATACAACAACATAATCCGAACACACACGTTCCACACTACCATTTTTGTAACGAAACTCTCTTCAAATTTATCTTTCCATGCATTCCAAAACCTGTTAGCAGCCCCATGCTTTCTTACATATGAATTTAATGTGTTGATTATTGGACCCATTACTACAAAACATAAATCCTAATTATTTGAAGCTGCTAACCTGTTCTAAAAACCTTTTACGCCACATTAAGCTTTCCTCTTTCTTGTCGACTTTCTTTATAAAAACCATCCACTTAGTCTTCTCTACATTCACACTTAACCTTCTTTTCTCAAAATTAAAATATCTTTTTTTAATCCTTCCAATTATCTCTTTGATTTCCCCTTTTCTTCTTTCTAAAGCAATTATGTCATCCGCGCATGCTAGCGACCACACTTCTTCCTACCTATTACCACTACTAGTGCCTGAACATTTTTTATAACCATTTCTAACTCAGAGATGAAAACATGGAATAGGACAGGGCTAAGTGGACACCCTTGATTTAACCCTTTCCTGATACAGAAACTTTCGAACCTTTTCTCATTCATTCTAACTCTGCAGCTTCTAATGCCGTATTGTTCTGTAACAGCCTTCACTAGCCACCCGCTAATCCCTTTTGCTCTCATCAGTTCCCATAGTATGTACACTGTTAAAAATTTCATTGGTAATTTTACAAGAAATGTGTTGGAAGTATATACTCAAAGCAGTTTTGCAATTTAAGAAATCAAGCTTTGTAATTTTACAAATCATTTTTTATTGTTTCTGTTTTAGAAAACTCAAAAACGTAAATACTGATTTCAATGACGAACATTGTAATTTTACAAATAAGCTTAATTAAAAATAGGTTGTAAAATTGAAATATTTAATTTGCAAAATACAAAACTTATTAAAAGCAATATGTCTTGTAAAATTACAATTCACATTATATTTATACAATACATACATACCATTTTTTTTACGTTTTGCAGAAAATATATTAGACTTTTGAATTTCGAAAATTATCAGTCGAGGTAATTGGTAATATTACAATGTTTGTTATGTAAAATTTATAAACTCCTTTTTATTATGCATCTATTAACAAATTATACTTGTTTTGTAATTTTTCAAAACCAGCAAAATAAATATATTTTGCAAAATTACTAAACTAGGTAATAAAATAACAAAATTCCTTAGTAAATTCATTGTCTATGCATCTTTCGAAATTACGACTATTTTTTTGGAAGTTGCAGGAATATCAGAAAATATTCAATGTAGTTATTTAAATTTAGTGTATAACAGCTAAAAAAACAGTCTGTGCCTGGTTGATTTTGCAAAATCATGAATCAGACTTGCAAATTAATTATTCCAAGTAAAATTATTAATTCAAATTTCCCAGAAGAGGTTTTCTATCAATACAAGGAAGGTTCAGGTAGGTATGCTACACAGCCATACTCATCATGGGCTGTTGGTTTCTTTGTTGTTTCTTCTAATGAAAGATCTTCTAATGAATATGCCTGTGAAGTTCTACTGTCATGATGACCTTGCATGGCGTAGTTGATACGATCATAAATTTTCTGTCCAAAATTTGCTCCTTCTAGAGAAAAACCTCCAATTTTCACTGTAAACGAAGCTGAGTAATTGTTAAGTATTCGATGACCCATTTTCTTCGCCGTTGTGAGGGTGGTGTCATTGAGATCATTTGTCATATAATTTGCAACCACATGAATAAGACTTTTCTTTTCATTTATATCTAGAAACTTTCCAGTACGAAGTGATTTTTGCACCGAAGATGACAATTTGCAATAAATATTGTCTAAATCAGAAGCTCGCCGTGATGATAATGGGCTTGGCTCAGTAACCGTCTCAGATTGTTCTGTAATTTATGTAGTCAATAAATATAAAGAAATGAAAGATTTTCGACATGTAAATTAATTAATTTAAATTATGGATTATCGCTCAAAAAATATATATTTCAAGTTTTAAAATGTTTTGATATTAATTAGACACATCAGTTAAAAATATATTATTTTACTTAATAAGTGCAAACTGCAAATTTACGAGTGTATTTAATAATCTTCACACTTTTATTATATGCATAAAAATACTGAAAGGAAAAAACTGTTCACCTTATTTATGAGTGGATTAGCTCGGAAATAAATTGAATTATTCTATCTGCTTATATATAGTATATATAGTGCTTCTTATATATAGTGCATCTATCTTCTTCTTCTTGTTTCCAATAGCCCTACTTTGAACCACGCTTGTTCAACTATTGGGCTTTGATCTTTGCCCAGTATTGTCGCATCTTCTGCCGGTGTAGCTTCTTTCCCTCTTCTGTCCACGGGGTACCTTTCCTTCGCGGTTTTCCCTGATATTCACGGACTTCGTTTAGTGTTTTTCCTGAAATCCACGGACTTCCTTCAGGATGCATCTCACAGAAGACTGTCTGTTTTGGAGATCTGTTATTCCCACTTCTTTAATATCCTTCTCGGTTTCTGTCAACCAAGTGGTACGAACCTTCTTGTTTGACCAGAATGTGAACAGACTGTTGGTTAGTCGGTTTGGAGTCAATCCTGCAACGTGGCCATAGAAAGCTACCCTTCTTTTCCTTGCACAGTCAGAGAGCCTCTCAATATGTTCGTAGAGCTCAGAGTTATGTCGTCTTCGGAATTCCCCATCTTCCTTTACCGGGAATGCCTAGGATGTTCCTGATGATTCTCCTCTCTCTGATTTCCAATTTCTCTACCAGGCCTCTTCGGTTTAAGGAAAGACACTCCATGGCATACAGTGCTTCTGGTCGTAATACTGATGTGTTTGCGCTCTCTCTTTCGTTATACGCCGCATTAGTTAGAAATAAAATTTGAAGGAATCAAGTCGTTGTTTGTAAAATTCGTTTATTGTGAAGTTATAATTGTATTTTGTATAAAAAAAATTGTTTGTAAAGAGCAATCAAATTTTGGATGGATCAACCTTTTTTGTACAGTTAAACCTTTTTTTGGATGAATTGATTTTACTTTGTACAAATCTATCAATTATTGTACTAAACCATTATTTTTTGTAAGATTCATTCGATCATTGGGCGTTTATATTTTATTTTGGACGAAGTAACCTTTTTTGGATGAAGTAATCGGTTTTTGTATGAATAAACCGAATTTTGTATTTTTCCAGATATTATTTGTAAAAAAGCATGTATTTATTGTACGAAAAAAATCCAAGCCTTTTATTTTGGACGAAGTAACCTTTTTTTGGATGAAGTAATCTCTTTTTGTATGAATAAACCGAATTTTGTATTTTTGCAACTATTTTTTGTAAAAAATCATCTATTTATTGTACGCAAAAAATCCAAGCCAATAAAAATCTGCCTAGAAAAACCGCCAAAAATAAATCTTTGTTTTCCGGGGTCGTTTACTCGTTTTCCTTTTAACACTACAGGCTTCAATGCTTTACACTAATTATAAACTATTAACTTATTAAATGCTAACTATTTAAATAACTTATGTTCATGTATTCACGTAAAAAAAAGATAACTGAATAAATCTTCGGAAGTCGCGGACATGTTTGGACTTGTTTCTGTGTGACACTAGCGTGTGTGTGACCACGCGCTGCACTGTATTGGCTCCTCTACACTATGCCTCATAGTGGGTCATCATGATGGTCACCATTATCATGGACCATTATGATGACCTGAATGGACGCATACACACAGTGGTCCATCTAGATAGACCATTCTAGATGTGCATGAATGGTCCATAGTGAGCAGCTATACATTGTTGATATAAATTAATTTCAAATCTTGAATTGAAATTATAAAGTTAATATTCAAGTTTAATAAAGCTGAAATTTATAATTTCTTCGATTTTACCATGATTACAGTTATTCTTGTTATAGAAAACTAATTATTTCAAAAAACTAATATTTCAATAAATTAACATCTCAATCAAAATCAGTATTATCATGACAACAAGCAGCAGGCACTGATAAACGTATGATAAAGAGCCGCTGCGCAGCTTACTTGCGCATGCTAGCCTCCTTTGATGTGTGTAGTCGGACCGCTCCCAATGCCATGCCTGGCCATCACCATCTCCATCATCCACTACTTAGGCCACTACAGGCCATCTATCCCTCTACACAATGGTGATGGCTCACAGTGGCTCAAGATGGGCCATAGTGTAGAGGAGCTATAACAAGGAACAGTAAATATCAAGTCTCAATGCTTGAGTGAGATGTGTAGTCAATGTCTAAGGTGGTCGGTCAACGATTGAGGAAAGCAGTCGAAAAAAATCCTGTGTTTAATAAACTCTCTATACACACACTGCGTTAAAATCGTTACTTTTAGTTTTCACTTTTTAAAAATTTCACTTTCTTCACCAAGATTTTGTAAATAATTTAAATTTCAACAATACACACATAAACAAACGGCATTAAATAAATACAATGTATTCAAGACAATAATTATTTCATCCGATGAAACATCACACTTTTTTGCCGCAAGCGAGACTGAATACTAACTTTACTGAGTTACTGCGTCCACGTGCTCGTCCCGGAGAACCGCCAAGACAAAAGACGCAGTTCCGACCAAGTGTCACCAACTCCCAAAAATATTTACCCCTAAAACTAAGTCAAAAACCCCTAAAATCGCCACAATTACCTGAAAATCTCCCTAAAAAATAATATTCTGTAAAAAATAATAAATAAATTAATAATAATTAATAAATAAGATTCAGTAATATTTTTTAATATTATTTATTTATAAATTACTTAATACTTTAAAAATAATTTCGTTTTCATCTTGTTCTGACTTTTTGAAATCATACATGAAGACATTAAATAAACTTAACATTTTAGGTTGTCTTCTAATCTTCCGGCCAGCATGCAGTTAATTTATTTTTAGGGTATCAAATCCTATATTTTTTTCATAACATTTTCAAAACATAACTTAACTTTTATTTAACCCCGTCAGAAACGAGGACTTTTGCAAGTCAGACACTTTTTTTTCTATTGCAGGGCTTTTATATTGCAGGGCAAACTTTTTTCATTCACCAACCCATTTATGATTGTGATTTTTTCGCAACCCAAAAAATATAAAAATATATAATAAAGAAAAATGAATGCAGAAGTAAGATGGAAATCAAGAGATCAAAGTTAAGTCAAAGATTTTTGTTATTAATGGACGACAAGGAAAATTGTCGATACTGTAAAACTTTTCGAACGAATTCTTTTCTACCTTAATTTTTCAAATGTTGATCTTTTTAATAAAACTTTCAATTCTATCATTCGAAGTGAATATAATACAATATTTTCCTCGAAAAGACAAGTTAATTTCTTAAAAATATCTGATAGATAATACAGCTTGGCTAGATAGGTCATTTTGAAAAAAAGTACCAAGATCAAATTTTTGTTTACACAATTTTCACCATTAAAAATATTTCGATTTTGTCCTTTAATAACAAAAAACCTGTGATATCCATGTTACTTCTGCATGTAATAATAAATGTGTATACTGGGAATCCGTACCTTAACAGAGATTTGAAAATAAGCGGTTGCTAAGATTTCTAAAAGATGTTGTTAATATCTTTAAAAATATAAAAAACTGTTATGTATCCATAAAAATGCACCAATCTCCAATTTTTGTGTGTAAAAGCTTGTAACAATGTTAAAAATTTATAAAAATGAACAATAAGCAAAAATAAAATACATTAAATTTATACATTATTATTTATAAAATAAAAATAAATCTTACACTTAGTGTAGGAAAATAATATTCAACAAAAATAAGTCCTTCATTGGAATATTAAAAAAAAAAATATTCTTATAATTAGACAGCAATAGTTTATAATCTGTTTATCAATAAATTCTTCATCATTAAATATTTCTAGCATAGTGACGGTGTATTCGTAATGTTTTCGTTCTCTATCTTCGACTTTCCAATATTTGTTAAAAATATTTAGGAAAATATTATTAATTCCATGTGTTCTCTATTTGTTATAATTCCCAGAATATTAGACTCGTTGCAATGAAAGCATCAGAGATTCTCTCTTATACGATTCCAACGTATTTTTTAATGTAACACAATAATCTTTTAGTATTAGTCACAGTTTCTTAAGAGCTATAATTGGTTTAAGTATGTGATGTTTTCAATATTTAATACCAATAAATATTGTATACGTTGGTTTGTAACTCCTATCTTTAGACTCGCTCGTAATAATTCAACAATAACCGTATGAGTGTATATATATATATATATATATATATATATATACATATATATATATATATATATATATATATATATATATATATTTATATATATATACATATATATATATATATATATATATATATATATATATATATATATATATATATATATATATATGTATAATATAAGATAACTAGAAAATACACCGATAAAAAGAATTTCTCTATATTAATATTACAATTTGCGTTAAACATATTCTTATTTTTGGCGAAATTACTACGTACTTTGTAATTTTACAATTGAAGAAGTAAAAATAATATGATGATTTTTGAATATATAATAAATTCACTGTAATCAAAATTACATTGTTTCTTTGTAATACTACATAAATTTTGACTAGAAACAAAGCTTGTAAATTTATAATGATTTTCATGTGTAATTACTGAATTGATTTGTAAAATTACTATACGTGCGCTGTTTATACATTTATTTTGAAAAATTGCAACTTATTACAGTAGTTTTCTTAAAGTGTTTGTAACAATTACCTAAACAGTATGGTAACTTCATATTGGTACACACATAATTGTAATTTTACATGACTTTGTCATCTCAAGAGACTGTAATATTACAAACAATTTTAACAGTGTATCGCTTTACTGTATCATATGCCGCTTTAAGATCTACATATAAAGATCTATATATAGAGATACTTAAAGATCTATCTCTATTACGTATTTAAAGGTAATCAATTGGTCCATTGTTCCCCTTCCCTTTCTTAATCCCCCTTGTACTTCAGGAGTCATTTCCTTATCCACAATTTCTTCCTGTACTTTCTTCTCCCCTACTTTTGCATATATCTTATATAATAATAATAATAATATTAATAACGGACACTGGCGCGGCTGCTGCGAAGGGTCGGAGCTCCCGACCAGAATTTTATTAAAAAAAGGCATTTATTCGTAATAAACAAAAAAATATCAATAAAATCCATAATCCGTTGGGCGAGGTTCTATTCGCCCTGTCTACAATAAGAGTAGACAAGACGCCTGTTTAACTATGATGCATCCACGAGCGTAATGTCTCTGTAATTTTCTGCTTCTTCCTTATTTCCTTCTTTTTCTTCTTATTTTCCTTCCTTTGAATTCTCTAACACGTGCTAGCGTTCTAATACTTGCAGGGCGTTCATATCTTGATTCTTTATCATCACATCTAATAAATTTACCATTTCCGTGGTACCTGTTCTAAGAGAAAGTTGGTCAAAAATTGGTGGTCCATATATTTTGCTGCATAGGTGGTCAATACACATTTGAAGATTTAAGAGCCACTGGTTTCCACAGTTTTATGTATTTTTTTCTGTGTGAACTTTAACAGCTTTTTTATCTGTCATATCTGTAAATAGCGATAATAAATTATCAGAAAAAAGTAAAAGTGAAGCATCCACTTGATCCTCAATTGTAGTTGCTGGTGGTAAAATTATTTTGTTGATAGAACCTCAAATAATATTGTGCTTTAGTCCTTCCAGAAGTTTGAGGAGAGCAGTACCTTACATTGTGATCTTTAGGTGGAGGATGTGTGGTCTTATCTGACAAGCTTGGTATTTCTATATTACTTATCTGAAATTCCTCTTCACTCTCATTATCTTTATTCTAAGAGTTTATAATGACATGATCAGCAAATTCAGATTCGTCACTACTGTATTTCACTTCTTCGTCTAAATCTTAGATTTCTGCTAGCAGATGAATGTTTTCATCATTCAACCATTTCGACATTTTTTATAAATTTCTAAAAATATAAATATATATATATATATATATATATATATATATATATATATATATATATATATATAAAATATTGTAGTATATAAAATTATTGCCATTTCATACCTATACATGACAATAATTAGAAATATGAAATTGGAGCATATTTTTCTTGGTGACTTTTATGTTGAGGTTCACTGTGGCTGTAATATACCAATTACTTATACTGCGCATTCTGTAATACCCGACAGTATTTATATCCCCATTTCTATTTCTTATTTTCGACTTAGATTGCAAAACATCCATTATGATATCTTTTGATATCTTTTGTTGATTTTTTTTTACAGAAACTGTAAGTATTAATAATAATATAATTTATTCACGTTTGACACAAAATTATACATGCATGTATATATATATATATATATATATATATATATATATATATATATATATATATATATATATATATATATATATATATATATATATGTATATATATGTTGTATTTGAGGTTTTCGCGGATAGATACCTGTGTTATATATCTATTTATATATATGTGTGTGTTGTATTGTTTTCTCGGGGATTCCGCGTTGATGCTGAGGGTTGGCTCTGAAAAGAACCGGATTCTCGACGTTTCGGCGAACTAACAATCGCCATTCTCAAGAGATATATGCGTCCGTACGGGTCAACCGTTAGACGCATACTAATACAGTATATCTCTTGAGAATGGCGAATGTTAGTTCGCCGAAACGTCGAGAATCCGGTTCTTTTCAGAGCCAACCCTCAGCATCAACACGGAATCCCCGAGAAAACAATACAACACACACATATATATAAATAGATATATATATATATATATATATATATATATATCTATTTATATATATATATATATATATATATATATATGTATATATATATATATATATATATATATATATATATATATATATATATATATATAGGATGTGGTCAAACAACAAAATTGATTAAATTAAACACATTAAAATTACATTAAAGCTTGCATACAATTTACAAAATATTATTATGTTGGAGGAATTTATCAATTGAGTAAAATACTCCTTCAGTCATTATAGTTTTGATTTTAATTTTAAATTTATTTTGTGGCTTACATTTAATGTCATCACTTAGATGGTTAAATAATTTAGTGCCAATATAAAATATATTAATTTAGAATTATGCTGTAGAGTTCTTAATTGCTTTCGTGTCTTGTATGTTAGGTATGTGGTCTAGATGCAGTGCTATAGTTATGAATATTGTTCTTAGTGAATCACAGGCTTTTGTAAATAAATATCGATGGTAGAGTTAATGGTAGAGTATTGGCTTTGAATGAACTTTTGCAGCTCTGTCTAGACTAAATTACAAATTATCCGAATTATTCTTTTTTGCAAAATGAAGCACCTTTTAGCATTACCTGAGGTTCCCCAAAGCAGAACATTAAATGCAAGATAAGAATAAACACTCAAAGTAATTAAAATTGTATTGGTAACCATCAATTTTTTCATTTGAAAGAAATTGTGATAGTTCTTGATAGTTTCCTGAAACCATTCATTGTGATAAGACCACGTAAGTTTTCTATCAATTTGTACTCCCAGAAATTTGGAAATATTTGACAGTTTGCAGCGTTCATTATTTATTACAATTTTAATGTTCCTCTTCATGGTTTTTTTTTGCAAAAATATAAGCACAGTTTTATCATTATAAAGCATTTATTCGGATTTTTTGGAACCACTTATTGAATTGATTTATAATGGTTTCCACCTTTATTTTCAATTTATCAAAGCTGTTGGATGATACATTAGTTGTTGCAGTAATGATGGTCCTGGCGCCTATGTAACTCGGTCATTGATAGTTAATAAATAGTAAAAATAAAAATGGTCCCAAGACAGATCCCTGTGGAGCACACAATCCGATATCCTTTGTTTTAGAAATGTAGTTGTTTAATTTCACAATTAATTTTCGTTCTGTCAAGAATGATCGCATGAGGTTTGAAAAGCCTCGAAAGCCGTAACATTCCATCTTGTCAATAATAAAATCAATTTTGACAGTATCTAATGCTTTGGCTAGATCGAAAAATAGTCCAACAACATGATTTCCTTCATCTAGGTTGTGTATGACAAATTTAACGAAACTGCTGCCAGCAGTTTCAACCGATTTATTTGGTCGGAATCCTTGTTGACATTTTGATAACTGTTCATATGCGGTCAAATATGAGGGGCTTAAATATTTTTGAAAATGAAGATATGAACGAAATTGGTCTATAGTTGTTTACGTGCTGATGGTTTGATTTTTGTATGTAGAGGCACTACCAATGCAACCTTTCGAATTGATGGATACACCCCTTCGTCTATGATTTTATTAAGATACTAGCGGTTGTTCGATAGCTGTGAAAATGCGTATTAAGGTGTTAACTGAAAATCCATCAATGCCTGCTGAGTTGTTTGAAGAGATTATGCAAATAATATAATGTATATCAGCTACGTCTATAGGTGGCATGAAGAAGTTTTATATTCCAGTATTTCTTTGGTGCATTGTTAGGATGGTGATGCATAAACTCGTTTAATACATTCACGAGGAATTTCAGAGAAGTAATTAGCAAATTCTTCTGCGACTACATTTTGATTCACTATTTTGTTTTTATTTATTATTAGGGCAATTTGTTTTGGTTGAGATCATTTATTCAATTGTTGGTTTAATTAATTTCCAAGCTTCTTTCATGTTATTATTTGCAGAATTTGTTGTACTGAAGAATACAACAATTTTTTTTTTATTCGTTTTATTCGTTTTTTTTTTAATTATTTTATATGCATCAAGAAGATGCAGATGACCAACTCTGCAAATGCCCAATACAGGTCTCGCAACTTATTGCCCTCTTATATGATTGTAGTTGTTATTTGATTTCAGTGTCGGATTTTATTGAAATTTTCTTAATAATATATGCTAGAAAGTTTATAAACATACGTATCTCTATTTTTGAATTCAAAAGCTTTCAAATTCAGGTGTTTTGATGATATTTGACGTGAATTTAACTTAGATGATCAGCAAGAACAGGTGCAGCTTAGCTATGTGTGATAGTATTTCTATCTAGGTTGGTGGCTATGTAGTTTATTGCAGTACATGTACATCAGTCATCTGCTTTACCGCATATTCTGGTAGGTCTCATATTAACCACCGTTATATTAAAAATGTTAGAAGATCTAGTAGAGCTCGTCTATTTATAGTAACTTTCATGTGGTCAATTTTAAAATCACAATAGAGGATAATATAATTATTGAGTTTTTGCACTTGGCTTAGTGTTTTTGAATTGATAAAGAAAAATCTTTAAATTACCTTTAGTTGATCTATAACCAGTCACTAATGAAATACTTGTATTTTGTACAATTAGAATTATACCACAAGTTTCAAAATCTAGATGAGTAGAAAACTTGAATATTAAGATCAGATGCTTGTAAGTTTTGACGTACATAAATCGCAACCTCTCCATGGTTATGTAAGGTTCTGCAGAAGCTAGAAACAAGAATGGTTTTTATAGATTGAACATTACCATGTGCAATATAAAGCAATTTGATACTTTTCTTCTGAAATTTATCATTTATAGTTTCCCTGTAGGCTTCTACAGCCGTAGTAAAAAACGATTTATACATATATTTCTTGGCTAGGTTTCATTATGTTATCCAGCTCTTTTGTTGGCACCGAAACCTTGAACGATTAGTAATCGTCTGGGTATTTTGAAGTAAGCTTCTTACTTCGTTACTTTGATTGGCTCAAACTGGTAGATATACAGGTGGCAATATCTGGTGGCTGCTTTTACCTGGATAGTTTGTCATCATTTGTACCTTGAATAATCTTAGATTTCCTTGTACCCCTTTTCCTATAATTTTGTAATTCCCATTTATCATTATCAATTTTGAAAAGTTTTAATAACATCCACTTTGGGACAGCTTTACTAATTAAATCAAGGGAGGGACACGGAAATCTTCTTAGGAGCCTTTCGCTACGTCAATAACACAATTCATCTTGAGCGCTGTGTGCTAAAGAGTAACAGAAGATTTCCGTGTCCCTCCCTTGATTTAATTAGTAAAGCTGTCCCAAAGTGGATGTTATTAAAACTTTTCAATTTTGAGTAGGCATTGTCTATGTGACTGTTATAAATAGTTGTCAATTAGAACATTATTATCTATTTTGTTTTCATTTAGGGGAGAGTTGTCGAATTTGGACCGCCGCACACTGGGACGGATTACGAATTTACGGCGACAAAAATAATTTTACAATCTCTCACAATTAAGCAAAATCACTTAAAATGTATTGCTAGATAACCCCTCCATAATACTATTAACAAATAAATGCGAAAAAACAATTACATTGGTTGTGGGAACGTGTTAAACATCGCTCTTGTTCCTTAGGTACCAAAAAGGAATTAGTTGCGCTGGATTTTTAACAAAGTATCTACGTCTGTTTTGTGTTTGTGTTAAAAAATTGTGAACTTTTTAAATATGGAGAATATAGCTTCAAGTATGTATTTACATGCAATAATATCAAATTTGTAGAAAGTTTTAATCAATACAGTTAAAAAAAGTTTAGTTAACAACTATCGTAAATTAAAAAACTTTTGTAATAAACTGCAATAAATTGATGTTTGAAAAAAGTTCCGCATAGTTCCGTTAAATTAAATATTTTGTAAAACAAAACAAACATTGACAATTCTAGAAAAGCAAAAATCCTGTCCACATCGTTCCATCTTACTGAGAATTACACCTTTTTTCAAGATAGTCGTGATGACCACCATTTGCAAGAGAGAACGTTGAATAGAAACTATTTTTTGTATTAAGAGATGTAAGTTTTTATAAGTTTTCTTCCTTAAAGTGTAATGAACGATTAGTACAATACGTGCTGGATAAGTTTTTTGTCAAAGACGGTTGTGAATTTGTAAAAAAATGTTGCACTTTGGTTATATAATATATATATATATATATAAAATGTATATATATATATATATATATATATATATATATATATATATATATATATATATATATATATATATATATATATATGTGTTGTATTGTTTTCTCGGGGATTCCGCGTTGATGCTGAGGGTTGGCTCTGAAAAGAACCGGATTCTCAATCCGGTTCTTTTCCGGAGTTTTTACCGGAGAATCCGGTTCTTTTCAGAGCCAACCCTCAGCATCAACGCAGAATCCCCGAGAAAACAATACAACACAGGTATCTATCCGCGAAAACCTCAAATACAACATATATCTATATATATATATATATATATATATATATATATATATATATATATATTGCACTTAAATTTGCATTTTTGATCAATCGAGTACATCTATATAAACTAATTTTATATTAGACTCATCAGAATGTCATCATAACGTAATTATCTGAGACAAAAAATTGAAATGAACTGGATGCTATTTTTGTCGCCGTAAATTCGTAATCCGTCCCAGTTTGCGCCGCCTAGATTGGACCACTACTGTATATAGCTCGCAGAACACATATATGTCCTAATGCAGGCAACTTAATATACATTAGCCTAAACTACGCTGCTGCAAAAAGTAGATACGCATTACGTCGCATGACAGTGTTTGTAGAACAAAATTATTGTTTTTACATTTGTGAACTAAATAATTCAACAAACAACGAAACACTCTTAGTCATTGTTAAAGTAAGTAACAGCAAATTGTATTACATATTTAGAAAGAAAATGTATGCAGGTAGAATTTACAATATAGTTTTATTAGCTACAAGTTAAAAGTTAGGTTATGTAGTATATTGTTGCGTTATGAGTAGAGTTGCTCAGATTGGACCACATCGTAGTTTCCCAAAATGGACCGGTCCAATTTAGGAAACCGTGATAAATTACAATTCCGCTTTAAATTTTTATGATTTTAGGGATCACTTGGCTAAAAGAGGACACTACGGACGTTGGTTCGAAAGTGATTTATTAAAGACTGTTGCAGCTTATAGGAATGGAGAGACTGGTTTGAACGAATGTAGTCGAATTTATCATGTTCCTAAAGCAACTGTAAAAAGACATTCGGATAGAAAAAATGCTACTGCAAATGAAATGAAAGCATTTGGTACACAACCCACATTTACTAAAGTCATGGAAACAATTCTAACCAATCATATTCTTCAACTTGAAGAATGCTTTTTTGGATTGACTATTCTAGAAGTGCGAAAACTAGTTTTTAATGTCGCAGAAAAATATTCTTTATCACATACATTTAATTAATAAAGAAAAGAAAAATAACTGATAAAAAGTGATTTTACTCATTTTTACGTCAAAATCCACAGCTATCACTACGAAGACACGAAGGCACCTCAATGGCAAGAGCACGAGGCTTCAATAGAGAGAACGTATATCATTTTTTTGATGTTTTCGAAAAAACTGTAGACAAATTTAATTTAATTGCAGATTCGATGTGTAATGTCGATGAATCGGGGCTTACAAAAAACTGTACAAAAAACTCTACAAAAATTGGTTGCTCGTAAAGGTAAACGGCCGGTACAAGTAAGCGGCATAACAAATGCTGAACGTGGCGTTCTTACAACTATGGTATGTGCGGTCAATGCAGCTGGGTTTTATGTTCCACCGATGATAATTTTTGAAAGAAAAAGCAAGCTTTGTTACTATTTCAGAATTAGGCCTCATAAATTTGGAATTGTTTGTTGAGTGGCTTATACATTCCAAAAAATATGTAAACTGCAATGAAGATAAGAAAGTCCTTTTACTGCTTGACGCGCATACGACAAAGCAAGAACTTAAGCGCCTGTGCTTTTGCACGAGAAAATGGAATAGTATTACTGCAGTTGCATGGACATACCACCCATCGCTTGCAGCCCCTAGATGTTGCATTTTTTGGGCCGCTACAGAAATATTTTGTTCAGGCGCAAGAAACTTTTCTTCGTCAATATAAAGGGGATAAGATATATCAAACTCAAATATCTCGATTATTAAATGAAGCATATTGTAGAGCGGCAACTGTGCCAGTAGCAGAAAATGCCTTTCGCGCCACCGGTATTTGGCCAGTTAACAGACATATCTTTCCGGATCTCCAGTTTGCAGCATCATGTTACAGCCTCAGCACTGCGGTGATGCTACTGAAATAGAAATAACTACTGGGAATTCAGCACACAGTGAAGGTGAAATCGATAATGATTCCGCTATTGTTTATATTCCTCCTGAGAAAAAAAGTAAAATTTTGAGGGCATTCTTCATGAAATATCACATAGACCAACACGAAATCCACAGCCAGGTACATCGTCTTCTCGAGCGCAAAGTGGTATTGCTCAGAAAGCACAATTATTATCAAATACTGACAAAGTTCTGAAATTAAAACGAAGCACCGAAGAAAAGCTTAAGAAGATAAAACAGAGAGGAAAGAAAGGACAGAAAGTACAATCGAAAACTACATGGTTTTGTACGATATGTGATGAAATAAGGGAAGAGATGATACAATGTATTACATGCCACACTTGGGTTCATACAAACTGTGCTGGAGTGGCTCCAAAAATCATGAAATATTTTTGTTGTAATTGTGTTTAATGGTCCGTTCTAAGAAATCAGTGATCACGAAATCAGTGATCAGTGATCAATTCTAAGAAACCGGTTTCCTTGATTGGACCAAGTTCTCTTTTTTTTCAAATTAATATTTTGTTATTATAATATGTAAAACTAAATTAAACATATATGTTAGTTTCAAGGTAACAGTAGTACAATTTTTTTCCACTTAGATATTTATTAAAAATGCTCTTACAAGTTCTTATATTCGAAGATGTGTAAATGGTCCAAATTCTACATGTTGATTCCCCTACATGTTGATTTGGCTCAGTTCTTTTTTTAATCGTTCCAGTTTTCGAGTGGTAGTTTTGCACGGTATTGCGACCATCCTTGACGGTATATGTTTCGGCCTTATCAGGCCGTTTACTCGAAGCGGTCTTACTGTTAATCAATAGAGTCCGCTCTTTTTGGTTTAGTTTCTGCGGAATGATTTATTTATCCCGCGTATCTTCTTATAATCCTTTTTCTGAAAGGGTTTGCGTATTTCCCTAATGTACGTGATAAAAATTGCGTGTCGATTAGTTGGTGTAAACCTATTCTTAGAATGGGTTATTTTACTTTTAAGCTTAATCCGTGTTTTGGTGACTAATTTCATATTTTTTCATAGCAATAAAATATTACTAAAATTCCTTTCCCCGATATATTATTTTAACCGCTATGGCCGGTAGTATGAATTTAACGGTTAATAAATAATCGCTGTTTCTGTATTTTTATAAATAACTTTCTTAAATACATGTTAACTCGTTTAACGTGCTCTATGAACCCATTTCGAGCATCATTTTACGAATTTTAACGTTGTTGCACCAAGGTTGCAAGGAAGTATGTTCGTACTGGTTTATTTTGTATCAGTATATAATATATGGGTCAGCAACGTTCCTACCATTAAGGGCTCTGTTCAGGATTTGAAAAATTCTGATGTAACGCAAATCCAAATATATTTTTTATAATACAAGCTATGATCGGCAAAAAAATAGTTGTCCCCAACAACTTTGAAAATTATTTTGAAGCAAACATACGGACATTTCAGGCTTGATCCGATGAGAATCCATGAGAAATGATCCGAAAGCTTTTTCTAGGAAATTGTGGGTACACGTACCTACATACATATTTTAATGCTGCAATGGAAATTTTACTTGCCAATTAGATATATAAATGTTTAAGGAGTTAATGTGTAACATCTTAAGTTTAAGCAAACTATTTAAAATTATGCAGCAGTTTATATACAAAATTAAATACAAATATTTAAACATCAATTATAATTCAAACATAATACTTTATACTTAGCTGTATATATTATTTACTATATACAGCTAACAAGAAGTAATATTTTGTATGAATTGCTAATAATAATAATGCAGTGTGCGTATTTACTAAAACTTGCATATACAAATTCTACGTGTTTTTTTGAAAACATTATTACAGTTGTGGGTGGGAACCCATGTTAAGTGGCAGCTTTTACAAACGGCGGCGCTTATAAAAATAATTGCCTTACAGTTGTTTGGTCTGCCGCTTACATTTGTGGGGCAGATGAAAAACTACCTATTGTGTAAATAAAGCGTGTGCTTTTCGAAATGTTCATTTTAAAATTCACTTGGGAATAAATATAAATATTATTTATTTATATGAATATTTTAAGAATTTCATCTACCAACGCTATTGTAGATGCCCATTTTTGTACAGTTCGTGGAATATGTAAATACATCATAATACATAATCACAATACATCATTAAACGTCACATCATTCACATAAAAGCTGTCGCTTTTCAAATTTAAATCTAACGAAAACTACAAATAAGTACTAAATAATAAGATATGTAATCATTATGAATGTATTTCTTTTCATTTCTATCAAGTTAAATAATGTCAAGTACCAGTTATATATGAAAATACAACTGTTTGTTTATTTTAATGTTAAATAATGTACCTAATAAGAAATAAATTTGTTACATCAAATATATTTTCCTTATCAAACAGAAACAAATTAGTGTGGTAGTAGATAAAGTATAGTACATGACTCGAGTTGTAAGGCAATCACGTAATCGCGGAATTACGCACTTCCCGCTACGCGGGTCGTGCTGTTCCGCTCGTACGTAATATGCTTCTTACAACTCTTGTTACGTAATATAATATTGAATAGGCCTAATAATAATAATAAAACAGTATTATGCACAGTCTACAAAATTAATTTACAACAGAATAATTTGTTTAAAAAGAATAAATTTAATTTAAAACTTGTCCAATTTATTTATGTTACACAATTAAATTTATTTTACAGGGTGTTATACATGCGGCAACAATTAAAGAGTTTATTCCATGGCCTATTCTAGGAATATTTTGTTCTACGAAGATTTCTGAAAAGCCCCTGTGTTTTGAAGTTACAGCCTGAACAAAATTTTCGACAACCATATTCGATATTTGTAGACATCATTAATGTTAATAAAAAAGTATGGCGTACGCGAATGAGTTTATTAAGTAAAAAAATAATGAGTTTATCAAGTATTAAAAATTGTTGACGATGACTTGGAACGGCTGTTTTATCTACTAACGTACCAGTGGATTTCATTTGAATACGTCTCGTCAGTGATCATCACCTGTATCAGTCGCAGTTGCTTACATTGATTGAAGTTTGGCTGTCTAACGTGTCTTTAATAGTTGGTGTAGTCCTCTACCATGTATACGAACTCCAAGTTAACTGACATAAATCTCATGTATGGGCTTGCTTATGGTAACTTATTACAAGCTAGACGATTGTACATTGAACGGTTTTCATTCATCGGCGTCTTTCTGAAACAGGCATATTGAAAGGAAATGAATAGCCATGGCGAGTAATGAGAGAAAGAATCTTGCAACTAGAACAGGATGTGCTGGAAATGATAGAGTACTTCTACGCGATAAATTGCCAATACTTTGAATGTTAGTAATTGAACAGTTTGGAAAATTGTTACGGGGAATTTGTTGTATCCATGCCACATTCAACGTGTTCAGGCACTACTACCTGCTACTTATCGTCTACGTATTGCGTTTTGTCAATGGCTTTTGCAAATTTTAGTGCTAACACCTCAATTCCTGACACAGATTCGAGGTGCTCGATCCCCAGACTTAAACCCGCTGGATTATTTCTTATAGGGCTCTTTGATGTCATTAGTTTACGATACTCCAGTGGAGAATTTGGACGAATTGCGAAATCGAATAATTGCTGGGTGTAACACAATTAGAAACAACCCTGATGTGTTCGAAAGATTTAGGCACTCAAGGGTGAGAAGATTGAATGCTTGTGTCCAGGCTGAAGTCATTTCGAAGATCTATTGTAGATTAAGCAATTTTACATTCAATTTTTCATAATAAGTTACTGTCGGAAATTTTGTTTACCCTTTATCCTCGAAACTAAGGATTTTTCAGAAATCGTTATAAGACACAATATTCTCAAAATAGGTCAAGGAATAAACTCTTGAATTTTTGCCGCATGTTTACCTAATACAGTGTATAATATGATTTTAAATATTACTCAGTAAATTAGTCAAAAACATCTTTAGTGTAATTTCGCAAGAATTGTGAAAACGAACTTATGAAAAATTACCATTTCAAGATTCGCATAAACCCTCTGTACTAACTCCTTATTTCCGTTACTTCGACTAAATTAATACTTGGCTCGTACTTCAGGTTGTTTATGTCAGCTATTTTCATTAAGTACACCTTCCCCTTTAATATATAGAAAAAGTAGTCAAGTGGGGTAAGATGTGCTGAACGAGGAGACCATTCCACCTGACCACGTTTAGCAATTATATTAGATAAATGGTTAATTATCTAATTTCTTACTACCAATATATGGCGATCAGCGCTACATTCGGTTGATACCATTAGGGTATCTCTCAATAGTTGTAAGATTCTTAAAGAAAAATAGTCTCAGTACATTATCCTGCTGGAACACATCTCTAGTCATTTGTCATCCAGGGTTATCAGGTATTGTGAGATTAGAAGTTGTGATGACGAATTGTAAACTAGTATATATAAAACTTTTTTTAATTTAAAATACGATGTGGTTGTGATTGTTTTGAAAAAACCAGCGCCATGACGGTTCTTAGAAGACATTTTTTTTAAGCTACCATACAGCTGTACTATAACCTTTTTTAGTTCCTTTCGGTTAGTTCCATTCATGTCGTCATTCAGAATGGAGTTTGGCAAAGATACTGTCCATTTATTTAAACATTCTATCAACTTGTCCACTATGGAAAGTCCAATTTTAATGCTCTAGGAAAATGATAATTGAAAATATATACTATCTTGCGATCAGACTATTCCACCTCTACCGAGTAATCTTTTATCTAGTTTTTTTTAAACATTGTGATAATCGAAAGAAAGAAGATCGTAAAGACAACATATAATTGAGCCGTGTACTTTGAAAGCAGTGTAAGTCCGTTTGACAAAAAAATGAGTTAATGATAAAAATGAATACAATTTATTATGAACTTTTCGAAGATAATCAAATAAAATTTTCATTATTTTTATCAGTACAAATTTTCGTAGTTAATGAAGTTACAAATATAATTACTTTGAAAATGGTACCAGTTCAAGTCCACTTTCCTCAAAGACAAACTCCTTGTTGCTTCTTGTTGCTTGAAGCATTTACAAAATGTAACCAAGCAACAACATGTAATATCCTACAGCGATATGTGCATTGGACAAAATAAAAATTTGAAATTGGCTTTAATGTGGCTTAAAATTGTTCAGATCCCCAAGAACTCCATAGAAATTATCGACCATAAATTTTTATATTCTGTTACTTCACTCTTATCTACCAAATGTTGCCGTTTTGGAACTATCGAATGTACTATAAGAAAAAACGATTTAATGTATGTTCCTAAAAACTATTATACTATCATAAAACAATGCCGAACATATAAAAAGTTTATTTTGCATAAAATAAAACAAGCAGTTTTTTTTCTACAAAACCATTAGAAGAAGCAATTCTAAAAAGGCCAAAAAATATCAATGTTGAAAAAGTAAATTGGTTGAAGATATGTTAGATAAGGGTTTTAAAGAGCGAACCATATATAATGTTCTATAAAACTTCACGAATATTTTAAATCACTAGAATTTAATGCCCTCATAGGGTAGACCACAAAACTTTGAAAATATAGTACTAACACGTTTATATCATCATTTGATTGATTTATTACCATATATTCCTACAATACATCATGACTATTTTCAAAAATTTGATCATAATGAATACAGTTAAAATGTAATAAGAGTAAAAGTATAACTAATTTTGGTTAAATAATTTGTTGAAATAGAGTGATTTTATTTTGTTATTTTTATTTTTATTTAGTGTTGAAGTATTTAAAAAAACAATCATAAAAAGAAATTGGTTTGTTTAAATTGAGATCCCGTAGTTAATATTTTGTAAATGTAAGATTTTTTCTTTTTGCTGTCTTTGAAAGTGGTGTAAGTTCTTTATGATGTCATCAAAAAGTCATTAAAACTATAAATTTTTACTAATCAGATTTAAAAAATGAATGCATTATAAATTTATATCAATTAAACATTAACAAAAATCGTGTTATAGCATATATCCATATTTTTCAAGTGAAAAACCTTAAATATCTCCATATAAAATAAAATACACTTACAAAGTGGTGAAGAAAACGGCTCAATTAGCGATTAAGAATGAGGGTCATACATGGGTATTTTCTTCAAAAATTAATAATTTTAGAAGAAAAGAACCAAGTGTTTTATTCTTAATTTAAAAATCCTCAAACGCAACAACTCTAAAACATTCAATTTGTGATGTTTTCTATGCATCCCGACTACAGTAAAAATATAGGAAATATATGCACATGCAAAAAAAAATAATTTAATTGTAATGTAATGAAAAATAGTCCAATTGCCACATTTTGATTAAGTATATTATTACATTAAATCTCGAAAATTAAACAATTAAATCAAATTTAATATTAAACAATTTTAAATAAGTAGGTATGACCGTACCGAATCCCTTAGAGCAATCTTTCAAATATTGCCCTTCCATATTTCTAATTAATCCTAATCTAACTTCTTAACTTCAATAACATTTTAATAAAATTGTACCTACTCGACGTTAATTTAAATTTGCCTTCGTAATGAAGCATTCCCATTTCAATCTCAGTTTACTAATGTGCTTTTCTCGTATACGACCTTCCAGTACATTCTCCTTCAATATATCAAGGGAACAAAAAAGCTAACGTGCAAAACCGAGGCTGAATGCACTTCACGTTTCTATTTTTAGTTTGTCTTTGGGATTTGATCGATACTCCCGCATTTTCAACTAAATAAATAAAGGTCAAATTTATTGACAAACAAATATAACAATATTTCTTAAGCGATGGTGATATAATTCATATTCAATGAAGATGAATGAAACAGTGCCTATAGTATTTATTTAAAAAGTTATATTGTTACAAAATACTTATTTTTATACACAGGGTGTTTGCGGTCTTGTGACTTCAAGGGGTCATTTCCCCAATTCCATTTTCAAAAGGTGATCAAACATCTTAAAGAAGGTCATTAACCTTAAATGTCTTAACAAAAGTTGCACAATACGAGAGATAATAATAATAACAATAGCGTTTTTTGATACTACAATTATCTATAATTATGTATTTACGTATATGATTTAATTTATAATAGTAGTAATAGTAGTAGTCACTTCTGAGGTGTAGGCCTCTCCTAAACCTTTCCATACATCTCTATTTCGCGTCTCTCGCATCCATAAGGGTCCACATCTCTGGTTGAAGATGTCTCTCCACCTTTTGCTTGGCCTTCCTGTTTTCTTTTGTCTCTCGGTATCCATTCTGTTAAACGTTTTGTCCACTTATATATCCTACAAATACTTGCTGCCCAATGTAATTATCCTATTTTGTTGTCCAATAATAATGTTCTTACATTGATGCTAGGTATGTAAAGGTTTAGTGGTTTTTGTCTTTTGTTTATGTTTTTGTTGCTAATCTTGTTTGATCGGTTTTTATTGTGATTTAGGAGGTGGTAGTCTGACTCATCCACGGTGACCGGCCGGCTTGGTGAAGGTAGAGAGGTTGAAGGGGCGCCAGTTAAGTTTTTGGAATAACTTCCTTATTTACAGTTGGTACTGTCTAGTTGTTAGTATTATTGTCCTTTCTTTTCCGCATTCTTTTGCGGTTTATTTCTCAATTTCCTCAGGTGATTAGACATAAAACGCTTGTTTATGTTTCTTTCTGTGGGTATCTGGCCTTTCGACTCTCGTGCTTTTAGTGTCACAATTTTGTCGTAGGGCAAAGCTGCAATTTTTTTCGCGCATGCATAAGTTCTTCTTGTAAGTTTTTCCATTTTTGAAGCACGCTAGGTGGAAAATCTTCTTTCACATAAATATTTGTACTATATGTACTAATAAGGGGGATATTCCTGTTTATACATACACACATATATATATATATATATATATATATATATATATATATATATATATATATATATATATATATATGATAAATGATTAGTTTTCTTAAATACAAACGATAAATTATCAGAGAATTATAGGTAGGTTAAGTAGGACGATGATAGTAACTTTTCCCATCTCTCAAGCCGTTTCATCAGTTGTTACTGCAAATTCAAAATAAATTCCTCGGAATAAATCGCTCTTTTTTTTAATACCCCCAATGTGGACATCGAGGCTATTTTTTCAGTCCTACAAACACTGAAGCCATGTGGCCTATTGTGATTTTTCACATTTTCGATGATTCATCTATTGGATGGTTGTTCTTATATAGAGAGACTGTATGAAAAATACGACGGTTCCTTTCTCCCTTTGCAATGATGGTTCAAAGTAATCTTGCCCCACTTATCATTTCCAATGACAAGTTTGGTAGATTACTTTCCTTCCTGGTACCATTACTGCTCCTAATCATTAATATGGTACGAGTGCAAGGTTGTTGAAAGTTGCTACCCCCCTTTTGATTGTCTAGGAAATGGTCTCAAAGATTACAGAATCATTGTCATTACACATTTATCACATAACACATTATATTGACAATTATCATTGTCAGGTTTGAAATGCTTGTATCGTTTGTCTAGTGTGTCTCTCTGTAAAGTTGGTATGTTAGTTGTCACATTTGTTTTATCCAAACAAATGTGGTCGGACACCGCTCGATTGAACTCGGTACCTCAGAATCATCAGCTAACGCTCTTACCTATAGGCTACGATGCCGACCTGAAACTTAACGACAAGGAACTTAAAAATATCCATATTACCAACAGCGAATACGTTGACATATTGTTAATTTATAGAAAAGTACTCCAGAATTCTGCAGCTGCAAGTCGATTGCACGCTGAATGGTTTCCTAACACCTAATTTACGACTCTAGTAATCCGTGCACGAAAATCTGGTGTACAGGAACACGTCAGGGTCGAGGTGGTGGATCTGGCTGGAAACCACGAATTTTTGATGCCGAAGAGAAATCTTATACAAAAAGTACAGGCTTTACAACATACAAGATCATCCTTTACGTTTACTATTTTGCCGATGGTTTCTACAAAAACATGCTGAAATTCCAAAATTTTTGTTTACACTTAACGGCATAAATAACAGTCTTAATAATCATATTTAGGCTGTCGAAAATCCACATGCTGTTCGTCGTATAATTTCCAGTACAGATTTTCGATAAACATTTGGGACGGACTGGTCAAAGAACAAATTTTTGGCCCCCATGAGTTGTCAAATCGATTCACTGGAAATGATGCAAAATGAGTTGATAGAACTATTGGAAAAAGATCTTTTGAATGTACGTCGACAAATGTGGCTTCTTCAAGATGGCTCACCGCCGCATTTTAATCGATCAGTTCGCCAACATTTAGATTATGTGTTTGAAAATATGTAGATTGGTCGAGGTGGAACTTTTCCATGGCCTTTTCTGTCACTCAATCATAATCCCCTTGGTTTTTTTTGAGTATTGGTTTAGATGAGCTTCGTAACCGAGTTGAGACAGCTGCGGCGACAATTCAACAGCAAGACTAAGCCTAGTAAATTATACCAATGCATGGATAAGTCAAGTGAGACTTTGCGCTCAAAAAAATACGGCGATACCTTTGAACATCTAGTGAAAAGTGGATTCTAAAAAAAAATAACCTGTTAAACCCGATATATCAATTTTTTGTTTGTTTTATATTTTTATGTTGAAACTTACTAAATATTCTCTGAGCACTATTTTAAGGTTTTTTTGTAAATACATTGAGAAATAACGCATGTTCCCTTATGGGACCTCTAGGCGTTAATTGGATACAAAAGTTTACAAAATAAACATTCTTAGAAATGTAAAAACAAAATCTTAATGAGTATGATATTTTGTGAAACATTCAATGTAAAGTCCAATTTTACACTTTGCACACATTGTTCGGCCTCTGCTGGAGCAGTCGTCACCACATCGTATTCTTTGCTCCTCCAGAACTGAAATGACATAATGGTGCAGCCCATAGCAATTGTCTTTCCTCACATGAAAGTCGCTCCGTGTCGTGTTTGGTACCCTCCCAGGAGCTCTTGGCGGTACCTGGTATCTCCGGAGTTATGTATAAAATTGTGTTATAAGAATCAGCTCAAATACTTATCTAATAGTGAAAAAAATTTAGTAATAAATATACCTGATAAATATTTTTTCGAAATTATAACTAAGTAATTTTTCGGTCACTTTTTCTATAGAGTCCATATTGGCCAATGCCATTTCTTTGATCGTATTCCTATGCGGTAGCTAAAAATAAGTTTGTAATTAGTTTGGTGGTAATTTATTATTTCTCAACTAATGGGATAACCCCATATTTTTGCTATACTGCATGATAAGGTTCGGCTGTGAAATTGCAACGAATTTCTTATCTTTTCTGCTAAACCTTTCTGACTGGTTCTACTCCAAAACAGGTACTAGCCATTGCGACGACGTTGTTATCCATCCACTTTACATACATTATACCACTTTCCTGTTCCAAAGTTAAAGAAAACTTCCCCCTCTCTTTTTTGCATCTCTTTCTTAAAAGAGGTGTTGGGTATATATTTTCTTGGTAAATTAATTTTCCGTAAGCTACCAGTCATTTGCGTTGAGTATACATAAAAGATTTCCACTAGTTAAAAGGTTATCAAAAAAAAACTTGTATCTAAATAATGTATTACTCATTTATTACTCATGCGGTAAAAGTACTATCTTGGCGCACGTTTTTTAAAGCGACAAATACCATTTTTTGCTGTATTATGCCCACATAACTTGGATAACAAACGCAAATATTCGTTAAGTTACATTAAAAAATAACAATAAAATAAATAAAAGAAACACAATCCAAACTACGATTTTAAAAAAGTGACCTGAAAGTGACTGAAATTTTGATTCATTCACTGCGTTCGTGCACCCAATTCTGTGTGACCTCTCAATGTGTGACCAATTGACAACATACCGTCCTAGTTGCAAAATATACTATTTTGGTGACCCAATTCATCAATCATTTGCAAAAGTGATGCTGTAGGTTTTCCAAATACCTGCTCATATTTTGGGATTGATCTGGGATTTGTGCGTTGATTAATTGCACACATTGTTCGGCCTCTGCTGGAGCAGTCGTCACCACATCGTCTTCTTTTCTCCACCGGAACTGAAGTGACATAATGATGCAGCCTATCATAGCAAATGTCTTTGCTCACATGAAAGTCGCCCTGTCGCCTTTGGTACTCTTCCAGGAGCTCGTAGCGGGACCTGGTATCTCCTGAGGTATGTCTAAAATTGTGTTATAAGAATCAGGTCAAATATATTTCTTATAGTGAAAAATTTAGTAATAAACACCTGATAAATATTTTTTTCGAAATTCTAAGAAAATTTTCAATTTATCTATGTCTATGCATTTTGTATTACTGCGTCTATTAGATATGAGAATATTGGCCAATACCACTTCTTTGATCGTTTTCCTATGCGGTAGCTAAAAATAAGTTTAGTGGTAATTTATTCTACCTCAACTAATGGGATAAGATATTACCACGATATATTATTGTCCATCTGTTCTGTACCTCCATATTTTTGCTATACTGCTTGATAAGGTTCGGCTTTGAAATTGCAACGGATTTCTTATCTTTTCTGCTAAACCTTTCAACTGGTCTGACTGGTTCTACTCCAAAACAGGCACTAGCCATTGTGACGACGTTGTTATCCATCCACTTTACAAACATTATACCACTTTTGTGTTCCAAATTTGAAGAAAACTACCTCCTTTATTTTTTCGCAACTCTTTCTTGAGAGAGGAGATGAGGTATATATTTTCTTGGTAAACGATTTTCCCGTAAACTGCCAGTTCCTCCATAGCCATTTGCGTTGAGTGTACATAAAAGATTTCCACTAGTGAAAAGGTTATAAAAAAAAACTTGTATCTAAATGATTTACTACTCATGCGTTACAAGTATTATCTTGGCGCACGTTTTTTAAAGCGACAAATGCCATTTTTAGCTGTATTATGTGTTACCCACATAACTTTGATAACGTACGCAAATATTTAATGTCGTTAAGTTTACAATCAAAGAAACAATTAAATAAATAAAATAAACATAATCCAAACCTCGTTTTGAAAAAAGTGACGTGAAAGTGACAGAAATTTTGATTCGCTACAAAATGAAAATTAAAATTAAACAAAACGTTTTAAAATGAGTGTAAATTATATGGGGATACCGGATACTGATCAGAGTTCTTACGACGAATCCACACCAGCGGAGACAATTGAAAAAGGAAATTCCTCATTTTTGAATCTATCTTTTGTGGATGGTCCCTGGATTGGACCAAACTTGTAAGATACGTCTCCTCGCATGAGTTATAAAAGATATTATCTGCAACACTATCAATTATCATGTCTCTCTATATTATCATGTCTGCAATATTATCAATTGCCCTCTTGAGCACTCACTTCGTTTGTGTGGCCAATTTTGCTCTCGAGACCAATTGACAACATACTGCGCTAGTTGTAAGATATACTATTTTTGTCACCAAATTCATCAATCATTTGTAAAAGTGGTGCTGTAGGTTTTCCAAATACCTGCTCATATTTTGGGCTGGATCTGGGATTTGTGCGTTGATAAATTTCAAAATTTATAGGGTATCCACTGGGAGTATTGAGTCAACAAACCTTGTACCCAAATCGAACAGGCTTGCCACGAATAAATTGCTTCCATCCGTGGCGACCGAAGCAACGAATCATTGACTCATATTTTTTTTCTGGCCCGAAATGTACAAAAAAAAAATTTTTAGTTGATTTGCAAGTGGTATAAGTTTGTACAGCTTGACTGCTGTATCGAGTTTCAAATATTGATTGGTAAAATATTGATACCTCTAAGCCTCTAAGGATAAGTATTCAATAAAGACTTTCAGTTCTTAGATGGAAAGTTGTATTATGTTCTCACTATTGTGTAGTAAGGCGTAATTGGCAGATTCTGTTATAATAATTTGCAGTAAATTGTATAAATCGTACTGAAAAAACAAATCAAATATTTCGACACAGCTATTATATCCAGAATAGTCTGCTGATACGAACTCTGGGTTGGTAGATTGCAAATCGCCTCTAATAAATTTGGGTTCACTAACCTTGTTCCTCAAGCGTAGGGTGTTTTCACAAGGCTGTGTTAAAATCTCGTCCAACTGTTCTATTTATAACCCAACCCTCCGTTTGTCAATAAAATCAATTTCTGCAGGAGCCATAAGCTGTCTGCTATTTAGGTTGTCCGCCATCCCCCCATCATCTTCCTCAGATGAATCCTCGTTTGTCAAAATCCTGTCAGGCAGCTCTGTATATATACATATATATTTATATATATATATATATATTATATATATATATATATATATATATATATATATATATATATATATATATATATATATATCTATATATATATATATATATATATATATATATGTATATATATATATATATATATATATATATATATCTATATATATATATATATATATATATATATATATACGAGGGTTGGGGCAAAAGTCATGGAAACTATTTTTTTCTTGAAGATACTAGTCCATTTGGAAAATGTGACATATACAGACGATAGGACAAGTTCTTAACTACATGTGTGGATAATGAATAGCACTGAAATATCGTAACACACTAATTTTTTACGGTAGTATACAGGGCAATATGGACTTCACCGTGCTAAAAAATGATAACACAGTACACATAAGGTTGACATGACACACCTGGGCCCAAAGACCTTCAATGTAGTCCCCTGCTAGTGTCACCACACGCTGGCCACGGCATTTGCCGCACTATGTGTGAATCGGGTCATCTGTTGGCGCACAGCATTAGCAATGTCCTCTCGTGTTGCAAACCGCCAACCACGCATTGGTTCCTTAATCTTGGGAATGAGATCAAAGTCACAGGGCGAAAGGTCAAGAGAATACGGTGGGTGCTCCAATTCTTCCCATTCCCAACGTCGGAGTAGCTGCCGTACACACCCTGCTATATGTGGTCTTGCATTGTCATGAAGGATTATTGCACTGTCCCGAACATTGCTCATAACTGGTTGACACACGTCCTTGCTGAAACTTTCCTACCTACCGTGGTACTGTAAGATATAGTAGGTCATTATTCCCAAGGGCTTCTACTAATTTACTGACATTCCATCGCATTTCTCCCTCGGAGAACGGCTATTTTGTTGTTAGCGCGCTGCTCAACACGGGTTACTTCTATCTCGCACGACACTCAGCAACTGTCTGATGTCAGAGCCCACGCTGCGCTACTCAGCAACAGCAACATTTACTTCATCATATGCAATGCATAATGCCTCCTGAAGTGATATTCCGCTAAAATAAAATACTTGGTAAAAAATAATATTTTGTTTAGGGTAACGCCTAAAGCGCACAATGGGGAACACCAATGTTATCGCTAAAATTTTGAGCAATTATGACGGTAGTGCGCAAATTACCAAAAATCACATACAACACTGGAGTCATACTAAGCTAAAGTATAGAATATAATTTTCTTCTAATGCAGTCTAATGAAACAATAATACTTACACCAACATAGAGTCCATATATTCCATTACAATTATTATTCACTCTCTTTCAGCACTCTAAAAAATTGAACGAACACGCACCTATACGCGTGCGACACACTTGTTTACCATTACTGAGTAACAACAAACAATCTAATACGCGCCAAATCACACCACGCACCATCCCCACCTTTTTAAATAGGTTAATGTTTATCAGTTCCATATGGAACCTTTAGGCTTTAATGGGTTAAACAAAGAAAGGAACTAAACATTTAAAAGAGTAATATATCCCTTAATACTGAACTTGTTTTAAGACATTTTTACATTATTTAACCTTTTAAGATATTTATTCACCTCTTAATAAACTAAAAACGACGTAAACACCCTGTATTTTAAAACTAAACTGTTATATGAAATATGATTATTCAGAAGAAAAAACATTTCTTGAAACGACTTACTTGATTAAATTTGAATTATTAAAAAAAATATTAAAGGTAAAAGATTCGTTTTAATTCACTGTAACAGGCAGTTGTGATTCACATTGAAACCAAATGACTTAGTTTTCCGTATTTTTAAACGACAATGTCTGCTCGACGACAGTTTCCTTCAGAGGGGTCAATGGGAAATTATCATAGACTTATAAAGTTTTTTATTTCCGCTTTTTTGTGAACTAAACCTGAAACTTTGTGAACTCTTGAGTTATGAGTTATGAAATAAATATGACATGCAGAAATTATCATTATATGCGAAAAGAAATAAATTCAGACTTGAGAAGTAGATAGAACTTAAAAAACAATATATTTTCAAATAGCCCTTTTCTCCCAAAATTAAAAATTGTTCATTCATTAAATAACGGAGAACAATTAATTTTAATTCAAATTTTTAGTAGTTTTAATTTAGGTCGAATGCAATTTAGTAAAAATGATCACTTTTTATATTAAACTTTTTTGCCGTACGGTATCTTAAAGGGAAAAGTGATTTTCCTTTGAACTTGATGGCTTTAATTAAATTTCGCTTATAAAACGATGCGTTTTTCACTTTCTGTTTCTTATTGCTAACTTCGTCTCTTTGCAGATAGAACCTTTAAAATCTGAGTTAAAAAACAAAGTGTAAGGAATTTTCTTTTCCAGATCCTTCGCATATTCTTCATTTTACTCATAATGTCCTATATTTTGGCTAACTAGTAATGAGTCCGATTAGCTAGGATTAATAGGATTAATACAATGATGTTCTATATAAAGAATGGCGAACGTATGATGCGTGTGTCACTAAAATTGCTGGCAAATGAGCGTTTTGATTTTTTTGTAGATTTTATAAAAAAGTACATGGTACAACGCATGTTATGGGTGTGGAAATGCACGATATTGTGGATGAAATATCCTTGTAATTAAAAAGAAATTGCATGCTGCGTAATTTATTTCAATTTTTATAATTTCATAAAATTTTTCTGATGTTTGATAATAATTCGCTGTGTATTTTGGCATTTATTTAAAATATGAATATATTATTTGAAGTAATTTGATTAAATATTTTTTTTAAATTAGATATCTACATCAAGTTACTTTCCCACAGAATCGCGGTCTATAACATTAATTATTATAGATAGGGTCTTACAAGAAAAGGTTTCATTCATATTTGAGGCCTTGAATCGATTGCGGGCCATTGGCATAGACTTTATCTTTCACTTTGCCCCAAAGAAAAAAGTCTAGAGATGTCAAATTGAGGAAACTTGTTAGGAAACAAAATGAATTTACGCCGTACAATTAAGTCTAAACAATTCCTTAGTAATAAATAGTATTTTTTTTTAATTGTACTTGAATAATTTCAAATAATATAAACCAGTATAATAGAAGCTAAATCAGCTTATGAATTTCATAGATTAATTAAATAAATTTCTAATTTCCCATAGAAATTATGTAATTAAATGCAGTGGGAATAATCGAAATGACGCCAATAGGATAGTTAACCCATCATCAAGTTGAAAAGGGTATCTAATTTCAATCAGCGTTTCCAGTAAATAGCAGTATATCTATATAATGAGCTAATTTATATTCAATCAAAATGTGCGTTGGATTTTAGAATGACTCTGTGCGGTTTAAATTATAATCAGCGTCAATCTTATGTAATATGAAATTAAATTTATGTTAAAGCTACGCGACCAAAGAGGATTCGTAAAAGTCGTAGGGATTATATTTACGAGTGAAACGCGTGAAACTCATTCTTATCTTGTGGGGAACATTAATCGTGAAAGGGCGAAGGTTGCCACCTCAAACATCTGCGCTCACATTATAAACAGGGGGAATAAGATTTTTACGAGTGAATTACGATTTCCAATGCAAGTCATAATTAGAAAACTTTAAAATTCAGTGCCGCCATAAATCAAAAATATTTTGTTCTCGTAAAATATTGAATTCAGTTAACACCAGTTTTATTGGCTTATTAAACACCGAATTATGGCGAAGGTGCCGGGTTACAAAAACAATTTTTAATTTTCTTATGCTGTGTACACATAAGGTATTTTTACCGCGAGCCATAAATGTTTCTTAAAAAATCTTGAAACAAAATTAAAAGACTAAAAATATATTATTTTGATTATTTTATTACACACTAAAATGTTTATGTCACTGATCTTATCACAAATTTAATAAAAATATATACTTCAAAACTTTATACTTAAAACCTAATATTTAATTTAAATTC
This sequence comes from Phosphuga atrata, assembly GCA_944588485.1. Lineage (NCBI taxonomy): Eukaryota > Metazoa > Arthropoda > Insecta > Coleoptera > Silphidae > Phosphuga > Phosphuga atrata. Next base: position 32,429,237 of record OX155898.1, read on the forward strand.
TTGTTTATTTGAACTATTCGCATTAAAAAAATTCAAGACGCAAAAAAGGTTTTCCCTTAATTGGAAATTCAATCACCTACTAAATCCTATTAAACTTATTTAATTAGATTTAGTGACATGAAAAAATATAATTAACTTTAGACGAAAAACAACAACAATTAAATTGGTTATTGTTTACAAGATGCAAGAGTGAGGTTTGTTGTCGTTATGTCAATCAACATTTCTCTACTAGATCGTAATTTCAATCCGCGCACACAAATAGAATGTTTTACGTCGTTCTGCTTTATTATATGAATTATTCATACAATTTTCACGGGAAAATACAAAAATAGAGTTGCAGAGAAAAAGCAGGGAAAGCTCCTATTTTCATTAAAAATTATTCATATGGAAATCAGGAAAGTTTTAGATTACAATCAAATTGTTTCATGATTACAGTTTAAAACTTTGACACGCCTGAAATAATTATGTAATTATTAATAAAAATCTCGATTAATTTAATTCTGTTTTTTCCCACATAGTTTCATAGGTCTATAAAGGATTCCCTGCTTATACTTTCCTTTCTATTTGCTGATTAATTCAAGCTATATACTTGTGTCTGTCTAGTCCTGTCTATATCATCTTGTCTTAAAACAAATAACTGCATTGTCTAATTTTACCAGGTTATTCGTTCAGACTTACCGCTCCAATTATTGAATATAACATCCTGTGTATCAAGAATCCTTTCTTTAACCTCCTGTGCCCGTAAATGGATAATACCATAGTGAACGCGGGAAGCTACTAGTTTTTGGCATGGACAACAAGGAATTCATTGTCAATACCGATATCAAATTCTCACTATTTTCACATGTGAATAAAATATTCTAAGAATATTTTATAAACAATAGCCTATCAAACATTCTCGGACGAGAATGAGATATTGACGTAATGTATAAACAATACGGCTTTAGGTAGGAGCAAAGAGCAATGAAGACATCAAGTCACAAGTCTATCATACCCAAGTCCATCAGGCACTGGCAAACAAATTGAAAGCTATAGAAAATGATAAAGTATGCTATATAATATGATAAAGTAACTGCAGCATTATATCTACCTCTCCAAAACTCTGTTGAACATTATATAATATGCAACAAACTGGAGCGTTATGGAATAAGGGGAGTACAACTCAAGTTAATCAAATCTTATCTCGCTAATAGGAAACAAAGAACTGCTGATTATGACGAAGATGGAGTTCTTATAAAATGCAATGAAAATTATGCGTTGAGGAGGCATCGCAAGGAACAATTTTGGGTCCCTTGTTGTACGTATTTTATATATTAACCAGTCGCCAAAAGTAGTAGCAATAATTCTTAGAAGGAAACATCTATATAGGATGTATATATATATATATATATATATATATATATATATATATATATATATACTATAGTAGGAAAGTACTATATAGTATAGTATTATATAATATATAGTACTATAGTAGGAAAATCATTGATATTTCAAGAACCGATAAGAGATGAGTGAAAAATGCAAATTAAAGATTACACAGGAAGACTAGAGACCTGGTTTACAGAAATCAATGTACTGTTAAATGTAAAAAAAAAACTAAATTAATTAGTTTTAACAGAACAAAACATTGTCTCAGTTTAACAAACTAATTCAGTTTAACAAACAACACATCGCATCATAATCCATTGTATCTTTTCATAAGGTGAAGATTTTTTTTGTGAAGCTTGGATCAAATATTGGATTCGTATCAACATTGGATTGGAATGGCTCATAAAACAATACTGCAAAAAATATGGCAAAATATAGTTATCACTCATTTATTCAGTCTAAAATGGCATATATGGACTAATCGGTTGACTTTGTTTTAGGTCACACTCTGACTACAGCGCCAGTGTAAATTTTTTTTTGACAGTCAATATGTAAACAAACCAGTAATTATAAACATTTACAAAATTGGTAAAAGTATGGGTATAAACATAAAAAATCTAAGTGTGCGAATAAAGTTCAATCAATTTTGACATAATTAATATTCCTAAATTTGTTTTTTTAGTCTCTTTTTTAAAGCAAAAAATGTCTTTCAATTTTCATATTGACAATATTAGAAATGCGACACCAGCTCGGTGGTGAAATGGCTGATGCAAGTGGGCTTTGTTGCAAATTTATTTTGGTCCATTATATTGGTCCTGTGCGTGTGGGAATTATGAAATTGAAGAAAGTGACAAAAAAAAGATGGTTATCGGTGGAGAAACATGACATTACTAGAAGCCTTCGGAAGGAAAGTTGGTTTGAGTTGAGCCGTCTCTCCTGTACACAAATTCTGATAGTAACAAAAAGCTGTATGGGGAGGGTAGCCTTAAAAATTATTGCCAATAATGTTAAGGTTTGTCCTAAATACATTACAAACTAGTGACACTTCTGTAGGGATGTTTGCACAGAAATGTGTATAAGGGGGAACTGTGGAAATTGACGAAAGTAAATTTGGAAAGAGGAAATTCCACAGAGGGAAACATGTTGAACAAAAATGGGTTTTTGGAGGGATCGAGACAGGGACGAACAAACTTTTCATGGAAGTGGGAAGTGGACGCAGTAAGGCGTGAAATATAGAAATAAATTGGCAATATATTAAACCCACAACACCAGTTGTGTCTGATTGTTGGAAGACATATGATTGTTTGGAAGATGAGTGCCACAAGAGAATGATTCTGTTTTATAGGGAATTCAAATTAGTAAATTTTATTGAAAATTAAACTATCAACAATACAATGTTTTAGATGACCACATACGTGCGATCATGGTATGTGATTATCTGAAATTCTATTTGATTTTCGAAAACAGAATTAAATGGAATGGGTGAGAAAGGACCTTCACTATGGATGTTGTGTTTGTTAATGTTTCCTAGATTATTTCTGGACTTGTTGCACACAAAATGCTACACTATTAAGCAAATTTAAATTTTCGTCACAATGCCTCATGAAGATTTCACAAAATTCCGAACGTCTGTCCGGATGATCTTCTGAGAGTTCGTGAACAAGTTGAACTTTCTATGGGTGCAGTTTTTCTTTTTTTAAAAACTACTACAAACGACTTACTAACATTTTCTTGTAAGGCAATTTCTGTCTGTAGTTGTGTGAGGGTTGTCTTCTAATGACAGCAACATTTCTTCGCATCGTCTTTGCAAATAAACTTTTCATCGTCTTTTTCTGTTCTTCCAAATTTTCAAGCATCCCTAACGCTTCCCGTTTCATTAAATTTTGTAACAATTCTGCTTACTGTGCTTCAGAAACTTACTGTACAACAGAAATTGCCTTACAAGAAAATGTTAGTCAGTCGTTCTCGCAATTGGAGATAACTGATTTGTTGTGGATTTTTATATAATATCCAATCTATAAATAATTCAGAAGGAAAATTCAATAAACTCCAGATTTTTAAATTATTTACGATGAATCCACAACCACCTAAGTTATATGGGTTAATAAAATTACCCAACGAAAATAAATCCATTCGCCCAGTAGTATCAAATATAAAAGCCCCTTGAAGAAACCTGTGCAAATACCTAATCAATGTCATATATGAACTAACCTAAATTCGCTATAAAAAAAAAAACTCATCCGAATTAATCAATAAAATCCGAGATATAGAAATACCCAGAAAGAACAAACTCATTTCCTTTCACGTCAGTAATCTATTCCCAAGTATACCCCCCAAGGCGGTTATAATAAAACGAATTCGAAGAAAATTCCATAAAAAACCCCGTCCTAAAAACGCAATTGCTAGAGAATCTAAATATATTTTTTACAAATAAATGACTGCCAATATCAAGCAGCTTTTTACAAGCGAACCAGAAGATTGGGAATGGGAAATCCCTTAAGCCCACTACTTGCTGAAATATTTATGGACAATGTTTAAAACACTGTTAGTAAACACCCATTATTTAAATATGCTGCGGGAATACTGCATATACCGGGTAAGATATGTAGATGACATTCTAATATGCTTACAACTATATTAACACCATTCACCCAAACATAGCATTCACAATTGGAACAGAAATTAACAAAGCCATCAATTTCCTGGATCTTACTATACTTCGTAACAATAACAATAAACATGTATTTTTAATTTATCATCCACTCAAAACGGACAACACAATTCACGCAAGCTCGTTTCGTCCCTTAACACAAAAGTTATCGGTATCTCGACAATTTTAATTCAGAAAAGAACAGAATTATCACTATAGCCCAGAATAATGGTATCCAATAAACATGGTGACTCAAATTTTAACCAAATCCCAAATTTCAAAACATATGCAATTTACCCCTAAACAGAATTTAAAACACCTACAAATTACTGCTCATTGGCGTATTTAGCAAAATTTCAAATAACATAAGCATGATCGTTAAAAAATAGACAGACCAAACAATCGAATTTAAAACAAATAACTCTATTTAAAATGACACGGAGAAACTGATGAAAAGTGGAACTCGGGGGCTTATAAGCTAACTCGCGAAGACTTATAAAGTTTACATGGGAGGACAAACAGGGAGGTTATTTGGACTGAGAATAAAAGAACAAGAAAGAAGTTACAAAAACAAAAAACAGACTCTACTTTTGCCAACCATTGTGTAGGTGCCGATATAATCTCACAAATTTAATAATAAATTTGATTTCTTACACTTTGAAATAGAAAGTAGAAAACTGAATTTATTATAAAGCTTAGAAATTAAAAAGAATGTAATAAAGAATATAATAAAAATTATCAATTTGAAAATAATTATTTTGCCCTAATACCTAAATGTATGTAAACTTTAACTGTAATGTAAAGTTTATTTTTTTATCATCCAAAGAAATTAAAATAATGCGAACACTAGAAAAACTCAACAAAGTGGATACATATGTGGTAGACTAGAGACATAAATTTCAATTTGTAAGACTAACGTGATTAGATTAGGTGGTCTAGACAGATTGGATAAAACTCTGTTAAACTGAACGACCATTTTAGACCACGCTCGACTAAAAGTATAACCAGTGCGGAAATGTAGATAATATATTAACAAAATGAAAAATAAATCAAATTGTCAGAGTGGCTAAAGTAATAAAATCTAAATAGTTACAAATATACTAAGTAATGCGATTAACTTGAATTGAATTGAAATATTGGGAAGCAAGTTTAATATGAGCAGTAATTGATTAACTAGAGTTAGCAAGAAAGATTGGACAACTTAAGTATGAACAGTAATTGCTATAGAACAATTTAAATATGAGTGTAATATTGTCAAAAGCTACAGAGCATGGTTTCCCGGCTGGGAATGCAGTGAGACATGTCGAACAATCTATTCAATTAAATTTAATTCTTTTTATCTTAAAATTAAATGGTTTGTAAGACCTACAAATTTGTTACAGAAATTACAAAAAATAAAGTAAAAGATGTTTTTAATTACCTACAAAGAAGGTGATGAACAATTTATTAAGACCTATAACATCATATAACGTTGACAAAACTTGTAGATTACATAACAACTAAAGTAAAGCGAGCCATGGTAGCCTTATGAACAATTTAATTACGGTGTTTAAAAATTATTATTTTATTGGCAAAATGTCGGACACTAACCGATCGGCACAGCACGAGGAAAGCAACAAAAAGTTTTAAAGTTGAAAAAAAATGCGAAGGTTTCAATGGACATTGAAAGGACACCGAAGTCACGAGCACACTGGAAAAAGATTATTGGAGGACGTAAAAGTCGTCTCGAAAATTGAATCAACTACTACGCAGCAGTTTACCCAAAAAACAAAGTAGTACGGAAGATAGCCAGATCTTTCTAGAAACTAGGAACTCAACAACACCCATTTAAGAAATTATATACAGGTGGAACCACTGAATAACAGAAACCGCAGCAAAAATTGAAAATATATAGCAAAACAGAAAACCACCCATCAAATCAACTGGGTATAAACGTCGCCCAAGTCATAAGCCAAGCGTAGATATTGCTCAACCCGTCCATGTCTTTCCTTGAGTTCATGGCTGCACCAGCGTAAATAAAAAAACATTTATAAGAAGAGTGTCTTAGATAGACGTGGCTCCCTTGCAAGGACTTTTAGGTCATCATAATTGACCCTATGGTCCTTGTCATTACAATGTGTTGCTAACGCGCAAGAGTGGGGTTTTAATCTGCAATCACTTCTGTGATTGACCAGTCTGCGGACAATCTTTGGCCGGTTTGACCAACGTACACCAGCTCACACTCAGCACACAGTATACGATAGACTAGATTTGGTTGCATTAATGTGGGGGTTAAGTCTTTGAGGCGACTGAAATATCTACTGGTGGTATTGTATCATTTATCTGCTATAATGGCTGGTACGTTTTTTGGGATCTCTTTTTCAACATGGAATTCTAATTCGGATTCATTTCATATCAAATCGTCTGATATATCGTAAAAGCTGATGTAAGAAATGCAATGCAAGCCCAAGCAATTCATTTAGTCAAATTAAAGAAATTAGGCTTTTCACTTCCTAAAAGCAATGTGAGATGTGTGGGAATTTTAATGAAATGTCTAGTGCTTTTATTAATGTTTAGTAGAATATCTGCCGAACTTTTGATTTTTGTTTTACAATAAATGCTCTTTCAAGATTTTTGTAAAAACCATAAATTGGACTACACAGGGTGTACAGAGTGTAAAGCAAATGCCACATTACCTTGTAGACGATGTTTTGATCCATTTTGCACTAGCTATTCGACTTTCTTTCAACGCTATAACGAAATGCATTTATTTAATTAACTACAGCACATTTTAAATAGTCCTCCACAACCTCCAAATACACTGCATGACCATGGATCACCCTCCGAATGAGAACGAACTGTTATCGAACTGGGGCAGGCCTCATTCGAAAGTTGTCCCGTCCTAATTTGGAAAGCCAAACTTAGGCAAATCTTTGGAAGTCCTAATTTCAACCAATGGAGAATTGTGACCGAAGTGTGGCGAGCCTCGTTCGAACCTTTTTTTTTTTTTATTTGTAGCCCTCCCGTTTTTTTTGAGGTCGTCAGCCCACCTCATCTGGGGCCGACCTCTTCCTCTTTTCCCTAGTAATGGTCTCCAATTCTGGATGGCGACATTCCACCTTAGGTCTTGCAGTCTGGCGTTATGTCCTGCGAATCTCCATTTTAGTCTGGCTGCATGTTATGTGACATCTGCCACTTTAGTTGTTTTCCTAATCCACACGTTTGGTCTTTTGTCCCTAAGATATTCCTCAACCATTTTAAGTTCGACGTTGTTTAGATTTACTCTTCTTGTGTCAGTGGTGTTTGTCATTGTCTGTGTTTTGCCAAGATTCATTTTCAAGCCTACTTTCTCTGAGGCTTCTGCCAATTGGTTTACCATAGTTTGGAGTCCTCGAATTCGGTGGTAATAATTATAACGTCGTCTGCATACCTCAGATTGTTCAAGTTTTTCCCGTTTATGTTTATCCCCATATTTGTCCAGTTCAGCTGTTTAAACACATCTTCCATAGCTAAAGTAAATAGTTTTGGCGAGATAATGTCTCCCTGTCGGACGCCTCTCCTGATCGGTATTGGTTTTGTGGTGCCTTCTAGTGTGATTGTCATGGTAGCTTGTCAGTAGATGTTGTGTATGAGGTTTTTATACCTGGTATCTATTCTGCAGTTGTTTAGTGCATTTTCGATAGCCCACAATTCTACGCTATCGAAAGCCTTTTCGTAGTCTATAAAGGCTAAATAGAGATCTAGATTGTATTCGTTGGCTTTTTCAAGTAGTGTTTTTGCGGTAAGCAGATGATCTGCTGTGCTGAATCCTTCACGGAATCCCGCTTGTTCTACTGGTTGGTAGGCGTCCATTTTTTGAGTTAGTCTGTTAGTTATGATACGCATAAATAGTTTGTAGATTTGTGACAGTAGTGATATGGGACGGTAGTTTCTAAGGTCTTTTCTATCTCCTTTTTTAAAGAGTATTAATACGTCTCTAATTTTCCATGCATCTGGTACATCTTCCTTATGCAGGCATTCGTTGAAGAGCGCCGTTAGTATCTCTATTGTTTCGTCAGCTCCCTCTTTCAATAGTTCAGTCAGGACTCCATCAGGACCAGGGGCTTTGTTGTTTTTCATTTGCGACAGGGCGTTCCCTATTTCATAACTTTCTATGTTTGATAAGTCTTCCGAGTTGATGTTCATAATTACTTTTCTTATGTTTGCTTTTTTCGGTATCGGGGACAATCTGTGTGTTGTATAAGACAGTATAAAATGTTTCAACTGTTTTTAGTATGGCTTCACTATTTCTTTCTTCTACTCCTTGTTGATTTTTTATTGATATTATGGATGGTTTACCTAGTGTTGGTTTTAAACATTTTATTCCGCGATTTAGTTCGATGACTCTTTCTATTTTGTTTTCGTGGTATTTTCTCAGGTCTTCTCTTACTTTTTTACGGATTGTTTTATTTAATTCTGTATATTTTACTGTGTTTCTGTTATTTCGTTCAATTTCTTTACGTCTTTCCGCCATGAGTTGTTTTGTTTCGTCGCTGATTTTTTGTTCTTTTACGGTCGCCTTTTTAGCTACTTTTAGTCCTGCCTGCAACAATAGTTCTGTTAGTTGACTATTGGTTCAATTAAGGTCTATTTTTTTATTTATGTGACTGAGTTTTTGCTATTATCTCTTCTAGTCTGTCTCTGTACTCGTGTCTGATTTTCCTTTCGATTCTACTATTTAAGCATATTTTGGCTATTAGCAGCCGATGATCACTGCCCGTTGTAAATTGGTTGAGTACCGTGATGTCCTTGACGATGTTTTTATTACTACACAAGAAGTAATCAATTTCATTTCTTGTTTTCCCGTTTGGCGACATCCAAGTCCATTTCTGTTTGTTTTTCTTTTTGAAGAAGGTATTCATTGCATTTACCTGTTGTTGTTCAAAAAATTGCATCATTCTTTGGCCTCGGTAGTTTCTGTTATCATACCCATAGTTTCCAATTTTGTTTTCTGTATTATCGAGTTTTCTGTCCAATTTTGCATTAAAGTCGCCCATGGTGATTGTGTGTTTTACCGGGGTGTCTTCTATAGCAGCTGTGATGTCATCATAGAACTCATCTACTTCCTCGTCGTCGTGTGAGGTAGTTGGTGAGGGCGTAGACTTGAATGATCTTGATTTTCGTGTTCATATTTATTTCTACAATTATGTAAGCCACGCGGTCTGATATAGCTTTGAAGATTTTGATGTGTGGCTTCAACTCCTTCTTAATGGGGAAGCCTATTCCTCCATATGTTTCATTTTCGCTGCCCCTGTAGTATAGTCTATTTCCTGATGTTATGGGGTTGTGGGGTCTATGTAGTTTTCTTCTCTTCGTTTCACTTCCGATAGTCCTACTATATTCCATTTGATCTTAGCTAGTTCTTCTTCGAGTTCATATAGCTTTTCGTCTTTTTCCATGGATCTGATGTTATACGTGGCGATGTAGAGTGTGGTGTTGGTTCCATTGAGTTTCTTTTTATTTGCTGTTCTTTTGCCTCCCCCAGAATCCGTGAGGCATTCCGAGTCGCACGACTCGGTGTGGGATTGTGGACGTTCCGTCCTACCCACCTGGGGTATATTCTTATGTTTTAAAGTCAGCATTATTTTGGGGGTAGTTGGCGTTAAAATACCTCGCCTGCCCAGCGTATTGGTGAATTTTGTTTAGGGTATTAGGAAGGAAATGTTAGGATCAGACAAGGACTAGGAATGGGACAAAGGTTTCTCCCGTATGGCATTGGGAAATCAACCAAGACTCGCGTAGACAGGGGCGCATCCCTGGAGTAGATCTGTCATCTATCGGGATCATAGATGAGTATCTACCCGCTACCTTATAGGTACCTAGGTACATAGGTACTAGGCACATAGGTACCTAGTTGAGAATTACATTTCCTTTATTCTCGATGGAACGGTTATACCGCCATGACTCGGTCGCCAGAGCCTCGTTAGTTATCTAGCAGCGGGTACCGCGTGCAGGTGAGGTTGACATTTGGGCCGGTCTTATTTGAGTGTTTTGCCGTCACCCCTTACCCACCCGTTCGAACCTTGTCCAGTTCTAATTAGGAAAACCGAAGAACGGCATGACGAAGAAATTCCAAACTAGTTTGTTATGAGGAAACACAAGAGTAAAACTAATTTAGGCGAATCTTTGGAATTCCCAACTACAACTTTATATTTGAATACTGGGGTGAAACTAATATCAATTATTATTTAAATCAATAACTGAAACAAAGTTCAGGTCTTTCCACACATGTCATGTCATAACCTATCATCGACAGCCCAGCACATGGTTTTCAAAATGTAAGTGTATTCCATTTTAAAATTCAAAAGAGAAAAACTGCACTGATGAGAGATATATCCCGAAACGCGTATGCAGATCTCTATTCACTTTCGTTAATTGGGAAGCTGTGATCTTAAAAACAATGTTATTTATCTGGTTTTTGTTTAGTGCCATGAAAATGGACAGAGATCTAGTAAATAGCATACAAATATCTGTTGTGTTGCAACATGAGATTTGTTTTCCAGCCTTAACAAAATTTAATAATATTATAGAGTTACGGAAAGGTTGAATATATTTATATATTCAAGCTATATTCCGCTTTAATAAGTTGTTACAGCCTTATATGGTTAATCAACGGTTTATCGAAGTTATTCACGCGAAATGCGGTTGTTATTAGGAAATATAAATATATCTTTGGAATTCCAGCACCATATCACATTGAGTTTCAGTACGCAAATGCGTCCACACACTTACTCCTTAAAAAAGACTATTTCCATTATAGACCAAGATATAACTTCAGTTACTATTCTATCAAATACTTTATAGTGCATCAAACATCTTCGTATTTTTTTAAGGTTTAATTTTGAGCTGCGTTTTTATGTAAACGTGTCCTCATTAGCATTCCTCATTAGCAATAAAAGATATCGGAAACGTAAACCTTAAAAAAAACATAACTTTGTGACTATTAATGCTTGATTTTAATAAAAATATTTGCTTTAATTTATGGTTCTATCGAACCAATGAATGTTTTTATGGTTTTATCGAAATTTATTTGTTTGCTTACTTTCTCCTATCCTTAATTTGATTAATATCTTGTATTTTAGTTAAAAAATTAGAAAATAAACTGTCACTTAAAACAGTAAGAATACTACAATCTGTTCAATTGTAATTAAATATATTTTCATTTGCACAACAGACAAAAGGACAATTTGGACCACATTTAGTTACTGTTGACGCATGCGAGTGTGGCTTCCGAATGTGTTACCACTAAGGCTTCCTAGTTTGGAACGAAGCCGGACGTGCATTACAAATGTGATGACGACCTAATATGCGGTTGTTTCACTTGAAACGAAAAAATCCTGATTCGGCATGCATAATTTGTTCCTAATGAAAAACGAGCTGAAATTCCTAGTCGGGTTATTGATTGATTTTCGGTGGTAACACATTTTATTGCTACTTTTACAGTTCTTTTGCACCCAATAAAACTCTTAATATAGGGTTCATATTTCGTGATTTTTGGTTTATGGTGTTTTCCCTTATTCCCTTATTATGTTTTTATGATATATGGTTTTATATATATATATATATATATATATATATATATATATATATATATATATATATATATATATATTATTTGATACATTTGAACATAAAAACGTTAATTTTTTTTTCAAGTTTACGTAATATTCTTCCGTTATTTTATGCCAGAGTTCATAATTTTGATAAAAACCTAATAATTAAATTAGTTCAACTTTCTGAAATGACTTTCTTAATTTGCTTATTTGAATAGGTATATTTGATAGCCTGCGACACCTTATACAATTATAAGAATACTTACAATTATACAGACATTTTTACTACATTTCACATACTTAATAAGGATAATATAATTTTAATTAGCTACATCTCTCATACTGGAACTGCGATAAACAGGAAAACATATTTTTATTTAGTTTATAGGCAGTTTAAATCATTATTTTGTGGGGATAAGATTGTATAGATATATCAAACTACACATTTTTTTGTTGATATTGAGAATTATTTCAGGTATATTAATTAAAGTGAATAATTAATATTTTATGATGAATATTTAATTCGAATAATTAATTTAATTGAATAATAATTAATCATTAGATGAGTATTTTGTAAATATATGTTTGTCAATATTTTGATTTAAATGTTTCCATATTAATAAAAGAGTCTTTTACTATTGTATAAATCTTTCTAAAAAAAAAATAGAGATTACATATTACTTTATAATCTAAACTGTTTAAAATATAATTTAAATTTCAGCAGCTACAGCTAAAAGTTATCGATCTGAGGTTTTACTTAACAGCGTAATAGTCGTAAAATTGGCGGTTAGATGTGAAGTGTATAGCCCAACTAAAAAGGCAGCTTCATGTAATGAAATTTTTCAATATACCGTTATAACGCAAATTCCTTAAATTTTGATAATTTCTCCCGGTTATGCTTTTACGAAATGTAATTGGGTTAATAAATTTTCTCACCGAAAAACCTTGAATTTCTAAAAGCCTTACATTAAATGCAATGCTGATAATGTTCAAAAGATGTTCAGGATATTATTTTACACAATGGAACAAAATATTAATAAATTAAAGTATGCAAATTAAAGTTTCTTATAAGTAAATAGTGTTTACATTAAATCAAATAGTTTTACGATCTAATTGATTATATATGAAAAATAAATTCGTTCATGTAGTTTATATAAAAAATACATAATTAGGATATAATATACAGTTTGCTCAGGTAAAACTTATTTATTTATAATTTCGGGTAACACATTTATATAGAGCTGTGAGAACACTTGTACATAGAACCAATTCGAAATATATAATTGGATTAAATTCTTAAATTAAGATTTAGATTAGATACAAAAACATTGGCAGAAGGAGCTCGAGGTCGGTAGCCCGTTGTACCATTTGTTATGTTATAATAAAAATAATTGTTTATTTTTATTTCTTTACAAATACAAATTACGAAATAATAGGATACAGAGCTATGCAAATAAAGGGTCCAAGCCCATCATAATAAAACTTTCATAGCTTATACAGTTACCATATTGCACGTTCTTATCCAATCAGTAAACTTTTTATTAACTGTTTAATAGAACAATATAACATTTTCATGGTATTCGGTAATTTATTGAAGTATTTTATTGCTACGTAGTAGAAATTTGTAGCACTTATTATACCACTTAATATTTGGAAGTATATTTTGCATAGTAGTTGCCTGTTTAATAGAATTGTTATATGAACACTTTATAACACTTTATGTGCCATTACGGGTGCCATTACGGGTTCGTCTTCTGCTTTGCGTTCTACATGTCTACCAGTCCAAATTTGACCCTGCACAGGGGCTTTCGTTGATAGGGAAGTTGTCGGGCGGTTCCACGGTGGCACATTGAAGAATTTTTTTCCTAGATTTGAGCCTTTTCCGTTGCTGTTCTTGCCCATAAAGGACATGGCGATCGTCGATGGTTTGCTTCAATTTTTCTACGTGCTCTATACCCATTCTTTTTTCACTTGCCCGCTGCTTTGTACAATTGGTTGATTGGTGTTGGTTTCATGCAGTCTGTAATAATCCTGCCAGTTTAAGGCCATATCTACCTGTTTTGAATGGCTTGATCTGCACCAGACTGGGCAGGCATATTCCGCATTTCGGTAAAAGTTAAAAGAATAATAAACAGAAATAAAATACACTTGTATATTAATGTTAAAATGTATTTGATATAATTTACATTATTTCATTTAAACACTCATAAAAACAATGCGAGAAAATAAAATAGCAAACTGAAGCGTAAGGGGGGAAACCACATTAGGAGGCTGTTAGATACTGATTTTTTAGGATTTTTTTTTTTTTTGGGTGGGAAAAATAACTAGAATTTAATCAAATTTTGACATAATTTCATTCATATTTCGAATAATTTCTGTGAATTTTTTTGAATAATTTCAGCCAAAAATAAAAAAGCTACGGTGTGATGTCCGCCTAAGGTTGTAAGTATAGTTTTCTAATTGCGTGCAGTGTAGCCATTTCGATTTTCATGTGAAATCAAAAAGGTTTTTTTGATTTTACATTAATAACTTATTTTCTAAGAATATGAACCTCAATGCAGGCGAAAAAAAAATAAAATTAAAAATGTTGCATGTGTTGGAACAATTTTTCTTCTATTTTCACGATTTTTTTCTCTACTTATACAAGGAAAAAACCCTTAAAATCTTGATATCATCTCACAAGTTGGTTCATATAATTTGAAATTTTATGAAGAATCATACTATCAATTTTCATAATGATCGGTTCCACACTTTTTGAGTTAGATTGCACGCAAATAAAGCGTCATTAAAAAAAAGTCATTTCGAGATAAACGAGGTAATGCACCGCTCGAGCCTGGAGCCGATGTGCACTCCGTTCTATGCTCATAACATCGAATGCGAATTTCGATTTGAAATTTTGAGAGCGTATTCTTGGATAGTTAAGCTAACGATTTATGCAATTAATTTTTTTTTTTTTAATTTTTTGAACATCCTAATGTGGTTTCCGCCCTTAACAAACACAACAATAACCTCAAAAACGAACAGCACATGCTCTCTGTATGTTAAAGTGAACATATACATTTACCAACAACATTTGGTATATGTACACATTTGCCGGAAATAGTTGGTAAATGTAAGTTGAATTCACATTTACCAACCAAGAAGGCAAATGTGCACATATACCGGTATATGTGTACATTTACCAATCTACGTACTTTTACCTAACATATATATTATAATGAAACCACTCTTGTTGTATATCAAAAATAATTAACTATTTATTCTCGAATATTGTAAAAAGAAAACTACAGAGTAATAACCCAAAAATGACAGTAGATGTCGCAACTAAAAAGTAATACAATATTAATTAGATATAATTCAATATGTATAATATCTTGGGAATGTAGGAAGCAGAAAACTGTTGCTCGTTCAAGATGCGAAGCAGAATACATGAGTATTTCAGAAGCTTGCGAAGAAGCAATATATGTAACACCTAACCACCTGACATACGTCTCTCAGACCCAAAGTAGTAGTAATTTTCTCACCTGAGACGTATGGCAGGTGGTTAAGGGTTAAGGGCTTTGCAGTGTGAGATAGCAAAAACAATGTATACATTGAGTCTATTTAATGATAATCAGAGTGCAATAAAGTTGTCAATAAACCCTGTATTTCACAATCGATCCAAACATATAGATGTAAAGTATCATTTTATTTGAGAATGTGTTTCAAATAATGTAGTTAAATTACACTATTTGGCAACAGCTGATATGCCAGTTAATTGTTTACAAAAGGTTTATGTGCTAACAAACATTAAACTTTTATGGATTTATTAGATGTGGTACATGTGTAAATTGTTTATATTAATACTGTTTGTCATTATTATATACAGTGGGGGACTGTATCTAAATTACCTGTACCTGTACCATTAGATAACAAGAAACAAAATCCAGTATAAGACCGTCTATTCAATGTTTCATTTGCCCAATCAACATTGACAAAACCCCTAATTTCAGAATTTCCATTCTTACAATACTCAATACCAAAAGATTTGGTCTTTTTCAAATATTTTAACACCCTTTTGGCGTAATGCCAATGCTCATCTGTATGACAATTATTAAATTGACTTAAATAATTTACAGAGTAAGTTATATCTAGTCTAGTCAAAACAGACAGATACATTAAACCACCTATAAGCTGTTGAAAATGTTCTTGATTATTTACATTTTGGCTTATCGGCCAAATGATAGGCCAAAATGTGTTTAATTCAATTTAGACTCCATTGTAGTATTATAAGTTTTACAGTCTTACAGTTCTTGATTCAAGGTGACAGACCCTTCCGATTGATTAAAAATTACATTCACTCCTAGACATTGTTTTACTTGACCTAAATCCTTGATTTGAAACTGCCTCGACAACTCTTGCTTTAAACGTGTACTTTCAATTTCATATTAGAAAAAATAAAAAATCATCTACATAGACAGTTACAATAGTTCTAAAGCTACCAACGGTCTTTGTGTACATACAAGTTTCTAATTTTGATTTTACATATCCATTTTCAACTGAAAAGATGTCTACCCTTTTATTCCAGGCCCTTGAAGCTTGCTTTAAGCCATATATAGCTTTTTTTAAGCTTTAACACTTTATTAGAGCTCTCTGGGGAATCATAACAAATTGGTTTCTGCATATACAAGGTTTCCTCTAGGTCACCATTTGAAAATACAGTTTTAACATCCAAATGAGTAACATTAAGACCTAATTGTACTGAAAGTGAAAACAATAACCGCAATGTAGTGTGCCTTACAACCGGCGAAAAAGTTTCTGTGTAATCTACACTATGTTTTTGTGAAAAGCCTTTAGCTACTAATCTGGCACGATACCTTACATTGTTTCACTGTCATACTTTTTACGCAATACCCCTCTACATTGGAGTATATTACTATTTTTAGGCACATCGGTAAGTTCCCATGCATTGTTTTCATCAAAACACTGTAACTCATCCCGCACTGCATCTAACCACTTTTCTCTCTCTGGCCCTTTTAGTGCTCCTTGAATGGAAGGTTCACAGGCATCTTCTACACC
This sequence comes from Phosphuga atrata, assembly GCA_944588485.1. Taxonomy (NCBI): domain Eukaryota; kingdom Metazoa; phylum Arthropoda; class Insecta; order Coleoptera; family Silphidae; genus Phosphuga; species Phosphuga atrata. The sequence goes on from OX155898.1 coordinate 32,445,887, forward strand.
ACCACTTCCTACACAGATATTAGAAAAACCATACCTGTCCGGCTGCTTTATTGTCCTTTGGGAACCACCCTCTCTGTCAACATTCACAACACTTTCTACACTACTAACAGAATCTTCATCTAGGAGATAAGTTTCATCACTATCAACATATACCTCACTTCCTGAATTATTTGATGTATCTTCCACTGAATCTCCAATGGAATCATTCTGTGACTGAGTAGTTTCCTCAATCTGAACTGCGCTTTCTGTTGGACTTGCACTTTGGACTTGCACTTGCACTTTTAGATTTTTCTATTATGATTACATCACGACTAGTTGTGATGTCCTTTGTTCTTCGATTGTAGATTCGATATCATTTCACATTTTCTGAATAACCAACTAGAATGCCCTTTTTAGTCTTTATCCCATTTGAGCCGCTTCTCCTTTGGTATGTACATCATTGCTATGATCCCAAAAACTCTCAAATGGCTTATATCACGCTTTGTCCATGTCCATATCTCAAAGGGTGTTTTTCTATTTAGAGCTGATGCTACTGTCCTATTTTGTAAATAAACAGCTGTATTGGCTGCTTCAGCCCAAAAATGTTTGTCCAGCTCGGCTTTAAATAACAGACATCTCGCTTTTTCCACTTCAGTTCGATTGAACCGCTCAGCTTAACCATTTTGTTCCGGTGTATATGGATTACTTTTTTGATGGATCATTTCAGCTTTGCTCAAATAATTATTAAAATCTTTGTTTACAAATTCTTTTCCATTGTCAGTTCGCAAGATCTTCACTTTCTTATTTAGTTGATTTTCTACAACTGTTTTGAAGCGCTGAAAAGCACTAAAAGCTTCTTTTGAAGAACTTTTGTTCTTAAAAAAATAAATGTAGTTCATGCGGCTGTAGTCATCTGTGAACAAAATAAAATATCTGAAACCACCAATTGAAATGTTGTTAAACGGGCCACACACATCGGCATGTATTATCTGCAGGAGTTCATCACTTCTATTGCCATGCTGTGAAAAAGGAAGACGACTTTGTTTTCCTTCGCAGCACACTATGCATGACGACTTTGATATATCTGCCTTTCTGTCAAGTGTGAGACCTTCCACGGCATCCTGCATTTAATTTAAATAATTGCTGTTGATGTGCCTGCGACCAAGCCTGCGGTGCCAAATATCGCTCGAGGTCAACACAGCTGCCAGCAACCTTTCCGGCATTCTCAGCTTGTAAACTCCATTTATTAAACAAGCTGTAGCAACTAGTTCACCAGCCCTATTCATCATCAGCATCATCACTGAATAACACTCGGTTGCCTCTTGCAATCAGTTGACTCACTGATATCAGATTTGTAATGAAACTCGGAACACATAATACTCCTTCAACAACAACATCATACTCACATTTGTCGGTCAATGTTGTAATTTGCACATCACCAGAGCACTTAACAGCCACTTTTTCCTTGTTCGCAACAACTATTTCTCTTACAACATGTTCGATTGACACATTTTCCATCCAGTGTTCGTTCGCAGTTAAATGAGCGCTCACTCCTGAGTCAATATACCAGTCATTCTTGGAAAAAACACCATTTAGGAACACAGCACTAAACGCGTTAGTTTGTTTACGTTCACTAGATATGTTATTTGATGAATTATTATCAACATTTGTGCACTGATTGCGATAATGTCCAAGTTATTTGCATTTGTTACACTCAATGACTTTCTGGACATATTGTTTCTTGTTTTACGGTAGTACCCGCCTTTATTTTTGCGAACATCACAAACGCTCCGCTAACGCCGCCACTGCTTTCCTCCAAATTCATTAGTTTAGTTTTAATGGCATCTGCCGTTATTTTGATGCCAGAAGGCTCTATTGCCATTATCATTGGCGAATATCTTTCAGATAATCCAGCCAAGAGCAACGATCCAACCCACTCGTCATTGATGTTGAAACCCGATCCACTTAATTTTTGACTTGTTTCTATTATTTGTGTCACGTACAACATCAACGTACAATTTTCGAGACGTATTGATATTAAAGTTCTCAACAAGCTGATTCTCCTAGTGAATCCTGAATCATCAAATAATTATTTCAGATTATTCCTTAACTCCATTGTACTCTTCACATATTTGATGTGCATATAAAGCGATGAGTCGATGGTTAAGATCAATTTTGCTTTAGTTTTCGCATCAGCTGCGGCTTCCTCTGGATTTGTAACTTTGATTTAATTCGAAGTTCCTTCCAGCACAAGAATTCTCCGCTGCGAAAGCCCACTCTTGGTAGTTCTCATGTCCTTTCAATTTTGGCACACAACTATGTTGTGATAGTTCGAATTCGATGTCATTTTCACCAACACAGTGTATTCTCAGTCTGCGTAAACTTATACAAAATTAACTTGCTGTTTTTTGTTTTGCGAGAATAACACGTGTTTCTGGATCCATAACCTATAATAAAACGACTCTTGTTGTATATCAAAAAGAAGTAACTATTTATTCTCGAATATCTTAAAATGAAAACTACAGAGTATTAACCCAAAAATGACAATAGATGTCGCAACTAAAAAGTAATACAATAATAATTAGATATAATTCAACCTATTAAATAGAGTTGCAAAACTTCCTTCTACTTCCTTGTGGGAGACCATTTCTTTAGACTCTCCAGCGGCTTTTTTTTATGTTGAAATTCCACACAAAACCTTCTGTTTTGGATTATTGATTGAACCGCTTTCGTTAGTTTGTAGTCTTTTGTGGTTTTGTAGACTTTGATAAGCAGGATTTTCTGGTTTATTGTATCGTAGGCGGCTGTGAGATCGAGGAACACAGCTCCTGTTATTTTGCTGTTTTGGAAACCCTCCTCTAAGCGTTCTTTGAGATATAGTACCTAACCAGTGCATGATTTTCCAGGTCTGAAGCCTGCCTGTTGGTGTATTAACATAGGGTCTATGTGTTTCTGAACTCTTTGTAGGATTGGCCGTTCGTAGAGTTTAAAGAGATGGCATAGCAGCGATATTGGGCGGTAACTGTTTGGCAGGTCGGGATTCTTCCTAGGTTTGGGTATGGCAATTACCTTTGCTCTTCGTCACATTTTGGGTATTGCGTATAATTTCAAACAGTTGTTAAGAAGGGTCAGTAGCCAGGTTTTAGTTTTCCCTCCGTTTTTTACCTGTTACGTAAACATGCCGTGTACCCCTGGAGATTTTCCGTTTTTCATGGTTTTTATTACTTGGTTAAGTTCTTTTATAATAAAACCCTCGCCCAGCAGGTTAGTTTCGTTGCCAGCGTCTCTGATTAGGTTCTCTTTACTTCATGTCCATTTTCTCCAGAGTTTCCAGCTACTTTGTTTGTCTAGCTTTGCTCAGTTCGGTTAGCAGTGCTGAGCCGCATTTGATGGTATCGTAGATACAAGGATCTTCTTTATATAGCTTGTTATATCTTTCCATTAGGCTTTTAGTGTCGTTTGATACTCCGGGTATGTACTGCTGTCTACAACCTCTTTGGATGTGTTCTTTAAATATCCGTTTGACCCACAAAAAGTTCGCAAAAGTTTCAAAGTGCACAAAAACATCGTAGTTGTTAAAAGTTGATTCGATTGTATTCGATTTCATTGTCGAGGGTTTTTGTGAAACCATTCCAGTTTGCCTTTTTAAAGTTAAAACGTTTTCTAAATGAGAGTCTTGGTGTTTTTATAGCGTTGTAAAAGTTTATACCAATGGGGTGGTGGTCAGTCTTTGGTATAGGGTTGTAGAAAACCTTTCTGAACTGTTGAACAATGTTGCCAGATGCGTAACAAAGGTCCGGGTTGTAGCGTCCTTTCCATATCTTGCTATTAAAGGAGCAGGATAGTTTGGGGTCATGAATCAGTGATAGACCCTTTGATCCAGCTTATTGTTCCCGAAGGTCTCCATTTGAGTCGTTGTGGTCATATCCCCATGTAATATAGTGACTTTCAGAATCACCAATAAGGAATTTTTGAAACAAATTTTCTGTTGGGAAGTTGTTTGTGTGGAAAAAACCTGTAGTCTTTCCTTGTGGTTTGTTACAGAGGTTACTGTAAGTTTTCCGATTTCTACCGTGAGAGTTTCAATGTCGTCTTGGTTATTTTTTGCTACCGACGAAATAGTAGTACGGAAGTTCAATTTTCACTAAACCCTCCCTTTTAGTGAAAATTGAACTTCCATATTTATTATGGAGGGTTTCAATGCCTAGGTTCATTCCGGTGTACGGCCGGTCTACTTGAATTTTCATCTCTGTGTGTTTCCTGGATACACAGTATGTCGCAATTTGTAGTTTGTCATAACTGGGAGAATATGACCTGTTTCTTTTTCGTGATTCCCTCGATGTTAATGCTGATTGTAGTCAAAGTTGGCTCTAAGGAGAGCCTTTTGTGGTTTTTCGTTGTTTTTATCGTTTAAATGACAGTGGTGATGATTAGGTGGTGGAACGATTAGCCGTCTCTTGAAGACGTTTCCAAGGAGCGCCACAATGCGTCTACATATTTGTTTGGTAGTTTCAAATTAAACACATTGCTGCGTGGAGGCTCCTTCCTTGCTCCACTAATCTACAACAAGGTGATAACAATAAGATAGAAAATTGCAGGCTGATCAGTCTAATGTGACACGTATACCAATTACTGACCAAAATAATCATCAACAGACTATAGAGAAAGTTCGACGAATACCAACAAAGAATGCAACAAAAAAGCAACCGAAACTTACATTCTCCGACTTATAAGTGATCGATATTTTGCAGTAAAATACAAAGACGAGGTAAGCGATCTAAAAATAGTTCAAGCCGATTCAACCACAGGAAAGCGTACTTGACCCAGTACTCTACCTTCTATATACCGCAGATCTTCTCACCACATCCCACACTTTAACAGCAACATATGCAGATGACAGAGCGATATCCCATTCAGATCCAGTCGTAGCAGCAAAATGAATCCAGCTGCACCTTAATGCACTATAAAACTGGATAACAAGGAGAAAAATCAAAGCAAATGAGTTAAAATCGGCCCACGTCACCTTTTTCCTCAGAAAGGAAACCTATCCACCAGTAAAATTGAATAGCCGGCAAATATCTCAATTATACGCAAAATATCTAGGTATGCACCTAGAAAAAGAAACTCACATGGCGAAAGCATATATGAACAAAAAAAACTTAATCTTAAACTAAGGAAAACCAAAACTCGAAAACAAGTTTCTACTATATAACTCTGTTCTGACACCAGTATGGAGCTATGGGAGTCAACTATGTTGACTGAAGTATGGGTTCAGCGTGCAACTTAAATATCCAGATACTAGAAAGATTTCAATCAAAAACCTTAAGAATGATAGTAAATGCACCATAGTTTGTAACAAATGGTATCATTAACCACGACCTTAACATTAAACTAGTGAAAGAAGTGATTGAAGAACATTCCAGTATATACTCTAATAGACTTAAAGTACACCCGAACACTCTCGCAAGCCGAATTCTCTCTGAACATGGAAGTCGTAGATTGAAACACAGACTCCCGCTTGATATGGTAATATGAGTGCCGTAGGATGAAGAGGTATATAAGTATATACCACTGGGTAAATACTTACAAGAGTAGACGATATTACACCAAATTTATTGATTGTCGTTAGACAGATCATAAATAATCCAGAAGAATTTATAAAAAAAACTTTAGGCATTGGTTGACACTTTGAAACACGTTGAAACTTTGCACGTTTTCTCTACACTACTTGTCGATGCCATTAAACTATGAATATGTATATATCGCCATTATAATATGAATTTAATTAAAACAATATATTAAACAAAACTCAGTTAATTGGGTGTGATATGGAAATCGTAATATTCTATATTATTACCAAATCCTAATAATTTGTTTTCGGAATATATTGAATGTAGCTACTAGATTATTTGAAACCGATTTTTTTCCCAAGATGATTAAATTATTGTTTTTTTTTATATCCGTAGATTGTTTTATCTGGTCTTGTGAAAACAATTTGGTATGCGCGAATATGAGAAAGCTGTAGCCCTAAAAAAGGCATAGAAAACAACCGGCGGCTTATGGACGTATCGTTCATTCAAACGGAACGCAAATCCGGACCAACGGAGATTTATTTCGAATTTCCAGGATACGAGCCTTAAGAATTCCGGCATGGACTGGAATGCCAACATACGTAGTATTCAGGCCACATGTTGCTCGCATTAACGTGCCACATTTATTTGATTTTACGAATTTAAATGAAGCATGATTATAACTTAATTTGTGGAAATATAATTAATATATTTAATTCTTTTTTGTAAAAAAAAGAAAAGATTTATTTTCTTAGAAACACGTTATATGAAACAAGAACGGGCATATATAATTGCATTTCCCAAAAAAATACATAAAATATACAATGTATATTAACTATAGAGATAAGAACTTATCTATCTATAGATGCGGAACGGGATGAAATCAAAAACATAAATAATAAAATAAAAATACAAAAAGAGTAATTTAAATAAAAAGAAATACTTACAGCGAGAAAAATAGTAGTTTATGGTACAAGTATATGGAGAAGGGCTTTTGTGCATGAGTTGCGAAGTTTAAACCGGAAGGCGAGTGCTTTAATCGCAATGATTGAACAAAAGCCTTTCACACACTTGTATCATACATTATTATATATAGCATGCTAAAATACTGTAGAATCTACAAGAAAATAATTGTTTCTTACCGATAATATTGAATAATTGTAATTTTGACAAACAAAGTACTTGAAATCACTGACAGAAAAATTATAATGACAATAATTGCTAATTATTACAGGACAGGAATAATAATCTAGGTTAACTATCTAGGGATAATTAATCTAGGTTAATAATGTAGGTTAACCTAGATTTAATCTTGATTAGGTTAAGTTATATAAGATATCATATAAATCCAGACTGAGAGGCCGATACTTCTTGATTAAAAATTTGAAAAAATACAAAGTATTGAAGTACTTTGTATTTTTTGTATCACTGACAAAATAAGGTTGGAACGTTCAGCGTCTCCGTGACAATAATTTCTAACTAGTAAAAACCCACAGGACAGGGACACTATTTTAATTAATTTTTCTATTTTGCGTCTGTAATGGACTCATTACAGCACTCATATGCGTGCGGTAATGGCTGGCCGAGTGCTGTAATTTTTTTAGTTAGTTAATTTGTTCAAGGTTGGCACATAAATTCAGAACTGTCAGTGTCAAATTTTCTGCGAGATAGGTTTGAGGTTATTTGATATGTGGAAATTGTGAATACACAAATTAAATTAATTAATGGTTATAAACGATGTAACACATATTTATTTTAAATTCTTTTCAATGGTACAATTATTAAAAATATTTATAGTAACATTGGATTCTTGAGCAGTAAAACTCACACCTGGGACATTATATACAGTGCTACTACTATTGTTGCTATCAAATTGCAAATGTGGGGCACTAAAAGATCCAGGTAAGATATTTGCTCGCTCAGACCCAAGAATTTTAGATATTTCAATCTTCTTTTTTAACCAAGAGTCAACATACTCCTCCGCAACAGTAGTATACTTCTATTTACCATGATTTTTTATTATCAACAAATAACCACCATGGTTGGACAAATGTCTCACTACTTCTTCAAAAACAATGTCTAGTATAAAGATCAGAGTTTTGTAATTTAAGAAATGTCGCTATGTCTCTTTTGATATTCTCCCCATATAACTACCAATTGGACTATTAATATAATGACCGTTATGGAAAGTAAGAAAAATCTCTTATGCGTAACATTATTAGGACATAAGTTAGCATATTTTTTAATTAAGTCATTCTTGGAATGTAATTTTTGTTTTAGATACAGACACAACGATGGAATCGGATCTGTATTCTGTCATTGACAGACATATCCGCTAATTCCTGACGCATAAGCGCACCATTATATAACCCATTATCAAGATGATCTAAAATGAATACCGTTACATACAAAACTGCGATATACATACAAATTTACCCACCTTCATAGCCAGATAAGACTTATAATCCGCGTCCCTTATAAATCTATGAATATCTTCTTCTAAAATCCTCGACTTTTTAGGTTCATAGCCCTGAGACAAGAATATATTGTCCATAAACTTGATGGGATATACTTCTTACGTTGTAATTCGAAGTTAGCAAGTAAACCATTTTCTGAAACAACTGTAAGTTTATTTAGATTACACCACTCCTTAAATAAACCGCAGATTCTTTTTCATATATTGCTCACGATTTATCTGGAAACAATTTATTCACTGTATTTGCAGCTATTTCTTTCAATTGATAGAAGTGGTAGTTACTGGTAGAGTACAAGATATTTTTTCACCCATTTTAATTATAGCCTTTAAATTAATTTCAAGTGTCAATTATCAGTGTAACTAACCACCATATTTTATGAACATGTATGGGCGATTTTTTTATTTAGACATGGCATAAAAGGGCGCAAAATAGAGAAAATACTAAAAAAAAAACTCGTTCGTAAGGCGTTTTTCATCACTTGTCCATTAGAAATCTCCTCGCTACGCTCGCCGTTTTCCAAACTTGGACGCGTGCTGTAAAATCGCGCTGACTGAACTCGTCCTTTAATATACTATTAAAATACCCTAGAAAATTTATTTTAGTAGGTCTATATTTTTTGTTTAGTGACGAGTGTTGTTGTCATAGTAACAAGAAACAGAATCGTTTAGTAATAATAATTCCATTAGATTTACGCATTTTTACGACTTTTAGGCAGGATTTGGATACTTTTACAAACGATTATAATAATGGCATCTTTCACATACAATAATTTTCTTATTAATTTATTACTTTTTAATCATTTTTGGTGTGCAAATATATAAAATAACATAAAAATAAAATAAAATATTTTTCTGCTCTATATGCACACATACATACACACCAATAACAATTCCATATTTTCAGCAATACAACTGAAGGACTTCTCTTATCCATTTTCCATTTTCTTCCGAATATTTTTTTTTTAAAAATCAGCTTTTTCAAATCGCGAGGTAACATGTTCTTGTAATATTTTATGGCTACATAATAAGAGCTTTTATAATAAATAGATTTGTTTACTCTCGGTAACATTACAGTTTTATTTCTAAATTTGCCAGAATATTTATTATATGATAAATTTCACTCTTTATTGTGGTATAGCATTGATCTTGTTATAAAATTTTCGCTAATGTTTAGAGGGGTATAATTGTGTTTAGTCCATATCTTATTTATAATACTGTTTTGAATAGTACTCAGAGGTTTTGTTATATTATTATAAGCATCACCCTATGCTATGACATCATAAGTTACAATACTTTCAAAAAGAGCTTAGTTTGTATATGACGAAGTCACATCTATTTTTTTTAATTACGTTTTAACCTTAACGTCCAATCTCATTAAGTTATGTGTATATATATATTATATATATATATATATATATATGTATACATATATATATATATATATATATATATATAAATATATATATATATATATATATATATATATATATATATATATATATATATATATATATATATATATATATACACACACACACACACACACACACACACACACACACACACACACACACACACACACACACACACACACACACACAGTCGCTTCCACAGTAACTTCCATAACTCGAACTTCTGTATCTCCATTTATTCTAGAGTTATATTTTTAGAAATTCATACGTTTAGATATAGTTTTACATATAAATTAACTTCCATAACTCCATTTTCCATAACTCGAATTTTTACATAACACGTAGTAAAAATGTGTACAATGGTAAAATTTTACATACAAAATAATCTCTATAACTCCAATTTTTTAACCGCCGCGTATTTTCCAAAATTTATGATGCCGGATATTGCCTACCATAAACCGTCCATAGTGTCGATTGTGCAATCCTCGGGTAGATTACCAAACATTTCATTTTTCATATTTTATGATCACCAAATACTCGAATAGAGCAAAAATAAGAATTTACCAGCGGGTGTGCTTTAGGAAGATTACAACAGGATATTATTCTCCCGAAAATCGGTAATCCAAAAAGAGACGATATAAACGAAGATCACCCACAAGATGCTGTATATTATGGAAAGCAATTAAAAATTACTGACTTTTTCAAAAAATAATAATACTATATCAATTAAAATTATTTTTAATTAATTATAATTCTATAACATCATGTTATGAATGTATACATATTTCTTTCTTGTTTTTTGTTTATAAATATATACATATGTATTTACTTTGAATAAACTGTGTATAGTGTATTTTACTCATTTTATAGTTTGTATTTCTATAATTCCAATTTTCTATAACTCTGCCACTCTATAACTATAAATTTTTTTCATGAACTATGGTAATTCGACTTAGGGAAGTTCGACTGTATATATATATATATATATATATATATATATATATATATATATATATATGTATTCCAAGGTATTTATATAAACTGACACGCTTCGCATTCAAATATTTTTGTCCATAATTCCTGTGTTTTTACGCGCAGCGGCACGTCCCACCTAACTCCTTCCTATTTAGGTCCGAGTTACCCGAACTCTAACAAACAAAACAATCAGTGATCATTTGGACGTGCTAGGGGCTATTGTTTGCCGAAATACTCATTCTGTGGAGTGTAGGTTTTTTGAGTTTTGGGGTGTATTCTGAGCAGATGTAAGTATTTAATTAATTGTTTGCGTTACTTTAAGTACCTTGACATTCTTCTCGGGAATTTTAAGAGTCAATATTTCATCTTTATAAAAATAAAAAGTTACATTATTATAGTTTTTCCAACCTGCCTTTAACTGTTTTTGTTTTGATTGCAATGATTTATTCTTCTAAAGGTATTTTTGTCTGCCTTTTATAACATATGTTTTTCTTTAGATGTCTACAGGCGAAAACTTCAGGTGAAAATTTAATCAAACACATGCCAGTTGGAAAAAAACAGCGAAATAATTGAAATCCAAAATAGATATCTGGAAACACTTTTTTCCTGAAGAAACATTGATTTTGATAGTTGGATATTTGGATTAATGTTGAATATTTCAACCAATCAACAGATTCAGTCAAACAGGGAAAACTATGAACTATGAACGAGAGATGCCAAAATACACCAATATTGTAGAAATTAAAGCTCTTTTTGGTTTGCTCTACTTTGCAGGAGTTTTGAAGTCCAATCGTCTAAATCAGTGGTGGCCAACCTTTTGCATACCATGCACCATTTTATTTTATTTTTAAAAATCTCTAATTAATCTTATCCAGTTTAATCAAGCATCATTCGATATTACTCAGAAATGATCTTTTGTACAAACGTATGAGCGCTTCATGATTGGTGAATATTACTCTGGCACTGAGAGTGGGTTTAGCTTAGAAATTACGAGAGGTTCGTTCTCTTTGCTTGTCCTAGCTCTAACGGATGCTTATAATATAATATAATTTTTAGACATAAAACAAAACACACAAACCGCTGTAGTAAAATTCTGCTTTAAAACAATATAGCACGAAAGCTTACTCAGAATAGAGATAGATTGTCTCATAGATGAATAAACCGCGGCTTGCGGGTTCATTTCTTCACTTTCTCCAGAGATCCTACAAAGATTTTATATTTCAAAATTTCTCATTAAATAATCTTTTTCCACATATTTCTGTCAAAAGCATTTCTAGGCCTTCACACGGGACGAGATAAGGCGAGAGTATCATAAATCTCGTTTCGGTTTCGTAAGTTGTGAAAAAAATTACTCTCGTCTCAGTCTCGCTCTCGTTCTCGTGACCGTCTATCTCGTCTCGCTCTCGCTCTCGTAATCGTTTGTCTCGTCTCGTCTCGTCTTCATCTCATCTCGTCAAACATCGTTCTAGCTAGAACTTATTGTTAAGATAATCCAAAACGAGGTGATTAATTTTATTGTGATTAATAAATGCATTATTATTTGTTATATAGATAATTAAATAAAGTTACAGGTTACGAAACAATGACCTTTGTATATTTAACCATCTAAAATTATAGACTTTAAGTCACAAGATGACCAAGAATTCAAATAAAATAATGGCATCACACCATCATGTGTTGATCATTATATCACCTGCTGTAGAGAATAATACTTCAGCAACTAATGTTTCTCTTATGCTGAATAAATGCTTGCCCATCTTGGAAAGAGTGGGTAAAATCGTTTCATGAGACTTTTACCACTCTAAAATATTTCGATTAAAATCTTTTCAGTATATATTATTTACCTTTATTGGCATATTTACAACAATTCGTTATAACAATACAACAAAACAAAACTAAAAGAAAGAAAACAGAATTAAAAAAAAAACAAAGAATAAAGAGAACTAAAAAAGAAACAGAACATCACTAATAACCCGACCCAAAAATTCCTCAAAAATTCAAAACTAAAAAACTACACTTTAAAGATACAAAAAAACAAAAAGGTTCTTCGCCCGCACTAACTTTTCTCCCTCCCTAAACTCTTTGCACAATCACTCCCTTGCGCTCTAAAATTTCCCGCATTATGGGCCACCCCTACCTGACTCGTCCATGCACGCTTCCCAGTCTTTACATTTATTTTTCTTCGCTACCTTCCATGTTGGACCTTTGCACTCTTCCATCCAATGTGCCCACCTGTCAGTATCCTCTCCGCATATGGTTTCTTCTCTCTTTCCTTCAGCCAGTACCTTCTTCCCTTTTCTTCGTTGCCGCACCGAAACCTGGCTATCCTACATTGGCTACCACTGGACTCTCTGCTTAGGTACAAAGGGAGTCTGCCGTATACTTGTACCTTATTTTACTCCCGATTGTACCTGCTTTATTCTATACGGCCTTGTCTTATCTGAAGCTCTGTCTCCCTACTCCTTTCCCCCAACAATTTTTCCCACCTTACGCCTTCCCCTTTTATCCTTTCTACCTCCTCTTTCGACCACCCTACTCGTTCAAACATTTTTTCCATTCATTTCCCCATTTTGTTAGCCTCATCCCTCCGACACCTTCCTTCCTTAAACTTTTGAACACCTCTTTCACTATCCTTTCATTCCCTAACCTATTCACTTTCCTTTCGTATCTTGCCACTCTCACTGATGCTTCTACTGCTACTTTGTACACATTGGCTTCTTGTAGCACCAGGTACCCTGTCGTACTCCTGTCTAGCTTCGACGCCCTTTATATGAACTGAAGTTGCACCTTTTCTACATGTTCTACCTCATTCATGTCCCATGTTTTCGCACCATACAACAAAATACTCCGAACACACGTTTGCCAGACTGTCATTTTTGCCATTAAACTCTCTTGAAATTTCTCTTTCCAAGCATTCCAAAACCTGTTAGCAGCCATACATGCTTTCTTACATATGAACTTAATGTGCTTATTATTGGACCCATTACTACCAAACATAAATCCTAAGTATTTGAATTTGCTAACCAGCTCTATAACCTCTTCTCCCCACATCAAGCTTTCCTCCCTCTTACCAACTTTCTTTGTAAACACCATCCGCTTAGTATTCTCTACATTCACACTTAAACTTCTTTTCTCAAAATATCTTTTAATCCTTCCCATCAACTATGTCATCCGCGTATGCTAGAGACCACATTTTCATCCTACCTATTAGCATTCCTCCTGCCTGCCTATTTTTTAAAACCTTTTCTAAGTCAGATATAAAAACATTAAATAGGACAGGGCTAAGTGGCAGCCTTGCTTTAATCCTCTCCTGACCCCGAATGACCAGCTGCTCGGTTGTTCCCCTTCCTTTTCTAAATCCCCCTTGTACTTCAGGAATCTCTTCCTTTTTCTCAATTTCTTCCTGTACTTTCATCTCCACTACTTGCACATATATCTTATATGATGTATCCATCAGCGTGATGCCTCTGTAATTTTCTGCTTCTCCATTATTTCCTGCTTTGAAAATTGGTACGACATCTCTTTCCCTCCAGCTTTCTGGAATTGCTTGCTGTCCTTTGAAATTTTTATTGAATTTTCGTGGACTTTTTGTTATTGACACCGGCGCTAGTTTCCACGCTTCATTTGGGATTCCATCTGCACCTGTCGCTTTTCTTCTTTTCAGCCCACCCAGAACTTGCTCTATTTCTTCCCACACAATTTCTAGTCGATGCCCTTCTTTTTCTTTTCCGTCCTCTTCTGCTTCATTATCTTCTTTTCCGTTCAGCAACTGCATAAAATGTGCTCTCCATCTTTCCATCTTAATTTCATTAACTTTCCGGGTTGCTTTTTCCCCATTTTTGGCAATAAACTTCCATATTTCTCTTTCACTATTGAGCTTTCTTGTCTCCTCCATTTGTTTTCTTTGCCACGTTCCTTTTTTTGTTCTTCATAAGTTCTTTCATTAGGTCCCTTATATTTTTTAATCTACCTGGTGTTCCTCCGCTCTGTCTTCATCTCTTGACATCCACTATCAACTCTTTTTTCTTGGAAATATATTCTTTATCAACCCATGCGCTGTTATTATGATCACTCCTGTCATTTTTCCATACTATCGCCTTATGGACTTTAGATACCAGTTGTTCTAGGCTATTTATTGATTCTAGCTGACAGTTATCCAGGTTGCTCTTATATCTTTGTACCGCCTCTTTATTCCATATCGCTACTGTTTTCTGCTTCTCCATTTGCCTTCTAACCACCGTTTTTCCTTTTACTGTTACTTCCAGCGGGAAATGATTCAACTCTATCCTGTTACCTACTTCCACGCTGAGTATGTCACTCGTTGCTGCCTCGTTTGCTACATAGTCTATCACTGACATCCCTCTACCCTCTACATATGTTGCCTCTCCACTCCAATCCCCCTCCGTGCATCCATTTAATATGTTCCATTTTCTTTCCGCCATCAAGTCAAGCCATTTTCTACCATCCGCGTTGATCATTTTGTCTTTTGATTTTCTTGTTACTTCATGTCCTCCTTCCCCGAGCTTTCCAACCTGGCTTTCTCCTATTCTTACGTTCCAGTCCCCCGCAATTATAACTTTAGACAAGATTTCCTCGTTTGCTTCCGTCTCTATTTACGTTAATAGTGCTTTTAGCCTTCTATTATTATAAACTATAATACATTTCCCTTTATCCCCGTTTAATTTTATCTTTCTTATTTGAATCCCTTCGCCTAAATCTTCTCCCGTATAATTCTCTTCCTCTATGTTCTTCTTTACTCCGGTTATTTAACCGCCTCTTGGTCGCCCCATGTTGAAATCTATTTTTGCCCATTGGCACTTCCACGCGAAGTTATCTGGCAGTTCGTTCTTCACCTCCCGCCAATCTTTTTCGTCAATCCATGTTTCCACTATTCCAATTATATCGAAGCTCTTCATGTAAACCAACAAGTCATCCTTATAATCCGCTCTTAATTTTGTCTTCAAACCTGCTACATTCCAACACAATATCTTCGCTTGCTTCGTGACCTGCTGTTTTCCATCTCCCTATTCTTTCTTACTGAAACTTTACATCCTTTATTCCTGTAGCATCATTGTAGTGGTACCACCTCTGGTCTACTTCCATTTTTCGGTACCCTACTCTTACAAACTTGCCTCTTTCCCTCAATTATTTGGCTTTTTGTCTTATTTCCCTCTGCGTCTCTCTTTCCTTCTCTTGCGATCCTTTTAATTGCTTTTTCATTTTCATTATCCTTAGTTTTTCCTCCCAGTTATTAATTTTAATTAATATTGCTCTGGTTTTTCCATTTGTTTCCTATTCTGTGTATATTTTGTACCGCATTTGAAATTTCTCCCTTATTAAGTCCTCTACTTCTTTTTCCCACGTAGCTTCTTCTTTAATTCCATTCATAACTATGTTTAACTTTGTTTCTTTCTTGTGCTTTTCCTCCCTAAAATTCTCAATTTTAGCCAAATTTCTCTTCCATTTTCTTTCTATCTGCTTCTATCTTACTTTCTCTGTCTGCACTTGCCTTCTTTAAGGGTCTAATCTCATTCTCCAAGCCTATAATTTTCTCCCTTGCTATTTTATTTTCTTCCCTCATCGCTTTTAGTTCTTCTATTAATTCCATTCTCCACTTTTTCTCCTGTCTTTTATCTTCTTCTATTTTTTTTGTGAATCGCATCAGCTCGCGTTTTGTCTCCGCCATTTCCTGGACCACTGAGAGATTTGCTTCAATCAGAGAACTACTTGTCTTGGTCTCGTCTCGCTTTTACGGGACGAGACGATACGAGCAAAATATCGTTTTTGTGTCAAGCCCTAAGTATTTCTATTAATAAGTTTATTAATTATCTTTATCTATAAATAAAGCGATAATTTTAGTTCAGAATTCAGTGTTTATATTACCATAAGGTTTAGTTTTTAAAATTACGTTTTTAACGTTTTTAAATTTATAACTGAGCCGTTGTAAAAATGTTGCTGGCAGTCTGGCAGTCTGAAAATGTAGCAGTATGAATTCACGTTCTGATTTTTTAAACCATATTTCAACTAACTAAGTAATTAACGAAGCAGAAACAATGATTTTAGAGCGCCTATTTAACAAACCGCAATTCTCAAATTTTCATATTCCCTAACTTTTCAAATTAGAAATATTTCTGATTTTTTGTGAAAAATAAAAGTAAAAAATTTAATACAAAATGATATTTGGCTACTTAAATCCAAAAATAGTCAATTATTGTACAAGACAGTCTAATTAATTAATTAATTATCAATCATATCTATAATTAAACCAGAATGTAGTTTATATATTAAGAATGAAACACTTGGGTCTTTTCATCAAAAATTATATTTGTAATATACCTACACGTAAATGTATACATTTCGTTAACTAAGTTAACATCGTCAGTATGAAAAACTTAGTTAACGAAATGTAGACATTTATATTTCAAATATATAATTTTTTAATAAAAGACCCAAGTGTTATAAAATCTACAAACTCAACAAATCCAAAACAGTTTATATATTACTTGCAAATTAGTTGACTTATCCATGTCGTAGATATCCACTCATCTTGAACTTGGCAGAAATTTTTGGATACGAGTTTTGTTAGGTATCTTTTTAAATTTTCGCACTACGGAACATCTAAAATGTGGTGGAAGCGTGAAAAACTCTCACTAGAGGGTCTTTAACTCAGATATGACTGAAGCGCCACTTATAATCATCCAATGCGCCATGTTTGGCGCATGCGCCACGTTTCGACCACGCCTGGTTGGACCACCCCTGGTCTAAATACTAATGATTTATTGAAAGCAAATGGTACTGGATTGGAGATATTTCGACTCACCATGTCTAACCAGAGATTCCGTTTCTCCATGTACACTTACGCTTTGACGATTCAAGTATAGAAAGGAATTGCGTCGACAAATTAGCACCCATAAGAGATTTGTTTGAAGGGTTTGTAAATGAATGCAAAAGTGTCTACACACCATTTGAATGCATCTCCATTGGCGAAAAGTTGGAAGGTTTTCGAGGAAAATGCAGCTTCCGAAAGTATATTCCGTCGAAGCCAAATAAATATGGCATTAAAATATTTGCTCTGGCAGATACAAAAACCTTCTATACCTGTAATATGGAAGTATACGTGGGCAAGCTACCAGATGGTCTTTTCCGTCAAAGCAATTCCCCAAAAGACAAAGTTCAAGGACTGTGCCACCCAACAACTGCAACAACAGTCAACTAGTTCACAAGTGTAGATTTAAACTTAACTCTTTTGGGAACATTTAGAAACAATAAGAGAGTTACCTAATAAATTCGTTAATTCTAAAGAACGTCTATTTTGTCAAGTATGTTCGCATTCCGTGACAAACGCACATTAGTTTCTTTTGTACATAAAAATAATAAAAACGTTCTTATTGTCTCCAGTATGCACTCAGGTGATAAAATTGACAAATAGACGAATAAATCAGTAATTATAATGGATTTTCAACAAAGTTCGGAGTTGTCTCAGTAGTATATGGCCAATGTTATTTTTTCCTCCGTTCTAATTGTTGCTGGTGTCAATTCCTTCATTATTCTTGCCTTGAATAACAAGGTGAGTATGCATATACGAAAATAACTAAAAAAATTATAGTTCCAATTATTGGAAACTCAAACTCGTCGCCGCATTAATCAGAATATTCCAAGTTCAATTAGCCAGAGAATCCGAGAAATTTTTGACATAGAAACAGTTGAGACTAATTCGGCTGCTAATAACCAACGAATCAACGACAGGTGTTCCTTTTGTTATCGTAAGAAGATTAGACTCGTGATACTTTCGTGTAGATTTTCTCACATTTATTTGCTTAGAACATTGCTTATTGCTATTTGCTTATTTATGTGCCAAGAGTGCAAATTGAAGTATTAGTTTTTATTTCTAAAATCTGGAATTGAAATATTTTTTCAAATGATCCGATATTTCCAGTATTTTTATGTTATAGTATTAGTAGGTTAAGTATATTATGTTCTGTTCAGTTTAATAATAAAATAGAATTACAGAAAACCTGTATTTACTATTATGTGTGCCAGATAGTTTGATTCTAAAACAATTCTGCATGCGCGGAGTCCGCGCGGGACCGTTCTATGCCAAAATTTAGGCATGCATATTGCAGGGTTAACTAAATGTTTACAAAGAAAAGTTTTTCGCATTTTTCAGAGCAGTATTACACTCAGAGTGTGACATGTCGTTAGCTTTCATATATCTATGATTATATATGTAAACACGTTGTATGAAACATTTGTAAAAGTCACAAGCTTCCTTAAGAAGCACTTACAATTGATCGCGATACAGAATGTGATTATTCAACCAAATAAAAAGATGTTTAAGTTGATTACAAAATATATTTATATACCTAAGAGTAGTTACTACTACGTACACTTGATTTAATTTAATTTCAATCTCACCTACTATTTCTTTTACTTAATAATTACAACCGGGACAAAAAAGAAGCGTTCAAAAACTGTTCTTAGATAGCAGTTGAACTGTTCTGCAGAAATTCTGCTTGCTAAAAAGACGATGAAAATATCGATGATAATATTGTAACGCGTATAATAATTTCGTAACTGTATCATATTCTAAGATAATTGTCAGTCCATGTGTTGTCATTATTTACTATAATCATACTTCCTGAACTATCAACAAGGGTATGATTACGAGATAAAAAGATGCTCTTTACCATTTCACCAAAAATCTATACAAAAAAACAAATGTAACATGTAACATATCAATGTATCATGTAACATTTGTCGCATTGCTATTCTGTTTGGAGGTCGTTTGTTCAACATTCTTGGGATACTTGTTGCTGATAAATTTGACGCTGCTACATGTCGCCGAATTGATCGATTTATATTATGTTGAATTACTAGTTAATTTTTCGTATTGTCGGAATTGTATACAAATACAGTTCTACGGTTTATTTTATTCTACCGTCACTATTTCTACAGTTATTGTTAGATCAATAATAACTGATTTAATTCAAACTCAAATTATTTATTTACCACATGATGTATACGTGGATTTTTGTATATTTACGTATTTATATACATATGGGTTCGTCCAAAAGAAATAAATGTATAAATCTATACTGAATTGAGAGAATTCACAAACTCTTTGTAGGAACATTTTGAAATAAGTATTTCTCTCATTGCGCTTATGGACCTCTAGTATTTTGTCTCGTTAGTGAGGCTCGTTGGAAGCTTATAGGGTACGTATTAATTCCTTTTATATCCGGCGATTTCTCACAGATATACAGCCTTAATTTGGTAGGGTACAGCACCCCTTAAGCTGTACACCCCTTAAGCTGCACTCATACAGCCCTGAGTGCAGTAGCCGTATGTATCACTTATCTTAGCAATCCTGTTTTTCATTTTATGAATGTAGTACGTAGTTTCAATGTTATAAAGACTGGTAACTGTTAGAACTAAAATAAAATTTATTTCATAAACGATGTACACTAAAATACATAAACTTATGTTAAAGTCAAAAAAAAAATTATGTAACACAAAGCAAATAATCAAACGAGAAATCAAAAGGATAAAAGGATAAAATTCTAACTGATTAAAAAAATAATAAGTAAAATAAAACTGATTTCAACGACTTCTTGAAGTTTGTACATGAAACTTCATCTCTAATAATATTTGGTAGCTAGTTGTAGGTGGAAACTCTAAGGATAGTTGGAGATTTACTGCAGGATTGTAAGTTACACTTAGGAGTATATAGTTTCGTACGTCCTCTTGTAAAGTGATAGTGGATATCCATGTTTCGGTTCAACCCTAATTTCATTCCCGAGTAACGCACGAATAATCATTTTTTGATTCTTTAAAATTTGAGGTATTCCGGATAATATTTCCCAAACTACAATACCATAACAAGGCACTGGTTGGTTCTCTGCATAATAGTGCCACTCTGCCATAGAAAGACAAAATGTTTGTAAGATTTATTGTGTGTAATGATTTAACAATAAAGTTAAGATTCAAGTCTTCAACTACAATAATGGATGGGGTATTGTGGGAGGTGTTAAAACAAATAGAGATTTATTATTACTGCAGAAATTTCCTTCATTTCATGTTACACCACAGAACTATATGTGCTTTACCACAGATCTGCACATTACTCCAAATTTAAGAGTCACAATTGGAACGAAATCGGAAGACGCCCTTACCCATGTTGCTAAGCCCCCCCCCCCCCCCCCCAGAGGGTGGGTGTCCCTCTCACTAGATTTTGATCTAAAAAAATCAATTAATTGTTAATTTGGACCAGGTATAGATTATCGGGTGCTAACCAAGTTTTGAATAAGCAGAGAAAAACTTGGTTTCTTCTAGAGATATTTCAAATTCTGGTATTTTGCACTAGAGCACTGATTCTTAAACTGGGGTCCGCTGACGCCTGGGTGTCCGCGTAGCCATTGTTGGGGGTTTGTGAGACCGCAAGATATAAACAATTGGTTGGAAACAGTTCAAGAAGACAATTATATATTGTACACTTTAAACTTCTTTTTCCTACTATTTCAATTCATTTTATAAATTTTATTCAATATCCTAATAAAAATGAGCATTTATTATAATAATCAGATATACATTTTTACCCATATTTATGTAGTGCCTGTAAGGTTATTGAGCCATAAATTATGTCTGGAAAACAAAATAAAATGCCTAGGGTTATGGTGAGTTCCGCAATACCAAAGTTGTTCAAAGTTGTCCGCAAATAAAAATTTGTTGAAAAGGAGGTTCTTAGACTACATGAGTTTAAGAACCCCTGTACTAGAGCGATTGGATGTTGAGGTAGAATAAAATGATATCTGTTCTAGCATGGTTCGGAGTTATTATTTTGGTTTTCTTAATTTTCGTTCTACTACGGTTCGAGCTGTTTTTTTACCAGTTTTTGTAAAAAAAAAACGGCCAAGTGCTTATCGGGCCTCGCGCAATGTAGGGTTCCGTAGCTGCCATTCTTACTATTATGATTTAAGACTCACATGTCTAAAAAAATCCAAAACCAATAACTTAATCAGCTGACATTGATGTTGTCGAGTTTGATGTTCCACATAACCAAAAATATATTGCTGTTACACGGCTGCCGCTCGATTTGTTACATTTTATAAGTTGGTCGACTATTACGACTTAATTATAAACCTGCAATTTGGTACGTATATACTGATTAGTCATGCCGACAAAGTGGTAAAATAAAATCTAGAAAAACATTTTTTTTATGGTACCTCCTCTACACCTAAAGTGGGGACTATTTTTTTCTCGTCTACTCCATGGTGTGGGGTGCCGTAGAAAGGGCCTTTTATTAAGGGAAAAATATTAAGGGTTAATGGAAACAATATTTCGATTAAGAGATCCGTTTGTGAAAAATTAAGCTTTAAAATGCTAATTTTGGTTAGAGTCAAGTGTCCCCCCCACTACAAAGTTTATTAGTTTACGAGTCGTAAGGTATTTCAACCCTTTAGAGAGATCAATCTTTCAACCCTTGAGACTTTGCACAAGGCTATTTCAAGACTATTTTTTTATGTAGGACCGTTTTAAACTTATTTTTTTAGTACATAAAATCAATATTAAGAGATGGTTCTAATTTTGAAACATGTATTGA
The DNA here is from genome assembly GCA_944588485.1 of Phosphuga atrata. Lineage (NCBI taxonomy): Eukaryota > Metazoa > Arthropoda > Insecta > Coleoptera > Silphidae > Phosphuga > Phosphuga atrata. The sequence goes on from OX155898.1 coordinate 32,467,898, forward strand.
GGCATAATGGATTGCCGCTTTAATGTCGGATTCCTCCGAGTTTGTTCCGAAGATAATATTCGATATTTTGCTTTTCCTCTTTGGAGTTTGAGGTCTCGTTATGGCAGATACGGTGTTAATTTTGATTTCTAGTGAATTTTAAGTCGGAGATTTCAAGGTTACAGTTTTCAGTGTCTTTATTTTTGTGAGAGCTTGGCCGTGAATCTGAGTTAATTTTTGTTTTTTCAATGATGTTGTTTTTGGAAGAGCCAGCTACCGAAACTATTTTATCGGTATCCTTGTCATGAATTTGTACCGATTCGACACTTCGACAATGTCCGTTGTTATTGTGAGAGTCATACCTGGATTTGAAGAATTATTTTCGTAATAGATTTAAATGCAGCTTCATAATTTTTCTATCCAAATTGCACCTTCTTCTCTAAGATCATTGATTATATTTTTAAGGAGCTCAATGCCCATTTGCTCAATGAACATTGGACTTAAAGAGTAAAATAACTGGCAATGCAATCCCAACATTCGTGGCTCCTTTCATAATTTGAATATTTTCTCGATAATCTCTGGCTCCCATTGGCTCAATAGAAATAAGGCTTGGAAGAAACTAGTCAGATTTTCACCAAATTTTTCTTGATGGTTAGAGGACAGTTTCTGTTGATGGTTAGAGGACAGAGGACATAGTTTCTCTTGGCATTTTTACTTGCAATTTTTCAAGTACTTTCTTTAGCTGCACCCGACTGCGAATAAATTCTGTGAACGCTGAGACTCGACTCGAATTATGTAATACCAAGCTTGGTCACGCATAGAGACCAATAAAATAAAACGGATTACAATTATATTAATTAACCTTGGTGTGGTGGCGCCGATTAACGTAATATGGTTGGTGGAGTCTAGTCTGACATGTGTTTTTTTTGTTAGTTCCTTGGATGCTCATGTATGCTTTCTATAAATAAATAAATTTAATTTTTTTTTTAAAATGCTACTAAAAATATTAATAAGCTGTAAAATGTACAAAAATAATTGAGATAAATTGAATACAAAAATATATTGCCTAAAAATAATAAAAAAGAGAAAATAACAGATTAATTACAAATGTAAATCATAAAAAATAGTAGTACTATAAAGGAACTCTGCTTTTTTTTAAATTGTTTAAAAATAGTTAATGGTAATTCTTTTGACCGTGCCGACGTACATGGTATTGTGATTTTCAAGAAGAATATTTATTAGGTAAAAACTTGTGAACCAGTTATCACATGTGAGGTTCCTGCATATGCCAGATGGGTTGAATCAGGCGTATAACAATGCTAACTGGGTCATTCTTTACACGATGAGGCCCTTTGTAAAGTTTGTAAACCTACATATGGTTCCAAGTTCAATGTTCAATTCAAAAAACCTTGGAGCTTTTTATCAATGCTTTCTTGCAATTTGCCAAAACAAGTTGTAAAAAAATCTCAAATTTTACAATAAATATGGATATATGCTGATCTCGGCCATTATGTTGCTTCATATTAAAGTGTTCTTTAGTAGCTTCATATTAAAGAAGTGTTTCTTATTTAATAAAATTAAATCATCTCTCGTGGCAGAAAAACCTTATTGCCGATAGCCATTTGTTCCCTTTTGGCCACAGAAAATATTATTATTATTGTTGTTTTTTATTGTTTATTGTTTTTTTTTTAATAAAATCTAGTCGGGACTGCTGCGAGATCCGACCCTGCGCAGCAGCCGCGCCAGTGTCTAAAAGTTGTTTCTACAACTACTCCTCCCCACCGCTAGGTGAACAGCTGTAGGTTCCAGAATCGTGTGCCCTCAGCAGACGAAGGGACCACAGGGCGACAGTTTTCTGCATCCGATCTCCCAAAAGTCCAGCAAATTTCTGCATGCCGGAATGATCTTCAACTCCGAAAGCAGCGAAGAACGAATTCCCCCAGAACACCGATGGTTAGGACAACCAGCATGACATCATGGCCAGGGTAAAGCGTGCGGAGCTCGAAGAGGAGGTCATGAAATTTGGTCCGTTTATCCTCCTATTGCAGGACTATGTTCTGTTCCGGTGGAGCGGAAAACTCGATTACGAACATAGTCTTGGTGTGTTAATCGAGGAGGACAATGTCAGGCCTGTTGGCGCGAATAAGCCTGGCCATCGGGAACGGATAATTCCAAAAAAATTGGCATCTCTCGTTCCCGACAACGGACTCAATATCTCCTGGCAAGTAAGGCGGTACAGACTCCTGGTCTATCTCATACCAGTGCCTAAGATAGTAACAGAGCACTCGCAGTGCCGCGTTATGTCGATGGATGTACGCCGAGACAGCTTTTGTCGGACAAGCCGACAACAAGTGCATTATGGTATCATTATGGTATCAGTATTATGGTATCAGGGAGCTATCACATATCACCTATCACCCGTATACCCATCACCCGGCGACGATAGACCTAGGTGTTGATAACGCCATCTTGACAGGCCGCAATGAATCCATCGGTCTCCGCTGTGAGCCCGGCTGACATCAGATAACCGAAGGTCAGCCTTGTAGACAGACCTCTTGCGTCGATGTGCCTATAAAAGACACCGTGCATCGGTCTGTCGCAGGCCGACAGCAGCGAAGAACGGATTTTCCCCAGAACACCAATGCCCCTAATCATTGGTGTTCTGGGGAAAATCCGTTCATGACCAGCATGACATCATGGCTAGGGTAAAGCGTGCGGGGCTCAAAAAGAAGGGGTTTGATATTTGAGCGTAGAGCTTGAGATCATCCATGTAGAAGAAGTGTGTGATCTTATGCCTCCGGCGGCTTGGTGGTCCACATGCATAGCCATGGGTACGTCTCACGGCAATGGAAAGCGGCAGCAGTGAGATCCAAAAAGGGGGGGGGGGCTCAAGGAATCTCCTTGAAACTCACCCCTCCTGAATGTTACCAACTCCGTGGTGACCCGCTGTGTGCCGGATGTTATGGTAAAACTGGTCTTTCAGGGTGGCAACAGGTGTTCAATGCATCTCACTAGTAGAGCTGGTACCGCAAGGAATCTGAGCAAGCGTAACAAAAGCTCATGTGATGTCGAATCAATTGCCTTGCGATAATCACTCCGTAAGACCGGCAATCTAGAGTGACTGCATGGTATATCACCAGGTTCTCTCGGCAACCCCACATCTCGAATTTTGCCCCACGCTGCTCGCTCACCTGGTGCTTGGTATCTTGTAGCAGGTGTTGAGACAAGTAATCGGCCGGTAGTTGCTAGGGTCGGACAAGTTTACCTTTTTGGGGAGCAGCAAACATCCTTCGACACGCCTTTCGACAACCCAGCTCGGAATACGCTCCCCGGTTAGCCGAGGAGTTATAAACTCTGGCCAGACGGCGATGGGTGTATGTAAATTTCTTCCACCACCAGTTGTTAATGCCGTCTGAGCTCCGACAAGTGCTTGTCGGACCTCACTCTCGCTGACTGCCTCACAAACTTCGACTTGGTATTGGCACCTGCTACAAAGGCGCCGAAGTGCACTAGCGCTGGAGTGTCTAGACGTAGCGAAGGGGACTTGTAGTAGACTCCCTGCCAGAAGTTTTCAACCTTCTCCACAGTCGGCGGATTAAGGAATTCTCTTAATCCACCTCGCGAGACTTCTTCTCACCACCTGCAATGCTCGGATCCTATCCATACTCGGCTGCTTGATGGTCTGCAGCACCGTGCGAGTTAGTCTGTGATGGCGGCGGCGTAGACTGGCTGCCACACGCCTGATCTTGGGCGTAAACGCCTGCCGCTCAAGATAAAATCCATGACACACTGGATTCGAGATGCGTGCCTTCTCGCCGACTGAACTTTGGCCTCAACTTACCTTTTAAAGAGACGCCATAAAGATGTTTTGGGAATGCCTGCTGCATATGATAAAGAACGAAGATTGGACCGCCTTGTAACCTCAATATCCTTAATTGTGTTCAATTGTTGTTGGCGATCTACTGATTTTCGGCCGCAATTTCCTTTCTTTCTGGACTGAATATTAATTGGTTCTATCCCACGGGCAATTGGATCTCTTGCTCTTTTACAAATCCGTTTAATTGTTGCTTGGGAGACCTTGAATCTTTGAGAAGACTTAACTACAATTCATCTTTTCAGACTAAAATTTTTGTGGTTTTGTAATAGAGAATGCAAAATATTGTACGTTGTACGCTTTTGATTACATAAATTAGGTTTTGCCATTTTTCCCTAAACCCAACACTTTGAAGAAATTTTAAATAATAACTGTGATTGTAGCTGGTGTCAAAAATCATGCCAAACTGTTTATTACTGGTACTACTATTAGGCAACGTTAACTGAATAAAAAAATCAGCATTGACTATGTTCGTAGTGTAGTGCGTAGAAATACTATATGTTTATAGTTAAAATTAAAAAAAAAAATACAGTTCAATAAATTTCAATAAAAATTGAAATAGCTCACTTATTGTGGAACGGAGGTTAGTATTATTTACTGTATAACAAAATAACAAAAATTATGTTTACTAAAAACAAATCATATTAGTAGTTGGATATTTCCACATTCTTATTGAAGATATACAGATAAGTGTATGTAATTGTATATATCAGTACCTTGGTGGTAAAAGGACCAATAATAATTTCTCAAGGAATCTTGCAACAAGAAATTAAGGAATAATATCAAGGAATATAGTTCATTTAGAATTTGATCAAAATCAATATAGCTGTATAGCAATTATACCTTGGTAGAAAAAGGGCCAATGTCCATTTTGAGATTTCCAGTTAATTCTACCTTTCTACCAAATTCTACTTTTAATTCTACCTTTAAACTCAGAATTCTATTGTGTAAGCAGAAAAACGATGACAGATAACGGTCAATGCTATAGCAAGACTTTGGTGCTTTTTCTGCTATGGCAGTACATTGGTTCTTTATCTACTAAACTAAATGCTAAACTAAAAATCCCAAAAATGGACATGGCTCTTTTTCTACTAAGGTACCGATATATTGCTTTTGATCAAATTATATGAATTTATTTGTTCATTTATTCTGAATAATAAACGAACTATAATTCCTTGAAACTAAAAATTATTCGTATATCATTTTACTATAGCAAAATAGTAAAACTAATAGTACAATGCACTAATTATAAATTCTACAAGCTTAATAACCAAATAATCCATGAATCACTGAAAAAAAAAATAACATAATAGTTTAATAATTTACATTTTACATTTTCCTTTTAATTGTAGTAGCTGTTTTCATTGAAAACAAATAACAACATAACATGTAACATGTAACAACTGACCTTCAACAACAAATTCAAATCCTTGTACGCTATCGGATTACAATCTATTTTACAGCAATACACACACGTATTATTACACACAATTATTAAATCTTGCTATATATAAAGATTGTGTTGTATTGATACAATTTCCATGCAACACGAATGTAACCCTGCACTGCGCAGCTTGTGAATAGAAATAATTTTAATCCATATAAATTTAGCATCGGAAAATAATTTAAAAAAAGCATTGTTAGTTTAAATCTTCATAATGAGATTCTAAGACACAATTGCCTTGTTGCAAATTTACATTACGAGTAAACTGAATTTGCAAAGTTTTTTCAATTAACAATAATATATAACACCCAGAAGACGTAGATTTAGATAATACTTTATTTTCGAGATTATTCTTAAGTTTATAAATTATAAATAGTATTACAAATTTCTTGAATAAAATGCAATTACTGTAGTAGCCTTACTGACAAATTAACAAAACGATGTGGTGTTAATATTCAAATAATAAGTGATGTTAAAAGTATCGATCATTCGTAACTAAATAGCAAAATATTCAAGTCACAGCCCCGTTAGTCAATTAGCGGAATAAATGGGAACGATATGTCAGACTTCCGCCCACGGAAACACAATTGAGTGCTTTCTTAATTATCAATAATATACAAGTACTACCTCCCAGGTAATTTAATTTTAGAAACGATATAGTTATTCACTGCATTGCTAGATATAACTGATGAAATATCGACATCCCTTTGGAACAACATGGCTGCAGTATTTTAATCCTATCGAACTACACTAGAGCTTGACCGTAAATTCATTGACCGTGAAATGCTTTTCGCTTACTTCACTTTGTAGGTCTCTCTAGACAATCCATCTTGTTTTTATACGTGTAATCTGTGAGGAATAGGCTTCAAAATCAATTGCTGGTATTGCCGGCGGAGGCGGCAGGGGACAAGCTATTACAGCAATTAAACATATACAGGTATGGGTATATACCGCCACTTCACCGTTACTTTTGAAAATATATCTTCCCTTTAAATTTCAGAAAGTAAACCGAATACTTCAAACACAACAATGTACAAACGACTGATCCACATATCCAGCACCAATAACATAAATACATAAAACTCCCTTAAAAATGCACCAAACTGAACACATAGAATTTTTTAGAATCTCTTTAGATTTACTTACAATTGCTCCTCGAGTTCAATCCTAGTTAAAAAAAAGTTACTCATATATTCCTTGAGACCAAAATTATGTGTAAGAAATCTAAAAAAAAACCTAAACTAGAAGAAATTTTATCTTTATATAAGAACAAAATAGTTACAGATAAATTAGAGATTGCAAATGAAATAAATTCTTTTTTCAGAAATATCTGATCTCAAATGGCAGAAACATGTATATATAAATATATATATATATATATATATATATATATATATATATATATATATATATATGTATTAATATATATATATATATATATATATATATATATATATATATATATATATATATAATTTTGAGACGACATATGTACATGGGAAATGTAGTGAGCGACAGTTTTTGATTAAGCCAACAAGTAGATTTGAGATTACCGACATTTTCAGTAGCATGAATTGTAATAAATCTTCTGGAATTGACCAGATAACCAAATAAGTGGTGATGTTACAAATCCTATCAATTACTGACCTATCCTTCTTATTTCTAATTTTGCAAAACATTTCGAAAAAAATACATAAATCTAGAATCAACAGCTTCATAAATAAACACGATATTCTTCATCCTGTGCAATTTGGTTTCAGAGAAGGTATGACCACCGATAACGCAATGAGTATAGTAATTGACAGATAAATAATGCTCTAAACAATAACATGCCTTGTACCACAGTGTTTTTAGATTTAGCTAAAGCGTTCGAAACAGTCAATCACAAGATTTTGTTGTTTAAGCTGAAAAAAATGGGTTTTAGAGGCAAGGGTGGAAAATTACTTGAAAATCATCTGAGTGATCGAAAACAGTTCGTCAAACTAGGTGATACAAATAGTCATGAAGCTACAGTTAAATGCGATGTGCCTCAAGGCACTATACTTGGACCGATTCTATTTTTATTATATATTAACTATATTTTTACACTGTTAAATCATGAGGAAATTGTAGCTTTTGCAGATGATACAGCGATCATTATCGAAGGCAAGTCATGGGACGATGTCGTAAACCAAGCGTATTACCATGAATTTCGTTTTTTCTATGTTAATGGTGAGTCCTACTTCTTCGCATGCTTGGTAAATGCTCTCTAATAGTGTTTGTAGCTATTCTGCACTTTCCGCCATTATTGCAGTATCGTCCGCGAATCTAAGATTGTTAATTAGTGCCCCTCCAATATTTACCCCTTCTCTTCTGTCCTCCATCGCCCGTCGAAATACAAACTGGGAGTACAAATTGAACAGTTGCGGGGACAGAACGCAGCCTTGTCTGACGCCTTTCTGCATTTTGATTTCGTCCTTGTCCGTATATTCAACCCGCACTATTTCTGTTTGGTTAAAGTATAACTTTTTTATTAATCGTCCAGATTCGTCGATCCAGATTAATATTGTTTAGGTTCTCGATAAGCTTGTCGTGTTGGACTCTATCAAAGGCCTTTTTTAAGTCGATAAAACAGACGAATACATTTTTATTGTTCTCTCTACACTTCTGCAGCATTACTTTTAGAGCGAACAGAGCATCTCTAGTTACTAATCCCTCTCTGAAACCAAACTGTATCCCATCCAATTGTTCTTCACATCTGCGGTATATTCTCTTGTGGATTTTCATCTTGTGGCTCAGCAGGCTGATCATCCTATATTCGTCACATGGCTTAAGGTTATTTTTTTCGGTAGCGCAATAAACACTGATTTAAGCCACTCTCTTGGAATTTCACCTGTTTCATATATTCTATTTAGAAATTCTGTAAGACTGGTCAAGTTTCTGTCGTCCAATGTTTTCTACATTTCTATCGGAATGTTGTCGGGTCCTACAGCTTTGTTGTTTTTTGCTGTCTTAATCGCATATTCCATTTCCGATTTAAGAATACCTAAATTATCCGCCTGTCCATCTTCCACCATTAAAACCTCTCATTTCGCTGCAAACAGGTTTGTCATGTATTCTTCCCAGCTTCGCCCTTTATCTTACTCTGTTAGCTGATTGTCTCCGTGTATGTTTCTTGCCACCATTGGTATCTTTTTTTTTCTCGTATGTCCTGTAAGTTCTTTTAGCTTTTTATGCATATTAAAGGCATCGTGCTTGTTATGTAGCTCCTCCATTTCACGGCAGTTTTCTTCCATCCATGTTTCTTTGGCCCTCCTTATGTTATGTTGTATTTGTCGTTTCAATAGTCTGTATTTTTCTTTATTGGTGTTTTTGTGCTTACGCTTTTCTTCCATAAGGTTAATGATATCCTGGTTCATCCATGGTTTTTCGCTGTTTGATCTTTCTTGCCCACGACTTGCTCCACTACATTCAGCATTGTTGTTTTAACCTTGTCCCAGGCAGTATCCATATTTATTGTTGATGCGTCTGGTATGGTTCTTTTTTGAGATTTTCCAAGTTCACTTTCTTTGGTCTTATCGATCTTATCATTTTTATATTGGCTGACAGCAAGTTGTGGTCCGTATCACCGTCTGAACTTGGATAGGTTTTTTCGCTCTTTATACTCTATTTGATTTCTAATAAGGTTATTATCATTGTCGGCAGGCGATATCCAGGTATAGAGTCGCCGAGGGGGTAGTTCATAGAAGGTGTCTGTAATAACCAACTCTTTTTCCTGGCAACACTGTATAAGCTTGTCGCCTCTTTCATTCCTTCCTATCTCCCAGACCAAAATCTCCCACTACATTCCCAACTCTACCCCTACTAACCTGGGCGTTAAAATCCCCCATGATTATATTGAGTTCCTGTTTCTTCAGGTTTTTGGTTAATTCATCCAAATCCGAGTAGAACTTCTCTACAGTTTGTTCATCGCTGTCGGCTGTAGGGGCATATACTTGTACAAAGTTCGTATTTATTGGGCTGGTGTGTATTTGAATCAACTTCATCCTTTCATTGAAGGGTATGAAGTTAGTGACCTTGAGTTGAAGCTCTTTTTTTATCATAATACCTACAGCATGTGGTTATTCTTGAGAATCTATAGTGCAGTAGTTTCTCTTTGCTTTCTGTACCGCAGTGCCGAAAAAAGCCGAATTAATCTATATGTGATTGTCGCCTGTAACCGCGTGTCCCAAGCCTTTAGGGACATTATTGTCGATAGTCTTGATTTAGTTATGTCACAGCTGCTGCCCTATGCCATGGATCATGGATCTTCCGCCCCGTCTGCCGTTGAACTTCCTAGTCTCTTCCGCCTTCCGGGTCGTTGTCCACTCCCGTCTTGAAGGTTATACCGCCTCGACTCGGTCGCCAGAGCCTGGTCTGTGGAAACAGGGTTCACCAACGTGAAGGTGAGACTCGACTTTTGAGTATGAGAGGCTATCTGAGACGCATCACTACCCCCACTGAACCCCATATGGTTGTTATGTTGATAATATACCTGTAATATGTAAAATCCAAATTTAGAAAAAAATGTGTAACACATTCCTGTGGGATTGCCCCTAAATCAAAAGGGTGAGTTATACAAAATATCTAGGAATAATAATCGATTGTAATCTAAAATGAACGGAGCATATCACATATAGGTATTGCAAAAAAAAAACAAGATATCTTATTTACTTATTTTATAAACTTCGGGTTGTTTTTACTGAAAATCAGTTGTTGCAAGTTTGTTTTGCACTTTTCTGACCAATAGTAACCTACGGCATCCTAGTATGGATAGGTTGTTATGAAAACACTTTAAATCCGCTACACGATCAACATAAAAAGGTTTTAAAAGTTATATTCAAGAATCAACTCCTCTACTCCTCTGAACTCCTCTGAAACTATCTTTAGGAACAAAGAAATAACTAGTATACGTATATTTTTTTGTAGAGAAATCGGTGCTTTATAATTTCGATTCCATTAAAAACGAGCGCAATAATAATTTATTCAAATTTGGATTATTGGAACCAACAATAAAAAAGAAATTGAACGTAGAACTCACGTGTATTAGTCAATTAACATAAAAGGACTGAATAATTAAAACAAGGTTTTGAGAAAATGGTTCATTGCATTATTATCTCATCAAATCATACTGATTTTTTCGAGGCTAGAGTAAAATATCGTATAATAAAAAAAAAAAACAAAAAATCAAAAATCGAAAAGGAGTATATATTATTGTCAGCCCAATTATTTAAATATTATATTATATAAGTCTTTTGCCTTTCATTATTTCTTTTTTACTCCTTAGTATAATGTAAATACACCTGTTTAATAAATAAAAAATAATAAAAAACATATGAAAGATTCAATCAAATTAAAATTATCTTATCAATATTCAGAAAAATCTACTCTGGACTGAAGTTGCAATACACAACAGAAGTATCGATTAATTAATAACAGAAATTTAAGTTCACATGACGCACACAACATTAATGAGTAAATGATTACCTTCACATGAAAGACAAATGTTTACGAACATCCCTGTAAGTATACATGTAACAATTTATTTCAAATTCTGCATTGAATATGATATAGTCGGCTATTCTAAGGATTTCATTGGAAAGCTGCGCATTCAAACATCAGAGGTAATATAATGTAATGTAAATACACACAACAACCGCTACGATTTTCAATGAAACTCTTACATTGTTAGACCAAAAATTCTCACCAAATTAATAGTTATACTAATATAATATAATAGTATATACTAATATAATATATTCCAAGTTTTCAGTAGAAAATTTGTACAATACTTTAATCTCATTAAAATAGTTCATTATTAACTTTAAAACTTTAAAATAGTATGTCAAGGACTTGTTGAAGATTGCAAGATAACGTTTAGCGCTTTAACATCAGCCAAGTGTTATATAACCGTGATATTATATTCTAATTTTATCTGGAGGCAAGTGGATATGGAAAGTAATTAAGTATTATCACGCATAAAAACATGTTGATAAGCACTGATTAAGCCAACTTTTAACCTTTAACTAACCGCGTCCTGAATTTTCACGTAATTATCCACCGTGCGGTATATTCTTTGCACCACATGTATCACTATGTGACTAAGAACATATTTTATTGTATGTTTTAGTATATTTAGTCTGCTGCGTTCGCCATTTTTGCATGAATCGTATGAATCGGTTATAAGTTGTTTGCATACTGATTAGGGTTTCTGGTTCGGATATATCCCAACCGCAAAACCGCGGTTTTCTGTGCAAAAACCGAAATCGCACAACCGTCATAAAAAAACGCGGTTTTCGGTTTTATCTAAAGATATATAAAAATAAAATGCATTGAATTAGTACTCTTTCAAACATTGCAAACTGTTGTTGCAAAAATGGCAACCATTGATGGTATATGTGTACGACTAATTTCAAAATCTGCATTTATTCGGAAAGCAATAGCTGGCCGGTTTCCTAACCAAATCTTGCCAAAATGTTTTTCAGGTGTAATGACCTTAATTTAAAAGGAATACGAAAAAATAAAGAAGAAAGTGATTTTAAAGTTTCAAGAATTAAAAGCAAATGGACAAAAATGCAGTAGTATTACGCTAGATGAATGGACTAGTTTGAGACGCCGAAGATACTTAAACATTAATATTCATGGAGAAAACAATTCTTATTACAATTTAGGCTTTCTGCGAATTAAAGGAACTTGTTCTGCAAATAATATCGTAATAAGTGTTGAAAAACATTTAGTTCCATTTAGTATCAGTTTCAGAAATGATATTGTGGGTGACCTGGATTAGAAATCCAATTAAAGTTGAAGTTCGCGGTGATGTCGCGACGCCGTAGTCAAAAATTTCGCAACGCGGTTTTGTCGCGCTTTACCACAAGCTTTCCCTTCAGCAAAACATCAAATTTGTTACGCTATCTGCAAAATTGCGAAAACTACAGCGGAAAATCCACCGCGAGTTCCCGAAATTCGACCTAGATTAGCAAGTTGAACTTTGCGGAGACGTCGCGACGCCGCTGTCGAAGATTTTGCAAACGAGGTTTTCACTACCGCTTCCTGACAAGCTTTCCCTTCAACAAAACGTCAAACTTGTTTCGCCAGCTTGAAAATTACGAAAACTACTGCGGAAAAACCAGCAGCCGCATTAGGAAATTGAACTTTGCGGTGGCGTCGCGACGCCGCTGTCAAAGATTTCGCGACGCGGTTTTCAGTCTCGCTTTCCGACCACGTTTTGCTCTAAAAAAACGTTGAATTTGTTGCGGCAGCTTCGAAATTTTGAAAAAAACAAATGCAACCTATCCTCGAGAGATCTAACTTTGACGGGCCGTCGCGGCGTTAATTATCGAGCGATTTCAACGCGGTTTTCAATTTCTGGTCGCAAAAACCTCAAAGTTTGATTGAGTGTGGGATTTATTGCTGTGGGATTATTATTAAGTAAGATACTAGACATGACGATGCCCGGGTAATTAAAAAAAATGGTGCAAATTGTCCTGCTGAACCAAAAATTTGCATTAACCATACAATTCATCTCGATTTATGTGACACTTTTTACAAGAAATCATCTCAAGTAGTAAACAACTAACAGCAGTGAAGATGAAGATTTATTTCCTGAAGAATCGCACGTAGAAAATGTGGATAATGAGTATTACATCGAAGAAGATGCTGAAAGTAAAAGTAATTTTCATATGGTAAGAAAACTATAACTATAAAAGGACTTCTGAGAGTACACAAAGATTAAATATTTTGTTTCAAGCACTCTCTACAATTAAAGCTACATCCATCTACTCCGAAAGATCACTTTCCCTAAGCGCCAACTTTTGTACAAAACTAAGATCTCGTTTAAATATCAGACACTACTACCAAAAGTTCTTAAAAACCGAATCCGAAATCGAAACCGCGTTTTTTTTAATTTTCAAAATCCGTAAACCGCGGTTTTGAATAAGTGCGGATATTTAGAAATCCTAATACTGATTCATTGCAACTGGCGCAGATGATTGTTGTAACTCGATTCTTTTTTCTACCACAGATAAAACATCTCGCTCGTATTCTTATTGCATCTTATTGCGGCCAACTTATCAGTCTGCTTACCTTTATCGTCGAATCTAATTAGAGAAAGGAGAAATAGAAATCATTTTTGAACAAATTTCACAAGGTGGCAACAGGTTGGGTAACTACAGCGTGATGCGACAGCATTTCTTGAAGTATTGGTGTAATTTTTTACACCAGCACGGGTAGTTTCAATTTTCAATCAATATATTCAATGATTCAATTGGTAGACAAACAATATTTTTCCCGATAGGAACATGTACAGTTTCGGTTTTTTAATAACTGGACGCGAGGGGCGGATTTTTGGACGATGCACAGCGTGCCTCGAGCATTTAAGTGCCTAACACTTTTAACTAGACAATATTATTTTCCTTCGTTATTAGATAAAAAATTCCGTTATTATAAATCGTTCTGACCGTAAATTGCATTAAAGTAATAGTTTTCAATAAAAGAAAGTAGGTAAGCACTTATAAAAATATTTAGAACACTTAATAAAACGATATGTAGAGACTACTTTTTATAAAATCTACACAAATATAATAATCTATCATTCTATTCATGTTGTGTTATGTAAATCAATCAATCAATAAATCAATCATAAATATATTTTATTAAAATAATCAATTTTAAAAATACAAAAACTAATTGAAATATGTCAAAAAAATAACTAATTACTAATATGTAAAGATACGTATTAGTTACCTCCGTCACTTTCTTCAAGTGAATCTTCTATTGAGTTCCCATGATCAGGATTAGGATTTGCACATTCTCTTCCAGTAATATTGGAGGCTATTAATAAATATAGGGCTTTAGAAGAGTATTTGCAAGCTTTATTCGCGGGACATCTCTAAAGCTGGTTATTGCAGGGTTAGGTTTTAATAATAACATATTAAGTAATTCTTTATTTGTGAATTACGAAACCTTTTACAATCCTTGTTTCAGGCTTCTTGAGCTTCTTCGGAAAGCTGGCCGGTAGAGCTTCCTCGGTAATGTGGCCGGTAGGCAACAAAGTATTTGCAACTTTTTAATTGTAAACAAGGATTTTGTGAACAGTAGCAGGCATGTAATACCATGAGATTTACATATTTCCATAGAGATTTACGTACAGTTTTTTTGTTTCTGCTGCAAAGGCCGAAGTTTCTCAATGTTAATATCAAATCCTGAAGATAAAGCCGAAGCTAAAATTAGTAGTTAGCGAAGTATAATTATAATTTTTCTTATACATGTAATATCTAATCCCGTAACATCAGCACATAGTTTTTCAGTTACTGCAATATCAGCACCAGGTTTTCAAAAACCTTACCGAAACGAACGAAACCGAACGAAATCTCAGCATTTGTATTGTCATGCCCTGGCTTTGGCTTATCTACAATTAGCCCCATTACGGCTTATAAATGGATTTTTATTTCGTCAGGACGTTGAATATTGTGGGCAACAATAGTATATTACGTAACGAGAGTTGTAGGAAGCATATTACATACGAGCGGAACAATTACGAGCGGACCTGCGTAGCGGGGAGTGCATTATTCCGCGAGTACGTAATTGCCTTACAACTCGATTTATGTTCTATACTTTATATACGACCATACTAATTTGTTTCTGTTTAGTAAGAAAAATATATTTGATGCAACACATTTATTTCTTATTAGGTACATTATTTAACATTATAATAAACAAACAGTTGTATTTTCATATATAACTGTTACTTGACATTATTTAACTGGATACAAATGCAAATAAATACATTCTTAATGGTTACATACCTTATTATTTAGTACTATTTGGGTTAAACTGGAATAATAGTGCTCATAGATATAGGCAATCCAATGTACGCATTGTGCGGATGCAAGACACATAGGGGTATGGAAATATGTAGGAGGTAAATAAAAATTGTTTAAAGTATTGATTTTTCGGATTTCGGATCGAGAGGTCGCGCTGCCGCCCAATATGTGGTCTTGATGTATCTGCTCCTAATATAACCTAATCTAACCACCCATTTTGTTCAAATCTGCAGCTACGGTGACGTTTTGTACGCGCCACTGGAAATTTTATGTAAATCCCAGTTAGTTTGAATTGTGGCACGGGGGGGGCGCTGAACGTGTGAGCACGTAGTAGCAGCTCTCAACTAATCAACGAATCGTAAACCAAACGCACGAGTGGATTATCAATACATACGTGTGTATTATGATGTGTTTACATAGTCCACGAACTGTACAATAATAGGCATTTACAATAGTGATCGTAGATAAATTTATTTATCTATTCCAAAACCAAGTTAGTTTCTTCCACAGTAAAGGCTTTACTTTCTTTGGAAAAGGTAAACTTTATTGGAGAACAATGCATTGAAGATGGTCGAGAATTCTGCCAGATTATATTGCCATTATCATCCTTTAATTGAAAGGGGACGAATTAAAAAAAAACAAACAAAAATTCATCAGTGTTTTCAATACACGTAAATTTTTGTTTGCATGTGCTGTGTGCGGAATTTCCATCAGCAGACTATTGACAACCTCTTGCCAATCTACAAATTCTCTGCCAATAACAAACAAACTTCTATCTGCTTGAACTTTCATATCGGACCGCGTTCCAGTCACAACAATCTATTCCTATCCTGGATAACAATCAAATTTAGCGTTCCTAAGACTATGCAGTGACGGAATTATCTTATGCCCATGTTTAATGCTCCACTCCAGTTCCTTACACTGCATAGGATTGTTCGTCACAATTTGTATCCCTTTTGCCATCTCGACACTACCTGAAAATCGCGTTGACACCTCAGCAGCGTAGATTAGCTCACTAGCACTTCTGCTCTGGATAAGATCACAAACCCGCTTCGTTTTTTGTTCTGATTTAATTCTAGATTCCGAAAACTTTTTCATAGGCCTCCCAGTTCCTGGTAATTTCTATAGAAGTAGCTTGCAACAGGTTGCTAATATCTATTTTAAAAGAAATATTTGAACCCATTAGCCATTCCGAGTTCTTCTGTATAAACGGTAAACTCTGAGTTGCTTCATCAGCAACAGCTCGTCCAGTTTTCCGCAATTTTTGGACGAAAATAATGACTGCTGACATGTTTCTTAAACAATTTTCATTTGGAGTCTTGACATACTGTCTTGAACTAATAAATCGTAATAAATCTTAATTTTTTGTTTCCTTACCATGTTTCAGCCTTTCTTTCAAAAAATCAATTTTCGGTATGTATAATAATAATTAGGATACTGCATAATAATAATTAGTTGTGCAAATATTTCGCAACCATATTTCATATCATTATAAAGTAGATAATTGCAAGTATAGAGGTAAATAGTACAGTTGTTGGTCAGTAGGTAATGATTGGTCATGTTTTGTAAACTATATAAGTATAAGACAATCTTGGTGACATAATTGTTTATTAACTGAAGAAAATTCTATATTCTTTTCTGTATTGGATACAACCCATAACTTTGTTATAACTTAAAGTTTCATGTGTGTATTTAATTAATAAAATGGCCAGTCCGAGATTTACGTCATTTTAGACAGAAATGTACAAAAAGTAGCCTTACTATTTCTAGAAATTTCCATGATTTAAAAATGATTTTTGTGCTGATTTTTGACATTTGTAAATCAATACAGTTTTAGATTATAGAAAAACAAGTTTCTTGATAAAAATAAAGTACTGATTGTTAAAAATATGATAAGACAATAAATATTGCACGATAAACAGTTCTTGTAGTGATCGATCATCCAACCGATTACTATTTTGATGTTAGAGTAACTATCTGACAGTTATTCCTAGTGTGTTTAACCTACAAATAAGAGGATAAGAAAAATATTCAGTACAAAATTTTATTGCAATTAAAAATTAAAAATCTATTTTACTTGAATTTATTTATGTATTTGTTATTGTAAAAATACTAATTTATTTATTTCTAGGTTAAATATACGAGTGAAAATATACATAAAATGACAAACGTAATAAAAGGTACAAACTTATCGGAAACAGCCTGAATATATAAACAATCGGAACACAGCCTGAATATATAAATATATTTAACCTTTCCAGAGCTCTATAACAATTACTGAGTCTTTTTAGGACTACCAAAACAAAATGCAATTAATTAGTGATTGTTTAAGAGAAAAAAGTTTTTTTAATCCAACCGATAATATATTGGAAAATGGATCTAGTTTTGATATCATAAATAATGTAGATGTTTTTAATAATAATATTTTAGCTGAATATTTTCAATTTTATGAAGTTCTCAATTTATCCATTCCTCATCGTAGAAATAACTGGGAAACTCTCAAAGATTTTCTACCAAAACCACAAACACCAAAACGCCAAAGGAAAAAAATTACAGAAAGAAATATAAATATAAATAGACATATGTAGTTTCTGCTTTACAGTTCAAATTAGACAAAGAAGAAAAACTGATTCAACTGACAAAAAAACAAACTTAAATAATCGGAACACAGCCTGAATATTATAATATATTCAACCTTTCCGGAGCTCTATAACTGCTGATGAGAGATAAATCTCGAAACGCGTCCACAGATGGCTATCCACTTAAGGTATCGGAAAGACATGATCTTAAAAACAATGTAATTTTTATGGTTTTTGTTGAGTGCCACGAAGGTGGACTGAAATCTATAAAATAACTGACAAATTTCACATAAGATTTGTTTTGGTTGTCGTAAAAAGACTCAGTAATTGTTATAGAGCTCCGGAAAGGTTGAATATATTTATATATTCAGGCTATGTTCCGATTGTTTTAAGTTTGTATGAGTATCTATAACGTAGGATAGTTTTACCAATTCGAATAAAAAGAAGAAGTTAAATAAAAAGAAAAACGGCAAACTTTAGAAAAAAAAAAAAACTGGTGGACAAATTAAAAGAACAAAAAAGTTGATAAAATTAAAAAAAATTGATTTGACAACAGGAAAAATTGCAAAAAATCATAGTGGTGTTTGAGGATCAAGAAAATATTGGTGACAATTAAAAAAAATCATTAACATTAATTATAATTTTTTTTTAATTGTTTTTTTTTAACAATAATTGTATATTTTTCTTTGATTAGATCACTGGAGTGTTCATCACTTGAGTGATCATTAGTTCATGATTCAATAATTTTTCATATTTTCTAATTGCTTTTATTTATTATAAAGCATTGACTAATTACTGTAAATCCATTAGACAATCACTACATTTTTATGAACGATAACTAAGTTTTTTGATAAATCAAATATTTATCCTCATATTTTATATAATTTTTTAAAATTTTGATTCGAATTATTATTTAAATAGAAAAGTGACGTTTTTTACAATTACTAGCACTTATTTAATATAATTTATTGTTTTCATTGTTCGATTTCTAAAATGACCGATCACTGTACTGTTTACCCCTATTATACATTAGTTCTCGCAGAGAAACATGAGTAGACATGTGACTTTTTTTCGTGGAAAGTTGAAAAATAGGAAAAAAACTGAGTACTTTAAGAAATAATGTTTGAAAAAAAAAATGGTTTATATCAACTCCAATCCAATCTCCATTATGCACAAATAGCACAGAATTTTTAGAGAATACACAATATTAAACGGTAAGATGCACAAATAATACTGAATGAATAGAAAAAATCTCATTTTCTCTTATAACCATTTTTTCATGGCTTGGCATTAAACAGTCATTACGAAAAAAATGGAATTGTCGTTACTTACGTATTTTCTGTGAATTGTGATAATTATATTCCACGAATTAAGGGGTTGTTTTGTCCACATAATTTGGGCTTATGTGGGCCACAGTGCGAAAGGAACGGCTAAAAAGTATTATTCATTCATTATTTCTGTTCGAATAACTAGTAGATTTATTTTGTTAAATTGAAATTGTCATGGCTTTTATTCAAACTCGTCAATGGGGTAATTTATATACACTGCTCAAAACCATTAGCGGGTCACTAATTTGTGCCTCCATAAAATTCAAACGAGAAATTACATGCAAATAAATTTAAGAACATCTGAAATATGCTCTATTTAATGGTTTTAATTGACATATAGGGAATTATCAGCATCGCATCCTTCCGGAGCATCTGTAATAATTAACAAGAACTACCAAAACTACAGTGAAATAATTTATCCCAAATTAGATTCAAAGAGCTACGAAGCCTTATTCAGATCAATATACAGACTAAAATCTTTGCAACTGACAGATTGACTTAAGTTAAGTGAATATGAGGTATCTCAACGAAGTGGAAGTTGTTATAACATTAATTGAAAATGGCGATAGCCTTCGACAAGTTTCAAGAAACATCGACGGAAGCCTTCTGTTATTCAGCGATTGAGGAACAGGAGCGTGGATATATGTCAATATATCAGGCGCGGTGTGCAAGCTCGCAACAGAAAAACAACTCAAAATCAAGACATATTTTTACTGATTTCGAGTGTTCGCAATAGAGTCTCTACTGCGAAAGACCTCTTAATTTCCCTCAGGACAACGCATGTGTTCACCATATCACACCAGACAATTAGTGATAGGTTGAGGAAATCAAATTTGAAGGCAAGACAGAAAATACTCTTTGACACAACGCTACAGAATGGCAAGGATGCATTTTGCTCGTAAACATGTCGCATGGCAACTTTGACAATGGAAGTCTGTGCTCTCCACGGAAGAATCAAGGTTCCGTTTTACTCGTTAAGATGGCCGAGCACGTGTTTAAAGACGCCCAGGGGAACGCTACGTAGCTGCTACTGTCCAGGAAGTCGAAAGATTTGGTGATGGTTCAGTTAAGGTTTGGGGTGGGATTAGTATCGACAGTAGAACCGACCTTGTTGTAATTTCAGGAAATCTTAACGCTAATCTCTGCGTTGATATTGCGTTAGGAGAACATGTTGTCCCTGTGGCATATGAAATAGGTCCATTTTTTTTGTTTATGCAGAATAATGTAAGACTTCATACTGCGCGAATCACTTTAGACTTTTGTTAAAGCATTTTTGGGATATACTCGAAACACGTGTTCGTGGTCGCCCGAATACTCCTTAGACCTGCCAGCAGCTAACGGCGGCTCTTATTGAAGAATGGGACGCTATAGCAAAAGAAGATCTTCGAAGACTTTTGCGAAGCATGTCAAGACGATGTCATGTCGTTATTCCTGCTATGGGAGCACATATTCGTTATTGAGTTAAAACTTTATGTAAAAAAGTTTGCATTCACGATTAATTTAAATTCGCTTTGCTCTTTGATTTTGGTAGTTCTTGTTAATTATTTCGGGTACTTTAAAAGTATGGGATGCTGACCCCTCAATATGTGCCAATTATAGCAATTAAATAGACAATCTTTCAGACGTGCTTAATTTTATTTTCATGTAATTTCCCGTTTCAATTTTTTGGAGGTACAACTGAGTGACCCGCTAATTATTTTAAGCAGTATATTTGATTGCAAAATCTTCTGAAATTAAGTTTGGCATTGTTACTTCCCGATTTGGTTGCTAGGCATCGGATCACTTACCACATTTCTGAGTTTGAAAGAGAAA
The DNA here is from genome assembly GCA_944588485.1 of Phosphuga atrata. Taxonomy (NCBI): domain Eukaryota; kingdom Metazoa; phylum Arthropoda; class Insecta; order Coleoptera; family Silphidae; genus Phosphuga; species Phosphuga atrata. The sequence goes on from OX155898.1 coordinate 32,488,753, forward strand.
ACGCAATAATTCAATATTAGTATAATTATTTGGACCAAAAAATGCTAAACAGCGGAAAATTAATATGACATTTTGTAAATATTCTGCTAAATGAAGATTTTTATTTAAATTTTATTTAAATTTTCTCAAATTATATCTATAGCAAGAACATGTAACTTCACTTTAAAAAAAACAGCACTTTCTTTAGAAACTAGAAAATTTTATACCAAAAGCAGAAATAATAATTGCTACATTGTTGTATTTTGAAAAAAGAAATGTTCAGTTAAAGAAACGTGTAAATAACGCATGTTAAATAACATATTTTATTTTCAATAAAAATTTTCAAAAGCTACACAATATAATATACTATATTACACCATACATTAAAGAACGAGTTAAATAAGCGTGATTTTTCAACACGCGTCCATGTTTAGAATCCAATGGACAAATTTGTTCTAATGAACAAATGCCAAAAACGCCTCGTGAACGAGTTTTCTATACTATTTTTTCTATTTTGCGCCATTTTATGCCCATTTCTAAATAAAAAAACGCAAATTCGAGTCATTAACGAACCCAGATGAGTGCTTTAATGACTTCATTATAGACGCAATTTTTTTATATTAATACAGATACAAAATAGTATATTTTGTAACTGGGGCGGAAAGTTGTCAATTTCACGCGAGAGCGAAATTGGGACATTCGCTCGAGAGGGCAATTGACAATACCGCCCCTGTTACAAACAATATTTTTTATTACTCATTCGAGGATATATCTTACAAGTTTGGGATCCAGGGGCTTTCCAAAAAAATTGAATAAAAAAATGAAGAATTTGCTTTTTCAATTGTCTCCGGTGGAGTGTATTCGTCATAAGTACAATACAATTTACACTCATTTTAAGACGTTTTTCTTCAATTTTTATTATTATTTTGAAATTAAAAGATTTCTTACACTTCACGTCACTTTTTTTTTAAATCGAGGTCTTGATTGTGTTCATTTTATTTATATTTACATGTTGTTTCTTTTAATGTAACCTAGCGATTTTGATTATTTGCGGGTGTTACCCAGGTTATGTGGAGAGACAATGCGAAGTGGCATTTCTCGCATTAAAAACGTGCGTCGGGAAGCACTTCGCACGCATGAGTAATAAATAATAAATTAATTAAGAAATTTTGTATGGTTTTAGCCTCACAGACAACAGAGTATCACAAAACCATAGCAAACTATCTCATGTGTTCCATTGACATATCATATCTTGTTGATTTTACATGCTTGCTCAAAGAAGAAGGTTTTTAAAAAAATCAGCAGTTAATGGAATAATTATGAGTCATTTCAGATTATAAAATATTATGGTAAATTATTTTAGAGATTTGCCTCCAAAATCAACAATGTCGTAAAGCCAAGTGCTCTAAATGTATGTTCCTATTTGACTTCCAAGCCTCCTTCCTATATCTTGTACATTCAGACAAATTTTTGTATTATTTTTATGCTACGGTTCTGCCACGGCACTGAATCTGAAGAAATTTATAGTCTTGTAATTCAATGATTTCAATATTCATCAACATTCAATATGTCATTCATACAAGGTGCAGTTTTATAAAATTAAAATTATATAGATATGCGGTCGAATTCATAAAAATAAATTAAAATGCTATATAAACCTTTTATAGTAAAAACCAATTTTAATTTAAAAAAATCCTATAATGTACCTTATATATATATATATATATATATATATATATATTTATATATATATATATATATATATATGTATATATATATATATATATATATATATATATATATATATATATATATATATATATATTATACCGTTGATATATATATATATATATAAACCAATTATAAGGCTCTGATAACATTATCAACTGTTTATAATGGTTAATGCGTCCAAACTCTATGATTTCGCTAATATCCCACAGATGCCAAGCGAACAATATGACAGATTCTCCAATGTGATTTGGGATATATGCTGTTTATGTTTTTTATTTACAAACAACCCAAAAGTACCCTAGCAAATACAGAGCTCGCGCCCTCGCCGTCTCAGTTAGAGAGGGGCTGAAATTCTGTGATGGTTTACTGGGTCTAAACGACCTCAAGGTTGTTGGGCTCACCCTCTTTTTCTGCCTCCAGCTACCAAGAGATTGTTTAAAATGTTTTCTTTTAGTTGTAATTTCTTTATGGAACTTGTAATACAACATGACAACCAGTAGAAAATGCAGAAAATAAAAAGGTTAGGGGACACTGGACATCTGACGATAAGATTCTTTTCATTTTATGATTATCAGAAATTTTCATTATTGTTATTTATAATTTTCCAGGCTTTGCTCCAGGAATTGATTCCTGAGCGGGTTTCAATATTAGATTATAAGAGAACCGAGACAAACACAAATAAGACCTGGACATAATATAATGCCTGGACAGACTTGCAACAATGGTACATACATAGATTTTGTATATCATTCAAGATATTTATTTAACTAGCACCAATTACACTAAGAAAGTTCCTGATGAATTTAAAACATTGCTTCCTTTTCCAAAGACGACTTTGGCATTTTGATATAGGTGCAGTGTCATGCAAGAGCACCTGAAAATTAGGCACACTTTGGGCTGGTCCATGCAGATCACCAGCATCATCTTGGACATTTCACACAAAGGAATTTCAGTATAAAATACTAATAAAAATAGTACTAACTACCATCCGGCCCCAAAGCCGTAAAGCTACGACCACTAGCAACTTTGGTGAAATTCCAACACCCCTTTTATCAAGCTTTTATAAAATTTGTTACTTTTTGAACAACCCTTTTGGAGAAACGGTACCTCATCTGGAATTATTGTTCAGAAAAAACAAGGGATCAGTTCCTTAAACGTTCTTGCCTTATGGTGCATCTTTCAAGGTGTACCATTCAAAACATCTTTGCAAAAACAAATTTGCGTGTATTTGTAATGAAAATAATCGTAGCAGAGAACTTACCAATTGCTTCAATCAGTCCTATTGCCTTTACTTCCTTCTGCAATTAATAAACTTGAAAATTTATATGGAATATATTTTAGATATTTCTCTCTATTTTCTTGGTTAAAATAGGTTTATATAAGGCAAAAGACCATTATAAAATTTGACATTTTACTACTGCTTTATAACTCTGTTTTAACGTTTATAATTCGTTTATGAATCACGTTTCACGTTATAATACGTTTATGAAACATATTTTTGGTAAGATAAGTTTATATGAATTAGACCGATAAATGGTAAATAAGTATAAATTAGAAAAAATGTAAGGTTAAAAATGAAGAATTGAGTTATCATTCTGGTTATGTAATATCTTCCTAGGCTCTTTATTTGGCACTTAAGCAAAGTCTATATTAACTGTAAAGTCTATATTAGCTTTTATAATCTCGCACTTTTAACATTTCAATGTATAAAATTACCTTACTTAAGTGCTTAAATACCATCAAATTTAATCGCAAGTTTCAAGTTTGTCATATAATTTTAATTGCGTAACGAGGAACAAAATAAAAATCATGTATTTAAAAGACGTTTAATTGAATACAAAACCACAACTTTACTTGAGACTGGCTTACTTTTATAGTTTTTATACATCATGCACTAAAATGACAGAAACATGTCTATATCCTCTTCAAAGTTCGTTTTTTTTTTGTTGCGTTGATAGTAATAATACAGATTTTGTTTTATTTTTTTTGTCCAAAAACTGCGTAAGGAACTTGGTAACTGTGAGAGATTTAAACAAATATTTCAAACGAAACTTGTAAAGAATTAAATTTTCTATTAGAAAATTGAATATTGGGCTGAAAAAAAAACTAATTATAGACACAATCAAACCAACTTATTAAAGCGGAATACAGCTTGAATATATAAATATATATTCAACCTTTAAGAAACTCTATAATGTTATTACATCTTTTTAAGACTACAAAACCTATCTCATTGAAACACAACTGATATTTGTATGCTATTTACTAGTCCTCGGTCCACTATCATGGCACTAAACGAGAACCAGATAAATAGCATTGTTTTTAAGATGACATCTTTAAATTTAACCCTATTGAATAGCCATCTGCAGAAGCGTTTCGAGATTTATGTCTCATCAATGCAGCTTTGCTGCTTTGAATTATAAAATTTTAATTTAAAATATTTTTAAATTAAAAACAATGTTCAGATATATAAATATATTTTTGTTTCTTAGTTTTCTTGTAGCAAAACTTCGCAAACGGAAGCTAAGCGAAATGCTTCAACTAAAACCTGTAGAAAATTAAATTTCTTGTAAGAATGATACCTTGTTCAATAGCGATTTTCAGTTTGTGAATTTGTGGACATCAACCTTGAATATGTTCAAAACCTTGTTTTTGTTTTATATTTTTCTTGTTTCAATAATGCTAAATAAATTCGGAAACTCAAAATTTTGTAAAATGTTTCTAATAGAACTTGTAGAGTATTAAATTTGCTAAATGAAATCTCGCTATCTAGTAAAATTCTGTCTTTACAGTTGACATATGTCTTGTTTCAGGCATGTCTACATTAGCAACTGTAAATTTCTGAATGTCGATAAACCTATTGTAATTCCATAGATTAAGCTCAGGAACAAAATTCATGGTGGCACATGTTATCGGTTCATTCTCTGCGTTTAAGGAAACTTTAGTCCCTCGCAAAACAATTTGCTATTTTATTACATTTTTTTTTTAATTTTTATTATTTTTAATACTCAAACTTTAAAAACTTTTGCCTTTAGAAGTTTAAAACTTGCATCTAGATTGAAATTTAAATTATTTTATTATGACTTTTTTAATGTCCTCTCCATAACGATTAAAATGATCGCTTATTATACAGTATGTTAGGTAACATGGGGCAAAATTCAAGCGGTTATTCTTTGGCCTATTCTAAGAATATTTTGTAGTATGATGATTTCTCAAAACCACCTTGTTTCGATGATACAGGGTGTACAAAATTTGCGACAACCAAATTCGATATTTGTTAAAATCATTAATGTAAATAAGAGTATGGCGAACGCCAATGAATATATCAAGTACTAAAAATTGATGAGTTTATCAAGTAAAAACAAATATTAACGATAACTTAGAACGGCTGTTATATCTACTAACGTACAAGTGGATTTCATTTGAATGCGTCTCGTTAGTAATCATCACCTGTAGTGGTCAGTATTGGTAAGCATTTGTTGATTGAGTGATGTTTTTCTGTTTGATGGCGTGTCTTTAATAGTTAGTGAACTCCTCTACCATGAGTACGAACGGCAAGATGGCTGACATGCATTTCATGTATGGACATGTTAAAAGTTCGGGTTGAAATTGTGGCTGACTATCTAATTGGAACGGTATTCCTAGCAGCAAGACTTACTGGCGAGATGTATCGGAATTTTTTTGAACAATCACTGCCCGAGTTTCTGCAGGATGTACCATTGGCGACAAGAACTGAAATTTGGTTTATTCACGATGGTGTGCCACGATTCTTCACGATTCTTATGTTCAGTTTGGTTGCTCGTGAATGTTTAACAGCAACTTATGGAGATCGCTGGATTGGTAGAGCTGGGCCCCATTGGTAGAGCATGGCCTGCTCGATCTCCAGACTAGACTTAAACCCCTGGATTATTTCTTACGGGGCTATCTGAAGTCATTAGTATCAAATGTACGCGTCTACAGTGGCGAATTTGGACGAATTGCGAAATCAGATAATTGCTGGGTGTAACTGAATTTAAAACAATCCTGGTGTGTTCGAAAGAGTTCGGCACTTAATGCCGAGAAAATTGAATGCTTCTATCCAGGCAGGAAGAAGTAATTTCGAACATATATTGTAGATCGAGCAACTTTACATATACTTTTGATATGGTTTATGATATGGTTTTTGATTCGTCAGAAATCATCATAAGATACATCTAAAAATATTTTTAGAATAGGCCAAGGAATAAGTAGATTTGTTAAAAGCAACATACATTTTATAAATTGTATTTCAATTCGGCTTTAATATTAATTTTTACTTTTTTTTACTTTAAAATTAATATTTTTTGGCTATAATACATAGCCAAAAACCTTCGATTATTAAATACACCTTGTTAAGGAATTAATTATTACACCTAATATTGTCTTGGTAAAAATAAAATTCTCAAATATAATTATACAGTAATTATTTGACAATATATAACTTTACTGGATTATTTATAATATGTACAGAGCCAAGTTTCAAATAAAACTAGATCTATTGCAAATCGTGCTTTCGAGATGGTATTATAATAAAATAGGAATCAAGTTATTTTGAATTTAATTCTCTTACTTCTCTCAAAAGATATACCAACCTAAGAGGTGCTTAACACAGGCAAAAAACTTCTATTGCATACAAGACCCTTATGGACAACAACATTTACATACCAGAACATTATATTAACATACTATTTTGCATAGAAAGGATCCAGGATTATTTACGATTCGGTTATTTTTTTCAACTTTTACTATAAACAAGATTTTCGCAAGATTTGTCCCATTTTGCCAATTTTTAATGTGAATATAAAACGAACATAAAGTGTATACTGATATATGTGTATAACGGTATAACTGAATATATTGATATAGGCGTAATTTATTCATAATTTCGCAATTGTAGACGTAGGCATGGAAATAAAATTGGATAATGAACATATGTTATTATTCAATTTTATTAAGATCATATGTTCTTATTATTTTTTCTAATCTGATAAATCAAGGAATGTGGTCTGAGAAAGTGGTTTTGAAAAAAATCATTATTAGGAAACAGGTCTTCCTATTGAAATAAATAGCAATTCCATAACAAATTATAGTTCATTATAAAAAAAAGTAAGCAATTTAAACTACAAAAACACATCAAAAACTATAATTTCTTCGAAAAATAATAAAAAATAAAACTGAATCAAAAATCCACCCAATTTTTCTCCCCAATCCCACTGGGCAAGAGGGCATTCAACCCGCTTGAAGTGCTCAGATTGTGAGCAGAGCAAACAAAAGAAATTGTTATCACAATAATGCGTTTAGCTGTTGACGGTAGTCCTATACATTCTGCGTAGCACCACCGACGGCAACCTTGGCCACCACTACCTGTAACGAGAATGACTCCAAGGATCCATGCAATAAATGAAATATGGATCTTCGTCTTCCTAATCAATCAGTTCTTACTCGCCACTAGAATCTACTAATACGGCTTTTTTAACTCCAGTAGATTTCTTCAAATTTCTGGTTTACTTTTCAGCAACAATAGCTTTTAATTGTGCTATATCTGGACATACATTCAACACTCCGAATTTACCCTTCTTACGTCTTATTCGCTTTATTTGCAAAAATTTTGGTAACGGAGAAATATGCTATGGTTGAACTAGCTCAGTTTGATCATCAGATCTTGCAGGCTTTGAAGGTTCTGTCCCTGAAACATCGTTTAATTACATGGCATCAGGTTCTAAAACCTCTGGGTCGGCTTGCAGGATTGGCCGTCAACTTAAAGTTTGGTCATTTCACGTAAAGTTCTGAGCATCACGATTATCATCCGGTGTTATGGGGACAGAGTTCACAGATTATGTATGTTCTGCCTCAGCTGGATCACTTTACTGAGAATTCTGGGTATTGCCACGGTTATCCTGCACTATAGGGACAGAAGAAACCGCAAGGTGACAACTTCAGGGGCATACATCCATTTTGGGAATTTTTTTCCTTTAAAGGGAAAATACCACTCGCAGCAAATCCATTTTGACTATTAATTGGCCGCTTGAAGTTGATGGTGTTTGATTACTCATACATTAATACTTCTAAATGTTATGACTAGTGTGTCCAACAAGAAGCAACAGAACCTTAGCTTATTTTATCAGATTAGAATATTTAACAATATGCTACATCCACTTGAGGAAAACCTCTGAAAATGTATCTATTCTTTTTCTTGAATAAAACCAACAGCGTCAGTTGGAGCATGATCCATGAGTTCGGCGTTCATATTTTTCCACGATAAATGAAGGCAAGGGGTATAAAATTTGGGAGAGTATCCAACCGAGTAGCAAACCCTTGTTAATTGTTAATGTTGGTATGACATATATATTGGCAACACTGAAACGAGTTATAGTCTATGGTATGTGTGAGTGAAAGAATGGTAGAAATTGTATTTAATGTGTGTAGTGTTTTTCTTTGTAATAAAAACTCTAAAAGACAAATTAGTGGATTTTATTCTTTATTTATAACATGGTAGCAGTGAAATGGTTTTAAAGAAAGAGGATTTATATACAATAATTTGTGTTTCGAAATAACAATAAGAAACAACGTGGTAATGGCGGCAAAAACAGCGATATAAATATTCCGATCTTTGACGAACCGGACTATAGTAATTGGAAAATACGTATTTTGAAATTCTTACAATACAAACGGTGTAAAGATGTGGTAATGCGAGCTAAAACACAAACCGAAGGACACAAATGGGACGATTGTGATATTCAGGCGACTAACTATATTTACAGCGCAATAACGAACAGTTGGAATACATAAGTGATTTAGATTCAGCCTACGATATTATCCAAAAGTTTGATGAGATGTATCTGAAAAAGTCGACGCCTTTGCAAATTGTATGTCGACATAACCTTGAAAGTGTCAAATTAAAAAATTATGCAGAAGTGTCCCTATTTTTCGACGATTTTGAAAGAGCTGTAAATGAATTAAAGCAGGCAGGTGCGGTTATTACGGAACAAGAAAAACTTAACTATATGTTAAAATCATTGCCAAAGAACTTTAGTCATATTGATGATTTGATAGATGTGCTACCAGAAAATGAAAATAAAATTAAAAAGTGCAAAGAGGAAAAAACGAATGAGGCATCAAATGATAGTTCAAATGTTTTTCGAGCAGATGCCAGGCCGTCAAAATTAAATTGTTTTAATTGTGGAAAATCTGGTCACTTACAAAGTGACGGATCTCACACGACGGATCTTACAAAGTGACGAAAATCGGATTATCGTACCCGTACTGAATATACATATAGAGGTCGAGGTCATGGATATTCTGGAAGAAGAGTATGTGGATGATTTAATAATAGAAACTTTCATAGAGGACGAAGAAATTATCATAATGAGCAACAAAGAAATTATAATCATGAGCAACATGGAAATAAGTTTCACACAACTATTTCTAATAAAACTATAAGAAAATTTAGACAAAAATGTCATTATTATTATGATATGAAGATTATGTTACCTGAAAAATTTAGGTATAGTGAAAAATTACATTGGTATAAACCTTGAATCTAATTAGGAACAAGACAACATTTTAACTTTGAGTCAGGAACATTACATTGAGTCATTAGCAAAACGTTACAATATTGAAAATGCAAAATTGTACAAAACACCTATGGAAATGATCTTGAAATTAGAAAAATCTAAATTAAATGAAGATGTCAAGTATAGAAATTTGATAGGTGCGTTATTATATATTAGCTCTGGTACTGATTTCAGAATTGTTGCAATGAGACACATTTTAGATATGCTTTGAGGGTGTTGAAATATTTATACTTGAAAAATTTATTTATACTTGAACTGTATTACAAAATCTTCTACATTTGCTGAATATATTGCTCTGTTTGAAGCAGTAACAGAAATAATTTTTTTAATAAACATAAATTATGTATTTGCAAAAATTTGTGAACCAGTTAAAATATATGATGATAATTCAGGCGCAGTAGCCATAGTTAAATATGGAAATTTTACAAAAAAATCGAAACACATTGAGGTACATTATCATTATGTCCATGAAATTGTCAGGGAAAGAATGATTGAAGTTGTTAAGATAGAGTCTGAAAATTGCGGACATATTAACTAAAGCATTGGGAAATGTTAAATTCCTTAAATTTAGAGAGATTTTAAATATAAAGGTTTAGAGCAAATATGTAGAAATAGGTTTAATAAGACTGTTCTGTGTTCTAATATGAAAATTTGTTATGTTACTTGTATTTATTTGTTACAATATAAATGTAAGGAGGCGTGTTGGTATTACATATATATTGACAACACTGTAACTAGATATAGTGAGTCTGTCTATGGTAAGAATGGGAGAAATTGTATTTAATGTGTGTAGTGTTTTTCTTTGCAATAAAAACTCAAACTGTCCAAAAAGACAAACTAGTGGATTTTATTCTTTATTTATAACAGTTAACATTTTTCAGCACTAGTTAGAACATCTGCCTTCTATCTCAAAAACCTTTGGGTTTTGAGATGGTACTATACTAAACCCTTGGTCGGGTTCAAAGTTATATTGCTTGATAACATATTTTATTAACTTTTATTAACTTAAAAAAAGTTTTGCTTGGACTTTGCCTTGCGCTCGGCTGCCGATGTTGCTTCAGGTATTCGAATATTCCGTTTCCTAAAACTTCTTAACCAGTCCAAAAAAACTTGACAAAAATTAGCATTTTAAAGCTTAATATTTAACAAACGGATCTGTTAATCGAAATATTATTTTCACAAACCTTTAATATATTTGAAAGACCTATCCAACGACACCTCATAGCATGGAGTAGACGAGAAAATAGAGAAACGTCCCCACTTACGTGTAGAGGAGGTACCCTAAAATTATTTTTTTTCAAGAATTTATTTTACCACTTGTCGCCGTTTTATTACAGATTTATATCTATAATAGTCTCAGAGCTAAACAGACGGACTGACGGACGGACACATAGAAACTATAAGGGTTCGTTATTGATAACGACGGAACCCTAAAAAGGTAGATTTTGGATTACTTTCGTCGCTGAAGTTACATAAGCAAAACAAAATAATAGGAGTATTAGTGATTGTTTAATTTACTCAACCGCTATTATAATTTTCTTTGTACAATAATTTACTCAACCCCTTTGCCATCTCAGGTCACACTCCCCTACATTCCATCAAAAAAAATGATTCGATTCGATATTTCCTAGATATTGTATCGAACTATATATATATATATATATATATATATATATATATATATATATATATATATATATATATATATATATATATATATATATATATATATATATATATATATATATATCTGTGTTGGCTCTGAAAAGAACCGGATTTTCGACGTTTCGGCGAACTACATTGGACGTACCAATAGAAAAATATCTGCTAGGATTCAAGAACATGTAGTTTCAGTCAGACACAGAGACAAAGTTTCATCGGCACTTGTCCAACACACAAACACCGGTCACTGGATGGACTTTACAAATTCAGGGACTGTTGCACAGATTAGCCACGAAATGTCACGAGTATACAGAGAAACCATAGAGATAGAAAAACGAGACTACTGCATGAACAAGAGAGACGATTCCTTGAGACTGCCCCCAGCATGGCGACCGATCATATCCACGCTCAAAATGCAATCCCAGACACCCCAGACTCATGTACGACCAACAAGACAAACAAACAACCGAACCGAAGCACCGCACACAACGCGCATGACCCGAAGCCAAACAGCTATAAGTAGTCGCATCGCACGAACGAGCTCTCAGTATGCGTCTAACGGTTGACCCGCACGGACGCATATATCTCTTGAGAATGGCGAATGTTAGTTCGCCGAAACGTCGAGAATCCCGTTCTTGTCAGAGCCAACCCTCAGCATCAACGCGGAATCCCCGAGAAAACAATACAACACAGGTATCTATCCGCGAAAACCTCAAATACAACATTATAAACCTCCGCGGGGAGGAAATTTACCACCTCACCCGTAGTTTCGAGAAACTACGGACAAAGCGCTCTCAATTATTATGCGATTTAGCATTTTCACGTCGCTGTAGAGATACAGACATAACACCCGTCTGTATGAGGCTGTCACACCAAAATCCGACAGCCAGGTCAAACAAAATACTACACAACGCAAGCCAAGCTTTGCTTCGGGACGAAACCCAAACCAAACGACAGAAACTTGACAGCATCAGTCAAAATATCCTAACAACCCACATAGCTCTAACCTCTACGCTACACCCTCTCCTCTTGCAACAGATAGACTTAATATCTAATAACAGAGCCAAACAGAATAGATTATTAATTACCAATAGACAGAAAGAAAAATACCTTAAATAAAAACCTTCTCAGACGGAGACAAAAACCTGCACCAAAACCACTCAACATCGACAAAGTGGTTTACAATCTTTCAGACCAGCCCCTAGACGAACCTACCAAAACAGCTAGCCAAGGTTTTAACTTTGCAATAGCACCAACTCGCCTTCCCAAAGAAGACATTATCACTGGTGTCGAGACTGCTATCTTACAACTCCCGGCCACATTAGCCGAGACAATAAGACAGGAAACATGCCACATTTTAAGATCTGCCAAACCACCGACAAGGAACATCTCATACGAGGAATTCAAAGCCCTCAAGGCACTAAGAGAAAACAACAGCATTGTGGTCCTACCAGCTGACAAGGGAAATTGCTCTGTAGTCATGAACAGTGCTGACTATAAACAAAAAATGACCACAATCATAGATAATCCAGCTTATCTACCCAGTACAACGGACCCTACAATCTATCTTGAGAAAACTGCCAGACAAAAGATCCTAAGCTCTAGTACTGACAAGGAAACAATGAATTACCTTATACCAAGGAAGAAATCTTCACGGTGTCCCAAGATATATGGTTTACCAAAGATCCACAAAGATGGAGCCCCACTACGACCAATAGTAAGCTCCGTTGGTTCACCGGTCCAACTTCTTGCGAAACATTTAGCAAAATGTTTACAACCATGCGCCGAAGATTGTGATTCCTATGTGCGCAATGCTGAACACTTCATAGACATACTGAAAAATCACCAACTCCAGCCCGGCCACATCCTTGTGAGCTTTGACATTGTATCTTTATTCACAAAAGTACCGGTCCCTGAGGCCTTAAACATCAGAAGATCAAAATTAAAACCAGAAAAGTGTGTATCAGATCTGGCAGAACATTGTTTAAAGAATACATACTTTAGGTACGATGGTCAAATATACAAACAAGTCCTTGGAGCACCAATGGGTTCACCTCTATCCCCAGTAATAGCCTACATATTTCTTACAGATTTTGAGGAAAAGGCAATCTCATCAGCCACACTTAAACCCACACTCTGGTTAAGATATGTTGACGACACATTTGTAATCTGGCCCCACAGCAGACCAGAGCTGGACAAATTCCTTAACCATCTTAACTCCCAACACGACCAAATTAAATTCACAATGGAGATAGAAAAGCATCAACGACTTCCTTTCTTGGATGTTTTGGTACAGAAGAAACCTGACGGCACTTTGAGTCACACTGTATACCGGAAACCAACCCACACAGACAGATATCTGAACGCTTCTTCGCACCATCATCCCAAACAACTAGCATCTGTAGTCAACATTCTGACCACCCGATCCAAAAGACTAGCCGACCAGCTTAACTTACCGAAAGAATTGAGGAACTTACGAGAAGCTCTTTCTTCAAATGGATATCCAAACAGCTTAATATCCAGAGCTTTCCGTCGTACAGAGAACGGTAGCCCTAAAACTGAAGAACGCCAGAAACCCGTTAGCACAGCATACCTACCATATGTTCATGCAGCAACTGACAAAATTGCCAGAATCCTTAAAAGACACAACATCGACACCATTTTCAAGCCTAACCAGAAAATATCCTCCATGCTACGCAGCGATAAAGACACCATCCCGTTAGAATCCCATGGAATTTACGAAATACCTTGCGGAACATGTGAACGAACCTACATTGGACGTACCAATAGAAAAATATCTGCTAAGATTCAAGAACATGTAGTTTCAGTCAGACACAGAGACAAAGTTTCATCGGCACTTGTCCAACACACAAACACTGGTCACTGGATGGACTTTAGAAATTCAAGGACTGTTGCACAGATTAGCCACGAAATGTCACGAGTATACAGAGAAGCCATAGAGATAGAAAAACGAGACTACTGCATGAACACGAGAGACGATTCCTTGAGACTGCCCCCAGCATGGTGACCGATCATATCCACCCTCAAAATGCAATCCCAGACACCGCAGACTCATGTACGACCAACAAGACAAACAAACAACCGAACCGAAGCACCGCACACAACGCGCATGGCCCGAAGCCAAACAGCTGTAAGTAGTCGGATCGCACGAACGAGCTCTCAGTATGCGTCTAACGGTTGACCCGCACGGACGCATCTCTTGAGAAAACCTGGTCAAAAGAATTTTTAACCACTGTGTCAAACCTTTTTTCGTCAGTCTAAAGGTAACGGAGATAGGAGATATTTGGGGTGGTCTCGTTAAATGGCCCACCCTGTATATATATATATATATATATATATATATATATATATATATATATATATATATATGTATATATATATACATATATATATATATATATATATATATATATATATATATTATATATATATATATATATATATATATATATATATATATATATATACATATATATATATATATATATATTAAATATATATAACTGAGGTACAATATCATTATGTGCATGAAATTGTCAGGGAAAGAATATGTATTAAATATAATAGTAGCACCGACCAACACGGAGAGCTGCGAACTCCTAACACGATACTTTGACTCACTACTGAACTGCCCACCCCCACCAGAGAGATTCCAACACGAATACAGAGAACCCACAACACCACCATCACCTCCCCCAACAACAGAAGAAATCAGAAGACACATCCAACGGCTAAAGAACAACAGAACATCAGGTGAAGATGGCATAGTCGCAGAACTATTGAAAAACCTAGGCAAAAACGCACTCCAAGAACTCACAGAAATTATCCACGAAATCTGGAACACAGAAAAAGTACCCGAAGACTGGAGATGCGCTCTCATTCATCCGCTCTTCAAGAAGGGAGACCGGACAGATGTGAACAACTACAGAGGGATCTCCCTTCTTCAAGTAACATACAAAATTTTCTCAGCATGCTTACAAGAACGAGTTCAGACACAACTTGAAGGCAAAATAGGCGAGTACCCAGCGGGCTTCAGGCCTCACAGATCTTGCGTAGAACAAATATTCAATCTCAAAAGCTGCCTAAGAATTAGAACACTCAGCAACAAACCCACGGTCTGCACATTTGTTGACTTCAAAACGGCGTACGAATCAGTAGACCGGACATCACTCTTCAACACGCTAAACGAATTCGGACTGGACACACTGAACCTAGTAAAGGCAACACTCACAGATACATACTCCAAAGTGAAATTCATGGGAGAAATTTCAAGACCTTTCAAAATTGAAACAGGAGTCAGACAAGGTAACGACCTCTCCCCACTCCTGTTCAACCTCATTTTGGACAAAGTAATTAGAGAATGGAACACAACACCCACCACTCTAGGCAGAAGCGGTATCACCTTTAAATGTCTGGCATTCGCAGATGACCTTGCAGTTCTAGCAGACACTGAGAAACAAGCGATCCAACAGGAAGAAGCCCTCAAAAAGTGCGCTGAAAAAGTTGGACTACAAATATCGTTCGAGAAAACTGAGTACATGTCAACAAACAAAAAAGACACACAACAATTACAGACGAAATACGGAACAATAAACAGAGTTACAAAATTCAAATACCTAGGAGAAATCATACAACATACAGGAATTGAGATAGAAACTCAAAAGACAAGGATAGAGAAAGTAAGAAAAGGCTACGGCATGATTGCAAACATCTACAACAAGAAGAACCTTGGCATCCAAACAAAAATCAGACATTACAATACAGTCATCAAACCCGCCATACTATACGCATCAGAAACTATAGCCTCGATTAAGGTGACATGGTAGCCCTGAAGAAAGAAGAAATGCGAATCATAAGCCAATTATTGGACCAAAACTCACAGATGAAGGATATAGACTACAATCAATAGAAACCACGGAAAAACTGTCTAACATAGAGAACGACATCAGAAAACGCAGACTTAGGTTCTACGGACACATCTCAAGGCTCCCGGAGACCAGACTAACTAAACAGATGCTGAACTTCCTACAGAAACGTAAAGACAGTACCAAGTGGATGAAACAAATAACACAAGACCTAGAAGCAGATCACAGATACTCCGGACAGAACGACTCTCAGACATCAAATACACCAGTGGGAAGTGAAGAAGGAGACCAAGAAAAAGACTGGAACCTCCTGGACCGAAGAAAGAAAACAGGAACACTCACAGAAAATGCGGGACATCTGGGCCAAGAAGAAGAAAAAGATTTGAAAACCATGAAAACTTAGCGCCATCCACTTTGGGTGCAATTGGAGGATAATATATATATATATATATATATATATATATATATATATATATATATATATATGTGTGTGTGTTGTATTGTTTTCTCGGGGATTCCGCGTTGATGCTGAGGGTTGGTTCTGAAAAGAACCGGATTCTCGACGTTTCGGCGAACTAACATTCGCCATTCTCAAGACTAGACGAGACTAGTCAGATGAAGCTAGACAGATGGGGGCTAAATACATGAGATTAGACAGAACAAGCTAAATACATGAAACTAGATTAGACTGAACTAAAATATATAAGAGATTGTTTAATTTAAATAAAATATATTTTCGATTGTTTTTCTTATAATTGTTAATAATATTTATATTATTACTTTCATTTTGTTATCAACGTTTTATTTTGATTTACGGCTTGTTGATTAGACGCAACCGGATGTTTGTCAGTCATAACACCAGGCAAGGATAGAGGGACTAGACTAGACAGACTAGATTAGACAGACAGACAAGCGGAGAAAATTCAAAATGAGTTGCGGATGGGTAGCGGACAATCCTGTATGCATACATAATTGATTGCAAACATATTACGGATTGATTCAAATGAGATTATTGTTTTTAGGCCGGACAAGTCGGACAATACCGAAGAAGGTCGAACAAGAACGGACAAGATTATACAGATTTATCCGAATAATTTCCTATGAGTAAGCGAAATTTCTTATACTTGTCTGTGAACCAGATCGTATTAATGTTTTTCATTTATATAAATACCAAAGAGTTCAATTTTCTGGCATCCACTTTTCATCTACTTGCATCCACTTTTCATTTACTTGCATCCACTTTTCATCTACTTGCATCCACTTTTCATCACGCCAAACAGGGTGTGAGGTCTATGTGACCCCACGCTAAACAGGGTGTGAGGTCTATGTGACCCCACGCTAAACAGGGTGTGAGGTCTATGTAACCCCAAGCTAAACTCTGTCCACTTTCCGTCCACCCCATCCACTTTCCGTCCACTTTTCATTCTTTCAGCTTTAATCTCATTGGGTTAGTTGGGTTAGCATTGGGTTAGGTTAGCATTAGGTTAGGTTACGGGATGTTAGGAATGAAGCGCACTTCATTCCCAAAGTGGATGGGGTGGACGGAAAGTGGACGGAGTTTAGCGTGGGGTTACATAGACCTCACACCCTGTTTGGCGTGGGGTGACATAGACCTCACACCCTGTTTAGCGTGGGGTCACATAGACCTCACACCCTGTTTGGCGTGGGGCCACATAGACCACACACCCTGTTTAGCGTGGGGTCACATAGACCTCACACTCTGTTTGGCGTGATGAAAAGTGGATGCAAGTAGATGAAAAGTGGATGTAAGTAAATGAAAAGTGGATGCAAGTAGATGAAAAGTGGATGCCAGAAAATTGAACTCTTTGGTATTTATATAAATGAAAAACATTAATACGATCTGGTTCACAGACAAGTATAAGAAATTTCGCTTACTCATAGGAAATTATTCGGATAAATATAAGGTCTGTATAGTCTTGTCCGTTCTTGTTCGACCTTCTTCGGTATTGTCCGATCTTGTCCGGCCTAAAACTAATAATCTCATTTGAATCAATCCGTAATACGTTTGCAATCAATTATGTATACATACAGGATTGTCCGCTACCCATCCGCAACTCATTTTGAATTTTCTCCGCTTGTCTGTCTGTCTAATCTAGTGTGTCTAGTCTAGTCCCTCTATTCTTGCCTGGTGTTATGACTGACAAACATCCGGTTGCGTCTAATCAACAAGCCGTAAATCAAAATAAAACGTAGATAACAAAATGAAAGTAATAATATAAACATTATTAACAATTATAAGAAAAACAATCGAAAATATATTTTATTTAAATTAAACAATCCCTTATATATTTTAGTTCGGTCTAATTTAGTTTCATGTATTTAGCTTGGTCTGTCTAATCTCATGTATTTAGCCCCCATCTGTCTAGCTTCATCTAACTAGTCTCGTCTAGTCTTGTCTGTCTAGTCTTGTCTGTCCAGTCTTGTCCATTACATATAACTTGAGGGAAAGGTCAACTGTAACTATTTATTCGTTAATCAGCCAATCAGCATCGAGGTAACTAGTTTAGCAATATCTGCCGCGGCGGATGACGTCATCAACTGTGGGGTAGGCGGTCGGGCGGTATCTCGCTTAAGGCACATGGCTAGAGCCGTTCAGACACCAGATTTGATTTTTCTCATCAAAAGGTTTCAAATGTTTTAGTCTAGTCTGTCTAGTCTCATGTATTTAGTCCCGTTGAAGTATCTAGCCCCGTCTATCTAGTCTCATGTATTTAGCCCCGTCTATCTAGTCTCATGTATTTAGTCTCATGTATCTAGCCCCGTTGATGTATGCAACCAACTTCACACCTCATTTGTCTCAACAGGATCTAATTTTGAATTTCCCCGCCTCGCGTCTATTTTTTTAATTTCCCCGCGCATCTGGAAGTTCCGAAAATGGCGGCCGGAAGTCGAAACCGGAAACCGGAAGTAGAAACCAGAAGTCGAAACCGGAAGTTCCAAGGTCAAGGTTAGATTAGGGGTCAAGGTCAGAGGAGGTTTGAGGAGGAGGAGCGTTTAGAACGAAGGATCTTTCTCTACTTGTAGAACATATTTAGATGTTCTTCACCCTTAGAAATTAGCAATTCTTTGTAAGTGTCCAGCCTTCAGCAGTATTATCCAGTTCTGTCTAGATTTGTCCAAACTGGTATTCTATCAGCTATCATTGTCCATGCTGTATTGTTTTTGAAAAATTGTATAGTCTTGCCAACCCTTCTCTATTGTCTAGTCTTGTCGAGAAAACAATACAACACACACACACGTGTGAGGTCTATGTGACACGCTAAACAGGGTGTGAGGTCTATGTGACCCCACGCCAAACAGGGTGTGAGGTCTATGTGACCCCACGCTAAACAGAGTGTCAGGTCTATGTGACCCCACGCCAAACAGGGTGTGAGGTCTATGTCACCCCACGCTAAACAGGGTGTGAGGTCTATGTAACCCCACGCTAAACTCCGTCCACTTTCCGTCCACCCCATCCACTTTGGGAATGAAGTGCGCTTCATTCCTAACATCTCGTAACTTAACCTAATGCTAACCTAACCCAATGCTAACCCAACTAACCCAATGAGATTAAAGCTGAAAGAATGAAAAGTGGACGGAAAGTGGATGGGGTGGACGGAAAGTGGACAGAGTTTAGCTTGGGGTTACATAGAGCTCACACCCTGTTTAGCGTGGGGTCACATAGACCTCACACCCTGTTTAGCGTGGGGTCACATAGACCTCACACCCTGTTTGGCGTGATGAAAAGTGGATGCAAGTAGATGAAAAGTGGATGCAAGTAAATGAAAAGTGGATGCAAGTAGATGAAAAGTGGATGCCAGAAAATTGAACTCTTTGGTATTTATATAAATGAAAAACATTAATACGATCTGGTTCACAGACAAGAAGCCCCGTCTGTCTAGTCTCATGTATTTAGCTTGGTCTATCTGGCTCCATGTATCTAGTTTCATGTATCTAGTCTCATATATTTAGCCCCGTCTATCTAGTCTCATGTATTTTGTCTCATGTATCTAGCCCCGTTGATGTATGCAACCAACTTCACACCTCATTTGTCTCAACAGGATCTAATTTTGAATTTCCCCGCCTCGCGTCTATTTTTTGAATTTTCCCGCGCATCTGGAAGTTCCTAAAATGGCGGCCGGAAGTCGAAACCGGAAAACGGAAGTCGAAACCGGAAGTCGAAACCGGAAGTTCCAAGGTCAAGGTTAGGTTAGGGGTCAAGGTCAGAGGGGGTTTGAGGAGGAGGAGGGTTTAGAACGAAGGATCTTTCCCTACTTCTACACTTTGTAAAATCACTCCGAAATTATTTAAAAATTTCGGCTTGAGATAATTTATTTTATTATTTTAAATGCATTAGGATCGATAAAATTTAATTTAAGCTGTAGGTCGCGAGAGGAATATGTGATGTGTGGAATGAAGTTTTCTTGTACGTTTGGATTTTTAGCACGCCTTTTGATATATCGCATTCCCTCAGTAAATAGAGCTGATAACTGTGAAATATGAGATTTGCATTAGCCGTGGAACTTCCACGAACGAATCTAAAAGCGTATTTTCGCAAATCAGCTCGAACACACGCTATATAGGAATAGTCAATTATTTCTTATCAAAGTTTTATTTCGTTTACTATATACTCATTTATCTAACTCCATATTTTTCAATCACGATTCATTCATGTTATGAGATATGACTTGATAAAAAACGAATCTCCTTCTGATTTATACCAAATGGCTCCAAAAAGTTATGGCCAGTGTCATTATATTTACAGAAGAGGAGCTTGATGTGCAATTTAAGGAGCATCATATTTTTTAAAGATTGTTTTAATAAAATAGCTAGACAGCATATGGCTGGAATATATAAATCATCAAGGAAATTTTATATTTTCGTAATGCATAACAGATTTCTTATATTCTTTTTTTTGGTTCTGCACCAATTGTATTTTATAAATATTTTTTTTTAATTTAATTTTATAACTATTTAAAAATAATAAATCACACATTTTAAACCCAGTTTTTTAACAGTTTTGTAGAAATATTTC
Organism: Phosphuga atrata; assembly: GCA_944588485.1. NCBI lineage: Eukaryota > Metazoa > Arthropoda > Insecta > Coleoptera > Silphidae > Phosphuga > Phosphuga atrata. Next base: position 32,509,638 of record OX155898.1, read on the forward strand.
AAATGTTATTATTAACTTTAGAAATTGCAGGAAAAGTGTATAAGTGGAAAAGTACTAATTGACTCGATGATTGATTTGCCAGCAAAGCGAGTGCAAACAAAATAAAACACTTCAATGCACTGTTTGTATTGTAAAGATGATAATATTACCTCTATACTGTTTTTTTTAAATTTTCGTTTCTTTAAAGTAGACAAAATATAAAAATATAATATGTATGTGTTTCTACGTAAAAATAAGTAATCTATTTTAAGAATTTCTTTGAAATCATTTGAATTTTTTTTTCTATATAGAAATATCCCATCTGTATGTAATTCCACGTTTCGAAGGGATCTGCTAAAAGCCAGGCTATAAGAATATTAGCCCCAAAGTGCGTGTTTGTTTCGGTAGCAGAGAGGCGTCTGATACGTGAAACTCACATTACGATCGACAGGCTTTCCACATATCTTTGTTACAAAAATGATTTCATCCCATAGTCAATAACATCTATAACAATGACTTTTACATTTAAGGACAGGATAAAAAATGTTAATGTGACAAAAAAGTAATTGGAATTTTCTGTCATTCTCAGTTATTTTCAATTTGTAGAAATTAATCCTATTTTAGCTTATTCAGCCGATTTTATTGTAAAACCAGGATCTTCGAGATACGGCTTTCTAGATCGACGCATAGGCGTTCCCTTTCAGCAAACAAAAAGTAACCGCAAAGCACGCGTTTTCAAGGATCATGTTCTGGAACGTGCAGAAAATATTCTACGTGCATCTGCTCAAACTGTTCTTTCTGTGCGAAAAGAAAACTGCTGAACCATCCGGCAATGATAACTTTATTAGGAAGCAATTGGAAGAATTTACTTTGTGTCAGAAATTGTGGAGCAACGTTGTGCAGAATATAAATGAAATATTCATTTGTTTCACATCTAGAACTGTAAAGGAAAAATTTGTAACTAACCACAAACAATATATATATATATATATATATATATATATATATATATATATATATATATATATATATATATATATATATATATATATATATATATATATGAACTATATAAACTGCGTAAACTTACATAGTTAGCTTCGAAAATTGTTACTATGCATACTATGAATACTATGATATTAATGAAAATTATGAAAACTATGTGACAATGGAAATTATAAGATACTAGAAACTATGAAGACTGTTTACCAAGAAATCTATAATAAACCATAAAAACCAGATAAACTGTGAAATACTGAAACGTTTCAGTATTTAATTTCGAGAAAAAAAATAGAAAATTCTGAAAAAGTTTCTATCTAAACATAAATTGAAAACTAAGAAAACAATGTGTATGAACTATAAGAAATAATGCAATAAAATCACGAACGCAATGAGAACTGAAACTTGGAAAGACTGAAACTTAGTGATAGTTTCATAATTGGAATCTGCGCAAATAGTGAAATTTATGATTGGGAACGAAAACCAGAAACGAAGATATTAATATTGTAAGAACTATTACAGTATAGTTTTTATAATATTAATCATTTTCCTTTCGTATAATATATTTGACTGTTTTCGAAGTTTTCACCTAGGGAACTATAAAAAATATGAGCCTTTCCTAGTTTCTGTTTTTCATAGTTTTAGTCCATGATTTCTTATAGACTTAACTAATCAGATTTCAATTTATTTTTGAATAAAAACTTTCAGATTTTTTTTTCTCCAAATTTCACTTGATTCAGAATTTCATGGTTTCTTATAGGTTTGATTACTTATTTGGTTATTTTAGCTAGTTAACAGTTAGTTTCAACAATTGTTTTCTGGAACATATAAATAACCTATATCCACCACTTAAATTCACTGTGGAAAATGAAATTAACAAAAAGTTGTCTTTCTTAAATATCGTGCTGATTATCTGCAACAATCATATTGAATTTAATGTTCATTAACGGAAAAACACGCAAATAGATAACTACATACACCAAAAACCCATCCACACCAATAAACTATCAACAAGCGGCTTTTCACTCTCTGATTCATAGACACTTAAACTTACCATTATCCCGCAACAGATTCAATGCAGAATTTCAGAAATCTATAGATATCGCAACACAAAATGGTTACGACAAAATCTTAATTAATTTTTTTTTTCATCAACATAAAAAAAAAAGATAAGGGATTCCACAGCATTGTCCCTAATCAATGAAAAACCCCCAAAAAATAAATTAAAATCACGTTCCACGCCAAAACTTATCATAAATTAAAACAATCATTTATTAAATTTGACTTGACTTAACTACCCCAGTTTTAAGCAACACGTCGACAAACGAGATAAATTACAGAAATCTGGGATTTATAAAATATCTTGTACCACATGTAACAAAATTTACATCGGGCAAACACAACGCAATATTGGAACTATGTTCATAGAATATCAATACCTAGTTAAATGTCGTAACCCAAAAAGATCAGCACTTGCATTACACAATATAGAAACAGGTCAAAAACTAAATATTACATAATAAGAAATAATACTTAGCTGAAACATCCCCTCTTCTAATATAGATATACAAACTAGTTTTTTATTTGTAAGAAATTAGTTATTATACTGATGATTTCAACTTAGTTAACAAAATGTATACCTACATCTATTTTCTAAAAAATATAATTTTGGAAACATTATCCGAAGTGTTTTTATTTCATTTAGCAAGTGTTTTAGTTTTTGTCATCTAATGCTATTCATATTTTTGATCATATCGTAGTTTTCATTCTTTTATAGTTCTCATAACATTCATAGATTGCATTTATTACTTTGTTTTCATAGTGTTTCATAGTTTTCCCAGCTCTCACAATTTTCACAGTATTCTTAGTTTTCATATCTTTGCAAATATACATATTTTTCATAGTTTCCATAGATTTTATAGTTTCCCTAGTTTTCATAATTTTCACCATTTTCATAGTATTCATATTTCTCATACTTTCCTTAGATTTCATTGGTTTTTCAAGAGCATTTCATGGTTTTCATTTATCTCACACTTTCCTTACTGTTCCTGATACTCAAAGTTTTCATAGTTTTTATATTGTTACCAGTTCTCATAGTTTTCATAGTTTCCCCAGTTCTCATAGTTTTCACTATTCTCAGATATCACAGTTTTCATTATTTTGGTATTCACAGTTTTGGTATTTCTCACACCTTTCTTTTTCAGTTTTTATAATTGTTATATATATATATATATATATATATATATATATATATATATATATATATATATTTAATCTTGAAGGTTAATATTTGTGTCTTGCTTTGGTAATTCTTATTTAGTTCCAGAAATCGAATAAAATAATATGCAACTAAGAAACAACATACTTGAATTCAATATACTCCCGTGACACTCTCCGTTACCTTTAGAGCGGTGGTTCTTAACAAGGCGGGCACCCCTTGGGGCGGGCAACCCCGGGGGTGCGGGAAGGTATTTTTGGGGGTGCGGGAGAGAAGCCCTTAATAATATAAATTATTAAATAGTATTTATTAAATTGTTGATAATAAAATATTTAAAAACTATAGCAATCCCTCAATAACGCTAAAGTCGGGACCGCGTTATAATAATGGCGCGTTATTGGGATATTGAAGCTTAAAAAATAGGGTTGGTAGTTTCTCGCAAAAAATGCAAATATGCCAAAACTAAGTAGAAAGTAAAAAAATACGTGCATGATTTATGTATTTTGAAAGATGTATATTTAGCTACATGAAATATGAGTAAATAAAAAATAAGCAGCTATGAACGTAGCTGGTACCCTTTGTTTTTTTTATATTTTCGCGTCACGTTTTTTTCTCAATAATTTTAAACAATATTTTGTTAAATTTTTTATATGTTATTTCTAAATAAATTAATTGATTATAATAGTGCTATGTCAAAAACCGTTACGTATGGAACGACAAGTATGCTGCCTATGGATTCTCTTGCACGACAAAAAAAGACGGTACGCAACCTAACCTAACCTCAAGGCATCTTATGTTTCAATATATTTTCAAACTGCAATTTCAAACCTTCAAAGTTATTAAAGCATTTCAACAATCTGCATGGTTATGAAGGTGCGCATAGCATGAACAGCATGAACTTGAAGTCAAAAAAGTCGCGATTTGATACCAGTGGTATTATTCGATTTGATATCGATTTGATATCGCGATTTGATACCAGTGGTATACCAGTGGCATTATCCTAAAATTATGCGGGCCAGCAATTCAAAAGCCCTTGTTATCGCTAGTGGCATATCTTTGTGCAAAGAAAAAAACCTCACACGATCGCTAAGGATTTGATAAAACTTTGTGCATTAATAGTAGCTAAAACTGTACTAGATTCTGAAGCACATACAAAAAAAATCCAGCAGATTCCGTTATCATTCGATCGCGAATTAAAGATCTCAGTAAAGATATTTTGCTGCAAATAATAGAGGACATAAAAGTCAGCCCACCAATAGTAAGTATACAACTGGATGAGTAACCTGATGTTGATAATTTCAGCCAGCTCTTGGTATTTGAGCGATATGTAAAAGAAGACATGATTTGAAAGAAAACAGAAGACTTTCTATTTTGTTAGCCACTGGAGTTGACGAGTTCGAGTAAAATTGATGTCTTCAATCGCATCGAAGTTTTTTTTTAATATCAATTACCAATGAATGGGATTAGCTCAATATGCACTGATGGGGCCCAGCAATGTTAGGCAAAAATTCATGAATTTTTCACACATAAAAAGAGAATTACCGCAACTTACAATAACGCATTGCATCGCCATGCACTTGCGGCGAAAGCTTTGCCAGAAAGTTTAGAATAACACCTAATTACTGCAATAAATGTAGCAAAATATATCCGTGGACGAGCGCTTAATCATCGCATTTTTCGTTTTGTGAAGAAATCCGTACTGCTCATATCGTACTTATATATACCACCGAAATACGATGGCTCTTTAAGGGCCGCATACTTAACAGCGTGAAGAAATTATTTAGATACTGACTAGTCCAAACTGTGATTTAGTAAAAGATTTTGAAAGTAAGGATGCAATCCTATTGAAATGCGAGACAGTTAACATATTCAAATGGACAATTCCGGTGTACACAGTTAGAACGTTATCCAAAGTTGGCATAAGAAGCACTGCAATTACTTCTACCCTTTGCCACTACCTACCTATGTGAAATGAGATTTTCAACGCTTTAGCATATAAAAATCATAGCGAGAAATAATATTATACCGGTTTCGGATACGAATGCGGATATGATTTTTTTTGGGATTATCCGTTAGTTTCGGATAGTTTCGGTTACGGATATTAGATTTCTAAGAGATTGAAATAGTAGAATACTAATTGGTATTTTTGTTATTATTTGGTAATACAATCATATGTCATATAAGTTATTATTATTTTTAAGTTAACTCTACATGAAAATGCGAAATCAAAATTTTATCTACTCACACACTAAAATGATCATATTAATAAATACATTATTGTATGTGAATGATTATATTATAATCGTGTGTAAAAGTATCCAAATTGTGCGTAAAAGTAAAATGTAAAGTAAATGGAGTTTCATTATTAAATGATTTCAGTTTGTTGTTACTATGGCAACAACTTGCGTTACTAAACAAAAAACATAAATGTAGTGAAAATACATTTTTTTAAGCATATTAAAATTGAATTATTTTTACTTAGCTTGAATCAAGAAGTCTTCTAAAATACCTTAACCTAACCAAAACCTAATCCAGATTAAATCTAGGTTAACCTAAATTACATCGACAACGACCAAATAGTGTTCCTGTAATTGTGCTTTTTTACTAGGGGGTTGCAAAAAAACATTATTCGTTTTTTCTATTATATGCTCCTAATTTCTATTAGATATTGAAATATCTTTATAGAAATTATTACAACATATCAATCAAAATTATCCGAAATTATTCGAAACTTTTATATCGGATTCGGTTACGGATAGATTTTTATTTCGGATATCCGATAGTTTCGGTTACCGTTAGATCCGAGCTCCATTACCCGAGCTCCATAACATCTCTGGTGATGACTAACGCGTGTCTCTTGAAACAAAAGCCTCGCTTCACAAGAATTATAATGAACAAGGAACAACAGCCTAGCAATTAATAAAAATAATATTGTTTTGTATTTGAAATATAAAATGTACATTATTTTTTTTTTAAATAATCAATAAATTTTGCAAAAAATGTATTTCTTAACTAAAAAATTTAAACACATTTTTCAATGGGGTGCGGAGACCAATTTTAAGATTGAAAGGGGTGCTGTTCAAAATAAATTCTTTGTTATCAAGGTCATACTGTATGGAACCCGTTCACAGAATCGAGACCACCCAACAAAGATGAAATCAAACGTCACATTGCTCGACTCCAAAACAATATGGCAACAGGAGAAGTTAGAGACTCTTACTGAATCTTACTTAGAGACTCTGTAGTTGCAGAACTTTGGAAATATGCCCCTGCAGAAGCAGTTAAAATCTTGCAGAAGCAAATAATACAAATATGGACAGAAGAAATTGGAAAACAGCCTGAAGATTGAAAAAAACAAAAAACAAAATTGAAAACAGAAGATTGGAAAACAGCCTTGATCCATCCAATACACAAGAAAGGCAGCATGAAAAACGTCAACAACTATAGAGGAATATCCCTCTTAAATCTAATATACAAAATTCTCTCACTTGCTATCCTAGAGAGATTAGAAGCTGAAGTAGAGCATCATATAAGCAAATACCAAGGAGGGTTCAGAAAGGGTCGTTCAACTGCTGAACAATAAATCTCAAAATGCATCTACAAATGGCTATTCACTTAAGTTAATCGAAAGACACGATTTTAAAAACAATGTAATTTTTCTAGTACTTGTTCATTGCCACAAAAGTGGACTGAGGGCTAGTAAATAACACAAATTTCACATGAGATTTGTTTTGGTAGTCCTAAAAGACTCATTAATATTATAGAGCTCCGGAAAGGTTGAATATATTTATATATTCAGGCTGCGCTCCGACTTTATTAAGTATTGCACTAAAAATGTGAAATGTGACGGTGGTGAGAATTCAAAAGTACGAGGCACGTTATTTCTTTGTGCTTTTGGTGATAGGAAATTCGAGAAAAGTTATTGGCAAATCTTTGAAACCCAGGTGCTTTGATTAACTGACTATGAATGATTTACCTGTTGAATGGCATGCACATGAGAAGGCTTGGATTTATTCTTAGATATTTGAAAATTAGGCGAAAAGTGTGTAATATAACCCTAATATAACCAGGATTTTAGAACCAATGGACCAAGGAATTATTCAAAAATTTAAGGTACGGTATAGAAAACTCTTGTTAACTAAACTGGCTGCTACAATTAGTAAGTGCAATAACGTCAGAGAAATAACAAAAGCTATCACTAGACTAGATGCCTTACATTGTATCAAAAGTGCAGTTTCTTCAATTTCATGCGTCGCTAATTTCTTTAGAAAATTTGGTTTCCAATAGATGTTGTTTCGGAAGATAATTCTAATTCTAGCGAGCTTTTACCTTCACTTTTAGAGACGAATATGGAAAATATTCAGCATCACGTTATTTAAATATAGATAGTGAAGCAATGACTGAGGATGACGTAGAGTTACAACAGATTTTAAACGATGAATTACACGAAGCTGAACAAGGAAGTGTTAATCTAGAAGATTACCACGAGTTTCAAGATGAGAATATAACTGAAGATGAAATTTTGGATGCGGCTGTAACCCTTAAAAAGTTATGTTATTCAAAGAGGTGATGAGAAGTTGGATCCAACATAACTATAGAATCAAATATGATGATAGAATTGGGTTAAAAAAAAAAACTAAACAATCAGCAACTACAAACTATGTAAAAAGACAATAAAGGACATATTTACCAATAATATGATCAATACATACATACACAATTTAAAAGTTCCTAAATGTTTTAATCTATAAATATATTTTTTTGTTATAGGTATAGTTTTCTTCCTCTTATCTTATTTTTTATAGTTTTCATTGTTTTTATAATTCCCATAGTTTTTATAGTTTTAATATCATAGAATCATTTATGTTTAGTATATTGTAACAATTTATTATGGCTAAATTCGCACTTCCAGAAGGTCCTACGTGTAAAACTTACAAGTACATAATTCTAAGAAATTGAAATCTAGAACAGGTTCATACAGGAAATTTAGTAATAAAAATGATTTGGATTTCCATAAAATCGTTAATTTTGTTTAGTTCTCACAAAAGAAATAAATTACAACTCTTGTGACTTTAACCAGGAACTATTTCTCAAATGACACTCACGCAAAAACATCTATCATTAATCTCTACATTCGATCCCCTCCAGTCACACCCGACATTAAAAAATTCGATGTAGCCCCTTCGTGAGATAATATAATCGCAAACCACGTACACAAAAACGCACCGATTTCTCTTGAAGATTTAAACAAAAGGGATAATGATAGCATTCGCAGGGTTACCGAAGGCCTTAAAAAAACAACGAATCCAGAGTCTACCCCAATTGATACCCCCTACTAGCTTACAAATGCTTTTGCGTCGCTGAACAGCATTATTTCATTCAAATGTTTTCATTTAAATGGTGATTGAAAAAGAAAAGGAAATACAAGAAATGTTATATTTACATTGTTTCATTTAGATTCAAAGTCATCCTTGAATCTAAATGAAACAATGTAAATATAACATTAATAAAATATGCCTAGTCTGTTAATAAATGAAGTGGATGTCTTAATATTCAAGTAATTAGAGTAAACTAAAAAAATAGACGTAAACACATAGTGATGATGACTTTTATAAATGTTTGCAATAAGTTGGTGTGTAATATATCCAACACAATGTAAGTATTATTTATTAAGACTAACACGAGGGACGAGTATTGTTATGCAGATGTAGACAGAATTGCATTCCATTGAATTGCAATTTTGTTACAACACGTCAGATTGAATAATGGCATACAAGGTAACATCAATAAATAATTAAAGAAGTTAATAAAAAATATAGTGAACAGTTTACTATAAAATTCATATAGAATATTGTTTGCCATTAAATAATTAAGTATGATAAAACGCAATATATTTTTTGCCATTACTATGAAATATTTTTATGGATTATTTACTAATATTATTTCAAGATTCGTTCGTGTTCAAATAATAAAAACCACCGACCGGCCCATGTATCGATCCGGCTGAGATTCACAAACGAATGGAGGTAGATGAGGATAACAAAGCGGCGGTGCTCATTCATGAAATAATTAGGTTCTATTTAATTATACTCATTAGAGAGAGATTTGCAGCCGGTTATATCGACGAACAGTACAGCTAAAACTCAAAACATGCATTAGCAGCAATTGAAATTAGTTATAAGCACTGTACCAATGAAATTACTTGATAAATTTATTTTGGAGAATCGATTGCTACCGCAGTTCTAGGAGCAATTACACGGTAACTTTCAAGTGAAATACAAGGTGTTAGACCGGAAGAAACGAACACTGGCATTTTGTCCAATAAAAATTCTCCGGATGTAGGAGAAGTGCAGGAAAAAAGGCATAAAGGGAACAGATCTGTTTGGCATCAGAAGTGTACAATTTATATGTTAAATAGGGGATAGTAAGGATTACGGTTGGTTTATTAAATGGTGGCATTTAAATTACTTCCGCGAAGCTTTAAATATTTCACCAAGGATTTACAGTGCAAACGAATTAATTTATACAACTATCTTTAATTAAATGTTGCATATATATATATATATATATATATATATATATATATATATATATATATATATATATATACCTATCTTGCGATTCTCACATTGCTATTGCTGATACACGTTAATCATTTAATTTTAATGTTTTACTTAAGTTTATTAATTAATAAATTCTGTTTCAAGACTGGAATATTCAGCATCAGATAAGACGACAAAAAATTAGACCAGACAAAACATGACTTGACAAGACCAGGTAAGACAAGACTTGACAAGAGCAGACAAAACTATACAAGACACGACAAGAACAGAGAAGACCCGACAAGACCAGACCAGACAAAACCAGACAAGACCAGACAGGACCAGACAAGACCAGACAAGACCAGACACGACCAGACATGACCAGACAAGACCAGAAAAGACTAGACTAGACCAAACACCACCATACAAGATTAAAAAAGACCAGAGAGCACCAGACAAGACCAGACCAGACTAGTTAAAAATATACTGTGTCATACAAGACCAGACAAAAGCAATTATTATAGCAGTTATTAATTATAGCAGACAAGACCAGATAAGGCCAGACAAGACCGGACAAGTCGAGACAAGACTAGACAGGACCAGACAAGAAAAGACAAGACTACACATGACTAGACATGACCACACAAGACCAGCGAAGACCAGACAAGACCACACAATACCAGACAAAACAGTACAAGACCAGACAAGACCACACAAGACTAGATGAGAATAGACAAGACCGGACAAGACCAGACAAGACCAGAGAAGACCAGACAAGACCAGACAAGACCAGACAAGACCAGCCTAGACCAGACAGGACCAGACAAAACCAGACAAGACCAGACAAGACCAGACAAGATCAGACAAGACCAGACAAGACCAGACAAGACCAAACAAGACCAGACAAGACCAGACAAGACTAAACAAGACCAGACAAAACCAGACAACACCAGAGAAGACCAGAGAAGACCAGACAACACCAGACAACACCAGACAACACCAGACAATACCAGACAAGACCAGACAAGACCACACAAGACCAGACATGCCCATACAAGTCCAGAAAAAACTAGACAAGACCAAACAAGACCAGACAAGATTAAAAAAGACCAGAGAGCACCAGACAAGACCAGACTAGACTAGTTAAAAATACACTGTGTCATACAAGACCAGACAAAACAGTTGAAAAAATATGTTTTAACAATTTTATTGGTCATACATTAATTAATAACTTTTTCGTTTATTCATTCATTCTAATTTAATGAATAATAATAATAATGAGAATATTATAACTATATTTCATTATATTAACTAACTATAGGTGGATTAATGTCGATAAATAAACTAAAATATATATTCTGGGATCTCGTGCCTAAGGGTAATTCATTCGGTGGGAAACTTATACGCATTATATATCAATTAAATTATAACAGTTCACGCGAAATTCCAATTCGATGGCTAAAAGAAAACCGGAATATTTCGTGAGCGGTTTTGAGTTTTATAACATTGATATTACTTATAAAATTTATAAATAAAAGGCAGTTACATATTGCGAGATTTATTAGAAGGGGAAATTATAATTATACCGTCATTGTGTCGTGCAAAATGACGCAAACATGAGATCTAAGATTAAGTAGTTTAACTGTCAGAAACATATAAAATTCTATATGAAATGATCATTAATATTCAATAAAATTCTTATGGGTTTTAAAATCAGCATAGCAATAATTGAATCTGAAGAAAATCTTAAATCTACGTACAATATGAGAATTTGTTTGAGCTCGATAATTCGATTACTGTGCATTATTTTCAGACTCGAAACAAACTTGCGTGCATTGAAATTGGCCCACTGTAGACTTTTGATTTTAACTATTTTTTTCAGAAACTATTTAGGAGATGAAATAATGAAATATGCCGAATGAAGGGCAATTTAATATGCTTTGATATTAGTTAAAATTTATTTTGGTTTCTCCTGTTAAGCATAGTAAAACTCATAAAACAATCTAACTTCTTTTATTACAAAAATAAATATGGTTCTTGACAATTATCTAAGTTAACATTTAATTTTTAGCAACGCGTACGACTCCCTCTTGCCTTAATAACATCTCACATCGGTTAGGCATAAACCTAACTATAGGCATAAACCTATTTTTTCTTCTACTGCAACTATAATCTCGGTACAATAATAAACAATAATCTAGCTCGAATTTTTCGTTTAAGCTCATCCCATAAATGTTTTTTTGGATTTATATCGGGACTGTATGTTGGCTACTCCAGAACCCGAAATGCTATTTCTGTAATGTAATATTGCAAGATTCTTGCGGTGAGCGGCTTCGCATTGTCAAGCAGAAAGATAAATTCTTCTCCAATGTAGTCGACCTAAGGTACCACATGAACTGCTAAAATCTCCTCCATATACCTAGAACACGTTAAACCTCCTCTCCCGTGAGCACGGCCCCTAATGATGAAAGCAGGATCGGTTCCTGCACCTATATAAACTGCACCCCACATAATATAGAAACCACCTACATGTGCAGTCGGCGCTTCAATGCAGCACCTTGCAAACTGCTCTCTTGGCTTTCGCTACACTTTTCTTTTTCGGTCGCTACCATAGAGGCATATTCTGGGTCAACTGAGAACAGAACAGACCTCCATTTTTCCAACGTCCAATTTAAATGGTCCCTTGCAAGACGCAAGCATGCTGGACGATGAACTGCGTTAAGTTTTTGACAGACTGTTTTTGAATTTTTGAATAAATTTGAATAAGCGGTTAACTTTGATAAAAATATAAACAATCGCATTTACCGCATTAAGAAACGACTCGTAATCAACTTCATTATTAACTTGTGAACGCGTGCGAGTATCAAATGCCTGAAATAATGGATCAAAACCGCAGAGCCCGCATTTTCGTGTTTAAACTTGTTTAATTTTATCGCTATACATCTAACACGTGGGCAGTATATAAGCTAGAGCTCTAAATTCGTCTTCATGGCATCTGTTTCTAATCCTCTCTGTCTAGTTTTACCATTCTACGATTATCCGTCTAGTCTTCTCCATCTAGCATAAATTTTAAATATTTATTTAATAAAAATAGATGTGAATGGGGAAAATCCCCACAGCGGACCACAGGGTGACCTGAGAAAAAAGTCTGGAGCTACTCTAGGAGTACTTTAGTATGACAATCTGCCTTCTCGGAAAATGGCCCCAGCTATAATTCTCGATGATCGATGGACCTAACAAACCCATATATTCACACGATACTACTATGAAGTTTGTCTCCGTTTCGGCAAATGCCCTACAGCCACTCACATGGAATATTATGCTCCCCACATAGCCCACCCCAATTGATGGGCTAACTACGGGTAACTCATTAAGGTGAGGGTCAGCCTGTGCACAAGTCTTCCATATTAATCAGCTTTTTATCTTTTAATCAGCTTTAATACACTAAAGGAGTGTGAGGTCTATGTAGCCCCACGGTAAATAGAGTGTGGGGCTACATAGATCTCACACTCTCTTTAGCGTGGAGCTAAAGAGTAGGTATGTTAATTTTGTATTCTTATTAAAAATACTCTTTTTATAATTGAAAATCTGTTTTTTGCTCAGGTCACCTTCTGGTCGGCTGTGGGGATTTTTTTCATTCATATATATGTTTTACTATATATATGAATGAAATTTTACTATTTACTATTTAATTTAAGCTAGATATAGAAGACTAGACGGATAATCCTAGAATGGTAAAACTAGACATACAGGATTGGAGAGACAGATGCCAAGACGACCAATTTATAGCTCAAGCTTATATACTACACACGTGCCGGATGTATAGTGGTAAAATTAAACTAGTTTAAACACGAAAATGCGTGATCTGCGGTACTGATCAATAATTTAGACATTCCATACTCGCACGCGTTCACAAGTTCAAACATGAAATTACGCGTCGTTTCTTTTTGCAGTAGTTGTAGTTGAATGATCGCAGCGGTTGCAATTTTAAAAATGGACACGATTGTTTATATTTTTTTTCCAAGTTACCCGCCCGGTCCTATCAAAGTGTGCGTTACAGAATCATTTCCTCTCGTAATAGTTGTAGTAAAATTACCTCAGGCGAATGTTATGAGGTTTCCTTGTCAAACACAATTAATAATATGCAAGTTATACCGATTACTTAAACTAAAAACGGAACAATATATTCCTTTCACACTTAAAATTAAACCAAATAGTCGAAAGACTTCTTATTTACATTAAATTTAAAAATAATTAATACGATTGAGGTTACATACAAGTATAAACAAATTTAAGAAATTTCGCTTGCTCGTGCTCAATGAATCATCCAAAATTCGCAGAATCACACAACAAGTTGAAACAAGTTTAGGAAATTTCGCTTACACATAGGAAATTATTCAGACAAATATAACAGGAAATATGCAGACAAACAGAAAATATGCTGACTCATCCATGGCATGCGAACTTCACGAAAATCTGTCAGCAGTTCACAATCAGACAAGTTCTTACAGGAAATATAAAAAGTGACCCTTGTAGGTGTTCAAATCTCACGCATGCGCAGATCCTGAAATTGCACATTTGAATCAAACCATAATATGTCTGCCATCAGTTATGCATAAATACTCGCTTCTCCAACCACTCAACTCATTTTCCTGCTTGCCTGTCAAGTCTTGTCTGCCTAGTCTTGTCTGTCTAGTCTTGTCTCTCTAGTCTTGTCTGTCTAGTCTTCCCTGTTTAGTCTTGTCTGTTTTGTCTTGTCTGTCTAGTCTTGTCTGTCTAGTCTTATCTGTCTAGTCTTGTCTCTCTAGTCTTGTCTGTCTAGTCTTGTTTGTCTAGTCTTGTCTGTCTAGTTTTGTCTGTATAGTCTTTTCTGTCTAGCCTTGTCTGTCTAGTCTAATCTGTATAGTATTTTCTCACGAGTCTTGACCTGTTTTTCCGGTCTAAATCCCATAATGAAACCCTCCAAAGCGCCAGCCCCCCATATGACGACGCCCCTCACTTCGTTAGCCCCCGCGGTCGCGCCTTCTACACATACGCTCGGCCACATACTGTACTACTGATAAGCCAGCCAATTTTGCTCCTGCTTATGGAGAAATTGCATGGCAGGAGCAGATGATTACAGGGCAGGATCACATGAGGCGGTGCACAGTGGGACGGAATCCCAAAAAGCTGACCAAAAGTCGAAAAAGTATTTGATTCAGGTGAAAATCTTTACTTGGGGGTTTTCGGGGTCGCTGATTACGAACTCGAAGTCAAAATTCAGAAAATCAAAATGGCGGATCCAATATGGCGGAGAATTTCTTCAAAAACCTATTTGATTAGGGTGAAAGTCTGTACTCGGGGGTCTTTGGGGTCGCTGATAATGAATTTGAAGTATAAATTAAAAAAAAACAAAATAGTGGAACCGATATACACGTATTATATGGAAAAAACGTTTTATTTGTAGTAAAATAATGATTTGCTTAATATTAGGTTAATATTAGGTTTCTGAAATAAGGAAATTATAGGAAACATAAAATTCAAAAATGTTTATTCATTACATCATCTGGTTGGTTACATACAATTTTAGTAATCGTCAGAAGAATCACTTGATTCGCAGACGGTAGATTCAACTGGAAACTCGCTTGAGCTTCCCTCACCTGTTAAACTACTTGGCACAGTTAATAACTCTACTGCTTCTGGCAGCAATGATTTGAATTTTTTGCAAGGTAATTTGCGCAAGCTAGAAATATAGGGGTCAGATGATAATAGAAGCCGTGAAAAAAGGTCTTCCATAGTTTTTACATTTTCTGGTAAAATCTGTTTTGAACTTCCTAATGTACTTGTTACTACACTCTTGAGCATCTTCAGACATTTGTCCGATTGGTAATAGTGCACAATTTATTATTTCCGTGCCATGGATTAAAACCTTATGCACTGAAGTTGGCATACAATACCACGGGTACAAGTGTACGAAGTCGCGAGCTGTTTGTAGGGCATAATCTTGAAATCTAATCGGATTAATTTCGTGGCCACTCGAAAGTGCCTGAAGTATAATATGAAAACGTTTGATTAGATCTTCATTGGCCCCTGTGATAGAAGCAGAAGTGGTAGTGTTTTCAAAAAAGTGTCGAGCGGTATGTCGAGCGTGATGCAAACAACACTCGAAAAATCGAATCCATGCATGCAAAGTTGACAACCCAAACTGTAAATGATCTCTATTGATTTCCTTTTTCAGTATCATCAATATTGTTGAAGTCTTTTGAAGTTGCTCTACACAAATAGCAACTTTGAGCAGATGCAGTTTTCGTCAAAGCATTGCAAACTGTATTGTCAATCATGGTGAAAGCAAGTTTGAAAGAAACGCTTATAGTTTTTGCGTTTATGACAGTTTGGTAAGGGACGAGGTAAGTCTCTTGCTTTTTTATGAATTCCATTTCGTTAACAGTGGCTTCAATATTTTCGTGCAAAAACTGAATCCTGATTGGTCGACAAAAACGAGGAGAAGATGGCCTTGGATTTTTTTATACAATGACTGAATTTTCAGTCTGTTGGTCGACTGATAAAAGTTGCAATGGAACGAGTGAAGTAACGAAAATGTTTGCGTCAGACTTGCTTCCATCATCATCGGTAAATTTTTGTTTGTACATACTTTGGCCGGAAGTGCCATCACAACCCCACTTACAAATTAAATTCAAGTTGCGAACTTTTTCGTAAGCTGAACTCTTAATCACATCCCCTTGAGTTAACAAAATTCTTTCGATTGTGTGATTTAGCAAAGCCTGCAGTTTCACTTCGGCACTACATTCCGTTACAGAAATATCTGATTTCGTTGGGTAACATTTAAGCTTCGCTAGATGTACTTTTTTGTACGACGGAAAGAAAGTGGAGCCATTTTCTCTGCTTGCATTACGAACTTTCTGGTACTGTGATTTTGATAAATTTGTTTCAAGTATAACCGACAGAGCGGCATCAGGAGAAAGAGGTGTTTCCGACATCGATCCTATAGATTCTCTATACCTTGTAGCTTTAGATGGGCTTCCCAGTGTCACATCTTTGACAATTTTGCAGCATCTAATTTGCCAGATGCTCGAAGCTTCATTTCAGTCGCATAAGACAATTCTTCCGTACTTCCGCTTTGTACGCTCACTAGCTTCGGAAAATTCTAAAGAAGGCCGACCCATGTTTTTGGACTTCTTTGAAGCTTCTGGAGTTTCTTCCAAGGGAATGAAGACACTCCAGGTATTCGAAAAACTTCTCCAAAAATTTGTCCTCGTGCCTCGAAACGATTTTCCATTTATCATTGAATTTCATCAACAAATTTCGTATGCGACATTTCACGTTGACAGATAGCGTGAAAGGACGTTGTAATTTTTCGGTCATGGCCTTTTCAATTTCCACGTACGCTGCAGCTGCACCATCATTCAGTTTCTTCGTGACGAGGAGGAAAATATCCTTCCTGGATAAACCAGATTCGGCAGCCGATTCTGAAATGTCCGAGTTTAATACAAATAAATAGGCAATTACAAATTATTATTAATTTGTTCCTCAATATTATTCTAGTCATAATTCCTGAATTATTCATGAAAGCGAATTATTACGATTCTATCGAGATAGCCAGGACGTCGCACGAATGATGCATCGTAAAATGAATGGATAAAATACACGGAAATAACAAAAAAAAATAAGCCTCTTGGAAAGGGCTTAGCAAAATTTGACTTAGGGCTTGGAAAAAATATTTATTGTTTAACGTGGAATTTAAATCTGCTTTAAAAAATGAGGGCAATGAGAAAAAAATCAATTTGCGCCTCACCAGGCCCATCTGGGGCACTGGAACCACTATATAAGTACACTCCTGGATAGATCTTTTAAAACCATACAACTTTTATCTGAACTAATTTTCCATAGTTTATGTTTGAACTATTCAAAATTAAAAAATTGCTTTTAGGTTCAAAAACTGGCACCATTATCGGTGGCGCATAAAATCGAAAGATTTTCTTGTTGTTTTTGCAACCTAGAAAATGTCCGGCCGCTAAACAATGGTGTGCAATATAACTTTTCTCTATGTATTTACAATTTTCCGTTGCAATTTTACGTTCATTTTCAGACAAATCATTCCTTTGTTCATATCACATACATAATTATTATAAATTTAGGACATCATGACAATATTTCACATGCCTTCCCTTTTCGAATCCATTTTTCAGATCTGCTTTAACGTCATTTTTGTAGGCTTGGCGTCGTTTTCAATACAACACTGTTAAACTCGCTCGGAGCGCGACGCGTCTAGCTCGAGTAACGGTCACTTTTGAGCTGGCATACCACATCAGGTATAAGGGATTATGCCCACCCCAGTCTACAATTCGACCCTCGGACTATTACTCTACCTAACCCAAATCCTTCCAACCCCGAAAACGAAATTTCATTTTTCGACTTTTGGCCAGCTTTTTGGGATTCCGTCCCACTGTGCGGTGGGCCTAAAACATAGGATGTTTCCCTACTCATATCCAGTTGTTGAGCAACAGCTCGCTGTTTAAGTCCACTTTCGATTAGAACAAAAACTTGGGCGTTTTTTTGCGGTGTAGTATGCAATAAATTAACACTCTTGAAAACCTATTAAATTATGAGAAGTGAATAATGTGCAAATTTTAATTGCAAAGACAATAATTACAATCTTTCACAGGTTTGTTATTCTCGTAGTAACCACCACATAAATACGTTCGTTTTTGTTTACCGGTTGCTACACCTATGAACAATAAGCATTCTTATCTTTCAAACGGCGTATTTCTTTATTTTATCTAATAAATAGTTTCTAAAAAAATAATAGTTGAACTAAAAAGTTTCAGTGAGCCTTTTATAGTATCATGCCATACTCATAATTCCATATTAACTATTTAATAATTGTCATTGTTCCGTAATATGCATTATTGTAACTGAAAACAGCTCGGTCAGATGGAAAAATAAACTAAATATTTAAAATTTAATGTCATCGTAATCATCAGCATTTTAACAATTGATTTTTTGTCCATACTTGTGCTGGTGTGGTAAAAGCGAATATAAAATATTTCCGAATTTCATGTCCTCTCATTAACATTAAATTTTATGAGTTTTAAGATTTCTAGTGAATTTATGTTCCCATTTATGATTTTGTGTAACAATATGAGATTTGTTTCAAACCTTCTAAACCTTCTATGTCCTAATGTTTTCAAATTAAGATTTTCCATGATTGTTTTACATTCATACTCTCTTCTAGCGTTGCCTAACATATAGTACCTCAAAAACTTGTTCTGAATATCCTCAAGCAAGTCACTATCAGTACTATAGTATGAGCTCCATACTGTAAAGTTGTTTTTCATAATTTACCTTACAAGTGAGCAAAATAACAGTTTGATTGATTGAATGATTTCGAGTTCCTGAGAATGAATCCCAACATTTTCAAAGAACATGAAGCCACATCAGTTATGTGCTGTTTGAAGGACATTTTGGAATCAAATATAATTCCTAGATCCTTAACATTTTCTGTTTCATCAATAACTGTGCCTTTGATTTTATATTCAGACGGTATATAATGTTTTAATCTGTTGAAAGTGATCTAATGACATTTATCAGTGTTCAACTGTAACACTTTAATATTAAATAATTAAATTAAAACAAATTACAATGATTACAACATAATTACAATGATTAAGAATTTTACTTTGAAGGATGCTACAACCTACATCATTGATGAATAAATTGAATAATATCGGTCCTAAATGTGATCCTTGAGGCACCCCTGAAGTTACTTTAACCGGCGTTGATATGCCGTTTCCATATTTAACAAATTGTACTCTTCCATTAGGTAACTTGGAATCCATTCAGAAACTTGACCACTTATATCAATAGCATTAAGATTTGTAATTAATAGTTCATAATTTATACGATCAAATTCTTTCGCTAAATCTGTATAAATGGCATCAACCTCTTTCCTATTATCCACAGCATGTGTAATGGAATTTTGATATAAAATTAAATTAGTGCAAGTGAATTTACCTAAGCTGAAACCATGTTGTTGATTGGAGATAATGTGTTTCAAGAAACTTATAGCATGTTTACAATAAGACGAGAAACTTTTACGCCTGTTAGAATCAATTTTGTCAAGTTTAGTGTACTTAGCAACAATACTATATTTTTTTTCGTTACAGCCAGATTAGGACCACGTTATTTCAACTGTTTCCTTGGGTTTAATGTTAACCCAGTACGGTCGCATTCGTTCTCGATATTTCTGCTTCCATTCTTCGGTCCAGATCTTGCCTGTTTTGAGCTTGTGCTTTTCCTGGAAACTCTGGAATGATTTCAGCTTTATCTTAAGAGGTTTACGTTCTTTAATATCTACCCATGTGACTTCTTAGGCAAGTTTTTCCAGTTCTGTGAATGTGAATGCTCCCTTGATCTGCTTTCCTGGGAAATAAGTAACGATTCTGTTTGTCCATCTCGTTGGGTTCTTTCGTGCTATGTGACGTTAAATTGTGATCCTTCTCTTCCGAATAATGTCGGTTATTTTTTTCATGTGCACGCAGAGTTCATGATTATGCCGTTTTCTGTATCCATTTTCCTTTACTGGACCCAACATTTTCCTTCTTTCCTAAGGGAAAGAATCCTTCTTTCCCTACTTGCCAGGGTTTCCATCATTCCTTTCCTGCTCATTTTAAGGCTTTATGTAGCATATAGGACTTCTGGCGGAATAACTGTTCGATAGTGCTTGATTTTTGTGATAACCTCTGTATTGTCAAAGGAGACTTGAATGCCTGCCTTAGCTGCTTCTATTTGTAGTATGTTGATTTGTTCCACAGCTCTATCCAGGGAATCTGAAAATTTCGCGAGATCATCTGCGAAGGCTACTGTTAGTTACATGTTTCTGTGTCCCAATCTGACCCCATTTTCCATTCCTTTGTTATTTATTTGTTTGCGCCACTCACGTATGACTTTCTCGAGTACGCAGCTGAAAAGCAGAGGTGGGATCCCATCTCCCTGCCTTACGCCTGTCCTGATTTCGAAGGCATCTGAAAAATCTCCTCTAAATTTCACTCTGGATTTTGTGCTACTTAAGGTCTGGTGAATTATCGATCTTGTTTTGTTGTCTAAACCCAGTACTTTCAAGATTTGTATTAAGGTACATCGATCAATTCAATCGTACGCTTTCCTGAAATCGACAAAGTTTACCACAAACTGTTTATTCTTGAGTTTGAGATATGAAAGGATAAATTTTAAGTTTATAATCTGTTCAGCACATGCACGCCCATTCCTGAATCCACTTTTGTATTCTCCCAAATGTGGATCTATTTGCTCTTTGGCCCGATTTTGTAGAGCCTTGGAGAGAATCTTGTAAGTTATTGAGACAAGAGAGATTCCACGGTAATTGTTCACGTCCGTTCTTCGTCATGTCCCCCTTCTTTTGAAGAGATGGATCAAAGCTCCTCGACTCTGGAACCCTGGAAAGAGAGGTCCAGTCTCCTGAACTCGGTCCTTCTCCGTTTCCCATATTTCGCAGATAATCGCTGTAAGCTCCTTCCTCCGCTATAGCTCCTTTCAAACTGCCTTGTTATACTATATAATATATCAATACTATTTTAATGATTATATTTTGAAACATATTAGCCAATAATAAACAGCTTGTTTTTAAATTAACAAAATATTTACTGATCATTCTACGAAGCAACAAAAGCACAACCATTTGTGCTTGTAAATTTATGAAGTAATACATAGAAAGCATGACTGTTGTGTTCATGTTTCAAAAAAATAATTTTTTGAAGATATTGTTAAATCTATGGAATGAGGATTAAACGGTAAAGCTGCTAATTTTAAATATTTTGATTTAACGATGGACAAAAGCAGTAAAGGGTGATGATACAGATACGGCTAAATTCTCTATTTTTTTTTTTTGTAGAGGTATAGCTCTCCAAAAGCTTTGTGATATTGCCATCAAGGCTATTAATTTCATAAGAGAAAACGGAATAAATCATAACCAGTTCCAAGTATACTTGGTTTCTTACTCATGCCTTCATTAATTTTTTATTGAGCTAGGATGGCATTTTTGGTATGAAATCTATTGGTCATTGTGTCAAACAAATTTTCCATTTTCAGATTAAATAAATAGTGTGTGCCTGCTAATTGTTCATAATTTCTCTACCATGGATTTTTATTACGCCTGTATTCCTTTAGATACATATCTTATTCATGACAATAGATTTTTCATGTAGCTGCTTTCAATAAGAATTAAATAATCTACATTTGTTGTTATTTACGCAAATTCTATATAATTAGAAGGAAACTAAACAAGGTGTCGGTTCTCTGCATAGACCGCGTCTTGTTGGTTTGCGAGCGTATTTAAAAAAGAGTCGACAAATCTCGAAGTCTTTGCTCCATCATAACTCAGCGCCGCAACACTCTGTAGCTGCGCTGGTTACACTGCCGTAAAGTTAAAGGTACAATCCAAAGAACTGCGTCGAAAAATCGCGAGTGCGCGGCTACTCGTTCAACCCAGATGTCGGCAAACTTGAAGGTGCCCTTTTTCAGTGTACTCTGCACATTTATGGTTATATTTATGGTGATAGAGTTTTTTAGATTGCAGCATCTATTCTGCGCGATGCGCACCTAAATTTGCGCAGGTGACCTTCGAAATTGCAAAGTGGCGGCCAAAGAAGCGGTTGCAGTTTTTTTTTCGGCATTTTTCAAGGCACGATGGAAGCCGAGAGTGGTACAAATATACGCGTAGCGGCGGGCGCCATAGTATCGTGATGTAAAAGTCGAATTCGGCTGAGAGGTGAGGCGGGGAAGTCATAAAACCGTGCAAAAAAAGTTCCGAAATTATCAAACGTCGGCGGCTCGACGGAGACGGCTCGGATAGCAAACCCTTAAATGCAGAAGGGACGCGGGCATCCGTTCCGAATCGAACTCATAAAGTTTGGAGCCGGTGAGCCAAAAAACGACGAAACGGTCAGATTGACCGCACCTTCCGCCGAACGGGAGTCTTTGTTTCGAAGTGTGGCGGGCGTCTCCGTAGTCGCAGTGAAACGCTGGTACCAAAACGCGCGTCTCGACGGCGCCCAATAGCCGGTTAACTTGGAATGTCAAAACTGACTTTCAAATTTTTGTCAAGGCAGAATGACATCACCACAGAACATTCACCAGGGGGCTGCAAAAATATGAACGTTCTACTTTCGTCATTTGTTTCTTGCAATACGTCAAGTTTTAGCAGGCGTCGCGACAGTTGCAAAAGAAGCAGCGCCGTGCCGCTTGAACTAAACAATAGAACGTTCAATTCTCTAAGGTAATCGCGTGATATCGTCACTGCAGAGTTTAAGTTGGCGATGTTGTGCAAGTTTTCCAGGACGTCCAAAAAAGTCGGTTTTTACGGCGTTGCGACGCCATCTTAAACGCAATCGGAATCAAACCCCCAAACAAACAAAAAGACACCATGCCAAATCGAATGGCGCAAGTCCGGTGGTGATCTGAGTGGCGGCTTCGGATGAGTTAAAATCCCCGCAATTCGGGTTGAAACAAATCGGGTTTTCCAGATTTTACGCGATTAAATTGACCTGGAGCGGGAGCAGAACGTTGCGGTCAGCGGATTCTTTCACAGTCGTTTGCGGGCAACCCTACCGCATCGAGTGAATCAATTTTCAGACTTGGACCCCTTCTAATAAACGAACCGCGTCCACAAATGTAAATGTAGAAAATAAATATTCTTTCCGCTGCATTGGACGAACCGTCGGCGTCGAAAAAAAAAGATATATTCCCGTTTTGCCGTGCAAGAGCAAAGGATTTTTCGCTTAAAATGTGAGGATATGTCAAAACGCACCTACAGCCGCCCCTAACGGGGGCAGAACGTTGTGAAACTTGTAATGAATAACCTAATTTTTATCGATCTGATGAAAAAAAAACTGCATTTTTCATAAGCTTCTATAAAATCTTTTATTCCTTTTTATTTAAGGGGCGG
Organism: Phosphuga atrata; assembly: GCA_944588485.1. NCBI lineage: Eukaryota > Metazoa > Arthropoda > Insecta > Coleoptera > Silphidae > Phosphuga > Phosphuga atrata. Next base: position 32,533,333 of record OX155898.1, read on the forward strand.
CTCGTTACTCGTTTAGTACATCTAACGTATAATACTAATCAAACAATATTGGACCTGTAAAACACCTAGATAACTGACTAGAATGAATAGCAACAACCATTGAATCGGGTGTTGATTCATTGATTTCTCAAGAGGATATCAATTTGTTCACAAGTTTCATGAGCTGTGCATAGTTTTCCTTTTGATGGGGTAATATGGAATATTTGAAAAATATTGAAAGAAAAATAATGAATAAACTTTTGACTGTAACTTTTTTTTTTAGAAACTATATATGAGATGAAATAAAGAAATATGCTGTTTGAAAAATAATTTAATATTTTGTAATTTTAGCCTAGCCTAAGGGGTAGGCCTATATATGCCGTTCACATAGTGAAATTATCTCAGGAAACAAATTAATTTTTTTGTATTACTAAAAGTAATTGGTTATTAACAATTATCCAAATTAACACTTAATTTTTAATAATTTGTATTGTCACCTCTTGTTCCTAATAGCATCTGTCATACGATTAGGCATAGATCTAATCATGCATCAATGAAGCTCTTGTTATAGTTTACTAGCATTAAGATGACAATTTTTTAATTTCAACAATAAAGCGGTCATACCGAGCCGTTGTAAATCTCCTTGTCGCTTACCAGGTCGTCTATGAAAGGATGCAGTCTCCCCATAACGTTGGAACACTCTTCGTAACGCGGCGCATGTCATATCTAGTTGCTGAGCAACAGCTCGCTGGCTAAGTCCATTTTCGATTAAAACAAAAGCTTGGGCGGCTTTTTGTGGTGTAGTATGCATTAAGCTAATACTCTTGAAAATTTATCAAATTATGAAAAACTAATAATGTGCAAAATTTAATTGCAATGGCAATAGTTAGAATCTTTTACAAGTTTCTTGTCCTTGTTATAAACACCACATAAATAAGTTCGTTTTTGTTTACCGGTTGCTGTGCCTATACGCGATAAGCATTCTTGTTAAATTTAAACTCATATTAAAGCACAATAAATTGTCTCTTAAACGGCATATTTCTTTATTTTATCATATAAATAATTTATGAAAAAAAATAATAGTTAAAGTTAAAATTTTACAGTTGGCCGATTTCTATGCACGTAAGTTTATATGTACATTTTCTATAACTTTAATCGTAATCAAAAAATAGTATGAAATGAACAATTTTGCATGGTTGTGGAGACGTAAATCACGCTTTGCATCAGCTATTGCTGTTGAATTTTATAATGTGTATATTATTATGTGTAGCACAATGTTTTGTGGATGTAAATTACGTGTTTCCGTAGGCCCTTAGATATGAAATATCTACTTCTAAATCTCTCGATATCTAGAATTAGAAGTTTTAATAGAATTAGCCGCTTATTTAATTGAAAATATATTTGAAAAGATAACTTATCAATACAATATTTCAAACAGAACAGCGAGTGGGTTTATACACGTTTGTTAAACACTTACAAACTAAGAAATGTTCCAATTTGGTACCGGAAATAAAAATCAAATTTCCAGTTTTCAAGTTTTCCGGTAAAAGAATCAGTTTTTGGTAGGTCACACACTCCATTTTCGAAAACTATTCCGATTTGCTTTTCGATTTTATACAGAAATTTAAAATTGAGTTCCAAAATTTCTGGTAAAAGGTAATTTGGTAGATGAGCTGCATTTCGTTATTTTCTTAAAACAAGTTTCGAGTTTTTTTTTTAAATTATTCCACTCTGTAACTACTTATCTTAAAAATCTTCAATGTCAAACGATCAGAAATAATTAAATATAAGTAAATTTAGAAGTTATAAAAAGCGAATGTAAGAAATTAAATTTAAATAAATGAATATTTAAAAGACATTAAAACCTCACAATAATATTAAAATTTAATTAATTAGACGAATTTTGAAATAATCGTTTTAAATAATTGCACATTATAGCGAAAGTATCGTTCGAATGGTAGATTTCGTTTGAATGGTAGATTACGCTCGAATGTTAGATTAAATGATAAAATTATTTTCCTTAAAACATTGAAGGGCACTAAAGCTTATCACGAACCATTCAATTGAAAAATTCGTTCGTTTAGTGTATATACTTACGGTTGGTTCATTCGCGACGAACGATAAATCTATACCTCTTTATATATAAGTCGTTTATCTTAAAGGGCTGTGTTTTACTGTAAGGCTGAAGCTTGATGTATTAAGGTTACTTTAATCATTTTAACACCATTTTCTTTTCGCAAAGACGCAGTGAAACCGATTCCGAGATATATAACTCATCATAAACGCCAACATTAATTGAGAATTTTACTTAGTTACCAGGCATAGATAAACATATATAACAATGGCGACGTTTTTTAATCATTTCTGTTTTCAAACCATAGTTTTGTATTTCTTTAGAAACGCCAATTAAAATTACAATAAATCGTTTCGGAAAAGCTTCAGGTTTATAAATTTTAGAAGCAAATGAATCTTTATCGCTTGCAAAAAGGATGAAAACGCAAACATGTATTTGGAAGCACTTTTTGGCATTTTGTGGAAAGCGATAATACGAATTCCTTGAGAGGACTTCGGACTAATATTTGGCAGGTATTTTCTGGGCACTGGGAAAGACTGGGCTTTCAACGTGAAGCGAGCCAATGGCACCAATTATAAGTAGGGAGTCGTTAAGCCGACTTGGACCGCAAAGCTTCTCCAGAAAAAGTTTGAAGATTTTAATAGGAAGATATACCCGAAACTATGCCTGAAAGGCACGTGCTGTCAGAATTTAAATTGTATCAGATTTCTGCCATCTAGCTCCCATGGCGTGGCAAAGAAGGAACATTATGTATAGTAGAATTTTTCAAGAACGATGTCAAGATTTATGATGAACTTGCAGGCCTTGAATACAGCACCATGTTCTTCAAAATTACACAGGGCGCAGAAAAACATACTGCTGCATCTAAATGGTTAACATCTAACAAAGAATGTCAAGACAAGTCTGTGGGGGCGCTTAAAAGGGATTAAGTACAGTTTAGATATTTATGGGAAATGGCGCATGAAAGTTTTGAAATATTATTTTTTGTCGAAAGAAGATTGTGCGCAGAAGATCCATACTTATTTATGAATTGAAAATTGTTAAATGTTTTTATTGATTTTATTAATAAAACGTTAACGTGTTATGTCTATTTGTGTCTTTTAAACCATCATACTTCCTTGTATTTGGTATCATATCTTTTTCAGCAACCCTAATTGTAACATTTTTCAGCATAAATAGACTTATACCGTTTTAACAGATCGAAAGAACGCTATTTATTAAATATATATGACCAGAGACTCTTTTTTTTAAATGCGACTTATGAACTTTTACTACAGAAGATGTTAAGCAAAATCAAATATGAAAACGAATCCATTGTTCTTAACTCGAGTTGTAAGAATACAGGCATTTGGTAAATTGTCCAATGGGTATTAATCATGAAGCTATGAATACTATTTTGGGAATATTAATGATGGTGGAATATCCACGTTGGCGGTGGAGGGGTTGATCATACCAATATGTTGAACTAGTGCTACACTCTATTCGCCGCATGTGGTTTTCCATACAGTATTCTTGAAAGAGCTGTCATCGTTATTATTTGTTTGCCACATTGCCAAGTTGTGTGGCTCCAAATTGTTCTAACCGCTCTTTTGTGAAAAGTCAACGTTAATAGGAAATAGAAAAACACTAAACGAAACACGAACATAATATTCCACCGATAAGCGATTACATACTCATTTATTATCAGGGTATTCAAAACCTCAAGTCTACCAAAATATTAGTAACTATATATTATGAGTTTGAAAAAAAAATATTATTTAGTCTCCTCAAAGGGATAAACCGAAATACCGAATAGGACCGAAGATTACAATGGGCCAATGCTTTGAAATTAGAGTTAATAACTCTACGTTGCAGTATTTTGCTAATATCTTTTATATTTGGTACATTTCACACTTTGCAAGCGGTAAATTTATTATTTTTTCTCTATTAGCATTCGACCTCTGAGCTAATAACTCTACGTAAAAATGCCTATATTCTGGACTTAATTTGCATAAGGCCATCGACTCAATGGACAGGCAAATTTTGTGAAAATAATGTGCTAATCAAAGCAGGAGTCAAGGGGAAAACATTTAACTTTATACGTAACACCCTTGCCACGAATTTTATTATAATCGACAACGGAAAGGAATTATGAACACAGATTCCCAAAACCAGAGGGTACTCCAGGGTGACATACTGAGCCCCATCCTGTTTCTGATTTACGTCCATGATCCGTACATGATTTACGTCCATGATGTGGGCTGAATCCCACATCATAAAAAAATACCTAATGTACGCCGACGACCTGATCATATACTCCACGGACTTGACAGGAACCCAGGCTAGCCCGAACCATCTATATATATATATATATATATATATATATGGTGCTTTCCAAACAAATTCGCTATAAACTGTAAGAAATGTGAAGTAACCAAATTTAGATAGCACGGTCGGCTCCGATAGTGCGACAAAGTTAATATAGGAGAGCCCAGCTCTAATTTGTCAATTGTTATGAATACCTAGGAGTAACCCTCCAGATGAACCTAACTTTCTCCAAGCACACTAAAGATAAAAGTAAAAGAGCAGCTCAAACCATTGGATCCCTCACGAATATACGAGCCATAAGTCTAGCTAGAGCAGGAAAATGATATAATATGAAACTAACTAACCTATTGCTTCAATACTATAAATCAATTTCTAACATTCAACCACGTGCTAGAGCTAAATAAAATTAAAGCAAGATACATTAAATATACAATGGGCCTTCCTAAAAACACATCAAATACCTTCACAATTCACCTATCAGGTTCAGCGAGAATGGGGGAGAACATTCAAGAAGGTTTTGAAGATGTGCTCCCAACTAATGGCGTATACATGTAGGAAATAGAAGAGAATAACATGGTGTTCAACCACGGTTGAGAGATATACCGATGGCCCAGTGTTCCAAACACAGGGAGGGTGCAAATCAAAAACACCAACACATATTAACTCGCACCACCTGGCACGGCTTTCACCACTTCCTATGCGTCAACTGACAATATCATCAAGCAGAGGAAACCTGCATATGCCGCCTCTGCAAATCACCCTATAAAAATATTACATTCTCTCCGGCAGAGAAAGAAGGAACCGGACATTGTATCAATTCGTCACGGACATTTGCTGTTGATGAGTGCTCCAAACATCTGGCCTTTTTAAACCTATACAATGTATAGTAATAAGTCTGATATCTTAGATGTATTATCTGCTTTTGTAAAAACGAATAAATATCTGATAATTAAATTAAATTAAAATGCCGAGATTTGTTCATTGCACTTTACGGAACAACGTTTTGACCGAACCTCACTAGCTTGTGTAAATTCAATAAATTAACTCTGATTAAGGGGTAAGAATTATATTCCCAATTATATTTTCCTATTTCATCATTTCGTTAAAATATATTTCGTTTTGGTGAATTTAAATGTTTTATTTATTTATATTATACCCTAATTTCGAAATCATCCCCGTGATTCCAATTGGGAATGTCTTTCCTATTCAGTACTTATTGCTATTATTGCTACTATATAAAACATTTGGCAGATTTTTAATCCTGAATAAAGTTCAGTGATTTAAAATAGCCTCTAAATGAACCATACCAATATAGCGACCATTTTCCCGAACTAACGCCAGTCCGCTCGCCAATAACGGTACTTTACACTACATCCACTAGAATTCATTTCTCCATGGTTGAAATATACTAATCAAGTAAGGTACCGTCCCTGAACTCGAAAAGAGTAAAAAAATCAATATTTTTTAAAAATTAAGAAAAATTGTCAAAAATGCGGTTTGTCTTGTTTTTTTTCCAGTAAATTTAACAAAAATTAGGTTTTTTTTAACGAGCCTTACAAAGTTCCGCCCCCGCAGGGGGCGGCTGTAGGTGCGTTTTAAATTTTTCACTTTTTCTTCAAAAACTCCGTTCCTCTTGCACGTCGAAACGGGAAATTGTCATTTTCTGTTGTAAAACTGAACGGGCCTTCGACCCGTGACCGTCTGCCGCACGCAAGTCCCACATGGCGTCCTCCAGGTGCCAAGAACAGGAGAGCGTTTCTAGCACCTTTGAGGAGCAATGAGGAGCAAATGTCTGCCGCACGCAAGTCCCACATGGCGTCCTCCAGGTGCCAAGAACAGGAGAGCGTTTCTAGCACCTTTGAGGAGCAATGTTGGTCCGCGGCTCGATTTTTTTACTGCGTCGATTTCGCCTTTTTTGACGTCATGAGGAAAAGTACGCAACCGTCGGTTCACCCGGTGCGGCGGAAAATGTAAGCGAAAAAAATCCGTTTTTTCATCGCATCTGTGGACGTCGTTCTCTTGATTGAAGAGCGCCGTGTCTCCAAACCGGTTCGTTCGATGCGAGATGTTTACCCGCAACGGGCGGTGGAAGAATCTGGGATCTGCGGCATCCTATTCCCGCTCTGGGTCAATTTTAACACAAAAATCGGAAAAATAATTTGCGGGGATCCCTCTCCTGAAAAACCAACAGTCGGGACCGCACCGGCACCAATCGATTCGGCATGGTGACTTTTAGTTTGTTTTGAAGTTTAATTGCCATTGCGGGCCTGATGGCGCCGGGACGCCCAAAAAAACATGTTTTGCAGATGTACGCGAGAATCCTCAGGGATTTGCTAAATTAAAGAGCAGGGCGTCGCGGTGGCGATTTCTAAATAGAGAACGAAAGGGTCTATAAGGCGATAGGAAGGACGCACCGCTCGATCGCATTTGGGGGTCTCGACGCCCGTCCAAACTCGAAACAAATTTTTCAAAATTGAGCAAATTGAAACCTTGAAAAATGGATGAATGGTGAAATGTTTTGGAATTGTATTGCTCTTTTCGGGGATTATAGCTCCACGTGTCTACTTTCGAACGACACCTCTCTCGGCGCGTTACACCTCCGGGGACCTTCCACAGGCCCCAATTCGCCTTTTTGCGTTTTCGAAATAAAAGTGACTTTTTTCACCTCTACAAACGGAAACGCGAAAAGGAAAATTTACATTTCCAGTCTGAGAAGTCCATGTTGGTCCTTTCGCCGGGAAAGGACCAACAGTATGGTGTTTGAATTTCTCAAATCCATCAACGGATTCGCACTCAAGGTCAAAAAAACTACGACCATTGCTTGCCGCTGAATCACCAATTTACACTTACAGCTGATCATTCTGACACTATTTTCGCTCAGGTTATGTACAAATGTCATTGTTGAAGTTTATCTGTTTATGATTATTCGTGTGCTTGTGAGAAGATAAAATTAAAAAAAAGAATTTAAATCAAAATTCTGATTTTTCGCTCATTGTTAGGTTGAAATTCAAATCAAATTCAAAGAGATATCTTGAAATCTCTAAATTGCAATTTCGGCGACTCTGGCTCTTGATTAGCAACACATAGCAACGTCAAAATTCGCAATTTTTCAAAAATTTCTACAAGAAAACGAAGATTTTTCTTTTAGCAGATTCTTAAAATTCAGACCATTTTACATCAGAAACAGTTGCTTCCGTTCACATTTGAATTCTAAAATTTACTTCATAAACCGCAATATTTACGAGTTTTTTTAAGAATAATTGGAGTACAAACACGAGTCTTCCTCGAATGTATAGCAACAGAGTTATTGGCGAAAAACTGCCAGTTTTACCATTTCACTTCGGAAGGAACAGAAATTTCAATATTTATCGGCATTTTCGATTAATATTCGAATACAACTCATCAAGTTCTATTAAAATATGTTGCATGAATTTTCTACGGTCCAGACGTGGCCGACGTTTGAAATCTCCCTCCAACTGTTTTCTTGATTTTCAAACATTTGTGTTTTTCATTGCCCATGAATTTATTAAAAATGTATTTTAATAAATTCTTCTAGCATGAATCGATAGAGTAAACTTTCCTCTACCAGCGGAACAAATTTTATCATTCCTTTGCAAACCGTTTAACCAGGATTTTTTTTAAATGCAATTCATTTGCCAGGATTCGGGGTGGCTAGCAACGGTTGCAAAATCAACTCCGCCCCACAGAAGTTTCCTTCCGTTATCCGTGGTGAATGGTGTCCGGGAAAATTTTATTTCTCAGATTTATTAAAGTTGGAAAATTCTACATTAGAAACAATTGAATATTCTATCAAATTTACACTTCTACCTGAGTAAAAGTAAGCTCGGCCATATTTGAGTTTTTACTGATTTTATAAAAGAAAACTATTGTTTTACAAATTTCTGATTGGACATTCTTGAATTTCGGCTTGAAATTCGGCCTTTTACGTGGGGGACGATGTAAATTTTTGGGTCATCTGGTAATTTAAAATCCATTTTCCAAACGGTGAGAAACGGTGAAAAAACGGTGAATATTTAATTTTTGGAATCTAAAGGTGTATTCCGCGACTTCCTAGCGTGTATAACAAACGAGTTATTGTTGAAAAACGATCAGTTCTACCACTTGACGGCTGAAGGAAAAGCCATCTCGAAATTTATCCGGTTTTTCCTTTTAAAATCGCATAGTGCTCATTAAGGCCTATTGAAATGAGGTGCATGAACTTAAAAATGTCGTCTACTTCTGCTTCGTCTTCGAAAAATCATATGCCTCATTTCCATGGGTTTGCATTAAATAATTTTAACTCAGATCTATAGAGCGCACTTTCTTTTAACAAACGCATTAAGTTTTGTATAGTTTTCATAAGTTTTATATAGATTGTACATTTTTCTATTGAAATTGACATATTTGTGGTCGATAGACTTGACACAGGATTTTTTTTTAATAAAGAAATTCTTGCAAATATATTTTTTTGTCCAATTTTCCGGAGTCTAAGAAACATGCATGTAGCGCTATTTTATAGAGCAGATTTTCATCTAAAAGTTGTGTCATTTTCATTTTTCCAAAGCGAACCGTTTTGGCGGAAAAGCCCATTTAAACCCATGTAAATTGAAAAACGAAATTCATAGAAGGGGTACCCCTAGGATAAATTTTTGGATTTTATATTTTTGACTTTTGCCACTAAACCGAAGGTTTTTACAAAATTTGCAAAAAAATTTTTTTGCAGATTTGCAAGTAAGCTTTGAAGAAAAAATCATTCCTCACGACGTCCCCATTGTAGTGGGAGCGTTCAAATTTTGTCAACTGATACTTCTGGTGCATACGCACATTCACTAAAAGTGTCATTGAAATCCCTCAAATTTTAATACATTTATACAATATTTTGAAATTTTCGTGTAAGTTTTTGGTTGAAATTTGTGATTTACATGTTAATGGAAATCCATGTACATGGTTTTATTTGTTTACATTTGTTTAAGAAATTATTTTAGTAAGTTTCACACAACGTGGAACAATAAAATTTCACACATATGTAGAGAATTAGGTCAGTATATGATATCCCTTAGTTACTTTTGCAAAATATTTTATCTGGCGGCGGTAATATTTTATTCGCCCCTCAAACTGAAAGTCGCACACCAGATCAGACATTCAAATAGCTATAGTTTGAAAACTTGGTCAGTTGTATTCAAAATTCCTTCAGTTCGGCGTAGCTTATAGATTTGACTATCGAAATTTATATTTTGGATTTTCGTGGCCTATAGCCTTGACACAGAATTTTTTTTTCTGAACAAGACCACATACCCGCGGCAGCGCATATGTGGTCTTGATTTATCTGACGAAGACCAAGACGCGCGGCAGCGCGAGCTCTCTCTTCAATATAGATCAATGTGAAAAAGAACCGTTGGTTTAACCCCGGTAAGATTAGGTTGGTCGCCGCGAAGCGTACATGTAAATCAAGACAAAATACGCGCGGCAGCGCGAACCCTCGATCCAATATAGGACAGTGTTGCAAGAACCGTTGGTTTAACGCCGGTTAGATTAGGTTGCCCGCCGCGAAGCGGACAGATAAATCAAGACAACATACGCGCGGCAGCACGAACTTTCGATTCAATATAAGTCAATGTGAAAAAGGACCGTTGGTTTAACCCCGGTTAGATTACGTTGCCCGCCGCGAAGCGGACAGATAAATCAAGACAGGAGCTCTCGATACAATATAGGACAGTGTTGCAAGGACCGTTGGTTTAACAAAAACGTAAACAACAACGTAACTTCCAGAAATAGTTGGTGAGATTATGTTTGAGTATGTTGGTAACTCAACAACACAATATACCAACTTAATTAAAACAATATGTTGGTTATGTTGAACGTCAAAGTTGACAACATAAATGTCACTTAATTAATTTAAATGTTATGAAAGTTTTAGTGAGATTTTCAGTAACTTTTATTCCACAGTTGATTTTTTATCGTCCATGTTGTACACCTTAGTAACTAATCTGACATCGTTGGATATAGTAACTTTTTTTATGAACGTTGGGAGCTTTTCATTTCTAATATCACTCCTTAAATTAAATTCACTTTGATTTCAGACAATTGGCAACACTGTATGATTAAGTACATCTCAAAAGTGTTTGATTATATTATTTTACAAACCTGACAGCAGTAAAATCAGTTGAGACGAATGAATTATTAGTTAATATTTTGTGCAGTAGGAGTTGTACATCTTGCAACTCATACAACCTAAGCTGATGCGCTTTCTACAAGAATCGCGCAGCTCGCAATTCTGCTTACTCTTTCAGATACAAGTGTCAAAATTCATTATACAATTCCACCCTCATCAATTATTCCACCTTTAGCAACTATTCCATTCTTTTCAACTCTTTCATCCACAATAACTATTCCATTCCGAAAAATACGATCCACATGTACTAGTATTAACTAACTCAGTTAGAGGACACGTCTAGGCACGCAGAATATTGGGATTGATATCAAGAAGATTACCAATCATTCAAATTGTTCCTCTGCTGTTTTTTTTCTTTTATCACTGGAAGCATTTGTAGCTCTTTTGGTCGCACGTGCCTTTCTAGTACCTATCCTCAAAAATTATGCTTTCGAATTGGTCTACTTTCCAATTCAAATGCTTTTCGAGTACTTTTTATATAAAATCTTTAGCCAACTTTGAAGTAGTTAATTAAATTACTAGTCATTCTACAAGTGAGTCTCTCAAACCATACCTAAATTTAAGCATTCATGCCCATCATCTTAACATCGATGAAAAAAAAAGTTAAAAGAATTAGGGAACTGCCGTGAATTAGATTTGTAATCAGGGATCTTGTGAGTATAATCGGTGTTGCATTTATTTATAATATGCTATTAATTGTAAAAAGAAATGTAGGTTGGACACCAGGACACCAGGAATAGTATTTACGGCGTAGTAATTATCGTTAATAGCTTGCTTTTCTCATTTACAAGTCAAACGAACATTTCGTCATCCAATAAATAAGCCACTATAAATATTTTCTTAAAATAATCTTATAATGTTTTTTTTTCGTTTACTTATAACTATATTTGTTTTTCTTCCTTATGATATCAAAATTCAAAACAATTCAATTAGATATTTTATTATAATATTGTTATGAGAATATGATCAGTTTTAATATCACAAGAGCATCGAAAATAATCGATTATTATACGAGTAACGAGACGTAATTTGCGAAAAACCACGAGAACGTAGCTCAAGTGGTATTTTAATGATTATGTCGAGTTACGAGTGAAAAATAATCATAATTTTCGGTTGCTCGAGTGGAATTCGTAAAGATTATATAATGAGTAGACCGATAAAAATAAATTATTATTCTTATCAATTATTTTGTATTAATATTGACAGTATAATTACTGTACATAATATTTGAAACGTTGTTATCTGTCGATGAGCTTAAGTTAGATACATTGGTAGTGCACGGCAGGGTTCCTTTTCACATTTTTATCAACGATGTTAAGATGATGAGAGTTGCTTAAATTTAGGTATGGTTTGAGAGATGCACTTGAAGAATGACTAGTATCACGCAGACCTTCTCCAGAAAAAGTGCTCGAAAAGCATTTGAATCGGAAAGTAGACCAATTCAAAAGCATAATTTTTGAGGATAGGTACTCGAAAGGCATGTGCGGCCAAAAGAGCTACAAATTCTTCAAGAGAAAAGTAAATCCAGTTCTGCAGGTCTGACAACTGAAGAGATCTGCAATATTATGGAAAACTATCACGGAAACTCAGTGGATGCCTTACAAAAAAAAAAACTTTTACGAAGTCCACTCACTGAGTTGCTTAATACCATGGAGAAATAAATACTAATGGACGGAGTGTAAAGTATCGTTATTGGCGAGGGGACTGGCAGTCTAGTTCGGGAAAATGTTCATTTAGAGGCTATTTTAAATCACAAAATGCGTCTTCAATCAGGATAAAAAATCTGCCAAATCTTCTATATATAGTAGCATTTATACCAATAAGTACTAAATAGGATAGACAGGCGCAATTGGAAGCACGTGGAAGGTTTGGAAGTTAGAGTATAATATAAATAAATAAAGCATTTTAATTCACCAAAATGTAATATATTTTAACGTAATGATGAATTGTAGTAAAAATTGTAGGTAACTAATTGGAAATACAATTCTTGTCTCTTAAACAAAGTTAGTTTATTGAATTTACACAAGCTAGTGAGGTTCGGTCGAAACTTTCTTCCGGAAAATGCAATTAACAAATATAGGCATTTTAATTTTAATTAATTATTTTAATTATTTATTCTTTTTTACTAAAACAAGTAATACAGCTATGAGAACAAACATATTACTAAATTTATTTTGTACACTTTTACTTTTCAAATTGTAAAATAGTGAAAATGATATTATATATATATATACATATACATATATATATATATATATATATATATATATATATATATATATATATATATATATATATATATGTTGTATTTGAGGTTTTCGCGGATAGATACCTGTGTTGTATTGTTTTCTCGGGGATTCCGCGTTGATGCTGAGGATTGGCTCTGAAAAGAACCGGATTCTCGACGTTTCGGCGAACTAACATTCGCCATTCTCAAGAGATATATGCGTCCATACGGGTCAACCGTTCGACGCATACTGAGAGCTCGTTCGTGCGATGCGACTACTTATAGCTGTCTGGCTTCGGGTCATGCGCGTTGTGTGCGATGCTTCGGTTCGGTTGTTTGTTTGTTTTGTTGGTCGTACATGAGTCTGGGGTGTCTGGGATTGCATTTTGAGGGTGGATATGATCGGTCGCCATGCTGGGGGCAGTCTCAAGGAATCGTCTCTCGTGTTCAAGCAGTAGTCTCGTTTTTCTATCTCTATGGCTTCTCTGTATACTCGTGACATTTCGTGGCTAATCTGTGCAACAGTCCTGGAATTTCTAAAGTCCATCCAGTGACCAGTGTTTGTGTGTTGGACAAGTGCCGATGAAACTTTGTCTCTGTGTCTGATTGAAACTACATGTTCTTGAATCCTAGCAGATATTTTTCTATTGGGACGTCCAATGTAGGTCCGTTCACATGTTCCGCAAGGTATTTCGTAAATTTCATGGGATTCTAACGGGATGGTGTCTTTAACGCTGCGTAGCATGGAGGATATTTTCTGGTTAGGTTTGAAAATGGTGTCGATGTTGTGTCTTTTAAGTATTCTGGCGAATACTTAAAAGTCACAACATCGACACCTGAAACTCCACAAAGAAGAAATCCTAGTGCAAATTAATCAAGAAACATCAGGAACAACATCAAGAAACTAGGACAACCTCCTCGCACAAGGAAACATCGCTGGTGGAATGCAATTTGCGATCGGGCAGTTGACAACCGAATGATTGCCTGGAAAAAGTTTAACAGTCACAAAACTGAGGAAAATTGGGAGAACTTTCTTACAACCCAAAAACATGCTTCCAAAACAATTAGGAAAGAAAAACGAGGATATGACAACAACAAATTTAATGAAATCCAACAGGACTTCAAACAAAATAATACTAGAAACTTATACAAAACATTTAAAGAAAACTTAAAGCGGTATCAGGCGCCCAGCTTGTGCTTCAAAAAACCCGATGGCACGTTGGAAACTAATGCTAAAGAAAATTGTAAATTATTAACCCAATACTTCAACTCCCTTCTTAACTGCGAATCGCCCCAAGAAAAACTTGGGTCCGCCCCTCCGGTTTCCACACACCCGGACTTACAAGCCCCTGACCTAGAAGAAATTCAGGAGATCATCCAAAAGCTCAAAAATAACAACGCACCAGGAGAAGATGGGCTCATTGCAGAATTCTGGAAACTGATCGATCCTACACTTACGCAGAAACTTCAGAACGTCATATTTTTTTCAGACATTTCAGACATATGGATGATATAGCAAATACCAGGAGACTGGAAATGTGCTCAAATTCATCTGTTACACAAAAAGGGTGATCAAACAGCCATCAAAAACTATGGAGGAATCTCCACGCTCTCGATTGCTTATAAAATCCTCTCCAAGGCACTTTTAAACAGGCTAGAATCCCAGATGGATCCACTAATTGGTGAATACCAAGCCGGATTCAGAAAAGGGCGATCATGTGTTGAACTGGTGTAGAGCTTAAAATCAATATTACAAATGAGAAAATGTAGAAATACAGAAATTACATTCGTCGACTTTGGAAAAGCGTATGATTCTGTACATCGTGAAACGCTTTTATAACCATGGAAGAATTCGGGATAGACAGAAAGACCCGAAAAATCATTGAACAGACGCTTACAGGAACTATGTCTAAAGTTAAATTCATGGGTGAAATATCGGAGGCCTTTGTCATTAAAAGTGGAGTTTGACAGAGGGATGGATTATCTCCAATGCTCTTTAATATTGTTCTAGAAAAGATCATTAGGGAATGGGAACCTCATGTGAAAGGCATTCAAATTGGCATTCTTTTGCGGACGATATTGCCATTATTACTAACACCAGACATGAAGCCATACACGCAGGGGAAATTGCATTACATGAAATTGCGCAAAGAACCGGACTACAAATTTCTTACGAAAAAAACCACTATATGGAAAGACGACCAGCAAATAACTCACCTTTAATCACACAACACGGTAAGATAACTCAAGTCCCCCATTTTAAATACCTTGGTGAAATCATAGAGTCATTGGGACTAAACGGAATCGCCAATGAACAAAGAATCACCAAACTACAAAAGGCCTATAAGCTTACGTGGGCTCACTACAACAAGAAGTGCATCTCATTAGATGCAAAATTAAGGCACTATACAACGGTGATTCTTCCGGAAGCAACTTACCGAGCCAACACAATGGTTATCGACGGTCATTCCAAAATTAAGGATATAGAAAAACAGGTAAGAAAAATTCTCAGAAAGATTTACGGGGCAGTTAATGTTAACAGTATTTGGATGAATAGACCTTAAAACGAACTCTGCCAAAAGATCCACACGATAAGGGACGTATTTAGAAAACGCCGAGCACAGTTTTATACACACATTTACAGGTTGGAAAACTCCAGAACGGTGAAGAAATTTCTCAACGTCATAGCACAGAGTAAATGTGGCACTGCGTGGTTGACCGAGGTTCAGAGGGACTTACAACAGGTCAACATACAAAATATCGAGCTGATGGAAATATATAGCCTGGAAAAGAATGGACAGCTGAGCGGAAGAGGGAGCATTCTGAGAGGATGAAGAGATTTTTGGAAGAGAAGCGGGAAAACGCCAGAAGATGAAATCATGTACAATCAACTTCAATCGCTCTCCTAAAGAGACATAGAAGAGACATATTACAAGAATCGAATCGAAAAACTCATTTCTGCAAAGTTCAAGATTACTGGATATCTACGACAAGGATAATTTAACTAAATCGCATGTGATACTTAAACTGCATTCAGGTTTAGTTATAGATATAATTGATAATGAATTATTTGAGCAGTCATGTAAATAATTGAATATTTTTGGTTTAAGTAGTCAATTATAATTTAATATTATTTTTTTTACTTTTATTGTTCACAATAAGTCAAAATTGCTTCTAATTTAAAAAGTTAGAGAATACCTGAAAAGTTGAGAATAGTGGTTTGTAAATTAACGCTGTAAACTCTTTGTTTGTGGTTTTTTTTCACATGCAATTTGGGTCCAGGGGAGTAAGCCCTAAAAACACAGCGGCCTGGTAGCATATTGTATTTCCCCACAATGTTCTATACATGTAAATTGATCCAGCCCCTGTAGTAGGTCTAGGAGCTTATGTACCATGTTCTTCACGTGGATCTACTTTCCTGTAATGTTAAGCTCGTGTCTCCTACGTGTAATTGTTTCGCAATTGAAGATTATATGAGAGGCAGTTTCATACTCTTCATAGCATGGTATGCACAGTGGTTCAGCTCTCCAGATCCCCATTAAGTACATTCAGGTGTTCTCGTAGAGGGCAGTGACCTGTAAGTAGGCTGGCCACAATTTTTGCAGATGTTCGCGTATAGGGCAGCCACAATTGTGCTCTGCTTCCTTGTCAGTTGCAGGATTTTAGCAGTTAAAAGAACCGATGACATTTTTAGAATTCATTTGCCATGTTTTTACCCATTTGTTTTATCCCACTGTAGCCGGTGCTTAGTAGCTTAGTACCCATTTGCTGATTTTGGTAAGGGCTATGGTTTTGGTAATGTAGGAGTTCCTGCTAGCACTAATGTTTGTTTTGTTAGCAAACTTTGTTTTTGTTAGCAAAGTATGATTTGCTAACTGGTCCGAAATTTCATTTCCTACTTATGGCCAGTCCACTATAGTTCAGTACCCAAGCAAGTGTGACCTTGTTGTGTCTTGTCAGAGCCTTGAGGTTCTAGTGGAAATTCCAACGTCCGCTAAGACATTTACAGCAGCCCGACTCTCCGTAATTGCGGATGTCTCTACTTTTTTAGTCCATCTTTAGATTTTCCCGGGCACAGATGGGGTGATCGCGATGGGGTGTATTTGCGCTTGGAATGTCTTGGTATGTAATCCCAGGGACACAGGTAAGCTGAACCACAGGAACGGTCGGTAAATTCCTGCGCCAGTTACACTGTTCTTTTGGAGCCGTCTGTATACCAGCCCAGCCCACCTTCACATGTGATTGTTTTCTTGCCTTTTGTTCAACGTAGTTGTTCTGAAGTCACTTGTAAAGTCAATTTGTTAAGTCACTTGAAAGTGACCGTCAAACGTCGAAACTCGAGTCGTGATATGTGTAGAAATTTATATAACTGTGAATAATAAGTTATATAATATTTTTGAATATTATAAGTTTGATAAAAACATAGTGAATTTTTCAATTCAATGTAAGTATGAATTACCACTTAGTAACTATCGCAACCATTCTATTCATAAAATCAGCCTGTATGGCAACCCAGACAAAATTGTACAACAAATTGATGAAAAACTAACGTCTCGTATCACAAGATATCTGGTTCAATTCAGAATGCCTTCAGTCCAAAGCCGTATCCAACTACGTAAATATTAAAACCCGCTCCACGACTTCGGCCGCAAAAGCAGCCAGAAAATCTGCCCAAAACACTTGGATTAGATCCGAAATACTGTACTGAGATGCTATTCAATATTATCTCAAAGTATCGCATTCAGAGTTAACGTTTATATTACATCCAGTAGAATTCACTCTCTTTGAAGACTTTGTTCGTTAAAATGTAAGTAAGGGCAACCACATAAAATATTTGAAATTTAAAATATTTTTTTAATTTTTAAAGTTAAAAAAGAAACTATCCGTTCTCGTAAAGAACAAAAAGTCCGAACTTCAAAAAGTAATGTCCAAACCGAATCTAGTGTCTAAATTTATCAATTTCTCAAAAGTTATCTTCAGTCCTATTGAACAATCTTTTCTTTCCCAAAACCCCAACTACACCCTATTAATCAATAACAAATCAGATAAATCCACAAAAATTGTAGTCAAAAATCGAGCTAAAAAAAGTGCTAGAACCTCTTATACCTCGAGCCAAAATAGCCTATCATATAAAATCGTACGCACGTAATTCAACCACAGACTCCGCAGTGAATAAATCGATAAAAACAAAAATTGAGTTCAATTCTTTAGTCCTTACAAAAGGCGATAAATCCAATTCGATAGTCGCCCTGGAAAGAGAACAGTACATTATTAAAATAAACTCTTTCATTTCAACAGAAAAACTAACACCTAACCTAACCTAACGCTTAAAAAAAGGATCCCAAACAAACATTTCAATTCCAAATTAAAAATCTCTTAAAAAATATTAGAACTTTAATAGAACTTTTTAATTTAAAATCATAAATCGGAATGTATAAATGACCAGACTCTATGGTTTTATTAAAACTCACAAACCCGATTCTCCCATTAGTCCAGTTGTCTCCTATATTAGTGTACAGTGTAGCAAGAGTTTTGGCAAGTAAACTGAATACTCTTTTCAAAAAATACACCAAATTTACCTCAAAATATTCTGTAAAAAATTTACTCGCCCTCTCGGAACTCCTCAAACCAATAACAACTTCAATAAACTCCAAACTCGTATCTTTAGATGTAAGTAGTATGTTTTCAAATATACCTACTAAAGAGTGTCTCGAAATCATAAAAAATTTAATTCATAAAGCCATTTGTCATCATCTTATAACATCTGAACTTTATGAAGCCCTGGAAATATGTGTTAAACAAAATTACTTCAAACTTAATAACACTTACTATCAGCAAACATCAGGTCTAGCAATGGGATCGCCATTAAGTCCCCTATTAGCCGATCTATTCATGTCAACTATCGAAAAAAAAAATTCAAAAAACATATTTCATTTTGGTATAGATATGTAGATGACGTAATAGCATGTTTTAGTGGTACAGCACGTCAATTAGACCAATTTCCCAACCTAAGAAATAACGTTCATCCCTAAATTAAATTCACCATCGAGGTAGAAACGGACAACAAAATAAACTTCTTAGACCTTACTCTGATTCACAAAAACAACAAAATAGAATTTGCCAAGAAGCCCACCAATGTTAACTCTACGATCCCGTATTCATAATTTCACCCAATAACTCTCAAATTAGCTGCCTATCATTCCATGATACATCGAGCCTTTTCAATTCTCCTTACCTCAGAAAAGAGAATCAAAGAGTTAAGTACCATCATTTCAATCGCTACAGAGAATGGTTTCCCAACAAAACTCATCAATGGCCCAAATTCACAATGGCCCAAACATATCCGAAAACCTCAAATTCAGACAAAACTATCATCCCCCTGACATATTTTTGCAAAAAAAAGCGAACACATCGCAAATGTCCTTTGAAAGCAAAATCTTCATGTAGGATTTACACCCTTCTCAAAGTTGTCCAAAATATTGTTTAATGCCAAAGACAAAATCGACCCCCTCAAAAAATCCGGCGTATACGAAATTCATTGTTCCGAATGCAATAGCGTGTACATAGATCAGACAGGACGAAGTTTTTGAACACCGTTTTCCGAACATTCTCGCGCTTTTCGTCTGAAAAAAGACACTAGTTCTTTTTCAAATCACTGTCTCGAATGCAATCATAAATTCCCAGAAATAGATAATCTAAAAATCTTTCAACAAAGGCCCGAAACTAAATCTCCAAGAGTCATTAGAAATTTAAAAAAAAAACCGTAATCCCTCAGTCAATCTCCCAAACGAGCTAACCGACTTAATCTTTTCCCAACTTTTTAATCTCACCCAATCCCAAACAGATAAGTCCTTATCTACGGACAAACACCGCCCCCCTCCCACTAAAAAGTATAAGGGTATATATTCAATCTCATCAATTTGTTAAGTCACTTGAAAATGACCGTCAAACGTCTAAACTCGAATCGTGATATGTGTAAAAATTTATATAACTGTGAATAATAAGTTATATAACACTTTTACATATTATAAGTGTGGTAAAAGCATAGTGAGGCATAGTTTTTCAATTCAATGTAAGTATGAATTACCACGCAGTAACTGTCACAACCATCCTATTCATACAACGTAGTTGTAATTTGAAGGGTAGGTGGAATCATAGCTCTTTCGGCGTTGAGTCTCCCTCAATATTCAGTTTTAATTCTGATATTCCATTTTCATCGTGCTGTATCCCTGATTACACCTGCATCTGAAGGCTCCTATTTTTGCCTCAACAATGATATCTATATATCAAGATATCTAGCGGAGGCAGGCCTATCATAACCTCTAGAGTTGCAGTTAGTGCGGGTCTTAACAATCCCATAATTGCTAAGCATGCCCGTCTTTGAACATCATATAATTCCTTTATGGCCTGTTTTTGATTCAGTTTGGTCCACCATACTGTGAAGCCATATATTAGAAGGGGTCTAACTGGCTTGGTATGACTACCGTGGTATACAACCAGTATACCATGCTCGGTTCTAGTCCACATGATGTGCAAAGTTTTCTTTTAGTCACCACTAATGCCATTTAACACTTGTTGGAGGCCTTATTAAGGTGTTGATTCCAAGTTAGTTTGGCATACAGGGTTATAACTAAAGACTTGACTTCCTCACCTTAGACGCTCATTGTAGAAAATTGGCAGCCGTATCCCTTCAATTTTGTGAATGGTACTATATAGTGGATTTTTGGGGATTTACTGAAAGGTCTACCCTCCCCCTCTGCACCGTCTATATACTTAGTTCAGCGCTTTTTATATGAGCTGTGCTATTATAGTGAGAAATTTCCCTCTAATGAGAATGTCTATATGATTTGCATATCCTTGGGAGTAAAATCATGTGTTGTTTAGTGACACAAGTATGGGCGCCCTTTGATAATATATTCTCTGATTGTGTCACCTGCCACTGTAGTCTCAACATTTCTACCCTGCTGGATACCTGCTACTACCATGCTAGATCTTATCCATCTAGTTGGTGTAATATTTATTCATGGCTGATAGCTGCATTGACTATACTGTCTAATGAGGTGTTATCAAACGCTTCTTCGATGTCAAGGAAGTGCCTGTTTTCAAATGTATGTTCTATTCTTTTTTGATTGTTATATTTGTTAGAAATATCTATGGCCAAATCAGAACGTGAATTCATAGTGCTAGAGTCTTGCTAGAGCAAGGTTGGGCACCTTTTCTCACAAAGTTATGGGAATACAAACACTCAATGATGAACTCAAATGACCTCTTTATTAGCAAAATAAACCTACTATAATTATAGATATAAAGCAATAATTAATAGAAATACTATCGACAGAAATATGGGGAAAAAGATTGTTTATTCATAAACTATTTCAAAATCTTTGGAAGGCCGCACGGGAAAGCAAAGGGACATGCGGACAAAAAGCCGCGGGTTGTTTATTTCTGTAGTAGAGTCGAGTTATGAAGCAGAATTTTGAGATTTTGCGAGAGCGTTTTTTATAACTATAAAAATATTTCTAATTAAAAGGCTATTAGAAGGAGCAAACTAATAATTAAAATATTTATGCTAATACTATGATTATGTTTCCAAACTCCAAACCTTCGCTTATAATTTATAATAGTCGTTCCTCCGTAGAATAATTATGTAAGCTGAAACTACTGTGGTGTGATACGCGGTCCAATAATGTATCACTCACGGTTTGCAGAGGAATTTATTCACACGGAACTGGACTCGACTGGTCTGGTTGACTGACTGCTGGTTGAACTGGCTGAGTCTGGTTGACTGGATCCACTGGCTGGACCGGTGTGAAAGAGTCTACAGGCTGGACTGGTGTGTCTGAGTCCACTGCATGGACTGAACTGAACTCGTTAGTTGGTTGCGCCTGACTGTTGAACTGAACTGGAGTCGACTTGCTGACTTATTGCGCCTGACTGTGTGGATTGAGCTGTGTGGATCGAACTGTCACCTTGTTCGGGTGTTCAGGTATTTATGTTATGTCCAGATATACTGGTCCCTCATCTGGGGCTGATTATTTTTCTATTTTCGACTATTTGTCGCTTTGGTGATTACCGATTCTCGGGATAAACATCTTGTCGTAATTTCCCCGGGGATTACACCATTGACCTCAATAAAATATTTTCGGAAATTCTTTTGAAAATATTTGGGTAATCATTGTAATGTCCTCAGAATACTAAATGTACAAACATTTCTTAATCTGCTCGAGGATTACATTACCGACCCTAATCAAATATTTTTTTAAATAGTTCGAAAATATTTGGGTAATTATTATAATGCCCTCGTAACCTAACAAATAAAAATGTAACGGCTCGTTGCCGCTACAATACTATCATGCGGTCTGTGAGATCGCAGCAGATATTGAAAATTATATTAATGTATGGTTTGTTTAATGCATCAATTTATGAATGATTTCAATTCACCAATCAATTTACGGAATGCTGAAAGTTGTGGTTGTCTTTATCGCTTTGGTATTTGTCATTAACTGCAGCACTCGGTCTTAGAGACAGTGGAAACGTACCAAATATATTACTTTACAAATTATGTAGATTTGGTCCATTTTACAAAACCATTTGACAGTTATTTATACATAGGATAATACTACAATCAATCATTTAGGACGTTATAAAAGAAGAACTACGAATGGTTGCGTTATGTGCTGAAATCCTGCTTTTTTTAATGTTCCCGAGAAATGTGTAATCCCTTGAATTGCATGTTTAAATTACAATATTTATTTCATATATAATAAATAGTAAGAGCTTAAATTATAAATACCTTTTTTTATACTAAAATTTTGAATAAAATATACATACAAAATATTGAAAGGCCTTTCACACCGCACGTCAGACTGCACGGTCAGTATTTAAGGGTTAAGAATATATGTTTGTATGGCATAAAAATATATATTGATATAGTGTTCCTTTCAATTTATCCAGTCTAGACCGATCTATAAGGATAAATGGGGAGAATAAACTTTAATTGCATCACAATTCAATCGACATGTATAAACACCTAATCAAATTACAGATTTTGCCTAGTAAACGCAAGCAATTTAAGATTTTTTCGTTGTTGTTGTTGGCGTATTCGAAATGGTAATTGCGTGCGGTGGGATTCCAGAGTCGTCGGCGGCGCCGCGTCGTTTTATAAATACCGGCCGACCTGTCGATACTACGATATTCGTAATAATAGCTTACGCGGCTCGCTGCCCCTGGCTGAACACGACACTCTCACATTAAATGTTCAATCAATGCATTAAAATTATGCACTCGTTGGAATAGATTTTTATCAAAAAATTGGCCCACTAATCGACTATTTCCACTGGAAATAACAACTATTATTGATCTTGTCTTAATATGTTCAGATTTACTTTTAGCAATATATTTTATAATGTGTGTATTATATTAGAACCTAACTTTAATAGAAAATATAACTAATAGGTAGAAGTATTTTATATAATAACTTTACATAAATAAATACCAATTTGATACAAAATATTTTTGTGCAAATGAAATCAATTTATTGGATTTTAAGATGTGCATTATTACATGCAAGCATAGTTAAAGATCATCGATATTATACAAACATTTATTGATTAAGTAATCTTTAAGATTATTACGGAATAACTTATATGTTGATTCTTCTTCTAAGTTATTGGGTAAACTGTTGAAGATGTGGGTTCTAATAAGCGAGGGAGCTTCGGTACACAGTGTTATGTTGCCAAATGGTGTTTGTATCATATTCTTGTTTCTAGTGTTATGGGAGTGTCGATAACCATCTTTTAGAAAATTTGCCTTATTATTAAAAATAAAACAAGCTAGTTCCCAGATGCAGATGGACGGGACTGTCAAAAGGTGTAGCACTTTGAAGTGTGGCCGACACGACGTTGATCAGGATATGCCCTTGATGGCCTGCACTACCCTCTTTTGTGCCCTAAATAAGATGTCTAAGTGTGGTGATGCAAGACAGACCCCCCCCACTATGATCGCACATTCAATAATTGATTGAACCTCCGCATCATTCGTAGTAGGGGCGGTAGGTCGATATTATTACCGAGTATTTTTAAAATGAAGGCTTTCTGGTTGGCAATATGCCGTCAATATTCCTGTGTAATTCATCTTCCAAAAATATTCCCTAAAATTTTAGAGTATTTCTTCGTTCTATCTGTGTATCATCTATTTTTAGTAGGTTGTCATCAGCACTAACTTTCCGCCTGGTTTCAAATATTGTGTAATGGGTTTTCTCTATATTTAAAGATTTAAACAATTTAGTTAAAGTGATCAGTTGAACTGATGTACATCCAAAAACTGACGTGAGTGTGAAATCTTAACGTAAATTTTTTAACTGACGGCAACCCACGGATTTACCGGGGGCACCATAAATCCGCTGGCTTCAGTTCGTTTTCATTATGCCAAACTGACCGCGCATGCGCTTAGTCAGTCGTAGTTTAACCGCCATAGCGTCAGGACGTGCAATAACTGAAGAATTTTAGAAAAATAGCTTGAAATATGTAGATTCGTCCATTCTCAAATAGTTACGCCAGTTACTCGGTTTCAGTGACAACTCATTTAACAAATTAATATGAGATAACTGATATTACTATTTTCAGCATTATTTCGTTCATTTTTGTTGTTTTTCTATTGATTAAACGGCTACAAGCTGCATCCGTCAGAAGTAGAATATCCTCATCAGAATCCGAATCCAATTTTATCCAAGTTACGCAGTGAGAAATTTGCCATCCAGATACAGCACGCGACAATCGAGAAATGAAGGCCGGTTTTAAGCCAGTTAGTGGTGAAATCATTTCTCATCAGTTTTTCTGATCAGTTAAAAAAGTCAGTTAAACTGATCAGTTTAACTGACTGTGAATGGCGGGCTTAAGTTGTTTGCAGCGAACCACTTGTTGAGATCATTGAGATGGTTGTTAGCTGCTATTTAAGTATTTTGTATCGATTATGCAATAGTGATATTGCAATAGTAAGATGCAAAATATAGATGTTATTTATTATACAAATGGGTAAATTTAAGTTCCACGAGCGGATGGTTAAATTTTATATTTTAAATTTAAATTAATTTAAATTCGCGAGTTGAACCTCAATTTTATCCGCGAGTGCAATACAAACTTTTATTCAATTTTGCTTTAGACACAATAAGTTATATTCAAAGAAAAGTTCAATTGTTGCAATGACAACGATTCAATTGTTGAATCGTACGTAAACATTTTCTTTAAAAGTTGTGTTTAATTAATTTATGTTTTATTATTTAAAAATGGATATATCAGAAGATTACTCCCGCATAAATTAAGAGTATTATATAAAATAAAATTATAACTAATTATTAATAATATTAACTATTTATATTAATAATATTAATAAACTATTTATAAGTATTTATAATAATTTTTGTGATTGGTGATTCAAGAAGAATATCAGCGAAGTTACCAAAACTACTGAGAAAGAGACTTAAAATGTCGTAATTGTCAACATTTGTTGAAGTTGAATACTGTTCAACTTTAAATTTGTTGAATACTTTTAATGCACTAATGCAATAATATTTGTATTGCACTAGTGAATAAACCACTGCTTTATTGATCCGTATCCAAGGAATTAAACAAGACCTTATAAGTTAAAATTGAATAAATCTCGTTAAACAGTCAAATAATTTTAATATATTGTTTATAATATATATGTCGTAGAAACAAATACGACATTTATATAAGGAAATAACCGAAAAATGCTTTTTATTTGATAATTTCAGCTATAAAGCAGACAATATTAGACAAGACTAGAAAAGACCATAAAAGACAAAATAAAACCAGACAATACCAAATAAGACGAGTACAGATAAGGCGAAACAAAATCAGAAAAGACCAAAGAAGATCAGACAAGACCAGACAAGACCAGAAAATTCCAAACAAGGCCAGAGAAGAACAGAAAAGCCCAAACAAGCCCAGACAATACCAGACAAGACCAGACAAGATCAGACAAGACCAAGCAAGACCAGACAATACCAGACAAGACCAGACAAAACCAGATTAGACCAGATAAGACCACACAAGACGAGACAAGACCAGACAATACAAGACAAGACCACGTAAGACGACAAAAGACGAGACAAGACCACGTAAGACCAGACAAGAGCAGACAAGAGGAGACAAGACCAGACAAGAGCAGGCAAGCCCAGACAAGAACAGATAAGACGAGGCAAGGCGATACAGGACCGGAGAAGACTATAAAGGACCAGGCCAGATCAGACAAGACCATAAAAAAAACACAGAAAACCAGACAATGCAAGAGAAAACCAGACGACACCAGACAGGCCAAGACAAAACCTAACAAGACCAGACAAGACAAAGACGAGACTACATAAGACCAGACAAGACCGGACAGCTCCAAAGAAAACCAGAGAAGTATTGGTTTTGATTTTTGAATTTTAATTAATCATAAATTGCATGTACTAATGAGTTAAGTACAAGTAGTCCTTTTTTCAAGTAGCAACTTTGTATTTTCAAATAGCAACAGCATTTTAATAACGTGAGTCCTAAAAGTCGTGGAATCAACTCTTGCCATGAATTTGAAGAAGTTGGTCATTTCTTAATTGACACACATAAAATTAAACAAAATATCAAATGTCATTTTTAAGTAGCTATCAGTGGTCTTGAGGTTATGTCGCATTGTTTTTAGTGTTAAGTTCAACAATTTCATTAGTTATAAATAAAACGCCTTCTCATAAATTTAACACCGATTTTTTTTATAATGTTGTGAAATATAAAATTAGCAAAGAAGAATAAGCATTACAACAGATGTTGAATGTGTTGTCCATTTTCACGAATACACAAATTAATTCGCCGATTTATGTTATCGAGCACATTTTGTAATACTGTGTTGTCTATCTCTCCACATTTTCTTATTAAATTGTTTCGCAGATCTTCTACTGTATGCACTGGACTGCTGAATACTGAATTTTTTAAATATGGTAAAAGAAAAGAGTCCACAGGATTTAGATCAGAAGAACGTGGTGGAAATCGTTCTCTGCTTATTAGCCTGTCGTCGAAGAATTCATGAAGATAATTTAATATTTCACGGGCCCTGTGCGGTCTATCAGAATCTTGTTGGAAGAAGCATCATGGAGTTCTTTAATACATTGTTTTAAAATAGGCTTTATAAGTGGCAGCGTCTAAATTACCATCGAAAAATATTGGACCGATAATTCTGCGTCTTGACATTCCTAACCACAGACTAACTTTGTTTGGATACCAGATGGGGTCTCTCTAAAAAAATGTGCGTTGTCAACACTCCACAGGCGCATGTTTTGGGAATCAAGGTACCCGTTGAGATGAAACCAGTTTTCATCAGTGAAAAATGATAAATTTAACACTTCGTCGTTTATATTTTCATTGAACCACCAACAGTAGGTCAGTCTTTTATTATAATCGAGTGGTAAAAGTTCTTGGTACATTACACGGTTTCATGTGAAGATCTTGACGAATAATCCTGTGAGTGGTAGTAAGATTTAAATTCAGCGGTTGAGCTGGTCTCCTAATTGAAGTGTTAGGTTCGTAGCTCTTTTGTAAACATTTTTAAATTAAGTAAGATCGGTAGAAATAACATAAAACGGCGAATTAGTTAGTGTATTCGTGAAAATGGACAACTTATTCAACATCTGTTTTAATGCTCGTTCTTATTTGTAAATTTTATAATTCAGAACACTATGAAATCAATCAGTGTTAAATTTATGAGAAGGTGTTTTATTTATAACTAATGTAATTATTGAACTTAACACTGAAAACAATGCGACGTAATCTCAAGACCACTGACAGCTACTTAAAAATGACATTTGATAATTTGTTTAATTGTATGTGTCTGAATCAAGAAATAACCTACTTCTTCAAATTCATGGCAAGAGTGGATTCCAAGACTTTTTCGACTCACGTTAATTATTAGGTACTCCTGCCATGTAGTTAAAACTCTTTTGTTCTTGATTTTATTAACGTTATAGTGCGTAAATGTATGTAATAATATATGATGGAAACTCCTGTTTATAAATCGTATTATAAGTGTACGGCTTTGAGAGTATACTTTTGCAACTAAATATTTTTCATGTGGGTAATAGGAGCACAAGCTATATCTGTATATTTTCGGCGACAGCTAAAATATTTAATTAGAATACTCTTTTTATTTAGAATCTGCAAAATAACAGAAGATCAAAAAAATGAATTCAGTTTTTGAGCTACAGTTAAATAAAAAAAAATACTTCTGACAATAAGTTATAAAATATTTAAAAATATGATATTATATGTTGTTTTAAAACAATTTATTTGAGATACTGGTACTATTTTCGATACACATTCGATGATGTAATTAAACTAAGTTCATACAGTTTATTTACCTTTTTAATTAAATATGTTACTCTATAATAACTTATTTTATGATTTGATTGCTCAATGAGATTTAGGATAAAATAAATGGATTTGTTTAATAATTTGGTTTGTGTTGTGTTTTTTTGTCAACCCTAAAGTTGCTAATTTGACTGAACGAAAAGAAAGCAATGGCCAGATAATTGGAACTTTCATTATAAAACTCTTACAGTGTAGCCTAGTAGTCTACGAAGTAAGAGATTGCAAAATACAACTGCTACACTTGAGGAAATAAATCCTAATCTAGGAATGTGTTAAAAACTTTCAGAAAAGAGATTGTTTCAGAAAAAATATTGCAACAAATCTGAGCTAGAGATTATACCAGAATTACGAAAAGATAGAAGAAAATTGTATTTCAAGTATTATGTTTGTAAAGTACAATACATATTAATTCATATTAATAATAATAATTACTTGTAATAAAACTTAATAGCAAATGGTAAAGCTTAATAGCAATTTAGTTGCTCTCCGAATAAATATTAGTGTTATTGTTCTCAATAAAACAAATAAGCTAAAAATCAATCATTGAATTCAATTCTGCTCGGCTTGAATTCCCAATCAATATTATCTTGTCTGTTGAAGCGCTAATCCGCCCGATTTCTTTGCTGAGTGGATCTATTTCCTCTTTCTCGCCGTAAATTATGTGTTTGGAAATGTTTATGAAGTGGTTCGTTTTATCCATCAGATTGTTTTGGAGTCTATTTCCTCTTGTCTAACATACATTATCCTGTGGAAATATTTGCAATGAGATTGTTTTGACTGGAACCCTCGGTTGATCGAATATTTAAATTTATCATCTATTCATTCGCTGAACATACACTAAACAATATTTATTCCTATAAAACCAAAAACTATGGGTTTAAATAATATTTCAATAAGAGGTTTCATTTTGATATTAAAACGAGTTATAATATAAAAACGAGTTATTTTAATCGAAATCATTGGACGTTTATTTAATTGTAAAGAGGAGGGTATGCCATTAAGAGTGGAGTATGCCATTAGCCAAATGGCCGCCACGGCTACGCTTGCAGAACCATATTCTTTTCATGAAATTTTCCATCATCAATAAGCACATTTGCGGCTGTATGTCCTCGATAACTTCACGAATTTCAACTTTGAGGTCTTGAGTCGATTGTTGGCCATTGGCATAAACTTTATCTTTCACGTAGCCCCAAATAAAAAAGTCTAGAGGTGTTAAATCACAAAATCTCGGTGGCCAATTGTTATCGCCTCTTTGAGAAATCACATGGTCAGGAAAATTTTCACGCAAAACAGCGATGGTATCGTTACTTTTGTGGCACGTAGCGCCGTCTTGTTGGAAATAAACACGTCCACATCAATATCTTCCAATTCTACGTTCACAAAATCAACAATCATTGTTTGATAGCGCAATCCATTTACCGTAACATTTTCTTTTACCTCATTTTCGAAAAAGTTCAGTCAAACTAATAACTGCACCGAACAGTCACGTTGAGGATGAAAAGACTTTTAAGAAAGGCTACAATAATTTTTAGATTTTCCAAATGCGATAATTCTGTTGATAACGTAGCCTCCGAGGTGAAAATTGGCCTCATCACTGAAGATGATTTTCAATGAAACTCCGGATCAGTTTGACGGTTTTCGAGGATCTAATCAGCATATACACGACGTTGTTTATGGTTGGAAGGCTTGAGTTTCTTGTGTTAACTGAATTGTAAAGCCTTAACACCTAAGTCTTTTTGTAAAATACGGTGTAATGTCGTTTGTGGAATGTCCAATTGAACCTGTCATTTCGAATAGGGCACAAGTCCATGAATTAAAACTTTTCCGAATCAACAAAAATATATTTTTTGTTAAAAAAGTCATTGATGCTGAAGAAACTGAATATAGAGATTGTTAAATAAAAAACATACACGCACTCTTTCGCACTGTACTTTTTTCGCATGGAATATGTAAAACGCTTCAATGAATAAAATGGCGTAAAAAAGTGATATTTCAAAAAAGTGTGACTCGTGCCCTTCTCGAAATGACCGGTTTAATTTCAAAGATCGACGAGAAATGGACAGACATGGGTTTTCCTCAACGCTATGAGCTGTAACAACAGTATTCTCTGTTGTTCTTGAGCGATGTGCACGAATTCGGTTCTTCATATCACTAACTTGTCCCAACAGCACAAACTTTCATAACTTTTCAAACAATCAGTTTCACAATTGCTGGCCGAGTTTCACAACCGCGAAATTTTCACAATTTTTGTATTGAATTTTAATAAGTACAATGCGTTGTTGAAGCGTATATCGTTCCATTTTGATTAATGGCGTAGTTCTATTTGTCATCTGTCAAGTAGTTCAGGTTAACTCATGACAACTATCAAAATGGCGGTCTATTGAAAATAAAACCTCTTATTGGAACGAGCGTCTCGCGACAGTTTGAACATGGCTGCTGTAGTTATGGAGGCCTCATTTAATAAAAAATACGTGTCTGAAGCATTTAATAAAAAATACATATTTGGCTACTATTTTGAATAATAAATAGATTTTATCAAATAACAATTTAGTAATTCAAATATATTACATTAAAAGTCATATCTCATTTATTTATAATAGAATTAAACTATATAATTATTAAAAAATGTTAACTCAAAGTAGTAAACATACTATCGCACACTGTCGAACAAATCGATTACTTATAGAAATTCTAAATAAGTCAAAGCTAATAGGTTGAGAAGTTTTGAAACAAGTACAATTGTGGAATAAAAAGAATAAATATGGCAAAGATTTTGAGTCAATTGATAATTTAAGTACATAGAGTGATTATAAAGCATATGATAAGCAAGTTATAATTTTTACTCAACAAAAAAAGTAGGAATTAAGAAACATATTAATGAAACAATTCAATTATAATCAACAATAATATCAGGACTGTGCTGTACGATGAAAATACTGAAGCTATTTTAATATTCATAAATCATCTGATCATAATAATATTTAACCAACATTATTAATCCTATTTTAAGTTTATAAATGTCAATAAGTTTTTAAACCTTACTGAATTTGGAATTAAAAATAGAGGGTGCATTAGTCACTTAAGGGGAACTTAAGTAACTTAATAACTATATTATAGTCATTTATTACAAAAAATATTTAGATAGTATTTCACATCGTAAATGTGTTTTATTAAGCAACAACAATAATAATTCAAATATATATTTTCAAAAGTCATATATCTCATTTATTTCAAGGCATATAAATAATATTACATATTATTATATAAAATAACTACTTAAAATTGTCAATTCTGAATTCAGTAACGGTTAAAAAAGCATATATGATGTAATTGTTAATAAAAAAAGTTATAAACTTAAAAGAGAATATATATATATATATATATATATATATATATATATATATATATATATATATATATATATATATATATTTAGCTTCATTATTTTCATTGCACAGCCCCAGCCCATATATTATTGCTGATTATAATTGAATAGTTTCATTAATAGGTTTCTCAATTCCTACTTTTCTTTTGTTGAGAAAAATTTTTAACATTGCACTTAAATTATCAATTGACTCGAAGTCTTTGCCATCTTTATTGTTTTTATTGCACAATTGTACTTGTTTCAAAACTTCTTGACCAATTTAGAATTTCTAGAAGTAATCTATTTGTTCGGCTGTTATATTATCATATAACTATCATATTATAATAACTATCATATTATAATATATACATTACACTGCGCAATAGTATTTACTAAGCGTTAAAGTAACTGTCTCATTCACTAAATAAGTTTTCAGTACTTTTTGAGTGAACATGAAGATTAATTATTTTCATTTCTATTAAATTTGTAATTTAATTAAATAATTTAAATTTTTCTGAAATATATTTAATTCTATAATAAATGAGATATGACTTTTGACTTATAGTTTAAATTATTAATGTTTGTTATTTAATAAAATCTATTTATTATTCAATATACTAGCCAAATATGATTTGTTCATTAAATGACTATATGCACCCTCTACATCCACTTTGGGAATTAAAGAGTTACTCCCTCCATAACTACAGCAGCCAAGTTCAAACTGTCGCGAGACGCTCATTTATTGGAGAATACACATAGGGTTGCCAACTAATCTCTTATAAAGACAACAACATAAGTATTTTTGCTCCCTTTTTTTCTATTTGTACTAAAATTGTTCTCTTTTTAAGTTTTGGCAAGTACTCCTAATAATTATTTATTATTTAAAATCGGAAATAAAATATTGATGCACAAAAATTAAAGTCTTTAATTTTCTCTTTGCGTCGTTTTAGTAAAAAGAAACTGTTAGCTAAATTTGGAGACTTTGAACATTTTAGCCCCAGAACCCAAAATGATTAAATGAAAGCATTTGATTACATCAGAACTGCAATCCAAATATATATATATATATATATGCGAAACATCGCATATAACCAACATATGTATAACCAACATCAAATCCCGAATTGAAGACGACTTGTTCAATATCTAAAACAAAGGATTCAATTGCAAATAATGGCAATTATAAAATTGCAAAATTTATACAAGCAAAGTGCGGGTAACCACCAAAAGGGCGAAGTCCATGAAGAAATCATCAATAGAATAGGAGTTATGTCAATTAGATGCTCATATTTATCAACAAAAGGGGAAACACCGGAAATCTTCTGTTACTCTTTAGCACACACTGCTGGAATGCATTGTGTGAGCCGTTCGCTACGTCAAAGCAAGCAACAGGAACGGTCAAGACATAAAATGTCAGGGACTGAAGGCCAAAAAAAGATGTTACGAGCAAGAAAGAGAGATGTTAGAGAAGAATAAATGAAAATCCTGCCTCCTAACATAGGAATCCAATTATCAAGGAAATTGATAAATACGGGTATGTAGACAGAAAACAAAAGATCCATAATATATAGACAACAAATGTAAGGTTACCGAAAAATAATACGGTACACAGTCTAATACCGAGAGCTCAAAATAAAATTTGCAAAATTTATACAAGCAAAGTGCAGGTAACCACCATAAGGGCGAAGTGAATGAAGAAATCATCAATAGAATAGGAGTTATGTCAATTAGACGCTCATATATATCAACAAAAGGGGGAATACCGGAAATCTTCTGTTACTGTTTAGCACACACTGCTCGAATGCATTGTGTGAGCCGTTCGCCACGTCAAAGCAAGCAACAGGAATGGTCAAGACATAAAATGTCAGGGGCTGAAGGCCAAAAAATGTTAGGAGCAAGAAAGAGAGATGCTAGAGAAGAGTTAATGAAACCCCTGCCTCCTAATAGAGGAATTCAATTATCAAGGAAATTAATAAATACGGGTATGTCGACAGCAAACAAAAGATCTATAATATATAAACAACAAATGTGAGGTTACCAAAAAATAATACGGTACACAGTCTAATACCGAGAGCTCACTACAAAATTGCAAAATTTATACAAGCCAAGTGCAGGTAACCACCAAAAGGGCGAAGTGAATGAAGAAATCATCAATAGAATAGGAGTTATGTCAATGAGACGCTCATATTTATCAACATAAGGGGGAATACCGGAATCTTCTGTTACTCTTTAGTACACACTGCTGGAATGCATTTTGTGAACCGTTTGTCACGTCAAAGCAAGCAACAGGAACGGTCAAGACAAAAAATGTCAGGGGCTAAAGGCCAAAAAAATATGTAACGAGAAAGAAAGAGAGATATTAGGGAAGAGTAAATGAAACCCCTGCCTCGTAACAGAGGAATTCAATTATCAAGGAAATTGATAAATACGGGTTCAGTTAAGTTAAAGTCGTATTTTTGATCGCTGGAAAATCCACTATTTTAAATTTACAATCCTAGCCTACTTAAGTCTAGTGCCTACTTTAGCCTAGTGAAGCCTACTTTTCAGATATACAAGATATCAAGGAGTTGCGATATAGCTAATGTACCGGCAATCAATATATTTTTTTAAATAAATGTTCTCATTTTTTGTACTGAAGATAGCAAAGTTAACCAACGTGGTAGAATTAATAAGTGCCAAACGACATGGTTCCTCTGCGAATTTCTCTAAAACTTTTTCTTACATTTTCTCTCACTTTTTTTCATGTGCACGGGATTATGCATGCTGAGTATGCATAATCCTGTGAACAAGAATTATATCAAAAAGGTGGATTTAAGAATTAATTATTCCAATTTACCATACAAATGGTTTTCGCTTGGAACAGAGCCAAATTTTCACACTTCTCAATGTGCTGAAGGTTTTTTCAATCGAGGAAATGGTACATGTTGGAGTTTTTTAGAATTAACAGGGAGTTTTGTTGTTGAAAAAATAAATCTTCTGCTTGTTGCACGACATCGCAAAGGTATAGTGTTTGAAGATCCTCGCTGCTCATTTTCTTTCCTTTCCAGTGATCCTACCACAATTCAGCTTCTTGACTAAAAGTTTTTAGATTTTTCTGTGAAATAGTTAATGCTCATTTTCAACATGCCCGTTGGATGCAATTGAAATAATGAATATGCTGGTTTTTATCCGAGAATCACGTTCCAGTGCAGTGATCAAGGAATCCAAGTATGAAATTAACAGCGATCTCTTCCAAAATTTAACTTCATTCGATGAAGGATAATTTGATCGATGTTTCTGATGGTTTATAGTTCTAGGTATTCGAAGTTCAATTCCGTTTCCTTCAGCAATCGATTTGGAATCATCAACACTTTCGATTTTGCAATTCACATCTTTTTCCGTGTTTTCACTTATTTCGTGCACGCATGGTCACGCAGGTCCAATTATTGTTATTGTAGGACATTCACTATTGTCTCAAGGTAGGCAGAATATTTGGCTACTCATCAGAACGAGGCAGATAAAAGTTCTTTGAGTGACGGCAGAATGCAACTGAAAATCAGTTAATCTGGTTTCCTTCCATAGACAGTTTTGCTAATCCGTAGACGATAACTTCGATGTTGTTTTTGATAAATCGCAATTATCATTTTTTGTATTTTTCCGACCACCGCAAAAAACGGGAATATTTGGAACAATTTTTCTGGTAATGGAGACTCGGAAAAAGTCGATGACGTCTTTCATTGTTGCTATCGAATCGCAGATTTATTCAGATCATTCACAACCAAATTCAACTTGTTGAGAATTTGGGTATTTTTCTCTCAAAATGGCCTGCACGTCGTTTTCCTGCCCCGACATGGTCGAACAACCATCATATCCTTGTCTCCTGAATGTTTGTGGATCAAATCTTCTTAAAATATCTACTATATATATATATATATATATATATATATATATATATATATATATGTATATATATATATATATATATATATATATATATATATATATATATATATATATATATATATTATTATTACATCATTTTTGCCCATATGGACAGTGTTTGAACTTAAATAACTCATGATGACAGAAGTTTCACTTCTTTCCCTTCTTTTTCTTCTCTTCCCAAAATCTCTTCATCCTTTGACTGTGCTCCTGTTTCCTTTGTTCTGTCCACAATGTTCCTATCTTCCTTTCGCTTACTAAAAATTTGGTATTCTTAATTTTGCTTCTGAATTTTTTCCTGTCTTCTATCATTTTTTGATTGATCCTCAATTGCTTTAAGTCATCTTCTATTTCATTAAACCAATTGGTTTTCCTGCTTGAATTGTTTACTACATCAAAGATTTTTTTTGTAAATCGTTTATTGTTCATTCTCTGTATGTGCCCATAGAAAGTTAGTCTTCGTTTTCTAATGATATCTGTTAGTCTGTCTGTGTGTTCCTATAGCTCTTTGGCCTGTCTTTTCATCCATATCCCATCTCTGTGTACTGCTCCAAATATTTTTCTAAGAATTTTGCGTTCAATTTTTTCTGTTTCTATGATGCCAGATGCTCCAATTGTGGCCGTTTCTGACGCATACAATGCTTCAGGCAATACAACTGTTTTGTAATGTCTGAGTTTGGCCTGCCTTGATATGCTTTTCTTATTATAATCTGACCATGTAAGTTTATATGCTTTCTGGAGTTTTTCCGTTGGTTTAATGTTAGACATTTTGTTTGATCCTCCTATTTGTATATATTCCCATAAGTATTTAAATTTTTCTACTCTTTGTATAGATCCATAAGTCGTATGTATGGTATGTACATTGTTGGTATGTCGTTCCATGTATTTGGTCTTCTCATACGATATCTGTAAACCGGTTTTAGCGGCTATTTCATGTAATCGCTCCAGTGCTTTCTTTGCCTCCTGTGTATTATTGCTGGTTATGGCAACGTCATCTGCAAATGCCAAGCATTTAATGATTGTTTTTGTTTCGCGTGTTCTTCCTAGCTGTATGCCTTTCACTTGTTTCTCCCACTGCTTAATAATTTTGTCTAAGACCATGTTGAACAAAATTGGTGAGAGGCCGTCTCCTTGTCTGACACCTGTGCGTATCTGAAAGGGTTCTGAGATTTCAGCTATGAACTTGATCTTTGAGGTGGTGTCCGTGAGCGTTAGTTGTATTAGTGTTCTGGTTTTTTTGTCAATGCCATATTCTTCCAGTACTGCAAAGAGCGTTTGTCTATCAATGCTGTCGAACGCTTTTTTAAAGTCCACAAAGGTAACTACAGTGTTATTTGTCTGTCTGGCTTTCAATATTGTTCTTAGGTTCCAAATTTGTTCGATGCATGATCTCCGTTTCCTAAAGCCAGCCTGGTATTCACCTATTTGATGATCTGCTTGTGGTTCTAGTCTGTTCAATAACACTTTCGAGAATATTTTGTAAGTGACTGGCACTAGTGAAATACCTGTGTAATTATTTGGATCTGACTTATCACATTTTTTATGTAATGGGTGGATCAAGGCACATTTCCATTCTTCTGGCATTTTTTCTGTGATCCAAATGTCTGTAATGATCTTATGAATTGTTTTTAAGATGTCTTTATCTTGAAGCTTCCACACTTCAGCAATAATGCCATCTTCTCCTGCCGCTCTGTTATTTTTCATTTGTTGTATGATCTCCTCTATCTCCTCTATTGTAGGTGGAGTAGAATCAGGATTGGATGTGGTTTTTTGGAAGGTCATTTTTTCCTTGGGTTCTTTACAATTAAGAAGAGTACTAAAGTATTGTTTCAGAATTTTACAGTTTTCTTTAGTGTTCGTTTCCAAGGATCCATCTGTTCTTCTAAAACAGAGGCTAGGAGGTTGATAACCCTTAATATTTTCTTTGAATATTCTGTAAAAATTGCTTGTTTATTTCTCTTAAAATCTTCTTCAATTTCTTTTAGCCTGTTGTTGTCGTGTGCTCGTTTTTCTCTTCTAATTTCCTTTGATGATTTTTTCTGAACTTCGTGAAATTCCTTCCATGTTTTGGATGTTCTGTTACTACTGAACTTCATCCACGCCTGTGTTCTTTTCTCAATGGCTTGATCACAAGTTGTGTTCCACCACCTATGTTTCCTTTTTCTGTGAGGTTGCGCCCAACGCATTGCCTTCTGAACTGAGGTCGCAAGATCTGTCCAAGTGTCTGTTGGATGACTATTAATTTCTTCAATGATTTTGTCTTTGTTTATCCGCAAATATTCTGGATCAGGCTTGATTATTTTGTTTTTTACTGTCTTTTTCTGTCTTGGAATTGGTCTAATCTTAACTTGTAACAAATAATGATCTGACTCGAAGAACCCTTTACGCGTTCTGACATTTAAAATTTCCTGCGTATTTTTGTTAGAAATGGCCACATGATCAATCTGGAATTCTCCCCATACGGTGTTAGGTGCTTTCCATGTTGTAAGTTTTCGTCTTAGCTTTAGAAATTGTGTCGACATAATTTTGAGATTAAAATTTTGACCATATTTTATGAGGTGCTCTCCATTTTTGTTTGTTCGTTAGTGAGCTGAATAAGGGCCTGTGATTTGTCTGTATTTTCTCTCCTTACCTAATTGCGCATTAAAGTCTCCCATTAAAATTTTAACATGCCTTTCTGGTATGCTGTTGGTTACTTCTTCCATGTCTTCCCAGAAGTCTTGAACTTCTTGTGGTTTCTTTCTGTTATGCTCATTTGTAGGTGCGTGTGCATTGATAATTGTGTAACCTTTCTTGCCTGATTTGAAGGAGAGTGTGCAGATCCTTTCTGATATTGAATTAAAGTCAACAATGTTATCCACGACTGATTTGTGTACTGCAAATCCCGTCCCAAACAATGATGGTGTACCTCTTCTGACAGCAGGTTTACCTTTATAAGTCCTATAATTTTCCGTGTTGAAATGATTTTCGTCTTGAAAACGTGTCTCCTGAATCGCAAGAATTTTTATTTGAAATTTTTCTAACATATCTGTAAGTTGTATTAGTTTTCCAAGTTTGAAAAGAGTATTCACATTAAGAGTGCCAATGTAGTGCTTGCGTAGAGATTTTGAGAAGCTCCGACTCTTCTCCTCATGATGTTCCTGGTCCCCCAGAATCCGATGACCAGGAAAGTCCAGCACGGTGACTGGGGCCTGGGGTAGCAGATTTTCCTTTTGTTCCATCATGATTACTTCAAGTTGAAAGTGGTTGTGGTGATCTTTAAGAAAGATCACGATGATTATAACTAAGGTATTGAGCCTTAGAGGTTGCCTCTTGATGTATTTGAGGTTTTCGCGGATAGATACCTGTGTTGCATTGTTTTCTCGGGGATTCCGCGTTGATGCTGAGGGTTGGCTCTGAAAAGAACCGGATTCTCGACGTTTCGGCGAACTAACATTCGCCATTCTCAAGAGATATATGCGTCCGTGCGGGTCAACCGTTAGACGCATACTAGTATGCGTCTAACGGTTGACCCGCATGGACGCATATATCTCTTGAGAATGGCGAATGTTCTTGAGAGATATATGCGTCCTTGCGGGTCAACCGTTGGACCAAAGAAATGCATTTATCGTTCTCTGACCCTGTTGCGATTTGTGGTAATAAATACCTACTATACTACTTTAAATTACTTAAGTTTACTATAATATAAATCAAGTCTACTATAAATTTATTTATTACAAAACAATGGTCTTTGTATCCAAGGCATCCAACGCAATGAACCTTACGAACTCTTCTCGAATAACATTTTTCTTCCGGTCGTAGAAACGGATACCAATCAATAGCTGTTCTTTACCAAAAATGTCGCGATTTTCATTTCCCATCGGACTATAGACAGAGACATCTTTTGCTTCATTGATGATTTCATCTGTTAATACCCGTTCATGTATGTTGATGATTTCATTTTGAATCTGCGGAGAAGAGTATAGTGACATTGCAGGGACAATGGCTGCAAAAAAAATTGCAAAGCATAGTAGTTTATGATACAAGGCTATACAAAAGTCTTTCACACACGTGTGCCATACACTATTTGATCTACGAAGCATGTTAAAATACTGTTGAATCTACAAAAAAATAATTGTTACCGATAACTTCTTACCGATAATATTGAATAATTGTAATTTTGACGGACAAAATACTTCAAATCACTGACACAATCAGATTAGAACGTTCAGTGCCTCCGTGGCAAAAAATGCTAACTACTAAAAACGCACAGTAACGGTAACAATTTTTGGTCGTTCTCGATGTAATCTAGGTTAACCTAGATTTAATCCAGATTAGGTTATGTTTAGGTTAAATTATATTATAGCCAGATAATTCCAAACTGATAAACTGATCAATAAGAAAAATTAGTTCAATTTTAATATACGTCAGAAAATGTATTTTCACTACATGTATGTTTCTTGTTTAGTGATTTGTGTTGATGCCGTACTAACACGTAACAGAAATCGTTAAATAATGAAACTTCAATTGATATACATTGGACTTTGATGCACTTTTATGCTTTGATGGACTTTTAGCAGTGTATAATATGATTATAATAATGGAAAGGTGACATAAACCTACATTAATTTACTTATTAATGTGTTTTTGAAATTTTGGTGTGCCAGTAGATAAAAATAATTATACCAACACGAAAATATTACTTTTACAATTTTTGTTCCATTATTTGAGTACAGAAAATGTAGTATTTAACAACCAATTTCTAAAGTTATTGAATCAATATTAGTTCCTTTAAGCAAATTATTTCCAAGAATAGAATAGAATTTTTTAGTAGATATTTAAATAAGTTTTAAAATAATTAATAATAAATTTACTTACAAGTACACTTTAGTATTAACATTATTTAGTAATATACTCTTGAACAAATTATTGTTTAGTAATTTACAGTTTTAGTGTTTAGTATTTAATAATTTATTGTAACTCATGTTTTAATTCCAGAACCACATATGCTTAATATTTTATTATTATGTGGGCATGTGGCCTATATGGTGGAAGGAAATCGGACTAGAATAATTATAATAGATTTAATATGCACGCCGGAAGGATGCAGCCGATTTACGGGCCATGGTTAGCCATCGCTGATGGACACAATAGATTATTAATTTAATTTGTTTATGTAATTAAGTTAGAACGGAACATAACAGTTCAGTTATGGAATATTAAATGGCATATTGTTAAAATGTAATAATAACTTGGTTACATTATCAACCATTAAAATAGTAATAGATCTAATTTAGATAAGCTAAATATCGAATTTCAATTAATAGCGGATGCAAAGTTTGTGTTTGAAAATTTTCTGAGTGGATAAGCATGTACGGTTAAAATATTATTTTATATTGTAATTTTTATGGAGTATTTATTATCATAATAATATTAAAAATTATATTGTTAATGTGCTATTTTTCATATATTCTTAAACTACTACACTCAGCAGCATTTATAAGCTTATTTACATCTGACGGACGCCAAAGTGGTTCCGGCTTTCAGGAGTTTAATGAGAGTTACAGATTGTTAGGGAATTTGTGGGAAATATGGTTGATGAAAATGCATATTAATATAAAGTAAATTAATATAAACTAAGAACATTCATACTATAAAATGTAGAAAATATGAAAAATTGTCTAATAAAGAGAAAACTCTAACCTATCATCATCATTCATCTTATATAATACAATGAAGAGGCATTACATTTTACCAGTGTATTGATTTAAGTCAATACAATTTCCGTAATATATGTTCCTCTAGTATTTGTCTGGCCAAGCCTGAAAAGGAATTGACAAGGTTAGAGAAAACTAGAAAAGATAAGAATTTGAAAAAAATGTTGGTAAAATATTTAAAAACTGAATAATACTAAATAGATTATATAATTTTTTAAACTAGGCCTGTGCACAGACAACTGGAAAATCGACTATAGAAAAAAAATTAAACTAAATTTACATTTACTATGGTCAAATTATGGCTACGCCAATGATATAGCCATAATAGCTGCAGTAAGGCAGCGTTAGAGGAAATGGTTGCATTGCAAGAGGAAGCAGAGCGACTAGAATTACAAATTAATGAAGGAAAGATCAAATAAATCGTCGTGAAGTGAACGGGATGCCAAAACAGCGACAATCTGAGAATATTAAGCTATAACAACACGCAGAAACTTTCTCATATCTTGCCAACAAGGAGAACTTAAATTAAAGATCAATAAGTAAGTTTCGTTAAATGCACGAGACTCTCCTGCAAGGAATGTAGTCAGGCATGTCGTAATTTCTATCATGAGTAGGGTCTAATAAGTCCTTCCAAACTGTTACCGAACTTTGGCATCATTCAAACCTTGTCCCGTCCTAATTAGGAAAGCATAACTTGGGCATATCTTTGCAAGTCCTAACTTTCACCTATTGAGGTCTTTCTAACTGTTACCGAACTGAGGTAAGCCTCATTCTAAACTTGTCCCGTCCTAACTAGGATATCCTGATTTCAGCACATCTTTGGAAGTGCTATTTCAACCTAATGAGGCCTTTCGAATTGTGAGCTAAATTCCAAACATGATGCCTAAGCTCAAGAGTAAAACTAACTTAGTTAAATCGTTCATCGAATTTTAGGCAAACGACATGGATATTAGGTAAGTCTGTGCGCATGGCCAAACTTAAATATATCTTTGAAATTCGAGCACCATATTACTTTGAGTATCATTACGCGCATGCGTCTACATTTAGCCCTTCCAAAACTATTTTCTTGGGCAAGAGATAGCATCAATTACTATTTTTTTTTCAAATATTTTATAGTGCATCAAGGGTCGTGCCCGACAGCAGCAACGGAACTGCTGATGGGTCTGACTCCGCTGCAACTTGCCATGGAGCGGGTCGCCAAATCGGCAATTGTAAGGTTCAGCAAG
This sequence comes from Phosphuga atrata, assembly GCA_944588485.1. Lineage (NCBI taxonomy): Eukaryota > Metazoa > Arthropoda > Insecta > Coleoptera > Silphidae > Phosphuga > Phosphuga atrata. The sequence continues at coordinate 32,575,712 of OX155898.1, forward strand.
GAAGGAATAGGCAGAGATAAAATAATCTGGAGCAGAGAGCGGAACAGCCTCGCTGCAAAGATCCCCTGGCTGGAAGCACAAAACACGAAATGGTATGAAAATACAGTTTCGAGAAAAACCACACAGCAATGTGTATTAGTGAAGCCAATTGGAGCGACGAATCCTCAGAATACCACATAGAGCAAAATGCCATCAACTGGTATACAGATGGTTCGAAGTCAAATGACGGTACTGGTGCAGGGGTGTTTGGACCTCGTACCAAATACATAAATCCATGGGAATATTCCGAAATATATTCCAATCAGAGGAACATGCAATCGAAAGATGTGCATAATTCAACTTCGACAGGATTTATCGCAAAAAAACGAGTTGGTATCCTGTCAGACAGCCAAGCAGCTATCAAGGCCATTAGCTTATACACCATTAGATCCAAACTGGTATGGGACTGTGTGGAAAATCTAAACTAGCTCACCTAACATGCAAAATAACATTAATCGTAGGTTTTATAAATTATTTGTACAATTTTGATATTCATGATCATCATCATTATGATCATTAACAGAAAGATTAACGCTCTTAGAGTCGTTTACTATTAGACATAAGCCTCTAGTCTCCCTTTTTCCATTCTGCTTTGTTTTGCGGTTTGATCATCCAGTTGATGCGGATGCGTTTTATGTCATCTGACTATCGAGTCGCCCTCTACTTCGGAATGCCTCATTTTGCGGCTTCCATTTCGTTAATCTCCTGGTCCAGCTGTTGACTTTTAGTCTCGCTATCTGACCTGCCCAGCTCCACTACAGCATTGTGATTCATTCAAGGGCGTCCGCAACACCGCCCCTTCTACTGATACTTATGTTAGATAACTTCTACAGGTCCTCTCCATGGCACCTGGCGCAGTTTGGATTCTGTTTACTGACCTTTTTGTTAATGTTATTATTTTAGCTCTGTAAGTCAATACAGGTAAATGCAATGATTTTTGATCTGAAAGTATAATTCATCTTTCTAAATGCTGCCCAGCCTAGCCCTATTCTTCTCGTAAGCTCACAGTTTTGGTTATCTCTTCCCAGGCGGATTTCGAAGCCAACATATTTGTATAGGACTTGTTCTAGGTTTGGGTTTTTCAGTGTTAGATTTTCACTCAGTATCAAGTGGGTCATGAATTTGGTCTTACTTGTGTTGGTCTTTAAACCTACCACTTCAGAGGCTGATTGTAGTTCAAGTAACATGGTTTTTGCGTCGTCTGGGTTATCGGTTATTAGTACGATGTCATCGGCAAAGCTTAGGTGGTTTAGCATCTCACCGTTTATATTGATTGCGAAGGTCTCTATGTTAGTATTTTTGAATATGTATTCTAAAAGGATAGTAAGTAACTAGGGGGACATGATGTTTCTTTGGCGGACGACTCGTTCTATTGAGAACTTGGAGGTATCTTCGTGCAGTCTGATGCTTGCGCTGGCGCTAGTGTACACGTACTTTATGATATTCGTATAGAGTTGGTCTATTCTGCATTCCGCAAGGGATGTAAGCATGGATTTTTCAGTCAATCGTGTCGAAAGCCTTTTCGTAGTCGATAAATATTAGCATCAGGGGCTTGTTAGTGCATTTCACGATGAGGATTTTGATAGTATGTAGGTGGTCATTAGGATTTGTGCTATGTTTGCATATTAATAGAAACTAATTTCGCCTACCGAATCTTTACTGACAAATAATTTTAAATACACCACTTATTCCTATGCCTATTAATGTTTTTTTTTAATTATAATATTTGCTTTAAGCTAATGTCTAGTTGAGGTTCCATCCACATTTATTATTTTGCTTATTTTTTCGTGTCCTATCCTTCATTTAACTAATGATTGTTTAAGTTACTATTAGAACGTTTTATGATTCCTTTATAATAGCATTAAATTAATGTCTTGCGCTTGTCACGGATTTTGAAAACAAACTGTCAACTAAAAGAATAAGAACACCAAATTCTGTCACCATAGACAAAAAGGCAAGTTTTGTTACCATAGACAAAAAGCAAGTGTAGTTAACGAACTGGTGCCTCAAAGCGAAGTCAAATCCGAAATTTGTGTTGTTTCTAAACCGCCGCCTAAAGAGGAATCCGAATTTGCGCCAGATTAGGTTGGGGTCCCCACATCCTTAAAGAGGAAATCGAACTCGGACCAGACTAGGTTGCGGTTATATCATGCAAATGCTTCCGAATTAACGAATCAGGCTTCCTAATTAGGAACGGAACCGGACGGGCGTTAGTAACCGGACCAGCTCGGCATGCCTAATTCGTTCCAAATAAAAAAGTAACTGAAATAAAGAAGTGAAAGAAGTTGAAAAATTAAATTACCAAATACAGACGCGTAAGCCTACTGGACTAATCAAGTGCCTACTGGACATAAAAGGCAAAGTACCAGAACAGCTTTTGTTGGCAAGAATCGTCAAAGAAGCGGGAAAAAAGCTGGAAAGAAATCAGTACGATTTTTGAGCGGGCAAATCGACGACTGACGCAATGAGAAAACTCGAGGAGATTGTATAAGACACGAGAAAAGACAGTTACACACGTATGAAGTACACATTACTAATAACACTAGATATACGAACACGCTTCTAACAGCGCAACCTGGAAATGTACATTAAGGAAACTCGAAAAATGGAAGAATAACCCTCCTTAAGGAAAATTATAGCAAGTTATCTCCTGGAAAGATAAATCAAAATTGGAGCTAACATTATGATGAAAATATCAATATTAAAATATTCAAAGTCGAGTAAACGCAGGCTACTAAATTCGATGGTGAATTCCAAAAGAAAAGAGATAGCCATAGAAAAATGATATTAAATCTAAAGAATAGCCAGCTCATACAGAACAATTTCAACAGAATGTACAGATGTACAGCAGTATAGATAATAGCCGAGGTCATACCCATAGATATTTTAATAGAGGAAAGGGATAAGAACTACATACATGGAAATAGGGGAAAGAAACGTGAGATAAGACTCAAGTCGGAAGATAAATGGTGCCAAAGATGGAGTACTGATACAGTAAAAGCAAAGTGGACAAAGAGGTTGATTAAGGATCTCAAACAATGAATTAACAGAAAGTTTGGAGAAGTGGGTTTCTTCCTGGCGCAGGTCCTGGATAGCCATGTGTGTTTTTCATAATACCTATATAGATGTAAACTAGTAATAAATAAACTAATAATATAAAGAGATAGTAATCAATGCATGTATTGCCAACAGATAGACACTGCAGAACACACTATATTTTACTGTGATTGGTGCTCAAATAAAAGAATGTATAGTAAATACATAGGCAAAGATTGGGGAAGAAGTTAATGCTGACAACATAATTGAAATTATGTTACAATCAGAGGAAAAATGGAATCACATAAAAACATGATTGATAACATGATGATTGACGACATTATGAAAACCAAAACCGATGATGAGAGAAAAGAAAAGCCCTACGGCAAAATGCGGAGTAATTAGATATTTCGATAATTCGTCGATAATTCGTCGATAATTCCAAAACCTGGAACTAACGCCTTACAGTTCTAAGCCATGCCCGAACTGGTTACAACCATGGCAGCAATTGGAGAATAACGGGAGTACCAGGCACTCCTCGGGATTAACCGGAGTCTTTGAAATGTTTCTCCTTTCGCGTAATAAACAAAGATGGACCATGTACACCGAATGATGGATGGAGGAGGATTGTAGAGCACAATGATAGAACATCGCTGATCAGTTTAAATCTTATCCGTAATAATAATTATATTTACATTTAAATACGTACCAATTTTTTAAGACAAATTTCTATATGTGCCCATTTACACCACGCCCTTCTTTTTGCGCCAGGCTTATTTCAGTTCATTTTTTAATCGGAAATGACGTTGACTGACAAAAATAAAGTTAGATCAAGAAATATCTACATATATGTCGTTATTTAACAGTTACAACATTTTGACAGATAACAACGTTGAAGAATTGAAACAGAATTATATTAGGTGCAACTAAAATCTATATTTTTCTTAAACAGTTTCCATTTTTGACAATTTCAAATTTTTTAGAAATGTATGAATAGAGAGCGCCTAAAAATATAAATGTGTTTTCGTTAATGTCTCCTTTTGTAGAAAAGTAAAACTAAAACTTTTGTAGTAAAACTAAAACTTCTTCATCGGCAGTCTATCATGAGACATATTTGAACATGAGACATATTTGTTTGAATTTATTTCCATTCTGTTTTCATAAAATGTAATACTAATAATTATTTTTATTTTGTTTATAAATATTTTATTTAACAAATTTAATAAAAATATATTGTAATGGCAGAATGAAATAATATAAATACATCTATATAAAACAACAAATAAAACAAACATAAAGAAACATACTTTATATAAACTGTAAATTATTTAATCAATAAATAAAACTAATTTTTAGTACCACATAACTATTACAGGAAAGTAACCAAATAAGGAATATATAAAAACCATTTTACGCAAAAAAAAACAAATTTTAAAAATAAATAGAAATAATTCTCAATTATCTACAGATATAAAATTGCGCTTTGAATATTTGCCACAAATTGCCACAAATTGAACCTCTTTCAGCTGAGGTAAGTGAAGCTATTTGTCGTTTGCCTTTGCGGTCGAGGAATTGGTGTATCTTGCTTTAAAACTGTAAGCCCTGATTCCTCAACGTTGTATATGTAATTCGGAAGATAGTTATTTTTAGCATAGTCGTCTTCAAGTAGATCCAAAAAGGCGACCACATTTTCTTTACTGAATCCAACCGCACTTGAAAAATACGTTCCAGAGGGTCATCTTAAAGATAGTTTTTCTTTGTGACGTTTTTAAAATAGATTCAACCACCTTTTTCTGGCTATTCCGCAATCACGGAACGGATTTTACAAGTGATTACGTGTTGCCAACATATATGCCAATTCAGCGAACATCGTTTCTCGTAAGCCATAAAACTAGATCTCCATCTTTAAAATATATTCTACTAAAAACCTTTCAAGTTGGTCACCTAACACAGCTTTTCTGACTAATGTAGTGGCTGCAGCCTCTTCTGGAGATAGTTCACTTATCTGGCATAAGCGAAACTACGTAGATCACGGTATATCAAAGTGTTTCCCAATTATCAAATAACCCATTTTTGTTCTATAACCATTTTGGAATGGTCCATATTTGGATATCACAAACTGTCCATATTGGCATTTTTAACGAAATTAAACTTATATTCATATTTTTAAACTAAACAGAACAAAAAAATAAAAAACATCTAACACTTTCAATAAGCATTTAAAAAATGATGCAAAAAATATTATATTATTTACATTACGAAAAATACTTAATATTAGGAACCATAAAAAGCTTTCGAACAGCGAGAAAACAGTCTCACTGCGGCTAAAGCTTTCGATCGACTAACGAGTTGAAACATATACGCGCAGTATAGTGTCAGAAAGAGATCCCTGAGACCACTGCTTATTGTCTCTAGCGGTATTTGTTTCCGAGAAATGCCCGTATTCCACATAAGGTATACAATTCCATATTTAGTTACTTTCCTCTAAGTATTAATATTATTAAGTAATATATTTACGTATTTAATCTTCTTAGTAATACGTGACACAACCGTCACAGAAATTTCATTTCAAAAGCGCGTAAAGGTTACAAACTCATTTTTTAATAACTTCTACTGAACACTTTTTTACAGCATGAAACAAAACTCATAAATTCAATGAACTGTCGCTTTATATTTACGTTATTTTAAATCCGCTTACAGCTTACTTCGGATTAATTAAAGTACAATGCAATGGACTGGGTACAAGGGAACATAAAATCATGTTTTTTATCCTGTACTGCTTCGTGTAAAAGCATTTTATTGCTTTTTTAATTTAAAAAATTTACATGAATTCTAAATACTACAAATGTTGTCAAGAATACTTAATATTGTAGAAATTACCAGAAAATCTTAATTCAACCAATTAATAATAACTTGCTTGAAAGTTAAATTAATTTGCTTTTTTGAAATAGCTTATGGAAATAAGTTAGAGGAAAATTAATTATTAGTTTAAATTCAATTTTAATTGAATTAAATTTTTATTTATTTCTTTGATTCAAAAATTTATTAAAATTGCATACAGAAGGAAACAAGTACTAGTACCTTTAACATGTTGTTCTTTCAACTACGCATCGCAATACATCTTCTTCTTCTTTCGAATAGGCCTACTTTGGACCACGCTTGTTCAACTGTTGGGCTTTGACCTTTGCCCAGTATTGTCGCATCTTCTGCCACACCGGCAGAAACTCCTTTCTCTCTTCTATCCAGGGCGTACCTTTCTTACGCGGTTTTTCCTGAAATTCACGACTTCCTTCAGGGTGCGTCTCACAGACTGTCTGTTTTTGAGTTCTGTTATTCCTAGTTCTTTAATATCCTTCTCGGTTTCTGTCAACCAAGTGGTACGAACCTTCTTGTTTTGCCAGAAGGTGAACAGACGGTTGGTTAGTCGGTTTGGAGGCAACCTTGCAACGTGGCCATAGAAAGCTATCCTTCTTTTCCTTGCACAGTCAGAGAGCATCTCAATATGTTCGTAGAGCTCAGAGTTATTCGGAATTCCCCATCTTCCTTTGCCGGGCCTACGGTCTTCCTGAGGATTCTCCTCTCTCTGATTTCCAATTTCTCTACTAGACCTTTTCGGTTCAAGGAAAGACACTCTATAGCATACAGAGCTTTTGGTAATAAGACTGATGTGTAGCGCTTAAGTTTCAGGTTGCGTGACAGGCATTTCTTATTGTAAGTGTTCTTAGTCAGTCGATAGGCTAGTTCTAACTTGTTGACTCTCTTGGATAATGATGCTCTTTCTGATAAGTTGGGTCCAATCCATTCGCCGAGATTCGGTCCTCGATATTTTGTATGTTGACCATATTTTGTATGTTGACTTGTTCTCAGTCCTCTTGATGTTTCCCTGTTCTAGTAACATCTCTCTGTTTGCTTCTCTGATGTTGATGAAGAATTCTGTTTTCTCCAGCGACACTTAAAGACCCACTTGGGCAGACTGTTTTCTGAGGCAGTTTGCCTGCATAGTTGTCATCTCAAGAGAATCAGCAAACAGTGGCATGTCATCTGCAAAGGCCAGGCAATCTACAACTAGTCCATCGTTCTTACGTCCCAGGTAGATACCACTCTGAGCACCCAAATTGTTCAGTTTCTTGCTCCATTCTCTCCTTTTTCTTTTCAAGGACATAGGTGAAGGGAAGTGGGGAAAGTCCATCTCCTTGTCTTACTCCAGTTTTTATTTTGAAGCTTTCTGAAATCTAGCCTCTAAACTTAACCTTGGAATGGGTGTTGGTCAAAGTTTCTAGGATGAGTCTGCGGGTTTTGTTGATTAGCCCTAGTTCCTGGAGTACTTTGTTAAGCGTTTCTCGCAATAACAGAACTCATAATGACGGTGATGTCTCTGGTTTATAAGAGGCTATTGAAGGTTCTAAAAAGAATATTTTTATGTTCGGTAACTTATAAACAAAAAAATATTTTTTCTTCGCTAAAAGTTAATATTTATAGAATTTAGTTAGTAAATTTTGTTCTCAAAGCTCATGGAAGAGGTTGTCAAACATAGATTACTGAAATTATAAAAACTGTAAGCTTTAAGTTGGTGGTACCTGAAATTAAAACTTAATACATTGAATTGAAAAATTCACTTTGTTTTTGCCACACTTATACTATGTATAAATGTTATACAACTTGTTATTCACAGTTATATAAATTTCTACACATATCACGACTTAAGTTTCGACGTTTGACGGTCATTTTCAAGTCAGTTTCAAACACTACATACTCACACACAAAATTCTCAGAAAGATTTACGCGGCAGTTAATGTTAACGGTATTTTGATAAAGAGAACTCAAAACGAACTCTACCAAAAGATTCACACGATAAGGGACGTATTCAGAAAACGCCGAGTACAGTTTTTTTTATACACACATTTACAGGATGGAAAACTCCTATGCTCAACGTCATAGCACAGAGTAAATGTGGCACTGAGTGGTTGACCGAGGTTCAGAGGGACTTACAACAAGTCAACATACAAAATATCGAGGACCGCACTGAGTGCCGGCATAAAATAAAATATGTTAAGTTTGAGGATAGACCATCACGACAGCCTGGAAGAAAATGGACAGCTGAGCGGAAGAAGAAGCATTCTGAGAGGATGAAGAGATTTTTGGAAGAGAAGCGGAAAACGCCAGATGACGAAATCATGTATAATCAAGTTCAATCGCTCTCCTAAAGGGCAACAATCGATTAAATATATATATATATATATATATATATATATATATATATATATATATATATATATATATATATACACTGCCGACCATAAAATTAGGCTCACTCCCTAATTTGAAGTTATTTTAAAAATTCTTAGATTTTTACGTGTTTTTTCGGTTGTAACAGTTTACTAACTGATTGCTTGAATAAAACAAAAGGTTTTTCTTTTTCAAAGTTTATTGAAAGTAATGAAAATGAGCAATTTTAATTTTATGTGCTAAGTAATGAAAATAAACAAGTTTACCTTGATATGTTTTTGTTGAAACAAAAGAAAGTTTAAGGACAGCATAGCATTAGTTTCTGTGGTGTCGTCTGCCTGTTGTAAATTGTTGTCATTGTTAGTGTTTTGCAATGAGCATAAATCTCGTTGTTGCGGCACAAATTGTATGGCGGCGGTTCGAAGAGACTGGTCTGCTTACTCGAGGACCTTGTTCAGGCCGAGGCAAAACTCCAACAGCTAAGGATCACCATTTTCTCGTTTCTAGTGCTTTGAGAAAGCGAACGGTCACGGCAGTTTCCCTTTGAAATTATCTGCGAGAAGAGAGCAATGTAAACATAAGTGAGTGGGCAGTTAGGAGACGACTTTATGCTGCTGGATTATCTTCTCGAGCTAGAGCTACTGGACTACCGCTTTCCCGTGCACGCCGGATTGCGAGGTTGAATTTTGCACAAGAACACTGACTTTGGCAATAGCGGATTGGAGACGCGTATTGTTTTTCTATGAACCGCGATTCTGTCTTACGGGCTCAGATAGACATGTAAGAGTGCGTTTACGACAAGGCGAGAGATATTCTCAAGCGTGTAATGCAGAGCGACTACCATTTGGCGCAGGATCAGTTATGGCATAGGGAGGCATATCTTTTGACACTCGCACGGAGTTAGTCTTTATCGAGAATGGGACGTTGACTGCGCATAGGTATCTGACAGAGGTTCTAGAAGACCATGTTTTACCATTCATGGTTATTCTTGGAGACGACGCAACATTTATGCATGATAACGCACGGCCCCATACTGCTCGGATAGTTACTGAGTATCTTGACGAGTGTGAAATCACGCGATTTGTTTGGACAGCTCGCAGTCCAGATTTAAATCCAATTGACCATATTTGGTATGAGATGGGAAAACGCTTACGGAGACATGTGCCGGCGCCCAGAAATTCTAGAGAGCTTCGCGACATACTGGTGCAAAATTTAATCCAGAGGATGACACGTCGATTACAAGCTGTTGTCACTGCCAAATGAGGGAATACTCACTACTGAAGTCCTGTTGTTTCAACAAAAGCATATGAATGTAAAGTTGTTCATTTTCATTACTTAGCATATCAAATTAAAATTGTTCATTTTCATTACTTTCAATAAACTTTGAACAACAAAAACCTTTTGTTTAATTCAAGTAATCAATTAGTAAACTGTTACAACCGAAAAAACACGTAAAAAACTAAGAATTTCTAAAATAACTTCAAATTATGGAGTGACCCTAATTTTATGCTCGGCAGTGTATATATATAAATATATATATATATATATATATATATATATATATATATATATGTATATAAAAGGTACTCAAGGAAATGAGCCACCAGATTAAAGTGGGTTACCAAATAATGGAAATAGATGGGAAATGGGTATCATGGATCAAGGTAGCAAAAATCGAGTAGACGATCAAAGAAGGAAGGTACAAATACACAACGGCGGAACGGAACGGATAAATGTGAAGTTAATGTTTTGGAATGTGGCAGGACACTCAGGAACAAACTGGAAAAGGTGGACGGGTCTTTCATAGAATTCAATAGATAATAGATAACAATAGATTTGGAATAGTTGAGCTAGTGGATACCTGGGTTCAAGAGAAGGAATGAGAAGTCTGTAAAGAGAGACTCCCCAAGGAGCAGAATTGGAAGATGTAAGGTGTTGCGGTTGATTTGTAAAGTGTATTAAGTAGGATTGGTTTATGTATATGGGTATATAGGGTGGCAAGATTTCTTTGTTCTTTTTAATGGGGTTTTAGTTTTAGTTTCATGTCTTTGTTTGCTTATTCCGAATGTTTTGTATGGTTTTGTAAATTATTTTTATTAATTATGCAAATGAAGGTTAAGTAGTATATAGTCTTGTATTCGATGTGTAATTTTCCAAATACAATGTGGACAGTTTTAATTCCCACATTTAATATTCTTTTACAAGTTTCTAGAGTTGTTTATTTCTTACTCCCAGTATCTTAATCTTATTATTTTGTAGTTCTGTTTCATTGATTCAATGATTAAATTATTATTTTTTTTTGTTTTTTTATTTTTTTCTATCAATTTGTTTCACCTGATAATGGCCGATCTCGTCACACACACACGCTCATTTCCTTATTTCTTTTCTGGACACCATAGTTTTCAGAGGAAATGACAATAAAATAATAACTTCTTAGTATATGAAACCAGGAGCCTTGGGATGGCTCCTCCATCCAAACAAACAAAATAAATCTGGTATTTGGAATGAAAACCAGAGTCATAAAAACTAACCATTTCTCTCTAATGAACAATAATTTCAAAAGATTATTTATATTATTCGTTAACTGTGGTTATCCTCCCATATTATTAAATAAACTTTTATTTATCCAGAGTGAAGATAATCATATTAAACGTCAAAAAAATTCGGCATTCCTAAGTTTCAAAAAGTATTCAGAAAATATCCCAATGTACAATTGGCCTACAAAAAAACTTTGACCATGAGATGATCTTTACCATATTCAAGGATAAGGACGAGGGCACTTGTCAAATGTAATGGGGTTTATACCATCTGATGTTCGTCAGTTACTTAACTAATGTGTAAGTAAAGTAACTGACGGACAAACTCATCAAGTCACAGCGCAAATCGTTATCTACGAGCGTAATGTGGAAGAACGTTGCTTATATGACGCAAACATTCACTAAATCAGGATTTTTTGAAACTTGCTATCTAAATATGTGAAAAGAGATGCACAACTTTCTTTCTAAGATGTCTATATATCAGAAACGGAATATGTTTTGCACCGTTTTTTTAAATCCGATTAAAGTGTCCGGTAAAATTAAAGTTAATTTTAGTTAAAGTCCGGTAAAAATTAGGGGTTGAAATTTTTTATATCCTATATCGGTAAAACTGAATATGCCTCAATAGTAAAAAAGGTAATTAGATTCCACTTACAAAATAGGGAAAAACGGGTTTCATAATTTTCCGAAAATCTAGCTAACCGAACTAATGCAAATGCGAGATACTTTCAAAAACTGAGTATGTTGAAATGAGAATGTATGTTGAAATTGAAATGAGATATGAAAATTTATATTTAAATTCATTTTTAAATTACTATTTTTAAAAATTCAATCAAAAGAGGTAAAAATTAATTATTTAAAACTAATGCTCATTTACGGATTCGACAGTTGACTTCTAACATTTGATTGATAGTTTATAATTACAATTTAAAAGGCAAATTGAATTTAGAAATGCAAATCGTTTCATGACTCCACATACGATCTTATTATTTTAGGCGATAGATCGTGCCTATTCCTGATGCTATTTATTTATTATTTATTTATTATTTATTATATATTATTATTTATTTACAAGTAACGTATTGTGGCTAGAATATTACATATTTCAAAGCTCTAACCGCTTAACCTACGAAACCTTGAAAATGAAGTCTCCGCACTCGGCCATGTTTAACAAGATTTGTTGCAAGGGCAATTGTTGCGAGGGCCGGTTAATATCAAGTTGAAAGGCGCGTCCGGCCCGAGGGCACGAGAAAATCGAGATAAAAGTTTGGAGGCCCTAAAAAATTGATGGAATAATTCTATTTCAAATTTGGGATGTTTATTCAGGTGCAACTGCAACTATCATACAGTGTGTTAATCTGCATTTAATTTATCATAATTTAGAAAAAGTTTCGGGCAAAAAACAGAAAGTTCGCTAACTTGCGCATAACAGAAAAAGATTATTAGTTATTTATTCTATACAAAATCTTGTGCCCTTTGATATATTTTATGTTAATATCCATAAAATATTCTAAATATATAAAAAAATCTTGATTTTCGATACCTCTCCGAATATCATTCCGAAAATACAGATTATACTAATATAATTCATTATGAAATTTAGTTTCGCAAAAGTCAGTATACCTTAACAAGTTAAACAATTTTCAACCACCTAAAAAACAGCTTCTTATATTATAAAAAAGAAATATTATATCATAAAAAGGAATAAAAGAAGCGGAATTAGTTTTCGATTTTTCTAAAGCTTAAAAAACGTTCAAATTTTGAAACACTTTTTATTAATATTGTTTCAAATAATAATACTAGATAGACTGTTAGATAATATTAAACTCGAGTAATGACTAGATATTACTAGACAACATGATTCAGAAAATTTATTGGCTGCAACAAGCAAAAGTTTTAAAATTAACCACTGGATGTAATACGTGTGCAATGTTTGAATAAAATCTATTCGAAAATACTGAAGAAAATTTATGCCAATAAATATGCCAAGTTATGCTAATTTTATTTAATTCAACTTTATTTATCCGCGTCTCATAACAAATTTAAAATTTACGGTCTATCTGAATATTAGTCTACATATAACTCACAATATCAATAAACATTTGGTAATCGTTTAATTTGACTGACATAAAAATCCACGCGTGCAAAGTCGCTAGACTACTAATTTATTCACAATAGTCAACAATAAATGTAAAAACACTTATTATTGTTGGTAAAATATCCTTTAGTTTATTTTCGCTTTAGAACAGAGTTACTGAACCCGTCGGGTGTCTAAATGGGCGACACGAATCACTAACCCTTAATTAAATATTCGGTAATATATGCTTTGAAAACCTTAAATAGCAGATCAGCTAGGTGCAACTGACATCATCATCATCGTGTAGTAGTCGTTGTTTGTTGTTGAACATAGAGCTCTTCTAAGTGCTTCCATGTCTCACGGTTCAGGGCCATCAGTATCCAATTCCCAGCGATTCCCCTTAATCATCGCACCAGCGTATCGTGTAACTCTATTTCGTTTGTTTTCTCGCTGTAGCCATGCTGATATTCTTTTAGTCCACCTGTCTGATGTTCTCGCCATATGACCTGCTGATCTCAATTTCATTCTATTTATGTGTTCAACTATGTCTTTAACTTCAGTTCTTTGTCTAATCATATTATTGGGTATTTTATTTCTTGATTCCAAATTTGGCTCTCTCCATTGCTCTTTGACTGACCAATTGTTATTATAAGTAGCACGCATTGTTCATATACTATTCTCTTCAGACATATAGGCATATTACTTTTATATACCTCTCGAAGTTTGCCAAAAGCAGTCTAACCCAAACCTATCCTACGCTGTATCTCGTACGTATGATTGTTCTTCCCAATTTATATTTCATGCCCTAGATATTTGTATATATGCGTCTCTTTTATCTCGGAGTCGCGTACTCTGTGGTTTTGTGCAAGCACTAGATTTGTTATTATTTAGCTTTCACTTGCATTAGTTAGGAGACCGACTTTCGCTGAGATCTGTATTATTTCTTCAAGCATCTGTTTTGCATTGCCGATGTCATCTGTGATAAGATCGATATCATCTGCGAAACTGAGGCGTGTCAACCTCTCGCCATCGATATTGACGCCCCTTTTCTCTCAAAGCAATGATGTTATTGCGTATCATCGAGGACAGCTGTGAAGAGTTTAAGCGAAGCGGTGTTCCTTTATCGGACTCCTCGGCATACTGTAATCTCGTCTTTTGTTTCATGAAGTTTTCCTGTTGTGGTGGCTTTACTATATATGTATTCTATATGCGTTGTCTATCTATAATCTATCCTACACTGCTGCAGTGCTGCTATTGGTGATGTTAGTTCTACCACGTCGAATGCTTTATGTAAATTAATAAATACCAAGGCTAAGGTTATACTGTATTCCATATACTTTTCTATCAGGACTTCAATTACTTGGAGTCTAAATTACATACCAGAAATTTAATTTTCCTTCCAGACGTTTGCCAGCGATTTTGGTAATTAGCTTATACAAATGGCTTATGAGACTTAATGGTCTATAGTTCTCAAGCTCGGAGATATCGCCCTTTTTATAGAGAAATATCATAACGGCGTTGTTCCACTGCGTCGGGATTATTCCATTTCAAAGGCATACGTTAAATAAATCTCTAATCCATCTTAGTAGCGTTTCTCTTCCAAGTTTTACAGCCTCTATCATTATGCCGCCCTCGTCCGGGGTTTTATTATTTTTCATTTCTCTTAACGAGTTTCTGATCTTTTGGTCTTAAAGTTATTTCAGGAATATCCGCTGATCCTTGGTTAATTATCTTCTCTGTTTTTTATTGCCACACGTTGGTTGTTCTTTATTTTCAATCTCTCTCTTTCCATATGATAGTTTTCTTCGCAATACCTTCATATTTATGTTCTCTTCTACAGTTTGCCTTATACGTTCTCTATTGAATTTTCGTATATATTTCATGATTTCTTTAGATACTTTTTAGTTCAACTATCTCAAGTCCTCATTTAGAGTACGCTTCATATTGTTTTATAATTTCTCTTCGTAAGGATATCCATTTAGTATATTTGTTTCGTCGGACCATCTTTGAAATTTCCCTAGTCTACATTAACCGTTGCCCAAACCATTCTGTGGTCACTTCCTATTCTACAGTTATTCAACAACAGATATATGATAGTAGAAACAAAGCATTTTACAATGTATTTATTTAATATTTGTCATAATTTGCAAATGTTTACATTTCAATTTTGGTTCGTCATTTTAGATTTATTTTTAGTTTCTTGTTTAGATTTGTTTTTGTTTATTTATTAGAATAAAATAGTCTCTAAGAATTAAGTATTCTTAAAAACTATTTTAACAAATAAATTAATTGAGGGCCTAATCTACTCCTACTGGGAAGCCAATAGTAAAAATGCAACTTTAGATATTGTTACTATGAGCAATCAATTAAAAGAGGGGCAAGAATTTAGCTATTATACACAAATAAATTATATAATCAGCAAAATTTCCCACCTTAAAAGATATTTAAATACTAACCAGCGCGATTTAATAACTGACAATGGAAAGAGTTACTTCAAAATAACAACGAAAACTATCCGATATAAATATGTTACACGTTTCGAGAAAATTGTGAAAAATAATTTTTAACAATATTCGGGTTGACGAGAGCATCATACAAATGTTACATATCTTGTAAATATTTGAAGCAGATGTGGTTATGGGACGCTTCATCTGTGTATCCATTTTAATATTTTAAAAGAAATTAAACAATATTGTAACTTAAGAAGTGCCACTATGAATATTTTTTTTTCCGGAGATTCAAACCCGTGTAGTGTGGGGCTCTCTGATCGAGTTCTTCGTGACCAGCATACCCACTAAAACCCCTCCTCTGTCTCTACACTACACTCCACCCGGAACTGCGTGAGCATTACTTCAGGTGGGTGGTGGTGTTTGTACCAATTGTTTCCTTATCGTTCTTTTTATTGTCCTTTACTCGTTTCGATTTCGTCTTTCGTCTTCTGTCGTATTAGTTATGTAGTCGTGTGATAACCCATTTTTCGGTCTTTTCGTCTCATATCTAGTCGTCCATGTTAGCTTCTTTGTGTTTCGTGTGATATTATAATCGCCTTCCATTCTCTCTCCATTTGTTCTTTTACCAACATGATTTCGGTTATGCTCACTTTTATTGCATCCCAGTTATGCCCACTTTCTAACATAACTTCCATGATGTTCTGTTCTTCTAGTTTTGTACCGCCTAGTGTCTCCGCGAGTCGAGTTCTTTCGTTCTCTGATTCTATACACATGAAAATAGTGCGTTGTACGTTTTCTGGGATATGACCGCAATAAAAACACTCCGCAGTGTCTCTTTTTTTAAACCGTTCGAGGTATGCGTTGAAGCACCCATGACCAGTGAGCGCCTGTGTAAGATGGTAACTCATATGTCCGTGTGACCTTTCATACCATGCTGTTACGTTAGGGATAAGTCTGTATGTCCACCTGCCACTGCCACTATGAATCTACTTGCATAAGACGTATTGAAGATACACTGCTAAACACGTGTTGGTCACACCATAGACCTTTTAAAAAATCTTCGTAAATATTTTATGAATAGAATGGTTGCGACAGTTACTAAGTGGTAATTCACACTTATATTGAATTAAAAAATTCACTATGTTCTTACTACACTTATAATATGAAAAAATGTTATATAACTTATTGTTCACAGTTATATAAATTTCTACACATATCACGACTCGAGCTTCGACTGGTCATTTAAAGGTCATTTTCTTCGCTTGAAAATGACCTTTAACAGTCGAAACTCAAGTCGCGATATGTGTAGAAATTTATATAACTGTGAATAATATGTTATATAACATTTTTACATATTATAAGTGTGGTAAAAACACAGTGAATTTTTCAATTCAATGTAAATATTTCAGTTTGGACATGGATTCTAAAACAGACATTTCAATACCATTAACGTTTTCCTTAGACAGGGTAAGGAAAAGTAGTTGGTGATAAAAATGAAAAAAAAAACAATTTTTATAGGATTTGGCAACTAAGCAAAAAATTACTTTTGTTTCACACAGTCCTGTAGGTTGGTGATACTAGGTAGGAAATTTGGTGATAGAATGGAAATTGTCTATATAATCAGATATTTTGAGCTTAAAATAAAAAATGTTTGACTCTTTAATAAATATAATTTTATGCAAAGATCACATCTATAATATAGCTGTATCTCGGGTACATACAAGTATCGATGCGCGGCTCTCATGGTATGGCGTTAAACAATACGAGCAATAGGTCCATTTGGCTCCATTCCTTTTTTCAAAATCAGCTGAGTACAAGACCTCATATAATATACACTCCCAATCATCTTCTATCTCTTCAATTTTCCTTTTTTGCCTTTCGAGCAGAGTTGCCTATATTGAGGACTGAGGCTGAAAGTTTTCTTGTACTATATTTTCATTTGCATTAGAACTTGTCGGTGTTAAGCATTACGCTCTACTCTCTTTTTTTTGACTTCTCTGAGCGTTTTTAATCTGTAGGTGTTTTTAAAATGTGGTCCACTGTAAGTTTAGGACTTTATAAAGAATTTTCAGATGCTGTCTTAGTCAGCTGCAGAAGAAGGTCCTTTGCCAGTTTAAGCTGAAGATCGTAATGATTCTTTTGAAATAACATTTTCGTTTAAAGGGCGTACGCCTTTTTTTACGCATTCTCAATATTCTTTTTAGGAAAGGCGCTTATAGATGCTGGATCCATAATGGAATGGAAGTTATTACAATTTGGAGTATCAATAGGGTTATTGTTCATGTACCTATTTATTCTGTCGCGTCGGTAACTTTTAAGTGACTTGAATAGACCCACGCCAAGAGCCTTGGGAAGTAAATATAGAAACTTGGTTATTTTACAGAACTTTGAACTTCTGGTCTAATAAGTGCAGAATGTGACTTCATCAGCAGGACCACAAGTCGTTTAAGCTGTATGGCAGTAATAACCAAAAATCAACCATTACAAAAATAATTGCGACTAAACCATCCTTTGGGAGATAGTTCGAATGCGTAGTAAGAGCATCATTTTAAGTGTATTGTTCCACCTAACACCCTTAAATACTTTTACCAATGCTGGTAATAATTTTAGATGATTTAACTACATACGATAACCCAGTCTCGTCACAGTCCCAAATTAGAAGTGGTGTGTCCTGGATTGCGAGTTTCGTAAGAATATCATGTAGTTTCGAAAAGTCTTTGTCTTTGGCATTATATCATTATTCATGCCCTATAGGCTGAAAATTTTTTTTTTGGTACACGTAAGCAAAAATTGTACCTACTTTTAAAGCTATTCCACCACCAATTGCTTGTAATGCAATTAGCTGATGGCAAGAAATTCTCAAGTCGAACCACTTCAGCAAGATCAGAAGCATATTTTATAATTTGATAAACGGTTAGCCCAAAACCCAATTCTTGCAATTTTTATTATATAATTGTAAAGCCTTAACTCTAAATCACATGTCGGTGCATAAGGCCACCATATTTTTCTTATATAATCCTCTTCATTTCTTAGGTAACGGTTCAAGGTGCTCCATGAGACTACTTATTCTTTGTCAGCTTTATATATGGATTTACCTTTATTTCTTACTAAACTGAAGAGGTAAAGAGGTACAAATAGAACAGGTGATTTGGTAATGAAAAAATAACCATAAATTCAAAATAAAACGCATTCACGAATTGCTCAAAATAATACCTTTCTACCTTTTCTACCTTTCTCTATATTAGAGTATACTGTCTAGTTCATTTTTAATACAAAAAATTTGTCGAAATTTAACCTCTCAAAAACGTATCCACAAAGTTGTCCAAAACATTAAGAAACAACGGTCACAATTATAATAAAAACTTACCTTGACTCAGTAACAACTTCACTACAGCTTTTTTAAATACTCGTTAGTTTAATGAACGTTTTTGGTAAGTTTTAACACTGAAACACCAATTATATCAATTAATGTTAACGAGATGCAGCTCACATTTACTAAAGCAGGGTTCGGCAACCCGCGGCCTGCGTGCCGCATGCGTCTCCTATATATATATATATATATATATATATATATATATATATATATATATATATTATTAAGTTGATTAAAGAAACAAATTAAAATTTGGTTTAATTAAATTTTATTATAAAATTATTTTTTTTAAAGCAAAGATTCTGAAAATTTGCATCAAATTTTGTAAAGAAATTTCATGATAGAACACACAAAATAACAAACCATCACCGCATTTTTTTATTTAAAGCCATGTAGTTTCTTTAGCTTGTGACGAGTCGTGTGACATTAAGGCTACTCTATAAGTTGGATTAGTAAGGCGATATGTAAACTTCCAAGATATTCACGAGGAATTAGTTGATTAGTATTCGCTCAAAAGACATACCTGTGGGGAAGTACATTAATTCAATATTAGAATTTTTGAGGAAACATTAAATTGAAAGAAATGAACTAATAGCTATTGCCTATATATGGTGCAGAGAGTGTAATTGGTAGAAATATCATATTAAATCTTTCTCGTTGTCAAAGATGCCAAAGATCTATTGCCCGGTGTTAAACGATGACGGTTACTTACAAAAATTCTATTTTGTTAATGACATGGCAACTCATTCATCTCAATAAGAAGTTGCAAGGAGAAGGCAATAAATACAGCACATTCACTTTTAAAAAGTGTACTTTCTTGAAATCATCTTTGTTTTCTCAACATATCAACAATGAAAATATAATTAATTTTTGCAATTTCAAAAACCATCGAAAAACTGGAAAGTGTTACTAACACTAAGTACTTCTAGTATAAGTAAATGAATTCCTTTGCTAATCGATTTACAGAGTTTAGAAAGGAAAATACAACACTGCAATTTTTGACACATCCAATTGCTGTACCAACGAAATAAATTAAATTTTTTTTCAAAAGGTTGATAGATCTGAATTTGAATTTAAGTTTAGAGCTTCTAAATCAAAATATTTTTGCTCTTCACTTTTGGTCAAAATTTACATTTTTACAGACAGAACTGGAAAACTTGGAAAGAAAAAAGATCAATTTATATTTGAAACATGCTTCCTGAAGGTTAGAATCATTTAAGCTCGTGGCATTTGGACTCGGGCATTCGACAATTTTCGGATCCACGTATTATTATGAGTAGATTTTTAAAAACGTGAATTTTCTTAAAAGAAAAATATGATCCCTGCTCAACGACGTTAGACTTAATAGTTTAAAACTAAGACTTCAAATTAAGAAACTGATACAAAACACATCTGTGCATCAATTTACTTGTAGTACAAATCTCTCACGTTTTGTTTATTTTTATTAAATTGTATACCTCCATTAATTGAGGCATTGAGCGCAAAAGCGGACTAACCCCAACACATATAAAACTGAGTTATTTGTCATGCAAAATAATTGGATTATAAAACATTATTTTTCTTCGAAACGTTTTTGCATTTGCTCATGTTATGTAGCTTCTGATTCTATGCAAGATGTATATTATTGGAAACAGAACTAGTTAACCCAATATTTATTGAAAAACATGATTTTGATGTGGGTTAGTTCACTATTGAATTGGCTTGTTATAAATTTTTATGGGATAGTCCGTTAACAAATTCATTTAAATGCTAGAGTACGACTTATTAAAACCAAAACTTATTACGAAACTTTATTACACATCTTCTTCACTACACAAATCAAGTACAGGTACCACATTTACGTTATTGTTGGTGGTTGCGTGATAAATAGGTGGATGATATATCCAAAAAACTAAGGTCTTTCTTTTTCAACAGATTTATACAGCGTCCATTGGGATAAAGTACATCTATTTTTGATATCAGTTTGGAGTGTTTGCCGATATCAACTTTATTAAACAGCACGTCAATATTGTTTGAATATTTGAAATATATTTTAAACGATTCTACTCTCACAAAACGCAACCATTGAATTTTTAACCACTCCACTTTTGATTGGTCCTCAGCAGATTTTCGATTTGTTATATTCCGCTCAAGCAAATCTAGTGTTTAGCCTTTTGGAATACTGATTTTTCGATTATGTATGAGATTTATTAAGAACTTTGATCATTGTAAATAAAAACGATGACTGTAAGTCATCATTTCCTAGCTTATAAAACTCGATAAATATTTGAATTTGCCGCTCTTCATTTATCTTCAAATAAAACTTGTTACAGCAACGGTATGCACCTGTTTTTGGTTGTTTTTAGGTACAACATTACCCTTTGAATTAACATATTCTTCACCATGTGCATGCTTTTGTTTTCTCTGATTCCGCATCCAAACCTGTTCGTTCCTAACACGTTTTTTTTCCTTTCCTTCGTATACCACTACTTTCATCTACTTCCAATGAATCAGGATCCGGTATACTTGCAGAAGACCGGCTATTCTCATCAGATGGCATGTATTGTGAGTTTGATTCTCGAAAATTATCTGGCTCCTCATCAGATTGAATTATAATACAAAAATAAATATTACCCTGCATTTCCTCTCTCATTTTTTGATTGTGTTGTCACAACTTATGCACAATATTTGTGTATAATACAAAAATAGTGGCTTAATAAACTTAAAAAACTTCTACTTATTTTCGCAATGGCAAACACATTAACCTATCTTTTGAACTACACATTCCCTCACATATTTGTACCTGGACTGAGCAAACACGAACCAACCAACTTTAGTCCACTATTGCACACAGACAATATAAAAAAACTTTCAATGCAACAACTCATTTTATTGTGCCATCTAATTTTGATTAGGAAAATGTGGGTTAATTCACTTTTGCTTCCAGAATTCAGAAAGGAATATAAAGTAAATTAATGCCAAAAGCGCAAAATCAGAAAAAATGTGGCTGTCCGCTTTTGCGCTCAATGCCCCAATTATTTTACTATATGTGAAAATAATAGTATTAAACAATTAGAACGTTATTATATATCATTTTTATACTACTAATCGGCTCATTGCCTGCGGCTTTTTCGTAAGATGTGTAATTTTTTATAAGACAATGGCTCTTTACTTAGAACAAATTGCCGACCCCTGCACTAAACAATGGCGCTACTGATGCACTATTGTCCAAAAAGTTTGTTTACTAAACGCAGAAAAGATGTGGCGGAGCGCGTAGTATAAATTTATCCTCCCCATACTCGTAACAACTCGCTAGCGCTGTCTCTCAAATGTGCTTGCACAGGGAACTGTGTGGATTTCTGTTTAAAAATATCATCAAATTACTTACATCACCGATATACCGATAGGGTAAGGGGAGACCCTATCGTGCAGAATTCAGAAATCAGAATTCAATTCAAGAAAATAGTTTTTTTTTTGTTTTCATGTATAGTAGAATGAATATGTTTCAATAAAGAAAACCCACAAATTATCACCGCGGAATGTAACTACATCAACGATTGGATCCGAAGAGCGATTAGTTTCTTTATTGAAAAAGAAATTTCATCAATAACCCATGGTCGAAGTAGAGGCCGTGATAAAAACAGAAATTAATCTAGTGAATTATAACTAAGCACGAGAACTAAAACACGAAAAATTCAAGTCGCCTCGAGGAACTGAACAGCAATTTTAACAACGTTCTTTTATATTCATCGGTGCGGCGAAGCGAAGAAAAATTTCTGGATAGTTTTTTTTCTCCTTACAATTAGAAATTATTTTGTGTTTGCTACAACAAGTTCAGGAGGATTTGAGATTTGAGATTGGAGAATTTGCAAAATAATAAGAATTGTCTGGTGCTTGTATAAAATCCATGTATATAATCCATGCATGTAAAATGCATTACACCAAGGTTGTAAAAAAAAGTTCTTGTAACTTTTTAAAACAAGCGGTTCAAAGTATTTAAAAAAAGTTTTTCTTTTTATTTTGAATAATTATTCATCAATTTCTAATCGAATCGAATTATATGGGCCAATTATAATTCATTTCCAGGTTATTTTAAAACTCGGCTGAGAAAATATTTAGAAAAATCTTTCTGAATATTATATTTTATTTTTTGTGTAATTTATTATCAATAAGTACTGAAAACTGGCAAATGTAACAGATACACTAGATATATCCTAAAAAACATGCTCTTGTATCGGAAAAGTGAAAGATGCAGGGTTAGAACTTAAAAAATAAATTCAAGGATGAGAACGTGCGCCAGCGTGAGACTGAGGGATTTAAGGAAGCTCAATCCTAGATTTCAAATGTCAATCTCTGCAGTTCATTTTTTCAGCCAACTTAATCATCCTGAGATCCTAAGTACAGAGACAAGAGCCTCACTAATGAAGATATTTTGGAAGATTTATCATTTATTGATGTTTATTATAGAGGCGATGCCTATGTTATAAAATAAAGGGCGATAAAGATCATATAGTAAAACGCCCAACCTGTAGAATGGTGGCTGTAATTAAAAATTTAAATTAATATCCAAACAATGGACTTAGTGACAAAGTTTCAAACTGTTGCTTGAAGTGCAGGAATTGAAATATTGTTTTTAATATTTGAATTTATTGATTTACGAGGTACGAAATAAACTTACGATTGGTACCGAGACAGTTACAAAATCTGTCGCAGTATTTAATTACCTAATTTTTTATTTTCATTGAGTACGCATAATCATAATCTGTTACACAGTTAACAATAAATGATTTTTATGGCGGGTTCTTTCTTCTGTCCAGAGTGACATCCATCGATGCACAATTCTCTGTTTATGGTAATTACCTAATAAACACACAATTTTTATTGTTAATTAATGATCGTTATTTTATGATTCAAATTCAGAAAGGCTAAAACCTAATCTAACCGTATGGTCGATATCCATTTGTTCCCTTTTGGTGACAATAAAGATTATTATTATTATAATTATCAAATTCAAATGAGAAATACGACATAGAGCCAACTTTTTAATTTATTTAGAGTTATTTAAGTTCTAAATAAGTATTAGTTTTCCTTACTTCCAGGTCATTCAGAATTAAAAGTTTTATACTATTAAAGGCTTTATACTTCGTTTTTTTTAGCAACCTTCCAACGCTATCAAATTTACAAAAGACGGAAAATTTTAAAAATAATTTATTTAAAACGGCAGTTCGTGCAAAAAATGTACTTTTGAATGAAAAGGGCGTTACTTTTTATTTTTAGAATACATCGCTATCATCCTTCACCCCTTCGACTACCCCGAAAAACGAAATTTTAAATTGTTTTAATTTGTATTACATTTTTCTGGGCTATTACACATAACATTTTTATAAGGATAAGGATATAAATATTAAATATTAAAATCCTTCTTGGTTTCAAATTTTGGCATAGTTGCTGTGGAATCTAAAGTGTCTCTGACAGACTCCGTCCTTTCTATCCGTGTCACATACTGTCTTGGAAGCTTGCGTGACAAGTTTCACTGTCCATTCAACAGCTTATGTGTGACACGGATAATCCTTACTGTAGGAAATTATGAAGAACTCAGGTTGCTCTATAACTTGCTTTATCTAATTTTCAGATAATCTGTAGTATCGAGAGATTCATTATAAAAAATATTTTGCCAATCTGGAAGTTCGTAATAATCTGCAGCACCAAAGTTAAAATTCGGAATAATGAAACTTCGAATGCCTGTATTATTGCCGATGTTATTATCATTTATAAATATTGTGTGAAATGCAAGGTTTCTAATATGCTTTCGCTCGTCCCACAGCATACTGAGCAATATATTTTCGGGGTGGCCAAAGTTTCCATCTTTTAATGACACCGTGCACTATAGTTTACAGTTCCTCTCGTAAGTACTCGCACAACAAGATCGTTTCTTTAAATGTACCATGAATGCAGCTTGATATTAAACCACATCGGCGCATATATTTTTACTATAAATGTCGTTAATGTTATATAATGTGCTATAAATGACGTTAAGCTATATATAAACGGAGGATTCTATAACCGGTAGTTAATCCACCGAGAATGATTAAGTTTACCAGAGTTACGTTTAAAAATGCTACCGACCAAGTGCCCCTCATAATTACTTGGCATATATTGTACACTTAGTTTTGATCTGAGCTTAACTAAACTTTGGTAACATAGCATAACCTAGCTCCTGATGTGTGCCAAAAATAGGAAAATCTACCAAATTTCTCGTCTTTAAACGACATTTTTATACAATAAAACTATGAAACTTGAATAAAAACTAGAACTATGAATACGTGAACTTATGAACTATCATCTTAAAGACGTGCCGCACTTCTTTGTGTGGCTTTCATAACCTGACTGGTATGTATTTCTAAGTTTAACATTGTTCGAGCTTTCGGCGACAATTCTGTCAACACGAAAATAAAATGTTTTATAATCTGTTCTGTACTGTTCTGCGATTACACTATCAACTCTACCATAAAATATTTTCAGAAATATTTCTTATTAAATTTTCAAAAAAATTAATTTTTATATTTTAAAAAAAAAATCACAAAAATTACGGAATTACGGATTTACGGCGACAAAAATGGAATTTTACAATGTCTCACAATTAAGCAAAATCACTTAAATGTATTGTTAGATAACCAAGCCATAATACTATAAACAAACAAATGCGAAAAACCAATTGCATTGGTTGTGGGAACGTGTTAAACATCGCTTTTGTCCCTTAGGTACCAAAAAGGAATTAGTTGCGCTGGATTTTATTTGAGTAACTACGTCTGTTGTGTGTTTGTGTTAAAAAATTGTGAACTTTTTAAATATGGAGAATATAGCTTCACGTATGCATTTACATGTAATAATATCAAATTTGTAGAAAGTTTTAATCAATACGGTTAAAAAAAAGTTTTGTTAACGACTATCGTAAATTAAATTTTTTTTGTAAAAAACTGCAATAAATTGATTTCTAAAAAAAGTTCCGCATAGCTCCGTTAAATTAAATATTTTGTAAAAAAAAACAAATATTGACAATTCTAGAAAAGCAAAAATCCCGTCCACATCGTTCCACCTTACTGAGAATTGCACCTTTTTTCCAGGTAGTCGTGATGACCACCATTTGCAAGAGAGAACGTTGAATAGAAATGAACGATTTTTTATATTAAGAGATGAAAGTTTTTATAAGTTTTCTTTGTTAAAGTGCAATGAACGATTAGTACAATACGTGTTGGATAAGTTTTGTGTCAACGACCCAACTGACAAAATTTGCAGCCAACGAATGTCATCCTGGGAGACAGAGCAAATCAGTTCAAACATCTGCCCATTTGTACGATTTTAGACGGCAAAACAGTTAGCGTCTTAACTGAAACAGAAAGCACACAGCCATGTAATTTGTGCAAATCAACGCCCATAATCATGAACAATATAGGAAAGTTGAAAGGAAGAGACTGTGATGAAAGGTTATATATATTTGGCTTTTCTGTTTTCCATGCGTACCTACGAAGCTTCGAATACTTTCTGCATATAGCATATAAATTAGAATTAAAACAATGGCAAGCAAGAGGACGGGGAGTACAAGAAAAAGTGAAACAGAGAAAGAGTAAAATTGATCAGGATTTTTATAAGGAAATGGCTCTTGTTGTCGATTTACTAAAACAAGGTGGTGATAATAGTAATGACGGCAACACGGCACGAAAATTTTTCAAAAATTCGGAAGTGGGTTCCCAAATCACTGGTTTAGATAGAGATTTGTTTGAAAGAAAGTCCAATATTCTAACAGTGATATCATGTGGACATTACGTCAAAGAGAAAGAATTTAAAATGTATTGTTTTAAGACCGCGGAGTTAGATACCACACTTTATGGATGGTATAAAAGAGTGCCAGTGTCTATAAATTATTGATGCATGGGGCTGACATAATAATGTCACTTCCATTGCCTGTAGACCTCCTCTCAGAAGATGTTAGAGGCTAGTCATAAGACTTACAAACAGCTTAGACAATACCACTCCAGGAAAACCTCAAGAATTAAAACGAATACGGATATTTTGAACTGGTTACTTATATCATCAGATCCTCTAATCACCAGTTATAGGAAAAAACCCATAAAGAAAAAATAAAAATGGAATGAGGTAGTTTTAGGAATGCTTCGAATGCCCAACTATCTCAATGAAGAATATTCACGAGAATTTACTGACGATATCGTCAGTGATGATGAAGTAGGTGCTGATAGTGATGCTCATTGATTTTGACGAAGATCGGTTGTTAAATTGTAAAAAAATTTCACTTTTCTCAGAAATATATTTTTTCAACTTAAATTTGCATTTTTAATCAATCGTGTACATCTAATATAGACTAATTTTATACTAGAATCATCAGAATGTCATCATAAGGTAATATGTGAGACAAAAAAAATTGAAATGAACTGTATTTAATTTTTGTCGCCGTAAATTCTTAACCCGTCCCAGTGTGCGGCGGAAAGGTTTATATCAATAAAGAACAAATTTTTAACTTTATGAAATAATCCGACTAGAGTTCAATTTTCCAATGCTATTGTTTCCTTCGTTCATATTTCGTGCTTGGTGGGGAAAACGAACCTTAATCAATTTATATTTATGAAAGTAAAATTATTTTTCTTCATCTATAACAACTTTCCTCCCACATAGGCATTTCGAATTTCCAAAATCCAAAATGTCGCACCGCCCTAATAAATAGCTTCTAGTGCATCTAGGTTTTTTTCAATTACTTTCTTTTAAAAGTATTATTTCTTTCGGGTTATGTCCGGTTTCTATTTTAAGTAATGCGAGAGATGATCTATATGGATCACGAGATTTTACCTGGTATAAAGATCGTTAAATCACGTTGTGTTTGTCCGGTATAGATTTTGTCACAATTATCACATGATATTGTATATGTGCCCGATTTTTTATTTTTTTCTATCTTGTCAACGGAGCTGCCGAGAATTCTTTTTATTTTGAAAGGGTTGTGGAAGATCGGGGTAAAGTCAAATAAAGTAAACAAGTGTTTTAATTTATAATATATTTTGGGATGGTAGACGATTTTAATACATTTATTTTGTGATTTCTCATCAATAAGGGATACCGTTGAGTGCTTTAAGGTTTGTTTTGTTCGGTGTTGAATTAAAACCAATTTTATTAATTTTTTTCGGTAGCCATTTTGTTCAGCAATATCTATAATTTTTTTCATATTCTACTTTAAATTTATCAGAGGTTAATGGTATGTTTAGAAATCTATGGACGAGAGAGACTGGAAAGCCGCTTGTTTATGGTTTGTTGGTGTTGAGGAAGATGAGGGAATATAACTATTTATTTGTGTGTTTTTTTTTTCTATGAATTTCGAATTTAATATAGTTATTGCAATTAATTAGCAGGATGTCTAAGTAGGCTAGTTTGTAATTATTGTTAATATATCATCTACGTATCTGCACCAGAATTTTGGAAAAATGTGGTATTTTTCTACAATCTGGTTTTCCACAGGGTTTAGAAAAATATTTGCTAAAAATGGAGAGAGTGGATTGCCTATGTCTGTGCCAACTGTTTGTTCGTAGTAATTAATATCGAAGCTAAAAATATTCTGCGCCATGCATAATTTTGTCTACCTAATATATTCCTCGAAAAACTTCTTTTCTAATATTATTTTTAATTAATAATTCTTCAAGTACTTCAATTGTTTCGGGAATTGGATTATTTGGAAACAGAGATACTACATAGAGGGAAATTATTTTGTATCCGGGATTTAAATTGAGGGTTTTTAATTTGTCTATTGTTTTGCAACGAACAATTTTTGAGAGGAAAATCGTTTTCCAAGTTTATCATTTTGAATTAATTAACAAGCCATTTAGTCAAATTATAT
Source organism: Phosphuga atrata (assembly GCA_944588485.1). Lineage (NCBI taxonomy): Eukaryota > Metazoa > Arthropoda > Insecta > Coleoptera > Silphidae > Phosphuga > Phosphuga atrata. The sequence continues at coordinate 32,604,324 of OX155898.1, forward strand.
GTAGTTTGATGTGAGTTCGAAACTATTGGACTATACGTGTTTCCTGGATTATGTATTTTCGGTAAACAATACATTCTAGAGATTTGAAGGTTTTCTATCTTTTCATTTCAATTTTCTATCAAATAGAATTAAGCAATCGGTTAAGGTCTTATCTGCATTTCTAATATATTTTGGTAATGGTGACTTATGAATCTGTTCGTAAGTGCCCTAAAATAACATTTGTTCAAGGTCTTTGATATAGTCCTTTCTGTTTACAATAACAATTGGGTTGCCTTCATCGGCCTTAAGGTAATAAACATCTTTTTTTTTCTTACTTGTGACGCAATTTTGATTTCCTGTGTTCTATGACATGTATTACGTTCTAAAGCATTTTTCAAAATAGTCTTACTCGCGGATTGAATTTCTTGAGCTATTTCCTTATTTTATTATTTTAAAGCGGTTTGAATATCATTAAGTTGGTCTTCCGTAGGAAATTTTGGTGGAGTTAGTGCATAAATACAAGCCTTTATTAAGCAGATTTAGTTCTTTTTCTGTAAAACTAGTAATGCTTCTTTTGAATTTTCGAAGAAAAGTCCCAAGTGTTTCATTATAAATATATAAATTATCAAAACTTTGTCTTAAACTTGTTTTTAAATACTTAATAAAAAACATTGTTTTAGTTCAATCTAATCAAAACACTGTCTAAAACATGTGTTTTAAAACAACTTGTATCAATCATGCCAAACCCTGCATTACATTAGAATATAATTAATTAATCACAGCTCCAAATTCAAATGAGACAAAAAGTTATTTTAAATAAAAAGAGGAAATGAATAAGTTTCGAAATCAGTCGTTGAAAAATACATGATTGCACAAAAACGCGTTCAGCTGTTAGTTAACCTTTAACTTCCCGGGTCCTGAATTTCCACGAAACTACCGCGTGGTGTATTATATATACCACATGTATTATTTTGTGACTGATTACATATTTTATTGTATGGCGATAAGAAAATATTAGGCTAATTATTAGGAATATAACAATACGTGAATATAATAATTGATTATAAGCAAAGAAAAACTAATACAGTCTTTTTCTTTTGGTTTTCCTCTTTTGTCAATTGTATTTCCCTATTTCTCAAAACTATTTCCTATCTATATTAAACAGAGTGCTGTGTTTGTCACACAATTTCCTTTTTTGTCAGAAGTGTTTCCTTATTTGTTAAGTCAATTTCTCATTATTATTAAATCACAATGAATGCTGAAAGAAGACAGAACAACAAAATTTCCAACGAGGTACGTACTCTTATTATCAGAGCAATGAACGATGGTAGTTCGGCAGTCCAAATAGGACGGCAATTCAATGTTTTGCCAGACACAGTAAGAAAAATTTACCAAGTGTATAAAAAAAGCAACGAGATGAATAAGAAAAGTGTTGGGCATCGCCCCAAAAAATTTCATCGAGAGGAGCAAGCAGAAATCTGCAATTTGATTGATGAGGACTGCACCTTGACACTAAAACAAATAAAAACCAAATTATTGTAGCAAAATTCACAACTAGAGGTAAGCTTATCGACCATTAACAGAGCGTTAAAAGAATTTAACTATTCCGTAAAACGCATTTCCTTTGTGCCAGAAAGGCGTAACAGCCCAGATACTATGCAAAGTAGGTTTGACTATTCTGTTCAATATAACAGAATAATGATTGACAGAGAAAAAATATTTTTTATTGATGAATTTGGAATTCAAGTGAATTCTAGGAGATCGTATGGAAGATCACAGAAAAATAATAGAGCCAACAAAGTCAAGGCCCAATTAAGAGGTCGTAATTATTCGATTGCTGCTGCAATGTGTATGAGGTCACTATATTTGTTCACCATTCAAGATAGGTCTTACAATGGAGAACACTTTGGGGAATTCTTGACAACTTTAATTGACCACTTAGGCGAAGATCATATAGGAGGAGCATATTTTGTAATGGACAACGTCAGATTTCATAGAACGGAGGAAATTTAACAATTGATAAGAGCACATGGACATGTTCCAGTATTTCTGCCACCGTACAGTTCTTTTTTAAACCCCATTGAAGAGCTATTTAGCCAATGGAAAAATATCATAAAGAGAAGTCAGCCCACGGATGAAGATCAACTGTATGCACAAATTCATAATGCTTCTGAAGCTATAACGCAAGAGTATTGCCAAAATCAAGAGAACTGAAATTTTCAACTAATTATGAAACATTTCTTTTCTAAGTATCACGTTAGTATTAGTATCGTTATTATTTTTGTTATCCTCTTTTTTTCTAATAAAATTATGTCTTCAACTGTTTTTGTTCTTGTTTGTTTAAATTAAAAAAATAGAAGAAAACCATTTGCAATAACGAGAAAAAGTTTTATAGTCCGGTCATTTTAGACATAAAAATAGTGATCAAATAAAAAAAATTCCGACAGAGCCAAATCTTCGTAGAGACCTTAGGTTTACCACAAGGAATAAAGTGTCAAAAGTTCCCATCAGTCCCATGTGAGCTTAGGGACTTATTCAGGGCCCAAGGTCAAAATTTTAGGTTTTTTGGATTTTTCTCGAAAACGGTAAGTTTTATCGAAAAAGTACTTCAGAGCAAAGTGTAGATCTTAAAATTCTCTATAAAAATGGTCCCTATGATTTTTTCTCTAAGACCCACTATTTCCCAGATATTGCGCTTGTAAGAATCACGTTCTACATAATATGCACACATTTCCACACCACCTGTGAGGTAGTGTACTCGGCGCGTTTTTTTTAACGTGGCATCCCCAGTAGGCCTATTCCACGAACCTTTATGACGTTATTTTCAGGAACAATAATTATTTCATAGTATGAAGATTATTGATATGGGTTACTGAGTTTAACTGTCGTTCTAACTTTTTTTTATTACTTTAATCTGACTCATACTCTTCATATTCAACTTCAACAATCATGTTTTCTTCAATTTCTTCTTGTTCTTCTTCTTCTCTTTCCTCTTGATGAACGCTTAGAAATTGTTCAAAAGAAGATGAATCAGTTGTCTCTTCATCAAAATCACATGAATCTTCCTCTCTTGTATTTAATTGAACATTTGAGCAAGAGACACCTTGGCAATTGGTACACGCTGGAGAACACTGCAACCCTACTTTTTTACAGCCACATTTGGCACTACAACCTTTCTTGCAATTGCAAAAAATAGTGTTAAGAAGTTTTTCTGGAGCAGGGGGCAGTAAAGTTCGAATCGGTTCCAAAGCATTATTTATCAATTTCCAACCCCAGTCTTCAGGGTTCAGTTCATTGCCTTGCCATGTCTGAACTTGATAGTATACTCGAAACAAATGTTGACTAGCAGATGCCGATGTTGGAGGAAGACAAGATAGCTGTACTTGCTTTTTGTTTCGTGTATATTTTACAAATGTTAAATATCTGTACGTATCTATGCAATCAATTTTTTTTGGAGCTCCATAAACGGCAAGAAGAAACCAAATTCCTTTAGTAATTAGTATTTGAGGTGAAGAATTAATTTCTGTAAATACTTTTGCGCAGTCAATCAAATCATTTTTTTCAAATAATTTTAATACTGAATTTTTGCCCCTTCTAAACATTGCTGACGTAGTATCGCATCCGGTTATCGCATGTAAAAATAAAATAAAGTTTTGGCATTTTGGATAAGCTGATAAACTTTTAGAAGAATATATTTCTGCCCGTTGCTGCGCCTTCCCAGGTTTTAAAAAGTAAATAATTTTATCAGATGGAGTCCTTGCAGTGAGTAGTACTAATAAATCAACATCTTCACCCACTACAATAGTTGTATTTCTTGCATTAAATTGTTCTATTGCTGTTTCAATTATGAGGACATCGGCGTCATTCGGAGCTTGTTTCACGGCAATATTTTCAGCTATTAATTTGTTACTCAACATAGAAATAAAACGAAATTTATTATTAATGTTTGCAAAAAAATGTTGTTGATTAACTGGAACTGTCATAAATTCGTCAAACATTATGTCGGTACCTGAGGATGTTTTTGTAGCACGACGACGTTGTTCTGCAGCTTTTATGTTCTTTGTTGTGTCACTATAGCCATCAAATACTACCGTAACTGTATGACCATAATGTCTTCGTAAATACTGAACATATTTTTCAAAAATTACGTTAAAGGTTTCTTCTCGATCCCACACAACGTGATGTAGTAGATATCCTCCATCAATAACGTAAGCAGCGTTTGTACAATCAACCTCAGCATTGACTGATTGAAAGCAATTGTAAAGAGCCGACTTCATTGTTTTACGCATTCCAGCTGCATCGAAGAGTGACAACGGGTAAGGAGCTAAATCATATGCGAAAAATGACACTCATTCGTTGAAATAATAATACTGGGTCTATTGGTACTTCTTCGTCGTGAACTTTCACAGTGCTACTCACAGCTAAAAGAGGAAGTACTTTATCTGTGCTTTTCCATTTTATATGATTGAAAGTTTGACCAGTCATTTTAGACATCGAGGCAATTCCAACTTCACGAGCTTTATGACAATTAATCTTATCGTCGCCAACGACTCCTGAAGCAATAGATAAGATTTTGTTAATTTCGGGAAAAGGATCATGTGATGAAAACCAGTCAAGGAGTATTTTAATATCTTTTGCATCTTTCTTAACTCTCGAATCACTCGCATCTACATGTTGATCTGTCGTGTCCATTCGAACATTAGCAAGAACTTCCAACTCGTCACACACTGTGTTCATTGCATGCTTTCCGTAAACCCATTTGCTTATTACACTTTCTTTTGTACTTCGTCCTCGAGAAATACCACCATCTGTTTTCATGGATTTCATCATTGATTGTTCGATAATCATATCTGTTGAAGTTCCACAACTGAGTTTATCAGAACGTCGAACAGTGAAAAATCCTTCAGTAAACCTTCGATAAACACTAGGATCAATTACCTCCTCTAATTGAAGCATATTCTGCAAGTATAAGTGTGCAGACTTAGCGTAAGGTAAATGCCCCGATGCATGGAAATAAGGAAGCATTTCTTTAACGCAGTTCAAATGAGCTTGCCAATCTCCCATACGTTCAGCTCTTATAAATTCTTTTGCAATGGACACCATCCGAAAATACTGTACCCATAATTGTGCAGTTGGTCCTCGTTTCTGATATTCCATTAACTTTTTATTAAATAAATCAAGTAAAAGTTCAGATATTTCCTTATCATTTTCAATGTCATAATATAAAAGAGTTTTATCGAGGATATTTTCCACTGTAATTATAAGATCTGCATCCATACCATCATCAATAGCTAGTTCTTTTAATATTGTTAATGCTAAAGTGAGCTGAAGTAACGTGTGAGCTCGAACTGCCCTCGCGTAAGCATGGCCATTAAGCATTTTCTCTAAAGACTTAGGAGCATAAATCTCAGAAAGCACTACTTTTAAACCACTTCCTTGCATAATATAACCTATTGCGCCGAAAAATGACATTAACAAATGAAATCCTCCCAGTCTCACTATAATCTTTGATAATTCCGATCCTTCAGGTGCAGCAGATACAATTTCGCGAGCTTTTGCAAATAGAGGTTGATCAAAAGTAATTATGCAAACTGTATGGTTGTGACGTTTAGCATCTTCTAAAGCACAAAGTAAAGTTGTGTATATCGTATTGTAATTACTTGCAGGCTGTTGAACAAATGGCAGAATTGAAATTTTTGATTTTGAAAAGTCTACAATATTGCTAGTCACGTGTTCAATATAACCATTCCAACCAGGTAAAGGAAAAGCTTTACATTTTCCATAGAACCATATCACATCAACTTTTTTTAGAAAAGATACTTTTGTTTCATTTTCGTATTCAAAATCTCGCACATTTATTTTGCTATATCCTACTACGCCAGTATTTTGATAAACCTGTATAGGTACATGAGCCTTGGCTGCAAAATCTTTAGCTGAAAGGACTTCAGTTACTCGCGGCATCGGCTGTTCTAGTAATACTGAATCTTTGGGAGTTACAATTTGTATAATACCCATGATATGAAGCGTATTATTACCGTCCAAAGTATTTACATTAATATCAGCATTATCTGCAACATATTGAACAAATGTGCCAGTTTCTGGTGATAAAATGTGAGGTGGGAGACTGAAAACTGCTGAACACTTGCATCGATTAAAGTTGGCATTCCACGACTGACCACAACAGTTTCATCTTCAGTCAAAAGTTTATTACAAATAAAGCAAAATTGTGACATTTTTTTTTAAATATTAATCAGCACTAACTTCAATAGTAGACGCTTGTAATAAATACGTATACTCACTCGAACTGCTCGTACAACACTAAAAGAAGCAGGTATACGTGAACGACACCACATGGACAAAAGAATAGGCAGATGTTTTTCAAGGCCAGATGTTATTCAAGTAGAGGGGATTCGGTAAGGGACCGGCGGTCATTTTAGAGTAAATTTTCTTAGAATAGTATAATGTATACATAAAAGAGACACGAGTAGGCATTTTTGCTTGCTTGAGTACCTAAATATGTATATACGTGGCATATGTGTGCATACTATGTAGAACATGATTCTTACAAGCGCAATATCTGGGAAATAGTGGGTCTTAGAGAAAAAATCATAGGGACCATTTTTATAGAGAATTTTTAAATCTACAACTTTGCTCTGAGGTACTTTTTCGATAAAACTTACCGTTTTCGAGAAAAATCCAAAAAACCTAAAATTTTGATCTTGGGCCCCGAATAAGTCCCTAAGCTCACATGGGACTGATGGGGACTTTTGACACTTTATTCCTTGTGGTAAACCTAAGGTCTCTACGAAGATTTGGCTCTGTCGGAATTTTCTTTATTTCAATTGTCTAAAATGACCGGACTATTAACAAATAGTGAATTTCATTTGACATATTACTGTCAAAGTGACGTAAATAAGAAATACTTTTGAGAAATAGTGAAATACATTTGACAAAAGAGGAAAACCAAAAGAAAAACACTGTGTGTTTACATTATTATTTATTCGTTTCGTTCGCTGTTTCGTTCGCCATTTTTGCATGAATTGCATGTAATAACTGTGGTCATATGTTGTTTGCAAACTCAATTATTGCAACTGCCGTAGATGATTGTTACTTGATTCTTCTTTCTACCACAGATAAGACATCTCACTCATATTTTTACAGGTAGCTCTTCTTCATTTCCCTTTTCTGGACTGTTGTATTTTATCAGGAAACATTTTATGTCACTTGGCAACGACTCCATACTCGCTTCAGAAAGATGCGGCTTCATTAAAGTTATGCAGAGCAGTTTTAAAATTCTCTTCTGTGCTTGTATGTTGCATCAATATGGATAACTGGATATTGATAAAATGGATAATTGATGTGGATAATTATAAAGAAATTGACTATTGATTCCTTCTAAGTTTATCAGTTGAAAAAATATAGCCAATGGCCATATCCTTGTTCTTCTAGATACAGTATAGGTGATACACATTTTATCGACAGTGTTAACTCCACCTTTGGTGCTGTTATATTGCAATATTGTAATAAGTTTCTTCGACATTGGATTTATAGATCCATCCTCGTGCATTGTTGAATTCAATACCACAAATTTATAAGTATTTGAATATCAGTTATCCCATGTCAAATTTCTCTTGGTACCGTTCACTTCCTCTGGTTCCATCTGGTTGCTTTCCGCAATAGTCCAAAAGTCCAAATTCGATAAATAAAATGTTTTCGCATCACACATTACAAAAACTTTTAACCCATACTTCGCAGGTATATTTCGAATATATTTTAAAAAAGTTCAGAGTCTTCCAAAAAGGTACAATTCATCGACAGTCCATCTTATTGTAATATTTATATTGTAATCCATCTTATTGTATCCAACTTAAGAATCTGATTTTTTTGGTTCCTTGTACTTTTGACGTCGAATGTAATTACAAAAAGCAAAAACAGAAATCTATGTTTGTTCATGCATGCCCGAAAAATTTCAGTACCTCTGCCATCGTTGCAAAAAATGGGTGTGATTTTGTTTGTTATTTCCAGATAACAATAAGAGCTGGTATTTCTATTTTAGTTACATCTTTCGCGTCGCTTTTTCCCTTTTTTTACCCCATCCCAGTGTGGGTTCAGGGACCTGCATCCCTTGAAACACTGTTTTCTTATAGGCCTATTGTATTCCCCACAATATTCCACTCAAGCGAGTAGATTCGGACCATGTATTAGGTTCAGAAGTCTACGTGACTAAGAGAGAGCCACTCTCTTATATTCGAACTTCCGAAATTTGCATATTTGTGCATTCGATTATATGTCACATAATTCAATCTGTTAGTATGCTAATGAAAGCATCTACTCCATTTTGTAAGCTGTTGTTTAGTAGCGGCTAAAATAATCACAAGGTTATTCGCACAAACTTTCTGATTCAAAGTCATATTCGCTTTCCTCTATGTATCTGTCAGTACATATAACCGCAGCACACATAAATAATTATTAGGCAGACAAGGCATCACTTGCATGAAAAATGCATGAAAGTTGCATGAAAAACTCATATAATTATTCCATAGAAGAAATTGGCCAATCAATCTTTCTAAACCCTACCACAATATATGAGTTACGCGCTACTATAAAGTGTTTAAAAAGCCAGAAAAGTTCAAGATGTGATGAAATGGCAGTGTCCATTTAAAAAAAAGTTTCTTTCCAGATAGCAGAACCACTAGTACATATATTTAACAACTGCATTCAATATGGACTTTTTCCGGATAGATTAAAAATTTAAATTATTACTCCGGTTCATAAAAAAAGGTGACAAAACCAATATTAATAATTATGGACCAATTACTTTAATATCAAATTTCTCAAAAATATATATGAAATCATTTGAATGCAGATTAATAACCTTCTTAGATAAATACAACTGCCTCTGTATTAAACAGCATGGATTTACTACAGGTAGGAATAGTGATACTGCATGTTTCAGCCTTATTACAAATAAAACTAAGAACATTGAAAAACTCACAATCCCATCTGCAATATTATTGGACTTAACAAAGATAATCCAGTGGATCATATGATTTTGCTCATAAAATTAGAATAATATGGACTTATTGGAAAGGACTTAGAATTCAGAAACACGTTTCTTAGTGACCGAAAACAGATAACAAAAAATTATACAGCTCAAGGTCACGTAAAATCCGACGTGAGAACAATATTGGTATACCACAAGGCAGCGTTGGGTCCACTGCTTTTAACATTGTACATAAATAACCTGTCGCAAATTGCAATAAAAAAAAGAACAATAAATAAGACTGTATGCAGACGAAACGTCTCTGTTTCTAATGAATAAAACAGTTGTTAGTTCATAATTAATAAATAAATTAATTATAACCGAAACAAAAACAAATCGCTGCCGAAAAAATTATGCCGAGGAAATTAAATTGCGAGTGGAGACAATACTATTAAAAGTTTCCGTCAAATTTCTGGATATACACAATGATAATACACTGAACTGGTTCAAATATTCCTCACAACTGACGACCAAACTTAATATAGCGGCATTTGCATTACGAACTCAAACCATATGTAGAACCAAAAATACTAAAATCAATTTACTTCGCTACTTTTCACAGCCACCTCCGATTCGTTTTCGCTTTCTGGGGTAATGGAACTAATACTCATAACTAGGGCAACCAAAAATATGCAAATGCATATATTTTCCCATTCTACTTATAAAAAAATGGTGTTGGTGGAAATGTGTTTCTGACCAAACTATGAATTTAGAGTCCTATTCGTAAGGGCATATTTTTGCATATTTCACCAATAAGAGCATAAATTGCATATTGGCTGTGATAAGACATATTTCGAAGTAACTGCATATTTTTTGTGGGTATTATGCTCAATTTGATTAATATATTTATATTAATTGATCTGCTTTTTGACGGAAATCTGAAGGCGCGTATTAAATACGGCAGTGCTAGAGAAGGCCAATCATAGATAGCACTATTGCAAGACTGATGATTCAATAAAAATTCTGGGTGAAACTTTCAATCGAGTTTCGATTTTACTCTTTATATCAGATGCCGCTCCATACATGGAAAAAGCAGCTCAGGCCATACAAACCAAAAACTTTTCAGCCTTGACACATCTGACTTGACTTGCATAGGGACTTCATGAGTTCAGAGTTTGTGAACAAATTCGAGGAATTTATACTAACGTCGATGGCACTTCCTCCGTAACTAATAAATAATAGATGGGGAACATGGATTGATGCCGCAGTGCACTATGCCGCCAACTTCGAAATTATTGTGAAAGTGTTCAATGTACTGGACGAAGAAGAGGCCGCATCAATCAAAAGAGCTACTAATTTAAAATAGAGCTACTATGACGGTAAAATAAAATTTGGTTTAATTTCCATTGCCTTAAATTATGGATTTCTTAGCCCATCAAAAAATTCGCTTGAAAAGTCTGGGCTACTGCTTTCGAAACACATTGAGGTAATAGAACATCCTCAGCATGTACTTAATGGCGTTAACGGTGAAGCAGCTAACTTTGTGAAAAAAATAACTTTGTGAAGAAAATTGTGCGTGCGCCTATAACTTCGGTTGATGTGGAACGTAGTTTTTCAATGTACAAAAATGTCCTACGATCAAACAGGAATAGATTTCTTAGAGAACTTAAATGATATGTTTGTCATTTATTGTAATAAAAATTTAAAAAATGCAATTATAAAAAAATGAAATTTAAATTATTTTGAAGTTTAGCTGTATTTTTTTTTTAATTTTTATTTTCGTACCTAGAATTTTTTTTATTTTTTCATATATTTTCAGATTTAAGAGCATATATTTTTTTAAATGCATATTTTTAATTTTATAGAGCATTTTTTCATTTTTATAGAGCATATTTTAAGCACTTAAAGCACGTTTTTAAGAGCATATTTTTGGTTGCCCTACTCATAACATATTTATTATTAAAAAAAGCTTTGCGAATAATAAACAACATGCAATTCAGAGAGTCTAGAGGCAGATTTAGACAATCAAATGTATTGACAAGCACGGGCACATATGTATTTGAAAGTCTAAAGATTTCGAAAAAAATCTAGACTAGACGCATGAAGCACAATCTTATTATTCCACATTCCTAGGCAAAAACTAGTGTTATCAACGAAACATCCACATTGTAGTTTCATTAAATTATATAATAATTTGTCCAAACAATTTAAAGAAATTAATAACTTGAATCTCTTCTGTTGACTTTATACAGTTTTTCAGAAAAAAAAAACTGTATAAATTTATTACAAACATTAAACCTTCCAATGTCATGCGAATGTCAGAAAAAGAATGACAATGTCATACATAAATGTGTGTACATTTTTTAAATTAATAATAAATCTACTGGAGCCATCTGGCTTGTCAACTAAGAAGAAAGAGGAATTGAATTTATTATCTTTATTTTTACAAGGCACTATTACATTTTTAGTTAAGAGCTTATTTATTTTCAGCCTAATTTTTATAATACCATTTTTAGGTTATAAACGGTTTTACGGGTCTGTCTTGAAAATATGCTTGTGTACTTTTTACCTGCTGTAAATGTTGTTAATCGTCTTTGGCACTCTTTAACTAAGCTCCGCAAGCAAAAATAAAGCCTATACGTTGTTTTTCTTTTAATTTTTTTTTGACATTTTTAAGATTACAGACAGTATATGTGAACGCAATTATTTGGATGTTGCCATGTTTATTCTTGTTTATATGCCCGTTTATATCAAAAAGTATCCGATCCTCTTTGCTTTTATATGAAAAACTGTAAATATGGCAACATATATATATATATATATATATATATATATATATATATATATATATATATATATATATATATATATTATTTTATAAGTCGGTTTGAAGTTGCATTGATATTTCAACCAGATTTCAACGAACAGCTACAATGTCTCGTGTGGATTTTTTTGGTGTCCTCCATATTTTTGAAATACTACAGGATCCTGACGAAATGATTAAGAAATTGGTCGAGTGGGGATTGATTTCGGCCGAAGTTTCATATAATTGCCCCAAGTGTAGAAAGGGCCACTTGAAACTGTGTCGGTATAATTCAAGGTTAGTTTTTTTAATATTTGTTTATTAATGCCACCATAACATAAATTGCATGCACATTGTAGTTAAAAGACTTAATCCTTATAAATATTTTTTTCTTTTTTCCAAATATTTAGATTTTTGTAATAAAAAATTGCTGACGTTTATGACTGATCACATAACTTATTTGTCCATTCTGAATATTCAGATTACTTTAAGAGATCCCGACTAAACAATTAGAAAACTAATTGAATGGAAATTGATATCAGTCGAGTTTGTTAAACTCGACTTTAAGTTAAGTTAACTTTATCGTTAAGCAAGGTCCTTGCTTAACCTTGTTTAATGTTTGTTTTATCTATTGCGTTATTCCTTTCTTCTAATTGCATCCTTTCTCCCATTAGTTTGCGTCATATAATCCCCTTTTGCATAGGTTCATCAAGTTCCCCTTAACCCTGAGCCCTTTGAAAGGGAATTGGATGTCATTTTACAGATCGCTTTCTATAATATCTTACCCGTCAATCGTATAGAAAGCTTTTACATTAAAAATTTAGTTAAACATAAACGATCCTTTAATTTTCTTCCTGCATTGAAAACACCCACCGTGTGGGCTCCTCTGAAGTTTGTCGTTCAAGCTTCCAATGATTTAGGATATCTTTTCTCTTCCCATCAATTCTCATCTTACTTTACGACAGGCTCATTATCCCTTGGTTCCTTGATTAGTACAAAATATAGCTTGCTTCTATTATCACATGCCGGGGGTTTACTCCCTCTTATTTGATAATTTTGATTCCCTGTATGTTGGCCAAACTGTCAGGGCTATATGACAACGTATAAAAGAACATCTTAACCAGTTCCACAAACATATGAATTCAGCCATTGTAACTTCTCCAACTTCTCTTCCAACTCCCCATTTAGCAGACCCCCATCTAGTTACAGGGTATTGTTCTCCCATCGACAACACCAAACTCCTACATGTTCACCACAAATCCTGTAAGCTTAATCACCTATAGGCACTTGAAATTTACAAAGCCTGCTTAAATCGTAAGTTAACTGTCTTGAGCGAGATCACTAAGTTTTCAACTCCTATCATCACAGCCTTATTAAAATTATAAGTTTCATTAACATAGTCTGATTTATTTTTTCTTCAGCTTTTAATTATATTTTATTTACCTTTTATTTTGTTTTTTTGTTATTGATAGTTTAAACTTTGTAAAGCTTTAGCGGCTTTGGAACTGTTGGTGCAGGATGACAAAAGAGGTGTTTATATATTCCCACTTTTTGGTTTATAGTGGATCGAGAGTTCGCTCTCCCGCGTATGTTGTCTTGATTTATCTGTCCGCTTCGGGGCGGACAACCTAATCTAACCGAGTTTAAACCAACGGTGATTGCAATTTTGGCTTATATGGTTTTTTTTATACTCTGTTTTTTTTAACTTTGTATATTTTGTTAAAGCCTTAAAGTTTTAAAAAAACGCCGCACGTTGGTTTTTGTTGTTAAATGCAAACTCTCAATCCAATATACATCAATGTGGCTTGGACCGTTGGTTTAACTCCGGTTAGATTAGGTTGTCCGCCGCGAAGCGGACAGTTAAATCAAGACAACTTACGCGCGGGAGCGCGAACTCTCGATCCAATATAAGCCAAAGTGTAAATGACCGTTAGTTTAACCCCGGTTAGATTAGGTTGCCCGACAGATAAATATTTATATGCATATCCCGACAGATAAATATTTATATGCATATATTGGCTTATATTCAAGACAACATATGCGCGGGAGCGCGAACTCTCGATCCAATGTAAGCCAAAGTGGCAAAGACCGTTAGTTTAACCCGGGTTAGATTAGGTTGTTCGCCGCGAAGCGGACAGATAAATCAAGACAACATACGCGCGGGAGCGCGAACGCTCGATCCAATATAAGCCAATGTTGCAATGACCGTTGGTTTAACCCCAGTTAGATTAGGTTGTCCGCCGCGAGGCGGACAGATAAATCAAGACAACATACGCGCTTGAGGGCGAACTCTATATCCAATATAAGCCAAAGTGGCAATGACCGTTGGTTTAACCCCGGTTAGATTAGGTTCTCCGCCGGGAAGGGGACAGATAAATCAAGACAACATTCAAATCTCGATACAATATAAGCCAAAGTTGCAATAAACGTTGGTTTAACCACTGTTAAATTAGGTTTTCCGCCGCTAAGTCGAAAGATAAATCAAGATAACATAAATATCAAGACAACCTAATCCAACCGGGGTTAACTCTCGATGCATTAGAGTCAAAGTAGCAAGGATCGTTGGTTTAATCCCGGTTAGATTAGGTTGTCCGCCGCGAAGCGGACAGATAAATCAAGACATCATACGCGCGGGAGCGCGAACTCTATATCCAATATAAAGTGGCAATGGCCGTTGGCTTAACCCCGGTTAGATTATGTTGTCCGCCGCGAAGCGGACAGATAAATCAAGACAGCATACGCGCGGGAGCGCGAACTCTATATCCAATATAAGCCAAAGTGGCAACAACCGTTTACGGTTTAACCCCGGTTAGATTAGGTTGCAACTTGAATTTGTACAAAATTTGAATTTATTTCTGTTTTTTTAGACGAAAGAAGACTTGGGCCAACTTTGTTTTTCTTTTCTTATTTTGAGGAAATCGTATGATGAATAGACAGGACATTATTTGTATTTTTTTTTAGTTTTTATTTTTTTAATTTCAATTTTTTTGTATTTTTAAGATTTCGTTTTTTATTTTTTAAAGGAAATCTGATAATGATTATACTGGACATTATCTATAAGGTGTTTTTTTTTTTAAATTTCAAAATTTAATTTGTATTTTCCAGAAGGATAATTTTAAAAAACAAAAACAGAAAAAAACTTACAAATAATGTCCTGTCTATTCATCATAAAATTTCATCAAAATAAGAAAAAAAAATAAAGTTGGCCCAAGTATTTCTTTTAAAAAAAAAAACAAAAAAAAACTTATTATAGCAATGTGCGATCTAGTCATTGGAGTCATCGTCCGTATCTCGATCATCAGCAGGTCCTGGCTGGGGATGCACGGGATCGTACATCTTGCCAGCCATACGAAAAAATTCCAGAGCGGGATCAAGCTTAAGCTCTCTGCACCGCTTCTGAAACATGTACCGAGCCAGGTTAACGTGTTTTTTGATTCGCCCAGATGACGACATAAAAGATTTAGCAGCCCTCCAAGTTGACTCTATGGCATTTGTATGTGCCCCATACAAATCTCCCCATACGGGATCTTTAAAGTTAATCGAATGATTAACAGTAATGTGTTTGTAGCCAATGTCATTGAGAGCGCTATAGGCCTTTCAGCAGTCACTGATTATCGTCGTACCCGGTTCTATCCACGACTCGATCAGAGGCAAAATAATTTCAGAATCGCGTTTCTCGACGGCTGCTATGAACACCCGACCAGTGCCACGTTCGTAACCGCCGAAAACCCACTGCCCTTCCACTCTGTGACCCCGATGATATTAGCGCTTTCCAAACTTTGATTTATCAATCTCAATGACCTTATTAGGACCGCCGAGTTTCTCATGCTGAGTAAAAAATGTATCGAAGACAACCTCACGGCAAAAAGATGACCAATCAATTAAAGTTGAACTGTTCATCTCCAAATTTATGCCAATCACCACCAACGATACATTTTGAACCCAATAAGAGACGAACCCAAGAATCTTCACTAATGGCAAATGAGACCTGGCGAATAAAGTGCCCGAACGAAGTTCTACCTTTTGACCGCACATCTTGTACTTTTTCTTAATTACAGAAATCTTATTTTTACAAATCCATCGAAACCCGTCAATCCTGAAATAAAACATTTAAGAATATATTCCAATTTTGTTAAAAATATAAAAAAGCGGTACTTAGGTATTAAAGACAACCACAAAAATTGCATGCACATTGTAGTTGATTTATCTGCCCACTTCGTGGAGGGTAACCTAATTTAACTATCCAATATAAGCCAAATTGGCAATGGCCGTTGGTTTAACCCCGGTTATATTAGGTTGTCCGCCGCGAAGCGGACAGATAAATCAAGACAACATACGCGCGGGAGCTCGAACTCTATATCCAATATAAGCCAAAGTGGCAATGAAAGTTGGTTTAACCCCGGTTAGATTAGGTTGTCCGCCGCGAAGCGGACATATAAATCAAGACAACATACGCGCGGGAGCGCGAAATATCGATCCAATATAAGCCAAAGACAGATAAATCAAGACAACATACAAATCTCGATACAATATAAGCCAAAGTTGCAATAACCGTTGGTTTAACCGCTGTTAGATTAGGTTTTCCGCCGCCAAGTCGAAAGATAAATCAAGATAACATAAATATTACGACAACATAATCCAACCGGGGTTAACTCTCGATCCATTAGAGGACAAAGTTGCAAGGATCGTTGGTTTAACTCCGGTTACATTAGGTTGCCCACAAATAAATAAAAATAAAAATAAAGATAAATCAAGACAACATACTTACA
The DNA here is from genome assembly GCA_944588485.1 of Phosphuga atrata. Lineage (NCBI taxonomy): Eukaryota > Metazoa > Arthropoda > Insecta > Coleoptera > Silphidae > Phosphuga > Phosphuga atrata. Next base: position 32,620,858 of record OX155898.1, read on the forward strand.
TATAAACATAACTTACATACAACTCTCGATCCAAAATAAGCCAAAGTGGCAGTAACCGTTGGTTTAATCCCGGTTAGATTAGGTTGCAACTTGAATTTGTACAAAATTTGAATTTATTTCTGTTTTTTAGACGAAAGAAGACTTGGGCCAACTTTGTTTTTCTTTTCTTATTTTGAGGAAATCGTATGATGAATAGACAGGACATTTTATTTGTAAGTTTTTATTTTTTAAATTACAATTTATTTGTATTTTTAAGATTTCGTGTTTTATTTTTTGAAGAAAATCCGATAATTATACTGGACATTACCTATAAGGTTTTATATGTTTTTTTTTTAATTTCAAAATTTTATTTGTATTTTCCATATATAGGATCTGGCAATTTTTTTTTAATTTAATTTTATGAAAATCTTAATTTATTTATATTTTTCTCTGGATATATTAAAAGTTTTCCATGTTTTTTTTTTCGAAACAAATCTGTTGATAATTAGAAAAAATAATAAACGTGGCAACATCTAGTTATTTGCGTTCGCGTCGACTATCTGTCACGTTGACAACTATTTCAAGAAAAACACGAATATTTTTTGAACCAGATAACTTAGAAGCTTCATTTTTGCTTTCCGACCTTTGCGTCCTTTCCGTTAACCCGTGCCAAGGACGATTAATAACAGTTACACCAGGTAAAAAGTCCATAACACTAAATTTCAATAAACCCCTAAACTCCAATTATTCCCATTTTTAACCTAATTTTGTTCTGTTAGTGCTTTTGTTTGATAGGGATTTCTCTGAAAGCTATTTTATACCTCTTCAGACAATCTAGGACAAATTTATCCTTGTTAATTTATTCCCAATTTTGGGTCAAGTATTTTAGACCTTTACCTCATCCTCATCTGCATCCCTGGAGGCTGCTGGTGATTTTTTTGACTCGATGCTTTTGTCGTATTGTACCTCTTTCATTGAGGTCTGGGCTTGATTTTTTCTGAATTTCTCTGGATAGCCTTCCTGTATCCATTTTTACCAACTAATTTTTAATTCTTCGTTTATTTTTATTGGAATTTCTTTTATGGAGTCAGAATGCTCTCCTAGCATTTCTTATATAACCTCATTGACCTGGGGTCTGTTTTCAGTTGCTTCTACATATTCAGTAAGAGCTATCTCATTAGATTTCCCTCTTGCTTTTGGGGATTGTTGGATAAGAATACCTGAATCAACATTTTATCCAGATTTTCTTCTAAAAAAATAATTTTGTAATATGGACCTTTATTATAAGTATTTTTGTAACTTCGTCTAATGGACAGTTTGTCCTATGTACTGTTAGTCGTATGGATAGTTTGTTGTATAGACAGGTTGTTGTAAAAACATTTTGTCATTTGGACAGTTAGTCATTTGGACAGTTTGTCATATGAACAATTTTTCGTATAGACAGTTCGTCCTATGGACAGTTTGTCGTATAGACAGCTCTTTGTATATGCTATTTCTGTACAAAGACATACTTAAGTGTGAATGAATCACCACACTTAAAGATTTTTTAGTAAGTGTCTCGTATGGAGGCTAAATACTTTTTATCTGATATCGGTTTCATATATGGAAATTGTTATATCTTTTCTGTTGTACAGACAGTTTGTCGTATGGAGAGTTTCTTGTATAAACAGTTTGGCATTTGGACAGGTTTTCATATGGACAATTTTTCGTATAGACAGTTTGTCCTATGGACAGTTGGTCCTATAGACAGCTCTTTGTACATGTTATTTCTTTACAAAGACATACGTAAGTCTGAATGAATCATCACACTTAAGCATTTTTTAATTAAGTGTCTCGTATGGTTGCCAATTACTTTTTATGTTTCGTACGGAAACTCATATATCTTTTTGTTACACAAACAGTTTGTCGTATGGACAGTTTGTCGTATAAAAAGTTTGTCATATAGACAGTTTGTCGTATGGACAGTTTGTTATTTAGACAGTTTTTTTGTACATATTATTGTTGTACAAAAAACATAACATAATTTTATGAGATATATGAGTTTCGTAAGGAAACTCATATATCTTATGTATGTACTTATATATCTTATGTGAATATCTTTTTTGTTATACAGACAGTTTGTCATATGGACAGTTTGTTGTATAAACAGTTGTCATATAGACAGTTTGTCGTATGGACAGTTTGTCATATAGACAGTTTTTGTACATGTTGTTTTTGTACAAAAAACATACTTAAGTGTGAATGAATCAACACACTTAAGCATTTTTTAAGTAAGTGCCTCGTATGGAGGCTAAATACTTTTTATGTGATACTGGTTTCGTGTGGAAACTCATATATCTTTATTGTTATACAGGCAGTTTGTCGTATGGACAGTTTGTCGTCTAAACAGTTTGTCATATAGACAGTTTGTTGTATGGACAGTTTTTCATATAGACAGTTTGTGTATATGTTGTTTTTGTACAAAAACATACTTAACTGTGAATGAATCAACACACTTAAGCATTTTTTAAGTAAGTGTCTCGTATGGAGGCTAAATACTTTTTATGTGATACTGGTTTAATGTGAGAACTCATATATTTTTATTGTTATATTGACAGTTTGTCGTATGGACAGCTTGTCATGTAAATAGTTTGTCATATAGACAGTTTGTCGTATAGACTGTTTGTTATATAGACAGTTTTTTGTTTTTTTTTATATATAAAACATACGTTTTATGGCTAAATACTTTTTATGTAATACCTGCATTTTTATTCTGATTTTTATCAGTGGTTTTATTTAATTCTGCCAGTTTACAAACGACTTTTTTGAGGTTATCGATCTGTTTTTCAATCTATTCCAGTCTTTCATCCGTTTTTTGTTTCTTCCCATCTCTTTTCGTGATTGCGAACATGATTTTCTTAATTATTGTATTAACTATAATTTATCTCCTTCTCCTTCTTGTCTTATCTTCTTTTTGTTATCTCCTGACATTATAAACCTTTTGTTCTTATTTAGATTTGGTAATTTTTTGCACTTAGAGTACTCAGTACGTGTCCGGCCGTGCGCCGTCCACACCAGCCTAGGCACCAAATTTCAAACTCTAAAAAGTGTGAAATGTCAGCAATGATGAGCATTACTACAAATTATCAGCGAGAACGAGACGTATGGTATAATAGGTACTCTAAAAATATTTAACAATTTTCAAGAATTCTTTAAAGCTTGTTTTGGTTGAAATTTACGTATGTTCGATAAAATTATAGGCGTATCTATTTATTCTATGTAAAATTTTATGTAATTTTTAGTTATTTGCATGTTAGATAATTTCAAGTGTTTTTAAAAAAATATCCTTATATTTCAGTCATTATATCACCACAATGCTGGAAGAAAATGCATTGCTTACATGCACGCTTCGCCACTGTTATTTATAATTTATTTATAAATTTCAAGTATGTACCGAAACTTACAACTTACCTCGTAATTGATTTAAAAGTTATTGACAGTGACAATTTATACACAAACACACATTTTCATAACCACAATTAAAACATTAGGTGCATCGCGCCGTATAGAAATGAATTGAGAGTCGGAGCGTTGAGTCGGAGCGTTATCATTGAGAAGTGGTGGGGGCAGAACACAGGACGTATCTCCGCGATGTATCGCCGTTATTTAGTTTTAATTTACATTTTGCAAAATTACGCTCTACATAAGAAATTTGGTGAAATTTCTATTGAACCCCCCGCAACAGCGTAGCTTACCACCAGGGGACATGTACCCCAGGTTGGGAACCTAATCTCTATACTATTAGAATTGATTTTCTTTTTTTGTGTATTATTTGTATTTCTGTATTAGTTTATTTATATTTTCTAGCCTACGTGATTGAAATAGACAATATATGATTTGATGTGTTTTTTAGTATAGATGTATTAACATCATCATCCGGTATTTCTTCTTCCTAATTTGAGTCACAAATCACTTGGGCCAGCTCCTCCAATTCCGTTGGTGTCAATTTTCTTTAATTTAATTTTATTCTTAAAATTTTATGAAAACGTTGAAGACTGATCAACCTATATTGCATAGACCAGTGGTCTGAAACTTTTTCGAAGAAATTTTCGGGGTCGCCAAATTCAAAGAAATTTATTTATCAGTAAAATAGTGAAATTAAATTATAGGAGTATTATTTATAAAAATAGAGCAATATTTTTTACGAAAACAATTGTCTGTTTTAATACATAATCAGATCCGTTGCAATTTTTTTGGCGCCCTTGCGAAATATTTAAAGTAGACATTTATAAATTTACCAGATCCACGTATGTAATATAGTAATTAATTTTATTACAAGTAAATTGTGAATAACAAATTCAAATTTATGAAAAATCTACAATTATTATATTACTACTTTACAACCGAGTTCGTAAACCTGATGTGATACCAATAATTTTTTTTTCTAAGTATCGTATCAGGCAGCACTTGTATTAAGGTTTCCGAACACCAATGCGTCAGTGGGTTAACGGACCGATGAGAACGAACCGCATGCCATACGTGCGAGAGCGCACAAATATGTACTGCACACACCAATGCGTTAAATGGATTGCGTGTTTTGTTGATTTTGTTAATTTTTATTTCATACGGAAATCTTTCCGGAATACGGAAATCATTTAAGTTGTTTCGATCGAATAATTAGTATCTATTTGTGTTTTGTATTACGTTATTGTTCCAATTGTATTTTATAATATATTTTATCACGAACTGGAAATGATTTTACTATTTTTTGACACAGATGTGCTTAGTAATGTATGGGCATAATTTTGTCTTGTCTGAACACCGTAAAAAAACAAACAAATGATTGAATATAATGGTTGAGACCGTTACTATGTGCTAATCCATACTTACACTGAAAAGATAAATTTACTATGTTTTAACCACAACTAGAATATGTAAAAATATTATGTAACTTTTTAGTCACCATGATATAAATTTTAACATGTTACACATTTGAAGGTCATTTTCAAGTTAACACTTCAAAATGACCTTTACCCGTCGAAATTCTAGTCGTGTTAAATATTTAAATTTCTATATTTAGTGACAAGTTATATAATATTTTTGCATATTCTAAGTGTGGTTAAAATATAGTAATTTTATCTATTCAGTGTAAACAAATTATTATATCTTGAAATAATTCCAGGCCCACGAAGGATTTAGTTTCGTAATGGATAGTTTACAATCGGATTATAAAATAAACAATATCGCACAATATATTTAAAAAAATTAACAAAATTGAAGAAAATTCCGACCAACATATTAAATGTACTAAGTAATGTTGAATGTAATTTCAAATCTCATTTACGAAATAACCAACTTATTTTTAGTATAATATTTACTTGATTTTTACTTACTTTGCTTTGAATAAATGATAAACTTTTTAAAGCACTTTATTCTTTATTTTACATTTTCTAGATATCATAAAATTTGAAAAAATAAAGGAACTTCTACGAAAACACTAATTTCAGATCAATTATTATTTCAGGCAATATATTTCAACTTATTTTTGATTTGTGAAACAAGGTTTCCCTTTTTTATAGAAAAAATACATATATTGGCACGCTCATGCATTAATGAAGATTTGCTGGGAGAAGTCAATTACATGGTTGACATATTCGAAAAACTTTCATTCAAATTTGAATTTCAAATTTTTTCTTTCAAATTTTGTCTACAGGGAGAGAGTATAAATATTTTTATATTGAGCACTAAAATTGGGGCATATGGAACGTAACTGATACTTGGGCAATGAGAATTGCAAAAAAAACAACACAGACATGTTCCCGTGCTTTTCAGAATTTACTAAAGAATATAATATATGAATAGGATGGTTGCGACAGTTACTACGTTGTAATTCATACTTACATTGAATTCAAAAATTGACTATGTTTTTACCACACTTATAATATGTAAATATGTTATATAAATGTTAAATGTTATATGTTCTTTTTCAAACCATTGTCTCGAATGCAATCATAAATTCCCAGAAGTAGATAATCTAAGAATCTTGCATAATTTCAATACAGGCCCGACACTTAATCTCCTAGAGTCATTAGAATTTTTTAAACAAAGCCGTAACCCACCCGTTAATCTCCTTAATGAGCAAACCGACCTAATCTTTTCACAACTCTTTAATCTTGCTCAATCGCCTTCAGGTAATTCGCGAATTGCAAAAAACCACCTACCACCGCCCCAAATTTCGTAGTATAAATACATTCCAGCATCAATTTGTCATCACTTGAATATGACCTTTAACGATCAAAACTTGAGTCGTGATATGTATAGACATTTATATAACTGTGAATAATAAGCTATATAACATTTTTACATATTATAAGTGTGATAAAAACATAGTGAATGTTTCAGTTCAATGAAAATAATATGAATTTTAAAACATCATTCCCCATCATTTGATAAAAAGGTTCGAAAAATTTCCAGATAATGGATTAGGTTGGATCCGTGATCCATTTTCGTTTGATATAATGAATTCCAAAATCCCTTTATTTGAAAAGAATAATTAACTGATCTTTCAAGTAAAGAAACACTCCGCATTCAATTTAAGTTTGTCCAAAAAATTTGGTTATCGATTAGAAATGAATATCTCGATTTGAAAAGAAAGGCAATACATATTTTAATTTAGTTTGCATATACCTACTTATGGGAATTCGGGTTTTCCAAATTAGTTGCCATTAAACCAAAATAAACTTTTGGCTTGCGATTTCCAATATAAAACCGAACATGGAAGCAATCATGAGCAGGTTGCAAACGCATACATTACATTGAATTCTTAAGATGCAAAGTAATTTATAAGTAGTATTCTTTAAAAAATTATTTATACTCATATGCATAAATAAAACCATTGTTTCTTAAAAATATGTTGAATTCAAACCTCTAATAAGGCAGAAACACACATGGTGTTTTTAAAGGGTGTATAAGAGTCATCAAATTTTAATTTCTACATAGATACAAATATACGGCTTCATACTAATACTATACTTTAGGTAGATAGATTGTAGATTTGGTGGTGACTTGTACTGCGACTTTCATAGATCTATTGCACCCCACTCTCTTCCTCTAAACTTTGGTATACTTACCCATATAGAGCGCCTCTTTTACTACTGATTCCTTTAGGAATTTCAGGATTTAGGTGGAATTCAAGAACTGCAATTCCTCTGCGTACAAGCAGTGGGCCGCAAGGTACATTTGTCTCTTGAGGAGCAGTGCTCTGCAGTAATACTAGAATTTACATATGTCTACGCATAGATGCGATTCATTATCTGAAGTTTTATGGTGTTACAACTTTTATAGCATTTTTATGATGATTTATAAGTTTGCTGCGCTATTTTAATCAATGACTGTAATGACTGTCAGGCTGTATTTTAAACAATGACGTCAGGAACACTCCTTTAAAAACACCCTGTTAACGCAAATCCCAAAAAGAATTTCACTTTACCAACGTTAACGATTAAAAAACGTCTACTGTCGATCCCGGGGTCGCGACAAAATTTTACACAAAATAGAGGGACGCCAATGACAAAAGTTTGCGCAGCACTCCCATAGACAATTACTCGGGCTGTGTATTTTGTACACTAAACTGCAGCACAGGAACGAAACTACGAGAAAAGCAGTTCAGCGGGCTGTTATCAAAACAATGTTGCGTGAACCTTTAGTTTACACATTGTACGTTGGTTACGTAGGGCGACATAGGTGGGGAAACCACACCTTGATGCGGCAGCGTTTCTTGAAAAAGTGGTGCACTTTTTACACCAGCGCGGATAGTTAAAGGGTAAGTTGCTCCCATCAACAAATCTATGCGAATTATCGTATTTTAAAATAAAATCGGAAAATGTAAACAGCTACCAATTTGATATACTACTACTTATGTATATTTATTACCTCTACAGGTTTATAAATGGATTCCAAAATTTTATACATACAACAATACATATATAAATAAAATTAATATAGTATATAAATCAAAAAGAAACGTATGCTAATAAAACTAAATAAATCACTAAAAACCTAAAAAGCTATTCCAATTCAGCTCTTGAGATCCTTTTCTGTAGTTCCCCCATGGATCTGTTCTGGGACCGATATTGTTTCTTATAGTGATGAATTCCGTTGTTGGGTGGATTATCAGCTTCCCTCTCCACATATTGCTCTTCTTCTCTCCTCAACTTTCTTCATCCAATCTATCCCTCTTCCATCCTCGTTTAAAACCTCTTCTCTACCCTCGTCCCTTTCTCTCATTTCTGAACATTCGTTCAACCAGTGTTCTATTGTCTCCTTGTTTTCTCCACACATCCTGCATACTCTATTCCTATCCTCCATCCAAAATTTATTATCTCTCTCTTCATTTCCACATCTGAATCTTGCTATTGTCACTCTCTCTTTTCTACTTTCTCTTCCTAGGTACTTTGGCAGTTCTTCCGTTATTATTTTTTCATATTTCCCGTTGTACCTAGACTCCCTAATTCTTGCTCTCCTTTCTTGCCTTTGTACATCTCTATCTCTCTGGACCAATTCCTCTGTCATTACTCTACCTCTCTCTCGCATTCTTTCTATCTCCGCTCCTGCATACCCGTTTCTTTCTAGATATGCTTCCCTCTCTTTCCACACCCCCTTTCCTATTTCTTTTCTTTTTTCTTTGAGGCACTCTTGCAGAATTCTGCACTCTCCTCTCTCTATCACCCTCTCCTCAAAACTTATTGCTCTCTTTCCTGCTTCTATTCTTATTCCATCTCTCTTTGTTTCCTCCATCACTATATACCCCGGGGTCTCTCTACCTAGTCCTAGCACCCATTTCAAATATTTTTCTTGCACCCTTTCCAGTCCTTCTTGCTCTCACCACCCCCATATTTCCGCTCCATACATCATCACACTTTTCACCAGGCTATCAAACATCATCACCCTCCTTCTATAGTCGTGTCCAAGTTTTCTCTCTCCTATTCCCCATACCACTCCTAGTATTTTATTGGCTTTCTTTACTAACTCTCTCACGTGTGCTGTTTCAGTATTTCTCTCATTAAACACGTACCCTAGGTATTTAAATTCTTTTACTTCTTTAATTTTCTCCTTCTCCCATCTCCACTCGATTACTCTTCTCCTGCCACCCCCTTTTCTAAACACCATCATCTTGGACTTCTCCACATTCACTGTCAGCTTTTTCCTCCTCATATATTTCTCCATGTTTCTTATCATTTCTTTCATCCCTTTCTCGTCTCTCGCTAGCACCACCAAATCATCCGCGTAGGCTAGGGACCACACTTTTTCTTTGCCCACCACGACCCCACCCGTCTGCGCCTTGCTGAACATCTCCTCTATATCTCCAATAAATGCTGCAAACAGGCTGGGGCTTAGTGGGCAGCCTTGTCTCACTCCCTTATGCGTATTAAAACCTTCGCTCACCCTTTCCCCAACTCTCACTCTACTTATTGTTTCTTCATAAATCTCTTCTAATTTTGCTGATCAGATGTTCCTTTATCCTCTTCTTTCTCAGGCATTCCCACAGTGCCTCTCTTGCTACATTATCAAAGGCCGCCTTCAGGTCCACAAATAATGCATACATCCTGCCGCCCTTCTTTTTTATCTCATTCCCTACTATGTGATTCAAGATGTATACATTATCCATGGTCCCTCTCCCTTTCCTAACCAACCATTACCAATTTGATATATAAATGTCAGTTTAAATCTGAGATAAGCTTTATGTAGCTACTTTCACCGGCAAAAGTACACATTTTCCAACGTATGTAGGTAAAAGTTAGAAATAATAATATGCACTTGTATATTAAGATTAACATGTAGGTTAGATCGTAGATTGTTTTGCTCGTTGCCCTATGTTATGCCTTAATTTTATCCGCTGCTATAATAAATAACTATTTCTTTTTTCTATTTTAATTCGAAATTTATTATTTACCAGACCTAATAAACCACGTCCAAAATTGTAAATATTTGTGTGTATCACAATATCACGTGTATCTTGTCGGACAGCCCGCTGTATGTTAATGTAAACCTCTATGTAATTGCCAACAACATTAGGCATATGTACACATTTGCCGGAAATTATTGGTATTATTGGTTTGTAAGTTGAACCAAATTATGATCTTTTACCGTAACATATATATATATATATATATATATATATATATATATATATATATATATATATATATATAAATGGTGTTAGTGGTTCTTAATTTGATGATATATTGACGTATATACCCAGATTTTCCAAAACTTGTCAAACGTTTACCATAATATCAAAAATCACCCAAATGTTTAAAACATCATAATATTTTTAAAACTTTGATTTATTATATATATATATATATGTATATATATATATATATATATATATATATATATATATATATATATATATATATATATATATATATATGTTGTATTTGAGGTTTTCGCGGATAGAAACATGTGTTGGTTTCTTTTCTCGGGGATTCCTCGTTGATGTTGAGGGTTGGTTCTGAAAAGAACCGGATTCTCGACGTTTCGGCGAACTCACATTCGCCATTTTCAAGAGATATATGCGTCCGTGCGGGTTAACAATATGCGTCTAACGGTTAACCCGCACGGACGCATATATATCTTGAAAATAAAACTTTGATTTATTATATATATATATATATATATATATATATATATATATATAAAGAGTGGGGGTAATAACAATCGTTATTAGTTAAAGAGTAAATTTACGATCTTTCCCAATGCGCACCTTCGCAGCTCAATTGAAAAAAAAATTGTTTTTTTCAACTTTAATTTATTTTAAGAGAACGAAAAGGTTTTGTTGGTTTCCTCGTGCTGTGCCGATCGGGTTGATGTCCGACATTTTGTAAACTAAATATTAAATTTCAAACACCGAAAATAAAATTCACCATGGCTCGTTTTACAGCAACGATTATGTAACCCACATTGTTGGTCAAGTTATATGATGTTACACGTCTTAATTAATTGTTCATTACCTTCTTTGTAAGTAATCAATAACATCTTTCACTTGTTTTTTGTAATTTTCTGTAATAATTTTGTAGGTCTTGAAAAAGATTTAATCAATAAATCAAAACGTCGACTTAAGAAGAATTTGAGTTTTTTCTGTTAATCGTATTACCCGAATTCTACCGTTTGCGTAGTAATTTTTATAATATATATATATATATATATATATATATATATTAAGTAGAAAATTGTTCAAAGTAAAACATTAAAACATATGAACTTTTAAAAAAATGAATGTTTATTATTCTTGGTTATTAAAAAAAAATATATTAAAAGAGCCTTAGGAGTGTTTTCGTTCATCCAGCGTTAGATATTTATCTGCGGTTACAACGAATATTGTGTTTTGTAGTATGTTTCGCCTGTTTGAATTAATTAAAAACCGAAAATATAAAGTAAACAACACGGGAAAACCTTACCTAAAAATAAAATATTATTTCATTAAATAAAAGTATCTTATCCTAAAAACAAATCATCTTATTAAAAATAATACTGTTTTAATAGGATACTAGTACATATGGATCATTTTTTTTGGAATGGAATAGATATTGTGGATGGAAGAGTTGAAAAGAATGGAATAGTTGCTAAAGGTGGAATAATTGATGAGGGTTAAATTGTATAATGAATTTTGTCACATTATATATGTGGAACGTGAAGTTGTATATGAAAGAGTTGCGAGCTGCGCGATTCTTGTAGAAAGTGCATCAGCTTAGGTTGTATAAGTTGCAAGATGTACAACTCCTACTGCACAAATTATTAATTCATTCATATTAATTAATTCGTCTCAAATGATTTTATTGCTGTCAGGTTTGTAAAACAATATAATCAAAGACTTTTGAGATGTACTTAATCATATTGTGTTTCAAATTGGCTGAAATCAAACTTTAATTTTAGGAGTGATATTAGAAATGAAAAGTGCCCAACGTACATAAAAAAGTTACTATATCTAACGATGTGATATTAGTTACTAAGGTGTACAACGTGGACTAAAATCAGCTGTGGAGTAAAAGTTACTGAAAATCTCACAAAAATTTTCATAACCTTTAAATTAATTAAGTGACCATAATGTTGTCAACTATGACGTTAAACATAACCAACATATTCTTTTAAGCAAGTTGGTATCTTGTGTTTTTGAGTTACCAGCATTCTCAAACATAATCTCACCAACTATTTGTGGAAGTTACGTTGTTGTTGTCAAGTTTTACAGATAACATCACTTTCTAATGTCACTTCATCATATATAGTAACCTACTTTTATGAAGGTTGGCAACTCTTGATTTACAACATCACTCCTACAATTATAGTAAGTTTGCTTTTAGACAGTTAGCAACACTTTTGCAAAATTATGTTACTAAAAGTTTAATTTAAAAAAATAATAACTAATAAATTACTCAACTGGCGTAAATGTCAACTTTGACTTGATTTATATGTATTTATTTATTAAAAAAATCCATTATCAAGGTTATCGACCATGAAAATTCCAAAATAGTGAAATTGCTTCAATAGAAATATCTATGATCTTTATAGATCTGAAAGAGTTTATATTATATCTATAGTTTCATTCAAGTTGTTGCTTTTTGAATCTATTAGTATCAGTTCCGGTTTGACTTCGAGGGATGCGTATGTGGTCTGGATTTATATGGCGCTTTGCGTTACCTAATAGCCTAACCTAGGTTCAACCAACATTCAGCTTTATCTTATTTTTGATCTCTAAAACTGAAAGATTTTTCTAGAAAAGTTTAAGTGGTACATTGAAAAATCTTTCAGTTCTAGAGATCAAAAATAAGATAAAGCTGAATGTTGGTTTAATCTAGGTTAGGCTTACATACTAAATATATATATAGTAAAACAAAATTATTGTTTTACACGGGGGGCGATGTAAATTTTTTGGTCATCTGATAATTTAAAATTAATTTTCCAAACGGTGAGAATTACGAGTTTTCTACAAGAATAGTTAAAAATTACACATTTAATTTGGAATTGCGCGTCTTCCTAGCGTGTATAACAAAAGAGTTATTGTTGAAAAACGGTCAGTTCTACCACTTGACGGCTGAAGGAACAGCCACAACAATATAGTACTATACTTACTTACTCTGAATTAAAAAATTAACTACGTTTTTTCACTAATTGCGTGTAATTAGTTGTAAAAACATAGTAGATTTTTCAATTCAAAGTATCGTTAATAGAATTTATTACTCTGTATAATGGTATGAATTTGATGGCGGAGGTCTGAGGCCAGAATCGCGAAGATGTCAGAATATCAATTTCCATAGAACAATGTATGGTCTGCATAGAACTGACAGAATTTTTAAAAAATCTGTTACAGTTATCAACCTATAGATATTTAAATTTATTGTTTTCTTTTCCGGTTTGGCTTTAAGAGGGGATGGCCGCCGCCAGATAAAATAATTTGCAAAATTGACAAAGTGATTTCATAGAACCATGCCTTGTGTACAAACGTGTACAATTTTATTGTTCTACGTAAAGGGTGGGACTCATAAAGGCAATTTTTTAAGGAAATCAAACCGAACCGGAGAAATTTAAAAATACTCAAAATTGGCGAAAAAATGCATTGAACTTCAAAGGATTCCAACGAAATTTTTACTGTACATGGATACCCATGGGGTACCCCTTCTCTGAATTTGGTTTTACATTTTACATAGATTTAAATGCAGAATGAATTCGGAGTTGAACGAAAAAAAATCCCATGACCAAACAATTAACAGCGGAACGATAAAATTCATGCGTTTGTTAATAGAAATTGCGCTCTATAGATTACTGTTAAAATTATTTCTTGCAAACCCAAGGAAATGAGACAGTTGATTTTTCGAAGATGAAGCAGAAAAGCAGACGACATTTTTAAACGCTCGTCATGTCGAGGCTATCAGCCGGAAAAAGTTCATGCAGCACATTTCAATAGGCCTCAATGAGCACTATTCGATTTTAAAAAGAAAATTCGGATAAATTTCTAAATAGATGTTCTTCAGCCGTTGTATAATTAAATGTAACTATTCTTGTAGAAAACTCGTAATTCTCACCGTTTGGAAAACGGATTTTAAATTATCAGATGACCGAAAAATTTACATCGTCCCCCATGTAAAATTGGTCGAATTTCAAGAATCTCCAATCAGTAATTTGTAAAACAATAGTTTTCTTTTATAAAATCAGTAAACACTCGAATCAAATATGGCCGAGCTTACGAAATACATGGTAAAAGTTTGAATTTGCAAGAATATTCAATTGTTTCTAATGTAGAATTTTCCAACTTTAACAAATCTGAGAAATACAATTTTCCCGGACACCATTACTCTCTGTAATAGATCTTTGATAGCTGAAGTCTGAAGAAAACCACGGAAGACGGAAGGAAACTTCTGTGTGGCGGAGTTGATTACGCAACAGTTGCTAGCCACCCCGAATCCTGGCAAATTAATTCCATTAAAAAAAATGCTGGTAAAATGGTTTGCAATAGAATTATAAAATTTTCTTCGCTGGTAGAGGAAAGTTTACTCTATCGATTCATGTTAGAAGAATTTCTTAGAAATGTAGGGAAATGAGAAACGTACATGTTTGAAAATCAACAGATGGAGGCAGATTTCAAGCGTCGCGACGGTCCAGACGTGGCTGACGCGTCGGTCACTTCATGCACCATATTTTAATAGAACTTGATGAGTCGTATTCGAAATTGTATCGAAAATGTCGATAAATATTGAAATGGCTGTTCCTTCCGCAGTGAAATGGTAAAACTGACAGTTTTTCGCCAATAACTCTATTGCTATACATTCGAGGAAGATGCGTGTTGTACCGTTGGAATATAAATTCAATTTAAAAGCTCCAATTATTCTTTAAAAAAACTCGTGAATATAGCAGTTTATGAAATAAATTTTAGAATTCAAATGTGAACGGAAGCAACTGTTTCTGATGAAAAATGGTCGGAATTTTAAGCATCTGCTAAAATAAAAGTGTAAAATCTTCGTTTTCTTGTAGAAATTTGTGAAAAATTTGTTAATTTTGAAGCAGCGGTGCGCCGTTCCTTTTGCCTAATAGACCATTTCGTTCCCTATTTAGAAACCGCCACCGCGACGCCCTGCTCTTTAATTTAGCATATCCCATAGGATTCTCGCGTACGTCTGCAAAACATGGTTTTTCGGGCGTCCCGGCGCCATTCGGCGCGCAATCGCAATTAAACTCCAAAACAAACTAAATGGCATTATGCCGAATCGATTGGTGGCGGTCCGGTCCCGATCTGACTGTTGGGTATCCCAGGAGAGGGATTCCCGCAAATATGGTGAAAAAAACACCGCGTTTTTTTCGATTTTTGTGTTAAAATTGATCCAGAGCGGGAACAGGATGCCGCAGGTCTCAGGTTCTGCCACCACGGGTTGCGGGTAAACATCTCGCATCGAACAAAACGGTTTGGAGACACGGCGCTCTTCAATCAAGAGAACGGCGTCGACAGATGTGATGGAAAAAACGCTTTTTTTCTCTTACATTTTCCGCCGCACCGGGTAAACCGACGTTCTCGTACTTTTCCGCATGACGTCAGACAACGTGAAATCGACGCGGCAAGATGACACAGTAAAAAAATCGAGCCGCGGGGGAGCACCTGGTGGACGCCGTGTGGGACTTGCGTGCAGCAGACGGACACGGGCCGAAGGCCCGTCAGTTTCACAACAGAAAATGATAATTTCCCGTTTCGACGCGCAAGAGGAACGGAGTTTTTGAAGAAAAAGTGAAAAAATTAAAATGCAACTACAGCCGCCCCCTGCGGGGCGGAACTTTGTAAGGCTTGTCTAAAATAACCTAATTTTTTGTTCAATTCACCGGAAAAAAATCAAGACGTTTTACACAAGTTTTCTTAATTTAAAAAAAATCTTGATTTTTTTACCCCTTTTTAGTTCAGGGAAGGCACCTTACTCAATTAGTATATCTAAAAAATTTGGAGAATTATTAATTAGAGTTTTCAAACGAATTACTATTCTTAACACATAATTCTTGAATATAAAGCATAAAACAAATAAACAAATCTATCTCCACTATATTCCAGATTAGACTTTCCTTCGGCAAAATCCTAGGGAGTCCAGTTTATTTTAGCTAATTTTGAAACAGATAATTTATTCTTTAAACATGAAAAGAATTGGGTTTTGAATCAATTTTTTTTTTGTCATAAATCGAAAGCTGATATAAGTTTTATAACAAAACTCATTTTTGTTTTCTTTTTTTCGTTGTAATTAAAAACTCGTAAAAACTTGTAAAAACACGCAACAAATTGAAAATATATTTTTAAACTCGGTAGCGAAAATAGACTGTTCGCATTGTGACGTACAAAAGGTAATTTTTACCCGCGCCACACTTTGTTGATAATTGAATTTTTTTATTAACTTTTTCGCATCGCACATCCGAATTATTTATAATAAGATTTTAAAATACATTAAAAAAATCGATAATTTTTTTTTATTCAACAACCCTATCAAGAATAAATTAGATATTCAATTTTAAATATATTTAACTTAGAAATTATAAAAAAAGAGACGATAGAATTAGTTAATTTATGGCATTATGGAATTATTATATTAATGGGACCTTTGCTCTTTTTGATTCCTCAATATAATAAATACACACAACGTCTTGACAAAATCCAACGAAAATTCCTCAAATTTATCAAGCAGGATCCCATCCTCCGAAGTATCAGGTATTTCCCGTTTACAGGCCAGACGTACGGAGAGGGATATGTTATTTCTACTTAAAATACAAAATAATAAAATTGACTGTCATAATTGACATAAATAATTTTCTGTATAATTAGAATCTACCGTCTGACGCTCTTTAACACGAACGCAATATAATTGCAATATAAAACATGATATTTTTAACTGTTCCCTCCTTAACCTGAAGCACTTCCTGAAATTACATCGTATTGTTCTATATGATATGAGCCTCTATCCACTTTTTACTGTTGTACAACGTTGGATGTTTTATACTCTTGTTACTTATAACCTTTTTTGAAATTTGTAATACTCAAAGTGTTGTCATTGCGCTCCAATAACTCGAGAGTGTTTTACACACTCCTTCCAAATTGGCGATTTATGTATTGATATATCTATGTACCTAAATTGTGAAATTAATTAAATAAAAATTTAAAAAAAGATATTTTAAAATTAACATCAGCACAACTATAAATTGTTAATCAACAAAATTTAACCAATTTGTAATCAACTCGTGAAATTTTGTGAACAAAGTTGCTAAAGTACATAAAAATTAAATATTAGTTTAATAACAAAGAAAATATTTGTCTATTGTTATATATTTAATGCCTTTGTATAAACATTTACTGCAGCTAAATTGAACTCAAGTCAATATTTACGAAAGATTTTATTTAAAGTAATTCCCTTTGTAAAGCAAATCTGTTCTCTAGAAGGTGAAATAGCATATAAAAACTGTTTATTTTTCCAAATAAATGTATATATATATTATATATATATATATATATATATATATATATATATATATATATATATATATATATATATATATATATATATATATATATATATATATATATATATGTATATATCTGATTAATTTTTAGATTTGCGTAGAAATGTCAGTTCTTTGTTAGACGGTAGACGTAATAAAATATCTGATATTTAAATTAAACAAGATTGTTATAACACAAACGCGCAATATAAACTCTAATATAAAACCGTGAGATTAATGTGTCTGGCCGAACTATATAAAAACTAATATAAATATTTTTGTTGAGACTTACATTATTTAATGGTAAAGCGAACGTAGCGTTGAAACCCTTCCATCATAAACACTCTTTTTTAAAAATTAAACTCGCGGTTGAAAGCTATTATAAAGCGCAGGGTGTGCGCTTGTTTGGTTGCAATGCGATAAGATTACATTTTTTGTCTGACTTATTTATGTTTTTATTGTGATAGAAATTGCGCCAACACGAAAAGATTTCAGTATATTTTATTAAAACATTTCTATTTGTTGAGATTCTAATAAACTCAAGATTTCCAGATTTTCAGATCGATCAGAGCCAATAACGGAATGGAAAGTTTATACAATATATAAAAGGGTGTACATGAATACATTTTATTAAGCAAATCGATGCCAAGATGTTTTATATATTCAACACCAATTTTTCTAAGATTGCAAAATACATTGAATTACATTTTTTTGAGAGTATATTTGTTTAGTTGTAGAAGGAATTTAAGTTGGATCATAGAAAAATAATATAGTAGAAGAGATTTTGCATTTAATTACTTAGTATTTATTTGCTATGTTACCAGAATTTTGTTTTAATGTATGTTTTAATGTACGAGAGATTTTGGTGAAAATATATTAAAGAACCTCTAGTTATTTAAAGCATAATAATTATACATACATTATTTAAAAAATAGATCACACATAACGAATAAATTATTTATGCATTTGTAAAAACAAAATTCGTAGTCATGTTAGCCATACGGTTAATTATTTTAGTTGTTAAACACGTTTTTGTAAATAAACAAATAATATAATAATATAAACATATAATCAAAGATCAAAATAAGACTCCAGCCTAGAAACACTAGATTACACATAACCTCCAAAATGGTAATATTTGACGTAGCGCGACTTAAGAACAGTCAAGGAGTAAGTCACAGACTGAACAATACAGATCTAAATAGCTGGGACCAACTGAAGGAGACTCTTGTCAAGGCCGCCAATGAACTCGCCCCTCTCGCTAGAAGAAGGAAGCATCCGTGTTGGACTGAAGACTGTGACAATGCAATAGCCCAAAGACAGACAGCCTGGGTGTAGTGGAGTTCTTAAAAGACCAAGGAAAATTGGCATAAATTTTTGGAACAAAGAAAGGTTACAGCCAAGATAATTCGAGTAACCAAACGAACCTTCGCACATAACCAACTAATCCAAATTGAAGAGAGCTTTGCTAAGAATAACTCCGGAGATTCCTTTGAAACCTTCAAGCAGACACTCAAGAAATACGCTCCGCCAAGCCTCCACTTCAGAGACTCACAAGGCAAATTAGCCTATAACGACGAGGACACTGCCACCGTTTAGCTCAGTACTTAAAAAATCTACTCAACGGTGACCTACCCAGCGAAAACTTCGACTATAAACAAACTACACCAAACCCGGAATCGCAGCCCCTTTCATTGTAAGAAGTTGGCCAGATCATATATCTTCTTAAGAATAATAAGGCAGCTGGAGAGTACTCTATCTTTGCTGAACTGTGGAAAGGTGCTGGAAACAATGCCGTGCGCAAGTTAACCGAGATCATCCAGGACATCTGGGAAACAGAGAAATTACCACCCCATTGGAAATCTGCGCTGATTTATCTGCTTCACAAAAAGGGAGATTTTACCGATCTAAACAACTACCGTGGAATTTCTCTCGTTCCGGTAACATACAAGATTCTCTCGAAGGCGTTACAAACAAGGGCAGAAAATCAGCTGGATAGTCAACTGGGTGAATACCAGGGGGGCTCAGAAAGACCCGATTCTGTGTTAAACAAATAAAAAACAAACAGATCCTCAATCTTAAAACTGTACTTGTATACTACAAGATGAGAAACCGTAAGGTGGTTCACCTTGGTGGTTTTCACCTTTGTTAATTTTAGGAAGGCCTACGATTCCATTTGTAGTGAAAAGCTCAACAAAGTACTCCAGGAACTAGGGCTAGACAACAAAACCCGCACACTCATCCTAGAAGCCTTGCCCAACACCCATTCCAAGGTTAAATTTAGAGGCGAGATTTCAGAAAGCTTAGAAATAAAAACTGGAGTGAGACAAGGAGATGGATTTTCCCCACTTCTTTTCCGTTGTGTCCTTGGAAAGGTTATGAGAGGATGGCGCAAGGATCTGATCATCTTGGGTGCTCAGAGTGATATCTACCTGGGACGTAATATCGATGAACTGGTTGCAGATTGCCTTGCTTTTGCAGATGACGTGGCACTGTTTGCTGATTCTCTTGAGATGGCAACAAAGCTGGTAAATTTCCTCAGAAAACAGGCTGCCAAGGTGGGTCTTCAAATGTAGCTGCAGAAAATAGAATTCTTCACCAACGTCAGAGACGCAGATAGAGGGATGTTGCTAGAGAAACATCAAGAGGATTGAGAAATTTAAGTATCTCGGCGAATAGATTGAACCCAACTTATCAGAAAGAGCATAATTATCCAAGAGAGTCAACAAGTTAGAACTAGCCCATCGACTGACTAAGAACACCTACAACAAAAAATGCCTATCACGCAACCTGCAACTTAAGCAGTTCACATCAGTGTTACGACCTGATTTCTCTGAAGCCCTGTATTCCATGGTGTGTCTTTCCTTAAACCTAAGAGGTCTGGTAGAGAAACCGGAAGTCAGAGAGAGGAGAATCGTTAAGAAGATCCTAGGCTCGGTAACGATGGGTAATTCCGAAGGCGGCACAACTCTACGAGCTCTACGAACATATTGAGATGCTCTCTGACTGCGCAAGAAAACGAAGGGTAGCTTTCTATGGCCACGTTTCAAGATTGACTCAAGCCGACTAACCAACCCTCTGTTCACCTTCTGGCAAAACAAGAAGGTTCGTACCACTTGGTTGACAGAAACCGAGAGGGATATTAAAGAACAGGGAATAACAGATCTCCAAAACAGACAGTCTGTGAGACGCATCCTGAAGGAAGTCGGTGGATTTCAGGAAAAACCCCGAAGGAAAGGTTAGTTTTAGAAGTTTTAGAAGGAGTTACACCGGCAGAAGATGCGACAATAGTAGGCAAA
Organism: Phosphuga atrata; assembly: GCA_944588485.1. NCBI lineage: Eukaryota > Metazoa > Arthropoda > Insecta > Coleoptera > Silphidae > Phosphuga > Phosphuga atrata. The sequence goes on from OX155898.1 coordinate 32,641,632, forward strand.
GATCAATGCCCAACAGTTGAACAAGCGTGGTCCAAAGTAGGCCTATTCGATACAAGAAGAAGAAGAAGATAAATATATAAACATAACAACATAATATAAATATACACATTTATTTGTAAAATTAATGTACACAAATTTAATATTAACATACACACAATAAAAGTTGAAGAATTTCAACATTGTTTGGAATCGGGTGGAGTGATAATTAAGGGTTCTCTTTTAATGACGTGGAAGGTTGAAAATGGAAGAATATTTTTCAGTTGAACATTTTTTAAATATCCCTTCATTACCTTGTAATTCATTAGCAACTAAGTCATTGCTAATTTTAAATAAGAAGGAAAAATCAAAATGTTTGTTTAAAAATATAACATTATTCAATTAGATACTTAATGTCCGTTTTTGTCGATAACCATTTGTTTGTAAATCTCTAAAAATAAATTTCTGATCCTTGCTATAAAAAAACTGAATTAAATGTGATTTGACATCATCAGCGTCATTAACAATTTTACCCTTTAAGGAGTTCTTTATGGAACTATGGCTATATGGCGCGGATATGATAACACATTCCAACCCAGTTCCATTATCGCAGATGCTAATGCGTTGCGTCAAATGAATTTCCTTAAGCTGGCGAAGGATCCACAATTCGAGTTTCTTGACATAGACAAGCTTTTTAAATTTTGTTTGAATGCATGTATGCCATACATACAGCTTCTCTGCAATATCACGTGTTGTGCTATGACGATCTAAATCGATGGCCTTGATATGGGTCTCATCAACTTCAATGGGACGGCCAGATCCTTGTGCAATTTTCAGTGAAAAATTAACAGAACGAAAACTGACGAACCAATTTTGACACGGTCTTTCTTTTAAGGCTTCATTTCCATATACGGCACATAACTTCTTTTGTGCTTGCGATGCGTTCTTGCCTTTTTGGATATAATGCAATAAAGTAAAAGTATGTCTGAAGTGCACGTCTTGTTCTTCAATTTTAAATGGGGATGAAAAAAAACTAAGGAATTAATCAATATGTTTTTTTAACTAAATTAAAGATACGTGGTCTGTTAGAAAAGTATCCGACCTTTAGCCGGTAAAAAAAAACTGGCATACCTGGAGGGTCGGAAACCTAATCTCCCTCAAGTAGTCTCATTGGGACTCCACACACTTCTCCCAGCGATGCCGCCATTGTTGGAAGCATTCCGAAAAAGCCTCTTTCGGAATCGACTTTAGCTCGGCTGCCGTTGCAGCCATAATATCCTCTCTTGTCTGAAATCGCGTTCCTTTCAATGGTCTCTTGACTTTGGGGAAAAGTCAGAAGTCGCAGGGGACCATATCAGGAGAGTAAGGACCCTGTCGAACCAGAGGAGTTTAGTTTTTCGCCAAAAAATTGTGAACCAAGTTGCGAAGAATGTGCTGGAGCATTGTCGTGATGGACTTGCCAATTTCCTGATTACCACAACTCCAGTCGCAATTTCTCGGATAGTCACACGACGGTCCCGCATCACCTCTTGGCACTAACATGGTCATTTCAGGTTGTTGATGGCCGGCCAGAGCGTGGCTCGCTTTCCACCGATGTGCGATCATCTTTAAACCGGTTGTACCACTCCTTAATCTGTGTGATGCCCATAGAATAGTCACCGAAAGCCGTCTGAATCTTCCGAATGGTTTCCACCTGGTTTCCGCCCAGTTTCTGGCAAAATTTGATGCAGTAGCGCTGCTACAGTCGTTCCGTCATTTTACTTGCATTGAAAAACCGACGAGAGCACTATCTACAGTCGGGAAAAAATTCACGCATGCGCACGAAGGTTCAAGGTCGGCTCATGTAAGCGCGCTTGACTCAAATCCATCAGGTTTTCAAAATAAAAAATAAGGTCGTTTTTTTATGACCAAGTAGAAGTGCTATCGTATATCGTAAGATAGGTGCTTTGCACATATGAACGAAACAAAAGAAACTGCAAGGGGTGTCTATCACAAAACTCGCAATCATTTATTTACCAACCAATATTTATATGATATATTGTTATTGATGGTTGGCAAGAAAGTAATTTTGGTTTCGGGGTATGACAAAATACATTTTTTTAATGCAACGAATAAATTTTAAGCAATTATATTAAACTTTTACATTTTAGTGAAGGATCTTTTGCCATCTTTCTAGCAGCTTATCAGTCCTTATCAGAAAAAAAGAGATGCAAAGAGTTCGGCAAACTTCAAAATAAATGATGCCAGGTCAGGGCTGTATATCTGAGGCGTAATCACTTCCCATCCAAGTTCTAATAATTTCCCGTTAGTTACCAAAGAGGCCTTGCATTATCATGGTGGAACACAATTACTTTACGATTTGCCAATTCTGGCTATTTTTCTCTGATTGCTTTTTATAGTTTTATAAATTGTTGACAGCAAACACCTAATTTGATTGTCTGGTTGCTTGGAAGGAACAATATACACAATTCCTCTATAATACCACCAAATTCACAACATGATCTTTTTTTATGCAAGGGATGTAGTTTGTGCTGGTTCATCATGCTTGGACCATGATAATTTCAGAATGATGTTACTGTAGGTGACCCATTTTTCGTCAGCAGTGCTGAGACTTCTCAAGAAATGATCGTTTTCATTGCGCTTAACATGCAAATCGCAAGTTTTGATTCGTTTTATTAATTCATTTTTATTAATTCGACCTGTCACACCTTCGACCGATATCTATCCTACCAGTCCTATCAAAGATCTTAGAAAGATCTATCAAATAATCGTCGACAATTCATCGTTTGTGGTGTCCCCCAAGGCTCGGTTCTCTCCCCCTATATCGCTTGACATATGTATTGAAATTGATCGTGTATAGTCTGAATAATTCAGACTATACACGATCAATTTCAATACATATGTCAAGCGATGTAAATGCCACCAATACGCAGAAGACACTCAGTTATTACATATCTTCTCTCGTAATATACAACAGGCTCAAAAAGACATCACGGACGACCTGAATAGGATAATCGAATTCTCTAACAACCACACAATAAATATTAATTCGTCTAAAACCCAAGTCAAAATTTTCGCCGACAGACAAAGATATGAAATCAAAGAAAACATAAATATCCACATAAAAGAAGAAAATTTAGCAATTAAAGAACAGGCCGGAACCTTGGTATTATAATTGATGAGAATCTAAAATTCTCATCCCATGTAACTAAAACCATAAACACAGCTTATATTCGTCTAAAACTTCTATATTCAGCTAGAACCTACCTTACGAAACACATCAGGAAAAAACATCTTACATATTGTCACTTTTCACATACGCCGACTCGGTATATGGCAGCTATATTGGATCTGAAACGAAACAGCGGATACAAAGAGTACAAAATACATGCAAAAGATTCGTTATGGCCTAAGGATTCGAAGCAGTATAACTGATACAATAAAACAAGTATGGAAAACGATGGAGCCGGCTACAAATTACCATGCTCTTTGTTGTTTCAAAAAAATATAATTAATAAGGAAGCAGCGTATTTATATAACGAGATAACCTCCGCAGAAAAGTTGTACTAACACCACCACAGCAAAAGACACAGTTTTTTAAATCATCTTTCACTTATCAGATAACAAAAAAATTGGGGTTAATGACGTTTTACGAATGCCAGACTTTGAAACGTTTAAATGATTATTCAAAAATTGAAACTGAACATGATGATGAGGAGTAGAGAAAAATATATTAATTTGATTGTATTTAAAAAGAAATGAAAGCCAATACTAAGAAAAAGAGGTCGAATGTTATCACTAAGCATTACCGCATTCTTAACAATCCTGTTATGATACATTGAATTCATAATCCAAATATTATGAAATATCTAGGGCTCGTGGAAGACTGGGCATTATAATCGTATAATGCATAAACGAGTCCTTTTGTTCTCTGTTTAATGTGTGTTAGTGGGTATGTGTACATACAAGTGTATGTATGTACATACAAGTGTAAGTATGTACATACACTTCGACAAATTTTGAAATTTTTTTAAGTATCGGTCTCTGTATACATATTTATGAAGAACAATAAATGAAAACAAGATCATGTGGAACTCATATATGTTGCTTCTTAACAAGTCCAAGGCGTTTTAAGTGATTTTCAATGGTTGTGCGCGATACATTTAACCTCTCTGCCATCCCTCCATCAGTTATATGACGATACGTTTTAAAAATGATATTTATTTGGTCATCATTAACTTTAGTAGGTCGACTAGAACGTTAGTCATCTTTTAGTGAAAAATCACTCCGTGCGCTCCGTTATACATTCAATGCAATAAACTTCAACATATCTCTTTGTGAGCCTCTGCAGATTTCTTTCCTGTACGGAAATAAAAATGTAAAATATGCCGAAAATGTTTGTTCTTGCACTCCATCTTATGTTGACCCTCAACTAACAGCTACAAAATCACACTTAACGTGCTTTTAAATCAACCTCAATATGAATGCAAATGTCAAAAGACGAAGAACATCACTCACATAATTCATTACAAAAATTAAAATAATGCATAGAGAGTGTTATTTTAATTAGTTTGTGTGACAACCGAAGTTGCTTTCTTGCCAACTTAATGGAATTTACGCATGGCCTGCTGATAGAACGGCTAAAGATGTAATCAGCAATCATAAGAATGCGGATAGATTATGGAAATATACGATTTTTCTTTATCTATTAATGGCAATTCCACCAATTCCATCAGCTTCAACAACAAGTTGAACATCCAATCAAAGATGATGATTGGAAATACGCGATTTCATCTCGCCAGTTGCATCAATAGGATGGGCTTCATAGTGTCAAAGATACATCCTTTATAGGGAGTCAGCTTTAGTTTTAGTAGAGTCAGGAGCGACTATAGTATCTAGTGCTTTTCTGTTAAGCATGAATGTAGTAAACCCCAAGAACAACCGAAGTTACTTTCTTGACAACCCAATAGAATATAGGCATGGCCTGCTGATGTAGAAAGGATGAATATTTATTGAATCATTAGAATGCCAATAGATTATGGAAATATACGATTCTTCTTCGCGTAAAAATGGCGAATCCACCAATTCCATCAGCTTCAACAACTAGTTAAACATCCAATCAAAGATGATGATTGGTAACACGCGATTTCATTGCGCCAGTTGCATGATTAGGATGGGTTTTATAGTGTCAAAGTTATCGAAGTAGTACCGAAGTCACTTTCTTTTTTACGCATAAACAGAATTTACGCACGGCCTGCTGATAGAACGGCTAAAGATGTAATCAGCAATCATAAGAATGCCGATAGATTATGGAAATATACGATTCTTCTTCATCTATTAATGGTGAATCCACCAATTCCATCAGCTTCAACAACGAGTTGAACATCCAATCAGAGATGATGATTGGTAATACGCGATTTCATTTCGCCAGTTGCATGATTAGAATGGGCTTCATAGTGTCAAAGATACATCCTTTATCGGGAGTTCCCTCTAGTTTGAGTGAAGTCAGGAGTGACTATAACATCGAGTGATTGTATGTTAAGCATGAATTTAATAAACCAGAATGTCACCGAATGGTGACACATGAGTAGGATGGCACCCTTACGGGGGGGCCGTGCAGCCTTACATTCACCATCGCTCTAGGGCAGCAGAACATGATTGGTGAACCAAGAAACCAGATTGATGTATTACTGCATTTTTTATTACTGCGATTGATAGCTGCAATGCGTCTATTAAGAATCAGAACTCTTCGAAGAAATTTATTCAGAAAAGCTGCTACCAGTTTTAAATTGGTCTTAAAATAATTTTAGAAATTATTTATTTTTAAATGTCTTACTACTTGTTCAAGTTTACAAAAGTAAGTATATAACGTATATTTGCTCGTTTTATCAAGTTTCTTGGCTGCCTTTGCGTTGGGTGTCACACAAATTATTTAATTTCATTTGAGAGTTAGATGTTTGTAGCTTGAATTTTCATTGCGTAAAGAAGCCTCACGTTCTAATGAACTATCTAGTACACGAGAAGGTTTTAGTTTATTCTGCATATACAGTAATTTTCCATTTCTGATATAATTATGCTTAAATATTTCTGGTCTAGGCATATGCCACAATGGATTCAGACTTTATTAAAAAATTTTAAAAGTAGGTTCTACTAACTATATATTTCTTCTCCTATACCCTACAGCCTGCAATGGCAAATTGGGGATACCTTGTCTTAGCCAATACGCTTCTACCGCTTCTGCACATTCCATGGACATTCCATGCGCCATATACCATTCATCTTACTAGAATTATCGCATGAACTAGGTTTACATAAAATTAAGATGTTTTGTTTTAACTATGTAATATATACATAATAACAGAAAAAAGTATTATGCAAAAATGGGCGGTTAATTTTTATCCTGATATTTAAATACCAAAGACATGCAAATTTGAATCTCAATTCATCTTTGAAAGTTCGTATTTAAGTTTTCTATTAAACTATTGGGCTTAAGAGTTAAACCATCACATAATTTTTATATTATAATATTACGATACATGTGGAATAGCATGTAAAAACATTGGAAATATTTTCTTTTTCCTTTCGAGAGATATTTAAGGATCCAAAATCAGAATTAACTTCATCAGCTGCACTAATATTTGTAATGATAAACTACGTGTATGCATGTAAAATTGTTGGGTATGTCCCAAAGTGGGTATAAATCCTGTCCAAATGAAAGGATTAGTTGTCGCAGGGTTTCGTTATCCTGTAAATGAGATAAATTGCAGCATCCCTGCTCCCCAAGTTGCAAATTAGTGTAGTGTATAGCAAGCAGTAGTAGTATCCGACGAAGCAGCAGTCGCCGCCTGTTTTACTAATTATTGCCCTAACCACAACTATTATATAAACAACGGATTAATTGGATGCCCGCTGTTAAATATCCCTGCTCTGCATCTAATTTCATAACAACAGATTATTACAGCACACGAAGCAATATACCACTTAATCTCAAGTTCTCAAAACCGTATTGACACTAAATCCACTATAACAATATCAATATTTATAAGAAATATTATGGAAGTAAAGAAATGTATACTAAAATTCAAACAAGTTCTATTGCATTGTAATATTGCAATGTAAGAAGTGCACAAGAAAGGTAAACGTAAACGAAACAACACATGAGATTGATTTAATAACTTTTTTAATTATATTATTTACGAGGCACAATTTCTTGATCCCAAATTCTATATAGGTTTACCGTTATTAAAATTTGTTTCAAAATTTAAATTTGCATGAGTTAAAAATAGAGCAATGCGCTAACTATCTGACTTTTCAATAGAGGCAATACAATAATCTTAATTTTTGTTGAAATGTAATTCCAAATGAATTCCCAAGCTCGAAGTTTCCTCATCTACTTAGATTTAGTTAAAAGCTGAAATATTTTAGATCAGGACGAAACACTTATAGATCAGAGAGAATCCTTTCGCCAAGAAGTCATCAAGGCACTAAACTCATATACCATAATATCCACAATGCTATGCAACTCTATGAGTTAAATAAACTTTTTAATGATAACGAGGAAACTTTTAGAACGCAACTCGCAATAGGTTAAGAAAATAAATACAGAAAAAATGTATATATAAATCTATAATATAATATAAACCTGAAATCTATAATATAAACCTGAAAAGGGTAACTTGGAAATGATAGAAAATTTCCATTTCTAATGATAGCTTCTTGGAAAATTGTTTTTTCTCCTTATCAGAATTTTACGATATGGTACCAGGACAAGGATTGGTGGTACAATTTTATCATTGTGATACCAGTACAAGGATTGTACCGCCTCACGTCAGTTTTAATATATTTTCGCGAATAGGCCATCTTGGACCACCCAAATATCATTTCATACGGTGTTTTGTCTTTGTCTCCCCCGCCAGTAGTTCTTCGTTATATCGGACTGATCCTTCTGTACTTTCCTCGGTCTTCTTTGATCTGCTCGTAGTAGGTCTTCTTTGATCTGCTCCATGTGGATGATTTGGGTACGATATTTATTAGATTTATGAAATATTTGCTTAAGGGGGTACTCGCTCAAATTTTCCGAAAAAATGTTACATTTTTGAACGGGTGCCAAAAGAAGAGGAAGGTAGATAGTGAATTGATTTTTTTTACATATCCTTCGACCATATGTCCATTTTTTCCGACGCGTGCGCTTCTCGAGCATGCGCACAGCTCTCTGCATCTAAGGAGACAATTAAAAAAAGTTTCTATATGGTGTGCACGATCAGCGGTTTCCGGAACCTCATAGAATAAAAAATTAAACTTATTATTAAAGAGTAGAGTCAGATTCCCCATTGACGAATGAAAATTAAAAACAAATCGATTTTAGAGAAATAGCGCATTTGCGAAAAAAGCCTCGAAAACGCTCGAAAATTTCGAACGAAAAACAGCTACTGAATCGCCAAAAAAAAATCAAAATTTCCATCCGTCAATGGGAAACTGTTCATACTGTGAACAAAACTCGCCAAGGTTTTTTCAAATCGGTCAAGAACTCTATCCGTAATCATGCACACCATATTGAAAAAAAACCATTCCGATGAAAACGCGATTGAAAGTTCACTTGTTGCTCTCTCATAGTGAAATTGGACCAATTTCAAAAGTATGGGGGGCGGGATTCGTACCTTGAGGTATTGGGAATAAGAGGAAAAAAGAATTTTGAAAATATATGAATACTTCTGAAATTATTCACGGTCCAGGGAATAGGTGAAAATCGCTCGGAAGCTGCGGAGAGGCATTTGCGACGGAAATTAAACATTTTTATGAGTCTTTCTCGCCCACCTCTATGAATCGATTCCTGGACCATATAGCAATCCTTCCACGACTTCGTAGCTCTTCTCGAGCTCAGATTGCTCTTCTTTCTAGGTTAATCGACGCCTTTTCGCTTCGTCCGTAGCGCGGCGATCAGCATTTGATCTACACTCCGCATCTCGTTCATAATCCACCGCATGTTGACCGACGTCAGTTCTGAGCCCTTTCATGACTTGTAGCACTGTCGTGAAGCCCTCGTTGAAAATGGAAGCTGCAAACCTGGCAGAAATATCGACAATTTGTTCCCCGTTGAACAGATGTTTCGGGACAAACTGCCAAATGGTGGCATTGAAGGTCTCATTGTTGTTTTGAGTGTTCTTGCCGAGACATCTTTTCAAGAGCTGTTCTTTTGTTAGATCCTCAAAAATTTTCTTCACGTACTTTTGAACAATTGTATGGAGCGCAGGTTTGTGAATATGAGTAGTCCCGTTTTGCTGGGCCTCATCCAGGATCAGGTCTCATTACACAGATGATGTTGAGGATTAGAATCCGTTGAGATCTTGTGATAGCCACTCCAAATGGAGCCGGCCCTTTCTCTTCTTCCGCAGGCTCGATTCAGCTGGCGGCGCGCTCTTGAAAGTGCTGTACCCAGCGTTCGGCATTTTCAAGAAAATATTTTACAGGGGCATTGTCAATACATGAAAGAACCCACATATAAAAAAAAAACAAAATATCAATATTTCCAAAAAAATTTGAGCGAGTACCCCCTTAATTAATCTATCAGGAGTCATTCATACCATGTGGCCACAGAAGCTGAAGTCTACGTTTCTTGATCGTGACTTCTAGATTTTATCCTTTCATATATTTGCCTATTTGCTCTTAGCCTTTACTCTCCGCCAACTATTCGTGGTCCATATATTGTTCGAAGTAATTTTCTATCTATTTTAAGCAAGCCTTCCACACGATCGAGACTAATAGTCTCTGCACCACATAGAAGTACCGGTGTCACAACAGCCCAATAGTGTCTTAGTTTTGCATTACTTGTCAGATTGACAGATAGTTGTGCAACTGTGTGCTTCTTTAGTTCTAATGTTTGCCTATCTGTTGCTCGGTTGATTATTTCTCCAAGACATTTACACTTACTTGTCAATTTCACCCTTTATAAAAATCGAAGCGGTTAATAAAATATTCTTTTAGCTTTTAGCTGTCAAGCACCCTGGAATCCGGTTGGCCAACTTTGTCTTCAGGGTAATTGCATTCATACAAAGCCATATTCCATGGTATGCATAATTTAAAGTTTGCTTTCATATTAATCCAACGTTATTTCCGTTTGGTTGTTAACCAAATGGAATTGGAAATTGTAGGGGTTCATTCCCTTAGCTAAGTAGTCCTAGTTTTGGAGCGCTGCAGACTCGCTCTTCACCTGTTTCCGTTTGCTACCGTTACACACATCCATTGAGCAAACGGAATTGCCCAGAGGTAAGGATGTAGACAATAGTTAAATATATTGCCCCCAAACGGTAATTTATTGTAAATTTAACAGATATGCTAGCTCGGCACCAGATATTATCTCACGAGGACACTATCTGCGTCAGTTTTATATAGTAATTGGTATATGACATCACTATCACCGTGATATACTATCATCGTCATGATAACATCATTTTATATGGTATACTGGTATATCTTATAAAATCCACTGGACTTATGCTCTATACACTACTCTGCTAATTATTGTCCGCCCCTTATCATTGCTTATACTAGTTTCGAAATTTGATTCCCCCCATTTTCCATAATTTAATTGAAACTAAAATTTAACAGACATTAGTTTAGAATTCTATTATATACTCCTCTTATCTACACCATCCAGATCATTCTCTTAAATCGGTTCCATCAATAAAATGGAGAAAAGTGTGGGTGATAGGTGTTAGGAATAAATTTATCACTCTCGTTTTGTAATAAGAGGAAATATATTCACAATAATTAAATGACATTAAACAACACTATAACACTATAACAATATAACAACGGATTCGCGGGGCTGCAACCTACTATAAACTTATTGGCGTGACTGCAGCTCGGGTGAACTGTTCCGGTGAACTGAACTTGATGAACTTGTTGAACTGAACTCGGAGAACTGCTATATCGAATTTTACCGGTTAACTGACTGTGTTTCGGTGGTGAGCGTCTTTATATGGTCCTTCAGGTATCTGGACCCGTTTTATTGGCTATTGTTTTTCTTCTCTGCTGTCGCAAAAGTAATCTTTCTTTGATTTGTATCGTTAAAAATTGTAATATTAATCCTATCATAAAACACAAATATTAAATCTTTTAGAAATCAGAATATCAAATATCATTGCAAGAAATCGGCGAAGCTCCTTTATCGTCCTTGGTATTGGAAATTTTGGAATGGCTTTCACCTAGTTATCCAGTGGTCGTGTTCCTTCCTCGCCAACCGCGTATCCAAGAATTTGGACTTCATGTTTTCCGAAGATGCATTCTCTGGGGTTTATGATGATGTCGTAATCGTTTAATCTCGAGAAAACAATTCGCAGGTGCTCAAGATGTTCGGCTTCGTTCTTGGAGGCGATGAGGATGACACCGATGTACGCGAAGCAAAATTCTAGACCGTGCAGGATCTCGTCGATGATCCGTTGGAAGGTCTGCGCCGCGTTTCTTAATCCGAATGGTGTCCGCAGAAACTCGAATAAACCAAACGGTGTTGTTATTGCTGCTTTCGGGATGTCTCCTGTTCTATCGGGATTTGGTGGTATCGTACCAAATCGAGTATCGTAAAGATTTTTGATCCGGCTAATGATTGCGAGAAGTCCTCGATGTGCCTCACGGCGTAACTGTCTGGGATGGTCCGTGCGATCAGCGCTCGATAGTCGCCACACGGGCGTAATCCGTTGTCCTTTTTTGGTACTGTGTGTAGTGCGGACGTCCATGGGCTTTTCGACGGTCGAATTATACAATGTTGTAGCATTTGATTGAATTCGGCCTTGGCTAGCTTCAATCGGTCGGGTCCGTATCCGTATATGATGTGTTACAGCGTGTTTTACTTTACGGTGGAATCCTGGTGGCCTGCAGAGGTCGGGGTACCCGGTTAGAAACCGGAGATATCCCGAATCCCCATAGACCGTTCGAATGGACTGGAATTCTTCGAGTACTTCTTGACCATACGTGGTAAGGGAGGTGGTATTGTCGACCAAGCGTTTGTTCCGTGGGTCCACTAGTAGTCCGTAGTGTGCCAAGAAATCGACTCCTATTATCGGTCTTTCCACGTCCGCTATTACGAAGTTCCAATTGAAATTGCGGCGGAGACGTAAGTTGAGTGTTAACGGCATTGTCCCGTAGGTGGCGATCGTCGTGCCGTTGGCTGCGAGGAGCTCGTAATCCGATTTTCTGTGGCGACCACTTAACCGTGATCGTGGGAACACGCATAGATCTGCGCCGGTGTCGACAAGAAAGGCTATCTTCGTTTCTTTGTCGGTGACGTAATGATGGCGAGATTCTGATCAAACATGGACCGCCGCGGTCAATGATGGTTCCGTCCGTTTCCCGAAGCCCTGTAACTGCATGGTGGTTTGCACTTGGTTGCTGCTCTACCGAAGGTCTCGGGTACCAGCACTGATCCGCTCCTAACCTGTTGTTACTGCGGCTGCGTCTTAGGGACCTGTTGCGGTTCCGCGGATTTCCTTGTGGATGTCCTCTGCCTGTTCTGTCTCATGAAAGCTCGTCCACTCTCAGGGATAAGCTAGAAAACGAGTCCAACACCTTTTGCCAATCGGGGACTTGGCTCACTGGTGCTATCTCTCTGTGGAACGTGTTGTTCATGAAAGCGGTCGGCCATGGTCGCGAGTTCCTCAACGGCCCTGTCCAGCGAGACGACTAATACGAGGCGTTGACGTAGGCAGCCATACCATCCACACGGTCTTAATGATATCATCCGTGATTTGGCCTCCGGCGAGGGATTTCATGTGGCATACCAGCTATGACGGATTTTGGTCACCGATGTGGACGTTTTCGAGCAATTGTCGAACCTTCTTACTACTTGACGCGGACAGTCGTTCTATCAGGGTTCTCTTCACCAGTTCGTATTTTCCGTCGGTGGCCAGGTTTTCCAATAAATCCTCAATTTATGCGCTGTATTCTTACTCCAGCGAGGCGATGAGGTGGTTATATTTCGTACCTTCACTTGTGATTCCGCTGGTTTTGAACATCGCTTCTACGCGAGGAAACCAACATTCAGGTTTCTGTGGCCAGAATGGAGGTAACTTTCCGACGATGCGGCAAACTTCGGGCGCGGTTTCTTCCATATTGGCGTGTGTAGGTTCCACTTATCGATCACGACGACCAATTTGTAGATGATCGGATTCCTCTTGTAGATCACGTCGGGGTCACCAATTTGTGGGTGATAGGTATTGGGAATAAATTTATCACTCACGTTTTGTAATAAGAGGAAATATATTTACAATAATTAAATGACACTAAATAACACTATAACAATATAACAACGGGTTCGCGGAGCTGCAACCTACTATAAACTTATTGGCGTGACTGCGGCTTGGGTGAACTGTTCCGGTAAACTGAACTGAAAATTGTTAAACTGAACTCGGTGAACTGCTATATCGAACTTTGCCGGTTAACTGACTGTGTTTCGGTTTTGAGCGTTTTTTATATGGTCTTTCAGGTATCTGGACCCATTTTATTGGGGATTGTTTTCCTTCTCTGCTGTCGCAAACTAATCTTTCTTAGATTTGTATCGTTAGAAAATTGTAATATTAATCCAACCATAAAACACAAATATTAAATCTTTTAGAAATCTTTCGAAGATTATAATCAATCCTACCATAAAACATAAATATTAAATCTTTTAGGATTTGTTCGACGATTACTGTAATGACCCTGTTGTAAAATGTTCCACGAAAATATTAGTATAAAAAAAATACTTAATTAAGTATAAACCCTATAATAAAACAGACAAAATATTTTTAGGATTTGTTTGGGTATTATAGCAACGACCCTAACGTAAAACTAATTTCTTTGAAAAGCCTTCTTCGGAAAGGCCCATTGCCGCTACAATAGTATTACTTAAATAATTAATTTTTTCTTGTTATTTTAGATTGGTATAGATAAAATTGTACTATATAAATTATATTAAACAGTTTCAGTCATAGCTATAAAAGAATTTTTTTCAATATATACCATATATGACTAATTATTATTTTTTAAATCGTTTGCTAAAAGATTGTATTAACATTTCATTTTTAACAGTTTCGCTATGTTTTTATAGCCTGTATTATTTGGAGACTTTTTTGTTATGACATATTAAATTTACTTTTTAATCGCATAGTAGGTACACAAAAAGTAACAATTCATTGCAAACAATAACTTAAGGCACGGAACCATCCAAGCTTCATAGAGCAACATATATCATATATGAGTTGTAAAATGTTTCAGAATTGATTGAATTTAAATTATGCACATCGACAAATCCCATCAATTTTGTCATGAATATTGTGCAGTATGGAAAAAAAATAGTTTTTTAATCAGTTTTGCATTGACGCATTGTTGAAATAATACGTTAGTCTATATTTTTGTTAGATTTTAGATTATCGCCATAAATGGACACATTTTCTAAAAGTATGTCAATTTCACTGCGTATCCAAATAACTCCGTTATTTGGTCCGTTAATTAGATAAACAGACTTTTGAAACAGATAAAACTTCTTATTTATCGCTGTGGGACAGTAAGCAACACCATCTGCGACAACATACAATTTAGACCGCAGATATTGGAGAGAAAATATTTTGTTTTATCGTCTAAATGGTACGTAATAATAATAATCATTACACTGAATTTAAAATTTCACTATGTTTTGACCATTAATTTTGAAAAAATATTATACTACTTGTGAAGTTATATAAATACAGAAGAGACATATACAACGGTTCGAGTTTCGACAGGTAGAAGTCATATTCAAGTAAAACACATTTATTTAATGCAATTACAATACAAAACATACAATTAATAAAATCTACCATAGTTAAAAAAAAAAATAAAAAAATTTAAAATTATTAATTATGCACTGGCAAATATTAACATTAAGTTAATTATATAATTTAAAAAGTAAATCATATCATTTCCAATTAAAAAACCATAGAAACAATTAGCAAAAAATAACACATATATAAACTAATATAAACTAATCAGTCAATAGTTCTAATCCAATTCCTAATTTTTTTTCTTTCTTCTAACAGATAAGGATTTTCATATTGTTCGGAAGTAAACTAATGCATTTCATTGCCACATATAATAAGCAATAAGCATTTTTGGTGCTTATCGTTTTATTAATTTTTGGTAAAATTAGATACCTATATCGAGTATTTAGCTGTCTTTCGATATGCCAAAATTTACAATCATCATAAAATTAGGATAGGGCACTAACAATGATGGAATATTTTGTTTTTAAAAGTACTATCAATACATTGGATATCCGCATTTTTATTTATTTATTTTGCATAGAGGCTAACGATTTTACTGAGTTTTTATAAGCCCCCCAGCCCATGCAATAATTCGATAGTTTATTATGCTTTCAAAGGGACCTTGGATATGTTGTTTATCTACTCACACACCAAAATGAACACATTAATAAATACAGTATTATATGTAAATAATGCCGTTATTATAATCTTGTATAAAAGTATTCAAATCGTCCGTAAACGTCCAATGCAAATCAAATGGATTTGCATTATTAAACAATTTCTGTTTGTTGTTACTATGGCAACAACTTGCTTCGCTAAACAAAAAACATAGACGTAGTGAAAATAAAATTTCTGACGTATATTAAAACTGAATTATTTTTTCTTATTTAGAATCAAGTAGGTTCGGCCTCTCAGTAAGAATTTATGTGGCTCTAATATGACTAACCTAACCGTAACTTAATCTAGATAAAATCTAGGTTAACCTAGATTACATCGACAACGACCAAACAGTGTTCCCGTCACTGTGCGTTTTTACTAGTTAGCAATTTTTGCCAGCGCCTCCGTGGCAAAAATTGCTGAACGTTCTAACCTTACTGTGTAAGTGATTTGAAATATGGTGTTTGTCAAAACTACAATTTCTACAATATTATCGGAACAATTAAAACAACTTAATTATTAAACAACATAAGAAACAATTATTTTTGAGTAAATAAGTACTATTTTTTTTATATTCGTTACGGCCAACTATGGACCACGTTTGAAAGTTTTTACAATATTTTTTGTCCTCACTCTCTGCCAATATCTCTTCATCCTCTCTCCCACTTCCTTCTTCTGTTCCTCCGTGTAAGATCTTCTTTTTCTCACTGAAAATTCACCTGTCTCCTGGAAACCTGTAATCTTTTTAATTAGTCAACTGTTCATCCTCACTAAGTGCCCATAAAACTGTATTCTCTTTTTTCTCAGTTGGGCTACAATTCCTTCTGTCTTCAGGTATAATTCTTTGTTAGGTTTTAGTCTCCTCTCTCCATCCTTGATATTTGGGCCTAGGATTTTCGGAGCATTTTCCTTTCATTCCTCCAGATGTCTTCGAGGTCACCCTTACCAATCATGTCTAGTGTTTCTGCTGCATATAGACATTCAGGTCTGACAACAGTATCTAGGTATCGGAATTTAGCCCCAAAGGATAGACCCTTTTTGTTATATGTATCCTTCGTAAGTTGATAAGCCATTTCCATTCTTCTCGGCCGCTCTTTGGTGGCATTCTCATCCGACCCATTGTCCTGCAATTTTTCTCCCAAATACTTGAAATACTTTACTCGCTTTATTTTGGCTTCTATTAACTCCAAGTGGAGAGGAGCGTCTTTGATGTTGGTCATGAAGACAGTCTTCTCAAAAGAAATTTGAAGCCAAGTCTTCTTGGCTATCATCTGGAGTTCTTCAGTTCTTTTAATCGCTGTTTCAACACCGGTAGTGAGTATCACAACATCGTCGGCGAATGCCAAACAATCCGTTTTTATACTTTCTTTACCTCTCCCTAACCTGAAAGCCTCTTTATTCAAAATTCCCTTTGTCCATTCTTCAATAACTTTCTCTAACACGCAGTTGAATAATATTGGCGTAAGCCCGTCGCCTTGTTGTACGCCAGTTTTGATTTCGAAAGGCTCTGACAACTCCCCCGGAACTTTATTTTGGAGAAAATATTGCTAATCGTCTGTTGAATTAGATTCCTCGTCTTGTTTTCCACTCCAAATTCTTCGAGAATTGCCAATAAGGTTTTTCGGTCAATGGAGTCATAGGCCTTCCGGAAGTCCAAAAAGACGGCGACATATTTATTCTGTCCCAACATCCTGTACTTTATAATATTCCGCAGGTTGAATATTTAATCCGCGCAAGATCTTACTTTTCGAAAACCTGCTTGGTATTCAACCAAGTACTATTTTACATATACAGTGATACCTCTAGATACGACTTTAATTCGTTTAATTAAGCAATTTTCCCCATTGAAATTAATTGAAATGCCGTTAATCCGTTCCAGCCCCATAAATGCTACTCTCAATTCTTTTTGTTATGTGTTTTTGAATAAGAAAAATGTATTTATTATGAAATATATTAAATTAAAAAAATTAAATTAAATTTTAATATTAAGTATATTAAATGACAAATATTATATAAATACATAATAAACTAGAATGTAAAGCAAAAATAACTGGTTTTATAAAGTGTTACATCTTTTTATTTTTGTCACTTAAATGCAACTTACACACAACTTAAATGCTACTGTATGCTTAATTTTATTCACTGCTTTTCTCTTCACTGGTCTTTGCCCTGATTCCGGATTAAAAAAAACTGTCCAAGTAGGTTTGTTTCTTCTTCCCTTTCAGAATGATGCGGAAAGAGTTAGGCTAGTGTCATTAAATAGCTACGTTACACGACCAGTTGCAACGTTTTCGGGGTGTTTCTTTTCCACGAACTGTGAAACTCTCTCCCACATTTCCAAGATCTTTTTTATCTCACTTGTAGAGATAATCTCCTCCAATTCTGGCTCTTCCTCGAAACCAATTACTTGCAGAACCCCCGAATGCTGCTGCGACTGTAACTCTTGTAATTCCTCGGTCGTCAGTTCCTGAGAGTGCTCCTCGACGAGCTCGTTCACGTCTCTCTCATCTATTACCAGGCCCATGTTTTTTCCCAGAGACACAATATCCTCCTCCACTGACACTTCAGGTTCGAATCCTTCGAAGGTTCTTTCGGCTACAGACACAGGCCACAGCTTCTTCCATGCAGAGGTCAAGGTCCTCGTTGTAACAATCAGCCAGGCCTTATCAATAATTCTGAGGCAGGGTGAGGTTTGTGTTCTCTGTCACCTCAAAGCAGCGCCGGAACAGGTTAGTGTTCAGCTTTTTAAATTTAAAAATCACCTGCTGATCCATGGGCTGCAGAATAGGAGGGGTGTTAGTTGTTAGATTAAGAACCTTTATAAACTCTTCAAGGATGTCATTTTCGAGGTTCGGTGGGTGAGCAGGAGCATTCTCGAGGACGAGAAGGGCTTGCATGGTTAAGTTGTTTTCCAGTATATATTTCTTTATATGAAAGGCCAAAAACCAGGTTTACCCACTACACAAAGAACTGCCTAGTGACCCAAGCCTTCGGGTTTGCCCTCCACATAAGTTTCAGTTTTTGCGCGGGGTCTGATTCATCAAAGCACCGTAATTCGCTCGTGTTTTCTTGCATATGTTGTCCTGTGTTAAGGTATCGCCTTTAAGCTGCTTTTCCGACACCCAAACCATCAGCAGTTTCTCCATCTTTTCATGGAGAGAGCTCCGGAGCTTATACATTATTGTAACGCCTTTAGCTGGCGTTATACCCTTTATCGACCATTTCTGTTTAACATTTTCACAGTGCATATCATTGAAGTACTACGCCCGTACTGCCTCGCCAAGTCAGCTACTCGCACACTTTGTCCATTTTTGTTCTATGATGTCACGCTTTTATTCAATAGACATCATCTTCTTTTGAGCACTGACCTTTCCACTCACTTTTTTCGGACCCATAGTTACAAAAGGAAATGTGAGAAAGTATGTAAAAGCCCTACAAAAACTTAGCAACGATGCTTCGACAGCCAGGTAAACAAGCACACTAGGGGAATACGTGGATAATGCGCAAAACGCACGAGACGCAGGCGCTGTAAACTGGTGGGCCGTGTGCAGCGTCGCAGCTGGCCGTTCCTTGTATCTCAAATGTCGCTCGTATTTCAAAACAAAACTTCGCTCGCTCGACAGATCGTATCTCAAATAACTCGTATATATGGGCACTCGTATCTCGAGGTACCACTGTATATTTTACCACAAGTACTATTTTATATATATATATATATATATATATATATATAAAATATATATATATATATATATATATATATATATATATATATATATATATATATATATATATGTGTGTGTTGTATTGTTTTCTCGGGGATTCCGCGTTGATGTTGAGGGTTGGTTCTGAAAAGAACCGGATTCTCGACGTTTCGGCGAACTAACATTCGCCATTCTCAAGAGATATATGCGTCCGTGCGGGTCAACGGTTAGACGCATACAGTATGCGTCTAACCGTTGACCCGCAAATTCAAGCACGCATTATGCTTTTTTTGCTGCCATCCAAGTTATTATGCTTGCGCAGAACTACCAACCGTACCATCGAATCTTCTACAGTTCCTCAATCTGATAGCGCAAAATGCATGTCAATATCACAAATAATTTTTGTTTTATACAATACCAAAGGTGTCTGTTTCTTTTATAATAACTCTATTTTATAATCAATTCGCAGTGTTAATAGCTTATTAAAGTGTGCGAATTCCAACTCGTATGGCCCAGGTTCAAGTCGCGGACGCATAAACTTTATAGAAGCTTTTTCAAATCAATCGAAACAAACTTTAATATACTTTCGGTTCGATAGCAGCTGATGTTATTTTTTGGTCTGACAAGATTGCACCGCCCATAATATCAAGGAGAGGACAGTTAGATGGGTGAACGGAGAAGTAGGGAAAAGACAGCTAGCGAGTAGAGAGGCCCGTTCGCGTAAGCGTAAAAAAGATCCTAGCCCCATGGCGGGTTATAAAGAGGGAGAAGGAGAAAAAGAGGGATAATAAAGAGCTTGAAAGGAAAGTAGAAGAGATCAACAGGAGGAAAATAGAAGGTGAAAAGGAGGAAGTAAAATGGAAAAACGAAATCCTAAGCGAGTTGAGGGCGATAATAGGGGAAAACATGCAATTAAAAAAGGTGCTGAACCTTTTTTAAAGTAGAAAGTGTCTATTTCTTTTGTAATAACCCTGTATATCTATGAGCTAGAAGCGGAAATGAAAGAACTAAAAGAGGAAACGGAAAGGGAGGAAACGAAAAGATAGGACGAAAATGTAAGTCTATCAAAGAAGATAAGGGACCTGAACGAGAAGGCAGAAGTTAGTATAAGAAGGGGCTTACGTAACAATATTGTTGTTTTTGGATACGGACAGAAGGACACATACAAAGAAGATGTCACAAAGATATTGAAAGAAAAACTAGGAGTAAAGAAAGAAATAGTTTCCATGGAAAGACTAGAACGAGAGGATAGCGAAAAACGTCGTGTTGTGGTAAAATTGGAAAATAGGGATGTGAAAAGACAAATTATGAAGAAGAAAAGTTAAGAGAGACTAACGTATTCATTAGCTATGACCTTACAGAGGCAGAAAGGGAGTGCCAGAAAGCTATGAAAATTAGAGGAAAAGAATTAAAAGAGAAAGGACACCAGGTAAAAATAGGCTACAAGGAAGTATAAGTAGATGGAAAAGTTGTACCATGGAAGGAAGGAAAAAAAAGAAGGTTTAATAAACGACTAAAAGAGAGGAAGAGGACGAGAAGACACAAGAAAAATGATGAGCGGTTAACGTAAAATGTTAAGATAATTTTTTGGAACGTGGCGGGACTTAAGAGGAAATTGAAAAGCGATAACGGATCTAGTATAAATTTTCTCAAGAAATTTAATATAATTGGATTAGTTAAGACCTGGATTCAGGAAAGAGCTGCAAAGGAAAACTTCCCAAAGACTATAGAAAAAAATGCAGCCGGGAAGAAAGAGTAAAGTATGGAAGAGCAAAGGAGGGTATATTAACAGGTGTTAAAAGAAATATCAAAGAGTAAGAAAGAAAACTGGAAGATGAGAAGGCGTAGTGTGCAGGGAAGTGGAATTGGAAGAAGCCTGGTGGCAGGTGGATACGCTATACAACAACAAAGGGCTGGAAGTAATTAAAGAGGCAATAAATAGTAATGGAAAAGGAACGGGAATGGCAAAGTTACTGGTAGTAGGCGTTTGTAATGTTAGAATCGGGGAAGAGCAGTTTCACAAAATGGATTGTGAAGGTAAAGAAATAATAAGGAAAGCTAAGGATAAAGTTAGAATTGCAGAAGGAAAAGGATGGGCTGAGTGGGTAAGGGAAAATCAATGGAATGTCGTAAATGGGTGTATGGAATGAGACTGTGAGGGGGATTTCACGTTTGTGGGTGCACGGAGATTATCGACTATAGACCTGGTAGTGGAAAATGACCAGGCAAGGCAGGAAATTCAAGAGATGGATATAGGAGGGAGAATTGATTTAGCTGGGGACATGCTTGGGTGGTTGCGAAATGGATCGTATGTGGAATGAATGGAAATCTAGATTTGAAGGGAACTTTAGGGCAGTTGAAGTAATATGGAAGGTTTGTAAGAATTGTGTTAGCGTATGGTTCGGAAGTTTGGGGGACTAGAGAGGAAGACCAAATAGAGAAGGTTCAACAAAACTTCTACAAGAAATTCCTAAAGCTAGACAAGTCGACACCAGGTGGCCATTTTAGCTGCAAAAAGGGTGGTGAAGTATGAATGCAACCACCTCCAATTGAACCACCTCCAAATCTTTCGACTTCCTGGCCATTATCAGCTGCGTTGGGTTCTCCCGTGCGTCTGTAAACACGTACTCGAGTAATACGTAACCTTGAATCATCCGTGAAGAACACAGACTCCCATTGTGAAAGTTGCCATGTGTTATGTTCACGAGCAAAATTCATTCTTGCTATTCTATGGCGTCGTGTAAAAGAGGATTTTCGGACTGGTCGTCTAGCCTTCAAAGTTGATTCCCTCAAACTATTCGAACTAATTGTCTGATACAGTGACCCCATGCGTCGTCCTGAGGGAAATTGATAGGTCTTTCGATGTAGAAACTCTACTGCGAAAATTCGAAATTAGTAAAAATAGAACTTGATTTTGAGCTGTTTTTCTTTTGCGACCTTGCCCACCGCGCCTGATATATTGACCTGTATTCAAGTACCTGTTCCACAATCGATGAATAACATGCTAACGTTGAAGATTCTTGAAACTTGTCGAAGGCTTTCGCCATTTTCAATTAATATTATAGCACGAACAACTTCCACTTCGTTGAGATTCCTCATTTTCACTTAACTTCGTCAAAATGTCAGTTGTAGAAATTTTCGTTTTAGTGTAATTATTACGGATACTCCGGAAGTATGCGATGCTTATATATGCCCTATGTGTCAAGTAAAACAATTAAATAGATCGTCTTTTAGATGTTCTTAATTTTATTTGCATGTAATTTCTCGTTTGAATTTTATGGAGGCACAAATTATTTACCCGCTAATTGTTTTGAGCAGTGTATGTATATATGATAAAGTTTTAGTTTTACGTTAAAAGTTTTAGCTTTATCTACTACAAAAAGGGACTTTCATAAAAACAGCTTCATATTTTTCCGGTAAACCGGAAACCCCGAAAGCAGAATATGGTACTTAGTACTATAGCACTAGTAGGAATATAGAATATAGTACTATATTTTACAGTTATGTAAAATATAGTACTATATTTCAGTACTCCCTCAGTTATTTCCACCAGAAAAAAGATTTGAGTTACTCTCAATTTGAGCTTAAAATAGTTTTACTTTAAGAATATTTTTGCAAATCCTCCAACAACTTTGTGTGCTCAGAACATTTTACTTTGCGATTCTTGTTACGATGCAAAGTACCAATAGAGGTTTACGATATAATATTTTTTTATAGAAACTAGACGATAATTTATATATTGACCTTGTTATATGTCCTTCAAATCTGTATATGTTTTTTTGTACATTCGATCCATGAGAACAGTGACGATAACTATAACCGAGAAAAATATGCGAATACTGAAGGATTAAATAAAAATAGCAATTTAGGAAACTTTTCCGATATATACTTTCAGCAATCTGAATTCCCAAATAGATTCTTAGTCGAATGATTTTGTTTTTTAAGCATATTACATTTTTATTCAGATGTTTTTTTCAGTTCGAAGAGACTTTACTTTTATTCAACGTCAATTTCTACTGTTTTCTTAAAATCCCTAAAGACTGGAAAAAGGATAAACATGAAGCATACTATGTTGAATGGACTATAAATAATCTAGAAGTATTTATCGTGAGAGAAGACGAGATATTTATCGCGCAAGAGTCAAATAAACTGTGAATACATTCTAGTTTTCTTTCACACAAT
This sequence comes from Phosphuga atrata, assembly GCA_944588485.1. Lineage (NCBI taxonomy): Eukaryota > Metazoa > Arthropoda > Insecta > Coleoptera > Silphidae > Phosphuga > Phosphuga atrata. The sequence continues at coordinate 32,664,922 of OX155898.1, forward strand.
TAAATTAATTTATAAAAGATATTGTACATATTTCTCGCTTATGCTGTTACGTAGCTATACTAAACATTAAGAAAGTATTAACATAATGGGTGATTTAACAAGTTTATTAAAAAACAGGTACGCAAAGAAGTAAAGCTTATCAACCCAGGAATAATATTGTATGATATTTCAAGAATTGCTTTGCAAATGGGATCTAAAACGTAACCATATTGCATCAGTTGTTAGTAAAGTATGTCAGTTACTCGTACGACGTGTTGTGTCTTGGTGTAATTGAAAAAATGTTGGATTATTAAATGAAAGTAAGGAAGTAAGCGTAGTAACACACGAATAAATTTGTCCGATATAAGAAATTCGGTGCGGACGAGTTCGTACCCAAGTTGTTTCAGTTTTAAGTAAATTAGTTTATTCAATACGTGAAGGAAATTTAGACCGCAGGCAATTTAGGCAATTTAGAAATTTAGGCCGCAGGCTATCATTTTCAGTAGGACATGGTAAATTAAAATAAATGATTTCATGCATTCAACTCCGTAGATTATATTTTTTGAATTTTAATTAATTTGATAAAGGAGAAATTATTTTCAGATGTTTTTCCGGTTATTAAAAAGGAAGGAGGAAAAACACAATTAAATTTATATAGAAAATTATATTTATTATATAAGAAATTTCCACCTCTTCCATACAGAGTGTGTTGCTAAGGCGGGGACAATTACAGCGAAAGTTTAATTCGGAAAATATGTAAGAAAGTTTATAAAATGAATTCTGTATTACAACTCAAGATTAGAAATCAGCTGAAAATATATCAAGGATTTTATTTTAGAGCAAGCAGTTTAAAGATAAGCGATCGGAGTTTCCTTTATTTATGAAAGATTAGTACTTTCAGATATTTCACATTTAAGTTGAGAAATCATGATTATGAAAGAAATTAGAAATAATACACGTTATAATAATATATTATATGAATTGCACCGGTTAATTTAATAAAGTTCGCGATGGAACACGTTTCAAAGATTGAAAATAAAAATGTTTCATTTTATTATTTAACTTTACACATGATATAAAATGAAATTGTTTTTTTAAATAAAAATGTTAATAAGAATGTTTATAAAGATTATGGTTATCTATTAAAATTTCAATAAAAACTGTGTACTTGAGGATTGGAAGATATTCAGTGATCTTCCAAAATAAAAGAGACATTTTTCGAATACTACGCCTGCAAACTACTGAGGAATATTATTATGAAGATTATGAGTAGAAATGAATTTGCAAAATCACTTATGAAAAAATTGTATACAAGTAGGTAGGTTTAGTTAATAATATTGGAAAAAAAACCTTTTGCTTAATATTTGACTTGTGTGTTTCCTGTTTTCTAAGATAATTGAAGAGAATAAATCCATAGTATTGTTCACTCAAGGGCATATACCAGTGGCCTGTAGCTATATTTTCCACAGAAATAACTAATGGTAGAGAATAGAATAAAGGCATAACGTAAATCTGAAGAATGATAAATGTACCAAATCTAAAAAAAAAATGTTTAATTTTCTTTAGTTTTAAAAGAAAAACGAATGTTTAGCATGTGAATATATAATAGCAGCGATCGAAAATAAATTTTATTTTGAAAAATAACAATTTAAATTAAAAATGTGCAGGGCCTCCATTCTTTCGAATCAATTCGAAAATGCGAGAATTTATGCTATCGACTAAAGATTGTACTCTGCACTGTTCATTCTGAACGAAGGAAACCCTAACCGAAGTACACTCTCACTGCAAAAACCTACTCAAATCATTAATCCACCACCAGCAAACTAACGTTTCGTTAAATATCGAGGTTTTCTCAGATCTCTGCAGTACCAATAAAATTCAGGCTTTTAGATGTGGAAATCCAAGCCAGGATTGTAGATGCGGATTGTAGGTTGCGGTTGTAGTAGCTTGTACTGCGGCATTTATAGAACTATTGTACCCCCACCATCTTTCTCTAATCGTTGGTATACTTCTCCATTTAAAGCGTCTCCTCTAGTCCTGATTCCTTTAGGAATTTCAGGATCTGGGTGGGCTTCAATGTTTGCAAATATTCCTCATTCAAGCAGTGGTATTTACTTTGGATTGTATTATACATATTATTTGGATTTTACTTTACTTTTAAAGTTTTCATCCACTGTTTCCTTATTTCCTTATCAAAACTTTAGTGGATGGTCTTCATACTCATACTGGATAAGGGTCTATAAAGAAATGAATAGATCCTTTGTTTGCTTGGTGATCGACTTTTTAATTTCTCTCCATACAAGTGTGTCCTGGTAAACAGTATAGCGTTACTTTATTATCCCTACCATGCCAGTTCGGATATGATGGTTTACGGGCTAATAGCCTTGATGGCCGCTTGACTATCTGACCGTATGCAATTAGTTCTTGCCATAGTTCCTCTTGAAGTTAAATTGTGCACATCTTTAGATTGGCTGTACCTCTGCTTGGAGGATGCTTGAATAAATTTCCATGGATTCGAAGTACCTATCTGGTACGAGTTCGAAGTACTCCCGCACCTGCACCTTCCTTCGTCCTTGAACCATCTGTATATCACTTCTGGAAGCTTGCTTAACATGGTATGCTGATGATTCGTCACTCCATTGGGCTTCACTGGTATAATACATTCCTGTATACTTTTTCTCGAAATAGAATTAGCATGCCATCTCCTATTTTGGAACTTGCAACCAGGGGATCTTGGCAGCGAGGCTGTTCCGGTCTGCACTCCCGATTATTTTAACTCTGACCCTATGACCCCCTGACGATTCTTTCCTTGCCGAATCTCACAATCTCCGATCTGTCTATGCCTTACTCGACAAGGAGCAACGAAATCAGACTCACTAGCACTTCAATTGCTGTTATCCGGCATGACCACATCGTCTCAGTAATTCAGACAGATGCCAGTCTTCTTGAATTCTCTCAAGTTGCTTCTTCATAGCGACCAGCTTGGTTCTCCTTATCCACGCTATTGATCCCTAAGTGATCGCAGTTCTCACAATTATGATGTACATCAATTGCGGGATTGTGGGGTTACAACCTTACGTTTTTCTTGCAAGATTTCTGCACATCATTAAAGCGAGTTTGGCTTTACCTACAACTTCCTCGGTGTACCTGTTCCATAGGCGTTTACTATCTAGTATTATGCCAAATATTATGCCCTGTTTGTATTCCAATGTCCTCCCATCTAACAATATGGGGTGTAGGCAGTTTAGTTTTTCTTCTCCCTTGTAAAGGGTATCACATTAGTTTTGCATAGTTTGAGTCTTAATTCTACTGTTCGACACCATCTATTAGATACTTTGAGTTCTTCTTGTTCAGAGCGTTCCCTCAAACTTTCCTGGCTGACTATAATGACAATATCATCTAAATACCATCATAAACTAGTCATTTAATGCCTAGATCATGCAGCACACCCAGTAATTCATCAACTACCAAGCTCCACATTAGTAGAGAAAACACACCTCCCTATGGGTACCAGGTTGAACAAGAGTTTGTCCCACGCTATATCTTATTACATGAGTGAAGGAATTTTTTTAATTAAAAATTCAGTTAATAAGTTGTATATTCAATATCTTTATTATATTGTTTTGTTGTCATTTGGCTTTGAAAGGTTAGACCATATAAATACTACATATTTGAATAATTTCAAGCCGAAATAAATGTTCCTTTATCACACAATATGATTGTAACACAATTGAGAGTAATATAATTTCCTTTACTATGGAACCAAAAACCTATGACCATGAGCAAAGTCATGTCAAGCTCATGACTTAACACAAGCAATTTAAAATTGGGTGTAATCAATATTAAGCTAAAAATATTCAATATGAATTATAATATTTAAAATTTCAAATTGGGAGTAACAAATTTCAAGCTGCTAATGGTATTTTAATTAGGAATAAACTCAAATTAAGATTCACGCAAATAATTCATTTGAATAAGAATAGAACTAGAGTCGAACTTTCATAACTTAAACTTCTGTAACTCCAATTTTTCTATAACTCCAATATTTTTAGAAATTTATACGTTTAGATAATATTTTACATATAATTTAACTTCCCTAACTCAAATTTTCCTTAACTCGATTTTTTCCTTAACTCGTATTAAAAATTTGTACAATGGTAAAATTTTACATACAATATAATCTCTATAACTCTCTATAACTCAATTTTTTAACTGCCGCGTATTTTCCAAAATTTATGATGCCGGATATTGCCTACCATAAACCGTTGATAGTGTCGATTGTGTATTCCTCGGGAAGATTACCAAACATTTTATTTTTCATATCATTTATGATCACTAAAAACTCAAATAAAGCAAAACTAAATAATAAATAAACTAATAAAGCAAAACTAAATAAACTAAATCAAAAAAGAATTTACCAGCGGGTGTGCTTTAGGAAAATTATGACAGGATATTATTCTCCCGAGAATCGGTAATTCAAAAAGAGACGATGTAATCGAAGATGCTATAGGTGCTATATAATATGAAAAACAATTAAAAATTACTGAATTTTTTAAAAAATAATATGTTAATTAAAATTATTTTTAATTTAGTCATATTAACATCATATTAATAATGTATACATATTTCTTTTTTGTTTTTTGTTTATAAATATATACATATGTATTTATTTTAAATAAATTGTGTTTAGTCTATTTTACTCATTTTATAGTTGTATAACTATAAAAATATTTCTATAACTCCAATTTTCTAAAACTCGATTTTTTTTCATGAACTATGGCAATTCGACTTAGGGAAGTTCGACTGGTACTATACTATATAAAAAGGTGACAAGCGGTTAATAAAAAATAAAAATTAGTAATGAAATTAGTTTTGATCATGTATTTAGTGAGTCCAACTGATTCTATAAGAATATTCATTATTTAAATGTTTCTAATGCAAAGAATGTATTATTATGTACATCATATCTATTAAATTAAGCATAGCATCTACCACATACCATTACACAATAATGGATGTCATAAATATTGTCTTTTTTAATTTAAAAATAATGTAAGAAGTAATGTGTAATCTTATATTATATGGATGGACAGTGTATATTATATGGATGCAAATTTGAATTATATATTCACATTTCCATCCATAACTTCCACATAAGATTACACATTAATGCATGTCATAAATATTTATTGTCTTTTTTTACTTGAAAATAATATAAGAGAATGGTATGTTATAATCTAATGGCCTTTAACAATTTAAATTCAATGAAGAGTTATCTTTAATAATACCATAATAAGGAAGGTTTCCTTCAGAGATTAAATTAAAAAAATGTTTCATTAAAAATTAAGCAATTGTCATGTGGATTGTGAGAGGTGGGTCTATACAATCTGACATAAATCGCGATGGGGTTGGACTATGACGTAGGTAGGAGATAGAACATAAAATACAAGCGATAAATCGGCTAATTATTTCAAAAAACTAAGAAATAGAGACGAGACGATGCAATCAAAAATAGAGACGATGCAATAAAAATAGTCCATTAGTGACTAGAGAACGCATACAAGTGAGGTAGGAAATAAAGGAAACTGGCAAGAAATGGAGAGATTGGGAAAACGCACGAGGTAAAAAAATGTGAAATAAAATAATAGTGCCTTTAGAAAGACGGATTTACAGCAAAGTAGAAATTTGGAAGTTTATTTACAAATATGGGTCAAATGTCTAATAATTGAAAGTTGTATGGCGACTGTAAAGCTTGAAACTTTTATTGAGTAGATTGGAGGTAAGTAGTAGGAAGTAAGAACAAATACAATAAATTACATAGTTGAAATTGGAATAAATTGTGGGAATAATTAAAGAATAATTTAAGAATAAGGATATAGATATTGGCGCAATCCTAAACAAATCCTAAGCTTGGAAGCTTGTGACAATCCAAAAGAACTTTCAAACATTCTTAGTAATTTATTTTAAAGTAGCATTCAATACCAGAGAGCTAAAAGAAAAAACGTGTTGTACCATTTGAAAAGGCTGAACTACATAAAAAGCATTCATACTAATCTCACGAGAAACAAGAATAATCATATTGAAATACCTCGCGGAGTAAAATCTGGGGAAACAAATTATAAAAATCTTACATTTTCATAAAAACTCCATTATTAAATTATAAAACTCTATATATAATCTAAGATTATTATACAAAGCATTATATAAATAAGTAAAACTGCAGATGCTGTGGAAAATGAGCCTTTTCGTGGCTTGCCACCTCGTAGCCTATAACTAAGATATCGTTTCTTTAACAAACTTTAACAACTTCTTTTAAATATAAGAGGAGTTGATTGGAAGCATCGATTGATATCTTGAGAAAAGAAATTAATAAGTTTATAAGTGCGAATGTAAAAAAAATATAGATAGTTTTAGTAAGAAATCTTGTATGAAAAAGGCAATCTTTGTGTAGGGTTAAAGCATTATCAATAAATTAGCAACTTATTATTCTCACTATCTAATAAATTTTCAACTCTAGAGAAAGGTTTTATAATTTGGGTTAGGTTTTTAGGGTTGTTATAATTTATAAAATATCTGCAAACTTGCAATTTGTAATGTAATCTGGATGAAGATTATTATTGCCTCTGCAACTTTTCTTAAATACTATTACATAATGATATTTCGTTTCTAATTACTTCTAGTTACAAATAATTACGTTTGAGCTTTTGCAATCATATGGGCTCTTGCGTATGATGTAAAATATATGCTTAAATAAGTTAATAAATATTTATCAAACTTACATTTATCGAAATATTTCATAATTTTATATGGCATTGATTGCATTTCATTCCACGGTCGGTTTGCAAACTGCAGGGCATTATTAATTGGTTCCGGTATTGTAGGAAAATTTAATTCAGTTCCATTTTAGTCATGCAATGAAGTGGATCCATTCAATTTAAAAAGTTATATTAATAGCTATTTTCCATCAAATCTATATACACTATGTTGAATCCACAGTACTCATTTTGGAATAAAATAATGCAACAATCCTCCACAGAAATAGTTCATAAATTAAATATTTAATCAAATGCATTTTAATAATGTTTGTATTTTTATATCATATTACTCCTACTATTTATAAAGTACTTCTAGTTTAAGGTGTAATTTAATACAATATTTGAAGTTTAAAATGCAAATTAATTCCTAAAATATGATTTTGATGTAATTACTAGCTAACACGTAATTGCTATCATAATTAAAATTGGAGTTACAATTACCAAAATAAAGAAAATATTTATTTGAAATTATTACATTACATATTTCTTCTATGGTTATTGAAATATATGCGCAATAATTTTAAAATCTTCATCAAAATCAAAATTATCTTCACTTCTAGAGAGCCAGGATGGAATTTTGATATATTTAGCACCCAGCTACTTTTATAACGAAAATAGATACTAAATGTATTTGATGTACAGATTTAGTTTATGCATTTTATTAATATCAGGGACCAATGCTGATTTACCGAAAAAACAATTCTCTCTTTACCTTTTTGGTACTGATGGTACCGATGATACCGATGATCTAAATGTTTAAAGAAAACTTGTTTAATGATATTAAAGAGACATAGCATAGATGGATGTATAGAAGAATTATTCTATATAGTATATTTTTGATAAGTTTTCAACATAAAATGAAGTTTTGTGTTTTATTAATATAATGGGTACCATATCCATTATATTAATAAAACACAAAACTTCATTTTATGTTGAAAACTTATCAAAAAAATACTATATATCTTTCTTCTATATATCCATCTATGCTATGTCTCTTTAATATCATTAAACAAGTTTTCTTTAAACATTTAAATCATCTACATCCAGAATGTGTCATCCATAATGTCCCCATTGTCATTTTATGATGAAACTTATTATAAATATTATTAAATCATTTATTGTCTTCCACAAAAAGGAATATACAATCTGATTTACAAAATAATTGGAATAATTGGAGTTTAGGGGTTTATTGAAATTTAGTGTTATGGACTTTTTACCTGGTGTAACTGTTATTAATCGTCCTTGGCACGGTTTAACGGAAAGGTCGCAAAGGTCGGAAAGCAAAAATGAAGCTTCTAAGTTATCTGGTTCAATGTTTTTGTCAATCTGGTTCAAAATTCGTGTTTTTCTTGAAATAGTTGTAAACATTGTCAACGTGACAGATAGTCGACGCGAACACAAATAACTAGATGTTGCCACGTTTATTATTTTTTCTAATTATCAACAGATTTGTTTCGAAATAAAAAAAAAATGGAAAACTTTTAATATATCCGGAGAAAAATATAAATAAATTAAGATTTTCATAAAATTAAATAAAAAAAAAAAAATCGCCAGATCCTATATATGGAAAATACAAATTAAATTTTGAAATTAAAAAAAAAACATATAAAACCTTATAGGTAATGTCCAGTATAATTATTATCAGATTTTCTTCAAAAAATAAAAAACGAAATCTTAAAAATACAAATAAATTGAAATTTAAAAAATAAAAACTAAAAAAAAACTTACAAAGAATGTTCTGTCTATTCATCATACGATTTACTTAAAATAAGAAAAGAAAAACAAAGTTGGCCCTAGTCTTCTTTCGTCTAAAAAACAGAAATAAATTCAAATTTTGAACAAATTCAAGTTGCAACCTAATCTAACCGGGGTTAAACCAACGGTTACTGCCACTTTGGCTTATTTTGGATCGAGAGTTGTATGTTGTATGTAAGTTATGTTTATATGTAAGTATGTTGTCTTGATTTATCTTTCCGCTTCGCGGTGGGCAACCTAATCTAACCGGAGTTAAACCAACGATCATTGCAACTTTGTCCTCTAATGGATCGAGAGTTCCCCGGTTGGATTAGTTTGTCTTAATATTTATGTTATCTTGATTTATCTTTCGACTTAGAGGCGGAAAACCTAATCTAACAGCGGTTAAACCAACGGTTATTGCAACTTTGGCTTATATTGTATCGAGATTTGTATGTTGTCTTGATTTATCTGTCCGTTTCGCGGCGGAGAACCTAATCTAACCGGGGTTAAACGAATGATGATTGCAAATTTGGCTTATATTGGATCGAGAATTAACACCGGTTAGATTAGGTTGTTGTTAGGATTAGGTTCAGAGTTCGCGCTCCCGCGCGTATGTTGTCTTCATTTATCTGTCCACTTCGCGGCGCACAACCTATTCTAACCGGGGTTAAAACGGTAATTGCCAGTCCATATTGACCTGTCTATTCATCATACGATTTCCTCAAAATAAGAAAAGAAAAACAAAGTTGGCCCAAGTCTTCTTTCGTCTAAAAAACAAAAATTAATTTAAATTTTGTTCAAATTCTAATTCTTAGACAACCTTATCTAATCGGGGTTAAACCAACGGCTATTGCCACTTTGGCTTATATTGGATCGATATTTCGCGCTCCTGCGCGTATGTTGTCTTGATTTATCTGTCCGCTTCGCGGCGGACAACCTAATCTAACCCGGGTTAAACCAACGGCCATTGCCACTTTGGCTTATATTGGATCGATATTTCGCGCTCCTGCGCGTATGTTGTCTTGATTTATCTGTCCGCTTCGCGGCGGACAACCTAATCTAACCAGGGTTAAACCAACGGTGATTGCAACTTTGGCTTATACTGGATAGAGTTCGCGCTCCCGCGCGTATGTTATCTTGATTTATATGTCCGCTTCGCGGCGGACAACCTAATCTAACCGGGGCTAAACCAACGGTCATTGCCACTTTGGTTTACATTGGATATAGAGTTCGCGCTCCCGCGCGTATGTTGTCTTGATTTATCTGTCCGCTTCGCGGCGGACAACCTAATCTAACCGGGGTGAAACCAACGGTCATTGCCACTTTGGCTTATATTGGATCGGGAGTTCGCGCTCCCGCGCGTCTTATAAAAACAGAAAAAACTTAAAAATAACATCCTGTCTATTCATCATACGATTTCATTAAAATAAGAAAAGAAAAAAAGTTGGCCCAAGTCTTCTTTCGTCTAAAAAACAAAAATAAATTTAAATTTTGTTCAAATTCTAATTCTTGGACAACCTAATCTAACCTGGGTTAAACCAACGGTGACTGCAACTTTGGCTTATATTGGATCGAGAGTTCGCGCTCCCGCGCGTATGTTGTCTTGATTTATCTGTCCGCTTCGCGGCGAACAACCTAATCTAACCCGGGTTAAACCAACGGCCGTTGCCACTTTGGCTTATATTGGATCGATAGTTCGCGCTCCCGCGCGTATGTTGTCTTGATTTATCTGTCCGCTTCGAGGCGGACAACCTAATCTAACCGGAGTTAAACCAACGGTCATTGACACTTTGGCTTATAATAGATAGAGAGTTCGCGCTCACGCGCGTATGTTGTTTTGATTTATATGTCCGCTTCGCGGCGGACAACCTAATCTAACGGGGGTTAAACCAACGGTCATTGCAACTTTGGCTTATATTGGACCGAGAGTTCGCGCTCCCGCGCGTATGTTCTCTTGATTCATCTGTCCGCTTCGCGGCAATTAACCTAATCTAACCCGGAATAAACCAACGGCCATTGTCACTCTGGCCTATATTGGATCGATAGTTCGAGCTCTCGGGCGTATGTTGTCTTGATTTATATGTCCGCTTCGCGGCGGACAACCTAATCTAACCGGAGTTAAACCAACGGTCATTGCAACTTTGGCTTATATCGGATCGAGAGTTCGCGCTCCCGCGCGTATGTTGTCCTGATTTATCTATCCGCTTCGCGGCGAACAACCTAATCTAACCCGGATTAAACCAACGGCCATTGCCACTTTGGCTTATATTGGATCGATAGTTCGATGTCTTGATTTATCTGTCCGCTTCGCGGCGGACAACCTAATCTAACCGGTGTTAAACCAACGGTCATTGCAACTTTGGCTTATATTGGATCGAGAGTTCGCGCTCCCGCGCGTAAGTTGTATTGATTTATCTGTCCGCTACGCAGCGAACAACCTAATCTAACCCGGATTAAACCAACGGTCATTGTCACTTTGGCTATATTGGATCGATAGTTCGAGCTCTCGGGCGTATGTTGTCTTGATTTATCTGTCCGCTTCGCGGCGGACAACCTAATCTAACCGGGGTTAAACCAACGGTCATTGACACATTGGCTTATATTGGATAGAGTTCGCGCTCTTGCGCGTATGTTGTCTTGATTTATCCATCCGCTTCGCGGCGAACAACCTAACATAACCAGGATTAAACCAACGCCCATTGCCACTTTGGCTTATATTGGATCGATAGTTCGATGTCTTGATTTATCTGTCCGCTTCGCGGCGGTCAACCTAATCTAACCGGGGTTAAACCAACGGTCATTGCAACTTTGGCTTATATTGGATCGAGAGTTCGTTCTCCCGCGCGTAAGTTGTATTGATTTATCTGTCCGCTTCGCGGCGAACAAGCTAATCTAACCCGGATTAAACCAACGGCCATTCCCAATTTGGCTTATATTGGATCGATAGTTCGCGCTCCGCGCGTATGTTGTCTTGATTTATCTGTCCGCTTCGCGGCGGACAACCTAATCTAACCGGGGTTAAATACACGGTCATTGCCACTTTGGCTTAAATTGGATCGGGAGTTGGCGCTCCTGCGTGTCATATAAAAACAGATAAAAATTACAAATAATATCCTGTCTATTCATCATACGATTTCATCAAAATAAGAAAAGAAAAAAAAAGTTGGCCCAAGTCTTCTTTCGTCTAAAAAACAAAAATATATTTAAATTTTGTTCAAATTCTAATTCTTGGACAACCTAATCTAACCGGGGTTAAACCAACGGTGATTGCAACTTTGGTTTATAATAGATGGAGACTTCGCGCTCCCGCGCGTATGTTGTCTTGATTTATCTGTCCGCTTCGAGGCGGACAACCTAATCTAACCGGGGTTAAACCAACAGTCATTGACACTTTGGCTTAAATGGATGGAGAGTTCGCGCTCACGCGCGTATGTTGTCTTGATTTATATGCCCGCTTCGCGGCGGACAACCTAATCTAACGGGGGTTAAACCAACGGTCATTGCAACTTTGGCTTATATTGGATCGAGAGTTTGCGCTCCCGCGCGTATGTTGTCTTGATTCATCTGTCCGCTTCGCGGCGAACAGCCTAATCTAACCCGGATTAAACCAACGGCCATTGCCACTTTGGCTTATATAGGCTCGATAGTTCGAACTCTCGGGCGTATGTTGTCTTGATTTTTCAGTACGCTTCGCGGCGGACAACCTAATCTAACCGGGGTTAAACCAACGGGCATTGATACTTTGGCTTATATTGGATCAAGAAAAATACGCTCTCCCGCGCGTATGTTCTATTGATTTATCTGTCCGCTTCGCGGCGAACAACCTAATATAACCCGGGTTAAACCAACGGCCATTGCCACTTTGGCTTATATTGGATCGATAGTTCGCGCTCCCGCGCGTATGCTGTCTTGATTTATCTGTCCGCCTCGCGGCGGACAACCTAATCTAACCGGGGTTAAACAAACGGTCATTGACACTTTGGCTTATATTGGATCAAGAACATACGCGCTCCAGCGCGTATGTTCTCTTGATTCATCTGTCCACTACGCGACGGACAACCTAAACTAACCGGGGTTAAAACAAAGGTTATTACAACTTTGGCTTACATTGGATCAAGAGTTCACGCTCCAGCGCGTATGTTGTCTTGATTTATCTGTCCGCTTCGCGGCGAACAACCTCATCTAACCCGGGTTAAACTAACGGTCTTTGCCACTTTGGCTTACATTAGATGGAGAGTTCGCGCTCCCGCGCGTATGTTGTCTTGATTTATCTGTCCGCTTCGCGGCGGACAACCTAATCTAACCGGAGTTAAACCAACGGTCATTGCCACTTTGGCTTATATTGGATCTAGAGTTCGCGCTCCCGCGCGTATGTTGTCTTGATTTATTTGTCCGCTTCCCGGCGAACAACCTAATCAAACCCGGGTTAAATTAACGGTCTTTGCCACATTGGCTTACATTGGAGCGAGAGTTCGCGCTCCCGCGCGTATGTTGTCTTGATTTATATGTCCGCTTCGCGGCGGACAACCTAATCTAACCGGAGTTAAAGCAACGGTCATTGCAACTTTGGCTTATATTGGAGTTTGGCTTATATTTGGCTTATATTCGAGAGTTCGCGCTCCCGCGCGTATGTTGTCTTGCTTTATCTGTCCGCTACGCGGCGGACAACCTAATCTAACCGGGGTTAAAACAAAGGTTATTACAACTTTGGCTTACAATGGATCAAGAGTTCACGCTCCCGCGCGTATGTTGTCTTGATTTATCTGTCCGCTTCGCGGCGAACAACCTAATCTAACCCGGGTTAAACCAACGGCCATTGCCACTTTGGCTTATATTGGATTAATAGTTCGCGCTCCCGCGCGTATGTTGTCTTGATTTATCTGTCCGCTTCACGGCGGACAACCTAATCTAACCGGGGTTAAACCAACACTCATTGACACTTTGGCTTTAATTGGATCAAGAGAACATACGCGCTCCCGCGAATGTTCTCTTCATTTATCTGTCCGCTTCGCGGCGGACAACCTAATCTAACCGGGGTTAAAGCAACGGTCATTGCCACTTTGGCTTATATTGGATGGTGAGTTCGCGCTCCCACGCGTATTTTGTCTTGAATTGTCTGTCCGCTTCGCGGAGGGCAACCTAATCTAACCGGGGTTAAAGCAACGGTCATTGCCACTTTGGCTTATATTGGATAGAGAGTTCGCGCTCCCGCGCGTCTTATAAAAACAGAACAAAATTACAAATAATGTCCTGTCTATTCATCATACGATGTCCTCAAAATAAGAAAAGAAAAACAAAGTTGGCACAAGTCTTCTTTCGTCTAAAAAAAAATTAATTTTGTTCAAATTATAATTCTTGGACAACCTAATCTAACGGCGGTTAAACAAACGGTGATTGCAACATTGGCTTGTTGAGTTCGCGCTCCCGCGCGTATGTTGTCTTGCTTTATCTGTCCGCTACGCGGCGGACAACCTAATCTAACCGGGGTTAAAACAAAGGTTATTACAACTTTGGCTTACAATGGATCAAGAGTTCACGCTCCCGCGCGTATGTTGTCTTGTTTTATCTGTCCGCTTCTCGGCGGGCAACCTAATCTAACCAGGTTTAAAACAACGGTCATTGCCACTTTGACTTATATTGGATCAAGAGTTCTTGTCTTCATTCTTGATTCTTGATCGAGATCTGAGAGTATGTTGTCTTGATTTATATGTCCGCTTCGCGGCGGACAACTTAATCTAACCGGGGTTAAAACAACGGTCATTGACACTTTGGCTTATATTGGATCGAGCGTTCGCGCTCCCGCGCGTATATTGTCTTGATTTATCTGTCTGCTTCGCGGCGGACAACCTAATCTAACCGGGATTAAACCAACGGTCATTACCACTTTGGCTTATATTGGATCGAGGGTTCGCGCTCCCGCGCGTATGTTGTCTTGATTTATCTCTCCGCTTCGCGGCGGACAACCTAATCTATCCGGGGTTAAAACAACGGTCATTGCAACTTTGGCTTATATTGGATCGAGAGTTGTATGTATGTTGTCTTGCTTTATCTGTCCGCTACGCGTCGAATAACCTAATCTAACCCGGGTTAAACTAACGGTCTTTGCCACTTTGGCTTACATTGGATCGAGAGTTCAAATACATTTTTTTTTCAACTTTGAGTTACATTGGATCGAGGGTTATGTTGTCTTGATTTATCTGTCCGCTTCTCGGCGGGCAACCTAATCTAACCAGGGTTAAAACAACAGTCATTGCTTTTTGAATTATATTGGATCAAGAGTTCTTGTCTTCATTCTTGATTCTTGATCGAGATCTGAGAGTATGTTGTTTTATTGGATCGAGAGTTAGCGCTCCCGCGCGTATGTTGTCTTGATTTATATGTCCGCTTCGCGGCGGACAACCTAATCTAACCGGGGTTAAACCAACAGTCATTGCAACTTTGGCTTATATTGGTTCGAGAGTTTGACACGGTCATTGCCACTTTGGCTTATATTGGATCTAGAGTTCGCGCTCCCGTGCGTATGTTGTCTTGATTTATCTGTGCGCTTCGCAGCGGACAACCTAATCTAACCGGAGTTAAACCAACGGTCCTAGCAACATTGATGTATATTGGATCGAGAGTTTGCATTTAACAATAAAAACCAACGTGCTGCGTATAAATCTTAAAAATGTAGGGAAATTTGTTGAAAATCTAGATGCAAAAAGTATAGTCTAACTACAAAATAATGATTGTTAATTTTTTAAAAACTTTAAGGCTTTCACAAAATTTACAAAGTTAAAAAAAAACCTTAAAGACATTAAGAAAGGGAACAAATAATAAAACATGAATGCAGGGCGACAAAAGAGAAAACCTTTTGTCACTCTTTCTCTTTTGTCATCCTGCAATAACAATTTCAAAGCCACTAAAGCTTTATAACGTTTAAACTATCAATTAAAAAAAAAAGGCAAATGAAAGATAATTAAAAGCAAAGGGCAAGATAAATCAGACTGTGTTAATGAAACTCATAATTTTACTATCTCTGTAATGATAGGAGTTGAAAACTTAGTGATCTCATTCAAGACGGTTAGATTATGGTTAAAGCAGGCTTTGTAGATCTCAAGTGCCTCTAGGTCATTAATCTTACAGGATTTATGGTGAACTTGTAGGAGTTTGGCGTTGTCAATAGAAGAGCTATGCAATGTAAGGAGAAAGTGGTCTGCTAAAGCGGAGTTGGAAGAGAAGTTGGCAGAGTTGGAATGCCCGAATCCTTATATTTATGGAACTGATTAAGATTTTCTTTTATACGTAGTGATATATCCCCGACAGTTTGGCCAAAATACAGAGAATCACAATTATCACATAAGAGGGAGTAAACACCCGGCATGTGTTAGTAGAGGCAAGCTATATTTTGTACGAACCAAGGAACAGGATAATGAGCCTATTTGGTTTCAATACTTTTACATTTCAATATTTCAATAAACCCCAACATACGCGTGCGAGCGCGAACTCTATCCAATATAAGTCAAAGTGTCAATGACCGTTGATTTAACCCCGGTTAGATTAGGTTATCCGCCGCGAAGCGGACAGATAAATCAAGACTACATACGCGCGGGAGCGCGAACTATCGATCCAATATAAGCCCAAAAAGTGGGAATATATAATACACCTCTTTTGTCATCCTGCACCAACAGTTCCAAAGCCGCTAAAGCTTTACAAAGTTTAAACTATCAATAAAAAACAAAACAAAATAAAAGGTAAATAAAATATAATTAAAAGCTGAGGGAAAAATAAATCAGACTATGTTAATGAAACTTATAATTTTAATAAGGCTGTGATGATAGGAGTTGAAAACTTAGTGATCTCGTTCAAGACGGTTAACTTACGATTTAAGCAGGCTTTGTAAATGTAAAGTGCCTATAGGTGATTAAGCTTAGTTATTAAGTTACAATGCTTGAATTCATATGTTTGTGCAACTGGTTAAGATGTTCTTTTATACGTAGTGATATAGCCCTGACAGTTTGGCCAACATACAGGGAATCAAAATTATCAAATAAGAGGGAGTAAACCCCTGGAATGTGATAATAGAAGCAAGCTATCTTTTGTACTAACCAAGGAACCAAGGGATAATGAGCCTGTCGTAAAGTAAGATGAGAATTGATGGGAAGAGAAAAGATATGCTAAATCAATGGAAGCTTGAACGATAAACTTCAGAGGAGCCCACACGGTGGGTGTTTTCAATGCAGGAAGAAAATTAAAGGATAGTTTATGTTTAACTAAATTTTTAATGTAAAAGCTTTCTATAAGATTGACGGGTAAGATATTATAGAAAGCGATCTGTAAAATGACATCCAATTCCCTTTCAAAGGGCTCAAGGGTAAGGGGTACTTGAAGAATCTATGCAAAAGGGGATTACATGACGCAAACTAATAGGAGAAAGGATGCAATTAGAAGAAAGGAATAACGCAATGGATTAAACAAACATTAAACAAGGTTAAGCAAGGACCGTTGGTTTAACAAACTCGACTGATATCAATTTCCATTCAATTAATTTTCTAATTGTTTAGTCGGGATCTCTTTAAGTATTCTGAATATTCAGAATAGACAAATAAGTTATGTGATCAGTCATAAACGTCAGAAATTTTTTATTACAAAAACCCAAATATTTCGAAATAAGAAAAAAATATTTATAAGGATTAAGTCTTTCAACTACAATGTGCATGCAATTTATGTTATGGTGGCATTAATAAACAAATACAAAAAAAACTAACCTTGAATTATCCCGACACAGTTTCAAGTGGCCCTTTCTACACTTGGGGCAATTATATGAACCTTCGGGCGGAATCAATCCCCACTCGACCAATTTCTTAATCATTTCGTCAGGATGCTGCAGTATGTAAAAAATATGGAGGGCACCAATAAAATCCACACGAGACATTGTAGCTGTTCGTTGAAATCTGGTTGAAATATCAATGCAACTTCATACCGACGTATAAAATAATATATATGTTGCCATAGTTACAGTTTTTCATATAAAAGCAAAGAGGATCGGATACTGTTTGATATAAACGGGCATATAAACAAGAATAAACGTGGCAACATCCAAATAATTGCGTTCACATAAACTGTCTGAAATCTTAAAAATGTCAAAAAAAAATCAACAAAAACAACGTACAGGCTTCATTTTTGCTTGCGGAGCTTAGTTAAAGAGTGCCAAAGACGATTAACAACAGTTACAACAGGTAAAAAGTACACAAGCATATTTTCAAGACAGACCCGTAAAACCGTTTATAACCCAAAATAAATACAAGTGTACATAAGTGGAATTGAATTGAGAACGAAAGGACTTATTCAAGAAATTACCAAGAATTAATAATAATAACGAACCAACCTGTGAAGCTCTATTATAATTATACGAAGTGCTTCGTCCGAAAAGATTAGTACCTGAAAAGTTTAAACTATCTGTAGTAACACGCAGTGTTGCCACTATGCACTATATTTTAGAGTAAAAAATAAAAGAACTCGGAGTATACAGAGTTGACGACGCCCTGTATTTCCGCCCCGGGCCCATCATTTAGTTTAGAGACAGTTTAGCCCTGATATTTCCGGACCTGTTGGGAACCATTTGTGTACGGGTGGGTGGGTGCTACTAATCTTTTCAGACGAAGCACATCGTATAATTATAATAGAACTTCCCTTAGGTAAGTTCGTTTAATTATTAATTATACTCGTGCTTCGTCCTCAAGATTAGTACCTGAAAAGTTTAAACTAACTGTAGATCTTGAGAGTACAGATTCAGGAAATATCCTCGAAATCAAACAATAGCATTGAATTAATATCAGTTTCTTTATAGAGAGGACTCATATAGAGAGAACCTATCTACAGGTTATCGCACTCACTAATGAATTACAATTCTCCTCCAATTGTTTGATTATAGAATTTAAGGAATGTACAAGTGGTACCATGTACCCAGTTCTCCTTATTTCGTCTATATTTACTCCTAGCTAGTAGGCTTTTATAGCGCGTACTATGCGCTGAAAAGTGGATACATCTATTCCACTGTCCCTTTGGTGTGAATGTAATCCAACGCAACGGCTTAAAGTCTGGGTTAACACAACCTTGTGCGGTTCTTTATAACTGTTAGAAGGAGTATTCGTGTTTCGTAGGTCCTTGCACCTATTAATATAATCAATTAGAGTCGTTGCCGGGCAAACTTCTAACTTTTCATGGAAAAAAAGGTAAACATAGCACTGGTTGGTTAGCCTCCACTCTAGATGTCTTAATCAAAACTGGTATATTTATAATAACTTTAGATGAATTAATCTCAACACTTCTTATATTTATGCTTGAAAGGGTTTGTACTATATGAGCTCTATTAGTCGCAGGGACGGGTTAATGGAGTTATGGATTTTCTTGAGAGCTTTTTCAGCGAAAGTTCTTCATTCTGGTACCACTCAACCAGTGAGTCTAAGACAACTGGTGTATCCCACGTGATATTGTATTTTGGAAGAGATTGGGGAAACTTGGAGACTACCATAAAGAATCTTTTCATTCTGAGGTGCTCAGAGAACTTGACTGTTACTATTAAGGATAAAGTTGCTCTACAGTTGTTTTAGGGATCCGTATTGGCTACCATATCGATTGCCCCCTCTTGACAATGACTAAACCATATTTTCAAGCACATATCGTACTGCCTTAGGGAACTATCCGCCATTGATGCTATCAATATTATATTGAATTTAATGGGACCATTCCCCTTAGAAATCCCGTCCTGATAACTCTCTGACAGCCAGGGTAACGTGGGGCTGCATGTTTCTGCTGCTAGAAAAAAGGTGTAACCATATAATGTGATTTAAGTATAATTCGTTCAGGCAGAAGAAGTTAAAAAGTTCAAAAAACTGGATACCAAGCTTGTGGTACATCCATAATACCCCTGGCGTTATCTGAATTATTTTTCTAATTGCTGTAAGTGTAATAGAGCACGGTGGAAAAAAAACATAGAAATACATCTTGGACTAATTTAAGGAAAGTATGTTTACAACGAAAAAGCACCTGGGTCTCTCCACCATGATAGACTTGTCTGAATAAGTCAATCTCAGGTTCATTAGAAGATTTAACTATCCTCTCGAAAACTGTTGTTGAAAGTCCATTCAAAATTTGGATGAAAGCGCCTAGACTTCTCGTCTGCGCTCGTTATCTGGTCTGCGGTCTATCATAGAAGCATCGTAAAATTTCAACACAGTAATTGTCATCTTATAATTTTACGATCTGGGTGCTTCATATCCTCTAACCATTAACTAAGAACTGGCTAAATGAACCTTGGAAACACACTTATATTTATCATAAGCATCAGCATCGTCCCTTAAGTTCAAGAAATTACAACGTTCTAATTAATTTGTGTAAAGCCAGCTATATTCCACGGCTGGACAAATCGATATTAACAGACCTACCTAAAACGTGTGGGCTTCCTTATTTAAATTGTTTCAACTTATTAAAATTATAAGTTTCATTAACATAGTCTGATTTATTTTTTCCTCAGCTTTTAATTATATTTTATTTACCTTTTATTTACCTTTTTTTTATTGATAGTTTAAACTTTGTAAAGGTTTAGCGGCTTTGGAACTGTTGGTGCAGGATGACAAAAGAGGTGTATCTCTTGATCCTTTGTGTCTTGATCCCTTGTGATCCCAAAGTGTTTCATTTGTAATCATATTCTTATATAATGAAATATAATAAATTCGAGTTGATTTGAATCAAAGACCATTGAATCAAAATTTTGTTGAATAAATAAATAGGACAGTTGATCTGCATACTTTACCGAGCTTAACAGCCCCTCATTTGATTGCGCTTATGTGCAGTTTGTTGACTCTTCTGTGGTTCCTATTGTCTGCAGGGCGGAACCGGAGCCTTAAAGACCTTCATTTCGTTGCTAGACCTTGAAACTGTCTTATCTGCTTTCAAAATCTTGAGTAAATCATGTCCGAATAGGTATGTATTAATCTTGCTCTCCCTTAGTTGGTTCTTGGTTTCTTTTCCAGCGAACACAGCAAAATTACGTCTAGTAGTAGGCTTGGAAAGATGGAGGTCATACAAGACACGACCTGTGCCCATAAGCAGTCTTAGTAATTCATTATCCTAGTTTTCTACTATTAATTGGATAGAGAAAATTTTGCCTATACAAGCGATTGTATTAGCTAATAGTCCCTATTTTCTCAATAACTTCCCCTACTTTTAAGAAAGTCTGACAAAAATGCAGCCCTAATTTCAGAATTTAGTTGTGGAGCTGCAATGTGATTCCAATTTTCCGGTATTAGGTATTTTCCCACTAATACTATGCAATCTTCGTTAGATAGTCCAGAAATTATGACCAGTACAAACTCGATGGATCTGTACCTAAAAATTTCTAGAAATTTCATCATCAAGTTGAAGCACCCTCATCTTCATTGACACTTATGGTTGTGGATCTGTTTTCATCGAGTCATCGAGTACTTATGTGTAACTGCTATCTTGGTGTCTTGTGCTAACTGGTGTCTTCTCTAACATGTCTCTTCTAGGGTGTAATCGAACGTCGATGTGACAGATTCTGCTTCCCCTGGGTATCGTCCCTCTTTCTCACAACATCAATATTACTCTAGTAACCTAAAAAAGACATAAAAAAACGGCGTCTGAGGAATATTAGTGATACGACTCGTGTTACAGAATCAGGAATGTGGTGTTAGAATCACGGATTCTAACTTTGTTCGATAGACCAATTTAAAATCTTTGTAGTTTTTTTAACTTTTATTTTAACTATATCAACAACAAAGAAAATGCACCGAAACGTTCGGTTCTGTGTCTTGAAACGCACTCCCCGAAGGTCTCTTTATTTACTAAACTAAACTAAAACTACCTTCTCTCTCCACGGTAGGTGGGAAGGAGGCGACCAATAAGCTTCCTGGTTGTTGCGAGATGGTTCCATAAACCGCTCAGCATCCATAATTAGAAATAGTATGTGCCCCGTGGGCTTATTTCTATATCGAGATAAATTCAATATCGAGGCAGTCCCACAAACTGTATATAATACCCTGTATATAATTAGTTTTAGCATTAAAAAAAAGGGGGTATGTGATCGTGTATATATATATATATATATATATATATATATATATATATATATATATATATATATATATATATATATATATATAAATATATATGTATACATCCACACATGCATATACATGCTCCGGCATATAATAATAATAAAAAATGCTTAAAACCGTCCCAGATACTGCGATGTACATTTATAGAGTTATATCGAGACAGTTCCACAAACTGCTCTGCGTATGATTTCTTTTCCCTTAAACAAGGGATATGTGGTCGTACTTGTACACATAAATAATATTAATATACATCCATCGTTGGCCTATTTCCGTTGGCCTATTTATTAAGTCGTAAAAACTGCTCCGGCATATAATAATAATCTGTTTTTCCCCTAAACAAGGAATATATATTAGTACACATAAATAATATTATTATACGTCCATCCTTGGCTCATTTCCTTATAATATATATTGAGACAGTCGCACAAACTGCTCCGGCATATAATAATTTGTTTACCCCCTAAAGAAGGGATATGTACTAATACACATAGATAATATAAATATGTGTCCCTGCATTCTTATCAGTTACTAGAATAGAATATTAGAATGTACTGCTCAGTGCATTTTTATAGGGTTAGTTATTTTAAAATGGGTAACTTTGTTTATCTACTTTGGCCTTGATCGGCGTCACTCGTGCTGTTAGTCTCCTTATCCCCTTTTCCAGCTTTTCTTGTTCGGATCTCTTTGAATAAATAATCATGATCATGTTTGTTCCCGCTGTGTCTTGAATTCACGGAATAACAAAGATTAAAAAATTTCTTAAAAAACATCTTCTTTTTTCTTTCTTTGTGATTTGCAAAACCTGTTAAGTGGTTGAACACTGAAACGTGAATAATGGGCCCGGGGCGGTAATAGAGGGCGTCAGGGAGTATACAGAGTTCTTTTATTTTTTACTCTCAAATATAGTGAATAGTGGCAACAGTGCGTGTTACCACAGGTAGTTTAAACTTTACAGGTACTAATCATGAGGACGAAGCACGGGTATAATTTCTCAATCTTTTATAAGCCCATTTTGTTACCTTTAGGTAAACTTTATAGCGACTAACATAGGAAAAATAAAGAGAGGAATATTAACGTTCATTTTTCGAAACGCTCACTCTATTCTGGATAGGTATTCTTTGTATTGTAACATATATTTTATACTGTTCAACGCTCGCTAGCCTTAACTTCATTTATAGATTATTAATGATGGACGTTATTTGATAAGTGTACGAAGATTTCAATTTTGAGGTACGGTGTACAGGTGAAGTCAACAAGCCCTTTGTCGGCGCCTAGTATGGCTGCGGGCAGTATTTTGTTTTTTATTTCATATATTTTTTCTTTACTGCTTTCCCGACAATATTTGTCCGTTTGTAAGGAGAGTTGCGGAAAACTAGTGAGTGTATCTATCCGCAGTTTGACGGACGGTATTTTAACAGACGGTTTTTAACCTAAAAACGTAGATAAAGACAATTTTTCTATTTTCTTCAGTTAAAGTGTTGTTATTTTACTTTTACTTGTTATATAATGTTATTAAACCAGTTAGAGTTACATACGCTGTTTATATCACCTGTTCTGTACACCCTATTGCGCATTTTAATTAAATGAACGTCCGTTCTGAAGGTTATTTGGTTTTCCAGATACCTGGGTAATTTGCAGTACAGGTTTTTTTTTTAAAGACATGTCAGATGAAATTTTCGAAGTTCTTCTATATTAATCCATTTGCATCGAATTTTCATAGATATTTTTGGCGAGGTCTTAGGGCTTGTACAAATCTTATACACCTATTTTGTGCTTGTTATGTTCTGGGGCGTGGTTTGTAATATTAATGAAACCAATATACAACGATTCAGGGTAACTAAGCATTGACATTAACATTAACTAAACATAGGCAATCACTAGTTTCCTTTATAGGTTTAAAGATACACACTTTTTCCTTAATAGCCACTTGTTTCCTTTTTGAGGCAAATGCCATTGCTATTTCATCAACTAGTCATTAATACTGTAGTGGAGCTATGACCATTTTTAAAACCGGATTGAGTTGACGGAAAGATTTTATTTACTTCAAGAAACTTCCTAACTAAACTTAAAACTTCTTAAAGTAACCTAAAGGATTTTGTAAATGGTTGGCAATATAGAAATGAACCATAAATCGGTAATTAAGTTAGGGTGTGCGTTTTTGGTAATTGGGTGGACATATGCATGTTTCCATGTGTCCGGAAATACGCTGTCTAGTAAGCAACTGTTAACTATATGAGTAATAATTGGAAGTATCTGAGGCATAAAACTTATATTCCACTCAATGTTTAACGAGTTATTGCTGGTAGTAACGAGAACAGAATACAACTTGTAACTTACTACCGAGTAGAATATTTCTTGGTCTCTTCCCTGACAAAAGTATAATTTTCAAAGACTATACAAGGAGCTAGTGTAGAAGAGAGAGTGGTTGGGGGCTTAATAAAAGGAAACTGTATGAGAAAGGCGGGTTATCATCCGAGTGGATGGAAACGGAAAAAGTGCGGGTGCTCAGTGGAAACGGATGCTAAGAGAGAGGTTATTAGAAGTGGACTGCCAAGAGCTCCAATCCAAAATAGAGGCTAGTAAATATCACCAAGGCTACAGTCAGATACAAGTGCACGGCCGTGTTCCTGGTTATTTGAGGACAAGTAAAGGGTCGAACGACCAGTCCGTGTTGGCGAGATTTAGGTGTGGTAATGAAGAGCGTCGAAGAAGACATTGGATGAATGAAGAAAGTAGAAGGTGTTTGGTGTGTGGGTTGAAGGAGGATATGTGGAGTCATTGGTTGGAAGAATGCACGATACCGGAGTGGAATGAACAGGAGAGAAGGCGAGGAAAGGATTGGAGTAAGTGTATGGACGAGAACGGGAAGGGACTGTCGTTCTTATTCAGAGTGAAAAGATGGAAAGAGCGGATGCGACGGGGTAGTTTTTTGAGTGTTGCGGTTTTGTTTTTTTTGAGTTTATGTCCGATGTACAGGTGTTGATGTATAGGTCTATAGGGTGGTAAAATTTCTTTTTTCTTTTTAATGGGGTTTTAGTTTTAGTTTCACAACTTTTTTTTGCTTGTGTATATTTTGTATGGTAGTGTAAAGTATTTTAATTATGCCAATAAAAGTTATTACTACTATACAAGGAGCTTTCGGAGTCTTGCAGACAATTATTGCCAGTCAGTTACTGAGTAGCTTTTGCGACGAAAATATCGAGATTTTCTAGAGGCCAAAGCTACGAAAGCGTAAATTGCATTGCAAAATGTATGCATATTGTGCGATTAACATCGGATGATCCGATGTTGAATTTACAAACTTGCTCATCTTGTCTCATTGTAATAATCAAATTCTTCGAAATTTCTGAGAAGAGGACAATAATTGCCGAGGAGCATTTCTTTTCAGTGTAATCACTATTGATTGGTTTAGAATCTAAGATTAGAGCTATTTGATTGGAAGATAATAAATTATTTAATGAGTTGGATTGTCCCGTATCGATTGATATGTCGGAATCATATTGTGAAATATGTCAGATTGTAAAACCAGTCATTGCTCTATCTGCGGGCAGATATTATTTTCCATATCAACTACACGATATAGCTACGTAGTTCACGAAGCCACCACAATTATGTTTCTTTATTTACCTCTATATTAATTGGTCTGTTAATTAAGACACGCAGTTTTATAATCTCAGAGGACTACAGTTAGATAATTTTTAACGACGAATCGTTAAGTGTAAGTAACATATTTTAAATCCAAGTTAACTAAGTGCCTTCTAAAAACGGCGATTTTATGAGCTACACAAACTATATTAAGTACAAGAATTTGCCAGATGTGAACTGAACCTGATATATTGTTATTAATTATTTCCACAACTTATTCCAGTCCTAAATAATTTTGTAATTATTTGCGACTGGAATAAGTTGTAGGAATAATAAAACGAAGAAAGACTACAGATATTGATGCAATCCTAAACATAAAATAAGCCTGGAAGTGGTAACAATTAAAATGAAGCTGCAAGCATTGTTAGTAGCTTATTTTTGGCAGCATTCAATACAAGAGAGCTAAAAGAAAGAAGTGATTGTTCCATTTGACAAGGCTGAACTATATAAAAAGCATTCAACCTCATCTAAAGAGACAAATGAAATACCTCGCAGAGTAAAATCTGGGGAAACAAATTATAAAACTCTTATATTTTCATTAAACTCTTTAATTAAATTATAAAACTCTATATATAATCTAAGCTTATTGTTCAAAACGGTATATAAGTAAAACAACAGATGCTGTGGAAACGCGACAGAGCGTTATCCCCGCTTACCACCTCGTAGCCTATCGCTAAGATATTTTTTTAACAAAAACGTAAGTAGAAATATACGTGGAGATGATTGGAAGGATCTAATGATTTCTTGAGAAAAGAAATTAATAAGTATATAAGTCTGAATGTAGTAGATAGATTTTAATAAGAAATCTTTTAGGAAAGAGGCAATCTTTATGTAGGGTTCAGGTATTATTAATATATTAGCACCTTATTATTCTCACTATCTAATAAATTTTCAACCCTAGAGAACGCTTAAGTGAGACAGCGAGTAATAATAATAATAATAATAATCTTTATTGTCACCAAAAGGCTCTTTCTGCCATAATAAAATGTAATATAATTTATTAAATATCTTGCAATTTGTAATATAATATCTTCATCGACTTGCCTCTTCAACTTATTCTAAGTAGAACCATATAATGATATTTAGTTTATAATTACTTTGGTTACAAATAATCATAGTTTAGCTTTAGCAGTCATATGAACTTTAAAGGATGATGTAAAATATATGCACACAGTTTATTAAATTAATAATTTTTTATTAACTTTACTTCTATACAGTATTTTAAATATTTCATAATTCTATATCGCATTGATTTTATTTCATTCCACGGCCACTTTACAAACTACAGGCATTGTTAATTGTTTCCGGTATTGTATGGAAAATTTAATTCAGTTTAGTCATTCAATAAATTGGATCCATTCAATTTTAAAATTTATATTAAAAGCTATTTTGTATCACTTTTATAAACACAAAATTGCATTAACAGTACGCATTTTAGAATAATATAAAGTAACAAATTAAGTTAATAGAATAAGTTAATAGAATTAAGTTAATAGTAACAAATTAAGTAAATAGTTAATAAAATAAATTTTAATATTATTTGTATTGTTGTATTATATTACTATTTATAAAGTACTTCTAGATTAAGGTGATTTAATACAATGTAATTATCCTGTGATTTAATACTATATTTGAAGTTTAAGATACAAATTAAATCCTAAAGTATGATTTTTATGTAATTGCTGTGACAAAACATGTGACAAATACAAAAATAAGGATAACATTTATTTGAAATTATTATGTTACAAATTTCTTATATGGTTATCTAAATATATTTGCGCATTAATTTTAAAATCATCAAAAACAAAATTAACTTCTAGAGAGCTATGATGGAATTTGATAAAGTTTTTAATTTTTTACTACACAAACGGCAAAATTCGGGTAATACAATCAACAGAAGTCAAATTCTTGTCTAGTCGAGGTTTTTAAAGCCTATAAAATGAAAAGTGTAAATAACATCCACCTTTTGACAGCTTTACTAATTAAATCAAGGGAGGAACACGGAAATCTTCTGTTTTTAATTGATTTGAAATTTGAACATTATTATTTGCCTATAAAATGTTATAACGGTTCAAAAAACAACGTAAAATATTTTTTTTTACTTACTAACAATAAGAAGGTAATGAACAACTTATTAGAATGTATAACATCATATGACGTGGAAAAAACCTTGCAGATTACACTACAACATGTGTAACATACGCCATGGTATCCTCAGGAGCAATTTAATTATACGTGTTTGAAAAAAAAAAAAATTTAATAACAAAATGTCGGATACCAATCGACCGGAACATTACCAGGAAACAAACAAAAAATTTCCGATCTATTGAAGTAAATTATTAACGCAAAAAACCTGGAAAGTAAGGTGCGCATTAGGAAGACAGCGATATCGGTGACATTGGAAAGGTCCGGAACACACTGGAAAAACCTAGTTAAAGACGTAAAACCGCTTAAAATTTTGAATGGACCACTCGCAGCAGTTGACCCAGAAACCAACGTAATAAAAGATATACCATGATAATCCTGAAAACAAGTTCCAAAAGACACACATCTAACAGTTGGATCCCCCGGACGCGTCATCACCGATTTGGCCCGAATTTACAGTATATGTAGGGACTTGACTATAAATGAAAGTGACGCAAGCGGGAGGGCCAGATGGCCAAGCGTTAAAAAAATAACTCACTTTTTACGCGGACCGGTAAGTTACCGACAACTCATAAGCCCGTTTTGTTAGCATAAATGTCAATGGCCGGTTAGCGCATCGGTAAGAGCTCAGCTTTATAGTACGAGGATCGCTGGTTCGATTTCCCGTGGGGACGCTTTTTTTTTTCTTACAATTTTTAAAATGACTTTCTTTAATTAATATTATTATTTATTATTGTTTAACTTTTTAATTATTAATTTTTCAATATATTTATTTTATTAGTTTTATTATTTATTATTTGTTTCTTCATTTCCTTCATATAACTTCAACGGCTAATTCATAAGATTGCTTTCTTTGATTATTACTTATTATTGGTTTATCCTTTATTTTATTTTTTCGATACTTGCGCCACAAATGAGACGTAGTTACCATTCATAATGTAGTATTCTTACTTATAACTTTACAAAGGTATTTCCAGAGGTATTGTAATTAAAGCGTACACGAGGAATTGGTATATATAATTAGATATTTTTATTATTGTACAGGTGAATTACATGTGCTGGGGTGATAATTATCGTAAACACAAGGGAAACAGTAATTGTGTCGGCACCTCGTTACAAAAGCCGCATTTCTACAGCTACATGTTTTTTTTAAATTATCCATAGAAAAACAAGCTTGATTTACATTCATAAAAGTTTCTCTGTCGTCGCAGATTTTGGCAGCAAACCACGCGTAATGCAACATGTCGCGGAATATTGGCGAGGATAGCTGGTGATGCAGGACGGAATGTATTTTGATGCAGTCTTCTCGGGATGTGATTTCTCGTTCTCTCTCGATGAGATAAGAGCAGTTTTTAATCTTTTTGATAAAATTCTTTTCCTGACGATAAAAATACACGTCGCAGGGTTGCACTAGAGGAGTGCATTTCGGGGGAATCACTTTAATTCTGCACGTTGGCAATCCATTTTCATCTTGGAAAATGTCGTCCTATAATTGTGGATTTGTTTGTCCTCCCCACGAGTCGATCAACAAAAGAAATTTGTTTTCCTGCACGTAGGGCTTCATTACATCAGTTAAAATTTTTTTGTACTAAGCTGTTGAAAGTTTGCCGGATTTTGAACTAGTAGTGAAAACATTACTATATTTTTTCGAGTACTCATCCACCGATTTGTTAACCCTCGGTCCAATAGAGCCAGTACTCTCTTGCAGGCATACGAGCACTGTTGGCAGAGGATTGTAAGAAAAAAAATGCGTCTCCACTGGGAATCGAACCAGCGATCCTCGTACAATAGAGCCGAGCTCTTACGCTATTTACGCTAACATATCGGGTTTATGAGTTATCGGTAACTTACCGGTCCGCGTAAAAAGTGAGTTATTTTAACGCTTGGCCATCTGGCCCTCCCGCTTGCGGCACTTCCATTTATTGTCAAGCCCTACATATACTGTAAATTTGGGCCAAATCGGTGATGACGCGTCCAGGTGGTCCCCTTGTAAGAGATTATTTAACAGGTGAAACCACCAGAAAAAAACAAACAACAACAAAAATAAATAGTACATATTTATAAGCGGATTCTACCGCTTATAATGACATCGAAGGGAAGTGACAAACACGTCATACTAAGCGGACGTCATACAAAGCATAGTCTTTATATTCCTTATATATAAAAATAGGTTGATAAAAATAAGATATTTATCTTATTTTTATCAACCTATTTTTATTAGTTATGTATTTAGTTTAATAGAGAGAAAAACTACAAATTGTAGAATACATATATATCTATTAACGAAAAAAACATGAATTGGCACAAAATTAACATATGTATGTACATATTACATACATATATATATATATATATATATATATATATACAAAACATAACATAAAAATGTACATAATATCAATGTACATACATAATATATTTAGTCGTTTTTTATATAAGAAATCACTAATTTTCGTCTGCTTTTGTTTCTTCTTTAGACCTCTCGAATTACAGTCTCTAACATTATTGTGTAAAGAAGACTGTTTAAATTATCATTTTCGAAATTGGTATGAAAAAATCGTGATAATAAGTATGCAGCTTTTAAAGCCTCTTTTGCGGTAGGTATTGATTCTTCCTCGACTTCCTCTTCTTCATGGCTCTCGTTTTTCTCATTAGCCTGTACGATATTTTCATCTGAAGGTTCTTCTGATGTGAGGAGAGCGTTATCAATTTCAACATAATTGTCCCACATTCCCGGCGCTGTTAACGAGTCTGAATTTAGGTTTCGTAACCACAAGCTTTACGGTTGTTTGCATAATCGACTGGCAACGAATTAATACTGCTAAAACATCTTAGTTTTTTAGATTTTCCAATAACGAGAAATTTTTTTTCTCTGTGCCGCTCAGATTTGCTGCTACTATGACGGTTATTCTATCTTTTGACAACTTGCCTCCACTACAATTCTCTCCTTTAAATTTGAAATTTCTGTCCGGCATTAATTTGTAAAAAAAAACAGTTTCATCTGCATTGAAACTCTCATCATCAGAATTTTTTTTCCGTAGATTTGACCACACAGTGGTTAACCAGCTTGTTGTAGAGCTTTGATCAACAGACGAGGATTCACCGACAATTTTTCCCGCCACAATGTTATGTCTCACTTTAAAACGACTTATCCAGCTCACAGAACAATTAAAGTTGAGGATACCAAAACGTGAAGCACAAACATTTGCCTTTTCCTGTAACATAGGGCCGTTGATAGGTATTCTTTTGTTTCTCGCTATTTTAAACCAATGAATTAACGCTTGATCATCACTATTCGTTGATATTTTTGAAGCCTCTTCGGATTCAAAACATTTGAATTAAACGATTCCTTAATCTGGTTCTCGTTTTTAAGAATTATTGTTATGGTCGAATGGCGAACACCAAATTCCTTTGCGAGAGATGAGTTTGATTCTTCATTTTCTAGTCTGCATATAATCGCACCTTTCTCTTCAATGGTAAACGCTTTACGTCGTTGCAATGTCATTTTGTGCACAAATCACTAACAGTATGTACGTATCCATGAACTATCAATTCGTCACTGGGAATTAAAACAAAAACGAGCCACGTACTCACCAAATTTCAGTTGAAATTTGCAGAGAAAATTTTGCAGAGAAAGGTGTGGGGATGGTTTTGGATGGGGACGGTCAATTTAGCCGGACATAATTTCTTAAAAACAAGTCATAATAAGCGACATGTCATTTTAAACGAAGTCATTATATCGGAACTTTGCTACTTTGCTATAAAGAATTTAATATGAAAACCAAACTTCACACTGCAATTACTTCATATTAAGCGGTTGGTCAATATATCCGGAGTCATAATGAACGGATTCCACTATATATAGCAAACCGAAAAAGAAACTCAAATCTACTGTATCTATTCGCCGCCCAAGTCATAAGCCAAGCGTACATATTGCTCAAACCATCCATGTATTTTTTTGAGTTCATGTGGATAAAAGGACTTTTAAGTCATCATAGTTGACCCTGTAATCCTTATCATTACAGTGCGCTGCCAGAACGCAAGAGTGTGGTTTTAATTTGCAATCACTTCTGATTGGCCACTCTGGAAGACAGGCTTTGGCCGGTCTGACCGACGTAAACTAGCTCGCACTCAGCACACGGTATGCGATAGACCACATTTGATTGCATTTCTACGGGGATTAAGTGTTTAAGACGACTGAAAGATCTATTAATCTTATTGTGACAGTTGTCTGCAGTAATTTCTAGGCTTTTGTTCTTAAAAACGATTTGATCCTAAGGGACAGTGATTCTACAAAATGTAAGTTCTTATAGGTTTTTGCTTCGTCAACAACGACCACGTCAGCGATAGGTTGTTGTGTAGGATTAGAGTATAACAACTTCCTAAGTAAAGTTGTGGGGTAGCTGTTTTTCCTTAGGATACCGAACAATCTTGCCACACTACCGGCACGTAAATATAGATGGACAATCTTAAAAATCCTAGTCCTAAGATCCAAAACTACATTCAGCTTGTGCTCGAAAGGAGGGCCACACAAAAAATTAAGGTATCTGCTCGAACTTGGGGTTTTTTTGTACCAATCTAATTTAATTAGTTTATCATCTGTCCTGATGATCCGGGAATCTAAAAAGGGTAGAGAATTATTATTTTATGATTCTATTGTAAAAGTAATATGTCCACTTTAAGAATTGAACGCACTTATGACCTCAGGTTTTGACACGTGCGGGATGGTTTTGTTACAGATACAGACAATATCGTCAACATATTGCCAAATAAAGGGCATTTGAAAATTGAAAAAGTTTTCCCTCGGCATGCTTAATTAAGTTATTCATCTCCGCAACCACTGGAGACAAGCGTGATCTCATGGATGTTCCAAAAATCTGAACGGTAAACTTATTTTCAAATGAAAAGTATGTGGTATCAAAAATTAAACCAATAAGTTCGGGAAAACTCTTACAAGGTATTTTGCAAGATGGGCGAATCACCTCCCAATTGGAATTAATTATATCCACAAATAATTTCAATGCAATATTAGTGAACAATGACCATGAGGTATTTGGTAATTGTTTAAGGCAGTGGCACATTCAAAGGAGTCTTTAATTCTGAAAACGTTGAAGTCGGCGAAAGCAGTGTACAGAATATTCGAAATAAATATAGCCAACTTCTCGGAGTTCGACTGAACTGAAGAAACAATAGGCCGTAGCGGAAAATTATCTTTTTCCTCCTCAATTGTAAAGCTAGCTTTGACATCGTGTATACGTCCAGCGAAACTAGATTTTTGCGGTTTTGTTGCAAAGTAGGGGAAAGTGGTACAAAATGATCCCTCTTAAGGGAAAATAAATATAAAAAGTACCTACACAGTGAATTTTATGAAATTTATAAGTTTTCTGTAAGGTTGGTATATCGGCCTATAATTTAGTAAGAGTAGAATGTAATTTAATTAACACTTTATATACATATACATTTTTGTCAAAGTATAGTAAATGATCATTTTGTACACCCGGATGTCTAAAATGATCCCTGGGGTTGGGGTAATATGATCCATGGGATCATAGAACCTCTCAGTTAAAGGTAGGTAAAATAAAAAATAAAATTCCAAATAAATGTAGTACTGTAGTGGATAATATACCCGCCTGACCAGCGGGAGACCGGGGTTTGATTCCCCGCCGAGGCAGAAGCATTTTCAACCAGGGCGGCACTAACCGTCCGGGCTACCTAATCTGGAGGAATGCAAAATATGCTACATCGGGGTGGCGCATGCTAAAAGTCAAGAGGAAAAGAGGGTTTAGTGAGGGATTCCCACAAACCACAATAAAAAAATAGTCTTATACGGCATGCCACGTTTCACAACATTGACAAGGGAGATTTCGCTCCAATTTTGGTGCGTTGTTTATAAAATATAATTGGAATATAAATTATGAGTATGAATGCTGCGAGAATTAGGGACTGTGCATAGATCCAAAGTCGATAATTATGGAAGAAGAACCAATAAATATTGCATTGTGGGTCCTCTTACGAGAGGATCGTTTTACCCCAAATGCATAACTCTAAAAAAACATCAAATCATAAACTTATGGTATTCATTTACAACAATCAACCATTGCTGATTATATTGTTAAATAACATTGGAAACTAACGCAAGGACTAATATTACATTATAATTACTTAAGCTTAAACAACATAATATTGAATTAATGCTTAGCTTACATTAGCAACACAATTTTCATTTTATTTTAACAATATCTTCCGTAATGCACATACAATCTTGACGCTTTGACAGAATACTAAAACCGTTGTGACGAAGACTATTTTCACTCAAACAACTAAATAGTGCTACAAAATTCGGTAAAATAGTAGATAATCGTTTTACACCGAGGGATCGTTTTGTACCAATTTCCCCAACGGCTAAGATGCGGTAAAGTGACCAGTAAATTTAACCTTTAAGGGACACTTACAAAATAAATTAAGTATAAGACAATAAAATCTAATTTAGAAAACGCTACTTTGCACCATATTTATCGCGATAATCTAGAAAATAAGAGTGATCTTTTAAATTTTACTGTGCGTCTGACATGAGGAAAAATGACATTTATATACCAAATAAATTTGAATTAGTAAAAATGTCAAAGTTTGTGAGTGCCAACATTAAAAAATTAAGTAATTTTGAATATTGTGAAAAATCTAAATCTATTTGTTTCCTAAATAATAATTGTCGGCCAAAAAATCTTATACAAATTTTGTGCGGAAATGCAAACGAGCTGTTGCATTCTAAAATCAACGTTTCCGCGCTCTAATGTAAATAACTATTAGGAATCTCAGGTAAGCCGTAGATTTTGGGGGGCATGATGGCATTGTATACGACTAAAGATTTGTACGTTGTTTGGTCTATGTAACCTTTACTTTTAAGCGTCTTCACTAAATCATTGTTTTTCTGTTCAAACTTACGGGTGGGGTCTCTATCTAAGAGAGCATAAGTGGTTGCAACTTTACAGGAGAGACAATCCTGTACCTATACTCCTCTCTTTTTAGAAAAACCGTGACCATTACCTTTGTCGGCTTTGAGAACCGTTCTAGTTCTGGATGTGCTTTGAGGAACCGGTCGTATAATTGTGGAGGGTCTAGCAGTACAACCGTCGGGTTATCCAGCTTATGGATATGGTTTGAAACCACGTATGTGGCTTCAGCTCTACAAAGATATTTTTTTGAAGTGGGGACATCCTCTAACAGGTTTTCGATGTCAGCCAAAAGTCATATAAAGCGAAATTTTTGGGGTTATATGGCAGATTAAACTTAGGGCCCAATGCCAGATAATTAAAAAAAAAAGCCTTCACTTAAAAAAAAAAGATCTTTGTAGAGCTGAATCCACACGAGAGCTCATTCCCCCCACCACGGCGACCGATTATATCCACCCCCAATATGCAATGCCAGACAGTCCAGACACATATACGACGAACAAGACAAACAAACCTAAGCACTGCATACTTTATGATTTTTAAATGGTATCGATTATATCAATAAAACCCAAAACAAAACATGATTTGTTGAAATATAAACAAACATATATTTTATACAATAATCCTTCTATTTATCTATCTATGCTATATCTCTTTAATCCAATTAAACATTTAAATCTATTATATACATCCGGAATATGTCTCCATTGTCATTTTGTCACGAAACTTGATTGCCCATTTCTATGTTTAACCAGTTATTTCTGGTATTAACGAGTAACGAATACAAGCAGTAACTTACTAGCGGGTAGAATATATCTTGGCCTCTTCCCTCGCAAAAACAATTTTCAAACACAATAGTAGGACTAGTAGGAGTAGACTTTTGCAGGCAATTTTTGTCACTCAATTACTGGGTAGCTTTTACGACAAAAATGTCGAGATTTTCTAAAGCCAAAATTTATGAAATGCGTAAATTGCTTAGCAAAATTTGTGCATATTGTATGCTATAACAACGGTACCAGATTAGAAGATGGAAATTTAAGTTTGGACATCAGCCGATGTTGAATTTACAAATTTGCTCATCTTCTTTCAATGTAATAATTAGGGCTCGGATAAATATGCATTAAAAATTACAAAAATGTACATATAATATGGACCAAAAAATCTGAAATATGGAAAAAATATGGACTTAAAAATAAGAATAACTTTAAAGTATAGTTTAATGAAAACAAGAGTTTAATGTGAAAAATAAATAAGAACAATTTTAATCGCCTTCCGTTTCATTAACATTATTGAAATTATTGCAGTACACAATCATACATATTCAAATTTAAAATTTTTCAAATTTTCAAAATTAAAACTTTCTGTTGGTCGAAATAATGCTTTAGTAGTAAGTACTGACTGAATGATCTTTCGACATTATAGGAAGTCAATGGAGCATCGTTAAATTTGCACAATTCTCCAAGAAAGTGGGGCAACCTAGACGTGCCCCACATGTCTTGTAATATGCATGCTGTTAAGTTTTTTTAGGGTATCAAATCCTTTATTTTGTTCAAAACATAACCTAATTTTTACTTAAACCCCGTCAGCAACGAGGCCTTCTGCTTCAACACTTTTTTTTCTATTGTATTAATTCCGGTTGTCATGCAGTTGAAGTATTTTCTAGTGCATTTATCTGGTGTAAAACAATAATTGCTTTTGATGAAGACCAAATCGTTAGACAGAGTCTAACATCTTCACATCCAGAAGTTCTTTTGAGACTAAAATACTAGCATCCTCGTCTTCTAATTCATAAATAATTGTTTAGATTTCATTTAAAATGATGAGTGTAGTATTTAACTGCTGTCAGCCATGTACCCCAACGTGTCAGCACTGGCTCCAGCGGCAAATTAAGGTCGGGATACATCTAAAAAAAAAAGCTTAATCTGCTTTCAAAAAGATGTTCTTCACATTTGATACTATACTATCAACCTTTTTAAATTGGGACCTTATGTATTTGCCTATTAATAATCTATTTATACTATGTGCTATGCACATTACATGGATCATTTTGGGATCTAAAACATTAAGAGCATCTGCCGCTTTAATCATATAAGGAGCAGCATCCTTAAGTAACAAGAAAACTTGTTCATGTTTAATTGCATTAGGCCACACCACCCATAGCATAATTAAAAAGCTTCGCTGACGTTTGGTGGTTGCATTTACGAAGTTCTTCACAAGCCAAAGAAAAACAAAGCATTTGCTGGATCTGCCTTCAAATAGACGACCAATAATCAGGCCGCCTATGCAATGACCTTGAGTATCTAGTTTCGTCGATTGCAATTCATATGGGGATTGAATATCTTCACGAATCAAAGCAAAATAATTTTCATAAATACCACTTACATAATTTCTCCTAAGTGTGGAATTATCAGGAATATGTCCGTGTACTTTTCTAAGAAACTTTTATAAACAGGATTGTTTAACTTCGATAAAGGTATGTCTGCACACATCATAGCATAACACAATTCTTTCGATAAAGTAGAACTTTGGGAGCAGCTTGCCTTTGCATTAGGAAAAAGTTGTTGCTTAAAATTTATTCTTCCATGTAATATTTACCTTATGTTTAGCAGTAGATACGTATTGCGATATTTAAAAACGTTGCTCAGTCGATACAGATTTTTCACAGACATTACAAAACAGTGCTTTCCCATCTGTACACAACGACTGATTTGGAAAATCTTCGATATAGTTTTCCAATTTGAACCGCAATGGTTGTTTATTTTTGGACATTTTAATTTCAATAAGTAGATAGATAGATTTAAACTATCGTAGCAAGCGCGATATCTACGTGGCGCAAACCAATTTTGTGCATTGCTGTTCCGTCGAAAAATATTAAAAATATAGATGATTTTAATATTTTTTTGTAAAATATGGACTTACCTTTGAAATATGGAAAAATATGGAAAATAAAGATTACATTTTCTCGTTCCAAATATCAAAATTTTTGTGGAAAACAAAATATAGACCGAAAATAATTTGAATTAAAAATATGTATTTACATATTAATCAGGGCCCTAGTAATAATCAACCTCTTAAACACTTTCAAAATTCTTGAGAGGAGGACAATAATTGCAGAGGAGCATTTCTTTTCATTATAATCACTATTGATTGGTTTATAATCAAAGAGTAGAGCTATTTGATTGGAGGATATTTAATGAGTCATAATGAGTCATAACGAATCATATTGTGAAATCTGTTAGATTGTAAAACGAGTTATTGCTCTATCTGCCGGCAGTTCATATATTCTATTTCAACTACGCGATATGACTACGTAGTTCATGAAGCCACCTCAATTCTGTTTCTTTATTTATCTCTTTCTTTAATAGGTCTGATAATTAAGACAAGCAGTTTTATACTCTCAGATGACTGCACTTAGCAAATTCTTGACACGACGTATCGGTAAGTGTAAGTAAGATATTTTAAATCCAAGTTAAACAATTCCCTTATAAAATCGTCTATTTCGTGAGCTAAACAAACTATATTAAGGACACGAACTGATATAAATAAATATAATAATTACAATACTCGTTCTAACACACACTGTGTTATGCTACTTAAAAAACTGATCCTGTTATAACAAAATTATTTGCGACTAGCATAAATTGTGGGAATAATTAAACAAGCAAAGGCTACATATATTGATGCAATACTAAACAAATCCTAGGCCTTAAAGTTGTAATAATTCAAATGAAGCTGCTATTTATTAACTTTCATCCATACAGATATTTAAATAATTCATAATTTTATATCGCATTGATTTTATTTCAATCCGCGGTTTCCTTGCAAACTGGCACTGTTAATTGGTTCCGGTATTGTATGGAAAATTTAATTCAGTTCTATTTTAGTCATTCAATGAAGTGCATCCATTCAATTTAATAATTTATATTAATAGCTATTTTCCATGAACTCTATAACCTCAATATTGCATTCTGAGTACACATTTTACAATAAAATAATGTAACAAGAGACAACTGTACAATAATGTAATAGTTCCACATATATTTTAAATATATCTGTATTTTTGTATATTACTATTTAAAAAAGAACTTCTAGATTACAATGTGCTTTAATACAATATTTGAAGTTTAAAATACATATTAAAGTATTATTTTGATGTAATTGCTAACTTGTCATATATTTCTAATTATGATTAAAATTTAAAATTGTAGTATTACAAAAATAAAGAATACATGTATTTTATATTTATACTTCATCTTAAACAAATTACCATCGCCAAGATAGAATTTTGATAACCACTTACATTACATTGATACCCACCTATTTTTATAACGAAAATATATACCAAATGGATTTGATGTACAGATTCAATGTATTCATTTTAGCACCATTTTCGTTTTATTAATATCAGTACCAACGCTGACTGTCTTTTAGCGAAAAAAATCCTCTGCTTATGATTTTTAAATGGTATCACTTAAATCAATAATATATATATATATATATATATATATATATATATATATATATATATATATGTATATATATATATATAAATAAATATATGTTGTATTTGAGGTTTTCGCGGATAGGTTTTTTATTATCTGCGAAAACCTCAAATACAACATTCTAAACCTCCACGGGGAGGAAATTTACCACCTCACCCGTAGTTTCGAGAAACTACGGACAACGCGCTCTCAATTATTATGCGATTTAGCATTTTTACGTCGCTGTAGAGATACAGACATAACACCCGTCTGTATGAGGCTGTCACACCAAAATCCGATAGCCAGGTCAAACAAAATACTACACAACGCAAGCCAAGCTTTGTTTCGGGACGAAATCCAAACCAAACGGCAGAAACTTGACAGCATCAGTCAAAATATCCTGACAACCCACATAGCTCTAACCACTACGCTACACCCTCTCCTCTGGCAACAGATAGACTTAATATCTAACAACAGAGCCGAACAGAATAGATTATTAATTACCAATAGACAGAAAGAAAAATACAACCTTCTCAGACGGAGACAAAAACCTGCACCAAAACCACTCAACATCGACAAAGTAGTTTACAATCTTTCAGACCAACCCCTAGACGAACCTACCAAAACCGTACTGGCCAAGGGTTTTAACTTTGCAATAGCACCAACTCGCCTTCCTAAAGAAGACATAATCACTGGTGTCGAGACTGCTATCTCACAACTCCCTGCCACATTAGCTGAGATAATAAGACAGAAAACATGCCACATTTTAAGATCTGCCAAACCACCGACAAGAAACATCTCATACGAGGAATTCAAAGCCCTCAAGGCACTAAGAGAAAACAACAGCATTGTGGTCCTACCAGCTGACAAGGGAAATTGCTCTGTAGTCATGAACAGTGCTGACTATAAACAAAAAATGACCACAATCTTAGATGATCCAGCTTATCTTCCCAGTACAGCGGACCCCACAACTTACCTTGAGAAAACTACCAGACTAAAGATCCTAAGCTCTAGCATTGACAAGGAAACAATGAATTATCTTATACCAAGAGAGAAATCTTCACGGTGTCCCAAGATATATGGTTTACCAAAGATCCACAAAGATGGAGCCCCACTACGACCAATAGTAAGCTCCATTGGTTCACCGGTCCAACTTCTTGCGAAACATTTAGCAAAATGTTTACAACCATACGCCGAAGATTGTGATTCCTATGTCCGCAATGCTGAACACTTCATAGACATACTGAAAAATCACGAACTCCAGCCCGGCAACCTCTTTGTGAGCTTTGTCATTGTATCTTTATTCACAAAAGTACCGGTCCCTGAGGCCTTAAACATTATAAGATCAAAATTAAAACTAGAAAAGTATGTATCAGATCTGGCAGAAAATTGTTTAAAGAATACATACTTTAGATACGATGGTCAAATATACAAACAAGTCCTAGGAGCACCAATGGGTTCACCTCTATCCCCAGTAATAGCCAACATATTTCTTACAGATTTTGAGGAAAAGGCAATCTCATCAGCCACACTTAAACCTACACTCTGGTTAAGATATGTTGACGACACATTTGTAATCAGGCCCCACGGCAGACCAGAGCTGGACAAATTCCTTAACCATCTTAACTCCCAACATGACCAAATTAAATTCACAATGGAGATAGAAAAGCATCAACAACTTCCTTTCTTGGATGTTTTGGTTACAGAAGAAACCTGACGGCACTTTGGTCCACACTGTGTACCGCAAACCAACCCACACAGACAGATATCTGAACGCTTCTTCGCACTATCATCCCAAACAACTAGCATCTGTAGTCAACACTCTTACCACCCGATCGCAAAGACTAGCCGACCAGCTTAACTTACCGAAAGAATTGAGGAACTTACGAGAAGCTCTTTCTTCAAATGGATATCCAAACAGATTAATATCCAGAGCTTTCCGTCGTACAGATAACAGTAGCCAAACAACTTAAGAACGACAGAAACCCGTTAGCACAGCATACCTACCATATGTTCATGGATCAACTGACAAAATCGCCAGAATCCTTAAAAGACACAACATCGACACCATTTTCAAACCTAACCAGAAAATATCCTCCATGCTACGCAGCGTTAAAGACGCCATCCCGTTAAAATCCCATGGAATTTACGAAATACCTTGCGGAACATGTGAACGAACCTACATTGGACGTACCAATAGAAAAATATCTGCTAGGATTCAAGAACATGTAGTTTCAGTAAGACACAGAGACAAAGTTTCATCGGCACTTGTCCAACACACAAACACCGGTCACTGGATGGACTTTAGAAATTCAAGGACTGTTGCACAGATTAGCCACGAAATGTCACGAATATACAGAGAAGCCATAGAGATAGAAAAACGAGACTACTGCATGAACACGAGAGACGATTCCTTGAGACTGCCGCCAGCATGGCGACCGATCATATCCACCCTCAAAATGCAATCCCAGACACCCCAGACTCATGTACGACCAACAAGACAAACAAACAACCGAACCGAAGCACCGCACACAACGCGCATGACCCGAAGCCAGACAGCTATAAGTAGTCGCATCACACGAACGAGCTCTCAGTATGCGTATAACGGTTGAACCGCACAGACGCATATATCTCTTGAGAATGGCGAATGCTAGTTCGCCGAAACGTCGAGAATCCGGTTCTTTTCAGAGCCAACCCTCAGCATCAACGCGGAATCCCCGAGAATAAAATACAACATATATAACATATATATATATATATATATATATATATATATATATATATATATATATATATATATGTATATATATAATATATCAAATAATCTAAAATAACGTGAGTTCCAAAACTCTTGGAATCCACTCTTCCATAAATCCACTCCCCATAAATTTGAAGAAGCAGTTCATTTCTTAATTCACACAAATAAATTTAAACTAATGATCAACTGTCATTTTTAAGTATCTGTCAAGAGTTAAAATAAATTTTTACCGGTCTTACTTAATTTATTTAATTTAAAAATGTTTACGAAAGAGCAGAAAACTTTTATTGTCGAAACTTATTTTCGTAATGGTAGACGCCTGGGAAATGGTGAATGGGAATACAGTATCGACCCGTGCATTGAAGAATTTAGGCAACGTTTTCATATGGCTGTATTTAATGGGAATCAGTTTAAAAGGCATGTATTACGATCAGTTGATTGCTTTCGAAGTACTGGTAACATTAACAACAAATTAAGAAGTGGAAGGCCTCGCATTAATAATGAAAATATTGTAAACAACATCAGAAATGCAGTCCAAGACGAACCTACCAATTCAATTAGGAGACTAGCTCAACAGTTGAATTTAAGTCGTACTACTACTCACAAGATTATTCGTCAAGATCTTTACATTAAACCATATAAGTTGCAAATGTACCAAGAACTTTTGCCACTCGATTATAATAAAAGACGGGCCTACTCTCGGTGGTTCATTTAAAATATGAACGACGAAGTGTTAACTTTAACACTTTTCAACAACTTTAACATTTTTCACTGTGGAAGCTTTGCTTTAATCTAAACGGATACATTAGTTCCCAAACCTTGCGCATGTGGAGGTTTGACAACCCACATTTTTTTAGACAGATCCCACTACATCCAATCAAAGTTGGTGTGTGGTTATTAATGTCAAGGCGCAGAATTATCGGTACACTATTTTTCGATGGTAATTTAAAAGCTGCCACTTCTAGAGCCACTATTTTGTAACAATTTATTAACGAATTTCATGATGATGAACTCCAGAATGGCTTCTTCCAACAAGATTCTGCTAGACCACACATTGCCCGTGAAACATTAAATTATCTTCATGAATTATTTGATGATAGGCTAATAAGCAAATACTGATATTTACACCACGTTCTTGTGATCTAACTCCTCTGGACTTTTTTCTTTTTCCATATTTAAAAAATTTAGTATTCGCAGTCCAGTGCATACAGTAGAAGACCTAAGAAACAATGTAATAAGAAAATGTGATGAGATAGACAACACAGTATTACAAAATATGTTCCATGGCATAAAACGGAGAAATAATTTCTGTA
The DNA here is from genome assembly GCA_944588485.1 of Phosphuga atrata. NCBI lineage: Eukaryota > Metazoa > Arthropoda > Insecta > Coleoptera > Silphidae > Phosphuga > Phosphuga atrata. Next base: position 32,707,863 of record OX155898.1, read on the forward strand.
TTCGCGAAAATGGACAACACATTCAACATCTGTTGTAATGTTTGTTCTTCTTTGTTAATTTTATAATTCACAAAACAATAAAATAAATCTGTGGTAAATTTATGAGAAGGCGATTTATTTATAACTAATGAAATTGTTGAACTTAACACTAAAAACAATGCAACATAACCTCAAGACCACTCCAAATAATTCACGGTTATGAATTTACATTAATTTAAAGAATTTATATTAAGTTTCAAAAACATTAACTGACAGCTACTTAAAAATGACATTTGATAATTTGTTTAATTTTATGTGTGAATTAAGAAATGACCTGCCTCTTCAAATTCATGGTACGAGTGGATTCCAAGAGTTATGGGACTCACGTTATATATTATAGAGTAAATATTTTATACTAGATGGGCCATTGAAAACGAAACAGAGGTATTTTCGTTTACTTTTTGCCCTTCCAAATTTATCGATTTGTCGTCGAGATAATTATTTCAACCTACGAACCCGTTCTTCGTTTATGTCGTTGAAAGGAAGTTCAATTGTTCAATCTGTCCTTACAAAAACTGCAAAAGTGGAGGGGAAAAAACACAATTCAACGCCAGAAAAGATGTTTATTAGTTTTAATAAATGTTCAAATTGCGCGTCACAAAATTCCATACAAAAATACAAATTTCGCTCAAAACGTTCTTCTTCATTTTGGAGGATCTGTGGCGTGATTTGACGGCATTCTTCAATAATGTGTCGACGTATCTCTTCCAGAGACACTGGTTCTTTTGCATGAATTCTACTCTTGAGATGACCCTACAAGAAAAAGTCTAGAGGACTTAAATCAGGTGAGCGGGCCGGGCCGGCCATTCCATAGCAACTCTTCGCCCATTCCATTGTCCCGGGAAAACTCTGTCCAGAAACTCCCGAACAGCCTGCGTATAATGTGGTGGCGCTCCATCTTGTTGAAAAGTCAAATGGTCTTCTAATTAACGATCGCCATTTTCTTTCAACGACATAAACTAAAAACTCGTTCATTACTTGAAATTAAATAATCTCGAAAAACTGGCCATAAATAGAAGGTTTAATTCTATCCACACCAAATTTGGTACGGAAAGGTTTTTTGGGTCGCTGATTACGAATTTGAGTTCCATTTTTCCAAAAACATAATGGTGGATCCAATATGGCGAACATTTTCGTTAGAAAATGTTTTTCCTATTGCGAAAATTTGACAGGGATAAGATTTTTGGCGTTTTTCCTAAGAAAATGTTTGCATATCTTGACAATTTGATAGGTACTGATAGCGATTTGTCAGTGAAGATGATAAACTTGTCCAACCAGTCCTTAAATATATTTAGGAATTTGTCTCTATGCGAGAAACTTTCTGCCACTTCACGTGCATTTCTCTCACATTTATGCGTAAAATAGTTTTGTTATTTTCAGTCAATTCAAAATTGTATTTCAATTTATTACTTAATTCTCTTTCCACTGTAATATATATTTCACTTATTTTGTCACCAAAACGACCTTTCAATAAGTAAAAAAGATCCCTCCTCGAGATAATAACTTTGTCACTTGAATCTGAAATAAAAATAAAGTTAATATATTAAAATAAAAAAACCTACTTCAAAGAAATTGTATACCCTTAGGAACACCCTGAACACCCTTAGGGGTGGTATTTTTTTCTTCAAATTTAAATTGGACTAATCGTGAAGTTTACCTTCCCAAACAAAAAAAATGAATTTTCGATATCTGTTAATCATAAATATCGTTACTCCGTTACGAGGTAACAAACATTAAAAAAAAAACTTACAACTGAATTGAGAACCACCTCTTTTTTTGAAGTCGGTTAAAAATAAAATTTATCGGTTATTTAGTCGGTGCATTATAAAATATAAATATGAGAATTTCTCAATTTCATAAATGATTTGATAAAAAATTATACTGAAGAAAAAGCAGCAGCTAGTAGCAGCCAATTCTTGATTTTCTCAAACAATAAATGTTTAATAAAGCAAACCTGAGCAAATTTAGAGCACTCATTTGCCCTCATTTTTTTGTATCTTTCCATAAACTTGAATCTTCGAGTTCAAAACTTTATAGTTTTTGCTATGAATTATTCTTAAATACTTGCTACACAATAACAATCTATTTACAGCCAATGATGTATTTAAATTCTACATACCTTTCTGTGCCTCAGCCATTTTGCAAAATTAAATTCGATTTTTTTTTCACTGTTTAATTCACAATCAAAATTTCACGTATTTTCACTAACTGTTGCGCGCATGATTCTACACACTCAACTGCTTCGTTTGGTATGAATGTTTGGGTTGGTTTTCAATACCTGGTTCTTTTAGTTCCCGAATTCCGATGGTCCCAAGGGTTCTCTAATGAGATGCATTCTTGGAATCGGATTAAAAAATTATTATTTTTCGGGTTTTTGGCCTGTTTTTGGGATTTTATCCCACTGTGCGGCCCGTCAAAATATACCGCGTAAGGCGAATATAACTATATTAAAAAAATTAATAAACCGATGATATATTTTATTTACCTAACAAATAAAAAAACAAATATAATAATTTGCTTTACGTCTAATTCTAATTGAAAGACTGCTTTCAAAATCTGCATTAAGAAAATACAATAACATAAATGCACCAATTAGCTTTCTAAAACTGACACACAACGGTTCCTAAATTCCACAACTAACTCGTCCCTCCTTATATCAATGTAATATTTAAGTTATATTTTCCAAATTTCGGAAATTTTGGAAATAATAGTAGCACGTACCTTTTCTCCCATTAAATTTGTTATGTTATTTTGAATTTATTTGCTCTAATAATGAGAACAATTGGGATTTTTTAAAACTCTGTTTAAATACTCACTAATAATTGGATTAAATTTTGACATAAATTCAATAATTTTCAAAAAAATTCCATTATTATGTGCAAATAATTTATCCGCACTTCCTCTGAGAGCTAACATTTGTGATGCACATAATTGAATTGTTGCTATAATAGCTTTTAATACCTCTTGCCAATATTGCTTCCAATTTAAATAATCGCTGATGTTCTCTATCAATAGTTTTGCAACTTTTTAACCAGACATACAATTCCATCTATTTTTTATAACATTCCATATGATTTGTAGAACATCCTGTATTTTAAGACTACTTGAAATATTCTTCCAATTAGAATAAACAAACATCGACCATTTTCTACCCATATGATCTGAATTATCAAATAACAAGCAAGAAAAACAGTATACAGAATTGGTATTTTGGCTGTAAACAAACCATTTCCTTTCGAATTTTTTGCCATTTGACATAATTCTTTCATAATGAACGTCCGAGAAATGTCTTTTATTCAAATATTTCGAAAAATTAGAACCTATAAATTGAACAGGGCCTTTTTCTACTAATAATTGCCTTTGCAGTATACTTAATTTTTTCCAATCTGCTGGATCATCGGAAATGTCAATAAATGTTTCTCGTTTAATTTCTTCAATAATTTCTCCTCTTTTATCTCCTTTATTTTCTTCGATTATTTTTGTTTCTCTGTCTTCTTTATTTGCATGTCTATCTTCTTTAAATTCTTCTTCTTTGTTTTCTTCTTTCTCTTCTTCATTTTCCTCCTGTCTAATGGAATATGAAGATGACGATAAATACTTATTTATATTAGAGTGCGGAAACCTTGATTTTACATGCAACATCTCGCTTGGGTGGAGCCATTTGCTGGAGCATTGTAAAATCATTTCCGCACGAAATTTGTATGAAAGATTTTTTGGCCGACAATAGATTTAGATTAATTACAATATTGGATATAATTTAATTTTTTAATGTTGGTACTCACAAATCTTGACATTTTTAATAATTAAAATATATTAGGTAGTATAATATGTCATTTTTCAAAATGTCAGGTGTACAGTAAAATTTAAAAAATCACTCTTATTTTCTACATTATCGTGACAAATATGGTGTAAAGTAACGTTTTCTACATTAGATTTTATTGTCATATACTTAATTTATTTTGTAAGTGTCCCTGAAAGTTTAAATTTTCTGGTCACTTTACCGCATCGTAGCCGTACTTTGCAACATTTTGTGTAAAAACTTAGTTTCGCTGGAAGCATACACGCTGTCAAAGCTAGCTTTACAATCCTGGAGGGCAAAAATGATTTTTTCGAAGATAAAACTAAATCGTTGAAAACTCGAACAATATAATCATTTTTAAAAAGTAGAATACCGGGCGAAAAAATCGCTGCTGCACAAATATGCCGCCCTAAAAATATGGCGCCGTAAGGCGATCGCCTGTCCGACCAGGTGCACGTGCCGGCACTGATGATAATTGCTTTTCAGTACAATGATTGATTTTGATTGGTTTAGAATCTCAGATTAGAACTAATTGATTCGAGGATATTTTTTGTTGTAATCGAATTGTAAAATCCGTCAGATTGTGTAAAACCGAGTCATTGCATGATCTACCGACAGTTCGTGTATTCTATTTCCACTACACGATATGACTAGGTAGTTAGTTCATGAAGCCACCATATGTTTCTTTATTTATCTCTTTATTTAGGTCTGTTAATTAAGACAAGTAGCTTTATACTCTCAGATGACTGCACTTATGTATTTCTTGACACGACGAATCGGTAAGTATAAGTGCGATATTGTAAATCGAAGTTAGACAAGCGCATTATAAAATCGACGATTTCATGACCTGCCCGGCTTAGGCAAATACCACGAACTGCCGACAGTTCATGCAATACCTCAATTTTACACAATCTGACTTATTTGACTATATAACTACGACAGATATAAATAAATATAGTAATTGCAACACCTGTTCCAACACACACTTTGTTTTGCTACTGCAAAAACTGAACCTGTTACAGCAAAGTAGTGGAGCTCTGTAATGCCCAGCCAGATGATTTTAAGTCCCTAAGTGAAAAAGGATTTGCGAATGCGGTGAAGAAAATCTCAGCAAAAAGCTCTACTTATCACATTAAAGGTTACTTTGATCTGCATGGTGTACTGTTATAAATAGCGAACTTTCTACTTTCTTAATAGTATTTTTATCCGATTACTGCGGGTAAAGCGAAAGAAATATTTTAACTGTATTTGTATTAAGAATACGTAATTAAAGCAAGTTTAAAAAATGTAAATTATAAATATTGGTACATATATTGAAAAATTCAGTAATCGTGTATTTTTGTACAGTTTTAATCTTTAGCAAAATGTGAAGAAAGCTTGTTTTATTAGTTTGCGAAAATTTACAAAATAAATACATGTTCGTTGTGCATCCATATGAATAAGCGAATTACTGTACCGAATGCTTTTGTAACCAATTGCATCCTCAGTAGGTTTTATTACATTTTTCAGGAGCTCAATGATTATATAAAGTCTACATACCTAGAACATATTTTTCCTAGAATACTTATTTTCCACCGCGTACCGCCCCGTCTAAATGGATTGTATTTATTTTTCATTAAAGGATCATTGACACGACTGGCTATACTTTATTATTCATTTAATGGAAAATCAATTGAGGCAATTTAGTTTCATTCTTACTTCTTTGCTCTCTAGACATATTTATGACCTTTAAAATAATAATTTCTATGAAATTATAGGCTAACAATAAATGATATTTCTATAGTATACAAATTAATATTACTACTTTGATTACAGTATAAACATCCACTGTATTATAATGCATTTTTTATACACGGTGTATAATAAAAAGACAATCAAGAGTATAATAAATAGACGCAACATCTCGAGACTTAAAAAGACTAAATGAAATTAAAGTGAATTTATCTACCCTAGCAATTGATAACAACCACAATGACTGCTCAAGACTGCTCAAGATGATTATCGTTTCGGTAGTATTGTAAATTGGCTTAAAATCTTATCCTACAAAAATAATTTGACAATTATATTGTCAGCATCAAAACATTTAGTTACTATGAACAAGCAGTCTTGTCGAGTCTGGTCTTGTCTGGCCTTGTCTGATCTTGTCTGGTCCTGTCTGATTTTGTCTGGTCTTTTTTAGTATTGGAGGGGAAATGCTTTATGCACACCAGACGTGTCTGGTAGTCGTAGTGTGGAATTTTCCTGTGGCCTGGCATACCCACTAAAACCCCACCATGGCTGCTACGACCGCCCGTTTCCGTTTTCTCATTATTCTCAGATAGTCGCCGGCTGTATCTTTGTAGTTCCTTTAAAGTCCTTTCTCTAGTTGATGCTTTTTCGTCTGTTTCTTTTTGTTTCATGACTTTTTCTATGAATGTCTTCGTTGCTTCCCAAAGCAACGTTGCTTTCTTTTCATTCCAAATTTTTTTTCGACAAATTTTCGTTACTTACTTCTCCAGTTTTTATACTGAGATTCTTTCTCTCTTGTTTCTCTGTCCTACATGCATGTGTCTGTTTGTCTTTTTTTAATTCTCTTCAGGTATGCCATGAAGCAGCCGTGTCCTGCGAAGATTAGCGTCATATAGAATGTAACATTCCGTGTTTTCTTTTGCTCCATGCTTTTATTTTTCCATGCTTTTATTGTGCTTTGTTTTGGATACTATTCCAGTAAATTTTCCCTGCTTCGAGTGGGTTTTCGCGCTCCTCTTGCATTATCACTGTTTTTGTGCTTTAATTTTATTGTGTTTTTGTGCTTTAATTTCCTGTGGCACTTGTGTTTGGATCGCCGTGATTCTTTTTTCTATCTGCGAGCTTTCTTTGATCAGAAGTTATAGTGGTATAGCTCCCGCACATTCCGTTGCTGCTTCTGCCGATATCATTCTGTATGCGCATAGTACCCTTAGGAGAGTTCTTTTTCAACATTAGATTCTTTTCACATTTTTAATTTTTCTCTATATTTTATTTTTTGTAGGCCTTTTTCCCATATAGTTGATGCATATAATAGAATGGATTGTGTTTCCAGTACCAGTACTCTTCTTTTGATGTAGCTTGGACCACAAAGGTATATTAGTACACCTGAAAGTAAGTGCTTTTATTGCTCTGTCCGCTTTGTCTATTGCATTCTCTATATGTTTTTCGAAAGTCGTTTCGTAGTCTAGGAATGCGCCTAGATACTTGCATTTTGAGTTTGATTTGAGCACCGCTACCTGTGGGACAACAGCGCTTAACGTTTTTTGTAAGTCCCCTTTCTACCTTCGAAGTAGGCTCTAGGGCTTTCAATACCGGAGCAAAAATGAAAACCGGTATTTTGGTATTATTCGTTTTCAAAACCGGAATACCGGTATTGATACCGGTATTACCAGAAAAAATATTTTAGACTGATTTTTATAAATATTAATGATAATGGTGATTTATTAAAAAGAAAACAAAGGAAAAACTATACACAAAAATATTTAAACGAAATAAGTATAAAAACTAAACATTTGTTTACTCCTTCTGTATATAAAAAAACAAATTATTTATAGCAAATATTCGGAACATAGTTATCATAAACATTACTACATTTCGCAATTTGAGTTTGTTTTTATTAAAATATGCCCTAAAAACATAAACAATCAATTGTTTTGTCGTTCAGACTGGAGCGAATCTTTGTATATAAGTGACTTGCTGCAGAAAACGCCCTTTCCGATTCTACACTTGTTGGTGCAATTGTACTTAATTGGTCGTACGTCAGTGGCAAATATTTTCCTCTTACTCCTGTTTTCCCAAAAATTTCGTCTTTTATAATTGGTTCTACCCCTTGCACTTTTGTAATTTTAGGTTGAACTGAAAGTTTTTGTTGGATTGCTGATTGAAGTTGCAGTTTTAATTTGTCATGGTCATGAAAAGCAAAGTTGGAGCCAGTCCTTAATGTATTGGTCAGATTTCTTTCCAGGGATTCTTCGGAATTTTCGTCTTTATCTGAATCTGATCCAACATGTTCTTCTGCGGTTTCTGGCGAAAGTCGTTTAATCAAACGATTTATTTAACGTATTAAGTGACTGTGGAAATGTAATTTGAACTAAATGGCTATTATGTTATTCTCCACTATGTAAGTACTGAAGTACCTGCGATAAATTATTTCGTCAATTTCAAAATTTTGATTCGTAAGAGGTTCCATCATAAATATTATTGTTTCATCTGCTGAAAGAAGATTAGAATTTTGGTAACATAATGCATCAACTGCTAATTTTATAGGGGTAAGGGAAGTGATAATTTCAGATAATAAATTAAAGTATGGCTTTCAAACCATTAAAGCACTTAACATCGGCTATAGCATGGGCGGCAGAAATACAAACATCATCTGTTACGCTGAGGACGCAGTGCTCTTAGCGGACAAGGAGGACGATCTCCAGCGTCTACTATATAAGTTCTCCCAATCAACAGCAAAGTATAACTTGCAGATTTCAGCCGAAAAAAACAAAATGCATGGTCATGACAACGGTCATGTCCATGGTCATGGTCATGGTCAGACAAGCTGCAGTCTGCGAACAACATTATATAACAAGTAAACACATTTAAGTATCTTGGGGTAGACATTACGGACAGCAAAAGACTTAAAGAGGAGGTCAGAAGATCAACAACCAAAGCAGCACAAATACCAGGAGGACTACATAACATCATTGGGAAGAACAAATATATTTCCTCACACAGCAAATTCAGAATTTACAAAACATGTGTTCGTCCCATTCTAACATACGCGGCCGAAACGAGGGCAGAAATCAACCCAACTAAACAACAAATGCGCACCACCCAAATGAAGACACTACGTGCAATATCAGGCGTGACTCTTATTCATAGAAAAAGAAGTAAAGAAATCAGGGAAAATATGAACGTACAGGACGTGGTGCGATGGACCAGAGCCAGACGAAGAGAGTGGGACAGACACGTCGACCGGATGGGCCCAGAACGACTGGCAGAATGGGCCAAAGTAGCAAAACCTAACACTAAACGACCCATGGGAAGACCACCAAAGCGATGAAACGAGTCATGGAGCTCAAGGTCGCAAGAGACGAGAGATGCGCAAAGAAACAGGACAATGTCCTAAAAAAAAGTAGGAGGAAGAGGAGGAGGAAATTAAAGTCTCTGTCATAAAAATTAATTCCGGAATTTATGTCAATAAGGGCTTTTTGAACACAATATATCAATTGGTAAAATGTTTCTAAGATAAGTAACATGCTATTCTATCTTATTTTACAGTCTAATTTTACAGCAATTTCTCTACCAAAATCTTCTTTTACATATTTCTGTAAAAAATTATCATTTTTAGTATGTGAATTTATAAATATTTTAACTACCTTTCTTATTTTTTGTTACAAGAGGAGAAATAGTAGCATGACTAATACTGACCGCAGTATCTACTAAATTTGATTCTATAACGACGCAGTCAACATATTCTCCATTCTCATCATCTTCTACTTCAACATTCATGCCGTTATCCACAATTTCATCGTTTGGTTCTGAGTCAGAACCTAACGATGAAATTGTCAGAACTTCTGACTTTGACTTATAAAGTATATCGGTTATTGCTACACCAAGCAGATCTGATGCTCAGCATCAATAAGTTTGCCTAATTTAACCACAACCGATGCCCCATCAGTGGTTATGCTGACTATATCTTTAGAAATACAGAAGCCAAATTCTTCTAACTTTTCTCTAACCAGCATTAAACACCTTTCTGTTGGCAGGCTTCCAAATGCTCGTACTAGTCCAATATTAAAAAAAAAATCTCCAGCAGTATGTATATTTATATTTAGATATCGTCGATTGCGAATCGATGTCCATTAATCAAATGTTACACTGAATCGTTTGCCTTTAGATTTAAGCTGAGCTATTTCATCTTTTATGGGAATTCGAATAGTTTTATTATATTCGAGTATAATATTTCTTATTGTACTTGCTGATTTTAAACATCTTTAAAACCACGAGCAATTAATCCTTCTCTAATATCAATAGATGTTTTCAAAATATTAAATAATAAGCCGTCTCGAGCTGCCATTCTTGTTATTAAATTAGGTTTTTTAGACTGACTTGGTTGATCTTGATCATTGTTATCATTCAAAGTTACCTCACTGCTTTTTCTTAGATTTATTCCATGCATTGTTTTTAATGAGTATGTAGTCCACTAGTAGAGCCTACACCACATTTTATTTCCTTTGAACACTCTTTACACCTGGCTAGATGAACATTTGTTTCATATAAAAAATAGTGCCAAACCGAAGATGCATCGTTGCCCTTTTGTGTTTTAAGAACTCCTTTTGTGTGGACGTAGACATGGCGTACGCCGCGTATCGTATATGTATATCCAAAACTTAATAAAATCATTATAAAAATTTGATGTTGTATAATAAAAAACTTACGGTTTCAAACAACAAACATTACACCAATTTACAGCAAATAATAAATTCAGAAATATAGCTTATATCGTTGAATGCATGTGTTGTTAATCGTGTGCGTGTGAGATGAGAGATGACGCGTAAACAGGAAAGCAAGTTTCGTTTTAACGAAATTCAGTGACTAACTTCACTATGCATTGAAGAGGTATAAATACGAATTTATTATTCTTGTTCTTATTCTGTTCTGCTAATTGAAATAACTAATATAAATAAAAAGTAAGATATTTTACACAAATACCGAAATACCGGTATTTTTCTTGTAATACCGATTTTCTAATACCGGAAAAAATAGACTAAAATCCCGGTTTTCAGGATCCCGGGATTTCGGTATTGAAAGCCCTAGTAGGCTCTAATTGTCTCTGTTAAGTAGGACTCGATTCCTCTGTGTATTATTGGTGTGTCCTATTGGTTTATTGTTAATTTCCAGGAGGCGTTGTTAAATGCATTTCTGATATCGCCAAAGGTAGCAAGTTTAGTTTTTTTGAACCTCCTCTTTCAACTGTTTTATCACGTTTTACGACATTACGTTCATTATGGATCGTCCTTTTCGGAACCAGTATTGCCTTTCGTTTAGTCCTCTTTTTTCCTCCACGTTCTTTTTGAGTCTCTTGTTTATCATGGGTTCAAACAGCTTCCTAACTTGACATCCGTACCTTTCTTTGGTTTTTGGTATAAGCACCACTTTTGCTGTCTTCCAATGTGCTGGGAAAACTCTGGCTTGTAGAATCTGGTCTTGTCTGCTTTTGTCTCTGGTCTTATCTAGGCTTATCCGGTCTAACCTAGTATGGTTTTGTCTGGTCTTGTCTGGTCTTGTATGGTCTTGTCTGGTCTTGTCTGGTCTTGTCTGATCTTGTCTGGTCTTGTATAGTCTTGTCTGGTCTTGTCTGGTCTTGTCTGGTCTTTTCTGGTCTTGTCTGGCCTTGTCTGGTCTTGTCTGGTCTTGTCTGGTCTTGTCTGGTCTTGTCTGGTCTTGTCTGGTCTTGTCTGGTCTTGTCTGGTCTTGTCTGGTCTTGTCTAGTCTTGTCTGGTCTTGTCTGGTCTTGTCTGGTCTTGTCTGGTTTTGTCTGGTCTTGTCTGGTCTTGTCTGGTCTTGTCTAGTCTTGTCTGGTCTTGTCTGGTCTTGTTTGGTCTTGTCTCGTCGTGTCTCGTCTTGTATGGTTTTGTCTGATCATGTCTGGTCTTGTCTGGTCTCATCTGGTCTTGTCTAGTATTGTCTGGTCTTTTCTGATCTTCTTTGTCTTTTTTATCTTTTCGGATTTTGTTTGATTTTTTTTGTTTTTTGTCTGGCCTATATGGCCTTCTCTAGTCTTGCCTATCCTACTTTGTCTGTCCATAGTCTATCCTAAACTTGGTCTTGTTGAGTAAAACCTTGATTATTGGGCTCTGTTCAGATCTATATTTATTTGACGATATGAAACTTAACTATATGAAACGACATGTTAAATTATTTGAATGAAAGTTGCAAATTATTTGAAACACAATACACAGCACAAAAAACTTCAAAATCTACAAAATCAACGACTTAAAGAAAACAAAAAAAACATCACAATGGAAATAGAAAAAGTAAGTTTTTACCCCAGAATAAAAATTCTCACAAAATCGGATATTAACTTAAATCAGAACCATTTAAACTTCTTAAGCAAAGGCCTAAAGTATAAAATACCTTCTACTATATTTATTAAACAACTAGAACTACTTTCTGTAGATAAAGAAATATCCCTTAAAAACAACAAGAATGAGAACCCCCTGCAACACAAAACCAGTGACGTAATCCAAAAATTTGTGACGTAATCAAAAAAAAAGGTTGAGAATTGAAACAACCCAGAACTAAAACACCAGAGAAATAAAAAACCTATTAAAAACGGTAATCACGGTACACACTGGTAATCCTAGACAAAGAAAGCTATATAGGAAAAGTGGAAACTTTCTTAAACAACGACAATTTTCTAGAAATAAAATCAAATCCTACAAGCAAATACCAAAAACAAATCAAACAAACCATTAGCCAAAGAAAAATGCTATTTACCAAAGCATAACAAAACCACACATACTTTATGGCTTAGCTAAATTACACAAAGAAAACATCCCGATTAGACCACTATGTTCATACACTCAAGCCCCATGTGGAAAAATAGCTAGAAAATTAAATGAAATGTTCCATATTTTCATCAAATTTAAACCTAAAAATTCCATAAAAACCTACCAGAACTTTGTAAACAAATTGCTGACATAGAAGTTACGAGAACTATAAATTAGTATCATTTGATGTAGTGAACTTATTCTCAAGTGTCCCGGCTAAAGAATGTCTCCCAGTTATTAAATCTATCCTAACTAAAAACAGCACTAACCCCGTCATTTCCAACGAAATGTTAGAATTATTCTCCATGTGCATAAAACAGAATTACTTTAGGTTTAACAATAACTTTTATAACCAGATAGAAGGCCTAGCGATGGGATCTCCACTTTCACCCTTACTAGCGGATATTTTCATGGACAATTTAGAAAAATCAATCTTAATCAGTAAATTCTCTCCCCAAATCAAATACTGGTTCAGATATGTAGACGACATCCCAGTCTGTTGGTCAGGAACCGACAACTAAACCAACTGTTAAATTTCATGAATACACCTCCTCACATCCTATACAACATAAATTAGCAGCATTCCATATTTTGATATATAGACTATTAACTATCCCTCCTAATCATTCGAAGTTCCACACAGAATTAAATACAATAAAACAAATAGCCAATAACAACAACTACAAGCAAGACATGTATGAAAAAACCATTCAAATGTATCCCATATCTAGGAATGATTTCCGAAAAAATAAGTAACACAATCAAAGAAAATAATACTATCATAGCGTACAGGAACAACAATACCCTCCAAAACATTCTATGTAATCATAAATCAAAAATAAATCCGGTAAATAAATCAGGAGTATACCAACTTAATTGCCATGAATGCAACGGAACATATATAGGGCAAACTGGAAGAAATTTTGAAATCCAGTTTAAAGAACATAAATGATCGCTACGCCTGGAAAATAATAAATCTACGTTTGCTAATCACCTTATAAAGCCTGGAAATCTAATTTCAGAAAAAAAAAACAGCCGAAAATACTACACATCCAGGAAAAACGATTAAAATTGGACCTTTTGGAATACCTAGAAATCGAGAAAACCATGAATTACAGCTCCAATGATTGTCTAAATCAGGGGTCTCCAAACTACGGCCCGAGGGCCACATCCGGCCCGCGGACAGATTTTTTCCGGCCCGCGGAGAGCTAGCATACTTGAAAACTCCTTTTAGAGAACATATTTTTTATAGCAAATTAAATTTAGTTTACTGAAGTATTCTAATTTTATGTTGAATAATTATTAATATGACATCTACATTGATATGGTCATGGGCTAACTACTCATAACATTGTTGTAGGCTAATTGTCATTGTTTTTGTGATAAGTTGGATAAAGAAACACAGAATTGTAATGAGTAAAGACATGTATAATATGCAGAAAATTTAACTTCAGTATATAATAACTAACAAATTATTGAAATGAATCCAACTAACATTCTATACATTTTAAATAAAAACATAACTTATAACAAGCATAATGACATATGAAATACTAATGAGATTTATGTAATTGAGATTTTCCACTGACAATAGTTTGTAGTTGTGGACTAATTTTACTTGTAACAATTATTAAAAGAGATTTAAGATGCTCATCAGTTAATTTAGATCTGTAAACATTTTTTGTGTACGTCATTTTGGAGAAGGTCTTCTCACACAAATAAGTAGTACCAAAAACAGAAAACAGCCCACGAGCAAATTTATGCAAATTATCAAATTGTCAGTGGAAGACTCTTATAAAATTCCAACAAAGATGAGTTTTGATATTTGTTCTTAATTATATCACTGCACTGTAGATCAATAATGTCCATTTGAAGTTCCGTGGCTAGGGTTTCAATGTCAGTATCAAAAGGATTCTGAAAAATCTTAATTTGATTCGCAATGCCATCAAAGTCCGAGAAACGAGTATCAAAATTTATTTTCAAAGCACTCAAAGTTTCGATTGCAAAATCGATAGGAAACTCAGTCTCAGTGGTGTGGCTGAATATTTCACATGTTTTAAAATGTGAAAAACATTTACTTCGTAGTTGTGATTGAAACAGTATCAATTTCTTACGGAATGATTTGATATTAGTGTATAAATCAGGAAGATGCTGGTTTTCTCCTTGCAATCTCAAATTCAGTTCGTTCACATGTTTTGTCAAATCAACATAGAATGCTAACTTCCACAGCCATGCGCTGTTTTGTAATTCAATAAGAGGGCGATGCTTTTCATTTAAAAAAATTTCGATCACTGCTCGAAGTTCAAAAAAGCGCTGAAGGACTTTCCCACAACTAAGCCAACGTACGGCAGTATGGTTTTTTCAGTCATTTTCTCCAATCTCTTCAATAAATTGTCGGAATTGTCGGTGATTCAGCCCAAAAGATCTGATAAAATTAACTGTTGATATGACTGGTTTCAGAACTTAGAGACATATCCAAACATTTTCCGCACAAAGACTGTTGATGAATGATACAATGTAAGACTAATGGGTTTGAACCACCGTCATTTTCTACAGCCTTTGACACAAGAGCGACCACTCCTTTATCTTTCCCACTCATGTTTTTGCCTCCATCAGTTGTAATACATTTCAAGTTTTTCCATCGAAGGTTCTTTTGATTAATGGCCATTTCAACTCCTTTAAAAATATCTGTACCAGTAGTTGTGCCATGAATACTATACATATCAAGAAGTTCTTCATGCACTTCATAGCTTTTATCTACTCCTCGAATATAAATCAACACCTGAGCAGTATCTGACACATCCGTTGACTCATCCAAGGCCAAAGAAAACCACTCAACATGTCCATTTTTGTGGAACAGTTGAGAGGATATATTTTCAGCGATGTTTTCTACCCTTCGAGCCACAGTGTTTGCTGACATACTGACAGTTTTTAATAAATTTACCTTTTCAGGGCACATTTCTTCGGCTACTGCAATTATGTATTCTTTGATCATTTCTCCATCGGTGAATGGTTTTCCACGTTTTGCAATTTCAAGAGCCACATGAAAGCTGGCACGAGTTGCAGCCTCTTGTTAAGTTTTGAGTTTTGTAAATGAAGATTGCTGCTATTTCAATCCGCGCTTCATAGCTTCGAATTTTTCTGTCCGCAAACTTCCTGTATATTTTGAGTAATTTTGAAAATGTTTTGTTTCATAATGACGTTTAATGTTATATTCCTTGAGAACGGCTATGCTTTCATTGCAAATCAAACATAGCGCCTTGTTACTCGACTCAATTACGAAATACTGAATGTCCCACTGATCTTTGATTTTTCTGCATTCACTATCAATTTTTCGATTTTTTTCCATATTACTAAATCACACACAAAAGCAACAATTCAAATCAAAATACTGTTACAAAGATGTCTTAAACTTAAACACGCACAAACACGTTTTAAGGAGGTACGCACTATTTTACTTCACAACAGTGTCATAGGAACTGACTTGTGGTTGCGCCACTAGCCTTTTTATATATTCCAATTACTGCCATCTAGAAATGAGTGGAAGACACCAGAACTTTCTCGAACCAACGAGATTATTCTTTACGTGCTATTAGCGCCATCTGTTAGCGATAGAAGGTACTACCTATTTCCGCTTGTGTCCACCAGATGAAGTGTCACGTTACTCCTCATGGCTCGTACTCTACGACTAATCTAGAAATTACAGATAATGACAGGAAAATTGATAATATGCAGTGTTGCCGTTTTGCGGACTTTAGTCCGATTTGCAGCCTTTTTTAAACGTTGCGTACTTTTTCGGACTTTTTTTTCATCAGTGGACTATTTCACTTTTTACCACCGGCAACAATGATGATATGGTTTTGGCCCTCGGAACTTACTGGAGAAATCAGTATGGCCCTAAGGCTGGAAAGTTTGGAGACCCCTGCTCTAAATGAACAAACAGAATTCCTCCACCAATCACCACTCCTAAAAATATGGCGAACCCCATCCTAAATTGTATATATATATATATATATATATGTATATATATATATATATATATATATATATATATATATATATATATATGTATATATATATATATATATATATATATATATATATGTAGATAATAGAAAAAGTGTGTAGTTATTCTGAAGATGCCACTGTGTTGGTAAAACTATAGTCAAATAAAAAATCGCATGAAACAAATAATAAAATTAGTTTTATTCAAATAACTTAACTACTCTACCGAGACCTGTTTGAATTAATTTTCACCCTGATCCTTGTCTGCTCGTTAGGAGTAATTCTTGTTTTAATAAATTTGCAACAGAGTATTTTTGGATAAGTGATTACTGATTACTTATAATTATTCCAGATCTATTTGCGGTGATTTCAATAAATATATAAATGAAGAGCTTACTGGTATAAGGTGATAAGCCACATAATTATCAAAGACAGCATTTTTTCTCCATTGCATTCAGGAACAATATGACAAGCCACATAGCAACAGGTTTGGTGGTCAGCCTGCAGATAGAACCACTAATCGCAAAAGCTACTTGTCGCATTCAATGCAAACTATTCTGAGAAGTACACAAAACATGACAAGCTACATCCAAATGTCCACCGGCTTTATGACAATGGGTGATAAAATAATGAATTGTGATGAAAGTGTAAGTAGTAACGAACCATTTGTTGAATTATGTGATGACGGTGTTGCACGCTAAGTTTATTTACCAAGTGATGAGACCAATGTTTGAAAACAAGAAGGTACGCATGTTTCTGGGAAAATAATGAATCTATATTTTTGTGTGGCTTGTCATATTATTGCGATTGAATTTCAGGGAAAAACATCGTCTAGTGAAACTGCGAAGTACTCGTGAGTAAACCCCTAATAAACCTCCTAAATCTCGTTGAAGGCAAAAAAGGGAAGATAGTTATGAAAAGCAGGAAAAGGGGTCAACGTAATTTGGGTCAGGAGTATTTAACCGCCAAAACTAACAAACTTGTCCGCGCACGTGTGTTGGGATCGCCTTGTAAGTGCATTAAAATTTGAGGATAATAGTTATTAAGCGACACACAGGAAACTATTTTTAATAATTTTTTTGGGGATTTGAGTTTGTAGGACCTACAAAACCTTCTTGCCTAGTTACCTTTTTGGTTGTATCAACATACAAAATAAGAAGAGATCTTATAAGAAGAAGAAGAAGCAACAGGAATCTTGAAGAAAATTCATTGCTGTGTCTGTTGATCTTGTCTTTTGATTCTGTTTCAGTTTCTGTTGATGATCAGAGTATCAAAATATGCAAAGTCGAATTTATGAGAGTCCAGGGATTGCAACGAGGATCCATAGATTGGAACCATATTGTGTCGATGAAATCACAGGGAAATTCTGTTTCAGTAATAGATGATGGAGGAAAACATGGAAACAGGCCAAACATGACGAGCAATGAATACCAAAATATCAGAGTCACTATATCCGAATAGATAACATCGTCAAGATCTTATTCAACTGCGATATGACGATCGCTTGGCTCTATAAATAATTCCATGGTGTGAGGAGCAAATGTGCATTGTGGCTGTAAAAGAAAATTCGTATTGTGGACTGAGAATATAGCCAAGCGTGGATCCAACCAAGTTTTTTTCGTTGCTAAAATTTCTCTGTAACAAAAATGATGTAGAACATCAAAGCAAGAACTGGCTGACAATGGCCTTCTGACTTCAACTGATCAAGGAAAAGAAGTTCAAACCTATTACACATCATTTTTAGTGAGTGGCCATACCCACTTGCTGTCTGATTGAGACTTTGCCCTAATTGAAAAATTACATAGAAAATATGCCCCTATCATTTACTCTCCCGAAGGATGGTACCAAGTCATCAAAGAATCTAATTCCAAAATTTAAATTGTCGTCACAGTTCTGGAGCAGGACGACTATTTAGGTTTTGAGCCTATTCTAGCAAGTATAAAGAAGAATAGCCATTCCGTGGATTGTCATAACATGTAGATCGTCATTATTCTTTTTTCGAATAGGCCTACTTTGGACCACGCTTGTTCAACTGTTGGGCTTTGACCTTTGCCCAGTATTGTCGCATCTTCTGCCGGTGTAACTCCTTTCTTTCTTCTGTCCAGGGGGTACCTTTCCTTCGAGGTTTTTCCTGAAATCCACGGACTTCCTTTAGGATGCGTCTCACAGACTGTCTGTTTTTGAGATCTGTTATGCCCAGTTCATTAATATCCTCCTCGGTCTCTGTCAACCAAGTGGTAGGAAGCTTCTTATTTTGCCAGAAGTTGAACAGACGGTTGGTTAGTCGGTTTGGCGGCAATTTTGCAACGTGGCTATAGAAAGCTACCCTTCTTTTCTTTCCACGGTCAGAGAACATCTCAATAAGTTCGTAGAGCTCAGAGTTATGCGCCTTCGAAATTCCCCATCTTCCTTTACCGGGCCTAGGATCTTCCTGACGATTCTCCTCTCTCTGATTTCCAATTTCTCTACTAGACCCTTTCTGTTCAAGGAAAAACACACCATGGCATACAGGGCTTCTGGTCGTAGGACTGATGTGTAGTGCTTAAGTTTCAGGTTGTGTGACAGGCATTTCTTGTTGCAAGTGTTCTTAGTCAGCCGATAGACTAGTTCCAACTTGTTGACTCTCTTGAATAATGATGCTCTTTCTGATAAGTTAGGTTCAATCCATTTGCCGAGATACTTAAATCTCTCAGTCCTCTTGATGTTTCCCTGTTTTAGTAACATCTCTCTGTTTGCTTCTCTGATGTTGGTGAAGAATTTTGTTTTCTCCAGCGACACTTGAAGACACACTTTGGCAGCCTGATTTCTGAGGCATTTTACCTACATTGTTGCCATCTCAAGAGAATCAGCAAACAGTGCTATGTCATCTGCAAAGGACAGGCAATCTACAACCAGTCCATCGTTCTTACGTCCCAGGCAGATACTACTCTGAGCACCCAAATTGTTCAATTCCTTGCGCCATTCTCTCAAAAACTTTTCAAGGACACAGTTGAAGAGAAGTGGGGAAAGTCCATCTCCTTGTCTCACTCCAGTTTTTATTTCGAAGCTTTCTGAAATCTCGCCTCTAAATTTAACCGTGGAATGGGTGCTGGTCAAAGTTTCTAAGATGAGTCTGCGGGTTTTGTTGTCTAGTGCTAGTTCCTGGAGCACTTTGTTAAACGTTTCTCTATCAATGGAATCGTAGGCCTGCGTAAAATCAACAAAGGTGACGACCATTGTGGTTTCTCATCTTGGAGTATGCAAGTACAGTTTTAAGATTGAGGATCTGTTCAACACAGGATCGGGTCTTCCCGAAGCCCCCTGATATTCTCTCAGTTGACTATCTAACTGATTTTCCGCCCTTGTTTGTAATGCCTTCGAGAGAATCTTGTATGTTACCGGGACGAGAGAAATTCCACGGTAGTTGTTTAGATCAGAAAAATCTCCCTTTTTGTGAAGCGGATGGATCAAAGCAGATTTCCAATCGGGTGTTAATTTCTCTGTTTTCCAGATGTGCTAGATGATCTCGGTTAGCTTGCAGACGGCATTGTTTCCAGCACCTTTCTACAGTTCGGCAACGATACAGTCCTCCCGAGCTGCCTTATTATTCTTAAGAATTTGAATGATCTGGCCTGGCCAACTTCTTCCAATGAAGGGGGAAGCGAGTCCGGGTTTGGTGTGGTTTGTTTATAGTCGAAGTCTTAGCTGGGTGGGTCACAGTTGAGTAGATTTTTAAAGTACTGAAATAAAAGGTGGCAGTTGTCCTTGTCGTTATAAGCCAGTTTGATATTCCTTTATATTCCTTTCAATTTAGAACAGAAAACAAAAAGTCAATTTTTGTTAAACATACAGTTGGCGGAGAATATAAAGAGCTGAGTATTGTATTGGCTTTTATATTTGACTGTGTTCAATAAAAAATACACCGACGAGGTAACAATTGTTGCGAAATACAGAATGTGAAATCCTTGTTTCTGTATATTCCACCTGTTCATTATCCTTTACATAACAGTCTAAGATGCTCCGAAATGAAAATGAAACAGAAAATGCAGAACTTATTGACTGAAATTGTTTTTTTTTTACATAGAAGCTACTTACGTTTTTATAGTTATTGATTATTCGCAAATCTTAAGCAATGTAATAATTTAGTTTTGCAATAAAATGACAAGCCACCTTATTTTTAAGTTTTTTTTTAATCGATATCTGTGGGGTAGGTACTTGATATTATCAGTGAATTTATGTCAGTCTATTAGCTAGTCCATTCATTAAAAATATGTAGAAATTACAACGATTTT
Organism: Phosphuga atrata; assembly: GCA_944588485.1. Lineage (NCBI taxonomy): Eukaryota > Metazoa > Arthropoda > Insecta > Coleoptera > Silphidae > Phosphuga > Phosphuga atrata. The sequence goes on from OX155898.1 coordinate 32,728,529, forward strand.
CTAATTTTTATTTAAGCTTCTCACGTTTACTCAAGTTTATTAATCGGTGGCTTGTCACCTTATTCTAATACGCCCTTCAAATATATCCCATAAAGGGTTATAATCTACGGTTTCCACTAAAATTATTCCATTAACAAAAAACAATTCATAATGTGCGAATTTAAATAAAACAGATGTAAAATACCAGATAAATTGTAGTCGTGTTTATATTATATCGATGGAACATCAATTACAATTACCAAAATCAACTCAATATGTTAAAATTTTAAGAAAACATTTACAAGATGCTATATAGATTGTAATTGCTTTGCATAAACCAATCCTTTTCGTTTCATTGTGAGAATAAGTACGAATAATTTAATATTTCTGAGGTGTCATCTTATTTATTTATATGCGAAATTATCTCTATGAATGATTTATTATCATTATTTGATTAAAAATTATTAATTTAGAATAAAATTTAAACTTGAATGAATTATACCTTCATTCATGAGAGAGGCGAAGCTAAGTTTTATTCTGCTGAACTGCGTATCCTTAAACTTAACTAATAAAAATACATGAAAATATGGACTAGCGTTGTCCATGACAACAGATTATAAAAATAAATTATCAAAGCTTATGTAAATATTATAGATAGAAAGTAGTTAAACAATTTTTGTTTAAACGAGTACAATTTTATCGAAGGGATATGTGCGTTGAGGAAAATCAGGAATGACCGGGTCTAACGTCTGCACCGAACGAAGCGTCGCGGCGCACGGCGTCAGTTTGCCAGGAACGCCGGTTGAGTACAGAGTATAGTGCGCGTCGTATATCACATTTGCAACTAACCGCGCGATTTGCTAACAAAACTTAAATAAAGAAACTACAGGAACAAATAAAATGTTAAATTACCTCCAGTTCTTTGCGCTAATTTTGTTTTGTTTGAAAACTATTTAGTGTATAAAAATATTTGTTTGCGAAGAGTTGTTTTTTCGACGTTTCTCTTCCATTTAGTAATATGAAGGTAAATTTGATATTTTTAATAAATGTTTAAGGAAACATCTCTGAAATTCTTTATATTTTATAAATTGGAATTAAAAGACAAAAAACGTAACTAATAAAAACTATAAACGTTTGAAGAACTTTATTTATTCATGATTTGTTAGGAAAAATAATTATTATAATAATTATAAACTTCAATTCTCACGACTCAATATATTTTTACCAAAAATAATGCAATTTTAAGTCTTTAATTAATGTTGTACACTAATTTTATAATGAAATATTAAAAATTATTTTAATTTTGATGGAGATATAAATTAATAAGAAAATAATCACTGATTAATTAATGCTATTAGAACGTGTTTTAATTAATTTCTGTTTAATTAGTTGTTGAATGCTTTTTATTTGAAACATTAAAAAAATCATTAAATTACATTATTATTAAATACGTTGGAAAAACATATAATAGTGGGGAAAAGGTTAAAAGTATCAATGAACTTTACCACAAACCATTTATCAACCACTCCATCTGACTCCGCATGCAAAAGAAATATTAATTATAAAAGTTCTATAGGTTGATATCGATTCAATATATACACTGTATCTATCGGAATTATTCTTTATACCATTTCCAATATCCACCGGCGATATTAAGTAAATTATTAAAAAAAATACTCGATATTAAAAGTGAATAACGAAAAATATACGATAAATGTGTATTAATCAAATTCTACATGTGTAAAGAAATAAATATGCAAAAAATAAGACAGTATTTTCTAAACATATTTACTCGACTACAACATAGTTTATAATACGATGGAATCGAGTAAAATAGTAACTTAAAAAAAGTTTTAAAAAAATTGTATTTTTGTTTTGTTTCTCTTTTTATTTCTAAGAGCAATGTTTTGACCTTTATAGCACTGTTAATATTTTAGCTATATCTGAATACTACAATATATCAATACCAGTAAAACTATGTGTAATGAAGGGTAACGTTATAATTTATGGATTTATAAATAGCTGTAAAAATTTATAAGATCGACTATTTTGCTGCATGTACAGACTAATATAATATGATCGTGTTAGCATATAACATTCCATGTTTGATTTAGATAACTACGAACAATAACTTAATAAATCAAGAATATCGCACTTTTGCTATTTTATTCATTTTTAATCTTCTTTGTGGTTATTCGATTGTCATTGATAGTACACAAGAGAAACTATAATTAGAAACAATTATCTGAATCTCATATATAAATACAATAGTAGTTGATGAACAATCAGTTGAGTAATAAATTTTTAGAGAATAAACTTTCCTGGATTGATATTTGGAAAGCGGAAGCAGCTACGACAAATATGTACTGTCCTTAGCATACTTAGTTAAAATCGACCAAATTCACTTAATCTAAAACCTCAGGATGGAGTTTTCAAAAACGATTAGTACTAGCATAGATAGAAGGAAATATATTTAGTCGATAACACCGTAGTTTATAATAAGTTGTAATTGTGTGGAATACTAACTTAAAAACAACAAATTGTCTTTTATTGCATTTGTATTTCCAAGTGCAATGTTTTGACCTTTATAGCACTTTTAATATTTTTTATCTGAATAGTATAATTTATCGAATCATGTAAATCTATTTGTAATGATTTGTTTTGACGTGTAACATTATAATTTATGCATGTGTATTGTGCTGTTTACAGTAAAAATATATAAGATCGACTATTTCTCTGCTTGTATTGACTGGTATGATTGTGTCAGCATATAACATTCCATTTCGTTTTGTTGAGATAACTACAAAAAATAATTCAATATATATATATATATATATATTGAATATCACCTTTTTTAAATTAAACCATTTTTTATAAAACATATTTTTTGGGTGGAATTAAGCATAATAAAGGATTAGATAGCTTGCTGTTGTCTGCGTTTAGGAGATTAACTTTATTTCTATGAGTTTAAATAGGCCTCTAGTGCATCTAGGTGTTTTTAATTGCTTTCTTTTTAGAGATTCTTTTGTTTTGAATTTTGACCGGTTTCTATTGTGTGTAATGCAAGTGATTATTTATATGAATCACTACATTTTAGCAGATATTTATGTTCTTTAAACCTGGTCTCAATATAACGTTGCATTTGTCCGACATCTTTAAACCTGGTTCCAATATTACGTTGCATTTGTCAGACGTAGATTTTATCACAATTATTGCAGGCTATTTTATATATACCGGATATTTATAGTTTTTCAATCTTGTGAACGTGACTGCCAACCAAGCATTCTTTTTATTTGAAAAGGATTTTTGAAAATCAGGGTAAAACCCAATTTTGTGAACAAGTAATATGTTATATTTTGTTATTTTATATTTTTTCTGTGGTTTTTCATTAATAAGCGATAGTGTTGTAGAATACACATTTTGTTCTGCAATTTCTATAATTTTATAACAATGCCTTAATTATTCTAAATATATAACCTTTGAAGAAAATAATAATACTAATTTATTAACTTTGCCAATCTAAAATTATAATTTTTTTAAATTATTTTGGATGTGATTGTTATAATGGTACTATACAATATCTTCTTAAAACGAACAAAATATTATTTAAACAAACATATAGATAAAACAAGAATCAGAAATAAGAAAATATTTGTTTACAATTAATACGGCTAGAATATATATTGTGTTACACTTAACAAATGTTATTTTCAAGAAATTCTTTTTTCAATCTATGAGTTCTTTTATGATTTTTTTAAATTGTTGACAAGGTTTATTTCTTATTTCTAAGTGATTGTAAAATTGTAGACCTATACAAAAAAATGATTTTCCATAAAAGGCTGTGTTGTGTTTTTTTTTTCTTAGATATGCTCCATGCCTTGTGTTATACGAATGAATATTAGATCCAATAAAACAGTTATCTATGTTATTATGTATGTAACATAAGTATTTAATGATCCAAATTTAAGGCAACGTTAGTAACTTATTATTCCCGAAACAACTCCTACAGCTTTGTCTTCGTTTTAAATTAAAAATAATCCTTAGAATTCTCTTTTGTAAAATGAAACAGCTATTCATATTACTCGAATTCTCCCACAGTAACACATTAGAACGAAAGTTGTGAATAAACTAAAGCGTAGTAGAGGCTGAATAAGGTGCTAGAATCCATATTTCTTCATTTGGGATATTGAGAAATATGTAGTTGCCAGTCTTTTACAGATCTTATCCGTGTGGTTAAACCAGGTTAGTTTAGAATCTATCACCACCCGAAGATATCTAGCAGAACTGGATAGCTTATAATTTTGTAAAAAACTAATTGAAAATTAGTTGGTACAATTTTCCTTTTGGCAAATTGCAGACAGACGGTTTTGTTGCTGTTTAATATTATCTTATTTTCAGTACACCAATTACTAAATTTTATTATAACCTCCACTACGTTCGCATGTAATTCCTCAGAACTAATTGCTGATACAGCAATTGTTGTATCATCGGCGACCAAAACAGTTTCAGCACCTAAAAACTCTAAAAAGTAAATTATTTTTGACAAGGTGCCATCATTCTGTTGTAAATAAACCGTTCAAATATTTTTGAAAACGTAGAAACTATAGATCAGTCATCTATGACCCGCGGGTCACCGAGTGACCCATTTGATATTTTCAAGATCAGAAAATAAATTATTGCCCCGAACACTTATTTAATAACTTCCCAAACAAAAAACAAATATTTTAGATGGGGTTATGTATATAATTATGGCTTTTTGTGACAGGGACATGAACTTAGCATGTTATTGATTGAACCATCCTACGTCGGTAGGAAACCTATGAAACCTATGGCAACAGGGGAAAATGTAGAAGATGGCTCAGATCATATTTGGCAAACAGAAGGCAATATGTACAAACTGTCAATATAGAAATGGGTGCCCCACAAGGTAGCGTTCTCGCCCCTCTTCTTTTCACACTATATATCGCAGACCTCAAAAAGTGTGTCAAAAGTGTGTTCCACACTGATGATTTACTTTATCACCTCAGAGGAGTCAGTGGAAACAACTGAAGTAGTAGCCAATAACCTTCTATATGACTTGAACAATTTTTTTTCAGCAAATAATTTTCATTTAAACACAGAGAAGACAAACTATGTTATTTTCCAAACGAAGCGTCGGACGAAAGCTGAAGACTATTCATTAAAAATTGGTGACACGAGAAGAAAGAAGAAGTAGTATTAAATTTCTAGGAGTACTTCTAGAAGACGAAATACACTGGAATACCCACATCCATTGCCTCAAATGTAAATCAAAAAGCCTACATGCTAAAAATTCTACGAAATAACATAGATCTACCGCTCTTGCTACGAATCTGCCACGCCGAGGTCCAGTCCATTATAACATACGCGATTATTATATGGGGGACATCAGCACAACTAGATGTCGTCTTCAGGGCGCAAAATAGGGTCGTGCCTATTTCGTGCCATGATCTTAAAAACAATGTTATTTTTATGGTTTAGTTGAGTGCCGCGAAGGTGAACTGAAAGCTGTAAAATAACTCACAAATTTTATGTGAGATTTGTTTTGGTAGTCCTAGAAAGACTCAATAATGGTTATAGAGCTCCGGAAAAGCTAAATATATTTATATATTCAGCCTGTGTTCCGTTCGTTTTAAGTTTGTATGATTATCTTTAACGTAGGATGGTTTCACCAATTCTATCTTAAATATTTGAGAGAATCAACGAAATGTTGGGCAGAAGGACCTTGTGGTCGATCTCTCTCGCGTTGAAATTTTGGCCAAAAATATTGGTTTTGTAAAAAATGTTTTTTATTTAGTGACGTAATTTGCATTGCAGTTGATGAAAGTACCGATATAAATAGTATGGGTAGGCTTGCAATTATTATTACATTTGCATCAATAAATACTTCGAATATCAATGAAGAACGCACAGTTTCTTGCTTCAATGAATCATACGACCGAAGACATTCATCTTGATTAATATGAACTGATAATGACACTGATATTTTTCATGCAGTAGAAGAGTTTACAAATATCAAAAATTGGCAAGTATTGGATTTAAGAAGTAAAGTATTTTCCATAACAACTGATAGTGCTCCAAGTATGAGAGAAAAAACTGTTGGATTTGAGAAACTAATGGAAAATGAACTTGGCCGCTAACTTTTATCGTTTAATTGAATCATAAATGAAGGAAATTTTTTTGCTAAGGCATCTACGCAAAAACTTAAGGATTTAATTGAAAGGGTTGTTAAGATCGTAAGCATGGTAATAGGACGATCAGCATTAATACACAGGCGCTTCAAACCATTTTTGGAAGAAATTTAATCGAAATATGTAATTTGCTGTTGCATTCTGGAATTTGATAAGTAGTTAAGTCGAGGCAAAGTTATTAATAAATTTGCAGTGTTTTGATAATACACAAATATATTTTCACGAAATCGGTGATCTCGAATTCATTAATAAACAGTGGTTTTTAAGACTTTTGTTCTTAATATACGGGCCGATTCGCTACAAGGAACTTAAAAAGTTAATTCAAAAGACGTCGTTAACATTTTTCTATTTCCGCTAATAATAAAAATAAATAAATAAAATAGTACAGAGACTAGTGAAGACTAATTACCTCTATTATTTTGTTTGTTACTTTTATTAAATTAGCGAAAATAATAAAAAAATAATTTTCGATTATCTTTTAGTGTTTCTCTTGCAGAATCGTACCCGATAATGATCCATTATACTGATTTCAAGGTACGACTCCAAGGAAATCACACACAATTCTGATGTATAAAAACAAAACAAAAATTCTTTCCCTTGTTAAAAAGCGAACGTGAAAAAGGAAATATTGATGAAAGCAATCTAAATATTTACGTAAGTTATATTTTCGTCAATAAAAGTGAATATGAAAGTCGAATTCAAAGTTTTAAAAAGTATGGCGATATGTTTACATTTATAATAAAGACCGACGAAATAGACGAAGATGGTTTAAACTTACAATATTTTCATTATCTAGAAATTGACAATTTTAGTTTGAAATGATTGATTTTAAAAGTTCAACGTTATGGACGGATAAAGTCAAGAAAATGCCTAAAGATTTGGAAAACAAAACAGAAGATCATCTTCTCATGATATCAACGTGTTGGGCTGCACGTATGGCTTTGCCAGTTTATCCACATTCGGTTCAAATTATAAATGTGAGCAAATATTTTCACAAATGAAATTTATTTTAAGCAAGAACAGGAACAGGTTAACTATCGAAAATTCAGATGCTTGTATTCGTCTTAAAACGACTAAGTATAAACCAGACTAAATGGGCGTCATAACTATGTTTGTTTTAAAAATATTAGAATTATAATTTCGAATTTCTGTTTAAATTTTAATAGCGTATTGTAATTATTTAATAAAAAAATTCTAATTATTCAATAAAAGACTGTCTTAAAATTAAAATATCACTGATACAAACGTCTCCTTAATACTCACATTTTACCTGCAGCGAAAAAAGGTTGCCGATCCCCGACTCCTGCTATAGATATTGGTAGTAGTTGATGGACATACAGTTGAGTAATTAATTCTTAGAAAATAAACTCTCCTGAATTGAAATTTTCAAACCGGAAGTTGCTTCGAAGAATACTTTTCTTAGCAAAATTAGTTGAAATCGTCTCAATTCACTTGATCTAAAAGCTTAAGCTATAATTTCCAAGACCATTTGTAGCTCAAGTACTAGTATAGATAGAAATAAACGTTTAACTAAACTTTACCAAACTCCTTTACCAAGTTAGTTACTCTTCAATAATTAGTTATTTACATTAGAGTGTGGAAAGTTTGATTTTACAACGCGACAGCTCGTTTGGGGAACGAGCCCGAAGGGCGAGTTCCCCATTAGCTGGAGCGCTGTAAAATCATTTCCGCACGAAATTTGTATAATTTTTTTTTGCCGACAATTATTATTTAAGAAACAAATAGTCCCTCCGCCTCCATTTCCGGTCATTCCGACTCATCGTATTTGTCTGGGACGTCATATAATGATTCGTTTACAGTCTTTGTATCTGCGGGTACGGTGCCTTAGGTCGCGCTTGATACAGAGTGAGTCAATGATTGTCCGATGTATGTATCTGTCTTTAAATTTGGCTAGTAGTTTCCTGGCTAGTAGTCCACGTCTGTCTGAGATATTTGGAATTTGGGTCAGGTAGTATAGGAGATCATTGGGTAGGTTGTGGAGGATGTACGTGGTCGGTTATAAAAGTATCCGACCTTATTTTTTATTTTGAAAACTCGATGGATTTGAATCGAGGCGTGCTTGCATGAGCAAACTTTGAACCTTCGTGCAAATGCGTGATTTTTTTTCCGCCTGTGGATAGCGTCAGTTGCTGTCGAGAAGTGTTCGAGTGACGTAGTGTGTAGTGCTCTCGTCGGCTTGTCAATGCAAGTAAAATGACGGAACGACTGGAGCAGCGCTACTGCATCAAATTTGGCCAGAAACCGGGCGACAACCAAGTGGAAACCATTCGGAAGATTTAGACGGCTTACGGCGACGATGCTATGAGCATCACTCAATTTAAGTAGTGGTACAACCGGTTTAAAGAAGGTAGCACATCGGTGGAAAGCGAGCCACGGTATGGTTGGCCATCAACATGTCGAAATGACCATTTCATTGCCAAAGTGAACGCTGTGGTGATGCGGGACCGTCGTGTGACTATCCGAGAAATTGCGACTGGAGTTGTGGTCATCATGAAATTGGCGACTCTATCACGACAATGCTCCCAGCACATTCTTCGCACTTGGTTCACAATTTTTTGGGGAAAAACCAGACTCCTCTGGCTCGACAGGCTCCTTATTATCCTGATATGGCCTCCTGTTAGTTCTGGCTATTCCCCAAAGTCAAGAGGCCATTGAAAGGAACGCGATTTCAGACAAGAGAGGACATTATGGCTGCAACGACAGCCGAGCTAAAGTCGATTCCGAAAGAGGCTTTTTCAGAATTCTTCCACCAATGGCGGCACAGCCGGAAGAAGTGTGTCCCAAGGAGACTACTTTGAAGGTGATTAGGTTTCCAACGCTCCAGGTATGTTAGTTTTTTTTGCCGGCTAAAGATCAGATACTTTTCTAACAGACCACGTAGTTAGGATATCTCAATTTCGTTATTACGCTCAAGGATGTGGTTTTGGCTACTCTAAGCTTATCAGTTGTTCATTTGTGTATATTACACATTACTTCATATTGATTTGTAATTTTTTGTAGCAGTTTTTATAGAGATTCCGCAGTTGCTTGACGACAAACAGCGAAAATATCTGCTTCTTTGTACATACTTTTTTTCCGTCTTGAATGTAAGTCTATAGTCGAAAGTCAGTTCTAGGTATTTAATGTGTTGTGTCGGTATTACGTCCATGGTGCCTAGGTAGAGGTGAGGTGAGTTAAGGGATATTCTATGGGTAGGCATATTGAATTGGCAATTGGAGGGGTTAGCAGAAAGTCTCCATCGGTTAAACCACCATCGGGAGGGTTTTGTCTGCGAGTGTTTGAAGTTGGGCAATGGTATTTTGGAGGTTATTGTGATGGGATATTAATGCGGTATCGTTTGCGTATTGTAGAACTTATAAGGACAGGTTAATTTGAGTTTTGTTGTCAAGGTTGAAATTATGGATATTGTTATATAGTAAGGGGGAGAGCAGAGAGCTTTGTGGTAGGCCTTCAAGAGGTGTAAATTCAGGAGAATAGGAATGTATAATTCTGATATGAAGAGAGCCACTCTGGAGGAAACTTTTGATAAATGGAGTGTTTCTCTTCATTTTCATAAATTCTTATTTAAAAACCTGTAATCGTCAAAACAAATGCTCCTTCTTTCCTAGATAAAAAAATCAAATCTACTCAGTTGCTTAATCCTATGTTTTGTTTTGTCAGTGTAGCGCTTTCAGAAAATAATTACCACTCTAGAACTAGCATATATAGAAATATATCTGTAACAGGTTAATTATTTCTAAAAACTCTTTTTTTGTGAAAATAGTCTTCAAAAGAATGTTGCAACGGAGGAACTAGTATAGAAAGAAACTGGTTAAAATGGGAAACTGATTATTCGGATCAGAAACTGATTCTGAATACATTTATTAATAAATAAATAAGTAAACTTAATAATGTCGGAGCACAGCCCGAATATATAAATATATTCAACCTTTCCGGAGCTCTATAACTATAAGTTAAGAGCTCCGGACAGCTTGAATATATTTATATATTCAGGCTGTGTTCCGACTTTATTAAGTTTATATGATTATCTATAATTTAGTATGGTTTTACAAATTCTAAATAAATAAGTTATTACATTAAGTTTCCCTGAATTCAAATTTGAAAGCGACAAGTCTCTTCAGCAAATTTACTGGATATACTCAACTGATCAATAAAATTAAGTTAATATAAAAACTCGTGATCTATCAAGGTTCTCATGAACGAATGATTTTTTTAAAGAATTTTTAGGTTATTTCTTCGAATAGAAACAGTAACAAAATATTGCATGAAATATTATTGTATGGAACAGAAATTGTCAAGATTTTCTTTTTAATTGATGATTAAAAGGTGTAAACATTTATTAAAGCGATAACAATTTCATAAAATAAAATAAAATTAAAAATTTCTCAATTTTCTTTTTGAAAATTTTTGGAATTCTGTTGTAACTAAAATAAATTTCAAATATAATTTTACAAAAAATGAAGACATTTTTGAACAAATGTGATTTATATATAATCGCCAGTAATTATGGATAATAACGAAAAATGATTTTGACAACTTAATATATAAACAATTAGAAATGTATCAAAATTAAAATTTTAAAAATTCCTAAATTTATTTTTCAAAATTAATTATGTTGTAACAAAAATAAATTTAAAATATAATTTTACAAAAAAGGAAGAAATTTCTATATAAATGTGATTTATATATAATCGCCAGTAGTTTACATAATGTATAAACAATTATAAATGTATCATAATTATTGCAGGTAATAATTATTTTAACCTTAATAAAGTCGGAATACATCGTAAATATATAAATATATTCAACCTTTCCGTAGCTCCATAATATTATTGAGTCTTTTTAGAAGTACCAAAACAAATGTAATGTGAAATTTGTATATTATTTACTAGCCCTCAGTCCAATTTTCTGGCACTAAACAAGAAGTACAAAAATAACAGTGTTTTTAAGTAATACATAACTTTCTATTAACTTAAGTGAATAGCCATCCGCAGACGCGTTTCGAGATTTATTTCTCATCAGTGCAGCTTTGCTGTTATAATTTATAACTTAAAAATCACTTACTTGAAAACCTCGTGGATGACTAGAGGTTAGATATTTTTAAGTTGACATTTCGTGAGAGAAACATGAACTTAGAAGGTTGTTGATTTAAATTGTAATTTACTATTGGTGAAACCATACTATATCATATGAACTTAATATAGTCGGAACACAGCCTGAATGTATAAATATATTCAACCTTTCCGTAGCTCTATAATATTATTGGATATTTTTTGGACTACTAAAACAAATCTCAAGTGAAATGTGTAAGTTATTGACTAGCCCCCAAAAATAACATTGTTTCAAGTTCATACCTTTCTATTATCTTGTGAATAGCCATCTGCAGACGCGTTTCGAGATTTATCACTCATATGTGTAGCTTTGCTGTTATTAATTATAACTTAAAAAACACTTACTTGAAAACCTCTTTCAAAAAATTCTCATGAGATTTGTTTTGGTAGTTCTAAAAAGACTCAATTATATTATGGATCTAAGGAAAGGTTATATTTTCAGGCTGTGTTCCGACTTTATTAATTTTATATGATTATCAGTAATGTAGTATAGTTTTATCAATAGTAAATTATTATTTTAACCATTAATTATTAAACTGTTGACCGAAATTTTTTAAATAGGAAATACAGTATCCCACTAATCCAGCACTATTAAAAACTAGGGGATGCCAGATTATTGGAATATTCGGATTACGGGATTGTATAAAAAAATGCATAATAAATAAAATAAACCGTTTCATAAAGAGAATTTATAACATATGTTTGTATTCATGTATTACAGGTATTTTTGTTACATTGACATATTCAACAATTAACTAATTAGTCTTCAAATAATCCTTAATTGAGGTTTGCTTTTTTCGCAATATCCAGTCCTTGTTTACAAACTTTTTCTCGCATGTTTCGAAGAATTATAATTTCTTTAGCAAGTACGCCGTTTTCTTCAGCCGTTAGGTATTGCGGGTAATCATAGTGAATTTTTCAATTCAGTATATTTTGATTTGATTTGAATGATACTGTCGAAATATAACTTCCATTATCACACCACACTTATTGGAATGTTCTCTATAATGTTTAATGTTCAAATGTTAACACTTGTTATTAGCCCATATTTGCATCAATTGGAATGAAGGTCATTTGTGGCACATTATCATGCAAACTTTATGACATCAAATGTTTAATATTACTATATTTTTCATTTAGATAGCCAAAGTTATAGCCTAGACATATAGACAATAATGACATTTTGGCTACCTTGTACAAGATCTGTTTTGTGTCACAGTGTAGAAACAAAACAAATAAGTTTGTTAATATGTCCTATTTTTTGTTTGTAAAATGTTCTCATTTTTCGTGATTAACAGTTGACAACCCTAGAAATAGGTAGATTATCTTCCGAGTAGTCAGCCATATAGTCAGATATAGTCAGGCCATAGTTTTTTCCACGACGATTGGATTAAGTCAGGTGAAACAGAGTTCTCCAGAGTTTCAAGTTCGATTTTTTGAGATACTGCTTTATTTCACCACCCTCAGAAATAATATGATGGAGGCGCGGGCGGAGTGTGCCGGATTATTGGAAGTGCCGGACTATTGCAGTGCAGGATTATTCAGACTCTACCGTACTTGATTTAAATTTTCTAAATATATCATAAACTGTTTTGTCAAAATCGACAAGCAAAGGGTGATTTGTTCTTCAATTGAGCAATTTGAAACGAGTTGAACAAAATTTAATTCCTCAGCTAAAAGGTTAATAATGTCTTAGTATCCCTTGGAAAGTTAGATAAATTCGCCGCAGCTAAAATTTTACTAAATATTTTAGCTTGAAATCAATCATTTAATTTAAGAGTAGATTTAAAATGAATATTTTATCAAAATAAGCGATATTCTTGATATATCAATTTATTTATTGTTATCTAAACAAAACGAAATGGAATGTTATATGCTAATGTAAAACCTCTTGATGTTCCAATGTGCCAAACTTTGTGGTAATTCAAGTACTTGTATATGTCGTAGTCATATAGTGAAATCCCTCAGATTGCGTAAAACTGAGCCATTGCTTGGTCTGTCGTATTTTGTGTAGCTCATGAAATCGCCGATTTTATGAGGCACTAAGATTTACAGTATCTCACTTACCTACTTAACGACTTACCTACACATTTCAAGAAATACCTAAATGCAGTGAAAATATAAAGCTGCTTATTTTTTTTATCAGGACTATTAATAAAGAGGAAAATAAAGAAACATATGTGAGGCAGTTTTATGAATTAGCTAGTCATAAGGGTTTCCGAAAATCCGCACTTTTTCAAAACCGTTTTCGGTTTTTGAAAATTAAAATTTTTTAACTTTAATTAGATTATAATGAGTAAAGAGTGCTTTAAGCAAAATATTTAATCTTTTTGTTCTCTCAGAAGTTCTTTTATATTTAGCAAACTCCTGTTTCATGGAATTAGGAGAGCGACTTGTTTGCATATAAGTATTTTTGTTTAATACTTCTTGAATAGCTTTTTGAACTTCGTCTTGCAAAGAAACTATTCTTTGTTAGGCGAAGTTCAAAAAGCTATTGGAATGGTCATTTATTCTAATGCTTCTGAACTTGCCGAACATTCACCTTCAACTACAAACTTATTGTTGCCTGCATAAAGTTGTTCAGAAAGATTTTCGGTCATTATTAAAACAGTCTTTGTTGGATCTAATATGGATCTATCCAATTCTGTTAATTCCTGATTTTCACGGGTCTTCAAACATTCCATGGTATTTTTCTTTAAAGCTTTTTTTCAGAACCAATTAATTTCTTTTTCAAGAAACCAATTACAACTTGTGCGGTAAAGATGTCTTTTAATTTCTTCTTTATCTTCTTACTTCTTCTTTAATTTCTAGATCTTCTTCGACGTAATACTCATTATCGACATATTCTTCATCCGATTTTTCAGGAAATATATCTTCATTTCCACTGCTGCAGCTGTTTTCTACTTGAGATGATTTGTTGTAAAAAGTCGACGAGATGAATTCTGTGGTTAATGCAAATTTGTGGTTCAGCAGGACAATCTGTACCATATTTTTGTATTAGTTCCCACAATATAATATCTGAAGCTGAAACCTAATGAATCTAAAGGTTTTTCAACACTAATTACGATATTATTTGCAGAACATAGTCTTTCAATTCGCAGCAAGCCTAAATTGCAATTAAAATTGTCTGCTCCATAAATATAAATGTTTAAGTATCTTCGCCGTCTCAAACTGAGATGAGTGGACTCATCCAGCGTAATACTAAAATTTTGTCCATTTGCTTTTAATTGAAACTTTAAAATCGTTTCCTTCTTCCTTTCCACGTATTCCTTTTGAATTGTGTTCGTAACATCTGAAGGACATTTTGGCAAGATTTTGTTGGAAGACGGCTCAGTTATTGCTTTCCGAATAAATGCAGATTTTTAAATTGCTCGAATATACCTACCGTCGATGGTTTCCATTTTTGCAACAACAGTTTGAAATGTTTCTCCGTGTATATAGTGAGTAACAAGTTTTATTTTCTTTGCAGATTTATGTTTTTCGTCATCTACTATTTTAGCAACAACTTTTTTTAAACAAAAGTTATGAATCATCTAGTTCGTAAACATTGTAGTTAGAAAGAGCACTTATTCTATGTATTTTATTAAAAAAAAATAGATAAAACCGAAAACCGCAGTTCTTTATGACGGTTATGCGGTTTCCGTTTTTGCACAGATAACCACGGTTTTGCGGTTCGGATATATCCGAACCAGAAACCCTACTAATCATTTATGTTGCAAATAGAATACACGAACTACCGACACATCATGCAATAAATCGGTAGTACATATCTCTATATGATAACCAGTTGGGTAACCAGTTCTGGAATGTAATACTTTCTGGAATTTAAATATGAAACTCGGTTTGAAAAAGTCCATGGAAGGCCACTAAGGTATTATTTGTCAATTGCAATCGAGAAATTCTATATCATCTCGATCTGATAAAGTAAAACAATTAGTTGCAACTCTTAAACTAACATAGATGGAAACAAATGGGTGATAGATTATTAAAGACCTAAATTTAAATTTGGGAAACCGTAGTCAACTAATACTTTCTAGCGATGTTATGTTCATATTGACTTGTCCGTTTAAAGTCAGAACTCATATCAAGGTATTCAAAAATTACTCTTAACTCTGTAATCGGCTAATTTGTTTCTTAAAACAAATAAGTAACTACAAATAAGATTCTTGAAGATTGCTTTTTCCAGAATCAACTGTTTGAATCAATTAATACGCCTAAATATAAAATATTGATTTGTCAAGAAATAGTGTTGAAGTCTAGAAGATTAAATTGAGACATATATCTAATTTTGAAGACTTGATTTTCTTTAATTCTAATTTACAATGAGAAACTTTCTACTACAAATTCTGTTTGAACATTCCCTCTTTATTCTTCTTGATATGAAGATTTCTGGTGACATTTAGTTTTGGAGTGAGTTTAGCGCAGAGTGAGTTTGTACCACTGAAAAATATACTACCGGGCACGACCGCTGACCTCCTGGCTTGTGCGGGCTGAGAAAATGCATCACAAGGTATCTCTCGTATCGCTCTGTCTTCGTCTAGTACAGTCCAAAAGGAAAACTAAATGTGTGTCCGACGTCCATTTTTCCTTGCAAGTACAACAGAATTTTACCATTGTTTTTATGAAAACAACTTTCATTAAAATATATAAACTTCGCTTTATAATATGATCACCGATTGAACGATCTCACTCTCTTTCTTGATACAACTCAATACAACTAGCTTTTCGCGCTGACTGTATCACATCCTCCCCACTCTCGACTACACTGTTGGCTAAACAAGGATGAAGGGAGGTCCTTGGGACCTTTCACGCGGCCCGCACAAGCCAAGAGGCCAGCGCTCGTTCCAGGTAGTATATATTTCAATGGTTTGTACCTCGTAAATGTGTGTAAATTAACCTAAAAGAGGAACAGTGGGAGTTAACCTAGAAGAAGAACCAAAGACACCGCTCGTCGAGCGGTCCATTATTGTTTATTTTTAAGAACCAAAGACACCGCTCTCGCCGAGCTGTTCATTATTGTTTGTTTTTAAGCCGCGAAAGGACACCGCTCGCCGAGCTCTCCATTATTTGTTTGTGTTTTCAATCCGTGAAATTGTATTTACCAAATTTGTTGCATCCTTTTTTAATTTTTGGTGGTTTGTAAAATCACTAAACTATTGTTACTTTTTTAATTAAAAATAACAAACTTTCTTTTCAATTTGTTAAGAAAAAAAAATTATTTTGTAAATGTACTCATTGTCAGTTAAAAACGAGAAATTTTAGTAATTCTAAAACTACAGTATATTTTTAGTAGTGATTTTTTAGAAACTAGTTAGCTATAATTCAAGAAATTATATAGGTAAAAACAAATACGTAACTGATTATCGAGGATTAATCTAAACATCTAGATCAGTGATTCTCATTTTTTTTTTCTCTTGCGGTACACTTTCAACAACATCAAAATTTGGCGGCACACCAACAATAAAAAGTTTAATAGTTGTTTATTATGCAAGGGTATAAAATTATGGTTAAGCGAGCGGATTGATAATTTCAATTTAAATTCGCGTTAAAACCTTTATTCAATTTTGCTTTTGTTTGCTTTAGAAACAATTCAAATAATTGTGGTGTTGTCATGTCAACGATAAGATTGTTGATTCGTGCGTCAGAATTTTTTGTGTAATTAATTTGTGTTTTATTAATAATAACTAATTGATACATCCGAAGAATTATTGTTAGATGGTGACGCGGAAAGAATACTCCGGCAGAAATCATGAGATTTTTTACAAAAAAAATGTAGGTATAATAAGTTATGAGATTGGCGATCAAAAAAGAACATCAGTCAACATTTAGCATTATGTACCCGCAAGTGAGTTATTTTTATGCGTTGCCATGAAGACTTTTATTGCACTAGTGAATAAATCACTTTTCTTTTATTATAATCAGTTTTATTGATCTGTATGCAAATAATTAAACATGACTACATAGGTAGACTTCCGAGCAAAGCGGTTAATGGAAACGTATGACGCGCCACTCCTTTGCAGCGACAATGATGCACTCAGCGTCAGTGCGTCAGTGTCGCTGCGCCCGAATTGCGCCTCATACGTTTCCATAGTGCTTACTATTATCGCTAGGCCGCCGCGTCAGTATCGCTGCGTTAGTGACGCCACTATGGTGCCGCTTTGCTCGGAAAAGCGGTAGGTGCCGCTTTGTTCGGATGTCCACCTTAAGGCAAAATTGAATAAATAGAAAACTCGGATTATAACGCATGTAAGGAGGGCGTGCCAGTCGCAAGGTAAATTATTTTTTTATTTTGGATCGAGAAGTCGTGCCACCGCGCGATATATTTTCTGGATCTATCTGTTCTAATATTACACAATCTAACCTAGGTTAGAAAAGTGAAATCAGTAAAATATTGTCATTTTACGTTAGTTCTAATTTCTGCCACGGCTTACATGCATCGAGCTACGTTTTAGCCGAAAACTCTGCTAGTAAATAGTCTTGTCTGGGTTTAATCCAGATTTCGAGCAAGGTAAAGAATACGGTTTTTTTTTTAATCTTCGTGTTGCAGACTTTTTACCTGATGTAACTTTTGTTAATCGTCTTTGGCACTCTTTAACTAAGATCGGAAAGTAAAATTATGCTTTTACGTTGCCTAGTTTAATAAATAGTCGTGTTTTTGTTTAAATTCACATTTTCAATGTAAAAAATGGTGCAGGCGCACGCAACTAGGCTGACGTTGCCACGTTTAATTTTTTTTTTGAAAGAAAAAAGTTTGCCAAAGACGATTAACAACAGTTACATCAGGTAAAAAGTCCGCAACACGAAGATTAAAAAAAAACCCGTATTCTTTACCTTGCCCGAAATCTGGATTAAACCCAGACAAGACTATTTACTAGCAGAGTTTTCTGCTAAAACGTAGCTCGATGAATGTAAGCCGTGGCAGAAATTAGAAATAACGTAAAATGACAATATTTTACTGATTTCACTTTTCTAATCTAGGTTAGATTGTGTAATATTAGAACAGATAGATCCAGAAAATATATCCCGCGGTGGCACTACTTCTCGATCCAAAATAAAAAAATAATTTACCTTGCGACTTGCACGCCCTCTTTACATGCGCTATAATCCGAGTTTTCTATTTATTCAATTTTGCCTTAAGGTGGACATCTGAGCAAAGCGGCACTTGAAGCCCAACAATTGTAGTAAAACTATACTAGCATGCTGTATCAAGGTACATACCAAATTATTTTTATTGTTTGCATTTCTTTAATTTGAAGGCACACATCAAGAATTTGACTGCACATAAAAGTGCCGCGGTACAGTCGTTGAGAATCACTGATCTAGAAGATTAAGGGTTCGCTTCTTTCGAGGTATTGGTATCGTTAGAGAATCAAAACGAAATTAAACAACCGGAAATGTGGTCCCGGTACGCTTATGTAAATCGTTTTTTTTTTTTAAGTGAAAACTTCTATAGCCGCGCTGAATGACATTTAGGTAGAGGGTAAAATCATACAATTGCGTCATCGTCATCAATAGCTGCGTTCTATAGAAAAAAATTCTATTATTCAAAGATGTGTTCAAAAGAACGCATCTATACGCATATGTTTCAAGTTGGCTATGAACGTCAAATATAATAGTCAAAGTTTTTGGCAGTGTTGACAGAACGTAGCGTTTATAAGGAAATATCAACCCGTAGAATTAGTGTACAGTACAAGAGTAAGTACCTTTACCGGATGTAATAGTAGATGTACTAGTGGCGGATTATTGAAAAGTTTTTGGCAGTGTTGACAGAACGCAGCGCCTCTAAGGAAATATCAACCCCTTTAATCAGTGTGCAGTAGAAGAGTAAGTACTTTTGACGGATGTACTAGTAGATATATTAGTGCCGGACTATTGGAATGTTCAGATTGCTGGATTGTATCGAAGAATTCATGGTAAATCACGAATCAGATTCATCAAAGTTTTAGGCAACCAAATATACTCGTGTGCCAAAGGAAGGAAACTCCAAAATAAAATAAATAGTCAGCGATATAGAGATAAGAATAAAAAGAAAACTCTTGCAATAGTTAATTCAGAAATTTCTAAACATCGAAGAATCACAGCTGACAAGGAGGAAAAAATTAAACGTCGTAAAGAATATTCTAAACAAAAATTAATTTACATACAGATAAATCTTCAAAAGCAGATATAAGGCATGTTTCTAAAAGTCAAAATCTCCATAACTCACAAATTGCAGACCCATCAACAAGAAATGTGCCATAGGTATATCCTACCAATTCATTTAACTGACCTATCAACACAGAATCAATCAAACATTCCGGATTCATATTCAAATTATGATGATGACATTAACAGTCATTCTCCTTCAGAAGTGAGTTATGTAGAATTACATAAAACAATACTAACAAACAATGTACCAAATATGATTAATTAACATACTGATAAATCCTCAAAACCAGTTTTAAAGCTGTTTTTTTTGTTTTCACTTCAGTCGGCAGTGCCTGACTGCCTATTTTTTTTTTATTCAAGGCAAGGGGAGAATATCGAAAATATTAGCAATTTTGATAATAAATAATCGGACATAAAAAGTCACTGTTCCTGTTTTAGGTTAACTCACACACATTTACGAGGTACAAATTCACTCTGCGGGAAAACCCTCCAAAACTAAATTTCACCAGAAATCACCACACCAAGAAAAATAAAGAGGGAATGTTCAAACAGAATTTGTAGTATAAAGTCTCTCATTTTAAAATTAGAATTCAAGAAAATCAAGTCTTCAAAATTAGATATATTTTTCTCTTTAATCTTCTAGACTTGAACACTATTTCTTGACAAATCAATGCTTTTCATTTAGACGTATTAATTGATTCAAACCGTTTCAAATTCAAATTGAAGTCAAATTTTTATTCTGGAAAAAGCAATCAAAACAAAAAATTAGACAACAAATCTAAAACAAGGAAACTGTTTGATCAATCGAAATCTGCAATCTACTGGAAACTCGATAGACAAAATAGATTTTATGTTAGAGAAAAACCGAAAATTGTTTGTTTTTGGAGAACATTTGAAAAGCAAAGAACAAATAAAATTATACAAAATTACCTTAATTTCCAGTTATTGCAGAACCGACGGAACCCACAGAGGTTTTGCTATTTCTTGCAAATATAATAGTATGTGCAAAAACAGGGCTCACATAAATAATTTGGCGGAAGAACACGTTTCCGAATGTGCTGCATTGAAAACCATGTTCGAAATGAATCCACTAATTATTATTGTAATATACGGAGCGCCTCTTTCTTCCTACAGTACTTTTTTACAGCAACTTCATCTCTTACTGTTAAGAATTGATTCTGAAAGGAAGCAATATATTTGCAGGTGATGTTAATGTTGGTGTCGTGAAAAACACCAGAATGAATCCGCATTTTACGTTTTTAGAATTCTTCCAATGCCTAACAAAACTAACCTAACATTTAGAGAAGCAAGTCCATCTACTAGGTCCATTGGGTGCCACTAGGTGTATTGACAATATCATAGTCACGACGGAAATGGTATATACTATAAAAACAATAAATTACCATTTGATCACATTGCCCAAAAAATCACTTTTTAAAGAAACAAACAGAAATCAATCGTTAACTACAGGCGAAGGTTTAAGTAAGAAAATGTGAATTTTCTTAAGCTACGCCTTCAAGAAGAATCATGGCCAGCATTATTCCACTGTGATCAAACCGATGTGAACAAGCAATGCCAATCAATACCTTGATAACTACGCTCCTAAAATATTTTGGTGAATATTTCGCTCGATTTCCAACTAGATCGGTAATAGACCTCCACCCGTATATAATTAAACCGAAATATGTGCTACGAGATAACATATGGAAATATTACAAATTTTGGGCAAACATAATGCGAACTATGAGCAAAAATATAATAAAAAACGAGAAGAAAATAACTCACTATTAAAAAAACAGAAACTAAATAACATCAAATGCCAATTAAAAACTTAATATCTTAATTATCGGTTAAAAACCGATAAGGTTAGTAAAACAACGTGGTATGTTATTAAGCAAATAACACGAATTAACCCAAATAGACATTCTCATAAAATTACAGTCGTAAACCCAGTAGATGCGGTCACCAATTTTAATAATCATTTCACAAATAATGCCGAAAAACTGATTCAAACTCTACGAAATGTCCCTTTCATCGGCTGTGCAGCATATCCAGATAGATCATTGTTTGTAACCCACTTACGGAAAATACCAAACTACACACTATAATTATACGCTTTAGAAACAAAACTGTATAACTTTAAAAAATCAGATACCACAAGGTACTATTTTGGGCCCTCTGCTGTTCATGAAGTATGTTAACGACTTACAAACAGCAATTCCTAATAAGGCGATTCAAATGTTAAATTATGCTGACGACACCAGTGTTTAACTAAAAAACAGTGCGTTGAATATATACAAAGTAATTCAGCTTCAGTAAACAATTCACTAAAATTATGGTTTAATAATAATCGGTTAATAATAAAAAGAAAACAAAAATGATTGTATTCAAAGCATGTAGAATCCTGAAAATATACCCCACATACATAAATATTGATGGTGAGTTGTTGGATGTAAGAAAACCTGTAATACTTTTAGGAGTTCATCTAGACAACATACTAGATTGGTCGTCCCACATTGCGAATTTGCTGCCGAAACTTAAAAAAGCAATTTATATAACTGTGTTATATGTTATATAATATTTTTTCATCTTCTTGTTTCGAATAGGCCCAAATTGGACCACACTAATTCAACTGTAGGGTTTTGATCTTGTACACTTCTGTCCAGGGGGTACCTTCCTTTCAGGGTATTTCCCGAAATTCACGGACTTCCTTCAGGTTGCGTCTCACAGACTGTCTTCTTAGGAGATCTGTTATTCCTAGTTCTTTAATATCCTTCTCGGTTTCTGTCAACCAAGTGGTACAAAGCTTCTCGTTTTGCCAGAAGGCGAACAGACGATTGGTTAGTCGGTTTGGAGCCAATCTTGCGAGGTGACCATAGAAAGCTACCCTTCTTTTCCTTGCACAGTCAGGGAGCCTCTCAATTTGTTCGCAGAGCTCAGAGTTATGTCGCCTTCGGAATTCCCCATCTTCCTTTACCGGGCCTAGGATCTTTATGAGGATTCTCCTCTCTCTTTCACTTCCAATTTCTCTACCTGACCTCTTTGGTTCAAGGAAAGACACTCCATGCCATACAGTGCTTCTGGTCGTAAGACTGATGTGTAGTGCTTAAGTTTCAGGTATCGTGACAAGCAATTTCTTGTTGTAGGTGTTCTTAGTTAGTCGATATGCTAGTTCTACTTGTTGACTCTCAAGGATAATTATGCTCTTTCTGATAAGTTGGATTCAATCCATTCGCCGAGATACTTAAATTTCTCAGTCCACTTGATGTTTCCCTGCTGTAGTAACATCTCTTTATTTGCTTCTTTGATGTTCGTGAAGAATTCTGTTTTCTTCAGCGATACTTGTAGACCCACTTTGGCGGCCTATTTTCTGGGGTAATTTACCTGCATTGTTGCCATCTCAAGGGAATCAGCAATCAGTGCCCTGTCATCTGCAAAGGCCAGGCAATCTACAACCAGTCCATCGTTCCAGGTAGGTACCACTCTGAACAACACAGTTGCTCAGTTCCTGGCGCCATTCTCTCATAACCTTTTCAAGGACACAGGTGAACAAAAGTGGGGAAAGTCCATCTCCTTTTCTCACTACAGTTTTTATTTCGAAGCTTTCTGAGATCCCGCCTCTAAATTTAACCTTGGAATGGGTGTTTGTCAAGGTTTCTAGGATGAGTCTGCTGATTTTTTTTGTCTAGTCCTAGTTCCTGTAGTGCTTTGTTAAGCGTTTCTCTATCAATGGAATCGTAGGCTTTCCTAAAATCAACAAAGGTGACGACCACCTTGCGGTTTCTCATTTTGGAATATGCAAGTACCGTTTTAAGATTGAGGATCTGTTCAATACCTTATCGGGTCTTCCTGAAGCCTCCCTGATATTCTCCCAGTTGACTATCCAGCTGATTTTCCGCCATTGTTAATAACGCATTGAAGAGAATCTTGTAGGTTACCGGAACGAGAGAAATTCCACGGTAGTTTTTCAGATCAGTAAAATATCCCTTCTTGCGGATGGCTCAGATCCAATTTACAATCGGGTGGTAATTTCTCTGTTTCCCAGATGTCCTAGATGATCTCGGTTAGGTTGCCCACGGCATTGCTTCTAGCACCTTTCCACAGTTCAGCAACGATAGAGTCCTCTCCAGTATTCTTAAGAAGTTGAATGATCTGGCCTACTATCTTCCAATGAAGGAGGCAGCGAGTCTGGGTTTGGTGTGGCTTGTTTATAGTCGAAGTCTTCGCTGCTCTGTGAGCAGCGTAATCTGATAAGCATATCCACTCAACTGTGATCCACCACAGTTGAGTGGATTTTTAAAGTACTGATATAGAAGGTGGCAGTTGTCCTTGTAGTTAGAAGCCAGTTTGCCTTCTGAGTCTCTGAAGTAGAGGCTTAGAGCGTATTTTCTGAGTGTCTGCTTGAAGGTTCCAAACAAATCTCTGGAGTTATTTTTAGCAAAGCTCTCTTCGATTTGGATTAGTTGATTTTGTGTGAAGGTCCGTTTCGTTCCTCGAATTATCTTGGCTGTAAGCTTTCTATGTTCCAAATAGTTATGCCAATGTTCCTTGGTCTTTTTAGAATTCCACTTTACCCAGGCTGTCTGTTTATGGGCTATTGCATTGTCACATTCTCTCTCACGAAAAGTGAAATTAAAAATATGTAACCCTAATCATTCACATGGAAATTTATCTGATTATCTATAAAGTAGTATGGTTTTACCAATTCTAAAAGCTTTTGATTTGTAATTTAAGAGTCTTCACAAAATAGTAAAATTGGAATTGATATTCATAGAAACAATTTTATTTTAATTATATCTATCCTTGAAATTTAAATCTTTTCCTGCAATTGGAAAAAGCAGAAGTCGCTGTTTTGATAGTAACAATTCGAGAAATTATATCCAAAATATCACAATAAAAATTTATAACCATGTAGTTTGTTAAAAAAGCAGAAGTTTGTTAAAGAATTTTAGCTGTTAACAATCGGCAACCGAATAAATCAGAAGGAAATTATGGATATACATAATGCATGTAATATATCATTTAATGAAATCTTAAGAAAATTTGAGAATTGACCAGCTATAGAAAATATTCGCTTGGGTAATGTGATTAATAAAGTCTTTCAAAAGAATCAAGGTATTCATTGCTATACCTTCCAGAACAACACAATTTAATTTACTTATCAACAAAAAAATCTAACTAGTTTATAGCCGGTATTAGTCAATCGCAGAGTCGCAATTTTCACTTCATATTCTGTGTCGGCACAAATTCCACACGTTTTCCAGATTTTGTTTTGTTGTCAATTCAATATTATGAATAGTTTGAGTGCCGTACAAATACCAAGTCCCATATGCTAGTGACGCTAAAAGTTTCAAAACCAAATCTATCGACATACAATTTGGATCATCCACTTATCTGACTACGGAACTACTTACATTATTTGAACTATAATGATATCCACTGTATGTTGCTATATATGTATACTTTTAAAGTTTGGAGACTATATGCTCCAAAATAGTTTTAGCTATATCCTCCAAACTTTTTTGTCGCGTACCTCTAAGGCAGACAGCTTTTATAACTACTTACGGCTACGACAAAACTAGACAAAACCATTTTTAAGATTCACTCATTCAATCACATATATCAAATGAAGGGATATGGAAGATAGTAAAACAAACTTTCTCAAGAGTAATGAGATGATAATAACTTTGTTATAGACTAGTAGCTATAGTTAATTATGAATAATAATTAGGATCGTACTTTTTATTTGAAATATAATCAGCTTTTATTATAAAAAATAAAAATCTTTTTGGCTAGAAGCAATATACACATTGGATGAAGAATTAAAAAAAAAAACAAATAAGAAAACGTCGATATCACTGTCAATCTACGAGATGTTGTATAAGGTCTAAGACAGGAACAAGAAAATAACATTTCCTAGGCGGCTGAATTTATAGAATGCGATTATATGAGACAGGCACGTTTATATTGTATAAGACTAAATAAAGTTGGACAAGCACGATGCTATAGGTTCTATTTTTATACTTCGTAAGTTATAATAAAAATGGCATCAGATGATAATGATAAATAGTCACTAATGATAAATATTAGGACATCGATTTGGATTTTTTATATAAAATCTTTTTCAATGCTTACAAATTGTTACAAAGGTGGTGGTTAATTAATGTCAATTTTTGTATGTATTTACTTTTTAATTAAATAAATACTTACTAAAGAAATTTAAGGAAAACTCATTGTAATATCATCAAAAAGACAAAAAGATTATTGCTAAAAATATATAAACTAAAACATATTTTTTGCGAAAATGTCATGTTACGTATACATTGAATGACACAAAGCATTTGGAAAGCCACAAAAAATCTATTCTAATATCTAAACTGTCAAGCGGGCGCGTGGTAATTCGCAACGGCAACGATCGCGCGTATCCCAAAAGACCTATGGGATTTATCAGAGAGTTAGTATACTAATCAATCATTAACCATTTATTTATATCTAATTAAATGTACTATCATCATCTTTGGACACAATTTGCCAAAACAAAAACTAGAACAGCTTCATTACCAGCTTCTTCCACATCCATATTAAATTGCTCTCTGATGTTTCTTTTAAGTTTTCTTGGAAGATTTGACATCGTAGCTCTTCTTTGGGCAGTTAGTTCTGCTTGTTAGTTCAATGCCTAATTCACATAAATAATTTCTCTTTTTCCGCATTACCACTCCTTATGCCCTCACAATTACCATGGCATTTATTCCAGCAATATCTAGACGACGCAAAATAGTGTCAAGGGCCATCTATTATTTTTCATTGATGTAGAATAAATCTTCACTTTTTTATCAACTTTATCTACACCGCCTTTAGTTGCATTGTAAAAAGTTTCTATTATAGGTTTGGCTTTTCATTCGTAGTTTCAACACTTTCAGCAGCAGGATGGAGTGTTGATAATAGTACCACTGATTTTTTTTTTGGGCACTTACGACACCAGCGTAGTCGTGTAAGAAAATTCAAGCTGACTAAAATATTCAGGTCGGTTCTTATCTGTTAAACAAGAAGGTATTTCTTTCTTGTCTTTACGCATGGTACCCACTGCAGAAATCTTATGATTTTTGGCGAAATCTCTAACCAAAGGAACGCTAGTATACCAAATTGTTAGCTTTCGTACTGTGCTCGAAATTGGTATTATTAGCCTCTTTACGACGTCGGCTACAGCATTACTCAACTGGTAAAGACCTTTTGGCTGCTTGTCGGCATAAAGCTTTATGTTGAGGACATGTAGCAGTATCTACTAGTGGATAAAGCTTTATTCCGTATTTGTCGGGTTTAGATTTTATGTATCGTCTAAAAGGACATTTTACTCGAAAATCTGCTAACATCTCATGAATAACAACGTTCTGTCCCACAGCACAAGGTAAAAGACAGTTTTGTGTAAAATTTACAAAATATCTCTTATCGGTGCAGCTTTATCCAAACTACGACAATATACTATTGTGGTTGCATTATCAAACCGCAAAGAATTCAGAAGAAAATGATCCTTTCAGTGCCATCGTAGTAGGAAAGATCTTGCGACATCCGCAAGGTCCCGCAAGGAGGGTCCTACAATATACAGCAATCCGAACAGTGCACGAATTGGTACAGCATCAGTGGGTTTGCAGTCACGTGGTCTGTTATACGATTGTGCTTTTTTAATTGTGATTTTAATTGTGATTTTTTAGATTGTGCTTCTTTTGTATAAACTCGTTAGTGTGTATTGCGATTTTTTAAATAATCTCATTATCAATAAATAAATTCCAGGCTTCCACAAACGTTTCCACCCCCACGTCATTTCGACGAGCACGCGAATCTTCCGTGAGAATGTTTTGAACTTGGCGTCTCACTGTGTTGTTATTAGACTTTTGCCACTTTGTCACTCCCCGTAAAATGTGATTCTTTCTGAAGGAGGTAGGTCGTCCTCATTTGAATCCGAACTGCATGATTCCTCAGTTGATTGAATTTCCTCCAAAACTAGATGATCGGAATTTTCTGAACCTTGATCACTGAGCTCTGATTCACTCTCTACATCTTCTCGTTGTCTTTCCTCAAGTATAACACTTTCACCTAACGATCGACGAGTCATTTTGTGCAAAAAACACTATTGCACGCTTAATTCAATAATATTTTATTGACACTGTGGGTGACTAAGGGGTTCGATATACTTGTCGCTCGCGATTTCGTAGAAGAGAGTTTTACTTACAAAAATATATACAATGATGATACGCTGGAAGTACAACTTACGGCAACGATCATCGTTGTGGCGTCGGACTCGATTGTCTTGGTGGAACTTGGATGATTACGATGACAGATCGCTGACCACTGTTGACCAAAGTGAGTGAGTGATCAAAAGAGTGAAGTCTGGAAACTTAACACTGCAGACCGAACATTCGAAGACTCCTCACTGAATGTATGTCGGGGGGTGACCGTATATATACGCCCTTTCAGGTATCAGGAGCCGTATTTTGGGTATTGTTTCTACGAATCCGGTTGTAAAATCGATTGGTAAATTCATAAATCGTTGGTAGAATTACCGAAA
Organism: Phosphuga atrata; assembly: GCA_944588485.1. Taxonomy (NCBI): domain Eukaryota; kingdom Metazoa; phylum Arthropoda; class Insecta; order Coleoptera; family Silphidae; genus Phosphuga; species Phosphuga atrata. Next base: position 32,756,560 of record OX155898.1, read on the forward strand.
CAACCTGTCGTAAAACATCCAAGTCGGATGTAAAAATCTAATTTTCGAATTTTTCGTTGGATTATAGCGATAAAGTAATCCCTCTCTATACGAATTTCTTATGAGCGACTCGTTGTCGCTACAAAAGCATTGCTAAGAAAGAAAAATATCTATGAATTTTTCAAGGGACAATACGATAACAAAAACAAGTACAAAGGCAGTCATCTATATATATTGACAGCCCAGGTCATAAACCTTTTGAGCAAAATGTATGCGTATTTTGCTCAAACCATCGATGTCTTTTCTTTCAGTTCATGGCAGCACTGGCATTTTGAATAAAGCACATATCTAAAAAATACCTTTTTGATAAGTGCAACTCTCTTGCAACAATTTTCAGATCATCATTGTTGACCCTAACGATCCTTATCGTTACAATGTGCTGCCATAGCACAGGAGTGTGGTTTTAGTTTGCAGTCACTCCTATAGTTTGCGAATCTGGCGTTTTGTTTAACCCCATCTGACAGCCTGTTGCTTATGTCATTGCAGTTGAAGAAAGAAAAAATTACAAGAGCCAACGCTATGTAGAAGCACTCTCTCCTGCTATTAAATCGATCATTAAGAGTAAGATAATCAATTATTGTTGTATTATTATTACTGGATAATTTTAATGCTGTCCGGAGAGCAATTTGTTCGTAAGAATTTTGTTAATTGCAATTTTGCTCGAATGGAATTTGTCCTATTGAAAATTTGCTGGAAAAAATTGTCATTTGGTATATCAATTATTTTATTAAATCACGGAAATAACACGACATTTAATATATTAAATATTTTATTAAATCACTAAAATAACATATTATATACTAATAACTACTACAATATAATATTAAGTACTACAATAAACGATTAACCAAAGCATCCCCTATTTAATTAGTGAGTAATATGGTGTGCTATTCCAGGTTAATAGTCCAGGTTAATATATCTTTAAGTTTTTCTGTTAAATCTTTATAATGTTTTCTTCCAGCGCACACTACGAGGGTAGATTGAAAAGTTTCCAGAATGGGCAAGAGATGACGCGCGTATCGTAAAATTGTTATGATGGTTGTTAAGGCCAACCTATTTTAGGAAAGCTGTCAAATTTTCAGACAGGTTCGTCGTTCAGTTTTTGTTCACTAGGCAATCTTGTGAAGCAAGTCAGGCACTTTTGCAAAAATGGACAAAAACGAATTTCGTGCAGTCATCAAACATTTCTGGATGGATGGGAAAACGGCGACGGAGATACGAGATATTTTGCAGAAAGTTCATGGCACATCCACACCTTCATTTTCGACTATTAGTTTCTGGGTGAGCAAGTTCAATTGTAGCCGTACGAGCACCAAGGATGAACCACGCAGTGGACGTCCAAAAACGGCCACAAAAAAAGAAATGGTCGACAAAGTCCATGATCTCGTGTTATCCGATCGACGAGTGAAGTTGCGCGAAATAGTAAAGACCACGGTCATCTCATATGAACGTGTGCAAAATATCGTGCACGAACATTTGAGCATGAGGAAATTGTCGGCGCGATGGGTTCCGCGTTTGCTGACTGTGGACAACAAGCGAAATCGTGTGACTACTTCGAAAGAGTGTTTTACCTTGTTATAGCGTAATCCAACGGATTTTTTTCGCCGATTCGTGACCGTGGATGAAACATGGATCCACCACTACACACCAGAAACCAAGCAGCAGTCGAAACAGTGGACATTTCCAGGCGAATCTGAATTCCCGAAATCATATTTTTCTGAAGTCTTAAAAAAGAGCACCATTGGGAAAAGTGCATCGCCCTGCAAGGGTATCATGTTGAAAAATAAAAACAAAAATAATTACTGCGTTTTCTTGTCCATTCCGGAAACTTTTCATTCTACCCTCGTATTTTCGCCGGATTACAAATTTACGGCGACCAAAATGAAAAGCAGATCATTTTTTTTGCCTCAAATATTATTTCATGATGGCACTCTGAAGATCATAATATAAAATGAGTCTATATTAGATGTATACGCCCCCCTCTAATAATTAAAAAATGCAAAATTAAGTGGAAAAATTATTTATGACAAGAATGCTAGTGCAACATTTTTTTATAAGTTCACGACTGATCTTCATCATAATCAATATCATCATCACTATCTGCACCTTCTTCATCATCACTAACGATATCATCAGTAGTTTCTCGTGAACATTATTCATTGAGATAGTTGGGCATTCAAGGCTTTCCTAATACTACCTCATTCAATTTTTATTTTTTTCCTGCTGGTTTTTTGTTCTACAACTAGTGATTAGAGGATCTAATGATATAAGTAACCAGTTCAAAATGTCCGTAGTCGTATTAATTCTGGACATTTTCCTGGAGAGGTATTGTCTAATCTGTTTGTAAATCTTATGACTAGCCTAGGAATGGAAGTGATTTTATTATGTCAGCCCCTTGCATCAATAATTTATGGATAGTTGCAAAAATTCAATAACATCCAAATTACATTTGAGTCCACATAAAAATTATTACACTGGTCAACACAAGTTTTGTTTCCTTCACTTTTTTTACTGTTATTGGGTATTTCTATGGCCCTGACTATGAAAAAAATACTGGGACATTTCTAACAGCTCTACATTTTGAAATATACAGTTTTATTATTTTGAGAAAAAAATACTGAAAAATAATACATTATGTTAACAAAATTTCTATTGAACACTAGCAAATGATCTTTTATAAGATTTCCTTGATTGAAGGACTTTAGATAGATCTCGTTGCAAACTCCAACAGTGGTCTGCCATCATATGTGGGCCCCACCACCCCTGATAACGCTCTTCCATTGTCCGAAGATCCTGATGAAATCTTTCACCCTGCTCCTCACTAAAATTACCCAGATTTTGTGGAAATCGGTCTAAATGCGAGTACAGGAAGTAGATTTTTATGTTCATGTTGATACCTAGCTGATGTAGTATTGTTGTAAGTTAAGTATTGATGATACGCAGTTTTCACAAAGTCCGATATAGGTTTTAGATATTTTGCAAATATATATTCACCACAAAGAATCGGGGTAGTAAAAACAATCGGGATTAAACATATTCTTGACGAAGCCATATCGATAAATACAACAAAACATATTTTAGAGTCCAATAAAAAACGAAAATCTAAGTAAAATTTGTAGCTATAACTCAAAAACAAAAGCTGTTAGAGAAAAATTGTTGCCATATTTAAAAAATACGCGTTAATTTGAGATAGAAACAAAAAAAAAATCAGAGGAAACAAACAATTTTATTGTTTTTGTTGACTAGTGTTATTAGCAAAGTTTTGCTTTGCCACTATGCACTTTTTGCACTGTCATCTAGACCCCACTTGTAACTGATTTAAAGACAGTTGCTAGTTTCGTTCATGTTTTGGATAATACCATCCTACTGAACCTGTGCAAGTCTTCGCGCAGTATAATCTTAAAGATCCTGTAACAGCACCACAGCTTATACACTTTTCAGATACACTGACATGTAATGGATAATATTTTTTTTTTCCTTCCGACACCGTCAAGACACCTTCCGACAATTGTGAACGTCATATGAGGGATATATATATATATATATATATATATATATATATATATATATATATATAGCTGCTTGCTGAAATCCTTTTTTATTAATCCCCCAATTATGAGCACTGTATAGCCTTACTCTCTTAGAAGGCGATGAATAGTGAGCCTTTTTCATTCTTCTCAACATTTTAACAGTTCCACTTAACGCAAGACCCAGCACCTCCGCCGGACTTCTTTTGAAAAAAGGTGCAATTTTAAGAAAGGTGGAACAATGTGGAAGGTATGATTGCTTTTCTAGATTTGTCAATGTTTGTTTTGTCTTACAGACTATTTAATTTAACGCAACTATGTGGAATTTAAAAAAAAAATCAATGTGTTCAGTATACTACAAGATTTTTTAAATTTACATTAGTCGTTCACAATTTATGAGCGCAAACACAAAACACGCGTAGTTACTTCATGAAATATCGAGTGCATTAATTCCTTCTTGGTACCGAAGGGACAAGAGAGACGCTTGACACGTTCCCACAACCAATGGCATTAGTTTCTCGCATTAATTTGTTTGTATTATTGTGAATGGGTTATCAAACAAAACATTTTAACTGGTTTTTATTAATTGTGAGACATTGTAAAATTCTATTTTTGTCGCCTTAAATTTGAAATCCGGCCCAGTGTGCAGCGGGACCACTTATAGTACGGTTCTATTCGAAGCTCGTCCAAACTATCATACAATTGGATGATTGGCACATACTTGTGTTAAAAACCTTTATGCCAACCTTCAATTAAATTGTTTATTTTGAAAACCTTGTTGAACCGCGTCAAAGTATTTCCGCATTTGAAGGGGAAAACGAGGTGGCCGAAGGTGGCAACAATCTGGTCGGCCAATCCAAGAGTCTTTAAAATAACCGAACACAACTTGAATTTCAAGTGGTAAAATATTTTGACCGCAAAGTAATTAAAAATAAGCTATGACATGTTGTATATACAAAGGCTAATGTCGATAACATTTGTATGCTTAAAGCAAACTCAGGGCCAGAGTCGTAATTTCGCTTTAAACCATTTGTTTGTAAATCTCGATAAATACACTGCCAGATGTGAAAAATTCATCCTAGAGAAATTGCTTGGGGCAACTCCATATTTTTAGCATTTGCCATGGCAAATTCAAAATAAATGAGAATACTCCGAGGGTTATAGGTTGGCACCAAGTGTGTTCACGTAAGCCATTTATGTTATACAATTGTTCAACAAGGGTGGTACAGTTTCAAATTTACCTTCTGAATAACAGGGCTGCGACTTTACAAGTAATTTTTGGGTTGTTGAATAAAAAAAATTATCGATTTTTTTTATGTATTTTAAAAAGTTATTATAAATAATTAGGATCTGCTATGCGAAAAAGTTTAAAAAAAAATCAATTAATTATAAACAATTTAAAATTGATCAAATTTTTAAAATAATCACGTGACTCCAAACGCGTCATAATTTGTTTGTGACGTCGAAAGGGTAAAACTTCATTCAAACATAAATATATTTTATAAATTCGTCGTTTTAGTATTTCTTCGGCGCACTGTTTAAAACCATTGGTTTCTACGTTTAACAATGTGGAACATTTAAAAACATTTTTGTAGGAGTTCTTTTTGTAGTACTCCTACACGATGGTACGAAACAAGCACGATAACTTTTAATATTTGACTCCATATTTGACATGTCTACTACAGCTACTGTATTAACAAAGTCAGGAGCGGGTAGAAATTACCCATTTTACGTCACAACGCGATCGACCTGTTTTCGGTACCGAGTTTAAAAATATATTTTCAATTTGTTATAACTTTTTAATTACAACGAAAAAAAGAAAACAAAAAAGAGTTTTGTTATAAAACTTATATATGAGCTTTCGATTTATGACAAAAAAAAATTATTCAAATACCCAATTGTAAATTGCGTCTTGTAAAAAATATCGAAATCCTGTCTTCTACTGGACAAGAATCAAACAATAAGAAGTTCTCCATTCTCAGTACTCGTACATGTTCTTATAAATATTATATTTCTTCTATGATTAGGAATTGCTTGGCCCTTAGTTTCCTTTATTCTGTGATTTCTTATTATCCTTTTCATAGTCTCTACTGAAAAGAGTTTACCTTTTACTGCTTCATTTATATTTAGTAAAGCATTTTACACAATATAATTAGGAGAGTTACGTGTATTTATAGGATCATTTTTAATTTGGTTCATAATTTTATTAACTTCAATGTTTGTGTTTTCACCTGCGTAATTATATTAGCGGCTTAAGTTATCTACTACATTATTACCTGTTGCAATTCTACAAGGACATGAAAGTTCTTTGAAGTTTTCGCTCTTCCAATAAACAGTAGTTTCACACTGTTTATCTTTTAAATACATATAGGCCATCAACTATAAATTTTAATTTACCTTTAAAACTTTGCGCGAATTGTAACGCCATTTTAAAATATTTAGATTATTTAGAATGGAATGAAACACAAAGACATCTTCCCTTCAAAAACTAACTTTTATAAATGAGGACTAAGATTCTATTATAAGTAAAATTTACTATGTGGATTTTTGAATATTATTTCTTAGGAAGTAATATCCACCGTGCTGTTGTCAATTGTGAACAATTTTCCTGAAACCAATTTTAATAGTCCTCTATAAATTTGGTGTGCGAAACCTTACTCTTTCTGTTTCCACAGATCAAAGATTGCCTCTTCTGCCTAGGGCGAAGAATATTTCAATTAAATTCTAATTCATTTATATGAAATCTTCTAAGTGAATATCTCAAGTTTCTATAGGGTTGAATAAAGTCTGCGTTTGTCTGCGTCTTGAGGTTTTTGGGCTCTAGGCACACACCAAAGTTAAAGCCCCTCGTATTATATAAACTTAAATATTTGTTTTAAAATCAATATTGGATGTTGCTTTAATTACTGTTAATTACCAAATTCCCATTTATTTTTAATTATTTATTAATTTATATTAATACAACAAAATGTATAAAAAGGTATTGAGTATTAAATTACCACGAGAAAAATTATTGAGTTGATGATTTTGCAAGTAATTTATTGGAGGAATCCGTGAAAAATTAAATAGTTTTAAAAATTATCAACTTGAGGGTGGCAGGATGCATGGTGGAGGACATAGTGAGATGAGCGAGGGAAAGGAGAAGATATTGGCGTGACCAACTACTCATCTCTCATTGTTACAAGAAATTGAGATCAATTTTCATTATGTTTTCTATTTAACCATATATAAGCAACCCTCGATTAACACGCGAAACTCGATTTAACGCGATTTATAATTTTAGGCACGGTTTTTAAACATTGCGGCATTTAAACCATTTAAAGGTATTTTTTTACCATTTTGGCTTTTTATAATCATAAGATTTTTCATCTTTTGGGACAATAAATGTTTAGCCTATATCCGCTCGCAATTACCACGCGATAAGTTTTATATGCTTTTTCAATACCATAATTAAACTAGAGTTATAAGCAAGATAAAATTCACGACAGGGGTGGAATTTGTGAGTATAACTGTTTTAGAAAGATCAATTCTACAGCCAGTCTTAGTTAATTCTTCCTTTTATTCGTGTAGCGTCTCTCAAAGCGCGCGGCAGAAATAATGTTCCACAACTAAAGGGTCAGTAGTTATGGGTTAAGATGGAAAAAGGGCTGATAGTGAATCTATTAAAAAGAAAAGAAAGGTGGTAAATTTAGATGAGAAAATTTAAATTATTAAAAGGTTTGACCAATGTGAAAGTAAGGCGCTGATCAGTCGAAATCTCTCAATGAGTTACAGCAGTATTTCCCAAAGTGTGGTACGCGTACCTCCAGGGGTACGCGAATGGTTTGCAAGGGGTACGAAATGATGTTCCAAAATTTTCATTTTTTGTGTGTGCCAAAGTGGATATAAGAAGAAAAATAACAATATTTAAATTACATCAAAAATAGTGCATCAAACATTACTTTTTATAAAGTGTTTCTTATGTGAATCTTATGAATTAGCCGTGAATCTGCAAACAGTTAATCTTCATTATCTTTGGTAATTAATTAATACAATACATATCAAAACTAACTTGTGATCATTTCTGTTTTTATATGATTTTGTTACTTCTATCGTTTTTAAGTAACAAATAGTTTATTTTTCACTTACAACTGCTTCCGACACCACGTGATATGAGGGATATATATATATATATATATATATATATATATATATATATATATATATATATATATATATCAGTACCTCCAGTTTTAGCTGCTTTCTGAATGCCATTTTCATTCTTCTCAACATTTAAGGAGTTCCACTTATCGCAAGTCCCAGCACCTCTGCCGGACTTCTTTTAAATACAAGGTGCAATTTTAAATAAGGTGGAACAATGTGGAAGGTATGATTGCTTTCCTAAATGTTTGTTTTGTCTTACAAACTATTTAATTTAACTGAACTTTGTGGATTTTTTTAAATTCAATGTTTTAGTATATTACAAGATTTTTTAAATTTACATTAATCGTTAACAAAACTTATTTTATAACGCGATTGATTAAAACTTTCTACGATTTTGATATTATTACATGTAAACACATACTTGACGCTATATTTTCCATTTTTAAAAGTTAAACAAAACCGGCGTAGTTACTTCATGAAATATCGAGAGGATTAATTCCTTCTTGGTACCGAAGGGACAAGAGAGATATTCCCACAATCGCTGACATTGGTTTCTCGCATTAATTTGTTTGTAAAATTGTGAATGGGTTATCAAACAATACATTTTAAGTGGTTTTGATTAATTGTGAGACATTGTAAAATTCTATTTTTGTCGCCGTATATTTGAAATCCGGCCCAGTGTGCAGCGGGTGGATTTTGACCATATTATGTACGGTTCTATTCGAAGCTCGTCCAAACTTTCTCCGCATTTGATAGCTACAATAAAATTTTATACACTTGGATGTTTTTAAATGATTTTGTTACTTCTATCATTTTTAACTAACCGATAGTTTATTTTACTAACTGCTCACGATAAAATGATTGCATATTGTTTTTACGTGTATAAAAACAGAAACTGACTTAAAGAGAACTCATAAAGAATTACATTTTTCCTAAGATTTGTAATCAGTTTTATTCGATTTTGCCTTATAATGTCATGTTTAATTCCTTTGATACGGATAGAAAAAAAACAGTGGTTTATTCACTAATGAAATTAGAATTTTGTTTCACTAGTGAAATAAAAGTATCCATAGCAACGCATCAAAATAACTCACTTAAGGGCTCCGTAAACATGTTCCAAAATGTTGACTTGGCTGATGTTCTTTTTTGAGCTCCAGTCACAAAACTTATTATAGGTACATTTCTTTGTATAAATCTATTGATTTATGCGGAAGTTATCTTTCTGCAATTGCGTTACCATCCAACAATAAATCTTGGGATATATCCATGTTTGAGTAATAAAACACAAATTAATTAAACACAACTTCTAAACTAAAATTTGATGTACAAATCAACAATTTTATCGTTGTCATGATAACAATACAATAAGGGCATGTAGTCGGTACATGCTTCTCTTAAAGAAGAAAATGGAACTTTTCTCGAAATTTAACTTGATAAATGAGAAGCAAAATTAAATAAAAGTTTGTATTACATTCGCAGGTAAATAACTATATTTTTTCTTTTAAAGTCCAATCTGGAGACTATATATTACTTAGAAAAGACGACTCCAGATTTTGTTTTTAATAGTATATCTCAGAAATTTTCGAAGGGGTACGAAGTATTAAAAAATATTTGAAAGGGGTACACGTAGATAGAAAGTTTGCGAAACTCCGAGTTACAGGGCATAAATAAAATACCTAACCTAACCACCTAACCTAACCTAACCTCGACAGTGGGGGCATATGGTGTTTAAAGTAATGTAAGTGTATTCCATTTTATAATTCAAAAGATCAAAGCTGTACTGATATAGAGATATAGATCTCGAAACGCGTCTGCAGATAACTATTCACTTAATATAATTGGAAAGATGACTGGTTCTAGGAATAGCGAGCGAATCTCTAGTTGTTTCAACATGAGATTTGTTCATAGTCCCAATAAGAATTAATATTATGGAGCTATGAACAGGTTGAATATATCTATATATTCAAGCTACATTTCGCTTTCGTAAGTTTGTATGATTGTATGTATAATTACTATGATTTCACCACAATAATCAATCCAAATTAGTATGTTTGCTAAGTCTACAAGAACAGAAAACGTAGATAACTTTTGAATATAGAATATACGAAAATTGAAATGAAAACGTGGACAATATCAAATGTAAAACAGTAAAGGAAGACAGTGTTCAAGAAGTTCTTTAAAAGAAAAAGTGGCAACAGAAAAAACCTTTTCTGCAAGTATAGGGTGGTTTTGGGCGGTTTAAAAAGAGAATCGGTCTGCATAATGTTGTTTAGAAAGGAAGCGGCATGAGTAAGTAAGGAAGTAAGGAAGCTCCAAAATATAGCGACATTTTAAAGAAGATAATTAATAGATTAAATTAATTTAATGGACAATACAAATTTTTTTCGGCCAAAACCCATAAAGGGTTGTAGAGCCAAAGGAAGAAGACATTCAAAGGAGACGACTTATGAGGGACGCCGAGGCCGAGGGATACGCCGAGGTACGCGCAGATTAGTTTGAGTTAAGAAATATGCTTCAGTTTTTCAAATACAGACAACTAATCACCGCGCACTCGAAATAAAGTGGGGGTAAGCGCAGAGCAATGCTAAACTCGTTGAGATGGGATGCATTTTCTCGCCGGACAGAGTATAGCTTCTTTTGTAAAACAATGCCCCAAAATACATTTTTAACCAGAATTGAAAATCTTGACCAGAGGGCAGAAGAACCTCGTAGTAGCCCTTTGTATAAGGTATACAGTAAATATATGCATAACACTCTCTTATTTGGAAGGAATGCAGAGGCTGATGTGAAATTAAAACCCATGCACAATTTTATAACTTTTAGTAAGGGATTCAATATAGCAAGCTTACTTTGGTGCTCTAATAAGAAATAATGGATGACTGAACCTATATTTGAAGATTTGCAACAATTAAGGATCTGAATTTCTATTGTGCGGCAAATTTTCTTGCATTCAATATTTTATTAATTTTAGACAATTCTCCTAGCCACTCACAAGGTAGACAGTCCTTGGCAGATAGACATGAGTGACTTGGAGAACTGTCTAAAAGTTATTGAGAAAACGTGAAAGTTATTTACCTACTGCCAAATGCAATATGGTTATTGCAGCCTACGTACAACCCAAGGTACAATTGGAACTTTCATGATTATTACCTTCGCAAACCATTTACACATGAAATTCAAGTACTAACTGGTGATGATGCAATTTCTTTCAATCAAACGAGGAAAGGCTTTCCGCCTTTCCTCGTTTGATTGAATTCCTGAGGAAAAAAAAATAGATGCCGAATAAAGAATTTCACGAAATATTTAATGCAAAAGAACGTATGCAAGGATTAAGCAGGACTGCAGATCCAGATATTGATCGCAGCATACAAATTTGCAGGGGCGTCGAAAAAAATGTGTTTCCATACAAACTCATTTATGAAGAAAATAAGAAAGAAAAGTTTGAAAAGAAACGAGCCTTTTGAAATATTTCCCAGAGCAATAAAATGTTAGATTCATAAAGGTTATATTATCTTTATCATTTGTTTCTATTCTAGTTATTGTTAAATTCCCAAAATAACATTCCCATAAAACTTTTGGGTTAGAGTTTAGGCTACGCATTAGGATATTTCATATTGTTTATTAAATTCGATGAGAGCGTTTTCGCTAAGCGCGGTAGTTTCTGGTAACCCATTAGAGGCTCTAATGGCGTACGTATTATTAATTTCCTTAAAAAACTTCTTTACTTTAAATATTTGCAAAATATTGTTTTAATGATAAATTTTTACAATTAATTATGTTCTATTAAACAATTTTTTATGGAAAATATATGAAATCAAAATAAAACAATTGTAAATGTTGAAATCGTCAATAGGTTAACATCTATTAGCCAATCGTATATCCTCTATCTATTTCAGTCTTGAAAATTCTGGTATCTTACGTAATTTGTATTAACTTTCGGTACTTACGTATTAACGCCGTCGTAGCTCGTAGCGAGAGGTCGCGCTACCGCTCGATATGTGGTCTGCATTTATCTGTTCTAATATAACCTAATTTAACGCTTGTCCAATATTTTTTTCTTATTTCGGATCCAAAGGTCGCGCTACCGTTCGATATGTGATCTAGATTTATCTGCTCCGTTATAACCTTATCTAACCATTAATTTTGTTCAAATCGAATCGAGATTTTAATCATCACGAATATTTAATGGAAAAATCTAGGAAATATAAAGAAATTTATGTGATTTCATATTGCTTAACTTTTAAACATAATATTTAAATTTAATTATTAATAAATCCTTAACTTTTTTATCAACTAAAAACTGAAACTTCTATTTGCTTGTCAGTGTTTGCAAAAATCATTTTCAGTTTCTACTCAAAATCTACTTTATTCCTATTCATATTATGTCTGCTTCATTTGCATATGAACAAATATTTGTTTTCTATTAGAACATACATTTCCTTATTCCATTATCATTCTGATCAAATGAATTGTATAATTCAAAAGTGTTTTATTCAAAACAAGATAAATTTAATTGGTAGGAATTTGAAATGGAAAAATTTATAAATTTTGATAAAACAAAAATATTTGCCAAAATAAATATTTATAATAAGCATTTCAAAAACCAGAAGTAAACTTAGTAGTAATATGGTATACATCAAATATTGGATGTATACCAGTTTCATATGAAAGTAAATTTCTATTTTGGAAAAAGTAAACTACGGAAAATATATAATGTACGGAATATATACAGGGTGGGCCATTTAACGTGACCGCCCCAAATATCTCTGTAACCTTTATAGTGACTAAAAAATATCAAGAGGGAATTTTATTGATTTAGAAGGACTGACACAGTGGTTAAAAAATCTTTTTGTCAAGGTCATGTGTTATGCGTCCTCAAGGTCAACAATGATTTTTCAAATGGGAACATGTAATTTTTTTATCAAAATATTGTAGCTACTATTCATGACTTGATATCATGCCCTTGAAATGGTTTTTCATCAATATACACGTGTAAAAACGGGAAATCATGATTGTATTGATACTAATTTTTGTACAATACTAGATTGTATTGAATATACGAATAATGTAGTTGATTTTTCCTGCAAAAAATTTATTATAACAAATATTCGAAGTGATGACCATTAACCTCGACACAATTTGAAAGACGTCGGATAAATGATTCTTGTGAACTTCGAATATTTTCTGGTGTGATAGTGGCACAGGATCTTCTAATTCGTTCTCGCATGTTCGCCGGCGTCATCAAAACATCATGGTAAACACGATCCTTTATAACTCCCAATAGGAAAAAATCAAGTGACGTTAAAGCCGGCGAACGAGCTGGCCTACAGATTACTCCACATCTTCCAATCCAGGGTCGGGGAAATTTTCGGTTTATCACTTAACGAGCTATAACTGCCCAATGAGCTGGACAGCTATCTTGTTGGTAACATATTCGGCAACGCTGTGCTAACGGAATGTCTTGTAGTAATTCTCCTAATTTGTTGTTCAAAAACTCGACACATGTTCGTCCATTCAAAATGCCGTCTATGAAAAATGGTCCAATAATCCGGTCCTCAATTATGCCACACCACACATTAAGAATCCAAGGACGCTGGTGCACAATTTGCCGGAGCCACTTTGGATTTTCTATTGATCAATGTGCCAATATTAGTAATAATATATTCCATGGTCATTCCAGTCCATGGTAATTAAAAGTTGACTCATCAGTAAACAAAACGTCGTCGAAAGAAATCGGATTCACCTGTAACTGACGCAGAGCCTATTCATATAACTGAACCCTATTACTAAAATCAGCACAATGAAGTTCTTCATGAACGGAAATATGGTACGGATGGAATTTATGACTTAATTTTCTGAAAACACTTGCCTTGAAAATTCCGGAATAATGCACAATTTGCCGACTACTTAATTGCGGATCATGAACTACTGAAGCTAGAACGGCAATCTCGTGTTCTTCGTTTGTTTTAGTCTTGCCGCGTTTCTTTTTGCTTGTATTAACACTTTCGGTTTCACGGAATAAATGAATAATTCGATCGAAACATCGACGGGAAGGTTGATTTCTGTCAGGATAATATAGACAGATAACGTTGTGCATAAAATTCCTGCGATGACACAGAGTTTCCGTCGGTCTCACCATAAATCAGAATCATATCCACTTTCTCTGCTTTTCTGTGCAATACCATTTAGATACGGTTATTCAAAGTTATTTTCAATGGATACACTTGTAGAATTAAATAAAGGTCATGATACCATGGGTCGCTGGATTCGTCTGAGTAGTGGCTACAATGTCTTTATAAAAAGATAACATGTTCCCATTGGAAAAAGCCATTGATGACCATGAGGACGCATAAACTATGACCTTCGCAAAAAAGAATTTTCAACCACTGTATCAGCCGTTCAAAATCAACAAAATTCCCTTGTGACATTTTTCATCACTCTAAAGGTAACGGAGATATTTAGGGTAGACACGTTAAATGAATATAGAGGGTGACCAATTAACATGAGCACCCCAGATATTCCTGTTGCCTTTGAATAACGATAAAAGTATCAGGAAGTAATTTAATTGATTTTGAGGGGCTCATATAACCCTGAAAAAATCATTTTTGTCAAGGTCATAGTTTTTGCGTTCTCAAGACCATCATTGGTTTCTCACAGAGGAACATGTTTTTTCTTAAGTTCTTACTGATATTCTGACGAATTCAAAAACCTATGGTTTTATGACCTAGAAATGATTTTCACCAAAATACTCGTGTAAAAACTGGAAATCGTTAAGCTCCATACAATATAGATCAATAAGAATATCCCAATAATGTAATTGAATTTTTTTGTGCAAAAATTGATTGCAATTGTTCGTAGTGATGGCCGCAACAGCTTGCGACTGGTTTGTTTTTTACAATGTGTCTCAATAGGCAGCCATATTAATTGTGTATTTTAGATTTTACAGCCAATTATAGAAGTTTGTTGCTGTATTTCGATACTTTATTTTTCAGTATGAGGAATCATCAATGAATTAAATTTTGCGAAAAAGTGAAATCGAGCGCAATTGAATTGTTGCAGTCAAATCTTGCAGAAAAGATATTTGATGAGTCGATTATGAATGAACGAGCTATTTCTAAATGGTATGAACGCTTTCAAGTTGGCCGTGAAACAGTTGCAGATGATGATAGAGTTTGGAGGCTCAGAACTTCAATCATTGAAAAAAAAAACGTGTTAGATCACTATTACACCACACTATCACATCAGAAAATATTCGAAGGTCAAGAGAATCATAATCCGACGTTTTCAAAAATATGCCAAGGTTAATGGCATCACATCGTTTCAATAAATTCTCGGAACAAAAAATTTAATTACATCATACGGATATTCTTATTATTAGAAGTCGGACTTTAAGGTCGCAAAAACTATCAGAAAAGTTGGGCAAAAAGGCAAATAAATTAATGAAAAAAGGCTTTAAATTTACAGTTTAAGGTCGCTAAAAAGGCCATTACTTACTCAAAATTTAATTTATAAATTTTAATTTTTGTTGGAATCTAGGTCAGTTCTTGGGTATTTGGAACAATGATTAATACTCTTAGCCTTTTTTCAAGGTTTCGTCCATTATTTTCGGACTTCTCCAAAGAAGCTACAACATTAAGAACCTACAACGTTACATTATCTTCCACTTACCGAATTATTTCTATAAAATTAAATTACCGTCATAAAATTCAAATTATTAAATTTTGAATTTTATGACGGTGACATTTATTGTTATATTGTTATATATATATATATATATATATATATATATATATATATATATATATATATATATATATATATATTTATATATTTATATATATATATATATATATAAGTTATTTATTGTGAATATGTAATATTGTAGCTTCCTTGAATACCGAAAATAAAGGACGAAATGTCGGAAAAAAAACTAAGAGTATTAATCATTGTTTCAAATACCCAAGAACTGACCTAGATTAAAAAAAAATGGAACGAGAACCTGAAAACATTATAAATTTTAATTTTCATTAATTGTTATCTGTGTAGCACACCATCAGTTTTTCTAAATTATCTTCCGTCAGCCGTTGACGACGGTCAGATAATATGGTCTTGTAAATGTAAAATGACCTGTCCACATCGCACGATGTTAGTGGTGCAAATTTATAATTTGGGATGTGTGATATGGTCAATTTTTCTGGCATTTCAGCATTTTCGCCAGCCAATAATTTTGAAATATTATTCAGAAAAGCAAATCCAGTGTTTTTATTTATTACTTTTGTCAATTTTTCGTATGCTTTTCGACCCACTTGTCCTGGGGTTGACATCAGGAACTCCGTTACATTATTGATAATGCCAATTGTTTCCACCAAAGGTGAGGTATTTGTTTCAAGTAGCTTTATACCATCAACAATAATTTTGAAATTACTCTTGATATAAATTGAATCGTTTTTGATGTTCGGTTTCGCAAAGTACATTTTTGCATCTTTTATAGCCCTAGCCGCATCAGAATCAAAATCTTGTATTACCTTAAAAATTTGAAATTTACTAGTAGGAATATTTTCAACAAATAGAAAATCAAGTCTTTTCCTGTTTAATTGATTCAAAATTGTCGCAAGAAGGCAGCTTTCAGCCAAGTGCCCCATCGTGTTATTACTGGCTCAGGAGGCAGCGGTAGGCCATGTAAATGGTCTCTATATACTTGAATTCTTAACGGAGATTTGAGAAATATCTTTTTTGTGCTGGCAATTAGTCCGTTTACGTTTTCATATTCGTTACGTATTACTTCACATACCATATGCAATGCGTGAGCTAAGCAAGTGACATGTATAAGATTTGGGTAAAAAATCTTCAAACTTACAGAAGATTTCACCATATATGCAGCTGCATCTGAATAATATAATTTAACTTTATCATGCTGGATACCATTTGGCCATAATAATGCTAAAAAAAAATGTACGTAACTACCTGTAGACAAAATTTAGACTCGTACCTACTTAAATTATCGTTAATAAAACGTGATATTGTAGCATGATTTGCTTTTTGCAAAATTTTGCAGGCCAATAAATGAGCTTTTGAAGGGCCTTCATCGGTTAGTTTTCCTACTATCAAATTTGCAACATATCGTCCCATTTCATCAGTTGTTTCGTCTACGCATATGTATATATCATGGAGACCAATAGCAGTTCGTATGTTTTCAATAGACTAAAAATGTAAAATATTTATAATTTTTTTTTTTATTACGAGCAATTTTTCTTTTTTAAACTTTAAAGGTAAAAAACACAGAATTGTCCCTAACAGCAGATAATTTAATTTCATTAAAGTAGAAATCAAGATTTATGTAAGTATCCTATGATTTTGTTAAATTAATTTGCATACCTTGTCGTAACATTTAGACAAATAGTTTTTTCGTAGTGTAGATTCACTGGGTACATTCTTTTTGCAATATTTCTCCAAGAATCCCTTAAATTCAGTGATTTCCAATTTAAAAAAGGTATATTTGCGGCCACTAAAGCTGTACATAAATCTAAATAAAACTCATCTTTCACCTGAGTTTGCTCATTTAAAGTACTTTGAGATAATAGTGATTGCCTCAAATTTTTGGTTTTATTTTCTTTATGGAGAGATGTTTCTAAATTCTGCTCAACATGGCTACTCTTTTTAAATACCACCTACAATAATGTTTATAATGTTTAGTAATGTTTCAGTTTGTGTTTGATGGTGAAAAATTGTAGAACTTACTATTTTACTGCAGGCGCTGCAAAATACACCGTCCCCATCCAATTTCAGTTCGGATTTACCTGATATCCATTCTTTTACTTTTCTATTAAGGGGTGTCTTTTGTTTTGGCATTTTGATAAAAAAAAACGTTCAAATTCACTTTTGCTCAACTACAAGACAAGCCTACAAGGGCCAAACAAACAGCAGAAACAACTGATATAAAGGCAATGACTACAGTGAGAAGGGAACTTTCAAATATTACGTTAGTTATTCACGATCTGTAGATGGGCCAGGTTTTCAAGGATTGGCTGAGAAAATTAAAGAGTGGAGGGAATAGTTGGTTGCGTAAGTTTCGCGGTATTTTAACAAAAGAAAGGGGATGATCAAACAAATCGGTCTGTGACACCGCTAAAAGCAAAAAAAACAATTTCGTCTGGTGAAGGCAGGATGGCTTCTCAAAGACTGGTCACAAATTTAATTAATGATAAATAGACCTAAATTGTATAAGAAAATGCCAAGAATACAAAATAGACACAGAAATGGGCAAATATAGGTAAAAATAAACGAAAATAGGCAAAATACCTGGTAAAATAGGTGATAAAAAAAATAATACAAAAAAGGCAAAAAAAGGCAAAATCAAATAGGGCTCTAATGATTCAGAATTTACTAAAACAAATGTATGTATTATTAGAAAGTCGATGCCTGAAAAACTGACGATAGGTGTTTTGTCTAAAATCCGATCTCTACTTATTATCATGATTTCACGTTTTTGCATATATATTTTGGTCAAAAATCATTGCAGGGTCATGATATCATGGTTCGTTGGATTCGTCGGAGTATCAGCTAAAACGCCCTGAAATAAAACTCGCAATGAGCACGCAAAAACTATGACCTTAAAAAAACTTAATTTTGCACAGCTGTGTCTGTCCTTCAAAATCAATTAAATAACCTGTTGAGTTTTCTTCGATACCCCATAGGCAACGGAGATATTTGGGGTGGTCATCTTAAATGATCCATTTGAGTTGATACATACATAAGCAGCCCCGGAAATTGATTTTAAAATTTTTACCGGATATCTTTCCCTGATTGCCATATTCAATTTACTGGCACATCCCAGAGTTCGATTCCATAGATTGAAATGGGTTTAATAACAGTTTTGTATATAAGTATTTTGTTGCTTAGTGCTTATGAGCCAATTGGTCTAAAAAAAGATTGGGTCTACTATTTCATATTGTCTTAACCTATAGCTTGAATAAATTTGCTTGTATATTATATTTTGAACGCAAGTATAGAGTTAAATTTCTAGTTTAACAATAGTAGAACTTAAAGGGGTGACATCAAAAACACAAAAACGATTTTACTAAATAAATTATTATTAGTAAGCACAGAGAGACGATTTAAAGACGATCGGTAAAGTATATTGTAAATATAAAACTACATTCTGCCATTAATTTTAGTTTGTCTCCACCTTATCACCTCGGTTAGGCGGTAGGGTTTCTCTATTAATATTAATACAAAGAAATAATAAATATCCACGATTTGGATATGCCCTAATGTTGTCTCGCGTTGAAGTGTAAACACATAACAACAGGCCTCTCACGACGACAAAACATAGATATAAAAAAAAAACTAGCTGATTATATGAATGATAAAAAGAAATAACTTATTCTAGCTTAAATATAATACACACTATAATTTTAAAAAAATAATTGTTCATTGTTGCCATTTTAGTGCGCACATAACTATAGTCATAATTTTTTAAATGCAATATCGTTTATAAAACATGTAATAACAAAAACACTCATTAATCTCATAGCATAATATATATTATAGCCAAACTGAAGGGTATATTATCGGGAGTACTTTTACAGTGGGGAGTACATTATTCAAAATAATCCCCAAATTGATATAAAGATAAATATAAAGTTTATAACTATATTCTCATTATTTGTACGTCATTTTTTGTATTATTATTATTTATATGTAGATATTAACCATTAACGATAATGTGAGTAAATATAAACGACCTTATTATAACAGTTTTGTTTTGTGATAATTTTCTATTTGTAAGTATATTTATAAAAACTAACTTGAATATTCTACCGATATTTAGATGTAACTAACATTCAACATCTACATTCTGAATTTAAAAAATTCACTAAGTTCTTGGAACTAATTTTATAAAGATACTAAATCTTATAACTGAATGTCATTTTCAAGTGAAACTTGAAAATGACATACTTGACAGTCGAAACTCGAGTTCTGTTTGATGTATAGATTTATGTAACTTCACAAGTTATATAACATCTTTAAAAATTAGTGCTTAGAACATTGTGAATTTTTTTCAATTCAAAGTATGGATTACCAAGTAGTAACGACCTCAATTTCATTTTCGACGTTTTATTTCATTATGTTCTTTTTATATTTTTTAAATTTTTTATATTTTTTTAGAAATATATAATTTGATGGAAGAAAGTAAAATCGCAAGTCTTATCATTGTATTTCATCTGCAATAATCCCTTTCAAAAAATCTTACGGATATAATTACTTGCATAATCGCTATCGGTAATACAGGGTAAAACAAAAACCTGAAACAGCCGCGCACATGAAAACGACGACATTTGAAAGCAATATAGTGAACCGTTTATGTTATCACTTTGAAATGCACTTTGTACGTCGTAATTTATTCTCCTGTCAACTATATCTGCATGTCAGCCATTGCATCAAAGGTCGTGAAATGCAAACTTCCACAGTCATCTGCTAACAAACTGTTTTGTGTTACTGTTGGATAGCATTGTCTGCATTGTGGATAATTTACTGTATTCAGATAATAACATTTGGTTTAAGTTTTTAGTTCTAAAATTTCTATTGAAAAAAATATTAAAAAAAAAACTTAGCTTAAGCTCTCTATTGAGACCTCTTCATAATTGGGAAATTTCCTACAATAATGGCAGAGTTCATGCAAAAAGTACTGAACGAGGCAGAGATTATTTACGTTCGAGTAAATCCCCTAGACTTCACTCTAGTTATTACGATATACTAAACGAGTAATGAGAACTGTTCAATGAACTAAAAAGGGGTAAAAAAAATTAGATTTTATTGAAAATTATGAATAATTGGTTTAGAATGCATTTTTTCTCGAGATTTTTTTTTTATCAGAGCACAAAAAATAAGGTATTTATTACAAATTTTACAACGTTCCGTCCCCTCAGGGGGCGGCTGTAGGGGCATTTCCTTACATTTTTCGCGTTATCTCTTTTCGTCTTGCACGGCGAAACAGGAAAATTTCATTTTCCGCCGTAGGATAAAATGGGCTTTTCATCATGTTAGCCTGCCGCGCAGAAGTTCCACCAATCGTCCTCCAGGTACGATAAACTAAAATCCGCTTTTTGGGCGATTTGAGGAGCAACTTTGATCCGCGGCTCGATTATTTTATGGCATCCCCTGGCCGCGACCTTGGAACGTCTTTCGACATTTAGCGACCAAGTATACGACTGCCGGATCGTCCGATGCAGCGGGAAGAAAATTTCGTTTCTACGTTTACATTTGTCGACGCAGTTCGTTTATTAGATGTCTTCAGGTCTCAAAATAGGTTCGTTCGATGCGGGAGGGTTGCCCGCAAAGGCCGATGAAACAATCCGGTCACTGCGACGTCCTGTTCCTGCTCCATGCCAATTTCATCGCGATTTATTTTCCAAGGACTGGCTGAGATTCTAACTCCTGCGAAGCCGCCAGTCGGATCACCACAAGACTAGCGGCATTCGATTCGGCATGCTGTCTTTTAGTTTGTCTGGGAGTTTAATGCCGATTGTGTTTAAGATGGCGTCGCGACGCCATAAAAACAAACTTTTTTGGACATCCAGGAAAACTCTGACATAATCGCCAACTTAAACATGACTAAAATAACTTAAATATGCTATGACTATCTCACGTGATTCCTGCAGAGAATTGAACGTTCTCTTGTATAATAGAAGCGTTGCGTCGTTTGCGGCCGTCGCGACGCCCGCAAAAACTCTCTGCACTGAAAAAAAAAATGAAATTAAGGCGTCCATATTTTGGCAACCCTCTGCTAAATGTTTTGGATTTGGTAGTGCATTGTAGAACGATCTTCTGATTTTCCGCACCAACAATTATACGTCGCAGAATCGCTTTGCGACGTCGAGTTATAACTGTTCTAATCTACACAGACAGAAATTTTATCGTCGATTTAGAGCAACAGGATGTCGTGTTTATCTAATTCCAATATAGCCGCCACGTTGACCCCATCGAGACGCGCATTTTGGTACCGGCGTTGCGTCGCTGCGACCACGAAGTCGCCCGCCATAGATCTAAACGTGTCAGGTCCCGTTCGCCGGAAGATACATTCTACCGTTTCGCCGTTTCTGGGCACACCGACACGAAGCTACATGCGTTCGATTGCCAACTGATGCCCGCGTCTTTCTTGCATTTGAGTTTTCGCGAACTGAGCCCATCCACATCGAGCCAACGTATGAAAACTTCAGCTTTTTTTTTGTACGGTTTTTTTACATGTCCCCCATTACTTCGCAGCCGAATCCGACTTTTACGGTACGAGGCAATGCCGCTCGCCTTTACTCGTATTTTGGTATCATTCGCGGCTTCCTTTGCGGCCTGCTTCACCCGGTCCGTCCGAAATGCCAAAATAAAATCTGCAACCGTCTCTCTGGACATAATCGGCAAAATTTTTAGTGCGCATTGGTGCAAAATAGATGCGGCAATTTGAGAAACAGATCCGCTTTTCAGTCGGGCCTCCCCTACCGGAACTATCACCATAAATGAGCAGGGTGCATTGTAAAAAAAAATGAAGATTTTATTGAAAATTATGAATAACTGCATGGAATGCAGTTTTTCTCGAGATTTTTCTTTCCATCAGAGCAAAAAATAAGGTTTTTTATTACAAGTTTTCCAAAGTTTCCAGCGCTTTAGGAGGCGGCTCACATTTGCTCACATTTTCCGCGATATCTCTTTTCTTCTTGCACGGCGATACAGGAAAATATCATTTTCCGCTGTAGGCCAGAATGGGCAATCATGGGAAATCATCATGTTAGCCTGCCGCGCAGAAGTGGCACCAATCGTCCTCCAGGTACGATAAACTAAAATCCGCTTTTTTTGGCGATTTGAGTAGCAACTTTGGTCAGCGGCACGATTATTTTCTGGCATCCTCGGTCCGCGACCCTGGCACGTTTTTCGACATTTAGCGCACGAATATGCGACTGCCGGTTCGTCCCATGCAGCGGATAGAAAATTTCGTTTCTACGTTTACATTGGTCGACCCGGTTTGCTTATTAGAAGGGCTTCCGGTCTGAAAATTGGTTCGTTCGATGCGGGAGGGTTGCTCGCAAAAGCCGGTGAAAGAATCCGGTTACTGCGACGTCCTGTTCCCGCTCCATGTCAATTTATCGCGAGATTTTTTTTTCAACGCGAGAGATTCTAACCCCTCCGAAGTCAGTCGGATCACCACATGACTAGCTCCATTCGATTCGACATGGTGTTTTTTAGTTTGTTTGGGAGTTTAATGCCGATTGCGTTTAAGATGGCGTCGCGACGCCATCACAAACTTTTTTGGACGTCCAGGAAAACTGTCACATAATCGCCAACTTAAACTATGCTATGACGATTACACGCAATTCCCGCAGAGAATTAAACGTTCTATTGTTTAGTAGAAGCATCATCGCGTTGCGTTGTTTGCGGCCATCGCGGCGCCCGCGAAAGCTCTGCACTGCAAAAAAAAATAATGAAATTAAGGCGTACATATTTTGGCAACCCTCTGCTGAATGTTCTGGATTTTGTAGTGGATTGTAGAACGATCTTGTGCTTTTCCGCAACAACAATTATACGTCGCAGAATCGCGTTGCGACGCCGAGTTTTTCATCTGCACAGACAGATATTTTATCGTCGATTTAGAGCAACAGGATGTCGTGTTTCTCACATTCCAATATAACCGCCACGTAGACCCCATCTAGTCGCGCATTTTGGTACCGGCATTGCATCGCTTCGACCACGGAGTCGCCCGCCATAGTTCTAAACGTGTCAGGTCCTATTCGCTGGAAGGTACATTCTACCGTTTCGCCGTTTCTGGGTACACAGACACGAAACTACACGCGTTCGATTCCTAACTGATGTCCGCGTCTTTTTTGCATTTAAGATTTCGCGAACTGAGCCCATCCCCATCGAGCCGCCAACGTATGAAAACTTCAGCTTTTTTTTGTACGGTTTTGTTACATTACTTCGCAGCCGAATCCGACTTTTACGGTAAGAGGCAATGCCGCTTGCCGTTGCACGTATTTTGGTAGCCCTCGCAGCTTCCTATGTGGCCTGCTTCACCCGGTCCGTCCGAAATGCCGAAATAAAATCTGCAACCTTCTCTCTGGTCGCCAATTGGCGAGTTCGAGCATAACCGGCAAAAGTTTTAGTGCCCGTTGATGCGGCAATTTTAAAAATCGATCCGCTTTGCAGTCGGTCTTCCCATTCTGGAAATATCACCATTAATGTGCAGGGTGCATTGTAAAAGTGCACCTTCGAGTTTGCAGCCTTCTTGGTTGAACATGCCGCGGTGGCCTCGATTTTTCAACGCAGTTCGATAGATTGAACCTTTATCTTTGCGGTAGTGTAGTCGTGCCGCCGTCGGGCGCCGCGTCGCCGGGTTATGGTCGACCGAAAACATTGAGATATTTCGACTCTTTTTCTTGACACGCCCGCAAACCACCAAGACGTAGTCTATTCAGAAAGCCGACACCTTCACCGTGTAACCCAGTCTTTTTCTACCTGAGGTGCGAGTTTGGCCATTTGGCGATTTAAAGTGACGACGGGACAATTTGAAAAAAAACTAAAAAAAAATTGGGACTTTTGTAGTGCAATTTTAAGAGAAACTTTGTGGCCACGCATGGCCTCTCTTATCAGTTAAATGCAGAAGCCAAAACGTACCAATAATCCAAAACGTTCCAAGCTACCAATAAGTGTAAAATGGCGTTGATGATGATCAAAAGAACAATTAAATAAATGGTAAATGGTAAATCAAAGAAACTAAAACCAAGCATGGTATTATTTTGGTATTACATTGGTGGTATACTATGGCAGTTACAACCATTCTTAGATGGCTTCACAGTATGGTGGAACAAACTGAAACAAAGACCGACCATAAAGGACCTTTATTGTTCAAAGATTGGCCTGCTTAGCAATTACAGGATCGATGAGAATCGCTGCAACTGCAGTTCTGGAGGTCATGATAAGAATTCCTCCCCAACATATGTTTATCATGGTGAGGCAAGGATGGGAGCTTTTAGATGTAATGATACATGGAAAGCTCTGGCGAGGTCAGGACGTCTGGAAACTGCCTTCCATATAATCTTCAAGTGATACAAGCGTAGGCAGCGTTCCAGATCCTGTTTACGTCTGTAGCTGAAAGGACGATACAAGCTTAACATTTTAAGAGTTTCTTGAACTTTCAGTCCTAGTACAGGGATTGGACTTATTCGCATGAATGGAAAAATGTAGGGAAATGCAATAGGCCAATAGGTCTAAAGGCAGTATTTTAAGAGCTAACCCCCGAGGACTCACATTGGATGTTGGGAAAAAATAGTATTTGTCGACAATATTTCGAAGCGTCGTGTAGTCAAAATATGTGTTTCCTGCTGCAGAAATTCTCTGCACTAGTATTAGAGCTCACTGAACAATACGGTCTATTTACATTACTGTTTTTAGCACTATGTACATTAGAAGAAATTTAAAACTTAAAATAAATAACATTTAAAATTTCAAAGGTGCAATTAAAAAATAAAATTTATACTTTATAAATTTAATTGTTATATCGCTTATTGTTAACTTTAATCAACCAAATTATTTACCGTTTACTGTTAAATGCGACCTGGTAACTTGTTCATGTACCACCTAGCAAAAATTATAAACAAACATTTCATTTACAAACCGCCTTAATATAATTTATCGACAAAATAATAATGGTATAGAATCACCCAATAAATATGAACGAATAAATTAAACAAAAAAAAAAAGTTTTTAAAAAAAACATGGAGTTACATCACTTTTACAATTTTATAATACCACTTTTACAATGAACAACACACACACACACACACACACACACACATATATATATATATATATATATATATATATATATATATATATATATATATATATATATATTATATATATATATGTGTGTGTGTGTGTGTGTCGTTCATTGTAAAAGTGGTGTAACTCTTTACTGCTGTAAAACTTTTTTTGGTTGGTATCACATTTAGACATATCTTTTATTATAAAAGTGAAGCAATTTCAAGAGTTGCAATAAAACTCCATAAAAGGCGTTACTTGCTTTTAGAGGGAACTAATACTCTAAATATTCATTATAAAAGTGAAGTAAGTCTAAAGTCACTTTAACAGTAAAGTAAGTCCGGAGTTGATTCATTTTTATTGCGACCAATGTTTGAAACGTGATGAAACGTTATGTAATAAATTTGATAAAAAATATTTCTAATAACTGTTTCAATAGCTTATTTTGGTGGATTTACGATAAGATATACGACCGTAATAAAGAAAAAAGTGAGATTGAAATTACTGAATCTAAGAAATTAAAGTATTACATTGAAATATTCAACTCAAAGTTTAATCTCCATTTTAAGACACCGCGGCAAGATACATACAAGACTTTAAAAATACAAAACTTTAATTTAAAAATACAAGGAGCTGATGCTGAAAACTTCAAGATGGAGTTTAGGAACCACTTCATCATCGAAAAGCAGATTCTGCAAGAGAAAGCCTTCAGAATGATTCCAAAAAGGTTGATGAAGCATAGAAACTTTTGATCTGCAGAAAGCTTTAGCCTACCCAAAATTAACTACCTCAGTAACATACTATAAAAGAAATCTTCATTTATATAATCTGGAAATACATTGCTTTAATAATAACACAGGATACATAAATGTCTGGGACAAAGTTGAAGGTGGAAGTAGTTCTCAAGACATAGCAGCATGTCTTGTTAAGACAACTCTTGTTAAGACAACAGTTGTCAACAAGACAACTCTTTCCCTCTTGGCGCTTATACAGGACCCTGACACTAGTATTAACACAATAGACCACAAGTTCTCGGTATCAGGACACTCTTGTCTTCCAAATGATGGGGAATTTGGAATAATAGAGAGCGCTAATCGCCGCCGGCGAACAAAATTATAGCCCAGTCCTTTGGGTCGTTATTATAAATACAGCTGAACGTAAAACACCTTATTTTGTTGTTACCGAAATGAAAAATGCCGAATTTTTAAGTACCACTGTCTTCTAAAATTCTATTACAAACAGAAAAAACAACCTTCGGTTATGACTTTAATTGGCTAAATATTAGATGGCTGAGGTTTGAAAGAAATTATCCTTTACAATTCCAACTTAAAGAAAAACAGTAAATGCTAACACACCTTTTTATATATATAAGTAGATTTATGCAAAAAAAGCAAGGACGATCGGCCCACTTGTACTATATTCGACAAGACCAACTCTATCCATCAAGAAGACTAGTTACTAACTCAAACAAGAAAGATAAGCTTGATCTCCCACCATACATTCCGCCAATTTACCACCATTACTACAAAAATCTTCCCATGCATATTCCAACTCGTTCAAGCACACGTAATTCTGAACATAACAGTGATGTAACTCCAGAAAAAAAAGTTCATTTATTAAATTAGTTTTATTTTGATTTTCTAAGCGACTTCTAATTATTACATCTTTGATTTGTATTAAACAATAAAAATTAGAAAACATTGACTTGAATGCCAATATTTTTTTCCTGCACTTTAATTCGCCAAAAGCTCGTTATTGCAAAATTCAGTTACATGGACTTAATTCACTTTTACAATGAGCGACACACACACACACACACACATATATATATATATATATATATATATATATATATATACGAAATAAGATCAATTTAAAATAAGATTGTTGAAAATATCATTAAATAAATAAACGAGCCTTTCTTGGTCTTTACGAAAAACCTCTGGGTGTCACAGCAGGTCTAGGAGCCGCACGAGAAATAAATGAACTTTATAATTCAATTTACATAGTATAATATTTAATACTAATACTTAGACTATTGATCGATTTTCATAACATTCTTAAGTAAAAACTTCCTTACATTTCTAAAATCTATTAGGTTTATAACATTTATCTCTGTTATCGCCCCCTTTAAACATCATCTACGTAAACAATTTCTCATTTCAACAATACCGTTGTAATATTGACTCTGCGTACTATAAATTTATTGACCACCATTGATAGAAAATATCATAACAATCGTCATATCTGTGGAGTATCATTTCTCATCCTGTGTTTTGTTATTCTTTTCTATTATCTAGTATAAACATTGATGGCCATTAAAAACAGTTATTAATTATTACAAATTAATTAACGAAGCTTAGTATCCATATAATTACTAGCTTACTCTTTATGAGACTATCTGAACATTTTGAATAATAGAAATAGATATGTTGTTTCTAGTTTAATGAAAAAGAAATAATATAATAGGTAATTGTAATTAATTAATTTAATTTATTTTAGAATTGGTGAAACCATCCTACTTTATAGATAATCATACAAACTTAAAACAAACGGAACACAGCCTGAATATATAAATATATTCAGCCTTTCGGGAGCTCTATTACAATTACAGAGTCTTTTTAGGACTACCAAAACAAATCTCATGTGAAATTTGTAACTTATTTTATAGCTTTCAGTCCACCTTCGTGGCCCTCAACAAAAACCATAAAAATAACATTGTTTTGCTAGTCCTAAAAAGACTCAGTAATTGTTATAGAGCTTAAAGCTTAAAAACCTAAAACGTAGGGTGGTTTCACCAATTCTATCTTATCAGATCAATCAATAACCTGGTAAGTTCATGTCTCTCTCACAAAATGTCAAAATTAAAAACATCTAACCGTAAACACCACATGGGTTTTCAAGTAAGTGGTTTGCAAATTGTTGTTCATGGTAGCAAAGCTGTGCTGATGAGAGATAAATCTCCAAACGCGTCCACAGATGCTATCCACTTAAGGTATCGGAAAGACATGATCTTAAAAACAATGTTATTTTTATGGTTTTTGTTGAGCGCCAGGAAGGTAGACTGAAAGCTATAAAATAACTCGCAAATTTCACATGAGATTTGTTTTGGTAGTAGTAAAAAGACTCAGTAATTGTTATAGAGCTCCGGAAAGACTGAATATATTTATATGTTTAGGCTGTGTTCCGCTTGTTTTAAGTTTATTATTTATTTTTCTTATAAATCTTCTAAAAAAGTATAAATGTAGCGGTTAATAATGGAAGCCTCAATATTCTCTGAAAAACTATCAATGGATTCATTAAAAACCAATTATATATATATATATATATATATATATATATATATATAATATATATATATATAATATACATATAATATATGTATATATATATATATATATATATATATATATATATATATATATATATATAATATATATTTATAAAAACCATAGCTTCTAATTAATTTCATTAAAATTCTAATCATCATGTGGGGAGCTTTATTCATATATTCCTCGAAATAACAGCGAATTTTGTATCTATAATAGTTATAATAATCATCACTGTTAAAAAGACAATAAAAATAATTTGACTTATTTTAAGGTTCACTTTTAAGTAACAGAAAATTAATGTAAAAGGAATGAATGTTTCTATCGCTCTTTTTTCAGAAAACATTAAATAAGTATATTTGCTACTTAGCCAAGGTGTACTTTGAATGTTATAACAGTGTGCAAACATAATTATTTTTGGATAGATTCATATTAATTGTTTTCAATGAAAATGTTTTCAAACATGCATACAATTCAGCATTCAGTTGTACAACAAACTGAACTTTATAGTAGTAGATGTTCTTATCTGCGATAAAAAGCTTTCATTTTTTGTTGATGTAATAGCTCATTTAAAGTTGTAATTTATTTAGATTTTTGAACGAAATATTTTATTATCTTTTTGCTACAAATCATATTTTTATCAAGTAAGTAGGTACATAAAAAAAAATTAAAAACTAAATGTATAAAATCATTTGGTACTGCACATTTTAATATTTGCATATTTTTTACTAGAAAACACATTCGAAATATTATCTAAACAACTATTGGGTTGGCAAGAAAGTAATTTCGGTTATCACACATAGATAGCATTATTTAAATTTCATTTGAATGAATTCTTGAGTGATGTTCTTTGGTTTTTGATATCATTTGATATCAGTTATATCGAGGTTAATTTAGAAAGAAGCACAGTGGTCGAAAATCCCAAAAAGCTGACCAAAAGTGGAAAAAAATATTTTTTTGCCAGGGCCTTTTAATGGTTGGGATAGATACAGTGGTACATCTAGTATGTATTATGACCAATAGCGATATTCTAGTATGTATTATAATCGTGAACCCGGAACGCGTCTGCCCTGCTGCGTTATTTGCTCGTTGCTCGCCGTAAGTAAGTCGAAGTTCAAACGGCTGTAGAATCGCGAAACTTAACGAACTTGGATTCTGAAAAATGGATTCTTATCCAGATAGTAAATACAATTTGAATCTGTTTCTTGAAATTCAATGTATGAAATAGTAAATAATTAATGAAATTAGTACTATTGTTTATCACGTTCTGTTAAATAAAGCAATAAGTAAAAACCCTGATCGGCCGGGGCTCAAACTGAATTTAAATTATTACTTAGACATTTCTTCAGAACATATCCAAAAATTAGCTGAAACCGGCTGCGACTTCGGGTTCGGTTATAATTTTTATGCGAAGATCATTGTTTGTAGGTTTTCGTAATTTTTGTATATAATATTGTTTATGGGAAATTAGTCATAATAATACTGCTATTAATATTATTGTTCCATTTCCTACAGATCCTGTGGATAATACCGAAGAAATTTCTTTTACTAGAAAAGAAATTTTCATATTTTTCAAATCGGTATTGAACGGAAATATCTAAATACTTAAAAAATATATATATCCGCTTTATTTTGGCCGCCATTTTGAATTTTGGAATTTAGTTTCGTGATCACCTTCTATTACGGCTCCTAAATCTTGACTTTCAACAAAATTAAATGCTTTTATTGAAAAATTATCCGCCATATTGCGTCCGCCATTTTGAATCTCGAAATTTTGAATGCAGTTCCGCTATCATCGACCTCAGAACCGTAAGCAGACAAAGAAAATGAGGATATTTGAAGGGTTCATAGTTTGGCAAGCTTTTTGAGATTTCCGACCACCGTGAGACGTGGCCTGTGATTGTGTGATTGTGTGTAGCTATCAGTTGAGGATCAATTTTAACATTGAGTGTAAGCGCAAATTTTAACATTCAGAGTAAGATGAGTACGTGAACGAATATTTTCGGTATATTTTACTTTTTTGTTTCCGCAATGGAAAGAAAGCTGCAAAGGCTCACAAAAATATATGTGTAAAATTTAATAGTGTTAAATGCATCACAGAGCTCACGTGTGAGAATTGGTTTAAAAAATTCCGTTCTGGAGATTTCTCACTCAAAGATGACAATCGTTCTGGTCGACATACTAAAGTTTGAAATGACCACATCAATATCAATAATAAATAGGATCGTCATATAACTATGTGGTGATTCGCGTGCGGGTCAACCATTAGACGCATACTGTATGCGTCTAACGGTTGACCCGCACGGACATATATCTCTTGAAAATGGCGCATGTCAGTTCGCCGAAACGTCGAGAAACCGGTTCTTTTCAGAACCAACCCTCATCAACCCTCACTATCATCAACGCGGAATCCCCGAGAAAACAAACCAACACATGTTTCTATCAGCGAAAACCTCAATACAACATATATATATATATATATATATATATATATATATAGTCCAACCAGTGGACTAAGTCAAGTCAGTCAACAAGACTCAGCCAGTTCAACCAGACTCAACCAGCAGTCAGTCAACCAGGCTAGTCGAGTCCAGTTAAAATATATATATATATATATATATATATATATATATATATGTATATATACAAATGTATAAGAGATACAAACACTGTTGAGGCAATGAGTGGAGCTGGACTCTCTGAACTGGACTCGACTGGCCTGGTTGACTGACTGCTGGTTGAATCTGGTTGAACTGGCTGAGTCTTGTGGAACACGTGTCAATCGCTAACTGTCTTGCTTGACTGGCTTAACTTGGTTCACTGGATGGACTGAACTGGACTCGTTGGTTGGTTGCGCCCGGCTGTTGAACTGAACTAGAATCGACTTGCTGACTGTCGTTTGCTTGACTGTCGTTGTTTATTCGGGGGTCCAGGTATTTATTTTATGTCCAGGTATACTGGTCCCTCATCTGGGGGTGATTATTTTTCTATACTAGACTATTTGTCGCTTTGGTGATTACCGATTCTAGGGAAAAACATCTTGTCGTAATTTCCCCGGGGATTACACCATTGACCTTAATAAAATGTTTTCGGAAAATCTTCCGAAAATATTTGTGTGATCACCGTAATGTCCTCGTAAAACTAAAAATACAAATATTTCTTTGTCTGCTCGAGGATTACATAACCGACCTTAATAAAATATTTTCGAAAATTGTCCTAAAATATTTGGGTAATTATTATAATGCTCTCGTAAACTAAGAAATAAAAAATGGAAAGGATCGTTGCCGTTACAATTATTTGAGAGATAGTACAGACGTTAAATCTATCGCACACAACCAGTGAAAATCAATTAAAACGTCTTGGGTTCTTTAAGAAGCTTGATTGTTAAATATCTGTTTATATAATGAAGAAATATAATAATTCGATATTTCGATCGATATTTAAAATTTTTAAAATAAAAATGTTACAAAATGTTTCAATTAATACTTATAATTCATTAATGGATATTACAGTTGCGACAAAATCATACAGGCTTAGAGAAATTTCACAGCAGGTTTTTTATAACATAAAGGGTGACAAATTAAGAGTGTCCTGTTTTACTTATTAAAAACAAAAACTCATTTACCTTAATTTTAACTGACTAATTTTCAGTGAATCTTCTAGTTATTTTCAAAAAGGGTAGAGCGGTAGCCGATTGAATAAAAGACTGCTTGTGTAGAGCATCTTCTTAGAACGAATTTCATTTCTCAAACTCAGAGGTTGTTTCGGCCACAGTTTCAGTTTCCAGCACCGCCAAATTGCAGGACAGTTGCAAGATGGATCGGAAAATACCGCCGAACAGGTTCTCATAAGGTTACTAAACTTGCA
The DNA here is from genome assembly GCA_944588485.1 of Phosphuga atrata. Taxonomy (NCBI): domain Eukaryota; kingdom Metazoa; phylum Arthropoda; class Insecta; order Coleoptera; family Silphidae; genus Phosphuga; species Phosphuga atrata. Next base: position 32,789,270 of record OX155898.1, read on the forward strand.
GAGAAGAAAACACTGCTAGCACAGAAGTGAATACTTTGTAAGTTAGGAACAGAATTGAAGAAAATTCCAATAAATCGCTGCGACGTTTATCGCAGCAAGTAGGAATTTCACATGAGTCGGTAAGACAAATTTTAAAGAAATCTTTACTCTTTCGGCCTTTACAAATGGCAATAAAACCCAAAACCTTCCTCGAATAGACCGAAGCTTGTGTTTGAAATTCAGTTGATGGATTTTGGGCAGAGAAATAATGTTGTTGATAAAATAAGTACGAGTGCCAAGCAAATTTTCAATTGCATGAAGAGACGAAAAAAGAAAATTAATGTTACTGGTCTGCCGAAAACCCTCAAGATGCATTTTCAAAGTGTATGGTGTATTAAAACCGTATTTTTTTAAGATTAAATGGGAAAAGCATTAGTTGTCAATGGTGAACGTTATGTAGAATGCCATGCTTTAATGAATGCCATCAACTCCGATTACCATTGTCCGTTTTTCTTTAACGTAATTGTTCTTCCGTTTTTGTTTTTGTTTTGTCAAATATCTCGCAAAATCGTTTTTGACTCTATATCTACTGAGAGCTTAAGCTTAATTTGGATCATAGGACCTAAAAGTTTGTCGGTGGAGTTCTGAGACACCGGGAATTTTTGAATGGAAAGTAAATGTAAGTTCAACATGAGTAATAGGATATGATCTAAAATATTTTTGAACAATAGACTGTGTTCATAAACTTCTCAATAATAATAGTATATTTTACAGCAAGAGATGAAAGTGACGTTTTTTTGTGAGGTGGAAGTTTGCTCACGAGCGCCAGTGAGTTAGCAATCACACCGAACCAAAAAAAAAACACTTTCATCTCGAGTAGTAAATGCAATTTTTTCTACTGATTTCGGTTGTAGAATCCATAATTCGACTTTAATAAATAGAATTCGAAGCGAGCTGTCAGAACTGCCAATACAAATTTAATTGTTGGTTTGGTCGTTTGTATGGTAACATATTGCATTCTAATAGAAGGTGATACTTTTCAAGTCAAATGCCCTAATTTGATTTCGGCTTTTTAAATAGTTTCAGGCTCGTTTTACGTTTGTACATAAAATATTTCATTGAAATTGATGTAATTAACAAGAAAGTCCATTCAAATTTAGTTAGTTTTGTGTTTTAATCGAGAAAATCATAATTTTAAAATGCTCATTTTCGTCTCTAAATGTGAAAATATTTTTTTTTGTAGAATGAAAAAATGTCACTTTCATGTAGGGTAAGCCAAGAAAAAATGCCATTTTCACATATATCAGTAGAAAAAGGAAATTATATTAGATATAAGATATTAGATATATAATATTTTAGATTGGCAGTGATAAGCGAATAAAGTTTGACGTCCCTTCTGTATAAAGTTGCCAACTTAGTTTATCGTGTAATACCTTATTAAGCTGCCGCTCAAAGGAAAATTTAACTGCAAAATATTCTAAATTGGCATGAGACATTTTTCAATTTAAAAATTAGATTAAATTAAAGGCGGTTAATTTGCTTACCATAATTAACATATCGAAGATAGTTTATAGACTTATTTATTAAACTGATTGTGAGACTAACTTCGCTGTATTGATTAAAGTATTTATATTAGCACTTAACACGTTAATAATTAACACTTAAAATGTTAAGACGGGCTATCGACCACGAGGTTCATTACCTATTGTAAAATATTTGCCTGCGCATAAATTATTAATCATTAACTATGGAATGCAAAGTCCGTTGATAACTAAAATTTTGTAAGATATTTTTTATTACTCGCTATTATTACCATATAAATGTTTTATCAAAGAAAATAATTAAATTACACAAACTTTAGAAGAGACTGTTAAAAGTTTTAAATTAATATGCGAGAAATGTTAAAAACCTGAAAGAGTTTGAGGTATGAAAATGAGAGTTGTACAAACTATTCCTTTATCGTATTCCCTTCGCCCTCTTTTATAACTATCTAGTGCTTTTTTTGGCAAAGCTGAATAATATATTTTATAATTTGTAAATTCAATTCATTTACTCTAACTTATATACTTTTGCACTGGTCTATATAGATATACATAGGTAATATACATTAATTCAATATTGCCTTATAAAGTAATGTTTAATTCCTTGGATACGATTCCTTGAATCAATAAAACACGAAAATAAAAAATATATTTCACTAGTGAAATAAAAGTATCGGCAACGCATCATAATAGCTCTTTTACCGGCTCCGTAAATATAACCCTTAATCTTGACTTTACTAATGTTTTTTTTGATTGCCAATCACAAACTTATAATTTTTTTGTATAAACCTCTTGACTTCTGAGGGAGTAATCTTTCCGCAATTGCGTCACCATCTCACAATAATTCTTCTGATGTATCCATTTATGATTAATACCAATAACGCTAATTAAACGCAATACTCACACACACTTTTGACGTACGGAACAACTATTTTATCGTTATCAGGGGTGATACACATATGGTTACACACTCGCGGATAAAATTAAGGTTTAACTCGCGAATTGAAATAATTTCGCGCAGATGCGAAACTGACGCGGACCTAACATTCCGCTCACTTAACCTAAATTTTATCCGCTTGTATAATAAATAACGGTACTTACGTATTAACGCCACCACCGCTACATTTTTAAATGCTGCCAATCTACACCTAAAATTTCTAAGATAAATCATAAAATAAAACATTTTATATAAAATTAAATCATTTTTAAAACTCAAAAATCTCAAAATACGGTGACAGATAAATCAAGACAACATACGCGCGGCAGCGCGAATTCTCGATCCAATATATAGCGGTGGTGGCGTTAATACGTAAGTACCTAAATAACTATTACACAATTGCTTAGAACATGGATGGTTACATAAAAGATAGGCTGTTGTTGGAATGTTGGAGGCCTACGTTTCTAAAATATTTTCCTAAACAAACTATAGATTGATATTTGCCAAGATTTATGAAATAGATGTAAAATATATATATTTCGACATATTGGACGAATATAAATTATTCAATTGAAAAATCATGATAGATTCTAGTTTAATCTTCGGGAACAAGGAAATCGCACGAAAACTAATCCCATTTTATTTGGCTGATTAAAATGCACCTTCCAGGACTTCTTAATCTAAGACAGCCTTAACCAATTCGTAGCATCTTGTTGCATTTCTTATCCTTGTAACAAAACGTGTTTGAACATTAACCAATAAAAATCTTGTTTCGGAACTGCTGATATAATAAAAAATATTATCTTTGAATCAAAATTCTTTGTTAGACCTTGAACCGCTATATAAATTTATTGTCTATATTTTCAAGAAGTTATAATTTGTTTGCTGCTTAATTGCATGAAAAGGATGACAAATTAGAAGTGTCCTGATTTGAAACTGTAATTATCAAGCACCGAAATAAGGGCACCAATATTTTTTTTTAACATTGTAGGGTAAGATCTAATGTTTAATAAGAAGTTAAATGCTTATTCCTAAATTAACAAATAATACTTAAATATATAATTAAATCGATTATATGACCTCCGTTTGCTTCGTTTCATGAAAATTCATAGAAAATCTTGAGGGTTATGAAACTACAAATGATTCCCACGTTGGAAATCAGATGACCAGGAAAAAACTATAATCACACTCCCATAGACATTTTGGATTCATGAGGTCAAGGTCACCACCTATCTAATACCAAAGATCGTTTAATGGTACATGAAAGTGACATTTTTTCATTCTAGAGAAAAAAATATTTTCACATTTAGAGACGAAAATGAGCATTTTAAAATTATGATTTTCTCGATTAAAACACAAAACTAACTAAATTTGAATGGACTTTCTTGTTAATTACATCAATTTCAATGAAATATTTTATGTACAAACGTAAAACGAGCCTGAAACTATTTAAAAAGCCGAAATCAAATTAGGGCATTTGACTTGAAAAGTATCACCTTCTATTAGAATGCAATATGTTACCATACAAACGACCAAACCAACAATTAAATTTGTATTGGCAGTTCTGACAGCTCGCTTCGAATTCTATTTATTAAAGTCGAATTATGGATTCTACAACCGAAATCAGTAGAAAAAATTGCATTTACTACTCGAGATGAAAGTGTTTTTTTTTTGGTTCGGTGTGATTGCTAACTCACTGGCGCTCGTGAGCAAACTTCCACCTCACAAAAAAACGTCACTTTCATCTCTTGCTGTAAAATATACTATTATTATTGAGAAGTTTATGAACACAGTCTATTGTTCAAAAATATTTTAGATCATATCCTATTACTCATGTTGAACTTACATTTACTTTCCATTCAAAAATTCCCGGTGTCTCAGAACTCCACCGACAAACTTTTAAGTCCTATGATCCAAATTAAGCTAAAGCTCTCAGTAGATATAGAGTCAAAAACGCTTTTGCGAGATATTTGACAAAACAAAAACAAAAACGGAAGAACAATTACGTTAAAGAAAAACGGACAATAACACACAAAACATAATGTGAAGCGATTAATTTGTACCAAAATATAATCCGTGTTTCTTTCCCGTTGCGATAAAACCCCAAAAAATCAATTTACCATTACTTTACGAAAATCATATGTACACTTGTAGTTTATTGAAAATTGTATGTTGTGCTCATAAAGCTACCCAATAGTGTTTCAAAAATGTATTCTTTCGAGGAATTAGCAGAAATGCATTTAACTTATGGTGCTGCTAACGGCAACGGCGGAGCAGTTGCATGGATTTATGGAAAATGTTTAGAATAGGCAGCAGCAGCCTCATCATACAACTCTTGCAGCAACTCATCGACATCATCGAGAACGTGGAAAATTGGAGAGTTCTGTGATAGATACAGGACGTGAACGGTTCGTACTGTGGCATTAGAGGAAAATGTATTGGATAGTGTTGCCAATAATCCGTGAACTATTGTTCACTGTTGTGTTTAACTTCGCGAAATAACTTCGCGAACAGCTCTTACGCCATTTTAGAATTCACAATGTCCAGGCACTGAATTTTAATGACTTCGCTCCACGAGTACAACTTTATAGGAGGTTCTTGAACAACACACAACAGAATGAACGGTTTACAGAGTTGATACTTTTTACCAATGAGGCTGCGTTTACAAGGGAAGGAATGTTTGATAGACATAACATGTACTTGTGGACTGAAAAAAATCCTACCAAATACATGGCAGAGGTTAGGTTAGGTTAGGATGAGGCTGCGTTTACAAGGGAAGGAATGTTCGATAGCCATAACATGTACTTGTGGACTGAAAAAAATCTTACCAAATACATGGTAGAGGTTATCAACAAAGATTTTCAGTTAATGTTTGGTGGAGGATTGTTGGAAACTATTTGAATGGATTTGGCAACTATTTGAATTGACATTTTCTGGAAAATGACTTCATCAATGGATTAGACCCGGCCGATGTACAACTGAGACATGAAATGTAGTTTATGCATGACCGTGCGTGCTGGTCTCGATGCGAGGTATGGAATAGGCACAAGAATAAATGGATAGGCAGGAACGGTCCGAACCATGGCCGGGGTACTCCCCAGAACTGAATCCCCTGGATTTTTTTATGGGGTCATCTGAAAACCATGGCGTATGAAACTTCAGGCAGAGCACTTGAGGAGCTACTGCCACGGGTAACTGAAGCGTGTTGAACAGTTAGAAACATGCCCGCCGTTTTTGGACGCGTTCGTCATTCTTTATTGTGGCGGTGTCGTCTGTGTATTGAACACGCGGGAAAACGCGGAGGGACACATTTTTCGTATCTTTCGATATTTTTTTTAGTTTAGTTTAGTAGGGATTCGATTTTTATAATCAAACGCAAAGAGAAAGGGCCGGGAAATTTTGAAAAATATTTCAAATAAAGCTTAATCAAAATTAAATATACTACAGGAGACTTTGGACAAAGTCAAAACATGAAAGTTTTATTTTATATTTTTTATTACTCATGCATAAAAAGTTGACGCACGTTTTTTAATACGACAAATGTCACATTTGGTTGTATTACTACATAACTTGGGTAACACACTCAAATATTCAATATCGGTTACATTAAAAAAAACAATTACATAAATAAAATAAACACAATCAAGACCTCAGCGTTAAAAAAGACGACTTCACTCCACCGGAGACATTTTAAAGAGCAAATTTTTCATTTCTGATTCTATTTTTTTTGGATGGCACCAAAATACCAAACTTGTAAGATACATCCCCTCGAATGCGTAATAACAAATTTTGTTTGCAACACGGGCAGTATTATAAATTAACCTCTCGAACTAATGTGCGCACTCACTTTGTTCGTGCGCCCAATTTCTCTCTCGTGTAAAATTGACAACCTGCCGCCCTAGCAAAATATACTATTTCTTGAAACCTTGAATCAGTCAATAACTTTCTTACTTTAATGAAAAGGATGTTTACGACCATTACTACGTTTTAATACATGGCCATCCTTCTTACTGTCCATGCTTCTTGTTTTAGATATAACTACCAAAGTAAAATTACTACAGTAAAGATCATTACTTAGCAATGTACGAATTAACTTTACTCCAATGTTACCAATTATCTCTCATCATCTATTTTAAAAGGAAAACAGTTTTTTTTGTCGTTTTCCTAAAATTGCCGAAATGTAATTGAAATGAATTTTGTATGAGGCAATTCAATTATAACGTATAGTGAGATTTGAATTTCATTTGTTGGTAAACAATGGCACGGAGCCTAGCACCTGAGAAGAGTTCTAACAACCCCGAATAATAAGCCTCCCAAGCTAACAACTTGGGTAGTATCTTGGACGGTGGCTCGCCACTGTCCCACGAAGAATATTCTTCAACTGAGCATGAAGGAAAATTTCGCTAAATTCACTACCCCAGGTGGTAACCAATCCACCGTCACCTATGGTGACGTTAGCGGACCTTCGGATTCTGGGGAGTCCACACCAACATTTTTTAAGGATGATTCGGAGCATCCTGAAATCACCAGACATAAACTCAGATCAAGACAGCAAAGCTTCATCGCAACATTTAACACCTACTCACTGCTAAAAGTGGGTACACTGAAACATTTAACTGATTCACTAACACGAAACAATATAATACTGACAGCAGTACAAGAGACCAGATTTACGGACGAGCATGCCTTCGAGACCCAAGGCTACAGAATCCTCAATGGAAAAGTGGGTCAGCGGGTAATGAAAAGCGTACCCCACTTAGGTACAGGCTTTATAATAAGTCACAAGATACTGGATTCAGTCACCGACTTTACCTCCCCGAACAGTCGTGTATCCATCCTTTCTCTCAAATGCGCAAAAAAATGCTACAGTATAGTCAATGTAATGCCCCAATCAAGCAGGACAACAGACGCAATCCAGACATAACTGATACATTCTGAGAGGATTTAGAAGATATTATCTCTAAACTTCCAAAGAGGCACACCGCCATACTGCTTGGTGACTTTAAAGCTCAATTGGGAAGAGAGAAAAAATACAGGAATATATCGGGCAATTATCCGGCGCATAAGCGAACGAACCTCAACGGAAAACGATTGGTGGATCTGTGTAGGAATTTTGGGTTGCTCATGAAATCTACAGCCTTCAAACACTTGCCAAGGAAGCAGAGGACTTGGATTTCACCTCATACCAACTGGGTGAATACCAGATAGATCTTGTGGCCATTTCACGAATATTTCAAAAGGAAATACAAAACGTGAAGGTACTAAGAAGGGCCAATCTTGGCTCAGACCACTACCTCCCAAAGATCAAAATAAGACTCCAGCCCATAAACACTAGATTAGACAGAACCTCCAAAATGATAAGATTTGACGTAGAGCACCTCAAGAACAGTCGAGAAGTAAGTCAGAGACTGTACAATAGAGATCTAAACAGCTGGGACCAACTGAAGGATGCTCTTCTCAAGGCGGCCAATGAACTCGCCCCTCTCATTAGAAGAAGGAAGCATCCGTGGTGGACTGAAGACTGTGACAATGCAATAGCCCAAAGACAGAGAGCCTGGGTGAAGTGGAATTCTAAAAAGACCAAGGAAAATTGACATACATTTTTGGAATAGAGAAAGGTTACAGCCAAGATAATTTGAGGAACCAAACGAATCGTCACAAAAAAACAATTAACCCAAATCGAAGAGAGCTTTGCTAAGAATAACTCCAGAGATTTCTTTGGAACCTTCAAACAGACAATCAGAAAAATACGCTCCGCCAAGCCTCCGCTTCAGAGACTCACAAGGGAAACTGGCTTATTACGACAAGGACGACTGCCTCCTTTTGGCTCAGTACTTTAAAAATTTACTCAACTGTGACCCACCCACCGAAGACTTCGACTACAAACCACACCAAACTCGGACTCGCTGCCCCTTCATTGGAAGAAGTTGGCCAGATAATTCAACTTCTTAAGAACAATAAGGTAGCTGGCGAGGACTCTATCGTTGCTCAACTGTGGAAAGATGCTGGAAACAATGCCGTGCGCAAGCTAACTGAGATCATTCAAGACATCTGGAAAACAGGGAAATTACCACCCGATTGGAAATCTGCTCTGATCCACCCGTTTCACAAAAAGGGAGATTTTGCTGATCTAAACAACTACCGTGGAATTTCTCTCGTCCCGGTTACATACAAAATTCTCTTGAAGGCGTTACAAACAAGGGCAGAAAATCAGCTGGATAGTCAACTGGGAGAATACCAGGGGGCTTCAGCAAGATCCGATCCTGCATTGAACAGATCCTCAATCTTAAAACTGTACTTGCATACTCCAAGATGAGAAACCGCCAGGTGGTCGTCACCTTGGTTGATTTTAAGAAGGCATACTCCATTGAAAGAGAAGCGCTTAACAAAGTACTCCGGGAACTAGGGCTAGACAACAAACCCCGCAGACTCATCCTAGAAACCTTGACCAATATCTATTCCAAGGTTAAATTTAGAGGCGAGATTTCAGAAAGCATCGAAATAAAAACTGGAGTGAGACAAGGAGATGGACTTTCCCCACTTCTCTTCAACTGTGTCCTTGAAAAGGTTATGGGGGAATGGCGCAAGGAACTGATCAATTTGGATGCTCATAGTAATATCTACCTGGGACGTAAGAACGATGGACTGGTTGTAGATTGCCTGGCCTTTGCAGATGACATGGCTCTGTTTGCTGATTCTCTTGAGATAGCAATAATGCAGGTAAATTGCCTCAGAAAACAAGCTGCCAAAGTGAGGCTTCATTTGTCGCTGGAGAAAACAGAATTCGTCACCAAGATTAGAGACGCAAACAGAGAGATGTTACTAGAGCAGGGAAACATCAAGAGGCTTGATAAATTTAAGTATCTCGGCTAATGGATTGAACCCAACTTATCAAAGAGAGCATTATCACCTAAGAGAATCAACAAGTTAGAACTAGCCTATCGACAGATCACAACCTGTCACGCAACCTGACCAGAAGCCCTATATGCCATGGAGTGTCTTTCCTTGAACCGAAGAGGTGTGGTAGAGAAATTGGAAATCAGAGAGAGGAGGATCCTCAGGAAGATCCTAGGCTCTGTAAAGGAAAATGTGGAATTCCGAAGGCGGAATAACTCTACGAACATATTGAGACTACAAACATATTTGCTCTCTGACTTTTGCAATGAAAAGAAGGTTAGCTTTCTATGCCCACGTTGCAAGACTGCTTCCAAACCGACTAATCAACCGTATGTTTACCTTCTGGCAAAACAAGAACCACTTGGTTCACAGAAACCGAGAAGGATATTAAAGAACTGGTAAAAACAGATCTCCAAAACAGACAGTCTGTGAGACGCGTCCTGAAGGAAGTCCGTGTATCTCAGGAAAAAACCCGAAGGAAAGGCTCCCCCTGGACAGAAGAGAGAAAGGAGTTACACCGGCATATGATGCGACAATACTGGGCAAAGATCAAAGCCCAACAGTTGTATAAGCGTGGTCCAAAGTAGGCCTATTCGATACAAGAAGAAAAAGAAGTATAGTGAGATTTGGTTGCTAATTTTAAATGGCGTTAAATTGATTCTCGCATTCCTAGAGCCCTTATAATAGAAAATACACACATAAATAAATAAAAAATAAGTACAAAAAGTCATTTATTCCATGGTTTAAAAAAAAGATCAATAGTTCCAATTCAAATGTTGTTAGTAGTGTATTAGTAAATTTGCTTATTGTATATTGTAAGTATGCTTAGTTTTTTTTTATTGAAATATGGACCCCTTTATGGGTAAAGGCCTCCTCCAGCTTTTTCCACAAATCCCTGTCCTTGGCTGTATTTGTCCAGTCATTTCCTAACACCTGAATAATGTCATCAGCCCTTAGAGGTCTTATAAGTCTACCAGATTACCTCTTCCCCTGTGGACCTTTCCATCGTGTAGTTTCTATGGTCCATCTTTTATCCGTGTAAAGTGTTAAGTGTCCAGCCATCCATCTCCTTTTTAGTCTGAGTGCATGTGTAAGAGCATCGGTAAATTTTGTTTTTTGCCTGATTTATTTGTTTTTTACTTTGTCTATTTTCGTGAACTTCAATATGCTCCTTTCCATAGCCTTTTGGGTACATTTAATTTTTTTTGTTTGATTTTATTAGTATTAACCCAAGTCTGGCAGCCGTAAAGTAAGCATGGTAAAAAACATGTATCGAATATTACCTTTTTTTTAGTGTAAACTGTAGTTTTAACATTATAAGTAGATAAAGATGTTATTGCACCAATTGAATGTTTTATACTTTGCACAGTAACTAGTAAGTCATAACTTACACCTTTACTGTCCTATTATCAGGACGCTAGAAGAATAAGGTTAACATTTTGTTTTTCTAGTAGTAACAAGTTTTTTTTTTTCTAAAATGTGTATAATTTAATATTTTAAACATAATTTTAACGTATTTTAAAGTTGCAGTGAATTAAAATCTCTATCCATTTTCAATAATTAATATCTGAATATAAAATATTTTCTGTATTCTATTGTTCTGTATTATGGACAATAAAAACTTTTTAAAGACAAAATACGAAACAAAGGAAAATACGGATGACTTGATATAGATATCTCTAAAAAGGAAATCGAAAAAAATATTGCGAATTACTGGGCGAAAGAAAACACTCATTGAAAACGAATCCGTTTCCTCTACTTCCTGTAAACTACGCTTGCCAGAAGGTGCATAAGCAATAAAAAAATATAGAGAATTAGGAAAAGAACGTCTTATTATACATAATGGGTTGCAAAGGGTGTTAAACTCGATATTGTATTTCTTTTAACAGTTTCTTTTATGAAAAGTATCCCAACAAACTTGGGTAATAAAAAAGAACCGTCTGTTTTATAGCTTCCAGAAACACACCCCAAATTATACGCAAGCAAGTAAGAAATCACTTCCAGCTTCTGAGCAATAATTTTTATTGGAAACGTATAAATGTATTTACAAAAAGTAGGTTTTATGCGTTTCCTTTCTCATTCACCTTCTATCAACAAATACATTTATTCAAGATTATTTATTGAAATTTATATCAAAGTAAATAAATATGTATATTGTTATTTTTATTAATTTTAGCCACTCTATGATGTTTGAAATATGCTCAACCCTTCATACTCTGTCATCTTTTTTGTAAGTAATTATTAAAGTTATTTTTATTATTGACCATGTCATAGACTTTTCAACCCTTTTCGCCATCGTTGCATTAATCATAATTTGATAATCCTTGAACTGAATTATGTATTACTTTTATAAAGCGTTAAAAGAATATTTATTAAATAAAAAATAAAAAAAATGTCAAGTTCTCAGAATCGATGCACCTTAAATTATAAGCTAGCACATGCCGTTAATAACCTTCATAATCGTCAGTAGCAATCAAGAAACTGCCATTAGCTTAGATCCTTCTCACTCATTAAGTTAAAACGTTTAAAATGATATTTCTATCTATTAAACATATTTAAAATATTATTAAAGAATGCTGGCGATATGCTGTTAAATATAGAATTTGATATAATAATTTTATTCATACTAATTCAAAATAATTTCCTTTATTCATAATAATTTCGTTTATACTTTTGCTTTTGCTATACTTTTTTTTCCTTGGTGGTATGCTATATTGACGATGTTTAAAATTGAGCTTAAGAAACTTTGAGTATTAAAGGTCTCCGAGTAGCATCATTTAAGATTCTTCTGTTATTCAAAGTTTCTAATAACATAACTAATTTTCGTAGCTATCATACCCCGATTCCATATACGCCGATTTCTAATAGCTAATCTATCACACGCTGATTTCATTGAAATATTAAAGTTAAATTCATCAAAAACCACAACATATTCTTTGGTGAAACGTAAAAAACTTTTATCCAAATTCTTCCACATACTTTTCTACACTCAATATTTATGACATCAATTCTCGTAGAGATTTTCTAAATCGCTAAGGATTAGAGTATAAGCCACTGATATCTGAATATTATAGATTTAGTAATATCTGAGGCGTCAATATATTATGTGAGTCTCTTGTCCAATTTGTTTCAGACAGATTTCTAGCACATTCGTTTTAGTAAAGTTTTCTTCAGTACAATTTTTAATTGGCGAATATAATAATGTTTCATACCTTACCCTTGATAAAATCAAATATTCATGATTATCCTGAACATTCAATATTTGAAAGTTGGGGTGAAACCAAACTAATTATTTACTATTGGTAAAACCATACTACATTATAGATAATCATATAAACTTAATAAAGTCAGAACACAGACTGAATATATAAATATATTCAACCTTTCCGGAGCTCTATAATATCATTATTCAGCCTTTTGGGACTACCAAAACAAATATCATGTGAAATTTGCAAGTTATTTACTATCTTTCAGTTCACCTCCGTGGCACTCAACAAGAACCAGAAAAATAATATTGTTTTTTAACATCATGTTTATCATTTCATTTAGGTATATCATGATTTAACATCTATTATCTTAAGTGAGTAGTCATCTGCAACCGCGTTTCGAGATTTATTGATCGAGTTGCAGTGATGAGTAATAAATCTCGAAACGCGTCTGCAGATGGCTATTCACTTAAGTTAGTAGAAAGACATTATATTGAAAACCAATGTTATTTTTCTGCTTCTTGTTGAGTGCCACGAAAGTGGACTGAAAGTTAGTAAATAACTTTCAAATTTCACATGAGATTTGTCTAGGTAGCCCTAAAAGGACTCAATAATATTATGGATCTCCGAAAAGGTTGAAAATATTTATACATTCAGGCTGTATTCATACTAATTACTGATACAATCATACAAACTTACTAAAGCGAAATAAATTAACTTGCATATGTAAATATGTTCTAATAAAATAATATAGCTCTATAACATTAAATCTTTTTAGGACTATGAATTGTATGTTGAAAAAAATAGAGATTTGTTCATAGTCCAAATAAGACTTAATATTATAGAGCTACGAAAAGGTTGAATATATTTATATATACAAGCTACATTTTGCTTTAGTATGTTTGCAATCAAAATTTGGTTATTTTTATTATTTGACGTGATGGACTTTCAGCTATGACCGGAAAAATAAAAGGCAATGTAACAATTATAACGAATGTTGCGCCTTAATGCATTAGCAGTCGCAGCATTTTACATCAACATGCCCTTGTCGAGACGAAAATGCCATCCGACTTAAAGAAAGTTCGCAATCAAGCCGCAGAAATTCGCAAAAGCTTCTTAAAAAAGTGTGTGAGTAAAGTATGTAAAAAGATGTAGAAAGTCAACATTAATCTCTTCTTCTACACACGGAAGTGAGATGGCTTTTAGGATAAAAAGTTCTATCAAGGTTGTTATTGCGCAACGAGCTTCAGATATTCTTGGCTGAAAACTCAATTTCTGTATCATGCTTATTGAACTATTACGTGATGAGAAATATTAGATGGAGATGGCTTATTTGGCCGATGTATTCGATAAACTCAACGAAACCTTACAGGGAAGAATTAGAACTACGTTTAAAATAAGGGACAAAATAGTGTTGAACAATAAAGTTACGAAAGTTTTACTCGGGAAGAAAATGAGTTGAAAGTCATCACAGATGTGGAAAAAAATATACATGAACATTTGATTAACCTTAAAAAATCCTTGCATATTTCCCGGAGATCGGAATCAGAATCAGAAAGTTTTACTTTTTTACAGCGAAAATGGATAAATACATATGTGTATGGTCAAAATAATAATAAGGAAAAAAGGAAACATAAAATATTCCAAAAAAAATCATAATATACAAATAAACTTCTCTAGGCATCTAAAAGAAGCTTAGAAAATCATGGAAATTGTAAATAGTTTCCTTTAACAGGGACAATCTTAGTTTTTTTCTAAAAGCTTTGTAGGATTTTTCTTCGGTGATGCTAGCAGGCAGCTAATTGTAAATGAAAGTTACATACATTGCAGGTGATTTGCTGCAAATTGTGAGGTTGCTTTTGGTGGAATATAATTTTCGGTGTCCTCTTGTGTTGTAATGCTGTTTTTATTCATATTTCTTTCCATGTTTGCTTTGTATTTGTGAATGAAGCAAGAAACTTCTATAATATATAGACTTGGGATATTTAAAATTCCTAATTCTCTGAAGTAATGCCTACACGAAACTCTCCTAGCCAATTATGCCAATGCCAATTATTGAACGGATAACATTTTTTGTACTTTTAAAAGCATTTCGGTATTTGTGGAGGCTTCCCATACTAAAATACCGTACGAGGTAATAGACTGGACTTCGGCAAAATAAAAGATTAATAGATCTTCTTTGTCTACTATCTGCCGCAATCTTCGTATTGAAAAAGCCTTATAGTTTAGTTGTTTGCACATTTTCTCTATATGTAGATTCCAAGTTACACATTCTTCTATTTGCAGTTCTAGGAACTTTGTAGAGTTTGTTCGATTTATTTCGAAGTTTGCTGTTCCTAATTTATGGTTTTCTGCACGATAGATTCTATGAGTTTAAAAGATTACATACTTTGTTTTTGTGCTGTTTAAAAATAGATTGTTACTTGAAAACCACTTAATAATTTTAGATAGAAGTTGATTTGCTTGTGATTCATTATGACTTATATGATTCATTATGACATTATGACACCTATATTTATGTTTATCGGTTGTGATATGAAGGATTTATTTTTAGATGTAATTTCCACACATTATTTTCTGTTTTTTAAACATAATTTTAACCAATTTCCCGATTTACCACGAATTCCGAATAAATATATTTTGTTTAATAGTTGTTGGTGGGAGAAGGAGTCAAAAGCTTTTGAGAGATCACAAAATATACCGATTGGATGTTTGCCATTGTCAACTTTTTCTAGAACCTTGTTGTAAAACTCGATTATAGCCTTCGAAGTAGATTTTCTTATGCGAAAACCTTGTTGTTGTTTTGGAATTATTTGATGTTTATCAATAAAAGGTAAAATCCGGTTGAGCATGCAGTATTCCAACACTTTGGACATCACTGATAATAGTGCAATCGGTCTATAGTTGTTCAGTAGTATTTTCTCTCCTCTTTTATATATTGGCACGATTTTAGCAGCTTTTAAAATCTTCGGAAACTCTTCTAGTTCGAATGAGAGGTTTACAATATATGTTATGGGTTTGGCTAGAAGGTCGATATGCTGCTTCAGTATGTTACAGGGGATTGAATCTAGTCCACTTATAGTTTTGTTTTTTAGTTTCCCTTTAATGAGAGAGATTATTTAATTCTCAGAAAAATTCTCCAAAAATATCGTTTTGTCATTGAAAGCTATATGTTGGTTAGAAATATTTGAAGGGGTGACATTTTGTGCCATTAACGCAAGAGCTTGTTGGAAGAACTTATTGAATAGGGTCGCTACTGTTTCGGGATTTTCAATGATGGAGTTATTTTGTTGTAATCGGATCTCTTCTTTCATCGGTGTCTTATTTGTTTCCTAGTTTATTATTTTCCAAACCGTTTTTTGTTTATTCTCAGACATTTGTAATTGTTTTTTGAAGAAACGTCTCTTTAAATTTGTTATTTAAAAAAATATATTTAAATTAGATATGCTTGACGCAAAAACGGGTATTGTTTCTGAAAGACAAACGGGTCCTTTAGCTCCCTGCTAGCTCTTTTCGCCTCATTTGTAATCCAGGTCTTATTTTTCCGGTTTACTTTCAGAATTGGAAAGCATGTGCTGAAATGATAGTATAACGTATTTATGAAATATGTACATATGTACATGAAAAATCTCTCTCTCTCTCTCTATTCAGCCCATCTGTTTATCTTTTAACAAATTTTTCTTTGTTTTTTTTTACCAAACATTCTCCTGGAACAATGTATCTACTTTCAAGTTCACTTTTTTTATTGAGAACAACTATTCTAAGATCAGTCATTGTCGTGTCTATAATTGACGTTGCAGTTTGCTTCAAATTTACAAAAATGTTATCGATACAGGTCTTTGAGGTAGTTTAATCCATATGATAACATTGGGATATAATAATCCAAATGATAACATGAGATGTGAGAATGACATCGACTGGGTACAGAACCCATTTGCAAATCATGCCAAGCCATCTATGTTAATTATGTCAAGAGTTGGAGAATTTGATTGATATTAAGTGTTGTTCGCGGAACACTGGCGTACCGTGGAAGGGCCACGGATATTCCATGCGGAAGTTAAGGATGTTATGGAGGTTGATCAAAACAGGGAGAATGTTATGAAACTTCTACAGATACTTAAGGATGTTGTTTCGAAATAATAGAAAAAAAATAGATCAATTCACTAAACCGTTTAAAATTTATTGCAAACCGAATTTCAAAGTTTTTACACGGCGTCTTTATTCAGAGCCCTCACTCTGAATAAAGACGCCAAAAGTGGATTTTAATAATGTTTAGAACGATTGGTGGACCTGTGTAGGACTTTTGGGTTGCCCATAAAGTATACAGTCTTCAAACACTTGCCAAGGAAACAGAAGACTTGGATTTCACCTAATACCAACCAGGGTGAATTCCCAGGTTGGTGTTTCAATGTAGCGATTTCACGAAAATCTCAAAAGGAAAAATAAAACGTGAAGGTACTAAGAAGTGCCAATCTAGACTCAGACCACCACCTCTCAAAGATCAAAATAAGACTCCAGCAGAGAAACACTAGATTACACAGGACCTTCAAACTGGTAAGATTTTACGTAGACCGACTCAAGAACAGTCAAGAAGTAAGAAAGAGACTGAACAATACAGATCTAAATAGCTGGGACCAACTGAAGGAGACTCTTGTTAAGGCGGCCATTGAATTTGCCCCTCTCGCTGGAAGAAGGAAGCAGCCGTAGCGGACTGAAGACCGTGACAATCCAATAGTCCAAAGACAGACAGCTTGGGTAAAGTGGAATTCTTAAAAAACCAAGGAAAATTGGCATACATTTTTGGAACAAAGAAATGTTACATCCAAGATAATTCGAGGAACCAAACGAACCTTCACACAAAACCAACTAACCCAAATCGAATAGAGCTTTGCTAAGAATAATTCCAGGGATTTCTTTGGAACCTTCAAGCAGACACTCAGAAAATACGCTCCGCCATGCCTCCACTTCACAGACTCACAAGGCAAACCTGCTTATAACGACAAGAACAAGTGCCACCTTTTGACTTAGTACTTTAAAAATCCAGTCCACGGTGACCCACCCAGCGAAGACTTCGGCTATAAACAAACCACACCAAACCCGGACTCGCTGCCCCCTTTATTGGAAGAAGTTGGAAAGATCATTCAACTTCTTAAGAGTAATAAGGCAGCTGGAGAAGACTCTATCGTTGCTGAACTGCGGAAAGGTGCTTGAAACAATACCGTGAGCAAGCTAACGGAGATCATCCAAGACATCTGGGAAACAGAAAAATTACCACCTGATTGGAAATCTGCTCTGATCCATCCGCTTTACAAAATGGGAGATTTGACTGATCTAAACAACTACTTTGGAATTTCTCTCGTCCAGGTAACATATAAGATTCTCCCGAAGGCGTTACAAACATGACAGAAAATCAGCTGGATAGTCAACTGGTAAAATACCATAAGGGCTTCAGGAAGATTCGATCCTGTGTTGAACAGATCCTCAATCTTAAAGCTGTACTTATGTACTCCAAGATGAGAAACCGCAAGGTGGTCGTCACATTTGTTGATTTTAGCCTATGATTCCATTGATAGAGAAACGCAAAGTACTCCAGACCTAGGGCTAGAGAACAAAATCCACAGATTCATCTAAGAAACCATGACCAACACCCATTCCAAGTTCAAATTTAGAGGCGAGATTTCAGAAAACTTGGAAAAAAAAACTGGAGTGAGACAAGGAGATTTCCCCGCTTCTCTTCAACTGTGTCCTTGAATAGATTATGAGAGAATGGCGCAAGGAACTGCTCAATTTGGGTGCTCAGTGTGGTATCTACCTGGGACGTAAGAACGATAGACTGGTTGTAGATTGCCTGGCCCTTGCAGATGACATGGCGCTGTTTGCTGATTCTCTTGAGATGGCAACAATGCAGGTAAATTTCCTCAGAAAACAGGCTGCCAAAGTGGGTCTTCAAGTGTCGCTGGAAAAAAACAGAATTCTTCACCAGCATCAGGAGCAAATAGAGAGATGTTACTAGAGCAGGGAAACATCAAGATGACTGAGATATGCAAGTATCTCGGCGAATGGATTGAACTCAACTTATCAGAAACAGCATCATTATCCAAGAGAGTCAACAATTAGAACTTGCCTATCGACAGGAACTTAAGCACTACACATCAGTCTTGCGACCAGAAGCCCTGTAAGGAATTGAGTATCTTTCCTTGAACCGAAGACGTCTGGTAGAAAAATTGGAAATCATAGAGAGGAGAATCCTTTCCAAAATTCTAGGCCCGGTAAAGGAAGATGGGGAATTCCGAAGGCGGCATAACTCTGAGCTTTATGAACATATTGAGATGCTCTCTGACTGTGCAAGGAAAAGAAGGGTAGCTTTCTATGGCCACGTTGCAAGATTGCCTCCAAACCGACTAACCAACCGTCTGTTCACCTTTTTGCAAAACAAGAAGGTTCGTTGACAAAAACCACTTGGTTGACAAGAACCGAGAAGGATATTAAAGAACTGCGAATAACAGATCTCCAAAACAGACAGTCTGTGAGACGCACCCTGAAAAAAGTCCGTGGATTCCCATAAGGTACCCATAAGGTGGACAGAAGAGAGAAAAGAGTTATACTGGCATAATATGCGACAATACTGGGCAAAGATCGCCCAACAGTTGAGCATGCGTGGTCCAAATTGGGCCTCTTCGAAAGAAGAAGAAGAACGCTCACACTTTTACAATTTATTTCGACTGGTTACCAAAAACAATATTGACAAAGTATATTACTTTATATGGTCTTGGGCCGGTTGACATAAACCTTGCTCTTCAAAAATCCTCACAAGAAGAAATCCTGTGGCGTCAAATTTGGGTACCTTGGTGGCAGTCAATATCGCCTTTTTTCAATACCACGCATCCCTGGAACTTCCGATGCAAAAAGTCCATTGTTTGGCGCGCAGTGTAGCATGTCTTGTTTTAACCAGATTTCTTCTAGCCCTTTAAAACGCTTTTGCGAAAGCACAAAGTGTGCCAACATCCAGCGATCTCGGTTGCCACTGACTGTCTTACCAGCTATAAAGAAAAAGGGCCCTTTGATGGTTTTGGACCAAACAGCGGTATCTTTTTGATCGTGCAATGATATTTCATGAATTATTTAGGGAATGTCGATGCCTCAAAGGCGACAATTTATTGATCGATGGCACCAGATAGTGTGAAATGAGCACCGTCGTTCATTAGAATTTGCTCCCAAAAATCCTACTCAGTTTCAGCCATTTGAATAAAGTTTAAATATTTATTTATCTTTTGGATGTACAGTACAATACATATTTGATACGTCGAAGAAAAAAGTGTGCTCGTGCAAGACACAAAAACTAACACAGAAAAAAAAACATCACAAAATAACAGACACAACTACAGACACAAAATAAATAAAGTAATATATAGCTTAATAATGTATTAAGTAATATATTTAAATTACTTAATATATTATTAAGTAATTTATAATAATTTTTTAGAATTTATTTATTAAAATTTTATTTTTATATAATTATTTTTTATATAATTTATTATTTATGTATTAAAAACTCATTAATGTCATAGTAGCACATTTCAATTAAATGTATTTTTAATTTTCTTCTGAAAACTTCTGTATATTTTTTAGTTTTTTATGTCAGCTGGTATGTGATTGTATATTTTAATTCCTAGTCTGTTAACTGTTTTAGAGCATAGAGTTAGGTTGCTCTTCGGTGTATATAGATTTAGGCAGCTTCTGGTATTGTACATATGCTGGTCTATATTTAACTTGAAGTGCTTTGCGTTCTTATGCCTATAGCACGCAACCTCTCATATATATATATATATATATATATATATATATATATATATATATATATATATATATATATATATAATACCGGTAGTGTTAACAATTCCAGCTCTTTAAAGGAAGGTTTGCAAGATTGCCTTCTTGTTTTCCCGGATATGGCTCTTACTACCCTTTTCTGGGCTATAAATACCCCTTTCAGTTGTGTGGAAGCTCCCCATATTAGAATCCCATAGGATATCACTGATTTTATTTCCGCGTGGTATATGTCAAATATTGGGGATTATGGAAGGAGTTGTCTAATCCTTCTTATGAGGTATGTTTTTATATTTACTTTTTTGATAATGTAGTCTGCAATGATATTCCAGGTGAGATGCTCTTCCAGAAACAAACCTAGCAATTTTAGACATCCTGTTCTTTGGATGATATTTCCTTCTATTCCTAAAGTAATATCCTCGGTTGGTTTTCTTCTGTTAGTTTGAAATCTAATGTACTTTGTTTTATCACAGTTTAAGCGTAGTTTATTGCCCGAAAACCAATTGTGTAAATTCGATATAACTTCACTTGCTTCAGATAGTAGTTCTTCCATGGATGCTTTGGATATTAAAACACTAGCATCGTCGGCATATAGTGTGATCCGATCTTCTCCAATATATTTAATTAAATCAGATGTATACAGTGAGAATAGTATAGGGGCCAGGACACTCCCCTGTGGCACACCAATGAAAGTTGGCAGTATTTTGGATCTTGCTATGAAGGTACGATTGAAACCATCTCCCAGCTTTTCCTCCAACTCCATAAGTATAAAGTTTTCCTAGTAGTTTGGAGTGCGACACACAGTCAAATGCCTTGGTGAGGTCGCAAAAGATAACCAGTGGGTATTTTCCACTATCCACTTCCGATATTTTTTTTTCATGCAGTTCTTGAAAAGCTGTGATAGTGGATTTATTTTTACGAAACCCATGTTGTTGAGATGGAATCACTTTATATTTTTCGAGAAATGGTGTAAGTCTGTCTTCCATGCAGTATTCGATTATTTTCGCTAAGACTGAGATAAGAGCTATCTATATTGTTGTATCTTTTACACTTATTAGTCTTACATTATATAGATTCGTAAAAATGTTGTCAATTCGACTTTGACTGGTCGCGGTTATCCTAGTGAACTGCTCCACACGTTCAGTTAGACCGTAGGACCTCATTATTTCTTAAATTGGTGGTTTCTATTGAGTTGTTTTCGAAATGTATATTAAAGTCTTCCACAATGATTATTTCCCCATACTTGTTGAAGATGTTTTCGAGGACATTTTCTATTACTAATAAAAAGGTGTCTATGCATCCTGCTGGTGGTCTATATTTTTATTTTCTTTTTATGTTTTTTAATTAATTCTATTCCGGAGATTTCTATGTGTTTTTCAATTGTGTTGTTGGATATACTTATATTTTCTTTGAAATTTGTTAGATCTTTTCTAGCCCAGTTTGTAGTTTTCTACATATTGATGTTGCAGCTTTTCTTCGTTCAGTCTCAGTTTCCGTAAGACATAATAATTCCGGTTCGTATAAGGTTGTTAATAGTTCAACTTCACTACTTTTTTGGTTTAAACTTTGGATGTTTAAATATAGGACCTTTCTTGTAATTTTTGTATGATTTTGTTTATTGTTCGAGAGCTTATTTTGGTTTACTGTGCCACTCGGTAATTTTTCTGTAGGAGATGTTATTTTTTCTCTGAGTTTTTCTCCAGTCTTGACAAAAAACGGTTCACACAGGCGTTTCTTGGCAAAATTTCAGCTTTTGATATCTTGTTAAGGTATTCGAACGGTACTGAAACTTTAAAAGATGAGTACTTATCGGGGTATTTAGAAATAATTTGTGTACAGATAACCTGCTCAAATTTCTTCCTACTTAAATATTGGATTACATCATCCGCTGACAGCTTCGGATCCAGACGAAATACATGCAGATGAGCGTATCTCGTAACGGCTCGTATTTGAGTTGATTCGTCATTGGTTCCAAAAATTAGTTTAGATTTCCTGACTCTTCTTTTTGGTATCGTTGTTCTTCCCATTTATCGTTATTTACATTTCGAAGTGGTCGATTTTCTATCTCTTCCATATCGGTATGTGTGTTGTTTTTTTTGCGCTATCATACCCATTCGTCTGGGGATTAATTTTTTCAGCCGTATCAGTCGAGCGACTCGGCGCGCTATCACTCGCCTTCGATGAATTTTGTTCCTCAATATTAATTAATTCAATACTTTTCGGTAGTGTTTTCTTATTTATTTCATTTAATTTTATGTTTTCACTTTTGAGAGTTTCAATTTGATTACTTAGTTCCACCAAACGATTATTCAGGGTTATTCTGAAGTTATTCAGGGTTATTCTATAAGTTATTCACCTAATTCAAGCGACGCGGCTTATACGCTTCTAACAAACTTTGAGTTAACTGCAATCTGTATAGAAACATGTGCAGATCTTTCTTCAAAATGCTCATAAAAGTGGTTGCACTGATGTTTAGTTCCAGAGGTCTGCGGCTACGTGAGATATTCGGATTTGCGGAAACACTTTTCCTAACAACTTCATTGTTTTCGTTTGAACGACATTGACGAATTGTAACGTTTTTGGGCGCAGGATGACCACAACACTTCCGACAATCGCTGAGTTAAAGAAGTGCCACTATTTCGACGCGTTCTTTGGCTGTATAACGATGCATGAATGAAATTCTCCTGAAGAGAATTGTGCCCATAATTATGAAAGCGGTCTAACTGTAAGTCAAAATTAAAAAAAAAATGAGTTCATCAGTTATTTCACACCACATTATTAACACTAAATGAATTCCATATGTTTTTGAAATTACAACCACTACCTAATGGTTCATTATTGACGATATCGTAAAAATTACATTGAATAAATTTAGGTTAAAATAATGCTGGGCGAAATACACTGCCGAGCATAAAATTAGGGTCACTCTGTAATTTGAAGTTATTTTAATTTTTTTTAGTTTTTTACGTGTTTTTTCGGTTGTAACAGTTCACTAACTGATTGCTTGAATTAAACAAAAGGTTTTTCTTTTTCAAAGTTTATTGAAAATAATGAAAATGAACAATTTTAATTTGATGTGCTAACTAATGAAAATGAACAAGTTTATTTTGATATGTTTTTGTTGAAACGAAAGAAAGTTTAAGGACAGCATAGCATTTGTTTATGTGGTGTCATATGTCTGTTATAAATTGTTGTCATTGTTAGTGTTTTGCAATGAGCAAAAATCACGTTGTTGCGGCACAAATTGTGCGGCTTTAGAAGACGGTCACGGTAAGCGCGAAACTGCGAGAAACGTTGGTGTAAGTCTCTCAAGTGTGCAACGAGTATGGCGGCGGATCGAAGAGACAGGTCTGCTTACTCGAAGACCTTGTTCAGGCCGAGGCAAAACTCCAACAGCTAGGGATGACCGCTTTCTCGTTTCTAATGCTTTGAGAAACCGAACGGTCACGGCAGTTTCCCTTCAAAATCATCTGCAAGAAGTGAGACATGTAAACATAAGTGAGTGGGCAGTTAGGAGACGACTTTATGCTGCTGGATTATCTTCTCGAAATGGGCCTACTGGACCGCCGCTTTCCCGTGCACACCGGATTGCGAGGTTGAATTTTACACGAGAACACTTGACTTGGACAATAGCGGATTGGAGACGCGTATTGTTTTTCGATGAACGGCGATTCTGTCTTACGGGCCTAGATAGACATGTAAAAGTGTGGCGACGACAAGGCGAGAGATATGCTCAAGCGTGTATTGCCGAGCGACTACCATTTGGCGGAGGATCAGTTATAGCATAGGGAGGCATATCTTTTGACACTCGCACGGAGTTAGTCTTTATCGAGAATGGGACGTTGACTGCACACTGCTCGGATAGTTACTGAGTATCTTGACGAGTGTGAAATTACGCGATTTGTTTCGACAGCTCGCAGTCCAGATTTAAATCCAATTGACCATATTTGGTATGACATGGGAAAACATTTTCGGAGACATTTGCTGGCCCCCAGAAATTCTAGAGAGCTTTGCGACATACTGGTGCAAGAATGGGACAATCTTCCGCAGAACGTGATCCAAAATCTGATCCAGAGCATGACACGTCGTTTGCAAGCTGTTGTCACTGCCAGAGGAGGGAATACTCACTACTGAATAAACTTTCTTTTGTTTCAACAAAAGCATAACAAAGTAAAGTTGTTCATTTTCATTACTTAGCATATCAAATTAAAATTGTTCATTTTCATTACTTTCAATACACTTCGAACAACAAAAACCTTTTGTTTTATTCAAGCAATCAATTAGTAAACTGTTACTACCGAAAAAACACGTAAAAAACTAAAAATTTCTAAAATAACTTCAAATTATGGAGTGACCCTAATTTTATGCTCGGCAGTGTAACTGATAAACTAATTTCTTTTTTAATTTTGACTTAGACCACTTTCATAATAATGAGCACAATTATCGAAACTCGTTCGAACAAGCAGATCGGCTGGCACCTGTCAAATATTGTGGATCAGCGTACATCGGAATCTAGACAAAAACAAATGATATAATTTGGTTAAAAAAACAATTGAAATTTCAACTTTTTCACAAGCAAATAAAAGTCAATGCCATAAATTGCATGTTCGAAAATACGAAGTTTCGATCCACAATATTTGTTCTAACAAACTGTATCACTTTTTTTTATTATCAAAATGGAGCCCGCCAGAAACTAATAATCAATGTGGGTGCCGTGGCAAAAAAATGAGAAACGTTGATCTAATCAATATCCACCTTTGTAATAATATATAGGAAATTAGAGCGTTTCAAACCCACGAAATTAATTAACTCTATCACGATTGCATTCTTTAAATAAAAATTTTGACGATTCTTTAGTTATTGCACAATTTTAATTTCATCATTTCAATTTTTATTTTTAATAATACTTAAAACTAAAAATTTAAACTAAAATATGTTTTTACATTTTTACTCACAGTGTAGATAAATCACTTCGACTATAACTACTGACAAGGCATAAAACTATCATGCATGATTTATATGTTCTGTAAATTTAAATTTCAATGTTCCTAAAATTTCATTATTAATATCTAGGCGACATTGTACCGAACATCGATTAACATCTTAGATCTTTTTTCCGATACTTCCCACAGTTTGTTAATGCCTAGGTTTGTCGTGTAAGATATTTAAGTCTGTTCAGAATAAAAGCAAGCTTTCATTAATTCCTCATGCATAAATAATGTCAAAATATTAATTCAGCTTGCGTCAAATACAAAATATGTTGTAACTCCCAGCGACATTTAAGTAGAACAAGTAATAAATAATCAGGCCATGAGTTAATATGCTACCCAGGTGGGCTGCCTTAAAATATTTTTAATGGAAAATTAATTTACACATTATAAATTTAATATTCTCGGTTCTTAAACTATGGACCACGGACTTATTATATTACTATTTTTATTATTTGTTACTGCATATACTAAAATAGTAGCGTATGCCTTTTTAGGAGGGGGCGAGGAAAATACATCAAATCGGGTTTGGAGAATTTAAATGGCTTGAAGGGCTTGTGGAAGACTGAGGGTTACTTTGTCTAAACCCTCAAACAAGTCCAATTGTTTTACAATATAACTTTAAAATATATGCATGTAAATGTAAACATAAGTAAGACAATAAATGCTTTGAATTGAATTGAATTGAAAATGGACGTTTTGAGTGACTTGCGAAATAAATTTTTCCGAGAAAAAGTAGTAAATGTTCAGACAACCCCAGAGAATTGGATAATGTTTGAGAAATAGTGATGCCGCTGGAGGCGGCGCGGGTATGGCGCAAAAACAGTTTTGGGCCGCTGCACACCCGTATTTGGAACGATTTTTAGCGCCGATTTTTTCCGCACAAAACCTGCATATCTAATTTTCGAATTTTATCGAAAATTTAGAGATAATTGCGGAAAACCGAAATAAATCACAAAAACCTATCTTTTTTGACCACTTGCGAGCCGTTCGATGAACGGAACGGCTTCCGGTTCGCGGATTAGGTTTCGTAAATTCTCCTTCTCTGTGTCTTCGAAGAGGCGAATCCTGGCAAATATGGCCGTGCGGTAGATGTTTATTCAAAAATGGACGTTTGTGGCTGCCGCACAGGAAGTAGATTGAATTTTGGATTTTCATCTTCACCGTTTGATGGCGGTCGTCGGTATTTTGCGTACGGTGTATCGATTTGTGGATTCGTAGAAACCACGCGGTATCCACAGCCGATAAAAGGAAACTGATAGAACAATTCGCATTCAAGATCCATAAAAGTACTAATAACACAACTTCCCGTCCTACAATGGCAGATCGAGAACAGACCGGATCGTGTCATAGGCTATTAAAAGTTGCAAAAAATTCGCAAATGACAAAGTTATTGCAAAAAAAACGAAATTTGCATTTTGCGTCCTTGGGGATTGTCACCGAAAATTGCCGACATTCCGAAACCAAGTTTGCCCGTTTTATTTCTGCGGTACGTACCCCGGAGCCCTACGAATCGTCGACCATTTTTTGCGCGTCATATTTCACCAGTCTTTCATCTGTAGCAACTTTTTTGCAAGGGATCTAAATTTCGCTTCCACGCCGGCGGCGGTTCTTCTTCGTTGCGCTACAGTCCCATTTGGACCTTACCCCCCCCCCCCCCCCCCGTAATTTCTGCCTCCAGTCTTCTCGTTGCCTTGCTGTGGTTTCCAATTATGAACTTTCAATATTTGTTTGGCGTCCTCTTCATTGTTGTTTTTCCATCTCTGTCTTGATCGTCCTCTTCCTTCTTTGGTATTCGGTCCTCACCCATTCTCACCAAGTTACCCGCCCATTTTAATATTTGTAATATTATAAACTCCACAATATCTGGCTGGTTATATTTTTGTTTTAATTCGAAATTAAATCGGATTCTCCATTACCCATTCTCTATTACCGGTCCATATATTTTCTTTAGGATTCGTCGTTCCCATCTTGCTAATATTTCCACCGAGTACTTGGTGATTGTCCATGTCTCACATCCATATGTCACCACTGGCCTTATAATGGCTTTGTAAATCGTGATGTGTTTGTCTTGAGACTGATTTGGACTTAAATATATGTAAAATTGAAAAGTAGGCTCTGTTTCCAGCTGGTATGCTTTGTTGTATTTCCTGTTTGATATAATTTTCGCTGTTGATTTGGATCCTAGATATTTCAATTGTGGCACTATTTCGAAGTTGTTATCTCCTATGTGTAATTATGGCCAAGTCTTCTTCTTGGTTTCATCGGCAGTAGTTTGGTCTTTGTTTCATTGACCTTCAGTCCGATTTTACTGGCCTGTGTTTCCAGTTTGCTGAATACCTCATTGATTTCCCGTTCTGTACTTGCTACTAGATTAATATCGTCTGCGCAGTTAATTATTTGATGTGACAAACATATTTCCGCACTTTCACCTGCAAGTCCCGTCGCAAGACGATTCGAATTTTCGATTATTTTCCAAGTCTGTTCGGGAACAGACTTGGAACAAATTTTTGATAAATTTCTTGATTAGCCGCTGGCCGTTTCGATAAGTCGAATAAATTGCTCCGTCCTTCCAAATAAACATGTGTAAATTGCTTATCTGTGCGTAGATACACAATTTACACATGTTCAATTTGCCTAAACGTGAAGCGTGAACCAAATTCAAAGAAGGGAGGACTAGAGGAGCTCTAGGGAGCGCTCTAAATAGATAAGTATAGCAACGATTAAAAACAGAGAGAGTGGTGCAATAGATCTATAAAAATCGCAATACAAGTCACCAACGAAATTAAGGTGCAATCTACAAGGTTTGGCCAAGGACTTCCTACTTCTGCTTTAAAACATATTTGCAAGTCCATTGAAAAAAATCTCTTTTCATATTTCTCACTTTTGTGACTAAACGGAACCTTTTTGCTAAACTCCCAATGAATACTCTTTTGTAGGTACATATGTCCTACATATAGTAGTTCTAAGTCTAAATTTTCTATTTTAAAGCATTGATGAGATATTTTCATAAACCTTTGAAACAAAAAATAATTCCCACGGCGTCCCCGGCGAAGGTGGAGCGTTCAAATGTTGTCGAGGAGTACTTCTGATAGATACCGATGTTCAGGAAAAATTGAAATTCTCATTTTTTCGCAATTTTGTAAAATTTTTGATTATTTTGAAATTTACTAAAAAAATCGTCTTAATAGGTTTTACTCCAGGTGGAACAATAAAATTGCACACATTTGTAGAGAAAGGATCCGAGGATGAAATCACTGTGTCAGTTTTGCAAAATATTTTATCAATCGTTGGCAGTAGTCCCACAAAATCAAAGCGGAGCTGATGGAAATAAATTCAAAAAGCTATAGCTTGAAAATTGTAAGATATATGAAAAATTCTATCCGTTTATAGATCGTTGATTTTATCATTGTAATTAATATTTTGGTATCTTCACGGTCGTTTCCTTGACACAGGATTTTTTTTAATGAAGCAGCTCCTATTTAAGATTTTTAAATATTTATTTTGTCCTGTTACAAAATCATTAAGTTTCTACATACTATTCTACCCTTACAACTTATCCCATCTACACGTTCATTCGTTTCATCGTCATCAACTTTTTCACTCTATCCTAAAAATAATCTTCTCCTCTAGAGTAAAACTATTCCATCCACATGTATTAGTATTCATTACATCTCTATTCAATTATATTACTATCCCATTATATATCTATCTCTACCAATTTTAAAGTGAATAAAAATTCAATTATATTAATGCTTATTACTTTTTGTATCAATATTTAATTCCTTTTAATTGTAAAATTCAACTTTATATAATAATAACGAATAGTTATATATATTAGCAATATATCTATCGCTATTAACCTGTAAGATCCGCCAGGTCAATGGACCGGATTGGACAAAGACTTTAACAAGTATGTCGATGGTTATATATTAACCAAACGTTCAATGGTGATGCCGCAAGTTGACTGCGACATATTGCTTAACCCTGACATGAACTTCTTCTCTTCTTCTGATGCCGTTTTCTCATTGAAGGTTGGCGACCACCTTTCTGAATGCGTCTCTGTCTCTTGCCACATGGAGCAGCTCTTCAACATTCATTTCTGTCCACTCTTATATTACAGAGCCTGGATTTTGTATTTCTTCTTATTCCCTTCTTCTCCTCTATTCTTTGCATTATGTTTTCTAGCAGTATATATTTGTCGTTGCGCAGGATATGACCTATGTATGCCGTTTTACGTATCTTGATAATTTTTATAGTTTCCTTTCATGTCCAATGCGCTTTAGTACTTCTTCGTTTTTTTTTATTCTTTGTGTATCTCAGGGTATCTTTATCATGCGCATATATATCCACATTTGGGCTTTTGAGGTCCAGGTTTCGACCCGTACAGTAACACTGACCACACATAACAGTCCTTGAACCCAAGTCTAATTCGCAGGCACAAACTTCTATTTGTGAACATTGAACAGTATGCAATAAATGTCTTTCAAGCCATTTATATACTGATCTTGATTTCTTCATCTGGATTTTTTTTTTAGGGGGAAGGGGAAACCTTTTATAGGCACCCTCTAGCTAGGTAGTGTGGAACTCCTTCTCTTCCAGAGATAGTATACCCACTAAAACCACCTCCCCCCATTATCTCATCTTGTCCCTAGCGCGGCCGTGGTTTGCACCCTCTCGGGGTATTATCACGCGGCAACTTTGGGTTCACGCTCTTTGGTTATTTTTTAATTTGTTGGCCTGCTTCCAGTCTCCTCTCATCTACTTGCTTGGCCTTCATTATGCTTCTTTGCATCTCCGCGGTTGCGTTCCAATTATCTTTACTTTCTAGCATGGTTTCGGTGATATTCTCCTTGCCGGATTCATGGTAATCGACGTTTCCGTGTTTACGTTCAGCCCAGATTTGCACATCCAGAATCAATTCTCTCGTCCATGCGCCGTTTTTTGCCGATTGCCAGGTATTTTGTCAACTCGCCATGATGCGTTGCCGCGCTTCTTTCTTGGATAGGCCTTGACATTTTCTGAGGACAATCTTTTCGTCTACAAGGAGTGTTATTGGTGGGGTTCCAGCCACTACTTATACAGCCTCTGCCGAGACTGTCCGGTATGCAGAGACTACCCTAATCAAGGCCCTCCTCTGTGCTCTTATCATAACCGTTCTGTTTATTCCCAGTTGCAGGCCAGTTCCCGAGATCTCCGCTCCGTATAGCATGATTGAAATGACCACCGAGGACAACAAACGCCTGGTCAGCCTGAGAGCCCCCCCAACGTTCGGCATGAGTCACCCCATCATCGCGGCCGTCCTTTCCGCTTTGGCCGACACATTACGAATGTGAGGCTTGAAGCTCACCCGCTGGTCCATAACTACCCCCCAAGTATTTAATACTCTTCTCTGGTTTAATTATTGACCCACCCAGCTGAAACTGCACTGACTGTGGACTCCTGCCACCTACCAGGAGCACAGATTCCGTCTTGTGCATTGCTATGGTTAGTTTCATGTCAAACATCCATTGCATTATCTTAGCAAGAGACTGGTTAGTTAGACTTATGTCATTCTGCTGGTGACTCATTGTCATAAGAGCCAAGTCGTCAGCAAAGGCCACTGTCCGGGCGCCGACACGAAACTCCAGTTCCGGTACCGCGTCATAGAGTGCGTTCCATAAGGCGGGCCCAAAAACGGAGCCCTGCGGGACCCCACAGGTCAATTTGACTGCTCTATCGTCTTCGACTATTAACCACCTGTCGCTTAGATAGCTCATAGTTATGGCAACAATTTCTGGTGAGATCTCTTTCTTCTTAATGGCTTCCACTATTTTGCTCCACGAAGCCGTGTTAAAAGCATTCTCCACGTCAATAGTCGTGAGAGCACAGAGATTTCTGCTTCTCCGTAAACCGCTATTTATTAACTTAATTAATTACCTCCTCCATAGCACCAATGGTTGAACGTCCCTGCCTGAAACCGTACTGCCTTTCTGAAAGTCCGCCTCTTTCCTCAATTTCCTCATGTAGCCTTGCTCTGACGAGGTGTTCCTATAACTTTCCCATAGTGCATAGCAGGCATATTGGCCTTACTTTGGGTGTTCCGTCTTTATTCATGCCTTGCTTCGGTATCAATACGAATCTGGCCACCTTCCATTTTTCCGGAAACACACTGATTGCAAAGAGGTCGTTTACCACCGAGAGCACCGTTTCAGGAACCACTGCTACCACCAGACGGATCACTTCGGCCGGGATACCATCTGGGCCAGCTGCCTTTCCCATCCGCAATTTTGTTGCAGCCGTATTCAATTCCTCCAAAGTAAAAGGATTTCGCCTTCCTACTTGAGCGGGTACCCAGCGAGCCTCCGGTCGTTCAGGAAACAACTTTGCTACCGCCTGGAGAGTATCTTTTTTCGTCCATACAGAGCGTGTCCTTTCCTCCCAGGGGTCCTTGTTCACTTCGTCGACTAACTTTTGCCATGTCACAACCTTTGCCTGCTTCACCTGTCGCTTCAATAGTCTCCTAGCGGATTGGTATTCTTCCCTGAGGTCTTGAATTACCTGGTATTGTTGTCTTTGGGTTCTGCTGCGGTTTGCTCTCGCCAGCTTCTTCCTTGCCTCCTTGCAGGTAGCTCTACAAGCGGCAACTTCGGGCGTCCACCAGTACACAGGTCTTTTGGAGCCATAGTGAACATTCTTAGGGGTTAGCGTCTCTTCGCATGACTGCGTTATCGCCTCCATAAGTTTGTCTGCCGTGCAACGAGTGCACCAAGCCAGTTTGCTGTAGATGTATGCAGACAATTTTGCATTCTTGCGTTCGTCCCACTTCCATCCTACATTTACTCGAGAGGGCTCTGGCAGATAACCAGATTTTTTCAACATGAAGGCTATATCGGTAGATGGTCGCTGGTACATTCAGAGTCCAAGACTCTCCATCGATCAAGGCGTGTTCCTAGTGTTCTTGAACAAAAGGTGACATCTATTATAGATTGGCTGTTTCCACGAACAAATGTGGGGTTGATTCCATCATAAGCAGTTACCATGTTTAGTGCTGCTGCCAGGTCGGCCAGCAGATTGCCTCTTCGATCTTCTATATGGGAACCCCACAGGTAGGCCTTAGCATTGAAATCCCCGCCTACCACAAAAGGACCCTCTCTCACTTTCAGCGAAGCTTCGAGTTTCCCAAGATATGCAGCAAATTCTTCTATAGTGACATTCGGTAATACTTAGCAGCTATATATGGAGCAGAAGTTTTTTCGGATCCAGACCCACCCGGGTCCTTTCCCCCACTCTATCACTCTGAGTTCCTTGGTTCTCACCAAAATTGCTGCATCCTGATGTTCATCCACATACCACCCCCCCTTCGCTTATGTGTTTCCTATTTGGTTCGCTCACCAGCAGAATATCGGCATTCTCTTCACAGGCCAGCTGATAAAGGCAATCGTGGGCCGTCCGACTGCGATTGAGGTTTATTTGAATAAATGACGCGTCTGGATTCTTCAACTTTCCCTGGTCCTGCTTTCCTGGACTGTCGACCTTCTGAGATCTAATTGGATTTGTTAGAATGTTTGGGTTTCGTAGTTTTGATTACATTTTTTCCTTTCTCCGCTCCCGTACTTGTTCTACCGCTTCCTTGTATTTTTTGCACTTCCTACTATACTCCTTGCCACATGGCCACTCTCGTTGCAAACATAACACTTAGGTGCCTCCCTACAGTCTTTCGTTTCGTGGCCTCGTCCGCCACATCTGAAACAGATACCACGTCTTTCTGTGCTAGTTTACATTGCAGCGTTATGTACATATTTCTGACATTTATAACATTTAATCGGTGTTTCTAGCTGCTGTATGCGGCACCTAGACCAGCCTATCGTTAGCATTGCTTTCTTTTTAACGATCTCGGCGTCAGCACTTTTCAATTTTGCAATCGCGTACGTTACGCCATTGTTGCCTTTCTTGTTCGATATATTGATATATATGTCCTCTCTTTCGGCGCCCGTTTCGTTTAATTCTTTGATGACTGCTTGTCTGGTCTCCTCTTCTCTTATGGTACTGTCAATGTCTCTGATAATGATAGTCTCCCTGAGATCTTGCCAGATAATGCCATTATCGTTTGGAGTTTCCTTCATCACTTCCCTTTTAAAGGTTTTACTTCCTCCTTCCCCCACGTCCTCGATTTTAATTTTGATGTCTCCTTTGTTCGTTTTCTCTATACCCTTTATTCTCACCCCAACCTCCTCAATTTTAACTGACTCTTTCAGTTTCTGGAAGACCTCCGTCGCATTTCTTCCACCTTCGATGTTCTTTATAACCAGAATTTCTCTTCCTTGCCGTCTGTTCTTGGTTGCCTTCTCCCAGGGATTTTCGTTAATGTCGTCGATGCTAGATCTCCCGTTTCTAGTAAAGATATTTACACGGCATTCTGATCTTCTAAATACGAATTCAAGTCTCTTTCTCATTATGTGGCACAGCTCTTCGTTTGCGCACGAGCATACAATTTCTTTGCTTCCGCTTTCTTCAACTACCCTTCTAACTCTGGCCAGACTCTCGTGGAGTCTGGATCTAGTAGGGACTTCATCTGGATCTAGTAGGTCATTATTGACTGTTCCTAGATATTTGTATTTTTGAACCCGCTCTACTTGCTTTCCATTTAGTGTGATAACAGGGTAAATATTCGGGTCTTTACTTATTACCATAAATTTAGTTTTTTTTATCTTAATGGTAACTTCTTCGCACGCTTAGTTAATCTCTCTAATTTCACGCTCTCAAATTTCTCCATTTTCCGCCATTATTGCAGTATCGTCCGCACCATATCTTCAACCTGCACTATTGCTGTTTGGTTAAAGTATAACTTTTTTATTATTTGTATGTCGCTTTGATCCAGATTAATACATTTTAGGTTCTCGATTAGCTTGTAGTGTTGGACTATCAAATGCCTTTTGGAAGTCATGAAACAGACGACAAAAACTACCACATAAACTACCTACATGACATAAACTACCACACAAATTTTGAAATCACCTCTATTTCTAGTCTGCCATCGTTCCAAAATTGGACATTTTCAGACTTACTCAATACATATAAAATGTATATGTACATATAAAATAAACAATTGATATAATTTAAATATAGATGAAAGATGAATTTAAATATAGTGATCGAAATAATTAAGTTAAAATTTAGAACATTTTGAACATAAACTCTTCAAACTAAACCTGTTGGAACCCTAAGTGAAACCAATTTATTTATAAATATATTTTGTTAACAAAAGGAAATAAATGCTATTTGCTTTCCCATCAAAGCACGTGGCCTGTAGACGAGCTTCGACGTTTTTACTTTCACTGCGTTTTAAACAACTTGGTAAACCAATAAAATACACAAACAAGTTTAATTCTCGGACGGCGGAAATAATTAAAACACGAACGGAAGGAATAATTAAAACACGGACTTGGGGTCCTGAATAACCACTGATCCAAGTTACTCAATTATCCATTCTAGCAAAGATTTATTTACCTCAATTTAAACAATATTTAATCAATTCGGGAGTTTTAAAAAATACATCATAATAAATACCTAGTAATTTTATTGAAATTAATAAAATTAAGAAAATATGAATTAATGTTCGATACATGCAGTAGGTAGTCCTTTGTAGACATTTTATGCCTTTAATAAACTTTACTTACTACTGGATTGTTACGTACTAACGCCACCGCAGCTACAGATTTGAACAAAATGGATAGTTAGATTAGGTTATAACGGAGCAGATAAATCCAGACCACATAGCGCGAGCTCTCGATCCGAAATAAGAACAAATATTGGATAATGGTCAGATTATGTTATATTGGAGGAGATAAATCCAGACTACATATCGCGGGATAGCGCGACTATTCGCTGCAGTGGCGTTAATACGTAAGTACCACTACGGTTCCATAGATAATTAAAGCTATAATTAGTTGTAAGAAAAGAAATATTTTGAGAATACCTAAAAGGTTTACATTTTTCGATACCTCTTCGTCTATTTCTCGACCAAAAAGTGTTTTTATCACATATGTTCAAGAATATTTTTATAAATCTGTACATTTGATTAATTCAAATCAGCAAATTCAATGAATCAAGGTAAGTAACATAATATAAATCATGCTCATAATACTATTATTATATAAAATATTAGCATAATTCTTAAATCTGTCATAACAATGTCAAGCCGTGCGTCCAAACTAAAGCTATTGAATTTCGGATTTCGTAAAGAAATATTAAATTACGCGAAAAATTCGCGTACTTCTAGCTCATGTTACCAATTAAAAAAGTCGCTGAATTCCTTTCTTTATATCCCGAGGCTTTATTAAAATTGCTGGCGCGTAACTTATAGCGCTCTAAAAATATAAAATGCAGTTATGTGTTAATCGATATTTATAAACTAATGATGACGATTTTATGAGCTACTAACAAATATATTTTGATACAACAAACAAAATGTTTATTTAAAATAAACTGTTAATCTCCATAAGAAAATTAGTATTTTAATTCGTAAGGAATTATAACATATTTTTATATTTACGGATTATGGAAAGTGTTAGTTTTAGATAAGTTTCTAAGTTACGTATAAATAAGTTCATTTTTATTTGAACCTGGCGGAAGTGGTATGTTGGCCCATAAATAGGCGGCCAAATGTAGCAAGTTGAGCGCAATACATTTGTGGTTGTTTTATTTTCAACTGAAAAAAGTTCATTATTAGTATAAGGAAAAAAATTTTTAAAAAAGAAAAGGTTGGATTGAAATGGGTTGATTCAAAAATTCATTACAAAATTGATTTGTTTAACACTACCTCGCTTGTCAACATAATTTACTGGTTTTATAATTTCATTTGGAAGTTCCTACTTCTTGTATTTTTTCCGCAATGAAGTAATGAATTTTGTTGCAAAGTAGAAATAAAATAATCAATTCTATTTTTTTTTTTCAAAATCAACATAATTTTCCATCATGGCAACTTATGTCAAGATGTATTATTAATACGTGTCAAAGTGCATACGTGTCAACAGATAAGCTATATTTGACATCAGCTGTATGGGATAGGTATATTCAAAGCACCAGGAGCCAATGTTACGTTTGAGGAACAGCTATTTCCATATAAAGCAAAAAAATAATTTACTAAGTATTTTCCGAATAAACCCGAGAAATTTAGTACTAAATTTTGGATGGCATCGTACCTTACCTTATTTATGAAAAGATAAGGAAAATATAAGGTAAAAGATTTATTATCACTTCCTTCCACTCTAAAATTTCACGCATTATGGGCCAACAGCTACCTGACTCGTCCATGAAAGACTTTATGTTCTTTTGTACTTCCCCCGTCAGCCCTTTGCATTCTTCCATCCAAACAGTGCCCTCTCCGCATATCGTACACAAATTCTCACTTTCCTTTAGCCAGTACCTTTTTCCCTTTTCCTCGTTGCCGTACCGAAACCTGGCTATTCTACATTGGAAACTGCTGGAACCTATGCTTGGATACAAAAAGAGTTTGGCGTATACTCGTACCTTGTTGTAATCCCGGTTTTAACTGCTTTCGTCTATACGGCATTGTCCTGTCTGCAACTCTTTTTACGCATTCACTTTTCAGCCTCCCAAACTCCTCTTTCGACCACCGCACTCGTTAATAAATATAATATACTTTGTTTCTCTGATTCCTCCGACAATTTTGAAAACCTCTTTTAGTATCCTTTCATTAGGTACCTAACATAGACACTTTTCTATCATATCTTGCCACTCTCACTGTTGCTTCTACTATAACTTTATAAATATTGGTTTCTTCAGTCAAGTTTTAGCGCCCTTTTCATAAACTGAAGCTGCATATTTTCTCTTTGCTCTATAGCATTCATACCCCATATTTGCTTTCGAACACACGCATTTCATGATCCTTCCATACTACCATTTTTGCAAGGAAACTCTCTTCAAATTTATGTTTCCATCCATTCCAAAACCTGTTAGTCACCTATGCTTTCATACATATCAACTTAATGTGACCATTATTGGACCCATTACTACAAAACATAAATCCTAACCTTTCCACCCCAAATCAAGCTTTCAAAAAACCATCCAACGAGTCTCTACATTCACACTTAACATTCTTTTCACAAAATATCTTTTAATTCTTCCAATCATATCTTGCATTTCCCCTTCTATTCTTTCTGAAGCAACTATGTCATCCGGGTATGCTAGTGACCACACTTTCCTCCTACCTATTACCACTCTTAGTGCTTGCCCATTTTTAGAACCTTTTTTTAAGTCAGAGTTGAAAACGTTGAATAGGACAGGTATAAGTGGACTCGCTTGCTTTAACCCATTCCCAATCCAGAATCTTTCGGGCCTTTCCTTACTCATTCTTACTCTGTAGCTTGTAAGATCGTATAGTTCTGTAAACGCCTTCACTAACCACCAGCTAATCCCTTTTGCTCTCATCAGTTCCCATAGCATCTTTCGGTTTACTGTGTCGCTATGCCGCTTTAAGATCTATGAATAAAGCATATACCTTTCGACCTTGCTGTACCAGATCTTGCTCTATTACGTATTTTAAGGTGAAAGGAAAGGACGAGATAAGAGTAACATCACAACTCTTAGGTGAATTTGTTGTGCTGAAACTTGTCGAACAGTCAATTTCTTTTCAAGCTTGCCGATGCTCGACGGCTTCGGAATTATTTCCGAAAGGAACCACATGGGTTGGTACTATATGTGGAAACTAAAAACGTTATTATGGCTCGTTGTTTATCTTTACAAAATAAATCAAGTGGGTTTGTTCTTACAATTTACAAAATTAAGACGAAGAAAAAAAAATTGTATTCAGTTCGCAACGTAAATCCGTCAGAATTGAAAAAGTAATAAGCGGTTAGCTAAAACTATTCAAATTTATAATACTACATTTGGCGAATATATTTCACCCCAAATGGCAAGGAAATAACAAAAGCTGAAAAGATATCTAGGAAGTAATGTCCCAATAATCAGATGAACTGGCCACTGAAATGCAGTTTATAATGTGAAACCATCAATGGAATCTCGAGAAGCTAATGTGCAAAGACTAGCATTGTTTTGTACACAAGATAATACAGTAGAAAATGAAAATACGAATCGACAAGAAATCGAATTAATAAAAACGTAGTAATAACCAACTTATAGATCATACAGTGGAGCAACGCGGACACAGAACATGTGCTGGTAATAGCAAAAATGAAAGAAATAATAATACGGAACAACAAAAAGTTAAAAAGAGGAAGGAAATGGGACCTAAAGAAGCTAGATAATGAAAGGACAACAATGAAAAGAGAATATAGTTCTGCAATTGAACACAAACTCGCCGACGAAGAAACAACAACAACAGAAGAAGACTGGAGCAGAATAAGTATAAAGAATACTATAATAGAAACGACTGAGCAGATAATAGGCCTAGAAAAAAAAACAAATCGACAAGATAATGGTTCGACGGAAAGTGTCAGGAGAAAAGCACAACAAAGAATTAAAAAGGAAGAAATCGAACACATAAAAAGAAGAAGAACTCCAAGAATATAGACTAAAGAACACAACACGAAGCAAAGAAACATTACAAAAAGAAATAAAGAGACTAGCTAGATAAAGATCTACAGCAAATAAAAGCAAAAAGCAAGGGCAACAGGAAGTTATACGAATATATCAAACAACGGAACAACAAAGCCTGCCACTAAAATTAGGAAGCAGGAATGGGAAGAACACTTCACGAAAATATACCAGGAAACACAAACTGATGATGAGGTGGAAGGAGCCAGTACGGAAGACAAAGAACAACCTAATTACGAAGAACTCACACCAGCGCCAGAAGAAATAAGTAACGAAGTGATAAAAAAGGAGGAGCGGTGTTAACCCAGAGAATACATAGTATAATAAACAAAATATGGAAAGAAAAAAAATGCCCACGGAACGGAAGACAATAACACCAATATACAAAAAAGGAGACACTACGAAATGTGTGAATTACAGACTTATAATGCAACCAAAAATAACATACAAAATACTAACAAAACTAAAAAGGAATAGACTAACACAAAACACAGAATCCAAGATAGGCCCATACCAGAACGGGTTCAGAAAAGGAAAATCGACCATAGACGCCATTCATTCGTACCCGTTGGAATATATACTGTGCTATTTGTTACTGTATCTGTTGGTCTTCTTCATGCGTACGTGCACTATGCATGTACTTTCTTTTCATTGATAGTTAATCCTCTTATGCGTGCATCTTTGATGATTGTTGCCATAGTTTGGTCTAGGCTCTTTTTGCTTGTTGCTACCAGTGCAAGGTTATCTACGTAACCAATTGCCTGTATTTCCTCTTGTTACCTGTGTTGTTTCCCGCTTTGCTTATTATGCCTTCTAGCGTGATGTTAAAAAGTACAACTAATAGTCCGTCTCCCTGCTTTACTCGTGTTTCTATGCTCACTTTATTTGTTTTGCGGTCTCCTGTGAAAATCTCTGCTGTTGAGTTTTTCATTGTCATTTTACTTAGGTTTATCAACTTGTTCTTTATACTCATTTCCTCCATTTCTTTTATTAGTTGTTCTCTCTTTATGCTGTCAAACGCTTGTGTCATTCATGTATTGACAAGTTGATAAACCTAAGTAAAATGACAATGAAAAACTCAACAGCAGAGATTTTTACAGGAGACCGCTAACCAAATAAAGTGAGCATAGAAACACGAGTAAAGCAGGGAGACGGACTATAGTTGTACTTCTTAACATCACGCTAGAAGGCATAATAAGCAAAGCGGGAAACAACACAGGTAACAACAGGAAATATAGGCAATTGGTTACACAAATAACCTTGCAAAACTATGGCAACAATCATCAAAGATGCACACATAAGAGGATTAACTATCAATGAAAAGAAAACGAAGTACATGCATAGTGCACGTACGCATGAAGAAGACCAACAAAGACAGGAACAAATAGCACAGTATATATTCCAACGGGTAAACAGCTACAAATACCTAGGAGTTACAGTAAACGGAAGCAACGATAGATGTATCGAAATTAGCGGAAGAATAAAGGCAGGAAAACGGTCTTTATGGAAATACCATAAGCTACTTATATATACCGCATATACTTATATATATATACATATATATATATATATATATATATATATATATATATATATATATATATATATGTGCTGTATTGTTTTCTCGGGGATTCCGCGTTGATGTTGAGGGTTGGTTCTGAAAAGAACCGGATTCTCGACGTTTCGGCGAACTAACATTCGCCATTCTCAAGAGATATATGCGTCCGTACGGGTCAACCGTTCGACGCATACTGAGAGCTCGTTCGTGCGATGCGACTACTTATAGCTGTCTGGCTTCGGGTCATGCGCGTTGTGTGCGATACTTCGGTTCGGTTGTTTGTTTGTTTTGTTGGTCGTACATGAGTCTGGGGTGTCTGGGATTACATTTTGAGGGTGGATATGATCGGTCGCCATGCTGGGGGCAGTCTCAAGGAATCGTCTCTCGTGTTCATGCAGTAGTCTCGTTTTTCTATCTCTATGGCTTCTCTGTATACTCGTGACATTTCGTGGCTAATCTGTGCAACATTCCTTGAATTTCTAAAGTCCATCCAGTGACCAGTGTTTGTGTGTTGGACAAGTGCCGATGAAACTTTGTCTCTGTGTCTGATTGAAACTACATGTTCTTGAATCCTAGCAGATATTTTTCTATTGGTACGTCCAATGTAAAATATCTGCTAGGATTCAAGAACATGTAGTTTCAATCAGACACAGAGACAAAGTTTCATCGGCACTTGTCCAACACACAAACACTGATCACTGGATGGACTTTAGAAATTCAAGGACTGTTGCACAGATTAGCCACGAAATGTCATGAGTATACAGAGAAGCCATAGAGATAGAAAAACGAGACTACTGCATGAACACGAGAGACGATTCCTTGAGACTGCCCCCAGCATGGCGACCGATCATATCCACCCTCAAAATGCAATCCCAGACACCCCAGACTCATGTACGACCAACAAAACAAACAAACAACCGAACCGAAGTATCGCACACAACGCGCATGACCCGAAGCCAGACAGCTATAAGTAGTCGCATCGCACGAACGAGCTCTCAGTATGCGTCGAACGGTTGACCCGTACGGACGCATATATCTCTTGAGAATGGCGAATGTTAGTTCGCCGAAACGTCGAGAATCCGGTTCTTTTCAGAACCAACCCTCAACATCAACGCGGAATCCCCGAGAAAACAATACAGCACAGGTATCTATCCGCGAAAACCTCAAATACAACATATATATATATATATATATATATATATATATATATATATATATATATATATATATATATATATATATATATAGACCGCAGCTCAAGCACGAAAATAAAAATGTACAAGACCAGCATAAGAACAGTAATAACATACGCGGCGGAGACAATGTGCCTGACCAAGAGAGACGAAGAAAGAATGAGAATGCTAGAAGGAAGAAATATAAGAAGAAGACTGGGTGCAAAGAAAACACAAGGGCAAGAACACAGACCACCTTAGTGGGTTTCTTAAAACGAAAAAATAAAAAGTATCATAGAAGAGGAAGATTTATTGAAATTCATAAATGCACGGAGGCTCAGTTGGTATTGCCATATACAAAGAAAAGTCCAATACTCTATAACGAAGAGAATTACGCGATGGAAACCACCACTCTTTAGACCAAAAGGAAGGTTGAAAATAAGATGGCAGGACCAAATACACGAACATATGCGAATAATGGAAGTCACAGCAGAGAAGAAGAAGGTAAAAGACAGGAAAGAATCGAAGAAAATACTACAAGAAACAAAAACACAAAAGAACCTATGAATGGAAAATAGAATACGCGGACTGATACACCGCGGGATATAGCCATTATATATGGCTATACAAGGTGGGCCATTAAATTCAAATCAGAAGGATTTTCGAATCATTAAAGATGTTTTCTTTTTACAAGAAAATTTGTAGCCGAATCACTTAACTAACCCCTTCTCGATGGTATCACAATCCCTAAAATTTTATATGGCACGGTGGTGTAAGTTATACCTCATTTGAAAGCCCGTTTAGCCCTGAATACTAAACGGCTAACATTTTCTAAATCTATCGTTTTGTTGTCGAGATTATTTAATTTCAAGTTATGAACGCGTTTTTCGTTTATGTCGTTGAAAGAAAATGGTGATCGTTAATTAGAAGACCATTTGACTTTTCATCAAGATGGAGCGCCACCACATTATACGCAGGCGGTTCGGGAGTTGCTGGACAGAGTTTTCTCGGGATAATAGAATGGACGAAGAGGTGCTATGGAATGGCCGGCCCGCTTACCTGATTTAAGTCCTCTGGACTTTTTCTTGTGGGGTCATATAAAGAGTAGAATTTATGCAAAAGAACCAGAGACTCAGGAAGAGTTACGTCGACGCATTATTGAAGATTTAGCATTATTGAAGCATTATTTAAGAGAATGTATCGATCGGAATTTGTATTTTTGTATGGAATTTGGTGGCGCACAGCTTGAGCATTTGTTATACTAAGAAAAAAATTTCCTGGAGTTGAATTGTGTTTTTTTCTTTCACTTTTGCAGTGTTTGTAAGGACAGATTGAACAATTGGACTTCCTTTCAACGACATAAACGAAGAACGCGTTCGTAACTTGAAATTAAATAATCTCGACAAAAAATCGATAAATTTGGAAAATTTGAACCGTTTAGTATTCAGGGCAAAAAGGGCTTTCAAATGAGGTATCACTTACCCTACCGTGCCATTTCAAATCATAGGGGTTCTGGTCCAGCGCGAAGGGGTTAAGTGATTTAGTTACAAATTTTCTTGTAAAAGACAAACTCACAAACGAGTTTCTCACAAACAAAGTTGACGTGTCCGAGTGGAATTTGAAAATTAATCTGTAACTATACGAAAATCCCTGTGTTTAGTTTGCAATAGTCCACCTAGTATATAAATAACTTCGAGGAACAAATAAAACTCCTTGATGCGCCAATGCGTTGAGTAATGTCAAAAATATATTTGCAACAAAAATTTTGTAAAATCTACAAAAATGTTAAGTGACTGATAAACCCACACTTCTTATTATCGCTTATTTGAAATTCAGTCAGTTAAAATATTGTTCAATATAAAAGGAGCGAATACATGGCTTTGTGGGGAAATAGAAATCAAGTATCCAAATTTGACCAATTCTACAAGAAATCTGATTTTCCGTTTCCATCTTACTGGATGTTACACAACGGAGAGACAGAAGTTCACTGAATTTGAAGCTAATTTAAAATCTGTTTATAATAATTAAAGCAATATAGAAAAATCTTTCTTTAATAATTTTTCATGCTTGAATTTCGGTCCTCAGCAATTTCCTAGTATCTATATTGTATATATAACTCCTATTATAAAGTATCTTCTTCTTTTTCTTCTTTTTATGGTCCCTTCCAACGAAGGTTGGCGATTCAGCAGCTCGACAAATATCAATTGAAGTGCACCTAAATGATCTTCTAAAGTCGTCTTTTTAACAAGAATCTAACAAGTTTTTGTCCATGAATCATTCCGTCAATTATTAGTTTTAGCATTTCGTATCTATAGATTCTTATGCTATGGCATATGCGTCTTTATTTCTTTTACAGTGGTCATTAATTCTTTCATTATATTGAATTGTGTGATCATCATATCTATTCTCTTGTAAAAAATCATTTGCAGGACACATTTCCACAGCATTTTGGGTACAGCTCATCCTGGATCATAGAGTGTCCACTGGACGCTTCATGGCTTCGGCTTCTTTATCCTTTTAGATCTTACGGGCAAGTGTAGCCGCACCAGCTATGCTACCGCCGGCAATACCAGTAAAAAAATATTACAATTTATGTATATATAGAGGGTGTTTTTTATGGAGTGACACAAGTTTAAATCATAATTAAACAAGGAAATATATTTTTCATATCAATGAAACGGGCTTTATTGAGAAGAAAATTTGATGAAATTAATGTTTAAATATGATTTCTGCCATGTGGCCGACACGGCTGGCGCGTAGAAGGCGCAATCTGGAACAACAATTTTCAACAACTTTTCGCAGCATTTGCGGCCGTATTTCGCCGATAACTCTTCGAATGTTGATTTACAAGTTTTCAATTGTTTGTGATTTATCGACGTAGACAAGTGACTTAACATAACCCCAAAGAAAATAATCCAGTGGGGTTAAATCACACGATCTTGGTGGCCAATTAATTGCGCCATTAGGTGAAATTATTTTTTCATCGAAAGTTTCTTTGAGTAAAGTAATTGTAGCGTGCGCTTTGTGGCATGTGGCTCCGTCCTGTTGGAACCACATATCAGCAAGATTAATGCTACGTAATTGAGGAATGAAAAAATTGCGAAACATGTTCCTATACCGTTCACCATTGACAGTAACATCATCATCGTAGTAACATCATCGTTTTTGAAGACATATGGGCCAATGACTCCGCCAGCTCATAAAGCACACCGACAAAAGGGGTTTCGACAAAAGCTTGTGGATTTTCCTTACCCCAAATGCGACAATTCTGCTTATTTAC
Organism: Phosphuga atrata; assembly: GCA_944588485.1. Classification (NCBI taxonomy): domain Eukaryota; kingdom Metazoa; phylum Arthropoda; class Insecta; order Coleoptera; family Silphidae; genus Phosphuga; species Phosphuga atrata. Next base: position 32,834,212 of record OX155898.1, read on the forward strand.
GTACCCATTCAACCAGAAATGGACATCGGAAAATAAAATTTTAAATAGAAATTCAAAATCAATATCAATTTATGCTTCAGCCCATTCGCCGAATTGGCGGCGCATACGATGGTCGTTTGGCTTTAATTTCTGCACAAGTTGAATCTTGAAAGCATTTAAGCCAAGATCCTTTCGAAAAATCTTCCATAAAGTGGAAGGACACAACTGAATTGATTGATTAGGATCATCTTCAAATGCTTTCCTGTACAGCGGCTACACCTTCTTCAGTGCGCACTGTTTGGCGTCTCTTGGGATGCACATTATCAATAACAGTAAATGTGGTCCGAAAACGATCTATTGTTCTTCTAATTAGCCGCTCTGAAGGACGCTTATGTACGCAATAAAATGGAAGAAGTGCACGATGTGTTTGACGAATAGAACAATTATTTTGATTACAAATTTCAACAATTTGCACGCGTTGCTCTGGTGTAAGTCGATTCATAATGAAATTTTAAAGCAAACTAAACAAAAAGCACTATCAACTATCAGCTGTTAAATGGGTGCTCAAATAAAGCAATGATGCCAACTCAAAGTTGTGACACTCTAAAAAAACACCTTTATATATATATATATATATATATATATATATATATATATATATATATATATATATATATATATATATATATATATATATATATATATATATATATATATATATATATATATATATATATATATATATATATATATATCAAATAATTTACTTTCTCCTATAGGAATAATTTATCTTTGAAGTAATCTATTTTAATATTTTTGTTACCAAAGTATATATTTTGTGTTACGATTACTCATGTGTAAGTTATAAAATGTGACAACACTCATTGAGTGATCGCTGTCGTGTGAATGATTAATACTAAAAATATAGCAAACATGAGATAAATTTCTTTTGCAAGAAAATAATCAATAAATATAAAAATGTTATATTCTTTATACGTATTTTTTAAAAACCATTTCACTTGACTGGTCTTGATAGAAATAGCTTCGTCTAAATGTCGGTAGTTCTAGTGTTAAATTTGTAATTGGAAAACGATATGGCATACTGGCTAGGAGCGACAGTTCAGTTGAACGGAAGAAAAGTTTTTAAAATGTAACAAACACCCGAGTATCCAAAATCAGCAACGCAGGAACGGCCTTGTTTCAATTAAATTTTTTACGTTGATACGCTTCCTTCTTGTATTCCGATTTCTTTTTGGTAGTATAGCATCGCGAAGAGTAAAATCCTTTTTAATGTTTCAACGATTCAACAAATCGCAGGAAACACTCGCAGTAATTACAGAACGTACACCATAATTGTCTATAAGTGTACGTTTAGTATTCGAAAAAGAACTCTAAATCTTACAAACATTGTTTTATAATTATCAATTGAAGAATATAACATAATTATAATGTCAAAGCCTATTATAAATAACATATATGTAGTATTTTCTATACATACATCATATACATCATCATAGATATACATCATATTAAATATGATCACAAACCAAAAAAGTATAGAAATCATTTGCAGGAAATAATTTTCCATAATCAATAAAAACATTTATACTTTATGACAAATATAAATTGTAGGTATTCCATTATACAGGGTGTTTACGGCTTTGTCATTTCATTATTAATGTAAAAATGTCTTGATAAAAGTGATATAATACGGTTATAAATTTTTTTTGTTTTCTCCTTAAGTGGCGATTAAATGTATTGAATAAAACAGTATTTCATTTTTTTCAGTAAGATTGTAGATACAAGTCATCACCACAATATCTACAATCATCGACTTATATTTAGTACCAAAGTTAGAGGTTTTCAATGCTTGAAAATATTATTTTTCTAGGAGACTGTAGACATATAACATATTATCAAGCAAAGCCGTTTTACGAGTGAACTACCTTAGAGAAGCATTCATAGTAAAAAAAACTAAATCATTCTATTTCAAAATGTTATATTTATTAAAAAAAGGTTAATTAAAGGCCAGGTAGAACACAAATTAGGTTAACACAAATCAACAAATACGTTAGAGTCACATGAATCATTAATTACATTGGGAATTAAAACATTCATTGAAAAAAAAACATTCACATTAATGAAATGGTTGGGCCTGTTTCTTGTTAATCAATTTTTCCCATCGCGGATCCGTTTTTGCTACACATAGAACTAAATCGCTTTCTAAATTTAGGCGATTTCTCTGTTTGTCTTTTATTTGGGCCATCGATGAAAACGTCAACTCGCACAAATAGGAAGTGGCAAATGGAATCAAACACTTCAAAGCTTAATCTCGGGTTAATTGTAGATATTCTGTTTTTCTCTTTAGCCAAAAGCTGTCCAAAGGGATAGACATGAATTCCAAGTGAACATTCCATCAGCAGATAATTCCAACAGATTTTCTTTTAGATTGGTTCCCAAACTTGCAGCGTCTGTAGCTGCTTTTAAAAACGGATTTATGATCCACCTTTTCCCAGTGTTGTCTGAAAGTTCTTCCACTGAGAAATAATGACACAATTCTTCTTTCAAATTCTGCAATACAATTTCCATGCCAGGTATATATGATTTGATGTTTATCTCAGATCCCACTTCCCCAATATAACACTGAGTAGAAGAAAACGAATCATAGTTGTCTTGCTTTATGGATGATGACCACAGGTTTATTTTTTTCGTAAAGCCATGGATTTTGTCTTTAGCGGTAATGATATTTTTATACCTCCCTTGAAGGCTTTTATTCAAAGCGTTTAAATGCTCCAATAGGTCAGAAAGAAAAGCCAGTTTCAAAAGGAATTCCGGGTCACAAATAAATTTGGTATATTCGTACTTCACCTGCTGTAAATACACCAAAAGTTCAGCTCGAAGTTGCAAAACTCTTGTCAGTACTTTGCCTTTCGATAACCACCTAACCTCTGTGTGTTACAGCAAACTTTGGTGCAGTGAATCCATATCTTCACAAATGTTTCGAAATAAACGAGTCTGTAGCGCTTTTCCTTTAATAGAATATACTGATATTATAATTATAATAAGAACGTCATTGTATTCCTGTGGCATGGTTTTGGACGCAAGAGCTTGGCGATGAAGAAAGCAATGCATCCGAGAAGCGTTTGGCATTAGTGCTTTAAGTCTGGTAATAAAGCCGCTTTTCGAACCAGTCATAGATTTTGCTCCGTCACTACAAATACCTATGCATTTCTTCGCCCAATCGATATGGAAGTCTTGTGTAGCTTCAAGGTATATGTTATATAAGCACTGACCTGATGTATTCGTAGGCAGAGGTTTACTAAACAGAATTTCTTCCATCAATCTCTCATTGGATTCAAAACGCACATAAGCTACAAACTGCGCACAACCCCCCATATCAGTAGATTCATCAAACTGCAGGGATACAATACAAAAGTACTTTCTTTTATTTTTTCTATGACTTGATCACGAATGTCAGTCACCATATCGCTTATTCTACGTTGAATGGTATTGTCAGAGAGAGGTATATTTTTAAGCTTTTCTACCTCTTGTTTCCCAAACATAATCTCTGCTATATCTAAAGCCGCTGGTAAAATCAAATTTTCGGCAATCGTATGAGGTTTTCCAGCTTTAGCCACACGAAAAGCTACTCGATAACTAGCTAACAACGCTTTTTCATTTATATTCGACATGTGTACTACAGTATTTTTTTGAAGGCCCTTCAATTTTCTTTCAAAAAATTACAACGGTTTGTTTTTTTTTCATTTGGATGTTTTGTGTTGAGGTGGCGCACTAGTTTCGCTGGCTTCATGCTTTCGCGTGATACACTTTCGAAGCAAATAACGCGCTGTGGTTTATTTTCAATCACAGTAAATCCGAATTTCAAATAATTGTCATCATAAAGACGCTTTTTCTTTGGTTTTGTTTCACTACTTTCACTAGAAGTTAAAGCTGACAGTTGTTTTGATCTTTTCCGAAACTCATCCATTTTCCAAAAATTGCGGCACAATAAAGTCACTTCAATAAATTCAAATACGCAAATTTACAATTCAAACAATAGCTTACAATAGAGTTCGTCAAACAAATGCTAAATCGGCAGTATCGAGTTATTCCCGTCTCGCTCATTCACTCGACTTTCATGCTTGCCGCATTCGAGAGCGGCATCGGCCATACATGGCCACAGGATGAAGTAATAAGAAAAATTACAGAAGATATACATGAAGATATACATGGTTGCATTTACAAGAAGGGATTAGAATTTTAATATTTTTTACAATTTTTGGGTTATAGAAGAAAAATGTCCCTGTATAATTTTCATATAATAACATATATGTAGGCATGTTTACATACATATATTGGAAATATTCCCTCTATGACAAATTAAATTATAAAAAGAAATATACAGATAGGGGCGATTGCATTGCTATTGTCGTATCGCTTCTCCGTGGAGGCGTTTGCCGATGCGATAAAAATATGTGTGTTATATGTAATTAATTACGTATTAAGCCGATATCTAATTATACAAATAAATAAAAATGATGTACAGATTCGATATTTATATCATAAAAAATACAATCTGGAAAGAAGGGAGGCTGGGGTAGGGGGTCGCGAAATATGTTTCCACACTAAGGGGGTCGCGGCATGAAAAAGGTTGAAAAACACTGGTGTATACTATGGTCTTCATAAAGCGCCATAAATAAAAAGCATGCGGGTTAAGTGACCAAGAAGGTCATCGAACAGGACCACATCGACCAATCCACTTATTTACAAGCATATTTTCTAAATTTTTGGCGAACTAAACGATTAAAATTCAGCAGTGCGCCATTTTGAACAAGTCACATTTGTCGAGGTAAATTTAAAATATTTTTTTCCAAACCTAGTAACAATTGATTTTGCAAAAAGAACAGATAATAGTTTCTAGTCAATTGATTTGGCAACACATGGGGTATAAGTTGTCCGATAACCAGTCTGGCTCAAATGTTATTCGAAAATCTTTGTTGGAAATCTCATGTTGGATGACGACAGATATTTGTGTTATTCACTAGGACTGTTTTCCTACTGTAATAAGTTGGTATGATTGTATCTATAATTAGTTTAGTTTCGCCCTATATTCAATTATCATATAAATCAATAACTGAAACTAAGTTCAGGTCTTTCCACAAACATGTAAAATCATAACCTATCCTCGACAGCCCAGCACATGGTTTTCAAACTAATGTAAGTGTATTCCATCTTAAAATTGAAAAGAGCAAAGCTGCACTGATAAGAGATAGATCTCGAAACGGGTCTGCAGATGGCTATTCACTTTGAGTTAAATAGGAAGATCTGATCTTAAAAAAATATGTTATTTATTTGGTGTCATGTTTTAGTGTCACGGAAGTGAACTGAGTCCTAGTCAATAACACAAATATCTGTCAACATGAGATTTGTTTCATAGTCAATGATTGACAAAAAGAATAATATAGTCTTAATATAGTATATAATATAGCCTTAAATAATATTATAGAGCTTCGGAAAGTTTGAATATATTTATATATTCAAGCTGTGTTCCGCTGTAATAAATTGGTATGATTGTATCTATAATTAGTTTAGTTTCACCCTACATTCCTGCACTTTTTGTACATGGAAAGAATACAATTGACTGTCGCGCAGTCTTTTCCAGACAATTCGAGTTGATACATTTTTTTGGCAAGATACCTTTCGAGTACTACTAGAAGGATCTGCTTCAAAAAGATTTCCTCTACGTCATCCAAAATTTGTTGCTGTCGGCCAGGTTCACCATCCCGAGATAGACGTGTTTGCAGTACAGCAGTTTCTCATGCACACATTCCCGGAGTGGTGAATTTTTCTGGAATGGGTTTTAGGATACCGCTCAGCGTTCAATCGACTTGCAGCGGTAAAATTACGTAGTACTTCCCCATAAATTACCAACATGTCAACATATTCACTGTTGTTGCGATGGACCATTTTTACTATCCTTGTTTGGATTTATTGTGCAGTGCAGTGAGAACTGATGAAACAGCTGCTTTGAGATTGGAAAAGTTACCATACATCAGCCTACATAGTTAAAAAAATCACTGATAATTGAGGAGCTCAAAGCCAGAGTGGGCCAAACCCATTCACTTGCGTAGTAAGATATTTGTGTTTAAAGTTTTCAGAAAACTTATTTCGCAAATTTAGTACATCATTACAACTCCAATTTTCACAGGATTTTGTAGATGCCCTACTTTTGAGAGGTAGTTAAAGAATAGGTGTTGCAAAATTTTCCAATGTATATGAAAATTGTTTTTTCTTAGGCATGGCCCACATGGCCCACTATGGTATTTCTTAGGCATGGCTTTATCGATTTTCTAGTTTTGCTTTGCAATTTGTATACTTGGACTAAGAGAAAAAAAAAACACCAGCATATTATAGTTTTTAAAATGCCATTTTAATAAAATATATTGTAACATATTTACTTATTATTATAATAAAAATAATTTAAAAAGTAAAAAAGAAGTAATATTTTTTTGTTTTAAAAAGATAATAATATATTTTTTATATTAAAAAGATGTTTTTGATTAACAAAATAAAACTAAAAAAAAATACCCTATCTATAATAATAGTTATTAACATTCATCAGCCTCTGAATCACTCAAATCAAAATACTCTGATTGATTTTTTTTATTTTTCCTTTTTTTCCGTTGTCAAACTTAGGTAAAAGCGATGAAATGCCGGAGGGATACAATCTAGCAAAGATTGCAAGTCTGCTTTTTTTTCCACTGAAAAGAATGCCCATTTGGGTGAAGTGCAGGCAAATTTTGTGTAATTAAAAATTTTTGTTTATTATTTCGCTTTGCGAATTCACGTTATCATAGGAAAACATTGATTCGTTGTGTTGTGACCGTAAGAAAAATCGGTGTGGCCCACTCTGGTTCTCATAAGAACAACCAATTCAGTGATGCCAAAACCTGTATAGTGCTGCTATTTCTTGATAAAGGCTCAAACTAAACATGAACCACCCTGACTCTGACCAGAATGATTTTGAATGTATGTTTCTTTACGTAACTCGATTCACGAAAAAATTAGGTTTGGCCCACTTTGGCTTCGAGCTCCTCAATTTATCGTTTGAATTTTAAAAATTTAACAATAATATCTCTCTTATTATACAACTTTTGTTAGGATATTTTAAGATTAATGACCTCCTTTTAATCACCCCATGAAAGTAAAATCACAAAATCGTAAATACCTTGTATATTCTAGGTATTTAAAGTAAACATCCACCACATCAATTTCTGCTTATTTTCTTTCTTAAAAAAATGCCATTCTTTCTCCGTGGAGATTTTTGATATGTTACCTACGTGAGTCAGAAGTTATACTTGCGACCACCTCTAGGGTTTTTGGTACGGATATATCCTAACAGCACAACCGCGGATTTCTCGCATAAAATTTTTTTTCGAAAAACGAAACCGCATAACCGTCGAAAAAAACCGCGCTTTTCGGTTTTAATTAAACATATCTCAAAATGCAATACATTGAATTAGTGCTCTTTCGAACAAAAATGTTTACAAGCTGTAAAAGTCTTAACATATGTATTTGCTGGGTTGGGATTTATATATTTTCTCACGTTCAGGTAGAGATGAGTCTTTTATGACAATTTATAATTGTTTAGTTTAGTTTAGTTTGCATCATAATTTGAAATATATTAACAAGATGCATAGACGGGAACTTGCCTATTCTTCATACTAATGAAACGTACTGTTTGCTCACGAAGAAAGATGTAGTATCAGATTTTCGTTGGTTTTGTGAAGAACACTTTGTTACATTAAAAGGAAAGTAGTACTCTACAGCAACGTAAGTAATGTTTCATATACATATTTCTACAATACAATACTGTATTTTTATATATTTTATTATATAAATTAATTAAACGTTAATTAAACGCTTGCTATTATCGATTTATCGATTATTCGAAACGATAAATATACAATTAAATACTTGAACTTTTACAAAAAACAAACACGTTTACAAAAAATGAATTAAGAAAAATACTATGTTCTCTAATTCACTAATTGACTAATAACATAAATAAATATAATTCCTAGTACGGTTTATTTATGTTATTAGTGAATTAGTTTCTTAATTCTTTCCTTGTAATATGAAAATTGAAATTGTAATTTTTCCGATTTTTTTATATGAACCTGTTTTATAAAAAAATATTACAATGCTTCAAAAGAAGTTCAAACCTAATTAAATCTCTCTATTTTCTTTATCATTAAATAATATTTTAAATTGCTTCCCCAGAAAATGGCTGATATATTTCAAGATATTAAAAAGCGAGGAAAAAGCAGAATTCATGAAATACAAGAAAAATATGACAAATGTTAGAGATTTGTTTGAGATTGATAAAATTTGTTTAAAAAAAGTTGCTACTGAAATAGTAGATGACAAAAATCTGCAAATAAAATGAAATTTTTACTGGCGATATACACAGAGAAACATTGCAAACTATTGTTGCATAAATGGCAACCATCGACAGTATATCTGTTCGAGCAATTTCAAAATCTGCTTTTATTCGGAAAGCAATAGCTGGCCCATTTCCCAACCAAATCTTACCAACGTGTCCGTCAGGTGTTACGAACTTAATTCAAAAGGAATATGAAGAAAGAAACGATTTTAAAATTTTAAGCATTAGAAGCAATTGAACAGAAATTTAGTTTACAAAAATTTAGCTAGATTATACGCCCACGCCAAATATACTTCAACATTAATATTCATGGAGAAGACAATTTTAATTGCAATTTAGACTTGTTGCGAAGTGAAGGAACTTGTTCTACAAATAATATCGTAATAAGTATTGAAAAACATTTAGATTCATTTGGTATCAGTTTCAGAAATGATATTGTGCTAAGTAGATTGTCCTGCTGAATCACAAATTTGCAATATACATACCATTCATGTCGCTGTTTGCGACACTTTTTATGAGAAATAATCTCAAGTAGAAAACAGCTGCAGTACTGAAGATGAAGATTTTTTCCTGTAGAATCGGATGAAGAACATTGAGTATTACGTCGAATAAGATGCTGAACTTAAAAGTAATTTACAAATGGTAAGAAAAAAATATTTTTTTAAAGTTTTTTTTTCGTTTATCTCCGATAAAAAAACAGTTTCCTACAACGAGATGTAAAAAAGCTCTTTTTGAAAAGGAAATTAAATTAACAATGGACATCAAGACATAGTGGTCATCTATTAAATTAATGTTTGAAAAATGTATTCATCTAAAAGTCCCAATATTATAGACTCTAACAAAATTAAATTCAGTACATTTAATTGAAAATGTTAATTTTTAATTGTTATGTTTCTTAAAACAAACTTAAAAGAAGCCGCGATGATTCTAACATATTTACGGTACAAGGTGTAATGGGATTCTTGGAAAAAAAATTAATTGGTTCTAGTATAAGCAAAGCTTTAATGAAAAATATCATGCAACGTTTGAAGACCTGAAAAATCTGGAATTAAGAGAATTGACTAAATGCTTGTTAGATCCTTCGTAAGTTAAAAGAAAGCCGGTTGGCAGAAAATCTTTTTGAACAACTTTCACAAGGCAACAATAAGGTAGAAGTTGGATGTGAATGTTTGGCAAATTCAGAAGAATTAGATGAAGTGACCAATCCAAACTATTCCTTGCAAGACTAGGAACTTCGCAAAGAACTTCTGGGAGAACAGAAAGTTTGAATATTTTGTTTTAAGCACTCTCTACAATTAAAGCTACATACAAAAACCTACGCCGAAAGATCATTTTCCCTAAGCGCCAACTTTTGTACAAAACTAAGATCTCGTTTAAACGACAGACAATTAAAGAGATATGTATTTTTATATCATTATTTAAATTTAACATAAACTTAGTTTTATTTCAAATTTTATTTAATATTTATTTCTACTTTCATAATTTAACAAACGTAATAATAAACATAATATAAACACATAATGTATAAACAACTTTATATTCATAGATATAATATTTCACATTTTACTTACAATTAGTTGCACCTGTATTTAAACACCAATCTATTTAAGTTTCAATTTGTATTCTATATTGTTCATAATTTACCATATTTGTTATACAATTAAATTGCGTTTAGAACGTTCTCTAATAGTCATAGCCAAGAAATTAGACTATAATTTTATAGAGGAAGTAAATTATTTTAAATGTTTAGAAATTTTGAAATAAAACAAAACTGTTCCAATTATATTAAAAAATATATTTTCAAAATATCTAGTTCCATCACTCTTCAAATATCAGACACTACTACCAAAACTTATTAAAAGTACGGATAAAAAGTACGGATATTCAGAAACCCTAACCACCTCATTTTCGAAAATTTATATTTACAATTATTTCGAAAAATTAGACTAAAAATATATTATAACAATGGGTGTGTGCACCCATTGTACGTGGTGATAGTGGTAATTGTTTGTTTAAAATGAATTAACCAAACACAAATTGATATTCGATTATACCAATGATTATGAACGAATGTGGTAAGTTGCAAACTATCATTAAACAGCATATTTATTACTGGCAATGCGTGGTAGTTATATACAGTTAATTCGCCTTCAGAACATTAATATCAATTTCTTGAAAAATGAGTAATTTTTCAACTACCATATTTGAGCATGTGGTAGTTTTATTTAAAAATGTAGATATTCTTGATGAATTAAGTTACCTACTATCTAATTTAGTTAAGCAGTAACAATTTATTGTTACAATATTAATTAGCATATAATGATGAGAATTCATTTACGAATTAGAATCTGAAGTAATTAGTATAATTCACATTGTTAATTGATTCAATGTATCTTTATTTATATATTATTAATTTCAGGTCGCTACTGGAGTATTGGCAGGAAAAGGGACGGACCACAAATTAGATTAGAGCTATAGCTTAACCGTTCAATCGCATGTCCTAACAAATTTACTTCAATAATACTCTTAACGAAGCTAAATATAATTAGTTGTTAAATTAAAGTGTAATATGTGACTGCAGAACTAGGGTTAGTAAGATTCTCAATAAGAGACTACAGTGTTTTTAAAGAAATAAAATCATTAGATATAACAAACCGCGATTCCTATTGTCATGTGAGAATGGTGTCGATGCTTGATTCCTGGATGTGGTGATGCGAAGCCCGTTGAACGCGACCGCGTGTGCGGCCCTCCCGGAAGACGTATCCTGGAGCGACCCTCATCAACTGGTTTCCTTATCCATTCTGGGTTTAATCAACGTTATGGTCATTGTTGGAAACTGTTTGGTGATTGCTGCCGTTTTCTGCTCGTCAAAGCTACGATCCGTTACCAATCTCTTCATTGTATCTTTGGCTGTCGCCGATCTTCTAGTTGGTGTTGCTGTATTACCCTTCTCGGCTACTTGGGAGATATTTAAGGTAATTTATTTTTGTATTAATAATTTGAAATATATTTTTTAAACATTCAATACATGATTGAAAAGATCACTCCTGATTTTGATTAGGTGGAAGCGCCCTTGGATGTACCCTTTTTACAAAAAAATGTTTAAACATTGCGTTAAGTGTAAAAGGAATAAAATCCTTATTTGTGTTTAACAGTTTCACTTATTTAATCATATAATTTAGAAGCCAGTTATTTGCAATACTATTATTGCATAAAGTGTATATTATTTCTATAAAACACGATGCAATCAAAGGAGATTTTTTTAACTATTTTATATTTCCGTTTACCGTTAACGAACATTTCAGGAACGTCCTATAAAAATAATATTTTCATATTTTCCGTTATCTCAAAATGTATAGGATTCCATCCTACTCTTCAGAAAACCCCTTGAACCAATTGCAAGGGTAAATCTTTACGGTTAGGGAAACAAGCTGAAAAAAGCACTGGAGGATCAAGAGTGGAAATAAAACGCGTGTTCGTTTGAAATTTCACAACATCTAAAATGTTATTTTTAGATTTTACATGCAATATTTTTCTAATTTATTCATGGTTTTGTATAAATATATTCAATGTCTAATTGTTTTGATCGAATAAAGTTACAGTGCAAGTAATCCAATTACTTATATTAAAAAAATATAATTGTAATATTGCGTGCGGAAATTCATCCCAATAAGATGTGTGTATACATTTTTGCGGTACACGATACATATTTCTCAAAACAAATAGCGGTTCACTAATTTGTGCCTCCATAAAATTCAAACGGAAAATTGCAAGCAAATAAATTTAAGAACATCTGAAAGAAACTCTATTTAATTGTTTTAATTGACAATAGGGCATTATCAGCATCGCATACTTCCGTAGTATCCGTAACAAGTTCCGTAAAAACAAGGACTACGGAAACCAAAGTGAAATAATGTATCCCAGAATTAATTCAAAGAGCTAGGTAGGCCTAGTTTAGATCAATATACAGACGAAAATGCTTGCAACTAATAGTTACTTAAATGAAAATGAGGCATCTCAACGAAGTGGGAGTTGTTCGTGCTATAACATTAGTTGAAAGTGGCGAAAGCCTTCGACAAGTTTCAAGAAACTTCACCCTAAGTCTGTCTGTTATTCAGCGATTGTGGAAAAGGTACTTGGATACAGGTCAATATACCACGCGCGGGGTGCAAGGTCGCAAAAGAAAAACAACCCAAAATCAAGACCGATTTTTACTGATTACGAGTCTTCGCTATATAGTTTCTACGGTAAAAGACCTCTTAATTTCTCAGGTCGAAGCATGAGGTCATTGTATCAAACCAGACAATTAGGAATAGTTTGAGGGAATCAAATTTGAGGGCAAGACGTCCCGTCCAAAACCCTTTTTGTCACGACGCCACAGAATAGCAAGGATGAATTTTGGTCGTGTACAACTTCGACAATGGAAGTCTGTCTGTGCTCTTCACGAATGAATCAAGGTTCCCTATTACTCGTTGCGATGGCCGAGTACGTGTTTAAAGGCGCCCAGGAGAACGCTACGCAGCTGATACTCTCCAGGAAGTCGAAATATTTGAAGGTGGTTCAATTATGGTTTGGGGTGGGATTAGTATCGACACTAAAACCGATCTTGTTGTAGTTCCAGGAAATCTTAAAAAATCTCTATATTGACATTGTGTTAGGGGAATATGTTGTCCCTGTGATATATGGAATAGGTCCAAATTTTTTGTATAAGCAGGATAACGCAAGACCACAAACTGCTTGAAGCACTTCCTACAAGAATAGGCGTGAAGCACTTCCTACAAGAATAGGCTTCCTATAACAACTGGAAATTCAAACAAAGGTGTGGCCTGCGTTAAGGTCTGATTTAAATCAATTCTTGTTGGAAGATGCTTGATAGAACTGGTCGTGGTCGCATACTCCTCCGACCATCCAGCAGCTAGGAGCCACCCTTAGCTGCTGGATGGTCGGAGGAGTATGCGGGCGACCACGACCAGTTCTATCGAATTCTATTCTTGTACCACAAGGTATATATATATATATATATATATATATATATATATATATATATATATACCACATTATTCTATACCACAAGAAGACCTTCGAATTCTTTTGCGAAGCATTCCAAGATGGTGCAATGCCATTATTCGTGCTATGGCTATATATGCTATATATACTCGTTATTAAGTTACCACTTTATGTACAAAAGTTTTCATTAACAATTAATTTAAATTCGTTTGTACTTTGTTTTTGGTTTGTTTTTTGTTAATTATTACGAGTACTTTGAAAGTACGCAATGCTGACACCATATGTGCCAATTAAAACAATTAAACATAACGTCTTTCAAATGTTCTTAATTTTATTTGCATATAATTTCCCGTTTGAATTTTATGGAGGCACAAATTATTGATCCGCCTATTGTTTTGAGCAGAGTATTATGAGAAATATAATGAGCATATTTAGTTCTGTTCTGATTTCCCGGATGTATTTTGTCGGATGTTCTCCACTGTATCTTATAAAGCCACTGTTTGGTATAATTGGTGCGTGAAAAATTATTCTATTAATATTTTGCTTGTGCATTTTCTCCCAAAGAAGTACTTTACTTTCAATAATAGCGATCTCAATTTTTAAAATTTATAAGATACAGTGCAGGACATCCAACAAAATACATCCGGGAACTCAGAACAGAACTAAATATGCTCATTATATTTCTCATAATACTCTGCTCAAAACAAGAAGCTGGTCAATAATTTGAACCTCCATAAAATTCAAACGGGAAATTACATGCAAATAAAATAATTCGATATTTTTTATAATTTTGGATCTAGAGGTCGTGCTGCTGTGCGATATGTGGTTAACATTAACCAATCCAACCTTTGACATAACCTAGGTTAAAACCGCGAAATCGGTAGAACATATTGTTTTAACATTAGTTATAATTTCTGACACAGCTTACATGGGTAAAAATACGTTTTAGCCAGTTTATCTCACAGTGTGAACGTTTTAGTATAATTTACCATTAGCTTGGTTAAATTGTAGTTAGTTTTATGAATTTATAATACAAATCATCCAATCTGTACAGTTATTTTTTCTCTCTAAATGTTGAACAATTTTTACAAAATTTTACAAAGAAAAAGAACTGGTACTTTCCATTTTTCCTGAAATTTAGAAATTTTCCTTAAATGTCATTAATAAATCATTGCAAATAATCACTCACCAAAGCAGAAATTTCAACAATTTCATAAAACTTTTAAAACAATAATATCATACAACAACAAACTGTTTGCACAATTTTCACTGCATTTCTGAATTTTTTGCTCACAATCCATTCTCAACTGACTATTGGAAGCCAATAACTAAAAAAGTTTAAAATCGTGTTCAAACTCAGCTTATTTACAGTGATTACGCTCCCTTCGACACGATTTGTTTATATTTTTGCAACCCCAAGGCTAAGAAATCAACAAAATGCTACAAATCGCTGGAATGTACTGTTCACTACCCAACAAAATCGCTGCTCAAATAACTACAACAATGGCATGTTCCACACAAAAAACTTCCAATCTTGTCCATCCATCAAGTTCACTTTATATTGAGTGCTTTTCAAATTTAAACGTTTAGTTTACATTCATTTGCTGGTTTATTCGGTGCTATAGTTCATTTTACCAGTTTATTCGGTATTCCCATTGTTATTAGGTTTTGTATTAACATATGAGACAGTGGTGGCCTACTAGTCAAGGTGTCAGACTTTGGAGCGGCAAGTCCCGGGTTTCAAATCCTGGACATTGTGAAAAATAAGCCACCGTTCTCCTGTAGATGGCTGTAGCAAAGTCCTCGCAGTAAAAATCTGCCACGAAACCACCTCGATTAGTGGCTCGCCATCCACGTTAAAAACTGTAAGGGCTCCCCTACACTTGTGTCTAATTGTAAGATCAAGACAGCTTTTGATTGAAATCTATATTATCTAGTTCTAAATGGTGTCGATATATATTTCTTAATACTAAATATTTTTGAAAACTCTCGTTTTTGTGAACAAAAAAAGTTTTGGAAATTGTTAATTAGCAATTTTTACAAAAATTAATAATTTGGTGTCTTTATAAAATGTTTGTAAATGAATAGAATTTTATGAAAGATGCAACCTCGAAAGTCAATTCTAATTCTAGAGTAGATAATGCATCTAGACTATAATAACACTAATAACACAATCAGACTAGATAATTAGGAGTTGAGTCGAGATGAAACTTAGATGAAGACCAAGTCTAGTCTATATAATCAGACTAGATTATTAAAAATCTAATCTAGATGAAACATTGAATAGTTGCTGACATTTAGTCATTTGAGATCTTTAACGACGCCAACTAGCCATTTCTTTCTCAGACTACCTACTGACCATTTACCAGTAGGTTCCCAGATAGTGATTTTTTTGTGTTTCTATCATCATCCATGCGGTATACCTGGCCTTTGATGAACCGTACGATATTTGCGCCAATTATTAGGGTATCCAATTCACTGTTGTTTATTCTTATTCTGTAGGATCCATATTGTTCTCTTTTCGGGCCATATATTTTTCGAGTATCGACCGCTCAAATACTTTTTTCTTTTCGACTTTGTGTCAAACTCCACATATCGCCTCCATATGTCACAATAGGTATTATCAGGTATAAATATATTCTTAGTTTTGATTTATTTGACAATATCTTCTAGAGTACGTGATTTTTGTTAGAATAGTACATTCTATTTGCGCTAGCAATTTTATCCTTTATCTTATATCCGACTATATTCATTTAAGGATGCTCCTAGGTATTTGGAGGCCAATACTCTTACAAAGTTATAGCTATTTATAAATAATCAGTCTGTTATTTGCCACTCATGGTTTGCTTGATGCTACCTTTTTTGCTTCTGATTTCAAGCACTTAAAGGTCTCTAGTATTGCTCGTTCTGTTCTGCCCATTATGGCTATGTCGTTGGCGTAGGCTCCAATTTGCTTAGACTTGATTATTGGTTTGCCTTATGAGTTTAATTTCTCAATTACAGTTTGTAGCGTTAAATTAAGCAGTCGGGTTGATAGGGAATCTCCCTGCTTTGCACAAATCTTGATATCGAATTTTTCGGTGTATTTTAAGTAATTTCATCGGTATTCCCATTCTTAGTAGGTTTCGTATTAACATATGCCTGTTTACAGAATCAAAGGCCTGCATGAAGTCAACAAACAGAAAGTGTATATCAAAGTTATATTCGTAGCCTTTCTCCGATATCTATTTTGCTTGATGTATCTAGTCTGTAGTTGAGTGGTTATGTCTAAACCCACATTGGTAGTCACCTAAAATGTCCTCTGCAGAGTTACATATACACTTGTATGCATTATACTGGACAGTATTTATATGGATATACTGGACAGTATTCGCTGTTCCAGAACATCAAACCATGAGGTTATGTAGGTGTAGTGAGCATTCACGTGTATTTATTTTTTCTTTGAACGCGCGATTTTTAACGCGCGACTTGTACCAAAAAAATACACGAGATTTTGGGCGGGGGGAAGCTAAACCTAATACCTCACCACGTATCACAGGGGCACCGGGGGGGGGAGGGGGGCGGTTTAAAAAGTTGATAAAAAAAGTCATATGATTAATGACGACCGCCCTATATGAAACCTTGAAGAGCAAGTTAAGTTTATACAATCAGACTTGAATATTACAATTCTAGTTTTGACAAAACCTTGAACACCAAGTGGGGTTTATAAAATCAGACTAGATTACTAAAAATCTAATCTAGATGAAACTCAAGACAAACTATTGCTACACTATACCTACAACTCCTTAACATTTTCCTTAATAATTTGAAAACTAATTAATTTTGTTTACAAATGTATACATAAGTTGGTAAATGTATATAGTTGTTCATCATCTTACTCTAACTTGGTTATGAGTTTGATAATTCTTGCGATTGTTGACTTAAGTATTCCGTTTGGATTTTTGTCGGCCCTTCCGTTAATTAATCTAGCATAGTGTCCTAGCATCCAGTACACTCAAAGTTTCTTTATTAAATCTTCGCAAGCTTTGTTTTTATTTGCAAGTATCCTATAAATGCGTAGCCTCATTTATCCAATTTCGGAGGAGCCAATTTTTTGGGTTTAATCTTAGTTAATTAGTAACCTACTTAATTAGTTATTTAGTAGACAATTTAATGTAAGTGATAAATTTTCATCTTTAAAGATACAATTAAATCTTCTTCATAAAACCTTAATAGTAAACAGCGCTGTATAAACCACAACTTTAAATGTAAATTTAATTAACTCGACGAACAACTCCGTAAAAAGGACTGATAGAATTCAAAATATGTATATAATTCCAGACTGGAAATATAAAATGGTACTTAATAAACTTGTAGTACTTGTCTTTCTTCGTATTATAATTTAGGCATGTTGTAAAATATTTCTCTGTCCGGTACAATAATTCAAATAACTAGTGGAATTTGCTAATTAGTATTATAAAAGAGAAAACTGCCTCTTAAAAGGGGGTGGGGGGCTTTAAAAGTTGATAAAAAACGTCATATGATTAATGGACGACCCCCTATATGAAACCTTGAAGGGCAAGTTAAGTTTTTACAATCAGACTTGATTATTACAAATCTAGTTTAGATGAAACCTTGAAAACCAGGTGTGGTTTATAAAATTCAGACTTAACTAAAAATCTAATCTAGATGAAATAAACCTTGAAGATCACAACAAACTATTGCTACACTATACCTACAACTCCTTAACATTTTCTTTAATAAATTGAAAACTAATTTTTTTTTTACAAATGTACATAAGTTGGTAAATGTATATAGTTGTTCATCATCTTACTCTAACTTGGTTATGAGTTTGATAATTCTTGCGATTGTTGAGTTTAGTATCCCGTTTGGATTTTTGTCGGCCCTTTTGTTAAGTAATCTAGCATAGTGTCCTAGCATCCAGTAAACTCAGTAAAGTTTCTTTATTCAATCTTCGCAAGCTTGGTTTTTATTTGCAAGTATCGTATAAATGCGTAGCCTCATTTATCCAATTTCAGAATATCCAATTTTTTGGGTTTAATCTTAGTTAATTAGTAACCTAGTTAATTAGTTATTTAGTAGACAATTTAATGAAAGTGATAAATTTTCATCTTTAAAGATACAAATAAATCTTCTTCATAAAACCTTTATAGTAAACAGTATGAACCACAACCGCTGTATAAACCACAACTTTAAATGTAAAATTAATTAACTCGACGAATAACTCCGAAAAAACGACTGATAGAATTCAAAATATGTATATAATTCCAGACTGGAAATATAAAATGGTACTTAATAAACTTGTAGTACTTGTCTTTCTATGTATTATAATTTAGGCACGTTGTAAAATATTTCTCTGTCTCGCACAATAATTCAAATAACTAGTGGAATTGGCTAATTATTATTATAAAAGAGAAACCTCCCTCTTTTATGGCAGTAATTATCGTTAATTATCTCTAATCAATGTAATTCATCCACATAATTAACTATATATATATATATATATATATATATATATATATATATATATATATATATATATATATATATATATATATATATATATATATATATATATATATGTGTGTGTGTGTGTGTATTGTATTGTTTTCTCGGGGATTCCGCGTTGATGCTGAGGGTTGGCTCTGAAAAGAACCGGATTCTCGACGTTTCGGCGAACTAACATTCGCCATTCTCAAGAGATATATGCGAGATATATGCGTTACTGCATGAACACGAGAGACGATTCCTTGAGACTGCCCCCAGCATGGCGACCGATCATATCCACCCTCAAAATGCAATCCCAGACACCCCAGACTCATGTACGACCAACAAAACAAACAAACAACCGAACCGAAGCACCGCACACAACACGCATGACCCGAAGCCAGACAGCTATAAGTAGTCGCATCGCACGAACGAGCTCTCAGTATGCGTCTAACGGTTGACCCGTACGGACGCATATATCTCTTGAGAATGGCGAATGTTAGTTGGCCGAAACGTCGAGAATCCGGTTCTTTGCAGAGCCAACCCTCAGCATCAACGCGGAATCCCCGAGAAAACAATACAACACAGGTATCTATCCGCGAAAACCTCAAATACAACATATATATATATATATATATATATATATATATATATAAATATATATATATATATATATATATATATATACATATATATATATATATATATATATATATATATATATATATATATACATATATATATAGTTTTTTAGTTTATTATAGTTTTTCACTGATTAGAGATAATTAACGCTAATTAGTAATTGCATATATTGCATATTTGGGTAGGCTCATGCATGTTTTATCAAAAGCTGCATATTTATAATTCTTTTTTTTTTTCTGGAAATACATACCGACCACCCACAAGATTACTACTAATTTACCATTGAAAAAGTTAAATAATGTTAATTTTAATTCATTTTTACAAAAATATTGTAAATATGATATACCTGACCTGAGCACCTTAAGAAAAAATTGTGTAAATTCTTATTATATTCAAACAAATTGGACAACTACTCGGCAATAATTTTGTTTATTTAATCGCAAATGAAAGTATTGACAAATGTGGCCGTTCAATATGTGGCTGTGGGGGAATTGTAGATATGATTTTCCAAAATGTTCTTCATGAAGAATCCCTATTAACAAATGGGCAATAATTTTACAACATTTTTGACGACGCGAGATATATCAAGCGAGACTTCATCACTTCATTATATACGCAATAGACGCAAAATAGAAAAACTATTATTTTGGATCGTTGTCTATTTTTAATGTAATCGTTAAAATCGTTGTAAAAAAACTGCAAAATTTTCAATTTTTTCATTCACACATTTTTTTTCTAATTATTGCCCATTTGTAAATGGGGATTATTCATGAAGACCATTTTGGAAAATCATATTTAATTTCATTGAAACTACTTGAAAAAAACTAATCATTTAACAATTACCCGATTTGTACAAGAAGGTTTAACAAATTTCTTTTTACCCTGTGAAAAACTTTTACTTATGTTGTTACATACATGATGCAGTTCAAAACAATTTTTTTTTTATTGTAAAATTATTATAATGTAACACAATATTATAACACAACCTGTTTAGTTTACCGTCTAAATTGTGTAGCGATAGAGGATACTAAGAATCGATTTTTCGTTGTTAACGATTTAATTAGTAATGTCAAAAAAACATTATTAAAAGCCCCTTTGAGAGTCCAGTTTTATAAGGAGCGACTTCCGAATATTCAATTGCCTCCTGAATCTATAATTACCAGATGGGGTACGTGGTTAGATGCAGCAAATTTTTATTCTGATAACTTTGCAGGTATTAAAGATATAATTCTTGAAATCAGTGATTCTAGGGCCGTTTTGGAAAATTGCAAAAAAATTGTTAATAGTACCGATTTGCCCCAGCTCCTTGCATTTATTAAGGCAGACTATTGCTTCGTTTCAAACTCTATTATCTCTCTATAAATTTCGTTTTTGTAGTGCATAACTCTCTATATATTTAGTTTTTGTAGTGCATATAATCCGCCCTTTAGTAATTAGCCTTCTACAGAAATCGGCAGAAGTTTAAACATTAACGCTTCTAAAGATGTGAGAACGTGAATATTGTGCCAGATGCGTGCTGGTTGTCCTAGAACTATCTAATAGAGTGGCAAATAGTGTCTTTGACTTTTTGTTCTATGCAATCGAAATGATATCATTGGAAGAGTCCGTGTAAATTTCTTTACAGCCACAGGATTTCTAATTTAAATTTGACAGCAATCCAATATATCACCGACATTTTGCAACTGGCTAGGTAGTATATCCGAACGAATTTTAAAAATATTTATTATAACTTTTATATTTTTATTATAACTTTTGCAATTGAGATTCTCGACAAATCAACGAGTATTATTCTCAGCATATTTTTATCTATTGTTATGCACATATAAAAAGTCATAGGTACTTTTTTGTTCAAGTATTAAGTTTAGATTTGTAATTGGTAGACCGTAGTTGTTTTAACGCAAAACCTTTTAAAAAACGACAAAGTGCGTGTCGGGCCACGCGAAATGTAGGGTTCCGTAGTTGCCATTCTTACTCTTATGACTTAGGACTCAAATGTGTAAAAAATCCATAACCCATATCTTAACGTTAACGCTGACGTTGATGTAACGTTGACATAACCGAAAATATGTTGTTTAAATGAAGCGGTTGCAGCTAGATTTGTTAAATTTTATAAGTTAGTCGACTATTACTCGTAAACTAATAAAGCCTACTTAGCTGTTTGTGTAACTTTTAATATATATATATATATATATATATATATATATATATATATATATATATATATATATATATATATATATATATATATAAAACCAACAATTTCCTTCAGTGTGGTAACGTACACCTTTCTTCTCCTTTTCACATATTCTGCATGGTTTTTGTTTTTCTATTTTTTTTCATTTTATTTTGCATCATCAGAGGTACATGGGTACATCTTTTCTTTCTTATACCAACTGTTTGTTTTCATTAGGTGTTCTAGACCTCTTATTTCATTAAAAATATCTTCGGTCTCTTTCAATTTGCTTCGGTCTATTCTATCAAATATGTGATCTGGAAGTCCCACAGCAATTAAATCAATCAACATGAGCTTGACCACTGATTTGTTTATTTCTAATAAAAGTTTTTCTTTTTCTAGAGCATACTCTAATAAGGAACCATAAATATATTTAACCCTCCGTTTGGCGCATGGGTCCAGCTAGACCTTTTGCGATTTCATTTATTTTTTTTAATATAATTCTAATTGAGCTAACGACTTAAAATTCCTTGACTTTTCCTAAAATTTTATTAACTTTCATTTAAAAAAAAAGGATACATACACAATAAAGAAATTGATTTTATTGTTTGTGATGAAGAAATTATAACCGGTAATAATGCCATTGCAGATAGTTTTGTAACTTTTTTCACGGATATTGGTGTAAACAGCAAATAAAATTAATGCTCCTGCTAATAATATTGCAAAAAATGTTAAATATAATTGTAATAGTATATTTTTATTGCCAACCAATGAAACAAAAATCGAAAAAATTATACATGACATGAAAGATAAAGCTGGAGGTGTTGATGGTATTAGTAGTAAAACACTTAAACATATATCTAAGGATATTAGTAAACCTTTAGAACACATTTTTAATATATTCATTAATAAAGCTATTTAGCCCAATTCACTCAAAAAAGCTGAAATTATAC
The DNA here is from genome assembly GCA_944588485.1 of Phosphuga atrata. Classification (NCBI taxonomy): domain Eukaryota; kingdom Metazoa; phylum Arthropoda; class Insecta; order Coleoptera; family Silphidae; genus Phosphuga; species Phosphuga atrata. Next base: position 32,856,899 of record OX155898.1, read on the forward strand.
CGATTCATAAATCTGGTGACAAGCACCTAACTACTAACTATAGACCAATCTCTCTAATTTCAAACTTAGCTAAAATCTTTGAAAAAATCATTTATACCAGACTTTATGATTTTTGTGAACGAAATAAATTAATCTCAATCAATCAATATGGGTTTATGAAAGGTAAAGGAACGAATGATGCTCTAGTTTTTACATCAAATTTTATATATGATAAGATTGATAAGAATTTGCCAACAGTCTTAGCTTTCTTAGATCTTGCTAAAGCTTTTGACACTGTTAATCACCAAATATTGTTGGACAAACTCTGGAGATGTGGAATTAGGGGTATTCCTCACCAATTGTTGGAAAATTATTTGTCCAATAGAACTCAGAGTGTCAAAGTGAACAATTGTGTAAGTGAAACTAGAACGGTTAGAGTTGGGGTTCCACAAGGTACTGTATTGGGTCCGCTACTCTTTATCCTCTACTTAAATGATGTTTTACCGAATAATGCTATAGATTCATATATATGCTGATGATATGGTTATTTTGAGTTCTGGAAGGAACTGGAATGAAGTTAGAACTCGACTATCTGTATGGCTTAATAATATTGATATATGGCTCAGGGGAAATCAACTGTCACTTAATATAGATAAATCAAGTTTCATTACTTTTGGTAGTTACGCTGATAGTCTTCCAATAGATTTCAGCCTGTATATTAATCACAAACCTTTGACAAGGGTTGATAACTGTAAATACCTAGGTTTGTTTTTTGGCTCATGACTCAGGCACATGAAATGGGATAAATATGCAACTGAATTGTCAAAAAACTCAAATTTTTGACTTTCTTATTTTATAAACTTAGTCAATCACTTGATAATTCAGTTTTAAAAATGATATATCATGGTCTTTTTGAAAGTGTAATTAATTATGGCATTGCTGCTTGGGGTGGTGCTTATAACAATTCTATTAAACATGTAATTACCATGCAGAACAAAATAATTAAAAAAGTGAGTCTAAACAAGGAAAATGAATTGCCTTTAGAAATAAGAGATGCTTTTATTGTCAATGCATTGACTTACTACTATCAAGACTGTAAATATCTTTATTTAGATCGGTCTGCTATTACGAGATCAAAGTTGTTATTACTTCCAAAAATTAACAAAACTATAAGTACTAAAAATGCCTACTACGTAGCAATAAAATACTTCAATAAATTACCGAATACCTTGAAAATTTAAATTGTTCTGCTAAACTGTTACAAAAAAGTTAACTAGTTGGATAAGAACCTGCCATATGGTAACTGTATAAGTAATGAAACTTCTATTATGACGACTACTTTATTTGCATGGCACTGTACCATATTACTTTGTAATTTTTTGTAATTTGGTAAATTTTGTATTTTTGTAATTTGTATTTATCTATAATCTTAATTTTAGACTAAGAATTTTAATTTAATTATATATATATACATATATATATATATATATATATATATATATATATATATATATATATATATATATATATATATATTGTACTGGCTCTATGTACAGGTGTTCACACACCTCTATAGAATTGTAATACCATAAATAAATAAATAAATCAAATATCGTACAAGGGTAATAATTACAAGGATATGGATTTGAATATACTTCAGTTTGGCACATGTGGTCTGTCCGGACCCATATATATTTTATATAAAATAAAATGTATTTTGAACATTTTAGCGCGTTTTTTTAGTTCCTCTATATCTCACGCCAGCCCGAGGCGTGCCTTCGAGCTTTCGTCTTACTCGTATATCGATCACCCTTTCTGTATCACCCGAATATCACCCGAATCTGAAAAATTCCGATAAAAAACCAAGAGTTTGGAGAGAGCTAACGAGCACTGAATTAGATGCATTTATTGGTGTACTTTTGTCCGCTGGAGTTTCACAAAATAACATGCAAAAATCATAAGTGCTTTGGCATACAGACGGCCTACCCATTTTCCGATCAGCTATGTCGATTCCTTGGTGCGTCTATTGGTGCGATTCCTTGCATTGCTACGATATATCCGTTTTGATGATAGGCGTACACGTTCATTTCGGCAACGAATTGACAAAGCCGCACCAATTCTTCTTCTTCTTCTATCGAATAGGCCTACTTTGGACCACGCTTGTTCAACTGTTGGGCTTTGACCTTTGCCCAGTACTGTCGTATCTTCTGCCGGTGTAACTAACTCCTTTCTCTCTTCTGTCCAGGGGGTACCTTTCCTTCGCGGTTTTTGCTGAAATCCACGGACTTCCTTTAGGGTGCGTCTCACAGACTGTCTGTTTTTGAGATCTGTTATTCCCAGTTCTTTAATATTCTTCTCGGTCTCTGTCAACCAAGTGGTACGAAGCCACACCAATTCGTGATATATGGAATTTTTTGAATGAAAATCTTGCGAAACACGATTATTCGAATGAAAACTTTACGGTTGATGAACAGCTATTTCGATACCGTGGCAGAACAAAATTTACTCAATACATACCATCAAAACCATCAAAATATGGCATCAAAATTTGGTGGGCATGCGATTCCAAAACAAAATATCCGTTGCAAGGAAAATTATACACAGGCCGTGAAGATGGAGAAAAGCGTGAAACTAAACAAGGTGAAAATGTATTGCTGGAGTTAGCAAATCGGTATAGTAACACTGGTCGTACAGCTATTGCTGACAATTTTTTCACCACATTGGAAGGAGAAAACCGACTTGCTAGAATTGGCATTGCTTTTGATGGCACAATTCGATACAATAAAAAATGTGTTCCTGAAAAAATGAAAAAGAGTCATTCACGTCCTGTTCTTTTATCTCATTTTGGATTCCATGATACGGTTTCCATTTGCAGTTACGTGCCAAAAAAAAATGGGCCGTAATTTTACTTTCCATCGTGCACTACACCAAAAATTGTGTCGGATTGGCAATGAAACCAGAAGCAATTTCATTTTAAAATGCAAATAAAGCCGGTGTCGATTGTATGGATCAAATGGTCACCCATTTCACGACGAAACGCCCAACAAGACGATGGACTTAGGCATTTTTTTTCAATATGTTGGATGTGATGGCATTGGCTGAATTTGCATTTGCAAAGAAGTAGATAGACTAGACAAATCTGATGCAAGGCGAAATTTTCTAACTAGGCTATCTAAGTCATTGGTTGTTCCAAATGTTGAAAATAGAATAAACAACGTTAATATTATCAAACAATTTCCTACTCGTTCGGCAGTTGAGGCGTTTTTTGACCATCCAATAGCCGTAAGTATTCAAATGAAATTACTTTTGCTTCATTTCACTTCCATTTTAAATTTACTTTTATTTCATCTATATGATATATAATTTCAGTGGTGTTTCTTTCGTTGCTACATTCCAGATTCCAGCACATGTATTTGAAAATCAACCTGGCCCGAGTACAATGGATAAAAAGAGAGGATGGAAACTTTGTTCCCAAGGAAGCGAAAAATTGCGGCGTAAAACACGTTTCTTTTGCACTAAATGTTTGGAGCCTGTGTGCCAACAAAACTCAAAAGTTTTAATTCAATCAATATCAATTCAATCAATAATTACACTTGCTTCACTTGCACGAATTTATAAGTAGATAAGTGTATATAACAAATAAAATAGACAGAAATAAAGTGTAAAATGGATAAAAAAAATTCTTAATTTTTAAAGATTAAATTCTTTGGTAAAATTTTTTCACCTGAATAGGTAATTACACTTAAGCGAAAGCCACTATGAGAAAAAAAAACAATATATAACTACATGCTATATATATATATATATATATATATATATATATATATATATATATATATATATATATATATATATATATATATATATATATGCAATATTCCATATGGTTGTATGGAGTTATATAGGGGTCTGGCCAGACCACATGAGCCAAACCAAAGGTTAGCGGACCATGTGCTAAGCGGAGGGTTAAATTCAATGGCGTATTTCACAGGAGTCTAACCTTTAACTGCATGGGTATCATAGAATATTTTCTTCCATTTTCCCCAATCAGAGTCCAATGTATATTTTACAAGCATTGAACTGTACCAGTCGGTACATGAGCCTTTTAAAAACAGTCTTAAAATTCCAATTTTATCTATATCTTGGGTTATACTGAACCGTGTACATTCACTTTCAATGGTTTCCATCCATTGTAATACATTATTATTCGCACCATTAAATGTTTCAAGGACAATTTTTTCAAATATCTTTTTTTTGGTAATTACTTCTGATTTTGGTTGCTTATTTGTTTTTGTTTGGAGATATTTTTCTTGTTCTTCTGATATCCATGGAAGTGTATATTCCCATCTTCATCTTTATATTCTTTCAAAGTATCAGTGTTCAAAGTAATGCAAACTCTTCTTAGTACCCCTTTTTGTTAGAGTTGCTTTTACTTTTTTAAAAGCAGCTGTATTCTTTAGCTTTTCATGATGTGCAATGTTTTCAAACTCAGGTGGCATATTGAAAATCTCTTTGTCTTCCGTCTCAATTGAGGTTATAGTAATGACATTAGTTTTCCCCTCAGTGGCCAATGCCTTGACTATGAATTCAAATCCTGAGCTTTTCCATTTCTCTTGAAATATCCGAAAAAAAAATGTTTTATAATATGTTTTCTATAGTCCCAAGCTTCGTAGAATTAAAAACGAAATTGCGTTTCTCTATAAGAATAAGAGTATTTATTTACAATAGTTGTTACAATGATTTATCTTACCTAAAAGAATAAGAGAAACAAGATTTAAAGTTTCTAATTCAAGTAATAACTAGTTTTACAAATTTATAAATTATTCACATTTAATTATCTGTTGTGTCAACTGACGTTTAGTCCGTTTCATCAATTGTCGGTCGTTCCATAGAGCGGCTGATTCAAACTTAAGAAAACTAAAGACATCAGTATATGAGTGTCATGTTTTCTTTACATATATACTACTATTTGTTCACATATCCTATATCATATCATAATATGTCACAAGCGGATCCCTCAATCGAAATATTGTTTTCACAAACCTGTAATGTTTTTGAAAGACCTATCCAACGACACCCCACACCATGGGGTAGACGAGAAAAAAAAGTCCCCACTTTACGTGGAGAGGAGCTACCCTAAAAAAAAATTTTTACCACTTTGTCGGCGTGACTAATCTGTAAATCCGTTCCCAATTACAGCTTTCTATTTCTAATTGACTCTGAACTAAACTGCGGACGGACGGACGGACATATCGAAACTATAAGGGTTCACTGTTGATAACAACGGAACCCTAAAAATCCACGATTGACTATAAATCTATATTATTAGATATTAAATTATTTAAATATAAATTAAATATAAATGATGAATTTAATTTATAACAAGTTAATGCTTTATAAAAAACATCATATTAACCTTTACAATTGAAATATAACTGGTGTAAACAGAGCTAACTCGGTTATTATCAAAGCTATCGTAGACTCGTTAGTCCTATTATTGACCAGCTAAATAATATATTCATTTTTTTATACGAAACCCACACGTAATTCTAAACTCCAAAGATATACAAAGGGATCAAAGGGTTTATCTAGTTATATAAATCTTTGTGACGATTTTAATTTAACTTCTCGTTTGTGAAACGTGATGGCTTGTCCTTCATTAAAACGAAACAAAAATATACAATACGTTTTTTAAACGCAAGCAAATCCTCCCATTTTTTTTTAGTGTAGAAACCGTGTTTTGCTGTGTAATTATTTCAGTTGATGGTTGAGAATATTCATGATATTCCTAAACACCCAAGCTCATTTGATATATCAGAATTATACTTGCAAAAGGCTTAACTAACACATCTATCAAAGCACATATACCCATAACGTGTTTCACAAAGTTATAAAAAATCATAGAATTTGTTTTTTTTCACATATGTATTGATTTATAAAGAAACCTATATTTCAAATCTGAAAAGAGGTTTTTAAATAGGATTGAGTATTCATTTTAAGTCGAATTTTCATATTATTCAATTTTTTTTAATGTAGAATGACTTCATCGAATTTTGTTTTCCCACAAACATACCTAGGGTAGATGTACCGTTTGTGGCCACTTTAAGCGATTTCGTATCTTTAATTAAAAATTAAATCAATTTAGACAAAATATTTAATAACAGGAAATTAATAAATCATATCTTAAGCAGGTTCGAGTGTAACTAGTGAGTCAAAATAGTGCATGAATTTTTCTATATTTCATATTATCCTAATAGTTGTTAAAATTCATTATTTTTATTTATAATAACATGACAAATTTCAAAATTGGTAATTATTATTTATTTAATAAAATGAAGTTATTAAATGACTTCATTATTTTTGACTTATAAGGTGACATAAAAAGATCTGGCAACATCAGGGTTATGGGTCGAATGGTTGTTTAGGGATCAGAATTTTATTAGCCCAAGATGTTGGCCGAAAACCTGAAATTAGCAAATGACAAAAAATTATAGATAATCTATGTAAAAAGCTGGAGTGTATTCTATCAAGTTGTTCAACAGTCGTTCAAAATGTTTCCATGTTTTTCTTTTCTCTCACAATCAGCTGTTATCGCGACGATGCCTATCTGTCATGTGAATTACTGTCGATAAACAAGATACAAAAAAAAAAAAAAACTTTAATTTTTTAAATAATTACATCGGGTACATCACAATGCTTTAATGTTATCTTGTTTTAATATTATCTAAGTTTATTGGAATTAGTTTTTTTTTTCCTTAAAGTGGGGAAATTAATATCGAAAAAAATAAATAAAGACGTGACGGAAGCTTGTCGGCCATAGGAACCTGTGTATAAGATTCGAAAAAACATAAACTAAATGGAGGTTCACTTGTATAAAAAGTTTCAAAGCTTAAACTTAAAAAAAATATTCAACTGGGATTCGCTCGAACGTCCTTAAAATTATTAGTAATCGAATTATTATAAGAAAAACCCCTTAATATACATTTTTCAATAAAAAAATTAAATGTCTATAAGAATGCCTATTTCACCAGTTATAGGCCATAGAAGCACAATTTTTGGCCATTGGTTGTACCAGTTTTGGTCGAATGGAGAAAAATTTTTGTTGGGCGAGGTTTTTATTAACTTTTACTTAATTAATAATCAATATATCAATTTATTTTCTATACGTTTGAACAAAATTTAATAAATTTGTTATAAATAACAAACTTTTACTCATTTTTAAATTTTTATGGTAGCTAATTGTTTTTTACTTTTTTCTTATTTTCTTGCTGCACCCTTTATCTATTTTTTCTTCCCTTTCAATTTTTGAAACCTAAATCATACATTTGGAACTTACCATCAGTTTCCCAAACAATATCTGCAGCTCTTGCTTTTTTGAAACGCTGTAAAAGGTCGGTATCTATTTTGCTATCGTGGTATTATCAATGTCTTATCAATTACCAAGTCATTCGAAGTACTTGGAGTATTTTGTTCATTTGTTGCAATGCATTTACTGTAATTTAGAGCGTTTGCATCAAGTGGATATAAACCACAAGCTGTAAATCTATTCTTGATCACATCAGTAAAGTCTTTTCACTAATAAACTTGGAGTTATTGAATATCTGTATTTTCTATGCGCCAACTGCGCATCAAATTTTTTTGTTTCAAAGGAAAAAATATGGAAGAAAGGAGAAACGATACGTCCTGGTTTTGTAAAATATGTGAAGGGAAACAGCATAGGATAATGTGTTTTATTTTTGAAAAATTTACTCAACTGGATAGACATAATATGTTTCTGCATATATTATATGAGAAACATGGCCATCTAAAAATCAATTACAGTAAGTGGCATTTTACTCTACTTAAGAAATGGGTCAGAAATATCGGTAAAATATTCGAAAAATTTGTCATCCATCCATTTTCAGAGTCTCTTATTCCCCAACCTTCTGGAGCAGAATCAACACATATTATGTAATTTTTCATATTCAAAAATAGTCAGTGATGGTACAAATTCTCGCGTTAACATTCTTGCGTTAACATTGAATAGAGGGTTAATATTTTATATTTCATTGTACATTTTTTTTCGCTACACCATACACAGATTTTCCGCATTCTGTCAAAAACAAGCCCACTTTTTGGTGCTAAATGTACTGCGGTCTCGTCCATATTAAAAGAACGTCGAGGTTTTTCGAGAATCTTAATATCAGTTCCAAGTTCTTCTGCCACATCAGAAAACCAAAATCATATAACATTTTCAGTAACGATTTCTCGAGCTCTGCAAAGGTGTGCAGCTGTTTTCTGCCCTATACGTGGAAGATGGCGATTAAGAAAACCTTCAAACCTTTTCCTTCCCGGAAGATTATTTTTAAAAATAATCTTCTAGAAGCTTCTGCTTCCTCTAATTGTTTTACAGAATGAATTAAAAATATTTGTATATAAGAAAACCCTTCCTACTAGTTCCTAATAACCATTCCTATAATTTATCTTCACTACTGCGACCGAGTATAGATTCAGCACCAGCTAGACCCGATGTTTCTGGTACTTTCCCTCGGATTTTATTACGTAACGTGGTTACTTAATTTTGTATAACTTACTAGCTGCTGCAATAGCGCTTCCAGTTTTGATCAAGTTCAGAGCCTTTTTTAAGTCGGCGTTTGGTAATTCTTAAATTTTTACAGCGGTCTTCTTTATCCTGGATGGCATATCTAAACTATACAAATAGGATGTTTGCGACCGTTAATTCCTGGTAAACCATACTTAGACTTTTTGTACTAATGTGGCATGAGAATTAATAAATGAATAAGAAATACGTGAACGATGTGAAATAATTATATATGATGTCCAAAACTGGATAACGTATGCACCACTTGTGGCCATGGTAAGACCAAAAGCAGCGCTTGCATGATTTTTCTGTACCAGTTGTAGGTATGTAGTATTTTATTCATATTTATTTATATTTTTATCATTTATTATTCATCATTATTTTACGGTTTTGCAGTATGTTGTAGACCATCCAAGAAACTCGATTCGGCAAGCCTTGAGTTGAATTTAAAATATAATTCGATACGAAAAATTTTGATTTTTGAAAAGAACGTTATCACGATTATAAACTGTAGCTTTTAAATGCTGCATTTGATAATGCAGCTCGATCAACATCAACATCGAATGATTACTTATGTTGCCCAAGTGATAGTAAAGATATAAATCAACGACAATTTTCAGTTTCTTCAGCATGGGCTGTTGACGGACGAAAGCCGTTTTTTGGGCTGCTGAAACTCTACATTGACACAAGGACACTTTGGAATTAACGTTCGGTGTGGTATTTTTAATGGGCATTATTTCAAATTTTCAGAAAGGTGTTTTACATTGTGAGCGATATTTGCAATTTTTTCAAGAATTGATGTGGTCCCAGGATGACGGTACTCCACCGTATAAAACAAGAATTGTAGACGTTGCTGCGAAAAGAGATAACTCAATTTTTTCATGAAAATGACTTTTGCCTGCCAAACCATAAAGTCGACTATTCTTCATCGTTTGGTACAAGAACGACACAAATACATCCAATACCATTCTTACTACAGCGTTGAATGTACTTATTCCCTAGCATAGTTTGGAGGAAGAAGAGGTATTCTCCGGATGTATCTCCATTTTGCTCCAAACATAGTATAAGGCTGGTGGGTACGAGAACACCACAGCTGTTAATAAATTATTAGTCAACAAAAACGCGCTTGTGCACAAAGCGGCAGTTGCCGCACCTATTGCTTATTGAGAAGTTTGAACAGCCAATTTTGTGAAAACAATAGTAAAGATAAGTGATTTAAGTGAAGTAAATGAGCTCTTAATTTCTGGTTCTTCAGACACTTATGAACCTGGCGAAACTAGTGAAACTGCAGATAGCGAAACAGAAAGTGAGGTTACCGTTCCATTGAATGAAAGTATAAAGAAGAGTTCATAAAATAGTATAAAGAACAGAAAAATAATGTAACTGGAAAAGAAATATTAGGAATTAATACTGGCATCAGGTTTGGCACAAAAATATTTTTCTTGCTCTCTATATTAATATATTTAATTTCCTTATTTGGGTTTGGCGCATAGTAACTATAATAATCAACCTAAAAGCCCTAGAGTCGAGCGCCTTGTCAATTCAGAAAAAAGTGTTTTCATAGTTTTAGCAAAATTCAAAGCTATTGCTGATAAAATTGGACAAGACCGTAATCTACTACCGGTAATATCTCATATCATGCTCCGGTTCGTTTTTGTCCAACAAATAATAGATACCGACCTTGCGTCGGTGAATTTAAACATAGAATTCGAATTGGAAACACTTCTATATACTCCAACCGATGAGAGAATGCAGATTTACTGCGCCGATGTATGAGGGGTAAGAGACGCGCCGAGGTACGAGCAGGTTAATTTGAGTTAAGAAAGATGCGTCACTTTTTGAAAGATGGACAACTAAACTCCGCGCGTTCGGAATAATGTGGGGATATGTGCAGAACAACGCTAAACTCATCGAGACGAGATGCATTCTCTCGCCGGTACGAGTATAGGTGTTTATAAAATAGCTTTTTATGACATCCATGGCATTTCAAAAGTGGAGCTTGTAGCAAGAACATTGTCAGTTTCAAATGAAATAACGTCACCTGATGAGCTTTGAGGAAAGCATAATATAAAATCAAACGAACTTACCTTAAGTGAAGTTCGATTGTAATTATATGAGAGTCTCGTTCGAGATGATTACATGGCACATGTTCAGAGTTCCAAAATTTTTGGGCTCCCTGCATTACCCACACTTCATATAGTTTAACACTTATGTCGGTACCCGGGTACCCTTTTGCATATTCTTACTTACATATTCTTACTTACATATCTTTTTTATTTAAAGAAAAAACATCAAATCCTTTCAGATCCTCGTTATTGGAGTCTATTGACATCGATTCAAATACATAAATAATAAAATGTGCCAAAAAATATATAAACTTTTTGGACTTAAAGTCAAATACCCCGTTGTCCAATACCCGGGGTACCCGGGTACCCATATATAAATAAATAATTAAACTTATTTCTAGGGATAAAAAATATTACTTAATATATAAATAAACGGATTTATTTAACTTTTAATTAATTTTATTATAAAACTTATTATAAATTATACATAAAATATTTTTATATTCAATTTATTATTGCCAACATGCGTCACATTTTACAATTGCTTTGGAATGTTCATCGCAAACTGGTTTGTTACATTCTTTACACGATTTTCGCGTTTTTTTCTGCGTTTTTTTATAGACATCCTGGTAACAAATATGACATGATCCTACAACATTATATCCACACCAATGTTTGGTTTATTATGACACTGAAAAATTTCTGGTTTATTTTCTGGTCTTCGCTTCAAATCTGAGTGCATCGTAGATAGAAGTATAACAACTTTCTTTTTTTTAGGAACATAAGAGCATAGAGTAACTTTTTCATGAAACCCAAATAGAGAAGAGAATTCTTCACGATCTTTAGATGCTAGCATGTCTACTAGAATGTATTTTTTTTTTCAATGTTCCTACAATTGTTAGGATTTCATACAATAAATGCTTTGCTGAAGGTAAAGTAGTAAAAAAATATCCTTTGTAATATTTCTTCCGGATCCTTTATATTTGGCAGCTAAATCTTTTACTCCCTTTCACTCTTTTGCCTTAATTTACTTCATGGCCAGTTGTTATTTTGCCAATGTAAATTTGACCTTTCAATGGATATGAATTTTTGGCGTCGCATATCCACCATATTTTGATCCCATACTTTGCCCACCCGGCGGTTTTATTTATAGAAATAGGGTTTTTCGGGTAGTGTAATACTCTATGGGTAATCCCGAGTTGTAATGTGAAAGTCTCCGGGTATTAAAATTATTTTATTGAATGAAAAACCCATGCGGGTACACGGGTACCCGGGTATTGAACAACGTAGTAACGACTGGGTATTGACATAAGTGTTAAAGCTTATTTTAATATTAAGGAATTTAGCTCGTATACAGAAGACTCTTTAATCGGGTTGGGAAAACTTTTACGAGAGGAAAAGGAGGGAGCGGTGTAATCATCTCGAACGAGACTCTCATATAATTACAATCGAACTAAGGTAAGTTCGTTTGATTTTCAATGATATTTCGAGTCTCGTACTTCAAGATTACATTGTAGATGTTTAGAGCAAATTGTCTCTATAATTCAATGTATTATAATTATTAACATTTAAATCCTTTTATAACAACGAGCTTAATTCGAACTATTTTTATCCAATACCAACACATTTTTCCAAAAACCTTGAATGAATGAATTTTGCACTTGCAGTGCATTTAATTATGCTTACGTCTAGGCCATTTTGCTGAGTTTCAATGAATTGGTTTAAACCTTCCAGATTTAATATAGATCTTTTAGCTCCATCAGGTTTTGAAACAAGGAAGTACGGTGATAAACATTGGCATACTACAAGTTCACATTCGACATTATTGCCTATTGACATTATAGCTAATATTTTTTCAAATTCAATCTCTTAATAATCTTTCATCTACCTATGAAAATTGGATATCCTTAGTAAAGCTCAGAGATTGAGGAGGATAGGTATGAAAAGAAATTTCATACATCATTATGCAATTTAAAATACATGCATCACTTGTGACCTCTTTCCATTCCTTGCAGAAAGTCTTTAATAGGTTTAGAAGGGAATGAAGAAATGCCCTTCTAACTGAAGAGATCTGATAATGCAATTGTGATACAACTTTTCCTGTATCGGCCAGCTTTTCTAAGAGTTCTAAACGATCTAATGGTTGCTCTTCATCATTTAAAATCATTTTAATGCTCTGACTCAAGGCAGACAAGGCTGAACCAGCTAGATTTTGTTCAGCAACGAACTGTTGCTATTTAATCTCCCTTTCGTTTAGAGTTGATGAGATTTCTGAAATTGACTCGTGATGAATAATACCACAATGTGCATATTTGTCAATTAAACCCATTTTTATCTCCCTGAATAAACCAAGTCATCTACAAATAAAAAGGATTTTTTCCCTGATAATGCCAGATGATGGTTCATAGCACTAGTGCCTCCTACGTGCAAAAGTCACTAGCCTTGTGCGCCCATCAAGACTCATACAAATTGAGTACAAGATGTCCTCTAAATTTAAATAATATAAAATATCATTTAACCTTTTAAAAGAAAAGGACATTTTTTCTCTGATAATGTGCAAAAGGCACTAGTTGGGTATGCCCATCAAGACTCACACAAGCTGAGTACATGATGTCGTGTAATTTAAAATTATATGAGATATCATTCAACCTTTTAATCATAAATACCTGTAATATTTGTTTATTTTATCGGCTAAGCCTTCAACCATCTCCGCAGTCTCTTATTAGTTTCTTCCTCTTCCCTGTCTCCTGTTTTGCACGTAAAGCCTAAAAACAGTTTAACACGTGGTTAAACACTCTCAAAAACATGTGGTTTCGTCTAGCACAAAGAACGTTCTGAAGTGTGGGTAATGCAGGGAGCAGGGAGCCCGAAAATTTTGGAACTCAGAACTTGTGGTTGAATCTAGTAGAAAGTGGCGGTACTACAATGTTATCTCGAAGAACGAGACTCGAAATATATTAATCGTTCAAATGCAATACCAGAAGAAATTGCTTTACAAGTGGAGCTTCACATCAAAAGTTTCCCACGACGTGCTTTTCACTACAACAGAAACAAAAACTACAAAACCTACTACCTTTCTCCTGAACTCAATATGAAAAGAATATACCTTGAATTATACCTTGAAAGTTTTGAATCTAACATGAAAAAAATGTTAGACGACAGGACAGTAGAATTTAAACCAAAAGAAACGGACTACTTTTATTTTCGTTATTTTAAGGCAAATTTAAAATATAGATTTGGTCATATCAGGACAGATACTTTTTAAGTTTGTAATCAATTTGAAAATGAGTCCAAATCTACCTAACTTTCAGAAGAGCGACTCCAGCAAATACCATCGGATAAAACACTACATCAACCAAAAGCTCAATATTTTTTTACAGATTTATACCAAAAAACTAAACTTGCCAAGTAATACAAGAACATCTTCCAAGCAAAATCTTCCGGTACCTAAAGTTCCATCATGGGATGCATTCTATTTAAGGCTATGGCTATTCAATTTTTGTATTCACTCAGGTTATCAATCAATCAGTATTCACAAAAATGATGTGGCTCACTTCTATGTTTACGCTGAAACTGAAAGCGGAAAAAGGCTGAAGGAAAATAAACTCCTAGCGAACCCTTTAGCTTCTTGCAACATAATTTTCAAAATGTTCTGAATAAAGAAGTGGTCACTTTATAATTATTCTCCGATAACTGCAGTGCCCAAAATATAAACAATACTAGGGTGCAGTTTTTGTTTACATTAGTACAGTCCTGTCGATTTAAGAAAATAGTTCGTAGATTTCCTGAACCAGGACAGAATTTCCTCACCTGTGATCGCTACTTTTGGTGTTCTAGAAAAATGCATGACAAAAGTTGAAGGAATATATACAAATAATGGGAAAGTCACCATTTTAAGTTCATTTTCTTACATTAGGGTTACACAAAATCTAATAGAAAATTTAGTGGAACTACTTACTAAAAGAGAACGATTCAATATAAGCTAATACAAGGTCTTCGTTTACAGTTCTGATCCTCCTGTCATACAATGCAAAAGTAAGTACGTATACTAATATCTTGATGCTTTCAAGTTTCGTTATCCAAAAATCAGCTATACTGCCTGTATTATCCGAAGCCCGTCCCACTTATAGTGCAAAATTACCTTTCAAGAAAGTAAAACATGACAAGTATTATATTATCAACAGTTGAAATCAGATTCCTACGAAAATGAAAATACCGTCACATGATGATGCCAACGTTTAAATTAGTAATCTTTCGTTTTTATTTTGTTAAGAAATACCATAATTTATAGATAATATAATTTTGATTTCAATTACATTACAAGTAAGGTATATCAAGTCTGACATCCAAAACTATAACTTTGGGGCAAAAAGGGATAACTACAACATTTTTTTTGATACCTAAATATTTTATTAGTCTACAGTAGCTAACTGGTATCTGTTGGTATTACTGTAGGAAAAAATGGAAAGTGTTACCCTCGAAACAAAAATATTTCAAACTTTCTTAAAATTACTTGAAAACTCCATGGTGGAGTAATTCCCTTCTTGCAGCGAGCTCTTCAATTGTCCATAAATATTTAAATGAAGCATAAGTAGAAAATTGTATAGGTATAAATGGACTGATATAGTGGGCGCGTAAATCACCAGAGTTCACCTCACTAGACTTCTTCTTGTGGGGAAATTTGAAAAATTAAGTTTGGAGAACGCCATTTGTTAACGTGGAACATTTAAATATAAGATATAATAGAAAAAAATCGGTAATGCTTGCAATAAACTATCAAGAAAAATAACTCGTTTTTGAGGAGAAATTTGAAAAATTAAGTTTAGAGAACACCATTTGTTAACTAGGAATATTTAATAGCAAAAAAAGCAGTAATGCTTGCGATCAACTTTCAAGAGAGCGAGGCTCCAGTGAGAAAAGTAAGGCGGAATCTAGAAGTGTTTAAAAGTAGAAGATGATAATATTCATGATCAAAATTTATTGTTGTGACTGATTGCATAATTTTATTTCTTTTTGTGGTAATAAAAGTAATATATTATGTGTTTGGTAATGTTAAATTAACAAATAATACTAATTCATAATGTTTAATTATTGACAGACACTATTTTACTATTTGTTTCCTATTTTCCTTTTCTTTTTCTTTCCTATTTGTTAGGCTACTTGTTTAAATCGTGACGATTGCGAATTTTCGATAATACTTTTTTTTACAAATTTGCTTATAATTTTTTAAAGGAAAAAAAGAGCAAGTTCTTTATTTTCTAAACATGGAAAATTATGCAAATTCGGTTTAAAATAGACCTTACTCAATTCCATTTAGGGACGAAAGTTCAGATGTGTTCCGATTGTGTCGAACCTTTTCTTTTAATAAAGCTGAAACATCGAGTCTCACTCACCCTGTATATACCTAAACGTTCGTGCGAGATGTCACGGAGTAAAATTTCTTGAAACTTATCTACGTTGTTGTAAATTTAGCGAAAGTGTAACGTGTAACTTGAGCAAAGTTTTAACTGCAGACTCTGAGTGAATAGCGTAGCCAAAATTACTGAAACAAACATTGACAAGATATGAAGATACAAGTTATGAAATTTATCTCTATAACTCCATCAATTACAACCACATTTACGATAATAATTCTATTAATATTACAGGCACACCTACGTTCTGAAATAATGAACGTTGGAACACACATTTAAGTTATCTTATTTATTAGTTTTAATGAATTATATATTCTTCACGACTTACTTTTACAACCTTTAGGAAGGTCTTCATTAAATTCATAATTCCTCTCGTATAAGAATGAGCTAATATGAAAATGTATTTTTAGGACAATTTAAAAGAATTGTTCTGTATTCTAAAAAATTCATCTTATGATATGATTAATCAATGGTTTAATACCGGCAGAATATTTGTAGTAAGCGAGTTATCCTTGATGAATTCAATAGGTGTCCACTTCAAACACTATCAGATAAATCAAAATCACCGAAGCCAGTTTTATTGCTTATTGACCCTCACAGCGTTCTATTTAAATCCTAATCCAGATTGACATGAAAGGCATATGTGTTTATATGAAGTTTCTTTGTCTCATATTTAGGATAATATATACCTTGTTTAGATATAATAAAGTACAATTTGTTTTATAGTATACGACAAAAACAAGTGTTCTCATGTTCTCTTGTGAGTGGCAATTAGAATTTACTCTATAACGTTTTGTCGAGTATAATAGTAACATAACTATTCCTTCAGATAAAGTACATAAATTCGACTTTTATTATCAATGGATTTCTTTCCCCCCAATCTATTATTAATAATTCATACGAATAATAACGCCAGAAACTTTACTGAGATTATAAAAAATAATCATGAATAAGGAAAGCTACATTGTTAAAAAAACAGCTTCGACTAATAAAGTTTTCGATTTGTCAAAAAAGGCTACCAGGTCGTTTTCTCATTGAATAACAATAATATGAAAAGTTCACCTTGTTAAAATTTTTAACAATTATTCTCGTTGGGAGGTAATTTCATACCTTTGTAATTTTTTTCATTCTCCGGGGGTCCGTTACATTTAACGAACCTTCCAATTTGAGTCAAGTGCGTATGAATCTTCTGAGTTTGGGATAATTTGGCGCAATGAGTGGCTCTAGTCATGGCAAAAGTTTCTTATTATGTTTCTTATAGCCCCCGTTAAGGGCGGCCGCTGGGAATATTTATGATTCTTTTAAAACTTCTGATGCATTAAACGTGTACAAAACTTCTGTTATTATTAGTATTGTCTTTTGCAATTCAAATTTGTATAATACATGCGTTTTATATATATATATATATATATATATATATATATATATATATATATATATATTTCAATTAATAAATTATTACCACAATTTTTTTTCTGTCATTATTATAAAGGAGCTGAAATAGATAACATTTTATATTTGCAACCGCAAGATAAAGAATTATACAATTATAAGTCATAATAAGTCTATACAAGTCTATACAATTATAAACCATAATAAGTGTAATGACTCGTCAGAAGCTGTTATGATTAGGTTGGGAATTGCTACCCCGTCACCCATATGCACCAGATCTTGTAACCTCAAATAATTGCTTGTTCCGGTCCCTATAGAGTCCTTAATAAAATTCAGATATGAATATTTATTAGAAATAATAATAGTTTAATACCTGGTTATTACCTTGACTTATTTATATTATTATTTAACCTAGTCCAGTTTTCTCTTGAATAGTCTTGTTTTGTCTAGTCTCCTCTAGAGAAATGATCTTGTCCAAAGCTGTCCAGTTTTGTCGACTGTACTCTTGTCTAGACTCATCTAGACTTACCTAGATCTGTCTAATCGTGTCGAGTCGAATACTAGATTTTTTGTAGTTGTCTATAGACGAGACAATGTCTTCCTTTCGTGACCCTATACTAAAATGTTGTCCACCGTTTGCTAATTTATGGTATGATAATAGCACAATCAGCCAAAATTCAAGGGGCAGCATAGTTTCAGAAGTGAATGCACTAAAAATGCATTAAAAAGACATGAACTTTACATTGCAAATATAGAATTAGAGATTTGTTTCAGATTTATGTAATTGCCAAATCTATTGTTTTAAAAATAATTAGTTATTCTACAGAATACCAATTTATTTTAGATATTTTATAGTACAGGGGTGGGCAACTCATCGACTATGGTCGATAATTTGAATACAGGACCTTAGAAATTCGCCCACTAAACTACACCGTAGGTATTTATCTGTCTATATTGTAGGCAGATTGTAGTTTTCTATAACTAGAATTTGACGCATTGAGATATTGCTAACTATTGCTAGATATTGATAACTCACAGTAATGCGGTTTTATTCTTATGATTTTTAAATATCGCCTAGTGAAGAATTATTGACTCTTATTGCATTTGAGAAAAAACAAGATATCGGTTGGAGAAAAAGAAATGAATTAATTATGTTTACGTGAACTTCAAGACTATTAACTATTAAACATAGTTTGGATTAATCTTAATTAAATATGCACCGTTTTGTTCTGCAATTTGTTGTTATTTTAGGTAGCTACGTAGTAGCTACTGGTAGATTTATACCGCTAGTCTCCCTAGTATTGAAATCAAATCAAATCAAAAATAAGTATTCCCCTTAAAAACAAAACGAAATTTAAAATTGTTTGGGTTACGTCATATATGGTTTGGTATGTCATTTTTTTTTTAATTCCCTATCAAATATAATCTTAATGACCCTCTAAAAGTTTGAGATTTCTTTCTTCCTTGATTTTCGATGGAAGTTTGTTAAATATGTTTATCTACGAACACTACGAACATTGTAAATGCCCATTATTGTACAGTTCGTGGTCTATGTAAATACATCATAATACACACGTATGTAACAGTTCGCGATTAATGATAAGTTATGATTGATAACACACACGTGCGTTTGGTTTACGATTCGTTGATTGATTGAGAGCTGCTACTTACGTTCAGCCCCCCTCCCCCCACCATGCCACAATTCTAACTAACGGCCATTGACATTGCGTACATTGGGTTGCCTATATCTATAAGCAATATTATTCCAGTTTAACTCAAATAAGTACTAAATAATAAGGTATGTAACTATTAAGAATGTATTTCTTTTCATATCTGTTAAGATAAATAATGTCGAGTAACAGTTATATATGAAAATACAGCTGTTTGTTTATTATAATGGTAAATAATGTACCTATTAAGAAATAAATTTGTTACATTAAACATATTTTTCTTATTAAACAGAAACAAATTAGTGTGATCGTAGATAAAGTACAGTACATAACTCGAGTTGTAGCACTTACGTAATATGCTACTTAACTCTCGTTACGCAATATAGTACATAATACCTATAATACATAATACATTATGTAGTAATAATAATATAGTATATAATACCACTAGTATTTGGTCCTTCACACATCATGAGCTTCTTCCTTGGAGCTTATTTTAGGTGCGATTTTCTTGTGGTATAGCCATGCAGCGATTTATGTTGTATTGGTTTGTGCCTTTCTTAAAATATGAGACACGCAATCTCATGTATGTATAAACATGGTAGAGTAAGTATACCCAATTCCTGAAAATAGGTTTTGCATTAGGTAGTGACAGAGATTCCAGTTGTGGCTCTGATTAATCTTTTTGAGCTTTAAATAGCATCTCGACTTGAGGCTCTAAACCCCATTACGTTAGTCCATGTTAGCGTGGCTTGCACCTCACTATAGTATATATTTAAAAGGATCAGTCTTGTTACCATATTTTTTGTTCTTCTAAAGGGGTATGCTCTGGAATGTAGTTTCTTTATCTTTTCCTCGATGGTGGAATTATATTTTAGGTTTTCTTCTAGGTATATACCTAGAAATTGTACCTGCGTGGTCCTGCCTTACTCTACATTATTTATTTTCAGGGTGGGACACTCACGTGCTTGTCTATGTATTTCTAATACCATATAATTGGTCCTCTCCCAGTTTAGAAAGAAATGCTTTCCTATAAACCACTTTTCTCGATTTTGCGTCTATAATTAAGTCATTAAAGCACTCATATGGATTCGTTAATGGCTCACCCAGTGCAATACAATTTTCTCAATATGTATGGGCGATTTTTTTATTTAGAAATGGCATAAAAGGGCGCAACACATCGTTTTTCGCTACGCTCTCTATCTCCTCGCTACGCTCGTCGTTTTCTAAACATAGATGCGTGCTCAAAAATCGTTTTATCTAAATCAATTTATTGAACCCATTCTTTAATATACTACTGTAGCATTTCTAACAAGGCATTCGCTTTGATCTCATTTTCTTTGGTTGTGTTTTCCGAAATTAGGAAGCTGCAATCATCAGTATATAGGGAAGAATGTCAGAAATCGATATGCTTAATTATGTTTTTCTACTTTGCGTCTGTAATGGACTCATAACAGCACTCATATGCACGCGGTTATGGCACGCCGAGTGCGATACAATTTTCTCAATATGTAACGGCGATTTTTTAATTTACAAATGGCATAAAAGGGCGCAAAAGAGAAAAAAAAATAGTATAAAAAAACTCTTTCATAAGGCGTTTTTCGCACTTATTCATTAGAAAACTAAACATGGACGCGTGCTGCAAAACCGCGTTTATTGAACTCGTTCTTTAATATACTATTGCAATGTATAGCGAAAATAATATTGGTGACAAAATACTGCCTTGTGGTAGTTCTGTATTGATAGTCAAAGGTTTGTAGTCCAATATATGTCTCACATGTCTATATATTTCTAACCATGTAGCTGTTATACCCATAATTCCGCATGTTTCAATTTTATTGAGTAGGAGACGATAGTCGACACAGTCAAACGACTTTGACAGATCGCAAAAAATGTAAACTTGTGAGTTTCCATCATCTACTTATCCGGTATTTTTGTCACTAATTCTATTATCGCTGTTTGTGTTGACCTGTTTCTTCTGAATCCATGTTGTTAGGAATTAGGTCATGCTTATCTATAAATGGTGTTAGACGATTTAATATGCTCAATTCCAGTATTTTTGATAGTACTGACACCAACTTAATAGGTCGATAGTTTGTTACATTTTTGATATCTCCTTTTTTCATTACTGGAATAAGCATAGCTACTTTCAGAACCTCTGGGAATTCTTCGTTGTCAAAAGAGTGGTTAATTAAATGCGTCATCAATCGTCGTTTGACAAGTTTTTCAGTACTAGCTGAATTTTAAACACTTCAGTCTCTGTGTAGTCTTCAAGGCACATCGATAGCATGTTTAGATTTATGTGGTGATTCCCTATTGCCACAGGCGCAATATATGTGGTAATTTGGTGTGATGTTATTTGGAAATGTTTGTTAAATATTGTAGCTAGAGATTTTAGGACTTGAATGAACCTTAGATTATTTTCTTTTATACAGATTGACTTTATTTCTATTATCGTCTTCTTATTTGTTACCTCCTTGATGATTGACCACAGTGGTTATAGCTTATTTGAAGCGTGTTCAAGTCTTCTGTTATAATATGTTTTTATCCCTTTGGAGATAATGTTGGAGTGTGTTTTTCGTTTTCTTGTGTATAATTATTTTAGGCATGCGATTTTTTTTTCAATTGTAGTAAGTCGTGCAGCTCTGTGCTTGATCTTCTGACAGAATTTGTTAACCAGCCCTTGTCCTTTCTACGTTCTACTGTCCTTTTTATGTGGAAGCTTGTGAAAAAGTGGTTTTGGAGTTTCAATCTTTTTATTACATTTTTCTTCTCTATACATATCATCCCACTCCTCTCCCATTAACACTTTGCCAAATTTCTCCTTGTTTGCTCTTGAGAAAGTCTTGCGGGGTTCTAAACATTATTTGGTGGTTTGGTTATTTTTTTGGTACAGATACATATAGCGGTGGTCAGATATCGTTGTCATGTATTGTTGTTTTGTACTGTTTGTATTTACTAAAAATATTGTCTATTCGGGCCTTAGATGTCGCTGTCACTCTAGTGAATTCAGGAACGTTTTGTGTTAGTCCTTAGGATGATAACATGTTCTCCAGGTTAGTATTTTCTTTTGTGTTTATTGTAAAATGAATATTGAAGTCGCCTGTTAGTATTAAGATGCATCGTAAATCTTATTAAGCATCCTGTAGGTGGTTTATAAAAGTTTATTATATTTGCTATTGGAACGGAGTTCCTTTAGGGAGGTCTCGGTAGGAGCGATTCGGCAGAAAACGTTGCATTACGTACGGTGTCCCTCGTACGCTGTCCTCGTACGCTGTACGTCACGCGCCCTTTCTCTTTTTCTCAGTGTATATTTCTATACCGCGCGCTCTATCTTTTTTTCTCTTTCTCTTAGTGTATATTTCTATAATTCGTGCTCTCTCTTTCGTTCGCAGAGTGACAGACAAGCGTGGTCTGTTTATAATGTATATATAACTTATATGTTAACTTACCTTACTAACCTTTTATATAACTTATAACTTAAAACTTAACAAGAAGAAGAAATAAAAATTGTTCAAACGTATTTTTCTTTTTTGTTGTTTTAATTCATAGGAGAGTTATATTGTTTATATTATACTCATTATTTTAATTCGATTTTGAGAAAAGGAAAGCCAAGAAAGGATACAAAATACTGAAAAAAAGTAAGTTTATAAAAATAAAACTGTACAATTTGAAGCAATTGCTAACTTTTTACACATGTTTATCGTACATGTTATCAGGGGCGGCGCTAAATTTTGCGGGGCCCTGTGCAAACTAATGAAGCGAGACCCTACGCAAAATAAATAAACTGGACCTTTTCTCATATGAAAGGTGATTTCAATAAAACAGTTCATTATAGAAATAGTTTATATTCCAGTGTCCAAAAAATAAGCTAAATAAATTAGGGAATAGTAACATTTAAATGAGATTTAATCAACCTCGCGTTAATAAAGTTATTTAACATCGTCTTAAATTATGGTCATCAATACGTCTTAAAACATTATGCAAACTATGTGTTCCTTGATTTATTAACTTTCGCCGAGACTGATCAATTTATTGTTCATCTTTAAATTGCATTACATTTGTGTCCAAGAATGCATGCACTTAATATGTACGGTGGATCGTTCATGAGATTTTAATCGTTCACTTACGTGTCGTTAATCGGAAAACCCCTCATCTGCTAAACAAATTAGATCAGAGGCAAATAACTTGCAGCAAAAACAAAATAATTTATCAGAAGATTTGGAATATACAAGCCATCTTCTCTCACATAATGTGTAGCAGAAAAACATCTCTTATTAGCATCTTTTTTGAAATCATTTGTAGTTGAAGTAGAAGGTGGTTCATATTGAAGAATTATTGTTCTCGTATCATGGTTTAACATTGTTGGTCACTTGGCTGGGTCATCAGTAGTAAATAATTCATCTATTTTTTTCTTCTTTTGTGATTCACTTCGGTTCTTCGTGTTCTCTAATCATTTCAACAGATACTTCTTTGTTTGGTGTTGTTGTGGAATGCTAGTTATCAACATCAACAGGTTTTCTCACAGAAATAGGTGAAATAATTGAAAGATTTCTTTATAATTTTTTTTAGAGAATGTTTTTGATGTTCTTTCGCCGCTTCTTTATAACGTTTACTTCTATGTTTTTCACACCCACTAATATATTTGCTTCCGCAGTCTCTTTCACGCCTAGACATTCTGGGATTATATTGCGAATGGATTAAAAAATAATTTAGCTAGACTTGTAATAACAGTTTTAGTTACGAGTAGTAGTCTATGTTCGGCGTACTTATTAAAAGTAGCAACTGAATTATGCGGCTAAATGTGTCCGTCGCAGCAGACTGCGGCGTAGGCGACTACGCACGCCAATAGATGTCGATCTCAGACTTACAGACAAAGTATCAATTCAATTCACAGAATGTGCGGGGCCCGCCCCTGCCAACCGCGGGGCCCTGTGCCGTCGCACAGTTCGCCGACCCTTCACGCCAGCCCTACATCTATTTTGGGTGATTGATATTTACTATATTTATATATGTCGTAGTCATATAGTGAAATCTGAGAGTAGAACTCTCATTTAGTAGATAGTAGAACTGAGCCATTGCATGATCTCTGTCGGCAGTTCGAGCAGTTCATCTAATTCGTGTAGCTTATGAAACCTCATGCAAGCTCAGCTCGTGAAATTTTGTGAGGAACTAGTTTAACTGGGATTTACACTATCTTTCTTACCGATTCGACGTTTCCAAAAATTCCAAGGTGCTGTCATCTGATAGTATAAAGCTACGTGTCTTAATTATCAGACCTATTAATAAAGAGATAAATAAAGGAACATTCAATTTAAGATGCTTTCACGAACTAGCTAGTCGTATCAAGTATTTCAAATAGAATACACGAACTGTCGGCAGATCATGCAATAACTCGGTTTTACACAATCTAACAGATTTCACTATATCACTATGACATTTACATTTTAGAGAGACAATAGTGAAATCACAAGCTCAGCATCAAAAAGAGTATCGACAGAGAAAAAAGGAAAAAGAAAAAAAGAAATTATACAAAATACAGATTTAGAAAAGTAGATTACAATTTTATAATTTGATGCAATTGCTTACTGTTTACATGGGTTTATCGTATGAATGTGATTCAAGTGTTATTTTAAGTGCTATTTTTTACTATATTTATATAAATTATAGAGAGACGATAGTGAAATCACAAGCACAGCACCAAAAAGAGTATCGACAGAGAAAAAAGAAATTTTACAAACTACAGATTTAAAAAATGCTGAAGGCGTTCAAATATACAAAGAAAAATGTAAATCAAAGAATAAAAGTGTTGAACCCGTATCATTACAATCATCGAAAGAGGATTCGTTACCGCCTATTTTAATCGAAAATAATGAAGAAACTGAAAAAGTAAAATATAGTCACTTTCTGAATAATTAAATTCAATCATCAGGTAATAATGAAGTTCAGCAAGTACTTAGTCCAAGTTCTCAAGCATTCCAAGCCCCATACGAGGAACATGATGAATGTTCAATGCCAAATGTCTTATTGCATCATGACACAAACATTACTGGTGAAGGTAATTGCCATACATCCCTTTTTCGTTCTTGTGGGTCCATTTCAGGCCACACGTTTATTTATTCACAATATTTTGTTCTATTGATTGGTCTTGTATCGGTAATATCGCAATTTCCAGATTACAATGTCACCTCCAGTTGTTGTTCTTTTTTCTGCTGAAATATGTAATTCTGGGAGGTGTAGGGAGTTAGTCCAGGTTTATGCGAGACATATAAAGATAGGTCTTGTTTCTTTAATAAGTTGTTCAAACGCTGCGCAATTTCGATTGTATTTATTGAGTGAATATTAAGATAAAATATAATCTTTGAGTTGCCTTCATTATTTGATTCAAGGGATTTGATATTAATGTTGACGAGGCTTTCCGAAAATTTTTCTGTTGGTTCCAGTCCCAAAGTCGGAAGTTAAACCTCTCATGCAGAATGCCCTTTCGCCAAAAAGGACTGTTCGCTAACTATTTCCTTAAAATGGTTAGCGAATTCTAAATTTACCCTTCTTGGTCCCTATTAGCAAAAAATCTAGTATAAAAGTTTAACAATCTTCAATGCCAATTCTTATCACTAAGAAAGTTTTTCAATGCAAGAAAATCAAGGTAGTCTTTACAACCAAGCTCTCGAAGTTTCTGGCAAGTCACTATAGACTTCACCTGGTGTTGTTCTTATGGAACATAACACCTCTACTGTTGACCAATTCTTGCCGTTTTTGTTCAATGCCTTTGGTCAAGCTTTAAAACGTCCAGTTGTTTACAGAAGAGATCCGAATTTAGTGTTTGTTCATTTGGAAGCAACTTATATATACATACATTTTTTTGCTTATTCTGTTTGTTTTGTATGGTTGTATAAATTATTTTAATTATGCCAATAAAAGTTATTACTACTAAAAAAAAACGTATGTGGTCATGGGACCCCCGTCAGAAACGAAATTCCTCGCGCATTCAACAGAATCGAACAACTTCTCTTTTTGAATTATTATTAAAATAATGAAAGTGCACACAAATATTTTGATTGTATGTTCTGGAAAATATGAATAAACAATCTAAATCTCCAAATTCAAACCCACTACAAAGTATTTATCTTGCACTAGTTGGATTTTGACATGCATTTAAGTAAGGCGAATTATAAAGTTGCTGTCGAAGAAACGATGCTGATATTTGACGTTGCAAAATTCTTATAAGAGATGTATGGCAATTATTGTCGCCTGCAATGTTTGTGTCATGATGCAATAAGACATTTGGCATTGAACATTCATCATGTTCCTCGTGTGGGGCTTGGAATGATTGAGGACTTGGACTAAGTACTTGCTGAGCTTCATTATTACCTGATGATTGCTTTTAATTATTCAGAAAGTGACTAAATATTACTTTTTCAGTTTCTTCATTATTTTTGATTAAAATAGGCGGTAATGAATCTTCTTTCGATGATTGTAATTATTCAGGTTCAACACATTTCTTCTTTGATTTAAATTTATCTTTGTATATCTGAACGCCTTCAGCATGTTCTAAATCTGTAGTTTGTAAAATTTCTTTTTTCTCTGTCGATACGTTTTTTGGTGCTGTGCTTGTGATTTCACTATCGTCTCTCTATAATGTATATAAATATAGTAAAAAAGTAGCTAACACTTAAATCAGATGAACGATAAACCCATGTAAACAGTAAGCAATTGCATCAAATTATAAAATTGTAACCTACTTTTCTAAATCTGTATTTTGTATAATTACTTTTTTTTCCCTTTTTTCTCTGTGGATACCCTTTTTGACGCTGAGCTTGTGATTTCACTATTGTCTCTCTAAAATGTAAATGTCATAGTGATATAGTGAAATCTGTTAGATTGTATAAAACCGAGTTATAGCATGATCTGCCGACAGTTCATATATTCTATTTAAAGTACTTGATACGACTAGCTAGTTCGTGAAACCATCCTAAATTGAATGTTTCTTTACTTATCTCTTTATTAATAGGTCTAATAATTAAGACACGTAGCTTTATACTATCAGATGACAGCACTTAGGCATTTCTGGAAACGTCGAATCGGTAAGAAAGATAGAGTAAATCCCAGCTAAACTAGTTCCTCATAAAATTTCACGAGCTGGGCTTGAATGAATTTTCATAAGGTATACCAATTAGATGAACTACTCGAACTGCTGACAGAGATCATGCAATGGCTCAGTTCTGAACAATCTGACTGATTTCACTATATGACTACGACATATATAAATATAGTAAATATCAATCACCCAAATTACATGCAGGGCCGGCGTGAGGGGTGGGCGAACTGTGCGACGGTACAGGGCCCCGCGCTTGGCAGGGGCCCCGCACATTCAGAGAGTTGAATTGATATTTTGTCTGTAGGTCTGAGATCTATTGGCGTGCGCAGTCGCCTGCGCCGCATTCTGCTGTGACGACGCGACGGACACATTTAGCCGCTTACTTGAGTTGCCACTTTGAATAAGTACGCCGAACGTAGACTACTACTCGTAACTAAAACTGTTATTACAAGTCTAGCTAAATTATTTTTTAATGCATTCGCAATATAACCTCAGAATGTCTAGCCGTGAAAGAGACTGCGGAAGAAAATATATTAGTGGGTGTGAAAACCGTAAAAGAAAACGTTATAGAGAAGCGGCGAAAGAACATCAGAAACATTCTTTAAATAAATTTATAAAGAAATCTTTCAATTATTTCACCTATTTGTGTGAGAAATCCTGTTGATGTTGATAACGAAAATGCCACAACAACACAAAACAAAGAAGTATGTTGTAATAATTGGAGAACACGAAGAATCAAAGTGAATCACAAAAGAAGAAAGAAATAGATGAATTATTTATCACTGATGACCCAGCCACGTGACCAACAATGTTAAACCATGCTACGAGAACAATAATTCTTCAATATGGAGCACCTTCTACTTCAACTACAAATGATGTCCCAAAAGATATAAGATAAGAGATGTTTTTCTGCTACATATTTTGTGAGAATGATGGCAAATGGAGACAAGCATTAGAGAAGATGGCTTGTATATTCCAAATCTTCTGACAAAATATTTTGTTTTTGCTGCAACTTATTTGCCTCTGATCTAATTTGTTTAGCAGATAAGAGGTTTTCCGATTAGCAGCACGTAAGTGAACGATTAAAATCTCATGAACGATCCACCGTACATATTAAATTCATGCATTCTTGGACACAAATGTAATGCAATTTAAAGATGAACAATACAATTGATCAGTCTCGGCGAAAGTTAATAAATCAAGAAACACATAGTTTGCATAATGTTTTAAGACGCATTAATGACCATAATTTAAGACGATGTTAAATAACTTTATTAATACGCGAGGTAGATTAAATCTCATTTAAGTGTTACTATTCCCTAAGTTATTTATTTATTTTTTTTTTACCCTGAAATATAAACTATTTCTATAATGAATTGATTTATTGAAATCACCTTTCATATGAGAGAAGGTACAGTTTCATTATTTTGCGTAGGGCCCCGCTTCATTATTTTGCACAGGGCCCCGCAAAATATAGCCCCGCCCCTGATTACATGTACGATAAACATGTGTAAACAGTTAGCAATTGCTTCAAATTGTACAGTTTTATTTTTATAAACTTACTTTTTTCAGTATTTTGTATCCTTTCTTGGCTTTCCATTTCTCAAAATCTAATTAAAATAATGAATATAATATAAACAATATAACTAAATCATAGGAGATGATTTAAAACAACAAAAAAGAAAAATACGTTTGAACAATTTTGATTTCTTTTTCTTGTTTAGTTTTAAGGTTATAAAGAGCGTTATAAACAGGTTATAAACAGGTTATAAACAACCACGCTTGTCTGTCACTCTGCGAAAGGAAGAGAGAGCGCGCGGTATAGAAATATACACTGGGAGAAATCAACTTTATCTTAGAAAAAGATCTTTCTCCAGATGCAACTGCAACTGGAAGAGTAAGATATATTCTTAATGCTATTAATGTGCATGTTAAATTATTTGTAAAATAATATTGCAAAGGCGTATATGAATCACTAGATTGATTTTTTTTAAATGCAACTTCAAAGTTTTTTGTTCATTGTACAAATCAATACTGTCAATATCGGCTTCGTTCCTGCAATGGTCTTTGAGTTTTAGATGTAAGTCTTTACAATGCTTCCTCAATTCTTCGTTAAGGTTACTAAATATTGAACGATTGAAAAAGCCAAACACTTCTAAAATTTCAACTCTTCAAACCTACTTTTTTAGGACATTAATGTTTGATCTAATATTTAAAAAAAAGCTCTACTTTGTAATTGATTTTAGGATCTAATATAACTTCATGGCGTTATTCATAATGGAATTGTACTCGTTATCTTCTGAGACTATAGATTTAGTTATTGGTGGAAAGTGTGTTTCTGCATTTAGTTTATGTGCCATTTCCGGAAACTTCTTGTAAAATCATTTCAAAGTGATCATCCGTGCGATTATTTGTAAACATATCGATCAAATTATTTAACTTTGCTAAATTTCGTTTAAAATTTATTTAATAATTAGTTTCATCCAAAATATTTCGTATAGCCGAGAGATTTCATTTTCCACTAGCTATAGGTACTGTACTACTGTATGAAGGGAATTCCTCACGTGGATAAAACGTTTGCGTTTTTTATTTTCCATGTAGTTCAATAGATGTTGTACATATAGGCAAATTATGACAATGTGTTCATTATGGAGAATTAATTAAGAATTAAGTTCATTAAGGAGAATTAATTAAAACCTAATCTAACCTAACCTTGTGTGGTGCACGTCCTGCACGCCCGGTCCCGGAATTTTGCTGGCGGTTAGTCTTGGTTCGGTCACCGTTTGAGCTGCTTCACCGCGGCTTGACTACGGTCGTTTTCGCACAATGTTGTCGTATGTGACCAATTTCTCATCCTCAATTACCATCCGTTTAAGAATTGCGTTGATTTCATTCGCAGTTCAATGGAAATTCGACCCATCACGTTTTTTTTGTGTTAATTGATGTGATGCCCTAACATCAAGCTTCCTTTTGAATCCAGTTTTGTGCAAATAATTAGAATTTGTTTGATGGTCGACCTTCACCTCCTGGGTGTTGCGCCTTGGTGCGACTATTAACATGCCGGTCAACTTCGATTATTTCTGTAATTTTATTGACATTTTCAACGACGAGCCTACCTGTGCGAGGTGTATGAAAAATACCTGAACTGAATAGACGAACATAAAATTGCACGTAATTGGCTGTTACGGTAGCGGGACCATTCACAATTTTAGCCGCCTGGCTTGCATTTCCGCCTTTATCAAAGAAAAACTTTAAAATGAACCGAATTCCCTCTTTGTTGACTTTCATTTTTAAGACCCTGTGACTCAAAACTGAATGGACCAAACAAAAAATTACAAAAGAATTTTTTAGTGCGAAATATTACCTTTCTAAGAAGCATATCTCTGAAATTGTTTGATCGATACTTTACGAGATATCGATCACTACAGACATCTACAGAAAAAATTATAGATTTCTTTTTCGCGAACCTATTATTTAAAATGCGTTGAAAAATAATTTTTCAAGTTTTCCCATTGATAAATTATTATGAATAAAAATAGATAGATTAAATAGATATTAAGTAGATATAATTTTTAACAATGAAGTTATTTCTTTACTCTTTGACTAAATTATAATATTTCTACAATCAAATAAAAAATAATATTCAAAAGAATTCAATTCCATTCATAAGATCAAGGAGAAGCTACCACATCAGTTTCGATTCTTATGAAATGCGCTAGTAAATATACTGATATATTATTACATACAGATATTAAGTTATTCAGAATTTCTTTTTTGCGAACCTATTATTTAAAATGCGTTGAAAAATAATTTTTCAAGTTTTCCCATTGATAAATTATTATGAATAAAAATAGATAGATTAAATAGATATTAAGTAGATATAATTTTTAACAATGAAGTTATTTCTTTACTCTTTGACTAAATTATAATATTTCTACAATCAAATAAAAAATAATATTCAAAAGAATTCAATTCCATTCATAAGATCAAGGAGAAGCTACCACATCAGTTTCGATTCTTATGAAATGCGCTAGTAAATATACTGATATATTATTACATACAGATATTAAGTTATTCAGAATTTCAACCACATATAAAATCATTTCTAAACCCCATGGAAAAATTGTATTAATAACTGTAACATAATCGCTAATGCATCGCTAGTATTATGTCCTACCCATTTAATATTACCTTTAATGTGACAGTTGTGATGGCGATAACAACAAATAAATGTTGTAAGGGCACGCCTGGAGGAAGAAAAAGTACAATAAGTTCTATATAATTCTAAAATCAATAAACATAAATACCAACTTCTGGAAACTGATTTATAAAGACACATATCTAACCAATTTTTGATCGACATATTGGTGAGGGTCGGCATTTTCCTCCGTGAATATAACCAAAACGAAACATTACCAAACTACTTGGTCACAACTAATGGACCGGCATTTATAATTGTGTTTAAGAATAGTAATAAAAGCATAACAATAATCTCGTACAAGTCAAGGTTTCATTGTTTTCTCAAAGCTCATATAGCAAAAATTGAACATCATTAATATTTTTTAGTGCAAATAAATATTTTATTTCGAGAAAACAATGTATTGATCCGTATATTTTTGTAAGTAATCAATTTTCATTAAAGCACCCCGTGATTGACCGCCGATATGATTTCATGTCATAGGTCACCCCCAATGCTTAGATGTTTGGCCGCACCTGTTACAGTAAAAGCATATCTTTTACTTCTCTTTATCTCTCACTTTTGCGCACTTATTCATAGAATAAATCCTTGTCATACGTTAAATACTAAATACATATTTACACATTTGCGCGACCGAGTGCGTTACCATCCGATATTAACCCCTGTCGAACAATATTTACATAACACAATGTACATTACATAGCACTTGGCTGAAATTATATTTAGGTTAAAAAATGTACCTTTAATGCTTCTAAGGCTGAGCTAATTCAATATCGGATGTTATCTGAACCCATAATTGAATTTATCCTTAACACGTATGTTTTATAACATAAATATTAAATTTAATTTATTAAATTCAATTAAATTTAGAAAAAAAAATAATTGGCACTATAATTAACGTTTCATTGTAACACACAGGTATCGTACTGAATTTAGTACTTGCGTTAAAATCTGGGAATTTGACTAAAGGAGTACAGAAGAATTTGACTCATAACATAACTCTGATTTTTTCAATTTTCAACGTAAATTCTTAGGTAATTCTGACTTCTCTTAGGTATTTTTGTGTCAATGTGAATAAAATGCTGCTGAAGCAAGAAACCAATTAGTGCTACAAAGGTGGTGCAGAACATGAGAAATGACAAAAACAGTTCAAGAAGATTTCAAGAAATTATATTTTTTGCAAGAAAATACTGGACTATTTGCATTGGTAATTGCATTATACAATCAAATCAAATCAAACATTTTATTCCATTATTTAAATATAAACAATTGCACTAAATGAAATGTGTCAAAGAACTGCCAAATATTACATAGCATGCATACAAAAAAACGAGTATATATATATACAGATGTAAATAAGCACAAATACAATACATAATAACCCATCAATGGCTATTCAAACTTGTAAGAAAGAAATTCTTCAAGGTT
Organism: Phosphuga atrata; assembly: GCA_944588485.1. Lineage (NCBI taxonomy): Eukaryota > Metazoa > Arthropoda > Insecta > Coleoptera > Silphidae > Phosphuga > Phosphuga atrata. The sequence continues at coordinate 32,889,725 of OX155898.1, forward strand.
GTAGGGTTCTATCTCGTTGATTAGATTGAATAATTTTTTCTTTAACTGTTTTAAATTTACTAAAAGTTTGTTATCCTTTGGAAGTAGGTTATATAATTTAATGTTGCTGTATGGGGGGCTTCTTTCAGTCATTGTCAATTTATGCTGTGGTACTTCGTAGAGTTCTCTGTTATATCTTGTTTCTCTTAGAGTTGGTTTAAGGAAGCGAGAAAAAAGTGTCTTTGTTTAAACATGAAAATGACAGTCTAGAAGATATAAGTTCCCGTAGTAGTTAGTATATTGGCCTTTTTGAAATACCCCCTGCATGACTCACTATACTTCAAATTGTTTATGATACGCAGGACCTGTTTTTTGTATTCTAAACACATTTCTTGCGTGGGAACCATTGCCCCAAAACATAATTCCATATCTAAGAAGACAGTGGAAGTTTGCGAAATATACTAACCGTAAGACATCTGTATCTACATATGGACGTAAGGACCTTATTGCAAAAGTGGCTTTGTTAAGCTTCTTGGCTAAATGGCTGATGTGTGATGTCCAGTCCAGCGTATGGTCTATATGTAAGCCTAGTAATTTCACTGAAAGTTGTAGTTGAATTACTTCCTTTTCTATTTCAATTTCTGGTGGATAAAACAAGTTACTTCTCTTTGTTTTAAAAATAATAACATTCATCTTTTCCTTATTAATTAATAAACTATTCCTTAAAAGCCAAGAAAGGATTGATGACATAGCTAAATTTGCGTTCGGTTCTATGTCGTTTACAGTATTATTATTTAGTAAAATGGTCGTGTCATCTGCATAATTTAGAATTAAATGTTGCGGTTCGATGGATGATTTCGGTAAGTCATTTATGAACATTGTGAATATAAGTGAAGCTATAGTACTACCTTACGGAATACCTATCTTAACTATCCTTATGGTAGAATTGACATAGCCATTCGGGGTTTCAAGTCGAGTAATTTGTTTTCTATTTTGAAAGAATGATTTTATCCATTTCAGTACTATACCTCTTAAACCGTATTTGGCTAATTTACTTAGTAATTTATTATGATTTACTAGATCATAGGCTTTGGATAGGTCGATAAGCATTCTCAAGGGACCTTCCGAGATTCCAAAAGCTCCAAAATTCCAAAGAGTTAACGAATTTCATAACAATAATAGGAATTTCATCATACCCTACACTTTTTTGCTTTTTAAGCTCATAACTATGTTATATAGTTCTTCATTTCTGACTGGGAAAAGAAACATCGAGCTATTATTATTCAGAATACTGTCTTTATATTGAACATTAGGTTGGGATAAGGCAAGGTTACGAGGTCTATTAACAAAGAAGTTGTTAATATACGTAGCGCTTTTATGTGGCTACGCTCTGGGGTTACAAAATTCTTCAGTTCTACTTTTTCTATTGGATATTTGACGGATAATATTCCAAGTTGACTTTTGTAATTTAGGAGAATTGATCAGCTGTTTTTTAAATCTTTGTTTCTTCTCACTACGTAGCACTTTTAAAAAATTTATTCGCTGGTTATTGTAGAGGCACTTCAGTGCAGAATTAGAGCGAGTTAATGTTTGGAGTAGCATTCGATTCCATCTTTTGTAGGTCCGGGTTTGTAAAAATCCTACGGGGTTCATAGTTGGTTTTGATAAGTATTTTGGGAAAAGCTTCGTTAAAGGGCCTTAAAAATATATCCATGAATGCGATTCATTGATTATCGACATTGCAGTCACCAATTATGAATACATCATCCCATAGTATATTTTCCATTAGTTTTCTATGTTCACACATGTTTTCCTCATTAAAAGTTCTAACTAGCCTAGTGTTATGTTTTGAGACCTCACTTGCATACTCCAATGATAGTAGTTGGGTGTAGTGGTCCGATATTTGGTAGTCTCTGGTTAAAGTATTATATGAGAAACTACCATTCACAATTATATTATCCAAGCAGAAACCTGAATCAGTATGGACTATATTTTTAATAGTGGGTACCGCATTGAACAATTCGAGTAATGACAAGAACTGCTGACATATGCGGTTATTCTTTAAAATGTTTATATTCAAATCACCCGCTTTCACCCATTATGTATTGTATATTTCCGGTTGATAACAACAACAGAAGTTCATATAACTTCTCTTTTCTCCTTTCTAGTCTTAGCAAAAAATGATTTAAAAAAGTATTTCTTGGCCATACTTTGGGTTTCCTAAGGTTCTCTAGGTCTTCTCTTGGTACGGAGACTTTGAATGAGGAATACTCATCGGGGTGTCTTGACAATAGTTTGGTACATATCACCTGATTAAACGATTTGTTGTTTAGATAGTTAATTACATCATTTGCTGATAACTTCGGGTCAAGTCGATAAACATGTACATGGGCATATCTCAGAGCAGCTTTTATTAAGGTTGTATCATCATTCGTTCCAACGGTAACATTAGATTACCGAGTACTCCTTTTCTGGTGTCGTTGTGTTTCCCAGTTATCATTGCTTACTTCTGTATTCGGGTCAGCTGCTATCTTCTCCGGTTTAGATGTTTTGTTTTTGTTTTTATTTTTTGCAGGATCGGGCTCGTTCGCAGGTGGTTTGGTTTTTTTTAAATTTATCAGGCGAAGTATTTATTTCGTTATCGCTGACATTGGTTTCCACTCTGTCTATTTGAGACGAATTCGGCACGGTTGTAGGTATTCAATTCTGTCTATGTTAATAAATTTGACAATCTTTCATTCATTAGGTTATTATTATTTATTTATAACACTTTTACTATTTATACCACTTTTAATGACACTTTAAACGAGTTCAATTTGACTAACAGTTCGCACATCCGTTCTCTCTGAACACCGGCACTCGACTGAAAAATAAAAACTAATCTTTTTAACCAAACAACTTTGCTATCATAATTCCATGCTATTGCTTGCAGTTCACTATAATGCATACAAGGATTTATAAATATTGTCCGGTGAGAAACCCTAGTTTTTACGAGATTTAGAAGTTCGCAAGAACTTCTCAAGTTCTCGTAAGATGTTGATGTTAAAAAAGAATAAGAAATAACCATAAATAGCGTTGGAGAGTTCCTTATACATTATTCGAACGAAGAATATTTTTGAGACACACTTACGTAATGATTTTAATATGATGTTTGGTAAAAGTTATAGCTACAACTCATTATTCATGGTGTCTATCGAATTGTAATAATCAAGTAAAATATAAAATTAATAAGCAGGTATTAAATGGATAGGATGCTTGCAGCCGTTACGTGGTAATCCATACTTACACTGAATTGATGATTTCACACATATTTTAACCACACCTAATATGTAAAAATATTCTATTTAACTTGTTATTCATAGTTATATAAATTTAAACATTTTACACAATTCGAGATTCGACGGGTGACGATCATTTTGTCAATTGTGCTTGAAACATAATGAATTTTTCAATGCAGTGCAGTAAGTATTAAATAACACGGAACAACAAATGAAATACAACTCTGTAATTCTGTTTTGTATTACATATTACAAAGATTATTTGATTATTGATTGTGAAAAATTTCAATTTTTGAGGATTAACAAATCGTTTTAGATTCAATTTAATGCATTTTAACAAAGCATTGAATGATTTGGGAATTTTATTGCCACAGGAAAATTGCTCCACTCTGAATCCCTGGCATAAAATACTCACACAGGTGAAAATACTCACCGCGATGAAGGTATCCTCTTGATATAATGTATATTGCTGCGGGAGTGTTTCAATCACTATATAACAGGGATCCTGCTCGTGAGCCTGATTTTATCCGACCCTCGAAATGCCATGAAACATTGTCGTACAATATACACTTGATCTCGATACACTTATTTGAATTGTTAAATCATATTATACGTTGGTAAAGTACGGAAACTAATTAAATTTGATTTTCCAAAAACTTGACAATAAATTACTACCATAATACTACTCCTATAATACACAATTTTAATGCCGTTTAAAGAAAGTTTGATTTGTTACCAAATCAACCATTATTGAAGTTTTGAATTGTTGTTTAGATAATAGGAGTAATATTACAAATTATGATTTTCTTCTACATTTTCTCCATAAATATTAACATCAATAAGACAATATTTATTAAGAAAGTGATATTTGTTATTAGAAAGATTTACAAGTAGAAATATTTAAACTGCAAATGTACAGTAACTTGAAAACAACGCTCCAAAACGAGAATTTGAATTATCTTGACTTTTCTGTTCTGCTTTTTCATAATTAATGAATGAGTACTTGACGAAACTTTACCTGAACTTTTAACAAAACATTGACAAACAAATAATTTCAGAAAATAAAATGTTTCACGAGAAGAGCAAACCTAAACAAGTGAAAATATCCATATAATTTTAATCATTTACATACAATATTAGATTTAATTTATTTGTTGAGAAGTTTCTTGTTGAAACTTCATTTTAATAAAAATGATAAGAAAACACACGTTTATACGTTTCAAAATTTATTTGCAGAACAGTACATACGTTTCACCACACTGTGGCTTCATAAGGTGATGAAATATGGTTCTACCATGATTCTATAGTGTACCGTAACCTTTAATATTGTTCGTTTGTCCTCCTCCAGAGTGCATTGTATTTTTAGTGATAACAGTCGAGTCAGGTGATCGCAGAAGAGACTTCGCTCTCTGCTCTTACCCATCGTAGTCTCAAGACGTACTCGTACAAGGTCTTAGTCTTGTTAATATATATATATATATATATATATATATATATATATATATATATATATATATATATATATATATATATGTTGTTAAGCCTATATAGTTGTTTTATATACCTCTGCACTGGACACCCATTTGACCACCTCAATACATATTATTTTGCGACAAGGATTAAAAATTATCGTTAAAAGAGGATGGATAAAGATGTAAGTTTCGATTTCCATTTGATCGTATCATGTGGACAGGAACTGAAAAAAAAATAGTCAAAGTTATTAAAGTAAGTTGACTGTCATATATAGTTGTCTTAACAATTAATTAATTAATAATAAAAGTCGATATATTAATATATAGTGAATAAAACTTTTTTTATAAAGCGTGTTAAGAAAAAGTACACGAGTGCGGCTTAGATTTGTCGTTTTGAAATTGATTTTTGAGTTAGTAAATTAAGTTTTATTATTATGTAAAAACTAGTCTAATTAATGGAGTTTAAGTTGAATTATTTTGGTTAGCAATTTGTTTTAAAAAAGTATATTTATTTTAGTTTTGTTGTACTAGTTTGTTATTAATTTCACTGTATTTGAAATTTTCTTTTCTGTTATAATGGCTTAATGCAAAAGTAATGTAGCAATTAGTAGATTAAGATCTGAAGCAATGATATTTCCAGTATTTAATCCAGAAATGGAAGAGTTTGATTTTTTTGTAAAACGTCTATCCATGTAATTAAATTGTGCAAAGTTTTCATAGGAGGAAAAAGTGGGTCAATTGTGTATGTCTATAGGTCCGGACAGATTTAAACTTTTAGTAGAATCTTTGTGTTCTAGAGACTTACAGGAGTGTTCATATCAAGACTGTATTAGTGTCTCCATAAATTTGCACCGAAGGTTTCACAGAACGTTTTAAATTTCACAGAAGAGACCAATTTCCTGGCGAATCACTGTCTGATTTCATTACAGCAATCAAAAGTTTGTCTGTTTGAATACTTCTGGCAGAAGACATTAATTTCCAGTTGGAACAAACGTGTAGGATTGATTGCCCTGGATGTGGAAGCTATAATGGTAGGGGCCCGACAGCCTCGTAAAGCTCCGTATTGTCCAGACAATAGTCCAGAGGAAACCTTCAAGGTGGAAAGCAACCCAAGTTTGTCAAGAGTGATTACCCGTTCAGTTTTAGAATTCCCAGTTGCCATAGAAGTTCCGGCAGTTAAACACCATCTGGTAGAACTTCCAAAGCAAAGGAGTTAGAAATGTTTTACATGTCAGAAGAAAGGATATATTTCTAGATTTTGCTGTAAGCAAGTCCAGAATTTAATTTCTTCATCTTGTTCTGTAACTTCAGATTTTTTTGCTAGTCTTCTAATGACCAGTATATTAGTCGATAAAGTTTGTAAAATTTTTTGTTAGATTCGGGTAGTTCAACCAGCCTTATTGGTGAAAATTGCTACTTATCCAAATTTAGTCATAAACCGTTAGAAACGTTTATTGGAATGTTGAGAGATGCAAACAAAGAAGAGTTAAATGTTTGTGGAGATATTGTTGTTACAGTAGCTAACAGAGAATTGCCAATAATTGTAGTTAAGCATTTGTCGTGTTCAGCTATTTTAGGTTGAAATTGGTTAGATGTTCTATACTGATTGGTTTTGGAAGATAGTCACACACCTAATATTGATACTGTTGTTACGTCTTCACAACAGGAGGAAATTATTGAAAGACTAAGACGTAAGTTTCCAAGAACTTTTTCTATTAAAGACAATGAGTTGCCAATTCAGAATACGGTTGTAGATATCACTCTAAAAGAGGATACCATACTAGTATATCACCGTGCGTACGAGGTACCGTATGTCTTCAGATCAGAAGTTTCTTAAGAATTGTCTCGATAAGAAACTCAGGGAATTATTTCTAATGTCAAAACCAGTCGATGGGCCTCACCCATTGTTTGTGTTCCTAAGAAGAAAGGTAAACTTCGTGTGTGTGTTGACTTCCAGCGTACAGTAAATCCTCACTTGAGAATTGATCAGTATCCAATTCCAAGACCGGAGGATGTTTTTAATAAATTTGTAGGTTGTAAAAAATTCTGTAGAATAGATTTAACGAATGCCTATTTACAGTTGGGTGTTAAGAAAAGTACCAGAGAGCTTTTAACATATAATACGTCGAATGGTTTATATAGGTATAATCGTTTAGTGTTTGGCTTAGCGTCGGCTCCAGCCAATTTTCAGTTAGTCATGGATACTATCTTGAAAGATATAAGTCTATAAGTTTGCAGCTTATCTTGATGATATTTTGATTGGTGGTACTTGTTTATGGTACTGACCCGACTAGGAGAGTTTAATGTAAAATTTAATGTCACTACGAGCGAATTTTTTGTAGATTCGTTGGAATTTTCAGGTTTCGTTTTGTCAAGTCGAGGAAAAAGTCCCTCAAACTCTAAGGTAGATAAAATTATGTCTGCACCCCCTCGACAAAATGTCACACAGCTAAAGTCGTATTTGTCTATGTTAAGTTTTTATAGACAGTTTATTAGAATGTGTCCCACTTTGTTAGAACCCTTAAATGAGTTGTTAAGAAAGGATGTTCAATGGAAATGGAATTCGGTTAGGAAGAGTGCTTTCGAAAAAAGTAAAAAAGTGTTGTCTGAAAAGGCACTTTTAGTTTTGTTCCATCAAAACCAGTTAGTTTAACTGTAGATGCCAGCGCTTACGGAGTAGGTGCTGTCTTAAGTCATTTAATTGACGGAATAGAGTGTCCAATAGCTTTTGATTTGAATCTGCTTCATTAACATCAGCTCAGAGGAATTATAGTCAACTTCATAAAGAAGGTTTGGCAGTCAAATTTGGTGTACAAAAGTTCCACAAATATTTATTTGGAAGACCGTTCACTGTTTATAGTGATCATGAACCATTAAAATTTTTATTTGCTCAGAATAGGAAAGTTTCAATTTTGGCATCATATAGATTATGTTCGGTGGTCTATTATTTTGTCAGCTTATAATTTTGACATTGTTTTTAACAATGGAACTAAAATTCCTCATGCAGATATGTTGTCTCGTTTACCGTCTGCACAACCAGTAGATGTACCAGATTGTGATCTGTGATTGTGTTATCTATTTGTCTACTCCAATTGTTCCGTTTTCGGAAATTCTATCGCTAACAGATAAAGATCTCCATCTTTGCAAGGTCAAAGAATTAATTTTAAAGGGTTGGTCTCCGTTTCCAACGGAAGATGTTTATAAACGTTATCATAAATTAAGAGAAATCCTGACAGTGCGCGATGGATGTCTTTTTTTTGGTAAAAGAGTGGTTATACCACGTTCCTTACAAGATAGAGTACTTAAATTATTACATTTTGGTCATGCAGGTATGGTCAGAACTAAATTATTAGCTAGGTCATATGTTTGGTGGTTAAATTTAAATCAAGATATCGAGAGAGTACCCAATATCTCATTGTTCTATATGTCAATCGGTTCAAAAGTCCAATTCAAGAAAAATTAGGCCGTCATCGGCCAAAGCAAGGAAGTCTTGGCAAAGAGTCCATTTAGATTTGTTTGATTGCCGTGGAAATCGTTATTTAATAATGTGTGATGCTTACTCAAAATGGGTAGAGTGTTTTGTAATGTAAGTTATGTCGCGATTTGTATATCCTTATACTATTGTTTGTGATAATGGTCCTCCATTTTCATCTTTCAAATTTAAAGAATTTTGTGATAGCAAAGGTATCAAATTGTTATTTCAAGCGCCATACAACCCAGTCTAATGGGTTGGTCGAAAGGTTTTTTCAAAAAGGTTCAAAAAGTTGTTAATAAAATCGCTGTTATCAGAAGCTGGTGAACACCTTACTATTCAGCAACGTCTTACAGATTGTCTGTTTGGTTACAGATTTACGCCATCGTCCGTAACAGGTGTTTCACCAATGGCTAGTTTGTTGTCTTATGTCCGTCGTACCCGTTTGTCATTAATGTCTAAAAAGGATAAAGTTTTTAAACGTCATAGTGGGGATAAGTCGTCAATAGTTTTTGAAGAAAGAACTAATGTGTTAGTTTTCTTGAGACATTTAAAAAGTCCAGAGAAATAAAATTGAAAGTCAGTCCAATGACTTATTTAGTAAAGTTGTCCGATGGAGAGATATAAGGAAGGTTCACTATAACCAAATTAAGATAAGTTCACTTAAGGATGCTACTGCGAGTGGTTCACGTGATGATAGAACAGTGGATTTTGATTTTTACAGACCAGCAGTCACAGTTGATCAACCGTTACCGCTAAGATCATCAATTGCTCCATCTTGCCACAGTAGTCCTGATCCTAGTGAAATTGAAACGCGTTCGGGTAGAATTGTTAAACCGCCAGTCAGATTTGCCGACAACCTATGTCATATTCAATATTTTTAATATAGTGTATAGTATTTATTGTTTTATGTATTATTTTTATAAATATTATTTTAATCAGTTTATTTTAATCAATTGTTATTTTAATGTTTGTATTTTATGTATTTTATTCCGTATTTTATATATTTTTGTAAGGGGAGGAAATGTGTACCGTAACCTTTTATATTGTTCGTTTGCGCTCCTCCAGAGTGCATTGTATTTTTAGTGATAACAGTCGAGTCAGGTGATCGCAGACGAGACTTCGCTCTCTGCTCTCACCCATCGTAGTGTCAAGACGTACTCGTACAAGGTCTTGTTAATATATATGTTGCTAAGCCTATATAGTTGTTTTATATACCTCTCCACTGAACACCCACTTGACCACCTCAATACATATTAGATTCTACACGAATAAACTAACTCTACTTTTGCCAACAATTCTGTATAATATAGCTTGTTTTTTAAGTTTTTCTATATTTCATCACCCGATACGTTGCACCACACTGTGGCTTCATCAGGTGATGGAATATGGTTCTACAATGATTCTACACAAACAAACTGACTCTACTTTTGCCAACAATTCTGTAGAATATAATAACAAATTCAAAAATAAATTTGATATCTTACATACCGAAATGAAAATCAGAAAACTTAACTTAATAGTATGTTTAGAAATTAACAAACATAATAAAAAAGGTATCATCGTAAATAACCAAATAGATGTAAATAATTCACCCCTACTAAATCTCTAATGACCACTCACCCTTGAAATTTATTTTTTTATATAAGAAGCTTTTTTTAAGTTTTTCTATATTTCATCACCCGATGAAGCCACAATGTGGTGAAACATATATAGTGTTCTACAAATAAATTTTTAAACGTATAAAACTGTGTTTTATTATTATTTTTGTTAATATTAAATGTGTGACTATGTAAGATAGATCACGAATGTATTGGAAAATACTAGATAAATTACTAAATAAACTGTCTCTATTTGCAGTGACTAAATATATTATACAAAGTCACTTTGTAAACCGTTTTAAATAATGATTAAATAGACTGTGGCTAAATAAATTGTTAGTGGATTATCAACCACCATGTATTATAGGTGGTAGATTTTCGAAATAGATTATGACTATAATCCTATCCCCCCAATTACACGGTAAATACGTCCCAGAGGTCCTGTAAATGCTTGCAAAACGTATAATTACGTTACTTCTTCTTCTTGTTTCGAACAGGCCTACTTTCTACCACGCTTGTTCCACTATGGGGCTTTGATCTTTGTCCAGTATTGTCGCATCTTCTGCCGGTGTAACTCCTTTCTCTCTTCTGTCCATGCGGTAAAAACCTAACCTTTCCATCGGGGTTTTTCCTAAAATCCACCGACTTCCTTCAGGGTGCGTCTCACAAACTGTTTGTTTTGGAGATCTGTTATTTAAAGTTCTTTAACACCTAACCACCTGACATACGTCTCTTAGACCCAAAGTAGCAGTAATTTTCTCACCTGAGACGTATGGCAGGTACTTAAGGGCTAATATCCTTCTCGATTTCTGTCAACCAAGTGTTACATTAAACCTTCTTTTGCCATGTTCTTTTGCCACAAGGTGAACAGACGGTTGGTTAGTCGGTTTGGAGGCAATCTTGCAACGTGGCCAAAGAAAGCCTTCTTTTCCTTGCACAGTCAGTGAGCATCTCAATATGTTCGTAGAGCACAGAGTTATGCCGCCTTCGGAAATCCCCATCTTCCTTACCGGGCCAAGGATCTTCCTGAGGATTTTCCTCTCTCTGCTTTCCAATTTCTCTACTAGACCTCTTCGGTTCAAGGAAAAACACTCCATGGCACACAGGGCTTCTGGTCGCAAGACTGATGAGTAGCGTAAGTGATCTTAGTCAGTCGATAGGCTAGTTCTAACTTGTTGACTCTCTTGAATAATGATGCTCTTTCTGACAAGTTGGGTTCAATCCATTCGCCGAGATACTGAAATTTCTCAGTCCTCTTGATGTTTCCCTGCTCTAGTAACATCCCTCTGGTTGCTTCTGTGATGTTGGCGAAGAATTCTGTTTTCTCCAGCGACACTTGAAGACCCACTTTAGCAGCCTGTTTTCCGAGGCAATTTATCTGCATTGTTGCTATCTCAAGAGAATCAGAAAACAGTGCCGTGTCATCGGCAAAGGTCAGGCAATCTACAACCAGTCCATCGTTCTTACGTCCCAGATAGATACCACTCTGAACACCCAAGTTGATCATTCCTTGCGCCAGTCTCTCATAACCTTTTAAAAGACACAGTTAAAGAGAAGTGGGGAATATCCATCTCCTTGTCTCACTCCAGTTTTCATTTTGAAGCTTGCTGAAATATCGCCTTTAAATTCAACTTTGGAATAGGTGTTGGTCAAAATTTCCAGGATGAGTCTGCGTTTTTTGTTGTCTAGCCCTAGTTCCTGGAGTACTTTGTTAAGCGTTTCTCTATCAATGGCATCGTAGACCTTCCTAAAATCAACAAAGGTGACGACAACCTTGCGGTTTCTCATCTTGGAGCATGCAAGTACAGTTTTAAGATTGAGGATCTGTTCAACACAGGATCGGGTCTTCCTGAAGCCTTCCTGGTATACTCCCAGTAACGCCTTCGAGAGAATCTTGTATAATGCCGGGACGAGAAAAATGCCACTGTAGTTGTTTAGATCAGAGAAATCTCCCTTTTTGTGAAGCTGATGGATCAGAGCAGATTTCGAATCGGCTGGTAATTTCGCTGTCTCCCAGATGTCCTGTATGATCTCGGTTAGCATGCGCACAGCATTGTTTCCAGCACCTTTCCACAGTTCAACAACAACAGAGTCCTCTCCAGTTGACTTACTATTCTTAAGAAGTTGAATGATCTGGCCAGCTTCTTCCAATGAAGAGGGCAGCGAGTGCGAGTTTGGTGTGGTTTGTTTATAGTCAAAGTCTTTGCTGGGTGGGTCACAGTTGGGTCGATTTTTAAAGTACTGAGCTAAAAGGTGGCAGTTGTCCTTGTCGTTATAAGCCAGTGTGCCTTGTGAGTCTCTGAAGTGGAGGCTTGGCGGAGCGTATTTTCTGAGTGTCTGCTTGAAGGTTACAAGGAAATCTCTGCATCTATTTTCAGCAAAGCTCTTTTCGATTTGGGTTAGTTGGTTTTGTGTGAAGGTTCCTTTGGTTCCTCGAATTATCTTGGCTGTAACCTTTCATTGTTCCAGAAATTTAAGCCAGTTTTCCTTGGTCTTTTTAGAATTCACTTCACCCAGGCTGTCTGTCTTTTAGCTATTGCATTGTCACCCTCTTCAGTCCACCACGGATACTTCCTTCTTCTAGCGAGAGGGGCGAGTTCATTTGCCACCTTGACAAGAGTCTCCTTTAGTTGGTTCCAGCTGTTTAGAGCTGTATTGTTCAGTCTCTGACTTTCAAAGTCTCGTCATCTACTCGTCAAATTCTCTACGTCATATATTACCATTTTGGAGGTTCTGTGTAATCTAGTGTTTCTAGGCTGGAGTCTTATTTTGATCTTTAAGAGGTAGTGGTCTGAGTTCAGATTGGCGCTTCTTAGTACCTTCGTGTTTCGTATTTCCTTTTGAGATTTTCGTGAAATGGTCACATGATTTATCTGAAATTCGCCCAGGTTGGTATTAGGTGAAATCCAAGTCTTCTTCTTTCTTGGAAAGTGTTTGAAAGCTGTAGACTTCATGAGCAACCCAAATGTCCTACAAAGTTCCAACAATCGTTCTCCGTTCCGGTTAGTTTGCTTATACAATTGCCCACAATGTTTCTGTATTTTTTCTCTCATCCCAAATGAGCATTGAAGTCACCAAGCAGTAAGACGGTGTGCCTCTCTGGAAGTTTAGAGACAATATCTAAGTCTTCCCAGAATTTATCAGTTCTGTCTGGATTACGTCTGTTCTCCTGGTTGATTGGGGCATGTACAACGACTATACTGTAGCCCTTGTTTGCGCATTTCAGAGAGAAGATGGATAAACGACTGCTCGGGGATCTAAAGTCGGTGACTGACTCCAGTCCACTATCCTGTGACTGATAATAAATCCTGTACCTAAGTGGGGTAGGTTCTTCATTACCCGCTGACCCACTTTTTTTAATTAAATTTTGTTATTTATTAATTACGATTTTTTCTCTATTTTTTAAAGGCGCAAATGTTTATAAATGTTTATAAATCAACCAAAAATTAAACGCAATAAAATATCATTCCTTAATTAATTAAATTAAAAACAAAGCAGAAAGAACCAAAAATAAGATTTAAAAGATTCATAAAAAATATTGCAAGGGTTTGTTGGTAGTTATAATTATTCAGCATTATAAATCATCTGTGTCAATCTCTTTTTCATGACTACTCGAAATTATTTGCGCCGATTCTATGTTCGAGGTAGAAACATTTACGCCCCCCAGGAGATTTGAGAATGAAATCCGTTATTAACAATTGCCTCTGATATCTTGTTAGATCTTTAGAGATCTCATCATATTATGCCATGGGGTGATAACTTCACGTTGGAATTGAAAAGCGTCCAATATTTGAGTCATTTTGAACAAAATAATTACCCAATTTTCGTCCTAATTCCAGTCTTTCGAAAATGATTTTTTTCACTCTTTCAAATTCTTTTTTTATCAGCATCATGGTCACAATCACTGGTTTCAACAAACATATTAATTAAATCATCTTTACTTGTTATTCGCCCAATGAACGCGCCAATTCTAATATCGGTGAATATTTATCAATTAATAGCGATAGAGAAGTCACCATTACCATTAGAAGTCACCATTAATACCTTTATTGGTGAAATAGAGGATACACTATTAACTATATTTGGCCACAGTTTCCAACAGCTATTGAACGTTGATTGCGAAATCTCGTTGCTTAACATATGCTTAACATATTCTCTGATTTGAGATTTAAAAGATCCAATATTCCTTATTTTTCCGAATTCCGAAAATTCGTTCCAAAAATTCCATTTTCATTTGTTCTAAAATGCAACAGAAGGCTTGTTAATTATACAGAGCCTTAAAAGTCGATATTATCTCCTGATCTAACGGTTGTAATAATGAAGTCAATTCTTTGGCAAAACTATAACTTGGATATTCTCATACTATAAATCTTGTGGATGGCCAGATACATTTTCAATTAATTTTTCATTTAAATATTTTTTTGGAATCTGGGATAAAATATTCATGAAACCATTCAATACACATTTCGGCAATAACTCCCGCCTTCCTATTGGCCCTCGAATAAACCGGAAGATGGTTGATATTCATTCCTTTAAATGCGCATAGCATTTCCGATTTTTTAATAACCAAAGGTTTAATATAATCGCCTGAAATTGCTACTTAAAAGAATTTCAATGCGATCTTTTGCTGTTTAATGACCGCTAGTTGATTTATAAATTATAGACGTTTAAATTTGAAGTTTGATTTTAACATTTTTTAATCGTTAATCGTCAAAATGTGTAAGTACCGTATAAAACGAGGGATACAGGTTGAAATTATGTATTGAATATAATATTGGCCTATATCCGTTACCGTCATTTTTTTCCTCTCAAATGCGAGTTTTTTAATTACTGTTTTCATAACAATTTCACACATTCTGGCGGATATTATATTGTGACTTACAGGAATATTGTTGTATACCATACTCAATACAGATAAAACCTGATATCCATTTAAATTGAGACATGTTTCATTTAATGAAAAACAGTTATTTCTAAAAAGCAGTAATTTCATATTTATTTCCGCTGTGTGGAATTAGATGTGGTTTTTCTTAATTTTCTTAACAAGTAATAATACTTTTAACGTTAAATTCTTATACTACACCAATTCACCATAATGCTCTCTCACCATTTCGTATTGTGAAAGAAGCTCTATCTATTGTCGACTGAATTTTGTACGGCAATAAATGCACATTTTTTATGAATAATTCAGCCCAAATTATTTGAACGAATTCCAAATTCCATGGAAGGATGTCGAATTCATGTTGAGAGAACTTGGAGATATAACTGCAGTTTAATGAAGGTGAAACTACATGCCTGTTGCATATTTGCAACGGCATATATTTCTTAAATTCACACACTATATGGTAGATGATCGCTTTTGTATCACATTATTTGTCTCAAAATTCACAGTAATTTTCGTAGTATTATATATTGTAGGTTTCGGTGGTGACTTGTACTGCGACCTTCATAGATCTTTTCTATCCCACACGCTTCCTCTAATTGTTGGTATACTTAGGCAATTAGAGCGCTTCCTCTACTCCTTGTTCCTTTAGGAATTTCAAGAACTGAATGATTCAAGAACTGAAACTCCTCTGCGTCTAGGAAGTGGGCCCCAAGATACATCTATCTTTTGCGCAGTAGTGCTCTGCAGTCTTTGAGCGGATGTATGGGGGTTTCCTCTGCTCAGCCGCAGAATTTGCATCTTTCATCTTCCTCTAGCCCTACGGCCTTGAGGTATTTTCTAAGTGTGCAGTGTTCCTTTATGACTCCTGTCAGTATTCTTAGCTTATTCCTGTTTAGTTTCAAGCAAGAGTTTGTTCATTTCTGGTTAACGCATCCCAGCATCACTTTACTGTTTCGGTCTCTGCTCTCGATTACTTTACCTCTGCCTTTACTTTCCTTCCTTGCTGAACTTAACAATCGCCGATCTGGCGAACCCTATCCGGCAGGACACCATCGCCCCCGCGATACAGATGCACGCCGGTCTTTGAACCTTCTCAAGCTGCTTTTTCATAGAGAGCAGCTTGATTCTACTCCCAACGCAACTGCCCCGTAAGTGATAGGTAGGTCTCACTACCATGGTGTACATCCATCGCAGGATTGTGGGGTTTACAACCCCACGTTTCCCCTGCCAGATTTCTGTACACCATCAGAGTGCGTTTGGCTTTTCCTACCGTTTCTTATGCTATTCCATAGAAGTTTGATATCTAGTGTTATACCCAGATACCTTCTTGTATTCTCCTGCCCTACTATCTAACAGTATGGCCTGTAGGCAGTTTAGTCTTTTCTTTCTAGTAAATGGTGTCACCGTGGTTTTACTCGGATTGAGTATCAGTCCCACTGTTTGACACCATCTACTAGTTACTTTGCCTCTATCTGCAATTTCACAGAGCGCTACCTCAAACTTCCTTCTGGCTATTATGACTGTGTCAAAGCCTCGAAATCTAATGTCTAGGTCATTCAGCCTAGCCAGTAATTTATCAAGTACCCGGCTCCAGATCAGTGGTGATAACACACCTCCCTATGGACACCCTGGAGTTGAGGAGATTTGATGGTGTCTCTTCCCACTTGTGCCTCCGCCGTTTTAGTTCTCAGCATTTCCTCCATCCACTTTTTGGTAATGCTATCGATATTCCTTTTTTCAAGAGACGCTTTGACATCCTCCTGCGAGGTGCTGTCAAAGGCTCCTTCTATGTCCAAGAAGGCACATATCGCTACTTCCTTTGTCTCTAGTGCTGCTTTTATTTCATTTCTCATCTAATACAGGGCGGTCTCTGTGGATTTCCCTGCTCTTTATGCATGCCGATAGTGGTGTAGTGCAGCGCCTATAAGCACCGTTGCCCTATGATTGTTGTCAATTACCTTCCCCATTATCTTTAACATAAGATATGTTGGAAACCTTCGGTATGAATACCACCTTAGCCCTTCTCCATAACTCCGGCATCTACCTGAGCGCTAAACTACTTCTAAAGATTTTGGAAAGATATCGCCTATGTCTCTCAATTATTAGAATTAGATTAATTCTCTCAATCCCATTTGAATGAAGGCGGGAATTAATCCGTCCACACCTGGGGCCTTGAATAGCTGGAAAGTGCCGATAGGCTATCTGATTCGGTTTTCCGTACAGATGGCCCTTCTCCAGTCAGCCCGACTTGGTCATTGTGGTTGCATCAAGGAAAATGGGTTTCTAGTAGGAGGAGAGTTATCTGCTCTTCGTCTTCCGCGAAGCTCCGATCCGGTCTCTTAAGAGTGGCTGTCATTTCCACTCTATCCTTAGCTAGTGCTTTGTTCATTCTATCTGCCAAAGGGGTGGATTCTATGTTTTCACAGAAGATCCTAAAGTTTTTCCTTTTTGCCCTTGTGATCTCTTTATTGTAGGTGGTGAGCACCACGTATTATTCTAGCCAATTTTCTTATTGCTTAGCTTTGTTGAGAAGCCTATGTACTTTTGCTCTTAATGAAGACAAATTTTTGTTCCGCCATTTTACATCCTTATGCCCCTTTACGGTTTTTACCGGAAAACTGCATTCAAATGCTTTGGTGATTGCTATATTTATTTTTCCTACAGCTTGCCCTAGTACGGTGTAGTGTTCCATGCTTCCCCGCACTGTCACTTGCTCGAGGTTCTCTTTTAGATTGGAACTAAACATAGGTCACCCAGTTTGTCTGGGGTTTCGGTCATTTCCCAGTTTGTCTGGGGTTTCCTATGGTCGGTCATCAAGAATTCACTTAAAACTCTCCACTTTTTAATCAGTTTACATACGTTAGGTTTTGCTAACTACCGTAATATCCAATACCTCATTTCTAGCCTTGGTGACATGTCATGGTGTATTCCCGATGTTGCACACCATTAAGTTTTTTTAAGAGAATATTGATGAGTGTTTTCTTTAAGAGATTATTGATGAGAATATAATAAGCCATATTCTAAAAGGAATTCGACTTTCTTATTAGTGTCCGTACTGCCCCACATCTGGTTGTGGGCGTTCGCGTCACATCCCAAGATGAGTGGCAGCCTTCTCCTAATACAGGGTTCCACCAGTCTTTGTTCTTCCATGGGTGATATGCTATTGCCATCGCCAGGGAAGTATGCTGATGCGATCACTACCTCGCGGTGGGGGCCATCCGTCTTGATGAGGGCCTGGATCGGAACTAAATCCCGCTAAATCTCAATAAGAATTCTGAAAGACATAGGTTAATAATGCCCTTCCTTACCATAAAGCAAGTTCTAGCTGTCCCATACCAACTTACATTCCCTGTTGCTAAGGCCTCTGATCTTACCTCCGTAGGTGTAGGGTTCTTGCAGCAGCGCTAGCCGTAGGTGTTGTTTAGTGGACATCCTATCGATCACAGCTGAGGCATGGTGGATGTTCACTTGCACTATTTTGGTGCGCCTGCTGGTCATTTTTGTCTTGTGACAGGAGGCGGCGAGTCCTCCCCTATTCCTGCAAGAACAACATCTTCCTCTGCCTCCGTAGATATGGCTGGACTGTTCATGTCTATGAGTCCCTGGGGAGTGGATCTCTCTCGACTGGTGCCTTTTCTCGGATCGTGCAGCTCATGCTCCATCTGATCTACCAGTTCTGTGGCGGTTAGATCCCGCACACAAGGGTTAAATTTTTGTGTTTTTTTTTCATAAAAGAACCCAGCAGAAACAAGGGAAGTAAAGGTCGGCCATGTCAGAGCCACGCTTGACATGCTAAGGCTTGGTACAATCTCAGTTTGCCAGGTATCAAAGAGGCTCCGTTAGCGATGGCCGGTTGCCCCCGGCCACCAACCAGTCCCTTCCGCAGGGGTCGCATGATACATTTAGATTAAGGGTTTGGAAGTTCTTGGTTGTTCGCTCCCCATTGGCCGCTCCGACAGGAGTTGGATTCCAGTCGGTATCGTCCAGTGGTTTATTACGAAGCTAAGCCCTCACACCGCGACAAGGTGACTTCCAAGTGAGAGTTCGTAGTATTACCATAATGGACAATTGAATTTGATATATGTTTTAAATTTGAAACCTATAACAACATTGCGCACCAAAATAGCGCAAGTGAACATCCACCATGCCTCAGCTGTGATCGATAGGATGTTCACTAAACAACACCTACAGCTAGCGCTGCTGCAAGAACCCTACACCTACGGAGGTAAGATCAGAGGCCTTAGCAACAGGGAATGTAAGTTGGTATGGGACAGCTAGAACTTGCTTTATGGTAAGGAAGGGCATTATTAACCTATGTCTTTCAGAATTCTTATTGAGATTTAGCAGGATTTAGTTCCGATCCAGGCCCTCATCAAGACGGATGGCGCCCACCGCGAGGTAGTGATCGCATCAGCATACTTCCCTGGCGATGGTAATAGCATATCACCAATGGAAGAACAAAGACTGGTGGAACCCTGTATTAGGAGAAGGCTGCCACTCATCTTGGGATGTGACGCGAACGCCCACAACCAGATGTGGGGCAGTACGGATACTAATAAGAAAGTTGAATTTCTTTTAGAATAAGTCTTATTATATTCTCATCAATAATCTCTTAAAGAAAACACTCATCAATATTCTCTTAAAAAGTTGAGCTAGCGCATATCATTCCAAGGTAACTCTTGAAAATCGAAACTGTAAAAATTGTTTCCTATTCGCAAAACTGTGTTCTATTCGGACGTTCTTTTAAAGGAGAAACTAATTAAACCGGAGAGGGAAATACATTAACCAGAGGCCAAAGACAATTTTAAGGTTTAATTATTAATTTATACCAATAGCAATTTAGAATGTATTAAACAGAAATGAATTATAAATATATAATATCCAAATATTAGCTCTTCCCTTTTGGAAACGCATTGAATTTATCACTGTTGAGTGAGTGACACAAAAACCTTTAGTTCTATCGTTCTCTATAAAAAATCAATAAACTTGAGCAACTAAATAATTTTTTAGGAAATCATTAGGAATAATATTTGAAATTGTGAACAAATCAACAAATATTGAGAAACGTCGAGAATCCGGTTCTTTTCAGAGCCAACCCTCAGCATCAACGCGGAATCCCCAAGAAAACGATACAACACAGGTATCTATCCGCGAAAACCTCAAATACAACACATATATATATATATATATATAAACCTATACACCAATATATGTGTGTGTGTGGTGTACTACATATGCAAGTATGAAAGAGGTTTGAAACCTCGTAATAGACCCGATACCCGATGAGTACCCGATAAGTCACTGTACTCAGTACAGTGACTTATCGGGTACTCATCGGGTATCGGGTCTATTACATCTAGTTTTTACAAAAAGTCGACTTGGTATCGGGTCTAATACATCTACTACAAATATATCAATTCAGTAGATCCCAAAGTAATGTTTAATATGCCACATTTTTATTTATATGCAAGTGAAAGATATTTCGAAATCTATATGAAAATATCCAAATTCCAAAGTATTCCGCTGTACTTATCTCAGATTACTCTGGGCCCGTGTATGTCCCTAGTCTCTGGGTCCATCATGTCACGTTTATCCCAGCTTAATACTAGTTATGCCACCGGACAAGAGTATATACATTTTCAAACAAAAGGTTGGCTTTTGTTTTATGATGGTGCACTATGCTGCATTGGTTATATTCATGTCACATTAAACAAACACTCATGCTAGTTTGATATTTCCCGGTTGAGATCAAAAGAAAATACACATCACAGAAAAACATTGATATAAATGAATAGTTTAATTATTGTGGATGGTTTATTAAGTTCATTTTTTGTACTTCGTTGTTGCCTTGTGCACATTTTGTACACACTACCTGCATGGCGGTTGAGTGGATTATCGAAAATCTGCTTAATCGTCAATTAATCAAATCGACAATGCAAGAATGCTAAGAATAAAAAGACCCAGTACAATATACAGGTTAAAGTAAATGCCACAACATTTATAATTCACAAAAAAGGGATTTAAATTTAATATGGTCGAGACACACAATAAAGTAAAATAAGAGTATGAAGATTTGAATGTGAAAGTTCGTTAAACATATTAAAAAAGCATTTTGAGATAATTTAAATAGAATATCCGAGAGAAAACGAGAGAAAGGCTATTTGCTTTTATGTCTACATAAATCAGAATGAAATAATGGATTAACGAAGGTAGGAAGTGCGGCGTTTGAAATCATTTGAGGACAAATTTAATAGACCTCCTAGGAATTATGTTTCTCGGAATAGTTTTAAATATAAGCGTTAACGTTTTTGAATTTGAATTTCCAAACATTTGTAACGTTTTTAACGATGCAACATCAATTTTGCAACATTTTTAAAAATAACTTAGACTAGTCAAAACTAAAGAAGTACCTTAAAAACCTTAATCCAGGCTAAATTCCATATTTAAATCAATAAAAAGTTTTCAAATTGGAAAAATAAATTTACAAATTATTTGAACAAAACATCAATGCACTAATATGAATTAATTAATAGCCATCATTATATCCATGGCATTAAAAAATAATAGCCATCTGCAGACGCGTTTCGAGATCTATCTCTAATCATTGCAGCTTTGCTTCTTAGTTATTAGCTAGCACCTCAATATAATTCTATATCATGTGTTGTATTATCCAGGAAGTAGTTGTTTCAACATGATATTTGTTCATAGTCTAAATAAGGCTTCATATTAGAGAGCTACGAACAGGTTGAATATATTTATATATTTAAGCTATATCTCGCTTTAATAAGTTTGTATGATTGAATGTTTAATTATTATGGTTTCCCCAATATTCAATTATCAACGAACCTGTTAAAGGGACCCCCCCCCCTTCTATTTTGAGGGGGTTAAAGGGACACCCCCCCCCCTTCTATTTTGCTGAAATTAAAAATTTTGTGGAGATCTTTGTAGAACTGATCCGGAATATTTAGCAAATTTTCACAATACTTTAATATTTATTTCAGCAAATATTACAATTTTTTGTAAATTCCGCCTTGATAATCAATTTTGTAAACATTGAAATTTTCAAACTTAATTTTCTCAAAAAGTAATTTTGGGATTTGTGTAAAATTTTGTGGAGATCTTTGTAGAACTGCTCCGGAATATTTAGCAAATTTAAAAGGGGGACCCCCCATTTTGAGGACCTGCCCCCCCATTTTGAAGACCCCCCCCCATTTTTGCTGCAATTTAAATGATTTAAAAAAAAATATAGTTCAATTTTGTTTTTCTTTTAAATTATTATATTTCTTCTATACAAATGTTTCTTTCTTGTATTTATTAAAAATTAAACAATTTATTTATTTTTTCACTTTCTTTATTTGTCCACCTCAATATATATGCCCGGGGCCTCAAAATCCAAACGACGGCGCTGCGTAAAATTTTGTTGTTCATAAAATATCACTGGTCCGCGAATTTTTTTTTTAAATTTTACTGGTCCGTGGACCAAAAAAGGTTGAGAAACGCTGCATTAGACGAATCTATTCTCTCTCACTCTAACTTACTTTCTACTATACATTTCTTTGTCCCTCCTTCTTGAAATAGTAACAGATTTATAAATTTCATAACAATTATAACTAAAATGATAAACATACAATGCTTCGTTGCCATTGGTAGAATGTTTGTTGCCATTGGTCTAACTTGTCGGTAATATCGTTCTCTTTGTCACTCCCCCTTGAAATACCAAGGGCTTTATAATTTTAGCCAAAATGTAAACTGTTTTCATAAACAAACGCACACAAAACGGTTTTTCTTTGGTCCCATCAATTCTTTTCACTCTAAATCACTTTTCAGGGATGAACGGGACGGATTTATTATTATAAACAAACACACACATGTCTACACACACAAACCCACACACACACACACATACACACAAAATGCTTTGTCTGACTCACTCTCACTTTGACTTATTTGTGACTGCTAGCTGTATCTTTGTTGCATATTTATACGTCGCAAATGAATCCTACGTTGTTGTCATGGAGATCGGAATATGTAGTGACGGAGCATAACCAGAAAAATTGATGTTCTTCCCGGTAGGAAGAGGCTGCCATATTGGTTGTGCCTTATTTTGATGGCTTACCGTACTGCGCATGTTCAGTACCCCAAATTTTGAACCTGTTAATGTATCTACACAACTGAATTATGGTTGTCTGGAAAGTTCGTGTTGTATTTGCATTGTGCCATCTTCCGAAAATTCGGAAGGCATGGATTAATTAGTAATAAAAACTTGCATGAAAGGATTTTTTTTGTCCCTGAAAAAGAACAATTTTATTGATATATTGCTTGCTCTATTGCAGTCTTTTATGCTATATAATATATAACCTAATTAAACTATATAACCTAACCTAACCTAATTTTGATATGCCCTAAACAATTGTTGAAACCTTCACGAAAATATTCATAACCACAAGGATTTCTGGAGCATACAGTTTGGAAACCGATTCTCTGCTGTCCTTTTGTAATAATTTTTTTAAATCACATGATTAGATCTACATAAAGCATCTATTGTATCAGCTTGGCTATATCGCTGAGCCTTTGTCAATTTCTATTTGGTGTAAGATGTTTGATTTTGACGAATGGTTAGTTTATGAACTCCCGTTAAACAAAAGGAGAATTAAAGATAATTAGACCGTCAACCATCGCTTCTTTGTTCAATTTCGATACTCAGGGTTCCGAGTTTCCAATAATCGAGAGATGTCACATATAATAGGAAGATACTCCCAGGTCAATGTTGATGTTTTAGCTGATGTAGAAGGTTGTGTTGAAATTATAGTTTTTATTATCTTACTATTGGACATATGTATAATTCAATTTAAAATTATCCTTACATGAAAAGATATTCGTTTGTTCTTATACAAGTTTCATCACTCTCTGTTGATTTTGCAACAGAATCCTGATTTGCTGTACCTAAGTATTTTCTGAAAAAAAAATGGTAATGATGCAATGAATAAACGATATTGTTCGGGATAAGTTCCTTACACTATTTACAAAGTGTGTCAATTGTATATTCTTTATACCTGTGGTAATTTACCTCGCCTAAGTCGGACCTTGCCAGTTGTTTTGTAGAAGCGCCCTTCTTTAAAGTAAGCTGAGTATATGCGAGTATTGTTATCGATAGTTGTCGATGAAGGTATTCCTAACAGCTCGAGTTATGTACTGAGAATCGTAGGACTTTTTGCAAAACATGAACAAGAAAAAAATGTGTTTCAGCAATGAAATTGTAGTGGTATTTTACAATAAATACAAAATATAAATACTTTTGAAATGATTTCTCATTTTTTTCAAATTCAAATTAAATTAATTTGTATAGTTAAGCCATTTTGTTTTCCCAGAACTATACCTATATTTTTACATATTTGAAAAAAGCTATTTTTTTAAAAAATTTTGTAAAGAAAAAAAATTGCTATCTTTTCAAGTTAAAAAAATATATGCAAATTTGTAAAAATAAAGTGTAGCGGCAACGGGCCTTTCTGAAGAAGGCTTTTTAAAGAAATTATTTTTACGCTAGGGTCGTTGCTATAATACCCAAACAAATCCTAAATAGTTATTTACATTAGAGTGCGGAAACATTGATTTTACAATGCAACAGCTTGTTTTGCACCAGCATTTCCTGGAGCATTGTAAAATCATTTCCGCACGAAATTTGTATAAGATTTTTTGGCCAACAATTATTATTTCAGAAACAAATAGATTTAGATTAATTTCAATATTGGAAATTATTTAATTTTTTAATGTTGGTACTTACAAACTTACACATTTTATTACTAATTCAAATTTATTAGTTTGGTTTTCATTTTGCCAAATGTCAGACCCACAGTAGAATTTAAAAAATCACTCTTATTTTCTACATTATCGTGACAAATGTGGCGTAAAGTAGCATTTTATAATTAGATTTTATTGTCTTATACTTAATTTATTTTGTAAGTGTCCCTGAAAGGTTAAAATTTACTGGTCACTTTACCGCAAAGTACGGCTCTTTGCAACATTGTACGTAAAGATCTAGTTTCGCTGGACGTATACACGATGTCAAAGGTAGCTTTACAATTCAGAAGGCCAAAAAATATTTTGTCGGTTTTATTATAGGGTTAATAGTGTTATCACCTGAACGGTTTTCAGAAATATTTTCGTGGAATATTTTACAACGGGGTCATTACGGTAATCGTCGAACAAATGCTAAAAGGTTAAATATTTATGTTTTATGGTAGGATTGATTATAATCTTACAAAGATTTATAAAAGATTTAATATTTGTGTTTTATGATAGGATTAATATTACAATTTTCTAACGATACAAATCTATGAAAGATTAGTTTGCGAAAGCAGAGAATAAAATCAATCCCCAATAAAACGGGTCCAGATACCTGAAGGACGATATAAAAACGCTCACCACCGAAACACAGTCTGTTAACCAGCAAAGTTCGATATAGCAGTTCACCGAGTTCAGTCCAACAAGTTCATCAAGTTCAGTTCACCGGAACAGTTCACCAAAGCCGCAGTCACGCCAATAAATTTATAGTGGGTTGCAGCTCCGCGAATGCGTTATATTTTTATTGTGTCATTTAATTATTGTAAATATATTTCCTCTTATTACAAAACCTGAGGGGTAAATTTATTCCTAACACCTTATCACCCACAAATTGGTGACCCCGACATGATCTACAAGAGGAATCCGATCATTTACAAATTGGTCGTCGTGATTGATAAGAGCAACCTAGACACGCCAATATGGAAGAGACCGCGCCCGAATTTTGCCGCATTGTCGGAACGTTCCCTCCATTCTGGCCATAGAAACCTGAATGTTGGTTTCGTCGCGTAGAAGCCATGTTCAAAACCAGCGGAATCACAAGTGAAGGTACGAAATATTACCACCTCATCGCCTCGCTGGAGCAAGAATAGGGCGCAAAAATTGAAGATTTATTAGACAACCCGGCCACCGACGGAAAATGCGAACTGGTGAAGAGAACCCTGATAGAACGACTGTCCGCGTAGAGTAGTAAGAAGGATCGACAATTGCTCGAAAACGTCCACATCGGTGACCAAACTCCGTCACAGCTGTTACGCCAGATGAAATCCCTCGCCGGAAGCCAAATCAAGAACGATTTCATCAAGACCATGTGGATCGAAGGGTTGCCTACGTCAACGCAACGCGTGTTAGCCGTCTCGCTGGATAGAGCCGTCGAGGAACTAACGACCATGGCCGACCGCGTTCACGAAATCAACACGTTCCCCAGAGAGATAGCACCAGTGAGCCAAGTCCCCGATTGGCCAAAAGTGTTGGACATGCTTTCTAGCTTATCACTGAGAGTGGACGAGCTTTTACGAGGCAGAACAGGCAGAGGACATCTACAAGGAAATCCGCGGAATCGCAACAGGTCCCGAAGACACAGCCGCAGTAACAACAGGTTAGGAGCGGATCAGTGCTGGTACCACGAGACCTTCGGCAGCGCAGCAACCAAGTGCAAACCACCATGCAATTACAGGGCTTCGGGAAAGGGACAGAACCATCATTGACCGCGGCGGTCCATGATGTATCAGAATCTCACCGTCTTTACGTCACCGACAAAGAAACGAAGATAGCCTTTCTTGTCGACACCGGCGCAGATCCATGCGTGTTCCCAGGATCACGGTTAAGTGATCGCCACAGAAAATAGGATTACGAGCTCTTCGCGGCCTACGGCACGCCGATCGCCACCTACGGGACAATGTCGTTAACACTCAACTTACGTCTCCGCCGCAATTTCTATTGGAACTTCGTAATAGCGGACGTGGAAAGACCGATAATAGTTGTCGATTTCTTGGCACACTACGGAGTCCTGGTGAACCCACGGAACAAACCCTTGGTCGACAATACCACCTCCCTTGCCACGTATGGTCAAGAAGTACGCGAAGAAATCCAGTCCATTCGAACGGTCCACGGGGATTCAGGATATCACCGTCTTCTAGCCGTGAAGTAAAACACGCTGTAACACATCATATACGGACCACACCAGGTCAGCCAGTGTATTGCCGCCCACGAAGATTGGCGCCCGACCGATTGAAGCTAGCCAAGGCCAAATTCAATCAAATGCTACAACAGGGTATAATTCGACCGTCGAAAAGCCCATGGGCGTCCGCACTACACATAGTACCAAAAAAGGACAACGGATTACGCCCGTGTGGCGATTATCGTGCGCTGAACGCACGGACCATCCCAGACAGATAAGTAGTGAGGTACATCGAGGACTTCTCGCAATGATTGGCCGGGTCAAAAATCTTTACGACACTCGATTTGGTACGAGCTTACCACCAGATCCGGATAGAACAGGACGAAATCCCGAAAACAGCAATAACAACACCGTTTGGTTTATTCGAGTTCCTACGGACACCATTCGGTTCCAACGGTTCATCGACGAGGTCCTGCGCGGTCTAGAATTTTGCTTCGCGTACATCGACGACATCCTCATCGTCTCCTAGAACGAAGCCATTTTCTCGAGATTAAACGATTACGGCATCATCATAAACGCCGGAAAATGCATCTTCTGAAAACATGAAGTCCAATTTCTTGGATACGCGGTTAGCGAGCAAAGAACACGACCACTGGATGACAAGGTGAAAGCCATTCAAAAATATCCAATGCCAAAGACGATAAAGGAGCTTCGCCGATTTCTTGGAATTATAAACTTCTATAGACGCTTCATCCCAAACGCGGCCGCCTACCAACAACCCTTGAATGAATTATTAAAGGGACCGAAAATAAAATGTAAAGCTCCCATCACTTTATCGGAAAACGCACAACAAGCCCTCCACAGCATGAAAGACAAGTTAGCCAACGCCACAATGCTGGCACATCCAACAATGGGAATGCCAATATCGATAAATGTCGATGCTTCCGACTATGCTATGGGAGCCGTTTTGTAACAACGTTTAAATAACGCCTGGCAACCACTTGCATATCTCACCAAAGCCTTATCAACAGCCCAGTGGAAGTACAGTGCTTACGATCGGGATTTGCTCGCGGCATGCGCTGCCGTCAAACGTTTCCGACATTTTGTCGAAGGACGATCCTTCACCATATTCACGGACCACAAACCGTTGACGTTCGCCTTCAGACAGAAGCCAGAGAAGTGTTCGCCGCGGCAGTTTCGATATCTAGACTTCATCGGACAATTCACGACCGACATCCGTCACGTCGCAGGAGCGGAGAACACGGCTGCCGATGTTTTGTCTCGTATCGAGGCCATATCAGTAGCAGTCAAACGCGAAGATCTCGCCACCACTCAAGAAACGGACCAGGAGTTACAAGAGTTACTGGAATGCAACAACCATTCTCTGCAACTACACAAAATGAAGTGGCCGGATACTGATATAGAGATTTACTGCGACATATCAACAAGAACAATTCGCCCAAACGTCCTGCAGCAACTACGTCGGAGTGTTTTCAACAGTTTGCACGGATTAGCACACCCTGGAATACGAGCATCGCAAAATGTATGCACGCAGCGGTATGTATGGCCAGCCATATCAAAGGACTGCAGAGAATGGGCCAGGATCTGTATCCCTTGCCAGCTCTCAAAAATATCTCGTCACGTAACCACACCCGTCGGTGCATTCAAGAATACAGAAGAGAGATTCGAACACATCCACATAGATATTATAGGGCCGTTACCCACATCCCGTGGAGCCAGGTACAGCCTCACCTGCGTGGATCGATTCACGCGATGACCGGAAGCCATACCTATGGCAGACATAACCGCACAGACCGTGGCAAGATCCCTAGTCGATGGATGGATTTCACGTTTCGGAGTTCCGTCCAAAATTACATCTGACCAAGGAAGACAGTTCGAGTTCCAGCTGTTCAAAGAACTGATGAGGCTAACAGGTACGACAGACCTTAGAACGACAGCCTACCATCCAGCAGCTAACGGCATGGTAGCAAGATTCCACCGTCAGCTAAAGGTAGCAATAAAATGCCACGAAACGAACAGATGGGCGGATGTACTTCCGATGGTGTTATTGGGCATTCGAACAGCAGTCAAAGAAGACTTAGAAGCAGCACCAGCAGAGTTAGTATATGGTGCGACAATACGCCTACCTGGAGATTTCTTCCGAACAAGCCAACGCTGCAAGAAAGCGACGCGAACTTCATTAAGCAATTGCAGGATATAATTCAACTAATTAAACCCGTAGCAGCGTCACGGCACGGGAACAGAAAGACATTTGTGTTCAAGGACCTGGCGACAACGCCTTACGTCTTCCTAAGAAACGACGCGGTCAAAGAACCGCTCCAGCCACCAGGCGACGGTCTCTTCAAGGTCATTAAAAGAAGTAGTAAAAACTACAGCATCGACAAAAGTGCACACAATGTGCGGGTATCAATAGACCGCTTAAACCAGCATACATTACAGACACGGGGGAAAGAAGCCCGAAAGAGATCTTCACGGACGAAGGAAGTGAAGATTCCAACGTTGAAATGGAGACCCCCCAAGACAGGAGACCAACGAATGTAAAAGCACCGACGTCATAACCTGGCTACAATACAAGATCGGGTAGACGGGTACAATTCCCCAAACGACTAGAAGCAGGGGGACGATGACGCTTTAAAACAGCTACGAAGACGCCTTCAACAACCCACAACTGCAACAGCAAATACTATCTAACGTTAACACTGGCAAGGGGGTGATATAGCGGCAACGGGCCTTTCCGAAGAAGGCTTTTCAAAGCAATTAGTTTTACGCTATGGTTGTTGCTATAATACCCAAACAAATCCTAAAAATATTTTGTCTGTTTTATTATAGGGTTAATACTGTAATCGCCCGAACGGTTTTTCTGAAATATTTTCGTGGAATATTTTACAACAGGGTCATTACAGTAATCGTCGAACACATGCTAAAAGATTTAATATTTATGTTTTATGGTAGGATTGATTATAATCTTCGAAAGATTTCTAAAAGATTTAATATTTGTGTTTTATGATAGGATTAATATTACAATTTTCTAACAAATATACAAATCTAAGAAAGATTAGTTTGCGACAGCAGAGAAGAAAAACAATCCCCAATAAAACGGGTCCAGATACCTGAAGGACCATATAAAAACGCTCACCGCCGAAACACAGTCATTTAACCGGCAAAGTTCGATATAGCAGTTCACCGAGTTCAGTTCAACAAGTTCATCAAGTTCAGTTTAGCGGAACATTTCACCCAAGCCGCAGTCACACCAATAAGTTTATAGTAGGTTGCAGCTCCGCGAATCCGTTGTTATATTGTTATAATAGTGTTATTTAGTGTCATTTAATTATTGTAAATATATTTCCTCTTATTACAAAATGTGAGTGATAAATTTATTCCTAACACCATATCACCCACAAAAGTATCAAATATTCCCACATTAACCCCCTATTATCCCTAATTCCATTAGAAATACATTAGATATTCTCAAATACCGGTATTCCCAACAAAAAAATAATTTTAAAATGCATTTAACCACAAATTATCAATATACGTTAGTATATATAATCTTAAGTTTTTATTTTTAAAATTAGTTATCTCTTTAGGTGCCGTACTCTCCGAGAGCATCCACTTATATACGGGACCTAGCAGTTTATCGCCGGTTCCGAACGGCAGTAGAGAGGTTATTAAAATGTTCACGTACAATGAAAAAGTGGACATGTTATTAGTTTATAGGGAATCTCAAAAGATACCTAGAAGAGCAGTTCAGTTATATGCCCAAAGATATCACGAACATGTTACTCTAAGCTTAAAAATATTTGCAAGATTGGACACAAGTACACCTTAAGCTAAATTCCAAAACTTTCCAAGAATATCCAGACTAAATTCCATATTTAACCCATTCGAGACCGATTGCACACCGTGTGCGCAATTGATTTCCGAGGCTATAAGCACACCGTATGTGCAATAAAAGTAATGTGCAAAACTATCAGTTATTCTGTGTTAAACTAGTCGTCGAAATATTTTTTTTCGTGAATTAATGAAATCTGTAAAGTACAGGAAAACAAATTTGGCATTGATTTTACTGTGTACCAAAAAATCTAAAAATTATCTGAAGCCTTTTTTACATGTAAAATACTATGAATACGCATGCAGCGCAGGCTTAAGATAATAAGCTTTTCTTTCCTTTGACCCATCTTTATCCGGGAATAAATAAGAAATTTTCGTCCACCACTCTGTACTTTTTTACCCGACATAAACCCACCAACAACGACGACGCGTAATAGTTAGTACATTACAGATGTCAAACGATATACAGTTCTCTACTTGAACCCTAAAATGTCAGATCCTAAGGCAGGAATGCAGGAAGCAACTAAGCAAAATAACGATTTTATATTATCTAACTATTTTTTAAATAAATGTTTATAAACCCTTTAATGATGTATTTTCATTAACCCGGTGTGCAATGATGAGAGGGACCGTGTTCGAAAAAAATCGTCGTCTCGAATGGGTTAAATCAATAAGGTTTCTAAATTCTCTTCGCGAAATAAATTTACAATCTATTTGAAAACAAAACATCAACGAACTAATAAACTTATTATAGCTTGAATAAGTAAATATATTCAACCTGTTCGTAGCTCTATAATATTAAGTCTAATTAAGACTATGAACAAATCTCATCCTGAAAGAACTACTTCCTGGCTAATAGATACTGAATTAAACAAAAGGATATAAATTATACAACGGAGATTTGCATGTTATTACTATTATTAATAGTCCCAGCCCATTTCATGGCATTAACCTAACTAGAGAAATTACTTTCGTTTTGAGAACATTTCTTTATATTTAAATTTAGTGAATAGCCATCTGCAGACGCGTTTCGAGATCTATCCCTCATCAGTGCAGCTTTGCTTCTCTGAATTATAAATTGGAATACACTTATTAGCTTGAACACCTCAATCTATAAATCAATATTCTATGTGATATTAGCCTATTAGATATTAGGAAGTAGTTGTTTCAACACATTGTTCATAGTCTGAATAAGACCTAATTTTATAGAGGTACGAACAGGTTGAATATATTTAAGCTATATTTACAATCTATTCTTTCTCACTGTAATTTACTCGCTGCTACTATACATTTCTCTGTCCTTCTAGAAATCGTAACGGATTTATAAATTTCATAACAATCACAAATAAAATGATAAACAAACAGACAATGCTTTGTTGCCATTGGTAGAATTTTTTGTTGCCATTGGTCTAACTTGGCGGCAATATTGTTCTCTTTGTCACTCTCTCTTGAAATGCCATCGGTTTTATAATTCTAACAAAAATCTAAACTGTTTTCATTAACAAACCCACACAAAACGGTTTGTCATTGGTCCCATCAATTCTTTTTCACTCTAAATCTTTTGTCGCTACTATCTTTCTCTTTGTCGCATATTTTTGAACGGGACGGATTTATTATTATAAACATACAAACACACACAGACACATACACAAATCACACATATAAAAAAATACCATATACAAGATATCTTTACAGAATTAATATTGCCTGCATTTTTATTTTTCCAACCTTGACAATCGTTTCGATTTTTTATGAGTGCTCCTTGCACTGCATGATTTTCGATGAAGAAACAAAACAAGACAGACAAGAGTAGACAAACAAATAGACAAACAAACTAGATAGACAAGACTAGACAGACAGACAAGACTAGAGAGGCCAGAATAGATAAAGAAGACTAGACAGACAAGACTAGACGGACGTGACAAAACAGACAAGACTAAACAGACAAGATTAGATAGACATAATTAGACAGACAAGATTAGACAGACATGGCTAGACAGACAAGACTTTTTTAGTAATTGTGGTTACCACCCCGGTATCGCGTGTTTCACATTCCTTCAGGGTGGCCCGAACGGTAAATGCTGCCCTTGTTTAAAATATCTCCATGGGGGAATCGAAATCCGTTCTTCCTCTTGTCAGGCGGGTATGTTCTCCACTAATAGACTAGAGACACAAGAGTACACTGGCAAGACTAGAGAGGCAAGACTAGATAGAAAAGACTAGACCGACAAGGCTGGACAGAGAAGACTATAGAAACAAGGATATATTTTCACAATTCTAATTATCTTTCTCCAAATAATAATTGAAATTTAATACCACTAAGTAATCATAAAAAGATTATAATTAAATATGAGGAAATTCTTGGCGAACATGAATGAAATACTTGGTGACGTTACATATTAATTACTCTATTGAATAATTACTCAACTCTTTCCCTGAGAGGAGGGAGAGGGACCGCACACTTCCTATCTGCAGATCGTTGTGTACGTTTCGTTAAAGGCGACCGTCTAATTAAGGTTCGCATCGCTTCGTAAGCAACAGAGGAAGGAAATTCTTCTAAACTTTTCGCTTTAATCTAATAATATTCCATTCAGTAAACGGGAGCTAGGCAGAGCGCTCAATGAAATGCGATTATAAATTGGAAATTTCAAAGCAAATCATAGTTTCAGAAGTAATTAAAATTTAATAGCAGCTAATTAATTGTACTACCCAGTCCAAAGAAATCAAAAAGAAAATCTATTTTTATATATTTTATGAAATGGAGAGTTATAAATCTATAAAAAGAAATTGAAGGCCCGACTGACTATACCTGCAACATTGTTTATAAACACCCGAATTGTGGAAACTTTAGCGTATAAGGTATTCGAAGTCATTTGTCATTTTTATGTATGTTAATTATCTAAATATCTTCTTCTCTTACAACTATTTATTTATTATACTTATAATAAGGTACTATAGATTATATTCAAATATTTTCCAAACACTGAACCAGACAACATAATTAGAATAAGTAATTCTTCATGGACACTCCACACCATGGCAAACACAACTAAACAGACCACACCCCTCAGCCTGCCCACGCCACTCATCAATTTGTAATCTACTTGAAAATGACGTCTATCAGTTGAAACTCGAGTCGTGTTAAATGTAACTAACTAAAAAACATGTATATATATATATATATATATATATATATATATATATATATATATATATATCTATAAATATATATTTATATATATATATATATTTATATATATATATATATATATATACATATATATATATATATATATATATATATATATAGGTTTTAAACTTAAAATTAAACCTTTTCAATTTCAAATTAAACCTTTTTAAATTCAAATAAAACTTTTTTAAATTCAAATTATACTTTTATTAAATTTAGTTAAATATTAATTAATTTAGAAAAAATAAATTAATTATCAAAAATTATAATGAAAACAATTATGAAAAATTATAAAAATTATGTTAATGTAACGGTTGTCCTGCCTCAGCCAATGGTAATTTCATCGACATATCTACATAATATTCATTACAATCAGCAGAAGTAACAGTGGGCACGGATTCCTCAATAATATTAACCAAATTTAGATTATTTTCTGGTTCCGCCAGCAAATTTCTTGCAGCTAATTTAACTTTCGAAAAAACTTTTTCTGTGGGATTTAACATTGGTGAATACGCTGGAAGAAAAAATAGTCTATGGCTTGTTGCATTTATTTTATCACGAACTTCCCGAGTTTCATGGATTTTGGCGTTGTCCAGAACCAGCCACTTATACGATGTTACTTTCAGCCATTTTATTAAATAAACCATCAAGAAATGTAATAAAAATGTTTCAATTTGCTGATGAATTAGATATGCAATAAGTAAAACATTTCTGCCTCTTACTGTTGGAACTATTACATGGCTGGAGTATTTATCTTTGATCGAGCTTTATTTCGCCGGAGATGGTAATTGAAACCGTATTCATCAATGAAAATTATATTCTCCCGTGTTTGTGGAGCATTTTGTGAAAATAAAATTGCATAATTTTTGCGCTGTTCAATTGTTGACGTAGAGTTTAAACGGTCCAGACTAATTGCAAAAGTTTTCAACGTTATTTTTAAAGCTATTATTGCATTAAATACAGATGTTGTGGCCAAGTTGACGTTTTTATTTTCAAATATCTTCAATTTCATATTTTTGTATTTTCGTGTTTCAAGTAATCGATGGATTTTCTTCAATAATTTGCTCTACATAATTTAAAATCTCATCAGATAATTTACTATTCCATTTCCACCACAATTTCTTCTAAGCATCTCATATCCATCCTTCTTATAATGTCTAATTCTAGATTTAGCGATGTTTTTATTAAAACCTGCTGTTTCTGCTGATTCTGCAATAGTTTTACCTTTTTCATAACATTTTATAAAAATTTCCTTTTTGTCTAAACTGGTTTAAAAATAATTTCCTCTACGTTTTCTTTCACGACTAACAGGTAATTCATCTACAAAAATCTGCAAAATGTTTATTCAAAAGTTAAATTAGCTGCAAGAAAGACAGAGCTATAGAAGATAGAACACAAGCCTGGAAAAAAATTAACAGCCACAGAACACTCGGAAAATGGGAACAATTTAACAAGATACAGAAGGCCTCCTCAAAAATAATTCGCAGAGAAAAAAGAGGTTATGAAAACAACATGTTGAAGGAGATAGAAGAGGACTTCAACAAAAACAACACACGAATTTTTTATAGAATATTCATGGCAAACATGACAGGATATCAACCACCGACCTTATGCTTCAAAAGAGAAGACGGGCCATTGGAGACAAACCCTAAAAAGAACTGTGAAATATTAGCAAAATACTTTGATACACTACTCAACTGTAAAAAACCAACACAGAAACTACAGTTCGAACAGCCAGAACCTAACCCGAATTGCAAACCCCCTACACTCGAAGAAATTGTAAACATAATAAAATCCCTGAAAAATTACAGAGCACCTGGAAAAGATGGACTGATTTCGGAAATCTGGAAGCTAGACCATGAAAACATTACACCTAAAATACACAGAATCATCGAAAACATCTGGGAAACAGGAAAAATACCAGAAGAATGGAAGTTAGCCCTAATACACCCCCTCCACAAGAAAGGAGACAAAACGGACCCTAATAACTACCGAGGAATATCATTACTACCTGTGACATACAAAATTCTGTCCAAATCCCTGTTAAATCGGCTAGAACCTCAGAGAGACCCACAGATAGGAGAATACCAAGGAGGGTTCAGAAAAGGAAGATCATGCAGTGAACAGATCTGGTGCTTGAAAACAATACTAACAACGAGAAAGACCAGGAACACCACAGTAATATTCGTCGACATCAAAAAGGCCTACGACTCCATAGATAGAAAAACACTTTTCAACACATTGGAAGAAATGAAGGTGGACAACAAGACAAGAAATCTAACCGAGGAAACACTAACAAATACTACATCAAAATTTAAGTTCATGGGAGAGGTATCAGAACCATTTGAAATCAAGACAGGAGCGAGCCAGCGAGATGGCCTCTCACCCATTCTATTTAATTCAGTTTTAGAAAAAATAATCAGGACATGGGAAAAAGGAGTCAGTGGGGTAAAGATGGGAAGGCACAAGGATAGAATCGTAAACATAAAATGTTTGGCATTCGCTGATGATATAGCCATCAAATAGTAGAAAAGAAGCCAAAGTAGCTCTAGAGACACTCCACGAAATCTCATCCAAAGCAGGGCTACAAATCTCCTACGAAAAAAACGCAGTACATGGACACAAAATCCACAGACAAATACCCACTTATAACTAAGTATGGAAAGACAACACAAATAGACAGTTTCAAATACCTGGGAGAGATTATACAGAAAACAAGACTGAACACAAAATCCAATGAAGAAAGTGTCAAAAAACTACAACAAGCATACATACTTACATGGAACCACTACAACAAAAGGAGTATCTCTATCAATGCTAAATTAAGACACTACAATACAGTAGTTCTACCAGAGGCCTTGTATGCCTCAGGAACAACGGTAATCAAGGGACGAACGAAAATCAAGGATATAAAAAAACAAGAGAGGAACATACTATGACAGATCTATGGGCCGGTTCAGAAAGAGGGGATCTGGATAAAGAGACCAACAAAAGAACTGTACGAACAGACAGAGACGGTTACAAACAACATCAGGAAAAGAAGGGCAAAATTCTATGGACACATATATAGGATGAATCAAAACAGACTGACCAAGAAAAATTTTAAAATAGTGATGACTAATACAGTGATAACCAACTGGGTAAAGGAAACCTTGGAAGACCTCAAGATACTCAACATCTCCACAGAAGACATGACTGACAGGAAAAAATACAGAGAAAAAATGAGAAAACAGAAGTTTGAACAAACTCCCAAAGAGAAGAAAACAGGAAAGAAGTGGACAGAAGAGATGAAAAAGAAACACAGTAAATATATGAGAGGTTTCTGGGCAGAAAGAAGAAGGCAGAAAAAATTACATGTTAATTGATTGTGTTTTAGCGCTCTGCTTAAAGGGGAATTATCGATAATAATAATATATATATATATATATATATATATATATATATATATATATATATATATATATATATATATATATATATATATATGATATCCAACCAAAAGGACCGGAACCACCTAACCTGTGTACAGAGAATAATACAACATCTTCTGTCACTATTTGACACACTTTGCTCAAGGTGCGTTGTGTGAGCCATTTCGCCACGTCAAAGCAAGAGACATAAATCGGTCAAACCCAAAAATGTCAGGGACCACAAATGTCAGCTCCTGGCATTTTTAGGTCTTGGCCGTTTTTTGTCACTTGCTTTGACGTAGAGTTACATCTCGAGCAAAGTGTGCCAAAGAGTGATAGAAGGTGTTGTATTATTCACTGTATACAGATTAGGTTGTTCTGGTCCGTTTGGTTGGATGTTACATTATGTTTTACTTTCAATTCTTAGCATGGTTATGAGTTTGTGCAACGCACGTTATCCGAATTTTACTTTTTAATAATTTTCATATTTTGTTATTATATAGATATGTATATTTATAAATATGAATAGCAAGTTATATAATATATCTACATTTTAAGTGTGGTTAAAACATAAATTTTTCAATTTAGGGTAAGAATTTGTCAGCGTAAATTTTTCAAATCAGTGTAAGAATGGATTTACTAACAAGACTAGACAGACAATAATACTTGGTAGACAAGACAAGACAGATCAGACCAAACAGAAACTATCAGAGAATCTAGATATAGGGGACTAAACAGACAAGGGTAGAAACTAGGCTGCTGAGAGATGACGATATGATTGATAAGACTAGATAGGCAAGATGAGACATACAGAACTAGACAGGCTCGATACGGACACACTCGATAAGGAAGACTAGATAGACTAGATTTGACCGACAAGACTAGATCATATGAAATTGCACTGTCAAAACTGTATAGCGAAGACTAGATAGGCAATACTATGAACCCGAGCTCTTACCGCTGCGCAGACCGGCCATTAAGATAGACAATACTAAAGAGACAAGACTAGATGGACATGATCAGGCAGGCTTAACTTGACAGACAAAACTAGACAGACAAATCCAGTCAGAAAATACTATGGATAGACAGGACGAGATAAACAACATTTGTCAAACAAGACTTGGTGAGGCATATTTGCTCTTCGATCTTCATATTTTTATTCATGTATCGTTGTTGTAATTACAAATGATTTTTGTTTTGTTTTGCGCATTGACTTTGCACAAAATATGGATAATAGTTTTCGAATCTTTAAAGTTGCTAAGAAATGTGAAATTTGGTTTGAGGTTTAACGTACGGGTAAATTTTGAAAATTTTACGATGAAATATTGTTTTAACTTTATTATATTTTTTCAAATTGCTGCTACAGTTCTACGATTTTTTATTTCAACTTTTTGAAGTGAAAACTTCTATAGCCGCGCTGAATTACATTTGGGTAGGGGGTAAACTGATACATTTGCGTCATCGTCATCAATAGATTCGTTCTATAGAAAAAATTCTATTACTCACAGATGTGTTCAAAAGAACACGCATATGTTTAAAGTTGGCTCTGAACGTCA
The DNA here is from genome assembly GCA_944588485.1 of Phosphuga atrata. Classification (NCBI taxonomy): domain Eukaryota; kingdom Metazoa; phylum Arthropoda; class Insecta; order Coleoptera; family Silphidae; genus Phosphuga; species Phosphuga atrata. The sequence continues at coordinate 32,928,379 of OX155898.1, forward strand.
AACTTAATAGTCACCGTTTTTGGCAGTGTTGACAGAACACAGCGCTTCTAAGGAAATATCAACTCGTAGAATTAGTGTGCAGTACAGGAGTAAGTACTTTTACCGGATGTACTAGTAGATATACTAGTGCCGGACTATTGGAATGTTCAGATTACTGGATTGTATCGAAGAATTCATGGTAAATCAGAAATCAGACCCATCAAAGTTTTAGGCAACCAAATGTACTCGTGTGCTCTCCAAAGAAAGGAAACTCCAAATTAAAATTAATAGTGAGCGATATAGAGATAAGAATAAGAAAAAAAACTCTTGCAATAGTTAATTCCGAAATTTCTAAACATCGAACAATCACAGCGGAGGAGAAAAAAATTAAACGTCGTAAAGAATATTCCAAACAAAAATTAATTTACATACAAATAAATCTTCAAAAGCAGTTATAAGGCATGTTTGCCAAAGTCAAAATTTCCATAACTCACAAATTGCAGACCCATCAACAACAAATGTGCCATATATCCTACCAATTCATTTTGCTGACCTAGCAACACAGAATCAACCAAACATTCCGGATTCAAATTCATATTATGATGATGACATTAACAGTCATTCTCCTCCAGAAGTGAGTTATGTTTCAGAATTACATAAAACAATACTAACAAACTATGTACCAAATTTGATTAATTAACATACTAATAAATCCTCAAAACCAGTTTTAAAGCTGTTTTTTTTCAAAAGTTTTCACTTCAGTCGGCAGTGCCTGACTGCCTATATTTTTTTATATTTTTTCAAATTGCTGCTACAGTTCGACGATTTTTTATTTCAACTTTTTTCTATATACGTATTAGGTATTCCAATTTTAATGATGAATAGTGTTGCTAATTACCGAAATCCCCATCAAGAAGTTTTTAATATGTTTAATAATTTGTTCCACAATAGAAACCCAATAACACAATCAGTGGTTGCTAAGCCATTGAAGGTGTTTGAGTGCAGTGACAATGTTCCAAATAAAAACAAAACTGAATTTCCAAAGGCTGCAGTTAATGAAGACATGAGCTAAAATATTATGCTCATTAGAAGAGCAATCACGATCGTCAGCTTTTCTTGCTTTAATGAGTGGAGGAAGTCATCGATCAGTAAGTCGTATAGTTAGAAAAGAAATATATCATCTTAATTGTTCAAAAATTATCACATGATGATTGTAATCGAAGATTGGAATTTTTTAATCAATTTAGCATGTCTGCAATCAGTATCAATATTTTTCAAATAATATGGTATTTTCAGACTAGGCAAAAAATCGTACTATAATAGTATATTAAAGAACGAGTTCAGTCAGCTCGATTTTACAGCACGCGTCCAAGTTCGGAAAACGACGAGCGTAGCGAGGAGTAGCGAATGGACGGAATGGATGGAAGTGCTGAAAAACGCCTTACGATCGAGTTTTTTATAGTATTTTTTCTATTTTGCGCCCTTTTATGTCATTTTATGCCACTTCTTAATAAAAAAATCGCCCATACATGTTCATAAAATTTTATGGTGGTTGCTTACTCTGGCAAATGAAACTTGCACTGATAAAAATATCTTGCACTCCACCAGAATTGAAAGAAATAGCTGCAAATACAGTAAATAAATTGTTGCCAGATAAATCGCGAGCAAGATATGAAAAAGAATACTGCAAATTTAAGGAGTGGTGTAATCTAACTAAAGTTACAGTTGTTTCGGAAAATGTATTACTGGCTTACTTCGAATTACAACGTAAGAAGTATACAGCATCAAGTTTATGGACGATATATTCTATGTTGACGTCCTGTTTATCTATACAAAACGATGTAGATATATTTAAATATTGTACATTGCAGGCTTTATTGAAACGAATATCTCAGGATTATGCACCTATAAAGTCTAGGATTTTAGAAGAAGATATTCATAAATTTATAAGGGACGCGGATGATAAGTCTTATCTGGCTATGAAGATGGGTAAATTTGTATGTATATCGCAGCTTTATATGTAACGGTATTCATTTTAGATAGTCTTGATAGTGGGTTATAATGGTGCGCTTAGGCGTCAGGAATTAACGGATATGTCTGTCAATGCCATAGAATACAGATCGGATTCCATCATTGTGTCTGTATCTAAAACAAAAAATTACATTCCAAGAATGTTTTCAATTACAGGTCCTCATTGGATTGACTTAATTAAAAAATATGCTAGTCCTAATAATATTACGCATAAGAGATTTTTCTTAACTTTTCGTAACGGTCATTGTATTAATAGACCAGTTGGTATTAATATGGGGAGAATATCAAGACATTGCGACATTTCTCAAATTACCAAACTCCGATCTTTATACTGGACATTGTTTCCGAAGAAGTAGTGTGACTCATTTGGCCAACCATGGAGGTGATTTGTTGACAATAAAAAATCATGGTGGATGGAAGACTACTACTGTTGCGGAGGGGTATGTTGACGCTTCGTTAAAAAAGAAGATTCAAATATCTAAAATGCTTGGGTCTGATCAAACAAATATCAACTTACCCGGATGTCCTTCTAGTGCCCCACATATGCAATTTGATAGCAACAGTAATAGTAGCACTTTATATAATGTCCCTGGTGCGAGTGTTACTGCTCAAGAATCGAATGTTATTATAAATATATTTAATAATTGTACCATTGAAAAGAATATAAAATAAATATGTGTTATATCGTTTATTATCGTTCACGATTTCCACACATCACATAACCTCAAAACTATCTCGCCGAAAACACTGTCACTGTCATTGACACTGTCAGCTCTGAATTTCTGTGCCAACCTTGAATAAATTAACTAACTAATAACATTACAGCACTCAGCGAGCCATTACCGCACGCACATGAGTGCTGTAATGAGTCCATTACAGACGCAAAATAGAAAAAAAACATTTTGTTTAAATAACATTGTCAATCGTCGTAACTAACTCGATATTGAAAGCTAACAATCAACGCCTCCAAAAATTATATTGCGTAATTGTATTGGGTAAATACAAGAAAATTATACTAATACTTAGGTCAATGTCAAAGTTACTTTGAATATTTGCAACATCAGACTTTTCTTGCTGTTCAAGAAGAAGTAACTTTCCTTAGTTTCAACAGGATGGGACATCTTCTCGTTTGTCCAAAAATTTTCGAAATTATGTCTACTAATTATTCCTAATTAAATAGGTGGAATAAGAGGAAGCCTCACTCAATCTCAGCTTTCTCAATCACTGCATCTTATCCTTACATATTTTGTTCTTTGATACAGCCAAAATCAAGTAACTGATACTTATTCAAATAATTTGGAAGAATTAAATATCTGAAGAAATGTGAATTCAGAATATCTGAAGAAATGAGAAGAATTCCCCTGGAATATTTTATTAATGTATAGAGTTTTTCCGTAGATTTGACCACCGTAGTAATAGAAACACTTAGACCACTAAAATTATTTTCCGTTTTTGTAAATTATGTCCATCTTTTATGCCTCTTTTCAATCAATACATTATTTTTATTTGATATATTTTTAATAAAATTTGATTCAATATCTCTATGATTAATTAAACTTTCTCTATCTATATACAGTATAATCTTGATAATCCGACACATGTAGGACCGGACAACTGCCGGATTATCGAGATAAAAACAATAACAATTTTACATATTTTATGTACAATTGTATTTCAGAAAGAATAAAATATGTATCTATGTAAGTAGGTATACGTGCACATTAAATAATATGTGCAAACTTAGAACAGATAGTAAGACAACTGTAGAGTGGAGTTAACTTAGTCAGAATCGTCAATAAAGTTTTCAGAGTTAAAACTAAGGTGTCTTGACCAGACCTTTTCAAAGAACACTGGATGATGTTGTTTTTGACTTTAATTTTTCTGTGCGCCAGGTTTGTATCCGGCACGGGGCAGCGTAAAGGAAAGACACGCGTTTCCCCAGGGCGCCGGATTACTGAATGTGTCTGAATAACAAATCGCCTGATTATCAAGATTATACTGTAATAGTTTATGATAGTAGTGTGTTAAGAAGGGCTTTTTTGCATGAGTTGCGAAGTTTAATCGCAATGAATGATAATACGTCTATGTTTTTTGTTTAGTGACGTGAGTTGTTGCTATAGTAACAACAAACAGAAATCGTTTAATAATAAAACTCCATTTAATATTGGGATTTTATGCTCGATTTGGATACTTTTAAACACGATCAAAATAATGGCATCCTTCACATACAATAATTTACTTATTAACGTGTTCATTTTAGTGTGCGAGTAGATAAATTAAATTATTGGAATGGAATCGTATCGTATCGTATCATTGCACTTAGAAAGAAGGGATTTTATTGTAAACGAAAAAAAATCTACAAGATGTTAAATTTAAAATAAAAAAGTTGTGTCATGTTTGGTCTAATCAGATGTTGTTAGAAGCCACTAATGGTTTGCCGCTACTTTACATCGTTTTTTAAAAGTAATAAATAAATAAATCTTTTGGAACGGTATACGAGATATACTATATTCCATTCTTTTGCCCAACCCTGTATAGAGAATATGTTAATCTATTTCAGCTTAAAAATATCCTTTCAATGGCGTGATATGTAAAATATTCCTTTTGAATAAGAGATATCTATCCACGAAAGATGGCAATCGAGATTCGACGTTCAACAAGAGGCAAACTTTGGGCTTCCGCATTGAGCCCACGGGATTCGTGGACGCCTATCGCTAGAATTAATCTTTCCTTTAAGCATTCGGGGCATTTAAAATCGTTTAAGACGCCGCTGGGACGAGAGCCGAACGAACATCGGCGCTACCAGCACAGTCAGCCGATGTGATTTACCGAGTGTTAGGATGCCGTTATTAAAAAATGAAACACAACAAGAGGGTGTAAGAATTGGCAACATATGGGCAGCCGCTCTTAAGCTATTTCTAGTCCCTACGTATTTTCTTTGTTTTTCTATATAATCTTTCGTAATGTTTTTTAAGTTTTTTTTTTTAAATAATTTAACACATTTTAATTGAAACAATATAATTACTATGTATTTTATAATTAAGCTACGACTACAATAAATAACATCATAAATAAGACGTACAGGAATTATGTCTGCTGCAAAAAGAACCGAATTAAGCATTCATTTTGCTTACTAGATTATTCTCTTATAATGCTCTTACAATGTATTTGTCAATCATGGAATCGAATGATATTTTTCTGAAGGAGGAAGATATTTTTCAACATTAAATCGCTTTAGAACACATTTAAGATCCAATTTGGCTCAAAAAAGATTATCGTATTTATCTGCTCCTTCAACCTGTATATAAATTGACATATTAAGAGATTTGATAAATTTTTTGCGAAATTATTAAGGAGTTTTAAATTTAGTTTATTTGTGAGTTTTAAAAAGATTTCTAAAAAATTATATCTGAAAAAAAATCACTGAGCAAACATTTAATGTTTTATTTTAAACTTACCCATTCCCTAAAGCTTTAATTTCACTGACCACCAATTTAAGTATGTCTCGGGGCTTCCCGAGAAAAATATAAATGATTGCCTTATATGTGCTAATACTTCAAGTAATAAATATGGCAGAGTTATGGAATGCTGATAATTATCAAAAAAATTCACTTATTTTCATATATTTTCATATGCTGTTCCTGTTTCATAGATTTCCAAAAGGCATTCGGAGGTTAGAAGATGATGTATTGGTAGATACTTTAGACTTAGACCACATAGGACTGGACGGAAGGGATATTAGGATAATTGAAAATCTATGTTGAAAATCAATAAAAACATCGGTGGTTAGTATAGTTGCTGATGAGACACTGGAAAAGATCATACGCCGAGTAAGACAGGGTTGCATTTTATCGCCCTTGCTCTTTAATGTGTACCACGAAAAAATATTCATAGAAGCACATTCATAGAACTGATACACAAGCCGGCTTTAATATAATTGGCGAAATAATAAACAACCTTCGTTACGCAGACGATACGGCGGTGGTTCTTAACCTGGGGTGCCCACACCCCTGGGGGTGCGGGAAGGTATTTTTGGGGGTGCGGGAGCAGCCCCTAACAATATAAATTATTAAATATCATTTATTAAATTTTTGATAATAAAGTATTTGAAAACTATAGTAATCCCCCAATAACGCGAAAGTCGGGATCGCGTCATTCGATATATTGAAGCGATATTGAAGATTATACAAAAATTAGGGTTATGGGTTTTTCGCAAAAATGCAAATATGCCAAAACGAAGAACAAAGTAAAAAAAAATCGTGAATGAAATATTTATGTATGTTTAATACATGTTTAATGATTTATTTTTAGCCACATATATTTATATGAAATACGAGTTAATAAAAAATGTATGTACTACATACATGAGTAAAAACTAATTGGCGAAATTTAATAAAATTTAGTGTTTAGTGTAATATCTGTTTACGATAACAAGATTTTTTTTTAAGAAACATCGTTTTTTCTAGTATTTGGAAAATTACTTGTGTTTATTGTTTTTGCTTGTGTACGATTATTCTCCGCCCCTGGCATTTATAATATTCGATATTATCAATATTGAATCTTCTTTTGTGAAGAAATCAGAGCGGCTCATACTGTACTTCTATATTACACCGAAATACGATGGCTCTCTAAGGGCGGCATGCTTAACAGGGTTTTTTATTTGTGTGAAGAAATTATTCAGTTACTGACTAGTCAAAACTGTAAATTAGTAAAAGATTTAATTTTTAAGTAAGGGTGCAATTCTGAGACTAGCCTACTTAGCAGATATATTTAGACAATTGAATGAATTGAACATATCAATCCAAGAATTTGGTTAAAATATAGTAATAGCTAGTGAAAAATTATCTTCATTTATTGGAAAACTAGAAATTTGGATAAGTCGAGTTAAAAATGGGAATTTTGCAAACTTTCCCTTGCTTGATTCAATTGTTTTGGAAAATGAAAAAAAAAACAATTATACCCGACATTGCAATACATTTTAAACGATAATATTTCCAGTAGAAAATATACATTGAATGATTCGCGCTCATTCAATGTATATTTTCTGCTGGAAATATTACACAACTCCGAGATGGATACAGGATCCATTTTTATATAACTTAAATTCGATGGATGATAGTGATTTAAAAAAAGACAATCTTATTGAAATGCGAGACAGTGGACAAATTCAAATGGAATACGAACAATTAGAATTAGAACAATTTTGGTGTACACACTTTGAACGTTATCCAGAGTTGGCAAAAGAAGCATTGCAATTACTATTACCATTTGCCACCACCTATCTGCGTGAAATAGGATTTTCATAGCTTTTGAATAGAAAAACTAAAGCGAGAAATCGCTTAAATGCTAGTGACGACATACGCGTGTCTCTTAAAAAAAACGTGTATTTTTCTAAAAAAGAGCCTCGCTTCACAAGTATTATGAAGAACAAGCGACAATAGGCTAGCCCTTAATAAAAATAATACTGTTTTGTATTTGATATATAAAATGTACAAGTTTTTTAAATAAACTTTAAATTTTGCCAAACATGTATTTCTAAACTAAAAAATTGAAACATTTTTCAATGGGGCACGGGGACCTATTTTCAGATTCAAAGTGGTGCGACTCACTTAAAAGGTTAAGAAACACTGCGATACGGTATTGTTGGCCTCCACTCTGGAAGATTTGCAACGGATGCTAGATGCCGTAGCCGAAAAATGCGCAATGGCCGGACTCGGATTAAATGCAAGAAAAAGCAGCCTGAAAGGTGGAGCTGATCGTACCTGGGGCGTAAAATTATCGTACTTTTGCAAAAATTATCGTACATTTCCAAATATTTAAAAAAAAAACGATGTTTCTTCCAAAAAAAAAATTAAATTCATGTTATTGTGATAGATATAGATATTACACTCATAAACATCAAATTTTATTAAATTTTATCATTTAATGTTTACTCACGTATATGCGAAATACACAGGCGAAAATTCATGAAAATTCATACTTTTGGATTGACGAAATAAATATACATTTTATATGAATCGAAATATACATTATTTTGCCTTTCTCCATAATCTAATAGCAGAAAATTCCAAATACACGGATCGTAGCTCTTTACATTTGCATGCCAACTATTAGGATTTGAATTTGTTTTGAAAGTAAAAAAATAAACCAATGACAACTACAAAGAAAGACTGACATTTAAAAATTAAATTTTTATTCGTGACTGTAACAAAATTAAAACAAATCTTCCACACAAATATAAAATCTGTTAAATTTTTAATAATATAAATTTTATTTTTTGGTAGGATATTAAAGAGAGATATTCATTGACCTACTAAACTTCAACTACTAGTTTAAACTTCAAATATCATTTGGCACAGAATATTATCGAACTCATTAACATCATCATCATTATAAAGTTTGAGAATACTTCCGCTAGGATTCTCTATCATCCTCTCCTTTTTTTCTGTACATTAAGTCGTTTGTCACACAACTATATTGTCCCTCGGTTGGTTCAAAAGTCGTGCAATCACCCTTATTGCTTTTAATATTTTGCTTTGCTAAAATTATACCATTGACTGTGGACATTTGATTCTTGATTTACTTTTTATCAAATTAATCTGGTTAAATATTTGCTAAGAGGAATAGGAAGAAATATAAATAACGTCGAGGAAGGACTTTTTCAAGAAGGAGATAGAGATTTTGAAGTTCCTTGTCTCTTTCATCACAGTTCATTAATTTAGACCAAAAATCATCGACATCATCATTAATAACAATATAACCAGGAAGCTCGAAAAAAGGCAATTGGCGCCATTCGTCACCGATTTTCTGATATTCGTCAGTAGATATAATACGAGGAACTGTTTCCATCAATGGAAGTAAGCTGGACGGGGTATCTCTTGTTTCCTGAGCATTGCTTCTGAAGGATGGAGGTTTGAAAAGAGCAATACAGGATCTTCAAAATTGAATCGTATTTTTTCAAAGCATGTTTTTAAAAAAATTACAGCAGTTGGGAGATCGGATTTTAGAGAGTTTAACTTAGTCATAACATTAACACCAAAATACATATGTTCTGGACGTGAACGCTGTTATTCATTTGCTGTATCGATTTTGTTCAAATCTGTTTGATAAATGTAATTCTTGCATAGGTATGACTAAAATTTCTTGATAATTTCGACACATTTTATCATGAAGACATGTTTGTACAACAGAATCAGACTGAAATAATTCGTTTAGTTTCGTGGGTTTCGGTGGGACCCAATCTAAAAACAAATAATAGAGTTTGATAATTGGATTATTAAGAGATTGAAGAATCTGCTCAACAGCAAGCAGTCGCGCCTCTAGTACTTGTTGTTTACTTGTACAGTAAAATATAATTGTAAAACATCCCACTGCTCAAAACATCTGCCAGTAACACCCCCTTATTCTCGAAATATCAGCTCTCAAAGATAACGTGTTAGCAAAGGGCGGAGAATTTTATTTGTTTGGATGTCCAAGAAGCTTCTCGTTATAAATATTTCGAGATAAATCTCAACAAATTTTTAAAATATTGTTTGTATAAATTCATTTTGTCGATATTTTTGTCGATATGTAAATACTCGTATTATCGTACGTATCCTACAATATGTAAATATTATCGTATATTTACGTATATTCGCTATCGTACGGTAGCACGAAATTATTGTACGATAAGTACGATAATTATCGTACGGATGGCAACGCTGGTTAACTAACAGCAACAAAGTAAACTAACAGCGCTGTTTGGAATTACAGATTCCTCACTTACCCGGTAAATGGTAGCCACTCCAACTGACAGGGTGGCATCTTGTATATATGAAAAGTTACTAAGTTTTTTAACATAGATCGATAAAAAGATGTCAAAGACGACCGCACTCTTAAACATCTGGTCCTTCGCGTAATTCTACATTATACACACGACATTTTGGTCCAAACGAACCGGATCGTTATCAGTGCAGTGCAATACTTTAAATCCAAGACGGCCCTATCGAAAATCGATCCAGGCGATCGAACATCGATTCAGGCGTCGCCATTATTTCCAAGTTAATTAAAAAATAGCGTTCCAGTCAAGACGATCCTATCGAACGTGCCTCTAATATAACGCGGCGTGCCTCTAATATAACCCGGCTTTAATCCTGGCGGTAGCCACTCCCACTGACAGCGTGACATCTGGTGAACATAAAAAAAAATGGGTTTTGTGCACTAGAGATCTGAAGAATCCGACTTCTTAGATGATACGTCGTCTCCACCTTGCCGGCCGGAATAGAAGCCTGGACAATAAACAATAAGTACGAAGAAAAACGACTTTAAGCACTCGATATTTGGGCTTACAGAAAAATATTAAAAGCATGGACAGGAAAAGTATCCAACTTGGTAAAAACTGAGTAAATCCACCGAAATTCTCACCACCATCAATAGGAGGAAACTAGAATATTTCGGGCATGTTATGAGATGCGAAAAATATCGATAACTGCAGAGCATTAGGGGAAAAATTTCCAGTAAAAGAAAGCCAGACCGCAGAAAAACATCTTGGCTTGACTGGCTCAAAATTACTTACAACTTAATCTCTCCATTCAGATTTGCTGTATATTGTATTTGAGGTTTTCGGAGGATGGAAACAAGTGTTGATTTGTTTTCTCGGGGATTCCGCATTGATGTTGAGCTTTGGCTGTGAAAATAACCGGATTCTCAACGTTTCGACGAACTAACATTCGCCAATTTCAATAGATATATGCATCCATGCGGGTTACGCGGAAGACGCATACAGTATCGTCGAGAATGCCGTTCTTTTCAGAGCCAACCCTTAACATCAACGCGGAATAGGCGGAATCTCCGAGAAAACAAATCAACAATACTTTAAGAAACAAAGTAGACAAAATTTAAAATTCAAACATCTATAACTAGCAAAGTAGACTGTACATGTACATGGATTACAATGTTTATTACCTAACCCAACTAGTTTTAATTTCAGTATATTAAGCTTCCCTACCTAGTCTAACTACTCTGTTATTGAACTAAAACTAAAATACTATTAAAAAACGATCTAGATCAGGCCTGTGCAAATAGCGGCCCCTACCGACATTTTATGCTGCCCAAAAAGTATTTTATAATTTACTTACTAATTTACTTGCTAAAAAATAGGTAGGTAGGTTTCGTGATAGCGTCGTGCCAAAATATTACTTCACTGAGAAAGCAATTAAAAACTGTTTTAATTTACAAATTTATCTATACATAGTTCCCAAAATGAATGATCTTAATTCATATTCCAACATAAACATTACAAAAAATCCCGAAAACGTGTTGATGATGACATGCTTATAATGTTTACCAAGCCTGATGTTTATTCATTTCTACCTGCCTATACCTTCTACCTTCCAAACTTTAGCCATTATGTACATGCTTGGACATAAGGTAGGCCTTTATCAAGCGTTTTCATCTCTCCCTATTCTGTGCTAATTGGATCCATGCTAGTCCGGCTGTTCCTTGAGGTTATCATACACCATGTCATAGATGAACTTCCTGTTCCTCTTGTGTACATACGGTCTTCATTCTATGATTCGCCTGTCCCAACTCATCCTATCATTTCTTGGAACGTAACCTGCGCATCTTTGTATTCTTCCGTATCGCTATCTGTTCCTTTTTGTTATCCCCATCATTTAACTCTTCATTACTTGTGCAGTTTTTAGTGCTACATGTCATCACAGGAATAATGCACAAAAACTCTTGATTTGGATGTTGAGCTATTTTCTTATTTTACAGGATGAATGAAAGTTTGGCGGAAGCCACCCATCCTAGCCTTATGCTCTTTCCTATTTCTTCCTTCTGTTTGATTTGATTGAAAAAAAGTTTCTGTCCTAGGTACATGTATTCTTTAACCTTTTGACTTCCTGTTCTCCCACTATTATTGGTTTTTCTATTCCTAGGTACATTATCTGATTTTTTTAATGTTCCTTTTTAGCCCCATTTTTATGGTTTCTCTATGTTGTATTGCAATTATTGTTGATCTAATAAATATTTTCTACTATGTGCTAAGATAATAATATCGTCAGCATACACTAGATTGGTTAGTCGAGATTCATTCATGTTGATAACATTGACGTTTCAGTCAGTTTTCTTAAAAATATTTTCCAGCGCTAAATTAACTAGTTTTGGAGATAAGTCATCTTGTCGTACTCCTCTTTCAAGTTGGACAGGTTTAGTTTTTTCATGGAGAATGTAAGTAACGGTTTGGTTTGTTACATTCTTTGTTGGTATTCGTCGAACTTTCTCTCTAGTCTGTTGGTAATAATTTTAGTCAGTAATTTGTATGCATGTGACATTAGACTGATCATCCTGTAATTTTCTATCTTGTTGTTATCACCTGCTTTTGTAGATTACCACCACGTTAGCGTTTTTCCATTGTTTTGGTATTTTCATCATCTTTGGGCATTTGTTTGTACTTTTGTAATTTTCTAATCTTCGTTACTTTCCTTATTATATTATCTCCTTATTCTCGTGTCATTTCCACCGTGTTATTCTCATTTCCAATTGCTTAATTTGATTCCATGTTATTCAAATTAGTTTTCACTTCCTCTATTACCTCATAATCTGCCTGCCACAATTTCATAGATACTGCACATTAAAATAACTATTAGAATTTTTTTTAATGCAGTCCGCGGTCAAATTTTCATCCGCAATGTGGCTCTACAGCCAAAGATTTGCCTACCCCTGATCTAGACAATCCGGTATAAAATGTTTGACATAGAATTCCGTAGAAAATAATTTATCAAAAAAGGGTTGATGAAGTTTGAAGGATACTGGTATAATGAATAAGACTGCTTATCGGAACAAATTTATTCAATTTTGATTTTACTACGTTTTAAAATCCATCAGGATTATTAGTTATTTTATAGGAGATAGGTGATTTATAGGAGAATAAATAATAATTATTTACTAAAATACGTTTATAACATTTAAAATTTAACATTTAATAAAAATTTTCTTAACTACACAAGAGGAAAATGAATCAAAACAATAATTTACTCGTACATGAGTAATAGAAAAGATGAGTATGACAATAGATACTAGATTAGTTTAGAAATAGCCATATAAATAAGCATGCAACAACAGTCATCGCGTTGCTGGAACGGCCGCTTCACAGTTACAATATGACTTTAACGAAGATTTGGAATTTAATGTCATTATTATACGAAAATAAGTGGTAGACGTCTGTCTACCACATACATACCTAATACTAGATCTAAAAATGTAGACCAGACCTTGGTAAATCCTATAGGTGAAAAGATGCCAAGAGAAACGAGGAAATATATAATGGCCCTATTGAAATGTCTCTTCAAATCAACATGATATTGTAAAAATTTATGAACAAATTGGCTTAATGGGACCTCAAATACTGTTAATAGTCCAGTCCTACTGTTTTCAAGAAATTTGAAAAAATAATGTTAAAAATTTGAAGACTTAATTGAATTGGCTAGTGAACGTCTCAATTTTCAATAAAATCCATTCCCTTGACTATGACAATAAAAAAGATTTACTTACTTTTTACCTGGATAATAGATTGCAATATAAACTTGCGTGCATAGAAATCGGCCTACTGTAAACTTTTGACTTTCACTATTCTTTTAGAAACTATTTATGAGACGAAATAGAAAGAAGAAAGTTAATTTAATACAAATTAGAAAGTAATTTAAAAAATATATCAAGAAAGCTTATCGTTTATAGGCGTAGCAACCGGTAAACAAAAACGAACGTATTTATGTGGTAGTTATAATGAGAATAACAAACTTGAAAGATTGTAATTATTGCCTTTGTAATTAAAATTTGCACTTTATTCTTATTTCATAATTTCATTTCAAAAGCCTTCAAAAGTGTTAGGTTTTTTTGATAGATACATACCGCAAGAAACCGCCCAAGTTTATATTCTAATCAAAAACAGTCTTAGCCAGCGAACTTTTTTTTTTTTTTTATTTGAGAAAAGGGTTTGTTACAATATAAAAAAACACAGTATAACCAAACACATTTTCCTCCCACTTTCCCCTGGAAACCACCGTAGTATTACTTCAGGGAAAAACTCTATGTCGCTATGTCGTCTATGTTTCCTGTCTATTTATCACGTTCACCTCTTTCGTCCTTTTCTTTCGTTATCATTATTTCTGTTAAATTTCTTGTTGTGGTTCTCCATGTTTCCTCACTCTCCAGCTTATACCCAGTAACATTTTCCGCAGTTACTCTTTCGCCAATGCTTTCCGTCATTTTTTCCCTTTGCGCTTCCCATCTTGGACAATCGAAGACTGTGTGTTCCGCTGTATCGTCCTCCCCACAGTAGTAACAGGCTGCCGTTTCTGCCAGTTTGAACCTGTTAAGGTAGTGGCCAAAACATCTATGCCCCGTCAATACTTGTGTCAAGTAATAGTCCACTTCACCATGCTCCCGGTTTATCCAATTTTTTACATTTGGTATAAGCCGTCCCGTCCATTCCGCCATTCCCTTCAAGTTCTCCCATCTTTTCTGCCACAGGTTTGTTATGTGTGTTCTACTCTCTGATGCAGATGGTTTTTTGCTTGCGTATTCCAGCCTTCTACATCTTTCTTCTATATTAGATCGATGGGTGGGCTTCCCGCCACCACTCGCAGTGCATCGCTAGATACAGTCCGGCATGCGCAACAGACTCTAATCAGCATTTTTCGCTGGATACGTTCTAAAATTTGATTATATTTTTTCTTTGCAATGACCTTTCGCCATATAGGTGCACCATAAAGTATGATGGAGTGAACTACCGATGCGATCAGCCGTCGTTTGCTACATCGTGGTCCTCCGATGTTTGGCATTAGTCGCCCTAGATTGGCCGCCACGGCCTCGGCTTTCATAGCCATTTGTATCACGTGCTGTGTCATATTTCTGTTGAATATCACTCCAAGATACCTCAATGTCTCTGATGTCGTTAATATTGCATCTTCTACTTTGATTTCCATTTTTGAAAGCTTTCTCCTTCCTGTTAATATTATAGCTTCCGTTTTAGTCAGTGCCAGTTTTAGGCTTTTGGAGTTCATCCACCAGCTCACTCTCTGTATCGCTTCGTTTATTTTAAGACACAGCTCCCCTTCTTTCTTTCCTCTTACGATCACGGCCAAGTCATCTGCATAACCTATTAGGGTTACTCCTACAGGCATGCGCAGCCCTAGTACCTGATCGTAGAAGATATTCCAGAGTAACGGTCCTAGTATAGATCCCTGAGGGACGTCTCTTGTTATATTTATCTTGGCAGTATTCCCTACCATTAGGTCTCGTTCACTATGGTAACCTGTACTAGGTACGGTGGTATCTTATGCTTGACTAGTTCTGTGACGATTTCCAGCCATGGAACAGAGTTAAATGCATTTTGCACGTCGAGGGTCACCATAACGCAGAAATCTCTGCGTTTGTAGCATCCCGTATTTGCCTTGGTTGCTATCTTCTGTACTACGCGCACTGCATCAATTGTAGATCTTCCTTTCCGGAAGCCGAATTGCCTATCTGATAAATTCCCTGATTTTTCGATGCATTCTTTGATTCTGTTGGTAAGTAGTTGCTCCAGCATTTTTCCCATTGTGTTCAGCATACATAGTGGCCTATATGTTACTTCCGCATTTTCTTGTTTCTTTTCCTTAGGTATTAGCACTAGCCTTGCTGTTTTCCATATACTAGGGAATTCTCCTCTCTGTAGCAATCTGTTGAACATCTTTAAGCAGTATTGGGGGCTCCCATCCAGTAAAGCCCTCACGACCTCCACCGATATTCCGTCTGGTCCTGGGGCCCTTTTGTTTTTCATTTTTCCGGCCGCCTCCCTCATTTCGTTCTCTGTGAATAGTGGACAGTTTACCCGATCTTCCTTTTCTATAAGCTGGCTCCAGTCCATATCTCGATCGCAGGGAATAGTTTTTCCGCTTGATTTAGCCTTTCTTTACGGCGTTGCTTTTTTCCTTACTATTTTATAGCCCAGACCCCACATATCTTTATCAACTTCTGCGCATACTTGTTTCCATGCATTTACTTTCGCTATCTTGATTGCCTTTCTGTACTCTTCTCTTCCTTTAGCGCATTCCTCTCTAAGTTCTTGTTTCTCTTCATTTGTTTAATTTTTCATGGCGTTTGCTCTGGCCATTACTCTTCTCTCGTCCACCAATACACCGGTGCTCGTCTGCTGCTTCCGCCATTTCTTCGAAATATTTGGTCGCATGTTTGTGTAACTACTTTCATACATTCGCTTGGTTCAGCCTCTATATTAGGGTTGCCTATATTTTCTTCTAATTTTGTAGAGAAAAGCTGCAATTAGTTCGGGCTTATTATCCATCCGTTCTCCGGTGCTTGTTTGGTTTGATTCCGTTTTCTTAGATCTCTTGGGCCCTGTAGCTTTATACTATATTCGATGTTTCGGTGATCGCTTAGGTTCTCATCATCCCTCACCTCCCAATTTCTGACCTGTCTCACTAGGTTTGTTGTGCAGAAAGTTATATCGATGTACGAAGAGGATTGTCCCCGCCGGAACGTAGGCATGTTTCCCTTATTTAATATTTCAACATCTTGGTCCGCTAGCCATTCAGTCAGAATTGCTCCCCTAGCATCTTCAAAAGGTGAGCCCCATTCGGGCGATTTGGAGTTGAAGTCTCCTCCCACGATAATTTGTTTTTCAGTGTGACTCTTTATGCTGTCGCTCAGTTCTCTTAGGTTTTCTTCAAATTCGGTAATGTGTATGTTCGGGGAGATGTAGCACCCGTAGATGATTATATTTCTAGTTTTAATCCACACGTGACCTTTTCCTTTGCCCCATTTGTTGGCTGTTGCTTTAATTGCTACACTGCATTTATCATCTGTGAACCATGGTCCATTTTTTGTCAGTTTGATGTTTGGTTCCGAGACAATCACTATCTCAATATTGTGGTCCAGGACAGTTTTTCGGAGAAGTTCTTGTGCTGTTCCACTTCTGTTCATGTTACATTGTGGGATTTTAAGCATTTTGGCAAAAAGTTTCTTTCTTTGCCGAGTTTTGTTCCGTCTCTATTCTGTCCTCGGTCTTCATACTCTCTTTCAGGTTCCTTACCAGGTTTCTGTATAGTTCACACGCCATGGTTCCTGTCTGATGCCCTTAAGCCAGCGAACGGTTTCTCGACAACTGGATATAATACGCGCCACGGTTCGAAGAGTTTTCCAACGTTATGGGGAGACTAGATCCTTAAATAGACGACTTTATCCAGGCAAAAGGAGATTTAAAACGTCTCGGGATGACCGCTTTATTGCGTCAACATCAATAAGAAATCGTCATCTTAATGCTGGTCAACTGCAACAACAGCTCCGCGAAGTACGAAAAGTGGCTATTAGTCAGTGAACAATAAGACCTAAGACACCTGCAGTTTGTCAAAAACTCTCCAACTCATCGTCATGCATCGTTGTGCAAGGAATTATTTAAATTCGACATTTGAACAATGGGGGTCTGTTCTGTTCTCAGGTGAGACCATAATATGCCTATGTGGTAGCAATCGAAGAATAAAAATGTACCGGAGACCAAGAGAGCGATATGTAGAATGCTGCTGTGCTCATAGAAGAGGGGACCGTCTATGGAGGACCGTTTATGCAATTTCTACGGGAGTAGGAACTGATCATTTTTATATATGGTTTGGGGGAAGCTCTGCCAGCCTGTGGGTGAGGCTCTCACTCACTAAACCCTTACTTCCACTTGGCTTAGAAGTACGCCACCCCGGTATCGCTTGCGCATTCCTTCAGGGTTAGCAGCCCGGACGGTTTTTTACCGCCCTAGTTTTTCTGTTTTCCTTTTCTTTGATCTAGGGTTGGCCTTTGTGACTTGCCGCATCATCCCTTCTTTCGTCTTCGTTCTTTCTTTTAAGGATTTCGGTACACATATTTGTCATTGTCTTCCAGTTGTCCTCGTTCTTAATCATGAGATTGACCATATTCTGCTTGTTAATGGGTTCCCTTACCTCCTGTTCTGCTATGGCCCTAATATCAGCTTATTGCGAACATTGAAATAAAGTATTTTCAGCAGTATCCCTTACTAGGCAGTATCGGCAGCTGTCGCTATCTATTTTTCCTATCCTCTTAACATAAGCGGCGAAATTACCTTGAGCGCTTAATATTTGTGTGAGGTAGAAGTTGACTTCACCGTGTTTGCGATTGTACCATGAGTCAATTTCGGGGATGAGGGTTCGGGTCCACTCCTCTTCCTTGGCGTGGGCCCAACGTTGCTGCCATCTGCTCATCAGTTGATTTCTGTTTATGGTCCTACCCTCTTTGTTCGTTCCATGATTGGAAGCCCTTTCCTCCGTCAAAAGGTCTATCGGCGGGACTGGCGCTATAACTTGTAGCGCAATGTTGGGCACTGTGCGATAGGCACAGCATATGCTTATGAGCATGGGGCGTCGTGTTCTTATCAGTATATTCCTGTTAGAAGCCGCTTTTAGACCATCCGCACAGGCCGCTGTGGCGAAGAGGAGGATAGAGTTTAAGACTTCACTTAGTAGCTTTCTAGTCTTAGTGGCAGGGCCCTTCAGTCTAGGCATTAGTTTGCGGAGTGCTTCTCCAGCGCGTTCGTCTTTCATAGCTGCGTTTTGGATGTGTCTACTCCAGGATATCCGTTGGTCAATATGGACGCCGAGGTATTTTATTGTCAGTTTTGCCGACATCAACCTGCCTAGGATATTAACAGTTACGGTGCCTATTCTCCTGCGACCTATAAGTGCGATGACCTCGGACTTCTCTGGAGCTATTTGCAATTCGTTTCTTGCCATCCAACTATGAATGGCTTTTACTGCGGTTTCGACCCTGGCTGCCACAGCTTCCTCGTTGGTGTCCGCGGACACCACAAGGAGGTCGTCGGCGAATGCTACCAGTCTACAGTTTTGAGGTCTATTGTCTTTTCTAGGTCTAGAACGCCATCGTAGAAAATGTTTCACAGGAGCGGTCCGAGAACCGATTCCTGCGGGACACCACACGTCACCCGCCTGGTTGTGTTCTCTATTATTAGGCTCCTGTTCGTGAAGTAGCTTTTAATTAGTTCTATTAAATATGTACATATTACTTTTCTTCTGCTTGCGTCTACGATTTGCCGCCAGGTGTTAAACGCATTCTTAACATCTAGTGCAACGGCTAGACATACTTTTCAGTGCCTACGTTTATCCAAGTTGGCACAGTGGGCGATCTTGATAACCTCCTAGATGGCGTCTGTGATCGACCTCACCGCTCTAAAACCATATTGTGCTGTTGATAGCCCTTCGTGCAGATCAAGTTCTTGATTTATCCTGGTGGCTACTATACGCTCGAAGAGTTTGTCTAGACTGTCTAATAGGCAGATTGAGCGTAGCGACGAGGGCTTTCCTGGCCTGGGGACTAAAACCAATCTGGCCTCTTTCCATCTACCTGGTATTTTTCTACTGCGAATGACCTAGTTGAACATTTTTGCAAAGGTCTCTATTTGAATGAGGGCAGCCAGTCTTACGAATTCCGGTGAGATGCCATCAGGGCCTGGAGCTTTGTTAGCTTTCATTCTCGCAGTAGCTTCTAAAACTTCTCTAGCCGTGATTTCTGGGGGTACAGTGCCAACGACCTTTCGATTCCAGAAAATTGGTTCGATTGCATTCTGCGGTTTTCTGCGGAAACAATTCGTCGGCTGCTTTAATCTTGCTCGCAGTGGTAAGGTTTGGTGTGAGGCACAATCCTAACCTTTTGCAGACAATTTTCACGGCCTCAATGACTTTTTTTCAACAGGCCTGCTTTGCCTTTTTTATACTGCTATTAAATTTTTCCTAACAGAGGCGTAAGCTGCGTGGCCATTTGCTAGATCTTCGAGATCTGCGTTGCTTTTTGATTTGAGCCGAGGCCACGATCTTTTTTTCCCGATGCACACTTTCCGTAGCGTCGCGATTTCTTGGTTCCACTAATAGACTGGTTTCCTCCGACTCGCTTCCGCTCCGGGTCTCGATAGGATGGTTTCGCAGGTTCTAGAGAGATCCGCAGTGATGGTGGGCACGTCGGGAATCTCTACCTGACTGAGCTTTAATTGGAGATCCTTCTTGATGGCGTCTTCTTTGTAAGGGTTGTGTTTCCACCCGCCGGTTGTTTGCATATTTGCCTTTGACAGTGGTTGATGCCCAGACCTAATGACAAGATCGAAGTTTAATAGCTGATGATCGCTCAGTGTTTCTTCCCCGAGTACCTGACAGTTTTGAATGCAATCGACCATGTCCATTGAACAGAATGTCGCGTCGATTGTGCTCTGATGATTACCGCGTATGAAAGTGGGATCTTTACCCGTGTTGACGATGACCAGGTCGAGTGATGCTAACCAGTCCTTAAGAATAGAGCCGCGCGGGTCTTCATACTTAGATATATACTTAGATACCCCCATATCCTCTATGGGGGGACTTTTTGAGTTGAAGTCTCCAGTGACTATTTTTGGGCCATTTTTCCTACGTATTGTTGCAGAGAGTTCGTTGAGGTAGGAACTGATCCTGCTTTCTTCATTAGGGCCGCCAGTGGTCACGGGAGGGGAGCTTTAAAGCGTTCTAGGTACATCGAAGAGATTTTAGCAGCTCATTCACCTTACGTCGATGATCTGGGTTAAAATTTCTATCAGAGTAGGAACTTACCCTGCTTTCATCATTAGGGGCGCCAGTTGTCACACGAGGCTAGGTTTAAGGGGTGCTAGGTACATGGAGGAGATTTTAGCAGTTCATATAGTACCTTACGTCGACTACATTGGAGAAGAATTTATCTTTATGCATGACATGCGATGTCGCACACGGCAAGAATCGTACTAGATTAGTTACATTACTTGTAGTTACATTAAATTAATTTGTTTCATGGGTTAATTTCACTATGATAATACAATAAACCGAAATAAGTTTTAATAAATGTAAACTCATATTAAAGCAGATGTAGATTATTTCTGCAGATGGCTATTCACTTAATTTTAATTTATTGAAATGAACGATGTTATTTATCTTGAGATGCTTATAACATAGATGCTTATAACATACAAATGTATTGGTACTAGTAATAACATGCAAATGTCTGTAGTATAATTAAATATTCTGCTTAATATTATCCAGGGAAGTAGTTGCGTCATCATAGGATTTGTCATAGTCTTAATAAGTATTAATATTATAGAACTACGAACAGGTTGAATATATTTATATATTGAAGCTAGATTTCATCTTTAAGAAGTTTATATGATTTTATCTATAATTAGTAGAGTATATTAGTAGACTATAGTTTCACAAATATTCATATTACAGCATATTGCTTTATTTCATCTCATGAATAGTTTCTAAAAAAATAGTTCAATTCAAAAGATAAAAGTGGGCCGATTTCCACGTACGCAAGTTTATGTTCCATAACGGATATTCTTGTACAAGTATCGTTGAGCTGAACATATTTAATAAATGTAGAATAGTAACATTTCAAATCAACATCACACACAATATCGTTAAGCTGGCGAAATTAAGGACATGGTCATGCTGTTTGCCTCTCATTTATCTTTCTTTTCTCCTGGATTAGGAAAGCTTTTGGACTTCGTAATACTTCTTATAATTCGTAATTGTAGAGGGTTAAATATCGATGTGACCTTACACTTCTCTATATTTTTTTAAATCAATTCTTGAATAGACCAAATATTTACCTGGTTGGACTTATAAGTCGTAATTATTGATGATTTAATATTAATATAATTATACAGTTTTGTTTTTAACATCCATTATTGAATATTACTTGAGATTTCTATTATAATCATTATATCACAGCTATTGAACTTGTCTTTCTCTCCTTTAGATTCGCAGCTTTTAATAGCAAATTAATTCAGTTCCTCATGATTGCAGTTAATACGCTCTATAGAGCTTTTCTCTATAGAGCTATCGACCTGGCTCTTGAACACCTGTTTTTTTCAAACGTGCCTAGAGCTGCTAGTTCATATTCGTTTAGACTATAGATTCAAGAGCTGCTTTTATTTATTATACGTATTACATATTTGCTTTCCTTTATATAATATTTGTGTTTCTATAAAACCTTAATTTTGATTGTGATATTTTCTATAACGCTATATATCGGGCAGTACGGAGTAATTACATGTACCTACCCTTTTAAATTCTTGGCTTCAAAAAGGGGCCCTTAGCTTTTGATTCTTGCGTAAGGACTTCTAGATTCGCGTGTGGACTAAAGATTACAATAATTATCAAATGTTTCAACCCAATGAAAGGGATTTTATTAATTATCTGGTATTATATGTTTTGTGCTTTCTAACGCAATTCAATTTTCGAGTTTTGCTGCTTTATAACTTGAATTCGTTCTGCATTCATTTGAATAATGTAAATATTCAACCATCTTTTTAAGGTTATAATAATAACTTATACAAGCATCTTTGTATTTCAAGTAGTTTCATATGGCATAATAACAGCATTTTATAAAAGCAGATTGCGAACAGTGGGGATATTTTATAAAGATTTTGTGGAAACGGAATGTTTCCCTTGTTAATATATTCATTATTTAAATGTAATAAAACACAGAATTAACTGAATTTTAAATTTAATTATAATATATCTATAATATATTTAATATATAATAAAATTTCCTTTTAGAAATTTAATATTCACCATCGTTTAGAATCTAATGTGTTCATTCCACTGTTAGATTCACGGACTATATTCATTACAAAAACATTTCAGACAATATGCCCTGTAATATTGTTTTAATAATTTTCATTATTTTTTTATATTAAAAGCATAAATATTTGTATGGCAAGCCATCAATTACCCAACTATACAGCAACGTCAATTGAAAAAGCTATTGAAAACTATAATTAAAATGATGATGGACGAACGTTTATTTATAGACTCAATAAAAAGCTACGGACATGTAATTATAATGAAATTAACACGAGTAGAATGAAATTTATACGATTGAAATAAATTAGTTTCTATATATACAAAACATTATGGAAATATGCTTGTCTCCATTATTTTGCAATTAGCAATATTTACATATGCATTTATTTAGTCCCCGAATATTTTAATTTAAAATTAAAATTAATTAAATTTGAGCAAACATGTCCAAATTAAATTACGTGTATGGTGTAATCATTGGAAAGACCAAAATATATTAATTTAAAATTAATTTCAATAAACCAGGGGTTGGGAACCTACTTGAGTTTTTTAGCTTGCACTTCAGTGAAAACCTCGAAAAATCACACTCACAGTAGAAATTTTATTTGTAGAGAGAAATTAAATGCTTTCTTTATATAATTTATAATAAACTTGAGGAGTGTACAAAGAAGTAGATTTGTGGATACCCATCACTATCACGTCAGAATGCCGATCATTTGGTAAAACTGAAGAGCCTCATAAAAAAATGTATGATCTCCATCTATAAACATCTATCTCAATTGTCACTGAGCTGAACTATTTTCAACCATATTAATGCTATGTTTAGGTTTTCAACAGTGCACATATCACTTACTATAAGCAATAATATGTGTTTGGGTTGTCACATTCTGCAGTTGTTCAGCAGCAAGAAGCACTTCTGTTTGTCTGTTATGGAAATTCTATAGTTTCATCCCAAACATACATTAAAGCATCATCATCATAGAAATTGTGGAATCTATTGTTTATTTTTGTTGAAAATTTATTTCACCTATTAACTTTAAATTTGTCACGAATACTAATAAATAAACATTTATTTCAGCATTTGGCAAATTTCATCCCTTAAGTGTATAAAATAGTGGATGAACTGTTTACCAATGAACTCCTAAACGGCTGGACCCATTTACATGAAATTTTTATTATGCGTTTTAGTGGGTCCGTGGATGATTTAGGTTCACAATTGAACCCGTTGATTATGTTAGGTTCACAATTGAACCCGTTGATTATGTTAGGTTAGGTTAGGACAACGTATGCCGGGTTCTGCTGGATCGATTTTTATGAAATTTTTTCTGTGTTTGAGTGGATCCCTAGATGGTTTAAATTCATAATTGAACCCGGTCGTTAGTTTAGTAGTTTAGGTTAGGACAACGTATGCCGGGTTCTGCTGGTCCGATTTTGCACCTATTAATTTGAAATTTAGCACGAATACTTTTAAATGAAAATAAACAAATACGTATTTCAGCATTTGGCAAATTTCATCCCTTCAGTACGTGAAATATTGAATGTACTGTCTATCAATGAACTCCTAAACGGTAGAACCAGTTTTGATGTTTTTTTTGTGCGTTTCAGTGGATCCTTGGATGGTTTAGATTCACAATTGGACCCGGTGAATAGGTTAACGAAAGACCAATCGTTGGGCAGGGTGTATACCGTCCAACCTAATAACGCCGAGTGTTACTATCTTCGCCTTCTAATTTATGAAGTCCGAGGTCCAACATCATTGTTCAATATAGAGATTTAAAGGTTTAATTTATTCTATATTACAGGCAGCATGTACGGCATGTACGTAGCACTGAGATGCTACGATGGAAGACGCTGCTCTTTGTAGTTTCCTATTCAGATTACGGGAATTTTCTGTATATTATTCCTATTCTGTCAATTGTCTGACGCTTTCAGTTTTTGGGAAAAATACATGGATAGTCTATCGGAGGATATGAAGCATCAAATAGAAACACATAATGATACACATAAAAAACATTTGTTCAACTGGTTATGGATGAAATTTATAATAAATGTCTGATTTCTATTGAGGATACAGTGTCATATCTGGGAGAGCAATGTTTAGAACATTATGGTTTACCACATCCAATAAAATCTGAAGCGAATTTACAAACCTCGATGAAATTAGCTACGACACTAATTTATTGGCTTAAGTTCTCTGTAATAACCAAACTTTGCCAACAGAAGAACAGTACCGTTTCTACAAACAAATATTCGAATATGTTCAGAAGGGCAATGATTAAATATTTTTTCTGGATGCTCCTCGGGACACCGGCAAGACATTTTTTATTGGCCACAATACGGAAAAATAACTTTTCCTGTCGCCTCTTCTGACATTGCTGCTACTTTGCAGGATATAGGTAAAATAGCACACTCTACTTTTAAGCTGCCGCTAAAACTAATGTATGTTAACACACCTATCTATAATATATCTAAACAGAGTAACACAGCTCAGGTTCTAAGAGAGACCAAATTAATTGTGTGGGATGAAAGCACAGTGGCTCGGGGTATTGACGCGCTCAATAGAACATTAAAGGACATAGAGGGAAATAAGAGCCTGATGGGCCGCATTTCAGTTCTTTTGCCAGGATGCTTTCGACAGACTTTACCCATAGTACCCAGAGGCACAAGAGCCGATTATTTGTGGACAAAATTCAGAAACTCGCTTTAAAACAAAATATGAGGGTCCATTTAAGATGTGACGCTTCTACGGGTCATTTTTCAGAAATGTTATTAAATATAGGAGACGGAGAACACACGACGTGTGATGGTAAAATTAGTATTCTGCAAAGTCTGGCACAGTGGTGACATCTCTAAAGGAACTGACTAGCAATGTATACCCCAATATAGAACACATTAAAGTGAAACCCATAGGTTGGTTATTTGAGAGTACCATTCTAACCCCGAAAAATGACAGAGCAGCTGTTTTAAATGCTCTTTTACTGAAGTTATTCGAAGGAGACGAAGTGCATTATATGTCAGTGGATTCAGTGTTGCAAACTGAGGACGCAGTAAATTTTCTAGTAGAATTTCTAAAAACCGTAAATCCAGCTGGTCTACCATTGCATAATCTTATTGTCAAAATTGGCGCACCAGTTATGCTTTCAAGAAACCATATACCTCCGCGGTTATGCTATGGCACCAGACTGCAGATACAAGTTCTTCATCGAAACATTATTCTTCTCACACGGACAGTTCTATGTGGCCTATTCCAGAGTGAGTTCTGCGAGAAGTTTGGTATTCCTTGCACCGAGAAGCATTACTGAAAACGTTGTGTATAAGGAGGATCTGCACCAATTTAGAAGAACAAGAAAGGCGATGTAGTTTTTAATAACAACACGTATTTATTTTACGCGGACGAATTCGCGGGCATGAGCTAGTTCTTTGTAAAATACATGCATAATCAGAGGTTTTAAATTTGATAGTATTTTCTGGAAATCAGAAAGGATTGGGTTTTTTGGGAGCCAATTATTAAGAGTGAAATCCTTAAACATTTTATTTAAAGCTAATTTTGATTTTACATGGACTTGGATTATACCATGTTCTAAAAAAATTTGTAACATTGTTAATCATGAACTTCAAATCAACTTTTGTATTGCAAACTTTTAAGTTTCTTGGCTTTTACCTAAAGTTGGTAGACCAGAGGTGAGCAAACTAAGAATGTGTTGAACTACCTAATATATCATTTTGTAAAAAAAACTTGTTTGGTATTCTTACGTAAGTTTGCTTCGAAACTATTTTAGAGAATCAAAATCGAAACAACATATGATGTGCTTTATAGTTTTTAAACTTTCAACTTTCTCTGGAAAGCATTCAGAGAACTAATTAAATCGATAATATATTTCTCTTTTTTCGATTTCCAAATTTAAATTAATATAATAACCAGATAGATTCCGCAACCAAGTTGTAATTGGTCATATTCTTCTTCTTGTGTATGTAAAAATATTTTAAATTCTATAAACCTAATAAAGACGGTACATAGCGTAAATATATAAATATATTCAACCTTTCCGAAACTCTATAGAATCTTTTTAAGACTACCAAAACAAATCTTATGTGAAATTTGCCACTTATTTACTAGGTCTCAGTCCACTCCAGTGGCACTAAACAAGAAACAGAAAAAACTTTGTTTTTAAGATCATATCTTTCTATTAACTTAAGTGAATGGCCAACTGTAGACGCGTTTCGTGATTTATCTCCCATCAGTGCAGATTTGCTGTTATGAATTATAATTTGACACTTACTTGAGCGCCTCCTGGTCGTGGTTATGATTATAGGTTAGATTTTGTAATTTGACATTTCGTTAGAAAGACATGAACTTAAAAGGTTATTGATTTAAATGATAATTTACTATTGGTAAAACCATACTATATTATAGGTAATCTTATAAACTTAATAATGACAGAAGACAGCCCGAATATATAAATATATTTAACCTTTCCGAAGCTCTATCATGATATTGGGTCTTTTTAGGACTACCAAAACAAATCTCATGTGAAATTAGCCGGTAATTTACTAAGTCTCAGTCCACTCTCGAGGCAATAAACGAGGAATAGAAAAATGACCTTGATTTTAAGATCATATCTCTTACTATTAACTTAAGTGAATAGCCAGCTGCCGATGCATTTCGAGATTTATCTCTCATCAAGGTAAAAATTTCATTGTGATAATAAGGTATAAGGATTAAAAATCTCACGAGACACTTTTCTCTAAGCCATTTAAAATTTATGAAAAGAAGGCCCCATATTCCGTCTACGTAAGCTTTTAGTAGTAATGTTTGTGATGTTTTAAACATCCAATATTTTTACATAGGGTTAAGGATTCTATTGTGTTCTATTATGCAATGGTATGAGATGAAATCCGGGAATTCAATATTTTATCGCCATCGACTGTTTGCCTACATCTATTGTAGACAAACAAAATGAACATAGTGGTGTTTGTGACAATTATATTCAAATTAAAAAAAGGGCTCACATCAGTTTTAAAGTAACTGATTTAATGCAGACTATGATATTTTCAAACTGATACCTCAATACCTCATTTTCAAATGTCATAATAATACTTTGCATTAAAGTAATTAAATCACTTGCAATGCGCCGTGCATTAAAGTTTTACATTTTATAAAATAAATTTTAAAATTCAATAGAAGGCAAGTATAAAAATAAGTGAAAAAATTTAGAACTAGGAAGCCAAACAATCTGTAGGAAATAAAATCCTACTTTATATTATAATTTCTCATAAATATTTTTTATAATCCAGATCGGACTTATTTAGTATGCGACGCCTATAAAAAGACAGCTACTGTTTATCGATTTCGTATTTGCTCCGTGGGAATTTCAGTATTCGTTCAGATTTACTTTTTTTATCGGATCCATTTATACACTTTATACTGAAAAACTATAGATTACCTTAATGCCGACTTATTTCGTACATTTTACATACAATTAACTTGTTTAACATTGAAATGATAACCGAATATAGTTTTGTAAAACATATAAGTTAGAGTTAACAAATCATGTATCATAAACAGTAAAATTATTAAAAACAAGTATAAAAGTTCATGAAGATGAGTTTGTAAGATAAAATATATAGACAGTATAGTATATATGAGTATAATATAACAGTACAGATTAAAACAAATCCTAGAATATTTCTGCATTATACCGTTAGGATTCCTGTCATAACAGGTGAAACTTCTTTCTGTTCAATTTTATGTAAGCTTTCGTCCTTTTCTGTTTAATATTTCCCGACATTTCCTTGGATTGTTTTAGCAGTGAAAGAAAGCTAATCAAGAAATATATTTCTTATCGTCAAGATAAAGAAAATTATTTGCACTATTCATTTATATAGAGTTGGAGGAGAAGGCAAGCTTAGGCTATCGAGTAATTTGAAGATATAGACTAGATTGAGAAATATTGATTATCACATATTCCAATAAATTAAACCGCCATTTTCGTACCAACAAGGGGACCCCCTGGACGCGTCATCACCGATTTGGCCTAAATTTACAGTATATGTAGGGCTTGACTATAAATGAAAGTGACGCAAGCGGGAGGGCCAGATGGCCAAGCGTTAAAAAAATAACTTACTTTTTACGCGGACCGGTAAGTAACCGACAACTCATAAGCCCGCTATGTTAGCATAAATTTCAATGGCCGGTTAGCGCATCGGTAAGAGCTCGGCTTTTTTGTACGAGGATCGCTGGTTCCATTCCCCGCGGGGACGCTTTTTTTTTTCTTACAATTTTTAAAATGACTTTCTTTAATTATTATTATTATTTATTATTGTTTAACTTTTTATTTGTTAGCAATTTTATGAATTAACCGTTGATGTTATAAAGAAACAAATAATAAATATTAATACTAACAAAATAATTAAATTGACAAATTAAAAATTAAAATTAAAAAGTTAAACAATAATAAATAAAAATATTAATTAAAGAAAGTCATTTTAAAAATTGTAAGAAAAAAAAAGCATCCCCACGGGCATAGTTGGGCAAAAATTAATTGTGAAAACAATTAACAACTAACAATTAAATTGCCAGATTTAATTGCAACTAACAATTAAAATAATTAATTGTAATTGCAAGATAACACAATTAACAATTAATTAATTGTTAATTGTAAAATTTTGCAATTACAATTAATCATTTGTTAATTGATTGATGCAGTTTTACAATTACAATTAATAAATGTCGGTTAGAAGATATGTTTATTATTTATTATACTCCATTGTATCACTTGCCACAATGCTTAACTGAAATAGTTATTTACATTAGAATGCGGAAAGTTTGATTTTACAACGCGACAGCTCGTTTGGTTATCCACCTCCTCCTCCACTTCCGGTCATCCACCTCCGAGTTCCCACCCCACTTCCAGTTCCCACCCCCACTTCTGGTTCCAAAAATTCACCCCGGAAGTGGGTAAAGTTCCCACTTCCGGTTCCGGAACCGGAAGTGAGGGAGCAGTCCTACTTCCGGTTCCCACCCCATTTCCATTTCCTACGCCAACTTCCGGTTCCCACCCTCACATCCGGTTCCGGAACCGGAAGTTAGGGTGGGAACCGGAAGTAATGGGTGGGAATCAGAAGTGAGGGTGGGAACCGGAAGTGAGGGTGGGAACCGGAAGTTGGCGTAGGAAATGGAACTGGGGTGGGAACCGGAAGTGGGAACCGGAAGTAGGGGTATCAACCGGACGTGGGGTGGCAACCGGAAGTGGGGGTAGAAACAGGAAGTGGAGGCGTGGTGGGCCGGAAGTGGAGGTGGAGAATCCAGAACGACCATCTTTCCCTACTGTTTAAGTTTTTACATTCATCAAATAGTTTTAATGGTTATAATAAACAATTGATGATTAAATTAATTGTAACTAACAATTAAAATTTTAATTGCAATTAAATTAATTGTAAACCACAATTAATGGATTTAATTGCAATTGATTTCAATTGCATCTCACAATTAAACAGTTAATTGAATTAAATTAATTGCAATTGATTTAGTTGCAATTAAAATTGAAATTGTTTGATTCTACAATTAAAAAATTAATTGAATTATGCCCAACACTGCCCACGGGGAATCGAACCAGCGATCCTCGTACTATAAAGCCGAGCTCTTACCGATGCGCTAACCGGCCATTGAAATTTATGCTAACATAGCGGGCTTATGAGTTGTCGGTAACTTACCGGTCCGCGTAAAAAGTGAGTTATTTTTTTAACGCTTGGCCATCTGGCCCTCCCGCTTGCGTCACTTTCATTTATAGTCAAGCCCTACATATACTGTAAATTTGGGCTAAATCGGTGATGACGCGTCCGCGGGTCCCCTTGTAAGAAACACAATCAGTGTGCTTTTTGTCGAAGAACGAAATTTATTTTCCAACAATAATTGTACAGATAAAAGTCGAACGAAGCAAAGCTTTTTTGAAAAACTGTTGCTTCTTATGAAGTGTCTGAATTAATTGAACTAGAAATGAAACCTAACAAATGAATTTGAAAACCTAACAGATGAAAATGAAACCAACAAAATCGGTTTCTTGTAAATTTCTTTAAATATTTCTTTTAGGAAACTATTTATGAGATAAAATAATTAAATATGACATTTTAAAGGCCATTTAATATGCTTTAAGATGAGTTTACATTTATTAAAATTTATTTCGATTTCTTGTGTTTAACATAGTGATATTAAACCGTTAAACCTCCTTCCCCTTGACCACAGGCGCCCCTATTGATAAAAGCAGGTTCGGTTCGTGCTCCCACAGGAATTTCATCCCAGAGCATGCAGGAGCCACCTCCATAAGCAGTCCGCTCTTCAATGCAGCGTTCTGCATATCACTCCTCTTGGTCTGCAGTACACTTTTCTTCTTCGGTCGCTACCATAGAGGCACATTTTGGTCTCGTCTGAGAACAGAACTGAACACCATCCAACATCGACACCGACCAACATCCAATTTAAATTATCCCTTACAAAACGCAGGCATGTTTGACGATGAGCTGGGGTAAGTTATTGACACACTGCAGGTGTTTTAGGGGTCAAGTTACTTTCCTGCAGTCTTCGTTTTACTGTCCACTTACTAATAGCCACCCTTCGTACTTTACGGAGCTGTTGTTGCAGTTGAACAGCATTAAGATGAATTTTTTTTAATGATGTTGACACAAAAAAGCGGTCATCCTGAGTCGTTCTATAACGTTGGAACACTCTTCGAACCAGCGTTGCGTGCCATATCCAGTTGTCGAGCTCGCTTTCCGAGTCCATTTTCGATTAGAGCAAAAACTTTCACGGCTTTTTGCGGTGTAGTGTGCATTAATTTAACACTCTTGAACACCAGTCAAATTATGAAAAACGAATAATGTGTAAATTTCAATAACAAAGGCAATAGTTACAATATTTCAAAACTTTTATTCTCGTTACTCTCCGTTATTCTCGTTATAATCATATCAATGCGTTCGTTTGTTTGTTTAGCGGTTGCTACGTCTATAAACGGTAAGCATTATTGATAAAATTAAAGTCATATTAAAGCATATTCAATTGTCTTTCAAACGGCGTATTTCTTTATTTCATTTCATAAATAGTTTCTAAAAGAAAATTGTTAAAGCCAATAGATTATAGTTGGCCGATTTCTATGCACGCTATTTATACATTTTTTAAAACTATTATAGCTGATGCTAAAGAAGCAGATACGGTACTTACCTACTAACGCCACCGCAACTACAGATTTGAACAAAATGGATGGTTAGATTTGGTTATAACGGAGCAAATAAATACAGAGCACATGTCGCGCGGTAGCACGACCTCTCGTTCCGAAATAAGAAAAAAATATTGTATAAGGGTTAGATTAGGTTATATTAGAGCAGATAAATGCAGACCACATATCGCGCGGTAGCGCGACCTCTCGATGCGGTGGCGTAAATACCTAAGTACCGCTGATATTTACAAGAACCAAGTTTCTAATGATACAATTCATCATTATTCAGAATTATAGACATTATTCATGTAATTTCGAAGAAAACAGTAGAAAGATAATCTTAAATTAAATTTTAGCACCTCTAGTTGACACTAACAATAAGATATAACTGGAAAAGCGTTCGTTTGATTGGTTCACAAAAACGAAATTATTAATCTGTCTTTGCGTTGTAGAAAATTATGCTAATTTACACATCATATTTTTTATACAATAACCTCATCATTTACAGAAATTAAAAAGTTCCTGCACACATTCAGTTCAGAGCTCCTTTGATTATTGGATATGTAAAAACAAATAACCTCAAAAGAGCCATATCGAAATATTTGATTAGCACATTGCTCTATACATCGAGAAATGCTTTTCATACATCTTTTTATTTTCTTCAGATTTAAAGACTGTGCTAACAATCGGTTAATAATGTCAATACAAAAAAATCATTTTTTAAGAATTACATACTTCAGCAATTCTTGTTTGTTATAAAAGTCAATATTTACTTTAGCGTCATAAGTAAAATGGTTATATAGAGGAAAACTTTTATCCCGTCTAATAATGTTATTACGTAAAATCAAGACCATTTCATTGTTTGAATATGCAACTTTTTTAAAGAATCGCCTGTTCAAATAATTATGTAATGTTATAAAAGCCAATAATCGGTATTTACTTTGGCATGCAGAAGTAAGGTGGATATCCAAAGGAAAACTTTTATCCCGCCTATTTAACCTTTAGATGAAATTATAATTTTTTCACAATGAAATTTTTAAGAATGAAATTGGACGTATTTAATGTAATATAAATGTAATTTATAATATATATTTTAGGTACTTATTAGTCTTACAATTAACTTAAGTATGCAGCAAGCAAAAGAAAATATTTTGCCATATTAAAGGCGGGTGTGGGTATTGGTACCCGTTTAGCCGACTGCTGTCTATCAGCGGGCCGGGTATTAGTACCCGTTTAAAAGTATGTGCGTTAAAAGCGGGGCAAGGTATTATTACCTGCTTAAAAAGGGCATATGGCCATAAAGAAGTAATTGTTAAATATATTATTTTCGAGTTTATTGCTTATTTAGCATATTTAATCCGTATATCGCCCTGCAATAAAAATTACAACTCATTCTTTCTGTTCCATAAATATTTGTTAAAATATTTATTTAAAGTTATAAAATATTTTGGGTTGTAACCTAATTTGTTATTCTCATATTCACATTTATCTGTATATAAACAGCCTAGCTCGTCAAAATAAATCAGTTTGTAGCGGTGTTCAATGCAACCATATTTCATTAAACGTTTAAAAAAGCATATATATATATATATATATATATATATACAAATAGAATAATTTTATTTGCAAAGGATTACGATAGTGATGTCTAAGCAGATGATTTGTCACAAATTTCAAGCGATGCATAAATTCCCGAATTTGATAGCGACGTGAAGAAGTGTTTAGACCAAGAGAAACTGAAGCTTGCCAATACCGTCTAGCGACGAGGAAAGTGATGGTGAAGTATTGGACTGGTCGGAAAGTGATAATGTGCCAATTATCGAAGATTTCTTAGGACAAAGTGGGGTTTTCGTGATGCCAAATAATTCAGAAAATGTAATTGATGTGGTTCAGTTATTGATTGGAGACGATTTATTTGAATATATGTCGACAGAAACAAATCGTTATCATGCACAGAATGTACATTTATTTAGAGATCGTGCCGTAGAGAGTCCGTAAAGTGGAAAGATGTATCTGTGATACAACTAAAAAAAATGCTCGGATTGCTTCTACTAATGGGAAGAGTTCGTCAGGATACAAGGGATGAATACTGGTCGACATGTGAAACAATTGGAACTTCATTGTTTCCTCAAATAATGAGCAGGGATCGATTTAGGCAAATATCTTATTTATGGCATTTTTCCAATAACGATGACAGAGATGATAGAGATCGCCTTAAAAAAATCTGCCCTATTATTTCGTACATATTACCCAAATTTCAAGAATTTTACAAACCACAGAGGAAATTGTCCTTAGCTGAAAGCATCATGCCATGGAGAGCTCGCCTATCATTCAAAGTCTACAATGCTTCAAAAATAACGAAATATGGTATTCTCATAAAAATGGTTTGTGAAGCGAAAAGCGGCTACATATGTAATTTCCGCATATACTGTGGTAAAGGAAATCGACTGCAGCACACAATTTTGAATCTTCTTCAGCCATATGACATATAACATCACATATATATGGACAATTATCATCATATATGAGTGGACACTTTTGCAATACTACTACAATATAGATTTCGGAGTTGTGGCACTATTCGCATAAACAGAGGCCTTCCTCTTTGTTTAAAAACCGCGAAATTAAATAGTGGCAATGTTGGCAATCAAAAAGGCCTGTGCGTATGATTTCGACCATACATTCAGCTGATATTGTAGAAAGCCATAATTGATTGGGTGACAAAAGAAAAAAAAAACGAAACAAATATGCGTAGTGGATTACTACAAATTTATGAAAGGTGTAGATCGCACCGATGAATATTACTCGATAGTACGTCCTACGAAGAAATGGACAAAGAGAGCTGTGATGATTATTATCAACTGTGCACTATATGATGCGTTTAGACTGTATAAAACATTAAAACCTAATTGTAATAAAATACAAAATATTTTTACATGATGTGGCAAAAGAGTTGATAAGCGAACCCACTCCGGAAAATGTAAATGCAGAGCATCCTGTTCCTGGTACATCAGCTACACCCAGAAGAGATGACCCTCCAGGAAGGTTGTCAAAGGATACCAGAAATCATAAATTAGTTAAACTAATTACAGGCGGCATAAAACATAAACCCCAGAGACAGTGCCGCGTTTGTGCCGCGCATAAGAAGAAACGTTTGACATGTCATGTGTGTGAATTTTGCAAAGTGCCTCTTCACAAAGTAGGCTGTTTTTTTTTAATACCATACATTAGAAAAATATTAGTGAGTGGTTTTATTACGTAAGTTTAAAAACGACAAGACATTTTATTTGTTCATAAATTCTGTAAATACCTGCGCATTCACCATCACGCATCCATCCGGTACATCCACCATCAGGATCAGCGATCCTAACTCAACCTCTTAAAAATTTGCCTTCAAAATTTTGAAAATGTAGCCACCAGTTTTAGCTTCACAAACTTTGCTTCACAAAAATTTGTATTGTAATTTAGGAAGGACCTAAATCATCCCCTATTTTATCCCCTTGAGGGAAGTTATTGCAAAAAACGATGAAATACGTATTTTCTTATTTCTTACCAAAAGCCTAAATATAAATCTCCATATCCCTAACTTGAGAAATGATAATTAACAAACTTTCATACCTTAGTTCATCCCTTTATGATTTTTTTTTAAGAAAAAAGGTATCCTATATCCTCTCTCAGGATACAATCATTCAAATACCCAACTTTTGATTAAACAAAGCCTCGAATATCATTATTTCGAAAATAATTATTGTTTCATATATATATATATATATATATATATATATATATATATATATATATATATATATATATATATATATATATTTAAACATTTACCACGACTCGAGTTTCGACGGCTGACGGTCATTTTCAAGTGTCCACTTTAAAATGACCTTCACCCGTCGAAAATTGTATTTAATTAATCATCTTATTCATTCTCCAATATTATAATTATTTATATAAGGTTCATAAGGTATGGGGAATAAGTTATTAAAAAATGTTGTTAATGCAACGTTTCGACGATTTTATTTTCGTCTTCCTCAGGCTACAAACAAAATATGGCCATTAAATACATCAAATTTTATGACATTATTTCTTACCTAAACAACTACACCCCGAAAAAAATGTATATTTTGTAGGGAAATGTAAATTATTTTAATTATGCCAATAAAGGTTATTATTATTATTACAAGATGAACTGTACAATGCTCGAAATGTGCGAGTTAGTAGTAAGGCAATTAGGAATCGACTCCGAGATGTAGGAATACGTGCGAGTGTACCAGCAAAAGACCACATACTAACTAAAGAACACCGAGTGCAACGCTCGCATTTTCTAGAATACATGCAGAATTCAATTTCAATGACTGGGCGGGCAAACGTTTTGTTTACGGATGAAACCAGATTATGTTTGTACTCTTCAGATAGACGTATACCCCTGTGTAGAAGAGACGGTGAACGCTACAGCCAGTGCAATTTTAGAAACATCACAAGTTTTGGTGAAGAATCCATTAGGTTCTGGCATATCTTCAGAGCTCGCACAGAATTGGTGGTCATAGATAATGGTTCTATGACTGCTACAGATTGGTATATACAGAATGTCCTAGAAGCACATGTAGTACCATATGCTCCATGCATCGGTCACAATTTCGTGCTAATGCATGATAATGCCCGCTCGCACACTACACATATAGTGCAAGAGTACACGAATGAGGTAGGTTTGCGAATTTTTGAATTGGCCTGCTAGAAGTCCTGACTTCAACATAATTTAACATGTTTGGCATCGCATCGGTTGGAATCTACGAACCAATCCCGTTCCATTAACTAGCCTAAATGATTTACGAAACGCAGTTATTGAAGAATGGAACGCAATAGATCAGGACAATATTAGAATTCTTTTCGAGTCACTTCCAAGGAGAATGCAAGCTGTTTTGAAAAGTAGAGCTGGCAAACGCCACAATTAATTGAATAATAATTAATTTTAGGCATCTGTATTTGCAGGGTTTAGTGTTTACTTTCTGTCTAGTGTTGTAGCTTTATTATTTATTTTGAAAAGTTAAATTGACCTTCATAATATCTTGTTGTGCCATAATGTACAACTAAAAATCAAAATATAAATATTACAAATATAAAAGGTAAAATATTAGTGATGCGTTAATTTTCTTGCGGATTGTATTATTTTTCAATTTAAACAAAGATGTATTAACATTGGTATGTATTGGTATGTAGGTATATTGGTATGTTGTATATATTGGTATGTAGTAACATTTCGAAAATGGACTCGACACGAGTTTAACCCTTTTGCTCCGGGCCATTTAAATACAATGCTAAGTTTCGGTACCAAAATTTAAAGAAAAAAGAAAATTCTTAAATAATTGCGGCCAATAAATATTATAAATTCGTTTGACGAGACAAAAATATCAACTGGGTTTTTGGCGTCGTTAATTTAACCTCAGAACCCCCGGACGCTTTCAAATCTCGCTAAACAACGCAGTTGTTCGCATCTGAATGGCCCGTCGCAACTTCTAGGCTACAGAAGTTGCGACGGGCGAACGCCAACTGAATGCTACGAAATTTGCTGCGAAGAATGCTAATCATATGACATATGCCACTCAGTAACAAAACTGTTAGCAAAACAACGAAAAAAAAAACGAAAAGAAAGATATTGAAAAACAACTTGTTGAAAAGCTGAACAATAACATTCACAAAATCAGTGCAAATGGATGAATCAACTTTGAGAGACAGTGAGGTAGTGAGGTACATGTGGCAGTATTGATAACTTACGTAAGATATATTGATAATGGTCATTTTGCTGAAGAAATGTTGTTCTGTAAAAGACTAGAAAGCACCATAAAACTACTAAAATGTCAATAATATACCAATGAAAAATATAACATTTTGTGCTGCAGATGGTGCTCCTAATGCAAAAGCGATTATTTTAAGGGTAGTTTCATTACCCTTATTGAGTTATATTAGAAATATTTTAACAACAAAAATTTTGAAGAGTATCATGGGCTCCAAAAATGTGAAGTAAATGATACCGCTATACTTGTTATTGTCGATCATCTAAAGATACTATCGGCTGATTAAAAGAAAGATTTTCTGATTTAAAACAAATTGCTTTTCTAACATGGATAATGCAGCCAATGTTAGTGGATTTGTCTGATATATCAAATTTGCAGTATATAAAAAACTCGCAAAATTGCAAAATGTGGAGTCAGTTAAAACTTTATTTAATATAACAGGAGCGATGGCATAGCATTGTGAGGAAACAGGAAACAACAACAAATTCAACCAAATGTGCCAGAAAACTATTGTTACCGTTTCCATCTTCATATTTAGCTAAATGTGGATTTACTGCTGTAAATGCTTTATTCTGGATGAAAAAAATAATTCGTTGGAACACAACGGGGAGACTTGAGACTGAAGCTAACCAAATTGGAACCTAAAGGTAGACTTTATGTAAAGGTAGACTTCCGAGCAAAGCGGATCTGGCGTCATTAACGCAGCGTCAAAGCCGCCGCGACATAGCGATAGTATTATGCACTATGGAAATGTATGAGGCGCCATTCGAGCGCAGCGACATTGACGTGCTCAGCGTCAGTGCGTCAGTATCGTATATAATATATTTTCATAGTGCATAATACTATCGCTATGTCGCCGCGTCAGTATCGCTGTATTAGTGACGCCAGTGCCGCTTTGTTCGGAAGTCTACCTTCACATAAAATCTCTGTACAGCAAGCATCAAGCGCAAGGATATCGGTAAATTAAAATATTAGGTAAAAAAATTGTTTCGTAACAATTTCCTAGTAATTTCTTCCTAAAACGCATCATTTAAGTTTCTTAAGTGAATAATTCAATTTTTTAATGTTAAAAATTATGTATATGTTACGTAGGGGGGCATAAGAATTTTAGAAAGGCTTAGGTGGGACATGGCACAAAAAAAGGTTGGGAAACACTGATCTAGAGCGATAAATCAAACAGACGACGAGTTTAAGGAAGAAATTATCAGTAAAGTAAAGATCATTCTGCAAATAAATATTTACCCTACTTAATTAATGGATAAGATTTTTAGTGAAACACGACGAAATGTACTAGCAAGAGTGAAAAAGAAACATGACGTACTGGACATGAGTTTTAGATTAGACGAAAGACTTCACCTGAAACAAATTAAATACTTTAGAATACCTTATGTTCCTTCAAACTCACACGTATATTAAAGACAGAGCAAATTTGCAATGTATAAATTGAGGACAAATAAACAAGTTTTTAACAACCAACAAGACAAAACAGACAAAGGTAATCTCAGTAGTGCAATATACAAAATTCCATGTAAAAACTGTGAGAAACAATATGTTAGCCAAACTAGACAATTGGTAGGAAACAGGATTAAACAAGGGAAAAACAATAAAACTCTCTGGCAGACCACAAATTTAGAGGACATATCTTCAATTTTGAAGAATAAAATTTTTAGATTTAGAACAAAATAGCTTCAAAAGAAATATTGCAGAAATTTAATATTGCAGAAAATGTAAGTAGTCATTACGCAGGTATTATAGAGAAACATAAGAAATTTAAATTTAAAAATACCCCATTTCAACAACATAATTAGGTTGGCTATATTTTGTTAATTGTCAACAAAATATAGCCAACCTAATTTTGTTGTTGAAATGGGGTATTTTTAAATTAACATAACACTCCAACATGTCAGTAAAAATTTAAATTTATATTTAATTTTAAATTGAATTTAATCTACCAATGTTAATTCATATTTTGTTTAAATTGAAAAATAATAGTTGTTTAGGTAAGAAAAAATGTCAAAAAATTTGGTGTTTTTAATGCTCATATTTTGCTTGTAGCCTGAAGAAGACGAGAATAAAATCGTCGAAACGTTCCATTAACAACATTTTTTATGAATGAACCTTATGAACCTTAATGAACCTTGAAAAAAAAAATGAAATAGTTGTATTAAATGTTTCAATATATAATTGTGAATAACAAGTTATAATATTTTTACATATTGAGTGTGGTTAAAATGTTGTGAATTTACCAATGCATTGCAAGTATGGATTACCACGTAGTAACGGCCCCAACCATCCTATTCATAAAATTCTTAATCATCTTTTTGCAATTTTCAACATCCCATTCCTGCGAATTGGGATTTTCTGCATTTGCGAATATTATAACTAAAAAAAATGATCAAGGCTTGGAAGTATTGAACATGACAAGGGAGCTGCACATTCTTTTCGTGAAAAAAAAAGAAAGAAATCATTCAGAAACATTAAGCACAAATTTATCATAAAAATCTTTTGTAATATTAACATATAATGTATATATACTTTGGCAGGCAGAATTAGGATGGATATCCAGATATTGAATTTAAACCAGTATGTCGCGAAGCTCTCTAGAATTTCTGGGGGCTGGCACATGTCTCCGTAAATGTTTTCCCATTTCATACCAAATATGGTCAATTGGATTTAAATCTGGACTGCGAGCTGTCCAAACAAATCGCGTGATTTCACACTCGTCAAGATACTCAGTAACTATCTGATTCAACGCCCCATTGTCGATAAAGACTAACTCCGTGCGAGTGTCATAAGATATGCTTCCCAATGTCATAACTGATCCTCCGCCAAATGGTAGTCGCTCAGCAATACACGCTTGAGCATATCTCTCGCCTTGTCGTCACCACACTCTTACATGTCTATCTGAGCCCGTAAGACAGAATCGCGGTTCATCGAAAAACAATACGCGTCTCCAATCTGCTATTGTCAAGTCAAGTGTTCTCGTGCAAAATTCAAGCTCGCAATCCGGTGTGCACGGGAAAGCGGCGGTCCGGTAGCTCTAGATCGGGAAGATAATCCAGAAGCATAAAGTCGTCTCCTAAGTGCCCACTCATTTATGTTTACATTTCTCACTTCTTGCAGGTGATTTC
Organism: Phosphuga atrata; assembly: GCA_944588485.1. Classification (NCBI taxonomy): domain Eukaryota; kingdom Metazoa; phylum Arthropoda; class Insecta; order Coleoptera; family Silphidae; genus Phosphuga; species Phosphuga atrata. The sequence goes on from OX155898.1 coordinate 32,969,169, forward strand.
GAAGGGAAACTGCCGTTACCGTTCAGTTTTTCAAAGCACTAAAAACGAGAAAGCGGTCATCTCTAGCTGATGGAGTTTTGCCTCGGCCTGAACAAGGTCCTCGAGTGAGCAGACCAGTCTCTTCGAACCGCCGCCATACTCGTTGCACACTCTAGAGACTTACACCAACGTTTCTCGCAGTTTCGCGCTGACCGCGACCGTCTTCTAAAGCCGCCACAATTTGTGCCGCAACAACGGGATTTATGTTCATTGTAAAACACTAATAATGACAGCAATTTACAACAGACAGATGAGACCACAGAAACAAATGCTATGCTGTCCTTAAACTTTCTTTTATTTCAACCAAAACATATCACAGTAAATTTGTTCATTTTCATTACTTAGCACATAAAATTAGAATTGTTCATTTTCATTACTTTCAATAAACTTTGAAAAAGAAAAACCTTTTGTTTTATTCAAGCAATCAGTTAGTAAACTGTTACAACCGAAAAATTACGTAGAAAACTAAAAAAAATTAAAATAACTTCAAATTTCAGAGTGACCCTAATTTTATGCTCGGCAGTGTATATACTCCGATGAAATATTATATTTTTGCAAATTCAGTAACTAACTTTATAGGACTATATATTACTATTAAATGTTAATATTTTATTATTAACATAATACTACCTAATTTTAAACCAATTTTAATTTATTTCAAATGGCATCTTCTTCTTTATTATGAGGAGTTTAATAGGAGCTCCCTGTCCTACTGCAGCACGGCGCATGACGAGGCGAACGATGAGCTCATGCGGGTGTAGTGGGGAGCTGCTGTGGCCGTAATGCGGCCGTTAAGCGAATATAATGTGGGCGTAATTCAGGTAATGCAAAAGTACTTTGTGTACTGTGGTATAATACTTACATAATGCTAAGGAATGCAAAGTAATGTGCGATAATGCATCTAAATATTAACATGTATTGCAAGAGTGGATGGCCCCTCGATAAATTTATTTAGGGTATGAGTTTTACCTTGTTTACTTATAGGTATGTTTTGTACAAGAATGTTTTATTATATATTTATTTTTGACCAAAGTTGTATTGTGTTATAGTTAAATGAACTCAAAACTATAATTTCCTTTTAATTCACTCCTATCTAAAAAAAAAACTTCAAAGTAAAAAAGGTACAAAAACTAATTTAGTATTTTTATATAATATATATATATATATATATATATATATATATATATATATATATATATATATATATATATATATATATATATATAACTAGCGAGCCCGACAGACGTTGTCCTGTCCTGCAAATAAAAAAAAATCCTGGAATCTGAGTACTGCAGCACGTCCTGGGCCCAATTCTAAATTCAAACTATCCAGGTACCCACTCAAATACACACAAAAAATTAATCAAAATCGGTCCAACAGAACCTGTTATACGGTGTCCCAACCTTACCTACTAACATAATCTAACCTACCGGGTTCAATTGTGAATGTAAACTATCCAAAGATCTACTCAAACACATATAACAAATTTCATTCAAATCCGTCCAACAGAAGCTGGCATACGATGTAATAAAATTGTGTCTTTCAATTGTGACTTTTGTCACAATTTTTTGTTTTTAGTATAAATTATATATATATTATATTACTTATATATATATATATATATATATATATATATATATATATATATATATATATATTACAAATTTTATTTCAAAGTTATATACATTAAAAAATCCAGATTTTTGTCAAGTCTCTTGTAATAGAAAATAACGAAGGAATAACTTTTGTAATTTTTTTTTAAATTTGTTTAAAAAAAATTTAACGGCAAATATGTAAATTTATATATTCGTATTTTATTAAAATAAATGTTACAAATATAAATTGTTACAAATATCAAAACAAGCTAATGTAATTTGTTATTTTAGGAATTCGTAAAAATACTATATTAGTATATCCGTTTTACGTTTTATTAAAATTAATGGAGCATATCGTATACCATATATTAAAATTACATAAAATATAAGCAAATTAATTTCATTTCATTTACTGCTTTTCATTTCAAAGTATGTTTTACTTAAAATGCAAAAAGTTATATAAAATGTAATTGATGATCAAAATTACATCAAATATAATTGATTTCAAGAAATATTCTAAATGTTCCATAACAATGAATAGGATGGTTGCGAATGTTACTACGTAGTAATTCATACTTACCTACATTGAATTGAAAAATTCACTATGTTTTACCACACTTATAATATGTAAAAATGCTATATAACTTATTATTCACAGTTATAGTAGATATGTGCAGAAATTTATATAACTGTGAATAATAAGTTATATTACATTTTTACATATTATAAGTGTGGTAAAAACATGGTAAATTTTTTAATTCAATGTATTCAATAATAAAATATTATATACTATTTTTTTCCCTCAACCAATTTATTCTAGATACATTACCGAATCCCTGATTTTTTTCTTAATTTGTAATAAATCACTGAATATTATCTTAAAATATATTATAGTTTATTACACACTATTAAAGGCGAAAACATTGTCCGTTTGGCACGAAACCAACTTAATTATAAATAAAAACACACACAGACGCTCCATTTTGTCTGTAACTCTATTACCATATACTTTAATTCAAATTAATTTATTAATCATTTTATGGACCCGGTGATAGATTTATATAAGAATTTGCATCCATAAATAAATATATTCCAAAAGATTATTTAATTAAACACCCAATATAAAAAAATCGCAATAAAATACCGTTATATAGAATTATATTTGGATAGTATGTTAGCTAAAGAATAAAACCAATTTATGTACCAATCCGAGATATTTTTTTCTGTGTACATATAAGGGCTATCAACCTAATCGTTTCAGAAGTAGTTAAAATAGGATAATATGGTAAAATTTACGATTATATGGGTTGTAAAGTAAAACTCTTTATCAGCAACTCTTTGGGTTTAAAACTTGTGCTAATGTTTGGATGTAATTTAACAGAAACTTAATTAATATAACCTCTAACCTCTGCGTGTGGCGCGTTGTAATAAATGTGTGTTTTAATTATCCCCGTGGGAAATTTCAAGGAATGAAATATGGGAAATGGAATTTATTGATTTTATTAATATTTATGTCTTTCTAATCCTCTATTTCATACAATATATTGAACTATTTATAGACTATATTGTTAGAAGAAAGTTAATTTTCGATCAAACTTATTTCAAATATATAATTTAATGATTAATAAAGAATATTTACTTAGCGTTAATAAAAATAGAATTTGTAAAATATACGCTTGGGAATCATTTCAATCAGGTCTATTTTTATTCGCATTTCAAAGCCGCCCTTTTCGCCGAAGGACAGCTGTAGTAAAAATATAAATCATGCCCTGTTATTCAACGTGTTCGACATGTGTGAATGGGACCAATTTTTGACGCGGGACGTGAGAAATTTGATTTGGGCACACTCACGTCCCTTTCAAACTGTATAAATATGCCATTTGTGGAAAATAAGCAACTTCGAAAATCCAATTCCAGGTTGAAATAAAAACTTAAAAGCTTATTTTAACATAAATAATTTATGTATATATTTATATTCTATGAATTTAAATATTATAGTACAACAAAGAAGACAATATAAATAATTTATAGCAAAACATTTAATTTGTGCTTATAAAATAAAAAGAAGGTTTATAATCTCTTTGTTTACCAAACATATAATCGATCGTCACTATTAATCAAGTCGAGAGACTTGAATTATCATGTCACTAGTGGGACGTTTCCAACAGACATTGCATGAAACAACATTCAAAATATCTACTGCTCTATACCGTTCACTATAGCTTTCTTAAGTTGCGTTAATTATATTTGCACTACATAAACATATTATCTGTATTAATATTGAAACAGTTAAAGTTAAATTTTATTTAAACTGCCTCCAGGCGGTCAATATTACAGTTGGAAATATACATTATTGTATTACCTTAGACCAGTGGTGCGCAAATTACGGGTCGCGACCCTCAGAGGGGTCGATACAAAATCTTTTTGGGTCGCCGAAGTGTTCAAGTATTGGGTAGCAGTAAATAGTGAAATATTAATAATTTCCAACATAATTTTCCCAAAAACTAATTCGGGGATTTGTATTAAATTTTGTATTTTTGATTTTGTAAAGATGTGTTGAACTGTTCCGGAATATTTACCAAATTTTCTTATTATAATAATATTTATTTCAGCGAACATTGCAGTAAATTTTTAAGTTTTTTGTAAAGTCCACTTGGAAAATTAAATTTATAAACATTGAAATTTTCGAACGTTATTTTCCCAAAAACTAATTTGGAAGTTTGTTTTAAAATTTGTAGAGATGTTGGTAGAACTGTTCCGGAATATTTAGCAAATTTTCCCAATATTTTAATATTTATTTCGGCAAATATTGCAGTTTTTTTTTTAAATTCCACTTTGAAAATCAAATTTGTAAACATTGAAATTTTTGAATCTATCTAGAAAGTCTATCTAGTCCTGTCTGTCTAGTCCTTCCTGTCTAGTCCTGTTTATCTACTCCTGTCTGACTAGTCCTGTCGCTCTAGACTTGTCAGTCTAGTCCTGTCTGTTTAGTCCTCTCTGCATAGCCATGTCTGTTTAGACCTGTCTGTCTAGTCCTGTCTGCCTAGTCCTATCTCGTTAGTCCTATCTACCTAGTCCTATCTGCCTGTGGGGATCCCCGAGAGAGGATAAGAGAGGGAGAATGATGAAAGAGTGGCTGGCAAAGGAGGACCTGGTGGTTCACAACAGTGGGAATGTGCCAACCTTCGTGCGGGGCGAAAGTATGTCTTTCATAGACATCACTTTTAGCACCTCACGGATTGCAGGCAGAGTGAAAGAGTGGCGTGTCAGAGAGGGAGAGAATCTGAGTGATTACCAGGATATTCTCCTCGACGTACGAAAGGATGTTTCTGACGGACCGGTTGCTTGTGGAACGAATAGATGGAGAGTAGACAAGAGTCTACTAGAAAGATTGGGAGACGTCATGAAAGAGCTGGCTGAAAGGACAGGCGCCGAAAATGGATTGCGGAGCTCCTGCGAAGCAGTCCTTCACGGGGCCTGTGATGCGGTGTTTCGGAGAAAACGGAGGGGCGTCAGAGGCAGGAAGCCAGTTTACTGGTGGAATGAGCAGGTAGCTAAAAAGCGTAAAACCTGTTCGCGTTAAAGGAGATGCATGGTGAAGTGTAATAGGCGAGCAAATGAGGAAGTGCGTGAGGAGTGCAGAAGGAGGTATAACTTGGCGCGCAGGGAACTTCGCAGAGCCATCGCGAACTCCAAGCAAGAAGCTTGGAGAATGCTCTGCGAAGAGGTGAATAATAACATCTGGGGTGACGGCTATAAGATCGTGAATGAATTGTTGATGAATGAATTGTTGATGAATGGCAGTTTCCCCAAAGAGTGGAAGAGAGCGAGACTGGTGATGATTGAAAAGAGCGAAAGGAAGGAGAGGAAGCCAATTACAGGCCAATCTGCCTACTGAATGGGATAGCGAAGATGTTTGAGAGTATGATCGGAGCTAGGATAAATGAGGATCTCGAGAGGGCAGGGGGTCTTTCAGAGGAACAGTATGGGTTCAGAGGCGGCCGCACTACGGTGAACGCAATGATGCGTGTGATAGAGAGAGCAAGGTTAGCTAATACGGGTCCATGGCGTACCCGTAGCTACTGCGTTCTTGTAACCCTGGACGTGAAAAATGCCTTCAATTCGGTCCCATGGGGCGGAATCATGGAGGCTTTGGAACTAAAGGGGGTAGCTCCCTACCTTCGAAAAATGGTGGGGAGCTACTTGAATGATAGGGAGATAGTGACTGTGGAAGGTAAAATATTCAAAATGAGTGCGGGTGTTCCACAGGGTTCGGTTCTTGGGCCGATACTGTGGAACATATTTTATGATGAGGTTTTGAGATTGAGGCTGTCACACGGGGTTACACTCGTAGGGTACGCTGATGACTTAGTAGTGGTCGCTGTCGCAAGAACGGAAGAAAGTCTGAAAGCGATAATAAATGAAGCAATTGCTAGGATTGATCGGTGGATGGGTGAAAAAGGGCTTGCTCTGGTTATTTCATTTCATTTAAACTTATATCAATTATATAATTTAATGATTAATAAAGATTATTTACTTAGCGTTAATAAAAATAGAATTTGTAAAATATACGTTTGGGAATCATTTCAATCAGGTCTATTTTTATTCGCATTTCAAAGCCGCCCTTTTCGCCGAAGAACAGCTGCAGTAAAAACATAAATCATGCCCTGCATATTTTATGATGACGTTTTGAGATTGAGGCTGCCAGACGGGGTTACACTCGTAGGGTACGCTGATGACTTAGCGGTGGTCGCTGTCGCAAGAACGGAAGAAAGTCTGAAAGCGATAATGAATGAGGCAATTGGTAGGATTGATCGGTGGATGGAGGAAAAAGGGCTTGCTCTGGCTCCCCACAAAACCGAGGCGGTCCTGCTAATTGGGAGAAGAAAGCTGCGTGAATTGACCGTGCGAATGGGGACAGTTGACGTACCGGCTCGGGAATCTGTAAGATACCTTGGGGTAGAGCTTCAGCGAAATCTCAGGGTGTCCGATCAGGTCAGCCGGGTGGTGAGCAAGGCTACAGCATGTGTGAGAGCCCTTGGACGGCTGATGCCCAACATAGGTGGGCCGTTGGCCTCTAAGAGGAGGGTTATGAATGAGGACGTGCACTCCATTCTCCTGTATGGGGTGCTGGCATGGATAAATGCGTTCAGGATTGAATGTTATAGAGCGAGACTGATGAGAGTGCAATGGTGTATGCTGCTGCGTGTGTGCAGCGCATACAGGACTGTTTCTGGCGACGCCGTGGCGGTCGTTGCTGGAGTTATCCCGTTAGACCTTCTGGCGCATGAAAGGGTGAGAGTTTGGGGAGGTAATGACCCTAGAAATGAAAGGGTAAAAACAATGCGTGTATGGCAAGAGCTATGGCAGGGGTCGGAAAAGGGAGCCTGGACCAGGCAACTGATTCCGACTATCGATGAATGGGTCAGCCGTGGGCACGGGGAGGTGAATTATCACCTCACCCAGGCGCTTACGCGGCATGGATGCTTTGGGTCTTACCTAGTGCGCATCGGGAAACTGGTTGAGGCGCACTGTAGGTACAGTGGAGCGACTGAGGACACTGCAGAGCATACCATCTTCGAGTGTACGAGATGGGAGAGAATGAGGAGCGCCGCAGAATGCAAGGTGGGAGAGAATGTGAACAAGGAGAGTATGGTGAGAATCATGCTCCGCAGTGAGTATGAATGGGGCGTGCTGACTGGAATGATAGGTTATATAATGAGGAGAAAGGATGAAAGGGACGCGCGTAAGGCGGGACGAGGGGTTGCTACACGCGAGCCGAACGTGCCTTCGCCGGGCCCCCCTTAGTACGAAGGGGGCGCACAAATTTATTGTAAACTCTGATGTGAGGGGGGGCACGGCGATTAACGACGCGCCCGGCACAACGAATAAATCGATGAATACTTTCGATATGAAAGGGGGAGGAACGTGGTGAAGTTATAGCAAATTTTGGATTCCATCACGTTCTCTCTGGTTTTGACTGGGGGGGTCTGAATGGTGGGTTTTTTTTAGTGGGTCGCCCCTTTTGGGGGGCAGCCCCACACTACCACTCGGCACGGGTCGGATGGTGTCTGTTTGCAGAGTTTCACCTCCAGCATGTGCAAAAAAAAAGTCCTATCTGCCTAATTCCCTCTGTCTAGTCCTGTCGGTCTAATCCCGTTTGTCTAGTCCTGTCTGCCTAGTCTTGTGTCTCTAGTCCTATTTGTCTAGTCCATATGTATTTTATAAGTGTATGTTATTATCGGCAAATACCAAATAAAACTACACATATACATAAGTTATGTGGTCTCTACACAAGTGATTATTTATTTATACATAGCATAGGTAGACAAGATTGTTTATTTTTTTTCAATGTTCTTTTCCCTTTTTCATGTTTTAATTTAATTTTTAATTCACTTCTATTTTCTAATTATAGCTTCAGTATTGATTTCCTCTTTATTTATAATAAACAAAGAAACGTTGACAATTGCCATTGACGTTTGTTTCAATTTTGGGTTTGACAGGTTTGATTCACAGGCGATTCTTAACTTATGACTTATGGGGACAAAAAGGTGAGCTGGCAAAATTGTTACTTTGTTTAAGTAAAACAAAAAAAAGTGTTTTTTAAGTTTTTGAGGGAAAATAATATTTTTTAAGAAAAAAATCAAATTATGAAAAGAAAACAAAATCCTTATCGGCACATTTTTCGCCCCTTTCGTATAAAAAAAAACCGGCCAAGTGCGAGTTGTGACTCGCGCACCGAGGGTTCCGTACAAACTTGTAAGGCATCTTTTTTTGTGGAGGACGTAGCAAGAACATTCAGTTAACTTGACAAGTGGCCCTCATGAAATCACGACCATCTTAGTACCGCTGCAAGCATAACCTCAAGATGTCGCTGTCGTATGATGGAATTCTACCCAATATTTTATTACCATACATCACCCATTCACTATGAGTGTTTAGGGGTTCTGGAACTTCACTATTTGTTTTTACTGCTCAATTTTGCCTGTATACCTATGTACCCCGTATAAAGGTATACAGGTTATTTTTTTTTAAATAACGCGAATATTTTTAAACTTATGAAAAGAAAACTTTATTTTAATATTACACTTATTCACTAACTTATATTAAGATCTAACTATTTCTAGATCTAATATAAACTAATATATTAACTATTTCTAGATCTATTTCGATACTCTTAACATTCAGTTGTTCAATTGACTGCTTTTTGGGCAATTGACTACCAAAAAATATAGGGCGAACGTGATTCAAGTATAATATACTTAAATCATATTATCTACAACATATTATGTAGATTATGTAGATTATAGTATAGTATTATTATGTAGATTATCAACATATTATGTAGATTATAATGAAAAATTAGACGAAATATAATATATACAGGATGTTACGGGACTTGAGTATGTCGCATGTTGGTTATAAACAAGCAAAATTTAGACATAATATATACCCTGTATATATTATGTATGTAGAGCGTACGTGATGAAATGCATAACGAATATAAACAAAGAAAATTCAGAATAAACAGCTTAGTGCCAACCAGGGGGGTGGCACTCTTATGGGTGACCTTGTGACAGAAGTTTTAATTCAATAATGAATTTATAGATGGCTTGGTCGCTTAAATTAAGAGATAGATGGCATTGAGCACGTGAAATCTCAAGTAAATAACTAGTGTTGTTTACATTTATAGTAGCAAAATGTCTCCCAGAGACAAATGTTTAAAGATGATGCTATTATGATGCATATATTTATGATAGATGGTGCTATTTATGCGGTCAAGGAATTTTACATCCAAGCATCCAAGAATATATTGTGTCTCCTAGATATTATTAGTGCAAGACTCTTGAAAATAATTCTCCGTACATTAGTTATAATCTGAATTGAAAGGTAAATGTTCATGTTTTTATTGTATTAAACATGATTGGTGGTTTATTACCATCATATCCATTACTTTCAGACAATGGATTCCATATATTTATGTGTTGTTCCTGTTTGTGAAAGTAATATGAAGGATGAGCCTCCACAAAGTTTTATATATATTTTTTAATGTAAATACATATTTAATATATTATTAGTACATGTAAATAACATATTTAACAAATAGTTTTTAATTTTCACCCTATTTTAAATAAATTATATTATCGCATATATTTAATAAAACATTCATATAGCCCGCGTTTGATAATTAGTTCCATAATGTTTTCATAGTTAGCGCAAACTTCTGTCACAAAAATTCCTTAGTGGGTGTCGCATCTCTCTTTAGATACTTGTCTCTGGTGCCAACACATACTTTTTAATCTTAGGACCTAACTGTATGCAACCCATATGCTTCTGGAGCCTGACAATACCACTACGATAACATTAGTGTATTTTCATAAGTTTCTAATAGTAAATTCGCATTTTTCTTGTAATTACACTACATATTTACGGTTTTCAGATTTTTCCCTTTACATGTGCTGCAAGACACCGCTTCTTGCCAAATTTCATGATTCTAGGTCAACGGGAACTACCCTATAGGTTTTGATTCCCTTGTGAAATCGCAAAATATGCGACATAAACGGTCATATCTTTTGATCACGTTGACTTACAAGTTCGATTTTTTCACAGCTGAAAGAGCTTGCAGACCCGAGTATCTGATACAAATTTCAACTTGTTACCTCTACGCGTTCCTGAGAAAAATGGTCTTGACAGACAGACAGACGGACAGACAGAGAGACAGACAGACAGACGGACAGACAGACAGACAGACAGACGGACAACAAAGTGATCCTATAAGGGTTCCGTTTTCGGTACGGAACCCTAAAAATGACAGAAATGTCAAAACACCTACCTAGTCTACCTAGTCCTGTCTATCTAAACCTGTCTGCCTAGTCCTGTCTGTCTAGTCCTGTCTATCTAGTCCTATTTGTCTAGTCCTGTCTGCCTAGTCCTTTCCGTCTAGTCTTGTCTATTTAGTCCTGTCTGTCTAGTCCTGTTTGTCAAGTCCGGTCTATTTAGTCCTGTGTGTCTAGTCCTGTCTGAATAGTCCTGTCAGTCTAGTCTTATCTGTTTAGTCCTATCTGTCTAGTCCTGTTTGTCTAGTCCTGTCTGTCTAGTCTTGCCTGTTTAGTCTTGTATGTCTATTCTTGTGTTTTCATTCTTGTCTAATTCTAGTCCAGTTTAGTCTGTCCATTCTTATGTGTCTAAGACAAGAGTTTTTAGTGAAAATCTAAAAGCAAACCTGTGAAATCCTCAAAGCAAAGTTTTGTATAAAAAATGAGCACTAACCATGATGACGCCGCCGATGCTGACCTTGAAGTCAGGTGACATTTCTCAACGACGACAGGAACATTTTCTTGCACTCCACAGACTTTCCTCAACTGTAACCGATCGGACCGGGAAAACTATCAAATGTTCCCCCAAAAACTACCAAAATCGAATTGTAACGGTTTGCGTTAAAGTTCTTGCAAAATTTCCCATAAATTTCTCAACTATTGCGAACTGCAGCAGACACGTTCGAAACGAAAATTTCTGTCAAAAACCGCGCATGCGCAGAAATTCATTCTCACCAAGAAATTGCTATCTCTAAGATTATAAGATTGCTATTCTCTAAGAAATATCTAATAAATAAATTTGAAATATTTATTTAATCATTATTAAATAATTAAAATAATATATTAATGCTCTAATTAGTATATTACTTACAAATATATAATTGTCTGCTTAAATTTTCTTGGCGCGTGAGTTCACGTCATTTTGAAATAAAGTTGAGAGCTTGCCGATATCTTGCTAAATCAAATAAATGATCTCTATTTTAAATAAAACATTGCTATTAATTTGATTTGATCTACGTTTTGTCATTAGAAAAATATAATAAAAATGGAAAAAATTGGAGCCGGGCAACTGAACAGCTGATGTTCTCTATCTCTGTTTGCGCATGGGAGGGAAGAGCGCAAACATACTCGCATACGGTTTTGCTCGTGCTTTGTCGGCAAGACGAGGTTTCTTTCGCATTATCAAAATTTCCAAACTCTTAATTGTATCACCAAATAATTGTTATCTATAATTAAATAATTATATTTAATTGGAATTAGTTAATTCCTTATAATGAATGAATATGTTTTTAGCCGTGAAATTACAAGCAATCTCTATTATCTGTCTGAAGAATGTTTCAAGAGTTAATTTGTGCGCATGCGCGTTTGTCATTATGTTTTCGTTGCGTCAGAGCTCGTGTCACTATGAAATAAGTTTCAGAATTTCGCGATATTTTGGCAAAAGTATTGAAACAGACCGCTGTATTCCAATTTGGGGCGTTTTCTACGAGCATTTTGATAGTTTTCACGGCCAGATCGGCTGAAGTTGAGGAATGTTGTAAAGGGTTTAAGTCGCTGAGAAAGTCACATGGCGGGTATTCAAGGATACTAGCGACGGTGTAAAGGTTAGTGGACATTTTTTGTATTAACATTCAAATGTCGGGCAAATGTTTGCGAATATTTTAATTATTATTATCATCGATAATTAAAAATGATTTTCGATATATTTTGGAATAAAATAAAATGAATAAAATTTTTATTTACAATAATTTAATATGTGTTTTTCTTGGCAATATTTTAATTAATATTACTGTCGCTAATTAATAATAATTTTCGAAATATTTTTGGAAAAAATAAATTACAATAAAATTTTTACTTACAATAATTGATTAAGAATCATTTTATTAATAAACTTTTTCAACTTTTGCATTATTTCACGTCTCGGGGAAGACACTTAACACAAAGCTAAAAACAAAACAGATAAAATAAGATAAGAACAAACAGAATCAGAGGAAGTCTCGTCGATTCTATTGATGTTTTTGTTTTCTTTGCAAAAGGAATGTGCCGTAGACCAGTGGTGCGCAAATTACGGGTCGCGACCCGCCAGAGGGGTCGCTAGAGAATCTTTTTGTCTTATCTTTTAAATCGTGATATGTCAATATAATGATATTTAGAAAATTTTGATATTTTCTTACATAATTTTCTCAAAAACTAATTTGGAGATTTGTTTCAAATTTTGTGGAGATATTGGTAGAACTCTTTCGGAATATTTAGCAAATTTTCCCAATTTGTTTCAGCAAATATTGGATTTTTTTGTAAATTCCACTTTGAAAATCAAATTTGTAAACATTGAAATTTTCAAACTTAATTATCTCAAAAACTAATTTGGGAAGTTGTTTCAAATTTTATGGCGATGTTGATAGAACTGTTCCGGAATATTTAGCAAATTTTCCCAATATTTTAATATTTATTTTAGTAAATTTTGCAGGTTTTTGTAAATTCCACCTTGAAAATCAAGTTTGTAAATATTGAAATTTTCAAACTTATTTTTTTCAAACTTATACTAATTTCGGGATTTGTTAAGCTTTTGTGGAGATGTTGCTACATCAGGGGTCGCGATAAAATTTTAGAAAATGTCGCAAATGAAAATAGTTTGCGCACCACTGCCCTAAGCGATTAAATAGGTCCACAAGGCATTTTGGTGCCGACGATTTCTTAAGATATTTTTTTAATATTTATAGTACATTTTGGGTACAGAATCCGAAATAGACGTCAGATGTGGTCCAGTTTGAGTCTTGTCCAGATGAGTTTCCACAGGCCAATTTATGATAAACCAGTGATGATATATAAGCAAGATATTTTGTATATCCACTTTGCTGCCCAAGGGGGAAGTTTCAAGGGGGAAGAACATTTTTAGTTCAACCCACTCATATTATTCATGATTATTTTGGGGGTTTTCGGGTTTAACGGACATGGATAAGACCAGGTAACTCAAACTGTCTAATTAGATCCCTGAAATTAGAAATTAGAAAAACCCTACCTCTCAAATACTAGAGCTGCCACAAAAATAAGCCACATAAGTCTTGAATTAATACATCAAAAATATTTAAAATCAGTTTATTTTTTTGGCATCCTGACAAATATTGCCTTTTTATTGGGATGTGCTATTATCATTAACAATATTTTTATTGAATATATATGTAGAGATTTATAATTAACCTTCTGGGACATTAGCCATAAGGCCATTAAATATGGGCATCATATAGCATTACATAACTAAATATTACTTTATTGGATTGCAATGCAAAATTGGTATGGTATAGTACCGAGTGAATATAAATGATTGAAGCAAACTGTTGCCTATTTATAATATATAGGCAACAGTAAGCAGGTTGGTAGTAGTTTTCTGTGCTGGTTGTGTAACCTGTCAGTTGTCCCATACACTCATCGTATTCATTTAGGTTATGTCACGAATGTTGTTCCGTTTAAAAACAAATGCAAAATAATTGACACTTTATTAGATTGCACGAATTATTACAAATAAATCTAAAGTATGTTTTCGCAATTATGTATAACCCTTATTGGCATAATTAAAAAAAAAAATACAAAATCATACAACATTCAGAATAAGCAAACAAAAGAATGAAACTAAAACCCCTTTAAAAAGAACAAAGAAATTTTACCACCATATGACCATATAAAATATTTAATCTTTATTCGGAAGAAATAATTCAGAGAGCATTAGAAGAAACAACAACGGGAATAAAGGTAAATGGAATACCCATTAACAATATCCGGTATGCAGATGACACCATACATAATTCGTAATCTATAGAAGATTTAGAGAGCTTGGTGGATCAAATAGTAACTAGCAGCGAGAAGAGAGGACTTACTTACTTAAAGACCAAATCTATGACCATTACAAAATCAGTACCACTACAGGAAAACCTATGGATCAATGGTGAATTAGTAGAAAAAGTCAGTAAATACAAATACTTAGGAACAACTAACAATGAAAGTAATTAGTACATTACACTGATGAAATTAAAACAAGAATTGGACAAACCAGAACCATATTTAACAGAAAATTAAGTGTGCCATCCGAACGATGTTGCCAACTATTGAATTCAAATATGTCACCAACGTAACAAAATAATTCTCAATAATTTATAGTCTTTATATAGCTCTTGGTATAAGCTTTAAAATATTGGAATAATATTTAGCAAAATAGGACCACAATTTTCAATAAATAAATCAAGAAATCAGTATAGACGGACAGCACTAAAAAATTAAATAAAAAACAATATGGGTACTAGATTTTTCCTGAAGGATTCGAGATTCGGATTTTTTGCTCATGGGGAAAACTCGACAATTGACATTTCTGAATAACGCAAGCTTTTATTTATCACCTGATATTTATCATTTTGGTTCAATCGTAATAATCGATAGAATAAGAAGTCCGTAACTTCAATTACAGCGTCAAAAGCCACAAAAATATATTGCCATTCTTCTAGTACCAATTAAGCTCGAAGTGTTAAAAATATGGTTATTTCTTAAACTCATTTTTTTTGACGCTAACAAATGCAATTTGGCAATTATCGATTGGCAAATTTCTGCAAATACAAGGACATTTTTTAGAACTTCCCATTATATTAAAATAGTATCTACCTGTTAATTTGTAATTCAATATATATATATATATATATATATATATATATATATATATATATATATATATATATATAAATATATATATATATATATATATATATATATTCATATTCAAAAAGCAGATAGATGTATTCATGCATATTAAAAAGTTCTGAACTGAAACATATCTAGTTATTTTATGAATAGGATGGTTGCGACGGTTACTACGTGGGTAATCAATCCATACTTACACTGAATTGAAAACATCAGTAATTTTTAACAACACTTAAAATGTAAAATTATTATATAACTTTTTAATCACAGTTATGTTTTGAAACTCGATTTTTTTTTATCGAATTTTTCAATTCCGTATAGTTATTTTATGACTACATTGTGTTCTTGTATTAAATAGAAACATCAGCCTACTAAAAATGTTTTAATTATTAATTGGTTATTAATAATTGATGAAGCATAACATCGCAAATAATTATCTGTATACATTTTTTTCAATTTTGTAAGATCCTACTCAATCAATTAAGATAGTACATTGGCTCAAATAATGCAATTATATGTATTCAGTCATGATGCGTTATGTAGCTTTACTTCGCGTAAACAACTACTAGGGTACTATTTAAAAATTATGTACTGTGTTCTTTAACTTTCAACACTAGTCGAGTTTTGATTTTGAATTATTATAAATACCTAATATTTAATGCTAATGGGTGACAAATTAAGAATGTTTTGTTTTCACTTAATAGAAACAAAAAGAAGTAATTACACTTTTTCGATTTAAGTTGTAGGTATTATAATAATTGTCCATTAATAAAATTTCGTTCTTAAATTTTTTTTTTTTTTGATTTTTTGTGAAGCCTCGTATCTCCACTAATCAAGATCACTGTAAAAGTACATAAAACTCGTAACTCCAATGTTTCTAGTTGAAGTGCGGCTCCAGTAAGCAAAACCTAAAAATCCGGATATTATGAATTTCTTACATTATCTTTTTCACAAGAAACACTTTTCATGGATATTATTTTCATTCCATTATTAATAATAAACATATGAAAGACAAAAACTTGTATCCTGTAAAAGTTAACCTAATGGTGTTACAAGGTTTTCTTGTGTCGCCGACGATATGCCCTCAGCAATTATGATATTATTCCCAAAAAGGAAGAAATCATTTATTCAAGGAAGGTTCATTTATTCTTGGTTTCAACCTTCAATATCTCAACATATACCAATATAAATTACTTCAGTATTTATATCGAGTGATAGTAATGTTGATCGACTTCATCCTGCTTTAATTTATTATTATAAAAAAATAAAACTTGAAATAAATGTTTCTGGTTTATTTGAAATGTTTACTCAGGAAATAATATTTCAGAAAATAAACCACAAACTATATCATTTAAGTGTTTTTCTGAGAATTGTAAATAAAATAATCTGAAGAGTTTATTACAATTCTTCCAAGAATGATATATTAAACTTTCTTTATATTTTCAATCCAGTCTTCATTATTTCAATACATACCATCATGAACAGTATTTCTATCTCTATTTAAAGCAAGCTTTAATACTAAACCTACAATGCCCGGTTAAATGATCTTTTTTTTAAAATTAGCAAACTATGTCCTTTAACAAACTGTTTCCTGCAATCGATTGTTCTATTTTTTTAGAAAATAATCGTTTTATTGTATCGTTGTTTCAATTCACGACTTTTCTTATGTTATACGTCAATGAATTTTTCTAATAATCACATATTTTCTTATTATTCATTTTATTTAAAGAAAATGTCGTCTGTGTTGCCTACGGACATTTGACGTTCTTTTCACCGCTTGAACAGTTTATATCCATTGTAGCTGTATTCATTCTCTGGAAGATACAATTCAAGACTTGTAGAATTCCTTTGTCTTTGCCCCTTTTATCTTGGCTTCTATGTAAAGAAACCCGCGGTTAAAGAGGATGCCTAGCCATCTGTACACGATTTTTCACGAACAGTGAACATCTAAATGTGAAAGATCCAAAGAATATATTTGACAGTTATTATTTTATATTTTTATTCTACTATTATTTTAAGTATTAAATATTCTAAATGAATTCTTCAGTGAATTTTTTTTCGTTGTTTACTGAGAATGCCATGATTAGAATCTAGAAAATTTCGTTTTACGACACAAAACTTCGTTCATAGTTAGATTTGTTTTACATTTTAATTTAAATTTTATCATTTGTATATTCATTCCAAAAATGGCAACGCGGTCTTAGAATATGAAATTTAAAGAGAAAATAAATAATATTGAAGAAAAAAGTGTGAAAAGATGGAAAATGTTTACGATTTATTGGATGACACAGACTGTGAAAAGAACGAAGAGAAATTATTGCCTATACGCAGAGGACAAAAGAGAATGAAATGAATAATTAGTTCTGAAAGTGAGAATGAACAATAGCTAATCGGAAGTAATGGAACTGTCTGGCAAAAAATAAACGATGAGTCTAATCGCGAAGGACCGTATTATAAAGTTTGGATATGCATTTTCCTAAATTTCTGATCATAACATAATTGAAGTTAATGGAAATAAAGGCATTTCGAGTTTCGGGAACTAAGTGGGATCTATCTACTGCAAAATAATATGCATTTATTGGACTCCTGCGCATTTGATGCTAAAAAACGTATGAATATACCATATACATGCAACAAATTGGAAAGGATGTTTCCAAATAAATGAATGTATGTACATTAGCAAACCAATCAGAAACAATGTTTCCGTTCATATTTATTGACAAAGTTGGACGGAGGGAATTGAAATGTTATTATACTCACAATCAATATAAATTTGGAAACCCCCCAATATTTAGACCAGCCCATTGGGAAATTGAAAATTCTCCATCCTAGCCTAAAATTAAAAAATGTCATCTCATGTTTTAATAAAAAAAAAAATCACAAAATTACTCTCTGCATAATAATACGGACTATTAGTTCGTTTACATTAAAATAGATTAGTGTAATCTTTTTTTTATAAATGAATAATTTTATTTTGCATAGTAAGTATGATTTACTAAGATTTCTAATAAATTTTATCATTTTGCATGAAGTACGAAGTAATGGAAATTTACTAGATTTTGAAGTTATTGGAGCATATAATGTAACCTCGGTAAACTGGGTATGTCCTTTTATACGTTAAGGAGCTTGCGCTGATACATTTTAGACATTTATATTATATAATAAGGATTAATTCTTAGGTAAGTTTAATATTCTTCAAGTCAATAGACGTACATATATATCAAACTAAGTAAATTACGAGGCTTGCTGTGAAAGCGCTGACTATATAATCACGAAAAGCAAGAAAATTATTCCGATATAAGCAGTTTGATCATTCTATATATTTTTAATTTATTATGCACTATATTTTGTTACCACCATTCGTTACTCAAATCAATGAAAATAAAATAATCCGAATCGTGCATTATTCTCAAATATTTGTCTTTTATTTGATTTACAAAATCCAAAGGTAAAAACATTTTATCCTCGATATTTACTAAAACGACTCTATTTGTTCTTTCCCCTCTTTTCGTAAATACATATCGCACGTTATTCGGCCCTCGGGGAAACTCGAAGAAAAAACGTGCACGTTAAACGAACAAAAAACAAATCAAATTTTTCTTCTTTTGCAGGTCTGGATATTTGGGCAAGTTTGGTGCCAAATGTGGTTAGCGTTGGACGTGTGGATGTGCACCGCGTCGATATTAAATCTCTGCGCAATTTCTCTCGATCGGTACGTGGCCGTTACAAGACCGATTACTTATCCGAGCATCATGTCCCATTCAAGGGCAAAGTTGCTCATTGCTGGTCTTTGGGTTCTAAGTTTTGTCATCTGTTTTCCACCATTAGTTGGATGGAGAGATTCCAAGGTAAGATTATTTTTATCAAGTAATCACACTTTAGATTAAGTAATTATTTTATTTAAGAAAACTTTTTACATAGACTCAATAGTTATAGCAGATTTTTTTTTATATTCTTACTTAAAATAATACTAAAAAATCATAAATAAAAATCATTGAAACAGATAAAAAATCTTTTGACTGTAATTGTTCTACCACAAAGGTTAAAAGGTGCAAAAGTAAATTTATTTCTTTAAGTATTATTTTTATACATCCCGAAACCACTGATATGAGTATGAAGTTATAATTTTAAACTATTAATACACTAATTCATTTTTGCTTGATTAAAATGATTATTAGATAAATATTGTAGTACTAATACAAATTAAACAGCTATTAATCATCAATCAATTATAAAGGTTCTTAATTGGATTTGAAGATTAAATTTCAGTGCATAAAATTGTTTTGTCAACACTTTAGAGTTCGAATATGGTCGAAAGAAATACAAATATATTATTTTAAATATCAATTACATATTTGTATAAAGCTTAAAAGGTTGCTTGCTTTCTTTACATTTCTACTTTTCAAGTCCTTTATTTTGCGGTTTTTACAATATCTTGTATAATTACTTATTATTATGTCTTGTGTAATATACTTGTATATCTTGTATAACTACTTATTATATTTATATAATTTCAGAAGCCATGCACGTCAACGTTTTGCAAGTGCAAGTCCACGTTTATCAATATTTATGTAAAAAAACTTTGAAATAGAAGTTCAATTATTCTTCTTTCATTATATGTTAGTAACATTTTAAAAAATAGCACGCAGATAATTATAACTGCTTTCAAATTGTAAAGTACTCTTGTGCCTAGTCCTACAAATTGTTGATAACAAACATGTATTCCGTTGAGCCTGCAGTCATGTATCCAATACATGCAACAACACATGTGACATGTGCGAAAAACATATGGTTGCCAGCAAATCAAAATTAGACAGACTAGACTAGATAGACAAGACGCGACGGACAAGAACAGATAGATGAGAACAGATTGGCAAGATAAGGTGGACAAGAGCAGACTAAAAACAACACAAGGACAATACCAGACGGACAAGACTAGACGGACAATACCAAACGGTCAAGACTAGACGAACAAGACCAGGCGGACAAAATCAGAGAGAAAAAAACTGATGAATAAGACCAGACGGCGAATACAAAATGGACAAAATCTTATGTATACAATACAAGACTAGACGGACTAGGCCAGACGAAGAAGACCAGACGGAAACGAACAGATGGACAAAACAAGGTGGACAAGACTAGGCAGACCATACCAGATGAATAAAACCAGACGCACAAGTTCAGACTGGTCCGAACGGTTCTTCTCAGGACCTGTTGACTAGAAAACTCGGACGCTTTGTACGAATTTGCCACTTAAGCATAGAAAGATCAGACCATCAAGAATATGCAGACAAGAACAGACGGACCATACCAGCGAGACAAGACTTTACGGTGCAGAGGAGAGATACCTCAGTGCGGGTCGTTACAGGGAGTGTGCGAGCGGGCTCCCCCCGACCGTCATCCAACGACCGCCCAGCACTCCTGGTAGGAAACCAGGCCGGAGTGCAAGTTACCACGACTGGAATGCAGACAAAAAGAAATAGCATCAGCCATTTCCCGGACAACGCCAAGCCACCACACGGCTGGGTACACAACTCCAGCCAAAGGCAAAGATGCAACTCTTTAAGCGCCCTTTTAAATAAAAAACGAAAAGTAGGAGACACATTCATGGAAAAGACGGAGACGGATGCGATAGACCCCCTAAGAAAACGAGTGCCCAATTGCTTACAACATAATTGAGGCGATAAACATGTTTACCTTACACACGGAGCAGCTAACAAAATTAGTCAATGAAAACACCAACACCAAAAAAGAAATCAAAACGATATCAGGGCTACTTAAAAAACGGATTGAAGCTCTAAACAAGGAGACGGCCCAGAAATGGTTTGAAGACCAAAGGTGGAAAAAGGTTGAGATGCCGACATACGACGCAAACACTCAGGTAGACCCTGACCAGCTGACACCGACAGCCAAATGTAGTACCAGCACACAGACTAATGAGCCCAGAAAGAGCGACCTCAGCCCCACCTGCAGATGTGGCGAATCGGTACACAAAAGCCAAAGCGTAAGCACGCAAACAAATCCATGGCATGCAGATACAAGCGAAACCCTGACCACACTGAATGGAATCTCAACTCTAATAGACTGGGAATCCATTGAAATGAAAAAAATGGGAGGAAGCGATATTCAAAAATACAGAAATGAAGGTGGGGAATCCACTGGAAACTGAAGACGCTATGGTCAAAGTAGTGCTTGTTGGAAAAGAAGACCCCAAAATGGATAGGGGCATACAAAAAATGTTTCGAGACCGGATACCCGAGCTAGCCACTACCACACAGGATCTAGAGGTGAGCGAGCAGATAACCAAGCGGCGCTCAATGGATGCTGAAGAAACTAGGAAGAAAAAAATCATCAAAGTTACACACAACGGAACCAAGGAAGACATATGGCACAAGTTGCTAACTGTGAAACAAGAAACCGACGGCGATTAGTGGGTAGCACTGCACCATATAAATGCCATCAGCCAAATAACAATACGGAAAATGGCGGAATGCATATTTCACGAAACCCCGACAAAAGTGGCCATATACGCAAGCATTGGCTCAAATAATAAAGCATTGGATGGAAACAACAGGGCTAGGAAAACCTACGCAATAGTTGTGGACCAAGACGTAAAAGAATACAAGGATACGCTGACCTGGGCAACAGATAAAATAAAGGGAATAACTGCAAGCAGCGCAATAAGGAACTTGAGATCCACCAAGGAGGGGAAGCTGCTCATCACAACAAACCAGGATATGGGGGCACTACGGGAGCTACACAAAACGATGGAAGGCACGGACAACACCAAAGTGCATACCATCGGGGCGAAACGACGCACAAAGATCCTGCATATTAGAGGAATGGATGCGGAGGCGAAAAGAGAAGACGTCATAGAGGCTCTAGAAAAGGAACTAGGCACTCTCGAGGACGGAAGCTACAAGCTCAGCGAGAAAATGCAAGGGGACCCCAGACAGCCACCCTGACCCAGGACAAAAGAAAGGCGGAGGTCCTAACGAGATACGACAGACTCAGGATAGAGCTAGTTAACTGCTTGATAGAAAAAAAGGATACAGGTGGAGCGATGCTACAAATTCTGGACATACGACCATCGGAGTAAAGACTGCGACGGCACGGATAGAACTAAAGCATGCTATACATGCGGACAGGATGGTCATACGGCAAAAGAGTGCACGAATAGGAAGGCATCTCTGCGTTGTAGAAGGGCACAAGGCCGGAACAGGCAAATACCCGCTATTCCGAAGAGCGCTGGCTAAAGCCAGAACACAAATAAAACAAAAAACACGTGGAGGTGGGCGGAGGACGTCAGAAACTGCTCCCCAAAATGCCGATTAAAATTCTGCAAAGCAACCTGAGCAGATGTGTGGCCACACACGACCTGCTGAACAAAACGGCCCAAGAAAAAAACATAGATATTGCCATAATCTCTGAACCCAATAAAAACACTGTAAGCAAAGGAAACTGGTTCACTGACAAAAGAATGGATGCAGCAATAAAAGTGTTCAATACGAACATCAAAGTAAGACGAGAAGGAAAGGGAAACGGTTTCCTATACATCGAACTAGACAAACTATACGCGTGCTACGTCTCGCCAAACTGCGACAACACCTACCTAGAAGAAGTGATGGGAAATATGGAGTACTGCATGAAGGAACGCAAAACAAAGAACGTGCTAATAGCAGGAGACCTAAATGCAAAAGCAGAGGCATGGGGATCACCGAAGAACGACTTAAGAGGGGAAATGGTAGCAGAGTGGATGGAACAGGAAAAACTGTATACCGCCAATGTGGGAAATGTACCGACCTTTGCCAGAAGGAACAGCAGCTCATAGACATTACCTTATACACGGAAAGCCTAACGGCGAGGGTGCGAAATTGGAGGGTCCACTAGGAAGAAGAAAATTTTAGTGACCACCACAACATAACCTACGAGCTCAGCGCAGAAGGCAATATAAAAGAAATCGAAATTAAGCAAGGAAACAAACGCGCAGGCTGGAGAACCAACGCGATAGCTATGGAAAACCTGACAAAACAACTGCGATTGATATTAGAAGAGAGAAAGAATGAAAAAGAAATAATAAATACTGCGGGCGAAGCGTGACTAAAGCGTGCAACTTGTGCCTCTCGAAACGAAGAAGCTCAGAAAACCAAAGGAAGGGAAATGACGACCAAAACTAAAAGGGCAAAGCCGGAAAAAAAGGAAAGACTGAGACAACAATACAAAGAAAAAAGGAACGAGCTGAAAAAAAGCTATAAAAAGACAGAAAGAAAAAGCATGGAGGGACCTGATAGGGGAACTGTACAACGATATATGGGGAGATGCCTATAAAATAGCATGTAAAAAACTGAGGGTGCTACAAAGAATACACAAGACTGAAGAGGATCTAATGACGGAAGCAAAAAAACTGTTTCCGAAAAACCCAAAAGTAATCTGGAATAAGCCGTGGGTAGAAGAACAGGAGATCCCCCTCTTCACTCTGGATGAAATGGAAAGAGCAGTACAAAGGACAAAAACGAACAAAGCTCTAGGCCCGGACAATATAACACTGGAAATCGCTAAAATCTTTGCCGAGACGCAAAAAGAGTACTGCCTAGACGTCATGAACCACCACCTAGTTAAAGACAACGTACCAAGGGAGTGGAAAAAATCGCGGCTGGTACTAATCGAGAAAGGCAGAAAGAAGGAAAATACAACTACTACCTATAGGCCGTTGTGTCTTCTTAACACAATGGGGAAGCTATTCGAGCAGTTGTTAAATACAAGAATAACAGAAGAAATAGAAAAAACAGGGGAACTGGCAGATTTGCAATACGGTTTCAGAAAAGGAAGAAGCACAATAGATGCGATGAAAAAAGTGCAGGACATTGCAGAAAGCGTAAACAGCGGAGTATATAAATGACGAAAATGCCGCCTATTAGTGACTCAGGACGTCAAAAACGCTTTTAACTCTGCGCTATGGAGAGAAATAGTGGCAGAATTAGAAAGAAAAATAGCTCCATACTTGATAAGAATGATTCAAAGCTACCTGGAAGAAAGAACACTACTGGTAGGGGAAAGTGGTGAGATGGAAGTAACGTGCGTAGTTCCCAAGGCTCTGTCCTGGGACCCACGTTGTGGAACGTCTACTACTACGGTGTCCTTAAAATAGAAATGCCAAAAGAGGTAATCATCATAGGGTACGCAGATGATATAGCATTGGTCGTTAGCGGTATGACGGCCGAAAAAATTAGATAAACAACGGAAAAGGCGATCAGCAAAATACAGCAATGGATGGATATGAAAAAACTGAAAGTGGCTCCAGAAAAAACGGAGGCCCTAATGATAGTGGGAAGACGGAAAGTGCGGCAGATGACGAAAACAGTGGGAAATAATGACATAGAGACGATTCCTGCGACAAAATATCTTGGGGTATACTTCGACACTGACCTTAGAATGACAAGACATTATAGAAACTGTCAAGAAAACGGAAGGTACGGTCAAAAGACTAAACATGATCCTGCCCAACATAAGAGGACCAAAGGAGTAGAAAAGGAAAGTACTGACGTCAATTGTGTATTCCACACTACTATACGGAGCACCGATCTGGCAAAAGGCGCTCAAATTTAAAAAATATACAAACATAATAACAAGAGTCCAACGCAAACTACTAATCAAAATAGCACAGGCATATGACAGCTTCTACCGAAACGCTACAAGTCATTACGGGAACACCACCTATAGACCTCCTAATTGAAGAAAGGGCCAACACATACGACGCAGGATCTGAAAACAGAGAACAAGAAAGAGAGAAAATTATAAATAAATGGCAGGAAAGATGGGATAGCCAGCCGCAAACAGCCAGATGGAAAAAACGACTCATACCGGTGATAAAAACATGAGCGGAGTGATAGCACGGAGAAATCACACACTACACAACACAAGCCATATCAGCACACGGGGACTTCCAAAAGTATTTACACAGATTTAAAATAATCGATTCGCCGAACTGCCGCTTTTGCGACGAGGAGGATGATGCCGAGCACACGATTTTCAGGTGCCCACAGATGGGAAAAAAACAGAAGGTACCTTACGTCAAAAATTGGAAGTACTCTAACGCCGGAGAAAATCATCAACCTAATGCTGGAAACATGTGACAATTGGAAGGATATCGAGGATACCATAAGAGATTATGGAAAGCAAAGCCCAAGACGAAAGGGATAATAGAAATAAATGAACAGAACATACTGACAATCCTACACCCCAAGTAATACTTGAGGGTCTCCGGGGTGCAAGGAGTAGAATTGAGGAGTGGGTTTTTTAGTGGGTAGTCCAGCCACGAAGGTTAGTAGCCCCACACTCCTCAGGGCAATTTAGAGCACTGGGGGTTGTACGTAAATGTATTTTACCCCTCCTCCCGAAAAAAAAAGTTAGACAAGACTCGACGAAAATGTCCGGAGGGACAATTCTAGTCAAACAAGACCGGACCAACAAGACCAAACAAAAGGTCAAGACCAAAGAAAAGGCATCAAAACTCCACTACCCTGCGACCACTTTTCAAAGTTCACAACTGCCCTGAATTTGCTGACAAGATCAGGCAGAAAAGAACAGATGGATAAGACCAGACGAAGAATAAAAGTACAAACCGGACCAACAAGACCAAACAGACAAGATTGGACCGACAAAACTAGATGGATAAGAAAGGCATCAAAACCCGGACTACTCTGCTACTATCTATCCGGCCTGATTTTGCTTTGGAAGCTCAGCATTACTGCCAATATATGTCAAAATTGGGTACTGCAATCCGGTGTCATTTTCAATCCGGCCGGATCTGTGGAAATTAAATCTAACTTTACGTAATAAACTTTACTTAATCTACTGAGATCACAACAATTAGGTATTTGAGCATGCTAACATGGCATAATGATGATATGATGAATCTGTCTAATGAAATATAATATCTATTTAAATATCTATTTATTTCAATCAACTTACTATAAATACCGTATTTGCCGGTGCATAAGGCGCACCCTAAAATTCAACCTACTTTTTGTGCTTTTTGAGAGTCTATAAATGTTAATTTTGTCAAATCTTAGCCTCGTCTTAATTAATCTATCGCTGCCTTATTTTTCAAAATATTTACAAAACGGTATCAGATTTTTAAAATTTGGACTTTCTGGAGAAATTTGTGGTTATTAGTTTTCCAAAATTCTTCCCAATAGTTGCGAAGTGAGGAAAATAGTGAGAGTCTACAAATGTTAGTTATGTAAAATCTCAACCTCATCTTCATTGATATGTCGTTGCCTTATTTTTCAAAACATTAACAAATTGGTTTTAGATTTACGAAATTTTTACTTTTTGTACAAATTTGTGGTTTTTGGATTCCCAAAATTTTTCCAAATAGTCGCACAGTGAGAAAAATGGAGTCTACAAATGTTAATTTTGTAATTTCAACCTTATCTTCATTGATCTATCGCTGCCTTATTTCTCAAAATACTAACAAATATGGATTGCAATACGGTGCATATGGTGCCATTTTTAATCCAGCCGAATCGATGGAATTAAATTTAAAACAATAAACTTACATATTTAAATGTCTCTTTAGTTTAATCAATTTAGTATGAATGCCCTATTTGCAGGAGCATAAGACGCACCTTAAAATTTAAAATACTTTTTGTGCGCCTATAGCGCGGAAAAAGGTGCGCGTTATACACCAGCAAATACTCCAATTATTTTAAGTATACATTATTTATCACAAAATCAATTTTGATTTGAAAAAACAAATGTGGCGCCATGCGCACCACGCATGCGTACCTACTCATGCAACAGGACGATTATTTTAACAAAAAATAGTATCACCGGAATCGGTATATTGGTACCGGTAAACGTATCCGGTTAACGTTTAGTGATGCCGGATCCGCCGGATTATCGGATCCGGTTTTCCGGATTGCAATCCCTAGCCTAAATCCAGATCTTGCGTCTGAACAAAATGTTGGGTACATGTTGTTGGATGTTGCCAACACTTTGTATCCCAGTGGGTACATACCTTTAGAATACCAATTTTAATTTACTTCTGCTATTAGCTTTTCGTAACATGAAATATATTATACACGATTTAGACTCGATTTAGATAGTATAGTACAGACAAACCTGTTTTTATGCGACTAGATTGGTTCCAGGAGAATCCGCATAAAAAAAAACGCATAAAAAAATACGTACTGTGTATGGGAAATCGATACATTGGTTCCCAAGTTCGAAAAAATATACGATAAACAGGTCATTTTGTTTGAAATTATTAATGTTATTTTATTTTTATTGCTTAAAGTATGAAGATATAAAATAAAAAGATTTGATAAAACATAAAGTAAAAGTAAACAATTTAATAAAATATGCATCAAATATTGAGAACAACTTTTAGTAACAAAATAACTAAATCTGATGTAATTAATTGGAATAACAATTCAATTAGTCACTTTCAAATATCACTCCTAATCTTTTTTTTTTGGAAATATAATATCACTTCCATCAGTGGAGTTTCATCATTCTCCTTTTGAGTGGTACCTTCTTCAATCAAATTTCTTGATTCCAGCATTCCAGCATTTTCATTCTAATTTCTCAAGAATTCTGTTATCAGTGGTTGTCTCTGCTTCTTATTTAAGCCATTGAACAATTCTTGGTAACCGGACATGCATCTTGTCAATTCAGTACTGAATTGGGTAGCCCTTCCGACAAGAGTATCGTGTGTCAGAAAATAATTTTCTAATTCACTGGCTAGTTGAATGCCTTTCGATATTATTTTCGCAGTGAGGGGAGTCTCTTCGTTGTCACTAACTGCTTCTTCATGATCAAAAGGTATAAGAATAGTGCCCATTATTTCATCATCGTCAAATCTTCGAAACCTTCTCTACCAACTCTTTCCGCTAGAGAAATGATATCACACATTGTCATGTTGTGGAGTTAGTTCTTGGCTCTTAACACATGCTGGCCAAATAGGCTTCCAACATGCATTCAGAGTTGATTTTTTCAACATTGATGTTAACAGTTTAATACTTTTGACACAGTCCATTACAGAAAACTTCTTCCATGCAGCAATAACATTCAGTTCTGCATCTCCATCAAGTTCATTCAGAATGTATTGTAATGAATTCTTTGCATAATGACTTTTAAATGTAGCAATAATGCCTTGATTTTGTGGTTATAACAAAGCAGTCGTATTAGATGGTAGAAAACAAAACTCCACATTAGGCTGATCCAGACAGAAAGAGATGACCAGGTTCGTTGTCTAAAATAAATAAAACTTTAAATTCCTGTTTTTTTTTTAATAACGTTGAACATCTGGGATAAAATAATCATTGAACCACTCAGTAAACATGTGTTTTGTCATCCAGGCCTTCTTGTTGGCTTTCTATTGAACTGATAATGTTTCCATATTTATGCATTTCATTGCTCATGGATTTAGAGCTCGATTAATTAGCAATGGTTTTAATAGTTACCTGAAGCATTGGTGCAAAATGGTAAGGTCACCCGATCCTTTAAATGCTTTAAATTCGCAACTTGTACAGATTTGTTCACGTATGATCTACTCGGCATTTTCTTACAGAATAGGCCCGTTTCATCGCCATTCCAAACTTGTCGGGCTGTGTATCCTCCATTTTCTATAATTTTCGCAATTTTCGGAACAAATTCTTTAGCAGCTCCTTCATCTGCAGATGAAATTTCTCCTTGAATTTTGACACTATGCAAGGTGAATCTTCTTAAAAATCCCATCAACCATCCATTATTTGCAGAAAAAAGGGAAAAGTTAGTTAGTTCGTTAATTCCGTTTTCTTTTACCTGCTCATAAAACTTCATAGCTTTTGCTTAAAAAAAAGCTTTCCGTTTATTGGAATTTTCTTCTGACAAGAATCTTCTATAAGCAGTAACAACGCCTTTTAAATTTTCTCTTTGATGATATCTCGTGTGTATGATGTCGATTTAGCACTTAATTTTGTGCCAGTGATAACTGCTTCTGTGATAGTGGCTTCATTCTTTACACCTTATTGAAGATTCCTTCATACCTTACTACATTCCTTCATAGAAGAAGTAAAATTCAAATTAGTCGATTCTTCAAACCGCGCTATTTCGAATTCGCATAAAAATAATCCGCATAAAACAGGTTTGACGGTATAGACTCAGGAATACCAAATAATCTATTCAATCTTACAAGGTCGTATTAAGATAGTATAAAAGTTGAGTTAATATTACCAACTATACTGTTTTATTTGTTACAAAATAAATTCTAATTACAAACAGGATTAATGTTATATTTACTGTCAATAAAGTAATTATAGTTTGATTAATATCTACAATATATTCGAATTTGCAGATCAATTTATTGTGTTTTATAAATCAATTTCTTGTGTTTTATTTTATTTGTATTGGATATTAATAATGAAAGATTTTATCATATCTGTCGGTTATTATAACATTTGCACACACAACAAATTTGTGTGTTAAAGTAGTATTTTGTTTAGTCTCAACGCAATGCAATATCGTTACTGGGTTACATTTACATTCAACAAGAGTAATCAAAATATTTTCTAATGTAAAGCATATTTATAGGGAAATGTATTGATTTCATCGTTTCTAACTTCCGATATGCATAAATATCCGTTGACAAATTTATAAACGACATGAAATCAATTTCCACAGCTTGTTGTTGATGGTAGTTGAGAAAACTTGGACAAAGAAATTTAATTTCCGTTATGCACCGTTTTATACTTCACATCATCCCGAGATTAGTTTTCCAACGCAGACACGTAGTAGCGTTAAGACGACATTGACGGAACGTATTCTAATTTCAACCGGATTTCGAGGATGCCAATAACCGCTGCTAGAAAAGAAGTTGATGGAAAAGAAATTGTGGGTGTTATCATTTAATTTGCTATTTCATTGGGAATAATTACGTTTAAACTTGACAAGTAGGCATTGAAATGTTATCTTAATTAGCGTCGAACATCAAGCGAAGTTTCATTGATGTCAATTGGGTTAGCATCGGTCCTGCATAATGAATTCGCCACCCTCTGGACTGCATGACAAATTACTTTTTTTTCCTCCAACCTTGAATTAACTCCGATGTAATGCTGCATTCTATTCTCAATAACAGAAACGTAATTGGATGTATTTTATGATCCGTGTGTAATTGCATAATTAATCATTTTACGATTGTATACTTGGTTCAAATACGTAAATTTAAAATATCGAAATAAATCTTACTATATTAACTCGTCGAAAGATTAAAAATTCGATTCTTTATTTATCAACAAGAATATTGGTGCACGATACTCTTGTATGCATTTTATAATATAATTATTTATATAAAATAAAGATGATATAATATATAGCGTCTTTATTTTATATAAATAATGATATCATATACCAAGATATTTTGTGTAATTATGAATTATAGAAATAAACTGTTAAAGATATTTAGTATACCTATTAAAAAGTAAGTATAAATAAATTAAAAATTATCAAGTTAAAATTTTACGACAATTTTGAAGCACATTTATTTACTTCACTACATCACTTTAACACGCAATTAACACACGTTTAAAGAGTCATCAAAATAAATGGCTCTAATACCATATTTTAATTATTTTCAAGTTCAATTTTATTATCAAGTGTAACGTAAATATTATTATCAAGTTTTACACATTTTTTATATATAATTTATATATAATTTATTTTTGCTATTAAAATTGGAGCTTTATTATTGACAATTTTCTAATATGTACGTCAATTGTATTTATATTTGCTAAAATTGGCAAATCAGCTGCATTTTGCAACAGGAAATAACTGCTATGCTTACATTGAAATACCTATCTTTACATTATTTCATTTCAAATTAAATAAAGAAAATAAAGAAGACCTTCCGAAAATAAGTTGAATTTAAAAATTGAAATAAACCTGTAAAAGTTACAATAGTAGTAAAAAGGCTAAATGTTAGCCTTTTCTGTTAATGATACTTAATTTATTTACCACAAAATTAAGAAAAAAATGGAAACAAAAGATTATGTAAGAGAGTTCAGAAGGTTCTTACATGAGTTTCAGGTCATCGGATTGGTTTAGACGTGGTTACAGGGAAAGGAATGCGGACATGCAGGTGCAAGCTTCCAAACGATTACAGATGTAGGATGCAGCCGGTAGAGAAAAATAATAAATTTGGTAGGGCAAAAGGAGGAATTATTACAGGGATTCATAATGCAATCACTGAATCCAATAGAATACCCGTAGAGACGAAAGGTGTCATGTTTAGGGAACTGAAGTTAGAAAGTGACTGGTGACAAGTGGCAACAATATACAAAATAACAATCTCGCAGCAATCAAGGAGATGATCAAGACTAATACAGAAGGAAGATACATGGGAACACTAATTTTAGGAGCGGATTGGAATGTAGTTATAGGGGAAAACATGTCAATACTCTAGATAAATACGGTCTAATGATTAGAAGAAAGTCTAAGGTCAAAGTTAAAAATACGGAGGTAAAAGTCTGGCTGGAATGAGTGAAAGAGAATCAATGGGATATTTTAAACGGGTGTATAGATGGAGACTGGAAGGGGGAATATACGTTTAATGGTACAGCGGGAACTTCGGATATGAACCTGGTTATTACAAATAATGCATCAAGACAGGTAATAAAAGCAGAAAAACAACGAAGAGTGCCTCCACGATATTAATGAGGCTGAGGTGGAGGAAGCTATTGCATCGTTAGGGCCAAATAATACGTAAGGATTGGATGGACTTGTGTGAAATGAAGCTCCTGTAGATTGCATAGAGAAGTTAACGGAGGAAATGAGAAGGGGATAAAAACATTCCGATCATTTGTAAAGTGGGTGTAATTCAACCGGTGTATAAGAGTAGAGCTAGACACGCTCTAACAAATTATAGACGTATAACTCTATTGAACTACTTATACAAGATCTTTACTCAAATTCTAGATGGTCGCCTGAGAAAGGAAATCAAGCAAAGGAAACTATTTTCGGATATTCAAGTTGGGTTCTTAGAAGGAAGGAGCACTGTGGAATAATTGGTAACCCTAAGAGTCCTTATAGACTAGTAAATTAGAAATGGAAACATGTTTGTTCTTTTTATAGATTTGAAAGCTGCATATGATTCGGTGGATAGAAGGAGATTGGATGAGTGTTTGTGTAAGCTAGATATTTCAGAAAGCGTGAGAATTAATCTTAAGGTCTTGTATGTGGAAACAGTATCCAAGGTAAGAGTGAACGGGTGGGAATCTGATTATTTTGAAGTGAGGAAGGACTTGAGACAAGAGCGCCCGCTGCGTCACAGACTCTTCAACCTACATGTGGCGAAAATTGAGAAAATTCTAGAGGCCGTCCAAGCAGGAGAACTGGGAGGAGTGGTGATCGGGAAGAAGTAGATATAGCTTGGCGCATGCGGATGATATGGTTGTGTTTGCAAGGTCTGCGAGAGACCTGAAAGAGTTTATTGAAAGGCTGGTTTGAGAGGGAAGGAAGTAAAAAATTGTATGGCAGTGTATAGAAATAGAGGAAGTGCGAAAGTTTAAGTACTTGGGGTATGTTTTCGGGAATGGGTTTAGTAATAGAGAACACATAACTTCAATGGAAACTTTTGTGAAGCAGAGGTGATATGGAAGGTATGGGTATGAAGTGTTTTATTGTCTGGGTGTGAGGTGTGAGTCAATATCTTAGAAGTGATACATGCAGTATTTTCGATGAACTTCTGGCTTAAACAAAGGCTCGAAATAGCGGACATTGAAAAAGAAATAAATAAGTTAGAAAATGACAAGTTACATAAAATGAATGCTAACATTTTTTAAAAACGAAAAAGAGAAACTAATAGTCGATGCAAGGCATCCTCTGTAAGGGAAGTTATTTAAATGGACTTTCAATAAAATTAAATATGCCAAACACTAACACAAATGAAGTTTATTATAAAAGACAATGAGCCTTAAATCTCTAAAACATCCATGAACTATCTACATCCAAATCATATTTCTGCAGCTACCCATAAACAATAGCAAATAAACAGATTTGATGAAGGGTGTTCATTTCTTCATCTCTGTATATTTAATATGATTGATAAAAATACTTCGGAGCTGGTGAACTTCGGAGCGATTCGTGCGGTGGGCAGAATAAAACTTACAAAATATTTTCTATCAGTCATTATGTTTTACACAGTGCAAACCGCTTGGATATAATCAAAATCATATTTTCCATTCGGGGGACACTCATATTTGAAATGAGAAAAAGAACGGCCAAGTGCGTGTCGAGCCAAGCGCAATGTAGGGTTCCGTAGTTGCCATTCTTAGGCCGGGCGCATACGTACTTTTTCCGGATTCGGTTTCGGAAAGCTTGACTCATTCACTTGACTCTAACAAAATTTAGCACTTTAAAGCTTAATATTTTACAAACAGATCTCTTAATCGAAATATTGCTTTCAGAAATCTGTAATATTTTTGAAAGACCTATCCAACGACACCCTACACCATGGGGTAGACGAGAAGAAAAACGTCCCCACTTTTTTAGGGTACAAGAGGTACCCTAAAAAAAATTATTTTACCACTTTGTCGGCGTGACTAATCTGTATATCCATGCCAAATTACAGCTTTATATTTATAATAGTCTCTGAGCTAAACTACGGACGGACGGACGGACGAACAGACAGACATATCGAAACTATAGGGGTTCCTTGTTGATAACAACGGAACCCTACAAATGGGTTGCATAAACTAGATCACCCTCAGAAACGCCTGATGAGTGGGTAAAATTGATTCGTGATAATAGACAGAAAATATGCCCCTTTCATGTGATTGAAGTTGATCAACCGCTTGTCAGAAAATGGAAAACCTTTCTGTCACCAATGTATAAGAAGGTATCACCTTTTTTATCTCTACTCATAATAGAAATCAGGGTTAAAAAGAATCATCTAGGGATTAATTTTTCACGGAGAAAATTACAATTTCTCTTGGACGTCATCTATTCTCATGGCACCTAAAAAAGTCTACCCGTATTAACTCTCATAATGTTGGTGAGTTTTTACTACTAGAACAATCCTATAGACTTATAGAGAATGCTTTCCAGTTTCAAAGGTAAAATTTATGGATATCCAGGCTCTGTCAAAGTTTTGTGCAACAAAAGCTAAGCAATACTTCTCTGGAATAAAATATAGCGAAACTTAAACAAATACTTATTTTATTATTGGGAATATCAAGATGAGAAAACAACGCCATTCCACCTAAATTCAACAGATTTAGAAAAATGCACAAACTGTTTTTATATCTAAGACCAGTACTTAGTAAGTTAATAGTCCCGGTTATAATAAGCAAATTCGTACATAACATAATAACACAAGTCAATTCCACTTCACATTACAATCTTAAAAACCCCAGAGAATTAGCAGAAATCATCAAAGATATGAAAATACCAGATAATTATATATTAGTATCTTTGGACGTTGTCTATTTATTCACGAGACTATCAAAAAATTTAAGTAAAAGACATCATAAGCAAGGAATGGAATTTTATTAAAACATTTACCAATATTGACAAAACATTGTTTCAAGATATTATTAACTTTTGTTTCGATTGAAATTATTTTACTTGGTCAAACGAGTTTTATCAACAGACTGCGTGCACACCTATGGGTCAACAGCTAGTCCTTTGTTAGCTAAATTAGTAATTCTGACTTATTTAACAAGTTAACAAATGAAATTAGTTTTGATATACCTTTTAAATATTTGTAACTAGTTGACATGCTTCTGTTAATTCCAAAAGACAAAGTAGATCAGTAGACAAAGTAGAGTATTTCAAAGATTTCAATAGCAACATAAAATTTACTATAGAAATAGAAAGAAAAGGACCCTTGCCAATTCTAGACATTGACATAATTAGAAGAAAAAAAAACACAGTTACAACAAATTAGTATAGTAAACCTATAAATTCAGATAATATCATTAACTTCTACTCTAACTATAATAACAAACACAAGATCATTATCATTATTCAATATTATTAATTATGTATTATTCCGTATTAAATTCGCTGAATTCTACAAATATAACGTTATGAAAATGAAAAATTTGTTGTGCAATAGCAATAGGGAATATGCATCAATTTTTTTAATTTGCTTAATTCACTTTTTACCTCGATTTAACATAGTAAAAAATATAAATACTGTTGAAAGTGGTTTAATTAATTTTTTTAATAATATTTAAAATACCGATTAAATTTGACATGTTTGAACGGTCCCATTTATCGCGCGTTTTGGATGACGTCACAGCTCTCGTTGTCATTCAGTGTTGTTTACTATTTGCATAGACAGGTAAAGATTTTCTGTTTGAATTGCTATTTCGATAATGGAAAAAGCTAAAAAACCATTTTATAGAGATTGTCTAGTACCGGAATGCAAAAACACTATTATAAGTAAGCCCCGGATTTTTAGGCCCTTAAGAACGCTAAAATAGGCAGGCGGTTTTCTAGGCAACCGAAATGCAGATAGGCACTATAAAAAGAAACTAAGTTACACAATATTACTTATTAATAAAGTACTTTATTATAAACGAAAAATAAACATTGTAAAACAAAAATAAATATATATGAAAAAGAAAAATATTGCAGACTTCTTCAAATCTATTAAAACATAACGATTAAACACTAGTATATCAAAATAAAACAATAATTTATCTCTATGTATATTTTTATTCACAAAATATATCAAGCATTTGTTCGATAGAATTTTCTGATACAGACTGCCTTCGTTCGGTGAGCACTTGCTTGTAAGCCGAATAGCTTCGTTCCACGTCACAAGATGTGAAAGGGGCATATTTACGAGTGTATTTAATAATCTTCCCACTTTTATTATATGCATAAAAATACTGAAAGGAAAAAACTGTTCACCTTATTGATGAGTGGATTAGCACGAAAATAAATTGCATTATTCTATCTGCTTATATATATATAGTATATATAGTGCTTCCTATATATATATATATATATATATATATATATATATATATATAGTGCATCTATCTTCTTCTTCTTCTTATTATTATTTCCAATAGCCCTACTTTGGACCACGCTTGTTTCAACTATTGGGCTTTGATCTTTGCCCAGTACTGTCGCATCTTCTGCCGGTGTAGCTTCTTTCCCTCTTCTGTCCACGGGGTACCTTTCCTTCGGTGTTTTTCCAGAAATCCACGGAATTCCTTTAGTATTTTTCCTGAAATCCACGGACTTCCTTCAGGATGCATCTCACAGAAGACTGTCTGTTTTGGAGATCTGTTATTCCCACTTCTTTAATATACTTGTCGGTTTCTGTCAACCAAGTGGTACGAACTTTCTTATTTTACCAGTATGTGAACAGACTGTTGGTTAGTCGGTTTGGAGTCAATCTTGCAACGTGGCCATAGAAAGCTACCCTTCTTTTCCTTGCACAGTCCTTAAAGGGAATGCCTAGGATCTTCCTGATGATTCTCCTCTCTCTGATTTCCAATTTCTCTACCGGAGCTCTTCGGTTCAAGGAAAGACACTCCATGGCATACAGTGCTTCTGGTCGTGAGACTGATGTGTTTGCGCTCTCTCTTTCGTTGCACGCCGCGTTAGAAATAAAATTTGATTTGCAATGCAATTTTTGCAACATTTCCCGGTATTTTTATTAAAGTTTCCTTATCATTATGTAATATTTCAAGACTTTTATACAGTGGTAAGCCTTGAGTCTCTAACTCTTTGAGTTCACTTGTCAGAATTGTTGGAAAAAAGTGATTTTTATTATAGGTTAGTTCAAAAATAATGTTTTGATTATGAAAATATTTTTGCCCTTCCCTTATTGATCGTGCGGCTTCCGGTTCAAATTCGAGTACAACCTAAAAATGTTTTTTTTAAACGATTTAAAAATTGGTTTTAATTAAGAAATAAATATTTTAGCTTGCTTGTTTTATTTCATTAAAATGGTCTGCGTAGAAAAAAGCTTACTCCAGCCAGGTTCCCCACCTTGTTAATATGAGCTCTGGTGGCAAGGCAATATTGGGCAATATTTCCTTATATCGTTGAATTCTTAGAGGAGCTTTTTAAAATATTTGTTTTGTATTTTTTATCAAGGAATTCACGTTAGGGTACTGATTGCGTATTACTTCACAAACTAAACTCAGTGCATGAGCCAGGCAAGTGATGTGAATTAGGTTGGGAAAAAATACCTTCAAAGTTGTACATTTTTTCATGTAAGCTGCATCATCAAAATAAAGAATTTTCACTCGCTCATGAAAATGTGGTCAGGCCACATAATTTCTACAAAAATGTGATTTAGACAATTTGGAAATGGCACATAAAAGAATACACACCTAAAGTGATTTAAAGAAGAATTAATACATCGAGAGAGTGAGGAACGTGGGTGTACCACCACATAATTTTCCGATAATTACATTGCCAATATACCTTCTACGAACATCCGTTGCTTCATTCACACAGTTACGTAAATGTCATTTTCAGCAATATCATTTCGAATACTCAAAATTTTCAGTGTTTAACAAATGTTTTGAGTGTTTTAACAAATTAGAATAACAAACTTGTTTGTACGCTTGAGGTAAATAATTTTTTTCTCAAGGTAGATTCCGAGGGTATTTGCTTGTTACAATATTGAGAAAACAATCTTTGAAACACTGGATTTTGAACCTTATTCCAGGGTATCATGCATGCAGCCATTAGATTACAATGTCCATAAATTTAAAAAAGGATGATAGGAGACGCTAATTAAAAAAAAAATACCTATTTTCGTTATTTATGGAAAGAAAGTTATAGGAAATAGGCTAAAAACAGGCGAAATAAGCTAAAATAAGCAAAAAACAAACATTTAAGAAAAATAGGCACAAAGGCGATAGAACAAATTGTTTTATTACAAATAAAAACATTTTCTATCTGCATACAAGCGAAATTGCCTATGATATTTTAAACTTTAAATCTAGGCAATTGCCTAAAAATCCGGGTTTTAATTATAAGTACACCAGATAAACTGTTTGATAAAGTACCAATCGAGGTGTATAGTCCACCATTCCCACATATATTTTTGGTAGATTGTCCGATTGTACTTTAAAAAAACCACTTTCAGTCATTGTTCTTGATCATTTATAATGACACTATATACCAAAATCGCACTAGTTATTGGAAAACACTACAGAAATATTGCACAACAAAACAGCACAGTGAATATCGACGCCGATCAATATCATATCGTGCACGTCACAGTTCCTGTTTCGGTTCGACCAATGGTGAATCGTTTCGGAAATTTGAATTTCGCTCGCATATTTTGTACTTTTTGATTTTAAGTTTTGGAATTAAATACAAACTAAATAAGAAAATAATCGGGGATAAAAAAATCAAGTAAATCTAATTCTCTTGCATATTCCCTATTATCCAAAATGTTTAGTAGAAAAATCAATTATCAAATTCTTCAAGCAATTACAACAACAAAAATGATATAGTCGAACAGAATAATAAACAACATAAATTTTATAAAATCCCATACATACGAATTTAACGAAAAAAATCAATAAGATTACTAACAAAATAGGATGCGGTTTAGCGACATTCAACGTTTGAACAACAAAAAAAAATCTTCACAAAATTAAAGGACAAAAGATCGATAACGAATTGTTCTGAATTAATTTACAATATCCCATGTAAGGATTGCGTACAAGTATATATTGGACAAACATCACAATGCTTAAAGTCCAACAACACGAAAATGATTGTAATACCAAACCCGCCTCTACCACAGATAAAACGGTTTTAACCAAATACAAATTCATGACGCATGAAAAACGTCCAGATTTCGAAAACTACAAAATTATAGAGTTCGAAACAAACAATTTTAACGAAATATTGGCCATCGAAAAATACAACACGATGCATTTTAAAGAAGACACAAATAACCTGAGTAAAATATATATTCCATTAATAAACAATGTAACAAAGACAAAAGTAAAATGATATAAAATTATTTTTATTATCACTTATCACAACGTTAAAATACTTAGGGCTTTTTAATTTAAATTGGCAAATATAACTTATTTGGAGATATGATCTAGTAATTATTATCTAGTAAATATTTATACTATATAACTAAATTTTATTTCCTTTTACTCTGTAGCCTATGATTAAAGTGACAGAAAGCCACCGAAATTTGACAGACAAACAAATAGTAATGCTATAAAATCCTTTTAATAACATCCGATTATTCCCAATATAAATAATGAGTATTAGGAATGATAATCGGCACGAGTGGTATAGTGGTGAGAGTCAGGGTCTCATGTTAGAGCGCTAACTAACAAGTCTGAAGGTCCCGAGTTCTATCGCTTTATCCTTTTGTACCAGAGCGGCCCCATTTGTACCAGAATTAATTAGCGCAATTTATAATAACATCTAGGTTTTTGGGCCTATAAGTGAAAAATGTGTGCAAAATACAATAGGCCCCTAGGCCACAGTGTTTGGAGGGTTAATACCCGGTATCCACATTGAACCAAACTTTAAAAAAAAAATTAGGGATGATAAGAACCAATTTAAACAAAAACTATTTCCTGGGCATATCTTTTTGCCTGTATTTTCTAACTTTGTTCAATTTTTTGTTTCTCTAACTCAATAAATAATATAAGTAAGAAAAGGGATTTTTGTACTACACACGCAAATGAAATATATTTATTTTTAGAAATAAATATATATTTCTTTCATTTCGTACTTTAATGTACCCTTTTTCCAAGGATCAAAAGAGTAATTTAGCAATTTTTCAGTTCTTTGTAATTGTGGCATCGCATGTTTTTCCCCTGTGCCCTTCATTCCTTTTCTTAGTTTTTACATTCATATTTGAAAAGTATATTATTTTAAAAATATGATTAATTATTTCAAAAATACTATTAATTATTTTAAATAATAATAGTATTAATTAACTATTCTACCAAATTCTTTCTATAAAGTTTAATAAATTATATGGTGTATTCTTGCATAAATATTTTTTTCCAATTAGAAGTAAACGATTTAAGTAAATTATGTTCTTTATTAACTCACTTTAATTAATTCAGGGTTGAAACTAAACTAATTAGAGATATAATCATACCAACTTAAATTAAAAGCGGAACACCGCTTGAATATATAAATATATTCAACCTTTTCGAAATCTATAATATTAATAAGTCTATTCGTAGTCTATTTTGTATTTTCAAATTTATTTTGTTTCATCTGTGTGGCCAAAGAACGGGAAAGCGCCCGGCGACGACGGGATAATAGGGGAGATGCTGAAACAAGGGGGAGACATGTTAACCACATAACTGCTATTGCTGCTTAATAAATTCCTCGAAGAAGAGAACATTTCTGAAAACTGGACAGACGCGGTAGTGGTACTAATTCACAAAAAGGGAGACACAGAAAACTTTGAGAACTCCAGACCGATCAGCTTACTGTCCCAAACTTACAAACTGTTCACAAAAATAATATCCACTCGGATTACCCCTAAACTGGACTACTACCAACCCAGCGAACAGGTAGAATATTGCAAGGGATTCAGTACAACCGAGCACCTACAAAGAATGTGAGTACTCATTGTGAAGACCACATAAAACAATGTGCCGCTGTGACTAGCGTTCATAGATTTCCGAAAAGCCTTTGATACAGTAGAAATCTGGGCACTCCAGCAAGCCCTAAAAAATGCCAGAAGTGACCATAAGTACGCAAAGTTGCCACACTACAAATCCAACTGTACGAACCATCGAAAAAGTGAGAATCAGGAGAGGTGAACGACAGGAAGATCCTTTAACCTAACCTAACCTAACCTAACCTAACCTAACACACACCTCGAGCGCGGTCGGTTGTTTAGCATTGATAATTATTTTATAGCTATTCGGAACGCGATTGATATTTAAACCTAAGCCCTAAATTTATAGCCATATCAACAATTAAAACTGTATCCCTGCGATCAATCTTTAAAGACGAAAACCTTTAAAATCTAATTTAAAATCTTTATCCTAAGCAAAGATAATCTTGGTAGCCATAAGGAAGTATGTGATGACAATAAAAAAATGTACTACAAATACACCGTTTGCAATTCAACTTTCACAAGAGAAGATAGCGACATATGAGAAAATATAATATAAAATCAATAAAAAACCCTAAACCTCCAAGAAGATAAAGTTGGAGCCGTAGACAGTCAACAATACCCAACAAGGTTAAAGTTTGCGGGAGATCCTTCGATCACAGAAATACCTTCAAGCAACATTGAAGCTGGTTCAGCAGAACATCATCCAAGCTTGTGTCAGCTATAGAATTGATGGTTCAGGGATTGATGTAGATAGCTTTATTAGTAAATTGAACAGCCGTTGTACGAGAAGCCGCATTCTATCCATACCCTTTCCGTCCACTTTCCGTCCACCGTCCACTTTTTCCGTCCACCGTACACTTTTTTCCGTCAACTCTTTCCGTCCACCGTCCACTTTTTCCGTCCACCGTCCACTTTCCATCCACTTTAATCAGCTTTTAAACAATTTATAATCCGCTTTAAACAGCTTTTGAATCAGCTTTTAATCATCTTTTAAACAGCTTTTTGATCAGCTTTTAAACAGCTTTTTATTCAGCTTTTGATCAGCTTTTAATCAACTTTGTAATCAGCTTTTAA
Source organism: Phosphuga atrata (assembly GCA_944588485.1). Lineage (NCBI taxonomy): Eukaryota > Metazoa > Arthropoda > Insecta > Coleoptera > Silphidae > Phosphuga > Phosphuga atrata. The sequence continues at coordinate 33,010,958 of OX155898.1, forward strand.
ACAGCTTTTTAATCAGATTTTAATCAAAAAGCTGATTTAAAAGCTGATCAAAAAGCTGTTTAAAAGATGATTAAAAGCTAGTTAAAGAGCTGATTGAAATCTGATTAAAAAGTTTAAAGGCTGATTAAAGTGGATGGAAAGTGGACGGTGGTCGGAAAAACCGGACGAAAAGTGGACGGTGGAAGTGGACGGAAAGTGTATGGATAAAATGCGGCTTCTCGTACAAAGGCTGTTCCATTTACTAATAAAGCTATCTACATCAATCCCTAACCATCAATTCTATAGTTGACACAAGCTTGGATGGTGTTCTGCTGGAGCGGCTTCACTGTTGCTTGAAGGTGTTTCTGTGATGTGAGGATGTGAGGATCAGGGGGTAGTGGTTGGGGACAAGGTCGTAGGTGGGAAGCGGGCCTAGAACAGACTATCTTTCCCTACTGCCGACGATATAGCACTGATAGCTATCAACAAGTAAGAACTCATCACACTCATCGACGATATCTATAAAGCCACGAAACGCATAGGATTGGAAAGTAGGTTTGGAAAAACCAAGTACATGTCGTCAGATAGAGAATATGAAGAACAAATTACCATCGAAGGCAACTTAATTGAGGAAGTAGAAACATATAAGTATCTTGGGCAAACACTAACAATAGGTAAGGTACACATCATAAACGAGAGAACTGAGAGATAAGAGAAAAAACGATTGGATCAGAGAGAAGACAGAAGTAAGGGATGTAACAAATGAAATACTCCAGCAGAAATGGAGTAGGACTGGCATTTCTTGGTCGCAAGAAATGAAGGCACATGGAGAGGAAAAATCATAAGATGGAGACCATGGAACAACAGAAGAAGCGTATTAAGACTACAGATGCCATTGAACGACGAACTGAAACGAACGGAAGTCAGTAAATGTTACCAAGCGTCCCCGGACTACGTGGAAGAACCAAACGGAGGCTTATGCCTAACGGGTAAACAACAACTTAAAAAAATCTATGTGGCAGATATGAGGATGATTTTTTTGAAATGAGTTTACGAAAACGCATTTTTTAACATTCAAATTTTCAATAAAATAAGGTTCAAACAATTTTTTATTTTAAACAGTTTAATGTTTTAATTAAATCATTATTCGATGAAAAATTTGTTAACATATATATTACAATATTAAACAGTAAAATTAGTTTTGTTATGTTGCTACTTCAATTTAAAAGGAAAAATGTTTTATGCAATGTTTCTAAAATTAAATATTTACAATTCGAAAAGAAAATCCATAAGTTTGTTTCAAATTTCAAATTTATATTTGTTACTTATTTACATTAAAAGTTGTATTAAGAAAACTATTGATCTGTGGTCCACAAACAAGATAACGGTTTATTTTTTTTATATTTAAAATTATATTAAAATTATTTTTTACACAAAAACATCTACGTTATTAACTCTGGTCTGCCGGAGCCTAACGTACTTATTGTTAGCCAAGAGTTTCTGCGTTTTCTCAATTTCTTTTATATTTAAATAACGAGAAGGCGTTAAATGCAAATTTACTGGAGTTATACAAACAGAAAAATCACATTATAAAGGATTATTATGCAACTATTGAGAGAATTGTTAGAAAATCGGTATCTTTGTGCGCTTAAAATTTAATTAAACGTATTCAATTAATATTCGGGTGTAAAATGTGAGGTAATAATATTCTGTGAATAATATTCTATGAATACCGTCATATGAAACCATTCGTCGTCGAATAAATTATGCTTCTTCATAAGATTCTCATTTCTCAAACCACTGACAATAACAAATACGTTTATTGCGATCAAGCGGAAATAATTCAAGGAAAGTCTGCATGGAAACGCTGGATTATTTAAGAGTTTAATATTCTTCTTCAAAGTCCTTTGACATGTGCCATAAGATAATCCTGCACTTTCATAATCTTCTCTTCTCTTTTGTATCAATTTCACGGAATATCTTTATCGCATAATAAAAACTATTGTCCATAACAAAACAATGAGAAACCTTTGTCGAAAATCATTTAAAGGGGGTTGAGTGCCGTAAACTTATTCTCCATTGCTAAATACGCCGGCGCCGTTTAGAAAATAAGACTCGACCATTATTGTGAAAATAATTTTGCCTCATTCAGAAAATGTAATTCAGAAAACAACAGGTGTAACAAAATATTTACTTGCAGGAATTAAGCTAAAATTCACATTTTATTTTCTTTTAATGGGATAGATCGCTATAAAGATATGATATAAAATGAATTTACTATTTCGTCCCATAAATTAAACTAAAAATACTACCTTATAAATCGATGGCTTACATGTGAAACCTCGTAAGACAAAAGCCAAATTGCATAAATTGAGTTTTTGGTATCGTTAGACTCAGCAGACTGAGCCCCACCTGTTTACAAAGTAAAAAGGCTTATAAAGCACAACTAATGGAAATACAACTTTTTTTCTGTGTTGAAAAAATTAGTAAAACTGCGTAAGTCTGTTTGTGGTTTTGCATGTAAGCCAACGCAATATAATACTCATATTTATAGACATACATGATAAATTACTCTTAACTTAGCACCCGTTGCTGTGAGATTTATAAGCATTTAGTGATCGCAGATATCTCGTCAAGTTGGTTCATTGTCAATTTATCATTAATTATGGCCTTGTTAATTCTATTGCAAATAGATAATAGTCCATTATGTTAACTCTTTTCATATATAGATGTGACTGTCACTTATATTTGAAACGAATATTCATACACATTATATTTTTTTATAAACTGTAATAATTAAAGATAATAACTTAAATTATTTTTAGCTTCAAAATTAATTGTATAAATACAACTTAAATAAATAATATAAATTATATATAAATTTTGAAACTTAAAACAATTTATGTTTTTAACTTTAGTATTGAAATTAAGTTTATACAAGTAACTCCACAATCAATAAATTATTTAATTGAAATATATTTGTTATTACGAAGAAAATGTAAGATATTTGGTTCTAGTTCTATATTTTGTTAATAACTAGGCAAAGGCAAGACCATTGGTATATTCAATTGTGTACTATAGATTGTTACTTATGGATACAATATTTGCGTATATGGTATAAAAACATGTTAATGTAATATATGTATAATTTGTTTTTTAAGATTTGATTTAATAATGTTATAACTAGAGTTTTGGCGGTTAATAATTATATGACATATGTTGTAATTCCCTAGAAGGCTATGGTTTATTAGTTTTGTTAATATGAGTGTCATGGGTTTCTATGTTTATTTTGTTTTTCTTTTATATAATTTCGTCTTATGTATAAATTATTGTGATTATTTGGAGTTCAAATGAGTTATTAACAAAAGTATTTGCTTATAATAAGTATTTATTCAACAAAGGTTATGGCCCTAAAAAATACCTCTACTGAGTTAAATGTACTGAGCTAAAAACTTTTAAAGAGGTTCAAACGAATCCCATGTTAAATATTTTTTTTAAGTTTAAGCTCTGAAACTTTTTATGCATGCAGATCAATATTTTATTTATGTCCTCTCAAAATTCGAAAGTGATCCACCTTCTAGTTTAATGGCAAAAAAAAATTCAAAAATGTTGTTTTTTCAACTCTTATACACAGGATCTTATGGCTGATAAGCTTCCGTCACGTCTTGATTTATTTTTTTCGATATTAATTTCGTATCTTTAAGAAATAAAAAACTATTTACAATAAACTTGGATACTTGTAAATCAAGATAACAATAAAGCAATGTGACGTTGCGGATGTAATTATTTAAATAATTAAATTTAAATAATTAAATTTAAATAATTTTTTTATTTTGAATCTTATCGACAGTAATTCACATGGCGGATGGTTTGGCAACTCCGCGAGAACAGCTGAGAGAAAACAAAAAGATGGAAACATAGTTATAAAGGGAGAAAATAAACTCGACTGCTTTAAATTACTATTCTTTTCTCTCTCTGTACTATAAACTTTCAAGACACAATAAAGCGCTGTCGCCAGATTTTATTATTACGTCGTACAAGTCAAAACTAACAAAGTCATTTAATAACTTTATTGTATTAAATAAATAATAAATACCAATTTTTAAATTTGTTATGTTATTATAAATAAAAATAATGAATTTTAAGAATTATTAGGATAATTGAAAATATTGAAAAATTCAAACACTATTTTGACTCATTAGTTACGCTCGAACTTCCTTGAAATTATTTTTTATTACCAATTGAAATGGCTGAATCTCGAATATTGGAAGAATGATTTAAAATTATTGAATAGGCGAAGAACTTTGGAAATACGTAATGGGGAATGAAAAAGATGAACGAAAAGATACTTGGGCTAATTCTAAAATTAAGTTGATGCTAGATGAACATTTATACCCACTTGTTATTGGAAATAAAAGTACGATAGAGATTAAAAAAAAACTTGCAAACACTTATGAAGATCACATTCTTGCAAGGAGTTTAACGTTACTCGGAAATTTATTCAAATTACTTATAAATCAGTTTCCTTCGTTGGAAAGGTCATCAAGCTCTTAAATCAAATATTATCTATAACACAGAAATTAAATTCTGCTGGGCCTTCAATTGAGTATGAGATTATTGTTGTGAGTTATTATGATGGTTAGAGAAAAGGAAAATCAGTGAAAATAATAAAGACTATAAAGAGAAAAAATATCAGATGAAATTAATTGGCATATAGCTAGTAAGAAGAAAAATTATGAAGACATGTAGAGGTCAGAAATTGAATATTTGAAGAGTTATAGACGAAGATACAAAATAAGTAGAAGAAGATATGAAAGAGAAAAGTGATGGAGAGGAAGATGAAATGATTAGTATTTATAGTAAGATGAAATAATTGATACGGAGAGGAAGATGAAATAATTGCTACGGGGATGAAGATGAACTGACTAATATGAAGAAGATAATAAAATTACTGTTATGGAGAGTAAGTTGAAATGACAGATATGAAGAAGATGGTAAAATGACTGATCTGGAGAAGAAGATGAAATGACTGATATGAAGAAGATGATGAAGTGTGAAGTCTGAAGATAGAGAAACAGAAGAAGCAATTTATTGAAGATGATAAAATATGATGAGGATAATTGAATGGTGAGACTTGAAGATAGAGAAACAAAAGAAGCAATTTATTGCAGATGATGGGGATATTGGAATGATGAAGCTTGAAGAAAAGAATGTAGAAAATAATGAACAATTTCTAAATAAATTACATGATTGCGTTGCGTTTTCATGTGATACTAGTTCAAGAACTGTAAAAATATGAAGAAGTTTTGTACATGGAAATAGAAATGAGTGGATTTCTGGAAATGAAGAATGAGTTTCATTGATAATATGTTGTCATATAATTAAGGGGAAGTGCTGTAATAAGAGTCTTGGCAGTTAATAATTATATGACATATGCATGTTGTAAGTCCCAACAAGGCAATGAAAATGTATCAATATTGTTAATATGGTTGTAATGGGTTTCCAGTATGTTTATTTTGTTTTTCTTTATATAATTTATAAAGTATTCGCTTATAATATGTTTTTATTCAACACATTATTACAAAAATACTTGTCAAAATGGCAAAAATGCGGCGAAGATTGTAAATTTAAGCAAAGAAAATGACTAGTTCAACATTTCTGAGGAAATGTTCTACCATTTCCATCTAAATGATGATATAGTCTTTTATACCATCTACAGTTTTCTTTAATACATATTACATATACATAGATTACAAGAAAATATAAAACAGAAAACATTAAAATATAAAAATATTATTTATTTTAAATTTATTATAGATTTAAAATTAAGAGTCAGGCAGTTTTTATAGGTGAATAAAAATAAAAATATATTTCAAATTTAACATTTTTTACCTTGTAATAAAAATGTTATCATAATTAAATTATATTACCTTTGAACTCTGGGATTTCATATAAAGTATTCACATTTTGTGAGCTGTTGCATTTTTTTGCATTATTTCAACTAATTGTCATAAAAAATAAAAATAGAATCGCTTTTAAAACTTCTTTGTCAAAGTAATGCGTCACTTTATCTAGTAGATTGAAGAGATTGTTGCCTACACTGCTATTCCCATTGATTATATATTCTATCTTCTTTTTATACAGTCTGGACTATCTATAAATATTCATTGTATACTATCTATAGTTTTGATTAATGTACATTACATATAACTACATTATGTCACAATATAACATGGAAATATAAATTATCTGTAAAAAAAAAATGTAAACCCCCAAATTATAAACTTATAAACCTCTTTGAAATGTAGATTTAAAATTATGATTTAGCTGGTATAGAGAGACAACAAAAAACATTTTTTAAATATAACGTTTTTTACCTTTCAACAAAAATATCGTAATTATGGTTTCATAATTAAATTATATTACCTTCGAAGTCTGGGAGTATTATAGGCTTTTTTATTATTATAGGTTTTTATTAATTAAAAATAGGAATTTTGCACCTTCGACATTTTGTCACTTTTCGCATTTTCATTTTCAATATCCTATTTTGATTATTAGCTACTGGTGATTAAAAACAAAATCGCTTTTAAAACTTGTTTCAGAAGGTAAATGCGTCCCTTCTTTGTATAGCCATAACAGAGATTACTTCCACTGCTTAGGCTAAAGCGATCGGGTTCACTAGATTCCAATTCTGGATAATTATTTATTTCGTCATTTTTTGCATTTTGTCTTTGCAATCAATGTTGTGTTATAACTATTTTAGACAATAGCAATACGATTTTTTTCTCATTTACACCTAATGAGAAAAGATACTGGTATTGAACTACGCAAAACTATCTAGAGGAATTATTTAACACTAGATTTACTTGCTCTTTCAATATATCTATTTCTACCAACACCAGTCAAAATGACTTATAAAAATTATTGATGGGGTTCCCATATCCCGTCCCATATCCCGTGTATATATTTTTTAGAAATAATAAATTACTTCAATTAGCTAACTAGAATTGTAATATGTTATATTGATTATAAATTTATTCATTAGTTCATTGAATCATAAAAAAATTCAGATTCCTAAACATCAATTAATTGCCATGTGATTCCTTATCCACAACAGAAATTTAGCAATTCGTAATTTTATTTCAATTCTGAGTATTGAATTTGCCAGAATTATATATTATACATATTTTTTGCATGCATTACAAATAGTCGTGGTCCGTTATTATTAAAATGTCCGTAAATGGTGTCATTACGTTTATGAAGGGTGCTACTTGAACTTGATATATCAGCGGCTGGTATAACAGCTTCTTTTGGATTTTTTCTTGAAATCTGGCATTTAGAAGCAAGTTCTTCAACTGAACGTAACAAAAAGTCTTTTCCTGAAATATTTTCACCTGTCATGTTTGTATAAAATATTGAGGCATTTGTTCCAAATAAATCTAGAATATTGAAAAAACTTGAAGTAGCCATCTTCTGGAACCTGATTTGACCATATATTTTCGTGCCATTTGGTCACATCGCAAATTTAGTATTATTATAAAAAGTCACAATATCGGGTAATTTTATAGAAATTACATAAAAAAATGCACCAGTCATTTTGACTGGTTTGGTACCTAAGTACCGAAGATAATCAAAAACTTTATGATTTTGAATAAAAATATAAAACTAACTGCCTAATATTAATCATTTAATTATCACTATAAAAGTCATTCAAAGTCAAAGTCAAAACACAGTCAAAGACACTCGTTTCCAAAAAAAATTTAAGGTGAAGTAGGAATTTAAAGCATAAAATTGTAAAACCAGTCATTTTGACTGGTGTGGTAAATCTAGTGTTAAATAGTTTTTTACCTTAAAAGGAATTGTAGTTTTTATATTGCGAGGTTTAGAAACGTAGATAAAAACTAAATTCGATTTTTATCAAAAATATAATAGTATATTTTGCAAATAGGGAAGTATATGCAAATAATATTTTGTATTACTCTTGCGAGGGGATGTATCTGACAAGTTTGGGATCCAGGGGCCATCCAAAAAAATAGATTCAAAAATGAAGAATTTGCTATTTCCGGTATTACCATAGCATTTACACTCATTTTAAAACATTTTCTTTAATTTTTATTTTGTTATGAATTTTTTTTGTCACTTTCGCGTCATTTTTTTGTATTAATACTGTGGTCTTGATTGTGTTTTTTTTTAATGTAACTAAGGGATATTGAATATTTGCGTGCGTTAGCCAAGTTGTGTGGTAATTTGATGATTTGTGTGGGAATTTTCCAAATATGGCATTTTTCGAACTAAAAAACATGCGTCAAGATACTACTTTTAACGCATGAGTAATAATAATAACTATGAGTTTACTCTCTACCCAAAAGCGCGACTAAAGAAGTTTTAACTTCAAAAACTAAATTCCTTGTAAAACTTCGAGGTAAATGTGCAGCTTCCTTGATTAGTCATTAATAGATTCTTTCAACTGCCTAGGGTTTACTGAAATAAATAGATTCTTTCAACTGCCTAGGATTAAAAGTCAAAATCATTTAATAATTTTTTGTACATTCCACTTCTCGTTAATTGCATTTTTTTATTTTGTAATGATTTTTTTTTTGTCACTTTCACGTCATTTTTTTTAATATTGAGGTCTTGACTGTGTTTATTTTATTTATTTTATTGTTTTTCTTAATGTAACTAAGGGATATTGAATATTTGCGTGCGTTAGCCAAGTTGTATGGTAATTTGATGAGTTGTGTGGGAATTTTTTGCAAATATGGCATTTTTCGAACTAAAAAACATGCGTCAAGATACTACTTTTAACGCATGAGTAATAAAAATATGTTAGATCTGTATTTATATTGTCTTTGAGCTCTGGAATTTCCTAGGAATTATTTATGATTTTTATTAAAAATTGGAATACAATTTTTACACATTTCACACACATATAATTTTCATTTCGATACTTCCAACCATTGATGTTTAAAAAAAAATTTAATTGACAGTCAGGCAGTGCCGACTGAAGAGCTTCGGAATGAGTGTGTTTTTCTTAAAATTTTCAATTTTTTTATAGTATGAAAAATTTGTAATTTGAAATTATTAACTAAAAGTATTGAAATTATTAAACTATTGGTCTGGTCTTCACATCTTTTGGCCACTCCGTGCAATATTTACATTTTCACATAGTTTATTTAATAATAAAACATGTGATGGGCTGCGCAAGCTTAGTACAAGATATAAATGGGTCATTCTTTTACAAATCGTACGGATTTGAACAAAAAAAAAATCACATTTTTTAACGACAAACAAATTTTTTTCCAGCACCTTCTTATTCATTAAAAAGACACGTATATCGGGATTTTGTTCGGAAATGTGTATTTCTCAAAATATATACATTTTGCGTTTTGTTGGTTAGCTGGATTCTCGAACATTCAAAATTTATTTTCTCCAGTTCTACTGAACGGATCATTCTCATTTTTTCACTACTTAATACTTTATTATGTTAGCTTCTTAGTCGCGTGCTAACAATATTTTTTCATTGTTAATTAATATAAAATAAAAAGGATTATATGTTCAAATAATGTTTTCCTGCTTGTTCCCAAAACGTATGATTTTGAAAAAAATACCATATATTTGCAGGTCTTAATCTAAAAAACCTAAATGCCAAAAAAATAAAACCAAACATGTTTCAAAAAGTTGGGGTCTTTATTCGATCAGAAGATATTAAATAATTTCGAGTGCGCGCGCCGCTTCCGAGCGACGTTTTTATTAGACTTCCTCGGCACGCTGCGATACATTCGCGTGGTATTTATAACCTAAAAACTTGTGAAAACGTGAAAGCTACATAAAGTTTGAACCATATAATGCCAAAATAATCCCCAAATTATCGAAATCATCAAAAATACGAACTGATAGATGCTTGAACCCGTTCAATTTGTCTCCTTATCCGACAGTACGGAATTACCAGAGCCTCAGGAAAGTCCTGAGGCAACATTTATCGCTATTGAATATACCTATAACAGAAGACTCTCTGAGACATAAAATTTGCAACACGTGCCGACGTAATTTAATACTTCAATCTAACGAGAAGGTATGTTTTACTATTTATTATTTATATTTCACGATCACATGTTTGATGTGCGTATGAATATATTTTTAACACAAAGAAGTTGATGATTTTAACTCTAACACCTAGCCAAATGATGAAGTGTTTGATGAAGATTATGGGGACGTGGATCATATCCCGGAAAGTCCTGCATCGTTCGAAAGAGACAGAGAAGTAATTGACGAAGCGATTGATGCAATCAACAAGGGTTTGGGTTTGATTGGAACTTCACCAATTAAAAAGAAGAAAGTTTCTCAAATGATGTATTCAAAGGATAAAATGCAAAATATATCTGAAGCTATGTCAGAAACGATTTTCCACACTGCGATTAATGTGAATGATAGCGTTGACGAAAATGATGGTAATGATATTTTGCAAATTTTAAGAGGCAGATTCAACTCAACCACCAAACGTGCAATACATATTAAAATTTTGACTATTTTGAAAGAATGGACTTTTCGAAAAATTTTACCTCATTTTCCTTCTGCTACGACACACATGATAACGATTGCGAAGAAAACTGCCGAAGAAAAAGGAATCTTAGCCGATCCTAGCCCGAAGAGTCATCCGTCCATAGAAAAAGAAGTAGTTCATTTAATAATCAGCTTTAATGAACTGGATGAGAATAGCCGTATGATGCCAGGATAAAAAGATTATGTGTCGGTCAAAGCAGACAATAAACGCATTCACCTGCAAAAACGATTATTGTTAGTGAATTTGAAATAGCTTCATCAGTTATTCAAAGAAAATGATCCTGAAGTCAAATGTAAATTGGTCTTTCCCAAATTCGCATCTTTGAGGCCAAAACATTGCGTGCTAGACGGTGCAAGTGGTACCCATTCAGACTGTGTTTGTGCTATCCATGAAAATGTAAAATTATTAATCGAAGGGTCGAATATTAAAAACCTGACAGCCGATACACCGAACCCAATGCAAACTTGTTGATTGTTTGAGCATTATGATTTGCGTTGAAGCGCCAACAAATTGTTATTTTGGAACGTGCTCGAGTGTCCTGGTGCAACATATTTGATCTAAGAATTAGAAAACATTTTCGAGTTTAATTACATTGACGAAATTACTTACAGACAATGGACTAACGTTGATAGGACCACTTTACAAGTTAAGATATCACCAGTGAACGAATATTTACAAAAATTAAAGACCGGTTTAGAAAAATTACTTCTGCACTCATACCTTGTTAAAAAACAAAACGATTTTATGAAGAATAAAAAAAACGAGTTGACAGAAATCGAGTGCATTGTAATCTATGATTTTTCTGAGAACTATACTTTTGTTGTTCAAAATGCCGTACAAGGAATTCACTTGGAATAATAACCAGGCAACAGTGCACCCATTTGCAATCTACTACAGGCACGCTGACAGCGAAACTCGAATGCAAAGTTTCGTAATTATATCCGAATGTTTGCACCATGATACAATTGCGTTTCATGTGTTTCAAGAGCATTTAGTAGATTTTATAAAGCAAATTGAAAAAATGACATATTTTTCTGATTGGGCAAGTGCGCAGTACAAAAACAGAAAAAAATTTGTCAATCTCACTCATCACCTAAAAGATTTTGGTTTAGCTGCAGACTTTTTTCCAACTTCTCACTACAAAGGTGCGTGCGATGGCCTGGGTGGGACTTTGAAAAGGTTAGCTGCTAGAACTAGTCTTCAAAGAATAACCAATCCAATCCAAACGCCGATAGAATTATTCGAATGGGCAACTGAGTCACTCCCTAACATTTCATTGAAATTTGTAGAGGATAATGAATATAATGAAGAAGAACAAATATTAGAGGCAAGATACAAAATGGCTCTAACGGTGAAAGGGACGTTAACATACCATTGCATGATACCGATTACAGAAAAAAAGGCAGAAGCAAAACTTTTTCTTTTTTTTTCTTCGCAGGAACATTCAACGGAACTTAAAATTATGAAATAATTACTTTCTTTGTAACATATCGTGGAAGATTAAATAGTCTTTTGTATATCGACAATAAACTTGTTAATAATTATATCGTCTCTTGATCTATCTTAATATTCAAATTTTTTTCTTCATAGAAATAGAATCATTATATTATAGGATATTCAGTAAAATAATGAGGGTCACTTTTTATTTGTTATCTTTCAGAATAATGTATATTCTAAATGATCCAATCAAAATTTGAATCCAATCAAACTTGATCACGCCAATGTGATCAAGAATTCGTTGGAACTATATCCGCGCGCTTGAAATTATTTAATATCTTCTGATTGAATAGAGAACCCGCCTTTTTGAAACATGCGTTTTTTACATTAGAACCTAGCAAATATATGGTATTTTTTCAATTTCATGCGACCTGGGGATGTGCATGAAAACATCATTTGAACAATTCAATTGTTTTTATTTTATATTAATTATCAATAATAAAATACTTCCACCATGCGATTAAGAAGCTGACCTAATAAGGTGTTAAATAGTGGAAGATCGAGAACGATTCATTTAGTAAAACTGGAGATAATGAATGTTACGAAATACGAACGAAATCCCGATATAGATGTCGACTTATTCCATGTAAACAAGTGACAAATACAATTTCTGACGAATCCAAATCATGGAGTCAAAATAGGTGTACGATTTGTGAAAGAATGACCCAAATACGACTTAATTGAAATAATAATTAATATTTATATTTTATTTATTTATTAACCTACTGGCATATAGAAACCACATACAAAAAAAAAATATAAATTTAAAAATAAAAATAAAAATACAATAATATCACAAAACACAAAATAAACTCCAATTTCCTTTATAATACACCTTCTCTGTTACCAGTTTGCTCTTTCCATCTTTTTATCCGTCTCAGCAGTTTCAGACCCTTTCCGCTATCATTCATACATTCCTCCCATTTCTTTCCTTCCTAATAATTAATATACACTTATATTATTTATGCCTTGCAATTTTGTAGATGTTAATGAACTTTATTTTAAGTTACAATGTAAAGAATATAAGAAAATAAAGAATATAAACAATATAAAGAATATGTAAATGAATGGTGTCAAAGTAGGGAAATAATATATTTAAAATAAAGAATAATATCAATAATAAAATGGTAATAAAAAAGAAACAATAATCAGATGGTAACTGAAATATGAAAGAAAAATTAAAACTAACGTGTAAAAACTGCATCGATCGTCATTTTATATTTTGTGGTACTGATTGTTGGAACATTAGACAATGTCAAACTTAATACTTCATAGATTCAATTACTGCAAGATTTTTCAAATACTGAAGATTATTTTTTAATTAAACGAAATATGTTAAGTGGGTTAATATTTATTTTACGGGTTAATATTTCCTTTTCAGCACTGTCAACACTGCCAGTTCTGTCAACGCTGCCAACAACTTTCACTATTAGGTTTGACATTCAGAGCCAACTTCAAATATATGCGTATAGATGTGTTCTTTTGCGGACATGCGTATAAATTTTTGAGCAATAAAAAATTTCTATAGCACGCAGCTTACGCTGACGATTACGGGAAACTATGAGTTTACCCTCTACTCAAAAGCGCGGCTAAAGAAGTTTTAACTTCAAAAACTAAATTCCTTGTAAAACTTGGAGGTAAATGTGCAGCTTCCTTAATTAGTCATAAATAGTTTCTTTTAACTGCCTAGGGTTTACTGCCATAAAAAGATTCTTTCAACTGCCTAGGTTTAAAAGTTTAAATCATTTAATCACTTTTTGTACATTCCAATTCTCGTTAATTGTATTTTTTAACAGCTTTTATACCCCTAATTGAAAATTTCAAATTGTTTTTACCACTTATTTTGACCAAAATATTATATACATTGTGAAGCTTTTCATACAATGAATATTTTTAAAACAATAATACTCTTATTTTAATTAATACTCTTTAAATTTAAATTAAAAAAATTAAAAATTGGAATAAACTTAATAAAGTTGGAAGACAGCCTAATATATAAATATATTCAACCTTTGCGGTCTTTAAAGGACTACCAAAACAAATCTCATTTGAAATTTGATTACCTATAACGTAGTATGGTTTTACCAATTCTATTTAAAAATTAGTAGTTGTTATATAAAATTATATTACTGCAATGTGTGATACGGGGTCTTTGTTAAGTAATAAGAGTTTAGACTCATTTTAACTTTTGTGACTTCGATTATTACAACTATTGGTAGTTAAAAGCTGCAACAACAGGTTTTAAAATTTGTTTGTCCGAGTAAATGCGTCAGTTTCTTTCCTAACCATAAACGAGATTGTGTATAACATAAACGTGATTGAGATGCGTAGGCAGTAAACGTATAAAAGTTATCGCGTAATGGACTCCATTTCTAGATAAATGTATTTTTTTTTGTGGTACTTATGCAATCAATACTTTCGCACACTTTATTTATTAATAATTCAGATTTGATGGGTAGTTCTTTTTCACATATAATTAATAACATATTATTTCCAAAATAATACAAAGAATAGATTATTTAAGCCGGTGGTTGCCAACCTCCGGGACTCTTTCCAAGTCAGGTTTCTTCTGTACCAAAACATCCAAGAACTTCTTTCTTGGAAGAACTTCTTTCTTGGATGTTTTGGTACAGAAGAAACCTGACGGCACTTTGAGCCACACTGTGTACCAGAAACCAACCCACACAGACAGATATCTGAACGCTTCTTCGCACCATCATCTTCTCAATCAAGAACTTCTTTCTTGGATGTTTTGGTACAGAAGAAACCTGACGGCACTTTGAGCCACACTGTGTACCGGAAACCAACCCACACAGACAGATATCTGAACGCTTCTTCGCACCATCATGCCAAACAACTAGCATCTGTAGTCAACACTCTTACCACCCGATCCAAAAGACTAGCCGACCAGCTTAACTTACCGAAAGAATTGAGGAACTTACGAGAAGCTCTTTCTTCAAATGGATATCGATACAGCTTAATATCTAGAGCTTTCCGTCGTACAGAGAACAGTAGCCAAAGAACTGAAAAAAGAAATTCATGGACTGTTGCACAGATTAGCCACGAAATGTCACGAGTATACAGAGAAGCCATAGAGATAGAAAAGCGAGACTACTGCATGAACACGAGAGACGATTCCTTGAGACTGCCCCCAGCTTGGCGACCGATCATATCCACCCTCAAAATGCAATCCCAGACACCCCAGACTCATGTACGACCTACAAAACAAACAAACAACCGAACCGAACCACCGCACACAACACGCATGACCCGAAGCCAGACAGCTATAAGTAGTCGCATCGCACGAACGAGCTCTCAGTATGCGTCTAACGGTTGACCCGTACGGACGCATATATCTCTAGAGAATGGCGAATGTTAGTTCGCCGAAATGTCGAGAATCCGGTTCTTTTCAGAGCCAACCCTCAGCATCAACGCGGAATCCCCGAGAAAACAATACAACACAGGTATCTATCCGCGAAAACCTCAAATACAACACATATATATATATATATATATATATATATATATATATATATATATATATATATATATATACATATATGTATATCATTAAACAGTAACTTTTGTATCTTTTCCTCAAAGATTATATTTCCTAGAAATTATAATCTTTGAAGAAAATATATAAATGTTACTATTTAATAGGATCAATACTAACCGGGTGGAAAGGAAAATCAAATGAAGCCGAAAAAAGTGAAGCAAGGAAATATAGTGTAACTTTTGGGAATACAAGCAAAATAGTAATATTAAATCTAGAAAATATAATCTACTGTAAGTTTTATCAATGGAGCATTATCAATGGAAAGTACATACAAGGTTCATTCATGGCCAAAAGCGACCAATTAGTTTTCTATTTAGAAATGTTTGGGCAGCAGATAACACCTAATAAATTAGAACAACATCTAATAGACATATGTAGACCACGCTGCCAAGACAAGAGAATTTTTGGATATAATGTTAGAGATATAAATACAAATATAAATAACAAAAAAACTTTTTCAAAAAACATGTCTGTAACTAAACAAAGGCACTGATTGCCTTTTAATTGGTTTTATTTATTATTGATTGGTTTCTTATAGAACTGTTAAATGACAAAAAAAAAACAAGATAATATTACAACATAAAACATATGAGAATAAGAGAAATTTTGGTGCTACCTGCGGCTATTAAAATAGTAGTTACGACGCAAAGTGATCGTATGCATGTCATGATCAACTAAGAAGATAACATAGTAACTAAGAAAAATTTCCGATATTTGAAGATCTTTTTGATAATGAGTAGGAAATTAAAACCACCATTTAAATAGTGGTAAGAGGATGAATTAACAGATGTACTTAATGATGCACGTTTGAATATAGATAGACAGTATACTTGTAAAACTCATGAGTGAGAGTTTTTGGAGTGAGAATTGAGAGTAAAATGACTTTTTTTATGTTTTCGTTAATAACGGAGGCTGCTACGCTCCCGTTGAAAGTGTTGTGGCTGTCAGATGTTAGGAACTTAGAAATTAGAAAGGTCAAGAGTTAGAAACGGTTTCTGCAAAATACTTGTTACAAATATTCGATAAATATTTTGTTGTAATATAGTAATTATCAAGACATTAAATCTCATACATTATTTTGACAATATAAAACATATATTTGAAATGAGCTCAATAAAGTATGTAATGATTAGACATCGGATTATATGCATTTGCATGTTTGCATATGCAAATGCATAAAACGCTATTTTTATAGCATTATTGCATATTTTAGTACTTTTTCGTTTATAGTGCTTATTTCAGTAGTTAAATGTGTTTTGTATTAGACGCTTACGGTGGCAGGTCACAACCAGTGACGTGCCATGCGGGCACCTCACACTCGGCAACCCATAGTAGGGTTGCCGAGTGTGAGGTGTCCGCATGGCACGTTCCTTTGCTTCGTGGCGGCTTGAGCGTCTGCTCGTTTTTCCGCCGTCTTTGTCTTGTTTTTCGGTTTGTCTTTTGTAGTCGGCAAGCTGACTACTGGCTTGCACTAGTCAATAAATTGATTTCCTCTACAAAGAAAGTGTTTTTAAAAGCACCATCTCGTGTACAAAAATATAAAGAATGACTACCAAACCTAGCACTACTTCCAGAACCAATATTAACGCGGTGGGGAACATGGTTGAAAGCTGTATTGTTTTATGCTTAGAACTTCGGGGGCCATAAAAGAAGTAGTTGATCAATTTGACAGTTCAGCAGCCATTGCAATAGACCTTTTTACGATTAGCTAAGCGCATGCGCATCCGCCCAAGTTTGAGAGGCGGGAATATGAAAATTTCGGGCACATATTTAGTGTTACGTCAAAAAGTTCGGACACTTTTTGACATATAACATGGCTGAAATTGATACATGGCCATAAGAAAATTTCAACTATGAAAAGGTCTATTAATTCAAGCCAGCTGGCATTTCAAACTCCTTTAACCCTTTAAATTGACATTCATTGACGTCTCTATATATGCGATAAGATCACATGTATATGGATACGTCAATGCTGTTCTCTATAAAAACCCGGGTCTTGTAGGAATAAAGAACGTAAATGCATTTATAAAAGGCGCCAGCCAAACTCTGCCTGAAGAGGTTTTTGCAGAAGTGACGCCAAATTTCAAGTTCTGTCCAGTAACGTCAGTTAGCGTAAAGTGGTCAATTTCAGCATATAAATTAATATTAAGTGACAAACGTCACAAGTTTGCTCTAGAAAATCTAGAATAGTATATTAAAGGACGAGTTCATTAAGCGCGATTTTTCAGCATGCGTCCAAGCTTAGAAAAAAGTTTTCTAAACTTGGACGCGTGCTGAAAAATTGCGCTTACTGAGCTCGTACTTTAACCCCTTGACATACGAATAAAATAACGTTGACGTGTCCATATACACGTGATCTTATCACATATCCATGACGTCTTAGAGACGTCATTTTATGTCAAGGGGTTAATATACTTTTTCTATTTTGCATCTGTAATGGACTCATAACAGCACTAATATGCGTGCGGTTATGGCTCGCCGAATGCTCTTATTACCATTAATTAATTAAATTTGTGTATTCGCGATTTCCACACATCACATAACCTCAAAACAATCTCGCCGAAAATTTGACACTGACAGCTCTAAATTTCAGTGCCAGCCTTGAAAAACTTAACTCATTATAGCAATCTGTGAGCCATAATCGCATGCATATGAGTGCTGTTATGAGTCCATTACAGACGCAAAATAGAAAAAAAATATTGAATTGTATATTGCCACAAAAACTACAACTGTATACTTTAAAAAATAAGTAAATTCCAATAATAAATAGTATTTTGGTTATACATATTTTATGCATGTTTCACCCATTTTTTGTGCATATTTCGCCCATTTTAAGTGCATATTTGCATGCATATTTTGGCACGTTTATAGTGCATATAATCCGATGTCTAGTAATGATTATTGTTTTGTGACTTGTGACGTGTCTCCCGTAAAATTTTAGTATTTAGTTTACCAGGTTTTGCAGGTATTCTGTGAATATGTAAACTATATTATAGAAACTGATGTTCGAGAAGATATGTTATTTTGTCACCCTATGGAAAGCAATAGTAATACAAACAAAGTTTCTAATATGTTTGATATTTTTTCATAGACAATCACGTGTTACAGACAGATTTGATGGAAGATCTACTATCAGCATTTCAAGTTATTACGAGGGTTGTAAATTTAATTTAGAAATTCTAAGTAAGAGGCTCTTCACCAAATTGTGTGGTGACATTGGTTCAGTGAATATAGAACATGTTATTTTGAGGCAAGTTTCCGACGAGTTTCTGAACTGAAAGAAGAAATCGCCATGCTTTTGACTTGTATTAATAGGTGAAGATAGATAGGCGAAAAAAATATTATTATAGATAATCATATAAACTACAAAACAAATCTCATATTGAAACTTTTAAAATAATATTAAAAGAAAAATTAAATAAAAAGTTAATATTTTTCATGCTTATTATGCAGAGTTCCATTTTTTTTTTCATAGATGCTGTAATTTTTTCTTTTTTCTATCTTAGTATTCATTTTGTTACCCCAGAGCATAAATTTAGCTCTAGATCCATTGATTTATTTTAAGTACAGAGTTTCCAAAAAAAATATCTACCAATACTGATTTTAAAAATAATTTTGTGTTAAAAATAAAATAAAACCAATTTAGAGGCTCTTCGCCAAATTGTATGACATTGGTTCACAGAATATAGAAATTGTTGATATTATTTTAAGGCATGTTTTCGAGTTTTTGGACTGAAGGAAGAAACCGCTATGTTTTTGACTTGTAATAATAGGTGAAGATTGATAGGCGAAGAACGTATCTGATAGAATAGGAGAAGAAGCAAGTTGGTTTTCCTATTGGTGAAACCATACTACATTATAGATAATTATATAAACTTATTAAAGGTGAAACAGCCTGAATATATAAATATATTCAACCTTTCCGTAGCTCTATAATATTATTTAGTCTTTTTAAGACTACAATACCACGCAGGATATTGAATTATTGAACAGATATTTGTATGATATTCTTAAAAAGTTTTATTAATAGTATAGAGCTACCTACGCTAATATATTTAACTATGTATATATTTAAGGTATGTTTCGCCTTCAATACGTTTATATGATTATTTACAATATAGTATGGTTTCACCAATAATAAATTATCGTTTCAATCCATAACCTGCTAAGTGTCAAGTCTCTCTACCGAAATGTCTAAAATAATAAGCTAATCTTGTAATCCACAAGGCATTCAAGTAAGTGTATTCCAAGTTATAATTCAAAACATCAAAGCTGCACCGTTGACAGACAAATTTCTAAACGCGTCTGCCGATCGCTATTTGCTTCAGTGAAATAGAAAGATATGTTCTTAAAAACAATGTTATTTATCTAGTTCTTGTTTAGTGCCACGAAAGTGTACTGGGGGGCTAGTAAATAGCATGCAAACATAGGTTTATAATTCAATCTCTTGCATGGTAATAGCAAAGGAAGAAGTTCTTTCAACATTAGATTTGTTTTGTAGTCTTAAAAAGATTTAATATTATAGAGCTACGGAAAGGTCGAATATATTTATATATTCAGGCTATGTTTCTCATTCAATAAGTTTGTATGATTATCTATAATGTAGTATGGTCACCAATAGTAAAACTAATTTGCTTCATCTCCTATTCTATCATATACGTTCTTCGCCTATTTATCTTTACCCATTATTACAAGTCAAAAACATGGTGATTTCTTATTTCAGTTTCATCATGTCTCATGTCATCAACATGTTTTATATTCTCTGAACCAATGTCACGACACGATTTGGTGAAGATCCCCTAAATTGGTTTTATTTTATTTTTAACACAAAATTATTTTTAAAAACAGTGTATTGGTAGATATTTTTTGAAAACTCAGTACTTACAAAAACAAAAACCTAACGCTGTGACAGTACATTGAAGCAAATGTTTCAACAAGAAAATTACTATTTTACGTTTTGGCTACTAATATATCTCTGACAACATAGCTTTAGAAATCTTATTGCCATTTGTAACATCTTGCTTATATGAAAAAACCCAATTCTGCTGTAGTATCTTAAAATCGATATCGTTTAGTGATTGAAACGGATATGAGAGCATCTTCAATTATATCATCTATAATATATGTATATCTATATATTTCATCTTCAATTATATCACGGTTTGTGAAAATTTGTGCTAAAAACAAACCTAGCCATTATATTAAATTATTATTTTTTCAATTAAACATATACTTATTCTATGTTCTTTATTTTTGTAGAATTTAGTAAATGTAATAAATCAAATTATAACCTATAAAATTAAATATTTTTGATATATAAAAACAATTTTTTTTATGCAGAACAAGGTATTGCTTTACAACCTATCAAATAAATTATAAACGAAGTACAGAAGGGTTCGAAGCTACTGCAAGGAGTTATAGAAAAAACAATTTGGGAACGTACAATTAGGGCTTTAATTAAATTTGTGCTGTTTCGCGACCATCGCTCCTATTACCGCATCCACGTCCTGCAAGTTTAGGTTTTACAAATCAATGTACCTTATCCCATTGTTATCTCAGCAAACAATCGATCAATTAGGACACACAATCACCATCCCAATCAATCAAGCACTTCCGACAGATTTTTAAACAATATAGGATACAGAATAACAAGCATCCTCTAAAGAAATCTAATATACTTATTGGGTAAGGTTTTGGATTGCTTTAAATTGAATTTTGTGTTGAATGTTCGGTAGATTTTTTATTTCTCAAGAGATATTAGTTGTTTCTAAAAATATGTATGTAGAGCAATAAAAAAGTTTATAATATAGACAGATATAGGTATTTACATGAGGATTATTCTCCAGCGGACAATTAAGTTTAAATGAGTTTGCATTTACTTGAGGGATAACATTACATCGTTAAAATTTGTAATTGTGCTTCATTTTTATCTTGTGAA
Organism: Phosphuga atrata; assembly: GCA_944588485.1. Taxonomy (NCBI): domain Eukaryota; kingdom Metazoa; phylum Arthropoda; class Insecta; order Coleoptera; family Silphidae; genus Phosphuga; species Phosphuga atrata. Next base: position 33,032,492 of record OX155898.1, read on the forward strand.
ATGTTTATTTTATATCAAACATATAACGTGCTTCTTGAATAATTAAAGTAAATTGGATTAATGATAAGACTAAAGACTATACACAAAGAAGTTTAGATCTGAAAGACTAAGCAGACAATATATACGTAACTAGTTAGGACTAAAAAACAAATATAAGATGAGCTGATGATAGCTAGTGAAGCCAAAACTTGTTAGGCAGGTCCATCACAATGAATATAAACATTATTTATTATTTATAATCGAGGTTGTTTAAAGAAAAACATCAACTGAATTAATCAGTAAAGGGTTGTCTTCGGTAACCTGCGATCTATATATTTCCTGCCAATAACTTTCAAGTTCTGACGACGCTATATTTTAGCACTTCTAGATAGAATTGCAACATAATCCGATCTTTAACACTAGTCCCTGCGATTATAACAATATATTTTTACCAAATAATTTGGTAGGTGGTTGCAAAATAATAAAAGGTTTAATAATACAATTTTGATATTTTATTTTTCTGGATCAAGCGATTCACAACAAATGTTAATCTCACAACAAATGATTATGTTTTTGATCCCTGGCATTATTTGACTTGATATATGTTTTTAACAAACTTTTTCATTTCCTAGTTCAAACTTATACTTGGTGATGGTAGTAGCTTGGTGAATGTTCTTATTCTCGATATTTTACTATGTCCAAACTTTTTTTATCATTTGCTGAACTACAATTATATTGCGTTTATGTGAATTTTTCCCCTGCGGAAAATATTGTTAATTTACTCTATTTATTTTGTCATTTTGTTTTCTATGGTTCGGTAGTTCTTTGTCGTGACATTACTATTTCCTCTTCCCTTATTGCATACCATTATTTAAAAAAAAAACAAAGGCATCTACGCTTTTTGTATATATTTTTGTATATAAGTTTCTTAAGTAAATCGATTGAAATAAATTGTTTACCAAAAGTGGAACGTTAGCGAAATTGCTTCCAAGAAAATAAGTATTTTACGACCGGAGTTATAAATACACTAACCGTTGAATTATTTATCTTTTGCTATTGATAGGTTTCACATTTATTAAATATTGAATAACACAGACGAGACGTAGCGTCGCTCTGAAATCAATAAATACGATATAACTGTGATAAAAGTAAATCGTCATTGTATCAAAATCATATTCAACCTATCAGAAGCCGTATTAGAAAATTTATTTAAATTATTCAAATTAAATAGATTTAATATTAAACGTATATTAATCTGTTGATTATTATGTTAATAATGAAGAAATAATTTTGTAATGGATATTAATCATTAGATGTCTAAGTGGGGTAGGTTAGGTCCCACATTGAAATATTTTCTAACAACTTTTTTTTGCACGTCGGCAACATTGCATCTAGCTATTTGTCAGTTGACATTTGAGGTTATGTCTCATGCAGTTTCGTTTTTATTAAATGTCTGGTGATTTTGGCTAATCATATAAATACTTCGATATTTACGTAAATATAAATACTATTATTTTTATTACAGTTAATACTATAAATGAATTGTACAAATAAAAATAAACCTGTGTCTAGGGTTGCCACCTCAGATCTAGACCTCGCCTATATTTTTTTAATTTAGTAATTAACAAATTCAAAACTCGCATTCCTACAATTTAAATACTATTTCTAATTATCACAGAGTAGTTACTTACTGTGCATATAACTGATAAAAAAACAAACTTAACATTTTACGTATACAATTAGAACAGGTAAAGAAAAAAATATATGCAATAAGCAAAATAGTATATAATAAATTATTTATTTATTTTTCCATGTATATTTCTTGTTTGATATCTCAGCCTTTACAAGATCGGCATTTTCTGCTGTTTTTATTAATTAACAAAATTGAACCCGTCATTTCGAAAAGGGCATGAGGTCAATGAATTAAAACTTTTTAGAATCAAAAAATATGTTTTTTATTAAAAAAAACATTGATGCTGAAGAAACTGAATATAGAGGTTGTTAAATAAAAAACATACACGCTTTTTAGAATATTTATTTATTAAAAAAGAACAATTTTCATCAAGATATTTTGAATTAAAATTTTTGGACTTTGCCTTTTTCGAAATGATCAAGTTATAATTTCGAGAAAGGCATTTGTCCAAAAATGTTAGTTAGTTAATCATCATTTTCCAGCAATTTTGGCTTTTTTATTTTATTATATTTTTAGTTTTCACTATTCCTTCCACCAGAGACTCTTTTTCTAGGTGTAAAAGCATTTTCGGCAAGCTCACGATAAAGTAATGTTATGCCATATCTGACAGATGCGTTTCGTTTCACTTGAAAGGGGCATAAGTCCAGGACTCGTGTCTTTTTCAATGCTTTTTAACTTGACTTGTGGTGTATACTCATGTACTCTTTTTGCATGGAATATGTAAAACGTTTCAATAAATTAAATGGCTTAAAAAAGTGATATTTAAAAAAGTGTGACTCGTGCCCTTTTCGAAATGAGGTGTTCAATTGTTGACAGCTCATGTCAAAATTAAGTTTTATAACTAACATGTTTTGTAACTTACATCCTGTTACGACAGCGGCGCTTTTAGGCATAGGAGCACTAGGCGCGAGCCTAGGGCCTCCTATTGTAGGGGGCCACAAATTTCCAATTAAGCAAGGTCAAACCAACTTTTGGCAGTTGACGACAATAAACGGCAAAATTTGACAAAGTGTGGTGAATAAATTGGCACTTTGCGGTGGTTAATAGTGAAAAAAATATTCAGAAGAAAAACTAAAGTATCATTGCATTGTTGTTATTTTTTTTTTAGTATTGTTATTGAAAATTGATCTCATGACTGTTTTTACTAAAGGACACCACAGAATCTTACAGAGGATTCAAACCAAAAGAATGTAGTTCATGTCCCTTCCACCACGTCGTCCGAATTTAGAAAACGACAAGCGTAGCAAGGAGTTTTCTAATGGAAAAGAAATATCCAATGTCACTATAAACGTTTTTAATGATAGTACCATTGATGGTCAGAATTTAAATTAAATATGTGTTATATCGTTTATTACCATTAATTAATTAAATTTGTGTATTCGCGATTTCCACAAATCACATAACCTCAAAACTATCTCGTTGAAAATTTGACACTGAAAGCTCTGAATTTCAGTGCTAACCTTGAAAAAAATAAATCATAACAGCACTCGGCGAGCCATAAGCGCACGCATATGAGTGCTGTTATGAGTCCAGTACAGACGCAAAAAAAACTCGCGATTGAAATGTTTACGTTTCATTGATTAATTTATTAAAGTTCATGCTTGACATTTATCAAATTATTACTTTTTTTATAGAGGAGGAAATTTTTAAAACGAAATTTCCTTCGGAAAATGAAGATGAAGTATTTTCAAGAAAAGAAAAACAACCCACACTTAAAGATCTGTTCAACACAAGGTGGTCTGCAAGAACAAAGGCAACAAGTGCTTTATTACAAAATTTTAAATCACTTCTTTTTCTGTCAATTTTCTAGAAACAATTGTAGATATAAGGCACGACCGTATGACCACGACGATAAAGTGGCTACGGCTTCGGAACTTTTAAATAATTTCACATTTGATGATTTTAATTTTTTGGATTGATGTTCTGCAAACTATCGATGTTACATCAAAATATTGCAGCAAAAAGACTTTGATTTATTTCAAGTCGTTTCGTGCATGAAAAAATCTAAAGATAAACTTGCACCACTAAGAACTGACGCTTATTTCAACCAAATTTTAGAACTCTACAAGTCGAAATGACTTCAATGTGATATGGACGAAGAACACATGCATCCGAGGGGTCATCCACTCCCTGAAATGTTGCAATGGATTCGCAATTATCCAGATTTTTTTGGTAATTCGAGGTACTCGAAGAAATTACTAGCGTAATGCGTAATAATGTCACGTAATTATGCTAATTCTTTGCTATTGTGAATTACTGGGAAAAATCACAAGCGTAATGCGTAATAATGTCAGATAATTTTTGAAATGCTTAGATACTGCAAAGTAATGCCACGTAAAGGAAGGAAATTTGAAATATTTACTTTTAAATAATTTCGAATGCACTGAACGTTAGAGTATGTTTACTTGTTATTACTATGTGGAACCTGTAACATAAGAGTGCTAGTAATGAAGAAGACATCATGTTAGTAATATCATCATTAAATAACAAGTGTGTTGAATTTCTATACATTTATTGAAATACAATTACAATACTCTTAACTACTTTTTCACTTTTTTGTATTGCTTATCAATATTAAATCATATGTCACAGTCCTGGGAAGTTAGCAACCGAATTTGCAAAAATTTGATATTACATCGTAGTTCCTGGTAGATATGAAATAGTTACACTAGAGTACTAAAAAATTGAAAAAACAAAAAATGGGCTAGCAACACTTTTGAGAAAAACTGTGTGTTTTTGACATATTACTGCACCTCGACCATAGTTCTGGAGTACTTGATGTTTTCAATAATTAAAAAAGGGACCCATGGTTTTGAATGAAAATTTTAAAAAATCGCAAATCGCGTTATGTTTGCAGTTCCTGATAGAGCTCCTAGAGTTCTATCAAAAATCCTTATAACATTTTTCCGCAATGTTAAAAATTGAAAAATATACAAAAATTAATCTTCACCGATGTGACTTCACGGCGAAGTGAAGAAGAAAAAAATCGCGCAATAGTTATGTTTGCATTTCCCGGTAGAACTCTTAGAGTTCTATCGAAAATCCATGTAACATTTTTCTGTGAAATCAAATATTGGAAAGATTTAGGCGCATTTCCCGTAATTCTTTTTTTGCCTCTTTCAAGTCATCCCTCAACTTCATCTTTCTTGGTGTGTCTGTAAAGCTTGATGACGTGATATTCCGCGAAGGGGATTCCAGCAAGAATAGACTGACCGATGTACCGTATGATGGAACGCCTGATTTTACCTGTTCTTGTTGGTTCTTCTTGGGCGGAGAGAAGTCAAGTTTTATGGCAACATCTTTTTTACATTGATATGTCCGTTGTGGAAAATTTACAAATTTGATGTCGCCGGATGGCGATGGCGTCATAACCATTGCTTTCTGAAATTTTAGAAATATTTTAATTATTTTCTATAATTAACGATATGTGCCCATAATTATGAAAGTGGTCTAACAAGGGGACCATCAATACTGTAAATCACGGATTTTGATGCGTTTTAAATATGTTGTAGGGCTATATGGCCTGAGTAGGTAGAGGTACCGAGTTCAAGTCCTGCTCGAGCGATACTTTTGTTCAATTTTGTTTTACAGATTATCAACAAATAGTGTAAATTATAGAATATTATTAAGGAATATTGAATTTTCATTTTTTTAAAATATGCATTTCGTTCGTAGTTCGTGGTTGAAGTTTCAAATATTTCAACCACGGTTGCTACTAGTGATGGGCATAATCGAATGATTTCGATAATCGAATGATTAGTAATCGAGTGATTTCAATTATCGAATGATTTCATAATCGAATGATCTCTCAATTTACCCTAAAAAATATTTTTATCAGTTATTATTGCATGTAGCTGTAATATTACCTGTAGAATGCAATTTATGTAAATTAAGCCAGTTTCGTTAATAATTTGACGCATTTTCGGACAGTTTTCGCGGAAGTTAACGCGTATAGAGAGAATATTGCATTTTTGCAACACTATTACAATTATAGTAATTTATAATTGTAATATAAAAATATTATAAATGCATGTGCCTCTATAGAGAGGTTTCAACATTTCCAGCGGCTGTTTCTCCTAAACAAACATTTGGGCATTTCATAATCAAACGTGAGATGAAAAATGTAAAGAAATCTTTGATAATCGTATTCCATCGTTTTATGACAGTAAAATAAATAAATTTAAATAATATTGGATTCTAAATATGATCCATAATACCATAATAGTCATATTTTGTTATTTAATTCAATTTTGTTACTTTATCACCAACCTAGCTTTTGTTAAAAAATTCAAACTAAAACTTGTTTTTCTACTTCAGAAACTAGAATTTGTGCTCATTCTCAAACAAAAAACCTTTAACAAAGGTATTAGTGGTGGCGCCTGCAGATTCCGAATACTAAAGTCATTCGATTGCTCATCTCGACACTGCCGACGACTACTAACGCCAGATTCCGCTTTCCCAGTCCGAATGAACATTCGTAACTCGATACGAAATAATTCGACTATGCGCATCTCGGCACTGCCGACGACTACTAACGCCCAACTCCGAATTCCCAGTCCGAATGATCATTCATAACTAGATCCGAATGCACGAACTCCAGCCGAATACTAAAATATTTCGATTATGTGCATCTCGGCACAGCCGACGACTACTAACGGCTGATTTCGATTCTCAACTCCTGAGTGATTTGTAACTCATGCGCATGAGTGATAATCGACTATTCGAATGATCCAGAATAATTCGAATGATTCAGCTCTTGTCCGAGTGATCATTCATCATTCAGTCGTCCGCACGTGTAGTAATCGAGAACTCGAATGATTTAGAATAATCGAATAGTCGATAATCGACACTCGATTATGCCCATTTCTAGTCGCTACCTACACCCGATCTCTGTTATGTTTATTCAAATATTACAGCTCCATGTATTTCACGGGTAATGTTAAAATTTCTTTTTCCAATTATTTTAAGTCCGTTTATGTTCTATACGATGTTATTTTACTGATTTCAACCCCCTTCCCTCCCAGCGAAGCCGACAATTTTATTGTATTTGCTAACAACACGATAATAAATGCAAATTCGAAAATTACGGCCGATTGTTTATTTACATTAGGGTAAATGTTTTAAATGCTTTGATGAGGGTTTTTTTTTAAACAACCACGAACTACGAACGAAATGCATATTTAAAAAAATTGAAAATTCAATATTCCTTAATAATATTCTATAATTTACACTATTTGTTGATAATCTGTAAAACAAAATTGAACAAAAGTATCGCTCGAGCAGGACTTGAACTCGGTACCTCTACCTACTCAGGGCATATAGCCCTACAACATATTTGAAACGCATCAAAATCCGTGATTTACAGTATTGATGGTCCCCTTGTAAGTCAAAATTAAAAAAGAAAATAGTTTATCAGTTATTTCGCACAGCATTATTTCAAACTAAATTTATTCAATGTAATTTTTACGATATCGTCAATAATGAACCATTAGGTAGTGGTTGAAATTTCAAAAATATATGGAATTCTTTTAGTGTTAATAAAGTGTTGTGAAATAACTGATAAACTCATTTTTTTTAATTTTGACTTTCATTAGACCACTTTCATAATTATGGGCACACGTAAATTGCAATGTTTAATCGATTTGCACAAAAACCAATAGAAGTGTTATTTACCTGAGTAGGATCCTCGTCTTGTACTCTGAGATCACGCTGAAAATGGATTGGAACTGCATTATTGCGCAATCTTTGCTGTGTCTCGTTTAGAAAACAACTTTCATCAAAATGATTTTCACAAACGCACATTTCGCTAAGTTGATGCGGATGAAATTCTAAAAAAAAAACGTAATACAAAATATCTAGAAGTAAGAAGAATTTTGTATTCGTTGCAGCTTTCTTCCAATTTTATTATATAAATGATTATCTTGGATGACCTGATATTATAAGAGCTTATTCTTAAAATCTTTTAGAACAGTGAATTATTGCTTTTTCAAACGGGGTGTAAAGAGTATCGTTGCCTGTATAGAAATAGTTAGATCTTAATAAGTTACTAGTTACTGAATAAGTGTAATAGTAAAACAAAGTTTTATCATGATCGTTCCGTACAATCCCGACCGCAAGCGGCACGTTTCCGCTAACCATAATCTGATATGCCATAAAATCCGCTATGCCATATCCGCGGAGGGACGCCGCCGCCCCCGTTGAAGTTGGCCGCGATCTACGTTTCGACCGTGAGACGCGAAAAAAATCCTCCGCTCGTTTAGCCGGAATCGGTACTGTCAAATTTTGCTCGAAACGTCTCGACGTCGATAATATAGAATCGGCGGGCCGCATGGAAGTGGGGATCGATTCTACGGATGGCGGCATCGATTCTGCGCGATGTCCCGTCGACTTTTCGCCGCTCGCCCTCGAACTCGCGAAACGGCGGCCAAAGAGGCGGTTGCGGACCTCGCATCGACGATCTGGACGCACCTCGTGAACGGGGCGCCGCAGGAGGCCGCGGGAGGTATCAAAACACGCGCAGCGGCGAGGTTTCGGTCCCGAAATGATTCGCGCCTACCCGAACAACTGGACGGAAAAGTTGGAGGCATGCGAGAGCCGGCGGCTCTAACGGGACGGCTCGGATCGCGAACTCTTAAATGCAAAGGACACGCGGGCATCCCTTCCGAATCGAACGCGCGTAATTTTGAGTCCGTGGGCCAGGAAACGGCCAAACGGCAGCCGAAACAGTGACCCCACCTACCTGGAACGCCACCGGACACATTTCAGGCACTGGAGGGTGACTCCGTCGTCGCAGCGAAGCGGCGCCAGTGTCAAAGTACTCGTATCGAAGAGCCCCTACCGACCGGCGCAAAAACCGATTCGCCGTCAGACAAAAAACCGGACCCTCCGTGGCCGGATATTTTTCCAAAAAATATTGACTTTGCCGACCTGGTGCGAGACCATCTCCGAGAACTGTGCCGCGTATTCTGTCCTATGCCGAAGGCGATTCGAATTTGTCTCGAAAAGTGCCGTCCCCGTCGGAAATTGCGCAAAAATGGCTCCTCCAGGGACTTTCACGTGGAGGTCAGGTTTTAGATATTTTTCGGACCTGGTGCCCGAACCAGACGGTCCGCGTCGACACGTGGGGGTTCTGAAGATGCGGGCGGCTGGGCCGCACTCGCTGGCGCTTCCCGCGCCGAAATCGGTCGCACGACGCCTTTGAAGTAGGAAAACCGGAAATTCGCCGATGGTGCCGCCCCTCAGGTGAATTTTGAAAATACGTGTGCGTGGGTCGACGGGGAATTCGCTCCGCTTTCGTGCCGTCGCGGTGCGACGGCGCTGCGCCACCTCCTAGGACCGCTATCGCGGCACGAGGCTTATTCCGAGGACGTCGCGACGCCCGTTTAAAAAGTGTCGATTTTTTTGCACGCTCGGCCCGGGTACGCGACCCCACACGTTCCGACACCACGCAACCGGAAATCGGCCGAAAAACGGCAAGGTTAATGGAGTTTTTCTCCCGCGCGACTCTACCGCCTCTCGCGGCGGCGGCTTCGACGCTGGCGCGTCGGCGGTCTGGCGGCCGAAGGATGCCCGCAGATGCCGACGTGCGCCGTATCGGGCCGCGATGTCCGGGTCGCTTGCGGCGACCCGCCAAAGTCGGTTGATTTTTTTCAAAAAAAAGTTTCAGTTTTGGCCGGCTTCCGGGCGAGCTGGAAGTTTCCGGGAAAAACTAAAATTAGCCGAGTTTTGGTCAACATATGAGCAACTTTAAACCATTTAATTACGACCATATCTGATGGTCAAATGGAATTTTTTTTTTCTAAAAGTTAATTTTTACCCGATCAAGATGAAACGTAAAGTTTTGATATTTACTATCGTTTTATATTTTTAATTCATTGTTCAAATTTTCGCGCTTTTATGACCCGTTTTTTGTACAGTGACGGCTTTTATCTCATTAGTAATATTATTAGTAGTATTATCTTATTAGTATGATTGTACGGAACGTGGTTACGGTTTGTGGTTTTTTTCATTTCATCAATTTCGTAATTTTGGATAATGTAAATTAGGGATGTTGATATTTTAAAATATATCGATATTTTTAATATCGATACTTTTAGAAACTATCGAAAAATCGTTTTGATATATTTCGAAAAAATATCGATATATCGGTCAATTTTTCTAAATTCGAAAAAAATGATTTTTTTAATAACCCAACAAATCATTTTTTTTTAAACAAAGATTTAAGACAAAGATTGTTTTTAATGGGTTAATTTGAATTTTTTTGATTTCTTGTCGAGTTTTTGCTAAAATATATTTTTTAAGTTTTTAATCCCGAATAAAAGATTAAAAAATCGTTTGATTGTTAATTCAATATTATGGAATATAAAAATTAAATTAGAAATTTTACCAGACAGAACACTATTATCAGATTGTTGAATAATTTTAACCAGAAAATATGTTTGAGGTTTATCGTCAAAAAAAGGATTATAAAATTACGATTACAAAATCTTATATATTTATTCAAATCAATATTTTTCAGACAATGATCTTAGTAATACACGGTAATTAATTTATTCTGCTGACAATCTACTTCTATTATTTGGTACTACAATGTTTATTGTAGAAGCCATTCGTTCGGAAGATACAGACGACGCAGGAGGGATTAAATATTTTTGTGCAATATCCGACAACACGGGTGTAAAATGGCGACCTTCAAACCAAAATTTTAGCGGATCTGAATGTCTTGCTATATTTGGTTGATCAAAATATTGTTTAAATTCATTTGGGACAGAACCTGCTCTAGGAATGTCGATATTTGATGTATTTTGGGATACAGTTTTATCATGTCTATGTTCAAAGCGCTATAACAGGCCGCCCGGCATCTTTCAAAACTTTGAAAAACATGCCGCCGCCGATGCGTCTTTGAAAGGTCTTAGCATGCGGCTGCTGATGCATTTTGAACGGTCCTCCACAATATTGTAAGGGAGATACGATCAATAATCAGAACAAAATAATTTTTAAGCGCTAAATTTATAGAAAAATATCGTTTATAAAATAACATAATTAGTATCGATATATCGCTATTAAAAATATCGTGCGAAAATATCGATATATATTTTAAAAAATATCGATATTTTGATATATCGATATATTTTATACATCCCTAATGTAAATACAATTAGTCAACTTACCGAGCAATCTTGAATTTCCAGTGGCAGCTATCCATTCCTCTAATCTCGGTGGATCATTTTTTTGAAACTTATAGAATCTTCTTTCAGATCTTCTCTTAATGTTATTGCAACCAGTATAATTACACTTTACGTACGACATTTTGTATTATGTTTCACTGCAAACTCACGATGCCTTGTATATCTACACTCGGACCGGCGAGGGAATGTAGCTGTACTGCGCTTTGATATTGGGGGCGAGGGACGCGTCGAATTTGGTTGGTTAGTTTGAATTAAGAAACATGCGGCAAACATGCAGTTTTCTGCTCAACATAATGTAGCTTGAGCTTCATCGCTTCAGCTACTGTCCGCAAATCACTGACGGCAGAGCTGACGACCGACTGCTACTGCTTTTAGTTATATGCCTCGCTGTTAGATGGCTTTGATAGCGACCCCTGGTGTTGGGGTTTGTCATCCGGTTTCAAACATTTGCCCAGGGTTGGACCTCTAGATATACCTACTCTCTGCTAAGAGTATTTACTACAAGCTCGGCGCGTGGATTTTCGTGCGGCCGACAAAGCAGAAAACGCTGTCGAAAACGACATTCAAAACGCTGCTCGGTTGGCCCGATTTTTTTTTCTTTTTCCCATGTCTTAGTCACATCGGTGAATTTAATTTTTCGCATATCTTTCTAATTTTTAACTTTACAGAAAAATGTTATAAGGATTTTTGAAGACAGAACTCTAAGAGTTCTACCAGGAACTTCAAACAGAACTATTGCGCGGTTTTTTTCTTATTTACTTCGTCGCATCGGTTAAGCTCAATTTTTTGAAAATCTTTTCAACTTTTTTAACTTTACAGTAAAATTGGGATTTTTACAATTATAAGGATTTTCGATAGAACTCTACGGAACTCTACAAGAATTCTACAGAAAACTGCAAACAGAACTATTGCGCGAAATTTTGCACAGTATTGTAAGTATTCTAGAACTATTTGATATCTAACAGGATCTCCGATGTAATATTATATTTTGGTAATATTTAATTTCGGTAGCTAACTTCATAGGACTATATATATATATATATATATATATATATATATATATATATATATATATATATATATATATATATATATATATTACTATTAAATGTTAAAATTTTATTATTAATATTATACTACGTAATTTTAAACCAATTTCACTTTATTTCAAATGGCATCGGCTTCTTTCTATTATGAGGAGTTAAGTAGAAGCTCACTGTCCTACTGCAGCACGGTGCATTACGAGGCGCATGATGAGCTCATGCGGGTGTAGTGGGGAGCTAATGTGGCCGTAATGCGAATATAATGTGAACGTAATTCAGGGAATGCAAGAGTAATTCAAGGAATGCATAGTACTTTGTGTACTGTGGTGTAATATTTACGTGATGCTAAGGAATACAAAGTAATGTGCGGTAATGTATCTAAATAATAACATGTATTGCAAGAGTGGATGGCCCCTCGCATGCATCTAAAAAGAATTAAAAAAATTCACGATGAAGGCACCAGAGACGATCCTGTTATAGATCTTGTAAGCGATTTTAAAACTATTGTAATAGATATAATGGTAAACTAAATGTCTGACAGAATGAAGGGTCTGGAAGATGTTACAGAATTATATCAGGTTTTCTAAATCCAATCTTCATGTGTGTCCAATCTTCAACAGTGCAAAATGCAAGATTTGGGAAAAGTTGTAAATTATTAAGTAATACGTACATTTACATTTATTTCCCCTATTTTGATAGATGAAATGATACAATTTCAGGACATATATTTTTCACGTGATAACCCTTGTTGTGATAGAGGTGGGTTATCTAGAAGGTAACTGGGTTATCTAGAATATTTAGTTGAACAGAAAATGTATGATATTTTCCCAAATATTGAATTAGTTTTTAGATTGTTTGTAACGCTGCCCATAGGTATAGCAAGTGCTGAGAGATCTTTTAGTGTATTGCGTGGACTAAAAACACACCAAGGAGCACAATGACTCAAGTTAGAACTTCTGATTTGGCATTACTTTCAATAGAAAGTTATACTATCAAAAATCAAAATTTAGAGGAAATTATAAAAAAAAATTATATCGGCTAAAGTTAGGCGAGGCGATCGCACATAAACATCTTTATAAACCTTTGTTCATTTTGTCTATGCTGTATTGCTTACCTTTGTTTACTTAAAAGAAAAATAAATTTTCAGTGAATTTTGTATTATTTGCTGTATTTTTAATTGCTTTACTGGCTAGATCACACCACTACTTAGTCAACATAAAGATTAGAGACATATATAGAAGAACCATCGTTATGGGAGCATTTGAACGTTTGAACGCAAGTGTTTCCGTAAGAAGGCAAGGTAATGAGCAACTAAACATTAAGGTGTTTCCTGAAATAATTTGGCTAGTTCCAAGCTGTATCACAAATGAGTTCTCACCCCGATAAAATAAATGCTTTTTGTTAAATTTGTTACTTTACAATGCGTGGCCATACAACGCTTTATAACGCCATCTAATTTTGGAGCTTACAGAACTAGCAGCGTGACGCCACAATGTGTGCCAAAAAATTGTCCAACAGAACTCTTGGTGATGGTTCTTCTATGTACGTTTTCTCTTCTCTGAGAGCGGGCCCCGCCAAAAACTTGCACCGAGCCGCTCAATAGCTTAATAATAGCCAATAGTCATAAGTCCCATAAAATGACGCACAAAGTGAATATAACATTCGGCTAAAGATTGTTAAACTATCTTTATCGTCTCGAATCTCATCTTCACTATCCTTCACGAATTTCCAAATAATTTTGTGCGTATCTTCTTCACTTAGTTGTACAAAATAAAGTTTTATCGCTGACCAGACATTAACAATTTTTTCTAAAGCTTTATGTAGAGACAGCCATCTCATTTTCACGTGGCGAATAATGTCATATTCCAATCCAAAAAAATCAAATCAAACTTTTAGTTCTTAATTCTTTTAGAGCCTATAGAAAATTCTGCATATATTTTTAATACCAAGTTTTCAACATCGAGAGACAATGCCTCACATGCGGTCTAGCTGCATTATGAATTACATGGCAGTTACAATTACTTTTCAAAATTTTCGGATTAAGGTCGGATAATTTTTTCGAATACAGATTTATTGTTGAAGTAATTAACAGATGCGTTATCTGCAGAATAAGAACATATATTTGATAAGTTAAGTTTACATTCTTCAAGACAATTCAATAATCTTGTAGCAAATGGCTCAGAAGTTTCGTCGGAATCTTCGTAAAAAACTCGCAATCGGGAATATTTTTCTGTTGCCTTTGTTGGACGCATCGTTCTGATTCCAAGTTCGTGATTCCAAGTTCGTCCAGAACTACTAGGTGCTAGTAGCTTTTGTAACTACTATAGACTTAGGTGCTAGTATGTTTGCAACAAGTTGATTTTCATTCCACAGTCAATGCTGTAATAACTGTGATTATGTTTTAAGCCGTGGTTAAAGAACTTTAGACATTCGTCTCTGCGTTGGGTCGTTGGACCGCCGACCGCGTTAGCTATTCCGTGCACGAGATACACGCGACACTGCATATATTTTTGTGCATATTTAATTTTACTTACGCCGTCCGGAGAAATAATAGTTGAACCCGGAGCCCGAAGATAACTCACTGAAACCCGGAGTCTACGGGCTAAACCCGGAGAGGTGGCAACCATACTTGTGTCATAAGAAGAACTCGCAAAAATAGCTACGGAATTCGGAGATTTATCTGATAGTGAGGATGAAATTGCCTATGAAAATGAAGTGGACTCTGAAAATGATACTGACGGGAAACTAATTTTGGAAGAAAACCTGTCAGAGTCAGAAAATGACAACGTAGAAGTCCAAGCTGAAGAAGAATCAGATGTTGAAGAAGGTGTTAACGATAATCAAGAAATTATTGAAGACGAAGGTTAGGCATACATAGCGACATCAGGCATGGGATGGCCCATTAATCCTGAAAGAGGCTTTAAAGGTCTTGCAATAATTGTTGTGTGTGCCCATCCTTGTGAGTGAGTGTCTATAAAAATGAATTATGCTCTGAATATCACCTTCAGTCGTAATGCTGACTCAATTTTAGAAGTATTTACAATTAGTTTATTCATTACTAATGAAATTAGGGATAGTATATGTCTTTACACTAATCAATAAGTTGAAAAATATTTCGTGTCGTGGAATGAAAATCATCCCCACTCACGAAAATCATAGACACCATTAGAACACACCGAATTTGATAGTTTTATAGGTATTTTTTATTTAGGCAGGAGCTTTGAGATGCAGAAAAGCATCGGTACGAGAAATGTGGATCATGTGAATCCCTGTATACGCGGTATATCCCCATTTTTTCCAGCTGCAATGACGAGACAGTAAACATAAACTGACAAGGACCTAAAGAAATAAACATGACACATTAGCAACTTGTGTTAATGTTTGGAGTTTATTTGTCGAAATCTGCAAGAAATCTTTTGTACCCTCTGAACATTTGACAGTTGATTGAGGCAATTTATAAAATCAAAACCTGCCAAATACGACATTAAAATTTGGGCAGCTGCTCATAGCACATCTTTCCTCTGCAATTTGCAAGTGTACGCTGGAAAGCTTCCTGGTACGACAGGAGAAACAAATCAAGGATATCGTTGAGATAGCATATCGCAAGGATAGCATTACTACCAACAATTTTTTCGAGATAGTAAAAATACAACATTTTCAAGTATATTCACTTAATTAAAATAAAAGGAAATGTACTTAGAAAACAATGTTATTTATCTAGTGCTTGTTAATAAAGTGCAAGTGTTCTGCTACTAGTAATAACATGCAAATGTCTCTTGTATAATTCAATATCCTTCGTGTATTAGCCAGGGAATAAGTTGTTTCAACATGAGATTTGTCATAGTTTTATTAAGACTTAATATTATAGAGCTACGAACAGGTTGAATATATTTATATATTCAGGCTAAGTTTCGTGTTTAATAAGTTGATATTAATGTAATTTTAGCGAACTTAATTTGACAATTCTGCCTATTCTATTTACAACTTGTATTTTTTTAAAATGACTAACTTTTGTTGTTAATGACGGAATAATTGGCGAACTTAATTAAAAGGCAATATTAATAATTTACTCGTTTAATTTATATTTTAATATGCGCGTACAATAAATGGTCTCATATCTCGATTTTTTTTGTATTATTGTTTGGCACAAATCATTTAAAATCTCTGTACAATACAACCAGCTATAATAATAATTTATAGAATTTTCAATAACATACTATTATTTTATGAGGTATACGATATCAAAATTTATTCCAGCAACGGTTTCCCAATTAAGTCCAAACAATAGAATATTATTATTAATTAATAATTTCATATATATATATATATATATATATATATATATATATATATATATATATATATATATATATATATTTATATATATCCTATGATATCCAATTAATTCGATTAATTCGACAATATAGTAAATATGTAATATTAAATAGTATGTAAAATATGTAAAAGTAAATATGTGGAATAATGGAAACATAATTCATTAGCCTTATATCATGATTTTTTAATATCATGTAACTCATTTCTCAACTTTATTCAGAATCTGATTGTTTCATAGATAATCTGGTAAAACATTTAAAATTTGAATTAGTTTTCTTTTCTATATTTTATCTCGTTATTTCATGGCAGAGCGGCTGCGATCTGTGCAAGTGTGTAATTAAATCTTCAACTAAGCTCTTAGAGGAAACCAGAATGTGGAAAATATGCTTACCACATGCATGCAAGAAAGTAGTATTCAAATAGAACAGAGGATTGCAGTTAACCCAATTTACGAAATACAAAGTTTATCATCCTGGAATCGGAGAATTATAATGCGGTGCAGATTCAAAAGTCAGTCGTCATATCTACTCACTTGGATTTGCAGAACAGAGCGTTTTATTATAATATTATATTATGACAAAGAGTTTTGGATATCATAGGAAAGAAAGCTGAGCTGAACACTGATTAATTTACATTGATAGATTTTTAATTTATTTTTAAGATAGAGTTTTAATTTTTATTTGTTTTTCGAACAAACTGTTGATAAAATAGAAAAATCCTCAAATTTTGATTACAGACTCGTCATGATTTGAAATCAGAGATGTACAAACTTTCTTTTAGATTGACTCAATTTGTCATTTTAAAGTATTTATATATGTACCAATTTGTAGGAAATATTTAAATAAAAGATTTTTGCAAGGACAATCAAATAAAAATAAATTTCGCCTATTTATTAGCGTATACAGGGTACTTTTATAAAGTTTCACGATTGATTGTTTCTTGAGTAGGCCAGGGTGCGCAGATTGATTTCACTGACACGTTAAGATTTGTAGACTGGGTGGTGACTTATACTGCGACCTTCATAGATCTATTGTACCCACCCTCTTCCTCTAATCGTTAGTATACACACCCATTTAGAGCGCCTCCTCTAGTCCTGATTTCTTTAGGAAATTGTAGAGATTAAATTGTGTACATCTCTCGATTGCCTCCGTACCTCCTCTTGGAAATTACTTCGGTTGAGTCCCATGGATTCAAAGTATTTGGTACGAGGTTCAAAAACTCCTGCACCAGTTCCTTCCTTTGTCTTCAAACCATCCGTATACCACTTGATAGCACTTTGCTCTATGTGTTATGCTGAGAATTCGTCGCTCCAATCGGCTTTACTACTGCACATTTCTTGGTAGTTTTTCTCCAAATGGTATTTGCGTCTTTCGGTACTACCAGCCAGCGGATCTTGGCAGCGAGGCTGTTTCGGTCTTTGCTCCAGATTACTCTGCCTATTCATTCCTTGCTGAACCTCCAGACTTTTGACCAACGGAGTCAAATCCAGCAGCAGTTCCATTGCTGTCATCGGGGAAGACCCCATCGCCCCCGTGATGCAGACACGCGCGAGTCTTTGAATCTTGCCAAGCTGCTTCTTTGCAGAGACCAGCTTGGTTCTACTTCCCTATGCAACTGTGTCAGACATAAAGATTAGAGACATCTATAGAAGAACCATCGTTATGGGAGCATTTGAACGTTGGAACGCAAGTGTTTCCGTAAGAAGGAAAGGTAATGAGCAACTAAACATTTAGGTGTTTCCTGAAATAATTTGGCTAGTTCCAAGCTGTATCACAAATGAGTTCTCACCCCGATAAAATAAATGCTTTTTGTTAAATTTGTTACTTTAAAACGCGTGGCCATACAACGCTTTATAACGCCATCTAATTTTGGAGCTTACAGAAGCGTGACGCCACAATGTGTGCCAAAAAATTGTCCAACAGAACTCTTGGTGATGGTTCTTCTATGTACGTGTTCTCTTCTCTGAGAGCGGGCCCCGCCAAAAACTTGCACCGAGCCGCTCAATAGCTTAATAATAGCCAATAGTCATAAAGTGATCGCAGGTCACTGACAGGGTAGAGTAGCATGATGTGGCCGTTGCATCCGAGATGCTGGAGTAAGTAGATTCATTGTGTCGTGGGTGTGTGGCAGTGACCCGTGTCGAAAATGCAGCGCCATTTGGAGCAGCTTTATTCGATAAAGTTCTTTTTAATCTAAAAAAAAAAACACTACAGAGACTTTTGGTTTGATTCAAGAGGCCAATAAAGAAGAAGCCATGTCACGTGCGAGCACTTTCAAGTGATACAAGAGGTTGAAAGATGGTACCAGCACTTTAACGACTATGACCGTGCTGGGTGACCTTCAACTAGCTGAACTCAAGAATATTTGGTAAAAGTGCGTGAAATTTTAAATTGATCGTCGTCTTAGTGTTATATTACTTTCCAATGAACTGCGATTGTGTTAGACTACGGTGTTCAAGCTAGTGACAGAAAATTTAAAGATAAGAAAACTCCGTGCAAAACATTTCTGAAAAGTTCTCACGTATGAACAGAAGGCACGGCACAAGGCTGTTTGCGAAGAAATGCTTGCACGTTTGCATGCCCATGCCATTTTTTTAGATAAAGTGGTTACTGATGATGAGATCTGGGTCTACGAGTACGATCCTGAAGCAAAGCGGCAAAGTAAGGAGTGGTCCACCGCTTCATCGCCCAAGTTCAAGAAACTCACAAATATAAAGCTTGTTCATTGTTTCATTTACTGCAAAAGGAGTGATCCACAAAGAGTTTGTTCCTGCCGGATAGACTGTCACAGGTCAGTTTTGCGATGATGTACTCCGTCGTTGGAAGGATTGAGTCCGCCGCGTCCGCCCGGAGATCAAAGACGATTGGGTTTTTCATCACCACAATGTTTCCCCTCACACGTCATTCGTCACCGGCGAAGTTTTAGCCAAATGTAACCAAATTGTAATCTAGCTCCCAGCGAATTCTTTTGTTCCGCCGAATCAAAAGAGACCTGAAAGGGAAGCGATTTGATTCGAATCCAGCGGTCCACGTCTCTTGACAGCCTTCCACACGAAGAGTTCCAGGGATCCTATGAACAATGACAATGACACGAAAAAAAACGCTGGCTGCCGTGTGTAAATAACCACGGGTCATATTTCGAAGACTTCTATTTTACTGTACATGACATGACACCTTCAAATAGGTTACTGCTGCAGTTAAAAACCATAGTTCAAGGACAATTTTGTATCCAGAGTAAAACCAAGATTAAGTATTACTTATTTAATAAAAAAAATATGTTTTTTTTATTTTATGCTACTTAGTTTTCTTATATTTTTTTAAATTTATTTTTTAACGTGTTTAGTAGAATCTTAAATATTTAATATTGTTTGACTGATTAGACAGACTAAAGTTAAAAATAAAGTTAAATCGGTTTCTAAAAAAAAAAACGGGATATTCGAATCGCGGTTTTTTAAACATGCACATTTCAATATTTACAGCTAATCTGCAATGTTTAGAACATTTTTAATTAGTTGCTATAAGTATAAAATTAAATTTGCTCAGTCACATACCTATATATGATATCGATTTAGTCACAATAACCTGTGCTTCATCTATATGTAAATCATAGAAGCTACTATGTAAATCTACTCATGCCATCTATTTTACAAAATTATGATTGTTATATTAATCTACAGCAAAATATTATATCAGGTAACACAGTAATAATAACGGGAACTGAAGTAAATAACAATATTTAGGCTAAATCATAATATATTGACGTAATATTTAGATTTATTATGATCTCAACATTACAAAATATTTATCTATTAGGGGAATGTACCCCCCACATTAAGTATACCTTAGGCATAAATTTGGTATGAAAATATTTGAGATCAATCTTAATAACTACAAAATAAAACAATTTCATCATATTTCAATCATACCTATGGGTCTAACCGTATAGGCATTTTATATTCAATGCATTCAATGGGGTGAATACAGATACTAACAATAAAACTAAATATTCGAATTATTCGCAATTTTTGCAAACAAAAAATAATAATTCTTGCTCAGAACAACTAATGCAACTTTTGTGAGCCCATTTAAGACCAGCAGTGCATTGGTACCATTTATCTGTGGACTTAGTTTTACTGTATTTTTCGCCACAAACCAAACACTCCGAATCCTCATGATAGTTTTCTTTATTCATCCTTTTACCGATACCTTCACCTTTACTTCTTTTTATTTTAGTTACTGATAACGTAGCCTTTTTAGCCAGTTCATTTTTATATGGTGATTCAGTCAAAATTGCTGGTTTTCCTCGACGGACTGACGGTCGCATATTCTTTTTAAAATGAGGAATCCGCATGATATCTTTCGGTGATACAAAACATAGAATTTGAAAACGTTTGTCGTTCTTTAGATGTTCCTGATTGAGGGGACGGAGTTCTTTCTCGAGACAATGGATCCTGAGAGAATTCATTTGTGGTTGGTACCAATTATATTTCTGTAGTCTGCGATGGTGCAAAATCTATAGCTGTAAAAATATTGCGATTTGGGGGGCAAATTCCAGTTTTGGTAAAAGCAGACACTGCATTTTGAATAGTAGCGGCACGATTATAAGCAGTTCCAAACAAAGATGCCATTTGAAATTGGGTGACAACACGCCACGGATGATTATATGCCATAGTTGGACTTCTTGCGAGTAAAATGTGCTCAAAGGCCCCATAAAACTAACATCGAGTGGCTGTAAGCGATGCGTGCAATGAGATGGCAAGCAGAGCGTTATGACACCATGAGCAAGAGCTAACTCAATAGCTTCTAGATTCTTAGTGTGAGTGGTGTGACCATCTAAGACGAGAACCACAGGATTGCTTGGTTTTACATAACCGATTAAGTGACGCATCCATTCAGTGGAAATATGTTTTTGCATCCAACCACTTGGATGGCATAGCTACGGTGCCTGGTGGTGCACCATCCAAAAGCTCACTCTTCATTCGTACTCGAAGAAAAATCATAAGAGGTGGAACATAATGTCCAGCTGCAGAAAAGTAAAGCACTGTCGTTACCAACTGTGCTGTTTCAGCCGAAGCTAGGGCACCAACTTGTATTTTACCATTGACTGATATAATTTTTCCTATTTTTTGAGATACGGAGGTCAATCCAGTTTCGTCCATGTTATAAATTCGCGTGGAATTGAAAGCGTGCTTAGTGTAAAGTACATCTAAAAGATTAAAAAATGATGACACTACAGCTCTATTAAAGTCCATTACTCTTGCAGCTGATGTAGGTTCAGGTGATCTTAGTGACAATTCGGAATGTCGTTTTAAGAACCCACTAACCCAATCTAAGCCAGCAATCCAGTTTCTTTATTAAAAGGATGGTTTAAATTATTTCTTTCAGCTATTTGGAATGCCAAACGTCGCAGATCTGTTTTACTCAATCCAAATAGTGTAGATTCCATAGTTTTGATATGTTGGACTAGCGTACCTTCCAGCTCATCAGTGAAGACGCATTTTACGGTAACAGGGCATTTTCGAAACACTTCGTCTTTGGATTTTCCACATTTGATCTTTTTCGTACGATCTTCTAAGGAACTTTTGGGTACATTATACGTGTGTCACGCTAAAAGATATCCCATTTTACCTTCCATCACCAAATTTATGGGTAAAAGCATGTCTGACTCTAACCATTGCAGCCTACTTGACTTTCTCACATATGTTCATGGTATGTTAACACTAGCACTCTGTAAAAAGTAAAAAAGAATAGAAAGCTATTAAAAAGAGGAATAAAACAAATGCCTACAATACCAACATATAAAAACAATCGGTATGGTACCCTTGTTAGGGTACCCTGTTTCAAACAGGGTACCCTAACAGGTACCCTATTTGAAATTGTAATAACTGACAGGTTAGGTTAACACAATAGCAACAGCTAATACCGTTTTAAAAGGTTAAATATGTATTACTTATTAAGAAATACAACTGTATATGATAGCACATTAGTAAACTTAATGATAACACTTAAAAACATCAAAATATTATTTAACTTACCTTTGTTTTCAATTTTTGTTTATAGACACACGCGCAGATATTTTATAATCACCGGGATTTGGAACTGCACTGAGTAAGCTTTCGCGCGTATTTCCCCACAAGCTAGAACGAGATAGCTATACGCGGAGTAATGAAATGGCAACCATCTGATTTCACCCCCTATCCGGTTTCCCCCTCATTCCCCTACTCGCTATATATCTAACATTATAATTATTAATAGCCTGAACTTCCTGACTAGGAATTTCAATTTGGTTTTCATTAGGTTCGAATTAGACATGCCGGTTTCAGTGTTTAGTGCGAATGAGGCAACCTCAGTAGGCTATTATAATATTTGTAACGCATGTCCGTCTCCCTACCTTATTAGTAAAGTCTGATTTTGTACACATTCGGATGTCACATTTCAACTTTATCACCCCAACTTCTTGAGTCTTGATTCGGCAATTCGAAATTTTAAGTTTTTATTAGGTTCGAATTAGGCAAGCCGAATTTCGTGTTCTATTTTGTTAGGCAACCGTAAAAGGCCCACATAACATTTATAACGTACGTCCATTTCCCTGCCTAATTAGCCAAGTTGAATGTAACACATATTCAGAAACCACAATTACATGTCACGGCTCTAATCTAGTCTCACCTGGGTACGACTCCCTTTTTAATCAGCAAATTGGAAACTACTGTGTTCAAGAATACGGCGTTCAAGCTAGTTACAGGAGATTTGAAGATAAGAAAACTCTTTGCAAAACCTCTCCCAAACCCAAGTTCTCACGGATGAACAGAAAGAACGGCTGTTGAAATGCTTGAACGAAGAAATGCTTGGACATTCGATAACAAATTTTTAGATAAAGTGGTTACTGGTAATGAGATTTGGGTATACGAGTAGGTACCTGAAACAAAGCGGCGATGCGCTCTGTGCAAGTCTCGTGTGGAAAGCATGCTAAATGTTTTCTTTAATTACAAAGGAGTGATTCACAATAAGTTTGTTCCTGCCGGACAGATTGTCACGGGTCGATTTTATGCTGAAGTGCTCCGCCGTTTGATAGATAGAGTCCGTCGCGTCGGCCCGAGATCAAAGACTTGGGTTCTTCACCACGACAATCTTCCCTCTCATACCTCGTCGGCTCGCCCCCACCGGCGAAGTTTTCGCCAAGTTGTGTTACTTAGGTCTCAGCGACTTTTTTTGTTCTACGAATCAAAAGAGATTGGATACAATTTGGAAACCAGGCTAGATGTAACAACCCGAAGTTTGGCCCAATTTAATCTGGCCCAAATTTTAATTTCTCTTTAGGCATACGTTTAGAAACCAGAGTCGGATGACGACTCTAACCGAATACTGAAGTGGTGACAAAGTTCGTTCTATAGGCTATAGCTCATCAAGGAAGCATTAAGATTAATTGAATGGTCAAGGCGTACAATCCGTAGAATGCAGCTAACGTCTTCTTCTTATTATTAATGAGTGTACCCAGTGGTAGGTCAATCCCACCAATACGTCAACGATAGACAATATATACACCATAAGGCAAATGCAGGAGAAAGCATACGAGTTTGATATATCGCTGCACAACCTCTACATAGACTTTAAGCAGGCATTTGATACCGTCAAAAGAAACACGATCCTTGACGATCTACTGATGGTATGAATACCCCGTAAATACGTAAAACTAATAAAAGCTACATTGTCCAAGTCTCGGTTAGAGTAGACAACCAATCCGCCTTTAAAATCGAAATCGGTGTGAGGCAGGGAGATGCTCTGAGCGCCATGATATTCAACCTAACATTAGAGGCATGCATGAGAAAGCTGAATATAATGGGATACATTGGCAACCGATCAACACAGGTTGCTGCATATGCAGATGATGTCAGTTTGACATGTAGAAGCAAAGACGCGCTAAAGGAAGCACTATTGATGTTGGACGATGAAACGCAAAAAAGGGGATTGAAAATAAATGAGTTAAAAACTAAATACATGCAAGTTGGAAGAGAACATCACGATAACAATGACCTTAACTTGAGCGAGTATCGCTCTGAGCAGGTTGAAAGTTGTGTCTACTTGGGAACAGAAATCAACAGAACAAACGTAATAACTAAAGAAACAAGCTCGCGAATACTTAGTGGAAACCGATGCTACGGATACCAAAAACTGATGAAGTCCAAGTTATTGAGTCACAAATTCAAACTTCAAATATACCGAACACTCATAAAACCAGTAGTAACGTACGGATGCGAGGCCTGGACCCTAACCACCGCATAGGAGGACGCGCTACGCATCTTTGAAAATTGCGAGAATTGGGGATTCTTGGGAGATGTTCCGAGGCCAGTTACTCTTGTAGTAGACGAGTACCGTATAGGTCGAAAGTTGAATAACTTCTCGAGCACACAAAGTGCGGAATTCAGAATGTAGACGAACGATATATTCGGCGTAGACAGTTTCTTTCGAAACTGATTATTCGTTTTGTTTGATTTTTAATGCAGAGGGCAAGGGCAGATATTTGATAGTTAAGGACCGGGCGGGCAAACGTCTTGTACGTGTAGAGAAGGGTGTTTATTTTATTGAACTAGCTCCTACCCGGACGCGGGTGCAATAAAGTAGATTCATTCTGGATTCATCATTTTTTTGCAGAGAGAGAGTGCCAATGAATGCCGTGCCAAAGTATGTTATTGCTAGTTGAGGAATTTGTGGTTCGACGTAAATTTTTTTGAAAAATTGTTGGTTGGCTATAACTTTGGCAAGGCCTTTGTGACGAAAATGAGATAATTTGAATTTTTGAGGATTGATCCGGATGCGCCAGAGGTTCTTCCAGTGTTCGAATCCCGATTCTGCTTGGAAATGCACGATCGTCTCATGAGATCGTCTCGTCTCTATCAGAAGTAGAAGTTTAGAACATCTCCATGTGCAGTTTTCTGTTGAGCGGTATGTGCACCACACAGCGGAGTTTATGGTATAGGGTGCTATTGTTTAAGCAGGTCTCACAATCAGTTGTTATTTATCGGAGGCAATATGAATGCCCAACGATATATTGATGAAGTGGTAGAACCCCATATTCTTCCATTCCTCTAGGAGCTGGAGGACCCGATTTTTCAAAAGGATAATGCCCGTCCCCACATTGCAAGGCATTTTATGGAGCGCTTCGAAGAGGTTTACATTAATATCTTGCCGTGACCACCTAGATCTCCCGACCTTTCGCCCATCGAACATTTGTTGTACACGATGTGTAGAAGACTCAAGCTATTAGCCCATCGTCTACAGCAGGGATTCCCAAATTTTTCCTGGGCGGGCCAATTTGGTATTTCTCAAATTTCTGGCGGGCCAAAAACGTATTACCTTGTAATTTCAAATTTAAGTCATTCATAACACCAATTACGTCTACTAGAAATGTCAACTCGTATAACCAGTTAATATTATGCAATGAGATATCGATTTTTTCCAGTGAAAAACTTTGTAATTTCTTTTCTTAAACCAAAAAACAATTTTATATTTAATAAAGTTAATAAAGACGGAACAAGGCTTGTGTTGTGTTGTATGGCAAGGCAAATGTTGTATGGTTTTAGCAATAAAAAAAATTTTATGTTTGTCCTTTTGAAAGCCATCGAACTTTTGAAAAATATATAACGTCTCAAAATGGCTGATTCTTCTAAGATAGTTTCAAATTGGCGGTGATTGACAGCATGTTTTTTGATAAATTAACTGTATTAACATCATTCATAACTTTGTAATTTATCGGTATACTCTAACAATACCGATAAATTACATCATTTTTAAATGTATTAACCCTTATTTGTGGCCCATCTTAGATGGAGCATCATCTCTAGTTACTC
Source organism: Phosphuga atrata (assembly GCA_944588485.1). NCBI lineage: Eukaryota > Metazoa > Arthropoda > Insecta > Coleoptera > Silphidae > Phosphuga > Phosphuga atrata. The sequence goes on from OX155898.1 coordinate 33,058,574, forward strand.
CTACCAAATTGTTCCAATTAACCCTCCGTTTGGCGCATGAGTCCAGCCAGACCCTTTGCGATATCATTTGTTTTTTTCAATATAATTTAAATTGAGCTATCAACTTAAATTTCCTTGACTTTTCCTAAAATTTCATTAGCTCTCATTTAAAAGAAAACATAGAAGGGTACATGCCATACAAGGGTAATTACAAGCATATGTATTTGAATATATTTCGGTTTGGTACACGTGGTCTGTCTGGACCCATATATATTTTATATGAAATAAAATGTATTTTGAAAATTTTACTGTGGTTTTTTAGTTCCTCTATATCTCACGCCAGCCCGAGCCGTGCCCTCGAGCTTTTGTCTTACTCGTATATCGTCCTTTGATCTATCTAGCGCGCGAGCCACGTGTTGGGCCAGTGGGCCAGAATTTGTGTATAATACGCGATTACGTAGACAAAGTTTGGACACAGGGTCATACTGATTTTCATTCATGATTGGCAGCGGCCTTATCTAACGAAATTCAACGTAATCCTAGAGAAGAGATTGGTGAAAATGTTGAACATGATCAACTCAGAGACGATGACGAGGATAATTATATGGATTATGTACCTGAAGAAGATGCGTCTGATATTGAGGAGGACTTGGTAATCGAACCAAAAGAAATTCTAGATAGTGGCGAAGAAGAAGAAATAAAGGGAGAACATTCTAAAAATCAACAAGCTGCAACTGATGACTTTTTCTTTGTCAAAGATGGTACAAAATGGAACATAAATGAATCAGCTGCTGTTCGTTTGTGTCATTACAATATTTTGCGTTTTCGAGGCTTTTTTTAATATGTTGTAAAGACCTGGTAAAAACCTGAGAATTGCCCATAAGGGAAAGCCACTAAGAATAAGAAAAAAAAAATCATAAAATTTCAGTAACTCTACGAATAAATATTAAGAGTTGTGCCGAATCGCATATATCGATACTTTCGTCCGAAGCAATGAAAAAAGCAGGTTTTCAAATTTATTCTAACATCCTCATCAATATCTTCTATATTTACGGGAAGTGGTCATTTTCAAGCAACAAATATCTTTGAATATTGACTTTTATCTGGCCACACTATGTCGACAACTTTTAGCATACAATTTAAAAAAAATATTCTTCTAAAAATGGTTTACAATGTTTGGCAATTTCTAGGTTTTCAAAACGGAAGATTCATTTTGTTTAATCAGATTTTTCAATATCAATTTCTGGCCACTGAAGGAATTTCTTAGTTCGTAGTGTCGTTCTGTATCTATATGTGTAAACACTTTTTTACCGTTATGAACCTATTACCTATTTTACTTTTATTTTTTATTATTTTAATAAAAATATAAATCATGGCATCGACATCGCGGGCCACAATCACAAGGTTCGCGGGCCGCATTTTGCCCGCGGGCCGCACTTTGGGAATTCTTGCTCTACAGTCACTAGAAGCTCTACGGCAGGGGTTCGCAAAGTTTTTCTTAGGCGGGCCAATTTAATATTACCGAAATTTTTGGGGGGCCAAAAAAAACGGAATAAAATTAAAACAATAACCACATTTTTTTTTAATATATTTAACTATTTCTTATTTTTTTTATAAGTATACTAAATTTAATATAAATATAAATCTTTAATTATATATTTATTAAAACAAAAAAATAGCACGTGATTAATGGACATACATACCCCTGGTATGTCCTTCGAATGTATTCTTAATACAGCTTGTAAATGATTATCACTCAATTTTGATCTTAATTTCGACTTATTTATGCTCATAATTGAAAAAGTTTTTTCGAAAATATATGTGCTCCCAAATAATGAAAACATTTGTGGAGCATGTTTTTGTATTTTCGGATAATTCACGCATGAATCCTTTATAAAAATCAATTAACTTCAATTAACAAATAAGGAATTGTTTCAATAAGAATTCTTAGCATCGATATTTTCCTGTAATTCTATCAAATCAAATTGCATGTCTTAAATAATTAACAGTTCTGTATCTATTTTAGACTACTATATTATATTCATGTACAAATGTGTATTAACTAGACTAGACATACTAAAATAATTTTTTAAATATAAACTAAACAACATTTTATTAATACAAATGCTTATGGTTAAGGCTCTGTATGATTTTTTTTTTAATTTTTAAATATTTTATTGTATCTTATTTGTAATATTTATTATTTATTTCACGTTTTACTTATTTATTTTTAATAAAAAAATAATATATCGTATCGATATCGCGGGCCAAATTCACGGGCTTCGCGGGACGCATTTGGCCCGCGGGCCGCACTTTGGGAACCCCTGCTCTACGGCATAAACTGCAGATTGTCTGGGATGCAATACCTCAGGGAGAAATCGACAACCTGGTGCAATCCATGCTCAGAAGGGTGCAGGAGTATGAAACTAATAGTGGTGGTATCAAACACATTATTAATAAAAAAATCTGATATCTTTTCTTTAATTTCTTTGAAATTTTAAGCAATTGCTATAATTATTATAGTATATAATAAATAATCTTATTAGTAAGGCATTTCTGCCAAGTTCCTTCCCAAAATTCCTACCTCTTAGTGTTGCATTTTCGTGTGATAGATTATATATTAAAGCAATTAGTATTATAAATTATTGAATATTTTAACTTTATAACATATTATTAGTAATAACGATGACCTATTGCCAGAAAGACGCCCAAATGCAAAAATGTCCAAAATATGAAACTTTTCAGGACATAAAAAAACTGATCTTCACTAATTGGCTAAATAGCACATTTATTTTGTTTTCAATGCTTTTTAGAGAAATATTATATCAATAACATTGCCTAGTTAGTATAACATTCCATTATTGAAGCAACAGTTTTACTCTTGCGCATTTTAATGCAGGAAATAAAACAGTCAACGACATATGGCTTGCGGTTTAGAAATCGTCATAAGGAAAACACTTTAGGACACCGGGATTGTTTTAAGACCTGCGGGGTAATGAGATGAATACAGATACATATAAGTAAGTTTTTTTTATAATTTCTATATATATATATATATATATATATATATATATATATATATATATATATATATATATATATATATATATATATATATATATATATATATATATATATATATATATATATATATATATATATATATGTATAAATTATAAAATATAAATATATTCAGCCTTCTTCAGCCTATTCGATTTATCCCTCATCAGTACAGCTTTGCTTCCATGAACAATAATTTGTAAACCACTTACTTGAAAACCCATGTGGCGTTTAGGGTTAGATGTTTATAATTTTCACATTTTGTGAGAGAGACATGAACTTAGCAGTTATTGGTTATTGGTTGAACTGATAAGATAGAATTGGTGAAACCATCCTATATATAATCATACAAACTTAAAACACAGTCTGAATATATAAATATATTCAGCCTTTCCGAAGCTCTATAACAATTATTGAGTCTTTTTAGGACTACCAAAACAAATCTCACATGGATTTTGGAAGTTATTTTACAGCTAAGTTATTTTATCAGTCCACCTTCGTGGTACTCAACAAAAACCATAAAAATAACGTTGTTTTTAAGATCATGTCTTTCCGATACCTTAAGTGGATAGCCATCCGAAGGTGGACTGAAAAATAACTTACAGATTTCATGTGAGATTTGTTTTGCCAGTCCTAAAAAGACTCAATAATTGTTATAGTGCTCCGGAAAGGCTGAATATATTTATATATTTAGGCTGTGTTCCATTTGTTTTAAGTTTTTTTTTTTTAAATCAATCACTTACACATGTGCTTTTTCAAATTACAAAACGATTGATATACAATTTAGATATGAGTTCCAATAAAATTGATGCTAATGAAATATCCGAATATACAGAAACTTTTTAAAAATGTACCCCTTCCATCAAGGTAAGACATGTATATGCTATGGAAAAGGGGACAAACTGATTTAATTGATTTTATACATGGTTTCTGCTAAGTTGTATTATAAATATGTATTTTTTTTAAATGAATAACTATACTGATTTTTTACGACATTTATGACATTTTTATCAAACATTTTGGCGGTAATATATTATAACTTTCTTTACAAATAACTGTTTCCAGTCTTGCTTATATAAGACAATTCGCTCCAATAAAAGAAATACGTTAGAAAAGAAGTTCATATTTCTTGCATGAAAACATCGGACACCCATTCCATATAACCATCAAATAAAATAAAGAGGTGCTCAGTGTTCGATATATTGATATATGTAGCATTTCAAGCACTAGGTCAGTTATTGTGAAGTGAACTGCGATAGGTAATCAATATCAGGTCAGATTTAGTTTATACCATTCCAGAAATAGCTCATATAATTTAGGAATGTAAATAAACGCAATATGCAGTCGTGGATTGGATGAAACGAATATGGAATTTGTTTATTGATTATCGACATCTTGCTTCAAAAATGTATGAAAAGAATAAATTTGCTCTTAAAATTACTTAAATATTTGAATTATTTAGTAAATAAATGGTATTAGGAAACTATAGTTTTATCTTAAACTTGCGTGTATAGAAATCGGCCCACTGCAAACTTTTTACTGTAACTATTTTTTTTTTCTATTTATGAGAACTATTTATGAGATAAAATAAAGATTTAAATTTATTTTGGTTTCTTTTGTTTAAGATAGTAAAATTAACTCATTACTGGTTACCATTAACTCATTACCTATTAACTGGTTATTGAAAATTATCTAATAACACTTAATTTTTAATAATGGGTATGACCCCTTCTTGCTCTAATAACATCTCTCATACGATTAGGCATAGATCTAATGAGGTTCGTTATATTTTTTTGTGAAATGTTAAGCCACCCTTATTCTACTGAAACAATAAGCTCTGAGAACGATATTGGGGCACGATGCCTAGCTTGAATTCTTCATTTAAGCTCATCACATAAATGTTCTAATAATTTAGCCGGGACTGCATGCTGGCCACTCCGCGATTCGAAAACCGATTTCTGTAATGTAATCTTGCACGATTCTTGCCATGTGTGACTTTGGATTGTCATGCATAAAGATATATTCTTCTGCAATGTAGTCTACGTAAGGTACCACATGAATTGCTAAAATCTCCTCGATGTACCTAGCACCCGTTAAACCTCTTCCGTGACCACGAGCGCCCTCGATGAAAGCAGCGTCGGTCCGTCCTCCTATAGAAATTGCACCCCAGATCATGCAGAAACCACCTCTATAAGCAAGCAGTCGGCTCTTCAAAGCAGCATTCTGCAAATCGCTCCCTTAGTCTCCGGTACACTTTTCTTTTTCGGTCGCTAACATACAGGAATATTCTGGTCTCATCTGAGAACAGAACATACCCCAATGTTCCAACGTACAATTTAAATATTCCCTTGCAAAACACAGGCGTGATTAACGATGAACTGGGGTAAGTTTTTGACAAACTGCATTTGTCTGAGGGGTCAAGTTACTTTCTTGCAGTCTTCGTCGTACTGCCTACTGATAACCACTCTTCGTAGTTCACTGAGCTAAACAGTATTGAGGTTACTTTTGACGACGACGATTTCTTAATAATGTTGACACAATTAATCGGTCATCCCTAGCCGTTTTAAATCTAATTCTGCCTGTACCAGGTCATCTATGAAAAGATCAAGTCTCCCCAAAACGTTTGAACACTCTTCGATCCGCGGCGCGTGTTCATTTGACAAGCAACAGCTCGCTGGCTAACAATAAGTTCATTTTCGATTAGAACAAAAACTTGGGCTTTTTGCGTTGTAGTAGACATTGAACCAACATTCTCGAAAACTAATGGCATATGGCAACGAATAATGTGCAATTTTCAAAAAAGTTTGTTATTCTCGTTATAAGTACCACATAAATACGTTCTATACGCTTATAATCGATAAGCATTTTTGATAAATTTAAGCACATATTAAAGCATATTAAATTTTCTCTCAAACGGAATTTTGCCTTATTATATCTCATAAATAGTTTTTCAAAAAACAGTTTTTTTAGTTTTAAATAAAAGTCAAACAGTGGGTCGATTTCTATGCAAGCAAGTTTAAGTTTAGTATAAATTTTGGTATTATAACAAATGTTTACTTTTCTTCTTTATTATTTATAATGTAAAAACATTTGCTAAATTTACATTTGGTGACAGATTATTCTATATTAATATTGAAACAAAACCGTGCATTAAAAAAAATGTTAAAAAATGCATAACTACATCCGGCGATGCAAATTTATTGATACATGCTCTCGAAAGCATAATTTCCCCATTTGATATGTTTACAGTTTGCAAATAGAAGTATTAATGGGTCTTCCAGTACGAAGTTTCATTTTTAATAGCCCGCCATTATAGCAATTGTCATGAGTTAACCTGTAACTACTTTACAGATGACAAGTAAAAACTACGCCAATAATAAAAATTGAACGATATACGCTTGAACAACGCATTAACACTAAAATACTGAAAATTTCGCGGTTACAGTTCGCAAAACTAAAGCATTTTAGGTTCGTTGTGTAGCACCTTCTCGGCCAGCAATTGTGAAACTCTTGGAAAAGTTTGACCTGTTGGGACTATAGTGATATGAAGAACAGAACTCGTACACGCCTGAGAATATTGCTGTTGTAATCCATCTCTCTCTTAGTTCCTGTTTCCCCCAGTGGGGCATAGGGCTTCTACCAATTGTCGCCATCTGACTCTATATCGAGCCACGACCTTCAACTCATTCCACGATTTGCCGGTGGAGGTGATTTCGGCTTCAATTGTGCGTCGCCATGTTGTTTTTGGCCTTCCTCTCTTTCGCTTACTGCCTTGGGCCGGTTACGCCGTTTACTTGTATGCCCCTGCTAGTGGTAGCGCCAATCCGCATATCCTCGGCTTTTTTGGTGTTTATGTGCAGGCCTATCTCTTCAGCTTCTTGTTGTAGCTTAGCTGTTTTGTCCATCATGTCGGTGAGTGTATGGGACATGAGGCAGATATCATCGGCGTAGTCGATATCTTCTAGCCTGCTTGATAGTCCCCAGCGTATTCTTCGAGGCTGTATTGCAACGCTCGTCATGACCTCGTCTAGTACTATTAGCAATAAAAGCGGGGACAACAAGCAACCCTGTCGGACATCAGCAGACACTTTTACCGCTTCTGAGAGATTCCCTTCGTGTACCACGTTGCAAGAGTAGTCCGCATACGATGCTTTTATGATGTTTACTATTTTGGGTGGGACGCCTCTCCGGTCTAAAGCCGCCCAAATGCTTTCCCATTTAATAGTATCAAAAGCTTTTTGAAAGTCTACGAATAATAGAAATGCCGTGGTTTGCCATTCTACTGCTTGCTCTGTTATAATCCGCAACATATTGATTTGGTCTACGCAGGATCTTCCCGGCTTGAAACCAGCATGTTCTTCTCTCAACTTAGGTTCAATTGCTTTGCTCATTCGGGTGAGTATTATTTTGCAGAGTATTTTCGATGCAGTTGTTAATAGCGTTATGCCTCTCCAGTTGTTGCTTTCGCTCAGGTCTTCTTTTTTTGGGGAGCTTTATCAGAAGGCCATTGTTCCATTCTTTCGCTAGTGTTTAGGACACCCAGATTTTATTTATTAGAGGTGCCAGCATTTCGGTCGTGGTCATGCAGTTAGCTTTCATCATTTCGGATGTGATGTTGTCGATGCCTGGACTTTTCCCGTCCTTTAGTTCCTTAATGGCCTTGCTAAATTCTGCTCTGGTTTGAGGTTTTGTGTCTATGTTTAATTGTGTCCGTGTTGCATGATGGTTTGCGTTGTTGTTTTGTTCTTGAGTTATTCATGTGAGTATCTCCTGGAAATGTTCCTGCCATCTATTGAGTTATTCTTCTTTTGTAACCAGTAGCTTCCCATCTTTTGATTTTATTGGCTTTGTTTTTGTAGTTTTCTTGTTCGACAGCAGCTTGGTGGATTTATACAATTTTCTCACGTTATTTTGGTTAGCTTTGGTTATTTTGGTTGATTATTGTCCACCCACGTTCTTTTATCCGATCTTACACTCCGCTTGATGTTAAGTCGGGCCTGCTTATAATCGTTGTAATCCATAGTATTGAGGAAAACCCAGGTTTGTCTATTTCTCATCGATCTTTGGAATTGGTTATTCTTTCCTCTTCTTTGAGTTCCCTCCTATAGGAGATTGGACTTTACTTTAGCTGTTTGGTTTCACTAGAGGTTAGAGATCATTCTCATGTCTCTACTATCGATGTTTTTTCTCTTTAGTATCTCTAGTAGTATGGTATATTGGACCCTTTCAAAAGCTCTCTGGAAGTCGATGTAGAGTAGCAGATGTAAATTTCGTGGTTCAGGTCTAGACATCTTTGTAGCAACACATTCAATCTAAAGAGTGCTTCTCTGGTTCTCATACCTTCCCTAAAAGGCATCTGCGTGTCGCCAATGTCTTCTTCTAGTTTTTAGTATATTCGATTGTGTATTACCTTTATGAAGATCTTCAAGGTGTGGCTTTTTCAGGGCAATAATCCTGTAGTCTGAATATTCTTTGGCTCTGTTCTTTTTTGGTAGTGTCACGAATGTTGAAGATAGCCATTCTTTTGAAATAACACCCATCTCGTATATATTATTAAACAGATTCAGTAAAACGTCAATGGAATCTTCGTTAATAAGTTTTATCAACTCAGCTTTATCAACTTTTAAACTTCAGTTAACATAAGAACTCACGTCTACCGACCATCAACAACGTCGTAGCTTTGCTGATTGGGTCCTTGAAATGCATCAAACTGATTCGGTACTTTATCGAAAAATCATCTTGAGTGATGAGGCCCATTTTTACCTTGGAGCGTACGTTAACAAGCAGAATTGTCGCATTGGGGCTCGGAAACCCCAGGAATAATTATTGAAATGCCATAAAATGGAACCAAACCTCTCCATCCTCACCGTATGACCTCGAGGTTTGGTGTCTTTTTTGGTCTGGGGCGTTCATTGGACCTTACTTTTTCAAAAATAGGGCTGGTGCAACTGTTACGGTGAATGGATTGCGCTATCGAAAGATGATTAATGATTTTGTATGGCCGTAATTGTAATATATTGATGTGGAGGACGGTTATTTTCAATAACGATACCATCACTCTTTTGCGTGAAAAGTTTCCCGATCGTGTGATTTTTCGAAGAGGCCATCACAATTGGCCACCGAGATCTTGCGATTTAACACCTCTAGACTTTATCCTTTGTGGCAACATGAAAGATAAGGTCTATGCGGATGAGCCACAATAGATCTCCACAATAGAGAATTCAAGTTCTCAAAAATAGAATTCGTGAAGTAATCGAGGACATACAGCCGCAATTGTGCGAGTTAGTGACGGAAAATTTCATGAAAAGAATATGGTCCTGCAAGCGTAGCTGTGGCGTCCATTTGGCTAATATTGTTTTCCATTATAAATGGCATACCTGGCCTCTTGTTTACACTTAAATAAATATCCGATGATTTCGCTTAAAAATACTCCTTTTTTTTAATATGAAAAATAAACCTCTCATTGGAAGACCCTATATTAATTATGACGTAATTTTTTATTTTTTTAGAAATTAGTTAAGTATTAAAATAAATAAACAAAAACAAATAAACCCATGGCGCTACAGCCCAAGACGGGCCTTGGCCTCCTCCCACAGCCTACATTCGTGTTTGGTTTCTTGATCTTAGACACAAGTAGCCCTTAGACACATTGGAGTTCTTACAGTTTTTACACGTGGATGGCGAGTCACTAATCGGGGGGATTTCGAGGCAGATTTTAACTGCGATGACTTTGCCAGAGCCATCTACAGGAGAACGGTGGCTGCTGGCTTATTTTTCACAATGTCCAGGATTTGAACCCGGGACTTGCGGCCCCGAAGTCTGACACCTTGACTAATAAACCACCGTCTCAAAGTTAAATTAAATAATTAGTGTGAAACACGAAACATGTCCCAATCTGTTATAAAATTGGTATAGCATAGAGAGCTTGCCTTTGAGTAATTTAAATAGCCAAATAATGAAATATCCTCTACCAGTTAAAGGATTTTGAAAATACATCGAATTATAATGTAACAAACACACCACAACGGCTATATCTTATTGATCTCATTGATTAGTAACAATAATCTTGGTTAGACAATTTCTCAAATTGTAGACCAATATATTTCCTACATTTTTAAAGAATATAATTTCATTTCATCTTATCTCAATATTTGTCAATTTATCCAACTATCACAAATATTCAAATAATTGTTTTGGGATCTTCTGAACGAGTTATTTCAATTAAAGGCAGTTTTTGCTGCAATGCCAATAATCTCGTTATGAAAACAAGTACGTTCTAAAAAGTTTCTGTGAAATGAATCAGATTAGAAGTTTATTCGATTTACACAAACTATCATATATGCTTCGATGGAGGTTAAAAAAATAGTTAAAGCTTAATTTAAATTTACATCTATCGAGTTAACGTACAATCAATTATATTAGTCACTGAATACGGATTTTCTTTTCCCTCTTGAATGCGTACTTTTGTTAAATCTATCGAAAATAAATTTCACGGTTTCATCGTGTTCAATCATTTTCTGTTTTTATAAATTTTCATTCAAGTAAACATGCTATATTCGAAATTAAACTTTTATGAATGCCTATTAACCTGACAACTTTCTTATTATTTCAGCGGGACGATATAAATGAAACGCGGCAAGAGGAAGATCCACCATGTCAATGGCAATGCGAGTTGACTAATGAAGCTGGTTACGTGGTTTACTCCGCTCTGGGCTCATTCTACATCCCAATGTTCGTGATGTTATTCTTCTATTGGAGGATTTATAAGGCTGCAGTACGTACTACGAGGGCCATCAACCAGGGATTCAGAACGACGAAAGGTAATACACCTGGATGAATTTGTAATTGCGCGTTCGTGATTATTCTTTGCGAACGACCCCATTCAATAATTCATCGTTTTAAAGTTGTTGTACGCCGTTTTATTATCTCGTAGCGCATGTGGGACTAATGCCATCGTTATATTTAACGGTTATGACTGAGAATACTTTTTCTGAATATATAAACTTAACAATAAAATTTAACATTTTTCATATCATTGCTATAATGTCATAGAACAATGTGGCCTTTATAGGTATTGTATAGTAAATATTGTGAAAAATACAATATTATTATTATATTATAAGTGGTTTTTATTAAAAATTGTTAGCGCTTAAAAAATGGTTTATAGAAATAAAAAAGTGTTCTACAAAAAATAAAAATATGCCTTAAAAAATATATATGCTCTAAAATCTGAAATAAAGTTAATGAAAAATTCTTAAACTCCCCTAAATTTATAACATACATTTTATTCACCATTTCAAGATCTTTTCTATACAAACAACAACAGCGATAACATGAATTCAAAAGAAGAATATTGAGTTTAGGATTAAAATTATTATTAGTCGATCACATAGAATTTTTTTTTAAATTTAGGTTACAATAAATGACAAACATCTCAATTAAGTTCTCGAAAAGAAACTTTGCCTGTTTGGTTCTAAGACATTTTTATACATGGAAAAACTGTATTCCATATCAACCAAAGTTATTGGCGCAAATATAAATGCCATTACTTCACTAATATTATATTTACTGTATATTGTTTTAGAAGCTCTAGACAAACTTATCGAAATTTCCTTCATAATGGAAGAAAAAACATTATTTTTGTAATAACTGTAATAACAATTTTTTTTCGTTTATGGCGTTAATTACATTCCAAGCATGTTTTACAACCTCAAATGTTTAGCAAGCGGTAGCCCAGACGTTTCAAGCCAATTTATTGATGCGCTAAAGCAGGGGTCCCAAAACTACGGCCCGAGGGCCACATCCGGCCCGCGGACAGATTTTGTCCGGCCCGCGGAGAGCTAGCATACTTGAAAACTCCTTTTAGAGAACATATTTTTTATAGCAAATTAAATTTAGTTTACTGAAGTATTCTAATTTTATGTTGAATAATTATTAATATGACATCTACATTGATATGGTCATGGGCTAACTACTCATAACATTGTTGTAGGCTTATTGTTATTGTTTTTGAGATAAGTTGGATAAAGAAACACAGAATTGTAATGAGTAAAGACAGGTATAATATGCAGAAAATTTAACTTCAGTATATAATAACTAACAAATTATTGAAATGAATCCAACTACATTTTATACATTTTAAATAAAAACATAACTTATAACAAGCATAATGACATATGAAATACTAATGAGATTTATGTAATTGAGATTTTCTACTGACAATAGTTTGTAGTTGTGGACTAATTTTACTTGTACCAATTATTAAAAGAGATTTAAGATGCTCATCAGTTAACTTAGATGTGTAAACATTTGTTGTGTTCTTCATTTTGGAGAAGGTCTTCTCACAAAAATAAGTAGTACCAAAAACAGAAAATAGCCCACGAGCAAATTTATGCAAATTATCAAATTGTGTCAGTGGAAGACTCTTATAAAATTCCAACAAAGATGAGCTTTGATATTTGTTCTTAATTATATCACTGCACTGTAGATCAATCATTTCCATTTGAAGTTCCGGGGCTAGGGTTTCAATGTCAGTATCAAAAGGATTCTGAGAAATCTTAATTTGATTCGCAATGGCATCAAAGTCCGAGAAACGAGTATCAAAATTTATATTCAAAGCACTCAAAATTTCGATTGCAAAATCGATAGGAAACTCAGTCTCAGTGGTGTGGCTGAATATTTCACATGTTTTAAAATGTGAAAAACATTTACTTCGTAGTTGTGATTGAAACAGTATCAATTTCTTCCGGAATGATTTGATATTAGTGTATAAATCAGGTTTTCTCCTTGCAATCTCAAATTCAGTTCGTTCACATGTTTTGTCAAATCAACATAGAATGCTAACTTCCACAGCCATGCGTTGTTTTGTAATTCAGTAAGAGGGCGATGCTTTTCATTCAAAAAAATTTCGATCACTGCTCGAAGTTCAAAAAAGCGCTGAAGGACTTTCCCACAACTAAGCCAACGTACGGCAGTATGATAAGGTAAGTAATTTTCTCCAATCTCTTCAATAAATTGTCGGAATTGTCGGTGATTCAGCCCAAAAGATCTGATAAAATTAACAGTTGATATGACCGGTTTTAGAACTTCAGACATATCCAAACATTTTCCGCACAAAGACTGTTGATGAATGATACAATGTAAGACTAATGGTTTTGAACCACCGTCATTTTCTACAGCCTTTGACACAAGAGCGATCACTCCTTTATCTTTCCCACTCATGTTTTTGCCTCCATCAGTTGTAATATATTTCCAAGTTTTTCCATCGAAGGTTCTTTTGATTAATGGCCATTTCAACTCCTTTAAAAATATCTGTACCAGTAGTTGTGCCATGAATACTATACATATCAAGAAGTTCTTCATGCACTTCATAGCTTTTATCTACTCCTCGAATATAAATCAACACCTGAGCAGTATCTGACACATCCGTTGACTTATCCAAGGCCAAAGAAAACCACTCAACATGTCCATTTTTGTCGAACAGTTGAGAGGATATATTTTCAGCGATGTTTTCTACCCTCCGAGCTACAGTGTTTGCTGACATACTGACAGTTTTTAATAAATTTACCTTTTCAGGGCACATTTCTTCGGCTACTGCAATTATGCATTCTTTGATCATTTCTCCATCGGTGAATGGTTTTCCACGTTTTGCAATTTTAAGAGCCACACGAAAGCTGGCACGAGTTGCAGCCTCTTGTTCAGATTTGAGTTTTGTAAATGAAGATTGCTGCGATTTCAATCCGCGCTTCATAGTTTCGAATTTTTCTGTCCGCAAACTTCCTGTATATTTTGAGTAATTTTGAAAATGTTTTGTTTCATAATGACGTTTAATGTTATATTCCTTGAGAACGGCTATGCTTTCATTGCAAATTAAACATAGCGCCTTGTTACTGGACCCAATTACGAAATACTGAATGTTCCACTGATCTTTGAATTTTCTGCATTCACTATCAATTTTTCGCTTCTTTTCCATACTACTAAATCACACACAAAAGCACCAATTCAAATCAAAATACTGTTACAAAGATGTCTTAAACTTAAACACGCACAAACACGTTTTAAGGAGGTACGCACTATTTTAGACACCAGAACTTTCTCGAACCAACGAGATTATTCTGTACGTGCTATTAGCGCCATCTGTTAGCGATAGAAGGTACTATCTATTTTCGTTTGTGTCCACCAGATGTCGTGTCACGTTACTCCTCATGGCTCGTACTCTACGACTAATCTAGAAATTACAGATGACAGGAAAATTAATAATATGCAGTGTTGCCGTTTTGCAGACTTTAGTCCGATTTGCAGCCTTTTTTAAACGTTGCGTACTTTGCGGACTTTTTTTTCATCCGTGGACTATTTCACTTTTTACCACCGGCAACAATGATAATATGGTTTTGGCCCTCGGAACTTACTGGAGTAATCAGTATGGCCCTAAGGCTGGACAGTTTGGAGACCCCTGTGCTAAAGAATCCGTAATATTAGGCAATGAAAATTTTATTTTTTATTAGTCATGCGGGATAAGTACTATCTTTGGCGCCCGTTTTTAGTGCGACAAATAGCTGTGTATCAACTCAATTATTACCACAAAACTTAAACGTAAATATTCAATAAAAATCGCTAAGTTATATTTATATCAAAACAATTGGATAAATAAAATAGACACAATCAAAACCTTAATTTTAAAAAAGTGACGTGAAGTGACTTTTCTTTTCATTACGAAATAAAAAATTAAAATTAAAGAAAACATTTTAAAATGAGTGTAAATTCAATGGCGATACCGGAGACTGATGAGCGTTCTTATGACGAATCCACACCACCGGCGACAATTGAAAATGCAAATTCTTCATTGTATAAGATACATAAGATACGACCGTCTCGTATGAGTAATAAAAAATATTATCTGCAACTCGTGCTGTTTTGTCAATTGCCCTCTCGAGCGAATAAGCAGTGCGCGCCACTACGTTGGTGCGACCAATTTCCGCCTCGTGGGCAATTGACAACTTACCGCCCTAGTAGCACAACGTGCTATTACCGTCACTTAGTAGCATTGAAATTCTAATCAAGTCAGCCACTGTTTCGTGAAACACTTACACAATTCTTTTGAAGTTGGTGGCATAGTAGACGGCAGTATCAATCCATGTTCCACATGCAGTAGTTATTGGTTGCGGAGGTAGTGGTAGGCCCATTTTTTTTTTAATTTGAATTTAATTAGTCATAATAATATGTACTAAAAATACGCAGTTATTTCGAAAAAAATCTTCTCGTGGCCAGCAGTCTACGGAATAACGAAGAGGGCTCTAAATTCATAATTTTGTGGGAAACTGGGATTCATTTCTGACTAGTCTATTTCTTTATCAGTAAAATGCGAAAAAAATTGCCGTAGTATATTTTTGGTTGCCCGGGTGATGACATACTAAATGTTATAAAATAATATATTTTGTAACTAGGGCGGAAAGTTGTCAATATCACGCTAGAGCAAAATGGGGCGCACGAACGAAGTGGGTGCGCACATTCGCTCTAGAAGCAATTGACAATACCACTCGTGTTACAAACAATATTTTTATTATTCATGCATATCTTACGTTTGGGATCCAGGGGTAATAAAAAAAAATGGAATAAAAAATGAAAAATTTTCTTTTTCAATTGTCTCCAGTGGTGTGGATTCGTCATAGGAACTATCCTCAGTCACCGGTATCACCATGTCATTTACACTCGTTTTAAAACGTTTTCTTTATTTTTTTTTATTATTTTGTAATGAAAAAAATTCTGACACTTCTCGTCACTTTTCTAATATCGAAGAACTAATTGTGTTCATTTCATTTTTATTTTTTTGTATTTTTTTAATTGTTACCTAGCGATATTGAATATTTGCGTGCGTTACCCAGGTTATGTGGAAAGACAATTCCATGTGGCATTTCTCGTATTAAAAACGTGAGTCAGGAAGTACTTTCCACGCATGAGTAACAAAAAATAAATTATATACATTCAAAAGGTCAGAACAAGGATTCAGCAAATACAATTTAAATAAGTTGAAAATAGTTGGCTCTTGCAATTATGTTTAATACGATTGTAATTTTGTTTTCATATAGTACTGGTAATTTAAAATAATTTATTTGAATACCGATGTGAAGCCAGCAATAATCTCCAGCAATAAAAAATGAAGTAATTTTTCATTTTAAAAGGCTATAACTTTCCTAGTACTGTGGATTTTAATTTTTAAATTGATTTTGGATATAAGTAGAAAGGTTCTTCTCCTAGTATTGACGGAAAATGTGAGAAATATTTAAGTTTACTGCAAATTGTTGGTCTAGCAATAAAACATTGTTATGCCGCACAACCGCAGTTCTTAGCCTATGGGTCGCTAAGCATATTTCTTGGGTCGCGCAAAGATGATCCAAGAAAGTTTTTTTCCCAAATTATATAAACTATGTAACAGCATATCTTTTGCATATTAATTCTTACTTTTAATATTGGCGAGCAGTGATTCTGCTTTATCATTAGTTCTATTATGGAAATCACTCAAATATATCTTATTCGATCAAAAAGTGAATTCTGAGAGCCAGCTTCATATTCGACTCTTCATTTGTAGGAAACTACCAACTTCTATAATTGTATCTCCCACCTTGACACTTTTTGATTGGGTACACTTCACGGCAGTACGCATAAATACATATAAACTAGGCATAACTCGTTCCATTATCAGGCTACAATGTATATTACACAGTAAAATTTTAATCATCTGAATAATGGAAAAACATGAATACAAGAAGGAAGCATTTTTTAAATTAGGTCTTACCTGCATTATTATAGCCGAGGAAACAAGCTGCAATGCGTGTTGTGTAGTGAAATATTCAATAATGAATTTATGAATCCAAACAAACTTAAAAGACACTTTGACGCAAAAAACATATAACTTTTTCAATTAAGGGTAAAGATTGAGGTTTTTCAAAAGAAAATAAGACCAATCAAAAAGACAGCTGGAAATGCATACATTTGGATGCAATAAGTAGTAGTTGTTTTATAAATTCTGGTAAACAAGCGACACTTGCTTCTTTTTCATAGGGCTTGACATATAGCAAGACAAAAAAAGAAAATGTTGCTAAAAAAATTATACATTATGCTGCAATGTAATGGGGCGTATCATTAGTGGAGATGCAAATAAATTAGAAAAGATAATCAAAAGATTAGCAAATGATACAATTCGTTTACTAATTAAGAATATGATAATAAATATTATATGCTTAATGGCAATTAATAGAAATACAGAGAGACCAAGCACTTCGATATAATTTCGACAATAATATTGAAGTTTTATGTCTTTCTGGTTAAAACAAAAACCGAAAGATCAATAATTATTACGGAAGCAATAAAAGTGTTATTGCCTTCCAACTGTAGTCCCTATAACACATATATAATGTGGGAAGCAGGGTTTTCAACTTAGTGGTTTGCAGTAAAAAAACAAATACCGGAACATGTTACATCCTGAAATAGATATAAGGAAGGAACGACAAGAATTCGACCGAGGTTTGAAGATCTCTTAAAATATTTTCTGGCACAAGGTTCTCATTAACAAGGTATAATTTACATTTAAAAAAATATAAAAGACTTGCCATATTTATTGATGTTTCTTTTTAGTTAGGATTAAGTTAGAAGTAAATACTGGTTTACGTATTTGGTAACTATATTTACTTTCAATAGGTTTATATTATTAAAGTATAACATATTTTTAGTACTCATGCGCGGAATGTACATCTTGACGCACGTTTGTTAATACGAGAAATGCCACATATCGTTGTATTTCCACATAACCTGGGCAACGCACGCAAATATTCAATATCGCTAGGTTACATTAAAAAAGCAAATAAATAAATAAAATAAACAATTTTAAAATGAGTGTAAACTTTTGATTTTTTTTTTCTTTTGACTTTTGATTCCATTTTTTTCTGGATGGCCCCTGAATCCCAAACTTGTAAGATACATCCCTTTGCATGAGTAATAAAAAATATTGTTTGTTATAGGGGCGGTATTATCAATTGCCCTCTCGAGTTGCCCAATTTCGCTCTCGCGTCAAATTGACAACTTACCGCCCTAGTTACAAAATATACTATTATTCAATTTTGTCTTTTAATGTCGTGTTTAATTCCTTGGATTAATATTGGATCAAAAAAACAGTGGTTTATTCATTAGTGAAATACAAATTTCATTTTATTTAACGCTGTCATATTTATAGAAAGAATCAGAAACAAACATCTTTAGACAACCACGTGTGCTTGCTGTACTATCAGATAATAAAACATTGTGAAAAAAATACTATGTGAATTTTTAATATTAGAAGTAATGCATTAAGATATTAATTACTAAGTTCAAACGAACGAAAGTGTAGGAAATCAAAAAATACCTTTCATGGTGTACCTGTCATGTGTTCATTCGACCGAGGTTTGAAGATCGTAATATCTTAATTCCTGCACTGACACGGCACTGACGCCAAATCCGCTTTGCAAGGATGTCTACCTGAAATCTGAAATGTTGACTTGGCTGATGTTTTTTTTTTGATCGCCAATTACAAAACATATTATACATTTTATTGTATAAATTTCTAACTTAACCTAACCTAACCTAAAATTTCCAGGGGCACAAATTAGGAGAGTCCTGATTATAACAAAAAACTGTTTATAAAAGAATTACGGAATAAT
The DNA here is from genome assembly GCA_944588485.1 of Phosphuga atrata. Classification (NCBI taxonomy): domain Eukaryota; kingdom Metazoa; phylum Arthropoda; class Insecta; order Coleoptera; family Silphidae; genus Phosphuga; species Phosphuga atrata. The sequence goes on from OX155898.1 coordinate 33,077,302, forward strand.
AATATTATAAAAAAAAAACGGAATAAGTGGGACACTAAAGCACACAGTTGGACATTTCTATGTTGAACATTGTATAGTAAAATCTAAAGTTTAATAAAGAGGATAAATGTATACAAGAAGCTTATTCTATTTTAAAGCTAATTTACAGGGGAAAGTGTACAGGGGAAAAACCACACATATTACACAAAAAACCTATATTCGTTTCGGGAAAAACGAAATTTAAAGTTTAAAATCGCGTAGCCAATATTCATGTTTTATTCCAGTTTTAAAAATGCAAGCTGTTTCTAAATATTATTAGTTACTGGTATGTAAAATTTTATGTCTTAGCAATATATACGTAGCTAAAAAAAGTCTATAACGTCTCGAAAACACCTTTTTTATAGGGAAGAACCACGGAAGTCTGAACTTGTAACCTGTCAGTTTTATAGGGACTAACGTGCTTTTTCCGCAATCTTATACAGTGGAACATAAAGTACACTTCTAAGAATAACATATGGCAGGACCAGTTTAATATTATCAAAAAATGGACTTCCGTGGTTTTTCCCCTGTGCCCTTTTGATTCTAAAAAGACGTTGAATCGATCCATGGCTCAAAGCGGGGTGTTTAGTTCTATATGTAGTAATTAATAAAATGTCGAATCCAATTTATAAAAAGTTTATTGTATAAAAATCAGAGCGCTTTCAGCTTGTATATAAGTCATCTTCAGTGCTAAAAAGACATACATTGAACAAATTTACATGGTAAAACGCAATAAGATAAAGTTTGGCAGCAAACAGGGTAGCCCAACTACTACAATAACTTAAAAAAACTGTAACTATAACTTTAAAAAAAACTATAAAACTATCTTAAATTAAAATATATAAAAACTATCTTAAAGTCTATAAAGTTAAAACTTTAGAACTATCAATAGAGGGTGACAAAGGAGAAAACAAAGTAATTAATAAACAACCTATAAATTTCACTAACACAGTCTGATTTATCTTGCTCTCAGCTTTTAATTTTATTTGTCTTCTATTTCGCCTTTCTTTAATGATAGCTCAATCATTAAAGAAAAGCGAAGTAGAAGACAAATAAAATTAAAAGCTGAGAGCAAGATAAATCAGACTGTGTTAGTGAAATTTATAATTTTAATAATGCTGTGATAATGGAAGTTGAAAACTTGAAAAGTTATCTCGTGCAAGACGGTCAGCTTAGGGTTTAGGCCGGCTTTGTAGATCTCAAGTGCCTCAAGGTGATTGCGCTTACTGGATTTGTGGCAAACATGTAGTAGTTTGGCGTCCTCGATCGAAGACCAATACCCTGTAAGAAGAAGGTGGTCTACTAAATCGGAGTTGGAGGAGGTAATGCCTGAATTCATATATTTGTGGAAATGGTTCAGATGTTCTATTATACGTTGGGATATGAGGCACATAAGAGGGAGTAAACTCGCATGTGAATGTGGAGGCAAGCTGTCTTTAGTACGGACCAAGGAACGGAATAATGAGCCTGTCGTACCCATCGGCTTTCCGTACGATAGACTCATTATCCCGTTCCTTGGTCCGTACTAAAGACAGCTTGCCTCCACTTTCACATGCGGGGGTTTACTCCCTCTCATGTAATAATTTTGATTCCCTGTTTGTTGACCAAACTGCCAGGGCTATATCCCTACGTATAAAAGAACATCTGAACCAATTGCACAAACATAGGAATTCAGGCATTACCTCTTCCAACTCCGCTTTAGCAGACCACCAGTAATGACTTGTCTTTATTAAACTTTTTACAGAAATTATCCAAGAAATTTGTAAAATCGAAAAATTATCATAAGACTGGAAATTGCGCACTAATACACCCACTACATAAAAAAGGGGGACAAAGCTGTGAACAACTACAGAGGTATCTCCCTATTACAAGTCGCTTACAAGGTCAGGTCCACGTGCCTCCTCCAAAGAGCAGAGGAACAACTGGAACAAAAAATAGGGGAATACCAATTCAAATACGGTGAAAACGGTATTCAAGTACAAAGTTGTGTCAAACAGGTGTCAGACAAGGAGATGGCCTTTCCCCGCTACTCTTCAATGTGGCTCTAGAAAAGTGATGAAAGAATGGAAAAAAGAGCTAAGAGGTCAAAAGCATTGGAAACCCACACAATTAGAAAGGACCAAAGACAAAGTAGAAATCTCATGTTTAGCTTTTGCAGACGATATAGCAATATTCGCGGAGAATGAAGCAATAGCAATCAAACAGATAGAATTCCTCAAAGAATGCGCAGAAAAAATTACAAATCTTCACAAAAACATAATTCATATACGAAGTACAGAATTCAGGAAGACCCGATCCTGTGTTGAACAGATCCTAAATCTTAAAACTTCATTTGCATACTCCAAGATGAGCAACCGCAAGATGGTCGTCACCCTTGTTGATTTTAGAAAGGCCTACGATTCCATTGATAGAGAAACGTTTAACAAAGTACTCCAGGAACTAGGGCTAGACAACAAAACCCGCAGACTCATCCTAGAAACTTTGACCAACACCAATACCAACATTCCAAGGTTAAATTTAGAGGCGAAATTTCAGAAAGCTTCAAAATAAAAACTGGAGTGAGACAAGGAGATGGAGTTTCCCCACTTCTCTTCAACTGTGTCCTTGAAAATGTTATGAGAGAATGGCGCAAGGAACTGATTAATTTGGGTGCTCAGAGCGGTATCTACCTTGGACACAATAACGATGGACTGGTTGTAAATTGCCTGGCATTTCCAGATGACATGGCACCGTTTACTGATTCTCTTGAGATGGCAACAATGCAGCTAAAATGGCTCAGAAAATAGGCTGCCAAAGTGAGTCTTCAAGTGTCGCTGGAGTAAACTGAATTCTTCACCAAGATCAGAGAAACAAACAGAGAGATGTTACTAGAGCAGGGAAACATCAAGAGGACTGAGAAATTTAAGTATCTCGGCGGATGGATTGAACCCAACTTATCAGAAAGAGCATCATTATCCAAGAGAGTCAACAAATTAAAACTAGCCTATCGACTGACTAAGGACACTTCCAACAAGAAATGCCTGTAACGCAACCTGAAACGTAACTCTACACCTCAGTCTTACGAACAGAAGCCCTATATACCATGTCTTTCCTTGAACCGAAGAGGTCTGGTAGAGAAATTGGAAATCAGAGAGAGGAGAATCCTCAGGAAGATCATAGGCCCGGTAAAGAGGGAAGATGGGAATTCCGAAAGCGGCATAACTCTAAGCTCTACAAGCAAATTGAGATACTCTCTAACTGTGCAAGGAAAACAAGAGTAGATAGAAAGCTACTGTGGCCATGTTGCTAGGCAGCCTCCAAACAGACTAGCCAACTATATGTTCACCTTCTGGCAAAACATGAAGGTTCGTACCACTTGGTTGACAGAAACCGAGAAGGATATTAGAGAAGTGGGAATAACAGATCTCCAAAACAGACAGTCTGTGAGACGCACCCTGAAGGAAGTTCATGGATTTCCTGAAAAATCCCGAAAAATCCTGTTTTGGCCTTCTTAAAACACGAGACATCTACAACAAACAATGGCTATCACTACACACAAAACTTAAGCACTACAACACTGTAGTGAAACTAGAAGCACTGTATGCGAGTTAGACGCTTAGACTCCACCCAAAAGAGGTTTAGAAAATCTTCTAAAAGAAGAAAGGAAAATCGTGAGAAAAATTTATAGGCCGAAAACAAACAGAAAAAGGATACAGACTACACTACAGCAGAAAAACAACAACAGAAAAAATATCCAACCTCACTTCAGACATCAGGAAAAGGAGACTTAAATTAAAATAAACGGACTACCTGAAACCGGGATCGCCAAGCGAGTCCTCACATGCATACAGGGAGTCAAGACGACAACTCCATTGATAGTCCAAGTAAGAAAATATCTGGAAGAAGCACAAATAAACAGTACAGAAATAGAAAATAGAGAGACATACAGACAAAATGGGAAGTGATGTCAGAGAATGAGAAGCCCAAAGGAAGAGGATCCACGGCACAAAAATGAAGTAAGTGTGGGAAAATGAAAGAAACATCAGAAAATAAAGTTAAGTTTGCTTTGCGTGATCCCATAGGTTCCACACGCTAATAATAAAAATATAATATAAATAATAATATAAATAATATTTTCAGAATTGATAATTTGATATACAAGTTAGTTAAGGGAATATTGTAATAGGGAATAATTGAAACGTGACGGAACAAATAACTGATTATATTTTTGTCCAATTTCCCGCTCTAGTTGTAATAATTATACAGCTAAATGGTTTCTAATTCTATGATGTTAAATAATTAATGATAGAAGCAATTATCGCTGATGCACAGTCCTGGTTATATTCCCATGTTTGAACTATTTTAATAATTCAGTAATAGATTCTGTGTATCAGTCACAAATTCAAATCAAATTAGCTCCACACTGGTTTGAAACCTATTATAAATCATAATTATTTCATCATGCAATGGTTTCAATTTCATCCCATTGTTGAAATTCGTGCACTGTGTAGTTATATCTAAAATAAATGAACAATATTTTTTTATTATCCGATAGTTTTTTAGTGAACGGCATTTTTAAATGACTGGGGTCCGTTTGATAAAAATAATTAATGAAACTAAATTACAAAAATCACAACAAAATTTCATAAAATATTTAATTCTGAGATAATGACACTGAGTGTTGTAGAAAAGATTAAATTTTAAAATAATGAATTAATACTAGAGAAGAAGTAAACAGGAGAAAAAAAAAATAGTGCAGGCAAAACATCACATACATCAAATTTGATCTAACACGATAAAAACAAATTTGGAAACCATCGCATAATACGACGCTCTAATATGCTTCTGTTACAGTGTACATATTAGTTATACGGTTTTCATTTTTGCTTTTATTTGTGCTGCTGATGTATCTACATCTTCTTGACTGTAGACGTGAAAAGCCATAAACTTGCTACTACTCTGCTTTATTGAATCTGATTATCCAATTACACAATTTTAGAAATTTTTAGAATTCAGAATTTTTTTTAGAAATTAGAAAATTTAACACAAATTAACAATATAAGATAAACGTATATCAAAGCATATAACATGCAAAGCATAATAATAATAAAATTTATTACTGAAATATTAAAAACATAACAATGTATTGAGCAGCGAGGTGTGGACACTAAAAGAGATAGCAAAAAGAAGTCTGGAAGCATCTCTTGCTTCCAGAGCCATCAGAGCCGCCTCAGTGGCAGGAAGCGGCCTTCCGTTAAAATAAAATTTAAACAGAAACAATTACAACATTATTAAATATTTTTTATCCCTCATGCCTTATATCTAGTTAGTCGGTATCAATTACTTAAACAAAAAAATATAAACAATTAAAATTAGTTAGAACATGTCTGAACATGTTAACTTTAATATACAATTATGTCAAAAAACATATTATAACCTAACCTAACATGACATAAATATGACAAAATAATTTTTTTAAATGTAATTCACATATGCTATTTTAGTGTTTGAATGGATGTTAGTTACGTTTCTGTTATTAATATAATGCGTGCTTATTATGTATAGACATCATTTTATATTGAAGTCAAACATGTGAACATGTTTAGACCTTAATCTCAAAAGTTTATATTTTTATGTTTAAGTCATTCATACCTACTAACTAGATACTTAAACACATACGCCGCTTTGTCGTATACACTGATTGTGAGTTCACAATAGATATTAAAATGTGTGCCGTATCTGCCGTATAAAGAGGATGGGATGTATAAGGAGTGATGGAGCCAAATACGTTGCGTATTCAAATCAATTAAAAACCTATAAAAATAAGCCTATTATAGTTGGATAAATAGTTAAAATTATTTTCGAGAGACAATGGAATATGGGTAAAGTTATAGCTGTAGAGCAGTGTTTTCCAAACTGTGGTACACGTACCCCAAGGAGTAAGCGAATGGTTTGGAAGGGGCACGAAACGATGTTCCAAAGTTTTGTGGGTAACAAAGTGGATATATGAAGAAAAATAACAATATATAAATTACATAAAAAATAGTACATCAAACATTATTTTCTATAAAATGTTTGAATCCAATGAATTAGCTGTGAATCTGCAGACAGTTCATCTTCATCATCTTTGATAATTTATTAATATAATACAAATACAAGCTTATGATAAATTCCGTTTTAAAATGATTTTGTAGTTTTATCATTTTTAAATAACCAATAATTTATTTTACTAACTGCTCACAATAAAATGATTGCAGATTGTTTTTACGTATATAAAGACAAGCAGAAATCTTAAAGAGAACTCATAAAGAATAACATTTTTCCTAATATTTGCAATAATTTTTATTCGATGCCGATGTTTAATTCCTTGGATGCGAATCAATAAAAAAGTGGTTTATTCACGAATGAAATACAAATTTTATTTTACTAGTGAAATAAAATTATCCATAGCAATGCTTAAAAATTACTCACTTATGGGCTCTGTAAACATAACCCTAAATGTTGACTTCGCTGATATTCTTTTTGCTTGATTGGCGGTCCAATCACAAATGTTATTATACATTTTTTGTATAAATCTATTGATTTCTAAGGGAGTAATATTTCCGCAATTGCGTCACCATCTAACAATAATTCTTCGGATGTATCCATTTATGATTAATAAAATACTAATTAATTCAACTAAATGCTTTAAACAAAATTGTTGATTCGTAGGCCAAAGTTTAATCGTTGTCATGACAATAAATTAATGGGCGCACGGCATAGTCCTCTTAAAAAACACAGAAAATGGAACTCTTTGAATTTAACTTGTTAAATGAAAAGCAAAATTAAATAAACGTTTGTATAACACCGCGGATAAAATTAAGGTTTTACTCTTTAATTTAAATCTTGTTAATCTTAATTTATTCCACTTGTATAATAAATAACTATTTTTTTATTTTTTAAACCCCAATCTGAAGACTGTATATTACTTAAAAAAAAGAGTAGGTACAGTTTTTATTTTTAAAAGTATGAAGGTCCGAAGTGTTAAAAAGTATTTCAAAGGGGTATACGTGGATAGAAAGTTTGGGAAACACTGCTGTAGGAGGAGTCACTGCTGTATACTGCTGTAGGAGTAGTGGGAATCTGAAGGCGATATAGTTACCTATAAAAAACTACTGCAATTTGCGCAAGTCAACTAACAACTGTAAATCAGATGACGACGTACCACTGGTCCGTCAAAGATATGTTCAAACTAATATTTCTGAAAAAAGATAGGAATGCAACGATGCGATAGCGTTAGATACCAATACTTACTTTCAAAAATATACCACAGCTAGATAATATTATGGATATTGGTTTGCCACAAAATAATGATGAAATTAGCGATCAGAAGAATGTTTAAACTTTTTCTTGAAGATCGCAAAGGAGAAGACAAAATAAGCTATTCCTAATGCAGAAAGATCTCTAAACACCAAAATTTATCTTTTATCGGCCAAAGAAAGACCAGTGTCAGTTCCCTATGTTTCACGTATCTGCAAGGTGATGAATGAACCAAAACTGAATTGAAACTAAGATACAGTACTCATACCTCAGAGAAGTAAACAGTGCAAGAGAAAAAAAGAGTTTATAAAGAACAAGCTATTTTTTGTGGTCTTTTTATATGCAACAAGTAATTTACGCGCCAATATCAAAGGAGAGCGCCATTTTTTACAAGAGTTGGCTCTCGAATTTTAATTTGACATTTTATAACCTAGCTAATTAGCAGTGTTACTGTTTCGTATGGAATGAGACAAACAGTAATCGCGATTCCTCAGAGATTGCGACTTGCCTTTTAATGATTCTAGAATACAGCCAAGAAAACCAGAAGGTAACAGCCGTTGATCTATTCGCAGATGGATATGCGCAAAATAAAAATTCAATCATTGCTAACATGTTATTATACTCACTTCATAGATTTCCTTCTATCGAAAAAAATAGTAGTATTTTGAAACCAACAATGGCTATAGGGAGGGTGATTCTGCACATGGCGCCATTTCATCAGCTTTGTGCAGAGTTGGAGATATTTTTATACCATCACGACTACATCCCGTTATACATTTAGCACGTGGAAATCAACCGTATGAGCTAATCAGTATACGATATAATGACTTTAAGACAGGGGCGGGGAACCTCCGGCCCGCGAAGTTATTTGATCTACCCCGCGAGTGAATACATTCATGTTGCAGTGATAATACGCCGACTGCTCACAGACATCGTGTTGACGTATTTACGTATTTTTCATTTCGTGAGGGGATTGTGAATTTTTCGTTGTTGCACATGCGTGACTGTTCGTCATTCTTTTTGGTTCTTCGTGCGCAAACGTGATTGATTTAGAAATTATGATTTATATGGTGTGACATCCTACTAATGTCGAGTATAAAGTGGATGCAGAATTTCGGTCTTTTCAGGAAAATTGGACATAAGATTATTTTTTTATTGAGGTGAAAGGCAAGCCAGGGTGTCTAGTTTATTGGGATGCGTTAGCTGTTGAAAAATGAAAAAGGCTAATTTGGAGTGTCATTGCAGCACAAAACATGCAAAATTAAATGAATTGGGAGGCCAAATGCGTCTGGATAAAATCAAAGCTCTTCGGTAGAGTTTGAAATCACAACAAGCCGTTTTCACTAAGGTTCGTGGTGACAATGACAATTCAGACAAGTGAATCAGTTATTCAGACAAGTGATGTAGTGAGCGAGCTAATCGCAAAGAAACTGAGGCCTCGTGTGGCCCCATGTAGAGGAAGAGTCTGTGAAAGAGTGCATGATGCTGCGGAGTTGATAGCACCAGACACAGTAAAATTGTTTCAGAGTGTCAGTTTGTCTCGGAGAACCATCTCAGATCGGATTACTGACTTAGCACAAGATATTAAAAACACACTGAAGGGATCTGCAGAAGATGTCCAATTTTTCTCTCTGGCTTGTGACGAATACGGTTCAACTGGCCGTTTTCGTTCATGTAATAAATGCAGATTGTGACACGCGAGAAGAACTGCTGCCACTGGAAGCCAGGCATGGCACTACAACAGGTGAGGACTTGTATGAGAGATTTGTTCTATCAATGAAGAAACTTTAGCTAACCTTTGAAAACTTAAGTGGCCTTAATACAGATGGCTCTCCAACCATGGTTGGATCGCAGAAAGGGTTAATTGCATTTGTAAGCAAAGAAATGAATCGTCTCAGTTTTGACCCAAATGATTTAATTATATCCCACTGCATCATACATCAAGAAAGTCTTTGTGCACAGTCGTTGCGGCTCGACAATGTGATATCAACAGTAGTGTCATGTATTAATTTTATCAAAAGCAGAGGGCTTAATAGCCGCCAATTCAAGGAAATTCAGAATGACCTTGACTCTGAGTACGTTGATCTTTTTTATCACTGTGAGTATGGTGGCTGAGTCGCGGGAACATGGTTATGAGGTTTTACGAACTGCGTGATGAAGTCAAGCAGTTCATGGAGATGAAGGGAAAACCTGTCAGGGAACTCAGTAATGGCAAGTGGCTGTATGGTCTAGCATTCATGGTCGACATTACTAAGTACCTGTCAGAGCTAAACGTCAAGCTGTAGGGTCCCAAACAGCTTCTCAGCTCCCTGCTTTTAAACGTAAAATCATTTGAAGCAAAATTAAAGCTGTGGAAATTGCAACTCGAAAGGAATAACACGGTGTATTTCCATACGCTGGAAGGACAAAAGCCTTCTACGACACTTGAGTATGCTGGTGAATGTGCGAAACTAATTGAGGCTTTTTAAGAAAGATTCAAGGACGTGAAAAGAAAGCAAATTGAACATCTTTGCTACACCGTTCAATGTGGAACCAGCTGATGTGCCTGATAACCTACAACACAAATTCATTCAGCTGCAAACTATTGTTGCGCTGAAAACTAGATACAACAATTTCCCACTGCTTGAGTTCTATAAACGTTACATACGCAATGATGAATTTCCCATATTGAGGAGACATGCATTGAAATACGCATCTGCATATGGAACAACTTACTTTTGCAAGCAGTTCCTTTCTAAACTTACGATCGCAAAGAATCGACTGCGTTCTAGATTGACCGACGTAAACCTGGAAAATCAGTAGCGAGTAGCCACATCATCAATATCAGCTAATATCACACGACTCAGCAAAGAAGCCATTCTTTGCTGAGTTCCAACCATCACATTAGGATTAGGGTGAGTTAATTTTGTTTAAAAATGGATATATTTTATGTTTGTTTATTTTTATTTGTTTATTTATAATATATTTGAAGTTGTTGCAATAAAATTTGAAGTTGTTGCAAAAAAGTTGAACAAAAAACTATTATTATTATTTGTCTGGCCCGCGAATGATGTTATAAATTTCCAAATGGTCCTTGTCACCCTTGCTTTAAAACGTTGTCTAAAAATAATCGTGTTAAGTATAAGAGAAATCGAAAGCGGCGGCAAGATAAACTGGACTAATGTGATGGAAATTATGATTCAACAATCGTCTCCAAGGATTTTTTTTTAAAACATTCATCTTTAGTTGGAACTTGATTCGATTGGCCTGAAGCGTACAAAATCAGATATCAATATTGAACACTTTTAAACATAAACAAGGAATCTAATAAAATTAGCTAAAAAATAAAATGATCTTCTAACGTTGTGTTCTGAAACTACCCCTATAGTTAAAGAACCAACATTCAAGACGTTTTATAAAAATTTCCATAACCTTGATTCCGATACATAAAACAATTGTATTTCTTTCTAGTTATATCCATATTTTCAGTCATAATTAGGGTTTTCTACCCGGGTACCCGAATCCGGGTATGCCCGGGTATATAAAATATTTAGTACCCGGGTACTATTTCATGGTCAGACCCGGGTACCCGGGTACCCACTTTCAGCAAATAATTCATCAAAATTCTCGGAAAATTATTACTAATTATTACCTTAAAAATAATATTAACAAATTGGACTACAAACAATTAAAATAACTCTAAAGAAGGCTTGAGTTTTTTACAAAAATGCAGTAAACTTGAAGTTAGGTTTGGTTATGTCGTCATGTTTTGTTTTTATTTCGTTGGAGTTTGATTAAAATATTGTTCGGTGAACGGTTACTAATTGAATTAAATATTATTAATAGAAAATAAAAATTGTATCTAGTGGATAGCGTATACAATTTGACTAAACGGTGGTATACTTTTCGTAGGCAAAATGGATCGACCTGTGTTTAATTAAAACATTTAGATAACGTAAATAAAATAAAGATCGAAAAGCAGAATTTTACGAGCAAAAAAGAAGTGCCATCGACATTGTCTTCTCAATCTGAATCTGAAGAAAATTCACCACGAAAAATATTTTTTTTCGATTTTGTACTAAAATTTCCGAAATTGTTGCACGCTTGGTTGCACAAGACGGTATTTCCATTTGGGCCGTCACTCGAAGTAAATTCATCCGAGCTTTTTATCATAAACAGCTAACTCTACCGAAAAGCGAAGGCCGAACAATGGAACTACTTCCTAATTAGTTGAGGGAACAAGACTATTTAACTGTGTGACTGATTATATTATAAGTTGAGGAGACTTATTGACATACTTCACTCTTTCATTATTATAAGAAAATTGTCTCTTTTTCTGCAAAAGTTTCAAATACCTGGGTACCCGGGTATATGAAAAAATAATACCCGATACCCGGGTATTAAAAAAAGTCAGGTACGCGAAAACCCTAGTCATAATGATGCCTGAAATGATGTTATGCTAATGAAGTTTTTTTTAATTTTTATACATTATAAAAATATATTATATATTATAAAAATTGTATGAATTAGATAATGCGTTTTTGAATTTGGAAATTTTTGTTCAACGTAGTTTAATACAATATTTCAGGTATAATGTGTATTTTTATTTAAATTGTGAAACTCTATCTTTCCCTTTATATAATACCTCAATCATTAAAATATATCAAATCGTATTTTAACCCAAACATCATCTTTTTAACCAATGACGTTTCTAATAGTTGTTTATAAATACAGACAAATAAATAGTTTTTTTTCAAAAAAAACACAAAAGTTAGAAGCTGATTTAAAATACCAACTTTTTCATTGGAACTACTAACAGATTCCCATTATTATTCTAAAATTATGAACATATAGAAAATTTTGTAGCAACGCTATGGTAAAATAACCTTAGATCGATTTGGTTTTTTATCTATTCTATAAAATTTACAAATAGTCAGATACGTCAATATGAGGACGATATATTCATTTTGTTCATTAATATGAAGTAGCATATTAATTAAGAATTAGAACAAGAAATTATATTTGTTTTAAACAAGGCCGATATTTAATTTGGTTTTTAACAAATTTGACGTCGAGCGACTCATGAACAGTCAACAACTAAGTCAGAGACTGAACAACACATACCTTAACAACTGGGACCAACTGAAGGAGACTCTTGTCAAGGCGGCCATTGAACTCGCCCCTCTCGCTAGAAGAAGGAAGCATCCGTGGTGGACTGAAGACTGTGACAATGCAATAGCCCAAAGACGGATAGCCTAGCTGAAGTGGAATTCTCAAAAGACCACGGAAAATTGGCATAAATTTTTTTAACAAAGAAAGGTTACAGCCAAGATAATTCGAGGAACCAAACGAACCTTCACACAAGACCAACTAACCCAAATCGAAGAGAGCTTTGCTAAGAATAACCTTTAAGCAGGTACTCAGAAAATACGCTCCGCCAAGCTTCCACTTCAGAGACTCACAAGGCAAACTGGCTTATAACGACAAGGACAACTGCCACCTTTTGGCTCAGTAGATTAAAAATCTACTCAACTGTGACCCACCCAGCTAAGACTTCGACTATAAACAAACCACACCAAACCCGGACTCGCTTCCCCCTTCATTGGAAGAAGTTGGCCAGATCATTCAACTTCTCAAGAATAATAAGGCATCTGGAGAGGACTCTATCGTTGCTGAACTATGGAAACGTGCTGGAAACAATGCCGTGCGCAAGCTAACCGAGATCATCCAGGACATCTGTAACATACAAGATTCTCTCGGCGTTACAGGCGTTACAAACAAGGGCAGAAAATCAGTTGGATAGTCAACTGGGAGAATACCAGGGGGGGCTTCAGGAAGGCCCGATCCTGTGTTGAACAGATCCTCAACCTTAAAACTGCACTTGCATACTCCAAGATGAGAAACCGCAAGGTGGTCGTCACCTTTGTTGATTTTAGGAAGGCCTACGATTGCATCGATAGAGAAACGCTTAACAAAGTACTCCAGGAACTAGCACTAGACAACAAAACCCGCAGACTAATCCTAGAAACTTTGACGACCACCCATTCCAAGGTTAAATTTAGAGGCGAGATTTCAGAAAGCTTTGAAATAAAAACTGGAGTGAGACAAGGAGATGGACTTTCCCCACTTCTCTTCAACTGTGTCCTTGAAAAGGTTATGAGAGAATGGCAAAGAACTGAACAATTTGGGTGCTCAGAGTGGTATCTACCTGGGACGTAAGAACGATGGACTAGTTGTAGATTGCCTGGCCTTTGCAGATGACATGGCACTGTTTGCTGATTCTCTTGAGATGGCAACAATGCAGGTAAACTGTCTCAGAAAACAGGCTGCCAAAGTGGGTCTTCAAGTGTCGCTGGAGAAAACAGAATTCTTCACCAACATTAGAGAAGCAAACAGAGAGATGTTACTAGAACAGGGAAACATCAAGAGGACTAAGCAATTTAAGTATCTCGGCGAATGGATTGAACCCAACTTATCAGAAAGAGCATCATTATCCAAGAGAGTCAGCAAGTTAGAACTAGCCTATCGGCTGACTAAGAACACTTACAATAAGAAATGCCTGTCACGAAACCTGAAACTTAAGCACTACACATCAGTGTTACGACCAGAAGCTCTATATGCTATGGAGTGTCTTTCCTTGAACCGAAGGGGTCTAATAGAGAAACTGGAAATCAGAGAGAGGAGAATCCTCAGGAAGATCCTAGGCCCGGTAAAGGAAGATGGGGAATTCCGAAGACGGCATAACTCAGAGCTGTACGAACATATTGAGATGCTCTCTGACTGTGCAAGGAAAAGAAGGGTAGCTTTCTATGGCCACATTGCAAGATTGCCTCCAAACCGACTAACCAACCGTCTGTTGGTTGACAGAGACCGTGAAGGATATTAAAGACGGGGAATAACAGGTGGGAATAACAGGTCTCAAAAACGACAGTCTGTGAGACGCACCCTAAAAGAAGTCCGTGGATTTCGGGAAAAACCTCGAAGGAAAGGTACCCCCTGGACAGAAGAGAGAAAGGAATTACACCGGCAGAAGATGCGACAATACTGGGCAAAGGTCAAAGCCCAACAGTTAAACAAGCATGGTCCAAAGTAGGCCTATTCGAAAGAAGAAGATTTGTTTTTAACAAGTTTTGTAGGAATCAGTGGCGTAGCTACGATTTTCGGTCAGCAAGATATTTTTTACCTAAAGAGGCGCCCATCCTATGGAGTGAGCCATCCATACATGCTTTTTTTATCCTCAAGGTTGCTTTTTTAAAAGTAATTTATTAGGTAAAATAAAATTCAGTGTTCGATAAATATTTTTTCGTTTTAGACATCCATTACCAAATTTACCAAATTAACAAAAACAATAACTAATACATAAATATTAGGCTTTATAATTGCACTAATTATAATAAATATTAAAAATAAAACAACAACTCCAATTTAATAAAAATAAAATATGAATTTAGGTTTAATATGTATAAACACAAATAAAATGTAACAAACAAAAAGATTTTCTGAAATAATATTTGAAGAAATTATTATGGTAATGAAGAGCATACCCCACTTGGGTACGGGATTTATAATCAGTCACAGGATACTGGATTCAATCACCGACTTTATCTCCCCGAGCAGTCGTGTAACCACCCTCTCTCTCTCAAATGTGCAAACAAGGTAGCAGTACAACAAATGTGTTGTACTGCTTGGTGACTTCAATGCTCAATTGGGAAGAGAGAAATAATACAGAAACATAGTGGGCAATTATTCCGCGCATAAGCGAACCAACCGCGAGAATTGAAAAACCAACGGAGAACGATTGGTGGATCTGTGTAGGACTTTTGGGTTACTCATGAAGTCCCTGAAGGATTTCACCTAATACCAACCTGGGTGAATTCCAGATAGATCATGTGGCCATTTCACGAAAATCTCAAAAGGAAATACAAAACGTGAAGGAACTAAGAAGCGCCAATCTGTACTCAGACCACTACCTCTCAAAGAAGAACTCGAGTCTTCTTCTTTGGGAGGTAGTGGTCTAAGTCCAGATTGGCGCTTCTTAGTTCCTTCACGTTTTGTATTTCCTTTTGAGATTTTCGTGAAATGGCCACACAAAACCTAGAAACACTAGATAACACAGAACCTCCAAAAATGATAAGATTTGACATAGAGCGACTTAAATATAGTCAAGAAGTAAGTCAGAGACTGAACAATACAGATCTATACGGCTTTGTTACGGCCAACTGAAGCAGACTCTTGTAAAGGCGGCCAATGATTTCGCACCTCTCGCTAGAAGAAGGAAGCCTGCGTGGTGGACTGAAGACTGTGACAATGCAATAGCCTAAAGACAGGCAGCCTGGGTGAAGTGGAATTCTAAATAGACCAAGGAAAATTGGCATAAATTTCTGGAACAAAGAAAGATTACAGCCAAGATAATTCGAGGAACCAAACGGACCTTCACACAAAACCAACTAAACCAAATCGAAGAGAGCTTTGCTAAGAATAACTCCAGAGATTTATTTGGAACATTCAAGCAGACATTCAGAAAATACGCTCCGCCAAGCCTCCACTTCAGAGACTCATAAGGCACACTGGCTTTTAACGACAAGGACAACTGCCAACTTTTATCTCAGCACTTTAAAAATCTACTCAAATTTGATCCACCCAGCGAAGACTTCGACTATAAACAAACCGTTTCGACCCTGCTCATTGTGGTCTCTTGAGGCTAAACTTTGCATTGACAAAATAGTATACGTTTTAAAATTGATGTAGCTATATAGCTATGTATACTAGTTGCAATTCTTCCTTTGATAATAAATTTGTTACTAAGCACTGTTTCGAAATTTGAAATATTGTAATACCATTGTTTTATATGATTGCTTTTGCAGATCCGATTCCTCATGTATCTTTAATTTTCCGGAAATTTTCTTAAAATTTCAAGATCTCATTTGCGTCTGACCAGCATTTATTATAGTGTTTACTTTTCCTGTCGGCAAAGAGCCAACAACAGTTACAAAAACATGTTTTACTGTGAGGAGAATAAATTAGCCAAGATCGTAAAATACACCTCTTTATAATGTTATCATCATAAAAATAGTGTATTCTTGAAAATGTACCTTCAAATTTAAATGAATCATATTTCATTCCTGGTTGACAGGCTCCAGTCCGGTATTATAGTAATATCTTTACATAAATATGGATCAGTAGGCAACTCAAAAGTGTCTTCAATATCGTATTTGTTTGAATATGGTAGAACGTACTCGTCATCGTCTTCTTTGAAATAATCAGCTTATTCATCGGGTTTGATTTCTATATTTTCATCGGTACTAATACTGTATTCATTATCAATATTACTTGTTTCTTTATGATGTTGTTCTGCTTCTACTTTTGTCAATTCCATTTCCATTAAACTTTGTGTGTCTTCAGAATCTCATTCATTGCTAGAGATTTTGAAGTTGAAGCAGCAATCATTCCCTTTAAGTAATAAGAATTTATGGCATTATCAAAAGATTTTTTTTTCCTGCGGTCATTTCCAGAAAGTTTTTTCTTTTTTGTATGACTAACTTCAATTTATAACGTCTCCACGAGTCCCAACGAGTCCCAAAAGTCTTGGAAACCACTCTTGCCATGAATTTGAAGAAGTAGGTTATTTCTTGATTCAGACACATAAAATTAAACAAATTATCAAATGTCATTTTTAAGTAGCTGTCAGTGGTCTTGAGGTTATGTCGAATTGTTTTTAGTGTTAAGTTCAACAATTTCATTAGTTATAAATAAAACGCCTTCTCATAAATTTAACACTGATTTATTTTATAGTGGGAATTATAAAATTTGTTTAATTTTATGTCTGGAATTAAGAAATGACCTACGTCTTCAAATTCATGGCAAGAGTGGATTCCAAGACTTTTGGGACCTACATTATTAGGTCTACCTTTTATCTTTTGGGACTACCTTCTTTGCGGCATTTAACAAAAAGGCGCCTTTGACCAAATTTAACAGTGAGGGGGTAAAAATTACCACCTGGCTACGCTACTGAGCCCAACTTGGAAACATTTTTTGGAAGAATTGTCATACGAGTATTGCAAGAATTACAATTGTAATTGAATCGTCAGGTTTGACGAAGACAACAAAAATGCAAAATAACTTTTTGTTCTCTAAGATCACCAAGATTCGCTCTACACGTCAGTGGTAATAAGTTCTTCTTGTACCCTAAATAAGGTTTTGAAGTCTCGGTAAATATTTAGCGGATATTGAATGAAAACTCTACTCTTTAGAATGGTTAATCTCTATTAAGATACAGTTTAATTCGATTTTTTCAACAATTTGATATTTTTTTAAATGTTTGCAATACTGTTCTTAATTATGTTCACAACTTAAATAGAAAATTATCAAAATATAGATAAAACTTTCTAAATATATCTGAGCACGATTATTCACTTAATTTTCTAACAATTTATAAATGCATTAAATTGGAATATTTATATTTTCATATACTTTTCATATACATTTCAGCATACTCTAATCATAAGATTTCATTCGCTAATAAAATTAGCGTGTACATGACAAACTGAACATTTGTAATTAGTCTGGAAAGCTTTCAGGCTAAAACAACCGCGGACAAAAGAGCAATTCCGATCAAGTTATAGTGCTTTATGTAACACGCTGTTTATAATAACCTGTTGCATTGATAAATTCTGCCGAAAATTATATTGATCTGCGTTTCCACTATGCATAGTATAATTTAATACAAAATGATTTATGCAATTATAACTATTAAAATAATGTTTTGCCATGTGGTATAGAAAAGTGAGAACCAAAACAATGGCTTCATAATACCAATTCAATTATAAAATATCAGGGAGAAGCTGTAAACAATAATACGATTTTTACTTCGTAATTAAATTATTTAATTAAAAAAGAATACTTGAAACAATTATAGAGTTTAGGATAAAATGCATATCCATAATTATTTTTTTTTTTCATTTCAAACTACTTTCTACTTGAAATTTTTTTTAATAACTTCTGAAAAATGTTTGTAAGACTAGGAACTTATTCACAATTGTTGACATTGGCGTTTTGCTCTTTTTAGGGTTCCGTTGTTATCAACAACGAACCCTTATAGTTTCGATATGTCCGTCCGTCCGTCCGCAGTTCAGAGACTATTAGAAATAGAAAGCTGTAATTTGGCATAGATATACAGATTAGTCACGCCGACAAAGTGGTAAAATAAAATCTTGAAAAAAAAATTTGTAGGGTACCTCCTTTACCCTAAAGAAGTGGTTAGGTTTTTTTTTTCTTGACACTCCATGGCATACAGGGCTTCTGATCGTAAGACTGATGTGTAGTGCTTAAGTTTCAGGTTGCCTGTCGGGTATTTCTTGTTGTAGGTGTTCTTAGTCAGTCGATTGGCTAGTTCTAACTTGTTGACTCTCATAGATGAGGCATTGAGCGCAAAAGCGGACTAAGCCACAATTTTTCTGATTTTGCGTTTTTGGCATTAATGTATTTTATTTTACTTTCTGAATCGAGCAAATGTGAATTAACCCAAATTTTCCTAATCAAAATTAGATGGCACAATAAAAAGAGTTGTTGCATTGAATGTTTTTTATATTGTCTGTGTGCAATAGTGGACTAAATTTGGTTGGTCCGTTTTTGCTCAGCCCAGATACAAATATGTGATTGAAAAGATAAAAAGATAGGTTAATGTGTTTGCCATTGCGAAAATAAGTAGAAGTTTTGTAGGTTTATTAAGCCACTATTTTTCTATTATACACAAATATTGTGCATAAGTTATGACAACACAATCAAAAACCGTGGGAGAGGAAATGCAGGGTAATATTTTTGTATTATAATTCAATCTGGTGAGGAGCCAGATAAGTTTTGAGAGTCAAATACAGAATACATGCCATCTGATGAGAATAGCCGGTCTTCTGCAAGTATACTGGATCCTGATTAATTGGAAGTAGAAGAGAGTTGTGGTACGAATAGACGGTACGAATATATAGTACGAATATGAATATATTGTACGAATGCGAATATATGGTACGAATACGAAGCAAAGGAAAAAAACGTGTTAGGAACGAACAGATTCGGATGCAGAATCAGAGAAAACAAAATCATGCACATGGTGAAGAATATGTTAATTTGAAGGGTCTTGTACCTAATCTTGTACCTAAAGAACAACTAAAAACAGGTGCATGCCAATACAGTAACAAGTGTTATTCGAAGATAAATGAAGAGCGGAAAATTTAAATATTTAACGAGTTTTATAAGCTAGCAAATTATGACTTACAGTCATCATTTTTATTTACAATGATCAAAGTTGTTAATAAATCTGGAACATATTCGTAAAATCAGTATTCCAAAAGGCTAAACACTAGATTTGGTTGAGAGGAATATAACAAATCGAAAATTTGCTGAGGATCAATCAAAAGTGGAATGATTAAAGATTCAATGGTTGCGTTTAGTGAGAGAAGAGCCGTTTAAAATCTAAGTATTTCAAATATTCAAACAATATTGACGTGCTGTTTAATAAAGTTGATATCGGCAAAAGACACTCCAAACTGATCGCAAAAATAGATGTACTTTATCCCAATGGGCGCTGTATAAATCTGTTAAAAAAAAGAAAGACCTTAGTTTGTTGGAATATATTCCACCTATTTATCACGCAACCACCAACAATGATGTAAATAAGGTGTACTTGATTTTTGTAGTGAAGAAAATCCGCAGACTCATCCTGGAAACCTTGACCAACGCCCATTCCAAGGTTAAATTTAGAGGCGAGATCTCAGGAAGCTTCGAAATAAAAACTGGAGTGGCAAAAGGAGATGGACTTTGCCCACTTCTCTTCAAGACTCTCCTTGAAAAGGTTATGAGAGAATGGCGCTAGGAACTGATCAAACTGGGTGTTCAGAATAGTATCTACTTGGGACGTAAGAACGATGGACTGGTTGTAGATTGCCTGCCGTTTGCAGATGACATGGCATTGTTTGCTGATTCTCTTGAGATGGCAACAATGCAGGGAAATTGCCTCAAAAAACAACCTGCTAAAATGGGTCTTCAAGTTTCGCTGGAGAAAACAGAATTTTTCACCAACATCAAAGAAGTAAACAGAGAGATGTTACTAAAGCAGGGAAACATCAAGAGGACTGAGAAATTTAAGAATATCGGCGAATGGATTGAACCCAACTTGTCAGAAAGAGCATCATTATCTGAGGCATTGAGCGAAAAAGCGGACTAACCCCAACATATATAAAACTGAGTTATTTGGCATGCAAAATAATTGGATTATAAAGCATTTTTTGTCTTCGAAACGTTTTTGCATTTGTTCATGTTATGTATTTTTATTGTTAATATTTTTTGTCTTGGGAACGCCAATGGGAACTAGTGGCATCTATTGGATACCGTAAATTCTAAAAATCAGATTAGTACTACTAGCAGCCGCTAAATATGCCACATGCAGCACAAGCGCTAACATGCTAGGTAGCGCCATTCGGCGCCAGAATAATAACCTTACTATTTCAAACTATGAGTGATACTTCTGATGAGTCTGTATTTCCAATCCCTAGGACCCCATCCACTTTCTTCTACTTCGGAAAAGAACGATTTAAGCGCGGAAACAGGTTAGTCACTAAGCCTTGAGTCTGTAGATGCTTGGCAAGGGAATGAATGGACAGCCATCAATGAAACAGCTACTGAAGAAGGATTCGAAGTATCATCATTCATTGAGGAGTTGCTCGCATCAAATGTTGACTGTAATGATCCTTATAACTTATACAAGTTATTTATAAATAATAATGTGCTGAAAATCATTGTGGATGAAACGAACCCATATGCAACTCAGTGCCTGGACTCTGATTCTAATCATGAAATAGTACACGAAAATCGAAAACATCAATAAACGTGGAGCAAGAAACTTGTTCATTTCTACGCAAGTTTCTTGCTATTATACCTATTACAGGAAAAGTGCAATGCGAGGTGCAATATTTAGTGTAATAAATTATTCCGGGGTTGAAGTTTTAAAATGGACTGATAAGAAAACTGGTTGTTGTGTTGACCACCTGCACGAGACATACTTGTGCATTCATTGACGGTCCTAAGAACAAAACAAAACCGGATGCAGTTTTAGATTACAATATTGCCAAGCAGTTCATTTATCTGACCAACCTACTGCATATTACAATTGCCTGCGGGAAACCAATAAAAGGTATAAAAAAATAATCGCCAAACTACTTGATGATGTCACACTAGAAAGGTAATACAGAGTAGCCATTTCATTGAAACGCTAGAATTTGAAAAGTTAGAAGACGGTTTATTGAATGCTACCGAAAAATGGCATTAGAAGGAGGTTCTTCGATTGCGGCCAAACGGGCTAAACGGGTGATGGCGTTTTGCCTGCAATTCAAAAATATGCCGTCACTATGTCTAACTTGTTTTACCAACATTCATAAAAAAATAAGTTATTTTAGACTCTACTAATAGCTAACAATTATTTTCCCAATTTATAACTACTTCTTCTTATTGTTTCGAATAGGCCTACTTTGGACCACGCTTGTTCAACCGCTGGGCTTCAATATTAGCCCAGTATTGTCTTGTTTTATCTCTTCTGTCCAGGGGGTACCTTTCCTTCGGGTTTTTTCCTGAAATCCACGGACTTCCTTAAGGGTGCGTCTCACAGGCTGTCTGTTTTGGAGATCTGTTATTCCCACTTCTTTAATATCCTTCTCGGTTTGAGCCAAGTGGTGCGAACCTTCTTGTTCTGCCAGAAGGTGAACAGACGGTTGGTTAGTCGGTTTGGAGGTAATCTTGCAACGTGGCCATCGAAAGCTACCCTTCATTTTCGTGCATAGTCAGAGAGCATATCAATATGTTTGTAGAGCTCAGAGTTTTCCTCAGGAATTCCCCATCTTCCTTTACCGGGCCTAGGATCTACCTGAGAATTCTCCTCTCTCTGATTTCCAATTTCTGTACCAGCCCTCTTCGGTTCAAGGAAAGACATTCCATGGCAAACAGGGCTTCTGGTCGTAAGACTGATGTGTAGTGCTTAAGTTTCAGGTTGCCTGTCGGGCATTTCTTGTTGTAGATGTTCCTAGTCAGTCGATAGGCTAGTTCTAACTTGTTGACTCTCATGGATAATGATGCTCTTTCTGATAAGTTGTGTTCAATCCATTCGCCGAGATACTTAAATTCCTCAGTCCTCTTGATGTTTTCCTGCTCTAGTAACATCTCTCTGTTTGCTTCTTTGATGTTGGTGAAAAATTCTGTTTTCTCCAGCGACATTTGAAGACCCACTTTAGCAGCCTGTTTTTTGCGGCAATTTACCTGCATTGTTGCCATCTCATTAGAATCGGCAATTACTGCTATGTCATCTGCAAAGGCCAGGCAATATGCAACCAGTCTATCGTTCTTACGTCCCAGGTAGATACCACTCTGAACACCCAATTTGATCAGGTCCTAGCGCCATGCTCTCATAACATTTTCAAGGACACAGTTGAAGAGAAGTGGGAAAAGTCCATCTCCTTGTGTCACACCAGTTTTTATTTCGAAACTTCCTGAGATCTCGCCTTTAAATTTAACTAGCCTTTAACTAGCCTATTTAACTACTTAATCTAGCCCTAGTTCCTGTAGTACTTCGGTAAGCGTTTTTTAATCAATGGAATCCAAGGTATTCCTAAAATCAGCAAGGAAATCAATCTCTTGGAGTACGCAAGTACAGTTTTAAAATTCAAGATCTGTTCAACACAAGATCGGGTCTTCCTGAAGCCTACCTGGTATTCTCTCAGTTGACAATCTAGCTGATTTTCTGCTCTTGTTTGTTTTCTGCCCTTGTTTGTTTTGTTTGAAAAATTCCACGGTAGTTGTTTAGAACAGTAAAATCTCCAAATTTTGTGAAGCGGATGGATCAGAGCCGATTTTCAATGGAGTGGTAATTTCTCTGTTTCGCAGATGTCTTGGATGATCTCTGTTAGCTTGCGCACGGCATTGCTTCCTACACCTTTCCACAGTTCAGCAACGATAGAGTCCTCTCCAGCTGCCTTATTATTCTTAAGAAGTTGAATAATCTGTCCAACTTCTTCAAATGAGTGGTTTGTTAATAGTGGAAGTTTTCGCTGGGTGGATCAGAGTTGAGTAGATTTTTAAAGTACTGAGCTAAAAGGCGGCAGTTGTCCTTGTCGTTAAAGGCCAGTTTGCCTTGTCTCTGAAGTGGAGGCTTGGCGGTGCGTATTTTCTGCTTGAGTGTCTGCTTGAAGGTTCCAAGCAAATCTCTGGAATTATTCTTCGCAAAGCCCTCTTCGATTTGGGTTAGTTGGTTCTGTGTTATTTCAGTTAAAAATGTATGCCCATTTTCCTTGGTCTTTTTAGAATTTCACTCCACCCAGGCTGTTTGTTTTTGGGCAATTGCATTGTCACAGTCTTCAGTCTACCACGGAAGCTTCTTTCTTCTAGCCTGAGGGGCGAGTTCATTGCCCGCCTTGACAAAAGTCTCCTTCAGTTGGTCCCAGCTGTATAGATCTGTATTGTTCAGGCTGTTACTTCTTGACTGTTCTTAAGTCGCTCCACGTCAAATCTTAACATTTTGGAAGTTCTGTGTAATCTAGTGTTTCTAGTCTTGATCATTGAGAGGTAGTGGTCTGAGTCCAGATTGGCGCTTCTTAGTACCTTCACGTTTTATATTTCCTTTTGAGATTTTTGTGAAATGGTCACATGATCTATCTTGAATTCACTTCGGTTGATATTAGGTGAAATATAAGTCTTCTGCTTCCTTGACATGTATTTGAAGGCTGTAGACTTCATGAGCAACCCAAAAGTCCTACACAGATCCACCAATCGTTCTCCGTTGCGGTTGGTTCGCTTATGCGCCGGATAATTGCCCACTATGTTTTTGTATTTTTTCTCTTTTCCCAATTGAGCATTGAAGTCACCAAGCATTATGACGGTGTACCTCTCTGGAAGTTTAGAGATAATATCTTCTAAGTCTTCGCAGAATTTATCAGTTCTGTCTGGATTGCGTCTGTTGTCCTAGTTGATTGGGGCACGTACATTGACTATACTGTAGCCCTTATTTGCACATTTGAGAGAGAGGATGGATACACGATTGCTCGGGGGTTAAATTCGGTGACTGAATCCAGTATCCTGTGACTGATTTTAAATCCTGTATCTATCCATTTATAATATATATTTATATTTTTGTATCATTCACATTTACAAAATAACAATATAAGAGCCGATGTATATAGGCAACCAAATATGCAAAGAATTAGGGGTTAGTTGACGTGTCCATAAAATGTAATGACAGCGCAGCATGTAGTACCCGTTGTACATTCCGGCCTCAACGGTTTAAGTTGAAAATTTTCAAATTATAAATAACTTTTTGATAAATCTAAGCACGGTTACACAACACAACATAAATTTTGCGAGTAACGCTCTATATACAATTTATATAGCTATGGTTGAAACAAGAAACATGGTTCGTTTTGAAACTAAATTACTACGAACTTGAGAGAATTACTAGACGACAGGCTTTCTTATAGAAATCTTCTGATAGAAGTTTTATTTGAAATATTTTTCAAAATTTTGCTTAGTTTCGGATTTATTTTCAATTTTTTTAAAGAAATTCAAAGATATTTTAAAGAAACATAATGATCCGACACTGGGTTAATTCCTATAATCTGTCCGGAAAAAACTTAGTGGCGTTGGTGTCGTTTTTATAAATTTGGTGCATGCGCATTACAATTTCGGACATGCGCATTACAATGGGAGACAGAGGCGTAGTGAAAATAAGTTAAATATATTTTGTGACGAGTAATAACATATATTAAAATATATCTAGACAGACAATCATAGATTGTGAGAGATCATATATTTCCTACAAAACGCCACGTTTATTCTTGCCCGTTTATATCAAAGAGGATCCGATCCTCTTTGCTTTTATATGAAAAACTGTAACTATGGCAACATATATATTATTTTAAGCGTCGTATTGAATTTGCATGCAAACAGCTACGGTACAATGTCTCGTGTGAATTTTATTGGTGGTTTTACCTTGGTTAGATTCGGTTGTCCGCCGCGAAGCGGGAAGATAAATCAAGACAACATACGCGCGGCAGCGCGAACTCTCGGTCCAATGTAGGACAAACTGACAAGGACCGTTGGTTTTTTATCAATACAAAATTCCATTTTAAAATTATTACAAATTTTCTACTTGTGAAACTTCTACTTTTAAAAATGTTGGGGTTATAACCGTTTCTATAGTGTGTTCCCGCGCAACGCCACTGAGCTGCCACGTTAGTTGCATTTTCTGCCACCTACTAGACGGACAGATTATAGGAATTAACCCCGACACTGTTTTATGTTGATTATTGCCAAGTTAAATAAAAAATCGCTCACATCTTGATTGTAGATTTGGTGGTGACTTGTACTGCTGCCTTCATAGATCTATTGTACCCCACCCTCTTCCTCTAAACGTTGTTATAGGTTTTCTTGTAGAAAATTTAATTCCAAATTTCGTTTAATTTATGTATTATTTTATAATCTTTGAGACAAGAAAAATGTCAAACTAAAACAAAATTTGACTTTGTTACAAACTTGATTATTACCAACCTGATATACACAAGTTCAATAAAGAACTAGCTTTCCTAAAGAAATTTACTTCTCTTAAAGTTTTACTTGAAATACTTTCAAAATTTTGCAGATTCCATAGTTTTCGAGTTATTTTTAAATTTTACATAATTTTAAAAGAGAAAGAAGATCAGAAGGGATATTCATCAAAAGGCAGATTCAGTAAATTCAGAATTTTGTTTGGAGAAAATATATATTTTCAAAATCAATAAATTCGTTTTTGTAACTGAAAATATTTTTTTGGTAAATGGAGCTTTATTGCTTTAATAATGAAAATTTATTTAAAAAATCCACAAATTTTTTTCAATGGTTTTTTTCAAAGGAAAATAGATTATGGACGTTTTTCTACACAAACGAAAATTTTAATAACAAAGCAAAATTTTAACGAAAAAATAAACTTTGAAATAAATTAAGAAGCTTAAGTTCTTTGGTAAAATATAAATTTTTGTGCAATAATTGTTTTTGTAGTTGAAAACAAATAAATTTTGTTGATAATCGACATCAAAATTATATGTTCTTTTTAGTATATTAAAGAACGAGTTAAATAAGCGCGATTTTTCAGCACGCTTCCATGTTTAGCGTAGCGAGGAGTTTTCTATTGGACATTTATATATATATATATATATATATATAAATATATATATATATATATATATATATATATATATATATATATATATATTCTATTTCGCGCCCTTTTATGCCATTTCTAAATAAAAGAATCGCCGATACATATTGAGAAAATTGTATCGCACTCGGCGAGCTATTAACGAATCCATATGAGTGCTTTTATGCCGTCAATATAGACGCAAAATAGAAAAATATATTTAAAAAATATGAATTTAAAATTATTTTCAATAAATTTAACAAATCTCTTTTTTTAAATACATATATAATACTTTTCCGAAATGGTTGTACAAAATTATGAATTCTCTTATATTTTTCTCAAAAATATTAGCATAAATTTTCGAAAATATTTTTTCTCAAAAATATTAGCACAAATAATTTTCATAAATTCTTCTTCTCAAAAATATTATCACAACGATATTAATTTAATTTTAGGTCAAAATTATGGAGAGAGAGAGAGAATATATTTATTATATAATTTATGCATTATACAAAGGGCTATCGACCGCAAGGTCCTTTTACCCGGAAATACAAATTGATTTAAAATGAGGAAAAAACGTATGTACATATTAATGATAACAATAGAGTAATGAGGATGAAATGAGAGGAGATGATGAGTTTAGTCGTCGTAGATTGCTTCGAAAAGCGTCTTAGTTGGGTGTCTGCCCAAAGTGGTTTTTATGTCTCGTTTTATTCATATATTTATAGTCTACTATGTCTACTACTATTTATTCATAGTCTACTATGTTCCAGTGGTTGTTGTTGATATCTGTCTAGGAGTTTGGAAGGAAGGAGAGTCTGTATAGAAGATCGTTGGGAGGATTATGAAGGATATTGTTTGGGTGTCTTAACTTGGAGATTAGTCGTAATGAAGTTCGTTCTGCCACTTCCAATATATTTAGTGTTCTGACGTTAGCGTTTGAAAATAATATCTGTCCATAGTCAAGGACAGGGCGGCAGATGGCTTTATAGATTCTAGCGGCCGTTTTGATGAAAATGCCTTTACTTCCAGGCGTTATGCTGCGGAAAAATTTACTTCTTGTTATTGTCTTTGTCTTTCGTTGTTTCGCGTCATTGCTGAATTTCATTTTGTTGTCGAAGATCATGCCTAAGTATTTGATTTGAGGAGTGGGTGTTACATCGCTTGTGAGTAAGTGTATGTGGGGAGAGCTTGGATAGATTCTGTGGTTCGGAATGAGGAGTTGGCATTTAGATGGATTGGTGGAGAGTCTGAAGCGATTGAGCCATAATACCACTTTGCCAGTAAGGGCTTGTAGCTCTTAAGTGTTTTTTTTTTGAGGTTTTTGTTATGGGAGATGAGAGCGGTGTCGTCGACATATTGTAGGATGTAGTAAGAGAGGTTGATTTGGAGTCTTTTTTTGTGGGGGTCGCTTGCCTGTCTAAGACGAAGTCTAAGATATTCCTGAGAGGCCGAAGTGGGCAAGCCTTATCTGTGCTGGCGCTACACATGTGCACATTATGTGTTCAGCGGTTTCTTCATCTGATTCACATAATATACAGGCAATTTCCTCTGCCTTTCCCATTTTGTGTAGGTGATATCTCACCGGACAATGTCCTGTGAGTATGCCTACCAAAGTTCTGATTTCTCTTCTAGAGAAGCTTAGCATCTGCTGCGTTATTGAGGCAGAATAGTTTATGAGCATTTTAGCTTGCCTCTATCCTGGCGTGTTGTTCCAGTGGGTTTGCTTTTGCTCTTCTTCCCATTTCTTAGCCCTCTGCCTTAAGCCCTGATTTGGAGTTTGTCGTAGAAGTGATAATTATATATGTCGTGGCAGTATACAAGATTATGGATTTTCAATAAATTAGTTCTTATGCACAAACGTTTTTGCAAATTATAGCAGAAATGCTAAAAGAAAACAATTTTTCTTGAATGTAAGAAAAATGTAGTTTTGTAGAATAAGCTCGCTTCTTTCAAATTTCTCATTCCGAGTATTTTGAGATCTTCCTTCACTCCATCTATCCATCTTTTTCTAGGTCTTCCTCTTACTCTGCTTTCCACTGGCTTCCAGTCTGTTATTATCTTGTGTTCCATTCTCTCTACATGTCCCAGCCATCTGATTCTTTGTCTTCTTATAAATCGTACAATATCCGCATTATTTATAGTTCAATTCATGGTTCATACGAATTCTGAACATTCCGTTTTCTTCATGTATCGGGCCAACACTTTCCTTAGAATTTTTCGTTCGAAAATTCTATGATTGGTCTCGACGATCTTCGATAAAGACCACGTTTCGCAGCCGCATGTAACCACAGGTCTAATTATTGTTTTATATATTCTTAGTTTAGATGCGCTGTTGACGTTAGCAGTCTTGACGTTAGTATTTTTTTATACATATAATATAACCTCTGTTTCCTGTCTAAAATATTATTAATTTAAAATCGTTCAAAGATTTAAGTTGAACAAATTTTAATATTTTTTTATTCAAAATAATTGAAATTAAATTTACGATAGATTTTACCTGTTAGATAGATTCTTCTTTTTCCTTTTAAATAGTGTGCAAATTGAAATCTAAAAATGTAAAAACTGAAAAAATCTTAAAAATGGAGATTTCTTTACATACCAATTTCTAACTGCAAAACAATCTTAAAAAAATACTCTTGTTTCTCTTTTAGCATTTTTGAGATAAAAAATTTTTAAACAAAATCCGTATTATTACTGTCAACAGTTTCGCGCCTAATGGGCCTAATTTGTCCTATGATATTTTCTTGGTTTCTAAGTTGCTTTTAGAATTTGCATATCTAAATTACACTGTAATTATAAGTTTGAATACAAGATTGTGTTGCTTGGTGGGAATCATTTATCCTAATGCCCAAATTTAAAAAAGCTGGACAAGTTTTAAATTCTGCAAAAAGATAATATTCAATTAAAAAAAAAAATAGTTTAAAAAATGAAATCATGACAAGGAAAAACGAAGTGAAAGAGTTAAGGGGAATCATTTTGGTGATTAATAAAACAATCATAAAATAAACCCCTACGCAAAGAAATTTCTTTTCATAGAATTGCTTTATTCACCAAGTGTTATAGCAATTTATAAATGATTTAAACTGGAATGTTTTTTTTGTTGCTTATATGAGCATTTGTTGATTAATAAAATTATTGTGTGTATGACAAACCGAACGTTTCTAATTAATCCGGCTTTGGGCTAAAACTATCGCGTACAAAAGAACAGTTCCAATCAATCTATAGTGCTTCCGTTTATGTTATATGCTAATTATAATTTCATTGTTGCATTGATAAACTCTGCCGAAATCGATATTGATCTACGTTTCTACTATACGTGGTGTAATTTTATACAGCATTACATTGCTTTGAAAAATTCACTATGCTTTAACCACACTTATATAAGTGTGGTTAAAACATAATGAATTTTTCAATTCAATGTAAGTATGAATTACCACGTAGTAACAGTCGCAACCATCCTATTCATTATATAACATTATTTATGCAGCTATAATTAATAATCCATGTGGAAGAAACTAGAATAATGAGTTTAAACTTTAAACAATACTATTGTTACTCTTTGCCACTCAATTTAACTTTGTTACTTACTTTACCCTTCAATTATTTAATAAGAAAACAATAATTATGCAGTTCATGATATAACACAATCTCAACTCAAATATTCAAATTTATCAATTTATAAAGGAACTATTTAGCATAATTAAGAATATTGAACCTAACAATGGTAAAATTTTATTCAGAATTGATAATACATATAATCGTTTTACATGCAAATCTCTTATTTACTTTTACTCCAACTTCAAATGTTAGATATGTCACTATTATTGGTATAATATTATTATTCTCTTAATCTATTTTCTTTGACATATTTCGTTTAGTATGTTGTATATATCCTTAAATAATTATATAAGAATGATTTGATTTGATTTATTAAAGAAATATGCTATTAAAAAATATTATGTTTCACTAAAGTCCACGTATATTTAACAGTTAGGTAATATACTCTTATCGACCACACTTCAGTAATTATATTAATCTCTTTCTTAACTAACCATTTGTTGAAATAATACAAATATACGATATATAAGTGCCCATATAAGTAACTCATAGAGAAATATATTTCTCAAAAAAATATCGGAGGTTTAGGACTATTTGAAATTTTCCCGTCACAGACAATTCCCCTGTTACGCTTGAAACTCACGTCCTCCCTATTGTTTAGAATTCATATGGAACGAACACATACCATATACAAAGGAGCTGTATACACGAGTAATCCCCAAGGCATTTTTATTACGTGAGAATCATGAAAAATGCGGCTCACATAACACCTCTCTTGAATGATGTCTTTAAGAACTACTAATAAAATACGTTTTCTGTTTTAGGTTCGCGTGGCTTAGGCAATCGCTTCGACGAACAGCGTCTCACTTTACGTATTCATCGAGGTCGGGGTTCGTCAACAAAGTATGGCTCTCCCCACAGCAACGGAAGTAATAGTACAACTACTACGGGAAGTGCATCGCCTAGTCCACGAGGCAAACACGAGCGTGTTAAAATTAGTGTTAGTTATCCTTCCAGTGATAACTTAGGGACACACCAATCTCCTAATTTGTTAGCTGTCACGCCAACGTCGCCTACAGCTGCGAGTTACGCGGTACATTACAGTGTTAATGGTAAAGACACGACTACTACTAGTTTGTGTCGTCGAGATACTCATTTAAGAGTGACACCGCGCTTGGGTACCCATCGGAGATGCTCACGAAGATCATCTAGCTGTGAAAGCAATGATCGACAAACTCCTCGTTCGCCTAGTCCAAGCCTTTGTGAGGAAGGCCTAAACAAACCTAAAATAATATCTAAACGCATGGGAAAGCGAAATATTAAAGCTCAAGTAAAAAGATTTAGAATGGAAACTAAAGCTGCCAAGACATTGGGAATTATAGTAGGTGGTTTTATATTTTGCTGGTTACCTTTCTTCACGATGTATTTAGTGCGCGCATTTTGTGCAAACTGTATTCATCCATTGGTATTTTCCATATTATTCTGGTTGGGTTATTGCAACTCGGCTATAAATCCTTTAATCTACGCACTATTCTCCAAAGACTTTAGATTTGCCTTTAAGAGGATTATTTGCAGATGTTTCTGTAAAAGTAGGGATTCTTCTACTTCTCGTAGAGGTTCAGACGGTTCACAGTTACAAGGCCGGCAATTCCGATCCCCTAGTTACAATATACAGCAACAAGGAAACTCCCTGGGAGAAGATAGCGATCCGGGGGGTGACCCAAGTGACTCGAGGTGACGAAATAAGAAGAAGAAGGCACAAATGTACCTGGATAAGGATTCCGTCTTGAAAGTAGCGATGTGTCTGTATGGCTGACAGACAACCCGAGTTCAGATAAGTAAATCAGGGCCGTGTTAAGCATATTTTATCGATGAACAATGGCGTAATTTGGGATGCTCAGAGGCTTTAAAGACCCAACATTAATGCTTTGAAATGTTTGCTTGAACGTTCCATTGTTCGTCGATTTGTTAACAGGGTCTAGTTAATTTTAAGAGAATATTTATTGAAGATTATATTTTTATTTCCAATTATTTGGAGAGGGAAAGATTAACGACTTATTCTTAAACATTATTAAGTCAAGGTAGAATGTAATTCATCAAAACAAAAAAGAACAAAATATCTCATAGCTGATAATTGTATATATCTATAGCATTATTTTATGACAGCCAGATACATATTTCAATTTATTACTGTAAATACATTATCCATAGATTTTAAAATATACTTATATTAAACTTGTAATAAGCATGTATAACGATTGTAAAGATAGGCAGATGTGCCATGTGTGATCATATTATAATATTATGCATTCAATATCAACAGCGGCGTATAACTTTATACGGTTTATAATTCACCTTTTATAATTCATACACCTCAATTAAAAAAAATATTTTCCTGCAATATTTAAAAATGTTTTTAGGACATACAAAGTAATATCTATACTATTTCAATGATTCGTTGATTACATTAACAAATAAAATAATAAATAAGATTAAAAATAATAATCCCTTTGGTATATTACTTTACTATTAACAATTTAAAACAACAAGAACATTTTATTAGAGAGAAATTGGAGGAAACATTTGTGGAAATTCACAATTGTGGAATTTTTTTTTAATATTGGTTGGATGTAACTTACAGAGATTCTCCTCTTAAACAGAAAATTTGGCCTAAATAATTTAATAATTTTCAGTCTAGGACTAATATTTTTGAATTACAACGGATTATCCGTTAAAATTAATTAGAAGTTCAATAAGGCCTATTAATTACAGTGTATTATTGAATTCGGCTATGTAATTTAAACAACACTGAATCAAAATATTTAATCTGCGTTCGATGTTAAATCCCACTTTAATTTTGATTTAATAACCAAACGCGACTGGAAAGGGCAATGACGTTAATCGATTTCATTGTCGATTAAAGTAATTAAAAAGTCATCTCTACAGTTAATGTGTACACAATAAATCCTTTTGATTGGATTGAAAATAACTGGTTAGTGTTTTCAAATTCAATTTCGGGTTTTAATAAAGTTATATGCGACTTTAAAACTCAATTTGTAGATAAAAATCACTTCCCAATTTTTACAACTATTAAAAATATTCATATATATATATATATATATATATATATATATATATATATATATATATATATATATATATATATATATCAACTATATTACAGGATTATATTAATCTTCTTTATCTTTAGAATTATTCAAGTGAACGTAGATTTCATCAATTCATTCTTCTTATTTTCTATTGAATTTTAGTACGATAATTAGTATTTGCGAATAATTCTCTTCCGGAATCTATAATACCTATTTGAATACCTTTCCGTATTTGCTCTGTAGGCAAATAGTATCTATTGAATTAATTTAAATTAAATTTATATTTTCAGTAACCATTTAATTGAACAAATATTAGGTATTATCGCAAATAATACAATTATACATTTAAATTGTTGTTTTAAAATCGTTCCATAAGTAAAATGTATAATATATTGTTATATAAGTAAAATATATTGTTTATAATGAGATTATAATGTTTTTTATCACTCGCGCGAATATTCAGTATTGCTAGGTTACATTCAAATAAAAGAATAAATAAAAATAAAATTGATACAATCAAGATCTCGGTATTAAAAAAGTGACGTGAATTTTTCTCATTACAAAATAAAAATCAAAGAAAATGTTTTACAAGTGAGTGTAAATTATATGGTGATAGCGGAGAGTGCGGAGACTTCTTATGACGAATCCCCACCACAGGAGACAATTGTAAAAGCAAATTCCTCATTTTTTTGAATTTTTTTGGGTGGCACCTGGATTTCAAACTTATAAGATACCTCCCCTCGCATGAATGATAAAAAATATTTTTTGTAACACGGGCGAAATTGTCAATTTACCTCTCGAGCGAATGCGCACATTCGTTCTTGCGTACCTTTTTGGCCCTCGAGTATTGTTGACAACATTTCGCCCTAGTTACAAAATCTACTATTGTGTTTAGGCGAATTTGATAAACAAAATAAGTATGTTACCATTTAAAAAAAAAATAGTTATTGGAGATTACCTAAATTACTATTACAAAGATAAGGAAACTACTAAACAGTAAAAAAATATTACATTAACTGATTTTAACTGTAACATAAAATTAGTTTTTATGGAATATAAAATATGTATATATATATATATATATATATATATATATATATATATATATATATATATATATATATATATATATATATATATATATATATATATATATATATATATATATATATATATATATATATATATATATATATATATAAATATATATATATATATACTAATTAATATACAAAAGATAATACTTAAGGAGGTTCGAGCGAATCCCATGTTAAATATTTTTAACCTTTAAGCTTCGAAATTTTTTATGCATGCAAATCAATAAACCGGCCATCAGGACATTTTTTTATTTAGGTCCTCTCAAAATATGTAAGTGATTCACCAACAAGTATATCCGAAAAAAAAATAATTTAAATGATGTTTTTTCAATTCTTATACACAGGCTCTTATGGCTGACAAGCTTTGGCCACGTCTTTATTTTTTTTTCGATATTAATTTCGAAACTTTAAGGAATAAAGAACTATATACAATAAACTTTGATAATTATTAAACACGATAACATTAAATCAATGTGACGTTACCGATGTAATTATTTGAATAATTAAAGTTAAACTTTTAATTTGTAATCTTGTTTATCGACAATAATTGATATGACGGATGGTTTGTCAACGTCACGAGAACAGCTGAGAGAAAAAAAAAGATGAAACATAGTTAAATAGAGAATTTTCTCTCTATATACTCTAAAGGTATACTCTCTACACTCGACTCCTTTCAATTACTATTCTTTTCTCTCTCTCTCTGTACTATAAACTTTCAGGACACAATAAAGCGCTTTTGCGTATCTTTTCGCATATCTTTTTATTACACCGTATCAGTAAAAAATAACTAAATCCTTTAATACCGCTATTTTATTAAATGAAATAATAATTACCAATTTTTAAATTTGTTATATTCTAAATAAAATTAAGGAATGTGAATAACTATTAGGATAATTGAAACTATAAAGAAAAATTCAAATTCACTATTTTGAACTTCCTTAAAATGAATTTGGTAAATGCTATCAATATGGTTTAAGTAAAATTAGTTTAATTTTTGCAATGATTTGTAAATGTTGGGTTAGAACACAGTTTATTTAATTTAATGCGGATCTGAAGTATTATTATAGTTCATAAGTAGTTGCTAATGTGGTTGTAAATCGACTGCAGATTCGTTAAAAAAGTATATAGGAAAGTACTCTTAAATATTATTCTATTTTTATTTTATTTAATTTTAGTTTAAAGCAGAGTTGTAAGTACGTAATTACGTAAGTTAATATTTCAAATTTGTGGCAAAGTTTAATTTAAGGAGAATTTCATATCCTCAAGTTAAAGTTTCAATATCGTATTGAAACTTCATTTAATAAGAATATTATTAACAATAATCTTTATTGTCACCAACAGTATCAAATGGCTATAAACCACAAGGTCCTTCTACCAGTGAGTAAAATTCAAAATATTTATTAATCATAAAGTATACAACTAATTTATATAGATCTGTCACAAAATAAGAAATATGAATAATTTACTACTATAATTTAAAAAGTCCTAAGGAACACCTGTGCTGCAATAGCATTATTCAATTAAAAATATTTTTAATTTTTTTCTGTATGATTTGTAGGTTATTTCGTCTTGAAAATAGCTGGTATGCGATTAAATATTTTTATTCCTATTCTTTTTTTTTGGTTTGGCTCTCCTGTACATAGTACTTGAGTAAATTTCTACTATATTTCGCCACATGCAGTTTGAAACACTTTCTCGTGTTCTATTGGTGTTTATCATTTATTCATTTTAAATGTTAAAGATTTTCGCAAATATGGCATGAGACCTCCCATTTGTATTTAGATGGTATTATCAGTACTTCTAATTCTTTAAAATTCACCTTGCATGCTTGCAATCTTGATATGTATATTATTGTTCTAATCATTTTTTTTTGCTCTAAAGTTCGATTTTAAACTTCGAATAAGATATATTTTGGAATTAATTTTCATTATTATATTATTGGCCATTATATTCTACGTTAGATTCTCTTCTAGTAGCATACCCAGCAATTTTATAGATCCAGTTCTTTCTATGTTACGATTTCCTACTGTCAATGATAGATCCTCTAGTCCAGGGGTTTTCCAACCGGTGGTACGCGTACCACTGGTGGTACGCGAGAACGTTTCAGGTGGTACGCGTGATTGATGTGAGCAACTTGCTAATAATAGCTTCTGAACGCATGAGCAGTGAGCACGCAAACATAACTCAGCTGCTTGTCTCTGCAGGAGTGGAGGAGAGACGGTGCCGGGGGCGGGGCGACGAGAGCTGTCTTACCCCTCTTCCCGCACGGCCCACGCTATTGATAACTTCCCCTGCGCTTACATTCTTCCGCCTCACAATATTGCCAGTGATTGTGCAAGTTCGTTGTTCGCAGTTCGTTGTGGGTATTGTGATTTCGTATAAGAAAACTGAGCTATGAAACGATTTCTGACGTCCTCTTCTACTTCAAAGGATTGTGCTAAAAAACCTAAATCACCGGCCAATCGTAAATACGATGAAAGCTATTTACAGTACGATTTTATAGTGAAGCCAGGGACTAAAACAGTGACATTCCTATTTCTCAATGTGTTGTATGTCTTGAAACACTTTCGAACCAAGCCTTCTTTTCTGATGCGACACCAACATAAGTTAATACGACACCAAAATAAGTTATTAACTTAATAAAGGTTAGGGCTCTAAACATAAGATTATTCTCCTTGATGTGTGAAGAAATGGGTGGCAAGTTCAAGACTACTCCTGCATACAGAAGTGAGGTGGTTATCTCGGGGGAAAATTTTGAACCGTCTCCTTGAACTGACATCAGTCAACTTTTAATGTTTTTAAGTGAAAAAAATCATGACATGAAAAAATTGTTTGCTGATGAAGAATGGTTGTCAAGATTGGCTTATCTAGCCGATATTTTTGACAAACAACACACTGAACTTAGGACTTCAGGGACCAAACATCAGCCTTCACAGCCAGTGACAAAATAAACTCCTTCAAGAGAAAGTTGGTCCTGTTTTGTTCACAAATACAGGAGAAGAATTTATCTGCATTTCCCACTCTATCATCATTTTTTGAAGAAAATGAAATATCTCCAATGCCAGATGTGGTTGCAGATATCATTGTTCACTTGGAAGGCCTTCAAAAAAGCTTTAAGAAGTATTTATTTGAAGATTATTCAAAAGTGGACTAGATCAGAAATCCTTTTTCCGGAACCTCACCAAATGAATTGGAACTAAAAGAAAGTTTTATCGATCTTACAGAAGATAGTTCCATGAAAGATTATTTTAAAGAGAAATCTTTAATTAACTTCTGGATCGGATGTAAAACCGAGTACCCTTTGATCTTCCGGCAAGCTCTGCTATTTTTGATGCCATTTGTTGCGAGCTACTTGGGTGGAGTGGATTTTCTGAACTCTTGTACATAAAAAATAAACATAGAAGCAGAATAAGTGTTGAAGATGACTTAAGAGTGGAGATAAGTTCCCTTACTCCTAATGTTGATATTTTAATCACAGGCAAACAACAAGTTTCGCACTAAAGACTATAAATATATAATTTGTATGATGATTAATTTTTTGCTGTTTGTACTAATTTTTTATTTGTATGTTTTTAGACCCAAATAGGGTAATTACAATTATATTCTTTTTATTGCTCCTTTATTATAAGCATGTTATTACAAAGAAACAAATATCTAACCATTACATATGAAGTTTTTTTTCAGGAATTTAATTAAAAAAGCCTTTGAAAACTTTTATAAGAGTAAATATTACACGTTTATTAAAATATTTAGGTCTGGTGGTACGCCAAAATTTCTCAAAAAGTCAAGTGGTACGTAGGTGCAAACAGGTTGGGAACCACTGGTCTAGTCTTTTCCTCCCGGATAATTATAATAATGGGTCTTCCAATAAGGGGTTCCATTTCGATATGCAAAAAAACGAGTATTTTTAAGCAAAATCTCCGGATGTTTATTTTTTTTCTATTAATAATGTAAAACAATATTAGCCAAAGGTTCGCCACTTTTCGAGCTTATAGGACCATATTCTTTTCATGAAATTTGCCACCAACACTTCGCACATTTGCAGCTGTATGTCCTCGATAACATCACGCATTCCATCTTTGAGGTCTTTAATCCATTGTGGGGTATTGGCATAGACCTTATCTTTCGCGTAGCTCTAAGGAAAAACATCTAGAGGTGTTAAATTACAAGATCTCGGTGGCCAATTGTGATCACCTCTTAGAGATATCAAACGACCAGGAAACTTTTCACGCAAAAGAGCGATGTTATCGTTCCTTGTGTTGCACGAAGCGCCGTCTTGTTGAAAATAAACGTCGTCCTTTCATTAATCATCGTTCTATAGCGCAACCCATTCACCGTAACAGTTGCTCTAGCCTCATTTTAACCAGTCATACGTTTAGAATGGAGAGGCTTTCAACAATAATTCTTGCGTTTTCCGAGCCCCAAATGTGACAATTCTGTATGTTAATGTAGCCTGCGAGGTGAAAATGGACCTCATTACTCAAGATGATTTTTCGATGAAATTCCGTATCAGTTTGATGCATTTCAAGGACCCAATCTGCAAAGACACGACAGTTTTGATGGTCGGTTGGCATGAGTTCTTGTGTTAACTGAACTTTAAAAGCCTTAAGACCTAAGTCTTTCTGCAAAATACAGCGTACAGTCGTTTGTGGAATGCCCAATTCCAAAGATCGACGAGAAATGGACAAACCTGGGTTTTCCTCAACACTATGGGCTACAACACCAATATTATCAGTTGTTCTTGAGCAACGTGCAAGAGTTCGGTTCTTCATATCACTAACTGGTCCTAGCAGCTCAAACTTTTTCAACAGTTTCACAATTGCTGGCCGAGAAGCTGCTTCAGGTGCCAAAAATGCTTTAGTTTTCCTAACTGTGACCGCGAAATTTTCATCATTTTTGTAGTGAATTTTAATAATTTCAATATATCGATCCATTTATATTAATGGCGTAGTATTTACGTTTCATCTGTCAAGTAGTTATAGGTTCAATCATGACTGTTCGAACTCTCAAAATGACCAGCTATTGAAAATGAAACCTTTTATGGGAAGGCCCTATATATCTTGTTTTTTTTTTCTCCATTTAAAAATAGGTTATTGGCGGAGAACCATGTATATAACTTTTTTATTGTTTCATACGCTTCTTGTTGCAATTCATCCGTTTTTCCATTAGACAAAATTCTACTTACATCATCCGCAATAAGGCTTTCTCCAATATATCCTACCAGATCTGCTGTATATAGAAAAAAACAAGATAGGGGCCAAAACGCTTCCCCGAGGTAACCCAATTAAAATCGATGTCAATTTGGACACGCTTCTGCCGACCATTAAAAATAGTTTTATGTGTTCTAGATACGAGTTGAACCATCTACCGGTTTTCCCTCTTATGCCATATATTTCAAGTTTCTTAAGCAATTTACAGTGTGAAACACAGAAAAACGCCTTACTTAAGACGAAAATATGAGTTTTTTCCACTGCCTATCTTTGGTATTATTTTTCCATATGGATCCCACGTAGCTGTTATTGTGGATTTGTTTCCTGAGAAACCATGTTGGTGATTAGGTATCACTTTATATTTACTAAGAAAAGGCGTTAAGGACTCCAAGGCGTATTCTATTATTTTTGCTAGTACTGGAATAAGGACCACCGGTCTATAATTATTGATAATTCGTTTATTTCTCTATTTGTAAACCGGTACTATCGATGGTATTTTTAGAATACCTGGGAAGGTCTCTTTTTACAGTTTATAATTTCTGCTATTGGTTTTCTTAGTTCTAGACAAAATTCTCGAATTAAATTGCACGGTATTGTCTACATTTCAGTTTCCTCGTCTTATTGCGAATTCATAAGAAGAGACATGGTGTTCTACAGTTTGTTCTTCTGCATGTGTCCAATGTCAATCCGTATTGGATGGATGTTCGCACATACCATCTCTGGTGCAGTTCTTAAAAACATTAATATTTTCGCCAAACTCCTTTTGGCTTAGTTAAGATTTTATCACTGTTTGTAATTTCCATCTGTGAGGAGCTCTGGTTCTCATTGCTTGTTGGGCGAATCTTTTATGTTTCATCTTTTCTTATTTGTATTTGGTTTTAATTATCACCAACTTTTTTTGAGGATAAATTAATCTTTCAGTCTACTGCTTGATGATATTATATCGGCTGTTATCCAAGTTTTCCTTTCGTCTTAAATCTTCTATTTGGAAAGTTTTGGAGGAAGTAATATTTAAGAATATCTAAAAATTTCAAAGTTTTCTCATTAATACATTTTTTACTGTTAACAAATTGCCACGATTCTTCCTCCATAACATGTTTGAAGCGTGTCTTGTTCGACATACCATAGTTTCTGGTTAGTTCTACTTCCTTCTTGATATTTACCTGTTGATTCGCAGAGCTGCACACTAAAATTAGTCTATGATCGGAGATAGGTATGTCTTATACTATAATTCGTGGTGAACAATTATTATTGGTGAAGATGTTATCGATTCGACTGTTAAGATGATATCGACTTGATACTGCTGTTCGCAGTAATCCTATCCTTGTTGTCTTGTACTCTGTCAGATAAGCTTTATGATTTTAATAAGTACAATCCTTTTACGATAACATGACTTTATGGCAAGTGATGGACTTAACAAAGCCAGAGCACCTGGTCCGGACATGATTCCTTCCGAAATCATTAAAACTGCTTGCAATGTTGTATCCCAGTACGTCCTAAGCGTCATGAATAGGGCCCTACAAGAAGGTGTTTACCCGCAGATCTGGAAAAAGGCTGGGCTGATACTGTTAAGGAAAGGTAACAAGCTGCCCAACGAAGCAACGTCGTTCAGGCCCCTGTGCCTGATGGACACTGTAGGTAAACTACTGGAACAGCTGCTTCTGCAAAGAAATTAAAGAGAACTGAAGACCGGTAAATATCTCGCTAACAACCAGTACGGTTTTAGGGAAGGGCGATCTATAATTGACGCTCTCAACAAAGTTATAGCCATTGCTAAAAAGGGTACCAGGAGAACTACAAGAATATGCGCTTTAATTACATTTTTTAAGATATATTAGAGGAAGTCACGTTACGCAGCTTTCCGCCATACCTGATAGCGATGATAGATAGTTTCCTATCTAAAAGGACAATTCTCACCGAATCCGACAGCTGCCGCTCTACGAAGAAGATTGAAAGCGGTGTTCCGCAGGGATCAATCATGGGCCCAACGTTTTGGAACATAGTGTACGATGGGGTTCTCAGTCTACAGATGCCAGGAGGAGTAGAGACGGTTGGCTTCGCAGACGATCTTGCTCTGATGGTATGCGGCAGAACCGAGGATGAGCTAAAGCGGAGAGTAAATGAAGCATTGCTACTAATAGACAAATAGATGAAAGGTAAACAGCTCAAGCTGGCAACTGAAAAAAATGCAGGCAGCCTTATTATCTGGAATCAGGAAAATTGTCAACTTAGAGACGCTAATATTACACCAAACGGGGCCATAAAGTATTTTGGCGTAATAATAGATAAAAACCTCTCATTTAGAGACCATGTCAAAAAAGCTGCCGACAATGTAGGAGGACCCAGGACTAGTAAGAGAAAACTGCTGTACTAGGTAGTCCACTCCGCATTGCTTCATGCGGCCCCTTTATGGGCCAGGGCTATGAGCGTGAAAGTCACCAAACACAAGCTGGCAGCGATCCAGAGAATGCTATCAATTAGAACTAGTAGCGCTTACACAACTGTATCAAGGGAGGCGTCGTTGGTAATAGCAGAAATTCCTACAATTGAGTTACTAGTGCATCTACTCAGCTAAACAAAGGAAACCAATTGCTAATAAATAAAGAAGCCAAGAGGGTGGCACGGACTGAACTACTAGGACATGGCAGAATGAGTGGGTAGCAAGCGATAAGAGACAATGGACAAGGCTGTTAGTAAAGGATGATCAAAAAATGGGTAATTCGGAGACACGGAGAACTAAACTACCATCTAACACAAGCACTCAGTGGACTCGGATGCTTTCGATATTACCTCCACAAGAGAAGCAGAGCTGTTGATAGCTGCTGCGAATA
Source organism: Phosphuga atrata (assembly GCA_944588485.1). Taxonomy (NCBI): domain Eukaryota; kingdom Metazoa; phylum Arthropoda; class Insecta; order Coleoptera; family Silphidae; genus Phosphuga; species Phosphuga atrata. The sequence goes on from OX155898.1 coordinate 33,119,587, forward strand.
CTGCGGGGAAGAGAACAGCGAAATGCACACCATCTACATATGTAGTAGGTGGTACATAGTGAGGTACACTCTACCAAAGGACCTAGAGTGTAGAACCACCATACTTTCATGTTGGAATCGGAAAACAATTGGAACATAGTCCTAAAACCAATATCTAAAATAATCAGTTATAAGCAGGATGAGAAGAAAAGGCAGATTTCTGAAAGACTACAGCTAAACCAAAACCCCTAATCAGCATGACTGGATGGTAGAAGTAAGGTACATCATAGACAACATTGTAAAACAACCGGCTTCTTGAAGTTATGCGTAGAGCAGTGCCAAGGTGTGTGGGTTTCAGGGGGACCACTTGACAAGTTAACACAGGGGTGTTACGCCCCCAAGATGATTAGAGAAGATGTTCTAATTGTTCTCCATTTACTTCCTGACAATAGTTAATTCTGGCAATAAAACTGTTATGGCATTTTGCAACCATACAGGAGGAATCCTTGGCATTTCGTCACGTATTCTTGCATCCAAGTTCTCTAATATTACAGGTTATTTACGTACACAACGCCCTTTGTCCGCCCTTTGTCATATGTCTCCAAAAGACATAATCCCACGGTGTAAAGTCGGGGGAGCGTGGAGGCCACTCAATATATCCTCTTCGTCCAATCCATCTTCTATAAAAATCTCTTTTATAAAAAGTGAGTTGTTAATAATTGTTTATGTCAAATAATATTTGGAATTTTGGAATTAAAAATGTGGATCATTTGTAAAGTTTATTTATGTTTTGTCGTCAAGATAGAAATTATAGATGTCATGGCAGTGACAAATAATAATACATTATATAGTAAGGGAGAGCGGTATAACCTTGTGGGACACTTTGCAGAGGAGTAAATTCGGGCGAAAAGGAATGGTTAATTCTAATAAGATGGGTTTTACTTCGAAGGAAAATCTTGATTATATAAAGTAGGTAAAGTAGGCTTTCTAGGAGGTACATAGGTATATAGTCGTCTACGAAAGCATGAAAGATCACGGAACGAATTTCAAAGAATTGAGAATACACCTAGAGATTCGATATTCTAAGATTCCAACTTACCATAATAGGTTATTAAAAAAAAATCATTTTGGTCGAGTGGGTTCTTTCATACATTTGTATTCAATTTTTTATTTGATAATAGACTTACTCCCACTCTTCAAACATTAATATAGTATTTTCAGTTTTTGATAAGAAAATAGAATTTTCCTTTTCCTCAGCAATGGAAAACATTTTGAAGGCCTAAAGATTATCTTGTAAACATGCTATCCGCAAAAAAGTACATCTACGTGTAATAACATAAAATATCTACCTGTAAATAAAAAGAATTTTACTGGACACTGTGTGCACAGAAGACCCTACCCACCTCTGTATAATATTGGATTGCATATTAGTTAGAGGTAGAAACTAGGTTGATGACCGCTGATCTCTACAAATTGATCTCTACAGGGCCAAGAATAAATAATTCAATCTATAATTAATGTAACTCTTGTGGTACAAAATTAAATTACTATTTCACATATTTTTCAATAAATTAGTGCGAGATTAAATGCTATCTGTCTCATGATATGTAATACTAATAAATAATTATAATAGCAATAAATTCGTATTTAAATTATAATTTAATATTGTTAATACTTAAATCTAAAGGCAAATAGTTGAAGCAAAAGTTCCGCAGGTTTTCTTTGCTATAGTCTATGAATATTTAGAAAAGAAAGAAATTTAGCAATATTAATAATGATTTCCTACTCTTCGAAATAAATGCAATATCAAAATTACTAACATCAAGATAAATACAATATTAAGATTATTTGCTATTCCAGTTTGATATCACAATGTTTACGTTGAGTACAAATATATATACACAAATAAAAATATGGAGTAATTCGCTGGGTTATAAAATATGGCTCTGCTTTAAATTTGGCTTAGCAAATTGTTGTTTCGTCATCAAATTCCAAAAACGACTAGTCTAGATTTTTTTTCTGTTACATTTCGTTTGTAGATAAACACACATTTTTAATCATTTATTTTAAATGTATGCCGTCCAAGTGAATATTGTTGCATCCGTCCATCTGTCTGTCTATAAATAAATAACTTGTAAAATAAATTTATTAATGTTAATTTAATAATACGAGACTGTTGAATATATAATTGAATGTTTGATTGTAGTAGTTAGAGAAAATGTCTGACTGTCATAGAGTAACAACATTAACAAAAAATATAAATGCTGCGCACAAAACTTATATGTATGAAACACACTTCCAAATTAAGTTTTCACTATTTATTAATTTTTTATGAAATAGTTGTAAAGATTGAGAGAAGTATTAAGTTCATATTTTAACTATAATTTTGTCTAAAAATTACAGTTTAAATTACAGGAACAAACTGAATCATTTTAGAGTAGAGATAGGAGTAAAAAAGTTACTAGGTGTTAAAATGGACAAAAAAATAACTTGAAACGGGTGCTATTGATTACTATCACATTCCTTAATAAATTCACAGAGGAATATTAAAATTATCAATATAAAATTTATATATTATATTGATACTTTTGATATATTTTTTTATATATTTATTGACTATTGTATATAATATTTATTTATTAAGTTTTGCCTATTTGTTCGTTGAATAAAAAACAAAAGCTCCTACTGTATTTATTCAAGTGTATTTAAATATAATATTTTCTTCGTTCTCAATTTTATACGTTACAAATTATTTGAGTTATTTTCTGTTGTATCCCATTCCCTTTAATGAAGGCTGTGTTTATTAGCCAAATAATGTTAAAAAATAACTTTGTATATTGTGTATTTAAAAGATGTATAAAATGTATTAAGCCTAAATTTTAATTGATATGAATGTCTATGAGAATATCTGCAAAAAATATTTAAATGTACATGAGAATAATGTATTAGACAAGCTGTGAAATTGGGTGTACAAGCTCTTTAGGGAAAGAAAGCGTGAAGTGTGATGTGAGTTTTAAAAATGTGCCTTTAGGATTAAGCTTGGATTTATGGTGGTTCTCTCAATTTCACAGTTAGGTCGTTGTATTTTTTTTAATTAGCTTTCTCTTTCTAATACATTATTTCAATAATCAATTATTCAACTATCTATATAATTGTTAAATGATGTCATTTATGTAATCATGTAAAATGTATATAAAAAATAAACATGAAATAAATCAATCTATAAATGTGACTTATCAACAATCTATTTTCTTTTATAAATAAAAAATATATGTACTAAAAGCAACTTAGAGTGTTTATGAATAGTGCCTACTCGAATTATTTCAGGAATCTAGGGTATGTAATTGCATTATTTTCGGTTTACATCTTATTGCGATAAATCATTTGTTACTAACTGATGCTGTAAGTAAAAGTCAAATATTGCTGTATATTTTAGAGATGGTGATATATTTAGCCACGTTATATATGCAGGTCTATAAATATCTCATATATAAACTATATATCCACAAAATATTTTCGAAAGTTCATTGTCATTCAATCATTGTTATTGAAAAGATAACTCTAATATTTTATGTCAAAGATGTCGAAAATACTAAGTCAAGTATAGCTGTATAAAATAAAATTGTATTCAATACTATCTTAGATTACAAAATTTATTTTTTGTGACTACCCTTATTCGATCAGTTTCGTCCATCTACACTGTCATTGATTTCGGATTGTCTAGATGTTTTCTCTATTCTAAATAATGGACATATGACGAATTTCCTATCAATATTACATCAATCCTTTTTATATTGGGTGCTACGAGATACAGAGTTGACAGAAACTTAAATCAGGGAAAGGCAGGCTACCCGGAGAGAAAACTCAGCTTCCAAAAATAATGAAATATAAATATTGCATTGTGCATTGTCATCCAATGCCTGATATATTCACATTTGTCTGCCTGGCCTTATCTGTCTAGTCTCGCCTGTTATGTCTTGTATGTCGTTTCTGAATAATCTATTTTTCTCCGACCTGTCCAGTATTGTCTGTCTAGTCTCGTCTGTCCAGTTTTGTCTGTCCAGTCTTGTCCGTCTAGTCCGGTCTGTCTAGTATTTTTTTCTTTGGGAAGTGGACGTAGCAAGCACCCCCGGGTTAACTTGGTAAGTGGTCCCCCTGAAACCTACACATCTTGGCACTGCCCTACGCACAACTTCACGATGCCGGTTGTTTTTCAATGTTATCTATGATGTACCTTACTTCCCCCATCCAGTCATGCTGATTAGGGGTTCTGGTTTAGCCGAAGCCTTTCAGAAATCTGCATTTTCTTCTCATCCTGCTCCTTATAACTGATTATTTCAGATATTGTTTTTTGGACTAAGTTCCAGTTGTTTTCCGATTCTAACATGAATGGTATAGTGGTTCATTCAAGTCCATTGGTATGATGTCCCACTCTGTATCCCACCTACTATATATGTAGATGGTGTGCATCACGCTGTCCTCTTCCCCGCAGTATTCGTAGCAGCTATCAACAGCTCTGCCTATCTTGTGAAGGTAATCTCGAAAGCCTTCATGTCCACCGAGTGCTTGTATTAGGTTAGGTTAGGTTAGGTTTTTTCTCTGCCTATCTTGTGAAGGTAATCTCGAAAGCCTTCATGTCCACTGAGTGCTTGTATTAGGTGCTTGTATTAGTTCTCCGTGTTTCCGAGTTACCCATTTTTCGACATCCTTTATTACCATTCTTGTCCATTGTCCCTTATCGCCTGCTACCCACTCCTTCTGGGTTGCCCATAGTAGTTCAGTCCTTGCGATCTTCTAAGCTTCTTTTTAATCAGCAATTGGTTTGATTTGTGTAGCTGAGGATATGCTAAGCTTCTCCTGTACTGGTCTGTCTAGTCTCGTCTGTTTAGTCTGGTCTGTCTAGTCTGGTCTGTTTAGTATGGTCTGTCTAGTCTGGTCTATCTATACTGGTCTGTCTAGTCTGGTCTGTCTAGTCTGGTCTGTCTGGTCTGTCTAGTCTGGTCTGTCTAGTCTGGTCTGTCTAGTCTGGTCTGTCTAGTCTGGTCTATCTAGTCTGGTCTGTCTAGTCTGGTATGTCTAGTCTGATCTGTCTAGTCTGGTCTGTCTAGCCTGGTCTGTCTAGTCTGGTCTGTCTATCTGAAACGCACACCAGGATTAAATTGGCATTCGCTAAATCTACGGTAGCAGAATGGCATACCATACAAAAAATGATGAGTATATATTTGCAGGTACACATATTGATATAAGAGTGTTTTTGCCCCAAGGACCAGCAGGGTCAGAAATAAAAATACCCAACGCACAGAAACTGCTAAACAGTTTAATAGTGAGCGAACGTAACAAAAAATTTGCAGCCAAGGCAAATTTGTTCACGGACGAAGAAAAGAACGCAGCAATATGGATAAAGAGCCGAAGTCTACCAGTTATAAGAACAGGGCGTAGACCAAGATTTGTCTGAGTCGACCTGCCCTAATTTATAATCTACAGTTGCTACTTTTCACCTAATGCAAAACCTGAAAAGGTGTCTCAATTCTTAGAAGCTCTAAGTCATAATATCCAAGGGAAAAGAGAACTAATTATTGCGGGCGATTTCAACGCCAAGTGCCCTTATTGGTGTTCATCAGGCATGGATAAAAGAGGAAACATGGTAACGGATAGGGCTGCGGAACTAGATTTACTTGTACAAAATCAGGTAAATAACTACACGTGAGGAAGAGGAAACTCCCATTCTATTATAGATATTACATTTTGCTATAACTTAATCGCAAGGAAACTCCAGGGCTGGAGAGTGTTGGATAGGGAATCCTTGAGTGACCACCGATGCATCATCTACAACATACAGAAAAACAGAAGGCCAAAAGAAATAGCACCCCTATCAAGAATTAGATTTACTCAATTTCTACTCAATCTACTCAATTTACTCACTCATTTACTCAAGATCTAAGTAATAGCGACAAAAAAAAAGGTGCAGATATACTGGTTCAGGCGATGTACAAAGCATGTAAAAATGATGAAATTTTGAGCATAAGAGCTGCATGAACTGCTGCCAGGAGGAAGTATTAACGTCAAAGGAGAAAACAAGCAGATAGCGAAGTTACCAAAGCGGCAAAGCAGATATACAAGAGTCTTAGAAAGGAGCCATGGCAATTAATAAACAGAACTAAGCAGGAGCACTGGAAAAAAAACTATGCGCTGAACAAGAAAACGACATATGGGGGGAAGCCTTCCAAATCATAAGAAGAATCATGAAAATTTGCTCCATAAACAATAGAAGCAGTGCGCAGATTAGCTGATGTGCTTTTTCCACACGACACTCCGTTCGATTGGCAACAGCCCGAAGTCACAGATATACCTCTCTTCATGGCCGAAGAATTATTCCTCGCAAGCAGGCGAATTAAGAGTAGCAGAGCACCGGGAACAGATGGAATACCACCCGAAGTTGTAAAAATAGCGGCCCAGCACCAACCAACTTTCGTATTGGATACTGTGAACACGCTGTTTACAGCGGGTAACTTTCCGGCCAGATGGAAAAGGGCAAAGCTTGTCCTCATCAGAAAAGGAGATAAAGAAATAGGGATAGTAGGCAAATAGGTCTAGAGGATGTGGGGCCTCTAGACCTATTTGCCTACTGGATGTGTCGGGAAAACTGTTAGAACAGCTTTTATTAAGCAGAATAAAACGAGAAGCGAGATCGGGAATGTAAAACAATTTAGCTTCAGGCGAGGAAAATCTGCAATTGACGCGCTAAGAGCTGTCTTAGAGATTGCCTAAAAGGCCAAGTCTGGCACGCAAAGAACAAGAAAACTGTTTGCACTGCTACCCTTCGATGTCAGAAACGCATTTAACAGCGCTAGGTGGAAGCAGATAATGGAAGGCCTAACAGCAAGAGGTATATCATCGTATCTGCTATGCATGGTGAGGAGATACCTTAGCGATAGAAAGTTAATTCTGAAAGGGGTTCGGAAAACGGAAGAGAAAAGCATCAGCAGTGGGGCTCCACAAGGATCGACTTTAGGCCCAACCCAGAGGAACGTCCTCTAGTAGTAGTATGTATATTTATTACCCTTACGGGTTTATAGATTGATTCCAAAATTTTACATTACGACATAAATTTACGACATACATTACGACATAAAACAATACATACGTAAATAAAACTTACATCGTACATAAATAAAAAGAGAAAAAAAAAGAAACGTATGCTAATAAACTAAAAAAAAAAATTAAAAATCACTAAATTCCTATCCCTAAACCGATTATCAGATTCCCGCCCCACATATTGCTTTTCTTCTCCCCTCAACTTTCTTCATCCTTTCTAACCCTCTTACATCCACGTTTAAAATCTCTTCTCTATACTCATCTCTTTATCTCATTTCCGTACATTCGTTCAACAAGTGCTCTATTGTTTCCTTGTTTTCTCCACACATCCTGCATAGTCTATTACTATCCTCCATCCAATATTTATTCTCTCTCTCTTCATTTCCACATCTGATTCTTGCCATTGTCACTCTCTCTTTTTTACTCTCTCGTCCTAGGTTCTTTGGCAGTTCATTATTATGGCCGTTATTATTTTTTCATATTTCCCATTGTACCTAGACTCCCTAATTCTTGTTCTCTTTTCTTGCCTTTGCACATCTCTATCTCTCTGAACTCATTCCTCTGTCATTACTCTGCCTCTCTCTCTCGCATTATTTCTATCTCCGCGCCTGCATACCCGTTTCTTTCGAGATATGCCTCCTTCTCTTTCCACACCCCCTTTCCTATTTCTTTCCTTTTTTCACTCTTGAGACACTCTTGCAGAATTATGCACTCCCCTCTCTCTATCACTATCTCCTCAAAACTTATCCTCTCTCTATCACTATCTCCTCAAAACTTATTGCTCTCTTTCCTGCTTCTATTCTTATTCCATCTCTCTTTGTTTCCTCCATCACTCTATACCCCGGGGTCTCTCTACCTACTCCTAGCATCCATTTCAAATATTTTTCTTGCACCGTTTCCAGCCCTTCTTGCTCTCTCCATCCCCATATTTCCGCTCCATACATCATCACACTTTTCACCAGGGTATCAAACATCATCACTCTCCTTCTATAGTCATGTCCAAATTTTCTCTCTCCTATTCCCCATACCGCTCCTAGTATTTTATTAGCTTTTTTTACTAGCTCTCTCACGTGTGCTGTTTCAGTATTTCTGTCATTAAATAGGTCTTTATATTGTTTCACTTCTTCAATTTTCTCCTTCTACCATCTCCATTAATTTACTCTTCTCCTACCACCCCCTTTTCTAAACACCATCATCTTGGACTTCTCCATATTCACTGTCAGCTTTTTCCTCCTCATATATTTCTCCATGTTTCTTATCATTTCTTTCATCCCTTTCTCGCCTCTCGCTAGCACCACCAAATCGTCCGCATAGGCTAGGGAACACACTTTTTCTTTGCCCACCACAACCCCGCCCGTCTGCAACTTGCTGAACATCTCCTCTTCATCTCCAATAAACGCTGCAAACAGGCTGGGGCTTAGTGGGCAGGCTTGTCTCACTCCCTTATGCCTATTAAAACCTTCGCTCACCCTTTCACCAACTCGCACTCTACTTATTGTCTCTTCATAAATCTCTTCTATTTTTGAAACAAGATGCTCATTTATCCTTTTCTTTCTCAAGCATTCCCACAGTGAATCTCTTGCCACACTATCAAACGCCGCCTTCAGGTCCACAAAAAATGCATACATCTTGCCACCCCTCTTTTTAATCTCATTCCCTACTATGTGATTCAAGATGTATACATTGTCCATGGTCCCTCTACCTTTCCTAAACCCCGGCTGCCCGTCCGGTATCACACCCCGCTCCTTCATTTCCTTCACCATTCTCTCTTCCACAATCATTGCATATATCTTGTATGCCGTATTGAGCAGAGTGATCCCCCTATAACTACTGGCTGTTTTCCTTTCTCCTTTCTTAAATATGGGACATATTATCCCCTCTTTTCACTCCTGTGGGAAGCCCTCTCCCTTCCACACTCCGTTCATTATTTCTAACAACCTGCCAGCTTCCCTTTCAGTCCCATATATTCACGATTCATTCTGTATACCGTCCCTCCCCGCCTTTTTCCTTTTAAGTTTACTCAGTTGTTGTTCTAATTCTTCTCTTGTTATCTCTTCTATTTCTCCCACTCTGTGTTGTCTCTTTTTCTTTTTTGTAGGATTTCATCACCCCCCAGCAGCTCACTGAAGTACTTTTTCCATTTCTCCATAGTAATTCTATCGCTCACTCTTTCTACTTTTTTCTTTCTTTCCCTATTTATGTATTTCCATACCTCTTCTTCCGTCTTTATGCCCTTCATCTTTAGTTCTTCTTCCATCAGTTTCTTTTGCTTCTTCTCTTTGCATACTAAATTGTACCTCCTGCGCGCTCTCTTGTACTTTTCCTTGGTTGCTTTTTCTCTTTTCCATTTTCTTTGTCACTGCTTGCTTCCCTTCCCTGCATTCTTTGTCCCACCACTCGTTTTTCCAAGACCCCACCTTTTATCTCTATCACTTTTTTTTCTGTTGCATTTTTTACGATCACCCAGTTCCTTCACTTTCTCGTTTATCCCTTATTTTTCGTATCTTGCCTCCCTAAGTCTTGATCTATAATTTTCTATTCCTTCTTCCGTTCAGATATTCTTCACAAATTTTCTTCTAACATCCTTCACTCTTCTTCTATCTTTCTCTCTTCCTTCTGTCTTCACTTCGAATGGCATCAGACTCGACTCTTTCTCCCACCTTGAATTCTACTATTTTATCCCATGCTTCTTCATTCACCATAACATAGTCAATAACTGTCTCCCCTCTTGGTCCAATATAAGTGTACTCCCCTTTCTCATCTCCTATGCTGTTTCCATTAAGTATGTCCCACCCTCTTTCTTCTACTAAACTAATCAGTAGTCTCCCTTCGGGTACTCCCTCCTACGGGTGAAGCGTCCTCTATTAAGATGTGCTGAGATTGAGACTTCCATTGGGGGCGACATTGATTGGCTTTACAGACGACTTGGCTCTAGTGGTAACAGCCAGAACAGAAGAAGGAGTGATGCAGACGACCAACCACACTATAGAGCAAATCAATGAATGGATGTAATCCAAAAACCTCAATCTAGCGCCAGAAAAAATGAGGCCCCTTCTTATAGGACAAAAAAGCATCAAATAAAATACCTGGGCATAGTAATGGATAAGACATTATCTTTTACACCGGACATAGAAGAAGCGGCAGCAAAGGGGATGAGGACAATGGCAGCAATACAGCAACTCATGCACAACATTGGAGGTCCCAGGAGTAGTAAACGCAGACTGCTTAGCTACGCAGTACAAGCCACTATGATGTACGGAGCACCAATATGGGCCATAGCACTGAAAAAAGGGAGCAATACTTTAAAGCTACTTGCAGTGCACAGAAAAATGGCACTGCGCATCTGTAGCGCTTAGCGCACCATATCTAACGAGGCAGTCTTGACCATCGCGGGTATGCCACCAATTGACTTACTGGTGGAAGAACAAAGAAAACTACAGGAAACTGGCCACAACAAACTTAAAAAAAATCGGCCAGGAAACAACATATGGAAAAATGGCAGCAAAGGTGGTAGCAAGGAATTAAAGGAGAGTGACCAGACTTCTTATCCCTGAACTTGAACCCTCTATAAACAGAGAACATGGGGAAAATAGTTACTATCTCACCTACGTATTTTCTGGACATGGATGTTTCAAGGACTACCAGCATCAAATTGTAAGGGCGGCAGACGACCGCACTGGTCGTCTGCCGCCCTTCATCCCCTTTGCTGCAGCTTCTTCTATGTCCGGTGTAGAAGATAATGTCTTATCCATTACTATGCCCAGGTATTTTATTTGATGTCGATGTAGCAGTCGTAGATTGTATGGCTCACGGTATCGGTCTCTCTGCACTGGTCGTCTGCCGCCCCTCATCCCCTTTGCTGTAGCTTCTTCTATGTCCGGTGTAAAAGATAATGTCTTATCTATTCCTATGCCCAGGTATTTTATTTGATGTCGATGTAGCAGTCGTAGATTGTATGGCTCACGATATCGGTCTCTCCGCAGTATACGCACTGTATACTGCGGAGAGACCGATACCGTGAGCCATACAATCTACGACTGCTCTCGATGGGAAATGGAAAGAGACACAATTGCAACTAATGCAGAGATACTTTTCAATCCGAGAACAATAGTTGGACATATGCTTAAATCAAAAGAAAACTGAATTCAAGCGGAACAATATATTCATTATATTATGGAGTCCAAAATAACCGATGAAGCGAAGGCAAAAAAGGTATCATAAGTTCACGGTTGTGCTTCCAGGGGGGCACTTGTCTGGTCAGTTGTATAACCGCCAGCTACGTCCATCAAAAAAAAGTCTAGTCTGGTCTGTCTAATCTGGTCTGTCTAGTCTGATCTGCCTAGTCTGGTCTGTCTAGTCTGGTCTGTCTAGTCTGGTCTGTCTAGTCTGGTCTGTCTAGTCTGGTCTGTATAGTCTGGTCTGTCTAGTCTGGTCTGTCTAGTCTGTTCCGTCTAGTCTGATCTCTCTAGCCTGGTCTATCTACTCTGGTCTGTTTAGTCTAATCTAGTCTGTCTAGTCTGGACTTTCTAGTCTGGTTTATCTAGTTTGGTCTGCCTAATCTCATCTGTCTAGTCTTACCTATCTAGACTTCTTTGTGTACTCTTGTCTGTCAAATGTTCTCACTCTAGTCTTGTCCGTCTAGTATTGTCTGTCTTGTCCATTTGTTTTTTTTTTCGTTGAATCTTGCTTGTTTAATCTTGTCTGTACAGTCTTGTTTATAGGGACCCTATTTTGTCAAATAAATTTAAATATTTTGAGGTATGAGCTATTCTATATAAACATTTCGATGTTCGGATTGGTATATATCAATTAAATTTTACCTTTGGACATAGAGATATTAACGGTATACCAATTTGTAAATGGACTTGGGATTTGAAATCGGACATATAGTTTTGTCTGCCACGTGATTGGATTTCGCGGTTTTAAATCGCTTTTATGTTTTGTGCGACTGCCATTTCCTGCGTGAAAATTTACGGCGATTTTATCCCAATAACTGGGAACCTTTGAAAATTTCCACAGCGCCAGCGGCGTTTACAATTGCTGTTAATTGGCAGTTTCCCCACGCAATAAACAAAATGAATTAAAAAAAACCTATTAATATAATTCCATTAAATAATACATTATTCTGAGAATTTAATTTTCGCAAACATAATTGTGTAAGCATAAAGTTATATAGTTTTCTGGTTTTTCAAAATGTTACGAATATCTGTGATCAATATATGTGATTTAGTTTCATTTTGCCCTAGCGAATAGTAAAACAAAACTGAAACGGTCATTATTATGTCTTAAATTAATATCATTTAGAATTTTCTGTGTTGTCCAATGTGTCTAGTCTTGACTCCCAACTATATATTTAATTTTATATAAAGAAGCAAAGAACTTTTATTTCCTATTCAAAAAATGAAAATATTATTTTTATTATGTGTGTACATCTTGTACATCTAAGTGATGTACATTTTGAACCTCCTACATCCAGTTTTTTATAAGGTCAATTATATACTATAATAAGTTGACAAAAATATGACTAGTCATAATGTAATATTTTAACCTTGCGCCACTGGCGCGTGGACTTCAGTCCGCACAATCTATTCCATTTGAAAAACTACCAAGTCCCCCACTCCCCCAAAGCGGCCCGTCTAGGTATTCTTCGATCTATAGTTAAGCATAACTAGTTGAAAGTTACAAGTGCATAGGTTTAGCAGTGTGCATTCTATAGAAGAACGAAAGTCCGCGGCCAGTAATTTTTACTGTTTTTGAAAATTAATACTGAAGTAGTAATTATTCAAACTTGTGACAGGAAAGTCACGTTTTTCTCAAATTTAGCAATAGAATGTACATACATATAAATATGTTGTAGATGTATCATTCCTCATTGCCCTACGAAAAAAACAGCAGGAAAAACTGCGTAAACTAATGGTAGAAGCGTTGTATGATGATGGAGAAGTTGAGATGAAGAAGTATAATGAGAAGATGTATGCTGATGAAGAAGTTAAGGTTATTAATGATTATCATGAAGATGACGATGAAGTAGATACAATAGAAACACATAGTTTGAATTCAGACATAGAACAGGAAATGTCTGATAATCAAGAAAAGGAACCGGTTCCACAGGGACCATTTTTTGTTGCAAAAGTTGGATCCAAGTGGTCAAAACTCGATGCTCCTTCAACTAGAACCCTGAACAGAAAACCAGTTTACACGTTTGAATTTGGGTCCTAAAACAACTGTAAAAAATATGTGTTTCTGAAATTTGGAAATATTTTTTGACGATGACGTGCTAAGAAAAATTATAGAAAGTACTAACAAGCATATCGATCGAAATGAAACACATTACACCCATGGAAGGAATACGAAAGAAACCGACATAGCTGCAATTTAGGCTTTGATTTGGCGCGAGTACTCAAGTTAAGTGGTCTAAACGTAAACGAATTATGGAATTATCATGGGACTAGTGTTGAACAATTCCGGCTTAGCACGTCTAAATTTCGTTTCTTACTGCAACATTTGCAACTTGATGATTAGATACATGTGAAGAGAGACGAAAGATACATTGGCGCCACTCAGAGATATATTTGATTACAATCATTTCAAAACATAGCAATGAAAATTTAGCGATGAAAAATTAGAAGCCTATCGCGGTAGATGTAGCTTCCGCCAATACATCCCGAGCAAGCCCAATAAGAATGGGTACAAAATTTATGCGATGGTGGACATTTTACGAATGCAATCTGGAGGTCTATGCCAGCACCCAACCCGAGAGAGCTTATTCCTTGGATAATTCTCCTTTAGCGTTTGTTCAAAGACTAGTTGAACCAACTATACATTCAAAACAAAAGGTGACATGTGATAGCGGGTTTACCAGTCTCCCATTAGTGCAAACTTTAAATACGGACTTCACACTTACATTTTTGGGAACCATTAAGAAGAATAAAAGCAAGCGAGATTTATCTCTTTGAAATTTCAAATGCAACCCAAAGACCCGAGGGTACAACTATGTCTCCATTCTATAAAAATATAACATTGGCGTCGTATGTCCCGAAAAATTCTGGTTTTCGAATTGGCTGATAATTATCTTCGTGCTCAAACAATCCACACCAATGTACACAAAACTATAAAGGCCAGATTGAAAAAAAAATACTTGGAATAGAAAATCCCCAACCTCTAGCGAATGTGGCATGTGGCAAGTTTATGTGCCTGGTACATCTAACCTGTGTATGTACGAAATGATGCGTGACATAGCTGCCTGAGTAATAAGAAACCATAAATACCGTAAGTCACAAATACGAAAATAAATCGAATAATGCTTAATAATGGAAAAATGCTTATGACAATATATATATATATATATATATATATGTGTGTGTGTGTGTGTGTGTGTGTGTGTGTGTGTGTGTGTGTGTGTGTGTGTGTGTGTGTGTGTGTGTGTGTGTGTGTGTGTGTGTGTGTGTGTGTGTGTGTGTGTGTGTGTGTGTGTGTGTGTGTGTGTGTGTGTGTGTGTGTGTGTGTGTGTGTGTGTGTGTGTGTGTGTGTGTGTGTGTGTGTGTGTGTGTGTGTGTGTGTGTGTGTGTGTGTGTGTGTGTGTGTGTGTGTGTGTGTGTGTGTGTGTGTGTGTGTGTGTGTGTGTGTGTGTGTGTGTGTGTGTGTGTGTGTGTGTGTGTGTGTGTGTGTGTGTGTGTGTGTGTGTGTGTGTGTGTGTGTGTGTGTGTGTGTGTGTGTGTGTGTGTGTGTGTGTGTGTGTGTGTGTGTGTGTGTGTGTGTGTGTGTGTGTGTGTGTGTGTGTGTGTGTGTGTGTGTGTGTGTGTGTGTGTGTGTGTGTGTGTGTGTGTGTGTGTGTGTGTGTGTGTGTGTGTGTGTGTGTGTGTGTGTGTGTGTGTGTGTGTGTGTGTGTGTGTGTGTGTGTGTGTGTGTGTGTGTGTGTGTGTGTGTGTGTGTGTGTGTGTGTGTGTGTGTGTGTGTGTGTGTGTGTGTGTGTGTGTGTGTGTGTGTGTGTGTGTGTGTGTGTGTGTGTGTGTGTGTGTGTGTGTGTGTGTGTGTGTGTGTGTGTGTGTGTGTGTGTGTGTGTGTGTGTGTGTGTGTGTGTGTGTGTGTGTGTGTGTGTGTGTGTGTGTGTGTGTGTGTGTGTGTGTGTGTGTGTGTGTGTGTGTGTGTGTGTGTGTGTGTGTGTGTGTGTGTGTGTGTGTGTGTGTGTGTGTGTGTGTGTGTGTGTGTGTGTGTGTGTGTGTGTGTGTGTGTGTGTGTGTGTGTGTGTGTGTGTGTGTGTGTGTGTGTGTGTGTGTGTGTGTGTGTGTGTGTGTGTGTGTGTGTGTGTGTGTGTGTGTGTGTGTGTGTGTGTGTGTGTGTGTGTGTGTGTGTGTGTGTGTGTGTGTGTGTGTGTGTGTGTGTGTGTGTGTGTGTGTGTGTGTGTGTGTGTGTGTGTGTGTGTGTGTGTGTGTGTGTGTGTGTGTGTGTGTGTGTGTGTGTGTGTGTGTGTGTGTGTGTGTGTGTGTGTGTGTGTGTGTGTGTGTGTGTGTGTGTGTGTGTGTGTGTGTGTGTGTGTGTGTGTGTGTGTGTGTGTGTGTGTGTGTGTGTGTGTGTGTGTGTGTGTGTGTGTGTGTGTGTGTGTGTGTGTGTGTGTGTGTGTGTGTGTGTGTGTGTGTGTGTGTGTGTGTGTGTGTGTGTGTGTGTGTGTGTGTGTGTGTGTGTGTGTGTGTGTGTGTGTGTGTGTGTGTGTGTGTGTGTGTGTGTGTGTGTGTGTGTGTGTGTGTGTGTGTGTGTGTGTGTGTGTGTGTGTGTGTGTGTGTGTGTGTGTGTGTGTGTGTGTGTGTGTGTGTGTGTGTGTGTGTGTGTGTGTGTGTGTGTGTGTGTGTGTGTGTGTGTGTGTGTGTGTGTGTGTGTGTGTGTGTGTGTGTGTGTGTGTGTGTGTGTGTGTGTGTGTGTGTGTGTGTGTGTGTGTGTGTGTGTGTGTGTGTGTGTGTGTGTGTGTGTGTGTGTGTGTGTGTGTGTGTGTGTGTGTGTGTGTGTGTGTGTGTGTGTGTGTGTGTGTGTGTGTGTGTGTGTGTGTGTGTGTGTGTGTGTGTGTGTGTGTGTGTGTGTGTGTGTGTGTGTGTGTGTGTGTGTGTGTGTGTGTGTGTGTGTGTGTGTGTGTGTGTGTGTGTGTGTGTGTGTGTGTGTGTGTGTGTGTGTGTGTGTGTGTGTGTGTGTGTGTTGAAGAGTAAGGAGCCTGTCCAACCAGAGACGTCTGATTTTTCGTAAATAAAATTGTGAAATAAGTACGATAATTGTGCTGCAGCATTGTCGTAATGGAGTCGCCAATTTCCTGATGACCACAACTCCAGTCGCTTGCGCCGCACAGCATCACGTAGGCGACGTAGGACATCCCTCATTTCACTTGCATTGAAAAACCGTTGAGAGCACTACACACTACGTCACTCAAACACTGCTCGACAACAACTGACGCTATCTAGAGGCGGAAAAAAATTCACGCATGCGCACGAAAGTTCAAGGTTGGCTCATGCAAGCGTGCTTTATTCAAATCCATCAGGTTAATAAAATATAAAATAAGGTCGGATACTTTTCTAACAGACCACGTACAGTTTAATAAGAATTTCTCCATATTATTCGATTTGTTTTCGTATTTGTGACTTACAGTATTTATAGTTTTTTATTACTCAAACATGCATTGTATTGCATGTATTGGAAAAACTTGTATTGAATTTCCATATGAAACAGTAAACACTTTTGGATTGCTTTTGTAATATATTGAATCATGTTACAATATTTTTGAACCATGTGACACCAAATACAACAATGTTCTAGAATGCACGCAAGAAAAATTATGTTTACAGTCCGCAGCCAGCGACGTTGCCCTGAAAGCCGCGCGCCAGTGGAGGAAGGTTGAAACCACAGGAAGACTGTATTGCTCTCTCTGTCTATTTTACTTTTAATATAGACTAGCAAATTCTATTGAAAATCATGGGATTGACTTTTCTTGAAGATTTATTGAAGATTATCTTGAAGTTGGTGCATATATAAAACTAAACTACTTAAAATAAAATTACCTACAAATCACATTTTAATAATAAAACGCGGTTGATAATAGGGGTGCAACCCAGCAATCATATTTCTACAACGGGATATTTTACACGTATTTAAAAATGTTGCGCTGGCCACAAGTTAAGTTTAAGGTAATACGAACACTGAATGGATGATACATAAATAAAACATAAATTAATAGAAATACTATTGAAAGCAATATGTGAAAAAAGATTATTTTTGAGAAATTTTTAAATGTAAAATGTTTTAAGGGCCGTAGGAGAAAGTAAAGGGGGCCATGATGTCCGCGGGCAAAGAGTTGCTCTTCCTAGAAGTGAATACTAAGTTTCGTACAACCTTTCCAAAGAAGTTACTTAGCTTCCAATTTATTACTACTATTTAGTTGGATTAATATGTTTAAATACGTTTTTTTTAAACTATTAGTTAATGCTAATAGTTTTCCCCCATATTACATTTAAATTTTAGAAACATTGAAGGGTTATCATTAACAAACTTTTCTTTTTCAAACAAAGTTATTTTGCCTTTCGTAGCATTGATTTCACATGGAATTGTATGACAAGTATTAATTACAGAAGACCAAGATTTACAGAATTAAACAATTACAGATTACCAAGTTCCAATTTTATTAATTTTCCCTAATTAATAAATCTTTTTTTCCTGGTGATCTATTTCTCTCTTCGATTTCTAGTTTGTTTAGTCATGCAGAAACTGGTCATATGTGTCGTTCTATTTCAGTGATTCAAAAATTGGTCCACGTGGACCCCCTGGTGTCCACTGGAGTGTCAGTTCGAAAGTTCAGAAGTTGTAAGTAGAGATCCAGAAAAATGTATCTGGTATAAATAGGAAGAACACAAATGTTTACTTGAAATGTTAAAATGAGGAGAGGGCCATTACTCTAATGTCTGAACGATTTCTAAAAATGTTTCGTTTGTTTAAGACAGCCCGAACAGTTCCGAAAATATTTCATTTGAATATTTTATGATCAAGGTCAATCAAGGGTTGAATACCTATTTATTTGCACGGTTATGCGCCGAAAATGATGAAGGATTACTCTTACATTCTGAAGTACACTGGTTGTCGAAAGGTGTATGTTTAACAAGATTTTACTCGCTTTTTGAACTAGTTTCAGAGTTTCTGGATAGTAAAGATCCAGATTTAAAAGAAAACCTGATCAAATGGAAAGCAGATTGACAGATTTGTTCAAAAAAATTATGGACATTAACTTGCTATTACAAGGAGACAGCCTAAATTTAATTAAAACATGGGGTTTAATTTCGGCTTTTCTTGGAAAATTGAACGATCAAACGAGCCCGCCGAAGGCGGGCGAAGTTCGATCGTGATTATACGAAACGTCTCGTTCGAAGATGATTTGTAGTAGTATGCTCGTCATTGCTTACATTTCACACTTTTTAGAGTTTGAAATTTGGCGCCTAGGCTAGTGTGGACTAGCCGGCCCGGACCTGTACAGTCATATTTTTAGAGATTTTTGTAGTTGAGTTTTCCCTGCAAGATGATCTAGGGTATGCTTATTAACGAGTACATGTAGGGAGGGAGATTGATCATCTTCGAACGAGACGTTTCGTATAATCACGATAGAACTTCGCCCGCCTTCGGCGGGCTCGTTTGATCGTTCAATTATACTACACGTCTCGTTCTCGATGATTTGTAGACTTTTAGCGTATAGGAAAACTCATTCATTTATCATGTTACATGACTGGAAGCCATAAAGAAAATAGTTACCGTGCGTTAGATAATACAGATTTTGCGAACGTATCGTTATTATCTTGGATCGGGCGATTATAAAGTTTTGCGAAGGTCTGTGACCGTCGAGGTCAACCAGCAGTACGTCTGGTTGTGTATATATATCCACTTCCAAGACCAGTCACTGATACTGCAGCATATTTTGTATAGTACAGTACAGTGCTGTGAAGTAATTTGTATCAATGCCTGCTTTAGACAGAAAGGATTTTTCCCAGTGACCAATCGTTTGAGAAGTTACGTTTTTGTATGGCTTGATGTTTGATATGAGTAATTTGTTGTTTTGCTCATTTCTTAGGTCTTTTGTCTTATTCAAGTAGTGAATTACAGCTGTAGCGGCACATAGGCCAGGTTGTTCTTTATACAAAAGGTAGTATAAGCTCTGACTTATTTCTTCCTGGCTTGGACATTTTTATCAGGTCTGGTATTTATATTGTTATTTTCTATTTGTCCATGGATATGTTTTTTATATTAATTAGTGCGATAGTTTGCTGTGCTGTAGATAAAATAAGCATCTTTGATACTTTTTCTGCTGCACCCTTTAGCCGCTTTTAGCTACTTTTAGCTGATTTAATCAGGCCAAGTCATTCAAAACTGGTATCCGCTGTACTTGTATATTTAAACCTTGTAGTCGTTCCTCAAACATTCCCCTGAAGAATCGGGACAGCAGTTTATCCTTACCGAGATCTTGAGTAGAAATGTGTGATATAGCTGATCTGTTGCAGTTCAAAGTCCCATAGCTTGCTCCGTTCTCGATCGGAGCTAACTAAACGTCTAACTTTCCGTTAGAAAACGTATTATAGTATATTTACTGTAATTGCGTTAAATATTGGAATATTTTTTGATGTAGAAAGTTTCCGCCATAGCTTTAAGGTACCTTGGTATTGTTCGAGTGTTGATGGTTTTATGGCCTTGATCATTATTTCTGTAGATGCTTCATTTATTCCTTTACTGAGGAGCGCTTTGCGGACAAGTTACTTGCAACCAATGAAAGTTTGTGTGCCAGTGGATGTAGTTCTTTCTTGGAAGGAGACAATAATAAATTTTTGTGAGGTTTTTATTAAACGCTGTTCGGTAAGTAGTGATTTAAAGAGCGGGTTCCAAGGGTGGGTTGACCACAATGGTACCATGACTGATCCCTCAGCTTTATCGGTTATTATTTTTCGCGAGTTCTAAGGGTAAGTGCGAAAGGAGGAAAAAAACATAGATTTTTCATTGGTTCACATAATAAATACATCGACTGTGATCACGTTTGGATCTGGGAAACGAGAACAAAATCTAGGGCATTTTTGATTCAACCTTGATGTAAAAAAGGTCAATTGAGAAAATTACAAACTTGATTGATTTTTTCAAATGACTCTTTACATAGCTCCCATTCAGTATCTATATTAGTGATTCTCGATGCTAAACCATCCTCTTTATTCATAACTGACGGGATGTATGACGCGTAAATCCAGATTTTTCTGCTCTCGCAACATTGCCAGACCTCTATTGCTAATGCATTTAAGTGGGGATATTGAATGACGCCTGTCCTATTGATATAGGAATTGGAGACGTATTATCAATTCTTAAGAGAATTTTGCCGTCTGATACTTTGTTCGCGAAACATCTTAGACCAAAGAACGTTGCTAATACTTGTAGATAGTTTATGATAAATTTTCTTTCCACTTTCTTCCAGAAACCAAGAGCGTTTACGTCATTACAGTGTGCACTCCACCCGGTCAGAGATGCATCTGAAGATATCTCAAGTTTAAACTGAAGTGTTCTATTTAGGTTAGAACCTGTTGGTGTATTTATTTTCCACCAATACAGTACTTCCATTATTAATTTATTGACATAATTTCTACTGTCGTAGTCGTTGTCACTTAAAATTAAGGCTAGTTATTTTTGCCTTTTTAGTCTTTTACAGTAGATAGATCCATACCTGCCGCCCCTGGGCAAGCTGCCGTCTGTCAACACAAGTCTAAAATCTACTGATTTTATAATAAAAGCATATCTGACTTGGTGTTTGTGAACTTTTTTGGTGGTTTATGACAAGGCCCAACTGTTTTTCACCAAATTTGATGAATTTTTACAGGATTCATACGAATTTCCCACAATTAATAGATCATCAAGGTAAATAATTGATAAAGTACCTAGCTGTCTGTATAAACAAAAGGACTTGTGCATAAAACAAGGGGAATGCATAAAAAACTGAAGAGCTGCCTCTTAAATTAAAATTTTTAAAGTAGGAATAATGTAGTACATATCTTTTAGATCTATCGAACACATAGAAATTTATCTGAATTTTATCCAGATTTTTTTTTTTTTCTAAAAAATGAAATTGTTTTATAATATAGACCTTTATTGTAAGTATTTTTGTAACTTCGTCTAATGGACAGACGAGCATACTACTACAAATTATCGAGAACGAGACGTGTAGTATAATTGAAATTTATGAAGCAAAATATTAGTTAGCACGAATTTTCCCAGTCAGTGTCTTGATGAGGATATTCAGACATAGTTTAAAAATAGATTTTCTGAAAAAAGATATTCTGATGCTGTAAATACTACCATAGTTTATAAATTCATTTGGCGAAAAGTTTTAGTGTCGCTACAATCCTTTTAACAAAAAAAAGAAGCAAATTGAACATTACAGAACGGGTATATTTGCGGTTATTCCTAACAAAACTGAAGCCAAATATTGATTAGCTAACAGTCTATCAAGTACAACCCTCACTTTAAAATTATGAGTATTTTTTTAATTGTTGATTTGCATTGTTGCAAATACATTGTTGATTTGCACGTTGTACGTAATTAATGTATAATGTTAGTTCTATTAAGTCTGTAATAATATTATTTTAAAAAATGGAACACATGAAAATATATTATTTTTCTTTATATTTTTACCACTCCGAATTTACATTCACATTTTTTAACTTAGTCTTGGAAATATGGAAGAGGGGTAGCAGCAGCAGGGGGTCCACTGAAACCAGGAAAATTTTGAAAGTGGCTTACGAGTAAAAAAATTTTTGGGGACCTCTGGCCTTTGCTTGTCTCTCGAGACATTTCATTCTAGTGTTTTTTATCCAATCTGGCACGTCCAGTCGTTGTTATCAGTTTATTACACTATATCTAGTTTCGCCTATCTTTTAGCTGTAGGATAATATACTGTACTTATTTCTATTTGATCTTATCTGTCTAGTATTACCTATTTAATATTTTCTAATTAAAGTTGCCAAGGTAGTCTTATAATCTCTTCTTCTCTGTATCGCGATCAGTGTTGTATCAGTAATTCTATAAGAGGAAAAGTTATAAACCGCTAAATAAGATATCAAATGCAATATATAGCTATGATAAGCTATATAAATTTTGCAGTTTTGTTTTACGATTCACCAGTACCATATGAAAGGAAATCTAATGATATTCGCAACATTTTTGAAAATCAGAAAAATATATAACTTTATGCTTATACAATGAATGCATGCATGCGAAAATTAAATTCTTAAAATAATCTTTTATTTTATTGGGAATGGGATATTGTTTCCCATTCCCAATAAAACAAACGATGAATAATAGGGATGATAATAACCAAGATTTAATCTTAAAATAATGTATTATTTAATCGTATATGATTATTTTTTAATTCATCTCATTTATTGCGTGTGAAAACTGGCAATTAACAGCAATTGATTCGCCCCGCTGTGGAAATTTTCAAAGGCTCCCAGTTATTGGAATTAAACCGCCACAAATTTTCGCGCTGGAAATGACAGTCGCACAAAATATTAAAGCGATTTGATACCGCTAAATACCGCGAAATCCAATCACATGGCAGTCAAAAATATATGTCCGGTTTTACATCCAAAATCCATTTACAAATTCGTGTACCTTTAAAGTCCCTATATCCAAAGGTAAAATTTTGATTGATATAGACCCATTCCAACATTGAAATGATTCATGGGTATTTTGAACGGCTCATAAATCAAAATATTTCATGTTTATTCGTCAATAGAGGGAAACATACAACACTAGACAGACAAGATTAGATAAACAAGATTAAACAAAAATATCACACGTACAGGACCAGATGGAAAATACTAGACGGACAGAGAAGGGTAGACAGGCAAGAGTAGACAGACAAGACTAGATACGCAGTAGTCACGCAGAAGTTGGTCATATATGTGTCGTTCATTGTAAAAGTGGTGTAACTCCATGTTTTTAAAGTACTTATTCTGTGGCTTAATGGTATCACATTAAGTCATATATTTCATTATAAAAGTGAATCAACTTTGTTAGTTGCATTAAAATCGCATAAATGACGTTACTTGTTTTTACAGGAAAGTAAAACTCAACTAACATTCATTATAAAAGTGAAGACCGTCAAAGGTGGAAGGGGATTGTTAAGGAGGCCAAAGCTCACCCTGGGCTGTAGAGTCAGAAGAAGAAGAAGAAGTCAAGAGTCACTTTAATAGTGAAGTAAGTCCGGAGTTGATTCATTTTTATTGTGACCATGTTTTGAAACATGGTGATAAGTGGTGTGATAAAATTTATAAAATATATTTCTAATAAGTGTTTTAATAGCTTATTTTGAAGGATTTATAGGATTTTAGTGATTCTGGGTCTGAATATCAGCAAAATGTTGATTGCGCGTGCCCTAAAAAATGTATTTCTTTATTTACAGAAAAAGAAAGACAAGAAATATTTGACTCATTTTGGAATTTAGAAAACTACAATTTTCAGAATTCATATCTGCATGCAATAGTGCAAAAAACAACAGTTAATTGAAAACGACCAAAAGATCAGTCTCGTGCAGTAAGAAACGTGTCATTTTATAAAGTCTAGAATCAAATCAAAATCAATGTGGAAGAAATAGTTTCTGAGGACTTTTCAAATAACTGATGGAAGGTTATATCGGTTCCTTTCGAAAGATGATATCTTCAATGCAAGGATAAACGTCGCACAACTAGTTCCAGAAAACTTGATGATTCTGATATTGTTGCCCACATTTAAAATTTTCCTGCATACCAAAGCCATTATACACGAAAGAGTAATCCTAGCAGTTATATAAAAAGTATATTTAAATCCCGGGCTAACTATCCGTAAGATGTAGGACCATTATAAAGAAAAAATGTGAGATTAAAATGACTGAGCCTAATAAATTAAAGTATTACCTTAAAATATTAAACACCAAGTTTAATCTCCATTCTAATACACCGCGGCAAGATACAAGTTGTTGTTGTTGTTGTCCTCTAACTCCTACGCGGAGCATAGGGCCTCTACAAAGACCTTCCATCTGATTCTATTTCGCGGTTTTGGAGCGCGGCGTTTCACCTCGTTTCACGTTTTTCCTGCGGTCTTTAATTCTTTAATGCGTCTATGGTCCTCCTCCACGTGTTAGCTGGACGCCCCTTTCTGCGAGAACCCTGCGGGTTGCATTGTAAGGCTTACCTAGTGATGTTTTCTTCGTCTCTCCTCAATACATGGCCCAACCATTTTCACTTGCGGTGTTTTATTTCTTTTTGTATCTCTTGTTGGTTTGTCAGGTGCCATTAGTCTACATTGCGTATTGTATCTGGCCAAAAAATGCGCAGTATACTTAGGCATTTGTTTATGAATACCTGAAGCTAGGCACCCGTACAGCAAAACGAATTTCACATTTGAGTTGAATATTCTTAGTTTTGTTCGTGTGGAATACAGTCTGAAGGTCCAGACTGGCCTGAGCATACCAAATGCCTGTTAGGCCCTTTTTATTCGGTATGAGACATCGGTGGTGATGCCGCCCTCATTAGTAATTATGCCTCCCAGGTACGTGAATTCATCTACATCCCCTATTTGTTCGTCATAAATGCGGAAGGCGCGGTTATTCTTCGTGGCGGCTCTAAGCGATTTGGTTTTGCCAATGTTGATTTGTTGATAATTTGATCGACTCAGGATCTATTTGGGCAAAAACCCGCTTGATCCTGACGCAGACTGGGCTCTATGGAGATGGATAGTCGATCCAGTAAAATGTGAGAAATTATTTTGTTCATAGTGTTTAAAATTGTAATCCCTCTCCAATTGCCGCAGTCTGTAAGATCACCTTTTTTGGGGAGAACGACTATGGCTATTTCCTTCCATTCATGTGGCACATTTTCCGACTCCCATGCATCTACTATTAGCGGGCGGAGCTGTTTTGTTACCACCTTTAGGTCTGCTTTAAGTATTTCTGCCGGAAGGTTATCTGGGCCAGCGGCCTTGTTGTTCCTAAGGTTCTTTAATGTAGTTCTGACTTCTTCTTCACTAGGTGAGATAGGATTCACGTTCCGGACCGGGAGATTTATTTGATGGTCTTGTGGAGGATGTGGGGGGTGTATGCCGTCCTCGACATCACTTTCTTCCGGGTTCGGCTGTCCGAGTATTTCTTGGAAGTATTCTTGCCATCTTATAAATTGATCTTCTTTGTTTGTCAGCAATTGTCCCGCATTATTTTTTATTTGGTGTTCTCTTTTGAAGTTTTTATTAGCGAGTTTTTTTTGTTATGAGATAAAGTTCTCTTGTTGTTATTTCTTACTGCAACTTCGGCTTTCGCTGCGAGATCTACCGCCCATCTACGTTTGTCTTTTCTGGCGCTCCGTTTTACCTTGCAGTTTATGTTCCAGTAGATGCGAGTCAGTTCGGCCTTCTCTTCGTGGTTAGGGTTTTGATTGATCAGGGCTTTTGCTGCCTTCCTGTCTTCGATTAGTCACATGTTTCCTGCGAGATCCATTCCTCTCTGTCCCTTAGCTTTCTACCCAAGGTCTTGTCGGCAGTTTCTAGCAATACTTTGTGGACTGCTTTCCAATCTCGACGATCTTCCTCTGTCATGTTAGTGGTATTTTCTTGCAGTTGCGTCTTGGAACTGGCTAGTCCTTCAGTTGCTTTAAACTTGTCTGTATCGAATTTTATGCTAGCAGCTAACATTATTTGTCTTTTTGGTGTTGCTAACTTTAGTTTAAGCGTGCCAACGACACGGTAATGGTCGCTGGCCATATCTGCACCTCTCTTGTTTCTCACATCGCATAGTGATGTTCTCCACTCTTTTTGAATGATAATGTGGTCAATTTGGTTTTTGTACACTGGTCAGGAGATATACAAGTCTTCTTGTGTACCCTCTTATGCGGGAAGAGCGTGCCGCCAATTATCAGGTTGTGTTCCAAGCACGTATCGACCAGCATTTCCCCATTCTCGTTTACCGTTCCGATTCAATGGTTACCCATTGCCTGTTCTAAGTTGGTGCTGTCGGAACCAACTTTGGCATTACGAAACCACTACAGATACTAACCGGACAGATTCTAAGATGACGACTTTGGCGAACAGAAAAATTCGGACACGGCAAGACTTAAATTTAAATGATGCTTTAAGTGATGACATAAATTTAAAAATACAAAGAGCTGATGATGAAAGCGTCAAGAAGGAGTTGGAGAACCGACTGGAACTTCATCAACGAAAAGCAGATTCTGAATTGATTCTGCAAGAATGATTCAAAAAAATTTGGTGAAGCATACATATTAACTTTTGATGTGCAGAAAGCTATTGCCTACCCAAAATTAAGTATACTATAAAAGAAATCTTTATTTATATAATCTGGGAATACTTTGCTTTAATAATAATACAGGATTCATGTATGTCTGGGACGAAGTTGAAGGTGGAAGAGGTTCTCAAGACATAGTCTTGTTAAGCACTTAAAAACTCATGCGGCTTTTAGAATAGCATGTCATAATGTATTCCGGTTCTTGCACAAAACGGGAATATCAAGACAATTGTTTCCCTCTTGAAGCTTGTAGAGGATGAGCAAAACTCGATGTCTCAGCTCTATTATAAGAAAACTAAAAACGATAGAAAAAATCTGAATAGAGGTTCTTAAATCAGATTGAGTAAGGACCATTTTAAGCCAAATTTACATATTTTGCCATATTATGAAACTGGAGTAATGACGTCATTGAATTTTGTTTTCCCAGAACTATACCTATATTTTTGCATAATTAAAAAAAGCTAATTATTGTGAACAAATTTTATAAAGAAAAAAATTTGCTATCCTTTCCTGTTAAAAAATTATAAGCTTTGTAAAAATAAAGTATTATCAAAAATTCCAGCATTAACCCCCTATTATCTCTAATTCCATTTGAAATACATTAGATCCTCTCAATTACCGGTATTCCCAACTAAAAAGAATTTAAAAAAACGCATTTAACCACAGATTATCAATTTACGTTAGTATATATAACCTTAAGTTTTCCTTTGTAAAATTAGTTATATTCCTTAAGGTGCCGTAGTCTCCGAGAGATTAGGCAACCTCTCGCGCATACTTGTAGAACACATCATCCACTAATATATTGACCTAGCAGTTTATCGCCGGTTCCGAACGGCACTAGTTGAGAGGTTATTAAAATGTTCACGCACAACGAAAAAGTCGACATGTTATTAGCTTATGGAGAATCTCAAAAGATACCTAGAAGAACAATTCAGTTTTACGCCCAGAGATATCCCGGACGTGTTATTCCAAGCCAATATTTGCAAGATTGGAACTCAATTTACTTGCAAATAACGAGGCATTTTCTTCGCGAAAGGGAAGGAAAATTGTTAAAAGGGTCAATTCTGATAATACCGTTGCCACTAGTTTGCAGTATTTTGAAGACCATCCAATCAACTTGATTCGGCAAGCCTGTCGTTACCTTTAAGAACCTATTTTCCGATTTTTTCTATTGGTTTTCGTTTTCTTATAATAGAGCTGAGACATCGAGTTTTGCTCACACCGTACAAGCACTGACACCACAGACCACAAGTTCTTGGTATCAGATCCAAATGATGGGGAATTTGGAATAATAGAGAGCGCCAGTCGCCGCCGTGGTCAATATAATATGAAGTCACAGTATGAATTTATAGCCCACACCAAGGGGTCGATATTATAAAAACAGCTAAACGCAAAAAAATATATTTTGTTGTTACCGAAATGAAAAATGCCGAATTTTGTACCACTGTCTTAGGATATTCTATTATAAATAGAAAAAAAAACTTGGTGTTATGTCTTTAATTGGCTGAATATTAGATGGTTGAGGTTTGAGAGAAATTATTCTTTACAATTTCAATTTAAAGAAACACCAAAAAAGCAAGGACGACCGGCCCACTTGTATAATATTCGACAAAACCCACTCTGTCTATCAAGAAGACTAGTTACTAATGCAAAGAAGAAAGATATGCTTGATCTTTTACTATACATTCCGCTAATATACCACCATTGTTACAAAAAGCTTCCCAAATATATACCAACTCGTTCAAGCACACGTAATGCTGATTAGCGTTCATTTGATGACGAAATTTCATATGATTAAAACATTTTACACATGTCACTATAACAGTGATGCAACTCCAGAAAAAAATGTTTAAGTTTATTTATTAAATTAGATTTCTTATGATTTTCTAAGTTACTTCAAATTATTATATCTTTGATTTGTATTAAACAATAAAAATTAGGAAACATTGAAAGAATGCCTATATTTTTTTTCCTATACTTTATTTCGCAAAACGCTAGTTATTTTAAAATTTAGTTAGAAGGATTTTAGTTAGAGGAATTTTCTTTTACAATGAGCGACACATGTGTCTTTGAAGTCTGTTCTCTCCATTTTTATATGGATTTTCTTGTCTCTCGAGACATTGTCGTCTAGTCCTTTGTGTCCAATCTGACACGTCTAGTCTTGTCTTATCAATTTATTATTATACATCTGTCTTGTCTGTGTAGCTGTAGAAAAGTATAGAGTATTTCTATAGTCTACTTCTTTTATTTCTATTTGCTCTCATCTGTCTAGTAATTAAAATTGCCAAAGTAGTCTGATCTGTACCGTCCTGTCAGTGCTGTCTATATTTAAATTATTTATGTATAATAGATACAAAATGAACAACTGAATAGATTGGTCATATAAAGAGTACTATCAATGAGTGGTATGAATGTATTAGACAAAGGTGAATAGGTAAAATAATACAGATTTTTGCATGATGAATTTATATTTTAATTCGAAAAAGTTAGATACTTCTCATAAGTTGTATAAAACCGTTAAAGTTTGCGGTTTTAGTATACTAAACAAGTTTATAAGTCCCTAATCAAATTTTGTTTGCTCCTTTTATAGTGCAAATCTGATGATATTACTATTGTACGTTTGCTAGACATTTTAGCCCATTGAGGCACGGAATATTAGATAATTTTAAATATCCCAGCAGACATATTTACGTCTCAATGGTAGGACTTTTAAAGCCGCTGCGCATCATAGGGTTAATCAGACACTAAAAGCATTAATAATGCCAACAGTAATAAGAAAACTCTACTTCCAGTAGCATTTATGAATGCATTAAAGTAGAATGCACCAGCGAACAGATGTGTGTTGCCTTTATTACAAATATTTATTTCATGTTTCATTGTTGCAGATACGATTGTCAGACAATCAATAAGATATATAAAATGCAGCACACACAAATCCAATGATACTATTATTTGCCCCACACACAGGGAAGAATCAATAAGAATTTAGAACCGGAGAGCTGAGTCTCTAAAATGCTCCGTAAATTGCCTAAGTACATTTGTGAATAATTGAGTGAATTTGTGAATTATTGAAGGAATACGGAGATGTTACTTTTGTTTCTTAGATGATAATATATCCTGAAAAGTTTTTTAAACGCAATATTTCAAACAATTGTCTCACGTTAAATTGATAATAAAACTATCTGTTTTTTAAAGAAATTGGTTTAGTTAATTTATTTTAAATATCTAAAGATTGAAAATTAAAATAATATAATCTAAAAATTTTATTATGTCTGATTCAGCTAATCAAATTTGCAAAAAAATTATATTTTCGCAGAATCACGATTCACATATTGAAAATTAGGGTTTGAATTTCTCCAAATGTTGACACTCAAAATTTGATATTTACAATTTTCGCTGTTGAAGATTAAGGTAAATTTTAACTGATGCAGATTTATATGTCATTGTCAAATTTTGAGCAGGCAACCGTGACTTGAAATGATAAATTTATGAAAAAATAAAAATATTCAAACTTAACTTTCCTTTTTGTCCATGTCTGGTAAAACAACTGAACGTTGGTCTGTTATAGTCGGCCGCGATGTTTAAAAAATGATTTATGAATAATTCTTGATTTTGTGGGTTATGTCTTAAAAAAATAAAACTCTGTTATCAATACGTTTTATCTTTTATTATGAAATGAAACAATATATATATATATATATATATATATATATATATATATATATATATATATATATATATATATATATATATATGACTTAGTCACATAGTGAACTCCGTCAGATTGTGTAAAACAGTGTCATTCCATGAGCTGACGGCAGATGATGTAGTTTGTAGTTCATAAAACCACCGATTTTAGGCGGCATTATATTCACCTACGATTAAATAATCTGAATTACTTACCGTTTTGACGTTTCACGAAATGACTAAGTGCAACCATTTGATAGTATAAAACTACTGAGTTAATGTGTAAATTATCAGACCTATGAAAAAATAAACAAATATATAAATAAACAAATATATGTGTGGCTGTTTCATGAACTGTCTAGTCATATCGTGTAATACATGAACTGCCGTCAAATCATGAAAAGACTTACACAATCTGACGGATTACACTATATAACTACGACATATAAATATATATATATATATATATATATATATATATATATATATATATATATATATATATATATATACATATCGGGTTATAACGTTTTACATCTTCCGATTCCTAATCGCCACTCCTCTCTGTTCATCCATAGCCCTTCTTCCAGATCCGTCTCTCGAATTTCCTTGTCCACTCCGTCTCTCCAACTTCTGCGCGGTCTTCCTCGTTTTCGGTTTCCTTGGGGGTTCCAGTTTAGTACTTTTTTTGGGATTCTGTGTTCTGACATTCTTTGGACGTGTCCATACCATGTTAGTTGTTTAGTTGTGAATGAAACAATTCAGTCACAAATATATTGGCATTACCGTTGATTACAGTCTACATCCTTATAATCTCATTTAGAATTCCAACGTTCTTTAAATTATCAACAATAATTAATTTAAATTCCAACAACTCTGTTACTTATTGAATATTGACTCATATTAAATTCTACCAAAGTCCTCCAAATATTTATATATTAACTGCTAATTATTATTTATATATTAACTACAAATTTACGTATTTTAGTATTACCATATTAAATTAACTAGCTTTTCAGAAAAATCTTTAGTATGTTCTTTAATCATTGTGACAGAAAAATAACACACTAACAAAGTTTTTTTTTGTATCTTACATGTTGATCTAGATTGGACTCAATTGAGCTTGAGATCAAAATAGCATATACAATAAATTTCAATATTTATAACAATTAACCATGTGACTGGTATTTACCAATCTAGATTTAACGATATAACAATAAAAAAGAGACATTTTTGAGCAAGTAACTGAAGTAACAGTATCAAATTGGGTAGTACATATATTCTTCTACCTTTACAGACTTTTTAAGTTCTGGATGAACAATAGCAAGTATATTATCAAAAGACTGATAAGGTAAATCAGACTGAACCAATTTAAACTTACTTGCAATAGCATCGATTAACTTAAAAAACACAATTTTAACCTCGCCTTCTTCACCTACTTCAGAGGAGGCCCAACCCAGATATACGTAATCCAATTTTGAACTTGAAATTTTAACCAAGACATAAACACCTTGTTTTATTTTATTAGCGTGAATAGCGTTAATATTTTTCCTGTTCCGCACCTAAATATTGGGCAGCCAATTGTTTTCGTAAGTGAAAGGAATTGATTGTTCCACTGCAGTTTTTAATGGAACGGAAAGCTAGTGGGATCCATGCAAGAACAAAAGCCAGGCGAACAGAAACAACTCAAATTTCTATACCTTGGGACACCAGCCTCATAAGTGAATGATGGCCTTTCATGGGACCTAATAATGGCTCTTTGCCAATATCCCCATTGAGAATAAAGAACATAGGCATACTCAACGCTGTTACCATCTTAACAGCGCTGTTACTACGCCCTAGTAACAGAGTTCTGTAGTAACAGAGTAGTAAATTTTACATTCGATAAGACATAATTCAGAAAGTAAATCTTAACGTACACTTTTTCTTTCATATTTATAATATTTTCCTCCTTGTCAACATACTGAACGTAAAATAATGAAAAATACGTTGATTTAATTACGTAAATAGGTAGGTAACAGAACGGATGCACAATAAAAATACGCACCCTGTTCAACGCTTCGAAGACGATTGACACCTCTGGTATCCCACCCCCGACCTAACGAGCAACCAGGATTCATGCAGACCTCCCAAGCAAGCTAGTACAAAGTCAAAGCAGCGATATCTCTATTTTAAGTTGCAATTTAATCAGTAACAGAGTGTTCCACTTTTACACTATACGCGGGACCAAGTTTTAAAATATAGTTACTTATTTCATTTTGATACTTACCGGTTTTAAGACATATTTTATAAAGGGTTATAATAATCTGTTTATTGTATTCATTTATTTCAGGTACTTTTATATAGTAGAAAACGAAATTATTTGATTTTTATTATAACGGAGTGATACCGGGACACATACATTTTGTACGGAAAACCACTCTGTTACTCTGTTACTTTAAAAAAAGAACTGAAAACATCTAAAATAAGTCTTTATTTTAGTAATAAATATTTATTAGTCCGATGTATTTTGTATGTAATGTAACATTTTAAAGGGGTTGTTTGATTATGACTAATAAAAAAATAAAATAGCGACCCATATATGTTACGATAAAAGTACAAAATCGGCAAATGTGAGCATTTACCGGTATATGTACTAATTTGATACATCTACTAATTTCATAGGTAAATGTGAGTTCAAATCTGAGATCAACTTTATATATCTACTTTTACCGTAAAATGTGTACTTTTTGTGTGTTACAATATCACGTGTGTCTTGTTGGACAGCCCATGCCCTGTGTATGTTAATGTAAACCTCTAACAATTGCCAACAACATTAGGCTTATGCACAAATTTGCCGCAAATAATTGCTAAATGTGAGTTAAACTCACATTTACCATCCAAGAAGGTAAATGTGTACATATACCGGTAAATGTGTACATTTACCAACCTACGTACTTTTACCGTAACATATATATGAGCTCTTGATTAATAATGACACTGATACATACAAATATTTTATGTTCTGATTACAAAAAGTTGACGAAAATTTCACCCACAAAAATTAAGTTTTTTTATATAAGATATATTATATTAAAATTTGAAAAAGACACTAAACTAAAGTAAAACAAGGCCCTCAAACTAAGTGGAACATAAATTAAAGCCATAGTGCTGAAACATATGTTGTATTTGTACAATGAATTTTGAAACTTTAATATTGAATATTATACTATATTACGTAATGAGAGTTGTAAGCAGCATATTACTTACGAGCGGAACAATTACGCCCAACCTGCGTAGCGGGGAGCGCGTAATTCCGCAAGTAAGTAATTGTCTTCCAACTCCAATTCTGTACTATACTTTATATACGACCACACTATTTTTTTTCTATTTAATAAGAAAAATATGTTTGACTGTAACCACTGAAATATATACTAAGTTAGTATATATTTCAATGGATGTAACTGATATAGTGATTCATCTATATTGGCAACACAATGTACGCAGCGACAATTTCAAATGAAATAATTTATATTTACTTAATAATTTATATTTTCTATGTTTAATTTCATTAATACCTACAAAATTGATATAAGCCCTAAATGTCAGAATAAATAGACCGAAACGTTGGAAAAATATCGAAATCACTTGTTTTATTAAAATAAATTCCTTTTCCCAGGAATAAACTACAATATAATAAAAATGATATGATCTTAAGATATATGAAATTTTATTTTTGATTATAGTTTATAATAACAATTGTTGAATATTAGTGTAGGATTGTTATCGACATCATTAGTGATAATATTGGTTGAATTATGAGTACTTGAAGTCATATTCGCATGATGTACTTGCATTAATGGAAGTTAAATTACTGTTTATCGCAGAAGAAATTTTTGTAGCAGTGTCATTTTGATTTCTCATGGAGCAGTCTATATAGCCTTCTGCCACTGCAGACGAACGCCAGCCACCATGCATTTTTAGTGACAATAAATCACCACTGGAATCCACATGAATTGTGGCTGACTAAAGTCTGAAACTATATACTGTATAAATATTTGCTTCCGGCAAATGAAGATAATTGGCAATTTGTTTAGGAATAGAGCTAATTTTATTTATTCCAACACATTGCTTAGTGTATTTCTCATTTTGATAATTTAGAAAAAAAGGCTGATCATTGTCCATATTTTGTGGGCGTGGGTTAATATATTTGTTTAAGGTTTGGTAAAATTCTTTCGGTACCACAAAAGATCTTTGTTTTTGTTTTAGAATCAGGAATTTTAAATAAACGATGGGGTTTAAGTCTGCGGATCGAGCAAGCGAGGCGTGTGGTCCAACTTGACCAATTTAGCGATCTCCGTATGCTGCTGTTACAAAATCACGAGCAACCAAACCTAAATGTGGCGGTGCACAATCGTACATAAACCACATTGCAATTCTTGTCGCCAATGGTACATTGCAGCTATTCGGGCAGTATTTATTTAACCCTTCAATTCCCAAGCTACCATCTACGACATTTTAATTTTTATTTTGTGCTAATTATCGTGTCTAAGTATTCAAAATATGGAAAGAAAAAGTAAAAAAACTAGTAGTTAATCCTTTATTGGCATAAATCTTACTTTACAAATTTGTGATTACAACTTATATAGTATATTGACTAAATTTACATTCAAAACAAAACCGAGATCCCTATATCTCAAAAAAAGGAAAAAAAACACAAAGACAAAAATAAAGAAAGAAAGAGCAAAAACCAACAAAAACAATATTAAGGTCTCTAAAAAAAGGAAATATATATATACGTATATACACATACAAAAAGAAAAGAGAACACAAACTATTCTGAGTTCATTGAACCCGCGTATTTGCATTTTAATATTTTCTTCATGTATTTGAGGCCCGACCCACTTTCGTCCATTACTTTTTCCCAACTTCTTACTGCTACATTTTCCGCTTCAGTCCATACACATTTTCTGCAACTCGCCACCCAATGTTGCCACAGCTCCTCACCATCTCCACATGCTCGGCACGTTCTATCACTTGCAGCCATCCAATATCTCCTACCCCTTTCTTCACTTCCGCATCTAAAGCGCGCAATAGTCGTCTGTGAAACTTCGGGGTTGAGGAGATATTCTGGGCATCTGCCTGTAACTTGGATCTTCCCGTAGTCTTTGTTATAAGTACCTTCGTCTATGTGTTTCTGTCTCTCCTGCAGCTCTACCTCTATTAGTCTCTCTTCCAAATTTTTTTCAACTAGCATTGCTTCATTTATCATTCTCTCAATCTCTACGTGACTCCATCCACCTCTTTCATACATCAGCTTTCGTTGGCATCCCCACATGGTTTCAGTCTTACATTCTATCCTTTCTTTCCTTAACACTTTCAGCACTTCTTTCACTATTCTTTCCTCATTCATACCGTCCACTTTTCTTTCAAACTTGGCCACTCTCGTTGCTGCATAACTGGCGACTTTGTTGGTGTTTGTCTCCTGGAGAACAATATACCAAGCATATCTTTGCTCCCTTTCTCTTCCGGAATAAAATCCACTTAGTTTTTTCTACATTCACCCTTAAAACGCGCTTCTTAAAAAACCTTTCCAGTCGTATTAATACCTCACTCATTTCCGCATACGTACCGGCTAGCACAACGACGTCGTCCGCGTAGGCTAGGCTCCAGACTTTCCTGGTCCCTATTACTACCCCCTAGGTGGCACCTACAGGTGACACGCAATAACTCTACCTTTATTTTGAATACAAAACTAATTATTTTTTGAACAAAATACACTCTTAGTATTAGTTTGATTATTGAACAATAATTTACAATACAAACAATTACAGTACTTATCCTTTTGACATTTTTACAACAATGTAAATTTCACAAAACACATACGAGCAAATAATTCAAGACCGTTTGAAACAATTGAATTAATTTGACACATAACATAACTCTAGTGTTGCCCAAAATAAAATCATAAACACTCTAAGTATTGACATTTCACTAGTAATATATTTGTTTAAAAAAAATAATAAATTGCATGTAAAAAAATCGCGTCCCGTCACCTACAGGTGACACTGGGAATTCTCGGATTAAATCTACCCCTGTAAATAGAATATAATTCACCCGTTAGACGGTTTTCAATATTTAAATTTAGAAAAAGTAAAAATTTCCAGTGCTCAAAGTAAAATTAGCAATGTGCCCCCCATCTAGATATAGGGAGTGGCTAAAGCAGAAATATTTAATATTTTTGATCATCACTAAATAATAAACGAAGTCAAAGGGGTTGGGGGCTCCGTTTGTATAATAATTTATCTTTTTTTAATAATATATTAATTTCCAATTTACCTTATACGTATAAAGGTTGCAGAACCTTAGCTAATATAATTTATTCTTATTACCATCAATAATAAATTTATTTAAATAGATTTAGATAAACACATCGTGGCCCATTATTAGACGAATGGTAAAAATAGTAACTTACAACTCCGAAAATAATTTTAAACGGCAAAAAGGGAAAGAGTTATTCGGAGTCATTTTTCAGCATTACACAAAGTGCAAAGTGCAAGAACGGTACAGGTGTTTTCTGCGAAATGCAAATGCATTTAGTTAACTAACTTCAGCAACATGTTAATAGAAATTACATAGTAGTATTATTTTCTCACATTAAATTCTGTTATTACAGCTATACGTGTAGTAATTTACAATAGTGGAAAGGTTACAATTCAATTCAAATGCAATGTGTAATTAAAATAAGTAAAAGAATTCGGAGATCATATTTTGTTTCATTAAACTCTTTAGAATCCATATAGGTGTTACGGTAAAAGTATGTAGTTAGGTAAATATACACCTTTGCCGGTTCCTATATATGCCCAATTGCCAACTTGTGAATTCTACTTACGTTTACCAACAATTTCCTTATCTTATTAAAATTCTATTTTTTTCCTATTTAGATTTTCTATCAATATTCCATAATTTTAACGAATTTTCATCGAAATTATGTCGTAACACATACCAACAAACTCTAACAAAGTTTTTAAATTTTCCTTTTTTTTCCTGAAATTTAACAAATTTTCTTTAAATCTTGTTAATAAATCAATACGAATATTCACTCATAAAAGCAAAAACAATTGCGTAAATTGCAGAATCCGGTCGTTTTCGAACTTTGGAGTTTGGGAGTGTCGGGTTTTTAACTGTTCAAATTGTTGCTCTCCATATTTCCCAGTGTAAGCTCGAAACATAAAAACTAAGCTTCTACGTCGACTGGTTCATGATATATCCGGGTTTTTGTGATTCAAATCCTTGACATTTTTAATATGCATATGTACTACATATTAAATGCAATAAATTGTGGTCCGCCGTTGATAATTTTAGTTCCTGCTCAGGGGCCAAGCTTTCTATCGTTTAAATATATTTAATTCACTTTTAATTCTTCCGCAAGGGCCAATTTTATCTTTTATATATAGTTTTAACTTTAGTATTAGTATATACTAAATATGACGTTTTCCAAATTTATAAGTAATATGGGTCGCTCATTCACACACGTGAAGAATCTCCTTGAAACTGAATTTTAAAATAACGAACCTTTTTGCGAATTAAAGTGTAGAAAAAAATATATAGGCATTCAATGTTTTCTCTTTTTTATTGTTTAATACAATTCAAAGTTATAATAATTTGAAGAAACGTAGAAAATCAAAATAAAACTAATTTAAAAAATTAACTTAAACTTTTTTTTTGGGAGTTACATCCCTGTTATAGTGACATGAACGCTCAGCAGCTTTAAGTGTGCTTGAACGATTTGGAATATCTATGGGCAGATTTTTGTAGTAATCGTGGTAAATTGGCGGAATATATGGTAGAAGATCAAGAATCTTTCTTCTTTGCATTAGTAACCAGTTGTTAGATGGATAGAGTGGGTCTTGTCGAATATTGTACAAGTGGGCCGGTCGTTCTTGCTTTTTTGCATAAATCTACTTTATATAAGGGTGTGTCGGGATTTATGTTTTTTTAAATTGAAATTGTAAATGAAAATTTCTCTAAAAGCTCAGCCATCTAATATTTAGCCACTTAAAGTTGTAACCGCAAGTTGTTTTTATCTATTTGTAATAGAATTTTCTAAGACAGGGGTAGTTAAAAATTAAGCGTTTTTCATTTCAGTAACAACAAAATAAGTTTTTTGCGTTTAGCTGTTTTTATAATAGCGACCCATTGGTCTGGGCTATAAATTTTCCACGGCGGCGACTACCGCTCTCTATTATTCCAAATTCCCCATCATTTAGAAAATAAGAATGTCCAGATACCATGAACTTGTAATCTATGGTGTCAATACTAGTGTCAGGTTCTTGTACAAGCTTCAAGAGGGAAAAAATGTCTTAATATTCCGGTTTTGTCTAGTGCAAGAATCGGAATACATAATGAGGCTTTTCTAAAGCCGCATGAGTTTTTAAGTGCTTAAGAAGAAATGATGCCTCTAAAGCCATTAGAATAAACTATTAAAATATATAAATATATATATATATATATATATATATATATATATATATATATATATATATTAATTACATTATTAAAATGTTTATGGACTTACTTCACTTTTATAATGAATATTTAGAGTTTTAGTTCCCTGTAAAAATAAGTAACGCCTTTTATGGGATTTTATTGCAACTATTGAAGTTGCTTCACTTGTATAATGAAATATATAACAAAATGTGATACCAATAAGCAAAAAAATAAGAATTTTAAAAACATGGAGTTACACCACTTTTACAATGAACGACACATATGTAGGTATGTATTTTATTCTTTTTTAAACACAATAATTTTAACCTAATTTATTAGATATTTTTGCAATGTTCCAATTTATTTGTTATACCTACTTTTGACAGAAATTTATTTTGAATTTGATATTTTGCTTTAACAATAATACTGTACCAATGCAGTATAATTTGTATATTTGTAAAATCACAATTTGTTTTTAATATTTTGCAAAAATCACAGTTTCTTAATTTTTCCTCAAATGAATAAAATTGCCAACGGCGGCGTCGGGCCCGCTGGCTGTTTACATCTTCTGATAAGTGACGAGACAGAAGATGCGCTGACAATGAAATATACATCAGCTATTTTCAAAATGTAAATTATTTAGATCTCAAAAATGGATATTTCCAGAACCAGTGGAAATAGAAGCTTGGTTTTATCTCGCGCGCTTACGAATACGTTGTGGAAGACGATTTGGAATAGTTATATCAGGTAAAAACCAGACAATCCCAAAATTCGAGAATTATCCTATTTTGCAATTATTCCGAACAATTTAAAAAACAGACTCACAAAACATCAATCACAACAACACGACAATCTTCCTTTGACCCAACCAACTTTGCAAAACAATTAAAACGTTCAGAATTGTGTTCAAACTTACCTTACACGCACTGATTATACTTGTTTCGACCCGATTTGCATACATTCATTGCAACGCCATGGCAAAGAAACCGACGAAACACTACAAATTGCTGTTATTTCATCTTCTTGTTTCAAATGGGCCTACTTTGGACCACGCTTGTTCAACTGTTGGGATTTAATCTTTGTCCAGTATTGTCGCATCTTTTTCAAAACTTCTCTATTCATGAAGTACACTTTAATTTAAATGCTTTTTAAATGTAGATGTTGAGTTTTCATTTATCCACGTTCCTGACCTAAATCCATATTGTCTAGTTCTAGGTGATATCGATAATATTTTTGCAAGGTTTTGTCTTTTGTCAACAAAAATTGCAAGTTTAGTAAATTTTCAATTTTTACAAAAAATGTTAATCGAACCGGTCGGTCAGTAAACTAAAGATTCGTTCCATTCATTCAATAACCGACTACCCGGAGTAGCCACCTATTGTCGCAGTTGCCATAATTGTGTCAGTTGCCTCAGAAGGAGACGAGTAATATTTTTGCAATTTAGCAATTCAATTCGAATGACTACAGAAATTACTTAGTTTTGATTAAATTCTAACTCGGTTCGAACCTCTTCGAGAGTAGCGCCAACGGGCCAAAGAAAACCTTTCAAACACGTGTATTCCGTCAAATCCAGCCAAGTTGGGAATCAAAGTATGGTGAATATTCGATGCTGAAAGTTCGTATTCACTCAGTGGATAACTTTACACTGGAAAATCGAGCGCCAATCGTACAGGGCCACCAAGTTGGTGGCAAAGGGTTCAGTCGCAACCTTACTATGGATATATATTTCACTACTCTGCCTTTGCTAAAAAAATTTCCTATCCTGCGATTTAACAATTGTTGGCACTAAAAATAAGACTTACATTCCACCAGCGATAACTGAATAGAAAAGAACTAGAAGAATTATCCACAGTGTTTGACTTTCATGAAAAAGTAAGCCTGTGCACAGTTATGTGCCATTAAAAAGAGAGCGGTGATATGCTATCGTCAATGCATCAGGAAGTAAAGATAAATGATGAAAAAACCCGACATTATAGAATTTTATAACTGTTAAAGCTGCATACGCTGGAGTGGAAACAATGGATAAAATGCTTTGTAGATATACTACCAAATTTTGGCCTCAAGAATTTTTTTAACATTATTTTTTAACATTTTAACAGATTAACATTCTCGTTATCGCCTGCCTTGCTGCATATATTCTTTACCATCAGAATAACAAATAGTTTTAAAAAAAATGAACTGGGCAGAGAACTATGTACTCCATTCGTTGAAAATCGTTAGCACAACGTAAAAGTTATTAGGCATTTCACAACGAAAGTGGCGATTGAAAGTTTTTTTGGGAGACCTATAAATTCATATGTGTAGCTAACAGCATCTGAATCTTCGAAACCCCAGCACAGCTCGATTCAACCGGGAGGAAACAGATTACTGGTGTATGCCATACTGGTCTCCAGAGAAAACATTCATTAAACATAGCAAAATACGCAAATCATGTATATGTGTAATGATGTAATGAACATTGTATTTCAAACACGACATGAGAGGCGTTTGCGAAATAATTACATTGACTTCTTTTTTGATATGGCACTGTGTTATTATTAGGGCCCGGATATATATATATATATATATATATATATATATATATATATATATATATATATATATATGTTGTATTTGAGGTTTTCGCGGATAGATACCTGTGTTGTATTGTTTTCTCGGGGATTCCGCGTTGATGCTGAGGGTTGGCTCTGAAAAGAACCGGATTCTCGACGTTTCGGCGAACTAACATTCGCCATTCTCAAGAGATATATGCGTCCGTACGGGTCAACCGTTAGACGCATACGTTAAACGTCGAGAATCCGGTTCTTTTCAGAGCCAACCCTCAGCATCAACGCGGAATCCCCGAGAAAACAATACAACATATATATATATATATATATATATATATATATATATATATATATATATATATATATATATATAAATATATATTTTTACTTCAAATTATTTTGTTTTCTACAAAATTAGGATATTTGGAAATAAAGATTACATTTTCTTGTTCCATTGTTCTTGTTCTGTATTTACATATAAATCCGGGCCCTAGTTGTTATATATAAAATAAAAGAAAAAATAACTAAAATGAAAAAATCTAATTGTTGTTTCTCTTTTAATTACTATCTTTACTATTGTTTGTAATAAAAAATAGATAAATGTTCCCGGGTACCCGTTTATTGATTGGAGGAGGTATAGAGTTTGATAGTTAATAACTTTTATTGAATGAATGGTCCAATGTCCAATTTAGGACATAAATATAGAATAAAATTTGTGCATACATATTTTTACTTAAATAAACATTGATTTTGGCTTTCTCACTAGCGATTGATGTATTTAATTGATGTATTTAATGTTATTTAATGTGCACACAATCTACGTTTATCAAATGGGGTGTCAGCAGTATATATTTGCTGGAAATTGTAAACATTATCACGAATATGTACTTTTACATATAATCACATATATAATTTTGTTTATTAAGATTACTAAGTTCCCATTTGTAAATTTGAGTTAGATGACAATAATAAGTAGAAATACAGAGCCATAAATACAATATATTTCTTTTAAATATTGTTATTTTAAGATGGTGTTTAAATAAAATTTAAAAAATCATAAAATAATAGTATAATTTACTTCAAACATCTTTAATATTCAAGTGTATTTTATTTGTTTAATATTTTTAACATTTACATATAAAAGGTGTACATTTGCCGTTAAAAGTAGATATATCAAGCTGAAGATTTAAATTCACATTTTTCTATTGACAAATATATACATTTATGGGTAAATACGGGTATATTTAAGGCGTGTATTATATCAAAACCAGGTCAATCCATGAATTTTCAAAAGTTTCTTCTTTTTTACGAATTCGGCTTGAACGAATCCGGCTTTATCCGGTCGAAAACCGGTGTCAAAAACCGGTGTTTTTTAAAACCCAGCTTAATCCATGCCTCTATTAAAGCCTACCATGCGCGCACCAGCTTCTTACGTCAGCATAGGGAAAAGTTGTTTTCTTCACATTGTCTTTTTTTTCTCTCTAACCAATGTGGGTCCAGGGGGTTAGCCCTTAAAACACTGCAGCCCATTGGCCTATTGTATTTCCCCACAAAGTTTTGTTCATGCAAATAGATCCAGTCCCTCTACTAGGTCCAGGATTCTATGTGCCATGTTTTTCACGGGGACTCTCTCAGCTGTAATATCAAGCTTGTGTCTCCTACTTGCAATTGCTTCACAGTGGAAAATTATATGGGCGGCGGTTTCGTCCTCCTCATAGCATAACCTGCATAAAGGTTCATCTTTCCAGATACCCATTTTATGCAGGTGTTCTCGTAGAGGGCATGAGGAATGATGTTTGCCTTGCAGGCTCCATCTTTTGCTAGCTTATCCGCCATTTCGTTACCCACCAGTCCTGTGTGGCTAGGCACATAAGTGAGTGTGACCTTGTTATGCTTTGCCAGGGCTTTTAGGTCCTGAACACAGTTCCAAACTGTCTTGGATTTGATTTCGTGACACGCTAGAGCACTAATCGCAGCCTGACTGTCCGTAAAAATGCGGAAGTTTCTACTTTTATAGTCCATTCTCAAATTTTTACGGGCACAGGCCATGATAGCGTGTATTTCTGCTTGGAATGCTGTGGCATGTGTCCCCAGGGGTACAGATAGGCTGCACCCCAGGGACAGTCCATAGATTCCTGCACCAGTACTACTGTCCTTCTTGGAGCCGTCTGTATACCAGTCCAGTCCACCTCGGCAAGTGGTTATTTGATTGCCTTCTGTCCATCGTAGATGTGTTTCGAAGGGTAGATCGAATGACAGCCTTTTAGGCATCGAATCCCCTTCTATATTGAGGTACGGTTCTGATATGACATTCGTTATCCTGGTGTGTCCTGACCTCGCCAGAGATTCCTATGTGCCATTGCATATGCATCTGAAAGCTCCCATCCTTGCCTCGCCCATGATAAAGATATCCAGGGGAGGAAGGCCTAGGATCACCTCCAGAGCCGCAGTTGGGGCGGTTTTCATCGTTCCCGTAATTGCTAAACAGGCCAGCCTTTGAACATAGGAGAGTTCTTTGATGGCCTGTTTTTGTTTCACTTTGGTCCACCATACTGTGGAGCCATATGTCAGAATGTGTCTAACTACCACAGTGTATAGCCAGTATATCATGCTTGGTTTCAGTCCCTATGATTTTCCAAGTGTTCTTTTGGTCATCAAAAGTGCCATTTTACACTTGTTGGTAGCTTTCTTTAGGTGTTGATTCCAAGTCATCCAGGATTTTAGCATCCAGGATTACACCTAGATACTTGACTTCATCACTCACCTTTAGATGCTCGTTATAGAAAATTGGGGGCTTTAGCCCATCCGTTTTTCTCATTCTAGTGAATGGTACTAGAGTGGATTTTTGGGGATTGACCCGAAGGTCGACCCCCCTGCACCAACTCTCCACCTCGTTCAGTGCTTCTTGCATAAGCGCTGCTATTATAGAAGGAAATTTACCCCTGATGAGAATTACTATGTCATCCGCATAGCCTT
This sequence comes from Phosphuga atrata, assembly GCA_944588485.1. Lineage (NCBI taxonomy): Eukaryota > Metazoa > Arthropoda > Insecta > Coleoptera > Silphidae > Phosphuga > Phosphuga atrata. The sequence continues at coordinate 33,163,660 of OX155898.1, forward strand.
GGGTGTAAAATCCTTTATTATTTAGTGACACAAGCAGGCTATCAACAACCATGTCCCAAAGCAGTGGAGATAGGACCCCACCCTGAGGACATCCCTTGATGACAGCCACCCTCATTGTGTCACCTGCTACTGTAGCCTCAACATTTATACCCTAAAGCATGGACTTAATACATCTGATTGATGTTTTATTTGCACCATGGCTGCGGGCCACATTGGCTATACTGTCGAAGGAGGTGTTGTCAAACGCACCTTCGATATCAAGGAAGGCACCAAGTGCCAATTCCTTGTTTTCTAGTGTGTTATCTAATCTAACCAATAATTGGTGTAGAGAAAATTCACATGATTTTCCTGGTTGATAGGCATGCTGATTAGATTGTAGGGGCCTGTCTAACAGGCAGGTCTCCCTCAGATGCTTTTCAACCAGTTTTTCTAACGTCTTCAATAGAAAGGAGGTTAGACTTATTGGTCTATACGCTTTAGCCTGGGTGTAAACTAGACGCCCGGCTTTTTATATAAATACCACTTTTACTTGCCTCCAGGGAGTTGGCACATAGCCTGATGCCAGACTTGCCCTGTATAGCTTGATCAGTATTGGCACCAGCGTTCCCCTCCCCTGCCACAGAAGGGCGGGGAAGACACGGTCCGGGCCAGCTGCTTTGTATGGGCCAAAGGTATTTATGGCCCATTCAATTCTTTCATATGTAACAACCCTCTTGGACACCCGCCAGTCACACCTCGTCCTTTTTGTTTGAGAGCGTACAGCATGACAGTCAGGATTATCCATTGCTGGGTCGATCACATAGGAACCTGGGAAGTGAGCTTGGAGTAAAACTTCCATAGTTTCTTTCCCGCTGGTTGTGTGTTTTCCGTTTGGTCCTCTGATAGTACCAACCGGATTTAACGGGTTATTTATCAGAAGTCTCTGGAGTCTTGCTGTTTCAGATGTACTTTCGACATCCTCACACATCTTCCTCCAGGACTCCCTTTTAGCCCTCCGTACAGATTTGTTATAATCAGTGAGTGTAGCCCTATATTCGGTCCACATCCCTGTCTTTTTAGCTGTGTTGTAGAGCTTTCTCGTTTTGTTTTTCTTCGTTCAAGTTCCTTGCTCAATCAGGTAACTTCTCGTTTCGTGGTTCGCTTCACTTGAGGACAGCTGTCATGAGAAGAATTTATTATATTATTATCTCTTTGTCGTTACCGACTGCTTTATTTTTCCATTGGAAATTGTTTTAATAACTGTTTGAGCGGTATTGAATTACAAAAAATGGATATATATATATATATATATATATATATATATATATATATATATATATATATATATATATATATATATATATATCCTGAGGAAGAAACAGAACATGCTAGAAAGAAAGAGAGAAAATTGAAAACTTCGAAGACAAATCGTGCTAAGCTGGAGTGTTTCCATTAACAATCATAACTATGAATGCCTCACTCTCTTATAGTATGTAGCTTACTATTAACTTTTAGGCAATCCAATATTTTTCGTTAACCAGCATTGCATTAACATTTTTGTGTTGATTTTTTTTCAGGTACTCAAGCCCTGGATTACCACCCAACAAGTCTCCCTGTAAGCACAATGAAAATGCCTACACCTGTTGCAACGTCAGATCTCGTGACATCATGAAAGTTAACAATATGTTTTATTCCAATAAACAGAAAATTGATCAAGACAATTTCATTTAGAGATTCACCCTTGCCAAACCAACGAAATGAACTCGCTTTGTGACGAACAAACGCGAGGCAATTGATTTCTCTTACTGCTATTTTATTATAAAAGAAGGAAGCAGAATTTGCCAGAAATCTTTGTTAAATAAGACTACTACTTTCTAAAAATCGAGTTCAAGGTGTTTTGAAACGAAACCTCTCAACTGGCAAAAATCTAACGGATGAGGATCGCAAAAAGCTATTCTCAGCACAACGACAGCAAGCTGTGACGCAGTTTATCAAAAAGTTTAAATGTCTTGAATGTCACTACTGTAGAGTGAAATCAAAACGAGTTTATCTGCAGTCGGATTCAAATATAAACAAATTGCTGTACTAATAAGCTGTGTTGTGACGAAAAAGCGACACCAAACCAAACAGTTCGTTTGTTCGAAAACTTTTCCGAACGAGATTTAAATTTTGGTTTTGGTAGCCCAAAGACTGACGAATGTTTGTCGCCAACCGAACGAATAACCGACCTAACCTAACCTAACCAAACGGATTAAACCAACCATACTCAAACTACGGCCCACGGGCCGTATGCGGCCCGACAAGCTATCGAAAGTTGCCCACCCGTTGTAGTTTCAAATTCTATTAACAAAGTTACTAAGCCAATTACCTATTTAAAATTACGCGGGAATAATAGGCGCAGGGCACTTGTTGCACACTGCAACACATGACTCAACGGGTGGCAAGAGAAGACGTTTGTTTCAAAGAAGTTTCAAAGTTAGTTACTCATTAGAAATGAGAAATTGGCTTTTTTGAAAAAAAGATTTTTGCAACAACAACAAAATGTTATGTCGGTGGCATAATCGCAAGATGCAGTGGTAACTAGAGCATCGTACGTAATTTGTTATATTCTTGCTAAAAATATGAAACCGTTTACCGACGCAGATATTGTAAAAGAATGTGATTCTACCTGTGTGAGACGTATTGAAGATATAACCAAGCATATTCGTGATAAAGTAATTGTCCACTTGAAGAAGTTCTTTAGCTAAACTTTTGACTCCAGTACCGATATTTCAGCAACATCACAATGTTCGGTTTTTTAAATTTTAAATTCCTTACAATGAAAGGCCATACCAGATGTACAGATTATCTCGATATTATTGGCAGTTTTACACAGAAATAGAAGCTGTGTTTTACAGCGTGTTTTACTGTGTTGTTCAGAAGCTTGTGAATTATATGCGAGCACGAGAACTAAACCGCAGAAGATTTAATAATCTTTTGGAAGAAGTAGGTAGCCAATATTGCGACGTTCCTTTACATACGTGGGCGTGCTGGCTTATTGTTAGTAGACGAAACGTTTTGGGGCGGTTTTCTTTACGTCAAATGCTGTTTTTGCAGAAAAAAGATAAAAATTATCCCAAACTGCAAAATAACGTAAAGTTGGTGTCTTTTAGCTTTTATATGTGACATTACTGAGAAACTCCACAGCTTTCGATGTTTCGAAGTTTGCAAGGTTAAAACAAAATAATTGGCAAATACAAAATAATTAGTTATTTAGAAGATAGAGAAGACGGAGTACGCTGAATTTTGGATAATAGTGCCCGATCAATATAACACTGTTACAAAATTTGCCCAAAGTCTGCTTATGTTGTTTGCATCCACATATCTTTGTGAATCATCCTATTCCAAGTTGATTATGCAAAGAACATATACAGAAACCGGCTTACAGATTATCATCTCGATAACGTATTGGGAGTAGCGTGCAGCAATTACAAGCCAGATCAAAATGAAATTGTTAAAAAAATGTTAATAGATCCAATATTATCGTTCTCATTAAACCTTAAATAAAAAATTAAACGTAATAGTTTTACTTTTAAACACCTAATTAACAGATGTTGTGATTTTTATAGCGGCCCGCGGGACACAGCTAAAATCTGAGTGGCCCAAGAAAAAAAAAGTTTGAGTATGGCTGGATTAAACCATAGAACTTATTAAGTATATGTTCTAAGGATTAAACGAACAAACGACTTAGCTAAATAACGTGGTTTAATATGTGAGAAAGTTTTTCATAGTGTGGTGGTACCACTGGGACGCGAAGTTAAGTTGGCAACCATGAACATTGATTTTTTAACAGTGAATTATTGATATTTTAGTTCGGTTAACGGTGTGAGGTTAGAGAACACAAGTTGTTTATTATCGCTGTAAATATTTAAATTATAATATAATTAGATATACAAATATATTGTCATTAAAAACAGTTCGTTCATTAAGTGATTAAAAACCTTCTGACAGGACCCATAAATTGGTGACCCCGACGTAATCGACGGTGACCCCCGACAAAGAAAACAATCAAACCAATAATAATTTAATTTGTGTTTTGTTCCTGACAGTACAGGGGGCTATAACCCTGCAACAGGATCTGAGGATTAAATCCCTCCACCGACACACTACTTACAACAGAACTGGTAGAATTTAAGTATATTATATTTCATTATTTTTTATATATTATTTCATGTCAAGAGAAGAGCTTCCAGAAAATATAAACCAACAATCACAAAAATTAGACCAGCAAATTGCTGCAATCAGCGTGAAATTACCTCCTTTCTGGAGAAAAGATGTAAACATTTGTTTTCTTCAGATTGAATCGCAATTTGTTACGACAAAAATAACAACTGAAACAACCAAATATCACCATGTTTTGCGTTCACTTGAAAGCGATGTTGTTTCACTCATCACTGATTTTTAAAAAAAAACATTTTCTTAAACTCCATATACCGACTTAAAACAACGGTTAATAGAACAGTTTGAAGAAAGTAACAACCGCAAAGCTACAAAGCTTTTAAATGAAATGTCATTGGGAGACAAAAAGCCATCCCCATTGTTGCGTGAAATGCGTTCATTGGCGGGAAGCCAAATTAAAGATGACTTCCTAAAAACAATATTCCTACAACGCCTTCCTGATAATATAAATGCAATCCTCACAGCTACAGGAGATAGTTTAGAGCTAGACAAATTGGCTACACTAGCTGATAAGGTTATGGAGACAACTGCTCCAGCTCATACGATGATTGGTGCTTCACATCAAGCAGGTTCAAGTGGAAATTCAAGCGGATTGGAACAACGTTTAGCAGCACTGGAAAATGCCATAGCATCGTTAGACACACGTCTAGAGTCACGATCTCGTAACCGTTCCACTGACAAATTCAGATCACAATCTCGAAACCGTACAAATAGGCAGCAATATGATAAATGTTGGTACCATTACAAATTTGGTTCACAGGCAAAAAAATATGTTTCACCATGCAACTTACAAATCAGGAAAACTTGAACCTCGACCACTAATGGCGGCTAGTGATCGTGAATCTGTTTCGCGCCGCCCGTTTCTGCACGATCAATTAACAAAATTAAGATTTTTAGTTGATTCTGGTTCAGATATTTCAGTTTTACCTCCCAGACCACAAGACAAATGTGAACAAAATAGGATTTTATATGCAGCCAATGGATCTCAAATAAACACATATGGCGAACGTTTACTTAGACAGGACATTGGACTTAGAAGAGAGTTTATCTGGCCATTTGTTATTGCACATGTTCAATCACCTATCATAGGTGCTGATTTTCTTAGTCATTTCATCAACATTGCATCATTACGTACAGTCCAGCCACAACATCGATATGCAGAATTATTATCAAGATATCCTAAACTAATTAATCACAATCTTAATTTCAATACAGTGTCAGTTGCTGATATGCTCTAATCGGCCAAGATGGAATTTCAAGAAATGGTCAAAATGGGTATTTGTCGACCATATAAAAGTGAATGGGCTAGTCCACTTCACATGGTACCCAAGAAGGATGGTTCGTGGAGACCCTGTGGTGATTATAGGTCATTAAATGTTTCAACGGTACCAGACAGGTATCCTGTACCACATATTCATGATTTCATCTCCCAGTTAGCAGGTAATCTTATTTTTTCAAAATTCAAAAAGACATTGTACGTGCATACCATCATATTCCGGTTGTTGCAGCTGATGTTAAAAAAACAGCCGTATTTACACCCTTTGGACTTTTCAAATTTGTAAAGATGTCATTTGGATTAAGAAATGGTGCGCAATCATTTCAAAGGTACATACATAGCATACTAAAAGACCTACCATTTACTTTCTCATATATTTACGACATTTTGGTAGCATCTGAGAGTGAATAGCAGTATCAAGATCATGTTGCATTATTATTTGAGAAACTACAGAAAGTAGGTTTTACTACAAATGTTAGCAAATCTATTTTTGGTGTAGACAAGGTGAATTTCTTAGGTTTTCAAATTACACCGCAAGGAATTTTACCTGATCAGGAAAGAGTTAAAACAATCAAAGAATATCCATTACCTACAACAGCAAAACAATTACAAACATTTCTAGGAATTTTGAATTTCTATCGCCATTTCTTGCCTAGTTCCGCTAAGAAACAACAATTTTTATTATCTATGATAAATGGCAATATAAAAAATGACAAAGCTCTAATATCTTTGTCACAAGAACAGTTAGCAATATTTGACCAACTTAAACAAGATTTAATTGATGCAACCTTACTGGCACATCCAGTACCTGATGCACCAATAATTCTCATGGTAGATACATCAGACACAAGTGTAGGTAGCTCTCTACATCAGATAATTGATGATAATTTACAGCCGTTAGCATTTTTTTCAAGTAAACTAACTAACGCTGAAAAGAACTGCAGCGCATATGATAGAGAGTTACTAGTAGCCTATGAATCTGTTAAACATTTTCGTTATATGTTAGAGGGTCGTCATTTTATCATATATACCGATCATAAACCTATAACATTTGCTTTTAAACAGAAACCAGAGAACAGCTTCACCTAGACAGTTACGTCATCTCGATTTTATTGGACAATTTACAACTTAATTATTTACATACCGGGCAAAGATAATATAGTAGCAGATGCTGGATCACGAATTTGTGATATACAAATACCAGCCATCATCTCAGATGAAGAAATAGCTAATACACAAGAATCTGATGATGAGTTACATCAAATTATCGCCAACCCTCTAAATTCTTCTCTACAATTAAAATCTATAATTTTGCCAAACAATACAAACTTATTTTGTCACGTATCGACTGACAATTTACGTCCGTTTATACCGAAATCTTTGAGAAAAAGAGTTTTCATTTCATTGCACTCTATGACACATCCAGGTATCAAATCTACAGTTGGTTTAGTAACAGAAAGATATGTATGGACGATTATTAAAAAAGATATCACACAGTGGACACAAGCATGCATACCATGCCAGAGAGTCAAAATCACACGTCACACTTATAGTCCACTAGCACCTTATTCAAGTGTTCAGCACAGATTCCAACACATAAATTTGGATATTGTTGGGTTACCCTTACCTTCTTCACAATGTTATATATCTACTTACAATGATCGACAGGTTTTCAAGATGGCCGGAAGTTGCTCCACTGCAAGACATTACTGCAGAAACTATAGCTGAGAACATTATATCAACTTCAGGAATACCTGAGCGAATTACTAATGACAGAGGAAAACAATTTGATTGTTCCCTATTTGAACAGTTAACTAAGCTTCTGGGTATACAACACATTAAGACTACTGCTTATCACCCAGCTGCAAATGGTAAAATCGAGCGCAGGCACAGAACGTTGAAATGTGCTGTTAAAACTCAAATGAGTGAAGATTGGGTTTCCAAATTGCCAATTATTTTATTAGGACTGAGGTCACAACTAATAACGGATTTCGATACGAGTCCAGCAGAAGTAACATATGGAACTCAGTTACGCCTTCCTGCTGACATTATAGAACAACGACAACAAGACAAGGACTTTCCAACGTTTCTAGCTAAATTGAGAGATCAAATGAAAAAAGTACAACCCATCATATCAGAACACCATTATAAACCCAAAGTATTTATCCATAAAGATTTGGATAAAACCACACACGTATTTGTTAGAATAGATGCAAATAAAAAACCTTTGCAGCCAACTTATGAAGGTCCATTTAAGGTTTTAAAAAAATCACCCAAGGTTTTTGCAGTTGTTGGTCGACGCGGTCCTCAAAATATATGTATCGACAGGCTCAAACCAGCATACACTTTGCGAGACGAAGAAAACAGCGACACACCTGACACAACTACCACAGAAAAACCCGCAGCATCCATTCCTAATACGACAACAGTCATTCAGGAAACTCCGAAGACACGTTCTGGTAGAACCGTTCGTTTTCCACCAAGACTGTTGACGTTATCACTGGGGGAGGAGTATGTGGTGGTACCACTGGGACGCGAAGCTAAGTTGGCAACCATGAACATTTTTTTTGGGGTTGGCGGATTTTTATCTTGAATAACTGTTACTAATCGTCCTCCGTAGTGTATTTGCAAACTTGGAGAGCCAAAACGAAGCTTCTACGTCGATTTATTCAAAAAATATACGGGTTTTTATAAAAAAATTGACATTTTTTTGACGCAACAATTAATATTTTCCTTCACTGCCTAACTTCTCTCTAATTACTTGTCAAACAAAAAGTGCAGGAGAAGCCCAATCGACGTTGCCAATTTTATCTTTTTATTTTACCTTGTTCTGGTAAACACTTCAATATACAATTTCTGCACATGCACTTACAACAACATTGAAATATAAATTCTAATTTCATTCTAATTGGTTTAACTCAGGTTAACCCAATACTTCTTGCAACTTTATCTTATTTTAGACCATATAGGCGCAGCAGTGCGTTTAAACCTCTCTCTCGGACAACCTAACCTAACCAACTCTCAATTAAACCACATGCGTGCGGCAGCGCGAACTCTCGATCAAACCACATGCGTTGCAGTTCGCGCTGTATGCGGTCTTGATCTATTCTCTCTCGGACAACCTAACCTAACCAACTCTCAATTAAACCACATGCGTGCGGCAGCGGGAACTCTGGATCAGACCACATGCGCGCTGTGCGCGCATGTGATCGAGAGTTCGCGCTACCGCGCTGTAAGCGGTCTTGATCTATTCTCTCTCGGACAACCTAACCTAACCAACTCTCAATTAAACCACATGCATGCGGCAGCGCGAACTCTCGATAAGACCACATGCGCGCGCAGCGCAGCGCAGCGATCGAGAGTTCGCGATGTATGCGGTCTTGATTTATTCTCTTTTGGACAACCTAACCTAACCAACTCTCAATTAAGCCACATGCGTGCGGCATGATCGCCTAGTAGAGACCATCCGACACGCCCTGCTAGATAACAGATGAGGCTCTGGCGACCGGGTCACGGCGGTGTAACCGTTAGAACTGAAATTAAGGAAATGTAATTTCATACCCATGGAGGAAGATAACGGGAAATCACCTCCATTATACTTCCCAAGAGAACCACATGATGACGACATTCAAGGCATTATCGTGGTCGCAAACATTCATTAGTGAATATGCATAAGAAGAAGAAGAATACATAGAAGATTAACATGACCCCTGCGCAAGAATTAAAATTAAATTAAATATATTCAATACATATAATACTTAAATTATAGCGACACAGAAAAAAAAGTATAATCCCTGCAAAAGAATTGAACTTGGCAACAGCGGATCTGCTGCATAAACACATATTCTGTCAATTAACTGGACAGAAGTTGCAGTTATATTTGTATTAAAAAATGTCAGTTTTTTGGATTACAAAAGCCCGGATATTTCTTGAACCAGCCGACGTAGAAGATTCATTTTTACTTTCCACGTTTAGAAATACACTTTGGAAGACGATTAGCAACAGTTAGTGAAGGTAACTCCACAATTCCCATATTCTTAATAATAGCGTATGAACTCTTGTTGCAGGTCACCCTAAAAAACCCAAGCCCCAGCAACGTGTTCGTGTACCATTGATGTCAAGAACGAACAGAAGAAAAGTTAAAATGAAATATGATTTGGCTCCTTAAATTTGCTCCCGCCAACGTCAATAAGGTAGAAGTGATTTTTCCAATAGTAAGGCATTCTTTCTTACCATATAATCGCGCATCTCACTGAATAGAAAAGGAGATAAAGAAGAAAAATACAGTTATCGGCCCTGAAGAATATACAGCAAATTTCGATCATCAAGGAATCACAATTTCCCTTGCTGGAAAAGTGTATGATTGTAAAACTGCTATTTCGTCCATTTTGCGCATCACGAGTCAGTAGCATTTTAAATATTCAGCTTATAAACGATTTCTGCTCATCAGGAATGAGATGAAAAATGATAAAAAAGTAACAGGTGAACTTCAGGACCTTCTTTCTTCTACTGTGGCTGCTGGTGTTCTTTTTGCTCCAGCAAAGATAAATGACGTTAACAATTTGCTCACTAAGCATTTTGAGAATCAGTGGATAGAAATCGAATCCCTTACTTATTACAAAGACGTACTGAGGAACTACATTCAACAAGAAAATAATGAAAAAGGCTTGAATGTGTTGTCAATGTGACTTCTGCTGCAAATGCTTTTAACTAATGACCATTTTTTATTATCTCCCTTTTTTCTACTTAAAGTTAGAGTTAACATACCATCCATCCAATGGCGCTACAGCCATTGTCGGGCCTTGGCCTCCTCTATTTTCTTCCTTCAGCCAGCCTAATTAAGATACCACATAGATTTAATTGAAATTCTGTTTGTTTGGAAGGAAGGACAAAAAAAAGGTCAAACTTTTGCAAATCTAGCACAATCTAAATTATTTTTATTTATAAATAATTATACATTACTACGAATAAAAAAACTTTTTTTGTTTAAATTAATGGGCAGAGGGTGAAATATATTTTATTACTCATGTGCGAAAAGTACTTCTTGACGTAGATTATTTAATACGAAAAATATCACATCTCGTTGTATTTTCACATAACCTGGGTAACGCACGAAAATATTCAACATCGCTAGGTTACATTAAAATAAACAAATAAATAAAAATAAAATGAACAGAATCAAGACCTCGTTATTAAAAAAAGTGACATGAAGTGTCAGGATTCTTTTTCATTACAAACTTATAATAAAAATTAAATAAAACGTGATAAATGAGTGTAAATTCTATGGTGATACCGGAGACTGAGGAGAGTTCTTATGACGAATCCACACAACCGGAGACAATTGAAAAAGCAAAATTACTTTTCGCGCATGAGCAATAAAAACAATATTTTCTAAACTAAAAATTTTTTTATTTTATTCAGTCTACCGTCTCTAATTCGTCATTTCCTTCCTTAAATCTTGCTAGAGTTTTCATAATTTCTTCGGTATTTTTTCCCCTTGTTTCGGGAACGACTAAATAAACAAATATTGTCCCGCATAAACAGACAATTCCAAAAAGGCAAAAAGTAAAACTAGTACCAATAGCTTGTTCAAGATCATAAAACGTTTTGGTGACGCAGAACCCGAGTAACCAGTTGAAAGCTGCTGATATCGAAATTGCCGTGCTTTTAGTTTTACTGTCAAAAAGTTCTCCCATAATTAACCACGGAATCGGGCCGAAACCTATAGAAAACACTATTACAAAAGTGCCTAAGGATATAATTAAAACATAGTTGAGATCTGAAACATCGCCGAATTGTTTTATATAAAAATATGCTCCGACGAGTGTGAGGCAAAGGAACATCACCGATGAGGATATTAGTAGTAGAATTCGTCGTCCAGCTCTGTCTAATAAAATCGATGAAACGTATGTAGCAGCCACCTGTAATTAAAATATAATTATTCGAAAATTAGTAATTGTAAAGTGTTTTTTTGGTCTTATTTATAGTAAGTTTAATTAAGAGTGTGTTAAGTGAGTGTTTAATTAATTTATTATCATTGCAATGTGGAAATTTTCTTTTAAATAAAGTTTCAACAAGTAACTCCACAACTAATCAATTATTAAAGTGGAGATATTTATTGACTTCAAAATAGACTCTCATGCCACCCTGGTAACAGGACGAATATTGTAATGTTCGAGCTGAGTGCCCCTGACTCCGAAACTCCTACACAACCCACTGACGAAACCTCCCAATCTATTGTAAATATTCATGGGTAAAATTAATTTCGTTTGCGCTAACATCTACAGCTATCCCAACAAACGGCCACTAGATCGCTTTACAGAAATACAACACATCGATGGACATCTATTTATTGAAACTAAGCGAAACTGGATAATAACACCTCCTTCAGAGACTGGACAACTCTATCGAAACACGGCTACCTATAAACCAACAAACTTAGGGGTGGAGACTTTAGGGTGGTACACCTTAGTCCCATATTCCATCTTGGTAGAGCCAATTCCCCTTCCCTAAATAATAATTTCAACATACCTTTTCTTCAAAACAAGAATCACATCTTCCTCGTAAGCATCCGCCCTTACTCATTTGTTGAGCAGAACATTTTGATTATGGGCTCACGTTTTGAGTATTAAGTCATAATCGGGGAATTTATTGTCAACATAACCAAATCACGTCACATCCAGTCCTTTATCAAGAACTCCCGCTTCGTCCGTAAACACACCCCTCCGACCATTATGCCTCACAACAACAACACCACCCCGATCTCATGCTTCATACCGCCAACTTTACAAACTCAATTGTCGACCTTGTTCTTTCCCCCGATCTAGGTTCGGATAACTTAGCAATTTCCTTCGCCATCCTACTTCACTACATACCGACCACCTATTCCTAAACCCGGTCAAGACCATTCCCTCACAAGTAGTAACCGCCCTATCACCCTTCTCTCTGTTCTTGGTAAAATCATTGAACAAATCCTAAAGTCCAGATTGTTGAATATCACCATGCACCATATTCGTAAACACCAAACCACTAGTCATTTTAACCAACAATTTCCAAACTGCCTATCTACAAAAAAAAGTTCTGCTATTTTCCTTGACATCAATAAAGCGCTCGACGGCGTTTGGCAAACCGGATTGTAATATAAAATGTATCTCCTCATTGTCCCCCGTTACCTACTCCACACAGTCAAGAATTTCCTCCAAAACAAACCGGCATATTAAGGAACAACACTATCTAAACACGGCTACCTACAAACTAAAAAACCTAGGGGTGGTGCCTTGGTACACCTGAGTCCCATATTCCATCTTGATAAAGCTAATTAGATTAAATATAGAACAATAGAAACAATACTTTTTCCCCTGTATTTCCACCCCTTCAAGGGCTTCCTCAAGGTTCTCACCTGTCCCCCTACTTTATAAGACGTTTTGGCACGGCATTTACAACTCACAGCTTAACGACAATCAACTTACTTATTATAATAACAATCTTAAACAGACGGTAGACGAACTACAAATCCTGACAGACAAGACATCCCAATGGCTCAATCGTTGGAGACTCTCCGTTAATCCCTTCAAGTGTGACTTCTTTATTACCAACCGTATAATATCCCCAAACTCTCCCACACCTATGCACCGTGGACCTTACGCCGACACCACACAAAAAATACTTAGGGTTGACTTTCGACCACCAACTCAACTTCAAGACTGACGCAACTTTGCGAAAGAAAAACACAGTGCAAAGATTGCAAATATTTCCGATGTATGTCCTCGGGAAACAACAGCATTTCAACAAAAAAAATCTAAAGTGCCTCTAAATTCTACAAAGCCATATGCCGACCTATCTTAGACTATGGACACATACTCCGGAACAACGCACGTAACTCGACTTGTTAAGATATGAGTTGTAAATGTCATGCCATAATCTGTTATAAAGTGGGGGAAACAGGGGAGAACCTTGAGGAAGCCCTGGAAGGGATGCAAATTGAGGGAAAAGGTATTGTTTTGTTTAATATAATTAAGAGGGATCTGTTTTGGAGGAAATTCTTGACTGTGTAGAGTAGGTAAGCGGGGATATTGAGGAGGTACATTTTATATTACAATCCGGCGTGCCAAAACGCTATCGAACACTTTCTTGATGTCAAGGAAAGCAGCAGCATAGGATTTTCTTTATAGGTAGGCAGTTTGGAAATTGTTGGTGACAATGTCTAGCGGATTGGTGTTTCGGAATGTTGTACATGATGATATTTCAGAGTCTGGACTTTAGGATTTATTCCAGGATTTTACCAAAAACAGGGTGAAGTGTGATTGGGGGGTAACTACTTGGGAGGGAATGACCGGGTTTTGTAATAGTTATGATTTCGCCCTTTGCCAGCAGCTAGGGAAATATCTTTTTTGCAGGCTGAGGTTATTGATAAATAATTAAATATCCTTACATGCAATTATGAATATAGTATACAGTCTCATGTAATATTGTGCTATTTGAAAAACTATATGAAATATTTGGCGCCAAAAGATGGTCAGTGCTGACAAATAGAAGGTATTGTTCAATTTTAAGATTGGTATAGCATTAGCTTTTTATAACCGCGAAACATTTGTGAAATCTTCGAGAAAATATAATGCTTTTAATTTATACAGAAGTTCTGCTCTATCATGAAATTCAATAAATCCTATCTGAATCTATATGGTATATCTGCGTGTCAATTTATGAAATTCAATACTATTCTCTAGTATCACATTATAATACAACATATATGTCCTTTAAATTAAGATATAACAATTATAGATTTATTTGCACTTCCTTTGAGATTATACGTAAAATTACAATAATAGTGAAATAATGTATGTCCCATGTTTAACATTGCAAAGATCGAGGTGAGCGGATCTAATAGCGAAAATCAGGCGAATACGACGTCGGAGCGAAGCTGTAATTATATTCGATAAAATATATCCCTGAAAGCCCAGTATAAATTATTACAGTTTGGTTAGGATGTCGCTATATTTGCCAAATGTGGCCCTATCAGATTTTCACTTATTCAGATCTTAGCAAACAATAATTCTTTAAAGGTTGTAAAAACCAGCTATGGAAGTGTTTTTTCCAGAAAACTAGAATTTTCTGAGATCGTTCTGAATTTTTAATTCGCTTTAAAGGATTTAAAAACTTATTGAACAAAACGGCTCATACGCTGTATAATAAAATTATTTTTTTAATTCGAAAATACTTTAAAATAGGAAACTACTTCTCAACCAATCCAATTGCTTCCCACAATTTTATATGAGCAAATTTAAATAATATATTATTGGATATATATTATGCGGATATACTAATATCAAATTAAAAAATTTAAATTTGTACCTTTGTAAAATTTTACGAATAAATTGAAATTGCATCTATTCTTGAGTTTGGAGGATCTTCAAATCCCTTCGGTATCTAATTCCATGCAAATATATAGTTTATGTGAATATGTTTACGTATATTAAATTTTAAAATTGAATTTTTTCCGAGTCGACGACAAGATATAATTCCATCCCACATTATATAAGAAATTTTCATACAAAGCCATAATCCATCAGTAAACCTCTTTAACGTGCAAACCGACTTAATTTGTTCACAACTTTATAATCTAATGCAATCATCTTCATGCTACTTCCAACTACAGATACATATGTACTCTCCCCACAAAAACTTTTAGTATAAATTCAATCTCATCTATTTGTAATCCACTTGAAATGACTTTCAAGAATCGAAAGTCGAGTCGTGTAAAGTGAGTAAGTTAAATAATATTTTCACAAAAATTACTAGTAAAAGCATGGAACGGTGAATTTTTCAATTTCTGGTAAATAAAATTTTTCTCTTCTTCTTTCGAATACTTTGGACCACGCTTGTTCAAGGTGTAACTCTTTTCTCTCTCCTGTCCAGGAGGTCCCTTTTCTTCGGGATTTTTCCAGAAATCCACGGACTTCCTTCAAGGTGCGTCTCACAGACTGTCTGTTTTGGAGATATGTTATTCCCAATTCTTTAATATCCTTCCCGGTTTCTGTCAACCAAGTGGTACGAAGTTTCTTGTATCGCCAGCAGGTTGGTTAGCCGGTTTGGAGGCAATCCTGCAACATAGCCCTAGAAATCTATCCTTCTTTTCCTTGAACAGTTAGAGAGCATCTCAATATATTCGTAGAGCTCAGAGTTATGCGGCCTTCGGAATTCCCCATCTTCCTTTACCGGGCCTAGGATATTCCTGACGATTCTCCTCTCTCTGATTTCCAATTTATCTACCAGACCTCTTCGGTTCAAGACACTCCATGGCATACAGGGCTTCTGGACTGATGTGTAGTGTTTAAGTTTCATGTTGCGTGACAGGCATTTCTTGTTGTAAGTGTTCTTAGTCAGTCGATAGGCTAGTTTTAACTTGTTGACTCTCTTAGATAATGATGCTCTTTCTGATAAGTTGGGTTCAGTCCATTCGCCGAGATACTTGAATTTCTCAATCCTCTTGATGTTTCCATGCTCTAGTAACATCTCTCTGTTTGCTTCTCTGATGTTGGTGAAGAATTATGTTTTCTCGAGCGACACTTGAAGACCCACTTCGGCAGCCTGTTTTCTGAAGCAATTTACCTGCATTGTTTCCATCTCAAGAGAGCAAACAGTGCCATGTTATCTGCAATGGCCAGGCAATCTACAACCACTCCATCGTTCTTACGTCCCAGGTAAATACCACTCCGAGCACCCAAATTAACCAGTTGCTTGGCTATTCTCTTATAACCTTTTCAAGTACACAGTTGAAGAGAAGTGGCGAAAGTCCATCTCCTTGTCTCACTCCAATTTTTATTTCGAAAATTTCTGAAATCTCGCCTCTAAATTTAACCTTGGAATGGGTGTTGGTCAAAGTTTCTAGGATGAGTCTGCGGGTTTTGTTGTCTAGCCCTAGTTCCTGGAGTACTTTTTTTAGCGTTTCTCTATCAATGGAATGGTAGGCCTTCCTACAACAATGGTGACGACCAGCTTGCAGTTTCTTATATTGGAGTATGCAAGTACAGTTTTAAGATCTGTTCAACAAAGGATCGGGTTTTCCTGAAGCCTCCCTGGTACGCTCCCAGTTGACTATCCAGTTGATTTTCTGCACTTGTTAGTAACGCCTTCGAGAGATTGTTTAGATCAGTAAAATCTCCCTTTTGTAAAGCAGGTGGATCAGAGCAGATTTCCAATCGGGTGGTAATTTCTCTGTTTCCCAGATGTCCTGGATGATCTCGGTTAGCTTGCGCATGGCATTGTTTCCAGCACCTTTCCACATTTCAGCAACGATAGAGTCTTCGCCAGCTGCCTTATTATTCTTATGAAGTAGAATGATCAGGCCAACTTCTTCCAATGAAGGGGCCAGCGAGTCCGCTTTTGGTGAGGTTTGTTTATAGTCGAAGTCTTCGCTGGGTGGGTCACAGTTGAGTAGATTTTTAAAGTACTGAGCCAAAAGGTGGCAGATGTCTTTGTCGTTATAAGCCAGTTTGCCTTGTGAGTCTCTGAAGTGGAGGCTTGGCGGAGTATATTTCTGAGTATCTGCTTGAAGGTTCCAAAGAAATATCTGCAGTTATTCTTAGCAAAGCTCTCTTCGATTTGGGTTAGTTGGTTTTGTGTGAAGGTTCATTTGTTTCCTCGAATTATCTTGACTGTAACCGTTCTTTGTTTCAAAAATATATGCCTTTCAAATTTCCTTGGTATTTTTAGAATTCCACTTCACCCAACCTGTCTGCCTTTGCGCTATTGCATTGTCACAGTCTTCAGTCAACCACGTATGCTTCCTTCTTCTAGCGAGAGGGGTGACTTCTTTGGCCGCCTTGGCAAGAGTATCCTTCAGTTGATCCCAGCTGTTTAGATCTGTATTGTTCGGTCTCTGACTTACTTCTTGACTGTTCTTGAGTCGCTCTACGTCAAATCTTACCATTTTGGACGTTCTGTGTAATCTAGTGTTTCTAGTCTGAAGTCTAATTTTGATCTTTGAGAGGTAGTGGTCTGAGTCCAGATTGGCGCTTCTTATTACCTTCACGTTTTGTATTTCCTTTTGAGATTTTCGTGAAATGGCCACATGATCTATCTGGAATTTACCCTGGTTGGTGAATTTACCCTGGAAAGGTGAAATCCAAGTCATCTGATTTCTTAGCAAGTGTTTGAAGGCTGTAGACTTCAGAAGCAACCCAAAAGTTCTACACAGATCCACCAATCGTTCTCCGTTGCGGTTGATTCGCTTATGCGCCGGATATTTGCCCACTATGTTTCTGTATTTTTTCTCTATTCTCAATTGAGCATTGAATTCATCAAGCAGTATGACGATGTGGCTCTCTGGAAGTTTAGAGATAATATCATCTAAGTCTTCCCAGAATTTATCAGTTCTGTCTGGATTACGTCTGTTGTCCTGGTTGGTTTGGGCATGTACATTGACTATACTGTACTCCA
The DNA here is from genome assembly GCA_944588485.1 of Phosphuga atrata. Lineage (NCBI taxonomy): Eukaryota > Metazoa > Arthropoda > Insecta > Coleoptera > Silphidae > Phosphuga > Phosphuga atrata. The sequence goes on from OX155898.1 coordinate 33,181,571, forward strand.
TGGTTGCAGATTTGAGAGAGATTATGCATACACGACTGTTCGGGGAGGTAATGTCGTTGACTGAATCCAGTATCCTGCGACTGATTATAAATCCTGTACCTAAGTAGGGTTCTTCATTACCCGCTGACCCACTTTTCCTTTGAGGATTCTTTAGCCCTGGGTCTCGAAGGCATGTTCGTCCGCAAATTTGGTGTCCTGTACTGCTGTCAGTATTATGTTTTGTGCTAACACGACACATCAAACGACGAATCAGTCAAATGTTTCGGTTTACCCACTTTTAGTAGTGAGTTGGCATTAAATGTTGCGAAGAAGCTTTGCCGTCTTGATCTATATTTTATTGTAAGAAATTCAATTTCTAAATTTTAAATAATTCCTGGAAAGTCAACTCTATATAAATGTATTTGGAATTTTAAAATATTACTAAAGAAACGTGTTGGAAAAAATATTGTTTTAAATAATTTGTTACTCATTTGCTAACTTATATATTATCGTGCATATAAACTTTATACATATCTGGTTATTGTCGAAGGGAAACTTATTTAATTCTCTACTTGAAATTGATGATAATAATTCAGTACTTATTGGAGGATTTTTCATTATAACATCATTTATGTTTCGCATGTTTTTTTTTAAAGTTGATTGAATTGAGTCTGATAGTACAAAAGTTCAATTCCACGTTAATTAGTTTTTCGAAAAAGAGATTGAATGGGACGCTGCTAAAATATAAATAAGAAAATACAATCTTAGAATTGTTTGAACTTCATTGTTGAGATTATATTCGTTCAAATAACTATTAGTTTGATGATACTAATTGTAAGATTGAGATAAAATAATCTCTGTTCCATATTTAACACTGCAAGGATCCAGGTGAGTGCATCTAATAGTGAAAATCAGGCAAATACGGCCTAGGAGGCAAGCTGTAATTACAATCGATATAATAACGCTCGACCTCATATCACTTCTTCACTAATTCAGATTTCTGTGTTCTATGATTTCTGTGTTTTCACCAGAAAACTGGGAAATTCTTCGGGGTTCATGGAATTTTTAAATTGCTTGAAATGTTTTAAAAAGTTATCGTACAAGATGGCTCGATACGTTCTTTAATAAAATTCATTTTTTATGCAAAAATTCATAAGAATACGAAATTATTTTTCACTCAATCCAACATTTTGCTTCGCAAAATTTTATAAAAGCAAATTAAAATACTACATTATCCGAACTTGGGAACTTTACAATCCTTGTCAAATTCCATACAACAATATAATTTAAGCGAATATATTAATATCAAATTGTAAAATTTAAATTTGTGGCGTAGTAAAATTTTATGAAAACAAATTGAAATTATATCTATTCTTAAGTTTGTGAGATCTTAAAATCACTCGACTATCTAATTCCATGCAAAAATGTAGTTTATTTGAATATTACATTGAACATTATATTTTAAAATTGAAGTTTGTCGAGTTCAGACGACAAGATATATTTACATTCTACATTACATCATTAAATCAGACATATCCTTAACGAGCAAAGCGGCCAAATCTTTTCACAAATTTTTAATTTAACGCAATCGTTTTCAAATAAGTTCTCAACTAGGGAGAGATTTCTCCCCTCCCCACATAAACTCCCCACTATAAAGTATTGAATTCAATATAAATTCAATCTCGTCAATTTGAAATCCATTTGAAAATGACCTTCAATAGTCGAAAGTCGAGTGGTGTAAAGTGCGTAGATTTATAGTAGTGTATAACACAAGGGAGTAGGTAGAGAGACATCGGGGTATATAGTGATGGAGGAAACAAAGAGAGATGGAATAAGAATAGAAGCAGGAAAGAGAGCAATAAGTTTTGAGGAGAGAGCGATAGAGAGAGCAGAGTGCAGAATTCTGCAAGAGTGCCTCAAAGAAAAAAGGAAAGAAATAGGAAAGGGGGTGTGGAAAGAGAGGGAGGCATATCTAGAAAGATACGGGTATGCAGGAGCGGAGATAGAAAGAATGAGAGAGAGAGAGAGGCAGAGTAATGACAGAGGAATTAGTCCAGAGAGATAGAGATGTGCAAAGGCAAGAAAGGAGAGCAAGAATTAGGGAGTCTAGGTACAATGGGAAATATGAAAAAATAATAACGGAATAACTGCCAAAGTACCTAGGAAGAGAGAGTAGAAAAGAGAGAGTGACAATGGCTAGATTCAGATGTGGAAATGAAGAGAGAGAGAGAATAATTTTGGATGGAGGATAGGAATAGAGTATGCAGGATGTGTGGAGAAAACACGGAAACAATAGAGCACTTGCTGAACGAATGTACAGAAATGAGAGAAAGAGATGAGTGTAGAGAAGAGATTTTAAACGAGGATGGAAGAGGGATAGAATGGATGAAGAAAGTTGAGGGGAGAAGAAGAGCAATATGTGGGGCGGGAAGCTGGTAATCGGTTTAGGGATAGAAATTTAGTGACTTTTTTTTTAGTTTGATTAGTATATGTTTCTTTTTTTTTCTCTTTTTATTTATATTATGTACTATATTAGTTTTATTTATATATGTATTGTGTGATGTGAAAATTTTGGAAGCAATTTATAAACCCGTAAGTAAACTTACTGCCTATAAAAAACTCCAGCCTATAAAAAATTTCAAATTTATAAAGCCTTGGTAGTTCAACGAAAAAGGATTTGCCATAGTACAAACAATCATAAAAAAAGACTAAAATGTATTTACAATACAAATTATGAGGAAGGAACTTCCTAGCTTAAGGAGAACCACAGAAATACTTTGATCAACATGAGAAGGGCTGAGACTTCAAAATTGTGGAGATATAAGCTTTAAATATTGACGAATATATTAACTAGGTATTGTAAATAACAGGCCACCATCCTTGGTCCTTTAGTTGAGGGAAAATTCTGCTGTTTTATATACAGCAATTACAGTTTTCAATATTTGTTATTAAACATATGCTTGCAAACTAAAAATTCTTACTTGAAATGTTCAAGGAGAATTCCAGAAAATTTTCTCTTATTACAGTTTCGCCCCATATTTTTCTGAGAAAGAAAAAACAGTTGGATGGAAAAGAAACTCAATATTACAAGAACGTGGAAGAGAATTGTATATAATTAAGTTCGTTTTAGGCTAAATTGCCTATAGAATAAAATGATTGAATGATTCTTTTAAAACTTTTTCAATATCATGGAATATTTACAGAGTAGTTATATTAAAGTAGCAACTATAACTTTAAATAAACCTCATAAGCCGGTTAATAACTTCATCCACCGGTTATTGCAGAAGCGGAACATATTAATTTCTCCACTTAAAATTGATAATAATAGTTCAGTACTTGTTGGAGGATTTTTCATTGTAAGATCATGTATGTCTCGTTAAATTTATTTCAAGAGTTGATTATATTGAGTCTGATAGTACTAACGTACAATTCCTGGTTAATTAGTTATTCGAAGAACAGATTGAATGCGACGCTGCTAAAATAGCATTAAGAAAATACAATTTTAGGTTTGTTTGAACTTCTTCTGTTGAGATTATATTCTTGAAAATAATTATTACTTACTAAGATTGAGATAAAATAATCTATGCCCCAAATTTAACATTGCAAAGATCGAGTGGATCTAATAGTGAAATCCAGGCGAATACGACGAAGGAGCCAATCTGTAATTACAACCGATAAAATAACGCTCGACCTCATATATCGTTGGAAGCCCGGTAGAAATGATTAGAGTTTGGCTAGGATGTCGCTATATTTTCCAAATGTGGCCCTATCAGATTTTCACTTATTCACATCGCAGCAAACAATAATTCTTAAGACGTTGTAAAACCCAGCTATAAAAGTGTTTTTTCCAGAAAAATGGAATTTTCTGTGATCATGGAATTTTTAAATCGCTTTAAAAGTTTTAAAAACTTATCGAACAAACGGCTTATACGCTGTTTAATAAAATTCATTTATTAATGCGAAAATTCCTTAAAATACGAAATTACTTCTCACTCAATCAAATACTTTGCTTCGCAAAATTTTATAAAAACAAATTGAATTAATATATTATCCGATCGATACTTTACAATCCTTCTCAAATTCCATACAACAATATAATTTATGCGGATATACTAATATCAAATTTAAAAAATTTAATTTGTGGTTTTGTAAAATTGTATGAAAACAAATTGAATTTACAACTATTCTTGAGTTTGTTGATCTTCAAATCCCTCGACTATCTAATTCCATGCAACAATATAGTTTATGTGAATATATTTATATCAATTTTTAAAATTGAAATTTGTGGAGTGGAGACGACAAGATATAATTCCATCCTACATTACATTAGAAATTTTCACACAAAGCCGTAATCCATCAGTAAATCTCCTTAACGAACAAACCGACCTTATCTCTTCACAACTTTATAATTTAACGCAATCATCTTCAGATAAGTTCCAACTACAGACAGATATCTCCCCTCCCCACAAAAACTTTTAGTATAAATTCAATCTCATCAATTTGTAATCCACTTGAATTGACGTTAAATAATATTTTTCACAAAAATGAGTAGTAAAAACTTGGAACGAGTTTCGCGGTGAATTTTTCAATTCAGGGAAATTAAAAATTTTATCTATTTTTTATTTTAAGAAATGAAAAATCTAAATTTAAAATAATCCCTGGAAAGTTAACTCTATATAAATATATTTGGAATTTTAAAATAAAACTAAATAAAACTATAAAATTAACGCACCACTTATATATTCTGATTTATTTCGAAAAATAATATGTGTTTTCCGATTCATCAATTACAAGTATAATGATAATGTTTATTGTCACGCCTTTTGTAGGTTTTAGCTGTCCTCTTTATTTAATATCGAAGTCATAGCAGCTTTTCATAAGTAGTATATTTGCCCAATAAAACTATAAAAATAAATAAAATTGGTTTTCACTTGTTTTATCAATAGATAGGATAATTTTCATTTGTGAAATACATCTGATCGCAATGCAACGTGCTGCACAAAATTTAAATCGTGATGAATGTGTTGAAATTGTTACTATGTCCAATGAAGGACTAACAAATCGCGAACTAGGTAGAAGATATGGAGTGTACAGACCACGAGCTACTATTGCCGTGGAGGACCGATTTTTAATGCTTCGAAGACTGAGCGAACGGTTCACTACTGCACGTCTCCACAAGTCTCCAAATAGAACTTGTTGAGGTTCATGGCACTGCTGTTAGCCAAGATACCATGAGAAGAAGACTTTGTGCTTAAAATTTCCAACCTCGAGTAGCAGCTACTGGTCGCAGATTTGTCTGTAGACCACCGAAGAAACATAATGGCTTTTGCAAGGAGGTATGTGGATTGGGAAATCCATGATTGGGAGCAGGTATTACTTACAGATGAGTCAAGGTTTTGCCTTGTAAGTTCTGATCGCAGCCCAAGAGTGTACATAACGCCAGACGAAAGCTATTCCGCTTGTAACATTCGAGAAACCACTTTATAAGAAGATGACTTAGTGGTGGTATGGGTGGAATATCTTTAACAGCTCGCACAGAGCTTTTGATTGTTGATACATCAATAGATTGTTGATACATCAATTGATAGTAGACATTTTAGAACATTTTGTGGTACCTTTTGCATGTTAAGGTGAGGGATGGATTTAACTTTGCATGTTTTGCAGTTTATGCAGGATAATGCTAGGCAACATGCGGCGCATATTGTTACTGAATATTTAATTTATGTTAATATTCAAGTCCTGGAGTGGCCAGCCTGCAGTCCAGACCTGAACCCAATAGAGCATCTTTGGGACATAATGTGGTGCCGTGTTAGAAGTCAACATCCACCACCTAACAGCTTAGACGAGCTGCTACAAAGTCTTATCCGCGTATGGGAAAATATCCCTCAATAAACGATTAGATCACTAATTGAAAGTATGCCACGGCGATGTCAGGCTGTAATAACATCTAGAGGTGCTAATACTAGTGGTTGATAAGTCAAAAACGTTTCAAAAGAAGCTGTATTCGTGTGTATAAGAGTAATTATAATTTTTCATAATTTTGTTAAAAAAAAATATTTTTGGTTTACGTTTTTTCTCCACAATTATTTAAGTCAAATTTATTATTACTATCGAAATAATTCTGTTTATGTGTTCCATTCTTAATAAGTTTTTCAAAATGTATGATAATATTGACGACAATTAAAATAAATCGAAATGTATATGTGGTGCGTTAATTTTGCGGTTTAGTGTATTATCGTGCAGATAAAAAATATATTCTATAGTTAATAGAAAAATGCCAAATAGTAATTTAAAGATTTTTTTGAATTATTACAGTAATATTTCAGTAAACACTATTCGGGATTACTTTGTGAAATATAATATCAAAAATATACTATTCATATTAAAGAAGAGGTTAAACAATTTTTAACCTATAACTTACCAGAAACCTGCAGAGCCTTGGTATTTCAACAAAAAAGGAGTTGCCAAAGGACAAACAATCATAAAAAAGACTGAAATGTAGTTACAATAAAACTTCCTAGGTTAAGGACATTCAAAGAAATACTTTGAATTATCAACATGAAAAGGACAGCGACTTCAACATTGAGGAGAAATAAGCTTTAAATATTGACAGATATTTTAACAGGGTATTGTAAATTAAAGGCTAATGCAAAATCATCATGGTCCTTGAGTTGAGTGAAAATGGTGATTGTAGGTTCTAGGGGTCGATAGAGGATTCTATTGTATTATATGCAGCAATTATACAGTTTTGTGTGCATAAAACTTTTTTTAAATAATTATAAAAACGTATTTAAAAAAAACAATATTTGTTATTAAACATATATTTTCAAGCTAAAAGATTGTACTTGATATGTTCTGGGCGAATTCCACAAAATTTTCTTTTTGTACAGTGGCCCAATAATTTTCGGAGAAAGAAAAAACAAACAGTTGCGTTCATGGATAAGCGCTGCTCCTCTCGGTGGAAAAGAAACTCAATATTTCAAGAACATGGAAAAGCATTGTATATTAGAATGTTCGTTTTAAGAATACAGCCTATAGAATAAAATGATTGAATGACTTTTTAAAACTTTTCCAATATTATGGAGTAGTTATGTTAAAATATCTTCTGTAACTTTGGATAAACTTCATGCATATCTGGTTACTGTCGAAGCGAGACTTATTTAATTCTCTACTTGAAATTGACGATAATAGTTCAGGACTCGGAGGATATTTTAATTGTGAGAACAGGTAGGTTTCGCAAAATTTATTTAAAAAGTTGATTGAATTTATTATGATAGTACCAAAGTGCAATTACTCGTTAATTAGTTATTCGAAAAAGAGTTTGAAAGCTCAAATAGAAGTATAATAACATAACAATAAGGTGAAAATTATAAGTTTGTAATAAACGAAATCACGAAAAGATAATTTACAACCTCTTGATATAGATTACACGAAACTAAATAATTAGTCAGAAAAGTAAATAAAACCGATAATATTTGCAATCTGTCTTCCATAATTCCATAGATTTTATGAATGTTCAGGAAATATCAGGAAACATATTACGTCCTCTCCTATTACATTCAATTCTTATCTTTATAGTAAGTAGTGTTGCTAATTCTTGATTTAGCTGTAGGTGTATGCAGAAGTATTGTAAAATCAATTCGTTACTTTGACCTATCAACAGCTTTTTAAGTTGCGATACGAATTGTAGGTAATACTATATTTACATTGCGACTTCAGCTTCCAATCAATTTATATTGGAATTTTTAATTTTTCGAATAAAAATTGCAAACCGTATAATATATTTAGAAGTCAAAATATATGAAAAATCAATTATTATACTAAAATATAATTAAAAATATGCGAATGGGGTACACACATTATATTTATTGTTATGTAAACACACAAATACGCTTCAGACGCGTAACTATTTGCAATGCACATCTATCATAAAAATAATTTAAAACCCTATACTACGTTTGGAATCTAAAATGAATGAACAATTCCAATCGATCATATCCGTACCGTTGGAACTGTTACATTATTAAAATTTCATTAAATGCGTCCGTATAGCGTCCATATTAATGTTTTAATACATAAACTCGCGTGGGTGCTCAAAAAGCGTCAAATTGACAAAAATCTATCCATTTTGGTTTTGCCTGTTCCGAATTGAATAATAATGCAATATTTTTATTCTATAAAAAAGGTACAAGTATTGCAGTTGTATTTTATAACATACTAGCTGACCCGGCGAACTTAGAATCTATAATCACTGCAAAATATCTTATTAGCTGAATTAAAGTCAGTCAAATGTAACGCGTATCGATATCTGGTAACAAAATCGTACACGATTATATAATATATGGGAATATAATCGTGTGTGTCCTCTCCCTCGCATAAGGTTCGACGTATAAAAAAGCCCAAACCTCAAAAGTGGAATTGCTCGTTCACTCAATCAATATTAATTTTTGTGATTAACGATAATGTTCAGAAACACTTTGTTCGTGCGCTCGTCCTTAGTTGAGACGAAATTGCAAAAATTATGCGAAACGAAATCAATCCGTTCGTTTCGTCGACGGAAGACGGCCATTGCCGATTGACAATTGCTTGGAGAAATCTTCGGCAGATGGAACGTTTAGCAATGCAACTCGCATGTTTGTCGTCAGCTGAAGTTTCTTAATATAGTGCCACAGAGAAGATGATTTCCGGCAAGCGTTTATTTCATCGGTAGCGGTGGATCTTGGAATTACTGGTAGTGTTTGCTGGAAATCGTCAGACAGTAGAATCATTGCGCCTCCAAAACATCTTGAGACATTGCGCAGAACTTTCTTGGTTCGATTTAGTGTTTCCAATGAACGTTTGTGCGCCAGTGTGCATTCATCCCATATGATAATTTTACTTTCTTTAACACTTTATTAACACTTTGGCCATTGCCGATTGCTTCGCAATGTTGCATGTGGGTGATATAGTCGTTTAAAGGTTTAACGGTAGTTTAAACGCTGAATGAGCCGTTCTGCATCCTTCTAGCAACGTGTAACTCGCTAAACTATACCTATACCACCTATACCAGAAGAAGCAACTGCTACGGCAATTTCGGATCTCGCGCGAATAGTAGTTAAAATCAATGACATGAGGAATGTCTTCCCAGTTCCACCGAGCGCATCGAGGAAAAATAAGCCACCATTTCCATCATCAATTCCTTCATTAACTTATCGTACATATCCTTCTGTTTTGAGTTCAACAGTGGTACACTCATTCAAACTGATTCGTTCAATGCATCTCGGGCTTATTCACGTTCATGTTCCAATTCTCGATTGAAGGCGTCGTTCATAGCACGATTTGGCGTTGGCATTCCTAACTTTACTAACAAACTGCCGCACATGTAGTAAAACATGTCTTGAAAATACAGTTCAAATCAAGTCAGCTTTGGACAGGCCTGGACAACTAAGGGTTAAGTAGTTTCGACTGTGCAAATATATGTGGCGTTTCTTAAAAAAATGAGAAAATGAAATATTTTCATTATTATTGCTTCTTTTTGTCATTTTTCAAATATTTTAATAGTAACTATAATAGCAGGGGTGAAGGCAAATGCAACAAATCGAAAATCATAAAAATCGGTCCAGCCGTTCTTGAGTTTTGAAAAGTCAAAAATCAAACCCGACTGTGTTTTATATATTTAGATGTACCATCTAACTATTAGGTACATCTTAATATATATATATATATATATATATATATATATATATATATATATATATATATATATATATGTTCATTATATTTATAATGTAAATATTAGTATAAGTTAAATGTAGTTTTTCATTCCTTTACAGACAGTTGTATGTTTTAAAGTTATTTATTAATTTTTAATAATTAATAACAAGAGAAATAGTGTATATCGATGATCTACTTACTAGGAGGGACAAAAAAATGCACTAGGACTAAAATGCAAATATTAATTCAATAACCTTGCCTATTTAGTAAAAAATGACAATAATGATGAATGAACAGTACATATGAACACACCGAAACCTCAATTTCTCAAAAAATCAATCTTGCGCCCCTTTACAAGTAGACCATCGATTTGTCGCCAAATTACTCTTATATATTATATTTATATTTTTAATTCACGGTTTACACCGTAATAACATAGCACAAATATAAATACAGATTAAAAATGCTGTAATTAAGTTTCAAAAATTATTTAAAATATAGAATAATTTTGAGCTGTTTAAACATTGAGCATTTTTGCGCGCTCTGATGATGTCACATAATATATCCAGTGACGGTCCAGTCCATTGTTTATTACTGTTATTCACTCATTCTTAATTTATTTCACTATGAAAAAAGCTCAAAAGCCAGTTTATAAGTAGTGCACTGTGCCTGAATGCAAAAACAATATCAGAAGTTCACCTGATAAAGTCTTTTTTTCAGTACTGATATATGCAAAAATACGTAAGGAATGGTGTAAGGTTATCAGAAGAGATGAAGTATCTGCAACAACTTGTTTACATTGTTGTGAATATCATTTTAATGTAAGTATGTATCTCGATACCTACAATGATTTCACATAATCAGAAGTAAGTTTTGTAAGTATTAAAAATCAACCTCACAAGCAGCAAATAACTGAATCTAAATCTAATTTACAAAGCTTTGTGATTTCATCTATTGTTTTATACGTAAGCAGAAAACAATAAAACATTTAAATTTCAGCTGTTCCTAAATTATTATTATTTTTTTTATCAATAAAAACCTTTGTTACTCAAAGCTGTAAAGGCACTTATTACAATATCCTAATGTACCGTTACAATAAACCAAATTAATATTATAAAATAAAATTAACCCATTTCATGCATAAATAAATTTTGCCCATTTTTTCTTGTTTTTTGCCATCTTCAACTCCTCATTACAAGATATTCCTCGTTCCTTGAACGATTCTTCCACTGCTTGGTTCCTTGTTTTCTTTGGCCTTCCTCTTTGTCTTTTCTGTGTAGATTTAGCTAGCCATACTCTTTTATGTCCCACTTAATTAATTAATGAATTCGCAACACACACGCTATTATATATATACACGCTAGTAATAAAATATATATTTATTTATAATGAAATAATAATATATATTTCTAATGAAAAGCCTGCAATGAAATTTCAAATGCAAGCAATACGAACTTGACATAGTATTTCACGCCACATTCAGTTTTAACCAATGGTGTAGTGTTTTACAAATATGAATTTCCCTCGTTTAATATGCACTTTTATTCATTTATTTTAAGTAATTTATCAAACACTAAAATAATGGTTCACTTCCAATGTCCGGCCAATAAAGATTCGTAATAAAAATATTTGAACCATATTTTAATTAATTTCATATTCGCTATTGTAATTTATTGATTTAATATTATTTTTTTATTAAGTTGGTTTAGGAAGGTGTTATCTGATACTGGGCGAGAAAGTGGCGGAATGATGGGTCCATTTAAACAAAAAAAAACAACTGGGGGACTATATCTAAATCAAAGCAAAAATGAAGAACGTGAGGCTATCAAGCATGATCAAACTCAAGGTATGTAGTACACAAATCTTTTTGAACAGAAAATAAACATAACATGTGATAAATAGTATAGCTATAATTATTAACTCTTAAAATCTTTTGTATTAATAAAAATTAAATATTTCAGGAGATTAGATAGTGTACGACATTGCAACATCTTTTATGTGCGGCAAAGTACAATTTATTTTATATGGCACACTTTACTTTATATAGCATACTCTGCTTTATATTTCACGGTAGATAAATAGAACCTTCATTACTAGGATGCTGACAACCCTTAATAGATTTAGTACATGGGCTTATCTTTACCAAATAATTGGTTTAATATGTTAATACAAGAATTATCGAAAATAGCTATTTCTTCAATACATTCTGGGTTAACCTTTAACTAACTTGGTCCTGAATTTTCAAGTAAGTACCCTCGGGGTGTGTATACGGGGTCTATACACCACACATGTCACTATGTGACTATTTTATACATAATTTATTGTATAGGGATGAAACAATTTATCGTTTGGTGAATTATGTTTTTAAATAGGAATGTAACCATAAATGAATATAATAATTGATTATAAACAAACAAAAAATAATAAGATTTTACATTAATATTTATTTGCATCATTCGCAGTTTCGTTCGCCATTTTTGCATAAATCGCATATAATTACAGTGGTTATATGTTGTTTGGATATTGATTTATTGCCTCCTCTTCACTCCATTCTCATGGTCTATTTTATGAGAAAACCATTTGTGACACTTGGCAGCGACTCTATAGTGGCACGTTAATAAAGATCAGCTTCATCAAATCTAGGGAGATTACTTTCAAAAATTATCTTCTGTGATTGCAAGATGAATCAATATGGCAAATATATATTATATAATATATGCCATATTATAATTATTTTTGATTCCCGCTATGTTTATAGTTGCAAGAATATAGCCAATGGCCATCTCCTTGTTCTTCTAGATACAGAATAGGTGCTACACATTTTATCGACTGTTTCAACTCCGCCTTTTGTGGCGTTTTATTGTAATATTATTTCAATTTTTTTCTAAATCAAAATCAAAATTATGTAGTATTTACTCGCAGACCAGTTTTATGTGGCAAACTTTTTTGGCGGTATTTCGGGTTCATATTTTTTTTTCACTGTTCGTATCATTGTAATTTTATATTCTAATATTTCATTAGCTGGCGGATATATATATATATATATATATATATATATATATATATATATATATATATATATATATATATATATCTTGAATACCAATTGTCACATGTTAAATTTCTGTTACTACCTTTTACTTCCTAGATCAAGTAGGTATATTTAGCAAGCTGTAGAGCCCATCTTCCTCCTTTCTAGAATAGATCTCCAAATTCATTATATAAAATGGTTTCGCATCACATTGCAAAATCTTTCAACACAGACTTCGCAGGTTTATTTGGTATATATTTTACAAAAGCACAGCGCTCTAAAAAAGATATAAACATTTCGTCAATGGTTATGTATTAGCCTATGGAGTTGTTGTTTTTGAATTTTTTTTTACGTCAACTATCCATCTTATTGTAGCCTAGTAATCAATCCGCGTTCTTTGGAACCTAGTACTTTTATCATCGAAATATAATTACAGAAAGCAAAAATAGAAATACATTTTTTCTCACACATGCCCGAGAAATTTCAGAACCTGTGCCATATTTTGTCCATAGTTCCAATATATAAGTGTTCCTATATGGATTCGTCAGTAGATGTATCCGCATCAATGTCCGGTATTTCTTCTTCGGAATCGGAGTCGCAAATCACTTGGCTGCTCCTTCAATTCCGCAGCTGTCCATTTATTTGGGTTTCTTAATTTCATTTTATTCTTAAAATTTAATAAAAATGACAACATCCTAATCAATGTTAAAACATTATCTTTATTATACTTACATAACTACTCGAGCGGTGTATTTTGTACACGAACTATAGCGTAGGAACGTAGCGTAGGAAAGTTCACGAACTATAGCGTAGGAACTAAAAAAAGCAGTTCAAATGGGTGTCACCAATACAATATTGCGTGAGTATTTGGTAGACACATTGGGCGTATTTTAGATAGAGCGGCATATCTGGGGGGGAAGCACGCCGTGATGCCATAACATTTCTTGAAATAGTGGTGTACTTTTTACATAAGCGCGTGTAGTTAAAGTTCAAGGAAAAAATAAATCTAGCTTATTATGTATTATGTAAAGGCGTCATTTGAAAAGTGTATACAAACTTACAAATGACGAAAGGCGTCGTTTGCATCTTAGATACGTCCACGCAATTGTCATACATTCGTCACGCAAAGTACAAAACTGTTTATTTTAACTCTCAAGTTTAGCAACGCGGAAGCACGTTTTTATTTCACTGCCCTTTTTCAGGTTTTGTATACTATACAATTTTAATTTAATTTTATGTTAGAATTGGTGAAACCATCCTACGTTATAGATAATCATACAAACTTAAAACAAACGGTACACAGCATGAACATATAAATATATTCAACTTTTCCCGGAGCTCTATAATAATTACTGAGTCTTTTTAGGACTAAAAAAATAAATCTCATGTAAAATTATAGAGCTCCGGAAAAGTTGGATATATTTATATATTCAGGCTGTGTTCTGTTTGTTTTAAGTTTGTATGATTATCTATAATGTAGGGTGGTTTTAGGAATTCTATCTTATCATTTAAATAAAAAACCTACTAAGTTCATCTCTCTCTCAAGAAATGTCAAATTAAAAACATCTAAACCCCAATCACCATGCGGGTTTCGGGTGAGTGTTTTACAAATTGGTATGAATAAAAAGCTTCTCTGCTGAGAGATAAATCTCGAAACGAGTCAGTGGATGGCTACTTACTTAAGTTATCGGAAACACATGATCTTAAAAACAATGTTATGTTTAAACCATAAACATAACATTGTTTTTTTGTTGAGTACCACGGATGTGGACTGAAAACTATAAAATAACTGACAAATTTCACATCAGATTTGTTTTGATAGTCCTAAAAAGACTCAGTAATTGCTATAGAGCTCAGGAAAGGTTGAATATATGTATATATTCAGGCTGTGTTCAATTGTTTTAATTTTGAAATTGTATGTTATTTAATATTTTTGTTGACTTCTAAGTGTTTGTATTTTATTGAATTATATTTAGTTTCTTTTATTAATTATTGAACTTCCCATTATTCCGAAGATTCCCAGGAAAATAAATTTATATTTCCAGTTTCCCAGGAAAAAAAAATATCCGGGAAAAGATACCCTCTAGTCGCTACATTGCTTTTGCATCTCGAAGCATGGCTTTTGTAGTCGCAGGCTGCAGCACGAGCTGCATGACGGACGCCCAACGATACGCAAATGCGACGATGCCGCACCGTGAACACACTCTCTTCCCATTCTACTCAAAATGCAAGCCAGCTGCACAAAAGTGTAAAACGACGATGTCGTGCGTATTGCGTGCGACTACGTGGACAGTAGGCCTAATGCTATTTTTAAATTTTTGGCAAAACTAAGATTTAAATGAATTGAGTTTCTCAGCGCGCAACACCCAAAAACACTGAAGATATGAATTTATTCTTGTATAAATCAAAAATACTTTATTCCACCAATATGAATTATAACATAAACCAACATAAAGTCAAATTAATGTTGACCCATTGCAATGAAATAGTGATTTTTAGTCATTCTGGAAACGACACCCCGTGATGGAAAATTGTAATAAAACTTGTTTTGAAAATATTTTTAAAATTCAAGTTTCCTAATTTGATTATTAATAACATTTTTACAATGTTTCAACTGTCTAGACAGAAAATTGCAAAAGTTGGAAAATTGCAAAAATTTGAATACTTTTCACAAAAATACGAGTATTGTAGGGTTTGTAAATGTTTGAACCGTGTCTCACGAAAATCAAATTTTCCAGTTTGAAACAGGGCTGGTCTAATCACTTACCTGTTAAGGTCGCACGCGTCTCCGCCACGTGTAGATCGTCCTTCCGGCGCCTTTTTTTAAGGGAGGAAATAGGGATAATGGGTGGAGAGAGCCCTTAAAATCGGTATCTTCCAGACGTTGGATGCCGCTTCAGCCCTTTGGGCTCGTGATTACATCCCTGGTTGCGTGTACGTGTCGGTCGAGCGTGGTTCGCGCTTCGATTCTTGTCTTTACGCTTCTCATACTCAAAGCGTACTGCCCGCAAATATATAAATTCGCGATGAAATTGATAAGTAAATCGAGCGATTTCGGCCTAGGTCGATACACCTTTCCCCTTCTGTTAATCGGTTCAAATGTTGAATTGAAAATACTTGATTTTTTTACGGCGGGACATCCCGCCGCCCCTGAAGTAACCCATTTCAACACAAAACTGGACAATAATAGGCCAGGATGGGCCAAAATAAAATCCATAAAAAAAGTAGAATGAACAAACTCCTGCTAATTAGATAAAAACAAAAAATGAAGCCAACTTCTATAAAATAAAAATAAGCGACATGAAATCAACTTCTACAAAATAGAAGCAAACGACATGGTCTCAACTTTTAGACAAAATGAAAATAAATGAGACCACTGAGACAATTTTCACCCTCTGGGTGTTCAAAACAAACAGAAAACAAATTTAATAACAAACAAAAGAGAATCCTTACGGCCAACGAATGGGACTGTAGTAGACATAATTTGAACAGAAGAGTCACTAGGACGGCTCAGCTATGTCCGGCATACAGTAGCTAAACTCTGAAACAGCACCTAAGTATGTTAAAGTTCTATAAATAACAAGATCAGCCAATCACTTACGCTATTGATCTTGACCGCTGCGTTGACAACAATAACAGCGGAGATGCGTTTACACTGACAACATCTTTTATTTATCGGATTCAGAATAATGATCGCGGGCAGGGAGGTGAACGAAACAAGGGCAATCAACCTCACTCGCCGAGATACGGAAATCTTATGAGACTTTGCGCTCACTAGACCAATGAATTATGTCCCGGGTGAGCTTACGTCACGAGTACAAGTGATCGCGACAAAGACCAAAGCAAACAAACACAAAAACAAAGTGTTTGTCCTTGGACAAGATGATCACGACAAGGACCAAAGAAAGCAAACACAACGACAATTGTTTGACCTTGTACAAAATGATCGCTATAAGGACCAAAGAAAACAAACACAACAACAAAGTGTTTGCCCTTGGACAAGATGATCACCACAAAGAGCAAAGAAAACAAACACAACAACAAACTGTTTGGTCTTGGACAAGATGATCACGACAAGGACCAGAGAAAGCAAACACAATGACAAGTGTTTGCCCTTGTACCAAAATGATCGCTATAAGGACCAATGAAAACAAACACAACAACAAAGTGTTTGTCCTTCGACAAGATGATCACGACAAAGACCAAAGAAAACAAACACAATAACAAACTGTTTTCCCCTGGACAAGATGATCACGACCAGGACCAAAGCGAACAAACAGAATAACAAGCTGTTCACTATCCATCTACATCTGAAACAACGCAAATAAATAGGTCAATAAGCTCGAACTATATAATATCGCAAGACGAGATCGAGACCCCTACTTAACTATTCACCGATTGTAAGATGGTGAGTTTATTACAACATATTTTTATTGCATCCGACTAGGGATCGCGGGGTCAGAGGAAAGCTCAAGTGCTACACATTACAAGGGGAGTGCAGTTATTGCCTACCGCTAACAACAACCCTGCAACACAAGACCTTGGAACATAATACTTGACAATACTTGACCTCTGACCTAAACGGATCTGAAACAAACGTAGACGAGGCATTTGGTAAATATGTTACACATGACATGGAGATGCAGTTATAGCATATACCGCTAACAATAACCCTGCAACATGAGACCTTGTAACATATGTCGATTCAGATCTAGGGGACCGCGGGTGCCAAGGCGGTACTCATCAAAGACAAGGCACTTAAGCCAAGGAAATATTCGAAGGACTATTCTGTCGACAAGCTCAAGCGACGAGAGGCACTCATGCATCAAAATTCTGAAACAAACACAAAAGCTGTAAAAAGCGTTATTATCACTTAACTCGCAGCGTCTTATGCTATGCGCTGGCCAGGGTTAGGGCAGGGTGGCACCTCGCTCGGATACACAGTGATCCAATAAATCAACAACGACTAAGACTGTGTTCCGATATTATCACCTAACTCCCAGCGTCTCATGCGATGCGCTGGCCATGGTTAGGGCAGGGTGGCGCCCCGCTCGGATACACAGTGATCCAATAAATCAACAACGACGAAGACTGTGTTCCGATAATAATCGATTCAGATTGGGAGGACGCGAATACAAACGGAAATCTTCAGTAACATTGGATCTACCGGTGCCAAACGATTACGCACACAATAAACAGAAGCCTACTTGCTGCAAACCAATGGAAAATTACATGAAAACTGCCGATTGCGGTACCCTACCCCCAATAAGAACGGGTTGTAGGGCCGATCTTATTTACTCCATGACAAACCTCAATGGAGCAGAGGGTGATGATGGTGCACTAGCGAGCGCGAGAGGCGGAGACATCAGATAGAAAGAGTGATGGAAAGTGTCCTGGAACTGCCACAACATATATAAATAAAGTAGAAACACACCGGGGATCTTCTAACGGGAACTATAACGGAAAGACACCGACAGAAGCTCGGCTTGAATCTAGGAGTGGATACGCGATAATGAGAAAAGGATCCCGAGGCGATGAGCAATAATGAAAATACTAAGCAAAGAATAAAAAACGAAAATTGACAAAATAAGTCAAACAAAATCGAACATCCCAAAAAGCTGAATATTCAGACAATAATTGAATAAACAAACCAAAATCGAATATTCAAACGTGAACTGAATAACAAAACCAAAATGGAACATTCAAAGGAAAAACTGTAGACTCATACAGAAACGGATATACGAATATTCAAATGAGAGCTGAAAACTCAGCCAAAATCGAATATTCACAAATAGAATATTCACAAATCGAATATTCACAACGAAAACTGAATAAGCAGACAACAACTGCTTATTCCAGCGAAACTGGATAACCAGATAAAAAGTTGAATAATCAACGAAAAAGGAATAACTAGACAATCAACTGATTATTCCCACGAAACTGGATAACAAGATAAAAATTGAATAATCAACGAACAATGAATAACTAGACAATCAACTGAATATTCCAACGAAACTGGATAACTAGATAAAAATTGATAAGCAACGAAATTGAATAACCAGATAACTAACTGATTATTCCGACGAAATTGGATAACCAGATAAAATTAATAAACAACGAAATTGAATAACCAGATAACTAACTGATCATTCCGACAAAATTGAATAACCAGATAAAACTTAATAATCAACAAAATTGGATAACCAGATAACTAATTAATTATTCCAACGAACTCTGGACATACAAACAAAATTAATAATCATCGAAACTAATGGAGTATGCTTTGAGTGTTTCCGCCGAGACCGGAAATAAAATGGCGAAACCCAACAGCGAGCGAGCACATGGTCGTCTTCGACTAACTGACCCCGATCCGGGTCGAAGGACCAATGTTTGGACCGTGTCTCACGAAAATCAAATTTCCAGTTTGAAACAGGGCTGGATCACTTACCTGTTAGGGTCGCTCGCGTCTCCGCCACGTGTGGATCGTCCTTCCGGCGCCTATTTTAAGGGAGGAAATAGGGATAATGGGTGGAGGGATCCCTTAAAATCGGTATCTTCCAGACGTAGGATGCCGCTTCAGCCCTTTGGGCTCGTAATTACATCCCTGGTTAGCTTGACTTGAAACGATAAAATTAAAAATGCGTGCGCGTGTCGGTCGAGAGTGGTTCGCGCTTCGATTCTTGTCTTTACGCTTCTCACACTCGAAGCATACTGCCCGCAAATATATAAATTCGCGACGAAATTGATAAGTCGCGCAACTTAGGCCCAGGTCGATACACCTTTCCCATTCTGTTAATCGGTTCAAATGTTGAATTGAAAATACAGATTTATTAAAATTGGCGCGAACAGTAAAACTTTTACAAAAATAAGAAATGTATTGTTTCCAATGTTTCCTAATTTATATATTAGCATTATGTTTGCAATATTTCAACCAGATAGAAAATTATGCGCAAAATCATGAAACTTTTAAGTTTCCAAAAGTTTCTTAGTTTAATTATAAACAATATTTTTCTAAAGTTTCAACTGTTAGAAAAAATAATTAAGATTAAAAAACATTAGGGTATACAGAATCAGTTATTGTCGCTTTTTCTTGTAAATTAGATCCCCGTTTTAACCACGACGAACTTTTTATAACTATGTACAGGCATCGATTTACGTGAATAAGCCACCGATTTTTCACCAATTAAAAGAAAATATTTAATATATCTAGCTATATAATAATAATATTATAATAGTAATAATATCTAGCTCTGCAAGGTCTTTACAACACAACACGGGAAATGTATTAAACAAAGCACAAATTTAGTACAACTAAAATAGTGGTGATTTGTTGTATATTTTCGAAACTTGAAGAACTAGACTGAAGACTAAATTTATAATTGTAAATGGTTAAGACGTAACATTAACTTAACTCAATTAACTAACAACTTAATTGTTGTAGTCTTAAAACCATTTAATTGTACGTTGTTTTCAAATATGTTAATATTTTTGGGTTTATTTCATAATCTAAGTTCATCTAGTTTTAGTATAACAATTAAGATACTACCTTAAGGCAGGGGGCTAAGAAATGGGAAGAATAGCAAAAGCAAACTCACTGGAAGAACACGCCAGAACAGAGGCAAGCTAAAATGCTCAGAAACTATTCTGCCGCAAAAACGCAGCAGATGCTAAGCTTCTCTAGAAGAGAAATCAGAACTTTTGTAGGCATACTCACAGGACATTGTCCGGTGAGATATCACCTACACAAAATAGGAAAGGCAAAGGAAGTTGCCTATAAATTATGTAAATCAGATGGAGAAACCGCTGAACACATAATGCGCACATGTGTAGCGCTAGCACACATAAGGCTTGCCCACTTCGGGGTCGCAAGATTGACCACGTTGGAGCTGAGTAGCAGGACTCTCAGGAATATCTTAAACTTCGTTCACGAAGTTGAATTCCTTGGAGAGTAATTGAAGTAGGGTCTAGCACAATAGATCAAGTTGGTCGCAGTGCAGAAAGGCTTTGCAACCAAACGACCCCCACAAAAAAAAAAGATACTATCCTTCCACTTGCATGTCGGGTTGAAATTTTTAATATCAATAAGGGCAGGTAATTGGGAGCAGGAATTGAGTTTTCCTGCTTTTACAAATCATATATTTACAGTTAGTGCAAATCTAACCTTCGCTCACTGTTAGTACAAAGCTTTAAAGATAGCTATAGCTCTCCGGCAGTGCTAGTTCTTATATGATTATTTAGTTTAGTTTGCATAGTTTGTTTTAAATTCATATATCATTTCTAACAAGGAATACAATTTTTATTTCGAAAACATTCAATTTCAATGCCGGGAGAATCTATGGGCAGCTCTGAATTAACCGAGTTAGATTCGGTCACGCGAACGTTGTCAAAACAATTTCAATACATAGTGTTACTTTCCTTCATTTTGATTTTGCGATTTTAATTATGATAATATATCAAATTCTATCTTGGTATACTTAAACACGCCTAATTGAATACAGTATTAAATTAAATTCTATGAAATACTCCGATAATAAATAATTTATCTCTTCACTTTCAAGAACACTTGCATGCATCATGTCATAAACGAACGTCAATAAATTTAAAATCAATAAACGATGTAAATAAGTAATTCTCTCAGGAAGTAATGAAATATATTTTAACAATTGCGTGTACAGATAAATGCTTTAGAATGGAATCAATAGCAAAGGTTTACTCATTGTATAAAAAAAATCGTAATTTTTAAACACGTTATCTTGCCATACAGGGTGTTAGGTAAACATGCGCAAAAAAAATGAAGGGATTGTTCCTAAGCCTATTTTAATTGGCAATCGGCAATTGGCATATGCCAATGAGTTTATCAAGAACAAAAAAATAATGAGTTTATCAAGTACAAAAAATTGTTCAGGATAATTTGGAACGCCTGTTTTATGGAACGGCTGTTTTATAGAACGGTTGTTTTATGGAACGGTTGTTTAATGGAGCGGCTGTTTTATGTACAAGTGGATTTCACTTGAATACGTCTCGTCAGTGATATCGGTCACCTATATCGGTAGCAGTTGTTTACGTTGAGTGAGGATTCGCTGTTTGGCGTGTCTTTAATAGTTAGTGAAGTCTTTTACCATGTATACGAACACCAAGGTGATTGACATGCTTTTCATGTATGGACTTGCTGATGGCAATTCAGTACTAGATAGCAGATTGTAGATTGAAAGGTTTCCTAGCCGTAATTACCCTGACCGTCAAATATTTGAAAACATTCATTGACGTCTTCGTGAAACAGGCACATTGAAACGAAATCGAAGGCCAGGAAGATTAATGAGAGTAAGAACGGTACAACTGGAATGGAATGTGCTGGACATGATAGAGGAAGATCTAAGTACTTCTACGCAACAAATGTCAAATACTTTAAATGTAAGTCATTGCACAGTTTGGAAAATTCTACCTGCTACCTGCTGATTATCGTCCACGTATTGCATTAAGGCTTTTGCAAAAATTTTCTAATCCCTCAATTCCTGTAACAGATTCTTTTCACCGATGAAGCCAGTTTCTCAAAAAATGCAATAGGGAAACAACCATGTGTGAGCAGATGAAAATCCGCATGAGGTTTGTGAAGATCGATTTCTACCACCGGTATTTCTACCAGCAATACTTACTGGCGAGGTGTATCGCAACATTTTGAAAGAAATACTGCCCGAGGTGCTGCAGGATGTACCATTGGTGACAGGAATTGCAATGTGGTTTATACACGAAGGTGTGCCACCATATTTTAGTTTGGTTGCTCGTGATTGTTTAACAGGAACATACGGAGATCGCTGGATTGGTCAAAGTGGGCCACATACATCGCCTCCTCGATCCCCGGACCCTCTGGATTATTTCTTATGGGGCTATCAGAAGTTATTAGTTTACGTTAAGCCAGTGGAGAATCTGGACAATTAGAAGCAACCCTGGTATGTTTGAAAGAGTTCGGCACTCAATGACGAGAAGATTGAATGCTTGTATGCAGGCTGGAGGAAGTCATTTCGAATATTTATTGTAGATTGAACAACTTTACATGTACTTTTTAATAACAAAATATTATTACAGTCGCAAATTTTGTTTACCCTGTATTTTCAAAACAAAGGGTTTTTCAGAAATCATCATAAGACATCGAATATTCTTATTATAGGCCAAGGAATGACCCTTTAATTTTTACCGCATGTTAACCTAACACCCTGTAAATTAGTAAGCATCTCGTGAAATTGAAAAAAATATAATGAAATAAATGTCTTTAATTGTGTTCTTCCATATGATATACAAGCCAAATGAACCGATATCACGTCTACAAAACATAGATACTTACAAATTTTACGTTTTTAAGCTAATTTTCTTATATGTATTAGTCCTATACTAGTATTAGTAATGAATATATGGTTAATATACTCGTGCATTAAAAGAATGAATGACAAGTGCATTTGAAATTGAAATAAGAACACCATCCGATTTTGTTGGCAAAAATACCTCATATCTCATATCGAATATACAGCAAATATTATGATAAATTTTCCATTGATGAGAAATTGAATCCTATTTTTGATGTTTGGATACGAAGTCAATTATTAGAGAACACAATAGTGGAATATTTACTTTTTAAAACAAAAATACGCTTTTCGAATGTGTAAACAATGGAAATCAAGCTTTATTTTAGTTCGATTATTGATAAATAATACAGGCCTATACAGGGCGATCCCCGACATATAGCAAATTGTGTAATAACAACTATTAAACTAAAAGATGTTAACACTGGCATTTTAATTATACAGAATAATAAGTTTTTTCTGAATAAAGAATTTTGCAGAATAACTAAAAAATAAATTTTCTACAAATATATCTTACTATTTGGGTTAAAATATTACATGACTGTTGTTAGAACACTCCCTCTTTATTTTTGTTACCGTGATTTCTGGTGAAATTTAGTTTTGGAGGTTTTTCCCGCGGAATGAGTTGGTGCCTCTGGAACAGAGTGAATTAACCTTAAAGAAGAACCAGAGAGCGTTCGCCGAGCTCTCATTATCGTTTGTTTTTAAGCCGCGAAAAAGACACTGCTCGCCGAGCTCTGCATTATTGTTTGTGTTTTCATGCCATGAAATTGTATTTACCCAAATTGTTATTCGTTTTTGTATTTTTTTTTTTGTGATTTAATAAAATCACTAAACTATTGTTATTTTTTTAATTAAAATTAACAAACTTTCTTTTTAATTTGTTGAGAAAAAACAACTTAATTCAACAAAGTTATTAACCATGTAATTGGAAATTTAAATCGAAATTCTTATCCAAATAATCTTAATCTACATCCAAATTGGAAATACAACGTAATGGTAATGTTAAGCAAAAACAATGTCACTTATCAAACTCTTAAAAAAATGTTATGAAATTTACAAATGAAATATACACTGAATTGAGCTTAATCTGTGCTAAAAGATATAACATAAATAGGCAACCCACCGTACGCATTATGCGCATTGGTGCTTTTCTAACATGTGACATGCGCTTTTCTAACGTAAATTGACAAAAAAACCTCCAGTGGAGTGTAACTCGTTGGATACGCATTATTATTTAAGGTGACGAGGACGAATTCATATAAAAGTTTATTATTATTTTACAAATCTATTTAAGGATAAACGAAACATAACGCATTATTTAAGGTTAGTACGAAGAATTTATTTGAAAAGTTGAAACTTATTAGACTCTTGGTTTAACCCCGATTAGATTAGGTTGCCCGCCGCGAAGCGGGCAGATAAATTAAGACAATATACGCGGGAAATCTCGATTCAATATAAGACAAAGTGGCAAGGACCGTTGGTTTTATCTTGGTTAGATTAGGTTGTCCGCCGCGAAGCGGCAAGATAAATCAAGACAACTTACGCGCGGCAGCGCGATTCAATATAGGACAAAGCGGCAAGGACCGTTGGTTTAACTCCGGTTAGGTTAGAGTTGTTGGGGTTTATAATCATTTTAAAGAATTTTTATATACCCCCTTCAAATTTATTTTCCCTACGCCTTTGTGTTTTGCCCCCAATGCGCATGCGCAAGGGTTACAGAATTGATACATTCAATGTTTTAAAGGGACTACAACCGATCAACATGGTTGGTCAAATGCAGTGTTGAAGTGTTTGTAGGTAGAACGTCTGTAGGCAGGTCGGATGAAGCCTCAACCATACAACCTGCCTACAGACGTTCAACAACTCAAAAATTCTTCAACACTGCATTTGACTAACGATGTTGATCGTCTGTATGTCCCTTTAACCCAAAGTGACCACATTTTCATTGAGACAAAGCGGAACAAATAATTCAATATATATATATATATATATTTATATATATATATATATATATATATATATATATATATATATATATATATATATATATATATACATATATATATATATATATATATATATATATATTTATATATATATATATATATATATATATAATATATATATATATATATATATATATATATATATATATATATATATATATATATATTATTTACTCACACACCAAAATTAACACTTAAATACATTATTCTATGTGAAGGATGCCATTTACTATAATAGTGTGTAAAAGTATCCAAATCTTGCGTAAAAGTCCTTTGTAAATCAAATGGAGTTGTTGTTACTATGGCAACAACTTGCGTCATTAAACGAAAAAACGTAGACGTAGTGAAAATCAATTTTCTGACGTGCACTCGTAACGTAGTATGTAACGTATCTTTTTACCAATAACGCCTGATCAAAAAAGATCAGTTTCGCAAATATTATTTTTCGGAAAGTGGTAACAAATATATTCAAAAGATTTTTCCACATATTCCCATAAAATAGCCTTTTTCAATGTCACCCAATGAAAATTTCAGAACAACGTCCCATTAAACGACCGGATTTTCTGAAAGAAGTCAAAAATTTTTGTAATAACTGCTTGGAATATCTTGAAGAATAGTCAGTTCAATTCGAGTATATTAAAAAATTTCATTGGGTGACACTAAAAAAAGAAGATTTTATGGGAATATGTGGAAAAATTTTATTTTAAATATTACAGTACATTTAAAATAAAAAATGCAGATATTTTCTAAAAAGCGGAACTGTCGCGCCAAAATCGGGACGTGTGGTCATTTTACTTTAAGCACACTTATATCATAGCACTTATAACATAGTGAATTTATCAATTCAGTGTAAGTATGGATTACCACTTAGTTACTGTCCCAACTAGGGTTGCCAACCATACTTTATAATAACGGATCCTACTTTATTTTTGACATATATACTTTTGCATAGAAATAAAGTTTGGGATAATACTTTATTTTCAATCTCTACTGTGATGTGTAAAACGATACATACGCATGGGTAATTACTGAACTATTTATCGATAATTGTCATACTCTATACCGATACTTTCAATACTAATTTTCTGAATTTAAATTAAATGTTTATATTCTCATTTAATTTGTCGGTTAATTACTACAACCTGTCCGGAAAAAACTTAGTGGCGTTGGTGTCGTTTTTATAAATTTGGTGCATGCGCATTACAATTTCGGACATGCGCATTACACTGGGAGACAGAGGCGTAGTGAAAATAAGTTGAATATATTTTGTGACGAGAAATAAAATATATTAAAATATATCTAGACAGACAATCATAGATTGTGAGAGATCATATATTTCCTACAAAACACCACGTTTATTCTTGCCCGTTTATATCAAAGAGGATCCGATCCTCTTTGCTTTTATATGAAAAACTGTAAATATGGCTACATATATATTATTTTAAGCGTCGTATTGAATTTGAATGCAAACAGATACGGTACAATGTCTCGTGTGGATTTTATTGGTGGTTTTACCTTGGTTAGATTAGGTTGTCCGCCGCGAAGCGGGAAGATAAATCAAGACAACATACGCGCGGCAGCGCGAACTCTCGGTCCAATGTAGGACAAAGTGACAAGGACCGTTGAAGAATAATAATTCATGATTCAGTATTCTGTAGAAAATGGTGATGGTTTGGTGGTGGTAGATTGTTTTTATTTCTTTCTACAGATTAAGCAACACCAAGAAGCTGAGAAGCACAAGATGAAAGGTGAAATGAAGAAAATTTGGTGCAATACAAAATTTCCTTACATCAAATACTAAGTCAAGGTGTCCGGGATCTAATGATCATAACAATATTACAGCAGCTGAAGTAGCATTGACTTTTCACACTGTGAAACATAATCTATCTTAAATGGAACCTGGAAGCTTTAGTGACAGAAGTATTAGATCCCTTTGACCCTTTTACTTAATTTGGCGCCAATATGCAATTATTTCTTTATTTTAATAAAATGTGATGTTAAACTCAATTAAGTTTAATTAATTAATTTTAAGTGATTGTTGTCCAATAATTAAACAAAAATTATTAAAGTGACCAACAGGATCAGGAAATTTATTTAATATAGACTTTAAATCATTATTCGGAAGGAAATGCTGTATGGGATGTAATATTATGAATAGTTTAAAATACGAATTAGAGCAAAGAAATACTGATAAGTACTATGGTTATGAATAGCAAATTAGATTACATTATAATGCGATAAATCAACTGAAATGGTCAATACAGTTATCAATAAAAAATTCCTATTAAAAAGTACTCAAACAGTATACCCTAAAAGTACTAAAATATATTTCTAAGGGAATGCAAGAAATTAATTTGAAAAATACTATTTTTTTTTCTTATATATACTATATTTTTTCCTCTCCAAATATAAAAAATAAAAAGTTGGCAACCCTAGTCCCGAAAATCCTATTCACATCCATCATATGTTTTTCTCATTTTAGTATTCTCTAGTCTTCTCAGTTGTTAGATGCTCAATACCAAAACACTAACATTATGTTATTAATAAAATTGTGTTATTAATAAATCTAATAGAGAAATTGTTTGAAAGTAATATAAGTTTCAATTAGAATTTTATTCAAAACAGACATCCATTGTACCTCCCACTGATTGCAATAAACTACCAATAATCATGTTAATGTTTACTATAATGTGGCTTTATAGAAGATAGTTAACGAGTCAGTTAATTCAATTCGGCATGGACTAAAACGGGATCTAGAGTTAGTAATAACAGCATTACCTATATGGAAATTGCAATATTCATAACTGTACCCCCACCTATACACCGATTCGCTGTTACGTTATCGAAAATTTGATTTACTGACCGTCAACGTACACTAAATACCTATTTCATCTCCCAGCAGATCAGCTAGCTAAACTCATTTAAAAGATTTTGAATTTATCAAACTGTAATGTAATAAACTATCGAAATCCAATATGATGTAACGAGTATATTGCAACTCTCAGCTATATTAAATTATATGGTTTTTAATAAATTTGAATAACGTTTTTTAGACATAACAAGATAAGTTATACATTACATAAATTATTGTTATGCATAACATCTGCCATTTTTTTTTCTTAAATAAAAAATTATATTGACTTTTCGTTTTTTGCGTTTTCAACTAGATTAGTAAATAAAATACAAAAAAACTCTCTTTTTGAAATACTCAAATTTCTGAGAAGTTAATGTGAGAGTGTAAGAAATATTTAACAATATGAAGTTAGTTTCAAAATAGTTTTCAAAATAGAGTTTTATTGTTTTTTATTATTGGTTAATTTGGAATTAATAAGTAGATCACGATTTACTTAAACTATTACACATTTAAAAATGTGCGTTAGTGCTATATATCCATAATTTATAATTTCCTGAATTATCCCTTGGTTCTTAAGTAACTACAATTTCAAAGGCAAAATAAGAATTCGACAAAAAATGTTAAATCTATCAATGTTGCTATATTACGGAGCGATTTCAAAATACGATGATAATCTAGTTTGAACAGATACTACAGAAATATTTTAATATTATTTGATACTAGTTTAAGGTTAGGCCAAGAAATAAAGATAAAACTAGAAAACAATAGATAACAAAGGGATTGATAAAATCCTGTAAAATTAAAAATTTCGTGTATAAAAAAAACCGGTGGAAGTAAATTTGAAAATCAAATATAATCGAAATATTACTTGAAAACCGAGTAAGCAAAAGTTGACGCATAACGACAAGTTGAATGACCTAGCAAGAAATAGAAAATGCCTTTGGAGTTTCCTTGAGACCAAAATTCTGTGCAAGAAATCTAAAACTAAACCTAACCTAGATGAAATTGTATCTTTCTGTAAGAACAAAATCGTTACAGATAAACTTTTTTTCACAAATATCGGATCTCAAAGGGCGGAAAAATTTAGGGGAATAGTTTTGAGAAGATAGACATGAAAAATGAGGTGAGCGACAGATTTTTCATTAAGCCAACAAATAGATTTGATTACCGACATTGTGAATAACATACATTGTAAGAAATCTTCTGGAATTGATCAAATAACTATGAAAATTATCAAATTGATTGTAGATGTCATTGCTCTGACATGCATCTAACTGTATCGATAAAGCTATCTTTACAAAGCTCTTTAAAGCTGAAATTGTACCAATATTCAAGTGGTAATGTTACAAATCCTACCAATTGACATACTATTAACATTCTACTAACCCCTTGACATACAAATCCGTCTCTAAGACGTTATGTATATGTGATAAGATCACATGTATATGAACACGTCAAAGCGCATTTTATTCGGATGTAATACCTCTTATTTCTAATTTTACAAAAATATAAATAAATAAATAAATATATATATATATATATATATATATATATATATATATATATATATATATAAATAGAAATACTTAAATATAGAATCAACAGCTTCATAAATAAACACGATATTCTTCATCCCATTCAATTTGGTCTCAGAGAAGGTATGAGCGCCAATAACGCTATGAGTGTAGTAATAGAGCAGATATATAATGCTCTAAACCAGGGGTGGGCAAATCTTTTGCCTATCGGGCCGCATCACATATGAAAGTTTGACCGCGGGCCGCATTTTTTTTTTTAATTTCACTAGTTATTTGTATACCGGTGACCGTCGCATATATATAGTCGTCTAGTCATAGAACACCAGTAAATTTGCATAGACACTATTATAGACACTATAAAATAGTGTCAGGTATCTACCTATAAAGTATCTACCTATCGTGCTTTCGGGATTTTTTGTAGCTTTGTTTATGTGGGAAAACGAATTAATTCATTGTGGGTATTATTTTGGGTAATATTTTGGTAGGACACAATCACAAAATGTTTTGTTTAATCCCTTGACATACGAATAAAATGCGCGTTGACGTGTCCATATACATGTAATCTTATCACATATACATGACGTCTTAGAGACGTATATGTATGTCATGGGGTTAAAAGTAAATTTTAAAATGCTTCGCGGGCCGCATAAAATGTCGACGCGGGCCGCATATGGCCCACAGGACGTTATTTGCCCAGACCTGCTCTAAACGATAGCAAGCCTTGTGCCACCGTGTTTTTAGATTTGGCTAGAGCGTTCTACACAGTCAATCACAAGATTTTGCTGTTTAAGCTGGGAAAAATGGGTCTTAGAAACAAAGCAGGAAAATTACTTGAAAATTATCTCAGTGATAGAAAACCGTTCGTCAAACTATGTGATACGAATAGTCATGAAGATGCAGTTAAATATAAATGAAATGTGCCTCGAGGCACTATACTTGGACCGATTCTATTTTTATTATGTATTAACGTTATTTTTACAATGTTAAATCATGAAGAATTTGTAGCTTTTGCACATGATACAGCGATCATTATCAAATGCAAGTCATGGAACGATGTCATAAACCTGGCGGAAAGAAAAATTTACAAAATCGCAAACTGGCTGAACACTAATCATTTATCCTTGAATTTAGATAAAACGGTTTTTTTGGCGTATGGTTGCTATGTTGACAAGTATACTGTAACATGTAACATCCAAATTCACAAAAAACACATTTCCCCGATAGTGATTGATTTGTGTAAAGTTGGCATCCGAATTTTCGAAAAAAAAATATTTTTGGAGTTGTGGCAAGATATCGAATAGTTCTTACTTGAAAGGGACTATGCAATAGTTCTGGGGAATTTCGGGCAGAAATCGAGAAAAAAAAATTTGGGGGCCAACTGCACGCAGCCCCTTTTTTTTCAGGAAAAGAGTTCTGATGATATGTTTCAGTTCATTATATAGAGTTCTCAATGGATAATGCATATAGTTGACAAAGGTTTGACAAAGAAAATATAGGCTATTTGTTCAGAACTCTCGGGGGGCTATTCAGAACTCTTATCAGAACTTTTGTATTTTTTTTATCTTCGTCGAAAGTTTTTTATAAATAAGTTTATAGATATTGATTTTAGAAATATGTCTAATAGGCATTTTTTGTTTATCTGCCGTAGTACTATCGGAAAACGTTATCAGAATGTCTTTGAATTTTTCAAAAATTAACAAAACAAAAAAAACAAAAAATGGAACTATATGTATTATCCATTGAGAACTTTAGAACACTATATAAAGAACTGATATATTACATCAGAACTCTTTTTCCTGAAAAAAGTTTTCAAATTGTTTTTTTTTTTCGATGTCTGTCCGAAATTCCCCGGAACTATTGCAATTTTCAAGCAAGAACTCTAGAAAACTACTCGAAATCTTGCAAGAAGTCAAAAAAAATCTTTGTTTTCTTGTTAAATCAAAATAGTGAGTCAGACAAAATATCTAGGAATAATAATCGATTGTAATATAAAATGGACCATATATTACAAAAGAAACAAGATTCTTATTTACTTATTTTCTTGATCGTAGTTACTTATATTATAAACTTGAGTTTATTTTTACAGAAAATCAATTTTTGCAAGTTTATTTTGGACTTTTGGCCAATAGTAACCTACGAGATCCTAGTAGAGGGAGGCTGTTTTAAGACACCCTAAAACCACTACACGATATTTATAAAAAGATTTTAATAGTTATCTTCAAGAATTAAGTAATTTACTTATCTGAAACTCTCTTTAGGAACAAAGACTAGTATATGCAGATTTTTTCTAGAGAAATCGATGCTTTCTAATTTCGCTTCAATAAAAAACGAGTAGAATGATAAATTATTATATCGCTGTGGAAATGTCAAAGTACGCTTAGCGACAATAAAAAAATAAATTGGATATAGAACTCACGTGTACATTAGTCATAAAATGTGTAATTTATTACCGGTAAACTTTGCAAGGAACAAATAAGGATTGAATAATAAAAACAAGGTTTTGAGAATATAGTTCATTCCATTATCATCTCATCAAATCATGCTGGTGTTTTCGAGGCTAGAGTAAACGCCGTATATATAAAAAAATAATGAATAATAATGCTAATGAAAAATTAAGAAAATAATAATTAATGAAAAAAAAAATTAAAAAGAGCAGGTTCGCGCACAGGTTTATCCTCAGGAAATTAGTATATATTATTGTCAGTCCAATTACTTAAATATTAGAGTATATAAGTCTTTTGTTTGTCATTATTTCTTTTTACCTCCTTAGTATAATGTAAATACACCTTTTTAATAAATAAATAAATAAACTACAACTATATGCGAAGAACCATCAGTCTAGTAGGATATGCAGCGAAAATATTATTGCGAGTGTTAAATAGATGGCTCGAGAGAATAATGTAAGAAAACGTGGCGGATGAACAATTAGGATTTAGAAGAGGAATGGGAACAAGAGATGCGATTGAATGTGTAAGAACGATAGGTGAAAGGTACATTGAAAAAGGAAAATATCTAAGTTTGTGTTTTGTCGACCTGGTAAAAGCATTCGATTGTGTACGGTGGGAAAAATTAATTGTTATTCCGAAAGAAAAAGGGGTGAACTAGAAGGACAGAAAGTTAATAAGCCAGTTGTATTTAGTACAACAGGTAGCTTTGAGAGTCGGCAGCCATCGGGTTGGTTTGATCTGGGACTGGGTGTGAAACAGGGATGTCATTTAACCACCACCTTGTTCAATATTTACGCAGAATCCATGGTGTCGGAATGTTGCAAAGGTAATAAAGGCGTAAATATTGGAGGAAGAAGAGTTATAGCCATACAGTTTGCTGATGACACACTTCTGTTTGCACAAAGTACACAAGATCTTAAGGTACAAGTTAAGCAACTCGAAGATATGGAAGGGGAATACGGATTAGCGATAAATCAGAAAAAGACGAAGGTTATGAAGATCGGGGAAACTGAAGATATGCAAGTCATTGCGACAGGTGAAATGCTAAAACAGGTTGAAACTATAAACATCTAGGTACCACTATTACGAATGACTGGAGAAGCTTGAAAAAATAAAAACACAAATGGGAACGACCAAAGAAGCTTTTATAAGAAAAAGAGGGATATCTTGAAACAAGCTCGATCTAAAATTAAGAAAAAGAATAGCAAATATCTTTGTATGGCATGTTATGTTGTACGCATGTAAGACATGGACAATTTTAAAGAAGGATATGAAAAGGATAGAGGATATGGAAATGTGGATGTGGAAAAAATTTCTAGGAATAAAGTGGACCGACAATACCAGAAATGAGCAGGTTTTGGAAAGAGTAGAGGAAGGAAGGAATAAAAACTCGCAAATATAAACTTTAAAAGAGAACACCCAATAAAAAATAAAGCGGGACAATTGCTGACAAACAAAGAAGATCAACTTATAAGATGACAAGAATACTTCCAAGAAATACTCGGACAGCCGAACCCGCAAGAAAGTGATGTCGAGGACGGCATACGTCCCCACATCCTCCACAAGACCATCAAATAAATCTCCCAGTCCGGAACGTGAATCCTAACCCACCTAGTGAAGAAGAAGTCAGAACTACATTAAAGAACCTTAAGAACAATAAGGCCGCTGGCCCAGATAACCGTCCGGCAGACATATTTAAAGCAGACCTAAAGGTGGTAACAAAACTGCTCCACCCGCTAATAGTAGATGCACGGGAGTCGGAGAATGTGCCACATGAATGGAAGGAAGGAGCCAAAGTCGTTCTCCCCAAAAAAGGTGATCTTACAGACTGTGGCTATTTGAGAGGGATTACAATTTTAAACAATATCAACATAATAATTTCTCACATTTTACTGGATGGATCGACTATCCATCTCTATAGAGCCCAGTCTGCGTAAGGAACAAACGGGTTTTCGCCCAAATAGATCCTGTGTCGATGAAATTAACACAATGCGAATCATCATAGAGCAGTCCATGGAATGGAGGTCTACATCATACGCGGTCTTCGTCGACTTCCGTAGGGCCTTTGATAGCATCTATCATAATGCAGTCTGGAAAGCGCTGGAAGAAAAGAGGGTACCGGAAAAGATAATAAACTTAGTAAAGGAACTATACCGGGACGCATCCTGCTATGTAAAACACCAAACTGCTAAGAGCAGTTAAACTCAATAATGGACAAAGTAGTGTCAAAAAGTGAGTGCATTAGATGGACGTTAAACTCGTTCCTGGAAGATCTGGACTGCGCAGACGATATCTGTTTCTTGGCACACACTAACGCCGACATGCAGAGCAAACTCGACCGTCTCTTTGCAGAAGCATCCAAAGCAGGTTTAAAAATCAACATTGGCAAAACCAAATCGCTTAGAGCCGCCACGAAGAATACCCGCGTCTTCCACATTTATGACGAACAAATAGAGGATGTACATGAATTCCGTACCTGGGAAGCATAATTACTAATGAGGGCGGCACCACCACCGATGGCTCATACCGAATAAAAAGGGCCAAACAGGCATTTGGTATGCTCAGGCCGGTCTGGACCTCCAGACTGTATTCCACACGAACAAAACTAAGAATACTCAACTCAAATGTAAAATCCGTCTTGCTGTACGGGTTCCAAACATGGAAAATCTCCATAACAATAGTAAATAAGCTTCAGGTATTCATAAAGAAATACCTACGAAGTATACTGCGCCTTTTTTGGCCAGATACAATACGCAATGTAGACTTATGGCACCTGACAAACCAACAATAGATACAAAAAGAAATAAAACAGCGCAAGTGGAAATGGTTGGGCCATGTATTGAGGAGAGACGAAGGAAACATCACTAGGCAAGCCATGCAATGGAACCCGCAGGGTTCTCGCAGAAGGGGACGTCCAGCTAACATTTGGAGGAGGACCATAGACGCATAATTAAGGGTTGCAAGAAAAACGTGCAACGAGGTGAAATGCCTCGCTCAGAATAGACACAGATGGAAGGTCTTTGTAGAGGCCCTATGCTCCGCGTAGGAGTCAGAGGACATCAACAGGGGAAGGAAGATCTTTATACGAGACTATTTTGAAAAGAAAGTGATTGTGGCATGTGTTGCGATGGAGTTGTTGTTTGAGCGAATTAATCGAGGGAACTGTGGAGGGTATCGAGAAAACTGTAGAAGTAGAAGAAGAGTCAAAATGGTTGACGATCTGAAAGAAGAGAAAGGATACGTGGATATGAAGAGAAAGGCTTTAAATAGAGTTGAGTAGAGGAGGAAGAATAGAAACTGCACATAGCAGAGCCCAAATGTTGATGATGATATATTAAAGTAAATAAATGTGTTTCACGATCTCGCCAAGTCTCTAGTGCCGAGCTTGGCACGTATTTTCCACTTCTGATATATATATATATATATATATATATATATATATATATATATATATATATATATATATATATTATTTATAGGGATGAGCGATATTTCACTACCGGTGATTTAATAATTGTGATCAAACAATCACTGTTCACTGCAGTGATAAAATATTCGCTTTCACGATCTCTTCGCTGATTTCACCGTATGTAACAAGACATATTGATATTGATTAACGTGACTATTTAGAGGGCAAGAAGCTACATTTATCACTTTACTGTATTTATATTCTATCTGAGATTCTTTCCTTTTGTGCCATTTGAAACGCTTTTTTCTAGAGCTGATCAGGTCCTGATAGAACGTAGAAATAGATTAAGTGTTCTAAATCCAAACTTATTTAATTTTCAAAAGCGAATTACAAATATTCTGATTAAATCTATTTTTTAATAAGTTTTGCATCTTTTGTTATCTAATTGTAATTTGAATAAATTTAATAAACCATGTTCTTTTTAATTTCTAAATGCTAATTATAAATATTAGTGAATATATCTTTTTTTTATTTTTTTTTTGTTAATTATATATATTTTTTTTATGTTTGTCTAATAATCCACAAATTTCTCAGCCATTGTCTTTTTTTCGAAACAGCATTAATTCTGGAACGTAAAGCAGCTCATTTTTTGTATATAAATTTAAATATAAGCAGTTGAAAAAATATGAATGACTATAGATGTAGCAATGGAACATCGTAACGTATTGGTTTTTTACTGGTTATTTTAGTTTGATTTGGATAGGCTAAAGATCGAGATTTGTAGGTTCTACTACAATAACATGACATCACCTTGAAAAATCACCGTAATTGAAAAGTATCACTTATCACGACGATATCTGAAAATCACCATATTAGATTAAATATTCTATAATTCAATTTTGAGATACAACAATATCTATAGGTGCAGTTACAATAAATACTTAAAGCTAATAGTTTTGAAATTTACATTTAAAAAAATCATTTATATTATGGAAGGGAGTCTCTAGTAATAGAAATTGTTTCACTTTTAATTCGAATTTCTTACTAGATGTTTCATAGCGCAGGATATTAGGTAAGTATTAGGTAACGCAATTGGGTAGGTGTTTAACCTTATGAATATAGGCAGTCGTTTCTAGAACATACAAACTAACTACTGTTAAGATTCTTAGATTCCGGAAGAGTTTTTTGCACTCCGTAATTTTTAAACCTAATAAGTTCCCGATAATTATCTTTTGTGCTACCAGTATTACTTCTATTTGCGAAGGAGTACCCCATAAGATTACATATGTTAATACGCTTTGTACTTCAGCAAAATACCAACTGCAAAGATCTTCCTTGTTTAACAGTTTATGTATATGCTTGATTAAAATCGCCTTCTTGTGCAGTATAGAGTTGATTCGTATTTGGGTTGTCCATCTTAGATTTTCCTCTAAATTTATGCCTAGAAATTTTATATCTTTAGCACTTTTATTTGTGCATACGCTCCAACAGAAGATGGAGAGGATGAAGTAAAAGGGCTTTTATACGATCAGCTTTTAAACATATGCGAAAGTACGTCTGAACACGATGCATTTATACTACTGGAAGATTTTAATGCTAAAATAGGTAAAGAACAACAGTTTTCCAATTCAGCCGGAAAATACTCACTACACCAAACCACAAGTAGCAATGGAGAAAGACTATGTCATCTTGCAGCGAGCACCAACTTGAGAATTAGCAGTACGTGTTTTCCACACAAAAAAATACATATAGGGACGTGGACAATGTGGCAGAACAGTGAAACAAATAAACCACGTCCTGGTTAACAAACGCAGAGCTACCATGGTCCCAGATGTCAGAACGCTTCGAGGAGCAAACTGTGACTCAGATCACTTCCTACTAAGAGTCCTAGTCAAACAGAAAACCTCCAACGCACTGAAAACCAATACCAGAACAAACAAATGGAATACGGATGCTCTTAGAAAGGAATTAAAACAAAACGAGTATAAACAATACATTGCGAGAAGATTACTAGCAAATAATGCAAACACTGGTGTTGAACAAGAATGGCATCATATAAAGACAAGTATACTTGAAGCTGCGGATATTACAATAGGAAAACCGATAAAAGTCAGAAACTCATGATTTGATAATGAATGCAGGGCAGCCCTACTCGTTAAAAATGAAGCACGGAAAAAGGATCTAAAAAGTGGAACCCGAGCCAACAGAGCTAACTACCAGCACCTCAGGAGAATAGCTTCAAAACTTTGCAAAGCAAAAAAGAAAATAATGTTAAATAAACAAGTGGAGGAACTAGAACAATACAATGTAAATAAACCAAGCAGGAAATTTTATAAGGCAGTACAACAGCAAACAACGGCTTTTCAACCTAGAACCATCGCGTGTTTAGATAAAAACGGGACAATACTAACCGAGAATGACAAAATACTCCAAAGATGGCATGAACACTTTACCGAGCTACTCTCCACTGAAATCCAAAGTGGTGAAAGAGAAAAGGAAATCGTATGGCACCATGAAGCACAAACCGAAATCAGAAACAAGAAAGAGTGTTCCAATTACCGAATAACTACTGTTCTCAACGCCACTTACAAAATATTATCCAGCGTAATATACAATAGACTATAAATATATAAAGAGGAGATACTTGGGGACTACCAAGGAGGTTTTCTAAGGAATCGATTAACAACGGACCAAATACATCTAATAAGGCAAATGCTTGAAAAATGTTATGAGCATAACATAACTTTGTTCCACCTGTTTGTTGACTACAAACAAGCTTTTGACGTGTCTAGAGAAGAACTATTGTACCAGTTACTAGCCCTTGGAATTCCTCAAAAACTTATAAGAATGGTAAACTTAACTCTTACCAAGACACGTGCTCAAGTATTAGTAACATCCAAACTCACAGACGAATTCGACATCAAGACAGGGGTCAGGCAAGGTGATGCGCTATCTGCTACGCTATTAAACTTTGTACTTGAATCAGTTATTATAAACCTGCACATAACAGGCCATATACACACAAAATCTCAGCAGCTATGCGGATATGCCGATGATATAATTATATCAGCACGAACAGCAGAAAGCCTTAAAGAAGCTACTGCCTCCTTAGAACAGAAATCTAGCGTAGCCTGACTAGTAATAAACGTGAATAAAACCAAGTTCATGAGCCACTATAGCCACTAGAGAGCCACTACAAGTCAACGCATTTAATTTCGAAGAAGTCAGAACCTTCTCTTACCTAGGGTCGAAAATCACTAACGACAACAGAATCAGCGAAGAAATCAGTGCGAGAATTGTAGCAGGAGAGAGAGCTTATTACGCGAATAAGAAGCTACTGGGAGAGAAGCTTCTAAGTGTCAAATCAAAGTTTAAGATCTATAACACACTCATTAGACCCATCATAACATACGCGTGTGAAACATGAACCATATCTACGGTCAACGAAAACGCAATATGAGTCTGCGAAAGAAGCATATTATGTAGAATCTTTGGCTCCGTTCAGGAAAACTGTGGTACATGGAGGTGCAGAATGAACCATGAAATGGACAGACTAATTGGATGAGCGGACATCGAAAGGCATGTAAAGGCTCCACGGTTACAATGGTTTGGACATGTTATGCGTATGGAAAGCACCCGAGGACCGAAAATACTGACGAACTGGAGTCCATATGAAAGAGCTCGGGGTAGACCACGTAAGAGATGGCCAGATGACTGCATCGACGACCTAAAGATATTAGGTGTGAGAAACTGGCTGCAATTGGTTAACAGCAGGGAGAGATGGAAGAAAGTTTTAACTCAAGCCAAGTCCCATCCAGGGCTGTAGAGCTATAGAAGCAGGAGAAGCTCTTTTAAATTGGTGATCTTTAATAAGAATGTTAATATATCCGTCGTAAACACTTCTTGTAGACTGGAAAATTATATATTCCGTTTTGTTCTTATTAAAATGGAGTTGATATGCTGAGAACCATGTATTAACTGTATCTAAGAGTCTGTTTGCTACCTCAACATTGTTGTTTTGTCTTTCCCAGTCCCAATGAAGCTTGTGTCATCCTCACATAAAGTGCAATTTCGTCCTTTTATGTAGTTAATAAAATAAAATCTGCCGTATATAGCTAAAATAATGTTGGTGCCAATACGCTTCCTTGTGATACCTTTATATGTGTATATATTGTTAAATATTATCCATAAATATTAAATATTTCCAATATTTACTGATATATACTGTTACCGGTTTTCCAGGTAGAATTTTGCAACGGCCCGCTTTTCCCCTGATCCCAAAATAGGTTAGTTTGTTTAATACTATACTACACAGAGAAACACAGTCATAAGCTTTTGTTAGGTCGCAGAATATTCCTATGGGGATTGCCTATATCAACTTCCTGTAATATTTTGCTGTGGAATTCTATCAAAGCTGTTGAGGTGGATTTGCCTTTGCAAAAAATGTTGTTAAATAGGAATCAGATTATGTCTTTCGATAAATGGAGTTATTCTGGTTTGCATGCAGTATTCTAGAATTTTCGCTAGTACCGATATGGGGGCAGGCAATTGGTCTCTAGTTTTGAGAATATCCCTATTGGTTGCTCCTTTTTTTGTGTATTGGTATAATTTTTGATATTTTTAGCACTTCTGGAAATTTCTCCTCAGTTATATCAACTCATACCTGAATTCCTTTACTATTCTTTACATCTTTTATATTGCTCATTATTAATTAATTACATTATTAAGCTGATCAAATAAGACTAATTTTGACTATAATACCTATCATGATATTCTACGTGCTTTAATAAGAATGAATTGTGTTTACACATAATCCTGAACACAAAATATGGTTTGAATAAATAACCGGTTACATCTATCACACTATAGATAGTTACAGCTATCCACAAAATGTAAAACCACCCAATTACACAGCAAGAAATGTGTGACAAAAGCAAACTAAAAGTTCTGTGTGCTTAATAAAAACAAAAAGAGGTAATGACTTATTTGCCATAATTTGAACTGTCTATTATTCAGTGAACGTTCAAGTTTTTTTTAATGGAGCGGTGGCATGTGCAGGGCATTTTATTAGAAACAACTCAATTATTCAAACTCAGAGGTGGTTTCGACGAAAGTTTAATTTTCCAGCGCCACCCAATTGCAGGCAAGTTGCAAAATGGGTCTAAAAATATCGTCGAATAGGTTCTCTTATGGTTACTAAATTTGCAGAGAGGAAAAAAACTGCTAGAACAGAAGTGAAAACTTTGCTAGCTAGGAACAGAATTGAAGAAAATTCCAATCGATCCGTGCCAGATTTATTGCAGCAAGTAGAAATTTCACGTGAGTCGGTAAGAAAAACTTTATAAAAAGATTTATACTTTCGGTCTTACAAATGACAAAATGCCAAAAAAACTTCTTCCAATAGAATTCGAAAACACATGTTTTGAATTCGGTCGATGGATTTTGTGCAGAGAGGAAAATTTTGTATTTTCACTTGCATGGGGAGAATGAGAAACAAAATTTGCACCGAAAACCCTCAAGTTATATACGAAGAAGGGCTGCATTCTCAAAAGATAATTATATGGCGTGGAATATGCTCAGCTGAAGTATGTGTGGAATATGCTCAGCTTTTTGAAGATGAAATGGGAAACGCATTATGCTACAAATATCCTTAATTGATGCCATCGCCCAACTCCGATTATCAATAAACAATATCTGGTATCAGGTCAACATATCTATACGAGTGTTACGAGAGTTCTTTCTTGATCGTCTGATTTCCCAACGTGGGGAACAGTTTTGGCCTCCTCGCTATCCAGATTTGTCGGCTTTTGATTATTTCTTATAGGTTCATGTTAAATCTAAAGTTTATCAGAATCGTTCTGAAAACCTGGGCGATTTAAAAAGAAACATTCGACAAGCTATTGGTGAGATTCCGCGAGAAATGTGCGAGCGTGCAATTAGGGCTTCATCACTCGAGAACGATATTTTTCTCGTCTCGTAAAAGCGAGACGAGAACGCATGTGGTCTCACTCTCGCGAGAGCGAGAACGTATGTGGTCTCGCTCTCGCGAGAGCGTATGTGGTCTCGTTATCGCGAGACTCGAGAATCTCGTTTCGGATCCAGATCATATTTCTTCAATCTTTGATTCTAATACGGGCAGCCGTAATATTTTCTTGCATAAATTTGAACTGCGGCCTCGGGCAAGTTAGATTTCATTATATAACAATTAAAAGAGTAGATTTCGAGAGACGAGACAAACGGTAACGAGAGCGAGACACGACAAACGGTTACGAGAGCGAGAGCAAAAAAAGGAAAAGGGTTACGAGAGCGAGAGCGAGACGAGACTAACGGTTCCTAGAGCGAGACTGAGACGAGAATAATTTTTTACACAACAAACGAGAGCGAGACGAGAATTTGAAACTCTCGCCTAATCTTGTCTCGTGTGAAGCTCAATTCATAGCAAATAAGCAAACGGAGGTCATCCAATCGATATAATATATAATTTAGGAGTAAGCATTTAACTTGTTATTAAACTTCAGATTTTACTCTACAATGTTTACTCCCTTATTTCGTTTATTATATAACTTATTTCGTTTTTTAATAATTTAAAATTAGGATACTCAGGACACACAGGATAATTGCATATTCAAATTTATCCCTTTATTATTATTATACGATACGATTTATTATTATACGGTTATTTTTAAAATAACAATAGTTTTCAATAAAACTTTGAATTTACTTTGTTAACAAAATTTACTTAATTAGAAAATAATTAATTTATTATTATTTATTCAAATGAATGAATTCAATATTTTAGAAACAGTTAAAAATTGTGTGATTCGCAAAATATTTTGTAACTGGCAAATAAATATTTTACTGAAAAGACAAAATCGCTATCGGTTTGCCATTTGTATTTAACATAAAGATGATAAAAAACAGATTCACGATATCAATAGTAGGTAGTTATAATTTACCTTTGAATGAATTTGAATAATTTGAACTACATGTAGGAGAACCAAGAAAAAAATATTTTTCCTCTAA
Organism: Phosphuga atrata; assembly: GCA_944588485.1. Taxonomy (NCBI): domain Eukaryota; kingdom Metazoa; phylum Arthropoda; class Insecta; order Coleoptera; family Silphidae; genus Phosphuga; species Phosphuga atrata. Next base: position 33,223,906 of record OX155898.1, read on the forward strand.
AGAATTTCGAAATTATAGCTTAAGGTATTTCTATATATAACAGGATGGATTGTTAGTGATATTACTACATACAATGTTTTCAGCATGTTGTTGGAAAAAATCGTGAAATAAACTTGGAGATAAATTACGATTAAGGTTGCTTTGAAAGAAAAAATAATAATTGGCTCGCATTGACTGAACCAAACACTTCTGAGAACGAGCATGTTAGACGTTCTCTTAATAACGTATATTTCCACAGGTCTTTTTTCTCCGATAATTTATACTTCGTTCAGAAATATATAAATTTATTTTCTACATATAGTTAATTTTCTGTGTAAAAAAACATTTTCTTGTATAAATTTAAAATGATTTAACTGCTTAGCTGTTTTTCCAAGTAATTAATTAAAAATAAACTAATATTTTAGAAATATTGCATTAAAAATATTAGATAAGGTAACGTGGCTGCCTACCATAAACGTATATTTTGTCAAGAAGTTCGCTGATAAAACTTAAACCAATTATTTAAGGTTGACATTTTCGCTATAAAAATTGTAATGATAATATAAAGTTTTATATACAGCTAATAATATATTATATTCACCGTCTTACGTAGGTCGAAGTTGCCCGGGAGATAATCTCCCTATAAACTACCAGCCATAAATTCAGAAAAGGACTCAAGAGTAAGAGACACAAAACCGGCTTCGAATATATTCTTACCATAATAGAGCTTAAGAGAGAACACATTTTATCCAATCTCTTCTACGTGAATTATTATCATTATTATTTTAAAATTGCAATTACGTTACCTGAACTCCGCCAAGCATAATAGCACAGCTACTTCCACTATTTCCGAATATATTTTGGGTATAAAATAAGACAGCGTTGATTCCACTAAGTTGCTGAAATACCATAAGACCCAAAGATATTATCAAGGCTTTCCTAACTGCTTTACACGTAATCATTTCACTCAGTTTAACTCCGTTTCCGTTATTATTCCGTACGCTGTCTTTAATCTTCATCATTTCATCTTCAACATCGAATTTTTTCCCGCGAAACCATTGCAAGCTTATCATTGCTTGCCACACGTCTCCTTTCGATGTTAAGTACACAGGACTTTCGGGCACGAACGATAAAGAAATCAGGTAAACAACCGGCACTACGCCGGAAATTAACGCTAACATGGTGAAGTCTTCCACTGACCCTCCTGTAAAACAAAAGAAAATAGAGACCGACGTGATGAGAATATTTCAGAATAATCTAGGGATCCTTCGACATGCCTGGAATAGCACGTTCGATCTAATATTATTACAGAAGCCAAGTCGTATAACGACTTGTCTTCACTTGTCTTAAATTGCTGTGAATTGTTAAGAAATATAGACGCAATATTAAATTTTATTTAATACTATTCTTTTCCGAATCAATTGTATACATTTTGTTTAAAAAATTAGTTTAATTAATTAATTTTAATTAAGTTTTTCCTTAAAAAAAAGCATAAATATAGTTTACACAAGAATACAAATGTATTATATTAGAAGTACTGATACAATGATGAATATATTTAGAACTTTTAACAAACACCTTTTAACAATTTATAAATAAATAAATAGTAACATGTCCAAACTTCATCGACTCATAGACCTGAGTTCAATATTACATTTTTTAGCGGAACTACTGTCCCGCAGACGATATCATTTCGAATTATATGATCTAAAGACTTATATTACTAACGTCTGGTTGAGCGGATTAAATAGACAAGATTTGAGCAGACAAAATATTTATTTTGAAACCATCCGCCTTTCCTCAGAATTATTTCTCTAAATAGGTTACGTTACACAGCTTGAAAACCACCCATATATGCATATACTAACAGAACCTTGTTATACAAGATAGTAATGTATCCCTGCGACGCCAACGGAGAATTGCAGAATTTCTCCATGTAATCTAGTTTTCATCCATCAATGCATCCAGAACGGCTACGCAATCATAAAACCACATTATCTATTCAATTAACGTTATTACGTTATGCTGTTCATCACATTTCATTTATAATTTGGCTAGTAATATCAACAAATCTTCCTATCCATTGACATTTAACAGCATTTGCGCAAATAAATTTGCAAAGCCTTTTGTTTATTACATTTACTCATTTTTGTAAAAAAAAAATGAAAGACGTCATACGTTGGAATAAAATAGTGCATAATACAAACAGAAGGAATATTCTCCTGCATGTCTATATAGTGTTGTTTGTCTACCCCATGTAGAACTGACTGTTTAGTAATGTCTCTAGTTTTGTCGGTTTAACCTCCTCTTTGTAATCTTATATATTCAGTCTTCTGTGCTTATTAGTGTCCGCATGTTTTTTCTTGTCTAGTCATGTCTGCCTTATCTTGCGTGTCTCTTCTGTTTGTATAGACTTGTTTCTCAATTTTGTCCGACTAGTTTTGTTTATCTGTACTTGTCCATTTAGCATTGACTAGCTACTCGTATATCCAATAATCTTGGTATATCCAATCTTATTGGTATAGTTTTTCTGTCTAGACTTGTCTGTCTAGTCTGTTTGTCTATCTAGTCTTGTTTATGGTCTTATATGTATAGTATTGCTGCTTTTCTAGTCTCATATATCTAATCTGGTCTATCCAGTTATGTTTCTCCAATATTGTTTAAAATTGTCTGTCTACTCTTGTTGGTTTAGTCTCATTTGTCTGGTCTTTCCTGTATACTATTATCTATCTAGTCTTGCACGTTTAGCCTCGCCTCTCTGGTGTAGTCTGCCTATTCTTCTTTTTCTAGACCTATCTGTCTAGTCTTGTCTATGTTGTCTTGTCTGTTTCTCGTCGTAGAAATATAGTAGAACACTGTCGTCGGAGTGCTGCATCCATTTACTATGTTATTTTTATATGTAAACTCAAAAAGTAATTAAGAGAATAAATAATTAAAAATAATTATTTGTCTTTTTATGTTGTCTTCTCTATCTCTAGTCTTAGTTGTTTAGTCTCGCCTTTTCAATCTTGTATGTTTAGTTTTGTGTCTCTCCGGCATTGTCTGTTTAGTTTTGTATGTCTATCCTTGTACGCCTAGTCTTATCTATCCGGTCTATTTTTTCTATTCTTATCTGTCTAGCTTTGTTCGCCTAGTCTTTTCTGTCTAGTCTTGTCTGTCTAGTCGTACTTGTCTAGTCTCGTCTGTCTTTCTTGTCCATCTAATCTTATCTGTCTATTCTTTTCCGCCACGTCTTGACAGTCTAGTCCAGTGTTTCCCAACCTTTTTTGTGCCATGCCCCACCAAAGCCTTTCTAAAATTCTTATGCTCCCCCTATGTAACATATATACATAATTTTTAACCTTAAAAAATTGTATTTTTCACTTAAGAAACTTAAATGATACGTTTTAGGAAAAAATCACTAGGAAGTTGTTACGAAACAGGAAAATTCCAAAACATATAATGAGAAACTTAAAGTAAAACTGGAAATAATTTGAATAAAGATTTTGATAACACTTAATTACTGAATGTAGTACTATATTTAGAACATGCGAGATGTTTTTAGCTACCGAGTTTTCCCTATAAATAACACAATGCACAAGAATCATTTTTAGATTCTCATTTTTCATCAATTGTAAACAGCCATTTTTCTTGCCCATCATATTAGGAGCACCATCTGCAGAACAAAATGTTATATTTTTCATTGGTATATAATTGACATCTTAGTGGTTTCTTGCGCTTTCTAATCTTTTACAGAACAACATTTCTTCAGCAAAATGCCCATTAACAATGTACATAAGTACAACTTACGTAAGTTATCAATACTATCTCTTTGTTTTTAAATACTACCTTACTGTCTCTCAAAGTTGATTCATCAATTTGCTCTGAGTGAATTTTCTTATTTTTAGCTTTTCAACAAGTTGTTTTTCAATATCTTCAACAGTTTTGTTACTGAGTGCCATATGTCATATGATTAGCATTCTTCGCAGCAAATTTTGCAGCATTCAGTTGGTGTTCACCGAAACACTATAGAAGTTGCGATGGGCCATTCAGATGCGACCAACTGCATTGTTTAGCGAGATTTAAAAGCGTCCGGGGTAAATTGTCCATCCAGCGTATATTGACGACGCCAAAACCCAGTTGATATTTTGGTCTCGTCAAACGAATTTATAATATTTATTGACCGCAATTATTTAAGAATTTGCTTTTTTCTTTCAATTTTGGCACCAAAATCTAGCATTGCATTTAAATGGCCCTGAGCAAAAAGGGTTAAACTCGTGTCAAGTCCATTTTCGAATTGCCCCCCTTAACAATTAAATTGCCCCCCTGTGACACCGGTCTAGTCTTATCTATCTGGTCTGTCTAGTATTTTCTAGACCAGGGATTCCTAAATTTTTTCCTAGGCGGGCCAATTTGGTATTTCTCAAATTTCTGGCGGGCCTAAAACTTATTACCTTGTAATTTCAAATTTAAATCATTCCGAACACCAATTACGTCTACTAGAAATATCAAGTCGCAAAACGAGATAATATTTTGCAATGAGGCAACGATTTTTTCCAGTTAAAAACTTTGTAATTTCTAATAATAAATAATATATAAACACTATTTAACTCTTAATAATCTTAAATCTTAATAAATATATATATAAAAAAAATAAAAATATATATATCTTAAATAAATAATAAACACTATTTAACTCTTTATCGATTTCGGCTTCTTGTGCCTTCTTCAGAAGATTATGTACAATACAAAGATGTTACATGTTTATATACACTTTTTATCATCTGTGAGGGAGAAGGGATTATTATAGGAAATTCCTCATTAAGATTTTGCAGACGTTGGAATGGATTAAATCTAGCTGGTCGTTTAAGATGTTTGCGCCTTTCATAATGGCTTTTTGAATTTCATAAGTTTCTAGGAAAACCATTTTCGGGCCTTTATCTACGATATGTAAAATTTGTAGATTTTCTTTATAGCAGGTATGATTAGACTCATTCAAATGTTTGGCTAGATTTGAATTTGATTTTTTATTTTTGTAGGATCTCATGTGGTCAGTAAACCTAATATTAAATGTCCTGCCTGTTTGACCTACATATGATGCATTGCAATCTTTACATTTTATTTGGTAAATTTCCCTTCGTTCGTTTTGGTCTATAGAATTTAGTTTATTGTTAACTAATATGTTTTTAGTTGTGTAATAGTTATAAAATGCTGAAGTTATATTGCATTGATTTAGTCATAACTTATTCTTCGACTGCTGTTACCTATGTAGCTTAATCTACGATATTGTTTAATTTCTTCGTTTTCTGATTTTTTGAAAATTTTGTTTAAGATCCCTTTCTTTTCCTTTCTGAATATAAGTTTATCTATGATACCAGGATCATAACCATTATTTGCGGAAATTTGTTTAATGGTTTTTAATTCTAAATTATAATTTGCTTTGGATAGTGGGCCATTTTTATGTTTTCAGGATGGTTGGAGTGGGCAGGAATTACAGCATCTGAGTAAGTCGGTTTTCGAAATATTTTAAATTCTAAGGACGAAGTAGTTTTGTTAGTTATTATTGTTAAGTCAAGAAAATTTATTTGTCAAATACATTTGTGAAACTTATACCTAGTGTTTATTATTTATTATTATTTTAATAATGTTTCACCTTTGCCTACAGCTGAATCTTTAAATTTGTAATTTCTTTTCTTAAACCAAAAAACCCTTTTAATGTTTGTCCTGTTGAAAGCCATCGAACTTTTGAAAAATATATAACGTCTCCAAAATGAAGGTCAGTGGAAGAAGAAAGAGAACAAGACCCAGAGAAAATTAGGTTTTTTGAAAATTACTAAAGTAAACTTTAATGGATAATTTTTCTTATGCATTTCGGTAGTTCGGGAATTAAAATTGAACTGTAAGATTTAATTACATGCAGATCTACATTAAATTAGATGATATGAAAAATTAATATTTCATTTGAATTAAAAAATTTCAAATTAAGTTTTCAATAAATAACGCGATTTTTGCAATCCTGCAAGAATTAATAGTATTATATGTGCTTGTTCTAACTTGCTCAGAATCTTCCGGGCACTCGGGAGACATAGGGTGAGCATACATGCGTCGACAGGACTGAGCGTCGCAGTCCCCGACCATATTCTGCTTCGCGTCGCTTTCGCCCCTGCGCAGCGCCCGCGCTTTACTTCAGCGCCGTTAATTTTATTTTCATTAGCATTATTGCGCGCAATTGATAACAGGTTTTTTGTTGAACTTTTACCTACGTAACTGTAAAGTAATAATTATGTCGGAAACAAAAAAGCAGAGACGGCAGTATAGTGTGGATTATATTAAATACGAATTTATCGAAAATCGCACAAATCCATCATCGCCGATGTGCCTTATTTGTCAAAAAACATTTTCAAATGAAGCCTTCTGCTAGATCATTTTAATTAAATAGACCCGGCTAAGAAATACAAATATGTGACCTCTTTTTAAGACATGGAAAAGAAGTACGAAATTCAGCCAACTATATCAAAACATTTTTCATCACCTTCTAAGCAAGACTATGACGGACTTCGACCTTGGTACAGTATCTCATTGTTGATTGATAAAAAAGGCAAACCACACACTATCGGGGAAGATTTAATTTTACCAGCAGTAAGAGAAAGTAATATCCGAAAAATTCCTTTACGCAATAGTTACCTCATCAAATACGAATTGATGAGATGGTAGGGCTGGAAACATTGAAGAATCATTGTGCAATCATCAGCAGACTTGTCAATTCAGCTGGACGAGTCCACTTTACCAACCAATGAAGCATTGCTATTGTCATACGTGAGGTTCATCAAAATATGTCATCAATTGTTTGCTATAAATTTGGAAACAGACACAAAAGGAGAAATCATATTTAATACACTGGAAAATGTTTTTGACGCAAAGGAAATTGTTTTTAATAATATTTTATCAACTTAATGATGTCAATATCCAACTTCAAGGCGGAAACTTAAACTGATTAGGACAAAAAATACCGTTGCTGCTTTTGTATCCAAACTGCTATTATAAAAAAGAAATATCTGCAGACGGGAATTCAATTCAACTTCCCATATTTATCAGTAGTATGATTCAAGAACGACGATTTTCTTGTTTACTGTTTGCACTTGCAAAACCTTCAGTGGTTTCAAATCAAATTAAAAATTTTAAATTTAAGAATGGCTACCATGAATTTTGGCTGCAGAAACCGATTTTAACTGTACCCTGGATTATAGTCGATTGTTCAACGATTAGTGATAGCATTCCTATCGACCTATTTAGGTAAACATGGATTTAGTACTGTAGCAATTTTGGAAACTAAAAGCCATGTTATTGAACGCGGCGATTTACGGTTGTTTTTATGTAAAATAGAGCTTGATTAACAAACACCTTAAAATGTATCAACTTCAATCTACTCATTAGATAATTTATACATTGAATGTCTTTTGAATGTTAATAAAAATACTTCTCAATATAAGTATGCGATTTAATTGTTCTCTTTGAAAAAATCTTCTTTAACCTAAGAATAAGGATCATATCCTATCTTTGTACTATAAAATATTACACGTTTTAATATCTGTTTTAGATTCGCACCAGATGGAGACAACAGATGGTTTATCGTTTACAGATGGAAGTAAAAAAAATTGGGGGGCTCTAGAAAAATATATTTTTTCAAACTGGGTGGTGGGCAAAATAAGCTTGAGAACCTATGCTCTAGATCAGAAGTTCGCAAAGTGTGTGCCGCGGCAGCTAAATGTGCCCTGAATTATTTTTTGGGGTGCCGTAAAAAATTTCATTTTATAATTTTGTTAAGCATAAGTTATCAAAAATTTCTAGTTGGCCCAGTAAAAAATTAGAAATAGTTTGGTTTCGTTATAACGTTATAACTTTGTCATCCGTTTTATACATATTTTGCTATTGTTTGACATGTTTGTATTTCTGTTTGTTTTAGTTGTTAGTCGAGCTCAGTTGACCTGACACAGTGAAAGTGTGACAAGTTTTTCTTAATACCAATAAAATTTTGTGCAGATAATATTCTCAATATTAGGTAAACATAATGAATAGGATGATTGCGACCGTATTGGGAAACATGTGTTGATATATGTACGGATGGTCCGCTCCATAAAAGGCTTTGTGCCGCTTGCTAAAAACAAGAACAAGAATATCGTATCAACATATTGTTTATATAACGTGAAGCTTTAGTTGCAAAATCCTGCTAGAAAACAAGGTAGTCAAAATGATCAATTAAGAGTGGCACGAGTGGCAAAGCTAATAAGGTAAACTCCATTATGCATGAAAGAAATGAAAATATTTTATCTTCCTCAGATATTTTAACTCAAAAAGTTTAGAGACAAAAGTTAATCATTATTTTTCCTATATCAATGGGGAAAATTAGATAAGAATAAGAAAAGGCTAAGAATTTTATTTGTGGTATCTGTGATGAAAACAAGTGATTGGCAACATATAGAAGAAGAAGAATTGATGAATATTCGAAATGGTCGAACACTCAAACTAAAACACGAAAAATTAAACCTCAACTGAAACAAAATTCTCCTACAATTCTCAACTTCATATTTGTGAAAGCTTGGCTTTTTTGCTTTGGTGAACATCAAAACTAAAAAAGAGAAAGAAAACTCATGCCAGTCGAAGATGAAATGAGAGTATGCCTATCAAATTCGCCCTGACATTAAAAAAATATGCGGATCACACCTGTCACATAATTTTGTGGTGTCAGCAGCAATAAAAGTTTGCGAACGACTGCTCTAGACGGACAATACGTCTTTTCTTTCTAGTCTTGTCTGTCCAGTTTTGTATGTCAAGTTGGGCCGGTCTAGTCAAAATAAAAAAAAAATCAAAAAACGTTTATTTCCCTATGTAAAGGTAGACTTTCGAGCAAAGCGGCTCTGGCGTCACTAACGCAGCGATACTGACGCGGCGACATAGCGATAGTATTACGCACTATGAAAATATATGAGGCGCCATTCGAGCGCAGCGACACTGACGCACTGACGCTGAGCGCGTCAATGTCGCTGCGCTCGAATGGCGCCTCATACATTTCTATAGTGCGTAATACTATCGCTATGTCGCCGCGTCAGTATCGTTGCGTTAGTGACGCCAGAGCCACTTTGCTCGGAAGTCTACCTTAAGCTTGCAAGACATATATACATATTTACATGTTTATACATATTTACGAACTAAGTGAAATTATGTCAAAATCCAATCATTTCTCTATTTCTTTTATATATTTTTGGGAAATACTCGGCTATATCGTATGGTTCCATATCAATTAATATATTCCGTATATCCTGTTTAAGTTTATTAGAATTCGTTGTACATTTTATTCTCTTCGGTAGTGTGTTATATAGTTTAATATTAATATATGGAGGTCCCTTTTCGGTCATTGTTAATCTATGTGTAGGTATTGTATAGTTAGTAGTTCTTGAATTTATATTACCATTCCTATGCTTTTCAAATAGGTTTTTGTATTTGAAGGTAAACACTAGTGTTTCATATACGTATAATGCTGTTATTGTTAATACACGTGCTGCTTTAAATGTTCCTCTACATGTTTGTTTATATTTCAAATTTTCTGTTATTCTTAAGGCTTGTTTCTGAACTTTAAAAATTCTGTTAACATCACTTCCTCCTCCCCAGAACATTATGCAAAATTTTGCATGGCTCTGGAAATTGGTCAAGTAAACTATCTTGAGGACCTCTCTCGAAATATATTTCTATAGTATCCTTAGGGCGAACACTGTTCTGTTTAATTTCTTGGATACTTCATGTATGTGTTGTGACCAGTCCAGGTTACTGTCAATAGTCAGTCCTAGTAGTCGAACGTGTTTTTGGAACGCTGTCGTTTCGTTGTTGATTGTTACGTCTATTGGGTATCTTTTTGTGCTTCTTTTTGTCTTGAAAACAATAACATTAGTCTTCTCCTTGTTTACAATTAATTTATTTTCTGTAAACCATTGTATCAAGTTTGCCATGGTTGAGTTTATGTTCGTCATTATATCTTCTGTCCTTGAATTTATCGTTAGTATGGTGGTATCGTCTGCGTAGTTAATGATTTTGTGAGGTGATGTCTATAATGTTTTTGGTAGGTCATTTATATACAGGGTGAACAGTATTGGCCCTAGGATACTTCCCTGTGGTATTTCTACATTCACTAGCCTGGCAGATGATTTTATTTTCCCATGTGTTGTGCTTAATTGTGTTATTTGCTTCCTGTTGGATAGGTATGACCTAATCAGCTCCGCTACGTTTCCTCTCATTCCATATTGTTGTATTTTATTGAGCAATATATTATGGTCCACTGTGTCGTATGCTTTCGACAGATCCAGGAGTATGCCGCTGGGGATATTATTTGCTTCTAGGTGTGTCAGTATATGATTCACAAATTCAAAACACATCGTGTCTATTGATCGACCTTTAATAAATCCGTGCTGCTCCTCGCTCAGAATTTTGTGCTTTGTAATAAATTGTGTAATTTTATCTGTTATTACCTTCTCAAATATTTTAGAGAAGGCCGATTGTAAGCTTATTGGCCTATAATTATCAATATTATTTCAATCTCCCTTTTTGAATACTGGTGCAAGTAATGATACTTTTATTTTATCTGGGAAAATTCGGTGAATGAATTATTAATAATATACACTAATAGCCCTATTATTTCCTCACATGCTTCTTATATTATCATTATGGGGATATCGTCAAATCCAGTGCTTTTTTATTTTTTAGATTTTGAATGATTATTCTTATTTCGTTGTCGGTGCTGGGGAACATGAACATTTGACCTTGTGTTGCCGTCTATCTTGTTCTGATGTTCAACAATTGGTAGCTTCCTTATTAGCTCGTGTGCTCTATCAGCGAAGAAATTGTTTATATTTGTGACTTCAGTTTCTCCATTTTCTAGATCCTGATTCTTAAAACCTTCTTTATTTTTGTCGTTTATATGGACTATTTGTTTTACTGTCTTCCAGGTTGTTTTCATGATATTATCGCTTTCCGTTAATGGTTTTTTGAAAAAATTTCTTTTTTCTTGCTTCAGTTGTAATATATACTTTCATTGTGTTCTACTGTATTTTCTTTTAAGGGTATTGTCGTAACGTGATAATATCTGAAGTAGTTCTAATTCTGCTTTGGTCTTTTTAATTATCGCATTATTAAATACTTCGTTGTTTCTTTGCTTATTTCTTTTCAAAATCTTGGGGAAGTACTCGTTGAAACCTATCATGAATATTTCTATGAAACCTTCCCATTAACTGTTGACGTCTGATTTAGTAAGTTGTTGTAAGTGGTCCCATGTTTGTGTCCGTAGATATTCTTTAAAATTTCCCTTGTTTTCCTCTGAGAATTGCCTGTATATGTGATAGATCTCTCTTTTCTTGATATAGAAGGTGATTTGTTGGGCGCAGTGATCAGATACGTTAAAATTAATTGTATTTATTTCGTATTCCCATTGTACATTGGTCGCTATGTTGTCAATGCATGATCCAGATGATGGGTGGCTTGTCTCCTTCATAGTTAATTTGACATTGAAAGACTGAAGCAATTGTGTTATTTGATCTTCCTTTGATGATTTTTTAATAAAGTTAATATTGAAATCACCTGCCATAACAAAGTTTTTATTATCTTTTGTTAGTTTGTTTAGCAATTGGTGTAGTTTTTCCAAAAAGATATCGATACTTGTAAGTGGTGCTCTGTATATGCCTATAATTACTATTGTTTCTTTATTAATGGCTGTTTCTATGGCAGCGCATTCGAAAACATATGCTTCGGCCATGTCATTGATATCTTTTCTGGAATCGCTAATTATACTCTGGTTATTGTTTACTGCTACACCTCCGTGGGCACCTTCTTTGCGGCAGAAGCATGATGTTAATTTGAAGTTTTTAATTATGTATCTGGTTGGTTTTTACTTTTCCAATTTTCTTTTATGATCAGGAATTGACAGTGTGGGTTTTTCTCTAGCATGTTCTCGATTCTGTCCACGGAGTTGCCGAGTGACTGGGAGTTCTGATTTATTATGCTGCATTGTTCTCAAAGTCGGGGCTTGGTTGAGGTGGTGCCCGAAAATTTTTATTTCTTCTTCTATCTTTTAGAAGGAATTTGTATCTTTGGTGTCTAATACCTTCAGGCCAAAATAAATCCTGGTAGACCTCCTCTTTCAAGTCCATTTCTACACCGACTTTAAAACATTTGTTATGCGGTCTTTGCATCATTTGTTTGGCTTCTTCTACGATGAAAGCTGTGCTGGTTTTTCCTGTTTTTTTTCACATAGATATTTCACTAAAATCTTCTCGTTTAGATGACCTTTTGCTCTAGAAATGAATAGCCATATTTTAGGATTATTTTCTCGACCGATGAAACCAGTGGCTTTTTCTTCTTTAGTCTTGTACGTCTAGTTTGGCCGGTCTTGTCTGGCCTGTATAGTCTTCTCTGACTAGTCAGTTCTCTCTTGTCTCTTTAGTCTTATCGATCCCACCCAAAATTGTTAAATGGAATAGTGACAATTTTAATGGGTATGAATAGTTATTTTAGTAATAAATGTAAATTTTACGACTTCAATCGACAATTCATAGTAGATAAATTGATTTACACCTATTACAAAGAAATGTTAGTTTTTCATTTTAGGAATAATTTTATATATATATATATATATATATATATATATATATATATATATATATATAAATATATATATATATATATATATATATTTATATATATTTACAAAAGTAATGTTGGTGTATCATTTGATATATTTTGTTCAACTGTTTGAGAACAACTGCTGAATTGTGTAACATGTATTTTGTGGTTTGATAAATGACGAGATTATTTATAATCTCATATATACGATTATTTCTGTTCATTTTTATTTCCTTGAAATAAATCGTTGGTAAATGTTTTGAATGTGTTTAAACAATTACTCATTTCTCTATTTTTTATTAATTCATATTATTGCAATTACTTTAATTTTATTTGCAGTTTCTGGTCGAAATTTTTGGTCGGTGACTGCTATTTAAGTAGTAGTATCTCGTGAATACAAGTTTGAAAGGCACGTTTAACTTTGGCTGGCATCGCGAGAATGTATATTGAGATAAATGGAAAATCTATCTCAAGGGCAATATGATGCATGCGAGGCACTCTGAACCTGACGTATACTGATACTGTTATAACTTATTTACACATGTTTCTTTTTTATATAATTTGTAACACGCGAATAGTGACAGAAGTATTTTGTGATATATATATATATATATATATATATATATATATATATATATATATATATATATATATATATATATATATATTACAGGTAAAAAATATTACGAATATATTAATATGCTAAAAATGAAGTATTAATAAATCATGCACATACATTATTATTCCACAAATGTAAATTTATTTCAAGAAACTACACCTACATCTATATAATTAATGGAATAATTACTTCACTCTACAGCACATCTAAAGGTTTCTATTTGTTCCACAAAACTACATATTATTTTATATCACTTAGTTAATCTAACTTACCTGCACTATCTTCTATTTAATTTGTACCAACTATATAATAGGTAATTATTTATTTATATTATCAATAGCGATTACGTCAGAGGGTTTAAACTGGCTGTAATAGATTTTTCATAACATGCTAATTACTTAAGTTTATGTATACAAGAGGATTAGCTACTAATGATACACTTGTTTTCAAGTCTTCGAAGTGAAAAAGTCATTTAATTACGTAAATTCATTTACTGTTTATTTGGTAGGTAATAGCAATGAACCAACAAGGGATGCACTTTGTATGCGAAAATGTAATTTCAACAAAGCTTCTCATTTTATAATATAATTTAATCTATATTTGTATAATAGCAATAATTTTTATGACATTTTGATGAGTTTCAAAATTTAAAATATAATGAATGTAAATATGTTTGCAATAATACTAAATATGTCTATATGAGTAGCATTATAAAGCAGTTGACTATTGATTTTAATATGTCTTTAAATGTTAATGGGTATTTGGGCATTTCCGCACATATTTACAGGCATTTCTTCTTTGATATGGAATGCAATAATATCTTGATTACTTAAAATTATTTAATTTTGGAGAGATTGGAGAAATTGATTAAATAAATAATAAGCTGAATTGTAAATTGCAAGGAAAATAAGTTACACTTACAATATTTTACGATTACTAGAAGAAAAATATGGAATTATTTAACAAAATTACATTTGGACTGATATTAGAAAGAGAATTAAAATATTATTAATTTATTTTTTTAATTCAAAATATCATTGTCTTCCATACCAAAGGAAAATTGCCTGTCAAATATTAGGCGGAAAAAATGAGCGTGGTCGCCTACCGATCGAGACAAACGTGCAAAAACTCTTAACACTTTTGTCGGGCTAAACGTGTTTCTTTTACTGCGACTCAAATCGCACTGACTTATCTTAACTAACTCGCGCAGCGCAGATTTTTGTACATACTGGTACAAAATGTTTAAATACTATCATTTTAGATTCTTTACATGCGGATTTGTAGATTTAAAAGAACATCACGAAATTATGAAATTTGTTTATATGCAATGAGATGTACCGACAAAGAAAATGTATGGGGAGACAAGACAAAAACTGACTTAGAAGAAATGCAGATTAAACAAGAGACCTGGCTCAACAGAGACAAATTCAGACAAGAAGTCAAGAAATTCAAGAGAAATTCAGTTTTCAGGGAGATAAAATAAACAGAAAAACAACTGGTGTCAAATGGTCAGATGAGAGGAAAAAGCTCATTCTGAGAAAATGAAAGAATGATGAATGAAATGGTGGAAGGTTTTTTTCCTTAGTTGGCATGTAACAAATAATAATAATAATGAGATGTACCGTGAAATTAACCTTTAACCACCCGCGTCCTGAATTTTCACGTAAGTACCCGTCCGGTGTATTTTATACACCAGCGGTTTCCAACCGGTGGGTCGCGACCCACAAGGGGGTCGCCTTAGCTTTTTTGGGAGGTCGCCTTGGCTTTTTTGGGGGGTAATAAAATGCTAATAAATTATCTATGCTTTACAGCACGCAAGATATGCGTAATCATTGGGCGGCTCCTTATGCCAAGTGAAAAATGACTGTGGTAAACTTGCCGGGTATCGTTTGAAGCGATCGCGACACTCCGATGACACCGACTCCAGAATAATCGGAAAAGTACCACCAACTAAAGGAATTTTAAAGAGCTATTTTTTTGTACCAAGAAACGAATAGAACGTGTACAGATAAATTTTCGCATTCGGTAAACTTGTTACACGTTGTTTGCAGAATACATTGTGTTGTTGCAGGATTCTTTTTATCGTTTTTATAGTTGTGTATGAATAGTTTGTTGCTAGTTAGGGTCTTGTTTAATCCGTTACAATACTATTGATAGCCCGTCACAATTCGTCACTTACAAACAGAGCAGAGCACATTACAAAAGACTTGCCATTTTTTAAACGACATGACTCTGCCTTGAAAACACAAAAGTTGGATTTTACTGGGGCCTTTCAACAACAAACCCAAGCTATAGTTAAGGTATCATATTAAATTGCCCTGGAAGTTACAAAAATTAAAAAGCCCCACCCATTTGCAGAAACCCTCATCAAACCATGTTTATTAAAGTCAGTTAAGTAAGGTTAGCTAGATCTTGGAGAAGCATGTGAGATTATATATCCTCACTTATATCCTTATCCAACAAGACAATTTAGATTCATATTTCAGACAGGACATGTCTATATGTGACAAATTTTATCTGAAATAAAGGCATCACTTGTCTTTTACTTTCAACTTAACGAATCAACCGATGTTAGTTCAAGTTCCCAATTTCGCGTTTCCGTGAGATATATTCACTTGAAAGACTAGAAGAACTAGAAACTACTACGAAAGGCGATGACGCCATCGACATGATAAGTTCATTCTTTGAAAGTAATGGTTTACAATGGAAAAACTTGTGTTAAATGTGTATACCGATGGAAGTTAAACAGCTTGCACCCCAAGCAAATGGATTGCACTTCATGATTTACCGATATGCCTTTGCTACCAAGACTTATCCAAAGTCTATGCCAGAAGTATTCGGCTCTTTCGTGACAATTGTCAATTACATAAAAGCTAGTGCTCTCAATACTCTACTACTGTTCAAAGAATTACTCCAAAACATGAACTCTGATCCCGAAGTTCTTCTTTTCTGCACTGCTGTCCGTTAGTTATCAAAAGGAAATGTTGTTGGCCAAGTTTTTAAATTTTTTTAATTGGAAACAAAACATTTCTTAGAAATAAAAGGAAAACATGACTTTTTGGCACACTTTAATGATAAGACCTGGGTTCAAAGAGTCACTTATTTATCTGTTATATTAGATCAGCTAAACAAGTAAAATTTGAAACTGCAGGATAAAGAAACGCAAATTATTTAATTCAAAGATAATATCCAGGCGTTCGTATTAAAACTGCAAAACTGGTGCCGTAAAGTAAATCTTGGAAACTTTGCCATGTTTGAAAATCTTTGCACCGAGACAGAAGAATCGAAGACGGAAATTATAGAAAATGTAAGAGAGGAGCCCTACAGGAGAATCTAAGAGCCCTTGAAATTCAACGATATTTCCCGGAGTTCTCTCTGGATGTTACCCGCATTCTCGATGAAGTTCAAGACGCATTTTTGGAGCTCCGAAATGACTTGAGCACTTTATATCTTTGGGGAACAATCGTTACCTCAATTTTGGTGTGCCATGTATCATTCGTATCCCAGTATAAGTTTACATGCGTTCTTTTCGAAAATCATTACCAGTTGTTTCTACCTACCTCTGCAAAAGTTGATTATTAACTCTTCTGCAGATCAAGACAAAAGCCAGGAATATTCAAGATGACCTGAGATTGGCCTTGACAAAAACTCAACCACGAATTGTAATGCTTTTAAGCAGATCCAAGCTCAATTATCACATTAGTCATTAATGATGGATGCGATAGAAGGGTCGCAAACATTTCAAAAAAAAACTAAAAAGGGTCGCGACTAAAAAAAAGGTTGGGAACCACTGCTATGAAACTATTAAATGCCATAACTAGAGACGTTCAAGATCGATCAGTATGGAAGAAAAAGTGCAGAAAAGCATACCCTGCAATAAAGCGGGATTAATGCTAGGAAGATGCTGCTTCGTTCGCAATTTGTGCATGAATCACATGCAATGATCATATAAAATGATCATAATAACAATGATCATATGATCGCCGATGATTGAACTCTATTCTCTTTTCTACCGCAGATTAAACATCTCGCTTGTAATTTTACAGGCGGCTTCTCTTCAATCCATTCTTCTGGTCTATTGATCACTTCCAAAAATTAGCTTCTGTTATTGTAAGCTGCACAATATGAGTAGCATTATAAAGTTGTTGACTATTGATTCCAGCTATGTTCATAATTTGAAAGAATATAACCAATGGTCATCTCCTTGTTCTTCTAGATACAGAATATGTGATACACATTTAATCGATAGTGTCAACTCCGCCTTTAGTGACGTTCTATTGTAATATTATATGAATTTTTGGAATCCAAATAATTAGGAACTCGGATCTATTTTTATGCTGCAAAAATATTGGCGGTATTTCGCGTATATATTTTTTTTCATTGTTTTTATGATTGCAAATTTAGTTTCTAGTATTTCTTTAGACAGCTTGAATACCAATTCGCATTTACTACCTTTCACTTCCTCGTGCAATTAGGTGTTTTCAGCAAGCTGTCCGGTCCATCTGGTTGCTTTCCGAAATACACTCCCAATTTCGATACATAAAATGGTTTCGCATCATTCACTACAAAAACTTACAACCCATGCTTCGCAGGTTTATTTGATACATATTGTACAAATGCACAGTCCTCGAATAGGTCGATAAACATTTCGTCAATGGTTATGAATTCGCCTACAGAGTACTTTTTTTTTATTTTTTTTTTCGAATACATCTAATATCCATCTTATTGCAGCTAACTTATCAATCTACGTTCTTTGGTTCCTTGTACTTTTATAGTTGAATCTAATTTCAGAAAACAAAAATAGAAATCTATTTCGGTATACAATATTTATGTTCTACTGGACTCATAACAGCACTCATATGCATGCGGTTATGGCTCGCCGAGTGCGATACAATTTTCTCAATATGTATCGACGATTTTTTTTTTAGAACTGGCATAGAAGGGCGCAAAATAGAAAAAATACTATAAAAAAACCCGTTCGTAAGGCTTTTTCCAGCATGTGTCCATTCCAAACTTGGACGCGTGCTGTAAAATCGCGCTTACATCTCTCGGAGAGCCGATGTAAAATGTAGAAAACATAATAGTTTAAAAGTTATATTAGCGTCTCATTTACATTAGCGTTACATTATCCTTCGACTTACACGCTACTCAATTTACACGGTATCGTTTTCACATTTTTTTTAAGCTCGATTAAAAATTACGTAAGTGACTTTCAAAAACCTCAAACGTCAAAGTCAAATGTTTTATGTTTCCGTTCTAAAGAAATTTAGAAATTAAATTATTAATTGTCTTTAAAAATATTCATTTAAAAAATATGTTAACGAAAATTGGATAGTTTACGTTTATATAAAATGTACTAGTAGTAATGATTACGGCAAATGAATAATTAAATAATGATTGTGATGTGTTGTGTGTAATGCATTCTTAAAATTTCTATAAATTTTCCAGTTTTACTTGTGTAATATTGATTACACAAGTAAATAAATAATAGTGAAATGAAAGTTATTGTTAATAAAAGAATTGCATATAATCCAATAACATTTGCTGTAAATAATTGCCTTGTAATTAATTTTATCTCACTGCACAAATAACTAATCAATAATTTACATTTATTGCGACATTTAAATTTGCAAAAAATAACTAGCTTGTGAAAATTTGTGTTGATAAGAAATTATATTTAGATATAATCAAGAATATTTGTATAAATTATTTTGCAAGAGTATATTTTAATTTTCATTTAAATTGGAATCTAAATTCTGATATTGACTAGTACAGGGTTTTCTAAAGTAAGAAGTGGACTCGAATTTTCTTTACATGTAAATATTATTTTAATAGTAATCGCTTAAGAGTTGCTTTAATGACCATAATTATAAAAAATCGCTAAAATAATGAAACGTATCTTTTTTAATATATATTCCCAATGGGTTGTTAACACCTGAAATTGATTTTACGCCAAATAATGTTAGATAAAGCATATTAAATTGTTGGCGCTATTCCTAAATATGCACACGTGCTTGATATTACAACATATGCGTGACTCAAGCTTTTATCTTGATGTTACCACTTTATTTTTAAATGCAAGCTTAAGATTTAAAACTGAAAATTATTTTTGATTGGAAACATACAAAATGTATTGACAAAATACATAAAATCCATACCTAAAAATTTTGGAAAGTTCACACTTTAGAAATTGCTTCTAATAAAATAATGCTATTTCACCATATTTGTTAAAATAAAATATTTGTTAAATATTAGTAGAATTTATAGCTTTTTGAAGTTTTGTATGCTATTTAAGAGATACATTTAAAGAGATACCTTTTTAATTACAGAAAAGTCGATATATTTGAAAACTCATATCATCTTTGATGACAATCCATTGTCGAAAATGTATTTCAATGTACTTTGATGGTAACTGGAAACATCAAAAATCAAAAACATCTCATCAAATTACTCGTTCTATGTACTATTCATAGAGAAAATTTTATTTTTCGAATATCCAAAAATAAACGGAACGAAGTATTGTCATATTTCTACTAATAATTTGTCTAAAATTCCAAGCCACTTGCTATAAATATTAAATGAATCGCTTCTGGCAAAAGAATCTGAATTAGTCAGATTTCACTGTTTTTGGGAAAACAAGACGAAAACGTTTGCGGTCAGGGGACCCCCGTCAGGAACGAAGTTCCTAGTGCATTTTTAACTCTAAATGTAAGTCTGAATAAAAACATATTTTCAATGCAAATAGTGCAAAATAAGGTTAAATTGTGG
This sequence comes from Phosphuga atrata, assembly GCA_944588485.1. NCBI lineage: Eukaryota > Metazoa > Arthropoda > Insecta > Coleoptera > Silphidae > Phosphuga > Phosphuga atrata. The sequence goes on from OX155898.1 coordinate 33,243,914, forward strand.
TTTATAAGGTGTAAATAAGGTTTTGAAATTAATCAAATCAAAAAGTTTCAATAAATATATTAGAAAAAATATTCATTTTCTTCGTTGCAGGATAGGTAAAATACTTTAATTCTTATCTTTATTTCACTCTGATTTTCTGTTTTTTTTTTGTTCTCTGTCGATACTCTTTATGACGCTGAGCTTGTGATTTCACTATTGTCTCTCTGTAATGTATATAAATATAGTAAATAGCAAACACTCGAATTACATGTACGATAAATGTATGTAAACAGTAAGCAATTGCTTCAAATTATACAATTTTATTAACTTAGTTTTCTTAATCTGTATTTTGCCTACTTCCTTGAGCTTCCATTTCTCAAAACCTTTTTGAAATAATGAGACAATTTAACTCTTGTGTGATTTTAAACAAGCAAAGAGTTCAGTATTAAGTTTAAACAACCGGCCACGCACTATTATCAGCCTGCTATTCTGATTGAGTTTGATACTGGCACGCACACACACAACACAAGAAAGAGAAAGAAAAAGAGAGAGCATAGTATGCATATACCTGCTTATAGAAAGATACATTGAGAAAAAGAGAAAGGCGTATGCAGGTATTTTTGGGGTGTAACGCAAAAATCTTACGTGACGTAACATTGTCTCCTGAATCACACCTAGCGCGAGCCGCACTGTAGATTGTAGGTATTGGTGGTGACTTGTACTGCGACTGTAATAGATCCATTGTACTCTACCTTCTTCCTGTAATGGTTGCTATACTTACCCAATTAGAGCACCTCCTCTAGTCCTGATTCCTTTAGGAATTTCAGGATTTGGTTCAGGATTCAAGGACTGCAACTCTTCTGAGTTCAAGCAGTGTGTCCCAAGATATATAAGCTTTTGGGGAGCAGTGCTCAAAGACTGCGTAGCGCAGTCTTTCAGCTGATGTATGGTGGTTTCCTCTGCTGAACCGCAGAATCTGCATCTGTCATCTTCCCATAGGCATTGGGCTTTAAGGTGTATTCTAAGTCTGCAGTATCCCGTCAGAACTCCTGTCGGAATTCTAAGCTTGAACCTGTTTAGTTTCAGGCAAGCTTTTGTTCTTTTTTGGTTAAAAGATTCTAGCATATCCATGCTTTTTTAGATTGCCTCAGCCCTGGAAGTTCTTTCCAAGTTTTCATCCATTGTTCCCTTATTTCTTCATCTAAACTTTTGTGGATGGTGTTCATACTCATACTGCAAAAGGGTTCTGGACCTATAAAGGGATTACTGGATCCCTTGTTTGCTAGGTGATCGGCTGCTTCAGTTCCATCTATACCAGTTTGTCTTGGTACCCAGCATTTCGGCGTTACTTTATTTTCTCTGCAAAGATTGTTTAGCTTTCTCACACAGTCCCATACCAGTTTGGATCTGATGATGTGTGACCTAATGGTCTTGATGGCTGCTTGGATATCTGACAGTTTAGCAATTTGTTTTTAGCGATAGTTACTGTCGAGGTTAAATTGTGCACATCTCTCGATTGCATATACCTTTCCTTGGAAGATATTTGGGTAGATTCTTATGGAAGTATTTCGTACGAGGTCCAAACACTACACCAGTATTTCCCTTTGGCTTCGAACCATACGTGTAAAACTTTGCTCTATGTGGTATGCTAAGGATTCGTAGCTCCAATCGGCTTTTCTACTATACATTGCAATACCGTTTTTCTGGAAATTGTATTTGCATACCATTTCGTCTTTCGGTACCTCCAACCAGGGGATCTCGGCAGCGAGGTTGTTACGGTCTCTGCTCCCGATTACTTTACAATCGATGCAATGGGTCATCCATACCTGCCACACATTGATCGAGAATTGTCAGTGCAGACACCGCTACACTTTTCCTATTCTAAACCATTTTCTGTTATAAAGTCAAGACTTTCAAATAAGTGTTGATGGGCCTTTGAGCTTTCGGCAATACTTTCACAGAAAAAAATGTCTCTAACGATAATATTGTCATCTAGAAAACTTACGTAAAAAGTAAAATGTGCATCTTTACTTTTAATAATTGTTAATTGAGATACTCAGCTGTGTCACGGATTATTCGACTAATAGCCTGGTTAGATAAGGGTACATTGGAAATTAGTTTTCTCGCCATATCTCTTATCATAATATTCACTATGTGGAGAGTAGCCGGTAGAATAAGTTCCTTTCCGATAGTGTGAAATTTTATACATTTCGCCACCCTGGTTCAAGACATGATTCATGACTCAAGCTACCTTGAATCATGTCACTGCGTTGCTAAGTTCAAAGGCTTGTTGAGTGAACACGTTTTCTTGTTTTTGTAAAATGTGTAACCTCCTATTAAAAATATCAGGTTATTTTTCAACCTTGGTACTCGAGTTGTCGCCTTTGCTAACTTGGAAGCATACTTTCGGACGATAGAATTTTCAATAAGAGGACACTGCGGTCTTTCTTCGTTGTTTAATTCTATTGTAAATCTATAAGTCAGGGATCTCCAACCTTTTAGCACTCAAGAGCACATTCTAGAAAGCCGGTCGGGCGGAGGGCATCTTATTATTTTCTTGAAGTCCTCCTCTGATACATTGGATTTTAGGAAAATGTCGTATAGAAGGTCCAGAATTTCTAGCTCCATTTCTTCTGTCCTTAATTAAATTAGTTCTCTAATATATGCTGACTATATTGGTTACTTTTACTTGCGGCGGGCACGCGTAAAACAGTCGTCGGGCGCCACGGTGCCCGCGGGCATAGGGTTTGGGACCACTGCTATAAGAAAAGCCAAAGGTCGAATAGCTATACATACAATCACTTTATTATATTACATGAATAATATGAATCACTTTATTATATTACAAACTTTATTAAATAACGATAGCACAACTGTTACGTATTATAAGCCGACAACCCTACAAAACAAACGACGCATGCAGCGCGCGCGATTTGAATTGTTTATTTTGACTATATTATGTTGTCAGATTTTATAAACTATTATATTGTCACATTTTGAATATGTCTAAATTTATGTATCAAACTGTTAGTTAAATATCTGGATTACATGTCACTTTAACATCAAATACAATTAAGTGTAAAGCCGGATTTCTATTTGCGTTTATTTAATGTGTATATGTAAATTCATTTACGATGTGCACCGATCATCACGAAAATCATTTAATTTTTTCAACCCATTGGCATCTATAATTATTATTTGATTTTCTGTTATTAACGTTGTTGAACACAAACAATACCTGTTGTTTTGAATTAAATAAACAAATGTTTATCATGATACAAATATAAACTTTTTAAATTTTCATGCCAAATATTTGTTTAGCACAATGTTAAAATAACAACTATTTTTGACCTATAATATATTACCTGTTGTAGATTCATCCGGTATTTGTAAATACAACTACATTTTATAGAAATTGTTTGTGTATATTAAATATATAAAATGCAACTCGTATGGATATAAAATGTATATTGCGCTTGGTTAATTAAAAGTATAACTAAAACTTGGATATGAAACAAAACAAAAAAATCCCACACTAAAATTTAAAGAACCGAATATTTCATTAAAAAATAGGGAAACTTAAGATTTGAATAAAATTATAAAGTTACCAAAATTTGAAAAACAAAATAGTGGTTACATTTGTACATGCATAATTAATTTAAAAATTTCTTATCAAAATTTCAATATTTGTATTTTATACGATTTTGAGATTAATTAGGGGTGGAATAAATGGTCGCGTCCGTCTGGAATAATGACGATAAGTTAAAACTAAAACTCAACAAGACTAGACAAAACTAGAGTAGACTAAATAAAACTAAACAGAATTCAAAAAACTTCTTCTCACTTTTGATTTAACGTCTGCGAGCAACATTTATTATTATAGACGCCCAAACGAGAACTACAAAATTTGTCGAAGCTTGATATTTCCACCATGTACCTCAAATAGGGATTTTTAATGTACGCACAACAATGAGGTTAATGAAAAGATAATGTAATTTTATTTCAGATCAGAGAGAAGCTATTATGATGTGATTTGTTTCTTGCAACAAATGTGGCTTTGTACTTTTCGAGAGCCCTTTTACTATGTAAACATGAATTAGGTTGATATTTATTAGATTCAAAAACGCATAGACAATATGTTATGTAAAACTTACGTTATGTAAAATTTTGTTTGAAGAAAGTTGTGCAGAATAAAGTAATTTCTTAAATAAGAATTAATTTCATTTAGTAGAAACCTTTTTTTAAATATCTCAAAGTATTTGATGCTAATTTTTATTTATTGGGGTTTTGCGCATATTTTTGATAATAATATCTTAATAATACTCGGTTTTTAAGGCAAATGAAAGCTCCATCAAATTTCCACTGCTATGGGATTTAGGTTTGTAGAAGTTTAACTTTGTGTAGTTAACACTTAGGTTTGTGGAAGTTTTTTCTGATATAATACAAATATTTTTGTTATAATTAGATTTTTAGAATAAAATTGAAAATAAAAAATTATGGAATTTTATTCCGTGAGATGTTTTAAACTTTATTTGTTCATTTGGAAAAAATAAATGAAAAAATAATGAAATCGCAGTAAAAACGAGTCTTCAATTCTTCTATGAAAAGACAGATTATATGTTATAGGTACCTGGAGGTACTTCCGCCAGAAATAATCAAAATTATGGCAAGTGAATATACAGAGGTGGTTGGTACACATGTTATAAAAAACATACTGAAAACTGAAACGATCCCGGAAGTATGGAAAAAAGCTAGTTATATTAATCAAGAAACCTAATAAGGAAAGCCTAGAACCGCCATCGTATAGGCCGCTATGCTTGATCGATACGGCAGCTAAGTTTCTGGAGCAAGTAATAGTTAAAAGAATTGCACAAGAGATAAAAGCGAAAGGACTTAGCAGATACTCAGTATGGATTCCTGGAGAAGCGGCCCATCATCGATGCAGCCAGAAGAGTGCTCAAAATTGCAAAAGGAGAAAACAAAAAGACACAAACAACAAGAAATCTATGTGCATTGGTGCATGTGCATTGATGTCAAAAATGCATTCAACACCGTGCCATGGACGGCTATACTAGAATCGCTCGAAAGAAGACGAGTAACACCCAGCTTAATACGTTTAGTACAAAGCTACCTCCAGAACAGGAGTATCGAAATAGACCCTGGGGTCACAATTAAGGTAACAGCAGGCGCCCCGCAGGGATCTGTCTTGGAACCCCTACTATCAAATATATTTTACGATGAAACTATTAAATTAAAAATGCCCCCAGGAGTTACGATAATTGCTTATGCGGACGACATTGCAATAGTGGCTACGGCGAAACAGGAAGGTGAACTAGTATTAATAACCAACGAGGCTCTTAACCTATATACAAACCAAGGGACTGGAAATAGCTATAGAGAAAACGGAAGCCTTTATGCTTATGGGAATGAAGAGATATGGGCCTGTGCCCTTTGAAATGCTGCGGAAAGAAATTCATCTCCAAAGGAGCCTAACATATTTAGGCATAATATTCGATGAAAGAATCAGCTTCGGGCCGCACGTGGATTATGCTGTAACCAAAGCCGAAAACGCGGTGAAAGCGCTCACCAGGCTGATGCCGAGCGTGGGAGGTGCGACGGAAATTAAACGAAAAACTCTCAATTTGGTCGTCGAATCGATCCTACTATATGCAGCACCCGTATTGGGAAAGGCAATAAGATGCAAAAAATATAGGGAGAAGCTAGTGAATATCCAGCGGAAGATGGGGATACGAATCGCAAGAGCGTATAGAACTAGCAGAACGGAAGGCCTGAACGTGATAGCTGGAATAATATCAATAGACCTATTGATTATTGAGCGAACCCTAACGGAAAGAAAAACTAGGAGTGAAAAGCAAGAAGCCCGAGAAAACACATTAAAAACATGGAAGGAACGTTGGGAAAACTGTGACTGTTGGACACAGAAGATTATCCGAGACCCTGCCCCCTGGGTCCTAAGGAAAGAAGGTGCCCTAGACTACAGGATAACCCAGTTCCTAACGGGGCATGCTCGAAACATACCTCGCAAGGACTGGGAAAAGTAGAACCAACATATGCCAGCACTGTGAGGATAAGGAGGGCACGCCGAAGCATGCAGTGCTGGAGTGCCAGCAATGGACAATGGAGAGGCAAGCATTGGAACAGGAAATTGGAAGGCAAATTACAACGGACAATATAATATCCAACAATATAAAAACCAACAAGTCTTAAGTTCTTTGCGGTCCATAGTTTTCAAATTAAAAAAAACCTTTTTTTCGTATATAATTGTGTATATACACGTGTATATACATATATATATATATATATATATATATATATATATATATATATATATATATATATATATATATATAACTAAGCAGTCAAATGAAAAGTAAAATACAGGCGCTAGAAATGAAATACCTAAGAAGCACTAAAGGTATTACTAAAAGAGACAAAATAAGAAATTAAACAATTACAGCATAACTTAATGTCGAACCAGTCCTGGAAAGCATAGAAAAAAGGCGATTAAAATGGTTTGGGCATCTAGTAAGGACGGAGGATGGAATACAAACGAAAAGAGTATGGCTAGCTAAATCTACACAGAAAAAACACACAGGAAGACCAAGGAAAACATGGAATCAAGCAGTGGCAGATTCGTTGAAGGAACGAGGAATATCCTGGAATGAGGGGTTGAAGATGGCAAAAAAACAAGAAAGAATTGGCAAAATTTGTTTATGCATGAAATGGGTTGATTTTATTTTATAGTTTTAATTTGATTTATTGTTATGGTAAATTAAGATGTAATAAGTACCTTTACACCTTAGGGTAACAAAGGTTTTTACTGGTTAAATATATATATATATATATATATAAATATATATATATATATATATATATATATATATATATATATATATATATATATATATTTAAAGAATAACGGAAACCAAAAAAAAAGTTACTGCACAAAAGGCGGAAATCGAGTATTTCGATCAAATGAATGCAAGTCATATTCTAGAGTCGACGTTTCGATTTATTAAATAAAACATTTTTAAAGACCTACAAAAAAGAAAGGCTACAAAAAAGAAAGCAAGAAACTTTTTTAATTACTAAGAAAGTTATAAACAAGTTATTTGAATATGTAACATCATCTGACGGACGAAAAGGGTTGTAGATTAAACTACACCATGTGTAACATGTAGAGGAATGAGGGGGGAAATCGGATAGGGGGTGAAATCAGATAGTTGCTATTTCAATACTCCGTGTATAGCTGTCTCGTTCTAGCTAGTGGAGAAATAAGCATGAAAGCTTACTCAGTGCCGTTGCAAATGCCGGTGACTGTAAAATTTCAGCGGGAGCGTCCATAAACGAAAATTGAAACAAAGGTAAGTTATCTAATATTTTGAATTATTTAAAGTGTTACCATTAAGTTTACCTATGAGCTATCATATACAGTTGTATTTCTAAAGAAGTAATACATATTTAACCTTTTAAAACGGTATTTGTTATTGCTATGAGTGTAAACATAACCTGCTAGTTATTACAATTTCAAACATGGTACCTGTGGGGTACAAGCGGACGGAGTGATTTCGACTATCCGGTTTCACCCGGATTGATTTTTTATGTAGGTATAGTGCGTTTGTTTTATTCCTCTTTTTCATTCCTTACTTTTTTTTTACTTTTTACAGAGTTCTAGTTAACATGCCACGAACATATGTGAGAAAGTCAAGTACGCTGCAATTGTCAGAGTCAGACGTGCTTTTATCCATCAATTTGGTGATGGAAGGCAGAATGGGATATCTTTTAGCGTCATACGTCATACTGCTTGTCTTAAATGGGCTCACAAAAGTTGCATCAGTTGTGCTGAACAAGAATTATTATTTTTTGTTTGCAAAAACTGCGAATTTATTGTTAGTATCTGTATTCACTCCTTGAATATAATGCCTATCCGGTTTGCCCCATAGGTGTGGGGTGAATTCGGATTTATATATTTTAATTAAAATTGATCTATTCTATAGTTATTAAGATTGATCTCAAACATTTTCAAACCAAATTTATGCCTAGGGTATATTTAAACATTTATGATATTGATTATCTCAATAAATAACATAGCGCTTTATTTATTGTGTCTTTATCTTAACTATCCGGTGTCCCCCCCACATTCCCCTTCAATGGTACGGTATAAAAACAGATACGGTATGAGTAGGTACACATTGGAAAGGCTATGAAATCGGTAACATTGTAATGGCTACGAAGTCACGATTACAATCAACCAACCTAGTTTAAGAAGTAAACCAGTTTGAAATTAAATCAACCACCCAACTTTTGAATTAAAAATAGAGAATAAAGAATCTATCTAGATATGAATAACAGAAACCAACAACGATAACACAAACCAGCAATGTCCTTTCTGGAGGAAAGGACATTCATATATATATATATATACACACACACACACACAAATATATACATATATATATATATATAAATATATATATATATATATATATATATATATATATATATATATATATATATATATTTATATATATATATATATATATATATATATATATATATTTAGATATTTAAGATCTGCCAAACCACCGACAAGAAACATCTCATACGAGGAATTCAAAGCCCTCAAGGCACTAAGAGAAAACAACAGCATTGTGGTCCTACCAGCTGACAAGGGAAATTGCTCTGTAGTCATGAACAGTGCTGACTATAAACAAAAAATGACCACAATCTTAGATGATCCAGCTTATCTACCCAGTACAACGGACCCCACAACCTATCTTGAGAAAACTACCAGACAAAAGATCCTAAACTCTAGCATTGACAAGGAATCAATGAATTATCTTATACCAAGGGAGAAATCTTCACGGTGTCCCAAGATATATGGTTTACCAAAGATCCACAAAGATGGAGCCCCACTACGACCAATAGTAAGCTCCATTGGTTCACCGGTCCAACTTCTTGCGAAACATTTAGCAAAATGTTTACAACCATACGCAGAAGATTGTGATTCCTATGTCCGCAATGCTGAACACTTCATAGACATACTGAAAAATCACCAACTCCAGCCCGGCCACCTCCTTGTGAGCTTTGACATTGTATCTTTATTCACAAAAGTACCGGTCCCTGAGGCCTTAAACATCATAAGATCAAAATTAAAACCAGAAAAGTATGTATCAGATCTGGCAGAACATTGTTTAAAGAATACATACTTTAGGTACGATGGTCAAATATACAAACAAGTCCAAGGAGCACCAATGGGTTCACCTCTATCCCCAGTAATAGCCAACATATTTCTTACAGATTTTGAGGAAAAGGCAATCTCATCAGCCACACTTAAACCTACACTCTGGTTAAGATATGTTGACGACACATTTGTAATCTGGCCCCACGGCAGACCAGAGCTGGACAAATTCCTTAACCATCTTAACTCCCAACACGACCAAATTAAATTCACAATGGAGATAGAAAAGCATCAACAACTTCCTTTCTTGGATGTCTTAGTACAGAAGAAACCTGACGGCACTTTGAGCCACACTGTGTACCGGAAACCAACACACACAGACAGATATCTGAACGCTTCTTCGCACCATCATCCCAAACAACTAGCATCTGTAGTCAACACTCTTACCACCCGATCCAAAAGACTAGCCGACCAGCTTAACTTACCGAAAGAATTGAGGAACTTACGAGAAGCTCTTTCTTCAAATGGATATCCAAACAGCTTAATATCCAGAGCTTTCCGTCGTACAGAGAACAGTAGCCAAAGAACTGAAGAACGCCAGAAACTCGTTAGCACAGCATACCTACCATATGTTCATGGATCAACTGACAAAATCGCCAGAATACTCAAAAGACACAACATCGACACCATTTTCAAACCTAACCAGAAAATATCCTCCATGCTACGCAGCGTTAAAGACACCATCCCGTTAGAATCCCATGGAATTTACGAAATACCTTGCGGAACATGTGAACGGACCTACATTGGACGTACCAATAGAAAAATATCTGCTAGGATTCAAGAACATGTAGTTTCAATCAGACAGAGAGACAAAGTTTCATCGGCACTTGTCCAGCACACAAACACTGGTCACTGGATGGACTTAAGAAATTCAAGGACTGTTGCACAGATTAGCCACGAAATGTCACGAGTATACAGAGAAGCCATAGAGATAGAAAAACGAGACTACTGCATGAACACGAGAGACGATTCCTTGAGACTGCCCCCAGCATGGCGACCGATCATATCCACCCTCAAAATGCAATCCCAGACACCCCAGACTCATGTACGACCAACAAAACAAACAAACAACCGAACCGAAGCATCGCACACAACGCGCATGACCCGAAGCCAGACAGCTATAAGTAGTCGCATCGCACGAACGAGCTCTCAGTATGCGTCGAACGGTTGACCCGTACGGACGCATATATCTCTTGAGAATGGCGAATGTTAGTTCGCCGATACGTCGAGAATCCGGTTCTTTTCAGAGCCAACCCTCAGCATCAACGCGGAATCCCCGAGAAAACAATACAACACAGGTATCTATCCGCGAAAACCTCAAATACAACATATATATATAAATATATATATATATATATATATTACGGAGAAAAATTCTGCGATTAGTTAAACGTTGAACGTTTTTTTAACATTTTTGGGATAAACATCCTTTTTTTTTGTTTTCTTGTTTTTTGGATTGAAAATTTTTAAAGGAGGGAGAGAAATAACACCTCATTTAAAAACCTGGGTCCATCTGGCTCCGGATGGTAGCACCCTGTGAGGGCCCCTGCCTAGGGTTACAGGTGGAACTCCAGACACGTCTGTGTGGGAACCACTGGTACTCTGGTCAGCGTCTGTTGGCTCTGTGAGCTCGGCTGTGATTGAACCTTCTGGACCTTAAAACTCCTCTCTCTTCAAAAACTCTTCACCTTCAAAACCTCAACACAAACCAGTAATCATGTCAGAACAACGGGAAATAATCCACTACCCTGGGCCCCAGTCCAAAAGGCTGGGTAATAGACCTGATCATCGGATTCCAGCGGATCAGGCATGTCATGAAGAGAAGAATCGGAGCCTCTCAAAAACACTCAAGACTAAGAGAATATTTTACATCAGAACACTCAACACGAACACACTACTGAAAGTATGTAAATTGAAAGAACTGACGAACGCCATGGATAAATGAATTTCGACCTCAAAATCATGTCAACGCACGCAATTCCAGAAAACACACAACAAACTACGGACTTGGAAATCTCCCAACAACGCCCTAAGAGAATTTCAGATTGACCACATAGCGATATCCTAGAAAAACAGCAGATAAATTATGAATGTTAGGACAAGGAAAGGATTTTTCGAATCCGATCATCATCTGCTACAAATCAAAATGAAATTTATACCATACAGACAAATTAAGAGAACCAACAGTACTTTCAGAACAGACCCAGACCTACAAATAAACAAGAAAGAAATTACAGAAAAAATTAAGAAAATTGAGAGTAACAATTGGACAGAACTGTCAGGAAAAATGAAAGAATTGTTAAAATTGGGGCAACCACCGAGAAAAAGGAAACACAGATGGTGGAACATTGCATGGACAGAACTATAGAAGACAGAAGAAAAGCCTGGAAAAAATTTAACAGCCACAGAACACCCGCAAAATGGGAAGAATTTAACAAGATACCGAAGGCCTCCTCCAAAATAATCCGCAAAGAAAAAAGACGTTATGAAAACAACATGTTGAAGGAGATAGAAGAGGACTTTAAAAAAACGCACGAAATTTTTACAGAATATTTAGTGAAAATATGACAGGATATCAACCACCGAGCTTATGCTTCAAAAGACAAGACGGATCATTAGAGACAAACCCTAAAAAGAACTGTGAAATATTAGCAAAATACTTTGACACACTACTCAACTGTGAAAAACCAACAAAGAAATTACAGTTCGAAAAGCCAGATATATATATATATATATATATATATATATATATATATATATATATATATATATATATATATACAGGATGTATATAATATGACAGGATATCAACCACCGAGCTTATGCTTCAAAAGACAAGACGGATCATTAGAGACAAACCCTAAAAAGAACTGTGAAATATTAGCAAAATACTTTGACACACTACTCAACTGTGAAAAACCAACAAAGAAATTACAGTTCGAAAAGCCAGATATATATATATATATATATATATATATATATATATATATATATATATATATGTAGAAACACCGTGGTTACCTTTGTTGATCTCAAAAAAGCCTACGACTCCGTCGACAGACCAACTCTCTTCAGCATTCTGGAGGAATTCAAAGTTGATAGGAAAACCAGGGCATTAAATCAACAAATTCTCATTAATACTACATCAAAGCTTAAGTTTGGTGGAGCAATTTCTCAATCTTTTGAAATACATACGGGTGTTCGACAGGGAGATGGACTTTTACCCATCCTTTTTAATATGGTCCTGGAAAAAATAATCAGAACTTGGGAAAAAGAGATTGAGCGAATACACATTGGTAAGAGAAGAGATTATAGAACTAATATCAAATGTTTGGCGTTTGCTGATGATCTTGCAATATTATCGAATACCAGAGAAGAAGCAAAGCATGCACTTGAAAATGTACACGAAATTTCACAAAAGGCTGGTCTCCTGATATCGTATGAAAAAACACAGTATATAGAACGATCCCCGTCCGACAATCTACCCATCAAGACACAATATGGTTCTGTATCCAGAGTTTCCCAGTTTAAATACTTAGGAGAAATCATCCAACCGTCCGGCCTACATATAATAGCAAATCAAGAACGAGTAAAAAAATTACAGGGAGCCTACCGACCTACTTGGAATCATTATAACAAAAAATCAATCTCTCTTAATGCAAAATTACAACACTACAAAACAGTCGTTCTTCCTGAAGCACTTTATGCCGCAGAAACAACATTAATTCATGGTCACTCAAAAATCAAAGAAATAGAGAAACAAGAACGTAAAATTCTCCGAAAAATTTTTGGGCCGGTGGATAAAGAGGGAATATGGATTAAGAGACCATCGTCAGAAATATATAAAACCGTAGAACCCCTCACTGACACTTTCAGAAAGAGACGAGCTAATTTTTTTGGTCACATATACAGAATGGACCAGAACAGAATAACAAAACAAATTTTCAAAATTACCTTCAACAGTAAAAATAGGTCCAAATGGATACAGGAAACTGAAGAACACCTCAAGCAGCTAAACATCACGATACACGACATGAATGATCGGGTTAAATTTAGAAACACCATAATGCACCATAAATTTGATAAAGAACTGCTCCCAAAGATACCAGGAAAAAAGTGGACGTACGAACGGAAGAAAGAACATAGTGCACGAATGAAGAGGATTTGGGAAGAACGTCGCCGCATGACTGAGTTGACATGATTTTTGTTCAAGTTTACACGCTCTCTTTAAATGGATTTTACGATAGTAATATATATATATATATATATATATATATATATATATATATATATATATATATATATATATATATATAATATACTACTAAGTTTTATATTTTATTTTATGTTACACTACAAACATATTTAACTTTGCATATAATGTCTCTTTTTAAAAGATTCTACTGAATGTAAACAAAACTTCATGATTTAATTATTGAGTCTTATTGTTCTACGTTGAGGTTATGATAGCCACGTGTAGCTTGTGCTAGTTTTTTTAGATAAATGTAAAAAACGTGTTTTTCATTCACAGTTTTTCTTCTTCTTGTCCACCTTGTCTGTCGATTGTCATCCTGCGTCTTGCCATATTCAAACTTTAAATGTTTACTCGACAATGTATATATTATTTTTCATGTGTTTAATATCAGTTTTTTGCGAATCGTGTCATATAATTGAATTTGGAAATTTTCGATTTTAACATTGCAGATTTAATTATGGCTTCATCCAATAAAACACTGAAGGAATTTTGTGAGATGTTTGATAGATACTTCTGACAAATTTCAAGAAAAAATTGTGTCCGGGCAGAACTAATACAGGGAGCCAAAAATATTGCTAATATTTCCACTCCTACGATTGCGAGGGGCAGTAATCAGGAACCTAGTGAGATTTTCGTTCAAATCCTGTTCCCTCGACTTCTTGTAATCAGGATCCACTTCCGTTACCAGCAGAGAGCTCAGATACATCGGAGCAGGTTTTAGCTACAGAATACGGCGAATCCCAAAAAACAATTTCCAACGAAAACTTTAGCTGAATGGGTTGTCGCAAATAATATAAGCCATCGAGCTAAAGATGAACTACTTAATCTGATGAGTCGTAAATGTTTTCAGGATTTTCCGAATTCGTCCAAAACATTGTTATCTACAGCAATACTGTTTCTATGGATCCAGGCTATTATTGTCATTTTGGTTTGCGTCGCGGACTGATCCGCTTCTTATAATCAAATTGTCATTTTTCAAACGATCAATAGACGTACACTATACATCCCTTGCACGTAAACAATAGACGTACACGATACATCCTTTGGACGTATACTATAACGATCAACGGATATACACAATACATCCCTTGGACGTACACTATAACGATCAACGGACATACACTATATATCCCTTGGACGTACACTGTAACGATCAATGGACGTACACTAAACACCCCTTGGATGTACAACATAACGATCGATACACGTACACAAAACATCCTTTGGACGTATACTATAACGGTCTCCGAACGTTCATAAGACGTATAACTGCAGCACATTCGCACCTTCTATGGTCGATTTATATAGGCCCATAGATGTCCGTTGGATATGAGAATACCCAAAAATATACGTCTATTAGACGTCTGTTTAAATATATGGTTATTGAACGTTTTGTTCTATTAGGCCGCAGACGAAAAATATCGGTCAGTATATTATATTTTGTTTGTTTTTAATTTCTAAAACACCTAAAACTCATTTCAGAAATAAAAGAAATATGGGTTCATAAAATCAACAAACTTCATTTTCAACATTTTCTTCTAATTCTAAACCTATCTGCTTCCATTTTTTTCCATTTTCCGAATGTTTTTATAGTCTTCATGAGCCAACAACAACAAGTACAATATAAGATACTTTATAATATTTAAAATTAGCTTCTCTGTAATCGTCATTTCAAAACACAGCGGCAACGAAACTAATCGTCCATGCAGCGTTCTCGTCGTGTAAAGGCTCCATCATACCGGCGCGGAGCGTTTGCGTCGCGAAATTTCCGCAGCGAAAAATATGCTAGCGACGCGGCAGCGAGATGGAAAAGCCCACACCAAAACGCGATTTTTACGTGTATAGTAATGATTTCTTCAGAGGAAGAAGCTATACTGTTTTAAAAATGCATGTTTAAAAACTGCATAAGAAAAAAATTGTCCAGTTATTTTATTTTGCATTTATTTTTAATTTCCAAAACAACTAAAACTCATTTCAGAAATAAAAGAAAAAGAAGATATGTTTGTAAAATCAACTAAATAATGTTCTTTTTCCAAATGATTTTATAATCTTCATTAGCCAGGTCAAAGAATATAGGATGGATATTTGTTAATATTTTCAATCAACTTCTCTGTAATCGCCATTTCAGAACACAGCGGCAGCGAAACTATCTGCTCAAGCAGCGTTTTTATAGTGCAACGCTGCTCTACCACGATTATGACGGAAATCGCACTTGATCTAAACCTGTACATAAGCCGCCATGTCAATTGGTCCGGCGCGTTGACGCCGTGCTCGCGTCGGCGAAACTTCCGCGCCGGTCTATGGGCTCCTTAATATGGGTATAAAAGGACAACCAGGGATACCCCTCAAAAACCTATGATGTGTATTTTGCTAAAATATTATTTAATAATAATGTAGTAAATATTATCAAAATATATAGATAATGATAATAAAATTATTAAATGATCAAATGAAGAATTTTAACTATATAATATATTTCGGCATGACAGCTATAATTTCAACCTCGACGACAAAGCCCAAATAGAGTTTATTTTGGCTTTGTCGTCAAGTTTGAAATTATAGCTCATGGTTTAATCGATGAAGCGTTTCTGCTAACCCCTCCATATGCCAAGTCCTTATCCCTAACCATAGAATGTCTCCTAACTCTTCACAACTCCACCAAGGCACCATGGACATAATACCGACACCACCTGTGAAATACTTAGGACTGACTATCGACTATAGATTTATCTGTAAGACCGACGATACACTATGAATAAAAAGGCAGTGTAAAGATGCAATTCTCCATACAAACTGACACGAAAATATATAAGGTTATATGCAAACCTATCCTAGACTATGGACTTATATGTATGACTAACGCACGTAAAACAATAACCGACATTTTCAAAAAATTTGAAACTACATCGTTACGTGTAATAACGAAATTAAGGCTTAATATCCTCCATATCCACACAACAATCTCTTATATAGCTAGACCAAAATTCCAAATATCTTAGACATAAACAATTATTAACCAGATTTAAAGACAGAGACATTCATTTCACTCACTTTGTATAAAACACGACCTAAGACAACATAAATATTATTAAATACTTCTATTCATTTGATCATAGTGAAAATGTTACAATATTCCTACAAAATCAAGAAAATCGAAAGTAGCACATTGTATTCTTAAACAATTCCAAAATAGACCTTTAATTACAACATTGTAACATGAACAATTGTAACATAAAACGTGTAATGTATTGTTTTCGAAATTTGACTTTGAAAAGCAGGTTTAAATTTAATTTGTCACCACGAACATATTGATTTTATTTTGATTTTGCATGTAAATATTTGTAAAAATATCACAAAATAATGAAATGTGATTTCATTAACCTTTGCTTATGAAAATATCTTTTAAGAATATGACACGAATTATTTGGCACAGGTTTTGAGAATCAAAATGATTTTCTTCGAATACATTTAGTATAGTATCTGAACGTTGAGTATCTTTTTGAAGTATCTGTTAGTAATTTTTTTTTTCAATTATCTAATTCATTGGGTTTTAATACAAGAACAAAACGGATTTGAGATTTCTTTTAAATATAAAAAATTATTGATGTGGCCAGCTTTAGGAATTTTCCAATTCAAAAGTTCCATTAAAAGAAAATATGAATTGTGAACTTTGAGAGAAGAAATTAAAATTATTTCTGATAGGTATATTTTTTTTACTATATGTATACTATACTATATTTTACTATTTACGTATATTAAGATTTTTTTTTACTGTATTTTTTTTGTAAATAGATCTACAAAATTTATTGAATATAAAAAACTAGTTTTCACACTAACAAAAAGTAAAATAGTTTTTACAAACGCGGCTGCTACACCCAAATTAAATTATGTTTGTCATACAATTTTTCCGAAAAATTAATAAATTTAATAAATATCGTAATAATATTTCATTAAGAACCAAAATCGAATAATAAAATATTAATGAATTTTATGGGTTTTTAATAATCTATATTATTTCTAAAAATATGAAAATATTTACCAATGATGTATCCGAAGAGTAATCCACAAGTAATCTGTAATTGGAAGAAAGTTCCTAGAGCACCCCTTATTCTCGCTTCAGCTAGTTCTGCTATGTACGTTGGGGCGGCGACACTGATAGTTCCTATTGCAATACCAGCAAAACTTCTTGCTATGTATAACCCATAAATGCTCCCACTAAAAACATAAAAACAATAAAATAATATAAGTTATCTACATTTATATATATTTTTTTATTACGGATTCTCGAAATATTTTTGTTTTTAAAATCTGTGTTAAGAGAAGTCTAAAATTGAGCGTAGTATTCAATGTTTTGTACAAAATCTGACAATTGTTTACATTTGCGCACTTTGTATTGCATTCCTGATATGTACAGTAATACCTCGGCTTACGGTACCCCAACTTACGCGAACCCGAAATTACGATTTTCAAATCTCATCGAATCGTCTTTTGTTGGAGCGTCACATAATTATATAATAATTTAATAATTAATATTTAAATTAATAATTATAATTTTTAATTATCGATTCTAGATTTACTGCCCCCACACTATTGGGAACTGACATGGTGGTCACTCCATGTCAATTAAAATATTTTCGACTTAAATTCGACTATTATTATTAACTATTACTTTCCGTTTTTTTAGGTAATAATTTTTTTGTCGATGTTTTGGGTTTGAGAGGTTGAAACTTACACAAGATACAATCAAGAAGTAGGAACTAAATTTCTATTTAAATCAATTAACAGAAATAACATTGCTTCAACCTTTATTACTATATAAATGGACGACACCCAAAAAAACTCAACAAAAACGCTTAAAAATGCGTACGTTCTTCACAAAACCTCGAGGCAGAATGCATGCGCTGCCACCGCAGCCAGTGATATCAACTCAAAACAATGTTGCCAAATAAAACAACTACCAATCCACACTCCACAACAAAATAATACTACAAATATAAAAATAAAATATTAAACAAACACATGACAGGCAATGCCCAACAGCGTCTCAACATGCCGGCCCGCTTTGAACGATCCGTTCAAAAAGAAATAAGAAAACAAAGACAAAGTTTATATAGAACTGCTTCTAACTGATTTGAACACTTCGGACACAATACATAGGTTCATCTTTAATTGTTTTATAAGCTGTCTATAGGTAGAGGAGACTTTATACTTCGCTTGTATAAACCGCTTGAGGTTTTCATTGTCACGGTTCGAATTGTTCCATCTAGACCCGGGTGCGTATCCGCAATTCTAGCCAGCCTCGTTCATAAGTACAATGAACCCAATTTTGATATCATTTGCGTTACCCTTGTGTCATTTCTTGCGAACAGTTAACTCGTGTAGATATTCCTTGCTCCAGCGTGTCCAGATATGCTGCTTCATTTGTTGTACATGTTGCCAGGACGACAATCTACCCGCGGGTGAATCTACAAAGTAGGCAGCAGGTAGGTTTGTTATTGCGTCACCAATTAGGAAGTAACCTGGAGTGCGGACGTTGAAGTCATTGGGATCCGAGGACAGGGGGTTAATGGTCTGGAATTTAAAATGCCTTCAATTTCGATTACATATATTAAAAAATCTTCAAATGTTAAGAGTGTGTTACCGATAACACGAATGACATGATGCTTAAAGGACTTTACAGCTTCTTCCCATAATCCTCCGAAATGAGGAGAGCGGGGAGGAATAAAATGCCATATAATATGCTGCTCAGTTAAAGCATTGACTATCTGTGACGTGTGACTTTCAGTGTTTAAAAACTTGTTTATTTCATCTAATTCTTGTTTCGCTCCTAAAAAGTTTATGGCGTTGTCAGAATGAATGTTCGTAGGTTTTCCCCTGCGTACAAAAAATCTGCGTAAAGCAGCCAAAATGCATCTGCAGTTAAATCTTGAACCAGTTCAATATAAATCGCCTTAGTAGCAAAACAAACAAAAATTGACACATAGATTTTCTTGCTATTACGGTTTCTATGGCGTTTTTCTTTAATATAAAATGGACCGCAAAAATATACACCAGTCTGAAGGAAAGGACGTTCATTAGTCAAACGGCCTTTGGGAAGATTTCCCATAATATAATCTGGTAAAATCGGATTAGCGCGGAAACAAAGAACACAATTGTGTATTACAGCCTTTACTAAGTTTTTACCGTTGACAATCCAATAGAGCTGACGAATCGAATTAAGAGTAGTCAGGTTTATTGGCAATATGCGTCTCTCGTATTATTAAAGTGGTTATATGATGCTTAGCTGGCAATAAGACCGGGTGTTTCTGATTATAAATAAAATCCGATAGCTTTAAACGTCCGCCTACTCTAAGTACACCTGATGCGTCCAAAAACGGCGAGAGCTGTGATCATTTTACAGAATAGGGCTTATTTGACTGAAGAATGTCTATTTCTCTAGCGAAACCTACATGTTGAATTATTTTGATTAGTAGTAACAAACCGTACAACCTATGCTACAATGCGTTTAAATTTTTTGAAGGAAGAGTAATGAGCAAAATCTATAATCGGCGGTTTATCGAGAAGACACGAGAGAGCGAATATTTCCCTTTTTTCGGGAATTTCGATTGGTGTTAAATTAAGTCTTGGCCAAGTTTCCTTTGGCATTTTCAGCCAAACGGGACCATTAAACCACATTTTATTTAAGTTGCGATGGCAATAATCCACGAAATATTATATCTGCTGGATTTCCGTTTGTTTTAACATGTTGCCATTTTTCATCCCAATCTAATTTAATCTGCCTTAAAATCTGCATTAAAATTTTTAACTTGCGCTTAAACCTTTAATAATTTCTGCCTCATTCGAAGCCCATTTTCGTAAATTAATACCTGCGCTTTGAGTGGCAGCTATAATTTTATCACGGGTCTTTATCTCCTCCACTACTGTCTCCGAGCCTGAAAGAAGGTAGTCGTCCACATAAAAATCTTAAAGTAAAATACGAGCTGCTATAGGCAACTCCTTTTCCACATTCTTTGCTAACTGCTGTAACCCTCTAGTCGCTTAATACATGCTTGATTTATAACCATAAGTTACTGTTTCTAAGGTATATATTTTTATATTTTCGGATTTTGAAGACCGTCATAAAATCTTTTGATATACCTTATCATCATTGTTATCATCAACGTTTGTCCGTACATTTTTTCTGCGTCTGCCGTTATTACATAATTATGTGTGCGAAAACGTAAAGTTATCGACAGCAAAGTATCTTGGACCATAGGACCATTCATTAGGACATCGTTAAGCGAATAGCCCATTGTAGTTTTCGCAGACGCGTCAAAAACTACGCGTAGCTTTGTTGTTGCACCCGCATCCTTAAATACAGGATGATGTGGTAAATAATAACCGATATCAATATTGTCATTCTTGTGCAATGACATATGTCCCAACCTTTTATATTCTTCCATAAATAAACAATAATGTTTCCATTGTTCAGGTTTTCGTTCAAAGGAACGTTCTAACGACAGAAACCGTCTATACGCATTATAATAAGATTTTCCCAATTTTGATTTGTTTTCGTTAAATGGAAGCTTAACTGTATATCTATCCGTTTTTACATCTCTCGTGGTCGTCTCTGCAAAATGTCTTTCACAGTTTTGCTCCTCGGGGAACAACAGATTTTCGAAGGGACCGTTTTAGATTTCCCAAAATTTAGTTAAATCGCGGTTGAGATTGTCGATAGATTACTGATGAGATGCCCTTGTCGCGATTGATTGTACACTCTACCTGATATAACCCAACCAAATTTCGTTTTTTGTAAGGTAGCTGTCGGATTTTCAATTGGGATTTGGCCAACACCAAGCAGATTGTAAAATACTTCCGCGCCTAATAACGCGTCCATTTCGCCTGGCTTATCAAACTGCGGGTCAGCTAATTTTATATTTCGAGGAATAGTGAATTGCCGTTTGTGTATAGGCGCGGCTGGTAATCTACTTGTGATTCTAGGCACGATTATAAAGTTAAACTCTTCCGAATAATCGCTAGTTTTCGAAGAGATTTTTGCGCTTGTGGAATTATTAATTTTCGTTTTCATTTGAAAAATACCCATAACTGGTATGTCAATTTGACATGGGTGTAGACCCAACCTTGCCCAACAAAATGGGATTCAGAACCTGAGACTAACCAAACGCGCGCTGTATGCCAACTTACGGTGTTGTCAGCAATGTTGAACTAGCGGTTGACAGGAAAACTTGCGACTCTATGTTCGCGAAGTGTGCCTGAATCATAGTTTCCTGTTCGCGATGAAGCAGGGTGTGATGTCTTTTATCGCATTTTTTACAATTCCTGAGCGATTGGCAATTCTTCACTGAATGATTTCGTCTGAGACAATTCATACATTATTTCGCATTTTTTATGACCTATGTTCTGTTGGATTTGAACTTGCAAGCCTTTCACAACCATCCGCATAATGCATACCTTTACATAAATAACAAGAGAACGCGCGGTTCTCATTGACTGTAGCAGTTAGACTGTTTTGCTATTTTTTATTTAATATCGGTCGAAAGGAATTTTGATTTGAACCCGGCGATTCCGAAATTTCTTCTAAGACCTTTTGCCTTTCCCGTAGGAAATCTAAAATATCATCCATTGTTGGAAATGGATTATTAGAGCAATGCTCCTTCCATTTAAGCAAAGAATGATTGTCTAACTTTAGTCACCACGGCATATACCAGAAACGCTTTCAGGAATAGTTTGTTTAAGGCTTGTAAAGCGCGGTAGTTTTTTGTAGCGTTGTCGAGCAGTTCTCTAAGGGAATTTCCGGTAGCCTTAGCGACTGACTTCAACTCAAAAATAGCCCGTATACGTTTATTCATGGCGGCTAAAGGGTCATTAAATTTTTTTATCTAATACCGACATTGCAGTCGTGTAGTTATTATCGGTTGTTTCAAATATATCTATCATATCTAACGACCTGCCGGACAAGCACGATTGTAAATATGCAAGCCTTTCCGAATCACGAAGCGCGGGATTGTCGTGAATCGCAGCCTTAAAGGAATCATAAAAACTGGGCCCGTTGTTTTTTTCACGATTCGCTCGTTTGTTAAAACTTGGTAAAACCAATGATGGCATTCGTATATGCGATCTATCTATATTTATACGAGTATGCGAAAATTCATCTTCACGCGGCGCATGAAAAACAACTATCGTATTATTTTCAGCGATTAAATTGTTCGTTACAGACAGTTCGGATTCTCCACCAACTTGTGTAGTCCCGAATTCTTGCGTTTTCATATTACTTATCGCGGCGGTTACCATTTCGGCTTTTTTAATCAAATCTTCGGCTCTAAAATTATATTTATAAAAATCTTCCGTTTAACCTTCCCGTTCCTCTAGTTGCGATTCAAATATTGAATCGTCATATAAAAAATGAGCGTTCTCTAACGAGTATAGAAATAGGTTTTGATTCATCTTGAGTCGACATATCGATACTTCCAAATTAAAAGATTGTAACTGACATTTTGACCATTTTCGTTTTTTAATGCTTTCAGAATAAGTAGATCGTAATGTTTAATTCATATTAATCGAATTGCTTATTTTTTTTGTACTAATAGTAGAAAAATCAAAATATTTTCTCATTACAAACCTTATACCTTTGAACGTAGAAAACACGGTAAAGTACTATACAATCTCAAGTTTGATTTATTTTTAATTGTATAATACTTTACAATGGATATATTGCTCGTGTTTTCCTTAAAAACGATTGTATATCATGTTACGATGATAGGGCGCTGATAATATAAGACACTACTAAAATTGTAAGCGCACTTACAAGTTTTTTTATTCGAATTTTCAGCACCTTTTGGTAGTTATAATGTATTTATCTGGTACAATTTTTTGTCGCATGCTAGATGCAATGTTGTTAAGCTACCTACTGTAATAAATGTTGTTAGTGAAAGTAAAACTAAAAGTACCTTTTTTGGATGTGATTGAAACAAAAATTAGTCAAAATGTCTAGAGCCCAAACAATTTTAGAATTAGTAAAGAAGAAGGGTATGTCAATGTTTATTTAAAGCATGTTTTTACCATTTTTGTAGAACCAGATATTTCACAAAATAATTGTAAAGATGGAGTGAAAAGCTGAACGAGTAATCCATCAAAAAACTTTAGAAACAATTAATAACGAGTTACGTAGCACTAATAGCAACAATGAAATCCCAAAGGATAACAATTACTTGTGTTATTATTTACCACCGAAACAAAATAATATTATTTGTGAAATTAACTCAATATCAGATACAGAAGTTAGGGAAGAACATACAAATAATAATTGGAGTAAATTAAGTCTCCAAAACACAATAAGTCCTATAGAAATGGGCCCACCTTATCAAATGTTAGACGCGGAAATAGTTATGGAAGAAGTTACCAGTAAGAGTTCCAATGATTTACGTCTTCAAAACAGCAGCCTTACAGAAATGGGCCCATCTAATAACAGCTCTCCCAATGAAAACGACGTATCAGAATGTGAACAAAGCAACTCCGACGTTGAATCAGATTCTATATCATTCATTAGACGCATGGAGCCCATTGACCATTGCAAACTAAATAAAATGAAATTAACTTTTCTGCAAATAATACAACAAAAAATACAGACGGCTTAAAGAAGAAGCGAGAAGTTTTACCGAGGCAAGATAACACGAAAACGAAGAAATGGAATCCATCTACCTGGAAGATAAATGTTCAAAAGCGAAAATACGAGGTGGTCGAGAATAGGTACACTAATAAAAGCGGTAAAGTCGTAAAAGAGAAGGAAATTATCCTGGTTGTAGAAACAATTGTAGAAAATAACGTAATTCTGAGTTCAACGAAGAGCAACGACTCCATATATTCCAAAATGTTTGGAGTATGGCTAATTGTAATAGGCAATCTGCATTTGTTGGAGGTTGTGTATGGCGTATTCCTATGAAAAGAATTGCTCTTAAAGAAAATGATGAAGTGTCTCAAAGACGTTCAAGTTTGTCTTACAGTTTACCAAAGAGCGCTTTAGAAAAACTAGGGGTGTGCAAAACAATGTTTCTAAATACATTAAGCATAACGGATATGTGGGTGATGACTGCATTAAGGTAGATGGATAACTCTGCTACTGGCACAGTGTCACCTGATAAAAGAGGGACGCACAGCAACAGAACTTACATAATTCCAGAGACAGTTAAACAATTAAAACAACAGTTAAAAATTTATATTTTACTCAGATAATTGCGTTGGGCAAAATAAAATAAAAGTTTTGGTCAACATGTACTCATATGTCGCTAAGCGTTATGAAATTTCCATTGTCCATAGATATCTTGAACAAGGACACACGCAGAACGAAAATGACAGTGTTCAGGCTCTCATTGAAAAAAACTAACGTCATGTGGATTCATTCACACCAGATCAATTCATCATGCTTGTTAAAATGGCAAAAGTAGATGGAAAACCATATAACGTTAAAGTACTGAGCCAGGACGATATTTTTGATTTCAAGAAAATTAGCATCAACAGTTTTAAGAATTTCATTTCGAAGAACACTAACGGAGCAAAAATTTCTTGGAACAATTTAACTGAAATAATTGTGGGTGCAGAAAATCCTGAACCAGTTTCTTATAAATATGAATTGGACGAAGATCTATACTTTATTAACTTAAATCAAGCGAAGAAGACCAGAACATCATTGTCTTCGGTTCTCCAAAATGAAAATGTATTACTTAAAAGCTATAAACAATCCATTGCCACTGCAAAAAAAAAATAACTTTTGCAGTATCTGAAAAACAAATTACCGGAAACTTACAGATACTTTTATGAATCTCTTTGTTGCAATAATGAAAAAGCAAGTGATGTTGAATCTGAATAAATAATTTTTGGAATAATTAGAATAGTTTGAGCTATGAAAAAACCTATGTTATAAATATTTTTTAAATTTTAATTTTATTGTTTGCGTTAATAAAATAAATTATTTGAAAAACACGTTTTAGAATAATATTTTTATTCTCTATAATATATGATATAATATACCTAACGTAATTAAAAAATAACGAGCATAATTATTTTTACAGTATTATAAAAAAATATTTTTTTTTAAGACACAAAATGGACTTTACAATTTTATTTTTGGGATCGCAAGCTGAGTTTAGAATCGTATCGTCCATTACAATTTTTAGTATTTAAACGCAAAATCATCGTAAGTGCACTTACAATGTTTTTAGCTAATAAAGTGGAAATAATCAAAATTGTAACAAACTTTAAAATAAAGAAAATAAAAAGAAACGCCATAAAGCAACATTGATATCTTTATATTAGCTCCGTAAATCATACTGGCATTAAATTTTACATATATTTTTAGTTCTGTCGAATGATATTGAGGAATGAAACACTCAGAATTTTTCAAAAACTTCTCCTGTAAAGTGAGCATTTTGCAGTTACAATGTTTTAATTTGGAAGTACCGATATTTAATTAACTTAATATATGATAATCGAAATTGATAGAAAAAAAGGATAAAGTATATATATTCAAATAGAGGATTAGCGACTTAAATAACAGTTACATACGACCTTGCAGATACCCCTCCGCGGTGGATTGATATCCCGTTCATTCTCAATATATCGGGTTGATGGATTCGTTTTTATCATCGTCTTCAATTTATGGAATTTTTCTCTATGCTGCGACTTAGTTGATTAGCCTCGATGACTGGTTTTTCCAACGTCTAAAAATTGTTTTAGGTTTCCATTTTTATTGCTGATATCGGGTTCGAAGGACCATGTTTTGGGTTTGAGAGTTTCAAACTTACACAAGATAAAATCAAGGAGCAGGAACTCAATTTCTCTTTAAATTAATATACTGAAATAACATTGCTTTAAAGTTTATTACTATATAAATGGACACCAAAAAAAAAAAACAACAAAAATGCTTAAAAATGCGTACGTTCTTCACAAAACCTCGAGGCAGAATGCATGCGCTACCACCGCAGCCAGTGATGCCAACTCAAAACAATGTTGCCAAATGAAACTACCAATCCACACTCCAAACAAAATTATACTACAAATATAAAAATAACATATTTAATGCCCAACAGCGTCTCAACAGTGGACGTAGTTTTCAGCAATATTTCTCTAAATTTTTCCACCAATAATATAATGAAAAGTGTTCTCTGCAGCCCACAAAACAGCACAGTAAGAGTCAGTCCTCCCAGATACATTTGACCGATAACTGCGTCAATCTCATTGTCAGTTAAATTCAGTGTAGCTTTTAACTCGTCAAATAATTCATACTACCTGCTTAAGTTGCCCCCATATCTACGGGAACTTGAAAGACTACCAAATGTTATCCAAACGATGTAGAACTGCTGATTCTTCGGTATCAAACAAGAAAAAAAAACTTTTTCTTTTGAATCTAAACTATTATTAAAGATTTTGATTCAAAAATAAAAAATTTTGAATTTGTGAAGAAATTTGATTCACCGGAATACGGTCAGAACAGTTATAAAGGGCAAAGAAAAAAATCTCGAAGCTGTGAAAAGTGCTAACTAAATCTCTACACTCAACCATCGTTCGTAAAAATCACGGTATTACAGCCGATTCTCATATTCGCGACACTCAGCTACGCGATGTCGCCCGACATCGCCTGTCAAATAATGATTACATTGTTTTAAATGGGCACGTTCTCACTATGGCTACGCGACAGCTGCTACAAGTCGCTATGTCGCACGCTGTCGCTGAGATTATTTCGTGAGCATTCTTTTACATTTTGTCTCTCGACGTTTGACCAGTCTGTTTGTGATTTTAATGGCGGATTGTGTAAAAAATGGCGTGTTTTAATAAATGATTGTAATGGACGACGACAATGCAGAGGAATTGTTAGCTCTTGTGGCTGATTATGTTGAACTATATGACTTACAAAATAAAAATTACAGTAACTAACAAAGGAAAGATCAAATTTCGAAAGAAATTTCTTTAAAATTAAATGATACTCGCAAGTAGAGACTGTTGTAATTGTTTGAAGAGAGTATAGAATTCTCATTCTACTAGTCTTGACCTTTTCTTTTAATTTCTGATTTTCATAACAAATGGCTACAACGAAAAAGTCATCTGCACTTGACGAACTTGACATTTTGAAAATATAACTTAACCTTAAAATGTAGAGAAATTGCAGATTTGACAGCAAAGAACTTGCAGCAAATAATCGAGTAGCTGGGTATCAAATATATGAGAATACCTAGCAGCGACGCGACAATTCGCGACAGTTCATCGCGCGTCATCGCGTAATTGAGTGCCGCGTATATGCGAATCGGCCTTAATCGCCGAGTAATTGGCATAGCATTGCAGAAATGGACAGGTTTTTTAAAAACCTTACTATCCGGAGAAATTAAAAGTTGTGATTGATGCATAATTTGATGCATGATTTATGTTTTTGAAAATGCATAAATGAACTTTTATTGCATGTGAAGAGAAAACCTTTTCAGGTTTTAAGACCACCAGAGATTGAAGGACAGTCATGGTTGGCACTAATGCAGCTGCTGATTGTAAGTTAAAACCTCTCTTAATTTATCTCTCAAAAAATCCACGAGCATTAAAAAATAAATCTAAATCTGGCTTGCCTGCGATTTGGAAGTCTAATCGGAAAGCTTGGATAATAGTTTCCCTTTTTGAGGACTGCTTTGGTTATCATTTTATACCTGAAGTCGAAAGTTATTGTCAATCAATCCAAATTCCATCTAAAGTGATGCTAATCATCGACAACAATATCAGGACATTCTACTTCAACTTTAACTACTTTTGACCCACGTGTGAAAGTTGAATTTTTGGCCAATAATACAACCACCTTGCTTTCGTCATTAAAACATTCAATGCTCATTACACGAGACGATCATTTGCACATCTGCCTGAAACTATGACACAAAACAACGAGCTCTCTGTTAAAAACTTTTCGAAACAATTCAATGTTTTAGATGCACTTACCGGGCAGTTGCGTGGGGAACTAGAACCAAGCTGGTCTCTAAGAGAAAGCGGCTTAAGAATGTCGAAAAGACTGGCGTGTGTCTGCATCACAGGAGCGATGGGGTGATGTCCGATAGCAGCAATGGAACTGCTGCTGGATTTGACTCCGTTGCACCTTGTCGTGAAGGAGGCCGCCATATCGGCGATCGTAAGGTTCAGCAAGGAGCGAATAGGCAGAGGTAAAATAATCGGGAGCAGAGACCGGATCAGCCACGCTCCCAAAATGCCCTTGCTGAAAGTAAATGGAACACAGCAATGTGTAGTAGTAAAGCCGACTGGAGCGGCGAATCCTCAGTATACCACACTGAGCAGAATGCTATCAAGTGGTGTACGGATGGTTCGAAGACAAAGGAAGATACTAGTGCAGCAGGGTTTGAACCTCTACCAAATACTTTGAATCCATGGGAATATTCTCAAGTATCTTCCAAGCTGGGATACATGGAATCGAAATATGTGCCAAATTTAACCTGGACAGGAACTATCGCAAAAAACGAATTACTATCCTGTCAGCTAGCCAAGCAGCCATCAATACACAGAAGAATTGAAGTCCTTGCATCCCATCCAAATCCTAAAATTCATAAAGGAATCAGGACTAGAGGAGGCGCTCTAAATTGGTAAGTATTACTAACCTTTAGAGGTAGAGGGTGGTGTACAATAGATCTATGAAGGCCGCAGTACAGGCACCACCAAATCTACAATCTACATCTAGATGCAGTGAAAATCATTGAACAATCTTGCAATGAAACTTAACAAAAACTTTAATTAGCGTCTGAAAAAAACTGTGTCGTTTTTTTCATCACTGACACTCGGGTGGAGCCGGTGCCATAGTTTCATGAAATTGATAATTTTATTGAAGAATTTGTCGATTTAGCCGGGCAAATAAATTTAGAAGTGGATAGTGATGACGTTCAAGAACTTCTGGAATCTCACAAATAGGAGCTGACAATTGCTGGGCTCATAGAAATGCATGAGCAAAAGAAAGTCCTCGAAGAGCTTGATTGTTTAGATTCAGTTCAACCAAAAGATGAATGAGGATTGGAAACTTGAATGAAGACCACAGTTCAATTGAAAATGGGTTATAAATTTTAGGAAACATAGACTACAATAAAGATTGCATATCTTATACGAAACAAGGAATAAAGTAAAAAAATACAAATTATTAGAATTCGACGAACCTTTTTTATGAAGCTTTTTACATGAAAATAACTTCGGTAGGCAATTTTATTTGTAAATTATACCACGAATTTCGCGAATTCTAGTTACGCGGTCTACCTCGCCCAGTCCTCAATCTTCTTATAGTAGGAACGACTCGAAAGTACCTCAACATGGTCAAATATAGGTGTTTTTACGGTTTGATCCTAACTTTATTTCATATATAAAGATTATTTATCTACTCACACACCAAAACACATTAATAAATACATTATTGTATGTGAAGGATGTCTTTGTTATAATTGTGTGTAAGAGTATCCAAAATCGTGCGTAAAATCAAATGGGGTTTCATTATTCAACGTTTTCTGTTTGTTTTTACTATCCTCTCTCCTCTAGAGACAACTACTCGTGTCACTAAACAAAAAAACATAGTGAGACATAGTGAAAATAAATTTTCTGACGTATATTAAAATTGAATAAATTTTTCTTATTTTGAATCAAGAATCTCGGCCTCCTAGTCTGGATTTATCTGGCTTTAATATAACTTAACTTAACCATAATCTAATCTAGATTTAATATAGATGAACCTAGATTACATCCACAACGAGCAAATAGTGTTCCCGACAATATGCGTTTTTACTAGTTAGAAATTTTTTCCACGATGGCGCTGAACGTTCTAACCTTATTGTGTCAGTGATTTATATAGTGATTTTGAAGTATGTTGTCTGTCAAAATTACAATTTTTAATATTATCAACAGTATTACAACAGTATTTTATTATGCTTCGTAGATAAAATAATGTATGACACATGTGTGTGAAAGGCTTTTGTGCACTCATTGCGATTAAACTTCGCAACTCATGCACAAAAGCCCTTCTTCACACACTTGTATCATAAACTACTAATTTAGGTTTCTGTAATTTAAAATAAATTCTATGTCATAATATTTACGATTTTCAGAATTTTGGATAAACACATTTTGTCAATCCTACTTTAAATAGTTAATAGTGTATTTTTCATTATTAGATTAATCATTTATTCCTAAATCAAATAATTTAAAGATAATTAAGAAAAAGCAATTATTAATGTTAGATAAATATGAAACATAATCTTATATTAAAAATAATCTATAATACACTTTTTGTCTAATTTTTGATAATTTTCACAAAAAATTATTCGAATATTTGTACATAAAATATACATGTTTCTACTTCCTATTAAATATTTGCTAACCTAATAAAAATAAAACGTCTTTGGTGATAATAATTCGCTTTGGAAATACTTTTCCGTTCTGTCTCCTTTCATCTGGATAATGGCTATGCTCAATTTAACATTCATTTCACCTAGTTGAATCCAGTCGGGGCATTCTTTTCTTCTTCTTTGTATTAAATTTCTTAAGTATTCTATCTTAAAATGTTTCCTACAAAGACTATATTCATTGTCGAATGAAATAAATTTTCAGTTAAGCATTTTATAGTTATACCATTTAAAAACGAATCTTTTTATAGAAAATTATTGACTTATTTTCGTTATTGAATTATTCTTCGCTCTATTGAAGATCAGGAATATAATATTAGAAACTCAACTTCTCTTCTATTAAATTTTATACTAAATATTAATATTACAATTGCCCAATTTTATGAATTTTAAAACATTTTTAGAAAGTTTAAGGCACAATTGTATATAACTATGCAATAAATGAAATTACTCGTGATTATATAAAAAAAATATGTCGCAATGTTTCAATTTCTACTTTAAGAAATGAAAATTCAATACCGGTATATATTTTGATTTTCTTGTAACATTCTTTGTAATGTATATCTAAAATATTTCCATACCAATAAGCAATAATAATCCATGAGGCAAATAAAGGAAAAGCTGTGATTTGCAATGTTCTTTTGGGTCCAACTCGGGATGTGAATATACCAGCTGGCACAGCACCTAAGAAGGCTCCCAGCATTAATAAAGCGCCGATCCAAGAACCCTCTTCTTCAGTAATTGGAATTTTTGCTCCCGCAGAGGTTAACATAGGGAGAGCAGCTGATGTCCACGATAAGCATGTTCCCATAGAAAACGCACTTATTGTAGCTATAATTTTAAAATACCAACACCATAACACTTTAGTTTTGTTAAGTAAACAAACCTAAAAAAACAGCCAAATATTGAGGATATTTATCACTTTGTGCGCCTTTGTGACATGTAGTTAAAGCTGTACGGGAATCTACACGTGAATCAGTCTGCGTCATTTTTATTTGCTATCAAATTTGCATGTTCAAGACTAATTTGTACTAAACCTACATAGTTTGTGGAATGTGTATATATAACTGCCGGCCAATATGTTTCCGGATATGTTTCCGACGGATGAAGTAGAAGATTGGGTATCATTTGATGGATGGATAACTAAATTTTAATGATGGTCTAGAATTCTAGAAAAACGAAACAAAGAAATAGATTGCATGGAAACTCTATGCTGATAAGAGTAAAATCATATATGAATGACGGAAACAATGTAAATTTAAGTAAAGTCTATACAGAGTGGTTAAAACTAAAATACAGGAGAGAGAAGTATAAAATAAAAGCAATTAAAAAATATATAATCCATAATTCTAAAATTGTTCAATAATATGTAATTGTGAATTGTTGTTCTTGTTTATTTGTTCTGCAAATGTGTTAATTGAAAAATTTACACCAGTCAACGTAAGTATTAAATTTTCTTATTTTCCATTTGAATGGAAAACCACAGTAATTAGCTAAATTCTGTCTTCACGAGCTAATGATTTTACTTGATTATAGAGTAGTTTTTTCATGTCAATGCGTATAAGTCGGTAAAAAATTTAGCTGAATATTAATTATTATTGTATTTTTTGTCTTCCGGGTATTCTTAGCGCCCCTGACCTGTGTCTTGTAAGAACCGCTACCTTGGTTGGAGACTTGCAGGTCACCGGAGACTCGGGGCCCTTTCTGGTTTCTTCTTATCATATCACCTTCATATGTAGGATTAAAACTCCACGCTTCTTACTGCTGCGGGTTGGCGAGTGTTAGTTTCAGCCGCTTCTGACATGAAGAACAGACGCTGTCTGTAGCCGCCCATTCTGGGTCAGACGCTACGTGGGAATCTTCTTAGCTTCGCCTTTGTCACTTCGAGACCTTACCGGCATGGGTGGCCCTACCAGTAGCTACGCTACCGCCGGCATCGCTGTCTGGACATAACGTTCAGTAACCTTATGTCCATCCCTCTCACCAACGAGAAGGTGATGATTCCCCTAGAAAGAATGTCAAATATGGACATTAACAAAACTAACAATGACCAAAATGGGCGTAACCCAAAGATCCATGGAAAGACAAATACTGGGAATAGCGTTGAGGGACAGAAAAATCAACGAATGGATCAGAAACACTACGAAAATCAGAGATGTGATCGAAACTATTGTCACTCAAAAATTGAACTATGCCGGACACATATACAAATGTACGGACGCGAGATGGAATAACAGACTGTTGCACTGGAGACCAAATCTATGAGGACGAAATAGAGGACGACCATTGATGCGCTGGACGAACGACATGAAATTAACAACAGCGTTTAATTGGATAAGAGAAGTGCAAGAAAGAAAGAGATGGTGCCATATGAGGGACGCCTATGTTCAAGAATGGACTGTGTAGTGAGGCGATTGAGATTGAGATGGTATTTTTTTTATTATATGCGTTTTTTTAATTGCCGCACACATTTTTTTTAGTTTGAAAAAATGCACAAACTTAAAAAAGTACGCACACAAGTCACAAAAAATTAGAAGGAACACTGCTTAAGAGGCCTTGAAATTAAAAATATAGATATTTAGGACATATAACATTAATTTAAATATCACAAAAGAGACGAGGGAGACCAAGAAAATCATGGGAAAAAGAGGCTTACAGGTGATTGAAGCAAAGAAGATGGCGAAGGAATACATGGAAGGAATTATATATATATATATATATATATATATATATATATATATATATTATATATATATATATATTACATATATGTATATATATATATATATATATATATAAATATTACATTTTATAATCAAATGGTTAATTTTTTTATACAAAATAAAGTTTCATGTTTTCACTTTAGATGAGTCAAAACATAATTCTTAAGACTGAATTTGACTAAAGAACAAAACTAATATTAACCTAATATAAAACCGACCCTTAAGTATAATCAAAAAAGTAAAATAAGTATAATAATTTAAGGGTATATCAATTAACCCGGAATACTAACCTGGGTATATAGCGTCCTTGAAATTGAGCTGGTGCTCATTTTCTCGCCGTCTTTGTCCTTTTATATTGGTGTTTTTTCAGTTATTTCTGTTCGTTGACGTGGTGGTTGTGGTTTCGCTCGATTTTATTTTTGTATTCAGTCTTTGTTGGTGCTGTCCTTTTGGTTCTGGGTACTCCACTGGGCTGTAATAATAGCCTTTCCTTGTAGTTTCTTTTAAATAAGCATGAGTCAAAATGATGCACGAAAAGGAATTCAGGAAATACACCGTACAATTTTGGTTGTAACTTGTAATATTAATCGGAAAGGTGGAATTGCATACTATACATTTTAAAAGCAAAACCTGGTACCAAGACATTTTCTAATGAACAACAGTTTTAAAAAGACAACATAAATAAAACATTTCTTTCTATAAATTCTAGATAAATTTGAAGTGATTATAATGAAAAAGGTCTCCAAAAGGAATATTAAAAGGGAACATATATGAGTTGTAACACAAAAAGTTGTAACACAAATTAATATAAACCTGACTAAGGGAATTAAAA
Source organism: Phosphuga atrata (assembly GCA_944588485.1). Taxonomy (NCBI): domain Eukaryota; kingdom Metazoa; phylum Arthropoda; class Insecta; order Coleoptera; family Silphidae; genus Phosphuga; species Phosphuga atrata. Next base: position 33,278,376 of record OX155898.1, read on the forward strand.
ACGGCATTTCATTGATAACCACACAATAAACGTCCACAATATAACTAATAGAAAGTGCATCTTATAACTAGCCTTATGTGTCAGAGGCGTAACTGAATGGATGAAGATCGGGGTATTCACAAATGGGATTCACAAATGGGAGAGAATAAAACATTGTAGAGAAGAGAATTAACCACAGGTGGTCAATACATAAAAATCAGAACTCTGTTTTGATTTTTTTTCTCCATGTTATAAGCTAGCAAAATTTTTACATCATGTAGTGATGACATCCCTTATCACAAAATTCGAGTTTTCAATCAAGAATTCTTTTGGATTGGTTAAGTTCATTCATGGAGTAAAAAATACCGGATGATGTATTAAATTATAAATAACCGCATGTTTATATTTTAATGTCATTAAAGGTAGTGTCTATCTTTGCTAACATTCCTAAACAACTGGTACTAGATATAATCAATGATCACTGGCATGAAAAAAAACCAAACTCTCAAGCTTGATCGAAATTCCAAAAAGTATACTTGTAAAGTTGATACAGTTTTGTTTTGATTAGAGCTACTTCCAGTTCAATGGGTCATTCTACCAACAACTTGGTGGCTCCAGTACGGAAAACCCAGCGAGTCCCGTATTAGCGAACATAGTAATGAACTATTTACTGAGGAAGATAACTAGTTTTCTGCCGTTTCCATTTCCTTTTTTAAAGGTGTATGTGGATGATACATGCACAGCGATACCCAAAGATAAAGTGAACTTAGTACTGGACATCTTCAACAGCATTAATGAGAAGATTCAGTTCACGGTAGAAGTTGGGATAATAAGGAGTTACCTTTCTTAGACGAAATGACTATAAGGAATAAAGATGGTTTGCTATAAACTTACTGGTATGTAAAACCAAATGGCTCAGGTAAATGTCTAAATTATTATTCTAACCATCTTCTAAACCAGAAGATTAGCATCATTAAAGGTTTTGTATCTAGATCTTTATCGTTAAGCAGTAAACAGCTCCATGCTGATAATTTAGTTAGAGTTGAAAGTTTGTTAAAAAACAATAACTATTCTGCTGGCCTCATTCACACCATATTTAATAGTTATAATTTAGATAAAAATAGAAATCAGATAAATAATAATAGACAAGAGATCAAGAAGTTTATTAGGTTTCATTTTATTAACCCATTATCAAATAAATTAAATAAATATTTTAATAAAACAAATAAAAAATTATAATTTAGTTAAAGTGATTAAAATCTATACGAAATTGGAAGGATAAAGTGGATACATTAGATCAGTCTAATTTGATCTATAAAATACCATGTGAATATAATAAATATGAATATATAGGACAAACTACACAAAAACAAAAGAAAATACTAGATCAGCATAAAAACGACTACAAACCGATTATTATACATAAAAGACAGCTCCACAACTCCACGGATTTGGCTGAACACCATTTCCAAACTAGTCACAATTTTAATTTTGACTTAACAACTATTTTAGATTTAGAAGATAATTGGTTCAAGAGAAATATTAGTGAAATGGTTTATATAAAAAGAAATAATACAATTTACTTTGTATTATACCTACAATATTTCGGAAATATATTAAACTGTGAACTTGTATGATTGAGGATTTTATAATTAATAGATTTATATGTTTTTTTAATTTTATGTTTATTTGTTTTTATATATTATGTAAACAGAGGTTGTAATTTATATTTATATTTTGTAGTTGTTGAGAAATCCTAATAAAAGGACGAAACGTTTAACAAGTAAATTCAAAACCGAGTTCTGATTTCTATGTCTGTGTCCTGACTACCTGTGAGTAATTTTCTTATTATTTATTAATTTAAACTAGACGTGATTCAGTATATCTATTGTAGAGAAGGTGAATCTCAAGTTAGTGTTCTGTAGGACTCAAGTGTTATTGGGTTAAGCATATTTCAAGATTTGGAATTATAAGCTGAAGATATTTTAATTAACTAATGAACAAAAAATAATAATAAACTTCACCGGTGATGAACAAGAACTTGTCTGAACTGATATCGCCAATGTGAGGTTAGATGTATTCTTCGGCAAATATTGAGAACTTTGGGATATAATTTTTGCGAAGTGTCCACTGGCAATAACATTTGGGGAAGTTGACTTGCGCAAGCGACTTCCAATGTGTAAACGTGAAAGTGGACCTTTGCAAGTTTTAGTGACTTGCCAAACTTGCTGCAAGTCCCACGTGTTGCAGCAAGCGTGCGTCTTTATTTTGTTCACACAAAAAAATGGAAGTTTTTAGGACAAGTTCAATTTTTTTAAGCTGGAAATTATATGCTGCTATTTATAGCTGGATAATCAAGTAATTGCTGGATACACTTGATACATTGATTGTATGTGTCAAATTTTAAATTAGTAACTTCAAAATGTGCGAGAAAAAAGTATGGTCCCGTAAAGACGCGGTGAAACACATCTTTATACGAGGTTAATCCCCAATTGTTGGACACAATAAGCAACGATTATAAAAATAAAATTAAGAAAAACGTTGCGTTAGAGCGTTTAGCAGAGGAATTCATTACTATGACAGCGAATCAAATTTAAAATATTGAAGGCTTCGGTCATTCGTAGGATGTTTTTTAATTGCTCCGGATCTACGCTTTGGAGTTGTCTTATTAATTGATTTTGAAGATCTAAATCATCGCATTTCAATATCCAATCTCGTACCCACATGTTACGTTTTCCCTTTATTTTTTTAAACAACACAATAGACGCAGCTCGTATTATTCTGCAGCTAGGCATCTTGCTTTACCGCACACTTCTAAATACTTACACTGTACACACTTTTAAAAGCGACTTGCAAATAGAAAAATCGCAGACAGTGGAAACAGTCATCAATTGACTTCTGCAAGAAATTTCGGAAGTTACTTGCCGGTGGACACTTTGCTTTACAACTTGTTACAATTTCTTGAAAGAGGAGAACTATATTCCATGCACATTAGGTGAAATAATGTCTGTTCACATTTATAATTCATTTCGTATGGCACGGGAAATAATAATCATTATTTGCCTACAAATACACAGTGATTATTCGTAATTTCTAAAGAAGTTTTTTTTTCAAGCTTGTTATCTAATTTTTAATATAATGAGTTTATTATCACAATCAATAATATTAATTGTGCCTTGAGGCTTTATAAATAACGTCTGTCTGTTACGCCGAATTATGAAATTACGTAAAAAATATTGATAGTACATACACAGCTGCAGTAATTATAGTATTAGGCCGAGGCCGCACTACGGGTTTTCCCCGCGAGCGGTAACCGCTATAACCGCGATACCGCTCGAGGAACACACACTACGATTAAAAATCGCGAAACCGCCCGCAATTTGCACAGTTGAAAAGGGATTTCAAACGAGCAGTATGTATTGTTGCTCTAATACTAAGAAATAGAAAAGGAATACGTCAACGCAAATTTCGCAAATATTGGATTCATCCATTCACTAGCCGTAGATTTAAGAAAGGTTTCTTTAATAATAAATATCAAGATTTAAGAAAACATCCTGAGAAATTTTTTAATTATTATCGTATGTCAGCTGACAGCTTCGATAAATTTTTGCAAATTGTGTGTCCTCACATTACTTTCATGAATACAACCTTTCGCAAATGTATTTCACCAGAGGAGCTCCTGTCTGTTAATTTTTTTCGTTTCGATCACTATACTAATGTAATATGGTGTCGTATGAAGCTAGTCTTTTTTGTACTTTATGATTTTTTCCTACAAACTTTCATATCGCTCGTTTGATACTCATTTTGACTCGGTCGACGACATGTTTTCAATCAGAGACAAGTATCTGAACCTAAAAAAACGTAAGAATTGCCACTCTTCTCAAGCTCTTCACGGCTGTCTGTCAAAAAACCGCTCGCGGTTAAACAAAAGTGCGTGCGCGCCAACTATTTTCTATGCAGTACAAATTTTAGCGCGGGTTTTACCCGGGAGTCATTTTGTAACAATACGCGGTTTTAAAATCAGTCGCAGGAAAAAACCGCAACTGCGGCCGCTTGTATTAATTTACTAGAGTCATAAAATCACGCTATCGAAAACCGCGGCGGTTTAGCCGTAGTGCGGCCTAGGCCTTAAGCTAAATAACTGTCTAACTTCAGAACATCTGGAGATTCAGGAAAAAATTTACTAGCGCGAAAAAGTTGGAATCGAAAAATCGCTTGCTCGTTTCTAAAACTGGATGTTAGCACTTTTTAGATTATATAATTTTGTTTTGTAAGAATCACCTTAAGTTTAAAAATGTCAAATTCAAAAGTCGATAGTTTTGTACGTTTAGCATTTCACTATGATTTGTTTAATTTTTCATGCTAGATTTTTCCAGACAATTACCTACAAAATTATGTTGACATTGTAGTCTAGTTCAAACTAAAAATAAGTACAGTGATATATATTATTATTTGACATTGACTCTATTCCGTAACAATTGAATCCTCATGATAACTAGCAACGCCGTGTCGGATATTGTTGATGTGTAGCCCCTTCAGATAACATAGAGATGTCGAAAAATCCCCTACGATTAGAAGTTGAAGAGAGTAGGAGAGTGGATGCTGCCCTGCACCACGACATGTCTTGATTGCTTCTACCAATTTTCCCTCTCTTCTGACTTGGGATCTTTGGTTCCAATACGAATTAGTAATTACGCAGATGTCCTAATCATCAACTAACCCTCTCCGTAATGTTTTAATCATTTTATTGTGGTGATAAAATTAATAAATCCTTGTGGTGAGGGCTTTGGCGTGATCTATGAAGTCTAGAATAGCAGTCCCGACTAGGAATTTCAGTTCCGCTTTTATTAGGAACAAATTAGGCATGCCGAACTCTGTGTTCGTTCCAAATGATGGAACTGCATTAGTCCGTCATCGCATTTGTAAAGTACTTCCACTTTTGTTCCTAATTAGGAAGTCGGATTCAGAACACCTTCAGAAGCCACACTTGCATGCTATAATCTCAACTCAATCTGATTCGAGTTCGGTTTTCTCTTTATGCAGAAGTTTGGAAACCAAACTCCAATGTGGCGAACCCAACCTACTCTGGCCCAAATTCAGATTACTCTTTAGGCGGCGGTTTGGGAACCACATTTTTCGGATTTGACTTCCTTTTGAGACAGCAGTTGGAAAACTACATTTGCATGCGTCAATTGTACTTAATGTGGCCCTAATTTTTCTATTGTCTATGGTGCAGATGCGAATATATTAACTAGCAGACTAGAACTAGAATAACTAGAAGACATTCATTTAATGCAGTTATGACGGAATCATAAAACATATTAATAGTAATATAAACGCTCATTAGTTAAATCAAAGATTTTGATAGAACCATAAAGAAAATTAAATCAAATATATTTAATTAAAAACAAACATTGCTACTAACGTAACTCTCTTTAAATAAGTCAGTAAAATATAGGCATAGGAATAAGTCATATATTTAGAACTATTTGTATGCAAAGGAATACGTGGTATATTTAGAACTATTTGTCAATAAATATTCACTAGACTAAATTATTTTTTATTAACTGTACAAAAAATTTATAAAACATATAATTTTATTGTTCTTTGCATTTATTATTGTTCTTTTTCCTAACGGTCCGTCCACCATCCCAATCACCACAACGATATAAAACAGAAGATCAAAAGATATAACCGAACATAAGATGCTGGAAGTCAAAAGATATATTTTAGTTAGGTACTGCCACAGGCTTTTCTAATAACAACAGAACTTCTTGATTTGAAAGCTTGCCTTACTTCGATAAACCTATGGCTATCCATATAAGGTTATAGTCAGGAATTGCCTAAGTTAGTTTTACCTTTTTTTTTTTAAATAGATTTTTTTAATTGCATTTTGGATACTTTGAAGTGTGTAGTATCCGCCCCTGGAACCGTTTTACCGAATTCGAAACGGATTTTTTTTTTTATCTTAATTGAACAACGTAAAACATGTCCCTGAAATCGGCCGTTTTTTCATGTACCTATTTATTCGGAATTTCTTGTTTTTGGCCACGTTAAATGCTTCAATATGACTTTAAATACTAAAAGCTTCTGGAGGGGTTGCCAGATGGCACCAGGTGTGTAGATTATGTACCGACTGTCGGTAAATATGTACCGACAGTTTGATACCGTTTTCTATGCGACATTCGCATCTCACTTCAGTTTACTTCATGTAACCGGCAGACAAACACCGCAGATTCTGCCAGGTCGTTTAATATGCCGCGAAAAATCGGAAAGTTGGGCCGGAGTTGTGTCAGGAAGAGGCATTTTCACGGAAATCGTCATACCATGGGAAGTGAAACTGACTTTCGGCGAAGAAGCTTAGGTCCGACACCTACGATGACATCGAGATAAATCGCGGGCATTCGTACGTCATTCTGGACTTCCTGACTGTGTTCAACTTCCTCTCAAGTATCCTGAAATGCAAGACCTGCGACGCTGACATCAAATTTTCCCAGACCGCTGAACGAGGCCTTGGTTTCAAGCTGACCATAAAATGCGACTGCCCGGTACGTCATGTTGGATCATCTCCAAAAGTGAACAAACAAGCTTACGAAATCAATCGCCGGCTTACGATGGTTATGCGTCTCTTGGGACTGGGTTGCCACGGTGTCAACTTATTTTGTGGGTTGATGGATTTGTCAGTTGGCTGCTCTACCACGTTATACTACGCCTGCCTGGAAAATGTGTCCACCGCTTCGAAGGCTGTATTCGAGATTATTTGCAAGAAAGCAGCCGCAGAGGAAGTTAAACTAAATGAACAAAAGGGCAACGAACGAACGCACTTATCTGTGTCAGGCGATGGATCCTGGATGAAACGCTGATTCTAGTCGTTGTTTGGAGTAACTTCGCTAATCGGCAAATACTCGAAGAAAGTTATAGATTGTCTAGTCAAGTCGTCTTTCTGCCGCAGTTGCAACTACCAGAGGACGGTCATGGATGCTGGAGAGTTCGAAAATTGGTACGAGTCTCATAAAGAGACTTGCGACGCAAAGTCGACGGCGTGAAGGAAATGTTTTGTCGTTCGGAAGAGTCATTCGGTGTCAAATACAAGTATTACATTGGGGACGGCGACACGAAGACATTCAAAGGCTTGGTTGACTTGGACCTGTATCCTGATATTCTCGTCGAGAAGAAGGAATGCGTAGGACACGTGGAGAAGAGGATGGGCACGCGTCTTCGAAATGTGAAGAAACAACGCAAAGGAATCGGCGGAAAAGGACGTGGAAAGCTTACTGACAAATTAATAAAGGATCTCACGACGTACTACGGCTTGGCAATCCGACGACATCCAGATTCAGTGGAAGAGATGAAGAGATCTGGGCCACCTTCTACCACAAGTGTTCGACGGATGACAACACACCAAAACTGCCCCCCCCCCCCCTGGAGAAGAGAGTTGGTGCAAATGGCGCATCGCCGAGGCAACCGGACAACTGGAGGAATTTCGACACGACCCGCCGCTCTCCAAGGAAGTCCAAACTGCAATTCGTCCGATCTACGAGACCCTTTTGGACGACGATCTGCTGCGCCGGTGCTTATGAGGAAACACGCAAAACTCCAACGAGAGCCTGAACGCGTGCATTTGGAAACTGGCCCCCAAGAATCTGTTTTTTAGATCGAAGACCGTCAACGTTGCCATGTTCCTGGCTGTGGGCATCTACAACGAGGGCTACTCATCCATCCTGAAGACGATGTCCACCATGGGAATCCAGCTGGGCCCTTTTTCTCTGAAATTCGCGCAGCACACCGACGAGCACCGAATCCATAATGCAGAGACGAGGCTAAGTCCAGCTGTTCGTGCCGCCATGGAGGAGCGAAGAATGGCTCAGGAGGATCAAGATGCCTTCCACGAGGAAGAGGAAGGGCTCATGTGTGGTCCTGGGATCGCAGACTAACCGTAACTTGCATAATATTGCGATGAAATGTACTCTAAACTTCAATCGCGTTTTTCTTGAAACCATATTTTTAAAACTGCGCAGGGTGATAACTCGAATTCATTTTAACCGATTCCATTGAAACTTCTCGAAATTTGTTGCAAATTGAATGCTCCAGGGAGTGAACTAGGATCTTTTTAATTGGTACATAACAAATATTTTTTTAGCCCCCTTGAAGTCCAAAAAAACACTCGAAAAAACGACATTTTTATTCAAATGGCCGACATTTTGTTATTTATCGACCGATTGACTTTATCCTAGTTCAATCCCTCCGTAATCATATAAACTTTAAGGTGGTTATTTTGTTTTTTATTACAGATGTTCCGGGTGGCCGCCATCACCTTGCGCGCGGAGGGCTGCAGCCAAGTTTTTGTTTGAAGTTTCGTCATTTTAAAACAATATTGGAAGGCCAAAAAATTAGATTTTGTACTTCAAAACATAATAAACACAGTGGTCAAAACCGGGTTTTGATATATTTTAACCTGCCTGAGAAAAAAAATCCAAAACACATGTATTTTTGTGCCTAAAAAAGGTAAAACCCACCCTAAGCTTCTCTATAACAATCTAGTTTGAAATTTCTTCGATATGCCGTGCTTCTGTTTTCTTTATTAGAACGGGAAAAGTTTTGAACGAGGCTATATATATATATACCAAACAGCTTAATATCCAGAGCTTTCCGTCGTACAGAGAACAGTAGCCAAAGAACTGAAGAACGCCAGAAACCCGTTAGCACAGCATACCTACCATATATTCTTGGATCAACTGACAAAATCGCCAGAATTCTTAAAAGACACAACATCGACACCATTTTCAAACCTAACCAGAAAATATCCTCGATGCTACGCAGCGTTAAAGACACCTTCCCGTTAGAATCCCATGGAATGTACGAAATACCTTGCGGAACATGTGAACGAACCTACATTGGACGTACCAATAGAAACATATCTGCTAGGATTCAAGTACATGTAGTTTCAGTCAGACACAGAAACAAAGTTTCATCGGCACTTGTCCAACAGACAAACACCGGTCACTGGATGAACTTCAAGGATGAAATTCAAGGACTGTGGCACAGATTAGCCACGAAATGTCACGAGTATACAGAGAAGCCATAGAGATAGAAAAACGAGACTACTGCATGAACACGAGAGATGATTCCTTGAGACTGCCCCAGCATGGCGACCGATCATATCCACCCTCAAAATGCAATCCCAGACACCCCAGACTCATGTACGACCAACAAGACAAACAAGCAACCGAACCGAAGCACCGCACACAACGCGCATGACCCGAAGCCAGACAGCTATAAGTAGTCGCATCGCACGAACGAGCTCTCAGTATGCGTCTAACGGTTGACCCGCACGGACGCATATATCTCTTGAGAATGGCGAATGTTAGTTCGCCGAAACGTCGAGAATCCGGTTCTTTTCAGAGCCAACCCTCAGCATCAACGCGGAATCCCCGATAAAACAATACAACACAGGTATCTATCCGCGAAAACCTCAAATACAACATATATATATATATATATATATATATATATATATACACTCTATGTTCCAGAATATACATCAGAAGCAAGTGTAGAAGCATTGATCGAAAAAAAATAACATCCCAAAGGACAACAAATTTGGATTTAGGTAAGCAACAAATTGCTAAAATAACGACGGATGTCATAATCTAGTTTAACAAAAAATATGTAACAGCTATGTCACTATTAGACAGATAAAAATTGTTGGATTATGTTTGGTCAGATATGCAAATTTACAAATTAATCAAGTTAAAATTCTCGCCGACCTCGACTAAGCAGATATTAAATAATCGAAGAGTGATTTCTTAAAAAATTGTATAATTGAAACTGACTATAATAAAAGATTTGTTAGATCTGTTGTATTATATTAGAACCAATTACGACCGGTTCTATTTATTATATAGTATTATTGTTTTTACTGTCCCAAACTTACAAAGTTTTCACAAAAATACTATCTACTCGGATTACCCCGAAACTGGACTAATACCACTTCATTCCCCAACCCGACCTAGTGGCAGGATTTTGCAAGGGATTCAGTACCGAGCACGTGCAAGCAATGAGATTACTCATGGAGAAGACTACAGAATACAATGTGCCGCTATGGCTAGCGTTCTTAGATTTCCCAAAAGCCTTTGACGCAGTGGAAATCTAGGCACTCCAGCAAGCCCTAAAAAAGGCCAGAATTGACCAAAGGTACGTAAACTTGATCACCGATCTCTTCCGTAACGCCACACTAGAAATCCAATGAGAATCAGAAGAGGTATACGACAGGGATATCCTTTATCGGTGAAACTATTTACCCTGGTCTTGGAAGATCCAATAAAAACAATTGATTTCAGTAACTGAGGTATTAACATAACGGGTAAAAAAATCGACTAATGTTTGCCGACGATAAAGCACGATAGCCAGCAACACGGAAGAACTCATCACCCTCATCGACGATATCTACAAAGCCACGAAACGCATAGGATTGGAAATTATCTTTGGAAAGACCAACCCTCAGATAGAGAAGATAATGAACAAATTTCCATTGAAGGCAACTTAATTGAAAAAGTACAAACATACGTGTGGTATATTGGGCATACACTAACAATAGGTAAGGTAAATCACGAACTAGAGGCAAAAGAGAGGATCAGACAAACAAAAGGGCAGCTTACAGCAAGATTAAAGATATAATATAGCTGGACATTCTCCTCGAGTAAAAAAGCGCCCTATATTCACAATAAGTGCACACTACCGGTGACCACTTATGGACGGCAAGTTGGGGCAATTACCGAAACAATAATGGAAAAGCTAAGGGACAATAAAAGAGCAATCGAAAGACGCATACTAAGAATATCACTGAGAGAGGAGAAAAGAAACGATTAGATCAGAGAGAAGTCAAAAACAGCGGATGTTATGTCGCAAGAAATGAAGACAAATGGAGCGGAAAAATCATAAGATGGAGACCATGGAACAACAATCTTCAACAAAGAAGATGAGGAAGTTGAAGAATTCTATACACAACTAAATGCAGTACTAAGAAGTATAAATCGTTGCGAAGTGACCATAGTGATGGGCGATTTTAACGCCAAGGTAGGAAAAACAAAGGTAATTGGCTGCACTGGTGAATTTGGCCTCGGGGATCGGAACGAGCGCGGTGACCGTCTGATTCAGTTCTGTCAAGATGACCAACACACCAACTAATACACACCATATAATCACCAACACACTCTTTCAGGTCCCTAAAAGAAGGCTGTATACCTGGACATCTCCAGCCCATACAAAGGAGAAAATCATACGAAATCAAATAGATTATGTGCTCATCAGAAATAGATATAAAAATACCGTAAAAGCAGTGAGAACTTACCCTGGAGCTGACATCCACTCAGATCACAATCCTGTAATAGCAAAGGTACAAGTTAAACTAAAGAAGATCATAAAGAAACAGAACAACAACATAGATATTCAACTTCTTAAGGATAAAAAGATACACGAAGTTGTCGTTGACCAGATAAAGCAAAATGTAACAACAGCAATGAAAGAAAATGAACTACATCAAGATGTCGACATAAGATGGAATCGAGCTCAAACAGTTCTGACAGCAGTAGTGAAAGAAAACCTAACTAGGAAAGCAACACAAAGGAAATATTGGATGACTGAGAAAATCATAGAGCTCATGGATGAACGCCGGACCCATAAGAACCAAAATGAAAAACAGTATAAAATCTTACATAAAACGATTCAAACAGAAATAAAAAAGGCAAAATCAGAGTGGATCTCTAAACAATGTGAAGAAATAGAAATGCACGAAAGAAACTATGACAGCTTTCATATGCACAAAAAAATCAAAGAGATGACAGGAGCTAGAAAAACCTTCCAAGCTAACCATGTGATCAAGAGTGCAGATGGCATAATAACAGATGTGAAAGAAAAAGTAACGAGATGGGAATCTTACGTGCGGGAACTCTTTAATGATGAAAGACCAACACAAGTACCAATAAGAGTAGAAGACGAAGAACCTAAAATAATGAAACATGAACTCGAATATGCCCTCAACAGTATGAAGCCAAGAAAGGCTACGGGGCCGGATCAAATACCAGCTGAGATATTAAAATTATTCGATGAACACCTAATAGATAGTCTCCTAGACCTGTTTAACACAATATATGACACAGGCATCATACCGAAACAATGGCTTTTATCAACATTTGTATTGATCCCTAAAAAAGCAAATGCTAGAGAGTGCACAGATTATAGGACTATTGCACTTATGAGCCATGCACTAAAAATCTTTCTAAAAATCATCCATAAAAGAATTTATCGAAAACTAGAAGAGGACATAAGTGATAGCCAATTTGGATTTAGAGAAGGGCTTGGAACAAGAGAAGCACTCTTCGGAATAAATATTCTTTTTCAAAGATGCCTAGACATAAATCAAGACCTGTTTGTGTGCTTCATCGATTTCCAAAAGGCTTTCGATAAAGTTCAGCATGACAAATTACAACAACTAATACTTAGAAAGAATTTAGACCGGAAAGACGTCAGGATAATTACCAACCTATATTGGGGACAAAGTGCAGTTGTAAAAATCGAAAATGAACTGACAGACAAAATAGAAATACGCCGCGGAGTTAGACAAGGCTGCATCCTATCCCCGCTATTATTCAACATATACAGTGAAGCTATATTTGTAGAAGCTTTGTTAGGAGAACCAATAGGTATAAACATAAACGGAGAGGTAATAAATAACATCAGATATGCCGACGATATGGTATTATTGGCATGTAGCGAAGCAGAACTACAACACATACTCGAAAGAGTAAACCACCAATGTGAAGCTTATGGACTTCAAATGAATCTTTCAAAAACTAAGTGTATGGTAGTTTCTAAGGCACATAACCAACAAGTGCAACTAAATATCAACAATACCATAATTGAAAGAGTAGATTCCTACAAATAACTTGGAACCGTGCTAGACAAAACAAGCGACCAGGCAGGTGAGATACGAAGAAGGGTGGAGATAGCAAGATCAGCGTTTATGAAAATGAAAAAGTTTATTTGTAACAGAGACACTAATATAGAATTACGAATTAGAATACTACGCTGTTATGTGTTCTCTACCCTGCTATACGGAGTTGAAGCCTGGACCCTAAAGAAACCTGAACTAAAACGGTTGGAAGCGTTCGAGATGTGGTGTTATCGCAGAATGTTTAGAATATCCTGGAAAGATAAAGTCACCAACAAACAGGTACTAGAAAAGGTAAAAAAGGAATGCGAAGTCGTGCTGACCATTAAGAAAAGGAAACTGGAGTAGCTAGGCCATGTCATGAGAGGCCCCAAATATAGTCTTCTAAGACTTATTATGCAGGGAAAAATTAAAGGAACCAGGAGTATTGGTAGGCGTAGAGTATCCTGGCTGAAGAACCTGCGTGAGTGGTTCAGCTGTAGCAGCACGGAACTGTTCAGAGCAGCGGTGAACAGGATAAGAATAGTCATGATGGTGTCGAGAAGGACTGCAAGAAGAAGATGGAACAACAGTAGCAGCGGATGGTTGTGACTGTTGCTACGTGGTAATTCATACTTACATTGAGTTGAAAAATTCATTATGTATTAACCACACTTATAATATGTAAAAATGTTATATAACTTATTATTCACAGTTATATAAATTTCTCCATTTACATTCACGCCTCGAGTTTCGATGTTTGACGGTCATGTTTAAGTGATTTAATAAATTGATGAGGTTGAATATAACTCTATAGTTTTGGTGAGGAGGGGCGGGGTCTGTTCGTAGATGAGAACTTATCTGCTTGATATTAGGTGAGATTAAAAAGTTGGGAAAAGATTAGGTCTGTCTGCTTGTTTAGGAGATTTACTGAGCGATTACAGGTTTTTTGAAAATTTCTAATAAGGCTAGGAGATTTAGTTACGGGCCTCTGTTGCAATTATGCGAGATTTTAAGATTAGCTATTTCGGGGAATTTGTGTTTACATTCAAGACAATGACTAGAGAATGAGCTTGTGTCTTTTTTAAGACGAAAGGTCCCGAAAGTGTTCGGAAAAACGAGTTGATATGCTTCGTTCTTTCTGGCCTACGTAGACGCTATTGCATTCTGAAAAACGAATCTCATAAACGCCGGATTTTTTAGGGGGTCGATTTTGTCTTTGGCATTAAATAATGTGTGGGATAATTTGGAGGAAGATTTAAAGCCCACTTGATGATTCTGTTCTCCCAAAATGTTAGCTATGCAGACCTAATCTTTTCCCAACTTTTTAATCTCACCCAATCTCAAGCAGATAAGTCCTCATCTACGGACCGACCCCGCCCCTCCCCAACAAAACTATAGAGGTATATAAATAGGACGGTTGCGACTGTTACTACGTGGTAATTCATACTTAAAAATTTAAAAATTTTCTAAGTTTTAACCACACTTATAATTTGTAAAAATGTTGTATAACTTGTAATAATGTTATTCGCAGTTATATAAATTTCTACATTTACATTTACGACTTAAGTTTCGACGTTTGATGGTCATTTTCAAGTGACTTACCAAATTGATGAGTCAATTCATCTCTGCCGGTGACAGCGCGAACATATTTGATATTATTTTCAAAATTTTTAGAAAATTGTTAAATTACAACCAATGCAGACGAATCTGAAGCACTATTTCAAAAGAAAGACAACAAAACATAAAATACCAATTTCACAAAAAAATCTTAGCAAAATCGTACAGTTAGATATTTGGGGATGAAATTAGTTAAGATATTAGACAACATAATAAGACTTAAATTGACGTACGTATCTCCTGTTTGGTTTACCTACATAGCTAGTAGTAAAAACATGATAAGTTTGGCGATTATCACTGGATATTTATACAATTATTTAGATTCCGTAGTTTAGAGTAAAATATGTTTTAAACGAACTGTCGAAAATGTTTTTTTTAAATTTTTTTAAACGAAATGTCTTTCGTTATATTGTAAATATTACAAATAGTTTCTAAATATTTTCCGAAAACATAAAACCTTTTCAAATTCCAATAATTATCTGAATCGCCGTATTGGACGAACCCGGATATTTTACGATTTGTTTCTATAAACAGACAAGCTTTTTACTACTCTGTTGTTGTATAAAGCATTTATTAATATACAATTATACATATTGGTAACATTGAATAATTATGTTAGCAGCTTCTCAATATTTTCAGTATACGGGCTATCTTTATATATATTTTCCTTAATTTCTAGTCTTATCTTTAATATCTTTATTCTCCAAATTATTATAACCGGAAAAAATAAATTTTAAGGGTTGTGATAATACATTTATGTAAATCCGCGTAGGGTTATAGTTAGTTGAAAATATTGAGAATTATTATTTTATTGGAAACTTCCTTATAATTTTGTAGATGAAGTACCTTCTGTTGACCATGAGCCGAATTAAAGTATCTACACGATACAGTTTATAATGTGAAATAATGTCATTGTAACAATTATTTTTTCATTGCATTGCTTCATAAGCCTTGGCCATTTCAAGATCATTTTCTTTCACAATCTTGATATTTTTATATCGCAACTCTTGTTATTCAACTGCAAATTCCTTAAATAGATTTCGCAATGCGTTGCATCTGATCAGAATGCATTACTGATTATAATTCATATTCACATTAATTGCGTATACATAATTTACAATCACCTACATACGGATTAAATTTAATCTATGCCATTAATTGTTTTTATATGTTAACAAGCGGGAAAATACTGCTAGAATAAATTGATAATGATAGTTATATATAATGTATTCACATTGTTTCCATTTAAAAAAATTAAAAATGTATATTAATAAATGCCTTTTATTATCTTTAATAATATACAGTCTACAAAAAATGAATCACATAATTTATTAATTAAATAATAATTACACATTTAAATTACACTACATGGCTATAACTTCCGGGTAGGTTGGTCGCGGCCACTCGGAAACCATTTACTGGATCTGAGATGTAGTGAACGGTTTGCAAATGGCCATTGGCATCAATATATGAGTATCCTCCTCTTGTAACGCCATCGGCACTTTTTGTTTCTGATTTTGAGCTTAAAGGTCCGGCGTAGCCATATGTATATTGTCCGTATCCATCTTGGGCATGATATTGAGATGACAGACCAGCAGGAGCGTAAGATACAATTGGATTGTTTTGGACAAATACTGGAGCTGGAGCTTGATAGTGAACTGGTGCTACAACCCCGTTCAAATAAGCTGGACTAAGTCTAATAGCAGCATCGCGGGCTTTAGTGGCTTCTACAGCTGCTAAGTGTTCGGCTCTGGCTTTGATAACTTCTGGGAGATCTTGAACGGGTTGTGGAAGAACTACTTGGTGTTGGTGAACTTGGTGTTGAACTAAGGCAGCTTGAACGGCAGCTAAATGTTGAGCTCTAGCTTTAACAACTTCTGGTAAATCTTGAACTGGATGCACAGCAGCAGCTGGAACGACAACCGGGTTTGAATAAGCGAAACGTGCAGCTCCGTGTTCGGCTTTGATCGCTTCAAAATCAGCTAAATGTTTGGCCTTGGCATAAGCTACATCTGGAAGATCTTGCGGAAGATTTGTAGCAGCTACGCGGAAACCGTGGATAGAATCAGCTACATAGCTCACGGACTGCAGAAGTCCATTGGAATCGATGTAAGAATAGCCTCCATGGGTTACACCATCGGCGGTTTTAGATTCGCTTTTGGTTGCAGTTGGCGTGGCATAACCGTAAGTATATTGTCCGAAGATATCTTGGGCGTGGAATTGAGATTGTACGGGGTGAGAATAAGGGTTGATTCCTACGGTTACACCACCATAATACGAAGCCTCAGCTACGACCAATAATCCAACAAGAACCTACAATAATATTACAATTAGAATTTGTTTTATTTGCTAGAATATATGTTTGAGCATCGTTAGATAGAAGATGAAAAATAATATTGAAATACATAGAAATAATAAAAGAATAACATAAAAATGATAAGTATTAAAATATTTACTTACAAGTAATTTCATTTTGCGCTTCTATGCTGGTTGCAAGAACTCGCAATAGTGTCAGATTTGTGGCCTCTAAGTTCTTATATATCTGCCCCGCCTAGTTCTTGTGCAAAGTCATGATGCTGTTACAATAAATAATATATGTATTATTACGAATATAAATAACAATCAATCATTGGAAAATGAGAGGTTCATTGCCGCCGTCACTGTTGCGCGATCAATGAAGAGCGCCAAGGACGACACCACTTGTTCCGGTAAATACCGATGTAGTAAGTAAAAAAATAAACTGGAAATTGGTTCAGCTACGCTGAGATTCCTGATCGTCGGCGGCCTTGCAATAAAAAAATAACTTTCTTAAATTGAATCCGCCTGTTTTTTTTTTTGTTAAATTGTTTACAGGAAGTAATGCAAAGAAGGCAAATAACAAATAATAAAGTTGCAAATATTTTTTTTGAAAATATTTTAAAAATTATCACTGCTGACATTTAGTGTAATAACTAAACCTGTTTATATGCTTAAGGTATTTTTGCGTTTCTGTTAAATTATAGGTACATTATATTCTTTGTTGTAGTATATTTTATTTATTGAATGATCTACTTCAACTTCTGCGCTATAATAACATCTTATATAAACTATTATAGTTGAAACACGTAAAGAAATGAATTAACAAATACAAGAAACTGAACCAGAAATGATGAACTAATAAGAATACAAGTGCAACTAAAGGTTTTCAAAATTAAAAATCAATGTAATTCACATCCGTTAAATTTAAGAAATGCTTCCCGGATTCTCTAATATCCTATATAAATTTGAAACTGTTAATTTTATTTACATTCCCAAAAAATAAAAATCAATTTTAATAAGTATTGTGTTAATTCTGTGATTTCTTCGTGTGTAGGATTTAGGCGCGGTCGATTTATAGCATTTTTTATTTGTTGTTGTCGTGTATCAAGGATACTCGGCAAGATCACGCGATTATGTCGTGGCTGCTAAATATTAGTCGTGTGAAGTTGAGTATATAGAGTTCTAGTATTCTCAATCGATAATGCATATAGTTCCACTTTTTTTTTAATTTTTTTTTTATTTTTGAAGTGTTCAAAAAAAATCTGAACTTTTTTTGAATTATTATTAAAATAATGAAAGTGGACGCAAATATTTTAATTGAATGTTCTGGAAAATATGAATAAACAATATATATAATAATATCTAAATCCCCATATTCAAACTCACTACAAAGTACCAACTTATTATAGAGGAACACAGCTTGAATATATAAATATAGGTGTCTATATAAAATTTAATTATAGTAAAATTAAAAAAAAAGCAAATACCTACTTGATTCACATGTACGATAAACAGATGTCAACAGTAAGCAATTGTTTCACATTATAAAATTGTAACCTACTTTTCTAAATCTGTATTTCGTATAATTCATTTTATTTCTTTTTCCTTTTTTTTTCTCTGTCGATACGCTTTTCGATGCGGAGCTTATGTTTTCACTATTGTCTCTCTATAATGTATATGTCGTAGTCATATAGTGAAATCCATCAGATTTCGTAAAACTCCGAGAGTTCGACACCTTTTTGGAAAAAGCATTATAACTTTTTTGTTTTCTGAGAAAAAATTTTTTTTACCGTTAAAGTATTGCCTAAAGGGTTTAGATAATATATAAATAATAATTTATTATATCATAAAAACATTTTTTTTTATTTAAAGGAAAAGTACAAACATTACAACTGGTCGATCTCACCCGTATGTCCGGGTTAGACCGGCCACCAACTACGGGTGAGGCCGACTAGAAAAAAATAACACAACATAACATCTTAGAACTTAAAACAGAATAATAATAATAAAATAAAAATATGAAAGTATAAACAAATTTAGCTTTTACGATTTTTTTTATTTTTCCGCAGCAATCGCAGAAATTCTCGAATTTTGATCATTCATTATGAAGCCAACGACTAATTTGTTTGTAACCGGCTCACTCTGAATTTAACTTCTTATTTAACTTAGTGGACTAACTAACTTCATTAACTAATTAACACTAGTTAACTTCATTAAATCTCTAATTTCCTTCAAATCTCTCTCCCGGATTAATGTGGTCGAACTATACCAAAGACACGGGAGAGATCGACCACCTTCTTAACTGGAGGAAATACAAGTAACGACTACATTTTTGGAATTATGTTATAGTTTTAAGCATATTTTATCATCCAGTATCGAAATAGTTTAAATAATCTTAAACGTTTTCAAAATATCACCAACACAGTAAATATGTCAACAAAATTTCAAGTTCGCAAAAAATTTTAAATTTAATTTTTAATTTCATACTGTTGCCGCGGCCTGATATATCAAGTTGGTTGTAACAAGTTGCAACAATTATAGGTGATCTCTCTCTCAGCACAGATCTCTCTCTAGTTTTGTTCTTGAGTTATCTCGACTGGTCGGTCTCACCCGGTGGTCGATCTCTCCCTGACTTACCCTAATTATAGTGAAAAAAATAGCAAACACTGTAATCACATGTACGATAAATCTATGTAAAAAGTAAGCAATTCCTTCAAATTAAAATATTTTAAGAACCTACTTTTCTGAATCAGTATTTTTCATAATTCCTTTTTTTCATTTTCTTTTTCCTTTTTTCTCTGTCGATACTCTTTTTTACGCTGAGCTTCTGATTTTACTATTACCTCTCTACAATGAATGTAAATATAGTGAAAAAATAGCAAACACTGTAATCACATGTACGATAAGTATATGTAAACAGTAAGCTATTCCTTCAAATTATAATATTTTAAGAACCTACTTTTCTGAATCAGTATTTTGTATAATCCCTTTTTTTCATTTTCTTTTTCCTTTTTTTCTCTGATGCTACTATATACTTGATACTCTTTTTGATGCTGAGCTTGAGATTTCACAAATGTCTCTCTATAAT
Organism: Phosphuga atrata; assembly: GCA_944588485.1. Lineage (NCBI taxonomy): Eukaryota > Metazoa > Arthropoda > Insecta > Coleoptera > Silphidae > Phosphuga > Phosphuga atrata. The sequence goes on from OX155898.1 coordinate 33,298,289, forward strand.
GTAAACGTCATAGTGATATAGTGAAATCTGTTAGAATGTGTAAAACCGAGTTATTGCATGATCTGCCGACAGTTCGTTATTCTATTTGAAATACTTGATACAACTAGCTAGTTCGTGAAACCATCTGAAATATGTTTCTTTATTTATCTCTTTATTAATAGGTCTAATAATTAAGACACGTAGCTTTATACTATCAGAGGACAGCACTTAGGCATTTCTGGAAACGTCGAATCGGTAAGAATGATAGTGTAAATGCCAGTTAAACTAGTTCCTCATAAAATTTCACGAGCTGAACTTGCATGAGATTTCATGAGCTACACGATTTAGATGAACTACTCGAACTGCCGACAGAGATCATGCAATGGCCCAGTTCTAAACAATCTGACTGATTTCACTGTATGACTACAATATATATAAATATAGTAAATATCAATCATTCAAATTACATGTACGATAAACATGTGTAAACAGCAATTTATAAACTTAGTTTTTTTCAGTATTTTGTATCCTTTCTTGACTTTCCATTTCACAAAATCTAATTAAAATAATGAGTATAATATAAACAATATAACTCTCCTATGAATTAAAACAACAAAAAAGAAAAATACGTTTGAACTATTTTTATTTCTGCTTCTTGTTTAGTTTTAAGGTTATAAACAGACCACGCTTGTCTGTCACTCTGCGATGAAAGAGAGAGCACGCATTATAGAAATATACAAATGAAAGAAAGAGAAAAAATAAGAGAGAGAGAGCGGGGTATGGAAATATACACTGAGAAAAAGTAAAAAGGGAGCATAACTAGGGTTTCTGGCATAGTTGGGCAAAAATTAATTGTGAAAACAATTAACAACTAACAATTAAATTGCCAGATTTAATTGCAACTAACAATTAAAATAATTAATTGTAATTGCAAGATAACACAATTAACAATTAATTAATTGTTAATTGTAAAATTTTGCAATTGCAATTAATTAATTGTTAATTGTAAAATTTTGCAATTGCAATTAATTAATTGTTAATTGAATGATGCATTTTTACAATTATAGTTAACAATTAATAAATGTCGGTTAGAAGATATGTGTATTAAACTCCATTGTATCACTTGCCACAATGCTTAACTGACATAGTTATTTAAATTAGAGTGCGCAAAAGTTTCATTTTACAACGACAGCTCGTTCGGTTTTTTCTAAAAATAAAATACAATGAATTAGTGCTCTTTCAAACATTGCAAATTGTTGTTTCAAAAATGGCAACCATCGACGGTATATCTGTTCGAGCAATTTCAAATTCTGCATTTTTTCGGAAAGCTGGGCGGCATTCCAACCAAATCTTGCCAAAATTTTTATTGCAATTTAGGCTTTCTGCGAATTGAAGGAACTTGTTCTGCAAATAATATCGCAATAAGTGTTGATTCATTTAGAATCAGTTTCAGAGACGATATTGTGGGTGCCCGTGGGTGACTAGGTAATTGAAAAAATAGTACAGATTTGCTGAACCACAAATTTGTCCTGCTGAACGCACAAAAAAAGTAATAGGATTCTTGGGAAAGAAATTAATTGGTTCTGATATAAGCAAAGCTTCAAGGAAAAATATCATGAAAGGTTGAAGACCCGTGAAAATCTTGATTTAACAGAATTGGCTAGATGCTTATTAGATCCTTCGAAAGTTCCAACAAAGTCTGTTTTAATATTGGCCGAAAATCATTTTGAACGACTTTATCCAAGCGGCAATATTCGGCAAATTCAGAAGAATTAGAAGAAGTGACCAATCCAAACTATTCCTTGTAAGATGTAGTTCAAAAAGCTATTTTAGATGTATTAAACAAAAATTCTTATATGCAAACAAATCGCTATCCTAATTCTATGAAGCAGGAGATTTCTACATATAAAAGAACTTCTTAGAGAACAAAAAGATTATATATTTTGTTTCGAGCACTCCCTCGAGTAAAAGCTACATACCAACGACGAAAAATAATTTTCCCTAAACCCTAAGTACTAATAACTAAGATCTCGTTGAAATATCAGACACAGACAAATACCAAAAGTGCTTAAAAACCGAAACCGAAACCGCGATTTTTAATTTTCAAAAACCGAAAACCGCGGTTTTGAAAAAGTGCGGATATTCAGAAACCCTACGCATAACGGACACCGTAGGAGGACAGCGTACGTAACGTAACGTTTTCTGCCGAATCGCTCCTACCGAGACCTCCCTAAAGGAACTTTCCGTTTTTTTGGAACGTTCTAAAAAAACTTTCGACGAAGATAAAAAAAACTACAACAGTTCTGATAAGAGTTCTGAGTAGCCCCCGGAGAGTTCTGGCTAAATAACCCATGCAGTTTCTTTGTCAAACCAATATTAAAGAAGTTATAAGAAAAAATGAGGTGCTACATTTTTTTAAATTTCAGAATTAAAAAAAATCCATGAGTTCTATTAACAGAGAGTTCTGAACAAATCTCAAAAGTTCAAACAAATCTTCATAGTTTTTTGAACATTAAAGAATTTAAAAAAATATTTCTTTGTCATGAATTCTATTGAGTTCTGAGTAGCCAGCGGATAGTTCTGAACAAATACCCTATACAACTTCTTTGTCCAACTAATTAACATTAAAGAAGTTATAAGCAAAAAAAAACAAGGCGCTATATTTTGGAAAATTCCAAAATTATTATTTTTTCTTTCTATGAGTTATGGGTAGTCCCTCGAGAGTTCTGAACAAATCACATTTATAATTTATATGTCCGACCAATATTAAAGAAGTTATATGCAAAAATGCGGCGCTAAGTTTTTGTCAACATTAAAGAATTAAAAAAAATATTTGTTTTTCATGAGTTCTTTTAAGAGTTCTGAGTATCCCGCGGAGAGTTCTGAACAGATTACCTATTCAATTTCATTGTCCAACCAATATTAAAAAAGTTGCGCAGTTACATAAACATAAATGCAGAATTTGAATAGGTTTAGAGCCTATATTTATAATTCACAATTTTTTCTATTGATCATGATGCTATTTAAGTTTGAATCCGATTTCGTAGGAGAACAAAAATATTTATTTAATTACCTAACTTAACACTATCTCAATTTCTGTAATCTACACATGTTCAAAAAACTTAGCGCCTCGGTTTTGCGTATAACTTGTTTAATATTGATCGGACAAAGAAATTATTAAAGAGATTTGTTCAGTACTCCCTAGGAGCCAGCCAGAACTCTTAACAGAACTCATGTTTTTTTTTAATGTTATGATTTTCAAAAATTTAGCGCCTCGTTTTTGCTTATAACAAATGTTCCCTGTAAGCTGCGCGGTTGCGCAGTAGTTTTCGTGACTTTTTAAAAATTGCGCCGATAAACTTATTTTCCGCGCACTTTAATTGCAATAAAATTGTAATAAAAAACGCACAACGAGAAGTTGATTACGTATTCGAAATAGGAAATAAATAGATTAATTCAAATATTATTGTAACATGCAACATAATACTATGATCAACAAAGCGACCTGCAGCGCAATATAACGCCGCGCCGGGTGAGTTCTGTCGAGCATCTTTTTGGACATGCCGATGTACATGCGACCCTTAAGGGAAATAAACCGACGCAGACCTCGGTGATCTAATGAGAATAAAATAAAATTAATTTATCAAATGGGCAAACAATTTACACCGAAGAAATTTATAAAGAAGTTTAATTGTAAATATCCAAACTATTACTTTGCTATTTGATTTTTTTTTTCGATCTTGGCCGTCTAGGAACCGCGTTAAACAACTGCTGTTCAATGTACATTTTTCCTATTGCGTTCATCCTCTTTTCTCTTTTGACAATATATCTTCATCCTCTCTCTTTGCTGCTCCCTTCGGTCTTCTGTCCACACTGTTCCTCCAGTTTTTCTCTTCTTCGCCTCAAATCTTTCAAATTTTATTTTGAAAATTTTATCTCTCATTGGATCTCTGTTTGTTATGCCTTCTTCTCCAATACCCACCTCCACTAAGTCTGCTTTGACTTCTTTGAACCATTTGATTTGGGTTCTGGGGTTTGAAAAAACATGAATATTTTCTAGTTCAGCCTTTCATCATTCATTCTTTCCAAATGGGCATAGAAACTTCTCTTCCCTTCTCTTAGTATTCCCATAGTATCCTTCTTCCTTCTTCCTCCTTCCCATAGTATAGTATCCTCATACTATCTCCCACTTTCTTCAAAACTTTGGTGAGCTGATTCTGTTTGCCGGGCTTCAAGAGCGAGTTAATATTTAAAGTTCCAAAGAAATCTATGTTGTTTTCCTTTGGTTTAGGGGATTTTTAATTTCCTGAAAAACATGGTGTTTTAGGCTCTGCAGAATACTTAGACCTGATTGTGCCGCTGTTGTTGTTGTAGTCTCCATTCAGAGAAACTGACATCATACATAATTGTTTGTAATTCAGGGGGGAAATGGCTTTTTGGGCCATTTCCAGGTTAAAACTTTGATTGTAAGTTCCAGAGTTTATATTCAGCTGCTCCTTACATGGAGGACACACGCTGTTTGTAGCTGGAGATCAGACTATTTGATATTATGGTTTGCATAAATAAGTATAACAAAATTGCGCAATTTGTTTTAAATTTTATTTTTTTTGCTCACCCTAGATTTTGGACCGCTCAGCACTAATAAAAATTAGAGGGAACACTGCTTCTAACTATGGTATCTTATCTTTAATATTGGTTAGACAAAGAAATTGTATAGGTTATTTGTCCAGAACTCTCGGGGGGCTACTCAGAACTCTTAATAGAACTCATGGATTTTTTTTTAATTCTGGAATTTTCCAAAATTTAGCGCATCGTTTTTGCTTATAACTTCTTTAATATTGGTTTGACAAATAAATTGTATGGGTTTCAGGTTGTACAGGTTGTTCAGAACTCTCTGGGGCTACTCAGATTTCTTATCAGAACTCTTGTATTTTTTTTTTATCTTCGTCGAAAGTTTTTATAAATATATTTACAGATATTGATTTTTCAAAAATGTGTAATAAGCATTTTTTGTTTATCTGCCGTAGTACAATCGGAAACCGTTATCAGTTTTTTTAAATTTTTCTGAAATTACAAAATTTTTGAAAAAAAAGTGGAACTATATACATTATCGATTAAGAACTCTAGAACTCTATATAAAGAACTGAAATACAACATCAGAACTCTTTTTCCTGGAAAAGAGGGGGCTGCGTGAAGTTGGCCGCCAAATTGTTTTTCTCGATTTCTGCCCGAAATTCCCCGGAACTATTGCAATTTTTAAGCAAGAACTATTCGGAATCTTGCTCGAACCCTAAAAATTTCAATTTTTTAAAATTTCGGGCGCCTAACTTCACGCGACTCTAAATATTATATTATTCCTATATTGGGTAGCGATTACTCTTATATCATATAGTGTATTGCAATTAATTTCAAATGGATAATTGTAATCTAGATTAATTTAATACGGTGTTGAATGAACTAATTCATTTGGTAATTAGACCGTGCACCATGCAATTATCTTGTACGTCCACATTGATTTATATGAGATACATAAATACTCTGTATTGTTAATACCTGTACGTACGTATGTTGTTATAATAGTATTGGTTTAGTCATGTTTCTCATTACGAGTTCTATAGATGTTAAATATCAATCGTGATATATTAAAAGATACAATATTGTGTAATCGATAATTACTTTTATATTTTATATTAAAACGCAAACAATGAGGTAAAAGTGGATGACTTGTAGTTCATTGGTTTTGAAGACTAGGGAAAACAAAGGAAAACGTAAAACATAATTTGCAATTGCTTAAATTGGACTATTATAGATAGGACTAGAGAAGACTGAGCAAGACTAGTACAGACTGGGCAAGACAAGACAAGACTCGATACGACTAATCAACACTGCACAAAGTCAGACAATACAACTATACAAGAACAGACAATACCAGACAAGACCAGACAAGACGAGACAAGACCAGTAAGGCCAGACAAAATCAGAAAAGACGAGACAAGACCAGGCAAGACCAACCAGAGAAGAACAGATAAAAGCATATAAGACCTTACAGGATTAGACAAGACCAGACAAAACGAGACAAGACCATACAAAATCAGACAAAACCAGACAAGACCAGATAAGACCAGACAAGACCATACAAGACCAGACAAGACCAGACAACACCAGACAATACCAGACAAGACCAGACAATACCAAACAAGACCAAGCGGGATCAACGAAAACGAAACTAGATCATGTAAGACCATCGAGAGCAGACAAAACCAGATAAGACTATACAAGACCAAATTAAGACTAGAAAATAAAATAAATCTTATTGATCATATAGATATGCTGTCATCCATTTCGCTCAAGCGACAGGTTGTCGGAAAGGGCAGTAAGGAAGAAAGACCATTCAAAGTACGTAGTAGATAACGGAAATTCCTATTGCCTGAAATGAAGCAAGAAAATTTGCTTGTAATTAAATTCACAGAACGGCGAATAAATACTTACATTTAATTTATTTATTTAAATAGTTTACGCCCACACTGGAGCACTTAAATCAAACCCAAATACTGTTAATTGTTAACAAAAAATTAACTGAAGATTTAGCTTGCATCATCTTCTTCCTTTCTCAATACCTCTTCATTCTGGCTGACCTTGCTGCCCTTTCTTAATCAGATATGACATTTTATTTCCTTTGTATAGCTTTTAATGAAAAACTTATTTGTTTATTCTTTAGAATCCTTTTTTCTTCTCTATTTTTAATTTGTTGTAAGTCATTGTAATATTCTAAATCACTCTTCTCTTCTAAATCACTCTTCTCTTCTAAATCACTCTGAACTTTTTTCAACCAATTATTTTTAGTTTTATTTTGCCAAAAGTAAATAAATAGTTGTTTAATTATCCTATTGTCATTTTATTTAGATAAATGACAGAAAAAGGCAATTCTTGCTTCTCTCATCGTATCTATTATAGATTCCCATATTATAGATTTCCCTATAGCCCACTGCATTAGGCAACAATCTCCATTGTCCATCTACCTGATGTTTTTACATTTAATTATTTTATAACAATTCATTTCAATGCAGCAGGATTAACATTTTCAGAAAAATAAGATTTTTTTTTGCAAAAATACAACAATATAACGATATGACATTAGTGTCTTACATACCCCCATATTTACCTTGAATACCTTGTCATATTAGGCATAACCGAGATCTATAGGTCCTTAAGCCAGATCCCTAAAAGGGGTTTGAAATTGTCCGCATTGCTGATAATTAGGCTTTCAACGTTACATAGTTACAAAAGAGAGAAACTATTGTAGTAATGAAATTTGGTGCAAAACCAGCTTAAGTTGGTTACGGCACAAAAGGATAAAAAGTCAAGGTAAAAAAAGACATTTATACTCAAGAAGGCTTTTAGACACTAAGGTAAGACTATCGGCGGATGCCTCTTTTTGTATGGAACACATTACAGTTATTTAAAAAAGAGCATTCAATAGAGCAAGCGAAACTCATAGTTCTTGGATAGTTTATAACAATTACGGATGGGCCAAGGACTAGTCAGTCCTAGTGAGGAGGAGGACTTCCCCAATTGACTTACATTTGGAACTCTATCTTCTTGGTTTATTCGTTCTAGTTAATGTCTACCGCGTTTCTAAGAATTTATGTTTTCTATTTCTTCTACAAGGTTTTCTATTGGTCTCGAAACGCGGTTAGGTGAACAGCATTCATTAAGACTATCTAAAGATACGCACAAAATCGAATGAATTATCTATTCGATTTAGTGCGTCTCTTTAGATAGTCTTAATGAACGCTGTTTACCTAACTGCGTTTCGAGACCAATAGAAGACCTTGTAGAAGAAATAGAAAACATACATTCCTAGAATCGCGGTAGACATTAACTAGAACGAATAAGGCAAGAAGATAGAGTTCCAAATGTAAGTAAATTGGGGAAAGTGCTCAAATAGAATTGACTTGACACAACAACGAACATAAATTATTATCTAACTCATAAAATGAGTCAGTGCTAGCGTTGTTTCAGAACGTATCTACGTAGTAGAGCAGTAAATAATGCGACATTAACGGGACGACAGATATGCTTTCTTAGAAAGCACGATGTGTATATTAGGTTGGCAAACTGTCAAAACAAAAGTATCGAGAACATTGAGATAGTGCCAACAAAAAGAAAAGTACGTTACGACCATAATATCGGAAATAATACAGACAGCGCAAACAACGGAACTTCCGAACTCCCATCAACTCAAATTTGATTTGCGACGTTTTCCTTGATTTGTTTTGATTGAAATTTATGAGAGTCCATTTGTAGCAAATAAACATATTTCTTCTTTAACGCTATTATCAACAATTATTACCTAAAAATAAGAAGTTATAAAAACATATATGGAAACTACTAACGTTCGCCGATAATTTAACTAGAAACTATTCAAATACAAAATCTTAAATTTTCCAATGTAAAAACAAGATTTGTGCATTTAATTAAACTTATCATTCAACATTTTAAAATAAATTACCACTTTTTTAATGAATACTATGGTTCCGACTGTTACTACGTGTTAATACATACTTACATTGAAGAGAAAAATTCATTATGTTTTAACCAATATTATAATATGTAAAAGTGTTATATAACTTATTATTCACAGTTGTATAAATTTCTACATTTATCACGACTCAAGTTTCGAATGTTAAAGGTCATTTTCAAGTTTCGTGATGAACATGTTTGAGCATGTTTGGTGATCCTGGTGATGAAAAATGACCTTCAACAGTCGAAACTCGAGTCGTGATAAATGTAGAAATTTATAAAACTGTGAATAATAAGTTATGTAACATTTTTACATATTATAGTATTGGTTAAAAAATGTTCAATTCAATATATTTTTTAAATATTGGTGAAAGTATATCGTAGTAATTTGTTTCAAGATTGATATTAAGGAACCGTCACAGTGTGACTCCCCGAAAAATTTTCTCCCCGATTTTCGCGATTTTTTTTTTGATGGTCAGGCTAAACTAATCGGTCTGATTTTTTTTTACAAATTACAGCACTAATGGAGAATACAAAATGATTTTTTTTAAATTGATATATTTATTGTTTAACATTGTTTTTATATATTTAAAATGGCGTTGAAAAAACGAGATCCTGTACGGTGCCCACGATTGCGGACGCAAGTTTGATCTGAAACAAAAATCTCAAAAAGATTATTAATCTGAAGGAAAGCCTTTATGTCTCTATGGAGGCTTTTCTTTTTTTATTAAATTTGCAAAAATGGCGGCGGTTTTACAAAAAGTACCGAATTCAGCCTATTTTTTCGACAATTATTCGTAAAAAAAATTGGAAGATTTAAAAAAAAAAAAAACGCTTCCATAGCAACATAAAGAATGACGTGAAGAATGTTTAGCCAAAATTCCAAAGGGGTAGCTTGAAAACTGTTCCTTTGAGAGTGGGCACCGTTTTGAAAAACACCATTCCGAGAAAAACGCGTTTAAAGTTTGGAGTGAGGAATTTTCAAATAAATCGCCTACATACGATCAATCGGCGATGCCAGGTCCATACAATATTCCTTCTTCTTCCTCAAAGTCTTGATTTTCGGCAGAATGTTTTTTTCGACGAGCTGTCCTGGCTTCTTTGCTGTCCAGAGAGCTACGGCGTTCCGCGGATGCGATGCGCTCGTCCCTGTACTTAGCAGCGAAGTCCGCGGCTGCCTGCCCTACGGTGACCTCCATTACCTCCAGGATTTTTAGTATTGGATCATATCACTCATTGAACGTACAAGTGGACCTTTTTCCTTCCTGTCGTGGACGGTTTGTCCTCGAGCCTTTTCTATCCAGCGGCACTGATTTTTCAGGCGTTTTATTCGTAGGTCTATCCATACTGGCTGTCGCAAGCGAACTGATGTACTTTGCCCATTTACTGCGACAGGAAATAGGAACAGGACAATAGGAATAACGGTTCTACGGTGGACGGACACGCCAGACACTCTAATCGTTTTTTTCTAAGAAAGGCTGTAGCGACCGAAATAATTCGAATTTCGATTTAAAAATTGGGGAGAATGTTTATAACAGTGTATACTAACGGAAAAAAAAACGATTTTTTGAAAATTTCACATTGTGACGGTCCCTTAATTGTCCAAATATAAATACAAATAATTTATATTATGTTTTTATGGTTTCTTAATTTGCATAACATCGTTTTATGTGTAAACCTTGATGTATGCACCTAAAGTTCAAATAAATCAAGTAAAATCACTTGACACTTTTTTTGCGAATAGGCCATCTAAGGACCACGTTCCAATTTCAATTCCTAATTCTTTGTTCTTTTCTTTTCTTCCAATATTCTTCCATCTGTTCACTATGTTTTTTCTTTCTGTCCTCACACCATTTTGAACCAGTCTTCTTAGCAGCCCTGCCTGGAATCCTCCCATTTTCAATATTTTTTTCCCGAAAGGCTTCTCTGTTGTACATAGCTTCTGTTTCTATATAGTTTCTTTCTAAATCCTTTTTTACTTAGTTGACCCAGCTTGTTGTGGACTTTTTACTCCATAGATATTTAAAAATCCTATTGGTTAATCTGCTGCCTTGCATTCGAAATAAATGTCTGAAAAACATGAGTCTTCTTTATCTCATTACGTTATATATATTTTCTATATTTTCGTATACTTCAGCATTGCTTCCTAATTTACAACCTTCTGCTGTGTTTTGTGGTCCTAATATTTTCCTTATAATTCGCCTTTATACTTCTAACTTATCCAAATTGTAGTTCAGTGCCAGACATTCACTTGCATATAGACATTCTGGCTTCACTACTGTATTATAATGATTTTAGCATTTTTGGATAGGCATTTCTTATTGTAGAGGTGATACCATATGCTCTACTCATTTTATGTAATCTTTCTTCTATTGCAGATTTTTCCAAAGCATTTTCTTGGATTAGCTCCCCTAGATATTTGAAATTATTAATTTTCTCTATTTGGCCAATATTTGTTTTCAGGAATTTTTGTGCATCTTTAATGTTCGTTAAGAATTTTGTTTTTGCTGCACAAATTATAAAGCCAGTTCTGCAGGCTATTTCTTCCACAAGATTTATTTGTGTTATATCAGTTTTCACATTTTCAGAAAGTATAGCAAATTCATCTGCAAATGCAAGACTGTTTATTTCGATCTTTTTGGTTCCTCTTCCTAACGTTATCGGCGAAATTTTGTGTTCAATAAGTTTTTCGTTCCAACTTCTTACTGCTTATTCTAACACACAATTAAAAAGAATTGGAGATAAGCCATCACCTTGTCGTACACCAGTTTTTATTTTGAAAGGCTGCGAAATTTCTCCCATAAATTTTACTTTGCAGACTGTATCTGTAAGCGTTTCACGTATTAGGTTTGCCAGTTTAAACTTGCCAAATTCCCGAATTATTTTATCTATAGTTTCTCTGTCAACAGAATCAAATGCCTTTTTGAAATCTACAAACATAACTACAAAGTCCTTTGAATTAAGTAATCTATGGCGAATTAATGACTTAAGATTAAATATTTGTTCTTAGCTCTTTTTTGTAGAGTGGATGTATCAAGGCAACTTTACATTCCTCTCGTATTTCTCTGTTTTCAAGATTTCTTCGAAGAGTAATTTTAGTTCATTTTCTATATTTGGTAGGGACCACTTCAAAAGTTCAGCTGTAATAGAATCTTCTCCACAAGCTTTGTTGTTTTTTAGGGTTTTAATTACTTCTTAAATTTCTTCTATAGTTGGTGGTAAATCTTCTTCTAAATTTTCATTAATATCTGAGAATTCTAATTTATGATTTGGCTCAGGACTATTCAGAAGCTGATGGAAATATCTTGCTAGTATTTTACAATTTTCACTATTGCTTAGTACAATTTTGCCATTTTCATATTTGAAACAGTCATTTGTTGTTTGGCACCCCTTTAATTTCTTCTTAAAAGTTTGATAAAAGTCACTGGTTTTATTTTTGACAAAATTTTGGTCTATCTCCAAAAGTTTCTCCTTTTCAATGTTTTCTGTGCAGCATTATTAATTCCTTTGGATATTTCTTGCCAGTTGCCATGCTTAGTCACTTTAATTTCGTCTCGATAGTTTTTAATTGATTCTTCTGTTATTGTAAGTCAGTCTGTTAATACAGACTTTATTTTATTAACCTTTGTGACTTTCTTTGTTCTTTATTAGGCAGAAGTTTGACTTTAATTTTAGATAGGTAATGATCAGAATCAAATTCACCATTCCTTACTACTTTCACATTCATAATTTCCCTTGTACTTTTTTGTGAAATAGGCACATGATCTAACTGAAATTCTCCTAATATCGCGTTTGGTGATATCCACGTTTTCGCTTTTCTAGGGAGTTTCATGAAAAAGGTTGACATTAATTTCATGTGAGAGCTTTGACACAAACTGATTAGCCTCATATCATTTGCGTTGGTTCTTCTGAGAGCTGGGTATTGTCCTACTATATTTCTATAGTAATAATATGCTGTTCATCTTTGGAATTTTTGGATATTTCAGATTCTAAAAGATCCCAAAATTCCTCCGTTTTTGTGGACTTTTTCTGTTATCTTGATTTATTGGTGCAAAGCAGTTAGCAAGTGTGTAAACCTTGTTTTTGTATTTAATTGACAGGAAAGATATTCTCTTTGAGGTGGATTTAAATTCACATTTCCTATTATACTTTTATGACCATAAAAAGCTGTACCCAGTAATGGCAGCCCATTCATAATTTTGACTGCTGGTTTGTCTTTGAAGATTCTGTAGTTACAAGTATCTACTACGTTTTCATCTTGGAACCTTGTTTCTTGAACTGCTAAAATTTATATATTTTTTTCTAAAAGTATTTCTAGTTCTTTTTGTTTGCCAGTCTTGAGTAGAGAATTTACATTTAAAGTGCCTAAAAAGAATTTCTTCTTGAATTTCATTTTAGAAGGATTCCAAGGTTGCTCCGATTCAACCTTTTGATTGCAGTTGTAGGGTACCGCAGAACCTTTAGTCCCGATGCACACTTGACACTTTGTTATAATTAATTTTATTATTTGTATTACTAAAAAACATATATTACTAAGACATTTTGCATATGATAAATGTAATTCAAATATATATTACTCTACAATGCATATACTTAATTTCAAACCTATTAATATTCAAATATATATAAAAAAATAAAAGTTTGATTTACTTTGCATGCGGTTATGCATTAAAGACAATAAATACATACAATTACAGCATGTCATGGCCATCATGTCCAACTAAAAAGCAATATTTCCAAAAAAGAATATTTTTTAAATTACAATTAAGTTGAAATAACATTCTAGGAACATTGTATTTATGAAATATTATTTTACTGAGTATTATATAGTTCAGGCCTTAGTCTAACCCTTTTGATGATCTGCCCCTTGTACGTAAAACATACTTCATGGGAGCTGAAAATCATTCATTGAAAATTCAGTAAGCAATTTATTGGGGCATTTTTTTTTAAATATTAATAAATAAAATTGGTGTGCGTCAAAATAATTTTAGCGGTTTATATCGTCGAGACGCTCAGTGGAGTATTTGGATGATCTAGATTTTAAAAACCAAGATTTGTGCTTTGAAATAAATTTATACTGCGCAGATTGTTTTTAGTTAGATGTCTTGAAGACAATATTTTCAATTTATTTAAGTTTTTCTAAAATACAATTACCCATTTGAAACTGACAATAACTGACAAGAATCAAACTTTTGCGTAAAAATTGTATTTGAAAAGGCGTTGATTCTTTAATTAATAAAGATAATACTAAAGATTATACAAATTTCGAGAATTTGGGGTGAAACACAAGTTGGAAAACATAAACAAAGATACATTAATATAAACACTATTAACAGGCACAAAAGTGAAGTTCATGGGAGAAGTGTCCCGTTCGTTTAAAATCAAGACACGTGTAGGACAACACGACGACACGCGACGGATTTTTTCCCATACTATTCAACTGAATTCTGGAAAAAATCTTACAAATGTGGAACTCAGAGCTTATAAATCAAGGAATAAACCCAATGTGCTTAGGGAGGAATTTAGGAAGAATTAAAGTCAACTGTTTGCCCCTTGCAGATGACTTTGCGATACTTGAAAGATATAGAAAGCCCAAAATACTAGAAAGCCCAAGAGAAACGATCACTCAGATTAACCTCTTAGGAAAGATCGCCAGTAAGACGGGACCCAGGATCTCGATAGAGAAAACAAAATTCATAATAAATGACGAACAAGGACCAAAATTCCTTGAAACGGAGATAGGTCGGATTCAGAGAGTAGAAATTTAAATATCTCGGTGAAACGATACAGGTCTAGAGAGAGCTACGACAGGCGATAGGATCTCAAAAATGAAGAGAGCGTATGGGTTTACAAAAAACATCTATAACAAGAAATGCATTTCCTGGAACGCCAAAATAAAGCACTACGACATTGTAGTCAAAACAGAATGCCTGGATGCCTGTGAATTCCTTTCAATGAACTACAGGCTAGAGAAGTTGGAGGTCCTGGAAAGGAGATTTCTCCGGTAAATCACGGGCCCAATCCACATGGAAACCGGATGGAAACTTCGGAGCAACGCCGAAGTCTACCAGAATGTAGAAAAAATCTATGCGAGCATGAGGAAATGAAGGCTAATATTTCTTGGCCACATGTACAGATTAGACAAATCCAGATTAACCAAGCAGTTATTTGACTACTTCTGGATCAAAAAAACAACTACATCATTGATTAAAGAAACTCGAATAGACCTTGAAAGATCTAACATCCCAGAGACCCAAATGGACCCAAATCAAAAATTCCAAATAATAAATCACAGCGATTATTTAAAATAGCGCATTCCGGACAGTAAGCAATTTAAGCATAAATAGTAAATTAAAATGCACACGATCATGCACACTTTTACTATTTTTGATTGTTTGTTAGTTGTTCTAGCCTCTGCGACCCCTTCTGACAATAAATCAATTGGAAGCAAAGCATGTTCCACAATGAGGGTCCATGGAGTAAAACCTTATGCAATGTTGATATCATTACAAGACAACCGTTTTTTCTGCATATAATTGTCCGATATGGTTTCAAGAATTACTAAATTAAATGAAAATCTGAACTTGTCATTTCTGCTGCAAGTTCTGGATCAATGAAAAACTTTTTTGGAGCAGTATAGCATTAAATATTTAGTCTGCATACATACATACACACAAAAACAAGTAAATTTAAATACAAACCTCCTGCTTCTGTTGCCATCATTACTGTTTCCAAACCCAGGCTGGTGAACATCCACAATCATTCTTATCTTTTGTCAAAATTCCGGTTGCTTTTTCATTTTAGTTTCATGTGCCACTCTTTTTTTTTCGTTTTCACTGCTGACTTGCCACTTCTGTAGTGGCAATTTGTAGACTAGAAGGATTAGTCTTTTTAAGAACCTTATCCTTGTGTGCAAGAACAATAATCCAAATCTCAATGACTTTTCAGCTATATTTGCCACAAATGTGGCACCTCATTGTTGATTTGCTTGAAGTTGCAGCGTTGCATACTTGCCGTCAACCATTATAAGAGCAACACTATGATTAACTTTATATACTCTATTTGTCAATTCTACCTTCGTATGCTCCAATGTTACTGCGCCATCTTCGATATATTTGAGTTCTTCATCGGTAACGTTTGTCCACTCTTTATAACGTATTTTAATTGATCGACAATATTATGGAGAAGAAGGTGTTGGATTTTTCCAAATAACCTTCTTTTCCCCTAAGTTAAAATTTACCAATATTTGTAACGGTGGGACGGAACTTCTGTTCATATACGCTTTAACTCGGATAGTATTTGGGAAAATCTTTTCTATATCTTCTCATATCTTTTCATATCTTTCTTTGGTCCTCTTCTGAGAAATTGTATCTAGTTACTAGAAAATCCTGAACAAAATCTAATTTTTCACTAATATTCATTTAATTTTGCTCTTGCATTATATTGAATATTTCTCCTATCATAATAATTTGATCTACTGGTGCTCCTATTAATAATATTCAGTCATTAAACATAAAATGCGTATATGACATGTACACAACTTTGGTCCTAGTAAACTAAGAAGCAGATAACATCTAGAGCGTTTAAACTCTTCAGCCACCCAAAAAACGTCGCGGGACATCTCGGTCAACAGATGTCTGCTTCTTTAAGTGTCGTGACCGATTCGATCGTTGACCATGATGTTGGCTAATAAGTTCATGATTTTAACTTTGTCGACTGCTGCACGAAACAGCTGGGCTGTTGTTTTGCCATACCATGTCCTTAGATTTTTTAACCATGATGTCGTCCTACGTCCTACACTCCTTTTTCCCATTATCTTTCCCTGAATGATAAGATGCAGTAGATCATATTTTCCTGGATGCCGCATAAAGTGTCCAAAATATTCGAGTTTCCAACTTTTGATGATTTTCCCTAGTTCCTTAGTTTTATTTAGTCTTTGTTAGATTTCTACGTTCGTCACTCTGTCTACCCCACTGACTTTTAATATCCTCCGATAGGCCCACATTTCAAATGCTTCGACTTTTTTCATTACTGTGTCTGTTATCGTCCAGGATTCAACGCCGTACAGTAAAACCGGGAATATATAACACTTGCGCATTTTAGTTCTTAGCTCTACTGATAAATCGTGGATACATAGTGCTCGTTTCATTTAGATAAGTGTTGTTCGCGCTATTGCTATTCTATGCTTTATTTCTTGGCTGGGATCCCATTTTTCGTTAATCAAGCTTCCCAGATATATCAATTTATTTACTCTTTCAAGTTGATTAGCGTTTACCTGTATTCCTGCATCTTGCCTCCTGCTCTTTCTCACTTTCATATATTTCGTCTTGTTGATCTTCAGTTTCAATCCATATCTCTCACTACTTTGAGAGATCCTGTTCAATACATTCTGTAGTTGAATTTCTGAGCTTGTTACGATAAGAGTGTCATCGGCGTATCTGATGTTGTTTATAATTCTTCTTTTAAAGCCTCATTGCATCTCTGTTCTGCATACAGGTTGAAAATCAACGGGGAGAGTATGCAGCCTAACGTACCCCACGTTTTATTTCTATATCGTTTGTCGTTTTTTCTCCTATACGTACATTTGCTCGTTGTTGCCAGTATAGTTCCGTTATTATCCTCAGGTCTTTCTCGTCTATTTCGGTGTCCTTCAGCATCTTTATTATCTTGTTGTATTGGATCTTATCAAATGCCTTCTCGAAATCTATTGCGCAGATATGTACATCATGACTTACGTCTCGACATCTTTGTACCAGTACTTGGATACTAAAAAGGGCATCGCGCGTGCCCATTTCGTTTCTAAATCCGAATTGGGTTTCTCCTATTCTGCTGCCTAGTTTTTTATACAACCTACCATGGATAATACGCAGAAACACTTTGAGGGCGTGGCTCATCAAGCTTTTAGTGCGATGATCCGCATATGATATGCCTTCTTCGGAATGGTAACAAATGTTGAGCGCAGCCAATCCTTTGGTATTACACCAGTATAATGGATTGTATTGAATACTTTTGTCAAAGTTTTGATGCTAGATTCTCGCATTATTTTCAGCGTCTCTGCGCATATTTCATCTGGCCCTGTCGCTTTCCTTCTTTTTGTCAGAGCGATCGCCCTTTCCACTTCTTGGCTTGTAATTGGTGGTCCAGTTTTTGCTTTTATTTCTATTAAGTTTCTTCTGTCGTCATCAAGCAATTTAGCTATATATTCCTGCCACCTCTTAAGTTGTTTTTCAATGTCAAAGATCGCGTCTCCCTGTTTGTCCTTTATGGCACTAGGCGTGCGGGTTTTGGTTATCCCTGCCAATCCTTTAATTTCCTTGTGAAGGTGGAACATCATATTTTCGTTGGAACCCCTCTATTTCTTCGCATTCTTTTCTGTTCCATTCAGCTTTCGCTTCCCTGATTTTTTGTCTTATTTTTGGATGGGCGTTTTTGTATCTGGTCGAGTTTACGCCTCTGTATTTTCTTCTTTCTTCCATCATCTGTATGATTTCGGCTGTCATCCATGTTTGTCTAGCCGTTTTCAATTTGTTTTTTTTTTATGTTGTCTGTCATTAGATTTTGTTCTTGTGCTTTTAATATTATGCCTTTGCAGTTCTGCCACATGCTTTCGGGCTCTTCACCTCGGACCATGTTCATTTCTTCATCCATAACCTCTAGAATTGCTTCTCTACGTGCAGGGCTGTTAAATTTCTCTGTCTATTCTTGAGTCTTTTTTGTTTTGGTTATCTTCTTAAACCTTAAGAGCAATTTTCCCGCCAGCATGTTATGATCCGAGGGTACGTCTGCTCCTGGAAATGTTTTTACGGAAGTTATTGCGTTTCTCTATCGTTTGTTTATGCAGATGTAATCAATTTGGTTTCTTATTATCCTGTTATTTGTGTGTGCGGGCGATGACCATGTGTATAATCTTCTTTTAGGTAATTTGAAGAAAGTGTTTGTAATTATTAGTTGTTTTTCCAAACAGAAGCTAGCAAACCTACCTCCTCTTTCATTCCTTTCACCCGTCCGTGTCTTCCGATGTACGCGCCCTCTCGTCCTTCACCCACTTTTGCGTTCATGTCTCCTCCCATGATAATTGTCATTTCGTTACTTTTTGTCATGCTTAGGACTTCTTCTATTGCTTCGTAGAATTTTTCTATTTCTTCTTCTTCGTAATTACATGTTGGGGCGTATACTTGTATAATGTTCAGATTTATCTTACTTGTTAGTAGTTGTGTCAAGATAATTCTGTCAGAGTGAAAAACAACACCGTTTTTACAGCTTTTGAAGTTTCTTTGTTTAAAATAATTGCTACCCCATTTCTATTTTCGCTTCCCGTATCACCCGAATAGTATATAGTGTGTTCGTCCACTTTTGATTTTCCACATCCAGGCCATCTCATTTCACTAATACCCAGGATTCCGATGTTTAGCCTTCTCATTTCTTTGATGGTGTTATGCACCTTTCCTGCTTCATGCATACTCCTGATGTTCGAAGTAGCTATTGTGTGTAGGTTTTCTAATTTGATTCTAGCTGATCGGGCGATTCTTGGCACCCCTGTCCCATTTAAGGGACGCCCGTACTCTGGGCCGTTGTATTTATCAGCCATCATCATTAACTAGGGATAAGTAATCAGGTGGTTTCCCGTGGCCTTCCTGATCCCCCTGCCGTTGGCCGTTCAAGTGGCTCTTCCGCCTTTGAGGCCGATTTCTCGACCTCAGGACCAGAGATGGCCCTACCTTAACCTGAATTAAGGTTGTTTGCTTATACCGGCGCGCACTCGGCCCCCTTTGTACTTAGCCATAATAATGTTTCCACCCTCTACCACGTGGAGGTATACAATAGGGTATATCACTTCATCGAGTTTGCGACCAGTCGGCGTTTCATCAAACTCTCATCTCATTTAGAGGGCCGCCTGGTCAGCGGACATCTGTTACTATAGCTATAGTAAATGGAATAAAAATATTACAAATATGTTCCTATTTAATCCCTTCAACATACTCCTTTCTTTATCTTATTGGCCTTGATGTTTGCCCAATAACTCTTCATGCGCAACGATTGAACGAGTCTTCGTTGCTGCGACAAGACGTATCTGGTAGGTCTTCTCTCTTCTCCCTTAAAACCCCCGTGTATGAAATTTTCTTAATTTACTCTCGATCCTTGAGATTGGCGAAACCTAATTCAGCCAAGTCATTTTCTGACTGATTGTACCAATTGGACCTTGTTGTGTTTTTCTGAAAAAACGTATAGAGTTTACGTGTTAATCTAGTTAGATCCATGTTGCCCAATGTCCCATGAATTGGATCAATCTCATACGGATTGTATGACATACCCATCTTTAATTCTTGGTCCCAAAACTTTTCGTATGATTTTTCATTCTGTAATCTCCAATTTATTTTTCCGTGTTTTATGTTGTAGATTAAGTGTCTCGGCTGCATACAGGGCTGCAGGTAAGACTACTGTTTTATAATGTTACATTTTTAAATTCCATGAGAGGCATTTTTTTGTTATAAACTTGTTTTGTCAAATGGAAAGCAGTTAATTTTCTGTAGTCTTGCTTCTATAGATTTTCTTTCGTTGCCAGTTTCATTGGTCCATTCACCTAAAAACTTGAAGTCTTTCACTCGAAAGACCTTAAAATTACAAATGCGGAGTATATTCGGAGCAATTTTAATATCCGTCATAAATGTTGTTTTGTCAAAAGAAATCCGTAAGCCGATTTTTGTTGCTCAGAAATGAGCAATTAACGCCATGTCATCCGAAAATGCTAAGTAGTCGAGTTATCCCTTTGAGTTTTGGTCATAGTCTATGGGATGGTGCACCAGCTCGTCTCTCTTCTCGGACAACTTTTTTAAACGCACATTTAAACAACAATGGGGATAATCCCTCTCCTTGACGCACTCCTGTATCAATTGAAAATTCTGCGCTCAGTCCTTCGATAAATTTAACCTTTGAACTTATGTTCAAGAGGGTATATTTCATGGTTGTTGGTGTCTTGCGATTTAATCTAAATTCTGAGAGTACGCCAATAAGGGATTCGCGATCAATGCTGTCATAAGCCTTTGCAAAGTCAACATAAACAATGACTAAATTTTTGTTTGTAATTTTACGGAAGTAAATTTTACGGAAGTAATATTGAGTTTTTCAAATTGATAATTTGCTCTCTATACGATCGGCCTTCGCGGTACACACCTTCGAATTCACAAATCTGCGGAACCAGTGGAAGTTAGCCACGGTTCAAAAGGGCTTTGGACAAAATTTACCAAAGTTACCGAGAGTAATGTGATTCCTTAGTAATTGTTTGGATTTATTTAGCTAGCTTTCTTGTATACATGCATGATCGCCATTTTCCAATCTGGAGGAATTTTTTCAGATTGCAAGATTTCATCAATAATTTCTTTGAGTTTGATGATAAGATTTTTCACCTACATTTTTCCATAGTTTTGCAACGATCTGGTCTTCTACCGGCGCTTTTTTGTTTTCATGAATTGGATTATTTCCCGAATTTCCTGTAGGTCCGGTGGTTCCGAGTCAGGATTCCATAGGTTATGACAAAATTGTTCCATAGGTTATGACACTGTTTACCGCATCGCCAGGAGCAAAAAATCAGGCCGGAAGCAACCATATTTCAGTACATATAAAAATATATAATTATCTAAAGTCTTATAACAAAAATTATAATACATAAATAATAAAAATTTACTAAATTTTTAGAATAAAAAAGTAAAAATTTACACTGAATATTGTAGTTGGTATAGTTGGTATAGTTTGTGAAAAGACCACTTCTTTGACTAAAACATTATTTATTGATTACACAAATAAGAAATATCAAACAAAACAAAAATAAAGTAGATTCCAAAAACACAGAATTATATAAATTGTAAATTATACCTAAAGTAAAAATTATAATATTTATAGTAGTAGTAATAAAAAATAATACATAAGTAATGTAATTATAACACATTTAAAATTTAGCAGATTACGCAAAAATATTATGAAAAACTACTGTTCAAATCTAAAATGATTTTCTAGTATGAAAAATTCTAAAACAATTTCCCAAACATAGTCCAACTTTGCAGTCTGGACACCAAGTTGTCACATATTGTCTTTTTTGTTCATTTATTGTAGTATTACTACACACATGGCAAATCCGTTGACCTTCTCTTCTTGCACCTATCGCCGATATGTGATCAGGAAAATCTCGCTCCATAAAGTTAACTGCTGCAAGTCGATCTATAGCTAGGGAACATTTCCTTCCAGGTCTTACACTACTCAAAATACCGTGCTTTTTCAAAATTTTTGGACTATTTTTCTAATGAAATCTTTAAATTTCAATCGATTATTTCCAGCCTTCACAAGATATATGTTATAACTGTTCAAAATAGTCAAGTCCATCATGTGAAAAAATGCTTTTTTCTACCATTTGATACATTTACGGATACATTCCACGGTAGATAATTGCATATCTGTCTTATCCACTAACCTCATATTTAGTGTGTAATCTAAAACACAGTTTGGCTTTTAAATAGGTTCATTACCGACACTAAATTTACCACTATCTTCTAGACGTCCATCATGAAAAGTAGTTATCATGTATACATCTCTTTTATCTTTCCATTTTATGGCTAATATCGCAGTTTTTGAATTCAATTTCCCCTCTTTGCAATATTCTCGTCAACTTGGGAAAATGTTTTCTGTTTTTCTTTACTGTACAACATAAACCAGTGTCATGTTAGTCCAAATATATGGCTAATTTTGGACTTGCATATCAATTATCCGTATAAAGTAAGTGTCCTCTATTTTCATAAGCTTCTAATAGTTTCTTTAAAATTGCTCCAGATACACCCAAATGATCATTTCTTGTTTCTGGTAATGTACCGGTGTAAAATAATACATTTAGGATCATTCCGGTCTCGCAATCACAGAGAACAAACAATTTTATTCCAAACTTATGCCTTTTGGATATTGTTTGAATCCTAATCTCCCTTTGAGATTCATCCCTTTGAGAAACCAATTTTTGGCAGGGAATAAAAAAAAGCAGAAAACTTTTCATGTAAATTGTTTAGAACATTTCTAATTTTCCACAAGTGGTTATTTTCAGATGGATAATTATTGTCTGCAAAATGAACATATTGCAGTAATTGGAGAAATCTATTTCTGGTCATATATTTTGAAAAAAACTCTGTAGCAATCATCAGATCTTTTGACCAGTAGTCTCCTATGGCATGCTTTCACATGTGGCATCAATAATACAAGTGCAAAAAATGTATACATTTCATCGACTGTAGTATCGACCCATCTTTAAGTTTTGGATTGTGGTTGTATGTTGAAATTTTCATCAGAAAACTGAAAGTATTTATTTGTTTCACTTACAACTTCAGACATAAACTCTTGGTCAAAGTATCTTGTGAAAAAATCATACTCATCAAGTTTTCTTCTATTGAATATGCGTTAGTAATTCCAGAATTTCTTGCATCAAAATTATATATTTTTGGCCGAAATAAATCACAATTTCTCCATACTAAATCTCTCGCAATAACTTTATCATCACTTTCATCAACACTTTCTTCACTGGCATCACTGTTATCAATATCACTATTGTCACTTTCAAAAATATCTTTCTTCTTTCATCGTTCTTCTTCATCACTGTCAATATCTATTGGATGTAGTTCCTCTTGTGCAACTCTTTTTGAGGCACGCGACGTTGAGGGCTGTGGGTCCATGATGACGTTGAAAATATTAAAATGTAATAGTTGACGAAACCACAAAATTATAAATGTAACTCAATACAATAATTAAAACTAATAAAAAAAATAGGTAAATTGTTTTTTTGTAAACCGCTGTGAAACGTATGGGTCAAAACACTGCGAGAGACTAATCATAAAATATACGACAACTTTTCGAGATATTCGGCTATGAGTGAATCTTCTGTTTGAAAATATAAAAAGGGCCCTAAAAAATATCAAAACATAAACACAACATTGGGACTAATAACGATTACTTAGTAAGATGTAAACAATCTACGTCTTCTTCGTTCAATTTCGAAGCAGTTTCGAAGTTTTTATGTACGCATATTTTAGATAGATATAATTATATCAAACAGCCGCGAAGATATTTTAGATGATAAGAATGCGTAAATTTCTGCTGAAAGATTAGGAGTTAGGAACAGTTAGGAATACTGTATAAAATAATTTCTTATGATCTATAAATTGTAACAAAGAGTATTATGACATAAATATTTTGTCACTCAAAATGTTAGATTATTCTTCTAGACTTATAAAAAGTAGTCGCTCAACAGCGACTGCGGTGTTTAAATAGCGCGAAATAGCGTGGATCGCTCATTGACGACTCCGGCATTTGAAAGATTTTGAGTCAGATCGCTTATTGACGACCGCGGAAGTTAAAGGGTTAAAGTCTACAATAGAATCAAGTACTGTATTGTCTACTACAAATCCAGTACCGAATTGAGGACAATTTGGCATAGCTCTTACACCAGGCTTTCCCTTATATATTTTGTACCCTTCTGAGTCAGAAGGGTGCTCATAATTATACCTTGATTCTTGAAAAGCGATGATTCGAATTGTCCGTTTTCGAGATTTGTCAAGAATATTCTTCATTTTTTCCATTTTCAGTTGACATTAAAATTCATTAATCATAGTCTTGAATTTGACCTGATTTTGTCTTTACGAGATTTTGAGGCAGTCAGATTTACCTCATGGCACACTACTGTGGTCTCCCCAAAATCAAAATAGACCACAAGCGGTTATTTAACCGTGGGATTTGACCCACTGGGGTAATATCTTTTTATAGGTTGCACTAATCGTGTTGATTAACATAAATAATTGAGTTTTCAGTCCAGTTTACTTCAGAGTTCCACTTCTGAGTATTGGTATGTCAGCCACTAACATGTGAAGAGATGCTGTCGAGGTATCGCTACTAACACGTGGGACCGTCCTGTCCGTAAAATTGATATATGGCAATCATATAACTTTAGCCCTTATTAACCTGAGCACTATGCACTTGAGCACTTATAAACCTGAGTCCACCCCTTTCACTGCAGATACCGTTGGGGACTTCACCGTAACCCTGGAAAGGGATCCTTACAAGGTACTACGAGCCGGGTCATCTGGACATAGGTTTTTTTGAAGAGGTGCTATTCTATCACTCCCTACTTTATTCTGGCTTGTGACAGACAGAGCCTGGCTTAATATACTCTTTTATTTCAACAAGAAAAGAATTAAGAAAAATATACTATGTTCTATAATTCACAAATTGACTAATAACAAATAAATTTGATTACTAGTACGGTTTGGCTCCTGCATTTAACTGCTATGAGAGATCATGTGGGTCGCTAGAAAATGACATAACCTGATAAGTAGTAATAATTATGAACATCCATAGACGCGTTTCTGCCTGTTTAGCTTCATTAGTATGGACTTATCATCTAATCTCAAATTGAATTAAAATGAAATGTAAGCTACAACTTACTATGTGTGTTGTGTCGTTGTGTGTTATTAGAGGCAAAGAATCTGCATTTCAACAATATCATACTTATATAGCCAAGTATTTTACTGTACTCCTAAAGCCAAGTATTATTATATTACCCGCTCGTACAGTAAGCGCATATGGTCGAGAAGATGTCTTGGCTATATAAGTAAGATAATGTTGAAATGCAGATTAATTTCCTCTAAGAACCCATACAAATTTAAGTAATTTTTTACTATTTTTATACTCTTATTTCAAGGAAATGTAACTTTTTCAATGGATTTAAATCACTCTTTATTATACCTACTTTTTAAGCACGCAGTAGCAAAAATGTGCATTCAAAACAACTTCAAATTCAAAGTAATACTGTAACACTATTGCTGCTTTCGTACCACACTACAAAACCTTATCATACACGCGAAGTATTTAATTTTAAGACAATTTTCTATAAGATTCGAAATCGACTGCGGAATATTCTAAATTCGCTGCCATTTTACCTTCCACAGCCGATATTCGTTTATAATTGCTGAAACTGGAGTGTTGTCTATTAGCAGTTTATAGTCGTTTGCGAGTTGTTTAACAGTTTTAATGTCTTCATCTTCATTAGTATAAGTATAATCAACTTTTGACATCAAAACGCCTAGTTTTTCTTCTATGTGATTTATTACAGAACCTAGAAGTTGGATGCATGCATCCCTGCGGAA
This sequence comes from Phosphuga atrata, assembly GCA_944588485.1. NCBI lineage: Eukaryota > Metazoa > Arthropoda > Insecta > Coleoptera > Silphidae > Phosphuga > Phosphuga atrata. Next base: position 33,323,959 of record OX155898.1, read on the forward strand.
ATGCTCTTCAACAGATTGAGCAGGTAGGTTATTAGCCATGTGTATTTAATTTCTACATCTCATTGCTCAGCTACTTCTTTTGTCTCTTTCAAAAGCCGTCGGAATATTGTGTGAGCCTTTCCCTTTTTATTTAGTAGGACCCTCATTGTATTATTTATAGCTTCCGTAACTCTTTTTAGATCAATTGAGCTCGTTTGCCATACCCTGAATAAGGATACAATTGTATCTGAAAAATATTAAGTTATATTTAAACTACAGTTCGGGTCTTTACGTGATATAAACGGTAATTTAAATTGTCTTTGCTGGAATGCACAAAAGTTACTAATATATCTAATTTTTCAGTTCTTGTGTTCATGCATTAGTACTAAGAAGTAAGAATAAGAAAGAAGTAAGTAGTAAGAATAAGAAACAAAATATTTAGTATTTAGGTACCTAAAACATCACTCAAGCAGATAGATGATATGATGATGTCTGAACTGCGCAATGTTTGCAGTAAGCAATGCGCGTCATTAGAAGTTTTGTGGTCTTGCCAAATAGAAATTTTTCCAAACCGCTACAAAGTTGATGAAACTTTGTAGGCAAAACAGCAAAGATGCCCATCATGCCTCTCGACCCAATGCGTCTGAAAGATACCTTGCATTGTAACTCCAAGTTCTTTTAAAAAAAATCTATGTCCCTTAGCGGATGCATTATAATAACAGCATATTATAGTCATATAATGCGTCATTCGCGAATGTATTTGCCATCATAGAAAGTAAATATTTTACTAAGTTAATCAATGATATTAGAAAAATTATCACTAGTCAACCTAGATGTAGCCTAGGAGGGTCATGGCCCCAATAACACTCGCTCCCTGGATCCGCCCTTGCTTACAACATATTTTTGTTCCTTTGTGAAATAATGCAATGTGAATACTTCTAATTTATCTTAAACTAATTCCCTCCTGCTTTTGGCTTTATTTCCTAATATTCAGTAGGAATTTACTATTTTGGGGAATCTTTTTTTTATAAATTAAAAAAAAAAATTAATTAATTTTTTATGAAGCACATATATTACATATTGCAAATGCTATTAGAGTAATTTTAAAAATAGGTATATTATGTTCACATACCAATATGTAAATTACTTTCTCTATTTACGTAAAATTTCTTGTGTTAACAAGTAGGTATAAACAATTTAAGTTATTTCAACAATAACTCACTTTTATATAATAAATTTACGCGTCATAAATTTTGCGTGACCAAGTCATAATAAACGCAATAGTTTCTAGTATTTACATTACATTTCCGTTTAATTATTAAAAATGATAATATTTAGCTACTTTCATTTGCCCATTTTTTTCATAGTAATTATATCAACGTATTGTTATCAAAATAAAATCTAAAGTTACTTAATTAATTGATTAATTCATATACATTATTTTTTTAGTGAATTCTTATTGTTCTCAAATATTAATAATCATAAATATTGATCTATTTTTTTATGTGGTATTGAATTTTAAATTGGGTTTAGCCTGTAACTGTATGTAAAATATTTTCTTCCGTGAAATTATTTAGATATTTAGAGAACATTACCCAATATATTACAATGTTAACAGTTTTCATTTCCTCTTAATATGTTTGTATTTATTGCTGCCGGTTTGATATCGTAACGATCCGAGCTGGATGTTAATTACTACAAGGTTTATGGGAAAAATGGTCAATTAAAAGTTCTCAGGGATTGAATGCGATGTTAGTAAGTTGGGCAATTTTCAATGCCGTGTTGTGGGCGCGCCTGCATTTGCAGGAATTTGATTTGAGATGGCGAGAGAGAAAAGGTGCATTGTTGGTCTGTGAGACCTTGAATCGCGTTTCTAATTTCTATTACGTAATCTATAGTGCAAGTAGCTGAGCGCAAGTCGTGCGTAAACGGAGAAATAGGTTATATTTATGTCATGACAATATATTCAATTTAATCTACATACATTAATTATTAAGCGTTATGCAATTGGTGCTCGGCTATTCAAATTCGAAAACTCCGAGTTTACAGTCTATAAAGTAATGAAAGTTCTCGATCACAGGTTAATAATGATGGGCAGCATTGGCGAGGGCGGAGAAGTGGACAGCTTGAGCATGTTGATGTCCATAATTTAACAGATTACCAAAACCATGATGAGCGTTGCGAGCAGCAGCTTCATGGTGGGCGGCGAAGTGGGCAGCTTTAGCATGTTCAACTTCAGGGGTATCCAATGGGGTACCGTCATGAGCGATAGCTGGTACGTAATGAGAATCATCATGATAACCGTAAACTGGAGCATGCTTTTGGTGGATAGCATATCCGTTGGTTCCTTTGTGTTTATCAGCTACATGTGCAGCTAAATGTTCAGCTCTAGCTTGTTGAACCTCAACAGTATCGACTGGAATACCATTATGTCCAATTACTGGGATATGTTGAGCATAGATTCCACGACGGTGACGGTAATGTGGTCCTTGAGTAACAACACGACTAAGAGCATCATGTACAGCAGCGAAATGGTGTGCTTTGGCAGCTTCTACTTCAGGAGTATCCAATGGTTTACCATCATGTCCAATTGATGGAACAACATGACTGGTACTGTAAGCTGGTACTATTGGAGCAGCATGGACTGGAGCCGCATGTTGAACTGCAGGTTGAGCTACATGTTGTAAAGCGAATCCATGTCCATGGGTATTGTAGCCAGCGTTGTATCCTTGATTGTTGTATCCAACATTGTATTCTTGATTGTTGTGTCGCGCTATATATTCTTGGTTATTGTGTCCAGCATTGTAACCTTGGTTGTTGTGTCCAGCATTGTATCCTTGGTTGTTGTATCCATTATTATCGTTGTATCCATTATCATAACGTTCGTCATGTTGGTAACCTGGTTGGGCAACTTCTTGAGCTAAAGCAGCTAAATGATTAGCCTTGGCATGTTGAACTTCTGGAGTTTCAACTGGTACCCCATTATGTATTACTGGAATGTGTTGTGGTCCCTGGTATGGCGCTACTGGCGCATATCCAGCTGAGGCAACCGCCAAAACGCATGATACCAAAATCTAAAAAAAAAAACAGATTAAAAATATTGTTTAAATATTTAGCGAATTTCCCATTTACCAAAACTTTCATTGTGATGTAGATTCGTGAACCTCCTAGTTGTGCTAGGACTGTTTGACTGTGCCTTACCCTAAGAAACGTTTCCTATTTATACGTCCCACCGAAGAATATCCCCAATAGCAATGTCCCTTTCACTCCACTTGTGAGCACCCTCCATCTGAGTGAGAAAGAAGTCAACGTACGCATGGTAAGTAGACCAAAACAATGATAGCGTCCAGCTACTTCATTAATAAAATATTTAAGCTGTTTGCTTTTGGCCCTACTTTCCTGATATTTGGAAATTTAAAATTCAGAAATGATACAAGACAAGAAAACAATCTTTTGTGGGAATATTTGTCAATTTAACGCCTAAATATGGAGAATTGGCTTATATAATCAAAATTATTATTATTATATAATCTTCTGCATAATGTTTAAATATGCTTCACGTTGTAAAGTAACAAATTTTAATTGGATGAAGAAAACCATAAAAAATAATTATAAATAATTAGTGTGTTACAATAATCGTATTTTCGAATGTTACAAGTCAGTAAATTTAGAGGTTTTTGGTAATGCAATTAAAATGAATTCAAACCATGAAATTCAAGAATGTTCGTTGCTCTCATTTAAGAAACTACCATAAATATTGTACTACATATATACTATATTAATTTCCGTAAAAACTTAGTTATCTGTTAAACGAATATTTGTAATTGATTAGATAATAGTAAAAATAAATTATAAATCGTTAATTTCTTTATTAATCTAGAAAAGGTGTAGTTTCTTGTCCTAAGGCAAGGTAGAATTTGAAATTGTTTTGGATTGCATATGCGTTTACAAATACTTTCATTACACCTACAATTATAAATTACATAAATAGCTGTGTGCACGTAATAGGTGCTAAAGGGAAAAAAGTAATGGATTTTTGCGTCAATACCGTTTTTGATTAAATTCAAACGAACGAACGCCACGCTTCACTGAATATAACAAATTTAGATCTAATGAATTTGTAACGAGGCAACTTTTGATATGCTGAGCATAACATTAAACGATTATATAAAAATAAAATCGTGATCGTTCGTCCCTTTAAGGGAATCATGCAGGTTGGATCTATTCTTATTAATACACTTTGAAAGTGAATGGAGTGCAGCAATAACAACGAAATGCTTTGTTCGATTTACAAATTCTTTGTTTTAAAATTTCCTGCATTTCCCATTAGAAACATTGATCAATACCGTAAAAATAAAATTGCTCCAAATTAAATACTATTAATTAATAAAACAATTAGTTTCATTAATTTACGATAAAGTTTGTAATTGTATAATAATTATCTTGTGATCGAATAATAATAGATTGTGAAACGCAGAAGAAAAAATCTAGTTCGATGTAAATGGCAGGAATAAATTGCGCTACGTGCGATAATATTCGTGCACTTTGAGAGAATACGAAATTATAGGAATAATTTTAAAGGTTGTTTAACAGATGAATACTCTACATAAATATTAATAAACAAAGACTATACTTTCTACTCAATGTACTATCTTAATCGTTATTGCTTCTATTTAATCATTAATGGGGCTTCAATTTCATATCCAGTAATTACAAATTGTTAATTTCTCATGAGTTTTTTAAATGATTTAAAATGGGGATTTATGCAATAAATATATTATGTTATGGGAAATATGCTAATTTAATATGATAATATAAAAGGTGAAATAACATTATGAAAATTTAAAATATTTATTTTAATTTTTAACAATAATAAAGACACAAAAACATCATCAAACATCACAAAACATCATTGTTTCCTATATTTTTATTAAATGTAAATAAATGCGTTTTAAATATTCACCTTTTTAAGGAAAGTACGTTGAATATTTCAACGAATTTTTGAGTAAATTTTCTAATATTGCTAAGTCCTGGTCTAAAACATTGCACAAGTTATTGCATTAATTACAATAATATAATGCAAGTACTTATTTTATAAAATAGCATTAGCTTAAATTTAGAGCTTGGTTTATCATGATCATTATCTCTTTATTCAATATTTTTATTGAGTATAAATTTGTTAAATAACTATTTTACATAAATATCCAGCTATCATATAATATTTGAAACTCCGGATGACAGTCTTTGTAATCTCAAGAACGAATTCTACTAATAATTAAAATATTGACCAGCTTGTTTATAGGCATTTGGGTGTAAAAATTGACCGTGTTTTACTTCCGCAGTAACTTCTGGAACTCCGGAAAAAATAACTGGAACATAGTGCATTCCATATTTAGTCTCTAGGGATTCTTCTGAATAATCTTCTTCGGATGAAAAATCTTCATAATCTTCTTCAGAGGAAGCGGAATCCTCTTCGCTGGAATCTTTTTCAGCAATATTTGCCTCAATTTTACCCTTGTGAGAGAAATGCTCGGTTCTTGCGTGTTGAACTTCTTTGGTGTCTATTGGTACCCCAAGTTTTCCAATAATTGGAACGTGTTGTGGACCCTGATATTTTGAAACATTTTCATGGGAGATACTTAAAGCGTTGCGACTATTTCCGTATGCTGATTTTGCAGTCGCTAAATGGTTTAAATGATCAGCTCTTGCCTGTTGAACTTCCAAAGTATCTATTGGTACACCGTGTATGTTCAATATTGGGATATGTTTTGGGCCCTTGTATTGCTGGTTAGTATGTGTAGCTGAGACAAAAGCCAAAGTACAAGCAACAACCTATACAAGATTTAAAACAAAAAAATATATAATGAACAAAAACAAACGAATTACAAATGTAATATTAAAAATGTAATAAAAAATAAATGAACAAATGCGGCAAATTCAAACAAATAACAAATAATTGGAACAATATATTTTTAGATTCATAAATTTATTTAGAAAATACAATGATTCTACCTTCTAAAATATTTTATAGTATTGAATAATAGTTATATCTTAAAATTTTATAAATAAAATATTGAGAAACATATTTTAATTTAGATTATTAAATACTCCTACTTACTAAAAAATTCATATTGAGTTTTTTAACCTCCTATAACAGGACTGTTAGACTGTAACATTTAAAAATTTGTAAATGCTTTTATAGCAAAACCACCCTACCATATTATGTTCATTATGTAGAACTAATATATTTATAATAAGTATTTAATAATATGGGTTCCAATTTCTATTTTGGAAATAAAATTCACCAAAAATATCAAATATAATACAATGAGTGGTCAGACTATTGCCGTTAATTTTTGTCAGTCACTTTAGGAGTAGATTTTGCAACGAAAATCTTGCGACAATTAGAGCTATTTGATTGGAAGGTTATAATTAGTTGAATGGCCATTATTGTTTAAATTTATATCAAGTAAATATATAATGCAGGCAATTAAGACTAATATTTAATTGCCAAGTCTAGACAACACTAAACCAGACAATTTTCATTAATATATTTATTGGTCCAAAAGTTACAGCATAATTACAAGTTACAATATGTTATATCAAAATAATTACAAGATACGAGATTACAAAATTAGGTGAGCTGGATCTATAACTACTACGACCAAAGGAACTTGGTGATTGGTGAGCACCTTTATAATTGCTGGAACATATTGCCATACATATTTTTTCTTCATTTGATCCTTCCTTGAAACCTCCTTCTCCTCTGAAAAACGAGTTTCCGGAATATTCTTTGCTAGAGGATGAATCTCTTCCTTTGGATGAGGTATTGTATTCTTCTTTGCTGAGAGGACGTGTATTCTTCTTCGCTTGACGAAGAACTTTCCTCACAGATTCGTGTTTTTTTTTTCGATTCTTGGAAAAAAATAGGAACTGATTATAGGCCTATTAACATGCGGCCAATAATTGAAAAGGCACTCGAATTAGTAGTAAAAAAGGAGAATTACTTGGAAATCAATGATATTAATAAAACATTAATAGAGCTTTAGAAAACAATATTCATATAAACGGCAATCCAAATAATAATCGACGGATGGAAAATAGAAATAAGTGAAAGAGAAATGATTTATGGGTCTAAAGCGATCGTTTGAAACTGCGGATAGAGACACCTTATTGGAAAAATTATACAAATATGGAGTTAGAGGAAGGGTTTTCGAATAGTTTCGATCGTATTTAAGTAATAGATCACAAATTATACGTTTTAATAATGAAAGGTCTTAAGCACCACAAGAGTCTATATTCTAGGACCGCTGCTGTTTATTTTATATACAAATGATATAATTGATGTATGTCCAAACGAGTACAATATTAAAATATTTGCGGATGACAAATTGATATGTCATCGGAGAAATCTGTGCAGATATAAAAGAGAACGGAGTATCGTGTTTGCCATTGTAGAAAGGTGGATGAATAAAAACAAATTAATAACGAATGCTAGCAAAACAAAATATAAGGTAATTATGAATATTAGGCAAGGGTTAAAAGGAAGTATATTGCTAAAATGTCGTCATGGAAGCTACATAGAAACGGTAGGAAAAAATAAGATATCTGGGTACAATTAAAGACAATAAATTAAGATTTAGTGAGCTCTATGAATAAATACAGTTTTTGGAAAATTTCCTATGAAACTTTGTCCACTAATTGTAAGACAAAGTTTCTTAGAGAATTTCCAAAATTTGAACGGACAAACTGATGCAGGATTTTTCTAAATATTTGCTTTGATTTTAGGTTCATGACAGACAAAGCCTACCAATATTTTATTTTTACATATTTTTTTTTTCTTCTTTCGAATATGCCTACTTTGGACCACGCTTGTACAACTGTTGGGCCTTCATCTTTGCCCAGTATTCTCGCATCTTCTGCCGGTGTAACTCCTTTCTCTCTTCTGTCCAGGGGAAACCTTTCTTTCGGGGTTTTTCTTGAAATCCACGGACTTCCTTCAGGGTGCGTCTTACAGACTGTCTGTTTGGGAGATGTTATTCCCAGTTCTTTAATATCCTTCTCGGTTTCTGTCAACCAAGTGGTACCTTCCAGTTTTGCCAGCAGGTGAACAGACGGTTGTTTAGTCGGTTTGGAGGCAATCTTGCAACGTGGCCATATAAAGCTACTCTGCTTTACCTTGCACAGTTAGAGAGAATCTCAATATCTTCGTAGAGCTCAGAGTTATGCCGCCTTTGGAATTCCCCATCTTCCTATACCGGGCCTAGGATCTTCCTGAGGATTCTCCTCTCTCTGATTTCCAATTTCTCTACCAGACCTCTTCGGTTCAAGGAAAGACACTCCATGGCATACAGGACTTCTGGTCGTAAGACTGATGTGTAGTGCTTAAGTTTCAGGTTGCGTGACAGGCATTCCTTATTGTAAGTGTTCTTAGTCAGTCGATAGGCTCGTTCTAGCTTGTTGAATCTCTAGGATAATGATGCTCTTTCTAAAAAGTTGGGTTAAATCCATTCGCCGAGATACTTAAATTTCCCAGACCTCTTGATGTTTCCCTGCTCTAGTAACATATCTCTGTTTGCTTCTCTGATGTTTGTGAAGAATTCTGATTTCCCCAGCGACACATGAAGACCCACTTTGGCAGCCTGTTTTCTGAGGCAATTTACCTGCATTGTTGCCATCTCAAGAGAATCAGGAAACAGTGCCATGTCATCTGCAAAGGCCCGGCAATTTACAACCAGTTCATCGTTCTTACGTCCCAGGTAGATACCACTATGACCACCCAAATTGTTCAGCACCTTCCGCCATTCTCTCATAACCTTTTCCAGGACACAGTTGAAGAGAAGTGGGGAAGTCCATCTTCTTGTCCCACTTCAATGTTTATTTCGAAGCTTTCTGTCTCGCCTCTAAATTTAACCTTGGAATGCGTGTTCGTTCAGGTTTCTAGGATGAGTCGGGGGTTTTGTTGTTTAACCCTAGTTCCTGGAGTACTTTGTTAAGCGTTTCTCTATCAATGGAATCGTAGGCCTTCCTAAAATCAACAAAGGTGACGACTACCTTACGGTTTCTCATCTTAGAGTATGCAAGTACAGGTTTAAGACTGAGGATCTGTTCAATACATAATCGGATCTTCCTCAAGCACCCCTGATATTCTCCCAGTTGACTATCCAGCTGATTTTCTACCCTTGATTGCAACGCCTTCGAGAGAATCTTGTATGTTACCGGGACGAGAGAAATTCCACGGGTTCAGCAACGATAGAGTCCTCTCCAGCTGCTTTATTATTTTTAAGAAGTTGAATGACCTGGCTGATACTCATAAGATGTAAACCTACATGTAAATACGTCTTCACTAAAAAGGGCAAAACTTACGAGATTCCTAGGAATTTATATAGAAGAGAACCTCAAGTGAAACTATACTATAAACCACGTGTGTTCAATATAAACTAAAAAGACCTATTTAATAAGATGTTTATGTGAAACTTTGTCCAAAGAGAACCTTCTAACATGTTATCATGCGGAGGTACAGTCAATGTTGTCATAGGGTATAGCAGCAAGGGGATCGTCTCCACAAATTCGTTCCTTGTTAGTTGCCCAAAAAAGAATTATTAGAGCCATATTAGAACCAAAACCAACATCCTGCAAAACCTCCTTTCAAAAACTTGGAATTCTGATTGTACCTAGCCTGTATATATTAGAAGTTTCCTCTATCATCCATCAAAACAAACAAAGGTTGGACAAAAATATGGAAAAATATACCTATTATACAAGAGGCAAAGGAAAACTATATATGCCTAAAGCAAACCTAACCATGTGTAGCAAAAGTCTATGTCAGCAAGGCATAAGAATATATAATAAGTTACCACCAGATACAGAAAAAGCAAAATCCCATTCCCAAATCATCCCAAATCCCGAAAAAAGACATTCAGATATAATGTAAAACAATTTCTACTGCCACTGTCTTTATATAGTTTGGCAGAATTTCATAGTATATAAAAATCTGTTCATGTTAATTATTATTTAATATATTGGTAGTATGTGCTTTATATGAAATTGTACTTAGGCATAGCCTAAAGTAATTTTTGTAACTTACAGGTGAATAAATTATTTTAATTTGATTTGATTATATATAATGAAGTATGGTTTTAAAATTAGTAAAGTTTCCGTAATATTTTTTTGCTAGAGGATTAATCTTTTTCTTTGGATGAGGAACCTACTTCGCTGAAGGTGGAATCTTTCACTGCACGTATATTCTTCTTCGCTAGACCATGAACTTTCCTCACTCGACCAGAATCCTAATCCCTGATGTGGAGCGTTGGGCAACTAGAAAACACGGCGAAACAAGTTTTTACGTCACCCAAGTTTTGAACCGACAAGGCTGTTTCAGAAACTTTCTCCATAGCATCGGTAGGGCCACAGATTGCCTCTGTATTTACTGTGGACTCACAGACAGCGCGGCGCATACCGATTTTGAGTGTGAGAAGTGGATACCTGAAAGGAATAAATAGAAGGATAAGACTGGACAAACACTAGACCCATCAACTATGGTTGAACAAATGATCTCGTCGGAGGAATTATGGGCAGATACATCAAGCATGATCCAAGACATCATGACAATAAAAATGCTAGACGAGCGGAAAGGGAAAGAATCCGAAAAGATAAAAAATGTTAGTACTTGAACCCCTAATCACTGTAACTGGAGGGGGGATGTAAGGGCAACACCATGCAGCAACATCTTGAAAGTTATGCGAAAAGCGGTCCCAAGATGCTTGTGATATTCCGGAGGGTCCACTTGCTAAGTTAACCGTAAGGTGTTTACTACGACCCAAAAAAAAAGACCATGAACTTTCCTCACTCGACCCTTGTTTTTCCCTTCTTTGTTTGGTCTTCTTTGATAAGAAAAATTAATATTTTCGTCGCCTTCCTGAGAAGGACCTTAAATTCATACTGCTAGTGCTCAAATTCTTTCACGTTGCCATTCCAATACGTAAGGTAAGCAAAATTGGCAAGTGATTATAGGCCTATTAACATGCTGCCAATATTTGAAAAAGTACTCGAATTAGTCGTAAAGAACCAAATTACTTGGAAATCAATAATATTATTATAAAACATCAAAAAGGCTTTAGAAAATAATATTCATGTGAAAATGCAATGAATTAGGTACGCAGAAATAAGTGGTAGCACAAGGGTCTCTTTTGCTATTCTTCTGCTATTTATTTTATATATAAATGGTGTAATTGATGTATGTCTAAAGGAGTGCAATATTTAAATGTTTACGGATCATCCTTTGATATATGTCACCGAAGAAAACTGTGCGGATGTAAAAAGAAAATTGAGTATCGTGTTTGCCATGCCACCGAACCATTTAAAAATAAGGACGGAAAAAGTTTGTGGTAGGATTGGAAGGAAGAACACAAAAAAGTATATTTTATAAAAGGATACAAAAATATAATAATCTACCAGTCGACAGTCCAAATCGTAAGAAAAATTTTCCCTTTACATAGACAATATTGAACTTAAGAAGAACGAATTTTAAATTTGAGAGGACATTTGATTTAACATGACAAATTTGAAGTTGAAACAGCGTAATGTCCATAAATAAACTTTGCAGTATTACACATGTGTAATTACACTTATTTTATTGGTAGAGGAAAAAAGGAAACAATAACCAAGTCCTATATATTTAATAAATTGCTTATTAATTGATCAGTATATCCTTCATTTAATTACAGGTAGCCAAGCAATAAAATATATATTGAATAAATTAATTGCACATAAAAGATTATCTTCACAGTACATAAATTAGCTTGGCAATTTTTTTAATTAAATTTCTAGTTTATTTATTTTGTTTTGTTTATAATTACAATAATTTAATTAGTAAGTTTACTGCTGAGTTTTTTATCATTTGTAGATAATACGCAGTATGGAAACTGGCATACAATTTTTCGATTTAGGCGATTTATGCAAAAAATCCTATTGTATTGTTTTTTTCTTGCCCTCAATTCTATGTAGATATATGCTGTTTGTTTATCTGTTCCCGACCAGCCACCTCCATTTTTTTCAAAAGGAAAAGTATGTCTGTAAGTAACACTTCGTTTGAAAGATCTCTTCGCAAGGAATACAACACTATTCATTTCTTGAATATTTTCATGCCCACGTGCACCGAAAAAAGTACACTTTAAAAATTACAGTTTCAAATAGTAGCAGCCAGCGGCTTTACGAATTTGAAACTGAAAAAAAAATTGCTTTTTGTTAAAATTACAGTTTCAGATATTAATAGTAAATAAGTTTTAAAAATTTGCAGTATGCGACTGCAATCTTTACAAATTTGTATTCTTAAGGCCGCTGCTACTATTTGAAACTGTAATTTTTTAAGTGTACTTTTTTCCGTGTGATAAAAAAAACAATTTTATAACTAGAATACAATTTAATGCAACAAATGTTCAAAATGGGTACCGTTTCTTTATTGGCAAAATTGAAATGGAAGATAATATGCATCTCTAAAGTTTTGTAACATTTCTGGTGAGACCTGCCGTATTTCATGCCTAATACATTGCTTAATGTCCTCAATGTCTTTCGGTTTTGTTAATATATTTTTGTTACTTACTCTTGAGGTATCCCCGCAATCAAGGGGAGTCAGATCCGGAGATCTCGCTTATGAATGTTATTCCCGTTAAAGTTTCCACAATGTATGTTAAAATATAAATATAATTTTAATGTCTTCGTGAAATTAACGAATATACAATATATAATGTTTATTAATATATAAAAACCAAGTGAATTAGTGATTTCTATTTTGAAATGAATTTCTAAATTTAACGTTTAGGGTAAACCACCCAATCGTTGGCACTCCTCCAATTATTGGCAGTTTAGAGTTTAGGTCAAAAAAACAAGAAAACCATAGATTATTCAAGTTTGGTATGCATTAAAGAGTATAATAGTTATATTTTTCTGTTAAAAATTGATAACAATGTTCCAATAACCTATATGGCGCTTTAGAAACACCAACTAACATTTTGTGTTGGTGATATGGTGTAGTTATTTTGTTTTTTTCTTAAGGTGAGCGCTTCATCAATCATAGTACCATCGTAACAATTCGCAAATTGATAGTATCGAAATAATTTGATATACTTAATTATACCTATAGGCAGTAAATTCTAAGATTATTTCTTGAATATCTTTATCACATTTTATTTATTACATGTGCCAATATATCGAACAATAATTTCATCAAAATCCCTTTATTGGCATTAGTGCCAATAATAGGAATTTTTAGAATATTATCAACCAGCGAGTTTATGATGTATTTGTAAATGTTTTAAATAAATGATTGTTTCTCCATAGAATTTTTTTTTTCTTCAATAGCAATTTCCAAATGTTGGTCCAAACAGTGCCAATAGCATAAGCTAAATATTGGCAGTAGTTCCGATAATAGAATATTGAGTGCTAATAATGGGTTTTTTCATTTAGAATACGTCGTAAATAATGACGAAAGGAAATGAAAAAGAAACCGAAAAATGAAGTCAACAGAAAGAATAGAAAAAAGTAACCGAAAACAATATAGTGAGGCAAGTATAAAAAAGGCTTAAGAAGCGATTAAAAATGGCATGGCCAAAAAGCAAGCGGCGAAACAATATCTGGTTCCTCGAGCTACGTTTGCCTACTACGCATGCCAATAATTAGACTAATAGATGCCAATATTGAAAATGTCTATGCAAATAATAGGATTTTTTGTAGTCTTTTGGATGTAAGTATAAAATTTTTATTCAATACTATTCAATCACATCAAAACGGTTATAAAAACAAAGATTAAAGTATTTTCTTCGATACTGGCACATGTTTTGTCTACTAGCTCTTGTAAATGAAATTTTATGGTAATTTAATTTCAGACTGACACGAAGCTCACTCTTAAAGTGCCAGAAATTTGGTGGTTTACCCTAATTAATTTGACATTTGATAAAAGAAACCTACTAGAAATTATGAATAAACAAAAAATCTAAAACAGATCTGAACCTAGTAATATAATAATACGAACCCCTTGAACATCTTTGGTAAACAATGGCACGAAGCATAGCACCTGGGAAGAGTGGAGTGGACAGGACTCCTTAGTCGTAGTGAAGGCGACCTGTCTAGAGGTGACAACCCCGAATAATAAGCCTCCCAAGCAAATAACTTGGGTAGTATTTTGGACAGTGGCTCGCCACTGTCCCATGAAGAATATTCTTCAACTGAGCATGAAGGACAATCTCGCTAAATGCACTACCCCAGGTGGTAACCAATCCACTGTCACCTATGGTGACGTTAGCGGACCTTCGGATTCTGGCGAGTCCGCACCAACATGCTTTAAGGATGAGTCGGAGCATCCTGGAATCACCGGACGTAAACTCAAACCAAGACGGCAAAGCTTCTTCGCAACATTTAATGCCAACACACTGCTAAAAGTGGGTAAACTGAAACATTTGACTGATTCACTAACACGACACAACATAATACTGACAGCAGTACACGAAACCAGATTTACGGACGAACATGCCTTCGAGTCTCAAGGCTATAGAATCCTCAAAGGAAAAGTGGGTCAGCTAGTAATGAAGAACGTACCCCACTTAGGTACAGGATTTATAATCAGTCACAGGATACTGGATTCAGTCACCGACTTTATCTCCCCGAGTAGCCGTGTATCCATCCTCTCTCTCAAATGCACAAACATGGGCTACAGTATAGTCAATGTACATGGCCCAATCAACCAGGACAACAGACGCAATACAGACAGAACTGCAAATTCTGGGAAGACTTAGAAGATATTATCTCTAAACTTCCAGAGAGGCACACCGTTATACTGCTTGGTAACTTCAATGCTCAATTGGGAAGAGAGAAAAAATACAGAAACATAGTGGGCAATTATCCGGCGCATAAGCGAACCAACCGCAACGTTGAACGATTGGTGGATCTGTGTAGGACTTTTAGGTTGATCATGAAGTCTACAGCCTTCAAACACTTGCCAAGGAAGCAGAAGACTTGGATTTCACCTAATACCCACCTGGGTGAATTCCAGATAGATAATGTGGCCATTTCACGAAAGTCTCAAAAGGAAATACAAAACGTGAAAGTACTAAGAAGCGCCAATCTGGACTCAGACCACTACCTCTCATGCGGCGAGATTTCAGAAAGCTTCGAAATAAAAACTGGAGTGAGACAAGGAGATGGACTTTCCCCACTTCTCTTCAACTGTGTGCTTGAAAAGGTTATGAGAAAATGGCGCAAGGAACTGAACAATTTGGGTGCTCAGAGTGGTATCTACCTGGGACGCAAGAACGGTGGACTGGTTGTAGATTACCTGGCCTGTGCAGATGATACGGCACTGTTTGCTGATTCTCTTGAGATGGCAAAAATGCAGGTAAACTACCTCAGAAAACAGGCTGCCAAAGTGGGTCTTCAAGTGTCGCTGGAGAAAACAGAATTCTTCACCAACATCAGAGAAGCAAACAGAGAGATGTTACTAGAACAGGGAAACATCAAGAGGACTGAGAAATTTAAGTATCTCGGCGAATGGATTGAACCAAACTTATTAGAAAGAGCATCATTATCCAAGAGAGTCAGCAAGTTAGAACTAGCTTATCGGCTGACTAAGAACACTTACAATAGGACATGCCTGTCACGCAACCTGAAACTTGAAGTTAATAGAAAAAAAATGTTTTAAATCTTCATATCCTCAATTCATACTAATTGTAAGACTAGAAGGAAATTATCCTTGTATTTCAATAGTTCATAATTTATTATGCATATTCTGATCTAATAATATTTATTAGATTAACTAATATCTGATATTAAATAGTATTCGAGATAATTTTACATTGAAGTAAATAATTTTCTAATACATTATTATTATTTAATTGTCCTCCACACAAACAAATATACAATCTGATTTACACATTAAATACAAATATACATAAATGGAAATGGATGGAGAACAAAAGGACTTCAAGGACTTCAGGACTTAATTCAAGAAATTAACAAGAATTTCTCAATCTTCCATAAGCCCTTTTTTATTTTCTTTAGGTGAACCTCCCACCGACTAAGACAGGAAAAATAGAGAAAGAAATATTTACGTTCATTTCTTATACTCACTCTATTCCGATTCTCTATTGAACTCTTGATTCCCTATTGCTCTATTTTTTGCACAACGCTAGCTTGCCTTAACTCCATTGCTAGATTATTAATGATAACCGTTATTTGGTAAGTGCACGAACATTTAAATTTTGAGGTATGGTATATAGGTGGAGTCAGCAATACCGTATTACAAATATTAATTCTATATACGTCCGTTCTGTAGGTTATTGTATTATACAGACACCTGCGTAATTTGCAGATCAGGATTTTTTTTTAAAGTCATGTAAGATGAAATTTCAGATTAAGATGAAAGAGGATCAATCTTCTTTGAATGAGGAACCTTCTTCGCTGTAGGAGGAATATTTTTCGCTGGACGTGTATTCTTCTTCGCTAGACCATTAACTTTCCTCACTGGACCCTTGTGTCTCAATATTTGACTGAAATTGAGCTTTAGCTAAGAAATGTTCGGCTCTGGCAGTTTAGTCTTCTTTGGTAAGAAGAATTAATATTTTCTAAAACATCGCTATTTTCCTGTGAAGGACCTTAAATTCGTACTGCTAGTGCTCAAATTCTTTTACGTTGCCATTCCAATTCGTAAGGTGATTGAAGCAAAATTATAGGGCTATTAACAGGCTGCCAATATTTGAAAAAGTACTCGAATTGGTCGTAAAGAAGTAAATTGAGAATTACTTGGAAATCAGTGATATTATTATAAAACATGAATCGGGCTTTAGAAAACAATATTCATGTGAAAAAGCGAGTTAGGTACTACGAAACATGCGGTACCACAAAGGTCTCTTCTAGGACCGCTGCTATTTATTTTATACATAAATGATTTAATTGATGTATGTCCAAAGGAGTGCAATATTCAAATTTTTACGGATCACGCTTTGATATATGTCACCGAAGAAAGCTGTGCGGATGTAAAAAGAAAATTGAGTATCGTGTTTG
Organism: Phosphuga atrata; assembly: GCA_944588485.1. Classification (NCBI taxonomy): domain Eukaryota; kingdom Metazoa; phylum Arthropoda; class Insecta; order Coleoptera; family Silphidae; genus Phosphuga; species Phosphuga atrata. Next base: position 33,340,990 of record OX155898.1, read on the forward strand.
CCATGCTACCGAGCCATTTAACAATAAGGACTGAAAAAGTTGGTGATAGGATTGGAATGAAGACACGATAAGTAGGCAATTTTGTGATAAAAGCTAGTAAAATAGCAAGTGCACAAAAAAGTATATTTTATAAAGGGATACAAATATATAATAATCTACTAGTCGAAAGTCCAAATCGTAAAAAAAATGTTTACTTTACATAGACAAAATTGAACTTAAGAAGAACAAATTTAAATTTAAGAGGACATTTGATTTAACATAACAAATTTGAAGTTGAAATAGCGTAGTGTCCATAAATCAACTTAATAAATTACACTTATTTAATTGCTAGAAGAAAAAAGAAAACCAAGCAAAAATAACCTAGTCCTATATATTTAATAAATTGCTTATTAATTGATCCTTCATTTAATTACAGGTAGCCAAGCAATAAAATATATATTGAACGAATTAATTGCAAAAAAAAGATTATCTTCACAGTACATAAATTATCTTAGCAAATTTTTAATTAAATTTCTAGTTTATTAATGCGTCATTTGTTTTGTTTAGAATTACAATAATTTAATTAGTAAGTTTACTGCCTAGTTTCTTATCATTTATAGATAATATATAGTGTGGAAACTTTAACTGGAATGAAATTCATAACTTTGATTGAGGAGATTTTTGCAAATAATCCCGAAACACATTACGTATTGTTTTTTTATTGCCCTCATTTCTATGTATTAATTTATCTGTTCCCGGAAGAGCCCAGCCACCTCCTTTTTTCAAAAGGAAAGGTATGTCAAGTGACACTTCGTTTGAAACATCTCTTCGCAAGGTATACAATACACTATTTATTTCTTGAATATTTTCGAAACCCACGTGACAAAAAGGAAAAAACTAATTTTCAAATGGGTACCGTTTATTTCTTGGCAAAGTTGAAATCGAAGATAACATGCATCTCTAATGTTTTGTAACATTTCTGGTGTGACCTGGTGTTACATAGATCTTACTCTTGAGATATCCCCACAAAAAGAGTCAAGGGGACCAAGATCTCGCTTTTGAATTTTATTCCCGTTCAAATTTCCATCTTCTTCTTCCTTGGCGCTACAGCCCTCTATGGGCCTTGGCCTGCTTTACAACGTCCCTCCATATCCTTCTGTCCTGTACTGTGTGGGGCCATTGCCGTACCTCGAGTACTTTTGAGTCTTTAATAACGTCGTCTCTCCATCGTAATTGTGGCCTGCCTCTCGATCTCTTTTCGACAGGCAATCATAGCGTCAGCGCTTTTGGGGTTCGGTCGTCCTTCATTCGCATGATGTGCCCGAACCACCTTAGCCTCTGCGCCTTCACATGCCTCGCAATGTCTCTTTCCTCGAGTATTCCATATATTTCTGTGTTGGTTCTTATTCTCCATCCTTCCTCTTCCTGTATCCCTCCATATATTTTTCTTATGATATTTCTTTCGCATACTCTTAAAGGTTCCTCACCCGTTTTGCAAAGTGTCCATGTTTCCCCCGCATAAGTGATTATTGGACGGATTAGTGTTTTGTGCACTTTCAGTTTAGCTTTTCTGCTCAGTAGTTTGGATCCTATCAGTTTCCTGTCGGAAAAGTATGATTTCCTCCCTAACGTAATTCTGTGAACGATTTCCTCACTCATCTTATTTTGGCTCGTTAACTTAGCCGTAGGTAGGTAAACTTGGTCACTTCCTCATAGTTTCTACCATTTACTTGAATTGGTCCTGAATCTGTAACTTGCTCCCTACCACATCTCATTACTTTGTTTTATTTTCGTTTATTATCAGTCCGCATGGTTCAGATATTTGTTCAAGTCTCGCTGTTATTTCTTTTAGGTGCTCCCTACCTCTTGATTCGATGTATATATCGTCAGCGTATGCTCCCACTTGCGCTGCTCTAGTTTTTAGGGTGCCTCTTGCGTTCACCTCCCTGATTACTGCCTCCAGCAGTAGGTTGAACAACATTGCAGATAAGGCATCCCCCTGTCTTACTCCCGTTCCTATTGCAAAGTGAGCTTGGAGTCTATTAGGACTTGCGCACTTGACTCAGTTAGTGTTAGTCCTACAAGTCTACCCAGTTTAATGGGTACTCCTAGTACCAGTAATTGTCTCAGTAGCTCTTTTCTGGAGACACTATCAAACGCCTGTTTGTAGTCAATATATATGCTATACAATGTTATGTTATGCTCATAACATTTTTCCATTATTTTTCTTTGCGTGTAAATTTGATCTATGGTCGACCTGTTGCTTCGGAATCCACACTGGTAATCGCTTAATAATTCTTCTGAATATATTGCATATCTAAGTCTTTTGCATATTACTGCAGACAGCACCTTGTAGGCTATATTTAAAAGAGTGATCCCTCGGTAGTTAACGGCAGTCCTTCTTATTTCCCTTTTTATGGATTGGGCATATCATGCCTTTTTTCCATTCCTTAGGCATGGTTTTCGTATTCCATACCATGACAATTAATCCGTGGATTCGTGTCCACAAGTGCTCTCCACCGTTTTTTAAGAGTTCAGCTGTTATGCTATTACTTCTTGATGCTTTATAATTTTTCAGCTTTACTATTATCTCTCTTACTTCTTGATAGGTGGGTTCCGGGTTTTCTGGTTGCGCTGCGTGATAGTATTTTGCGTCTTCCCCATTGTTTCCATGTTCTTCGTTCTTACAAGTTAACAGCTCGCTATAGTACTGACGCCACCTTTCAAGTATTTCCTTTTCCGCACTTAGTAATCTTCCTTCCTTACTGAGAAAGGTGTTGGTTCTCTCAAATTTCCATACTGTATGTTCAAATATAAATATAGTTTGAATGTCTTTATGAAATTAACGAATATATAATATGTATTTAAAAATATGTCTCATATAATAATAAAGATATCCGATAATTGTAATTACCCCGGTTAGGAACTGATATAATATTTAATACATATAATATCATATATAGTTTCTTTTTCAACTATTTGAATGAATGTTACTTTTATGTGATAACGTAAAAAATAACTAAAAACGTTCTCGTTTTCTCACAATTTAAATTTTATTTATATTGTTCGATATTCATAAAAAATATCTCAAATTTTCAACAAAATATTTTAACTTTAATTCTAAGCCTCAAAATCAGTGGGGGAGGGTGTTATTGTGTGATCATGTGCAGACTGACGTTTGTAAAATTGGACCATCAACTTATACACTTATGTCTTTAACGTACCTAGATAATATTGATGGCATGCATAGCACTCTTGTGTCCACTATCACAATATATGAGAAATTATAATTTGTCTCATATAATAATAAAGATATCCCATAATTGTAATTACTCCGATTCGGAACTGATATAACTTAGACATTTTTTTAAAATTCTATGACTAAATTAATCGGACAAAAATGTTTTATGTCTTAATATCTTCAATTCGTACTAACACTAGAAGGAAATTATCCTTTGATTTCAATAGTTCATAATTTATTATTCATAATCTGATCTAATATTTTTTAATAGATTAACGAATTTCGAGCGAATCCCATGTTAAATATTTATAATAAGTTTAAGCTTTGAAACTTTTTGTACATGCAGATCCAATACCTTGTTTATTTATATAAAATTTTAAAGTAATCCACCGTTTAGTTTATCCGTAAAACAAAATCAAAAATGTTTTTTTTAATTCTTATACACAGGCTCTTATACACCGTCACGTATTTATTTATTTTTTTCGATATTAATTTCGAAACATTAAGGAATAAAAAACTATATACAATAAACTTAGATAATTGTAAAATTCGATAACATTAAAGCAATGCGTTACCCATGCAATTATTTAAATAATTAAAGTTAAACTTTTTATTTTGAATCTTTTTTATCGACGGTAATTCACATGAAGCATGGTTTGGCAACGTCGCGACAACAGCCGAGAGAAAAGAAAAGGATGGAAACGTAGTTAGAAATATAGAAAGAAAAAATCATAGAACTTATACTAATGGAAGAGGAATACCGTATAACTTACGTGTAACGAAACTGTGTCCAACATCTGTGCGACAAGGAAAGATATAATAACATTTCTTTTGTTCGCTATGCGCATGCTCCAAATGAAATAAACATTTATTTTCTAACCTTAATTTTAACCATAAAAATGGTTGAACTAATTTAGAAATATTTTTATTGTTACTTATACAATTTTTATAAAATTAGATGCTTTTTATTTTTTAGGTGGTGTATTATTTAGTTCTATAATTTGTATCTGTTAAAAATATAATAAAAAAAATTTAAAAAAAAAATTTAAGTTTACATTAAAAATAACAGATTTATCAAAAAATAGTACTATACTAATTACTATACTTTAATAACAATACAACTTCTAACAAGAAAACTACTACTCTTATTTTATTTAATATTACATTACAACTTTATTACAAATTTATTTAATATATATTACAACTTTTACAAAATAAAAATAAATCGACTGTAAACTTAATAAAGTCGGAACACAGCCTGAATATATAAATATATTCAACCTTTCCAGAGCTCTATAACACTAATGAGACTTTTTAGGACTACCAAAAACAAATCTCATGTGAAATTTGTCAGTTATTTTTTAGCTTTCAGGCCACCTTCGTGGCACTCAACAAAAACCAGAAAAATAACATTGTTTTTTAAGATCATGTCATTCCGATACCTTGTTGATACATGATCTTAACAAACAATGTTATTTTTCTGGTTTTTGTTGAGTGCCACGAAGATGGACTGAAAGCTATAAAATAGCTGACAAATTTCACATGAGATTTGTTTTTGGTAGTCCTAAAAAGACTCATTAGTGTTATAGAGCTCCAGAAAGGTTGAATATATTTATATATTCTAGACGTGTTCCGACTTTATTAAGTTTATAATAATAATAATAAAGGCCTTTATTCGTAATAAACACAAAATATCAATAAAACATGCAATCCACTGGGCGAGGTTCATTTCGCCCTGTCTACAATAATAGTAGACGAAACGTCTGTTCAACTAACCCATATAATTAAACTAAAAATAGCCAAAATAATGAAAATAATAACATTTGAAAGTATGTGACAGAGAAAATGCTAACCAAGAAAAATAATTACTACAACTTTCCTGAATTTCCGAAACGGTTTTATTACGAATGCCGCATTGCAGGCAATATACACCCATTTTGTTGATTAGCGATATTGATATTATCAAAAAAGAAGTAATAAACTATAAACTCTTAATAAACTGGATTAATAACATGCATCTAACAAGATAGCAACTGTAAACAACATCGAAAAATATGTGTAGGCCGCGCATGAGCATTTCGACCCAAAGAAATAGAATGAGAGTTTGCATCTCACTTCTTGGACACAATTTTATGATTTGTATTCCTGTTCCATAAGTATATGTTCTAGGGAAAAAGTACGCTAGACTCCTTTTAATTATTATTCTTTTCTCTCTCTGTACTATAAAATTTCAAGACACAATATAGCGCTGTTGCCAGATCTTTTTATTACACCGTATAAGTCAAAAATAACGAAGTCAATTAATAACTATTTTATTAAATAAATAATAATTACAAATTTCTAAATTGGTTTTGTAATAAATAAAAATATTGAATTTTATAACTATTAGGATAATTGAAAATATAGAAAAATTCAAACACTATTTTTACTCATTAGTTACTCTCGAACTTCCCTAAATAATATTTGATATTAAATAGTCTATCGAGATAATTTTACATTGAAGTAAATAATTTTGTAATACATTATTATAATTATTATTAAATCCTCCACACAAAGAAGTGAGAAGAACGACGCAAGAATAGACTCGAGATATACCGCTCTAATGGAGGACACTTACAAATAGGCCACCTTTCAAGTAAAAATAACGACGACCTACACACGGGGAAAATAAATCTCAACAAAGGGGTACGGCAAGGGGACCCGATCTCCTCCAAATTATTCACCGCAGCCATAGAAAAGGTTTTCAAACGACTAAACTGGGACGAGAAAGGCATGAAGATCAGCGGGACATATCTAAGTCACTTAAGATTTGCGGACGACATAATTCTAACAAGCACTAATATCGAAGAATTAAAAACAATGGTACAAGAACTAAACAACCTGTCGAAGATAATAGGGTTAATGAATCTAAACAAAACAAAAATTATAACTAGTAGCCCTCAGGAAATGTCGATTGATAACATCATAATAGAAAAAGTAGAGCAATATATCTGGCGCATACAATTGGGTTGTTGAATAAAAAAAAATTATCGATTTTTTTAATGTATTTTAAAACCTTATTATAAATAATTCGGATATGCGATACGAAAAAGATAAAAAACAAAATTTTCAATTAATTATAAACAATTTAAAAGTGATAAATTTTGAAAATAATCACCTGACTCCAAACGCGCAATAATTTGTTTGTAACGTCGTAAGTGAGAAACTTCATTCTCACATTAAAACATAATCATTCTTTATAAAATCGTCGCTTTAAGATTTTTTCGGCTCACTGTTTAAAACCATTGGATTCGACGTTTAACAATGTGGGACATATAAAAACATTTTTTGAGTAGTTCTTTTTGCAGCACTCCTCTCGATTGTACGAAAAAAGCACGATAACTTTTAATATTTGACTTTTAATATTTGACATGTCTACTACAACTACTGTATCACCAAAGTCATGCACGGGTAGAAATTAGAGATTTTACGTCACAACGGTTTTCGGTACCGAGTTCAAAAATATATTTTTTATTTGTTATAACTTTTTAATTTCAACAGAAAAAGAAACAAAAAATCGTTTTGTTATAAAAGTTAACTATGAGCTTTCGATTTATAACAAAATATATATATATATATATATATATATATATATATATATATATATATATAACATATATATATATATATATATATATATATATATATATATATATATATATATATATTCAAAAACCCACTTAAAATTGGCAAAGAAAATCAAACTGCCGAAATTAAACGAAGAATCCAACTGACACATGGGTCGCCTCTGGAAAGCTCAGCCATATACTAAAAAACCAAGACGTCTCAATTTACCTAAAGCCTAAGGTTTACAACAGCTGCATCCTTCCCGTTACCACCTATGGCCTGGAAACGATGGCTATCACTAAAAAATCAGCAGCAAAACTTAGAGTGATTCAAAAAGCAATAAAACGTGCGATGCTGGAAATCACTCTAATTGTAAAAGACAAAATGCGCAACACAGATATCCGGACAAAAACAAAAATGATAGATGTCATGGAGAGAACCGCGGATCTCAAATGGTAATGGGCAGGACACGTGGCCAGAAAGAATACAGAAGAATAAAATCACAAGATTACTTTCTGGAGACCCCGGGAAACAAAAAGAAACACGGGAAGACCCCAAACGAGATGGATCGATGACATAAATACGATAGCAGGAAAACAGTGGATGAGAACAGCATATTATAACAAAGAAGCATGGATAAAATGAAAGACGCCTATATCCACCAATGGAAGTATGAAGGCTAATAAGAAGAAGAAGAAGACAAAGAAATACACAATCTGATGTATTTAATGTGTAATTAAATACAAAATTAAGTACATTAATTAAGTACATTAAATACAAATATACATAATATATGATGGAGAACAAAAGGACTTATTCAAGAAATTAACAAGATTCTCAATCTTGCATAAGCCCTTTTTATTTTCTTTAGGTGATCCTCCCACTGACTAATACAGGAAAAATAAAGATAGAAATATTAACGTTTTTTTATACTCAATCTACTCTGAACGCGTTTTGAGTTTTTTCTTTGTACAACGCTCGCTTGCCTTAACTATATAGGTAGATTATTAACGATGGACGTTATTTGGTAAGTGTACGAAAATTTAAATTTTTAGGTATGGTGTGTAGGTGGAGTCAGCAATCCCTTATTACAAATATTAATTGTATGTACGACCGTTCTGTAGGTTATTTTATTATACAGATACCTGGGTATTTTGAGGAATGAAATTTCCGAAGTTTTTCCATTTAAGCCATTTGCATGGAATTTATGTGGATATTTTGGCGTGTTCTTAGGACATGTACAAAGCTTATACGTTTATTTTGTTCTCGTTGCATTATGGAACAATCTGTCATATTAATGACATTAGTATAGATCGATTCATGGTAACTAAGCATTGACAGAACATAGTCACTTTTTTAACTTTAAAGTTTGATCCAATGTATGTAGATACCGGATTATTAACTACCTTCAAACACTGCTGCCAAGTAGCCTATTTTATTAATATAGATTTACAACACTTTCAATTTTAAATAAACACGCTTTAAGAGTGACGATGCATATGATGATAATTTTAGTCTTGTCGTGAATTAATAGTCCGAGATTGTTTTATCCATTTCTTATGTTCAGCCGCTGATCATGCATGGTAATTGTCAGTTTTTCCTTAATGGCCACTTGATTCCTCTTTGAGGCAAATACCATGCTTTTAGTCTTGCACAGGTTGATAGTGAGGGAATGTCTAGCGGAGAAATAAACTTTACTTTTCAGGTCAACATCTGCAAATCGTTCTGCGAGTTCAAGCTTATCAGTAGGGAAGTAAATTAACAGTGTGTCGTTTGCATTGATGCTCCGATATTTATAGTGTATATAATAAACAGTAGTGCTCCCAACACGGAACCCTGCGGAACCACGTGACAAATTGCCAATACTTTTTTATTTACTACATTTACTTTTAAAAGTAAGTCATTGGGCAGTTTGGAAAATTCTTAAAGGCAATTTGTTGTATCCATACCACATTCCACATATTCAGGCGCTACTATCTGACGATTATCGTCCACGTATTGCAATATGTCAGTGGCTCGCCCAGTCGCAAACAGTAGTTCTCTTCCCTCAATTCCTGACACAGATTCTTTTCAACGATAAAGCTAGTTTCTCAAGAAAAGCAATAAGGAATTTTCATAACAAATATGTATGGGCACATGAAAATCCACATGAGGTATGTGAAGATCGATTTCAACATCACTTCTTCTTGAATTTTTGGGTTGTAATTATTGGTGAATCTAATTGCACCGGTATTTCTACCAGCAAGACTTACTGGCGAGATGAATTACAACTTTTTGGAAGACACACTGCCTGAGTTTCTGGAATAAACCTCCTGGAATATCTCTTATGGGGCTATCTGAAGTCATTACTTTACGCTACTCCAGTGGAGAATTTAAGCGAATTGTGAAATCGGATAATTGCTGGGTGTAACTCAATTAAAAACAACCTTGTTGTGTTTGAAACTATATCAATGTTGTGTTTGTTTGTGTATATCAAGGCTGGAGGAAGCCGTTTCGAAAATTTATTGTAGATTGAGCAACTTTACATGTACTTTTTGATAATAAAATGTAGTTACTGTGTTCACCCTAGATCTTCGAAAGGGTTTTTCAGAAACCGTCATAGAACATAAGCTTCTTAGAATAGGCCAAGGAATAACACCTTGAATTCTTGATGCATATTTACCTAATGCCCCGTATTGTGTAGAAAACTAGGAAACATAGGATGATTGACCAACCTAATCAATATAGCTGTATTGTGGCTATCTATCGCCCTTGCTATATCAGCAACTACGTCTATTGCTACTGTTGTAAAACTATAACCTTTTCTAAACCCGCATTGCGTCTATTTTTTAAGCTAATTCCTACTTCTATCATAATTTGAGTGCTATTCCATCTAGTCTTAACGTATAAAATGGGTTTACTTTAATTAATGTTAGGAAGACTACAAAAGTTCATTAACTTTTCTTGTAATTGTTCAGATTTCCTAATTTTAATAAAAGTATTTCTCAATTTTGAAATAGTTGAAGATGGACTGAAATCGTACTGAATGAATTCAAATAATTCCTTATTCTACCAAATAATCATCTACTTCTTGATCATATTCACTCTCTATTTTGGAGATGAAACAACACTATGCAATCAGATTTTATGTACCCCACATTCAACATTTTCATGATGTCTTGAACACCAAGATTTAAAATATGGGTAAAACACCGGAAATGCTGATTTATATTATCAAATGCCTGGCCATTATTTGCCATTAATATACTTAATTCGGTCATAAACGTGGTATTTGCAGATGCATTGTCAATAGTGATTCCTTGAATTTTATTTTCCAAAGCATACTCTTTTATACACTTGAAGAAAATTGAAGGATGGAATGAAATCTAAGGGCAATGATTGTAGTTTCCAATCACCATCAATAAAGTTAATAGTTATGCCGTAATAAGACCTAAAATTCATGGAAGACTGGTCAACAGTAAATGAAAATTTAGAACAATTGTAGAGAACAAACTCAAAATTTCTTTTACTCTTGCTTGTTTTGTTTTAAACTGCTCCATCACCATTCGTCGATATTCGTCGGCATTTCAATGTCGGGGTTTAAGAGGTGAAAACTTTTTGAGTGTGTTCATCATCAAAAAGATTCAATGGTAATTTTTTTTAGCCATCCACTCAACTCTCAACGCTTCTAAATCCGTTGTTGATAACTTTCTCTAAAACATAAAGAATTTTTTAAGTTTTTTTTAATTTTTCGTTAACATTTTGGTGAAAAATATCGCTTATAAATCTAGAAAACCTCGTCCCAAAAATCAAACTTTACATGATATACAAAAAACCTGTAGAAAAATGTAACACACATTTGATTCTCACACTATAATTTTGTATGTACCAAATATTACTGTAGAATATTTCTACTTCTAACGTTGTAGCAGTAATCTAAAGTAATCCGCATTAAAAAAAATAGTCTTTTTAGAATATCTATTCAAAATCAATCGTAGACTAACGATGTTTTTTGCTACGAGAGACATAATGAGCAGCCATCAACATTTGAAACTGATAAGAAACATTCCTTTTAACCTTATAAAATCAATAACAACATAATTTCAATTAAAACCAAAACGGTCTCACGGAGATTTCCAGATTTATGATATATTGAACGATTTTACAATTTATAAGATTTATAATATTTTATAGTGAGTTGTAACTTTATTAATGACATTGGTTATATGAAAATTATCTTAAATTACCTGTTCAGAAAACATATCAACCAACTTTTTCTGAGCTGATGACACTGATTTTTGAATCGCTGTAGATGTGCCATAAACTTCTTCGAAGGCCTTCGGATGAGCAGTTAATAAATGTCTTTTCATACCTGCCGTATTATTGTCTTTTCTACTAATTATTTTTCTTATTCTAGATTTTTCACATTCTAAACATATTGCTTTTTGCTCATCTTCAATTATTTCAAATTAAAAAAAAAATTAAATTTTGATGTCACAGATGTATTTTTTAATAAACACTGTTCATTAACTGGTTCAATTTCTCTTAATGCGTCAGCCCTTTCATCTAATCTTGGACTTTTATTAGGGTTATCACTACTAGCCCCTTCACTCAACGACATTTTTGCTGCAACTGAAGTTCAAAATATCTTTATAAGAAATCGTGAAAATATGTATATAGTTATAAAAATATCTCACATAAAAATTACCAATGCATTTTAGTGCTTGACTTATCGCTAGGTACAACTGGTTCAATTTCTCTTAATGCGTCAGCCCTTTCATCTAATCTTGGACTTTTATTAGGGTTACCACTACTAGCACCTTCACTCAACGACATTTTTGCTGCAACTGAAGTTCAAAATATCTTTATAAGAAATCGTGAAAATATGTATATAATTATAAAAATATCTCACATAAAAATTACCAATGCATTTTAGTGCTTGAAAATGTACCTAGCGATAAGAAACCATAAATGTCTGTTTACATAAATTTTCTGTTTGGTTACTATTACAATCTTCGAATTTCGCCTTGTTCCATCCGCATAAAATGAGCGATAACAAACTATAAATGTCTGTTTACAAATAATTTCTATTTGTATACTATATTTAAAATTCGTCTTGTTCCATCCACATAAAAATGTGTAACAACAAACCATAAATGTTTGTTTATATAAACCTTCTATTTTCTTGACTATTTAAAATGCATAATAAAAACGCACATCATTTGAAATTGTTTACGACATCTATTTCATTAGGAAATTGTGTGCCTCTCGAGCGGTTTCGCGGTTATAGCCGTTACCGCTCTCGGAAAAAAAAACCGTAATGCGGCCTCGGCCTTACAGTCAAAGATTGAAGAAGAAGTATGACGAGAGGAGACGAGAAAAATGTCGTTCTCGCATGAAGCCCTAATTGCGTCGACGGAAAGATTGTTTCCCTTAAGAAACTTCCTAACATGCAAGTCTACAACTTTTTCAAGGACTTTGGAAATGGTAGGCACAATAGTTTTTGGCAATTAGATGAACATATTATGTATGTTTTCATGAATCAGGAAATATCCACTCTAGTAAGCAACTGTTAATTATATGAGTGATGTGATGACCAGTTGTTAATTAATGATATATTGGACAAGATTTCAAGATTTTTTAAACATGATATTTCAAGTTTTTACGATTCAATGTTTTAATTTATTGAGCTAAAATAGATAATTTTTTAAAGAAATTCAAAAAATTCAGACAGCTAATGGTCACTTAATCCATCACTCGTAGGTTGAGAAATCACAAAAAAATATTCGTAAAAAAGTTAAGAATATTGTAATCTGTCAGAAAAGGATATTTAATCATAGAAGATTGAGAAATCACTGTAGAAGATTTTATTTAATAATTTCTTGCCTCCCCTAAAGAGGCGACGAAATGAGGCTCTAAATAATTCTAAAATCAGACATTAACACCAAACCTAAGAAACATATAACATATTTACGCTTAATCTTTCTACAAAGAGAAACGTTTATTCGCTTGTTACATTACATTTTGGTAAGACCTGCCTCAGGCATTGTCGACTGTGATTTAATATCACAATATTTACAACATAATAGTTGTGGGATATCACAATAACGCACCAAAACGGTATTGAATAAACGTTGAGTAGAAGACGGCTCCGTCTTCTATTCACAACCTAATATCCTTAGACGAATGATTATTATTATAAATATATATTAATATATTACAATATTTTTTAAATCTTCAAATTCTATTTGATACTGTTAATAATTTTAAGAATGTTGTGCAAATATGTCAAAAAATATATGACAAAAAATATATCCCGAAAGCATAATACCAGCTGCAATCAAACTGCGAAAATACTGCGATAATTTATATCCGCATTTTTGCAGTTTGATTCCAACTGATCTGCGGTTTCGTACTGGTCTGATGCTTTCCACATCCGTTTTTTGTCATTTATTTTGCGACCCATTTGCTCAACACAAATTTATTACACAACATCAAAAATAATATCAGATAGTCAGTGGTGTGCTATAGCGAGCTCGCGGGGGCTCGCGCGAGCCAATTGTTACATTTCGTATAAACTGGCGAGCCCATTTTAAACTTTTTTATAAATTTGCGAGCCCATTAAAATATGATAAATAACATTGTGTTTAAGGTCATTTCTTTCTACTTAGATTAAGTGAATAGATATGGTTATTCACTTAAACAGATGGTTATTCACTTATTCTAAATACAAAGAAATGATATTAAAAACAATGTTATTTATCTGCCTCTCCTTTAGTGACACGAATGTACAGGGTGAGCCAAATGTACAGGGTGAATGTACAGGGTGAGACACTCGAGGTCTCAGCTCTATTATAAGAAAACTAAAAACGATAGAAAAATTCTGAAAAGAGGTTCTTAAATGGGATTGAGTAAGGACCATTTTAAGCCAAATTTACATATTTTTCCATATTTGGAAACTGGAGTAATGACGTCATCGAAATTTGTTTTCCCAGAACAATACCTATATTTTTGCATATCTGAAGCTAATTATTATCAACAAATAAATATCAACAAAAAAGATAATTATTATCAACAAATTTTGTAAAGAAAAAAATGTTGCTATCTTTTTCCGTTAAAAAAATATAAGCAAATTTGTATAAATTAATTAAAGAAGTAAAAAGTAATATCACAAAGTCGCAATCATCACGATTTAACAAGTACCCTTTGGAAACAAGTGGCAAAGTCGTATCTGTCAATAATTAGAAATTATTAATTAGTATTATTTATTAATTTAACATTACAAAACTTATTATATCCGCGAGAGGTTGCCTAAGCTCTGTGAGAGTACGACACCTTAAGAAGATAACTAATTTTACAAATGAAAACAAGATTATATATACTAACGTATATTCATAATCTGTGGTTAAATGCGTTTCGAATTTTTTTTTAGTTGGGAATATCGGCAATTGAGAGGATCTAATGTATTTCTAATGGAATTAGGGATAATATGGGGTTAATGCGGGAATTTTTGATAATACTATATTTTTACAAATATGCTTATATTTTTTTAACGGGAAAAGATAGCAAATTTTTTTCTGTACAAAATTTGTTCAGAAAAATTAGCTTTTTTCAAATAGGCAAAAATTAAGGTATGGTTCTGGGAAAACAATATTCGATGACGTCATTACTCCAGTTTCCAAGTATGGAAAATTATGTAAATCTGTCTTAAAACGGTCCTCATCTTCAATCCCATTTATGAACCTCTTTTCAGATTTTTTCTATCGTTTCTCGATTTCTTATAATAGAGCTGATACATCGAGTTTTACTCACCCTGTATATATATATATATATATATATATATATATATATATATATATATATATATATATAAACACACGAAAATAGACTGAAAATGAGAATGGAAATTATAAAAATCGTTCGGACCTAGATGGGCAACTTGTAGCGTATCCACTTGGTTTGGAAAAATTATCTCGCTTTGTGCAATCATTTTGAATATAATGACAAAACTTCTGGATTATTAAATCAATTTAGATTTTCTTAGAATTTGGCTTTAATGATCGACGTCTTACAGGAATTCGTTTACCTTTCAGAAGCTTTACAAAGTCGTAACATTAATATTGCTAGAGCAAATTTTTTAATTGTTCGGTCTATTAACGCTATTAGTTATTTAAAGAATTATGCGGGTTGCTATGAAGCTAAAATCGAGGATATGCTTAAGTCTAAAGAAATTGAAGGATTAAAGGGTTACAAAATTCGCTCCCCTCCACAGGTGGCGGTCATCGGCAGCGAGACCATTTTTTAAATTTTCCCAGCACACCATGTTGTATTGTTGTATTTGAGGTTTTCGCGGATAGAAACATGTGTTGGTTTGTTTTCTCGGGGATTCGCATACTGTCTAGTATGCGTCTAACGGTTAACCCGTACGGACGCACATATATCTTGAAAATGGCGAATATTAGTTCGCCGAAACGTCGAGAATCCGGTTCTTTTCAGAACCAACCCTCATCATCAACGCGGAATCCCCGAGAAAACAAACAAATATATATATATATATATATATATATATATATATATATATATATATATATATATATATATATATATATATATATGTTTGTTTGTTAAATTAAGATAAGTTATCCGAGTACCGCCAAGAAAATACTATTGTGATTGACACCAATTATTTCAGGATAGTCGATATTAATATGCAGAAATCTTTTCAAAGCACATTCCATGAATTTAGAGATCATAAAGCAGCCTATGCTCGATGAAACAAAAACCAAAAACCTATGCTCGATAATGAAAATAACCAGGAGCCAGGCACTTCAGATGCCAGTTTCATTCAGTAGAGGGTCAGGACAAATAAGGTGCTAAAGAGGAAACCAATTCTAACTAATTAGATAATCATGTAGAATAAGTTGTGGGAAATGATCCTGCAGCAGTAAATAAAGAAACGGTAAATTTCCACCAAAGTCACGGGACTCTTGGTTGAATATTAGCTTATCCAGGGAGATAAAAAATGGTTGTAATGGACAAATATCCGCGTAGTGGTAATATTCATCTCGAAGCACCTGTATATGCCAAAATAAGTAGAAAAAATATTTCATTAACTTGTTTATATTATGTGTATATATTTCTACAATATTTGTTAACTAATAATAATTATTTAGAATAAATAATAATTACACTGTGCTAATCGAAACAAGTTAACTTATCAGGTAAAGTAAATTCGGGTGCGCTGAATTTAGGGGTTAGGTTAGGTTAGGTTTTTTTTCATTTTTTGCGGAGGAGTTGTTGGAGTCGATGTTGCCTTAGGTTCTGGAACTGGTAAGTTGGTTACTGTACTCGGATTAAAGGCATCTTCAGGTATTGCATTTGAATTGTAAGGATATAACTATGGGTGATACGCGGTAGAATAAATATATCACTCACGGTTTGCAGAGGAATTTATTTATAATCATATAATTCACAAATATACAACAGATACAAACACAGGATTAAGGAAATGGTGGAGATGTACGTGTTCGAAGAACTTGGATATAACTGGAAAAAACTTGAACTATTCACTTGGCTGGAACTGATGTCTCGGAGGTGTTCGTACTCGGACTCGTGCTTTGTCTTCGTACTTTGACTTACTGTATATTCGGGGGTCCCAGTATTAATATTGCGTCTAGGTATACTGTTCCCTCCTCAGGGGGTGATTATTTTTCTTTCTTCACTTTTGTCCCTTTTTAGATTACCGATTCAAGGGAGAAAAATATCCTGTCGTAATCTTCCGAGGATTACACTATCGACCCTCATAAAATTTCTTCGGAAATTTGTCCGAAAGTATTTGGGTAATTATTGTAATGCCCTCGTAAAACTAAAATTGGTTTGCACGTTGCCGCTACATAGCCCATTAGATCTAAATCCTGATTTGATGTTTGATGGTGTCATAGATAGATCCCACATTGGCGTTAAGACTTTTCCAAAGCGTTGTTTGGTTAATGTTCAATCGCCATAATTGTTCCAGTACAGCACTTCTTGTTGGTCACAATGATATTCGAAAGACCGAAACACTGATTTGTCAAGGGGTTGAAGCTCATGTGTTGTATTAAATGGAAGGCAGTATAAGACAATATTGTACTGATCAGCAGTTTTAACAATTTCATAGTCCAATCATAGTCGAAAAGTGTTAGAAAATGGCCTTCAATAATAAATGCAACTTGCTTTATATCCGAAAACTCATATTTTATATTGTTTGCAGAATTTGTATACCCATAACCCCATTATTTTGGTTGCTATTGCACTTCTGCCAATAGTGTAATTTGAGCACAGAGTTCAGGATTTTGTTGTTCATGGAGCGTAAACTTTCGTCCTAACTTAGCATAGACATTGGAAGCTGCTATGACATATCGGCGAAGAGTTCTACGGGGAATACCAAATTCCTTTGTTTTATAATCTATCTCTAAAACTATCTCAATTGGCCCAGGTGGGCCATATTAATTCCTCCCTACACGAGAACATATTTGTTTATAAAATTAATAGACGTCCATTTATAAAAGAAAACCAGCCAAGTGAGAGTTGTGACTCGCGCACCGAGGGTTCCGTACAAACTTGTATAGTATAGTATTATTATGTAGATTATCAACATATTATGTAGGTTATAAAGAAAAATTAGACGAAATATAATATATACAGGATGTTACGGGACTTGAGTATGTCGCATGTCAGTTATAAACAAGCAAAATTTAGACATAATATATACCCTGAATATATTATGTATATAGAGCGTATGTAATGAAATGCATAACGAATATAAACAAAGAAAATTCAGAATAAACAGCTTGGCGCCAACACATACTTTTTAACCTTCGGACCTAACCGAATAGGACCTAACTGTATGCAACCCATATGCTTCTGGAGCCTGACAATACCACTACGACAACATTAGTGAATTTTCATAAGTTTCTAATAGTAAATTCGCATTTTTCTTGTAATTAAACTACATATTTACGGTTTTCAGATTTTTCCCTTAACATGTGCTGTAAGACACCGCTTCTTGCCAAATTTCATGATTCTAGGTCAACGGGAAGTACCCTATAGGTTTTGATTCCCTTGTGAAATCGCAAAACATGCGACATAAACGGTCATATCTTTTGATCGCGTTGACTTACAAGTTTGATTTTTTCACAGCTGAAAGAGACCGCAGACCCGAGTATTTGATACAAATTGCAACATGTTACCTCTACGCGTTCCTGAGAAAAATGGTCTTGACAGACAGACAGACGGACAGGCAGACAGACAGATAGATAGGTAACTTAAATGCGGGAACTGTAAACAAAGACTCGCTTGAAAAATAATCGTTCAGAGCACAACCGTGCACTAACACTGCCATAGGAATAGGGTACATCAAATCAGTTAAACGAATGTCGTAAACATGCTATTAATACCATCTTGCTAATCCATCATGTACTAACCGAGCTCTGATGATTAGTCCATATTGAGTTGTAGGCCATATGGTGCATACCTAACTTATTATTCGTTTTTTTAGGTTAGATCATTTAATCGAGTTTTGTAGTTTATAGTAGTGTTATAATTAAAAGAAATATAGGCAGTCAGGCACTGCCGACTGAAGTGAAAACTTTTGAAAAAAAACAGCTTTAAAACTGGTTTTGAAGATTTATCAGTATGTTAATTAATCAAATTTGATACATAATTTGTTAGTATTGTTTTATGTAATTCTGGAACATAACTCACTTCTGAAGGAGAATGACTATTAATGTCATCATCATAATATGAATTTGAATCCGGAATATTTGGTTGATTCTGTGTTGATAGGTCAGCAAAATGAATTGGTATGATATATGGCACATTTCTTGTTGATTGGTCTGCAATTTGTGAGTTATGGAAATTTTGACTTTTAGAAACATGCCTTATAACTGCTTTTGAACATTTATCTGTATGTAAATTAATTTTTGTTTTGAATATTCTTTACGACATTTAATTTTTTCCACCTTCTCAGCTGTGATTGTTCGATGTTCAGAAATTTCTGAATCAACTATTGCAAGAGTTTTTTTCTTATTCTTGTCTCTATATCGCTGACTATTAATTTATTTTGGAGTTTCGGAATTTGTAAAGAATATGGGAATTTCCATTTTTTTGGGGTTGGCGGATTTTTACCTTGAATAACTGTTACTAATCGTCCTCCGTAGTGTATTTGCAAACTTAGAGAGCCAAAACGAAGCTCTACGTCGATTTATTAAAAAAATATACGGGTTTTTATAAAAAAACTGACATTTTTTTGACGCAACAGTTAATATTTTCCTTCACTGCCTAACTTCTCTCTAATTACTTGTCAAACAAAAAGTGCTGGAGAGGCCCAACCGACGTTGCCAATTTTATCTTTTTATTTTACCTTGTTCTGGTAAACACTTCAATATACAATTTCTGCACATGCACTTACAAAAACATTGAAATATAAATTTAATTTTTAATTCTAATTGGTTTAACTCAGGTTAACTCAATACTTCTTGCAACTTTATCTTATTTTAGACCATATAGGCGCAGCGGTGCGTTTAAATTTATGGCCCTTGACGGTATTATTAAAAAAATACATTGTGAATTTTATAAAATAAACAAATTGTAATTTTATTATATTTCAATATTATAAACTGAATTTGACAAAAAAAATGTAATTTTTGCAAAATATTAAGAGAGAGTTCGCGCTGCCGCGCTGTATGCGGTCTTGATCTATTCTCTCTCGGACAACCTAACCTAACCAACTCTCAATTAAACCACATGCGTGCGGCAGCGCGAACTCTCGATCAGACGCGCAGCGCGCATGTGATCAAGAGTTCGTGCTGCCGCGCTGTATGCGGTCTTAATCTATTCTCTCTCGGACAACCTAACCTAACCAACTCTCAATTAAACCACATGCGTGCGGCAGCGCGAACTCTCGATCAAACCACCTAACCTAACCAACTCTCAATTAAACCACATGCGTGCGGCAGCGTGAACTCTCGATCAAACCATCTCGATCAAACCACATGCGCGCGCAGCGTGCATGTGATCGAGAGTTCGCGCTACTGCGCTGTATGCGGTCTTGATCTATTCTCTTTTGGACAACCTAACCTAACCAACTCTCAATTAAACCACATGCGTTCGGCATGATGGCCTAGTAGAGACCATCCGACACACCCTGCTGATAACAGATTCGAGTCACGGCGGTATAACCGTTAGAACTGAAATTAAGGAAATGTAATTTCATACCCATGGAATATAGAATATTCATGAACATAGACGTAGTGAAAAATAATTTTGTGTGGGGTTTATTTTGTAACTAGAAAATGTAGTAACTATTGTTTTCATCTGCCTGTACTAATCATCATAATCATTTAATCGAACCTGCATATTTCGGGTGAAATAGTTGTTCTAAATTGAAATGTTGAATACAAATAATAAATCCATTAAAAATACAGTTGAGTTGCTTGTATGAAAACTTGTAATATATCCAGGGAAAAATGTAAATAAATTAATATTTTCATCAAATTAAATAAAAAAAAATCTGGAAAATACAAATTAAATTTTGAAATAAAAAAAAAACAGATAAAACCTTGAAACGATTGGACCGAGAGCTCGCGCTGCCGCGCGTATGTTGTCTTGATTTATCTTCCCGCTTCGCGGCGGACAACCTAATCTAACCAGGGTTAAACCAACGGCCCTTGTCACTTTGTCTTACATTGGACCGAGAGTTCGCGCTGCCGCGCGTATGTTGTCTTGATTTATCTTCCCGCTTCGCGGCGGACAACCTAATCTAACCGAGGTAAAACCAACGGTCCTTGCCACTTTGTCCTATATTGGATCGAGAGTTCGCGCTGCCGCCCGTATGTTGTCTTGATTTATCTTCCCGCTTCGCGGCGGACAACCTAATCTAACCAAGGTAAAACCAACGGTCCTTGCCACTTTGTCCAATATTGGACCGAGAGTTCGCGCTGCCGCGCGTATATTGTCTTGATACTGATGATACTGATCCAAAAAATACATTGTGAATTTGATAAAATAAACAAATTGTAATTTTATTATATTTCAATATTATAAACTGAATTTGACAAAAAAAATTGTAATTTTTGCAAAATATTATAAACAAAACACAGTTTTACCAAAAATTTTATAAAAAAATTACCATTTAAACAAAAAAATACAAATTAATTGAAATTTTGATAACAAAAAAACATAATACCATTCTGATAAAAAATACATATCAAAACAATAAATAGAATAAATATTCAATATTCTCGTTTGCATCAACCACATCACAATCACAAAAAAATCCTCTATCTAAGAAATCAAAATGCAAAAAATCCATACGAAAACAATGGCCGAACTCAATTTAAAACCTGGAGAGCGGACAGACAAAGGGATGACGATTGAGAACCAGAGGGCTTTAAAGACCACTATAAAAAGTAAAAAAATTAACAGAAAAACTGCAATTTTAACTGTTAAAAAACTTACTAATTAACTGTGATTTAGTCTTCGTCATCCTCATATTCCTCATCTGTGTCACGATCCTTACCAAGTCCTCCTTCTGGCAGGGGATGTACGGGATTGTAGAACTTACCTGCCATACGGAAAAGTTCCAGAGTGGGATCGAGCCGAAGCTCTACACCTCTTCTGAAACATGTATCGAGCAAGATTACCGGGTACGTGTGATTTGGTACGACCAGATGACGACATGGAAGATTTAGCGGCCCTCCAAGATGACTCTATGGCATTTGTATGTGCCCCAGTTACGGGATCTACGAAGTTAATTGAATGATTAACTGATAAATGCTTGTAGCCATAGTAACTGAGACCGCTATAGGCGTTCCAACAGTCACTGATAACCGTCGTACCCGGAGCTATCCATGTCTCGAAGGCACAAGAGTATCAGAGTCGCGTTTCTCAACGGCTACCATAAAAACGCGACCAGTGCCACGTTCGCAACCGCCGAAAACCCACTGTCCTTCCACTCTGTGACCCCTATGATATTTGCGCTTTCCGAACTTGGATTCGTCAATCTCAACGATCTTATTAAGACCACCGAGTTTCTCAGGTTGGGTAAAAAAATTATCAAAAACAATTTCTCGGCAAAAAGATGCCGAATCAACTAATGTAGGCATGGACATCTTCAATTGTCTGCCGATCAATGTTAATGATGCATTTTGAACCCAAAAAGAAACGAACCCAAGTATCTTCAATAATGGCAATTTTGACTTGGCAAAGAAGGTGCCACGTCGGAATTCAACTCTATTACCACAGGTTTTCTTCCTTTTACCTTCCTGACTAATTTTCTTGGAGCAGAGCCAACGAACACCATCCACTCTACAATAAAAAAATTACTATATCTTTACATCAAAATTTAAGGATACATTAAAAAATATTCAAAATATAATAATAAAAATAAACAACTACTAACCTTTCAACGTCTTTAGTTAATTTTAAGACACCACCACACTTCAAACATTTGTAACTCCCCTCTGCTGGAATTTATCCCCACTCTACTAATTTTGTAATTTTTTTTTTGGAGTCATTTAAAATTTCATTAATTTGTAATAAACTTAAATAATCTATTTTTGAAGAAGCCATTATTTTTGTAACTCCTTGCTACTTAAAAAAGCTCTTCTCAAAACTTATTTTGTTTAAACAAAATATTTTGTTTAACCTTCTAGATAAATAAACAGACAAATAACACGCGTAAAATAACGCACGCGCATTACAGTAACATTGAAATAAACATAAGCGTAGTAAAAATAAATTTTCTGACGTAAGTATATTAAATTAAGCTGTAAATATAATTAAAAATAATAGTTTAAGTATTTCAATATTTCTCAGATAATTAATTTTCACTACGCCTATGTTTTTTATTTCAATTATTTAAAAAAATGTACACTGCCACATTTTCGCTACCGTGCGTATGTGGATTGACCGAGAGTACGCACTGCCGCGCTGTATGCGGTCTTGATCTATTCTCTCTCAGACAACCTAACCTAACCAACTCTCAATTAAACCACATGCGTGCGGCAGCGCGAACTCTGGATAGAGAGTTCGCGCTGCCGCGCTGTATGCAGTCTTGATCTATTCTCTTTTGGACAACCTGACCTAACCAACTCTCAATTAAACCACATGCGTGCGGCATGATGGCCTAGTAGAGACCATCCGACACACCCTGCTAGATACCAGATGAGGCTCTGGCGACCGAGTCACGGCGGTATAACCGTTAGAACTGAAATTAAGGAAATGTAATTTCATACCCATAGAGGAAGATAACGGGAAATCACCTCCATTATACTTCCCAAGAGAACCACATGATGACGACATTCAAGTCATTATCGTGGTCGCAAACATTCATTAGTGAATATGCATAAGAAGAAGAAGAATACATAGAAGATTAACATGACCCCTGCGCAAGAATTAAAATAAAATTAAATATATTTAATACATATAATACTTAAATTGTAGCAACACAGAAAAAAAGGATAACCCTGCAAAAGAATTGAACTTGGCAACAGCGGATCTGCTGTATAAATATATTTTCTGTCAATTAACTGGACAGAAGTTGCAGTTATATTTGTTGTTGTATTAAAAAATGTCAGTTTTTTGGATTACAAAAGCCCGGATATTTCTTGAACCAGCCGACGTAGAAGATTCATTTTTACTTTCCACGTTTATAAATACACTTTGGAAGACGATTAGCAACAGTTAGTGAAGGTAACTCCACAATTCCCATATTCTTAATAATAGCCTGGAGTTTCCTTCCTTTGGAGAGCACACGAGTACATTTGGTTGCCTAAAACTTTGAAGGGTCCGATTCGTGATTTATCATGAATTCTTCGATACAATCCATTAATCTGAACATTCCAATAGTCCGACACTAGTATATCTACTAGTACATCCGTCAAAAGTACTTACTCTTGTACTGCACACTGATTATAGGGGTTGATATTTCCTTAGAGGCGCTGCGTTCTGTCAAAACTGCCAAAAACTTTGCAATAAACCGGCACTAGTACATCTACTATTACATCCGGTAAAAGTACTTACTCTTGTACTGCACACTAATTCTACGGGTTGATATTTCCTTATGAACGCTACGTTCTGTCAACACTGCCAAAAACGTTGACAATTATGTTTGACGTTCAAAGTCAACTTTAAACATATGCGTATAGATGCGTTCTTTTGAACACATCTTTGAGTAATAGATTTTTTTCTATAGAACGCAGCTATTGATGACGATGACGCAAATCTATGATCTTACCCCCTACCCAAATGTCATTCAGCGCGGCTATAGAAGTTTTCACTTCAAAACACTGTACCCCGGAACTTATTACCTCCATATTGTAATGATTCAATTTCTCTTGCAAAAAAAAAAATGATTGTATTTTTTCAACTAAATCGGTCATTCCTATAATACGTTGGTTTTTGGTTGGTGTATTTTATTCAAACAATGAATATCCAATCAAATTTTAGCAAGAAAAATTGATTAAACACCGAAAATATTACAGCAGAAACCAAAAGCATTACACATCCCCATAATATTTCTGATTTTCAATTTAAAATAACTCGATTAAACAATCTAACCTAATAAAAAAACGACTAACACCACTGAATTCAGCGCACCTGAATTTACTTCACTCATAAGTTGCAAGCTTGTCCCCTTTTTCTACTAGCAGAGTGAATTTACTAGTGTAACAAAAATAATGGCTTATCGTTCGCGTTATTTATATTGAGGAGGCGTTATTTATATTATTATATAATTATTATTATTTATTGTATATTGAGGAGGGAATTAAGGAATGTAAATAGGCTATGGGAAGAATTAAGATTAATGGAGTAGAAATTAAAATGACAAGGTTTGCTAACGACATTACCATCATTGAAGAGAATAAAGAAAATCTGCAAAAAGCGTTAACAGGAATGAATAAGATTCTACGAGAAAAGTACAACATGAAAATCAACACACAGAAGACAGAGATCATGGTATGCAACCGCCAGCATATTACAGGCGACATTAGGGTTAACGATGTACCACTGAAACAAGTTAATACGTTCACCTACCTAGGAAGCAAAATCACATCAGACGGCAAAAGTTCAGCAGACATAAAAAGCAGAATTGAACAAGCAAAAATAGCCTTCAACAACAAACGGGTACTTCTTACATCAAGGAACTTAAATGCAGAGACCAATAAAGCATTTGTAAAATGCTATGTCTAGTGTGTCGCATTGTACGGATCAGAAACTTGGATACTTTGTACATGCGCTAAGAGAAGACTAGAAGCATTTGAAATGTGGTGTTGGAGGAGAATTCAGAAAATCTTGTGGACAGCAAGGCTGACAAACGAAGAAGTTCTTAGAAGAGTTGGTGGAAGAAGAGCCCTATTGAAAACAATAATGAGGAGAAGAGACCAGTTAATAGAACATGTATAGGTACAATGATTTTATAATCAATGTTATGGAACGAATGGTACAAGGCAAAAGAGGCAGAGGATGACCCAGATTACAATACATGAAACAAATTAAAGGAGATATAGGAGTAAAATCATATGAAAAATTTAAAAGACTATCAGAGAACAGAGAGGAGTGGGGGAGAAAAATTGCTGTCAACCAATCTTCGGATTGAAAAAGTGAAAGAGTTCGCGTTAAGCATGCCTTTTTATGAAAAGTGGTTCGGGAGAAGCTCTCACTAAACCTCCTTAAACACGATGGCTTCTAGTATGCGCCACTCCGGTATCGCATATTTTGCATATTCAGGTTGGGCAGCCCGGACGGTTAATGAAAACCGCCCTAGTTGTCGCCTCCTCGACCAGGATTCGATCCCGGGTCTCCGGCACTGAAAGGCGGATATGTTGTCAACTATACTACTGAGGAGGACTCCTTAAATATGCCTGGATGCCAGTTACTTTACCTGTAAGTTCTCAGGTTGTTTCAAAAGAAGTTGTCAATTTTGTGGAGTCTTAATTTAAAAAACTGTGTTTGAGAATTAAAAATTAAAAATAATGGACTGCATGTTTTTAGGGATTCAATACAAAGATGGTATTAATAAAACTAGTCTATAGCGATATTTCACAACAAAACAAAAAACTAAGCTTAAATTGAATATAAAATACAGACCATTCTAGTACAAAAGTTGAGAATATTGAGTTGCAAATTGAGAGAATAATTGAACAGTATAATTTGAGAATAATGATAGTAAGTCTTTACCTAATGCGTGACCGGTGGATCCTATTAATCGCACCGGTCTTTCTGACACATGGACGCGTGAAGAAGTCTAGCGACGGGTTGTAAGGCCGCCACCATTGCGTCGGGTTGTAAGACCGACGCCATTCTTCTCGCGACCACGTGTAGTGAGAATTCCGATCTCCGGTCACGAGTCATACAAGATCTCATGATCCAAAGAGAAGGGCCGAATGAATTGTAATATAGATTAAGGTTTGTAGCGGGTTGTAAGGCCGTCGCCCTGAGACCTAATTAGCAAAGACTTACATGATGAATAACTAACGAGCCGAACTTGAGAGCCTGAACTTGAGTAGGAGTTAACTCACTGACGGTTGAACTAAGAGTCTGAATTGAGGAGCTTCCGCAGACCGGAGTTGAGTGGTACATGCACCCTAGGGGCAGTTTTTTGCTGGAGCGGTTGAGATTCGTATATTACAGATGCCGCTATTATTTTTCCAAAAAAACTGTAACCCGGAACTTCCACCATTTTGTAATGATTCTATTTCTCTTGCAAAAAAATATGGAATTTTTTAAACTAAATCGATCATTCCTATCATAAAATGGTATTGGTTGATGTATTTTATGCAAACAATGGATATAAAATCAAATTTGAGCAAGAAAAATTTATTAAATACAGAAAATTTTACAGCAAAATCCCTTTTTCAATTTGAAATAACTATATTAAGCAATCTCAAAAAACAACAGTGAATTCAACGCAACCAAATTTACTTTGCTGATAAATTGCACGCTTGTTCCAAAAAAGTGGTCAATTTCGTGCTCAGTGTTATTATTTTAAGAATACATTAATTAATTAAGTAATATCAATAAAGGCTTGAACCAAATAAAGATTTTACAGTGTGACGCAGGTGCCGGGCATATTTTTAACTTTCAGGGCCATAAAATCATGATATGTATTTAATATTTGTTGAAAGCTTCTGTGTTAATATTGAGAAATGTCAGCTTTTTTTTCGTAAAATTAGTTCGAAAATATGACACTGAAAATATGTTCGGAAATAGAAAATTATACCATATATGTCCGCTTTCTTCGATCAAAATAACTTCGACGCAGTTACATCTTGGTACAATAACTTTTTTCTAGACAACGACACGACAAACATTAAAATAACCAATGACTAATTTCAAATTGCTCCATTTCATGGCGAAAATAGCTCTCCCAATTCCAACCGGGTAAGAAAGCTACTCCTGAGGAATCACCCAGACCTTTACCTCAACAGATATTGTCCTAATTGCTGGATAAGAGGTATAATAATAACCATACTAAAACCAGGACAAGCCCACACCCTTCCTAATAGTTATCGCCATATTACTTTTCTCCTGGTTCTTGGTAAAAACCTACAACAAACCCTAAGCTGTGAACCACTTCTCCCAATACCAATTGGGATTCAAGCCTTTTCGTTCCACTACTCATCTTTTACTAATCCTCAAAAAATAATTTCCTCAAAATTTTTCCTCAAAGTGTCAAGACCGACGCTATACTACGACAAAAAAGGCAATGCAAAGATGCAAATACGGGGTTCTTATAAAAAAATTTGTAAATAAACCTTTGGTATCGTATAAAACAAAAGTTTTATTGAGAAACTGTAGAAGTTTCGATAGTACAGTTGGTATTACTGCGCAAGCATTCATAATAGCTAGGATGGCAGCAAATTCTACTGAGAAAGCATATTGCGTGCATGAATTTGTCAAAACTAACTCCGTAACTGTTGTCAACGACATTTTCGAACACGCTTTGGAAAATCACCACCCACTAGACAGTCGATCTACGATTGGTACAATAAATTTGAAACGACAGGTTGTTTATGTAAAGGCAAAAGTCCGGGAAGACCTCGTGTGTCAAAAGAAACAGTGGAACGTGTTCGTGCTGTTTACCAGCGAAGTGAACACCTATGGGTTTGCAAAGTAAACTTTAAGAATCACTATGTAAAATAGTTTAAACTAATTCATAATAACGTTATTAGTTTTGGATTGATAAAACATTGAAAGTGTCTATTTCTTTTGTAATAACCCTGTACTTCCGATGATTGTCTTCGGGTGAAAATGGAATTTCCTAGAGAGCCTATAAAAGGTCTCCATATATGCAGACCCATCATAGACATATACTTGCGACTACTTACTCATGCAACACGACAACCGGATTACTTACAAATTAGCTGCATCTAACTACATCGTTATGTGTAATAACGAAATTAACGTATCCTAATAACATCATCCATCATCATCAAGACATACATCGGACAACAATTAACACACTTTTCATAAAACGCTACCTAGAGGCCACACTTGCAGACAACTAAATATAAAACACAAGAAAAACGGACAATGAAACACAAAAATAATGTGAAGAAAAAACATATGCATTTATCTTAGCTCAGCAACTGAAAGGATTTGATCCGAATAAACTTTTGCAGGAATTCATCGACGTCTTCGAGAATGTGGAAAATTTGAAAGTTCATTGACAGATGCAGGATGTGATATAACGTTTGGTACTGTATCATTAGAGCAAAAAATATTGGATACTGTTGCCAATAATCCGATAACTAGTGTTCGAACTGTTGCACACGAACTTGAAACCAGTGCTTCAACAGTGTGGCAAGTTCTTCACGAATAGCTCTTAAACCCTTTTAGAATTAACAAAGTCCAGGGACTGAATTGTAACGACTTTGCTCGACCGCACACAGCAGAATGAACAGTTTCCAGAGTTGATATTTTTACCGATGAGGCTGCGTTTACAAGGAAAGGAATGTTCTATTACCATAACATGCATTTGTGGGCTGAAGAAAATTCTCACGCAATAAATGGTAGAGCTTATCAACACAGATTTTCAATTAAATGATAGAACTATTTGTGTTGCCGGATCGCTTAACGTGAGCGGCTTACACAAACTTTCTGAAAAAAGACTTCCTCATTGAGAAGACATGAAATATGATTTATGCATAACGGTGCACCAGCACATTTTAGTCGCCATGCCCGTATACCATGGCCGGGCCGCTCCCCAGATCTAAATCACCTGGATTTTTCTTTATAGGGTCATCTGAAAACCCTTGTGTACGAAACTCCAATCAGAGAACTTGAGGAGCACTTGTAACCTAGATAATCCTAAATGTATCTTCTAATCCTTGTAACCCATGTAATCCTAAAAAAACTATATTAGAGCCCATCATAGATTTAGCTCCATGAGTCGCACAATTTTATTGTCATTAAAAAATTGCTCAATTACTCGAAATATTGATTTCGTGTTGGTATCTGTTTCTAAATATTTTGCAAATAAGTTCGTCTTTCATTTGTTCATAATATACAAACCGAACGTATCCTAAAAATAATGATTCATTTCTAAGAAACGTACTTTCATCTATTTGAAAAATATGTATTTCCAAAATTTCTTAAAACAATTCTTCTGTATTTCCAGCTAGGTCCTTCATCAATTCTTCTTTGAAGATTTATGCAGCACAGTATTGATTACTTCAACTATTGCAGGCACAATTATTTATTCCCCAATTATTTGTATATTATAAATCTACAGAAATACATAGTATAGCTTGTGATACTTACCGCCCCCCTATGTCGCCACAAAACGACTTCATCGCACACTAGGGGACGATATTGTCCACTTTGAGAATCACTGCTATAACTGATCAAACATCAAACATCAATCAAAAAACACAACAAACTAAATTATACAGATAAACAATTCAGCGTACATAGTTAAAAGAGTAAATTGTTTTTTATTACCTAGACAATTACGCGAAATAATAACTGTGCAGCAGATTAATTGACGTTATATTTTTTGGAATAGTAAATTTGTTTAAGTACACGAGAAATTAATTTGCGACAAGTAGTAAAGCCGAAACGTTACACACACATGAAACTAATTAAGGCAATGCAACTTTCATGCAAGGTTTTGTTTTTAAACAAATAGCAGTAAAATTTTAATAAAAAAATATTGGTAAGTGTAGTTATTGTAAGTGTAACGATGTTAAATAGTAACGACGTATAATTGACCATCCATTCACAATCCATTGACATGACATGACAATCCATTACCAAAAGTATTGAAAAATATTTATATTTTAATTTTTTCGCTTTTCAATTGTGCTTCACAGTTTTTCAAATGATTTTCCCATTTAATAAACTTGAGAGTTGTATGTGCTTTCTATACCCCGTGGTATCATTTACTCTCCACTCAAAATATTTTTCGTATATTTGTATTACACTTTATTTACAGTATATTAATAAAAACAAAAGTTAATATGAAATATAATTAAAATAAATGGTAGTTGAGTTTGCTATACATTTGAGTTTCTAATTTTTTATTAAAAAACAATAAAAAGATAAGCTCAGATAATGGGAGGAAATGATTCTATTACTTCTAGCTGCTTAGCAGCTCTAGCATTACTTTAATCTGGCTTAGAAAATTTAAATATATTTCTACCTGACTGGAAATAAAATTTACATAACATTATTCAGGAATTGCATTAACTTGATGTAATTCTAAATAAATTCACGTAAATATTTATTCAGAAATTCCAACAAAAGATGAATATTACAAAATAATTTAAGATAAAGTTAATTCATTAGTTAGCAGATGCAAGAAATTTAGAAACAATAATAAAAATTACTGTTATACGAATATGAGTACTTTATCCACATCCAGTGAATTTTATTAAAAAAAAGAAATACAATGTCAATTTTAAAATGCGTTTTGCAAAACTATATGGAAATCATAAATATTTATAATGAATAAGGTAGTAAGCATTTTATTTTCGAAAAGTTCTTCGCATGGCTAACTTAAAAGAATTAAAATATGCACTAATGAAAGGTTTATATGTAAATAAGTAATATTTTTGATATAAAAGCTGGCGCGACTAAACCCATACCACAGTCAAACAGTCCTTCTTAGGAGGTTCAACGTGAATCATGAAAGCTTTTGTAAGTGTATACATCAAATACACACACACACACACACACACACATATATATATATATATATATATATATATATATATATATATATATATATATATATATATATATATATATATATATATATTTATATATATATATATATATATATATATATATATATATATACATACATACAATTACCTTATGAATTATTTTTCGTAGTTTACTTTCGTTTGTGTCATGGCTTATGCCTCTGCATACAGTGGGCCTCAACACTACGCCGTTATTGATAAGAATGGAGTTCCAATCGATACTGTGGAAGTTCAACATGCTCGCGCTGCTCATCTATCCCAATTAGCTGCGGCATCTCACGATGGTGCTCACTCTAGTTATGATGCGGAATCCACAAATGCTCATACTGGATACAAATATCATGGACCGCAACACATTCCAGTAATTGGTAAAAATGGAGTACCAGTAGATACTGTAGAAGTGCAACATGCAAGATCTGCTCACTTAGCACATTTAGCTGCTGCAATTGCTCACGGCGCCGTCCAAGAATCTGCAACTCCGATGCATAAATATAAGGAAGAATCCTCTGGACCACTATACCATGGACCGCAACATATTCCAGTTATTGATAAACATGGAGTACCTGTTGAAACTGTTGAAGTTCAACATGCCAAGGCTGCACACTTAGTTGCTACCAAGTTAGCTGCTAGCAAGTCCCACGAGCATGAACAGTATTCCTATGAAGTATCTGCTCCAGGAGTTTCTTATAATGTGGAGCACAAAGTCTCAACTTATCACGGACCCCAACATATTGCGGTTATTGGTAAAAATGGTGTTCCAGTAGATACTGCTGAGGTCCAACGAGCCAGGGCTGCTCATCTTGATGTATATCACCACCAGAAGCATTACTAAACTTTCATGTAAACAGGCTGTCATCCAGAGTTTAAGTAATTATAGCTGGATTATTAGTTTTATTTATATAATTAGAATAAATACTGCAATTATAAAAGGAAAAAGTTTATTTCATTTATTTATCAATGTTTATATTTTGCATTTATAAAGATTCTTTAAAACCAAAAGGCGGATACAAATGACAAGAAAATTGAAATTATTCGTTAAATCCATATTATGAATCTCATTTACACCATAATTTGTTGATTTTATAACTTTTTTTTTCTCTGTATAATTTTCAATATTGTCTTATGACAATAAGTAAATTTAGCTTATTAATATCTTGTAGGTATTCACCCAATTATAAATACCTCTTCATTATTAATAACTCATATCACCAATTCAAGCGAAAATCTGCGATTCAGTCTACAACTTCCACGACCAATGAAGAGTGGAGTTGCGATTGTGTTGGGGTGTATTTTGATTCTATCACTGTAGGTATCGGAATCTTATTCAATCTCTCCTTTCACTTGGCTTAGTGTAGAGGTAATGGCTAATAACACTATTTAATAAAAACAAAGGTGCATTTACATCATTCTTAATATTTTGTATTGCAATCTTTCCATACTCTGGATGCTCGTTTTGCACGCCGAGTCCCACAGCTGGATACCGCTGGTCCTATGCCGTAGGAATTTGTCTATCAACGAAAGTCTAATTTTACAATGAATAAGTTTCAATAATTATCATACCTGACACGTTTCTACTACAAATCTACAAAAATTAAATGAATAGGATGGTTGCGACCGTTACTACGTGGTAATCCATCATCAACAATCACCCTTTTGCATCCACTGCTGGATATAGGCCTCCCCCATTTCTGCCCACTGTCCTCTATTTTGAGCGCTCTCCATCCAGTTTGTGGTTATTCTTTTGATTTTGTCCGTCAATCGCGTGGGAGGTCTTCCCCTGTTTCTCTTGTCAGCTCTTGGCCTCTACTCGAGCAGCCTTTTTGTCCATCGCCTATCTGCCATGCGGGCCACATGTCTAGCCCGGCTCCACTTAAGCTTAGCCACCTGGTAGATAATATCCGTCACTCCTGTTCTCGCCGGTAAGTCCTCATTTCTAACGTGGTCACGAAGTGACGCCGAGCATCGATCTTTCCATCTTGCGTTGTGTTATTCTAAGCTTCTTAGCAGATTTGACTGACAGAGTTAAAGTTTCGGCGCCGTAGGTCTTAACCGGTAGAATGCACTAATTTAAAACCCTTCGTTTTAAGCAAATCAGGAGATTACTCTTAAACACATCCCCAAGTCTCCCATGTGCAACCCAAGAGAGCGTAATTCTTCTTTTTAATTCGCATATTTGGTAGTCTGTCGAGATTCTTATTTCATGACCAAGATAACTAACAGCAATATTTCCACTAGGGACCAGATTCGTCATAAATTTAATTTTTGATATATCAATTTTTAGCCCGATCCGAGCACACACTTCCTGAAGATCTTCCAGCATTTTCCTGATATCTTATAGGTTGTCAGACAACAAAGCTATATCATTCGAGAAGCGCAGATTTGTTAGGTTTAAGCCAACTATATTTAAACTCTTTCCGCTCCATTCAAGCATCCCGAAAGCGTATTCCAGAACGGTGATAAACAGTTTGGGTGACATAGTCGTACTCCTGTCGTACTCCTCTATCGATTCTTATGGGGTTGGTGTTTTCGTGCAGTTTTACCATCATGGTAGAATTTTTATATATATTAGTTTAGTGCAACGATAGTCGACACGATTTTTATAATTTATTATTTATTTATTAACCTACTGGCATATAGAAACCACATACAAAAAAAATATATAAATTAAAAAAATAAAAATACAAAATTATCTGTAACTGACACAAAATAAACTCCAATTTCCTTTATAATACACCTTCTCTGTTACCAGTTTGCTCATTCCATTTTATCCGTCTCAGCAGTTTCAGACCCTTTCCGCTATCATTCATACATTCCTCCCAATTCTTTCCTTCCCGCCTCTCTCCCTCATTCCATTCACCCCTTGTACACTCTTCCATCCAATGGTCCCAAGTATCCTCTGCTGTCCCACAAACACTACACTTTCTATTCTCCTCACTCATCCAGTATCTTCTTCCACGCTCCTCACATCCACACCTATACCTTACTAACATGACTTGTGCATCGTCCTCTTGATTTACACTTAAATAGATTGGTAACCGCCCATGTACCTGCATCTTTACATACCCTTTATGAAAATTACAACTTTCTATTTTGCTTTGCCGCTCCTGTAGGTCCACTTCTTGCAAACGTTCTACCAACCTTTCGGCCCACCCTGCCCTTTCCTACTTTAGCGTTTCGAGCCCCTCGCCAGATATACCACCTCTTCCATACAATTTCCTCTTATTCTTACCCCAGTCACTCCCTTTCATAACGCCTTCTCCCATTCGATTTACCATTCTAAAAACCTCTTTTATTAACCTTTCATTTCCCATTCACTCATCTTACATTCATACCTTATGACCTTTCTTGCTGCCAAGACTGCCATTTTGCACGCATTCACCTCCTGGAGGACGATGTAACCTGGTGTCGACCTATCATGCTTCAGGATTTTTTTTTTAAAACTTTAACTGGACTCTCTCTATCCTGTCCTCCTCCCTCGTCCCCCAGACTTCTGAGCCATACGATAAAATGCTTCTCGCACATACCTTCCACACCGTCTCAGTCGCCCTGAAGTTTTCTTAGAATTTATTCCTCCATTCATTCCAGACTCGCCCAGCTACCACCCACGCTTTCTTTGATACATACTCCACATGCTCTCTATTGCTACCTCCATTTCCAAATACATACCCCAGATACTTAAACCTTTGCTCCTGCTCGATTTCCCTCCCTCCCTAAAAAGAGCAAAAAGGCTCCCAGATCTAGTTTCCTGATCAATTATAAATCTAAGCGTTATGAGTTGCTCGACTGTGCCCCTCCCCTCTCTGAATCCTGCTTGCACCTCTGGTATTAATTGCTTTTCCTCTGCTTCTTTTCTCAGCCGCCCTTCTAGAATCTTGGCGAACATTTTGTAGGAATAGTTCATCAGCCTGTAATTCTCCCTGTAATTCTCCACCCTTTCCTTGTCCCCATTTTTGTGGATTGGCTGTATTATCCCCTCTTTCCAGCTCTCTG
Organism: Phosphuga atrata; assembly: GCA_944588485.1. Lineage (NCBI taxonomy): Eukaryota > Metazoa > Arthropoda > Insecta > Coleoptera > Silphidae > Phosphuga > Phosphuga atrata. The sequence continues at coordinate 33,376,033 of OX155898.1, forward strand.
GGATACCCTTTGTCCCTTTCCATATCTTGTTGAACTCCTCCGTAAGCTTGTCGATACATTTCTCTGGTACCAACTTCCACGCTTCATTTCCAACTCCGCCCGGCCCCGCCGCTTTCTTCTGCTTTAAGGCTGCATTTACCTAGTGTACTTCCCCGGCAGTAATTTCTTCTTCCCCTACTTCTTCAACAGTCTGCTCCCTTCTAACACTGTCTTTCCCTCGATCCACCATTATCTCCACTCCTTCCAATAGAACCATATAGTGCCTTAACCAGGTTTCCTTAGGTATACTGTCTGGAATTCGCTCTTCTCCTTTAAATATTTTCACAGCTGCGCTTCAGTTTTAATCTCCAGTATTCGTTGTCGCTCTTTTCTCTCCCACATTTCTTTCTTTCTCCTCTTCAGGTTTCGTAAGTCCGCTTTCGTACTTAAACACAGTTTCTGGTCACCGGTACCCTCTCTCCACCTTCTAGTCACCTCTCTATATTTTTGTTTCTCCCTTATGAGTTCCTTATCCGCCCATAATCTTCCCACTGTTCCCTCTGTGACTTTCCTCCTGACCATTGCTGTTTCCATTTCCTCGGTTATCATATCTATATCTTTTAAATTATCCCAGTCTATTGCCTCCATTCTTAATTTAAACAGCTCCGTCGCACCGCTATCCCACCTGGTAACCCATTTTTCTTTCCTGGGCCCCTCTTCTACCTGCTGCTTTAACGTGATCAGTATTGGCATATGATCAGATTCACCTTTCACTCCGATCTCCATCTCTCTAATCTCTTGCCTCGCGGAGTCGTTAATAACTGCAATGTCTATCACCGACACCCCCCCCCCCCCTGCACTCCCAAACGTATACTGCCCCTCCCAGTCCCCTTCCACACACCCGTTCAAGACATCCCATTGACTTTCTCTTATCCACTCTGCCCATTATTTTCCTTCCGCATTTCTCGTTTTGTCCTTAGATTTCCATCGTAGTACTTTACCAGCTCTATCCACCGTATTGAACTGCTCCTATCCTCACATTCCAATCACCTCCTAGCAGCAAGTTTGTCGATGCCGTACCTTCTATATTACACCTTATGCACTCTTTAATTCTTTCCAGCCCCTTATTGTTATACACCGTGGCTATCTGCCAACCGCCTCCCTTCAGCTCTACCTCCCTGAAAACTATACCCCCCACCTCTTCTTGTAATCTCTCCGCTTCCCTGATACCACACTTGATTCCTATCACTATCCCCCCCTTTGCCCTTCCGTAGCCACTCTCCCTCAGCGCCGGTTGCATCCTCCATTTGTACTCCTTGGGAAATCTCTCTTTACAGGTCTCCCATTATTTTTTTTGGACTAAACTATTTCGAATCCCTTCAAGACGGCTATGAAAGAGCCGTCCTCCCTTTCCAGTTTTTTTCCTAAGCCCAGCCACATTCCAAAATAATATCTTAACATTTTCCCTTTCCGATCCGTCCTTGTGTTTCTGTCCCTTTCTTCTTTGGTCCCTTACTCGTTTTTTCCTCTTCGGACCAAGGTACCCATTTCCCATCTATTTCAACTCTTTTATAGCCTACTTTGACCCGATGACCCCTTTCCTTGAGATCCTTTGCCTTCCTCAATAACTCCTTCTGGATTCCCTGCTCCTTCGGGGTGATTTTTATAAGGAGTCTAAGACTGCACTCGACTAAACGGTGTCAAAGGCCTTGTAGAAGCCCACAAAGGCAATGACAATCAGATTTCCAAACTTACATAATATACTTACATATAATACTTACACTGAATACATTAAACCATCAAATTGTAATTCCCCTGAAAATGACCTTCAAGAGTCGAAACTTGAATCGTGATTAGTGTCTAAATTTATATAACTGTGAATATCAAGTTATATTATTTTGTAACATATTATAAGTGGAGTTAAAACAAGTTGAATTTATCTATTCAGTGTAAAAAAACTACTTACAATAAAATGAATAAAATATTTAAAACTAAAAATATATCAAACATAAGGATTGAAGAAACGAATTCAAGAAGAGCTGATTTAAATCTAATAAATAATAAATTTTTAATAAATTTTAATAAATAAGTTTTTATAAATTTTTAAATTTATAAAAACAGTAATTTTACTTTTACATTTTCTGCATAAATACCTATTTCATTGAATCCTTTTTCCTCGTAATATAACACTGATATATACTTCCAAAGTTGCACCAACTATTATATTTGTAGTATTAACAATATTTATTGTATAGAAGATCTTAAAATATTGTTAAAAATATAGTACATGTGTATAGTACAATGTGTATAATCTTTTGCTTGAGATAGAAATGGTTAAGGAAAATGGTTATTATAATAATGGACTTTCTTTGGAAAACAAACTTCTACTGTATAAATCAATTTTGAAACCAATATGGACATAAGGTATTCGGCTATGTGGCTCAGCTTGCAACTTGAACACAGAATATAGAAAGATCCTAATTGAAAATGCTAAAAATGATAGTAAATGCCCTTTTGGTTTAAACTAAATAGTATTATTAGCCATGATCTCCACATCAAGCCAGTGCAAGGAGAGTTTGATTAACATTCCGTTGAATATTTTGATAGACTCAAAGTACATCTTGTGGAAATGAACCTCAGATTGCCAAATAATAAAGAAGTGTTGACAAGTGGGAAAATACCTACAAGATAATAAGGAGGTTACAACAAATTTACTTTTTGTCATATAATTGTAAATAATCCAGGAGGACAAAAAAATTATGTTTTAAAGAGTTTTTATAAATGCGGAATGTAAACATTGATAATTAAATGAAATATGATTTTTCATCTTTTAATTGCAGTTTTTATTCTAAGTATATAGATAAAAGTAATAATCCAGCTATAATTACTTAAACTCTGGATGACAGCCTGTTAACATGAAAGTTTAATAATGCTTTTGGGAATGATATACAGCAAGGTGAGCAGCTCTGGCATGCTGGACCTCGGCAGTATCTACTGGAACACCATTTTTACCAATTACAGCAATGTGTTGTGGTCCATGATAAGTTGAGATTTTGTGCTCAGCATTAAGAGCAACTGCTGGAGCAGATATTTCATGAGAATAATGTTCATGTTCATGGGACTGGCTAGAAGCCAATTTGGTAGCAGCTAAATGAGCAGCCTTGGCATGCTGAACTTCAATGGTTTCAACGGGTACTCCATGTTTGTCAATAACTGGAATATGTTGTGGTCCATGGTACAGTGGTCCAGAGGATTCTTCCATATGTTTATGCATGGGAGTTGCAGATTGTTGGAAGGCGCCGTGAGAAGTTGCAGCAGCTAAATGTGCTAAGTGGGCAGATCTTGCATGTTGCACTTCTACGGTATCTACTGGTACTCCATTTTTACCAATTACTGGAATATGTTCGGGTCCATGATATTTGTATTCAGTATGAACATTTGTCGATTTCACATTATGATTTGCGTGAGCATCATTGTGAGAGGCCGCCGCTAATTGGGATAAATGAGCAGCACGAGCATGTTGGACTTCTACAGTATCGATTGGAACAACATTCTTGCCAATAACGGTATAGTGTTGAGGACCACTGTATGCAGAGGCATAAACCAAGACACTAACGAACGTAAACTGTGAAAATTATTCTATAAGTTAATTGATTATATGTTTGATGTATTTACTTACAAAAGCTTTCATGATTCACGTTGAACCTCCTAAGCAGGACTGTTTGACTGTGGTGTGAGTTTAGTCGTGCCAGCTTTTATATACAATTTTTTACTTATTTACATATAAACCTTTCTATAGTGCATATTTTAATTCTTATCCGTTAGCCATGCGAAGAATTATTTCAAAATTTTAAATCTTTCATGCTTAATTAATTACAAATATTTTGAGTTCATAAAGTGACCAGACAGATTTGCAAAAATCATTTTAAAAATGATACTGAATATTTTTCATATTGTTATATTTACTTGAATATGAATAATGCAGTCATATTAATATTAGGTAATTGTAAGTTTCTAACTAACAACCAAGTGAGCTTGATTAAGAAAATCATTAACAATTGATCTAAATCAGTCTTAAATATATAGCAGGAACTGAAAGAGATGGAAGATCTAAATTCACAGGCAGAAACTCGAAAATTTTGCAGAAAACTGAATAACATTAGAAAAGAGTTCAACCCAAATACCACTACGTGCAGAGACAGACCTACTACCCGATTGAGCTCAATTTCATAAGCAATTTCAGAACTTGATATTTAATACTTATTATACATGCACCTGTAATTGGATATCTAACGAAGCCTCGGTTATTGATTATCTGAAATAGGATAGTTAATACATATAACTTATTAATCAAATTAAATTAAATGAGACACAATTCAGACACACATCTCAACAAACCAATTTTGATTTATTTCCAACATTCAAATTAAAATCTTTTCATTTTATAAATTCATTCAAATATTTTATATATATATATATACAGTGCTGCTAAAAATGTACAAACCGGCTCAAACATAATTACCCTCTGCTGAGCAATTGTGTTGATAATATTTTTTGCCCTTTTGGCCGTTTCAGGAAGTTCATTTTTACTATCCCTTAAATTATTGTCAACATAATAACTGAAATCATTTACACACTTTTTTGAATAAAAAATAATGTATCTACATAAAATCGAGAACTACTAAAGAATAATTTCATTGTATCCGAGATAAAACAAGATATCCAGGAAAAATTACACGAAATCCAAGCCGAAACAAATGATACAAACTGTGATGGAAATGTCAAGTGGGGTAAGATCAAGAAAGCAGTAACGCACAAAGCAAATGACAAACTTAATATCAGACACGTAAAGCAAAAGCAAGAATGGATGACACCAGAAATACTCGGACTAACGTTTGCGGCGTGTGTCCAACACGCCGCAAACATAAAAACAACGATATTTCAAAATGCAAATAAATACATGCACTGATTAGTAGAAGGATCAGAGAAGCAAAGGAGAAATACATGACGGATAGGTGCAATGAAATAGAAACACTTCAGGAAAACTACGATACATTCAACTTGCACAAGAAAGTCAAAGAGCTTACAGGACTTGGGAAAAAGAGGCAAGGTGGCCAATTGAAAGACCAAAATGGTAACATCATCCTGGAATCCAAACTGAAAATAAAGATATGGGAAGAGTATTTAAAAGAACTTTTCAGATCCAACAGAGCGGAGGCTCAAGATATAAATATCGAAACACACGCATTAAAAATAACTAGAGAAGAGGTTAAATACGCAATTAAGAACGCGAAAAACGGCAAAGCAGCTGGACCAGATGAGGTTTTCACCGAAATCCTCAAATTAATCGAAGAACACAACTTATAACAACTGATTGATCTATTCAACACGATATATATATGATACGCAAAATACCTCGAGAATGGCTGAAATCGACATTCATAGTAATGCCGAAAAAACATAATGCGAAGGATTGTTCTGAATACAGGTCTATAAGCCTCATTAGCCATATACTTAAAATCTTTTGAAAATTATACACAAACGAATACAAGTACAAAAGGAATTGGCAACAAGCAATTCGGATTTACTAACGGTCTAGGAACTAGAGACTAGCGCTATTTGGAATAAATCGCCTATTACAAAAGATGTTTAGACATGAACAAAGACGTATTCATGTGCCTAGTTGACTACGAGAAAGCGTTCGATACAGTCAAACATGAACGACGAATCCAGATACTTAGAAGTAAAGGAATTGATGATTACGATGTCCGAATCATACAAAACTTATATTGGAACCAAAACGCGGTAATAAATATTGAAAATGAAACAACAGAAGATATCGAAATACAAAAAGGAGTAAGATAGGGGTGCGTGCTATCGCCCCTGTTATTTAACTTATACTCCGAAGCTATCTTCGAAGAAACATTAGAGGATGAAACAGCTGGCATAACAATCAACGGCAAACATATAAACAATATTCGATATGCCGACGACACCATAATGATTGCTGATAATATCACAGACCTACAACGAATCATAGAACGTTTAAACACCGTCCTGTATCCTTAATTCTACATTACTGTCCTATTGTTGTCGAGATTATTTAGTTAACGCTATTTTGTGACACAAACCACCTCGATACCGCGACGCCTTATAACGTAATTTATTGGTAATCCTCCTATTAAAATAGGCACGGTAATAAACAAGTCAGAACGGCTACTAGCATACGTGGACAATATAGATATAATAACTAAGTCGAAAAATAATATGTTCGATGTATTCACGGCCATTGAAGCAGTAGGAAAAAAATAGGTCTAGTAATAAACACAAATAAGACTAAATACATGTTTGATTCTACGTGGGACGCACAAGAACAATACGTAACTATCGGGACAAATTGCGAACACTAACAAGCTACAACAGAGAGATAAAAAGAAGATTATACCTTGCCAATAAAACATATTATGGAGTAATGCGACATCTAAAATCAGAGACTATATCGAGAAGAACCAAATGCCAAATCTATAGAAGCCTAATAAGATCTGTAATGATATACGCAGCCGAAACCTGGACTCTAACCAAGGAGGAAGAAAGAATTTTGGGATGTTTAGAAAGAGAGATTCTAAGACACATATTTATATAAAGGCGTACAGGAAAACGGAGAATGGAGAAGGTGTTACAACCATGATCTGTTGGTACAGCTCATTTACCAACACCTGGATGTAGTTCGTACTCGGATGAATAGGACATATCGAGCGAATGAAGGATTCAGAGCCAGCAAAATTTATTACATAACAAAGACTAGTAGGGAAAAGGACACGAGGCAGTCCAAAAACAAGATATCTGGACCAAGTCCATCCAAGAATGGAAAACTAAGGCCCGGAATAGATTGGAATGGAAAAAAATCTAGAGTAGGTCAAGACCCATAATGGGTTGTCAATCAATGGGTTGCAAATCAGCCAAAGCTGATACCAGGTTTTTGCTATTATTGCATTATGTTCTAATCTGACTCCATATATCATCACAATTATGAGGTCGGCGCTTGAAAAGTATATTTTACAAAATAGGGTTGTTGGTTAAATATGTTTAAAAAAATAGCCTTCTTTTGATCTGTTAAACGGTACAAGTCTATGCTGAAAATGTTATTATTAGGGTACTGAGAAAAATATGATACCAAATATAAGGAAATAAGATGGTTTAAAAGACATAAATAGACACAACCCGTTAACGTTTTATTAATAAAACAACGTAGCACTTATTTCTTTCAAACAAATTTTTTCAAAAAAAAAATTTTTTTCATTCAAACAAATCTCTTAAAACGGTATAAGTTTATGACCTTCTGAGCGCGTTGTCAGTAGTGCTTTAAAAAAGTATGTAGACATGTCAAAAACCGGCAACAGACAAAACAGACAAAAAAACCTTTTTACCATAATAAACATGAGCAAAATGTATATAGCCTATATTGCGAAAAATATAATGAAAAACCAGTTGCTGTAAAAATTTATGCTAGTGAGTTTCACAAACTGAAATAAAAATCAAAAAAACAAAAAATGACACATCCACAAAATATCATACCCTATTAGCAAAAGAAAAATATTACGTCAATGAAGAAGAAAAAAGTAAAATAAAAAAGGAAACAGACGAACCTTACATCATCAGATTTAGCTTATCAAGTGAAAGATGCTGACAGAAGAAAGGTCAGGATGATCCCCTCCCACATTACACACATTTTGATTTACAACAAGTTTTACAAACTCCTTATTTATCGACGAATAAAATGTTTTATTTACGACAACTTGCGACATACAATTTAACACTTCATGATTGATCATCAGAATATTCTACATTTTATGTGGCCAGAATGCACTGCAGATAGAGGTGCAAATGAGATAGATTCATGTATTTACTCACATTTTGTGATTTATGATCACATGAAACAAATCACAAATTTAGTTTTATTCAAATAATTAAAAATGTCGTTTCAATTATCACTAGCTTCTGCTTTGGTCGTTTAATAAATCCTCTAAATTCCACGTAGACATACAAAATATATAATTAAATAATGCCAGTTATTGTGTTGCAGTTTTTATTCTAATTATTTAAATAAAACTAATAATCCAGCTATAATCAACTTAAATTCTGGATGACAGCCTGTTAACATGAATGTTTATTAGTAATGTTCTTGAGAACCATGTACAGCAAGATGAGCAGCCCTGGCATGTTGTACTTCAGCAGTATCTACTGGAACACCATGTTTACCAATAACAGCAATATGTTGCGGTCCGTGATACGCTGAAGTTTTATGTTCACTGTAAGAAACTACTGGAGCAGAATTTTCATGGAAATCATGTTCATATTCGTGTGATTCGCTTGCTGCTAATTTGGTAGCTGTTAAATGTGCTGCCTTGGCATGTTGTACTTCAGCAGTTTCAACGGGTACCCCATGTTTGTCGATAACTGGAATATGTTGCGGTCCATGGTAAAATGATTCTTCTTCCTGCTTATGCACTGGAGTTTCCTGATCGACGGAGTAGTGACCATTAGCAGTTGCTAATTGTGCTAAATGAGCAGATCTGGCTTGTTGAACTTCCAAGGTGTCTACTGGAACTCCATTTTTACCAATTACCGGAATGTGTTGGGGTCCATGATATATGTATTCAGTGTGAGCATCCGTGGATTCCGCATTATAATTTGAGTGACCATCATTATGAGATGCAGCAGCTAATTGCGATAAATGGGCAGCACGAGCATGTTGTACTTCTACTGTATCGACTGGAACTCCATTCTTACCAATAATAGCGTGGTGTTGAGGACCGCTGTATGCAGAGGCATATGCCAAGGCACAAAAGAACATAAGCTGTAAAACGTAATCAATAAGTTATTTGAATTTATATTTATTATATTTACTTACAAAAGCTTTCATATTTAACGTTTAAACCTCCTAAGCAGGACTGTTTTTTAACTGTGGAATATTTCTACTCGTGGTAGTTTTTATATCAAATTTATTACTTATTTAAATATTACTATTTTACATAAAACCTTCCATTAACGTCTATTTTAATTCCCACAAATTGACGAAGCGCGAAAAAATATTTTAAAATTGTATACATGTATCCAATTATAAATAATAATACCTTGAATTTCATCGATTAACGGAGTATTGCAATAGTTTTATTAGTTATAAGGTATTTTTGTGTTAATTAGATAAATTTTGAAGAGCACTTTTTACTGTTATATCTAATGTGAGATATCAGTTAAAAATTAATAAAAAATATTTTAAAATCAAAGGACCTAATGGGCACAGACTAAAAATAAAGTTTGTAAAGGTACGAAATTAGCGATTGCAAAATAGGTTAAATTTTTTCGTCTTATACACCGGCAAATACGGTATTTATAGCAAATTGATTAAACTAAATAGCCATTATCAATACCTACTCATTATTGTGATAATTGTGCCATTCATTAGACAGATTCATAATGATGTCTGTCATAAATATAAGAATAAGACTTGTTAGCATAGATTGTAGATTGTATATTGTAGATATGGTGGTGACGACTTGCACTACGACCATTATCGATCTATTGTACCCTACCCTCCTCCTCTAAGCGTTGCTGTACTTACCCATCGAGAGTGCCTCCTCCAATCCTGATTCCTTTGGGAATTTCAGGATCTGGGTGGGATTCAAGGCCTGCAGCTCCTCTGCGTTCAAGCAGTGAGCCCCGAGGTACATCTGTCTCTTGCGAAGTAGTGTTCCGCAGTCACTGAGCAGATGTGTGTGTGTGTTTGCTCTGCTGAACCACAGAATCTGCATCCGTCATCCTCCTCTAGGCCTAGGGCCTTGAGATGTTTCCCAAGTCTGCAGTCTCCCGTCAGGACTCCTGTCAGAATTCTAAGCTTGTTGCTGCTTAATTTCCGGCAAGCTGTTGTTCTTTTCTGGTTAAAAGATCCCAGCATCACTTTGGACTGCTTTAGCCCTGGAAGTTCTTTCCATGTTTTCATCAATTGTTCTCTTGTTTCTTCATCTAAACTTTTGTGGATGGTGTTCACACTCATGTGAACCACAAACGGGTTCCGGACCTATAAAGGGACTACTGGATCCCTTGTTTGCTAAGTCATCGGCTTCTTCGTTTCCGTCTATACCAGTGTGTCCTGGTACCCAATATAGCGTTACTTTATTGTTCTTGCCAAACTTGTTTGCTTTCCCACACAGTCCCATACCAGTTTGGATCTGATGGTGTATGAGCTAATGGCCTTGATGGCTACTTGGATGTCTGACAGGATAGCAATTCGTTTTTTGCGATAATTCCTGTCGAGGTTAAACTGTGCACATCTTTCGATTGCTTGTACCTCTGCTTGGAAGATACTTGGGAATATTCCCATAGATTCGAAGTATTAGGTACGAAGTCCAAACACTCCTGCACCAGAACCTTCCTTTGTCTTTGAACCATCTGTATAACACTTGATAGCATTTTGCTCTATGTGGTATGCTGAGGATACGTCGCTCCAATCGGCTTTACTACTACACATTGCTGTGTAGTTTTTCTCGAAGTGGTATTTGCATACCATTTCGTCTTTTGGTGCTTCCAGCCAGGGGATCTTCATTAGGGGATCAGGGATCTCAGGGGAGCCAGGGCAGCGAGGCTCTGTTCCCGATTATTTTAGCTCTGCCTATTCCTTCCTTGCTCAACCTTACAATCGCCGATCTGGCGGCCCTTTCCACCACAAGGTGCAGCGGAGTCAGATCCAGCAGCAGCTCCATTGCCGCTGTCGGACACAACCCCATCGCCCCCGTCATGCAGACACACGCCAGCCTTTGAATCTTCTCAAACTGTTTCCTCGTAGACTCTAGCTTGGTTCTACTTCCCACGCAACTGCCCCATAAGTTATCGCAGGTTTCACTATCATGGTATACATCCATCGCAGGATTGCTGGGTTACAACCCCACGTTTTTCCTGCCAGATTTCTGAACACCATTAGAGCGCGGTTGGCTTTACCTACCGCTAACTCAGCGTGTCTATTCTATAGGAGTTTGCTATCTAGTGTGATACCCAGATACCTCATCTCCTGTTTGTATTCTACTGCCCTCCCATCCAACAGTTTGGGCTGTAGGCCGTTTAGTTTTCTGCTTCTAGTAAATGGTATCATCGTGGTTTTGCTCGGGTTGAGTCCCAGTCCCACTGTTTGGAACAATTTCCTCTCTGAAAAATTTCGTCCCTTCAAACTTTCCTCTGGCCATTGTGACTATGTCATCGGCGTAACTTTGACATTTGGTGTCTAGGTCGTTCAGCCAAGCCACTAGTTCATCAACTACCAGGCTCCACATTAGTGGTCATAGCACACCTCCCTGTGGGCACTCTCGAGTTGTGGAGATCTTAATGGTGTCTCTTCCCACTTGTGTCTCCGCCGTTCTGGTTGTCAGCATTTCTCCCATCCACTTTGAGATAGTGCTGTCGATATTCCTTCTTTCGAGGGCCGCTTTGACAGCCTCCTGTGAGGTGATGTCAAAGGCTCCCTCTATATCCAAGAAGGCACATATCGCTTCTTCCTTTGTCTGTGGCTGCTTCTATTTCAATTGTCAGCTGATACAAGGCGGTTTATGTGGATTTCCCTGCTCTGTATGCATGCTGACAGTTGTGTAGTGGTGCACCTACCAGCACCATTGTCCTGAGGTAATTATAGATTACCTTTTCCATTGTCTTTAACATAAAAGATGTTAGACTAATGGGTCTAAATGACTTTGGTTGAGTGGTGTTTTTCTTCCCCACCTTCGGTATGAAACCACCTTAGTAGCCCTTCTCCATAGGTCAGATATGTATCCGAGCGCTTAACTACTTCTAAAGATTCTTAGAATATACGGCATTAGTTCTCTCCCCCCCTTTTGTAAGAAGGCGGGAACTAGTCCGTCCCCAGCTGGGGCCTTAAATGGCTGGAAAGTGCCAATAGCCCATCTGATTTGGTTTTCCGTACAGATAGACGCGGCCCTCCTCCAGTCAGCCCAACTTTTTTTCTTGTTATTATTATTATAACCTTTTATTGGCATATATAAATAGTTGGGTTTCTAGTAGGAGGAGAGTTTCTCTTGAGAGTGGTTGTCATATCCACTCTATCCTTCGCTAGTGCTTTGTGCAATCTAGCTGCCACCGGGGTGGATTCTATGTTTTAGCAGAAGGTCCTAAAGTTTTTCCTTTATGCCTTTATGATCTCTTTGTTGTAGGTGATAAGCACGTCGGGGTATTCTAGCCAATTTCCATATTGCTTAGCTTTGTTGAAAAGCCTACGTACTTTTGCTCTTAATGTAGACAAATTTTTGTTCCACCATTTTTCATCGTTATGCTCCTTCGCGGTTTTTACCGGGAAGCTGGATTCAAATGCCGTGGTGATTGCTACATTTATTTCTCCTACAGCCTGCTCCAGTGCGGTGTAGTGTTTGATACTACCTCGTACTGTCACTTGCCCTAGGTTCTCTTTTAGTTGGGAACTAAACATAGGCCACACAGTATGTCTGGGGTTTCGAATGGGGGTGTTTTCCTCACCCGCTCCTTCCAGTTCAAATTCTATGATCCTACGATCTGACATTGAGGGTTCATTTGAAACTCTCCACTTTTTAATTAATTTACTTACGTTAGCGCTACCTACCGTAATATCCAGTACCTCATTTCAAACTTTAGTGACAAATGTTGGTGTGTTCCCAACATTGTACACAATTAAGTTTAAGAGTTTAATTAAGAGACAAAAAACCTCTCTTTTTAGTGTCCGTGCTGCCCCACATCTCATTGTGTGCGTTCGCGTCACATCCCAGGATGAGTGGAAGCCTTCTCCTAATACAGTGTTCCACCATCTTTTGTACTTCAATGGGTGGTATGCTGTTACCATCGCCAGGGAAGTATGCTGATGCGATCACTAATTCGCGGTGGAGGCCCTCGGTCTTAATGAGGGACAGAATCGGAACTAAATACCGCGTTAAAAATTCTGAAAGACATAAGTAATGTATGCCCTTCCTTATCATAATGCTATAGGGGAGACCTCGCGGCTGTTCCATACCAACTTACATTCCCTGTTGCTAAGGCTTCTAATCTTACCTCCGTAGGTCCAGGGTTCTTGCAGCAGCGCTAGCCCTAGGTGCTGTTTAGTGAACATCCTAGCCATCACAGCCGAGGCTGCTTTGGCATGGTGGATGTTCACTTGGGCTATTTTGGTGCGCCTGCTGGTCATTCTTGTTTTGTGACAGGAGGCGGCAAGTCCTCCTCTGTCCCTACAAGAACATCTCCCTCTGCCTACGTAGACATGGCTGGACTCATGTCTACAAGTGTGAGATCAAGGTCGTCCTCCCTGTAATCCGGGCTGACTTCCTTGTTCTCTGTGTCGGTTAGGTCCCGCACACATGAATTATATTTACTTTTGGAATTCATATAAATCCCACGAGTGGCAAGGGATCTGAAGGTCCGCCACGTCAGAGCCCCGCTTGACATGGCAAGGCTTGATACCCTTTGAAGTCGCCAGGTGTCAGGGGCTCCGTTAGCGATCGCCGGTTGCCCTTGGCCACCAACCAGGCCCTTCGGCACGGGTCGCATGACACCTTGGCTTAAAGGTTTGGAAGATTAAGGGAGTTGAAATCTAGTCTAAGCCCTCACACCGCTACAACGTGACTTCCAGAGTGAGGGACTTGTTAGTATACTCAAATACCTAATTGTTGTGATCTCAGTAGATTCAGTAAAGTTTGTTATGTTAGATTTAATAAAGTTAAATACTAAAATTCTATCAGTGAAATTTAACTATATTGTTACCTACACTGTATTAGATTTTTAATTGTTTGTCTAATTATAAATGTATGTAGGTATGTGTAAACTACCTATATACTACACTCACTCGATTATCCTGGAAGCAGTCCATTTTGGAATGAAAAGGGAAAATTATCTTGATCGGATCAACCGAATTTCCATCGATCCGGATCCGGCCGGATCGATAGAAATTCGGCCGGATCTGGCCGGATTGAAAATGACACCGGATTGCAATTCCTATACGAAATGCAACCATATTCAAATATATTTTAAGCTTCGGTATTAATATGGTATAAATATGGCTATAAATATGGCTATGGTATATAGCTGAGGTGTGTAGTATATAGGTTTCCAAAATTTATTTATATCAGATTCATGTTGAGTCACAGTAAGATGGGTTTGTCGGGATTATTATTTATCCTAGAATTAGTAATATGGAAACTAATAATATGAATATTCCTTGAATTCGGAAAAATAAGGAAGTTTTTTATCAATTATATATATTCCAATTACGTTGATTTTACCTTTGACCTTCTTGTTCATCTTAAGTATTTTATTCTATTTATTTTCATTTTCTATTCATTAAGGGGTAAGGCTACTCTAGAATGTTTAGGTATTAAACTTGGGTGCATAGAAATCGGTCTATTGCAAACGCATATTAAATTATCTTTCAAAGAGCATATTTCTTTATTTCATATCATAAATAGTTTATAAAAAAAATAGTTAAAGTCAAAAGTTTACAGTGGGCCGTTTATAACAATACAATATCAATCGACGTTTCAAAAACATAATTTATCAATTTATTCATCAATTTTACGATAGTAATTTTGTCTGAAGGTCAACCAAAAAATATCAGGTTCTACAAGCCCTCGGTCATCATTTTCATGGTAGTGTCAAAATTTCAATAGTCGACTAATTATCTGCTAACCTAACCTAGCCCAGCGCAATAGGTTACATTATGAAAAACTATGATTGTGAAGCTATATTATTTAAAATTGATGTTTCATTTAAAATTAAAGGTTAATCTAAATAGGTAATCCATATATAATACTAACATATGTATTGATTTTTTCGTATTACTTTGTACAAAACATTCAGATCACTAACATCAAACACTATCAAACCTACATTTTTACAATTAATTGGATGTTATATTTAATAATATAATACTTTGGAATGTTTGTTTACGCTTGGGTAAGCTGTAAGAATTAAAATTGAATTTTTTTATGTAAATCAGTACTCATTTCCTATAAAATCGTCGCAAACGAACACAACAGCACAGTCAAACAGTCCTATTGTAGGAGGTTGGTTCAGCGTTAATTATGAAAGTTCTTGTAGGTAAATATAAATTGTTTGAAGTCAATTAATTATTAAGTTGCTTTTACAGGTTGTTTTTGCATTTACTCTGGCTTATGCCTCAGCTTACAATGGTCCTCAACATCATGCTGTTATTGGTAAGGATGGTGTTCCAATCGATACTGTTGAAGTGCAACATGCACGGGCTGCCCATTTATCTCAGTTAGCTGCTGCATCGCATAATGGTGCTCACACAGATAATAATGCCGAATTTCATAAGTCTTATACTGATCCACTATATCATGGACCGCAACATATTCCAGTGATTGCTAAAAATGGAGTTCCAGTAGATACTGTTGAAGTTCAACATGCCAGATCCGCTCACTTAGCTCAATTCGCTGCGGCAAAAGATCACAACTCATTCCAACATACGGAAACACCAGTATATGAACACAAAGAAGAATATTCTGAACCACTTTACCATGGACCTCTACACATTCCAGTGATTGACAAACATGGAGTACCAGTTGAGACTGTTGAAGTTCAACATGCCAGGGCTGCGCATTTATACGCTACCAAATTAGCTGCCAGCAAGTCGCAAGAGTATGAACATCATTCCTATGAAAAGTTTGCTCCAATTGTTTCTCATAATGTTGAGCATACCAAGCCAGCTTACCACGGACCACAACATATCGCTGTAATTGGTAAACATGGTGTTCCAGTGGATACTGCTGAAGTCCAACATGCCAGAGCTGCTCACCTTGCTGTATATAACTCTCAAAAACATCATTAAATATTCAAATTATCCGACTGTCATCCGGAGTTTAAGTTAGTTATAGCCGGATTATTTATGTTTACAATTAATCAATCAAATAAGGATTATAAATGATAATATATTTAATTCAAAAATTTAAATGTTTTTCTTAAAATAATATTACCATTCGCATAAGACAAACAACTAAATCTTTTATTGGCTACCACAACCGTCCGCTTGCCTTTTTGGAACAATGGAAGGGTCCACCCTTAAGTATTAGGGCACAACAAACTATTGTTAGATATTGGGGTTGGGATTCGTAATGTCTAATTGTATTCCGCGGCTCCTCCTCGGAGCACTAGGTAGTACCCCAACTTCGTGCTACTCTTTCCACATGTTTACAGAAAACTTTCTCGCTGCCGCGCCACCATTCCACACTACGTGGCGTTCATTCGGTAACTCATTCCCTTTGTTGTGAAAAAAAAACCACATGGGAAAAAGTGTTAACTTAAAAAAAATGGGATACAGGAAGAAAAAACATTACAAAGACGAAGAAAACGAGTTATCAAAGTTACTAAGCCAAATGAAGAGAAACTTACGTCATCAGGGGGAAAAAATTAATCGCCTGGCACCAAACAGTAAGCATAACCTCAACATTGGTTTTTTTTTGGTAAACTGTAGCAATAGCCAACGTTGGGTACAGTGATGCCATATCGTACAGAATTTTGCACCTAGGACAAATTTCAAATCCCCCTAGATTTCGATTAAAAACCCCTAAAGTTTTCATTGTTCACCTTGTTTGACAGGTAATTTAAAATGTAAATGTAAAATAAGTCAAGTAGTATAAAAGAGCTTCTGTATTTATGTGCTCGCATTTTACACATTTACGCACATTAATTTATGAACTAATAATAGTAATGATAACAACAATGAAATAAAACCATTTTTATATTTTGTTTCTCAACTTTCCATTTCTTAACTTTTCTTCATGTACATCTTTTTTGCTTCAACAGTTTCTTTTCATACATTATTTTTTGCTTTTTATACTTTTCTCTTGTTAACTTTTATTTTTAAGTTAAACAAGTAATAATTGAAATTAAAAAGAAATTGTTTCATAAAGTGTCTCGTTTTTTGTCCCCTAGACATAATGTTGACTCAATACATGAAATATCAGCGAGATTTGTATTTAATGAGGGCTAGTGAGGGGATATTAGTTTTGTTTTGGTTTTGCTTTATTGAATTTTTTTGTGTGAAGAAGTGAAAACTTTATAGCCGCGCTGAATGACATTTGGGTAGAGGGTAAACCTTTGAACATATACTTATGGAACAGGAATAGAAATCATAAAATTGTGTCCAAGAAGTGAGATGCGAAGTCTCATTCTATTTCTTTGGGTCGAAATGCTCATGCGCGGCCTACACGTATTTTTGATGTTGTTTACAGTTGCCATCTTGTTAGATAGATGTTATTTATCCAGTTTATTAAGAGTTTATTACTTCCTTTTTGATAATATCAATATCGATAATCAACAAAATGGGTGTATATTGCTGGCAATGCGGCATTCGTAATAAAATCGTTTTGTACCACCGGTAAGAAAATATAAATTTATTGATAAATGGTTGCAATATTGGGTTATAATATCTTTACAGACTTCCGAAAGATGTGGCCGTTAGAGCAAAATCTGGTTAGCCTTTTGTAGAATCGAGGACAAGGATCTTAAAGCCACCAGCTTCCTGTGCTCGTTTGTGTTATGTGCTTCCTGTGTTGTTTTTAATAATGAAATTAAATTCGGTAATTTTAAAACGTGGGGCAATACCATCCATTATTAATGTGAAGAAAGGAAAGAAAAGAAAGAATATTTGTACCGATACAATCGGTGCTGATACCCAAATTGATGCACCTACTCAAGCTGCTGAGACAGCAGTTAATGTTGCATCTACATCCATTGAAAGTAACTATTTATTTTATGTAATCTTTTTCATCAAAATATTATAAAAATAATGAAGTACAAAAGATGTGTATATTTCAGTCTGATTGATCACGTTGTCTTGATAATAGTATTTTAACGGTGGATTTCACAAAGGATGATTGAAATATAACCCTATATTAAATTGTTATTAATGATGGCTAATTATGGTGATAACAACTGTAACTAGGGTGATAACAATTTAACTTTGGCTTTATATTTTAATCATCGTTTTTGAAAATGTGTATCATGTATCAACAAGGTATCGGAATGACATGATCTTACAAAACAATGTTATTTTTCTGGTTTTTGTTGAGTGCCTTGAAGATGGCTTGAAAGCTAAAAATAACTGACAAATTTCACATGAAATTTGTTTTTGGTAGTCCTAAAAAGACTCATTAGTGTTATAGAGCTCCGGAAAGGTTGAATATATTTATATATTCAGGCTGTGTTCCGACTTTATTAAGATTACGGTCGATTTATTTTCATTTTGTAAAAGTTGTAATATATATTAACTAAATTTGTAATAAATAAAGTTATAATGTAATATTAAATAAAATAATAGTAGTAGTTTTCTTGTTACAGTGTCAAGTTGTATTGTTATTAAATTGTACTATACTAGTACTTATACTAAGAAAAAAAAATACTTTAATTTAATTATCTTTTGATAAATCTCTTATTTTTAATGTAAACTTAAATATTTTTCTTATAAAAAAATAAACACTAACTTTTTTTAATTTTTCTTTAATATATTTTTTACAGTTACAAATTATAGAACTAAATACTACACCACCTAAAAAATAAAAAGCACCTAATGTTATAAAACTTGTATAAGTAACAATAAAATTATTTCAAAATTAAAGTTCAACCATATTTATGGTTAAAATTAAGGTTAGAAAATAAATGTTTATTTCATTTGGAGCATGCGCATAGCGAACAAAAGAAATGTTATATCTTTCCTTGTCGCACAGATGTTGGACACAGTTTCGCTACACGTAAGTTATACGGTATTCCTATTCCATTAGTATAAGTTCTATGGGGTAAACTCATAGATTTGCGTCATCATCATCATTAGCTGCGTTCTATAGAACAAATTTCTATTACTCAAAGATGTGTTTTAAAGAACACATCTATCCGCATATATTTAAAGTTGGCTCTGAACTTCTGAACGTCAAACTTAATTGTCAAAGTTTTTGGCAGTGTTTTAGAACGCAGCGTTTGTAAGGAAATATCAACCAGTAGATGTGAAGTACAAGAGTAAGTACTTTTACCGGATGTAATAGTAGATGTACTAGAGCCGGATTATTGGAAAGTTTTTGGCAGTGTTCACAGAACGCAGCACCTCTAAGGAAATATCAACCCCTATAATCAGTGTGCAGTACAAGAGTAAGTATTTTTGACAGATGTACTAGTAGATGTACTAGTGCCGGACTATTGGAATGTTCAGATTACTGGATTGTATCTAAGAATTCATGATGAATCACGAATCAGACCCATCAAAGTTCTAGGCAACCAAATGTACTCGTGTGCTCTCCAAGGAAGGAAACTCCAAAATAAAATTAATAGTCAGCGATATAGAGATAAGAATAAGAAACAAAACTCTTGCAATACTTAATTCAGAAATTTCTAAACATCGAACAATCACAGCTGAGAAGGAGAAAAAAACTAAACGTCGTAAAGAATATTCCAAACAAAAATTAATTTACATACAAATAAATCTTCAAAAGCAGTTATAAGGCATTTTTCTAAAACTAAAAATTTCCATAACTCGCAATTTGCAGACCCATCAACAAGAAATGTGCCATATATCCTACTAATTCATTTTGCTGACCTATCAACACAGAATCAACCAAACATTCCGGATTCAAATTCATATTATGATGATGACATTAACAGTCATTCTCCTTCAGAAATGGGTTATGTTCCAGAATTACATAAGACAATACTAACAAACTATGTACCAAATTTGATTAATTAACATACTGACAAATCCTCAAAACCAGTTTTCAAGCTGTTTCTTAAAAAAATTTTCACTTCAGTCGGCAGTGCCTGACTGCCTATATTTTAATTTTGTTAATTTGCAAGCACAACTCTAAACAATATGCAATGGTTGTTTCAAGGCTTAATATAAATTGTATAAAGTCCTGAATTTTTGTTGGTAGTGAGTTCATGCTGTTTGTGCTTACTTGAGCATTATTTGGGTTTATAAATTATTATGTTCTGTGTCATTATATATTTTTATTCTTTTTTTAAGATATAGACTTTAATTTTCCGCCCTCAAAACAATTTCTTAAATAATGTAGCCGCTAAAAAATCCTCCAAAAATCCCCCTAAATAAATGTACCCCCTAAAAAAAACCCTTTACATCTTGATTCCCTAAATTTCCCCCTATTTTTGGGGGTAAAACCCCCAAGTTGGCATCTCTGGTTGGGTAGCAGTTTCAGAAATTAAACTAGCGCATGCGCAATAAACCTTTACAGCAGTGGTAACAAAAGAGTCGAATTTGTTGTCTCTTACTAAGAGTTAGAGTTACGGAACGGTCCTTGCCACATTGTTCTATATTGGATCGAGAATTCGCGCTGCCGCGCGTATGTCGTTTTAATTTATCCGTCTGCTTCGCGGCGGGCAACCTAATCTAACCTGAGTTAAACCAACGGTCCTTGAAACATTGTTCTATATTGGATCGAGAATTCGCGCTACCGCGCGTATGTTGTATTGATTTATCTGTCCGCTTCGCGGCGGGCAACCTAATGTAACCGGGGTTAAACCAACGGTCCTTGCCATATTATTTGTCTGTGTTGTAGGCTTCCATCTTCGTGGGTAACAGTGTGTATTTATGTTATTGATCTCAGTTATTTAAAAATCTCAACCGTCGTTTGTAAGTTTCGGGTCGTCTTGAAAATCATGCGGATTGTCCGGTTATAGTCGTCCTTCTTATACCATTTTTCAGCCACTGGTTTGTTTAAAGTTTTACTGTCAAAAAATGTTTGACAGTGGCGCTGTAGTCTAACATGGGCTATGATTGGAGTGATCCGTTTTTTGTGTGTTGTGGTTCTTCCTAGTTAGATATTGCAATATTCAGGTCAAGAACCTATGTCAACCCTTGAGATACTCAATATAAAAACACATGAGACTTATTTTGCACCAGTGTTGCCAACCGTACGATTGAAATCGTATTTATACGAACTTGAAGCTGATACGATGTACTATCATGTATTTCAATCTCCATAACAAAATAGAAAATAATAATGGAGGAGTTAGTTTTGTCGTTTACAAAAAAATCAATAACAGACATAAACGGATCATGTATCGATTTAAAGTATCATTGGTTCATGTATAGATTTCTATCAATCTGACAAATGTTGCGAAAATTAAATTTAAGTATGTACAAGAGAATAAATACATCAGCTTCCACGCCTACTGCTGCACTCATTGTCTCTGGTAGTAATAAGAACCAAAAGAGTGGACAAATTCCATTTTATAAATAAATGTGTGTATAATAATATAATTATTTAGTAGTTACATTATTTGATCAAGAAGCAAAATAGTGGATAAGTTCCATCATATCAACAAATATCAGTTTAATCACTGGTTTTATATAGAAGATAAATTAATTGGCCAAGAACCAAAAGAGTGAACAAGCTCCATCTTATAAACAAATGTCTGTTTGATAACTGGTTTTGTATACACTTAACCGCAAAATTAACGCACCACATATACATTTCGATTTATTTTAACTGTCGTCAATATTATCATACATTTTTAAAAACATTTTAAGAATAGAACACATAAACAGAACTATTTCGATAATAATAATAAATTTGACTTAAACAATTGTGGAGAAAAAACGAAAACCAAAAATATGGTTTATTTAACAAAATTATGTAAAATGATAATTATTATTATACACAGGAATACAGCTTCTTTTGAAACGTTTTTGGCTTGTCAATAACTAGAGTTGTCACCTCTAGATGTTATTAGAGCCTGACATCGCCGTGGCATACTCTCAATTAGAAATCTATTAGTTTCTTGAAAGATATCTTCCCATACGCGGATAAGACTTTGTGGCAGCTCGTCTAAGGTGGTGGATGTTGACTTCTAACCCGGCGCCACATAATGTCCCAAAGAAGCTTTATTGGGTTCAGGTCTGGATTGCAGACTGCCCATTCCAGGACTTGAATATTGACATAATTTAAATATTCCGTAACAATATGTGCCTGATGTTGCCTAGCATTATCCTGCATAAGAATCCATCCCCAATGTAAGATGCAAAAGGTACCACAAAATGTTCTAAAATGTCTGTTATGTATCGTTCAGAATGCAGACGTTCACCGTCTACAATCCAAAGCTCTGTGCGAGCTGTTAAAGATATTCCACCCCATACCACCACTAAGCCGCCTCCATATAAAGTGGTGTTTCGAATGTTACAAGCGGAATATCTTTTGTTTGGTCATCTACTCTTGGGCGGCGATCAGATCTTACAAGGCAAAACGTTGACTCATCTGTAAATAATACCTGCTCCAAATCATCGATTTCCCAATCCACATGCCTCCTTGCAAAAGCCATTCTGTTTCCTCCGTGGTCTACAGACAAATCTGGGACCAGTAGCTGCTACCCGAGGTCGTAAATTTGAAGCACGAAGTCTTCTTCTTATGGTATCTTGACTAACAGCAGTGCCAAGAACCTCAGCAAGTTGTATTTGGAGACTTCGAGCAGTAGTGAACCTTTCCCTCAGTGTTCGAAGCATTAAAAATCGGTCCTCCACGGCATTAGTAGCTCGTAGTCTGCCTTGACCAGGTAGTCTAGCGTGATCTTTCTTCTCTCTAAACCTCTGCAGAACCCTACCAACCGTTGTATGAGACACAATATATCTTCTACCAAGTTCGTGATTTGTTAGTCCTTCATTAAACAAAGTTACAGTTTCAACACATTCATCACGATTTAAATTTTGTGTGGCATATTGCATTGCGAGCAGATGTATTTCACAAATAACAATTATCGTATCTATTGATAAAACAAGTGAAATCCAATTTTAGAAGCGAGGTTTAATTATTGGAAAAACATGCTACTTAAGAAAAGCTGCTATGACTTCGAGATTAAATAATGAGGACAGCTAAAATCTACAAAAGGCGTGACAATAAACATTACTATTATGCTTCTAATTGATGAATCAGAAAACATTATTATTTTTCTTAATAAATCAGAATATATAAGTGGTGCGTTAATTTTGCAGTTAAGTGTAGAATATAAATTATTTGGTTAAGAACGAAAAGAGTGGACAAGTTTCATCTAATCAACAAATATCAGTTTAAAAACTGGATTTATAAGATAAAAAATTGGTCAAGAACCAAAAGAGTGGATATGTTCCATCTTACCAACAAATATCAGTTTAACATTGGAAGAAATTACTATGTGAATCTTTCTAAAATAAATGTAGATATATTAATGTATTACAACGTTTCAATTCACGCATGACTTATAAATATATAAATATAATTACAAGTGCAATTTGGATTATTTGCAAATTCTTGCCACGAGATAACCATGTAGGTAGCTAAAAACATTATAATCTAAAAAAAATAATAATAAGGAACATTCATAGAAGCTTTTCTGCCTTTTTGGCTCCATCAGTATGGATTTATGATTAATCTCAACATAAAATTTAAATTTAGAACAAACTACAACTTACTCTCTAATGTCCATCGGCCAAATGGCGACATCTGACATTGTTAACTTCACCTAAACGGCACCTTCTACTTTAGTATTCCTCATTTCAAATATAGAATTAGATACGTATGCCTATGCACTTGTAAGTACGCAGCAATACAGAAGAAACACCTCCACCAAGTTCAATTGCAAGACAGAAGAGACCTAAAATTAGAGATTATGAATCCCATCCCCAATATCTAAAACTAGTTTATTCTGCCCTAATAGCTAAGGTTATGCTTTTCCATTGCCTATGTGAAGTCAGGCAGTCGGTTGTGGTAGCCAATAAAAGGTTTAGGTGTTTGGCCTATGCAGATGGTAATATTAAAAAAATAAACAAATAAACTTTTGAATTAAATATATTGTCATTCATGTTCCTTATTTGATTGTAATTGTAATTCTAATAATAAATAATCCGGCTATAATTAATTTACACTCCGGATGACAGTCGGATAATTTGAAGATTAATGATGTTTTTGAGAGTCATATGCAGCAAGGTGAGCAGCTCTGGCATGTTGGACTTCAGCAGTATCCACTGGAACACCATTTTTACCAATTACAGCGATATGTTGTGGCCCGTGGTAAGCTGGCTTTGTATGCTCAACATTATGAGAAACAATTGGAACAAACTTTTCATATGAATGATGTTCATACTCTTGCGACTTGCTGGCAGCTAATTTGGTAGCGGATAAATGCGCAGCTTTGGCATGTTGAACTTCAACAGTTTCAACTGGTACTCCATGTTTGTTAATCACTGGAATGTGTAGAGGTCCATGGTAAAATGGTTCAGAATATTCTTCTTTGTGTACATATACTGGTGTTTCCGTATGTTGGAATGAGTCGTGAGCTTTTGCAGCAGCGAATTGAGCTAAGTGAGCAGATCTGGCATGTTGAACTTCAACAGTATCTACTGGAACTCCATTTTTACCAATCACTGGAATATGTTGCGGTCCATGATATAGTGGACCAGTATAAGACGTATGAAAATCGGCATTATTATCTGAGTGAGCATCATTATGCGATGCAGCAGCTAACTGAGATAAATGGGCAGCACGCGCATGTTGTACTTCAACAGTATCGATTGGAACACCATCCTTACCAATAACAGCATGATGTTGAGGACCATTGTAAGCAGAGGCACAAGCCAGAGTAAATGCAAAAACAACCTGTGGAAGCAACTTAATAATTAATTGATTTTAAACAATTTATATTTACCTACAAGAACTTTCATAATTAACGCTGAACCAACCTCCTACAATAGGACTGTTTGACTGTGCTGTGGTTTTCGTTTGGCACGTTTTTATAGCAAAAAAAAAATTCTGATTTACATAAAAAAACTCAATTTTAATTCTTACAGCTTACCCAAGCGCAAATAAACATTTCAAAATATTATAATATTAACTACAACAACCATTTAATCGTAAAAATGTAGATTTAATAGTATATGTTAATGATGTATATGTTTTGTACAAAGTAATGCGAGAAAATCAATGCATATGTTAGTATTATCAATGGAATACCTATTTATATTAAAATTTATTTTTAAATGGAACATCAAGTTTGAATAATATAGCATCGCAATCACAATTTTTCATATCTATTGCGAAATCTATTGCGTTACGTTAGGTAAGGTTAGTAGGTAATTATTCGACTATTGAAATGTTGACACTACTATAAAGACGAGGACCTGTAGGTATATTATATTGGTATATATTGGTTGTATTGGTATTACATTATACAGGCCTGATATTTTTTGGTTGAGCTTCAGACGAAGTAACATATAAATAATAATAAAAAATGATAAACAAATTGATGTATTTGATTTTTGAAACATCGTTTAAAATCGCATCGATTAGCATTGAAATCGAGCCACTGTAAACTATTGACTTTAACTACTTTGTTTTAGGAACTATTTATGAGATGAAATAAAGAAATATTATGTTCGAAAGGTAATTTGATATACTGTAATAAGAGTTTAAATTTATCAAGAAACGGGTATAGGCGTCGCAACCGGCAAAAACAAACGAACGTACCGCCTTTTTCCGAAAATAAGACACTGTCTTACTTTATTTTTAGGTCCAAAATACGTGCTAGGGCTTATTTTCGGGGGAAGGCTTATATTCCAAAAAGTAGATTTATATAGTTTTGTTTAATATTTATTTATAAACAGAAATTTAAATTTATTGAACTACAGGCATGTATGTCATCTTCTTCTGAACAGCATCATAAATTATCAAATTTTGAATTCCGTTCTGATTTTCCTCTAATCCATTTCCTGTAGAATGATTGGTCGGAATCTCTCATGTCTTGCAATAAAGCTATCGCTCAATGAATATTTCTTGTATAAGTAGCCTGTTCGTAGTGCATTGAAAACACAACTGTCAGTTATTTTGTCCTATGAAATTTTTATCCAATTTACAACTTGTAAGCCTGGCTTTACAAAATTACCTCTTTGATTTATCACCATTTTGTTTTCAACATATTCATTGATTTCCATCCGCAAATGATCCTTGAATGGCTTGTTTATTGCAATGTCAAGTGTCTGGAGGTAGCCAGTCATTCCTGCCGGAATCATTATTTGATTAATCTTCCTCTCAGCAAGAAAGTTTTTCATGTATTTAGCGCGTTGAGTACTGGCTAAATCCCAAACTAGTAAACCTCTATTTCAACCTCTCAACAGTGGTGGCAGCATAAAATTGACCCACTTTCGTATAACTGCTTGCGTGCACCAAGCTTCTTCACTTCAAGCACATACATTGCTGAAACGTTCAAACTTGTCTTTTTTACCTTTAGTGATGATAAATTAAATGTTGATACTTTCTTGCCATCTAGACGAATCGCCAAAATACAGGAAACACGTGCTCTATCATTACCGGTAGAAGGAACGTAAATTGACGAAGAAGCCTTGTGGTGAACCGTCGTTTGAGCTCCTTGGCCTAGAAATAATGCGGTCTTATCCATAGCAATCAAGTTGGAGAGTTGGTATTTCGAAAAGCCGATGCCACCAACAAAAAGCTTAAATGCAAGTGCACGTTTAACAATTTCATTGTCTTCCAGCTTAAACATTGTTGTTGATCTCCTTAGAGACAGTTCATGTCGTTGAAGGAAGTTATCCATCCAGTGTGACGATGCTTAAAATTCTTCTGTGGATTTATCAAATTCAATTGACATGTCAAGGGCACAGTTTTGATTATCAGCCCTACGCACAACCAAAGCCATTGCTATCTTGTCAGCAATCCATTCAAAGATGCGTTCTTCCAAGTCGGAAAATAACGGCTGCGACCTGATCTGATCCAACCCTGCGTTTTTTCCCCATTTCCTTGGTCCACCAGTTGACATAGTTTATCGTAGTCTGCAGGCCATTTTCGAAACGAACTAAATTCAAAAGCATTTTTTACGAATTATATTTTAACTAGGGCTTATTTTCGGTGGAGGGCTTATATTCCAAAAAGACCCGAAAATCACGCTAGGGCTTATTTTCGGGGGATGTCTTATTTTAGGAAAAAGACTGTATTTATGTTTTGGTTATAACGAGACTAGCAAACTATTGAAAATTGTAAGTATTGCCTTTGCAAGTGCAAATTGTACATTATTCGTTTTTTCTAATTTAACTAGTTTTTAAGAGTTAGTTTAATGTTAAAATATAATAAATACATCGCAATAAGCCGCCCAAGTTTTTGTTCTAATCGAAAATGGACAATTAGCCAGCTAGCTGTTGCTCGACAACTGGATATGACACGCGCCGCGGTTCGATGAATGTTCCAACGTGATGGGGAAGCTGGATCCTTTCATAGATAATCTGGTACAGGCAGAAGGAGATTTGAAACGGCTCGGGAAGATCGCTTTATTGTGTCAACATCATTAAGAAATCTGCTGTTGCAGAAAAACTCCAACAACTCTCCAAGCTTTAAAATTAGTTTACTTTTATTAACATTTATTTCGGTTTCTTGTGTTTAACAGGGTGCAAATAACTAATGAAACAAATTAACTTTTTTTGAGTACTAAAAGAAAAATGGTTATTGACATTTATCTAAATTAACACTTTTAATAATTGGTACGACCTCCCTCGGTTGCTCGGTAGTTCGGTTGTTCTATCGTTTCTCGCAGGATGTTACGCCACTGCTCTTCTACTGCAACAATAAGCTCTGGGATTGAGATTGGTGCACGAAGCCTAGCTCGAATTATTCGTTTAAGGTCATTCCAGAAATTTTCTATCGGATTTATGTCGGGACTACTTGCTGGCCAATCCATAACCCGAAAACCGATTTCGATAATGTTATCTTGCACGACTCTTGCGGTGTTGCGTTGTCATGGACAAAGATAAATTCTTCTCCAATGTAGTCGGCGTAAGGTATCGCATGAACTGCTAAAATCTCCTCGATGTAGCTATCACCCGTTAAACTTCCTCTCCCCTGACCACGGGCGCCTCTAATGATGAAAGCAGGGTTGTTTCCTGCTTCCATAGAAAGTGCATCCCAGATGAGACAGAAACAACCTTCATAAGCAGTACGCTCTTCAATGCAGCATTCTACTAATCGCTATCTTCGTGTCAGGTACACTTTTCTTCTTCGGTTACTACCATAGATTCATATTCTGGTCTCATCTGAGAACAGAGCAGACACCCATTGCTGCTGCGTTCAATTTAAATGATTCCTTGCAAAACGCAGACGTGCTTGACGATGAGCTGGGGTAAGTTTTTTAAGAAGTGCATGTGCCTTAGGGGTCAAGTTACTTTCCTGCAGTCTTCGTCTTACTGTTCACTGACTAATAGCCACTATTCGTGCTTTACGGAACTATTGTTGCAGTTGAACAGGATTAAGGTGACGATTTCTTAATGTTGTTGACATAATAGAGAGATCATCCCGAGCCGTTGTAAATCACCGTCTGCTTGTACCGGGTAGTCTATGAAAGGATCTAGTATCCCCATAACGTTGAAACACACTTAGAACAGCGGCGTATGTCATATCCGGTTGTGGAGCAACAGCTCGATATTTCATTCCATTTCCGAATAGAACAAAGACTTGGGCTACTTTTTGTGGTATAGTATACATTAATCTAACACTCTAGAAAACTAATAAAATTATGAAAACTGAATCATGTGCAAAACTTCAATTGCAAATGTAATAATTACAATCAAGTTTGTTATTTTCGTTATTACCATCACATAAATACGTTCGTTTTTTGTTTTTTTTGTACCGGTTTTTACGCCTATAAACGACAAACAATCTTGATAGGTTTAGACTCATATTAAAGCACATTCAATTGTCTCTCAAACGGCGTATTTATTTACTTCATGTAATAAATAAGTCAAAAGTTTACAGTGGACGGATTTCTGGGCACGCAAGTTTATTATAGCTGAATTATTATTTATTTGTGAATAGTTAAAAAATAGTTAATAAATTATGCATTATAAAAGTCAATGAAGGTTATTCCTATTATCCTGAATTTCCTATATTTCTATATAAAAATATTTTGTGTATATAACATGAATACTTCAATTCGGCAGGTAAACTAAATAAATTGTGATATGGTCAAATCCTTTCGCGTTATGGGCTACTACTATACTTCCTTAAAACTAAACTTACTGGACTCACATCTTGATATTTTTCCTCAACGCCGGCACAATTAGCGATGTTCATTCAGAAATGTTCCACCAGGACAATGAACAGCTGAATATTGTTGAACTACTCTCAGGGATCCTCCAACCCTTGTCTACAAGCGAGAACGGCATATAAATCAGTTGAGTGTCTGTGTGTCTCTTAAATTTATCTCTCACCATTTAATATACCTAAATATGAAAAGCGGGATTTTTTTTTGACAATTTCCGTTTTCAGACATTAGTCAAGCACCTTTTGTTTATACAGAATCACATAGCTTCATTTGTAGAAAAGAAAACAGGTTTAAATTTGTTATACTGTGATAGAGGTTTGCGATAATGAGTTTTCCAAATAACACGACATGCAGTTTAAATATAACAAGATACAAATTCACCTGATTTGTAATATTTCTGAGTTTCTAATAGCATTTCTTTTAATTTTCGTCTTTTAACGAATCGAACTATAAATTAAACCTTGCAGTTACGGTTTAAAAACGGCTAAGTGCGTGTCGGGCCACGCGCAATGTTGGGTTCCGTAGATGCAGAGAGTAGGTATATCTAGAGGTCCAACCATGGGCAAATGTTTGAAACCGGATGACAAACCCCAACACCAGGGGTCGCTATCAAAGCCATCTAACCGCGAGGCATATAACTAAAATCAGTAGCACTCGGCCGTCAGCTCTGCCGTCAGTGATTTGCGGACAGTAGCTGAAGCGCTGAAGCTCAAGCTACATTATGTTGAGCAGAAAACTGCATGTTTCTTAATTTAAACTAACCAACCAAATTCGACGCGTCCCTCGCCCCCAACATCCCTTATATGATAATTGGAAGATGCCCATTTCATACTATTTGTCTTCAACCGCCGTGAGTGCCACAAATTTAGTACAATTAATTAAAAGCAATTTGTCATTTTTAATTGAGTCGGGGCTCGATGTAAAAGCAATCGTCTGCGATCAAGGGTCAAATAACCGAAAAGAGCACAACACAAGAGTCTTTTGTTTATCAGTCAAAAAAGATTTTTGCAGCATTTGACGCCCGCATTTAATTAAAAGCGTAAGAAATGTGCTACTTAAGCAGAAGGACTTTTTAGTTGCTGGAAAACAAGTACTTTGGGATGACGTTATTCGCACGTATGAAATAAATAAAACAAATAGATTGTCTGATGCTCTAAAAAAAATTACAGATAAACACATTAGACCCAACCATTTTGAAAAAATGAACGTCAGCCTAGCTACACAAGTGTTCAGCAAGACATTTTATGCTGTTATGAAAACGTGTGTATCAAGCAAACAATTAATATCACCTACCGCGAACAATACCGCCGATTTTTTATTAAAGAGGTACGATATTTTTGACCATCTAAACTCTAGAAGTAAATTTTCTTCAAATCCGGCAAAATGCGCTTTGTCGCATGCTATACCGATGAATGAAAAATTTAAATGTGCTATAGATTACATTAAAACCTGGTCGGTACAAAAAAATAGACCATTTTGTTTTGATGTTTTGATTAATACAAACGATTAATGCCATTTTGGGACTGTGGGACGCCGAGAAAGATTCTGTAGATTATTTTCTGACAAGTCACCTCAACCAAGATCCAATTGAAAATCTATTCTCTAAAATAAGGCAAAGGCGTGGGTTTGATCCTTACACATCGGCAGAACACTTTCGACAATCCTTACAAGCTGTAATAACTACGTCTCTTGAAAAATGCAGTGCAAAAGCGAACTGTGAGAACGATGAAGATGAGTTCTTATTTCAAAATAATGAAGATATTTGTAATCCTGAACTTCAAGGGACTATTTTATCCACAATAGGTCAACCCACTTCCTCAAAGTCATCTTCTTCCTCGGTAACATATTCTGATTCTTCTGAAGAATTAAATGTTTTAGAATCATGTTCAGTTAATTATTTTGCCGGCTATGCAACAAGAAAAACGATTTTCAGATTTAAATGCGACCAATGCAAGCAAAATTTAATTCACACAAACAAAATATTAAACGATCAGAAAGAAAGTCTAATTTTAAATCGAGATTTTTCTAAAGAAAATGATAAAATTGAATTCCTCTTTAGACCTCGGGAAGAAAATATCGCGTTGCTAAAGCTACTTTAACCTTGTATGACAAAATTATAACAAAAACGCCACATAGACGTAATATAAAAACGTATATTTTAAATAGGATTAATCAAAATATAGTTGTGTCCGATTGGTTAAGTAAATCAGATTGTTCGGTACATGGAAATTTTTGTTTGAATATATTAATCCTAACTAAATTGCACAGCATAAAAAAACTATTAAAACAAAATGTAACCTCGGAGGGCCCCCCTCGAAAGCGATCCAGATTGCAATAAAATATTAACAATTTTACAAGTTACTATACAGGGTGGGCCATTGAAAACGAAACAGAGAGATTTTCGGATAGTTGAAGACGAATTCTCAAAAAACGCTCGGACACGTCAACTTTGTGTGTGAGGAGGACACCTTTTACAAGAAAATTTGTAGACAAATCACTTACCCTTCGTGCTGGGACCACAACCATTAACATTTTAAAGTGCACGGTGGGGTAAGTTATACCGCATTGGAAAGCTCTTTTTGCCGTGAATACTAAACGGTTAACATTTTTCAAATTTATCCATTTGTTGTCGAGATTATTTAGTTTCAAGTTATGAACGCGTTCTTTCAAAAAACCACGTGATGCGGTCCCCCAGGTGAAATTTAGGAAACGATACTCGCCAGTCGTCTCGGAATCGATTGAAATTTTCGATTGTGAGTGACCTGGCGGTTTCGACTTGACCTCTCTCTCCACACGAACTCCAAAACTCGGCCACAAAAAAATGGACCGCTTTTTGGAGGCCACGGCGATGCTCCCCAGGCGAAAAGAATTTCTCTTTCTGAGGAGCATCGCCGTGGCCTCCGAAAAATCGGTACATTTTTTTTGCGGCCGACTTCTGGGGTTCGTGTGGAGAGAGGTGGAGTCGAAACCGCCAGGTCACGATGGAATCGAAAATTTCATTCGATTCCGAGACGATTGACGTTTCCTAAATTTTACCTGGGGGACCGGACCACGTGTTTTTTTGAAAGAAAGCGTTTATAACTAAATAATCTCGACAACAAATGGATAAATTTGGAAAATGTTAACCGTTTAGTATTCAGAGCAGAAAGAGCTTTCCAATAAGGTATCACTTACCCCACCGTGCCATTTAAAATCTAAGAGGTTGTGAGAGTCCGAGCGCGAAGGGGTTAAGTTATTTGTCTACAATTTTGTTTGTAAATGGTGTCCCCCTCACAAACAAAGTTGACGTGTCCGAGCGTTTTTTGAGAATTCATCTTTAACCAACCGAAAATCCTTCTGTTTCGTTTTCAATGGCCCACCTTGTATATGTACATAGTTGATATTTTTAAACAAATTATTATTACATATTCTCTTTAACCTCTTATTGATGATTGGTTATTCGCCGTTTTTCAGCTATGATGTTAATAATAATTATACTTCTGTTGATAGGATTTCTACTAACTATTTATACCTTATTTCTTAAATAAACTTCCATGTATCATAATAAATAAAAAAGAAGTTCTATCTCGTAGTTTTATTTTTCAA
Organism: Phosphuga atrata; assembly: GCA_944588485.1. Taxonomy (NCBI): domain Eukaryota; kingdom Metazoa; phylum Arthropoda; class Insecta; order Coleoptera; family Silphidae; genus Phosphuga; species Phosphuga atrata. The sequence continues at coordinate 33,408,706 of OX155898.1, forward strand.
GTATACCCATGCACCACTATTCCGATTAAATAAAAACGTAACTCGCAGTGCCGGAATAATTCGGCGCTTAAATCCATATATCCATAAAAATTGGTTCCGTGGAGGTTTTGTTGTTATATGCTGAATTATATATAAAATTGAAGCTTATGTACTGAGGTTTCAAAATCCCAAAGCCGTCAAAAATCGTCCGGTGCAAAAAGGCATTAAACTTAAATTCGAGTTAGATACATGTTAATCAAGAAGAAAAAAATACCAATATTTTGATATATTTTTGATAAAAATTTTTGTATAGCAAATATTTTTTTATAATTTTCAAAGATTACGGTTCATTGTGTCGCTTACGGGAGAACGAAACTTAGAACAGCAATATCTCAGTTTCAAATGGTTGAAAATCCAATTATGTCATTTTTTTCGTTTCTATCGCGATATCTCCAAAATAAACGCCCTAATCAAAATTTTGTATTTTTGGGAATAGTTTATCTAATCCTTTGTGATCATATTAGTGTTAAATTTATAATTTTATGACTTACAATAAAAAAGCTATACAATTAAATGCAATGCGATGTAAATATTCAGCCCTCGGCTTTGAGCCGCCAATACGTGTCCCCAACACATCGTTTATTTCACGTTTCTTCGTAGCTCCATTGCACTTTCACACATAATGTCACTCAGGATGCAGATGTGATCGTCGATATTATTGTTTAATATAATTTAGATATGATAGATAATAAATAGTACATAATATAATATACATTATACATAACAGAATATATAACAGCTCAACCTAGATGTGATAAAGAAATATAATGACTTTTGTTTTCAAATTTGACCATATATATATAGCTATATATAGCTATAGCTATAGATTAATTAGATTGGCAGATATGACGATGTAAACGCTAAAAAACACAAATGATTAGTTTCTCATTTTTTTTCAAAATAAAAAGGTCTGCACCACAGAAAAATGTCGTAAATAGCCATTTCGTAGGTAGAATTTTTTTACTTTGTAAAATGTATTTAGTCTCATATGGTTCTATGCTCAATTTTTTTTTGAGAACCGAGCTGCTTTTCTTGTCTATATCGCTCCACTATACAATTTTGACGAAGTTTCAAACCTAAGATTTTATTGAGTAGCAGTTGACAAAGTTTCCTTTAATCAATTCAGTAAGTTTTGCAATAGACTCATGATGTCGCCACTTTCTTAGTCCAAAGTGGGGCAAGAGGGGCGATCACAAGATTATGCCGTGGCTGGGTCTCTATATTATAGGTACTCTCTGGTAGATGCCATTCTTACTCTTATGACAAGACTCAAATGTCTACAAAATTTCATAACCAATAACTTAATGAGCTGGCATTGATGTTGTCGAGTTTAACGTTCAACATAACCAATAATTTATTGTTTAAATGACGCGGCTGACCCTCGATTTGTTACATTTTATAAGTTGGTTGACTATTACTCGTAAACTAATAAAGCCTACTTATCCGTGATACTTTTCCTTTTAAATTCGTTATAAAGGGTCCGCCAATAAGCGCGCTCGATCTTTAAAATAAAATAAAGTTGTGCGAGAGGTATAAATGAAATTTATTTTTTGTTTGAAAGAGTATTCGAAGGCATTATGTATGGAAAATAATATCGTTCAAATGGCCACCTCGGCTTTGCTTGGTGGCGCGCATACGAGAAGTCCAATTTCCAATGACTCTGGCGCACAAATCGGGCTGTATTTCATCGATGGCGTGGCGTATGTTGACTTTGAGGTCATCAGTGTTTTGTGGTTGGTTTGCGTAGACCTGTGATTTAAGAAAACCCCACAAGAAATAGTCTAGTGGGGTTAAATCGCACGATCTCGGTGGCCAGTTGATGTCGCCTCCGCGCGAGATAACCATTCCTCCGAAGCGCTCGTGCAGAAGATCCATTGTGGCGCGCGCTGTGTGGCTCGTAGCGCCGTCCTGCTGAAACCACATATCCTCGACATCCATATTGTCGATTTCATGCCAGAAAAAGTTCGTTATCATGGATCTGTATCGTTCGCCGTTTACCGTGATGGCCACACCATCGTCGTTCTCGAAGAAATACGGCCCGATGATGCCTCCGGCCCAAAATCCACACCAAACAGTTACCTTTGCTGGGTGCATTGCGACCTGGTGGACCTCCTGTGGATTGTTCTCGGCCCAATAACGGCAATTCTGCTTGTTGACATTCCCATTTATCCAAAAATGTGCCTCATCGCTGAAGATGATTTTGCGACCAAACTCGGGGTCGACTTCCAACTGCTCTAAAGCCCAATCAGCGAAGATACGGCGCTGTCTATGGTCGTTTATTTTGAGCTCTTGTGTCAGCTGCATCTTGTACGGATGCATGCCCAAATCTAGATGCAAGATTCGGCGAAGTGATGTTTCCGAAAGGCTGAGTTCCTGTGCGCGACGTGAAATTGACTGTCGCGGATTTTCACGCACACTATCGCGCACAGCGGCGACATTCGCGGCAGATCGGACGTTTCGACGACGCGTCGGTGTTGGCTTATTGTTCACCGAACCGGTTGCCTCGAATTTGATTATCAAACGACGGATAGTCGACTCAGCAGGACGACCAATTGCACCGTAAAATTGGCGGAGCGCGCGGAACGTTGCCCGAACCGATGAATGATTTTCGTAATACATTTTAATGATTTGCACATGTTGCTCGCGGCTGAATTGGTTCATGGTAATTTGTGAAGATACACTGAATAATAACAACTAGGTTTGACAACTCTACCACAAACAACATGGCCGCCATCAGCTGTTAAAGATCGAGCGCGCTAATTGGCGGACCCTTTATATGCTACTATTGTGAATTTTTTCACATATCCAGAAACAGCCATTTAGCTCACCTGACTCTAACAAAAATTAGCACTTTAAAGCTTAATATTTAACAAACGGATCTCTTAATCGAAATATTATTTTCACAAACCTGTAATATTTTTGAAAGACCTATCCAACGATATCCTACACCATGGGGTAGACGGAAAAAAACCTAACCACTTCTTTAGGATACAGAAGGTATCCTAAACAATTTTTTTTCAAGATTTTATTTTATCACTTCGTCGGCGCGACTAATCTGTATATCCATGCCAAATTACAGCTTTATATTTCCAATAGTCTCTGAGCTAAAATGCGGACGGACGGATGGACATATCGAAACTACAAGGGATCGTTGTTGATAACAACGAAAACCTAAAAATGAAAGGTTGTGTTGTTCAGATTAACTTTTTAATGTAAGCATTAATGGGCAAAGCAATTTAGTGTACGGAAAATCGAAATAGTATTAAACATGGTCTTATGTTATGTGTTTTGAAATTTATATTTTATTTCCAAATAAAATATTTTTCCCGAATTATGTTTATTTGTTGGGTTAAGTAAACTAGAGTCTTCAATCCGTTTATGCCTTTATTTTACTTAATTTATTTAATAAGAACTAACAAATATGTGTTGTTTTTACAACCAAAGGCAGCTTCTATCTACTCTTCTAGCACATACGTGATGGTATTAGGGTAAGGAGGCCCGTCACCGGAATCAAAATCGATTTCCTGTTTCTAGATAAACAAAGGAACAAAACGGTCTTTCTACTGCGCAAAATTCCAAAAATTGAATTGAAATATGAGTGTTTGAATATTTCCATTGCACAACAACATTGCACAACTGAAAAAGTAGTTTTGAGTTCTAAATATTTGAAGAACATGTTATGAAAATGTATATTTGTGAATGGGACGAACACTAGTAAAATGTATTTTTTTAATATTTCTAAGCTCGAAATCACATTAAGCCACTTGCAATGGGAAGATAAGATATCAGGGATGCCAACCATCATCAAAGGGATACAAAGCATAAAAACATAAAATTTCGACGCACCCTCACACTTTTGCCTCTCCGGAAAAAAGTAGTCAGTGAAGATAATACCATCTGATCACCCTGTTTCAAAATACTATCACATATACCGAAATGACCGAAATCTCATTGGTAGTGATAATTTAAACCGATGGCTGTTGATATTGATGTTTTTATATTTTTTTATTACAAACAAGATAACACAAAAAGAACAATAAATATTGTACTATATAAGTAGGTATATATCCAGGTATTTTAATTTTTGTCCAAACAAAATTTGGAAAAATTAAAAATAATGTTAATGAAAATTAAAAACAATTTAAAAACTGACATGAAATGAAATAAAAACACTGGATCTAGTCTTCAAAATTATATTTTCAGCAAATAAATGTATACATTTCGTCAAATAAGTTGACATCATCAGTATAACTATTTTTTTACATATGAAAAGCAAGCTTATATATCTAAATTAGAACAGGGGACGTTTCAGCTAAGTATTATTTCTCTTGAAGTACTATTTACCCGATTATTAAGTTTATATGATTATTTATAATGTATGGTTTTACCACTAGTAAATTATCATTTGAATCAATAACCTGCTAAGTTCATGTCTCTCTTACGAAATGTCAATTTCAAAATATCTAACCTCCAGTCAACCATAGGGGTTTCAAGTAAGTGTTTTACAAGTTATAATTCATAACAGCCAAGCTGCACTGATGAGAGATAAATCTCGAAACGCGTCTGCATGTGCTATTCACTTAAGTTAAAAGAAAGTCACGATCTTAAAAACAATGTTATTTTTCCAGATCTTGTTTACTGCCACGAAAATGGACTGAGGGCTGGTAAATAACTTACAAGTTTCACAATAGATTTGTATTGGTAATCCTGAAAAGACTCAATAATATTATAGTGCTCCGGAAAGGTTATATTGAGGCTGTGTTCCGACTTCATTAAGTTTATATGATTATCTATAATGTAGTATGGTTTTACCAATAGTTAGTGCAAAAGTTCTTTGGTGAAGCACGAAAAATAAAGCTCAATTTCTATTACGAATCTTTCTTCCAATCCTCAACTGTCTGCTGATAGAAATCAGCGGCTTCGCCACAAACTGTTCCAATATTACCAATAGTAATTTAATATGCTTTATTTAATATGAGTTTAAATTATTAAGAATGCTTTACGTTTATAGGTGTAGAAACCGGTAAACCAAAACGTACGTATTTATTTGGTGGTTATAACGAGAATAACAAACTTGTGAAACATTATATTGTAACTATTGCCCCTGCAATTGAAATTTGCATATTATTCGTTTTTTATAATTTGATAAGCTTTCAAGTGTGTTACTTTAATGCATACTACACCGCAAAAAGCCGACCAAGTTTTTGTTCTAATCGGAAATCGGACTTACACGCGCCGCGGTTCGAGGACTGCTACAACGTTATGGGGAGACTGGATCCTTTCATAGTTAACCTGGTACAGACATAAGGAGATTTTGAACGGTTTGGAATGACCGCTTTAATGTAAAGTACGAAAAGTAACTATTAGTCAGTGGACGAAGGCTGCTGGAAAGTAAACACTAAGATATCTCCAGTTTGTCGAAAACTTACCCCAGCTCCTCGTCAAGCACGCAGGAGCTTTGCAAGGGATCATTTAAATTGGATGTTGGAACAATTGGATTCTCTTCTGTTCTTAGATGAGACCAGAATATATATGCCTCTATGGTTGTGACCGAATAAGAAAAGTATACTGCATACCAAAAGAGCGATTTGCATAATGCTGCATGAGGAGACTGCTTGTGGTGGTTCCTGAATGATCTCGGGTGCAATGTCTATGAGAGCACGAAACCTCTTTTAAGTTGGCAGAACCAATGCGGAAAAAAAATCCACGACGGCACATAATAATCTGCTTTTTATCCGCAAACGATTGTAAAAAAAAAATCCCGCACTTCCCATTTCCCGGGAAAATGGGGTCCCGCTAACTTACCAGAAAGTTAGCGGGACCTATCCTTAAAATAATTATATTGAGGAAATAATTGCAACGGAATTATCCGATTTTTATCCGCAAACGAATGCCGCGAGAAAAATAATTTCCAAACCCTTAATTTTCCGGAAAAATTGAGTTTTTTTTTTCATGGAATTCGTTTGTGGATGAAGCAAAAGTTATCAGGTGATAGATAGTGAAAGATATCGGGGAAAAAATTGCTGAGAGGTAATTTTGAAGATCAAAGAAAGGAAGGGGTGGCAATAGCTCCACTTACTACAACTGCCCTCTCACCCCACCATAGGTGGGAGGAAGGCAACCAAAAGGACACTTCATTTTTTTAAAAACCGCTTGCGTCTTTGAAAGGTCGCCCACATCTTTGAAAGGCCCTAGCATTTCGCCGCCGCGCCGATACCTTTTTGAACGGGCCAATAGAAATAGCGTGTGACGATACGGCCGGGGAAAACAAAAACATTGAGACTCCTCCCCTTTCCGGAGGGGGGATCTATTTCCGGATTGGAATGAATATGGTTTAATGAATCACCGATACCTATGGTGGATACGAGGAATGTCAGCCCGAAATTACTTATTTATACTCGTTGCGATTAAGCTCTCACTAGAGAATTTTTTTCAGAGGTTTATCAGAATTTTAGCAGAACTTCATAAATAAAATTTTCCTCTAAATAATCGTGGACTCTTCACTTCTTCCTCATTATCTACCCCTCTCTTACTTTAAAATTACCTCACAGCAATTTTTTTCCCCGGTATCCTTATTTCTCCGCGATAGTACATGATAACTTTTGCTTCATCCACAAACAAATTCCGCGAAAAAAAAATCCGGGAATTGAAAAGTGCGGATTTTTTTTTTCTCGCGGGATTCCTTGCTAACTTTCTGTTAAGTTAGCGGGACCCATGTTTCCCGGGAAATGGGAAGTGCGGAATACTTTTTTTTACAATCGTTTGCGACTAAAAGCGGATGATTCCGGTACAATTATTTCCTCAATATAATTATTTTTAAGATGTGTCCAGCCAACTTTCTGTTAAGTTAGCGGGATCCCATTTCCCTGGAAATGGAGAGGGCGGGATTTTTTGAAGTTCCTATAGAGAGGTCTCGGTAGGAGCGATTCGGCAGAAAACGTTACACGCCTATTGTTACACGGCTATCGTTACGTTATATGCCTATATCTTTCTCCCAGTTGTAACAAATTACTTCCCAAACTCTCCGAAAAAGGGCTCCGTTAGAGCCACTGTCGCTACCTTCGACGATGCGCCTTCCACCCCTACCCTCGAACGATGCGCTTTCCACCCCCCTATATAAGAGCTGATCTAGCTCCCTACAACCAGTCTAGAATCATTCTGGCTCACTAAACAGAACTAAGCAGGCGCACTATTCGGTCCATGTCATTTAGTAGCCCTGAGAGATTATTCCACGACTTAAATATTTGTGTTAACCGACCCGGTTTCACTCAAAAAACCTGTAATCATTGTATTTACTTGTTTAATAAATATACATAAGTTTAAAGAAGGAATAAGAAACTTGTTTTATAATTACCTCTTTAAATTAAGTGTAACAAAGTTACGCCCAACTTAGTGGCCTGAAACCAACATTAGTCAAATTTCGGCCTAAAAAGCAAGCAAGTACACCATCCAGGAGGAGTCCGCAAATTAATCCTCCTACCATGACGGTCCAAATGACTAACGAGCAGTTCCAGCAACTACTACAAAGCATTACCAAATCAGAGAAAACATCCCGGCATTTCACGCATTGCACCGCAAGATACGCCGGTACACGAACCAAAGCTTCCGTAGAAGAATTTATCACAGCCATCACCATTTCAAAAATGTAGAAAACATTCCCGACCAAGATACATGGGAATTCCACTTCTGCTCACAGGTGAGACAAATCAATGGTGGAACGGGGTAAAGGTACACTTAACAACCTTTGAGCAAGCAATACAAACTCTTCGAAACGTATACGCACCACAGCGTCCGAATTTTAAAATATTCGCAGACATATTCGCTCAAAACCATACAGATTCGATACCTACAGATCAATATATCACCATGCAAAGAGATAGCTTTTCCCAACTCTCACGCCCGCTAGACGAATCCTGGCAAATAGATATAATATATAGACAAAGAATAAACTAAGGCGCGCCCCAAATGTGAATTCTGCAACAACTTCGGCCACGACATCAGCGTATGTCGGAAGAAGGCAAAATCAGAGAAGACGCAACCTGCCGCAAGAGTACTGACTCCGCCCACACAGCCTGTAACATTAAGCACGATTGCTGCAAACAGAATTCAGTGCTATGGATGCGGAAAACCTGGGGTTATACGTCCAAACTTCCTTACGTGTTCAACAACCCAGGCACCAGTGAGTTTCTGCTCTATAGACGACTGGTACGCTGAACGACTTGCCGTAAAAATTTCAATCAATGAAGCGACAGGGACTGCATTTCTGGACAGTGGTGCCCGTGCCACACTAGCAAGCTTAGAGCTATACCGAGTACTACAAACTCAGGGATATGAGTTCCAGAATGTCCCAATCAACTTAATACAAGCTGACGGAAACCAGAAACCACTCATAGTTAAATCAACAGTAGCTCCAGTGAAAATTGAGAATCGAGTTATTTCAACGAAATTCATCGTCATGCCCGATGCACCTGATACAAAAACACTGTTAGGAGTAGACTTCCTGAAGGCAGCTGGTCTCGTCATTGACCATAAACATGAAAGATGGCACTTCTCAGGCGAGACACACACAACGTATGGATACGCTGCAAAGGACCCAAAGGATCACAAGGGAGGATACCACCTGTAAAATAGATTTTACGGAAATCAGTTCAGAACACGACATCCCTCCACCTGTGACCCCCCTACACTCACCCGTCGTCTCCATGGAATGCGACTACGAATGGGGTTAGGTAATAACTACGGTCCCAATTACTCATTTGGAGTCAATTGTATGTGGTATGGTGCCATTCAAACAATCAATCAACTGTGGAAAAAGCGACCAACAATCCTCCCTGATATACCCGTTGGTAGCCTCGATTTATAAAGTCTCCACTTAAGAACGGAAGAAGGGACATAATTATCCGCACGAGAACGCACGGAAATCAACAACCCACTCATCGAAAATACGGATCTTATCAAACCTGAAGGACTACCACCACCAATACCGTATCACACCCGCCCGACAAAGGATATTAGAGGCAGAAATTCAGCAACTTCTGAGTACAAGAATATTTGAAGAATGCGAAAGTGCCTGGGCGTCGCCCGTGGTACTCGTACCAAAACCCGGTGGAAGCACAAGACTATGTATTGACTATCGAAAACTGAACAGTATCACCACGCCAGTTCTATACCCTTTCCCAAGATTAGAAGATCTCTTGTAACCGGACAATCACGATACACTTCCACAATGAATCTCAAGAGCGGTTATTACCAAATTGAGGTATAACCGCTTTAGTCGGTTTGTCCGACTACCATTTGGGCTCCGAAACGCACCCGCACACGTTCCAGCGGCTAATAGACAAATTCAAGACAGGACTCAATGGAGTCAGACTACTAGTTTACCTAGACGATCTGATCGTCCTGTCTCCAGACTTCAATACTTATATATCGGATCTAGGTAGATGTTTCCACCGACTCAGTCACTTTAAACTCCGGATTAACCGATTTGCCGATTCCCGTGTCCCGAAGTGCCATACCTAGGACATCTGCCAACGATATCCATACCCGGCCCGAGAAGGTCACCGCTATCACCGAAGGAACGCCTCCCCGGAGCGTGAAACAACTTCTAACCTTTCTACGAAGGTGCAATTGTTATAGGAGGTTTATTCCCCGCTTCGCTGAGACAGCCAAGTCCTCACAAAACCTCACAAAGAAAGATGCTCCATGGAGCTGGGGAAACCTCGAGGAGACCGCGTAAAATAAACTAAAACACGCCTTAACAAATGCACCAGTCCTTCGCCAAGCCGAACCAGGTTTACCTTATACCCTACGTACAGATGCCAGCGTCTATACACTGGGAGCAGTGTTACTCCAAGGGGAGGGAAACGACGAGAGACCCATAGAATACGCCAGCCGGTTGCTGACATCCGCGGAAAGAAATTACTTAACCACGGAACGGGAAGCTTTAGCTCTGGTTTGGGCCATTCAGAAATTTCGTAGCTACCTGGAGGAATCCTCTGCCGCTTTTCGTCACCGACCACCAACCCTTGAAATGGTTAATGTCGCTTAAATCTCCCAGTGGCAGATTAACCCGCTGGTCACTACAGATCCAGCCCTATAATCTAACTATTGAATATTACCAGGAAAAGCAAACTCTGTCGCAGACACCTTGTCTCGCCCATCGCCACCAGAAGAACCGTTCGATTTCAGTCTAAAACTCGTCACGATAGAAAGGCCACGAGAACACCCACAACAATTAAGAGAGGACCAGCTGAATGACCCGGATCTACAGAAGACCATCGCAGCCTTCGACTCAACAAAACGTCAGGACATATTACAAGAACAACACGATGCCCCAGAAGCTGGTCCCTTTTGAGCAGACTGGACCTATTGCAAGGTCTCCAAATTATTCTATTGGCCAGGAATCAGAAAAACTATCAAAGACTACATAAAAACGTGCGCCTCGTGTAAACGATAGAAAGCCAGTAACCAGAAACACACGGGACTTCTTCAGACCCCTATTATGTACCAGAGATTTGAAGTAATTTCCGTCGACCTTTTTGGCCCACTTCCTAAGGGACCTCGTGATGAAACATGGATCCTTATCGTAGAAGATTGTAGTTCCCGGTGGATCGAAATATTCCCCCTAGTAGTTGCCGCTTGACGCTTGCTCCAGAGTACTTATCGACGAAATATTCTTACGCTACGGGATTCCTCGCCGCATCATCTCAGATAATGGAACTCAATTCATTAGCGGGATCATGCAACAACATCTGTTATTGTCTAAATATTGATCAGAAATTCACCCCCGTCTATCATCCTTCTGCAAATATGGTTAAAAGAAAAAATCGGGATATGTAAACCCTTCTCTCAATAGTAGTGGCATCCGAACATCTAAACTGGCCCGAGAAACTGCCGCCCATTCGGTTTGCGCGCAATACAGCCCGTTCTCAAGGTACAGGGTTCTCTGCAGCCTATCTTACCTATGGAAGGAACCCTCGCACCCCCATCGAAGTACGCTACGATATTCGAGAGATTTTACAGAACGAGAATTTCTTACCAGAGATCACTCCACGACTAAGGCAAGTGATTGAGTGCTCCAAGAGCTTAAAGAACAACACGAGAAACAACAAGACCGTCACAAGAGGTACAACGACGCTTCACATCGAGCTACCCCTCCTTCCAGCGAGGCGACTTAGTGCGGATCGATACCCACCCTCGCAGTAACGCCGCTAAAGGACAGACCGAAAAATTTATGCATAAACGAGATGGACCTTACGTCATCCTCGTCACCAAGGGTCCTTGTAGTTTCGAGGTAGCCTCCCAATCTGTTCCTGAACGATTGCTCGGAGTCTATCACTCATCGGCCATCAGGAAGTTCAAATCTAACACAGTCACACTCGAACCCGTGGTGTCTGTACGTCGCCGAGGGCGACCCCCGAAAAACCTAAGCTTAGATGACAGAACTTCGTCGAGGCGCCTACAAGTTCTGCAGGGGGAAATTTGTAACAAATTACTTCCCAAACTCTCCGCCAAGGGCTTAGAGCCACTGTCGCTACCTGATGCGAGCCCTACTCCAGAGACACCACCTCCTACCTTCGACGATGCGCCTTCCACCCCTACCCTCGAACGACGCGCCTTCCACCCCCCTATATAAGATCTGACCTAGCTCGCTACAACCAGTCTAGAATCTTTCTGGCTCACTAAACAGCACGAAGCAAGCACACTATTCGGTCCTTGTCCTGGTCATTTAGTAGCTCTGAGAGATTTTTCCACGACTTATAATATATCAATTGCTAACTGTTTGCACATGTTTGTCCTACATGTAATTTGAGTGATTGATATTTACTATACTTATATATCTCGTAGTCATATAGTGAAGAGATCAGTCAGATTGTTAAGAACTGAGCCATTGCATGATCCGTCGGCAGTTCGAGTAGTTCATCTAATTCGTCTAGCTCATGAAATCTCATGCCAGCTCAGCTCATGAAATTTTATGAGGAACTTGTTTAACAGCCTGAATATATAAATATATCCAACCTTTCCGGAGCTCTATAACAATTACTGAGTCTTTTTTGGACTACCAAAACAAATCTCATGTGAAATTTGTCAGTTATTTAATAGCTTTCAGTCCACTTTACTGGCACACAACAAAAACCATAAAAATAACATTGTTTTTAAGGTCATGTCTTTCCGATAACTTAAGTAAGTAGCCATCTGCAGACGCTTTTCGAGATTAATAACAGCAAAGCTGCACTGATGAGAGATAAATCTCGAAACGCAGCTCGAATCTCTTATAAGAATTTTACTTCTGCAAATATATGCATTATTTCTTCGATAGCTACTTTATAATTCACCTTACTTAAATGCATGTCAAAACTAGTGCAAGAGAAATACTTTATAGTGATTCGTAATCAATACAATATTAATTATTTAGTGAGAGATAGGCGAGATTATATAGTTATTGTAAAATGAGTAGATGATCATATTCCTGGTCCTCCATTCAAATTTGAAAGTTAATGTTTGTTTTTCCCATTTTAATATTTTCGCTAGCCACACCTTATAATGTTTATGCGTTTAGGTCTAAATAATGGAATTTCGTTAGAACATACGACTTTTGATTTTTTAAGAAACTGTATGTATTTAAAAAATCTGTTTGATCATCATTCCTAGTTATAAGTTCAAAATTTATTAATCTACGCTATAAATGATGTGTATTCAAAATTTTCATTTATAAATTTATTACCTAAGAATTTATCTGTATGCATGACAAAGCGAAGCCGCACACCGCAAGAATCGTGCAAGATTACATTACTTAAATCGCTTTTCGGGTTATGGAGTGGCCAGCATGCAGTCTGGGCCTAAAGTCGAGAACATTTATGGGATGAGCTTAAACGAAGAATTCAAGCTTATAGTTGCAGTTGAAGAAGAGCGGCTCAACAATAGTGAACTTGATTAGTTCTACGGTTAAGTAAAAGGTTAAGTAAGAGATGCTATTAGAGCAAGAGGGGGTCATAGCCATTATTAAAAATTAAACGTTAATTTAAATAATTGGCACTAATCATATTTCTTTTAGTAATAAAAAAAAATTGTTTTATGAGTTAATTTCACTATATTAAATACAAGAAACCGAAATAAATTTTAATAAAGGATATAGCCGGATTTATATATGAAATTTTCCCCCGCGGAGTTTTTTCTTCGCACTTTGGGGATCGTTTTGGTAGCAAATAAAAATAATTCTAAAAAAATATGAGCTCTTTATCTCGAGCCGTTATCGAGATATTATAAAAAACTGATTTTTGAATTTCATTTTTTTTTCATATTAAAATTGAATTTTAATAAACGCCGATTTTTTTCCTTATGAATGGCATTTTTTTTTTAAATTTGTTATGATTGCAAGATCGAAAGCCGATTTTTAAGAAAAGAAATTAAAATAAATAAAATAAAATCATTTTTTTGACCGTATTTTTGAAAAGTGTCATCCGCCAAATTTTGTCCGAAAATGTCTTCTGTACTCCTTTACACTCAGGAATTTTTTCATTTTTTTTGATGTTGTGGAACAATCTGAAAAAAATTCAAAACGATTTTTCTAATCGTTAATCTTTGTTTTCTAATTGCTAAAAAAACACATAAAAAAATATTTGTCGACTACATTTTACACTACCCCAAATAACTAAAAGAAATCCTAAAACATTAAAACAAATCATGCAAAAATATATTTAAAAAAATCGTAATGTCACTCAAGCTCATTCATTTTTTTATTTAAATTAAAAACTGGGAATTCGAACGCTAGAGTATCTTCCATTTTTGGTTTGGGCCTGTGAACAAATGGTATTTGACTACTGTGATGAAGTGATGAACTCATTTGAAAGCGACGTTTTGCCATTGAATTTTGGAATTGACATTGTCAATAGAGAAACTTTACTTTCTAATACAAACATAGGTAGAAAATTTTATGAACTAAAAAATGACCAACTGATATTTATTTGTGATGGAACATATATTTGCCATAAAAAAAAGAACAAATAATGAATGCCAGAGAAAATCATATTCTGCTCAAAAAAGTACCTCTGTGCAAACTATTTATAATATGCACTACAAATGGTTTGATTATAGATATGCTTGAGCCTTACACGGCTAATATGAACGATGCTGAAATTATGAAAATCGTCCTTAGTAATCCGTCCATTAGGATCACTAAGTTACTAAAAAAGATTATATTATCGAAGTAGATCGATGCTTTTGTAATATAACAGAATATTTAGAACAACTAGAATTCAAAGTGTTAATGCCCGCTCTTAAAGGGAAATGTAATCAGCTTACTACAGTTGAGTCAAATCAATCCCGTTTTGTTTCCAAAGTGCGTTGGGGTAGTTGAAGCAGTTCATGGTAATATCAAGCAAAAGTTCAAGCTTTTAGATCGTAAACTAAAATAAACTACTCCCTAAAACTTGAATGAAATCTCTGGAAAAAGAATTAAATTTCTGGTATTAGACGATGTTGTTGTGATTGTGCTAATGGAAGGCGTACTATTGGATGTTGCTCTCACATTGCAGCGATTATATATTTTCTTTCCCGTGCTCGATTTGGCTAAAATAATAAGAACCTGCCGAACCTGTCGAAATATTAAGTCGTCTGTTTATAGAAAAAAAAAACGTTGATCAACTGACGTATTCTTTCAGTTAAAAACAACTTTTTGTGTATTTGTCTGGCAAGATCCTCCATAATCTGTAATTTCAGCAGTTTATTTTTTTTGTATTAAATTATTCTGAATATTAAAATGGAAACTCCTAGGCGGAAAGACCTAGTGGTCTATAGCCTTTTGTAAAATTTTGTTTTCAATAAACATTTCTGCTTCTTCTATCAATAATAAAATATGTTCATTGGAATGTAAGGTCGTTTTTAATTTTTTTCACATTGTGCCAACACATCAAAAAAATTGAAAAAAATCCTGAGTATAAAGGACTACAGAAGACATTTTCTGACAAAATTTGGCAGATGACACTTTTCAAACATACTGTCAAAAAATGATTTTATTTTTATTTCTTTTCTTAAAAATTGGCTTTCGATCTGGGAATCATAACAAAAAAATTGTATCAAGCCTTTTACTCGTAAGTAATGGCAAAAAAATCGGCATTTATTAAAATTCAATTTTACTCTGGAAAAAAAATACTCTGGAAAAAACAGTTTTTTTACAATATCTCGATAACGGCTCGAGATAAAGAGCTCACATTTTGTCTGAATTATTGTTATTTGGTACCAAAACGATCCCCAAAGTGCGAAGAAAAAACTCCGCGGGGCAAATTTCATATATAAATCCGGCTATACCCTTTAGAATCATATTAAAGCATATTAAATTGACTTTCCAACAGCATATTTCTTTATTTCATCTCATAAATAGTTGCTAAAAAAATATAGTTAAAGTCAAAGGTATATAGTGGCCGATTTCTGTGCATGCAAGTTTAGTTAGAACAAGAGTCAGTTTGAAACAAATCATACATAGAAAACATACAAAATAATAGAATGAACAGAGATATTTTATCAGAATTTCTTTATGTTTTGAATTAAAATAAATTGAACGAACGTGTATAGAATTCTACGAATGAATTCCCCATCGATACTTCCATTTTCAAAAAGTATGGTTAATAGAGGTTTTCAAACTAAACGCTTCAATTTTAAGATTCCTTAGATTTTAAGATTAACTCTTCAATTAGTGCTAGTAGTAGATAGTAGTCATGGGTGGTCAATTAAATATACACTTATTGCATACAATATCACTATTCGTTACAGCACTTGCACGTCTAGTATTATTATTTGCATAATTAAAAAATACATAAAAGTCATTATTCAAAGTGAGTTCTACAGGAAAATGTATGAAAATTGGTTAAATAATAGGTTATATTCTGTTAAAAATCTTATGAATACATACTGATAAGGCTTGTGTAATTTCTTTTGATATTCTAACTACCAATAAATAGTAATTTAAATGAATATATTATATAGGGTGTCCCAAAATTAACGCAAGATGTAAATTAAATAGAAAACACAGTTTTTAGTCTTTAGACTGTTTTTTGAAATTGAAATTTTTTGTTGATTGAATCATTAAGTACATAGGATAGGGTTATTTGTGGAATATGACGTCGGGCAAATGGCCTCCACAGCTTTGCTGGCTCATACGTATTCTTTTTTCGAAATTTTCCATGACCATTCTGCATAAATGTGGCTGAATTTCGTTGATGCGGCGTCTAATTTCCTCCTGTAATGCATGGGTAGTCGTGGGCTTGTTGACATAGACCTTTGACTTCAAATAACCCCATAAAAAGAAATCTAAAGGTGTTAAATCACAGAGCTAGGGGGCCAATTCTGATCACCGAAACGAGAAACCAAATGACCAGGAAACGTCTCATGAAGTAATTGAATTGTTTCACGGGCTGCATGACATGTGGCCGCTTCTTGTGGCCACATGTTAGCCTAATCAATATCATTCAATTTGAGCAGAAGGAACTGTGTTATCATGTCGCGAAATTGAGCACCAATAACAGTCACTGCTTGACCAGCCTCGTTCTCAAAAAATTATGGATCAATGATGCCTCCAGTCCAAATTCCGCACCAAACAGTGACACGTTGGTGACACGTTCAGTGAACGTACATGTTATTTTCGAAAAACAAATGCATCCAGCATTTGTTTTTCGACAATAGCATGTGGGTTCTCCAAACCCCAAATACGGCAATTTTGGGTATTAACAAAGCCATCAAGGTGAAAATGTACTTCAACGCTTAGGATGATTTTGTTCGAAAAATCAGCATCCACTTGCTTGATGTGCAATAATCCATCCTCTTGAACCGAAGAACCGAAATCTTTTAGCTGTGCATGGTCATTGGGC
The DNA here is from genome assembly GCA_944588485.1 of Phosphuga atrata. Taxonomy (NCBI): domain Eukaryota; kingdom Metazoa; phylum Arthropoda; class Insecta; order Coleoptera; family Silphidae; genus Phosphuga; species Phosphuga atrata. The sequence goes on from OX155898.1 coordinate 33,425,607, forward strand.
TTCAGTTGTTGTGACAATTGATTTTTGTAAGCATGGAGACACAGATCCAAGACACAATTGATGTCCCGGAATTTTGGTGAAAATTGTTGTAGAAAAATGTTGGTGAACACTCTCACGCACTGATTCGATATTGACATTTGAACGGCTAATTTTTGGACGACCAGTGTGTTTAGAGTCTCCAACTGATCCAGTCTCCCTAAAAAAGTTAAAACACTATTCCGACCATATTTTTTATTAAATTTTCAAACTGTGGTCGCCAAACTTGCATTGTAACGAGACGTACGCAGCGCCGGTAGTACCAGAGCGCTCCGTACTACCCTTCGTACTACCCTCCCGATCGCACAGCCACCGTACCGACTGTCACCGATAAAAGCCGAGCTCCTAAAAAGCGAACTACAGAAACTCCTGCAGGAGGGCATAATCGAAGAATGCGAAAGCGCCTGGGCCGCGCTCGTGGTACTCATTCCAAAACCAAATGGGAAAGTTCGAGTATGCATCGACTATCGAAAGTTAAATGCCATCACCAAGCCAGATAACCTCTTCCTCTTTTTGGCCTCTTCAGATATACTACAATGCCGTTCGGAGTCCGGAACGCACCCGCTACCTTCCAACGACTAATGGACCTCGTGAAAACAGGACTAGAACCCACAAGGATCCTAGTCTACCTGGATGACATAATCGTCCTATCGGGAACATTCCAGGACCACCCCGTAGACATCGAAAAAGTGTTCAACAGACTGGATCACTTCAACCTCCGAATAAACCGAAGAAAATGCAAATTTGGCAGCCCCCCCAAATATTTGGGCCATATAATCAGTCCCGAAGGGCTCCAGCCAAACCCAGACAAGGTGTCTGCCATCCTGCAGAGACCAGCGCCCAGGAACCTGAAATAGCTACAGAGCATCCTACAAACCTGCAGTTGGTATCGCAAATTCATGAAGGACTTTTCGAAAATCGCCAAGCCCCTAAGCGATTTGACAAAAAAGGACGCACCTTGGACCTGGGGACCACCGCAAAGGGCAGCTTTTCAGTCACTCAAAGAGGCACTCGTCGCAGCACCGATCCTCCAGCAAGCTAGGCCCGAAGATCCATATACCTTACGAACGGATGCCAGTGCCGACGCATTAAGAGCAGCCCTGATGCAGGGGGAGGGTAATGACGAACGCCCGATAGAATATGCTAGTCGACTCCTCCAACTACAAGCACTACAGCACTACCGAACGGGAGGCATTAGCTGTCGTTTGGGCCGTACAATGTTTTCGGGGATACATAGAAGACAGCCCCGCCATCGTCCTCACGGACCACCGATCACTACGATGGCTGATGACAATAAAATCAACCAGCGGCCGCCTCGCACGGTGGGCCTTGCAACTTCAGCCATTCAACTTAAAGATCGAATATACGCCGGGGAAAGCAAATTTAATCGCAGATTTCTTGTCAAAGCCCCCCATAGACGAAATTCCAATCAATTACGTTAGCCTCGACCTGCCCACCTACGCAACAGCTGAACTACGGACAGAACAGCTAGCCGATGAAGAAATAAAAAAGATAATGGACGTCTTCGAATCCGACAACCCCGAACAATCCAGACAGTGGACTGCCAGGGGCTACATAATGAACGCGGGGATCCTGTACAGATACTCGCCCGATGACGAGACAGACGAACCCCAACTCATCATCCTGAAGGCAAACCGGAAAGACATCCTAAGGAAATTCCACGACGACCCCACCGCTGGTCACTACGGAACAGAACGCACTCTGCGGAAAATATTAAGAAACAATTACTGGCCAGGAATCCGACACGAAGTCGCTGACTATGTTCGCCACTGTCAAGAATGCCAGAAATACAAAGCAGCCAACAGCAAGCCACCTGGGATGCTCCAAACTCCCGTAATGAATAGAAGATTCGAGGTATTAGCCATCGATCTGTTCGGCCCGCTACCAGAAGGACCCTCAAAGGAAAAATGGATTTTCATAATCGAGGATACTGCTTCCAGGTGGATCGAACTATTCCCCCTAGAAGCCGCCACCGCCATCGCCTGCGGTAAAACCTTAACAGAAGAAGTATTCTTACGTTATGGACTACCGCGACGCCTTATCAGCGACAATGGCACGCAATTAATAAGTGCCATCATGCAACAGATCACGCACTGGTTCGAGATAGACCATCACTTTACTCCAGTGTACCACCCTGCTGCCAACCCAGTGGAAAGGAAGAACAGAGACTTAAAAGCACAACTTGCCATCCAAGTCGGCACAGCTCATACCGATTGGCCAAATAAGCTCCCTGCGATCCGATTCGCAATGAACTCTGCCCACTGCACCTCAACCGGGATGACCCCCGCATACCTCACGTTCGGACAGGAACTCCGAACTCCCAGCGATGTAGAACATGACCTCAGGGATATCATGAAGACGGATATCCACCTACCAGACATCACCATCCGACTAACCAAGCTGATCAACGTTTTTTACACAGCCCAAGAACGACACGAGAAAATGCAAGATCAGAGGAAAACGTATGCAGACAAAAAAAGAATTTCCGCAGACCCATACCTGCCCGGAGAGCTGGTATGGGTTACATCGCGCCAAAACGGGACGGACCATACGTAATCCTGACAGCCAAAGGACCCAGCTCCTACGAGATCGCAGCCAGAGATGCACCATCCACCCCATTGGCCACATACCACGTGTCTGCATTACGAAAATGCAACGAGAAAGAAGGACTTCCCACCTACCCAATACGAAAGAGAGGCCGACCCCGGAAAATCCAGGACCCTCTGCCGGGACGTCTTACGGGTCCTGAGGGGGAGATTGTAACGGGACGTAAGCAGCGCCGGTAGTACCAGAACGCTCCGTACTACCCTTACCGCATGCGCCACTGTCGCACCCCCATAAACACACCACGGCAGCAGAGGGAGGAGCCACACCCTCACAGAATCATATAAAAGCAGCCCCTTCGCCACCAGAAGGAGTGCAGTGCTCTCTCTCTAACTTGAAACATTTGCGCCCTTGTGTGGACAAGATCGTTGGCAAGCGAAAGAACAGCGACCACTCTCAGCACTTGAAACTTTCTGCGCCCGTGTGTGGACAGAAGGTTTGCAAGCCCTAGAGCCGTAACGACTCTAAGAAGTAAACCGTTTCCGCGCCCCGGTGTAAACGAAACGTTCAAGAGCCAATTCGACTCCGCTCGCCCGGAGCCCTGCACACTAGGCCTCAGCCGGACATCGCCGACCCTCCAGAAGGACGTCGTTTTACCCACCACCAGGCCCATCAGCTCTGTCGCCGTGCAGATCCCACGCCGAAATCCCCACCTCGCCGATCACCCCCTTGTAAATTTGTATATATTAAAGAACCTCCTCGGAGGAAACAACAACGCCTATTTTCTCTACGAGCTAGCCACTCATCCACCCCCACAGCATTATTTTAAAAATATTGTTCAATCATGAAAACGCGTTGTTGTATCGTGTAACGCTCCAGTTTAGCTATTAAATTATTCCTTTTGAAAGGTTGCTAACAATTTACTGCCCAAATGGCGGCAAAATCAATTCTTGCATTAATTTTGGGACACCCTATATAATAGAAATTAGGTATAAACTAATATTACAATTTTTATAATCATTAATATTTGAAGTTCGTAATTCTAAATATATTTGATTGCTTAAACTAGATGTTTCGTATGCAATTTTGATAAATTGCTTTTCCGTAATAGCAGATAATTTAAGACATGAAGAATCACATGAGGAATCCGACACGAAGTCGCTGACTATGTTCGCCACTGTCAAGAATGCCAGAAATACAAAGCAGCCAACAGCAAGCCACCTGGGATGCTCCAAACTCCCGTAATGAATAGAAGATTCGAGGTATTAGCCATCGATCTGTTCGGCCCGCTACCAGAAGGACCCTCAAAGGAAAAATGGATTTTCATAATCGAGGATACTGCTTCCAGGTGGATCGAACTATTCCCCCTAGAAGCCGCCACCGCCATCGCCTGCGGTAAAACCTTAACAGAAGAAGTATTCTTACGTTATGGACTACCGCGACGCCTTATCAGCGACAATGGCACGCAATTAATAAGTGCCATCATGCAACAGATCACGCACTGGTTCGAGATAGACCATCACTTTACTCCAGTGTACCACCCTGCTGCCAACCCAGTGGAAAGGAAGAACAGAGACTTAAAAGCACAACTTGCCATCCAAGTCGGCACAGCTCATACCGATTGGCCAAATAAGCTCCCTGCGATCCGATTCGCAATGAACTCTGCCCACTGCACCTCAACCGGGATGACCCCCGCATACCTCACGTTCGGACAGGAACTCCGAACTCCCAGCGATGTAGAACATGACCTCAGGGATATCATGAAGACGGATATCCACCTACCAGACATCACCATCCGACTAACCAAGCTGATCAACGTTTTTTACACAGCCCAAGAACGACACGAGAAAATGCAAGATCAGAGGAAAACGTATGCAGACAAAAAAAGAATTTCCGCAGACCCATACCTGCCCGGAGAGCTGGTATGGGTTACATCGCGCCAAAACGGGACGGACCATACGTAATCCTGACAGCCAAAGGACCCAGCTCCTACGAGATCGCAGCCAGAGATGCACCATCCACCCCATTGGCCACATACCACGTGTCTGCATTACGAAAATGCAACGAGAAAGAAGGACTTCCCACCTACCCAATACGAAAGAGAGGCCGACCCCGGAAAATCCAGGACCCTCTGCCGGGACGTCTTACGGGTCCTGAGGGGGAGATTGTAACGGGACGTAAGCAGCGCCGGTAGTACCAGAACGCTCCGTACTACCCTTACCGCATGCGCCACTGTCGCACCCCCATAAACACACCACGGCAGCAGAGGGAGGAGCCACACCCTCACAGAATCATATAAAAGCAGCCCCTTCGCCACCAGAAGGAGTGCAGTGCTCTCTCTCTAACTTGAAACATTTGCGCCCTTGTGTGGACAAGATCGTTGGCAAGCGAAAGAACAGCGACCACTCTCAGCACTTGAAACTTTCTGCGCCCGTGTGTGGACAGAAGGTTTGCAAGCCCTAGAGCCGTAACGACTCTAAGAAGTAAACCGTTTCCGCGCCCCGGTGTAAACGAAACGTTCAAGAGCCAATTCGACTCCGCTCGCCCGGAGCCCTGCACACTAGGCCTCAGCCGGACATCGCCGACCCTCCAGAAGGACGTCGTTTTACCCACCACCAGGCCCATCAGCTCTGTCGCCGTGCAGATCCCACGCCGAAATCCCCACCTCGCCGATCACCCCCTTGTAAATTTGTATATATTAAAGAACCTCCTCGGAGGAAACAACAACGCCTATTTTCTCTACGAGCTAGCCACTCATCCACCCCCACAGCATTATTTTAAAAATATTGTTCAATCATGAAAACGCGTTGTTGTATCGTGTAACGCTCCAGTTTAGCTATTAAATTATTCCTTTTGAAAGGTTGCTAACAATTTACTGCCCAAATGGCGGCAAAATCAATTCTTGCATTAATTTTGGGACACCCTATATAATAGAAATTAGGTATAAACTAATATTACAATTTTTATAATCATTAATATTTGAAGTTCGTAATTCTAAATATATTTGATTGCTTAAACTAGATGTTTCGTATGCAATTTTGATAAATTGCTTTTCCGTAATAGCAGATAATTTAAGATTTAATTAATTACTAAAATTCGGTTATTAGGGGCTAGAAAGCAACAATATCAAATTACTTTTTGTACTCATTTAATTGTAAAGCTAGCTTTGACATCGTGTATACGTCCAGCGAAACTAGATTTTTACACACAATGTTGCAAATTAGGCTACTATAAGTGACCAGTAAATTTTAACCTTTCCAGGATACTTACAAAATAAATTAAGTATAAGAGAATAAAATTTAATTTAGAAAAAGCTACTTTACACCATATTTGACACGATAATGCAGAAAATAATGCATGTTGCAAAATGACATATTATGTTCCTAATAAATTAGAATTAGTAAAAATGTCAAACTTTGTGAGTACCAACATTAAAAAATTAAATAATTTCCAATACTTTCAATAATCAGCCTCTATTTTTTTCTTAAATAATAATTGTCGGCCCAAAAATATTATACAAATTTCGTTCGGAAATGATTTTACAACGCTCCAGCTAATAGACTCGTTCCCCAAACGAGCTGTTGCGTTGTAAAATCACTGTTTCCGCACTGTAATGTAAATAACTATTACGAATAAATATGTAAAAAAATAGTTATGTAATTCAATAGTTTAAATAGTTCTTTAAAAATCCAAATTATACATTGTAATTTATATTTTCCAATTATAAATGTTATTTTTATGGGGTGAGATAAAAAGGTTTTTGGCTAAATGAATTTTATTTTAGTTTTAGAATATTATACCATATGAATTTTGATTTCAAATAGAGTTTTAACAGTCAAAAAATTATTAAAAATATTTAAGAGAATAAAACAGATACACACTTACCTTGCTGTGCAACAGCTGGCACGGATATCAAAGTGTACGGACAGGATGTCCAAATTGGAGAAAACTTACGAAATGTTTTATGGGAGAACGATCGATCCGAACTAATCAGCAATTATCAAGAATGTAGTCCAAATTTGGATTGACTTCCTGATTCAGAGAATAATTTTATTAATAAATTAATATAGATTTTTTACATACAAAGATCTAAAAAAAACTTGAAACTACTTTCTTAATTTGTCTACTCGATTATTCTCTCAAATCATAAAAATATATAATATATTTATATATAATATATTTAAATTTGTTTGAAAATTTTATTCTTCAAACATATTTTTTTATTTGTAAATAAATTCATGTAATTATAATATAATTTCTGATGTAAGCATGTATCATACCCGCTCATCTGTTAGATGAAACATTTAGCAAGGCCAAATTAACTTCCCATTTCACCGACTACTATACAATGAAATATGATTTTCTTGATTTTCTTTTATTACCTCTGTTTCTGTTTTTTGTTGTGACTATATTTTCAGAAAAATCACATGTAAATATTTTCAGAACTACTTTTCCAATTATCTAAAATTAAATTGGAAGATATTTGTTTTGCTAATCTGACAGATTAAGTGAAATTAAAATTAAGCTCGACGAAAGGTTAAAAATATATGATATGTTGTATGTTAATGCTTGTGAACACACAGGAAGTTATTGCTTGAAACATTTTAATCATATTTAGAAATACAAATTATGTATATTTCTAATATATAATTAATTGGGAATAATATTACCAATTCAGTATTCGTATTCGTTTGTTAATTAACTATAAAAAAAATCCAACATCGGTTTAATTTGTCACTTATAGTAATTTTCTTAATATCTTTCTTTCTTCTTAATTTTCTTTCTTAATATATAATATATACAACTATTAATCAGAAATATTAATTAGGTTTCATTTGTGTAAATTATGCCACATCTATTAGTTTACTCTTGCGCAAGTAAAAACTAGTCGAATTTGAAAGTTTTAAAGCAAACTGCCGGAAATGTATGCATATAAAAGCCTCTCAACGCAACGGGATGGTACAGTCTAACATTCCTTCTGAAGGAGATTCAACATTCAATATGAAAATCTTTGTGAGTATAATAAAATTAGTTGTTTGATTGGTATAAAATAAATATTTGCAAATAGGTTGTTATCGTTTGTGCTTTGGCGTGCGCCTCAGCTTACAAAGGTCCTCAGCATAAACCTATTATTGGTAAAGACGGAGTTCCAATTGATACTCCAGAAGTACAACATGCTCGTGCTGCCCATTTATCTCAATTAGATGCCGCTAAACACAACGACGACGATCACTATAGCTACAACTCAGACTCAATTCATGATCACGCTTCCTCTGGACCTTTGTATCATGGACCTCAGCATATTCCAGTTATTGGCAAAGACGGTGTTCCAGTAGATACTGCGGAGGTTCAGCACGCCAGGTCTGCTCATTTGGCTCAATTGGCAGCTGCTAAATCACATGGATCCTCGGAGCATTCTGGAGCTGCGATAATTGGACACAAAGATTACTCTGGACCTGTTTACCATGGACCACAACATATTCCAAAACTTGACAAGCACGGAGTACCAATCGAAACTGCTGAGGTTCAACATGCCAAAGCTGCTCATTTGGCTCAAGTAGCTGCTGCTAAAACGCATTAGATTTGGCTCTTTACTTTCGGCAAAGTTTATTAATATTTCATATTGATAGGCTGTCATCCAGAGTTTACCTTTGGTATAGCTGGATTAGTAGTTCTACGTAATAAATACATTTATAATTAGCAAATTTATAATCAAAATTTTGTATAAAAAAGTAATAAAGAACAAATAAAGAATATGTATATACTATTGGAACACATAGTTTGACGAAAATATAAGGAGCAAATCTTTCTTTAAAATTGTTCTTACCGATTTACGTGAAATTCCTACTTGCTGCGATAAACGTGGCACGGATTGATTAGAATTTTCTTCAATTCTCTTCCTAACTTGCAAAGTATTCACTTCGGTTCTAGCAGTTTTTTTCCTCCCTGCAAGTTTAATATCGTTAAGAGAACCTGTTCGACGATATAGTTGGACCTATCTGGCAATTGTCCTGCAATTTGGCGGCGCTGTAAAATTAAACCACCTCCGAGTTTCAATAATGGAGTTCGTTCTAATAAAATGCACTACACAAGCAATCCTTTGTTCAATCGGCCACCGCTCCCTTAAAAAAAAACTTGAAGGTTCACTGAATATTAGACAGTTAAAATTATAGCTATAATTAAAGTCATTACTTTTTTTTAAGTGAAAACTTTTTTAACCGCGCTGAACGAGTTTTGGGTAGAGGGTAAACTCATAGTTTCCCATTATCTTCAGCGTTAGCTGCGTTCTATAGAAAATTTCTATTGCTCTATTATACGCTATTTAGACGCATGTGCGCAAAAGAACACATCTATACGCATATATTTAAAGTTGGCTCTGAACGTCAAACATAATTGGCAAAGTTTTTGGCAGTGTTGACACAACGCAGCGCTTCTAAGGAAATATCAACCCGCAAAATAAATATCATATGTCAATAAATAAACTATGTGAAAATGTAAATATTGCTCGGAGTGCCAATAGATGTGAAAACCAGACCAATGTTAATAATTTCATTCAATTTATAAATTCTAAGAAAAACACACTCATACCAAAGTTTTCACTTCAGTCGGCAGTGCTTGACTGCCTATTTATTTATTTTTTATTTTTTGTTGGGTAAAAAAAGCATACTTCTAATTTCTCACCCTTTATTCAAGGGTTGGATATATTAGCCTCATATACCTATTACAGAAATACAACATATAATACATATTATAGCCATACAAATACTAACAAATAGTGCAATAGCAGGGCTGACAGGCTGTCACATTAAAACAGATTTTTTTAGACGGAGAGAAAGATAGATCTGAGTATTTGTTTCAAATGCTAATGTTATAAATGCTTGTGTAATAAATAAAAAATATATTAAAATCTACATTTTTAATCACCCGAGAAAATTTTAAATGAATTAATTGAATTAGAAATCTACTACCCGACTGAGCTCAATTTCATAAGCAATTTCAATACTTGATATTTAATACATATATTTAATATAAAATACATATACATGCACCTGTAATTGGATATCTAACGAAGCCTCGGTTATTTATTATCTGAAATAGGATAGTTAATACATATCTTATTAATCAAATTAAATTAAATGAGACACAATTCAGACACACATCTCAGCAAACCAATTTTGATTTATTTCCAACATTCAAATTAAAATCTTTTCATTTTATAAATTCATTCAAATATTTATATATATATATATATATATATATATATATATATATATATATATATATATATATATATATATATATATATATATATATATATACAGTGCTGCTAAAAATGTACAAACCGGCTCAAACATATTTACCCTCTGCTGAGCAATTGTGTTGATAATATTTTTTGCCCTTTTGGCCGTTTCAGGAAGTTCATTTTTACTATCCCTTAAATTTTTGTCAACATAATAACTGAAATCATTTACACACTTTTTTGAATCAAAAATAATGTATCTACATTAAATCGAGAACTACTAAAGAATAATTTCATTGTATCCGAGATAAAACAAGATATCCAGGAAAAATTACACGAAATCCAAGCCGAAACAAATGATACAAACTGTGATGCAAATGTCAAGTGGGGTAAGATCAAGAAAGCAGTAATGCACAAAGCAAATGACAAACTTAATATCAGACAGGTAAAGAAAAAGCAAGAATGGATGACACCAGAAATACTCGGACTAACGTTTGCGGCGTGTGTCCAACACGCCGCAAACATAAAAACAACGATATTTCAAAATGCAAAAAAATACATGCACTGATTAGTAGAAGGATCAGAGAAGCAAAGGAGAAATACATGACGGATAGGTGCAATGAAATAGAAACACTTTCGATTAGGAAAACTACGATACATTCAACTTGCACAAGAAAGTCAAAGAGCTTACAGGACTTGGGAAAAAGAGGCAAGGTGGCCAATTGAAAGACAAAAATGGTAACATCATCCTGGAATCCAAACTGAAAATAAAGATATGGGAAGAGTATTTAAAACAACTTTTCAGATCCAACAGAGCGGAGGCTCAAGATATAAATATCGAAACACACGCATTAAAAATAACTAGAGAAGAGGTTAAATACGCAATTAAGAACGCGAAAAACGGCAAAGCAGTTGGACCAGATGAGGTTTTCACCGAAATCCTCAAATTAATCGAAGAAGACAACTTATAACAACTGATTGATCTATTCAACACGATATATATATATATATATATATATATATATATATATATATATATATATGATACGCAAAATACCTCGAGAATAGCTGAAATCGACATTGATAGTAATGCCGAAAAAACATAATGCGAAAGATTGTTCTGAATACAGGTATATAAGCCTCATTAGCCATATACTTAAAATCTTCTTGAAAATTATACACAAACGAATAGAAGTACAAAAGGAAGTGGCAACAAGCAATTCGGATTTACTAACGGTCTAGGAACTAGAGACTAGTGCTATTTGGAATAAATCTCCTATTACAAAAGATGTTTAGACATGAACAAAGACGTATTCATGTGCCTAGTTGACTACGAGAAAGCGTTCGATACAGTCAAACATGAACGACTAATCCAGATACTTAGAAGTAAAGGAATTGATGATTACGATGTCCGAATCATACAAAACTTATATTGGAACCAAAACGCGGTAATTAATATTGAAAATGAAACAACAGAAGATATTGAAATACAAAAAAGAGTAAGACAGGGGTGCGTGCTATCGCCCCTGTTATTTAACTTATACTCCGAAGCTATCTTCGAAGAAACATTAGAGGCTGAAACAGCTGGCATAACGATCAACGGCAAACCTATAAACAATATTCGATATGCCGACGACACCATAATGATTGCTGATAATATCACAGACCTACAACGAATCATAGAACGTTTAAACACCGTCAGCCAAAACTACGACTTAAAAATAAACAAAAAACGAAATTCATGATTGTCTCCAAAAGACCAATTATATAGTTTGAACGCTTGGATTTTATCCGCATCTTGTTTTTTGAGCGTCCATGCCTCCATTCCGTATAGAAGGGTTGTGAAGACATAACATCTTACGAGTCTGATTCTGATTTCCATGTTTAGGTCCTCTGTTGGTTACAAGATTTTTCATTTTCATGAATGCTGTTCTCGCCATCTCTATTCGGCACCTTATCTCTTGTGTTTGATTGTTATTTTCAATTATTATGGTTCCCAGGTATTTATAAGAGCTGACTTTTTCTATATTGATGTTGTTTATTCTTAAATTCGCTATAATTGTTCTTTTGGAAACAATCATGAATTTCGTGTTTTTGATGTTTATTTTTAAGTCGTAGTTTTGGCTGACGGTGTTTAAACGTTCTATGATTCGTTGTAGGTCTGTGATATTATCAGCAATCACTATGGTGTCGTCGGCATATCGAATATTGTTTATAGGTTTGCCGTTGATTGTTATGCCAGCTGTTACATCCTATAATGTTTCTTCGAAGATAGCTTCGGAGTATAAGCTAAAAAACAGGGGCGATAGCACACACGCACGATAGCATTTGTTTTGTGCATTACTGCTTTCCTGATCTTTCCCCACTTGACATTTGCACCACAGTTTGTATCATTTGTTTCGGCTTGGATTTCGTGTAGTTTTTCCTGGATATCTTTTATCTCGTATACAATGAAATTATTCTTTAGTAGTTCTCGATTTAATGTAGATACATTATTTTTCTTTTGGGTTCTTTTTAGTCTTATATTAAGCTTCGCCACTATAGGGTTGTGGTCTGATCCAACATCCGCACCCGGATTTGTTTTTGCAGAAAGAATTGAATTTCTGTAGCGTTTATTAATTAGTATATAATCGATTTGGTTTCTGATTATTTGATCTTCGCTGTGTTTGGGAGATGTCCATGTGTAGAGTCTGCGTTCGTGTAGTTTGAAGTATTAGCAATGATTAGTTGGTTAGTTTAACAGAATTCCAATGTCTAATCTTCGTAATCTATCTCCTCTGTCATTAGTTAGGCCCCGTACATATTGCCCTGTGCAATTATCAACACTTCTTTTGCCAACCTTCGCATTAAATTCACAGAGTATAATTGTTATATAGTGCTTTTTCGTTATTCTTAGCAAATCGTTCAAATCAGCGTAAAATTTTTCTGATTCGTCATCTGTCTTATCTGTTGATGGCGCCTATATTTGGATGATATTTACTGTACCTACCTGCCTGCGGTTCTAACTGCATGAGTATTATTCGTTCATTGTATTGTATGACGTTTGTAACGGATTTATTTGTTTCTTTGGTTACTAGGATAGCTACTCCATACAAGTTCTGTGGATCTTTTGTACCAGAGTAATACATTATACCGTTGTTGGTTACACATTGTCCACTTCCTGGCCATCTGACGTCTGCCACTCCTAAGATATCTATTTGTAATCTCTCCATTTCCATTACTACGTTATGCATATTGCCTGATTGGAACATGCTTCTCACATTCCATGTCGCTATTTTTCGTGTAGGTGTTAATTTTGGTATTTTAGCTAATTTCAATGCATTCCTCCCCGGAGATCCGATCGAATGAATATAAGCTCCGGAACATTTTGTATTGATTTTAGCCATTATGATATGTGTACTAGGGATGTCTCAGAGACTTTTAATGCGGTATCTTCCCGTTCCTTTCCGCATCTCCACGCCGTTGACCAGTTTGTCAGTTAATCCGCCTTTGGGAGTGATTTCTCACTCCCGGGGAAAGGAGTTGCCCCACCCCTGCCAGTTCATCCACCCGAAGCTGTTGGTTGGCGAGGGGGTGCTGTTTATACCGGCAGCAACTCGGTCGACAGAGCCTCGTTGGTTATCAGCAGGGTGCAGCATGAGCAGGTGAGGTTGTCAGTTGGGTCGGCATCGCCGTCACCCCTTGCACGCTAGCTGATGTTGGTATTATTATTCTCCTTTCTTAATCTCCTTATTGCCCTTTTTTCGGGGGAGCAAAATAAAAAATCTGGCACATGCCAGAATTTCATGGCCAACAACATTACACTAATAATTGCATTCAGTGCTATTATCAATCACTATGACAACACGATTGAGTTTGTCAACTTCATACCAAATAAATTTCAAAATGTCACATTTTGGCAATGCGAATGTTCAAAGTATAAATGCGCTAGTAAAAAAAATATCCCAGAAATACAACTCAGTCACAAATATATTTGGGGAATACTTATGGAATTTAGCTGCGAACGAGAATATGAATTAAATGAACATAGAAGCTTAGAAGAATTGCCGTTGATACTAAAAGATTGGGCGGTCAATATGAGAAAGAAAGAAGGAACCGAATTTAAAGAAGCAACGGTGCAGATAATGTGGAACGTTTCGTGAACTTTTGCAAGAAAAGTACTATAATGAATATTAGTAGTATTATATTAAATAATATTATGATTGACCCATTTAACAATATAGTATTTAAACCAGCCTGAGATGCCCGCGATGCAATCAGGAAAAAAATACAAGCAGATCCATGTAAACGTAAGTACAGTTCAGTATCGTTAAAGTTGTCTGAAGTTAACAAAATAATATTGCTATGGGATGAAAATACTCCTGAAGGTCTTATGCGTAAATGTTACCATATTGCTGCTGTAGAATTAGCGTGGCGAGGAGGAGAGGCAGTTGCTTGACTGGTGTTTCTATTTTATATCGAGAAAAATAACGATGACTCTCCAACAAATCGCATTGAATACAATCCGGTGTTCAGTAAAACGTGCCAAGGTGGTTTTTGGTTCTAAAAGCTGTACAAATAGTAAATGGTTGGTTTCCAATAGTGAAAGACAAAGCTGCCCTGTACATCTTTTTCATAAACTGATATCAAAAGGAAGCGACAATATTACCTCACCACGAATTCTTTTCATTTGTTCTTAAAACCAAATCGACACTGTAAAAATGAAACTGGCAAATGGTTCGATAATGTACCTGTTGGCAGAAATACAATAAATGGATGGACTAAATCTGCAGCTGAGGCAATTGGCTTGAATGTAAAGGACAAAAAGATAAATCAATCGAATAGATCAACTGCTGTTAGCAAATTGGCAAACAGTGGTGTAGAAGAAGAACAATTGCTGTAAATTACTGGTCATGGCAATCAAAATTCTATAAAAACATACTTAAATCTTGATCACACTACAACAAGATTATAAATATTATGCGCGGTAATTGATCTTCTATAGTAGAGAACAGCAACGAGTCTAATGCTAAGTTAAATTTTAATAATCATACTTTCACTAACTGTACTTTTAATAAATAAATAAATAAATGTTTCGTTGTGTTGAGTTATAAATTTTTTTGTCAAAAATTATTCCGCTGAATATCCCTCGGACATTGACAAATGCCTCATGATTTTATGACAAATTTCTTAAGCTCGTTGTTTCCGAAGGAACGATAAAAAACGATAAAATTACCTCGTCTATTATCAATATACTAGGGATATTTCTACTGAAAATCGAGCAGCGCAGATTGGTCCCAAAACTCGTCCTATTTTTAGCATTGCTATTCCTATGTCAATGGAAATATTTGAAAGTTATTGCTGACTTTTGTTTGATTGATGGAATATTGCATACATTTTGTCAATAAATATTTTGAAATGATTAATTTGCTTAATGTCTTTAATGGAATCATCCAAAGCAAGTTAGGAAAATCATTACGTATTCTTGTGCCTGCCCCTGATTTACATCCGAGCATAGCACTTGCTCCATTGAAACAAAACCCTACTATTTTTTTTCGTAAATGTTGTTTAGTCATTCCGAAAGAGATTCATGTTTTTAGTAAGGCATTGTAAATTGTTATAACATTTTGAGCTTCCAATTCTACCAAATAAATAACGTTGGACAAAAGTCGTTAGCTTCTACATTTAAAAATCTTACAAGGACTGATTTACTAGAAATCGTTGATGCCTCTTCTATGATTATTTACTTTTAAATTTCTCTTAACAATATTACAGAATAATTCACTTTTTAACTCTATTGAAATATGTTCAACGATTCGGGTTGTAGAATATCGTGAATGTAATTCGACACTTCGATTTATTCCATTTTTGATTTGAAGTTCAACTGCTTTTTCCATGTCAACAACTGGTCGATTTCTTTTTACCAAGCTATCATCATCATTGGTGTTCTGCTATGTGCAGATTCCATTCTGCGTCCTCCACTCAACTCTATTCATAGCCTTTCTCTTCTTATTCACGTATTCTTTTCCTTCTTACAGATCGTCTACCATTTTCACTCTTCTTCTACCTCTATTCCCTACACCCTCAACAGTTCCATCGATTACCTCTCTCAACAAACAACTCCCTCTCAACACATGCCCAGTCACAATCTCTTTCTTTTCAAAATAATCTCATATAAAGACTTTCCTTTCCTTGCAAAACCTGCTCATTTCTGATCTTGTCTGTCTATTCCTAGCATTTTTAACCAAGCTATACACCGTGTTAAATATTTTACACATTGAATTTATCATTTTCTTGTTCATTCCATCGATGATTGTAACAACAACATTATCTTCTGCATCATTTTGTATTTTAAAGGCAATTTGATGAACTTTTGAATTAAAGTGATCTTTCATTTTCTTCCTCTATGTTGCCAGAATTGACTATGCCAGAATAACAGGAAAAGAATAAAAACACGCGACGCGTATATTTTCTGGGCTCTAATTATCACGATAAGTAAAAGTGAATATCGTGATAATTAGAGCCCGAATTAGAACCATGATTAGTAATTTCTGAATAAAAAGCATTTACTACTTTTTATTCAAAAATTACTATTTACGGTAATATGTAATATCTTATAACCTTTCTGTATTCTGTATATTGTAGATTTACAACATTTATTTCCTCGCAGTTTTGTTTTTCTCTTGTATTCAACTAGAACCTATCTACTCTGGCACTATAACTGTCGAATTCGTAGTTTACTTAGCACGTCAACTGATAATGCGAGTGATTGCTAAATAATCTGCTCCGCATCGCTAGATAATGATCAATTTATTTTTAATTTTATCAGTTTAATTATTAATGAATTATAACCCTTCATTACAAATACATACAATAATCGTTTTTTCTGCACAAATTAATATAAATTTAGTAGAAGTAAGTTATTATAATTATATTTATGTGAAGTTTTAATTCAAAATGAATATTCGTACATTTTCCTATGAAGAATTAAGAAAAAAACTAATAAGATTTACCGCCGGATAACACATGTAGAATACTCAGATGATTCTAGTTTAGAAAATGCAGATGAATTACCTATTCGTCGTGAAAGAAACCATAGAGGTAACTAACTATTTTAACACAAGTTTAGACTAAAAGGTGATTTTTATAAAATGTTATGAAGAAAGTAAAAAACAATTACAGAAATAGCAGGTATTAATAAAAACATCGCTAAATATATAATTAGACGTTATAAGCAGGATGCATTTGAGATAGTGAGACGAAATCGTGGTTGAAAAAGGAATAGTAAATTATTTGATGAGATATTAAATTATGTGGAGTAAATTTTGGAAGAAAATCCATCGATTACTTTAAAAAAAATGAAATTGAATAAGTTTCAACCCCTACTGATAATTGAAAATTGAAAATAACATTGAAATTCTCTACAATTAGTCTGGATCGTTTAAACTCCAGGTCAACGCAAAAACTATGCAATTCTATTTTCACAAAATGCTCTACAAACACGGGAAAATTTTTCATTGAAGAATCTGTTTTCAATTACCATCTCCGGTGAAATTAAGCTCAAACGAAGATAAATAATCTAGACCAGTGGTGCGTAAATTACGGGTCACGACCCCCAGAGGGGTCGATAGAAAATATTTTTGGGTCGCCGAATTCATAAAAAATTTAAGGCATTTTGTGTTCAAGTATTGAGTAGCAGTAAATAGTGAAATATCAATATACAGATATTTAAAAAACATGAAATTTTCCAACATAATTTTCTCAAAAACTAATTTAGGGATTTGTGGAAATTTTGTAAAGATGTTGGTTCCGGAAAATTTACCAAATTTTCCTAAATTTTTAATATTTATTTCCCCGAACATTGCAGTTTTTTGTAAATTCCACTTGGAAAATCAAATTTATAAACATTGGAATTTTCAAACTTAATTTTGTCTAAAACTAATTTGGGCATTTCAAATTTTATGGAGATTTTAGTAGAACTGTTTCGGAATATTTTCCCAATATTTTAATATTTATTTCAACAAATACTGCAATTTTTTGTAAATTCCACTTTGAAAATCAAATTTGTAAACATTGCTATTTTTTAATCTATCTAGAAAGTCTATCTAGACCTGTCTGTCTAGTCCTTTCTGTCTAGTCCTGTTTATCTACTCCTGTCTAGCTAGTCCTGTCGGTCTAGACTTCTCAGTCTAGTCCTGTCTGTTTAGTCCTCTCTGCATAGCCATGTCTGTTTACACCTATCTACCTAGTATTGTCTGCCTATTCCCAGGGCCGGCGCGTCAAAATATGCCGCTTAAGGCGAATACTACTTTCGCCGCCCCCCACCCCACATATTAAAAAAAATAATAAACACATGATATATTTTATTTACTTAACAAATAAAATACAAATGTAATTCTAATAACAATATTTACAAAAAATAATATAGGTATAGACACTTTGACAGAATATATAACTTATACAAAAACAATAACGTAATATTTAACTTTAATAAAACAAAAAAATAAAAAAATTTACTCTTCTGGCTTTTTCATTTGCAAAATTATTAATGGTGTCGTCGTAGTTTATTTTCTATGGTATTTCATGTTTTATGGCTAATATAGATAAATTTATTAATCTTTGTTGTGCCATAGAAGATCGCAAATAATTTGTAATTATTTTTAATTTAGAGAACGAACGTTCTTCACTGGCAACGGTAATAGGTAAATATTCTTAAGCAAACAAAAATATTAGCAAAAGTTTCAGATAAATTATTTCTTTCTATATAATTCACCGCATCCAGCGGTGTCATACCTGTTGTTAATATATTTCGCACAATTTGTAATTCGTTAGAGAAATTTAAAGGTTCTAAAGGTTCAAATTCTGACAATTTTTAAGAATTTCGTCTGATTTTTATTGCGCTAACAAGGGAATATCATATAAAAAATGAAAAATTTGATTATAATTTTTCAATTGTATAAATCTTTCTCTAACAGAATTAGTACAAATATTTAAGAGTTAAACTAAAACTTCATAAATACTTCAACTTCAAATTTTTTTAGACATTTTCTATTGGTTTATCTGTTCCTTCGTAAATAAATAATTTGCTTTTACGTCTAATTCTAATTGAAAGACTACTTTCAAAATCTGCATTTACTTCCATTTTATTATCTATTTCTTTATCTGTACAAATTATTTGCTCAAAAATATTTCTACGAAATTCCATCAGAAACAAATTTACGATATTTAATATTTTAACCAGACTAAGAAAGGAACGAAAACGAAATAACGAAATTAACCGAAATATTTGAAAGAACGAAAACGAAAAAAAAATTTAAATTTACGATCATGATTGAAAACGAAATAAATAATTTCGGTTAGCGGTTTTATTTTTGAATCGTTTAAATATAAATTCCAAATTATAAATTTTGAAAACCACAGTATTTAAAACGTACATGCATTGCAACGACACTGTATAATTTGAAGGTGGAATAAAATAAAATTTATGTTATCTCCTAAAGATCAATAGTAAAGGCAAACATTGTTTATTATTAATATCTTTTTTACTGGTTCTTTGGAGCTCTTTATTTATTTAACTGGCTAATTATCTTATTATAATGCACGAATATGCAGTTTCCTTAAAATTTGAGGTTAATTCCTATAATCTGTCCGTCTAGTAGGTGGCAGAAAAGGCAACTGACGTCGCAGCTCAGTGGCGTTGCGCGGGAACACACTATAGATAAATAACGGTTATAACCCCAACATTTTTAAAAGTAGAAGTTTCACAAGTAGAAAATTTGTAATAATTTTAAAATGGAATTTTGTATTGTAAATTAATTTTGATAAAAAACCAACGGTCCTTGACACTTTGTCCTACATTGGACCGAGAGTTCGCGCTGCCGCGCGTATGTTGTCTTGATTTATCTTCCCGCTTCGCGGCGGACAACCTAATCTAACCAAGGTAAAACCAACGGTCCTTGTCACTTTGTCCTACATTGGACCGAGAGTTCGCGCTGCCGCGCGTATGTTGTCTTGATTTATCTTCCCGCTTCGCGGCGGACAACCTAATCTAACCAAGGTAAAACCACCAATAAAATCCACACGAGACATTGTACCGTAGCTGTTTGCATGCAAATTCAATACGACGCTTAAAATAATATATATGTTGCCATAGTTACAGTTTTTCATATAAAAGCAAAGAGGATCGGATCCTCTTTGATATAAACGGGCAAGAATAAACGTGGCGTTTTGTAGGAAATATATGATCTCTCACAATCTATGATTGTCTGTCTAGATATATTTTAATATATTTTATTACTCGTCACAAAATATATTCAACTTATTTTCACTACGCCTCTGTCTCCCATTGTAATGCGCATGTCCGAAATTGTAATGCGCATGCACCAAATTTATAAAAACCACACCAACGTCACTAAGTTTTTTCCGGACAGATTATAGGAATTAACCAAATTTGATATCGATGGTACTACCTTAATGTAAGGGAGATTTACTTCCAAATGGTCGCTAAATATGGTCCAAAGCATTTGTTACACAATTTAGTGACATTCTGTTGTCGGCATCGGTCCGTTTTTTTTTTCCTGTTTGTGTTTTTAAGATACTGTCCAAATTTTGTGAAGTTGTTATTATACATAGAATAAAAGGTAAACTTACGAAATAATAATATGTTTGATATCTGGTGTTGGTGGAGATTGTAATGAATTATACAGTGATTACGAATCAATAACTTTTAATTATTAAATGCACAACAAAACCGAATGAAAAACAAATACAAATACAAAATTAACACTGTTCGAGAAAGAAACTAAAAAACATATGATGATAAACTTAAAAAAGCGATGCTGCTAAAATTAATGTTTTTTCTCTGATCTTGTTTATAGAAACCGTTCTTTTTCTCTTTTTTTTGTTTTTAAGTCGCTAGTGACGCCCTTGATGTTAATAAAAAAAATACAAATTAGAGGCGCCGCGCCACTTCCAGAACTAAATATTAAATGTCCTTGGTTGCCTAACTCTTTTTCAACGTCTACCGTAATTTTTTTTCAAACATAATATAACTTTTTTTAAGCCGACTTAGGGGGAAGAAATAAAAATAATCCATTCCATTTTTTTTCTATGTGACTCAGTAACATATAAATAAACTTGCCAGGTTGAAGGCTGCGATAAAGGGAAATCATGCAGAGACAACATATACTGCAGCTCCGTCACGTGCACCCTCGTCCAATTCATCACCACCAGACAAAAATAGGCGCCTAAATATTCAAACCACTTTAGATGATGCTGTTATACAACGAAATACCAATTTTTCAGTCAACATTACTACTGATTTGTTGAAGGAAGCGTGTACAGAACTGGTAACAGCTAACGGGGTCATTCAGTAAATTAATGATTCGGGTTTTCGAATAATTTTGGATCCGATAATAAATGGTGAGGACAATAAAATTCATCTAAAAAAATATTTAAAAAGGATGTCATCGGAAGCTTCCAATTTAAAAGAAAAAATAAAGAAAGAATTGATAGGGAAATTATGAACTTTAAAAGTTCATGTCAAAAGTAGATTTGATAGAAGTATATTATGAATCAACGTTCAATTTGCCGGAAATAATAACTGTTTAGTTTTAAGCACTTTGGCGATGAGGGAATTGCAGGAAAGGCATGCTTCCTCATAGCTTTCAAAAATAATATAAGCGGTCTTGAAGGTTGAAGCAAGTCTTTTGTATAACAACAGGCAATGGGGAAAATATGCTCAAAGCGGTGGGTGTGTTAGGAGAGCAACAAAGCAATATTAGTGGCGTTATGAAGAAGATGATGCGAAATGAGGATGTGATAGTATTATATGTAGTAAAATTTGCAAAACCAGTTTTAATTGTTATTTAATTTCAGTTCACGAAAACGACATGTTTTGGATGAGAATGTAAATAATGTATACCCGAATTTATCGTTTTTTTAATCCCTGATTTTAACACATTCTGATAAAATCATATCTGGGCTAATAATATGCCGCCCTAAATATGTGGCGCCGTAAGGCGATCGCCTGTCCGACCAGGCGCACGTGCCGGCACTGCCTATTCCTATCTACATAGTCTTATTTATGTACCTAGTCCTATTTGCCTAATTCTCTCTGTCCAACAGGATTAGACAGACAGGACTCTGTCTAATCCTGTTCGTCTAGTCCTGTCTGTATAGTCTAGTCCTATTTGTCTATATGTATTTCATAATTGTATGTTATTATCGGCAAATACCAAACAAAAAGGTACCAAAAAAAACCAAAAAGGTGAGCTGTCAAAAATATTACTTTGTTTAAGTAAAACAAAAAAAAAGTAAAATTGGGTTTTTTTTTTTAAGTTTTGTAAAGAAAATATTTTTTTTTTAAGAAAAAATTCAATTTTTTTAAAGAAAACAAAAACCATATTGGCACATTTTTCGCCCCTTTCGTATGAAAAATGACAGAAATATCAAAACACACCAAAATGTCGAAATAAAAATAGTCCTGTCTACCAAGTCCTGTGTGTCTAATTCTGTCTGCCTGGTCCTGTCTGTCTAGTCCTATCCCTCTAGTCCTATTTGTCGAGTCCTGTCTGCCTAGTCCTTTCCGTCTAGTCTTGTCTATTTAGTCCTGTCTGACTAGTTCTGTTTGTCAAGTCCGGTCTATTTACTCCTGTGTGTCTAGTCCTGTCTGAGTAGTCCTGTCAGTCTAGTCCTATCTGTTTAGTCCTATCTGACTAGTCTTGTATGTCTAGTACTGCCTGTCCAATCTTGCCTGTATAGCTCTGTCTGTCTACTCCTGTCCGTCTAGTCCTGTCTGTCTAGTCTTGCCTGTTTAGTCTTGTCTGTCTATTCTTGTGTTTTCTTTCTTGTCTACTTCTAGTGCAGTTTAGTCTGTCCATTCTTATGTGTCTAAGATAAGAGTTTTAGTGAAAATCTAAAAGCAAACCTGTGAAATACTCAAACCAAAGTTTAGTATAACAAATTAGCACTAACCATGATGATGTCGCCGATGCTGACCTTGAAGTCAGGTCACATTCTCAACGACTTGAACATTTTCTTGCACTTCACATTTTCTTGACTTTCCTCAACTGTAACCGATCGGACCGGGAAAACTAACAAAAGTTCCTCCAAAAACTCCCAAAATCGAATTGTAACGGTCTGCGTTTAAGTTCTTGCAAAATTTCTCATAAATTTCTTAACTTTATTGCGAACTAAAGCAGACACGTTCGAAAAGAAAATTTCTGTCAAAAACCGCGCATGCGCACAAATTCATTCCCACCGAGAAATTGCTAATATCTATTAAATAATTTACAAATATTTATTTAAACATCATTAAATCATTTTTAATTATATTTTTTTAACTAATATGTTAATGCTCTAATTACTTACAAATATATAATTGTCTGCTTAAATTTTCTTCGCAAGTGAGTTCACGTCATTTTAAAATAAAATTGAGAGCTTGCTAAATCAAACAAATAATCTCGATTTTAAATAAAACATTGCTATTAATTTGATTTGATCTACGTTTTTTCATTAGAAAAATATCACAACAAATGCAAAAATAGGAGCCGGACAACTTAACAGCTGATGTTCTCTATCTCTGTTTGGCGCATGGGAGGGAAGAGCGCAAACATACTCCCATATGGTTTTGCTCTTGCTTTGTCGGCAAAACGACGTTTCTTTGGCATTATTAAAATTTCCAAACTCTTAATTGTATCACCAAATAATTGTTATCTATAATTAAATAAGTTCATTATAATTAATAAATATGTTTTTAGCAGTGAAATTACAAGAAATCTCTATTATTTGTCTGAAGAATGTTTCAGGAGTGAATTTGTGCGCATGCGCGTATGTCATTGTGTTTGCGTTGTGTCAGGGCTCGCATCAGTATGAAATAAGTTTGATTATTTCGCGATATTTTTACAAAAGTATTGAAAGAGACCGTTGTATTCCGATTTTGTGCGTTTTCTACGAGCATTTTGATAGTTTTCACGGTCGGATCGGCTGAAGTGGAGGAATGTTCGTAAAGTGTTTAAGTCGCTGAGAAAGTCACATGACAGGTATTCAAGGTTGACACTAGCGACTGTGTAAAGGTTAGTGGACATTTTTTGTACTAATATTCAAATGTTTGGGAATATTTTAATTATTATTATCGTCGATAATTAAAAATGATTTTCGATATATTTGATTTGATATATTTGATATATTCGATATATTTTGGAAAATTAAAAAAAAATTAAAAAATTATTTACAATAATTTAATATGTGTTATTCTTGGCAATATTTTAATTATTATTATTGTCGCTAATTAATAACAATTTTCTAAATATTTTTGGAAAAAATAAATTAACAAATAACAAAATAACAAACAATACAAATTTTATTTACAATTGATAGGGGTAAGCAGTACAGTGATGGGTCATTTTAGAAATCGAGCAATGAAAACAATAAATTGCATGCTTGTATAAAATTAATTTACGAATTATTATAGTGCTAGTAATTGTAAAAAACGTCACTTTTCTATTTAAATAATAATTCTAAACAAAAATTTAAAATTTTATAGAAAATAAGAAGATAAATATGTGATTCATCAAAAAACATTAGTTATTGATCATAAGAATGTAGTGATTGTCTAGTGGATATACAGTAATTAGTCAACGCTTTATAATAAATAAAAGTAATTTGAAAATATTAAAAACTATTATGAACTAGTGGACACTCCAGTGATGAACACTCCAGTGATCTAATAAAAGAAAAATATTTAATTATTGTTAAAAAAAAAAACCAATTCAAACATAAATTTATAATTAATGTTATGATTATTCATTTAATTGCCACCAATATTTTCTTGATCCTCAATCAACTCTATGATTTTTTCCGCCCGTTTTTTTTTTCTAAAGTTTTCCGTTTTTCTTTTTGTTTATCTTTTTCTTTTTGTTTTTTTTTCGAATTGGTAAAACCATATCCTATGTTATAGATAATCATACAAACTTAAAACAATCGGAACACAGCCTGAATATATAAATATATTCAACCTTTCCGGACTTATATAACAATTACTGAGTCTTTTTAGGACTACCAAAACAAATCTCATGTCAAATTTTCAATTATTTAATAGCTTTCAGTCCACCTTCATGACACTCAACAAAAACGATAAATATAACATTGTTTTTAATATGTCTTTCCATTAAGTTTGAAATTGCCGTAATCAATTTCATAAAGATTTTGTGCCCCACGAGGGGCTATTATGTTTTTCATTTTTGGACATACCATAAAATAAGTTTCATCACCATTGGAAACACGAGTCGGATCTTTTAATATGTTTAAATATTTAATTTTTGATAAATAATCATATATTTCACTCAACCACTTTTTAATATCACTCTCACTTACACAAGAGCTGGCTTTAGTTGCTCTTTCTGGAAATATTTCAATACTAATCGGATTCCTTTAAAGAAATACCACCCATTTCCTAGAACATTGTCACAAAAAGGATTTTTTATTTTACTGATCCAAAAACTCTTTGACAATAGCTTGTATTAGTTGGTCCTAATCTTTCTTCTATGAAATTCTCTTCGTTGACAATCAATTATCCAACGTACTAGGTCCTTTTCTGCATTGCATCCTAATACAGGAGACGGACCTGTAGTAGATTTGATGAATGCATTACTAAGTCTAAATTGAATTGTTGGTTTGGAATTACCATACTTTTTTGAAGCTGTGCATTGTGACATCCCATTTTAAAATGCATTAATAGCATCTTCAATTTGATTATCCGTATATTTTTTTATAAAACTGGTAAATAAGTGGCATATTTCACACGAGCTTTGTTTTGGTAGTCCTAAAAAGACAAAGTAATTTTTATAAAGCTCTGGAAAGGTTGAATATATTTATATATTCAGGCTGTGTTCCGATTGTTTTAAGATTGTACCTTTTCTTACGTTTGCCATTTTATGTATATTAACACTCGCGTATTTAACCTAGAAATAAATAAATTAGCATTTTTACTAACTACAATAACAAATACATAAATAAATTCAAGTAAAATAGATTTTTCATTTTTAATTGTTTTAAAATTGTGTACTGAATATTTTTCTTGTCCTCTTATTTGTAGGTTAAACACTCTAGGAATAACTGTCACAGTTTCTCTAACGTCAAAATACTAATTGGTCGGATGACCTATCACTATAAAAACTGTTTATCGTGCGATATTTATTGGCTTATCATATTTTTCACAGTCAGTACTTTATTTTTATCAAAAAACTTTTTATTTCGATAATTTAAACCTGTATTCATTTACAAATGTCAGAAATGAGCACAAAAATCATTTTTAAATCGTAAAAATATCTAGAAATAGTAAGGTTACTTTTTCTACATTTCTGTCTAAAATGACGTAAATAAAAGGACTGGTCATTTTATTAATTAAATACACCCATGAAACGTTAAGTTATAACAAAGTTATGGGTTGTATCCAATACAGAAAAGAATATAGAATTTTCTTCTGCTAATAAACAATTATGTCACCAAAAGATTGTCTTATAGTTATATAGTTTTCAAATTATGACCAATCACTACCTACTGACCAACAACTGTACTATTTACCCCTAGAATCATTTTATTAATAAACTTTTTCAACTTTTGCATTATTTCACGTCGTGAAAGACACTTAACACAAAGCTAAAAACAAAAAAGATAAAATAAGACAAGACCAAACAGAATCAGACGAAGTCTCATCGATTCTGTGACTTCGTTTTCTTTGCAAAAGAAAAGTGCCGTAGACCAGTGGTGCGCAAATTACGGGTCGCGATCCCCCAGAGAGGTCGATAGAGAATCTTTTTGTCTTTTAAATAGTGAAATGTCAATATAATGATTGAAAAAACATTGATATTTTCCTACATATTTTTTTCAAAAACTAATTTGGGGATTTGTTTCAAATTTTGTAGAGATATTAGCACTGTTTCGAATGTTTAACAAATTTTCACAAAATTTGAATATTTTTTTCAGAAAATATCGCAGTTTTTTGTAAATTCCATCTTGAAAATCAAATTTGTATACATTGAAATTTTCTTCATACTACATTGAAAACTTAATTTTCTCGAAAACTAATTTGGGGATTTGTTTCAAATTTTGTGAAGATGTCGAGATTGTTTTTGGAAAATTTCCCAATTTTCTAATATTTATTTCAGAAAATATTGCATTTTTTTGTAAATGCCACTTTGAAAATCAAATTTGTAAACATTGAAATTTTCAAACTTAATTTTCTCAAAAACTAATTTGGGGCATTTGTTTCAAATTTTGTGGAGATGCTGATAGAACTGTTCCGGAACATTTAGCAAATTTTCCCAATATTTTAATATTTATTTCAGCATATATTGCAGTTTTTTGTTTCTACCTTGAAAATCAAATTTGTAAACATTGAAATTTTCAAACTTACTTTTTTCAAGAACTAATTCGGGGATTTGTTAAGCTTTTGTTGAGATGTTGCTACATCAGTGGTCGCGATAAAATTTTACAGAGATGTTGGGTCGCAAATGAAAATAGTTTGCGCACCACTGCTCTAGACCAGCGTTTCCCAAACTTTTTTCTTCGTGACCCGGTTATTTTAATATTTTTCCTTCTTGACCCAGTACCTACAAATTTGTATGAGATATTGTTAAAATGAAAGAAGATAAACAATTGCTCATTTTATTAATGGTAAAACGAACGTAGCTCTAACAAAAATTGCACGCAAACAATGCATTACAAAAACTATATTTATAAATGCATTTAGAAAAAAAAAAAAATAATGTGAAGAGTGTTGTCCATCGACTAAATATTTTAGGTGTGCAGAAAAGGATGACAATTGTATTCTTGAATCTGGTTCTACGTCTAATCGATTTCTGAATTCATTTTTAAGGAAAACCAATGTCGAAAAGCCTACTTCACAGTTGTATGTCGTCACAAAAGGCATTAGAAATGTTATTGCTTTTAGTGCCAATACTGGATATTTCTGCTGACAGGAAAGCCAAAAATCCAACGAAGGCATTCTATTGAAATTATCTTTCAGCGTTGTTGTAGCCGAAAAATTACAAAGAATAATGAATAAGTACTAGTTTTTTCAAATCAAAATAATTTAAGTTTGTGTTCTCTCACAAGTCGCAGCATTGTGGGACATTATTTCTTTTTAATAGTTTCTTCCAAGAACACTGATATATTCCCAGAAACTATAATGTATTTTTGCACTGAATCAAAATTATTCAATTATGTACATTTATTTTTATTTATTTATAAGTATTTTAAATTTTCGTGAAAGTAAATAAACTAGTTTCTTTGCGACCCGGTATTATTTTTCCGTGGCCCGGTACCGGGTCGCGACCCGGCATTTGGGAAACTCTGCTCTAGACCATGTATGTAATGTATGTAAGGCCCATGAGGCAGAAGTGTTTCATCCATCGCAGCCATGTTTAATTTTGAAATAATTTCTAATTCATCAGTAAATTCAATTATTTTTTACATTTCTTGATGGATTATTTTGTAAAATGACTTAAAGTTATATCGTAATAGCCTGGCTGGTTCTGGACAACGCCAAAATCCATAATACTCGGATAGTGATTCGTGATAAAATAAATCAAACAAGCCATAGAATATTTTTTCTTCCACAATATTTACCCTTGTTAAATCCCATTGAAAAGGTTTCTTCAAAAGTAAAATTAGCTGCAGGAAACATGCCGGAGGCATCTCAAAATAATCCAAATTTCGTTAACATTATTGAAAAATCTCAATGAAAATTATTGGCTGTAGAAGGACAACCAGTATATTAACATTATTTTTATATTTTTTTCATTCAAATTGTTTATTATTGATTTTCTAATATATATATATATATATATATATATATATATATATATATATATATATATATTTAAGAAAAGTTTAATTTCATTTTAAAAAAGGTTAATTTGAATTTAAAAATCTTATATTTAGTGCCAAGAAACTGGGAGCAAGACTGGCGGTTAGTAAATAACATACAAATATCTGTTTTATAATTGAATATTCCGCGTGATATTAACAAAGGAAGTGTTTCAATATGAGATTTGTTTTGTAATTTAAAAAGGCTTAATAATATTATAGAGCTACGCAAAGGTTGAATATATTGATATATTCAGGCTATATCTAGCCTTTAATAGGTTTATTTGAATTTTAGAAGTTTTAATTTGAAATTAAAAAATATAAATTTAAAATTGAAAAGGATTAACTTTGAAGTTAAAAACCTATATAACGACCAAATTCCTATCGTTTATGTATTGTATTAAAACGTTTATTATTTCGACATTTCATTTAGGCGTTACTAATATTAACAAATATTGGACCTCGAACATATCAATTAACCAATGTCGACATAGTATAAAAAATTCTGTACAATGTTAATATCGGTAAATTTTGCTCGTAAATTACATTACAAATGTTATCACATTAAATAATCAAAATATTAATAAATAAATGTTATACAAATATGTTATATAATATAAAAAATATTATGTTATATCAGTTATACAGGTTCCCAACCTGGGGTACATATACCCTTGGTGGTACATTACGTTGCTGCAGGGGGTACAATAGAAATTTCAAGAAATTCCTCATGTAGAGCGTAATTTTTCAAAATGATAACATTCAGTAACATTTCTCAATGATAACATTCAACGCGCCTCTCAATTCGTTTGTATACGGCGCGATGGATCAAAACCTAATGTTTTGATTGTGGTTATGAAAATGTGTGCTTACGTATAAATTTTCACTGTCAATAACTTTTAAATCAATTACGAGATAAGTTGTAAGTTTCAGTACAAACTTGAAATTTATAAATATATAAATTATAAATAACAGTTGCGACGTAATAACAGTTACATGTAAGCAATGCATTTTCTTCCAGCAGTGTGGTGATATAATTACTGAAATATATGGATTTTTTTTGGAAAAATACTTGAAATTATCTAACATGCAAATAACTAAAAATTACATACAATTTTACATGAAATAAATAAATAGAAGCCTATAATTCTTGAATATAAAAATTCTTCAAAATTGTTATATATTTTTTTAAGTACTTGTCTAATGTCAAAAACCACGCTTCGCCACTGATAAATAAGTAACTATCATAACGTTTTATAACGTCATATTTAATTTTATTCCTTCCTAATCTATAATAATGGACAAATAGTTAATACATTATAAGAGGAAACTAACAGATAACTCTGACACTCCTAGTAGCAGCAGTATCAAGCCACATCCTCAAGAAGTTTCTGAAAAATTAAAGACAAAAGAAAATACAACGACGAGTATTTGGCGTATGGATTTACTTGGTGTGTAGAGGAAATTGAGCCCAAACCACACTGTGTTGTGTGTTATGAAACATTTTCGAACAATTCGATGAAAGACAAGCCTATTGATTTTTCTGAAAGACAGCGAAGTGAGTTGAAAAATATCAAATCGTCAGTTCAATATTTTACTACAACTAACAAACAAGCTCTAGAAGCATTATATTTGGTTAGTCTGAGAATTGCTCAAACTGGCAAACGTCACACTATTGGTGAAACTTTAATACAAAAGAAGAAGCAAAAGATTTAGTAACACCAATTCTTGGCCAAGCAGCAGCAACAAAACGATGTTGTTTCTCGAGGAATTGGTGAAATGGCAGTTCAGGTAAAAGAAAAACTAATTCAGAATATAAAACAAAGCCGATTTTTGCAATTCAAATAGATGAAAGTACGGACTTAACCAATTCTGAGCAGTGGCTCATATAAGATTTAAAAAAAAACAAGATATACATGAAGAATTTTTATCCAGTGAATTGCTTCCAAATAATACCACTGAAAATGAAATTTTCAAGAAACTTAAAGAATTTATGGCTCAACATGATATCAATTGAAAAATTTATGCGTGGGCATATGTTCTGATGGAACACGTGCAATGGTAGGTTATCGCAATGGAGGGCTTCGTGCTAAAATTAAAGAAGTTGCTCCAGGCGTAAAGTTTACACATTGTACACATACAACAATCGGTAAAGATAGTTAATGTTATTAAATCCAGAGCTCTTAATTCAAGACTTCTTATTAGTTTGTGTAATCAAATGGGTATCGACCACAATATGCTTCTTCTACATACAGAAGTTAGATGGTTGACGAGAGGAAAAGTTCTAACTCAACTTTTTGAGATTCGTTCAGAAGTGCAGATCATCCTATCAGAATACAAACTGGAACTCTCTCATTGGTTTAGTGATGAACTTTGTTTGGCACGATTAGCATATTTGGCTGATATTTTTGGACGATGAATTCCAGTTTACAAGGCCAAAATCTAACACCTTTTACTATATCGGACAAAATAAAGGCAGCACTAAACAGCACTATCACTAAACTGGAATTTATAATCAAGGATATAAGAAAAAATATGTTTGCGGCATTACCTACATTAAAAGACTTTATTTCCCAAAAATGAACTAACAATAAATAAAATACTGATTAAAACATTGAAAAACATTCCGATCATACTTTCCTGAAAATTTAGACAGTGAAAGCTGGATAAGAGATCCGTTTTCATCTGTTTGGGAAATCGTTAGACTTCCGTCACATGAAATTTCAATTAATTAAATTTCATGTGACGGAAGTCTAAAAAATGGATTTAAAAAAGACAGCTTGTGTAATTTTTGGTTAAAGAGAAGAAGACCAAGTTTTAAAATTTTGAAAGCTCTTTAATACATCATATTTGTGTGAAACTGGGTTTTCCATGTTGAATAATAAAAATAAGTACAGGAACTTACGTTTGAAGTTAACGAAGGTAAACCCCGATATATCAAAGATTATTTCAACAAAACAAGCCCAACCATCACATTAGTAGGAGTATTACTTATTAATAGTACTTGTTAATAATAAATGTTAATATGTACTTCTTACCTAATTATTATTTTTTGTATTATGTATTATAAATTATAATAAAACATAGTTTTATTATAAGATTTTTTTGTCTAAAAATACTAAAAACTTTATTTCCGTTACCTCTAAAAAAGGGGAGGGGTACAGATTTTTTAGCAGTTTATTTTGGGGGGTACAATTTTTCAAAAGGTTGGGAACCAATGTGTTATATAATATAAATGTTATCACTAGAGTTCGAGTTAAACTAAAGTTTCTAGTTTTTTAGAATTGTACTACTAATATCTTAAAAACTTTAATTATTTTCCTCTTATATACCTTAAAAATCAAAAAAGTAGTTTATGATACAAGTGTGTGAAGAATAAATTTGAATAATGAAGATCTTTGCATGAATTTCGAAGATTAAATATACATAAATATTTTGTTTAATCGGATGAAGTACACAAAAGCCTATCATACACGTGTAACATACATTATTTTATCTACGAAGCATGTTAAAATTCTGTTAAAATAATAGTTTCTTGCCGATAATATTGAAAAATTGTAATTTTGAAAGACAAAATACTTCAGATCACTGACAGAATAAGGTTACACAATAACGATCAGCATCTCCGTGGAAAAAAATGCTAACTAGTAAAAACGCACAGTGACGGTAACACTATTTGGTCGTTGTGGATATAATTTAGGTAAACCTAGATTTAATCTAGATTAGGTTGTGGTTACTTTAAATTATATTAGAGCCAGGTAAAGCCAGACTGAGAGGGCCGAGACTTCTTGATTCAAAATTTGAAAAATTAATGCAATTAATATACGTCAGACAATTTTTCTGTTTAGTGGCACGAACGAGGTGTTGCTATAGTAACAACAAACAGAAATCGTTTAATAATGAAACTCTATTTGGCTTACATTGGACTTTTACGCATCATTAATTACATTGGATTTTTACGCACGTTTTCAATGGACATTTATGCTCGTTTACAAACGATTATAATAATCGCATCCTTCAGTCGTGTGAAGTTGGCCCCAGAATTTTTGAAAAATTGAAATTTTTTTAGAGTTCTGGCAAGGTTTTGAATAGTTTAGAGTTCTTTCTTGAAAATTGCAATAGTTCCGGTGAATTTCGAGCAGAAATCGAGAAAAACAATTTGGGGGCCAACTTCACGCAGCCCCTCTTTTTCAGGAAAAAGAGTTCTGATGTAATATTCCAGTTCTTTATATAGAGTTCTCAATCGATAATGCATATAGTTCTACTTTTTTTTTTATTTAATTTTGTAATTTTTGAAAAATTAAAAAAAATCTTATAACGGTTTTCGATTGTACTAAGGTAGATAAAAAAAATGCTTATTAGACATTTTTGTAAAATCAATATTTATAAATTTATTTATAAAAAACTTTCGACGAAGATAAAAAAAAATACAACAGTTCGGATTAGAGTTTTCAGTAGCCCCCTGAGAGTTCTAAACAAATATCCAATACAATTTCTTTGTCAAACCACTATTAAAGGAGTTATAAGCAAAAACGAGGAAATTACAGAATTCAAAAAAAAAAATTCCGTAAGATCTGTTAAGAGTTCTGGGTAGCCCCTCGAGAGTTGTGAACAAATCTTTTTTATAATTACCACGTCTGACCAATATTAAAGAAGTTATAAACAACATATGCGGCACTTAGATTAAAAAATTGAAAAAAAAATGTTTTTCATAAGTTTTGATAAGAGTTTCGAGTAGCCCCCGGAGAGTTTTGAACAAATAACCAATACAATTTCTTTGTCAAACCAATATTAAAGAAGTTATAAGCAAAAACGAGGCGTAAAATTTAAAAAAATTACAGAATTGCAAAAAAAAATGTTTTTCATGAGTTTTGATATGAGTTCTGAGTAGCCCCGGAGGGTTCTGAACAAATAACCTATACAATTTCTGTTCCAAACCAATATTAAAGTAGTTATAAGCAAAAGCGAGGCGCTAATTTTTTGAAAATTTCAGATTTTTCAATTTTTTTTTTCTTCAAATTTTTTTTTCCATGAGTTCTGTTAAGAGTTCTGGGTTGCCCTCGAGAGTTCTGAACAAATCTCTTTTATAACTTTCGAATTCTGAAATTTTCAAATTTTAGGGCCTCGCTTTTGCTTATAACTACTTTAATATTGGTTTGACACAGAAATTGTATAGGTTATTTGTTCAGAACTCTCCGGCGGCTACTCAGAACTCATATCAAAACTCATGAAAAACATTTTTTTTGGGGATTCTGTAATTTTTAAAAATTTTGCGCCTCGTTTTTGCTTATAACTTCTGTAATATTGGTCGGACATGGAAATTATAAAAGAGATTTGTTCAGAACTCTCTAGGGGCTACCCAGAACTCTTAACAGAACTCATGGAAAACATTTTTTTTTTCGAATTCTGTAATTTAAAAAAATTTAGCGCCTAGTTTTTGCTTATAACTTCTTTAATATTGGTTTGACAAAGAAATTGTATTGGTTATTTGTTCAGATCTCTCTGGGGGCTACTCAGAACTCTTATCAAAACTCATGAAAACAATTTTTTTTTAAATTTTTTAATGTTCAAAAAACTTAGCGCCGCATATTTTGTTTATAACTTCTTTAATATTGGTCGGACGTGGTAATTGTAAAAGAGATTTGTTGAGAACTCTCGAGGGGTTACCCAGAACTCTTAACAGAACTTACGGAAAAATATATATTTTTTTGAATTCTGTGATTTTCAAAAATTTAGCACCTCATTTTTGCTTATAACTTCTTTAATATTGGTTTGACAAAGAAATTGTATTGGTTATTTGTTTAGAACTATCCGGGGGCTACTCAGAACTCTTATCAGAACTCCTGTATTTTTTTTTTATCTTCGTCGAAAGTTTTTTATAAATAAATTTATAAATATTGATTTTACAAAAATGTCTAATAAGCATTTTTTGTTTATCTGCCTTAGTACAATCGAAAAACCTTATCAGATTGTTTTTTAATTTTTCAAAAATTACAAAATTTTGAAAAAAAAAAAAACTATGCATTATCGATTGAGAACTCTAGAACTCTATATAAAGAACTGGAATATTACATCAGAACTCTTTTTCCTGAAAAAGAGGGGGGTGCGTGAAGTTGGCCCCCAAAATTATTTGTCTCGATTTCTGCCCGAAATTCCCCGGAACTATTGCAATTTTCTTACAAGAACTCTAGAACTATTCGAAATCTTGCCAGAACTCTAAAAAAATTTAAATTTTTCAAAAATTCGGGGGCCAACTTCACACGACTGCATTCTTCACATACAATAGTTAACTTATTAATGTGTTCATTTTAGTGTGCGAGAAAATAAAATATTGTTTAAAACATCATGAGTAGTAGTTCCACTTTTTATTGCAAATTAAATTACATCAAAAGAAAAATAAATTAATTCGATCTTCTTACAATATAAACTAAATTTTATTGTAATATATTACATGTTCATTACCTACCGACGCGTAACTAATATTGACACACAAATAATGTTGAGATAATAACAAATATTGACATATTTACTAATATTGACATATTATCTCATATTGACATACTAACTAATATTGACAACCCACTTACTCTAGACACATACAACTGAAACAACTAGAATTTGATTTAACTGGGTAATTTTCCATTAGTAATTCAAAGTAATTTATAGTAGTAGTTGTAACATATATCTAATTAACAGCAATTTCTATACAGATTTCTGGAATTAAAATTTAGGACTATTATACAAGCGAAAGATTGGGCCAGCACTTTGTCGGCCTTTTTTAATTATAAATTGGATAGGTTTACAAACGACTTGTAAGAACGGATATTATTAATTTAATTTCTACGTATACTTATTAATGTACCATAATTGAGGATCAGAAGCAGATTGTTAAATCAATTATTTAAGGAAATATATTTTTTATTTAGTTCATACATATAATTAGCGAATTTTAAATCTGATACATATTTTGTATAAATTGACGTTATATAATATATGAAGTCTATTTTCTAATTTCGATTTTTTTTTTTCAAAATAAATATCAAGCTTGATTATATCTTAAAGTTATATAATTTATTGAATTTCCTTTCAATGAAAACATCTATTAATAGGTTTTATTCCTTCTATTTACTTTTATTTTTTAATTTAAATATATAAGAAAAACTAAAACAAACCTAAAATATGGAAACAAAGTGTGTATTTTTTTGCAAATATACGAACAATTCAAATTGTGATATAACATTATATCCTTAATAACAATTTTAAATTTATGAATATATATTTTTTAATTATTTACCTTATTTACATAATTCAATGTTTCCTAATACATCCTCGTAATTTTTACGGTGGCGCGGTTCGCATCAATTAAAATTGATGAATTTGAAAGGTTTGTAGAGTAGGACTATATGTAGTAGAGGAACAAGATTGGTATAAAAGCCACTAGAATTCAAATATAAAGTACAGTCTAAGTGTCCTGTCTCAGGAGTTTAAACGTTAATTATGAAAGTTTTTGTAAGTAAATAGATAATTGTGATGTAAATTTATAATAACAAATATGTTTGTTAGGTTGTATTAGCTAGCGCTTTGGCTTTGGCCTCAGCCTATAAAGGACCTGAACATCACGCTGTTATTGGTAAAGATGGAGTTCCAGTTGATACTGCTGAAGTGCAACATGCTAGGGCTGCCCATTTGGCGCAAGTAGCTGCTGCTGAATCAGATAAGTCTTACCATCATTCAAAATCTGCAATAATTAGCCATCATTCAGAATATACTGGACCTCTTTATCATGGACCAGAACATATCCCAATTCTTGACAAGCATGGAGTGCCAATTGAAACACCTGAAGTTCAACATGCTAAGGCAGCCCATTTAGCCCAAGTTGCGACTGCTAAAACTCACAAATATGAAGGTGCGGCTGCTGTTGCTCACGTTGAACATAAAATTCCAACTTACCATGGTCCACAACATATTGCAGTAATTGGTAAAGATGGGGTTCCAGTAGATACTGCCGATGTGCAACATGCTAGAGCTGCTCATCTTGCTACTCATGCTTCGCAAAAACATCATTAATTAAAGTAGACTGTCATCCAGATTTAAGTGTTTATAGCTGGATTATTCTCAACTTTAAAAACACAACATAATTATAATTCATTAATAATAATATAAATTCAATTTAACTCTCTTTATTCAAAAAAATCCTTTGGTCAATTTTTCATTCCCATATACGATAAATATGAAAGCTTTCGTAAATTTTGTATGTGGGTTCATAATGTCCATTTTTCAATGATATCTTATGAGAAATAAATTAATCCGACTCCTAGGTTAAAAACCAAAGCACTTGGAAAACTTGCAGTAAGGTGAAGATTTTCTCTACAGTACAAGTCTTGCAATTTTTTACGCTTCAAATTGGACATGCTTTCTTTTTTTTATGTTCTTCGTTTTCTTGGAGATATTTTTCAAGTACAACTTCTTTAGGAGCAATTTGGGAGTACCTCAGATCTTATTGATGGAAATAAGGTTAGGCTACGTCATATCTACATAGATGTCGCTCACATTTCTCAACACTGGAAAAGTGAAGTAAGAAACCTAAGGCGAGATTTGAGATTAACTCAATAACCTTCTTGTTATGAAAGTAATGTTAAATAAAGCCTATATTCTGCTTATGGAATCCGTTTTTCACAGTTTTAAATTTAGTAGAAATAGATCAATTAAAAATATAAAAGTGTTTTTTCATAAATTTGAATTTTCGAAACAAAATTAAATCTTCTTTTTGGCGCGGCTTGAGAGTATTTTTTGTTTTCGCATCCAATGTGGGCCAAGGGCTGTAAGCCCCAAAAACACTGCGGCCTTGTGGCCTATTGTACTTCCCCTCGATGTTCTGTTCATGCGAATAGATCCAGCCTCTGTGTTAGTTATAGGAGTCTATGCGCCCTATTTTTCACATCTGATTTGCTGTAATGCTAAGCTCGTGTCTCCTACGTGCAATTGCTTCACAATGGAAGATTATATGAGAGGCAGTTTCTTACTCTTCATAGCATAGTCTGCACAGTGGTTTATCTTTCCATCTCCCATTTTGTGCAGATGTTCTCGTAGAGGGCATGGGCCTCTATGTAGGCCGGCCACAATTGTTATCTGCTTCCTTTTCAGTTGCAGGAGTTCAGCAGTTAAGGAGACCCTTGGATTTTTTAGCATTTGTTTGGTATGTTTCTGTCCATTTTTTTTTATCACACTGTAGCCAGTGCTTAGTAGCTACCCATTTACAGATTATATTACGGGTTATGGTTTCGGTAATGTTGGAGTCTTTGATAGCACTGATGTTTGCTTTGTTAGCACCATCCTTTGCTATCTTCTCCGCCATTTCGTCTCCTACCAGTCCTCTGTGGCTCGGTACGCAAGCAAGTGTGACCTTGTTGTGTCTTGCCAGAGCCTTGAGGTTCTGGAGGCAGTTACAAGTTGTTTTAGATTTGTTCTAATGTCACTTTAAGGCATTTATAGCAGCCTGATTTCCGTGAAAATGCGGATGTTATCCGTATGTTGGAATCCCGTGGTATGTGATTCCAGGGGCTCAGATAAGCGGTGCCTTAGGAACGGTCCGTAGATTCTTGCGCCAGTTTCACTGTCATTTTAGGAGTAGTATGTTTACCAGTCCAGTCCCCCTTGATACGTGATTGGTTTCTCACCTTCTATCCAACGTAGTTGTGTTTTGAAGGGCAGATCGAATGATAGCCTTTTCGGCATTGAGTCTCCCCCAATATTGAGATATGGCTTTGATATATTACATTCGTTATCGTGGTATGCCCTGTTCTCGCCAGAACCTCCCAAGTGCCATAACACCTGCATCTGAAGGCTCCCATTCTTGCCTCACCCATGATTAAAATATCTAGGGGAGGCAGGCCTATCATAACTTCCAGAACTGCAGTTGGTGTCGTTTTCAACGATCCAGTAATTGCCAAGCATGCCAGTTCTTGGACTTTTGATAGTTCCTTCATGGCCTGTTTTTGCTTCAGTTTGGTCCACCATACCGTGGAACCATATATTAAAATGAGTCTAACTACAGTAGTATACCATGCTCGGCTTTAGGCCCCATGACTTGCCTCCCCAGTGTTCTTCTTGTCATCATTAATGCCATTTTGCACCTATTGGTGGCTTTTTTAAGGTGTTGATTCCAAGTCAGTTTAGTATCCGGGATTATACCTAAATACTTGACTTCCTCACTTACCTTTAGACGCTCCACCTTTAGAGTTGAGAGTAACTGAGATCCTTTTTCTGAAGGAAATAACGTTCAATAAAGTCTATAGGCTTCTTAGGGGATTTCCGCTATTTAATATTCAATTCAGCAATGAAAACTTGCTTCATTCAGCTACTGGATTTGGTACAACAATAGTTTTTTCAATAAATTTAACAAATTTTCAGGGTTTATGTTTATCATATTAGTTATTATAAACCTCTAGTTTTATATCTAATTTATGATAAAATTTGAATTAACTTATTTGAGATATTTTATATAAATATGGTTTTTCATTATTCACTGTAAATTGTATTATCACGAAATTTTAGGTTTATTATTTCTCGTAATATGTGCAACAACCTTCAAAAAAGTTTACCTTCAACCGCCCGTAAAGGTTAAACACTTCTTTGTTGCTCGTCCGGTTCTTCGCACTGCTATATTCTCTAGTTCTTCAATATCCAGCTTAATGTTGCGTTCTTATACCACCTACTCTGCCTCCGCTTCATCAAATTGCAAAAGCATGTACTTGGGAATTACATACTTATTGATTCAATCGTTTTAGAAGTGTTTTTGTATTAGGAATCAAGATTATAACGTCCTCAGAAGACCCTTTATTTCAGATACCGTTTCATTCTGGTAAGAAACACCCCAGTTATCTACTCCCAGAACGATTGCGTGGTCAACACATTATCTTCTATTAATTCTCCACGTAATGTTGAGTTCGTGATTATTAACGATTTTCAGTAGTAAACTAATAGAGGTTTTGTCTCTTTTATTGGCTTGCATCCTGGCAATGTTATTTTCTCCATAAAGATAAATATTCTTTCAGGCATTTTCTTTCCCAAGAAAACAAAATTTCATAAAATTGAAAACTTTTATCTATACACTGGATAAGGTTCAGTGCAAGTTTAAGGGAAAAATAATATTAAGGAATAAAAACATTGGATTACGGTTTGTATTTCAAGTATGTAAATGTGATATGAAATAAAATCTTGTCTCGAAGTTTGTTGAACGACTCGTTGAAGTTGTTCGGAAGTCGAGGTTCCATTGTGCAAAAATTGTAATTATTCTAAACGAAATCTAAACAATTACAGGCACTGTTATAATGCGCTTATATTCGTGGTAGGCAAACTAACCCTCTTATCGTTAACTTGTGAAGCGTAGTCTGGCGATTCGCCTACGACGAACTCTATTAGTAATTACTAAAGGGCAGATTATATGCACCCAAAAATATATATGCATCGATTTTTGAGGAAATATCCACTCAATTCGACCACATGCAGTACAATATGCAAAACTTTGACAGAAATTGGTGAAGAAAAGGTAGAAATAATTGAGGCCATCTAATATTTTTATTCACAGAAAATTTTCTTAATTCTAATTAACAATTATTAACAAAACAAAAATATAGGTACTATTTTATTCAATCTATATCTAAACTTGACCACTAGTCAATTCACAAACTATACCGTTTTGTTTTACAATATGTTTCTGTAACAATGGATAAACAAATGTTCAAAATTTTCTAACAATTTTTGTCTCCTGTCTGAAAACATATGATTATAAATTGAAAAATTTCGTTCAACATCTACAGAAATAATTGGCGTATTTTTCATTTTTATAATTATTGCTAAATCAAAATTAAAATTCATATTCTCAACTATTTGGCGTTTTAAGATTTTGTTAATACTTTTTAATTTTAAAAATCCCTCAATTTATTTTATTACCGCTTTCAATTTTTTGGTGTATAGATTCACCTACTTACTGTACCTTTAGCTTTTTTAAAGGATTTCTTCTAGAATTTCAAATTATCAAATAAAATTCTTTTATAATTTCAATTGATTCTGATAGAGGCAAACCTTCTGTTTCCAGTCTGCGAATAGAGTTTGAGACGAAGAAATAGTTTGCCTTAATAAATGCAAGGTGCTGGGGCAAATCCGTACTTTTAACATTTTTTTCTCGATTCTCCAAAGCGGCGCAGGAATCACTGATTCACAATCATAAGAATTATAGCTTTAATACCTGCAAAATTATCGGCATAAAAATTTGCTGCTTCTAACCAGGTACCCCATCTGGTAATTATAGGTTCAGTAGGCAATTGAACATTCGGAAGTCGCTCCTTATAAAATTGGACTCTCAAAAGGGATTTTTTACTCTTAAAGGATACAAATATTTTTTAACATTACTAATTAAATCGTTAACAACGAAAAATTGATTCCTAATATCTTCTGCTACACGAGTTAGACAGTGAGCTTAACAGGTTGTGTGAATAATGTTACATTTTTTTTTTTTAACTGCTTTTATCATGTAGGGTTGCAGCCAGCGCCTAGCAACATAAGTAATTTTTTTTCACAGGGAAAAAGAAATTTGATAAATCTTCTTGTACAACTCGGGTAATTGTTAATTGATTAGTTTTTTCAAGTTTTTTCGATGAAACTGAATACGATTTTCCAAAATGGTCTTCATGAAAAATTCCTATTAACAAATTGGCAATATAAAGGCCACATTTGTCGGTACTTTCATCTACGATTAAATAAACAAAATTATTGCCGAGTAGTTGTCCAATTTCCAACATTTCTTGAATATAATAAGAATTTACATATTTTTTTCTTACGGTACTCTCGTCAGATATATTATGTTAACATTTTTGGAAAATGATTTTAAATTACCATTATTTAACTTTTTCAATGGTATGTTAGGTTAGGTTATGCAATAGTAATTTTGTGGGTGGTCGGTATGTATTTCCAGAAATAAAAGATAATAATGACTTGAATATGCAAGAATATGCAGCTTTTGATGAAATATGAATGAGCATGCCCAAATATGCAATATATGCAATTACTAATTAGCGTTAATTACCTCAATCAATGTATATATATATATATATATATATATATATATATATATATATATATATACATATATATATATATATATATATATATATATATATATATATATATATATATATATATATATATATATATATATTATATCTTTTTATTTCCATAGTTTGGATTGTACGAATAAATAAACCAAATTAGTGTCTCTATAAATAAGAGTTTGATTATTAACTTATTTTACTATTTATAATATATAAAAATTACTTATAAATAAGAGAACCGACAATTAAGATAAATTATTCGTCTCTCTTTCAGAACTTCTATCAAACTGTCGACAACTTTCGATATTGATTAATTTTTCTTTATATTTAACAAAACATAGCCGTTGTCATAGAAGCGCGCGCGGAGCCTACTAAGCGCGCTATAATTTTAAAGAGAGTATATCCTTTACTCTCCTCTTCGAGATGAAAATTGCACAATTCTTCAACCATTCTCATCTTCTAATATTGGAGGTAATTTTGTCACATGGAATAGACTTGTTATCTTTGATTTATTTTTTCTGTTTTTAATCTATAAATTGAGTTTGAAATTTTTTCTTCTATTGTGAATGGTCCGAATCTTAGTTCTTCTAGCTTTTTCCTATTGAGTTCCCATTTTCTATGAATAACATAAAAAAACCCCACTTTGAATTCATGGTGTCTTCTATTTCTGTCAAATATACTTATGTGATCTTAGTGTTCTTTCCAATGCCAACTTCTTATCTCTCATCCAGTCTTCTCCATTTTTCTTTATTTTTAATTATTCTGGTATGTTACTGGTGTCTGTGCCATGTAATAGATACTCTGGTGTAAATCCTGTAATTGTATGTTGTCTATTATACTTATCCACACATTCTCTCGTTATCGATGTCCATGCTCTTTTCTTTTCCTCTTCGTTTATTTTACATATTATTTTATTTACTAACGTCTGGTTTAATCTTTCATTCAAACCATTAGAAAATGGTGCATTTATTGCAGTAAAAATTAATTGCTTTTCTTTCTTTTTTATATAATCTTTAAATTCTCTCGAATTTATTCCAGGATATTGATGCGTTAAGATTGTTCCGATCTTTTCTATTTCTAGTACAGTTTGAACTAATTTTATAAAATCATTGGCGTTTTGACTTTTCATTGGTGTTTTGACGTTAGAATAACGTTATCTCGTATCTCGTGTAATGATCGCCAAGTAAATGTATATATTTTTTCGTCGATCTAGTGCTTCCAAATCCTCCAATTGTATCTATGGACATAATTTCGAAAGCTTTAGTCGCTGGTCCTAATTGGGACATTGAGCTGAATTTATGTTGTCCTCTTGATTTATTCCTAATACATATATCACATTCTTTACAAATTTTTGTTATATTCTCTACTAATTTTTTTTTGCAGTATAATATGGGCTTATTTTCATTCTCGTTTGTGTTATC
Source organism: Phosphuga atrata (assembly GCA_944588485.1). Lineage (NCBI taxonomy): Eukaryota > Metazoa > Arthropoda > Insecta > Coleoptera > Silphidae > Phosphuga > Phosphuga atrata. Next base: position 33,468,827 of record OX155898.1, read on the forward strand.
CCTGTGTGACACCATTCATTGTGCATTTTCTTAATTAAATCGATACTTTTCAGATAATATGATTTTCACTCTTTTTTTAACTTTTTTATAATATATTCCATTTTTCTTTATTAATTTTTCTTTTTTATTTTGTAATAATACATCTGATCCAACTTTATTTCATCTACCTCAATAAAATTTACAGTTTTTAATAAGTCCTTTACTTCTTCGCCTAATTCTTCGTCTGTTCGTGCTGTTATGTTCATATTTTCTAGAGGTTTGTGATCAAAGTGTATTTCGAAGTAGCTCCCTATTAGCCAGTGTTGCCACTATTTTATTGCTCTTTTATGGCTAAACATTCAAGATATATTGATTTTTTTCTTTTTTGTGTCTCATTGAATTTCTTCGAGAAGTAGGCAACAGGTTTTTCTTTTCCATCATTTTGTGTTTGTTTTAATATTGCGCCTATGCCCTCTAGTGATGCATCTGTATATATCTTAATTGGAAGATCGTTGTCAAATATCTCTAGCACTGGTTGGGAACATAGATAGCATTTCTTTTATATTTCTGAAGGCTTCTTCGCAATCCTCTGTCCATTTAAATTTTACATTCTTTCTTAATAATTTATGTAATGGATCTAATAAAATTGAGCTCTTTTCTATATATTCATGATAAAAGTTTATTTTTCCCAGAAATTGTCTAATCTGCTTTTGTGTGGTTGGATTCGGGAATTTTTTAATTGATTTTATGTTATCTTTCACTGGTTGTAACTGTATTTTCTCCTATTACATGTTCTAAATATCTAACTGAACTAGCAGCAAACGTACATTTCTTAAATTTTAACCTAAATTCTTCTTTTGTTATTGCATCAATATGATCTAGATGTTCTTCGAAAGTCGGTGAGTGTATTAGGATATCGTTTGTATAGTTTACTGAAAATTCAACTAGTTCATTTTTTCTCAATATGTTACTCAGGATTCGTTGAAATATAGCTGGAGAAGTTTTTAAGCCAAACGGTAGACATGTCCATTGAAAATGACGATCTTGCTTTACAAATCCAGTTTTTCTTCAATTCTTAGTGGTATTGACCAAAAAGCAGAGTTTATGTCCAGTGTCGTGAAATATTTACAGTTTCTAGCTCTTATTATTATATCATTTATTAAAGGAAATGGTTGTGCTTGAGGGACAATGTTTTTGTTTAAATCTCTGAAATCTATGCACATACGCGTCTTTCCTTCATTTTTCTTATATGCTAGTGTGACAGGTGCAGCAAAAGGACTAAGATTCATCGATTAAATTTATCTCTAATAATTTGGCTATTTGTTTTTCTATTTCTTTTTTGTCTCTCTATCTCCACCAGTATTCATTAACTTCATACTCATTAACAGTTCCAACATCGTATTTGTCTTTTGCAAACGCTGATTTGTTGTCATCTATTAATCTTTCTAAGTTAATCTTTTTATCTCTATCTAAATGTTCTATTTTGATTTGGAATTCATCTGTTTCCACATGTTCATTAAAATTATCTGACAATGAACCATTTATTTATAACTTTACATTCTATTTCACTTAATATTTTCTTTGGTTTTTCTATTTTCTGGGAAATTTCTAAATTTTCATTCAACCTCAACTTGAACATGGGAATTAAATCTAATCCTATTATGAAATTTTCGAAATCTTCCCTTTCAACTATTTATATGTCCACTTCTTTTTCTATATTAAATATTTTTATTCTTATTCTTACCAATCCATTTGTTGAATTCACACCATTGACAGACTTTCAGAGTATTTTGTTTACATCTTCTCTATTATCTTTTATATTTATCCATTTCGAGTTTATTAAGGAGATTTGAGATCCTGGGTCATACGTTCCCATTATCTCTATCCTATTCTCAATTAGCATCTTAAGTCTGATCAATGGTATGGCTATTCGTTTTTTCTCTCTGTACAAAGGCCTACTTCTATAACTGAATTGCTCCCTATAGCTTTGGGTTTCTCCTTTTTCTCTAGTTTAAGCCAGCATTTCTCTTCTGGGTGGTATCTTACACCTTTACCCATATCCTCACATGTCTTGCATGGTTTTTTTTTCATTTCTAACTTTGTGTTTTGGGTAACCTCTTTTTAATATTTTCTGTTATTATGTCCAGCTTTTGTAATTCCTTAATTATATCTTGTACCTTCCATTTCATATCTGTCAATTTTCTCTCTGATAAATTCTGGCAAACCAAATGCAATCGTATCTATCATTGTATCAGCGTCCATGTTCTTATTTATTTCTAATAATACTCGTTCTTTCTTTATTGCATATTGCACTAACGAACCTTCTTTGTATTTAAAATAATGAGCATATGTTCTGCTACTCCATTCTTTACTTGAAAAGGTTTCTATTAATACCTGTTTCCATTCATGCCAATCGTTTTCATGCTCTCCTTTTATCACTGTAGTAGCATATCAGTTTTGGCAAGTTCCATCTAAAAATACTCTCAATAATTCGATTTTGGTTTCACCTTTTTCAATTTTAAATCTTCTACATTCTTTCTCGAATGTGTCAAACCATTGTCTATCATTAGATGTTTTATAATAACATTTTTCTAATATAAATTTATCTACAATGTGTTTTAAGTTTTTTTCTTCTTCTCTTTTTTCTAATTTTTCCACTATTTTTTCTAATATCTTTGCCAAGTTTGAGTGTTCTTTAATATCTTCTTGAAATATTTGTTTTAAATATTTTCCTGCAAACTGGATATTTCCATCATGGTCCAAATATGTCCTTTTCATTTTTTCTGACAACGTTATCCATATTTTCAACCCATCATTCCTTTTTACCAATGTATCTCTTACCCTCTTGAAAGCATTCGTATTTTTTAACTCCTCATGAAAATCTGCATAGATAAGCTCATCTGGTATAGCATATTTTTGTCCTTGTTCTGAAAAAATTGTGATTATGGGTACTGTAGTTTTACTGTCCTTTGGGGAAGCTACAGCTCTAAACTCAAATTTTAATTTCATTTTGTGACGAAATTATCGTTTTATAATATCTTTTTATTTCCAAAGTTTGGATTGTTCGAATAAATAAACCAAATTAGTTTCTCTATAAATAAGAGTTTTATTATTAACTTATTGTATTATTTATAATATATAAAAATTACCTATAAATAAGAGAAACGACAATTAAGGTAAATTATTCGTATCTCTTTCAGAACTTCTATCTAACTCTAACTGTCGACAACTTTCGATATTGATTAATTTTTCTTTATATTTAACAAAACATAGCCGTTGTCATAGAAGCGCGCGCGGAGCCTACTAAGCGCGCTATAATTTTAAGGATGTGGCTATTTATACATACAGTATGTATACGCAATTGGCTATTTATGCATACAGTATGTATACGCAATTGGCTATTTATACATACAGTATGTATACGCAATTGGCTATTTATACATACAGTATGAATACGCAATTGGCTATTTATACATACAGTCTGCATTCAGTCTGTAGATATAGTGTTGAATTTTTATAGAGGTGAAAATACAAAATGGACACTAATAAAAATGTTACTTAATCATAATCATATAATCGGTAGAGTAGAATATGGATATTATGGCAAAGCAAAAATGATTATGATACAGCAACGGCTTTGTTATTATCGAGCACTAAAGATGGAATGTAAGTGTTTTGAATAAGAAAAGTGGAAAAAGTGTATACGAAAGGATATTCAAAATTTAAAAAAAAACTTTTTACCACAAGCACATAAACAGACCAAAGTGATTTAATGGAATTTTTAGGAAAAAATGAATAAAATGGTGGAAATGGAGGTTAACCATTTTGCGCTATAAAAAAGACACGGAAGAAGAACTGGAATCATTATTTATAGCCTCCTCAGAAAGTGCTCTAAATTATAATTCTCAGTGCTTACGTTCTTTTTGGGTTTCATGTTGAAAATATTGGGATTTTGTTATTACTCTAGTATAACCGATAAACCGGAATTTGCAGTTGTAGCATTTATTGCTAAAGAAACATATTCGTCTTTCATATATTGTATGAATGAATTAAAAAAAAATATGTAAGACTAATCCGTCCGTTTTTTAATTGAACCCGTCATTTCGAAAAGGGCACGGGTCGCACTTCTTTGAAATATCACTTTTTTACGCCATTTTATTCATTGAAGCATTTTACATATCCCATGCGAAACTAGCACATGTGTATACACCACAAGTCAACTTAAAAAGCAATAAAAATGGACTGGACTTATGCCCCTTTCAAGTGAAACGAAACGCATCTGTCAGATATGACATAACATCACTTTATTAGTTACGGAAATGGAGTATCGTGAGCTTGCCGAAAATGCTTTTAGGCCTAGAAAAGGGTCTCTGGTGGCAGGAATAGTGAAAACTATAAACATAATAAAATAAAAAAAAAGCCAAATTTGCTGAAAATGGTGATTAACTAACTAAAATTTTTGGCCTTTTTCGAAATGATCCCTTGATCAAAATTTTGTTGAAAATCAAATTTTGTTAATTTTAAACAGGCTGGTATGATTACTTACCTTTTAGGGTTGCTCGCATCTCCGCCCCGTTCCGGAACGGCCTTCCGGCGCCTATTTCAATGGAGGAAATAAGAATAATAGGTGGAGGGATTCCCTTAAAATTGTTGTCTTACAGGCGTTTGTGATCGCTGCAGCCCTTTGGCTCGTGATTACACTCCCTTAATAACTTGAAACTATTAAATTTAGCTGCGTGCATGTGTCGATCGCCCTGGGTTCGCGCTTAAACCCGTGTCTTTTCGCTTCTCACTCACGAAGCATACTACCGGAAATATCAATTCGCGGCGTGAGAAATAAAAATCGCTAGATTTCGGCCCAGGTCGACATATCTGTCCCCTTCTTTCAATCGATGCCGAAATCGATTTAAATTTCTATGGGAAATAGGGGTGTATTAATATTGGCGCGAACAACATATATAGTATATATATAGTTTCTATATTCAGTTTCTTCAGCATCAATGAATTTTTTTACAAAAAACATATTTTTGTTGATTCAGAAAAGTTTTAATGCATTGACTCATGCCCTTTTCGAAATGACGGGTTCAACCTGCAAATTCCATGTTTTTTATATATAAACGATTAGTTTCTACTGCGTATAATTGGCAAATTGATGAGAAGCATAAATTATTGGATGAATTCAAGAAATTCTTGTATTCCCAAGCATATGAAGAATACGAAGAGCAGAAAAAAGAATTTTTGGAAATTTGTAAATCTGTACAAGTTTTTATAGGAACAAAAGATAAATATGTAACACTTAAGCAACAATTCCTTAAAACTTGGGATAGTTGTAAAGAAATGTGGGTACATTGTTTTAGAAAACATTTACCATTAATGCGAGACACTACAACAAACAGAAATGAACGATCATTTTGGACCCTTAAACAATACATACAAACTAAATATCATAGTTTGCCAATAATTTACGTATGTATTACGGAAATCATAAACTGTATTGATATGAATAAATATAAAATTATATAAAATTAGCCAAAAATAAAGAAAAAGTTTTTAAAATTATGGATAATGATACCACGTTGTCATATTCTTATGATAAGAAAATATAATGATTTGGACATATTTTCAAAAACTTGTTTTCATGCAAGATATATTTCAACTGAAAATGCACTATATATGGATACAGATGTTATAAATGTAAACATTGATGATTATATAGAAGATGAACATGTAGAGTAGTGATGAACATGAGAGAGTAGCTGTGGACTTAGTGCAATTGAAGAACCGAGAAAGAGAAGAACCTGAAGAACAAATCCGGTCTAATACCGAGCCTAGTCAATCGAGCCCTGGGCCAGGGGCTGACACCCCTCAAATCAATCAAATAAAAACCTACAATTCAAATCTAAAATAAAATCCAAAGGACGTCCAAAGATAAAGACTAAGCACACCACTTTTCACAAAAAAAATACAGAATAAAAAATGATATACCTGAATTTATTTTACTTTATACTATATTTTAGCTACTTTAAATGTAATTTAAACCTATATGTCACTGATTTAGTGATACTATGAATTTTATTCATGAGTTTATTGATCCAGATGTTAATTGAAGTTTATAATAAATAAAAGTATAATTACATATAATTGTGAAGTTATTACCAAAATAGTAACTCCAATATTTGAATTTACAGTCAGAATGTACAAATAGTCAATTGGGAATGCATACTGTATGTATAAATAGCCAATTGTGTATACATGCTGTATGTATAAATAGCCAATTGCTTATACATACTATATGTATAAATAGCCAATTGCGTATACATACTGTATGTATAAATAGCCAATTGCGTATACATACTGTATGTATAAATGGCCACATTCTAATTTTAAAGAGAGTATATTCTCTTTACACACACACACACACATATATATATATATATATATATATATATATATATATATATATGTATATATATATATATATATATATATACAAGAAAGTATATAAGAATGTATATATGCAAGAAATAAAATATATACGCTTTGCATATAATCCGCCATTTAGTAATTGCATTCCTCTCCATACGAAGTACTAATAATAATAGGCAAAATTGAATTTACAATCAGAATATCCCCCATTTATTGGAAAATAATTTATTGTTACTAAATTATTTATTTCGCTTCTCTTGGTTAAAATTATCATATATTTATTATAATATGTTTCTCTACACCTAAATTAAAAACTGCCTGACATTAAATGATATATTTATGAATTATATTCTCAATCATCATAAAGTTAGTTAAAATTAATTCTGCTTTAGAAAAAAAGCAAAACTATATTGACTGCTAATTTTCGCAAAGAAATAGACAGCTTAAAGACTAAATGATGTATTAAAACGAGTATTAAATGTATTAAATGTATTAAATTGAGATACAATAATACGGTTTGAAAGTGATGTCCACTAAAAATTTCATTAAAAAAAAATAGATTTCACATAATTTATGATTAATTTAGTGTAAACTTTTTTTCAAACCAGTTAATGTTTAATATCTCTTTAATGTTTATATTCTAAAAAATGACAATACTTTCTTCAATTTAAAATTGGCCAATAATAGAAATTGCGTGGCGACTAATATGTTAACCTTTAATTTTCTCGAAACAATAAGAATCGGCTTGCACTGCTTTAAAAAAAATATCCATATACTATACAACAAGACGTAATTTCATGCGATGCTAGGCAAAATAATATATATTATCAGATATAAACGATTGAATAGATATAAATGAGGAAATATAGAATTAAGTCTTCTTAGTAAATTATAATTTAGTATTGTTAACGAATACCACATAAACAATTATACGAAAACATTATTTGAATTAAAATATAAAAATTTATAACTGCATCTCTGAATGGTGATTTATCAACCAAGATATACAGGGTGTAAGCGAAACATGCGGAAAAATTCAAGGGGTTGTTCCTTGGCCTATTCTAAGAATATTTTGTGTTATGATGATTTCTAAAAAACCCTTCGTTTCGAAGATGCAGGGTGAAAAAAAATAGCGACACTAACAACATTTTATTACCAAAAAGTACATGTAAAGTTGCTCAATCTACAATAAATTTTCGAAATGACTTGCTCCGCCCTGGATACAAGCATTGAATCTTCTCGTCTTTGAGTGCCGAACTATTTCAAACACCCTTGGTTGGCTTGAAATAGTAATTGTTTCAAATTGAGTTACTCCCACCAACTATCCGATTTTGCAATACGTCCAAATTCTCCACTGGAGTAGAGCAAACTAATGACTTCATAGCCCCATAAGAAATAATCCAGGGGGTTTAAGTCTGGGGATCGAGCAGACCAAGCGTGTGGTCCACCTCGACCAATCCAGCGATCTGCATATGTTGCTGTTAAAAAAATCACGAGCAACTAAACTGAAATGTGGTGGTGCACCATCGTGTATAAACCGCGTTGCAATTCTAGTCGCCAATACTACATCCTGGAGAAACTCGGGCAGTGTTTCTTCTAAAAAGTTGCTATGCATCTCGCCAGTAAATCTTGCTGGTAGCAATACCGGTCCAATTAGATAGTCACCCACAATTTCAACCCAAACATTCAAGGAGAAGTGATGTTAGTAGGGAAAGATAGTTCCTTCTAAAACCACCACCTCCTTATGGGTTTTAGATGCAATCTAGCCCCTTATGGGGAAATTACATGTAAAATCTAGCACGATGCCCCTTATGGAGATTTACATGTAAATCTAGCACGAAGCCCCTTATGGGGAATCCTATGCAAAATAGTTCTGAACGCGTCCGAGCGAGAATGTCTAGATGACGCTGCAAGATACGTGTACGTTGGATAGTGGGAAAATTCAAAATGAGGGGTGAAAATTCAGATAGGGGTTGATTCAATTGAGATTAGGGAGGATTTAGATTGATAAGACTAGACACACAAGACTAGACAGACAAGACTGGACAGACAAGACTAGACAGACAAGACTAGACAGACAAGACTAGGCGGACAAGACTAGACGGACTAGACTAAACCGTATTTCAACCATTTGATGAGAAAAATCAAATCTGGTGTCAGAACAGCTCTAGCATGTGCCCTAAGGGAGATACCGCCCGACCGCCTACCCCTCAGTAGATGACGTCATCCGCCGCGGCATATATTGCTAAACTAATTATCTCGATGCTGATTGGCTGATTAACGAATAAATAATTACAGTTGACCTTTTCCCTCAATTTATATGTAATGGACAAGACTGAACAGACAAGACTAGACAGACAAGACTAGACAGACGAGACTAGTTAGATGAAGCTAGACAGATGGGGGCTAAATACATGAGATTAGACAGACCAAGCTAAATACATAAAACTAGATTAGACTAAAACTAAAATATCTAAGGGATTGTTTAATTCAACTAAAATATATTTTCGATTGTTTTTCTTATAATTGTTAATAATGTTTATATTTTTTCTTTCATTGTGTTATCTACGTTTTATTTTGATTTGCGGCTTGTTGATTAGACGCAACCGGATGTTTGTCAGTCATAACACCAGGCAAGAATAGAGGGACTAGACTAGACAGACTAGATTAGACAGACAGACAAGCTGAGAAAATTCAAAATGAGTTGCGGATGGGTAGCGGACAATCGTGTATGCATACATAATTGATTGCAAACATATTACGGATTGATTCAAATGAGAATATTGGTTTTATACCGGACAAGATCGGACAATACCGAACAAGGTCGAACAAGAACGGACAAGACTATACAGACCTTATATTTATCCGAATAATTTTAGGTTAGCATTAGGTTAGGTTACGGGATGTTAGGAATGAAGTGCGCTTCATTCCCAACCTCCCGTAACCTAACCTAATGCTAACATAACCTAATGCTAACCCAGCTAACCCAATGAGATTAAAGCTGAAAGAATGAAAAGTGGACGGAAAGTGGATGGGGTGGACGGAAAGTGGACGGAGTTTAGCGTGGGGTTACATAGACCTCACACTCTGTTTAGCGTGGGGTCACATAGACCTCACACCCTGTTTAGCGTGGGGTCACATAGACCTCACACCCTGTTTAGCGTGGGGTCACATAGACCTCACACCCTGTTTAGCGTGGGGTCACATAGACCTCACACCCTGTTTAGCGTGGGGTCACATAGACTGTTTAGCGTGATGAAAAGTGGATGCAAGTAGATGAAAAGTGGATGCAAGTAAATGAAAAGTGGATGCAAGTAGATGAAAAGTGGATGCCAGAAAAATGAACTCTTTGGTATTTATATAAATGAAAAACATTAATACGATCTGGTTCACAGATAAGTTTAAGAAATTTCGCTTACTCATAGGAAATTATTCGGATAAATATAAGGTCTGTATAGTCTTGTCCGTTCTTGTTCGACCTTGTTCGGTATTGTCCGATCTTGTCCGGTCTAAAACCAATATTCTCATTTGAATCAATCCGTAATATGTTTTCAATCAATTATGTATGCATACACGATTGTCCGCTACCCATCCGCAACTCATTTTGAATTTTCTCAGCTTGTCTGTCTGTCTAATCTAGTCTGTCTAGTCTAGTCCCTCTATTCTTGCCTGGTGTTATGACTGACAAACATCCGGTTGCGTCTAATCAACAAGCCGCAAATCAAAATAAAACGTAGATAACACAATGAAAGAAAAAATATAAACATTATTAACAATTATAAGAAAAACAATCGAAAATATATTTTTGTTGAATTAAACAATCCCTTAGATATTTTAGTTTTAGTCTAATCTAGTTTTATGTATTTAGCTTGGTCTGTCTAATCTCATGTATTTAGCCCCCATCTGTCTAGCTTCATCTAACTAGTCTCGTCTGTCTAGTCTTGTCTGTCTAGTCTTGTCTGTTCAGTCTTGTCCATTACATATAAATTGAGGGAAAAGGTCAACTGTAATTATTTATTCGTTAATCAGCCAATCAGCATCGAGATAATTAGTTTAGCAATATCTGCCGCGGCGGATGACGTCATCTACTGAGGGGTAGGCGGTCGGGCGGTATCTCCCTTAGGGCACATGCTAGAGCTGTTCTAACACCAGATTTGATTTTTCTCATCAAATGGTTGAAATATGGTTTAGTCTAGTCCGTCTAGTCTTGTCCGCCTAGTTTTGTCCGCCTAGTCTTGTCTGTCTAGTCTTGTCTGTCTAGTCTTGTCTGTCCAGTCTTGTCTGTCTAGTCTTGTCTGTCTAGTCTTATCAATCTAAATCCTCCCTAATCCCAATTGAATCAACCCCTATCTGAATTTTCACCCCTCATTTTGAATTTTCCCACTATCCAACGTACACGTATCTTGCAGCGTCATCTAGACATTCTCGCTCGGACGCGTTCAGAACTATTTTGCATAGGATTCCCCATAAGGGGCTTCGTGCTAGATTTACATGTAAATCTCCATAAGGGGCATCGTGCTAGATTTTACATGTAATTTCCCCATAAGGGGCTAGATTGCATGTAAAACCCATAAGGAGGTGGTGGTTTTAGAAGGAACTATCTTTCCCTACTGATGTTGAAATCGATCTTCATTGACTTAACGCAATACGTGGACGATAATAAGCAAGTAGTAGTGCCTGAACATATTGAATGCGGTATGGATACAATAAATTGCCCTTCAAAATTTTCCAAATAGTCCAATCACTTACATTCAAAATACTTGCAAATTGTCGTATAGAAGTATTTGGATCTTCCACTATCGTGTTCGGCACATTCTGTTCCAGTTGTACCGTTCTTACTGTCATTAATCTTCCTGGTCCTCCATTTCGTTTCAATGTGCCAGTTTCACGAAGACGTCGATGAATGTTTTCGAAGAATTTTCGGTCGGAGATATTACGGCTAGGAAACCGTTCAATGAACAATCGTCTAGCTTGTAATGAAATGTCATCAGCAAGTCCAGACATGAAATGCATGTCAGTTATCTCGGCATTCGTAGACATGGTAGAGGACTTCAATGACTATTAAAGACAGATCAAACAGCCATACGTCACTCAATATAAATAACTGCGATCGATACAGGTGATAATCACTGACGAAACGTATTCAGAAGAAATCCACTTGTAGGGTGAGTGGGGCGGATTTACACAAGAGGCACCTACATACACTGAGTGTATTTGAAGTTAGGCACGGAGCAAATGAATGATGTTAGTGTTGTTGCATAGCTTTTATGTGTGTATACTGACTAGTGAAGTTCGGCATCAATCGCCGCGGAAAGCGCTTGTGTGCAACACGGAACATGTTTTTGCCTCGCTTAAGTAATTTCATAATCTTACTTTGGATGTATTTTGTGACTAGTTAATTTTGCTTGGATTAATTACTGATATGTAATATTAATCATAATATCATAGAGCTGTTGATTTGATTTGTAAATTATCCTACATGAAGATAGTTTTTTTTTTGCATATTTTTTTATTAATTACATGTGATGGGGTAGATTCATGCACAAGTACACGGGGCACATTCATACTGTATTAATATGCCCCTTATTCTTGTGTTTTTTCGCTATTGAATGATACCTATCATTTTTTGTTACACAGTACGATCATAGTTAGAAATTATAAGAAGAAGGGGACGAGGAGTAGGGAGGTTAATGAAGAAGCAATATCGCCAGCTATATCTGATGTTTTGGAACACAAACTCTCTTTTCAGAAAACAGCAGCCAAATACGGACTTAATGCACAAATATTAAAGAGACGAATCATTTTAATCCTTCTTTTATCTTCTTTCAAGTGTATATTAACTTGCCCGTTCATGTATGAATGTGCCTCTCCGGTTGTATGAGTGTACCCCATTAGTGGGGTACATTCATACATTTCCCTTTTTGTTTTAAAGAATTATGTAAATTCTCGCACGTGGATTTTCAGTAATATTATGCTTCTACTACAGTATGAAATAGTTCAACTATCAATATACTGTAAATTGAAAGAGATATACATACTACACAGCATTCCACAAAGCGAAATATAAAAACTGTATGAAGCAAATATCGAATATGGTTGTCGCAAATTTAGTTCACTCTGTATCTTCTAAGCAATGGGGTTTTTCAGATATCAACACAATTATCTAATTACGGTTTAATTAGTATTAGCTAGTATTAATACAATATTTAAATTAAACAATAGCAAAGACTAAATCTACAATAATAAAAACGTTATGTAAAGAAAAACTCACAAATTTAAATTGTTGTAAATCTAATGCACTCTAATACACAAATTAACTTATTTTCAATTAAACGTTTACCATTTTATCTTATAGGTTTTCTTCAAAATCGTTTCATAAAGCGTTTTTAATAAATTAAATCATTTATTTCCTAAATTCACTTCTATTATTTGTCATTGAATGCTACATTTCTTATACTAGTGTTCATTTGGTTGCCTAGCTACTATTTCAAAACAATTTTAAAATTTATATTACCGTACATTGAATATCAAGGATAGGATGAATTAACAAACTATTTTTCAGAAAAATGTGTGAATCACCGATAATCTACTATACATGATTATGAATTGGCATATGACTTGACTAGACAAAACCAGACAAGACCAGACTAGACCATACAAGACCAGACAACACCAGACAAAACCAGACAACACCAGACCAAGTAAGACAAGACCATACAGAACTAGATAGGACCAGACAAGATCAGGCAAGACCAGCCTAGAAAAGTCAAGACAAAAATACCGGACAAGACCAGACAGGTTCGATCCTGTCTAGTCTGCAAATACCAGAGAAGTTCGGACAGGACCGCACAAGACTGGACAAGACCGGACAAGACCGGATAAGATCGGACAAGACTGCACAAGATCGGACAAGACCAAACAAGACCGAAAAAGACCGGACAATTGCGGAGAATATTTACACCAATACAAATACTTGGAACGTGTTCAGGATACATAATCAAGCCCTCCATATTCTATAAAACCTAAAATACGGCTTAATTATTGAGATAGAACCATATAATGTGGACGAGTATTATTTGAAAATTAATAATCCGATAACTGACTTTATTTAAACTCCTAATCTATTCTAGCATTATTTGTGATGATATTATTTATTATTTTCTCATATTAATTATCAGGCTATCACTTTGATTAGTCTTTCTAGAATGAGCTGTTGGACATATTTCATTCAGCATATTGTACTTGTAACATATACTTAAATAATGAAATAAAAGTATTTGATTTGGAATTTTTGTTTTTTTTTAAATAGGTTAATGACACAGCTTCGACAATGGTTTGCCAGGAGAAAATTGTCGGTTATTGGTAAAAAACATAATGATAATATTTAGAACTATAAGAAGTTTATTAGATTATTACCCATAACAAGTTTAATTAGTAGAAGAAATGATCACAATAATAGTATAAGTTCTCAAAAGTATAAGATTCTAGGGAAAACATTTTTAATTTGAGTTTTAGGAGAAAATCTTATTCTATATAAAAAATTCTATATATATATATATATATATATATATATATATATATATACCTCTTACATTCAAATATACCGAAAAATAATATACCGATAATTTTACCGATAAATTATACCGATACCTCTTGTATTCAAATAAAAATCCAGTAATCACTTAAAATAAGATAAAAAAAAACTAATACATGTATCTTATTATTTTCTGAACAAAACGAATGTTATTTTTAATAAAATAATTCAATTTTTAATTATACAATTATCCCACGTAATAATCGTCCAGATCTAGCGCAATCTTCAACTGTTTTTCTAAATTGTTTGTAATTGTGTTTAACATTTCAGCATAATTTCTCGAACAGCCTCGGTAATCCGCACTTTTATTAAATTTACATCGTTTCGGATTGATTCCCTGTATACTTTTAGCTTTAGGTAACCCAAAAGAAATCCATGAGAGTTAAGTCCGGTGACCGAGCTGGCCAATGTATTGGCCCATGTCGTGCAATCCATATACCAGAGAAATATGAATTTAAGAATTCTCTAACAATCACGGCACCATGAGCTGGACACTCATCTTGTTGGAAGTAGATGCATCGCCATTCCTCTTGCTCAAGTAATGGCAATCAAAAATTCCGAAGCATTTCCAGGTAATTATGTTGATTTAAATTTACATTTAAAAAAATAGCGTCCAATCATTCCGTCAATCATTTCTGGCGTTAATTTTAAAGTTAGGGTAATCCTATGACCAATATCTACAATTTTGTGAGGAAGCAGTACCATTTGTCAAAAACGTTGTTTCGTCATTAAACATTAAGTTTTGATAAAATAGGCGATGTTCCATAGTGTTTTCACCAATCCATAAGCAAAACTCGTGTCTAAAAACGTGAGTGATCTGCAATTCCTAAGGTGTGTCTGAATCTAGGTTTAAATTTTATTCCCTTTATACATTGTTTGCAATAATGTATGACTATTATTAAGTTCAGTTACTTGGCGTAAGGAAATCCTAGTATGCTCCGCAACTGATTCGATAGCCACAATGGTCACAGCTTCTTCCTCATTGTATTCTTTGCGAGGCTTCTTTTTGTCTGCAACGGATCTCGTTTCATAAAACTTTTTAATTAATTTTGTTAAAACTCTTCTGCTTTCACGTAGATTGTAGATATGGTGGTGACGACCTTTATAGATCTATTGTACTCCACACTCCTTCTCCAAGCGTTGGTGTACTTACCCATTTAGAGCGCCTCCTCTAATCCAGATTCTTGTAGGAATTTTACGATATGGGTGGGATTCAAGGCCTGCAGCTCCTCTGTCTTCAAGCAGTGCGCTCCGAGGTGCATCTGTCTCTTGCGGAGTAGTGCTCCGCAGTCTTAGAGCAGATGTATGGGGTTTCCTCTGCTTAACCACATAATCTGCATCCGTCATCCTCCTCTAGGCCTAGGGCCTTGGGATGTTTCCTAAGTCTGCAGTGTCCCATCAGGACTCCTGTTAGAATTCTAAGCTTATTCCTGCTTAATTTCAGGGAAGCTTTTGTTCTTTTCTTGTTAAAAGATCCCAGTATCACTTTGGACTGCCTTAGCCCGTAGTTCTTTGCAAGTTTTCATCCATTGTTCTCTCGTTTCTTCATCTAAAGTTTTGTGGATGGTGTTCACACTCATGCCGCAAAAGGGTTCCGGAAAAGGGGCTACTGGATCCCTTGTTTGCTAGGTGATCGGCTTTTTCGTCTCCGTCTATACCAGTGTATCCTGGTACCTAGTATAGCGTTCCCCACACAGTCCCATACCAGTTTGGATCTGATGGTGTATGAGCTAATGACCTTAATGGCTGCTTGGCTGCCTGACAGTATAGCAATTCATTTTTTGTGATAATAACTGTCGAGGTTAAACAGTGCACATCTTTCGATTGCGTGTACCTCTGCTTGGAGGATACTTGGAGATGTTTCCATGGATTCGAAGTACTTGGTACGAGGTCCAAACACTCCTGCACCAGTACCTTCCTTTGTCTTGGAATACCACTTGATAGCATTTTGGTCTATCTGGATGCTGGGGATTCGTCGCAACAATCGGCTTTACTACTACACATGGCTGTGTAGTTTTTCTCGAAGTGGTATTTGCATACCATTTCGTCTTTTGGTGCTTCCAGCCAGGGGATCTTGGCAGCGAGGCTGTTTCGGTCTCTGTTCCCGATTATTTTACCTCTGCCTATTCCTTCCTTGCTGAACCTTAGAATCGCCGATCTGGCGGCCCTTTCCACCACAAGGAGCAGCGGAGTCATATCCAGCAGCAGCTCCATTGCTGCTGTCGGACACGACAACATCGCCCTCGTGATGCAGACACACGCCAGTCTTTGAATCTTCTCAAGCTGTTTCCTCATAGAGGCCAGCTTGGTTCTAATTCCCCACGCAACTGCCCGATAAGTGATTGTAGGTCTCACTATCATGGTGTACATCCATCGCAAGGTTGAAGGGTTACAACCCCACGTTTTTGCTGCCAGATTTCTGCACACCATTATGGCGCGTTTGGCTTTACCTACCGCTGCCTCAACGTGTCTATTCCATAGGAGTTTGCTATCTAGTGTGATACCAGGATACCTTATCTCCTGTTTGTATTCTACTGCCCTCCCATCTAACAGTATGGGCTGTAGGCAGTTTAGTTTTCTCCTTCTAGTAATTGGTATCACCGTGGTTTTGCTCGGGTTGAGTCTCAGTTCCACTATTTGACAACATTTACTAGTCACTTTGAGGCCTCTCTGAACAATTTCCCAGAGCGTTCCCTCAAACTTCCGTCTGGCCATTATGACTACGTCATCGGCGTAACCTTGATATTTGATGTCAAGATGTCATGACATTAGCGGTGATAGTATACCTCCCTGTGGGCCCTGAAGTCTGGGACTATGCGAGTCGGCTGGACTAACTGCCGGCTACGCCTAGTCGAGAGGACTCAGCGGTGCTTTAGGTGCTGGGGCACAGGGCACATAGCAGTGAACTGCAAAGAGAAGGACCGGTCGAAAGACTGTCGGAGGTGCGGTAAGACCGGCCACTTTCCTGCAGCATGCCGGCAGGGTAGGCCGGTGCCAGAGAAGACCGACCCGGCTCCCGCTCTACTAGAGCAGGTAGCAGAAATGAGCAACGGAGGAGCTCCACCATCCTTTGAGAATCCTTAATAACTCAACCTCAACAGGTGTCAGGCTGCCCACGACCTCCTGACGCAGGATATGAGGACCGAAGAAATGGACGTGGCCATTATCAGTGAGTGCTACAGGGGGACGAAGCATCGGGGTGACGTGTGGCGTTCCGACACCACTGGCCTCGCTGCGCTCTGGGCCTGTGGAAAAACGCCCTTCGGCGCTACTCCCTCCAGGCGGGGCTGGTTATGTTTACGGAGAAATTGGCGGGGTGCACATTTTCAGCTGTTACTTCTCCCCCAATGAGCCCCTTGAGCTCTTTGAAGATGCACTCACTGGCCTTGTGAGGGAGGCCCGCACGCTGAGCCCACTCGTAATCGCCGGTGACTTTAACGAATGGGCGACAGAATGGGGTTCCAAAACCACTAACCCTCAAAGAAGAGCCCTTATGGATGCGCTTGCGGCGCTTGACTTGGTGCTCGCCAACGAGGGAAACGTCCCAACGTTCATTGGGAAGGGTGCGGGGTCCATTGTGGACCTTACTTTTGTCTCCCCCACTCTATACAAGGGGGGTGGGAACTGGAAAGTGGGACAGGGGTACACTGCTAGCGACCATCGGGCGATCTTCTTCGAAGTGCGCCCCTTCAAGAGGCTTACCAAAAGAGGCGAACACAGGCTTGGCTCCCCCCGCTGGAATGCCCGTGATTTCCACGAAAGCACTCTTACTGAAGCACTGGGGCTGTGGCAGCTCGATGATAACTCCCCCATCAGCTCCGAAAGCGCCATAGAATGCGCCAGACAGGCGATTAATTGGGTCACCAGAGCGTGCGACGCCTCCATGCGTACCAGCAAGCCGTGCGCGAGGGACCCACCCGTGTACTGGTGGAGTGACACCATTGCAGAACTGAGGAAGCGGTGCCTCTCACTCCGATGCCCATACACGAGGGCAAAAAAGAGAGCTCCGGATGCCGCCGGAGAGCTCCGACTGCAATACGCCTTTGCCAGGCTGTCCCTGCGCAAGGAAATTAGCGAGAGGAAGCGCACTTGCTGGAGGGAACTTTGCGAAGAACTGGACGCGGACCCATGGGGGAAAGCTTATAAAATTGCCGCAAAAAAGATGATGCGGAGCCTGCCTAAGATGGATGAGGACGAGGTAGAGTCCATCGTCAACAATCTCTTCCCCGGAATCGGGTCAATGAAGGCTAACATACGGGAGAACGTCGACCCGCGCGACATCCCCCCGGTCACACTGTGTGAGGTGCTAGACGCATGTCTGCGCTTTGGCACGAGGAAAGCATCCGGCCTGGACGGCATCCCAAACCTGCCTTTGAGAGCGGCCGTCAAAGCTGCCCTGATCCTAAAACCCGGGAAGCCCCCCGCGGAGCCATCCTCGTATTCCCACTGTGTATGCTTGACACGGCGGGCAAAATCCTGGAGAAGATCGTCCAGGAGCGCCTTCGCGGCTGCGTGGATCAACAACTGACGGACAACTAGTACGGTTTCAGACCTGCGAGGTAGTCTACGGATGCGGTGGAAGAGGTGAAGCGACTGGTCAGCAGCCACATTTGCGCACCACTTAGGAGGAGGAGACTCTGTCTCATGGTTGTACTGGATGTTAGAAATGCTTTTAACTCCGCAAGATGGGACAAGATCTGTGAGGCCCTCCGCCGGGACGGGACGTCCCCGGGTACTTGAGAAACATCATCCTGAACTACCTCAGTGACAGAGTACTATTCGCGGTGACGACGACTGGAGTCAGGGAGTTCAGCATCACTGCAGGCGTTCCTCAGGGGTCGGTTCTTGGCCCGGACTTATGGAACGTCCTGTACAACGGACTACTGAAGCTGCCCTTGCCAGGGGACTGTCGGCTGGTAGCGTACGCAGACGACGTGGCGGTCCTCATACCCAGCACCGACTGTGACGCTATAGCTGCACTGTTCGGAGAAGCCATGGACATTATCTGGGAATGGATGGAGTCAGTCGGCCTCTCCCTGGCCGTACAGAAGACTAAGGCAGTGCTTTTCACTGGCAGAAAGGTTAGGACCTCAATGGTACTAACCTACCGAGGATGCACTATCAGGAGCAAACCTGCCATAAAGTACCTGGGAGTGATGCTGGATCAGAGGCTCAACTTCAAGGAGCACCTCAGATACGCAGGAAACAAATCCGCTAAAACTGCCGCAGCTATCTCGAGGATACTGCCCAACATTGGAGGCCCGCGCGGTGCCAGGAGAAGGGTGCTCGCCTGCGTTAGCATGTCAATCTTGCTGTATGCGGCGCCAACCTGGGCAGAAGTGACGGAGGTTCCCGCATACCTAAGACTGATAGCCCCGGCACACAGGACGAGTGCACTGAGAATCGCATGCGCCTACCGGACTGTGTCCGCAGATGCAGCATAGGTCATCGCTGGCCTGCCGCCAATAGACCTGCTTGCTAAGGAGCGCATGCGACAATATAAAAAGAAGAAGGGGCCGGCCCTGGACGATCCCCAACAGACGAAGGCCGACAACGATCGAGCACAGACCGAGAGGGCGATTACCCTTATGCAGTGGCAGGAAAGATGGAACACATCAAGTAACGGTCGCTGTCCATCGATACGTGGATCTGTAGGATGTACGGTGACGTGAATTATCACCTCACCCAAATACCCACGGGACATGGTGGCTTCCGTGGGTATCTTCACCGAATAGGGGCAGCAGTAACACCCGACTGTCCCCAGTGCCCAGGGATCTCGGAGACTGCAGAACACGTCCTGCTGGAATGCCCCAGATTTCAGCAGGCGAGACAGAGATGGGAGTGTATTTCTGGCACACACATTACTGCCGCTGGATACGGTGCGTCATTGATGCACTCGAAGGAGCAATGGAATGCTGGCTGCGAGCTAGCCGTAAACATCCTGAAGACACTACGCTTCCGACCGAAGCTCCCCCCCCGCGAAGTAATGACTAGCGTCGGTTCCACGGGGGATCCATGGGAAATCCAACAAAGGGCGTTTTTTAGTGCCGTCGGGCGAGCCCTAACACTGGGCAAGCACCAATCCCACACTGAAAGCCTTAGGCGAAATTTGAATATTTCCCATTGAAGGTTTTTCCCCCTAAGAGAAAAAAAAGTACACCTCCCTGTGGGCACCCTCGAGTTGTTGAGATATTAATGGTGTCTCTTCCCACTTGTGTCTCCGCTGTTCTGGTTCTCAGCATTTCTCCCATCCACTTTGATAGTGATGTCGATACTCCTTCTTTCCAGGCTCGTGTGAGGTGCTGTCAAAAGCTCCCTCTATATCCAAGAAGGCACGTTTGGCTGTTTCTGTGGATTTCTCTGCTCTGTATGCATGCTGACAGCTGTGTAGTGGTGCACCTACCAACACTATTGTCCCAAGGTAATAATCAATTACCTTCTCAATTGTCTTTAACATAAAAGATGTTAGACTAATGGGTCTAAATGACTTCGGTTGAGTGGTGTCTTTCTTCCCCACCTTCGGTATGAATACCACCTTAGCCCTTCTCCATAGCTCCGGTATATATCCGAGCGCTAAGCTACTTCTAAAGATATTTAGAAGATACGGAACTAGTTCTCTCCCTCCCTTTTGTAGGAATGTAGGAAAGTCCTTCCACTCCTGGGGCCTTAAAAGGCTAGAAAGTGCCTATGGTCCATCTGATTCGGTTTTCCGTACAGATGAACGCTGGCCTCCTCCAGTCAGCCCAACTTGGTTTCCCTGGCGGCATCAAGCCCTCGGTCTCCCTGTATCCTCTACATCCCGGAAAATGGGTTTCTAGTAGGAGGAGAGCTATTTGCTCTTCATCCTTTGTGAAGGTCTCATCCGATCTCTTGAAAGTGGTTGTCATTTCCACTCTATCCTTCGCTAGTGCTTTGTGCAGTCTAGCTGCCACCGCGGTGGATTCTATGTTTTCACAGAAGGTCCTAAAGTTTTTCCTTTTTGCCCTTCTGATCTCTTTGTTGTAGGTGTTAAGCACCTCGGAGTATTCTAGCAAATTTCCGTATTGCTTGGCTTTGTTGAAAAGCCTGCGTACTTTTGCTCTTAATGTAGACAAATTTTTGTTTCATTATTTTTCATCCTTATGCTCATTCGCGGTTTTTACCGGCCAGCTGGATTCAAATACCGTGGTGATTGCTACATTTATTTCTCCTACAGCCTGCTCCAGCTTTCACTTACACTAGGATATTTTATATCAAATAACTGGATTGTATATTTATACGAGACTTCCACTAAACCATAACATTTCACCAGGTAGATTGGCTGCTCTAACGTTATGCACTACAGCGTTTTCATATTAAATGATTACTAGATTTTTCTTTGCCTATGAGGGGATCCGATTCAAACAAAACTTTTCATAAAGAATAAGAATTGCCACTAAAACTCAAATTAAAAAAAAATTCCTATAGGAAATCTCATCACTTTACACACTGTATATGTATAACACACTAGGACTAGTCTGACTAGTAGTCACACACCAATCAACTTATTACGAAACTAAATAATGCAGTTTAAGCAATGCGTATATTTAAACCTTATATTGAAGAAGACACACTAAGGTTGGTCTATTTTGCGGATCGGAATCTTGGAAAGTGAGGCCCCTTAATTTATGCAGCCCATAGAAACGGCCAATTTGCCCCCCCCCCCCTACTGTTAGGGCCTGCTCCATTAAATATATTCTAAAATTTCCTCATGTTAAAATTAAAATTAGTTTGAAATGCTGTCTTAATCCCTTCATAATTATTGTTTGTTGTTTGTTTACATTTAGGATTTATACGTATCTTAAATTTCAGAATCTACAATTTGAAATATAAGTCTCCATTTGAATTATTCAATTTGTATTTGGCTTTCAAAATTAGTATTAGAGTTTCAGTTTTAGATTTAAGTTCATTTTGTGATAATTTATTTGTACTGGTACATAAATATTAAGTAATAAATTTGTTTGAATTTGAAATCGAATATCACATCAAATCGAATAAAAACCGTATATTAACATTATCTAAGCACCGATACAAAAGTAGGTCTAAAATTTAGACTCTTATTATTAAATTTAGATGACGAATTTTAGTAGAATTATAAGAGATTAACGATATAAGTAAAATTGAAATAAACGAAATTGATATAATTCAATGTAAACATTTAAAATCTACCTTAAGTTTGAAATGTTTAAGTTAGTAACCAGAAACCAGAAACTGCAAAACCTTTAACAATAAATACTACAAACAAGAAAGGTTATAAAAATAATCAAATATATTTTAGAGCCTTAACGTACGGCAACCAGGGCATTTCCACAAAGACCACGTCGAAAATCTATAAATCCATCTGTCCTCCCATTCTTGGCGATGAACATGTAATTACCTCTACCAATAATTCATGTACACGAACCCTTGAGGTCGCAGAGCGAATCGCATTACGTCTCA
Organism: Phosphuga atrata; assembly: GCA_944588485.1. Taxonomy (NCBI): domain Eukaryota; kingdom Metazoa; phylum Arthropoda; class Insecta; order Coleoptera; family Silphidae; genus Phosphuga; species Phosphuga atrata. The sequence continues at coordinate 33,491,283 of OX155898.1, forward strand.
TAGCCAAACTCAGACTTCCAAACAACCCTCTCTACAACCCCTACAACGAACTTCTCTATAGACAAACCCGCGTCCCTCCACTTGCTGACAGACATGACAGACATAGGAAAAAGCTTAGAAACAACCCCATGACGGTCAACAACTTTGACGAACTTTGCTTGAAACGTCCATCTAAACATTCTAACAGACGATACCCCCCTAAAACGCTTCTTGAATCCTTAAACGATGACTGACTCACATTCTCATCTAATTTTTCAATTATTTTTTTTTTCTTCATTTCCGGCTGAAAGACCACGCCTCGATAGCCAATTGCTGAATTTGTATGTATTTAGGTATAAGTATAACAATAATATTAAGATGATTTTTTTATTATTATTAATCAAATATATTACGAACATGACTTTTACACGCCAAAACATTTTAAAACTTAGTTCTTCATGTAGCTTCTGATTATATTATTATTATAATATGATAATATCATAGATCATAGCATGAAAGTATTATTTCATGCTATGTGGCTACACGATTACAATGGAAAGTATATAAAGTAAAATAAGTATTATAGATTAATACAGAGCTTTTATTAAGAGAAGTTAAAATAAACAGTTTATAATTTGTTTCAGATATCTTTAATGAATTAAACACACGCTACTTATACATTCTACAATATTTTTAAATAACTTAAAACATTTTCTTCAAAATTTTACAACTGAGTACAACCATTTATTACAATTAACTGTAAGTTTTAAATGACAAGGTTTGACATTTTTGCAAAGAAATTGGAATGGCGTCTATCGTCCTACCTGTAATGGGAACTGCGAAATATCTGCTTGAATCATTTCCCTTGACTTTTAATCGAATGGCAGATATTGTAGGCAGATATTTCCAGAATGTTTCTGAGGTGTTTTGCAAAAAAAGTTTTGTTTCTGCTTCGTCTGCTATTAATATTATTGGAGACATAACTTCAGCTTTGGATACAGTCGGTACTAGCATGTTTTTCTTTATTGGAAACCAGAATAAATATTTTACTAAAATTTTAAGGATTATTTAGATAGAGATATATGACGTTTTAATTGACAATTGCAAAATCAAAGCCTAGTCCGATTTAATTTCAAGTCAATTTTGATGAAATGAAAGGACACAAACCAATATTAAAATTCAAAATAGTTTTCTAATAGATAAACTATGAACTAATAAAGCTTTCAAAATACTAATACAGCTGGTACTATAAAAGTTTTTGGCTGTCGATGCCTTTCGATTGTCGCTCGTCGAATTTTTCTAATCACATAAGTATGTGTTGGGAATGTAGTAATAATTCTTAAAGGGCCATGTAAACTATGTACAATTTATTTATTATCAATCAGTAACTATATACAACTACATTGCTCTCCCTTTTTGGGACCACTTCTCTTGAAGTTATCTTACGTACTACTTGCCACGTACCATCGTGACTCAATATTTACAAGTACTTGGGGATGAAAGTGGGAGAAAGCCACTCCCTCCCCGGCGCAAGACGCCACAGCATGTATCATAGTACTGAAACTGGTATTCAAGAACTAAATTGCATATTTTGTTTATAAACATTTATTGCTCACATTATATATCCTGAACTCTGCCATTTCATTTTATACTTGAAGATATTTTGTTATTTATAAGTGTACGTAGGTATATTTTAGTATGAGTATATTTTATAAATGACTAATTCTTATATGGACCATAATTTACGGACTAAAATGATATTCAGTTTTATGTTCTTCAATATTTTTGACGATATTTGAGATGTTATTAATATTTCGATTATTTCGCTAACTTTTTGTGTTACTTGGCTTTTTGTGTTAAAATTCAAATTATAGATTCATCCACAATGAGCTCCATGACAATTATAATTTTAAAATATTAGAAAATTCTTCTACTTCTTGTTTCGAATAGGGCTACTTTGGACCACCCTTGTTCAGCTGTTGGGCTTTGATCTTTGCCCAGTATTGTCGCATCTTCTGCCGGACTGTCTGTTTTGGAGATCTGTTATTCCCAGTTCTTTAATATCCTTCTCAGTTTCTCTCCACCAAGTGGGACGAACCTTCTTGTTTTGCCAGAAGGTGAACAGATGGTTGGTTTGTCGGTTCGGAGGCAATCTTGCCACGTGGTCAAAGAAAGCTACCCTTCTTTCCTTGCACAGTCAGACAGCCTATCAATTTGTTCGTAGAGCTCACGGTTATGTCGCCTTCAGAATTCCCCATCTTCCTTTACCGGGCCTAGGATCGTCCTGACGATTCTCCTCTTTCTGACTTCCAATTTCTCTTCCAGACCTTTTCGGTTCAAGGAAAGACACTCCGTGACATACAGGGCTTCTGGTCGTAAGACTGGTGTGTAGTACTTAAGTTTCATGTTGCGTGACAGGCATTTCTTGTAGTAGGTGTTCTTAGTCAGTCGATAGGCTTCTAGCTTATTGACTCTCACGGATAATGATGCTCTTTCTCATAAGTTGGGTTCAATAAATTCGCCGAGATACTTAAATTTCTTAGTCCTCTTGATGTTTCCCTGCTTTAGTAACATCTCTCTGTTTGCTTCTTTGATGTTGGTAAAGAATTCTGTTTTCTCCAGCGACACTTGAAGACCCACTTTGGCAGCCTGTTTTCTGAGGCAATTTACCTGCATTGTTGCCATCTCAAGAGAATCTGCAATCAGTGCCATGTCATCTGCAATTACCAGGCAATCTACAACCTGTTCATCGTTCTTACATCCCAGGTAGGTACCACTCTGAACACCCAAGTTGATCAGTTCCTTGCGCCAATATCTCATAACCTTTTCAAGGACACATTTTAGGAGAAATGGGGAAAGTCCATCTCCTTGTCTCACTTCAGGTTTTAATTCGAAGCTTTCTGAGATCTCGTCTTTAAATTTAACCTTGGAATGGGTGTTGGTGAATGTTTCTAGGATGAGTCTGCGGGTTTTGTTGTCTAAACTTAGTTCATGTAGTACTTTGTTAAGTTTTTCTCTGTCAATGGAATCGTAGGCCTTCCTAAAATCAACAAATGTGACTAGCACCTTGCGGTTTCTTATCTTGGAGTATGCAACTACAGTTTTAAGAATGATAATCTGTTCAACACAGGATCTGGTCTTCCTGAAACCTCCCTGGCATTCTCCTAGTTGACTGTCCAGCTGATTTTCTGCCCTTGTTTGTAACGCCTTACAGAGAATCTTGTATGTTACAGGGATGAGAGAAATTCCACGGTAGTTGTTTAGGTCAGTCAAATCTCCCTTTTTGTGAAGCGTATGGATCAGAGCCGATTTCCAATCGGGTTGTAATTTCTCTGTTTCTCAGATGCCCTGGATGATCTCGGTTAACTTGCCCATGGCATTGCTTCCAGCACCTTTCCACAGTTCAGCGACGATACAGTCCTCTCCAGCTGCCTTATTATTCTTAAGAAGTTGAATGATCTGGCCAACTTCTTCCAATGAAGGGGGCAGCGAGCACGGGTTTGTTGTGGTTTGTTTATAGTCGAAGTCTTCGCTGGGTGGATCACAGTTAGGTAGATTTTTTTTAAGTACTGGGCTTACAGTTGTCAGTTGTCCTTGTCGTTAAAAGCCAGTTTGCCTTGTGAGTCTCTGAAGTGGAGGTTTGGCGGAGCGTATTTTCTGTGTGTCTGCTTGATGGTCCAGAAATCTCTGGAGTTATTATTAGCAAAGCTCTCTTTGATTCGGGTTAGTTGGTTTTTGTGAAAGAAAAATTCTTCAATAATATAATGGATTTGGCTCTATAAGAAATCTTTCTGTTTTCCACTTGTTATAAAGCGTCCGCCTCCGAGCCTTCGTGTTATAAAGCACGGGGGTATTATGCTTTGTACTTTCACTGTGCAAGTCACAAGTTGAATTTGTGTTAATTTGTGTGAACATGTTGAATGTTAGTGCATGATCTGAATGAAATTCCAGAAATACGCAATAGCAACAATCAAAGACGTCATCAACTTTATTCGGGATTCTTTTACCAGAAAAAATATGTTCCAAACATTCCTGCTTTTTCCGAGACTCGGTGGTCGAAAAAATACAAATGCATCGCAATTTTCAAAAACAACCTCAAAGTAATCGTCGACGGATTAGCAAAGCTGACTATTGAATTAAACTCTAGTACCGGATAAACTGCTTTTCAGCTGCATTCTGCCGTCGCTCAAACAACTTTCATCATGTGCGTCGTTATGATAGCAAAATATTCTACCTACCTTGAAACAATCGCGAATGTCTTACAATTGCAGAAGTTGGACCTCCTTTCGTGCACGAAACGCGTCTTGAAATTCATCCTATTGATGAAAGATCATATAAAAGATGTGATTTAATAACGCCTACAAATGTGCTTGAACAGGTTTAAAAATTATATATGTCCAAAACTAGTATAAGACATTAATTGGTTATAAAATAGATTAAATATGCATTTTAAGATTTTATATTTTATTTTTTTTTATCAGATTTTATATACATTGCAGTCTAGACACACACACAAATTTCTTCTTTAGTATAAATGATTGTAGGCCAAAGAATGAGCAGCATATGTGGAAGCCACCAATGGAGAGTGAGCATAGGAAGAAGCTACGAGTGGAGAATGAGCATAGGTAGAAGCTACCAATGGAGAATGAGCATAGGTAGAGGCAACAATTGGAGAGTGATGGTAGGCTAATGGAGCAGCGACGGCGTAATCTCCGTTACGTACATGAGCTTCAACTTTATGAGCCAAATGTGCAGCCCTGGCGTGTTGTACTTCGGCGGTGTCTACTGGTACTCCGTTAGCTCCAATGATTGGGAGGTGTTGGGCGGCATAAGCCCATGGGGCGGCGTAGGTGAGTGGGGAGGCAGCAAAAATTCCACGACGCTTGCGGTAATGAAGACCATGTACATTGCGGACTGCGGCATCAGCATGAGCGGCGAAATGGTTTAATTTAGCGGCAACTACTTCTGGAGTTTCAAGTGGAGTTCCATTGATATTGGTTGGGTGGACAGCGGTTGTTGGGTAGGCGTCTACACCATGGGCAACTACTCCATGAGCGGCGACTAGTGAAGTGGCATGAGCTACTCCATGAGCAGCTACCAACGGGGTGGCATGAGCAGCATATGCAGATAGAAGAGGAGCACCGTGAGCGGCATAAGTGGAAAGGACTGGAGCGGCGTGGGCAATAACTCCGTGGTACAAATCTCCATTGCGAGCAAGGGCATCAACTTTGTGTACAGCATGTGCAGCTCTGGCAATTTGTACATCGGCTGTATCTACTGGAACTCCATTAGCTCCAATAACTGGAAGGTGCTGAGCTCCATAAACTACTGGATGAACGTATCCAGCGGACGCTGCAGCCAAAGCACAAGCAAATACAATCTGAAAACAAATGATTTATTAACTTAATTTATATTATTTATTAATAGCTCTACTTACAAAGAATTTCATTTTGGTATATCTTATTAACCTCCTTTGATAGGACTGTTAAGAGACTGTATCAATATAGACCACGCTATGTGCTTATATACTCCTCGATTTTTTCACCAAATATTAAAGCAAGGTTGCCTCTCTAATTCACAACACTTACGCACAACCACTTAGATTTATTATTCTTTCTGTTGTTTTATGTGGAACTATGTTTTAGTTTTTAATATCAAATGTTATGTTATTATTAAGTTAGATTAATAATAAAATTATGTTAAACTAAGTAAAAATTACTTTATGTATTTTGGATATTTGCATTTGATGTAGGTACAATCAGCAAATGTGTTTTTGAAAGAAAAGAAATAACTTTCTTTCTGATAATAAAATAATATAAATTTTAAGGGTAAAAGCTTAATATGAATTATTTAGTTTTCTGTTTTACTCCAATCATTATGATTTATTAGTTATATAAGCTGCGGTCATTGTTTTTAACAAAGCTAATTAGAAACAATTATGTAAAACCTTGGGTACAGGTTTTTATACGGATTTGATCTTTTATTGACGGCAAAGAATTCAGTAAAAAATCCTTGGACCATTTTGTTTAAGCCGACAGGAAAGATAGTATTTTACGATTTTATTTTGACAAATTATATTACTTTTAAAATTTATTATTTAAATGCAATGACACAAATGATAAGGAATTCAATTGTTTGAAAAAGTAATCGATAATATATGTATTTTATTTAAATTATTAATTACAAATCCTACATATTAGAATGTTCCATAATGACTCTATTGTTAAATTATATAAGATTATCTATATAATATCGCTTGTATGTTGTCGGGTACATATTCTTCGAATCACTAAATGCATTATGTAGTTATACCAGTTAAGAATATATACCAAAATTTGTGAGTTAAGATATAAAAAGTTTCATCAAATATTATTTATTTATTATTCCGTCTGTAAAAAAGATTTTTAACTCACAGTTTGATTATATTAAAATTTAGGTTCAAGCCAGGTGATAAAGTTATGTAGACTAGCTGAAATAGTTAATAATAAATTGATGAATGATTACTATTGATTAATTATGTTAAAGGAGTAAAAGCATTAGTTAATAAGATTCAAGTTACCGGATGCGGCAAAACGTACGCGAAACTATCACCTATATTTGTCAATGAATATAAATTTATACAATGAATAAATTATTGAGCGATAGTAGAATCGGTACGAGAAACATTCTATAACCCCGAATATTGAGATGAAATGCTAGTATATAAACACGATTTATTAGTATTTTCGATACAGTCTCTTAACAGTCCTATCTAAGGAGGTTAAAAAGATATAACAAAATGAAATTCTTTGTAAGTTATTGTGAAATATCTTAATTCAAGATTTTTATTTTTTAATATATTTTACAGATTGTACTTGCTTGCGCTTTGGCTGCCGTTTCAGCTGGATTCGTTCATCCAGTAGTTTATGGAGCTCAACACCTTCCAGTTATTGGAGCTAATGGAGTTCCAGTAGATACCGCTGATGTACAAATCGCCAGAGCTGCTCATGCTGTCCACAAAGTTGATGCTCTTGCTCGTAATGGAGATTTGCACCACGGAGTTATTGCCCACGCCGCTCCTGTCCTTTCCACTTATGCCGCTCATGGCGCTCCTCTTGTATCTACATATGCTGCTCACGCCACTCCATTGGTAGCTGCTCATGGACTAGCTCATGCCACCCCATTAGTAGCCGCTCATGGAATAGCTAGCCATGGAGTAGCTGCCTACCCAACCACTGCTGTCCTTCCAACCAACATCAACGGAACTCCACTTGAAACCCCAGAAGTAGTTGCCGCTAAACTGAACCATTTTGCCGCTCATGCTGATGCTGCTGTGCGCAATGTACATGGTCTCCTTTACCGCAAACGTCGTGGAATCCTTGCTACCTCCCCACTCACTTACGCCGCCCCATGGGCTTATGCGGCCCAACACCTCCCAACCATTGGAGCTAACGGTGTACCAGTAGACACCGCTGAAGTACAACACGCCAGAGCCGCTCATTTGGCTCATAAAGTTGAAGCCCATGTCCGCAACGGAGATTACGCTTTTGCTGCTCCCTTAGCTTACTCTCATGCTCCAATTGTAGCCTCTACCTATGCTCACTCTCCACTGGTAGCTTCTACTTATGCCACTCATTCATTGGGCTACAACCATTGGTATTAAAGAATTAAGGAATGTATATATCAAGACTGCTGTGTAAATAAATAAATCAAAAATAGAATTTGATCTTTTTTAATTGATATATTATTTTGATGATTTTGATTTCCAACACAATACAATTTATCTGGCTTAAAAGAAATAAAAAGCGTTACTCCGATTTTCAGTTATAAAGGGCTAAACATTTGTAAAATAATTTAAAATTTACAATATAATTCTTGACGAAAAATCTCGAAAAATAGTACAAAAATGGGAAAACCTAAAACATTTTGTGAAGCTTTTTTATACGATATTACTAGTAATATTAGACCGGATTCTACTAATCCTCGTATTTTTGGACAAGACATATATTTTTTTTCAAAGCGAAGTGTTTAACACCTTAATACAATTTCTTAGAAAAAATGTGACCACCAATAGTTTTTAAAATAGCAAAATATTCCATGTGGACATATATCTCTCAGCTAACCCTGGACAGTTACTAATTTGTTTGATAGTAAACGCGGATCTGACAACAGTCTTGGTACTTTTACAAACCAAACCTTGAAAAGGACTAAATCTTTTCAAAATTTGGTATAGCAACCAGAAACCACATTAAGAGATTAATTTTACGAGAAATTTTATGGGAATTTTAATGCGATTTTACTAATTGTAACAAATTTATGCGGAAAACTTAATAATATCAATTTGCTTTTTTTTATTATTGTAGATAGTGAGAAAACCATCATTTTAATTATTATGAAGCGTAGAAAAACGAACGATGTTGTTCCTTGCCTGTTTTGCATGAAAATATAATGAAAATCTAATTATCGAATCAAAACAAACGATGCGCACCGTGAGAAGCGTTGAAGCGACATAAGAAATCAGCTGTATACCTATATATTGTATCAGTGTTCCCTCTAATTTTTATTAGTGCTGGGCGGTCCAAAATCAAGTGCGAGGAAAAAAATTAAAACGATCAAAAACATTTTTTTTAAACCTTTATTTATTCAAACCATAATATCAAATAGCAAAATAATAATTTTGGTTATTTTCAACGAAACTTTAATATTTATTGTCTTCTATATTCCATAATAACCCACTATTAGAAAATAAGATTAGAAGCGGGAGATTAGAAAATTTTGAATAGGTTAATACGAAAGTTAACGTCAAAAAAGTTAACGTTTAAAATCGTCAAAATTTTCCGTGAAAAAGTTCTTGTCATTGTTTTTGATCGTTGCGTTGCGTCGTCGGGAAATCTTCTTTCCAAGTGCACACAGACACGTTAGATAAATTCTATTATATTTGAAGGATCAATATTGTTTTGATCTTATTATATTTGGTTAATAGTTAAACAACTTTTCTATAGGTATTTGCGCAAGGATAAAATCTCTACTAATAAGTCTTTGAGAACAAAAATTGCTACCCGATATTGGGAAACCGTCAGAATTGTTGCGCAATATTTACAGATAGGATCATTTCGTTGCACAACTTTGACAGTATTCAATTAGAACATTGTCATTTGTTCAATATTCAAGGAGCAATAGCTGCGATATATCTGGATAAACCTACTTCATTATTTGGTTTAAATGATATGGCATCCTGTTACTTAAGCTAAATTTTTCCACAATGTTTCTAAACTCGATCGGTGAAACATTGTGTCCACAGTTGTAAGTAAAGTTCTGCATAACAGGTATAAAATTGCATCGTCGATTCCCAGATCTTCTCGATGTACAACACAATCTTGCTCGGTTAAATGAAATATATCCTTTTTAATAACAGCAGCTACCCATTTTTTCTTTCCAAAAGCGTAATTTTTAAAAATAATAATAAATCATAGACACTAGGCGTAATTTTCACAAATTGGTTTATTTAACACTTTATCGATTTCCATAAAATACTCACTTAATCATCTGAAGAAGGCCTAAGAAGCCGAAATCGACAAAGTGTTAAAAGTGTTAAATAAATCAATTTGTGAAACTTACGTCTAGTGTCTATTATTTATTATTATTATAATGTTTCACCTAGTGGCTATAGCTAAATCTTTGAATTTTATTTTATGCATAATTTTTCTCTCTCCAATGGCGCTACAGCCCGAAGCGAGCCCTGGCCTCCACCAAACGTTGTCTCCAGCGTTCCCTTTCCTCTGCCGCCGCCCGCCAGTTCCGCACCCCCAGCATCTCTCTCGCATCCCTTTTCACACTTTCCTCCCATCTCGCCCTTGGCCTGCCCGCTTTCCTTCTACCTTCCGGCACTCTGAGTATTTGTCTCGGCACTGCTGTTGGAGCCATCCGGCACACATGTCCTGCCCATCTTAGCCTGCTTAGTTTTATGTGGGATACCACATCTGGGCTTTTGTATAACTGATATAGTTCGAAGTTCATCCTAATTCTCCAGCCCTCTTCGCTGTTAATTGCCCTATAAATTTTCCTCAGGATCTTTCGCTCAAAAATCTCCAGCATCTTTTCCGATTTCTGGGTCAGCGTCCATGCTTCGCTTCCATATGTGAGGATGGGTCGTATGATTGCTTTATATATATTACACTTCGTTTGTCTGCTAGCTAGCTTCGAGTTAAGGATGGATTTAAGAGTGAAGTATGCCCTGTTGGCTTGCATGATTCTATGTTGTACTTCCACCCCTTCGTCGTTCTGATCCGTGACGGTTGATCCCAGATATTTAAAGTTGTTGACGACTTCTACAGTGTACTCTCCCATATCCAGATTATTTACTGCGTGTACTGGCGCTCCCGGTCTTACCATCATTACTTTTGTTTTATCCTTGTTTATTGACAGACCTATCTCCTTGGCTCACTTCTCCATTTTACCGTAAGCATCTTTCATTGCCGTTAGCGATCTACCGATGATGTTTAGGTCGTCAGCATATCCCAAAAGTTGCGTGGATTTATTGTAGATGGTACCGTTGCATTCTATCTGAGCTTTCCTTATAGGTTTTTCGAGCGCGATGTTAAATAATATGGGTGATAGACTGTCTCCTTGTCTCAGACCTGTGATGGTTTCAAACTTGTGCGATGTCGTTTTTTGGATACCGACTTGGTTCCAAGTCCTTTTTAACGTACAATTTACCAATTTAATGATCTTTTGTGGTATCTCGAATTCTTCCATTGTCTTCATGAGAGTTCTTCTATCGATAGTATCATACGCTTGTTTAAAGTCTACGAAGACCTGGTATGTGCTGATATTCATTTCCCATGTCTTTTCTAGTATTTGTCTGAGTGTAAACATTTGGTCAGTCGTCGACTTTCCTTTCCGGAAACCTGTCTGATACTGTCCTATAATGCTCTCTGCGTACGGTTGGAGTCTTCGTCCGATTATCCATGACAGCACCTTGTAGGCCGTGTTAAGAAGAGTTATACCACGATAATTCTTGCACTCCAGTTTGTTTCCTTTCTTATAGATAGGGCATATCTTCCCCTCCCGCCATTCCTCGGGTATCTCTTCTGTCCTCCAGATTCTTCCTATCAGCTGGTGTAAAGCACAGATCAGAGCGTCTCCTCCCATTTTGATCATTTCAGATGGTATCATGTCCGGTCCCGGTGTTTTGTGGTTCTTTAGTGCCTTTATCGCCTCGCTTATTTCTCTTTGTGATGGTTCGTTATCTTCTCTCAGATCTCTTACTTCTGGTGTGTGAATTGGGTCGTCTTCAGCTGTTTGTCCGGTTAATTCCACTCGTAGTGAGGTATTCAGGAGTTCGTTAAAATATTCCGCCCATCTACCTACCACTTAACTTTCTTCAGCCAGTAAGGTGCCCTCTTTACTGTTGATTATTGTTGCTCTGGGCTGAAATCCATTTCGCAGGTTGTTCACTATCTTGTAGCATTCTCTAATTTCGTGTTTCTCTTGGTGGTGTCCTATCTGTGCCACCTGGTCGTTAAAATGGGCCCGTTTCTTCTTCCGAAATAATTTGGATGCTTCCTTTCTTTGCTTGTTGTATTCAGCTTGTTTGGCTCTCGTGGGTCTCTGCAAATTCTCTGCCCTAGCTTTCTGTTGTTTCTCGCGTGCTTCTTCACACTCTGCATCGTACCATTGGTTTCGTTTTTTCCTATGGACTTTCCCGAGAGCCTCCTCTGCCGATTCCTTAATCTCCTTTGCAATTTCCGTCCATTGTTCTTCAATACTATGATTTTCCGTCAACACTCCTAGTTTTTCGGCGAACTTTTCTTCGTATCGTTGCCTCACCCTGGTTAAGTTCAGTTTTTCCACATCCCATTTTTCTATTCCGCTGTTTGCTGGCTTTTTCGAGTTGGCTAGCCTTTGTTTTAATTTAATCCTCACCAGGTAATGGTCCGAGTTGCAGTCTGCCCCTTTGCAGCTTCTGACGTCCTTTATGCTGGACATAAATCTTGTCTTTATTAAGACATGGTCTATTTGATTGAGTGTCCTTCCGTCTGGTGATCTCCATGTCATCTTGTGGATGTCTTTATGTGGGAATAGCGTACTGCTGATTACAAGGTTTCTAGATGCTGCTAGGTCCACTAGTCTCTGTCCATTGTCGTTAGTATTTTCGTGTAGGCTGTGTTTTCCAATCGTGGGTCTGTATACGTCTTCTTTCCCTATCTTAGCATTGAAATCCCCCAAGATCATCTTTACGTCGTTGTTGTGTGTCGAATCGAATAGCCTTTCTAGTTTTGCGTAGAAGATGCATAATTTTTACTTCAGCAATTTTGTGGTGGTTTGATAAATTTTTCCATATGCTTATGGATTTCAAGGATTCATTAATAAGTTAATGCTTATAGCCAATACTTTAATTTTCGATTAATACATAATCTTTCTCAAAATCAGATATCCAGTTGTTTCAGTTGTTTATGAATAATATGTCTTTTTATATAATCTAACTTCCACTCATCCTAATCATTTTTCCCGTACTAAATTGCTCTGAAATATTTGCTCCTGCACAAGATGTACACGTTACATTTTCAGAATTCCTCATATTGAAAATTTCGCCTAATTTTATACTTTCCTCTTTATTCGAAGATGGAGTTTCGGTCCCAAGAAATATTGAAAGCCATTCATTTTTAAACGATTTACGAGCTTTTTGGAATTATTTTTATCGGCGCTTGCGTTTAGCCTTTTAGATATTTTGATCTGCGAAAATAGAGTTTACATATTTTGATCTGCAAAATTGAAACATATATCTAAATACGTAATATCTAAATACTAAAACTTATATTTTGTATCACAAATTTATTTCTGCAACTGCACAGATATTTTTCAAATTAGATGCACTATTCATATTTTAAGACGACTCAACACAGCACACATTTTACGGCGTCGACTGATGATGCACGTGCGTTCGAAAGAACATAAATCTAATGTAAACATTTTTTTCTATTTTGCGTCTGTAATGGACTCATGCTGTAATTTTTTTTAGTTAGTTAATTTATTTAAGTTGGCATAGAAATTCAGAGCTGTCAGTGTCAAATTGTCGGCGAAATAGTTTTGAGGTTATGTGATGTGTGGAAATCGTGAATACACAAATTTAATTAATTAATGGTAATAAACGATGTAACACATATTTATTTTAATTTCTTTTCAATGGTACAATTATTCAAAATATTTATAGTAAGATTGGATTCTTGAGCAGTAACACTCACACCAGGGACATTATATACAGTGCTACTAGTGGCACTAGAAGAACATGCAGGTAAGTTGATATTTCCTTGCTCAGACCCAAGCATTTTAGATATTTCAATCTTCTTTTTTAACGAAGCGTCAACAACATAACCCTCCGCAACAGTAGAAGACTTGCTTCCATCCACCTTGATTTTTTATTGTCAATAAATCACCACCATGGTTGGCCAAATGTTTCGCACTACTTTTTCGGAAACAGTGTTCAGTATAAAGATCGGAGTTTGGTAATTTATTTATTCTCCCCATAATATTAATACCAATTGAACTATTAATACAATGACCGTTACGAAAAGTTCATCATCTTTCAAAAGAAAAATCTCTTATGCGTAACATTATTATGACGTAAATTAGCATATTTTTTAATTAAGTTAATCCAATTAGGATTTGTAATTGCAAACATTCTTGGAATCTATTTTTTGGTTTTAGATACAGACACAATGATTGAATCAGATCTGTATTCTATGTCATCGACAGACATATACGTTAATTTCAGACGCCTAAGCGCACCATTATAACCCATTATCAGGACAATCTAAAATGAATACCGTTACATACAAAGCTGCGATACATACAAATTTACCCACTTTCATAGCCAGATAAGTCTTATCATATGCGTCCCTTATACATTTATGAATATCTTCTTCTTCTAAAATTTTCGACTTTTTAGGTGAGATATCTGTTTCAATAAGGCCTGCATTTTACTATATTTGGATATATCTACATCCTTATATATAGATAAACAGGACGTCAACATAGAATATATCGACCATAAACTTGGGTTAATATGTTAAAATGTTAAAATGGTTAATACTTCTTACGTTGTAATTCGAAGTAAGCAAGTAAAACATTTTCCGAAACAACTGTAACTTTATGTAGATTACACCACCCCTTAAATCGCGATTTATCTGGCAACAATTTATTCACTGTATTTGCAGCTATTTCTTTTAATTTTGGTGGAGTGCAAGATAATTTTTCATTGTCATTTTTATTATAACCATTAAATTAATTTCAAGTGTCAATTATCAGTGTTACCGTGTTACAGTGTTACCACCATAAAATTTTATGAACATGTACGGGCGATTTTTTTATTTAGAAATGGCATAAAAGGGTGCAAAATAGAAAAAATACTATAAAACACTCTTTCGTTAGGCGTTTTTCAGCACTTGTCCATTAGAAAACTACGCTCGTCGTTTTCCAAACTTGGATGCATGCTGTAAAATCGCACTGACTGAACTCGTTTTTTAATATACGATTTCGACTTTACTAAGATACTACCTTAAAAATACATTTTAATGATGAGTGATATTAAACAAAAAGAAATAAGTACAATAAAATATTTTTTTCTACTGTTGCCCCTAGCGTGGTGGTTTAATTCGATTTATTTCTCTTGAGAGTCGCATGTATGCGAAATCGTCAATTATAACTATGCCTTTTCAAATAACTTCAAATTAAATCATATTTATTACTCCAGTAACATCGGAGAGTCGCATGTGCTTCGGCATATTCAAAGGGATGTTCGACAGAACATCATTGTTGATCATAGTAATATATATATATATATATATATATATATATATATATTATATATATATATATATATATATATATATATATATATATATATATATATATATATATATATATATATATATCGTTATGCGTCTAACGGTTGACCCGCACGGACGCATATATCTCTTGAGAATGGCGAATGCTAGTTCGCCGAAACGTCGAGAATCCGTCGAGGTTCTTTTCCGAGCCAACCCTCAGCATCAACGTGGAATCCCCGAGAAAACAATACAATTTAAAATTCCACGAAAACTACTGAGCATCCGCGCAGATTACAGGGAATCAATTACAGGGAATAATGAATCAGTCATTATGACTCGGTCATTATGACTCGGTATATCTAGGTGTAGTGTGTATATAACTTTGTAAAAGAGAGAAAAAGGTGGGAATGCAAATTGATAAAGTAGATCCTTCAAATGTTGTAATAAAAGTAGTATAAAATGTCGTAAAAGTGTACCCATAAAATTTTCTAGATTTTATAAAAATATTAATACCAGTAATTTTGACAAGTGTGGTATTTAATATTGGTAGTTAATGTTAATATAGCTTTATTTGTTTGCTTTAAGTGCCATACTGCCAAATAAAAAAATGTGTACCATATTAAAGTATGTAGATCAGTGTTCCCCACCCTTGTTTGTGCCATGCCCCACCTAAGCCTTTCTAAAATTGTTATGCCCCCCTATGTAACATATTCATAATTTTTAATATTAAAAAAATTTAATTGTTCACTTAAGAAACTCAAATGATAGGTTTTAAGAAGAAATCACTAGGAAATAGTTAATGAAACACAGTAAATTTTCAAAACATATAATGAAAAACTAAAACTCCAATACGAAATAATTTTAACAAAGACTCTTCTATATTAATTTATTATTTTAATTTAGTGAGATCTTCGCGCTTGATGCACAGAGATTTTATGTTAGGTTAAACTTTGCTTCAGTCTCAAGCCTCCTCGTTGTGTTAAATCCAGACGATTTCTTGTTTTTATCAATAAATCATTTATAGAACTAAATTCACATTCAGCTAAATATGAAGATGGAAACGGCAATAGCGGAAAAGTGTGTCGAGATGATTGGCTATGTATAATAAATTATTAAAATTCGAATTTTTATTTTTAAATTTGTATCAGACTTTACGTTTGTTTATAATCCACTTTGTTTTATAAAATTTTTGAATACAATAATGTACTTATCCTTTGAAGCATTTTCACACTTTCTTAATTTATTGTACCCTGCACATTTAATCTAAATTTTTTTTATCTCAATTTATTTTCTCAACAAGAGAAACTTGTTACAGAACTTATTATAAAGAATGACTTTTGGTCGTAAAATGAAAATGCTTTCTAATCTTATACAGGAAAAACATTTCCGCAGCAAAATGCCCTTTATCAATATATTTACGTAAAGTATCAATACTGCCTAACTGTCTCTCAAATCTCTTGATTCATACATTTGGACTGAGAATTTTCTTGTTTTCAGCTTTTCAACAAGTTGTTTTTCTATATCTTCACTCATTTCGTCTTTTCTCCGACTAACAGTAGGTATTGTTACTGAGTGGCATAGCACTTACATCTTTGTCTTTGAACCGTCTTTTTCAAGAACCGTTTTAAGAAATCTTGATATTGACGGTTTTATTAAATTCTCTCCTATAGTATGATTTTGTCCAGCGACATGAATAGCGATGGATAAAGAAAATTGATAACTAGGCTCAAGAATACGATTATGAGTTGTATAGCTAGTATGAGCAGTAAATAGAGACTTTATTGATTGTACTCTTGTCAAAATTTTTCATTAAAGTTTGAAAGTAACTCTAATCTGCATGAATATGAGCACTATGTTTCACCTTCAAATGCGCCTCAAGACGACATTGTTTCATTGATTCGTTAGTCAAGCTAACGCTAAGATTCTAAGATTCATTGCTGGTATAAAATAGAAAAAGGAAACCGCTCATCGTAGACAGCGAGTATGAACCCAAATTCAATTTGGATATGAACCCAAAATTGAGTTGTTTAGCGAGATTTTAAATCATCCGGGGGTCCCCGCAGAGCCTGCAGTCTACCGCAGTGAGGTAAACTTGACGACGCCAAAAACCCAGTTGATATGTTGGTCTCGTCAAACGAATTTATAATATTTATTGGCCGCAATTATTTAAGAATTTGCTTTTTTCTTTCAATTTTGGCTCCGAAATCTAGCATTGCATTTAAATGGCCCGGAGCAAAAGGGTTAAACTCGCGTCGAGTTCATTTTCGAATTGCGCCCCTTAACAATCAAATTGCCCCCTGTGGGGCGTGGGCCCCACGTTGGGAAACACCGATGTAGATCATTTACCACTGGACTAGACTATACGACCTAAGAAAATTTTTGAAAAAGAGAACATTATATAAAAATAAGCAAGACCGACAAAAGACTACATATTCGGCAGGAAATAGGTCTGATTTTCACAAAAAAGGTTGTACAGTAGTAGTTGGAAAAATATGGTAAACAAGCACATGTTTTACAGTAATTTTTTTATAATTTTAAATACGACTCTTTTCTTATGTCGCTTCAACACTTCTGACGGTGCGCGTCTTTTGTTTGGATTTAATAATTAGATTTTCATTATATTTTCATGCAAAACACACAAGGAATTACATCGTTCCTTTTTCTACGCTTCATTATAAATAATAACATTATAAAAATATTCGTGAACTATTCGTGTGACGATTCGTGATGTGATTCGTGTGATTCGATTTTTAGGTGGCGCAGCACAACTTTTAATGCATTTAAAGGATTTACTTTATCAATTTGCCTTCCCACCTTTTTCTCTCTTTTACAAATTTTTATACACACAATACTTAGATATATAGTACACGATTTTTTTATATTTATTGTACTTTTTACATACAATGTTTGTAAAAGTTTTATGGTTAATAGTCATGTAGTAATAACTAGTACATGCGGATATAATACTTGAATAGAGTGTAAAAGTGGAAAAGGGTGAAACAATTGAAAGGGTAGATGGAATAGTTGTAAGGATGGAGTAGTATGTAGAATCTTGAGGATTTTGTAGTTGAACAAAATAAATATTTAAAATAAATATTAATAATTTTAAATATGAACTTCATTCTACACCCGAAAGGGTAGAACAATTTCGATTATAATAATAATAAAAAAAACTTCCTTAAAAAAAATCCTGTGTCAAGACTATCGACCGTAAGATACCAAAATATTAATTTCAATATTAAAGTCAACGAACTATGCAGAACTGATATAATTTTTCATATATCTCTTACAATTTTCAAGCAGTAGCTGTTTCAATTTATTTCCATCAGTTCCGCTTTGATTTTGTGGGGTTGCTGCCACCAATTGATAAAATACTTACTAAAACTGAAACAGTGATTACATCGTTTGATCCTTTCTCTACAAATGTATACCATTTTATTGTTCGACCAGAGTGGAATCTATTAATGCGATTTTTTTAGTGAATGCAGATACGTCAATCAGGTATTCTAACAAAAAACGATCACCGAAATCAACCAAAAATTTCAAAATAATCAGAAATTGCAAAAAAATTATTAACATTTAAAGAATTTCAATGAAATAAATGCAAATATCTAGCTAAAGCTTTAAGAAAGAAAATTGAGACTTAAAGCACCATATGTAGGATATGGTACCTAACTACGGTACCATTCGTATGTATCTACAAAAAAAGCATTGAATGGTAATTTTGCAAAATCGTTCGGTTTAGTCACAAAAGTGAAAAACCCTTCTTTGTATTTGGTTCACGTTTCAGCTAATCGAACTTGGTTTGTGCGTAGATACACAATTTACTCATGTTTATAAGGGAAGGACGAAGTAATTCACTCGTGTTATCGAAACGGCTAGTGGCCGAATCATGAAATTTATCAAAATTATCGATGATTTATAAATGTCTGTTTCAGATCAGAATTAGTTAAAAAAAACATTTTCCATGGTCGTAATTGGTTTCAACTGACTGACGGTTGGGCTCACGTTTGTGTTTGCGTCCAGCCTGCAGCGCCGGTGCCGATGTGGTTTCTTGGTGAATTCTCGGTACAGAAAATGATGAGAAACATAAAAAATTCGAAACATAACAGGTGAAAGTGCGGAAATCTGTTTGCCACCGATTGGTGTTTTACGTTGCATCGTAAATGTCGTGGCAAAAAAAACCGATTTTGACGAACCCGTAGTTTGAAGAATTTCAGAAAATTGCCCCACACTGAATGGCAGCCGACGGTGAAGCGTAATTTACAATCCTTACAGAAAAAAGTTGCTGAAAAGCGGGTGGAATATGACGCGCCAGAAATGGTTGACGATTCGCAGGACTCCGGGCGGCGCACCGCAGAAGCGAAACGTATAAACTTGCTTTCGAAATGTCGGCAATTGCCGGCGGAAAGACATGGTGTAAAAATGTCTGCAAAATTCCCAACCACCTCTCAGCTAGGACACAATGTGCGAATTTCGTAATAAATTTTGTAATAACTTAGCCAGTTGCGAACTTGAAAATTAATAGCCTATGAAACGGTCCGGTCACTCGATCTGCCACTGTAGGACAGGAAGTTGAGTCATTTGTACTTTTGTAAATCTTGTAGATTTTTTTTCGATTTTCCGCAATTATCTCCAAAGTTCCAGCCAGGGCTCGAAAATTTGAGGTGAGAATTTTGTGCGGAACAAATCGGCGCTCCAAGTGTTGCTACTTTAGTCGCGATGGGTTCAAATACGGCCGAGCGGTGACCCAAAACCTGTCATTTTGTTTTCGGGCCGCATCCCCGCCGCCTCAAACAATAATCAATTCTCTGGAGTTTTTTCAATATCCACAGCTGATTTTACCTATTTTTCTCGCCCTCTCCTAAAAGGGCGTAGTATATATATGTTACGGTAAAAGTACAAAATCGGCAAATGTAAACATTAACCGGTGAGTTTAATGTGAGTTTAAATTTGAGATCAGCTTCATATATCTACTTTTATTGGTTAATATATTGTAAATGTTAAAAATAATAAACGGAAATAAAATATACCTGCATATTAAGGTTAAAATGTGTTTTAAATAATTTTTATTATTTTGTTATACAAAAAAACATTTAATACATTTTGAACATAATTTAATTAAAAAAGTTTATAAGAATACGTTCGTTACACCTTAATTTTATCCGCTTGTATAATAAATATTATTTTTTATTGTAATTCGAAATTCATTACTTATGAGACCTAATCACGCCCAGAAAAGTAAATATGAGGTGTTTTTAAAAATTTTGTCTAACAGCCCATGCGCTTTGTGTATTAACGTAAACGTCTATACATTTGCCAACATCATTAGGTATATGTACACATTTGCCGGAAATACTTGGTACATGTAAGTTGAACTTACATGTACCAACCAAGAAGGCATATGTGTACATATGCCGGTAAATGTGTACATTTTCCAAACTAGGTACTTTTACCGTAACATATATAACAATAAGGACAATATGTATATAAAAAAGTTGAAGTGGCACGCGCCTGAATATTCATTCGATATTTTTGTATAAAGGGGCACACTTCCATGAACCAATTACCGATCGTTATTATAGACAATAACTACCGTATATGCCCGAATATAAGGTTACTCAGATTATATGACGAGTTCAATTTTTATCAAAGTACAGATTTATTGAAAGAAGATCATATTACAATGTGATATGCAATTTCTCGAACATATATTTTTTTAATACTTATTTAAAACTGCAAATAAGGAACATTACACAGATAATTGCAATTCGAGATTTTGTTGTTTGTATCTGAACCACATTTTAACGATTTTACAGGGACTACTGTGTTTGATGACCAAATTAATAAACAAAACTAAACGGACAAGATTGAGATGTATACCTTGACAGAAAAAGTTAAATGGACAAAATTGTGTTGCGCAAACCTTGTTAGATAAAGTTGTTAGATAAATGTTACATAAATGCAAAAAAATTACTGGCACACCTTGATAGATAAAACTAAATGGTCAATATTGAGATTCTAAAACTTTCATAGACCAAACTAAATGAATAATGTTGAGTTGCATACGCTTTGATAGACAAAATGGATACAACTATATAGATAAAATTCAGTTCAGAAAATCTTGATAGAAAGAACGAAATTTAGATCGATATGGTACTATAAGGATTATACACTAGAGACTGCTGTCAGCACTTTAGTTGTTTGTTCGACAAAAATACAGCATAGCTAGGAACAATTTCAATCAATAGAATAATCCTTATTCTCCGTCTAATCATATAATAGAAAACTTGTTTTTTAAATTTTGTTTCGAGGAAAAAGCCTCTTCTTATTCGGGTCAATACAATATATGTAAAAAATAAATAATCATAAAAAATCATGTTTTTTTGAAACTGCTGTGTTTGAATCACTGCGATTACAGAACAAAATATACACGAAACAACCCCCAGAAATCAAGCCACCATGTGCATGGCTCTGGCAAAGCCATCACAGTAAATCTTCCACGAAACCTCTCCTATTAGTGGCTCGCCACCCACGTTAAAACTTTAAGGGCTCCCTATACTTGTGTATAAAATCAAGACACCAAGCACAAGCGTAGGCAGAGGAAGGACGCCCAGGTGCACTAACGACTGTAGCAACACTGAATAAGAAGAAACTCCAGAGAATGATTTACGGTTCCTACACTAAATATAAACCTATTAGATTACTATCGTTATTTTATGCTGGATAAAAAACAAGACCAACCAATATTTTTGAAGGTTTTATTATTGGAGTAGATTTATCGGCAATAAATCTTTAACAAGTTATACATGAAATTAATTCATAATTAAAAATTCCACTCCAAATCACGCGTTTAAATTTAAATAATTTACTACCAATGCAAATGAGCGGGTTCTTTTAACATGCGTTTTTATATTCTGTCTTTATAATTAAATCCAGTCCACTTCTTGTTTTTCATTAGCAAAATTAAGTTTATTATGTTTAAAGTATAATGTATTGCTCACAAAAATATGTATATTAGGTGGTGCCATTATAAATAATGCATATTGGTAGTGATATTATGTACGCTATGGAATTTGCGTATTGAATATATTACGATACATAAAACAACAGTAAAATATCTCAGGACCTAAATATTTTCTAATATTTAATACCAATATGTTGTTTAATATTATTTTGGTTTCTATAATTTTATGTAAATTGGAAATAACCAGAAAGCGTGAAATAAATGTATTTTAAGAAGAAAAAAAATCGGCATTGGTAAATTTGCATATAGATAATCTTATCATATCACTTAAAAAATAGTAAACAAAATCATAAAAAAGCTATATAAATTTACTTAAGAATGATGAAAAAATTATACATTACATTTCAGAATATTATTGTATAATATAAAAGTAGCTAAAATAGTACTAAATTAAATGTTAAAAATAATAATACATTGCATTACGATTTTAAATGGAGAATCTCTAAATTAAATTTAAGAGCAACAAATTAGCAACAATCAGGAAATAGGTAGTTAGTTTTCCTTTTTGGTAGACTTTTATTCATTGGTACTTCCTTGTCACAGACGCTATGTCGGGCAAAGGGGCATGTCAGGCAAACAATAGAAATAACTTATATAAAGGGTTTTTCAATAGGGAAATAGCAATTTTGTTTTATAATACGGAACATAACCCACAAACATTAACCCACCACATTTTTCTAATGGCGTAGTTCACGAACGAGTAACGTTTGGAAATCGTTAAAACTTACAACCGAAATTCTGATACCGGTAGTCACAATTTTAGGAGCACTTACTTCAATTTTTGGTCGCAATAATTGTCCCACCAGACAAACTGTGCTTGCGATGGCGAAGAAATTTGCCAGTGAGACAACGCACAACGTCGAAGTACTGAAAATATTGCAGCCGTTTGAGCTTCAGTTAAAAATGAACCTAACAAATCGATTCCACGTCGTTCACAAGAACTGCGTGTTCTGGGAATTACTCAGTCCACAATATGGCGAATCATGGGTAAAGATCTCCAGATATACCCTTACAAGATCAAATTAACCTTACAAGACCTAACCCTAACCTAACCCTTACAAGAACTGCATCCTCTGGATCATTTAAAGCGCCGAATCTTATCCGATTTTGTTCAGCAAAAGTTTGGAGAATATCCTGAATTTCGACGAAAAATCCTGAATTTCATCAATGAAACTCATTTTGGCTGAATGGTTTTGTCAATAAGTACAATATGCGTTATTGGACAGTAATAAACCCACAAGTGCTTCATGAGACTACATTTCATCCATAAACGTGTGTGATGTGAATTTCATGCCGGAGGTGTGATAGGGCTGTATTTTTTTGTAGATGAAAATAATCGCCATGTTTTAGTCAATGGAGTTCGCTATCGTTCCATGTTGGAAGACCAGATTTTTGACCAGAATTGCATGGAATTGACATCAGCGATATGTGGTTCCAACAAGATGGTGTGAAACAAGGCACACAGCTGGCCAAACAATTGATTTATTTACAAGAAAATTTGGTAATCGTATAATCTCGCGCATGCGATTTGACGCTGTAGGATTTTTTCTTATGGGGTTACCTAAGTCGAAGGTCTATGCCAACAATGCAACAACGTTAGAGGAGCTCAGGATCAATATTGAACATTACGGCTGATGGCACTGAAAGAGTGAATGAAAATTGGATCCAAAGAATCGATTGCTGCCGTCGTGCTCGTGGTGGTCATATGAACGACTTCGAATTCCATACATAATTGTAATTCCAAATTCCATACATAATAACATAATGTGTTCTGAACCTGGTTTTATTTAAATACAATATTGTTATGTCCTTATTGAGAAAACTGGTATTAATTGGTCGGTAGATGATTTATTATATTATACGTCCTCCTCGGTAGTGTAGTTGACAACATACCATTTCATTGCGAGAGATCCGGGTTCGAATCCTGGTCGGGGAGACAACAACTAGGGCGGTTTTCACAAACCGTCCGGGCTGCCCACCCTGAATGAATGCAAAATATGCGATACCGGCGTGGCGCATAATAAAAGCCAAGGTGGAATAGGATCCGGGTTCGAATCCTGGTCGGGGAGACAACAACTAGGGCGGTTTTCACAAACCGTCCGGGCTGCCCACCCTGAATGAATGCAAAATATGCGATACCGGCGTGGCGCATAATAAAAGCCAAGGTGGAATAGGGGGTTTAGTGAGATGATTTATTATGATTTTCATTTCGAATGGTTCACGTTATTATTTGCTGTCATTGTCATTTCCTAACAAAACAGAAGTAAAATATTGAACTTTATAGAAACAGAACAAAATTAGTTAAAAATATGTAATTGGAACACATATGTACTAAGTTTTAAATCATCCGACAATTGAATATAATAATCGTACGCGCATGGAAAGTGAACGAAGTTCAAAATTCTTGCATTTAATAATATCAGTCAGGTCCAGATAAGACCAAACAAGGCCAGACAAAACCAGAGAAGACCAATACGGATAAAACCTGACAGCACCAGACAAGACCACACAAGAACGGACAAGACCGGACAAGACCAGACAAAACCAGACAAGCTTAGACAAGACCAAGCAAGACCAGACAAGACTAGACAAGACCAGACAAGAGAAACCAATACCAGATAAGACCAGATAAGACCAGACAAGACCAGAAAGACCGGACAAGACCATACAAGAACAGACAAGAACGGACAAGTCCGGATAAGACTGGACAAATCTGACAAAACCAGACAAATCTGACAAAACCAGACAATACCTGACCAGACCAGATAAGACCAGATAAGACACAACACGAGGTAAGACCATACAAGACCAGACAAGATCAGACTAAACCAGACAAGACCACACAAGACTAGACAAAATTAGTATAAAATATGTCATTGGAACACATAATTTAATAAGTTATCTACAGCAATCAAGGAACAAAAATTATACAAAGCTTTTTGAGAATTAACGAAAGAGTTCCTCATTAAAAAATGTTTTGATTCAATAGATGAATTTCTTGTACAGACTTAAATTATTCAACAACAATTTGTGCTTTTACTTTATTTAAAGTTATAATGTAATTTATTTTTTTAATGTAATTTATGTTCCTTCTTTTGTATTATTACTTATAACTTTTTGACTTATCTTAGATGTATAACAACTATACATCTTCTTCTTCTTCAGCCTTTACACGTCCACTGCTGAACATAGGCCTCCTCCATCTTTTTACAAGTCGATCTGTTTTAAGCGGTGTGCATCCAGTTCTTCCCGGCTAGCAGCTGTAGGTCATCCGGCCATCTCGCCTGGGGTCTACCAACACTTCTTTTTGTGTCTCTGGGAAAAAAACTGCATTGTTTTCTTGGTCCATTTCACGTCATCTCGGGCAACGTGACCTGCCCATCGCCACCTTTATCTTGCAATTCGTTCTATGACATCCGATACTTTAGAGCGTTTGCGAATTTGCGTTTTGCGTATTTTATCTTTTATGCTGATACCCAGCATCGCTCGCTCCATTGATCACTGTCAGACTCTTGAACGGCTTATGGTGTTGACCGTGAGTGTGTTGCTCTCTAGGCCATAAGTTGCAACGGGGAGAATGCACGCATCGTATATGGTTTAGTTTTCCAAAGGCAGCCCAAGTCAAGCCGATTCGTTTTGTGACTTCCGCTGTTGGGTTGTTTCTGACCAATTTAATATTGTGTCCCAGATAGATGTTCTTCTCCACGGTTTCCAAGTGGAGGTTATCTAATATTATTTGGACATTTTCATGATAGAGGATTTTGGTCTTCTTGAAGTTCATCTGCAGGCCAACATCTTCTGAAGCTTGCTTAAGTTCATTTATCATTTCGTCCAGTTCGTTTATATCTTGGCTCATAATTACAATGTCGTCTGCGAAACGTAAATGATTCAGGTAATTTCCGTCTATACACAAACCTTTTTGTTCCCACCGTAAGGTTTTGAATATGTAGGGGAGATCGTGTCGCCCTGCCGCACGCCTCTTTGGACGTAAATTTTTTTGGTTCGTAGATCTTTCTTGATGCTAACTTGGAACGTTGCATTTTTATAAATATGGTCGATTAAGTCCGAGTTACCAGAATCGATTCTTGCCCTGTTCATGGCATCCAGCACTGCCCATATCTCAATAGAGTCAAAGGCCTTTTGATAATCAACGAATTCCATATGCAGAGGCACGTCCGAATGTATTCCATATGCTTGGATATGGTCGACTGTGCTGTACCCTTTCCTAAAACCGGCCTGCTCTATAGGTAGGTACAAATCGAATTTTCTGTCCAGGCGATTTGTTAGTATCTTCGTCAGCAGTTTCTACAATGTAGTTAGTAAGCTGGTTGGACGGTAATTTTTGACGTTTGTAAGGTCACCTTTCTTAAATAGCAGTATTACCTTGTCATTTTGCCACATTTTGGGGCCCTCTTCGAGACATTTGTTCAGCAATATAAGCAATGATATTTCCAGTGTTTCCCATTCAGCTTTTAGCATTTTGCTCGTTACACGGTCCTCTCCAGGTGTTTTATGGCTTTTCATCGAGTTTAGCTCTGCTCTAAGCTCAGGGCTATCTATTTCCTAAATTTCTTCTGAGCGTTCA
Source organism: Phosphuga atrata (assembly GCA_944588485.1). Taxonomy (NCBI): domain Eukaryota; kingdom Metazoa; phylum Arthropoda; class Insecta; order Coleoptera; family Silphidae; genus Phosphuga; species Phosphuga atrata. Next base: position 33,517,681 of record OX155898.1, read on the forward strand.
AGATGGTCGGTTTTTGTTTTATTTGGTTTGGCTGCTGGGCCGACTGGCTGTACACGGTCTGGTAGAAGTCCTGTATCACAGTCACTATATCTGTTTTGTCTGTAAATATTTCTCCCAGATTGTTCTTCATCTTATGTATGACCATCTTACCTTTGGCTCTCTTTGAGCGTAGTACTTTCATATTCAAATTATCTTCGATGACATCGAGAATCTGTTGTACGTTGTGCGCCCGCATATCTCTAAGGAATCGCTGTTTTTACTTGCTTGTTCAATGTTTTATATTGTGGTGCGTCCCTGTGTGTGTTCCGACGCTCCTTTATTAGCTGGGCTGTGTTGACACTGAGTTTGTCGTTTTTCTTTGTCTTAAGAACGCAAACTTTCTTTGTGGCTTCTATGATTGTGTTGATAATTTTGGTGTTTAGTTCGTTTATGTTATGCTGTTTAAGAGCCTCAATTGGTTGGAGCTTGCTCTCTATTTGCTTATTGTATTATTCTTTCCTTACTGTCAACTCTTTTAGATATTGTTATATCTTTTTTGTAGTAAACTTCTTTCGTTCGAGATGAGTGTTAATTTCTATTCTTGCTCTCACTAACCTGTGGTCACTGCCCGTGTTGAAACGGTTTAGGACAGATACGTCCGAGCATATTTTCCTGCCCGAAGCCAGTATATAGCCTATTTCGTTTCACGTAATACCATCTGGACTCTTCCACGTCCATTTTCTTGTAGCTGGTTTTTGTAGAAGGTATTCAATCAGTAGATATTTTCTTTGCATAAAAAATCAACCATGTCCTCTGGTGTATCGTCTTCCCATACCGAAGTGGCCTATATTTGGCGGGTCGGTAGCCTCTCTGGGTCTGATCTTTGCGTTAAAGTCTCCAGTTATCTCCAGTCTCCAGTTATGGTGTATTTGGATTTTTCTCTATACAAGACCAGACAAAACCAGACAAAACCAGGCAAGACCAGAGAAGACCATAAAAGATCGGACAAAACCAGACAAGACCAAACAAGACCAGTGAAGACCAGACAAAACAAGATAAGACCGACAAGGCCAAACAACACCATACCACAAGAGCCAGAAAAATCAGACATGAGCAGACAATACCAGACAAGATCAAACAAAACCAGACAAAACCAGGCATGACCAGATAATACCAGATAGCACCAGACAAGACCACACAAGACCAGACAAGACGGTGCAAGACCGGACAAGTCCAAAAAATACCAGACAAGACTAGAAAATACCAAATAAGACCAGGCAAGACTAGACAAGACCAAACAATACTAGACAAATCCATATAAAACCAGATGATACATGAGAAGACTAGATACTTCCTTATACGACGAGAATAAATTGAAAACTTTGTAACAAGAGAGCTATAGGTAGGCATGCGCATGCCCACGGACTGAACTGTTTTCGAATACTTATAAACAGTCTATTGCAAGAATATGTCAAAAAGCCTAAGATATTGTTTATCTGAAATATAAAGGAAATAATTTGAAAATAATAATAATTTGTAAATGAAAAGAAAATCAGTTTCAATCACAGAAAATCGGGGTATGGTAGGTATATCCTTTCATAAGCGTTAGCCCTTAAGGAGTTATAAGTAGAGTGTTTACACACTTCAGAAATATATTCTTTTTATGATCTCTTTTATTGTAGCATTGTGCGCCTACCCCTGGGGATACGAAATCGGTTTCCAGATTGCATGCGAGAGGAATTAACGCTTCGTGCGGTAGGTTGGGTGTAGACACCCAGACCAGAATAAATTGGTTGTTATTTTAGAGATTAATCATTATAACAGTCTGTGAGTCTGAGTAGCTGCGTGGAGAGTAGTAAGGAAGTGCCGATTGTCAGGGTACAGTCGACCGCCACCCCGCGAATTATTTAGACGAGGTCATCGTATGAGTTACACCCACCTTAAGCTCCATGTAACAAATTTTGAACTAGCATTTGTAGCGACCACGGGCCGCTATTTTGAATATGTGTGCTATAAACATCATGGTAATATATAAGGGCAATAATAACTCCTCAATTTTATGTCGAAATTTTCTCAGAGACTTGGGAATGGAATTAGTTTCAGAGCATGTACGAAATAGAAAGGAGAATCTTCATTTACCAAAAGAACTTCGTAAAAGGATCCAAAATCACGTCGGTGAATCCTCAAACGAACCACCACGAAAGTGCCAAGATCTGTCAGAAGATGTGAAACATGCCCCGCTAAAAAAGATCGCAACAATACACTTGTTACCAATGCAATCGTTACATATATACCTATATAGAAAAGTGTACCAAATCTTAAGATGAGTCTGATTAGTTACATGATATAAAAATTATTTTTAATTTGTTTTATTAGTAGAATTTGTTTTCTGATTCCTTTAATAAATATATAAATCCTGATTTTTTTTTTTAAAAACCTTCAATTTTGTTTCAATAATAAGTACTGTTATTTATTAATCAATAAAATAATAATAAAAATGCATTAAACTATTAAATTCACACGATCCCTATCAGGGTTTGTTACACCCACCTTGCGCTCCGTGTTACATACTTTAACCTATCGCTCGCCGGGTTAACTTCACTTTCTCCGATTTCGTCCGATTTCTTCGTGTTTGATAATAGACTATTTTTTTATAATACCCAGTCAAGTTGTTAGTCTTCTCTTTTCAAGAGTAGATTAAGACATGTGACTTATAGCTCCAAATACACTACAGCAAGGATTCCTAACCTCTGTTTAAAATAGATTTGTGGTATTTTCATAGAATATTATTAAATAATGAACAATGCAAGCGAGAAGAATTAAAATTTATTTTTTCTTTTCTTTTTCAAAATAGTAATAAAGTTATTTTTGTTTCTTAATTAAACCAACTTCAATTGGGATATTGATGGAAATATTGAGCGTATTGATTTTTTCTTCGGTGTACTCTTAGACTACAAATGGCAGCAAAATATGTATAAACTACTTAAAAGGACGAAGTAATTGCCCCAAGAATAAAAAAAAATACGGAATTATTAGACTAGCCATTTGAGTAATTGAGCGGTTGTAGATATTATGTTTGGTGTAGGAAACACAGTGGGCACAAACTTGGTTGCCTCATTGAACGTTATTTTCCACTCTGTGCTTACACTTAGATTAAATAGAATATGTGATATTAAAGAAACGGACGCAAAAGATGAAGAAAAGCGCAAATTGCTACGCTATGGCTTCTACGTATTAAACTGAATTTGGAGGATCGTCAATCAATTTTATTTAACACCAATACAAAAATTTTCAGTAACATTGTCTGATTTATTTTTAAAACTGAATATAATTATAGAAGGAAATATTAATAAACTCTTAGAGAGACAAAAGTGCTTATATTACAAATAAAGATCAAAATTGAATGGATCTGAAAAATGAAGTTTGTATATGCTGATAAATATAATGTTACGTAATTGTACTATTTTTGTGGTATAAGCAATACCGCACAAAGTATTTCAATTTGCATTCACAAAATGTTTCAGATGTTAAGGGTACAATACCAATTCTACAGAAACATTCATATAATAAAACTAATGCAATTTTCGACTTATATTTAATTATTTCTTACTACTATTTATTATGTCTGGTAATATTTTCAAAACGTTACTAAGAATTTTAATTATATTAAGTAGACTTAAATAGACTATAATATATATAATTATAATTTAGAAAAAAATACAGCATGAATATTTTTAATTAACATTCTTATTAGAAAGGCAGACCTTGTTAAATTTTGTCTTTAAAATGTGTTTGTCAGAAACAACAAAATAGAATAACATATCATTTCAAATCTTATCTTAGAAAACACATCCAATAATTACTATTTGCAATCTTTCCCAAAAAAATTTAATTATTAAGACAAATTTGCTGAAAATGCATGTTTCTCACTCATGATTTTTTTTTTATTCGTTAATATTAAATTTTTTGTACATATATAACTATACACATTTATAACACATTTATAACTATAGCATTTTATATAATATGAATACAAAATTATACTCATATATTTTTATCTTTAATTAACAATAATGTTCAATTTGTATAATATCTAATGCATCTGATTTTAAAACAGAACAAGTTACTTTATTACAATTCACTGCAATATACTGAAATGTTTAAAACTATCTGTTGGTTGTAATCCAAATTAATTCCATTCACATAAACAATGTTTATAAACACTTGTTTACGTAAGATAAGCGGCAATCTACGTGCGTAAGTGTGAATAAGTTACTACACTAAATAAGTTCATATCTTCTACTTTCGCCCAGTAATTATTGTATTGGAACTTATTTGTCTATGAACTGCATTATCACTAGTTAAAATTATCAAAATTAGTTCGTAAATGAAATATGGAGTTTCTATTGACATCCGGTTAATTACAGTTTTTTAGCAATAGTTTGCAAATAAATAGTTTGATTGTTGCCAATATAATTATTATCTAAAAATGATTTCCTGTACATGTAAACATTATATTAGTAATTAATTGTTTCATTTTAATTTTAAATATCGAATAGTTATGATTAATAAATTTGTTACAAACAATAAGTATTATAGTAGAATGAAAATAATCAGCAACAAATCGATTAGGTGAGTGAACATGATAAGCAAGGTCTTATTCGGTAATTTAATATTTAGTATTGATCCACATATGAATTAATACTTTATAAATTTCAATGATACCGCAACGGATAATTTCACTTTTCTTTTTTATATATGTAAGCTGTAAATCTTTCGAAACATACACTGCTTGTGATTGCATGAGTTTTATATCGTAAAACGTTTCCTATTAGTAAGGTGATTTCGACAATTATATCGTTGCGTATTGTGCCGACTGGAAAAGTTTTTAAAGTAGATAAATATTTCACAATTTTGTTATAAAAAAAGTTCTTTTGTATAACTAAAAGTTATGTGCAATTGTTTATAAAGAGCTATAAGAAAATGAAAAGTTTAAAAAAAAGTAAAAGCTATAAGAAAATTAAAACCAAAGTGAAATGATGTTTTAATTAGCAAAGTTCTAAAATAAAGAAACAAAACTTAAAAATATTCCACTATAAACCAAGAAAAAAAATTTATTATTTTTCAAAGAAAAAATATGTGGGTACGTTGTGATCAGGAGGTGGATGGACTTGACACAATCGCGATTAATGTAAATGTTTTATTTACAAATATGTAACGAATATATATATATATATATATATATATATATATATATATATATATATACATATATATATATATATATATATATATATATATATATATATATATATATATATATATATATATATATATATATATAACGAATAATTACAATGAATGATAATTGAAACTATACTTTATCCATAATAACTTAGAACTTAATATATCGTTTAATTCATAGCATAGCATATTGTTTAATTCATAATTTCAAGATTGGTCAAAAATGTGGGTAATTAACTTAAAAACGATCATTATTATCCACACATTTTGGACCAGACACGCTAAAACCTATTTCAAACGAATTCTTATAAGTCCCTATAGTATTAACACAAATATGATTTGATTAATAATCTTCACTTTCTCATCCCTTCCATCCCCGAAGTGTTTCCATTATCAACAAAAAACATTTTTTTTCGATATTGACAAACTACGCTACCATCTTCAATTCCTTGCTGGTGTGAATATCGATTTCCAAAAATGGGTTTCTGTTAGCTTTTTTGGAAAAGCAACAGCTGTAACCGCACCATGTTTTTGTGCAGAAATCTAATAAACTCTAATAATCAATGCTAGTTTAAAGGCTTAACTGGAGGATTATTTCTCCTGTAAAAATTCATCTTTGTCAAAAAATTAGTAAATTAGTATTTTGTTAATTCTTGTTTTAATTGACTGAGATCGTTTTAATTATTTTTTATTTATGTTTAGCAGCATTTTGCTATTAACTTTAATTAAGCAAGATTAAAAATGCAATTGGCAATGCAATGCAATTTGCAAATGTATATTGTAGACAAAACAAGTGATTTTACAATTTGTTCAAAAATAGTTCAATTTTCATATTATTTTCTTTACAATTCACTTGAATTTGAAATTCTTAGGACTAGAATTTCTAAAAAAGATAGAGTTATAATAATAATTCTAATTCAAAATATTATTTTAGGTCGATATTACTTTGAATTTCAACAATGTCCTTTTGTCTGATATAACTTAATTCCAATTTATTGTATTCGAAGCAAAATCTTTGAAAACCAAACGAATTTTCCTGCAAAACATTAGGAAAATTTGACTGTGAGTATTTATGTTTTTTAGTACTTTTTTAACAGTAATATTCATTACAGTTTAATTTCGAATCATTGTAGAGAATACTATAAAATTATTTTGTTTCTTAAAAGAAATATATTGTCTATTAATTTGCAGTAATAATAAATAAAATTATTCTTAATAAAATATATTGTTCATTAGCTTGATGTTAAAATAAATTTGTTTATATTCGGATGTTCAGCCATTTACATTCAGCTGTTTAACAATTTAGAACTGTTTCGCTGTTTACATTCAGCTGTTCAGCCATTTATGTTCATCTGTTTCCAACAGTATATATGAAACTAATATTTAATAGATCAATAAGTTTGAGGTTTGAACAAAAATATTTATACCCTTATTAGTTAAACTATTTCACACAAAATACTAAATATATTTTCAATTAATTAGTATTAAAATTAACAGAATATTTGTTTATTATACACAAAAATGTACAACAGATAAAACAGCAAATGTTAATAAAACAACGTTTCAAGAACTATCCTGTTTTATATGCTAGATATTAAAATTACTTCAATATCTCTAGTTTTTAAATAGCCCTGAAAATATCACATTTAACTAAACTTATTAGAGAAAGGAACCTTGCACTTGACAGTCTCGCGATAAAGTTACACTATAAAAGCGTTTGGTGGAATCAATATCAGTACAGTCACTTAACAGTCCTACACAAGGAGGTTAATAGATCCCAAGAAAATGAAATTCTTCGTAAGTAATCTATTAGGTTTACATTATATAATCAATATATTACAATAGAATTATTTCTATACAGGTTGTATTCGCATGCGCTTTGGCTGCTGCCTCCGCTGGCTACGTACACCCAGTTGTTTATGGAGCTCAACACCTTCCAGTTATTGGAGCTAACGGAGTCCCAGTAGATACTGCTGATGTACAAATCGCTAGAGCCGCTCATGCCGTTCACAAAGTCGACGCTCTTGCCCGCAATGGTGATTTGCACCACGGAGTTGTTGCTCATGTTGCTCCAGTAGTTTCCGCCTACGCTGCCCATGCCGCCCCTGTTGTATCCGCTTATGCTGCTCACGCCACACCATTGATTGCTGCTCATGGAATTGCTCACGCTACCCCATTGGTAGCTGCCCATGGAGTAGCCGCTTACCCAACCACCGCAGTCCTCCCAACCAATATCAACGGTACTCCACTCGAAACTCCAGAAGTAGTTGCCGCTAAATTGAACCACTTTGCCGCTCACGCTGATGCTGCTGTCCGCAATGTACATGGTCTCCATTACCGCAAGCGTCGTGGAATCTTTGCCGCCTCTCCACTCGCCTACGCTACCCCATTGGCTTATGCTGCTCAACACCTCCCAATCATTGGAGCTAACGGAGTACCAGTAGACACCGCAGAAGTACAACACGCCAGAGCCGCTCATTTGGCTCATAAAGTTGAAGCCCATGTACGCAACGGAGATTACGCTGTAGCTGCTCCAGTAACTATTGCTGCTTATAGCCACGCTCCGGTTATTGCTTCTTCCTACGCTCATTCTCCACTTATATCCTCTTATGCTGCTCCATGGGCTCATTACTATTAAGTTTCGTTTTCAGACTGTCTGTTGTGATTATTTGTACATATTTTTACTTTCAACAAAGATTTATAAGTAATAAAATATAATACAAAATTGACGATTGAAGAGTTTTCTATTTACGTGGTTATTTTATTTGAACAAATTCCTTGGAAGTTGAAAAATCAAGCGTATTTATCAAGCAATAACACGAACTAAATTGTAAGATGCTAAATTTATAATACATCTTATTTGGTCATAATTCATGAAGAGGAAAGAGGAAAAAATAATGTAAGGGAGGCACTTACTCGCGATAACATTATCTTTTTCGAAAAGAGTAAAAATAAATAAATAATTGATTTGACTATGTGAAATTTTATTATAATGTATAACTTTTTTAAATTATCAACTTATTTCAACGGAACATAACTTGGATATTCAACCTTTCCAAATCTCTATAATATTCTTAAGTCTTTTTAAGACTATAAACAAATCTCGTGTTGAAAGACAACAGATATTTGTGTTATTTACTAGGACTTAATATAAATAACTAAACTGAAACTAAGTTCAGGTCTTTCCACACACATGTCAAAACATAACCTCTTTTCGACAGCCCAACACATGGTTTCAAACTAATGTAAGTGTTTTCCGTTTTATAATTTATAAGAGCCAAGTTGCACTGATGAGGGATAGATCTTGAAACGCGTATGCAGATGGCTATTCACTTTGGGTTAAAGGGAAAGATCTGATCTTAAGAGATCTTAAAGACAATGTTATTTATCTAGTGTCTTGTTTTAGTGTCACAGAAGTGAAATGAGTCCTAGTAAATAACACAAATATCTGTTTTCAACATGAGATTTGTTTATAGTCTTTAAAGACTTAAGAATATTATAAAAGTTGAATATATTTATGTATTCAAGCTGTGTGCTGCTGTAGCAAGTTGATGTATCAGCAATGATTGTATCTGTAATTAGTTTAGTTTCATCCTATATTTAATTTTTTTAACATTTTCTAATCAAATATCTATATTTTCTATATATTTTCTATCCAAATATACTAAATATGGTTATGAAAAAGGAGAGCAATTGGCAAAACCCTACATTATATATATATCTTGTATATCTTGTATAATCTTGTATATATATATATATATATATATATATATATATATATATATATATATATATACAAGATTAATGATGGAAAAATGAATTTTAAAGGTTTTATCGGATTGTTTACCTTCAAATATTGACAAATATTGATTTGTTTGGTTTCATTTAGGTAAATAGTTACCACGAGTGTTAACAAAATTAGTTACCATTACTGTTCGAATTTGGTTTAATGTTTTGGAAAGTTTGCAACTCATGAAGATGACTTATATTTCTACTGTATTCCTATTTCATAAATACAATTTAGATATAAAATCGTCTATTTTTCGTTATTTAATTTTTAGATTTTGTTACTATTAAGTTTATTTGCTACTATAGCTTTTGTTATTAATTTTGTAAATACAGCCATTAGATGGTCCTTTATTTACCTAATGGGTTGTTAAGTTTCATGTAAACCGTGTTTTAGAAAACTTAAAATAAGTACTAATTATTTTAATGCGTACCGGTTAAAAAGGACTCGCGTAGCGTGGTGTAAAAAAACTTTGTTATATAAAACGTTGAACTACCCACAAGATGAATTTGTATCGCGCTATATTGAAACCGCGTAAGGAATTTTGTAGTCACTTTTACGCTTTTGTAGGATAATTTTTCTGGAATTCTAATTGGTTAAATATATTTAGAACTATACCTACATTATTTAAATTGAAATTTATAACCCATTCCCCGCTTCAAATACATTTGAGACAGATGTTTCAATTAGTAACCACAATTGTGTTCGTCATGACTTTTCTAGAAGTTTACATATTAATTGGTTATTTGAATAATTTTTTTTTTGTCATAAATCGAAAGCTCATATTTACGGTTTATAACAAAACAATTTTTTTTTCGTTTAAATTACAAAGTTATAACAAATTGAAATTATATTTTTGAACTGTGTACCGAAAACAGGACGGGTACCCATGTGACGTAAAATGTGTAATTTCTATCCGTGCATGACTTTGTTGATACAGTAATTGTAGTAGACATGTAAAATATTTAAAGTCAAATATTAAAAGTTATCGTGCTTGTTTCGTACCATCGTGTGGAGTACTACAAAAAGAACTACTCAAAAAATCTTTTGATATGTTCCACATTGTTATACGTCGAAATCAATGGTTTTAAACAGCTCCGCAAAAATCTTAAATCGACGATTTTATAAAGAATGTTTCTGTTTGAATGTTAGAATGAAGTTTCTCAATTACGACGTTACAAACAAATTATTGCGCATTTGGAGTCACGTGATTATTTTCAAAATGTTATCAGTTTTAAATTGTTTATAATTAATTGATTTTTTTTAACTTTTTCGTATAGCACATCCGAATTATTTATAATAAGGTTTTAAAATACATAAAAAATCGATAATTTTTTTTATTCAACAACCCAATTGTAGCTTTTTGTTTATTAACCCCCGACACGAAAAGAGGGGTGTTATCAGTTTGACGTGTCTGCCTGTCCTTCCGTCTATCTGTAAACGGGGTTTTAAACAAAGATTTTAAACAAAACCTGACAGTCTATCCGTAGCTGTGGCTGTTTTTCGAATCGTAGCTCCTAAACGGATGGTCCGATTTTGATGCGTTTTTTGATGCGTTTTTTTTTTCAACGTGACGTGATCGAAGAGGTTCTTAGGTATAATTTATGAAGATCTGTTCAGGCGTTTGGTGAAAATCAGCTCATTTCCTACTAGACAAACCTGAATATATTTTTGTAAACAATTCCCACCAAATCACATATTTGCGAACGAAATTTCAAAGAGGTAACATTAATCAGGTATTTACAAATAAATTATTAAAGAAAAGAAAAAGTTCGAATAATAAAATAAAATTACAAAAGTTAAAACCCCGACACAAAAACCTATAAAAGGTAAAAAAATAAAATTTCTCTGTTAACCTTTTTACTTTTTTACTTCATTAATATGTTGATGATGAGCGTCGCCGTATCGGGAGATTGCTAATTAAATCAAAAAATAAAAGCAGAATACAATAAAATAAAAAGAAGATTAATAATGATAAAGTAAATAATCTAAGTAAACAACTTACGTAAGTAAAAATCAATATCCAATCGTTTAGTTTTCAGCGATCTTCACCTAGCGGTCCCCCCACGCACCGACTCTCGTCATGAAAATATTATTAGCTACTTTAATAAAGTTAGTTTTACACTGCTTGTGTTTGCATGGATTTTATATCGTAAAACGTTTCCAATTAGTAAGTTGACTTTTACAATTATTATATATCTTTGCGTATTGTGCCTACTTTAATAGTTTTTAAAGTAGATAAATATTTCACAATTTTGTTATAAAAAAGGTTCTCTTGTATAACTAGTTAAGTGAAATTGTTTATAAAGAAAAAGCTATAAGAAAATAAAAAGTTATATGAAAAGAAAAAGCTATAAAAAAATTAAAACTAAGAAGAAATTATTTTTTAATTAGCAAAGCTCTAAAATAAAGCAAAAAAAAAGAAATATCTAATCTATACCAAGAAAATAAATTTATTAGATTTCAAAGAATATATATGTGGGTACGTTGTGATCAGGGGGTGGATGGACTTGGCTTACACAATCGCGAATAAAATAAATGTTATAAATATATATATATATATATATATATATATATATATATATATATATATAACAAATACATACATACAACGAATACATACGTATGAAAATATAATGAATGCTAATACATTCTAAACTTCATCCATAATAATTTAGAACTTAATGAATATTGTTAACTCATAATTTCAAGATTGGGAAAAAATGTGAGCAATGAACTAATAACGTTCATTATTATACACACATTATGTACCAGACAAGCTAAGACCTGTTTAAAACTAATTCTTATAAGCCTTTTAGCTCTTATAACACAAATTATAGGCTTTTATAACACAAATTCGATTTGATTAAAGATCTTCACTTTCGCATCCCCTAGTCCTTGCATCACCCCCCAAGTACTTCCATATTCAACAAAAACAAAATCTTCTCGATATTCACTAAACTACCCTTCCATCTTTAACTCTATGCTGATGTATACAAAACTTGGTATCTTCTATGGAGAGATTTCTGGGACAGCAACAGATGTAACCCCACCAGGTATTGGTGCAGAAATTTAATAAAGAATTCTCCATTGGTCTTTAATCCCATTTAACACTCTATTAACCAATGCTAATTTATTGGTTTAAACTGGTGGCTTTTGTCCTCTTATTTCAAAGGAAAATTATATTTGTGAAAAAATTAGTAAATTGGTTATGTTTAATTCTTTCTTTAATTGGTTGAAATCGTTTACATATTTTTTATTTATATTTTTAATTAATTGTGAATAATATTAATATTCTGTTGTTTTTGTTTTGTTTTTTAACACTACGTAACACATTTGGGATCTTAAGAAATGTAGATACATTAACAAAAAACAATCTATGGGAATATCTATTTGGAGTGATATTCTAAGTTCATACTTTATTAAGAAAATATTGCACATACATGGAAGAACTACTATCAACGACTATCAGCTATTAACATAATGGTTATGCTGAGAACAATTTGAATTGCAAATAAATATTCGCTTGGGCCCGTAAGGTCCAAGTGTGCTCTGTAGGATTAAAAATGCAGTTTCAAGTTTCAAATTTAAATTGTAGACTAAACTTGTGATTTTACAGTTCGTTCAAAAATAGTGCAATTTTCATGGTATTTTCGATATAATTCACATGAATTTGAAATTCTAAGGACTAGAATTTCCAAAAAAGATAAATATATAATAGTAATTCTAATTCAAAATATTATTTTAAGTCGATATTATTTTGAGTTTGAATAAAATGCATGTGCTTTTGTCTGACATGAATTACTTCCAATTTCTTGTATTATAACAAAATCATTGAAAACCAAACGATTTCTCATGCAAAATATTCTTTAAATTTGACTACTTATGTTTTTTAGCATCTTTTTAACATTAATATTCATTAAAGTTTCATTTTGAATTATTGTAGAGAACACTATTAAATTATTTTGTTTCTTAAAAGAAATATCTTGGGTATTAATTTTCAGTTAAAATAAATAAAATTGTAAAATTTATATTAATCTGCTCCGCCGTTTACATTCAGCTGTTCAGCCGTTTATGTTCAATTGTTTCCAACAGTCTATATGATACTAATACTTAATAAATCAATAAGTTTGGTTTTTTAAAGGTTTTAAAGGTTTAACAAAAGTATTAATATCTTGAGTAGTGAAACTATTCCACACAAATTATAAAATATATTAGTATTAAAATTAACAGAATATATGTTTATTAACCCTTAACCACCTGCCATACGTCTCAGGTGGGAAAATTACTGCTACTTTGGGTCTGAGAGACGTATGTCAGGTGGTTAGGTGTTAAACACTGAAATGTGTTTACAATAAAATAGCAAATATTAATAAGGGAATCTTTTATAAAACGATCCTGTTTTATATACTAAATATTGAAATTAGTTCCATATCTTTATTTTTTAAATAGCCCTGAAAATATCACATTTAACGAAACTTATTAGAGAAAGGAACCTTGCACTTGAGAGTCTCCCGATACAGTTACACTATAAAAGCGTTTGGTGGAATCAATATTAGCACAGTCACTTAACAGTCCTACACAAGGAGGTTAATAGATCCCAAGAAAATGAAATTCTTCGTAAGTAATCTATTAGGTTAACATTATATAATCAATATATTACAATACAATTATTTCTATAAAGGTAGTATTCGCTTGCACTTTGGCTGCTGCCTCTGCTGGTTACGTACACCCAGTTGTATATGGAGCTCAACACCTTCCAGTTATTGGAGCTAACGGAGTTCCAGTAGATACTGCTGATGTACAAATCGCTAGAGCCGCTCATGCCGTTCACAAAGTCGACGCTCTTGCCCGCAATGGTGATTTGCACCACGGAGTTGTTGCTCATGTTGCTCCAGTGGTTTCCGCCTACGCTGCCCATGCCGCCCCTGTTGTATCTGCTTATGCTGCTCACGCCACTCCATTGATTGCTGCTCATGGAATTGCTCACGCTACCCCATTGGTAGCTGCCCATGGAGTAGCCGCTTACCCAACCACCGCAGTCCTCCCAACTAATATCAACGGTACTCCACTCGAAACTCCAGAAGTAGTTGCCGCTAAATTGAACCACTTTGCCGCTCACGCTGATGCTGCTGTCCGCAATGTACATGGTCTCCATTACCGCAAGCGTCGTGGAATCTTTGCCGCCTCTCCACTCGCCTACGCTACCCCATTGGCTTATGCTGCTCAACACCTCCCAATTATTGGAGCTAACGGAGTACCAGTAGACACCGCAGAAGTACAACACGCCAGAGCCGCTCATTTGGCTCATAAAGTTGAAGCCCATGTACGCAACGGGGATTACGCTGTAGCTGCACCAGTCACCGTTGCTGCTTACAGCCATGCTCCGGTTATTGCATCTACCTACGCTCATTCTCCACTTATATCCTCTTATGCTGCTCCATGGGCTCATTACTATTAAGCGAGTTTCGTTTTCAGACTGTCTGTTGTGATTATTTGTACATATTTTTACATTTAACAAAGATTTATAGGCAATAAAATATAAATACAAAATGTAGAATCTTTTTCACTAGCGAAACAAATCAGAGATTTATATTTACGTGGTTATTTCGTTTGAACAAATTTCTTGGAAGTTGAAAACTCAAGCGTATTTATCAAGCAATAAGACCAACTAAATTATAAGATGCTAAATTTATAATATATAAGAGGAAAGAAAAAAGATAATGTAATCGCGAGTAAAAGTGCCTCCTCCCTTACTCGCGATAACATTATCTTTTACGAAAAGAGTAAAAATAAAAACATAATTGATTTGACTACGTTAAATTTTATTATAATGTATAGGCTTTTTTAAATATCAACTTGTTACAGCGGAACACAGCTTGGATATACAAATATTCAACGTTTCCGAATCTCTATAATATTCTTAGGTCTTTTTACGACTATAAACAAAACTCGTGTTTAAAGACAGCAGATATTTGTGTTATTTACTAGGACTTCATATAAATCAATAACTGAAACTATGTTCAGGTCTTTCCACACACATGTCAAAACATAACCACTTTGCGACAGCCCAACACATGCTTTCAAACTAATGTCAGTGTTTTCCATTTTATAATTTATAAGAGCAAAGTTGCACTGATGAGAGATAGATCTTGAAACGCGTATACAGATAGCTCTTCACTTTGTGTTAAAGAGAAAGATCTGATCTTAAAAAACAATGTTATTGATCTATTCTTGTCTTGTTTTAGTGTCACGGAAGTGAAATGAGTCCTAGTAAATAACACAAATATATGTTGTTTTTCAACTTGAGATTTGTTTATAGCCTTTAAAGACTTATGAATATTATAAAAGTTGAATATATTTATATATTCAAGCTGTGTGCCGCTGTAGCAACTTATTATTGCATAGCAACTTATATTGATTTGTTTGGTTTCCTTTAGGTAATTAGTTACCACGAGTGTTGTAACGTAACACGAGTGCAAAATTAGTTACCATTACTGTTCGAATTTGGTTTAATGTTTTGGAAAGTTGCAACTCATGAAGATGACTTATATTTGTACTGTATTCCCATCTCATAAATATAATTTAGTTTAGATAAAATCGTCTATTTCTCGTTATTTAATTTTAAGATTTTGTTACTATTAAGTTTATTTGCTTTATACATAGCTTTATTTGTTATTAATTTTGTAATTACAGCCATTAGATGGTCCTTTATTTACTTAGTGGGTTGTTAAGTTTCATGTAAACCGTGTTTTAGAAAACTTAAAATAAGTACTAGTTATTTTAATGCGTACCGTTTAAAAAGGACTCGCGTAGCGTGGTGTACAAAAACCGTTTTATATACAACGTTGAACTACCTACAAGATGAATTCGTATCGCGCTATATTGAAACCGCGTAAGGAATTTTGTAGTCACTTTTACGCTTTTGTAGGATATTTTTTTCTAGAATTCTAATTGGTTAAATAAATTTAGTACTACACCTACATTATTTAAATTGAAATATATAACCCATTCCCCGCTTCAAATACATTTGAGACAGATGTTTCAATTAGTAACCACACTTGTGTTCGTCATGTTTTTTTCTAGAAGTTTACATCTTAATTGGTTATTTGAATATTTTTTTTTTCATAAATCGAAAGCTTATATTTAAGATTTATAACAAATCAATTTTTTTTTCGTTTAAATTAAAAAGTTATAACAAATTGAAAATGAATATTTTTAAACTCGGTACCGAAAACAGGTCGGTTACCCGTGTGACGTAAAATGTGTAATTTCTACCTGTGCATGACTTTGTTGATACAGTAGTTGTAGTAGACATGTCAAATATGTCAAATATTGAAAGTCAAATATTGAAAGTTATCGTGATTTTTTCGTACCATCGTGTGGAGTACTACAAAAAGAACTACTCAAAATATCTATTTACATGTCCCACATTGTTAAACGTCGAAACCAATGGTTTTAAACAGCTCCGCAAAAATCCTAAAACGACGATTTTATAAGGAATGTTTATGTTTTAATGTTAGAATGAAGTTTCTCAATTACGACGTTACAAACAAATTATTGCGCGTTTGGAGTCACGTGATAATTTTCTAAATTTTATCACTTTTAATATCTTATCAATTGTTTATAATTCATTGATATTTTTTTTTAACTTTTTCGTATCGCACATCCGAATTATTTGTAATAAGATTTTAAAATACATAAAAAAAATCGTTGTTTTTTTATTCAACAACCCAATTGTAGCGTTTAGTTTATTAACCACTGACACGAAAGGAGGGGTGTTATCAGTTTGACGTGTCTGCCTGTCTGCTCTGTCTGCTCTGTCTATCTGTCCGTTTGTCCATCTGACAGTCTGTCCGTACATCTGGCTGTTTTTCGAATCGTAGCTGCTAAACGAATAGACCGATTTTGATGCGTTTTTTTTAAACCTGATGCAGTTTAAAACTAATTGTAAGTTGAAATTATTTTTTAATTAGCAAAGCTCTAAAATAAAGCAAAAAAATCTAAAAATATCTAATATATACCAAGAAAATAAATTTATCAGTTTTCAAAGAATAAATATGTGGGTACGTTGTGTATATACAGATAATAATAATAATTTTTTCACTTTGCCAATATAAAATCATAATTTTTTACAATTTTTTGGATGTCATTGTCATAATAGTACCATACAATATCTTTTTAAAACGAACAAATAATATTTGAACAAAATGCAGATAAAACAAGAATCAGAAATAAGAAAATATTGGTTTACAATGAATACAGATAGAATACATATTGTGTTACACTTAACAAATGTTTTTTTCAAGAAATTCATTGATGCTATAGAATGCACCATCTATCAGTATTTCTTTAATGATTTTTTTAAATTGCTGATAAGGTTTATTTTTAAGTTCTGTTGGTAGATGATTGTGAAATTGTACACCCATACAAAAAACGATTTTCCATAAAAGGCTGTGTTGTGCTTTTTTTTTCTTCGATATGTTCCATGTCTTGTGTTATATGAATGATTGTTAGATCCTATACAATATTTACCTATGATATTTTGTATGTAACATAAGCATTTAAAGATAAAAATTGAAGGCAACGTAATAACTTATTATTCTTGAAGCAACTCCTACAGCTTTGTCTTCGCTTTAAATTAAAAATAACCCTTAGAATTCTCTTTTGTAAAATGAAACAACTATGCATATTACTCGAATTCCCCCACAGTAACACATTGAGTGAGAGGTGTGAATATACTAAAGCGTAGTAAAAGTTTAAAAAGGTGCTAGAATCCATAGATTTCTTCATTTGGGATATTGAGAAATATGCAATTGCCAGTCTTTTACATACCTTATCCGTGTGGTTAAACCAGATTAGTTTAGAATCTATCAACACCCCAAGATATCTAGTTGAACTGGATAGCTTGTAACTTTGTTTGTTAATAATTAATCGAAAATTAGCTAGTACAATTTTCCTTTTGCCAAATTGCAGACAGACGGTTTTGTTGCTGTTTAATATTAGCTTATTTTAGGTACACCAATTATTAAATTTTATTATAACCTCCACTACCTTCCCATGTAATTCCTCAGAACTCTTTGCTGATACTGCAATTGTTGTACCATCGGCGAACAAAATAGTTTCAGCACCTAAAAACTCTGGGAGATCATCTATAAATAAAATAAATAAGAGAGGACCCAAGGCAGATCCTTGCGGTACCCCTATTGAGATATCATTTGCATTAGAAAAGTAACTATTTACTTTGACAATTAATTTGCGATTTGTTAGAAACGATCTTAACAGATTTGCAAAACATCCCCGAAATTCAAAACACTAAATTATGTTAATAAGAAAATCTACATCCACTGTATCAAATGCCTTAGTTAAGTCAAAAAATAATCCAATAACGCGATCTCCCTTGTGCAGTTTCTCTAAAATAAATTTCACAAGGCTGCAGGAATTTTTTGTACTGAAACCATGCTGACATTTGGAAAGTACATAGTTTTTGACAAGATATGCCATCATTCTATTGTAAATCAATCGTTCGAATATTTTTGAAAACGTACAGACTATAGATATTGGTCTATAGTTAGATCCAAAATACGCGGATCCTATTTTTTTTAGCAATGGAACTAACAAAGCTACTTTTAGGCAAGTTGGATATACCCCCTCATCTATTTAATTATTGTATAGCTGTACAAGAGATTTTAATAGAAGGTCAAGATTGTTCTTGATTAATTTTATTGAGAAACCATCAATACCTGACGAAGTTTTAGCACACATTTTAGAAACAACATATTCGAGGTCCATTGTGTCTATGGGTGTCATGTAGAAGGAATGCATTGATCTAACACTTGATAGAGTACATTGCCGTGATGTTGGTGACGGAAGAAAATGATTGATAGTTTGCAACGCTATGGTGGAGAAATAGGTAGCAAACTCTTCCGCAGCTTCACTTGCCTTCGTAATAAATTTTCCATTCATTTGTATACAAATGTTTTTTTGTTTTCTATTCTTGTTTAAATAGTTATTAATAATTTTTCAAGCTTCTTTGGTTCTATTGACGGCACACTGAATTCTGTTGATGTGATATGTTTTTTTGGCGATGAATATGTTTACAAGATGTTGCTTTTTCAATGCTTTATACAATTTGTAGAGATTACAGCACAATCCTCCTCCGCACAATGTTGAGAAAAGGTTCCGCAATCTTCTTCCCTCATTAATAATGTTAGTTGAAACCCATTTATTGGTAGGTTTATAAGTCATTCTTTTAAGTTCCAAATCCAAATACATACATACAACGAATACATACGTATAAAAATACAATGAATGATAATAAATACTAAACTTTATCCATAATAATTTAGAGCTTAATGGATATTGTTAACTCATAATTTCAAGATTGGGCAAAAATGTGAGCAATGAACTAATAACGTTCATTATTATCCACAAATTCTGTACCAGACACGCTAAAACTTGTTAAAAACTAATTCTTATAAGCCCTTATAGTATTCATACAAATTCGATTTGATTAAAAATTTTCACTTTCGCATCCCCTAGTCCTTCCATCATCCCCAAAGTACTTCTATAATCAACAAAAACAAAATCTTCTCGATATTCACTAAACTACCCTTCCATCCTTAACTCTGTGCTGATGTGTTTAAAAATTGGTATCTTTTATGTAGAGATTTCTGGGACAGCAACAGCTGTAACCGCACCAGGTGTTCCAGGTGATAACCCTTTCGCTGCGGCGGGCGCATATATGCGCCGGCTAATATAACCGCGCCTACGTGCGCCGAGCGTCTTAAGTCGCCCAGCTACTTACGTGTTTCATGTGCGGCGGACGCCTTTATGCGCTTAGTGGACGTTGAAATTCGACAGCGCTCTAATGCACTTTTGTTTGTTTAGTTGTCAAAGTGAAATCAAAACTGCTATAACTCACCAACTATTAAATATTAATTGTTATATTTTATATACCTAATTATTAATTAAATTATTTCTCAATATAATTTATAATGAATCAAAATAGAAAACATTGTTCTGACATTGTCACAAGAAGTGATAGCGAAGATGAGGATTTTGCTTTTGAAGGTTTTGATTCAGGAAATGAATCTGAAACAAATTTATTGCCATTTCCTCCCATGAACTGGTGGTATTCAGAAGATTCGACTACCTCCGAAGTAATTAACGTCCGTAAACGTAGAGTTCTTCCAATTCTAGACTCGGAAAGCGAGGACGAATAAGAAGACATATTAAATAAAATAGTGTGGGCCGACAAAGATCTTAATACGAAGCACTACTTTGACGAAAGTCGATCTGGATATGTAGAAGGTAACCCTCGCCCCTCAACAGTTTTAGATTGTTTTGAATTATTTTTCAATCTCGATTTAGTGATTCATATCGTTATTGAAACGAACAAATATTACACGTACATAATGTAGTCAGAGAAAAAAATAACTTATTTCCATGATTGGTAAGATACAAATATTAGTGAGATGTACTGCTTTTTAGCTGCCACTATTCTTATGGCTCATTAAAAAAAATCTAGCATTAGCCAATATTGGTCGACCGACAAACATACAAACTAAATCATTCTCATATATAATGCCACGGGATAGATATATGCTACTGTATCGTTTACTGCATTTCATTGACAATAGCGAGCCAAACTTTTTTATACAAAGTCTTTTTTATACAAGGGTCACTTGGTCTTCAAGTTCAAAAAAGTACATACCAACAAAACGAAGTAGATTTGGAATAAAATCATTTGTTCTATGTGATTGTAAAACGGGTTTTGTTCTGGATATACTAATATATACAGGCGCATCAACTAACGTAACACGCTGCAATAGAGAAATTGGACTGTCCGTAAGTATTGCTTTATAACTTTTGGACCCATATCTTGGAAAAGGCCATAACTTAAATGTTGATAACTGGAAATCTAGCCCCGCTCTATTTTATAACCTACACAAAAACAAAACAGGTGGTTGTGGAACATGCAGGAAAAATAGAAAAGGCTTACCAAAACTGACCAGAAAGTTGGCAAAAGGGGAAGTTGCGTATAAAAGTTCTGATAGTATACTGGCATTAAAAATGGCACGACAGAAGAGAGGTTCGGATGCTTACATCATTACATAGCGCAGAGATGCAAAATACGGTAAAAATAAACCGCAAAACTCAGCAAGAAATTCTTAAACCCAAATGTGTTATTGACTACAATCTGTTGATGGGCAGTGTAGATAAATGTGACATGATTTTGAGCACAATTGAATATGTACGAAAAACCACAAAATGGCACAAGATTTTTTTTTTCATTACCTGGACGTCTCGACATATAATGCTAAAATACTCTATAAAGAAGTAACAAGATATGTCAATAGAGTGCTTTCAAAAACAGTTAATTCGAGAAGTATTGGAGAAATACCATGAACCAAAAACCTTGATTTGGAGACGAACTATAGACAGAGATACATCCTATATAAGACTAACTGAGAGACATTTTCCATCCGCATACACGAAATCAGATTTGGCTCGAAACACCAAATCCGTATGAAAATGTGTTGTATGCTCAAAACATTATAAGCGAAGAGAATCTTATTATAAAAGCAAAATATGTGATGTGGGATTATGTGTAACCCCGTGTTTTGAAATGTATCACACTAAACAATATTTCTAATTATCAGTTAAATGTTTTCCTTACGGATCTAAACAACTACCGTAGAATTTCTCTCGTCCCGGTAACATACAAGATTCTCTCGAAGGCGTTACAAACAAGGGCAGAAAATCAGTTGGATAGTCAACTGGGAGAATACCAGGGGGGCTTCAGGAAGACCCAATCCTGTGTTGAACAGATCCTCAACCTTAAAACTGTACTTGCATACTTCAAGATGAGAAACCGCAAGGTGGTTCCATCGATAGAGAAACGCTTAACAAAGTACTCCAGGAACTAGCACTAGACAACAAAACCCGCAGACTGATCCTAGAAACTTTGACCAACACCCATTCCAAGGTTAAATTTAGAGGCGAGATTTCAGAAAGCTTCGAAATAAAAACTGGAGTGAGACAAGGAGATGGACATTCCCCACTTCTCTTCAACTGTGTCCTTGACCCTGTGCTCAGAGTGGTATCTACCTGGGACGTAAGAACGATGGACTGGTTGTAGATTGCCTGGCCTTTGCAGATGACATGGCACTATTTGCTGATTCTCTCGAGATGGCAACAATGCAGGTAAACTGTCTCAGAAAACAGGCTGCCAAAGTGGGTTTTCAAGTGTCGCTGGAGAAAACAGAATTCTTCACCAACAGAAGCAAACAGAGAGATGTTACTAGAACAGGGAAACATCAAGAGGACTGAGAAATTTAAGTATCTCGGCGAATGGAATGAAACCAACTTATCAGAAAGAGCATCATTATCCAAGAGAGTCGGCAAGTTAGAACTAGCCTATCGGCTGACTAAGAACACTTACAATAAGAAATGCCTGTCATGCAACCTGAAACTTAAGCACTACACATCAGTCTTACGACCAGGAGCCCTATATGCCATGGAGTGTCTTTCCTTGAACCGAAGGGGTCTAATAGAGAAATTTGAAATCAGAGAGAGGAGAATCCTCAGGAAGTTCCTAGGCCCGGTAAAGGAAGATGGGGAATTCAGAAGACGGCATAACTCTGAGCTCTACGAACATATTGAGATGCTCTCTGACTGTGCAAGGAAAAGAAGGGTAGCTTTCTATGGCCACATTGCAAGATTGCCTCCAAACCGACTAACCAACCGTCTGTTCACCTTCTGGCAAAACAAGAAGCTTCGTACCAATTGGTTGACAGAGACCGAGAAGGATATTAAAGAACTGGGAATAACAGATATCAAAAACAGACAGTCTGTGAGACGCACCCTAAAGGAAGTCCGTGGATTTCAGGAAAAACCTCGAAGGAAAGGTACCCCTGGACAGAAGAGAGAAAGGAATTACACCGGCAGAAGATGCGACAATACTGGGCAAAGGTCAAAGCCCAACAGTACAGAACAAGCGTGGTCAAAAGTAGGCCTATTCGAAAGAAGAAGAAGAAGTTAAATGTTTTAATTCTTTTTAATTTATATAAATGTATTGAATGGTAATATTAAAAATTTGAGTATAAAAATTATATTTGTCATTTGATAAAGCTAGTTTAATATAAAACTAATAATTTTATAGTAATGGTGAAATAACGCATCTCATAGTGCACATCGTTCATATAAGCATACGCGAAAATCGCACCGCACAGACGCTCCGCACAAGTTCTAAAAACTAAATCTGCGATAGGTTGTAGCAGTGAAAGGGCTAATCTAATAAACTCTAATAAACAATCTAATAAACTCTATTAACCAATGCTAATTTATTGGTTTAAACTGGGGAATTATTTGTCCTCTTATTTCAAAGGAAAGTTATATTTGAGAAAAATTAGTAAATTGGTATTTAGTTAATTATTTCTTTAATGGATTGAAATCGTTTACATATTTTTTATTTATGGCAGTATTTTGTTATTGAATTTAATTGTGAATAATATTAATATTCTATTGGTTTTTATATTTTTTAACACTACGTAACACATCTTGGATCTTAAAAAATGTAGATACATTAACAAAAAACAATCTATGGGAATATCTATTTGGAGTGATATTCTAGTTCATGCTTTATTTAGAAAATAATTCACATACATAGAAGAACTACTATCAACGACTATCAGCTATTAACATAATGGTTATGTTGAGAACAATTTTATTTGAAAATAAACATTCGCTTGGGCCTGTAAGGTCCACGTGTGCTCTGTAGGATTAAAAATGCAGTTTCAAGTTTCAAATTTAAATTGTAGACAAAACTTGTGATTTTACAATTCGTTCAAAAATAGTCCAATTTTCATGGTATTTTCGTTACAATTCACAAGAATTTGAAATTCTAAGGACTAGAATTTCCAAAAAAGATAGAGATATAAATAGTAATTCTAATTCAAAATATTATTTTAAGTCGATATTATTTTGAATTTGAATAAAATGTCACTTTTGTCTGACATGACTGTCTTCTAATTTCTTGTATTATAAGCAAAATTATTGAAAACCAAACGAATTTTCCTGCAAAATATTCTTAAAATTTGGCTATGAGTACTTATGTTTTTTAGCATCTTTTTAACATTAATATTCATTAAAGTTTCATTTTGTGTCATTGTAGAGAATACTATAAAATTATTTTTCTTTTTAAAAGAAATATATTGTGTATTAATTTGCAGTTAAAATAAATAAAATTGTACTTTTTTTAAATTATATTGCTTATTAACTTTTCAGTTGAAATAAAGTAGTTTATATTCAGATGTTCAGCCGATTAAATTAAGCTGTTTAACAATTTATATTAATCTGCTTCGCCGTTTACATTCAGCTGTTCAGCCGTTTATGTTCATCTGTTTCCAACAGTCTGTATGAAACTAATACTTAATAGATCAATAAGATTGAGGTTTAAAAGTATTTATATATTTATTAGTAAAACTATTCCACACAAATTATAAAATTTATTTTCACTTAATGAGTATTAAAATTAACAGAATATATGTTTATTATACACTAAAATGTATTTATAATAAAATAGCAAATATTATTGCTTTAATAGCAAATAAATATTAAAATTAGTTCCATATCTTTATATTTTAAATAGCCCTGAAAATTACACATTTAAAGAAACTTATTAGAGAAAGGAACCTTGCACTTGACTGTCTCGCGATACAGTTACACTATAAAAGCGTTTGGTGGAATCAATATCAGCACAGTCACTTAACAGTCCTACAAAAGGAGGTTAATAGATCCCAAGAAAATGAAATTCTTCGTAAGTAATCTATTAGGTTTACATTATATAATCAATATATTACAATAGAATTATTTCTATACAGGTTGTATTCGCTTGCGCTTTGGCTGCTGCCTCCGCTGGCTACGTACACCCAGTAGTTTATGGAGCTCAACACCTTCCAGTTATTGGAGCAAACGGAGTACCAGTAGATACTGCTGATGTACAAATCGCTAGAGCTGCTCATTCCGTTCACAAAGTCGACGCTCTTGTCCGCAATGGTGATTTGCACCACGGAGTTGTTGCTCATGTTGCTCCAGTAGTTTCCGCCTACGCTGCCCATGCCGCCCCTGTTGTATCTGCTTATGCTGCTCACGCCACTCCATTGATTGCTGCTCATGGAATTGCTCACGCTACCCCATTGGTAGCTGCCCATGGAGTAGCCGCTTACCCAACCACCGCTGTCCACCCAACCAACATCAACGGAACTCCACTTGAAACTCCAGAAGTAGTTGCCGCTAAATTGAACCACTTTGCCGCGCACGCTGATGCTGCTGTCCGCAATGTACATGGTCTCCATTACCGCAAGCGTCGTGGAATCTTTGCCGCCTCTCCACTCGCCTACGCTACCCCATTGGCTTATGCTGCTCAACACCTCCCAATCATTGGAGCTAACGGAGTACCAGTAGACACCGCTGAGGTACAACACGCCAGAGCCGCTCATTTGGCTCATAAGGTTGAAGCTCATGTACGCAACGGAGATTACGCTGTAGCTGCTCCAGTAAGCGTTGCTGCTTACAGCCACGCTCCTGTTATTGCTTCTACCTACGCTCATTCTCCACTTATATCCTCTTATGCTGCTCCATGGGCTCATTACTATTAAGCGAGTTTCGTTTTCAGACTGTCTGTTGTGATTATTTGTACATATTTCTAATTTCAACAAAGATTTATAAGTAATAAAATATAAAAACAAAATGTAAAATTTTCATTACTAGCCAAACAAATAAAAGTTTTCAATTTACGTGGTTATTTCGTTTCAACAAATTCCTTGCAAATTGAAAAATATTATCCAGCGTAGGTATCACGCAATAAGATGCACCAAATTATAAGATGCTAAATTTATAAGACATCTTATCTAGTCATATTTCTTGGAAAAAAGTTTCAGAAAAGAGCCAACATACCCTGCTTTTAACTCCGAAGACTTGATTGACGATTCTGACCAAGCTAACTCCACTCTACAATTGTCTGATTATCTGTTAAGTTTGTACATTTTTTTTATGTACAATTTTACCTATATATATATATATATATATATATATATATATATATATATATATATATATATATATATATATATTATTCTTTCTGAAATACAAAAATAAACTCTGGTACATAAAATAAGTAAAATTGTTATTGTTTTGTAATATTGCTAATTGCTAATACTGTATAGGCGTTAACTTTTTTTAAATATTTTCTAGCAATATACATCCAAATATATACTATATATGGTTATGAAATAGTAGAGCAGTTGGCAATACCCTACAATATGTATATACAAGATTAATGATGGAAAATGAAATTTTAATTTTTTTACGGGATTGTTTACCTTCAACTATTATGGTATCGTTTCGGTAATTAGTTACCGTGAGTGTTAGGTGTATAAAATTAGTTACCATTAAGGAAGTTTTCTTAATGTCTTGGAAAGTTGCAACGCATGAAGATGATTTGTGTATATTTATACTGTATTCCTATTTCTTCTTCTTCTTGTTACGAATGGGCCTACTTTGGACCCGCTAACGGATAAGAGCGTGGTCCAAAAAATAATAACAATATGTAATAAAGAGTTATTACCAAGCAACATGCGAAAAGCGATTATAATACATATTAATAATATTACATATAATATATTATTTTCATTCTTTTTTTAGTATTGCTATTTCATAAATATAATTTAGATTTTAAATCGTGTATTTTTCGTTATTTAATTCATAGATTTTGTTACTTTTAGGTTTACTTGCTACCATAGCTTTAATTTTATTAATTCTGTTGATATGGCAATTAAATATGTCTTTATTTAGTTAATTGGTTATTAAGTTTCATGTAAGCCGTGTTTTAGAAAACTTAGAATAAGTACGGATCATTTTAATTCGAACCGTTTTATATGGAAATCGCGTAGCATGGTTTACAGAAACCGTGTGCTATAAAACATTGAATTATTCACTACCTAGAAAATGAATTCGTATCGCGCTATCTTAAAACACCTTAAGGATTTTTTTAGTCACTTTTACGCTTTTGTAGGATCATTATTACTGGAATTTGTTAAATAATTCGTTAAATAAATTTAGTACCACACCACATTATTTAAATTGAAATTTACAACCCATTCTCGGCTACAACCACATTTGAGACAGATGTTTCAATTAATCACACTTTGTGTTCGTCATGTCTTTTCCAGAATGTATACCTTAATTGTAACTTTTGGTTTATCTACATCAAAATATTCTCCGCTTGACCGAGAGACCACGTTTAACATTTTCTATTTGTACACCGTTTTGAGTCATTGCGGCAAAAAAGCTTTCCAATTATTATGTATTGGTAGAGTCCCACTTCCACATAATCTGCAGAGTTCTAAAGAAATTTTAAAAGAAATGATTTTCTTCCATACTTGATTTTGTATTGTAATTTTACAATTTTCTAAGTCTAAGTAAGCAATCAAACGTTGAAATATATATTTTAATACAACTATTTACTGAAAGGTTGTGAAACAGGCTTATTAAAACCAATATAATTTGAATTGCATTCTTGCGTTTAGCACTCTCTTTATGAGTCGCGAATCGTCCATCGTCAGCACGTGTCCTGCCCATTGAAGCCTTTACAGCTTTATAAATGTGGATATGGGCGGCTCTTTATATATCTCGTATAGATCGTTATTGTGTCTGGGTCTTCGTACGTTGCCGTCCATGATCGGTCCCAGTATTCTCTGCAGCACTTTGCTCTCGAAGATGTCTACTGCGCTCTTTGTTTTCTCTGTCATAATACAAATTTCACTGCAGTAGCACGTGGTGGGTCTTATGATCGTTTTGTATATGCGTAGGTTGATTTTTCGGTGGATGCTATTTGATTTTAGTATTCCCGACATTGCGAAGTAGGCCCTGTTCGCCGCTACAATTCTGCGGCGTATCTCTCCGTTTTCTGTATCTATTAATCTTTACTCCCAGATACACAAATTTGTTGACTGTTTCAATGCCATCCTGGAGCCGTATGTCTGGCCCGTTTCTTTCGCGTGTTCTTTTAACTGTAACTTGTGCCGTATAGACCCTTCTGCTCATTATGTTGATACCATCCGCATATGCCGCTAATTGCAGGATTTTGTTGGTAAGGAGCTTGTCTCAGCTGCGATGTCTACTCCCATTTGTCTTATGACAGACTCTAACGTATAGTTGAAGAGTGTGGGTGCTATTCCATCTCCCTGTTTCAAACCTTTCATCATTTTAAATGGATCCGTTTGCTGGTTTTGTTGGTATTCTGCGATGTGCCTCTCTGCGTGTGGTTGTAGCCGCTTATTGATGATGTAGGTAAGTTTCTTTTACGCCGTTCACAACAGACTAATTTCGCGGTAGTTGCCGCATTTTAGTTTGTCTCCTATTTGTGTATGGGCATTATTATGGCATGTTTTTGCAAGCTTGGTAATAGCTCTTCTTTCCTTATTTTTATTACAAGGGAATGGATTTCTTGCGTAGGGCGTTGACCGCCTAGTTTCTACCCTTCCGCTGGTATACCATCGATTCCAGACACATTGTTTCTTTTTAGCCTATTTATGACTTCTTTCATTTCTTTGAGAGATGGAGGCTCCGTTCTCTCGTCTTCGAGCCTTATGTGTTCCCCAGGTGCCCTAGATCCTTCTATTCCCTCTTTTGTCGCTGCCAGGAGATTTTTTAAGTACTTCTTCCATATGCACTTTATTTTGTGGAGATCATTCTCCATTTGGCCATCATGGTTTTTGATCAGGCTAGTGCGTGGTTTAAAACCATCTCTGGTTTCGTGTAGGTACTTATATGCTTTCCTGGTTCCGCTCTCCTTAAAGTTCTCCTCCATTAGGCCTATGAGCTTATGTCCCTATATCTTGTCCGCCACACGCCTAGCTGCTTCAAAGTCTGTTCTTCTCTCCCTGGTTCTTAATATAGGCCAAGGTTAAACTGAGAGGACGAGATGAGAAAAGATGCACACCAAATACTGGGGATAAGAGCGAGGAGGAGAACGGCGACGGCAGATTTGAATAGGGAGCTAGGATCCTGGAGGCCAGGGCTCGATTTGGGCTGTAGCGCCAATTGAAGTTGATGATGAATTTGAATTATCCAAAAATATATTTTGAGTTATGCCAGCTTATTTTTGTGAAATAATCAGAATACATGTAAATGGGAGATGTTATACTCTAGAGCGGCGATCCTCACTACGCGGCCCGCGGCCCTTGGAACGATTTTTTGCGGCCCTAAGCTGTTAGGGAAATAAATAAAAACGTATGGATGAGGCTCACTATGAGTTTTGGAAAGTAGTTGAAATGGACCAATTCCCAACCTAATTGACTGTGTTCAGAAAGTCTTGTGTGTTTTTTGCAACTACATATGTGAATGCATTCAGTAAGCTAAAGTTTATAAAAAAAACAAGTACAGATCCAGGTTAACGAGTGAAAACGTTGACAACATTTTGAGAATTTCAGTTTCTTCCCAACCTGCTAATGTGGATGCTATATTAGAGAGCTGTGAAAGATTTCGCCCATCAACTTCAAAGAATCAATGAATACTTGCGACCCTTAGGAAAATCGGATAAAAACAATTAGGCTCTCTAAAAAATCCTAGTGAGGACCCCTGCTCTAGAGACTCTAGATGTTATACTCTAGAACTTGACTTTCCAACAATTTTGCCCATTATGTCCTGGCTGTTCGTTAAAGAAATATTAATCGAATTATAAAATTGTATTTTTAATTGCTATTTTTAGTCGTAATCTAATAATGATTTTAAGTTTACGATTTTTGGTTCAAGCCTATAAATAGATTATCAGGAATTATTGTAAAAAACGAATTGCTATCCTGTCAGACAGCCAAGCAGCCATAAAGGCCATTAGATCTTACACCATCAGATTCAAACTGGTATGGGACTGTTTGGGAAAGCTAAATAAGCTTGGCAGAGGAAATAAAGTAACGCTATACTGGGTACCAGGTCACACTGGTATAGACGGAAACGAAGAAGCCGATCACCTAGCAAACAAGGGATCCCGTAATCCCTTTATAGGTTCGAAACTCTTTTGCGGTTTGAGTTTGAACACCATCCACAAAAGTTTAGATGAAGAAATAACAGAACAATGGAAGAAAACTTGGAAAGAACTTCCAGGGTTGAGACAATCCATAGTAATGCTGGGATCTGTTAACCAGAAAAGCACAAAAGCTTGCCTGAGACTAACCAGGAACAAGCTTGGAATTCTGGCAGGAGTCCTGACGGGACACTGCAGACTTAGAAAACACCTCAAGACTCTAGGCATAGAGGAAGATGACAGATGCAGATTCTGTGGTTCGGCAGAGGAAACCTCCATACATCTGCTCAAAGACTGCGGAGCACTGCTCCGCAAGTGACAAAAGTATCTTGGGGCGCAGTGCTTGAACGCACAGGATATCCTTGAATCCCACCCAGATCCTGAAATTCCCAAAGGAATCAGGACTAGAGGAGGCGCTTTAATTGGGTAAGTATACCAACGTTTAGAGGAAGAGGGTGGAATACAATAGATCTACGAAGGACGCAGTACAAGTCGTCACCACCAATACTACAATCTAGATAGAATAACTGCGCAAATTACAATTTAATCACTTTTATTATTTTATAATAAAATAAAATTAGTCATACGTTTCTGCAAATAATTTGCCATAAAAATAGTTTGTCTTTATAAATAGTGGTAAATAAAATAACTCTTTTCGTATTCTATACTTCATTCTATTTGAAACATTCTGCAATAGTTGTTTATTTCACAAAATTTTTGCAAACAAAATTTCGTCCTCCACTCTACAAAACAACTGACAACAACTGTTTGTAACACAACTTGTGTTACAAACAACTGAAAATTACATTCACATTTATTTTACCAGCTAAATTGAACTATGCTTTAATAAAAAGAAGGGTTTTTTTAGAACCAAATAATTGTAACAATTATTGTTATTATTAATATTATTATTTCCTGCGACAGAAGATGGAAACCGATTAGAGTGTCGTGTTTCCAGACGAGTTTATTTATTATGGGTAGTGGACCAGTTCCCGATTTATGGTCTGTAGGTTGCTATCTAAGCGGCTTTGGGCGCGTCGAGAGTATCCTGGTCCAGTTGATTCCAGATATACAATATTCTATTGTTGATGAAGTTTCTACGACACAGCTAGGAACATCTTTCTTTGGAAAGTTTCCTACCGTGCCCCCGAGATGGTTTTGGTCACTGATGAGAAC
Source organism: Phosphuga atrata (assembly GCA_944588485.1). Classification (NCBI taxonomy): domain Eukaryota; kingdom Metazoa; phylum Arthropoda; class Insecta; order Coleoptera; family Silphidae; genus Phosphuga; species Phosphuga atrata. The sequence continues at coordinate 33,548,955 of OX155898.1, forward strand.
AAAATTGAGTGGAACGTCGTAGTGGCCACCCGGAATTTTGTGAACCAAGATAAGATCTCCTCTCTGGCGGCGCTCTCGCAGAGATAGTAGTCCCAGTTTGATGCAACGAACCTTATAAGGAAAATTATAGCATAATTATATCATAATAAAATATAACGCGCTCGAATGTGTTGTAATACTTCAGGAAGATCTTACTTCAATTGAGAGGACTGACATGTGGCTCATGTCTCTGAATGTGGCTAAGTGCACCGTACTACACATTGGACCCAATAACCCCAACTCTATCTACACTCTAAATGGTAGCCCACGCACTGCTGCAAAGCATCAAAAAGACCTGGGTGTTCCAATGACCCAGGACCTCAAATGGGAGTGGCACATCGCCAAACTAGTAAAAGGGCAGATTCCTTGATTTACCTTATCCAAAGGGCTTTTAAAAACATTCTGCGGGTACTATACTTCGCCTATACAAAGCCTTCATAAGGTCGGTGCTGGAGTTCGCGGTTAGCTGCTGGAATCCCTATTTGGTTCAAAACATTTTACAACTTGAACAAGTACAACGACGTTTTAAAACTAAAAATTATAGCAGGACTTAATTATAATCCATTATTAAATGGCTTTTAAACTTTAATAATTTCCCAAGTTTGTTTTAGAAAATTCCTCCTGGAATTCTGTTTCTCCTAGTATGAACAAACGTTCACTTTTCGATAATTCCTACAGAAGATTTTGCATTATAATTATTATTTTTCATTCAATTAATTAATTAATTTAGTTGCTCAATTTAGCATCTGTCGTTTTGCTATATAAAATTAACGAATAAAAAGCTTTTAATTTGTATTTTCATTTTATTATTTTAAGTTGATTAAAATATAAATATGTACACAACAGGCAGTCTGAAAACTTTTCTATTCTAGTAATAATGAGCCCATGGAGCAGCATAAGAGGATACAAGTGGTGAGTGAGCGTAAGTAGAAGCAACAATTGGAGCATGGTTGTAAGCAGTAACGGCTACTGGAGCAGCGATAGCGTAATCTCCGTTGCGTACATGAGCTTCGACTTTGTGAGCCAAATGAGCAGCTCTAGCCTGTTGCACTTCAGCGGTGTCTACTGGTACGCCGTTAGCTCCAATAATTGGAAGGTGTTGGGCAGCATAAGCCAATGACGTGGAGTAGGCGAGTGGAGACGCAGCAAGGATTCCACGACGCTTGCGGTAATGGAGACCATGTACGTTGCGGACAGCGGCGTCAGCATGAGCTGCGAAGTGGTTCAATTTAGCGGCTACTACTTCTGGGGTTTCGAGTGGAGTTCCATTGATGTTGGCTGGAAGGACAGCGGTGGTTGGGTAGGCAGCCACTCCATGAGCAGCTCCTAATGGTTTTGCGTGAACTACTCCATGTGTAGAAACCAATGGATTGGCGTGAGCAGCATATGCAGATACAAGAGGAGCGGCATAGGTTGAAACTAATGGAACGGCATGGGCAGCATAAGTAGAAACTACTGGAGCGACGTGGGCAATCCCATGGAGCAAATCACCGTTGCGGGCAAGAGAATCAACTTTGTGAACGGCATGAGCGGCTCTGGCAATTTGCACATTAGCAGTATCTACTGGAACTCCATTAGCTCCAATAACTGGTAAGTGTTGAGCTCCATATACTACTGGGTGTACGTATCCAGCAGATGCAACAGTCAAAGCGGAAGCGAATAGAACCTATATAAAAATAGTTAGATTGTGATAGATTGATTATATTATATATAATATATTACTTACGAAGAATTTCATTTTACTGGAAAGTTTTAACCTCCTTGTGTAGGACTGTTAAGTGACTGTGCTGATATAGATTCATTCAAACGCTTTTATAGCGTAACTCTATCGCTAGACTGTCAAGTGCAAGGTTTCTTTCTCTCTAATAAGTCTGGCTAAATGTTATACTTTCAGGGCTATTTTAGAAAATAAATCTGTGAATCTAATTTTAATATTTTTACATAACATAAGTACGCTTTTATTATAATCATTTCTTGATTACTATCGTATGTGTGTTAAGTAAGGAATATATTGAATGATTTTAAAAAATGTGGCCATGACTACTAAAATATCTTATCTGGTACAATCACGTTTTATATTATAATGTAGTCTACTTTTCAAATGCAGTATATTAAGAATATTTGAGAAAGTCATCAAACAAGAAATACATTATTGGTAGAATATTACATTACTTTAGTCAGAGCTAATGTTTAACCTTTAACATTTTTAGGGTTCCGTACCCAAAACGGAACCCTTATAGGATCACTTTGTTGTCCTTCTGTCTGTCCGTCCGTCCGTATGTCTGTCTGTCAAGACCATTTTTCTCAGGAACGCGTAGAGGTAACACGTCGAAATTTGTATCAAATACTCGGGTCTGCAGTCTCTTTCAGCTGTGAAAAAAAATCAAACTTGTAAGTCAACGCGATCAAAAGATATGACCGTTTATGTCGCATATTTTGCGATTTCACAAGAGAATCAAACCTATAGGGTACTTCCCGTTGACCTAGAATCATGAAATTTGGCAAGAAGCGGTGTCTTACAGCACAAGTAAAGGGAAAAATCTGAAAACCTTATATATGTAGTTTAATTACAAGAAAAATGCGAATTTACTATTAGAAACTTATGAAAATACACTAATGTGTTGCTTGGTATTGTCAGGCACCAGAAGCATATGGGTAGCATACAGTTAGGTCCTCCTAAAGATACCTTACTTACAAGTTTGTACGGAACCCTCGGTGCGCGAGTCACAACTCGCACTTGGCCGATTTTTTCTAGACTTTAACAGCATATACAGATTCGTCGGGTATTATTTAGAGCCAGATTTAATTCTAGGAGGTTATTTGAATAATAATATATGTTCATTCTGTTAATTATTGTATTTTTTTAGTTGGACAAAATATAGCGATAAAGAAATAACTAAACATATTATTTATCTGTCAGCGGCGGAAAAATGATTTTCCTATTTCTCGTTAAGGCAAAAAAATCTGCCGCTTAGTTCACATATAAAAAAGTTTATAAATGGGACTATGCAACAGCAGGAACTTAGATGACGCAACTGCGAGGTTTTAAAGAGTTCCGGACTATAGAAAAAGTTCCAGAGTATAAAAGTATAATAAAAAAAAACATTTATTTTAAAGAAATTTCATTTCAAAAGAGTTAGTCACTTCTCTTATTTTTTTACAAAAATTATCTACGATATTGCCGAAGTCTATTTCATTGCTCACGTGACGTTCTATAGGCAGTAATACCAGATATATGTACAGTGCGTTTGAAAAAGAGCTCACTAGTTTTGTTGTGTCATAGATACTGTTTAAAATATTACTCACTATTCTAGTTTGTGCTGTTTGATTCCTCAACTGTGCAAGTTTAGTTCCCCTGCAGCTGGCATGCCTGCTTGACCTTGAGACGGCGCTAGGGCTCAGTTCGCTTAATTCATTTCAGGCGTGCAGTGCAGTGGTACTCCGCAACAAAAAGCGCAGTGTGATATTTGGCTTGTGCAAACTGAAAATGTTAAACAGATCCGTGTTTCGTTTGTTCAGAGTCCTAAGAAGTCATTGGCCAGACGTAGTCTCCAATTAGGATTGTCCAAAGGTACCGTTTATGTAAAAGACATTATTTGCGTGCCTAAAAATTGCAACTGTTACATGAAATAAAACCTAATGACGCCAAAGGTTAGAGTTTGCTGTTCTTTTTTGTTTGCTGGACTTTCTAAACAGAATTGATGATGATGACAATTTGTTGAAAAATGTTTTTGATGAGGCTCATTTCATGTTAGTGGAATAGTAAATCGTCACAACTGCAGAATTGAGGGGTCAGAGCATCCACATGAGTCTATTCAGCATCAACTTGACTCTCCAAAGTTAATGTTGGGTGCGGCTGGATGGAAGATCGTGTGAATAGTCCTTTCATTTTGTCGATCAAACTATAAATGGGGACAATTACTACGACATGATAACAGAGTATCTATGTCTTTCCCGAAATGGATGATATTGAGCCGAAAAAAAGGGCTTGTGTTTTCCAACAAGTTGGTGCCACACCACTTTACAGTATAACCACGTGCGCACGGATCTAGACACTTGTTTTCCAGGAAGGTGGATAGGCAGAACTGGCCCAATCTCTTTGCCACCGCGAAACCCGGACTTAATACCACTGGACTTTTTCTTTTGGGACACTACCACACAAACTAACTTATGTATAGTAATAATCTATCATACAATCTTTCTTCGTGTCGCTACAGTCCCATTTGGACCTGGGCCTCCTCCCACTGCCTACACTTATGCTCAGTGTCTTGATCTTACACAAGTGTAGAGAGCCCTTACAGTTTTTAACGTGGTTGGCGAGCCACTATTAGGGGAGGTTTCGAGGCAGATTTTTACTGTGATGACTTTGCCAGAGCCATCTACAGGAGAACGGTGGCTTATTTTTACCATGTCCAGAATTTGAACCCGGGACTTTCGGCTCCGAAGTCTGATACCTTGACTACTGGGCCACCACCGCCTCGATCTATCATACAATATTATTCAACAATTGGTTAATAGATTAGGTTTTGATAGACGTATATTCTAGATTTCAGTGGTGACTTGTACTGCCACCTTTATAGATCTATTGTACCCCATCTTCTTTCTCTCATTGTTAATATACTTATCCATTTAGAGCGCCTCCAATTCAAGAATTGTAAATCCTCCTCGTTCAAGCAGTGGGCCCCGGAATACACATGTGTCTTACAAAGCAGTATAATACCTTCCAGAACCGTTTTAACAAAAAGTTTTACTCATTTTTTTAGAGTTTTATTCGTTGGTAGGAAGCAAAGTTATATAGTATGAATATATAGGGATATTCAAAACTGTTTATTATATGGATCAAATTCGAGTTTGTTTGCGTCTGAACATTCTCTACACCTTAAATATGATACGATACACCTTATGATACACCTTAAATCTGAAATATATTGTGATTATTTTTTTTTATACTAATATACTTTAATAATTTAGTACTATTTGATAATATTATTGAAATTGATTACTAAATAATTTCTAAGGCTTAATTAATAAATTAACTATTAATAAATTAACAAATGATTATAGGTTTATAATTAAAAAAAGTGGAGAACTTCTATACAAAACTGTACTCAACAACTAAGAGAGATCAAGGCACAAGAACCCACGGGTTCGGAGAAATACCCGACATTTCCACAGAAGAATTGGAGAAGGCTCTAAGGCAAGTAGGAAACTGTAAGTGCCCAGGGACTGACAAGATCACTGCATGGATGATCAACCTATGAGATCAAGCACTATTGAACTCAAGTACAGCCCTCTACAACAAATGCTTACGCGAGGCACAACACCTGAAACGTGGCTAGAGGCAGAAGTTATACTAATATTTAAGGAATGACACATGGCCAACATAGAGAAGTACAGATTGATCAGTTTTTTATCCCACGTCTATAAACTCTTTGCAAAGATAATAACTAACCGAACAACTAAATTTGATGTGTATTAACCGGTAGAACAAGCCAGATCCCTATAGGGCTTTAGCTCAACAGACCATCTACAAACGATACACAATTTTATTGAAAAAACTACGGAATACATCGTACCTATTCATATTCAAAATCCATGCAAAATGCACGAATTGACTCCAGATACATAGCTATCATTGAGCATATATACACAAAAGCCCTACTGTACGAAAGAATTAACGATGGAAACTTGGCCAACAGCATCAAAATGGAACAAGGAGTAAGACAGGGAGACAGAATCTTTCGGAGATTGTGCCCTGCCATAAGTGTCATTGTGTCACAAGTGCCCTGGAAGATGTTTTCAAAAGGCTCACATGGGAGAACAAAGGAATCAAAATTGACGGAACATACCTGAGCCACCTACGTTTTGAAGAGGACATCACACCCAAAAATTATAAGAGAAAGGTTTTCGATACATATATACTTCCTTTAACCACTTGCGGTCTAAAGACAACCGCCCTTGCGAAAACAACCGCAAAGAAACTGAGTGATGCAAAGGGCTATGGAAAGAACCATAGTCCGCATAAGGCTAAGAGGTAAAATCACTAACGTAGAAGTCAGGAAAAGAGCAGGAGTAAAAGACCTAATACAAAGAATCGCTGAACTAAAGTGGCAATGGGCAGGATATGTCTCAAGATTAACAGATGAACGCTGGACAGCTAAAATTGCGCAATGGCAATCCGCGCAAAGAAAAAGGGGTAGGGGAGGAGCCCAAATACGATGGATCGATGACATCAAGAAAACCGCCGGTAAAGATTGGCACCAAAAAGCACATTACAGAGACAAATGAAAGGGTGTAATAAAGGCCTATGTCCAGGAGTGGACGAACACTGGCTGACTGAACAGAGGAGAGAATTAAAATGTAATAAAACTTTTGTATATATTTATTTTAATTTACAAAACATGTTAGAAAATAATCACAGTTGACAGTCACATATTTACACAGCTTAATAATGAGCCAATGTAACGGCATGTCCAGAACTAATAAATGGCGAGTGGGCATAGGTAGAAGCTACAATTGGTGCATGGGCATAGGCAGATACAAATGGAGCAGCTGAAGCGTAACATCCGTTGCGTACATGAGCTTCCATTTTATGGGCCAAATGAGCAGCTCTGGCATGTTGAACTTCAGCGGTATCTACTGGGACACCATTAGCCCCAATGTTTGGGAGGTGTTGGGCGGCATAAACTAATGAAGCAGTGTAGGCAAGTGGAGCAGCAGCTAAAACTCCACGACGGTTACGGATAGCATGTACATTACGAGCAGCTGCTTCAGCATGAGCGGAAAAATGATTTGCTTTAGCCGCAACTACTTCTGGTGTTTCGAGCGGAGTTCCGTTGATATTGATTGGGAGAACAGCGGTGGTTGGGTAAGCGTCGACTCCATGGGCAGCTACACTGTGAGCAATTAAAGGAGTTGGATGGACAGAGTAAGCAGAAACTACTGGAGCAACATGAACATCATATCTAGAAACTACTGGAACTGTGGCAGCATGGGCAATAACCTCATGATACAAGTCACCATTGCGGGCAAGAGCATCAACTTTAAGAAGGGCATGTGCAGCCCTGGCCAGTTGAACATCAGCTGTGTTGACTGGAACTCCGTTAGCTCCAACAACTGGAAGATGTTGAACTCCATGCACTACTGGATGCACATAATCAGCAGAGGCAGCAGCCAAAGCACAAACGAGAAAAACCTATAATTATATATATTAAAAAAGATATTTTTATAACTACGAAAATTAATACTTACGAATAATTTCAAATTTGATCTTTTTAATTAACCTCGTAAAATAGGACTGTTGGACTGTGTGCAATCTACTTTGAGATTCTATTTTATACACCTCCAAATATTATAATAGAATGATAGTGACAAGGTCCCTTTCTCTCATATATGTAATGTATATTCAGGGCTAGTTTTAACGAATAAATTTACAAGATTTCATAAATGTGTAATCATTAATCTGTACACAAGTGTAGTACATGTAGTACATTGGGTAACTAGCAGCAGTCGAGTTCATAATACTCAGTAGTATTACTCTATTTTTTACATTGCCAATAATATTTAAGCATTTCATGTAACTAGCCGTTTAAATAAAGTTTTTCAAAGAAAATGCAATAGCAATTTTTGATTTTGGAGAATTATAGGGTACACATTTATTTTAGAACAAAATTTATGTTTAAATAATTATAAAACACTCCGTCATTACATATTTTCACTATTATTTTTTTCTTGACCTAAATATTAATAAGGTTAATTTAATTTAATTGAAATATTTTCTATACATAGTTATTATTTTTAGTATTATTATCCTTTGCATTTTCTTAATAATTACTGATTTTCTACAATATAATAAGTATATAATTAAAAATTACTATTACTCCATACACATTTATGTTAAATACCTAATCTATTCTAAAAAGGGTAATGTATTATAAACTATTATTAATTAATACAAAATAGATTTTTATTTCCTTTAAGTCATAAAACAATATTCCCAAAAGAAATTTTGATATTTAATTAGATATGTAAATTGCCCCAAGTATTTCATATATGGTAAAGGTCACGTTCACCGTGTACCAATGTCTGAATTTTATTTGACTAAACTTTAGATTGCTTAGCAGATAACAGATCGATTTAATTGTTTTTGTGCATTTTATGATTGTTTTGAAAAAGCAAGTTTTTTTATCAGGAAATGAATACGCAGAAAATAAATATATCTACAATATTTATGTAAAATGTTTTACTGAATTAATTTTAAACATATAGAAGTCAAGAATAGTTATTATTAGTTTAGTCCAGGGGTGGACAAATCAAACTGAGACGAGGACCATAATATTTATTACTAGCCGCGGGCTGTAAAACAATAGGATAGCTGGGAAAACGCTTTTAGGAAAAAATAAAAAATATAGAAAATTTTGTTCATTATGAAATGAATTTATTGAGAAACATAACGTATTGTGTATTGTATATTCGTTTGTCGTATTCAGGTGTATATTTTGAAGTAGCTGTTTTTAAGATATCTTCCAAATGATCGTCACTCAAACACGAGCTCTGCTTGTTTTTATTGATGTTCATAATTGCTCATAAAAGTTTTTAATGCAACTTCGATAAGATTCTTGTACTTTTTACAGTTCTGATTTTTGTAGAATTCCTGCATGCTGCTCTCTCTGTGCTTATTTCGATAAACACCCAACCACTGCAATTCAATAACCTGCAACTGCAAACAAATTGGAAGTTCTTCTGGATTTTCACAGAAAAGGATCTTGAATTATTTTTAACTGAACGCTTTCTTCTTTAGAAAATCTTCTCAAAAATTCTTCAATCAAAAGATAAATTTGATTTGATAAATTTTTCGTGTGTGAAAAACGTGTGTGTTGAATAACGTGATTGTTACGGAAAATATATTGTGCACATAGATGTACAATATATTTGCATGTAGGTGCATGTAGATAAGTGATTCAATTCACCTTTCTTCAACTAAGTTTTGAAAAGTTTCATTTTTATTTGAAAAGAATTCACTGCAGTAAATATTTCAAACACAAGCCGATTGTTTCCCTGAACTTATGTTAAGTCCATTTAATTGCGTTGTTATATCACAATAATTAAATGACTCATTTATTTAGGACTCATTCCTAAGATTAGGGAATTTCTTTACTTTCCGTTTTCAAGGAATCTTGATATTTCGTGCTTCAGGGCAACGAAACGCTGCAGCACTCTTCCTTGACTTAACCATCTCACTTCTGCATAGTATAATAAGTCTTCGTAGTCGACATCAACCTCTTCAAGAAAAGCTCGGAAGGTCCTATGAGTGCTCTGGATCGGACATAATTTACTATTTCCACCACAATCAATATTACATGTTCTAATTGTAACACTTGCTGACACAACGCATGCAGATGTATAATACAGTGATATTTGGTAATTTTTTTCTCAATAAAATTTTCTAGAAGTGAAACTGCTCCGTTATTAATTCCGGTCACATTCCGAGCACCGTCGGTACAGATAGCCAGTAATTTTGTAAAATCTAATTACAATTTATCTTTCAAGCACTTTATCTCTTTACTGGAAATATCTTATGTGAAATATCGATTGTGCCACCTGATTTGGAGCACAATCCAGCGAGTTCGATAATTTCAAAATGTTCGTCAGCACCTCTAATTTGAGCGGTATCTGATATATCTGTGCTTTCATTAGAGCGTTTTAGCGTTCTGTGTTAATTGATTTTGAAGGTTGCTTTAAATATCAGTTAATCTTATTGATTTTGAGAACATTGAGACACAGCAAACAACATGCACTTCTTTACAAACTCGCCTCGTAAATGATTTTCTAGCAGTTGCAATTTGCTTAGAAATCTGAAAGCTTATCTTGACAGTTATCACATTTTCACTGCACTCTTCTTTGAAAAATTACTGCTTTTCACCAAGGTTTTCAATAATGTCTCTGCTTTAATTATTTTTTTTAAATGCCGTCGAAGATTGCATTCCTTCGGTACGGCAACTCATTCACCACATAAAAGGCACAGTATTTTGTCAATGAAAACGATAAAAAATACTTTTTTATCCACTCAGGATTGAAAACTCTGTGCTCTGTTTCTCTTTTTTTCTCTTCTCCTGTTTTTAAATATTTTTTTTTTCTTAAAAAGGGTACTTGTACGTAGAAATACGTGAAAAACTGAACCAAAAGTACGGAATACTCACAGACGCAAACTACGCCAATAATAATTAGCTCTAGCCTATGGTAGAATTGTGATGTTAGATAGTAGCTCAATAAAGCGGGTCAGATGTCCCTAAAAGCTGGTACTTGAAAAAAAGATACACTTATAGTTACACTTTTTTTTTTAGTTGGTATAATTGTGTACAAACAATTTTTACTTGGTACATGGTACAAGACCCTGAAAGTTGATACGCGTACCAAGAAATTAGTATGGATAACATCCATGCGGTAGACAGCATGTTAGCGCACTCGTGTATTTTAGTTCGGGGCTGGCTTCGCGTTTAGACTTGCTTGGGATCAAACCCAACACAGCTTCATCAGTCTTCTCTAATATTTCGGAGGGAATTTGCTCAACGTTTACTTCCATTCCGAAATTATGAAAATTTTTGTTTAGAATAATTTTTATTTTTTTCTAACAAATAACCTAAGTGACGAGCTGTGAATTTAAATGACCGTCGTATTTTTTTCATCGGTTTTAACCATTTTTAATTAAATTTTGTAGGTTTTCTGCAGTAGTGCGTAAAACGTTGTACATGCCTCGGCCCGAGGAAGATTACACCCTTCGCCTCATAAAGGTCCTCCTCCGTCGGGCCTCAAACTTCGGCTGCGGGCGTAATCTTATACCTCCGGCCCTCTATATGTAAATAACTAATAATTAAGATAAATTGTTGCAAACTTTAAATGAAAAAAAATGAATTTTAAACAATTTAATTAAATATTGGGAAGATATCAAATTTGAGGAAAATCATCGTAGATTACATAGAGGAACTTACGATCCCACAATTCAACAAGGTTGAGCAAACTATTAGGAAGAATTATGAACTTACCTTTCTAAGGATAAAAAGGATCAACTTGAGAAAAATAGAAGAACTTAAGCAACAACAAAATCCTATAGTTCTTTCCACTTCTAAGAAAACCTATCAGGAAAAGTTAATTAATTACTAGCATTAGGACCAATATTAGGTCTAACGATTTGAGCAGTTCCAAAGAACGTGATAATCAAAGACGTAGAAACATGCCAGTCACGACTAGGGTTTCTGAATATCCGCACTTTTTCAAAACCGCGGTTTTCGGTTTTTGAAAATTAAAAACCGCGGTTTCGGTTTCGGGTTCGGTTTTTAAGAATCTTTGTAGTAGTGTCTGATATTTAAACAAGATCTTAGTTTTGTACAAAAGTTGCCGTTTAGGGAAAATGATCTTTCGGGGTAGGTGGAAGCAGCTTTAATTGTAGAGAGTGCTTGAAACAAAATATTTAATCTTTTTCGTTCTCTCAGGTTCTTTTATATGTAGCAAACTCCTTTCTCATAGAATTAGGATAGCGATTTGTTAGCGTATAAGTATTTTCGAAGAATTCTTCTTGAATAGCTTTTTGTACTTCGTCTTGCAAGGAATACACGCACACAGGGAGATGAATTGTATGTTTATTGCAAATTTTTTGTTGAGCAGGACAATCTGTACCATTTTTTTAATTACCCGGGCATCATTATGTGTAGTATCTTACTCAATAATAACCACGGCAAAAAAAACTCAATCAAATTTTGAGGTTTTTGCAACCAGAAATTGAAAACCGTGTTGAAATTGCTAATAATCGATAACTAACGCCGCGACGGCCCGTCAAAGTTAGATCTACCGAGGATTGGTTGCATTTGTTTTTTTTTTAATTTCGCAGCTGCCGCCACAAATTCGAGGTTTTGTTAGAGCAAAACGTGGTCGGAAAGCGAGACTGAAAACCGCGTACCGCGTACTGAAAAACGCCACCGGAAAGTTCAATTTCCTAATGCGACTGCTGGTTTTTCCGCCGTAGTTTTCGTAATTTTAAAGCTAGCGAAACAAGTTTGGCGTTTTGTGGAAGGGAAAGCTTGTCAGGAAGCGGTAGTGAAAAGCGCGTTGCAAAATCTTTGACAGCGGCATCGCGACGTCGCCGCAAAGTTCAACTTGCTAATCTAGGTCGAATTTCGGGAACACGCGGTGATTTTTCCGCTGTAGTTTTCGCAATTTTAAATAGCGAAAAAAAATTAATGTTTTGGTGAAGGGAAGGCTTGTTACAAAGCGCGACTAAAAACCGAATTGCGAAATTTTTGACAACGGCGTCGCGTCGTCGCCGCAAACTTCAACTTTCTAATCCAAGTCACCCACAATATCATTTCTGAAACTGATACTAAATGAATCTAAATGTTTTTCAACACTTATTACGATATTATTTGCAGAACAAGCTCCTTCGATTCGCAGAAAGCCTAAATTGCAATAAAAATTGTTTTCTCCGTGAATTTTAATGTTTAAGTATCTTCGGCGTCTCAAACTAGTCCACTCATCTTGAGTAGTACTCATTTTTTGTCTATTTGCTTTTAATTCTTGAAACTTTAAAATCATTTCTTTCTTCGTATTCCTTTTGAATTAAGATCATAACACCTGAAGAACATTTTAAAAAGATTTGGTTGGGAAATCGTCCAGCTATTGCTTTCCGAATAAATGCAGATTTTGAAATTGCTCGAACACATATACCATCGATGGATGGCATTTTTGCAACAGTTTACAATGTTTTAAAGAGCACTAATTCAATGTATTTTATTTTTATTTATCTTTAGATAAAACCGAAAACCGCGGATTTTTATGACGGTTTTGCGGTTTCGGTTTTTGCACAGAAAACCGCGGTTTTGCGGATCGGATATATCCGAATCAGAAACCCAAGTCACGACCAACGTAGGATGAAGGAACACACAAAATATAGAAGCTAATTAATGTGCCTAACACAAAAAGAGGGAGAAAAAATAAGAACAGAGGCACTATCATTGGAAAGTCGGAGAAAGGTAACTTAACGATTATGTATAACCAAAAGTACGAAACGGAAGTGTCAAAAATGTTAGATGACCAAGAGACATATCATAAGTTGAAAGAAGACCCAACTTACGTCTGCGCTACAGACTCGAGCCAACAAACTGATAAAGGATTTACTAGAAAATGGACACGATTGTCAATTGTAAAAGGGATATATATATATATATATTATATTTTATACATATTTTTTTTATATATATTATATAGTATACACATTATTTTTCCATGTTCTGTCATGTTCTGCCTAAAAACCTAATATATAGTTTAAAATATCAATAATTTGTTGTTTTATAAAAATTCTTTTTCAAGAACAACCTCCAATTTAATTAAATTATTTTTTAAGATATAGCTATGACCAAAAATCGTAATAATAATATTTTTATTCACGCTTGCCACAAAATAATACATAAATATATACAGGGTGGACCATTTAACGTGACCGCCCCAAATATTTCCGTTGCTTAGAGGGTGAAAAATAAAAATAAGTCTAGAGATAATTTGATTGATATTAAAGGGCTGATACAGTGGTGACAAAATCATTTTTTAAAAGGTCATACTTTTTGCATTCTCCGTTTTTCTGAAGGTCAAATGGGAACACGTTTTTTATTAAGACATTGTATCTGATCCTCAGGTGAATCCAATGACATTTCATATTATGGCTTTGAAATGATTTTCCACCAAAATTTTACAACTTGACAATTTTAAAAAATAAGAAGAAGAAGTAGAAGAAGAATAAGAAGAAGAATAAGAAAGCTCTGAATTCTATACATATATGAAAATAAATTAAGTCAGACCTTTGCAAATTTAGCAATCGTACGGAGAATTTATATAACTTTACCTGTTTCGGTAGCTTCCTCAAAAAAGTGTTTATATCAAGATAATGTATTATACAGATAAAAAATTATTAAGAATTATTTATCTTCAATAATATGTTAAACAAGGTTAAGTGATATGTCAGTTATATAAATATTGAAGTAATTATATTATAGGAGTATTAAATATTAATGATTTCATTAAATATGCTGTAGCGGGGAAAGCTTGAAGAATTAATACGTAGAAAAATATCTAATGTATAATTGGAGGATAATTATTGTAAATCAATATTGTTTGGTTGTTCTTATATCTGTGATTCTATGCATATATTTGTTCCTAACTTAATAACTATTTTGTTTTAATATACAATTATCGTATCATAGAAAGGGGCGCTCAATTTCTTTTGCACGCAGGCGACTCTTACCCACGCGACGGCTTAGGGTATGAACCCAATTTTCCTTTTCACCATCAAAATGTTAATGATATTTTTTTAATTTCAAGGATAAGGGTGATATTTTTGATATTTTATCAATCGTGAGTCCCAGAAGTCTTGGAATCCACTATTGCCATGAATTTGAAGACGTAGGTCATTTCTTAATTCCACACATAAAATTAAACAAATTATCAAATGTCATTTTTAAGTAGCTGTCAGTGGTCTTGATGTTATGTCGCATTGCTTTTAGTGTTAAGTTCAACAATTTCATTAGTTATAAATAAAACGCCTTCTCATAAATTTAACACTGATTTATTTTATAGTGTTGTGGATTATAAAATTAACAAAGTAGAACAAACATTACAACAGAAGTTGATTGTGTTGTTCATTTTCATGAATACACAACTTAATTAACTGTTTTATGTTATTTCAACCGATCTAACTTGATTTATTTAGTTTAAAAATGTTCACCAAAGAGCAGAAAACTTTTATTGTCGAAAGTTATTTTCTTAATGGTGGTCGCCTGGAAAATGGTGAATGGGAATACAGTATCGTCCCGTGCTTTGAAGAATTTAGGCAACGTTTTCCTATGGCTGTATTTAATAGGAATCATTAAGAAGGCAGGTATTACGATCAGTTGAGTGCTTTCGAAGTACTGGTAACATTAACAACAAATCAAGAAGTGTAAGGCCTCGTATTAATAATGAGAATATTATAAACAACATCAGAAATGCAGTCCAAGATGAACTTCAACTATGAACTACCACTTCAATTAGGAGACTAGCTCAACAGTTGAATTTAAGTCGTACTACCACTCACAGGATTATTCGTCAAGATCTTCACAAAAAACCATATAAGTTTTAAATCTACCAAGAACTTTTACCACTCGATTATAATATAAGACTGGCTTACTGTTCAATGAATATATGAATGATGAAGTGTTGAATTTTACATTTTTCACTGATGAAGCCTGGTTTCATCTAAACGGATACAATAATTCACAAAACATGCACATGTGGAGTGTTGACAACCCACATTTTTTAGAGAGACCCCCTGCATCCAATAAAAGTTGATGTTGACTATTGAAAAGATTATTTTGCAACAATTTATTAATGATGATAACAATAATGATGATGAACTCCAAAATGGCTTCTTCCAACATTCTGCTAAACCGCACATTGCCCATGAGACATTAAATTGTCTTAAGGAATTCTTCGACGACAGGCTAATAAGCAAAGACCGATTTCAATCACATTCTTGTGATCTAACTCCTCTGGACTTTTTATTTTTCCATATTTGAAAAATTCAGTATTCAGCAGTCCAGTGCATACAGTAGAAGATCTGGGAAACAATGAAATAAGAAAATGTGAAATGATAGACAACACAATATTACAAAATGTGTTCGACAACATAAAACGGCGTATTAATTTGTGTATTCGTAAAATGGACACCACATTCAACATCTGTTGTAATGTTTGTCCTTCTTTGTTAACTTTATAATTCACAACACTATAAAATAAATCAGTGTTAAATTTATGAGAAGGAGTTTTATTTATAATTAATGAAATGAAATTGAAAACAATGCGACATAACCTCAAGACCACTGACAGCTACTTAAAATTGACATTTCATAATTTGTTTAATTTTATGTGTCTGAATTAAGAAATGACATACTTTTTCAAATTCATGGCAAGAGTAGATTCCAAGACTTTTGGGACTCATGTTTCAAATATAATACATCGAATGATGAATTATAACGTTTAGAATTAAATCTTTAGAAAGTTATTTTCAATTACAAAAGCATATATAGTTATAATCTATATGATATGTTCATATTTTGTACAAGTCTTTTCAGTATACACAATAACATTTAAAAGAATTATCGCAAATATTTGAATTCATGGTAAAAAAATATCAGATAGCAAAACAAAACCAGGTTTGTGCTTCGGTTAAAATATAACAATTTCATCTAGCAACTGTAAGAATCTAAGGATATAAAGTTCGTCCTGTTGAGAGCCACGCGTTGCTCTAGTGCACTGCTTCCCAAAAGTTTTGATGTCGCGGCTTCCCTGCAACTCATATCGATAAACCACGGCCCCCTATTTTTTTTTAGAATTGGGTAACAAAAATGTTGCTTTGTGTATACATACATATGTATACTACTTTCAAGAAAGTTGATTGATTCTGTTAAATGATTTATCTATGTTGCGTCTTTAATGGACTTATAATAGCATTCATATGCCTGCGGTTATAGCTGGCCGAGTGCTGTTTTGAGTTAATGTCTTCAAGGTTGGCACTGAAATTTGAAGCTGTCAGTGTCAAATTTTCACTACGAGCGTAGCCAGGAGTTTTCTAATGTAAAAGTACTGAAAAAACGCCTTACGAACGAGTTTTTTTATAGTATTTTTTCTATTTTGCGCTCTCTTATGTCATTTCTAAATAAAAAAAAATGCCCTTACATACTTATACATACTTGCCTATACATAATTTTATGGTGGTTGGTAACACTGATACTTGACATTTCACTGACACTTGAAATTAATTTAAAGGTTAAAATTAAAATGGGTGAGAAAGTATCTTATACTCCACCTGAAATTCATCAAATTTCTGCAAATACGGTGAGCAATTTGTTGCCGGATAAATCACGTCCGCGATATGAAAAACAATATAGTAAATTTAACGAGCGGTGCATTGAAAATAATGTTACAGTTGTTTTGAAAATGTTTTACTTCCTTACTTAGATTTACAACGTAAGAAGTATAAACCATCAAGGCGTCAGGAATTAACGGATATGTCTGTCGACGACATAGTATACAGGTCCGATTCCATCATTGCGTCTGTATCTAAAACAAACAATTACATTCCAAGGAAAAAAAAAATACAATAACAGAAATGCACCAATTTGCTTTCTTAAACTGACACACAAGGGTTCCTAAACTCCACATCTGCCATGCTCTCTTGAAGAGAGTCGTCTCTACTCGTCCCTTCTTATTTCAATATAATATATGTTATATTTAAGTTATATCGAAGGCACGAGACCTAGGGGGCGAACTCCGAAGCGATGGATGGACCAAATGAAGCACTTCACAGGAAATTCACTGCAGGACATCATGAGATGCATAACAGACAGAGATAAATGGAGAGAAATAACATGAACGATATACATAAGATCACGACACTTCAACCAATGAAGTAAACGACTAGAGAGAGAGTGATATTTAAGTTATATTTTGCATATTTGGGTGGGGGGGGGTTGGGGGGCTTTGAACCCCCACCCCATGGCTACGCCCAAGGACGCTTCCTAAAAAAAGAAAATTTAATTGTCGAAAATGCTTGGGTCTGCGCAAGCAGATATCAACTTACCTGTATGTTCTTCTAGTGCCCCATAGTTGCAATTTGATAGCAACAGTAATAGTAGCACTTTATATAATATCCTGGGTGTGAGTGTTACTGCTCAAGAATCATCCAATGTCGCTATAAATTTCGCCAAAAATTTGACACTGACAGCTCTGAATTTCAGTGGCAACCTTGAAAAAATCAACTCGGCGAGTCATTACCGTACGAATATGAGTGCTGTTATGAGTCCATAACAGACGCAAAATAGAAAATAGTATATTAAAGGACGAGTTCAGTAAGTAGGGTTCAGTAAAGACGCGTGCTGAAAAATCGCGCTTACTGAACTTGTCCTTTAATATGCTATTACGATATTTAAGTTATGTTGACCACGACATTGTTTTGCTATTTTCTTCAAGAAATTCATGCAAAGAAATAAACATGCTTGTGCTTCCTTGTCCAAAGCTCTTGGTACCTACGGAGACTTTTTTTTAAATCTTGTAGCTTATTGTTAAGAATCAGTAAATTGGTATTTATTCAGTTAATTAACCTTTTCGAAAATATCATGAGTAATTGGGCAGCTAAATCTGGTTTATTTTCTAGAAGAAATATCCTAAGCTAGTCATTATTCCTATCATATAATTCGTTGTAATTTCAATATTTTAATGCAGTTATATTAACGGAGTATAATTATAATGAGCATATTTGACACTTAAACTTATTTAGCAAAGATATATTAAAGTGTTATATTAGCGGCCCTCTTGCGGGTAAGTCCCGGCCCCCTAGGGGGCCACGGCTCACCACTTTGGGAAGCACTGCCCTAGTGTACCGAGATATTCCATGAATTTGTCTTTATTGATTGAGTGTCTTGGAGGACAATATGCCGCTGACAGGAGTAGAGGACCGTACTTCCACTCTTGCGCCATGATACTAGTGACCTGCTAGTAGTCTTTTTCGTATACAGCTCATGGTGTTTGATCGAGTTTTTTATTATGATTGCGGTGCCTCCGCGTGCAGTGCCGTTGGGATGCTTTGTAGAGTATATATTGTACCCTCGTATTTTGAGGAAGCTCTTGTCTGTGAAGTGTGTTTCTGAAATCATGATAATATCCAGTTTATTTATATGTTTAACTGAAGTAAGTTCCTGGTAGTGTTTCACCAGGCCATTCGCATTCCATAGAGCCATTCTATAATATTAGTTAATTTTTTCCGTGAACTTCGTTAATACTGCCGTGAGTAGTTTTAGCGTTGTGTTCAGTAGTTTGTTTTGTTGCATTAGGACTGTATTGAATTCTTGAAACGGTTTGTCGAGTTTAGATATTATATCATGGTTACCATCTGTGTTGTGGCCCGATTGGGAGTTTTCGGTCATTCTAGCGGCTAGAGCAAAACTGGCGTTGCCCCTTAAGTGTGTCATACTGGAAGACGAAATCAGCTGACCGTGTTTCAACTGGGAGTTCTCCTGAGGTTGTTGGTCTGTCCCAGTGGGGTTTTTGCATATCACAATAAGATTTTGTAACCGGAATTCATTTATTTTGGAATGTTTGAAAATTGGCGACGGCATTTTGTGTTTATTGATTTTGATTGCACCGCAAAGCACAGCAAGTAAATCTGATGATATTTTCTTGACTGCGCGAGCTTCCCAACGGATTATGCAGGGAGTAAAAATCATATGTTCATTGCCAATTTTGTTACACATCTAATAATCTCACACGAAATTTCCTTAGCACAGACTGTACAGAGACTGACGCAGCTACTCTATTATAAACCCCCCTTTGTGAAAAAACACTTAGTTTTAGTATTTACATATGAGCATCAACTATGCTTAGTTAGAACGAAAATATCAACTGATTGCTGCTGAGTTGGAAATATCTACAGGAGAAAAATATATACACCAAACCTTTAAAATACACAATTTCAATAATATAATATAGAACAGAAAAGTCTAATATTAAGAAATTGACTAGTCGAAATAATCTGTGTCATAGCTGGACGTTTACCGCCGCATCAGTTTTTCGCATAAGTAATGTTTCGTCAACAAATCATCGTTAGTCTATTTTAGCATCTAGAAGTAATAGGAATAGTACAGCAATATGTAATACAATAGGATAATTATGTGATGCAATATGTATAGAAATGTGTCATATGTGTAATAAAGAGATAGATTATGTATGTCAATAATAATTAATCAATTTAATATAAAAAAATTGGGGCATATATCTATCTACCCCTTAACACTGCACAATATTACAGAGTTTATCGTATGTGGAAGAAAAAGCTTCAAGCTTTGTTACAGGAAACCACTCTCTTCTTTATTAATTTACTACAAACACAAATAATCCTTCAAATCATACAAACTTCCAATTCTTAGCTACATTGATAACATATGAATTATGAAATAATTATTGAATATAGTCGATATTATCAGTTTCTTACAATTTTATTTTACAAAAAATTTACAAAGGTACATTTTGAATTTAAAATAACACAGACATATAATCATGTTTCATTTAATAATGATGGAGACCAGAGTAAGCAAATGGATGAGCAGCGTAAGTAGATGCTACAAGTGGGGAGTGAGCATAGGTGGAAGCAACAAGTGGGGAATGAGCATAGGTGGAAGCAGCAAATGGAGCATGGGAGTAAGTGGAAACTACTGGAGCATGGGAGTAGGAAGATACTACTGGACCAGCGACACCAGAGTAGGCGAGTGGGGTGGCAGCAACAATTCCACGACGTTTACGGTAATGGAGACCATGTACATTGCGGACGGCAGCATCAGCATGAGCAGTGAAATGGTTCAATTTAGCAGCAACTACTTCTGGGGTCTCAAGTGGAGTTCCGTTGATGTTGGTTGGAAGGACGGCGGTGGTTGGGTAAGCGGCTACACCATGGGCAGCTACTCCATGAGCAGCTACCAATGTGGAACCATGGGCAGCGTAGGTGGATACAAGTGGAGCGGCATGGGTAGCGTAAGCGGAAACAACTGGGGCGGCATGAGCTACTACTCCGTGGTACAAGTCGCCGTTGCGGGCAAGAGCATCAACTTTGTGGACGGCATGAGCAGCTCTAGCGAGTTGTACTTCGGCAGTGTCAACGGGAACTCCATTAGCTCCAACAATTGGAAGGTGTTGAGCGCCATATACTACTGGATGTACATAACCGGCAGAGGCGGCAGCCAAGGCGCAAGCGAATACAACCTTAAAATAAATGTAAGTTAATTAAATAGCTAAACATATTTTTATAAATTTTATATGATAACAATATTTATATTCAAAAAGTAACTTACGAAGAATTTCATGATTATATGTTTTAACCTCCTTTTGCTAGGACTGTTAAGACTGTGTCTGTTCGGTGATTCTTGCGAGCTTATATAGTAGCAGCCAAAATACGATTTTGAAGTACAAGGTTCCTCTCACTCAACTATTATAATAAAAATTTCTACCGTTCAGGGTTATTCCTCAATATGTTAATTGGCTCTTATCAGATTTTTTTAGTTTATTGTTTATGGTAGGCGTGTTCGGATTTGGCATTACGTTGTATTGTATCAATAAACAACTTTATTTGTATCCTATTAAATATATCCTGATATATAAAACCCGTTGTTTAACTAATATTCCGAAAACATTTTTTATAATTCTTATAATTGAACCCGTCATTTCGAAAAGGGCGTGAGTCAATGAATTAAAACTTTTCAGTATCAACAAAAATATGTTTTTTGTAAAAAAAGTCATTGATGCTAAAGAAACTGAATATAGAGGTTGTTAAATAAAAAACATACACGCTTTTTGGAATATTTATTTATTAAAAAAGAAACAATTTTCATCAAGATATTTTGAATTAAAATTTTCGGACTTATGCCATTTTCGAAATGATCAAGGGATCATTTCGAAGAAGGCATTAGTCCAAAAAAATTATTTAGTTAATCATCATTTTCAGCAATTTTGACTTTTTTTATTTTATTATGTTTATACTTTTCACTATTCCTGCCACCAGAAAAGAGTCTCTGGTGGCAGGAATAGTGAAAAGTATAAACATAATAAAATAAATATAATAAAAGTCAAAATTGCTGAAAATGATGATTATTATTATTTATAGGTCTAAAAGCATTTTCGGCAAGCTCACGATGCTCCATTTCCGTAACTAATAAAGTGATATTATGTCATATCTGACAGATGCGTTTCGTTTCACTTGAAAGTCGCATAAGTTGACTTCTGGTGTATACACATCTGATCTTTTCGCATGGAATATGTAAAACGCTTCAATGAATCTTCGTGCTCGTGCCCTTTTCGAAATGACAGGTTCAATTTTAATAAATATCAGATGTATATAACACAGTATGAGTTAATTACATATTCAGCATTGCATATGTAATAAGATATAATTCAGATCATTTATAAGTTTCAATAGTTATATTTAGTATAAAAATATAAATTAGTTAAAAATAATAATTAACGTTCGACTCAAACTTTCCTAATCCATTTTCCACCTTCCCCATTTTAGTTAAGGAGAATCCTTAGCACCCACTTCATTTAATTCATAACCCTTCTGAGGTTTTTTCTTGTTTACTATATGTTTGAAAGGGTTCGTTTTAATGAATTAAATGATAACTCATAATCGTCCTTCCTCCCTGAATTAATTGAGCATATGGAGCATTTCAGTTTTATTATTGCTGTATGTATGATTTTTATCCTATTACTATGTAAATAAAGAGGTTTTAATTTAGTAATTTGAATCTGAACGTTTAGCATACATTTTCAAATTGATGCTTATATTATTGCAATCATAAAAGAATACAGGAAACAAACATCATGCATTATATATCAATATTTATACTTGATTTCATCTCCAACTTATTTTAATATATTATTGAATATAATAAATATATACGCCAACACCTTACAAAATCAGAACTGTCTTAAGGAATTCTTCGACGACAGGCTAATAAGCAAAGACCGATTTCAATCACATTCTTGTGATCTAACTCCTCTGGACTTTTTATTTTTCCATATTTGAAAAATTCAGTATTCAGCAGTCCAGTGCATACAGTAGAAGATCTGAGAAACAATGAAATAAGAAAATGTGAAATGATAGACAACACAATATTACAAAATGTGTTCGACAACATAAAACGGCGTATTAATTTGTGTATTCGTAAAATGGACACCACATTCAACATCTGTTGTAATGTTTGTCCTTCTTTGTTAACTTTATAATTCACAACACTATAAAATAAATCAGTGTTAAATTTATGAGAAGGAGTTTTATTTATAATTAATGAAATGAAATTGAAAACAATGCGACACACCCTCAAGACCACTGACAGCTACTTAAAATTGACATTTCATAATTTGTTTAATTTTATGTGTCTGAATTAAGAAATGACATACTTTTTCAAATTCATGGCAAGAGTAGATTCCAAGACTTTTGGGACTCATGTTTCAAATATAATACATCGAATGATGAATTATAACGTTTAGAATTAAATCTTTAGAAAGTTATTTTCAATTACAAAAGCATATATAGTTATAATCTATATGATATGTTCATATTTTGTACAAGTCTTTTCAGTATACACAATAACATTTAAAAGAATTATCGCAACTATTTGAATTCATTGTAAAAAAATATCAGATAGCAAAACAAAACCAGGTTTGTGCTTCGGTTAAAATATAACAATTTCATCTAGCAACTGTAAGAATCTAAGGATATAAAGTTCGTCCTGTTGAGAGCCACGCGTTGCTCTAGTGCACTGCTTCCCAAAAGTTTTGATGTCGCGGCTCCCCTGCAACTCATATCGATAAACCACGGCCCCCTATTTTTTTTTAGAATCGGGTAACAAAAATGTTGCTTTGTGTATACATACATATGTATACTACTTTCAAGGAAGTTGATTGATTCTGTTAAATGATTTATCTATGTTGCGTCTTTAATGGACTTATAATAGCATTCATATGCCTGCGGTTATAGCTGACCGAGTGCTGTTTTGAGTTTATGTCTTCAAGGTTGGCACTGAAATTTGGAGCTGTCAGTGTCAAATTTTCACTACGAACGTAGCCAGGAGTTTTCTAATGTAAAAGTACTGAAAAAACGCCTTACGAACGAGTTTTTTTATAGTATTTTTTCTATTTTGCGCTCTTTTATGTCATTTCTAAATAAAAAAAAATGCCCTTACATACTTATACATACTTGCCTATACATAATTTTATGGTGGTTGGTAACACTGATACTTGACATTTCGCTGACACTTTAACCTTTAAATTAATTTAAAGGTTCAAATTAAAATGGGTGAGAAAGTATCTTATACTCCACCTGAAATTCATCAAATTTCTGCAAATACGGTGAGCAATTTGTTGCCGGATAAATCACGTCCGCGATATGAAAAACAATATAGAAAATTTAACGAGCGGTGCATTGAAAATAATGTTACAGTTGTTTTGAAAATGTTTTACTTCCTTACTTAGATTTACAACGTAAGAAGTATAAACCATCAAGGCGTCAGGAATTAACGGATATGTCTGTCGACGACATAGTATACAGGTCCGATTCCATCATTGCGTCTGTATCTAAAACAAACAATTACATTCCAAGGAAAAAAAAAATACAATAACAGAAATGCACCAATTTGCTTTCTAAAACTGACACACAAGGGTTCCTAAACTCCACATCTGCCATGCTCTCTTGAAGAGAGTCGTCTCTACTCGTCCCTTCTTATTTCAATATAATATATGTTATATTTAAGTTATATCGAAGGCACGAGACCTAGGGGGCGAACTCCGAAGCGATGGATGGACCAAATGAAGCACTTCACAGGAAATTCACTGCAGGACATCATGAGATGCATAACAGACAGAGATAAATGGAGAGAAATAACATGAACGATATACATAAGATCACGACACTTCAACCAATGAAGTAAACGACTAGAGAGAGAGTGATATTTAAGTTATATTTTGCATATTTGGGTGGGGGGGGGGGTGGGGGGCTTTGAACCCCCACCCCATGGCTACGCCCAAGGACGCTTCCTAAAAAAAGAAAATTTAATTGTCGAAAATGCTTGGGTCTGCGCAAGCAGATATCAACTTACCTGTATGTTCTTCTAGTGCCCCATAGTTGCAATTTGGAAGCAACAGTAATAGTAGCACTTTATATAATATCCTGGGTGTGAGTGTTACTGCTCAAGAATCATCCAATGTCGCTATAAATTTCGCCAAAAATTTGACACTGACAGCTCTAAATTTCAGTGGCAACCTTGAAAAAATCAACTCGGCGAGTCATTACCGTACGCATATGAGTGCTGTTATGAGTCCATAACAGACGCAAAATAGAAAATAGTATATTAAAGGACGAGTTCAGTAAGTAGGGTTCAGTAAAGACGCGTGCTGAAAAATCGCGCTTACTGAACTTGTCCTTTAACATGCTATTACGATATTTAAGTTATGTTGACCACGACATTGTTTTGCTATTTTCTTCAAGAAATTCATGCAAAGAAATAAACATGCTTGTGCTTCCTTGTCCAAAGCTCTTGGTACCTACGGAGACTTTTTTTTAAACCTTGTAGCTTATTGTTAAGAATCAGTAAATTGGTATTTATTCAGTTAATTAACCTTTTCGAAAATATCATGACTAATTGGGCAGCTAAATCTGGTTTATTTTCTAGAAGAAATATCCTAAGCTAGTCATTATTCCTATCATATAATTCGTTGTAATTTCAATATTTTAATGCAGTTATATTAACGGAGTATAATTATAATGAGCATACTTGACACTTAAACTTATTTAACAAAGATATATTAAAGTGTTATATTAGCGGCCCTCTTGCGGGTAAGTCCCGGCCCCCTAGGGGGCCACTGCCCACCACTTTGGGATGCACTGCCCCAGTGTACCGAGATATTCCATGAATTTGTCTTTATTGATGGAGTGTCTTGGAGGACAATATGCTGCTGACAGGAGTAGAGGACCGTACTTCCACTCTTGCGCCATGATACTAGTGACCTGCTAGTAGTCTTTTTCGTATACAGCTCATGGTGTTTGATCGAGTTTTTTATTATGATTGCGGTGCCTCCGCGTGCAGTGCCGTTGGGATGCTTTGTAGAGTATATATTGTACCCTCGTATTTTGAGGTAGCTCTTGTCTGTGAAGTGTGTTTCTGAAATCATGATAATATCCAGTTTATTTATATGTATAACTGAAGTAAGTTCCTGGTAGTGTTTCGCCAGGCCATTCGCATTCCATAGAGCCATTCTATAAAATTAGTTCATTTTTTCCGTGAACTTCGTTAATACTGCCGTGAGTAGTTTTAGCGTTGTGTTCAGTAGTTTGTTTTGTTGCATTAGGACTGTTTTGAATTCTTGAAACGGTTTGTCGAGTTTAGATATTATATCATGGTTACCATCTGTGTTGTGGCCCGATTGGGAGTTTTCGGTCATTCTAGCGGCTAGAGCAAAACTGGCGTTGCCCCTTAAGTGTGTCATACTGGAAGACGAAATCAGCTGACCTTGTTTCAATTGGGAGTTCTCCTGAGGTTGTTGGTCTGTCCCAGTGGGGTTTTTGCATATCACAATAAGATTTTGTAACCGGAATTCATTTATTTTGGAATGTTTGAAAATTGGCGACGGCATTTTGTGTTTATTGATTTTGATTGCACCGCAAAGCACAGCAAGTAAATCTGATGATATTTTCTTGACTGCGCGAGCTTCCCAACGGATTATGCAGGGAGTAAAAATCGTATGTTCATTGCCAATTTTGTTACACATCTAATAATCTCACACGAAATTTCCTTAGCACAGACTGTACAGAGACTGACGCAGCTACTCTATTATAAACCCCCCTTTGTGAAAAAACACTTAGTTTTAGTATTTACATATGAGCATCAACTCTGCCTAGTTAGAACGAAAATATCAACTGATTGCTGCTGAGTTGGAAATATCTACAGGAGAAAAATATATACACCAAACCTTTAAAATACACAATTTCAATAATATAATATAGAACAGTAAAGTCTAATATTAAGAAATTGACTAGTCGAAATAATCTGTGTCATAGCTGGACGTTTACCGCCGCATCAGTTTTTCGCATAAGTAATGTTTCATCAACAAATCATCGTTAGTCTATTTTAGCATCTAGAAGTAATAGGAATAGTACAGCAATATGTAATACAATAGGTTAATTATGTGATGCAATATGTATAGAAATGTGTCATATGTGTAATAAAGAGATAGATTATGTATGTCAATAATAATTAATCAATTTAATATAAAAAAAATTGGGGCATATATCTATCTACCCCTTAACACTGCACAATATTACAGAGTTTATCGTATGTGGAAGAAAAAGCTTCAAGCTTTGTTACAGGAAACCACTCTCTTCTTTATTAATTTACTACAAACACAAATCATCCTTCAAATCATACAAACTTCCAATTCTTAGCTACATTGATAACATATGAATTGTGAAATAATTATTGAATATAGTCGATATTATCAGTTTCTTACAATTTTATTTTACAAAAAATTTACAAAGGTACATTTTGAATTTAAAATAACACAGACATATAATCATGTTTCATTTAATAATGATGGAGACCAGAGTAAGCAAATGGATGAGCAGCGTAGGTAGATGCTACAAGTGGGGAGTGAGCATAGGTGGAAGCAACAAGTGGGGAATGAGCATAGGTGGAAGCAGCAAATGGAGCATGGGAGTAAGTGGAAACTACTGGAGCATGGGAGTAGGAAGATACTACTGGACCAGCGACACCAGAGTAGGCGAGTGGGGTGGCAGCAACAATTCCACGACGTTTACGGTAATGGAGACCATGTACATTGCGGACGGCAGCATCAGCATGAGCAGCGAAATGGTTCAATTTAGCAGCAACTACTTCTGGGGTCTCAAGTGGAGTTCCGTTGATGTTGGTTGGAAGGACGGCGGTGGTTGGGTAAGCGGCTACACCATGGGCAGCTACTCCATGAGCAGCTACCAATGTGGAACCATGGGCAGCGTAGGTGGATACAAGTGGAGCGGCATGGGTAGCGTAAGCGGAAACAACTGGGGCGGCATGAGCTACTACTCCGTGGTACAAGTCGCCGTTGCGGGCAAGAGCATCAACTTTGTGGACGGCATGAGCAGCTCTAGCGAGTTGTACTTCGGCAGTGTCAACGGGAACTCCATTAGCTCCAACAATTGGAAGGTGTTGAGCGCCATATACTACTGGATGTACATAACCGGCAGAGGCGGCAGCCAAGGCGCAAGCGAATACAACCTTAAAATAAATGTAAGTTAATTAAATAGCTAAACATATTTTTATAAATTTTATATGATAACAATATTTATATTCAAAAAGTAACTTACGAAGAATTTCATGATTATATGTTTTAACCTCCTTTTGCTAGGACTGTTAAGACTGTGTCTGTTCGGTTATTCTTACGAGCTTATATAGTAGCAGCCAAAATACGATTTTGAAGTACAAGGTTCCTCTCACTCAACTATTATAATAAAAATTTCTACCGTTCATGGTTATTCCTCAATATGTTAATTGGCTCTTATCAGATTTTTTGAGTTTATTGTTTATGGTAGGCGTGTTCGGATATGGACATTACGTTGTATTGTATCAATAAACAACTTTATTTGTATCCTATTAAATATATCCTGATATATAAAACCCGTTGTTTAACTAATATTCCGAAAACATTTTTTATAATTCTTATTAATTTTTTTATAATTCTTACTATAATTAAACCCGTCATTTCAAAAATGGCGTGGTGAGTCAATGAATTAAAACTTTTCAGAATCAACAAAAATATGTTTTTTGTAAAAAAAGTCATTGATGCTGAAGAAACTGAATATAGAGGTTGTTAAATAAAAAACATACACGCTTTTTGGAATATTTATTTATTAAAAAAGAAACAATTTTCATCAAGATATTTTGAATTAAAATTTTCGGACTTATGCCTTTTTCGAAATGATCAAGGGATCATTTTGAAGAAGGCATTAGTCCAAAAAATTATTTAGTTAATCATCATTTTCAGAAATTTTGACTTTTTTTATTTTATTATGTTTATACTTTTCACTATTCCTGCCACCAGAGACTCTTTTTATAGGTCTAAAAGCATTTTCGGCAAGCTCACGATGCTCCATTTCCGTAACTAATAAAGTGATATTATGTCATATCTGACAGATGCGTTTCGTTTCACTTGAAAGTCGCATAAGTTGACTTGTGGTGTATACACATCTGCTCTTTTCGCATGGAATATGTAAAACGCTTCAATGAATCTTCGTGCTCGTGCCCTTTTCGAAATGACAGGTTCAATTTTAATAAATATCAGATGTATATAACACAGTATGAGTTTATTACATATTCAGCATTGAATATGTAATAAGATATAATTTAGATCATTTTTAAGTTTCAATAGTTATATTTAGTATAAAAATATAAATTAGTGAAAAATAATAATTAACGTTCGACTCAAACTTTCCTAATCCATTTTCCACCTTCCCCATTTTAGTTAAGGAGAATCCTTAGCACCCACTTCATTTAATTCATAACCCTGCTGAGGTTTTTTCTTGTTTACTATATGTTTGAAAGGGTTCGTTTTAATGAATTAAATGATAACTCATAATCGTCCTTCCTCCCTGAATTAATTGAGCATATGGAGCATATTCAGTTTTATTATTGCTGTATGTATGATTTTTATCCTATTACTATGTAAATAAAGAGGTTTTAATTTAGTAATTTGAATCTGAACGTTTAGCATACATTTTCAAATTGATGCTTATATTATTGCAATCATAAAAGAATACAGGAAACAAACATCATGCATTAAATATCAATATTTATACTTGATTTCATCTCCAACTTATTTTAATATATTATTGAATATAATAAATATATACGCTACCACCTTACAAAATCAGAACTGTATGAAACTGTTTCAAGAGTTTCATACAGTTTCTGATTTGTGTTTAAACTAAAATTACTTCTACTTAAAATTTAATAACACATGCTATCCGCATACAACATGTCTAGCAATGGGAACTCCTTAAGCCGATCTAATCATTGCAATTATCGAATAAATACTTTTTAAACTGAATTTCACAAAAAAACATATTTCATTTTGGTGCATATATGTGGATGATGTAGTATCGTGTTTCGCGTAATAGCATGTTTTTTTTTAGCGTGGAAATATACAATCTCAAATCATCTCGTGCATATTTGCATCAAAAGCCCGAAACCTAATTTACTTTCTGAATTTTCAAACAGAGCCGTAACCCATCTCTTAATATCCTTAACGAGCAAACCGACTTATCTTTTCGCAACATTTTAACTGGGACGCATCCGATACCGATATTGATAAAATATATCGACGATATTGTTGGTTTTCCGATATATCGGCAATATTAGTTTGTCTATACACCGATATATTTTGAATTCCGAGCTATAACCATCCATCCTGTAAACGCGCCATCCCCGCGGTTAGTTCATTCATACCAACGCGGCACAATTTATCTACGCACGGGGAATCCCCTCGTTTTATAATTTCAATCCGCTAGTGGCAGTGACTTGTAATAGTGGCATTTCTTTCACTAACAATAAGTACGTATTCGCTCCGAGCGCAACAGCACTAGCGCCAAAGGAGATACTTTTAAGAACTTCACGTATAGTTATATTGACATTTTGCTCATCAGAAGTCTTCAGTTCACTAGTGTCCTTGTTAATAAAATGTTAATAAAATCAATCAGTGCTCAATATGTTTACATTTTACGCAATGCTTGAGAAACGCATGTGTCTTGCACTTTGAATAACGTATCGTTTATCATTCAACTAACAAAATAGTAGATTATAATTAAAGCTTCATAATATATTATGACATTAGTTATTTAATAAATAATCTCAACTTACTTGCAATTGTACTTTATATAGAGCTTCAGAAACAATAGTTTGCCGAAAAACCTTACATTTAATTATAGTTCCTTGATTTTTAATTCTAAACTCTTCAACAACGTTAATCTCACTTACAATTAGTTTTACACCATTTACAATTTTTTGTTTATTAAAATCAATAGAGTGGTATTGTTTTTCAAAGCCAGTTTTATTAATTTCATCCATTATGAATTTAATTTATAATTATTTTTGTTTTTGCCTGTTGTTTTTATACACGATGTTGTATTTTTGGCCACGGGTGGGGCTAAGCACGGTTGTGCACGCAGCGAATATAGTAGCTACGTAAGCGTATAATTAATAATTAAGTTAACCCCGAAACAATGAAGTTCTATATGGAATTACTTTGAAGTATCCGCATATGAAAATAACAAAGCAATATGTATGCATTGTAAAGAAAACGTCTCCGGTGGTACTAATTAAAAAATTGTAACACATCGAACTTGTGGGTATACATGAAAAGATACCATCAGAGTGAATTGGACACCGTTTCAGTGCAGAAAACAAATAGGATTGATGGACAGAGATGGTCGATAAAAAATCATTTTATAAAGATAATAATACTAGGTCATGACACAACCTATGCCAGAATTACAAAATGGTAATTATTAAAGTTCAAAATCAGAAATATTTGAGCGAGTGAGAACTATAGTACTAGAACTGCTAGAAGAGTTGTTGCATATTGTGATAACCACCGATATATGGACAAGTTCTATGGACAAGACTATTCTTCGCAATTTAATGATTTATTAGCGTAACGGCTCATGGGAACCTATCCCATAGCTAACTTCGAGTACAATCTTTATCGCCTTGTCGGCGTAATGCCATTCCTGGGTCTTCAGCACTCAGAATTCAACATAGCATGTAATTTAAATAAGGCTTTTTAGTATTAGGATAGATAGAACAGAGTTTGGGCCATAGTTACCGACAACGCTAGGTGTCGCTATCGTTGAAAGATTCAACAAACATGCAATTTAGTGCCCATCAAATGTTTGGCTCATTTACTACAATTAAATTAAATAAAGAAATTAAAACTAGCCTTTTTAAACAGCATCAGGTGAATTTCATGATTACTAGAACACGGTGTATCATTGGTAATTTTAATAATTCTACTAGCAACAGCAAGATTTTACAGGAAATGTAAGACACTCATAACGTTTCAAATTATGTACTCGACACTGCAAGCGTTAAGGCGATTGTTGGACAACGAGTTGCAATGCAAGCTTGTTTTCGTGTTATAAAGTGCAACGTAGAACTCACAACGGAAGAGTGGATAATGATGAATGAGATGGTGAACATTTTAGGTTATTTTGAAGAGGTTATAAAATCAATCAAGTCACAACTGTGTTATCCAACGCTATTCTGTTAATTAACTGTCTCAGAAGAGTGCTACAAAACATCAAAGACACAGACCGACAGTCATTAAAAACACAGACGGTCAGTCTTTTGCAAGAGAGAATGTATCAAAACTTATGGCGGCTGATGTGAAATTGACTCCTAATGAAACATGATTCATAATATTCAAACATGATATTCTCCCAAAGTAGAACCAAAGAGATATTTGAGATCATCCAATATATCAAAAGAAGCAGATCCTTTCCTTTTCTGGCGCAGCAATGTTATATATCCAAATTTGAAATAAATGGGACAAAACTATTTTAGTTTCCAGTTCTATCGCATCTGCAAGAGTATTCTCAACCGTAGATCTCAGGTCCAAACACACTTACGAAATCGGTTTTCACCTAATAATTTAAGGATGTTGTGTTTCCTGAATAAAAATCTTTTAGATGTGAATTTTAATTATTAATTTCTAATCTGAACTTTATTATTGAATTAATATTTTGTATAGTTACAATTTAAAAAAATTAATTATATTTATTGATATTATATTTACAAATTAATAATATTTTATTAAAAAAAAAAAATCGTTACTTGGATGCTATGCGATTACTTAGAGGAATTACTATTTTTTGTTGCATTATTTGTTGTTTTTGTGGGTTTTGTTTGTTTGTTTATTTTCCCCCTCTCAATCTTTACTTCGGTATTGGAATGTTGGATTAATTGCTTGTTTTACTGTGAATACACTTTCTTTATTTTTGTTAAAACGGATGTATTTAATTATGTATCCCAGTAAAAGGATATTACTATAAATTGATGTTTTCTTAAATTACAATTTTCAAAATTTCGTTAGTTAACATTCTAAATATATATTACACAAGTAATGTCGTATGTTTGTCGTATGTATATTTTCTATCCTGAACCGACAGCTTTGAACACATTCTAAAGCTTACACTGGCCACATCGGTATCGTTATCGTCGAGACTGTTTTTTATAAATATCGGTATCGTTATCTCATCGACAGAAGTGCGTATCGATGCATTCCTACTTTTTAATCGTGCACAATCGTCTCCAGGTAATTCCCTAATTGCAGAAAGGCCCTCCGTCAAAAAACCCTTAGTATAAATATAATCAATCAACAATTTGTAATCCACTTAAAAATGACTTCCACCAGTGGAAGCTCTAGCCGTGTCATGTGTTTAAATTTATATAATGGTAAATAACAAGTTATACATTTTGATATATTAAGTGTGGTTAAAACATGAAATTTTTGAAAACGGTGAATTTTTCAATTCAGTGTAATTATGTACGTTATAACGGTCGCAACCATCCTATATAATAAATATAAGTAATATGAATTCAGCATTATTCAATGTATTATGTATGCTTTGGAATTTAATCTATAAAAATATTTATCTTGAACCGTTATTTAATGTATAAATAATCCATGCTTATTTTATTTATTATTTCCTTTATAGATCTTGAGTAGGTTTAGTAGAACCTCGAGGGCTGAAAATATTTTAATAAAAAAAAACTGTAAAATGTTTTTGTGTTGGCACCTATAAAATTTTTACGACAATAAAAAACATAAATAGAGCAGCGTTCAAATCAAGCAGTAATAGATTCCAACGAGAGTGT
This sequence comes from Phosphuga atrata, assembly GCA_944588485.1. Taxonomy (NCBI): domain Eukaryota; kingdom Metazoa; phylum Arthropoda; class Insecta; order Coleoptera; family Silphidae; genus Phosphuga; species Phosphuga atrata. The sequence goes on from OX155898.1 coordinate 33,582,533, forward strand.
ATGTTTTAAAAATAGTTTATCATGGAAGAGATTCAACGTTTAATTTACCATTAAATAATGTAACTCGCAACAAAAAATTGCATATTACAATTCATTTAGTTTGACCAGACACATTTATCTCATGGATTTATATTACCGGTTGTATTCCTTTTAAAATAATCTTGAATAATTTAAAAATCGGGTATTTTATTTCAGCAGCAATTTCAAATGAAATTTGAACACATTCAACACAAGTCCTAGATTAAATGCAGAGAATAAACTATTGTTTATACTCAATTCTCACGACTTTTGTTAAAGATTTTGCTAAGCTTAGGAAAAACTAAATATTTTCCATTTACTATGACCCCTTTTCGAGAAGGAATTTCATTTAAAAAAAAAATACTTTCAATAAAAATTTTAGCTTAGATAATCTAAGATATTCTGTAGATAAGATATTCTGTAGCTTATGTGTTGGTTAGAATTTTCTATTCTAACTAATCATGAAACTAATTCGTAAAAATGAATTTTTTAAAATTAAACTTCAAATGTTGGTTTGATTTGTTAATTTTGAATATTATTTGTAGTTTGCTAATTTCATCATTTTGCACAATGATTCAATATCATACGATCTGGATTAGGGTTTGGCGGTTTTTCAAACCCGGTTTAAAAAACAGGTTTTTAAAGAAAATTTGAAAACCGGTTTAAAGAAATTAAATCATTAGGTAAAAATTATTTTTTTATTACTCATGCGGGATAAGTACTATCTTGGCGCCCGTTTTTTGTGCGACAAATGGCTGTTTTAGGCTGTATTACCACGTAACTTGGGTAAAGCACGCAAATATTCAATAAAAATCCCTAAGTTACATTTAAAAAAAACACAATTGAATAAATAAAATAAACACAATCAAAACCTCAATATTAAAAAACTGACGTGAAACTGACAGAATTTTTTTTTTCATTACAAAAAAAAAATTAAAGAAAACGTTTTAAAATGAGTGTAAATTCTATGGTGATACCGGAGACTGATGAGGGTTCTTATGACGAATCCATACCACCGAAGACAATAGAAAAAGCAAAATTTTATTTTCTGTTCTATTTTTTTGGATGGCCCCTGGACCCCAAACCTGTAAGATACGTACCCTCGCATGAGTAATAAAAAATATTATCTGCAACTCGCGCGGTATTGTCAATAGCCCAAGAGAGGGAAATTTGAGTCATTCGCTCTCGTGGGCAATTGACTACTTACCGCCCTAGTTGCACAATATACTATTTTATCTTATTTGATTTGCTATTCATTCTATGCGCAAACGAATTGCGCTGGCCAGTGCTTGTGCATTGTGTATATTAACAAGTGAAGGTATATTTGAAGTTCTGTTAAATGAACCATAAAATTTAAACATTGAAATGTTTGAAATTATATTATGCCTTAGAAGAACAAATTCACAAAAGAAGACAAGTATAATTAGCAACCCTTTTGCTGTATTTGCAGAATCCACAAAGCATTTCCAGTTCAACAAAGAAACGTAGTGTACTTTCTTTAGCATCAAAAAGCGAAATTATTAAGTTATCTGGAAAGATTTTGCCTAGAATATTTGCAAATTCATATGTGGAAACCGATTCTTATGAAGAGAAAATTAAAGAAACTACTCATCAGAATAATGATTTTTTAAAGTCTTGGAAAAATCCATTTATAAGTTTCTTGAAAACACTGAAGAAAATCTTACAAATCGAGAGACACTGATAGCTGAAACTTTTTTGAAAAGAGTTTTCGTTATTTTGTGTAAGTAATGTGTAATCCTTATTATTATTATTATTAATATTTCGAATTTGATTTCGTTTTAAGTTGTTTTATATAGATAAAATAAGATATTTTTTCTATTTTTGTTGACAAAAATTCTGAAACCTGCTAATCTGAAATTCGAAAACCGGTTTTTCAAAAAGACGGTTTTTGTATAAACCCTAATCTGTATACAAACATTTATTGGGTAATTGCGGATACAAAAATCTATAATAAACAATATGCACCATTTTTTAAATGTCGCTGTAATACTTTCGTCTGAACTATTTTTGTCAATCCATTCAGAAACTAGCACATTTTTCAAAACACTTACTTATATTACTCTTTCTTTCTTAGCTTTCCGTCAATTTTTCACCCAAATAAAAATTTCTAACGAATTGATTGGGTTTTATCATCTAGATATTTATTCTAGCATTTCCTTTTTTTTATCATATATCTTTTAATTTTATCTTTACATCTTAAAAATGTTGCAAGTCTATGAAAATCTATAAATTTTACTTCATAGCTAGTTCCCTTTTTTTGGGTTACAATAGTTTTATGCACGCATGCATAACCATGTCTTTTAATAATTCTAGAGCACCAAGACTTAGCAGTTGCCCATCTTTTCGCATCACGAGCAACCATTTTCGTTTGTTACCTAGTTTTTCATTTATACCTTTCATTTATTTCCTGCCAAATGCGAAAAGAAGGATTTCTTGTGTTTCCATAGAAGTTTTAATTGTTACTCATGTTTTCAATACTCACAGATCATTTTCTCGGTTAGTTGTGGCCCAAACTGCCTTCCTGTTGCTCCTTTACCATATTATCTATCCCATTGTGTACCATAATAAGCTGCCCAAATTTTAGTTGAGTTTTCTATATATAAAGTTGTTTTGATAAATCAATAATGAAAACTCCGCATTTTACCTCGGATTTACACATTACTTTATTTAAGTGAGAATATAAACCTCATCTACCCTTTTTGGAATGTCAAGGGGTCTAAGTTTCTGCACAGTAGATGTGGAAAAGGAACATGGTTTCCTCAAAATATATTAACATATGCCATTGGATAGGTTAGTTCTGGAAACGTTAACGGATTGTTATGATATCGTGCCATTATTTCTGTAACTCCCTCAATTATATTTGCCTAAGTTGGTTAGTGTTCCATTGTACCATAGTACAGTGTACCATTTCTAAGTGTAATGGCAGCAATTTCTCGATACAAAGAAAATATATTTCTCATTGCGTACCATTAATAAATCTGCTTAACAATTTGATAAGTACATAAAAAATTAGGACATTTTTAATTGTTTTCATTAATCCAATATAATAATGCAATATTATTTGAAAACAAAACAATTCAACAAATTTTTTATTACTCATGCGCGAAAAGTACTTCTTCTAGTCTACGAAAATGTAAAATCTCGGGTTGTAAAATCTCGTTGTATTTCCACATAACATGGGTAACGCACGCAAATATTCAATATCGCTAGGTTACATTAAAATAAACAAATAAATAAAAATAAAATTAACACAATCATGACCGCGATATAAAAAAAGTGACGTAATGATGATGTTTCCATTAAATAATAATAATTAGAATTAAGGAAAACGTTTTAAAATGAGTGTAAATTCTATGGTGATTGACCGGAGACTGATGAGAGTTTTTATGACGAATCACCACCGGCGACAATCGAAAAAGTAAATTCATCATTAATTATTCAATTTTTTTTGGATGGCCCCTGGATCCCAAACAAAGATACATCCCCTCGCATGAGTAATAAACAATATTGTTTGTAACACGAAATTGTCAATTTCCCTCTTGAGAGAATGTGCTTCGTTCGAGCGCATAATTTCGCTCTCGCAAAAAATTGACAATTTTTCGCCCTAGTTACAAAACATACTATCAAGATTCATTTAGAAATTTGGATTGGTTTGGGTCAAATTTCGTATATGAACACATTTTTTCATGGAACTACCGATGTGATAAGTAAGTAATATACATGTTATATATAAAGTTCTGATTAATTTTGCATTTATTAATTTTAAAACAATTTTATTAGGCAGATAATTATGGTAGAGTTGGAGAAAATCTTTTTAAAAATATGACTAAATATGAGATAATGTGTATGGATAGGGCATTTTTACATTCACATTAATTCAATCATAAGTTTCTAAAAAAATTTATTCTTATAGATATTTTTTTATAAAAAAACACGTACTTCATTTCCTAATAATGGTGAACTAAAGAATGAGCAGCATAAGTTGGGGCAATAACAGATCCATGAGCATATGTGGAAGCTATCAATGGGGAGTGAACGTAAGTAGATGCTGGGACAGCAGAGTAAGTTAATGGTGCAGCTACAGCGGAGTAAGAAGCTACTGGAGCAATAAGTCCACGACGTTTACGGTAGTGTACGGCATGTACTCCATGACCAAATACTGGGGCTGAGTAGGTGGATACTAATGGAGCATGAGAGTAAGTAGAAGCTACTAATCCGTTGTGGCTATAAGTAGATACAGATGGTACAGCAGAATAAGCCAATGGCGAAGCTACTGCTGAGTAAGCAGATACTGGGGCCAAAACTCCGCGACGTTTACGGAGGTGAGCAAGGAATGGCGAAGCATAAGTAGATGTAAAGGGAACCGCGTAAGCAGATACAACTGGAGCAGTGTAGGTAGAAATAACTGGGGCAGCTACAGCATAATCTCCATTACGGACATGAGCATCTACTTTATGGACCAAATGTTCAGCTCTGGCTTGTTGTACGGCAGCAGTATCTACTGGAACTCCATTAGCTCCAATGATTGGGTGTTCTCCAGCATAGACTAATGGAGATAAAACTCCAGCTGAGGCAGCAGCCAAAGCGCAAGCAAATACAACCTGAATAGGAATACATGTTCTAATATCGTATTGTAAAAGTAATATATTCATATACTTACGAGGAATTTCATAATTACTGTTTAACTTCCTTGTAGACTTGTTCGACTGATGTGTGAAACTTTAACCCGTTTATATACTATCAGTAGAATACCAAACTTTAAGATCAAGGTTTTCTTTAAATAAAAGTAATTTTTGAGTTTCAAGGTTATCAAGATTTTAATTGTTTGTATACCTTTAAAATTACTATTCTCTAAGAACAGGCTTGTTTTTAAGAAACCGTATGAATTGTAATACAAAAGTTAATAAATCCAATATCGATTATTGTATTCACATTACAAAACTCACTAATAAATATAACGATATAATAATTATATTCGAATATTATTTTAAAAAAAATTTAACCAAATTTTCAAAATGTAATGATAATTAGAGATTACACAATTTATAATCTATATATGAAGTTAAGTAGTTTTAGCGAAAACTCATTTACATTTTTGTTATTAGAAATTGTTATTATTTGAGAATTTTTGGATATTTCATAATAATAATAATATAAATGATAAATAAATTTAAAAAATTAATAATTAAGATAATTTCTATTTTATTTACTACTGTTAATTTAATAATAATAACTTTTAAGCCGTTGTTTTTAAGTATTACCTATCTAATATTTTTGATTTCAACTAGATAAAATGTAGTAAATCCTTTTTATATATTCAGTTCAATTTTTCTATTTATTCGAATATTTTTTATTGATATCGCTAATGATAACACTCCATCGGTAGCAGCGGATCAAATCGCACATTTTGCGTCCTCTTCTCCCTAAGGTCGCCGGATTCCAAAATCCTCAATAGCTCACTTCTATGTAAACTTCTCGTGTTGAACTGACCCCACGTCATTTTTCCCCACCTCCCCCACTATTTTCACTTTTTTTCGCTATAATCTGTAACAAGCCCTTCGGGGAAAATATGAATAGAAATTAACAATGTATCATGAAACTATTTAGTTCCGTAGCGATTTTTTACAATTGGATTATAAAATATGCACAAACGCAAGAACTATTTGGTTTCGATTTTTTACAATAGGATTATAAAATATTAATTTGTAAGTTTAATTTCTTTAAATACATCGTTACGTAAGTGAGGAGTTTTTTTATTTGTGCGCTAAATTGATTAGAATGAATTTTATGGGCAATTTTCGAAAGTTTAAATTTGTTTACATTTTACGAAATAAAGCGTCAGTTCCGCCTAACGAAGGGTTAAGCTACGGTTTCCTAGGAAAGCCGGCACCGCTCAGATAGCTGACGTAAGATACTGATGTGACTAGGAAAAATGTAAGGGTGTCACACGGTGGGTTCGGTTATGTTTGCAAGGTGAAACAGTTGTAGTTATTAATATTATGGATGATCTCGATTTGGCCTTACTAATATATCTGGAAGGTGAAGGTCAAGAGTCAGGTGAAGATGAACGACCAAAACGTTCGAAAGAGTGTGACCTATTTAAAAATCGTGCAACAGAAAGTGCATATGAAATCTTAATATGTCGTCATCTGCAATCGAATGACAAGAAATTCAGAGAATATTTTCGTCTGACTCCCGTGTTGTTTGACTATGTACTCACCTACATAAAAGATGACACCATATAACAGAAATAGAAAGCCAATATCGCCTGAGCAAAAACTCTGTATATTTTTGAGGTAAGTAATTAATTAAAAACAATTGCTTAACATTAGTACTTAATATTAGAATTATTAATTATTTAAGAGCAATAGTGTTGGTGCATACTCTTCACTAGCTGTTGATGCGGGTCCATTACTTTCGGACGATCCAGATGAAAATATTCCTCCCAAATATTCATTCTTATAGCTGCTAGTACTCGCCGCTGCTGTCTGGTATTCCCCTTGACTAGCCAAATGTCGAAATTCCGCATTGCTAACCAATGTTGTAATTTGCATTCCTAGCTGCGCCCGTTCATATTGGGGTAGCTTCTTCACAATCTGTGACATCGTATTAAAAAATAAGTCGGTCTCATCCTTCTCCGCGGGTTGTGGTTGCCGCTGTGCTATTGCTCTAAGCAATTGCATCCTTTTCTCAGAATGTGTGGACGTTTTAAATTTTTTTGACGGTTGTGAACAACGTTTCTCTCTTATCGGCGTAGAGTTTTCTTCTACATCCCCAGTAGCCACAGTATCCCCATTATTTTCATTACCAACGCTCATTTCTGTTTCACTGATGTCCTCTTCATTATGGTCGCCTGTGGCAGAAACACTTGCAATAGAGCTAAAATTGATTAAATACTGGTAAGCTACCTCTGAAAAAAGTAGTAAAATAGTTGCTCAAAAAACCTTCTTTTTGTGGAAGAGCAGCTATCTAAAAAAGAGAGCAAATCAGACCTTTTCTGTGCTGCCTCACCACTAGAACCAGTGCCTGGTTTTCCCCTAATATAATAATCTCTTATGTACGACCACCTTTTGCTGCAGTCGACATCAGGAATAAAATTCATAATTCAACATATTATTATAATTCATGATATTCAACAGTTTAAGAAAAATATTTTTTTTTCAGGTATCTAGCCACTGGAGAGTCGTTTAGATCGTTGGCTTTCAAATTTTGAATCTGTCATTCTTGGATTAGTTTCATCATAAAACAAGTCGCCGGCAGCATCGTAGAAAAAATGCTTAATGTGATAATACCATCGCCAACAATGAAGCAGTTACGAAGGATTACAAATATATATATATATATATATATATATATATATAGCCATAGACGGGAAAAATATTAGGACAAAGGCGCCCAAAAACAGTGGATCGATATTCTTCAACTATAAGGAGTTTTATTCAATAGTTATTCTAGCAGTTGTTGATGCGGACTACAAATTTGTAGCGGTAGATATAGGTTCATATGGTAGAGAAGAGGATGCAGGAATTTATTTGAAAAGTTGATTAGGCCAAAACATTCGAAATAACACTTTAAATATTCGTCCGCCGCAAGCACTACCCGGAACAGATCATGTTGTACCACATGTCATTCTTCGAGATGAGGCATTTGCTTTACATTCAAATTTGATGAAACCTTATCCGAGAAGGTAGTCGTTAATTGAACCATCGAAAGCTACTTATAACTATCGACTGTCTCGAGCAACAAGGACCACCGAGAATGCGTTTGGTATATTATGTGGTTATTTTAGAATTTTTTCTCAGTCAATCGCTACAGCTCCGGAAACTACAGACAAGTTAACTACAAGTGTTTGCATTTTATACAATATTTTACGAGAAGCAAAAATTCTTGCTCCTAATCAAGTAAATTTTGAAGATTTTCTGCCATTACCGACAGAGAATTTATTTCCTCTCGCAGGAAACAATGTTCGTTCTCCACATTCCGCAACAGAAATTCGTGAAATATTTAGACACTATTTTAATGGACCGGGGGCAGTCGATTGGCAAAATGATTATTGCATGCAACACTGACAATGTTGCATGATTTTTCTTTTAAAGTTTTTAATTTTATTTTTAAGCATTTCTTGAGTAAAAGAACTAGAAATCCAAATTAAATAAACAAAAAATCATACATACCTGTTTTATTCAGAATCTGGCCAATTTCACGCCAATAATTTCGTTTTGTTTCAGTCTTCCTGTAATCTTTACACGCAATATTGTAAATCCTCATGGTTTCTAACAAAATCTATTAATATTTCATCTTGCTCCATGGTCCAATTTATCTTCTGCGATGATATTTTACACAATTTTTCACCCGTTTTTATTACCACCGTTACGTTTCAAAACGTTGCAAGAACTGTTCGTCGCCGTACCGGGTTTTTCCGTTAGGAAGCCCATGGGCTTGTATTAAATCTTTGCTTTTTTAAGGTTTTCATGTTGTCCCTAAATAGAAGCATGGGCTTCTTAACGGAAACAAGTTTATATTGAAATAATATTTATTTGGTTTATGAAATGTTATTTTTATTTTAAATATTACATCAAGCGAACAATATGATATTAAAAATTATTCTTATTATTCTAAAAAACAAAAATTTATAAAACAAAAAATAAATGCAAAAAGTATGACAAATAATAAATGAAAAAAGAGATCATTCAGAACCTGTTGCATTAGACCAATCAGAATTTGTAGTGAAACAATTGTTGTTTTCGTCTTTCGAGCAATCAGAGTTAGTAGTATTGTTGTTTTCGTTTTTATCCAATTCTATTGGCTCTTCTTCACTTCCATCACTAACAGCCGGATCATCAGATCCAATTTCAAGTCGATGATTATTTTCAAGGACAAATTTCATTTTTTTATTTAATATGTTGGTTGCTAGTTCTTTTCCATCTGCAGCAATGCCGCAACATTCAAATGCTCTTTGAATTGATTTTGAATTGATAGTATTTCAGGCAGAAATAACCATTTCAACAATTTTTTGGTAAGATGGTCTTTCTCTATATCCTTTTGGAGTAAATTCAGCAGTCTCTTCTTTAATACAATTCTCCCACTCGTTTCTCATAGCAGCTATAAAACTGGAATTTATGGCAACATCTAGGGGATTGTTACTTTTGGAATTTTCTTCAAACCACAAAAAATAATCATAGGTGGCAGCATACGTCCATCCAATGATATCGTCAAACAAACAGTGTATCGATTTTTTCTAAAACCTGTGTCCGCACCATCAACATTTTTGCTCCCAACAAAGTGAAGTGTGCAATCTCTTGTCATGTCAAAGTAACATGGAGTTTCATCCATATTAAAAACACGATCATTTGTCATTCCTATTGTAGCGATATTTACTATAATTAAGTATTGCTTTACTTCTTCGTGTGTTTCGTTTGGATCACGATTATCGAGTTGTCCATGATGACTTATTTTACGTGATCTAATACGATGTCTTCTGGTCCATCCAAACAAAAACTTATTACTCACTTTAAAATCAGGTGGTATTTTAATGCCAAATTCTGGTGAGAAAATATAGTCTCGCAGTGTGTTATACGTAACTGATCGGCAGTTATCTCGTTCCTTCTTGAAAAATTGAAATGGTTTTATCTCAATTTCAGGACAAAAAGTCTTTCTTCCTGCGCCCTCAAGACGTTTGTGTTTACGTTTTTTAACCTGCCTCAATAATTCCGCTTCTTGCTGCAACCAAAAACAAAGATTTTTCCTGTCAATACCTGTTTGTTGCGATACAGAAAATAATTATATTTTGACTTTCCCCTGTTCTTAAACGTTACAAACTGTAGTTTTTCCTGAATAGTATAAGATTTTCGTTTGCTAGACTTTTTATTTTCCATGTTTAGATGCAATAAACTACTAAATAATGATAAATCGCCAACTGTTAAGATGAGCTAGTATATTTTCTATACGCAGGTGCACCGAATCCACACTACGTAGCACCATGCGCAAAGTGACGATATACGTCGCGAGAAGCATTTTATTATTTGTCCCCAAATAAAGGCCCGTGGGCTTCTATTTGGAAACAAAAATTTAAATAGAGGCCCATCTAAGCTTATATTTGGGTGGGCTTCTTAACGGAAAAACCCGGTACTGTTCTCCGGCAGATATGCGACGCTGCCGCTATTTTATGTTACGGAGGTGGCCACGGCTTTCTAGGAAACAGCATCCCTTAGGTTCTATGAACACGTTTTTTGTGATCTCATTCACTGTAACATTACGGCCGCTACCTGACGGCACCGCTTTCCTAGGAAATCGTAGCTTTAGTAAAGTTCCTGGTTTCATGTTCTATTGTATCAAGTAAACAGCAATATTTTCATGGTGTACCGAAATTGCCAGTGTACCAAATCCAACAATATTGAGTAAATGATTTCAAATATATAAATAAATCAATTAGATTATAATTATTTAGGTGTTAATAATGTCTTTGTAAGTAGAGATTCTTCGTATCATCGTTCTAGGATAAGAATATTTAATACAAAACCTCAATATTAAAACAAAATTACAATAAAAAATATTTGTGTTTAAATAGTATATCAAAAAATGTATAAATGGATATTTAAATGTATATTTTGATCTTGTTTTATAGTAATCTTATTCTTTAAAATAATCTCTGTAAAGTTGTTGAAATATTTGGATGTGATAACATATACAGAGTGTTTCAAAAACAATATAGGGGTAAACAGTACAGTGATTGGTCATTTTAGAAATCGAACAATGAAAACAATAAATTGCATGCTTGTATAAAATGAATTTACGAATTATTATAGTGCTAGTAATTGTAAAAAACGTCACTTTTCTATTTAAATAATAATTCGAATCAAAAATTTAAAATGTTAGATAGAAAATAAGAAAATAAGACGATACATATTTGATTCATCAAAAAACATAGTTATAGATCATAAGAATGTAGTGATTGTCTAGTGGATTTACAGTAATTAGTCAACGCTTTATAATAAATAAAAGTAATTTGAAAATATGAAAAACTATTATGAACTAGTGATCACTCCAGTGATGAACACTCCAGTGATCTAATAAAAGAAAAATATTTCATTATTGTTAAAAAAAAAACAATTTTACAAATTTATAATTAATGTTATGATTATTCATTTAATTGCCACCAATATTTTCTTGATCCTCAACCAACTCTGGTTTTTCTTTTTGTTAATCTTTTTATTTTTTGTTCGAATTGGTAAAACCATCCTACGCTATAGATAATCATACAAACTTAAAACAATCGGAACACAGCCTGAATATATAAATATATTCAACCTTTCTGGAGCTATATAACAATTACTGAGTCTTTTTAGGACTAGCAAAACAAATCGCATGTGAAATTTGTCAGTTATTTAATAGCTTTCAGTCCAAAAACCTTCGTGACACTACAAAAACCATAAATATAACATTGTTTTTAAGATGTCCTTCCATTAAGTTTGAAATTGCCGTGATTAATTTCATAAACATTTTTTGCCCCACGAGGGGATATTATGTTTTTCATTTTTGGACATACCATAAAATAAGTTTCATCACCATTGGAAACACGAGTCGGATCTTTTAATATGTTTAAATATTTAATTTTTGATAAATAATCATATATTTCACTCAACCATTTTTTAATATTACTCTCACTTACACAAGAGCTGGCTTTAGTTGCTCTTTCTGGAAATCTTTCAATAAGAATCGGATTCCTTTCAAGAAAGGCTTTATACCACCCATTTCCTAGAACATGTCACAAAAAGTATTTTTTATTTTTCTTTGATCCAAAAACTCTTGTTTATTGATCTTTCTTCTAGGAAATCCTCTTCGTTGACAATCAATTATCCAACGTACAAGGTTCTCTTCTGCATTGCATCCTAATACAGGAGACGGACCTGTAGTAGATTTGACGAATGCATTACTAATTCTAAATTGAATTGTTGGTTTGGGAATATCATACTCTTTTGAAGCTGTGCATTGTGACATACCATTTTAAACTGCATTAATAGCATCTTCAATTTGATTATTCGTATATTTTTTTATAAAACTGGTAAATAACTGGCATATTTCACACGAGATTTGTTTTGTTAGTCCTAAAACGACTCAGTAATTGTTATAAAGCTCCGAAAAGGTTGAATATATTTATATATTCAGGCTGTGTTCCGATTGTTTTAAGATTGTACCTTTTCTTACGTTTGTCATTTTATGTATATTAACACTAGCGTATTAAACCTAGAAATAAATAAATTAGTATTTTCACTAACTACAATAACAAATACATAAATAAATTCAAGTAAAATAGATTTTTCATTTTTAATTGCTTTAAAATTGTGTACTGAATATTTTTCTTGTCCTCTTATTTGTAGGTTAAACACTCTAGGAATAACTGTCACATAGTTACTCTAACGTCAAAATACTAATTGGTCGGATGATCTATCACTATAAAAACTGTTTATCGTGTAATATTTATTTTCTTATCATATTTTTCACAATCAGTACTTTATTTTTATCAAAAAACTTTTTATTTCGATAATTTAAACCTGTATTCATTTACAAATGCCAAAAATCAACACAAAAATCATTTTTAAATCATGGAAATATCTAAAAATAGTAAGGTTACTTTTTGTACTTTTCTGTCTAAAATGACGAAAATCTCGGACTGGTCATTTTATTAATTAAATACACACATGAATCTTTAAGTTATAACAAAATTATGGGTTGTATCCAATACAGAAAAGAATATAGAATTTTCTTCTGTTAATAAACAATTATGTCACTAAAAGATTGTCTTATAGTTATATATAGTTTTCAAATTATGACCAATCACTACCTACTGACCAACAACTGTACTATTTACCCCTGCGTATTACAAAGTATTATTTTGTAGAAACTATCGATCGATACGCCTCGGGTCAGCTATTGGAGAAACGAATACATTGTCTAGTTTATATTAATAGCCGCTAGATGTTAGTTGTTTCTGTTTTCCTTGGTAACCGTCATATGTTTAAAATGGCTACCCTGCAGCAGAACTCATTTTGTTATACAATTTCGTGAAGTGCACAGACGTTTCAGGTTGAGGTACCAAATTGATCCTCCGAATGGGTGGGACACAGACCGGATTTGACACCCTGTGACTTCTTTCTCGGGGTTTTTTTCGGGGTTTCGTTAAAGACAACGTTTATGTACCACAGAACCTGAAAGAGTTGAAGAACCGGATCCATACTGCTATAACATCATTGACGAAGTACGCCCGAGTATTGGAAGAATTTGAGTATCGGTGTGATATTGTTCGTGTTGCTGATGGAGGATATATTGAACATCTGTAATCTAAACTTGAAAGGTTCGTAAATTTGTGTGCAAAGTTTCATATTCGTATGTCTTAAAGTTTAATAAATATATGCATGCGAAATAACTTTAAATCCTTTTTGAAACATCCTGTATATTGTGATAAATAAAACTTACACACTACACTACACTTCTTGTGCCGATAATGTAGTTGTATGAATAATAGGTTACATATTTTATTTCCTTTAACCACAAGCAAGACACACACACACACACACATATATATATATATATATATATATATATATATATATATATATATATATGCATCGCAACAGCAACTAACATTAGGTATAGTAGTTTATGATACAAGTGTGTGAGGAAGGGAATTTGTGCATGAGCTGCGAAGTTTAAGCTTTAATAGTAATGAGCGCACAAAAGGCTTTGACACACGTCTATCATACATTATTTTATCGAAGAAGAATGTTAAAATACTGTTTTACATCATGATTGTTCATTACTGATAATATTGAAAAATTACAATTTTGACAGAAAAAATATTTCAAATCACTGACACAATAAGATTTGAACGTTCAGCGCCTCCGTGGCAAAATTGCTAACTAGTAAAAACGCGGGACGAGAACACTATTTTGTCGTAGTCGATGTAATCTAGGTGAACCTAGATTTAAAATAGATTAGGTTATGGTGAGGTAAAATTATATGAGCCAGATAAATTGAGACTTAGAGACTTCTTGATTCAAAATTTATTTATTTTTTAAATATATTTTCACTTCGGCTATGTTTTTTGTTTACTGACACGACTTGTTGCCATAGTAAAAACATACAGAAATCGTTTAATAATGAAGGTCACTTCGGCAAGATTTTGATTTATTATTGCACAATTTATATAATGACTCACTTTGCACACGATATATAGTTATTAATTTATATATTTTAGTAGATAAAAGGTATTTGTTCAATTTTGCTCTATAAAGTCATGTTTAAGTCTTTGGATGCGGATCTATTAAACACTGGTTTATTCGCCAGTGCAATAACAGTATCCATAGCAACGCATCAAAATAACTCACTTACAGGCTCCGTAAACATAACCCTCAATGTTGATTTCGATTATGTTCTTTTTTGATCGTCAATCACTAAACTTCTATAGATTTTTTTTGCACAAATCTCTTTTGCATAGATTTATGCGGGAGTAATCTTTTCGGAAATTGCAACACTATCTAACAATAATTTTTCGGATGTATCCTTTTCTGATATAATATTTATGATTTAAAATTTTGACATACGAATTGACAATTTTATTATGAATAGGATGGTTGAGACAGTTACTACTTGGTAATTCATACTCACATTCAATTAAAAAATTCACTTTGTTTTTACCACACTTATAGTATGTAAAAATGTTATACATCTTGTAATTCACAGTTATATAAATTTCTACATATATCACGACTTAAGTTTCGACGTTTAAGATTTTCAAGTGAAAACTTGAATTCACTTGAAAATGACGTCAAACGTCGAAACTTAAGTCGTGATATGTGTAGAAATTTATATAACAGTGAATAACAAATTGTTTAGCATTTTTACATAGTATAAGTGTGGTAAAAACATGGTGAATTTTTCAATTTAATGTGACTATTTTATTGTCGTGACAACAACACAATCCTTGTCGGACAACATGCTTCTCGTTAAAAAGACACGTTAAAGTTTAACTCGCGAATTTAAATCCTCCTTTAACGACCCGCTCGTTAAACATTAATTTTAAACGGTTATATATTAAATAATTATTATATAAACTTATTGAAGATGAAATGTAGCTTAAATATATAAAAATGTTCAACCTGATTGTAGCACTATAATATTAAGTCTTATTAAAACTATGACAAATCTCATGTTGAAACAACTACTTCCCTGGCTAATATCACGCAGGATATTTAATTATACAACAGATATTTGCATGTTATTACTAGTACCACTAGCTTTGCACGTTATTAACAAGCACTAGATAAATAACATTATTTTTAAGATTCTTCCCTCATCAGTGCAGCTTAGCCTTTTTAAATTACAAAATTAGAAGACACTGACATGAACTTGAACACCTCGTGCACGACTAGCGAGGTTTTTATTTGACATTTGTGGAGAATAAATTATTTACCTAATAAATGCATAACATATTTAGATATTCAAGCTACATTTCGACTTGAAGTGACTGAAGTGTATATGATTGTATCTATAATTAGTATAGTTTCAGCAATGTTCAATTACTATTAACCATATAATTGGTTTACATGTCTATTCATTTTTTTTTTCTGGTAAATTTTGATGCAGGAGCATACTCGGTGGAGGTGTAAAAAGCAACCCCGCACTTGAGCGGCATATTCTTGATCTCAGCAAAGGTTAAATACAATTACATACTAAACGTTTATAGAAATATATTACATTAGTAGTATAAATATTTATATACTCTATTATGGGTTTCTATTGTGTAGTAATTTGAATTAAATATATGGACCGTTTTTTTTGAAAGTGGTGTAAGTCCAGTGGTGTAAGTCAAGTTAAACATATTAGTTTCTTTGCAATTTCCTATATTCGCCAATATTAAATTGAACAAAACATTGTCATTTTTGAAGATATTAAATACTTAAATATTAGTAATAAATGAAAAGTTTACACTGAATTAAGCATAAATTGCCTAATATTTCATTTTTTTAAATGGACTTACACCACCACGGTCCATAAAATCTATTTTTTTAACAAAAAAATAAATAATGATAAAACTGTTCCCCTTTTCCATTTTTTTTTTGCTACAATTATTGTTAAGGGTATGCTTCAGATTAAAACAAAAATACAAAAGATTTATATTCAAGTTCGTTTATTTAATAATACATTCTATTGCTGTCAGTAATTAATTTTCTAGTTTATTTAATAATGATGGAAATATGGGGTAGAATAAGCGTGAGGGTGGGCAGCATAGGTACGGGCTACGAATGGATTGTGGGCATAGGTAGATACAACTGGAGCGGAAGAGTAAGTTACGGGGGTACCGACAGTGGAATAAGCAGCTACTGGAGCTACAAGTGCACGACGTTTACGGTAATGTACGGCATGTACACCGTGAGCAACTACTGGAGCAGAGTAGGTAGATACGAAAGGAGTGTGAGAATAAGTAGATGCTACCAATCCATTGTGGGCATAAGCAGATACAGTTGGGTAACCAGAATAAGCCAATGGTGAGGCTACAGCGGAGTAGGTGGATACTGGAGTCAAAACACCACGACGTTTACGGAGATGAGCAAAGAATGGAGAAGTATAAGAAGAAACTACTGGAGCGTGGGTGTAGGTAGAGGCTACTAATCCACTGTGGGAATAAGTAGATACAGATGGTACAGCAGAATATGCTAATGGGGCAACTGGAGCAGTATAGGTAGATACGACTGGGGAAGCTACAGCATAATCTCCATTACGTAAATGAGCATCAACTTTGTGGACAAAATGTTCGGCTCTAGCTTGTTGAACAGCAGCAGTGTCTACTGGAACTCCATTAGATCCAATGGTTGAGTGCTCGCCAGTATATACGAATGGAGTTACAAGTCCTCCAGCTGAGGCAGCAGCCAAAGCACAAGCGAAAACTATCTGTAATATAACATAGAATAATTAGATTATATTAAAATGTATTTGGGGTAATAATACTCACTAAGAATTGCATTGTAATTTGATAGTGTATATACCTGGATTAACGATTAGACGTTATGAATTTTATTAGTTCTAAACCGGCCTTATATACTATTATCGATACGCACCTAAGTTCAAAATCCTTTTTAGCATATTTTTTTAGGGTTTCAAGGTTATCCAGATTGCTTTTGTTAATTCGGTATTATATCGTCTACATTTGTGTGCCATTCATTATATATTCTATATTATAACATTCCAATTATACAAATTTATTATTAAAAAAAAACGAATTTGCATTCTATTATT
The DNA here is from genome assembly GCA_944588485.1 of Phosphuga atrata. Lineage (NCBI taxonomy): Eukaryota > Metazoa > Arthropoda > Insecta > Coleoptera > Silphidae > Phosphuga > Phosphuga atrata. The sequence continues at coordinate 33,599,864 of OX155898.1, forward strand.
TTATTAATTAAATACTAACTAGTGCTTCAATTATTGTTTCGTTACTTACTTTGACACTTGTTTCGTTCTATATCACATACGTAAAATAGAATATAACAATTATTTATTGTGTTTTTACTTATTTAAATTATAAAATATAAGTCAAATATCACAATATTTTTATATTTACTATTTATTATTGGACCTAATACAATCAACATTTAATGAAATATGTACTTGTTTTAGTTCTTATATTTAGTTCTTAAGTTCTTATAAGGCTCTAATGATTTTATTTCATTTTAACATCCATAAAATATGATAACATATATTATGGTTCTAATTATGAATATATTATTTATTATCCATTATAATAAAATGTTTATAACAAGTTAATAATAACATATATTTATACTATTTTACAAAACAAAATAGATAATTTGTGATTAAAAAACATAAATCCCGATAACCTTGAAACCTAAAAACTAATTCTTTATTTTTTTAAGAATTAAGGCGCGTATCTGACTATATAAAAGCGAGTCCAATGATTTAACGCAACATTGTCAACTGACTAGCAGGGAAGTCAACAAATAACAATGAAATTCTTTGTAAGTATTAATTAAATTGTAACAAAATCGTTAATTTATAAGTTCTGATTTATAGGTAGTATTCGCTTGCGCTTTGGCTGCTGTAACTGCTGGATATGTATCCCCAGTAGTTTATGCTGGTCAACATCCACTTATTGGAACTAATGGAGTTCCAGTAGATACTGCTGCTGTCCAGCAAGCCAGAGCTGAACATTTCGTCCACAAAGTTGATGCTCATTTGCGTAATGGAGATTATGCTGTAGCTTCCCCAGTTTTATCTACCTATGCTTCTCCAGTTGTATCTACTTACAACGCTCCATTCGCATCTACTTATGCTTCTCCATTCTTTGCTCATCTCCGTAAGCGTCGTGGAGTTTTTGCTCCAGTATCCACCTACTCAGCTGTATCTTCGCCATTGGCATATTCTGCTGTCCCATCTGTGTCTACTTACTCTCACAGTGGATTGGTAGCTTCTACTTATTCCCACACTCCATTTGTATCCACCTACTCTTCTCCACTGGTAGCTCATGGAGTACATTCCGTACATTACCGCAAACGTCGTGGTCTCGTCGCTCCAGTAGCTGCTTACTCCGCTGTAGGAACCCCACTCACTTACTCCTCGGCTCCAGTTGTTTCTACTTATGCTCACCATCCATTGGTAGCTGGTACCTATCCCCATGGACAAGTTGTTGCTTCCACCTACGCTGCCCACCCAGTAGCTTATTCTACCCCATTCGTCCATCATTATTGATATTATAAGTTTTGTTGATGCTATAGAAAATTATTATGTTTTTTTTTTAATAATAAACGAATTTAGTTAAACAAACTTTCTTTTCTAAACACATATATCTTATAGTTTACTCATTTGATTAAAATTAAATGTTACATATTCCCGTGTGTTTGCCAATGTAAACTGCACTGTTTGTAAATTGCGTATAAATTTTCAAGCAATTATTCAAGTAAGTTGTTATTGTTATTTGTTTTCGAGTAAAACTATAATGTTAGATTGCATGATGGATATTATACAGTATAAACTTCTCAGTATATGAGAATACTGAAAGCATAATAAGTTTTACTTTTTAGTTTCAGACATTTGAAACGCAACATGAATTATCAACGCATTGTAACATTCCAGTTATTTCAACACAGAGACGTGTATGCACAATATGTATAACAAAACGGTTAGAGAATATTAAATTTGCCAGTGACCTTTTCCAATAGCATTTTTGATACAATTACCTCACTAAACGTTACGACAAATTATCCCACATTTTGTTCGAAACTCATTGCCATTTTTCAAAAATTCAAAAAATAAAGGAAAAAACTTATGGAGGGCCCTTCATAATAGTTAACTGAAACAGGAAAAATTTATTTTTCTTTAAGTTAATAAAAAAGTTATAGAGCGTCCCATTTTTAGGGATATAGATAAGAAAAAATTTAAAAAAAAAATTTGTTTGTTATTTTTTTTAAATTTACTTTTATTGGCAATACAAGAAAAACAGTGATCAAATTAATAAAAACTTGTGCTGTATGGAACTCTGTAAAATATTTATCATGCAATAGTACGTCATTGTTGTTTTCTTGACACAAGCTGCACATCTTCTTTCAGCGTCTATTGGTATTATTATATGATAAATTCTGTCGAATTACACTTCCCGCTACAACTTTGGTTAGAAAAAATTTTTATTTAAAGTGGAATAATTACCACTGTTTATTTTTTCTGGAATATCGATTCGTATATCCTAATGGAAAGACATCACTGCAATTTGAAAGTATAATTTATAGGACTCTTATCTTTGTCAAATTATATTTCATAATATACTCTTTCTTTCTTTTTCTCCATTCCTTTGCTTTTCATAAATAGACATTGCTTTGTTCGATTTTCACGAACCGTTCTCTTTGCTTTCAATTTGATGTGTCCTAGGGCTCTTAATAGAATTTCACGTTCTGTGGAAAAATTCTCGAAAAAACTTCATGAAATCCCATATTGTCTGATGGCTTTGCGTATATCAACATTTTCACAACTGTTCAACCCAAGAGTTTCATGGTTTCTTCATTTGACTTGCCAGAATAAGGATCAAAATTGTATAAATATGCGCTGGCACTTGCACACATGCACCAAATTTTTTACTTTGTTACCAAATTTCACTTTGTTCTAGAATAAGCTGGAATATATCTTCTGAGATTATCTACTCAAATATTTCGACAGCTGAGTTTTTGACTGAGACCACAGTATGTCACGTACGTTTTTATATTTATGTTTAGATACAGAATTTGTTTTACTGTATTTTGGAGACGCACTCTCCCAATTTATTACCCAATTACTTTTCGACTTATTTACTGCCACGTGTGTGCTTAATATGCATTCATTCAATTTTCGTTTCTTTTTTGTATTATATATGCTTTGTGATGTAGATCAGGGGTTCCCAATGTAAGGCCCGCGGGCCAAATGCGGCCCGCAAAGCCTGTGAATTCGGCCCGCGATTTCGATGCGAAATAATATATTTTTATTAAAAAATAAATAAGTAAATAGTAAAATAAATAATAAATATTACAAATAAGATACGATAAAATATTTTAATAATAAATAAAAAAATTATAAGAATTAAAAAATTCTTACAGAACTTTAACCATAAGCGTTTGTATTAATAAAATATTGTTTAGTTTATATTTAAAAAAATATTGTAGTTTGTCTAGTCTAGTTATTACACATTTTCTGGCGCATCTAATGCAATACACTATTTCAAGGAGTCAGTAACGAATTTATCGTTTTTTTCAATAATGTGCGCTGTGCCGCATACTACAACTGTACCACCAGACCTTGTCCTGCCACCCAGTTTCCCTGAGCAATGCAGGCCTATGTCATATTTAACCCCTAACCACCTGACATACGTCTCTCAGACCCAAAGTAGCAGTAATTTTCTCCACCTGAGACGTATTGCAGGTGGTTACGGGTTAAGACAAATAAAATATGAATCCCTACAAAAGTCATTTAGTGGTCAGAAATTAGAGTTTCAAAATCTTTTCAAGCAGAATGAATCCTCCGTTTTGGCTAGCTATGTTATTGCGCAAAGAATTATAAAAGAAATAAAAAGTTATTCAATCGTTATTCAATGATATTAGTTGCCCGAAAATGACCATTACTCGTAGAATTGAAGATATTGATGAGAATATTTTACATCAGTTACAAGAAATTTCAAAATCGTGTACTGCTTTTTCCATTGCTTTGGACGAAATTACCGATATCTGCGATTCGGCACAACTGTTAATAGTTATTGTCAATGGAAAGTTTAAAAGACTGTGCAGTGGAATGTATATATTTTCCGCGGTAGAAGACGCTTTTGATTCGAACAATATTAATTGGAACAATTTGGTAGGTGTAACTACAGGTGGTGCTCCATCTATGATGGGCGACAAACAAGGCTTTATACATTTTTAAAAAAACAATTTGAAGGACTCTAACAATTCCAATAAACTGCATCATTATCACTGTATTTTTCATCAGGAAAATCTTATAGTTCAGGTGTTGAAAATGAATAAAGTCGAAATGAAAATTAGTAAAGAGAAAAATGCATCAATCACCGTCAATTTAAAACTCTTTTAGAAGAATCTAAATCTCCATTTGGAGACGTTATTCTATTTTTCAGAGGTCAGATGGCTTTCGAGAGGACAATCATTAAAAAGGTTTTTCAGTTTAAGAAAAGAAATTCCATACTTTTTAACAGAAAAAATCGTGACGTTGCCTCATTACAAGATAACTTAACTGGTTATGCGACTTGACATTTCTAGTAACGTAATTGGTGTTATGAACGAATTACATTGAGAACTGCAAGGTAATGGTAAGCTTATTTATGATCTTCTTAGATATGTAAATTCCACGAAAATTTCATTTATTACAAGAACAGCTTCATATTGGTAACTTTTGTAATTTTGGAAGATATGCGATATTAGTAAAGGAAAATACCGAGGCATCAGTTCTTCAATCGGAAAAGTATTACAAAATCATACAGTTTTGTAGGAGATTTTATTTTCAGATCCCTTTTCTTGCAATCCGCTTGACGTTCCTGAAGACATGCAATTTGAATTGATAAAATTAAAGGAAAATATCGATGCCAAGAATTCTTATCGCTTATGCTAACAATTCCTTAATTGATTTTTAAAAAGGATTATCATGCGTGAATTATCAGAAAATACGAAAACATGTTCAACAAATGTTTTCATTATTTGGCCCGCTAAAAAATTCGGTAATATTAAATTGGCCAGTTTAAGAAAAACTTTGGGAACCTCTGATGTAGATGATGCTGCGACATTCTCCTCTTCGAGTACTTCAGGTACAAATAATTCCAAAGTACCTGCAACGCCTCAATCATTTCTCAGGTCAGTCTCTTTCAAGTCGTCCTCATCTAAATGATCCAAATCTGTTAGATTGTGCGTATCTGCTGGTATGATGGCAACATTGACGTCATAATTTTCATTACTTTTGAGATCAGCAAAAAACTTATTGTCTTCAAACATGGTAGCGTACCGTAAAGAATTTTACACTCTATTCTAAAAATTAAAATGCTTACTAGGTATGATATCACATTATACCAATGTCCCAAAAATGAAACATGAACTATGAAAATATGTAAAAGGCTTATCTGTAATGTATTCCACACAATGTCTTTTTACGGACACAAAATTAAGTATAAGAAAAGACCTCGTATTGCAATTGTTCAAACTTTGACGATGTCTGTAGCTTTTATATGGACACCAAATACAGCGTGCACACCTATTTGGAAGGTCAAGTTTTAAACCTGACAGTGATGATAACATAGGTGCAATGGCGACATCTATTGGTGTATTTTAAAAGTACTTAGTTTGAAATTACCTTACATATCATTCTTTCTCATTTACCAGTGGAAATTATTCTGAAAAAAAAAGTTGATTCTGCTTCCTAAAAATCGGACGGTGGCGGGTAATGGGTTAAACGATCTAATCAAAATAAACACACTAATATAGTACAAGTACATAATGTTGCATTAAAAATACCCATATTGAGCATAGTTTTAAATTTAAGCTTAGAAAATGATGAAGCGGTAATACGTCATGTGTCCTTTGCTTTTCGACGGTCATTGAGCCTTCCGCTCAGCTGTTCCGTCGCCTTGTTGTTTGTCCCTGTTTTTTTTTGTGTCGGTTTGTTTGTTTCTTTGTCGGTTTGTTTGTTGTTCTGTTGTGTTCCACTAACGACCGGTTTTCTTTTCTTTCTTTCTTTCCTTGTTTTTTTTTTTTGTTTTTTTTTGTTCTTTTTTTTTGTTCTGTTTTTTTTTCTTTTTTTCTTCTTCTCGTTGTTGGTCCTTGGTTCGTCCTGGTGTTGGTTCTTGGTTCACCCTCCTGGTGGTTCCTGGTTCGTTCTTCGTCCTTGTGGTGGTTCCTTGTTCGTTCTCGTGGTGGTTGCTGTGTCTCTCGGGTTTGTTCTTGTTGTTCCTGCCTCTTTTTGTTCCTGGGTACTCCGCTGGGTTCCGGGATGTGGGCTTGGGCTTTCCTGTGAAAAAGAAAGATCAGTGATTACTTATGTTGTTGAGGTTTTGGATGTTTCCATTTCACGTTGATGTTGTAGTTTGCTGCGTTGTTGATTGTTGGGTTATCATGTGTTTTCATGCGTTCGAAGCTTTTCGTTGCTAGTTTTTCTATGTGTTGTTTGATTGTCTCCATGTTTAGATCGCTGTGCAGCTGCTCATTGGTCATGTACTATGGCGAATCTGTTATTTCTCTCAGAGTTTTGTTCTGGATGATTTGAAGTTTGTAGATTTTCCGTTCTTTGGATTGTATCCAGCACGTCGATGAGTACGTCATTGTCGGCCGTACTATGGACTTGTAGATTTGTAGTTTGTTCCTTATATTCAGCTTGCTTTTCCTGTTCAAGAGCGGGTAGAGGTAGCCTTTAATTTGTTTTGCTTTTTGCGCTGTCTGATCGATGTGTTCTGAAAATGTAAGAGCTTTATCTAGGATTACGCCTAGATATTTAATTCGGTTTTGCCATTTTATGTCCGTGTTGTTGATTTTCAAGCAGCTACTGGGTTCGTGCTTAAATTTTTTCTTCGTGAAAATGATTGCCTGCCTTTTTTCTGCTTTTAGTTTAATCCTCCAGGTGTTACACCAGTCGTTGATCCTTTCCAGGTGATTTTGTAGTCGTTTTGTTATGGCCTCGCTCGAGAATCCTCTTGTGAAAATTGCCGTGTCATCTGCATATAGCGCAATTTCTGTGTCCTTTAGTTTTGGGATGTCTGCGGTGTAGATGCTGTAAAGAAGGGGGCCCAGGACAGATCCTTGTGGGACACCGGCTGTCATTGTCTGTGTTGAGGAGATGCTGTCGTTTATTTTTACTTGGAACGTTCTGTTAAAGATAAAGGACGTCACTAGTCTGATCATTGCTGTTGGGATTTTAAATTGGTGCAGTTTGTATATTAAACCTAGGTGCCATACCTTGTCGAAAGCCTTAGAGACGTCCAGAAAGACGGCTCCCGTGGCTAACCCTTTGTTGAAAGCGTCGATTATTGCTGCTGTTATTCTTGTCGTCTGATAGGTGGTAGAGTGCTCTGTCCTGAAGCCGTATTGTTCGTCCGGTAGAATACGTTTGTCTTCAGTTATTTCTGTCAGTCTTTTGTGAATTACTTTTTCTGTGATTTTACTGAGACCTGTCAACAGACTTATTGGTCTGTAACTGGAGGTGAGGTTTCGGGGTTTGTTCGGTTTCGGGATTAGAATCGTTGTTGCGTGTTTCCATTGGGTCGGAAACACTCCAAGTTTCAGTGCGGCGTTTATGATTTGTGTTATTCTGTCTATTGCGGTCGGTGTTAGGTTTTTTAGCGCGGCGTTGTTGATGTTATCGCAGCCTGGTGCTTTCCTGGTTTTTAAGTTTTTAATTATTCCTTTTATTTCCTCGGGTGTTGTTTCCTCTATTTCTGTGCTTTCTACACTGCTGTTTAGTACACTCAGTACGGTTTCTAAACTGTTGTGCAAGCGCCTTTGCGAATTCCTCCGTTTTCTCCTCGTCCGTGCTTGCTACAGTGTCGTTTGTTGTTTTCAGTGGCGGAATCGTTCTCCTCTCCTTATTTCTCAGATTCTTGGCTAATTTCCACGGTTCCTCTATTGTTTCGTTGATGCGTTCTAGTTTGTCTTCCCATTCGGCGTTGTGCTGTTCGCGCAGTGCCGCTTGCAGTTGGTTTGTCAGTCTGTTTAAGACGTTCTTGTCCGTCGGTGCCAGCGTCCGTTGGAATACTTTTTTAGCTTTGCGCTTTTCTCTTAGTAGGTTTCTGATTTTCTGTGGGAGAACGGTTGTCGTGTTGGTTGTCCGTTTCCTTGTGGCGGCCTCGAGTGCTGCTTTTATTTCGTTTTATATCGTCCGTGCTGCTTCTTCTAGGCACGGGCGGCTTGTAATTTCTGTACAAGTGACGTTCGTCAGATTATCTTTGAATTTGTTCCAATTTGTGATAGTTTTCTTGATTGTTTTCCTGGCCGTATTCGCTTGGCGATTTATGTGCACTGGGTTGTGATCTGATCTCAAGCTCAAGTCCTTGATGCAGATTATTTCCACGTTTGCTGTGATGTTTTTCATAACGGCTATATCCAAAATATCCGGCATTCGCTGAACTCCTGGAGAGTGTGTTGGTTCGTTCGGTGCAATTACTTGTAACTTCCGGTTTTCCGTGTACCTTAGTAATTGTTGGCCCTTGGTGTTTGTCACTCTGCAATTCCATTGCGAGTTCTTTGCGTTGTAATCTCCTGCGGCTATGGTACCTATATTTCTGTCGAATATTTTGTCCAGGTCGTCGGCGTTTATTTGTTTCTGTGGCGGCGAGTACAGTGCGTAGAGTGCTATGGGTCCGTCAGTTGTCTGTACTTCTACTCCTACCGTTTCCGTGTCCGTGGTTGTTTCTACTTCCGGCAGTTCGTGGTGTTTTATGTTTCTTTTGATGACGATGGCGACTCCAACTCCGGCTTTCTCGCTTCTGTCTTTTCTATAGACTTGGTAGTTTGCTATGTTCAGTTGGTTGCAACGTCTGAGGTGCGTCTCGTTGATCAGGGCCACGTCGACGCTGTGTTCGTTTAGGTGTGCTACTAGTTCCTGTTTCTTGTTTTGTATTCCGATTGCGTTCCAGAATGAGAGTTTCAGATTGTCTCTAGTTCTTCTAGTGGTCATTGTTGAGTGTGAGCATGATGGTTGTGATTCTTCTGGTGAACTTTTCTGTTTCCTCTTTGCTGTGTCCCATTTCGGCAAAAGCGGTAATAATTCAATTAATCCTTATATCTCAACCTTGTAAAATTTCTCAAATTCTCAAATACATGATTTTATACACGGAAAAAAAGTACAATTTAAGATTTAAAGTTCAAATAGTAGCAGCGGCCTTACGAATTAGAAACTGTTAAAACTAAAAATTGTTTTTTATTAAAATTACAGTTTCCGATATTATTAGTAAGTAAGTTTTAAAAATTACATTGTACGACTGCAATCTTTACAAATTTGTATTCGTAAGGCCGCTCCTGATTTGCTATTTGAATTGTAAATATATAAAGTGTACTTTTTTCCGTGTAGTAACTTTAAACATATATAAAAAATACACGTATTTGTTGTATATTTTTTTAATTAGAAATCGAATTAAATGAACAGATATGTTACACTGATTCAAACTGTTTCTCTAAGATATATGGAACGTCTAAAACAATTGTTTTGTTTATTGTAGCATAGTGCTACGCCACACTTTTTACACACAGTTTGTGTTACGCCACCACACTGAGGATACTTACACCGTATCCTCTTCTCAGCCCATATAGGCCAATGACCAACTTGGTCCTGTCGCACAGCTACTGTAGGGACATATTTAGCTGAACCTTTGCGCTTTTTGACTTGAATTTCCGGTTCTCCGGTTCTTGAATTTCCGATCTTGCATAACACGGTAGCAATTTATTTGCGGAAATCGGCTGACGACATCATATTCCCTTTTATGTTCTTGATTTTGCATAATTTTTTGTATAGCAACCAGATAGTGGACATGGCAAGATCCAAGAAATGATACGGATCTGCCATCTTTTGCTTCGGAGTTTGATTTTATATCTCCCCATGATGCTTTGGATCAAATCAACTCCGCCCATATGACGGTTGTTTTCTCCGAATATGTTTGGTCGATCAATGGTAACGTATCGTTTATTCAACTTATCATACCTGGAAACCTGAGAATAGTGTAGCTCATCCACAAAACCGGAAGCAAGTGTGACTATTTTATTTTCTTTCCAGGCGACTGTAGTTATCTATGTGCCTTCAATACTGCCAACATGGAGATCTCTTTATCCATGGGTAGTCCATTTTTTGTCCATCAGGTATATCAGGTCCATCAGGCATGGGTAGTTTTCAATCAGGACTATAAGACGCAGTCCCAATACTAAGAATCTTTTGTTTAGTCAGATATTCCAAGAGCGACAACAATTGTCGAATTGAAATAATTGTCGAAATAAAGACGATAGTTTTGGTTACGCGATATTTCCCGAGAAAGTGTGGCCGCAGAATTTGATGCAACCCCCAAGTCCGGCTCACCAGGCTCAACTTTGTACTCTGTTCCAGTTTTGGGCTTAAAGTTGTATGCAAAACCGCTCACGCCAGAGGGTGAGTGAGGTTTTGGTTAAATCAGGTGTATTTTTTTGTACGCGCGCCGCTTTTTGGTTTAAAAATCGTTCGTTCGACGAAAAAATAAATACACGTGATATCTCATTACAACCCCCCTTCCCCCCATTTGATATTTCGTGATTCTTTACAAACCCCCTCACCCACTTCCGAGCCTCACGTGATTAATGGACAATCCCTTATGTTAATTCTTCTTCTTCGTGTGCTTTGTCCGATCTCCCTGACATCCCAATTTTCCGTATGTTAATTATTATGTGATAATTAAATATGGCAATAAAATGTAAATTATTAATGGTTGGGCTATCTTTTGATTGACATGCTTTTAACGGTGCTAGCAATTTTCGCATCACAATTAGATGAGAAAAGGTTTGTTAGAAGCCTCTTCCTAGAGCAAAGTTTTAAAATATTGAAAACTTATTTTGAAAATAGTTCATTGGTCCAAAACAAAACGAAAATTGTTTAAATAGTTTGAATGAAATGAAGCACCATCAAGAAATTTTCTGAAAAAAAATCGTGAAAATGAAATGCTGGCAAACAATCAGCGCACCCAGCATTCTCTTCTGCAGTGTTGAAGCCAAAGTTACTATTACTGGAGATCGTTACAGAGTCATTTTTTTGTGGGGGTCGTTTGGCTGCAAAGTTTTTCTGCACTGCGAACAACTTGATCTATTGTGCTTGATCCTACTACAATTACTCTCCCAGGAATTCAACTTCGTGAACGAAGTCTAGCATATTCCTGAGAGGCTTGCTACTCAGCTCCAAGGTAGTCATTCTTGCGACCTCGAAGTGGGAAAGCCTTGTGTGTGCTAGCGCTACACATGTGCACATTAGGTGTTCAGCGGTTTCTTCATCTGATTCACATAATCTACAGGCAACTTCCTCTGCCTTTCCCATTTTATGTAGGTGATATCTCACCTGTGAGTATGCCTACCAATGTTCTGATTTCTCTTCTGGAGAAGCTAAGCATCTGCTGCGTTATTGCGGCAGAATAGTTTATGAGCATTTTAGCTTGCTTTTGTCCTGGCGTGTTCTTCCAGTGGGTTTGCTTTTGCTCTTCGTCACATTTCTTGGCATCCTGCCTTAAGTGGGCTTTTGTAAGCCCACAAGTTGGTTCCGGGCCCAAGAAGGGAGCCTCGGCGCCGCTTTTGGCGAGTGCGTCGGCCGTTTCATTCACATATATGCCCTGGTGACTCGGTGACCACATTAGCGTGTGTCTGTTACCTTTCACCTGTTACTTCCGGGTTTGTTTACAGTTCCAGTTCCAACTTGCAATTTAAGTTGTGGGTTTTCAAATTCCTTAGAGCTACCTGGCTGTCCGTTAGGATATACATTGGCACTCCTTTAAGACGTTTCTTTAGGGAGATTTTTGCGCATCTTTCAATGGATATTATTTCAGCCTGTAGTACCGTGGGAGGGTGGGAGCCTGGCCCAATGCCGTGGACTCCCTGTGACTCCGGCTGTATATGCCAATTCCGGTACCCTTAGCAGTTTTTGATGCGTCGGTGTACCACATGGACGCTTTGTCTTTCAGATCATCACTGATTACCACTGCTGTGTAAGACCATAGGACCATTTTGGGTTTTAGTCCCCATTTTTTCCAAAAAGCTTATGGCAGATCCAAAAGACCGTTGGGGCTTTTGAGAGGGTTTTGTTCAGATGCGAGTTCCAAGTGAGTTTCTTATCCAAGGTTACCCCTAGATATTTCACCTCCTCAGAGAACACTAACGTCTGACTATCAATGCTAGGAGCTCTCAGCTTCCACTTGCTGGTAAATGGGACCATTACTGTTTTGCTGGGGTTGACACTAAGGCCCTTCTTCTTGCTCCAACAGTTGATGATGTTAAGTGCACTTTGTGCAAGGTTCATGATTGTACTACCAAACTTACCCCTTATTATGATGGCAACATCATCTGCATAACCAACCGCCTTATACCCGTTCTTTGTTAGCACATCTAGAAGATCATCAACGACCAAGCTCCACAGTAGAGACGATAACACTCCTCTTGTGGGCAGCCTCTCTCTGTGGTTATCGTCCTCGTTGATCCCCCCAGTGCGGCGGTGATTTTACGATTGATCAGCATGTCTTGAATCCACTCAATGATAGGGTCTTCTATCCCTTTGTTGGTGGCTGCATTCTTTTATAAGTTACAGAGACATGCTCGCTGAATTTTTTTTGTAGCCCCAATTAGAGGAACTTGATCTATGGAAGCTTTTGTAGCAAGTAGATGGGACGACATCCCATACTGTACATGCCTGGATCAATCTTCCTTCAACAAAATTCAACAACCGCGTTATAAGGCGTTTCGGCGTTTTTAACTGGCCGCCTCACAGTTGAGACTTGACGCCGATGTATTTCTTTGTGGGCAGTAAATTGAAATAAAAGGTGTATGCTAGCAATCCACAGATAATTGCCCACTTAAAGCAGAACATTCGCGAAGCTATCCCTGAAATGCCACTGGATATAGTGACGCAAATCCTTGATATTTGGTTTTCGAGGATGGCCTACCTGCCGCGGCGGCAATCTAAATGAAGTCATATTCCATACCTAATCGAAATGTACTTTCTCTGAAACAAAATTAAAATAAAGACAAAATTGGTTTTCTAGCCCATACTCGTTGCATATCCCATATTTACAATTAATTAAATAAAAATGCAATATTCTGAATTTTAAATAAATACTTCATATTTTTTTCTACTGATATATGTGAAAATGACATTTTTTCCGCGGTTTACCCTACATGAAAGTGACATTTTTTCATTCTAGAGATGAAAATATATTCACATATTGAGACGAAAATGAGCATTTTAAATTTGTGATTTTCTCGATTAAAACACTAAACAAACTGACTTTCTGATTAATTACATCAGTTTCAATGAAATATTTTATGTACAAACGTAAAACGAGCCTGAAACTATTTAATAAACCGAAATAAAATTAGGACATTTGACTTGAAAAGTATCACCTTCTATGAGAATGCAATATGTTACCTTGGAAACGACCAAACCAACAATTAAATTTGTATTGACAGTTCTGACAGTTCGCTTCGAATTGGATTTAATAAAGTCGAATTATGGATTCTACAACCGAAAGCAATAGAAATAATTGCATTTACTACTGGAGATGAAAGTGTTTTTTTTTTGTTCGGTGTGATTGCTAACTCGCTGGCGCTTGTGAGCAAACTCCCACCTCACCAAAAAACGTCACTTTCATCTCTTGTTGTAAAATATACTATTTTCCATACAAATAAAATAAATGATTATTTTTGTAAAATATATTTTCTCACTATATTACAAAGAAATATTTACACAGCTTTTACATATCAACCATTTTCTTAATAATGATGAATCAATCCAGCGGAGTAAGCCCATGGATTGGCGGCATAGGTGGATGCTACGAGTGGAGAATGTGCATAGGTGGACGCCACAACTGGGGAATGCGCATAGGTAGAAGCAACGAGTGGGGAATGAGCATAGGCGGAAGCATGTACATTACGGGCAGCAGCTTCAGCGTGAGCGGCGAAGTGGTTTACTTTAGCAGCAACCACTTCTGGGGTTTCCAGTGGAGTTCCGTTGATGTTGGTTGGGTGGACATGTGTAGTTGGGTAGGCCGCTACTCCATGGGCAGCAACTCCATGAGCGGCGACTAATGGGGTGGCATGAGCTACTCCGTGAGCAGCTACCAATGGACTAGCGTGAGCAGCATAGGCAGATACAATTGGAGTGGCATGAGCAGCATAAGTAGAAACAACTGGGGCGGCATGAGCTACTACTCCATGGTACAAGTCGCCGTTGCGGGCAAGAGCATCAACTTTGTGGACGGCATGAGCAGCTTTGGCAATTTGTACATCAGCAGTATCAACTGGAACTCCATTAGCTCCAATTACTGGAAGATGTTGAGCTCCATATACAACTGGGTGTAAATGTCCAGCAGAGGCGGCAGCCAAAGCGCAAGCGAAAACTACCTGTAATTAAATTCACGTTATTACAAATAATTCACACATCCAAATCGCATAATAAATTTATTAAAGGCGAAATGTTGCCTGAATATATAAATACATTTAACCTGTTCGTAACTCTATAATATTAAACCTTTTTAAGACTAGAAAACTAGTAATAACATACCAATATCTGTTGTATAATTCAATATCTTGCGTGGTATTAGCAAGAGAAGTAGTTTCAATGTGAGATTTGTTTTGTAGCCTTAAAAAGACTTAAAATATTCTAGAGCTACGAACACGTTGAATTATATATTTCTATATTCAGGCTATATTTCGTCTATAAGTTTATATGATTATGTTCATATAAATAGTAATTATATCTTAATAAATTTTGAAATTAGTTATTACTTACAAAGTATTTCATATTTGATATGTATTTAACCTCCTTGTGTAGGACTGTTAAGACTGTGTTTATTTCGTAAATCTCAGCCGTTTATATAGTAGTATGCGCGGAAATTAAATGAAAGGTCGCCCTCACTATCATATTTTGGGAACATTTTCATGGTTAAAATAGTTTTTTTAAAGATTTAAATACGTTAGTAATATGATTCGACTATTTATCCGGCATAATATCTCTTTTACGAAATGATTTATAATTTAGTATATTTTTTACATAAATTTATGATTTAATTGTTATAAAGTATATAAATTGTTTAAATTGTACAAAATATATGTATTGTAATAAGCTTCAAATCGTATGGGAACTTAATGGTTTGATTTTTTAATTAATAGTTTAACTTACATTTTAATGTCCATCAAAATAGTACCTGAATTATTTTTTGAGATATTTTAATTAATTAACACTCTCTGAATAATTTTCTAGTACTAATTATTTTTTTAAATTTCTATTATGGCACTAAGCGAGACAAAAACTATTTTTTTGACATTGACGAACTGCAAATGGATATATAGAGAAAAATATGTAACTATATAGAATAGCAGTAAAATCGTGTTTGGAAACTATGGACACCGCAGTTTTAACTTGTTTTGCTACTTATAGGGTTGATATAATTTCCAGGAATTGTGCCGCTTTATAGTCTATATTTTAAGAATTTGTTTTCACTTTCTATTAATATTATAATTAATATTTTGAAAAAATCTTCTAACAGATGTAAATTATAAAATGAATTGAAATGCATACTTTAATACAAACATACATACATATATATATATATATATATATATATATATATATATATATATATATATATATATATATATATATATATATGTATATATATATATATATATATATATATATATATATATATATATATGTATATATATATATATATATATATATATATATATATATAATATGCTTTTTAGATGCGTTTTCCATACCTCATCCCGCGTAAAAAGAACTAAAGAATTAAACACTATCATTTCAATTGCCACAGTGAATGATTTCCCAATTACACTCTTCCAGAGTGGAGTTTTGGGGGAGGGATTAGAACAAATTAAAATATTGGTATGGAATATAGCTGAAATCAAAAAAGGATAGAAGGAATAGGAAAGTCGGACTTATGTGACTTCTTTAAGGGTTTCCACATAATAGGTTTGGTGGAAACGTAAGTGGAGGAGCAAGACTGGCCAGAAATTAAAACTACGTTAGTAAGAGGATCGAGATGGGAGTGCCAGGGTGCCCTGAAGGAGCAGGTTAAAGAGAGAGCTAGTGGAGGAATTGTACATATTATTACATATGATACATATTATCGAAGCGGGTGTGGACTATCAAGAGGGATCCGAAGGTATTCAAGAGCGGACTGTAGAAATCAATGGGCAGGTGTTAAGATTGTTCGTAATCTTCGTTCGTAATTAAAACTTTATTGCTATTAAAACTTTATGATATTTGTGAAGGAAACTAATAGAAGAGCTAGCGAGGTGTCAGGGGAAAAATTGTCGTTGCAGGCGATTGGAACTTAAGAATAGAGCTGAAAGCAGGATATATAAGTGCGTAGGGTTCGACGATAACAATAAAATCAGGGATAAGTTAGTTACTAAAGAAGGCAGAAAATGGTTGGAATGGGATGAAGATAAGGAGTGGAGTGTAATTACCGGGTATGTTGATGGCGACTGGAGCGAGGATTCACTTATGCTACTGGTAGAGGCGTGTCGGTAATTCATTACGTGGTAGTCAATGAGGTGACAAGAATGCGCATAATGAATATGAAGTGGAAGTGGCAAATAAATGAAAGGGATGAATCTGACCACTTTCCATTGGAAATAACTTGTGAAGGTAAAGTTAAGCTATCTAGTCAAGTTAAAGTAGTACCGAAGTAGTAAAGTAGTAGTCTGGAATGATAAGGCCATTGTTAAGAATTTGGAAGGAATAACTCCGGGAATCGGCAGTTTACAAAGTTTAATGGAAGTGGCTCAAGAAGCCAAGGTACAGGTGAAGACCAAATGTGGAGTGGCTAAAGAAACGTATAGGGTCGATCAAGAAGTCAAAGAACTTAAAAAGTCCGTGAGAAACAATTTCAAAAGGTGGAAGCAGAATCAGGACTCGATGGAGGAGTATAACAAATGCCGTATACTGAAACTGAAAGAAATGGAACTCTAAAAGAAGGAGTTGGAAAACGTGCAATTCGAGAAGTTCAAGGATATCCATTATGAAGCGGATATTTTGAAAATGGTGTCAGCTTGGGAAACAAGGGTGTTGTAAGAAACCGATTGGCCTATGGGAAACCTATTTCAAAGAGCTCCAAACCAGTGGCCTGCCCCAACAGCTCCACGATGTCGCAGGAGGGGTTATTATTGGTTATTATTGGTGCAACGAACTGCAGAGATCAATTTACGTGGGCCGGATTTTCAGGTGTTTTGGATAGGCATCCGAGAAAAAAAGCAGTGGGTTCGGAATGCATACCGAACGAAGCGTGGAAGCACGCCCAGATAGTCATCCAGCGAGATCTTTCCAAAAACTTAACGATATTTATATAGGTTATAAAAGGGTGCCGGTGAATTGGAAGGAAGGCTTAATTGTACCGATATATAAATGTGGAGATAGGGAAGACCTAGCTAACAACCTAGGAATAATGGTTATGGACGCGTTGTATAAAATCTATGCGAAGCTGCTGGAGCAAAAGCTTTTGCGTGAAGAGGAAGATAAAGGCAACATCCCGGAGGTACAGGCCGCATTTAGGAAGCATTACAGAACGGAAGAACACTTGGTTACGTTGAAATATATTGTGGAGAAGGATCTGGTTAAGAAGCAAGGGAAACATGCTCTGTTTATAGATCTGAAAGCAACTTTCGACAGTGTGGTGAGGGAGAGAAATATATTTGTAAAAAGGCGTGGTTAGGCGGGTTTGGGAATGTATGGAAGGAGTGCTTGAGCAATAACTTTGCAGCGAAAATGGTAGTGTGGACGGCATATGCGAGAAGTATCATTTTGTATGGAGCGGAAGTATGGGGAGTGAAAGAGGAAGAGAGACTTGAGAGAGTTTAGCTGCAGCTTTAAAAATGACCCTCAATTTAGATAGAACTACGCCGGCATACACTGTGCTGCAAGAAACAAATACGCGGTAAGTGTTTTCGCAAGCAGCTAGGAGGGTCGTTAAGTTTGAAAGGAAAGTGTATGGAATGGGTAATGAGAGGATTCTAAAAGAAGTGCTGAGAGTTGTAAGAATAGAAAGTTTGGGTATACATAAGGGCACAAAATGGAGGAGCGAAAGAAAAAACCTGTATGAAAGCTCTGGCTAGGCGTATGAGGAAATCGAGAGAATGCTTGGGAATGGAAGGAAGGTGGAAGAATTGGTGTGTGAAAGGTTAGCCGAGGTGGAGTTGCAGTGTCGTTACAGGAAGATCGTGGGGTGTTCCTCCCAGAATACGGGAGCGTACAAGTGTTCCAAAGGCTTCCGTTGTACCTCAAAGGAGCTAGACTGCCGCAGGCATTGATTGCATTACACAGGTGCGGGTCAGAGGAAAAAGGCATGAGGTATGAGCTGTGTGGCATATGTGGGGAAGCTAGTGACATGTGGGCACATTGGGTACAATACTGTGAAGGATGTCAGTGGAGCAGTGAGGAGAGAGCGGTGGTGGAAGACCGGGGTTCGTGTATGTGGGAAGACGGAACCGGTTGGCCCTTGATGAAAAGTGTGATGCAGATAAAAAAAAACTCCGATTCTGCCGTCATGGGGTGAGTTTTATTTTTCGTTGTTAATTGGGTGCGAGGAATTACTATTTTTGGTTACAGTATTTTTTGTTTTTGTGGGTTTTGTTCGTTTTTTTATCTTTTTTCTCCTCTCTCTTAATTTTTGTCGTCGGTATTGGAATAGGATAATTGTTTGTTTAACTCTGAATGTAGCAGATCTTTTTCTCAGGTCTTTTTTTCTTTGTTTTGTTAAAAATAATGTATTTAATTATTTATGCCAATAAAAGGATATTACTACTACTACAACCTTCCATAATTTAACAAACATAAAACGTAATCAAACATGAAATAGGTATATCCGAATATTTTAAATTCAAACAAAACTTTAATTTCTCTTATATATTTTGCAAAATAAAAACGCTCAAACGCTTTTAGAAAACAAAATATGCAAGTAGCATTTAAACCTTTTTCAAAATTATCCCACATATTATTTAATGCTACAGTTAAATCTGGTGTATATGAGATTCATGGCTCGGAAGGTAAGAGCGTGTACATAGGTCAGACAAAACGATGTATTTCAACTCGTTTTTCCGAAATAATTTTTTCTAGTCTTACGTCTTAAAAAAGACACAAGTTCATTTTCTAACCATTTTCTAGAATGTAATCATAAGTTCCCCTAAATAGTTTATCTAAAAATGCATATTTGCAAAAATTGTCCGAAACTTATTACTGTGGAGTCATTAGAAATTTTCAAACATGGCCGTAATCCATCAGCAAATCTTCTTAACGAGGAAACTGACTTAATCTTTTCGCAACTCTAGATGCTCACGCAATAGTCTCCAGATAAGGCGCCAACTATAGACAGACACCTTCCCTCCCAGCAAAAACTCTGGGCATAAATTCAACTTCATCAATTTGTAATCCAATTAAATATCACCTTAAACAGTCGAAACTTTAGTTTAGGTTTATGAAACATCATATACTTATAAAAAATTAGCGGTAAAAACATAGCTTATTTTTCAATTCAGAGTTATTAATTTTCAATAAAACAATAACGATTTTTTTGGAGACGGTCAAATTAGGTAAACGTTTAATTCATTTTATAAAATATATTTTTATCTATATTACAAAGATATATTTACACAGCTTTTACATATCAACTATTTTCTCAATAATGATGGACCAGGCCAGTGGAGTAAGCCCATGGATTGGCGCCATAAGTAGAAGCTACAAGTGGGGAATGAGCATAGGTGGAAGCTACGAGTGGGCTATGAGCATAGGTGGAAGCATGTACGTTGCGGACGGCAGCTTCAGCGTGAGCGGCGAAGTGGTTTACTTTAGCAGCAACCACTTCTGGGGTTTCAAGTGGAGTTCCGTTGATGTTGGTTGGGTGGACATGAGTAGTTGGGTAGGCCGCTACTCCATGGGCAGCTACTCCGTGAGCGGCGACTAATGGGGTGGCATGAGCTACTCCGTGAGCGGCGACTAATGGACTAGCGTGTGCGGCGTAGGTAGATACAATTGGAGTGGCATGAGCAGCATAAGTGGAAACAACTGGGGCATGATGAGCTACTACTCCATGATACAAGTCACCGTTGCGGGCGAGTGCGTCAACCTTGTGGACGGCATGAGCAGCTTTGGCAATTTGTACATCAGCAGTATCAACTGGAACTCCATTAGCTCCAATTACTGGAAGATGTTGAGCTCCATATACAACTGGGTGTAATTGTCCAGCAGAGGCGGCAGCCAATGCGCAAGCGAAAACAATCTGTAATTAATTTCACGTTATAACAAATAATTCACACATTCAAATCACTTAACAAATTAAAAAGTTAGTTATTACTTACAATGTATTGCATATTTGATATGTATTTAACCTCCTTGTATAGGACTGTTAAGACTGTGCTTATTGCAGAAAGCTGGGCGTTTATATAGTAGTGTACGCAGAAAGACAAATGCAAGGTCGCCCTCACTATCATATTTTGTGGACTATTTCATGGCCAAAAAGTTTTTTTTAACATTTAAATACATTAGTAATATGATTCGACTATTTATCCTGCTCTTTTACGAAATGATATATTAAATTTGGCATATTTTTTACTTTTATTTATGATTTAATTATTAATTAAATAAATTGCTTAATTTACACAAAAATAGATACTATAAGAAACTTGAAATGTAGTGTGTAAACTTGACTGTTTGATTTTTTATTTAGGAGTTTGGCTTAAATTATAATGTTCATCAAAATAATGCCTGAATAATTTGTTGAGATATTTTAGTTAATTAACACTCTATATATAATTTACAGACCGTTGTTTTTTTATTCTTATTATTACACGAAGTGAACTGAATAACTTTATAACTATTTTTTGGACATTTACGAACTGTAAATGGATATATAAACCAAAATATATAATATTCGTGTATAAAGTGAAGGGTATAGCATTCAAGTCGTGGAAACTTTTAGGTCTTACTTAGTCTCGATAATAGATTTCAGAACTGTTTAATTTATCAGAACTAAATGAAATCAACTATGGTCAGCGCATTCTGCAGTCTGTTTTGCTACGAATAGGGTTTTCATACTAGTGTTGTTCAACTAAAGAGTTATCCCGCTTTTTTAGTTTTCGTTTTTAAGGAATTGTGTTCACTACTTATCAAATCAAATCAAAAAGAATTTATTCTCAGGAGGTAAATGGACATATTTCGCAGGGAAATGGTAAAATATGAGATTTGATCAAATACCTAAGGGATTTGATCAAATCACGGAAGATGTTAAAATAAAAATGCTGTGAGTCATTTCCCTAAAGAAAGTTAGTGATTTGATCAAATCCCTGAACTGTTTTAGTGTAATGATGAAATAATATCGTTTATTCAATTTTGTGTTATAAAGTCATATGTATTCCTAGGATACGGATCAATAATACAGTGGTTTATTGTTTTATTTATCAAATAATAGTTATTTATGTATTAATAAAATTATGATGATGTTAATTATTGAGGGCAATGTGCAGTAAGTAATAGTAAGTTGCCCGACATTCACATCCTCATAATTCACGTTATATCAAAATAATTTTTTTTTCTTGCAATAGTTTTTAAATTTAATTTATTTCTTTGGTTTTCACAGCATGTAAACGTTGAAATTATTTACGTCAATTGTTAGGTATAGTTGCCATAGGTTTTTGTAAAATTTTATTGATATTTAATAAACATTAGTCAATTTGTCAACATGACAGACACCATTAACGAAAAAAAGTTTTATTTCACTAACGAAATAAAAATTTTATTTGATAGTTACAATAAAATATAAATGCCCGTTGACTAACAAGACTCCATAGTTGAAGCAATACTCATACTCATAGTTGCGTAGGTAATAAAACAATAGTCACTGAAACACAAATTATAATATTTATTCGAACGTAATTAACTAAACAAATAGAAAAAAAAGGAACAAAAAAAGAGAATATTCGTATTAAAATTTTAAACATCTTTAGTGAATGTAATTGAATCGTTCATTACAAAACCAAATAATTCAATGTTTTTTCAAATTTGAGTTTTTACTTTGAGCCGCTTTGGGTTTTAATTTTGAACCGCATCTACGGGCTTATTTACATCTTCTGTGTATAAACCTTCCAATTTCCATAACACCATATTATTATTGAAAAAATTAATGTGTCCGAAACTTGTGTGGTTTTTACACAGAAGATGTAAATAATTCTGTAGATGCGGTTCAAAATTAAAACTTAAATTTGAAAAAAATGACTTATGTTGTTTTTGAAATGAACAATATTCATAAATAATGTTCAAACATTTTTATTAAAACATGTTGTTGACTTGTGGCACCTAGAGTTACAAAGTACGTTACTGTTTTTAAAGGCACATTTTTTTGTTTTGCATTGTATTTTGGATTGGCTTCAGAAACACTTCTTAAATCCTTGACCTCCAAATAAGGATAATTTTCCCGCAATCTCACGCAGACTTAGGTTAGTCTGTGGAACTGTTTCGGTAAATGTTGTAGTAGCTATTTGAAGAGCGTTTCTAGGTAGCCAATCCTTTCTAATCCCTACTGAGGTACCAATTTGGTATAAATTATTTTTTATATCTAATACAATCCCTATATTGTTATTTCCATCTAATGGGCCTCTATCTACCTTAGGTACATACACCAAAACTGTGGAATCCACTAACACGTCTCTAAATTTCTTCAAAGAAACTTCTTTCATTTTTTCAGGTGATATTTTCAGGTGTTTTGCAGCATTTTCCCTTTGAACTTTGATGCTCTCTTATTTTTGGCACAAATAGCATAGAATTTTCGATCCATATCCTTCTTCTCCTACTCTATTCCCACGTATTGCGTGCATCGGATTTTTACAAATGTCACATGAATAGGCTCCAGTATATCCCATTTCACAAACAACACAACATGCTTTATTGTCACTGACAGCTGATTTCCTTTCAGATGCAAGTAACACTACAGATGTTTCAACTGTTGAAGCAGAAGTTGAAGTAGAGTTATTAACTGGTTCGAGTTGTCTTGTTGTCGATAAAGAAATTGATTCAGTTTCTGGTAGATCGTGTGACATTGAAATAATATTGTTGGTTAATTTAACTATTGATAGGTCATTTGAAATTGAGTCATTGTAATTAATTAACTCAGATGCTGGTAGATCTTTTGAAGTTGAAGCTGCGTTTTTGTTCTCTAAGGCAGCTGCTGGTAAGTCTTCTGGTGTTAAAATAATGTCATGGTCCTGCGGATTAAGAAGTAGATCCATATCCTCTTAAGTAACAAGTTTTTCAAGCAACTCTTTTGAAATATGACTAGATTATAGTCCTGTTTTTGGTTCTGTTCCAAATAAAGCTTGGTAAGGTGATCGTTTAATGGTCCGATGAAAAGGGGAATTCTTCTAAAATTGAACAAAGTATAGCCCATTTTTGTGTGTTATTGTCAACTAGCCAAGCACGTAACATAGTTTCAATATATTGATTTGATCGCTCAACAGATCCTTGACTAGCTGGATGTCTAGGCCTAGCATTTACAATTTTGCACGTTGGCCACAAACTTGTTAATTCTTGTATGACAGCAGCCGTAAACTCAAGGCCGTTATCGCATTGTAGTATATGAGCACAACCTACTTCCAAAAATATTTTTAATAGCTCCATTGCTTCTTCAGCAGCTCTTTTTGTAGTCAACGGTCGAAGAAAGTTAAATTTCGTCGCGTGGTCTTGATAGTTTAATAACCATTTGTAGTTTCTATCTGGGGTCGACTGCAAGCCAACTAAGTCGACTTGGCGACGATGATTGAAGTCGCTAGATACAATTGGACAAACGATTCCTTTTCTTGGATTTTGTTTTTAGACTGACATACCGTGCACAGTTTTATAAATTCCAGTAAAACGGAAGTAGGTATTAGGTATTTCGGTTTTAAACTGTACAGCATTTTATCTCTTCCCCCGTGACCAGTTGACTGATGGTTTTCCCGGAGTATGTGGTAAAAATTTTCCATTGGCAGTATTTTCACAACCGCATCGGAGTCAGACTTTCTCTTCAAAATCAAAGATTTTTTAGTACCTACTTCATAACATCGTATTTTCTTCCATAATAGTACTGTTTATGTGTATGTTGCAGTTTAATTAGTGGTGCTATTTTAAATTGTTCAACGACTGTGGTAGCTTCTTCTATTCTTTCACGAGTCCACAAAGGTTTTCTGTAGCATGCCGTTTGTTCAAAAACGACTTGATAGTTTCATTAAACTGTTCTTCAGATACAACATTTGAATTTAATTCGATCAGTGTTTTTTTTTTCTATATCTGAACCCATTTTTCTACGGTAGGTACTTGATAAATCTCGAAATATAGAAAACAATAATAAAAATATAACCTTCCTCGCGTGATGTTTGGGCGCTACTTATATGACGGCACGGTCGCCGGATGCGAGCGGTGAGATAAATGGGAGTGGTAACAAGCGAACCGTAGAGCCGTACGCGTCCTGACTTACTTTATTTCATCATTTCACTAAAATAGTTCAGGGATTTGATCAAATCACTAACTTTATTTAGGAAAATGACTCACAGAATTTTTATTTTAACATCTTCCGTGATTTGATCAACTCCCTTAGGGATTTGATCAAATCTCTAATTTTATCATTTCCCTGCGACATATACATATAGTTGAATCTATAAGATAGGTCGAGAAAATATAGGGTAAAGAAATGAACTAAACCAAAAAATTGTACAGAAAAAACAAGAAAGAAGGAAAGAAAAATAAAACAAAGTATTTAGTTGAAACTGAAGCAAATTTCCCACTAAAAAATTCGTCTTGAAATAATAACATTTTTCGATTAGAAAGTCTTTGATAATTTTTCCAAATGAGTACAAATTTTTGCTTTATTGATGAAATTGGGCAAATTATTATAAATTTTTATTCCAAATCTGTTTGGTGCTCTACTACACATGGAGCGACTCTTAGGCAACCGGTAGTTTATCCGGCATTCCTTGTATTTATTTTGTGTATATTGAGCATATTATTAAATCGTGATTTAATTTTGTACATATGAAACGCCAGTTCTCTTAGATATATACAGGACACTGTCAGTTTTTTATAGTTTTTAAAATGGGGCCTGCATGATTGAGTAATCCTAATGGTTGCAAGGAACCATATAGCCCTCTTCTGTGCTATGAGTCCCCGTTGTAACTTCATCGTGTGTCCCCAGAATAGAATACCGTATGTGAGCGCTGATTCAATTTCAACATAATATACAGGGTTATGATAAAGTAATGCACAAGATTCATAAAACGAACTATGTTCATTTTTGAAAAAAAAAATGCAAAAAACACGTCAGTTTATTTTATTCCGCGTCTTTTAACATAAGTCAAAATAATTAAACGTCAAATTTGTCAAAGTTATGACGTCATCAATATTTTTTTTTAATAGGAAGCTGTTTTTTTACATTTTTTGATAAAACTTGTTTGTCTGCATTATAAAAAAATAATTGAAGTATGACCCCTACTTCAATTATTTTTTTATAATTGGAAAAAAGTAGAAAATTAATAAAAAACGAAATAAACTTAATTTTAGTAATAACTTTTAAATTAACTAAACAGTTCATTAAACCAAAATTATTTCCTACACAAATTGTTCAAACTGTGTCCCGTTCAATATCTGACACAGGCCAAGACGATGGTAGACCTGATTTACAGAGTTTTCGATCATTTGCGGAATTATACGAGTCATTTCATGTCTAATTCGTTCCATTAAGTCTTCTAAATTGTCTGGTCGGTTAACGTAGACCCGACTTTTTAAATGTCCCTACAGAAAAAAATCAAGGGGGGTAAGATCAGGTGACCTAGGTGGCCACTCCCTTGGTCCACGTTTTCCAATCCACTTTCTTTCAAACTGGTTATCCAGAAACCTTCGAACATTAAGACCATAATGTGGTGGTGCACCAACGTGTTGGAACCAAATACTGGAATCCAGGTAATCCCTATTATTTGGATCCGGAAATGCCGCAATTAGGTCCGGAAGCACTGCCATACGAAACTGTATGTATCACTCAGCTTTTAACTTCCCGCGAAAGAAATAAGGACCATTAAATCTTCCCCTGACGATTCCTACCCAAACATTATTTTTTGGGGGGCGCTGGGTGTGTTTTGTTTGAATCCAATGGGAATTTTCCTGAGGAAAATAGCGACAATTGTGTCGATTTACTGTACCACTTGAATAAAACGTTGCCTCGTTTCTGAAAATACAACACTATTAAGTAGATTTAAATTTTCCGGATCCTCTTCCGGATCCTTGTCCGGATCATCTTCTGAGAATTCATGAACAAGTTGAACTTTGTATGGGTGCAGTTTTTCTCTTTTAAAAACTTTACTACAAACGACTGACTAACATTTTCTTGTAAGGCAATTTCCGTTGTAGTTGCGTAAGGGTTGTCTTCTAATGACAGCAAAATATCTAACTTTGCATCGTCGCTTATTTCTGGTCTTCCATATTTTGGAGCATTCCTCATGCTTCCCGTTTTATTAAATTTTGCAACAATTCTGCTTACTGTGCTTCTTGCAATTGTAGGTCTTTCAAAATGTGTTTCGTTTAATAAAGCGCATGCTTCTTCATGACTTCGAAGTCTATCGCCGTAACCTACTATCATTAGAATTTCTATCCTTTCTCTTTCGGTTAAAGGAGTCATCATAATTAAATTGGTATGACGCTAATTGTAAGACTGACACTGACAAACAGTTGTTTTATTAAAACAATTGATAAAAACAGATGTTCTTACTAATATTTAGTTTTTTTTTTCATAAATTCAAAATCAAGTTTATTTTGTTTGTTATTAATTCTCTCAGTTTTTTCTTATATGACCCCTACTTCAATTATTTTTTTATAATGCAGAAAAAACAAGCTTTATCAAAAATGTAAAAAAAACTAGCTTCCTATTTAAAAAAAATTTAATGACGTTATAATTTTGACAAATTTGATGTTATATTTTTTTGACTTATGTTAAAAGACGCGGTATAAAATAAACTGTTTAACGTGTTTTTACATTTTTTTCAAAAATGAACATATTGCGTTTTATGAATTTTGTGCATTACTTTATCATAACCCTGTATATTCAACAGCATTGAATTGTCTATAATCTTCCGAAGGTTCTTTAATATATAAATTTTAGTATTTATTTTATGTATGATGGCATCTGCTGTTTTCTTCCTTTGAAGATTCTCCTCTAGTGAAATTCCTACAAATTTTATACTGATATGTAGTATGCTGTTATACAATTGTAAATTCTATTCTTCGTCGTGTCTTCTTCTTCTATTAGTTTTATAGTATATATGTTTTTTCAATATTTAGGTGTAGCTTATTAGCAGCAAACCATATCTTCATTTTTTCTAGTACTACTAGACATTCATGCAAAATCTTCTATAGTATTTCCGGAAACATTGAAAATAGGATGGGAGCTACCTTTGTTCCTTGTGGAACACATAAACATGTCTCTATTGAAGGTGGAGTATTATCCCCAATCCTTACATATTGATTTCGGTTGAGTAGGTAGGATTTGAACGATTCACTGGTTTTCCCTCTGAATCGGCATGTAACAAGTTTCTCAATCAGATTTATATGGGGCACACAGTCGAAGGCCTTCGACAAATCACAGAAAATGCCTATTGGACATTTCCCATCTTCCACCTAATTTATGATCATATTGTAACATTGGTTTATGGCGGTCGTGGTTGATCTTAACTTACAGAAGCCATATTTTTGCACTGGAATTATGTTTTATTTTCTATTTATTTTCTTATTTTCTATCGAATGATTCGCCATTCCATGCAGTATTCAATAATTTTTGATAGCAGTGACACCATGGTTACTGGCCTGTAGCTAGCTTTCTGTTCTGTTACCGTTCTGTTTGTTACCGTACTGTTCTGTTTTTTGTGTAAGGGATAATGTTAGATGTTTTTGAAAATTCAACTTAATCTTGGAGATGGAGATGGGAATCACTAACCTAGTCTAGGAGATGGAGATGGGAATCACTAACCTAATCTTGGAGATGGGAGCACTGCCAGGTCATCGGCAAATGCGATCCACGCCATCGGGCATATCCTAGTTCCTACCTAGTTCCAAAGATGGGTGCCCAGTACAGAGCCTTGGCGTACACCACATGTCCCTGGTATTGCAACGCCGTCTTCTAACTCTAGCTTTCTGACAGGCTAGTAGCTTCCTATATTCTTTCTCAGGTAAGTTAAGAGGTTTCTTGCTATGACCAACTTAACTTAATCTAATCTAACCAAACCGAAAATTCAAGACGAAGAAGACTAGTCTAACGTCTGTGTAAAAATATGTAGATATATACTGTCATTTTTTATGTTAGCATGCTTAATATTGTTTGCTATCTTTTCTGGAGCACTTTTGAAGAATATATTAATTCTTTTTGCTATTTCTTCCAAATTGGTTATGGTTCCATTTTGCTCTTTGCTTTTTTATGATTCCGTTGTCTTCGGATTTGTTAGATATATCAATAATTATTTGCCATCACGCTCTCTGTTTACTTGTGTTTTTATTTATTTTATCATTATTTCCGTTTTGTTTCATCTACGAGTATCCTATGTTTGTTGATGTCCGTTTAATATTGTTGTATTAGTACAGAAAAATGTTTCTGTAGAATATACAAATCTTTTAATTTTCTGCTGGAAGTTCTTACTTTGCCAGTTGCCTGGGTTTTAGTGGAGGGTGTTATCTTGCTTAGAGGAAAATATTAAAAAATACAGGCAGTCAGGCGCTGCCGACTGAAGTGAAAACTGAAAAAAAACAGCTTTAAAACTGGTTTTGAAGATTTTTAAATATGTTAATTAATCAAATTTGGTACATAGTTTGTTAGTATTGTTCTATGTAATTCTGGAACATAACTCACTTCTGAAGGAGAATGAATGTTAATGTCATCATCATAATATGAATTTGAATCCGGAATGTTTGGTTGATTTTGTGTTGATAGGTCAGCAAAATGAATTGGTAGGATATATGGCACATTTCTTGTTGATGGGTCTGCAATTTGTGAGTTATGGAAATTTTGACTTTTAGAAACATGCCTTATAACTGCTTTTGAAGATTTATCTGTATGTAAATTAATTTTTGTTTGGAATATTCTTTACGACGTTTAATTTTTTCCTCTTTCTCAGCTGTGATTGTTCGATGTTTAGAAATTTCTGAATTAACTATTGCAAGAGTTTTTTTCTTATTCTTATCTCTATATCCCTGACTATCAATTTTATTTTGGAGTTTCTTTCCTTTGGAGAGCACACGAGTACATTCGGTTGCCTAAAACTTTGATTGGTCTGATTCGTGATTTTTCATGAATTCTTCGATACAAACCAGTAATCTGAAAATTCTAATAGTCCGGCACTAGTATATCTACTAGTACATCCGTCAAAAGTACTTACTCTTGTACTGCACACTAATTCTACGGGTTAATATTTCTTTAGAAACGCTACGTTCTGTCAACACTGCCAAAAAATGTGATTATTAAGTTTGACGTTCAGAGCCAACTTTAAACATGTGCGCACAGATGTGTTCTTTTGAACACATCTTTGAGTAATAAATTTTTCTATAGAACGCAGCTATTGATGACGATGACGCAAATCTATGAGTTTACCCTCTACCCAAATGTCATTCAGCGCGGATATAGGAGTTTTCACTTCAAAAATGAAACTGTAAAGTTTTTGTAAATTCTGAGGCCTTTTCATTTGCAATCTCTAGTGGCACAACAGCTTTCCCACAATTCATCCATGTGACTCATTTGGAACCTTTAATCGTTCTTTGTACAAATATTTCTTCTGAGCTTCACTTCTTGAGTATAACCTGAGAATAATAATTTGATTATTTGTGATGCCAGCATCATCTAAGCATGTTGTATCCTTTACAGTAATGTCTGATAGGTAGTTTGGCAATGCGATGTGAGATGTTAGCAATAGTACTTTGTGATTTGGTCGTAGTTCTTGTATATTCTTTTATTTGTCCTATTAATCCATATGGCCGCCTTATAGTCTCCTTAGTCGTCTATGTGAATTTGAGTGACAAAATCCTCGCTCAACCATGTCTCTGCCATGCACACAATTATTGGTTTGTACTCGGACTGCATCAAATCCACACTTTTGAAATTGAGAAAAATCACCACATTAAAGGGCTTTACACCTTCTGACATTGAAAGATTGTCCACTATATTAACATTATATGATCCCATTATAGGTTTTATTATGCCTTCTGCAAATCCCCCCTTAGAAAATAACGCTTGATGTGGGTATATTTTGGCCAAATTTCAGGTGAATTAAACATATTTAGAAGTTCGAGGTAAAGCTAGCCTACTTCAGTATACGTTTAACGCTTAACCCGCACGGACGCATACATCTCTTGAGCATGGCAAAAATTAGTTCGCCCACTCCGGTTTTTTTCAGAAACAACCCCCAACATCAACGCGTACTCTCCAAGAAAACAAATCAACACATATTTCCATCCCCGAAAACCTCAAATACAACATCAAATACTGAAAAATAAGATTTATTTTTAAAATCTTTTTATATTAATTGTGACTCTTTCTTTCCATTTTGATTCACCAAGTTGTAATTTGTCAATCATACGTAAAAAAGTGATTTGTCAAAAATCAACTCTAGCAGTGTTTTCCTAGATGAGGGACGCGTACCCCTAGTAGCACGCGTACTTCTAGGAGCACGCGTAGCTCTAGGAGCACGCAAGGGATTTGAATGGGGTACGAGAAAATTAAAAATAATGTGTTTCTTGTGTGTATAGTAAAACAAATAAGAAAAAAGAATAATTACACATAAAATAATATGTAGAAAATATTATTTTTTCAAAAATATTTGAATCAATGAACGGTTGTCAAAATACTCCCTCCGTTACAAAATAACTGCCCAATTTTAGTTTTTTATTGTTTACTTACATAATTAAAACCCTAGAAGGGTACTGTGAGTAATTTTTACACATATAAGGTATATTTTTAGTTGTATCTCGGCCGATTGGCAACCCTGACCTATGAACTGCTAGAAGTGCTTCCCCCACTTAGTGATCAGGACACCTGCCGAAGTGTTTGTCTGTGTGTAGTGAGTTATGGTGACCACATCAATTATTGTGAACTCATCTTCAGCTGTATTGTTGGTGAGTAATTTTTACGCATAAATACCTATTAGGTTTATTTTATATAAATTTTATAAATTTTTTGTACTTTTTCCTACTAACTTATTTTTATTTTTCTGCCTTTTTACAACTGAAAAATATGGGTGAGAGAAAGCTTCAAACCGAGAAATTCTGAAGGAACTTTCTGATTTAGATTCAGAAGTGGAAGACAATCTTGAATTGGAACTTTCTGACTGTGATCCTGATTTTTCTGTCGGCGATGATGATACAGAATGGCTGCCAGAAAACGAATTACCAGTTTCTGACGAAATAACCCAGGACTAGATAATACAAAAAATAGAGTAATCTGAAATTACCAGTGTGGAACCAAATGAAATACCAGGGTGTAGCCATGGTGGTATAAAACGAAAAAAAAACTAACCGTCAGCAAACTTACGAAGAAGAAAAAACCTCAAAAGAACTAGATAAGGTAATGATGTTTTAGTAGGTGAAGATAAAATATTTATTTGAACTAAAGAGTCTACTGTTGTTGCTGAAAAACCGCTTCAAAAAACATTATACATATTAAACCAGGTCTAACAACAAACGTTTCAAATTCGTTGCGTCCTCGGAGCTGCTTCAAATACTTTTTTACTCAAGATATATTAGAAGAGATTTTGATCTGTAAAAATAAAGAAATGAATATTCAGAGAGATAATTAGGCTGACAAATCTGACGCGGCATTGTCAAAACTGGAAATTGAAGAATTGGAAGCATTTCTTGGATTACTAGTGTTGTCCGCTGCATTAAAAGACACTTCGCAATAAATATCATGTTTGACACATCGTACTTTGGAGAACGGTACAAAGCAACCATGGCTGAAAGAAGATTCAAATTTATTTTAAATTGCCTAAGATTTGATGACAAAGAAACCCGAAATTTCTCGACGAGAAGTAACCAAATTAGCTCCGATCTCTTCTATTTGGGAAACACTTTTAAAAAATTATAGAGCTAATAAATTATACAAGCCGGGAAGCTGCATAACCATTGACGAACAGCTTGTTGGGTTTCGAGGGAGGTGTCCATTCAGGATGTACATTCCCTCTAAACCCAACAAGTATGGAATTAAAATTGTCATGTCATGTGATAGGTACAAAGTAAATGTTGGATGCCAAAGTTTACTGTGGAAAAGGATGCGTGCGGTCTAATATACCCGCTGGTGAATTTTATGTTGTTGAACTTTTAAAAAATGTAAAGGGTAGTAATCGTAATGTGACCATAGACAATTGGCTTACCAGGGTGCCTCTTGTTCAGCGTCTCCTAAAGGAATACAAAATAACTACTGTCGGAACAATAAAAAAAAATAAGCCTTAGTTACCAACTGAAGTTACTGATATAAAATTTCAAAACCGTGCGCATCTACTTCACTATTTATTTTTCATGAGGATTTGACAATAGTTTCGTGCAAGCCAAATAATAAAAACATGTTGTAGTCGCGTCTAGCATGCATAGTACTGTTAATATTCATGAGACCAGAAATAAACCGGAAATTATTCACGTGTATAACAAAACAAAAGGAAGGGTGGATAGTTTTGATCAAATGTGTAGTAATATGAACCATGGGAGAAAAATGTAAAGATGGTCACTAGCCTCTAACATAATGAACATTGCAACAATAAAAGCTTATATAATTTATATACATAACTTCTTCAGAGTTGGGCAAAAACCTCAATCAAGAATGAATTTCATGCTGTCCCTGCATAAAGAGTTGACAAAACCATTTCAAAGAAAACGGCTACAAAATCCAAATATTAATCTCGCATTGAAGCAATCCATTTCAAAAATCGCTGGCGCACCCGAAGAAGAAAATATAGTGGAGATCAGCAGGGACCCAGAAAATATTGCAAATTTTGTAATTATTCAAAAAGAAGATTTACGACCACTTACTGCAAATGTGGCATAACAATCTGCCGTGAACATGCAGTAAAAAGATGCCGTAATTCTGTTTGAAAACTAAAAGAGTTTAATAATTTAATTACATTTTTTTTAATTACATATTTTGCATTTTACATTTTTTTTACGAATTATTCTTTAATTTACTATATAGTATATATTTCTTTTTAGTTAACTGTCAAAATAAAGAAAATAAAGTACTTAATTAAGTAAATTATTGTCTTTTATTTGACAAAATTAACTAGTGAGTAAAATTTACGCATATGTACCTATAAGCACCCAAGAGCTAGCAGTACCCTTCTAGGGTTAAATTAAATGAATCTGTAGTTATTTATTTAAATGATTCAAAGTAGGCTTGGTGCCCCAATCTCTATCCCAGAGCTTATTGTTGCCGTAGAAGAAGATTGACTTAATATTCCCAAGAAACAATAGCGAACTTGATTATATCTATGCCTAATCGTATGAGAGATGTTATTAGAGCAAGAGAGGGTCATACCTATTATTAAAAATTAAGTGTTAAGTTAGATAATTGTGATTTAAATTACCATATTTCTTTTAGTAATAATTTGTTTCGTGAGTTAATTTCACTATGTTAAACACAAGAAACCGAAATATATTTTTATAAATTTAAACTAATATTAAATTATCTTTCAAACGTATTTATTTTTTCATCCCATAGTTTATAAAAAAAATAGTGAGTCAAAAGTTAACAGTGGGTCGATTTCGTATGCATGCATGTTTAGTTACTGCCGTTTAGAAGAGGAAACAAACTAAAGAATCTGAATCATTTTCTGAATCGTACAATACAACTCATCTAGAGGGCGTCTTTTAACAAAATGAGTGAGTACTAAATATGGAGAAAAAGAGGATTTTATGTAAAAATTTAATTAAGTTTATTTGTTTAAATAATATTATTATTTATTTTATCACTTTCATATTTACTAGCTGTATTAGATTGGTTGTGTAGTTCCATTTAATATACTATCTTTTATTTATCAGATTTAAAGAATTATAGTAATATAACATTATTAACCAAATAAAGATATTATTTATTTACTACGAAATAACAAAAAATGCATAAAATGCAATATGAACAAACTTTGAATGTAAACAGGAGTTCTAATGGGCCAAGAAACATCTTAAAACTCTAGAGTTAAAAGAAGGTAATCATTGTATTTACTGTCTTAAAGAAGAGGAAACAAAGTAATGAATCTCAACCATGTACTGTATTGTACAGCCCAGCTAGTTGGAGACTTTTAAAACAATGATAGAGTGTACCAAATATTAAGAAAAAAACAAAAAGTCGATATGTTTTAAAAATATTAATATTTATTTTTTATTACTCATGCGCGAAAAGTACTTCTTGACGCATGTTTTTTAATACGAGAAATGCCACTTCTTGTATTTCCACATAACCTGGATAACGCACGAAAATATTCAATATCGCAAGGCTACATTAAAAAAGAACAAATAAATAAATAAAATAAACACAATCAAGACCTCAATATTAAAAAAGTGACGTGCAAGGGTTAGAAATATTTCAGTACAAAATAATTATTTACAAATTTCATTACAAAAACATTATGGAAAACGTTTTAAAATGAGTGTAAATTCTATGGTGATACCAGATACTACTGAGGTAAGTTCTTATGACGAAGCCACATTACCGGAGACAATTGAAAAAGCAAATTCTACTTTTTTTATTTTTATTTCATTTTTTTGTAAAACTTGTTTCAAACTTGTAACATACATCCCATCGCATGAGTAATAAAAAATATTGTTTGTAACACGGGCGGTATTGTCAATTGAACTCTCAAACGAAATTGCGCACTCGCGTCAAATTGACAACTAACCGCCCTAGTTACAAAATATACTATTATCAGTTTTATATTGACCCGCTCTAGTATATTGATTGTGTTGTTCCATTTAATATATTATCTTTTAATTATCGGATTTAATCCATGATAGTAACAATATATCAAATTAATATAATATTCATTATTAATAATTATAAGATAATACATTTAAACTACTATTTATTATTACGTTTTCTAAAACAATTTCTACTGAATTTTCAAAATAAAACAAATCGGAGTTGCTTCTAGATACGTAAAACGAGGATTTAATGAGACGAGAGTTTAATAAAACGGGAATTTAAAAGTTTTGTAAAACGTATTATTTTACTATATTACAAACGTAAATTTACACAGCCGTTACATATCAAACATTTTCTTAATAATGATGGATCAATCCAGAGGAATAGGAAAATGGGTGAGCAGCGTAGGTGGAAGCTACAAATGGGGAATGGGCATAGTTGGAAGCCACAAGTGGAGTATGAGAATAGGTCGATACTACTGGGGAAGCTACAGCGGAATAGGAAAGTGGAGCGGAGGCTAGAATTCCACGACGTTTACGGTAATGGAGACCATGCACGTTGCGTACAGCAGCATCAGCATGAGCGGCAAAGTGGTTCAGTTTAGCGGCAACTACTTCTGGGGTTTCGAGTGGAGTTCCGTTAATGTTTGTGGGGAGAACAGCGGTGGTTGGGTAGGCGGCTACTCCATGAGCAGCTATTCCATGAGCGGAGATCAATGGGGTAGCGTGTGCTACTCCATGAGTAGCTACTAATGGGGCACCGTGAGCGGAATAGGCAGATACAAGCGGAGCGGAATGGGCGGCATAAGCGGAAACAACTGGGGCATGAGCCACTACTCCGTAGTATAAGTCGCCGTTGCGAGCGAGAGCATCAACTTTGTGGACTGCATGGGCAGCTCTGGCGATTTGAACATCAGCAGTATCAACTGGAACTCCATTAGCTCCAATGACTGGAAGGTGCTGCGCTCCATATACTACTGGATGCACGTAACCGGCAGAGGCGGCAGCCAAGGCACAAGCGAAGACAACCTGAAATAAATACATAAAATTATAAATTTCATTAAATATTAATTAATAAAATCATAAATTATATTAACGATTTTGGGTAATTATTAAACACGTAATGGATTGAAGCTTACAAAGAATTTCATGTTTGGTATGTATTTAACCTCCTTCGGTAGGACTGTTAAGACTGTGCTGATTTAAGAAATAAGAGTTATTTATATACTAATTTTGCGCAGGAAACAGAAGCAAGCAAGGTCCCTTTCACTAAGACGTATTGATAAAAATTTCATGGCTAAATTTCGTTGTTTTTAGGTACAATAAAGATCCTGTACCTCCTAATATATGCATAAAATGATATTTTCTAAAACTAATTTAAACTTTATTCATATTTACATAACCAATATTTCAAAGAAATCATAGTTTCAAACTATCGTAAACGAATTAAAAAAATCTTAAACAAAATGATATATTTATGATATTTTATATAGATGTGAATTTAGCTTTGATTTTTTGATGAATGAATAATATATCCAGCCAGTATTTTTGCTAATATTGTAGTAATATATCTCGTAAAGTTATAACACCCTTTTCAAACATATAAACTGTTTACAAAAAGGAAATGTTCATGAATTTTTTTACAATACTAGCTGATAGCTAATACTAGCAAAAAAATCGAACTGATAAATGAAACAACGCTAAAATATTTCATCTCCATTCGACCGGTTTTTCGAGTCTATAAATTATATTTATAGCCTTATATTAAAATTAGTAATATTAATTAACAATATTAAATTGTTGTCGGGAGCTATGAATTATTATTTAAGAAAACAATTTGAGCTATATTCATATTTATTTCCTGTAATTTGAACAAGTTTCCATTTTATTTAATAAACACAATATAAGGTATATTATCTATATTAGGATAAGTTGCGCCAGTGTGTTAATTAAAGCGGAAGCTTTTATTAAAATTCGAAGTCGAGTCGAGTTATTTAGATATTAATTGATACAAAAGTAGTAAAATGGTAGTAGAATTATTAAAATAGTCAATATAAAAGATAAAAAAATAGATGTTTTTAAGTTTCAAATTTATTGTATAAATGCAATATATGTTGCACCAGGTAAGGTGAAAAGTATTATGGTGAAACATATGTAGTATTTATGCAATAATTTTGAAACTTACAAACAATTAATGTTTTTATCTTTAATATTGAAATGCAGAATCTACAAGTAACTCCACAATCAATCAATTAATAATTACTAGTAGTAGTATATTTCATAAATTCGTTATTTACTTGTGTCAGATAATACAATATTTTTCAATAGGAAAATAACCCACATTACAAATAATCTCGGGAATTTGCGTATTAACGTATTCAGTCCAATTCCGGGATCGTGTAATTTCTTTTATAGTTTGTATTGAGTTTGACCTTATTCTCTATGTATAACAAATAAGATAATATCCCGGATGCTAATATATTTTTTAGTTTGGTAGAGGAGTGATGACGTTGGTTGCAAGTTTGTTTAAATATGTTAGGATATATTAGTCTAAACATAAATATATATTCAAATAGAAAAATGTAGGTATTACATACATATTAAAGGGCTTATCTCTATCAATGTAAATCACTATTTATTAAAAAATACGTGTTTTCAATCATTTATTTTAGAATGGAACATACGCCTATTGAAATTCGTTTGAAAATTATCTTCATAAACATTAAGAAATAGTTTATTGAAGAGAAATCGTGAATCTTTTTATTTTTCTCGATAAAGATTATCTAGATCTTCAGGTCTTGAAAAATTGAGTTTTATAACCTCCCTTTAATCAGGTCCAAGAGGCTAAAAAAAATGTTATCCTTCGCAATTGAAAATTATTCTCATTGAATCTTGCACATATCATATAATTGTGCTAGAGCACATAATTGTGAGCATGTCTTTGTGGTGCATGCGGACGTTCTCAAATGTCTCCCGTCAGATACAAAATGTGATTTGCAGTTAATCTGTAAATGTGGGGTGTGATGGTACTTCCGTGCAGATTACCTTGAAACAAAAATTTTACTTCGATGATCGAACTATAACTGATGCTAACATATTCGTCACTTCCCTGGTACCTTTGCAGCTTGGTTTGCAAATGCAATTACTAGCAATAGAACAGTTTTCTGGAAAAATTAACGGCCTCTATCTACAAGATTTTGTAGGCCGATAAAATTACAATTTTTACCTGTTGATCATATCATAGATCAAGAAAACAATTTCCAGGCGTTTCAAACTATTTTTAACAGCAAAAAAATCAACATTTCCTAGAAAATCATACTTACAATGATCGACTCAAAAGTTTGTAATGCGTTAACACATACAACTTCTGCTCAACCTCGTTTTATATGTAAATGTAGTTCCAAGCAGTTTAATAATATTTATCTAATGTTACAAACATAAATAGTGTGAGAATATTTAGAATTTGACATTTAGTCATTAAATGCAAAAAATGTTTTTCGTAATCCGCAACCCCTAAATAATATTTTTTTTCAATTTTGCCTTATAAAGTCTTGTTACATTCCTTGGATACGGTTCAATAAAATGGTTATTTTTTTTTTAAATTTCACTAGCGAAATCAAAATTTCCATGGCAACGCATCAAAACAACTCACTTACGTACTCCGTAAATATAACCCTAAATATTAACTTGTTCTTTTTTGATCGGTAATCACAAAACTTATTATACATTTTTTGGTATAAATCTCTTGATTTCTCTGGGAGTAATATTTCCGCAATTGCGTCACCATCTGACAATAGTTCTTCGGATGTAACGATTTATGATTAATATAATACAAATGAATGAAACGCAATACTCTAAACAAAATTTTGACGTAAGACTTAAGAAGGTATACAAGGAGGGCCATATTCTACTCTATTGTTTTCAAAGGATATCCTAGTCAATATAATAGTTACTATAGTTCAGGGATCACTAATTAGTTACTTCAGGGGTCCGGTTTTTAAAATAAAATTACCATCGAAACAGAATCATCGAACAGAAGTAACAAGAATTTTTTTTACATATCAAAGTGAAAAATGGGATTTTTTTAACTAAACGTCTGAAGTTTTGAGGAAAGTTGGTGCAAGCTATTGTCATTAAATCCTGGAGATGTTCATCAGTAAGTCGAGATCGAAATTTATTTTTAATTCATGTTTTAAGTTCATCTTCCAAAATGCTGCTTCACAATATATGTTGACCCAAACATATTAAGAAGTTTTAAGGATAATTTTTTTAATTCTGGATATTTATTACCACACACAAATTTTATCCAGAACTTTTCACAAGGAACTTCCGTATGTTTGTGTTTTAATAGTGTGTATTCATGGAAATCGGTTTTCGGTTAATTGCGGTTTCGTTGCTCCATTCGCCATCAGGATGCTGAAAGTAATTGTTGCTCAGGATTCCGACGATATTCCCAATTTCCTTGAAATCTGCGAATCTGTTTTCAAATTCCGATTTAAGATCGTCGGTTCGATCTGTTCGATCGTCATTAATGAACGTCTTGTATTGACCGACCTCAATTTTGTTGTCACTGCTGATTATTTTATTTAAATTAGGGATGGCATTCATTACCAAGGTCATTATAGAAAACATTGTTAGAAAAAAAATTGTTAGAAAACATCGAGTTTTCGCGAAAATCATTTTACTTCTGACATGAGCTCCCATATAAGTTTTCCTTTGCCTTGGAGTTTAAGGTTTAAATCAATAATATGTTTAAAAATATCCGGTAAGAATGCAGAAGCTACATTTTCTTTCTTGCTTAGAAAACTTTGGTAGGCATTTGCTGAAATCTGATCACTGTTGAAATCAAATGTCTTCAAATGTTCTAAAATGCTAAACAATCTTTATAAAACGCAGCCTTTGCTTAAACCATTGCTTAAAACTTAACCATCTCACATTATTATGCAACAGTAGATCGTCATATTTTTCATCAACTTCTTCAAGAAATTATTTCAATTCAAGATGTTTCAGTGATGATTTTTCACGAAAAAATTTAATATTTTACTCACTTCTTGCATAATATTCTCAAAACTATTATTAAGTTTGCAGCAAAACACAGTTTGGTGTATAATACATTGGTAGGAAATCATATTTTCATTACATTTTGCATTAGTTCTCATTAGGTGAACTTGTCATTTTTTAATCCCAATCATTGCTGGCGCACCGTCAGTAGTTACTGTTAAAATCATCTTTATCGAAATAATCCATCAACGTTGTTCATGTCTTCTCCTCAGGTTCTTCCTAGTAACGGCAAAACAGCCAACATCTCAACAAAAGTTTCTCTCATTTGGTCCAGGAAGCGTACAAAAATAACCAGTTGTGCCTTATCAATCACGTCGCATTATTCATCATATTCATTCATTCATACAGCTAAGGCGTAACACTTGGCATTATTTAACTGCCGCGGTGGCGTGAAGCGTGGTGCTGGTGCCCCACCGCGACGACTGACGATTCGTACTCCGTGAACTGGGTCTCTCTCTCTATCTCGCACGTTACTTCGCTCGTCCGTTGTCGAATGACAAGGCGCGGGAGTCATAGACGGCCGCAAAGACAAAGCACGGGATACATTTTATTAATTTACGTACTCAGTAATACAAGTTACTGTTTACTTATGGTCCGCCCAAAATAGGTCGGCGGTCCGGATCCGAATCGCGGTCCGCTATTTGGTGACCCCTGCTATAGTCGGTATAATCGCTTTTCCACCTCAGGCGCCACTGTGGTACGTGGCGTCAATAATGTAATAAATTATATAAAATATACCTAGTTCAAAATTCTATATGTTTTTTTTTTGACTAAATCATTAGTATTTGTGTAGTAAATATTTTTATAAACTGCAACTCAAAGTATATTTGATAAATTGGATGTATTTAACTAGTAAAAAAGTTTCGTTTAAGTAAAAATATAGGTATAACAAATATAGGTAGGACTAAATAAAAACTAAATATTTTACACATTTTAATCACTACATAATAGTTAAAGTTTACATTTAATAGATTCAGTATTCATTTTAACACATAATCACTGCCCGTTGACATATTAATACGTTTTTTTTTAATTTAAAATTTCGTAGACGGTGATGTTGTAGTACGTTATTTTCCTCCAAGAACTAGTCACGTAGTAGTACGTTTTCCGGTTTGATTGTAAATATTTAAGACACACATTACAACAGAGAGTTTACAAGTTAGGTTATATTCTACAATAATTAACGAATTAATTAATTAATCTATTTATTTGATTGTTTACCTTACGTTATAATGGAAAAAGACGACTTTGATTTATTAATATGTGCTATGAGATATGAGCCGATATTTTATCTGGGGTTGAAAAATGATGAAGAAAGTGAAAGCGATGATATAGACTACCTAAGTAGCAGAAAAAGGAAAGGGTTAGCAATTTTAAGTTAATCTAAAAGCAGCGATTCCGACAACACCGCGTTGGAAAACAAACAAAATCATTTAATACAGAGCTGTCCAACAGTGGGCCCGCGGACTGCATGCGGACCGCGAAATTACTTTTTGCGGCCCACATAATGTCGTAATGCAAAAAAGAAAAATAACGAACGAACATCGAGTTTATAATGATCGTTGGCAATCAGACTATTTAATCACAAACAACAATAACAAACTTCAGTGTATTGTTTGTATGCAAGTACTATCGGTTCCCAAAGAATATAATATAAAATATTACAATACGTTAAACGAGAAAACGTTTCAGCAATATACAGGGGAGTCAAGAAAAGCTATCATTACGGATTATAAGAAAAAACTAAAACAATAAACAACATTTAAAAAAAATGTGACTCGGATAGCAAGTGTAGTATTGCCGCTTCTTGCGAAGTAGCGTAGAAATTGTCAAAGCGAAGAATTCTTTGATGTGGAGTGCTTATTAAGCTGGACCATATTAATCAATATGTATTTAAAAAGCTGCATGACACGGTTGAAAACTGTAAATGTTTTTACTAGGCCTGGATGAAAGCAATGATCTGCCTACATTAGTCTGCTTGTATTTTTTCCGAACTATTCAAAACGACATCAGTATAGCAGAGGAGATGCTTGATCTTATTTCCTTCTACGATACAAACAAATATCATGTAATAATATAGAGCTCCGGTAAAAAGTAATGTTATAGAGCTCCGGAAAGGTTCAATATATTTATATATCATTCCAACTTTATTAAGTAGTATGTGTTTTACCGATTCCAAGGGTACAGATATTCTTGTAGCTATTAAAACGGTGGTGTCAGACTACGGGGATTCGATAAATGTTCCTGTATTGTCACAGATGGAGTCAAAGCTATGCTTCGAACAGAAATTGGATTTGCAGGACTCTTGAAACAAAACAAAATTAACTGTCCTGTGAGACACTGTATTGTTTACTAAGAGGCCCTATGTTGAAAATGCTTACGTCAAAAAATATTATGAAAGTAGTTGTTAAAATAACTAACATATAATAGGGAGTAATCGTGCTTTGACTCACAGAAAGTTTCGTGGTTTTTAGCGGAAGTAGATGCTATGTATTGGGACTTGTGACTTCACACCGATATTCGTTGGTTAAGCTCTGTAACCTGCTTGCAACGATTTTTTGCTCTACGTAAGGAGATTTCTATTAGGATGAAGTCAAGTCCAACACTACGGACTTGGAAAATCAAATAGTAGGTGCCCAATTTTTAGCAGACCTTGTATTTTTAACAGACCTGACATCTCACCTTAATGAATAGAAATTGAAGCTACAAGGAATATTCTGCAGTTGGAATATTGCCAACTTATTTGGACCATAAATGGATTTAAGAATAAAATGAAGCAAGTTTTCACTAGAAAAAAATAGTTTTTCATTTTTTCCAAGTTTTAAAGATCATTTTGAAGAAATGATGGATTTTGAGGAAGCTTCAAATTTATCTCACAGAAAATTCATTGACATAATTGCAAGAATTAGAAAAGCGATTTAGCGACTTAAAAAAAATCGAAAGAGAAATTTCAGTTTTTACATAGCCCATTTTACAACTTCAGTTGAGAAAGTAAGCAGAGAAGACCTTCAACTGGAATTGTGTGATTTGCAATCGGATCCTTTTTTACAAGGAAGCACTGAAACTGGATTGTACTTTTTAAAGTTGCTGACAGAAGAACGATACCCCAACTTGCGAAACTTATATAAAAAAATGCTAATACTGGCCTGAATGCAGGGAAGCATGTATCTTTGCGAAAGCAGCTTCTCCAACATAAAAAAAAATATAAAGTCAAAATATATATGTTCCCTCTCTTATAAGTAACCTACTCAGTTGCTTCGTTTATCAATAACAAATATTATTTACAAATATTAAGTTAATATTGATGCATTAGTTAGTGAAAACTTACAACCTCAACTTTCCCACTAATTTTTCTGTAATTATTCTATATTTTTTGAATAAATTAAAATAATAACGCAAACGCGTTCTTTTTTTTTACCATACATATTAAAACTCACTGATAAAGTTGCCTACACAGTATTTTGTAATGCGGCCCTCCAACCCGCTTTTTTTTAGAGCGGCCCATGAGGCACTTTCACATGGATACCCCTGATTTAACATATATTGATCCCAAAATGATAACGATATTACTGTAAATTTTCACAAAAAAAGGTTTGGGAAAATCTGGTGCTAAAGTGTTCCCAAGAAATGCGAAAATATTTTAGAAGTGGTGGATTTGTTCATAGGTGATTTTCAATTATTAGTAAAAGAGACAAAAAGAAACTATATTTTAAAAATGCATAAATATAAAATTGTAAAAAAAACAAGAAGCAGTGGTTAGATATAACAATAACCGAAGTCCACAAAATTTTAGCTTTGAATATATTAATGGGACGTCAGGAAAAATAATGTGAACGTTTACTGGACTACTGATTGAAACACCAATTTATGGTAAAATCATGAGCAGAAATATATTCAGGCAAACACTACAATCACTACATTTTTGTGGTAATAATGCAATGCCTGAGGACGCAAGTCGACTTTTCAAAATGGAATCAATAATACAATATTTTGTAGACAAATTTAATAAAGTCTATAAACCAAAACAAAATCTTTCGTTGGATGAAGTCATAATTCCGTACAGAGGTCGACTAAGTTTCCGAGTGTACAACCCAGGAAAGATTACAAAATACTGCTTATTAGTGAGAATGTTATGTGAATCTGACATTGGATTCAAATTTAAAATATATAGCTTCAATGGAGAAAATTTTTAAAATCCTTATATATATATATATATATATATATATATATATATATATATATATATATATATATATATATATATATATATATATATATATATATATGCATATATATTATTTACCATATATGGTAAAATAAAAGATACGTAAGAATGATTTCGACTATACACCAGCCTCGAATGACAGAAATCCATAAAATAAATCGAAAAACTGACGATCTGCTACAAGAACCGGTTGAAATTAACCGAACCGAAAGAATTTTGGAATGTAATATGTACATTAAGGCAGATTTGGCAAACGAAAACCTTGTTTATAATTCAATTACAAGAAAAACTGTCCAATGGATGTCATATTTTGC
Organism: Phosphuga atrata; assembly: GCA_944588485.1. Lineage (NCBI taxonomy): Eukaryota > Metazoa > Arthropoda > Insecta > Coleoptera > Silphidae > Phosphuga > Phosphuga atrata. The sequence goes on from OX155898.1 coordinate 33,644,216, forward strand.
TATGTTCAATCCATTCGTTGTATTCAAGCTCCTGAATCTAGGAAGAAAATAAAATGTTTGTCTTTGTGAAACGAGTTGCGAAAGGCTGGATTGAAAATGATGAATATGTTCATTTCGACAATTCTTCAAATGCAACTAAGAGAGTCATGCGAAAATGCATAAATGAAACTTTCAGCAAAATGAGACAGCATACGTTTGTGAAACTTACTAGTTCTGGCAAAAAAAAGTTTCGTCAAATGCATTGTATAGTTTGCAAAAAATACGGTAAAAGGAGAGAAACCTGTTTAATGTTTTACCTCATATTGTGAAATTCTTTATGTATGGGAAAATGTTTTGAGGATTAACATACCAAAAAAAATTACTAAAACTAAGACTACAATTCATTAAGTAAACAAATAATTAACTTTCTTTTTTTTCCATTTTGTTTTAGATTTAATATTTCAAAATTTGATAACATTTCCGAAACACTATGTAGATCGATATTTCCTGCTTAACTAATGTTAGCAGGTAAGGTATAGTATATTAAAGAACGAGTTCAATTAGCTTGATTTTTCAGGACGCGTCCATACGCATAGATATGCGTAATTTTTCGTAATTTTGTAATGCGTAATTTTCAAGTGCGTAAAACGCCTTATAAACGAGTTTCTTATGCTATTTTTTCTATTGTGCGCCCTTTCATGTCATTTCTAATTACAAAAATCACCGATACATATTGAGAAAATTGTATCGCATTTGGCGGGCCATTAGCGAGCCCATATGAGTGCTTTAATGACTTTAATGACATTATAGCCGAAAAATAGAAAAAGTATTTTTTAATACTAAATAAATTAAAATTGAGAAATATGAAGCATTGCAATCAATTCGTCCTAATTTTAAATCCAAGTTTATTATAAAATATGACGTCTCTCAACTATAAAAACATTACTTGAGCTTTGAGGGTCTCCAATAGTAGCGCCATATAAATATGGTTTCACCACATTGGTGTGTATTTTATCATTATATATGGTACGGAAAATGTAATTCACTATTTATGTTTAATATTCTCTTGCAATGTAGAATATTAAACTTCAAATTAAAAACTGGTTGAGGGAGAACATGGACTAGATGTATATTTTAAGATAAATATATGAACTCCCGTTGCTATTTTTACTTGGAAAATGTTTATATTTACAAACTTTTTTGTTATGTTTTATATATACCAGGCCTATGTAAAGTTAATTTGTAATTACCTCTATAGGAGTTAATATTGAGTGTATATTTCTTCTATCTGCATATGTTAAGCACATATCTGGTTGAATAAATAAATATACACATAAAAAATCCTAATAATAAATAAATAGATAAAATTAAAGACTCGTTTATATTTTTAGTTTATTTTCAAGTAAAATATACTACAGGTACATAAGGACAGCAATTACATATCAAACATGTTTCTCTAGTAATGATGGACCAAGTTAGCAGAATATGCCAGAGGATGAGCGGAGTAAGAAGAAGCCACGAGTGGAGAGTGAGCATAGGTGGAAGCAACCACTGGAGCATGAGCGTAGGCGGAGATTACTGGAGCATGCGAATAGGTAGATACCACTGGGGAAGCAACGGCAGAATAACCGATTGGGGAGGCAGCAAGGATTCCACGACGTTTGCGGTAATGGAGAGCATGTACATTACGGGCAGCAGCTTCAGCATGAGCAGCGAAGTGGTTTATTTTAGCGGCAACTACTTCTGGGGTTTCGAGTGGTGTTCCGTTGATATTGGTGGGGTGGACGGCGGTGGTTGGGTAGGCGGCTACTCCATGAGCGGCTATTAACGGGGACACGTGGGCTACCCCATGTGTGGCATAGGCAGATACAAGTGGAGCCGAATGGGCAGCATAAGTGGAAACAACGGGGGTCGCATGAGCAACAACTCCGTGATATAAGTCTCCGTTGCGAACAAGAGAATCAACCTTGTGAACTGCATGAGCAGCTCTGGCAATTTGTACATCGGCAGTATCAACTGGAACTCCATTTGAACCAATGACTGGAAGGTGTTGGGCTGCGTATACTACTGGATGCACATAACCGGCTGAAGCGGCAGCCAAAGCACAAGCGAATACAATCTAAAAGGAAATTGTTATTAATTTCTATGTTAAATTGTTTCTATATTTAGCATATCAGTTATACAACAGTAATAGAAGTACATTTTATAGTGATTTGCAAAATTTGATAACTTACGAAGAATTTCATATTTGATGTGTATTTAACCTCCTTAGATAGGACTGTTAAGACTGTGCTTATTTCAGAAATCGAATTTGTTTATATAGTGCTGCCCGCAGTGAGCAAGGCAAGGTCCCTCTCACTTCAACATTTGGATAAATTCAGGGTTAAAAGTTCCTTATGAATTTAATATTGTATGATGTAGGTACGCTGTTTAATCCAATATACTTGTAATATATACTACATTTAATAAATATGCCTTAGGTCGGTTAATTTTTAAATTTGCAACAATAGATATTTATATTAAGCTTAATAACTAAATATTGTAAATGTTTCATTCTACGGTATACGTTTTACAATGTCATGTATGGGATAAATACGGATAATAATAAAAATTTATCTAATAACTTTATCAAGCAAACAATAAAATTTTAAAGAAAATTAAATGAGAATTTTGATGACAAATAAAATGATTGATAATTATTAAGTTGATTTATGATTATATAAGTTAATTAATTATATTAATGATTCATATGCTGATAATTAATCGATTTGTTGTGAAGTTACTAGAAACTTCATTTTCTTCAATAAAAATTAAAACAGTTTAATAAAATTACAAATTTATTTGTAGTACGTTGACTCATTAATAAAATTATCTGATTAATACCCCATGAGTATAGCCCATACCCCATATGAGTATAGACAATTTCAATTTCTCTCAATCACTCCTTCAATTGCTGGATTTGTATATAAGAAGTGTTTCTTAACTGTATCTATATTTCATCACCTGATGAAACCATTGTGTGGTGAAACAAATGTAATGTACTACTAATATATTTGAAACGTTATGTGTTTTGAATTTTTATTTTTCAAGTTTATAATAATTTTAAATTGATATATTTGTATAATTATTTATATTAATATTCAAATTACGTAATGATTTATATTAATTACCAAAACGAGCTCTTGAAAACTTTCTATAGGACATAAGACAAAATTTTTATCCATATCAATTCTGGTTCATTTTAGTGTTCTCCTAAGATGATTAACAATTAAATGAACACATTCTCCTTAAATTTAATTTTTTTACAAATCATTTTTTTATAGAATCTATTGAATCCTCCCACACTACTAATTACACTGTTAAGCACACATTCTTTGACATGGAAATTTCTAGTTGTCTCTGATGTATTTCAGCACCCTAAAAACGAATTTAAAAACAGAAATTATCTATCACATATCAACACATTACCGTGTTAACACAGTATATTCGTCAATACACAAAGATATTTTCCACAAAGAATTGTAACATATAACAATATGTAACAGATATAATAAATATTAAGCATCTTTGTGGAACATATCATCTTTGTGTAATGGTAATGGCGAATATACCGTGTTAACCCGTAAGTACTACGGATAGGTTAGAATGACTCATTTGTTTTCATGCGCATTCTATTATTATTTAGGGGGGAGTGTTTCAACTTGCAGCTATTTCCTTATTTTCTTGTGCACAACGTGTCCCGAAAGGGAGCCGATAAATTAAATACATTCTAGCAATATGCATAGTAAGTTATTTTCAAATTACATACTTATTTTATGCTGATTCACATATTTATAAAACTTCTAAAAAAATGTGTAGTTAGTTACTTTCATTATTTTGATAGCATAATGAATATCAAGCCTTACTCACAAGAAACTTGCGAAGATAAACAGTGAAGACTTTTTGGAAAATACTGAATCGCATATTTTTCAAAACCAACAATCAGGATCACATGAAAATGTATTTACAGTTATTACAGGTTTACTCCGCTGAGCTGGTAAGTAGCGCATACCTCGGCTTATTGCAAAAGATAGGCGCATGTTTGTTCTGTTAATTGTTTTCTACAAATTAACATTATATGTAAATTTTTCTCAAGGGTCGTCGTTGAGGACCTTGCGGACAATACCAAAGCTATCTATTTCTACAGAACGCTGCATTTTCTTATAAATATGGTTAGAGACATCTATCTGTTTCAGATTTTCGAAAAGGGCTTTTGGAATCTCACCGGTTGAGCCAATTACAATGGGTATTATCATTACTTTATCCTGGTGCCACATCAATTGTACTTCGTTTGATAGACGCAAGTATTTATCAAGTTTCTTTTTTATTTTTAGCTTGGAGGTTTGCAGCATTGGGTATAGAGATATCACCAAGGTAAGTGCATTTCTTCGTTTTATCCGTTAAGATTATATCTGGTCTGTTATGCGGCATAGTTTTATCTGTTATTATCTCACGATTCCAATAAATTTTATTTCGGTGACATTCAAGGGATCGTATTGTAGTAAGTGTCTTTCTCTACATAGGGATCAATTAGTTTGCATAATTGCTGGTGCAGTATTTTTGCGACATTATCATGTCTTCCCGTGTATTCTGTGGCGGCAAATGATGGACATGCACCTGTGATATGATCGATGGTTTCAGGTTCTTCGAAACACATTCTGCATTTATAATTTTGAGTGTATTATCATGTATAATGTGTTTCTGATAATATTTGGTGGCAATTACTTGGCCTTGAATGCCAAGTATAAATCCCTCCGTTTCAGAGATGATATACCCTTCCCGTAGCCACTTGTTGGTAGCTTCTTTATCCATGTGTTGTTGTTTGATAAGCGCTGGGTATTTTCTAGGGACGTTGGGTTTTCTATCATTGTTTTAGCGTCGTAGTTTGTATCCTTGCAGTTATTATTTTTTATTTTTGCAATGTTGCACCCACATGATCTCTCTCTCTGTTGCACCCACTCTGGCCCACATGATCATTTAGCCAATTTTCAATTAAGAAACTTGCGCACAATGTGTTGCAGTGTTGTGGAGTTCAGCAAGCCAAGTTTCTCAATGTGTTTTGTAAAAAGACAACTCCTTCAACAGATATTACAATTGGGTAAATAAATACTCTGTCCAGTTTCCAGATATCTGATTTGCCAGGCTAGTTCCTCGTATTTATTTATTTTTTCTGACTCTGTTCTTCGGATGTTATTTGACAACGGAACAGCGACGTCAAATAGTATGGCTGTTTTGGCGTCAAGGTCAATTAGAAGAATATCAGGTTGGTTGTAGGTCAGTCCAAGATATTTATAAACATTATCACGCCCAAGTTCGACGATATTTTCAAGAGTTTCTCCCAGATATTCCATCTTGCCTATTTTAATATTTAGGATGGCGCACTTATCAAGGCCGAAAGCCATGCTCCATACTGACGTTCTTTACAATGGATATTAAAGAATTCAACTTTGTAACTGTGTCAACATAGACCTTAAAGTCATCCATATATAATAGGTGTGATATTCTTTTCTCAGTCATTTCTCCCGATCTTGTAGTGCTCATTATTATTATTATTATCCCATTTTTTGCAATTAATCGGCACAAAGTGCCGGTAAACTTTTACCTATCCTTTTGATCTTTTATATGAATTAGGCTCGGGTAGTGAAGCAAGGGAATTCACCCTGGCCCTCACGTACTTTTTAGGCTCTTCCATCGAGAAACTTCGCACTGTGTGGCATGTTTGCAGAATAACTGCTTTCTGTGCTACCTTCAAGGTGTTTTTAGAGATTTCAAGTTTCTCGACTACTCCTTCAGCTAATATAACTATAGGGTAGATTGTAGCCCTTTTTAATTTCCAGATCTCTTTAATCTGCCATGTTAGTTCTTGCTATTTGCTTATTTTTTCTGCCTCTGCTTTGGAGATATTGTGACATAAGTAACAGAAACGTCAATTATAGTGGCAGATTCTTTTTCTTTGTCAATTAAGAGAATATCCGGTCTATTGTAGTCGACAGTCTTGTCAGTCAAAACTGGTCGGTCCCAGTATAATATAAACTCCTTTGATTCCAGGACCGAGGCCGGCTGGTATTTGTATTAAAGTGGTGTGTGTCCATCGAGTAGCCTATATTTAATTCCAAGTTGTTGGTGGATTAATTTTGCTACCTGGTTATGCCTCCCGAGATAAGCGGTCTCAGATAATATTGGGCAGATATAATATGTTGTATGGACTCCCCAATCTTACTACATTTTCTGCATCTATTAACTACATCCATCTTCAGAATATGTTTCTCATCATTTTTTGTCCCCACTACCCCATCCTCTATTGCTATGATGAATCCTTAGGTTTCAGTATATATGGCATTGCAGTTAAGAAAGCATAGTGAGGCTTTTCGGTCTATCCCTTCGTTTTGCAGATGTTTTGGGAATTTTCCATGTAACTCTTTGTCTCTCCAAGGATCCAAAGTCTTTAGAGCAATCGCATGGTCTCGTTGCTTTAGGTATAATGGTGTGTATCTATCATCTGCTCTGCATATTGTTTTTGTAATTTCGCTGTTACATGCTAGTAGGCGATTTCTTGTGTTGATTTCTTGTATTCTGCATAGGTTGAATATATTTTTCAAACCTCTTCCACCATCTTTCCGAGGTAAAAACAATCGCGTCACAGATGAGTTTGGATGGAGGCATCGGAATTTGGTTAGAAGCTTGTTGTTGTTCTATCCAAGGCATCTAGATCAGTATTCGATCATTTGATCAACCTAAATGAATATGTTAAATATGGTACAGCCCAGGTGTTTATAGCTATTATGAGATTTTGACCAGAAAGTTTACCATTCAAAAGGTTAGTAATCTTTTTTTGTATTCATCAGCTAACTAGTGTTTTATCTGGGAATGACTACACTACTACTGCTGTTCTGAGGTAGACCCAAATATTTATAAAAGTCCTCTGTTCTCAGCTCCCTAATTTCCTCTAGCTCTTGTTGCTCCAAAGAAACGGTTTTGCCTTTTCTTATGTTTATCATTGGGCATTTATTTAATCCGAAGGTCATGCCTATGCTCTGACTGAAGTTTTTAACAGTGCATATCAAAGTTTGTAAATTATTAAGATTGTCGGCATACAATTTCAAGTCATCCATAAATAATAAATGATTAAGACCCTTGGATCTCTTTTCCACTTTGTATCCTTCTTTTTGTCGCTTTAGTAATGATGATAAAGGATTTGGTCCGAGGTAAAACCATACTGGGGAACTCCCTCTCCCTGAAAAATACCTCTTCTAATGTCAACATAGCCCAATTCTCCTCTGGATACGTATACTAGTTGACCAGCATGCCATTATTGCTTCAAGACAATTTATGATTTTGGGAGATATTTTATAGATTTTAAGAACTCTCAACAGCCAATCATGTGGCACAGAATCAAATGCTTTTTGGTAGTCTATATATGCCATATTTAAATTTCGTTTTTTACACTGCGCATGTTTTGGTAACATGCTTGGAAATGATAACTTGGCAACCTTTCTGTTCTTCTTCGATTAGTTTATTTAGCTCGCAGTGCTCATAAATTTTATTATTGATTAAAGATGTAAATAATTTATATAGAACTGATAAGCAAGTTATGGGTCCATATATTATTATTATTATTATCTTTATTCAATAATACCTTGCGGTGTAGAAAGTGTCAACAAAATTATACAAATAAATTAGTTAATAAATATGTTATAAAAGAAAAAAAAATGTATAAAATATGTATATAAAAGTAACAAACCAAGAGGCATATAAATATTCAACCGAAATATCACAATATTACATTTAATTAAAATTTTCAAAATAATATTCATTTAATGAAAAGTATGCCTTTTTAATCAAAAGCGTTTTTAACGTGAGTTTAAATATTTTAACACACTTTAGGTCTTTAATGTAACTGGGAAGTTTATTGTAGATTTTTATTAGTTCACCGACAGCACTTTTTTGAGCTAATGTTGAAATTGTTTTTATAGGAGGTAAAGTACTTTTTTGCGCGTATTGTATTTGTGAGTATATCCATGTTCTTCAAACATTTTGTAACTGTCCTTTACATAACTGGCACTCTTTAAAATGTAGATGCAGGGTAACGTAAGTATTCTCTTTTCAATGACCATTGGTTTACATGAGTTTGTCATTTTCATGTTGAACATACTTCTAATACTTCTTCTTTGAAGTAACAATATTCGATGAGCATCGACCGAATTTCTCCAAAAAATTATACCATACCGAATAACCGAATCAATGTATGCATAATATGCAATTAAACGAGTACATTCGTCAACCGACTGCGATAGCATTCTCAATGCGTAACACAAGCTACTAATTTTTGGTGATATATAGTTAAAACGTGCCTTCCAGTTAAATCTTTAATTAATACTCAAAAACTTTGTATCCGAGGACGACGTAAGTGTTTTTTGATTGAAGATGACTTCGATATTTGCCTCTCTATGAACAGAGAATTTAATAATTTTGGTTTAGTTGATGTTTATTTTAAGATTATTCTGTGAATAATATGATTTCATTACAGACATACCATTCATTATTTCTTGCTGCAACTCCACCAGATTTTTGCCTTTAATAGACATTGTGTTATCGTCAGCAAACATTCCACTTTATAAATAATGTTAACTGGAAGGTCGTTTATGTATAATAAAAAAAACAAGGGACCTAATGTGCTTCCCTATGGGACTACTCTTTTTATATATTGATACTGGGACATCTTGCCTTTCCAGTCTTTAAGAGTCTGTAACTGTAACTGGAGCCTCTGAAACCACATTCCTCTAACTTTACTAGCATTTTTGAATGGTCTATACTATCGAATGCTTTGGAAAGGTCCAAATATCCCAGCAATATTTTGACTGGAATTCAAGGAGTTGACAATTTTCTCAACGAACTGAGATATAGCCCTTGTTGTAGATCTACTTTTTATGAAACCGTTTTGTACGGTAGTTAATATATTTTATTGTTCCAGGATAGTTGTGATTCTAATATAAATGATTTTTGGAACGAAGTTCCTTTAGGGAGGTCTCGGTATGAGTGATTCGGCAGAAAACGTATAAGCCGCGTAAGTTTCTTTCTCTTTCTCTCAGTTTATATTCTCTATACCGTGCCCTCATTCTTTCGTTATACGCCGCGTCACACTTTCTTTCGTCATACGGCGCGATGTTTTTTTCTCTTTCTCTCAGCTATACGTTTACATAAATTTAACAAGCGAGTGGCGCAACGGCAACAGTCGCGCTTCGAGAGGGCGAGGTCGCCGGATCGAACCCGCGAGCGTGCTTGCGTTTTTTCTTCAAATATTTCACATTTTTTACAAATCCATGTGTCTTGAATATTGTTTATTTTGGAATTAATTGTAATAACTGTTTTTATTAGCGGGAAAAGGAATTTTGAAAAAATCATGCAGGAAATTTTCAATTTCTTTTTTTTAATCTCTTAATTTCTACGTTGTCTGCATTGATATCAACATAACGTAATGGATATTTTACAAACCTAATTCCTTACAATTAGTATTAAAAATGAATTCGTAGATCTTACCTAGGAAGGGAATATAAATTGCAACAAATTCATTAGGTAATAGACATCATTAGGTAATACGTGGAGCGATTCCAAGATGTTCGGGAAGCTTTCAGGGTTTCACTTGACAAGTTAACTTAATGGTGCTTGCCTACGTCCCGTTAAAAAAATATTTACAATTGATTCCAAAATAAAAATTATTCAAGACACATGAATTTGTAAAAAATGTGAAATATTTGAAAACGTGAGTTCCAAAACTGGCCATATTCATTTTTTTGAAAATGTTTGTTTTTTATTTTTTGCTGTTCAGTTTTTTACCCTGCTCCTAATGATCTCTTCTGTTTCTTCAAAAAATGGCCACATAGATTGTTTCTTCTCATAAGAAATTACCAGTTGTTTCCAAAACTAGCTTTATCCGTCATATGTTTGGTTTCAAAACTTGCCATATCATGCCGTGAGGCAAATAAGGTTAGTTTGTTATCATACTCCTCTTTCCTAGTTTACGTGTTTACAAAATATTAACAGTGCTTTGTAAATTTGATTTGAATTCATTTTACACCATTTAATTAATATAATATATCTACAAGAATGGTTACTCCTAAGTTATATGACGGACAAGGAACCAAAAAAATCAGAAACAAAAAGAATTGGGCCAAAGAAAAAGCAAAGGTTGAAAGGTGAGTCTTATGTAGATTGTAACATGATTCTAAATTATTGTTGTTTATTAAAAGCATTTAATTTTAAATATTTGTCTTTTAAATTTCAGAAGAAAATCAAAATGTTTGCCTCAGAAACCAAACTGTATGCATAAGAAAAAAAACGCACTGCAATGCAATGATGTATCAATGCAGGACGTCCATCGGTTCCACGAAATGTTTTATGCAAATAAAAATAAAGCTTCCCAAGATTCCTTTCTCCATAAATATACAAAAGAACACAAGTTAACAAGAGCACTTAAAAAAACTGTAAGTATTCAGTATTATGTACGAACAAGGCAAGATGGGCTGAAACAAGTTTGCAGGAATGCTTTTACAAGCATTTTGGGAATATCAAAATTTAGAATACACAATATCTGCAAACAACATCTTTTAACTGTAGAATCTCCCACGGAGAGAAGGGGGGGTGTGACACAAGATCTTTAAAGTATGCTGCAAGAAAAGATGCGGTAAGAAACTTTATTAAAACTTTAAAATGCGTAGACTCCCACTATTCAAGAGAAAAAACCAAGATGCATTACCTACCTTGTAATGTAAATAGAAAACAATTATGGAATGCGTACAATAATTTAGCAGAGCCAGCAATGAGGGCTTATTACCACTACTTCAACAACATTTTTAATGCAGACTTCAAACTTAGCTTTCGATCCCCAGCAACTGATTCACGTTCTGAAGGTATTCAGTTAGACAATATAGTTGCTGCGACACATGGGCAGGAGAAAGTATAAGCAATGACTAAGAAAACTGTACATAAGATGAAAGCCAAAGCTTTCCATGCAATGCTTAGAAAAGATGATCCACAGGTGTACACATTTTCATTTGATTGTCAAACGAATTAAGTTCTTCCCAAAGTGTCAGATCAGGCAGCATACTACTCCCGACAGTTGTACCAATACAACATGACAGTGTGTAAGGGACACTCAAAAAACGTTCAAACTCCTGCAACTGTTTTTACCTGGTCGGAGCATCAGAGAAATAGGGGTCAAATGAAATTGCTTCAATTTTGTACAATCATTTGCAGAACGAGAATTTTCAAGACTGTGAAAAAATTGAAATGTTTGCAGACGGGTGCCCTGGTCAAAACAAGAACATAACTGTCATTGGGGTATTAGCAAAGTGGTTACATGAATCAAACTCAAGTATTAAAGTTATAGAATACATTTTTCCTGTCGTTGGACACTCGTACATTCCCCCAGACCGAGTATTCGGGCGGATCGAAAAATAAAATACGAAAAATTGAAACCTAATCATCCAGATGAGTACAAAGATATTTTTTCCAGATATGGTACTGTTAAAAATGTTGGGGTTGACGTTCCCGTGTTCGACTTTAAAAAATCTGTAGCGGATGTTGTAAAGTTACCCGGGCAATTACACTTTAAATTTTCGATGGCTAAAAGAATTACTCTAAAAAAGGAGAAAGCGGCTGTTCTTATAAAAGGAGAAGTTAACTACAGATCTAATACTGGAACTTTTAAACATTTCTTAAAGAGAGGAAAGACTTTAAGAATGATTAATCCAGAAAGATTACCGAACGTGGTCAATGTGAAACCTGAAAAGTTAGCAGACGTACAAAAGTTGCTATCAAAATATTTCGGGATCAATTGGGATGAGAACGCTGGGTTGCAATTTTATAAACAACTGTTGCAAAACAATAATGAAAATGAAGCACTCGTTGATGGCGAGGACTTAAGTGATTATGAATTTCAGGAAGAGTAATCGGATTTAATGATTTAACCGATATATTTTCATTTGCTATGTTTTCATGTTTTCATTTTCATATTACTTTATGTTTTTAAAACTTATGTAGGTATTAATCGTTCTAATATAATTATTATTATTTTTCAAGTATTTTTTTATTTTTTTATTTAACTTAATAAATTTTTTATAAACACTCATTTACCAATGTAGTTATGTACGGTTTTTTAAATAACCATGCAAAAAGTTTGTTCCAAAACTAGTCATATTAGGGGTGTTTAGTTCCAAAACTGTCCAAATCAATTGTTTCGTTCCAAAACGGGCCTTATCTAAATTTATTTCATCTGTTAATTAATACTGGTTTAATATATATTGTTTGGCTATTGCATAGCGTTTCATTAATTAATGAAGACAAAATACACAAAAAAAATCATGCAAATTGTATGCAGGAAAAAATAAAGTTTTGGCCAGTTTTCTAACTCACGTCCTCATTTGAAGAATAAACGCAAGCCCGCTAGCGGGTTCTATCCGCCGACTTCCAGCTTTCGAAGCGCGATTGTTAGCGTTGCGCTACTCGCTTGTTGAATTTTGTATTCATCAATCGCTATTCGAATATAGAATTGAAGGTTCTAATCTACTTAATCTAAATTATTATAAACTTCCACTCATATTGGCTGGAGACTTCAACGTTAACTTCAATGATTTTGAGAAATCTGAAAAGCTCGCAACCTTTTTATCAGAAAGGTTTGATTTGAGTATAAATAATCATCCAGCAGAGTACACAAAAAGAAACTGTACGACAATTGATGCTGTTTTTTCGAGATACTTGTATAACATAAAATCTCAAACATATGTATCTTACTATAGTTATCCTAAAGCAATAATTACCACACTGAATTGAAAAATTCCAATTTTGTTTTTAATAATTTTTTTGTTTTTAATAATTTTTCTACACAATACTACAAATAGTCCGGGGACGAGGAATTTGAAGAAGAACTCACAAACAAATGTCTATATCTATATACAAACTATATCTATCTTATGTTACTTCACTGGTACCTTTGGCCTTCAGCCCCTGACATATTAGGTCTTGAGCTTTCTCGTTACTTGCTTTGACGTAGCGAAAGGCTCACACAATGCATCTCGAGCGCCGTGTGCTAAATAGTAACAGAAGATATCCGTGTTCCTCCCTTGATTTAATTAATTAAGCTGTCCCAAGGTGGATGTTATTATTATTTTTCATCTTTAAGTGTATCTATGTAACTGTGTAAGTCGTTTGTCAATTTGAACATTGTTTTTAAAGTTTCTAATTTATTGTATAAATACAACATATGTTGCGCCAGCAATGTCGTGAGAAACATATGTTGTATTTATACAATAAATTTGAAGCTTGAAAATAATTTAGCTTTTTTATCTCTGCTATTGAAATGAAGTTTCAACAAATACCTAACTCCATAATCAATCAATTATATGCGGATTTTATTTCGAATTACCTGATGGTTCGTTCCTGATGGGGGTCCCCTGACCGTATGCGATTTTTTTTCCATTATTTTCTATATATGTACTTGAAAGTAGGGCGATAATGTTCAAGATAATTTTCAAGTAGAGTCTTATTACCGTTTTATTGTATGGGTAATATAAAGGCGTGTTTCAGTGCGCTGGGGAAATTTCCTGTCAAAAAACATAGGTTTATTATAATGGATAGTGGTCCTGCTAATATTAATTGATTATTAATAGATTGTACTCCCGCAATCTTTTAATAACATAACAGAGATATCATCTGGAAACAGGGATATCATCTGGACCTACAAATTTCGTGTTTTTTAAATTCGATTATAAAGCTAATGCTTTAATGATAATAACAGAAGAAGCTGTTAAAAATGACGAAGAAGATGATACAGGAATATTTAGTGAACACGATACAAATAATGAATGGCTATAATGATGTTGATGGTGAGAATATTTGCAGTGAAACAACATCATAGAGAGCATGGTATAGAAATGACGATACAAAATGGACAAAATAAAACCAATAAAAGTAAAGTAAGACGGGAAAATATAATAACTTTCAAGATAGGCAATATAAGACCCGCGCTAGCGAAAAATCCACCATCCTCTTGGTTAGTGTTGATAACTGATGTTATGTTTCAGAAGATAGTGAACTGTACAAAACAAAAAATTGAGAGGGCATGTATTTAATATATGCAACATTGGCGCAGGCAATCGCGAACTTTCCGCCATATTCACTCCGTCATTCATTTACAAAACTTTTATAAAGGAAATAAAAACATTAATTGCTCTGCTCTATTTACAGATAATATTTAAATCAAACCATGAAAATCTTCGTTCAATGAGGTGCACTGATGGTACGGGGAGGAACATAATACGTGATTTGTGTGTTAGTATTTGCAAAGAAAACTATAAACCGGGAAAGATGTGGTTTCCGTATTCAAGTCAGCAAAAAAACAATTAGTCCTACTTCCGAATTTTTAGCAATAAAATCAGTTTTATATGATTTTACATTCGTTAAATGATAAGAATTATATGCTTTCATTGCAAAAATCTATATTTAGTTCAATTTTTTAATTTGATAATGCGCGGGTGATTTTAAACCATAATTAGTACTTGCATCTTATTTATTTGTCCGTAGTAGTTGCGAGTTAAGACTACTTCATTACTGTCTATTACTTGCAAGAAATATGCACTCAAGGATTCTTGAACTGGTGTCCTAGTTTGTTTGTTGATTACTGCTATACATAGTATAGGATGCCACAGGTATAAAACATCGCCGTGAAACATCCGCAACAAGATTTTGAGGTAAGTGTGACATTTAGAACATACCGATATTCATATCTTGCAGTATAACACACAACACTTTGAAGGATACTGTATGGATGATAGAGAAAATCCAATGTCATTTTCTGCTTTCTTGAGTAATTTTACATAACAGTTATTTTTGTATATTAACCTTTATAGAGCTCTAAAAGGTTAATATACCAGCAATGGTAAACAAAAATAACTGTTATGTAAAATTACTCAACTTACTGCAAAGTTTTTGTCTTAAGAATTCTTTTACCTTTCAGATTATTGTAAATATATCTATGCTATGAAATAAATGACTTATGGTAAATACATCTACGAATACATCTATGAATAGGTAAGTAACTTATTTGCCAACGGTCTTTTTATAATATGTATTTTTAGGAAATATTTATAATTATAACAAATTTTTTTTAAACAAGTTTATTAACTTTTCTCTTTTTAAATAATACATTTTCACTTGCAATTTCAAACAAATTAATTACATGTATACAATCTAAAATAATAATATTCTCTATACAAAATTTAAATTGTATTTAAAAAATTTAAATTAGTGACAATCAATTGAAATTCCATAGGTAAAGTAAGGCAATGTAGCTAGGACTCCACTACCATACTAAGCTTACGATTGGGCAAAAAAATAGTTACACTAATATCTACCACTTCTGTACAGTTCCGTGTGGTACACCATTTATAACAGTTGGGATTCCAAGCGTGGTTGAATAAGCTGATGGGAGTTGTCCAGGGAAAAGTGAAGAATAACTAGAATATCCATTGTATAAAGCTCCATAAGTTGAAACTACTGGATTAGAAATATACGAAGAGACTACAGGTTTAGAGATATATGAGAAAGCTGGAGAAGAAATATAGTTTGATACTGGAGATGAAATGGAGGTAATAGATGAGCCTTCTTCATATTTTTCACTGCGAGCTTTGGCTTCAGCTTTGGCAGCAAAATGGGCAGCTTTTGCAGATTGCACAGCAGGTGTATCCACTGGAACTCCATCTTTTCCAATAGTTGGAATATGTTGAGGGCCAGCATAAGTAGATGGAACACCAGCGGAGGTAGCAATAGAACTAGTATATGTAGATACTGCTGGTTCAGCTATGTTTGTAACAATTCCTTCAATATTATCTCCGTTGCGAGCTTCTGCTTCGGACTTGGCAATGAAGTGGGCAGCTTTAGCAGATTGTACAGCTGAAGTATCTACTGGGACGCCATCACTTCCAATAGTTGGGATATGTTGTGGTCCATTATATTTTGAAGTTATTTTGGAAATGACAGGAGTTTCTACCCAACTGTTGTAAGTATATTCTGCCGGCACAATTACTTCACTCTTTTGTGCATCTACATTACGAGCTTCAGCTATAGATTTGGCAGCAAAATGAGCCGCCTTGGCAGATTGAACAGCTGGAGTATCAACTGGGACGCCATCACTTCCAATAGTTGGGATATGTTGTGGTCCATTAT
This sequence comes from Phosphuga atrata, assembly GCA_944588485.1. Classification (NCBI taxonomy): domain Eukaryota; kingdom Metazoa; phylum Arthropoda; class Insecta; order Coleoptera; family Silphidae; genus Phosphuga; species Phosphuga atrata. Next base: position 33,660,452 of record OX155898.1, read on the forward strand.
ATTTTGTAGTTATTTTGGAAATGACTGGAGTTTCAACCCAGCTGTTGTAACTATATTCTGCGGGTACAGTTACTTCAATCTTTTGTGCATCTACATTGCGAGCTTCAGCTATAGATTTGGCAGTGAAATGAGCCGCCTTAGCTAATTGAACAGCTGGAGTATCAACTGGTACCCCATCACTTCCAATATTTGGGATATGTTGTGGTCCATTATATTTTGTAGTTATTTGGGAAATGACTGGAGTTTCTACCCAACTGCTGTAAGTAGATGCAGCAGGTATACTTACTTCAATCTTTTGTGCATTTACATTACGAGCTTTGGCTATAGATTTCGCTGCAAAGTGAGCAGCCTTGGCAGACTGAACATCTGGAGTATCAACAGGTACTCCATCAGTTCCAATAATTGGAATGTGTTGTGGACCAGTATATTTACTGGCATAAGTAGTAGCAGCTGGTGATAAAACGTTTTGTACAGCTCTATTATGAGCGCTAATCTCAGCTTTAGCGGCGAAGTGAGCTGTTTTGGTAAATTGAACAGCAGGTGTATCAACTGGAACTCCATTAGCTCCAATCGTTGGAATGTGTTGTAGATCAGAATAAGTAATTGAGGCAGGAGCTGGTGCTACATATGTATTAGTGTAGGTAGAGTATACTGGACTAGATGCATATGTAGAAACCAGAGGAGCAGCAATTGGATTTATTACTCCATCAATATATTCTCCATTTTGAGCCAAGGTTTGAGCTTTAGCTATAAAATGAGCAGCTTTAGCTGTTTGCACTGCCAAGGTATCTATGGGGACTCCAGTAGCATCAATAGTTGGAATATGATGTGGACTTGAGAAAATTGGAGATAAGTATCCAGCAGAGGCCACAGCCACGGCATAAGCAAAAACTACCTAAAATTAAAATCAAAATTAGTTTAATACTAAATTAACTAAAAAAAATCTTACCAATAATCTCATTTTTAATCACTTACTATGTTAACCTCCTGAGTAAGGACTGTTACTTTACGACAAACTCATTTGGATGGTGGCTTTTATACTAATTGGATATATACATTTTTGGCAAAAAAACCTTTCACCAATGCCAGAGTCATTATTTAATCTTGCAAATATATGCAAATGTACCGGAGTGAGATTAATTTATTCAAATGATGCAGACGAATCGCAATTAACATAGTGGAATATAGATCGAATAATAATTATCTAGACTGCAATATATTAGATATAATATTCTTGGTTAAATTTGTTGGTTTTCCAAAATACAAAGTTATGACGTAAAAAAATTTTTCGGGACGTCATTGGTGTTTGCGCTATGGCGTCATCGGCATTTTTTTTAAATGGCAATCTCCATTTTTTATTCGCGATTTGGATAGATTAGACAACAAAAACCAAGATTTGCGGAAGGGTGAACCAAATTGAAAGAAGGGGTGAAATAAGAAGGGGTGAAAATCCACTGAAAAAAATCAAATTTCATTGAAATTATTTAAGCAATAATATGGTTGCTTATGGTTTTGCCACACAAAGTTCAAGCGGAACTGATGCAAATAAATTCAAGGAGCTTTAAATTTTTAAGAGATATATGAAAAATGCTATCAGTTCTGCATAGATCTTTGATTTTAACATTGAAATTTATATGTTGGTATCTTAACAATCGATAGCCTTGACACAAGTTTTTTTTTAATTTAAAATTTTCAAATATTTATTTTGACCAACTACAAAACTCTCAAGATTCACACAATATTACACCCTTACAACTTATTAACTTTTCCGCTTTATTCAACTATTCTATCCGCATGTACTAGTATTTTAATAAAATTAATTGAGAACGCTATCTTAAGATGTAAAATAAAGAAATGTATGTATGTATGTACATAGCGTGGAAAGGGTTTGCTGAATATTATAAATTAGATTGGATACAATTTGTTTCGAAATGGTAGCAAATAATAGAAAAAAAGCTTCATCGATCGCTTGTTTACATTTCGTTTTCTTTTGGTTACCTCAAAAATTAGTACGAATGTTAATAGAGCTTTATAATCTATGTTTTTACATTTTGGTTTTTAATGTTTCTTTAGTTCTGATGCTTCTGCAATTATCTAATCCAAACCTACGTTGTTAATTGACTTCTGTTTCGTAGACAAAATATTTTAATACAAGTCTAATAATATATATTTACGTATTCACTTTCAAGTCAAGTTTTATACTTACTAAACTAGAAACTTAAATACTTAACTAGAATGTTAACTTTTATATAACTATTATTTCACGTTTTGCTCGAGCGCGACGAGTTTTATTGCAATAGATGTATGATGTAGCTAGGATACATGCTACGAAAACTATAATAGATAACACTTTTCTCACCTCATCATTAAATATAAGCAACCTCAAAATTTAGAATTTTATATTTTGTTCACAGAAAAAAAGAAACACTGAAAGGAAGAAAGTTTATGTAAACTTGACAAAGTTTTGTGCCATAATTCTCGGTTGAATAATTTGATCTATGGTGTTGCCATTGGTGCCACAGGACCTGTAGTTTACAGTATAGTTATAAGTAAAAAAATTGAAGGTAATTACAGAATACTTTCCGTGTTATGAAATTTTCTGATATACTAATTTATATACGTAATTAACCATAATCCTCTTAACCAGAAGCATATATTTAATAACAGGAAAATTTAGTTTTAAATTAAGGTTATGTATAATATATGAACATAAAAATCGTATATTGCCAATATTGGTCTTGAACTAGACCTGGCCTATTAAATGTAGAACAGCAGATTAAGCCAACTGCTATAAATTATAAACTGACATTTAGTACAATTCGTTTTATGATACATAAAATATAAATAAAATGCTAATTTGATTTTTAAATCAAATGTGCATTTCTTAAATATATCGAATTAGTTTAATTTGAAGAAATGCAAATATAAATAAGCAGTATTTTACGACTACTGTTTATTCAGAAAATATATTTGCTACATTAAGAACTGCTACTGTGTAATCAGATTTAAAATATCAATTTATTTAAAAAATATATAATTTCATTCACAAGAATATTTATATTGTTAAATTTTATTTTACTATAACTATAGTTTTTCAATATTTTTTAATCAATAAATTAATCCAATTATTAAACATGGGTTCTATGTCTGTTGATTTATTTAGTTTAACGCTTCTTTCTTAAATAGCGTCGCGGCGCTGAAAAGTCGTTTTATTTTTAAAAATCAATTTTACAGCTTTTGAATCGTAAGAAATATGTAAAACGTGTATTGACACAGCATGTCTATTGTCTTTGTTCTTAACCTAAAAGTGGAAATGTTTACATAGTTGTATAGGGTTTTGTTCATGAACCTAGGTACCAAGATTTTGTGTCGTCGGAATACTCAATATTAAGTCCTAAATTAGCTTTTAATAAGATGTTTCAAATATATACAATTACGATAACAAACCAATTGTCTACTTGCAAAAAGCTGTAAGTCCAAGATGGAAACTTTAGAGGAGAGACTAATAGCTAATCTTGATTAGTTGCCTAAATAACACATTGCTTTTGTTTAAATGCTACTTGTACAAAATGATATTACCGACAACAGCTAACAATTTTAGACTAACGCATTTTAATCCAGTTAATAAAACAGACTAACTATATTGTGCTTAGGAATTAGAAATCCCCATAAGAAAAGTATTTTTGGACAGGGGGTTTATTTCAAAACGTGTGGGACAATGTGATAAATACAGGCATATCAAAATTTTATTTTTGAAAAAAATCGGACTTTTACAAGTATCCTATCGAAATATAAACATATTTTAGTATAGGATAGATACAAATATATACAAAATATTTATTTAGTATAAGATAGATACAAAATTCTTAATCATCAGTATTTTTTTTAATTAGAGCGCCGATTGGATCAATTCTTACGAGAAATTAGTCAAATTGCCAATAACTGCATCTCCATCAGGTATAAAAGAGAAAAGTATTTTACTAAAATCACACTTTAACAGTTCTACTATCATACGAGGTTAACTAAAACGAAAATGAAATTCTTGCTAAGTCGTTATAACATTAGTCTTGCAAATGTTTAATTCATTAGTTATCTATTACAAGTTGTCTTTACGTGTACTTTGGCTGCTGCATCTGATGGATATTTGAATAGACAACATGCTTTCTATTCAGCTCATTTATACAGCTGCAATATATGGTGACGCATAACATTTTCCACTTATTCTAGTTAATGGAGTTACAGTAGAAACCCCAGCGATACAATCCGCAAAAGCAGCCCATTTGTCTGCTAAAGCTGAAGCCCATGTCCGCATTGGAGGCTATGTGCAAGGAGTAGTTGTTCCCGTCTTCGCTACTGCTGCCAGCCCAGTTGTATCTGCATACTCTAATTCTATCGTACCTCTAGTTGCAGCTTAATATACTCCAACTCATACTGAACCACAACACATTCCAGTTATTGGTGCTAATGGAGTATCAGTTGGTACCTGCAATGGTGTCTGCAGTGCAATCTGAAAAGCAAGCCGTTTGTCTGTGAAAGCTGTTTGTCTGTGAAACCGCAATGCAGGCTTTAAGCATGGAGTAGTGGATCCAGTAGTTGCTTCTCAAGTTGTACCTTCCTATTCTAGTTCTATCGTAGCTACAGTTGAAGCCCCACTAACGCCAGACTACACTGCACCACAACACGTCCCAGTTATTGACGTCCCATACGTCCCGTAAATAGAGCACCAGTTCATATCCTGGTGTACAATCTGCCAAAGCTGCCCATACTGTACACAAAGCTGAAGCATACGCTCGTAATGGTGATTGCGTTTAACAATTTCTAGCTCCTATTGTTATCCAGTATCTATTTCTGGTATTGTAATTGCTCCTGCTGTTGCTACAGTTTACAAGGATCCACAACACCTTTTATTGCTTGGTACCAACGGTGTACAAGTGTATTTCAGCTGTAGAAAATAAATAATGCTAATAAATGAGCGGCTAAAGCCGCTCATTTATTAGCAAAAGCTGAAGTTTGTCTTTTGGTTGACTTTGTACAAGTTGCTTCTTCAGTAGTATCTATATATGCCGCCAAAACCATTGCTTCAGTTGGAACCACATATTCTTTTGTTCTCGTTGTACCTAGCTACGCAACCAAACCATTTGTTCCAGTTGAATTCACTTGCGCTTCTGCTCCTGAAGTATCCGCATATACTACCAAAACTTTCACTCCAGCTTTATACACTTACACTACCAAGCCATTTGTAGTAACTTATGCTACTGAAAGTATCACTCAAAAATGTATGTTAAATATCTGCTGCCTGTCCAATAATTCTGGATAATTCTGGACTGCTTCGGACTTTTCGGGAGCAAGGGTTAGGTTGTTTGATGTCATCCAATAAGTTACTTGGCGAATTGTGCGGTTTGACGTTTCCATTAGCATGGATTCCGTTTTTGCGGAGACCACGAGCGCCAGGTCGTCCGCGAAGCCAATGAGTATGGCACCCTCAGGGAATTTCAGTCTTAGGACACCATCATACAAGATGTTTCACAAAGTAGGGCCTAAAACTGAACCTTGTGGGACCTTCAGCCTCTTCTTCATCCTCATCAGAAAATAGATTTTTAGGAATGTTGGGATCAAAAGACCCCGTTACTCAGTTCTCTCTCTACCGAAACTCCATGTGCCTGTAGAAGCAGTGTTCTATTATCGAAGTAGCTTCTTACCATGCGCAGGAGGTAAGGCGCTATTCCTCTTTCCGTTAGTTCCTTCATTATTAGTTCCCAACTAGCACTGTTAAAAGCGTTTCTAACGTCAAATGTAATTAGATCACATATCTTCCTGGTCATTTTGGATCCACTAGCTTCTTCTGCAAGTTTTAGGACCGCTTTTATTGCGCTGATAGTGGATCTACCCTCTTTGAATCCAAATTGTCTCCTGGACAATCCGATGCCTGCCTCAAGTCCTATTTTTAGTCTATCCACCAGGAGCTGCTCTAGCAGCTTCCTTGGCGTATCCAGAATACAAGGCAGACAAGACTAGACAGACAAGACTAGACAGACAAGACCAGACAGACAAGACTAGACAGACAAGACTAGACAGACAAGACTAGACAGACAAGACTAGACAGACAAGACTAGACAGACAAGACTAGACAGACAAGACTAGACAGACAAGACTAGACAGACAAGACTAGACAGACAAGACTAGACAGAGAAGACTAGACAGACAAGACTAGACAGACAAGACTAGACAGACAAGACTAGACAGACAAGACTAGACAGACAAGACTAGACAGACAAGACTAGACAGACAAGACTAGACAGACTAGACAGACAAGACTAGACAGACAAGACTAGACAGACAAGACTAGACAGACAAGACTAGACAGACAAGACTAGACAGACAAGACTAGACAGACAAGACTAGACAAACAAGACTAGACAGACAAGACTAGACAGACAAGACTAGACAGACAAGACTAGACCGACAAGACTAGACAGACAAGACTAGACAGACAAGACTAGACAGACAAGACTAGACAGACAAGACTAGACAGACAAGACTAGACAGACAAGACTAGACAGACAAGACTAGACCGACAAGACTAGACAGACAAGACTAGACAGACAAGACTAGACAGACAAGACTAGACAAACAAGACTAGACAGACAAGACTAGACAGACAAGACTAAACAGACAAGACTAGGCAGACAAGACTAGACAGACAAGACTAGACAGACAAGACTAGACAGACAAGACTAGACAGACAAGACTAGACAGACAAGACTAGACAGACAAGACTAGACAGACAAGACTAGACAGACAAGACTAGACAGACAAGACTAGACAGACAAGACTAGACAGACAAGACTAGACAGACAAGACTAGACAGACAAGACTAGACAGACAAGACTAGACAGACAAGACTAGACAGACAAGACTAGACAGACAAGACTAGACAGACAAGACTAGACAGACAAGACTAGACAGACAAGACTAGACAGACAAGACTAGACAGACAAGACTAGACAGACAAGACTAGACAGACAAGACTAGACAGACAAGACTAGACAGACAAGACTAGACAGACAAGACTAGACAGACAAGACTAGACAGACTAGACAGACTAGACAGACTAGACAGACTAGACAGACTAGACAGACTAGACAGACTAGACAGACTAGACAGACTAGACAGACTAGACAGACTAGACAGACTAGACAGACTAGACAGACTAGACAGACTAGACAGACTAGACAGACTAGACAGACTAGACAGACTAGACAGACTAGACAGACTAGACAGACTAGACAGACTAGACAGACTAGACAGACTAGACAGACTAGACAGACTAGACAGACTAGACAGACTAGACAGACAAGACTAGACAGACAAGACTAGACAGACAAGACTAGACAGACAAGACTAGACAGAGAAGACTAGACAGACAAGACTAGACAGACAAGACTAGACAGACAAGACTAGACAGACAAGACTAGACAGACAAGACTAGACAGACAAGACTAGACAGACAAGACTAGACAGACAAGACTAGACAGACAAGACTAGACAGACAAGACTAGACAGACTAGACAGACAAGACTAGACAGACAAGACTAGACAGACAAGACTAGACAGACAAGACTAGACAGACAAGACTAGACAGACAAGACTAGACAGACTAGACAGACAAGGCTAGACAGACAAGACTAGACAGACAAGACTAGACTAGACAGACAAGACTAGACAGACAAGACTAGACAGACAAGACTAGACGGACAAAACTAGACAGACAAGACTAGGCAGACATGACTAGACAGACAAGACTAGACAGACAAGACTAGACAGACAAGACTAGACAGACAAGACTAGACAGACAAGACTAGACAGACAAGACTAGACAGACAAGACTAGACAGACAAGACTAGACAGACAAGACTAGACAGACAAGACTAGACAGACAGGACTAGACAGACAAGACTAGACAGACAAGACTAGACAGACAAGACTAGACAGACTAGACTAGACAGACAAGACTAGACAGACTAGACAGACTAGACAGACTAGACAGACAAGACTAGACAGACAAGACTAGACAGACAAGACTAGACAGACAAGACTAGACAGACAAGACTAGACAGACAAGACTAGACAGACAAGACTAGACAGACAAGACTAGACAGACAAGACTAGACAGACAAGACTAGACAGACAAGACTAGACAGACAAGACTAGACAGACAAGACTAGACAGACAAGACTAGACAGACAAGACTAGACAGACAAGACTAGACAGACAAGACTAGACAGACAAGACTAGACAGACAAGACTAGACAGACAAGACTAGACAGACAAGACTAGACAGACAAGACTAGACAGACTAGACAGACTAGACAGACTAGACAGACTAGACAGACTAGACAGACTAGACAGACTAGACAGACTAGACAGACTAGACAGACTAGACAGACTAGACAGACTAGACAGACTAGACAGACTAGACAGACTAGACAGACTAGACAGACTAGACAGACTAGACAGACTAGACAGACTAGACAGACTAGACAGACTAGACAGACTAGACAGACTAGACAGACTAGACAGACTAGACAGACTAGACAGACAAGACTAGACAGACAAGACTAGACAGACAAGACTAGACAGACAAGACTAGACAGACAAGACTAGACAGACAAGACTAGACAGACAAGACTAGACAGACAAGACTAGACAGACAAGACTAGACAGACAAGACTAGACAGACAAGACTAGACAGACAAGACTAGACAGACAAGACTAGACAGACAAGACTAGACAGACAAGACTAGACAGACAAGACTAGACAGACAAGACTAGACAGACAAGACTAGACAGACAAGACTAGACAGACAAGACTAGACAGACAAGACTAGACAGACAAGACTAGACAGACAAGACTAGACAGACAAGACTAGACAGACAAGACTAGACAGACAAGACTAGACAGACAAGACTAGACAGACAAGACTAGACAGACAAGACTAGACAGACAAGACTAGACAGACAAGACTAGACAGACAAGACTAGACAGACAAGACTAGACAGACAAGACTAGACAGACAAGACTAGACAGACAAGACTAGACAGACAAGACTAGACAGACAAGACTAGACAGACAAGACTAGACAGACAAGACTAGACAGACAAGACTAGACAGACAAGACTAGACAGACAAGACTAGACAGACAAGACTAGACAGACAAGACTAGACAGACAAGACTAGACAGACAAGACTAGACAGACAAGACTAGACAGACAAGACTAGACAGACAAGACTAGACAGACAAGACTAGACAGACAAGACTAGACAGACAAGACTAGACAGACAAGACTAGACAGACAAGACTAGACAGACAAGACTAGACAGACAAGACTAGACAGACAAGACTAGACAGACAAGACTAGACAGACAAGACTAGACAGACAAGACTAGACAGACAAGACTAGACAGACAAGACTAGACAGACAAGACTAGACAGACAAGACTAGACAGACAAGACTAGACAGACAAGACTAGACAGACAAGACTAGACAGACAAGACTAGACAGACAAGACTAGACAGACAAGACTAGACAGACAAGACTAGACAGACAAGACTAGACAGACAAGACTAGACAGACAAGACTAGACAGACAAGACTAGACAGACAAGACTAGACAGACAAGACTAGACAGACAAGACTAGACAGACAAGACTAGACAGACAAGACTAGACAGACAAGACTAGACAGACAAGACTAGACAGACAAGACTAGACAGACAAGACTAGACAGACAAGACTAGACAGACAAGACTAGACAGACAAGACTAGACAGACAAGACTAGACAGACAAGACTAGACAGACAAGACTAGACAGACAAGACTAGACAGACAAGACTAGACAGACAAGACTAGACAGACAAGACTAGACAGACAAGACTAGACAGACAAGACTAGACAGACAAGACTAGACAGACAAGACTAGACAGACAAGACTAGACAGACAAGACTAGACAGACAAGACTAGACAGACAAGACTAGACAGACAAGACTAGACAGACAAGACTAGACAGACAAGACTAGACAGACAAGACTAGACAGACAAGACTAGACAGACAAGACTAGACAGACAAGACTAGACAGACAAGACTAGACAGACAAGACTAGACAGACAAGACTAGACAGACAAGACTAGACAGACAAGACTAGACAGACAAGACTAGACAGACAAGACTAGACAGACAAGACTAGACAGACAAGACTAGACAGACAAGACTAGACAGACAAGACTAGACAGACAAGACTAGACAGACAAGACTAGACAGACAAGACTAGACAGACAAGACTAGACAGACAAGACTAGACAGACAAGACTAGACAGACAAGACTAGACAGACAAGACTAGACAGACAAGACTAGACAGACAAGACTAGACAGACAAGACTAGACAGACAAGACTAGACAGACAAGACTAGACAGACAAGACTAGACAGACAAGACTAGACAGACAAGACTAGACAGACAAGACTAGACAGACAAGACTAGACAGACAAGACTAGACAGACAAGACTAGACAGACAAGACTAGACAGACAAGACTAGACAGACAAGACTAGACAGACAAGACTAGACAGACAAGACTAGACAGAGAAGACTAGACAGACAAGACTAGACAGACAAGACTAGACAGACAAGACTAGACAGACAAGACTAGACAGACAAGACTAGACAGACAAGACTAGACAGACAAGACTAGACAGACAAGACTAGACAGACTAGACTAGACAGACAAGACTAGACAGACAAGACTAGACAGACAAGACTAGACAGACAAGACTAGACAGACTAGACTAGACAGACAAGACTAGACAGACAAGACTAGACAGACAAGACTAGACAGACAAGACTAGACAGACAAGACTAGACAGACAAGACTAGACAGACAAGACTATACAGACAAGACTAGACAGACAAGACTAGACAGACAAGACTAGACAGACAAGACTAGACAGACAAGACTAGACAGACAAGACTAGACAGACAAGACTAGACAGACAAGACTAGACAGACAAGACTAGACAGACAAGACTAGACAGACAAGACTAGACAGACAAGACTAGACAGACAAGACTAGACAGACAAGACTAGACAGACAAGACTAGACAGACAAGACTAGACAGACAAGACTAGACAGACAAGACTAGACAGACAAGACTAGACAGACAAGACTAGACAGACAAGACTAGACAGACAAGACTAGACAGACAAGACTAGACAGACAAGACTAGACAGACAAGACTAGACAGACAAGACTAGACAGACAAGACTACGTCTAGTAGTCTAAGAGTCTGCGTTTTACTGCGAGCGTGAACGGCTGTGCGAGCGAACACAGTTATTCTTTCAGCAAAAATAATTTCTAATTTCTGTGAGTTAGTTTAGTGTTTAGTTATATTAATACAAGTTTTGGTTGATATAAAAAATAGTTATATTCAGAACAATAACAAAAATAATAATCTGAACAATGCTTACTCGAAACCGAGAGCTTAGATCAAACTCCACTTCGGAAAAAAGGAATTTCCTTGATGATCCTGAATTTCTGGAATTGATTTCGGGTATGATTAGAAAAGAAGTAGAACCTCTAACTGTTGTCATAACTCAACTTACGGAACAACTGAAAATTCTAACATGTAAGAACGAGGAATTATTAAAAATCCACGCTGCCGACAAGGATGAATCAAGGCCATCAAATGAACGCAAAGAAGTAGAAATCCATATACCTGAGGCGGACCCAAAACCCGATAAAAACCTGGGAAAAAATATATTCGGAGGAGAATGTTCCACCGCAAAAAATGATTCGATTTTAATATCAATTGAAGATAAGGAACCAAATAAACTGGATAAAAAAGATGTCTGGGAGACACCCAAATATAAACAGAGACGTTCCCGTAAAATTAACACAATCCACGGGACTAACGACGATTGTATCCTAATCAAGGCGGCTATTAGATATCAACACCTGCATGTCTATAGGCTAGAGCCTACATTAACGGAAAATGACGTACTCCAATATTTACATGCAAAAAATTTTGAATCTATACGCTGTAAAAAATTGTTATCCAAACACCCGGAGGAATACTCCTCATTCAAAATCTCGGTTCCAGCTGAGAAATACAACGATTTAATGAATCCTGATACTTGGCCGCGGAACGTCTGCATAAATCGTTTTTTCCAGTTTATAGAAAAAACGAAAGCAAAAGCGTAAAATGCAAAAAAGTGGAAATAAATTCGAACAGCACCCCCTATGTGATGTTCATTAATCAAAACGTCCAGTCAATTGGGAACTCGATTGACAGGATTGAATACATGCTGGAAAAATATTACCACTGCAGATTCTTGATACTTACCGAACATTGGAAAAACTCCCAGCAACTAGAACTACTAAAAATTAGCAAATTTGAACTGGCCTCTTACTTTTGTCGAGAAGAAGGGCAGCATGGTGGTTCGGCTATCTATTGCAGAAGTAAATTAATATTTAAAACAAGATATGATATTAATAGGATTTCAGAAGTTCGAGTTTTTGAATGTTCAGGAATTGAAACAAAAATTAACGAGAAGTTACTAATAATAATAAGCATCTATAGAGCCCCATTAACGAACGTAAAAGGTTTTTTCCTCAAATTACAACAACTGCTAATATTGCTTCATAAGAAAAATAGTCACTTTGTAATAGCTGGAGACTTTAATATAAATGTGTTAAAAAACACGAATACTAGCCAGCAATTTTTATCATTGCTAGAGTCGTTTAACGCGAGACTCCTTTCAAAAGAAGTAAGTCACCCTGAATATGGAACATGTATTGACAATTTCATTGCTAAAATTAATGTACCATTCAGCATTAGAACTAGAGACCATCATATCTCAGATCATTATACTCAACTGCTAACTCTGGAGTTCGAAAAGGAGGATGCTTGTACCAATATAAAACAAGCTACAAGATTATATAATGAAGTGAATTTGAAACACCATACCCAACTTATGGAAATCGTAGAATGGAATGAATTATTTGATGTTGACTGTAATAACATTAATAAGCAATGGAACCTGTTCGAGGACATTTTCATGAGGAATTTTAATGAAGCCTTTCCCAAAGTCCCTAGGCGAAATAAATGTACAAGTGTAAGGGTCTTTAACAACCCTCAACTTATATTGTTTGAAAAGAACTTGAAACTCTACCAAACATTATCTTACTCTAGTCGATTGTTTAAAAATTTTTACAATAATCAACGTAGGAAATTCATCAAGTTATTAAAAAATTGCAAGAAAGAGGTATTCAAACGACAAATTGAAACATCAACTAACCTACAAAAAACAACTTGGAAAATTATACGAGAAGTAACAGAGCTTAAAAAGAAAAATAGTTCGTATTTTAACGCTAATGAAGAACCACGCAGTAGTGCCATAAACATTAATAATTTCTTTGTGAACAGAGCGAGAATACTATCTGAATCTCAACCAACTACTCACTATTATGACAATATCCAGATAAATCAAAATTCCATATTTTTAATGCCCATTAGTGAAGCTGAACTGTTTAATATAATTGTTAATCTTAAAAATAAAAAAAGTGCGGGCATTGACGATATCCCCCCTATTGTTGTAAAAAATGTGTTAGCTTCTATATTAAGCCCCTTGCAGTTTATAATAAATAACTCTTTAATGGCTGGTATATTTCCTGAAAAACTTAAACTTGCACTCATCACCCCAATATTTAAGGCCGGAGACAAAAGTGATATAGAAAACTATAGACCTATAAGTATTTTATCTATCTTCTCTAAAATTTTTGAAAAAATTGTTTGCTCGAGAATAATATCGTTTTTAGATAAACATAATATAATAAATTTCCAGCAACATGGCTTTATTAAAGGTCGGAGCATAGAAACTGCCTGCTACCAATTCATAAATGCAATATCAATAAATCTAGAAGAGTGTAATATTCCATCCGGTATGTTGATGGACCTGTCAAAGGCATATGACTTAGTGGACCATAACCTGCTGTCAGGGAAACTGTATAAATATGGAATAAGGGGCGTTGCTCTTGATTGGGTAAAATCATTTCTACATGATAGAGAACAGATAACCAAGCTTCATACTCCGCACGGATTTGTTTATTCTTCTTCAAGAATTGTCAACATGGGCATCCCTCAAGGAAGTACGATTGGGCCTCTGTTATTCACAATATTCATTAATGATCTACACCAAATACCGATTGCTCAAGAGCATTTGATGGTTAATTATGCAGACGACACATCCTTACTCATTATCAACAAGACCGTAGATGATATTATTCCAAATGCGAATACTATGATGTCGGCAATGATTTCATGGTTTCATATCAATAAATTAATAATAAATAAGGATAAAACTCAAGTTATAATCTTTCAAACTAAAAGAGACACAAACCAATACCTTCCGACAATACGAATTGATGAAGAAAACCTCGATGTGCAACATTCAGTTCGGCTACTTGGACTTTATATAGACCAATCGCTCGATTGGACTACACATATTCATCGTGTCACAACGAGTCTGAACAAGGCAGTTTTTGCGATGAGATCACTCCAGAGCTATATAGACACAGGAGCTCTTAGAATGGTGTATTTCGCCACATTCCACTCCCATTTAAGATTTGGTATAATGTTCTGGGGAAATAGCATCCACATAAAAAATGTTTTTAGAATTCAGAAACAAGCTATTCGTATTCTGAATCATTTACACTATAGAGAATCCTGCAGAGGTCAGTTCAAAACAGCCAACATTTTAACTACCACTGCGACATATATATATGAATCCATACTTTTCATTGCAAAACATAGGCACTTATTCGTGAGTTTCAACAAGCCCAACGAAAGAATAACAAGATTCAGTAAGGAAGACTTTCAGCTCCCTCACCATAGATTGACGCTTACAGAAAAAAATCCACCTTACAGCAACATGAAAATGTACAACATGCTACCAAGAAAAATAAAACAATTAGTGAATTTAAACCTGTTCAAAAAGGAACTCTATAAATTCCTAGCGGATATAGAACCATATAATTTGGAGGAATTCTTCTTAGAGGCCAACAAAGTTAATTACCATGCAGATGTTAATTAGACAATCACAGCATCACCTTTTTTTTTTTTTTTTTGTTCTTTCCTTTGACACATTTCATTTAGAATATTTTATATCCTTAAATAATGAAATAAACTTATTTGATTTGATTTGATTTGACTAGACAGACAAGACTAGACAGACAAGACTAGACAGACAAGACTAGACAGACAAGACTAGACAGACAAGACTAGACAGACAAGACTAGACAGACAAGACTAGACAGACAAGACTAGACAGACAAGACTAGACAGACAAGACTAGACAGACAAGACTAGACAGACAAGACTAGACAGACAAGACTAGACAGACAAGACTAGACAGACAAGACTAGACAGACAAGACTAGACAGACAAGACTAGACAGACAAGACTAGACAGACAAGACTAGACAGACAAGACTAGACAGACAAGACTAGACAGACAAGACTAGACAGACAAGACTAGACAGACAAGACTAGACAGACAAGACTAGACAGACAAGACTAGACAGACAAGACTAGACAGACAAGACTAGACAGACAAGACTAGACAGACAAGACTAGACAGACAAGACTAGACAGACAAGACTAGACAGACAAGACTAGACAGACAAGACTAGACAGACAAGACTAGACAGACAAGACTAGACAGACAAGACTAGACAGACAAGACTAGACAGACAAGACTAGACAGACAAGACTAGACAGACAAGACTAGACAGACAAGACTAGACAGACAAGACTAGACAGACAAGACTAGACAGACAAGACTAGACAGACAAGACTAGACAGACAAGACTAGACAGACAAGACTAGACAGACAAGACTAGACAGACAAGACTAGACAGACAAGACTAGACAGACAAGACTAGACAGACAAGACTAGACAGACAAGACTAGACAGACAAGACTAGACAGACAAGACTAGACAGACAAGACTAGACAGACAAGACTAGACAGACAAGACTAGACAGACAAGACTAGACAGACAAGACTAGACAGACAAGACTAGACAGACAAGACTAGACAGACAAGACTAGACAGACAAGACTAGACAGACAAGACTAGACAGACAAGACTAGACAGACAAGACTAGACAGACAAGACTAGACAGACAAGACTAGACAGACAAGACTAGACAGACAAGACTAGACAGACAAGACTAGACAGACAAGACTAGACAGACAAGACTAGACAGACAAGACTAGACAGACAAGACTAGACAGACAAGACTAGACAGACAAGACTAGACAGACAAGACTAGACAGACAAGACTAGACAGACAAGACTAGACAGACAAGACTAGACAGACAAGACTAGACAGACAAGACTAGACAGACAAGACTAGACAGACAAGACTAGACAGACAAGACTAGACAGACAAGACTAGACAGACAAGACTAGACAGACAAGACTAGACAGACAAGACTAGACAGACAAGACTAGACAGACAAGACTAGACAGACAAGACTAGACAGACAAGACTAGACAGACAAGACTAGACAGACAAGACTAGACAGACAAGACTAGACAGACAAGACTAGACAGACAAGACTAGACAGACAAGACTAGACAGACAAGACTAGACAGACAAGACTAGACAGACAAGACTAGACAGACAAGACTAGACAGACAAGACTAGACAGACAAGACTAGACAGACAAGACTAGACAGACAAGACTAGACAGACAAGACTAGACAGACAAGACTAGACAGACAAGACTAGACAGACAAGACTAGACAGACAAGACTAGACAGACAAGACTAGACAGACAAGACTAGACAGACAAGACTAGACAGACAAGACTAGACAGACAAGACTAGACAGACAAGACTAGACAGACAAGACTAGACAGACAAGACTAGACAGACAAGACTAGACAGACAAGACTAGACAGACAAGACTAGACAGACAAGACTAGACAGACAAGACTAGACAGACAAGACTAGACAGACAAGACTAGACAGACAAGACTAGACAGACAAGACTAGACAGACAAGACTAGACAGACAAGACTAGACAGACAAGACTAGACAGACAAGACTAGACAGACAAGACTAGACAGACAAGACTAGACAGACAAGACTAGACAGACAAGACTAGACAGACAAGACTAGACAGACAAGACTAGACAGACAAGACTAGACAGACAAGACTAGACAGACAAGACTAGACAGACAAGACTAGACAGACAAGACTAGACAGACAAGACTAGACAGACAAGACTAGACAGACAAGACTAGACAGACAAGACTAGACAGACAAGACTAGACAGACAAGACTAGACAGACAAGACTAGACAGACAAGACTAGACAGACAAGACTAGACAGACAAGACTAGACAGACAAGACTAGACAGACAAGACTAGACAGACAAGACTAGACAGACAAGACTAGACAGACAAGACTAGACAGACAAGACTAGACAGACAAGACTAGACAGACAAGACTAGACAGACAAGACTAGACAGACAAGACTAGACAGACAAGACTAGACAGACAAGACTAGACAGACAAGACTAGACAGACAAGACTAGACAGACAAGACTAGACAGACAAGACTAGACAGACAAGACTAGACAGACAAGACTAGACAGACAAGACTAGACAGACAAGACTAGACAGACAAGACTAGACAGACAAGACTAGACAGACAAGACTAGACAGACAAGACTGGACAGACAAGACTGGACAGACAAGACTGGACAGACAAGACTGGACAGACAAGACTAGACAGACAAGACTAGACAGACAAGACTAGACAGACAAGACTAGACAGACAAGACTAGACAGACAAGACTAGACAGACAAGACTAGACAGACAAGACTAGACAGACAAGACTAGACAGACAAGACTAGACAGACAAGACTAGACAGACAAGACTAGACAGACAAGACTAGACAGACAAGACTAGACAGACAAGACTAGACAGACAAGACTAGACAGACAAGACTAGACAGACAAGACTAGACAGACAAGACTAGACAGACAAGACTAGACAGACAAGACTAGACAGACAAGACTAGACAGACAAGACTAGACAGACAAGACTAGACAGACAAGACTAGACAGACAAGACTAGACAGACAAGACTAGACGGACAAGACTAGACAGGCAAGACTAGTCAGAAAAGACTAGACAGACAAGACTAGACAGGCAAGACTCACCAAATCCCCTATTCCACGTTGGCTTTTAGTATGCGCCTCCCCGGTATCGCATATATTGCATTCATTCAGGGTGGGCAGCCCGGACGGTTAATGAAAACCGCCCTAGTTGTCGCCTCCCCGACCAGGATTCGAACCCGGGTCTCCCGCATTGAAAGGCGGGTATGTTGTCAACTACACCACCGAGGAGGACAGACAGGCAAGACTAGACAGACAAGACTAGACAGACAAGGCTAGACAGACAAGACTAGACAGACAAGACTAGACAGACAAGACTAGACAGACAAGACTAGACAGACAAGACTAGACAGACAAGACTAGACAGACAAGACTGGACAGACAAGACTAGACAGACAAGACTAGACAGGCAAGACTAGACAGACAAGACTAGACAGACAAGACTAGACAGACAAGACTAGACAGACAAGACTAGACAGACAAGACTAGACAGACAAGACTAGACAGACAAGACTAGACAAACAAGACTAGACGGACAAGACTAGACAGACAAGACTAGACAGACAAGACTAGACAGACAAGACTAGACAGACAAGACTAGACAGACAAGACTAGACAGGCAAGACTAGTCAGAAAAGACTAGATAGACAAGACTAGACAGACAAGACTAGACAGGCAAGACTAGACAGACAAGACTAGACAGACAAGACTAGACAGACAAGACTAGACAGACAAGACTAGACAGACAAGACTATGAACTTCTTGAATAGATTATGAACTTCTTGAAAAAGTATACGACCACTCATTTTGGCCTGAGGGAATTCGGTACGAAAGGTTCCATTTCCACCGTAAAGAAAATTTTCGGCCAGTTATACAAACTCAAACTGTAAATTAATTTTATATTATAACATACAGTCATTAAATGCAGTTAAAGCTGCACAAATAGAACTCGTTGCAGAGGAAATTGAGCCAATCTTCATCTGTCTGGCAGAAACCTGGGGTAATAATGAAAAAATGGCATACGCCCACATAAGTAACTACAAACTGGTAACTAACTATTGTAGAACTAAATCAAGTGGTGGTGGAGTCGCTATATGGGTAACATTGAAGCAAGTGGATAACACTAAGGAACTTCAACTACATTCGGTCTCCATAGAAAAAGAAATTGAAACCTGCGGTGTTATGTGGAAAAATAATAATTATTCCACTGCAATAATAGCACTGTACAGATCACCTACATGATGCGTTACTACATGTATGATTCAATTAGAGGAAGTTCTCGAAAACGTTTCTGCATTAACGAAAGATATTATCTTAATTGGAGACTTTAATATCAACTTTCAAATAAATTCTAAGGAAACAATTAATATGAAGAACTTAATGCTAGCGTATGGACTAAAACAACAAGTAACGGAAGCTACCCGTATAACCAACTCTTCAAAGACCTTAATTGACAATATATTTTTAAATACTAGATATTGCACGAAAACGACAGTTAATGATACAACTTTCTCAGACCATCGACAATTAATCCTACATACAGATAAAAATCAAAGTACTAAAGAAGAATTTCGCTTAGGTAGGATCTTTTCGAAAGCAAATAGAACAAAATTTGCCAAAGCGATAACTGACGACAATTGGCAGGAGATGTACATGGAAACAAATTGCAATAAAAAAACCACATTACTGATTCAGACACTGCAATTCCACTTCTTTGCAAGTTTTCCTCTAGTCAGGGTGAAGCAAAAAGGGAAATCGCAATCATGGGTGACATATAAAATCAAAACCTCAAGCAGAAACCTGAAGGATCTCTATATACTTCAAAAACAATTCCCAGAACTCCAGGATTGCTATAGAATACAAAGGAAAAAACATCACAAACTCATACTGGAAGAAAAAAGAAAGTTTTATGAAAAAATGTTGGAAAACGCGGCGAATAAACAAAAGACATTATGGGATATTGTCAGAAATATTTCTAATAAAAGTGATGGTAAAAACAATATGAAAATCTGTGAAAATGGAGAAATGATTGAAAACCCAAAACAACTGGCCAATACATTTAACATCTGTTTTAAAAACGCTCCAGATAAAGTGCTGCAAAATATTACACCCACAGTTATCACTAATCAACACATTACAGGAAATTGTCACACAATGTTCCTAGATGAATACACAGAACACGAACTACTAGCTACGCTACAACAACTCAAAAGCAAAAGTACATCAGGTCCTGACGCTCTACCGGGGAGGATTATTAAAGAGGTCCTACCTATACTCATCACACCGATTACCCACATTGTTAATTATTCTTTCGCCATGGAGGAATTTCCTCAAGTTCTCAAAACATCCATCATTATTCCGATTCATAAAAAGGGAGATAAAGAAAAATTATCAAACTATAGGCCGATTTCGCTGGTATCGGTATTCTCTAAAATATTAGAATACAGTCTGTTAAATCGATTAACATCTTTTCTCGGAAAATATAATATAATTCCAACACACCAACACGGATTTCAGAAAGGAAAATCAACTACTACGGCAATAGTCCAGCTTGTTAATAAAATCCTTGAAGAAATAGATTGCGGAAAATGCCCGGTGGGAATCTTTTGTGATCTCACAAAAGCATTCGACTGTGTTTCGCATAAAAAATTGCTAGACAAACTCCAAATATATGGCGTACGAGGAAAAACGGCGAACTGGATAGAATCATTTTTAAAGGACAGACAGCAAATTGTATACATATCGAATGATAAGGAAACTGGGAGATCAGCCCCGATTACAATTACGACAGGGGTGCCACAAGGCAGTATCCTATCCCCGATTTTATTTTCTGTTTACCTGGCGGATCTCACAAACTACATAACGGATTCCCACTGCACGCTATATGCAGATGATTCTAGTTTCATTGTTTCCCACAACTCAGCAAAAGAAACTGAATTTCAGGCCAATAAGCTAATTGAATCACTAGAGAAATGGTTCTCTGGAAATAATTTATTTTTAAATATAGATAAAACGAATTTTATGATCTTTCACACAAAAAGAAAAGTCGTAGATGATATAAAAATAAAACTTAATACCCAACTGGAAATAAAAAGGTCCAACAGCATCAAATTTCTAGGGGTTTACCTAGAAGACACACTACAGTGGAAAACTCATATCGATTCGATAGCGAAAAAAATCAACACTAAAGCGTACCTTATTCGAAATATCAACAACTTAGTGGGCAGACAGGCCATAATAAACATCTACTTTTCGGAAGTAGAGTCTCTCTTACGCTATGGCATAATAGTCTGGGGATCATCACCAGAGGCGGAGACACTATTCAGGGCCCAAAAACGTGTAATAAGGGCAATTATGAGGTGCAGTCCAAGAGACAGCTGTAAACCTCATTTTAAACAACTGAGACTATTAACATTAAGTGTCTGTATATTCTGGAAATAGCAACTTTCATCCACAAAGAAAAATTTAAACTAAAACGTAATCGGGATAACCACGACCATTACACAAGGTACAACCACGATTTATATGTTCCTAAAGTCAACCTCACGATATGCAGGGGACCGTATCAGTCAGGGATACGGATTTATAACAAACTGCCAGATCATCTCAAGACCGAAGGGAGTCTCAAAACATTCAAAAAGGAATTAAGACAATACTTGGTAGAAAAGGCTTATTATAATATTGAAGATTATTATTAATCTATTTTATTTTATTTGTGACAGTGCCCATACTTTATATGCATACTTTTTGTTGTTTTTGTTATTGGGAATAAATGAATTTGAATTTGAATTTGACTAGACAGACAAGACTAGACAGACAAGACTAGACAGACAAGACTAGACAGACAAGACTAGACAGACAAGACTAGACAGACAAGACTAGACAGACAAGACTAGACAGACAAGACTAGACAGACAAGACTAGACAGACAAGACTAGACAGACAAGACTAGACAGACAAGACTAGACAGACAAGACTAGACAGACAAGACTAGACAGACAAGACTAGACAGACAAGACTAGACAGACAAGACTAGACAGACAAGACTAGACAGACAAGACTAGACAGACAAGACTAGACAGACAAGACTAGACAGACAAGACTAGACAGACAAGACTGGACAGACAAGACTGGACAGACAAGACTGGACAGACAAGACTGGACAGACAAGACTAGACAGACAAGACTAGACAGACAAGACTAGACAGACAAGACTAGACAGACAAGACTAGACAGACAAGACTAGACAGACAAGACTAGACAGACAAGACTAGACAGACAAGACTAGACAGACAAGACTAGACAGACAAGACTAGACAGACAAGACTAGACAGACAAGACTAGACAGACAAGACTAGACAGACAAGACTAGACAGACAAGACTAGACAGACAAGACTAGACAGACAAGACTAGACAGACAAGACTAGACAGACAAGACTAGACAGACAAGACTAGACAGACAAGACTAGACAGACAAGACTAGACAGACAAGACTAGACAGACAAGACTAGACAGACAAGACTAGACAGACAAGACTAGACAGACAAGACTAGACAGACAAGACTAGACAGACAAGACTAGACGGACAAGACTAGACAGGCAAGACTAGTCAGAAAAGACTAGACAGACAAGACTAGACAGGCAAGACTCACCAAATCCCCTATTCCACGTTGGCTTTTAGTATGCGCCTCCCCGGTATCGCATATATTGCATTCATTCAGGGTGGGCAGCCCGGACGGTTAATGAAAACCGCCCTAGTTGTCGCCTCCCCGACCAGGATTCGAACCCGGGTCTCCCGCATTGAAAGGCGGGTATGTTGTCAACTACACCACCGAGGAGGACAGACAGGCAAGACTAGACAGACAAGACTAGACAGACAAGGCTAGACAGACAAGACTAGACAGACAAGACTAGACAGACAAGACTAGACAGACAAGACTAGACAGACAAGACTAGACAGACAAGACTAGACAGACAAGACTGGACAGACAAGACTAGACAGACAAGACTAGACAGGCAAGACTAGACAGACAAGACTAGACAGACAAGACTAGACAGACAAGACTAGACAGACAAGACTAGACAGACAAGACTAGACAGACAAGACTAGACAGACAAGACTAGACAAACAAGACTAGACGGACAAGACTAGACAGACAAGACTAGACAGACAAGACTAGACAGACAAGACTAGACAGACAAGACTAGACAGACAAGACTAGACAGGCAAGACTAGTCAGAAAAGACTAGATAGACAAGACTAGACAGACAAGACTAGACAGGCAAGACTAGACAGACAAGACTAGACAGACAAGACTAGACAGACAAGACTAGACAGACAAGACTAGACAGACAAGACTATGAACTTCTTGAATAGATTATGAACTTCTTGAAAAAGTATACGACCACTCATTTTGGCCTGAGGGAATTCGGTACGAAAGGTTCCATTTCCACCGTAAAGAAAATTTTCGGCCAGTTATACAAACTCAAACTGTAAATTAATTTTATATTATAACATACAGTCATTAAATGCAGTTAAAGCTGCACAAATAGAACTCGTTGCAGAGGAAATTGAGCCAATCTTCATCTGTCTGGCAGAAACCTGGGGTAATAATGAAAAAATGGCATACGCCCACATAAGTAACTACAAACTGGTAACTAACTATTGTAGAACTAAATCAAGTGGTGGTGGAGTCGCTATATGGGTAACATTGAAGCAAGTGGATAACACTAAGGAACTTCAACTACATTCGGTCTCCATAGAAAAAGAAATTGAAACCTGCGGTGTTATGTGGAAAAATAATAATTATTCCACTGCAATAATAGCACTGTACAGATCACCTACATGATGCGTTACTACATGTATGATTCAATTAGAGGAAGTTCTCGAAAACGTTTCTGCATTAACGAAAGATATTATCATAATTGGAGACTTTAATATCAACTTTCAAATAAATTCTAAGGAAACAATTAATATGAAGAACTTAATGCTAGCGTATGGACTAAAACAACAAGTAATGGAAGCTACCCGTATAACCAACTCTTCAAAGACCTTAATTGACAATATATTTTTAAATACTAGATATTGCACGAAAACGACAGTTAATGATACAACTTTCTCAGACCATCGACAATTAATCCTACATACAGATAAAAATCAAAGTACTAAAGAAGAATTTCGCTTAGGTAGGATCTTTTCGAAAGCAAATAGAACAAAATTTGCCAAAGCGATAACTGACGACAATTGGCAGGAGATGTACATGGAAACAAATTGCAATAAAAAAACCACATTACTGATTCAGACACTGCAATTCCACTTCTTTGCAAGTTTTCCTCTAGTCAGGGTGAAGCAAAAAGGGAAATCGCAATCATGGGTGACATATAAAATCAAAACCTCAAGCAGAAACCTGAAGGATCTCTATATACTTCAAAAACAATTCCCAGAACTCCAGGATTGCTATAGAATACAAAGGAAAAAACATCACAAACTCATACTGGAAGAAAAAAGAAAGTTTTATGAAAAAATGTTGGAAAACGCGGCGAATAAACAAAAGACATTATGGGATATTGTCAGAAATATTTCTAATAAAAGTGATGGTAAAAACAATATGAAAATCTGTGAAAATGGAGAAATGATTGAAAACCCAAAACAACTGGCCAATACATTTAACATCTGTTTTAAAAACGCTCCAGATAAAGTGCTGCAAAATATTACACCCACAGTTATCACTAATCAACACATTACAGGAAATTGTCACACAATGTTCCTAGATGAATACACAGAACACGAACTACTAGCTACGCTACAACAACTCAAAAGCAAAAGTACATCAGGTCCTGACGCTCTACCGGGGAGGATTATTAAAGAGGTCCTACCTATACTCATCACACCGATTACCCACATTGTTAATTATTCTTTCGCCATGGAGGAATTTCCTCAAGTTCTCAAAACATCCATCATTATTCCGATTCATAAAAAGGGAGATAAAGAAAAATTATCAAACTATAGGCCGATTTCGCTGGTATCGGTATTCTCTAAAATATTAGAATACAGTCTGTTAAATCGATTAACATCTTTTCTCGGAAAATATAATATAATTCCAACACACCAACACGGATTTCAGAAAGGAAAATCAACTACTACGGCAATAGTCCAGCTTGTTAATAAAATCCTTGAAGAAATAGATTGCGGAAAATGCCCGGTGGGAATCTTTTGTGATCTCACAAAAGCATTCGACTGTGTTTCGCATAAAAAATTGCTAGACAAACTCCAAATATATGGCGTACGAGGAAAAACGGCGAACTGGATAGAATCATTTTTAAAGGACAGACAGCAAATTGTATACATATCGAATGATAAGGAAACTGGGAGATCAGCCCCGATTACAATTACGACAGGGGTGCCACAAGGCAGTATCCTATCCCCGATTTTATTTTCTGTTTACCTGGCGGATCTCACAAACTACATAACGGATTCCCACTGCACGCTATATGCAGATGATTCTAGTTTCATTGTTTCCCACAACTCAGCAAAAGAAACTGAATTTCAGGCCAATAAGCTAATTGAATCACTAGAGAAATGGTTCTCTGGAAATAATTTATTTTTAAATATAGATAAAACGAATTTTATGATCTTTCACACAAAAAGAAAAGTCGTAGATGATATAAAAATAAAACTTAATACCCAACTGGAAATAAAAAGGTCCAACAGCATCAAATTTCTAGGGGTTTACCTAGAAGACACACTACAGTGGAAAACTCATATCGATTCGATAGCGAAAAAAATCAACACTAAAGCGTACCTTATTCGAAATATCAACAACTTAGTGGGCAGACAGGCCATAATAAACATCTACTTTTCGGAAGTAGAGTCTCTCTTACGCTATGGCATAATAGTCTGGGGATCATCACCAGAGGCGGAGACACTATTCAGGGCCCAAAAACGTGTAATAAGGGCAATTATGAGGTGCAGTCCAAGAGACAGCTGTAAACCTCATTTTAAACAACTGAGACTATTAACATTAAGTGTCTGTATATTCTGGAAATAGCAACTTTCATCCACAAAGAAAAATTTAAACTAAAACGTAATCGGGATAACCACGACCATTACACAAGGTACAACCACGATTTATATGTTCCTAAAGTCAACCTCACGATATGCAGGGGACCGTATCAGTCAGGGATACGGATTTATAACAAACTGCCAGATCATCTCAAGACCGAAGGGAGTCTCAAAACATTCAAAAAGGAATTAAGACAATACTTGGTAGAAAAGGCTTATTATAATATTGAAGATTATTATTAATCTATTTTATTTTATTTGTGACAGTGCCCATACTTTATATGCATACTTTTTGTTGTTTTTGTTATTGGGAATAAATGAATTTGAATTTGAATTTGACTAGACAGACAAGACTAGACAGACAAGACTAGACAGACAAGACTAGACAGACAAGACTAGACAGACAAGACTAGACAGACAAGACTAGACAGACAAGACTAGACAGACAAGACTAGACAGACAAGACTAGACAGACAAGACTAGACAGACAAGACTAGACAGACAAGACTAGACAGACAAGACTAGACAGACAAGACTAGACAGACAAGACTAGACAGACAAGACTAGACAGACAAGACTAGACAGACAAGACTAGACAGACAAGACTAGACAGACAAGACTAGACAGACAAGACTAGACAGACAAGACTAGACAGACAAGACTGGACAGACAAGACTGGACAGACAAGACTGGACAGACAAGACTGGACAGACAAGACTAGACAGACAAGACTAGACAGACAAGACTAGACAGACAAGACTAGACAGACAAGACTAGACAGACAAGACTAGACAGACAAGACTAGACAGACAAGACTAGACAGACAAGACTAGACAGACAAGACTAGACAGACAAGACTAGACAGACAAGACTAGACAGACAAGACTAGACAGACAAGACTAGACAGACAAGACTAGACAGACAAGACTAGACAGACAAGACTAGACAGACAAGACTAGACAGACAAGACTAGACAGACAAGACTAGACAGACAAGACTAGACAGACAAGACTAGACAGACAAGACTAGACAGACAAGACTAGACAGACAAGACTAGACAGACAAGACTAGACAGACAAGACTAGACAGACAAGACTAGACAGACAAGACTAGACAGACAAGACTAGACAGACAAGACTAGACGGACAAGACTAGACAGGCAAGACTAGTCAGAAAAGACTAGACAGACAAGACTAGACAGGCAAGACTCACCAAATCCCCTATTCCACGTTGGCTTTTAGTATGCGCCTCCCCGGTATCGCATATATTGCATTCATTCAGGGTGGGCAGCCCGGACGGTTAATGAAAACCGCCCTAGTTGTCGCCTCCCCGACCAGGATTCGAACCCGGGTCTCCCGCATTGAAAGGCGGGTATGTTGTCAACTACACCACCGAGGAGGACAGACAGGCAAGACTAGACAGACAAGACTAGACAGACAAGACTAGACAGACAAGACTAGACAGACAAGACTAGACAGACAAGACTAGACAGACAAGACTAGACAGACAAGACTAGACAGACAAGACTAGACAGACAAGACTAGACAGACAAGACTAGACAGACAAGACTAGACAGACAAGACTAGACAGACAAGACTAGACAGACAAGACTAGACTGACAAGACTAGACAGACAAGACTAGACAGACAAGACTAGACAGACAAGACTAGACAGACAAGACTAGACAGACAAGACTAGACAGACAAGACTAGACAGACAAGACTAGACAGACAAGACTAGACAGACAAGACTAGACAGACAAGACTAGACAGACAAGACTAGACAGACAAGACTATACATACAAGACTAGACAGACAAGACTAGACAGACAAGACTAGACAGACAAGACTAGACAGACAAGACTAGACAGACAAGACCAGACAGACAAGACTAGACAGACAAGGCCAAACAGATATACAAGACTGGACGGACAGCAATAAAGAGATCATACTATACATACAAGATTATATTGATTAGACTATATAGACAAGGCTGTGCAGACGAGAACAGACAGTGAAGAGCAGTCAGACATACTTTGACATACAAGACTAAGAAAGACAAGACAAAGAAAACCAGGAAGAGAAGATTGGAGTGTCAAGACCACATAATATACATTAGAGACATATTAGTGATAACTATTAGTGGCCGACAGAGTGCATCACAAGGTGTCTCTCGTATCACTCTGTCTTCGTCTAGTACAGTCCAAAAGGAAAACTGAATGTGTGTCCGACGTCCTACGTCCATTCTGCCTTGCAAATACAACCATATTTTACCAGTGTCTTTTTGAAAACAACTTTCATTAAAATATATAAATTTCGGTTTATAATATGGTCACCGATTGAACGATCTCACTCACTTTCTTGATATAACTCAATACAACTCAATACAGAGCTTTTCGCTCTGACTGTATCACTTCCTCCCACTCTCCAATTCACTATTGGCTAGACAAGGATGAAGGGATCCAGCCAGGGAGAGAGCCAGCGCTCGTTCCAGTTAGTATATATTTTAGTGGTTCTGACAAATCTTCTCATTCACACATTTGAACAAAAAACTTCTCACTAAACGGGCGAGATTAAGATTTTTAAATTTGATCCATGTATTAATTTAGCATACATGTTTGTATACTACCCTTGGCAATACTAATTTTTTTCAAAATTTCTTTTTGAAGACATAGGTTCTAAAACGCAAATCTTTTTAAATACTTTATTCATCAATAAATTATTATATTTACTGACTGCTATATTTCGTAATCTTCGCCATGCAACATGCGATTATTATCTCCTTGTTCTTATTTTACTCGTTTCGTTTAGAAAAGTTTCGACAAGGTTTGCAGATTTGCCAATTTCTTTCGACGGTTAACGAAGGAGGTACAAGTATAATTAAATCTAAATGTTATTGGTATAACTCAGCATCAAACGATTGCTTGTAAAAAAAATTCCTTGAGAATTTATTGGATATTAAATGCATTCAATATTTGCCTACATCACTTTTTGTCTAGTATTATAAATGTTCCAATATAAATATCCCTCATTTTTGAACATTTGAAAGTTCATTAATTGCGTTGAACAGGGAGACAACATGCTCGACAGATTCAAAGAATTTATCAGAATATTTTTGGTATTTTCAACCTCGAAGAAAATCAGAATCATCACAGTAAGTAAATATTATGTATTTTCTTAGGACAAAAATCACTAATCTTTATGGCAATGCCTAAAGAAAAACGCGGACACAAATAGCTATTGTTGCCTGGCCATTAACGCATGTATTGTAACATTCCAAAGAATTTGTTTCCAAAAGACTTCCTTATTTTGCAACTATTTTATTGCCTAGTATTTTTGCAAATTAAACATCAAAATTAATTAAAGTATTTCTTTCTTCTTCTTTCGAATAGGCCTACTTTGGACCACGCTTGTTCAACTGTTGGGCTTTGACCTTTGCCCAGTATTGTCACATCTTCTGCCGGTGTAACTCCTTTCTCCCTTCTGTCCAGGGGGTACCTTTCCTTCGAGTTTTTTCCTGAAATCCACGGACTTTCTTCAGGGTGCCTCTCACAAACTGTCTGTTTTTGAGATCGGTTATTCCCAGTTCTTTAATATCTTTCTCGGTCTCTGTCAACCATGTGGTCCGAAGCTTCTTATTTTGCCAGAAGGTGAACAGACAGTTGGTTAGTCGGTTTGGGGGCAATCTTGCAACGTGACCATAGAAAGCTACCCTTCTTTTCCTTGCACAGTCAGAGAGCATCTCAATATGTTCGTAGAGCTCAGAGTTATGCCGCCATCGGAATTCCCCATCTTCCTTTACCGGGCCTAGGATCTTCCTGAGGATTCTCCTCTCTCTGATTTCCAATTTCTCTATTAGACCCCTTCGGTTCAAGGAAAGACACTCCATGGTATACAGGGCCTCTGGTCGTAAGACTGATGTGTAGTGCTTAAGTTTCAGGTTGCGTGACAGGCATTTCTTATTGTAAGTGTTCTTAGGCAGCCGATAGGCTAAATCTAACTTGTTGACTCTCTTGGATAATGACGTTCTTTCTGATAAGTTGGGTTCAATCCATTTGCAGAGATACTTAAATTTCTCAGTCCTCTTGATGTTTCCCTGTTCTAGTAACAGCTCTCTGTTTGCTTCTCTGATGTTGGTGAAGAATTCTGTATTCTCCAGCGACACTTAAAGACCCATTTTGGCAGCCTGTTTTCTGAGGCAGAAAAAAAAGTATTTCTTTCATTAATTTGTATTTTTTTCTAGTTTCTTGCGTAAGCGTCGTCAAGTAATTTCGGTTATTATGTTTTTGTGTAATTTTTTATTTGTGAGCAGCGTCAATTGAAGTATTGTACATTAACTTGAATCTCTCAAATGTGGAAAATGTATATAATGCAAAACAATGAAAACTTACTGATTGAAGCTTTCTCTTGCAGTGTTAAAAAATGTGTTACATTGAATAGTAATTTTGAAAATACTAAGAACGGTGAGAGTGTTGCCACATGACGCTAAAAGTACAGTGTTGCCTCAATATTCCGAACACCCAAAATTTATACCCTGTTCGGATTAATGAGGCGTTCGGATTATAGTATATAGATATTTTTAAAGGTGTTTTTTGATGAAACAAAGATTTTTATATTTGAAAGTAAATACAAATTTGAATCATTAAGTACATATGTATTACACTTTTTAAAAAAATCTAGCGTTGTATTTTGGCGAGTGGTGTTTAATGACAAAGTAAATGCTTTATCCCTCAACTTACGCAATAACATTTTTACTTGATCCGCCCATTCCAAACATTCATTTAATGCAGACACAACTCGAGTATGTGGAATTCTTTCAATTGCTTGCGATTCCTCTAATACTTCTTCGTTTTCGCTATCAGTCTCATTTAGTATTTGTCTTACTATGTCTTCATCAGTTGAGGGCTCCTGACAATCAATGTTGCCATTATTTGATAAGAAATGGTTAATCTCCTCTTCCGAAAAGACTCTATTACGGAAAATGTTCAATGGAAGATCAGCTTCAGGGTCAAAGTCATCCAGTTCTTGGCCAGAAGTTTCCTCTGGTTTGAATAACGAGGGCCACAGAGGCTTACAAGATTTTTTGATCAGATTTGGGGACACTTGCTGCAAAACATTGAGCCAGAGAAAATACAGAATCTTTCTTGGTGGTTTTTTTAAGGATTTCAGATTATGTGCATTCTGAATCAACTTCTTGCTGACCAAAATCTTTTAATAGGAGTGTTTTTAGGGTTCCTTACCGAAAACGGAACCCTTATAGGATCACTTTGTTGTCCGTCTGTCTGTCTGTCTGTCCGTCTGTCTGTCTGTCAAGACCATTTTTCTCAGGAACGCGTAGAGGTAACAAGTTAAAATTTGTATCAAATACTCGGGTCTGCGGTCTCTTTCAGCTGTGAAAAAAATCACACTTGTAAGTCAACGCAATCAAAATATATGACCGTTTATGTCGCATATTTTGCGATTTCAAAAGGGAATCAAAACCTAGATCAAAACATAGGGTACTTCCCGTTGACCTAGAATCATGAAATTTGGCAATTTTTGAAATTTGTCTTATAGCACATGTTAAGGGAAAAATCTGAAAACCGTAAATATGTAGTTTAATTACAAGAAAAATGCGAATTTAATATTAGAAACTTATGAAAATACACTAATGTTGTCGTAGTGGTATTGTCAGGCTCCAGAAGCATATAGGTTGCATACAGTTAGGTCCTACTCGGTTAGGGCCAAAGGTTAAAAAGTATGCGTTGGCACCAAGCTGTTTATTCTGAATTTTCTTTGTTTATATTCGTTATGCATTTCATCACGTACGCCCTATATACATAATATATACAGGGTATAATATTATGTCTAAATTTTGCTTGTTTATAACCGACATGCGACATACTTAATTCCCGTAACATCCTGTATATATTATATTTCGTCTAATTTTTCTTTATAATCTACATAATATGTTGATAATAATACTATACTATAATCTAAAAATCTACATAATATGTTGTAGATAATATGATTTAAGTATATTATACTTAAATCACGTACGCCCTATATTTTTTGGTACTCAATTGCCCAAAAGCAGTCAATTGAACAACGGAATGTTAAGAGTATCGAAATAAATTCAAGTATAGAAATAGTTAATATATTAGTTTATATTGGATCTAGAAATAGTTAGATCTTAATATAAGTTAGTGAATAAGTATAATACTAAAATGAAGTTTTTTTTTATAAGTTTAAAAATATTCGCGTAATTAAAAAAAAATACCCTGCATACCTTTATACAGGGTATAGTGAAGTTCCAGAAAAACCTAAACACTCA
This sequence comes from Phosphuga atrata, assembly GCA_944588485.1. Classification (NCBI taxonomy): domain Eukaryota; kingdom Metazoa; phylum Arthropoda; class Insecta; order Coleoptera; family Silphidae; genus Phosphuga; species Phosphuga atrata. The sequence continues at coordinate 33,693,075 of OX155898.1, forward strand.
TTGTGAATGGGGGATGTATGGTAATAAAATATAGGGTAGAATTCCATCGTACGACAGCGACATCTTGAGGTTATGCTTGCAGCGGTACTAAGATGGTCCTGATTTCAGGACGGCCTTGTCGTTACATTCAGTTAACTTGTCAAGTTAACTGAATGTGCTTGCTACGACCTCCACAAAAAAAAGATACCTTACTTACAAGTTTGTACGGAACCCTCGGTGCGCGAATCACAACTTGCACTTGGCCGGTTTTTTTGTATGTTGCTTTAATGTTCTGTATTACGTTGTAATATTGTAACGTTATATCCGTGGGTTGAATTAAGGCTGTACAGTTAGGGGGCATGTATAGAACAGCGAAATTTTCGTCAATCGACTAAAGATCTTCTTCTTGTGGATGCGCTGGCGCATTATCAAGAAGTAGAAGTGCCTGTAGCGGTAGATTCTTTTTCGATAAATATTTCTTTACTTCAGGAATAAAATGCACCTTCAGCCAGTCTAAAAATATTGCTTTTGTAACCCAAGCACTTCTTTGACCTGAGTAATGAACTTGCAATTTTTTAATTGACGCAAATGCACGTGGTCTTTGTGCTTTACCAACAACCAGTAAGGGCAGTTTGTGTGTTCCGGTTGAGTGGCATAAATGTGATCCTTTCTTTCGACATCTTTGAACCTGATGCACTATTCCCTGACCCAGAAGCCAAAGTTTTATCTGGTAACAATTTCCAATACAAGCCCGATTCATCCGCGTTATAGATTTGATCGGCAGTTAAGTCTTTCTTCCTAATCATGTCTATGAATTTTTTCTAGAATGGTTTCACAGCTTCTTTATTATTCGACAGTTTTTCACCGCTATATTTGAGTTGTCGTATTCCATGCCTTTTCTTGAATTTGTCTAACCATCCTCTACTAGTAACAAATTCTCCTTTTCCAAGTCTTTTATGGAAAAATTTAGCTTCACTATGTCACCTGACAAGTGGACAGATTTTCTTCGCTGCTCTAAAAACCAAATAAACAAGGCATCTTCAAGCTAGGGGTTTTTAGGTAACTTTAAAGTTTTTCTAGCGCCTGGACCCTTTTCTGTATTTATCACAAATGATCGTATTTTGTCTTCCTTGCTTTTGATATCAAAAACAGTCGATTTTCCAACGTTACTGATGCGCAAGAGTTGTTAACGAAAAACTTTCTTTAATCTTGTCTAAAATCTTGCACTTTTGTGATATTGTCAATGTCACATGTTTTCGTTTCTTTGATGTTGAAGCCATGATTCAAAACGTACAAAAATATTTAGAGAAAAGCACAAAGTAGCCGAACGATGCGGGGTGAACGAGAATTCGACGATTGATTCACCTAAAGTGAATGAGGCAGCCCTACGTGGCACTGCGATATTCTGCGAGACATCGACTTGCACGCGCAGGGGGGGTCGTTCGGATTATAGAGGCGTTCGGATTATCGGGGGTTCGGATTATCGAGGCTCTTTTGTATATGTTTTGGACAAAATGTCTATAGTACATTTTCCTAGGCGGTGACATTAACGCTATGAGATTACACAGTTCATTGCTAACTTTTAACAAAATTTATATTTTTGGACAAATATAGAAATAACCCTGAAATTTTAAATTAAAATTAGAAAATTTCTATTTATTTAAAAATTGCTGCAATTACATAATTGAGCTGTTTAAGAAAATCTATTGAATATAATATTCTATTTAATAATACACAAATAGGAAAAACTGGAGAAAGGTTTTGATAAGTGAAGGAATTGTCCAATTACAAATTCCTAAAATAAAATAGTTCCTATACATGTTTTATGATTTATTATTTATACACATTCAAAATAAAATTCTTGATGTTACTGACGCCATTTCACAATATAATCAATATCAATTTTTGCCGCTTAATAATAACGAACAACTGGAGTGGTATATGGGAAAGCACCGTAGGTGTGAGCAGAGTAAGCTACTGGAGAATAGATTCCACGTCTACCGCGGCTCAAAGCTTCAGCGTGGGCAGCGAAGTGGTTAGCTTTAGCAGCCACTACTTCTGGGGTTTCGAGTGGAACTCCATTTACTGGGTAGGTATTCCATTTATCGACATGTGTTGGGTAGGCAGCAGAGATTTGATCTACAAATGGGGTAACAGTTTTGGTGGCATAAGTAGATACAAATGGCCCAGTGGTGTAAGTTGATACAGCTGGAGTGAAAGTCTTGGTGGTATAGGCGGATACAGCTGGAGTGAAAGTTTTGGTAGTATAGGCGGATACAACTGGAGTGAAAGTTTTGGTGGTATAGGCGGATACAGCTGGAGTGAAAGTTTTAGTTGTATACGCGGATACAGTTGGAGTGAAAGTTTTGGTAGCATAGGTAGATACTACTGGAGCAGAAGCATATGTTGATACAACTGGAGCGATGGTTTTGGTGGCATAAGTAGATACTACTGGAGTAGCAACACCTTGTACAAAGTCTCCATTGCGGGCATGGGCTTCAGCCTTGGCTACCAAATGGGCGGTTTTAGCAGTTTGCACAGCTGGAGTATCTACTGGTACACCGTTGACATCAATAACTGGAACATGTTGTGGGCCCTTGTAGACTGGTGCAACAATTGGAGCAATAACAGCACCAGAGTAGTAAGTAGATTCTTGAGTGGCAACAACTGGGGCTACAGCATGATGGGCATAATCTCCATTGCGAGCATAAGCTTCAGCTTTGTGTACATTGTGGGCAGCTTTGGCGGTTTGTACAGCAGCGGTATCGACTGGGACTCCATCAGCACCAATAACTGGAACGTGTTGTGGTCCAGTATAAGCTGGGGTATGTTCTGCAGTAACTGGAGCTACGACTGGGGCAGCAACATTAGTGATGACTGGAGCAACTACTCCTTCTACAAAGTCTCCATTGCGGGCATGAGCTTCAGCTTTAGCAGCCAAATGGGTTGCTTTGGCAGATTGCACAGCAGGGGTATCAATTGGAACTCCATTCGCACCAATAACTGGAACGTGTTGTGGACCATTATAAGCTGGGGCAAGTGGTGCTACAACTGGTGCAACGATAGAATTAGCATAGGTAGATACGACTGGGGTAGCAACGCCAGCATATACTGGAGCAACTACACCGTGTACAAAGTCTCCATTGCGGGCGTGAGCTTCAGCTTTGGCAGCCAAGTGGGCAGCTTTGGCGGTTTGTACAGCTGGAGTGTCAAATGGAACTCCATTAGATCCAATAAGTGGTATATGGTGTGCGCCTCCATATACTGGAGCAGCTACATGGGCTGAATAAAAAGCATGTTGTCCATGCAAATATCCAGCTGATGCTGCAGCCAAGCCAAATGCGCAAGCCAAAACAATCTGAAGAGTAATAAGTAATTATGAAGTTAAATGTTTAAGAAAGTTATTCTCAAACAGCTTCTTATTTGTACTTACCAAGAATTTCATTTTTGTTCCAGTTGTTAACCTCCTGTTATAGGACTGTTAATGTGTGATTGTCCTAAGATGCATCCCGCTTTTATACCCGCTCTATATGCAATTTTTGGCAATTTGACCTTTCGATATTATTTTGAATCCATAATTTACACATGAATTTAAATAATTTATTATGGTTATTTTAAAACTCGTTTCTTTTAATAAATAGTTCTATTCGATTTGTATTAATTTTATGTATATGATGTGACGGTTAATTATGTAAATGTCTTGAATATTTTACAAATATTTACAGAAATATAATACAAGATTACATACAACAAATTCAACAGATAATTTATGTGATTAAATAGTTAAATTATGGGTATAAGTATATAATAACATAACGCCATTAGTAGGTATGTACTTATTGTCTGAATTAAACTAAACACTTATATCGCAATTACCGTCAAATATGAATATGAACTAATTTCTGCGTGAAAAGCTAATCAGGAAATTAAAGCTTGATTGAAGATTATCTTGTAGATAAGTAGTATGTAATGATTAGTTAAGGGAACTATTATACAAACAATATTCTTGAAAATATGTTACTTTTCGAAACTTGGAAAATTACTTTAAATTAACTAATTATAGTGGAAATATTAGATAAGGGATCGTCAACCTTTTGAAGAAGCGAGCTAATAATTGTGTAATAATTCCAAATTTAATAATTGTAATAAGTTAGGAATCAGAATGATTTTATCACAGGATATATGTGTGACTCATACTATTTACAAAAGCATGTAGGTACATGTAATTATTTGTATGCACTTATAGGGGCTGGCACGCAAAAAATATAAACGAGGATAAATCCGCCAATAAGCAGGACGAGGAAATTGACAACACAAATGAACGCTCACCCGCTTCTCTCTACTGAGTACTATAAAATATTTACAATGATATCCTCATGCCAAGAAATCCTTCGAAAAGAATACAGGTATACAGGTGGAGCGCAAAAATTGCCTAGATGAGAAAGATCTGTTTTGATAAAGGACGTGTCTACCAACAGAAAGGAAAGAGAAATCCATACCCAGACATAGAACCTACGTACAGAAATTCTTACGCCACAGCAAAATAGAACTTACGCACAGAAATCAAAAGCTCTAAAAGGGACCACTGGCGTCAACTCGATACATGCGATAAAATAGATGAAAACGTGTGGGGTGATGCATATTCCATTGCCACCCGAGAACTCAAAGTAAGATCATCAAACCTGAAAATCACCATGGAAAAGATGTGACAAGTGGTGGAGGTTCTCTTCCCCAAGCACCAGAAAGAATTTTTGATTGAGGAGCTGAACAGGGCCAGTCAGCGCCTTAGAAATTACAGAGCACCAGGACCCGACAATCTCCTTCCAGAAGCTGTAAAAATTACCGTAAATAGACAACCAAAATTTGTTCTAGAAGTTATGAACAATATAATAGCAGATAGCAGATTCTCGAATAGGTGGAAGATAGCAAGGTTGGTCCTCCTCCGGAAAGGTGAAAAGTTCCCATACACGAACTCTCCACTTACAGACCAACTACTTGAACAGCTGCCTCTTGCCGGAATTAAAGCGGAATTGGACAAGGGTAGAGGTCTTTCCCATAAACAACTTGGGTTCAGAGGGGGAAGGTTTTTTTTTCTGAGGGTGATCAAAGTGGCAGAGAAAGCCACAAGCGGCACACGGAGGACACGTAAGATGACAGCGCTGATAACCCTAGACATAAAAAATGCTTTTAATTCTGCAGCCGGGGAAAAGATTATGGAAGAGCTAATTGATAGAAACTTTACCCCATACATGTTGCGTAGTGTAGCGTAGTGCGCAGCTGTATCTCAAATAGGAGAATACATATGGAATCCGGCGATGAAGTCGGCGAATACAAAGTATAATAGTGGTGACCCTCAGGGCTCGGTATTGGGCCCAACACTGTGGAATATTCTATACGATGGCGTGTTGAGGCTCGTTTTCCCCCCTGAGGCGGAAATAGTAGGATTCGCCGATGACCTAGGTATAGTTGCAACAGGAAAAACCGAAGAAGAACTAATGAGAAAGGCAAACGTCGCCATAAAGCAGGTTGATGTATGGGTAGAGCGAAAAAACCTGAAGCTAGCCCCTGAAAAAACATAAGCCGTGCTTCTCACTGGCAACAAGAAAATAGGACCTCAAGAGAGCCCAATTCAAAATTAAAAAGGTAGACATCACACTGAAACAAGAAGTCAAGTACCTAGGCATGACTATTGACCAGAAACTGTCTTTCAAAGCACACCTAAAGCTACAGAAAAAGCCCTAAAAATTACGAAAATTATGGCCTAATACCGGCTGTGCGAAAAGCAGTAAAAGAAGGCCGCTGTGCTCTGTGGCTCACTCGATCATTCTCTATGAAGCCCCGGTCTGGGCTAGAACCATTGAAAAGGCGTACATATAGAGCCAGATTTCTAACTCCTAAACACTCCATTGAAGGGGGTACGTACGGAAAAGAAATGTAGATGCCAGGAGCAGAGCGGTGACCTCCTTGAGGTTAATGCTGTGTAAAGAGCGCTTCCGGGATGTTCGGGATTCCGGGGTCCACCTGTCAGGTTAATGATATGTCTGCTACGATAAGTATAAATAAATTGTTTTATTTGTTAAATATAAATAATTGTTTAAAAATACAATTTATTTAAAAAAAAAAATTCAAAATTATATCTTTCTATTTAAATTAAGTGAATCGCCATCTGCAGACGCGTTTAGAGACTTATCGGCGTGTGCAGCGTTGCTGTTTTGCATTATAAATTATAATGCTGTTTTGCATTATAAATACACTTACTTGAACACCTCGTGCATGATCGACGAGGTTATGTTTTAATTTGACGTTTGTTGAGAAAGACATGAACTTAGTTACAGGTTATTGATTTAAATGATAATTTAATATTGGTCAAACCATACTATATATAGATGCAATAGAATGATATAGAAACAATAAGATATTATCATACGCTAATTACAGATAAACTTATTAGGATCGAAATGTAGTCTGAATATATAAATATATTCCACCTGTTCATAGCTCTATAATATTAACTCTTATTACGACTACAAACAAAAACCATGTTGAAACAACTACTTCCCTTGCTAATACCACACAGGATATTGAATTATAAAACAGGTATTTGCATATTATTACTATCCCGAAAGTATACATTCGTGTCACTAGACGAGTACTACATAAATAACATTGTTTTTAAGATCAAATCTTTCTATTGAAAGATATTAAGTGAATAGCCATCGGCAGACGAGTTTCGAGATTTATCAGTGCAGCTTTGATGTTTTGAATTATACATTGGAATATACTTACTTGTTCGCCTCGTGCATAACTGGCGAGGTTAGCTTTTACTTTGACGTTTGTGGAGAAAGAATGAACTTAGTTGGAAATAGAAAAATGGTAACGGCGTTTTTTTAATTAACTTATAACGTTTCTCTAACAGAATCAACCTGTATATCTATTATTGCTTATATACACGCTATTGAAGTCGTAATTATAATCATTTAGGTATTTCTTTCCCCTGGTCACTCATCTTTTCAACTGTAACGTATTAATAACGAAGAATAAACTAACATTTCATTTAAATAAACCCTGTTCCAATAAGAATGATTTGATTTTAAAATTAAATGAAATTAAATATATTTTAGATACAACCTGACTTTTTATATAATTTGCGAGAAAAATCAATAACATTTATGTTTTAAATAACACAACGTTTAAGTGTACACCTCGATTTCATCTACACGAGCGAATTCGATGAACCTAATTTTCTATAACTGCAATAAATCGGGCGTAATCTGACGAATGCAGCGTTCAATGCTCAATATTAATGCATCCAGTTTTTGTGGTCTGTTTACATAAGAATCTTAGATTTCAAATAGCTATCACAGCATAACAGCTTCTTGGCGGACAGTTTTCTTGTTGGAGGTTTGTGCCTTCCTTGAAAGTATCTTTTCGTCATTTTTTTTCTTGTAATACGTCGATAGTTTCATGAGCAGTGTGGCATGTGACACCGTCTTGCAGAAATCTCATATCCTCCAAATTAAGTAAATCTAAATTTGGTCACAAAAAAAAATCTCAACACGTTATTGTTCACGTATGTCGTTATTGTTCACTATTCACTGTAACTGCATCTCTTACTAATTTTTGAAAAGTAATGATCCAATGAATCTATTATGACATACATGACACCATACAACTAACTTTATAGGAACCAAAGGCTTCTCGTAAATCTGCTGAGGATTGTTTTGCTTGTTAGCATACACACTTAACCAAAATTAAGCTTCATCTGAAGAAACAACTAAGATCCCTTACAAGTTAAAACTCCAAGTAGCAATGTGTTAATTCCTATTTGCAAAATCCTATTGCAATATCCACCAAGTTGTAATGTTAAGGCTCTCTATCACCAAAATAAAATATCTACTCCGTAACTATACAACCAACCATACATTCCGGATAAAAATAAAGTGGAGCTCATATTTAACTACCCATCCCCTCCAACGACTCGATGAGAGAAGAGGAAGGAAGAGAATCGTTTCTGATCTCTCTCTTGTATAAGGAACGACGTTGGCCATGCGCAGTGCAACGCTTCTCTCACCGTACCGCGGCGGAATCGACAGTCGAAAGAATAGAAGCTTATTCTGAAGTCGTTTTGAAAATTGATCACATAGTTTTTTTTAAGCCAACTGGCTTGAGGGGTTGTAATTAAAAAAAAAGAAAATATTTTTATTATTCCATAAATACAAATCGACATTAAAAAATATAATTTGTATAAAACAAGGAATATTATATAATGATAAAATAAAATTCTTTTCATTTTAAATAAAAACAAAACCATATCACATCCGTAATAAATATAGGACATATAAAAACATAATAAAATATTCTGTAAAATTTGAAACAGATTTTAATAACTTCTTCTCTTCTTCATCTGTCATGCCCTCCAAGGGCGTTGACGACCAATTTCATTATTTGAATTTTATCTGCAGCTTTTCGAAATAGGGATCTTGTACTTTGTCCAAACCATTGGCGAAGGTTCTTGAGCCATGATGTTCTGCGGTGGCCTGGACTGCGCGTACCTTGTATTTTACCCTGTATTATTGTCTGCTGTAACCTGTACTTATCATTTCGGATAACATGACCAAGGTATTCCAGTTTTCTTCTCTTTATTGTGTTGAGAACTTCTGTTTGCTTATTGACTCTTTGCAAGACCTCGACGTTAGTAATTCGATCCACCCAAGAAATTCTCAGCACTCTAGGGCAAGTCCACATCTCAAAAGCCTCCACCTTCTTACACATAGCCTCCGTAAGTGTCCAAACCTTGACGCCGCAGTACAGGATACTAAACACATAGCACCTTAACAATCTGATTCTGAGGGAGATTTCCAAGTGCCTGTTGTTCAGCACTTTCTTCATTTTGGTGAAAGCTCCTCTTGCCTGTTCGATGCGGCTTCTAATTTCCGATGTCATGTCCCATTTGTCGTTTACGTTACAGCCAAGGTACTTATAGGAGTTGACGCGTTCCACCACCTCATTTCCAACTCTTAGATTCAGCTGGTTATTTACGCTGGTTTTATTTACGACGAGCCATTTTGTCTTATTAACGTTGAGTTTAAGACCCATGGACAAGCTGTGCTCTGTAACGGTTGTCATTAGTTCTTGTAGGTCTTCTATGTTCGTAGCCAATAGAACGGTGTCGTCGGCATACCTCAGGTTATTGATCACTATGCCACCTACGATTACTCCTATGTTCTTGCCATCCAATGCTTCTCGAAATATTTTTTCTGCATAAAGGTTAAAAAGTAATGGCGAGAGAACACAGCCTTGTCGCACCCCTCTTTGAATCATGACCTCTTCTGACAGTTCTTTGTTCACTAACACCGCTGCTCTTTGGTTCCAATACAGGTTGGCTATAATGCGGATATCTTGCCCGTCTAATCCTAGTTCTTTAAGTATATCTACTACTTTATTATGGTTTACGGTGTCAAATGCTTTTTCATAGTCTAAGAGGCAGGTAAAAACATCCACATTAACATCAAGGCATCGTTGTACCAGAACTTGTACACTGAAAAGTGCCTCCCTTGTGCCGAACCCATTCCGAAAGCCAAACTGGGACTCGCTGATCGACTCTTCACATTTGCGGTAAATACGATTATGGATGATCTTCAGAAATAGTTTCAATACTTGACTCATGAGACTGATGGTCCTATAATCTTTACATTGTTTCGCATTTGATTTCTTTGCTAAGGTGATGAAAGTTGATTTTATATATTATATTTTATAATATATATTATTAAATAGGTCTACTATTATTGAGAGAGAACTATCATCTTCTCTTTTAATAACTAATTCTTAACTAAATCTTCTTTTAATAACTAATTTTTTTAAAAAACGATTTATAATTTTTGAATTAAATATACGTTTCTTTGCTTTCCAGCAAACTTGTTAATAAAATATTGTCAATATTAATATCCATATATCCAGGGCCGTCTTTAAACTATGGGAGGCCCTGGGCACATTAGGATAATGGGGCCCCTATGACCTTGACAGAGCACTATTTTGTTAGAATAGGCAAAGAAAGTAGATAAGCAAGTTATATTTTTTTTTTAATTTCTGTATAGCCACATTAAATTAATAGATATAATATAATATAATCCACAAAAGTAACTTAGAATTTAAAGGTTAGTGCTTAAACCTATTTTGATTGAAGAAGTACCCTTCTAGATGGGCACCCTAGCACATTTTTCACATTATGTCTCATACCAAAACAATTGTAAAGAGAAATTGAAAAAACAGATTCTTCGTAGCTTTCTTAGTGTTTGATCATTATTAAAATGGCGAGATGCTACAATTAGATAAAAACTACATAATGAAATATTTGCTTTTTCAAAAAGAAATATTTGTTCAAATCTGCCTCCACAAGGGGGCACATTTGAATTGACATGGGGCAGATTTGAAAACAATGTTTAAATGCAGAAAACAACGAGGAAAGAGCGCTTGTTTATTGTTAATTAAATTATATTTATTGACATAAACTCGACTTATATAACACTATTACCTATCCCAAAGTAAAAAAAGAAAAATTGAAATTAAAAGAAAGTTTTGCCGCTGTTCTGGATGTGCCAGGCATATGATTAGGTTCTGGCAGTTTTGTTACTACATCCAAAATAGTAATAGACCATTTATCTTATTTTTCAGGAAAATAAAACAGATATCCTTTCCTCTTCATGTAATTAACAGTAAAGGTATTAAATTCCCTTTCTTCAATCCTTGCAACGAATGCCAAAGCTCTTTGTTTCTCTGAAGGGCATTTCACTAACACGGAGTCTCCAACATTCAGGCTTTCATTAGTAAAAGGAGTATCGTGAGTTTCATCTTGCATTTCTTCGTCCTCATTACAGCTGTAACTCGCATCTGTTGAATCCACGCCTGTGTCGTCATTTATAGATATGTAGGGATTGTCGTCTTCAGATTCAGAGCTTGATATAAATATAGATCTCTTTTTCGACTTTGATTTGCCTTTAGTAAGTTGTTTTCCTTTTGTAGAAGACTTCAATTTTATATCTGGCTTGTTTTCTTTTGTATGTGGACAAATAGAAGACCTTTTTAGTACATCAGGTTGAGAACGATTTGTCACCTCTGCACAATGAAAATCATCATCAGTAAATGTATTACGGTTAAATGGATGAATTCCCGGTTTTGAAAAACCTGAAATTATGTTATTAGGTGTATGAGATGCATTGTATGCTGGAGTTACAATGGCTGGCAAATCATGAATTGTTATCGTTCTACCAGGATGTTCTAACAGCCAGTTATTTTGTGCTACTGAAAGTTTTTGCTTAAATGGTCCATTGACTGCAACATCTAAGGGTTGCATCTGATGTGTGCAATGGGGCGGAAATGTGACAATAGTGATACGCTTATCTCTACAGTAATTGATTGCATCTAAAGTGCAGTGGCTTTCATGGTTGTCAAGTAATAACAATATTTTGTCATCATTATTACATCTTGTTGTTCTTTTTATGTGTTGCAGTACCTTTACAAATAAAGAACCAGTCATCCATCCACTTTTTGGACTATTTGCAACACCAACACTTCCGGATGGCGCTCCATTCAGCATTATATCATGAAATCGTGCTCTGGGAAAAACGAAAACAGGAGGAACAGTATTGCCTATTGCATTGACAATGGCGCACATAGTAATAAGCTGTCCTCTCTCTGCTGACACACACTGACCTACTTGCTTTGAACCAGTTTTTGCAATAACATTAGGTGCTTGCACCACAGTCATAATACTGGTTTCGTCCTGATTGAAAATGCGGTCTGGAGTAAATTGTGTCTTTTGCAGAGCTTTTTCATAATTATCATAAAACATTCTGACATTATGTTTATTGAAACTTGTTGATCGTGAAAGACTTGTGTTCTCTAGTTTTCTCAGTGATAAGTTTTTGTGCCTTTTCATAAACCCCTTCATCCACTCCACGCCTGCCTGTTGGTTTTCGGCCCATTTTTCTGGACATTTATTTAAAGCTTTTGCGTAGTCAAAAGCTAATGATCTTGCATTTTTGTAGGTGAAGCCAGAGTTAATTTTTGAACTCTTTAGGAAGTAGTTTTGTAACAGTTTTTCCTCATCGTTTGTATATACTTGAGCAACGGTATATTTACTTGAAAAGCTTTCATTTCTTGGAGCGACGTTATCTTTATATTTTTTAACTCGATAAAAAAGTGTACTTGGCGTCAATCCATATATATATATATACTATGCAATACTACGCAAAAGCTTTAAATAAATGTCCAGAAAAATGGGCCGAAAACCAACAGGCAGGCGTGGAGTGGATGAAGGGGTTTATGAAAAGGCACAAAAACTTATCACTGAGAAAACCAGAGAACACAAGTCTTTCACGATCAACAAGTTTCAATAAACATAATGTCACAATGTTTTACGATAATTATGAAAAAGCTCTGCAAAAGACACAATTTACTCCAGACCGCATTTTCAATCAGGACGAAACCTGTATTATGACTGTGGTGCACCTAATGTTATTGCAAAAACTGGTTCAAAGCAAGTAGGTCTGTGTGTGTCAGCAGAGAGAGAGGACAGCTTATTACTATGTGCGCCATTGTCAATGCAATAGGCAATACTGTTCCTCCTGTTTTCGTTTTTCCCAGAGCACGATTTCATGATATAATGCTGGTCTAGCAAATAGTTCAAAAAGTGGATGGATGACTCGTTCTTTATTTGTAATTGTACTGCAACACATAAAAAGAACAACAAGATGTAATAATGATGACAAAATATTGTTATTACTTAACAACCATGAAAGCCACTGCACTTAAGATGCAATCAATTACTGTAGAGATAAGCGTATCATTATTGTCACATTTCCGCCCCATTGCACACATCAGATGCAACCCTTAGATGTTGCAGTCAATGGACCATTTAAGCAAAAACTTTCAGTAGCACAAAATAACTGGCTGTTAGAACATCCTGGTAGAACGATAACAATTCATGATCTGCCAGCCATTGTAACTCCAGCATACAATGCATCTCATACACCTAATAACATAATTTCAGGTTTTTCAAAACCGGGAATTCATCCATTTAACCGTAATACATTTACTGATGATGATTTTCATTGTGCAGAGGTGACAAATCGTCCTCAACCTGATGTATTAAAAAGGTCTTCTATTTGTCCACATACAAAAGAAAACAAGCCAGATATAAAATTGAAGTCTTCTACAAAAGGAAAACAACTTACTAAAGGCAAATCAAAGTCGAAAAAGAGATCTATATTTATATCAAGCTCTGAATCTGAAGACGACAATCCCTACATATCTATAAATGACGACACAGGCGTGGATTCAACAAATGCGAGTAACAGCTGTAATGAGGACGAAGAAATGCAAGATGAAACTCACGATACTCCTTTTAGTAATGAAAGCCTGAATGTTGGAGACTTCGTGTTAGTGAAATGCCCTTCAGAGAGACAAAGAGCTTTGGCATTCGTTGCAAGGATTGAAGAAAGGGAATTTAATACCTTTACTGTCAATTACATGAAGAGGAAAGGATATCTGTTTTATTTTCCTGAAAAATAAGATAAATGGTCTATTACTATTTTGGATGTAGTAACTTTTGCGTTAGTTTTGCTTTTGCGTAGTCAAAAGCTAATGATCTTGCATTTTTGTAGGTGAAGCCAGAGTTAATTTTTGAACTCTTTAGGAAGTAGTTTTGTAACAGTTTTTCCTCATCGTTTGTATATACTTGAGCAACGGTATATTTACTTGAAAAGCTTTCATTTCTTGGAGCGACGTTATCTTTATATTTTTTAACTCGATAAAAGAGTGTACTTGGCGTCAATCCATATATATATATATATATATATATATATATATATATATATATGTATCAGCAGCTCTTCTAAGTTTCATATACCCATTGATGACGTTTAAAACCGCTGCTTGTACATCCTCTTCATTGACTGTACCTTCCCGCTTTCTTTTGTATGTTCTTACCATTCTGTAAATACAAAATTAGTTACTAATGTTACATTCAACTACACAAGAAGACGCACATTTGAACATAGTATTGAAACCGCGGCATTTATTTAGGCGGGGCACATTTGAACATAACGTTCAAACCTGCCTCCGCCGACTTGATCAAATCTGTCCCTTAGTCACTTGATAGATAAATATTTACAAAAAAAATACAAACAATAACCGGCAGGCAAAACCTACCACGTGTACGATAAGCTAAGAAGGATTAAATAATTTTCTAGACTAATGATGTAATTTTGGTTTACTTACGTGAGTGGCTATTCCTTACAACTTTTATTTAAAACTTTTTAAATCTGAACGGCACAAAAACAACTACAGGTTATAACTCGTTTTGACAACTATTTATGCGCGCTTTTTCACTTGACGTATGTTATACGCCGTGTTGCCAACATTAAAATGCATTTGTGGCACAGATTTCTACAAATCCACGTTTAGAAATCAACAACTTCAAATCTGCTTCTGTGCTAAGGTGCCTCCTTCTCCCCTACCATAATTAGGATACTATTTTGAGACGCGAATTTTCAATATTATATCTTGGTTCCTCAAGGTTCCATAATTAGGACATGATTTTAAAACACGAATTTTCAAAATTTTGTCTTGATTCCTCAAGGCACCACCACTAAGATACGATTTAACAACGCGAATTTTTAAAATTTTGTCTTGGTTCCTCAAGGCACCACAACTTAGGCACGATTTTGAAACGCGAATTTTGAAAATTTTATTTTGGTTCTATTGGTTTTGTTGCCTTAACGCTTTAGCAGGACGAGGAATTGATAAATTTGTATTCTCAACAAGACTAGATGTGTTTTCTGGCAATTTTTTTGTTTTTTGATGCCTTTCTTCTTCAAAGAAAGGTGATTATTTGGATAATTTCAATGTTCACAAAAGAACGTCTATATTCATAAAATCTTTGGATAATAACCAAACGTTTTCGAAGCCCGTATTTAGCCGAAATAAATTGCTAGAGTATACGAAATAAAAGTGACATGTAGTGACAGGTATAACTTTATAACCATGGTTACCATATCGTTTCGAAATCATGTCATTCTTATTGGAAAAACTTATACAATAATTTCAATTCATCGTAAGCTTACATAACCTATCAGTAAAAACCTAACCTATCAGTCCTAGTCGTAAATCTTCACTAACGTCTGTGACAATTGCTTCAAATGGATTATGATACATAGCTAATTGACACGTTGTGGTAGTTTAGGCATTGTGTGGCATGAGAGGTGTTTTGTTTGGTTATGTAACACCTCCCTATTAGGAAATCCGTTGTCCGGATGAAATCGCATTAGCGGCCGGACTCGGCCCGCGGGCTGTAAGCTAACGACCCCTGAATTAGGCGATTGTAGAGCTTGCACACTTTATCTACATAAATGTCACCTAAAACGAGTGCATAATGTTGCGAATTGTTGCAAATCTCGTGAAGAATTAGTTGATAATGTAGTTAAAAACTGCCAATTTTTTTATATCTGACCCACGATAATGATGGTAGCAAACTTAATGCTAAGAGTTCGGTAATACATTTTTCTGGATTAGATGCCATATATTTTTAAAAATGACCTATTCAGATTAAAAATAGGAAGATATATAATATCTGCTGCAATTAAGAGTAGTAATATTATAATAGCTATCAGAATGTTCAGAATTTGCATAATTTAAAAAAAACTTTTGAAAATGTAGGTTTTGATAAATCTGGAATGCTCTAAGAAAATCGACAAGGGCAAGGCAATAAATATAAGACTTAGACAACCTTACAATTAGATTTTTTGTACATACATGTTGATTCCTTAAACGTATTTTGTAATTATTTTTTGATGGTAATAAATCTCAACTACTTTACTGGATCTATTAGGAATTATAAAAGCTGTAACAGATAAGGATCGTTTCTAAATAAAAACATTGAACTGACATTTCGAAAAAATATCCTCGCGCCGGATCTTAGGCGTTGGCTTGATTAATAAAACGAATATATTTAATGCGGTATATCGTAACAGGCGGAACAGGTGACCTTTCTTGTGGGTCTCTTGTTAACCATGATAAAATTTGCGTGATCTTAAAAACAACTTGTTAATTGTATTATTAGTCAGATTAATTTATTCGTTTTTTTTTGATAAAAAATTGTATTTATAGGATAATGAAAATAAAAGCGAAATTTTTTTGTTGCAAACAAGAGTGGAAAATTTATTAATTATCTCGAAATATTTTTTAATTAATTGTTTGATATTACACTTTTTGTAATAAGTAAATCGTTTTAATTCATATGGATTCACATTATATCAGAATGTAATTATTTGAAAATATCTAGCTTGTAATAACTTATAATAACTGGGTATAAACTGGGTGCAAATATGTGTATTAATTTACAAAACAACATTAATTTAATAGCTTTTAAACATGAAATGAAAACTGAATTCATTGGTCTTCAAAATGTTATTATTCTTTACCAAATATAATGTCAAATAAATTGAAGTGGATTTGAAATCAATATAAAATACTTCATATGGTTTTACTTTCTAAACCAAATTTTTGTAAAACTTTACTTATTTTATGGAGTTTACTTCGTCTTATTGTTAGATGAAAGTTAATACACAAAATATTTATTGCATTCGTATATTTTTATACAAAGTGAATTACTTTATTGAATAAATATTACAAAATAAGTAATAATAATAATACATCCTTTATTGGCATAAATATAAATACACGACAGTTCGTACATTAGTGTGCCACATAAAAAAATAAAAAACAAAGAAAAAAAAAATGAGAAGAAAAAGAATGAGAAGGAAAAAGGAATTAAAATATCCAAATTATTACAGAAAAATAAACAGTTCATAAGTTCTTACATCTTGTTTAGGCAACAAGAACGAAAGAAAAAAAAAAAAGAAAAAAAACCTCTAACCCTGTTCTTTGCGCTTCAATATTTTTTTCCATGTACACAAAATCCTCTCATCCATAACCTTCATTCAGTTTTTGGCCACCTACTTTTCCTCTTCACTCCATTTCACATTTCTTACAACTGAAAATCCAATGTTCCCATAGCTCATTCCCTTCACCACATGCTCGACAAGTCCTATCTTTTGCGGCAATCCAATATCTTCTACCCCTATCCTCACTTCCGCACCTAAAATGGATAATCGTTACCTTTAGAATTAGGGCTTTAGAATTATAATATGGACATCTGCCCGAAACTTGGATTTTTCTGTAGCCTCTATTATAGGTACCCTGATCTATGTGCCTTTGTCTCACTTGCATCTCTATATCCATTAATCTATCTGCCAGAATCCTTTCCACTAACATTCCCTCATTCATCATTCTCTCGATCTCTTCTTGGTTTTACCCCACTCTTTCATACATTCATCACTATTTTATGATCTATTTATTTACTATTTCTATACTATTTTATTTCCTTATTACTCTTTTCACCTTCCTTTCTTACCACTTTCAGAACTTCTTTCACTATTCTTTTTTCTCCCACACTATTTACTTTCCTTTCAGATTTAGCCACTCTCATATCCTCGTTGTTTGCGACCTTGTTAGAATTTGTTTCTTGTTGGACGATATACCAAGGGGTGGACTTTTCTAGCTGCAGGGCCCTCTTTGTAAACTGTAGCTGCTCTCTTTCTAAGTCGTTTTCCTCTTTCACACCCCAGATTTCTGCCCCATACACCATAATACTACGTATGCACGCTTTCCATACAATCATATTTGCTCTAAAATTCTGCCTCAGGTATACTCTCCATGTATCCCAGAACCTGTTAGCAGCCACCCACGCTTTTTGGCTATATACTTGATATGTGCGGCTCACGGCTCATTTTGTTAGACATAAAACCTAGGTGTTTAAAACTGCTAATTTGTTCATATCTCACTATATCATCTATCTCACTCGCTTCCCATTCAAAACTCCCTTTCATTGATCCCTTTCTCTTTCGAAACAGCATCCACTTTGTTTTCAGTAATTTTACCTTTAACATACGCTTTTTAAATTACTTTTCCATTCGTACCAACACCTCTTTCATTTCCGCTTTCGTACTTGCTAAGACAACGACGTAGTCCGCATAAGCAAGACTCCAAATCTTTTTTGTCCCTATGACTACCCCTCCCGCATGATTCAAGCTCGAGGTCCGCAGTATATAAATTAAATAGTTGTGGATTTAATTTGCAGCCTTGTTTTAGCCCTTTCATAACCTCAATTCTTTAAGATAGCCTTTCACCTACCTTCACTCTACACCATGTTCCCTTATATAGATGCTCAATGCTTTCAAACCTCAAAGCTTTCTCCCTCATATATTCCCACATTTTTTTCTTTCACTACTGAGTCATATGCTACTTTGAGATCAACAAACATCGCGTACAATTTCCGCAAAAAAAAACAATTTCTCTATGTATGATATAATGCAGTGTTAAATGTATATTTGTTCGGTTGTTCCGTGTCCTTTTCTGAAGCCACAAAATAAGTATCTGAAAACTATTTGATTATTTTTTTCAAATTCATTTTATGTCAGTGCTGTATTATGTTTAACCTTCAAAGTACTGGAGGGTTTTGAGAAATGCCTCTATGGTTTCAAGCCCGATGAAAGGAAATTCCCAATTTACACCTCTACGTGGTGAAGGATGGTAACACTTAGTTAACACTTGGCTAACGTAGATGGGGACCGAGTGTAGGCCGGGATAAGCCTTCCCCCTGCCTTCTGGTAGGTTCAGGGCACCCTCTTGCCCTTGAGGCTAGAAATAGTCTCAATTAATAGATCAGCGACTTAGGATCAGGCAGGCACGGAGAAACCACCTGATTATTATCCCATGAGAATACTATTATGGACAGAGACAAAGATAATGTTAGATTGCTATGCGACCCGGCTAGCGACCGGCTTTGTGTTGATTCCGGGCCAACCAGTGTGAAATTAGCTACATGGCACGGAGATGTGAGCAACCAGGAATCGCGTGCGAAATGTGATACTGGAAGACAGGACATCCTTCAATTATGGAAACTCATCAATATAGGCACATGGAATGTTCAAGGCTTACTACAAGCTGGAGAACTACATATACTAGAAAGAGAACTAGCAAGACTCAACATGCAAATCTGTGGAATTTCAAAAACTCATTGGAAGGACAAGGGACATTTTGAAACATCAACTTGTACAACATCAACAGAAAAAACGGGACGCAATGGGGTTGTCTTCATCGTTAATAAGAAAATCAGCAAGTGGGTAAAATCTTACGAAGCAGTAAATGACATAATACAAGTATATATGCCAACGACCGAAGCTACGGAAGACGAAGTTGAAGAGATATACGGCAATATTGAGGATATAATAGCAAAACACCAAAGAAAGATATACTGATAGTGATGGAGGATATCAATGCTAAGGTAGGTAGGACAGATCTCGATAACCATGTACGCAACTTCATTGGTAATTACGGACTAGGTAACTATGAATAAATGAACTAGGAGAACGTCTGATCCGTTTTGCAGTTGACAATAACCTGGCTATAGCACCCTTTTCAAGCACCAACCACGAAGACTATCGACATGGACAAGTCCCGATGGAAAGCACAAAAACCAAATCGATTGTTTTCTAATCGAAACTAGATGGAAAACCTCAGTAAGAAACGTGAAGGCAAAACCAGGCACTGTGTGCGGATCAGACCATAAACTATTATTAGCCTCAATATCACTCAAAGTACGAACACCTAAAACATCAGAAACAAAAAATACTAAATTAGAAACTCCCAACACAGAAATTTTTCAAGAACATTTAAGAACAACTCAAAGGCCTGGCACCTCTACCGACCCCAACACTCTATGGATGTCCACGAAGAACTGGATAAAAGCTGCAGTAAAATCTTGCACATCCGATAACATACTAATTAATAAAAAAATCACTGGATATCCAATGGAAAAATAAAATTGATAGACCAAAGGAGACAAATTAACAACTCAAACATGCAAGAATGTGAAAAAAAAAACAAGTAATTAAACATCTTAACAAACGAATCAAACAGGAATGTAGACGGGACAAAACAACCATTTAAAAAATATATGCACGGAACTACAACACCACGCCCAGCGCGGAGAGTCTCGCGATCTGTATGATAAAGTACGATATTTAACTAGAGAATTTAAACCACGAACACAAATTATAAAGGACAAAAATGAGAAGGTTATAGTAGATCCAATTATAATAGCGGAAGTATGGAGACAACACTGCAAAGATTTATATAAGTCAGTTAGCCCGACAAAATCCGAAGAACAAGCAACACCACAAGAAAGAGAACCTGGGATCTTAAAATCAGAAGTAGAAAAAGCTATAAAAACACTCCAAAATAGGAAGGCAACTGAGGCAGACGGCATCACAGCTGAATTACTTAAAGCCATGGGACACTACGGAACAGATGTAATGCACGCGTCATGCTCTAAAATATTGGAAACGGGCAAATGGCCAATGGAATGGTGCGCATCTATTTTCATCCCCATCCATAAAAAAGGATCACCGACGGAATGTAATAACTACAGAACAGTAGCTCTAATTTCACACGCAAGCAAAGTATTACTCCACATCAATACTGAACGTTTGAAAACATTTCTACTCCCACAAATGTCGGACGAGCAGAGAGGGTTCATACCAGGTAAAGGTACACGAGAGCAGCTACTCAATGCCCGGCAGATCATTGGAAAAGCGAGGGAACACAACTTAAAATTATATTTTTGTTTCGTGGACTATACGAAAGCGTTCGCCTCTGTGAACTGGTCACTTCTGTGTAAAGTGATGGGTGAAATGGGTGTTCCAACGCATCTGATATTTTTAATCTAGAGACTCTACCAACACAATAACGCCAAGGTCAGAGCAGGACAAACAGTGTCCCCCGAGCTTTTAAGATAGAGGCCGGTATCAGACAGGGATGCATACTCTCGCCCCTCCTTTGCAACATATACGGCGAATACATACTGAGAAAAGTCCTTAATGATTGGGAAGGTGGAATATCAATCGGAGGAAGAAAAATAAATAATCTGAGGTATGCAGACGACGCCTTGATTATTGCAGCAGACGAAGAACAACTGATAAACATAATGAACAAATTAGAACAAAAAACTCAACAAAACAAAAACCAAGGTAATGATCATCGATCGATCCAATGACACCTCCAATATCAAAAACGTAGTGAGATATGATATGGTGGACAAGTTTGTTTACCTGGGATCGTTGTTAACCAAAGATCTAGGCTGCTCAGAGGAAATAAAGAGAAGATTGGCAATGGCCAGATCAGCAACAACTAAACTCATAAAAGTATGGAGAGATCAAACCATTACGAAAACAGTGAAAGTAATGCTGGCCAATTCCTTGATCTTCCCAATTTCTGTTTACTCCGCTGAAACACACAGGACACTGAAGAAAACAGTTCGAAAAAGAATTGAAGCCTTCGAATTATGGGTGTATAGACGAATCCTAGGAGTGTCATGGGTGGAACACAGAACAAACGCCTCTGTTCTACAAGAACTAAAAATCAAAAAGCGTCTACTAAACCAATTCAATAGAGCATATTTTGGCCACATAGCTAGAAGAACAGGTGAGATGGAAAACCTCGTGCTGGAGGGAAACGTTGAGGGAAAAAGACCTAGAGTACGGAATCCAATGAGATGGACTGACAGATTAAAAGCAATGAGGGGACACTCAATGCACGAGGCAATACATCTAGCACAAGATAGAAACGCATGAAAACAAAAAAATCAAACACATACCGAAAATAGTATCACTACACCCTCCAGAGGGTAGAAAGACTGAGAAGAAGACACGCTCGGTTTTTTCGACAATAATTAATAGAGAACGGATTTTAGGTAAGAAATCTATAGTCAGTTTTTCAGGCATCGACTTCCTAATAATAAACAAATATTATTTAGTAAATTCTGAATCATTAGAGCCCTATTTGATTTAGCCTTTTTCTGTATTTTATGCATTATTTTTTTAACTACCTATTTTACCAGGTATTAGCCTATTTTTGTTTCTTGTTACCTATATTTGCCTACCTTACAATTTAATAAAAAATGCTAGGTTAGGTTGGACCTAACCTACCTGCTTCAGATACTAAAATTTATGATGCCATATTATTTCCTGTTTGATCTTCAGTTTCTTCCTTAAGCGCCGACCTGTTTATTTCTTTATTTACTCCATGAATTTAATCTGGCAGTGCGAATAGCCCGTGCACGTATTATAATTGTCAGTAAAAATGGGCAAATTCTCACTGCAGTCATTGCCTTTATATCAAATGTTTCTGCTGGTTGTTTGAACCTTGTAGTCTTGTGTTCTATTTGAGTAAAGTGGATTTGAACGTTTTCCTTTTTAGAATGTCAAAACAAAAGACACCTTAATAGTAAAGTAAAATAATGGACATATGGTATATCGGAACTTAAATAGGAAATATGTAAGTGATATAAATTTACTTGATTTCTTTCTCTGTCTTGTCTTGGCATTACACCTAACCCATTATTTTCTCACTTAGTTTGTATTTAATTCCATAAAACTTTAATCAAAAAGATTTATCGGCGCCGATATTCATACTATGCTAGTCGTGCTTGAAGGAAAATTGTTTTTTATTTATATTTCTGTAGTGATTTCCATTACCTAGTGCGATTTTGGTATATAGTGACATTATAAATTATCAAGAACAATGACTGAAAGAGGTTTTATCAAAGCTTTGTCTTATAATATAATGTCTTGCCCGATATCGTTCCTTCATTCTGCCTGGTCGAATCTTATCAAATCTTATATTATTAAGTTTTCTTTAGTCTTATCTCATTTTGTTTAATCTACCTTAGCTTTGTCTAGTCTTATTTAGCATATTCTAATCTTTCCTATTCCTGCTTAATCTCGGATAAACAAAACTAAGCATATACTTAAGCATAAACTAAGCATATAAACTAGGCGTATCTAATCTGGCATAGTCATACCTACTACTGCCATCTTGGATGAATAAATCTAAAATTAACCATGTTTAACCTTGCAGAGATTTATCCAAGTTTGACCAGTCTTGTCTAATATTAGTAAATTATTTAATTGTAAGTGATTTATATTTACAAAAGCATTATTAAAGTCTATCGATTAAAAGTCATCAATAAAGTTGCTTAATATAGTTAAATTTAGTTTTAACCATCTATTAAATTGCGAAATAATCTTTGCTATTTTTGATGTCATTGCCGTACTGGACAATATCTATAAAATTTAGGTTTATTTTAGGTTTTTCAGCTTTTGCCATCATCGAAATAGCGATTAAAACTGAAAATCCTTAACTAATAACTGTCTATGCATATAGTAAACAATACTTAACGTGCCCTGCGACATCATCCAAAGCGCGCCCAGAAAAATGGGGTTCAAACAGGTCAAATTAATCGGTATTTTATATATCATTTTAGAAATTAATTTGGACACTTTCAACAGTATTTATATTTGTTAGTATGTTATAATGAGGTAAAAAGTGAAATAAACAATTTAAACATTGCTGCATATTCCCTTTTTTATGGGTACGGTGTATTTTGCCGTTTCACAATTTTTTACCACTAAACACAAACTGAAACATTACTGATGTTAAATGTATAATTGTAGATGGTATTTAGAAACAGAAACCATGTTGAGCAACATTTCAAAACATCTCTCCATAAAGAAAATAAAACCAAAAATTTGAGACAGTCACTCAGTGACAGCTCACTTAACTCAAAGTACTAATGACCAAACTCCGGTCAAAGAGGAGTTTTATTTTGATTTAGATTTTTTTAGTAGAAACAATTAGCATTGTAATAATGTAACATTAACAATAATGTAACGGAATCCATGAAGTCAGCCCCAGAACAAGTGGGTCGAAAGTCATATGAAAAATTGATAAAAGTAATAAATAAAAACAAGGAAGGAACAGACAAGGATGCTAAAATGGCAGAAAAATTGATCTTATCAGAAATCCCTATTTTTAAATTCACCTCTAACACCGTGCAATGTGGAGAGGTAATTTTTCATCTACAAGACCATATTATCTGACGGTCGACGGAAGCTAATTTAGAAAAACTGATAGTGTGTTACACAGATCAAAATAACAATGAATGAAAATTCAAACTGTGAAACTAAAACATGTTTTCATTAATTTACTTGCCTTTTTGTCTACCTTTCCTGATAGTTTTTGCGACCTTAAAATCCGATCTGCAATAAATATATCAGAAGCATAGTGTTGTCAATATTTAACGAATTATGTCTATATAACGCACAAAAAAGGATATATGACACGGTTAATATATAAATTTTCGCATAATTAAAAAAATATATATATTCTCTTAAATTTTTGTTGGCACTTTGCAGAGTAACAAAAATCGCACACTACCGTAACATATTCTAAGCACAAACATTTTTTCGAATGTTTTTGAGAGGTGGCGTTTTCTTCAAATTTGTTTGTTTAATAATTACCTTTACTATACCTACCCACTTTACTTACCTTTTCTAATAAATTGTGAAGTCGTACAATTTATATCTAAATTTTCCTTATCAGCATCGGAATCACTATCGTCATTATGTTCGGAATCACTATCGTCTTCCCACGCTTCTACGAAGTCTGATATTGATATCCGCAAAATTTATTAGACAAATATATGTTGTTTGTTGAGATAAAATTTAAACATGTAAAACTAGACAAAGCAGAAAATAAAAACTAGAATTACAATTTTAGGGAATGTTTTACTTTCTCTGCAAAATTAAACAATTTTCTTTATTTTCTCATTTAATTTTAATTGGGGATTAAATTTTTTAAATTTATAATTAGTAAATCTTCTTCATTATCTCTTCATTATAAACTTTCTGGATTACCTGTAAATTTAATATTTACATTTCGCGTGGATAGGGAGGTTACTAATAACTGCAGAGGGATAACACTGATTGACGTGTCGTACAAAGTATACGCCGCACAAAGTTAAGATTTTAGAACTAAAACTGCAGGGAGAAGTCAAAGAGGAAAGCATTCTACCGGATGTTTAAGCTGTGTTTCGCCTAGGTCGAGGAACAACAGATCACTTATTTTTAGTTATTTTTAACTAGGTTGTTCAGAATCAATTGACAAAACCGAAGCGGAAAGTGTACTCGCTCTTCGTGGACCTATTGCGACTCAACCTCCTTCGTTACGACTCGATCATTAGGGAAAAAATGTGCTTAAGGAAAAAATATGTCGAGTCCAGTTAGACAAAGTATTAGGAGCTTGTATGGGAGCACATAAGGTAAAGTGAGAATGGAGGAGAATGTGCCTGAATGCTTTAATGTTTCGAAAGGACTACGTAAAGGGTGTCCATCCAATAAGTCCTCCGCTGCTCAACATATACATAGCAGATTTTAAGGATGTGTTACGCAAGGGTCAGACAGGTGGTGTAGTTATTGGAAAAAGAAATACGTAGGGGGAGGTGGGACAGATTGATTCATACAAATTGAAAATCAAATAACATATGTATAAACGTAATATTTTTTATTTATTTTCAACTCAACGTCTAGCTAAATGTATAAATATTATAATGTCAAAGTTGTTATTGAAAAGGAAAATTACGTGTTTTGTAAAAAATGGATTTTGAATCATTCTGCCCCACCAACGGGGTACTTAGATACATCACGTGGGGCACTTTAATACAGAAAGGAAATTGTATGAAATGGTTATATTATAACACTAAAAGATAGATAATCCCATTATCACGACAATAGTTAACAGCTTTAGTAGAAATATGTGATTCGTGGTTGTCACAAATAATAAGAATTGGGTTATCTTTAGTGCCACCCACCCGCTCATGTTTGCCTAACCAAGACTGCCTTGGGAAGCCCCATTTAAAAATGGGTCTTGAACTGGACATGAGGACAAACATAAACAGGAAGATGAGCACCACATGTTGCTGTTGCTATTCCACAAAAAGTTACGAGTTCTCCGCGTTCAGCTGACACAATTTGTTCTTATTGTGTCAGCTGAACGCGGAGAACTCGTAACTTTTTGTGGAATAGCAATAGCAACATGTGGTGCTCATCTTCCTGTTTATGTTTGTCCTCATGTCCAGTTCAAGACTTGCCTCTGTGTCTTTTCAGCTCAAAATTATCAAAAAATTCAGCCACTGTAAGATCGCAAGGGCAAAACAGCAGTTAAATGCAAAACTTCTTGCGGCGCTTGTGTTTTCAGGCCTCCTTAGGTTGAGCTCCTGATTTCGCTTTCTAAATCCTGCTGCGCAATCTTTCCCAGCGCGTTTATTTTCTGATCATCATTTTCTGATGGCAACAACAGAACATATAATTTTAACATATTTTATATTATTTAAGAACAAATTTATATTATGCAAATTTTATTGGGGCACATTGATATGAGTACGGGGCACAATGATATGAATCATTGTATCCCGTACTTTGTTGTATCTAAGTGCCCCAAACATTTTTTTTTTCAAAATGCAAATTATACTGATGAAACTAACTTATTAATTTCAAAAATGCACTAAATCATTAATACTTGATGCCCTAACTTACATTTGGTATATATAGATCTTAACAAGATGGCAAAGAAGATCTTGGAAACAGCTTTACATTTAAAGTATTTTTTAGTTGGCCGCAATCGAAACACGTTAGGACTTCTAAAATGCCATCGACTGATTGGCTGTCTGCGCGAACGCAATGGATGCGTTCAAACTTTTATAGGACTGTTTTAGAGATGTCGTCACTTGAAAACATTCAATGGATTATTAAATAATGCTTGTGTATCTAGGTACCCCACCTCCCCCCTACGCAAAACGAGAGGGGTGATTGGAATGTGAAAGGGTGCTTTGTAAAACAAAATCTGCTGGTTAATGTGAAAAAGACCAAAATGGTTGTTTTTCAAAAGATGGGGAAAAGAGGAGTGAAAAGTCTTTATAAGGTGTAAATGTAATAGAACCAGTTAGCAGCTACAGAAACCTTGGATTAATGTTTAGTCAGGACGGTTCTATTAAGGAGCATATAAATTACATTGTAACGATATCCTGGGTGGCTGGTAACAGGTTCTGGAATGTATGAAAGAGTGAAAGCTAGGAAAACTCCAGAGCAAGAATCGTGATATGAAAGGCGTGCGTGCGTAGTATTTTAAGGTATGGTTCAGAAGTGCGGGATGTGAAAGAGAATGAAGAAAGTGGCACATAGTGATACAAGAAACAAATGCAGTTAAAATTGCGAGTCTTGCTGCAGCGCGGTTTGCGAGGTATAATTATAAGGTAGAAAGAAAGGATCGTATAGGATGTGTTTAAAGCTGCTAGGCAAGAAGGGATTGGTAATGCTACGATAGCTAAATGGGGGAGTGATAGGAGAGAAATATATGAATGGTGCGGCTGGTCGGGGGTGGAAGTGGAGAGAACGATTAAGAGAGGAAGCAATTTAGAAAGTATGCTAGGAGAAAGGAGGTTTGAGATAGAGATGCAGGAAAAGTTAAAATGCATAGAAGAGGGAACTTAAAACTATCAATATCGAAATATTCTCGTATTTGGTAAAGTTAACTAATTACCTCCAGAAATCCCACTTTCCCCAAATAGTGATTGCCAGATTCAGGTGCAGTAGCGAAGAAAGGGGCAGCAGGTAATGAAATAACCTGCCGAATATGTGGAACGGCTAAAAAAACTTGGGAACATTGGGGTGGAATCTGGAGTGTGACTGAGAAGATTGAGCTTTCAGAAAAGCTGGGAACGCGTTGATTGATGAAAGCGGTCAGGGTTGGCGGCGCATGGCAAAAATTGTTAATTTGAAAGATATCCAATGCGGATCAGTGTAGTGTAATTGTCGTTAGGGAAATTTAATATCATAATGTAGCATAAAATGTCGACTGTCTAACTTAATGTTTAATGACAATAAAGGTTTATATATTTACATTTTGTTTTCATATGTTTAATTCATTTAATTTATAATAAATGCTTTTATTGTTAAAGTAGAGCTAAACGTTGTATTTACCCACGGTATTGATGTCTGTCTTATTTTCTTGTTCGCCTTGTAGGCATAATAATCATGGCAATGTACTGTAGCCTGCGGACACATTGTTTGGATGCGACCGTGAACCCATTATTCTTCATATTTCCTCTTTACTCACTTGCAGTGAACTAATAATCATGGCACTAATATTGAGGAAGCAATTAAAAACTACAAAAAAAAAAAATTTAAACAATTCAAATATAAATCAATATTAAAAAAACAAACGGTAAATTATATGTATAAAAAAACTTAATTCCAATAAAATAGTAATTATAAGAATATTTAGGAATTCATTAAAATTTATTACATCAAGTATTATTAAACATTAGCAATTATAGAAAACATATTTTGAATTTTTTAAAATTGTACAAAAAGATTGTTTAAAAAGATATCAATCCGAGGCCTTTCAACCTATACTTATTTCTACTAGTAACATTTCTAATAGTATAAATATATTAGTAATATCTAATAGCAATAATTGATTGATTGTGGAGTTACTTGTGAAACTACATTTCCACATTAAAGATAAAAAAAAATGTTTTAAAGTTTCAAATTTATTGTATATATGCAACATATATGTTTCACCATTACTGTGGCTTCTTCAGGTAATAATATAAAAATGATATACATTGACAATTTGTTACAAATACATTTGACATCTCGTCGTTCCAGTGATAATTTGTTCCATACCACATTTTCTTATATTTTGATTCAAATTCACCACTGGTACATTTAGAGTATATTTGTTCCTTACGCAAATCTACAATAAAAAATTTTAAGTGTATCACTGAATTTTACATTATTGTTCCATACATTCAGTTACATTATTGTTCCATAGGTTCAGTTACATTATTGTTCCATAATGCGTTCTGTAAGTAAAGTTTCCGTGCTTATTTGTTCCATTTGCAGTAACCAATTACAATGGAGCTTGAAGTAACGTGACACATCAGTGTTTCGTGTCATTCCGTGCTTATTTGTTCCAAACCACATAGCAAGTGCGCTTATTGTCTTATTAAATCGAATTGTACAAAAAATCCATCTTTAAAGAAACTGATCTTATGGCCTGACTCATGTGTTCCACAGAACTGAACTCATATGGCAGTCTTTATTAAATATTTCTTACTGACATGGTGTAACACAGACATAGTGCTGTGTCACAGCAATATAGAATGTGTAACAGAAATTTTCTGAAAGTGGTCATAGCTTAGTTCAAGAAATTGACTGTATCCACAGTAAAATGAAAATCCTTTAAGACACAAAGGAATATTTAGCTCAATCTCTCTCATGAGACACTTGCTTAATATACCAAAAGGAAAAGCTCCTCTTGTTATTATCCAGTAAAAAAAATAATTCAAAAACTGAATTTTAGAGAAATTCCATTTACTAAGGAAAAACACTTGAAATACGAATCTAATGATCGAGTCCACATATACTACAGACAAATTTTCTCTGAAGAATTTACTAAAATACGATTTTGCGGAAATTGTACACTCAGATCGACAAAAAAAAAACTCATGACGATGCTATTATAGACTATTCAAAAATAAACGTAATTAATGAGAAATCCAAGCTTGACGTATCCAAAATTACTCACATTAAATCGATGTACCCTTATATGCCAGATATAGATAAACAATTTTATAATGCTGTGTTTGCAAATCATAATTAAAATTATAATATGCCTCTTCTCTGTGAATAAAGTTGTCAAAATCTTAAAGTTAATGTTACTTTAATAAAACATTTAACGTATTTGAAAGTATAATGATTATCTTTCATATTTTTTATGCTATTAAATAATAATATAAACAATTACAAATTATATTTTACATGAAAATCTACTGAAAAAAAAAAGATTTAATTTTAAATTACTCAGAATTTCTCAAATCAATGTTAATATTAATGGTTCATATCATGTTAAGTATGGAACAAACTTGCAATTTTTTAATTTCAATTCAATGTTTGCTCCATATGCAAATTAAAACTTTAAATAAAAAGAGAAAAACATATCCTTTGTCAATTAAAGACAATTGTGCAAAAGCTCTAGCTAAAAACTTATTTTTCTAATAAGGTTGTGTATAATTTGCTCCATCAGCTGCTGTATAAAATTGATCTGAACATTCAATGGCTATTATCTCAAAACTACTTATTGGTTGTATGGAACAAATAAGTTCTTAGGCGGCGATTTAACAATGACAATTTGTTTTTGATAATTTGTATATAATTAACCACAGTTTCCACAGAAGTAGCCACAGTGTTGGTAAAACATGTGTTGTATTTATACAATAAATTTGAAAGGTTAAAACAATTTATATTATTATCTTTAATATACAATTGAAATACATTCATTGATTTGTATAAAATTTGCAATTTTGTTTTAATCGCAACATCAAATATTAGACTTGCCAAAAATATCTATCGAAGGATCGAAGGCATGCATAATGCCTCAAAAACATAGATTGGCATGAATGTAATGTGTGGAAATCCTACAAGGATCCACTTTCCTAAAACCTCCGAAAGTATAATCGATTGACATGTTAAATTAAATTGATTTTTTGTTTATTCACAATGAACGAATTATAGTGGAATGGTTTACATAATTTTATATAGTTTTAACTCTAAGTTTTAAGCTAAAACTAAACTAAAACTTAATTATAAATCTAATACTAAATACTAAAAATTATTACAATTTAATTAGATTTTTCTGATCTTGTGTATGCAGCTAGGCAGCTAGGCCTTGTCATATCAATTTCAAAGAGCTATTTCGTGTTTTCATGTAGCTATAACTTGTGTTCTCTGCAATGATCAAATAATTATTTAATTTTTAAAATCCCTTGGTCTACTAAAGCTCTACCACAAATCTATAAGAAATACTTTAACTAATAACTTTATTGCTACACATAGAGCTAAATAAGTATACAAAAAATATAGGAAAAATAACGTTTTCCTTACCATATTTTGTTAATACCTACAACGAAGTTTGTTATATTGAAAAAACCGAATAACTATAAATAATAGTAATATTTAATAATAAATAGTTTATATAAATATATATTAATTATTCAAAACTAACAAAATTCGTCAAAGCGGAATTAAGTGACAGTCGTAGTTAAGTTGTATAGATTGTTTGATTAAAATATTGATAATTTGAAGTGATTGTATAAATCGGACAAAATGCCCATTTTACTTACTATACTTTTACTAATTGTACAGACACTTTAAAATAATAATGTAGAAAAATGTATTTAAAATCCGCCAATTGGAAAGAATACGATAAGAAATCGGCTAGAATATAAATACGATAATTGATAAAATAGTATTCCTATTGGTCCTAAGATACAGGGTATAATATTAGTAACCCTTGACTACTTTCTTAGAGTGAAGAGTAACGCAAGATCATAACGAAGAGTCACGCATGCCGCCAGAATGGTTTTCCCTCTTTTGAACTATAAACCTTATGTTACGTTTGACCCCAAGATTCACTAGTTGATCTAATACCTCGAGCTCTTCACCACAAAGACATGGATGTATGTGAAATTTTTCAATTATGGAACTGATTGATAGTACGAAGATCGATATTCTTAATGTATTTGATTCGGAGTGGCGGTGTTGTATCTATTAGATAAGAAAAGGTAAGAATGGATAAGAATATATAGGAATAGATAAGAATATTTAAGACTAGATAAGAATCTAATATTGTATAAAGTAATGTTTGTAATGGACCGGCATCATTAGAAATTGAGGACTTTATATCCAACACAGGAACCGATAAAAGCCGTTCCTACTCTATTTCTTTGGCAAGTATTTATCAAGATAAATGACCATCAATGTGATGGATATGAAGAGAGAAGTCAAGTGATTTTATTTGTGAAGTTATTTCTTTGCAAAAGTACTCATGACCGAAAATTTCACACTCTCCTCAATGTTATGTTTAGAAGGCCATTTAATATTACTTGAGAAAAGACTTTAATTAATATTTACAATAACAAATGTGAAACAAATATCACGGGTGTTGTGTCATTAACAACTCCAAGAATAATAACAATTTTATTTAATACGAAACTTTATCTCATACAAATACTTTTCTAAAAATCACCTAAATCTTGTTGTATTTGTATATTTTACAGGTGGCACCTCTATAGAAACTCAAATGTGCAAGATAATATAAATTTGATAATAAACATAATAAAGGAACTGGTAAGCAAAATTATACAAGCTCGGGTAGAATCCCAAGATGTGAATTCTGCAAGACATGAATTTTCTTTAACAAAAAGGATGTTCAGAAAAACTATCGCACACTGTTAATAATATTTTGTTCAGAAAATAAATAAAATAAGTATAATGTAATAATAAGTATTATAATGTAGTATTATAGTTTATGATAGATATAAACAATGTAATATCACTATTATTTTATCTTTAAACTATTAAATCCAAGCATTTACAGCACCAAAGAGCAACTTAAATTCCTTTAGAATGATTTCAGTAATTTTAAAACATTCAGTGATTAACTTTCGTTTTTGATAATAACACTGGTCAACACAAGTTTTGTTTCCTTTATTTTTTTTCTGTTATTGGGTATTTCTATGGCCCTGACTATGAAAAAAATACTGGGAGATTGCTAACAACTATACTTTTTGAAATATACAGTTTTATTATTTTGACAAAAAAATGCAGAAAAATAATACATTATGTTTACAAAATTTCTATTTAACACTAGCAAGTGATCTTTTATAAGGTTTCCTTGAATGAACTACTTTAGGTAGATCTCGTTGCAAACTCCAGCAGTAGTCTGCCATCATATGTAAGCCCCACCGCCCCTGATAACGCTCTTCCATTGTCCGAAGATCCTGATGAAATATTTCACCCCGCTCTTCACTAAAATCACCCAGATTTTATGGAAATCGGTCTACATGCGAGTACAGGAAGTGGATTTTTATGCTCATGTTGATACCTAGCTGATGTAGTATTGTTGTAAGTAAAGTATTGATGATACACAGTTTCTACAAAGTCCGATATAGGTTTTTAATATTTTGCAAATATATATATATATATATATATATATATATATATATATATATATATATATATATATATTCGCCATAAATGTAGCAAAAACAATCGGGATTAAACACACATATTCTTGACGAAGCCATATCGAAAAACATAACAAAATATGTGTCCAATAAAAAAATGAAAATCTAAGTAATAATGGTAAACAAATCTATAATCTCAATATGTGTATCTATAACTCAAAAACAAAAGCTGTTAGAGAAAAATTGTTGCCATTTTTTAAAAATACGAGTCAATTTGAGATAGAAACATAAAAAAATCACAGGAAACAAAAAATTTTTTTTTGTTGACCAGTGTAAATTTTTAAATATAACAATATAAAAATTCCGTGCAATGATTTTTTATTGTTAATTTCTTATATCCTTTGAAATTTGATTCGGGCCCGGTGAACCCAATGAAGTTTACCAAAAGCAGTGAAGTAATTATGAGTTAACAATACAGAAAGGTTTAAATATAGAAAGCCAAGTTAAAAAATACCTTTGCATCACTTTGTGTTTACGTGACACTAGAAAATTATTCATGTTACGCAATGTTACTTAAAATAATGTAAGAGTGTTGTTTTATTTTATAATCGTTTCTTAATTTGCGTCAATGGTTTAATAAAAGTCTTGTTAATTAATAATAATTATAATAGTAATAATTTAGGTTGTTTAGTACCAATATGTTTTATCGACAATTTGACAAATAATCATTTTCCTCAAAATATATTTCTTATTGAATTGAAGTGAAACAATAAATGGAAATAAATATATATTTTAATCCTTGGATCACGTGTTATTTGTTTATAAAATAAAATTTTAGGTAATAATATAATCTGTTTAAAATATTTCTTTTATAACATTTAAATAAAGTAATGGGAAGTAATCTAAATAATCGTTAATCATTATTTAATGACTTGTTTATTGAGTATAGATAATACTCCGCCTGACCAATTTATTATATAACTATATCTATATACCGGGTGGTCTTAAAGTTTGGAATCAAACCAATAACTTCTTTATTTATTGTTTTTGGGATAATCGCTCTGACCCGTTAATTTTGTTTTCCAAAATACAAAGTTATGAAGTTAAAAAAAACGTAAAAATAAGACACGATATGTCTTGATGGATAGATTGTCGGACGGAGATCGTTATTTATACTGTGTTTTTTCATAAGATATCAGGAGACCAGCCTTCTGTGAAATTTCGTATAATTTTTCAAGTGCATGCTTCGCTGCTTGTCTGGTATTCGATAATACGGCAAGATCATTAGCAAACGCGAAACATTTGATATTAGCTCTGTAATCTCATCTCTTACCAATGTGTATTCCCTCAATCTCTTTTTGCCAAGTTCTGATTATTTTTTCCAGGACCATATTAAAAAGGATGGGTGAAAGTTCAACTCCCTGTCGAACACCCGTATATATTTCTAAAGGTTGAGAAATTTCTTCACCAAACTTAAACCTTGATGTAGTATCAATGAAAATTTGTTTAATTAATGCCCTGGTTCTCCTATCAACTTTGAACTCTTCCAGAATGATGAAGGAAGTTGGTCTGTCGACGGTGTCGTAGGCTTTTTTGAAATCAACAAAAGTAATCACGGTGTTTCTACGAGATCGTATTTGCAAGATTGTCTTCAGATTCCAAATTTGTTCCGTGCATGAGCGCCCCTTACGGAAACCTGCCTGATATTCTCTTCTATCTGTAGGTCTATTTGAGGTTCAAGTCTATTCAAGAGAGCTTTTGAAAGAATTTTGTACGTTACTGAGAGGAGGGAAAGGCCTCCATAGTTGTTCGGGTCCATCTTATCACCTCTTATATGAAGCGGGTGCATAAGTGCACATTTCCACTCTGGGGGGATTTGTTCGGTCACCCAAATATCACATATTATATTGTGTATTCTGAAAATGAGGTTGTTGTCAGCCAGTTTCCATAACTCGGCAATGATTCCATCTTCCCCAGGGGCTTTGTCGTTTTTCAACGAATGAATGATGGTAGTTATCTCCTGGAAGGAAGGCGGCACGGAATCTGGATTGGATTCAGATTGTTTAAACATAAACTTGTTGGATGGGGAGTCACAGTTGAGAAGTTTTTTCAAGTACTCAGCTAAAATTTGACAATTCGCATTGGTGTTTGTCTCCATTTAACCATCAGATCGACGAAAGCACAGGCTGGATGGTCGATAACCTGTCGGGTTCTCTTTATAAATTGTGTAAAAATTCCTAGTATTATTCTTTGTAAATTCTTGTTCTATTTCCTCTAGTCGTTTTTTTTTCATAGCTATGTCTTTCTTTTCTAATTAGTTTTGATGATTGTTTCCGAATGTATAAGGAAACTCCTGCCATTTGTCTGGCGTTTTGTTACTATGAAATTTTTTCCAAGCGTTAAGTCTGTCTTCTATTGCTTGGTCGCATACACTGTTCCACCATCTGTGCTTACGTTTACGTGGCGGTTGGCCTATCCTCATAGCGTTCCTGAGAACATCCGATAATTCTGTCCAGTTTGACGTGTTTGTTTCGTTGATTTTTCGCAAAATACTGTCCCTGTTTATTTTTAAATATTCAGGGTCACGCTTAAAAATTCGTAGATGTTGTGGCCTTCTCCTGTTGGATTGGAGTTTAATTTTAATTTGCAACAAATAGTGATCAGAATTGCAGAAACCTTTCCTCGTTTTAACATTAAGGACCTCCTTTTGGTTTATATGAGAGATGGCAATATGATCGATTTGAAATTCACCCATATTGATGTTGTGTGCCCTCCAAGTGCAAGCTTATGTCTGGGTTTTCTAAATTGTGTTGACGTGATTTTAAGTTGGAAATTTTCACAAAAAGTTATTAGTCTTTCACCATTTTTATTTGTTCTTTTATGTGCTGTGTGAATACCTGTTGTTTTCCTAAATTGTTTCTCTATACCCAAACTGTGCGTTAAAATCGCCTAATCGTGGAATTGGGTTGGCGACCTCTTCTAACTCTTCACAGAAGGTATCCGATGTTTTAGGATCTTTCTTATTATAGTCGTTTGTGGGAGCGTGGGCGTTGATGAGAGTATACGCTTTGTTCGCCGATTTCAGTTATAGAGTGAAGATGCGTTCCGATGTAGACGTAGAGCCAATGAGTGAGTCTACAATTGATTTGTGGATGACAAACGCTGTACCAAATTGCCTGGGACCCGTCCTAACTTTTATAGAGGGTTTCCCTTTGTATATTCGATAATCATCCATGTCAAGTAGTATTTATCGAGGAAACAAGTTTCTTGAATTGCAAGGATTTTGATATTAAATTTGTCCATTGTGTTTACATGCTGTTTAATTTTACCAAATTTTAGAATAGTGTTCTAGTTGAGCGTACCAATAAAGTACTTATGCTTTGCGCGTAGAAGATTCGAGAAGCTCCGATCCTTCTCAATATGAAGCTCCTGGTCCTCCGGAATCCGACGAGCAGGAGTAATCAGTCTATTGACTGATGCCCGGGGTAGTGGAATTGTACCTTCTGTTATCATCATGTTTGTTTCAAGTTGAAGTTAAATATGGGGTGATCAACAAGAAGATCACAAGGTTACAACTTGATTGTTGAGATAAAGAAGATGTTATGACAGCCGCACCACTGGTGAACAGACGCTGACCACTTTGTCGCTTAATCTAAGACAGACACAAAGCGGATTTATATTGGTGTAACCACCCGGCTCTTGCGCTCCATCCACCGTTGGGAATTTAAGAATCCTCTTCCTCTGGCAAGACCATGAACCCGCGTTGGTGTTGAGGGTTGGTAGTCGCTATAAGTAGTCGCGTCACACGACGCATATAACTCTTGAAAATGCCGATTATTAGTTTGCAGAAACGTCGAGAATCCGGTTCTTTTCAGAACCAACCCTCAACATCATAACGGAATCCCTGAGAAAACAAATCAACACGTAACAAAATCTTATACAGCGCAAGCCAAGCGTTGCTTCGGGACGAAATCCAATCCGAAAGACAG
The DNA here is from genome assembly GCA_944588485.1 of Phosphuga atrata. Lineage (NCBI taxonomy): Eukaryota > Metazoa > Arthropoda > Insecta > Coleoptera > Silphidae > Phosphuga > Phosphuga atrata. The sequence goes on from OX155898.1 coordinate 33,730,086, forward strand.
AAACTTGACAGCATCAGTCAAAATATTCTGACAACCCACATATCTCTTACCACTACGCTACTCCCCTTCCACTGGCAACAGATATACTTAATATCTAACAAAGAGCTGAACAGAAAAGATTACTATTCATCAATAAACAGAAAGAAAAATACAAACTTCTTAGGCGGAGACAGAAACGTGCACAAAAGCCACTCGACATCGACTAAGTGTTACCAGAATCTTTCAGACCAGCCTCTAGACGAATCTACCAAATCCGTATTCGCCAAGGGTTTTAACTTTGCAATCTCGCCATCTAGTCTTCCCAAAGAAGACATATACACTGTTATCAAAACCGCTATTTCACAACTCGATGCCACATTATCCGGGACAATAAGACAGGAAACATTCACATCTTAAGATCTGCCAATCCACCAACAAGAAACATCTCATAGGAGGAATTCAAAGGCCTCAAGGCCCTAAGAGAAAACAACAACATTGTGATCCTGCCAGCAGATAGAGGAAATTGCTCTGTTATAATAAACAGTGCTGACTAAAAATGACCACAAACTTAGATCATCCAGCTTATCTACCCAGGACTACCGACCCCACAACTTATCTTGAGAAAACAACCAGACAATAGTTCCTAACTTCCACTATTGACAAGGAAACAATGAAATATCTTATACCAAGGGAGAAATCATCACGGTGTCTCAGGATATATGGTTTACCAAAAATCCACAAGGATGGTGATCTTCTTGCGAAACATTTAGCAAGTGTTTACAATTATATGGCCGAAGATTGTGATTCCTATGTCAGCAAAGCTGAACACTATAGACATCCTGAAAAATCACCAACTCCAGCCAGGTCATCTTCTTGTGAGCTTTGACATTGTATCTTTTTTCAGAATAGCACCAGTCCCTGAGGCAACAAACATAAAAGTTCGAAATTAAAACCACAAAAGTACGTATCAGGTCTGGCAGAACATTGACTAAAGAATGCATGCTTTAGACGATGGTCAAATATAAGAACAAGTTCTAGGAACACCATGGGTTCACCTCTATCCCCAGTAATAGCCAACATATTTCTTACCAGCTGATAAAATTGCCTTTTCCTGAAAAGCAATTTTATCAGCTGGTCCCACAGTAGGCCAGAACTGGTCAAATTCCTCAGCCATCTTAACTTCCAGCAAGACCAAATCAAATTGACAATGGAGGTAGAAAAGCATTAACGGTTCCCTTTCTTGGATGTTTTGGTACAGAAGAAACCAAACAGCACCTTGAGTCACACAGTTTACAGGAACCCAATGCATGCAGACAGATAACTCACCTCTCACCACCATCTAACACTCACCACAAGAGCCAAAAGACTAGCCGAACAGCTTAACTTACCGAATGAATTGAAGAACTTGAGAGAAGCTCTGGCTACAAATGGATATCCAAACAGCCTAATATCCAAAGCTTTCCGTCGAAGAGTAACCGAAGAACCGAAGAACGCCAGAAACCCGTCAGCACTGCATACCTGCCATATGTTCATGTATCAACTGACAAAATCTAAAAACCAGGATCCTAAAAGGACACAACATTTTTAATTTAACCCAAAAAATATCCTGCATGCTACGCAGCGTTAAAGACACAATCCCTTTAGAATCCCATGGAATTTATGGAATACCCTGCGGAATGTGCAAACGAACCCATATTGGACGTACCAATAGAAAAATATCGGCTAGGATTCAATACCATGTAGTTTCAGTCAAACACAAAGAGATAGTTTCATCCCTTCATATGTGTCTGGGATTGCATTTTGAGGGTGGATATAATCTGTCGCCATGCTAGGTGGAGTCGCGTGGAATCATCTCTAGTGTTCAGGCAGTAGACACATTCTTTTTCTGCACATGGCTTCTCTGTATACCCGTGATATTTCGTGGCTAATCTCTACAAGAGTCCTTGAGTTTCTGAAATGCATCCAGTGGCCGGTGTTGGTGTGTTTGACTGTCTTCAAAATCTAACTTTGTGTCTGACTGAAAATGCAAGTTCTAGAATCTTAGCCGATATTTTTCTATTGGTACGTCCAATATAGGTTTGTTCACATGTTCCGCAGGCTTTTCTCCGGGATTCCCCGTTGATGTGGATCCATAGTTCTGAAAGGTACACTTTTCAAGTGTACATTTATTCAATGTATATATAAGTCTACCAACCAACAAGGAGGATTCAAGGATATCTTCTGTTACCCTTTAGCACAAGTTTCACAAGTTGCTCAAGATGCGTTGTGTGAGCCCTTCGCTGCGCCAAGGCAAGTAACAAGAACGGTCAAGACCTAAAGTGTCAGGGGCTGAAGGCCAGCAGTTATTATAAACCAAAGCACAGAAAATAGATATTACAATCAATTCACTCCTTCTCAAAAATATCTGAAAACCTCACAATCAATGAGTGTGTCTACGCGTTACCAATATGCCATGTAGTGGGAGACGTTTTATTACACGTCCTCCGAAGGTTGGGCGCATTGAGTTATCTGACCTTGAAGACGGGGAATATAAAGAGCTCATTGATCATTGTGAGATTTCCCGCTATTTGTGAGGAATGTCTTTTTGTGTCTTTTTGTTATGTTTTATGTAAACATAACTCCATCGCCTGACACTAGATATTGTTACATGCTTTGACGCAGCGAACGGCTCACACAACGTATCTTGAGCAACGTGTGCTGAAGAGTAACAGAAGATATCAGTGAATCCTCCATCTTTCTTCATTGCTCTTTTTTTTATAAAATACATTGGCGAATTGAGAAAGATATGAAAGAACTGGGAATAACAGATCTCAAAAACAAACAGTCTGAGAGACGCACCCTGAAGGAAGTCTGTGGATTTCAGGAAAAACCTCGAAGGAAGGTACCCCCTGGACAGAAGAGAGAATGGAGTTACACCGGCAGAAGATGCGACAATACTGGGCAAAGCCCAACAGTTGAACAAGCGTGGTCCAAAGTAGACCTATTCGAAAGAAGAAGAAGATATTGGCGAATTTATTGAATGATATGATGTGATATGATATGAATGAAATGAAATTATTTCATGATTTCATTTTATTCTATGATGCTAATATAAAATAATTGATGTATATACCTTATTAAAATGAAATACATTTTCTAATCTCTTCTGATAACTTTGGATATATTTTTATTTTAATTAAATCTTATTGATTGTTTTTATTGAATTTTGATTTAAAAAATTATTGATAATGGAAACATGTAAGTAGTATTCATTCAAGTAAAGAAATAATGAAAATAGTAGTTTTAACAGTAAGTAATAGCAAATGCTGCAAATTGAATTGTGTCATTGTGTCATATTAGTTACGTTATTTACATGTCTCAAAAAATAGAAGATTCAAAGAAGAGGATAATTGGAACACGAGGTAGTCTCGCTCAATGCGGGACAGCCTCGTCCAATTTGGGATATCTGTTCACCTCTAAGCTAAATACATTTTCTTAAATTGCAGTTTGGGTAAACGATCTGAATTTCTCTTTGGAAAATGAGATATACATATGGGAATTTTTGAAAATTATTTTATTTTTATTTATATTGTTTAAATTGAACATTTTGCAAGAAAATTGTCCTAAAATTCTTTTCGAAAAAAAAAAAAAAAACGCTATTATTTTTTAAATGTATTCCAAAAATATGAATTTTATGTCGTTCTTGCGTCTTATACCTTCTGGGACTAACCCGTTGGCACTTGTTTAGGTAAACTTTTATAAAATCCATACTGGGTTTTAAATATTAAGCGGTGTCTCAGCAAATGCTCTTAACCTTCTAAAATATATCATCTCATATGGTTAGAGAAAACAGACAAGAGTGATATAGGTATATAGTTCTCAACTTTAATATTTCCAAGTTTGTTATATACCGGGCCTATTAACGATATTTTCAGCTGATCAGGCAAATTCAGACAGTAGTCATAAACTAAACAGCTCAAAGGTGTGACGTGTGTATGTTCCGCTACTTGGAAAGGGATGTTGTAGGGGATTTCATCATAACCTCAGGAATGTTTCTTTGCAAGATGTTTCAGTATGCAATAAACCTCATCATCAGTCGTACAGACTTATGAAAATAACTCTGAATATGTTAGCCAATTCCTGGTCATCATCGATACTACCTCCAGTACCATCAACTAATTTAATTGGGTTTGTTTGTGGACTTTTCAGAGTAACAAATATTCTCTCAAGTTTTTGACTTTATCTACAAATTGTGATATTAACCAAGGTTTATTTTTTGCTCGAGCCGGAGTGCGATTTAAAACTCTAGTTAAAGGAATAGCACAATTGAAATAGTAACAAAAGGTGTTAAAAAAACTTACTTTTAAAACAAAATCTTTATCATAGTAAACCTCTTCCCACCTCTCATTCGATAAAAGCTGTTTAATGTGATTTACATTACATTCAGAGAATTGTTCATTCATAAAATTTGTCGGTGGGACAAGGTAACAACCCAATATAATGAGTAAAATCTGACCATAGTCATCTGATAAGCCACTATCAATAGTTTACACATTAATTTTTCCGAACGGTTAATTACAGAATATGTTATCCATTAAAGACTGGTAGTAGTTACCTTGCCTGCATGAAGTACTAAAACATGCGGGTTATATCCATAAGAATTGAAAGTCTCCACTGCGCTCCTAGCCTTTATGACAAAATTTGATTGAATATTCAAATTAATGTCACCACAGATGATATGTGAACTGTAAAACTATGCCATTTTTCTGAGTAGAATTTATAGTTTACAACTGAATGGGGTTTACTAAGGTTGGTGCCCTAAGAATACAAGAGATAGAATTTCCGGTAATTTATGTTGATTTTAATTTATAAATTGGATCGAATCTTCCAACTCAACCGAAGAATTGATTAAGTTGTTTTTGTATTGTTATCCACCACCAAGGGATTTTGCAGCTCAGTAATAGATTAGAATTAAGTTGTTTATATATAAGTTTTAATTAGAATAGAGGATCTATTTTATTTTCATAAAATGAATTTGTAATTTTATTCTTCATAAGAAATAAAATTTACGCATATATAGTGCTGGCAACAATAAATTGTGTTATATATGTTACTGAATACGCATTTTGATATATCTGGAATGATTAATAGCGTTCGGATTAGGGAATTAATCAATACTAATACCGAATGTAATTTAACACAAATGCATAATATATTTTTAATAAGTCTGATTTATTAGTAGGGCGGACAATGAGGTGTGAAATTTAATTTGAAACTCACTGATACTGACAGCGAGTTTTAATAAAGCGTCGTCGTCATTTGTAAAAATAATGATTTGTTTTAGCTGTTTAAAAACGAATTAATTATAGTTAAATTTAATTGGGTCTTAAGATATTACTAATACTTTTGGATGTTAGGTGTTTTAAAGTAGATATGATTTAATGTAAGATATAATTATTTACAATTAACATTTATTATTTTGTCTGTTCTATTCATTAGGAACTAATTTTAATATTAATTTATGTAAATTTTAAAATGCTCGGTATTTTTTAATGCGACGTGTTTTTTTCGTGGGAAGTAAATTAAGTTGAACTAAATGTCACTGTGTAATATCAGATTAAATTGTTTAATTTATTAAAACTACTTAAAAAATAGATCTTAGATTAAATTGACATTTGTGACATAAACATGAAAATTTTAAATGTTGAAAATTTCAAAATAGATTTCCTATGGACCAAAAAGGATAATTTATCTTTTTTAATATAATGTATCAAACGAAATTTTTCCGAAATGTCAATTTATTCGAGGATATCGAGGGTTTGAAACACAAAAAAAAAATCAATTTAGAATATTTTGAATCGGGTTTCTTAAAATAGGTGTATTTTATATATTATTTTTAATCTATTGTTTTGTAAATTAAACTATTATCCATAGTGTCTATAAATATATTGAAGGATGGTTGCCTACGTTATTACATGGGTGGATGGTTGCGACCGTTATTCAATAAAAATCGCATTAATATGTGTGGTTAAAACATAGTGAATTTTTCAATTTAGTGTGACTATAGATCAATGTTCTCAAAAATAGTTGAAAAAAGACGACGTTAAATTTGATGAGGATTATTTTCGTAAATCTGCCTAGTAAAATCACCAAAACGGAGATTTGACTTTTGTTACGTTTTGAGGAATTTACTTATAAAATTCTGTACACAGTACGTTTGTTATTCCCTTCTATATGAATCTTTTCTATGTAACTCCACTGGTAGATGCAGATTGTAGATTTCGGAGATGACTTGTACTGTTACCTTTATAGATCTCTTATACCCCACCCTTTTCCTCTAATCATTCGTTTTTCTCCTATCAGAATTCTAAGCTTGCTCCTGTTTAGTTTAAAGCAAGCTTCAGTTCTTTTCTGGTTAAAAGATCAGTATTACGCAGTATATAAGCATTACCTTAGATTGTCTTACCTCTGAAAGTTCTTTCCATGTTTTCATTCATTGTCCTCTTATTTCTTCATCTGAACTTGGTGGATGGTGTTCACACATACCTCAAAACGGTTTCGGACCTGTGGGTGGTTATAGGGTTTTGAACAAATATACCGCTCACGCTTTGTTGTCGTATAGAGATTTTATTTACATTTTAATACATACATACACAACGTTACGGGAATGAGTCGGAACTCACCATATTACTTCACGTGGCGTGCAACTACTATAGCATATATAACTATATATAACTATAACACCTCAAATAGTGTTTTGCTTGAAGTAACTGATGTAACTTCAACTGGAACTTGTACTGACTTGTCTGACCTCGATGGCATTCGTATCTTGACTTGCTGTATATGTCAAGCATGCCAATATTTATACTCCCTTCGGGTATCAGGGCCTCTTCTGCGGGGGACTGTTTTCCTCCCTCCAGTTGTAGAATATCCCTTTTTGAAATCCTATCGCACCTTGGGTTCTCGGAAAACAAAAATATCCTATCGTAAAACTTCTGACAGAATACCCGCTGGTAAATTCTCGGTATAAATTGCTTGAGTTTTCGGTGACAATTCTGTCATAAAACCCGACCTTGAACTGTTCGAATGCACTCAGGGATTACTTTAAGAAAATTTTAAATGTTTTAAAAACACTCAACCCTAACATAAAATATAAAGCGAAATATTTCTGAAAAACGTTCCGGGAAAGTAGTAATTATCCCCGTCATAAAATTTGAAACGGAATGTTTCTGAAAACTGTTAGAGGCTTACAGCAACAACCCTATATAACTAATAAGCTATAAAACTAATTCCTTCTTATTTTATGGTATTCTCGTGAACGGCCAATTGCCACTACAGACCTATAAAAGGATAAGCAGATCCATTGTTTTCTAGGTGAACGGCTTCTTCATTTCTCTCTATACCAGTGTCTCCTAGTACCCAGTCTTTCCCACACAGTGCCATACCAATTTGGATCTGATGGTGTATGAGCTTGGATAGCCTGGATAGCTGCTTTACTGTACTGCAGAATAACCATTCGTTTGTTGCGATAGTTCTTATCGAGATTAAACTGTGCACATCTATCAATTGATGGTATCTCAGGAAGATTCTTGGGTAGATTTCCATGGATTCGAAGTACTTGGTACAAGGTTTCTTGAAATTGTATTTGCATACAATTTCCACTCTTGGTACATCCATCCAGGGGATCCTGGCATCGAGGTTGTTCCATTCTCTGCTTCCAATTCTTTAACCTCTTCCTATTCCTTCCTTGCTGAACCTTGCGATCGTCGACCTGGCGATACCCTCAACGACAATGTTGTTCATTGTGTTAGACCCATACAGTATACACATGCCAGTCTTTGAATATTCTCAAGCTGTTTCTCCATAGAGATCAGCTTGGCTCTACCTCCACAGGCAACTGTACCGTAAGTCATCTCAGGTCTCACTATCATCGTGTAACACCTATATAGTGTTATACCCAGATATTTTATCTCCTGTTTGTATTCTATTGCCTTCCTATCTAACAATATGGGCTGTTGGCAATTTAGTCTTCTCTTGCTAGTAAAGGGTGTCACCGTGGTTTTGCTCCATTCAGTTTTAATCGCACTGTTTGACCACGTTTACTTTGAGGCCGATCTGTACGATTTCAGAGAGCGTTCCCTAAAACTCTCTTCTGACAATAATGATTATGTCATCGGCGTTACCTTGACTTTTAATGTCTTAGTCGTTCCGCCTACTCACTTGTAATTCAAGTGTCCTTTTTCAGATCATCCATCAAGACAAGAAAGTTTACAATTTAGAAATTTTATTCTTTTCCTATGCATTTTTCGAATTGATAACATCCAACAACTTTCTAATTTTCACATCTTCAAATTATATTATAATTAATTTGTAAATTATACAAAGAAAGACTCACATTATAATTCTTCTTCTTTTTGCTTCGAATAGGCCTACTTTGGACCACGCTTGTTCAACTGTTGGGCTTTGATCTTTGCCCAGTATTGTCGCATCTCCTGCCGGTGTAACTCCTTTCGCTCTTCTGTCCAGGGGGTACCTTTTCTTCGGGGTTTTTCCTAAAATCCACGGACTTCATTCAGTGTGTCTTTCACAGACTGTCTGTTTTGGAGAACTGTTATTCCCAGTTTTTTTATATCCTTCTCTATTTCTGTCAACAAATTGCTACGAACCTTCTTGTTTTGCCAGAAGGTGAACAGACGGTTGGTTAGTCGGTTTGGAGGCAATCTTGCAACGTAGCCAAAGCCAAAGCTAACCTTCTTTTAATTGCACAGTCAAAGAGCCTCTCAATATGTTCGTAGAGCTCAGAGTTATACCGCCTTCGGAATTCCCCATCTTCCTTTACCGGGCTTAGAGTCTCCCTGAGGATTCTCCTGTCTCTGATTCTCAATTTCTCTACCAGACCTCTTCGTTTCAAGGACTGACACTCCATGGCATATAAGGCTTCTGGTAGTAAAACTAATATGTAGTGCTTAAGTTTAAGGTTGTATGAACGGCATTTCTTGTTATAAGTGTTCTTAGTCAGTCTATAGGCCAGTTCAAACTTGTTGACTCTTGGATAATGATGATCTTTCTGATAAGTTGGGTTCAATCCATCCGCCGAGATACTTAAATTTCTCAGTCCTCATGATGTTTTCCTGCTCTAGTAACATCTCTCCGTTTGCTTCTCTGATGTTGGTGAACAATTCTGTTTTTTGTGAACAATTTTTTCTGTGAACAATTCTGTTTTCCAGCGACACTTGAAGACCCACTTTGGCAGCCTGTTTTCTGAGGCAATTTACCTGCATTGTTGCCATCTCAAAAAAAATCAGCAAACACTGACTTGTCATCTGCAAGGGCCAGGGAATCTACAACATCGTTCTTACGTCCAAGGTAGATACCACTCTGAGCACCAAAATTGATTAGTTCCTTGCGCCATTCTCTCAAAACCTTTTCATGGACACAGTTGAAGAGAAGTGGGGAAAGTCCATCTCCTTGACTTAATTTTTTATTTCGAAGCTTTTTAAATCTCGCCTCTAAATTTAACCTTGGAAAGGGTGTTGGTCAAAGTTTCTTGGGTGGGTCTGCGGGTTTTGTCGTCTAGCCCTAGTTCCTGGAGTACTTTGTTAATCGTTTCTCTATCAATGGAATCGTAGGCCTTCCTAAAATCAACAAAGGTGACGATCACCTTGCGGTTTCTCAACTTGGAGTATGCAGGTACAGTTTTAAGATTGAGGATCTGTTCAACACAGGATCAGGTCTTCCTGAAGCCCCCCTGGTATTCTCCCAGTTGACTATCCAGCTGATTTTCTGCCCTTGCTTGTAACGCTTTCGAGAGAATCTTGTATGTTACCGGGACGAGAGAAATTAAACGGTAGTTGTTTAGATCAGTAAAATCTCCCCTTTTACGAAGCGGATGGATCCGAGCAGATTTCCAATCAGTTGGTAATTTTTCAGTTTCCCAGATGTCATGGATGATCTCGGTTAGCTTGCGCACGGCATTGTTTCCAGCACCTTTCCACAGTTCAGCAACGATAGAGGCCTCGGCAGCTGCCTTATTATTCTTAAGAAGTTGAATGATCTTTATTATTTTTCAATATAAGGTTTTTAGTTTCAAATTAAACCTTTTCAATTTCAAATTAATCCTTTTTAAATTCAAAATAAACCTTTTTAAATTCAAATTAAACCTTTTTAAATTTAAATTAACCTTTTTTAAATATAAATTAAACTTTTTTAAATTCAAATTAAACTTTTATTATTTTTAGTTAAATTAATATAGAAAAAACAAATTAATTATCAAAAATTATAAAGAAAACAATTATGAAAAATTATAAAAATAATGTTAATGTAACGGTTGACCTGCCTCAGCCAATGGTAATTTCATCGACATATCTACATAATGTTTATAACAATGAGCAGAAGTAACAGTGGCCACGGATTCCTCAATAATATTAACCAAATTTAGATTATTTTCTGGTTCCGCCAGCAAATTTCTTCCAGCTAATTTAACTTTCGAAAAAACTTTTTCTATGGGGTTTAACATGGGTAAATATGCTGGAAGAAAAAATAGTCTATGGCTTGTTCCATTTATTTTATCACGAACTTGCTGAATTAGAAATTATTTCAAAATGAATAATACCATGTAAATTCATGAATAATACCATGTAAATTCATGGCTGCAATGAGTGAAACATTTCTTCCTCTTACTGTTGGAACTATTACATGGGCTGGAGTATTTATCTTTGATCGAGCTTTATTTCGCCGGAGATGGTAATTGAAACCGTATTCATCAATGAAAATTATATTCTGATGTGTTTGTGGAGCATTTTGTGAAAACAAAATTGCATTATTTTTGAGTTGTTTAATTGTTGACGTAGAGTTTAAACGGTCCAGACTAATTGCAAAAGTTTTCAATATTATTTCTAAAGCTTTTAATACATTAAATACAGATGTTGTGGTCAAGTTGACGTTTTTATTTTCAAATATCTTCAATTTCATATTTTTTTTAAGTAATCGATGGATTTTCTTCAATCATTTGCTCTACATAATTTAAAATCTCATCAGATAATTTACTATACCTTTTTCCACCACGATTTCGTCTAACCATCTCACATCCATCCTTCATATAACGTCTAATTATAGATTTAGCGTTGTTTTTATTAATACCTGCTATTTCTGCTGACTCTGCAATTGTTTTACCTTCGTCATAACATTTTATAAAAATATCCTTTTTGTCTAAACTTGTTTAAGAATAATTTCCTCTACGTTTTCTTTCACGACTAACAGGTAATTTATCTGCAAAAAGTTTTTTCATAAGTTAAATTAGCTGCAAGAAATTTGCTGGCGGAACCAGAAAATAATCTAAATTTGTTTAATATTATTGAGGAATGTTACTTCTGCTGATTGTAATAAATATTATGTCGATGAATTATAAATATTATGTCGATACCATTGGCTGTAGCAGGACAACCGATACATTATTTTATATATACGTAATTTTTCATAATTGTTTTATTTACAATTTTTGATAATTAATTTGTTGTTTCTATATTAATTAATATTTAACTAAATTTAATAAAAGTTTAATTTGAATTTAAAAATGGTTAATTTGATTTAAAAAAGGTTTAATTTGAATTTAAAAAGGTTTAATTTGAATTTAAAAAGGTTTAATTTGAAATTGAAAAGGTTTAATTTGAAGTTAAAAACCTATATACCAACTAATAAATTGTTGTAGCTGGATATTAATTCCAGAAGAAATAGAATAAATAACAATATATTAAAATAAATTGATTAATATTCCCATAAACTTGTTAGAATTTATAGCCATCAGCTCTTTTGATTTATAGAATATCTGTTAACATAAATCTACCTCAGATTATCCGAAGGAAAATATAAAATTACCTATAAACTTTATCGGCTATCACAATGGGCGTTTATATTCAATTGGGAACCCGATCCTCAAACAAACCACACTCGATTAGAATATAATAGAAAATTCTGAATATTAAATATTTATATTTGAGATTCTTACATTTATGAGGACATAACAAAATATCAACCTAAAATAAAAATTATGTTTACTATTACTGTAATACTTATTCACATACATGTTTTACTAAATATTAACTTATATTAAAAATTTGCATTTTCCTCTTTTAGTGTTAAATATTCTCATGTATAAATTAATATCAAATTTCATGTGAATTATGAGAAAATAATTTTGCTAACATAAAAATACGTGCAGAAAATACAAGACATTTAAAAAGAGACAAGACATGCAAAATGTAGAAATGGATCAGACACGACTAAATCAGATATGACTACAAGAACTATATATATGACTACATATTATATAGATTGTTAAACGCTGTTTACTCTTACTTACTCTACTTTACTTTACTTTCTTTACTTTAAATTATTTTTAGTTTAATTGAAATATAATACTAACCATTTATATTTAAATAAAGTCATAAATAAGAAACTTTAAATTCATAGATAAGAACGCTTAATTTACTTACTTCAATATTGAATTTTATCTAAATTTTATTCATACTTGTAGCAATGAAAAATTGATATAATATTATTAGCTTGTTTTGACAATGAAATTATAATAATACAACTTTATATTGTCGGTATTTTCGCAATAAATTTCAACCTACACTAAACGAATTCTATTTTATTTATAATTTTACTCTTACGTCAATCCATTTGGCACATTTTTTTTTCATGTACGTAATTACGCCACAAACCAAAACATGACCTCCAAACAAAACAAAATAAAATGGTCCGCAACATCGGGTTCCCGGCCCAAATACTAAATTATTTCTTTAGACGCCGCGCCGTCGCCAACAAATCCTTCACACCGAGTATCCAAAAGTGTGACGTGAATAAGACTTTTCTGTTATCGAATGAGTATCAAATAATTTGGTTTGGTGAAATATTGGCGCACTGTTTATCAGACTCTCGAGAATCGTTTTTTGTTATTATTAAAACTAAAGATTTTATAAAAATATAAATAAAGCGATATCTTTTTAAATTTTATAAAACATAAAATATTTGATAGTAATATTAATTTTGCTTACCCGTTTTAATAAAATTTTATTTACCCGTTTTAATAAAATAAATTGTTATGTGAATACATTCTGAAATCGCTTACAAAACGTTTGTCCTATTGCCTATCTTGATTAATATTCAAATCTTGTCGTAAGTCTGGTTGAACACGACATAGTATTTCGAGAAAATTTATTCTTCTCTTTCTCTTCCGTGTTTAATATGTTTTGCCAAACGATTAAAAAAAATATCAATAAAAGTTAATCGTTTCAAAATTTATCGCTAGTTTGTATGGTTTTTGATTATTTTGTTGGTTTTAGCAATATTTACTATCAAAAAATGTAGATAAATTAATCTAATTATTATTAACTCACGTGCATAGAAATCGCCCCCCAATAAACTGTTGACTAACTATTTTTTTTTTTTCTAGAAATTACTTATGAGATTAAATAACTAAATATGCCGTTTAAAAGACAATTCATTATGCTTTAATATGAATTTAAATTTAACAAGAATGCTTAATCGTTAATGGGCGTTGCAACCGGTAAACAAAAACGCTGTTACTTGGAATCCGAAGGTTTTAGTTTGTGATGCTGCAAGAAGTATTCAATACGCATTTCTCGAGGTTTTTAGGAATACTGTAGTAGTTAGTATGTGTTGGATACACGCCAAGAAAGAGAATGATGTTGATATAATACACTCTACCACAAACCCAAATATATTTGATGTAGCTGCTGAAGCTTTTCTGAATAAATACCGGTGGCAAGTTGAGACAGGGGCAGGTTGATACAAAGTTTGTCTGGAGTAGATGGTAATGCGCAGGTGCTCCCCACCACAGGTATCAATTCGTGAAGGTATAGGCTTCAGTCAGACAATGGTTCCATCAAGATCTTACGATTAGTTTCAATTCTATGTTAACCAAACTGTTTTTATCACCATAGTAAATTTTTCTTCTGACAATTGTTGTCTATTTATTTTGATGATACAAGTTGTATCAAACATCCAAATATATTTTGTGCTTTGTTACTAATAGGTAACTAATTTCACATGTCTTTGAATTCTTAGTTTGCTTCTTTTCTTGGTTATGTTTGGTTATGTTTGATACTCATTCGATAACAGAAAAGTCTTATTCACATCACACTTTTGGATACTCGGTGTGAAGGATTTGATGTTGTTGGCGACGGCGCGGCGTCTAAAGAAATAATTTAGTATTTGGGCCGGGCACCCGATGTTGCGGACCATTTTATTTTGTTTTGTTTGGAGGTCATGTTTTGGTTTGTGGCGTAATTACGTACATAAACTTTTCTTCTGACAATTGTTGTCTATTTATTTTGATGATACAAGTTGTATCAAACATCCAAATATATTTTGTGCTTTGTTACTAATAGGTAACTAACATCACATGTCTTCTTCATGACTTCACATGAATTCTTAGTTTGCTTCGTTTCGTGGTTATGTTTGGTGAAGTGTCATGGCCTCCTCCGCTTCTAGTTGATAAACTTCAGCTGGGGCAAGTTGATACGCCGTATCAACTTGCCCCAAGGTATCCAACTATCGTTTTTTTTTTCGACAATATAATATTACATTAAATATATAATAATATATTTTATTTCAGGAATATTTATTTACCATATATTTCAACTTCAAAAGTTATAGTAGCACTGACTGTCATGCTATTATAACTTACATAATAATTTAATATAGCCACGAAACAAATGGACACCAACTAACTTAGAATTAAACTTATAATCTAATATGTTCATTTTCTTGCAGGATAATGGTTAGGAATTATATTAAAAAAACCTATCGGGGAAGTGTTGCTCTTGACCTGTTTGAAAAAGCTCACCAGGAGGTCCCTGTTGGGAAAGCTGGTTCGAGAGAAACTGCTAAAACACATGGAATTGACAAAATGACCCTGTTTCGTTACATGAAAAAAACAAAAGAACGATATTATGGAAACTCAACTTGAGGAAACCTGCGTTGCTCAAAAATTTATTACGGACACCAAAGGATGTTCTACGTTTTGCATATGAATTAGCATTAGCCAACAATTTTGTTATGCCTGAAACATGGGCTAATTTTAAGATGGATAAGCTGAGTGGTTTTCTTCCTACATGAAGAGATATCCATCCCTTTCTATTAGGTCACCTGAGGCAACGAGTCTTAGCAGAGCAACTTCATTCAATAAGACCAATGTCTTTTTTTTTAATAATTTATTATTTTAAATAATAATTAAATTATAATTTTTTTTTAAATTAATTTCATGTCAGTCCACAAGAGTTGAAACCGTATCGAAAGGCGGGGGAGCTGAAGGAAAATTTTAGAGGCCTGAAGGCCTGAATTATGAAGTCTGCTATTCTGACTGAGACGCCGGTTAAAGAACAAGTTGAAAAAGAGGCGAGAATAAGGGAAGGAAAAGAAAAAAGAACTTATTTTCTTTAAACAAAGCTCAAAAGTTCAAAGCTCAAAAATCATCAGGCGGTTCAGAATGCCAATCAGCAACGTTGCAAGGTATCCAAAGCTGTCCCATTTGAAAAAACTATTGACGAGTCAGAGGACAAAGACGCTGTTTGTTTAAGGTGCTTCAAACGGTTTTCTGAATCGCGTTCTAGGCAGCAATGGTTCCAATGAACACCGTGTCGCAAGTGGGCACATCTGGAATGCGGGAAGGACTGTCTTAGATTTATATGCATTCACTGTGATTCTGATGGTTAAGATGAGTAGGGGATATTTTAGAACTATCTGGTATTTAAAATCTTAAACCTTATTTTTAACATTCATACATTTTTTACTTTAAATATTATTTTAGTATGTATTTTGTGGTGTTTTTGATTTGTTTCAACGTTTTAGTTCCATGTATCAACTTGCCCCAAACTTGTATCAACTTGCCCCTGGACGGGGTAAATTGATACATTTTGAGTTGATTCAAAAATAGGTCAGTCACGATGGACCGGTTTTAATTCGGGGGTTGGAAAAATTTGGGATGGCAAACAATGTCGGTGGTATAATTTGGCCTGAATATGATGAATCTAAGTTAACTCAGAATAGTAAAAAATTAAAAACCAAAAAACGTATCAACTTGCCCCGGTCTCCCCTACAGAACCAGACCGATTTTATTGCATGTTAAAAAACAATGGTTGGAACAAATTTGTAACAGGTTCTTGGGAGCGCCTCCCAATTCTCCATCAACCAACAACGCTTTGGATTCGTTTAAAAGAATTATAAAAGACCACAATATTTTGCGAGAACGTTTTCCACTGTTCCGTTTTCTGACACTCGCGAAAGAACTAACCAATGGTCCACGAAATATGCTACTAACTCAGAGGAAAATAACGTTTCCAAAGCTCCTTCCTTAAATCCCAAGGATTGAACAGACGCTTATCAATTTGAAAAAATGACAAAAAGGTTTCGACTACAATTCTTACCAAATTCCAGCTGGCCAAGTAATCACTTGTGAAGTTTTTGAGAAGCCATGGGAAAATTTTGATGATTTAAAAAAAATGTTAGTAAGTGGTTAGTTGTAGGTACTCCCAAGTAACAAAGATGATTGGAAACAAGATTGTTGAAATGTTTTCAAAACGTACATGTGCAAAGAAGTAATTGAGTTGGCTATTCGTTTGAAATACATAATTCCTCCTCCAGAGGCGAAAATAGAAAAAATTGTCGTCACTCTAAAGCCAAAAAAGCTTTCGTTATTCAATTTTTTCAGTTTAATAATTTATATTGTAATACTTGTACAATATGTATTTTTTCTTAAGAACTTTCAAACCTCGAACAAGTTTTTTTTTATGTTTTTTGCTGCCAATGTTTAAATTTGGCTGCCCAATCTTTAATTTCTTGCTGCACAATCTTTAAATTTTTGCTATTCAATATACCCAATCTCTAACTTTTTCCTTCTCACAAGTACCATTTCGACAAGCTCTCTTGCTGCCAAAGTGTTTAATCAGCTGCATATTTAACATTGTTCGCTGCCCCATATTTAATATTTTTTTTGTCGAAGAATAGGGTCCCAACTCGATATATTTGCCAACAGAAAATATTTTATGACTGCCCGAAATTTAAATATTCAGCTGCCTGTTTAAATCATACCCGAAAAATATTATATGATATTTCAAATGCATAATAAATTCACCTTCTACTTGGGTGTTTAAACAGATCTGAAGAAATTAAATTATTTAGACCTGTGGTCTCCAAAGTGAGAACGCGAATCTTCAAAAAAATGAAAATTTATTATATGAATAAATACTGAATAATTCAACGAATTATTATTGGTGAATGATTCTTAAATGCGTTTTAAAGCTCTTAAAATATAAAAATAGTCAAACAAAAATTTAAGAAAATTTCGACTAATTTCAATCAGTCCACTATAGCTCAAATTCAGGACAGACTAAATCAACCTCATCTCAGTGTTCCAGGATTTTATAACGCGATGGAACAGTACATTTTACATGTTCGAGCGTTTTTAAAGGTAAAGGATGCCCTAAGTCTTTACATCAATGACAGTGAGATTAATCCTATTTTGCCAAAAGTGTGGAAAATCATTGAAAGTTGTTTTGAGTTATTAAAACCTTTTCAAGTCACACGGGACCTAAGCAGCTCTCGTACTCTTATTTCATCTGTAATTCCAATAATTCAAATGCTTGAAAAATACTTGATGACTGTTTAACAAGATGACAAGATTATGATCCGTCACGGCCGTCACGATTCTGAAAAATGAATCTCCACATTCTTAGATCCTCGCTACGAACACAAAGTTTTTTACACTAGTGAGTGAGTAAAAGATTAAAAAAGGTATTTTTGTGATGAGAATGAGAAATGAAAATGACGGTTCTTTTAATTCTGTAGGGTCTAAAAAGAATGAGAATGACAGATTCCTCGGAAAAAGACACGGGACAACTAGGATCAGGGACCTCCGCTTTGGTCAGGAAGCCATGCTTAAAGGACGATCTTGCTCTGATGTTGGATTCGTCAAGTAAATATGAGAGTCAAGAAACACCAGAAAATGTTTGCGTTGAAGCTGTGCTAAAAAAGGAATTGCTTACTTAGCGTATTAAAAAAGGGGCCTATGTAGACGAGAATCCTATTAAATGGTGGAGCGTTCATCGACAAGAATTTAAACAATTACCACCAATAGCACGCAGATTTTGATCGACACCACTAGCCAGCGCTCCTAGCGAACAATTGTTCAGTAGCGCGAGTTTAATTTATGAACCTCTGCGTAACAGACCAGGCTCCGAAAAACCGGCAATATTACTTTTTATTAAATATAATGATCCCATTTTTAACTTCAATTACTAATAACTTGATAAAATTATTAAAATTTACTATCTTATTATTTCATTTCTCCACCCATATAGTTTCTTATAAAATATCTTATGATCCGCAGGTGCGGATGGTCAGCCAGAAACGAATGGCCAGCGAGTTCACTGATGAAGGGAGAGAAAACATGCAGTAGTGCTATACCGTAGTGTTAAACATAAGCAAGGCGCTTGTGCTGTAAACAGGTAAATTTAAACAGCAAATATATGCATGTACTTTTACGTGAGGTGTATGTCCCTTAAAAGTTAAATTGTAGGTATGTAATACCGTGTAGTCTACACCGCATTCAGAATTTTCCATACAACTATGTGAAAAACTATAAAATGGGCAGTGAAAAATAATAAATCTATGACTGAAGTAATAAAGCCAGAATAATTTACAAAAAAACGCACTTATTTTTTCCCTTGGTATTTTTCTGACGAATATTGCTGGGTTTGTGAAAAAGCGGATATTTAAATATAAAGTTGTTATTAGTTTGCAAGTAGGCGCGAGGATTGTATCGATAAACACAAGTAACAAGTAAACTGAATAAATGGATATAACACACCATAGAACGAGAAACCATATATGTGGAAAAACACTAAAATTAGGTTAGGCACAAGTCAATTGTCTTGTCGAGTCAACTGTCAAATTTTGTCCTTCCAATTGGTTGGTAGTTGACTCAAGTGTACCAGCCATCAATCAGACTACTGTAAAGCAATAGGGTTGCTACCTCATCTTGATTTCGGAAAGTTTGCTTCAAGAGACGCAATATAGACAGTACTAGATGTATGTCCCGACTCTTTAGTTGTAGACAGCACCTACAAAATCGCGAATTTAAGCTACGTTCTTTTTGCACTCGTTGAACGTTTGGTCACGAATGGTATATCACTAGCTCATACCTTTATTAGATAAGAATAGCTGGTTACGTAAGCAAAATTTTGGGTTAGTCAACCGAATACTCGAATAGGATGGTTGCGACATTTACTTCGTTGTTTTAATTCATACTTAGACTGAATTGAAAAATTCAGTAAAGAAATTATTTAAGTTATATAATATTTTTACATGTTATAAATGTGGTTCAAACGTAGTGAATTTTTCAATTCAGTGTAACCTAATACTCGAAAAGTAAGAAACTAATTTGTTTTTTCGTAATTGAGTCATAGAATAAACATTTTTGTTGAATGCTAATTATAAACTTGAGAAATTAGTGCACGGCTAATAAAATTTGTATTTGAATATTAGCAAAGAAAATTTAATTGAATTTGATTAAACTTATTTCAAGCATGTTTATATAAAAATACATATCATTATTTTAATACAATTAGGTATTAACTTCATCAAACACATCACACTTTTCCAATAAGTAAGTGTAATACTATTGTAGTCTAGCAATTAAATTCAAACCTTTGTTTTTATAGCATTTATTGATATAAAAATATAACGGAATATTAGTACAAGTCACCACGAAAATCTATAATTTACAACCGAATATTAAATAATTTACACTTTGATATAATAAAACGCAAGGTCCCTTTCACTTATTATAACAATGTGCATATTTAAAAAATATCGAAATTATTATTCATATATTACACAAACCAATTCAATAACTTAATTATATACCTTCAAGATAATTTAATTTTATTACTTATTATCAGCGCTCATTCTTCCTTGAAAACTCGCGATTTCATGTACCTATGCATTGATGCACAAATTTCAACCAACAATATCCAATTATTAACATTATCGAGTTTAGTGACCCGGAAGATATTTTCATGAAACTGGAAATCGACTTAAAATCGAGTTTAGTTCATAAAAGCGATCAATAGCGACAATGGATGTGATAAAATATTTGATTTTTCATAAATATTTCATTCTTATTTTGCTGTTGTGCCTTACCTTTTTGTTAATCAAATAGCATGATGTATTGTGTCTTGCCTAGTTTCTTAATGGCAGTCCTTGTTAAAAATGTTTTTCGTGAGGTAGATATTAGATATAGCGTGATTATTATTTTTATACCGAATCACACAAAGTATTAAATATTTGAAAATCGAAATAAATGTATATCACCGGACGACGTTTCCAGAGGAAACTTTGTTGTTTGTTGACATTTGTTTTTAAAATGTTTATAGCAATATAAAAGTCAAGCACTGTTAGTAGTCTACGTTGATAACTATATATTCTAATATTGGCTAGAACAAAGATGTTTTAATAGTTGGTTTGTATTTATTATATAAGATTAACTTACCCATTTTTTTTCTTTTATTTACATTCATGAAACTTTCTTAACAGGAACATGAACATGTTGATCTAACATTTTCACAATTGCACACACATTATTTAATTATATATTTTTATAATATCAATTTGAAATATGTTATATTTAGTGTTTGAATTCCTTGTTTGCTCTTTAATGTTTTACCCTTTTTCTTTCGATTTGTTGTGCAAAGGTGATTGATTCGTGAACTGTTTTAGATGATTGTATGTAAATAACGTAATAACCAATAAAGGTATTAAACTAACACAAAATCTTATATTAATTATCTAGCTATGCTAAATTCTAACATCAACGTCTTACATAAACGACAAACATAAACGTCTTACGCTCGGTTAAAAACTTTTATTAAAGAAAATAGAACAAAATTTGACGACATAATAAAAGCTTCCTAATACAACTTTTATAAATTATTATTTTCAATTTTTAACTAAAAGCTATTGTTTTTAACTAAAACTTTGTTAAATATTTATAATAAATGTAATTCCAAAGTCGTACCTAAATTGTTTCCAGGCGAAAGTGTGAAGGTTTATCCAGGAAAATAAATATTAAAGTTCCACCTGAATATTCAAACGATATTTACAAATTCAAAATATGTTTTTTTATGAAAATAAACCACAATCAGAAATTCCTGCAAGCAAAGGGCTAATAATAAATATATTTTTAAGCAGATGATTAACTTCCTATAATTGTAATTAAAAAATTATTAAAAAATAAAATTAATAAACGAAAATAAAAAAGTTAATTTAGAGCAATTGCTCCGATTTTCAATAGTTTTTGGAATGTATTGATATAAAATGTATAATTTCAAAGGGTTAAATATCATGTACTATTTCACATGGTAAAATATATTGCCACACAATATAAAATAGAAATTGTTTGAGTTGGTAATATATAATAAAATTATATTCCTTGAAAAACGGCCATCAGCAACAAAATAAATTACCTTTTGAAGCAACATAAAACGTAATTCTAGCATTCCATTTAGTCACGCGTAAAATACTTATTTCTCTGGCAATATCAAAATCTCAAATTGATTCTAAAGGGTGATAAATTAAGTGTGTTCTGTTTTTACTTAATAAAAACAAAACGAAGTAAAGATTTATTTGCCATAAATTTGAATTTTTTAATACATAGGTTCCTAAGCCGGGGTTCCTAAACAATCACCGGGGGTCCGCGATATCTTTTACTATTAAAAAATGAAATTTCCTTTTTAAGGCAATAAATAAATTATAAATCTATATTTATTATTATTTTGATATATTTAAACCTTGTATTTTTTAGTTTCATAGCATGTTGCTTAAAAATCATTTCATATTTACATTATTATTTGTATAGGGTAATGACGAATGAAGGAAAATGAACGTTTTTTTTCGAATATTTTGGGTGCTACACATGTCTTTCTGTCTTGATTGTTTACCGCTTGTATGTACATATTTTTTACACTAATAATTCGTTATTTTTAATATTGATGTACTTTTACAAAAAATAATGTTGCAATAAATTGGATAAAAATTGGATTTAAACTGAAACAAAATGTAGATGAAAGAGACTCAGATGATGGATCAACTTAACTAAAATTAACCAACAAACGCAAAATTAGTTAATTTTGTGATGATTATTCATCATTTGGATTCTTCTTCTCAGTCCTTGATACTATTTTCGATATGTGTTTGAATTTTTTTGTTTCCATGCGTTTCTATCTTGTGCTAGATGTATTGCTTCGTGCATTGAATGTCCCGTCATTTCTTTTAATCTGTCGGTCCATCTCATTGGAAACCGTCATCTAGATGTTTTTCCCTCAACTTTTCCCTCCATCACGAGGTTTTCCATCTCACCTGTTCTTCTAGCTATGTGGCCAAAGTAACTGAGATATGCTCTATTGATTTGGTTTAGTAGACGCTTTTTGATTTTTAGTTCTTTTAGAACAGAAGCGTTTGTTCTGTGTTCCACCCATGACACACTTAGGATTCGTCTATACACCTATAATTCGAAGGCTTCAATTCTTTTTCGATCTGTTTTCTTTAGTGTCCATGTTTCAGTGGAGTAAACAGCAATTGGGAAGATCAAGAAATTGGTCAGCATTACTTTCACTGTTTTTGTAATGGTTTGATCTCTCTATACTTTTATGAGTTTAGTTGTTGCTGATCTGGCCATTGCCAATCTTGTCCACCACATCATATCTCGCTACGATTTTGATATTGGATGTGTCATTGGATCGATCGATGATCATTACTTTGGTTTTTGTTTTGTTGATTTTTAAACCATATTCTCTACTATAGTTCTCTAATTTGTTCATTATATTTATCAGTTGTTTTTCGTCTGCTGCAATAATCAAGGTGTCGTCCGCATACCACTGGTTACTTATTTTTCTTCCTCCGATTGGTATTCCACCTTCCCAATCGTTAAGGACTTTTCTCATGATGTATTCGCTATATATGTTGTAAAGGAGGGGCGAGAGTATGCATCCCTATCTGACACCGGCCACTATCTTAAAAGCTTTGGCGTTATTGTGTTGGTAAAGTCTCGTAAAAAATATCAGATGCGTTGGAACACCCATTTCACCCATCACTTTCAACAGAAGTGACCAGTTCACTAAGTCCAACGCTTTCGCATAGTCCACAAAACACAAATATAATTAATATATATATATATATAATAAAAGTTGTGTTCCCTCGCTTTTTCAATGATCTGTCGGGCATTGAGTAGCTGCTTTCGTGTACCCTTACCTGGTATGAACCCTCTCTGCTCGTCCGATATTTGTGGGACTAGAAATGTTTTCAAGCGTCCATTAATGGTGTGGAGTAATACTTTGATTGCGTGTGAAATGAGAGTTACTGTTCTGTAATTATTACATTCCGTCGGTGATTCTTTTTTATGGAAGGGGATGAATATAGATTCGCATCATTCCATTGGCCATTTGCCCGTTTCCCATATTTAAGAGCATAACGCGTGCATTACATCTGTTCCATAGTGTCCAATGGCTTTAAGTATTTCAGCTGTGATGCCGTCTGCCCCAGTTGCCTTCCTATTTTTGAGTGTTTTTATAGCTTTTTCTACTTCTGATTTTAAGATCCCAGGTTCTCTTTCTTGTGGTGTTGCTTGTTCTTCCGATGTTGTCGGGCTAACTGACTTATATAAATCTTTGCAGTACTGTCTCCATACTTCCGCTATAATAATTTTATCTAATATAACCTTCTCGTTTTTGTCTTTTATAATTTGTGTTCGTGGTTTAAATTCTCTAGCTAGATATCGTACTTTATCATACAGATCGCGAGACTCTCCGTGCTGGGCGTGGTGTTGTAGTTCCGTGCACATATTTTTTAAATGGTTGTTTTTGTCCCGTCTATATTCCTGTTTGATTCGTTTGTTAAGATGTTTAACTACTTGTCTTTTTTCATCTTCTTGCATGTTTGAGTTGTCAATTTGTCTTCTTTGGTCTATCAATTTTATTGTGTCATTGGATATCTAGTGATTTTTATTATTAAATGGTATGTTATCGGATGTGCAAGATTTTACTGCAGCTTTTATCCAGTTCTTCGTGGACATCCATAGAGTGTTGGGGTCTGTAGAGGTGCCATGCCTTTGAGTTGTTCTTAAATGTTCTTGAAAATTTTCTGTATTGGGAGTTTCTAATTTAGTATTTTTTGTTTCTGATGTTTTAGGTGTTCGTAGTTTGAGGGATATTGAGGCTAATAATAGTTTATGGTCTGATCCGCACACAGCACCTGGTTTTGCCTTCACGTTTTTTCTTGATGTTTTCCATCTAGTTTCTATTAGAAAATAATCGATTTGGTTTTTGTGCTTTCCGTCGGTACTTGTCCATGTCGATAGTCTTCGTGGGTGGTGCTTGAAAAGGGTGTTTGCTATAGCCAGGTTATTGTCAACTGCAAAACGGATCAGACGTTCTTCTCGTTCATTTCTGTTACCTAGTCCGTAATTACCAATGAAGTTGCGTACATGGTTATCGAGATCTGTCCTACCTACCTTAGCATTGATATCCCCCCTCACTATCAGTATATCTTTATTTGGTGTTTTTGCTATTATATCCTCTATATTGCCGTATATCTCTTCAACTTCGTCTTGCGTAGCTTCGGTCGTTGGCATATATACTTGTATTATGTGACAGTTTTTTGGTTTGGAGTGAATGGTCAATACTAGTATTCTGTCATTTACTGCTTCGTAAGATTTTACCCACTTGCTGATTTTTTTATTAACGATGAAGACAACCCCGTCCAGTTTTTTCTGCCCCGGATATATATATATATATATATATATATATATATATATACGGTACTATTTGATGTTTTAAAATGTCCCTTGTCCTTCCAATAAGTTTCCGATATTCCACAGATTTGCACGTTGAGTCTTGCTAGTTCTCTTTGTAGTATGTGTAGTTTTCCAGTTTGTAGTAAGCCTTGAACGTTTCATGTGCCTTTATTGATGGGTTTCCATAATTGAATGATGTCCTGTCTTCCAGTAGCACATTTCGCACGCGTTGCCTGGCTGCTCACATCTCCGTGCCCAGTAGCTAATTTCACACTGGTTGGCCCGGAATCAACACAGCGCCGGTCGCTAGCCGGATCGCATGCACATTATCTTTGTCTCTGTCCATAATAGTATTCTCATGGAAAAATAATCAGGTGGTTTCCCCTTTCCTGCCTGATCCTATGGCGTTGACCTATTAATTGTTGGTTCATCCGCCTTTAGAGACTATTTCTAGCTTTAAGGACAAGAGGGTGCCCTGAAGCTATAAGAAGGCAGGCGGAGGGCTTATCCCGGCCTACACCCGGTCCCCATCTACGTTACACCTCCACGCGATGAAGGATGGTAACACTTAGGTGGCGTGTTACCATCCTTCATTGAGTGGACGTGTAGATTGGGAGTTTCCTTTCATTGGGTTTGAGACCATAGAGGCATTTCTCAAAACCCTCCAGTACTTTGTAGGACATTTGGATTCACTTGTACATAAAAAAGGCAAAATCTGATTCTGCAAAAGTTGTCTGAATAAAAAAGCAGTAAAAGCATCATATGAGGTATCTTTACTAATAGCAAAAGCTGGAAAACCCCATAATATAGCAGAGCAACTAATTCTTCCTGCTATCAAAGTAATAACGAATACAATGTTGGGAGCTAAAGCAACAAAAGATATTAATTTAATTTAGGGCCGATTTTTCAATTGTCAGATAAACAACCAGATAAGCTTTATTCGATGAATATCAATATTCTTGGTTTTCAATAGTCAGATAGTCGTTAACTGTCGAATAAACCCTCTACCGGAGGAATAAAGTCTGTCCAATAAGTGTCATGTTTTAGGTTATGTTTGACAGTTTCGTTTCATGTTGTGCATTATGGTAAAACGAAATAGTTGTGTACCTACGTCGATTTGTTATGATTACTGTGTTTGAAACAATTGACGACTTAGTAATCGAGGAAGATCGTGAAATCCTTTGGAGGACTGCATAATTCCACGCTATGTAAAATTATAAAAAGAGTGACGGAAGCTATTTCTTCAATGTGACAAATTTTTGTTTCATTGCCTAAAAGTCGTGTTGAAATCTTGTCCACACAAGAATGTTTCTATAGTATAGCACGATTTTTATAGTCACAATTGATGATCACGAAGAGCCATTGCAGCTTTGGATTGTACTCATATCAAAATAATTTCACCAGGTTATTTTATTAACTATTTACTTTATCAGTTTATAGTAAATATTTAACTATTATTTCAGGTGGGGATACTGCAGAAAATTTCAGGAATCCCAAAGGATACTTCTCTTTAAATGTTCAAGCTATGTGCAATGCAGATTTACAATATGTCAACATTGTTACACGAGGACCAAGTGCTTTTGGTAATGGGATCGTACTTGGTGATAGCGGATATTTTTTGAATAAATTCAAATTAAACCTTTTAAAATTCAAATTAACATTTTTAAAATTCAAAAGTAACTTTCTTAAATTCAAATTAAACTTAGTTAAATATTGATTAATATAGAAAGAACTAATTATGAAAAATTATAAAAATAATGTTAATGTAACGGTTGTCCTGCTACAGCCAATGGTAATTTCATCGACATATATCGTTATGTACATCGTACATAATACTTATTACAATTGGCAGAAGTAATAGTAGCCACGGATTCCTCAACAATATTAAACAAATTTAGATTATTTTTTTGTTCCGCCAGTAAATTTCTTGCAGCTACTTTAACTTTTGAAAAAACTTTTTGCAGAATTTTGCAGATGAATTACCTGTTAGTAGTGAAAGAAACCGTAGAGGTAATTATTCTAAAACAAGTTTAGACAAAAAGGATATTTTTATAAAATGTTATGAAGAAGGTAAAACAATTGCAGAACCAGCAGAAATAGCAGGTATTATTAAAAACACCACTAAATCTATAATTAGACGTTATAAGAAGGATGGATATGAGATGGTTAGACGAAATCGTGGTGGAAAAAAGGAATATTAAATTATCTGATGAGATTTTAAATTATGTAGAGCAAATTATTGAAGAAAATCCATCGATTACTTTAAAAAATATGAAATTGAAGATATTTGACAATAGAAACATCAACTTGACCACTACATCTGTATTTAATGCATTAAAAGCTTTAAAAATAACATTGAAAACCTCTGCAATTAGTCTGGACCGTTTAAACTCTACGTCAACAATTGAACAACGCAAAAATTATGCGATTATATTTACACAAAATGCTCCACAAACACGGGAGAATATAATTTTCATTGATGAATCCGGTTTCAATTACCATCTCCGGCGATATAAAGCTCGATCAAAGATAAATACTCCAGCCCACGTAATAGTTATACAGTAACAGTAAGGGGCAGAAATGTTTCTCTCATTGCAGCCATGAATTTACATGGAATTATTAATTTTTAAATAATTTCTAATTCATCAGAAAATTCAAACATTTTTATTACATTTCTTGATGGTTTATTTAATAAAATGGCTGAAAGTAACATAGTATAGAGCTTGGTTCTGGACAACGCCAAAATCTATTTTTCCATTTTTCCTTCCAGCATATTCACTTCTCATAGAAAAAGTTTTTTCAAAAGTTAAATTAGCTGCAAGAAATTTTCTGGCGGAACCAGAAAATAATCTAAATTTGATTAATATTATTCAGGAATCCGTGGCAACTGTAACTTCTGCTGATTGTAATAAATATTATGTAGATATTATGTCGATGAAATTACCATTGGCTGTAGCAGGACAACCGTTACATTAACCTTATTTTTATAATCTCTCATAATTGTTTTCATTATAATTTTTGATAATGAATTTGTTGTTTCTATATTTATTAATATTTAACTAAATTTAATAAAATTTTAATTTGAATTTAAAAAAGTTTAATTTGAATTTAAAAAAGTTTAATTTGAATTTAAAAAGGTTTAATTTGAACTTAAAAAGGTTTAATTTGAATTTAAAAAGGTTTAATTTGAAATTGAAAAGGTTTAATTTGAAGTTAAAAACCTATATCACATATAAAAATATATTTCTTTGGTTAATAAAAAACATATATTATCATACAAATAAAGTATTTTTATAATTTAATCATTGTTCTGCATTTTCCAGAGCTTCAAGTGATGTAATTGCTCTTTCCTTACTTATTCATTCTCAAGATGTGCCATTTCTTTTTAGTATTTGTTCTGTACAAATAAATGCTCTTTCTTCGCAATTTCTATTTGGAGCTGTACCAACTCCAGTCATGCTGCACTTAATTCATCCAGTTTCACTGTCACACATCGACAGTCTAATATTTTCAAATTCAACTGCTAAATATAAGTGTGCTTGTTTATGGTGCTTTTGGTAATGGGGTTCTACTTGGTGATAGCAGTTACTTTTTGAATAATTATTTGTTGACACCAATCTGGCTAAAAATATAATGTAATAATAATAATAATAATAGTCCCCTTTTTCCTAGCTTTTACATGCATTGGGGGTATAGCTAAGCAAGGGTAGCTATTTGTTGGCCTCGGCTTTTTGTTGGATATAGGGTGGCTGGCCTTACGTTCTTGCGCCGCCTATTATTACGCCAGGTTTAACCTCCTCATTTTCAAAGGCTGACATTGAGTGAATTTTGGCCGAAAATTTTGGCTTGGTGTGGGGATCGAACCCACGATCGCTGGATTTATAGTCTATCTATTTCTATTCAAAAGTGTATATTTAATAATTGACAATAATATCAATGCAAAAACATAACGATAACAATAACATAAACATAAGAATCCCTACCCTATTCGGGTAACACTTCTAAATTTTTATGGGAGAGCAGCAAACCGTCAAGTACTTACTAATACATGCTAGGCATGATGTAGCAGCACATAATTTATCGCTTTTTTCAAATTTGGTTCTAAATTTCGGATTCGGAATTTCAGGTCAAAATAATATATTATGTTGTACTAAAAATATTAAAAGTAAACAAGCGAGGTTTTGTGATAAACTGTCATCTAAAAGGTAAGTAAAAATTTGTAGTAAGATAAAACGTCTATTTGAATTTAAAAGAGAAACAAAAATTTTGAATACATTCACGCACTCATTCATCGTTATTTTCTCCAAATATGGGTAAAGTTTGGTATGGGAGTTTGTGTTTCAGTGTGATTGGTGTGTTGTGTTGTCTAATTGTCGTCAAGTCTCTAATATGTCTGTTTGGGTGTCTTTTGTTTGCGTGTTTAGAGTAAAATTTTTGTGAGTGTTCGTAGATGTAATCCGTTAGTCTGGGAATCTGTGCTTCGTTATGTAAGTCATCAATTTTAGTATAAATATCCCTATTCAAAGCCATTCTAAGACACCTGTTTTGAAATCGTTGCAGGATTACCAGGTTGGTCTTGGCAGCACTGCACCAAGCCGGTGCTGCATACACTAAAACGGGCCAAATTATAGTTTTATACAATAAAATTTTGTTGGATTTTGACAAATGACTGTGTTTATTTATTAGGGAGTAGATGCTCTTCATTGTAGCAAAAGCTCTGTTAATTATGCGTTTGATGTGTACTTTGTAACAGAGTTTTGTGTCTAAATGAACACCCAGGTATTTTACCTCCTTCTTAAGAGCTACTGGGATATTTTCTATTTTCGGTGGGTAGATGAGTTTAGTGTTTGTGTAATTTCGTGTGTAGGTGATGGTTTCTGTCTTTTGCGTGTTTAGTGTAATTTTCCAAAGCTTGAAGAATTTTGTGATCAGGTCTACGTGAATTTCTGTCGTTTTGTGTGCTGTGATTGAACTAAATGAGTGACTGTAAATTGCGGTGTCGTCGGCGTATAGTGCAAGTTTTGTCTGTGGCATAGTCGGCATGTCATTTATGTAAAGGTTAAATAAAATTAGTGCTAGAATCGACCCCTGGGGCATACCTGCTGCTACAGATGTAGGTCTCGAGTATTTATCATTTATTACTACAGTAAAGTGGCGGTCTATCAAGTAACTGTTGAATAATTTTATAATAGTCGGTGAAAATTTTAATTTAATCAATTTAAATAGTAGTCCGTCTGTCCAAACTCTGTCAAACGCTTTATGTATGTCTAGTAATGTCATGGCAGTTACGTTCTGTTTATTGAAATTTAATTTTACGTCCGTTATTATTCTACAAATTTGCTGTACTCTATTATGTCTAGGTCTGAATCCAAATTGATCGTCAGTCAGAATTTTGTGTCGTTTGATATATTTCTTTAGTCTGTTAAGTATATTTTTTTCTGTAATTTTACTCAGAGTGTTCAGTAAACTAATAGGTCTGAGCCTTTCTTTCCTGGTTTCAGTATCGGAACAACATTGGCCACCTTCCAGGAGGGCGGAAAATATTGCAGTTTAAAAATTCCGTTAATTATATGTGTCAGTTGTACCAAAGCTTTTCGTGAGAGATTTTTTAATAATTTGTTTTGTATTTGGTCAGGTCCGGGTGCTTTCAGTGGGTTTAGGTGTTTAATAATAAAATTAATTTCTGTCGGGCAAGTGGTCAGTTCGTGGTCTGGATCTGTAAAGTCCTGTCCATTTAGAAATTCTCTCACGTGTCACTATTCGTGTCTGAGTCTTTCT
The DNA here is from genome assembly GCA_944588485.1 of Phosphuga atrata. NCBI lineage: Eukaryota > Metazoa > Arthropoda > Insecta > Coleoptera > Silphidae > Phosphuga > Phosphuga atrata. The sequence goes on from OX155898.1 coordinate 33,760,690, forward strand.
TTCCTGGTTTCAGTATCGGAACAACATTGGCCACCTTCCAGGAGGTCGGAAAATATTGCAGTTTAAAAATTCCGTTAATTATGTGTGTCAGTTGTACCAAAGCTTTTCGTGAGAGATTTTTTAATAATTTGTTTTGTATTTGGTCAGGTCCGGGTGCTTTCAGTGGTGTTAGGTGTTTAATAATGAAATTAATTTCCGTCGGGCAAGTGGTCAGTTCGTGGCCTGGATCTGTAAAGTCCTGTCCATTTAGAAATCCTCTCACGATTTCAACTATTAATTTCTGTTTGTCATCAAGTTCTGGGTCAAATTTGTAGTCTATGACAAATACCCTGGAGCGAATTCGCTAACTCAACCCCTTGTGCGAGAAATTCACCCCGAACGGAATGAGCCATAAGATGCGAAATCTATAATAATCGAGCAAACAAGTACCTCTTATGGCTCATTCCGTTCAGGGTGAGTTTTTCACACAAGGGCTTGAGCACAAAAATCGTAAATAGCATATCTTGAGAGCACATAATTATTGAAATAATTTTGCGTTATTTAAAATTTATGTGCTCAATTATTAAAGATTTTACCTCTTAAGACTAATAGAGTTCGGGGTGAATTTTTCGTACAAGGGTGCGAGAAAAAAATCGGGAATATCATATCTGCAGAACACATAATTATTGCAACAATATCGCGTTGGTTAAAACTTGTTTGCTCGATTATTATAGATTTCCCCTCTTATGGTTCATTCCGTTCGGGGTGACTTTTTCGCACAAGGGGTTGAGTTAGCGCATTCGCTCCAGGGTATTTTAAAAGTACATAAATAGCACATAATTGTAGTGCTTATTTGGTATCGGTATCCCAATTTTTCGGATGGGTGGGTGCTAACTTGACTGTTAAGCTAGCATCCCCACTATTCAAGTTTGATTCTTTCATTGAAGGCTTCGAGCACAAAAATCGCGATTGCGGCACATAATTAGCACATAAAAAACACATAATTCTAGTGCTATCAAATTTGAATTTTGAAGAGGTGGGGCTGCCAGCTTTATAGACCTATTTGTATGAACTGAATTTAAATCTTCAAGGTGCAGCTGCAAATAAATTTAAAGTTAAAGATATAAAAAAGAGATAATAAAAAAAATCGGCTTGTAGCCGAAACGCATTCGCAGCTGAGTGTATGAGTCTTTTCTAACACTTTACGATTTAGGAATTAACATGGAAGTTACCAATGCTAAACATTTATCTATACTTGACAAGATATTCTCGTGGAAGTATCATGTGACACGTCTTAAAAACTACAATTTAGCAAATCTGAAGTCATTAACTTTTCCTTACTTCTTAGATATGATTACCCCTCTCTTGCAATTAAGGCACTCCAACATTTTATTCCGTTTTGCACGACATATTTATGTGAACATGCTTTATATATGAAATCAAAGGATAGAAACAAACTCAATGTGTAAGCGAACCTTAGAATAAAACTTTGCAACATAGAGACCGACATTGCGGTTCTGGTTTCAAGACAACAACTGCATCCATCTCATTAAGTAAAAATTATTTATAGGAAACTTAATAACATAATAAACTTTTTTTGACAATTTTTAAGCAAGAAATGTTTGTACGAGTTTAATGCATTGTGTAATGTAACTTTTTTAATTACTTTTCAAAATGCGCATTTGAATAAACCATTTGTTCAAATAACCAATGATTTTAATAAACATACATTTTTAACAATATATATTACTCCTATATCGTTGGACCTTTAAGATTTTTTAACTTATTTTCCTAAAACTTATTTTTGCGAAAGAAATTAACTCTCAAGAACGACGTAAAATGCCAAGGGTTGGGACGCTTGCGGGTTCAGCAAAAAAAATGTTCTTCAAAAGGGGGTCCACAAAAAAAAATTCGATCAAGAGGGGGTCCGCGGACTACATAAGTTTAAGAACCCCTTGTCTAATATTCAGTGGACCTTCAAGTTTCTTTGAAAATGAAGCAGTGGCCGATTGAACAAAGGATTACTTGTGCAGAGCATTTTGTTAGAACGAACTCTATTAGACGAACTAAGGGATGGTTTTGACAACAGTTTAATTTTCCAGAGCAGCCAAATTACAGAACAAAATGGGCAAATTATCGCCCATAATAATTATTATTATAATTATTATAGGCAAATTGCAAAATGGGTCGTTGAGCAGGTTATCTTAAGGAAACAAGACTATGCAAGTTAGGAAAAAGCCCAAAAACTTCTTCCAATGGAGCGAAACTCTCGTTTAGAATTCAGTCGATGGATTTTAGGTAAAGGGGATAATTTTGTCAACAAAATAAATATGAGTGACGAAGCACATTTTCTATTGCACGGGAAGAGGAACAATCAAAATTAACGTTACTGGTCTGCTGATAACACTCAAGTTATATTCGAAGAAGAGCTGCATTCTCAAAAAGTAACGGTAAGTAAAGGTGTGGAATATGCACCGATGGAATATTGTAGAATTTTTGTGAAGATGAAATGGGAAACGCAGAAATTGTAATAGTGAACGTTATGCGGAGATGCTACAAATGTTCCTATTAGATGCTCAATTCCGATTATCTATAAAGGATTACCAATAGATATTTGGTATCAGCATGATGATGCAAGACCTTATGTGTCCAGAATGTTTATGAGAGTCTCACGAGATTTCTTTCCTGGTCGCCTGATTTCCCAGCATGGGGATCAATTGTGGCCTCCTAGCTCTCCGTATTTGTTTATTTCTTATGGGTTCATGTTTAATCTAAAGTTTATCAGAACCGACCTGAAACCCTAGAAGAAAACAAAACTTTAAATGAAACATCCGACAAGCTGCTGGTGAGATTTTAGAAATGTGCCAGCGTGCAATGCGTTCATTATTGCATCGATCTCCGTAATAGGGAATATGCATCATTTTTTTTATATGCTTCATTCTCTTTTTACTTCGTCTTAACATAGTATAAATATAAATACTGTTGAAAGTGTTTGAATTAATTTTTAAAATAATATATAAAATACCGATTAAATTTGACCTGTTTGAACGGTTCCATTTGTCGCACGCTGGATGATATCGCATACCACTTGACATTCAGTGTTGCATAGCCTATTTGCATAGACAGTTTTTTGAAAAAGCTAAAGAATCATTTTATAGATATTGTATATTACCGGAAATCAGAATTACACCATTACATTATAAGTACACCAGATAAAATGTTTAGAAAAGTCCCAATCGAGGGGTATAGTCCACCCTACCTACATCGACGCCGATAAATGTCAACGTGCACGTCACATACCATTACGATCAATGGTGATGCGTTTTGCAAATTTAAATTCGCTCGCATATTTTGGACTTTTTGATTGAAGTTTTATGGCATAAAATACAAACTAAAGGAGAAAATAATGTTATAATTGTAATGTCATAGATCATAAACTTAAATTTATTTTTTTATACTAAAACTTTATATTTTACTCTACAATGTTCCACAAAAAATTTGTCCAACTTATTTCGTTTCTTGGTAATTTCAGTTTAAAAACGGGACACTCTTAATTTGTCGCTCTTTAGTTATGACTAAAAATAAAACTAATAGTTTCTAATAGTAATACATTAAAAAATATAGAAATTACCTCTTAGATCCCAAGTTATTTTAAACACTTCATCTTCCGGTGGTACTGCAGTCCTAGTGAACTTTGACCTCCTCCCCCTGCGTACACTTGTGCTTGGTGTCTAGACACAAGTGGAGGGAGCCCTTACAATTTTTAACGTGCGTTGTGAGCCACAATTTTAGTGGAGGTTTTTTTTAGAGGTTACTGTGGTGACCTTGCCACAGCCATGCACAGGAGAACGGTGGCTTATTGCTATATTCGTGCCCCCCGGATTTAAACCTGAAACCTTGAACCTTGGGCTGGGAACCTATGGCTTAGTAATCTGACAATCAATTTAATCAATAAATTGCATCAATCAATTTAATCAATCAATGCATCCGATCCATTAACTACTAGGGCACCACCGCCTATAGTTTGAACACTCATCATCATCATCATTAAACCCATCTGAGTCCACAGCTGAACATATATCTCCCTTTCGTTCTTCCACTTCTTTCTGTCCTGTGCCAAGTTGATCCAATTTCCGGATACGCGTCTAATATCGTCAGACCATCTTCTAGGAGGTCATCCTCTACTGGACTCCCAGGGTCTCCATTCATTTGTCTTCCTGTCCCTGCTGGTCACTCTTTCATCGATCGTTCCATTGCCTCTTAGGCACTTTAAACACTATCCATCAAAATAACCGAGTCAAGAAAACAGTTTCTTTTAGTTTCTACCACATTTTGGAGACCACTGATCTATTGTGACTTTTGACTATTCTTTCATTGATGAAATATTCATAGATTTAAATATCATAGATTTAGTCCATCATTTTATACTCTTGCATTTATTACATATTAAAATTTATTCAATTAATTTTATTCATAAAATATTTGATTTTTAAGTCTTTCTTCAATGAAGTAGGATTTTTAATTCAGAATAAATATTCCACAAACTAGATTATTTAAATTACACAATAACATTTAGTCCAACCACTATAATTTAGTGTACAAAATAGAAGCACGATACAATATGTTTATTTGCTGTCTAGTTCTTTACCATGTGCAAAAAGAACTTCTTTGCAAAATAGGGTATTATATATATAGAGTCATCGCATATTATTTTTAGCGCATGCATTCTTTCCAAGTTCTAATTTGAGCTAATTAATTATGATATTAGTTTGGGAAAGTTAGTAAAAAAATTGCAAAATTTATGCAAAAAATTGTGGAGTATATAAGCAAATTTCGTTGTTTAGCCAAGCACAGTCGAGTCCAAGTTTCTATTGAATATTTTAAAATGAAATTCTTGGTAAGCAATAATTTTTTAATTAAAATATAGTATTTTGTGCCGTGTATAAATAAGAATAATAGTGATATGAAGTACGAATTTGATCTGAAATTAAACTGTTTTGTAATAGAGAATTAATAAAATATAATTGGTTTTTAGATAGCTCTATTGGTAGTTGGATCAACATGTGGTGTACCTCGACCTGAATATTATGGTAATCACTTCGATTTATTTCATTCGAATGAATTTGCATCAGAAGAATTTGGTGTCCACAAAGAACCACAATTTTTGCCACAATTTGAATCTCAAGGCCAACATTACGAGGATCGTGATTTCATTCCATCTTATTATCCTTCGAAGCAAAGCGACGCTTGGTTAAACGATTATCAACCTTTTGCACAGTCATTCTACGCTCAACAAATTCCACACATTAATCACGAACAATTAGGTTTCCCATATTTTGTCTCTCCAAAATTCTCAGGATTTGCTTCTGTTCAAAGCGGATCCCTTATTCAAAACATAAGTTCAGCTGCAACTTCTAAAAATGTTACGATGACAACAGCCAGTTCAATGAATATCACCATGAATAAAACTATGGACATGGCAACAGCTATTCCAACATTAATGCCTCCAGTCAATATATCTTCAGCACCAATAGTTGCTACTTCTGTTAAACCTGCTGGATCAGGTAACCTTAACAATGGACCATTCCTATTCTTCAGAAAAATCTTTTCGATATTTTCTGGAGGAGCACCTACTGACCCTGTAGCTATTAACATGATGAATATTACCAAGAGGATTATTTAAACGGAGTTTCATAAATTTTCTTTATTTTAAAGAAAAAAGTAATAAATAGAGCAGGAATAGTCAGAATATTACTAATAATGTTTGTATACTTCTATAGTAAATTATTATAAGTATATTTTTATGTAATTATTTATTGCTTTTTTTATATAATGCTAACATACCGAAATTAAAACAATGCTTTTATGTGAAATAGAAGTCACATGTAAAAGTTTATTTCAATTCCTAAAATATTTGTTCATAGAAACATTTTAATGACCCATAAAATATTTTAGTAACGGCTGAATATAACTTTGTTGAGGTTGTTGAAGATATTTGAGTTTATTAACGAAAAATGAATTGTATCAATTAAAAAAATATCATTTTATTTCAACTGTGTTAGATAACAATAATTAATGATTTAAACAATAAAATAAAAACGCAATTTGAAAATATTACTTAATGTATTAAAACAGCATTATTCTCTCGGAGTTCATAAGGAAATTATATTTTAGACAGATTTAGGATTTGCCCAGATTTGGAAAACAATAATTATTAGTCTGGAAACAAGAGTATCTATACTAACAAAAAATATTTATTATAAATTAGAATATGTATAATTTACAGATATGTAGGTTTGTTAAATAGAAAATATATAATTATTACAGTTTATTACAAATAATGTAAATAAATAAATTTAACAAAAATATTCACGAAGTAAAAAATAACACTAAATCGTATGCACGCTGCCACCTTAGCAAAAAATCTACTACTGCCACTCCTTTGTCATCGAATTATAGATTCCTACATTCGGCCATCCTGCTCTGGATACCGACTCGGTATCAAATCATACACTTCATCATCATCTAGATCCAATTTTGGTTTCGTCCAAAATTTCATTTTATCACTATACTTTGGTCCATCATGATTTCCTATCCTCTTTACCTTATACCTGCTATTTTGCAAAACTGTCGGGACTCGGTTCGGGTCGAAGTGCTTGGTGTAGAATTTCCGTCCTGGTCCATGTTGCACTCACAGAAGAAGTTAAACCATGTCACCTATATAATAACTTCTAGCTTTCCTTCGCCCTTTTCCGTCTGTGTTTCTTATGTCTATTCTTTTTCTTTTCTTCGTCAGAACCTGAGCTGGAAGAATCGGAATTACTGCTCTGTCTTTATATTCCAACTTCAATTTCTTCTTACTTATATCTGGTGAAATTGTGCGTTTCTTCTTCTTTTCTTCGCCACTCACTGAATCTACATCATAATGAGGAACGATACTAGTTTCATCCATGATTGAAGTTTTATTTTTTGGAACCCCAACAGGTTTTACTTGCGGTCTAGGAACATCTTTAGCGGTCTAGGAAAATGAGAAGGTTCTCATTTTCTTTCTCGGCTTCTCATTCATACGATGGTTTTTGTCCCTTTTCTTGCGCCTCCTATCCTCACTTCTAGTTCTCACTTCTTCTTCTTTCCTTGCCCTTAACCTGGATCGTTCCCTTGATGATCTCTTTCTCTAATCCTTTTATGATCTGTGCCATTTGCCATTCATATTTTTATACTGATCTCTATGACGGCTGTCGGGATTTCTTTTATCTTCTATGTCTACTTTACGTTCATTCTTTATTTCTTGAGAACTCTTAGCTAAAGGACTTAGAGTTCTTGATCTGCTGCGATTGTCTTGTTTTTCTATATCTAAATCATCTACTTTGCAGCCCAAGCCCTCTTGAACTAATAATCGTACGAGCTTGGCAGATTCTACTTCAGTAACTGAAATCTCTTCCTCTGGAACTCTTTCTTAATGTTCAGAAACCACTTGTTTCGTGTTGGTTTCTTCTTTCTTATACTCTTTCTGGCCAGAGTAAAACTTGAAACGGTCTAAACTGATTATTTTTATTATTATTCATTTCTATTGGTGGTATATCAATAATAACTTTGGTAAATATGGAATTTTCGGCGCGTTCGACCCTAACCAAATTACCTGAAACTCCTTCTTGCTCTACATATCTATCCGATAAATATAGTACTGAAAAGTTTTATCATTTTTCTCGAAGTCAACTGACTATGAATTTCTTTACTGTTTATAACCTTTGAAAATTCTCTTTTTAAGTCCGTTTTCATCGTCGTCCACGTAATTACTTGGTACTCAAAATTTACGACAAGTTTGGCTGAAGCGCATAATAATCGACGCGCAAACATAACCCGCTAAGCATCAATACAAGACTTCCACGACTTCCTCGAAATTCACAATCCACCGCACTACGTTTTTATTTTCGTCTGCGCTAAACAACTCAAGCGAATCTTCACCATCTCTAAAGGTTAACACGCATTGCTTCATTCGTCTTCTTTGCAAACGTACTTCGGCCTCGTCTTCACTCCTCCAGTACTGCTATTATTGATACCAAATAAAAACCAAGGACTATTACATTCCACAGACTTTTCTATCACGACTTAAATTGCTTGGAGGTGGTCATTTAGCCTATAACCTCTCCTAAAGCCGGCCTGTTCCCTTGATTGATAAAAATCTAATTTACCTTCCAGACATTTGGTAATGATTTTGGTAAATAGCTTATACAAATGGCTTAGTAGACTTATTGGTCTATTGTTCACAAGCTCAGTGATATCGCCTTTTTTATGAAGACTTATCATACAGGCGTTGTTCCACTTCGACGGGATTTCAAGGCATACGTTAAATAAATCTTTAATCCATCTTAGTAGCGTTTCTCCTCCAAGTTCAGGCAAGAAGCCCCTATCACTATGCCATCCTTGCCCAGGGCTTTGATATTCTTCTATTTTCTTAGCGAGTTTCTGATCTCTTCTAAAGCTTTTTGATTCTTGGTTAAATATCTTCTTATACAGAAGAAGATGCTGTTGGCTACTGCATGTTTGTTGACGTTTACTTGTGCAGAGTTCAGTATAAAAAAATTCTGTTATGCTCAGGAGTTTATCTCTGTTTGTTGTTGCTACACTTTGGTTATATTTTAATGTAAAAATCTCTCTCTTTACTCTTTACATTTGATAGTTTCCTTCGCAATACGTTTATATTTTTTGTTCTCTTCTATAGTTTGCCTTATACTTTCTGCATTGAATTTTCTTACACTACTTTACATACTATATATAGGAATAATTGAGTAAACGTACATAGTGTAAGAATCTTTTTCTCGATATGGATAGCATGGGAATATCTGCATCTAATTATTGCTAATTTTGATGTGAAGAATTCTTTTAAAATTAAAATTAAAAAAGTTAGTAAAAGTAATATTTCACTTGATAAACAGTAGAGTTATTACACATAGGGGGATCATTTACAATTATATAAAATGTCTTAGCATGAATGAACTTACTGGAGAACAAGAATAATGAATAAAACAATAATAATCCAATATATCTAAATCAAACCGATAATATGCTTGTAATTCTCACATATCAATCCAAATTACTATATGTTATCGCTGCGTTTTCTTAGTATTTGATTACTCTTAAGCCAAAAAATGATAGGCTGAATTACATTCTGTTTAGAAGAGTTTTTTTCCGTACAACTATGGTACAACTCCATGAGTAGATGAGGGAATTAAATTATACTAAAAAATCAAGAATTCTAAACAAAGTGTCAAAATGTCCAGCTTTCGTGCTGTTCAGCAAAATAGATAATTATAGGAATTTTGATTACATTTATTACATGGAATACATACAATTACAGTTAAACCCGAGTGTAAATTCAGTTTGTTTTATTGTTAGTGACTTGGCTTTAAGAGGGCCATTTAGAATGGCCATAGAACAGTCAGCTGTTTCCAAGGTTGACAGTGTAAAAGTGAATTTGGATTAGAACGGCTCACCTCCTTATTGCAAGGATTATGGTGAGGGAAATTTACATCTTACGCTTTGGAAATAGATACGTCTAGAATGCATTATAGTTTGTCTGGTAGTAAACCAGTTTATCATGCAATTTTTACAAGTGGTAGTTAGGCTGTATATAATGCGCCTTACATCAGGATAAGGCCAGAAAGCCTATAAACAAGATAAATTTCTGTCATGAATATTCGTAACTGGTCAGCGAGGTGTCCATATTTTCGCCAATGTAGTAGTGTGGAATACATATGTATAACTCCTCATCGATTACTTTTACCAACAACACCACCACAACGACCTCAGGCATGTATACAGCATGACAGTTTGCAAAATATACAGAAGATATTAAATGTTATTAGTAACTTATGATTTTTTTATACAAGCAATATGAATTCAACAAGGATGTCAAAATAATTCACTTTAATGTTAAAATAAAACATAACAATGTCAAATTGGAATGATAATAGAGCAAGAAAGTTTTTAGCCATTAGTACTTTGTAATATTAGATTAATACTATAGCAAAATTATACAAATCTATCTATCTAAAGATACAAATATATAGAAACTCTACCTACAGACTAATAATTATCAGATCGAATTGAATCGGGCAGAAAAATTGACAACTTTAGCGTATTGAACCTCAACTGGCACACCATGGACAATAGCAGATACATGCTGAGCTGCATAACATACTACTCCATTATGAGCATGAGCTCATTTAGCTACGATAATTGGAAGGTGTTGTGGGCAGCAACAGCTATAGAAGCAGAGTAAGCAAGATCTGAGGCCACGTGAGAAACAAATTGGATAGTGTGAGTAACAATTGGAGCGGCGGCAACATGTGCTTCACATAAGCACGCGAGCTTCAACTTGTGCTTTAGCGATTAAATGGTCAGATCAGGCATGTTATACTTTAGCGATGTCTACTAAAACTCCGATAGCCTCAACAATTAGAAGATGTGGTTCGGCAGCAATAGCTAATGGAGCAGAGTAGGCAATAGCTGGGGCAGCGCGAGCAAGAATTGGGGCAATTTGAGCAACAATTGAGAGGCAGCAATATATCCACGGTTTTGAGCTTGGGCTTTGGCGATTAAATGGGCTAAACTGGCGTGTTGTACTGCCGAGTTCAATAGGTACCTCCTCCTTTAGCTCTAATTACTGGAAGGTTTTGCGGCGCACCAAGTACGACTGAATGAGCACCAGCATAGATTTCACGACGATGACGGAGGAGAACGGTATAGTGCATGTTCCGAATTGACGCTACGTTGTAAACAGCTAGGTGATTTGCTTTGACCGAAGCTACTTCAGCGGTATCGACTGGGAGTCTTCCAATGTGAGATACAGTGGATTCTCCACTCCAGTGACTTGATAATTGACCTATAGGAGCGCGGTAAGCAGATATAATTGGAGCAGTTACTATTGGAATAGATACAATTAAAGCTAATACCACGCCATGAACCAAATCTCCATTGCTTGCCTGGGCATCAATTCAATTTCTGGAAGACATTGAGCACCATGTACCACTGAATGTAATCATGTAATCATGTAACCATGTACCACTGAATGTAAAGAACAGAGACAAAGCACTGGCCAATACTTCTTGAAATACCTATACATTTTATTAATTTAGGAACAACAAAATAATATCGTCGGTCCAGATGAACAGTGTATTAACTCAAAAAAGCCTGAAGAGCGATTTGAAGTTTTCAAATAAATATATGTCCATTTCTGTAAATAATATTTTTTATACTTTAATTCTGTATAATATTGTTTAAACTATTGATTAACGTTTATAGATAACGTTCTTGTTCACTTCATGACTTTGTCAATTTTGCTATTACTGAGAGAGAGAAAAAAAGAAATTTTGCAGGCAAGAACATAATAAGTTAATACCCTGTTCATCCAAACGAACGATATGTTGATGAATTAATTTAAAAATACATTTTTTGTAAACAATTTTTGCCATTTTTAGTCATAGATGATAACATGATTGAACCTACTTTGAAGGAATGTTAACACTTTATCGACTATTATTAGTTTTAATAAATTTCGTTTATAAATCTCTTTGACCTAAATACCAGATAAGTTAAACATTTTACTTATCAAATGTCTATGAGGGTTAAAAATATAACATGCATTGTTAAATGTTTTATCTACGACCACTATTATAATTGCCCAATATTGTACAGATCGTGGATTATGTAAATACATCTTACAACACACGTATGTAACAGTCCGCGATTAATGTTATTTAATGATTCAATAACACACTAGTGCGTTTGGTTTACAATTCGTTGATTGGTTGAGAGCTGCTACTATCATTAATATAGGCAACCCAATACATTCCTTTATTTGTCAAAAAAATTAAACGTCAAACTAATACATAAACACTATATTTTTTTTTAATTATAAAAATTAAAGTCCAGTGATGTCCAGTGATAGCGAAATAGAAAATGCTACTCCGCCCGAAATTGTTGAATAAGCGAAACAAGCTGCCCATAATTTGCTACGGATTAAATCTCGGGATTGATACGAGGATGCAGATAGAAAATTTATGGACCGGAGAATGAAGCATAAAGTTAAATCCTTTTCAGAAAATGTTTTATTACACTTTGATGAGTTATCTCAAACAGTGATCTTCACTTTGGGCAATTTATTGAATGGTTCGGACATCAATTAATATAAAGCACAACATCGACATTTCAAAACATTCAAAGTTAATAGCTTTACTAAAGAGAAAATCTGATGGATTTAAAAGCAACAAATCAAAAATTTTAACCATTCAAGAAATTCAAAAGTTTCCTCAATAATTCACCGGATAACAAATATTTATTGATGAAGGTATTTATTACTTTTTTATCTTATAATGCTCTCTAATGGGCATAACGACATATTTTTTTATATAATTTTAGATTATTCTTATCATTGGCATTAGTGGTGCCTGCAGAAAACAAAAACTACGAAATGTCAAACCCTGCCATATAGAAGACACCGGAACATCTCTGATCAATAAAATTCCTGATTCCAAAACAAAAACTTAAAGATCTTTTGTGCTACCGAAAGAATTTTACCAAACCTGTAAAAAATATATTAACGTACGCCCACACAATATGGACAAAACTCAGTCTTTTTTTCTAAATTATCAAAATGAGAAATGCACTAAGCAATGGAATAAATAAAATTGGCTCTATTCCTAAACAAATTGCCAATTATCTTCATTTTCCGGAAGAAAATCTTTCTTTACACAGGACATTGTTACAGACGTTCGTCAGCCACCATTCTTGTGGATTCCGGTGGAGATTTATTGTCACTAAAAAGGCATGGTGGCTGGCGTTCGTCTGCAGTAGCAGAAGGCTATATAGACTGCTCCATGAAAAATCAAAACGATACTGCTACAACACAGTAGGTATTAATAGGTATTAATGAAATTAAACAAAGATTATAAATTATTAAGTAAATATAAATTATTTCATTTGACACTGACACTGCGTACATTGTGTTGCCTATATCGATGAATCACTATATCAGTTACATCAAACATAATTTTCTTATTAAATAGAAAAAAAATAGTGTGGTCGTAGATAAAGTATAGTACATAATTCGAGTTGTAAGGCAATTACGTACTCGCGGAATTACGCACTCCCCGCTACGCGGGTCGCGCGTAATTGTTCCGCTCGCACGTAATATGCTTCTTACAACTCTCATTACGTAATATACTATTAATTTATATAACTGTGAATAACGAGCTATATAATATTTTTACATATTAAGTAGAGTTAAACATAGTAAATTTATCAATTCAGCGTATGTAATATTCGTTGGTCAGTTGACAATATGGCATTATGTGACACGACCATATCCATTTGAATAGGGTAAACCGGTATGTTTAAAAATGATTTCATTAGATTATCTCTTAATCCAGAAATCCAGGATCTCCTTCATTTTCTTATAAATATGCGGAAAATTATAAATGCTCCGAACTTTACCATTTTGCACCAACGAATGGATTTCCTAGGTGAGGAATATTAACTAGTTAGCCAGGACAGTACAAAGTGTATAATAATTTCAAAAAGACTAAAAGCTATATGAAATTGAATGCATAATAATGCGGCTTCAAAATTGGAATTTTATAGCATTCATGTCATTTTGCATCACAATTAAAATGAATGCACGTCCGCAAACGTGTTAATTTATATTTATTACATTATTAAATACATACATCATTCCTAATGCGAGTCATAAAATGTTTTATGTAAACTCCCATAGAACCGTAAAATATAAAATAATCGTAGTAAAATAATGATTAATATTTTAATGTGTAACAGATATAATAAAATTTTATTATGTTACAGATAAAAAAACATTTTATTACGTAACCTATATAAAATGTTATTAAATCTGCTATTTTTACGTTGCATTCGAGGGCGAGACGCATTATTTTGAGAGACGAGACGCGAGGCGCACGTATTTGCAAATTAGTAATAATTTACCTGCATATAGAAATATAAATTTTTACAGAATTCTGTCTTAGGTGATTCCAAAATCAAATTTCAAAAAAAAAATTGTTAAGAAATATACTAGAAACAGTACCCTAATTTAGTGCAAATAATATGTCCAGTTTCAGTCCAGTCGCAACTAATCCTATAATTACTTGATCGTGATAATTCTTGATCGTGACAGTATTGTAGTCTATTTGTGCCCATTATTATTATTATATCAATAAACATTTAATCTATTATTTTACTTTAGTATTTATCTATGCCGTAGTGCTTTTTATTATACTATACCAGGGGCGCTCGGATTTATCTACTATTGGTATCAACAGTAGTATCGATAAACGATCGACTCGTTAAAAATAAAATACCAAAGAAAATGTAAAGCTTATAAATGGATAAAAAAAGAACTTTTTATAAATTGAATGTGTTAGAGATATCAAAAATATGTATGTAAAATATATATGTATGTAATTATTTTCTTAACGTTCTTTTCTATTTACTATTTTCACTACTGCTTTAAACTTCGATTGACATCTCTCGCTAGTCGATGCACTAGTCGATTGTGTATTGACTCCTGTTCCATAATATAAATATCTCAAAAATTCTCTATCCTTATTATACTGAGTCGTAATTAGAGTTTAGCCAATGTGTTTAGCCGCGGTCAAAGGCGCCGATATTAAAAGCGCCAAAGAAGGTTTTGGAAGATTTATATTAATTAGATATGTAAAGAAAAATATAATTTTCTTTAATATTACTCTGCTTAAAAACAGCTCATAGTTGACCGAGACAACGGATAACCTAGACAACGGATACTATTTATTTTTTTATTTATGTTATAACTTTGTAAAAGTAGTTAAGTGAATTGGGAATCGTCAATACAATTAAAAACATTAATTGTCGTTTCTTCTCTTATAGGTAAGATTTTGTTATTAGAATTTATTAGAATGTTGTTTTTAAAATTTGTTTAATATTCTTCATAAATAAATTCTTTTCTTATAGAGAAACTCTAGAGTGTTTTAAATTGACTGTGTCGACCCAATCAGTAGAAAATATATAATAAAACATATTATAAAACATATTATAAAATATATTATAAAACGACAATTTTTGTCAGAAAATGGAAAAGTTGAAATTTACGTTCGATGTAAAGGCAGCAACAGACGAAAAGTCAAACCATATTGTTATAACCTCAATTGTCATACAAGATGACAAAATTTTCCTGATTCCTGAGGAGTTTCAAGCAGCATCAATTCACAAACTTATACACTTGACTCTATCAAAACACTTTAAAGCTTAATATTTCACAAACGGATCTGTTAATCGAAATATTATTTTTACCAACCTGTAATATTTTTGAAAGACCTATCCAACGACACCCTACACCATGGGGTAGACGAGAAAAAAAACGTAACCACTTCTTTGGGGCAAAGGAGGTACCCTTAATTTTTTTTTGTCGCCGTGACTAATCTGTATATCTATGCCAAATTACAGCTTTATATTTCTAATAGTCTCTGATCTAAACTGCGGACGGACGGACGGACGGACGGACGGACATATCGAAACTATAAGGGTTAGTTATTGATAACAACGGAACCCTAAAAAGAAAAACTCTTACTTGAAGTAAGAAAGACAATTGATCAAGGGACCTTAATCGATATAATTGCTGCCAGATTTATAATTGCTGCCAGTTTACCAGATTTTATGACAGATAGGATAAACAAAGAAGGAATTATAGAAACAAAAAACCTATTTAATGAACTTGGCCAATTAGAACATTTAGTTACAAAAAAAATATATTAAAAAAAATATGACACAAAGCCGATGAAAGAAAAATGTGACATTCAGAAAAGATGTGCTTGTTCAGAACAAGGAATAATAATGAAAGAGAAAAGGACAAGAAACAAATAAAATTCATTAACAATGCAGAATTGGAGTATGAACTACAGTGTGAGGACCAAAAAAACTAATAGTGCCGCCATTAATTAAAGTTAAATTAGTATTGAATGATAATGTTAACGTATTTGGGATCTATGATTCAGGCTCTAACGTGTCATTGCTAAATTCAAGGTTAGTGAACATAAACAATGAGAAATCATTCAAAGAATACTAATTTGAAAACAATTAATGGCATTAAAAAGGCAATTGACAAGATAACACTGGATGTAACCATTTTTAATGTCAATAATAAAATGGATGTCTTTGTAATAGACAAAGAACATTTCGATTACGATTTTTTAATTGGTCTTGATTGCATATAGCAGTTTTACTTACTCAAAACGAAAATCTAGGAATTGTTCAGAAAGTTCCTATACAAAGAAGTCAAATACTTTCCAAGAAAAAAAATCAGATAATGACATTTCTAAGGAAATAAAATCTGATAATTCAATAAATTTCAATTAAAATTTCATAGGAGAAAACTTCGAAATTTGTATAAATCATCTGGACTACGAAAAACAGGAAGTAATTGATAACTTAATTTTGAACAATAAATCTGTATTTGCAAAGCATAAATATGACATCGGAACAGTAACCGGTTATGAAGCTCGCATTGATCTATTGGTAGAAAAATATTGCAGTAAAAGGCCATATCGTTGCACAATTGAAGATAAAAAGGAGATTGAAAAACAGATTGCAAAATGATTGGAAAAGAATATAATTGAAGAATCTTATAGTCCGTTTGCAGCCCCAATTACATTGGCTTATAAAAAAGATGAAAACAAAAAATCAAGATTGTGCATAGATTTTCGAGATTTAAATAAATTGTTATCCCTTAATTGCAGCCGTTTCCACTTATTGAAGATTTTATGGTAAAGACAAAAAATTGCAAGTTTTTCTCAACATTGGACTTAAACTCAGCATTTTGGACGATACCTCTACGAATTACAGACAGATACAAGACTGCATTCGTCACTCAAGAGGGTCACTTTCAATGGACTTGTATGCCATTCGGTTTAAGAACCGCACCAGCTACATTTCAGAGAATAATGTGTAACATAATACGGAAACACAAACTTGGAGACTTCATAGTAAATTGCATTGAGGACATCCTAATATTCTCTAAATCTTTCTCAGATCATGTTAGACATCTAAAACAGCTGTTTCAGCCTATAAAAAATGAAGGTTTAAGATTAAAATTTTCAAAAAGGCACATTCGCAGCTGACTCGGTTAAATATTTGGGTCACATAATCAAATATAATTCACTTAGACCTCTGAAAGATAACTTGATTTCAATTAGAAACTTTCGAACTCCAAAATCGCAAAAAAATGTGAGACAATTTTTGGGAAAGATAAACTTTTATCACAAGTATGTGCCAAAAATAGCATTGAAATTGGATCCATTGCATAACTTTGTGAATATATATATATACATAAAATTGCGAGAAAAGGACAAGTCTTTAATTGGACAAAGGCATGCCAAGAGTCATTTGTTGAAATGAAAATCATTTTATGTTCTAAACCAATACTAACCATTTTTGATCCAAAGTTACCTATACACATATACACAGATGCTAGTATACTAGGAGTAGGAGCTGTCCTAAAACAGCTACAAGAATACAACGAGGAAAAACCAGCAGCATACTTCTCAAAAAAAATTAACGAAGCTCAAAAAAAGAAGAAGGCTTTATATCTGGAATGCCTAGCAATTAAAGAATGTATTAGTATTGGCAACATTGGTTGATAGGTAGGAAATTTACGGTTTTTTCAGATCACAAGCCATTGGAGAATATGAACATAAAGTCAAGAACAGATGAAGAATTAGGAGTCCTAACGTACTACCTATCAAAATATGATTTCCAAATTAAATATTCTCCAGGAAGATACAATATCGAAGCAGACTGCCTAGGTAGAAATCCAGTACTAAAACAAAATGAAAACCTAGATGAACAACTAAAAGTAGTAAATTTAATAAAATTAGAAGATATCTTAGAAGACCAATTAAAAAATGACAAGATACAATGCAGAAGAAACAAGCTAATATCAAAGAGCAATGTTTATTATAAGAAAATAAGAAAAAAAGAAAAAGTAATTCTATCAGAAATTTTAAGTATAGAATTTATTAAAAATGTACATACACATCTAGGTCATATTGGAATTAAACAGATGCACAAAATGATCAGCTCATGGTATACAGAAAAAACATGACAAAAAACATAAGAAAAATCTGCGAAAATTGTGCTGTATGTATAAAGAACAATTCAAGAGGAAAAAATAAATATGGTTTTATGTCTCATTTGGGTCCTGCCACAAAATCTTTTGAAATATGTTCTATTGATACGATTGGAGGTTTTGGGGGTTTACGGTCAACAAAAAGATACTTACACCTGCTATCGGATCATTTCACGGGGTACGCATATATTTTGACATCAAAAACTCGAAATGCCAATGATTTCATCAAACTAGTGAACTCTACAGAAACTGACGACATTGGCATGATTCTTTCAGACCAATATCCGGGTCTCAATTCTAGAGAATTCAAAACATTTTTAACCACCTTTCTCCAATGGCTTAAATGAGAGATTAAACCAAACGCTCGTTACTAAAATCAGATGAAAAATAAATGAGAATGACAAAAAAGTAGCATGGAAAACTACAGCACATAATTGTGTAAAAAACTATAATGAAACGGAGCACACTGTCACTGGATATGCACCAAAATATTTACTAAATGGCACAGATGTTACAATTTTACCAAAAGAACTAAAACTCAAAAAGACCAAACATGATTTGATTAAAGATGGGGATAAGACTCTGAAAAAACACAATAAGTTCACATAATTACAAAAAGATAATTTACGACAAAAACCGAAAACACTTTGACACAAAGTCGGTGATACCGTGTTTGTGGATAATGGAAACAAACTAAATAGGAAGAAGCTCGACGAAGTAAGAATCGGACCCTACAAAATCACAGAAAAAATGTCAAACTCAATTTATAAGATAAACACTGGTCGACAAAAAGCAGAGTCAAATTTTATCCATATCTCAAAATTAACACCAGCTCATGCGTTTATGAACCCTGAAGAGGATACATTTTAGATATTTTTTCCCTGAGGGAGGGAGATGTAAATAAAAATATAATTTTCTTTTATATTACTCTGCTTAAAAGCAGCATCATTGTAGTCCGAGACAACGGACAACGGAAACCTAGACAACGGATACTATTTGTTTTTTTATTTATGTTATAATTTTGTAAAACTACACCTTTTCCAATTGAAATTCAGAAGGCGTCAATTCTAATTCAGATTAATCAATTGTAATTCAGATTAGTCAGTTGTAATTCAGATAGCGTCAATTGTAATTCAGATTAGTCAATTGTAATTCAGAAAACGTAAATTGTAATTCAGAAATAAAACAAGTTTTATTAGCTATTAATTTTTATTTTATTATATCAAAAAAATGCGATGAAGATTCAAGTATATTCATAGTATTTCGTAGTATTTTTAAAAATAAATTAACGGCCGACGGCCATGTCATTCATTGTCAAGGCAGTAGCTTGGTGAACTGTACAGTGTTGCACAGCACGAGCGCAATCACCCCCAGTTATGGTGTTCGTTGCGTGATCTAAAATATCCTGCAAGTAGATCAATCTTTGTTCCATTGCGCCAGGACCTGCTACGTTTGGGACACGAATGTTGCTTTTGGCATAGGCTTTTACTTTAGACCAAATATTCTCAATGGGATTTAGCATCGGAGAATAGGGTACTAGCCGCAATAGAGAAGCTGGCGTATATTCGATCACTCTAGCAATGAATGACAAGGTGCGTCCGCAAAAATCACCAAATTTTCCAGTTGATTTCCCATATCTTGCCACTTTTGCATTAAAATAACTACCTTATCATTTGCTAACTGGGCAGTAAATGAACCCCTTCTGCGTTCCATGTATACGGTTTCCGTAGTTGAAATTGCTCCAATTAAATGAATGTTAGGACCTCTTGATGCTGGAAGATGTTGCACTGCTCTTTTTGGAGCTCTTGCACGGCCTCTCGTTCGACGACAAAACAAATTAAAATTTGTTTCATCCATCCAAACAATTTTTTCCCCTGCTGTATGTACTGGTTCCAGGATTGTACGTATTCAGCTCGTTTTGTTTTGTTCGCCTCAGAATTCATTGTAACAGGTTCAACGTTGTCTCCTTTAATAGTCAACAGTCGGCCTTCTAAGTAATTACCTACGGTTCACACAGACAACAATTTGTTGAAATTATACATAACCTTTTCTTTTAATTGTCTTAATGTTATGGTACAGTCTTCTTCTATCCAAAAAAACATCAAGTAAATTTGATCACCAGAAAGAATTTTTGGCTTTTTACCACCTTTTGGCAACATTTTGTCAATCCCAGATTGGATCCAATAATACGCGGTCTTATATTTAATATCTAGCGTTGCAGCCAAAGCTATCCAATCATCACCAATGTTTGCACAATTTACTATCCTTTCACGGTCTTTTAAACTATTTTTTTTTATTTTGTTTATTCAATTACTTCCTTTCCATTGTGGAATTTTGTGGTACTTCTTGTGGAATAGGGGAGAGTGGGGTAATTACGGACAACTAAGGAAAAAATTAATTATTAAGAATACTAAATAAAAACTCTGTTAATTGATTGATTAATAACAAAGATAAAGCTTTTATTTATTACTTTTAATCATAATTTTTAATTAAGTTTGAAAATTAAGTGATTTTTTTGGCAATAAAAGAAAAGTGTCATTTTCGTGATCCTCTCAAATCCGTGGGGTAATTACGGGCAGTACATATTAAGTAGTAACGAATAGAATAATTTAATACAAATAAATAGTTTCAACTTATTTTTAACATAAGGATTAAAAATCATCTTGAACAGTACGTATATCAGTCATTTGTTAATAGATAAGTTAAAAATAAATAATTAATAAAGAATAAATTTGAATTAATCTCTACATAAGTCACAGAGGAACCCTTTGCTTGTGCTTTCACCATCACTGTATTCTTCATGTGCCCATAAATAGCATCCATAGCACATTATCTATTCTTCAGTGGGTGGTTGTCATATTTTACCGCACAAAAAATACAATAATACTCAGTTTGAGTTTGTTTATTTTCTCTGTTTTATTTTTTTGTCTTTTTTTGGTTTCGTGTCTTTTTTTGGTTTTTCATCCTGTTCTTTAACAATGAAATTTCGAAAGTTCTTCACACCTTTTTCAGTTAATATACCAGTCTGTTTTGTACAGTATTGTACAGTATGTTTATCGATGTGGGGCAATTTCGAACGTCCGAGATTACCCCACTCAATTCGTCCGTCATTGTCCCACAACGTTAAAAAATAAAAACTTATTTATCTCTTAAATTCTTCTTAACACGTCATAAATAAATTATAATAATATCATTTATGCGTAGCGAGAATTTAATGAATAAATTCATTACAAAAATTACATGCAAAAGGATGAAAATATTAAATAATATTTACCTTGAATAAAATGCAGAACCTGAGCAGTTGACTTACTGCCTGACACTACGTGTACATTGATTGACCTACAATTCCATGTAAAAAAAGAATACAATTCTTTTCCCTAAGGTACTGAAATCGTGATGTCCGGGATTAAATGTCGGCAGGGCAGCAATCGTACTACTGGATTCCTTGTCATTACAGATTTATGCAAAAATTGTGTTTTGAACTATTTAAACTTTTAAATGAATTGTGTTAAATTGTTATATAAAATGAATTATTAATATTTATAATTATTAATTATTTCTGATTTACAATTGACGTTTTCTGACTTACAATTGACGTTTTTTGAATTACAATTAACTAATCTGAATTACAATTAACTAATCTGAATTAAAAATGACGCTTTCTGAATTTCAATTGAGGTTTTCTGAATTAGAATTGACGCTTTATGAATTACAATTGGAAAAGGTGTAGTTGAGTGAATTATTGGGAATCGACATTACAATTAAAAATATTAATTGTCGTTTCTTCTCTTATAGGTAAGATTTTGTTATTAGAATTTATAATATTGTTTTTAAAATTTGTTTTGTTCAGTTGTATTGTTCATAAATAAATTCTTTTCTTGTAGCGCAACTCAAGTGTGTTTTAAATTGACTGTGTGGACCCAATCAGTAGAAAATACTATTATAGATATATTAAGGGGTGATTGAAAATCCTAAAAGGCCATTTATGTAAAAATTCCTTAACAAAAGTTGCACAATAAGTATTACACAAGTATATTAAATACAACGTTATTTTGTTTTTCATGAAATCCACTTTACACTGGTTTTTAAAGTTATCACCGTGTTGTTGAACGCAAAGTCTCACTCGACTTATCCATGAATTAGCATAATTTACTAGCTCTTAGTCTTGCTGTCCAATTCTCGCCGCAATTTCCTCAACTCAGTTAATAATATGATCTAAATAAAAAAAATCGCTGGTGTGTACCATGGTCTTCATAACGTCTCATAAATAGAAATCTAGGGGGTTAAGGTCGCATGACCGAGGAAGCCATTGAACAGGGCCACCCGGACCAATCCACTTATTTTCGATTAAAACTTACGATTAAAATGCGACGGTGCGCCATCTTAAAGTAGCCCCATTTGTCGACATACATTCAAACGAACTTCTTCCAATAGTTCTATCAACTGATTTGAAAAAGGAGAGATAATCATTTGACAACACATGGGGGCAAAAAATTGTCCGTTTACCAGTCTGGCCCAATTGATTATCGAAAATCCGTGTTGTGAATGATTATGTCGAACGGCATATGGACTCAACAGCTCAAATATGTCTATTATGACAGTTAATGACAGTTATGACAGTTATTTATGCGGCTACGACCAAACGTTGCCTCATCAGTCGCCAATACAACGGAAGAAAAGTTTGGAATTTTAGCATGTTTTTGTAAAAACCATTGGCAAAATTGTAAACATAAAGGATGGATAATCTTTAATGTAAAGCCTATCTTTTTTGTACATGGGAAGGATACAATTGATTCTCGCGCAGTGTTCGCCATACAATTCTATTTGAGACATCTACTTGGCGAGATATTTGTATAGTACTACTTGAAGTTTCTACTTCTTCGGCATCCGAAATTCATTGGTATCGACCAGGTCCACAATGCCGACCTTGACCTGTTTGCAGTAAACCAATTTCTGGTGAACGGATCACTAGGGCGATGAAATTTTGTGGAATATGTGTTGGTCTGTTAGGAAACCACTCAGCGTACAATCGACTGGCAACAGCAGAATTCTGTAGTACTTCCACATAAATAAACAACATGTTGGTGCGATGGACCATTTTTACTTCCTTTTTATTCCGAAAAAAAATATTTCAAATCGCAGTGCAGTAAGAACTGATGAAACAGTTTGACAGATGGGAAAAGTTAGAATCAGCCTACCTAGTAGTAGTAGTAGTAATATAGTAGTAAATTTAAAAATTTCAACAGTAATATCTCTCTTATTATGCAACGTTGGTTAAGACACTTTAATAAGTTTAATTACCCTTTGAAAATAAAATCACAAGACTGTAATCACCCTGTATAGTATTTATGATTTGTAATTTCAACGAACATATATTTAAAAAATATACAAACATTTCTATTGTTATTGAAATATATAAAAGGCGCCATATTTATGGTTGGCCATGGGCGTCCAAAGTCCTAGTTACGGCTCAGATATTGGACAATTTAAACTGCCAAGGCGTCCAACGTATAAATGAATTCTTCATATTAACAATTATCATATCGTTCAATGTTTATTTGAACATTGTGTCTTGAAACTTTGATCGATTAGAAAAAGCACCACTTATCCGATTATGAGAATATAACATTTAATAGAAATCAAGAATGACTAAGTAGAATACCGTAATTGGTATATTACAAGAAAAGAATATGAAAATAAAAATTTATTGCTATGATATATATACAAAACAATACTTATCCAGCTATTTAAATTTAAATCATTTAGAAACTCTGGATACAGTCTTAAAATGAATTACAATATCAGGAGATTAATAATGGGCATGGAGGGCAGCATGAGCAGCAAAATGAGCTGCTTTGGCATGTTGAACTTCAATTGTATCAATTGGTACTCCATGTGCAACAGTTGGTACGTGATGAGCTGCATAAGCTACTGCGTGAGAATAAGCTACGTGTGGGACAGCGTGAGACACTACAGCCAAATCTCCATTGCGAGCATGAGCCTCGACTTTGTGGGCCAAATGAGCAGCTCTGGCATGTTGAACTTCAGCGGTATCAACTGGCACTCCGTTGGCTCCGATGATTGGAAGGTGTTGTGGAGCGGCAATAGCTAATGGAGCTGAATAAGCGATAGCTGGGGCGGCATGAGCAAGAATCGAAGCACCATGAGCAACAATTGGAGCGGCAGAAACATGACCACGAGCTTGAACTTGAGCTTTAGCGATTAAATGAGCGGCTCTTGCATGTTGTACTTCAATGGGTTCTACTGGTACACCTTCAGCTCCAATTATTGGGATATTTTGTGGACCACCATATACTATTGGATGAGCAGCGCCGTAGATTCCACGACGATGACGGAGAAGTACGGCAGAGTGTACATTATGAACCAAAGCACTGTTGTGGGCAGCTAGGTGATTAGCTTTAGCTATAGCTACTTCGGCGGTATCAATTGGATGTCCACCGATGTGAGAGATCGTGGATACTCCCAAATGAGCCCCATGACTAGATTCAATTGGAGCAGAGTATGCAGACACGAGTGGAGCAGAATAAGCAGACACGACTGGAGCAGAAACAATTGGAGCAGGTACTACGCCATGAACCAAATCACCATTACGGACCAAAGCGTCAATTTTATGAACATCATGGGCAGCTCTGGCATGTTGAACTTCAGCGGTATCTACTGGTACTCCATTTGCTCCAATGACTGG
Source organism: Phosphuga atrata (assembly GCA_944588485.1). Classification (NCBI taxonomy): domain Eukaryota; kingdom Metazoa; phylum Arthropoda; class Insecta; order Coleoptera; family Silphidae; genus Phosphuga; species Phosphuga atrata. The sequence goes on from OX155898.1 coordinate 33,785,547, forward strand.
AAGGTGTTGAGCTCCATAGACTACTGGATGAATATAGCCTGCAGATGCAGAAGCCAATGCACAGGTAAATACAATCTAAATAAAATATATTCAAATTAATAAACATGAACTGTTACGTAGCTTAATTTTAATAAGTGTAGAAAATATACGTACAAAGAACTTCATTTTGAATGAATCAACCTCCTTTGATAGGACTGTTAAGACTGTACCGATCAATAGCAACCACCTTGCTTTTATACTTAGGATTTCTCTGACGCCCAGGGATTTTTCAAGTGCAAGGTGCCTTTCACCCAATTGCAACATTAAATATATCATATTATTAGATATTAACCATGAATTGTTTAACATCCGACATTTCGTTTAGAAACAAAAAAATAGTAAGGTTGTAAACAGAATTGCCTAAAGGCAAGAATGCACACTATTTCTAAAACTCATTTTTTTCCAAGAAAATAATTAAGAAATTCCTATGTTCTAATTCACTCATGACTTAAAAATAAATAAAATAAATAAATATAATTATAAGTACTATTTGCTTTCCTGCACTTTGGTGTTGGATGTTCATTATTAATATTTATCAGGTTATATCAAAGTGCAGGAAACCAAATCGTACTTGTAATTATATTTATTTATTTTATGTTAAGACTTGAGTGAATTAGAACGAAGAATTGTTTTTTTGTAATATGCAAATTCACATAGTAATTTCTCTCAATTTATTTTTTTTCCCGTAATGGCAGATCCTTATGTACTCACATGTAAGTAATCTAATATGTATAATTCCAAATACAGAAAATTATATAATTATACTAATTAAGTAATAATTTCATAACCACTTGTAGCGTAATGTGTCGTCACATGAGTTATCCTAAAATTAACCATTGAATTTAAGGACTGTATTGCAAGGATATAATTATTATAACACTTCTATATAATTCAATCTGTAATAGTGGATTACTATAGGCTCGATGGTCAAAAGTTAACAGTAGCGAAATGAAAATAGTCATGCCAAAATACTTAAATTTTTGTTGATTCTAGTCGTGATGAGAAATGAGAATTTAAATATTAAAGATTATTCATCTTGTGCAAATACAAATCAAAATGTTGATTGTAAAATAATTGATAATTCCAGAATATTACAAAAAAATCTTTCGATTAATAAAATTTAAAAAAATATACATGTGACATATAATTCAATAACATAAAGTGGGAGGTATTGGTGTTACTTTTAAATTAAGCGGTTTTCTATACACTGGACCTGTTTTTACTGAGCGACCATCAATCTTAAAAAGTACTTCTGACATGCCTAAAATCAAACCAATTCCTAGATTTATATGAGCGCGTGAATAGCCCATAAATTTTACTGCTCAATAAGCAAAATATATAAATTGAAAATAGTAATAGGATTTCATTACGTGATTTATCAATCAATGTCATGTCGGTATCTAACAATAAGTCTATGAAATATAAAACTATTCAACTCTTTTATCATTAATAATTTTTTATCATTTGCTAACATATATATATATATATTTGCTAACATATATATATATATATATATATATATATATATATATATACAGTGTGTCCGCGGATTGAGGTACCCGATAGAGCAAAAATCGTAAAATTTTCATTTTACGACCAAGTCGAGAAAATGAATGGACGATAAGAAAATTTTAGATCAAATGTAGAAAGTTAATAAATTGGTTAATAAATTCGGTGTTAATAAATTAGGAAAGTTTGAAAATGCTTCAATGCATAAGTTACATTATTTATTATGTTTTACAAAAATGGTATAAAACAAAGTTGTTTATAAACTAACGTATAGTCTGAATACAAATTTTGAAATAAAAATTCGAATTTTTGCTACCTACCAAGCTAACAACCCGACACACTTTCTAGCTAACTTAATAAATCTACCTTATACTTTGCGGATGGTTCGCGGCAGATTCAGATCATGGATTGCTTTTTCTTTGCGCTGTTTAAATATCTCCCTATCATGTGGATCTTCCATCTGAATACACCGTTTGTGTTAAGACACCTCACAAACAGAAATCTAATAATGAAAGCTCAGGCGACGGAAGGCGACAGGCAAATTTTGATTTCAAAATTTGTATTCAGACTTCGAAAGACAAAACAATTAACAAGGAGGGGAAAAAAATGGATAGACTGGGTTGAGAATCCTAAATGGTATGTGCTAAATGGGTGCACAAATGGCGATTGGAAAGGAAGATAACGTATATTGCTGGAGGCGGGACCTCGGTCAATGACTTCGGGATAGCCAACGATGACGCCATAAGATGTATCGATGTTTTCTAAATAGGAGAAGGGCTGGAATCGGACCATCTACCACTAGAAATTACCCTGTAAGGTGAAATAGACAGCTGGGGGAAAGCAAGGGGGTGGTTAAACAAACGGTGATGTGGAATGAGTTGGCTTTTAGGCGATTCAGAAAAACTTAGACAGGATGGAAGGAGTGGAAGATGCGGAACTACCGAAACTTACTGCTATGATAGATAAAGCACTAATTGTTAAAATATCACACCCAAAGAAAAATTAAATGGCAGAAATGGTTGGATAGACGAGGAGCTAATAGATATAAATAAAAGAACTAGAGCGGAATTTAGAGCCTGGAGAGAAGGAAGAACAACACTCTAAAAGCTCAAAAGCAGAATAAAGAAATGAAAAGAGCAGACGAGAAATAAGCGAGAGTGGGAGGAATGCCAATTAAAGAAAATCAGCCAGCTGAGCAGAGAGTCGGACATTTGGAAACTAATTGCCGCAAGGAAACCAAAAAGAGAGAGCTCATCAGTAATTAGCACAGAAAAGTGGCAAAATCACTTTTGCGAGTTGCTGACCGGAGAGACGGAAATTAGGGAGCAAAGATGGAGAGATTTTATACCAGTGGAATCGCAATTACAATAGATTTCAGAGGAAGAGGTTGAAACGGTTATGTCGGCACTCAAAAGAAAGAAAGGTATTTTTTGACCTCAAAGCTGCATATGACTCTGTAGTGAGAGAAAAAATGTGGGAATATATGAGGAAGAAAGGTATATCGCAACAGATCAGGGAGAGCATTGAGCATCTATATGAGAGAACATGTTGTAGAGTGAAGATAGGTGACAGGCTATCGGAAAGATTTGAGGTTAGGAAAGGGTTAAAACTAGGGTGCCCGTTATGTCCACTAATATTTAATCAATATACTGCGGACCTCGAGAGAACGCTAAGCTTGGGTCAAGCGGAAGGCGTGGTAATAGGAAGGAAAAAGATTTGGAGTCTAGCTTATGCTGACGACGTCGTTGTCTTAGCAAGTTCGAAAATGGAAATGAAAGAGGTATTGCTACGAATGGAAAAGTTTTTTAAAAACGTATGTTAAAGGTTAATGTGCTGAAAACAAAGTGGATGCTGTTTCAGAAGAGAGAGGGATCATGGAAAGAGAGTTTAGAAAGGGAAGCGAGAAATAGAACAAGTTAGCAGTTTTAAATACCTAGGCTTTATGTTCCAACAAATTAGGTCGTTCGCTGCACGTATCACGTATAAAGTAAAACAAGCGTGGGTGGCTGCTAACAGGCTCTGGGATACATGGAAATTATATCTGAGCGAAAATTTTATGGCGAAAATGATTGTATGGAAGGCGAGCGTACGTAGTATTATGATGTATGGGGCAGAAATCTGGGGTGTGAAAGAGGTAAACGACATAGCGAGAATGCAGTTACATTTCATAAAGAGGGCCCTGCAGCTAGAAAGGTCACACAAGGTGGCAAACAAGGCGTTTATGAGAGTGGCTAAATTTGAAAGGAAAGTGCATAGTGCGGGAGATGAAAGAATAGTCAAAGAAGTTCTGAAAGTGGTAAGAAAGGAGGGTAAAGGGAGTAATAAGGAAACAAAATGGGGATATCTGCGCAAGCGAATTTAGGAAAGAGGGGGATGGAACCAAGAAGAGATCGAGAGACCCACAGGTAACGATTGCCCGGTTTAGGTGCGGTAGTGAGGAAACCCCTTTTGGAAGATATTGGATGACTGCAACAGATAGGACTTGTCGAGCATGTGAATAAGGGGAGGAGCTGTGGGAAAATTGGGTATTAACTTGTAAGAAATGTGCATGGAGCGAAGAGGAAATGTCAGTGGCGAAAAACTGGAAGAAGGTTATGGATGAGAGTGGCTCGGGTTTTGTGTACATGGAAAAAATATCGTGCATATAAGTGCAAAGGACAGGGTTAACGTTTTTTTTTTTTGGTTCTTATTATTTATGTTTTTTTTTTCTCCTTACGTTATTTTTACCTAAACAGGATCTAAGAACTTATGAAATGTTTATTTTTTCTGTATTAATATTTTTATTTTCCGTTTTATTCTAGTGTTTTTTTGTTTTCTTTTTTGTTTTATTCTTTTGGATGTCACACTAATGTACGAACTGTTGTGTATTTACATGTATGCCAATAAAGGATTAAGTATTGTATATACAGACCTTACGTTTATACTTTTACAAAAAAGTTTTACCAGTAGCACAAGCAATGCGGTACATTTTTTTTAATAAACTATTCACAATTGTTCAAATTGTCCAAAAAAATTGTTCAAAAATTTCGCACCCGGTGTTCAATGCACAACCGTCACCACTGCAATAAAAAACGACAAAGGTGTCGAAAACAGGCGGGCATGACACGCTTCAGTTAGATGTGCGAGTAGCTTCTCCGAAGTGCACTAATTGATGTTGTCTTGCGATATAATTCAAATTCTGAGAGTACAGCAACAAGGGGTTTCACGGTCGATGCTGTCATAAGCCTTTTGCAAAGTCAACAAAAGCGATGATATAATTTGTGACATTTTACGGAAGTACCTAAAACATTGAGTTTTTCAAATTGATAATTCGCTCTGTACACGATCGGCCTTTCCGGAACCCACCTCTAATTTGCGGATCCAGTTGAAGATAGCCACGGTTCAAAAGGGTTTTGGTCAAAATCTTGTAAGTTACCGAGAGTAATGAAATCCTTTAGTGATTGTTTGGATTGGTTTTCCTACCTTTCTTGTATACTGGAGGAATGATCGCTATCTTCCAATCTGGAGGAATTTTTCAGTTTGCCAGATTTCATCAATAATTTCTTTGAGCTTGAGGATGAGATTTCTTTGAGTTTGATGAACGATCTGGTCCTCTCCCAACACTATGTTTTTCATGGATTGGATTAATTTCTGAATTTCCTGTGGGTCCGGTAGTTCCGAGTCAGGATTCCGTAGGGTATGACAAAATTGAAATATTTCCTCGGGTTTCTCACAACAGTAGTTTACTAAAATAATCCGCAAGAAGTGCACAATTTTCAGAGATGGAGTGGGCGATATTTCCAAGGTCGTTTTGTGACTGTAGAGAAGGTGGGAATATTAAGTTAATTTCTGCTTGAATGTTCTATAGTAATTTTTAGAATGATGTTTCTTGAAGTCCTCTTCTATATTTTTAATTTAATGTTTTCATGTTTTTTACGAATCACTCTAAGCCAGCGTTTCCCAAAGTGTGATTCGCGACGTGCTCTGAAGTCGAATGAATCGAGAAGTGCTCTGACTAATGTTTCGTACACCATGGTATTTAAATAACCCCATAAAAAAATCCAGGGGATTCAAATCTGGGGAGCAAACCGCTATTTCTGGTCCGATTCCATTGTATGGACTTTATCAGGATACTTCGCATCGAGACATGCACGTGCCTGGCGACTAAAATGTGCTGGTTCACCGTCATGCATAAACCATATTTCATGTTTCAGTTTTGCATCGACTAGATCTAATCCAATCCGTTTTCCAGAAAATTGTGTAAGTCGCCCTCGTTAAGTGATTCGGCAACACAAATGGATCTATCAAATAGTTGAAAACAATCCCACACCTAACATTAATTTTAAATCTGTGTTGATAACCTCTATCATGTATTGCGTGAAAATTTTCTTCAGCCCAGAAGTGTATGTTATGGCTCGAATATTCCTTCCCTTGTAAACGTAGCCTCAGCGGTAAAAAGTATCAACTCTGAAAACAGTTGATTCTGTTCTGTTCTGTTTAAGAACCACCTACAAAAAACACTGTACACGTGGAGCAAAGTCATTACAATTCAGTGCCTGGACTTTTTGAATTCGAAAAGGGTGTAAGAGCGGTTTGCGCAGAAATCGCCACACTGTTGAAGCACTGCTTCCAAGTTCGTGTGCTACAGTTTAAACACTACTTCCTGGATTATTAGCAACGGCATCCAAGACATATTTCTCTAATGCCATAGTACGAACAGTTCTATCACATCCTGTATCTGTCATACAACTCTAAAATTTTCCACGTTCTCGCAGACGTTGATGAATTGTTGCAAAAGTTGTTGATGAGACAAAAAGCTGCTGCCTATTCGGAAAACTTTTTCCATAAATCCTTGCAGCTGTACGGCAATTGCTGTTAGCAGCACCATAAGCTAAATGCATATCTACTATTTCTCCGAAATAATACATTTTTGAAATACTATTGGGTAGATTTATGAGATCAACACACAATTTTCAATAAACTAAAAGACATATGCTTTTCGAAAAGCATGGAAAATTAATATTTTTTTTGGGTTTCATCGCAATGGTAAACCACGAAACCACGATTTTTTTTTTGTACAAATTAATTGCTTCACATTATGTTTTGTGTATTATTGTTCGTTTTTCCAGAACTGTTTTCCCGTTTTTTTTTGCCGAGTATCTCACAAACTAAGCGTAACCCCATGATTAAAAATGTATTAAATATGTTATGCACATTTGTGGCTGTATATCCTTGATAACTTCACGAATTCCATCTTTAAGGTCTTGAATCAATTGTAGGCCATTGGCACGTTATCTTTCACGTGGCCCAAAAGAACAAAGTGTAGAGGTGTTAAGTTACAAGATCTCGGTTGCCAATTGTGATCGCTTCGCTTCCAGAAATCACACGTTCAGGAAACTTTTTACGCAAAAGAGCGTTGGTATCGTAACTTGTGTGGCACATAGCTAGCGTCTTATTGAAAATAAATGCGAATAGCGTCTTATTGAAAATAAACGTCGTCCACATCGATGTCTTCCAATTCCGGTCAATACAAAATCATTAATCATCGTTCGATAGCTCAATCCATTCCCCGTTGCCCCAGCCTCATTTTCGAAAAAGTTAGGTCCAATGACCCCGCCAGACCAAAAACCGCAGTAAACAGTCACACGTTGACGATTTTCAATAATAATTATTGGGTTTACCGAGCCACAAATGTGACAATTGTGCTTGTGAACGTAGCCTCCGAGGTGAAAATCGACCATCACATCACTCTGGACATCATTCAAGATGATTTTTCGATGAATTTCCGGATCAATTGCATTTCAAGGACCCAATCGCCAAAGACACGACGTTGTTCACTACTCGGTACACTAATACTCAATAGCCGAATACTATATACCTGTGTGGATGAATAGCGCTCATGTCAGTAGAGTTGATGTCCAATTAAAGAACACGATGCGCATAATCACTGGTACGATACGAGCGACGCCCGTCCAGTAGCTACCGGTTCTAAGTAACAAAGTGCCCCCCCCACCTACGCCGTTCACCCGCTCTTACCCGTGAAACTGGAAAAATTCAAAAGAATGCCTGTTCATCAAGACATTCAGACACTATCTCAACCACAGGGACTAAACTCACGAAGGCCAACAACAGAAATACAATAATTGAGTGCAAGATTATTTGATCCTAAAGCTGATTGGACTGCTGAGTGGACAGCTCATCACCCTGTGGGACTGATAACTGTTGAAAACCCAACATCGTGCCCATCTAGCTTCGATCTCCCGCGGGTAAAACTATGGGTAAAACTGAACCACATCCGCAAACTGTGGAAGATGCGCAGACACAATGCATCGCTGGGGTCTTGCACAATCACCGGCTTACGACTCTCTTGAAGCACGACAAACAATTCGGCATATCGTGACAGAATGCCCAGGTCGTGCATACAATGGCCAACTGGACGACATAAACAACCTCCATCCAAACGAAGTTGACTGGCTGAGCATGTTAGACGTTGATATATGATATTAATCAATTAATCTGCTATACATATACCTACAATGTTCTTTTTCTTATAAATCCATACGATAAATTATAAATAAAATAACTAGTTATAAAATAGTTTTACATATTATTAAGTCTCGTTGAAACATAGTGAAAATATCAATTACGTGTTAGCAGTCGATTGTTACATATACATTTGAAAATATTTTTTATTTTGTGCTACAATATAATGTAATTAATTATGACATAAAATATATGTCAATTGCAAGAACATTTAAAATTTTATTTAATGGAGAACAGATGGAAACAATGCACTTGCGACCAACAACGCGAATGCCATTGTTTTTATAGGTGCGAAGAATTTTGAAGTAAAGTGTGAACATAGTAGTGTAAACACACTGTAGTGCTATAAGTAAAGTAATTCAATTGATGCTACTAATGATATGAAATAACAAATTTTGTTCAATGACACATTTATGAGGCAGAGTTTAAAAGATACAAGGCGATTAAATTTTGAGAAAGAAAATATTTAATATGTATTAATAAGTGACTGATAGTACAAACTAGTCTAGTTTCAATTATTCATTAAAGTTACAAAGTTATAAGTACACAAATAAACTAAGAACAACTTATAACTAGTACTAGTATCTATAAGTTTACTGAATTTTATTTAAACTTGTTCATCCGTCTTTCTACCACATACTGTTTTTCACAAAATATGATTATACTGTAAAACAAAGTCTAGGCCAGATGCAGAATTTCTGAAAACATTGATTTTGCTTTGCAAAATACACAGGAAACAGGAATTTGTATACTTGGGACAAAAATCGTGATCTCTAGAGTAATTTTTAGAAACAGTCATCACAATTGGGTATTTGAATCATTTTTTTTTTTGTCATAAATCGAAAGCTAATATATAATTTTTATAACAAAACTCTTTTTTGTTTTCTTTTTTTCGTTGTAATTAAAAGTTATAACAAATTGAAAATATATTTTTAAACTCGGTACCGAAAACAGGAGGCCGGTCGGCGTTGTGACGTAAAATGGGTAATTTCCACCAGCGCCTGACTTTGTTGATACAGTAGCTGTAGTAGATATGTCAAATATGTGAGATATTAAAAGTCAAATATGAAAAGTTATAGTGCTTGTTTCATACCATCGTGTAGGAGTACTACAAAAAGAACTCATAAAAAAATGTTTTTAAATGTCCCACATTGTTAAACGTCGAAACCAATGGTTTTAAACAGTACGCCAAAAAAATCCTAAAACGACGATTGTTATGAATTGTTTGATGTTTTAATGATTTTAATAATGGCGCGTTTGGAGTCACGTGATTATTTTCAAAATTTTATCACTTTTAAATTGTTTATGATTAATTCAATTTTTTTTAACTTTTTCGTATCGCACATCCAAATTATTTATAATAAGGCTTTAAAATACATAAAAAATCGATAATTTTTTTATTCAACAACCCACTTATTTGTTCTATTAAAAAAGTAAAACAAAAAACAGGTCACTACAAATGTTGATAGGTAATTGATAAGATAACAATTTATAACGAAGTTGTTGAATAGGTGCTTCCATAGAGACTAACTAAAATATGACTTGTTCTTACATGAGATCTAACAACTTTTTGTAGCGATAGAACTGCGTTACGAGACTTTGCATTTTTTTACGCTTTATGTTTTTGATGGGATCTCATTTCTTTTTGTAGGTAATCCTCTACTCGGTACACTACTACTTTTTTTTTCGCCGGTAATTTATAACGTGACCACATGTCCCGCTTTGGGCTGGACAATCCCGCTTTCAGGCTGTCTGTCCCGCTGTCCCCAGCGGGGGCAAATACGTCCCGCTTTCGCCGATAAGTCTCTACTTGCTAGGGTGTAAACACCGTATAACGTGTAACCGAAGCGGCAGGCGACGAGAAAGAGAGAGAGAGAGGAAGAAAAAGCGGTTGACGCGTGAAAACAGCATAGATGCAGACTCAGCAACAACCAAACGCAGTGCACACAAGTTCACACCGGACGGAGTGTGTGATTGTACCATAACAAAAATGCCTAAATGCCAGTATTTTACATCTTTAAAATTATTTTACAAAACAATTATTCGTTAAAAACAATTATTGGTATAAAATAAGGAGTGGTACTTGTCAGCAAACGTTATATGCGAAAAGTGTCGTACTGTTTTAGTATTAGTTATTATTATTTCTCGATATCGTTGGCACCACTGTGGTGCCAACTATATCGAGAAATACTTAAAATCGGGAAAACACAGGCTTTCCGATTAAGCTGCGGCGTCAAGTTGACGAGATTACGTTATTTAGAGGAACCGATTTGCTGACTTCTAAAGATTTGGATATAGCTGCACCGGAGGGTGCTTGGGCATTTCATAGGGTGCAGGAAAATGACAGCTTTCGCTCAAATGCATTGAGCAAAAACATAAATGTGCTCATACAAAATCTCAGGCTACTATTGTTGGTTTATTAAGGTTGGCTTCTTAAGCTAGGTCCACACTGGGCAACAAATTGTTGGCAACATATTGTCAACACAATGTTGACAACATGTTGCTGTAAACAAGCAACATGTTGATGGATACTCGTCAACATTTGGCGACATCAAAGAAATTTGTTGCTTGTATCCTTGTATCCCGTTTTATACGGGTAACATCGCTCTTATATGGGTAACATCGATCAGTGTTGACAACATTTTGCGTGAATCTCAGTAGTTGAGGTTTCATTTGTGCAGGTTAGCTACCTACTTCGTTTTTGTTATAATAATATTCATAAATTCTTAATTATAATTATAGTTCATAATTCAAAAAAGTGATGGAGAATAGTGGTGGTGAAGAAATTAAATATTCCTGGACCAAACAAAAAATTACAGAACTGATAGAAATGTTGCAAGGTGCGCCAGCTTTGTGGGATGTTGCAGCTTTCACGTGCATTTTCAACATTTGACTGGTTGTGGTGTGGACGCACAACATCACAGACAACATGTATCCAGATACAATTGAAGCAACTTCATGTTGCTATGTCAAAGTATTGGCAACATGTTGCCACCAATTTGTTGTCTAGTGTGCACATACCATAAGGCAATCTATGAATTGAAAGAGTAACTTCGCGAAGCCAGCTGCATAACTTTATTAACAGAATATCCATGGCTCGATAAAATTATTCCTAGTGTTAATCCGTAATTTTTTTCATTGGAAATTGTCAAAATCAAATTTTTCAGAGATTCGAGAACAGAGACGTGAAAAATCGGATATAATTTTTGATGATTTGAAGAAAGTACTGTCTTGCAATAATTTGAATAAGAAAATTGTGGGATGTTATGGAGATAATACAAACTGCAATTTTGGAGGAAAATAGAAAGGGGATTAATAATTTTTACGCAAAATTGAACAAATCATACAGAATACAGCTCATTGGGATTGGATGTGGAGCCCTCATAGTTCCCTACTCTATCAAAACAGCCGCAGATTCCTCCTTCTCCCTGTTGACTTCTAGTGCATCACCGTGAAAATTTATTCTTTTTTCTATATCTACAGCGTTCGAGTAGAAGCTTTGTAAGAGTTTTTTGATTCTACTGACGCGGACTATCACCTGCTATATCAACTGCTAGGATACAGTAAAACAAGGTTGCTCTCGCTAATGCCCGCGCTTTAGAGAGTTCTAAAAATGTTTCAGACTTTGAAACCTATTTTCTGAGCATCGACTAAAGGCCAAATATTTTGAAAATGTTTTTCAAAATAACATTTGAGTGTGCGAAAGATATTAATCGTCTCCGAGATAACCTGGCACTTAAGGAGAATTCGTTTTTTTTCCTCACGTTGTTTGTATTGTTTTAGTAAACTAACAGGTAACCGACACTGTAATACCATAAAAGTTTTTTTACATAATTCTCCGATTGTCCCGCTCTGAACAAAAAAATAAATGGCCACGTTAGAATATATCTTATCTGCGCTGCCCTTTCCTAGTAGTAACCATACGTACAAGCGCGATGCGTTAGATAAATTGTAATTTTTAATAATCATTATTTATCATTTAATAAATAATTAAATTTCTAGATTTTTAATTTTTTCCTTCCTTTATGGGCTAAACGATATCTAAAATATGAAGTTTGTAAAATTGCAGATCACAGAAGTATCTACCTAAGTACGAAGTACCAGTACTACCTAATTTTCATGATCCGTGAGTATGTCAGCGACAAAATTAAGAACTTTGACTAGGATAATTCGTAAACTGTAACGTATAATTATTAGATATATTGGCATTATAGTTTTGTTCTCTTGATATATAAAAATTTGAACTTCCTGCTTTATAGACAACAAAGTTACAGGGGGGCCAAAAGTGCCTCGAGTCGCTTTGAGAAGAGGATGGTACGACTGTGCTCGACTTGGCGGGGGCACTGTAGTGCCCCCAGATATAGAAATACTAACAAAAAATAATTTTGAATGTGCAACCAATTTTTATGCGAAAAAATATGTTTCAGTTTGAGAAATAAATGGTTCTAAAAAAAACACGTCATCACATCTTCGACACATCTTCCTGTTTTTAATATAAATATAGTTTTTTGAATAGTTGCAGTATAATTTGGTTTCGTGAAATATGATTCACTAAACAAATTGAAGGTTTAAAATATAGTTGTTTTTGTATTACATTTTTTGTTCGAATTGGCCACACCTAATCTGACTCATAATAAATGTATTTCCTGAAATACCAAACCTGATAGAATAAATTTCAAATAAAACACCCATACATATTATTTCTTACTCATTGTTAGTAATATATTTATTTTTATAATATTTTATTTACACAAACAATAAATCCAGCTATCTAAATCTATAGTAGATGCTACTACATTTAGAAAATCTGGAAGACAGCCTTATTATCAAATAAATATATTAAATTTAATAGTGGGATGGAGATGGGGCAATTTTGGAGAAAGCGGCAAAATGGGCAGCCCTGGCTTGTTGAACTTCAGCAGTTTCTACTGGAACTCCGTTTGAGATTACTGGAATATGTAGTCCATTGTGAACTTGGGCAGCATTTGGAACTCCGTGGTATGCTGGAGCATTGTATGGAGCTGGGTTGTATGCTGGAGCTGGGTTATAAGCTTGAGCTGGTTGATAAGATGGAGCTGGGTTGTAAGCTGGAGCTGAGTTGTAAGCGTGTGGGTTATATTGTCCGTTATCGTTTTCAATTGGTCCAGCACGAGCCAAAGCTTGAGAGTAAGCAGCAAAATGCCTGGATTTTTCAGCTTCAACTTCAGCAGTGTCCAGTGGATGACCATCAGGTGAAGCTCCAACATATTGGTGGACTGAGTTTTGGGCATATGCCTGATGGTTATAAGCTGGAGCGGAATAAGATTGAGCAGAGTAAGATGGAGCAGCGTAAGTTTGTTGTCCTCCATGTGCGTAATCTCCATTACGGGCACCAGCTTGAGCTAGAGCTTGTAAATGGGCAGATCTGGCTTGTTGTACTTCAGGAGTATCTACTGGAACTCCATTTCCTACTAGTTGGGGAGCTCCATATGGGGAAGCATATCCAGCAGAAGCAGCAGCCAAAGCACAAGCAAAGACAACCTGTAATAAGAAATAAATATTAATAAACTTTAGAACTATTTATATATTTAACCGTAACTTACAAAGAATTTCATTTTGTTAATGTTGTTTTAACCTCCTTTGATAGGACTGTCAAGACTGTGCCGAATTTGTGAAGCGTCAAGTCTTTTATACCGATCGCAAACGACGACGCCCTCAGAATATTTCAAGTGCAACTTCCCTTTCACCCAAGTAATGTCTCAAATTATATTAGTTTGGTTCAATAACAACCATGAACCTCCAAGTTTACACACCTTTACACCATAAAAATTACAGACCATTATTTTTTTTTTGCATGAACTTGTAACAGCACATTGGTTTTTATTATTACGATATATATATATTGAAACTATTGTAAAATATAAAAAATATTATTTGCCACATTAATTCTAGAAAGAACAAGCAAACACTTTCAAGTTCTAAGTAAAAATCGCAAATTTATTATTTTAAGGTTTAGAAATTAAGACGTAGCGCCCTTTATAAAATTATTCTGTCAATTTTCGTTGCTATAATGTTTAAAGTACATTAAAAACAATATATTGCCTAATAAGGAATGCGATGAAACATTAAATTAAATATAAAAAAGTCAAGGTGAAAATTACAACAAAAAACGTACACGACTTTTATTCATCTGTCAAGCTAAATAAAAATATATGTTATTTATTATGTGATTTACTTTTACTTTTAAATAGTTTTGTATGTATGTAATTTAGTAAATGCAATATAGTTTACACAAAAATGTTTCTGTGTTATTCATAAAAAAGTAAAATTAATATCCATAATGCTACCATTTGTAACTATTCAATCTAAATATATGGTACTCTTCGGAATAATTTTAAAATGAACTATGTACAATATACATTTACTTTAAAATAGTTTTAGGCGTATGTAAATTAGAAAATATAATGTAATTTACTCTAAAATGTTTCTGTGTTGTACATAAAAAAAAACAAATTAATATCCATAATGTTACCATTTATAGCTATTAAATCTTAATATTTAGTACATTTCCATAGACATAAAAATGACAAATGCAAATTTTTTAATTGTGTGGGCTTGTTCAATGTTTTGGTCAATCTCAAGGTACATTTTTTATAAAAATAAACTATTCATTAATTCGTTCTAAATTACTTATTAATTTAAATAATTCTGGTCCAATTATTTTTTCTTTATCGGAAGCAATTTAGAATTTTAAATTATGTTCAATTAAAATTGGATAAAGTTTTTTATCAAACGTTAGAAATACATTCGTTTGTAATTTAGGAGTAGTGACCAACTAAAATATTTTATTACGAAAATTCAAGAAAAAATTAAAATTTGCAAAAATAACTTACAATTTATATAAATTTAATAATTTTTTTTATTTACAATTGAGTGCAGTATTGTGTGCACTAAAATAGCAGTGGACCCAATAGATATATTTTGTAGTTTAGCATATAACTTTGAAATTACAAAATATCATATATCATCAGCTGCTTATTACTATTTCTGAATATTCATTTCAAAATAAATAATAATTCAGAATACGTTAGATTAGGTTAGTTAATTACCAAAGAAAAATATTTGATTTTTGAAATATTTGATTTAATTATTAATCACATTTTTATTTTATATCTACCTATTAATAAAAAGTATTTTAAATATTTGGTATATTTTAATTTATTTAATATATTTACAAAAATAGTATAATCCAGCTATCAAGTCTGTGGTAGATACTATACATAAAGAAATTTTGGAGGACAGCCTTATTTTAATCAAAATACTATAAATCAAAGTTAATATTGAGGAGATGGTGCAATTTTGGAGAATGCAGCAAAATGAGCAGCCTTAGCCTGTTGAACTTCAGCGGTTTCTACTGGTACTCCATTGTTGATCGTTGGGATGTGTAGTCCGTTGTGGATTTGAGCGGTATTTGGTATGCCTTGACCATGGTAAGCTGGAGCTTGGTTGTAGGCTGGAGCTGGATTGTAAGCTGGAGCTTGATTGTAAGCATGGTTGTAGGATGGAGCTGGGTTGTAAGCTGGGGCTGGGTTATAAGATGGAGCACCTTGTCCTTCAATTGGGCCAGCACGGGACAAAGCTTGAGAGAAAGCGGCGAAATGTCTGGCTTTTTCAGCTTCAACCTCAGCGGTATCAAGTGGATGGCCATCAGGGGAAGCTCCAATGTATTGATGAGCAGGGCCGGCTTGGGATGGGGCATAAGCAGGGGCAGCGTAGGAAGATGGTCCAGAATATGAAGAATGTCCATCGTAAGATGGAGCACCTCCATGTGGTTCACTGCGAGCATTGGCCTCAGCTAAGGCAGCCAAATGAGCGGCTCTAGCTTGTTGAACCTCAGGTGTTTCAGCAGGCACTCCATTTCCTACTAATTGTGGAGCTCCAGCATATCCGGCATATCCAGCAGAGACGGCGGCCAAAGCACAAGCGAATACAACCTGCAAATATTTAATACATTAGTACACAATTTTCACTTCACTGCAATTTGCACTCACAAAGAACCTCATTGTTAAATTTTGATCTAACCTCCTTTAGTAGGACTGTTAAGACTGTAATAAGTTATTGTTTCCACTAGGCTTTTATACTAACCAAAATGAACAACGCCCTCAAGTAGATTCAAGTGCATGTTTCCTTTCACTATAAATAATCTATCAAATCTTATTAGTTCGATCGATTTTAGCCATGAACCTCTAGGTTTTATACAGTCAAATTTCATATCACTTTTTTTATTTACTATAAAAACATATTATTATAAAAATTTTTAGGTGTGTGATTATATTATTTACATTCTATTAATTGGGTCTAATTTTTTTGAAACTCATAAAGGTGTTATTTATAGAAAGATAATTTATTCAATTAGTTCTTATTATCACTATTTAAAAGTAAAAAAAGCCTTTATAAATGTTAATTCGAGAATTTTGGAAATAAAATCAATGATATATTGTACTTATAATTTCGGCCGTAGGAATATATTCTGCAAAATTTAAACATATTCAAATTTATTCAAATGTAGTAATTATTGGATTTTGCGTAGGCTTAATATTGAATCATTTCAAGGTGTATAGTGTTTTAACTGTTCCATGTGTACATTAATTTTTATTAATTTACACATCGATCATTTATCGAAAAGGGTTAAAACTCACGGCATTAAAGTTATACAAATATGCAAGCATTTTATTCAACCTCTACTGAATTGTGAAATAAAAATATCACAATAAGTAATTATAAAATATTTATAAATCGTGTCTCCTGATGCGTTAAATACGTGATCGATTTCATTTCTTTTAAAGAAAAAACTTCTCACAATTCAATCAAATATATTCAAATAATGTATACTAGATTACCTTTCAATTATTTACTCCAAAACTATTTAAAAAAATATTAAATAATGTTACAATTTAGGAATCAAAATAAAGGTAGTAAAAGGGAAGCTTTGAATTCTATTAAACTTATACAAGGTTTTCTTCTAGTATGTTAATCTCATGGTATTATATTCCACGTGAAATATTAGGTTTTTCTTAAATATTAATAAACCAGAAAATATGTTAAAGTTGAATGAACTTGTTAGATCCTCAATTATAGGAACTTGTTTTATATGTAATTTCACATATTACAAATTCTTCTATTAATTGCTGCTTTATAAACATTGTTGGGCGAAGAATAAATAGATTTCACAGTAGTTGGATGCCGTAATTTCATAATATATTGACCACAAATATTCACTGAATTTCAAAGTTTCTATATTCATAATAATTATCAATATTTAGTGCAAACAAAAGGAAAGACTAAGCAAGTGACGGCATATTTAACACCTAACCACCTGACATACGTCTCTCAGACCCAAGGCAGCAGTAATTCTCGCACCTGAGACGTATGGCTGGTGGTTAAGGGTTAAAATGATCATTTTGGGGTATCTAGCATACCAGAGGTCTTTCTGTCGTCGCCTTAATTTACATAGTAAAAAGGGAGCCGATACATAAAAAAGGCAATCAAAAAATATGCTTTAACTATAGAGGCATAACGGTAACCAGTTCTGTAGGAAGACTGTACGGCCGAATCCTAAAGACAAGAATAGTGCACGACTTTGAAGAAATTGAAGAACAGTGTGGTTTTAGGGCGGGTAGATCATGCCTAGACAATATCAGTACTAGGGTTTTCGCATACCCGACTTTTTTTAATACCCGGGTATCGGGCATTATTTTTTCATATACCGGGATACCCGGGTATTTGCAATTTTTGCAGAAAAAGAGACAATTTATTATAACAATGTTTTATTTTATTACGGAAGAGTGAAATATGTCAATAAGTCCCCTTAACTTATAGTAAAATCAGTCACACAGCTAAACAGTCTTGTTCTCATTAACTAATTAGGAATTAGTTCCATTGTCCTGCCTTCGCTTTTCGGTTATGAATTTACTATTAAGCTTCTGGGATGAATTTACTACGAGTGACGGCCCGAATGGAAATACCGTCTGAAGCTTGCAACAATTTCGGAGATTTTAGTACAAAGTCGAAGAAAATTGTTATTCGCGGTCTTTTTTGAACTTATTTGAGAAGAGAAGAGAAGACGATGTCGATAGCACTTCTTTTTCGCACGTAAAGTTCTGTTTTTCGATCTTTATTTAATTTACTTTATCTATAGGATAATATTTTTGGGCATATTTAAATTGTACTGATTCCTTATTCTGTATTTTTTTTAAATATTTCCGTAGTCCAGAAACAGGCTTATCCATTTTGCCTACGAAACTCAACCGCCGTTTAGTAAAATTTTATAGGTTATTGACTAGATACAATTTTTTTGTTGTATTAATAATATTTAATTCAATTACCCACCGTTCACCGAACAATATTTTAATCAAACTCCTAGGAAATAAAAACAAAATATGGCGACATAACCAAACCTAACCTCGAGTTTACTGCATTTTTGTAAAAACGCCTTATTTAGAGTTATTTTAATTGCTTGTAGTGTAAATTTGCTAATATTATTTTTATATTTTAGTAAAAATTTTCCGAGAATTTTGATGAATAATTTTGATGAATTGATGACCCGGGTACCCGGGTCTGACAGTGAAATAGTACCCGGGTAGTAAAAATTTCATGTACCCGGGTATACCCGGATCCGGGTACCCGGGTAGAAAACCCTAATCAGTACTCTACAACAATTAACAGAGAAAAGACCGGAAAGGAATTTGAGTACACACCTGATGTTCATTGATTTGGAAAAGGCCTACAATAACGTTCCCATTAATAACATGTTCGAAGTACTACATGAGACTGATGAGAACATTAACAAATAGCCATAAAGAGCCATAAAAAGACTATATTCTTCTTCTTCTTATGACGCCCTCTCCTGCCAAAGATTGGCGATACAAATGGCAATTTTAGCTCTGGAAACTGCAGCACGAAAGATTTCTGGAGACGAGCGGTCGAACCATCTCCTCAAATCTTTCAGCCACGAGTTCTGGCGTCTTCCTACTGATCTTTTTCCTTGCACTTTGCCCTCTATTATAAGGCGTAATATTCCTTATTTATCACCTCTCATCACATGACCCAGGTATTGCATTTTTCTTTCCTTGATTGTGTTCAGTAATTCTTTTTGTTTGTGCATGCGCTGGAGTACTTTATCGTTGTTGATCCTTTGTACCCATGAAATTTGCAGTATCCGTCTATAGTCTATACACATACATTCGAAGGCATCTATTTTCTTTTCGGTCTGTGAATTTAGTGTCCCTTTAACATCCATAGAGTAGGACAAAGAAGACGTAGATCATTCGAGTTCCAAACTGAGGTTTAGGCTTATAAAAAATGATTTCATATTCATGAAGATTTTTCTCGCTTGCTCAATCCTAGAAAGTATTTCCCTTTCCGGGTCGCACTGACTATTGATGTTAGCTCCCAGATATTTTAATCAGGTCCCTTGTTCGATTGTTTGTCCCTTGACACGCATGTGTGCATTTATTGGAGTTTTAGGAAAGACCAATAATTTTGTCTTGGAGACATTGAGATGCAATCCAAACATCTTGCGCCTTCTTTATAGTTCTTGTACATCGTTGGCTATTATAACCGTGTCATCGCCGTACCTGATATTGTTTATTGGGGTTCCATGGATCTTGATTCCGCCCTGGACTCCATCCAGTGCTTCTTTAAATATAGTTTCCGAGTACAGATTAAACAGGAGACGCAACCTTGTTGAACACCCCGTCTGATTTGCATATGTTCCGATGTTATCCGTCCCAACTACCGCCGCTTGATGCCAATAAAGTTCTGAAATGAAACGTAGGGCCTGTTCGTCGACTCCGGTTGTTCTTAGAATTCCGATCATCTTCTGATGATTAACACAGTTTAACGCCTTTCGATAGTCTATGCGACATTCAAATACATTCACATTCATGTCTCTACAGCTTTGTGTCATTAGATTTAGGAAAAAGAGTGCTTCACCTGTTCCGAGTCCGTTTCGGAATCAAAACTGGGTGTTGTCCATCTGATATTCGCACTTCTTGTAGATTCGCGTGTGGATGATTCTAAGAAAGGTTTTCAGCTATATAATAGGCCTATAGCTATAGCCTTCATTATCTCATAGCCTAGTATAGGCCTTCATCTTCATTATCTGCAATCAATTTAAGCATTTCAACGTTGATTTTATCGGGACCGCTAGCTTTGTCTCTGGTTATTTCTGGAGCCTTTTCATTCAATATGTGATCTATCGGTGGTGGAGAGCAAAAGATTATATAGGAACTCAGAATGTGCGATCAAATTAAGTAAAAAAATATCCGCGACGTTTAAAGTTAACGAAGGATTAAAACAAGGATGTAGTTTACCTCCGACCATTTTCAAATTATATCTACAAAAAGCCCTGAGTGCCTGAATGAAAAAATATCATAGAATGGGAATTGAAATTGGAAATACCTGTTTATATACACTAATGTTTGCGGATGAGTACTTATAGCAAACGACGAAGATGACATTACATACATGACAAGAAAGCTGATTGGGGAATACTGCAAATGGGGGCTGAACATCAATACCAGTAAAACCGAATACATAGATATCGGAGAAAAGCCCAATGATCTTCAAACTTAACAACGATATTATAAAAAGCCCAATGATCTTCAAACTTAACAACGATATTATAAAAAGCCCAATGATCTTCAAACTTAACAACGATATTATATAATAAATTCAAATACTTGGGAACTTGGAACTTTTTCCCACAATTATTAAAGTCAAATTTATTATTACTATATAAATAATTCAGGTTATGTGTTGCATTCTTAATATGTTTTTCAAAATATATGATATTAACGACAATTAAAATAAATCGAAATGTATATAAGGTGCGTCAATTTTGCTGTTAAGTGTATTAACCATACTATTGCGGAAACAATAATATATGGGGCAAAGTGCTGGCAACTAACATCAAAAATAAGGAACCAGCTCAAAGCAGTAGAGATGGACGTTTTTCGTCGATCGTGTTGAATATCCAAGTTAGACCATATCCGAAATAACGATATCAGGCAAAGGGCGCATATAGAAGATACTATTATGGATCGGATAGAAAGTCGACAAAGTAGAAGAAACCAAGAGGAAGAGGGAAATGATAGAAAGAGATTGAAAAAATAGAAGAGAATGGAGATTGAAGCGCGGGAAGCGGCAGCAGCCGTAAGACCTCCGCTTAAAAAATGGAAACGAAGCATAAAACTATGCATTTTGAGATGAGCATTGAATGTAGAACTTAAAAGTTCTGGAAGGGATTGGGGTAGAATATACGAATTTCGAATACGTTTAATATGTCGTTAAATGCAAAGGTTATCGATATATTTTGAGTTGTTATAGGTCGTGGGCCTATGTTTGAATCTCCTTCTAAGTCAGTCATGTGTTGTGTCAATGTCAACGTTACACTGTTAAAAATTTCTTTGGTAATTTTACAAGAAATGTGTTGGAAGTATATGATCAAAGCAGTTTTGCAATTTAAGAAATCAAGCTTTGTAATTTTACAAATAATGTTTTATTGTATCTGTTTTAGAAAATTCAAAAACGTAAATACTGATTTCAATGACGAACATTGTAATTTTACAAATAAGCTTAATTAAAAATAGTTTGTAAAATTGAAATATTTAATTTGGAAAATACAAGACTTATTAAAAGCAATATGTCTTGTAAAATTACAATTCATATTATATTTATACAATACATACCATTTTTTTAAAGTTTTGCAGAAAACACATTAGACTTTTGAATTTTACAAACAACTATCAGTCGAGTTAATTGGTAATATTACAATGTTTGTTATGTAAAATTTATAAACACCTTTTTATTATGCAACTAGTAACAATTATACCTGTTTTGTAATTTTTCAAGAGCAGCAAAATAAATATATTTTGTAAAATTACTAAACTAGGTAATAAAATAACAAAATTCCTTACTAAATTCATTGTCTATGCATCTTTCGAAATTACGATTATTTTTTTGGAAGTTTCAGGAAAATCATAAAATATTCAATATAGTTATTTAAATTTAATGTATAACAGCTTAAAAAAACAGTCTGTGCCTGGTTGATTTGGCAAAATCATGAATCAAACTTGTAAATTAATTATTCCAAGTAAAATTATTAATTCAAATTTCCCAGAAGAGGTTTTCTATCAATACAAGCAAGGTTCGGGTAAGTATGCTACACAGCTATATTCATCATGGGCTTTTGGTTTCTTTGTTGTGTCTTCTAATGAAAGATCTTCTAATGAATATGCCTGTGAAGTTCTACTGTCATGATGACCTTGCATGGCGTAGTTGATACGATCATAAATTTTCTGTCCAAGACTCGCACTTGCTCCTTCTAGAGAAAAACCTCCAATTTTCACTGTAAACGAAGCTGAGTAATTGTTAACTATTCGATGACCCATTTTCTTCACCGTTGTGAGGGTGGTGTCATTGGGATCATTTGTCATATAATTTGCAACCACATGAATAAGACTTTTCTTTTCATTGAAATCTAGAAACTTTCCAGTACGGATTGATT
This sequence comes from Phosphuga atrata, assembly GCA_944588485.1. NCBI lineage: Eukaryota > Metazoa > Arthropoda > Insecta > Coleoptera > Silphidae > Phosphuga > Phosphuga atrata. Next base: position 33,808,165 of record OX155898.1, read on the forward strand.
TTCGCACCGAAGTTGACAATTTGCAATAAATATTGTCTAAATCAGAAGCTCGCTGTGATGATGAAGGGCTTGGCTCAGTAACCGTCTCAGATTGTTCTGTAATTTATGTAGTCAATAAATATAAATTATGGATTATCGCTAAAAAAATATATATTTGAAGTTTTAAAATGTTTTGATATTAATTTGACACATCAGTTAAAAATACTGATACAAATTTAGTTTTTACCTTTAGACACTTGATTGTTTTTTGTTGATAAATCGCCATCCCAATCAATCCCATCGGGACCAAGAATTAATACCAGTTGTTCTTTGCTCGTTGAAGCCAAATCTTGCAGTATTTCATCGTCATCTATTTCAGTGAAATCTTTCATATAAATCTAGTTAAACGATCAACCAATACATTACAAAATGAACTAAAATGATCATAGGTGTTATAGTAATAATAAGAAAGAATCATAAAACCTTATACTCGCTGTCCGTCAATGACAATTTAGACTTGGTAGCCTTAATAAGCTCAGCAATCGTCTCCGCTTTGATAAGTTTTTTTACAGAGGGTTTATCATGCCGGGAAACTTTCTCGCAAGGTTTTTAATTTTATTAACAGTACATAAACGATCAATGTAACAACTGATAAAAGTAGATGAATGTAACTAACAACTGACAAAATGATAAAAGTAGATTATGTACTTGTACGATTTTTGAGTCGTTTAATTTGTCATATTCTGTAACAAAATTTAGTAGATAATGAATTTAAATATTATTTCTAAAATCAAAAAAAATAATTTCCTTCTATAGATTATAAAAATTCTATTTACAAAGAGATTATTCAGCAAATAGCTTACCTGTAAAATTGGTACTTTTCCAGCGATGAATAACTCTGTACCAATATTATATCCACAATATAATTACATCTAAAAGTAAATTTTATATTCGTCTAAATTTTAGATACATCTAAAAGTAAATTTTAGAGTTATCAATAAAAATCTGCCTAGAAAAACCGACAAAAATAAGTCTTTGTTTTCCGGGGTCGGTTACTCGTTTTCATTTTAACACTATAGGCTTCGATGCCTTACACTAATTATAAAACTATTAACTTATTAAATGCTAACTATTTAAATAACTTATGTTCATGTATTCACGTAAAAAAAATAACTGAATAAATCTTCCAATGACGCGGACTTGTTGTACTTGTTTCTGCGTGATACACTAGCCACGCGCTGCACTGTAATGGTTCCTCTGCACTATGGCTCATAGTGGGCCATCATGATGGTCACCATTATCATGGACCATTATGATGGCCTGAATGGACGCATACACACAGTGATCCATCTAGATGGACCATTCTAGATGTGCATGAATGAGCCATAGTGGGCCATACATTGTTGATATAAATTAATTTCAAATTTTGAATTGAAATTATAAAGTTAATATTCAAATTTAATAAAATTGAAATTTATAATTTCTTCGATTTTACCATGATTAATAATAAACAGTTATTTCTTGTTATAGAAAACTAATTATTTCAAAAAACTAATATTTCAATAAATTAATATCTCAATAAAAATTAGTGTTATCATTACAACAAGCAGCAGGCACTGATAAGCGTATGATAAAGAAAATAATATATAGGCATAGGATATAGGCATGAATAATGCCCATGGTGTGGACATGCCACTTTAGCCGCTGCGCAGCTTCCTTGCGCATGCTAGCCTCCTTTGATGTGTGTAGTCGGACCGCTCCCAACGCCATCCATGGCCATCACCATCTCCATCATCCACTATTTAGGCCACTACAGGGCATCTACCCCTCTACACAATGGTGATGGCTCACAGTGGCTCAAGATGGGCCATAGTGTAAAGGAGCTATAACAAGCAACAGTAAATATCCAGTCTCAATGCTTGAGTTAGATGTGTAGTCAATGTCTAGGCCGTCTAGGGTGGTCGGTCAACGATTGAGGGAAGCAGTCGAAAAAAATCCTTTGTTTTATAAACTAATTATTTTCCACTTTTTAAAAATTTCACTTTCTTCACCAAAATTGTTTAAATAATTAAAATTTCAACAGTACACACATAAACAAACGGCATTAAATAAATACAATGTATTCAATGACAATAACTATTTCATCCGATGAAACATAACACTTTTCTGCCGCAAGCGAGACTGAATACTAACTTTGAGTTACTGCGTCCACGTGCTCGTCCCGGAGCTCCGCCAAAACAAAAGACGCAGTTCCGACCCAGAGTTACCAACTTCCAATAATATATACCCCTAAAACTAAGTCAAAAACCCCTAAAATCGCCACAATTACTTGAAAATCTCCCTAAAAAATAATATTCTGTAAAAAATAATAAATAAATTAATAATAATTAATAAATAATATTCTGTAATATTTTTTAATATTCTTTATTTATAAATTACTTAATACTTTAAAAATAATTTCGTTTTCATCTTGTTCTGACTTTTTGAAATCACACATGAAGACATTAAATAAACTTAACATTTTAGGTTGTCTTCTAATCTTCCGCCCAGCATGCAGTTAATTTATTTTTAGGGTATCAAATCCTACATTTTTTTCATAACATTTTCAAAACATAACTTAAGTTTTCTTTAACCCCGTCAGAAACGAGGCCTTTTGCTTCAGACACTTTTCTTTCTATTGCAGGGCTTCTTAAACTTTTTCATTCACGAACCCATTTATGATTGTGATTTTTTCGCAACCCAAAAAATATAGAATAAAGAAAAATAAATGCAGAAGTAAGATGGAAATCAAGAGATCAAAGTTAAGTCAAAGATTTTTGTTATTAAAGGACGGCAAGGAAAATTGTCGATACTGAAAAACATTTCGAATGAATTCTTTTCTACCCTAATTTTCCAAATGTTGATCGTTTTAATAAAACTTTCAATTTTATCATTCGAAGTAAATATAATACAATATTTTCCTCGAAAAGACAAGTTAATTTCTTAAAAATATCTGATAGATAACACAGCTTGGATAGATAGGTCATTTTGAAAAAAAGTAGCAAGATCACATTTTTGTTTACACAATTTTCACGATTAAAAATATTTCGATTTTGTCCTTTAATAACAATTAAACTTCTTAAACTGTGACCTGTGATATCCATGTTACTTCTGCATGTAATAATAAATTTGTATACTGGGAATGCGTATCCTAACAGATATTTGAAAATAAGCGGTTGTTAAGATTTCTAAAAGATGTTGTTAAGATCTTTAAAAATATAAAAATTATTATGTACCCATGAAAATGCACCGATCTCCATCTTTTTGTGTAAAAGTTTGTAACAATGTTAAAAATTTATAAAAATGAACAATAAGCAAAAATAAAATACAATAAATTTATACATTATTATTTATAAAATAAAAACAAATCTTACACTTAGTGTAGGAAAATATTATTCAAGAAAAATAAGTCCTTCATTGGTATATTTAAAAAAAAAATCTTATAATTAGACAGCAATAGTTTATAATCCGTTTATCAATAAATTCTTCATCCTTAAATGTTTCTAGTATAGGTTTTTAATAGATGGTGTATTCTTAATTTTTTCGTTCTCTATCTTCGACTTTCCAATATTTGTTAAAAATATTTAGGAAAATATTATTATTTCCATGTGTTCTCTATTTCTTTTAATTCCCAGATTATTAGACTCGTTGCAATGAAAACATCAGAGGATTCTCTCTTATACGACTCCAACGTATTTTTTAATGTAACACAATAATCTTTAAGTATTAGTCACAGTTTCTTAAGAGCTATAATTGGTTTAAGTTCTTAAGTATGTGATGTTTTCAATATTTAATACCAATAAATATTGCATACGTTGGTTTGTAACTCCATCTTTAGACTCGCTCGTAATAATTCAATATATATATATATATATATATAAATATATATATATATATATATATATATATAATATATATATATATATATATATATATATATATATATATATATATATATATATATATATATATGTATATACATGTATACATATATATATATATATATATATAATATAAGATGTACATAAACAATTTTATGATTCGAAATATGAAATTGAAGTAACTAGAAAATACAGATAAAAAAAATTCTCTGTATTAATATTACAATTTGCGTCAAACATATTCTAATTTTTGGTGAAATTACTACGTACTTTGTAATTTTATAATTGAAGAAGTAAAAATAATATAATGATTTTTGAATATATAATAAATTCACTGTAATCAAAATTACATTGTTTCTTTGTAATATTACATAAAGTTGGAGTAGAAACAAAGCTTGTAAATTTATAATGCTTTCATGTGTAATTACTGAATTGATTTGTAAAATTACTATACGTGCACTGTTTATACATTTATTTTGTAAAATTGCAACTTATTACAGTAGTTTTCTTAAAGCTTTTGCAAAAATTACCTAAACAGTATGGTAACTTCATATTGGTACACACTGAATTGTAATTTTACATGACTGTGTCATGTCAAGAGACTGTAACATTAAAAAAAAAATTTAACAGTGTAGTTGGTCGACATTAGTTGGTCTGTTAGAGTTTTCATGGAAGGAATTGCTAAGACAATTACTGGCATCATCTCTTTAGAGTTGATACACAAACCGGTCTAGTTACCAATTTCCAATGTCCGCCTTGCTTTTCTGTTAATATCAGTTATGTAAGTATTACTGGGTTTTAGGTAAACAAGTGGCAAAAACTCAAGGGATTATTCCTTGGACTGTTATTTCTAGGAATATTTTGTCTTAGGGTGATTTCTGAAAAACTCTGTTTCGAAGATACAGTGTGAACAAAATTTGCGACAGTAACAACATTGTATTATAAAAAAGTACATGTAAAGTTATGTCTACAATTACAATCTACAATTACTGTTCGAAATGACTTCCTCCAGCCTGGATACAAGCATTCAATCTTCTCTTTTAAACAAACCAGAGTTGTTTCTAATTGTATTACACCCAGCAATTAAACAATTTCGCAATTCGTCCAAATTCTCCACAAGAGTAGCGTAAACTAATGACTTAAGATAGCCCCTGTTAAGCACAGCAGTAATCTCTAATGACGATCGATAACTTACATCTCGTGTACGCTTAGATAGAATTTTATATAATAATATACAGTTATACGATAGAATAAAATGAAGTTATACAAAATAATATTACATTATTACATACTACATACACAACAGAATTGGCCACGAGAAAGAGGAGTAAAGTGAAAGTGAAAAATACGAATTCACAAGAAATCGCGTGGTCAGACATAACCTGTGTTTTGTGTGTACTTGGTGTTCCTATCCCGTTATAATAGCCGTTTCAATTTCACCAAATTTCTACCAAACATTTGCAATGGAACAAGTGTCACAAGTACTAGCACAAATGATGAAAACCATGCAAGGCATGCAAATACAGCAAGCAGATCTACAGCAAACAATACTAATCCAAGGTACAACTAAAATAAGTGGCATCGTATTACATCCGTATGATGAAATAAATGAATCATTTTCAAGTTATTTACAAAGATTACAAAATTTATATTACATTAAAAGGTGTGAGTGATTCCCCTACAAAACTACAGATTTTTCTAAATTGCATTAGCTTAAGTACTATCAAGTTTTGAAAAACATTACTGCACCTGATACTCTTGAATCCGAATCATTTGAAGAACTGGTAAAAGTGTTAAGTAATCATATTTCACCAGAACCCGGGTAGGTAGCACAGCAATACAAGTTCTGCCTCATTGAAAGAAATTGGTGGAAAATGTAACTTTACCTGTAACAATTGTAAGAGTTCAACTTTTGAGGCGCACCTCAGAGTATAGCTTATTAGAGGTCTGCGAAATACGGAAATTAAGGAAGGGTTACTACAGGAATCGTCTAAAATCAAATTTGAGGATATTATGAAAATAGCTATGGCAAAGAACTTGAAAATCTGATACTAAAGAAATGGGACCAGAAATACAATATTTTAATAAATAAAATATTAGTAAATAAATACAATACAAAAACTACAAATACAAATGATACAGGGAAAGGAAAAATAAATTGTTTTAGATGTGGAAAAGATTACCATAAAGCAAGTCAGTGTCGACTCAAGCATAAATTATAAAGCAAGAAATGCAAAATAAGAGGATATTTATATTTGACGACTAATGAAGATACTGCAGAAATGCAAACCAAAAGTACATGCAAAGGGACCTACAGGGTAAAAAGATTTTTGTTGGGAGTGAAGATTACACCAAATGTTTGGCAAAGATATATGGACCAAACCCTACAGGGAATGGAAGGTACAGCATGTTTCTTTGATGACATCGCCGTACTAGGAAAAACATATATACAATTATTACAAAGAATTAGAATGATATTCCAGAAATTACAAAAGTGTGGATTACGCCTAAATAAGAAGAAAAGTCATTTTTTCCAAAAATCTATTACTTACCTGGGACAAACAATAAATGAAAAAGGATTACATCCCACAGATGACAAAGTAAGTCCATGTCCAACAGAAGTATCATCTCTCCGCACTTTCTTGGAATGATAAATTATTATCAACAATTCCTACCCAACTTGGCACCAAAGCTTAATCCACTCAACAAGCTATTACAGAAAGACACCAAATTCAACCAAGGTCAAAAGAATGTCAGAACGTTTTTCAAGAGTTAAAAGATGAAATTTGTGGAGAAAAAGTACTTAAACCGTTCATAAAAACTTACTTGTTACATTAGCTTCAGATGCATCTCCTACCGGATTTGCCGGATTTACCGGAGAGCCGTACTGTCACACATTACGCCAGACAAGATAGTCTGATGAAAGACTAATAGCTTTTGCAGCAAGATCCCTAACAAAAGCTGGAAAAGGCTACAGCCAACTAGATAAAGCAGCAGCACTAATATGGGGACTAAAGAAATTCTTTCAATACTGTTATGGAAGAAAAATTACACTGATTATAGATAACCAACCATTGGTCAGAATACTACATCCAGAAAAAGCTACACTAACAACTACAGCTATAAGACTGGTACACTCTGCTAATTTTCTAGCAGGTTTTGACTATGAAATAAAGCTACGTTAGACTTGCGAACATGCAAATGCAAACTAATTTTCAAGCTTACAAAATTCCTCTAATACCAGTCCAGACAATCGTACAGATGATGATGCATTCTACTTAAATCAAATAGCTGAAATGCCAATAACATTACATGAAATTAAAGAAGCTACGAGGAAAGACACAGAACTACAAAAGTTATACGTAGACATCCAATCAGGCTGAAATGAAAGATGATTCTAAAAGACTTCATGAATTTTCCTTACAAGACAACTGCATATTTTATGGAATAAGAATAGTAGTAATACTTAAGAAACTACAATCTATGATTGTATAAGAACTTCACACTGCCCATACGGGAATTTTTAAAATGAAAGAACTAGCAAGAAGTTATGTGTGGTGGAAAAATATTAATGCAGACATTAAACAGATGGGAAAGGAATGCAAAGAGTGTTGTTTAATGCAGAAGAACCCTACAAAAGTTCCAGTACATATATGGGAGTACCCAAAAGAACCATGGAGTCGTATTCATATTGACTATGCCGGACTGTTTATGAACCAATACTTCCTGATTGTTGGATGCATATACGTGGTTTGAATAAAGTGGTTAGAAGTCATACTCACTACATCTATAACTGATACAGCTACATATATATATATATATATATATATATATATATATATATATATATATATATATATATATATATATATATATATATATATATATATATATATATATATATATATATATATATATATATATATATATATATATTTATATATATATATATATATATATATATATATATATATATATATATGTAGCTGTATCAGTTATAGATGTAGTGAGTATGACTTCTAACCACTTTATTCAAACCACGTATATGCATCCAACATAACTTCTTGCTAGTTCTTTCATTTTAAAAATTCCCGTATGGGCAGTGTGAAGTTCTTATACAATCATAGATTGTAGTTTCTTAAGTATTACTACTATTCTTATTATATATATATATATATATATATATATATATATATATATATATATATATATATATATATATATATATATATATATATATAATAAGAATAGTAGTAATACTTAAGAAACTACAATCTATGATTGTATAAGAACTTCACACTGCCCATACGGGAATTTTTAAAATGAAAGAACTAGCAAGAAGTTATGTGTGGTGGAAAAATATTAATGCAGACATTAAACAGATGGGAAAGGAATGCAAAGAGTGTTGTTTAATGCAGAAGAACCCTACAAAAGTTCCAGTACATATATGGGAGTACCCAAAAGAACCATGGAGTCGTATTCATATTGACTATGCCGGACTGTTTATGAACCAATACTTCCTGATTGTTGGATGCATATACGTGGTTTGAATAAAGTGGTTAGAAGTCATACTCACTACATCTATAACTGATACAGCTACATATATATATATATATATATATATATATATATATATAAATATATATATATATATATATATATATATATATATATAAATATATATATATATATATATATATATATATATATATATATATATATATATATATATATATATATATGTAGCTGTATCAGTTATAGATGTAGTGAGTATGACTTCTAACCACTTTATTCAAACCACGTATATGCATCCAACAATCAGGAAGTATTGGTTCATAAACAGTCCGGCATAGTCAATATGAATACGACTCCATGGTTCTTTTGGGTACTCCCATATATGTACTGGAACTTTTGTAGGGTTCTTCTGCATTAAACAACACTCTTTGCATTCCTTTCCCATCTGTTTAATGTCTGCATTAATATTTTTCCACCACACATAACTTCTTGCTAGTTCTTTCATTTTAAAAATTCCCGTATGGGCAGTGTGAAGTTCTTATACAATCATAGATTGTAGTTTCTTAAGTATTACTACTATTCTTATTATTATATATATATATATATATATATATATATATATATATATATATATATATATATATATATATAATAAGAATAGTAGTAATACTTAAGAAACTACAATCTATGATTGTATAAGAACTTCACACTGCCCATACGGGAATTTTTAAAATGAAAGAACTAGCAAGAAGTTATGTTGGATGCATATACGTGGTTTGAATAAAGTGGTTAGAAGTCATACTCACTACATCTATAACTGATACAGCTACATATATATATATATATATATATATATATATATATATATATATATATAAATATATATATATATATATATATATATATATATAAATATATATATATATATATATATATATATATATATATATATATATATATATATATATATATATATATATATATATATATATATTCTTATTATTATAAATATATATATATATATATATATATATATATTTATATATATATGGGTCATTCCATATCAAATCGACCAATAGTTGGAATCGACCCCTTTCAATTTGAATGAAATTTGATGGGAAGTTTTCTTTTTTCAGAAAATGAAGTTCTAGAAAAAAAAAAAAAAAAATTTTGTCCAAAATTAAAAATTCCACTATTTTCCCAGTTGTTCAATTTTCTTTTTTAATATCTCGAAAACTATTACAGTTACAAAAAAGGGCCAAGGTTCGTTATGAAGAGGATACTTGGAGCTATGAAAAAAAAATTGGAAAAAAAAATTGGAAAAAAAAAATGTCAAATTTATAGAATTTTAAATTTTTTTAAATCGTCAAAATTGACGATGATCATTAAATTTTTGACTCATAACTTTTTTTTTAGAATAACTGATCTTAAAAAATCCTGAAATTTTCAAAATGATGTTTTTTTTTTCAAAATTACAATTTTTTTAATTTTGGCAAATAAAATAATTTTTTTTTTTCTACCTTTGTTAAGCTAAGCAATCATATAATTTTGTAATTTTAAGCAGTAAAAAATTTAATTAATGATAAAATATTGTAAGAAAAGAATTATTAATATTTTTTGGTAATAGTTTGAAAATTAAGTCAGTTAAGAAGTGTCACACTCCGCCATCAATGTATCTACTGTTAAAAATTTTTATCGAGCAAATTGCCATCGGAGACCTCACAAGAGGTCTTTATTTTTTGTGATATTTACATTTTTAGAAGTTAGTTAGGTTAAAGATTTTTCTGATCAAAATCGTATTTCATTGAATACTAGAAGTGGTACAATTGTTCGTTTCATTTGCAGCGAACATGACAAGTTGTATCGTATCTATTACAGTTTGAAGCAACTAGTTTGTGCTGATCCATTTCAAATTCATGGTGTTAAAGTATGTAAATCTTTAAGACCAGTTACTTTTGAATTGTTTGAAAAGTGTAAGGTTAGTGTACCTTCTATTATACCAGGATGTAAACTGTGTATTTCGAGTATGAAAAAAATCTATGAAGAATTGAAAAAACATCATGAAAAAATTTAGAAGCATCTAAACAGACTATAACTGCTGAGAACAGTGAATTTAAGTTTTACTCCACCTGAACCACATAAAACAACTGACCAAGAGGAAACCCCACTACTGACTCAAAGCTTGCAGGAAAAAATGTCTTCTAATTTATCTGAGAATTTGCAATTATCAAACGCTACAACTTCAACATATGACATCTGCAGCTCAACCAGCGAAACTTTTACTCCCACTGAAATTAATATTGATCGCCTCAATACTGTCGCCAAAACATTCAATCTATCTCCGATTAAAAAGAAAAACATAGATCGATCAAAAACTTACTTTCAAAGGAAATATCATGACATAAGATCTAAATTGCAATTATGCTTTGAAAATATAATGGAAGATACTTTTATTACGATTCAATATAAAGATTTGATAAATGATGATAACCCAGAATTAACCGGAAAAGAAATAGTAATGCAGTTGAAAGAAAAATTTGATAATAGCAGCAAAGGGAGTGAAAATATACAAATTTTATCTGTCTTACCGTCAAGTTGGTCGGCAGAAAAAATTGTTGACGTTTTTTGGAGCATCAACTTACATGGTAAAAAAGGTAAAACAAAAAGTAACAGAAGACGGCATTTTATTTACTCCGGTCAAAAACAAAGGTCATCCCATCCACTATTAAAAAGTACTGAAGACAAAATTCAAGAATTTTATAAAAATCAAGATGTCAGCCGAGAATTACCGGGTAAAAAAGAGTATAAATCTGTTCATGAAAATGGTCAACGAGTACAGAAACTAAAACGGATAATATTAGCTAACTTGAACGAAATTTATTATTCGTTCAAGCAAAAATACCCATTCGAAAAAGTCAGTTTTTCAAAATTTGCAAGTCTTAGGCCACCTGAGTGTGTTCTTGCTGTTGCATCTGGTACTCATGTGGTATGTGTTTGTCTCATTCATGAAAATTTCAAACTTACATTTAATGGTGCAAAACTCGAAAAACTGAAACTTAAAGACGAAAGTCAGCCATTTTCGTCATATTGGGATTGTTTAAAAATTGTTATTTGTCAACAACCAACGTATGACTGCTACTTTGGAACATGCAGTAATTGTCCCGGCTCGACAAAATTGCGAAGTACAATCGAAAGTCTTTTCATCGATAATTTTGTAGATGAAGTATTGTATAAACAATGGACTCAAGTGGATCGATGTTCTTTGGAGACGGTTATAAAAACAACTGATGACTTTGTTGATCACTTGGTAGAATCGATTCCAAAATTACTTCAGCATGACTTCATTGCTCAAAAACAGGCAAAACATTTTCAAATTACAAAAAAAACCTGGAAGCTGGACAAGTACTTGTTGTTGCTGACTTTTCTGAAAATTACTCGTTTTTACTTCAAAATTGTGTCCAAGGAGTTTATTGGAATAATAAACAAGCAACAATCCATCCATTCGCTTGCTATTATAGATCTATTGCTGAGAATGGCGATGATACAATAGTACCTTTAAGTTTGGTAATAATTTCAGATTGCTTGACGCACAACACAACTGCAGTTTATAGTTTCCAAGAAGTTTTAACTTTATTTCTAATAAAGTTCCGAACATTTCTAAAATAATCTATTTTTCGGATGGCGCAGTAGCTCAATATAAAAATCGCTATAATTTGGTCAACTTGCTATATCATGAAGAAGATTTTCAAATCAAAGCTGAATGGCATTTTTTTGCAACTTCGCATGGAAAAGGCCCAAGCGATGGTTTGGGCGGAACAATAAAGCGATTGGCTAGTCGAGCTAATCTTCAATTAAAAACTGAAGAGCAAATTCAAACACCCAATGAGCTTTATAATTGGGCCAAAAAAAATGACCAAGGAATAATTTTCGACTTCGTCTCGGATGAGCAGATTCAATGCACTATATATATATATATATATATATATATATATATATATATATATATATATATATATATATATATATATATATATATATGGCCTACCAATCACACAAGTCTCGGACAATGGGAGACGTTTCAGATCAGAGGAAATGCAAAGATATCCAAAAGAAAACGGAATCCAAGCTATGTTCACAGCACCTTTTCATCCAGCGACGAATGGCCAACCTGCGAGATATGTACAAACTTTTAAGAATAAAATAAAAGATATGGAAAATGAAGGGGGAAATCACTAAAAGATAAATTACAGAAATTCCTGATTGCTGATGTACAGGAAAACACTCAATAGTACAACGGGGTTGAGCCCAGCTGAGATGATGTTCAAAAGACTGTATAGAACAAGGATTGATTTGGCAAAGAGACCACAAGCAAAAGAGTACAAGAATGAAGAAATTAAAGTATTGAACGAATTCAAAAATGGAGACAGGGTACAGATAAGAAAGTATGACAGTAATAAATGGAAATTCTGATATATAAAAAACAGAAAAGTAAAATTACATTATGAGGTAGAGGTTGAGGGCAGGATATACCAAAGACTTGTGGATCAAATCACAAAGACATCATGTATGCGAGACAACCCGGACATGACCTACTTTTACAACACAAAGCAAACGGAAGCTATACCGTCTCGAAGTTATAACAATGTGGAGTCAGTTGTAGAACAGATGAAAGATACATCACCTGTACAGGAGACAAAGAAATCGCTAGTTGCGCAAAACAATAAAAATACCTATAGAAGTTCAAATGGAACCGAAACCGATAGAACCTGAGAGTACATTGCCTCTCTGCTCTGTCTCCTGACCCTTCTGCTCTGAGAGCAGAAGGGTCAGGAGACAGCCAAATCGCTTTAACCTCTAAGGAAGTATTTACTATGAGCGAGAGAGTGTTACGCACAGCACTAGTGGACGTCATCGCCCTTAGCGGAAGAAGATCTAGAATGACGATCGATAACTTACATCTCGTGTACGCTTAGATATATATATATATATATATATATATATATATATATATATATATATATGTTTTATATAATAATATACAGTTATACAAAATACAATTACATTATTACATACTACATACACAACAGCCCCATAAGAAAAAATATAGGAGGTTTATGTCTGGGGATCGAGCAGGTCATGCGTATGGCCACCTCGACCAATCCAGCGATCTCAGTATGTTGCTCTTAGAAAATCTCGAGCAACCAAACTGAAATGTGGCTCTTGTCGCCAATCCTGCAGAAACTCGGGTAGTTTTTCTTCCAAAAATTCACACAATTCCAACCCCAACATTCAAAGAGAACTGATGTTGCAATCAATCTCCACATACCGCATGCGGATTTTCATCTGCCCACACATAGTTGTTCTGAAAATTCCTTATTGTATTTCTTGAGAAACTGGCCTCATCGGTGAAAAGAATCTGTGTCTGGCTTTGAGAGATTAGAAATAATGTTTGCAAAAGCTATTGACATACCGTAATACGTGGACGATAATCAGAAGGTAGTACTGCTTGAACACGTTGAATGTGGGATACAACAAATTGCAACTCAAATTTTTAGTCGCGTAGAAGTACTTGGATGTTCCTCTATCATGTACGGTCAGGAAACCTTTCAATGTACAATCGTGTAGCTTGTAATGAATTACCATCGGCAAGTGTTTACATGAAATGCATGTCAGTCATATCGGCGTTCGTATACGTGGTAGAGCAGCGTTTCTCAACCTTTTTTGGCCCACAGACCAGTAAAATTTAAAAAAAAATCGCGGACCAGTGATATTTTTTAACAACAAAATTTTACTAGGTATTAAAGAACTACTACCTAAGTTAATTGTAACATTTTCATTATCATTTACTTAAAATAATATTTAAATGTAAAGATATGTAATTTTTTTTTCTTCAGTACCGTACTAACCATAAATTACATAGAATTAAAATTAGTTTAAGATATTTGTATTTCGTAATTTTATAAATTAAAATTTGAAAAAAAATTTTTGCGGATAGAAAAAATTGTCCGCGGACTAGTAAAATTTCTCCGCGGACCACTGGTGGTCCGCCGGTCCAGCGGTTGAGAATAGCTGTGGTAAAGGACTTCACTAACTATGTCACTCCGTCTGTCACTACGTCACTCAATGTAAACAACTGCGACAGATACAGGTGATGATCACTGACGAGACGTATTTAAATGAAATCAACTTGTACGTTAGTAGATAAAACAGCCTTTACAAGTTAATAGCGTCAATAATTTTTTGTATTAGTTAAATTCATTAATTTTTTGTACTTGATTAGTTCATTGACGTACGCCATGCTTTTATTTACCTTAATGATTTCAACAAATATCGAATATGGTCGCAAATTTTGTTTACATTGCATCTTCGAAACAAAGTGGTTTCTCAGAAATCATCATTGAACAAAATATTCTTAGAATAGGCCAAGGAGTAACCTCTTGAATTTTTGCCGCATGTTCACCTAACGCCCTGTATAGTATAAAATCGTTAAACATGTATAGTAAACATATACAATAGATTCCGTTAGCGGTCTTAATTTATATACCATGGTTATTGTAATTCAAGATCTAAAATGTTTGCGACGTTTTATTAATTGAATCTTGCGTAATTTTGATAAATTTGTGTTCAATATTTTATGTGTGATCGATTGATTGTATGTCGATAGTGGACGTAATGCGTAGCTGACATTTGTTGAACGTTGTGCAGGTGTTGCCTGTGAATATTTGAATTTGGTCGATTATAGATATATTACTCAAGAAATCAGTGTAGTGATGTCGGCGTATTATAATTTCAAGATGTCAAGTTTCATGTAAGTGTTTGTAGTTGTAGATGTCACGACAGAAGGATGGTATTCTAAAATCATGTAAAATATCTCTCCTGCAAGTTGGGACATGTTTGCGCAGAAGTGTCTCAGTAGGTTTTTGCTTATCGAAACCATAGGAAGATTTAATCTATGGTATAGAGCAGGGATGGCGAACCTATGACCCGCTGGTCAGACACTGACCCACACACGCTTTTTAAGTAACCCGGGCATTGATTTTTGAATTTCTAGAAATTCCCAATAATACAACACTTTTATATTTTTTTCTTATTAAAGTTTCTCAAGCACAAATGTATGAATATTAAATATTTCAATAAAAAATTTCTTCTCAAATTATTATATTTTAAGTATGTTTTTAGTTGTAACCCTGTAATATGGCTGCGGTACAAACGGTTTCATAAATATTGTGTGATTTAAGAGAACAAAAAGACATGTGTGTATCATACATAATTTTATCTACGAAGCATGTTAAAATATTTTTCAATCTACAAAAAGAAATTTTATTTCTTAGAGATAATATTGAAAACTTGTTATTATGACAGACAAAATACTTCAAATCACTGACACAATAAGGTTAGTACGTTCAGTGCCTCCGTGGCAAAAATTGCTAATTAGAAAATGTGCACAGTGACCGGAACACTACTTGGTCGTTGTCGATGTAATCTAGGTTAACCTAGATTTAATCTAGTTACAAATAAGTCGGAATACAATTAAAGATCGAATAGTAGAATTAGAAAGAGACATTTTTCAAATAATAAAGTGCAATAATTCAAAATTTTGGAAGAATTATAATCTTATCATCTTATATATCTTATCAATCTTATCATCCATATCCGCGTAACCTGTAAAACCTGTTACCTGTTTGGTAACTAACTACTTTCTGCGGAAGCGTTCTTATTCGTACATTAATCCTTCTAGAGGCAGCCTATCTAACAAAAAGTTGCAATCATATTTGGAATCGAAAATACAAAACACGATGTAATTTATATATTGTATGAAAGTTGGGCAAGTGATGAATTATAGGTGTGGTCGAGGAATTTGTCACTATTTTTTAAAAATGATTTATTTCAAGAACACTAATTTATTTGTTTTTAAACGAATCAGGGGCAACTTCTGTTGTTCTTGATCCGCGTCTGTCTGACATTTTATACATAAACTTGTTACTTCGTTGTTAATACTAAAATTAAATTTTCCACGAATCGAAGGCGACATTCTACTTCGTCCTACAAAAACCATATAGTTCGAATAATGGTGAAATCAAACTAATTATAGATACAATCATATAAAATTATTAAAGAAGAAATGTAGGTTGAATATATAAATATATTCAACCTGTTCGTAGCTCTATAATATTATGTCTTATTAAGAGTATGATAAATCTATTGTTGAAACAACTACTTTCCTGGCTATAACCACGCTCATGCGTCGTATATTGAATTATACAACAGACATTTGCATGTTATTACCAATACTATTACATTTGCATGTCATTAGCAAGCACTAGATAAATGTCATTGTTTTTAAGAACATTTCTTTCTATTCAAATTAGGTGAATGGTCATCTCCAGATGTGTTTCTAGATTTTCTCTTTTCAGTGCAGCTTTGCTTTTTTGAATTAACAATTGGAATACACTTACATGAACTTGAACAACTGGTGCATGGCTGTCGAGGTTAGTTATATTTATATATTAAGCTACATTTTGTCTTTAATAATTTTATATGATTATATCTATAATTAGTATGGTATCACCAATATTCAATTATCATTTAAATCAACAAGACCAATGTCTTCCGCTACAAATGTAAAATTAACACCTAACTTCGCCAGCCGTGCACGAGGTGTTCACGTTCATTTAAGTATATTCCAATTGGTAATTCAAAAAAGAAAAGCTGCACTGATGAGAGATAAATCTCGGAATGCCTATGCAGATGCTGTTCACTTAATTTCCATAGAAAGAAATGATCTTAAAAACAATGTTATTTATCTAGTGCTTGTTACTAACATGCAAATGTACTAGTACTGGTACTAACATGCAAATGTCTGTTGTATAATTCAATATCCTGCGTGGTATTAGCCACGGAATTTGTTGTTTCAACATGAGATTTGTCATAGTCCTAACGAGACTTCATATTATAGAGCTACGAACAGGTTTAATATATTTATTTATTCAATCTACATTTCATCTTTAATAATTTTACATATAGTAATAATTTTGCGAAGGCGAAACTGAACTATAACCATTTAGGCGCCATGCAGCGCGATTGCGCTGTTCGCGTACAAGCGCTATCACGTCGATCGGAGTTATGCCGGCTTTACGATGAACTTAATGTAACGCGACGCGACGCGTATTACATAAGATATTACGGTCGCCATATAGTGCCGCAAAACAGCGTGTATGAAATGTGACATTTTACAGCCATTTGACAGTTGACAGCGTTGGTACTTGTTAAAATGGATCCTGTTGTGCTGCATTATCAATTTTTGAATGTTATTTTGGCCGGATATGCATTTCTTGAACTGGGGAAAAGGAAACGAGTACGAACCGTTGGTGTGAGAGAGATTTTTCGGAGAAGAATCCAGTTTGGTGACGGACATAACCTGGTACAAGAACTCCGTGTTTCTGACCCACACTTTTTTTTTATTTACACAAGGATGAATGTCGATGTGAAAGGTAAGTTTAAATGATTGTCTGAAACAAATAAAATGTTTTGCTTTTTTAGATTCGAGTACCTTCTAAGTTTGGTTGGTCCACTATTAAAGAAGCGACAAATGTACATTGCTCTTTCACCCACTCAGAAGCTTGGTATGACATTGAGGTAAGATCGTCAATGTTTATGTTCACTCAATGTTCTCAGAAACGGTCGAATTTGTAAATTAGCTTTTGCACGTTCTTGGCAGCAGGAGACAGTCAGGGAATTCTGCGTTTTTCTTATCGATGTGGTCAAAGCACTGTCTGTAAAATCCTGGCTGAAACAACTCGAGCACTTGTTCAGTGTGCTGAAGAGTGTATTTCTGAAGTCTCCAGCAAATGAAGTGAACCCGTCATTTCGAAAAGCGCATGAGTCCATGAATTAAAACTTTTCAGAATCAACAAAAAATATGTTTTTTGTTAAAAAAGTCATTGATGCTGAAGAAACTGAATATAGAGATTGTTAAATAAAAAATACACACGCTTTTTGGAATATTTATTTATTAAAAAAGAACAATTTTCATCAAGATATTTTGAATTAAAATTTTTGGACTTTGAATTTGAAATTTTAGTTCTTTAATCATCATTTTCCAGCAATTTTGTTTTTTTAAATTTTATTATGTTTATAGTTTTCACTATTCCTGCACAACAGACTCTTTTTCTAGGTTTAAAAGCATTTTCGGCAAGCTCATGATAAAGTGATATTATGTCATAGCTGACAGATGCGTTTCGTTTCACTTGAAAGGGGCATAAGTCCAGGACTCGTGCCCTTTTAATTGCTTTTTAAGTTGACTTGTGGTGTATACATGTCCTCTTTTCGCATGGAATATGTAAAACGCTTCAATGAATAAAATGGCGTAAAAAAGTGATATTTCCAAAAAGTGTGACTCGTGCCCTTTTCGAAATGACGGGTTCAAGTGGAGTGGCGTGAGGTGTCTGCTGGTCTATGGGAAGAATGGCAGTTCCCACATTGTGGGGGGGGGGGGGGGGGCATCGATGGGAAGCACGTTCAAATACAGGCCCCACAAACTTCTCAAAGTGTTTATTTTAATTACAAGAAGACATTTAGCATGGTTCTATTGGCAGTTTGTGATGCACATTACAACTTTATTATGCTAGATATAGGTTAGTTTTGATAGCTAGATTTGTTTCTTTTTATTATTATTTTTTTAGGAGCAGCAGGCTCACAATGTGATGGTGGAGTTTTCCTGTCGTCTGAAATGGGTCAGCGATTAAGTGATGGATCTCTTTGCTTGCAAGATTCAAATAATCTACCAGGAACTGAGATTGATATACCCTACTTCCTAGTAGAAGATGCAGCTTTTCCTCTGAAGCCTTTCCTTATGAAACCCTATGGCGGGCGCAACATTCTCCATGTCGAGTCTGTTTATAATTCCGGGCTGAGCAGAGCAAGGAGAGTTATTGAAAATAGCTTTGGAATTTTAGCAGCTCGTTGGAGCATTTTCCGCCACCCCATTATTGCTACCGAAGCGAATGTGGAAAGCATAATTGAATGTGCTGGTTGCCTCCACAATTTCATCCGAAAGACAGGTGACAGGAAACTAAACCAGCAGTACTGTCCTCCTTCTTTTGTGGACCAAGAATTGGCAACTGGTGAAGTGGTAGTGGGTGAATGGCATGACATTGTTGCTGGGGAAAATGGAGCCATTATCAATGGTCCACGGATGGGTGCAAGAAATGCTGCTCTTAGAGTTGCACAACAGAGAGATGTACTGAAGGAGTTTGTGAATAGGCCTGTAGCTCTACACCATCAAGATACAATTGTGAGGATCCGGCAAGGAAATATTCATCCCCAAGATCTACACTTACAATTAGTGCCATGAGAGTTTTCAAATATGATTTTAAATAATAAATAAAACATTTTTTAAATAAAATTTATAATTAATATAATATAAAAAAAGATATAAAAAATATAAAATAAAATAAAAAAGTAATTATAATTCTGTTTCATTTGAAGCTTCTGCGTCCTCTTCGCATTCCTCAACAAGTGCCCTAAATCTCCTTCTATATAGTAGTCTCAACTTCATATTTTTCACACTTTTTAAACAAGCTTGCACACTTGTCGCAACCACCCTGTAAATCAGATAAATGAACGAAGCGCTGCATGGCACAATCAGACACGGATGTTTAAAACCCCATGGTACTAAAACGGTTGAATGAACGAATTTTTGGCAATGATATGAGAATTTGGATAAAAACTAAAGTTAAAACACCATAACAGGTCGATAAAATTATTACCATCGTAATTGACACTTTAGAATGATATTTAATTCCATATTTCCCAGTATATTTATTTTTTCATATTACATTGTAACTATCCATTTATTACTCAGATTTAATAATTTGTCTAAATATTAATAATAACGATATTAAAAGCAATCAATATATTGTTTCTTTCTGGAAGAAAATAGTTTAGTACTAAATAAATCTACAATTATGTATATGCAACCTTAATAACACTATGTCCTCCTCGGTGGTGTAGTTGACAACATAACCACCTGGCCTGGCAAGCGGGAGACCCGGGTTCGGTTATCAGTCGGGGAGGCAACAACTAGGGCGGTTGTCACTAAATGTCCGGGCTGCCCACCCTGAATGAATGCGAAATAGGCGATACCGGAGTGGAGCTTACTAAAAGCCAAAGATGGAATAGGGGGTTGAAGAGAGAGCTTGCCCCAAACTAGTTAAAAAAACAATACATATATACAATACTAATATATTAATACTAGATAATAAAATGAAATAAATGATCATTTAGAAATACTAATAATATTTCTAGGAAAAATAAGTGAATTAGAACTAAAGAGGTAAGTGTATAGAAACTAAGAATTAGACAGACAAATCTATATGGATGTATTTAGAAGGTATTAAAGTAAGAATAATAAAATGACATTGCTAGATACAGAGACTAGATAGGCAGTTTTTAATAGTAATTAACAATAGTTTACTACAACAGTATATATCAAAGTGTGGTGAGGTTTTATAGAGTACATGATTCCACTTTTCCAGCAATATTTGTCAAATAATTTAGAAGACGTTTGTTTTCTTTGTTTTCGTGCTCCGTACTGATTTTTAGCTATTCATAAGATTTAACTTCCTCAATAATTCAACGACCTGAACAACAATTTTCAGTCGAAAGTTTGTCAATTCATTCTTCCGGCTAACACAAAAATCTCAGCAAGAACTTTTCAAGTTTTCCCTGCCTCCCCTAACAAAAAGTTTTCGACCAATAATTCAGTTCGAATAGGGTTCCAGTTTAAGTAAACAGAAAAGTGATAAGTTTTGTAAACAAAAAATTTTCGGCGAGAACTTTCAACAAATAATTTAAAAAATACAATAAATAAGTTTTCAACCAAAAATTAAGTAGTAAGTTTTGTAGATTAATCTTTAAGTTCTTTCTCAAACCATTGTCTCGAATGTAATCATAAATTCCCAGAAATGGACAATCTAAAAATCTTGCATAATTGCAATAAAAGCCCGAGACTTAATCTTTCAGAGTCGTTACCCGTTCGTCAATCTCCATACCGAGCAAACCGACTTAATCTATTCACAACTTTTTAATCTTGCTCAATTGCCTCCAGATATACCTGGACACGATATGCGCTCAACGTCAGTGCATCAGTGTCGTTGCCCTCGAATTGTGTCTCATGCATTTCCATAGTGCTTAATAAATATCGCTATTTCGCCGCGTCAGTATTGCTGCGTTGGTGACTCCAGAGCCGCTTTGCTCGGAAGTGTACTGTTACTGAGATCGAATTGAACTATGTGAGATATTGTTTCTTATAAAAAGTACACAAGTGCTATTATATTGGGCGTGGAAAACTAGGCATATCGTTTAAAACAACACATGTCCATATAGTTTCATGCAAAAACTACAAATGTCCTGGACCGTTGTAGTTTTGTTGTTTTTAGAGGAAATTATATTCCATATTTTCTAACCTATAAAAATAGTCTAACCTATTCTAACCTATAAAACCTATAAAAGTACCTGTTGCATTTACGATGGACAATTTTAATTGCAATGAAAATTCAAATAAAGTGCAGTGGCCGAAAAAGAAAACGAAGCAAGAGCCGATGGCAAAAGACATTAGGCTTTCAAAAGTAAGTGGAGAAGAACAATATATTATTCATAAGAGGAGGCTAATGTCGGGACGAATGGCAAGAAAATACTATATAATGCGCAGGCAACACTACCTACATTTAGATAAGAAAAAATGCTTGGAGAAAATTGGAGAAAACGCAAAGAAAACTATATTTCGACAGTATTATGGCATCCAGAATAAAAATGAACAGGATGCCCATTTGGTTTAATAGTAATGAATTCTACGTTCCAGAGATACACCTGATGCAACGCTGAAAACAAGATGTGGCGCATTTTCCTACAAAGTTAGGTCAATTACAAAGGAGTACCAACTACCAACTATGTCAAGACGCTTTTTTGAAAATACATGCTGTAACATCTGGCCAAGTAAAAAGACTCCAAAACAGTTTAGTAACTAACGGACAATCACCTACAGACTGCAGGGGTTGACATTCCAACAGACCACGAAAATTATTTAAATAAAAATCTGCATATTAACGTTACAACCTAGGCCTAGTCCAATTTCTCTGATTTGCCTGAGAGCTTTACAATTAAAAACATGCATTCTATGTTTATAGCTGCATACAGGACCAATATATCTTATAAGATATATTGTTTAACGATTAAAAATGAGTTCAAAATTAAATTTGGATGCCCCCGATCTGACACAAGTGCCGGGTGTGATATCTACACACTAAAACTGAATAATGCCACATGCACAGAAGCAGAACTCAACAATGTAAGAACACAAAGAGAACTACACTTGGGAAAGACAGAGGCATTTTTTGTAGTGCGACGAAAATATAAAGCAAAAGCACAGGCAAGAGAATAGGGAATATCTAACGTTTGATTTTATGGTAATATGTATTTGTCATTCCTAATGTGGGCAATGGAGACGCTGCTATCTATAAGTACCATGAAGCTATAGCAAGAAAAGGAAGCAATGCTGTCACTTCAATGATCCTTCACTATATAAACAACTATGAATTGACATAACGAACTCTAGTTCTCATAAGCGACGGGTGTCGTAACCAAAATTAAAATTATGTGATGTTCATTTTATATACTTTTTGGTTCATGTCCTCAAGCTCTTTGATGAAATTCGTTATATATTTTCAGTAAGAAGTCATTCATACCTCCCATATAATCAAGACTTTGCTTTGATCAAAAAGACGTGCAGAACGAGTGAAGGTTCCTGCAGAATGGGGTAATAAAATACTGAAAGCCAGAGTAAAACCGTCCCAATTTACCAACCCCCATACAAATAAAAAACATAAGAGAATGGAAATTAAAAAAGATGTGCCTACTATAAATTTCCGCGATAGCTACAGTGGTTAGTGGAGATCCTGTATAAACCGCAATAAAATCCGCTTACCTTATACAATAACATGTTCCTATAGTATTAATTCCAGATTACACCTTCGACGATACGGAATCTTCAAACCTTGCTGAGATACCTACATAGACCTGGAAATAAATTATTTTATAACGATTTATTTAGCCACAATAAGTGCTTGTTCACGTCAGGACCATCTGGCGTTTGCGCGAGTGTGACCTGTTGTCAGGTTAGGTTAGGTTATTATACTAACCTAAGTTTAAGTTTTGGTTAGTATACTAAGCTGAACAGTACTAATAAACTCTTCTGTATTAAAAGACATGATGAAAACATGCTATCTGTGGCGACTCGCGGTTGGTTTACCGCGAGTTATGATGTTACGTGCAAATTAATGTTATATTTCCACCAAAAATGTCTTATGATATAGGAGAAAGAATTAAGTGATTGGGTGAATTGAGTTAAGAATATAACAAGGAGATACAAGTGTATTTGAAATGCGGCTGGCGCTACAAAGTATAAAACTTAACTTTAAACAAATTTAACTCACAAAACTTAACTTAACATAGAAGTGATAGAACTGAAACTCTCAACTGGACTGGTTGGTGAACAGATGACACAAACCTTTTTTATGCTAAAATAAGATCTAGGCGTTAAAACTAAAAGGTAGGAAAATCAGGGGTAGGAAATTCGGCAACGAATAGTAACGTAGGAAAGTGATTAGAAGGCGGGATAATTACAAATCCTGCACTTCGGAAACTATGCAGGGAAGGGGAGAAAGGTGCAAGACTTTCTACCTGGATGGGCCGAACATTTACAAATATTTACACAGATTATAAGATTGAAACGATATATAAACCTATCCCTTCAGATAATTTTGGTGTGCAATTTATGGCTATAAGCGGATCAACAAAAAGACCCAAAAAAAAAACATTACTAGGAAAATATCTACACAATACATTTATAATTATAAGTAGATTAAAAACTAGCAAATAACTTAAGTATCCAACAATGTGGCCTAGACAGGAGGATAAGCTACATAAGGCTTGGAAATTTCCAGACATAAATAAATCGAAAAACAACTAAATGTATTTAAAATTTAAATAAAATAAAAGGTGTTAAATGCACGTTTTTAAAGCCATAAATAGATTATTTATATGGCTGTCTAGCAGACGTAACGGTTTTCGTCTGTTAATTATTAAAACAAAATAAAATTATTATCTAACCAATAATTAAGAATCATTGTATTATTACACGTTATTTTATATATTAGCTACACGACGGAACACTATCGTTTCTAGCGATTTTTTCATACTGGTTGAACTTACCTGACGTCGCGAGTGAATAATTGTTCGACGAGAACGCACACAAACATCTCACGCGTTTGATATTGCCGCGAGCGCGCCGCACGCGCCAGTCGCTAGCTTGCCCGCTACTTAGACTGCACGTGCGTTTCGTATGTGAACACTTGGATATTATGCCATATGTTTGCTATTTCGTGACCGCGCCCGTCTACGCTTCCGCGAGTCAACGTGGATGAGCACTAACACTGAATGTAGTTCTTCGAATCTCACAAATATGTAGGAATTAGACAAATATGATAACAGTAGTGGTTGCGATGAAGCTTAACCCTCTAACAGGCAAGACCGGCTTAAGGCGGTCATCGCTCTGGCCACATTTGCAGTCACAAGGAAAATGAAAATGATGACAAAAGAAGCATGCTTGCCTTTTGTACTGTATAGGTAAGATTTATTGCATTACGCCACTTTGGGTCCCGTGGCGCTCAGTTGATCACTTAGAACCTTTTTTTTTATATGTGGTTTGGGGGAAGCTCTACCAGCCTGTGTGTGAGGTTCTCACTCACTAAATCCCTTCTTCCACTTGGCTTAAAAGTACGGTTCACTACGGTTCACAGTACGGATCACTTAGAACCTGCCAAAACGTGTAGGAAATTCAGCTTAGCGCAATGACCGGTTTTGACGTAGTGAACATGGAAATTTTCTCGTTTATCAAACTACACTTACTGCTTACTAATATTACATATACGAAGAGAATTGTTTATTTATCAAGAGATATTACAAATAACACAACCTGAAAAAAGGATGTCCTGCCGGTTCACGATCAAACTTGCATAGGATGCAAATATGTATAGGTACATATTTGAAACGCATACGATTCGGTCAAGTTGATTTATTCTTTCCACGTAGATATGTTGTTCAATGAAAGAAGAGACATGGATATAACCTACGTCTTGTCTAAAATGTCATCTGACGATGCATTTTACCTTCTGGGCACTTTACCAGATAATACGGATTTTGAAGATAATATATCTGAACGGGACTTTGATGACGACGATAGCATTGCTGATTCAGATTATCGGTATACTGATCGGAAAATATCACATTCCCCTGAAGACTCGAAAATTGACATTGCGTATATTCTATCACTTGCTAGATATGGCTATGGTAAATGCATATCTTCATCATCCATTCATTGCGAAAATGGCAGCCGTTTTTTGTTACAACGACGAAATAATCGGGTTCGATGGAACCAATCATATGGCAGATATTGTTGATAGATGAGGCAAAAGAGTGTGCAAGAATATTGGCTGTAAAAAAGAGATTCAAGTATTTTGCACATAATGCAAACTAAAGCTGTGGCTTTCATCGACACAATCTTTCATCTTGTTTCCAAGAGTTTAACTCCAAGTACGAAACATCCATTGTATTATGCTATTTATGCTAATCTCTATCTCTCGCTATCTCTCTTTGACTGATATGTCGTAGGTATGAAAAAATCTGATCTACTTTGATCTCTAGTCAAATCTGACTTCAACAAGGCAGGTCCGCCTTGACGCAGGGTTGCTTTCAGGGTTGATTACCCTTAGACACTAAATATATTTGGACTTGACCTGTTTTTTTTATAATTATACAAAATTAGCCGGTTAGAGGGTTAATAATAATATTATATTGTATAATACTAGAGTAGTAAGTTTTCAATTGCCCACGAGAGCGAAATTGGGCGCACGAACGAACTGTGCGATGAGTGCGCTCATTCGCTCGAGAGGGTAATTGACAATACCTCAGATAGTAATTTTTATTACTCATGCGATCTAGGGGCCATAAAAAACAGAATCAGAAATGAAATATTTGCTTATTCAATTGTCTCCAGTGGTGTGGATTCGTCATAAGAACTCTCACCAGTCTCCGGTATCACCATAGAATTTACAATCATTGTAAAATGTTTTCTTTAATTTTTATTAATTAATATATTGTTTTCTTTAAATTATATTTATAATTTTAATATTAATAAGTTTTATTTTGTAAAAAAAATTGTCACTGATGTGAAAAATGTGACGTGAACATTTTTTATTATTGAGGTTTAGAGTATTTTATTTTTATTTATTCAATTGTTTCTTTTTGAATGTAACTTAGCGATTTTTATTGAATATTTGCTTACGTTGCAAAAGTTATGTGGTAATAATTGAATTGACAAACAGCCATTTGTAGCACTAAAAAACGGGCGCTAAGATAGTACTTATCCCGCATCAGTAAAAAAAAATTAATTATTCTTATCTTTTCGAATGTTATAAAAAACTGAAAAATAAAGTTAGTTTCTACTTGTTTTCCTTATTTTTTACACATATCCGTATTTTTCCAAATAATTCTGCAAAAACAACACATGTCCAAACATTTTTGTGTCATTTTGGACACAATAAGAAAAAACAATGATTAAATAAGAAGATAATATGTACAGCCATTTTAAACCTTTAAAAAATAAACGGTCCAAAACGTTGGACTAGAATGACTCTTTCGAAGTTTTTTGTGTCCCCTGGAAAAAAATGGTTTTTGGACTGATGTTGTTTTTAAAATAATGTCTTCCATTATAAATAGTTTGATGATTTTAGTTATATATGAAAATCCAACTGTTATTATAATGTTAAATAACGTACCAAATTAGAAATAAATTTGTTACATCAAATATTTTTTTTTTATTAAGCAGGAACAAGTTAGTGTAGTCGTGGGTAAAGTATACTACATGACTCGAGTTGTAAAGCAATTACGTAATATACTATTGTGTTAGAGCATAGGTTAGGTTAGGTCAATACCTTTACCCCTGCAAGATAGGCCAGCTATTCGATAAATGTTTTATCGTGTATTTTTGAAAAAACTCTTTTTCTTTTTGTGTTCTCTGTTTTTCCAAAAATAATCCTATTTCCTCAAGGAGTTCCTAAACTCTGTTAAGAACTTTTCCTCGGGATAACTAGCGTTCCTCTGCGTCATATAAAAGCGAATTCAATTTGGCACCAACTCCAACGCAGAAAACTTTGAATAATCTCGAGTTTGTAGTACTGCACCAATATTATTCACAATTTTCACAACGTCATTCAATGTGCTTAGCAAATCTGGTGTAAGCGTATTTAGAGCCAAGGCGTAGCGGTGTATCAGGCAATGATAAGATAAAAGTTAAGGAGTAACTTGTTTCACGAGTGCTTGAAATCCTGAACGAACAACCATCATGAAAGGCGCCCCCGTCTGTACAAACGCCAACCAACTTTGCCCAGATCAGTCCGTTGTCCAAAATAACCTGTTTTAGCGTTTCGAATACGTCTTCACCACGAGTAGTGGTCAGCAGAGACTTGCTGAACAAGTATTCCTCTTCTACATGCTCATCTTTAATATACCGAGTAAATACCTGTAATTGGGAACACGAGCTACATCCGTTGACTCATCTAATTGCAGACTAAATATAGGACTTTAATAAATTTCATAAATAACAGTTGCCAAAATATCATTACTTAAATCTGAATTGCGACTTTGAACTGTTGTATTTGAGAGTTATATTTGTTTAATTTTAGCCAATAACGAGCGATACTGCATCAGGCAAACAAGGTTTGATGAGCTCATCTCCCATATAGTGCGGTTTTTTGTTCATAGCAATGCGATAAGAAATCTGATATGAAGCTTCAAGACACGATTCATTTGTCTCTTGCATATTTACTGTGGAATCAAACCGCGAAGACATCATAGGGCTCTCTTTTTTCTGAAAAAAAAATGCGTCTTTTCCAACGAACTCTTTGTGAACTTTCTCGAAATGTTCTTTTAATTTGCTTGGTTTCATGCTTTCTGGATTATGCACTTTATTACATAAAACACACTGAGGCTTTTATATATTCCTCTCTACAATATTCGTGAAGCCCCATTGTAAAAATGCTTCTTTATGGGAGCGTTTTTTTTTGCGGATGTTGAAGCCATGTCACTGTTTAGACTCTCGATTGGTTTACGGCAAGTATTAGGAAGTTACGTGCCAGACTAGCAATCCTTGATGAAAAAAAATTGCACAGCGTTTTTTTATATAAATGTATTTATGACTGTACACTAAGACTCCTACAAATTAACTAACTTAAATTAATTTTACAATATCAAGGAAGTTTGGCAAAAAAGTCGTGGCCTTTACAATAATTCATAGATGGAAATTGATAACCAATTTCCGGGAATTCAGATAATTAGAGAGCAGGATAACTAGCAGACACGTGTTCGGGTTTTCTTGAATAGAACAAAAAATTCAATAAAAAAATTAAATAACTACAGTACAATAATGATAATCCGGTGGTTGATTAGTCCGGCACGTTCAGTAATTAGGCATTCTGGTACCATATGTGTCGGTTTATACGCAGGCGCGTTTTTAAGCTATCCAGGAGCTCGGTGAAAGTTTTTGTCGGGGCCCGCTCTCAGTGAAGAGCAACGTAAATAGAAGAACCATCACCAAGAGTTCTGTTGGAGTTCTGTTTGTGCTAACGTCGTGCCTAACTTTAGCCG
Source organism: Phosphuga atrata (assembly GCA_944588485.1). Lineage (NCBI taxonomy): Eukaryota > Metazoa > Arthropoda > Insecta > Coleoptera > Silphidae > Phosphuga > Phosphuga atrata. The sequence continues at coordinate 33,837,339 of OX155898.1, forward strand.
ATATATATATATATATATATATATATATATATATATATATATATATATTAATATTATAATATATATATATATATATATATAAAACGGTTCTCGTAGTCTGTAGTAGTTTCAAATTCATTTATTTTATTTTACTCGTTTCATTTTATTTTCTTAATGGGTTACCAAAATAATACAAAATGCAGTTCTTGGTAGGCTTAGCATACGTCCGGGATTAGAAATGAAAGGCTGGAGAGTCCTGGTTTATGCGTTTTTTTAAGGGGCTGTAGTGAAATGATGCAAGCGGATTAATAGTTACGGTTCCCGTAGTTTGGGCCAAAAAAAATGATTACTCTGAAATTAAGTTTTAATGTGTCTATAACATTTTTAGTAGTGTATATGATAATTATAATACAGTGGATAAGTTAATTTCCCATATTAAGTACAAAAAAAAAACGCTTGCGTATTAATCCTGTTCCCGTACACAGGGCACGAAAATATTTTACGGCTTTATCCGGTTCCCGTAGCGAAAGGGTTAATAAAGTTTGTTGAATTTGAAAAAAATTTGAGAGCGCGAGGTCGCCCGTTCGAACCCGCCAACGGGCTTGCGTTTTTTCTTCAAATATTTCACATTTTTTACAAATTCATGTGTCTTGAATATTGTTTATTTTGGAATTAATTGTAATAACAGTTTTTATTAGCGGGAAAAGGAATTTAAAAAAATCATGCAGGAAATTTTCAATTTCTTTTTTTTAATCTCTTAATTTCTACGTTATCTGCATTGATATCAACATAACGTAATGGATATTTTATAATCCTAATCCCTTACAATTAGTATTAAAAATGAATTCGTAGATCGTACCTGGGAAGGGAATATAAATTGTAACAATTTCGACATCATCAGGTAATACGTGGAGCGATTCCAAGATGCTCGAGAAGCTTTCAGGGGGCCTCTTGACAAGTTAACTTAATGGTGCTTGCTACGTCCCGTTAAAAAAATATTTACAATTGATTCCAAAATAAACATTATTCAAGACACATGAATTTGTAAAAAATGTGAAATATTATATATATATATATATATATATATATATATATATATATATATATATATATATATATATTAATATTATAATATATATATATATATATATATATATATATATATATATATATATATATATATATATATATATATATATATATATATATATATTTATATATATTATAATTTCCTCTAAATTTAAATTATTGAGAGTATCTCTTTCTATTGAAAGTAATGCCAAAGAAGTTCAGAAGTTCTAACTTGAGTCATTTTGCTCTTTACGTGTGTTTTTAGTCTACGCCATATACTTAAAGATCTCTCAGCACTTGCTATACCTATGGGCAGCGTTACAAACAATCGAAAAAATTAATTCAACATTGGAGAAAATATCATACATTTTCTGTTCAACTCAATATTCTAGATAACTCAGTACACCTCTATCACAACAAAGGTTATCACGTGAAAAATATATGTTCTGAAATTGTATCATTTCATCTATCAAAATAGGGGAAATAAATTTAAATGTATCACTTAATAATGTACCACTTTTTTCCAAATCTGATTTTGCACTGTTTTTCATGAAGATTGGATTTACAAAACCCAATAATTCCGAAACGTCTTCTAGAGCCTTAATTCTGTCAGACATTTCGTTTACCATTGCATCTAGATTTATATTTATTACATTAGTTTTAAAATCGATTAAAGGATTTATAACAGGATCATCCCTGGTGCCTTCATCGTGAATTTTTTTAACTCCTCGATATCTTTTAGATGCATGTGTTCTTCGTCCATATCACATTGAGGCCATTCCGACTCGAAGAGTTCCCAAATTTAGATGAAATAAGCGTCAGTTCTTAGTGATGCAAGTTTATCTTTAGATTTTGTCATGCACAAAACGACTTGATGTATAATATAGATGTATATTGATGTATATAATATATAATAAATCAATTTCTTTTTTCTGCAATATTTTTGATGATCGATAGTTAGCTAAATTATTTTTAAGCTTCAAATTTATGCTTTTGTTCTGTTTTTTGCTATTTTTTTTCTTGTTTACTATTAAGGTTATAAACCATGCTCGTCTGTCATTCTGCGAAATAAAAAGAGAGGACGATTATAGTAATATACACTGAGAAGGGAACCGTATGATAAAGAAATCACCGATTCGATTCATTTTTAGTTCACGCGTAGGTGATGACCAGGAGTATAACAGGTGCAAGTAGTAAGATGCCATACTCATCCGTTTCCGAGAAATTAATTAATTGAGAAATTAATTATTTTTAGTGCGTTCGTCTGTATTATACGTTAACGAAAATTCAAGAAGCAAGTATCGCAACGATGACAGTCGTACTTCGAAAGCGCGAGGTCGCCGGTTCGAACCCGTCAGCTGGCTTGCGTTTTTTCTTCAAATATTTCACATTTTTTACAAATTCATGTGTCTTGAATAATGTTTATTTTGGAATCAATTGTAAATATTTTTTTAACGGGACGTAGCAAGCACCATTAAGTTAACTTGTCAAGAGGCCCCCTGAAAGCTTCTCGAGCATCTTGGAATCGCTCCACGTATTACCTGATGATGTCGAAATTGTTACAATTTATATTCCCTTCCCAGGTACGATCTACGAATTCATTTTTAATACTAATTGTAAGGGATTAGGATTATAAAATATCCATTACGTTATGTTGATATCAATGCAGATAACGTAGAAATTAAGAGATTAAAAAAAAGAAATTGAAAATTTCCTGCATGATTTTTTTAAATTCCTTTTCCCGCTAATAAAAACTGTTATTACAATTAATTCCAAAATAAACAATATTCAAGACACATGAATTTGTAAAAAATGTGAAATATTTGAAGAAAAAACGCAAGCCCGTTGGCGGGTTCGAACGGGCGACCTCGCGCTCTCAAATTTTTTTCAAATTCAACAAACTTTATTAACCCTTTCGCTACGGGAACCGGATAAAGCCGTAAAATATTTTCGTGCCCTGTGTACGGGAACAGGATTAATACGCAAGCGTTTTTTTTTTGTACTTAATATGGGAAATTAACTTATCCACTGTATTATAATTATCATATACACTACTAAAAATGTTATAGACACATTAAAACTTAATTTAAGAGTAATCATTTTTTTTGGCCCAAACTACGGGAACCGTAACTATTAATCCGCTTGCATCATTTCACTACAGCCCCTTAAAAAAACGCATAAACCAGGACTCTCCAGCCTTTCATTTCTAATCCCGGACGTATGCTAAGCCTACCAAGAACTGCATTTTGTATTATTTTGGTAACCCATTAAGAAAATAAAATGAAACGAGTAAAATAAAATAAATGAATTTGAAACTACTACAGACTACGAGAACCGTTTTTATTCGCAAAGAGTAAGTACCTAACTACGGGAACCGGACAAATCCGCACTACCCTCAGCACCCCGTACACAGGGCACGACTTGTAGAAAAGCACCCCGTAGCGAAAAGGTTAAATAAACAAGAAAATATAAATATAACCAAAATCAAAGTTTAAATCTATGATCCTATGTGTATCTAAGTTTCCTATGACTAACGTTAGTTATTTATACTTAGTTTATGGTTAGTGTATGTTTACGAATTTACATGAAACATTTATGTGCAAGGTGTGTATATATATATATGGGAATTGCCATTGGGATAGATTGTGAGTGTGAGTCTGGGATGGTGGATATAGGAAAAAATCGTAGGAAAAACCTATTTGTGTTTGGTGGGCTGTAGGCTTCGGGGCTCTATGGGCAATGATTTGGGGAAGGGGTGGCCTATTTTGTTAGCTCTTCGGCGAAGAGCGGCAGGGATTGGTAAGGGAGTTTATGTTTAATCCTGCAGGGGGTGTTGTGGGCTCTCACATTTGTTGTCTCGTAGTAAGTCGTTGTTCCCTAACTGTGTCCTGTAGAATTTGTCTACTTTGAGATTCGCGAGATGTATTCAACTATGGTCAGAATGTCTGCGTCTTCATGTAGTCTCATAATTCTTGTGTATCTGTCTCTGCTGAGAATTAAGCGTAAGTATTTATTCTGGAAAATCTGTAATTTTTTTATTTTTGTCGGTGCGGCGCTACACCAAACAGGTGCTGCGTATGTTATTATCGGTCTCAAAATCTGCTTATAAGTTAAGAGTTTGTATTTAATACGTAATACATTATTTGTGCACATTAGAGGGAACAGGGAGTTAAGCGCTATATATGCTCGTCTAACTACACCGTCTATGTGTTTCCTATATGTAAGTCTTTGGTCCAATGTAACACCTAAGTATTTCACACTGTCCACAGGCATTGTTGTGTGATTTAGAGCTTTAAGGGGTTGGAAAATAGCAGTGTTCGTAACCTTTCTATGAAAATTTATAGATTCTGTCTTTTTACTGTTTATTTTGATCCTGTTTTCGTCAAAGTATTTAATTATTCTGTCAAGATGGTATTGGATTTGTTTGTTAGCAACGGGGGCGGCGAACGAGTGAGCGTATATAGCAGTGTCGTCTGCATACAGCGCTGTCCTTGTGTGTGTCCCTTTCGGGATGTCGTAAATAGGATTGGGGCGAGGATTGAGCCTTGTGGGACGACACTGTCAACCGGTCTGATTGAAGATGATTGGCTCTTAACCGATACACTGAAAGTTCTATCTGTCAGGTACGAGCGGATCAGTCTGATCAGAGTGGCCGAGAAATTCTGTCCTATCAGTTTATTAATCAGTCCGTCTATCCAGACCTTGTCAAAAGCTTTCTCTATGTCTAAGAGAACCATCGCTGTTTCTTTTTTCTTGTTGTAATTGGTTGAAATGTCATTAACTATCCGAACTACTTGTTGAACCGTATTGTGTTGTGGTCTGAATCCAAATTGACAGTCTGTAATAATTTTATTTTTGTCCGTGTGTTTACGTAGTCGGTTGTAAATTATTTTTTCAGTAATCTTAGACATAGAGTTGAGTAGCGCTCTCAAAGAGCGACTGTTACCGTTGCGCCACTCGCTTGTTGAATTTTTGTTAACGTATAAGTGAGACAAAGAGAAAGAAACCATCGCGCCGTATAATGAAAGAAAGTAACGCGGCGTATAACGAAAAAAAAGAGCGCGCGGTATAGAGAATATAAACTGAGAAAAAGAGATAGAAACTTACGCGGCTTATACGTTTTCTGCCGAATCACTCATACCGAGACCTCCCTAAAGGAACTTCGTTCCAATAAAATCATCAAAAAATCAAATGTGAAACTATTTAAAAGTCCTGAGGAAGTAGCCACTTCATCTTGGTCGTGCCTTATTTTCACAATTTTCTAATCTAAACACGAAAGAAATGATTTAAAATTGTGTAATAAAGCACTTGTTGCCTTTGTCTAGCAAACCACCTTGTGTTGGACAGATCTTTAAGTGTGTGTTATTTTTCCTTTCTTGAAAATACTTCATCTTCTTCATTTAATTTATGTTCCGTTTCCATATCAGAAAAGATTCTATCATCTTTAAAGCTGCCTTTAGCATAGCCCATCAGCGTTGGGGTGAGTCCAAAAAAATTGTAATATTTTTGGACATTTCCAAATAAATCAGTATTTGTGTTGAGCCGTTTTTTTCAGCCGCGTGACTTAATACTAGGTTCAACTGATGTGGTGAGCAATGCACGCAGGAAGCAAAAGCTTTATGATTTTCGCGACTCATAGCTTTACGCAATAGGGTATGGACACCTTTTTCAGCACCACTCAGCAGACTAGCTCCATCATATGCTTGCGCAACCATGTTGTTTGTATTTAAATTATGACGTTTAAATGCATCTAACAACAACGAAACTTATCCAGGAGCATGGTAGTTATCCAATTTCAAATATTCTAGAAATACTTCTTTTACTTATTATTTAGAATATCTAAACACATTATTATTATTTAGAATATCTAAATGTACAGGGTGAGCAAAACTCGATGTCGCATCTCTATTATGAGAAAACAAAAACGATAGAAAAAATCTGAAAACAGTTTTTTTAATGGGATTGAGTAAGGACCATTTTAAGCCAAATTTACATATTTTTCCATATTTGGAAACTGGTGTAATGAATTCATCAAATTTTGTTTTCCCAGAACCATATCTATATTTTTGCATATTTGAAAAATGCTAATTTTTCTGAACAAATTTTGTAGAGATAAAATAAAATAAAATTTGCTATCTTTTGCCGTTATGGAAAAATATGTAAATTTGGCTTAAAACAATCCCATTGAAGAACCTCTTTTCAGATTTTTTCTATGGATTTTCATTTTCTTATAAAAGAGCTGAGACATTCGAGTTTTGCTCATCCTGTATATAACAAATCAATAAAGCCACTTGGTCTGTTTTCGAAATGTCAGTGGTACTATCAATAATGACACTCTAAAATATAGTTTTTTTAACTTCTTCCAACAATGTAGTCCTAGTAGCAGCTTGCAAAACTCGAATTTGTTCTTCCATTATTGAAGCACCCAAATTCTTTATTTTCATCTCAGTTTCTAAATGATAGTAGTTTTGTGGACAGTATCTTGAAAGAAATTTAATAAACGTTAGGTATACATCACAGTCGGGACGATTTAAGTCGCTAGAATGACCTGGTAAGGATAAAGGTAGTGATGTAATTGTCTGCAGGAGATCAAATTGCAACTTGAGAACTTCTTTCCATCTTTTCTGCTCTGTCTTTTAAGGAATGCATCAATTGACTTTTCCTCAAAATATGTCCGTATTCCAGTTGTAGCCATTAGATCAGATTTACTTCGGGAATGTTCATGAATTCTGGTGGATAGGTGTCCCTAATCATTCAAAAAAACCACGTGTTTTTCTTTACAAATAACCAACATGTATGGCAATAAGCTACATCCAGTTGAGGTGAATATGAAAGCCACCATCTGCTACGTTTTTCACCTAAGCAATTCTTAAAGATTATTGATTTTAGGGTAGGCAATACTTCGTGGTTGGCAAGCCTCAACACTTAATCATATGAACTTAATAAAGTCGGAACACAGCCTGAATATATAAATATATTCAACCTTTCCGGAGAGTCTTTTTAGGACTACCAAAAACAAATCTCTGGTGAAATTTGTCAGTTAATTTATGGCTTTCAGTCCCCTTTCGTGGCACTCAACTAAAACCAGAAAAATAACATTGTTTTTAAGATCATGTCTTTCCGATACCTTAAAATCTGCGGACGCGTTTCGAGTATTTAAAAGAATAGCTTTCAACCGTGGATGAAAATAATTTTTTTTTATTACTTTTTTTATGGACAAACATGTGTATTGTAAAGTATTGTTACAGGGGCCCGCCAGCATTGGGGCCCGTCGGTGCTACGCACCGATTGCACCTACGTTAAATACGCCTGACTATAAGGCGGATTATCAACTTAAATCTGGCGACAATGACACGACTACTAGAAAGAGTGTAAATACTACTGCTCGTTTTTTTTTAATTTCTAGTAACTATCTATTGTATTAATTAATTATAATGGCATAATAATTAAGCTCTTGGTTCGGAACCCAGATGTTAGAGTGTATGCGTATGTTACGCATTCAGCGCTATTTTTATGCAAAAAAATGCGTAGTCTAGTTATCTAAAATTTGTTAGTTTAAATTGTGTTTTTGATTTATAGTTTTAAATGTATTTAATTTAATTATTTATTTATTTATTCAACGTGGAATGTCAAAATTGTTAAAAAATATTTATCGCAGATTTTTTAAACAAATTAAACGACTAAATAAAATGTGTTTAATAGATTGTCACAACATTCTAGAAAAATGTTAAACAGTCCTTGCTTAAAAAAATGGAGGTAACAAAAATTCCAAGGAAAATTAAACATTTGTATGGTTGTTTGCATTCCCACCAACAAAAGTCAGACACCCTTACCATCAATCACTCAGTACCTAATCAGTTTTCAAACAGTGAACACAGTCCTGATACATTTTTATACATGTTTATACAATTTTTTCATATAAAAACCTCTCCGATTCTATCCCAAGTATAAATTATTTTGTTTAACTGTTGTAATGAAGAAGTTAATTACTTAATTTTTAGGGTTTAAAACCGTGAGGCCAGTTAATTGGTATAGGTTTAGAGCCACATAAAATAAATTCCAATTAAATTTTATTTTCAACACGTTTTTTATTGTTAATTTTGGCTTTTAGGTTGCAGAGTTTAGATAACATGTAATATTTCACTTAATCCTGAAAAAGATGTGTTGTTTATTTAATAAATTGTTATAGCTAGCATTAAACCAAAATAACAATATGAAAATGAATGCACGGCAAAAAGCTTTTCGCCAATTAAGTCTTAAAAATCATGGTTTAAGAACAAGCTGTAAATTATACAACAAGGCCGTCATGGTAAGTAAAGTGGAGCTTCTTTGAAATCTAAAAAATATAAGATATCTTCCAAAAGAAAAAAAAATCTCAAAGAAAATTTGGAATAAAGTGTTAAGTGAACATGATGGTAGGGTTCGAATAGTACAATGATTTATTTCGTTTGTATTATACACAGTAAATATAAATTCTTTGTTTTATATTATACACATTTCTAAGAAAATATAAACATTTAAAAATAAATTATAGAATATATTCAAACATTTTTCTAAATATATTTTCTGCTATTTTTGTGCACTAAATATTTAATCAACTTATGTCAAGAATAATTTCATTTTTGTGACCATGACCTAGTTTCAAGAAATCTGTCTTTGAAATTTATAGCCATATAAAGGCAAATAATTTAAATTATTCGCCATAAAACAAGATATTTAAATGATATATCTTATGCACTAATATTGCAAGAGTGTTTAGTAAATTTATTTCGTTTCTATGTGCAGCGTCTATTTAAATAAGCAAAGACTGTTTAATATGGTTAAAGTGTATCCAGTTCAAATAAATACGGTGCATAAAATGCAAATGAATTTTAATTTGAATAAATGATCTAATTAAGAATATATTTCAATTTGCATTTTTTGCTAATGAATATTTAGTCCACACCTTAACCAAAAGTTGCCTTGACTTAAACATTTCGCTGGAAGCAATAAATCGTTCTGTGGACCATTATTATTACTTGGACTAGTTAAGGAATTTAAATTACCTTCTGAACATATTAAATAAATTAGACATACTTATAATAGATACTTTTTTATTATTTTTTATTTTGCTATAAAATATTTACATTTAAATACATCCAGCTATAAAATAAATTTAAAAACTCCGAATGACAGTCTCGTTATCAATAAAATGTTTCAGATCGGAATTAAGAATGTTAATGGGCAGCATCGGCAGCGGCTTTTGCGTAAGCGGCGAAGTGCGCAGCTTTCGCGTGTTGTACTTCAAGGGTATCGACAGGCACACCATTGGCAATAACTGGGAAGTGTTGTCCATAAACTACTGGAGCGGCGTAGGAAAGTACTGGAGAAGTTACTACTGGACCGTTACGGGCCAAAGCTTCAGCGTGGGCAGCGAAATGTTTAGCTTTTTCTACAGCTACTTCAGCGGTGTCAAGTGGAACGCCATTTGGAGTTACTGCCGGTACTCCATAATATCCAGCATAAGCTAATGGAGTGGTATAAGCTGGTACTACTCCATGTACGTAGGCTCCGTTGCGGGAATAAGCTTCAGCCTTGGCAACCAAATGGGCAGCTCTGGCTTGTTGAACCTCAAGAGGTTCTACTGGTACACCATTAGCAATAACTGGAACGTGTTGGGCTCCATATACCAATGGGGATGCATAGCCAGCTGAGGCAGCAGCCAAAGCGCAGGCGAAGACAACCTAAAATATAAAGTTATTAATAAAAACGACATTTCCAAATATCATAATTTGAACGCACAAAATATTTCATGTTTTTATATTGTTTTTGATTAACCTCCTGTGATAGGACTGTTAAGACTGTATCGATTGATCTGCAAATCTTCTTTTTATACCAGTAGATTCGCCAACGCCTATTGAAATAATTTAGGTTCAAGGTCCCTTTCACTTAATTGATTCACCAAAACTTGATAATCAGTTTCATTATGAATCTGATTAGAATTTGAGTGTAGACCACAATATAATTATGCGAGATTGTGGGTTTGCGGCGTTGCATTAAAGCATTTATTATTCAAAATATTTTGTATATTTAGAGAACAAAAACTGCTAGATGCGTAGAACCAAGTTTTGATAATAAGATATTCATTTTTAAATGATAAACGATGAAAGAAATTTAAAAAAAAATGTTTAAGGCTTATAATAATGTAGTAGTGACTCACAATATTTTAAATAATTAAACTTAGTTTCATAAATAATAATAATAATAATAATAATAATCTTATTAAATTTTTTGTTTTTTTCCAGATCATTAACAATCCTCTAGTTTATAATAATCTATTTACACTATATTATATAGTTAGTTATTAATTTTGTACACCTTTGTAAATAGATCTAATTTTGTTCACCTTGTTTCTCTAATGTAATATTTTTAGTTTTACTACCGATATATTCTTAATTTGTCTAGTTAGTATTCATAATTTGTTTAAAATATATTCCAATTTAACATATATTCAAAAAAAAAGTAACGGTAAGGGTGCAGTGGATGCAGAAGAAAATAAGTGTAAATTATTATATGAAAATATGAAAGAAGAATAATCTGTTTCTTTAAAAAATATTCATTTTGTAGTTCAAAAACTGAACCACATTCAGCTATTTAAAGTAATATCAATCTTGTAAAGAAACTATCATAGCTTAACCGAACAAAATAAATTACAAAAACCAGCACCAACGGAACCGCCGCCGCCCAGGAATTCCAGGACTTCGCCTTCCTGGATTCCATCAGCGAGGACGGGTTGGACAGGCTGCTCAACCACCTCCTGAACAGGAAGAAGAACACCGAAGCCGAACAGCCCCAGGACACCGCCGCGACCAGAAGATACGCCGCCGAGAGGACCAACGACGCCGCCCCAAGGAAAGCCACCGAAGCCGCCCCGAGGAGAGCCACCGAAGCCGCCCCGAGGAGAGCCACCGAAGCCGCCCCGAGGAGAGCCGCCGAGGCCGCCCCGAGGAGAGCCACCGAAGACGCCCCGAGGAGGAAACCTACACCAATGGATACAGAAAGCTCCACCGAAGCCGCCCCCAAGCGCAAAACCGACCCGGAGGACGAGGAAACGTTCAAGTTTCCCAAGAAAACTGCCAAACTAGAGAGAGCCAGTACGTCAGGATCACAGGTAAGTATGAACATGTATGCATGCTTAGACACAGAGGACAGTGACAACGAAGACGATATAGAAACTGAGACCGAACACCCCACCGAAGAAAAGAACAACACCCCAATCATCCTACGGAACAAAGAAAAATGGACCAGACTCAGCAAGAAACTGGACAGCAAACACATAAAATTCACAAGGGCTACGTCGACAAGAGACGGAATAAGGATCCAACCACAAACGATAACGGATTATCGTGAAATGTACAGCCTAATGAAGGAAGAAAACTACGAGTTCCACACTCACCAACTGAGCTCCGAAAAGAACCTCAAGGTGGTGATCAAGGGAATCCCCACCGAAGTCGAGGAAGAAGTAATACTCAACGACCTAGCCGAAAAAGGTTACCCGGCAATCAAGGTGACAAGAATGAAGGGAAGGAACGCGACCCCTATCCAAATGGTATTAGTGGAAATACCTAAACAATACAAATCCATCTATCAAATGGAAAGAAGACACTACCTCAGCGTAAGAATAGAGCCGCTCAAGCCTAGAGGAGACACTGTACAATGCCATAGATGCCAGCTCTATGGACATGTACAGAGAAACTGTAACGCGGATTATAGGTGCATGAAATGTGCTGGAAAACACAGCACGCACCTATGCGAAAAACCACCAACACTGCCACCGAAATGCGCAAACTGTGGAGGCGAGCACGTCTCAATATGGAGGAACTGCCCCGCGAAACCAACAAACAGAACCGCGGAGACGACAAGACAACGACCAACTCCCAGGACAAACCCGAACAGCTACAGACAAGCTGCAGCTAGGGAAAACACGACATACCGGGACACAGCACAAGCAACCACCAGCGAAAACAGACAAAACACCGAAAGGAAAACACCGATGACAAAGACAACAATAGACAAAGTAGCGGACGAACTAGCAAAACTGCTAAAGAAATACGCCTCTGTACAAACAGACGACGACGAACTGGAAAATTACTCAAAAACCATCACAAACATCGTCAAAATCATCAAAAATGACTAGAAAACGGAAAATAGACGAACTAAAGATTGTTCTCTGGAACGCAAACGGAGTCGAAAGTAAGAAACTAGAACTGGTAGCACACATGACGGAATACAACATAGATGTGTCGCTAATCAACGAGACGCACCTGCGACGCTGCAATCGCCTGAACATACCAAACTACCAAACCTACAGGAAAGACAGGGGCCAACAAGCCGCAGGCGGAGTTGCCATAATAATCAAGAGGAATTTGAAACACCACGAATTGCCCGAAGTTGACACAACGGATAACACAGAAACGATAGGAATCGAAATAATGACCGCAGACGGCCCACTGGCCTTGTATTCACTATACTCGCCACCAAATAAAGAAATGAGCACTCCAGACATGGATAAAATATTTAGAAATAACACAGCAATGATAGCCGCAGGAGACTTTAACGCAAAACACACACAGTGGAACTGCAGAAAAACAAATAAAAAAGGGAGAGAACCAAAACACAGAAAACCGCCTACTAACGGTTCTAGCCCCAAACGAGCCAACACATTTCACAGGTAATAACAGACACCCACCGGACATATTGGACATAGCGGTAATGAAAAACGTCACAGCAAACATCGACATAGTCTGTATTGAAGACTTGAGCTCCGATCACAACCCCGTGCACATGAACGTCCAAACGAAAAGTGCGAGAAGAACGTGCGAGAAAACATTAACAAACTGGGAAAAGTTCAAAGAGAACCTAGATATTACCTGCACAGACATTACAGACCCATTAAGCCTAGAACAGGCGGCACAAACATTCGAGAGCGAAATAAAGGAGGCGCTCCATACCGCCACAAGAAAACTAACCTTCAACGAAACAACTACACACCCACAGGAAATAATGAACCTAATACGCGCAAAACGGAAAGCAAACAAGACGTACCAACGTACATTAGCACCGACAGACAAAACGGTCCTGAACAGACTGACAAAACAACTAAAACTGGCGCTACAAGAACAACACAACGCAGACTGGGAAAACAAACTAGAACGAATAAACGACACCAAAGACGAACCGTGGTACTTAGCCAAGACTCTAAAACAACAGAACCGCAACACAATACCACCTATCAAAAAGAACGACGGCAGCACAGCAACCTCTGACATTGACAAGACAGAGACTTTCGCAAACGCCCTCGAAGAACAATTCACACCAAATATCCCAAACGCAATCCACAACTCTCAAGGAATCTACGAAACGGTAAGGAGGATTCTAAACAGCGAAGAAAACTGCGACATAAAAGAATCAACGCCAGAGGAAATAGCCGAGATAATAAAAAACCTTAAAAATAGGAAAGCACCCGGTTGTGATAATATTAACAATGTGACTATCAAGAACCTAACGCCGCCAGCTATAGATAGAATGAATCAAATCGTAAACGCATCGCTCAAACTCAGAACGTTTCCGACCCAATGGAAACACGCCACAGCAAAACTGATTTCCAAACCCAACAAACCCAGGAACAAAACATCAAGCTACAGGCCAATAAGCCTACTAACAGGACTTGGAAAAATAACGGAGAAAATAATACACAATCGACTGACAGACATAGTTGACGAGAAACAAATAATCCCGGACGAACAGTACGGATTCAGACAAGAACATTGCACAACGTACCAGACAACTAGAATAACCGAAGCGATAATTGACCCTTTCAACAGAGGATACGCCATGGGAGCGGTACTCCTGGACGTCTCAAAGGCCTTCGACAAGATGTGGCACGAAGGCTTAATATACAAAATGAATAAATTCAAAATCCCGATGGGGATGATAAAGCTACTAGCTTCGTACCTCGGCAACAGAACGTTCCAGGTGAAATTAAATGACACGATGTCGACGACACGTCCAGTGGGAGCGGGTGTCCCCCAAGGATCCATACTGGGGCCCCTGCTCTACAACATTTACACCGCTGACATACCAAAAATGGAAAACACAAAAATTGCACTATACGCAGACGACACTGCTATATTTACCAGAGGAATCCTGGCGAGCACCATCACCGAGAGACTACAAAACCACCTAGATGAGATAAATCGCTGGTGTAACACGTGGAAAATACAACTTAACGCTGAGAAAACTCAAGCCATCATGTTCACAAGAAGAAAATTCAAACACATCCCAACAAAACCCCTCAACATTAATAATACAAGTATAAAATGGGAAAATCAGGTAAAATATCTAGGTATTATACTGGATAAAAGACTAACCTTCGCAAGACACATGGATCACATTGTGAAGAAAACCAAACAAATTAATGGCTATCTTTATCCCCTCATCAACAGGAAAAGCAAACTCAACATGGAAAATAAGCTGAAACTGTACAAGACAGTAATACGACCAATAATGACATACTCGGCGACGTGCTGGAAGCAAGCTGACAAACACACAAAATACCGACTACAAATTATACAAAACAAAATACTGAGACAAATCACAGACTCGCGATGGTACATAACCAACGAACAAATACATAAAGACCTCGAAATGGAGACAATCACAGAGCACATAGCAAGACTTACACAAAAAACATTTGACAACATGCGACAACATGACAATATAACAATACAACAAACCGCAAACTACAAAACGAACATCAAGTGGAAATTCCCAAAACTGCAACAAACCACATTCAGACAATAAATAACACTGTTCTCTACCTACAGGGTACCCAAAGCAACCCCAGAGAAACAAAAGGACCACACCGACAACACAGCAAATGAGACAACACAGAAGAAACAAAGAAGGAAGCCAAAGGACCACAGCAGAACCAGCCGAGGACAAGAGGCCACAGCAGGATCAACCCAACCGAGGACCAGAGGCCCACAACCGCCACAAAACAAAGGATCCCATACATGTAAAGAAACTATTTAGTCTTACATGAACCTCTTATATTTTAATCGTAATTATTATTCCTATTATTCCTATTCTTCTGCGTATTCTTCTAAACATTTTACATTTGTACGAGTAGTTAATTGAAATTATTAAGAAAAATATTTTTTTTAGGAAATTCTCTTATAGAAAGAAGTATTTATTACCTTTTATTGTATTGCTACGACTATTCAATTTTATGAATGCGTATATTTGGTTGCAGAGTTTAACATATACAGACCTACAAATAAAATTATGGATCGCCAGCAATGATACGTATTGTTAATTTATTGTACTTCATCTACATCCTAAAAATATGCATCTTAGGTTCCACTAACTGACAGCTGATAATTACCATTTCCAGCAGAAAATATTGTTCAAAGTATTAATTTTCTATACAGTATATTTACACTTACTTTCTCTACTTTCAATCGGTTTATTATCTCATTTATTCTTCTTCTTTATATGGCAACTCTTTTCAGGAGGTTTGCAATCATCATCGCTATCTTCATCTTGGAACACGTAGCTCGGAACACGTAACTATTGGGATGTGGTACCATACAATTCTCTCAGGTTACGCAGCCATGAATATGATTTAAAGAAACAGATTATTCTTCTTTCGTATCTGCGTCTACCGCGGTTCCGTTTCCTATTGCATTATCAGTTTCATTTATTATAGGATGCTAAAAACGAACTTGCAGTGACATATTCAATTCACAAAGAAGGTGGGGATTATATCATATGGGGATTATATGATCACATATTTGTATGGCCTTTAACTACATTAAATTAGATATAAAGAAAACTGCTGTTGTGCCACCTTCCCAACCTTCTTTGTGAAATAGAATACGTGTTCCTCCAAATCGGGGGTGTAAAGTTGGCGGGCCGTAAGCGGCCCACAGTGGTCTGGATTTCAAAAAAGTTGGCCAATAATAAAAAGAAGTGAGCCGCTTACGGCCCGCGAACTCTACACCCCCGATTTGGAGGAAAACGTATTCTATTTCACAAATAAGGCAAGGAAGGTGGCACAACAGCAGTTTTCTTTATATAGAATTTAATGTGGTAAAAGGGCATACAAATATGTGATCATATAATCCCCATATGATATATTAGGGGTTCTATATAGGGGTTTTCCAGGTCGCTGATTACGAATTTCATAACGTAATTTTAAAATTAATAATGGCGGATGCAATATGTCTTAACTATTAAAAACTATTTAATTAAAAATTTGAACGAAATTTCATATAAAATCGTATATAGAGATTTACGAGGTCACTGATTACGAATTCCATAGAATAATTTTTAAATTCAAAATGGCGGATCCAATATGGCCGACCATTTCATTAAAAATTAATCAACATTTCATATAGATTGGTATTTAAGTATTTTCATGGTCACTGATTATGAATTTCATAGCATAATTAAACAATTCAAAATGGTGGATCCAATATGGTCGATCGCTTTATTAAAATTTGAACAAAATTTTATTTCTTGCTAATACATGAGACATTTATTACTTATATATATTTTCCTCTTTCATAACTTCTTTACACTCGTCGTCGTACTAATCCTTATATCGTTATCTTTTGTATGTACCTAATGTTTCTTCTGCGGTTTGTATTATTATATTTCTAATGTTATTCCATTCCGTATCTATTTGGCCGGACGGCTGAAAGATATTTAGTTTTACTTCTAGACTCTTCTTGTACTCATCTCTTACTTTTTCTTCTTTTAATTTCCATGAATTCCATTTTTTTGGCTTAGTTGCTTTTGTTTTTATCATATTGGAAATTCGTTGTCTCATATGCGTAACAACTAAATAATGGTCAGAATCGCAGTTTGCGCCTCTGTACGACCGTACATCTTTGATTGAGGATGCGTATCTCTTGCATATTAGTACATGATTTATTTGCATAGGATTATGAATGTGCTGTACAAAAAAGAAAAATGATAAAGAAAATTTGAATGATTTTATTTTTACAGGCATACTGGGTATCAGGAGTAACCTTCACTGAGGTCACTGCTGATAAGGATATGTTTAATCTTGATTTTTCACTGCTCCAGAAAACATTAGTGATTGAAGATACTCGTTCAACTGTGGCATTTGTACCCGGCAAATGTGCTGCCAACAAGCATTTGCAAATTCAACAAGTAATTCCAAGTTTTTTGTATGAATATGCTCATCTTTAAAATATTTGTATATTTCTATCCAACGCAAACTAACTTCTGTTTTATTTTTCTTCCATTCGTCTATTTTTCCATGGAACAATACATGTTTACTCGCCTAACTTCATCGATGAGTTCATTAACATCGATTTCGACAATTTTGTTGTTTTCTTTCACATAATGAACCGTCTTCAAAATTTCCTTCCATTTTATATAATTTTTTAATAATATCCATCCAAAAAGGTGTAGCTCCTCAAATCAATCCGTCCATTTTTTTTTAAATATTCGAAGGAATTTTGATAAAAATATTTAATTTCTAACAGTTTTCGATTTGCTTCCAGGGTTTGACTTCGATTGTATCGAGTTTCTGCAATACCTTTATTGTAACCAATCCATTACTGTATCTACCGTCTATTTGCTCCATCAAATAATTTAAGACAGTTTTCACCTCGGAAGCTGACACTTTAGAGCTTTTAATTTCTTTCTCCCAATTCCAATAGTAATTTTTCTTCTTTCGAAGCTTTTTTGAGAAAGCGAGTTACAATACAGTACAATCTTGATAATCTGGCGGTTGGTTAATCCGACACGTTCAGTAAGCCGGCGCTTTGGGCAAACACGTGTCTTATCTTTCCGTTGCCCCGCGTCAGGTATATACCTACCTCGCGCAAAGCTGAAAGTCAAAAGCGACACCAGTGCTTTTAACTCCGAAAACTTTTCTTTACGATTGACGATTCTGATCGAGATAACTCCACTCAACAATTGCCTTCGAAATTAAAAAAAAATCCAGCAAATGTGAAGAGGACGTTACGCTGACAAACGATGGCATAGCTTGGCTTCAAGGCACAAGCGAGGACAATTTTCATTTCTTTTCTGACGATAAAATCCTCAGCGTAATTTATTCCACGGATGACGACGAAGCGTGAACGATGATTTGAATATTTGAACTCGGCAAACTGTAACAAACGTCACCGTTTTACGCACTCAATGTTTGTACGAAATGGACAGAAGAAAACGGCACCGCAAGTGATGATGTGCTGATGCGTAAAAGGTTGCAAGTATTTATTTATTTATTTATTAACCTACTGGCATATAGAAACCACATACAAAAAAAAATATAAATTAAAAAATAAAAATACAAAAATATCACTTAACAAAAAATAAACTCCAATTTCCTTTATAATACACCTTCTCTGTTACCAGTTTGCTCTTTCCATCTTTTTATCCGTCTCAGCAGTTTCAGACCCTCTCCGCTATCATTCATACATTCCTCCCATTTCTTTCCTTCCCGCCTCTCTCCCTCATTCCATTCACCCCTTGTACACTCTTCCATCCAATGCTCCCAAGTATCCTTTGCTGTCCCACAAACACTACACTTTCTATGCTCCTCACTCATCCAGTATCTTCTTCCACGCTCCTCACATCCACACCTATACCTTGCTAACATGACTTGTGCATCGTCCTCTTGATTTACACTTAAATAGGTTGGTAACCGCCCATGTACCTTATGTACCCTTACGTACGTATTACGTACGTATCTTTAGTACCCTTTATGAAAATTACTACTTTCTATTTTGCTTTGCCGCTCCTGTAGGTCCACTTCTTGCAAACGTTCTACCAACCTTTCGGCCCACCCTGCCCTTTCCTGCTTTAGCATTTCGAGCCCTTCACCAGATATACCACCCCTTTCATACAATTTCCTCTTATTCTTACCCCAGTCACTCCCTTTCATACCGCCTACTCCCACTCGATTTACCATTCTAAAAACCTCTTTTATTGACCTTTCATCACCCATTTCACTCACCTTATATTCATACCTTATGACCTTCCTTGCAGCCAAGACTGCCACTTTCCACGCATTCACCTCCTGGAGGACCATGTAACTAGGTGTCGACCTATCAAGCTTCAGGATTTTTTTG
The DNA here is from genome assembly GCA_944588485.1 of Phosphuga atrata. Taxonomy (NCBI): domain Eukaryota; kingdom Metazoa; phylum Arthropoda; class Insecta; order Coleoptera; family Silphidae; genus Phosphuga; species Phosphuga atrata. The sequence goes on from OX155898.1 coordinate 33,856,541, forward strand.
AAAAACTTTAACTGGACTCTCTCTATCCTCTCCTCCTCTCTCGTCCCCCAGACTTCTGAGCCATACAATAAAATGCTTCTCTTGCACACACTTTCCACACCGTCTCAGCCGCCCTGAAGTTACCTTCGAATTTATTTCTCCATTCATTCCAGACTCGCCCAGCTGCCACCCACGCTTTCTTCGCTACATACTCCACATGTTCTCTATTGCTACCTCCATTTCCAAATACATACCCTAGATACTTAAACCTTTGCACCTCCTCGATTTCCCTCCCTCTCCATTCAAACCTCTCTTTCTTGAACTTCCCACCTCTTTTGAACCGCATCCATTTAGTTTTTCCCACATTCACACTCAAATCTCTCCTTTCAAAAAACCCTCTCACCCTTTTAATTACCTCTCTCAATTCCCCAGCTGTCTTGGAAAATACAACTACATCATCAGCGTATGCTAAACTCCACACCTTTGTTTTCCCTACCACCACTCCTCCAGCTTGTCCGTCTGCCAAAACTCTTTCCAAATCAGCCACATAGAGGTTGAAAAGTGTGGGGCTTAGTGGACATCCCTGCCTCAGGCCCTTTTTTATCTCGAAATATTCCGTTACACACTCATTCACCCTGATCTTACACACCGTTTCCCTATACACCTCCCTTACATTCCTCCTAACCCTCTCCGAAATACCCTTTTTAACCAAACATTCATACAATCTCCCTCTATCTACGAAATCATACGCTGCTTTCAGGTCGATAAAAAGAGCAAAAAGGCTCCCAGATCTAATTTCCTGATCAATTATAAATCTAAGATCTAATCTCGGAGGACAGTGAGATAATGGGTGCGAGTAGGACGTACTCTTAGTAAGTGTCGCCAATTACGAGTATTTTCAGTGGAAATCAAGGTGGAAAGTAGTTTTGAAGGAAAGAGGATTATTGGACAGCAAGTTACAGACAAAGTCGCGTGAGTAAAGATAACCGAGTAATTAATAAATTGCAAAGCAAGCAGATAAGGAACATAACCTCCGAGAAGCTGATTCGGGTGATTTTTCTTTACGCAGCGCGCTCAAGGTAGGCAACCAAAATTACTCACGAGCAAATTACTGCGGCGGGAGGCCTAGCAGATGGAAATAAATGCCGAAGGAAAGTAACATAAAGAAAAGCAATAGACCAAGGTCGGATAGCTTAGGACAAATCACAAACCATTTCAAAAGGAAACGTGAAAGGAAAGATAATCAAGAAGGAGAAATCGATACAGACATAGCCGAAGCTATCAGAGAAAGTAAAAAAACGGTAAGAACAACGACACCAACTAGCTCAACAATTAATTCAAAAGAAGAAAACAAAGTAAAAATAGAACACAATAATATGGAAAAGATTCTTGAGGAGCTCAGAGCTCTAAGAATCGATATGAATAAAGATTTCGAGGAAAATAAAGACGAAATAAAGAAACTAAAAGACGAAATGCATAAGAAAGAGGAGGAATGGAAGATTGAAAAGAAAGAGTTAAACATAAAAATTGAAAAATTGAAGTACACTGTGGAAACCCAGGAAAAACAGAGAAGAAAGCTCAATATAATAATAATAGGCTTACAAACAAAGGACGGCCAAACAAAAACTGACGTGGAAGAATTTATTAGAGATAAAGTAGGCGTAGAAGCTACGATAACGGAAGCCTTTGTATTACGTCGTAAACCGGAAAGAAAAATAATACACGCTACAATAAAAAATTGGGAGCTAAAACTGAAGATTATTGCGAACAAAAAGAATCTAAAGGGAGAAAATATCTTCATCGAAAACGATTTAACAATAACAGAGAGAGAAACCCAGAAGAAATTAAGGGACATTGCAAGAGAAGAAAGAGAAATAGGAAATACCGCAACAGTAGGGTATAAGAAGATTATAGTAAATGGTAAGGTACTTGAATGGGAAGATATTAGAAAAAAAAACTAGTAACAGGAACCGGAAGGGACAACAGGATGACGACACTTGCAAGGGACAAGGAAATGAGAAATAGTAGAATTAAGGGACTTAATATATTAGCGTGGAACCTGGCAGGGTTGAAGAAGAAAGTAAAGGTAGAGGATAGAAAAGCGTTTACGCAATATATTCTGAAGTTCCATATCATAGGACTGACGGAAACGTGGATAGAGGAAAAAGACTGGGAAGAAATAAGAAACCTACTACCAATGGAATATGTATGGAAATGCCAATTTGCCAAGAGAGATTCAAACAGAGGAAGAGCAAAAGGTGGGATCGTTACCGGTGTGAAGTCTGTAAAAGAGATTGAATATAAAACAGAGCCAGATAATGTTGAAGGTATCCAAGAAAGAATAATACAGGTGGGTGGTAATAACTGGAGAGTAGTGATAATATATAACAATAATAACATGGAGGAGATTCTAAAGCATATTGAGAAACGGATGTCAAGAGATCTAGGGGAGAAAATACTGATTATTGGAGACTGGAATGCGCGGATCGGAGAACAACAAGCGGACTACCTAGATGCGGAAGGGGTGCAAATACGTAGACGCTCAAGGGATAAGACGCATAATAAAGAGGGTAAAAGATGGATTGACTGGTGTGAAAGGCATAACTGGTACATGCTAAACGGGTGTACAAATGGTGATTGGAATGGGGAGTTAACGTATATGGGGGGTGCGGGTGGTTCGGTTATTGACTACGGGATCGCCAATGAAGCGGCAGTACGGAGTATTGACTCGTTTAAGATAGGAGAGAGACTCGACTCGGACCATCTACCATTAGAAATTAGGCTGATAGAAGAGGTAAAAAGGCACAGTGAAAGTAACCAGAAAATCGTCAAACAAGCAGTGTTATGGAATGAAGAGGCTGTCAGAAGATATCAAGAAAACCTGACGATTATAGAAGGAATGGTGGAAGTGGCGGAGTTTGGTCAACTGTCGAAGAAATAGTACGAAAGGCTTTAATTGTTAAAGTTTCGCACAACCAGAACTGTCATGGAAATGCATGGGTGGACAAAGAAACTAGAGTGATGAGGAAAAGAACCAGAGCAGAATTTAGGGCTTGGAAGGAAGAAAGAACAACACTGGAAAGATTTCAAAATCAGCTTAAAAATATGAGGGATTTGGAGAAGAGAAAGAGACAGGAATGGGAGAAGCTCCAGATGCGGAATCAACCAAACGAGCAGAGAGTCGGACATCTGGAAATACATTGCTGCAGGTAAAGAAAAGAGAGAAATCCCAAGGTCCATCGCGATAGAAAGTTGGAGGAACCACTTCAGAGATTTATTGGCAGACGAAATAACAGAGTACGGCGAGCGAAGGGATAGAAATTTTGGGGCGGTAGAAACCAACCGAGAGGATTTCCTAGAATAAATTACAAAGGAAGAATTGGAAAGTGTTCTGGCGGCGCTTAAAAAAAGGAAAGCCCCAGGGCCAGATGCGGTACCAAACGAAGCGTGGTGCTTGGCTACACAAACAGTAAAGGAGAAACTACTCGCCGAACTTAACAGTTTCTTCAAAGGCAGCAAACAAATTCCGGATAGTTGGCGAGAAGGAATTATTGTGCCAGTCCTTAAACATGGAAATAAGGAGGAATTGAGTAATTACAGAGGGATAACTCTTATGGATACCGCATACAAAATCTACGCTAAACTACTGGAGGGAAAATTGCTAGAAGAAGTGGAGGAGATGAAGCTGATTCCAGAAGTTCAAGCCGAATTTAGAAAAGGTCGTGGTACTACAGAACATCTTTACACACTAAACTATATTGTTCAAAAAGAATTGAGGAAACCAAAGGGAAAATTGTACGCAGTATTTATTGACTTAAAAGCAGCCTATGACTCTGTAGTGCGGGAGAAAGTGTGGGAGTTTATGAGTTCAAAAGGTATATCGCGTCAGTTGAGAGAAAGTATCGAACGTCTGTATGAGGGAACATGGTGCAGAGTGAAAGTTGGTGAGGCTACATCTGAAAGGTTCGAGGTTGTGAAAGGTTTAAAACAAGGGTGTCCTCTAAGTCCATTACTATTCAACCTATATACGGCGGACCTAGAAAGGACGCTAAGTATGGGTCAGGCTGGGGGGGTAGTAATAGGGACCAGGAAAGTCTGGAGCCTAGCCTACGCGGACGACATCGTTGTGCTAGCCGCTACGTATGCAGAAATGAGAGAGGTATTAACACGACTGGAAAGGTTTTTTAAGAAGCGCGTGTTAAAGGTCAACGTTGAAAAAACTAAGTGGATGTTATTCCGGAAGAGAAAGGGAGCAAAGAGAAAGAGTTTTAAATGGGAAAAAACGGAGATAGAACAGGTTAGGAGCTTCAAATATCTAGGTTTTGTGTTCCAGCAGAATGGTTCGTGCAGAGAGCATATTCGATTTATAGTTAAAAAAGCATGGATAGCGGCTAATAGGTTCTGGGATGTGTGGAGAGTTTACTTTAGAGAGAATTTTAGGGCGAAGATGGTGATTTGGAAGGCATGCGTGCGAAGTATCCTGATGTACGGGGCGGAAATATGGGGAGTAAAGGAGGAGGTGGACATAGAAAGGGTACAACTACAATATATTAAGAGGATCCTCCAGTTAGAGAGGTCTACCCCTTGGTATATTGTTCTCCAGGAGACAAACACCAACAAAGTCGCCAGTTATGCAGCAACGAGTTGAAAGAAAAGTGGACGGTATGAATGAGGAAAGAATAGTGAAAGAAATGCTGAAAGTGTTAAGGAAAGAAAGGATAAGACTGAAACCAAGTGGGGATGCCAACGAAAGCTGAAGTATGAAAGAGGTGGATGGAGTCACGTAGAGATTGAGAGAATGATAAATGAAGGAATGCTAGTTGAAAAAAAATTGGAATAGAGACTAATAGAGGTAGAGCTGCAGGGGAGACAGAAACACATAGACGAAGGTACTTATAACAAAGACTACGGGAAGATCCAAGTTACAGGCAAATGCCCAGAATATCTCCTCAACCCCGTAGTTTCACAGACGACTATTGCGCGCTTTAGATGCGGAAGTGAAGAAAGGGATAGGAGATATTGGATGGTTGCAAGTGATAGAACGTGCCGAGCATGTGGAGATGGTGAGGAGCTGTGGCAACATTGGGTGGCGAGTTGCAGAAAATGTGTATGGACTGAAGCGGAAAAGGTAGCAGTAAGAAGTTGGGAAAAAGTAATGGACGAAAGTGGGCCTCAAATACATGAAGAAAATATTAAAATGCAAATACGCGGGTTCAATGAACTCAGAGTAGTTTGTGTTCTCTTTTCTTTTTGTATGTGTATATACGTATATATATATTTCCTTTTTTTAGAGACCTTAATATTGTTTTTGTTGGTTCTTGCTCTTTCTTTCTTTATTTTTGTCTTTGTGTTTTTTTTTCCTTTTTTTGAGATATAGGGATCTCGGTTTTGTTTTGAATGTAAATTTAGTCAATATACTATATAAGTTGTAATCACAAATTTGTAAAGTAAGATTTATGCCAATAAAGGATTAACTACTACTATAAATCTAAGTGTTATGAGTTGTTCGACTGTGCCTCTTCCCTCTCTGAATCCTGCTTGCAACTCTGGTATTAACTGCTTTCCCTCTGCCTCTTTTCTCAACCGCCCTTCTAGAATCTTGGCGAACATTTTGTAGGAAGAGTTCATCAGCATGATCCCCCTGTAATTCTCCACCCTTTCCTTGTCCCCATTTTTGGGGATTGGATGTATTATCCCCTTTTTCCAGCTCTCTGGGATACCCTTTGTCCCTTTCCATATCTTGTTGAACTCCTCCGTAAGCTTGTCGATACATTTATCTGGTACTAACTTCCACGCTTCATTTCCAACTCCGTCCGGTCCCGCCGCTTTCTTCTGCTTTAAGGCTGCAATTACCTGGTGTACTTCCCCGGCAGTAATTTCTTCTTCACTCACTTCTTCAACAGTCTGTTCCCTTCTAACACTGTCTTTCCCTCGATCCACCGTTATCTCCACTCCCTCCAATAGAACCATATAGTGCCTTAACCAGGTTTCCTTAGGTATACTGTCTGGAATTCGCTCCTTCCTCCCGCTCTTCTCCTTTAAATATTTCCACAGCTGCGCTTCAGTTTTAATCTCCAGTATTCGTTGTCGCTCTTTTCTCTCCCACATTTCTTTCTTTCTCCTCTCCAGGTTTCGTCCGCTCTCGTACTTAACCACAGTTCCTTGTCACCGGTACCCTCTCTCCTCCTCTCGACCTCTCTATATTTTTGTTTCTCCCCTATGAATTCCTTATCCGCCCATAATCTTCGCACTGTTCCTTCTGTGACTTTCCTCCTGACCATTGCTGTTTCCATTTCATCGGTTATCATATCTATATATTTTAAATTATCCCAGTCTATTGCCTCCATTCTTAATTTAAACAGCTCCGTCGCACCGCTATCCCACCTGGTAACCCATTTTTCTTTCCTGGGCCCCTCTTCTACCTGCTGCTTTAACGTGATCAGTATTGGCATATGGTCAGATTCACCTTTCACTCCGATCTTCATCTCTCTAATTTCTTGCCTCGCGGAGTCGTTAACAACTGCAATGTCTATCACCGACACCCCCCCAGCACTCCCAAACGTATACTGTCCCTCCCAGTCCCCTTCCACACACCCGTTCAAGACATCCCATTGACTTTCCCTTACCCACTGTGCCCATTCTTTTCCTTCCGCATTCCTCGTTTTGTCCTTAGATTTCCTTCGTAGTACTTTACCAGCTCTATCCACCGTGTTGAACTGCTCCTCTCCTATCCTCACATTCCAATCACCTCCTAGCAGAAAGTTTGTCGATGCCGTACCTTCTATATTACACCTTATGCTCTTTAATTCTTTCCAGCCCCTTATTGTTATATACCGTGGCTATCTGCCACCAGCCTCCCTTCAGCTCTACCTCCCTGAAAACTATACCCTCCGCCTCTTGTTGTAATCTCTCCGCTTCCCTGATACCACACTTGATCCCTGTTACTATCCCCCGCTTTGCCCTTCCGTAGCCACTCTCCCTCAGGGCCGGTTGCATCTTCCATTTGTACTCCTTTGGAAGTCTCTCTTTACAGTTCTCCAATTCTTTTTCTTGGACCCAGGACTCCACTAGTCCAATTATTTTGAATCCCTTCAAGGAGGCTATGAAAGAGCCGTCCTCCCTTTCCAGTTTTTTCCTAAGCCCAGCCACATTCCAAAATAATATCTTAACATTTTCCCTTACCGATCCGTCCTTGTGTTTCTGTCCCTTTCTTCTTTGGTCCCTTACTCGTTTTTTCCCATTCGGACCAAGGTACCCATTTCCCGTCTATTTCAACTCTTTTATGGCCTACTTTGACCCGATGACCCCTTTCCTTGAGCTCCTTTGCCTTCCTTAATAACTCCTTCTGGATTCACTGCTCCTTCGGGGTGAAATCGTCTTGTATAAAAATATTTGTTCCTTTTAGCTTGTGCTTATTTCTCATTATCTCCCTTTTTGCCTCCCAACATTCTAGCTTTAACAAAATTGGGCCTTTGTTCCCTCCTTTAGAGCCGAGCTGGTATGCATTCACGAAACCCTCGTTAATTCCTAACCTTTCCATAAACGTTTTATTTGACTCTTCTCGCCATGTTTCTCCTTCAATTCCGTAAATTACGATGTTATTTCTTATCTCCCTCCTTAATCTCCTCTCTTCAATATCCTTTAGGCTAATCAGTTCTTCCCTCAGCGCTTGTCGTTCCTCCTCCCACCTACTCTAGGTTCTTTCCTTCTCCTCCTTAACTGATTCCGCTGCATCCTCCAGCTTCGACATCCTATTCTTTATTTCCTTATTCTCATCCCTTATTGCCCTCAGCTCCTATAACAATTCTTTTCTCCAGTCCTTTTCTACTTCTTCTTCCTCCGTCTATCTCTTCGCCACTCTTTCCAGCTTTTCCTCCAGCCTTCTGTTTTCCCTTCTCATTTCCTCCAGCTTTCCGTCTACTGCTGTGAACTCCTTTTTAATTTCTTTTAATTCCTGTAGAATTCTATCCAGTTGCTCACTCTGCACTGTACTACTCTCACCTCTTCCTATATCTTTAAACTCATCTTTTTTCGACCTTTTAGCTATCTGAATTGGTGACCGATTTAGCTTTGCGCATCTTTCAAACGGACTCATCGACTCACTGTTCGCTCTCGGTCTGTTCTCGTATTCGTCCATTCTCAAGCTAGAACTATTCACATATGGTGGAGAACACGGCTACTAGTTCAGCTATTGCTCACTAGATGCGCTCTGTAGAGCTGAATAGGTGATTACCCTGACGCGCCGCAGCTACCAATAGTATCTTATCACCACGTGTCTTTTATCACAAACATACGCGACCTTTCACTTTCCTCACAACCAAAACAACTAAAAGAAAAACTAAACCTTTAAAAGGAAACCAATCAAAACAGCTCCCACTAACTAAAGTCACATACTCGCGCGATAAACCACACTATCTTTATTTTAACCGAAAAAACAGCTTATTAAAATCATCTAAAAATAATTTATCGAGCACTCTAACGCACGTCTTCACTCGCTCACTTTATAGATCTATTGTAATATGAACGGCTCTAGCATGCACCCTCAGGTGGGAATCAGGTTGCAAGTACATTCTTGATAAGATATTTAAGACAAAGACACAAAAAGCAAAATTATTTTGTATAATATTTTTTCAGTTATTTTTATTCAATACGATGTCTTCTTAGTTTGTACATATTTTTTTGTATGTACACTTTTACCTATATAGATACATATTTTATTCTTTCTGAAATCCAATTGTACATAAAATTTGTAAAATTGTTACTGTTTTGTTTTAATGCTGATAATTCAGTTTTTTGATAATCCGGCGGTTGTCTAGCCTCATATGCGTCGGATTATCAAGATTGTACTGTAATGACAAATTCAAATTATCAAAATGTTGGTATAACAATATGTGAAGAAAATAATGATGCAACAGAGCAGAAAATAATTCATTATAAATTTATTATTATAAATTTGTGAACGATTTTATTAAAAGATTATAATTTGAAAAATTGTCAAACAAATACGAAGTTATAAATCAATAATGGAAACCAAAAATTAAATTGAATTAAATTAAATGCAGCTATATTATTCGTAAATAAATTTAATATATGCAAATTACATAAAATTCTTAATATTATATTAAATTTAAAGGCATAGAATTACATTTTATTGAAGTCAAGTTTGGGAAAAATAAATTTTTTTTGCTAACAACTGAATTATATTTTTAAAATGAATTTGCATATTTTATTCAGTTAGTCATTTGGGGTATTATTAATAAAATTACAGTTTTAGTTATTAATGTTTTTGTATTATGGAACCATTTATTTTCATAACAAATGCAAGTAATTGGTAATAGATAGTAAAGAAACTATAACGTTTGAGAAAACTATTATAGTCATCGAGAATAATTATAATAGATTATGTGGAAAGCTTCAGCATGAACAGAAAAGTAGGAAACCTAAGCAAGTTAAATCTGATCAACATACTTTTGGTAATAGTAATTCATGACTCCTGGCTCGACATAGCGGAACTATCTGATACGTCATTGTCTGCGTTTTTTTTATTGGCATTGACAATTGGGCGTTTTGTAATACCATCATGCTTTTGGTCATACGGAACTAAGATATTTTTTAACCCTCGGTTCACAATATCTTCATACTTTTGGTCATAGGGAACAGAGTATTTTACAACTAAAGTTACATCAACTGAATCGGAATCTGAGTTACAATCATCAGCTTCAGCTTGCGGCAACTCGGCATTATCTACTGACACTCCATTAGCAACAATTATTGGAAGATGTTGAGTTAATATTCCAGCGGAAGCAGCGGCCAAAGCGCAGGTGAAGACGATCTAAATATGTTTATATAAATTCGTAATAAATTTATATATATATATATATATATATATATATATATATATACACATTTATACATATATATATATATATATATATATATATATATATATATATATATATAGATATTCAAGTTATTAATATTTCACTTACAAATAATTTCATTTTTGATTTCTTTTAGCTCCTTAGTTCCTACTGATTTAGTAGTTTGACGACGGCTTCAAACGAATTTGGTTTAATGGACTCCTTTTACTTTGAAAATACAAATAGTATTTAATACGTTTGGTAAAATATCGTTCGTTTATATACTGTGTTATATGCCCACATGTCAATAACATAAAATTGTTTCTATTGTCTTGATAACACAAATTACTTTTGTAAAAAATATCTTTTTTAGTTCCCAATATATCGTAAAAATTTTACATTTTTTTTCCAAGTATTTGAAAACAATTTTTTAATCTTTATCAACATTTGAATAACGCAGAAAATATGTAATTTTCGCATCTTAATATGATTTATGCAAATCTTTAACATCAGGCGTTTATAGTCCATTGATTATGTTATTCTTGTCGTAAATACAATAAATAGGTAATAAATATAAATCGTAATATAAGCATTTCGTTGTTTCGTAATTACATCTTATGTATTTTAATTTTCAGTGGAATAATTTATCACAATATAGCAACGATAATATGTTATCTCTCGGATGTTGGATAAACCACTACCTGGTAATAATGGTGTGAACATATTTTATAAAGTGAACTTTTATGAACGAACTGCGTTGACTAATTAAGTTGCGTAAGTTAGCGTCAAGAGTTTTCTATCACATTTTTAAAAAAATCGCCTAACATTCACACAAAAACATTAAATATTTTAACACGTGTCGCTTAAAAGACAACCTTTTTGTGTGGTCTACCAAACAAGGACAACGGAAAAATGAGGCGACTCAAAAAACCGCAAGGAAGCAAAGGACACCATATGTGAAAATTATTTATACTGTCATGTCCATGTAGAATTGTAACGTAATGATGCAGTAGCTAAAGTTAGCCGCGAACATAATCACTCTGGTGATAGTGCAAACATTGAAGTGAATAAAATTAGGAATCAAATTAAAAGTGATGCTATAAATACTAGTAACTCCACTAATTATATCATGTCAAATATTTAATTAATTTCCTGATATTTGTTAGTGTTTACTTCTGATTAGTAATTACAATTACTTCTGATTAGTAATTGTTATTCGAAATATTTAACATTTTTCAAAACAATCATCATAAATATATTCAAAATAATCAACATCAGAAATTAAACACCTGTGTTTTTCCTTCTAAAATTATATTTTTATAATAAACGTATACATTTCGTTACCAAGGTTAACAACATCAGTATAAGGGCCTCTCAGAACGAGGGTCAGAAGGGGCAGTTGCCACGGGCCAGATAATTTAAGGGGACTCATTTTCCAAGATTCCAAGTTGGCAAAATCAAAGAGCGCGCACTCCCGCGCTCGTACTCTAGGTTATTCTCTAATTATATGGGCCTCGTATTTTTTCTGAGAGGCTCTGATCAGTATAACTAATATTACAAATTGAAAACCAAGTTTATATATCTAATATAACGGCATAGATAAAGGTGGGGTACATCGACTGAAAAGAAAAAAAGTCGATCATCATCATCAGCTTTGGTCTTGGCCTCCTCTAGAATTTTTTTCTATTCCAATCTACTCCGGGCCTTAGCTTTCGATCCGGTCACCTTCATTGCTAATAGACCCTCGTGCACTTGATCCAAATATCTTGTTTTTGGCCTGCCCCGTGTCCTTTTCCCTACGGGTCTTTGTCGTGTCAGTTTTGCTGGCTCTGAATTATTCATTCGCTAGATATGTCCTATCCATCTTAATCTAACAATTTTTATAGTACGAACTACATCCGTGTGTTCGTAAAGGTGGTACAGCTCATGGTTTTATCGCCGTCTCCATTCTCCGTTTTCCTGTACGCCTTTATATATGTGTCTTAGAATCTTCCTTTCGAAACATCCCAAGATTCTTTCTTCCTCTTTGGTTAGGTTAGGTTAGGTCCAAATATCTTGTTTTTGGCCTGCCCCGTGTCCTTTTCCCTACGGGTCGTTGTCGTGTCAGTTTTGCTGGCTCTGAATTATTCATTCGCTCGATATGTCCTATCCCTCTTAATCTAACAATTTTTATAGTACGAAGTACATCTGTGTATTCGTAAAGGTGGTACAGCTCATGGTTGTATCTCCCTCTCCATTCTCCGTTTTACTGTACGAATTTATATATGTGTCTTAGAATCTTTCTTTCGAAACATCCCAAGATTCTTTCTTCCTCCTTGGTTAGGGTCCAGGTTTCGGCTGCGTATATCAGTACAGGTCTTATTAGGCTCCTATAGATTTGAGATTTGGTTCTTCTGGATATTGTCTCGGATTTTAGGTGTCGCATTAGGTCCATCATATGCTCTATATGCAAGGTATAATCTTCTTTAAAAAAAGTAAATTTAAATATAAAATTTTTATTTTATTTAAATTATAGATAAAAATCGATCACTCGATTAAAAAAAATTGTGGGATTTTTTGTAAATTTAAATTTCTTTTTTAAATGTGATTGAAAACCTTTATGCCAATTTTTCTGGCAAACCTTGTTGAACTGCGTCAAAACGGTTCCACATCTGAACGGGAAAACGAGGTGGCGACGATCTGGTCGACCAATCCACGTGTCTTCAAAATAATCAACTACTATTTGAGTTTCAGGTGGTAAAATATTTTGATCTCAAAGTAGCTCAAAATAAGCTATTACATGTTGTGTAGGCACAAAGGCCAAAGCCGGTAACTTTCGTATCCTCAATGAAAACTCAGGGTCAATATCATAATTTCGCTTTAAACAATTTGCTTGTAAATTTCGAAAAATACACTGGCAGAAGTAAAAAAACATCCTCGAGAAATTGCTCAAAACTCAACATTTATTGCATTTGCCATTGCAAGCTCAAAATCTATGTGTATACTGCGAGGGTTACAGGTTGGCTGCAGTTTTTAATAGCTCTTAAAGATTTATATAACATTGGTCAGGATTGTCGTCGGGAAAACCTTCGTTGCAAGTAAGTCGTTATCGCAGCAAGCGTGTTAAAAACTTTACGCACGTGGTGATAAGTTGTGTTTGCGTGGTTGCGGCGCGACAGGGTAAGCGCCCAGGCAACGTTTCAAAGCGCATCTGGTGAGGAATAGCGGAATTTGTAGCTAAGACCGGCTTCAACAGCGGAAGGTGTCTTCGCGGGAATGGACGAATGCGAGAGCAGACCGAGAGCGGGCAGTGAGTCGATGAACCCGTTTGAAAGATGTGCTAAACTAAACCGATCACCGATCCAGATGGCTAAGAGGTCGAGAAAAGAGGAGATGTCAGATAAAGGAAGAGGGGAGTGCAGTGCAGGTCAGAGTGATCATTTTGAGAGAATATTGCAGGAATTAATATAAATTAAAAAGGAGTTCACGACGGTAGACAGGAAGTTGGAGGAAATGAGACGGGAAAACAGAAGATTGGAGGAAAAATTGGAAAGGGTGGTGAAGAGACAAAAGGAGGAGGAAGAAGTAGAAAAGGACTGGAGAAAGGAATTGTTAGCAGAGTTGAGGTCAATAAGAGATGAGAATATGGAAATAAAGAATAAGTTATCGAAACTGGAGGAGGAAGCGGAGGCAGTCAAGGAGGAGAAGAGAAGAACCGAGAGTAAGTGGGAGGAGGAACGTCAGACAATGAGAGATGAGCTGGCTAAACTAAAAGATACGGAAGAGAGGAGACTAAGGAGGGAATTAAGAAATAACATTGTTATTTATGGAATTGAAGGAGAAGATTGATGGAGGAAAAGGCAAAGAACATATTTCGGGAAAAGCTAGGTTTAAACGAAGGTTTCGGGAGTGCATACAGGCTTGGCTCGAATAGGGATAATAGAGAAAGTAAAGGCCCGATTATGTTAAAATTAGAAAGTTGGGAGGTAAAAAAGGACATAATGAGAAACAAACGCAAGCTTAGAGGTACAAACGTATTCATTCAAGATGATTTCACCCCTAAGGAACAAGGAATCCAGAAAGAACTGTTAAGGAAGGCAAAAGTACTCAAGGAAAGGTGCCACCAGATTAAAGTAGGATACCAAAGAATGGAAATAGATGGGAATTGGGTACCATGGGACAAGGTAGCAAAAAACGAGTACACGACCAAAGAAAGATGGGACATTTACACAACGACGGAACGTTAAAGGAAAATGTAAAGCTAATGTTTTGGAATGTAGCACGGCTCAGGAAGAAATTGGATAAGGTGGACGGGTCTTTTATAGAATTCTTGAGGAAATTCGAAATAGTTGGGTTAGTGGAGACCTGGGTTCAAGAGAAGGAATGGGAAGCCTCCCAAGGAGTACAATTGGAGGATACAACCGGCACGGAGAGAGAGTGACTACGGAAGGGCAAAGGGGGGAATAATAACAGGGGTCAGAAGAGGCATCAAGGAATCGGAGAGAATTCTAGAAGAGGTGGAGGGTCTAGCTTTTAGGGAGGTAGAACTGGAGGGGGAGTGGTGGCAGATAGCAACCGTTTATAATATTAAGGGACTGGAAAAAATTAAAGAGGGTATAAAGAGGAATTTAGAAGATATGGTAACAACAAACTTGCTACTAGGAGGTTATTGGAATGTTAGGATAGGAGAAGAGCAGGTCAATACGGTGGATAAGACGGGTGATGTGATAAGAAGGAATTCTAAAGACAAAATTAAAAATGCAGAGGGAAATGTTTGGTTGGCGTGGGTGTTACAGAACCAATGGGATATTTTGAATGGGTATATTGAGGGCGACTGGGAGGGAGAATTTACGTTTGTGGGTGAAATGGGTACCTCAGCTATTGACCTAATAATTACAAATGATGCGGCAAGACGGCAAATAAAACTGATGGAAATCGGAATAAGAAGTGAGTCGGATCATATGCTGGTAGTGGTGTCGTTGAAGGAGCAAAGGAAGAAAGATGTTAAGGCGGATAAATGAGTGGCCAGATGGGATAAGGAGGCGACAGAAGAATTTAGAAGAGAAAATTAGAAGAGGTAGAGTGGAACGCCATAGAGGATATAGACATGATGGCAAAGAAAATGGAAACTGCACTTGTGAAAAAGAAAATCAAAGAAGCGTTTCCAGGCCGAGCAAGGTACGACCGGGAAGTTCGGAACGCAAAGCAAAGGTTTCGAGAAGCTATGAGAGAATGGAGAAAGGGAGAAGGGCTTAAAGTGCACGTGCTGGAAGCGAAAACAGAATTGCAAAAAATGGAGAAGAAGAAAAAGGAGCTTTGGGAGGAGAAGGAAAAGCAGCGGGTACGAGAAGTCAAGACGGAAGCTGAGCTGTGGAAATATGTGAGAGAGAGTAGGAAAAGGAAGGAAAGATTACCCAAGAGCATTGCGATAGAAGAATGGCAAAACCACTTCATGAGGATGCTAGGAGGGGTGGAGATGCGGTTAGAAAGAGATGATAGTTCAGGAGATCGACAGAGAAAGCAGGAAGAGCTCGCCGAGGATATCACCGTGACGGAGGTGGAGGATGATATTGATTCCATAAAGCCATGAAAAGCTTTGGGAAAGGTTTGGATGGGCTCGGAAATGAAGCGTGGAAAGAAGCACCTGGAATCTGTAAGGAGAAGTTTACGGAGGAATTGAGAAGGATAGGGAGAGGAGACAAAAGAATACCAGTCAGCTGGAAAGTGGGGATAATTCAACCGGTGTTTAAGAGTGGAACGAGGGACGCGCTAGAAAATTATAGAGGTATAACTTTGATGAACTCCTCATACAAAATATTTGCTAAAATCCTGGATTTTCGCTTGAGGAAGGAAATCAATGAAAGGAAGCTTTTGCCGGAAATACAAGGTTCAGAGAAGGAAGGAGCACGGTGGAACACCTGGTGACCTTGAGAGTCTTCATAGACCAAGGAATAAGAAATGGATGCCTGTTTGCTCTTTTCATTGATTTGAAATGAAAAAAAGTCGGCTAGTCGGTTAGTAGAGTCGGCTAGTGAGATGAAGGACGTGATTGAAATGCTCTGTAGGTATTTCGAAAAGAGGGATTTAAGGGTGAATGTTGGTAAAACAAAATTTATTCAGTTTAAAAGGGGTGGGCGATATAAGAAAGAAAGGTTTGAATGGCAGGGTACTGAAATAGAGGAAGTTAGTAAAGTATTTGGGGTATGTCTTTGGGACTGGATACAGTAATAAAGAACACATAGAGTATGTTACAAAGAAGGCATGGGTGGCGGCGGGTCGTATCTGGGAGGTTTGGAAAAGGAACTTTGAAGGAAACTTTAGAGCAGCAGAGACCATATGGAAGGCATGTGTGCGAAGCGTGTTACTGTATGGATGCGAGGTCTGGGGAACGAAAGAGGAGACAAGATCGAAAGGGTGCAGCTAAAGTTTTATAAGAAAGTGTTGAAACTTGATAGGTCGACGCCTGGTCACATTGTGCTTCAGGAAGTGAGTGCTTGTAAGGTGGCGGTAATGGCTGCGGAAAGAGTGATAAAGTTCGAGTATAGGGTGGATGGGTTAGGAGATGAAAGGATAATAAAGGAAATCTTTCGAGTAGTGAATAAAGAAGGGGTTAAGTGGTAGAAGAGAGAGCGGTTGGGGGTTGAATAAAAGGAAACTGTATGAGAGAGGCGGGTTATCATCCGAGAGGTTGGAAACGGAAAAAAGTGCGGGTACTCAGTGGAAACGGATGCTAAGAGATAGGTTATTAGAAGTGGACTTCCAAGAGCGCCAATCCAAAATAGAGGCTAGCAAATATCACGAAGGCTACAGTCAGATACAAGTCCACGGCCGTGTTCCTGGTTATTTGAGGACAAGTAAAGGGTCGGACGACCAGTCAGTGTTGGCGAGATTTAGGTGTGGCAATGAAGAGCGTGGAAGGAGACATTGGATGAAGGAGGAAAGTAGAAGGTGTTTGGTGTGCGGGTTGAAGGAAGACATGTGGAGTCATTGGTTGGAAGAATGCACGATGGCGGAGTGGAATGACCAGGAGAGAAGGCGAGGAAAGGATTGGAGGGAGTGTATGGACGAGAGCGGGAAGGGACTGTCGTTTTTACACAGAGTGAAAACATGGAAAGAGCGGATGCGACGGGGTAGTTTTTTGAGTGTTGCGGTTTAGTTTTTTGTTTGTTTTGTGAGCTTATGTCCGATGTACAGGTGTTGAAGTATAGGTTTATAGGGTGGTAAAATTTCTTTTTAATGGGGTTTTAGTTTCACAACTTTTTTATTATTTTTGTTATTATTTTTTATTGTTTTATTTTGTATGTATATTTTGTATGGAAATGTAAATTATTTTAATTATGCCAATAAAGGTTATTATTATTATTGGTCAGCTGTGTATTCTCGTAAGCCATATATTCTGTACAATCGTTCAAACAAGGGTGCTACAGTTTTAATAGCACCATCTGCTTACCAGTGTTGCGAATTTGCAAGTAATTTTAAATTGCGTCGTGTAAAATATGACAATCTTCTACTGGCCCAGAATCAAACGATAAAAAAATCTTCTCCATTCTCAGTAGACGTGTATATTTTCTTATAAATAATATATTTCTTTTATTATTTGGAAATGCTGGGCCTTAAATTCCCTTTATTCTAGGATTTCGTATTGTCATTTTCCTAGTATCTATAGAAGAGTGTTTACCTTTTACTGCTTGACTTATATTTATTTAAATATTTGACATGATATAATTAGTGGAGTTACTAGTATTTATAGCATCACTTTTAATTTGGTTCCCAATTTTATTCACTTCAATGTTTGCACTATCACAGGAGTGATTATGCCCGCGGCTTACTTTAGCTACTGCATCATTACGCTACAACTCTACATGGACATGACAGTATAAATAATTTTTACACATGGTGTTCTTTGCTTCCTTGCGGTTTTTTGGGTCACCTCATTTTTCCGCAGTCCTTGTTTGGTAGACCACACAAAAATGTTGTCTTTTAAGCCACTGCTTCCTTCTATATTTTTTTTAAATTGGGTTAAGTAAAAAAAAAATTTGCTTTGTGTATACACATATATTCTATAATTAAATATACTATTATTAGTAAATGAAGAAAATTAATTAATAATTATAAAATGAAAAATAGTATAATTAATTTTTATTGCATACAGGTTACTACGGGCGATCTCCGCCTATTCCTTATTACAAATAAATTAGTATTTGACAATATAGCTGAATTTTCATTAGCATCTTTAGTAATGTTTCTGGCGTTTTTAAGAAGTCCGTTTTTGTGCAAAGTGAAACCTAACCTAACCTAACCAATTAGCAAACAAAAAAAATTAAATAATAATTAGCTTTAATTACATTAATGTTAATAGATTAAATTTAATGTGATGGATGTGTTTGAATATTATTACAAAAAAAATTTAGATCTGGCATTATATAGGGTGATTATTTTACTATTTGGTTTTTCAGTGTGAATTTGTTCAGTGTAAAAAAAAGATTCGTGACATGTGACATTGTCAAAAATGCTCAGTAAGGTTTGCCATTGCACCATGAATAGACTAACAAACGAACAACGCTTGCAAATCATTGAATTTTATTATCAAAATTCGTTCTGTGTAAGAAATTTGTACAAATTTTGTACCAGTTTCACTTTATTGGACATTAATCCACCAACCCGTATGCAAAGAGTGCGTACCGAGGAAAATATTGCTGCTGTATCCACTGCTGTGTCCACTCGTCGCCGTTTTTAACAATGGGGCTTCTGTTATTCGACTACCTGGAAGATTTTTCGTAAGGACTTCGGTATGAAACCATACAAAATACAGCTACTCCAAGAACTAAAGTCGACCACAACGTCGTTTGTTTGGTGAACGGGCCTTAGGAAAGATGGATTAAGATCCATTTTTCTATCGAAAAATTATCTTCAGCGACGAAGCTCATTTTTTGCTCAATGGGTACGTCAACAAACAGAATTGCCGAATTTGGTGTGATAGCAGTTCAAGAGCTGCCAATGCACCCTGAAAGATGCACTGTTTGGTGCAGTTTGTGGACCGGCGGCATCATTGGAACGTACTTCTTCAAGATGTAAATCGCAACGTTACAGTAAATGGAGCAAGGTATCGCGCGATGATTACCGATTTTTTTGCCTAAAATGGAAGAATTGGACTTTTTTGATATGTGGTTTCATCAAGACGGTGCCACATGCCACACGGCACGCGATACCATGAACCTATTGAGAGGCGACTTTGGTGATCAATTAATCTCACGTTTTGAAGCAGTCCATTGGCTGGCAAGATCATGCGATTTGACCTCACTAGACTATTTTTTTGTGGTGATACGTGAAATCTCTCATGTACAAGGGCAAGCCAATCACAATTCCAGCCCTAGAAGACATCGTATTTATTTATATGTAAGAAAAGAATACATTGCCGGCTCTCCGCTCTCGCACTGAGCCGGTTATCTTAATCTAATTTATATCTAGAACAACATTACAAGACTGGAAGACAACGTTACAGTTGTCATTGGTGAAATACCGGCCGAAATGCTGGAAATAGTATGCCAAAATTGGAGCTCACGCATGGACCACCTATGGCGTAGCCGCGGGCAAAATTTTCATTAAATAATCTTTAAGAAGTAAATGGCAGGCATTTATTTATCGGCCAAAATAAATATTTCATTCACTTTGGCAAATGTTCTGTGTTTTTCAATTTTCAAAAGCCAAACGGTTAAAAATCACCCATTATTTAAAATTGTTATTCTAAGATTATTTTCTAATAATTCTGATGATCATAATGGATGGCATAATAACAGATGGCATAATCTATGCTTCTTCTTATTTAATAATATAGTTGAAAATGCCGATTCGCAGAGGTAAGTTGTTGCAAACGGAATCAGAATATTTAATGCCAAGTCAGTAAATTCGTTTTGCCGCTTTATCCAAAATTCTTCCTGTAATTTCCAGGGAAGATGATCAGCTTGTAAATTATTACTAAATGGTGTTATGATCCACTGTTCTCTAGTTTCATTTAAATTCGGAAATACTTTTCAAAGAAGTTAATTGATTCTGTTAAATGATTTACGATATTTCTTTTAAGTTCTGTGGACAACGACATGTTATTTTCTTCATGCAAAGAAATAAATATGCTTTTGCTTGCTTATCCAAAGCTCTTGGTCCTTACGGATTTTTTTTTACAGGCTAGAAAGGCTTTTTAATGTAGCTTATTGTTAAGAATCAGTAAATTAGTACTTTTCCCCTGAAGAGAAAGATTCAGTTAATTATCCTTTGCGAAAAAATCTAGTAAATAGGAAATTAGACACATCAACCTATCATAACAAGAAAGGGCAGCTAAATCTGGTTTCTTTCGTATCATATCATTCGTCGTAATTTCAATATTTTAACTTAGTTTATAATTTTAATTGAAGTTTGTATGTAGATATTTGACAGTTAAACTTATTTAACGAAGATATATTTATGTATTATATTCACTGCTCTACGAGGCCCCCTTGCGGGTGGGCCCCGGCCCCTTAGGGGATCGCGGCCCACCACTTTGGGAAGCACAGTTTCAAGCAACACGTGTTAAAATGTTTAATGTTTTTTTGCGAATGTTAGGCGATTTTTAAAAAATGTGATAGAAAACTCTTGACGCGTATTGACGTAATCTAATTATTCAACGCAGTTCTTATTCTTCTTCTTTCGAATAGGCCTACTTTGGACCACGCTTGTTCAACTGTTGGGCTTTGACCTTTGCCCAGTATTCTCGCATCTTCTGCCGGTGTAACTCCTTTCTCTCTTCTGTCCAGGGGGTACCTTTCCATCGAGGTTTTTCCTGAAATCCACGGAATTCTTTTAGGGTGCGTCTCACAGACTGTCTGTTTCTGAGATCTGTTATTCCCAGTTCTTTAATATCCTTCTCGGTCTCTGTCAACCAAGTGGTACGAAGCTCCTTGTTTTGCCAGAAGGTGAACAGACGGTTGGTTAGTCGGTTTGGAGGCAATCTTGCAATGTGGCCGTAGAAAGCTACCCTTCATATCCTTGCAAAGTCAGAGAGCATCTCAATATGTTCGTAGAGCTCAGAGTTTTGCCGTCTTCGGAATGCCCCACAATAGGCCTACTTTGGACCACGCTTGTTCAACTGTTGGGCTTTGACCTTTGCCCAGTATTCTCGCATCTTCTGCCGGTGTAACTCCTTTCTCTCTTCTGTCCAGGGGGTACCTTTCCATCGAGGTTTTTCCTGAAATCCACGGAATTCTTTTAGGGTGCGTCTCACAGACTGTCTGTTTCTGAGATCTGTTATTCCCAGTTCTTTAATATCCTTCTCGGTCTCTGTCAACCAAGTGGTACGAAGCTCCTTGTTTTGCCAGAAGGTGAACAGACGGTTGGTTAGTCGGTTTGGAGGCAATCTTGCAATGTGGCCGTAGAAAGCTAACCTTCATATCCTTGCAAAGTCAGAGAGCATCTCAATATGTTCGTAGAGCTCAGAGTTTTGCCCCATCTTCCTTTACCCGGCCTAGGATCTTCCTGAGGATTCTCCTCTCTCTGATTTCCAATTTCTCTATTAGACCCCTGCTGTTCAAGGAAAGACACTTCATTGCATATAGGGCTTCTGGTCGTAAGACTGATGTGTAGTGCTAAAGTTTCAGGTCGCGTGACAGGCATTTCTTATTGTTAGTGTTCTTAGTCAGTCGATAGGCTAATTGTATCTTGCTGACTCTCTTGGTTAATGATGCTCTTTGTGAAGTTGGGTTCAATCCATTCGCCGAGATACTTAAATTTGTCAGTCCTCTTGATGTTTCCCTGTTCAAGTAATATCTCTCTGTTTGCTTCGCTAATGTTGGTGAAGAATTCTGTTTTCTCCAGCGACACTTTAAGACCCACTTTGGCAGCCTGTTTTCTGAGACAGTTTACCTGCATTGTTGCCATCTCCAGAGAATCAGCAAACAGTGTCATGTCATCTGCAAAGGCCAGGCAATCTACAACCAGTTCATCGTTCTTTCGTCCCAGGTAGATACCACTATGAGAACCCAAATTGTTCCCTTCCTTGCGCTATTCTCTCACAACCTTTTCAAGGACACAATTGAAAAGAAGCGGGGAAAGTCCATCTCCTTGTCTCACTCCAGTTTTTATTTCGAAGCTTTCTGAAATCTCGCCTCTAAATTTAACCTTGGAATGGGTGTTGGTCAAAGTTTCTAGGATTAGTCTGCGGGTTTTGTTGTCTAGTGCTAGTTCCTGGAGTACTTTGTTAAGCGTTTCTCTATCGATGGAATCGTAGGCCTTCCTAAAATCAACAAAGGTGACGACCACCTTGCGGTTTCTCATTTTGGAGTATGCAAGTACAGTTTTAAGGTTGAGGATCTGTTCAACACAAGATCGGGTCATCCTTAAGCCCCCCACTATGAGAACCACTATGAGAACCCCCCACTGGTATTCTCCCAGTTGACTATCCAACTGATTTTCTGCCCTTGTTTGTAACGCCTTCGATAGTTTCCGGGACGAGAGAAATTCCACGGTAGTTGTTTAGATCCACAAAATCTCCCTTTTTGTGTAGCGGATGGATCAGAACAGATTTCCAATTGGGTGGTAATTTCTCTGTTTCCCAGATGTCCTGGATGATCTCGGTTAGGTTGCGCACGGCATTGTTTCTAGCACCTTTCCACAGTTCAGCAACGATAGAGTCCTCTTCAGCTGCCTTATTATTCTTAAGAAGTTGAATGATCTGACCAACTTCTTCCAATGAAGGGGGAAGCGAGTCCGGGTTTGGTGTGGTTTGTTTATAGTCGAAGTCTTCGCTGGGTGGGTCACAGTTGAGTAGATTTTTAAAGTACTGAGCCAATAGCTGGCAGTTGTCCTTGTCGTTATAAGCCAGTTTGCCTTGTGAGCCTCTGAAGTGGAGGTTTGGCGGAGAGCGTGTTTTCTGAGTACCTGCTGTCGTGCATACCTGCGTTAGAAGAAATCTCTGGAATTATTCTTAGCAAAGCTCTCTTAGATTTGGGTTAGTTGATTTTGTGTGAAGGTTCGTTTGGTTCCTCGAGTTATTAATTTTTAATGAATAATTTTCCAACGCAGTTCGTTTATAAAAGTTCACTTTATAAAAATATGTTCACACTATCAATACCAGGTAGTGGTTTATCCAACATCCCAGAGATAACTTGATATCCGAGAGATAACATCATATTAAGATGCAAAAATTACATATTTTCTGCGTTATTCAAATGTTGATGATTCAAATAAAGATTAAAAAATGGTTTTCAAATACTTGGAAAAAAATGTAAAATTTTTACGATATATTAGGAACTAAAAAAGATATTTTTTACAAAAGTAATTTGTGTTATCAAGACAATAGAAACAATTTTATGTTATTGATACGTGGGCATATAACACAGTATATAAATGAACGATATTTTACCAAACGTATTAAAGACTATTTGTATTTTCAAAGTCAAAGGATTCCTTTAAACTAAATTCGTTTGAAGCCGTCTTCAAACTACTAAATCAGTAGCAGTCTAGCAGTCATCGCAGTCTTAACAGTAACTAAGGAGGTTAAAAGAAATCAAAAATGAAATTATTTGTAAGTAAAATATTAATAACTTGAATATCTACGTATATATATATATATATATATATATATATATATATATATATATATATATATATATATATACACACATATATATATATATATATATATATATACACATATATATATATATATATACACACACATATTTATATATATATATATATATATATATATATATATATATATATATATATATATATATATTGATTTGGAATATATAAACATATTTAGATCGTTTTCACCTGCGCTTTGGCCGCTGCTTCCGCTGGAATACTAACACAACATCTTCCAATAATTGTTGCTAATGGAGTGTCAGTAGATAATGCCGAGTTGCAGCAAGCTGAAGCTGATGATTGCAACTCAGATTCCGACTTAGTTGATGTAACTTTAGTTCTAAAATACTCTGTTCCCAATGTCCAAAAGTATGAAGATATTGTGACCCGAGGGTTAAAAAATATCTTAGTTCCCTCTGACAAAAAGTATGATGGTATTACAAAACGCCCAATTCTCAATGCCGATGAAGAAAACGCACACCGTGACGCATCCGATAGTTCCGATAGTTCCGATAGTTCCGATAGTTCCGATATTTCCAGCCAGGAGTCATGAATTACTATTACCAACAGTATGATGATCAGATTTAACTTGCTTAGGTTTCCTACTTTTCTGGTTATTCTGAAGCTCTCCACATAATCTATTATAATTATTCTTGATGACTGTAACATTTTTCTCAAACGTTATAGTTTCTATATCTATTATATATTTTATATCTATTACCAATTACTTGTATTTGTTATGAAAATAAAAGGTTCAATAATAAAAAAAGATTAATAACTAAAACTGCAAATCTATTCATAATGCCCCAAATTACTAACTGAATAAAATATGCAAATTTATTTTGAAAATATAATTCAGTTGTTAGCAAAAAAGTGTTTTATTTTTCTAAACTTGATTTCAATAAAACGTAATTCAATGTCTTTTAAATTTAATAAAATATTCAGAATTTTATGTAATTTGCATATATTAAATTTATTGGTCCCCACATGATTTATGTTGCTACATGTGTAAATTTATTTATAACATTGTCGAATAATATTGCTGCATTTAATTTAATTTCATTTTTTGTTTCTATTATTGATTTATTACATCGTATTTGTTTGACAATCCTTCAAATTCATCATCTTTTAATAAAATCATTTACAAATTTATGATAATAAATTTATAATTAATTATTTTCTGTTCTGTTGCATCTTTATTTTCTTCACATATTGTTATACCAACATTTTGATAATTTGACTTTATAACTACTGTACAATCTTTATAACCCGACGCATATGAGCCTAGACAACCACGGGATTTTAAAAAAAATCCGACTTATGAGGATTAAAACAAAACAGTAACAAATTTACATATTTTAAGTACAATTGTATTTCAGAAAGAATAAAATATGTATCTATATAGGTAACAGTGTACATACAAAAAAATATGTAGTAACTAAGAACATGTAGTATTGAATGAAAATAACTGAAAAAATATTATACAAAATAATTTTGCTTTGTTTCTTTGTCTTAAATATTTCATCAAAAATGTACTGTTTCAACCTTTTACGCACTAGCACATCATCACTTGCGGTGCCGTTTTCTTCTGCCCATTTCGTACAAACATTGAGTGCGTAAAACGGTGACGTTTGTTACCGAGTTCATTTGCCGAGTTCAAATATCCAAATCATCGTTCGCTTCGTCGTCATCAGTGGAATAAATTAGGCTGAGGATTTCTTCGTCAGAAAAAAATTGAAAATTTTCCTCGCTTGTGCCTTGAAGCCAAGCTATGCCATCGTTTGTCAGCGTAACGTCCACTTCACATTTGTTGGATTTTTTTTTTAATTTCAAAGGCAATTGTAGAGTGGAGTTAGCTTGAGTTAAAAGCAGGGTATGTTAGCCAGACCCTTTTCCAAGAAAACTGGATGGTGTCGCTTTTGACTTTATATACCTGACGCGGGGCAGCGGAAAGGAAATACACGTGTTTCCCCAGAGCGCCGGTTTACTGAATGTGCCGGATTAACCAACCGCCTGATTATCAATACTGTACTGTATTGTAACTAGCTTTTTCAATGAAGCATGGAAAGAAGAAAAAATACCATTGGAATTGAGCTAGGGATAATACTACTATTCAACAAAAAAAGCTACACAAGAGAATGTAACGGCATTACTATGCAATGCATAATATCGAAAATATATGAAAGAATACTAAGAGGAAGGTTAAATAGGACGAAAGAAACTAAAAAAGAGGAAAGAAACTTAAATAAAATTAGAGGACTCACTGTGCGGTTCAAGGAAAGACAGAGTGGTGCAAGTACATATATTCTCCATACAACAATTGATAGACAAGCACCCCAATGATATGATATTCGTGGCCTTCATAATCTTAGAAAAAGCATGAGACAGCGTCTCAATAAAAAAAATGTGGAAGGTTCCAGAAAAATTGTTCAAAAATTGTTTGAAAGAAAAATGTACCTTTACACATAAGCTTTATTGCCATAATTAAAAAAAAAATACAAAACCATACAATATATTTAGAATAAGCAAACAAGAGTATGAAACTAAAACCCCATTGTTAGAATCTTAACTTGCTCGAATAGACTTTTGTAGGACTATTCCTTCGAACGTACAATTTTTAATTGTTAAACAAGAAGAAAAATATAACATTTAATACACAAAATAAGTAAATAACATTTTTTAAATAAAGTTTGACGGTGCTTGTTAGTTTCTATAATAATTTTCTATTGCATGGCAATCTGTTATTGCGTTTGCCTTGTCTTTACTTTAATTTATTTGCTTAAATTTTCAGAATAATGTTTCTAATACTAATAGAAGTAAAAAGAACATCAATATCTTTAATCCCCTATTATCGTAATTAGTGTGCGGTATTTACGTGCACGTTTTAGAAAATTTAAAAAAAAACACACAAAATGAATTTTACTTTCTAAGAATTTTTATTAAAAAAACCCACACTGTTAATTTTACTTCGTAGTTCCCCATTTGTTAAAATTAGTTTTTGAAGAAAAATCGTTGTGTTTCATACCATTCTCAATAACCAAACTATTTTAATGGTCTTACAATTTGTGAAATGTTCAAAGGCAGGGGTTTTTGAAACCCCTGCCTTTGAATTTTGAACAACCGGTTCGACATTGTCTTCATTTATTTTTGTACAGTATAATTCAGCTTCTGCTAATAGCAATTGTGGTTGCTATTTTTTAGCCCTTAAAATTGAATTAGGTAACTGAACATTTTTCAGTTGTATTTGTTAATTTTCTAACCATTTATTCACCTTGTAGCCATGGTAACATAATTTTATCTAATGACCAGGTAGAAAGATATAAAATCTCGAAGAGCTGCACAAATTTTTAATTGGTATGTGTCATTGTTCTCATTCTTATCATCATTATCCACACTATTAAGCCACACGATTATATTTGGACAAATTTCAGTAAATTTTGTGGCTACTCCAGATTTTCTTCCTAATATTGTAGATGCACCATCTGAACAGAATTCTATGAGATTTATTTGTAAATAACTTTTTTCAAATCCATTTTACGTACGGGCCTGACGTGTGTTGCGCACATGTTTGCGAGTGTGTGGCACATCGGCGCGATGTGCATATTTTGCATAACCATACTTTCAAAATGGCTTATTTTTTGGTTTTTGGGATAATTCAATAAGAGGCTCGCCGAGTTTCAAATATTTTAACAACCGGCTTGCACGAGCCGGACCGAGCTGGCTCCAGCCCACCCCTATTCAAAGGTAAATTAAAACTTATAGCTTTTGGTTACATGAAATAAAAACACTTTGGATCTTGTCTCTCGAAATTATTTTTAGAAAATAAATATATTCATTTCGTCTACTAAGTATATCATACTCAGGTCGTTGTTGAGGAAACATTCTTTATTTTTGTACATATAAATGACTTCTAACGTGTCAAGATTTTTTTAATTGCATTCTTTCAGCAGGATTATTTTATTTGGTTTATGACCTGTTTCCATATTTTTTAAAGCAAGTGCTGATCTGACAACTAATGATGTCTAACAATAGTACGGACAATCAGTTCAGTCACAATTCAGTCACTTTTGGCACATAAGCTCAAGATGCTCCAAGTGAGCCGTTATGCTGCGTCAAAGCAAGAGATTATGAAACGTTCAAGACCTATAGTGTCAGGGACTGAAGGCCTGCAGTCTTACAAACTAACTAAAAAGCGACTAAAAGCTGGATGTTAACTAACTATTGTTAGATTATCCCGGTACGTCCGATTAAATTGAAATGTGTGCCAAAGCTTCTATGCTTGATGATTCGGAGGTGTTTGTAGATACAGCGCTAGAGAAACCAAGCAAATGGTTTTTTCTCAGAATTTTGCAAACGTTACTTTTGCATTCAGCACTAATAGGATCAATGTTTATTGACACCTCGGAGCGTTGTGCATGCAAAGTATGCTTGATTCAAACATATTGTACCTAAAAACAATTTAGAAATTATCAAAATTAGGAGGCACATAATATGTGGAGCACGGGTTGTCACCTACTGCGAATCTACTGCTAATCATGTCGACCTACTGCTTATCATATAGATTTGCAGTAGGTGACAACCCGTGCTCCACATAGGATATGCCTTAAAATTTTGATAATTCTCAAATTGTTTTTGCCTTCAGCCCCTGACAATATAGGTGTTGATCGTTTCATAGTCTCTTGCTTTGACGCAGCGAAACGGCTCACATGGAGCATCTAGAGCTCATGTTCCAAAAGTGACTGAAGATTGTCGGTACTATTGTTAGACATCATTAGATCGTGCTCTTTATCTTTTAGATATTAAATGTGCACTGTCACACAAAATCGTAAATTCTCTTTCAATATATTGATATATTGATATATATATATATATATATATATATATATATATATATATATATATATATATATATATATATATATATATATATATATATATATAAATTAGAAGAGGGGATGTTTCAGATAAATATTATTTTTTATGAAATAATATATACCCGATTATAAGCATCTATGGGTTTTTTTCCCATGTAGCATCGGAACAAACGGAAACCGACAATGGCCAGCCGTGGCACAGTGTTAGACAGGACGAAATGCCTGTACCCACACCTACAATAGAGGAAGTCAGATTGGCAATCAAAATCTTGAAGAATAATAAGGCCCCAGGAAGCGATAACATTTCAGCAGAGATGATTAAGGGTGGGGGTGAACATTTGACACGTCTTGTCCATCAGCTAATCGTCGAAGTATGGGAAAAATAAGTGATGCCGGAGGAGTGGAACTTGGCCATTATTTTCCCGATTCATAAGAATAAGGACAAAACAAAATGTGAAAACTACCGTGGCATAGCTTTACTCAGTGTTGTCTACAAAGTCTTAGCCAAAGTCATTGCTATGAGACTCACTCCTTTTGCAGAAGAGATTCTAGGAGATTATCAGTGTGGTTTTCGACAGGGTAGTTCAACGACCGACCATATCTTCACGATAAGGCAAATAATGGAGAAATGCTACGAGTATAATGTGGATATACATCAGCTCTTTGTGGACTTCAGACAGGCTTATGATAGCGTGAAAAGAAAACAGCTGTATCAGACTCTGATGGATATGGAGTGTCCATATAAGCTAATACGTCTGATACAAATGACCCTCAACAGAACGAAATGCCAAGTTAA
The DNA here is from genome assembly GCA_944588485.1 of Phosphuga atrata. NCBI lineage: Eukaryota > Metazoa > Arthropoda > Insecta > Coleoptera > Silphidae > Phosphuga > Phosphuga atrata. The sequence continues at coordinate 33,885,646 of OX155898.1, forward strand.
AGTAGAAGGAAAACTTACGAAGGAATTTGAAGTCAACCAAGGGTTAAGACAGGGCGATGTATTATCCACACTACTTTTCAACATAGTACTGGAGAGAGTGATGAGAAAAGTGGAGACCAACAACCCAGGTGGTACTCTGTTTAACCGCATAAACCAGAATTTGGCGTATGCGGATGATGTGTGTATGCTGTCTCGAAGATTTAAAGAGCTGGAAGATGGGTTATGTAGGTTAGAAAAGGAGGCAGAAGAATTGGGGCTTCGAGTGAACGGCGCCAAAACACAGTATATCTTCTCTTCCAGGAGAAACACAGCGGTGAAAGACAAACTCATAAAGTTGAATGGAGTCAACTATGAGAGTTTTGAGAAGTACTTGGGAGTGTTGGTAACTAATGATAACAGCATAAGTGAAGAAATAAAAGCAAGGATTGCAGCGGGAAACAGAGCATACTAGGCCCTGATTAAGATTCTCAAGTCACGTAGCCTGAGCAGAAAATCGAAGATAACTGTCTATCGAACGGTTATAAGGCCGGTGGTAATGTATGGCTCAGAAACATGGACAATGAGGGTGGCAGAAGAGGAATGTCTGAGAAGATGGGAAAGGAAAATATTAAGAAAGATTTTTGGGGCAGTGAATGACGCAGGACAATGGAGAATACGGAAAAATAGGGAATTGGAGGAACTATACGGTCATGCTGACATAGTTTTGGAAATAAAGAGTAATAGACTAAAATGGTTGGGCCATGTAGAGCGAATGCCAGATGACAGGTCTGTCAAGAAGGTACACAGAGGAAACCCAGGTGGCAGAAGGTGCAAAGGGATACCACGGAAACGATGGCTGGATGATGTAGAGGAGGACTTACGAAAGATGGGAGTCAGAAGATGGAGGAAACGAGCTGAAGATCGCCAGGATTGGGCTACGATCGTCAGAGAGGCCAAGGCCCTTCATGGGCTGTAGCGCCGAGGAGTAAGTAAGTAAGTAAGTATGGGTTTTTTCCTAAAGCAGTTAAAAAAACTTTATCAGAAAGAACCAATTTAGAGGGTTTTGCGTGTTTACGAAGGTATTAAGGGTAACAGGGGATTAAAGAACATACCCAGTTCGTTGTTGAGGGGGCATTCCTTATTTTTGTACATATAAATGGCTTCTAACCTGTCAAGATTTTTTTGAATTGCATTCTTTCAGCAGTGTTATTTCATTTCGTTTATTACCTATTACTATATTGTGTAATGCAAGTGCTGATCCGTTTGAGTCACGACATTTAACTAGGTATTGATGTTCTTTAAACCTAGTTCCAAAATTACGTTGTGTTTGCCAGATGTAAATTTTGTTACATGTGCTACAAGATTTTATAAATCAGACCTCTGTAATTTTTCTCGTTTGTCGATAGGACTGCTTCAAATGCTTTTTATTTTAAGCGGGTTACTAAAACTGCGGTAAAGCATGTAAAGTACTGGAGTAAGCCATGCGGCTTTCACTCTCTGATTCATAGACTCTCAATCTTACCATTATCCCCCAACAGATTCAATGCGGAATTTCAAAAAATTATAGATATCGCAACATAATTGTTACGACAAAATTTAATCAACCTAAATTCAAAGGATTCCACAATATTGTTCTTAATCAATAGAAAATATCCAAAAAATTCATTACACTCACCTTCCACCACCCAAAACTTATAAATTAAAACAATTATTTATTAAATTTGACTTTACCCCAGTTTTAACAACTTAAAATAAAAAGCATTATTGGTTGTCCTGTCGACAAACGAGAAAAAATACAGAAATCTGGGATTTATAAAATATTTTGTAACACATGTAACAAAATATACATCGGGCAAGCACAGCGTAATATATTGGAACTAGGTTTAAAGAACATTAATACTTAGTTAAATGTCGTAACCCACACAGATCAGCACTTGCATCATACAATATAGAAACAGGTCATAAACCAAATCAAATAACCCTGCTGAAAGAATGCAACTTAAAAAATCTTGACACGTTAGAAGCCATTTATATGTACAAAAATAAAGAATGTATTCTCAACAACCACCTGAGTATGTTATACTTAGTAGGCGAAATGAATATATTTATTTTCTAAAAATAATTTCGAAGACAATATATAAAGTGTTTTTATTTCATATAACCATCAGCTATCAGTTTTAATTTAGCTTTTGAACATTTCACAAAATGTAAGACCTGTTGTGAGGCTGCCACCAATGTTGTGGGGCTGCCACCGATGTTGTGGGGCTGCCACCAATGTTGTGAAGGGGGTTATGGTGTGAACCACCGCCGACTTCAATGTTGAGAGGGAAGGACTGCTGCCCAACAATTCTTCGGACTCCGAGATATATCTAAATATCTCGGGTTCTTCTAATGTAATGTTCACCGGGATTCGCAAGGCACGTAGTTTGTCGAATAATAGTCGAGTTGGTTTTAATAATTTAATTAAACAATAATACAACGAAATAACTTAAGACTTAAGAACTTATAGCTTACCACTCTACTCTCTTTTCTCTTACTTCTTACTAACAACTGGGGAATGGTATTTATACCATTCCTAGTATAATATGTATGTAAGAGGGGTTAAATCATCCCTCTAATTCAAATAAGGGGGCGATTGAATTTTCTTGTCTCCTCCCATGAACAATTGAGGCTTAAGTTCTCTAAATACCTGAAAATGCCTGGTCCTCTGGTTAATCTTTATAAGGTTTTTATAGACCTTCGCACGTTTTCTAATATGTTTGGGTTAGGTAGATTTTAGCGTGGTAATAAAAACCCTTAGTTTCTGGTCAAACTATAAAACTATAAAACAATTGCATTTATCCAAATCGTGGGAGAAAGGGCACGTTTTGGAATGTGCGCTAATGGCACAGATGTCTAGTGCTGGTTTTTATTACAACAGACCATTAAAATAGTTTGGTTACTGAGAATGGTATGAAACACAACGATTTTTCTTCAATAACTAATTTTAACAAATGGGGAACTATGAAGTAAAATTAACAATGTGGATTCTTTTAATATAATTTCTTAGGAAGTCAAATTTTTCATGTGGATTTTTTTAATTTTCAAAAACTTATTCGGTACATCTAAATACCGCACACTAATTACGATAACAGGGGATTAAAGATATTGATGTTCTTTTTACTTCTATTAGTACTAAAAACATAATTCTGTAATTTAAGCAAAGAACTTAAAATAGAGGACAAGGCAAAAGCAATAACAGATTGCCATGCAATAGAAAATTATTATACGAGCTAACAAGTCCCGTCAAACTTTATTAAAAAAATGTTATTTATATATTTTATGTATTAAATGTTACATTTTTCTTCTTGTTTAACAATTAAAATTGAACGTTCGCAGGAATAGTCCTACAAAAGTCGAGTGGAGCAAGTTAACATTCGAACAATGGGCTTGAATAATGCTTATTCGGAATGATATTGAAAACTATTTTATTTACTCCTCAGGGAAACAGTATTATTGGAACGGTAACTTCGTAGGGAGGAGGTTCTTTGTGTTAAAAACAAAATTATATAAAACACACAAAACTGGCCTCTTACAACAAAAATACTATTTGCAACCTATTCTCGAAACTAAAAGATTGTACACCCACTTTGGATAGCAGTAACCTAATATACAAAATAAATTTCTCAAACTGTCCTTCTTCGTATGGCCGCCAAACAATACAAATACTATCAGCCCGCATTGCCCAACACAGATTAGATTGCAGCCCATTTAATAAATCCCAAAAGCCTAAGACAGCATTGGCCAACCATGCCATAACTACTGGCCAAAAATTTGATTTGCAAAATACAAAAATTTTACATTTTGAATAAAATTTAAAAAAACGACTATTTTCGGAAATGTGGTTCATAAAAAGGACCAACAATTGTATAAACGATAAGATGGACACAGCGGGCCTCAGCAGCATATACACTAATCTGATTAATCCAACTCATATTGATTAGATGTTGGTAATTTGTAATATTGATGAGTTATATTAATTGTGTGTGGTGTGTGTTGTCACAAAAGGAATGTGAATGTGCAGCCTATATACAATAAAGTTTCGTAAATTATGTTAAAATATTAGACGGAATTTTGGTTGCTTACATTTAATGATGACTACCACATTTATAAGAAACATGGTTCTAAGTTTTAACTTTTTAATTTGTAATTTTTAATTGTTAATGTTATTATTAATTTGTAGTGTTAGACGATAGGTAAGAGTAATCGATTATTTAAGAATTGATAAAATAAGCAAGTATTCCCATGTAGGAAAGTACGGCGGGCCCAGGCTTGGCCCACGCTTGGTCCAACTATGCAGAACTCTGGGCCAGACTTGTAAGCCAGACTTGGCCCAGTCTTGGTTAAAGTCTGGAATGATAATGCTGGCCCATGACTGGTTACCACGACTGGCCCACGCCTGGTTGCCAGGACTGGGCCATAGTTAAATTTCAAGTCTGGCCCATGCCTGGTTGCCAGGACTGGGCCATAGTTAAGTTTCAAGTCTGGCCCACGCCTGGTTGCCAGGACTGGGCCTTAGTTAAGTTTCAAGTCTGGCCCATGCCTGGTTGCCAGGACTGGGCCATAGTTAAGTTTTAGGTCTGGCCCATGCCTGGTTGCCAGAACTGGGCCATAGTTGTTTCAAGTCTGGCCCATGTCTGGTTGTCAGGGCTGAGCCATAGTTGAGTTTCAAATCTGGGCCATATTTACAAGACTGCTCACGCTTACTTTTTAAAATTGGCCCAAGCAAAATTACCAAAACTGACCCAAGTTTACTTTATAGGATTAACTCAAACTTATAATATCAATAATAAATTCAATGATAATTTCTATCATTAATGACGTGGAAGACTCCATGGGGATTTCATAGTTGACAAACTATAGTAAAAGGTTATACTTTGATTTACAAAAATTTAGTCATTTGATAAGACATTTCAAAATACAAGTAGATTTATTTTTTGATGTTTTCAAAGCTGTCATTTTTCAACACATTCATACAATTATGAGAAATAATAAATATAATAATATATAATAATAAAATAATAATAAAATCAATTATTTATATCACGGTTAGCTCGTCCGCCATCCCTATCTTTTGCTCCCGACAAAAACCGACTTACTAGGGATAGTATTGATATTTTATCCTTACGATCGTGATATTTAGCCTTCAAAAATTCTGAAAATAACCAGTCATTAAATTATGATTATTACTATACTATTAAAAATTTAATCGAGCATTAACTTACTCTCCATTTCCTTAAATGTCTCAGTTTGTTTAAAACTTTTTTTTCCAATGCCTTTTACTTTTTTACCACAACCACTGTATACTAATTGGATATCTTTTTTTATTAATTTCTTCATGATTGATTGAACATCGTTGTCGCAATCGTTGGATCCGGCCGTAACCATTTTAAAAATATCAATCTGTAAAAAACAATTAAATAGTACATTTATTTTTTATATTTTACATAAATTTTTGTATATATGTATTATTTTTACCAGCAGACGTCTAATATTTAAGCAATACTAGAGCCAAGAATCCCAATAAATACAATATAAATAATTTGTACATACCAAAGCAGTTGTTTTTAACTCATTATTTTTGAGCGATTCATCAAACTTTATAAATTCGTCATCTTCTTGAAAAGGCAATTCTTCGCCGATATTTTTCCATGCTTGTTCTTTTCCTGGTGGATCGGCGGAGTATTGGACGACTTTCAACACTTGTTGGATTTTATCGGTGACGTTCGCATTGACACTTTGCCTCATGCTTGCGAATTCACGTTTCATTAAGCCTTCTAGGTATAATCCTAGTGATTGATAATCGACTACGTCTAGAAACAGTATAAAATTTTACCAGGATTATATTTTTAGTTTAAAAGAATTAAGAATAAAAATTTAAGATAAAACCTCAAATTAACTTCTAATAACTACAAGATTAATTTTTGATTTTTATAATTTTTTTGTACTAAAATATTTTTCTTCAAGCTAGTTTCTCAATAAAATTGATTTTTTTTGAAAAAATAAATACCAGTTATTTTAACTCGCGACAATTCCGGTATCACCTCTTGTTTGCTATTAATTTTCACATCATCATTTATTAGCGGCTGTTGTGACTTAGCTAATATGTTAGCTACACTTGAGGAATCCATTATTGCAAGTTGCTTTTCATCTCGCGTTGGCACCTCACTTTCAGAACTTTCAACTGCGCGTTTTCTATATGATTTCTCAAGTCTCCGGAGTCCTTGTTCATGATCCTATAAAATCAGAATAAAGTCAATTCAATAGCACGATTACTTACAAATTTATTAATTTAATTAATATTTTCATATACTTACTTGCTTTAGAGATGACTTTAATGGGATATAATTCCCAGTCGGAACCTGGTGCATACTTTAGTTGAACCAATTTCTGAACTTTATGCTCATCTTTTTTTGACGGCCAAAAACAAAACATTTAATCATCTTTTAACCACGAAATTGGTACTAACTCTACCATCTTTTTGCCACTTATCACTTCATCAAACTCTACCACAGCAAACAGTTTGGCAACGTCTGACATTTTTATTAATTAATTTAAAACTTCTTTAAACCCCAACTTTACGAGAATACACAATAACTACTATGATATAGATCGAAGAACACTAAGGACGCAATGAAATGAACTATTCAGATGCGACTGCGACGTTCGGCTAATAATTTCGTATATATACCATAATATACATTAATACATATTCATGTTTATATATTTTTGTTTGAGGATGCTGTTGTGGTATCCTATCGATAACATAAACAATAATTCTTTAAACCAAATATTACATTTACACTTTCTTGAAAAACGCATTTATGATTTCCAATCATAAATAAATATCCCAAATAATATAATAAACATCCGGCGTTTATGGTGAAATACGTGCTTCGAATCCGAAGCAACGCGTTGAATACACGGTTATTTGCACAGTTGTGTGAAGAAAATGACGAACACTTTCAAAATTTAATATGGTAAATTTGCAGTTACAAGGCGACAGTCTAAATTTGATTAAAACAAAGTCCATCTTATCAGCGTTCATCTTTTGCAACCTTAGTTTAATAAAATTTCGGAAAGACAATACATTAAAATTTGATGTAAAAGTCAATAATAAAATATATTTACTAAACTATTGATTTGTCTAAATGGATTTACAAATGGTATTACTTTTACAGCTGTTGTTAAAATTGTTAGTTTTAATAATATTATCATTTTCATAAACCACTAAATCACTTGGTTCTGAAACAGATTCACTAGAATTGTCACCAACATGGTTGTCACTATGAGTTAAATTACTTACACTTACACTGGTTTTATTTTCATCTACATTATTTGTTTCACTAACATTATTTTTCTTACGCAACGCTCGTCATCTTTTAACTCTCCGATATGAATCAGACATGGTTTTTATTTTAAATCAAAATATTACTTTATTTAATGAAGTCACAAAGAACTAGTGCTGATACTGTAACAACTATGTCGACGTAAATAAGTCGTATGGTATACGTTGCGTCTCAACATCGTGTACATGCTAACATCGGGGAAGTTCGGATACTTTCGGACGTTAGTTTGTTGCTAGGCTAGGTTGTCTAGTCTTGGCCCAAGGCTGGGCTCCCTTGCGTTGGCCATTCTATGGCAAACCAATGTTGGCCCAGGCTTGGGTAACCATTGGATCGGCCAAGACTTGGTTGTCCAGTCTTGGCCTAAGGCTGGGCTCCCTTGCGTTGGCCATTCTATGGCAAACCAATGTTGGCCCAGGCTAGGGCAATCGTTGGGTCGGCCAAGGCTAATTAGCCCGTCTTGGCTCAAGCATGGGCCAATATCGGGCCGACAAAGCTGGGCTCCCCAGTACTGGACCAGGCTAGGCCCCGTCATTCAACTCTGGCGGTTCCTACATGGGTATGCCAATAAAGGTTATTTGTAAAAGTACATTTTTCTTTCGAACGATTTTTAAACAATTGTCTTTGAACCTTCCACATTATTTTCATTGAGACGCTGTTTAATGCTTTTTCTAAGTTTATGAAGACCACGAATATCTTATCATTGGGATATTTCTCTATCAATTGTTTTATGGAGAATATATGTACTTGCACACCCCTCTGTCTTTCCTTGAACCGCACCGTGAGTCGTCTAATGTTGTTTCAGTTTCTTTCATTAACCTTCCTCTTAGTATTCTTGCGTATATTTTCGATATTATGCGTTGCATAATATTGCCTCTATAGTTGGCACATTCTCTTCTGTATTTTTTTTTGTGTGGAATAGTAGTATTACCCATAGCTCCCAATTCCTAGTTACAATACAGTACAAACTTGAAGTACAAATCCGGAGGTTGGTTAATCCGTCACAGTATCTGGTCATTAATCCGGCGCTCTGGGGAAACACGTGTCTTTTCTTTCCGCTGCCCCGCGCCATGTATATACCTCACGCACAACTGAAAGTCAAAAGCGACACTATCCAGTATTCTTGGAAAGGGGTCTGGCTAAGGACAATGTCTCACCGGGACACCATGGCGGCGCAACCAGTCGCCGCCACCAACAAAATGTATACAACTCTATAGAGAGTACCTCACTTGGCGTCCGCTTGGTTGCGCCACCAATTTGGCGGCGCGACCAGGACGAACGTGTGCATAGAATGTTACTGGCCGCGCAACCACTCAGGTCGCGACACCATTAAATAATATATGCCGCTAACAGCGTCTCACTCACTCGGCCGCCTGTCGTAGTTGCAGTATGATGGATAATTTCGACACAGAAAAGTTTATTGTCGAAATTCAAAGTAGACCACCTATTTGGGATTGTTCCTCGCCGGATTATTCTAATAGAGACCTGAAAAAGAAATCTTTGGAAGAAGTTGTAGATTTATTTGGAGGACAGGAGCAAAACGTTGAGAAAAAAAGGACTTGAAACAAGGACTTTGTAATTGAACTAAATTATATTTTTATTAATGAATTACTCCTATGTAATATTAATAAATACAATGATTTTGCCATGGAAGTGGATTTTCGTTTACAAAATAATGTGTAAATTTATCTCGAGTTCTAGTAGCAGCACGCCCTCCTCTAGTAAAATTTTGCTGTGTTGTAGTTTCAAAACCCGTTACTGTCAGAGTATCATCATATGAATATCCATCTCTAGCACGTACAAAATTGTGTAACACATAACACACTCTTACGATTGATTTTGCTAATTCTGTATGGACATTCAATGGTCTGTAAAAAAATCTCCATTTGTTTGTTAAGATGCCAAAAGTGCAATCGATATAACGGCGAGCCCTCGATAGTCTGTAGTTAAAAATATTTTTTTCGATACTGAGGTTATTTCCTCCATATGGACGCATGACATTTGTTCTCAGCCCGAATGCTTCATCGCCTACTGATACGTAAGGGAAAAGCGTTGGATTATTTTCCGAAATTTCGATGGACTTTGGAATATTTAATGTATTGCTTATGAGCTTCTTAAACAAATCAGTTTCTTGGAAAATTGCTGAATCGTTACTTTTCCCATAGGCACCGACGTCTATATAAATGAAATTATAATTAGCGTCACAAACAGCAATAAGCGCTATTGGAAAAAAGTGTTTATAGTTATAATATAATATGCTAATATGCTTCCCATCGTTACTAGCGATGCAGTGTGGAAAGTTCGCATGCTTTTCAAAACCATCTGCTATTTTCATCCAGTCACTTGAAGTAGTTGGAAGTAATAAACAAGTTTGCAACTTATCCCTAATCACGCCACACACTTCTCTAATTATTGTGCTAAATGTTGTTTGTCCTAGACAAAATATGTAATGCAATTCCCTCATAGTACATCCACTTGCGAGATACCTGTAAATATCCTAAAATATCCTAAATAAACCTAAAATAAAACCCCTAAAATATCATCATTAAGCATCATATTAAGTATCATTTGATTTTCAAAGTTGGTGTATAAGAAAAGGTGGAAAAGTATCAGATCATGTTACGCGCGCGAAGTCAAACATCAAAAAAATTTAAAGTCTGGTTCTGGAGCCACTAACCGCAAAAGTGAATACATATATTTTAAGCAGTTGCAGTTTCTGCAAAAAGTAGTAGCGGTCAGAGAAGAAGAAGGTGAAGAAGAAGAAGACAATTCTGAGAATATTGAAATAGACGAGCGACCGAAACAAAAAAACAAACGTAAACGACAATTGACTGTCGACGATGATCCTTTTATTCGAGCCTTAAATTAATCAATCGAGCAGAGACGACGTGAATCAGCAGAGCAGAGACTACGCGAGACAGCAGTCGTTGACGAAGACCGCCTATTTTTGCTTTCATTGTTGAACACATTAAAAAATCTACCTCCTCGCATTAAAATGACTACAAAAATAAAGATGCTAACTTTGTTGAACGACGCGTCAGGTTATTCTGGTAACAGGACGCTTGATGCTAATAGTTCATTCCGGCATACTTCAGAAGTTAATCAAGAAAACTATCATCCTGGTTATTCGACGCAACGTCAGGTGGTTGCTACTCAATATCCTGGAACGAGTTATAAGACAAACACGAATAATCAGAATGCAACTATTACAAATACTCCTAAATCCAATATTAGTTCTAGTAGTTCTATGAATACCATGATGTGTACAGGTTCTCCAAGTGATACATATGATTCACTTGAGTCGGAAACATACATGGATATGTTTAACACTAGCAACTAACTTAAAAAAAAACTTTATAAAAAATAATGGTTGGTTTTAACTTACCTTAACGTTACAAACAACTTCTTTGGGACAGATAGACTTTCTTAACATTGTATATTGTTTTAATAAATCATTATAACAGAGAGTCAGCAACTCGTCAAAGGAACGCGTCGACTTTCTAACATTAATTCAACATTCTAACGTTAAATAATGTATCTGGAAATCTTCTTAGATCTTCGAACATATTTACATCCTTTCTTAGGGCTATCGGCGAAGTAAGGATGAACCCACCACTGTTTATTTTTTTTATTTAACTTTCTTTTATTTAACTTTTTCTACGTACATATAGCATTAGTGCTATCTCATCTACGTCCATTTTAATGCTGCAGCCGCGATAATGCCGCAGTGGCGATTCTGGTGTCTCTTCTGGTGTCTCGTCTTGGTAGCTCAAGACATCATGGTTGCGCGACTGGTTGCGCCGCCATGGTGTCCCGGTGAGACATTGCCCTAACATACCCTGCTTTTAACTGCTGACGATTCTGATCAAGCTAACACCACTCTACAATTTAAAAATAAAACCGGAAATTGAAAATAAAATCCAACAAATGTGAAGTGGATGACATAGCTTGGCTTCAAGGCACAAGATAGGAAAATTTTAATTTCTTTTCTGACGATTCTTCGTCGGACTTCTATCCTCAGCCTAATTTATTCCACGGATGACGACGAAGCGAACGATGAGTTGAATATTTGAACTCGGCAAACTGTAGCAAACTTTACCGTTTTACGCACCCAAGGTTTGTTTTAAATGGGCAGAAGAAATCGGCATCGCAAGTGATGATGTGTTAATGCATGAAAGGTTGCAAGATTGCATATTTGATAAAATATTTAAAACAAAGAAACAAAAAGCAAAGTTATTTTGTATAATATTTTCTCAGTTATTTCTCTGTTCTTAGTTTGTACTTATTTTTTTGTGTGTACACTTATGTGTATGTACATTTTTCCCTATATAGATACATATTTTTTTCTTTCTGAAATACAATTGTATTTTCAGGCTCCCTGCAGCCTACATTACCGACCGGTCACACTTCATATAGTTTAAAGCTTATTTTAATATTAAGGAATTTAGCTCGTAAATACAAGACTCCTTAATCGGGTTGGGAAAACTTTTACGCGAAGAAAAGGAGGGAGGGGTGTAATCATCTCGAACGAGACACTCATATAATTACAATCGAACTTCACTTAAGGTAAATTTGTTTGATTTTAAATTATATTTCGAGTCTCGTTCTTCGAGATAGCATTGTAGATGTTTAGAGCAAATTGTCTATATAATTCAAATATAATAGTTATTAACATTTAAATGTGTTTATTACAACGAGCTTAATTCAAACTATTTTTATCCAATACCAATACATTTTTTCTTTTACTTTTCTGGTTCTATTGCTCGTTTGTACCGATTTGCAGAAATTTTGCGCGCTTAATTAATGATAAATTATAATATAATATATAGATAAATTATATAGATAATATTATATAGATAAATTATAATAAATGATAATTAAAGATAATAATGCGCGCAAAAAATTTGAATTTTGCGACCAACCTGCTGTGCTTTTAATTATGCTTACATCTAGGACTTTTAGTTCCGCAGCCGATGTCGCTGCATGACTAGTGCTGTGTATTAGAGAGAAAGACCAGCTTCTACTAAATAGCCTTTTATCCAACTGCTTGGATATAGATTGTGAAGTCGCTCTACGATATAACTTTTTTAAAAGTTATCGGTAAATAGTCAACATCTCATCTTAAACAATCGGGTCTTTGAAAATAGCCCAATCAGACTCTAGCAACGGTAGGATAAAAGATGGTTGCGGAGTTCTGCCCCTCGAGGTCTTATTCAGTTATTTTTATGGTAATACTATTTGTTGAAGATTAATGAAAATAGTTCTAATAAACGCCCTAATTTTAACGTGCGCGACTTCAGATCTAAAACTTCAAGTGGTTGAAGTGACCATGCCCCGTTTAACAGTGAAATTGAACTGTATTTGGGCATTGTCAGTCTCTTTTTAAAGACACCTCTGAAAAAATGGCTGATTGAAGGGTCATTACCAAAATCAATTGTGCTTATTAAATTGATGGCGGATCTTTCCTCTTTTCTCTTTTCAGAATTCAGTGTGCCAAATGAGGCATCTTGATTAAAGCGAAAGGTTAAATATTTTAGCTTTCAATACAACTGTGGTTGAAATGGGTCCTTATTCATACTCCGACATTAGCACCACTGCTAATGTCGGATATCTATACCTATATCCACTGCTTTTTCTGGAACTAATTTTCGCTGATATGCACACCTGAGAGCCTCCCGCCAATGGCGGGAAAGCGTAGAAGAAATATTTTTCCCATTTTACTGCAAATGCATCTATGTACTTAGCTTCAGGATCTCTTTTCCAGGAGGAAAAGTGCTGAGTTGTGCACTTCCCAGGAGTAAAAGTGCTGTTATTTCTTGAGGGGAATAAATCAATATCTGGACTGGTCCATTTTCGTACTTATTTATTTTTATTTTTGAAAATACCGATCTCCTAATTCCCATTATGTCTATATTAATTTTCCTTGATTCTCTATCCGCATCCGTGTTTTCCCGAGAAGGAATGTAAGATGCAAATATCCAAATCAATCGATCTGCACACAAGTTCCATATATTTCTACCCAGTTTATCGAGCTCTATATATTGTACACCGCCCATACGGTTAATATACAAAATCGCTGTTGTGTTTTCGTTTCTGACTAAAATTTCGCAATTTTCGAATTCTTTAACAAAGCATTTTAGCGCTAAGAAAGCTGCTATTATTTCCAATTAATTAATACGGAGTTTTTTCTCGTTGTGAGACCAGAACCCATTTTTATTACCGTCTTGGGCGTCCCAACCGGTGAGCGAAGCATCAGAGAAAATTTCAAGTTTATAGATAAATGACCTAATTGGATTTTTTGTTAAGGAAATACTGCTTAACCAAAATATTAGTTCCTTTTTCACGCTTGGATGAATTATTATTGTATAAACGTTTAAGATTTAATATAAATCTTTCAGCTCCGACAGGTTTGGTGATAACAAGTATGGTGATATAAATTGCCATACTACAGGTTCACATTCGACATTATTGTTCCATAGCTAATCATTTCTTAAATTCAAACTCATACAATCTTTCATCTTCCAATGAAAATTGTATATCCTTGGTATAGCTTAGAGATTGAAGAGGATAGGTATGAAAAGGAATTTCATACACCATTATGCAATTTTAAATAAATGCATCACTGCATTAAAAATAAATGCAGTCATCTTACTCCATTCCCTGCAGTAAGTATTTCATAAGTTTAGAAAGGACTGGAGAAATAAATGCCCTTCTAGCGGAAGAGATCTGATAATGAAATAGGGATACAAATTTTTCTGAATCGGCCAGCTTTCCTAATAGATCTAATGGTTGTTCTTCATCATTTAGAACCATTGTAATTCTCTGACTCAAGGCAGACAAGGTTGAACCAGCTAGATTTTGTTCAGCAACGAACTGTTCTCTCTTAATCCCCCTTTCGTTTACATTTGATGAGATTTCTGCATTTAACTCAGGTGCTTCGAGATGAACATTACCACCATTTGGATATTTGTCAATTACACCCATTTTTATCTCCCTTGATAAACCAATAGTCAACCAAGAAGACCATCTTCGCACGAGACTTTGGTGTGAATTGACTGATTCTTTAGTTACTACTGCAGGATCATCTCCGAGAACTAATTCTACATCATCATCTAATTTGTTAGAATTGGTTTCCTCTTCTTTAGCACCTCCTAACCCTCATGCTGAATGAAAACTGGCATCCGAAGTGCCTGGCTCCTGGTTATTTTCTTTATCGAGCATCGGATTGTACTGTGTGTCAATAACTATGTTTTCTTTGTTGGAGATCATCTACAAATGAAAAGGAAATTTTTCCCTGATAATGCCAGATGAAGGTTTATAGCACTAGTTCTTATTGCGTCCTACAAGCAAAAGTCACTAGCCATGTACGTCCATCAAGACTCATACAGTTTGAGTACAAGATGTCCTGTAAATTTAAATGATATAAAATATAATTTAACCTTTTAAATGAAAAGGGCATTTTTTCCCTGATGAAATGTCAAATGAAGATTCACAGCACTAGTAGTTATTGCCCCTACATGCAAAAGTCACTAGCCTTGTACGCCCATCAAAACTCAAATTGATTACAATATGTTGTGTAAATTAAAGTGATATAAAATATCATTTAACCTTTTAAATGAAAAGGACATATCTTCCCTGATAATGCCAAATGAACATTCACAGCACTAATAGTTATTGCCTCCCGCATGCAAAAAGCACTAGTCTGATACGCCCATCAAGACTCACACAAACTGAGTACACAATGTCGTGTAAATTATATTATATGAGTTATCATTCCATTAATAAAATCTTGGTAATTCAATATTAACATTTTAGCTTTTTCCTTTCTAAAAGTTTAGTGTATAGCATACCAAATGGTACACCTAGACATGCTGCAATTATTATGCCAATTAAGCGCGCAAATTCTCTAATTGAGCATGAGTTTTCAATTAGGTATTTTCGAATTACATGGTTTTATATCTTTTTTTTTCGGTAGGGACAATGTCATATCGCTGAAGTGGATTCTAAAACCCAAATATTTACACCTGAGTTCTGGCTCTTATTTTCGTTTATAATAAAATCTAGTTTACTGAGAAATTTTCTTGATAAAGGCTATATTTTTGCTACATTCAGTTAGAGATCGGCTAATGCACAGAATGTCATCTAACAATAAGTTTGCAGTTGATAAAAAACCTTTTTCTAAATACGTAAGGGCCTGTCGAAAGGGTAAACAACTAAATTCGTAAATACGGCCTTAAAATTTTAGTCTTAGAAATTTTCAATTCTCATTTTCTCATTTCTCAAATTTTCTTTCAGGCCTAAATTGCATAACCAATTTTGGGAAAATTAATTTTAAGGCTACCCACAAATCTTCAATTATAAAATGCTGAGTTTCAAGGAACTGGTAAATTATATTAAATACCTGTAATTTTTGTTGATTTGTTTATTTTATCGGCTCAGCCTTAAACCATTTTTTTCTAATCTCCGCAGTCTCTTATTAGTTTTTTCTTCTTCCCTTTTATGCTGCGAATTTGATGTTTTTGTTTCAGTAATCTTAAAAACAAATAATTAAATTTATATTTACATATATTATTAAACAAATATTTTTGGGTTAACGTGATTAAACACTCTCACAAACAGGTGGTTTCGTCTAGCACAAAGAATGTTATGAAGTGTGACCGGTCGGTAATGTAGGCTGCAGAGAGCCCGAAAATTTTGGAACTCTGAACTTGTGGTTGAATCTAGTAGAAAGTAGCGGTACTACAATGTAATCTCGTAGAATGAGACTCGAAATATAATTCATTATAAATTTATTATCATAAATTTGTAAATGATTTTATTAAAAGTTGATGAATTTAAAGGATTGTCAAACAAATACGAAGTAATAAATCAAGAATGGAAACCAAAAATGAAATTGAATTAAAATAAAGGCAGCACGCAATATTATTCGACAATGTTATAAATAAATTCGCACATGTAGCTATAAATCCAATAAATTTAATATATGTAAATTACATAAAATTCTGAAAATTTTATTAAATTTAAAGGCATTGAATTACGTTTTATTGCAATCAAGGTTAGAAAAATAAAACACTTTTTTTGCTAACAACTGAATTATATTTCAAAATAAATTTGCATATTTTATTCAGTTAGTAATTTGAGGCATTATGAATAGATTTACAGTTTTAGTTATTAATGTTTTTTATTATTGAACCATTTATTTTCAAAACAAATACAAGTATTGGTAAAAGATAGTATAGAGAAACTATAACGTTTGACAAATCTGTTACAGTCATCAAGAATAATAATAATAGATTATATGGAGAGCTTCAGCATGAACAAAAAAGTAGGTAACCTAAGCAAGTTAAAAGCGATCCTCATACGAATCGGATGAGGATTCCATGGAATACCCAAAGGGTATGCCATGGAAAAATTCTCCTTTTTCATCACTTTGCGCAACATATTTTTTGCCATCGGAATCTAAGGTATTGTGAATTGGCCGTTTCTTAATATCATCATACTTCTGGTCATAGGGAAGTTTGATATTCTTGAACGCTCGGATCGCAATATCTCCATACTTTTGGTCATAGGGACCAGAGAATTCAACAGATACAGTTACATCAACTAAATCGGAATTTGAGTTGCAATCATCAGCTTTAGCTTGCTGCAACTCGGCATTATCTACTGACTCTCCATTAGGAACAATTATTGGAAGTTCTAGAGTTAGTATTCCAGCTGAAGCAGCGGCCAAAGTGCAGGTGAACACGATCTAAATATGTTTATATATTTCTAATCAATATATATATATATATATATATGTATATGTATATGTATATGTATATATATATATATATATATATATATATATATATATGTATACATGTTTTAATATTTTTCATCTGATATATTCGATACTTACAAATAATTTCATTTTTGATGTCTTTTAACCTCCTTAGTTACTGTTAAGACTTCGATGAGTTGTTATCTCAACTGTGTTTTTTTACTGATTTAGTAGTTTTACGACGGCTTCAAACGAATTTGGTTTACTGGAATCCTTTGAATTTTAAAATACAAATACGCTCTAACACATTCAGTAAAATATCGTTCATTTATATACTGTGTTGTATGCGTGTCAATAACATAAAATTATATCTATTGTCTTGATAACACAAATTACTTTTGTAAAAAAATATCTTTTTTAGTTCCTAATATATCGTAAAAATTTTAAATTTTTTTCCAAGCATTTGCAAACCATTTTTTAATCTTTATCAACATTAGAATAACACAGAAAATATGAAAATTTCGCATCTTAATATGATTTATGCAAATCTTTAACATCAGGCGTTTATAGTTCATTGGTTAAATCCGGACCATGTTATTATTGTCGCAAATGCAATAAATAGGTAATAAATATAAATCGTAATATAAGCATTTTATTCAATGCAATCTATTGAATTCAATCAATACCTGCATTTCGTTCTTTTGTAATTACATCTTATGTATTTTAATTTTCAGTGGAATAATTTATCACAATATTGCAAAGATAATATGTTATCTGTCGGATGTTGGAAAATCACTACCTGGTATTGATGGTGTGAACATATTTTTATAAAGTGAACCCTTATAAATTAACTCCGTAGAATAATTAAGTTACGTCAATAAGCGTCAAGAGTTTTCTATCACATTTAAAAAAAAAAACGGCCAAGTGCGAGTTGTGACTCGCGCATCGAGGGTTTCGTACAAACTTGTAAGTAAGGTATCTTTAGCAGGACCTAACTGTATGCAACCCATATGCTTCTGGTGCCTGACAATACCACGCAACACATTAGTGTATTTTCATAAGTTTATAATAGTAAATTCTCATTTTTCTTGTAATTAAACTACATATTTACGGTTTTCAGATTTTTCCCTTTACATGTTTCACGCCTCTTTTACTCCTTTACTTTGGATTCTTGCCAAATTTCATGATTCTAGGTCAACGGGAAGTACCCTATAGGTTTTGATTCCCCTGTGAAATCGCAAAATATTCGATATACACGCTTATCTTTTGATCGCGTTGACTTACAAGTTTGATTTTTTCACAGCTGAAAGAGACCGCAGAACCGAGTATTTGATACAAATTTCAACTTGTTACCTCTACATGTTCCTGAGAAAAATGGTCTTGACAGACAGACAGACGGACGGACAGACGGACAGACAGACAGACGGACAACAAAATGATCCTATGAGGGTTGCGTTTTCGGTACGCAACCCTAAAAATCGCCTTACGTACAAAACATTCGCACAAAAACATTCAATATTACACATGTTGCTTAAAAGACAATCTTTTTGTGTGGTGTCTGTATGATAATCAAATAAAACTTTTATGCAAGATAATAAGACAACCAACAAAATAAGGCAAGATCTCTTTAAATTAACTTTATTATTTATTTTCACTCTTCAATAATCTTATATAGGAGTATCTTTTATCTACTCCTACACCACACGTTTTCTGACATTACTCTTTAAAATATTCCTAATATACTAATAAAATTGAAGATTTTCTAAGATGTGGAAACATAATAATAATTATTATTACATTCTAATGTAATAATAATTAGAATGAAATTATAAATATTATCGATCCATCCAATTTAAAAATTGGCATTGGAAGTTTAAAATCTACTAAATGTGGGTCAGTCGTCAACAAATGCTAAAACTAAACGGAGTTTTAAGTTCTTCATGTATGTATCGTCTTTTACTTAACGCTAATATGACACATTATAGCCTTCTCTATAACAAAAACAAACAGACCAAATTTTTCTATTATTAAATTCGACGGTATGAAAGATGAAATTAAAGAAATAAATTAGGTGAAATATTTAGGAATAATTATTGACAAAAAACTAAGATGAAACAATCATGCTAATTAATTAACAAAAAAAGGTGAGGAAACTAATATATAAATTTTACCAACTACACAGTTTTTAACGAAAAATCTACTTTCACACACTTTTCAAATCCTCTATAATTACACCAATTCATAAAACTGTACGACAGTTTTTAACGAAAAGTCTACTTATGTTGATTTAAAAATCTCTCCTTGAATCACTTTCGTATTACGGCATTCTGATGTGGGGTGCAAGCAGGGCCGGCGTTTCATTAACATTCTTAAACAAACAATAACATTAGGAAAAGTTTCGGATAAATTATTTCTTTATATATAATTCGCTGCATCCAGCGGTGTCATACCTTTTGTTAATATATTTCGCACGAATTGTAATTCGTTAGGCAAATTTAAAGGTTCTATATCGTCTGTTAGGTACATGTACAAATCCCGACAATTTTTAAGAATTTCGTCTGATTTTTTTTTGCGCTAATGATGGAATCATATAAAAATTTAAAAATTTTATTGATTTTCCAATCGTGTAAATCTTTCTGTAACAAATTTGTACAAATATTTAAGATATAACTAAAAACTTCAACTTCAAATTTTTGAGACTGATTTTCTATTGGTTTATCTGTTCCTTCGTAAATAAATAATTTGCTTTTACGTCTAATTCTAATTGAAAGACTGCTTTCAAAATTTGCCTTTACTTCCATTTCATTAGCCATTTCTTTAGCTTTACAAATTATTTGCTCAAAACTATTTATGCGAAATTCCATCAGAAACAAATTTACGCTATTTAATATTTTAAAACATTTTGATAAAATAATATTAGGGCTTTGTAATAGTTTTGACGCTATATCAAGTTTAGATAAAACATCATACCAAACAATAATACGACAAATAAATTTTAAATTTTATTTACTAGAGATGTACTTTTGTTTCTAGTTTCGTGATCCCTCTCTTCGTCTAAAGAAATTTCTATCAGCGCATCCTAAATTTTAGACAAATCATACCTTTGTGATTTAATAGCTTCTACTCTGTTTTCCCAGCGTGTAGTACTAACGACATAAAAAAAAAACTTAGTTCACCAGATTATTTGGCTACAAAGTTTACAATTAAGAAGTTTAATGAAGGACACGAACAGGGTACCAAAGAATCCTTAGGATTTTTATCTAAAATTCGTTTTTGCACACCAGAATGCATACTTTTCATGTTAGCACCATTGTCGTATCCCTGGCCACGTATATTTTCATTTTTGAGACCTAATTGATCAAATTCTTGCAAAATTAAATCAGTTGAACTCTCCCCTGTAGATGATTCTACAAGTAAAAATTTGATGAAATATTCTTTAGGAACAAATTCTTCGCTATCTCTATTTATAAGGTGAACAACAAGAGGCATTTGTTCAATTCTACTAACATCTGGAGAGCAATCCAAAATAATGCTGTAATAGTTAGCCTCTAAAATCTTGGTAGCACGTAATTGTAGCACGTACTGGGTTTCTCCCATTAAATTTATTATGTTATTTTGAATTTCTTTGCTCAAATAATGAGAACAATTGTGATTCAATGTTTAAATGCTCACTAATAAATGGATTAAATTTTGCCAAAAATTAAAAAAAAATCCAAAAAACTTCCATTATTATGTGCGAAAAATTCGCTGCTATAAAAATATGCCGCCCTAAAAAATTGGTGCCGTAAGGCGATCGTCTGTCGACCAGGCGCACGTGCCGGCGATGGGTGCAAGGTAAAAATTGTAAAAATTCCTTGCAAAAACTGTACATAATACAAGACTATATGGTATAAACTTAATTATCCGGTGGTTGGTTCATCCGGCATGTTCACTAATCCGGTGCTCTTGGGAAACACGTGTCATTTCATAAAACTCCCGCACAGAAGAAATAAAGTCAAATCCAGTGTTTTTGGAAAAAGGTTTGGCCAACACACCCTGCTTTTAACACTAAAAACTTGTTTGACGATTCTGACCAAGCAAACTCCACTCAACATTGTAAAACTTAATAGCTGTTCTAAGTTTGTACATATTTTTTTGTATGTACACGTTTACCTATTTAGACAGATATTGTATTCTTTCTGCAATATAATTGTAGATAAAATTGTTATTGTTTTGGTTTTAATCATGAAAGTACACAAAATTGATTTGAAGGCGTCGTCAGGCTGCTATAGTAGTATAAAAGCAGGATGGAGACAGGAAATTCTCAATAAGAAAATAACTCAATTAAATTCTTAGTAAGTTCTTCCTAATTAATACATATCGCTATAAATAATATAAATAACGATATAAATAATTATAACATGTATTCCAACAAATATATCATTAAAACAATTCTAAATACTAATACATTTTTCCTGCAAATACAGATTGTATTCACTTGCGCTTTGGCAGTTGCATCCGCTGGATTAGTAACTCCATTCGTTTATGAAGCAATCTACCAGTAATTGGAGCCAATGGTTTTTCCACTAGATACGCCTGAAATACAACATGCTAAAAGTGCCCATTTGGCTACCAAAGTAGAGTCGGAAGTGCCTAATTAGAGATTAAGTTCAAGGTCTTGTAACTACAATTGGATCTACTTATGCCTCTCCACTAGTATCCGCTTACGCCATCCTTCTTATTTCTTCTTACGCCGTTGGAGTTCCATCTGTTAGTCACAATGGCGTACTACAGCTGCAGTAGCTGTAGCTAAAGCTAACCACATTGCTGCCCATACATAAACTTTGGCACGCAATAGCCACATTAATCTGCTTCTTAGTCACCATCGTGGAATATATGTCGCTGCACTTGCAGTAATTGGATGTAACAGAGTTCCAGTAGACACTACTGAAGTACAACACGCTATGGTAATGGACAAACCCGTCATGGACAATATGTCGTAGAAGCTCCACATGTTGCTTGTTCTGTCTCCCTTGCTCAGCACGGATCAGTAATTTCCAATGTAGTTCCAGTCGATACTCTCGAAATTCAAGAAGCTACAGCCGCCCACTTTTTCTGCAAAGCTGAAGCTCATGCTCGCAACGGAGATTTATCTGTAGCTCCAGTTGTAACTTAATCTGCTGCAGTTCATATGCAGCTAAATATTTTCCAGTAATTGCCAACGGTGTTCCAGTAGACACGGCTGAAGTTCAACAAGCTATAGCTACCCACTTCGCTGTTAAAGTTGAGGCCTTTGAACGCAATGGTAATTATGCTGTAATAGTCCCAGTATACGGATATGATGCCCAACCCGTACCAGATATCGCTAACGGCGTATCAGTCGAAACTCCAGAAGTCCAACTTGCCAAAGTTGCTCACTTCGCTGCCCATGCCAAAGCCGCTGTAAATGATCATTATTAAAATTCATTTTTGATTTAATGTAAATGTAAACTTAATGTAATTTGGCGAATAACAATTTAATAATGTTTTAATTGACAACTATTTATAACAGTCACATAGACAATGCCTACTCAGAATTGTTTTAATAACATCCACTTTGGGACAGCTTTACTAATTAAATCAAGGGAGGGACACGGAAATCTTCTGTTACTCTTTAGCACACAGCGCTCAAGATGCATTGTGTGAGCCTTTCGATACGTCAAAGCAAGTAACGAGAAAGGTTTTCAGGGGCTGAAGGCCATAGGTTTATGTACTAGTAAAGTAACATAAGATAGTTATAATGTGTGTAACCTCACTCCTTAGGTAAAACGAGAAACTTCACCTTTGTTGGCGAGTTCTTCAGCAGTTCCTCGTCTCCGGACCGAATGATATACGATTCCTTTGTTTGGTTTGTACACGATACTACAATTGGTCCGGAGACGAGGAACTGCTGAAGAACTCGCCACATTATCAAACTAATCTAACATAAACACTATATTTTTTTCAATTAAAACAATTTCAATTAAAACTAGTACATGCGCATCGTATTCCTTTGGACTGAAGAGTTGTTCTGGATAGAATAGTTGAACAGGGTGGAAAAGTTCATGAGGGTGAAACGATTGTTGTAGAGGGAATAGTTGTAATAATGGAATATTATGTAGAATCTTGAGGTGCCTGTCACATGATTTTTCATGAGCATGTGGTTCAAGCAGATTAGAAGGATGTCAGATTCTTGTGACACTTTTGGTGCCACCTGGATTGTGTATGTGTAAAATTAAGGGAAATTGCAAATTGGACGACTCATGATGTGCACACATATTTTTTTTAACCTAACATAAAAAAAAACAGTTTTTAAATGAATTTATTCATACAATGTTACTAACTGTCTGGAATCAAAGTTACTATATATAAAGAAGTGATATTAGAAATGAAAAGCCGCCAGCATTGATAAGAAAAAGTTACTGTGAATAACGATGTGATATTAGCCACTAAGTCTTACAACACAAAAAACAGCTGTGGTGTAAAAGTAACTAAAATCTAACTGTAAACTCCATAACCAATAAATTAATTAACTGACACTGATATTGTTTACTTTGACGATCAACATAACCAACATATATTGTTTTATTCAAGTTGATGTTGTGTCAAATGTGACAAATAACATATCCAAGTTAAAAAAATTTCAGCTCTGCGACAGAATTTTTTTCGTTAAAGTTGTATGCCAACACCAACAATCGTTGGCACATTATCCTATTTCTCATCGAGACTATAAGCTGCACAGAACTGAAAGAATTTTGAATACATCTGTCAAAAGTTTCCAAGCTATAGTAATTTGAATGTCTTACCTTGTGTGCGGTATTTGAGGGGCAGCGGTCGCCGCCAGGTAATATATTTTGCAAAATTCATAAGAGGACTTGTTAGAATGATCCTTTCTCTACATATTTGTAAAATTTTATTCTTTCACGTAGTGTGAACGAGAGAAAAAACTAACTAAAATATTTTTGTGTAGAAAAAACTAACTAAAATATTTTTTTTAAAAGATCCAGACATGTCAATCATGAATTGCAACAAAATCCGAAAATTTCCAAATATTCAAAAATTGACAAAATATGTATTAACCCTTCAAGGATTTCAATGAAACTTTTACTGAATGTAGGTGGCCACACGAAGTACCCGTTGGTCAAATTTGAACGCTCCGCCTCCAATGGAGGCGGTGAGGGGAATTATTTTTGCTTAAGAGGATTTTTTGCAAATATCTCATCAACGCACAGTGTCAGATTTTCATATTCTGGCTGCACTTAATCTTGAAAAAAAAGTACTTATAAAAAAAGAAACGCTTTAATATAATAAAAATATATGTTATTAAGTGTAAAATGTATTAAAAATGCACCCTTGAATACACTATAATTGTAACGGTATTCCGATTGTCAAATTTTAAAAACAGAAAATACTGTGTTTTATTATTAAAACAAATTAATGTGATTTGAAGACATATTGTATAGTTGTGTGTAAAGTTTCTGGTGATATTCCTTTTTCAAATAAAGTACTATAGTTTAAATAACTAATTTTATGTTTTCAAATTAAAAAAAAAACGTGAGGGTAATATTCTTTTTTAATAATTTGAAGATCACTTTTTGTGATAGAATTGTCGAAAAACAAATTTTCTTTTAGGTTATATCTTCTAAACACGGTAGAATACGGGGGTCGTATTTGGATGAAAAGGAACATAAGAGTGTAAGAAACAATAAAAAAGAATTGCAGCCGTTCGCATGCCCGATTGTTTTTTGAAATTTTCTAAAATGCCATCTGAAATCACAAACTTTTTATTGACTAGATATCGAGTAAAACATCCGCAGAATCGCAATCAAAAATTGATTATAAAAAACTGCAAGTTTTTAGAAAACGTCTATGCAAAAATTTTGATACCAGATGGACTAAGTCGTATTGGACAAAACATCGATTTTGTAGTAATAACAGCCAGTGGTTGAAATCTAAAGTAGACATATCTTTGTTCGTCATAGTTCAACTGTTAAAAGAACTGCTGGGAGGCCAATTAAAAACTTTGATGATTGTAGCCAACGAACAAAAGCAAAAAAAGCTAAAGAGTTACGCTAGAGTCTAAATGATGAACATTTATTTATGGCGGCTGAAATGAAACTGCGATCAACAGGGAAACGTGATTCAGCAGGCATAGTAAAGGAATTATTTAATGCATCTCCAAAAATGGGTACCTGTGTTAAAAAATCAAGAATCGATAGTGTGGCTCCGCAAAGACTCTCTCCAGATGAAGCTCTTGCGATGATAATAGATGCTGGTTTGTCAACACATCAATACATTTGATCAGGCAACATACTAAACACGTAAACCCTAATTTATTTCCTAGTTATGATCTGCTATATCAATCAAAGCATTCATGCTACCCTGAAAACATAACTGTGACGGAAACATGTGCCGAAATAAATTTACACTCATTAATTGAACATACAGTTAAAAGGCTATGTCGTACGCAGGAGGAAGTTTTGAAGTCGGAGTCCGTTAATTGCCGTGAAATGAATGCGATATTTAAATGGGGTTGTGATGGAGCGACCCAAAATTGTTATAAACAAGCTAGGTCAAAAGAGTTCAACAGTGATGAAAGCTTATTTAGCGTCTCAATGGTACCAATACAAATATACTACACCAGTATGAATGGCAAGCGAGTTATTATTTTTCAAAACCCTGCACCGTCTTCTACAAGATATTGTCGGCCCATTAAGTTTACATTTGAAAAAGAAACTACAGACTTAATTGTAAAAGAAGTGGAGGCAATAAAGAATCAAATTCAAAATATACGTCCCATAATAATAAAGATAGGCGAAGTCGAAGTTTGAATAAAACCAACGGTGATTTTGTGTAAGGTTGACGGAAAAATATGGAATGCTTTATCCACCTATAAGTCTACTCAGACTTGCTATATATGTGGCGCTAAACCTAAAGAAATTAATAATCCTTCTGTTCTCTCTACAAAGGATGATGATGAAAACATGCTTGAATTCGGTTTGTCTCCTTTGCATTCTTGGATTAGGTTCATGGAGTGCTTGCTACCTATAGCATATTGACTAGAGGTTAAAACTTGGCAAGTTAGGTCGGCCGAAAGTAAACAAAAAGTTGCGCAAAGAAAAACTTAATACAAAATAGGTTTCAGCAGGAGATGGGTTTGCTTGTAGATATGCCAAAGCAAAATACTGGAAACACCAACGACGGAAACACAGCACGCTCTTTCTTTAGGAATGCAGAAAAATCAGCAGCAATTACCGGATTAAATGTATCCCTCATTAAGCGCTTTCACATCTTATTGGAAGGTTTGGGATCTGGATATGCGGTAAATTCAGATGCCTTTGACAAATATGCAGCATGAACAAGAGAACTTCTTTTAAATGAATATTCCTGGTACTTAATGCCAGTTACTGTACACAAAGTACTTTACCATGGAAAGTTATCATTGATCACTGCATAGTTCCCATAGGAAAAATGTCAGAAGAGGCTCAAGAGGCAAGAAACAAAGATGTTAGGCACTATCGATTGAAATACGCACGAAAAACATCTCGCGTTCACACCAATCAAAACACGTTTTATTTTTTATTTTGAATTATTTCTATGTGTGTATGCCTGTATGTTGTACCAGAAAGTTAAATATTTTTTTACGAATCAAATAAAGAATGGCTTAGTCATTAAACAAGAAACTTCAGTACAAAATTTGGTTTGGCTGCTTTTTGTAGTTAAGGAAGTTAATCGTTCGGTTTAGTCACAAAAGTAAAAAAGTAAAATGCATTTTTTTTTCAAGTACCCCGCTTTGAATTTTGTTTCTCAATTTACATGGGTTTAAATAAAGAACGATATAAGAAGTTTGCAAACAAAAATCTTCCGCCAAAACGGTTCGATTTGGAAAGATGAAAATGAGACAATTTTTAGATGAAAATCTGCCCTATAAAATAGTGTTAAATGCACGTTTGGTACACTTCGGAGAGTTGGACAAAAAAATATATTTGCGTATAGTAAATTTTGCAAAAATATATTTTGCAAAAAAATATAAGTACCAAAACGTCAATTTCAATAGAAAAAAGTATATTCTATATAGATCTGAAAAAAAATATCAATATATCTGTTGCAGTTTTCAATTTATAGTTATTTGAATTTATTAATTTACGTTAGGTATGAGTTTGAGGGGCGGCGACCGCCGCCAGATAAAATGTTTTGCAAAACTAACCGAGGGATATCATAGACTGACTAATTCTCTACAAATGTGTCAAATTTTATTGTTCTACTTTGTGTGAAACTTTTTTTTAACGAATTCAGATATGTCAATCACGAATTCCGATCAAAACCGAAGAAGAAAATTTTAAAATATTAAAAAATTGCGAAAAAATATATAAAGGCTTAAAGATTTCAATAAAACTTTTACTGAATGTGAGTATCCACCAGAAGTATCAGCCGTATTTAGGACATAGGTGTCTACAAAAAAGTATTCTTTGCAAATTTTGTAAAAACATCGGTTTAGTCACAAGAGTATAAAATATAAAATGCAAGAAAAAAATCAAGTCCCTTCTCTGAATTTTGATTTTCAACTTACATGGGTTTAAATGGAGAACGCGGTTGGAGGTTTAAAAAAAAAATCCTTTTGAAAGTTGAAAATGACAGACTATTTAGAAGGAAATCAGATTTATTGAACAGTGTAAAATACATGTTCGGCAGAGTTCAGAAAGTTGGACAGAAAAAATACTTGAAGAATTTCAAAACAAATTTCTGAATTTAAAAAAGATCCTGTGTCAAGGCTATCGGCCACAAAGATATCAAAATGACATTTTCGATAGATAAATGTATGCGCTATGTAGAATTGAAAGATTTTTTAACACATGTTGCAGTTTTCAAAGTATAGTAATTTGAATGTGCGGCGTTGACTTTAATTGGCAGCGGTCCCCGCCGGATAAAATATTTTGTAAAAATAACTGAGGGATATCATAGAATTACTAATTCTCTACAAATTTGTGCAATATTATTGTTCCACGTGGTGTGCAACTTACTAAAATATTTTTTTAAATGAATCCAGACGTCAATAAATAATTCCAATATATTAATAATATATTACATATATTTTGATAATTTTTTTTTCGAAAATTATGTGTTTCATATTGAGGTGTTAGACAGATCGATTTTTTCTCCAGAAACGTGTACAATTTTATTGTTCCACAAAGTGTAGAACCTATTAAAACGTTTAATTTTTTTAATGAATCCAGCCATCAACTTAAATGAGAAACGTGGTCAGAGATTTAGATTTTTGCGCACCTTGCAAGCGGAACGTGCAACTTTAGTTTCAAAATGTCTCGGCAATTTCCGGCCGAAGGACACCGTTCAAAAATTTCTGAAAAATTCGCATGCACCTCTCAGCTAGGACACAAAATGCGAATTTCGTTTTTTTGCAATAACTTTGCCAGTTGCGAACTTATTGCAACTTTTAATAGCCAATGGCACGGTCCAGTCTGTTCTCGATCTGCCACTGTAGGGCAGGAAGTTGAGCCATTTGTACGTTTATAGATCTCCACTGCGAATTGATATCCTACCGGTTTCCTACTATCGGCCGTGGCGACCTCGTGGTTTCTGAGAATCGGCAAATCGGCACATCGTACGCAAGATACCGTCGACCTCCATCAAACGGTGTAGAAGAAATTGCAAAGTTCCACCCACTTCCGGTTCGGCAACCGCAAACGGGAATGCGTTCCGTTCAGCGGTCGGCTCGCAATAGAACGTCAAATAAGATCGTTTTTTGTGATTATTTTTGTCGGTTTTTCCCAGCTATCTCCAAATTTTCAGCGAAACCTCAAAAATTCGAGATGACAGTTTTGTGCGGAAAAAATCAGCGCTCCCGATAGCACCATTCGGGTCGCGATCGGTCCAAATTCGGCCGCTCGGCCGAGAAAGCGAAATCTCGTTTTCGAGCCGCACCCCCAAGCAGAAAGGCGTGCCAAACTATATTAGTATATGTAATAATGTTCAGTGAAAGTGAAAAAGAAAATAGCACTCCGCCCGAATTTGTTAAAAAAGGGAAACAAGCTGCCTATAATTTGCTACCGATTAAATCTCGGGATCGATAGGATGCATATAGAAAATTTATGGACTGGAGAATGAAGCATAAAGTTAAATCGTTTTCAGAAAATGTTGTATGAGATAATTCATCAAAGTATTATAACTTTGATGAATTATCTCAAACAATGAAACCATCTTCACTTTGGGCAATTTACTCAATGCAACTCGGACAACAATTAATATAATGCACGACATCGACATTTCAAAACATTCAAAGCCTTACTAAAGAGAAAATCTGACGGATTTAAAAGCAAGAAATCAAAAATGTTCACCAATCAAGAAATTTACAGTTTCCACAATAACTCGCCGGATAACAA
This sequence comes from Phosphuga atrata, assembly GCA_944588485.1. Taxonomy (NCBI): domain Eukaryota; kingdom Metazoa; phylum Arthropoda; class Insecta; order Coleoptera; family Silphidae; genus Phosphuga; species Phosphuga atrata. Next base: position 33,915,165 of record OX155898.1, read on the forward strand.
ATATTTACTGATGAAGGTATACATTACTTTTTTTTTCTTATAATGCTTACTAATGGGCATAACGGCATATTTTTTTATATAATTTATGTTACTCTTATCATTGGCATTTGTGGTGCTTGCAGACAACAAGAACTACGAAATATCAAACCCTGCCATATAGAAGACACCGGAACATCTCTGTTCGTTAAAATTCCTGATTCTAAAACAAAAACTCAAAGATCTTTTGTGGTACCTGCACAAAAATGGACAAATCAGCCTTTTTTTATAAATTATCAAAATGAGAAATGTACTAACAGTGTGTTAGAATAAATAAAATTGGCTCTATTCCTAAACAAATCGCTAATTGCCTTCATTTGCCGGTAACAAATCTTTATACAGGACATTGTTTCAGACGTTCGTCAGCGTTAGCCACCATTCTTGTGGATTCCGCTGGTGATTTTTAGTTGTCATTAAAAGGCATGGTGGCTGGCGTTCGTCTGCAGTAGCAGAAGGCTGTATAGACTGCTCGATGAAAAATCATAATGATATTGCTAAAAAAAATTCTACTGCGATAAACAATAATTTCACTTCCATAAATGCAAGTACATCATGGAATACGACCTCAAGTACTCATAATTTAAATGAGTAATATGCTTCATACAACTCTCGTTACGTAATATACTATTAAATTTTCTTCCTCGCTAACAAAAGCTAGAGCTTGTTCAAGTGAGCTGGGATTTCTAAGTCTGATGACTAATTGTATTTGATTTGATAATCCATGAATACATTTTTTAAGGGCAAAATCATCATATTGGTTTATTTTTATTAATTTTTCGCTTTCATTATCTATGGTTGAATTTAATTTGGAAAACAATAGGCTGCGTGTGTCTTGTATTCTCATGCCGAATTGAATTGGAGTTTCATTTTTTAAAGTTTGATAGATAATAAATCTTGAATGAGACAATCTGTACCTCTCTGATCCGTAAAGGTTTGATATAGAACATCTTCAATTAATTGCCAGCTATTTAGTTCTGTTCTAGTGCCGATTAAGTCAGCAGCACGATCCTTTAATGTAGATCAAACTGTATCTAGCAAGCATATATTTATAGGGTCGTTAATATTTTGTGAGTTTTGTAAAGTATGTAAAAAATGTTCACAAGAATTTATAAATCTATGGAATTGCCGGGGATTGCCGACAAAATGTGGAATATTGTCAGGTTTGGTATTTTAACAATGGGATATTTAATGCCATTTTATATGATTCTAAGTTATCTATTTCTAATTCCATATTATCATCTAAAATAATTTTATTTAGATCTTAAATTATCTCAGTTAATTCTTTATTCATAAAGTTCTAGTTAAGTTATCTAACTAAAGTTTTAGATGAGTTTTATAATATTTTATTATATTGGGCTAGATCTAATATAATTATGAGTATACTTAGAGAAAATCAATGTGTATGGGAAAATAAAAAGGAATATGAAGAAGAAAAATGCATGAAAACACTTACAGTAAGCTTATTATGAAGATTTTCTGCATTCGTTTTCTTTGGTTCTTATTTTATTGCCTATAGCAGAGGTGTCCAAACTACGGCCCGCAGGTCAAACGCGGCCCGGCAGGCGATTTTATCCGGCCCGCCAAGGATTTTGAAAAATTTCGTAAAATATAAATGTAGCGTGGCGCGTCGGTATTAGATCTCGCGCAGATGAAGAGCGCATTCGGTTAGAATGAGCACGGTATCACGCTCGAAAAAGTACAGTCTGGTATTCAAGTTTTTTTCGGTAGTCGGCGATGCGACTCGGCCGCTCGACTACATGAATGATTTTGTACTCTGACTGTACGTAGGCGGCGCGGAGCGGCAGACTGCACTCAACTGCAGTGCCTGCAAAGCTACGAGATTGTCCACGACAAACCAAAAATTCGTCGGCCGCGGAGCTTATTTACATTCTTTACAGTTGATATATTGTAAATTGGTATGTTTAGATTTATATTTAATATATTATAACTTAATTATTATGTTAATATTTTTTTAAGTTGAACATGGAAACAAAAAGAAGAAAAGTAGATGACGAGTGCCGCGTTTTTAAAGAAGAATGGGGATTCAAATATTTCTTTGTTCAATTCAAAGCTATTTGTGTAATTTGCAATGACACTGTTGCTGTAATGAAGGAATACAATTTACGTCGACCTTATGAAACAAAACATGCTTCAGCTTACTCACAATTTAAGGACAAGCAATATAATAAGGAAAAGCAAAAAAAATTAAGGACAGCGTACTGAAAAATTTGAAAAAAATGAGTCGTAGTTTGTCTTCTCAGCAAAATTTATTTAGGAAGGCAAACTCGGAAAATGAATCATTGACTTTAGTTAGCATGAAAGTTGCTTATTTGTTGGCGAAAAAAGGGAAACCCTTTATGGATGGAAACATCGTTAAAGAGTGTATGATGGAAGCTGTTGGGGTATTATGTCCGGAAAAGGTGAAACTTTTCAAAACGATAAGTCTTTCCCGCAATACTGTTGCTCGTCGAATTGACGATATTGGCAATAATATACTCCACCAGATTTCTGGGAAAGCACAGCGTTTCACTCACTATTCTATCGCGATGGATGAATCGACCGACGTTAGTGACACCTCACAACTTTTAGTATTTGTTCGTGGACTTGACGACGATCTTAATGTCACCCAAGAATTAGCATCTGTTAACAACATGCATGGCACTACAACTGGAGCAGATATTTTTAAGGAACTACAACAGACGTTGACCAAATATAACTTGGACTGGAATCGACTCCAAGGTGTGACAATTGACGGAGGAAGAAACATGTCTGGTGCAAATATTGGGGTGGTTGGGCTAATAAGAAAAGCTTGTGAAAGCGCAGGAGCAACAGTACCATTTTTTCTGCACTGTATCATCCACTAACAAGCCCTATGTGTAAAACATGTCGACATGAGCTGCGTTTTGAAACCAGTTGTTTCTGTCGTAAACTTTATTCGATCACGTGCACTCAATCATCGCCAATTTCGATCTTTCCTCGAAGAAATTGAATCTGAGTCTGTTGACTTGTCGTATTATACAGCAGTTCGATGGCTTAGCTGTGGAAAAGTGTTATTGCAGTTCTTCAAGCTCAGAAAGGAAATTAAACTTTTTCTTGCGGAAAAGAATCACCCTGAACCGATTTTATCGGATGCAGAGTGGCTCTGGAAGTTGGCAATTTTTGCAGATGTCGTGACACACGTAAATAACTTGAATTTAAAGCTCCAAGGTAAAAACAACTTAATTTGTGATTTATTCGAGCAAATCAAAGCATTCAGAGCCAAGCTGATATTGCTCGAGACATATGAATGAATGTAATTTTTCCCATTTCACGTGCTGTGAAAAATTTAGTACAAAAACTGACGAAAGATTTCCCACCACATTTGCAGTAAAAGTAATCGCGGATTTAAAACTAGAATTTCAAAAGCGTTTTTCTGATCTTGACATAAATTCAAGGGAAATTCGGCTGTTTCAAAATCCATATGACTGCAACGTTGGCGACGTTTCAAGTCAGTTTCAAATGAAAATAATTAATCTTCAAGCTAGCGATCAAATCAAGAACAAATACAAGGAAGGAAACTTGATCGATTTTTACAAATTTTTGGACGCAAAAGAGTTTCCAAATTTAAAGCAATTGGCTTGTAAATTTATTTCTATGTATGGCACTACCTATATGTGCGAACAAACTTTTTCCAGGATGAAGTATCTAAAATCTAAATATTGGGCAAATTTATCGGATGATCATTTGCAATCATTGCTAATAATTGGTGTTTCCGATTTGAATCCCAACTTTGAAGAAACTCTCCAGGAAAAAACCCAGTTCCACCATTCCCATTAAAAATTGCATGAAATAATTTTATAATAATATAATTTAGACATGTTTGTTTAGTATTGTTATATCGGTAATTTACTATAAAAAATAAAATTCAATGCTGCTTTACCTGTAATAAGGTTTTTTAATTCACATATTTACAATGCTTGGCCCCCGCTAATGAATTTAAATTCCAAACTGGCCCTCGCAGCAAAAATTTTGGACGCCTCTGGCCTCTGGCCTATAGGATGTGGAGATGTTGACCTTTCCAAGGTCTTGCGATTCTAATGAGTTCCGTAAGTGAGTCGAAGTTGGACTTTCTTGAAGTTGAAATTAGAAATTTTCTTCAGATACTTGTCCTCGTTGTCTGGTTTGGGTATCTTCAAAGCGTTTTTGTTTCTTCTTCGATTAGCCTGAAGGGTTCAGACCCAAAAACAGTTGTTCGATACAGTGTTTTCCGGTTACAAGTTATTTCCGGTTTCCATCGAATGATTTTTTTAAAACAAAACTAATTTTATTTCAGAAAGGAATGTAATTCACTCTTACTAACAATAAGACTAAAAATATTATAATTATTATCTAACCGTGTGACGACTAAATATTATAGGTACAATGATTCTGATCGGAATTATGTTCAGTGTTCCCTCTAATTTTTGTTAGTGCTGCGCGGTCCAAAGTCGAGTGTGAGCAAAAAATATTAAACTAAAAATAAATTGCGCAATTTTTTTATACTTTCATTTATTCAAACCATAATATCAAATAGCAAAGAAATAGTTTTAAATCTTCTTCTTCAAGAAGCACCACAACCCTATCCGGGTCTTGGCTGCTAGCACAATTTGCCTCCAACGACTTCTATCTAGCATTGCTTCCTGTTCATTTTCGATGCCCACCTTCCGCATATCCGAGAGAACATTGTCTATTCATCTCATTCTAGGTCTTCCCGGTGGTCTTCTGCTCGTCGGTTCCTCACGCTGCCACGCTATTTTCAGCATTCTGTCATCCGGTGCTCTGCATATGTGTCCTGCCAATCTCAATCTTTATGACTTTGCTTCTCTCACTATATCTCCCTGGTACAATTGTTCTAACTCCGCGATTGTTCTTATTCGATATTGACCTGACCTCGGATCCTGGGTTGGTCCTTATATTTTTCTAAGTATTTTTCGCTCGAACCTTCGCATCAGTTAGGGTCAACGCTTCACATCCGTATATGACTACCAGTCTTACAGTAGCATAGTACAATTTTACTTTTGAGGCTCGCGACATTATTCTCGATTGGAACAGTTCTCTTAGTGCATAATAGCATCTATTACCGCTCTGTATGCGGGCCTTCATTCCTTTATTCATGTTGTCTGCTGTGATGACTGCTCCGTTCGAAATTGTCGGAGACCCGTTCGAAATTGTCAGTGCGGTAGATTGCGATTGCAAATGTTTTGCCAAGGGTTATGTTTTGCCAACATTATGACAAGGTCTATATCATCTGCATATGCCAGTATCAGGTTTGGTCCACTGTTTTCTTAATATTTCCAATGAAAATTTATTATTTTGTTGTCTTCTGTCTTTCGTACTAACTAATTGTTTTTAAAGACAGTTTTAATTATTTGCCCATTTGATAAATGTAATTTTATTCTCATTAAATCACCTAGGTATTCATTATTATTCTTTTATTCAGTCTTATTGCTGTCTGTCTATATATCCTTTTAATGGAATTCGTGACTGAAATGTCGATGCTTTGAAGGTACTCATGATATTGTAAAGAATAGCAAGATAGAGCAAGAAGAAAATTCTGAATGGATTACTAACAAAGTTAACGTATCGACGAATATTTTGAACAATCCAAGTTTACTCTTCTTCAGTATTGTAAATTTCATTTCAGAATATTCATCTCATATTTTATCAACGTATTGACATTAATACTTTGATATATTTATCATAGTTACAGAATATTTTTCGGTAAGATTCATTATATTCTGTTTTCCAAAACTTTAATTTTTTCCTGAATTTATAATAATCTCATTAACAAGTGCATACCATTGTTTTTGATCGTCATCGGGAGATCAGACACTGTGGACGAATTGCATTATATATGTTTGAAGTAGCAATATTATTTTGATCTTCTAATAATAGTTTTTAACATGACTGCTCCATAGGATTTTGTCTCCCAGGTATTGAGATTTAAATTTTCTTATTTTCGTATTAACATGCTGATGTGCATCAATAATAGTTTAAGAAAACAACTTTTTTGTGGGTATTTGTACAAAAATGAAAACTCTTCTAAATGATTTGAAGAGCAAAAATTGCTACCCCATATTGAGACTCCGTCAGAATTTTTGGGCAATATTTACAGATAGGACCATTTCGTTCCATAACTTGACAATTTTTTTAATTTCTCAAAAATTAGAACATCGTAATTTTTGCACTATCTGCGAAATATCTGGTAAACTACCTTACTTCATTGATTAGTTTAAATGTTATGGCTTCATGTGCAGTTACTTGAACTAAATCTTCAAATTTTTCATATTCGCTTTCTTTTGGATTCTTCTTTTCATATTCGATCGGTGAAACATAGTGTAAACAGTTCAGAGTAAATTATCTATGTTCTGCATAACAGGTACATTTTGCAGCTACCCCATTTTTCTTTCCAAGCGTGACATTATCTCCAGTAAACATTATCATATTTTGATGTTTAATTTACGTTCAACATATTTTTTTAATTTCTTTGTTACAAATGCTGTCACATTGTTCGACTTTCAAAATACCAACAAATACAGTTTTGTAATTTATATCATTATCACGATATTTAAAATCCAAAATTAGTGCTTTTGTACAGAAATATCGGTGCTTTTAACTACAATTATTGTATGGAAGGTTGAATTTTCATTTATTTAAAAACATTTTTTTCCAAGATATTGTTTATACATTCGGGAATTCAGAAGCATAATTTTGACTTCGGGAATTTTGTGGCAACTTAATTTTTCCTTCCATATGCTTATAGATCTTAGGAACGGAATTCATTGATACGTATTCGTTATTCAGTTAATACGTATAGCCAATATTACATTTTAGATTAATACATTAACTTTCTCAAAATCAGATTTTAACCGTTCTTGTTTTTCTCTTTTTTCCATGACGTTCTTCAGGTGTTTCCATTAACATTTCTACATTTTTAATATTAACATTTTTTCAATATTTGTGGTTTATTAACAGCTTCTCTATGCTGTTTTTGAATAAAATGTCTTTTTAAATAATCTATTTATATACTTAATACTCCTCTATATATTCACATATTAATTAATTTTTTTTCTCCAAAAATTTCCCCAATTTCGAAGACAAAATCAACGTCTCGTAATTTAAGTGCGCGGCAACTTAATTTATCTGCTCAGATTTTAAAATTTCTAGAAAACTACCGCGCATACGCGCACCCGCGCAGCTTAACGGGAACATTGATTATGTTGATTTCTTATATCTGTGGAAGATGCACCTTCGGCACTTTATCCGTATCCGTGGGATATGTTGACTCAGCGTATATCTTCCAGCGTTGGGCTTGGCTGATGGTCTTAACTCGCACTCAATGTTTGTACGAAATGGGCACAAGAAAACGGCGCCGCAAGTGATGATGTGTTTGTGCGTAAAGGGTTGCATTTTTTGATCAAATATTTAAGATAAAAAAACAAAAAGCAAAATTATGTTGCATAATATCTTTTCAGTTATTTGTACTCAATAATATCTGTTCTTAGTTTCTACATATTTCTTGTATGTACACTTTTACCTATGCAGATACATATTTTATTCTTTCTGAAATACTGAAATTTGATAATTTGAATTTGTAACTATAGTACAATCTTGATGATAATCCTTTCTTGAAATACTGAAATTTGATAATTTTAATTTGTAACTATAGTACAATCTTGATGATAATCCGACACATGTGAGACCCGGCAACCGCCGGATTATCAAAAAAATACGGATTATCAGGATTATATAGGAAACAGTAACAATTTTACATAAAATATGTAAAATTGTTACTGTTTCCTATATAATCCTGATAATCCGTATTTTTTTGATAATCCGGCGGTTGCCTGGTATAACAATATGTGCAGAAAATAATGATGCATTAAAAGAGTAAATAATTCGTGATGAAGAACAAGATGATAAATTTGACAAAATGTCAAACAAATACCAAGTAATTAGGGTTTCCTACCCGGGTACCCGGATCCGGGTATATGAAAAAAGTTTATTTAGTTATATTTTTGTTATTATATAACAGAATTTATTGTAGTGAAAAATCATTTTAGTTCCTAATTAGTTAATGATAACAAGACTGTTTAACTGTGTGACTGGTTTCGTAATAAAATAAAACATTATTATAAGAAAATTTTCTCTTTTTGTGCAAAAATTGCAAATACCCGGGTACCCGGGTATACCCGGGTATCAAAAAAATAATACCCGATACCCCTAGAAGTAATAAATCAATAATGGAAACCAAAAATGAATTTGCCTTAAATTGGATGCAGGAATATTACTCGACATGTTACAAATTAATTTACACATGTAGCTATAAATTATGTGGGGACCAATAAATTTAATATATGCAAATTACATAAAATTCTGAATTTTATAATAAATTTAAAGGCATTGAATTACGTTTTATTGAAAACAAGTTTAGAAAAATAAAACACTTTTTTGCTAACAACTGAGTTATATTTTCAAAATAAATTTACATATTTAATTTAGTTAGTAATTTGGGGCATTATGAATAAATTTACAGTTTTGGTTATTAATGTTTTTTTTTATTATTGAACCATTTATTTTCAAAACAAATACAAGTAATTGGTAATAGATAGTATAGAAACTATAACGTTTGAGAAATTTGTTACAGTCATCAAAAATAATTATAATAGATTATGTGTAGAGCTTCAGCATGCACGAAATGACAATATTGATTTCAATTCAATTTGATATCGAATTCAATCTGACGAACATACTGTTGGTCATAGGGATCTAAGTTATTCTCGAACCTCTTCACATTACCGTCATACCCTTGGTCATGGGGATTTAAGTTACTCTCGAACCTTATCACATGATCATCATACTCTTGGTCAAAAGGAAACTTTGGCTGCTCTGGTTCCACAATAATATTATATCTATACATCTTTTTGTCATCGGAATCCGTGGTATTGAGAATTGGCCATTTTATAATATCCTTATACCTTTGGTCATAGGGATTTAAGTTACTCTCGGAACTTATCACATTACCATCAAACCATTGGTCAAAAGGAAACTTTGGCTGCTCTGGTTCCACAATATTATTATATCTATACATCTTTTTGTCATCGGAATCCGTGGTATTGAGAATTGGCCATTTCATAATATCCTCATACAATTGGTCATCGAGAACACGGTATGTTACACCTACAGTTACAGCAACTCTATCGTCAGCTGAGTTGCAATCAGCAGATTCAGCTTTCATTATAGTGGCAGTATCTACTGATACTCTAGTAGCAACCATTATTGGAAGATTTTGAGTTAGTCCAGCGGAAGCAGCGGCCAAAGCGCAGGTGAAGACGATCTAAATATGTTTAAATATTCCTAATTAATATATATATATATATATATATATATATATATATATATATATATATATATATAGATATTCATGTTATTAATAATATCGTGTTATTAATATTTTCATCTGATATATTCGAAACTTACAAATAATTTCATTTTTGATGTCTTTTAACCTCCTTGGTTACTATTAAAGTATCTTCATTTACTGGAATTCCTTGACTTTGGAAATGCAAATAGCCTTTGATACATTTGGCAAAATATCGTTCATTTATATACTGTGTTATATGCCCACGTGTCAATAACATAAAATTATATCTATTGTCTTGATAACACAAATTACATTCGTAAAAAATATCTTTTTTAGTCCCTAATATATCGTAAAAATTTTACATTTTTTTCCGAGTATTTGCAAACCATTTTTTAATCTTTATCGACATTTGAATAACGCAGAAAATATGTAAATTTCGCATCTTAATATGATTTATGCTAATCTTTAGCATCTGGTGTTTATAGACAATTGATTAAATACGGACCATGTTATTCTTGATATATCTTAAATACAATAAATAGGTAATAAATATAAACCGCAGCCCCGGATCTTCAATTTTTTTGAGGCGGCGCAAAAACTGAAAAATGCCGCCCCCGCCTGCTTATATTTTTACCTTTATCAGCATCATCATTTCAGCCATCAGACGCCCACTGATGGACATACGCCTGCAGGAAAGAATGGTACAAGAATCTATCTTGTGTGGCTCTTTCTGTGTTTTCTGAGGATGGCACATAATTTTTAATGAGTTTTAGTTTGCTAGAGCTTCGTTCACAGCTTGCGGATCCAGTAGAAAGCGTAGAGTAAATTCGCAGAGCAATGCAAATATTAGGAAAGGCATCCCACAAATCATGCACATAGATCTGTTGCAAGAGATAGAAACCATTAGCCTTTTCTATATTACCAAATAAAAATGAAGCTTGTTCTTTAAGAACATAGAGTTCTTGTCAGAATTCAACAGGTGCGACGAATCCTCAGCATACCACATAGAGCAAAATGCCATCAAGTGGTATACAGATGGTTCGAAGACAAAGGAAGGAACTGGTGCAGGAGTGTTTGGACCTCGTACCAGATACTCCGAATCCATGGGAACATCCCCAAGTATCTTCCAAGCGGAGGTACACGCAATCGAAAGATGTGCACAGTTTAACCTCGACAGGAAGTACCGCAAAAAACGAATTGCTATCCTGTCAGATAGCCAAGCAGCCATCAAGGCCATTAGCTCATACACCATCAGATCCAAACTGGTATGGGACTGTGTGGGGAAGCTGAACAAACTTGGCAGGGATAATAAAGTAACGCTATACTGGGTACCAGGACACACTGGTATAGACGGAAACGAAGAAGCCGATCACCTAGCAAACAAGGGATCCAGTAGCCCCTTTATAGGTCCGGAACCCTTTTGCGGTATGAGCGTGAACACCATCCGCAAAAGTTTAGATGAAGAAATAAGAGAAAAATGGATGAAAACCTGGGAAGAACTTCCAGGGCTAAGGCAATCCAAAGTGATGCTGGGATCTTTCAACCAGAAGAGAACTAAAGCTTGCCTGAAACTAAGCAGGAACAAGCTCAGAATTCTGACAGGAGCCCTGACGGGACACTGCAGACTTAGGAAACATCTCAAGGCCCTAGGCCTAGAGGAGGATGATGGATGCAGATTCTGTGGCTCAGCAGAGGAAACCCCCATACATCTGCTCAAAGACTGCGGAGCATTACTCCGCAAGAGACAGCTGTACCTTGGGGCTCACTGCTTAAACACAGAGGAGCTGCAGGCCTTGAATCCCACCCAGATCCTGAGATTCCTAAAGGAATCAGGATTAGAGGAGGCGCTCTAAATGGGCAAGCACACCAACACTTGGAGGAGAGGGTGGGGTACAATAGATCTATAAAGGTCGCAGTACAAGTCGTCACCACCATATCTACAATCTACAATCTACAATCTACAGAATTCAACGGCGTTTAAATCTCGCTCATATATTCGAGCCAGATCTGCTTTATGCTTTTGCAGTTCTTCAGCTGACATATTCAAAATTTCAGTACCATTGAAATGCAAAATTCAAATTCAGAACCTTCAACCACAATCAAACTTTTTTTAATTTCTGATACGTTTCGATCAAATACCATCATTATTTCTTTCGAAAAGAGCTGAGCAAGTTGAAGTGTTCGTAATTCGTCATCACACATGTGATAAAATTGTTTTTTGCATTTCGAAATTCGTTTATTTCGCAGAATAGGCTCAACGCCAATTTTTTCAGCAACTTGTCTAGAGTAAAATTTCGAGTTCAACAATCGTAGAACTTAAAGGGGTGACATAAAAAAAAACAAAAACGATTTAATTAAATAATATATTAATAATAATCAGAGAGCGACAATGCGTAAAGCATATTGTAAAAATGTTTATTTTAGTTTGCCTCCACCTCGGTTCTGCGGTGGGGTTTCTCTATTAATTTTAATACAAAGAAATAATAAATATCCAAGATTTTTATATGGCCCTAATGTTGTCTCGCGTTGAAGCGTAAACACATAACAACAGGCCTCTACACTCGTTAGGCGACGACAAACATATAAGCAACCTAGACATAACAAAAAATAAACTAACTGCCTTGGACACTTTTATAATTTTCACTTTCACTGTAGTGGACACTTTCACTTTTATAATAAAAGAACTCTTATAAATGAACTCTGTTGAATAGTTGGCATCATGTCAATAAGCATCAAGAGTTTTCTATCACATTTAAAAAAGCATCGCCTAAAATTCCCACAAAAACATTAAATATTTTCACAAGTGTCGCTTAAAAGACAAACTATTTGTGTGGTGTCTGGATGATTATGAAATAAAACCAAACAATTCTTTTTTTATATTAATGATAAAAAGAAATAGCTTATTCTAGCTTAAATATAATAAACACTAAAATTATAAGGAATGGATTGTTCATTGTTGCTCATTTAGTTAAGTGCGCACATCCTCTTATCTTTTATTCAATTGAATTTTGTCTCATTTTTTGCTCCCAAGTTTTGAGCAGGCCATCCATTAAAGCGATTATCTTATTGATTTTCGATATTTACTCGATTCATTTCGCGGAGAATATTTGCCCAAATCGTCAAATTCAAAATAAATTTAAAATTCTTTATAGCAATTAAGAGACGACTTGCGTCGCACTTAGCTTCCGAAGCATAAGAAGTTTGCTTAACTTCTTTCAAAGCTTCCACTACTTTAGCAAATTGTTTAACAGGGTATTCACAGGGCATCTCGTCTGGCTGTTTCCTTTTAAATGGGTTTTAACCTATTTTTTCATAATATTCCACCGAGCAGTGGAGCCGACAAAAAAGCAATCGGTCCAAAAAATGAATCGCTCCAGAAAGGTTTATAACTTCCTGACAAGGGTATCCGAAACATCGATAAAATTTCAAAAAATGGTTTTCGGTTTTTCGTAAAGTAAAAAACCGGTTTACTGGTTAAAACCGGTTTTAAGTATAAAAATAAATAAATTAAGTATCACAATTCAAAACTTATTTAAAAAATACTGCAGCAATAAATCAAATAAAATAAATATTTATTTGTCATTTATAATTATTTAATAAATAAAAAAAATATGTTTGTGTTATTTCATTATATTTACGTAAAGAATAAAAAAGATATTGTCGTTAGAATACATTCTTTACGAAGAGATAACTATAAATGTAGATATATATATTTATTTATCAAAGTACGAAACTAGATTATAATGTAAGAATGGGGTACAAGTATTTATATTTATTTAGGATCAAGATTTTCTAAATCTGTGAACCTTTATTTCACTATGTATTTATTGCTCTTGCGTTTTATTTGAGTACGAATAAATCCACAATATAATGCATGAATAACCATAGAAAAATAAAACTATTTTAAGTATTTACATTTATTTAGGATTCAGATTATGCCCACTCTAAATCTTTGAATCATTATTTGACTACATATTTACTGCTCTTACGTTTTAGTTGAGTACAAATAAATCCAAAATATAATACTTCATGAATAAGAATAGAAAAATTCAATTATTTTTCACTTAAAGAAAAAAAATAAAGTAAAAACCGACATTCGGTTTTTCGAAAAAAATCCGGTTTTACGGTTTCCTAAATTTTAACAGAATACTCGGTTAACCGGGTTCGGTTTTAACCGGTTTGGATGCTTTATTCTTGACATGATGCGGCAGAATGGTAGGTGTCCATTCTGCCAAGATTTAAGGAGTGAGCCGAGCAGGATACGAACTCGGCCAGCTCATTCCCATCTCAAATCCTGGCTTGTACTCCTTTATAAGAGCCATATTGGACCCATTATCATAAGATTGGCCACGACATTGTTCAATATCTAAAGTATCAACTGTCAATTTTATATAATCTGTTGAAAAATGTACTTTCCTGTCTTTCCAACAACTTCAATGAAATCAATGAAAGTTTTTTTATTTCACACACATCACCAGTTTTTTTTTACACATCGAATTACCTGGCTCATTCTGTATGAGATACACATTCTGTATGGGAACAGATCTATGTTCGGTTGATCGATAAGAACTAAACAGTAAACATAAATTAAATGTTTGAAACAAAGCACTTCCGTGGACGGAGATCGACGAAGGAGTTTCCAAATATAGCTTCATCCCTTTCGCACGCACGTTAACCGCCCACTCAAGTTACCAACCGGCCAGCGGCTGATAGCTAAATTTGTTAATAAATAAAAATATTAAAATACAAAAAATTTAAAAAAATGATTTATTAAGATTGCCGCTAATTTTTTTTATAAAAAAAAATAAGATGTTTATTTAAAATATCTTGAAAACTTTTGATAATTATCGAGAGTTATCGAGACAAATTAGTATGTATGCGTAGGGAAAACATTGTATTTGTCGGTCATGTTTGAATTTGCCGCCCTCCGAATTTGCCGCCCGGGGCCCATGCCGGGGCCACGGCTTGCCACCCCTATATCCGGGGCTGATAAATCGTAATATAAGCATTTCTTGTTTTGTAATTACATCTTATGTATTTTAATTTTCGAAAGAATAATTTATTACAATATAGCAAAGATAACAAACATATTATCTCTTTGATATTGAATAAACCACTATCTGGTATTAATGGTGTGATCTTTAATATTTTTATAATTTAGAATAAGTGAATAGTTGGCATTATGTCAATAAGCATCAAGAGTTTTCTATCACATTTAAAAAAGCATCGCCTAAAATTCCCACAAAAACATTAAATATTTTCTGGATGATTATGAAACAAAACCAAACAATTATTTTTATGCAAGATAATAAAACAACCAACAAAAAAGACGGAATCTTCTTGTTTTTCTTGTGATATTTGCCGAAATCTCATTTGTATAGAGTGTAGATCAGAACACCCACTACAAATGAGATTTCGGCATTAGAAAATTAAATGCACGCCACTACATATATGTACTTTAAAATTTATTGTAAAAAATGTAGAAACAACGAATATATTGAAAGTTTAAGGTCCTTTCACACACATCAGTCACGTCACGTTTCAGTCAACACTCCGAATTAGAGCCGTCGCCGACCAGTCTCAGTCAAAATAGCGACTGTATTCACATCTATCCGTCATTTTTCTATTTCAATCGAATAGTAAAGATGTAGCAACAAGGTATAATATGGACTAATTTGTTGTTATTGAAAGTTTTCTGATATTTTCCCCTGAAATAAAAAAAGTATTACAGAGGGACTTGATGAAAACAAAAAAATGCATTGCAGTGTTTCTAGACATAGCAACTGCATTAGACACAGTTGTTCATGCAATACTTCGTAAAGTATTGGAGTGTTATGGTGTACGTGGAGTAGTGTTATATGTCTTTCGGAGTTAATGGACTGATCGAGAAAAATGTGTTAAAATAAATGATACAGTAAGTGAAACTTCGATCATAAAAATGGGGATCCCCCTAGGAATCGTTCTAGGTCCAATAATCTTTCAAACACACATAAATTCATTACTCTTTTTAAAAATAAAGGCGAGTCATATGATACAGTTGAATTTTACAGTGGAAATACATCGTCGGAAACAAACAATTACGTGTAGTCGAACATTGTATAATTATTGACAATAATCTAAGATGGAACAACCATATTAATTACCTAACAAAAAAGGTGAGCAAACTAATATATAAATTTTACCAGCTGCGACAGTTTTTAACGAAAAATCTACTCATATTGATTTATAAATCTCTCGCTGAATCACTATCTCGTTACGGTATTCTGATGTGGGGTGCAATGTAAAAATTGAAAAAATTCCTTCCAAAAATTGAACATAATACAAAATTATACAGTATAATATAATACTCAACTTTCAACACTCTGCTTTCAAACTTGATTGAGGATTCTGACCAAGCTAATTCCACTCTATAATTGTCTTACTAACTGTTCCAAGTTTGTACATATTTTTTTGTATGTACAACTAATATACAACTAATTTCCAGGAATTAAAATTGTGTCAGATCAAACAAAGGAACAACGTGAATATTACCTGAAAGTTAAAGCTAAACTGGAGGAACTAATTGAGAGTGGTGATGAAACAAAAGCAATTAAATATATCAATAATAAACCCACAATAGAAAGTAAAAGTGAAACCTGGAAAAAACAAACTAGTGAATAATCACCCTAATATAATACTGAATACAGATATAATATATTTGAATATTCAAAGTGTACTGAAAAATAAAGATCAAATACAAGGAAGCTTGGCAACTTATCATCCTAAAATGATTATCGTTAGTAAATCTAGGACAACCAAAGACATCGAAGACAATGAATTCAAAATAGATGGATATAATGTCATACGTTGTGATTCTACAAACCGACACACAGAGGGAATCTTGATTTACATAAAAAATGAACTCAATTTCACCATATTTAGAAAATTTGTTCTTCAGGGAAATTATCGGTGTAAGTTTGTGAAAGTGGAACTTGGTTCTTCAAAATGGATTATAGGATGTCTTTATCACACACCATCCAGATCTGATGCTTTGATATTTTTAGACAAACTTGATGAAATGTTTGACAGTGTATTTGCGTCAAATCTAAAATGTATTCTTGTTCGCGACATTAATGTGAATTTTCTTGGTAATTGCTTCTATACAAGAAAAATGAGAAGTATGTTGTCTATTTATGGTATAAATCAATTAATATCTGAGCCTAATAGGATAACTAATACGAGTACAACTTTAATTGATTATATTCTTTCAATCTGTAATAATTTAACAGCTAATGTTCATTGTAGTCCTAAGATAAATAATCATTTAATTATATCAATTAACTTTCCGTACAAGGAAAGAGGAAATATTATGACAGTAAAAAAGTATAGAAACTTGCGTATAGTGATTATAATAAAAAACGAAACGTATAGTGATCATAATATTCTTACAATCAAAATGGAATTGATATGTTTTGATTGATTATTTGACTCTGTTGATGTAAATGAACTCTATGACAATTTGTTGAAAAACTTTGAAATTGTGATTGGTAGAGTTGCACCATTACAAACTTGTAAATATAGATGCAATGTACCGTGGTTTGATATTGATGTACTAAACGGGATAAGAAAAAGAGACAAGAGATATCGGTGTTTCAAAAATTGTACAGGAATGGATAGGACAGAAAAATGGGAAACTTATAAAAAGTACAGGAATGAAGTGGTAAACTTAATGAAGAAAAAGAAACACCAATATTATTTTGATAAAATAGATAGGAATAAAAATAACCCACACTTTTTTTTTGAAAACCCTTAAAGAATTGGTTGATGTAAACTCACAAGACTTTCAAAACAGCATTCAATTTGATTACTTGAATCAAAAAATAATCATGCCAGAAGATATTGACATAGTCGAAAATTTAAATTCGTATTTTATAAATAGCATAAGCAATATAGTGGAAAGTATTGATGAAATGGAACCTTATTTCAATTTAAACTATAATTTGTATCACAGCTTCTCAAATTTCAAACTATTATCACTGGGAGACATGAAAAATAATCATTACACTAGAAAATAAAAATAGTTCCTTTGAAGTAATAAGTTCTAAAGTTTTAAAAAATATCTTTGAATCTATAGGACATGTAATGTTAAACTTTATAAATTCATCAGTAGATTTGAGAAAATCCCAGAATCATTGAAGATAAGTACTAATAAACCTATTTCTAAGATTAGAAATACAATAAAAGCTAATGAATTTCGCCCTATTAATACACTAACACCTCTTGAAAAAGTATTAGAGAAAGGCCAAGGCAGCCCACAATCAAATTATAGAACATCTTAACAGAAATTATATACTTTATTCGTGTGAAACTGCATTACAACTTTCTAAATTTAAATTTAAATCAGAATTAGATAATGAAAAATATGTGGTGGTTGTCTTTCTCGATTTAAAGAGAGCATTCGAAACTATCGATAGAAAATTATTATTGTTTAAATTGAAAAGATATGGTATTGAGGGCAAGGTTTATGATTTGTTGGTAGATTATTTACAAAACCGTAAGGAAAAAATAAGAGTGAGGAACGTAACATCGACTGAGCAAGAAACCCTTTATAGTGTTCCAGAGGGGAATGTACACCTCTTCTGTTTATAATGTATTTGAATGACATCAACTTACATGTATGCTGTGAATTCATAAATCTATTTGCAAATGATAATTTACATGCATGTAGCGATACAAATCTGGATAAAGCTCTCAGTAATATGATTGTGGTACTTGCAGAAGTTGACAAATATGTTAAACGTAATAAATTGAAATTGAATGTTTTAAAAACTAAAGCCATGCTGATAACAACAAAATATAAATTCAATAATATAATATAAAAATTGAATTTGTTTTTAATTTTAATTTAATTTATTACCTTTTGAGATACAACAATATCTATAGGTTAAATTAGAATAATTACTTAAAGCTAATAGTTTTGAAATTTACATTTAAAAAAATTATTTATATTACAGAAGGGAGTTTGTGGTAATAGAAATTCTTTCACTTTTGATTTGAATTTCTTATACGATTTTTCATCGCGCAGACCATCAGGTAGGTTGTTATATAGCTTCACTCCTTGGTTTTCCAATCCTTTGCTGCACATGGTTAGATTTGTTTTTGAGGGGTTTAAAAGATCTTTCCCTCTTGTATTATAATTATGGTTGTCCTTATTTTTCTGGAAATTTTGTTTAACCTTATGTATATAGACAGTCGTTTCTAGAACATACAAACTAACTACTGTTAAAATTTCGAGGTTCCGGAAGTGTTTCTTGCAGGAATTCGTAATTTTTAAACCTAATAGGTTTATTAATTTGTAAATAATATTAAATATATAGGATTCCAATTGGATAATCTGATGACTTTTGAAAATCATTTTGATTATTTTTACAAAAAAGTAACTAAAAAGCTATATTTTCTCTCAAGAATCTCTAGTAACCTATCAATGGAAACAAAAATAACTGCATACAGAACAATTATCCAACCCCATTTTGATTACTGCTCTTCTGTGTTATATCTGTTCAACATGAATAAATTGTCTCAATTACAAAAACTCCAAAACCAAGGGATGCTATTAATCTTAATGTTAATCGATATACGCCTATTGATACAATGTTCTCCCTACAATGGCTTTCTGTAAGAAAAAGGCTAGTATATCTCACCATGATGTTTATATGTCAAATATTTAATGATCTTACTTCTTCCTATTTCTATGAGTACATTACATTAAATTCTGAGGTACATCAATATAATACAAGAAATAATGCAAATATATTTATAAGAAAAACAAACAGACAAAATTCAATCGTTGTTTTTCAAAGTTTTTAATGATTACAACGCACTCCCAAATAAAATAAAATGTAGCCACACTCTTACAATATTCAAAAAGGAAATTAGAAAATATCTTCACCAAAAATAATGTTAAATGTAAAAATTTCTTTGGTATATAAAATTTGTTTTAATATTTTTAATTTTATGATATATTATTTTCATGCTTATATATTTTAGATAAGATGGTATTATTTATGATTTATATTTAAATGTTAAATTTTTTATTTAGAATCAAGGGCATATTAGGGCAACCTATTTGAATAAAATAAATTCTTCTTCTAATTCTTCTCCAGAAATCCAACTTGCCAAAGTTGCTCACTTTGCCTCCACTTCGCTACTTATTTAAGGCTGTTTAACAGAATTGCTCAGTTTAATAGTAGCTTCTTCTTTCGAATAGGCCTACTTTGGACTACGCTTGTTCAACTGTTGGGCTTTGAACTTTGTCCAGTATTGTCGCATCTTCTGCCAGTGTAACTCCTTTCTATCTTCTGTCCAGGGGGTACCTTTCCTTCGATGTTTTTCCTGAAATCCACGGACTTCCTTCAGGGTCCGTCTCACAGACTGTCTGTTTTTGAGATTTGTTATTCCCAGTTCTTTAATATCCTTCTCGGTCTCTGTCAACCAAGTGGTACGAAATTTCTTGTTTTGCCACAAGATGAACAGACGGTAGGTTAGTCGGTTTGGTTTAGCAATCTTACAACGTGGCCATAGAAAGCTACCCTTCTTTCCCTTGCACAGTCAGAAAGCATCTCAATATGTTCGAAGAGCTCAGAGTTATGCCGCCTTCGGAATTCCCTATCTTGCTTTACCGGGCCTATGATCTTCCTGAGGATTCTCCTCTCTCTGATTTCCAATTCCTCTATTAGACCCCTTCGGTTCAAGGAAAGACACTCCATGGCATACAGGGCTTCTGGTCGTAAGACTGATGTGTAGTGCTTAAATTTCATATTGCGTGACAGGCATTTCTTATGGTAAGTGTTCTTATTCAGCCGATAGGCTAGTTCTAACTTGCTGATTCTCTTGGATAATGATGCTCTTTCTGATAAGTTGGGTTCAATCCATTCGCCGAGATACTTACATTTCTCAGTCCTCTTGATGTTTCCCTGTTCTAGTAACATTTCTCTGTTTGTTTCTCTGATGTTGGTGAAGAATTCTGTTCTCTCCAGCGACACTTGAAGACCCACTTTGGCAGCCTGTTTTTCTGAGGCAGTTTACCTGCATTGTTGCCATCTCAAGAGAATCAGCAAACATAAACAGCGCCATGTCATCTGCAAGGGCCAGGCAATCTACAACCAGTCCATCGTTCTTTCGTCCCAGGTATATACCACTCTGAGCACCCAAATTGTTCAGTTCCTTGCGCCATTCTCTCATAACCTTTTCAAGGACACAGTTGAAGAGAAGTGGGGAAAGTCCATCTCCTTGTCTAACTCCAGTTTTTATTTCGAAGCTTTCTGAAATCTCGCCTCAAAATTTAACCCTGCAATGGGTGTTGGTCAAAGTTTCTAGGATGAGTCTGCGGATTTTGTTGTCTAGTGCTAGTTTCCGGAGTACTTTGTTAAGCGTTTCTCTATCAATGGAAGCGTAGGCCTTCCTAAAATCAACAAAGGTGACGACCACCTTGCGGTTTCTCATCTTGGAGTATGCAAGTACAGTTTTAAGATTGAGGATCTGTTCAACACAGGATCGGGTCTTGTTTAATAGTAACTATTATATGAAATAGATGACTTTCTAATTTTGGTAATCAGACTGATAACAATTCAATAAATTATAAGAAAATAATGAAGGAAACTATGTTCTTTAATTCACAAATCGACGAATAACGTAAATAAAATATAAATTTTAGTACGGTGTGGCTCCTGCATTTTACTGCTAAGGGAAACCATGAGGTCAAAATAAAAACCATAACTTGATAAATTAAAATAATTATTAACATTCATAGACGCGTTTCTGCAGTACCACACCACACCGTACTAACCGAGCCACACCGTACGTACTAATAATTACCACCTCTGTCTGAAAACATGGTATAGGTACATTAAAAAAAAAATCGTGGATTATCGTGAATATAGAAAACAAATGACAACATTCATCATATTATTATAGTATATATTGATGGTAACATAGACTAATATAATTGCCATATGTCATGTTCTTCTTGGTTTAGAACTTAACGATCCAAGATCGCTTTTTTTAAGATAAATAAAATTGGTTCCGCTGCAAAACGAATATTGAAAATTTTGAAGAAGAATTGATTAACTTAGAAAGAAGAGATTCCAAATATAAACAATTAACCACAGAAAAACGTCATGGTATCTTAGATACATTATTACAGCACATGAAAGAGTACAAGTTAAAACACGGTTCAATCAATAACGCTGCTACTTCATTTCCAGTATCCCGGCTAACCATAAGTAGAATTTGGCATACAGCACAAGCTCAATACAGATAAGGTAAAATATGTGTCGATGTTTCTTCAACCAAAAAAAAAGAATGAGGAAAACTTAAAGATTATTCTAACATATATATATATATATATATATATATATATATATATATATATATATATATATATATATATATATATACATATCGGGTTATAACGTTTTACGTCTTCCGATTCCTAATCGCCACTCCTCTCTATTCATCCACAGCCCTTCTTCCAGATCCGTCTCTCGAATTTCCTTTTCCACTACGTCTCTCCAGCTTCTGCGCGGTCTTCCTCGTTTTCGGTTTCCTTGGGGGTTCCAGT
This sequence comes from Phosphuga atrata, assembly GCA_944588485.1. Classification (NCBI taxonomy): domain Eukaryota; kingdom Metazoa; phylum Arthropoda; class Insecta; order Coleoptera; family Silphidae; genus Phosphuga; species Phosphuga atrata. The sequence goes on from OX155898.1 coordinate 33,937,181, forward strand.
TTAGTACTTTCTTTGGGATTCTGTGTTCTGACATTCTTTGGACGTGTCCATACCATATTAGTTGTTTAGTTGTAATGTCATCAATAATGTCGTGTTGTATTCCCATTTCTTGTCTAATGGTTTTATTTGGGACTCTATCTCTCCTGGATTTTCACGCCGCTGTTCTCCAGAAGTCCATTTCTGTGGCTTTTAGCTTTTTTTTATTTTTTTTTTATCGGCCATACCTCCGAGCTATATGTTATGCTTTTCACGATGGAGTTGTAAATCCTTTTTTTATTTTCTTTTGTAATGGTTTTGTCCCAAAGAATACTGTTCAGCATGGAAGTAGCTCTTCTTCCCTGTACGTTTCTGTCCGATATTGCTTCGTCTAGTGTCCCTTCCTTAGATATTTTCATTCCTAGGTATTTGTATATATTGCATTGCTTGATGATCTGTCCCGTTGCTAGATGTAAGTCTTCTTGCTGTCCTCCTATACACATATACTCCGTTTTTGTAATGTTGACATCCAGACCCCATTTTCCATACTCCTCGATGAGCTTTCGGCTCATATATTCCATGTCATCTATATCTTGTGCGATAACTACTTGGTCATCCGCGAAAGAGAGGGTAGATACTGTCGTGTCGTCGTCCACTGGCATTCCCATGCCATTGCATTTCCGTTTCCATGTCTTCAGCGCGTGTTCCAAGTAGATTTTGAACAGTGTCGGAGATATACAGCAACCCTGTTTAAGACCTTGGTTACTGTGAAAGCAGATGTTAATCCTTCGTTGGTTTTGACTCTGGATGTAGAGCCCGCGTATAAAGACTTCACAGCTTTTATTATTTCTGTGTTTATATTGCTATGTTGGAGAGCTTCCCAAAGTTTTACTAAAGGTATACTGTCGTAGGCCTTTTTCAGATCTACGTACAGGAGATGTACTTGATGACGAGATGATTTCGTGCTGTTTTCTTTTCTAAAATTTGAGTTAGCGTAAACAGATGGTCGACTGTGGATTTTCCTGCTCTGAAGCCTGCTTGTTCTTCTGCCCCCATATCGGCATATTCTTTTTCTATTCTGTTCTTTAAGATCTTTCCATTAACTCTACTTATAGTCCTTGTAACGGCTATTCCACGATAGTTGTCTTCCATTCTATGGGTACTTCGTGCCTGTTGAGGCACCTTTGGAATACATTTCTTAATACCCCATATAGTTTATCTGTGCCATATTTTAAAAATTCATTAGTAATATTACCCGGCTCTTCCGTTTTCTAAGTTTTTACAGACTTCTTTAACCTCTGGCACAGAAATTCTAATTGGGGATCCTTGTATAAATATGCCCTGATTTTTGTTTTGGATGTCTTTAAATTGAGGTCTGTCTTCTGTCAGCATATCTTCAAAGTATTGATTCCATTTTGAGGTGTTATAGGTGAAATTATGTCCTTTGTTCGGCCTCCTCTCATACTTTTGAGGAGCCTCCAACTTTCTGTACTCTTTCTTCCTCCAATGTATGTATTGAGTCTTGAACACGTCCTTTCCCATTGATTGTTCTTCTTTTCCCATATTTTCTTCCGTACTCTCTTTTGTGATTCTTTGTATTTTATCTTGTCTTCCATAGTTTTCGAACTTAAATATACATGGTACCTTTTTCTTTTTTCTTCTATTTGGTATTCAATTTCTTCGTCCCACCAGTATGGCTTTTTCTGTTTTCCTCGTTTTTCTTCATAACCCAATGCTTCCTCTGCCGCTGAGTGTATGACTCTCTTTATATATTCGTATTCTTCCTTTATGTTTCTGAATTCTGTTTTCTGAATTTTGCTGTCAAGTCTAGAGTTGTATAGTATTTTTGTACTATACTTTAAATTTTTTTGGGGTTTCTCTGTTTGTTATTTCATCCATTCTTTTGGAATTGTCAGGTTCTTCTTTTGCTCTTATTGGTGACACTATTTTTCCTTTTAAGAGGTAGTGGTCACTTCCACATGAGGCACCTCTCTGTACTCTTACATCTAGAAACTTCAGTCTGGATTTTGGTTTATTATTATGTAGTCGATAACGCTTTTTAGATTCCTTGTTGGCTGTGTCCATGTGTATTTATGGATTTTGGGGTGTTGAAAATGTCCATTAAGAATGGTCAACTGATTTTGTTCGCATATTTCTATTAACCGTCTTCCATTATCGTTAACGACTTCTTCTCCATACTTTCCCACTACCAAGGTCCTTTTCCTTTCTTCCTATTCTGCCGTTCAGGTCTCCTAGAAGTATTATTTCTCATGACGTTCCTATTTTTCCTATTTCCTCATTTAGTTTTTCATAGAATGAGTCTTTATTGTGGACTAGCTCGTCATCATTAATGGCATATATACCCAGTATAGTCACATTTTATCCTAATATTTTTAGATTCATGTTTATCATCCTTTCATTAATCGGTTCCCATGTAAGATATACTTTCTCATTCTCCTGTGGGTTCCTCTTAAGGAAACTTCTAACTTCTTCTTAAGTGGTCGTAACTTCCCCAATTTTCCGATCCGGTTACTTTCTTTTTCGTCTCTGTTAAAACTGCGATGTCTACTTGGAGATTATTCAATTCGTTGGCAACTTCGTTCATTTTATTGGAGAGGCCCTGTATATTCCATGTACCGCATATCGTTGTCCGTTTTCTTAGCTTGGTTCGTCCTTGTGTGTTTTCCGTCCTATTCCGAGGCGATTGATTAGGTTTTTTAGCAGGTATGTTTTTTTTCCGTGGGGCAGGGAGCTGGCCTACCGCCACAACCCTCCTCCTTTACCCGGGCTTGGGACCGGCAGTGACAACTGTCGAGCTACTCAATCCACCCGACAGCTGCCCCAGGCGGAGTTCAACATTTATGTTATTCTAACAGTTTAGCGCAAATAAAGATAACACCATTAAATCGTCGAGGAACGCTTCGCGGTCTTTCTTTCGCAATTGGAATTCCAAAATCAACTTTGTTTGATATATTTAAATCGGAAAGTATTTTAAGAGAATATCTTCTATAGTTAAACCTACATTCACTAATTAGAGTTTTGCTTGTCAAAAGTAAATCATGCCACTAACGAAGATTTTCTTTTTGATGATTTGTATGACTATGTTCATATTGATGAAAAATGGTTTTATCTTACTAAAATTAAACGCATTGTTACTTAATGCTAAATGTAGAAGAAAGGGAGAGAAACTACAAAAGTAAAAGATTTATTACGAAAGTAATGTTTATTACTGCAATTGCTCGACCACGCTATGATACACATCGAAAGCTTTATTTTGATGGTAAAATAACCATATTTCCGGACGGAGGGAGTATATTTTATTTATGTTATTAGTCAATTTGTGAATTAAAGAACATAGTTTCCTTAATTCTTTCCTTATAATATGAAAATTCAAATAGTAAACTTTTTTATATTTTTTTAATTAAATAAATTGTTTAAACCTATTAATCTCGTTTTGTACGTCTCGTAAACATAAATCTATAAACATTTCTTTAAATGTACATTTTGGTGTTCTGGTTTATATATGGAAACAGATTTAGAAAAGTGTTCGACAGTTCTATTTCAGCTTGACAGTACAGTATGGTTAGAAATGCTTAACAGTAAAAATATGTAAAATTGTTACTGTTTTGTTTTAATCCTGATAAGCCGGATTGTTTTGATAATCCGGCGGTTATCTGGTTTTATGTGTGTCGGATTATCAAGATTGTACCATAGTTACAAATTCAAATTATCAAATTATCAAGTTGATATAACAATATGTCAAGAAAATAATGATTCAAAAAAAGAGTAAATCATTCGTTATAAATTTATTATCATAAATTTGTAAATGATTTCATTAAAAGATGATGAATTTGAAAAAATGTGTAACAAATACGAAGAAATAAATCAATAATGGCAACCAAAATAACATTGCATTAAATTAAATGTAGCAATATTCTTCGACAATGTTAGAAATAAATTTATACATGTAGCTGTAAATCATGTGGGGATCAATAAATTCAATATATGCAAATTACATAAAATTCTATTAAAATATTTAATAAATTTAAGGGCATTGAATCACGTTTTATTGAAAACAAGTTTAGACAAATAAAACACTTTTTTGACAACACCTGAATTATATTTTCAAAATAAACTTGCATATTTTATTCAGTTAGAAATTTGGGTTATTATAAATAGATTTACAGTTTTAGATATTAATTTTTTTTTATTATTTAACCATTTATTTTCAAAACAAATATAAGTAATTGGTAATAGATAGTATAAAAACTATAACATTGGAGAAATCTGTTACAGTCATCAAAAATAATTATAATACCATGGATTGGTATATTGGATATGTGCAGAGCTTCAGCATGAACAGAAAAGTAGGAAACTTAAGCAAATTCAATCTAAACATCATACTCTTCATCATAGGGATCTAAGTTATTCTCGAACCTTATCACAGGATCAGCATACTGTTGGTCAAAAGGCAAATTTCCTGGGAAATAACGGAGTTCTGGTTGAACAATAGTATCCACTCTAGACATCTTTTTGTCATCGGTTTTGAGAATTGTCTGTTTCATAATATTATACTTTTGGTTATATCGAACTAAGAAACTTTGTAATACTCGGATCGCAATATCTTCAAGCTTTTCGTTCTTGGGAAGACAGTATGATAGAACACGAGGTATATACTCTGTTTCGTAATCATCAGAATCTATTGATACGCCATTAGCAACAATTATTGGAAGATGTAGAGTTAGTTTCTCAGCGGAAGCTGCGGCCAAAGCGCAGGTGAAGACGATCTAAATATAATTATATTATTTATTATATTTTTCATCTGATATATTCGATACTTACAAATAATTTCATATTTGATGTATTTTAAACTCCTTAGTTACTATTAACACAGCGATTAGTTGTTACCTCAACTCTGTTTTTGTATTGATTTACTAGTTTGACGACGGCCTCAAAGGAATTTAGTTTACTGGAATCCTTTGACTTTGGAAATACAAATAGTCTTTAATACATTTTCCAAAATATTGCTCATTTATATACTGTGTTATATGCCCAAGTGTCAATAACATAAAATTATATCTATTGTATTGATAACACAAATTACTTTTGTAAAAAATATCTTTTTTAGTTCCTAATATATCGTAAAAAATTTACATGTTTTCCAAGCATTCGCAAACCATTTTTTAATGTATATCGACATTTGAATAACGCAGAAAATATGTAAATTTCCCATCTTAATATGATTTATGCAAATCTTTAACGTCGGGCGTTTATAGTCAATTGATTAAATACGGACCATGTTATTCTTGTCTTAAATACAATAAATAGGTAATAAATATAAATAGTAATATAAGCATTTCGTTCTTTTGTAATTACATGTATTTTAATCACATCTTATATATTTTAATTTTCAGTGGAATAATTTATTACAATATAGCAAAGATAATATGCTATGGGATGCTCTGGGATGTAGGATAAACCACAACCTGGTATTGATGGTGTGAACTCTTATAAATGAACTCCGTTGAATAATTGAAGTTATGTCAATAAGGGTCAAGAGTTTTCTTTCACATTTTTTTAAAAATCGACATAAATTCCCATAAAAACATTAAATATTTTAACACGTGTCGCTTGAAAGACAAAGTTTTTGTGTGGTGCCTGGATGATAATGAAATAAAACCATGCAATGCTTTTTATGCAAGATAATAAAACAACCAACAAAAAAGGGAAAATATCCTGGGTTTTTCTTGTGATCATTGCCGAAATCTCATTTGTACAGAGTGTTCTGATCTAACGGCATTAGAAAATAAAATGCATGTCACTACATATACGTACTGTTTAGTATTGTAATTCTTGCGCGTGCGCCACCCCCTAAATGCATCATGTAGGGGTGGAACCCTAAGTCTGCTTAAGTTTCTTCGAGAAACTATTTTATCTATTCATGCATTCACATTTTGGTCATATTAAGTAAAACATACAGTCCACTAATTATTAAAGGTTAGGTAACATTGCATTTTTATTATATTAAAGATTCTAATATTAATCAACTATTTTAAATTTATTATTGACCCAACATTTGGTCCATTCGAACCGGATTGTAGTAAAATTATTATAAAAGGTATTAAAATTAAGTGTTCATTGGTCCATACAAACCGCATTGTAGTGCAATTATTATTATTATTATTAACAATTAAGTATTCATTGGTCCATACGAACCGTATCGTAACAATTGTGCAACGATTAATATTAGATTTATTAAATTAAAAAAAAATATTAAACGTGAGTGCAAGCGATAAAGAAGATTGAAGAAAAGAAATCCACGAAGAAACGTGCCACATCGGTAAGCCCGAACTACGTAATCCGATATTCAAGGTTACACCCTATTTGTTTGGGACAGATCTGGTTAAAGACGCAAGTAAGTTTTCCTTCTTCTAATCCCTTTACCTGTTTGTACAAATTCTGTTTCATAGTTTCCATTGTTCATTTTTATTTTTTAACATGGCAACTAACCAGTTGAAACAATTTATTATTAAAAGAAAGCAAATTAAAGCAGCACTCACAAGGTTTCAGAATTACGTATTAAAATTTGAAAATTCAAATAACATTATTGAACTGAAGATTAGACTTGAAAAAGTTGATCACACCCTTTTTTCCGAATTTAATTTAATTCAATTAGAGATTGAAAATATTGATGACGAAACAGATTTTTATGATGAAAGGGAAGAATTCGAAAATAAGTATTTTTATTGCACGTCATTGGCACAAGAAATTATTCAAAAGGATTCACAATCGAATTCTAATCATTTACAAGCAAATTTATTTAAATCAACAAATATAGATCGCCTGAGTAAATTGGGCAAAAATGTTGTTAAAAGCAATCAACTTCCAATAATAGCTTCAGATAAAATCTCAGAAGTTGTTGTAGCCAAGAAAAGAATAGCGTTCTTGAAATCTAGTATTGATAGGAAGAATGAACAGGAAAGTCTTCAACTTGGTAGTATTATCAATGATAAAACGGTTATAAATAAATTAAAGTCAACTAACAATTGGGAGAAATGTTTGAATAATACAATTGACTTATGTACAAAAAATACAATTGTTTGAATGAAAAGTCTGGGAATAAAGTTGAAACTGCAGTTTGTAAAATTGAAAAGTCTGGCATTCAAAGTGGCAGTGGAGACAATATAATTCAAGATTTGGATATTGATAGTAGAGTAGAAGTGCCATCTAGTATTAAAACAAACCATAATTTTAACTTTGTTGGTGTTGTTAAAAATCTCGAAGAAAAATCGAAAAAGCAAAATAGTTTGACATTATTTGATGAGATCACAGGACATAAAATCGATGAGCAGCTTCAAAAGGGGTTTAAAAGACAAACAAGGTTAAATATGAAGTTAGAATGTACACAAGTAGAAGAAATTGATAAAGTTTTGATAAATTGTAAGAAAGAAATAGATGAAGAAAAACTGAAAACGCATAGTGTAGAAGCAAATGATTTGGGGAAAGAATTGGGACTTGATAAGAGTGATGATGAAGCAAAGCTAGTAATAGACGATCTAATATCAGGTGCTCAAACAACAGAAGATTCAATTCAAGTTCAATTAAAAAATATTATTAGCGCGATATTAGAAGGAGCGGGATGTGAATTAAGACAATGGTCCTCCAATCACAAACTTATTTTTAATGATTTTGATATTAAACGCGACATCGACAAATATTATATAACTGATGAGAACTCAAAGACATTAGGTTTGATATGGGATTCTAATTCGGAAACATTAAAATTTACAATAACACTTTATTAGTAGTGATCAGAGGGGTACAAAACATTGAGCGTTTTTTGTCTAAGTTGTTGATTATCTAAGGTGGCAAAAATATTTGACCGGTTAGATTTAATAGGGACAGTAGTTATTAAATTTAAACTTATTTTACAACGTCTTTGGAAGGAACGGCTGGGATGGGATGAGTTTTTATTAGTGAGTCTTATTAATAATTTTAAATTTTTTATAAACCTGGCTCAACCCAGACAAGTATCAATTAGGGATTACGCTGAATTAGAGTTGCATGGATTTTGCGACGCCTCTGAGTCTGCGTATGGATGCAGCGTTTATATTCGCAGTAAAGACAGTTCTAGTAATGTTATCAGCAGATTATTATGTGTAAAATCCAAGGTGTTCCCGCTAAAAACGATTACAATGCCTAGGTTGGAGCTGTGCGGTGCAATTTTGTTAGAAAATTTAATGAACACGGTTTTGCAATCGTTTAAAGAAAACTTTGTAAAAATTTATTACTGGTGGGACTCAACAATTGTCTTAGGGTGGTTACATTTAGAGCCACAAAATTTGCAAATATTTGTAGCGAATAGAGTTACACAAATACATGGGTTAAGCGATACGTCAAATTGGCATCACGTCCGTTCAGTTGACACTCCAGCGGATATAAATTCGCATGGTCTAAGTCCTGAAGAGCTGATGAACAATAATATATGGTGGAAGGGCCCGAATTGGCTTCTGACAAATTCCTACTATTCAAGTAATGTAGCAGATATTTCTATTATAAGTTGTTTACCAGAAATACATAAGTCGTGCATGATAAGTATAAGAAATAATGATTGCCTCGATTTAGAGAGCAAATATTCCAGTTTTGTAAAATCACAAGGAGTTTTCGCGTATATGTTAAGGTTTATAAAAAACGTTGGTAGAGATAGGTTAAGTATGTGTGCAGGCAAATTAGCGTTAGTTGAATTAAATAATTCTACAAGAAAGTTGATTTCATTGATTCAACAGAAATACTTTCAAAGGGAGATATTGTTATTGAAAGCTTCCAAACCTATAATGCCGACTATAATGCCGAGTAGTTATTTATTTAAATCCATTTCTGGACAAACATGGTATTATGCGAGTAGGTGATAGATTAGTAAAATTATGATTAAATTTAGACCAAAAGCACTCTATAATTTTACCGTCAGGGAGTCAGTTCACCCCACTTATTGTAGAGCAAGAGCATAAGAAAAATGTACATATTGGCGTAGAAGGCACATTAGCAGCCATTCATAGAAAATTTTAGCCAATTCATGGTCAAAAATGTGTTAGATTTATATTAAATTCGTATCCACCTTTAATAGGAGATTTCTCCACATCGTCATTTTTAAATGCCTTTAAAGGATTCTGCGGTAGAAGAGGAATTTGTAAATTGTTGTATTCCGATAAAGTCACTAATTTTGTTGGTGCTAATAATGAATTTAGGCTGATTATTAAGTTGTTATCTGACACTATATTTTCTAATTATTTTAAGTCGAATGCCATTAATTGGAGGTTTATACCTTCGAGGTCCCCTCATTTTAATGGGCTTTGTGAGGCTGCAGTAAAGTCAGCAAAAAACATTTTGAAAAAGGCAATTGCAAATGCCTTTCTTACATATGAACAATTAACAACAGTATTTGTGCAAATAGAGTCAATACTCAATTCCAGACCTGATATTCCCATTTCCAATGACCCTTATGATTTACTTGCGTTGATACCCGGACATTTCGTTATTGGTGATGCTCTAAAATGTGTACCGCAAGAGGACGTATGCCACACCCCAGAAAATAGATTGAACCATTACCATAGGTTAAACCAGATGATTCAACATTTGTGGAAGAGATGGTCCACGGAATACATCAACACATTGCAGCAAAGAAGAAATTGGCATAAGTCAAGACCAAATATTGAAGTTAATACTTTAGTTTTATTAAAGAAGGAAGATACACCACCGCTATTGTGGCCTTTATGCAGAATTGTGAAAGTGCATCCTGGTCATGACAATGTAGTGCGAGTGGTAACTGTAGAAACGGCATCTGGACTCTTTAAGAGGTCCGTAGTAAATTTGGTTATATTACCAGTAATTTAGTGTATATATTAGTTATTTCATTATTTTTAAGCATTTATTTTCTTGTATATTTATTATTGTTAGTCTAAGGCATTGTATATTTTAGTTCTTCATGTAATCTTTATATTAATCTTGTTGAAAGCAATTCTTTCAAGGGGGGTGTATGTTTAGTATTGTAATTCTTGCGCGTGCGCCACCCCCTAAATGCATCATGTAGGGGTGGAACCCTAAGTCTGCTTAAGTTTCTTCGAGAAACTATTTTATCTATTCATGCATTCACATTTTCGTCATATTAAGTAAAACATACAGTCCACTAATTATTAAAGGTTATGTAACATTGCATTTTTATTATATTAAAGATTCTAATATTAATCAACTATTTTAAATTTATTATTGACCCAACACGTACTTTAAAATTTATTGTAAAAATTGGAAAAAAACAGTGAATATATTGCTAGTTTACAATAAATTATAAAAGATAAGGAAGAAATAATTGTTGAATTTTATTTTTTGAACTTTAATTGTTGAAATATATAATTAATTTTCAATCTTCACACCAAAATGATCATTATGCCATTATTATAAACGTGTGCAAAAGTGTACAAATTGTGTGTAAAAGTCCAATGTAATTCAAATGGAGTGTCATTCTTAAACGATTTCTGTTTGTTGTTCCTATGGCAACAGCTAGCGTCACTAAACAAAAAACGTAGTGAAAATAAATTTTCTGACGTATATTAAAATTGAATTAAATTTTCTTATTTTGAATCAGGAAGTCTCGGCCTCTCGGTCTGGATTTATCTGGCACTAATATAACTTAACCTAACCATAACCTAATCTAGATTAAATCTAGGTTAACCTAGATTACATCGACAATGACCAAATAGTGTTCCCGTCAATGTACGTTTACATTAATTAGCAATTGTTGCCACGAAGTTGCCACGTTGCGCTGAACGTTCGAACCTTATTGTGTGAGTGATTTGAAAATATTTTGTCTGTCAAAATTATAGTTTTTCAATATTATCGATAAGAAATAATTACTTTTTAAAGATTCAACAGTATTTTAACATGCTTCGTAGATAAAATAATGTATGGCACACGTGTGTGTGAAAGGATTTTGATCACTCATTGCGATTAAAGCACTCACCTTCGGCTCGTGTTTCAAACTACGGCTCGCACGAAACTCATGCACAAAATATTATACACACATTATTTATTATAACAAGAAAAGAAAAACATAGCGCAAATCATGACAATCATATTAACAAGTGATAATCCATTTGAACAACTTACATACGTCATATTATTAACTCAAATTACAACAATAATAAATAATAAGAATTATATTATAAAAATGTTACAAGATAATCTTAACAAATATAAATCAGAAAGCACTTTTATAGCAGTGTGAACCTACTCTGAAGCTGTAAAACAAGTAAATTTTTTCTAACATAACTCTTGCAAATATTCCTGACATAATCATAAAACCGAAGACTTTGAAAACGGCTATTTCACAACAAAACGTAGCCCTTGACGAATGTAAACCATTTCTCAATAGACATTAATTGTCCAACTCTACAGTTCCATATCAAATTGAAAAAAAGTAAAATCAGCTACATTAGTTAATGGTACTAGTGGATCAACATACTGTCTTAGAAATTTTAAGATTACTATACCTTTTCAACTTTGCGAACAAACAATTTCAAATTGGGAACAAACAATTTCAAATTGGGAACAAACAATTTTATAATGCGAATAAACAATTTTATAATAATTAGCAATTATTGTCCATCATATTTAAAGCATCAAGATGTCTGCCTTTGTCTGGAGCATTTAGCCACAGTCAGGTTCCGTAAACTATCAATAGATCTTTTTACAGTTAGTTAAGCGCATGCGCATCCACCAAGTTTAAAAGGCGGGAATGTGAAAGTTTCGCGCACATTTTGGTATTTTCACTGGTTATACGTCAAAAAGTTCGGGCACTTTATGACGTATAACATAGCGGAAATTGATACATGCGCACAAAAAATTTTGTAACTATGAAAACGTCTATTAAAATAGCATCTAACTGCTGTAGAGGATACTCGGCTTGAGTAATATTTGCTCTGTCCTCTCCGGCCAGCATATTTGGCATTTCAACGGCCAATCTCTTTTAACATCGGCTTTTAAGGCTGGCCATGTTCAATTGCATTATACATTGGACTGTATGGACCAAGCCTCAGTATTTGATGACCATTAAATTCATCTTCATGAAATCTTCATCTTCGATTGAATTATGGCGGAGCATGATAAATCAACCCCACATTCCCTATACATCCCACGACATGAATTTTTGCTCCTCTACAGTTAGCAGTAATATATGAGCAACGAGTTCCTTTCTTTCATCGCCCTTTTTTTCTTGATATAAATACATAAAAATTGGTTGCATCCATAAAAATTATAGAAATATTTTTGGCTTGATATTGTAAAAGTTTCTGAGCATATTAACGTCTTTTTATATTATTTTCTTCCGTATTTGCTCTTTCCGACTCTTTGTCTTTTAATATAAACACCATCATTCCATTTGAAATTGTTTATTCTCATTTCGAAATTGTTTGTTCCCAATTTGAAATTGTTTGTTCCCAATTTGAAATTGTTTATTTCCAATTTGAAATTGTTTCTTCCCAATTTGAAGTTGTTTGTTCCCAATTTAAAGTTGAAAAGGTAAAGAACAAAGCCACCTGGGAGAATATATAGAACCTGAAAATTTTGTATTCGACGTATTTTGTATTTGAACCTCGACGAGTTCTTGGCACTCATTGAAACATATAACTTAACCTGTGACGTTTTTATTTTAAGCAAGTGCTTTAAAAATGCAGCTATAAATTACCTTAATATACCAGGCTACACAACGATACACAATGATGGTGATTTTAATAAAAATGATGGAGTTTTGATTTTGATAAAATCAAATTTCACTTACAAAATTTCAATTTACAAACTAACTATATGCAGTGTCACATTATGTAGCATAAATTTATCAATTATCCTATAGAATAATTGCTCTAAACGGGCTTAACCCGACTAACTTGCTTTCTTTTATTGTTGAACCTGATTCATATCTGGACAAAATACGGACAAATAAAATGGATGTTCTTATTGGTTACATCAACACAATTTACTAAATGAAAACGGCGTTTACTTAAATAAATACCTCTGTATGCTAACTAGTTATGGATTTATGCCATACATATTGGATCCCACGGGAATTGCTCCTGAAACTGAATGCATACAGTTTTACATTTTCTTTAAAAAACCTAACAATAACCAAAATTTTTAATAATAGATATTCTTAAGTACAATATTACAGACTATTATCCAGTATCTCTAAATATATATTACACATAAAAAACAAAAAATCGGTATAATAGAAAAAAATTCGTAACAAAAATCGATTTTAAAAAGATAGAAAATCTATAACAGAAAGAAACTTGGGATACTTATCTCTTCTTAAACAAATTCAATATCATTATCGATAACTCCAGAAGTTCAAAAGGGGTTTTTAACCGAAAGGTTAATTGTTTCAATAAGAAATAGTAACAAATTAAAAAAATCAACTAAACAAGCACTTCTCATATGAATTGGAATTAAAATACAAAACCTACAGAAATAAACTAAATAAATTACTGAAAAAATAATAATAATATAATATAATAATAAGTAACTACTATCTTCAAAAATCGAAAACAATTAAAATGATGTAAAAAAATCTATTAACTGATATTAGAAGCTACTAATGAAAGAAATGATAATAAAAATTTCACAGAATGCTAATAAAGATTGTATTACATTTAATGATAAATTAGTGGCAAATTATTCTAATGATGACTTCAGTAAAATTGGCTTAAAATGGTTAAAGAAATGTACTTCATTACTTCATTATTTATATTTATTACTTCATATACTTCATTAATAATCAATGAAAATATTGAAATAAATTAAAATTCCATGTTTATTAATCCAATAACAGAAAATGAATTGATAAAGCAATTCAAATTTCAATGTACATTGAAAATAAAACATTTCACCTGGCGTAGATGGATAAACTTCCGAAATAATTAAAGAAAGTCATCAATAAAAAATTGTAATTGATAATCTATTATTGGCAATTAAAATGAACATTACTTTACTTTCGGTTCGAGAAATGAATAACCACATGGCAAAAAACGTCCATATTCCAGAAAGTAGGCGTAGTAAAAACTATGCTTTATAATTTTTTTGAAGTGGTAAATACTGTTGTAAAAATTGAATTAATGAATGAAATTAAAGTGGCACATTTTCTTTTTAATGTTTTAGAAAATTAAGTCTAAAAAATCTGATCAATATAAAACTGTTTTCGGTGGGATAATTCAATAAAAGATAAGCGATTCCACTTAATTTTTTAATATATTTTTATTTTAAAATTTCATGTATATAACCAAATTGATTTGCAAAAGCTGGTTATGTTTAATCTAATAAATGGCCTAGCAGCTAAATTAAAGCAGAATGTACCACAACATTGGTACAACAACATTGTGTTGTGCACCGAGAAAATGTATGTATTTCGGATGCATGGAAAAAAGAAAAAGCCACAAGAGAAATCGAAACAGTATTGAGAACTGTTTTACATTATTCTTGAGATCCGCGAAGAAAACAAGTAAACAATGTTTCAACTTATGGAAGCTTCACAAAATAACTCTATAGCTCTCCAAACTATTAATGAGGTGAGGTGGTTGTGACGACATTTTGCAATAAAAGCAATTATTACAAATTATGAATCATTAATTGAACATTTTAATCATGATAAAAATATTCTTATTTCCAAATTTTGTTTAAAAAGTACAAATAACAACAACATTGAATTTCAACCTACATGAAATTTGTAAGTTATTTTATAGCTTTCAGTCCACCTTCGTGGAACTCAACAAAAACCATAAAAATACCATTGTTTTTAAGCTCATGTCTTTCCGATACCTTAAGTATATAGCCATTTGTGGACGCGTTTCGAGATTTATCTCTCATCAGCACAGCTTTGCATCCATGAACAATAATTTGTAAACCATTCACTTTAGGTTTTCATAATTTTGTATAACGTAGGATGCTTTCACCAATTCTATCTTATCAGTTAAAAAATTTAATTAAAGATTTATTGGTAAATACCGAACGACAATCCTTTTTAGTGAAAGGTGTCAAGTACATAACATTGATTTGAAGGCGTCGTCAGGCTACTATAGTAGTATAAAACCAGGGTGGAGGCAAGAACTCATCAATGTCTTCATTGGTATTTGAAGCACAACTTCTACCAGTAATCGGAGCCAATGGTTCCAGTAGATACGCCGGAAGTACAACATGCTGCCCATTTGGCTTCTAAAGTTGAGACGGAAGTGCGTAACAGAGATTACGTTCAATGTCTTGTAACTTCAATTTTATCTATTTATGCCTCTCCACTAGTACGCTCTCTCCACTAGTTACGCTTACGCCAGCCTTCTTATTTCTTCTTACGCCTATGGAGTTCCATTTGTTACCAACAATGGCGTACCACTTGACACAGCTGAAGGAGCTGTTGCAAAAGCTAAACACATTGATGCCCATACTGAAGCTTAGGAACGCAATGACCACTCTGCTCCGCTTCTTCGTCACCATCGTGATAGGAACAATTACAGACCGATCTCGCTCGCATCGGTTCTGGCAAAGATCCTTGAATATTCTATGGAAAGGCGATTAATGCCTTTCATTACGCGACATCATCTAATTCCTCGCCAGCAACATGGATTCTGCAAACAAAAATCCACCTCCACAGCAATCAGTGAATTCTACAACAAAATCGTTAATGAGGTAGACGAAGGGAAATGTCCAGTGGGAATTTTTTGCGACCTGTCAAAAGCCTTTGACTGCGTCGCACATGAAATTCTCCTGGACAAACTATATTCCTATGGAATTAGAGGAAAGGCTGGTCGTTGGTTCGAGTCCTACTTAAATAATAGAAGACAATACGTCAGAATAAATTCAAGAGGGAGGACAGGATACTCTAATACTAAAGTTCTCAGAATAGGGTTGCCGCAAGGTAGTATCTTAGCGCCGATTCTGTTTTCTCTCTATACAGCTGACATGATTCATTTTATCGGCCCTTATCACTGCACCCTGTATGCGGATGATTCGAGTATCCTAATTTCGGAACGTTCACTTGAAGCAACGGCAACACAACTGAACATTATCCTGTTAAAACTATACACATGGTTCTGTGCCAATAACTTACACCTTAATATTGGAAAAACAAGCTATGTTATTTTTCAATGCAGTCGAAGAAATCTCACTGATGACATTCCTCTCAAAATTGGCAACTGCAAGCTAACTCGCCAGGAAAAAGTAAAATTTCTAGGTATATACCTAGAGGAACACCTGACATGGACTGCAACCACTGATGCAATAATTCATAAGCTGCACAGTAAATCGTATCTGTTAAGAAAAGTAAGACAAACGGTGGGTGAAGATGTTCTTCTCAGCGTATACCATGCCGAAATTCATTCAGTTCTGGCTTATGGCATTTTAGTCTGGGGAGCTGCTTCACTTAGTCAAGGAGTATTTCTTGCACAAAAAAGGGTAATACGAACAATAGCAGGCATCACAAGAACCACCTCTTGCAGATCATACTTTAAAAATCTTAACATCCTCACCGTTCCATGTATTTATATATGGGAGTTAGCATGTCATATTTTTAAAAATAGGAATGTAATTGGAGTAAGAGATGACCGCCATGGATATGATACCAGAAATTATTTGAACCTAAGACCGGTGAAAAGTAATCTCACCATTTGCAAAGGTGCTCCTAATCGAATAGGTATTCAAATCTATAACCAGTTACCGTTGGCTATTAAGGAGTTAGCCAGTTATAGAAGCTTCCGAATACGCCTTAAAACTTACCTCCTAGATAAATGCTATTATACTGTCAGTGATTTTTTTAATGATGTCTAATATTTATTTTTTTAATTTTTAACTTTATGTGCTTATGTATTCTTGTACTCTATTTATTTCTATGTATTCTAACTTTGACCTGTCTAATATGTATAATTATTACATCTATAGATTAATAAACTGAATTTGAATTTGAATCGTGGAATATATGCCGCAGCACAGAACATCCCAGTAATTGGATCTAACAGAGTTCCAGTAGACACTACTGAAGTAGAATACGCCTGAGCTGCCCACTTAGGGGCAAAGGCTGGAGAACAAGCAATGGACATTATGCCGCAAAAACTCCACTTGTTGCTTATTCTGCCTTCCTTGCTCAGCACGTACCGGTAATTTTCAATGTAGTTCAAGTCGATAATCTCGAAGATCAACAAGCCAAAGCCACCCACTTTGCCTCCAAATCTGCAACTCATGCTCGCAGAGGAGATTTATCTTTTTAGCTCCAGTTGTAACTTACCCTGCTCCAGTTCATATGCCGTTCAACATTTGCCAGTAATTGCCAAAGCTGTTCCAGTAGACTAGTCAAGTTCAACAAGCTAAAGCTTTTATCTCTTGAGAATGGCGAATGTAATCCGGTTCTTTTCAGAGCCAACCCTCAGCATCGACGCGGAATCACCGAGAAAACAATATATATATATATATATATATATATATATATATAATATATATATATATATATATATATATATATATATATATATATATATATATATATATATATATATATATATATATATATATATATATATATATATATATATATATATATATATATTAAACATTCCATTATATACATTTTAGTATTTTGGTTTATATAATAGTTCAATCAACGACAGTTCTATCTATGCTTGACAATAAAGTATGGTCAGAAACGTTTAGAAAGCTTATTTCCTAATTTCCTTATTTATTAACAATTTTTTTTAAACAGTACATATGTTTCATTTAAGTCTTCATCCTCGCATCCGTCTAGTTCACTTCGAAAATAATTCATTATATTAGTTATCTAAATCGTCA
The DNA here is from genome assembly GCA_944588485.1 of Phosphuga atrata. Taxonomy (NCBI): domain Eukaryota; kingdom Metazoa; phylum Arthropoda; class Insecta; order Coleoptera; family Silphidae; genus Phosphuga; species Phosphuga atrata. Next base: position 33,955,025 of record OX155898.1, read on the forward strand.
AGTCAGTTCGTTGTTTTTAGCCCCATCCGATACCCCCAGGTTGCATTACTGATGTTAAGTTGGCCGAAAGATAACGGCAGATAAAGAACAACGACAATATGGTGATATATACGTATATTACCATATACGTTATTATCATCATACTTGTATGTATGGTGATAATAACGTATTGGAATATTATTCCAGTTCATTGAACTTCCGACTTTCCGATCAGTCAATCCTAATTTATCTTCTTCCACAGCATTTCGGCTACATAAATTTCTTATGTTTACTGTTCTCTTTTATTGTCTCTAAAGTGCAATAAGGCATATTATCTCGCCAATGTTTCCCATTTTATCATCGTTATTGGTTTTTGATGTCTTGACTAGACTGTTTTTTGATAATTCTGGGCAATTCCCTACAAAATAAAGCTTCTTGTAGGTTGTATAAAAAGCATTGTAATTTCTTTAAACCATTTCAGGCAACCAGAAGATAACTTATGGGTTCCAGTCATTTCTAATATATAAACTACTATCTGTTCTATCTGTTCGAGCTGTTCATTCATCTTTCAACGACTTTCTGGTGGATGCGAATAAAAAAATTGAATTGAATGAATTGTGCTGTCTGTTGGCTTATTCCAAATTTCTTCGCAAACGATGAAACACTTTATCCTTTACTACGCCTATAAATAATTTATAGTTTAGTTTTTATTGTTAACATAACTCCTTTTCGTTTACTAGATTTTTAGGGTGCTATAAAAACATTATCACGAACAACCTTCAACAATATTTTGTAGACAACTCTACAATTAGGGAATGTACAAGCAATAAGCAGGTGCGTAAAATCGTAAAACTAGACTTCAAAAACAATATTCTACATGCTTTTTGAGAAGGCACAAAAATACAAAAAAAATATATAGCATAAAAATTATGCTAATAAATATATAGCAAAAAATATAATAAATTTACTAAATGGCGACCATGGTGAATTTTAAATTGGCGTTTATTATCACTATTATCGGCATTTTACTGGATTTCATTATGCAATTAAACTTTTTACGCATGATTTTTTTTTAATTTCACAGAAAGCGTAAATACATGAAGACATTTTTTCATGATGTTGAGCTAATATCAACAGACACTATAAAAAACCTAGTTAATATAAACCATATTAATAAACTATAAACCAAACTAATAAACCAAACTAATGTTCAAACCTAATTTTTAATTCAAAACTCTAAAATTTGGGGAATTTTGGATTTTAGTATTAACGTAATTATGGTTAATATTAACACTCAGTAAGTGTTTCAGTAATAACTACCTATTCATTGTAATCTTAACATACATATAAGCTCAATTCATTTAAAATAATTTATTAATCAATTGTAGTTTAAGAATTTCATCAAAAGGAAAATCATAGAGACGAGACAACAACTACAATTCAAAAACAATTATATTATAATAAAAAAATATAGACAACCGTCTGAGAACTTCCGAATAGTATTAAAATTTAAACCGAAATTAATTAGCCAATAAATGAAACTTAGTCCATATGATAATATGTATGCACTTTAAATACGAAACGAGTTATTGTAAAGTTCAGAGCGTAATTATAAAACTCCCGATTGATGTGGTTCAACAACTTCAATAATTTTAATTTATCACGTTCTCGTACACAAAATATGTCGCTCGATTTGTAAAACATATTTTTTACTGAACGCCGTAGTGGTAATTCAATGACGGATAAAACTGAGAATAAATGCACATTTCAAGGAATTAACTATTTTCGTTTAATTGCAATAGTCAACTAAAGAAAAATAAAAGCGTGGATGAGATTTGAACGAGACTTGAACGATACACCTCTTTATAACTTCTTATGGCATTGCTGTTGATGATAGCTGCTTAAACGGCCAAGATAATATACACGATGAAATCATATATGATGAAGATGGTGAAAATGAAATTTCAGAACAAATACCAATTGACGAAAGCTTAATAGCACACCAACAAACATTAATGTTGAACGACGAAATGTACTTAAGAATTTCTCCTGCAGAAGGTAATATTTCCATTAGTCTATTGTTTGATGAACGTGCAGAAGAATTATATTTTCCGCAAATATACTTGAGTCAATTTAGAACTTTTCGTGATGGCCTTACTCTCACACCTTTTATGATGGCAAAAGTGAACTTAGACGATCTGACAGACGAGGAGTTACTCCTTAGCATTTGTTATACTTGGCCGTGAAAATAATGAGATTGAGAATTCGAGATTTGAGAAAATTGCGGCTTAGTCTGCTCCTGCGCTCAATGCCGCATTTGTACTTTCAATCATTTGATTGTATTCTAAAAAAGAATCAATAGGTTGATGGTAACTGAAATATGAAAGAAAAATTACTTTGAATACAGCCTTGTATGTAATTTACTGATTCTATTTGTTCTTTAGTGATAGTAGTTCCTTTTCCAACATGGTTGAAAGCAATAGTACGTGCTAAGGCATAAACAATATAAGTGTATATTAATTATTATTTCAATTAAGTTGTATTTATATTTTATACTAGGCAGCCATCATATGTTTTTATTATTAAAAAAACTATCTGAAAATGTTAATATTGCTCGGAGTACCAATAGATGTGAAAACCGGACCAATGTTAATAATTTCAAATTATTAAATATTATTTTTTCATACTATAATGTAGAAATTTTAACAAAAACGCACACATTCCAAAGTTTTCTCTTCAGTCGGAAGTGAATTTTTTAATTAATCAGTTTAAATAATGGGTTGATATTGATTTTACTGTTTGATATTTCCTTAGAACAAAACGCAGCACTACGTTCTGTTAACACTGCCAAAAACTTTGACTATTAAGTTTGACGATAAAGGTGCATTTTCATGAGCGTCAGCATGAGACTAGAGACGCTCGTTTCTAGCGTCAAATCCGGTCACGTGGTGAGAATTTAAAATACGCGCCATATAGCAAGAATTGTAGCCAAAAATTCCAGCGTCTAAAGTCAATTTAGACAGTATCGAAATTTTGTGAATATATTAATCGAGAAAATTATGTCCGCTACATTTTTGTTCTAACTTAACAAACTTCTTTAACAAACTTCTAACTAATTTATCATACGGTTAATAAGAGTAAATAACTGAATATCCGCCCTAATGTTTATGGCCAATTTTTAATTTCTAGTTTCGTCTAATCGTGTCTAGTTTTGTCTATTACATACTTATCTATACCTTTCTTGTAGTCGTAATCTTGTTTGATAGATCTAGTCTCGCTTGACTTGCTCAGTCTTATGTATTGAATAGACTAAACATAGGCTTATCTAATCTTCTCTAGTCCCGTCCAGTTTCGCTTAGTATTGACTAGTATTATTTAATATGGTCTAGACTTGCCAAGTGATATCTAGTCTTGCCTAGTGTTATCTAGTCTTGTCTGATCTTTGTAGTATTGTCTAGTCTTGCCTGGTCTTGTCTGGTCGTGTCTGGTTTTGTCTGGAATTATCTGGTCTTGCCTGGTATTGTCTGGTCTTGCCTGATCTTGTCTAGTTTTGTCTGTTCTTTTCTGTTATTATTCCTTCTTGTTTCTTATTGCCTGTTCCTTTCTTTTGCCTGTTTTTTAATTTAAATTATTCAATTACAATCTAACCTAATTCTGTACTTTTAATCTAGTCTAATAACCCTAATGAACCTCATTTTTTTGTTCAGTTACGCCTTGAGCAGATGTAACTTGAAATAATCGATAGTAAATTAAGGTACTGATTATGTTTTTCAAAATAAAAAAGAAAATTTATCGAGAAAATCATGTCTTAAACAAACGATTCTTATAATAGATGCGATTGTACGTTGACGCTGAAAACTGCAGAAAAGCTCAACTAAATCTAGCTTTTTTCTAGAAGACGCTAAATTTTTTCTAGATGGCGCGCACTTTAAATTCTCATCACGTGACCGAATTTGTCGCCAGAAATCAGCATCGAGCGTCGCATGAAAATGCACCTTAAGAGCCAACTGTAAATATACGTATAGATGTGTTCTTTTGCGCACATGCGTATATATAGCGTATAATAGAAGAGTAATAAAAATTTTCTATAGAACGCAGCTAACACTGACGATTACGGAAAACTATCAGAACTACCCAAACTAAAAAAACTCTACCCAAAGCTAGATCAGCGCGACTAAAGAAGTTTTCACTTCAAAAACATTTGACAAACATTTTTGTTGAGTCGAGTGTAACTTTTTGTGTTGGGCCGATTTTTCAATCGTCAGATAAACAATAGCTTTATTGGATGAATATCAATATTCTTGGTTTTTCAATAGTCAGATAGTCGTTAACTGTCGAATAAACCCTCTATCAGAGGAATAAAGTAATTTGCTGCTTCAAGCGCCAGTTAGGCTTTTATCTGTCCGATAAGTGTCATGTTTTAGGTTATGTTTGACAGTTTCGATTCGTGTTGTGCATTTTGATAAAACGAAATATTTGTGTACCTACGTCGATTTGTTATGATGGATGTGAAACAATTGACGACTTAACAATCGAGGAAGATCGTGAAATCCTTAATTATTTAAACCCACTTGAGAGAAAAAAAACAGTTTTTATAATTTCAACACATGGAAGGATAATGCGTTTTAGAGAAGATTTCGCTTGAAGAAAGATTCCATTGCCTACTTACTTCCATTGATTGAGATAAAATTAAACACAATACAGAAAGGTAAGTAGTTTTCCCACTTGCATTGATTGAAAATAAAATAAAACACACAGAAAGGTAAGTAAATTTTGAAAACAATTGTTAGGCACATTTCATTGTTCTAAAGATATATTACGAAAATGCATTATAGGAGCACTACAATTTATTATTCTTTCAGGAATAGGTGTGTGCCACCTATGCAACAACTACTACTCACCCTATGATTTTATGCAACTGGCACTTTAATAGAACAATTGGAGATTTTGGAGGACTGCATAATTGCACACTATGCAAAATTGTAAAAAGATTGACCAAAGCTATTGCTTCAATGCGACAAAATTTTGTTTCATTGCCTAAAGTCGTGTTGAAATCTTGTCCACACAAGAATGTTTCTATAATATAGCACAATTTCCAAGAGTCATCGCAGCTTTGGATTGTACTCACATCAAAGTATTTTCACCAGGTTATTTTATTAACTATTTACTTATCAATTTATAGTAAATATTTAACTATTTATTTCAGGTGGGAATACTGCAAAAAATTTCAGGATCCGCAAAGGATACTTCTCTTTAAATGTTCAAGCTATGTGCAATGCAGATTTACAATTTGTCGACATTGTTACATGATGCCCAGGTGCTTTTGTTAATGGGATTGTACTTGGTGATAGCGGATATTTTTTGAATAATTATTTGTTAACACCACTCAGCAATTCCCAAACAGAAGCCGTACAATTGTACAATGAATCTCATATTAGGACCAGAAATGTCATTGAAAGATGCTTCGGTGTCTGCAAAAAAAGATTCCCAGTGCTTAGTATTGGATTGAGGTGTAAGTTGCCCCTTGCTCAAGATATTGTGGCCACTGCTGTATTACACAATATAGCATGTAGCAGAAATGAAGATAAGCCACCGATAGACTCTGAGATTCAGATACCACCCCAGTCAGTATTTCCACCGCTACTTATTGAACACAGCGAGATATGAAGAAACAAGGGCTACTATGAGAATATTTTGAATCGCTAACAATCTGATTTTGTAACAAAATATAGTAAACCGTTATTATTAAATAATATATTACATATAAAAATATCTTTTTGGTTATTAATAAAAAACATATATTATCATATATATATAAAGAATTTTTATAATTTAATCTTTGTTCAGCATTTTCCAGAGCTTCAAGTGATGTAATTGCTCTTTATTTGCTTCATTTCATTTTTGGATTTGTTCTCTAGAAATAAAAGCTCTTCGCAATTTCTATTTGGAGTTGTACCAACTTCAGTCGTGCTGTACTTAATTCATCCAGTTTCGCTGTCACACAATGGCCAGGATCAACTCATGACAGTCTAATATTTTCAAATTCAACTGCCAAATATCAGTGTGCTTATTTATGGTGCTTTTGGTAAAGGGATTGTACTTGGTGATAGCAGTTACTTTTTGAATAATTATTTGTTCACACCAATCTGGCGGTTAAAAACATAATATTATAATAATAGTAATAATGGGGGTATAGCTAACAATAAGCAAGGGTAGCTATTTGTTTGCCTCAGCTTTTTGTTGAAGATAGGGTGGCTGGCCTTACGCTCCTACGCCGCCTATTATTATGCCAGGTTTAACCCCAACCGTTCATTTTCAAAGGCTGACAATGAGTGAACCTTGGCCGAAAAATTGTCGATAAATTTGGCTTGGTGTGGGGATCGAACCTACGATCGCCGGATTTGTAGTATAGAGCGTTGCCTCTAGATCACCTTATGTTAAATAGACGTTTTGTTGCTATTCTTGTCTAACACCTTGAATACTGTATTTGTGCATCTCGCTTGCACATGATAAGAGTGAGATTCGCTAGTATACACCACTGATAGCTATTCGCTAGATATTATACGATTGAAAAATTAAAAATATTTATTCGTCGGGTAAACAGACAGATAATATTATACTCCAGATAGTTATTCGACGATTTAACTGAGGATTGAAAAATCGGCCCTTAGTAGTATAAACTATGGGATATAGTGAAGTATATATGTAGTAGTAGTAGTATATATGGGATATAATGAATGTGAATATATATATATATATATATATATATATATGTATATATATATATATATACACCGTCGACCATAAAATTAGGCTCATTCCGTAATTTGAAGTTTTATATGAAAATTCTTTAGTTTTTTACGTGTTTTTCGGTTGTAACAGTTTACTAACTGATTGCTTGAATAAATGAAACATTTCTGTTGTTTTAATAGTTAGTTCATAGTTTATTGAAAGTAATGAAAATGAACAATTTTAATTTGATATACTAAGTAATGAAAATGAACAAGTTTACTTTGAAATGCTTTTGTTGAAACAAAAGAAAATTTAAGGACTTCAGTAGCGAGTATTCCCTCCTCTGGCAGTGACGACAGCTTGCAAAGTACGAAGCATTCTCTGGTTCAGATTTTGGATCACATTCTCACTTCTTACAAATGATTTCGAAAGGAAACTGCCGTGACTGTTCGGTTTCTCAAAGCACTTGCAACGAGAAAACGGTCATCTCTAGCTGTTGTAGTCTTGCCTCGGCCTGAACCAGGTCTTCGAGTGATCAGACTAGTCTCTTCGTACCGCCGCCATTCTCGTTGCACACTCGAGAGACTTACACCAATGTTTCTCGCAGTTTCGCGCTACCGCGGCCGTCTTCTAAAGCCGCCACCATTCGTGCCGCAACAAAAGGATTTATGCTCATTGCAAAGCAATAACAATGATAACAATACACAAACAATTTACAACAGACAGATGACACCACAGAAACAAAAACCACGCTGTCCTTAAATTTTCTTTTGTTCTTTTTTTTTTTTTAGGTTACCGTAAAGGGCACTCCTGCACGGAACAAATTTGGAATCTGAAGACAATCTTACAAATACGATCTTGCAGAAACACCGTGGTTACCTTTGTTGATTTCAAAAAAGCCTACGACTCCGTCGACAGACCAACTCTGTTCAGCATTCTGGAGGAATTCAAAGTTGATAGAAAAACCAGGGCATTAATTCAACAAATTCTCATTAATACTACATCAAAGGTTAAGTTTGGTAGAGCAATTTCTCAACCTTTTGAAATACATACTGGTGTTCGACTGGGAGATGGACTTTCAGTCATCCTTTTTAATATGGTCCTGGAAAAAATAATCCGAACCTGGGAAAAAGAGATTGAGGGAATACACATTGGTAAGAGAAGAGATTATAGAGCTAATATCAAATGTTTGGCGTTTGCTGATGATCTTGCAATATTTTCGAATACCAGAGAAGAAGCAAAGCATGCACTTGAAAAATTACACGAAATTTCACAAAAGGCTGGTCTCCTGATATCTTATGAAAAAACACAGTATATAGAACGATCCCCGTCCGACAATCTACCCATCAAGACACAATATGGTTCTGTATCCAGAGTTTCCCAGTTTAAATACTTAGGAGAAATCATCCAACCGTCCGGCCTAAATATAATAGCAAATCAAGAACGAGTAAAAAAATTACAGAGAGCCTACCGACTTACTTGGAATCATTATAACAAAAAATCAATATCTCTTAATGCAAAATTACAACACTACAAAACAGTCGTTCTTCCTGAAGCACTTTATGCCGCAGAAACAACATTAATTCATGGTCACTCAAAAATCAAAGAAATAGAGAAACAAGAACGTAAAATTCTCCGAAAATTTTTTGGGCCGGTGAATAAAGAGGGAATATGGATTAAGAGACCATCGTCAGAAATATATAAAACCGTAGAACCTATCACTGACACTTTCAGAAAGAGACGAGCTAAATTTTTTGGTCACATATACAGAATGGACCAGAACAGAATTACGAAACAAATTTTCAAAATTACCTTTAACAGTAAAAATAGGTCCAAATGGATACAGGAAACTGAAGAAGACCCCAAGCAGCTAAACATCACGATACACGACATGAATGATCGGGTTAAATTTAGAAACACCATAATGCACCATAAATTTGATAAAGAACTGCTCCCAAAGATACCAGGAAAAAAGTGGACGGACGAACGGAAGAAAGAACATAGTGCACGAATGACGAGGATTTGGGAAGAACGTCGCCGCATGACTGAGTTGACATGATTTTTGTTCAAGTTTCCACGCTTTCTTTAAAGGGATTTACGATAGTAATATATATATATATATATATATATATATTAATAGTTCCATTTACCCTAGTTACGGTAACAAGTCTGTTTGAAATAGTGCTCCATAAAAATAACTAAAAGTATCAGAAATTATGAATTTAAAAATTTAAAAACAGTGAGGAAAGCAATAAGGAACACTGGGACACAGAGGTTACAGAAATTTACATGGGGAAAACGTATTTAGCGAGAACATTTAGATTAATTTTGGGATAAATTTTTGACAAATTTATTTGACATTTGTCAAACGATAAATTTGCATAGACACTATGATAAGAGTGACCTTTCTGTTGGTTCGACGGATAAGTACCAGGCAACTAGGAAACAAGAGGGACAAACACCGAAACCCAGGTCGCGTCTGCAGTGGCATCCACCGGCAACCTGGTCAGCGTCTGTTCACCAGAGGTGCGGCTGCAAATACATGTCTACAAAGGCCTCAACAGCCAGTAGTACTAGAAGCCCTGTACCCAACCAGGCAAACTCAAACAAGCAACCATGGCAGTTCAACCAAAACTTTACTATACCCCAGGTGGTAACCAGCAACACAAGACCTAGAAGCAGCAAACATCACAGATACTCAGGACAGAACGACTCTCAGACATCAAATACACCAGTGGGAAGTGAAGAAGGAGACCAAGAAAAAGACTGGAACCTCCTGGACCGGAAAGCCATGAAAATTTAGCGCCATCCACTTTGGGTGCAATTCGAGGATTTATTTATTTTTATATATATATATATATATATATATATATATATATATATATATATATATATATATATATATATTGTTTACATACATGAAAATATAATGTTCGGATATTACCAATATCTTCTGCTGAATATTTTGGAATATCTTGTCCTATGAAATTTCCTGAAAAATCCCTTTGTTTCGAAAATACAGGGTGAACAAAATTTGCGACAACTATATTCGATATTTGTTGAAATCATGAATGAAAATAAAAGTATGGCGAACCCCAATGAATTTATTAAATTCAAAAAATTGGGAGATTTTGATTGGGAGAGATGAAATGAGATTGGGAGTGGGAGACTATCTAGATAGACTGTTTTTTTTTACCAGCAATACTTACTGGCGAGATGTATCTCATCTTTTTGGAAGAAACACTCCCCAAGTTTCTGCAGGATGCACCATTGGGGACAAGAATTGCAATTTAGTTTATGCACTATGGTACACCACCTTTTGAGGTTAGCTCGTGATTTTTTAACAGCAACATACAGAGATCCCTAGATTTCTCGAGGTGAGCCACACACATGGCCTGCGCGATCGCCAAACTTTAACCCCCTGAATTATTTCTTATGGGGCTATCTGAAGTCATTAGTTTACACTGTTCCAGTGGAGAATTTGAACGAATTGCAAAATCGGATAATTGCTGGTAGTAGCTGAACTAGAAACAACACTGATGTGTTTGAAAGAGTTCGGTAGTCAATGACGAGAAGATTTAATGCGTATCCAGGCTGGACAAAGTCATTTCGAACATTTATTGTGGATTGAGCAACTTTGCATGTACTTTTTGATAATAAAATGTTGTTACCGTCGCAAATTTCTGTATCTTCAAATCTAAGGATTTTTCAGAAATCTTCATACGACAAAATATCCTTAGAATAGACCAAGTAATAACCCCTTGAATTTTTTCGGCATATTTACCTAAACCCTGTAGGTACATTTAAACACCGAACCAATTCAATATCATTTATTACCCATTATACTCGTTTTGTTTCCACCACAGTTGGTCGAATTTTTGTTAAAGATCTGAAAAGTTTATCTAGCATATCAGATAGACTTTTTGTTGCCTGAAACAGCTCAATTTCTTTTTTTATGGATTTCGACGCTCTTTCAATCGAATATAAAATTTTTGAAGTAGAACATTCTTGATAGGAGTGTTTAGATTTGTCAGCTTATTCACTGTACATTTTAATACTTTTTCAGAGTGAGCAAGATCAGCATCTTCTTTACTCAAATATTGCACTGCGACTTCAAGGGGAGCAAACGCATCACCTATTTCTTTAATCTTGTCTAATTCCTGCTGATTGCGATCACAGTTATCTATGCAGCAATTTTAAAAGAGAATTCCATCGGGTTTTACCGTCCAGCAATAGATTTTTTTCTTTACCAAAGGTTTCCAAAGTCTGTGGTTGCAAATTTGTATCATTATGAACAGAAGACTTTCGGAAACTTTGACAATTTTCCTGACTTTTACAACAATTGTCTGAAGCTCATGAATAAATAAACTAAGGAATAATATCAGGTTTGGTTGCCCTTGTACTCGGTGGGTTGTTCAACGGAATCATCATTTTCATAGTCAGAGTCACATTCTTCAATTTATTCATTTTCTTGGCCAGTATGTTCTTTTGGTCTAATTTCTGAACACCTATACAGTACGTCACAGACTACCAAATGAATAGCATCCGCCATGCAAACAATATGGAATGGACTAGTTAGTATCATGGATATACTTCAACATTATGCTTACATCATCAGTGATTGAAGCTACCACATCATTATCCAATGAAATATGATATTCGTTGAGCTTTTCTTTTACAATCTGAATTCCTCTTTCTGCATTTACGCTTCCCATAACGCTAATTAGACCAAGAGATTGGAAGGAAACCAGTGGAGTGGTGTATATTCAGATTGATAAATCTACGGTTCCGTGTTGATGTGCTTTCATCGAAACTAATTGAAAACCGACCATTGCCCTCTTTGATTTCTCTGCTTTTTTTTCAGATTTAGCTCTGCACAGTTTGAAAATGTTTAATAAATAATGTTTTTGTTTGACTTGGACTACTAGGAAGGAGCACACTAGATGCTTTAAAAGCTTGTCTTTCAATGATCTATTATTGGCAAGCTGATGAAATGTCATACCATCTAAGCAACTAATTTCGCTATAACTTCTACAACAGATTCTACATTTTTTGTGAAATAGTTATCAATTTTTCGAGACTTCAATTTGGGCTTGTTCTCGTTATCATATTTAGAACATGTTGATACTTCAATTTGTTGTTTTGCCTTCATGTGTCTTATCAAACTTTTTGTACTTGAACCCGAAGCCTTCAGGTTTGATGAACAAATATTGTATTTTGCTGTTTCTTGTGATTTGTTAAATAGAAAATGTTTCCATACACCAGCTTTGCGATTCAAGCTCACGTCTTCAAAAATATTCATATACATATATATATATATATATATATATATATATATATATATATATATATATATATATATATATATATATAATATTCCGGAGGAACCCGGGTTTTAAAAATTTGCTCAAAATCGAAAACCCTAGTCTTTAGGTGCTTTTTAAGTCTGCAATGTCCCATCAGGACTTCTGTCAGAATTCTAAGCTTGTTCCTGTTCAGTTTCAGGCAAGCTTTTGTTCTTTTCTGGTGAAAAGATCCCAGCATTACTTTGAATTATCTTAGCCCCGGAAGTTCTTTCCAGGTTTTAACCACTGTTTTCTTTGTTCTTTATCTAAACTTTTGGGGTAGTGTTCATACTCACGCCACGAAAGGGTTCCGGATGTATAAAAGGATTACTAGATCCCTTATTTGCTAGGTGATTGGCTTCTTCATTTCCATCTATACCAGTGTGTTCTGGTACACAGTATAGTGTTACTTTATTTTCTCTGCCGAGCTTGTTTAGCTTTTCCACACAGTCCCATGCTATACAGAAAATGATTTGAATACCAATATATTCATAGCTGCTTTTACAACTGCTAATGCAACACCAAGATTGCACGAAATGTTGACATATTAGGAGAAAGTGTAGTATATGATTCTGATAACATTATATACATAGATGGTAAATATAGATAGACATGCAAAAATTTGCTTATAGAAATTGTGTATTTTGAATGGTGTAAAGTTCATAGGGAGAGAAGTTTACAGTGAAAAACAAATAGTTAACATTGGATTGGTGTTGGTGTAAAAAAATTGTGTAAAAACGAAGTGTATTCGTGATTTCTATTTTGAAATGAATTTCTAAATTTGACGTTTAATTAATTTGACATTTTATAAAAAAAACCTGCTAGAAAATGAATAAACAGAAAAAAATCTAAAACAGATCTGGACCTAGTAATATAATATTGAACATCTTTGGTAAACAATGGCACGGAATCTAGCACCTGGGAAGAGTGAGGTATGGACAGGACTCCTTAGCCTCCCAAGCTAACAACTTGGGCAGTATCTTGGACAGTGGCTCGCCATTGTCCTACGAAGAATATTCTTCAACTGAGCATGAAGGAAAATTTCGCTAAATGCACTACCCCAGGTGGTAACCAATGCACCGTCACTTATGGTGATGTTAGCGGGCCTTCGGATTCTGGGGAGTCCGCACCAACATACTTTAAAGATGAGTCGGAGCATCATGAAATCACCGGACGTAAACTCAGACCAAGACGGCAAAGCTTCTTCGCAACATTAAATGCCAACTCACTGCTAAAAGTGGGTAAACTGAAACATTTGACTGATTCACTAACACGACACAACATAATACGGACAGCAGTACAGGAAACCAGATTTACGGACGAACATGCCTTCGAGTCCCAAGGCTACAGAATCCTCAAAGAAAATATGGGTGAGCGGGTAATGAAGAACGTACCCCACTTAGGTACAGGATTTATAATCAGTCACAGGATACTGGATTCAGTCACCGACTTTAACTCCCCGAGCAGTCATGTATCAATCCATCCTCTCTCTCAAATGCGCATACAAGGGCTACAGTATAGTCAATGTACATGCTCCAAGGTACCTGCTCTACAAGGAAAACAGACGCAATCCAGACAGAACTGATTCTGAATTCTGGGAAGACTTAGAAGATATTATCTCTAAACTTCCAGCGAGGCACACCGTCATACTGCTTGGTAACTTCAATGCTCAACTGGAAAGAGAAAAGGCGCCTAAGCAAACCATCCGCAACGGAGAACGATTGGTGGATCTGTGTAGGACTTTTGGGTTGCTCATAAAGTATACAGCTTTCAAACACTTGCCAAGGAAGCAGAAGACTCGGATTTCACCTAATACCAACCTGGGTGAATTTCACGAAAATCTCAAAAGAAAATACTAAACGTGAAGGTACTAAGAAGCGCCAATCTGGACTCCTACCTCTCAAAGATCAAAATAAGATTCCAGCCTAGAAACACTAGATTACACAGAACCTCCAAAATGGTAAGATTCGACGTATAGTGACTCAAGATCAGTAAAGAAGTAAATCAGAGACTCAACAATACAGATCTAAACAGCTGGGAGCAACTGAAGGAGACTCTTGTCAAGGTGGCCAATGAAATCGCCCCACTCGCTAGAGGAAGGAAGCATCCATGGTGGACTGAAGACTGGTAATGCAATAGCTCAAAGCAAACACCCTGGGTGATGTGGGATTCTAAAAAGCCCAAGGAAAATTGGCATAAATTTTTTGAACAAAGAAAGGTTACATCAAAGATAATTCGAGGAACTAAACGAACCTTCACACATAACCAACTAACCCAAATCGAAGAGAAACCTTGCTAAGAATAATTAGAATAATAGAATAATAAGAGATTTCTTTGGAACCTTCAAGCAGACACTCAGAAAATGCGCTCCGCCAAGCCTCCACTTCAGAGACTCACAAGGCAAACTGGCTTATAACGACAAGGAAAACTGCCACCTTTTGGCTCAGTACATTAAAAATCTACTCAATTGTGACCCGCCCAGTGAAGACTTCGACTATAAACAAACCACACCAAACCCGGACTCGCTGCCCTCTTCATTGGAAGAAGTTGGTCAGATCATTCAACTTCTTAAGAATAATAAGGCAGCTGGCAAGGACTCTATTGTTGCTGTACTGTGGAAAGGTGCTGAATGCAGTGCGCAAACTAACCGAGATCATCCAGGACATCTGGGAAATAGAGAAATTAACACCCGATTGGAAATCTGCTCTGATCCATCCGCTTCACAATAAGGGAGATTTTACTGATCTAAACTACCGTCGAATTTCTCTCTTCCCAGGAGAGAATACCAGTGAGGCTTCAGGAAGACCCGATTCTGTGTTGAACAGATCCTAAATCTTAAAACTATACTTGCATACTCCAAGATGAGAAACCGCAAGGTTGTCGTCACCTTTGCTGATTTTAGGAGGGCCCACGATTCCATTGATAGAGAAACGCTTAACAAAGTACTCCAGGAACTAGGGCTAGACAACAAAACCCGCAGACTCAGAAACCTTGACCAACACCCATTCCAAGGTTAAATTTAGAGGCGAGATTTCAGAAAGCTTGGAAATAAAAACAGGAGTGAGACAAGGAGATGGACTTTCCCCACTTCTCTTCAACTGTGTCCTTGAAAAGGTTATGAGAGAATGTCGTAAGGAACTGATCAATTTGGGTGCTCAGAATGGTATCTACCTGGGACGTAAGAATGATAGACTGCTTGTAGATTGCCTAGCCCCTGCAGCTGACATGGCACTGTTTGCTGATTCTCTTGAGGTGGCAACAACGCAGATAAATTGCCTTAGAAAACAGGCTGCCAAAGTGGGTCTTCAAGTGTCGCTGGAGAAAACAGTTCTTTATCAACATCAGAGAAGCAAACAGAGAGTTGTTACTAGAGCAGGGAAACATCAAGAGGACTGAGTCTCGGACTCAATTATCTCCGCGAATGGATTAAACCCAACTTATCAGAAAGAGCATCATTATCCAAGAGAGTCAACAAGTTAGAACTAGCCTATGGACTGACTAAGAACACTTACAACAAGAAATGCCTGTCATGCAACTTGAAACTTAAGCACTACAGATCAGTATTACGATCAGAAGCCCTGTATGCCATGGAGTGTCTTTCTTTGAACCGAAGAGGTCTGGTAGAGAAATTGGAAGTCAGAGAGAGGAGAATCCTCAGGAAGATTCTAAGTCCGATAAAGGAAAATGGGGAATTCCGAAGGCCACATAACTCCGAGCTCTACGAACATATTGACAGGCTCTCTGACTATGCAAGGAAAAGAGGGGAAGCTTTCTGCGGCCACTTTGCAAGATTGCCTCTAAATCGACTAACCAACCGTCTGTTCACCTTCTGGCAAATCAAGAAGGTTTGTACCACTTGGTTGACAGAAACTGAGAAGGATATTAAAGAACTGGTAATAACAGGTCTCCAAAACCGACAGTCTGTGAGACGCACCCTGAAGAAAGTTCGTGGATTTCAGGAAAATCGCCGAACGAAAGGTACTCCCTGGACAGAAGAAAGAATGTTACACGGGATGAAGATGCGACAATACTGGGCAAAGATCAAAGCCCAACAGTTGAACAAGCCTGATCCAAAGTAGGCCTATTCGAAAGAAGAAGAAGAGGATGATGGTAAAAACACAGGTAAAAACTAGATGTCCGTTGTGAGATTGGACCGATGAATTAGGTAAGGATGTATGGATTGCAGACTGGGTATCGACAGGTCCAAAGAGTTATTGTATACGACTAATACAGGTAAAGTTGTTTGCAAAATATAAGGATTTACATTAAACTATCAAAAGTCCAATATTAATTCTGATAGTATAAATGATATTTTAGAAAACAAAGATAATAAAATCAGTACACAATATCATTGAGTTACTAAATAATTTATTTAATAAGTTACTAAATAAGAGTAATATCAGAGATTGCTAAAACTAAAAGACTAATAAAATAGAAACCAAAGAATTTGGCTTTGTTTATGACAAGAGAGTTATTCTAGAAAATTTTGATACAATACCGTTGGTTATTAATTCCTTTCATTGTTAATGAATAATGAATCAATTGGAATTTATAATTAATCATAATCCTTTTCACTTGTTACAAGGTAATGAATAATTTACTATACATATTATGTAAATGAAAACTTTATATCTCTAAAATAAATGATCATTTTGATTCTTAAATTACTCTTGATAAAGAACTTAAGTTATGTATTAAAAAAAGTCACAATTATTTGAATCACAAACTCACCTCATAAAGAACAAAAAATATCACTAAAACAAAATATATAGGGAGTTCAAGATAATTTTCAAAATTAATTTATTGTATGGTATTGTATTCTTCAAAGATATTTATTGTTTTATCAGTTTTCTATACAGTGTTTGTCCTTTGGCAGCTTCAATTTCTCCCATAAAAAGCCCAAAATTCTAAACACACACGGCTCCAAACTATTGATAGTTATTAACAATGAATACAAGATGTTCAGAGTCACATACCTTGTTGTACAAGAGTGGAAATACTTTCTTGAAAGTACTCTGCCTTAATCTCCATTGTTCTAAATCTTTTCCAGTGTTTTCAAGAAACTTCATTAGCTGTTTGTTTCTTTCAATTTAATCAGTTGCAAAGTAATCTAAAAAACCTGGCACATCTATCAGATTTGATATTGTAATTTTCTTCCAATTTATGTTTGGTTAAAGTTTAACAATGACAATTTATTTTAAATTAATTCTCAACAATCAAAAGTCAACAATTAACTCTTTTTCCAAGAATTCATATTTTTCCTGAAGTATTTCCAACTTGATTTTTTTTTCTCTCTCTCTCTCTCTCTCTCTGGCTCCATTGTCCTTTTCCAGCTCCCTAGCTCTATGGACCTTTTGTAGCTCTCTTTCTAGCTCTATGGACCTTTTCTAGCTCTCTCTCTTTCTCTAGTTCCATCCACCTTTTCTATCTCTATCTAGCTCCAACCACCTTTTCTAGCTCTCACTCTTTAGCTCCATGGACTTTTTGTAGCTTTCTGGTGAGATAAAATTTTAAGATAACCCTATGTTCCTGCATAAGTTTTGACAAAATCTGTTAGTGCCTATCCTCTTCCTGAAAATACATTATATATTTGCAGTGATTCAATTCAAAACCAATTAAAGAACTTACCATTATAATTTGGATCTACCTTATTTATACTACACAAATAGATTTTATTTACTCTACCTTATTTATACTACACAAATATATTTTTTTTATATACTACAGCCACTGACAGATGGTCTTTAGATGGGATTATCTCAAAGTACTTCCAAGAAAATATTTCCACACGTATACAACAATGTATGTGACTCTGCACATCCTGAATTCCTGACTGAAAATTCATTGTTAATTCAACACAGAATTGCTACAAAGAGAAATAAAATTTCGTGTAATATTGGTTGCATCCATCCCAATAACTTTCATAATTATTTAATTACATATTATTATGGAATTGACAGATTTTTCACCTTAAAATTATTTCGTATCAATCGATTTTTATATTCTAAAAATGTATCGTGTTTCTTCCTGAGTGATACAAAATTTAAATGTGTCAATGTTTATTCAAACAATTTTTATACATTAATATTTGTTTTAAGAATCTATTTAACGATATTCGGGAGGGACATTCGGATATAAAATATGAAATTAAAATCTAAAATTTACCAAAATTAGCATAAAAATTTTAGCATAAAAATTAAAAAAAATCAACTGAGCGATCTAATAAGTTCTTTAGGTGTTGCATGTGTATTTCTCCTCTAAACTTGGTTTTATATACATTTCTATATATTTACCAACTGAAATAACTTCTTGTTGCGACTTTTGTCATCGAATGTACCTTGAATTCAACGTGCTTTACAGAGTAGTTTCTACTATGTCCACACATTTTCAAGCTGACGCTCGACGGTCGTTTGTAGCGTCAAATTCGCTCACGCGATGAGAATTTAAAATACGAGCCATCTAGCAAGAATTGCACCGAGAAATTACTGCGACTAGCCTTAAATTAGACAACATGGAAATTTTGTGAATATATTGGTCGAGAAAATTATGTCCGGAGAATATGATTAACAATTGGGGATTTATCAGTGTCAACAAATAATTCGGCGAGCGCAAACGAACTCGAAGTAATAGCTTCTCGCTTAGCTACCCAGTCAGCGTTGAATGTTGCATGAATGTTGCAGCAATGTTACTTTCGCAACGTTAAACATTGCTGCAACATTTCCGCAACATTCCTACAACATTCCTATGTCCGCCTCTCTGCAACGTTCAGAAATGTTGTGGGAACGTTGCACGGAACATTGCAGGAACGTTGCGGGAATGTTGCGAACATTACGAACGTTGCGGGAACATTACGAACGTTGCGGGAACATTACGAACGTTGCGGGAATATTACGAACGTTGCGGGAACATTACAAACATTGCATGAATGTTGCAGGAAGATGGCGAACATTGCATGAATGTTGCAGGAATATTGCGAATATTGCAGGAATGTTATAGGAATATATTGAATATTGAAAAATAGAAAATTATATTTTTAGTTTTATTCTCTTTTATTAAATTTCACTTTTAATATTTTTTTTAAATTCATGTTCTGTTATTGTTATTCTCATTGAACGAAACTTCTGCATTTGCTTTTTTGGCTCGACTCACTCTTGGAGTTGGAGTTTGAATAAGTCATTTCTATCTTCTATATTTTTTTCCGACCATTTCTCTCCGCCAAGTCTCTGTAAAATTGTAGGACAATATAAAATATAAGTAAAAATATCTGTCAAAAATATAAAAATGTTCACTTTTAAAGAAATAAACTTACTGGAGAGTAATTTCGCCATCATCAATTGGCTAAAACATCGTTTCTTATTCGAGCGACCTTGCCAACTAAATTTTAAGGCAACGTGTTTGTTGTACAAGTAGGTTATGTAAACGCGTTTAGGAGGGACTCAGCATTCATACACTTCCTTTTCCTAATATGGGGTTTCAGGAATTGCAATATTTGCAATAAGGGCCATTCTGGACGAGTCGATGCCGCTGCCCCTGACTCATCCCATCAAGCTTAACAATCCACTTCTCTTTGACAAACTTCTCACGAAGCGTTTGCCACCTGGAGCTACATCCTTTCACTGTTGCTGAAATAAAGATAGAAAGGATATAGAAAAGTATGAACTGTAAATTTCGAATAAAAAGATGCAACATCCTACCATTCCTACAAATTCCTAAAAAAACCTACCATTCATTGTTTCGGCCACATTCTTCCATGCGGAGTCTTTTTTTGAAACCTGCATGCCCCTTATTATATATTTGGGGATACGCCCGCACACACTCAACTGACAAAACGTCATTAATCGACATTTTTTAACTCTTAATTTATAAACAACTTTTCGACTTGTAAACAAAGCGAATGTAACAACACAATGGAAAATGCCACTCTTGAATTCGAGTGCATGCGCGCAAGAATCGAGAGCGTTGATTGGCTGAAAGATAAGGCGACCCGACGTGAAACTTTGGACTTTGGTAGATTTCACATTACGTTAAGTTCGGATACTTCACATTACCTCGAGCGTAATGGGCCGCATATAAAACAATGCGTTTTAGGTTTTCATCACGTCTCATCTCGTCACGTTAAGTTCATCGTAATCCCGCCTTAATACACTACATAAAAGTGGAAGAGAGGAATGCAGAAAGAAGAGAGAGCGTAGATAAATACAGCAACGTTTCATTGAGTATATACACGCATTGTGTATGCAAATTCCGATCGGCGGAAAATACACGCGCCGATCGGAAAAATAAGTAAAAATATAATACATTTTTGAGTATAAGAATAAAAAAAAGTGAGACGAGTAAAAATAATCACAGTAAAAATAAATGATAATATTAATAATGAAAAAAATAATTGGCGCAGCCTTACTGGAATGTTGCTACAACATTCACATTGTAATATTGCAACTGGAATGTTGCAGGAATGTTGCTGCAACATTCACATTGCAATGTTGCCACTGGAATGTTCAGGAATGTTGCTGCAACATTCACATTGCAACGTTGCCACTGGAATGTTCAGGAATGTTGCTGCAACATTCGGAATGTTGTGCAGCCTTCGGAACATTGCTGCAACATTCCTGCAACATTCAACGCTGACTGGGTAGTCGCATCTTCTTAATGAAATTGGTATTGAGTACAAAAAAAAAAACAAATGACATGTATAGTCGTTAATAATTGTTTTATTTTTCTTGTTATACTATATTTGCAACAACAAACGTAAGAGAGGATACAAATAATAATTTCCATCTGACAACTTATAATCATAATCCTTTTCCAGGCATGGATGGTCTCGATAATCTTCAAATTCTTTCTCACATTTCTTTTTCTTTATATCCCACATGTAAAAACAACATACTTATATTTCCTAATTAACACCTAACCATCTGACATACGTCTCTCAGACCTAAAGTAGCAGTAATTTTCTCACCTGAGACGTATGCAGGTGGTTAAGGGTTAAAAACAAAAGTTAAAATAAAAGTGTGTAAAGCAGGCCTATTTGATTTTTAGCTCAAAACTCATTGTAAATACTTTGAACAACCAAAGTAACAAATATTTAGCATTTATTACTATTTATTTTTGCACTAGCTATCTTCTTCTTCTTGTTTCGAATAGGCCTTCTTTGAACCACACTTATTCAACTATTGGGCTTTGATCTTTGCCCAGTATTGTCTCATCTTCTGCCGGTGTTCCATTTCTCTCTACTCTTAAAACTTCATTCTCTCTTCTGTCCAGGAGGTACCTTTCCTTCAGGGTGTTTCCTGAAATCCATGGACTTTCAGGTGCGTCTCACAGACTGTCTGTTTTGGAGATCTGTTATTATCAGTTCTTTAATGTCCTTCTCGGTTTCTGTCAACCAAGTGGTACAAACCTTCTTGTTTTGACAGAAGGTGAACAGACGGTTGGTTAGTCGGTTTAGAGGGAATCTTGCAACGTGGCCATAGAAAGCTTCCCCTCTTTTCCTTGCACAGCCAGAGAGCCTCACAATATGTTCGTAGAGCTCGGAGTTATGTGGCCTTCGGAATTCACCATCTTCCTTTACCGGACCTAGGATCTTCTTGAGAATTCTCCTCTCTCTGACTTCCAATTTCTCTACCAGACCTCTTCGGTTCAAGGAGAGATACTCCATGGCATACAGGGCTTCTGGTCGTAGGACTGTTGTTTAGTGCTTAAGTTTCAGGTTGCTTGACACGCATTTCTTGTTATAGGTGTTCCTAGTCAGTCGATAGGCTACTTCTAACTTGCTGACTCTCATGGATAATGATGCTCCTTCTGATAAGTTGGGTTTAATCCTCAATAAGTTCGCCGAGATACATACATTTTTTAGTCCTCTTGAAGTTTCCCTGTTCTAATAACATCTCTCTGTTTACTTCTTTGATGTTGGTGAAGAATTCTGTTTTCTCCAGCGACACTTGAAAACCCACTTTGGCAGCCTGCTTTCTGAGGCAATTAACCTGCATTGTTGCCATCTCGAAAGAATCAGCAATCAGTGCCATGTCATCTGCAAAGGCCAGGCAATCTACAACCAGTTCATCGTTTTTACGTCCCAGGTTGATATCACTCTGAAGGCCCAAGTTGATCAGTTCCTTGCGCTATAACCTTTTCTCTCGTAACCTTTTCAAGGACACAGTTAAAGAGAAGTGGGGAAAGTCCATCTCCTTGTCTCACTACAGTATTTATTTCGAAGCTTTCCGAGATCTCGCCTCTAAATTTAACCTTTTAATGAGTGTTGGTCAAGGTTTCTAGGATCAGTCTGCGGGATTTGTAGTCTAGCCCTAGTTCCTGCAGTACTTTTTTAAGCGTTTCTCTTCCAATGGAATCGTAGGCCTTCCTAAAATCAACAAAAATGACGACCATCTTGCGGTTTCTCAACTTCGGGTATGAAAGTACAGTTTTAAGATTGAGGATCTGTTCAACACAGGATCAAGTCTTCCTGAAGCCTCCCTGATATTCTCCCAGTTGACTATCCAGCTAATTTTCTCCCCTTGCTTGAAACGCCTTGGACAGAATCTTGTATGTTACCGGGACGAGAGAAATTCCACGGTAGTTGTTTAGATCAGTAAAATCTTTTTGTGAAGCGGACGGATCCGAGCCGATTTACAATATGATTTCTCTGTTTCCCAGATGTCCTGGATGATCTCGGTTAGCTTGCCCACAGCATTGCTTCCAGCACCTTTACACAGTTCAGCAACGATAGAGTGCTGCATTATTATTCTTGAGAAGTTAAATGATCTGGCCAACTTCTTCCAATGAAGGGGGTAGAGAGTCCGGGTTTGGTGTGGTTTGTTTATAGTCGATGCCTTCCGTGGGTGGATTACAGTTGAGTAGATTTTTAAAGTACTGAGTTAAGAGGTTCTCTGAAGTGGAGGCTTGGCCGAGTGTCTGCTTAAAGGTTCCAAATAAATCTCTGGAGTTATTCTTGGCAAAGCTCTCTTCGATTTGGGTTATTTGGTTTTGTGTGAAGCTCCGTTTGGTTCCTGGAATTATCTTGGCTGTAAACTTTCTTTGTTCCAAAAATTTATGCCAATTATCCTTGGTCTTTTAAGAATTCCACTTCACCTAGGTCGTCTGTCTTTGGGCTATTGTATTGTCACAGTTTTCAGTCCACCATGAATGCTTCTTTCCTCTGGCGAGGGGGGCGAGTTCATTGACCGCCTTGACAAGAGTCTCCTTCAGTTGGTCCCAGCGGTTTAGATCTGTATTATTCAGTCTCTGACTTACTTCTTTACTGTTCATAAGTCGCTCTACGTCAAATATTACCATTTTGGAGGTTCTGTGTAATCTAGTGTTTCTAGGCTGGAGTCTTATTTTGATCTTTCAGAGGTAGTGGTCTGAGTCAAGATTGGCGCTTCTTAGTACCTTCACGTTTTGTATTTCCTTTTGAGATTTTCGTAAAATGACCACATGATCTATCAAGAATTCATCTAGGTTGGTATTTGTTGAAATCCAAGTCTTCTGCTTTCCTGGCAAGTGTTTGAAAGCTTAAGACTTCATGATGCAACCCAAAAGTCGCACGCAGGGCCACAAATCGTTCTCCGTTGCGGTTGGTTCGCTGGATAATTTTGAACAATTTTCCAGTATGTTTCTGTATTTTTTCTCTCTTCCCAAATGAGCATTGAAGTCACCAAGCATTATGACGGTGTGCCTCTCTTGAAGCTTAGAGACACTATCTTCTCAGTCTTCCCAGAATTTATCAGTTCGGTCTGGATTGCGTCTGTTGTCCTGGTTGATTGGGGCATGTACATTGACAATACTGTAGCCCTTGTTTGCACCTTTGAGAGAGTGGATGGATACTCGAATACTCGGGGAGGTAAAGTCGGTGACTGAATCCAGTCTCCTTTGACTGATTATAAATCTTATACCTTAGTAGGGTACGTTCTTCATTACCCGCTGACCCACTTTTCCTTTGAGTATTCTGTGGCTTTGGGGTTCGAAGGCATGTTCGTACGTAAATCTGGTTTCCTGTACTGCTATCAGTATTATGTTGTGTCGTGTTGTGTCGTGAATCAGTTAGATGTTTCAGTTTAGCCACTTTTAGCAGTGAGTTAGCATTAAGTGTTGCGAAAAAGCTTTGCCATCTTGGTCTAAGTTTACGTGCGGCGATTTCAGGAGTCTCCGACTCATCCTTACAGCATGTTGGTGGGGACTCCCTAGAATCCGAAGGTCCGCAACGTCACCATAGGTGATTTTAGATCGTGGATTAGTTACCACCTTGGGTAGTGCATTCAACGAAATTTTCCTCCATGCTCAGTTGAAGAATGTTCTTCGTGGTACAGTGGCGAGCCACAGTCCAAGATACTACACGAGTTGTTAGCTTGGTAGACTTATCATTCGGGGTTGTCACCCCCAGACAGGTCACCTTCACTGCGGCTAAGGAGCCCTGTCCACCCCACCCTTCCCAGGTGCTATTTTGCACTCGCTATATTTATAATTTATAACTATCTGTCTTAAACGAACGATTATAATTAATGCGATTGTACGTTGACGCTGAACACAGCAGAAAAGCTGAACAAAATCTAGTTTTTTTTTTCAGAAGACGCTAGATTTTTTCTAGATGGCGCGCATTTTAAATTTTCAACCGAATGAACGAATTTGACGCTAGAAATCAGTGTCCAGCGTTGCATGAAAATGCATTTTCATTTCATTTCATTTCACAAGTTCGTTTTAGGCAGATATTCAACGTACTCTAGTAAATATCTTATAAACGGTATAACGAATTACGATGAAACTTTGCAACAGTTATTGCGAATTTATGAAGCTACTCATCTGTTTTTTTTACCACCTCTCAGATGTTGCCATCTCTTTTAATGACTTTTTTATTCCGAGAATATAGTGTGCTCATAAGAAGCCGTGTAAAAACTGTTCAACTTATTTTTTATTTCCTAACAACATCCTTAACTATCTGTAGAAGCTTCATAACTTTTTCAATATTAGGTTTTTCATTTTAATAATAAAAAAGGTGCCTTAAAAATAAGGCAGATTCTTAAGCTGTAATTGTTTTTCAAAGGTGAATTTGTATGGCCGAAATCGTATTCTTCTTCTAAAAAAACGTTTCCTTAAAATTTTGACAAATTTTTAAACAGAATAGATTCTTTAAAATTCGAATTTTAAAAAAGTATTTTGAAAAAACGGGGTAGATTCGATAAAAAATGATGTGGGCCATACTATTAGTTTAGATTGTAAAGGGTTCGCCAGTGAAAGAACTGCGTTACGAGACTTGACATTTTTTACATTTTATGTTATTGATGGGATCTCATTTCTTTTTTTAGGTCATGTTTCTTTCTTTTTTTCTGGTAATATACCGTGTCCGTCAGCTACTGATTTTCTTAATGCCCACTCCCTGTCTCTATTTTAAAGTTAGCAACCATACGTACAAGCGTGATGCGTTCGTTGAATATTATTTTTAATTATCCTTATTTTTCTTCCCTTATAGGCTAAAAGCTAACTAAGAATCAAAATTTGGGGTTTGTAAGATTGCTAGAAGTACCTTAGAATTTTGATGATCGGTGACAAAATTAAGAAATTTTTAATAATTATAATTTTTTAATTATTGGATAACGAAATTTCGGATTTTTTTAATTTTTCCTTCCTTTATAGACTAAAGGCTAACTAAAGTTCAAAATTTGGTGTTTGTAAGATTGCTAGAAGTACCTTAGATTTTGCATATTTGGAAAAAGCTAATTTTTCTGTGCAAATTTTGTAAAGAAAAAAATTTGATATCTTTTTCCGTTAAAAAAATATAAGCACATTTGTATAAGTATAAAGTAATTAATGAATTAAAAAGTAATATCATAAAGTCGCAATCATCACGACTTAAACAAGTAGCCTTTAGAAACAAATGACAAAGCCGCATCTATCAATAATTAGAAATTATTAATTAGTATTATTTACTAATTTAATTATTTATTTGTATTAAGTGTGCGCGAGAGGTTGCCTGAGCTCTCGGAGAGTACAGCCATTGAAACATATACTGACTGGACCGAGCGCTGTCTTCAAAGCTGGTGCGGGTATAGACAGAGGTTCCAAGGAGAGCTCTCGTATCGCTCTATCTTCGTCTAGTACATTCTTAGTATAAAACCTAATGTATAGTATAAATATATCTATATTATTTTATACATGTAATATATAATAAAAAAAGAAATTTATTATATATATAATTCTAGTAGCACATGACAAAATATTATTAGTTTTAATATTTTGTATGAAGCATGTTGTAACTTACATTTTCTGTCCAGATATAGCCAAGAAGATTGATACTGTCCAGCTCTCAAATAGCTCCATAAGCAAGCGAATTTACACAATTTCAAAGTCTGTGGAGAACGAGCTTATAAGATTTTGTATTATTAATTTTGTATTTTTTCAGTTTACAGCTTGATGAAAGTAGCGACGTTTCGGCTTTTTCTTGTGTTTGTAAGGGATTCATTCGAAATGCTAACAGAAGAAGAATTTTTCATGAGTGAATAGCTTGAAACTTAGACCACTGGCGAGGAAAGTAAAAGGCGTCGTTTCTAGAATGAAGCAAGTGGCAGACGATGCCACTACCAGCCACTATGTCATCCATCGCCATTCTCTGGCAACGAGAAGGATGCCGCAACATTTAAAAGTCGTATTGGAAAACTATATTAAACCACCACTTCTATCAATGTTGCATTCTCACCATACGCTTACATTAAAAACAGGTACAAGAGCAAACTCTCTGCATCAAGTGATTTGAGGGTGAAATTAACCAAACTTCCGATAAACTTAAAGGGAATAATAATAAAATCATTCCTCTCATTAAAGACAATTGAGAATTAAATTTGCTTTGTTTTTTTTTTATATTTAAGTTTTTAGACCGTTTTAGGGTATCTGTGTCGTAAAATTTTTGTAGCCCTACAAGGGTGCCGCGAGCGTCTTTTTAGCTCGATAAGGATGCCGCGGCAAAAAAAAGTTTGAGAACCACTGAACTAAAGGCTTCAAGATTTTGAGTTTGTAAGATTGCTAAGTACCTTAGAATTTTGATCGTAGGTGAGTGTGTCACTTACAAAATTAAGAAATTTGACTGGCGATAATTCAAAAACTATAAGGTATAATTATTAGGTATATTGGCAATACAGCCAGTTATAGTATGTCTCTTGATATCTAAACGTTCAAACTTCCTGCTTTATACACAACTTAGTTACCTGGGGGTCAAAAGTTCCGTTTGTCGCTTCGAGAAAAGATAGTACGGTGTTGCTCGACTTTGCGGGGGCACTGCCGTACCCCTAGATCAACATGTAGCATGCGACAAGAAGACTTGTTTCTTGTCGCTTTGTGTTCCTTCAATGGAAAGACTGTACGTAGCATGCGTCAATAGCATAGCTAAATGGTGTCTAAAAGTTCCTCAGTGGAATACCACCTTAAAAATAAGCGATACAATCACCGATACATAATATTTCGGTATGTTTGAAAAATGATTATCAAAAAATATGTGAAAAACAAGAGCAGAAATAATTCAAAACATAATAGAAAGCATTAAAGATGCATAAAGATTAAAATATGCATATAATTAAAAAAAGCAAAAGATGCATAAAAACAGTGCCCTTTTGGCATTTTTTAATTCGCTTGTTCTTCTTCTTTCTTGTTTCGAATGGGCCTACTTTGGACCACGCTTGTTCAATTGTTGAGCTTTGATTTTTGCCCAGTATTATCGCATCTCCTGCCGGTATAACTACTTTCTCTCTTCTGGCCAGGGGGTACCATTCCTTCGTGGTTTTTCCTGAAATCCACGGCCTTCCTTCAGGGTGCGTCTCACAGACTGTCTGTTTTAGAGATCTGTTATTCCCAGTTCTTTAATATCCTTGTCAGTTTCTGTCAACCAAGTGGTACGAACCTTCTTGTTTTGCCGAAGGTAAACAGACGGTTGGTTAGTCGGTTTAGAGGCAGTCTTGCAACGTAGCCATAGAAAGCTACCCTTCACTTCCTTGCATAGTCAGAGAGCATCTCCATATGTTCGTAGAGTTATGCCGCCTTCGGAATTCTCCATCTTCCTTTACCGGACCTAGGATCTCCCTGAGGATCCTCCTCTCTCTGATTTCCAGTTTCTCTACCAGACCTCTTCGTTTCAAAGGAAGACACTCCATGGCATATAGGGCTTCTGGTCGTAAGACTGATGTGTAGTGCTTAAGTTTCAGGTTGCGTGACAGGCATTTCTTGTTGTAAGTGTTCTTAGTCAGTCGATAGGCTAGTTCTAACTTGTTGACTCTCTTGCTCTTTCTGATAAGTGGGGTTCAATCCATCCGCCGAGATACATAAATTTATCAGTCGTCTTGATGTTTCCATGCTCTAGTAACATCTCTATGTTTGCGCCTCTAATGTTGGTGAAGAATTCTGTTTTCTCCAGCGACACTTGAAGACCCACTTTGGTAGCCTGTTTTCTCAGGCAATTTACCTGCATTGTTGCCATTTCAAGAGAATCAACAAACTGTGCCATGTCATCTGCAAAGGCCAGGCAATCTGCAATCAGTCCATCGTTCTTACGTCCCAGGTAGATACCACTTTGAGCACCCAAATTGAACAGTTCCTCCATTCGCCATTCTCGAGAAGTGGGGAAAGTCCATCTCCTTGTCTCACTCCAGTTTTTATTTCGAAGCTTTCTGAAATCTCGCCTCTAAATTTAAATTTGGAATGGGTGTTGGTCAAAGTTTCTAGGATGAGTCTGCGGGTTTTGTTGTGTAGCCCTAGTTTCTAAAATACTTAGTTAAGCGTTTCTCTATCAATGGAATCGTAGGCCTTCCTAAAAAAAACAAAGGTGACGACAACCTTGCGGTTTCTCATCTTGGAGTATGCATGTACAGTTTTAAGATTGAGGATCTGTACAACACAGGATCGGGTCTTCCTGAAGCCTCCCTGGTATTCTTCCAGTTGCCTATCAAGCTGATTTTCTACACTTGTTTGTAACGCCTTCGAGAGAATCTCGTATGTTACCGGGACGGGAGAAATTCCACGTTAGTTGCTTAGATCATTCAAATCTTCCTATTTGTGAAGCGGATGGATCAGAGCAGATTTCCAATCGGGTGGTAATTTCTATGTTTCCCAGACGTCTTGGATGATCTCGGTTAGATTGCGCACGGCATTGTTTCCAGCACCTTTCCAGAGTTCAGCAACGACAGAGGCCTCACCAACTGCCTTATTATTCTTAAGAAGTTGAATGATCTGGCCACCTTCTTCCAATTAAGGGGGCAGCGAGTCCGGGTTTGGTGGGTGGGTTACAGTTGAGTAGATTTTTAAAGTACTGAGCCAAAAGGTGGCAGTTGTCCTTGTCGTTATAAGCCAGTTTGCCTTGTGAGTCTCTGAAGTGGAGGCTTGGCGGAGCGTAGTTTCTGAGTGTCTGTTTGAAGGTTCCAAAGAAATCTCTAAAGTTATTGTTAGCAAAGCTCTCTTCGATTTGGGTTAGTTGGTTTTGTGTGAGGGTTCGTTTGGGTCCTCGAATTATCTTGGTTGTAAGCTTTCTCTGTTCCAAAAATGTATACCAAATATCCTTTGTCTTTTTAGAATACCACTTCACCCAGAGTGTCTGTCTTTGTGCTATTGCATTGTCACAGTCTTCAGTCCACCACGGATGCTTCCTTCTTCTATCGAGAGGGGCGAGTTCATTGGCCGCCTTGACAAGAGTCTCCTGCAGTTGGTTCCAGCTGTTTAGATCTGTATTTCAGATTCTGAAGAGTTTTTTTTTCAGTCTCTAACTTACTTCTTGACTGTTTTTTAGTCGCCCTACGTCAAATCTTGCCATTTTGGAGGTTCTGTGTAATCTAGTATTTCTAAGCTGGAGTTTTATTTAGATCTTTGAAAGGTAGTGGTCTGAGTCCAGATTGGCGTTTCTTAGTACCGTTCACGTTTTGTATTTCGTTTTGAGATTTTCGAGAAATGGCCACATGATCTATCTGCTATTCACCCAGGTTGGTATTAGGTGAAATCCATATCTTCTGCTTCTTTTTCAAGTGTTTGAAGGCTGTAGATTTCATGAGCAACCCAAAAGCCCTACACATATCCACCAATCGTTCTCCGTTTCGGTTGTTCTCCATATTTGCTTGTAATTTATATGATATGCTTAATGCCTCGAAATCCGGACTCTATTGATCCCTAACTTTATGAGTAGTAAGGAATAGTAGAAGTTATTTAACTAATAACATTTAACTTATCATGTGCAGTACAAGTTGCATAAATATAAATGCGGTAAATTTTTTTGGGAGAAAAATTTGTAAAAATGATGATAAAACAGTCACATTTCTAGAAATAGTCAAACAGGACAATGATTTAGTCTTATCAATAATTTGAAAACTCTGAATACCTCTTGGATTTCAATAGGGGCGTGCTTAATATTTGTGTGCGTGCTATTTATTTTGTAAATTTGTTTGTAGAACAGGCTCTTTTTTCCAAACTCTCACTCTCTCTTTCCCGACAAGGAATTTCAGTTCGTATTTTATTAGGAACGAATTAGGCATGCTGGACATGCTGCTTCTAAACGAGGCAAGCGTATTACCCCGTCATGACATTTGTAACGTACGTCCGGCTTCGTTCCTAATTAGGAAGCCTAATTTGTAACACATTTGGAACCCTCTTGCACCGAACTTGGAATTTCAGCTCGTTTTATATTAGGACTGAATTAGGCATGTAATTCGTTTCAAATGACGCAACCGCATTAAGCCGTCATCACATTTGTAACGCACGTCCTGTTTCATACCTTATTAGGAAGTCTGATTCGGAAGCGACATTTGTATGCGTCAACTGTAACTAAATGTGGTCCATTTAGTGGACCATTTTCTCTGATTTTCCTTTTGTCTGTGTTGCAAAATGTAGTACTTATGGTCCTTTCACACACATCAGTTACGTTTCCATTCCGCCACTTCCGAAGTATCAGTCACAAAAAATATGTTCTTGGAAGTCAAATGGCGCTGTCTACACTGAGCCGGCATATCCACGAATCAGAACCGGCAGTTCCACTGCAGTCACCGTACAGTCAACAGCAGATTTCTTCTCAACGTTATTTGTTTGTTTGACTGACGTGTTTTTATAATTTTTTTAAAAGTGAAAATGCGTAAAGATGATGCGAAGTTAATTGCTGCACCTTTTAACAAAAATCTCCATACCATCTCCATTTAGCTAAATCAGAAATATTTAGCACTGTTCAAAAAAAAAAACGAATATGAAACAATTATGGTACATCAACTTAACACGACACTAAATTCTGTATTTCTTTCACCTTCTTCCTCTACAATCTCTACTCAATATTCACCTACCGGTCTTGTACGACAAGACCAAGACACATTATTTTCATCAGTTTCAACCTGATACCGATGAGTCATTCAATAAAAATAATGTAATGTGTAATAAAAGCACGTATTTGTATCAACATGATTGTTTTTATTTACTTACCTCGAACTACTAAACGTTCTTTGGTTGTTATAGATTTTCGCCAATGAGTATATTGTTTTTTAAATTAATTTTAATTTACTGTTCAGTATGTTAAAAGAGTTTTCGGTCATTCAGAAATACCGAAAAAATTTCAAAAGTATCATCGTCGATCAATTCTTTAAATAATGTGATAAATTCTCCTCCATTTTTCTTTCTTCTTCAATTAATTTTGCTCTTCTTCTTCCAAAATCAATGCTACGACAGTCATGACTGAATACGGTTTGAATTTGTTTGAATGATACGGTTTATTGTTAATGACAAACAAGTTTAGATAAAAACGCGGCTTACAAATACATCTTAAAAAAATACGAAAATGTTTGATGCACCTCACTATATTCCTAGTCGGGTTGTCTAATAATCTTATGAGAAATTGCAGACCTTGGTAGGGAAGCTAAACCTACTGTAGCAATAGATTGTAAATCCATATATCCGTATTTCAAGAAATATTGGTTGGTTCTTTCGTTTGCAAAAGGACAACAGAAAACAAAGTTTTCAAATATTAACTATTATTTTCATTAACTTCTCATAAAACTTTTTGTATATAAATCCTATAAAATTAATCGACAAACGTTTCTAATAAATTTGTTTAATTGCTATAGGTCTAATTACAAAAAATACAGTATCAGCTATCTCATGTAATAGATACTATTACAATAAGAAACTCTAGTATACAGCCTTATAAACAACAAGCATGAATTTTAATACAGAGCATGTACGGCGTTGGCATGGGCAGCGAAGTGGGCCACTTTGGCAAGTTGGACTTCTGGAGTTTCAACTGGGACGCCGTTAGCGATGACTGGAACGTGATGGGCAGCATATCCGTATACTGGAGCTACTACAGCATAATCACCATTGCGGGCATGAGCTTCAGCCTTAGCAGCGAAGTGGGCAGATTTGGCATGTTGGACTTCTGGGGTTTCAACTGGGACGCCGTTAGCGATGACTGGAACGTGATGGGCAGCATATCCGTATACTGGAGCTACTACAGCATAATCACCATTGCGGACATGAGCTTCGGCCTTAGCAGCGAAGTGGGCAGCTTTGGCATGTTGGACTTCTGGGGTTTCAACTGGGACGCCGTTAGCGATGACTGGAACGTGATGGGCAGCATATCCGTATACTGGAGCTACTACAGCATAATCACCATTGCGGGCATGAGCTTCAGCCTTAGCAGCGAAGTGAGCAGCTTTGGCATGTTGGACTTCAATAGTATCGACTGGAACTCCGTTGGCAATTACTGGTACGTGTTCAGCAACGGAAGCGGAATAAGCAATAACTGGAGTTTCTTCGGAATGTTGTCCAGGACGGGCTTGTACTTCAGCCTTGGCGACTAGGTGGGCAGCTCTGGCGTGTTGTACTTCAGCAGTATCTACTGGAACTCCGTTAGCTCCAATTACTGGGTGATGTTGTGGTCCAGTATATACTGGATGGGCAGCGGCATAGATTCCACGACGGTGACGGAGAAGTACGGCAGAGTGTCCATTGCGGGCCAAAGCTTCAGCATGGGCAGCGAAGTGGTGAGCTTTAGCAACTGCTACTTCAGCAGTGTCGAGTGGTACACCATTATGGGTAACGGCTGGAACTCCGTATGCGTAAGCGGAAATGAGTGGGTTGGCGTAAGTGGAGAAAAGTGGAGCAGCATAAGTGGATACACCTGGAGCTACAACACCGTGAACGTAATCACCATTACGAACATGGGCTTCTACTGTAGCAGCAAAGTGGGCAGCTCTGGCATTTTGCACTTCAGCGGTGTCTACTGGTACACCATTGGCTCCAATTACTGGAAGATGTTGAGCTCCATAAACGAATGGCGTGACTAATCCAGCTGAGGCAGCAGCCAAGGCACAAGCAAAGATGATCTATATAAAATAATATATGTTGTAATAGTGAACCTTCTTGAAATTTGTATTAAGGTTAATAAAAACTTACGAAGAATTTCATGTTTGGTTTGTATGTATAACCTCCTTTGATAGGACTGTTAAGACTGTGCCGTCTGTAACCCACCACCGAGCTTTTATACAAATTTATGTCTACGCCTTTAAAAAACAGCAAGGTTCCTTTCACTAAATCGTACATCATTTATTTTTTATTGAATTCAAATTCGCCGATTTCTTGCTGATATATGAAATCTTATTATACCTGAAATATCTAAAATTCCTATAGATACATTTTTTGATGTAAAGTTAATAATTTTCTGATATCCTATTGAATGAAATAATAGTATTTTTATAATATCGAGATACTTGGAAAAACAATTTAATTTTTGTTTGACCAATTACTTCAAAATCAAAACGAGTTAATTTGTAGAATTTATATTAATGTAATTTTTATTAATTTCACATATACCTACATTTATAATTAAATATATACAAATACATTTAAACCTAAATATTGAAATAATGTGATTGAAATAAGTTGCATATTTTTATTAGTTTGAAGTAAAAATTATGCCCTCAATTTATAATAAAATATATCAAAAGAGATTGATACGTAAAGCATATATTATAATGCGTTAGGCGTTACTTAATAAATAAACTTAAAAAAATCAATATATTAAAATAAATTATCTAGAAATTTAATGTGGTAGCATTAATATGTACGTATAATGAGCCAACATAATTCAAGTCCTCTCGTGCAAAATTTCCGATACAGATATTTCAAATACGTCAACCCATGGCAATAAAAAAGAAGAATTAATGAACTAGAAATTCAACATTTGATCCATCAAGGTTATGTCATACATACATCAGAGTCCAGACATATATAAAGATGTTGTTCACCTCATCTTTGAGGCTATCTGCTTTTGGGCGTTGAAAAATTCTGCCACCTTATTTGAAATACTTTACGCAAAACTGGTTTATATCCTGGAATTATTATGCAAAATATACAAAAGAAGTTGTAAATTATTATTTATTATTGATAAAAATAAAACTTATGCATTAACATCATTTGACTTTGGCAAATATCTCAAGTTTTCTATATAGTGAAATATATAATATATTAAACAATGCGTTTCTAAAATTTTAATATATTAATAATGAATATTTATAACATATACAAATAAAATATATTATAATATATAAACAAAACTATTAAAAGCTCAACAATTCTAACAAAGTATATTTCTTGCATACCATATGCAGATACTATATGGTAAATCTAATGTTAAACTATAAACTGTCTAGCGCCGAAAGATCTGTAGATAAATAAAATTGTGTATTTTACTATATAAATAATTATAACTTAATAAGAGTGAATCCAATCTAAACTTTACCTGATTTAATTTTATGATTATGTAAATTCTTTGTGTAAAAGTCATTCAATTATTTTAACGACTTCGGTTTATTGTTGTTTACAAGTTCATTTTATAACTTGAAAAGCAATTTAATTGAAACTAAGTGCACGCTTAAATAAGGTGGAGCTATAAACTAGATTTCTTTAAATTGTATTGACATTTTTAAAATGTATGAAATATTTTTATCAAATAGGGAATTGTTTCTGAAAATTTTAGTAGCACAATGCTCCGTTATCATTCTACGATGACAATTTATTATCACTGAAGTTAAATGTTACACGCAGTTCCGAAGATATCACTAGGTGGAAAATTAGGAGTTACATGGATATGACGTATGAAAAAACCTAATGAAGCATTCCAAAGTGCTACCGAACTGTTACAACCCTCAATCGAACTTTGTCACGTCCAAATTAGGAAAGTTTAATTTTTTCCTAATTTGGACGTGACAAAGTTAGATTGAGGGTTGTAACAGTTCGGTAGCACTTTGGAATGCTTCATTAGGTGGAAGTTAAGACATACAAAGATATGTTTAAGTTAGGCTGTCGTTAGACCCCATTAGGTGGAAGTTAGGACTTCCAGAGGTTTGCCTAAGTTAGGCTTTCCTAATTAGGACGGGACAAGGTTTAAATGAAGCTTGCCGCAGTTCGGTAACAGTTCGGAAGATCATGCAGTTGCTATATTTGAAAAATCTGTCAGTACAGTTTAAAAAAATAAAATTTTAATTGAAAATCATTCGTGACTAGAAATAGAGTAAGAGATCTATTTGATCCTAATGAGGCCTTCCGAACTGTCACCAAAATAGTTAAGAAGATAAAGTATGTAAGAAAGAGTAAGCAAGATCTAAAACCATAAACGTATATTATTCAAATTTTTCCAAATTTCAAATGGTCCTAAAATGTTTTTCACTAAGGGGATATTTAGGATGCTTTGAACTTTTTCTGGAAACTAAGATGCTTGAATTTTGGCGATAACCGTATTAGTTTTCAAAACAAAAACATATTTTATAATTACGGTTTTCGTGTTTTAAAATAGATTAAAATTTAAATACCACGACCAAAATATCCGATATTAAACCGTAATTACATCACATTTTTAATATTGCTGTAAAGTATCCTCATTTATAATAGACACCATTTCATTACAAATCCCTTTTTTAAATGTGTATAAATTTCAATGTTATCATGTTATTTAAGGACGCGGTTCTCATATATTTACTTTTTAATTCACCTTCTTTGTAAAAATATTAATACAGGAAAGTTTCTTTTATCAATACTTTAATGATATCTTGATGGAATTGAAATTGTAGCAAATTTGTATGCACAGTCTTGCTTCGAACCAGTATATCTGCAGAAATGATTTTTACGATTCTCCTTGAGAAATAATAATGATAATAAAAAGGATTCCAGCGAATGTTGTAAAGTGCAATCGGTTTTATTGTATGCGTGCGTGTTTATTACTGATTGAACGTTATCAATTTTATATTTATGGTATTTCATTAATTAAACGATAATGTTTTCACAGCTATTATATCTTAAAATTTAGTATGGTATTTACATTTTTTTAACGATCTACACCTATTTTTATTAAAAATGCTTACAAAACTTTACATACTTTATAGTTACGTTATTACCTGGTTTCTTTTTGTATTTCTATTAAATAAATTAATTTATTTATTTTATATATGGTCTATCTAGTCTTTTCTAATATATATTTAGATTGGTTCCCTCCTGACGAGTTTTGTTTAGTTATGTCCATTCTTGTCCTCCCTCTATATTGCTTTCGGTTCATTTCGAATCTTCCCAGATCTTGTATGAAAGTGCTTCGACTTGTTTAGTTTGTTCTCGACTTGTTTAGTATTGAATATGCTAGACTTAATCGTTTGTACTTTTATTAATAATAACTAGAGACTCTGTGACACGTGAACTTTTATTTTATCAATGTTAGATATTTCTCAAAAAGTTTTATATTAGTTATATAAAACATTAGGTGACAAATTAAAAGGTCCTGATTTTAAACTGCAATAACCAAAAAACGAAATAAATTGGATACCACTTTTTTTTAACTTTAGTAAAATCTAAAGTTTATTAACAAGTTAAATGCTTAATCCTAAATTATCAATTATTACTTAAAATTTACATTGATTAGATGATCCCCGTGAACGCCTTGCACACTGGCACATTTCTGGCAAAATGTCACCAATAGCTTATCGAATCTTTCGATTTAGGTCTTCCAGAGTTTCAGGTCGGTTTTGATAAAATTTAGACAAAGCCGGAAAGCTAAGAAGCTACAACTGATCCCCACGCTGGGACATCAGACGACCAGGAAAGAACGCTGGTAACACTCCCATAGGCATGTTGGATATGAGGCTTTGCACCATCTTGCTGATACCAAATATCGTTTATTTGTAATTGAAGTTGACCGATGGCATTCATTAAGAACGTTTGCAGCATATCCAAATAACGTTTACTATTGACAACTATTGACAGCGTTTCTCATTTCATCTTTAAAGAAATACGGTCCCAATACTGCAGCTGAGCATATTCCACACCATACAGTTACGTTTAGAGAATATAGCTTTTCTTCTAATATAACATGAGGGTTTTCGGCAGACAAGTAACGTAAATTTTGTGTGTTCCTCTCTCCATGCAATTGAAAATGTGCTTCGTCACTCATAACTATTTTGTTGACAAAATTATCCCCACTGCTCAAAATCCATCGACTGAATTCTAAACGTGAGTTTCGGTATATTGTAAGAAGTTTTTGTTTTTTTGTCATTTGTAATGCCGAAGGAGTAAGTAAATCTTTCTTTAAAATTGTTCTTACCGACGTGAAATTCCTACTTGCTGCAATAGACGCACGGATTAATTGGAATTTGCTTCCATTCTGTTCCTAACTTGCAAAGTGTTCACTTCTGTTCCAGCAGTATTTTTCTTTTTTATATTAAACTGTTAGATTAAACTATTATCAATACCACATCTGAGTTTGTATAATGCATTTCGTTCTATTAAAATGTTCTAAACAGACATTCCTTTGTTCAACGGGCCACTGCATCATTGTTAAAAGAAGGTTCACTGAATATTATATAGTTAAAATTGTGGCAAATAAGTCATTACTTCCTTTTGTTTTTATTAAATAAAAACAGGACTTTGTCACCATTTATATAACATATGATTTTCATTTTAGTATCTTAACGCATAAGGGTTAGGATTGCCCTAAAATTATATAGATTTCAGTTAATAATAAAAGATTTGTATTACGAAGTTTATATTTATCGGCATTAAGTTATTAAAGTTAATAAACCAAATCTAAAGTAAATAAATATGTCTCAAACTATCAAAAATCCGTATAACATTAAGCTATATATCGATAATTTCTTTTTATTATTACAATGATATTATTTTTTTTTCTATTCTAGTTTACTTGTATTAAATCTAAATAAATATGAAATCTACAAGACATCTATACATTAAAGATTTTTTATGTAAATAATATGCGTAACGGTTTCATATATGGTTTGTAATAACTAAAGATTAATCTAAATCAGGGCTTCTTAAACTTTTTTCATTCAAAAACCCCATTTACGATTGTGATTTTTTTCGAGACCCCATTTTTTTTATCGTGACTTATTGATAACAGGTAACAATATAATTTTAGAATTTGTTTAGAAACATACAAAACTTAAAAATTTCACATAAAGTTGTAAAAATGTATTTATTATAGTTTAGAAAATTATATACCTATTTTTCATGAAAACAGCATTTTTTGCAATAATGAATATATTCCGAGTCTTAGTCCTTTCGAATACATTCGAGCGCAGTCGTTAAGTGTTTAAATATATAAATATTAAAGGAAAATTAGTTTATAATGAGACGGATGTGCTTGTTTTTTACTGCATAACAAGCTAAATCTTTTTGTAATATTTGACATTGCTGGACGTAAAATCTCTTCAACATTTTTTAGCCAGGGACGATATTAGGATTTGATGTATGTTAAAGCTGAAAAAGTAATTTCACATAAATATGTGATGTTGAAACGTAGAAGAATATTTAATGCTATATCAGAGATTGTAGGAAATTCAGATCTAGCTCCGATCCAGAATTCAGTTAAAGGCTTTTTAGAAAAATCTAGTTTTAGGTTTGAGTCACTCGAAAGCTCAGCAAATTCTTCTTGCGCTTTATATGGCAGGTGATCAATCTCATCAATCACAATCAAAAATGGTTTGTGAATCCAAGATAACTTTTTAAAATCAACATTGGATGTAAAATATTTACGAAACTGTGTTTCTAGCGATTTTAAGTGACCTATAATAATTTTTGCGACAAAAGTTTTGCATTGATTTTTCTCGGATATAAAATTGTTGATACTGGAAAACATTTCGAACGGATTCTTTTCTACCCTACTTTTCCAAATGTTGATATTTTTAATAAAACTTTAAGTTTTATCATTCGAAGTAAATATATCACCATTTGTTCCTTGAAGAGACAAGTTTAGATCGTTTAATTTCTCGAAAATATCTGATAGATAACACAGCTTGGATAGCCACAGGTCATTTTGAAAAAAAGTAGCAAGATCACATTTTTGTTCGGTTAAAAATATTTAGATTTCGTCCTTTAATAACAATAATCTTCTTAAACGTTGACCTCTTGATATCCATCTTATTTCTGCATGTAATAATAAATTTTATAGTGGGAATCCGTATACTTACAGAGATTTTGAAAATAAGCGGCTGTTAAAGCATTGCACTTAATAAAATTTATAATCTTAATAGCATCCTGAAGCACATCGTTCAATTCTGGTGCTATTTTTTTGCCGTGAGGGCCTCCTGATGAATAAGGCATGAGTAAAAGTTATATGATCATAGTGTGCAGCTTGAAAAAATGATTTAAAACCAATAATTTGGCCCGTCATCGCTTTTGTACCATCCGTGCACACTCCGCAGCAATTTTTCCATTCTAAGCCTTCAGCTTTTAAAAAATCGTCAACTTTACAATATATGTCTTTCCCTCTAGTATGGTCTTTCAAAGGATGACAAAATAAAAATTCTTCCTCGACGTTTTCTTTATAAGCATACCTGACATATACTAACAACTGAGCTAATTTAGTAATATCAGTTGTTTCGTCCAACTGAATTGAAAATTTTGGGCTTTCTTTAAGTTGCACTAATTGTTATAAGTTGCACTAATTGATCCTTGTTAATTTCAGAAATTCTATTCGCGACAGTGTCGTTTAGGATCAAACAAATAGTTGTTTTACCATTACAATTTTTAAATGTAAAGCCAAATTTTCTTATACGCACATTAGATGCCTGTTTGTCAATAATAAATCCTGCTTGTGAAAACTTTGTAGCATGGTCTTCTGCAACATTACCTTTGCCCATTTCCATTGCCCAAAAATGAATTTGAACCATAGAACTTATACTAAAGGAAGGGGAATACCGTATAACTTACGTGTACCGAAACTGTGTCCAACATCTGTGCGACAAGGAAAGATATAACATTTCTTTTGTTCGCTATGCGCATGCTCCAAATGAAATAAACATTTATTTTCTAACCTTA
Organism: Phosphuga atrata; assembly: GCA_944588485.1. Taxonomy (NCBI): domain Eukaryota; kingdom Metazoa; phylum Arthropoda; class Insecta; order Coleoptera; family Silphidae; genus Phosphuga; species Phosphuga atrata. The sequence goes on from OX155898.1 coordinate 33,995,392, forward strand.
ATTTTAACCATAAAAATGGTTGAACTTTAATTTAGAAATATTTTTATTGTTACTTATACAATTTTTATAAGATTAGATGCTTTTCATTTTTTAGGTGGTGTATTATTTAGTTCTATAATTTGTATCTGTTAAAAATATATTAAAGAAAAATTAAAAAAAGTTCAAAAAAGTATTTATTTTTTAAAAGAAAAATATTTAAGTTTACATAAAAAATAAGAGATCTAACAAAAGATAATAAGTTTTTTTTTTATTAGTATAAGTACTAGTATAGTACCATTTAATAACAATACAACTTGACACTGTAACAAGAAAACTACTTCTCTTATTTTATTTAATATTACATTACAACTTTATTACAAATTTATTTAATATATATTACAACTTTTACAAAATAAAAATAAATCTACTGTAAACTTAATAAAGTCGGAACACAGCCTGAATATATAAATATATGCAACCTTTCCAGAGCTCTATAACACTAATGAGACTTTTTAGGACTACCAAAAACAAATCTCATGTGAAATTTGTCAGTTATTTTTTTGGCTTTCAGGCCACCTTCGTGGCACTCAACAAAAACCAGAAAACTAACATTGTTTTTTAAGATCATATCATTCCGATACCTTGTTGATACATGATCTTAACAAACAATGTTATTTTTCTGGTTTTTGTTGAGTGCCACGAAGGTGGACTGAAAGCTATAAAATAACTGACAAATTTCACATGAGATTTGTTTTTGGTAGTCCTAAAAAGACTCATTAGTGTTATAGAGCTCCAGAAAGGTTGAATATATTTATATATTCTGACCCTGTTCCGACTTTATTAAGTTTATAATAATGATAATAAAGGCTTTTATTCGTAATAAACACAAAATATCAATAAAACATGCAATCCATTGGGCGAGGTTCAGTTCGCCATGTCGATAGTAGACGATACGTCTGTTCAACTAACCCAAATAATTAAACTAAAAATAGCCAAAATAATGAAAATAATAACATTTGAAAGTTTGTGACAGAGAAAATGATAACCAAGAAAAATAATTACTACAACTTTCCTGAATTTCCGAAACGGTTTTATTACGAATGCCGCATTGCCAGCAATATACACCCATTTTGTTGATTATTGATATTATCAAAAAAGAAGTAATAAACTATAAACTCTTAACAAACTGGATTAATAACATGCATCCAACAAGATGGCCACTGTAAACAACATCGAAAAATACGTGTAGGCCGCGCATGAGCATTTCGACCCAAAGAAATAGAATGAGAGTTTGCATCTCACTTGTCTCTTGGACACAATTTTATGATTTGTATTCCTGTTCCATAAGTATATATTCTAAGATTTGAAGCCCCAAACCTCCTCATCCCTAGCTACGCCCATGCAACACAGTCACACTACAGTCAATGTTGCTGAATCGTTATCTCTAGGGTTGCCTACTTTATCTACAGTTATTGTTGATGAATCGTTGTCTCAGAAGCCCGCCATTTTCAAACTCTCAGAAATGAATTTAAATATTTTACATTAAAATCTCGCGACCCCAAGATTTTGCTACGCGACCCCATTTGGGGTCGCGACCCATTGTTTAAGAAGCCCTGATCTACATTATTAAAGTAAATAAATTGGCTTGTCTAGTTTTATCATTACTGTATTTCTTTTAAATATTTAAAAAAATAGACAGTTTTCTTAAAATATTGGGTGGATTGTGATTTAACTTCAAGTTATCATCAAGCTATCAAGCATATCAAGCTATCAAGTTATCAAGAATCAAGATATTACTTTTATTTAGCTTGTGATTATTCAAGATATTACAAGCTATTACTATATACTCGCACACCATAATGAACACATTAATAACTAAATTATTATATGTCAAGGATGCCATTATTGTAATTCTGCGTAAAAGTATCCAAAACGTGCGTAAAAGTGCAATATAAATCAAATGGAGTTTCATTATAAAACAATTTCAGCTTGTTACTATGACAACAACTCAGGTCACTAAATAAAAACATAGACGTAGTGAAAATAAATTTTCGGACGTATATTAAAGTTTAATTTACTTTTTTTATTTTGAATCAAGAAGTCTCGGCCTCACAATATGGATTTATCTGGCTCTAATATAACTTCACCTAACCATAACCTAATCTTGATTAAATCTAGTGAACGAAGATTACATCGACAACGAACAAATAGTGTTACGTCACTGTGCGTTATTACTCTCTCTTAGTTCCTGTTTCTCCCAGTGGGGCATAGGGCTTCTACCAATTGTCGCCATGTGACTCTATTTCGAGCTACGACCTTCAACTCATTCCACGATTTGCCGGTGGAGGTGATTTCGGCTTCAATTGTGCGTCGCCATGTTGTTTTTGGCCTTCCTCTCTTTCGCTTACTGCCTTGGGGATGCCAGTCCAATGCTTGTTTTACAATGTTTTGTGGATTGCGCCGTAGGGTGTGTCCAATCCAGTTCCACTTTCTTCTCTTTATTTCAACGTCTAGTTGAAGTTGGTTTGTAGAACGAAGCAGATCGTGGTTCGATATCACTTCAGGTCATCGGATTCTAAGGATCCGTCTCAAACACCAGTTTGCGAAAACTTGCAGTTTGTTTGTGCTGCTTTTAGTTACTTTCTACGTCTCACTGCCGTAGAACAGGATGGATTTGACGTTACTATTATATAGTTTAAATTTTGTTCTACGAGAGAGTATTGAAGAGCTCTAAACGTTATTCAATTGGGCGAACGCTCCCTTCGCTTTGTTGATTCTTCTGGCGATGTCTAGGTCGGCCCCTCCATCCACTGCTATGATGCTACCCAAGTAGCAGAATTGTTCGCATCTTTTTACTGTTACGCCGTTTACTTGTATGCCACTGCTAGTGGTAGCGCCAATCCGCATAGCATCTGTTTTTTTTTGGTGTTTATGTGCAGGCCTATCTCTTCAGCTTCTTGTTGTAGCTTAGCTGTTTTGTCTATCATGTCGGTGAGTGTATGGGACATGAGGCAGATATCATCGGCGTAGTCGAGATCTTCTAGGCTGCTTGATAGTCCCCAGCGTATTACCCGAGGCTGTATTGTAACGCTCGTCATGACCTCGTCTAGTACTATTAGGAATAAAAGCGGGGACAACAAGCAACCCTGTCGGACACCAGCAGACACTTTGACCGCTTCTGAGAGATTCCCTTTGTGTACCACGTTGCAAGAGTAGTCCGCATACGATGCTTTTATGATGTTGTGGGTGGGACGCCTCTCGGGTCTAAAGCCGCCCAAATGCTTTCCCATTTAATAGTATCAAAAACTTTTTGAAAGTCTACGAATAATAGAAATACCGTGGTTTGCTATTCTACTGCATGCTCTGTTATAATCCGCAACGTATTGATTTGGTCTACGCAGGATCTTGCCGGCCTGAAACCAGCCTATTTCTCTCTCAACGTAGGTTCAATTGCTTTGCTCATTCGGGTGAGTATTATTTAGCAGAGTATTTTCGATGCAGTTGTTGGAAGTGTTATGCCTCTCCAGTTGTTAATAGTGTTATGCGTTATTACTAGTTAGCAATTTTTACCACGGAAGCGCTGAAATTTTAACGTTATTGTCAGTGATTTGAATTATTTTGTCTGTCAAAATTACAATTTTAATATTATTGGTAAGAAACAATTATTTTTTTCGAAATTCAACAGTATTTTAATATTCTTCGTAGATAAAATAATATATGATACACGTGTGTCAAAGGCTTTTGTACACTCATTGCGATAAAGGCACTCGCCTTCGGCTCACAAGCTTTATTTTCTTATAGAAAATTTAATTTTTCACGTGTATTATTCGAAAATTTATTGAAAATTGCACTAAGTTTCGCAGTTGTTTCCGCATTTTTTTAAAAAAAACAATAAAATACATAATCTGTATTATTACTAGTAACACTACAAAAGCAAATTTTTGAATGGGGGATACGGAAATTTCCTTTTCATTTTACGATATATTTAAAAATCATAAAATTAACCCAGGTACAGACATTTTTTCTACTGTAGTGTTGTACTTTGAAGCTGTGATGACTTTAAGAACTCATTTAGCAAACCTGATTTTCTTTACCACATAAAAAGTTTATATTAAAGCTGCCAATGAAGTATTTTATTCGTTGCTCAAATATGATAAAAGTGATCAGGGATAATAAGGAATTTATGAATTTAACTCATAATTGTAATTAACATCCTTCATATTCTTTAGGAACAGAATGACACTTGAGCTATTTTCTATAATCGAGCCAATGATCATCCACTAATCCTTTTGATTGCCAAGAAAATGTAATATAAAAAGTTGCATATTATGTAAAATTTATTTAAGTAAGCGCAGAAGAAATGGTACTAGAAATTTGAAAATAATTAAACTTGTATATGTCGCATGGAAATGATAAAACGAGAGATTTGATCAAACCCCTAAGGCAGATGATCGATTAACGGAAGATGTTTCAAATAAAAATTCTGTGGCTGCTTTCCTTAGAAAGAAAGTAAGTGATTTGATCAAATCTATGAATTGTTTTAGTGGAAAAATGAAATAATATTGTTTGGGTATTGAAAGTATTTTTTTAGTAAACCATGCATTATAAAATGTTGGGTGGATGAAACATAAATTATTTATGCAAAACTTTTTCTTCCGAGCGAATGGATTTCCTAGGACCACGCAAAATCAATATTTATTGGCCTTGATTTTTGCCCAATAACTCTTCATGCGCAACGATTAAGCCAGTCTTCATTGCTGCGACCAGGCGTGTCTGGTAGGTCTTCTCTCTTCTCCCTCAAAACCCCGTGTATGAGTAATTTTCTTAATTTCCTCTCGATCCTTACATTGAATTGAAAAATTCACTTTGTTTTTTACCACACTTATATTATGTAAAAATATTATATAACTTATTATTCACAGTTATATAAATTTCTACACATATCACGACTCGAGTTTCGACGTTTGACGGTCATTTTCACGTCGAAACTCGAGTCGTGATATGTGTACAAATTTATATAACTGTGAATAATAAGTTATATAATATTTTTACATAATATAAGTGTGGTAAAAAACAAAGTGAATTTTTTCAATTCAATGTAAGTATGGATTACCACGTAGTAACTGTCGCAACCATCCTATTCTCGATCCTTAAGTTAGGGAAAACCTAATTCAGCCAAGACCTTTGCTGCCTGTTGTACCAATTGGGCCTTGTTGGCTTCTTCTGCAAAAGCGTATAGATTTTATGTGATAACCTAGTGGGATCCCAATTCCCAATTCAGTCCCAAATTCCCAATTCAGTCCCAATTCAGTCCCAATGTCCCATGAATTTGATGCTTCTCATACGGTTTGTGTCTGTGATTTTAGAAATTTTCAAATAGACGTCTGCATTAGGTTTTGGAAGGTGAAATCCATCTTTGATACTTGGTCACGACTTTGGTGTAGATTAAGTGTCTCGGCTGCAAAAAGGGCTGTAGGTAAAACTACTGTTTTATAATGTTGAATTTTACAATTCCAAGGGAGGCATTTTTTGTCATTAACTTATTTTGTCAAATGGAAAGCAATTTCAATTTTCTGTAGTCCTGCTTTTATAGATTTTCTTTCGTTGCCAATTTCAATGATCCATTCACCTAACTACTTGAAGTCTTTCACTCGAGAGACCTTACAATTACCAATGCGGAGTGTATTCGGAGCAGTTTTAATATCCGTCATAAATTTTCTTTTGTCAAAGGAAATCCGTAAGCCGATTTTTGCTGCTTGATCTTGGAGTAATTCAAGTTGTTTCTGAACGTCAGAAATGTTTGGAGCATTTAACGCCATCTCATCCGCAAATGCCAAGCAGTCGAGTGTTATCCCTTTGAGTTTTGGTCCTACTCTATGGGATGGTGCATCAGCTCGTCTCCATTCTCGAACGACTTTTTCAAGCGCACAATTAAACAACAATAGAGATAATCCATTTCCTCGACGCACTACTGTATCAATTGAAAATTCTGCGCTCAGCCCTCTCTTAAATTTAACCTTTGAACTTGTTTTCGAGAGGGTATCTTTATTGATTGATATTGTCTTGCGATCTAGTTCAAATTCTGAGAGTACAGCAACAAGGGATTTACGGTCAATGCTGTCATAAGCCTTTGTAAAGTACACAAAAGTAATGACATAATTTTTGTTTGACATTTATTCGAAACTAATTAAAAAATAGAAAAAAAGGAACAAAAGAAAACCAAAAAAGATATTCTTATTCAAATTTTAAACAATTTTAGTGAATGTAATTGAATCGATCATTTTAAAAACAACATAATTCTGAGTCAAAGTCAAGTCAAGTTTAAGTGCCATAACACAAAATTATTAATGTGTATGAAACTTGTGTGTTTTTTATACAGATGTAAATTACGTCGTAGTTGCGGTTCAAAGTTAAAACACAAATTTGAAGATGATTCTTTTTAAGATGAACGATTCAATCAATAAATAATAATGTTCATTCAATTTTATTAAAACACGTTGTTGATTTGTGGCATCTCGAGTTACTTTTGTACAGATGATTTGACACATTTTTGGTTTTACATTGTATTTTAGATTGGTTACAGAAACACTTCTTAAATCCTTGACCTCCAAATAAAGATATTTTTCCCGCAATATCACGCAGACTTAGGTTACCTCGTGAAACTGTTTTGGTAAATATTATAGTAGCTATTTCAATGTTGATGTGCGTTTATAAACTAAGGTACCAATTTGGTATACATTATTTTGAATATCTAATGCAATCCCTACAATGCTACTTCTATCTAATGAGCCTCTATTTACCTTAAGTACATACACCAAAACTGCGGAATCCACTAACATGTGTTTAAATTTCTTCTGAGAAATTTATTTCATTTAATCACCTGATATTTTCAGGTGTTTTGCAGCATTTTCCCTTGATCTTTAATGCTCTTCTTTTTGGCATAAGTAGCATAGACTTTTCGATCAATATCTTTCTTCTTCTTTTGTATTCCCAAATATTGCAAGCACCGGATTTTTACAAACGTCACATGAATAGGCTCTAATAGATTCGATTCCACAAACAAAACAACACGCTTTATAGTCAATGACAGCTGCTTCCTCTTCTAATACAAGTAACACTTCACATGTTTTAATTGCTCAAGCAGGTGTTGAAGTGGAGTTGTTAACTGGTGCTAATTGTCTTGTTTTCGATAAAGAATTGATTCAGTTTCTGGTAGATTCTCTAAATTTGAAGACTTTTTGGTAAGTAAATCCAAGTAGATTGTGTGGCATTGAAGTGTTATTGTTAGTTGATTTAACTATTGATAGATCATTTGAAGTTGAAGAATTCTTTTTCTCTTGAAAAAAATTTTGAAATTATTTGTGGAATTTTCCATCTTGAAGATTAGTTTTTCTGTTTTGCTTTGTTAATACTTAATTTACTTCAAGGTAATGGAATAATTTATATTTCTTCCAACTAGTTTCGGTTTTAATTTAAATTTAAAAATTAGCCATCATCAGAGAATATATAATATGAACAGTTCATATTTAAGAATAAAAACGAAATCTTTCAATTTCGTGTTATATGTCGATCGTTAATTGATTTTTTGTAAATACTTTCTTATTTATTTAGGAGGTCATGTTTGTCAATTGTTAACTCACTACTAGGTCCAATCCATTCATCATCAACCCTATCATAAAATATGTCAAACATAGTCTTTGATATAGCGTCTAACGGTGAATTTATGCATGTTTTATTAACGTTCCCTGTGGATCTACCTATTTCCACTTTCTCACGTTAATACGCTCTCCAATACATGAAGCATACATGTAAGATTTTCATTGCCAAATGAGTGCTGTATTTATTAATGTGTCTTGCAAATTGAGAGTTAGCGTGCAAGCTGCCAAATTCGGATTTTTGCTGCTTTAGTCTCACTTTGAAATTTCTAATAGTATTCCAAGATATTCATCGTTGCAGTCGCCACATTTAAGTTTATGCACATTCCCTTTATTCTCATTTTGTTCCAAAATTTGTCTGTATTTTTAAATATTTGCACTGGTAAGCAAATGTGTTATTTGTTTTTAAAGCAACTTTTAGTCTCCCTTTTTGCAAAGCACGGATTAGTCTATCTGATATATCTGAATTGTAAGTGTCATGTAGTTTCTTTTTTCGATAGTCCTATTCACTTTCATATATGTCTCTTAAATTTAATAAAGGCGAAACTAGCTGGAAGAAATATAAATAATTCTATTATCTAGAAGTAAATTATATATTAACAAAGCAAAACACAAATAGAACAAGTTGAAGCGTCGTTGTTGTTCTCTAAGAAAGCTGCTGGTATGTCTTCTGGTTAAAATAATGTTATGATCATGCGGATTAAGAAGTGGATCCAAGTGCTCTTTACTAACAAGTTTTTCAAGCAACTCTTTCGTTACATGACTGGCTTATAGTCCTGTTTAGTCATATAATGGTTCGATACAAAGAGAAATTCTTCTTGGAATTGATCAAACTAAGAACCTATAGTCCAAATTTTCGTATTATAGTGAATTAGCAAAGCAGGTAACATAGCTTTAATATCTTGATTTGATCGACCAACAGATCCTTGACCAGTTGGATGTCTAGGCTTTCTATTTACAGTTTTGCAATTCTTGTATGACAGCAGCCGTAAACTCACTGCCTTTGTTACTATGTAGTATATGAGAACAACCTACTTCCCTACCTAAACCCTACCTAAAAAATATTTTTAATAGTTCCATTGCTACTTCAGCAGCTCTTTTTGAAGAAAGCTGCATTTAGTCGCATGGTCCTGATAGTTTAATAATTATTTGTAATTTCTCTCTGAGGTCGACTGTAAGTCAACTAAATCGACTTTGCCATGAAGATTGAGTCACCAAATACAATTGGGCAAACAACGATTCCTTTTCTTGGTTTTTTTTTTTTAGTCTGATATATCGTGCACAGCTTTAAAATTTTAAAATAAGTGAAGTAGTTATTAGGTATTTCGATTTCAAACTTTACAGCATTTTATCTCATCCTCCATGAACAGTTGACTGATGTGTTTGCCGCAGTCTTCTTATTCCTCTTCAGCCTTTCAAAGTACACTGCTGGACATAGGCGTCTACTAATTTATTCCAATTTTTTCTGTCTTCTTGGTGCCATTTTTGCCGACTAGTCTGTTTACATCAACCAGCCATCCTTTCTAAGAAAAAACCTAACGTAACTTAACCTAACCTGCCTGCGCTTCTCTTAGTTCTGCGTGGTCTCCACTGTGTAACTCTATTTCTCCAACGGTCTGAGTCTTGCCTTGCGACGTGCCCTACCCAGCTTCACTTGAGGCTTGCAACTCGGTGCAATACATTTGTTACGCCTGTTCTAGTGCCAACCACTTTATTTTTGACTTTGTCCCGCAAGCAAATTCCAAGAATAGCACATTTCATGGCTCGTTGGGTTGTTCTTAATTTCTCGGCGCTCTTTTCTGTAAAGGTGGTAGTTTCTAGCTCATAGGTCAATACAGGCATATTTATATATGCATTGAACACCTTAATTTTTAAGCACATTCCTGTTTTTTAAATGTGTCCTAGTTTTCCGAAGGCAGCTCAACTTCTGATCTTACTCGCCTGAAATCTCGGTGGTTTGATTTTTTTGCCTAGTTTAATTCGATGGCCTAAGTATATGTATTGGTCGACAGTTTCTATGATATTGCCACCAGATAGCTGTTGCTTAGTATTGCTCATTGCCTTTGTTTTTTTTTCAAGTTCATATTTAATCTGACTTTTTTGGTTTGGAAGCCTGATTGAGTTATTGTACCATGATATGATTTCTTCAATGCTATTACCCATATGGGCAATATCATCTGAAAAATGTATGTGTGTCAAGTTTCTGCTTTCTATGTTTATACCGCTTTTGTCCCAATTTAGTTCCTTGAAGATATTTTCAAGTGCCAGAGTGAATAGTTTAGGGGACATCGTGTCACCCTACCGGACGCCTCTTTTAATCATTATTTGGTGAGTCTTAATATCTACATCTAACTTAACACGAAAGCATTTCGCATTTTCATATATGTTCTTGATTTATCAATTCTTACTTCGGACATTGCGCTCAATATCGCCCATAATTTTACTGACTCCAAAGCTTTCTCGTAGTCAATGAATGCCAGGTGGAGTGGTACATTATATTCTGCACTTTTTTCTATGAACGTTCGGATTGTCTGCAAGTGATCAGTCGTGCTATAGCCCACCCTGAATCCTACCTGCTCGACCGGTTGGTAAAAGTCTAATTTGTTCATAAGTCGATTTGTAATAATTTTGGTCAATAATTTATAGAGATGCGATATCAGGCTAATAGGTCGTTAGTTTCCAATTTTTGCGTTATCGCCTTTTTTATGGATCAAAATTGCATAAGCATTTTGCCAATTCCTTGGCAATTTCCCTTCAACTAAGCATCGATTCAGCAGAATTCGGATCGCTTCTAACAGGTTTGCACTTTAAAGCTTCAGAATATCAAATGATATTCGGTCTTCTCCCGGCGCTCGCGCATTCTTCATTTGTTTGAGAGCAGGTTTTAGTTCCTGAGTTGATTGTTGATGAGAGTTGATGTTACACACAGTTCGTTCAGTGCCTTTTAACTTTTCTCTGGGGCATTTGGTGGAGTAAAGTTCCGTATAGAAATTTTTTGAGTATTAGAAAGGTTTTGCAGTATCCGTAACAATAATTCCTTGTTCAGTTTTTATTCGGCTGATTCTTATTCTGCCATTCTATAACTTGGACTTCAGAACTTTCATACTCTTTTTCCGTTCAATTGTCTCTATGATCTGTTTGGTCTTATATATCCTAACATCTTTTCTAACTGCTTTATTTAAGATCCTATTTAGGCATTTTTATTAGTTTGAATCTCTACATAGTTTAGTCTTTATTCCATGAGTTTGATCGTTTCTTCACTGATCTTTTTATTATGTTGGATATTAGTTCTCTTGCAAACCTTTTTGATTACGGTTTGTACATCATATGTGATTTTATCAGAGAGTATATCAAGCTCAAGGGAGTTGTGGTCTATAGTTTGGAGAGCTTTTTGCCCATCATTTTTCGACTTTCAACTTTGGTATCGAGTTTCAGGGTAGCCCTTACCATTCGGTGGTCGCTTCCAGTATGGAAATTATTTAAGGATGAAACATCGTTCAGTATGTGTTTTTTGTTGTTTTTGACTCTCTGATTTAGGCTTATCCATGTCCATTTCCTTTTCATTGACTTTTCAAAGAAGGTGTTCATACAGAAAAGGTTTTCCTGTTAAATATAATTAACAGCAACCGCACTACCCGTCCGTTTCTAAGTTCTAGTCCAAAGTTTTCGATGTTTTAAATATTATCCTCGTCGTTCATACCCAACTTAGCATTTAGATCGTTCATTATTAAGGATAACTGTGTCTTCTCCGATTGTCTTGCTTTGGAGGTGTATTCATAGAATTGCTCTATGTTTTCATCGTCCGATGAGCTAGTGGCGCATATACCTGGATAAGTTGAATCGTATATCATTTCGAAAGTCTTCGAAACCATTATATATATATATATATATATATATATATATATATATATATATATATGTTTATATATATATATATATATATATATATATATATATATATATGACGAGAAATGAGACTCCACCCACGTGAGAGTTTGTATCAGAATTTCTTTGAAAGAGTACGTGCCCTGATCTTAATCTTGTACATTTTTTCGCCTGGTAATCGTGTTTCGCTTAATACAAGGTCCCATTTTATGTGGCTTCCTTTCATTTCCTTTCATTTCAGTTCTTCCTCTAATTCTCCAGATCTTCTTCTCTCATTTGAAGGAGCATTTGCTCCCCTTGGCATCGCTCTTCGGATCATTAAAATAATGAGCTCCTCTCAGTTTAAATTACATTTACTTAATTCCTAATTTTAATGGTTATACTGCCATGTATATCTTAATGGTTATCTAGCAGCGGGTACCGCGTGCAGGAGAGGTTGACATTTAGGTCGCTCTTACTTGGTGGTTCTTGCCGTCACCCCTTACCCGCAGTTTCCCGGAGTATGTTGTAAAAAATTTCCGTTGGCACTATTTTCTAGTCTGGGAGTTCGCGTCAAGCGAAACATAGAGCTGTGCGCGTCTTACTTTATTTTATCTTTTCACTAATACAGTTCAGGGATTTGATCAAATCACTTACTTTCTTTTGGGAAATCACACACAGAATTTTTATGTTAACGTCTTCCGAGAATTGATCAGCCCTCTTAGGGATTTGTTTTTATCATTTCACTGCGACATATACGATTCGTGTTATCTATGCCATTAGATCATTGATTACTTTGTTTTCAAAATATATAATGAACATGATTTTCACTATTTTATAGTTTAATTGGCTTAACTTTACTAAAAATCACGAATTATAGCCTTCTGTCTACTATACTCAAGGACTATAATGAACTTCAAATAAATATCTTACTTTTTAATACAAGAAGGCAACATAGTAACTACAAACATTTCATAATCAAAACTATCTTTAATCTCGCAATAATTTGTATCTATATTATTATGTGTATCTACAAAACTATTTATCTAGGTTATATAGATAGACAAGAAGTTATATAGATACTTGAAATTGTAGTTAGCGGTAATCACGACGCAAATAAGTGATCTAAATATAATAATTTCACGTTTAATGTAAATTTAAGTTAATATATTCACCTTGGACTATAAATTTTCAATACATTTTAACATATTTCTGTAGAACATAAATTCTTATCTAGATGTTATAATTTTGAGATAGGTTTGTTTGTAACATGGGCAGAATTTAAAATAATTTATATTTTATGGAAATTTGTATATTTTATAGTGTGAAACATTTCGTCTATACAAATTCAAATCAATTCACGGCTATAATTAGTTTTCATAAAATAATCTCGCGATTTAAATATACCCCTTATTTCAATTTCAATTAATATTTATAATTATGTTAATGATTATAAATATTAAAATATAAAAATTATGTTAATTTATATGCGTAGATGTTGTTGTAGATAAATTATTACAATAATTATGGCAAATTAATAAAAGTTAAGTCGTACTCCATCACATGTTTGATATAAATAAGACTAGACATATAAATAAGTGTATTTTGGATTAAAGTGACAATAATTATTATTTATTAAGTAAGTATAATTAGATTATGTATTTCAAACCCCCTATGAAAGAATATTAAAAATTCAAAATCAATTCAAATATCACGTTTAAATTTTTCTATACTAAGGAAGTACTTTAAAACCTCTGTATAATTAAATCTATTTAAATTTATGCTTTTCTTCAACTGAAATTATAGTTTCTAATACATTTTAACATGTGTTGATATTGTTCCAATTATTACACTCGTATCACTAATAAATAAATTATGCACCTGCATAAATATCCACATAAATGCAAACTTTCGTTAATGTAATAATCTAATCTCAAAATATACCATAATTTGTCAACATTGGAATAGATAAATATATTATTAAGAGATTTGCATTAGAGATTTCGATTTTTGATTTCCGATGGAAGAAAGTTCAATACTTCACAACAAATACTTCTTATTATAAGCTGATAAAGAAAAGTACAATTTTTAGTAATGATTTTTTATTATATTACATTTTATATACATACTTTGTAAACGGTAACATTGATTTTCATAAAATGGTTAAATTTATAGAAAAAAAATCATTTCTTCAGGCTATTTAACATCCTAGCAGTTCAGATGTCAAAAACTCCCGTCGAATAAAACAGTCTGTTTGAATACAAAAAATGCTCAATAATGTCCGGCGCGGGCAGCAGCATGGGCAGCGAAATGGGCAGCTTTAGCGTGTTGTACTTCAGGGGTATCTACTGGTACAACGGCTCCATGAGTGTAAGCTAATGGACCAGCGTAGAGACCGGCGTATAAACCATGTCCAACTCCATTACGAGCAGCAGCTTCATTGAAGGCGACGTAGTGAGCGGCTTTGGCGTGAGCTACCTCAGGGGTGTCAAGGGGGAGACCATCGTGGGAAATTCCGTAAAATCCGGCATTGGCATATACTGGAGCAGCAACGTAACCACCAGCGGCTTTAGCGTAAGCGGCGAAATGGGCGGCTTTGGCGTGTTGTACTTCGGGGGTGTCTACTGGTACTCCACCAGCTCCAATGACTGGGATGTGTTGTGGGTATGCGTAACCGTAGATTCCACGGCGCTTGCGGTAGTGTCCTCCGTAATGTGGTCCTTGTTGGACGGAGCGAGACAATGCTTCAGAGAACAAACCAAAGTGGTTGGCCTTAGCAGCAGCTACTTCAGGAGTATCAAGTGGTACACCATCTTGTGTTACATGAGCGATTCCATGGGTGGTTTGGTAAGCGTGGGGTCCGTGGTACCTCACATCTTCATAATTTCTTTGATTGTATTGTCCATTGTCGCCTTGGTATTGGCCTTGTCCGGTGTATGGTCCAGCTCGAGAAGAAGCATCATTAAAAGCTGCCAAATGTGAAGCTCTAGCTTGCTGCACTTCAGGAGTATCCACGGGTACACCATTTTGGTTTATTTGTGGTACATGGAATCCGTAATGAGCTTGGCCATATGCAGCAGATGCTACAGCGAGCACGCAAGATACTAAAACCTATTAAAATAAAAAATAATGTTATAATTACTATATTGCAATCTATAGGTAACAATTCAAACAATAATTTCACAGTGATTGGATGTTTACTGAACCACAAAGTAAATAATAAAGTAACCTTGAGATGATATAATTTTAAACGAAATATTCTAGAGAAATTGGTTTATTATAGCATATTGTTATCGATACTTTTACAAATGCAACAATTCAAAGCATAAATAACACATTGCGCAATAGCAACGCCCGACATTCAACGGCATGTGGAGTATTTCTTTATTTTTAACAGAATGCCATTATAAAATTACTCGGAATAATTTCAAATAACAAGTGCTAACATCCAAGGTATTTACATTTTTCTTCTTGAAAATGCATGTACTTTTTAATTCGATATAAAATATAAGGCGTTATTTTTAAACCACCAATAAATACTTGCATCAATAATTAATTGCGTCGTTACAATTGCATTAAATGAACCTATTATATGCATATCATGTTGGTGTGAACATTTGCACGCATTTATCTCTTATATAATTAACTAGTTTTATTCAAAAAAATAGCTAACTGTAATAATGAAATGTATAATAAGGATATTAAGTTTTGCATAATATGTTTTCTGCTTTAGTTTTTCTTGTAATTAAAACTTGATATCATTACTTATATTTTAATAATATTATGATAATAATACTAATTCTAAGGTCGAGTAATATAGGCTTTACCGTACTTACAAAAATAAGAAATAATTATATATGAAATTAATATATACACATATATACGTGTATATTAATTTCATATATAATTATATATATATATATATATATATATATATATATATATATATATATATATATAAATATATATATATATATATATATATATATATATATATATATATATATATTACACCAAATTGCACAAATCAAGAAATAATATTACGTTTAAAGTTTTCAAGGGGTAAGAATTGTTGAAAGTGACAAAGTATAACATATATCCAGGGTATAGATTATTGCGAAAAAATATATAACATTTTTAACACTTTCTAATTAATACAAAATGAAATTGATTGTAGAATACAGAATATATGTACTTATATAATGTACTTACAAAGGTATTCATGTTGATTTTTCTTAAACCTCCTAGGGGGCACACTAGGACTGTTGTCAGACTGTGCTGGAGTACAACACCTTATGGTTTATATAGATCCCCCCTTGTACTGTGCAGAACTGAGACGCCCCATCCGAAGAGCAAGGTTCCTTTCACTGTCATCAGGGGATATGTTCAAGTATCCTTAACTGTAACTAGTGTTTGTAATTGGAGCAATAGAGATATAACGATATATTTCCTACATATAAGACAAAGACGTGTTTCTAGAAGCCGTCAAAATTCTATAAAAAAAAACTGTTTACTAAATCTCAATTATGAGACTTTTTACTTTTGGAATGTTAAATATGTCATGTTGTTTTAAATAATTTATTTTTAAATGAAACTAATACTATTTTAATTGGATTAAATTGATACATTTAAGGAGAAATATCTATTTTAGTTTTTTTCTTTTTTTTTGTAACAATAGTCAAGACTTTAATCCGGGTAATTTTGTTAATGAGCTTTCAAACATATTTACTGATAAATATTATTTAATAACAAAAGGAAAATTGGTTGGTTGAAATTGTGTTATTTTTAGGTAAATTATAAATCATGATTGTGATTGCTAAATAAGAGAAAATCAAACTTGAACCTATTGAACGTGGATTCCGTGTTCTAGAATCATATAAAAATTTCTTAATATTTTTCAATTGTCTATTAAGCATTATTGAAGTAATTAAGCGAGTATCCGTTTTTAATGTACTCTAATTAATTAAAAAGTTTGTAATATATTAAGTATTGTTATTAATTCCCATGCGTGGATTTGCCAATTATTGGAATTGGGGAACGCTCGACGAGTCTTGACTCGGTGGGTATTGGAAAAATAAAATATCCACCGTGCATCAAAAATTGGACTGGTCCTCCAAGTTTTGAGGTTAGGCTAGCGACTTGTCTGAAGAAAAAAGTAAACAATCCTCAAAGTGCCACGAATGAGCCTCGGAAGAGGACGGAACCAAAGACGACGACACACGCGAGAAAACGAACAATGACATGGAAAAAGCGAGATATATGACGCATAGGGACATGGAATATGAAGTCCTTCAATAGACAGACAAAATACCAAACCACGAGAGGCTGATACTCCTGGGGGATTTTAACTCACTTGTTGGAAACAATACAATATATGAAGTGAAACAACGATATAACGAAGACGCTTTAAATTCTAATGCGGGGCTACTAATGGAACTGTGCACGTTCCTTCCACACAAAACCCAACAAAAAATAACGCTTGCAAAAACAAGGGGACAGCACTCCACGTCAGATTATATAATAACGAATAGGAAGATTCACCCAACACATTGATTGATATGAAAACATTGAACTCCGGAAACGTCAATGCCGACCACAGTTTACTCATGGCCAAGATAAGTATCAAAATAAAACTTACAAAACACCTAATTAAGCCAAATAATGAATCAAAAATAAGTATAGAAAGCATATGCGACGAGTCAACACAACTTTACCAAAAGAGACTCGGTGAAAAAAATAAGAGCAAACCCAGTGCGGAAGGATCAAGATTTGAATCAAAACTAGGCAACACTATAAAAAAAACACCGAGGAAGCGGCCAAAGAGCCTCAGGGGACGAGAACCACCAGATCAAAGACAAAGACCAGTAACACGCCGGGGTCCTGCCAAGAAGTCAAAACTAAATGCAAGAAGAAGAAAGCAGCATACCTTAAATATAAGAACAAACAAACAGAAGAAGCATTCGAAAACTTTAGGAACATAAAAAATGAAACGAAGAACTTGGTAAGGCAACCCAAGGAAGAATATTGCAGCGCTTCACAAAATTAATGGAGCGAGATTTCTATGGATTGCAAAAACAAATCTGTAGGCTAATAAGGAGCTTACGCAGAGAAATAAATGAACTAACATATAAGAACCCGTTACCTCAAATATGCACAAATACCTCACAGAGCTGTACAAAGAAAGGAGGAAACACAAAGCACAGAACGCCGACGCACCGCTGATGTGGGTGGAAGACGGAACCATCATCACTGACGTCACGGCAGCAATAAAAAAAATCAAAAACCGTAAGAGTCCGAGCCCGGACGGAATAAATAATGAACTCCTAAAGTATGGAGGCGATACCCTAGAAGACGTAATAACAATGCTTTTCAGTAAA
Organism: Phosphuga atrata; assembly: GCA_944588485.1. Classification (NCBI taxonomy): domain Eukaryota; kingdom Metazoa; phylum Arthropoda; class Insecta; order Coleoptera; family Silphidae; genus Phosphuga; species Phosphuga atrata. Next base: position 34,013,267 of record OX155898.1, read on the forward strand.
ATACTGAGCGAAAGCAAAATCCCAGACGAATGGAGAATAAGCACATCGATATTACTGTTTAAAAAGGTACATAAAGCCGACGCAGCCAACTACAGAGCCATGAAGCTCTTAAGCAGCACCTGGAAACTGCTGGCAAAGATTATAACAGATAAGATCAATAAATCGACACAATTCGGCCGAAGAACAGCAAGGATTTAGACCTGGAAGATCCTGAAACGATGCCGTATTCGCAATAAGACATGCAGTTGAAAAGTCGATAGAATACAACCGGCCTGCTAATATATGTTTTGTAGATCTAGAGAAAGCCTTTGATTGAATACAGCTTGGGGATGTCATAGATATACTGCATAAAAGGCAAATACCCTACGATATGATAAAATAGAGGACATATATTCATCGAACTCAGTACGAGCAAGGGTTAATAGACAAAACACGGAGGCAATACCAGTAGAACAGGGCATAAAACAAGGCGACTCCTTGAGCCCAACACTGTTTATATATAATATTTCACGAAATCATAAGAAAAGCAGCAAAGGAAAGGATAACCCAATGGGCAGTAAAGACATTTCTATTATCTGCTACGCTGACGATGCAGCGATCATCGCCGACAGTGAGGACAACCTCCAAAAGCTGCTACACATGTTTAATCAGAGAACCATGCAATTAAACAAGGCCATATCAACACATAAAACGAAATACATAACAGCATACAAGGTCCCAATATGATGTAAATTAGAAGTAGATGGCCAAATCATTCAACAAGTGATGATATTTAACTACCTCGGGGTCAATATATCGTTTTTTTGGGATATACATATGGGGATATAATTTCTGGATGCCTGAACGGGGTCATTTTTAAAAACAAATACCTAAACACGAAATCACGCATCTAAAAGACTGTAACCAGACCAATAGTCACATATACAGCAGAAACTCGCTCTGTGACAACAACACCACAAAGAATACTGGAGAGCGTGGAAATGTCAGCGATACGAAAGATCAACAATAAAAACGACGAATTTCCGACGTACAAGCCATAAACGACTGGGTAGAAGAAGGAAAAGAGATGTGGCGCAGCCAGGTGGACCGGATGGAATACCAGGCTGGTCCGAATAGCACGGGATAATTGGCCAAGAAGGAAAAGCAGCCCAGGGAGACCCAGAAAGCGGTGGAGCGACAACTGGTCCCACCTTGACAGACCACAGTAATCGATGAACAAGCAGGCCTGTCTATAATGAGAGAAAGAAGAAGAAGAAGTTATTAATTGCAATGCATTAATCTAATCCTAAAAATCCTAATACTGCATTCTAAAAAGAAGATAATTTTAAGCTTTGTAATGGAAGATATAGCATAAAATGGAAATAATTCTAATTATATAAGACATATAGCAACAAATGTTAATAGACAATTCTTTTACAGCTGTCTAAGTCATTGGTAAATAAGCGATAGATATTGTTTCGATGATAATTCTAAGGTGGGTTGCGGTCGATTAACAATTAGGAGTCTATAGGAAATCAATGAAATATTACTAATCAAACATATTTCATATTTCCCTTTCTGAGTATACTGAAAAGATGCTTTTAATAATCCCCAATTTTTTCAAAACATTTCCAAATTCATGAATATGTACTGCAATCATTGAATTGCATAGAAATGTGGCTAACACATGGACAACCCTTCAATATAGTAACTAAATTTGTTATTGATCAGAGAATTCAAACAAGACCATATATACAAAACTAGGACTAAACAAATACGATTTTACATACAAGACTAGATAGAGAAAGTAGACAGAAAAGATCAAATGGACACACATCAAATGGACATACAAAACAACTTCGACAAGACTAGGTAGACGAAACAAAAATAAACAAGAATAAAGAGGCAAAACTAGATAGACAAGATTTAACAGACACGACTGAAGAAATGCAGAGAAGAGTAGCCAGCCGAAAAATTAAACTACACGGACAAGATTATGTAGATAAGACTAATAGAACAATAGACAGACAAAACTAGGATTTCTGAATATCCGCACTTTTTAAAAACCGCGGTTTTCGGTTTTTGAAAATTAAAAATCGCGGTTTCGGTTTCGGGTTCGGTTTTTAAGAAATTTTGGTAGTAGTGCCTGATATTTAAAATTTTGTAAAAAAGTTGCTGCTAAGGGAAAATGATCTTTCGTAGTAGGTGGATGTAGCTTTCATTTTAGAGAGTACTTGAAACAAAATATTTAATCTTTTTGTTCTCTCAGAAATTCATTTATGTTTAGCAAACTCCTTTTCCAGAGAATTAGGATAGCGATTTGTTTGCATATAAGTATTTTTATTTAATTCTTCTTGAATATCTTTTCGTATTTCGACCTTGCAAGGAATAATTTCGATTGGTCAATTCTTCTAATTCTTCTGAATTTACTGAACATTCATCTTCGACTACAACCTTATTGTTGTCTGGATAAAGTAGTTCAAAAAGATTTTCCGCCAATATTAAAACAGACTTTGTTGGAATTTTCGAAAGATCTAGTAAGCATCTAACCAATTCTCATAATTGACATCTCTTTGACAGCGGCGTCGCGACGCCGCGGCAAAGTTCAATTTCCTAATGCGGCTGCTGGTTTTTTAATTTTCGTAATTTTCAAGCTAGTGAAGCAAGTATGGCGTTTTGTTGAAGGGACAGCTTGCCAGGAAGCGATAGTGAAAACCTAGTTGCAAAATCTTTGATAACGGCGTCGTGACGTCGCCGCATATTTCAACTGGCTAATCTTGGTCGTATTTCGGGAACTCGCGGTGATTTTTCCGCTGTAGTTTTCGCAATTTTGCAGATAGCGAAACCAATTTGATGTTTTGGTGAATTATCTATTCGCGATTTCCACACATCACATAACCTCAAAACTATCTCGTCGAAAATTTGACACTGACAGCTCTGAATTTCAATGCTAACCTTGAAAAAATTAGCTCATAACAGCACTCGGCGAGCCATAACCGCACATATATGAGTGCTGTTATGAGTCCATTACAGACGCAAAATAGAAAAAATGTCTTAACAATTCGCGATTGAAATGTTTACGTATCATTGATTAATTTATTAAAAGTCATGATTGACATTTATCAAATTATTACTTTTTTTATAAATCCAAGTAAATTATTAATCTATATTGTAGGTAAAACTTTGTACGATACACGCATCGTAAAATACTCTTACCTAGACTAGGGCCTCCCTAGACTAGAGCCACATAGTCACCTTGCGCCTAGGGCCACAATTAATGCAAACGCGCCCCTGAAACTGATACTAAATGAATCTAAATGTTTTTTAACACTTACTACGATTTTATTTGCAGAACAAGTTCCTTCAATTTGCAGAAAGCCTAAATTGCAATAAAAATTATTTTCTCCATGAATATTAATGTTTAAGTATCTTCGGAGTCTCAAACTAGTCCACTAATCTAGCGAAGTACTATTTTTTGTTCATTTGCTCTTAATTATTGAATTAAATTATTCCCTTATTATTCCCGTATTCCCTTTGAGTTAAGGTCATAACACCTGAAGAGCATTTTGGCAAGATTTGGTTGGGAAATCGGAAAGCTTTTGCTTTCTGAATAAATGCAGATTTTGAAATTGCTTGAACACATATACCATCGATAGTTGCCATTTTTGCAATAACAGTTTGCAATGTTTGAAAGAGCACTAAGTCAATGTACTTTATTTTCATTTATCTTTAAATAAAACCGAAAACCGCGGTTTTTTATGGCGGTTATGCGGTTTCGGTTTTTGCACCGAAAACCGCGGTTTTGCGGTTCGGATATATCCGAACCAGAAACCCTAAACAAAACTTAACAGATAAGACTAGACCGACAAGATAAGACAAACGGGACTAGTGAGACAAGACTATATAGAAGAGACTCGATGAATAAGACTAAATACACAACACTAGAAAGAAAAAACTACCCATATTTTAGTACACAGCCCCCGCTAGTCAGACAAGATTAGGCACAGAAGACTAGACACGCAAGACGGGGGCTTCACGCGAGAACGATATTTTTTAGACAGAAATGAGAGTAATTTTTTTCTCAACTAACGAGATCGATATGAGAAACTCTAACCTTATCTCGTCTCGTGTGAAGCTATATGCAAGATTAGACAAACGGAACGCGGATTTTCCAAACAAGGCGAGACAGAAAAGTGTAAACAAGCAAACCTAGACAGACAATACCAGACTGGCAAGACTAGAGAGACAAAACTAGTCAGAAAATAGTAGACAGGACAATACTAGAGCGATGAGAGTAGACAGAGAAAACAAGAGAGACAAGATTAGTCAAAAAAGAATAAATAAACACAGGAATTACACAAACCAAAAATATAAGACTCGTTAGACTAGAGTGGTTAGATAAGATCAGACGAACAAAACTTTATGGACAAGATCAAACGGACAAGAACAAACGAACAGGTACTGACATAGAAGAGGATTGACGAGGCCTGGGCAAATAGCCGCGGTACACATGCGGCCCGCGTCGACCTTTTATGTGGCCCGCGAAGCATTATACAAACTACTTTAATAAAAAATATCTACGTATAATAAAAATTTAAAAAAAAAACTTAGTTTTATGATTGTGTACTAATTGTAGTTGTGATCAAAATATTATTTCACTGAGAAAGCAATTCCAAATTTACTAATACATAGCTCCCACAATAAATGTTTTTAATACGTATTCCAACATAAACAAGGCCACAAAAATCCCTAAAGCATGCCTATGACATTATTATGTTTACCAGGCCTGATGTTTACTTTATTCTCTACCTGCCACAATTTTATAGACACTGGCCGTAAATGTGGGTGTTCTCTGAAAATATTTCCTTTTACAAGCAGTATATATTGGCCACTATGGAAAACCTACCAATATTGTTGTGTCTAGGCTAGTATATATCCAACGGTCGTGGTACACAAATAACTATTAAAATAGACAAAAATTGAATGCGGCCCACAGTCAAATTTTTGTTCTTAATGTGGCCCGGCAGCCAAAATGTTTGCCCACCCCTGGATTAGACGGACTATGCTAGACAAAATGACTTACTCTATCGAGGCTTATACAATATTAAAAAATTTGTTATAGATGCGTAATATTATAGTTATATAAAATTATGAAAGTTGTTAATAGTATATTGTGCAACCAGTGCGGCAAGTTGTTAATTGCCCACGAGAGCGAAGTTGGGTTTATACAATATTACAATACCGCACGAGTTATATTACTCATGCGAGGAGACGTATCTTACAAGTTTTTATCTGTTGAGTCAGCTGTATCATGTAAACATGAAGGTGTAAATCTTTTCTTAAATTTCGATGAAGAGTGCTGCGATGGACGTTTAATTCCTGGTTACGATATCGGATGAAGGTGTAGGTCGTTGTGTCATACTGACAATCATACCTGCTGTTGTGGCCGATTATTGCTGTTGTGGCCCACAGCAGTTATGGCCGATAACTGATGATGTTTCTTTCATCTTTCAATGAAAATGTCCGCTCAAATTTCTTGATCAGATTTTCAATAGCCTTGTCGGTCGATTATGCACGCCAAAATGATCACGTAGCTTGCGAATCGTCACAGTAAAAATGTCTCCATTTTTGTAATGGCTTTTCACTATTAAAAAACGTTCCTCCAAGCTATAACGTACCATTTTTGTAAATAGCAATGTTTTAATTAAACAAATACTTATTAATATGGCTGACTGAACAATTCAAGTTGTTGCTGAGATATTTGAAATACTAAATATTCGAAATATTGGAAATTCGTTGTATTTATTCCCATTTGTAAATTGTTTCGATTTAGTTTATATTTAGTTTTATTTTTTTATAAAGAATATTAAATACTATTATTAAATTAATTAATAATGAATATCATCATTTTTCAATTAATATTAATTGAAAAACGGGGTTTGACGGGCTTCTCGTTTGTTTCTTCATTCAAGAACCAGTTTCTTGTAGTCGAGTGTTGTAAACACCCTGTAATTGATAGACGGTCGATAAGACGAGACAGGTGTAATTTATTTTGTCCAGTAGGAAATCTTACATTTTAAAAATAAATCTTATTTAACAAATATTTTTTGTGCTATTTCGCGGCCTTAATTATGAGCATAATTTATTTTTAAACTAATTGATATTGAAAATGCAATGTTGTATATTTTTAACAAAATATTTGTTTATAAGTTACGGTCTATTTCACCGGTAAATTGCACATCAGAAATTCTGTATCTATTATTAGTTTCAATCGAATCTATTTCCACAAATTATCATTTAGAATAATTATTCAGATTTTATTGTAATCAGTATTATATTTCGAAATTATATTTTCAAATAAAAACCAAGGTACGGTAACCGGATATTCTCTTAATTTGTCGCTGGAATGTAAACAAGAAACAAATTAAATAAATTTGAATGGGTTATTGTCGAGTTTATTAGAATATAAATAGTCTACTTTCAGCCCTTGAATTTACAACATTCATACCGTTAGTTCGACCTTTCAACTAGATAATCGCATTTCAAGCTGATTTCATTATGCAACGGCGTTTAAAAGCGCACTTAAGATTGTTATTTATATTTATTAATTATTCTGTCCGATAGAATAAATCAAATTCTTATTACAATTTACTACTATTTACTTTCCATCGCGGAAAAGCTGAACACGTTTTTTTCGTGTATAAAAGACCATTGAAAAATAGATACTAACAAATAAACTTAAAAGAATTGTCTTTTTCCAAAGAGAAATTTATATATTATTATAAAATATTTTCTCGTATAGAGATTTAAGAACCAAAACAATATTTTTTTGTTCTTTAAATATGCTCTCGTTGCAATTTTATCCAAGAGAAATAAAGATTCTTCAGACATCTTACCAACTATATAATTTGTTGCCTACAAAGTAATGTTTAACAAGTTAAAGTTTTAAAAAAATAAAATATTTTTTATTTTTGCTTACTGTAAATCGACATAAATGTCTTATTTTCTTGATAAATTCCAATTAACGTATTTTGTATATGTATATATATATATATATATATATATATATATATGTATATATATATATATATACATATATATATACAAAGGGCGGATTATATGCACAAAAAAAATTAAATATATGCGCATATATATATGCAACGATTTTTGAGGAAATATGCACTCAATTCGACCCTATATGCAGTACAATATGCAAAACTTTGACAGAAATTGATAAAGAAAAGGTAAACATAATAGTCAATTCACAAACTATACCATTTTTTACAACGTATTTCTGTAACAATTGATAATAAAATGTTCAGAACCGAAAATGTTGTCTCCTGTCTGAAAATATATGTTTAAAAATTTCTTTTCAGCGCAATTTCCATTTTTACAATTATTGCTAAATCAAAATTAAAATTAATATCCTCAACTATCTCGCCTTTTAAGATTTTGTTGATATTTTTTAATTTCAAAAATCCCTCATTTTATTGTATTACCGCTTTAAATTTTTCGTCTATTTACTCCTTTCACCTACTTACTCTAACTTTTAACTTTTATAAAGGATTTCTTCCATAATTTCAAAAATAAAATTCTTCTAGAATTTAAATTGATTCTGATAGATGCAAATCTTTGTTTCCAGCCTGTGAATAGAGTTTGAGACGAACAATAGTTTGCCTTAACAAATGCAAGGTGCTGTTGCAAATCCGTACTTTTAATATTGCTTTGCAATTTTCCACTGATCAATCATCTGATTTCAAGAATTATATCTTTAATACCTGCAAAGTTATCGGAATAAAAATTTGCTGCGTCTAACCAGGTACCCCATCTGGTAATTATAGGTTCAGGAGGCAATTGAACATTCGGTTTATAGATAATATAATAAGATAATATAATAAGAATTTATATAATTTTTTCACAAGGTGCTCTCGTCAGGTATATTATGTTGACAATATTTTTGTAAAAATTTTAAATCAACTAACTAACCTTTATCTAAATTATCTAACCTTTTAAATGGTATATATATATATATATATATATATATATATATATATATAAATAAATATATATATATATATATATATATATATATATATATATATATATATATATATAAATATATATATATATATATATATATATATATATATATATATATATATATATATATATCTAAGGCAGGTGAGGGGAGAGTAACAGTAGAGTATAACATCTATCATCATTGTCAGACATCGTGTACTAATATTATTTTAATTCGATATTTTACAATTAATAATCATCCAAATATGATATTTTAAACTAAACCGAGATATATATTAACTAGAGTACAAATGTTAATTTAATTTAAACAAAGCCAAACTTAACTTAAACAACGGGGCCTACCGTTCTTAGAATTTTTCGTAATCGAACTCAGAATAATAATGAATATCTCTCAAAATAATACATAATTCCCTTTTTTTTCTTGTTTCTTCACCGCATTCTTGGATCCATGGTGTTAAGCGCTAACAAATATAAAACAAATAATAACCGATTTGGTCATTAGGATCGTTTGCGTCTGGCCCGATGACGCAACTGCTCCAAACTCCGACACGGCCATTCTGACCTATCACATGTCCTCGTGTGATTCTGAAAAAAATAAATAAACCAAAACCAGTATCAAATTCCCAAGGATAGTTCAATTCAAATATAATTTATTAGGTTTTAGTAGTAAATAACTTGTGACCATTTCAAAATAATGCTGCGGGATAGAAACATCCAGAACGAGCGTGTTAGCTTGCTTTGTTAGAGATGGTGGATCAAATATGGTTGGAGCAATGCATTTGGCGAATATGCCTAATGTTATACAGTACACCAACTACAACTGTGTGTTGGGTTCAAAAAAATTATTCAAAAACTAATCGAAGACATAAATTTCAGATTCTGTCAACTTCCAAGCAATACACAATTCGCTTGTTACATACTTGGATCCAAGGTATGTTTTTGTTGAAAGTTTTTTAATGAAATAATTAAAGAACAAGTTCTGTCCGCACTATTACGCTTGGTTGCGCTGCATGACTTTTTGACATCATGCCATCATGACATTGATATTGCAAGATCTGCAAATGGAATTGGTTATGATCAAGCTTCTACTGCCAAAAGAGCCAGAGTAGAATCGAATCTAATAGACGATGAACCTTGCAAAGCTTCCAAATTTTACCACCAACACAAAGTGTACATTCAAATCTTGATCACATGTTGAAAATAGCAGTGGAGATGAAATGGAAACAACAATGACAGCATGGTTACCAATAGCGACTTTATGAAATGATGAGGCGACCTTATGAATTTGATTAGGTAATTTTAATTTCATTAGAAAATAATTATTGATTTTCCCCACCTCAGCATCTGCGGAGACTAAGCCCTTCTCCTCCGCATCCGCCTCTGCTTCCGCTAAAAAGAGCTCCGTTACACCTCTAGTTTAAATTAATAGATCCGTTACAAAACAAAGTAACGCAAAAAAATCAATTATTTGACTTCATGAACAATGTTTTCATGTAATATCAAATAAATGTTGGAAATCACAATTTTTTTTTATTTTTGTATAGATTGAATGTCCCATCTTCAAATAGTATCGAACGAATTATTCTATTTATAAAACTTAAAAATATGATCATCCGAGAATTCAGTTTCTGGAAGACTAACAGACCAGCATTTATATGTATTCATCTCATCACAAAGAAGAAAGCTACACAAACTAAATATAAACTCGATATTAGTGCAGAAAATGTGACATTGGTTTATGTACAGCAGTTTATGTAACAGTAATAAGCACCTGCTTATGTAATGTGTTGTGTTTTTGAACATATTTTTGATATGTCCTATTAATTGCAAATTCTTCTACCATTGGTACTATTTATTGGGATACGTTATCTATATCAATTGTCGCCAGTCTTTCAATCGTGGATTCGTTGCAAAACCTTTCTTCCAACGAATCGTTTGGTCATGGTCCAAACTAATAGGGAGACATCTTAATTAAAAAAAAATCCATGTTACGGTGTGTTACCAAGCCATTTTGACAGTTATCTGTAAAATATACTATCATAATTATAGCATAAAATATACTATCATAATTATATATCAAAGTGTTTGTTATATAATTATATTTCAATTTGTCTGGTCACTTCAAAAAGCCAAACAGGGAATAGCAAACTTTTGAATCATCACCAAACATCACAACAAATATTCATAATTCATAACAATCCATATTTTTTGAAAAACAACCGTGATGACATAGTAAATGGAAAAGATATTCCAGCAATCTGGTATATCACAACACTCTTTGTTTCTTGATTTTCTGAACAAATTAGTATCCAGTTCTGATTCTTATTTGGTCAACAATAGGCTGTTTAAATGCTATGGTTTAAGTAAATAACTACAAATTTTGAGAAATAGAAAAATAATATTCAATGGCAAATGAATCCAACAAATACTTAAATAATAAATTGAATCCGACAAATTTTTATGGTATAATGGAATAATAAAGAAAGCATAAATAGACATGATTTACAACTCATTTGTTGGATGTTCTGTTTAAAAATTACTACTATAATTTAATGATATAAAATATAAGTCTAGCTTTGCAATTTGAAACCAAAATTGTTTGTCAAAAAAATCAGATGAGAACTTTTGCGCAATATACCTGATTAAAACAGCTCTGGATATGATTGCATAAAAAGAAGATATAAAATATAAAAGAAATAATATAATAATATAGAATATATGAAAGAGAGGATATATATATATATATATGATAATAATTAGTACATAGAGAGCCGGTTTAAAAAAAAACATCGGAATCTCCAACCGGACGGTCGCCGATCAGGTCTATATTATTTTACATAAATTTAAATGTTTGTTATAAATGCGTCCTATATAAGCAAATTTATTTTTACTAGTCTATCCACTATATTTGCGGGGGATTATTGAGACGTGTCTGGTTAGCATGTTTTTCAAGATTTGTTATTATTTTGTATATTATTATTACATTTTAGATGACTATATAAACTCATATTATTTCATATTTAGTAATAACAGTTACGCACTATATAAAATATATTGCTAGAAGTTGTAGTAACCGCACATCGGTTCAATAGGTTTGAAAAAGTCGTCGAAACTTTTTTACTAGAATATTTCCACAGCATTATTATGAATGTCATAAAAAGCACATATTGCTTATTATATAATATGAGTTTTGTCTGTAAGGAAGTAAATAATTTTCTCTTGTGAATATTTTATTAAAAATATTTATGTATATTGGATTTTTGATCGATGCGATGTTAATTAAAAAAATATAGCAGGTGTAGATAATACGTTTTTGCGCGACGGCCTTTAAGTCATAATTCATGATAGTTGTGCAAATGTTTGTTAAAATCTTATGGGCGTTGGAATAATATTTAAATATTTTAAATATTTTTAGATCTTATTTCTCAAAGTTCAAGAGAATTTAATTTAAGAACGAATTTAATAGTCCTTTGGAATGCCGCTGCGAAAAATGATTGTGGAGAAGACTCCAAAGAATAAATTTATTATGTTACCACCAATTTGTATTTAAATTGTATTTCAATATGAAACGAAAAAAATTACATAAATAGTACTTTATGATACAAGTGTGTGCACAGAAGCCTCACATGGGTGAGGCAAAAATCACACACGTGTGTCACACAATATTTTATCTACGAAGCATGTTAAATACTGTTGAATCTACAAAGAAATAATTGTTTACCGATAATACCGATAATTTCTTACCGACAGTATTTTAAAAACGGGAAGAACCGAACTCGGGCACGTCGAGTTCGGTTCTTCACATGATTAACTTGTACCAATAGCCCAAACATTTCCAACATTTTCACAATTGCTGGCTGAGAAGGTGCTTCACGGCGACCCAAAAATGCTTTAGTTTTGCGAACTGGAACCGAGACATTTTCTCCATTTTTGTAGTGAATTTTAATAATTGCAGTGCGTAGCTGAAGCATATATTTTTCCATTTTTATTAATGGCGTAGTTTTTACTTGTCATCTGTCAAGTAGTTACAGGTAGACTCATGGCAACTGTTAAAATGGCGAGCTACTGAAAATGAAACTTCTTATTGGTGGATCCTTTAGTTCCCTGAAATTTTTAAAAACATATATTAAAAGGGTCCTGCATTTAACATTTTAAAAATTGTGATTTCATTTCAATAACTATTTTAAAAACTAATTAACTGTAGTTTAGATTTTACCATACTATATCATACAAAAGACCTGCTCATGTCTTTTGTATGATCAAGGTTTTCTTTTCAGAATCCAAAATTATAATTTTTTTTCATTCAATAATTATCATTAAGCCTATAATTATGCAAATTGGTCGCTGTAGATAATATTTAAATCTATGGGACAGTAGAATTTGATTTGACAAGGATTTTTGTAACTTTACAAAAGTCTTTGAAGTTACATATAGTAGTACATATAGTACGTATATACTAAATAAAATTTTAAGATTATTAAAATAAGTTCTTTTACATCTAAGGTAACATTGGATACAAGGTGATGTATGAAGTTATATGATTCTACAATATTTTCAACGGTTCATGAATTTTAATGGCCTGTAAATCTCACATGGCATTTCTGATCGCGATTATCACATCATGAAGCTAAATAAATAAAAATTGCTAAATATACATAGTATAAAATCAACAGTATAATAAAACGCAACCACAGAATAATTAGGTAAATTGGGATGTAATAAATTCATGTAATACTAAGGAATTATTACACTGGCCAACACAAGTTTTGTTTCCCTTATTTTTTTTTCTGTTATTGGGCATTTCTATGGCCCTGACTATGAATAAAATACTGCTTGTTTTAAAAGAGCTTTACCTTTTGAAATATATAGTTTTATTATTTTCACAAAAAATAATACATTATGTTAACAAATTTTCTATTGAACACTAGCAAATGATATTTTATAAGATATCCTTGAATGAACGACTTTAGCTAGATCTCTTTGCAAACTCCAGCAGTAGTCTGCCATCATATGTGAGCCCCACCGCCCCTGATAACACTCTTCCATTGTCCGAAGATCCTGATAAAATCTTTCACCCTGCTCCTCACTAAAATCAATCAGATTTTGTGCAAATCGGTCTAAATGCGAGTACAGGAAGTGGATTTTTAAGCTCATGTTGACACCTAGCTAATGTAGTATTGTTGTAAGTAAAGTATTGATGATACGCAGTTTTTACAAAGTCCGATATAGGTTTTCGATATTTTGAAAATATAAATTCACCACAAATATAGCAAAAACAATCGGGATTCTTGACGAAGCCATATCGCAAAATACAACAAAATATGTTTTAGTGTGCAATAAAAAAACGAAAATCTAAGTAAAGATAGTAGCTATAACTCAAAAACAAAAGCTGTTAGAGAAAAATTGTTGCCTTATTTAAAAAATAAATTATGAATATTTATAGATATATGAATATATATATATATATATATATATATATATATATAAAATAAGTAAAATTTTAGTTATATTGGAGCGTTTAAAATAGATAGTGTTTAATTAAAACACTCTTGAAAAGCATTTCCTGTCCACATAGCCTTTTTCTAAATCTTACAAATAGATCGGAAATTGAGCAAATTATTAAATAATTAAAGGATAAAGCTGATGGCGTAGAAGGGATAAATAGTAAAGTTCAGAAATGTCTAGCTGATAAAATTCTTCTTCCTCACTGGAAGTTGAGGCAGTGGGTCTATTTCTTTTTTAAATAATAATTGTCGGCCAAAAAAATGTATACAAATTTTGTGCGGAAATGATTTTACAGCGCTTCAGCTAATGGAGAACTCGCACTTCGGGCTGGTTCCCCAAACGAGCTGTCGCGTTGTAAAATCAAACTTTCCACACTAATGTAAATAACTATTCTAATAGTAGTAATAATCTAAATCATATGGTAATGAAACAGATGTTTTATGTACTGAAAAAAGTTGGATTGAAGTACAAAAGAAATTATTGTAGTGGTTAGGTTGTTTGAGTAGTAAAGTACAAACCAATTATATATGCATGTTGATTGTAGATTTTGGTAGTGACTTGTACTGCTACCTTTACTTTTTATTCCTTTACCCCACTCTCTTCTTATAATCGTTGGTATACTTACCCATTTGGAACTCCTCTATTAGTCTTGATTCCTTTAGAAATTTCAGGATTTTGGTGGGATTCAAGGAATTCAATTCCTCTTCTTTCAGGCAGTGGGCCCTAAGGTACATTTGTGTCTTACGCAGCAATGCTCCGTAGTAGAGATGAGCATGGGATCCCATCGACCCATCCCATCCCATTGTCCCATGGGGTGGGATGAGTGGTATGGGATGGCATGGGATATTGCGTGAAATGGGATGGGACGACAACTTTATATGGGACGGAGTGGGAAGAGTCTTGAGAATGTAGTAAATCTAGTCAATGCATAATTAAATGCATATCGTGCCAATATGCACATTTTCCAGCCCAGGAGATTTCTGTGGTAACGATGTAGTTCCTGTATAGTCTTACGATAAAAAAAAATACGGAAAAATGAAATTTGAACGAATTATCGTTAAGAAAGTCTGAACCGAAAGGGAGTCTGCTGTATGGGAAAAGTACTATGAATGGGACGCGCCGCGCGACTGAGATGGGATGGTATGTATGGGATGGGATGAGATGAAAATTTTAGGTTTGTGGGATGTGTCAGTGGGACGAAAATGTGATGGGACAAGACAGTGACACGGAGATCCACTGACACGGAAATCACGTGATGGGATCTGGAACGAGCAACACGTCCCATGCTCATCTCTACTCCGTAGTCCTTGAGTAGATGTATGGGGGTTTCCTTTGCTGAGCTGCAAAATCCGGAACTGTCGAAATGAATCTCGAAAAAACTACTTACTTTGTAGCGTGCGTATTACTTCGTTTTAGTTTATCTAATGATGCATATAATGATACATCAATGTATCAGTGATAAATGATGAAGAGATTAAAAGGATTCAATACTGTAAATACTTAGGTATTTATATAGATAGCTGCATGAATAGCGAGCACAATATTAAAGAAGTAGTGTTGTCTTTGCATTCTATAAGTTTAATCAATAAATATAAAAATCTTAAAAAATTATACATCATGTTCTAATTGAAAGTTTAATCAACCATGGTGTTACTTCGCGGTGTGGGGAATATCATAATATACTTAAACCTTAAATAATTAAAAAAATATGTAATATTTTACAACCTCCTTTTAATGTATGCAAATCTTTTATTGTAAAATTTATGCTATTGGACTTTAATATTTGCAAATACTTATATAAGAGGATATCGGTATATAAGAAATAACAACTATTACATTTTTTAACATATTGCTTAGTATATTGCAAAACTTGGTAAATAATTGAAAAAATAATAAAACTTACAAAGTGTATTGTGAATGTAGATTAAAATTTTTTTTATTGTTTTTTAATTTTTTATTATGTTTATGTGTATTTATCTCAGTGTAAGTGTGTTTCTATGTATGCATGTTTGTATATATATATATATATATATATATATATATATATATATATATATATATATATATATATATAATCTTTGAACTTGCGAAGTGTTGGATATAGCTCAAGATCCCGACCTCGAAGTAGAGAAATTTCATCTTTATTACATTTTCAATAACTCATTTTATTGCTATGGTACACTGATTCATTGTCTAGGAAAAATTTGTTGGACATTCGTCAATTGAACACTTCATTCAAAACGTCATTCAACGTTAATTAAACACTAATTTTTTACCACCCTAATGTATATATATATATATATATATATATATATATATATATATATATATATATATATATATATATATTAACACATTAAAGGCGGGTGCGGGTATTAGTACCCGTCTCGCCGACTGCTGTCTATCAGCGGGCCGGCTATTAGTACACGTTTAAAAGTACGTGCATTAAAAGCGGGAGAAGATATTATTACCTGTTTAAAAAGGGCATTTTCGAGATTATTGATTATTTAGCATATTTAATCTGGATATCGCCCTGCAATAAAATATTACCACTCATTCTTTGTGTTCAATAAACATTTGTTAAATTATTTCATTTTAAAGCTTACACAGTATTTAAGGTTTATTCTTTGTCATATTTTGGGTCTTAAACCAATTTGTTATTCTCACCCTTCCCTACATTTATCTGTATGTAAACGGCCTATCTCGTCAAAATAAATCAGTTTGTAGTACCACTATTTCAATGCAACAATATTTCATTAAAAGTTTTAAAAAAGCACACATATATATATATATATATATATATATATATATATATATATATATATATACAAATTGAATAATTTTATTTGCAATGGATTACGATAGTGATGTCTGTGCAGATGATTTGTCGCAAATTTCAAGCGATACAGAGATTCCCGAATTTGATAGCGAAAGTGACGAGGAAGAATTGATTCGACCAAGAAGAAACAAAGCCTTGCCAATACCTTCTAGCGACGAAGAAAGTGATGGTGAAGTATTGGACTGCTCGGAAAGTGATAATGTGCCAATTATCGAAGATTTCTTAGGACAAAGTGGGGTTTTCGTGATAATTTCAAATTCCAAATAATTCAGAAAATGTAATTGATGTGGTTCAGTTATTTATTGGAGACGATTTATTTGAATATATGGCGACAGAAACAAACCACTACCATGCACAGAATGAACATTTATTTTGAGATCGTGCTAAGTCCGTAAAGTGGAAAGATGTATCTGTGACTAATTTATGCTTTCTGGTATCCTTTGACAACCTTCCTGGAGGGTCATCCCTTCTGGGTGTAGCTGATGTACCAGGAACAGGATGCTCTTCATTCACATTTTCCGTAGTCGGTTCGCTTATCCACTCTTTTGCCACAGTATGTAAAAATATTTTGTATATATAAGCGATTATATACAGGGTGTATACGTAATGGTGGATGAATCCATCCGGAGCATCCACGACCAGGATCAGCGATCCTGACTCAACCTCCTAAAATTTGTCTTCAAAATTTTGAAAATATAGCCAGTTTTACCTTCACAAACTTTGCTTTTCAAAAATTTGTATTGTAGCTTACAAAGAACCTAAATCATCCCCTATTTTACCCCCTTCAGGGATGATATTGCGAAAAAACGATAAAATACGTATTTTTTAATTTCTTACCAAAAGCCTAAATATTAATTTTCATCTCCCTAACTTGAAAAATGATCGGTTCCTCATACATTCCCTATTTCATCCCTTTCAGGTTTTTTTTTTAGAAAAAAGTATCTCAGGGAGCAATCAGAAGTCCTTTCTCAGGGTGCAATCGATCAAATACCCAACTTTTGATAAAAAAAGGCCTCGAAAATTACACCCGCTACGCAGCACAGTTTCATATCTTAGGATACCCGCTCAAAATGTGTTAAGATTTTTTATCATGTTCTGGAGGCGCGGTACACTAATTAGTAACGTATTGAAGATCCAAAAGGCGGCACTAAGGACAATAAACAATTTAGACTACACTGAAACATGCTGAGATGTCTTTAAAACAGCTAACATATTAACAGTGGTGCCGCTCACTGTATGTGTAGTAATGTATGTGTATGTGTATGAATCTTTATTATTTTTGGTCAAGAATAAACCGTTATTTGAAGAACATCAATTCCATCACACAATGGAGACAAGAAATAAAAATACAATTTATAAGAAACTTCCACACAAGCTAACCCTGACAGAAAAGTTACCACCATATAGCACTTTTTCCAATTATAGCATAGCACCAATTATATAACAAGCTACCACTGTATATAAAATCGTTAACTAAATTTAAATAGTTTAAAAAGGAGCTCAAATGCTTCCTTATAGAAATTGAACCATACACCCTTCAAGAATTTTATACTAGAATAGAATCCTACAAAAGTTAAGAACAATTTGATAATTCCATTTTAGCCTACAAATGTTACATGTATTATTTATATTATACACACTTTCTCTGTACGCTTAAATAATGGAATACAAATATTTGATTTGATTTTGATTATATAATGACGCGTGTATGTATATCTATATATATACAGGGTGTGTCAGAACTACCGACAAATTTTCAGGCTGATTCTATAAAACAAAATAAGCATAAAACTCTTAATACTTACGGGGTCAAAAACGTTCTGCCACTAATGCAAGCAATGAGGTGGAATTTATTGACAAAATTTACAAACGTATGTACAATTTACAAAAATAGTTCAAAATTTTGCAATCCCATACCAAACATTAGGTGTTGTGCGTGGATTTTCTTCAGGACACAAGTGCATGTTATGGCTATCGAACATTCACTGGTCAATGAGGTCTCATCGATAAAAAGTATCAACTCCGGAAACCGTTTATTCTGTTGAGTGCTGTTTAAAAACCACCTATAATTCTGTACTCGTGGAGCAAAGTCATTGCAATTTAGTGTCTGAACTTTAATTTTTCCACATCAAACAATTCCAAAAGGGTGTAAGAGCTGTTCGCGAAGAACTCACCACACTGTTGAAGCACTGGTTCCAAGTTCGTAAGCTACAGTTCGTAAGTACAGAACACTAGTTTTCGGATTATTGGCAATAGCATCAAATACACTTTTCTCTAATGCCACAGTACAAACCGTTCTATCACGTCCTGTTTCTGTCATAGAACTATCAAATTTTCCACATTCTCGAAGATGAATTGCTGCAAAAGTTGTATGATGAGACATGAGGCTGCTGCCTATTTGGAAAACTTTCTCTATAAATTCTTGCAGTTGTTCAGCCGCTGCTCTTAGCAGCACCATAAGCTATATGAATTTTTGCGAGTTTTTCGAAAGAATACATAGGTATGGATCACTACTACGTTTCAAAAGAAGCTGTATTCCTGTGTATAATAATAATGATCAGGGAGAGAGAGATTTTATTTATTGTATACTTTATACAAAGAAATAATGATCATTTTAAATTATTTTGTTAAATAAACCATAATTTTTGCTTTCGTTTTTCTCCACTATTATTTAAGTCAAATTTATTATTATTATCGAAATAATTCTGTTTATGTGTTTTATTCTTAATATGTTTTTCAAAATGTATGATAATATTGACCACAATTAAAATAAATCGAAATGTATATATAATTTTGCGGTTAAGTAGTTTGAAATAAAAATTTACTTTTTTTTGCTTAAACAATTCTACATTTCTGCAATTCTACAATTCCACATTTCTTTTAGTATGTATATTTTATCAAAATTATTTGACCTTTAATTCTTTTCACTTAATCTTATAAATTATTAATAACATCACATTCGTAAACGACAGTTCAAGCAATGAAATGTATTAGTTAAGAAATATAAAAAAGGTTCTATCAGACACTTAAAGTCTAATGTTACAAAATAAAATTAATGCGCCTTAATTAGCATGAAATTAGAACATTCCAGCCAATAATATTCTCAATCATATGATTATCTATTTTACATATTCAATTTTTAATCTGTTCCCATTAATTTTATATCGCGTACGCCAATAAAGGCTCCAGATATAAATTAACACACCGGTTTAAAGTTATGGGTTCTTTATCAAAATTTAATAAAAAAATGTAATTTGAAAAATATATGAATAGATATCGCAGAGAACATTTCCTTCTAAAAATAATTTATATCCGTTTCAAAGTCATTTTTTATTCACTTTTATTGATTTTACATAAATTATACAATAAATATCGTCGTATGTATTTCACGTAACTATATATAAATGCATTGGGCATGATTTGCATTGAAATGATTTTATAGATATTGTATATAAAAAGCAGAAATGTATAGTAAATTTTCATTTGCGATTTGTTTAGAATAAGCTTGAAGTTTTTTTTTTTATTAATTTGTATGCCCATTAATTTGTATGATAATGTAACGTCTTGGAATTCTATTTAGTAGGAAAGTTTTATTTACTGGTGGATTAGACAACAATAAAACGAATTAATTAAATTTATTACTAGCTACTGGTTGCGCCGTGTGGTTTATTAAATTACGCCATAGTTAGGCTGAAATTTAATTAATTTGTTTTATTGTCTTATCATTCTACCAGTAAGTAAAAATTTACTATCAAATTATTTTTTATTCTCTTTGATATAACCATCTCATTTTAATTATTCGGGTAACTTAAATCAGGTGTCAATTGTCAGGTGGCCAATTCTTGGAAGTAGTTTTATTACAATTATGCCAACGTTTCGACTCATATTGGGTCTTTGTCAAGGCTACAAATTACAAAAATAACATAATTATAAAAATGTAATGTCATTAAAAATGTGACGAGTTCTATTTTTAACTTCATCAATATATTTTAATTTTTGTTTCTTTTTATTTGCAATTATAGTAATGCCAGGGAAACCAATTAAATTCTATACTAACAAAAATTAATATAGTTTTGAATTTAAAAACAAAGCGTAAAAATCAAATTATTTTTAAATAAATTAGGTAAGACCAAATAGTTTCATTTATTTTAAACCCCCGTGCAGGGTTGCTAGATCCTCCATAGGGCGTCTCTCCAGGTGCGGATAGTGGAACGCCTCCTAGATATAGGTGGGAAATGATATACCGGGGAAATTAAATACCCGGGGCGGACCACAATAAAGCACAAATAGAAGCGTCTGTACTTCAGAGAAGCGGCTTCGAACGACTTCAGTTCCTATGTTAAGGACATTGGAAGGCAAACTGTCAAACCCTTCAGAAGGCAACGGGAAACCACTGAAGTATTCTCCCAAGAAAATGACATGGAAAGTTCTAAAGAAACACGGCCCTCAGTCTCCGGCTATATGAGGGTGTTAAGAGTCTCCGGAGTAAAAACTCATCTTAATATTGGGACATGGAATGTCCAAAGCTTATACAAAGCTGGAAAACAGATGAACACAATACGTGAGATGAACAGGCTCAATATATCAATCCTAGGAATTAGCGGAAGATGGTGGCAAGGATCAGGTCAATGGAATACCGAAGACAAAATATTGTATAACTCGGGTAACGATGACAGAAATCACAGGAAAGGCGTGGGAATTATAGTCAATAAAGAAATCGCTAAACACTTCACCAATTTTATTCCCTACTTAAACCGTACAATACAAATAAAGATCGCATTAAAACCACTAATCAATATAATACAGGTATATGCCCCCACTCTCGATAAGAGCGATGAAGAAGTCGATCGATTTTATGAAGAAATCAAGAACATGTCAAACCTCACCAAACCACATGAAATAAACATAATACAAGGGAACTTTAATGCCAAAATCGGCAATACTCTTGCAAATGAGATAGTCGGACCATATGGCTTAGGAGATATAAACGTGAGGGGAGATCGCCTGGTGCAATTTTGCCAGGAAGAAAACTTTAGGATTACAAATAGTTGGTTTGATATGCGCCCAGAAGACTTTACACGTGGAAATCTCCACAAGATAGGGACGGTAGAATAGTTCGGAAGCAGATTGATCATCATCATTAACAAAAGATTTAGTGCAACAGTAAAAAGAGTCTGTACATATCCTGGTGCAGATGCACAATCAGATCACGTCGTTCTACTGGGCTCCTATAAATTAAAACTCTGACGGCCACAGAAAATTAAAGTAACGAAACAACTTGATATTGAGAAGCTTAAAAACGAATCATTAAAGGCAGAGCTACGATATGAAATAAACGATCCACTTATACAACAACATGAAGCATCCCTAGATACGAAAATAGACGCATTATGGAATAACATAGGATCTACTATGATTAATACAGCACAGAACAAGTTAGGGTATCGAAAGTCTATAAAAAAAAAAAAAAAATGGATGAAAGAAGGAATTCTACAACTCATCGATGAAATAAAACGATATAAAAACACAAACCCTGGAATACAAGAATATCGCAGACTAAATGTAGGAGTAGATCTGAAATTAGAAAAGCTAAAAAGCTATGGTTAGAAGAACAATGCAAGGAAATAGAAAAACTACAGCAGAATCACGATAAATATATATATACATACATATATATATATATATATATATATATATATATATATATATATATATATATATACATATATATTATATATATATATATATATATATATATATATATATATATATATATATATATATATATATATATGTTGTATTTGAGGTTTTCTCGGATAGAAACATGTGTTGGTTTGTTTTATCGGGGATTCCGCGTTGATGTTGAGGGTTGGTGCTGAAAGGAACCGGATTCTCGACCTTTCGGCGAACTAATATTCGCCATTTTTAAGAGATGTATGCGTCCGTGCGGATTAACCGTTAGACGCATGACGCATAACGGCGTCTAACGGTTAACCCGATAAGACCTTCTTAACTAAAAGAAGTGGCTGGAGTGTACAAACGGAAAGAGCCCGCAGTACTCGTCAATAACAGAAATGAAATTGTCCTAGAGGCAGAAAAGATAAAGACTGTATGGGAATAGTACATAAGTGAACTATTTCAAGACGATGAAAGACCAAACCTAGAGATCTTACAGGACCACCAATAACCAAAGACGAAATTAAAAAAGCAGTACAACAGTCAAAAAAAAATCGACTGGGCTGGATGGTCTGTCAGCAGGAATTATTAAACTGATTGACGAGGAAAATCTGTCTTTTTTGAAAATTGTTTTTCACAAATGGTTAAAATCCACCTTTATTCCCATGCCTAAAAAAAGATATGCAAGAAAGTGTAATGAACATCGATTAATCAGTTTAATGAACCATGCACTGAAAATATTCCTCAAAGTATTGCATAATAGAATTTCGAGAAAATGTGAAGCCAACCTTAAATATACCTAATTCAGCTTCAGAAGTGGCATGGGAGAGGCTCTTTTCGGTATCTGAGTTTTAATACAATTTTGATAACTGTCGGGATATGCATAAAGATGTCTTCTTTTGCTTTGTTGACTATGAAAAAGCTTTTGACAGAGTTCAACACGAAAAATTAATAAACATATTGAGAACAACGGATGTAGATGAAAAAGACAATCGCTGTTTTCAAAATCTGTACTGGTATCAAACCGCGCATATAACAACAAATTAAATAAGAACCCAAGATATAGAAATAATCAGAGGAGTTCGACTGGGGTGCATATTATCTATCACCTTTGTTCTTTAATCTATATGCCGAGGCAATTTTCAATGAAGCTTTGGAAGATGAAGACATGGTTCAAAGTAAACGGATTATTCGTCAACAACATCAGATATGCGGACGACTCATAACCACGACTTATAGTCATAATAGCCGATAGTAATGAAGATTTGCAGCGGATGATTAATCAACTGAACACCATTAGTAATAAATATGTACACAAAATAAATAGCAACAAGACAAAATTCATGATAGTTAGCAGGCAGAAAGTACCTTTCCGCAATGCTTAAATCACAATAATAATAATACCACATTAGAACGTATTTCACGTTACAAGTATTTGGGTAGTTGGCTGTACGAAGAATGGGATAACGATAAGAAAATTAGATGTAGAATAAAAACGGTCCGCAATTATTTCTTTAAATTAAAAAAAATATTTACACAGAGACATAAGTTTAAATGTAAGATTGAGATACGCCATAAGTGCTATGTGTGGTCCGCTCTACTGTATAGCGTGGAGACATGGACGCTGAAAGCATCATCCATGAATATGATTGAAAGTACTGAAATGTGGACTTACCGTAGAATGCTCAGAGTACCATGGACTGACCGAGTAACGAATGAGGAAATCTTGAGACGAATGGGGAAAGACAGAGAAATGTTACTTAGCATAAAGAGAAGGAAAACCCCCAATTTTGGGCATCTAATGAGAAACCCAAAATACTAACTGTTACAACTGATAGTTGAGGACAAGATTGAAGGCAGAAGAGGAGTGGGAAGAAATCAAATGTCCTGGTTGAGAAATCTACTGGAAGGGACAGGTTTAAGAACTTAAGGAGACCTGGTACACACAGCAACAGACCGTAAAGCGTACAGAAATGTGATCGCCAACATCAAATAGTGTTGATAGGTAGATAAAGGAGAAGAAGAAATAATTTTAATTTATTTCATTGCAAAATGTTTTATCCAATCATAAAAAATTATTATTGTAAATTATAAATTGTTGTATTTTTCTCTTATGTGTATTGTACATTTTTATATTTATGTTATTTTTGTAATTCGTAGCCTTGAGAAAGACCCAATGTGGGTCGTTGGCATAATTTTAATAAAACTACTTCCAAGAATTGTCCAACCACCTGCTTTAAGTTACCCGAATAATTATTTTTTGTTTTGTTCAATAATCAGTCATCTCCCTCTTTTTCAATTACCATGTCCCGTCCCTACTACGTTAGTTATCACTTTGGTAATGACCGATCAATCCATTGTTGAACGAAAAAAAAACCTCTGTGTAGTGGATACCGGTCAATTTTTCAAACTGAACAACTGTGCGTGTGGTGCAATACATTTGGTGAACCCTATATAAAAACTTTTGTAGCATATAATTACTTAGGCCAAGACAAATTAACCTTTAAAAAAAGTATAAGCTGAATATTATAATTGTTTGGTACTCGACCCGCAACTGGCTTAATGTTTTTATCGTCCAAATTGTTAACAGAGTATGGCTTCGAGATGAACTAAAACACAGGGCGAACATAGGAATTAAAAATAAAATAATTTTGCAATATGAAGAAAACTTTTACCCAAGTATAAACATGAAAATACCTCACTATTATATAGGCTTCATGTATCCATTGTCTTTTGTTTCCGTTACCTCTTCTTCTTTAAGCTCCTAATATATTATAGCAAGCTGTTGAGAAGCGACAAAACACACTGTTTTAACAAATTGCTGCATGAATCTACGAATATCCAAAAAACAACTTGGCAAATTGTAAATCGAATCACACAGATGAAGTCGAAAAAACCTATATATGGCGACAACAACCAGCCTTCACACGAAATGCTTGCAAAAATTAACGATTACTTTGGCACTAAACCTATGAACCTGTCGGACACGCTACCTAGGATACCATTTGTAAATCAAATAGTAGAAACTAATGCGTCAATCTTCCTAAAACCAACTACTAAGGAGGAGCTTTCTGATGTCATAACCAACTTAAAGCATACCAAGAGTGCTGGCCAGGACGAAATTCCTTGTGTTGTCATAAAAAATGCACTTGTACACATACTCGAACCACTGGAATATATAATTAACAACTCTTTTATATATGGCACATTTCCGGATTTGTTAAAAGTTGCGCTAATTGCGCCTATACATAAATCTGGTGATTTAACTGATTTTGCTAACTACAGACCAATCAGCGTACTATCCACCTTCTCCAAGATCTTCGAAAAACTGGTTTGCTCCCGGATTTTGTCATTTACAAATAAACACGAATTAATTAGCAAACAACAACATGGCTTTATTAAAGGCTTTATTAAAGGCCATGTATAAACATGAAAATACCTCACTATTATATAGGCTTCATGTATCCATTGTCTTTTGTTTCCGTTTCCTCTTCTTCTTTAAGCTCTTAATATATTATAGCAAGCTGTTGAGAAGCGACAAAACACACAGTTTTAACAAATTGCTGCATGAATCTACGAATATCCAAAAAACAACTTGGCAAATTGTAAATCGAATCACACAGAAGAAGTCGAAAAAACCTAGATATGCAGCCAGCCTTCACACCTAATGAACCTGTCGGACACGCTACCTAGGATACCATTTGTAAATCAAATAGTAGAAAATAATGCGTGAATCTTCCTAAAACCAACTACTAAGGAGGAGCTTTCTGATGTCATAACCAACTTAAAGCATACCAAGAGTGCTGGCCAGGACGAAATTCTTTGTGTTGTCATAAAAAACGCACTTGCACACATACTCGAACCACTGGAATATATAATTAACACCTCTTTTATATATGGCACATTTCCGGATCTGGTGATTTAACTGATTTTGCTAACTACAGACCAATCAGCGTACTATCCCCCTTCTCCAAGATCTTCGAAAAACTGGTTTGCTCCCGGATTTTGTCATTTACAAATAAACACGAATTAATTAGCAAACAACAACATGGCTTTATTAAAGGCAAATCTATCGACACCGCCTGTTTTGAATTTGTAAGTGAAATTAGTAAAAATCTTGAAGGTAAGAAGATTCCTGTTGGTTTGATTATGGATCTCTCCAAAGCCTACTACCTGGTTGACCACGATATCCTATTCCAGAAACTCCTTAGATACGGAATTACAAGAGTGCCTCTAGATTGGATAAGATCGTTTTTGTCCGACCGCGTTCACATGACTACGCATGTAACCCCGAATGGTGTTGTTAAATCCCCTCCAAGATGGGTTAACATGGGCATTCCGCAGGGAAGCACCATTGGCCCATTATTATTTACACTATACATTAACGACTTACCTAATTCACCCTTAGGCACCCAGAATACTATTATAAATTACGCAGATGATACGACCGTTTTGTTAACAAACACATCTGCGGCGGATCACCCAGAGCGTTAACCTTGCCATGGCCTCTATGATGTTTTGGTTTACGCAAAACAGATTAGTATTAAATAAGGAGAAGACCAATATAGCTATCTTTCAAACTAATCGTATCAATGATTCTTACCCTAATGAAATAAGGATTGATAATGAAATTATTCGAATACAACCGAATGTGAGGCTGCTGGGGATTTATTTTGACGATACTCTGGACTGGGTAAGCCACACCAATAAATTATTAATCAAACTGAATAAGACAGTATACGCCATCAGAATCCTTAGCAAATACGTTGATCCAGCTATTCTGAGGTTGGTCTACTATGCTAACTATTGCTAACTCCCATCTTAGGTTTGTCATCATATTCTGGGGAAATGGAACGCACATTAATAGTGTTTTTCGTGTCCAGAAACAAGTTTTGCGCATTATACTCAATCTGCCCTTTAAGGCTTCATTCAGAGGTCATTTCAGTAGGTCTAACATTTTAACATGCACTGTTTATGTGTTAACAGTATGCGGTGTTTATGTATTTGCAAGCGTCCTCTTCCTAGCCAAGCATAAACACCTATTCGATAGTTAAACGAAGCCTACTGAACGTGTCACCCGGTTCAATAAGGAAACATACGAGCTCCCCAAACATTCACTGACGATGACTCAAAAAATCCCCCCTTACAGCATGCTAAAAACATATAACCACCTTCCTAAATTTGTCAAGAAGATTGATAATTTGAAGACTTTGAAAAAGGAACTTTTTAACCTTCTGGTTAATATGGAGCCCTACAATATAAATGAATTCTTCCTTAAAATAAAGTAAATATTTTTTTGTTTTAATATATTTATGAATTTTAAAGTGTGAAATTTTAAGTGATGTGCTATTTATCGTTTATTTTAGTATGTAAACTTTTAACATGAATTATAACTTTGTGTTTTTTGTTTCGTTTGTATATTGCAATATTTTAAGGGTTATGTTCCAGTATAATAATTTTTGTAATGTTCTAACTTGTTCTGTTCTTAATTGTGATATTTTTGTAATTTTATTGGTGCCATTTATCGTTTTCAATGGCCATTTTCTAGACAAATTTCATTTAGCATGTATGTCTCTTTTATGTACTTAAATCTTTAATAATGAAATAAACTGATTCTGATTCTGATTCCATAGATTTCTTCTATAAATCGCTTTCTGAACTTTTCGATTAATTAACCAACGCTAGTTTACCATCATATTTCTAATCCAGCGTCGTTATCGTCTTTCGATCACTTTGAAATCTTAATAAAATCGAACAACTTTTTACTTGTGCCGTTATCCAAATTGTCGGAGAAAATATCTTGATTTGTTTATTGACTGTCAGAAAAGTAAATGAGTGAAAGTGAATCTTTATTTTCGTCAAACATCTTAACTTCTCTAATCTACATTTTCTGACATATTTGCCAAATGGAAATATAATATGTGTTCATTGTATTGCACAAAAACTTGGTAACAATCTGCTTGATTGATACCTAATCTTCCCTCCCATTGCAAAAACTCATTTACTTAATTATCGAGTGTTGAAATGTGAGAAAATAATTGCTGATAAGGGTTCTAAGTCAGATTTGGATTCAGCTCACTAAGAACCACA
This sequence comes from Phosphuga atrata, assembly GCA_944588485.1. Taxonomy (NCBI): domain Eukaryota; kingdom Metazoa; phylum Arthropoda; class Insecta; order Coleoptera; family Silphidae; genus Phosphuga; species Phosphuga atrata. The sequence goes on from OX155898.1 coordinate 34,041,396, forward strand.
AGAATTAGACAAATTCATTCAAAAGTTCTTCCTAGTTGTTTCATCTATTGGGATGAAACCTATAGGGGTGTAGAAAAGGTGTTTTTGACTTTTTTCACTCGATAACTATTTATCATTTGAACGCGAAACTCTTTGTTTTACGACGCGATACTTGGTGACACTTATTTCTGGTTGGCTACTTACCATATCTATCATGAATATCAAACATAAAATGGAACCTGTGCTTTCACCAACATCTAACACGCAATGCGTGGAGTGACGTTAATCAGCTGTTAGTTAGTTGACCCGCAGGCGAGTGTGGTAAAAGCATCTTATAAGTGCTGATATACTGGTAGGTATAATTATCTTATTTTGAATATCTATATCAATGACTCCTGTTTCTACATTTCTACAAATAATATTTTGTCCAAGTAACGTATTTATACTTGTTTATTAATTTATTGAAATTTGTTATAGTAATATACTAATGTATAGTTCATTTCAGTAACATGGTTTATTCTCTGTACAATTGAAATATAGTCTATAGAAATTAATGTTACTTTATAATTACTTGCATGCGATTTCAAATTAAACATTCAAAGTTCTTGAATGCACTAACGAATTTGAAACCGTTATATATTAAGTTAATGTCTTTTTAAATTATCTTTTCTTAAATAATCGTAGTGAGAATTATTTATGCATGTATAGAAGTTAAACACACTTTCATATTAACATGGCATTATTCAACATTCAAATGTACAATAACATGCTAAATCGCTTACTATTGTTGGAACTTATTTATTTGCATTGTGGCGTGGATAATAATAAATTATAAGTTATAATATTTCGAATGAGAAATGCTTAGCAGAACATACAACATTCATCATTTAATATTTCACTGTACTTTCATTATATAATTAATTTAATTAATGCTATAATATTTTACCATTATTGAATTAAATATCTACATCATAGTAAATTAATGTTCTGTGAGTATCTTTCAATTCTAGAAAATTGAATAAAGACTAATTAGATCTAGTTTTAAACTACTAATCAGCTTTTCTCATTTAGAGAGTTAAGAAATAAAAAAATAAAAAAGTTAAAAACTCTTGAAAATAGTTATCCTTGTTTGCTGTTGTTTATCATTGTTTCCATAAGCTGCATGACGCTGTATCCTTTTTTTTAATTCTGCAAAAATTTTGGATACTTGGTAAATTATTTTTAATATAATATTGCGCGAACTAATACTGAGAAAGTTTGTTTAATTTTCATTACTCATGCAGGTTAAGTACTAACTTGGTGCCAGTTTTTTAGTGCGACAAATGGCTGTTTTTGTCAATTCAATTATTTCCACATAACTTGGGTAACGCACGCAAATATTCAATAAAAATCACTTAGCTACATTAAGAAAAACAATTGAATATATAAAATATACACAATCAAAACCTCGATTTTAAAAAAGTGACGTGAAAATTGTGAAAAGTAACAAAAAAAAAAATCATAACAGAATAAAAATTAAAGAAAACGTTTTAAAATGAGTGTTAATAAGGATACTGGATACTGATGAATTCTTATGACGAATCCACACCACCGAAGACAATTGAAAAAAGCAAATTCTTCATTTTTTATTCAATTTTTTTTGGATGGCCCTTGGACCCAAACTAGTAAGATACGTCGCCTCGCGTGAGTAAAAAAATATTACCTGCATTGTCAATTGCTCTCTCCAGCCAATTTCGCTCTAGTGGGCAATTGACTTACCGCCCTTGTTGTAGAATGTACTATTCCAAATGAGTGAAAGCATTATTTTATCGATGCTTTTCAACACCCTGGGATTATTTGTCTGATAAAATATCACTTACTTTAAATTTGAAATCAACAGATTCTTTTTATTTGAAGGTCTACACCCTGAGGCTAGTGAACCTTAAACCTAAATGGTGTGTGCGCATTTGAAGGAATATATATCAACTATATTCCAATTTATTGTAGAGCCAAAAAGAAAGTGTGAGGTACCGTAGTTTAAGGGGGGAAACTGTTCCTGCCGAGTTTTTGAATACGTTTTTTTTCAAAATTGAAATTTAATTTTGTTCACGAAATTTTTATGAAAAGGTAAATTTGAAGAAGAAAAAATACTATTGAAAATTTGATATCAATATGTGTATATTAGAGATAAAAATTCCCGAAAAAACTCTGACTTAATTTTGCAATAACTTTGTTCTACAATGATAATTTTAAAGTCGAGGTTCATCCGCATAAAAATTTAATTTTCTTTAATTTAAATTTTGATTGAACTGAATTAGAAGAAAATTCGATAAACTACGACTACAGCCAACATGAATAATCTGCTTTTAAGAAAAACGCGTTTAAAGCTTTCTTTGGAAAAAGCATATGTTTTTCAATACATTCAGCTGTTTAAACCCATTCTCAGTTCCTGATGCATATAATAAGCTTTGAGACTTGAAGTACTGCTGTTTCTGGAGTTTCTACATTTTTTTTGTGAAGATCGATGCTCGTTTAACTTATTGGTATAATTCTTGGTTGCAAGCCCATTTTCAATAATGGTGCTTTGGGGTGAAATACCAAATCATTGAGTTGAAGTTTTCGTAGGTATTTTGCATATGCGCACCCAAACAGATCATCATTGCTACAATTTTCTTAAATCGGCAGTATATGTTTCTGTAATAACCTAACAACCACGTTGCGTATGTTCATACAAATTCAACTCACCTTTCTAACTCGTATTCGTCTTTGAGAGAGTCTTCGAAACGTACATCAAGCAACCATTTGGGACTCCGTGATAGAAAGTGGCGTGCTAGAAGAACTTATACGAGTAACCGAGGCATTCTACCAAGATGGTTCCTGCAGAGTCTCACATGCCAACATGATCAGCGGCCCAATACCAACCAAGTCCGGCGTGAAGCAGGGATACATCCTCTCAGGGGTGCCCTCTTATTCAACATTGTTCTTGATATCGTACTAACAAGAACAAACCGCCCAAAGCGAGACATGGGAGCTACCCGCTCGCTTACAGCATTTGGACAACATAGATGATATATGTTTCCATGCTATCACCTCAAGATGCTCAATCAAAACTAGTAAAAGTGGGGCTATCAGTAAATCTAACAATAAGCAAGACCAAATCGCTGAAGGTAATGTCCAACAATAACACACCCTTCACCAAGAAAATGTTACCAAGTTCATATACTTGGGGAGCATTATCAACAACAGAAGAAGACATCAAAGCTCGGATTCTTGAAGCACAGCTTGCTTTTGGCACGCTCTAAAACATCTGGAAGTCTGAATATGCTCGATTAACACCAACATCGGTTTGCTAGACTCTCGACTGTAATGTCTAATCTGTACTTCTGTGCAGATGCGAGACGTAGTAGATGACGAAAATTTTAAACAACCAACTTCAAGTAGTCATCAATAGATTTCCGCGCAAAATACTCGTTTTCTGGCCACATGGGATCATCAGTGTCGAATTATGACATAAATTAAAGCAGGCGCCCATCGTATGTTTATGTACATCAGCATGCAGAGTTTCTGGATGCTTATATTCAATCTCTCTAGGAATGGCCCATTTCAAGGTCGAATTTGATTCTATAACTTTTGGGAATATTTCGCTTGTATAGGAAGATTTTTGGGTAAAAAAATCGATTGATTTTTTGGATAAGCTTGATAAAAATTCCCCCTGAATGGTGTTATAAATGCTTTGAATTGAAAAATTCACTATGTTTTAACCTCACTTATAATATGTAATAATGTTATATAAGTTATTATACACAGTTATATAAATTTCTACATATCTATTCACGACTCGAGTTTCTACGTTTGACGGTCATTTTTAAGTGACTTAACAAATTGATGAGCTTGAATATATACCCCTATAGTTCTGGTGGGGAGGGGTGGTGTCCGTAGATGTGGTCTTATCGGCTTGAGATATGGGTGAGATTAAAAAGTCGGCAAAAGATTAGATCTGATTGCTAATTTAGGAGATTAACTGAGGGATTACAGGTTCTTTTCAAAATTTCTAAAGATTCTAGGAGATTTAGTTTCGGGGCTTTGTTGCAATTATGCCAGATTCTAAGATTCGAGAAATTTTGGGGAATTTGTGATTTGTGTCTTTTTAAGACGAAAGCCCGAAAGTGTTCGGAAAAACGTGTTGATATGCTTGGTGCTGTCTGGCCTAGGTAGACGCTATTGCATTCTGAACAACGAATCTCATAAACGCCGGATTTTTGGAGGGGTCTTTGGGATTAAATATTGTATGGGATAATTTGGACGAAGGTTTAAAGGCCACTTGTAGGTTTTGTTCTCTCAAAACGTTAGCTATTTGCTCGATAGTTTTGCCAAAGTACGTCAGGGAAACGAAAGTTTTATCTAAATTCTGCGTTTTCGGGTATATTTGGGACTTTGTGAATTGGCTCCATTTTTTATTTATTAAAATTTGGATGTGGGTCATTGGGAAGCCATTCTCAGTGGCAATTGACTTGATGGTGTTTAACTCTTTTGCTGGGTTGTCATTGGTAGTGATACGCAGCTAATTCATGTGATATTGGGTGATTTGATGGGAAGGGTATTGTACAGTTTACACTCATCGGCTTTCTATATATGTCGAATTATTCAATCTTGTCGTTTTTATGGATTAAGGTTAGGTCCAAAATGTTTATTTGGTTGTTGTTTTCTACCTCAAGACAGAATTTAATTTTAGGATGTATGTTGATCAAATTTAGAAATTGATTCAGTTGTCTTTCCGTCCCAATGAAGCACGCTATTACGTCATCTACATACCTATACCAAAATGAAATATGTTTTTTAGCAAAATCTAATTTGAAGATGTGTTCTTCAATATGTGCCATGAATATGTCGGCCAGGAGTGGGCTTAATAGAGATCCCATTGCTAGACCTGTGGTTTGCTGGAACACTTTGTTATTGATTGTATAATAAATATGGTTGATACAGGTTTCTAGAGATTCATAAAGTTCGGTTTTAATCAGGTGGTTGCAATTGGCTTTATCAAGCAAGTTTCTAATGTTTTCGAGGTATTCTTTAGTGCGTAAATTAGAGAACATACTAGTTTCTGACATCAAAGGATACAAGCTTTGAATTGATTGGAGATGTTTCTGATTTGAGGAGTTCAGATAAGACGAGTGAATTTTTTACAGCATACTTTTTTACGACATTTTGGTGTATTTTTTAAACAGGGTATTTAGTCTTATTGCTAAAACTCTTGCTGCACTATTAATATACGAGACAACTGGTCTGATGGGAGAATCGGGTTTGTGGGTTTTTATGAAACCGTAGAGCCTGGGAGCTATGGGATTTTGATTTGAATTTTCAAGTTCTCACATTCTGTAAACAGCGTCGTAATAGTTTTTAAGAGGTTCCTAATTTGGGTTTGAAACTTTGGTGCGGGATGCTTATTCAAAAGAGTTAAGTCTTCTTTTGTAATGAACGAGCTCATTTTATTGATGTACTGTTCTCTTTCTAGAACGACAATCGAGTTCGATTTATCTGCTTTAGTAAGTACTTAGGAATGGGACTGTATTTTGGATTTTATTCCTGACATCAAATCAGTCATGAAGAAAAGATTGTTCTTGTTTTTTTATATAACTTTTAGATTTTATTTTTTGTTTTTCTGTATTTTATATTTGACTGATAATATAATTAATATATTTTTTACTTTTGAATATTTTTCTTTTGATTTGTTTTCTTCAAAACGAATTTAAAAATACATAATCTTCTTCTTCTTCCTTCTTGATTTAAGCGAATCGCCTGTTTATTCTTCTTCAACTTGCCTATTGCTATGCATTCAAGTTATGTTGTTGTTCAAGTTGTCTATCTCTTTCGATGACGCCCTACGCTCCTGCGCCTCCGTGGTGATTTATCACGAGTAATTTTTACTATTCTTCTGTCGTCCATCCTATTTATGTGTTCATTCCACTTTATTTCTGTTTGATACCCAGCCATTAATGTCTTCTAATCCACATGTATTTCTTATACTCTCACTTCTTTCCCTGTTTAATAGTGTTTTATCGGTAATTCTGCGAAGTACTCTCATTTCGGTTGTTTCTAATAGTCGTTTAGTTTTCGATGTTTATGGTCTAGTTTCTGCCGTATACGTTATGATTGGTCTTATTGTAGTTTTATAGATTCTAGTCTTGACCTCAATTCCTATGTTTTTATTGCACATCATATTGTATTATTCAAACACCCTGCTATTCTTGTTGCTTTCGTTGTTTGTTCCCTTACTTCTGCCTCAACAACGCCAAAGCTCGAGAGTTGCACGCCAAGATACTTAAATTTCATCTCTTGCTGAATAACTTTTCCATCTACCTCAAATTTACATCCTAATGGTGTTTTTTTATGTTGTCATACGCTTGGTTTTTGTGGAAGATATTATCATGTTAAGAGATTTAGCTGTACGGTTAAATGATTGTAGGAGTCTCTGTAAGTCTTCTTCGTTCTCTGCAATCAGCACGGCATCGTTGGCATTGCACAAAATTCTTACCTCTTCATCTCGCATTTTATATTCACTCAATAAGCGAACCTTCTGTATAATCTCGTCCATGATAATGTTGAAGAGAAGCAGGCTTAATGAATCCCCTTGACGAATACCGCCATCAACTGGTATTGGTTCGGTGTGCTCACCGTCTAACTTTGCCTGTATTTGGTTTGCTGCATATAAGTTCTCAATAGTTTTTATCAGGTTGTGTGGGATTTTTCTGTTGTAAAGAAGATGTGAAACATCTTTTAGTTGGACGCGGTCGAAGGATTTGGTAAGGTTGATGAAACATAAGTAGGCTGCCTTATTGTATTCGATCGACTTTCCTGTTACTTGCATTATGACAAAAACGGCGTCCGAACAAGACCTTTCCGACCTACTGTTCATCTGCCAGCGAGGTGAGGCTGTTAATTTTGTTCGTTATTACTTTTGTTGTCAATTACAATGTGGTACTCAAGAGGTTTATTCCTCTGTAGTTCAAAGGTATTTTTTTATCACGCTTTTTGAACATAAGAATAGTGGTCCTGATCCGTCATTCATCTGAGATTTTTTGGTGATAGAGAATCTTTCTGATTAGGGTTGTCAATTTTTGTGTGAGTTTCTGTCCAACGTATTTGAGCAGTTCATTCGTTATTCCGTCTTGTCCAGCGCTTTTTCTGTTTTTGTAGCTTTTGCAGTGCTAGTTGCACGTCAGGTGTATCAATTTGGGAATTTTCATTGATAACTATTTTTGGTGTGCCCAGTTCCTCTTCTATGTTTCTGCTCTATATAGGTCAGTTTAGTAGTTGACCCAGTCCTCTTTGTTTAGGTCGTTTCAACCAACTTATCGCCATATTTGTTTTTGGAGTCCATAGAATTCGTTTTCCATGCGTTTTGAAAAAATTCCCCAGTAGTGAGTTTTGATCAGTCTTACTATTTTTTTTGTTTCGTTCCTGATCGGTCGATACTCTTTGTATGATTGTGGTGTTCCTAATGTTCGGTATGTGAGGTAAGTTTGTTTCTTCTCCTTGCATTTTTCTTTGACTTCTGGACGGAACCATGGGGTTTTATTTGTATTTATACGGTTCTTCTTTACAGTTCTAGTTCCAAGTGCTTCATGACCGCGGTTTTTATGTTGTGTTTGATTTTTCCCCACGCTAGATTGATATCATCCCTTTCTCTTATCGGGTGTGTCTCGATTTTTTCCTGTAGTCTTTTTTAGTAAAGCTCTTTAAAGCTCTTGTTGGCTCCCATAGTAATTCTACATTTGTTTTTTGTTCTTGTATCGTAGGTCTTGAATTCCTTTGTGGCTAAAATTTCATTCTAATTTTTCCGAGTAGAAGGCTGTGGTCACTTCCTATATCTGCTGAATTAAGCGTTCTAACATCTAGTATTTGGTGTAGATGGAAATGTCTATTAGTCACAATGTAATCAATTGTTCATTGATGGCCCCTAGTGTTTGCGAATGTGAATTTATTCTGATTTTTTGTTCAAAGAAGGTATTATTAATTGGCACAGGTTTATCATTAGTTCTCCATTATCATTTAAAACATTTTCGTTGGATCTTAGTTTAAGAAAATATTGATGCAGAGAGTTTATGGCTCATGTGATGTATGTGTTGTTTCCATGTTAGTGAGATGTCTAAATGAAATCCCAGAAGAATAAATTAAATGTATTCTATAATATGTTTTGTAGTAGTTAAATACTAATTGTTGCGTTATTTCAGAGTTGAGTACTAAACCATTTGCATTTATCCATTTTTCATAATCTTCTAAGGTTGAATCTGATCGTTGTATGAGGATATTTCTGTTTTTATCAATCTTGATAAAAGATCATCCGCGAAGATACATGCCCTGTAGGTGTAAACATTGATGGGACCTGTAGGTGTAAACATTGATGGAATATTATACCCAAATACCCAATATTGACCCTTGGAGGACCCCAAGATTGAGACTCTATTCTTGCTAATGTGTGTTCTTCCAATCGACTATTTCCTTGCGGTTCTCCAGTTTAGATTTTAGCATTGCTTCTGCCTTCCCACTGATTCCGTAAAAGTACATTTTCTCTTTTAGTATCTGGTGATTTACCCACTCAAAAGCTTTCCTTAATTCTAGGCAGAAGATCATTGCTTATTTTCTGTCTTCGAGGGCTTCAAGAATTGATTCCACGACTTCTATAAGTGCTGCTTGTTCGAATTGAATAAAAGTTGCTGATAATATTTTAACAAAAGGTTTATTCCTTATATTCGTAATCACGTGGGAACAAAACAAAAACATTTATTCAACTTAACTGAAGTTTTCAAGACAACTTAAAAAACTATAAGTAATATCAACCAAATGTAATTACATTGCCAGTTTACAATACCCTCCCTCAATGTATTTACATTTCAAAAATAAAACAATCCTAAATTATGGTCCCTAGACCACTCTTCTTAATACATCTAACAAATAACTCTCTATTTAAAGCTTTTTTGAGCATGTCAGCTGGTAGCTCACTTGTATTTATGTACTTTACACATATTTTATTATCTTTTATTAAATCTTTAACAAAATGAAAACGAATATCTACATGCTTTAAACGTTTAATAGATTCAGTGGCTGCAGTTAATATTGCTGACTGATTGTCACAAAAAAATAGTTACCGGGCAAATATTTTGGAAACCAAGATCATTAAGCAAGTTTGTTAACCAACAAGCTTCACTGGAAGCCATGCTCATTGGAACATATTCTGACTCAGTTGAAGACAGGCTCACAGATGCTTGTTTCTTAGAACTCCACAATACTAAACAATTAGAGAACATAAACATGTACCCACAGGTGACCCAAAATCCTTCATTTTAAATTCCCTATTCAAAACCTTTTTAAACTTTGTAATATCAGAGTTGTTTGTTCCGAAAATTAATAAATCGTCTACATATAGTAATACAAACATTTTATCTTTTCCATTATATCTATAGTAAAAACATGAGTCACAGTTTGATCTAAGAAAATCCTCTCTAGTCATTACTGTATTGAACTTACTATTCCAACACTTAGGAGACATTTTTAACCCAAATAGTGATTTGTTCAGTTTAACAATATTTTTATTTTTAGTGTAAGCCCCTTCAGATAACTGAATATAAATATCCTCTTGGATTTCCCCATACAAAAATGCCCCAATTACATGCATTTGAAAGATTGGTAAATTCAATTTAGTAGCAATAACAACAAAAGGTCTAAATGTTGACAGCTTTGCTACTGGAGCATATATGTCTTGATTACTAAACAAATCATCCTGTTCAAACCCTCTTGCGACTAACTTGGCTTTATATTGACCTGAACCTTTAATTTTAAACACCCATTTACTACTTACAATTTTACTTGGGTCAATTGACACATTAGACACTTTCCACGTATTATTTTCAGTTAGTGTTTGTAGTTCTCTTGTTATGGACCCCTCCATTTTGAAGCATCACTCCTACTCATAGCTTCTTTGTATGTCACCGGATCGGGATCTACATTAATGTGCACATTGTTACACTTATAAAAAGAGGTTTGTTTCCTTCTTCCCTTAGGTCTCTCACTGTCGAGTGGTGGAGTATTATCTTCTGTTAATGAACTCAACTCATCCAGACAAGGTTCATCTTCACTTTCAAAAGACGAACTTTCCTCAATATCTCTTTCTCTAACACAAACGGCACCTTCTGATTTTTCAGTTTCTTCATTAACCACAATTTTAGTCTCCTGTGATGATTGGTCTTCTAAAGTTTCTATATCAATTGATTCTTGCACTTTATTTATTTCTTTTTCCAAGAACACTACGTCCCTTTTTATTTCTACAGTATTCTTTTGTGAAAAATAAATCCTATATCCTTTCACGTCTTCGCTGTATCCAACCATCAGTCCTTTTTCACCTTTTTGTCCCACTTTCTTCTCCTTTCTTTAGGGATGTGTACCAATTACTTTCAATTGTTGAATATCAAAATTCTTATTTGTCCACACTTCAAAGGGGGATTTTTCATCTTCTTTACTGTTTCCAGTCCAATTAAGCACAAAGTCCGCCGTATTTATGGCCTCTGCCCATAGTTTTCTCGGTAAATTCTTTGCTTGCAGCATCGTCCTAGCAGCTTCAACCAATGTTCTAATCTCTCTCTCTCCGCTTTACCATTTTGCTCCGGTGTGTATGGCACTGTAGTTTGATGAGTTATCCCGCGGCTCGAGAACATATCCTTGACCTCTTTGTTTACAAACTCCGTACCATTGTCACTTCTGAAAATGTTAACCTTATTTCCAGTAACATTCTCAGCCTTGTGAAGAAAATCTTCAATACTGCTCTTGATTTCGTATTTATTTTTAACAAAATAAACATATCTGAAGTTTGAGTATTCATCTTTCAATAACACAAAATATTTCGACCCACCTATCGACATTTCTTCCATCGGGCCACATGTATCAGCATGTATCAATTCACATGTCTTTGTGCTAGTGTAATCATTTCTTGCGAATGGTAAACGATGAATTTTCCCCAGTAAACAACTTTCACACTTAGAATCTGAAGTTTGTTTGGCATTTTTGGCAATTTATGATAATCTCAACCCATTCTTTTCCATTTCGCACCTGTACCACCATCTGTCGGCAACCTGACACACTTATTGCCATTCCGTTCCCCACCATGAGTGATTTTTGTGAAGTGTCTGCAATAAAATGTGTAACAAAATAAAAACAATGCACGATTAAAACAAATGTGCTAATCTGCACCAGAGTCCACCAGCCACTTAGATTCTTGATACAGACCATATTCTGTATTTAACACTACAAACGCATTACTTTTCTTTCGATTACTATTGTCCTTATTGTTTCTGATCCAACACTGATTTCTAATGTCCAGACCTACCACAGTAAAAACATTTGTTATTTACATTCTCTTCACTGTTCTTTTTATGACTTTTACACTCGCTTTGGAAAAATCCTATTTTACCACATTTGAAACACTTGCCAGTCTCTCAATTTTTCGCCACAAAAGCAGATGATGATGAAGTTTGTTGTGATTCTTCGTTCTTCTCCATTAGCCTTTCTTCTTCCATTAGCAACCTGGCTACTAAATTATGCAAGGTTTGCTTGTCGTCAGGAGCTGATTGCCATGCAGAAACGAAATGTTTGTATTCTTCTGGCAGCGACATGAGTACTTTAGTTATAGCAAACTTGTAAGAGATTTCTCCACCCATTTGTTTTACATTGTTCTGCAATTCTTGAATCTTTGACAGGAATACAGACATTGCAGTGCCTTTTTCATATTTATACTGGAAGAATCTTTGTTGAACAATGTGAATGCTGGTTTCAGTCTTTTGTTCATACACACTCTCTAACTTTCTCCACATTTCGGCTGACGTTGAACAAGATATAATATGTAACATGACATCTTCAGTCATCTTTGTGACTATTAAAGTCTGAGCTTTGGCATCCTGGTTCTCCCAAGCAATTTTCTCCCCAGCTACTTCTGGTTTTGTGCGCAGACCTTCAACAATATCCAGCCAACCCTGCCCACGCAACAGCACTTTGGTTTGGAATTTCCAAATGTTCCAGTTCCTTGAACCTTCCAGCTTCAAAACATTTTGACTGCTGTCCATCTTGATTAATAAACCTTACAAGATTCTCTTTCTTTTTGTTATTTTTATTTAATTTGTCTTCCTGCACAAAACACGTTACGGTTTCAACCTAACCTCAATTCACCAGTTAATCACAGTGCAGTATTTCAACAACTCAGCAAGTTTTACAAAGTCACACGAGGTAAATGTGCCTGGGCCCTTAATCTGTTCGAATTATAACAATATTATTTATATTATAATTATTTTAACAAAAGGTTTATTCTTTATATTCGTAAACACGTGGGATCAAAACAAAAACATATATTCAACATAACTGAAGTTTTCAAGACAGTGTTACCAACTTAAAAAACTATCTGTAATACGAACCAAATGTAATTACATTGCCAGTTTACAATACTGTTGATTTATTTTTTTAAAAGCCATGTTGAGCCGAGCATAGAATATTTTTCTTTTTGAGCAAACTTACAAACCGATTTTTTAAAAGAGATTCAATAATTTTTGAGACAGCTCGTAGAATTGAAACTGTTCTAAAGTTACTGCACACATTCGGGTCACCTTTCTTGTATATTTTTTGATAGGTAGGACAAGGTTATATAGACCTAATGACCACAAACAAGTGATATGACCGGCCGGTCAAGACTAGACCGGGAAAGGCTAAACGGAGTAAGATTAGATAGATAAGACTAGAAAGATGAAACGATGTATTCATTCCGCCTTTTCACTAATCTAAATAAAATATTCAGTTAGTAGCTAATTATCAGACTTCAAAATCTATATAGTTACTATAAAGTCTAATGTGAAATTAGAAAAAGGTATTCCGCCTAAACTAAATTAGAATAAGTCTGAATTATATTTCTCTTTCAAAAATATAGTTTTCAATATTTACAATATTAAAAAACATTTTATAATTATAGCGTTATAGAAGCCGACGTCTCTATATTGTTCTTATTCATAACAATATTTTATTATCAATTGTGAAATATTATTACGCAACTATACAAGAACACTGGTTTGCGGTATGAATGTTATAGAAACGCTGAAATAAGAGAGGCATTGTGTTTTTAAAATTCCCTGTTTACTTTTTTATAAAAAATGTCATCATTAATATTAGTTAACTATTCTATGTCATATTAGTTAAGATTTTATTGTTTTTAATATTGTTATATTAACTTGCAGTTGTAAAAAAATTACATGAGGAGTTTATAAATGAAATATTTGTATGTTTTTGATGGTATGTAATGATCAATGTAGGAAATAGTAGAGAATACCTGCTGCAGAACGATGGCCTACGGGCGAGGCGGTTCCGCGGCTCTCGCAATCAACAAGGCCGTTCAACGTCCTTGTTCGATTGAGTTTCAGTCGCCAGTGCGTTTCGTTTTCGATCTATAAAAATACTTTCAAAGTGATTGATGGCCGATCGAAGAGTAATATCGTTAATGTCGAGATCTAGATAGCCATAAATTAGCCTCAATTTGTTTAAGAGAAAATAATTATGAAAATAAAAACATTGCTTTATAATATTCGCCGTTTATTGTTCAAATCAAAGGTTTGCTCCTGATTCCGCAACTAGAAAAGGTCATCTAGTTGGAATTCCTCTACCACATTTTTTTTATAACATCCGAAATGGATTGGATAACAGCCGTGACGGAATTTAAATTTTTCTGACAAATTTATTCAAACAGATCAGGCTTCTATGAATATATTAAAATTATTTGTGGTAAAAGAAAAAAAGAAGTATAAAGTGTTTTAATTATAATTGCTTTTAGTAGTACTTGCGATTGCGGAACATAATTGAAAATGTTATTGATAAAAAGAAATTTATTTTCGTATGATTAACTTGTATGCATAATTATTATTTGATTGCATTTCATACATTTCTAATAACACATGTGACATTTAAAAATCCAATTTTATTACCTTTGTGTAGTTTTATTAGTTTATAAATGGAACGGGAGTTTATTAAAATGTCATTATTTATACATGCACATTTTTTAGGAATTTTGTGGTTTTTGTAGGGTTTTAGAAAGAAAATTTATTATACATAAGATTAAAATTTATTGTTTTTTCAATATGGCAAGAAAATGTAAAATCATTTTTAGTTTTAAATTATGTTAAAATAAGTTAACGTTTGACTAAATATGTAAAACTGCGACTATAATAATCGTCTCAAAATTAGTTTATATCCTATAGATAAATGTAGTACATTGTTAACCAGACAAATTCAGATTTGAAATATAAACAACTTATAACAAAGTGCCTATAATAGAAAATATTTTGCTATCATTTATTCAAGTTCAAGGATTATGTTCTCATAATTCTTTTTTATGTTATTTTTTTGGTACGAACGAAAAAGGACAAATGTGTTTTCATATCTAACAGCAGTTGTGAATTTATATGACACAGGGGCCAAGTAGCGAGAAAGTTTTAAGTTTAGTTCCCTACCTTATAAGCGCCTAACAAAAAAAAACAAACTCAAACTAACAATAAGTAAACAAAAATCTGACAAAGAAAAAGGAATCGAGTTATATAGGTCAGAAAGAAATACGAGCAGGTGCCTGATCAGGTTGTTAGGTAAACATGCGGCAAAAAATCAAGGGGTTATTCCTTGGCTTATTCTAAGAATATTTTGTCCCATGATGATTTATCAAAAAAAACCCTTTGTTTGGTAGATAGAGGATGAACAAAATTTGAGACAACCATATTCGATATTTGTTGACAACATTCATGTAAATAAAAGTATGGCGTACACCAATGAGTTTAATAAGTACAAAAAACCGGCCAAGTGCGAGTTGTGACTCGCGCACCGAGGGTTCTGTACAAACTTTTAAGTAAGTTATCTTTTTTTGTGGAGGACGTAGCAAGCACATTCAGTTAACTTGAGAAGTGGCCCTCCTGAAATCACAACCATCTTAGTACCGCTGCAAGCATAACCTCAAGATGTCGATGTCGTACGATGGAATTCTACCATTATACTATACCTATATTTTATTACCATACATCCCCCATTCACTATGAGTGTTTAGGGGTTCTGGAACTTCACTATTTGTTTTTATGCTCAATTTTGCCTGTATACCTATATACCCTGTATAAAGGTATACAGGGTATTTTTTTTTAAATAACGCGAATATTTTTAAACTTATAAAAAGAAAACTTTATTTTAGTATTACACTTATTCACTAACTTATATTAAGATCTAACTATTTCTAGATCTAATATAAACTAATATATTAACTATTTCTAGATCTATTTCGATACTCTTAACATTCAGTTGTTCAATTGACTGCTTTTGGGCAATTGACTACCAAAAAATATAGGGCGTACGTGATTTAAGTATAATATACTTAAATCATATTATCTACAACATATTATGTAGATTATGTAGATTTTAGTATAATATTGTTATGTAGATTATCAACATATTATGTAGATTATAAAGAAAAATTAGACGAAATATAATATACACAGGATGTTACGGGACTTGAGTATGTCGCATGTCGGTTATAAACAAGCAAAATTTAGACATAATATATACCCTGTATATATTATGTATATAGAGCTTACGTGATGAAATGCATAACGAATATAAACAAACAAAATTCAGAATAAACAGCTTGGTGCCAACACATACTTTTTAACCTTCGGACCTAACCGAGGAAGACCCACCTGTATGCAACCCATATGCTTCTGGAGCCTGACAATACCACTACGTTTCTAATAGTAAATTCGCATTTTTCTTGTAATTAAACTACATATTTACGGTTTTCAGATTTTTCCCTTTACATGTGCTGTAAGACACCGCTTCTTGCCAAATTTCATGATTCTAGGTCAACGGGAAGTACCCTATAGCTTTTGATTCCCTTGTGAAATAGCAAAATATGCGACATAAACGGTCATATCTTTTGATCGCGTTGACTTACAAGTTTGATTTTTTCATAGCTCAAAGAGACCGCAGACTCGAGAATTTGATACAAATTTCAACCTGTTACCTCTACGCGTTCCTGAGAAAAATGGTCTTGACAGAGAGACAGACGGACAGACAGACATACAGACAGACGGACAACAAAGTGATCCTATAAGGGTTTCGTTTTCGGTACGGAACCCTAAAAATTATTGAGTTTATCAATTACAAATAATTGTTGACGATAACTTGGAAGTGGATTACATTTGAATACGTCTCGTCAGTAATCATCACCTGTATCGGTCGCAGTTGTTTACATGAATTGACGTTTGGCTGTTTGACGTGTCCTTAATAGTCAGTGAATCCATACCACCTTTAACGTGTTCAGGCACTAATACCTGCTGATTATGACCGATGATTTTCACCGTTGAAGCCAGTTTCTCAAGAAATGCAATAAGGATTTTTTTGATAACAACCGTGTGGGCAGATGGAAATCCGCATGAGGTATGTTAAGATCGATTTGAACATCAGTTCTCTGAATGTTTGGGTTGGAATTGTGGATGACTTTCTTATCGGACCCGTATTTTTACCAGTAAGACTTACTGGCGAGATGTCTCGCAACTTTTTGCAAGAAGCACTCCCCAAGTTTTTGCAGGATGTACCATTGGGGACAAGAATTGCAATTTAGTTTATGCACGATGGTGCACCACCACATTTTAGTTTAGTTGCTCGTGATATTTTAACAGCAACATACTGTGATCACTGGATTGGTCTAGGTGGGCCACACGCATGTCCTGCTCGATCCCCAGACTTAAACCCCCTGGATTATTTCTTATGGTCACTCCAGTGTAGAATTTGGACGAATTGCGAATGGCGATTGCGATTGGATAATTGCGGCGTGTAACTTAATTAGAAACTGGTGTGTTTGAAAAAGTTGTATCCAGGCTGGAGGAAACATTTCGAACTTTTATTGTAAACTCAACAACTTTACATGTACTTCTTGATAATAAAATGTTGTTACTGTCCCAAATTTTGTTCGCCCTGTATCTTCGAAACAAAGGGATTTCAGAAATCATCATAATACAAAATAGGCTTAGAATAGGCCAAGGAAAAACCTCTTGAATTTTTGTCGCATGTTTACCTAACACCCTGTAAAATAGCACGGGCCAACGGAAAAAAGTTTGTAGAAGCTTTTTAACCAAATTTACCTAAATCTTATCAATTTCTAGATGCTGAATGAAATCTTATGTATTTTTGAATTTTCTCACAATATAAAATTGATTAAATTACAAAAAATAGAGAAAATGTGCTGTATGAAAATTAAAAATCCATAGTTTTTTTAAATTTGGTTACAGTTTTCTCTTACATTAAATAGTAGGAGGATTAAATTATTAAAATGTGAAAATATAAAATACATGCTTATTTTTCTATAATTCCTCTCCCCTTTCCATGTAAAGTTTATTGCATGACTTTTTTGAGAATGTGATGTGTTTTGTTGTTTTCTGTGAAGTGACCAACTAATCACCCATCATTATGATATTACACCGTTCCTGGTATCGTTTCTCCATATCTTATATTCTGATGAAACTGTTCCACTTGCTCTTCACTCACATCGCCTAAGTTTTCAGGGGAAAAATTAAGATGGCTTTGTAAGAAGTGGACTTAAGGCTCATCAGACAACCAACAGTTTTGTTTATGATGTTAGCTACGATAATTTTATAGTTAGGAGCTTTCATGTTACCCAAAATCTTAGTCACAACTTCTTTAATTGATATGCAGGCTCCCTTTTCCTTTATATTCATCGTTGCTTCGAATTTGGAATAGAGCATCTATTTACGAATATCAGGCCCAACAAAAATTCCTTCTTTTAGTTTAGATTTTGATAAATGAGGAAAATTTCCACAGAAATATTTAAACAATCATCATCTTTAGGCAGTGCTATTACAAGTTGTTTAATTAAGCCCAACTTTAGGTGTAATGGTGGAAGAAGAATTAGTGGGGTCAACTAAAGTTCTGTACAAAATGTTCTTCTTGCCAGGTGTCAAAGATTTTCTTATGGGCCATTGTTTTTTAGACTAATGTGACTAATCCTTTGGTCCGCTTTCCCACTCACATATAAAATATGGAAGCTTTTAAGTCTCTTTTGTTGACCTAGAAGCATGGAGACAACTTTTAAAGTTCCAAGTAGCATCCAACCATGAGCTATATATTTAATTTTCTCGAAAATGATATTAAGATTATATGAATGAGCAACAGGCAATTAGGCATAAGTGTTTCTATTATATAATATTACACCGTTTAAACTTGTTTTTGATGAGTCTATAAAGCCTCCAATATTCCTTTTGGCATTCAATGCCAAATTGATTCATAAGGCTGTCAATATTTTTTGGGGTATAAGGGGTTATGAGAACATCATGATAACCCAAAAGTAAACCTCGCCTGCCCGCGGTGCACCCTGCTAGATAACTAAAGAGGTTATGACGTACGAATATTGGCGGGATAACCATAGAATCACAGGACATAAATTCCCTGTGGAAGAAGCTGGTCCACCTGAGTTCTCAGAAGGAAACCTACCCAAACCAGGCATGTTTGATAGCCGCTGGATGGCAGTCCCATCATCAAACTCAGGTGCGGTGGACTAATAACCTGCCCATCTTAAACTCTTTATTAACGAAACCACTATAGATACTAACCGGACGGATTCTAAGATGACGACTTTGGCGAACACAAAAACTCGGTCACGAATAGGAATATGGAACATTAGAACCCTACTGGAACCATCGAGACTTGCACAAGTGCTCCGCGAAATGACAGGATGCAACCTGGAAATCCTCGGCCTTAGCGAAGTAAGATGGCATGGGTTTGGAGAACAAAATACAGCGAACGGCGGAGCGTTCCTGTACTCAGGCAAACCACAAGGCGAACACCATGAGAGGAGTTGGCCTACTACTAAGCAAAAAGGCCAAGACTAGCCTACTATCCTGGCGACCAGTGAACGATAGAATTATTGTTGCCCGTTTCCACACAAGGGTTAGAAGCATAAGTATCATCCAATGTTACGCACCAACAGAGACAAACCCAATTGAAGCAAAGGCCACATTCTACGAACAACTGTCTACCACCTTACACTCCATAACAAAGGGCGACATAATCGTCATACTAATGGGGGACCTAAATGCCAAAGTTGGTTCCGACTGCACCAACTTAGAACAGGCAATGGGTAACCATGGAATCGGAACGGTATACGAGGATGGGGAAATGCTGGTCGATACGTGCTTGGAACACAACCTGATAATTGGCGGCACGCTCTTCTCGCATAAGAGGGTGCACAAGGAGACTTGGATATCTCCTGACCAGCGCACAAAAAACCAAATTGACCACATTATCATTCAAAAAAAGTGAAGAACATCACTATGCGACGTGACAAACAAAAGAGGTGCAGATATGGCCAGCGACAATTACCTTGTCGTTGGCACGCTTAAACTAAAGTTAGCAACACCAAAAAGACAAATTACGTTAGCTACTAGCATAAAATTCGATACACACAAGCTTAAAGCAACCGATGGACTAGCCAGTTTTAAGACGCAACTGCAAGAAAGTACCACTTACATGACAGAGGAAGATCGTCAAGAATGGAAAGCAGTCCACAATGTATTGCTAGAAACTGCCGACAAGACCTTGGGTAGAAAGCAAAGGAACAGAGAGGAGTGGATCTCGCAGAAAACATGGAAACCAATCGAAGACAGGAAGGCAGCAAAAGCCCTGATCAATCAAAACCCTAACCACGAAGAGAAGGCCGAACTGACTCGTAGCTACTGGGACATAAACCGCAAGGTAAAACGGAGTGCCAGAAAAGACAAACGTAGATGGGCGGAAGATCTCGCAGCGAAAGGCGAAGTTGCAGCAAGAAATAACAACACAAGAGAACTTTATCTCATAACAAAAAAAAAATCGCTAATAAAAACTTTAAAAGAGAACACCCAATAAAAAATAAAGAGGGACAATTGCTGACAAACAAAGAAGATCAACTTATAAGATGGCAAGAATACTTCCAAGAAATACTCGGACAGCCGAACCCGGAAGACAGTGATGCCGATGACGGCATACATCCCCCACATCCTCCACAAGACCATCAAATAAATCTCCCGGTCCGGAACGTGAATCCTAACCCACCTAGTGAAGAAGAAGTCAGAACTACATTAAAGAACCTTAAGAACAACAAGGCCGCTCGCCCAGATAACCTTCTGGCAGAAATACTTAAAGCAGACCTAAAGGTGGTAACAAAACTGCTCCACCCGCTAATAGTAGATGCATGGGCGTAGGAAAATGTGCCACATGAATAGAAGGAAGGAGCCATAGTCGTTCTCCCCAAAAAAGGTTATCTTACAGAATGTGGCAATTGGAGAGGGATTAGAATTTTAAACACTATCAACAAAATAATTTCTCACATTTGACTGGATCGACTATCTATCTCCATAAAGCCCAGTCTGTGTCAGGAACAAGCGGGTTTTCGCCCAAATAGATCCTGTGTCGATCTAATTAACACAATGCCAATCATCATTGAGCAATCCATGGAATGGAGGTCTACAATATATGCGGTTTTCGTCGACCTCCGTAGGGCCTTTGATAGCATCTATCATAATGCAGTCTGGAAAGCGCTGGAAGAAAGGGGGGTGCCGGAAAAGATAATAAACCTAGTAAAGGAACTATACCGGGACGCATCCTGTTACGTAAAACACCAAACTGCTAAGAGCAGCGACATTACCATCAGCTCGGGAGTCAGACAGGGCTGCGTACTATCGCCCTTACTATTTAACGTTCTGTTAGACTCAATAATGGACAAAGTAGTATCAAGAAGGGCATTAGATGGACGTTAAATTCGATCCTGGAAGATCTGGACTATGCAGACGATATCTGTCTCTTGGCACACACCCACGCCGACATGCAGAGCAAACTCGACCGTCTCTCCGCAGAAGCATTCAAAGCAGGTTTAAAAATTTGGCAGAACCAAATCGCTTAGAGCTGCCACGAAGAATGCCGCGCCTTCCGCATTTATGACGAACAAATAGAGGATGTAGATGAATTCACGTACCTGGGAAGCATAATTACTAATGAGGGCGGCACTACCACCGATGTCTCACACCGAATAAAAAGGGCCAAACAGGTATTTGGTATGCTAAGGCCGATCTGGACCTCCAGACTGTATTCCACACGAACAAAACTATGAATATTCAACTCAAATGTTAAATCCGTCTTGCTGTACGGGTGCCAAACATGGAAAATATCCATAACATTAGTAAATAAGCTTCAGGTATTCATAAACAAATGCCTACGAGGTATACTACGCATTTTTTGGCCAGATACAACACGCAATGCCGACTTATGGCACCTGACAAACAAACAAGAGATACAAAAAGAAATAAAACACCGCAAGTGGAAATGGTTGGGCCATGTATTAAGGTGAGACGAAGGAAACCTCACTAGGCAAGCCTTACAATGAACCCGCAGGGTTCTCGCAGAAAGGGACGTCCAGCTAACACGTGGAGGAGGACCATAGACGCAGAATTAAAGATCGCAGGAAAAACGTGGAACGAGTTGAAACGCTTCGCTCAGAATAGAGTCAGATGGAAGGTCTTTGTAGAGGCCCTATGCTCCGCGTACAACACATCTTGGCAGTTAACAAAATTCTCGTCCTGCCGAAGAAATTGAGTAAACTGCCCATCTCTTATTCTATAATGGTAAATAGATGTTCCACATTCCTATCAATGTTTTTCCTTTATTCTGGAACCAAGCAATTCTACTTAGTTTAACCTTTCCTTAGTCAAACCAAAATCTTCCACTAAATCATTCAACTCAGCTTGCGCAAATGATCTTGTTTTTTAATTTTCTGGAAAACATTGAAAATCGTTATCACTCGGTGGACTTTGAGTAAAATCGAGACAATACTGTAAAACGTCGTCAATATACTCAGGTAGGACAGGGACAGGAAATGTCGGCCCATGTCCTACCGGCCGATCACCTGAAGTAATGTTAAGATAGACAATTACTTTCTTATTTTAAGTTATATTTAGTAGAATCTATACTGCAAAAATAACAATCTTTTAAATGATTTTTTTGCTGTCTACGTACCATTGTACTGCAATTTTAAAAGCTCTCGTTCTTATACCATTTCCTAAGATCCTCGGTACAACATAACATACGTTGTGATGAACATACACTTACATACACTTACTACATACATACTTATCTATCTTACCGCTTTCTACACCAAGGTATGATAAGTAAATTTTTTTTCAAAGTCAGTAAGGTTCCTTTGATGTTTTTAAATTACAACATATATAACAAAACGCGTTAGGAGAAGTTTTTCAAACACGTTTAACCACTGTAAGCTGAGAATAAAAAGCACATACGTTAAATAATGCAATGTTATATTTACTGGAAGAAAACCTACTACCGACCTAATAACATTTGATTATTGCCAATTTTGTATGCATTTTTTTGAACCTTAAACGATAACCATGTAGTCTCACTGCAATTAAATTTGGATTCTGAATTTTTGAAAAATTCCCATAACTGTTTAAATCATCATACAGCACTAACTCTGACCATTCTTATTATTATATCAATATTAATTTCATTAGTATTATATTTGAGGCGTTGAGTAATATGAAGTCAAGTATGTATGTAAATAATGTCTAAATAACTAGTTCAATTAAATAAATCTAGCTAAATGTTAATTTAATATAATAACATTATAATTTGAGTAGGCAACTAATAACTCATATCATACATTAATAGACTTCACACAAAAAATAGAAAAAGATAAAGGTTCCGGTTCAACTTTTTTTCCTATAAAAATGGTATAAATGCCACAGCGATGATTCACAACACAAAGTAATAGTAAAAAGAAACTTATAAATCAGCAAAATTAATCAGCATATAAATCTTAATTTCAAATTAGCACACATAGTAATTTTATAATTGGAACAATTTCAATAACAATAACAATAAAAAAGAAATGATAATTGTAAATAATTTGACCTACAGTAATTGAACCATTTACATGAATTGTTATAATTTATGAGACATTTGATAATGTAGAACAGGGTAACAATATAAAACAATGTTGGTTAGAAGAGGTGAAAAAGTGTGGCATTCCATTCGAAAATTTATTGCGACCGATAGTAAATTTACGGCCGATATTAAATGGTGCACAATATAATGTGACTTGTAAACGGGAGGTAGAGTGCGCGATGTGATTGCGGCTGCGAAACATGCTGGTTAATTAAATTCAAATTGCGTACTCTTGCGCAGGTTCACGTTTATAATTTATAGGATATTTTATTGAAATTTAAAAATAATTAAAAAACTGAAACTTACACTAGTCTTGCATATTGATTATTATATTAACATTGGAATTTTAATAAATTGTCTTTAAATATTTTATTTGCATATAAATATTATTTGGCTGCACCCAAATTTACTAGCTATTTTGTTACAAACAAAGATGTTTTAAAATTGTATCGTATCGACATATATACTGAAAAATCTGTATTCCACGAATTATCACATTAACGAAAAATAACAATATGTAAAAAAGTCAAATTAGAATTAAAGCAATATTTGGTATTTACGTATTAACGCCACCACCGCTACATTTTTAAATGCCGCCAATCTACACCTAAAATGTTGATGATAAATCATAAAATAAAATATTTTTAAAAGTCAAAATACTTTATTTTTTAACCCCGAATAGATTAGGTTGCCCGCCGCGAAGCGGACAGATAAATCAAGACAACATACGCGCGGTAGCGCGAACTCTCGATCTAATATATAGCGGGGTGGTGTCGTTAATACGTAAGTACCCAATATTTTATAGTAATTTAAAAAGCTTTCTGAAAACCCACAATTTGTTCGGTCTATCGTCAATTCAGATTGAGCTTCTTTGATATCTGTTAACGATGTACAATATTATTTGGCTGACAATGTCGAGGTCAATCACTACAATAGCGTGGCGCTCATAGTAAATATACAAGTATAAAAAACGATATAATCTTTTGTCCTGGTTTCTGATAGAATAACATTTTTACAGCTCAATTCCAAGCCATTTAATGTCAACAACTACAAACCGCAATAAGTCTCTCTAAAAAGTCAGAACTCACCTTTATTATGAGTGACTTTAATGCTGAGATTGGTAGCGGTGCAAGAGAGGACATAGTTGGTAGATATATGGATAATGCAAATGTTGGTAGATATGGATTATTAGTCCAAGTGACGAAAGTAAAGAAAGTGTTCGAGACAACAAACACAATTTCTCAACAACGTTCATTTGCAATGTTGGGTATTGCAAATGCGCGTTGTGACCGATTATTCCAGTTTTGTCAAGAAATGGGGTTTGTTGTCTCGAGCACTTTCTTTACTTTCGTCACTTGGACTCCTAACGCCCATACGCCAGAGAGGATATTCAAAAACCAAATAAACTTTCTATTTCTTCTTCTCGCGGATGGGTCACTTCTTGCCCAATAGCTTTTCATATTCATGGATTGTTGTAGTTTCTGTTCCTCCGTCCATGCACGCCGTGATGGTTTCTTCTTATCTACCTCAAATCCTCTTGTATGAACAATATTCCTGATCACATTTCTATTCATCAGATCTGGCGATCCTATCTCCACTAGGTCCCTCACCACTTGTTTGAACCACTTTTGTCTTGTACGTTAGTTCTGTAGAAATTTGTGGATTCGGTAAGTAAGTTTCGTAGGATTCATCCTTTCCAAATGACCCAAAAATTGTATTCGTCTCATTCTCATGGTATAGGTAAGTTTAGATTTTTTTCTATATATTTCAGAATTAGGTTTGGGATAGTGTATGCCATTTTTAATTCTGGGCCCAAAGATCTTTCTCATAAGTTTCCTTCCCCTAATCTTTAATTGTTCCTTTAATGTTTTAATTGGTAAATTGAGCGTTTCTGAAGCATGTTACAGATTTATGTTCATTGCCATTTTCTGTAACCCACACGCCAAGTTGTTATTATTTTATTAACCAAGTTGTTATTATTTGTTAACGTTAATATAAATTTCATGTGGCGCATTTTTTATGTTAGTAATAACTTTAGTTTTTTCATAAGAGATATGAAGCCCTATTTTTGCTGCTTGTTCTTCCAAAATAGTGATCTGCTTCTGTGCATCAGAGTTGTCTTCAGCAATTAGTGCCATATCATCAGCAAATGCAAGGCAGTCTATTTGAATAACCAAAATCTTTGGCCGTAGTCGGTGAGATGATGTCCCTGCTTTTCTCCATTCCCTAACAACTTGTTCCATGGTACAATTGAAAAGTAATAAGGAAATTCCATCACCTTGACGAAGGCCTGTATTTATTTCAAACTCTTCACTTAATTCACCTATAAACTTTACTTCAGCCTTTGTCTCCGTAAGTGTGTCTTTGATAATATTTTTTTTTTTTTGTCAAGTCCAAATTATGTTAAAACATTAAAGAGTGATAAGCGATCTTTGCACATGACCGTCCCTTTCTAAATCCACCTTGATATTCACCGATTTGATTATCTACTTGAAGCTCTGCACAGTTTAGTAAAACTTTTGAAAGAATTTTGTATGTGATCTGAATTAAATAGAATGGGCCATCTTCCTGTTTCCCTACTGACTTGATTCCAAATATTTCCGAGACCTTGTATGCTGTATATCACAGGTATTAGGTCCTCTGTAGATATTAGGGTTCCTTTTTTCTCTTTTCTTGCTGAGGGAGTGTATTTGGTCACAGAGCCAACAACTTCACTTTGGATGTTGTATTTGTTAATGTTTCCTGGATTAGATATCTGGTCTTGTTGTCCGACTTCATTTCTTCCAATTTATTGAAGACTGTTTATCTATGGAGTCGTATGCCTTCTTGAAGTTGATGAATGGTATTGTGATGTTCCTGGCCTTTGTCATTGTTAATATTGTTCTCAAGCACAAGATCTGTTCACTGCATGATCTTCCCTTCCTGAACCCTCCTTGGTATTCTCCTATCTGTGGATCTATCTCAGGTTCTAGCCGATTTAACAGGGCTTTGCACAGAATTTTGTATTATGCACTTTGGTCTGTTATCGAATGGTTTGTCGGAGTTGGGACCGATCCTCTATGGTTTCTGGTGAAATTTTAATTTGCTCCAGGTCTGTGTTGATCTATTTCCCTTTCCCTCTACTTGTCGTGGTGAGTCTCCTGCTCGTGAGTCGTGGACATTCATGCGGTTTAAATGTCCATAGAAGGTTAGGTTAGATTAGGCGCCTTTTCCTATTATGTTAAGTTAATATGTCCCTTCATGCTGAGTACTAGCAGAGTATGTACATAGGACCACTCTAATGGGTGACGAGTTGTTTACTTTCAAGGTTGTCAGACCAGGAGTTAAAATTGACAAAATTGCAATTGATTTTAGAAAAAAAAATTAAAACTTTCTTACCTCAGTTTGACACACACACACACACACATATATATATATATATATATATATATATATATATATATATATATATATATATATATATATATATATATATATATATATATATATATATATATATATATATATATATATATATACATATCTTTGAAAACACAACAAAACACAACATTTTTACTACTACTGCTGTACGGTTTACTGTGCATGCGTCATTTAAGTTGCAAAAACTGCCACTCGAGTGTGACCAAAAAGCAAAGTCTACCAAGGTTTTTTAAAGAGGTGTTACTTTATTTCCTCCCACATATTATTAAATTTCTACTTTTTTTTCAATCCCACAAAGAAAGGAAACGAAAATTTGACATTAAATTAATTTGACATTTCGAAAGATAATCAAAATAAACTTTCTATTTATAAATAAACGTTACAGAAATTGCATTAAATCGGCAAAAACCGAAAATAATCCATATCTACCAACATTTGAATTATCAATATCTACCAACTATGTCCTCTCTTGCACCGCTGCTAATCTTTGCATTAAATTTACTTTCGTCACTTGGACTTCTAGCGCCCATATGCCAGAGAGGATAGTTAGAAATCAAATAAACTTTCTATTAAAAGAAACTGCCTTAAACCAGATCTAACAAAACTGTACAACCCAGAAACGCTAGCTGAGGTCAGAAACGAACTGAGTGTGGACTAGGAAAAGTAAACGTTGTGGAGAATTTTGAAGCAGAATTAGAATTTTGATAACTGAAGAAGAAGTTCAGCATGCAGACTCGTTATCCAAAAATAGAAAATCTGCAGTTTCAGATGGAATTTACTCGGAAGTCATTAAAAGTTTAAAGAATGGGGAGTCACTAAAGTTGATAGTGATGGGTTTTAATGGCTTACATTTAGTTGATCAGTAAGATTGTCTAATTGACAAGTTAAAAAATAAACATATTTTAAGTAGAAAATTTAATTTGACCAGCATGTTTTTCCCAGATAAAAATTAATCTTTGACTGGTAAATAAATATGATATGATATGTAGAAATACTATTTGATCAGTTATTTTGTTCAGGAATAAATTCATGCATCCCGCAAGCCCGCAGAATAAGTCTGCAAAAATTATCTATCAATACATTAACTTACCGTATATTACCGTACTTACTTACCGTAAAATTATATAATCTATCTCACCGCAACACAGGGCACTTGCGGGTAGGTACAGTTCTAAGAATGAAGTGATTTGCAAACTGAGTAGTACTTGTGCAGTTCAATATGCTGTGCCATAATTAAAATATAAACAAACGCAAATCCATTGAATCAGATTTAAAATTTCATAAATCAAAATGTTTCACAACTGTTAAAACAATATTCTACTGATCATACAGTATTTTAACTTGAAATATATAATTTTATCTTGCCTGTAAATATTTTACTAATCATTCAGTTTTATTGCTTAATTATTTGGTAAATGTACATTCAAGTTGTTACTGATCAAATCGTATTTTTACTGATCAATTAAATTATTGCGGTTTTTAATATGGTCTACCGATCGGGCGTCAGTCCTTCCGACTGGCTTGAATCAACATTTATAACGCTTCCAAAGAAAAGCACGACAAAAATATATAGCGATTATCGGCTTATCAGCTTGATGAGTGACTTTCTTAAGATTCTCGTGAATATAATCCAAAAGATCATATATGCAAAATGCCGAGCCCTTTATGTGCGAGTCTCAGTTCGGTTTTCATAACGGATTCGGCACAAGAGAGGTCCTGTATATTATCCAAGCATTGATTCAGTTGTACAGGGACAGGGACTCTGTTCCTGTTTATGCCTGTTTCATTGACTACGAAAAGGCTTTTGACAGGGTGCATCATGTAAAGCTTATGAAAATCCTTAAAGACTTATGCTTGGACGATAAAGACCTCAAAATAATTGCAAATCTTTACTGGAACCAATCTGCACAAATTAAGGTAGACCAGCAGATGTCGGGCGAAGTTCGAATCAAAAGGGGTGTCTGACAAGGTTGCATCCTTTCACCATTACTTTTCGACATTTACTCAAACAAAATATTCGAAGGTGCCCTTGAAAACTGCGCTGATGGAATTTCCATTAATGGCGTAAACATAAATAACCTTAGGTACGCTGACGACACCGTTATAATCGCCGACTCGTTGGAGGGTCTTCAGATTTTACTTAACTAGGTGGCAAGCAATAGTGCAGAATTTGGATAAAATTTAAACACCAAAAAACCCAAATGGATAGTCATTAATAAGAATCAGGTTGGAGGAGGTATTCTACAGGTACAGAACCAACAAATTGAACCCCTTTATTCATACAAATATTTCGGATGCCAGGTCAACGAAAACTGGAATAATATGCAGGAGGTCCGTGCTCGAATTGAACAAGCCAGAGCACCATTTGTAAAAATGAAGTCCGTGTTGTGTTGCTGAACTCTATCACTTTTTGTTCGCACTCGAGTACTACGTTGTTACATCTTCAGTATTCTCTTTTATGGAATTGAGGCGTGGACTCCAACACACGCCATGTATAAAAAGCAGAAAGCTTTTGAAATGTGGACGTATCGATGGATGTTGTGAATATCGTGGATGGAGAGAGTGCGCAATGTGGATGTGCTTACAAGAATGTCCAAAGATGTCGAAGTCATGCTCACACTTAAAAGACTAAAGCTGTAATACCTTTGACACATTCCCAGAAACGAAAAATACCGGCTTCTCAAATTAATAATAGAAGGAAGGATAGAAGGCAGAAGAGGACCCGGGAGTCAAAGAATATCGTGGCTAAAGAATTTGCGACAATAGTATGGTGAGACTAAGACAAGTCTCTTTAGAAAAGCGATCGACAAAGCACAGATAGCGCTAATGACTACCAACGTTCGAAGCGGACAGGGCACTTAAAGAAGAAGAAACAGATTTGTAAATTTGGATGGTTCCGACAAAGTATTGCATTCTTAGTGTCTCCCAAACTATTCAAATTACTCCCCAAAATAAACTCATGTTGCTCACGTTGAAGCAAAAAATTTAATTCGAAGTAAGTTCTTCAATCATTATTATTTAATCAAATTAATTTAATAGTTATTATTATAGAATAGTAATAAAAGTATAACAACTATCTTTATAAAGCAATAACCATCACTCACATTTTTTGTAGATTTACAATTAAAAAACCAACAGGTTTATTAAAGTTTCATTTTCGAATAGGGTAAACATCCCACACAAAATAATCTACTAGATTCGAATACGAGCCATTCAAATTAATAAATCTCTAAAATGTTAGTTACTATAAATATAACATATTTAAATAAATTAATAATAGTCGTTTTATTAAACGATATACAAACAAATATATGTAGTATATAATTAAAACGTTTTAATAAACTATAATTTATTTTGGAAAATAGATAAACAAATTGGAAATCCTTAAAAACCCGTTGATTAAATAATGTCAGACGTGTTTGATATAGTATTATAATGATTTGAATTTAATTTAAAGAGATTTATTTCTTTGTCGCAGGCTACTAATCTACATAAATTTCGTATAAAAATTATTCTTGCATCAGATTAACAATTAGCATACCAGACTGAGATTTGTATCTAGAATAATAACATTAAACTTATCGACAGTGAAATCTACATTTTTTAAAGTAATTTCAGCTTGATTTAAGAGACATTTATTAGGCAATATTATTGATACCATATTCATTTTCAGTAACTAAGTGTACTGAGAATGGATTAGGATATTTGAGCCTGAGTAATCACTTCGACTGAAATAAATCAATTTTATTATAAAAATCTTGTGGTGGTAGATAATGTAGTCTGGATTTTATGAAACTTATCCAAAGCTTTTGCTGCTTGTCTAAATGGATTAAAATTAGGAAAGTGGTTTATATCATATTTTATTTACACATTACACAACAAAACTAATAAGCAAAATTTGGATATTGTTATCGAAAAAGGAATAGTATAAATCGTGGATAATACTGTATAGATACCGGTTTCCCAGAAAAGTCTAGTTTTTTTTTAAATTTCTGTCCTATAAATGGCACCAGGACCTATTTCTAAACAAGCCTCTACTAACAGTAAAATCTGAATATCACAATTCATTCTTCTAATTCCAATGCAAATAAAATAACTTCGCACATTATGCAAGAAATATATGAAATAAACCATCTTCATGTACTAACGGTGAATATTATAAATTTCCTGTGGCGCTGAAATGAATAAGTTATTCTGGTCAACACAAAATTACACCGATTATTAAAATCTTCCAAATACTGATAGAATTAACACCTAATCGTTTGTTTGGCCACCTTGAACTTAACATTAAGTCAAACACCTCCATCCCTCGCTATCCGAAGATGGCCGTCCGAAATTGAAAAAATAAAAAAAATAAAATGGGATACGTTTGACCAAGATTTGACCATGATTGACCACCAAATAGTTTTGTTTGCTCACATTCCGTTTAAAGATATTATAAAAAAATGATCGCGGGCCTAGCCCCCCAAAATGGATTTTTTCTGTATTTGAGAATGGCATCTTAAAAAACATCGTTTGACCATGTTTGCCCACCATTTTTTACGATAATTTTTTTTTAGCAACCCCAAAATCAATTTTTTGATATTAAATTTTTTATTATTTTTATTGTTTTTTCTTTCCTTTGGTGTTGAAGAACTTCGGTTGACCATGTTTGCCCATCATTTTTTTTAATACAAAATATTTTTGCCCCAAAATCTATTCTTTTAGTGTTATGATCCATGAACAATATGAGCGATTGCCCAAAAGAAATGGATTGCCGAACTTTTCATACCTATTCCCCTGCGGTTTTCTATCAAACAGATAATAAGCGATTTTTGATAATTCGTAGGATGATATTTCACACAAGCAAAAATAGCTTTTGACGTCTTCGAAAATCGTTTTATTTGAATACGGGTTGAAAAATTTAAACATACAGGTTGAAAATTTTAATCAAAATGTGTCAACCTCAAAAATTGATTAAATGATATTTCACGTATACTAAAAGAGTTACACCCGTACACCCTTGATTTTTTTTTGTCTATATAAGGGATGTCTAGTTGAAAGATAGAGATGTTCTTGTGTTATGTTATATTTGGGTATTTATATTTTCTTTATTGTGGTTTAAAACTTTGTTTTTAAAGGTTTTTAAAACTAAATAATAGCAGATTAGATTAAGATTACGGCAAAGCAGCCAATAGGTACCAACATCTGGTCGTGGTGTCGTGAATGGTAATTTAGTGCCTTTTTCAAGCTGTTTAGGACAACGTGTTGGGACACTCTTTATGACCACTAATCGTTTTTCAATGAGTTTTTATAATATAATGTTTAAATTTAGGAATTTTAGTTATAAGTATTATTAATTGGGTACAGCATTTCCCATAAGGCGGAGGGGACTAGATTTTACATGTAATTTCCATACAAGGAGGCGGGTCTAGAAGGAACCATCTTCCCTACTTCCCTAAAATATATAATCAGTTCAGTTCAAGTGTTTATACCGGTTATATACCGTAAATATTTTTGAAATTGCCTGCCAAACCAAACGCTACAAACAAAGAAATAATTAACACATTCAGCGAAGTGAATATTTTTACAGACGAATTTGGAACCCTTAAAGATAGAAATGACCGAGTATGGGAAACAGCTATTGTGATTCTTGGAGGTAGACTAACTTCAAAGACTTTGAATTGTTACGCAAGATTGAACCGGAATCAAATACTGGACAGTCAAGAAAAATCTTGGAATATCTTGGAAGAGATACCCAAAATATCATGCAATGACTTATTCTACTCGACCACGTATGAAGACGAAAAAAGTGATCCTATTTTTTCCGTGATTCAGACAGAAAGAAGAGGTAAGCTACATTCAATAAACTTTATAATCGATATCGAAGACGATGATTGGAAAAAAATATCACATAGTAACGAAATCAAGAAATACAAGGAACATCAAGAAATACGTTCGTACGAATGTCTTCGGGAATCCTGGACTGATGTTGTAGCCAAGTATTGTTACAAGAAAGCGAAACTGCCATGTAAATACCAATTTAAAAGAACAAAAATATGCAGTTCAGAGGATAGCATATGGTTAAGGATAAATGGCCAGTATAACGAATGTAATTCAAAATTTGAGGACCATTGTCTAAGCAAACCTCATTCAGGAACTGGAATCAGCATAGCAATCACCACATCCGATACTAGAAGTATTCCACATTCAGAAAGTAGTAACTTAAAGGATCGGAAAATTACGATGTTGGAAGAGCATTGTTGAACAATAAAAGCATATTTATGGTGCAAAGAAGCTACAAAAATGCATGGATTCTGGCGACCCTACTCTTAACCACATTCCCAATCCTGGTGTTTTGAGAAAACTCCGCGAAGAAGCCATAAATCACGACCTTGCTGTAAGAAAAGGAAGAAATATGCTTCACCTTTAAAAATTGCTCTGTACAAAAACAATAGACTGTGAAACAAGTTTCAATTGATGGAACTGGTGGCGTCATAAAATCCATTAAAAAACCTAACGGAGAAACGAAAGAAGAAAAAAAAAGTGAAAAAGGAATCAACCCCAATTTTGAAAAAATTTCAGTCAAGCATGACACAATCACGATCGAATATTGTTTGAAAACATTTTTTAAATTAGCAGATTATGTGCCAAACGTTTCATGTGATTTTTCGCTGGCCTTACTCAACGTCATCACATTGAGTTCCAACGAATGTCGTTTGGACGTGTATATATCAGAATGTTTTGAGTGGTTGCATAATGAGAACCTCCAACATCGGCTTCAATGTTTCGTTCGACTGGATATCGCCCACCTCAACAAGATGATCTGCCAGAAGAAAGTTTTTAATGGAAAATTGATAGTCTTTTGTGTTAGATGCATTGAAGTCATGACAATTTGTAAAACATTGCAAGAATTCGAAAACCTTCTACTCGCTGTTCTTGTAGTTGCTCTAAGCGCGAATGCGATGGTCAGGATGACATCAGTCAACAAGGGTCAGTCAATATTTCTTTTCGATAGGATTAAAAAGTTCACCTGCAAGGAAGAAGACTCATCGATAGAAGATGGAGAGCAGTGTATCGACGAAGGGCCTTCTGAAGTTGAGAGGGATGTAGGTACGTCGTTTCGTAGAAAGCATTCGGATTTGCGCTGAAAAAGAGGCGAAACAATGTTCCAATTTTGATCGACCAAACGCTTATTATCTTTTGGAAATTATTGAACCTCTATCAATTTTTCACCACTTATGCAGTAAAAAAAGTAAGGATGGGCAAACGTAAAAACTATTTTGGCATACGTGAAATATGTTTTCATTAATATTCGAGGTTTGAACAATTTTTTGGTCCTTATCAATTCTCCATGAAATCTATATCTTTCAATTTTTCGCCTCTTATATAAACAAAACAACTTTTTTAAGTAAAACTACAAAAAACGATTTTGGGGTTCCTAAAAATATTTTGAATTGAAAAAAAATGATGGTCAAACATGGTCAAATGAAGTTCTTCAACACCAAACGAAAAAAACAATAATAGAATATATTATATTAAAAAAAAACGATTGTTGGGTTAAAAAAAAATAAATAAATAAAAGAAACAGTGGGCAAACATGGTCAAACAAAGTTTTTTGAGATGGCATTATCAAATATAGAAAAAATGCATTTTTGGGGCTAGGCCCCCAACCATTTTTTTATAATATATTTTGAACGGAATGTGGGCAAACAAAACGATTTGGTGGTCAATCATGGTCAAATCTTGTCAAACGTATCCCATTTTATTTTTTTTAATTTTGGGGGGGGGGTATCTTCATGCAGCTTATTAATTCTTTAAATTGATATGTACAGTAAATAATATTTGTCATTGTTTGATATATTTTAGGAAAGTAGATAATATATAAAACCTATCATTTTCTTTTTCAATTTATATAAATTAATTGACCAAATATAAAAAATAAATAAATTAACATTTGATCAAATTAAAAAAAAAATAATACAGAAAAAGAAAATTATAAATTGCGTCCATCCAATAACTCTTTGTTTTAACAAAAAAACTACCTTCCTTGGTAAACATAAAATGTATTATTAATGGAAAAGTATTCTCTCGTATAATTGATGAATGAAATTAAGGTTCAAAGCCAACAGGTTTCTTTTCCCACAAACATTCCTTTCAGTGTGGAATTAACTGGTGGCGAAAGGACAATGAAAGAATAAACTGTTAAAATTTGTTACTAGCTACTAGTTTCGGCAATTTAATATTTAATTAAAAGAACAGTTTGTCCTATCGTCACTAGTCAATTCCACATTCGAATAAAATCCCTTATTGGACATTAACCACATAATATTCCTTTTAATATTTGTTCAAGTTTATTTACTTCTTCGTTTAATAAAGACGAAACCTTATCTTATTACATTGATAATATTTTTAAACGATTCATTTATGCTCCCGTTTTGAAAATATTGATCATATTAATAAGACACCATTGAATAAAATATATATAAGTATTTTAACACACCTGTCTTTGCAGAAAAAATGCGTATAAAAAAATAGAAAAATGCAAGACAGTCATGAGAAAATATAGAATAACTACAGGTTTAATACGAAACAGGTTTTTTTACCCACTGGTTCTCCTTATTTGTTCTGATTTTGTACCCTTCGTATATGAGTAAAGGGAATTTTATAGGCTTTTGTTCTCCTTGTCAATAAAAATATATTGATTTACTAGAAAAGAAGATGTGACGCAGAATTGAATAAATCATTTAATTAATTCATTACTTCTCAACTTATTTCCTATCTACTACTAAAAAGTCGTTCCTTTGTGATAAATGGATATTATTTTACCGACAATGAAATGTTTTATTTTTGGAGAATTTATCAGAAGTTTGAGTATTATAATTTTATGCAATATATTATCTTATACTGGCCTAAATATATCGATTGGTTTACAATTAGGTATTCATGTCTTTTTAGTCTAGTCCAGTGGTCGGCAACCCGCCGCTCGCGCGCCGCATGCGGCTGTTTTACATAAGTTGTTTAGGTAGCTCTTCAACGCATCTATAACATATATTTTAAGCTTATTGAAACAAATCAAACTTGCATTTATTGATATAGAAATTAAAAAATAATAAATGTGATATGTTTAAATTACATGAGAAAAGTACGCTCCCATTTTATCAGAAACATTTTCACCTTTCATTGCATTATAGAGGGTTATTTAATAGGGACATAACAATTTTGTTTCATAATACGAACCTGCAAACCTTTTTTATGATCTGCAAAGTCAATACGTCAGTTATGGCTTACATTTTTTATCATGGTGAAGGTCTCGAACGAGCAACGTTTGGAAATCGTTAATACTGTAGCGGCAACGAGCCGTTCCATTTTTATTTCTCAGTTTACAAGGGCATTACAATATATACCCAAATATTTTCGGACGAATTTCCAAAAATATTGTATTAGGGTCAATGCTGTAATCCCCGGGGAAAATACGACAAGATGTTTTTCCCGAGGACCGGTAATCACCAAAGCGACAAATAGCCGAAAATAGAAAAATAATTACCCCAGATGAGGGACCAGTATACCTGGACATAACATAAATACTTGGACCCCCAAATAAACAAGGCAGTCAGGCGCAACCAGTCAGCAAGTCGACTACAGTTCAGTTCAAGAGTCAGATGCAGCAACCAGCGACCACAGGTCAGAGCCTCCAGCTCCCGCCAGTACGAGTCAAGTTTGAAGTAAAGTTCAACCAATTGACACCAGTCCAGCCAGTGAACTCGGTCACACCGGTCCAGCCAGTTGACCCAGTCAACCAGACCAGTCGAGTCCAGTTCAGAGAGTGTAGCTAAGCTCATTCCCTCAACCGTGTTTGTATCTCTTCTACATGTATATATATATATATATATATATATATATATATATACATATATATATATATATATATATATATATATATATATATATATATAAATTCCTCTGCACACCGTGAGTGATACATTATTCTACTGCATTACAACAAAACCACCACAAAACTTACTACCGAAACTTTGAGTCGGTAGTCGCAACTTTAAG
Organism: Phosphuga atrata; assembly: GCA_944588485.1. Classification (NCBI taxonomy): domain Eukaryota; kingdom Metazoa; phylum Arthropoda; class Insecta; order Coleoptera; family Silphidae; genus Phosphuga; species Phosphuga atrata. The sequence goes on from OX155898.1 coordinate 34,077,873, forward strand.
AGCGTTTACTCCAATTTCTGGTCGCAATAATCGTCTAACCTGACAAGCTGTGCTTGCGATGTTGAATAAATTTGAATCAACATATTCAGTATTGAATGTTCCTGCGCCAGTGAGATAAAGCACCGGTCGAAGTACTGAAAATATTGCAGCCGTAAGAGCTTCAGTTCAAATTGAACCAAACAAGTTGATTCCACGTCGTTCACAAGAATTGTGAATTTCTCAGTTCACATTATGGCGATTTTATGAATTACAAGATCAAATTAACACAATAACTGAAAGCTCTGGACCATTTAAAACGCCGAAACTTGTCCGGTTTTGTTCTGCAAAAGTTTAAATTAAAATTATCTCTAGCGATGAAACTCATGGCTGAATGGCTTTGTCAATAAGCAGAATATGCGTTATTGGATAGCAACAAACCCACATGTACATCATGTTACTACTTTGCATACACAAAAAGTGAGTGTGCGGTGTTGATTTCATGCCGGAGGTGTGATATTGCCGTATTTTTTCGTCGATGAAAATAATCGCCAAGTCAATGGAGTTCACTATCGTGCCATGTAGGTAGACTATTTTTGGCCGGAATTGGATGAACTTGACATCAGCAATATGTGGTTCCAACAAGACGCTGCCACAAGCTACGCAGCTGGTCAAACAATTGATTTATTGAAAGGAAAAGTTTGTAATGGTTTAATCTCGAGAAATAGTCCAGTAGAGTAGCTACCTTGCTCATGCGATATGACGCCATTGGACTTTTTCTTGACAATTTACCTTAGGTCAAAGTTTTATGGCACCAATACAACAACAATAGAGGAGCTCAGAAAGAATACCGGACGCTAAATTACTAACATTCCGTCAATATTGTAAAAGAGTGATTGAAAATTGGATCTAAAGAATCTATCGCTCCCGTCTTGCTCGTGGTGGTAATATGAACGATGTTATATGAACATACATAATTGTAACTTATGTAGGGTACACCTGGAATACATTTCAGCCCGATATCCGACATTATTCTGTATTTTATTTAAATACAAAGTTGTTATATCCTTATTGAAAAATCCGGTACATCAAAAGGTATGCTGTATACGGAAACATTTCCTATCAAGATGTAAAAAGTAATTATGGACTTGCTTCCAAAATCAATTGGTAATCAATCAAGTGGTTGCAAAAGCATAAAATCAATGCGAAAATATTCCTCAATATGCTAATCGATGTATCGAACATATTGACACATTTTCGTTGTGAAAAGACTTTGAAGAATATTTGTTAAAGTATCGTTTAAACTCAGAGTATTCGAAGGCCTTCGTCGTGATCCCGAATGGTTACAAAACTTCTATTTTGCTACTGAAATCAGACAGCGCATCTTAAACATCTCGATAAGAAATTGCGAGAAGGAATATCGCCTCATTTCGAATTCAATTTTAGAAATTTTCTTGAAAGATGAAATTATATTTGGAACAGTTTGAAAGTTAAATTAATTTAAGCCGATGTCATTTGAAATCTTATCAATTTGCTGGTCGATATATTATTGTGAGCAGGGTTTAACAAAATGAATATCCTGAATATAAAATGGGGGCCCAACAGTTCAAAGAAGCTAGGCTTGAAAGTTATTTAAATCGAAATACCTTAAATTACGAACTTGATATAAAACAAATCTCTGCATCAATTCACAATTAAAATTCTCACTCATTGTGAATTATTTGCATTGTTTATTATTTCAAGAATAGGTTGAAAATATGTTCTATCGGTTTACTAATGTACTTAAATAGACATTTCAAGACTCCACTACTTATTCCATCTACTCCCCCAGTTCTATCTTTTAAATCATGGATTGTCTTTTTAACATCAGAGAATGAGACTGGACTTACCTAACCTAACCTAACTTTTATTTTATTCGTGGTTATATTAACATTGTTTTGGTTTTACCTATGTTATTAAAGAAGGTAGCAAAAGTATTTGCAATTTTTATATTTCAGTAATTTTATCATTAGCACAAAGTATATGACCAATCTCGCTATTACTGATAAATTGCCTAAACTTATTAATATTATTGTAATTATTCCTAACCCTATTGCTTTCAAATTGCCCTTTAGCTAACTTTAGTAGTTTATTTAAAATGTAGCAGTACTTTTTATACTAATTCTATAGATGATAATTTGATTTATTTAGCTGCCATATGCGATATAGTTGCTCCTTGGTATTACAAGACCTAATTAGACCCTTGGTTCCATTTCCTTGCATCCATTTCTTGCTAGCATTATTATATTTTTTCTTACAAGTTTTTTTTAAATAGGCTTTATTCAACAAGCATTGGATATTATCTCCAATATTGCTTGCCAGTTGGTTTTGGAGCTATACATTATTAGGTTATGGTAGTTTTTATGGTTTTATGGTTTTTAGGTTATGGTAATTAATTAGGTTATTGTTTATTTTGCTCCAGTTTATCGTCAAAAATAGTGGAAGGTGATCCGTGGAAACATTAGTATAAGTAAAAGATTTACTATTTAGTTCGGATTTGACAAACATATTACCAATACCACCCGAGTCACTAGGTCTTGTAATACCATTAAAATATGGCAAGAAGCCTAACTCTAGCAAAGAGTTCAAGAATTCTTCAGAGAGATTATTATATTGTAAAATATCTATATTAAAATCACCCACGATTATATGATTGTTACAGTTTTTATTATTACTAAGGAAGCGAACTAGATTAGCTGTAAAGTTTTCTTTGGGGATATCGTGACACCTATATACTTTAGTTATTTTAAGCGTACTATCATTTTTAAGTATGGTAGACATAAACATGCTATCATCCACCATATAAACTGTTACAGAATGAATTAGAGTTTCTTTAACATAAATAATTACTCCATCAGCTCTATTTACATTACTCTCGTTAAAATATATACTATAATTACTTAGCCTTAGAAGTTCAATGCAGTGAATAGTCCATGTTTCAGAGCACACAATAACTTCCGGCTTTGTTTTCATTCTTTCAATAAATGATTCAAGGTGTGCAAAATTCTTATTGAGTCCACGGACATTAAGGTGTAGGATTAGCAGGTCATCTTTGCAGATGATATTTTAAAAAAATGTAATGTCACTGAACTTTTCTTCTATTTTACAAATATGTAGATCAGTATCAATCCTTTATTGGCAATATAGGAAGAGTTGCTGCCGAAAGATAATCACATTTACAGGCATATTTACAATTAAATATAAATGATATAAAATATAGAAATAAATAGCTGAGAAACCAGCTGAAAAGGAGCACAAAGCTATATAAACTATTTTAGAATGCAAGTGAATGTCAAATTTGGCCATAATCAGTTTTCGCTTTTGAGCTATTTACAACTTTTTTATAAACAGTACATTTATGTTTATCTCCACAGCGGTGATCGGTAGCAATATTTAACTTTACCCGTTCTTTTAATTCCGTGCAGTTAATACATTTCAAACCATTAGAACTATAGGTATTCAGTTCATGATTACCAGAACAATTAGGACAGATTACCTCACCCTTACAGTTACTGCTTATGTGACCGAATCTTGAACACTTAAAGCAACGTGTGATCGAGAAATAGTCATCACATAAACAGGACTGCCACCCAGTAAATAGCTTACTGCTGTCTGGTAGACCCTTGTGTCTGAGTGCATTGGATACTTCAAGAACTAGATTATAACAATTTTTATGTTTGATTTTTTTTTCAATTTTAATATTAGTTGTTTCAAGATTATTCAAGGTACAAATACTATTAATTAATTCATCATCTCCATCATACGCGTCAATTACATTAGCATCAACCGATTTAACTGTGAGACGTGGGTTCCACTTTTTCGATTGCTCAACTAGTTTGCTCAACTAGTTATTTCCTAGCAACAATTTTAATTTATCCATTAAGACATCACGCGAATTATTACCAGCATATTTCACTATCAAATCATTTGTCAGAACTTTCATGGAATCAATGCGTAGATTTAGAGCAACAGGATTAACATTTTTTTGTTTACATTTTAATACCTTATCTCCACTCACTTTCACTTTACTTTTTTGTTTAATGAAGATATCTGCTGACTGTTTCTTATCGATGATTTCTACCGCTTGGCTCTATGAATATTACTTAGAAATACCTGGGGATCCACTATTATTTTCGAGTGTAGCAATTTTATCTTTTTGAAGTTGGTTTACAGTTTCCATTTCCTTTACAAGTTTTTGTAACACAATAACATGTTCCTTTGGTAGAAGATTTTCAATTATCGATTCATCAGATTTGGGCTCATTAGGTACACATTGTTTGCAATTCCATTCTTTATACATATGAAAGAAGGTTGACAATTTTTCGTAACATTTATCATGCACTGCATTATGGCATAACTTACATTTCACTTTAGGGATGTTTTTTTCCAATGTAGGTTTTGCATATTCTACATTTACTACCATTTTTTTGCGGATCGAGATACAGATCCTCTTTTTCATCGGCCATCTTACGCAATCACATTAATTTGTATCTTTTTTTTTTAAATCACTTACAACATAATTACTATTTGAAACTCAATTCCAAAAGGAATAGACCAGTAATAATTAGTGAAATATGTATTGAGCGAGCGAGCGCGTGTCTGCTTGGTCGACGGTTCGCACTCGAATATATATATATATATATATATATATATATATATATAATAAAATATATATATATATATATATATATATATATATATATATATATATATATATATATATATATATATATATGTTGTATTTGAGGTTTTCGCGGATAGATACCTGTGTTGTATTGTTTTCTCGGGGATTCCGCGTTGATGCTGAGGGTTGGCTCTGAAAAGAACCGGATTCTCGACGTTTCGGCGAACTAACATTCGCCATTCTCAAGAGATATATGCGTCCGTACGGGTCAACCGTTCGACGCATACATATATATATATATACATATATATATATATATATATATATATATATATATATATATATATATATATATATATATATATATAATAAAATCGTGGCACCTCTGCCTGAAAAATATAAGAATATAAGCTGAACATAAACTGACGATGATTTATCTTCAACTACATTTAAGAAAATGCTAAGTAAGCTTTCACCGCAGCGACGTTCACCACTAAGCAGTTTCACCAGTATCAATTTAATAATAAAATAGTAATCTTTATTGTCACCAAAAAGGAACAAATGACTATGGACTATAAAGTGTTTCTGCCATGTATCAATTTATTTTCCTATATTTTTGTTCATGTATTTTTTCAATTGGATGGCTTCAAATGTCGAACGTGTTTGGAAAAAAAAACAGACCCATCAGACCCATAAAAAAGATAAATAAGATAAATCTATAACTTCCAAATGTAAATCTCTCGATCTGCAAAGGGCCGTAACATTTGGTGATAGAGATATTCAATAGGCTACCAAAAAATAAAGAAGAATTTGAATACCAGTGCTTCAGAAAACAATTAAAATAACATTTAATAGAACAAGCACTGTACTCATTCAAGGAGCAAGATGCTGAAACTTGCTTTTGAAATTTGCCAGAATTGTTGCCATTTTTATTTTATGGGTGAATGAAATTTAAATTTCGATTGATATTAAACAAGAGCTCATTGGTTGAATTGTTTAGGTTAGGTTAGGTTTAAGTGGCAGCTAATGCTCACATAGGCCTCAGATGGGCCCGCTGTGTTACCACGGTACTTGCAGTACAACCCTCCTCAGGGGATTTTGTCAAACCATTTCGAGCCGTGGATGAACCTCAAGAGAGTCTGCGCATCTAGTGATGCGAGGTCAGAGAGATCATCCAAGAAAGGTCGGCCTAAGAAGAGCAATCGTGTTGCGGTCAGAGAGGGGCATTGGCATAGGTAATGCTGAACACTCTCCTCTTCCTCCTCGTCCAGGCAGCCTCTGCAGTAGTCCCGCTTCGCTATGCCCAGTTTCTCAACGTGCTTGCCAATGGGACAGTGTCCCGTGATGACTCCCACTACCAGTCTGATATCGTTTCTTTTTAGAGAGACGATGTTGGTGCTTCTTTTCCTGTTTCGGTGAGGCCATATTTGCCTGGTTACCTTGCAGGTGTCTTCGTCTTCATCCCTCCACCTTCGCTCCGCTAGGTTCGAGGTTATTTCGGCTATGGTCTCCTTGCACGAGGCAAATGGAATACCAATATCCTGTAATATTTCGGTTGAGTGCAGGCTTGTGCCGTACTTTGCAAGCTCATCCGCTTTTGCGTTACCTGGGTTCCCGCTGTGGCTTGGTACCCACGTGAGTCTCACGTTTGTGTGTGCTGCGAGCTCATTCAGCTTTCTCCGACAGCCAGAGACCACTGCTGAGTTGGTGCACACGCTAGTAACTGCCCGGAGAGCAGCTTGGCTATCGGTGTAAATGTGGATCTGTTCACCAGGGTCCCCATTTACCATCAGCCACTCTGCTGCCCCTTTTATGGCGGTTACCTCTGCCTGTAGAACGCTGCAGTAGTCTGGCAGGCGTAAGCTAATTCTGAGGTTGAGGTCGTTGGAGAAAACTCCGCTGCCCACTTTGTCCTCCCTCCGTGAGCCGTCTGTAAAGACCTGCGTGTGTCCTGCTGGTACCTCTTTCTTTTCCATCCACTCCTCTTTAGAGGGTATGTATTATGAGAAGTTGTTACCAAAAGCAGGTGTTAATAGACATCGGTCTATGTTTTTGGGCACCCCTTTAAATTCATTGATTATTCCGGCGTGTCCACGATAGTCCGATGTCAACATTCGCACTGACTTTAGTCTAAGTGCTGTGGTAATGGCAACTTGCTTGCCCATTAAATCGACCGGGGCTATGTCCAGGATAGTCTCCAAGGCTTTCGTAGGCGTCGTTCTCATAGCTACCGTTATCATGAGCGCCGCCATTCTCTGCACTTTTGTAAGCGCCATTTGATGGACTCTTTTATTAAGTGCCGGCCACCATATGAAAACGCCGTAGTAGAGTATTGGTGTAACTACGGCTCTGTATAGCCAGAAGGTAATCTTGGGGTTGAGGCCCCAAGATTTCCCCACCGCTCTTTTGCAAGAGTACAGCGCCACCGTTGCTTTCCGTACTCTTTCGTTTATGTTGAGCTTCCAAGATAACTTTCGGTCTAGTATGAGACCTAAGTACTTGGCGCTCTCCTTGATCGCCAGTTCAGTGCCCTTTAGCATTGGGGGCCTGAATTCTGGGATGTTGTGTTTCCTTGTGAAAACGACTAGCTCGGTTTTCGCCGGGTTGACATCTACGCCACACCTTTTGCACCATTGCGCTAGTTTCGATAGGGCCCCTTCAACAAGTTGCGACATTGTATTGAGGTGTTTCCCTGAGGCCGCTATTGCTACGTCATCCGCATAGGCGACGACCCTGCAGCCGGATTTCCTAAGTTGGAGGAGCAGCTCATTTAGCGTGATGTTCCAAAGCAATGGTGAGAGGACGCCTCCTTGTGGGGTTCCCCTACTCACCTTCCTTCTTATGTGGGATTCTCCCATTGTGGCCCTAATGTTCCTTTCACGGAGCATTTTTCCGATCAGGTCAGGACATAGAGCATTGTCCATAGCTAGTCCAGTTAAGGATGATTCTATGGCTTCAGGCTTCACGTTGTTAAATGCCCCTTCTATATCGAGGAAGACAACCATCGTGAACTCCTTATGCCTCATCGAGCTCTCTATCTGGTTTACCAAGGCGTGGAGTGCTGTTTCCACGGATTTCCCCTTTGTGTATGTGTGCTGAGACATTGACAGCATTTCAGGGTGTAATGCCTCCTTCATGTGCAAGTCAATCAGTCTTTCAAGTGTCTTTAGCAGGAACGATGATAAGCTGATTGGTCTCAGGTCTTTTGGGGAGGTGTGTGAGGCCTTTCCTCCTTTTGGGATGAAGACCGCTTCGACCTCTCTCCATATTTTTGGGATGTATGAGAGGTTTATACATGCCTTAAACATAGTCTACAACCAAGGTGTAACTATATCTATGGCCTCTTGCAGCTCAACTGGACTGATCCCGTCAGGTCCAGGTGACTTAAAGGGTTTGAAGCTTTTGATGCTCCAGGTTAGCTTATCTCCACCTACAATTCTGTCAGCCAGATACCGAGGTGGAGCAGTTATGGTGGAGTCCACTACACTTATTCCATTGTTTGGAAAGTGTGTATCCATGAGTAGCTCCAGCGTTTCTGTACATGAGGTTGTCCAGTTTCCATCTTGCTTCTGTATGAAGCTTTGGACTGCCGGATCCTTAGATAAAATTTTACGCAGTCGGCTGGCTTCTGAGGTTTCCTCTATTTGCTCGCAGAGCCGAGCAAAGGATGACCTTTTGGCCTTCCTAACCTCCGTTTTCAAATTCCGTAGGCTGTTCTTATAGGCATTCCACTCATTGGTGCTTTTTGCCTCGTTGAACAGCCTCCTGCTTTCCTTTCTTAGGGAGCTTATTAACGGCGTCCACCACCGTGGTTTGCTCTTACCTATCCTGCTCACGACTTTGCATGATGTGCGCATGGCCTTGTTACAGGCACCTGTGAACTGTTTCACAGTTCTGTCTAGCTTATCCCCTGTTTTTGGTGTTGGGGGCGGCTCTTCCGATAGAAGACCCGATAGGGTAGTTTTGTACTTACCCCAGTCAGTCTTCCGTTTGTCTACAAACTTAGGCCTAGTTTGCATCTGTATGCCTACCTTAAATTCAATAAACCTATGATCAGAAAAGGAGTGTTCTTTTGACACTTTCCAATTGCTTACAAGGTTAGGCGTTTTAGTGGAAACGAGTGTAATATCAAGTACCTCCTCTCTCACGGCTGTGGTGAAGGTGGGAGTGTTACCTATATTACATACTTCTAGGTCGGAGGTTAGTATAAATTCTAGTAAAGACTCACCTCTGTTGTTCGTGTCTGAGCTGCCCCATATGGTGTGGTGGGCATTGGGATCGGCTCCAATAATCACATCCGCCCCTACTCGGTTGGCTTCTGTGATTATACCATGGAAACCCTCTGGGGGACTTTCCTTCTCATGGGCAAAGTATCCTGAGATCATCCATAACCTACGATTAGAAAGTCCCATTGATACAGTGACAAGTGTCGCAATCGCTGTGGTTAGGCATCATAAAAGCGTTGATGCTTTTATCCGCCAGGACGCACGAGCGTGGCTTACCTGCGTTTTTTACGTACAGTAACCTGTACTTGTCAGAGCCCAGTCCACAGATCTTGGTACCCACGGCCCAGGGTTCTTGGATTAGGGCGATGTCGACTCCTCCCTTTGACAGTTGGAGGAGCAGAGCAGCCGAGGCTGCTTTGGAGTGGTGGAGGTTACATTGTATTACCCCCACCATCGCTAAGAGAGTTTTCTGGCACCGCGACGATCGTTACGTCGTTGTCGTCTTCGGTGTCAGAGATTAGCGCCAGATTCTCCTCTGCTTCGCTAATCTCATCTAGATGGAGAGGTCCGAACATATTCGTGACCCCCATATCTGACATCTCACTGTCTGAATGTGACCGAGGCTCCCCTTCCCTCGAGGGGATTGGGGTTCTCTGGTCACTCTTGTAAACATTCAGGGTAGTGGAGCCGAGGCCGTAGCTGATCACTCCCTTACTTTCTGCCAGTGGCGCTAGAGATGCTTCGTTTAAGATGACAATTACTTGCCTTCTTATACCCGCTGCCTCGCTAACTTTGATAACGCTCCAATCCTCAGTTGGAAGCGTGGGGTTGCTGGTCTGAATTATCTTCAGAATTGTCCTCGGGTCAGAGGGTTCCGTCGGGATCCAGGCTCTCGATCTCGGTCTGCTCGGGATCTTGTCCCTTGAGACAGCCTCGATTCGGGCGCCTGGCCAGACTTCCCCCACTTCCCCGATGGCTTGCTTGTACAGGTCCGCTGATCGTTGATCTGCACAAGCCACCAGCTTGATATGTCCTTGATGCCAACCTGCGTCTCTGCAGCAAGGAGCAAGGAGCTTGAATTGTTTACTCGGTTCAATAAAGTAAGTATTTAGCCCGATAATTTTGTAATTGAACGACATGAAAGTCAAATAACTACAAAATATATAGTTGCATAGTTTCGGTTTTATAAGGTGTGCTAATTTTATGTTTTGTTTTACATGGTTGAAAATTGCAATAGTTCCGGGGAATTTCGGGCAGAAAAACAATTTGGGGGCCAACTTCACGCAGCCCCTCCTCTTTCTCATGAAAAGGAGTTCTGATGTAATATTTCAGTTCTTTATATAGAGTTCTAAAGTTCTCAATCGACAATGCATATAGTTCCACTTTTTTATTTGCAAAATTTTTTAATTTTTGAAAAATTAAAAAAAAATCTAATAACGGTTTCCGATTGTACCAAGGCAGATTTACAAAAAATGCTTATTAGACATTTTTGGAAAATCAATATCTTAAATTTATTTATAAAAAACTCTCGACGAAGATAAAAAAATACAAGAGTTCTGATAAGAGTCCTGAGTAGCCCCGGGAGAGTTTTAAAGAAATTACCAACACAATTTCTTTGTCAAACCAATATTAAAGAAGTTATATGCAAAAACGAGGCGGTAAATTTTTGAAAATTACAGAATTCCAAAAGAAATTTTTTTTCCGTGAGGTCTTTTAACAGTTCTGGATAGCCCCTCGAGGGTTCTGAACAAATCTCTTTATAATTACCACGTCCGACCAATATTAGAGAAGTTATAAACAAAACATGCGGCGCTAAGTTTTTTGAACATGAAAAGTTTCATGAGTTTTAAATAACCAATACAATTTCTTTGTCAAACCAATATTTAAGCAAAAACGAGGCGCTAAATTTTTAAAAATTACAGAATTGTAAAGAAAATATTTTTTCCAAGAGTTCTGTTAAGAGTTCTGGGTAGCCCCTCGAGAGTTCTGAAGAAATATATTTTATAATTTCCATGTCCGACCAATATTAAAGAAGTTATTAGCAAAAACGAGGCGAGGTTAATATTGGTTCGACATAGAAATTGTATAGGTTATTTGTTCCGAACCCTCCGGGGGCTACTCAGAACCCATATCAAAACTCATGAAAAACAATTTTTTTTTGGAATTTTTTTTTAAAAAAAATAAACGTGGGCATTGAAACGCAGAGGTGAAATTGCTCAGCGCTGAACATTTCTGCGGTGAAAGTTCCTAAGTGAAGATTACGCGGTGAAGCGACTGCGGTGTATCGGGTACCGTTCTAGACACTTTGATGTGGACTTTGATGGTCCTAGAGGAAATGGTAGGATAAAATGTAATAAAGAAAAATAATTCAATTCATATCAAGATGTTCCGAGTTTGGTTTGTAAAATGTATATTCCCAGACAATTTACAAACAGACTATTTTAATCGGTACTACTGTAGACAGGAAGATATTTAACTACGTCAGCGTTTCGCAAATTATGGGTCGCGATACAAAATTAGGTTGCGTAAAATTTTTATTGGGTCGCAAATCTGAACTATTTTAACAGAATACAAAGAATAATGAAAACAAGAAATATGTGAAAAAAATTGCTGCCGGTAAATTTTTCTTCGATTTTTAAAATATATCAAAGTTTCCATTCAAACTTATGATGTCCTCCCAGTTCTAGAAAATTATTTGTTTTGCGTATTTATGAGTTTGAGAAACGCTGAACATATTATTTCATTGTCCGAAATGAGAGCAGCAAAGAGAAACAGCCATTCATACACTATGTAGCGTTGATAATTTCATAATATGAGGGATAATAAAAGGTTAATTTCCTGAACTCTGAAAAGATGTGTGAAAGTTCTGTCAAAATAATTATAAACATAATGCTAAACAAGTAGGAACTGCTACAAGTAATAAAATAAAAGAAAGGACTCCATAAATCCTGACTTGACACATACGGGCAATTTCCAAAGAAGTAGTTTATGGGTAGGCTTGAGAGGATATCTTAAGGATAATCTCTTAGTCTTGTTTGTTCCTTCAGTTTTGTTTTGTCTGTCTAGGCTTATGAATTTCCTTTGTCTATCTATAATTGTATTTATAAAACCGGATATATTGATTTCCTAGTTTTGTCTATAAAGACACTCATTCACTATTCTGTATTGTTACTGGTATTGTAAACTAAACTACTTATTACATATATATTCGGTTTTCATTTTGTCATCAATTATCTTTTTAAAACAATAGTCTTGTAAATCTAGTTTATCTGCCGAATCATATTTGTTTGTCTATTCTGTGTAGTCGTCTAAAATTTTTTATATTGTCTGTGTATTATTGCTTATTACACCTGTTATGTCAGTTATGTGTTATAATATCTTAAAAATTTATTCATTCGTAAATCATACAAAATTCATTTTTTATATTTTTTTCGTTTACTCGACTTCCTGTCTGTTTCTTGTCTGCTCGAGATTTCTTGTCCGCTCAGGATTTCTTATTCTTCTCTCCGTTGTTGTCTGTTCAGGATTTTAAACTATCTTCTCGATAAGCTAGATACTTGAAGCTTACACATAGCTCACTACTGGATTAGTGGATGAGGTGTGTCTTAAGTCCCGTTTTAAGCAAAATGTGTCGATTATTGTCCGATGAATGTCTACGTCTTTAAATTTGTCTAGTGGCTGTTTGTGTGTCTCTGAGATATTTGGAAATTTAGTCAGTCTATAAATATATTCAACCTGTTCGTAGCTCTATAATATTAAGTCTTATTAAGAGTCTGAACAAATCTCATGTTCATAGAACTACTTCCTGGCTATTATCACACAGGATATTAAATTATACAGCACATATTTGCATGTTATTACTAGTCCCAGTCCATTTTCGCAGTCGCAGTGATATTAGCCAGGAAGTAGTTGTTTCAACATGAGAATTATCATTTAAATTAATTACCGAAACTAAATTCATGTCTTTCGTCACAAACATCAAATCTAAACCTAACCTCACCAGTCATGCACGAGATATTCAAGCTAATGTGAGTGTATTAAAACTCAAAATAGCAAAGCTGCGCTGATGTGAGATAGACCTCGAAACGCGCCTGCAGATGGCTATTCACTAATTATATAAATACAAAGAAATGATCTTAAAAACAATGCTATTTCTCTACTTCTGTTAGTGCCATGAAAATTGATTGGCACTAGTAATAACATGGAAATCTCTATTGTATAAATCAATATCCTGTGTGATATTAGCTAGGCAGTAGTTGTTTCATCTTGAGATTTGTTCATAGTCTTAATAATACTTGATATTATAGAGCTACGAACAGGTTGAATATATTTATGTATTCAGGTCACATTTCGCACCAATATTCAATTATAATTTATATGATAATTGAATATTGGGGTGAAACCAAACTAATTATAGATACAATCATTCCAACTTATTTATCTAGTTCTTGTTTTTGTTATTTATCTAGTTCTTGTTTTAGTACCATGAAAGTGGACTGATTGCCAGTAAATAATAGACAAATAACTAACTGTCTGTGCCTTAACATGAGATTTGTTTTGGTAGTCTTAAAAACAGTAATATTATAGAACTACGTATAAAGGTTGACTACGTAAAGGTTGAATATATTTATATATTCCAGCTATGTTCCGCTTTAATAAGTTGGAATTATCATTTAAATAAATTTTATCATTTAAATAAATTAGATTAATCAGTCAGCTTTAAAGAACCCTTTTGGATAAATTGAAAGACGTAGGCTCCACGATCACACATCATAATTCCTGGACAATGGAGTGAACAATAGCATTTCTTCTGCTGCAGTTTCTTATGGAATGCTGCGAGGGTGAGTATTTCGATTGTACTATCTTAAGCTCAGGAAAAAGATAGCTGTCTATCGTCTTGTTGTAATAACGGCTCTTCTTTACGACTAAAACATGGAAACCTTATTGGAAACGTATTCGTTCTCTGGACAGATCACATGAAGTTCACCTCGGAATTAGAGATACCCAGCTGTAAGTCTGTAAATACTTGTATATTGACACCCTAAAAGTTGTCTCAAAACCTACATATACCCTACAAACCCTACCATATGTAGGTTTTGAGACAACTTTTAGGGTGTCAATATACAAGTATTTACAGACTTACAGCTGGGTATCTCGAATTCCGAGATTCTTACCTAATTTAAGCTTAAATGACTGGACTAAAGTGTCTGCACGACACGCTGCACGTCATGTACAGCAAAAAAGTAATTCAAAAGTTTATGAACATGTTTCATGTCTCATATACTATTGTCGTAAACTAATATATATTTTATTTTTATAGAAAGTATAATGAATTGACATAAATGTTAAATATTGAATATGTGATTGTACATGGAAAACATTAACCTCTACTTCAAATATACATTTTTCTGCGGAAAACCCATAAAATCAATTTGCACTTTTATAATTAGAATACAGGATAAATAAAGGTTATAAAATTATCCATTAATTTACTTCTAATGGTTTCTTTATGCCACAGTTAATCATAAATTTTTTTTTTATTCTTTGTTCCCAAATAGGAAATTTATAGTCGTCCGTTGCACAACTGTCTCCAGACAACATTCTTAAGGTTGCATAAATATTTCTATTGAATTAATACTCATTCTTTTTATCAAGTGTTGATTAGCATTAGGGGTCAGTTCGTCCAGGATCTAATTATAATACAGGCGTACATAATATGTTGACAAATAGCTGATTCCTATTTGCACAATCAATTAGACGAATAGAATAACCTTACATGCGCGTGCCCAGCATACTGTAGCCACACTTTTGTATATTTATTTTTTAATTCTTGCGGAGTTGCCACGATAGGCGGTTTTATTAATTGTAGTATTTTATCGCCTAGTTATCTTGTTGGTTTTATTAAGTTATTATATCACCGTCGGATTTTAACACGACTAATTGACGTGTTTGCTGTGTTTAACTGCGTAAACATTCATGATATACTACAGCGACAAGGCATTACAAGTATATTTAGATACACTTTTTATTTTCTGCTGACTTTAAATCAAATAGAATTTATTTTAATATACAGTGTGGAAATTGGAATAAAATTCATAACTTCGATCTAGGCTATTCTTGCAAAAAATCCCGAAAACGTTACGATTTTTTTTTCTTGCCCACATTTCTAAGTACATGCTCTTTGTTTATCTGTTCCCGGAAGTGTCCAGCAGAGATCCCACTGTTAAAGCATATTAATTCTTCAAGAAAATCTGGTGACTCCTGCCAGGCAACTGGTCCGTGACAACACGATTAGTCATACTACCGTCCTGAAAATTCTTAGATCAGCCAAGTTGCATCCTTACAAGATGCAGCCACTCCTAGAATTAATGGAGGATGACCCAGATCGCCGAATCGAATTTTGCGAACAAATTATGAACCTGATTGACAATAACCAGATTTCGTTAGCATCAATTTTTTTTCCGACAAAAGTACTTTAATCTTACATGGTGACGTTAATCGTCAAAATTGTCTTTAATGGGCTGACCATAACCCTCATGGTATGAGAGAAACTCATACTCAGCTCCTGCAAAAAGTCAATATATGCAATGGAATGATAGGTGTAGGACCAGTATTCTTCGATGGTAATCTTGATGAAGCAACATATCTCATGTTTCTTCACGACGTGCACATACCAGCGTTAGCCACTTTATTTCCAAATCCGGAAATTAGATCCGGATTTACCTGATACACGAATATGGTATAAACAGGACGGAGCCCCACCCCAATACCATGTGACCGTTCGTAGATATTTAGACGAAATTTTTCTGATTAGGTGGATGTGGATGAAGGAGAAATCACATTGAATGGCCGGCGACGTCTCCGGATCTTAATCACCTTGACTTTTTTTGTGGTGATATTTCAAGAGTAAGATATATGTAACAAAACCGAACGACATTGAGGACATTAAGCAACGTATTAGACATGAAATACGGCAAGTCACAACAGAAATGCTACAAAACATTAGAGATGCCTACCTTTGATTCGCTCTTTGACAGGAAACAAACGGAGCCTATTTTAAACATTTGTTGTATTAATTATTATTCACGTTATAAAATTGGTTTTCTTTTATTTATCACGTGGGCTTTGAAAATATTTAAGAAATAAATAGTGTGTTGTATTCCGTTGAAAGAGATCTTTCAAACGAGGTGTCACTTGATATACTTTTCCATTTGAAAAAAAAGGTCGGAGGCACTTCCGGCAACAAATAAACAAACAGCATATACTTAGAAATGAGGGCCAGAAAAAACAATACGTAACGTATTTCGGGATTTTTTTCAAAAATCGCCTATATCTAAGTTATAAATTTTATCCAGTTCAAGTTTCCGCACTGTATATGCGCCACGGGAAAGGGACGTTTAACAAATGAACGGTACTCTACTATTTTAGGGTTTAAAAAATTTTTTATTAGAAGAAAAAAGTAGGTCAGAACATGAAGTTTGAGTTACCTATGTACGAAAAATAATATCATTAAGATGGTGTCCATTTTCACACTGACAAATGTCAGACTAATGATTGACGATCGATTTGAGCGATGTTTTGCTCTATCCCTTGTCGAACTTCGGCCAGTGTATGACGTTCGGTTTCATACACACGATACTTTAGATAACCCCACAAGAAAAAATCACAAATTGCAAGGTCTGCAGAGCGAGGGGGGCAATGAAATCATAGAATCTGGAGATAATGCGACTAGGGAACAGTTGCCTAACAGCCATAGACACAAAGGCTATATCGGCCGTAGCTTCATCCTGTTGGAACCAACCAATTCGCAGATTAATTCGACGTCCTCTAAGCTTAGTTCTCAAGAAGTTGTTCACAATATTCACGTAACGATCAGTTGTTACGGTCACAGTGTTCCCGTTTTCCTCAAAAAAGTAGGGCCCTATGAAACCAAACTTCTCGATGCCGCACCACATCGTAAGTTTGAGGCAGTGTAGTGGTATTTCTTGTAGAGTTTGTGATTTTTTAAAGGCCTAGTATCGGAAGTTTCGACGATTCACAACACCTATAAAAAGAAAATGAGTCTCGTCGAAAGTCAATAGAGGGCGCCGCCGACCTCGGCTCTCCTCTTCAACCCCATCCGATTTAGTACTACCTATTCCAAAAACATCCGTTTCCCATGGGGGTGCGCCATGTATAATGTTTACATTTTGAACATGAATATAATATACGCGCCATATTACATTAGCTTGAAATATGTTAAAAAATTAAGTATAGATAAGATGACCAATTATTTTTTGTTCAAAAAGAGTACACTCTTGCAAGTATTTCATAGGTGAAAAAAAGGAGAAAAAAAGATAAAAACTTTATTTTCTTTTAAAAACATATTTTTCTTCGGAGTGGATTTTTTTTGCTAAATGAGGATGTTCGTCTAATAATGTAGCCACATCCGAACAACTTTCATTTTGCATATTAAATTTGACTGTTGAGACGGCAGATAATGTTTTTACAGAAAGTTGCGACTTCCCACTGCTCCAATAATCATTCCCTAGCGAAAATGCCCTTTCAACAGCAGCATTGATGCTTGGACAACATAAGGAAATTTCTATTAAAACTTTTAAATTTTCATGTGGGATATGTTCTACTCTAAAATGCCGAAAGATTTCTACCCATCTTTTGTCAAGTTCTATTTTCTCATCGTTCCATTTCTTCAATTTTTCTTCATTTAAATATAAATTTACTCTTCGAATTTCTTCAAAGAGAAAATTGTCATTATTAACAATATCTTGTACTGCCTTCATTACAAATTCGACTGCTGAAGAAACTTCTTTCCATTCAATTTTACTATTTAGAAGGGTCCATTTGAAACAATTTAATGCTCTAAAGTTCACTATCCATTCTTCGATATATTTAGCTATAATCTCCAGCATTAGAACGCCTTTTGCAGTTATTTGATCCATTATTTTAGGTATTTTATAAAAATATTTGCTATTTTATAAAAAAATTTAACTTCTTTTAAAAATTCATTTTTTATTCCTGGATTAGAATCTTCCAAAACGGTCAGTTTATTCTTTAGAATTATTGGTAAAAATCCATCATTAAATCTTGATTTACATTGCAGTATGAAAACGTTTAATATAATACAAACTTCTGCTGCTGAAATTTTATCTCCTTCAATTTGTAGAGTAATTTTAAGAAACAACGACGCCTGACTGAATAAAATAAAGCATAGGTTCTGACATATCGTTTTGAAAGAATTTCTTCAAAATTGTAGGACATTTGTCAAGGCTTAAAAAATATGAACGTAGTGGATCATATAACTACAAAACGCGTTCAAATGCTGGAGTTAAAGCAAGCCATCTGACTTTGAAATAACCAAGCAGTTTTTTGTATTGAACACCAGCCTCTTCACAAAATTCTTTCAAACTTGCTACCCGTACTGGAAACCGATTGAAATATAAATATATATTTGTAATAATTACTTCCACATCTATTGACATTGAACTTGATGCTGTATTGATGGCATTTGATATAATGTGAGCATTACAACCAATTCCCAAAATATTCCGTTTCAGAAGATCTTGTAATTTTGTGTACACATTATTGACGTCCTCGCAGATTACTGACGTATTGGCGTATTGACGTATTGGCGTCCTCGAAAATTATTATTTGTGTTATCAGCCGAGAGCGCCAAAATTTTCTTATTCAAATTGTTGTCTGTTATAACTCGAAATAAGTGATTAGACAAAATGTCTGATGTTTCCCCTTCGATTGATTCCAAATTTAAAATCTTAATTTTAAAACCGTTCTTAATATCGAAATACCTTACTAAAATTGGATAAGGTTTTATTTCATTGTGATTCGATGCGTCTGATAGAATAGATATAAATGTTACAGAGTCCAGATTTTCTGATAGCATTTTCTTGCAGTATTCATTAAATACGCTGGTTACGATAGACTCACATTTTGTTCGCGCACAAGAAAATTTTTCGGCACAAATTGTTTTTAATAATTTAGTAGTGCAGTCCATGCTGCGAAAACTTTGATTATGGATTATTGTATGAAAAGCCAATTGCCAACTGCCAATTTTTTTTCATTAGATCCAAAAGTATTCCCTTTAAAAAATGATGTCAGTTTGGATGTTGACGCTGCTGTGTCATGAGACGTTTTATGTACTTTAGTTTCAATGTGTGCCGTTATTGCACTACGTCCATGAATTGCAATTGAAAATTCCCTATTGCAGACTGTGCACTTAACCAAGGAGTCATCATTTCGATTTTTAACTACAATGAACGGAAACTATATTTTAAATTTTCGTTTAAACGATTTTTCCTTCTTTTGTTATCGCTCATATTTGAATTAATAATCTAAAAATTATATTAGTAATATATTTATTATTTTGATTTTAAATAAATATTATAATCTGATATTATTTAATTAAAATGAAAATGAAACTATGATATTAATACTTACATGCAACTTCACCTTCACTAGATAAATAAAATAAAATTTTATTTTATTTTGTAGACCTCAAATCTTGTTAACTTGAACAAAAAGTACGAAATTGTTAGTTTTCTTTAACCTCAAATTAATTAAAGTTTAAATAATTTGAGGTTAGAGAAAACCAACAATCCATTTCTGCTTAATTTAAACAGAAAGGGAATTCCCATAAAACTGTCAAGCATGCCGTACATACTGCACATCAAAGATCAGCCTGGTGATTACCTAAACAAATATTGGAGAGATAGATATATTCATCTCTTTTCACAAATGTAATTTTGACGTTGTTAGAAAAAGAGGTCAGTAGTATCTATCTATCTCTCCAGGTACATAATACGGCCTCTCAATTGTGCCGGAAACGGCAGCCATATGTGCGCGCGAAATTCAAATCACTGTCAAAATAATTTTAAATATTAAATTAATAAAATTGAAATAAAGTAATCTGAAAAAATGTTTTAGAAATACAAATGAGTATAAAATTATACAAATAAGTACTTTCAGAGTACAGGATATGAAAAAAGTTTGCGAAAAAAGAGTACAAAACTCAGTAAATGAGTATAGTTGGTCACCTTAGTATAGATAAAAAACGTTGTGGTGATTAATTAATAATATTAGTGGAGATAAAGTATATCTTGCTGAACTATTCTTCTAGATCAATGTTTCCCAAAGTGTGGTACGCATACCCTACGGGGCACCCGAATGGTTTGAAAGGGGTAGGGAACGAAGTTCCAAAATACTATTTTTTTATGTGTGCCAAAGTGTATATAAGATGAAAATAGTATATTGTGCAACTAGGGCGGTAAGTTGTCAATTGCCCACGAGAGCAAAATTGGGCTCACGAACGAAGTGAGAGCTCTCGTCATAATTTCGCAATTATCAATACCGCACGAATTGCAGATAATATTTTTTCTCATTTGAGGGGACATATCTTACAAGATAGTGGGGTATAGTACTATAGTACTATAGTACTATCTTACAAGATAGTAGGTATCCAGGAGCCATCCAAAAAAAAAACGAAGTAAAAATGAAGAATTTGATTTTTCAATTGTCCTCGGTGGTGTGAATTGGTCATAAGAACTCTCCTCAGTCTCCGGTATCACCATAGAATTTTACATTCATTTTAAAACGTTTTCTTGATTTTTATTTATTATTTTTTAAATTTTTATTTTGTAATGAAAAAAATGCAACTTGCACCTTTACTTTTTTAATATTAAAGTTTTGCTTGTGTTTATTTTATTTAGTTAAATGTTTTTATGTGACTTATCGATTTTTAGTGAATATTAGCGTGCTCGAAGCATAATTTGAATTGACAAACGGCCATTTGTCGCACCCAAAAACGGGCGCCAAAATAGTATTTATCCCGCATGAGTAATAAAAATAACAATATTTAAATTACATAAAAAAATAGTGCATCAAACATTACTTTTTATGAAGTGTTTGAAATCTAAAAATAATTCAGCTTACAATAATTCTGCAATACAACCAATACATTATTTTACTAACTGCTCACGATAAAATGATTGCAGATTGTTTTTACGTATATAAAGACAAGCATAAATTGTCTTAAAGTGAAGTCATAAAGAATAACATTTTTCCTAGGATTTATAATAATTTTGTTGCTATTTTACCTTAAAAAGTCATGTTTAATTCCTTGGATGCGGGATCAATAAAACAGTGAAATGAACAGTAATGAAATAAAAAAAAAATAAAAGTGGTGAAATTTTGCTGGTGAAATAAAAGTATCTATAGCAAGTCATCGAAATAATTCACTTGTGGGCTCCGTAAACACAACCCTAAATGTTGACTTTGCTGATGTTCTTTTTTAATCCCCAATTAGGTACAACATATTTTGTATAAATGTCTTGATTTCCGCGGGAGTAATCTTTCCGCAATTGCGTCACCATTTAACAATTCTTAGGATGTATCCATTTATGGTTAATAAAACAAAAATTAATTAAACACAAAATAAGATTTTGATGTTCGAATCAACAATTTTATCGTTGTCATGACAACAATACAATAATGGCTCCCGACGACTTCGATGCTTTTCTTAAAAAAAACAAAATGGAAATTTTCTTTAAATTTAACTTGTTAAATGAAAAGAAAAATTAATTAAAAGTTTGTATGCACTAGCGAATAAAATTAAGCTTTAACTCGCGAATTTAAATCTTATTAAACCTTAATGTTATTCGTTTGGACAATAAATAACTATATTTTTATCTTTGATACCCTAATCTGGAGACTGTATATTACGTAGAAAAGACAAGTACAGTTGTTTATAATAAAATATCTCAGAAATTTTCTACTAAGGGATACGAATGGGTTAAAAAATATTTGAAACGTGGATAAAAAGTTTGGGAAACACTGTTCTAGATCATTTCAATTACGATGGTCCGTGTATATAATGTTTTTTTTTATAATTGTGTTGGCTGTCAACTCCCTTGGGGGTGTATTATATATTTTTTATTACTCATGCGCGAAAAGTACTTCTTGACGCACGTTTTTTAATACGAAAAACGCCACTTCTCGTTGTATTTCCACATAACCTGGATAACGCACGCAAATATTCAATATCGCTAGGTTACATTAAAAAACAAATAAATAAATAAAATAAGCTCAATCAACACCTCGATATTAAAAAAGTGACGTGAAAGTGTCAGAATTTTTTTTCATTACAAAATAATAATAAAAAGGAAAGATAACGTTTTTAAATAAGGGTAAATTATATGATGATATCGGAGACGGAGGAGAGTTCTTATGACGAATCCACACCACCGGAGACAATTTAAAAAGCAAATTCCTCATTTTAGATTCGGTTTTTTTATGGCCTCCGGATCCCAAACTTGTAAGATACATCCCCTCGCATGAGTAATAAAAAATATTGTTTGTAAGACGGGCGGTATTGTCAATTGCCCTCCCGAGCGAATTTGTGCACTCACTTCGTTCGCTCTCGCGAAAACTCTTCGCCCTAGATACAAAATATTCTATTAAGTTATACTCACAAAATAAACTTCAAAAAATGTTTTTTTTATCAAAATAATTTATTAGATTTGTAACGGCAACGGGCATTCAAACCTATTTGTTTTAAACTCCGTAAAAGGAGAGAAACCTGTTTCATGTGTTCATATTGTGAAATATCTCTATGTGTTTGGGAAAATGTACTTAGGATTACCATACCAAAAAAAAAAAAACTAAAACTAAGACTACAATTACGCACAAGAATACAATTAAGCACAATAGATCAAGTTGGTCGCAGTGCAGAAAGGCTTTGCAGCCAAACGACCCCCACACACAAAAAAGACTACAATTAATTAAGTAATTAAATATTTAGTTGTCGTTTGTATTTTTTTCTTATTTTTTCATAGATTTAATATTTTAAAAGTCGATAACACTTCTATCGAAACACTATGCAGATCGATATTTACTACATAACTGATTTTAACAGGTAAGTTAAGTACTTTATCATACTAAAGAAATTAAAGATTGACAAATATGAAGCATTGATATCAATTCGTCCCAATTTTATATCCCATTTTATTTCCTTCTACTCTGTAGCCTATGATTACGGTGACAGAAAGCCACCGAAACTTATCAGGCAAATAAATAAAAACGTTATTATTGTTAATTAATGTTAATTAATAAAATGCTAGTTAAAACCTATTAATAATATCCCATTCAAAATAAGTAAACCAATAATGAATATTAGGGATGGCAAGGACTTACATTTATATCCAAGTTTAATATAAAATTTGCTGGCTCTTAACTATAAAAGCATCACTTGAGCATTGACGGTATTCAGTAGTTGCGCCTATAAACACGGGTTCTCTAAATGCCGTACGTAATTACGGTTTCTAACCGACATATAGCCTTTTAAGACACATATTTCATCCAATGTTGAACAAAAATAAAAAATATTTGGTATGTTACTACGTAAAATAATTTATTTTGTTGGTAATATTTTGCCGGGGGCATATTGCTCAGGAACACTATTTTGGGAATACTGTGTTGAAATATTTTGTTGGGAAAGTTCGGTTGGGACCATTTTGTTGAGAATATTATGTTGGGAACATATTATTTGGAGATATTTTATTCAGGAAGGTAATATTTTTTTAATATCCTGTTGGGAATATTTTCTTATGGACGTTTTGTTGTCGTGACACGTAAAATCCGCTAACTTTCAACTTAACTCTGGAAAAATGTGTAAATTTCGTGAACTATATAAAATCTCGTCTATTTAATACCAGACGTTTTACAGACTTGTGCAAAGAATTTGGAAGTGACCACACACATTTTCTTTTACGTTCTAATTTTCAATTGCTGCAAACGTTTTAGTACTTCGATTAGAGTTAAAGTTTTTTTTTTATTTTTAAATAAATATTCATCATCGAAAATAGATAAGTTTCACCACTTGATTGATTAACAAGAAAGAGTAGCCTTAAAAATATAAAATTAACAGTTTCAAGGCTTTATGTAACTACCTGAGAAAACAGAAGCAATAATAAAAAGAATTATCTGTGTCAACAATTTTACTGTGTCAACATTACCTGTGTGAAAATTTACAGAGGAAATTTTATACTATTCTGGAGACGAATTCCACTTTCAGCCTCCATTCAAAAACTTCTTTTTAAGTAATATTTTCGAGTATTCATGTCACCGAAAATGTGAATTCTAGACCCTTTCTGTATCCAAACAAGAAATTAGAGTAATTACGACTGTCATTCAACATTGCTCTTAAAAAATGAATCCAAACCTTTATTTAATTTTTGGTTACGTTTGTCAAAAATTGTGAAATGGAGTATTGAAATAGTAAGTGAAAAGCAAAAATGTAAGTGAAAAGCAAAAATGTAAGTAGCGATATCGTCTTGTGGTCGTTAGCGACCTAAGAATAGCTCTGGCAAAAACTGAACCTAGAATCTACCAACTGATACAGAACATGCGATTGCAAGTATCTCATAATGAAACGATTGAGGTGAGGGGGGTGTTTATATATTCTGGGAAGGCCTATAAGGTATTATTTTGTAGCCCATTAAATAAATTAAAATAAACAACATTAGGTGATTTTAGAAATTAGATCATTGAGTGAATTGAGGTGGGCGCAAGAAATTTCTTATGAAAAGGGGGGCGCAGGTACAGAAAGGTTTTTTAAAATAAAAGGTTAAAAGGAAACCACTGATCTAGAAACATGAAATGACATTAACTCGATTTTGACCCCGGTGGAGAGAAGGGTCCTTTTCCCTAGCATCGTCACATATCATTATTAAAAATTATTCATATTTTTCTTTAAAATAAATAACAATTAGCATTTAGCTTTTAATAATAATTCTATGATATTTGGTAAAGACTAAGGGTATCACACAGCCTTGTCTAACTAAATCAATAATAATTTATCTACAAAAAAGTTAGAAACGTTGAAATAACGCTTTCGGAATATTTGCAACAATTAATTTTTATTTACTGCCGCCCTCGGATTACCTTAAGATGGACAGCCTTGGTTTGTATATAGAGACTAAAAAAATACAGATTAAAAGTTGGTTTATAAAGAAGGTGTATGTTTTAATACAGCTTTTATGGTTTCTCTCTAAGTTTAGTATCAACATTAGTCCTGTTGTGTATCAAAGCATATCGTCGAAACCAAAAACAAAAAGCTAGTTGCAAAATTAATAAACATGATACAATGCACTTTCAATCAATTGGAAAAACTTTTCAAATGTTCATAAATTTCATCGTCGCGCATAATTGCTTGCCTCAGGATTTCGGCATGGACGATTTTGTAATATTTGTCACTGTGTGGGTGACAATTATACAATAGAAAACAGTTATTGCTGAACATAATTGTTGCTTAAAAAATGTTTATTTTTTTTTTATTGATAAATGTTTGATAAATGTTTGTAATCTTCAATTAATAATAAACAACTGACTTGTTTTAGATTTGACGAAGAGCTTGCTTGCTTGCATGGTTTAATTATTTCTTCATTGCTTTTTATAGATTGCAATTTCTTTAGATTTATTGGATTATAAACGAATGTTAAACGAATTTCACAAGTTCCGCGAACATAAAACTGAGATAATGAAATTCAAATGGTTTTAAAATTAAAATTTTCCCTCTAAAGCAGTTCAACATTTAAATAAATCTCCAGGAAATATATTCACCTTTAAAATTCGATCTAATTAAGATACAAATTATCATATAATCACCGAATCCGAATTTTATTTTATTTTTATTTTATTTCCGTTGTAGAAAATTCTAGTAACATGCTTAATTGTAATACGGTACAAAGGAATCATGTTAAGATATATCTTCCCATATGAGTTCTGGAGCTTATTAGAACTAATTTATCTGTCAACATTTCATGAAATTCGATCGCTTCAGGCTTTTTTGAACCATGCAATTATTACACATGTTATAAATATTCCTATGCGAAAAACTATAATTAACACTATGAAAAAATGATTATAAGTCAACCGACCTTCACAGAATCAATGTTAGTAATAAAATGCATTTTTTATAAACATTTCACACTTACCTTACCAAACCTATATTTAATTTCGTAATTTCTCTTAAAATGATTTAAAATTATTTTTTTTATTAGCCCATTGTCACAGATAATTTAAAACCAATTATATCAATATAGATAAAATGTGCCATACATATTTTATTTAATTATATGTTATGAATAGGTGTGAGGTATTTTTATGTTCCTTGTCTAGTTAATAATTATCTTAGTACAAATTACGCTAATGGGTTTAGCATTCGACTATTTCTTTTAAATTATTGTTTTTACTGATTTGGATGCAAATTTATTGCTTGGTTTTATATAGCTAAGAGTTATTTAAATACTTTATACATTAATTAAAATATTGTCATAAAACATTATGAGTGAAATGTAGCTGCAATTTGTGAAATAAATTTACGATTATTTCACGCTTTATTGCTAATTAATTACTTCATTTAAGCACATTTACGTTCAGGCTCAGTTATGTTTATCATGGTAAACATACAAAGTGGAAAATTCATGAATTTCTAATTCCCTTTGCTGATAAAACAGCCTTCGCAATATGACTTTAATTACCTCTGGGTGCTTTGAAAAAAAAACAAAATGGTTGCAGAATGTAACTGTTTTCAGGCATCATTTAGCATGCTAATTACATTGCCAATCATTAGTTCCTGGCAATATCAGTTGCTATTCGGCTTATCTAAATCAATTTATCTACATTTGTTGCATTAAGTTCAGTTAATCATAACGATATCGATTGAGTCTCATAGGAAATTGTATCATCATTGTAAATTCCATGTACGTGATAATTATATGAAATTAATTAAATTGAGTTTGGTATTGAGGTATATTGAAATATTTCAATTAGAATATTTCCAGCAAAAAGTAAAATTAATTAATTTGTTATAATTTTAATTAGCAAGAATTTAATAATCTTTACAATAGTTCGGCAAAAATATTATATTAAATTAACTATGTAATATGTAAATCAAACGTTCAATTTTCTATAATATTAAATTATCTCTCGATCAAGTAATTATTTTGGTTCCTTGGTAATTTCCGGTTCTTAAAATTATATTGCAAATTAATTTTAAATTAATAATATTTTAATCTTCATTTTGTCAATTACTGTATATATATATATATATATATATATATATATATATATATATATATATTTATATATCGATATCTATATATATATATCGATATATATATATATATATATTTATATATATATATATATATATATATATATATATATATATATATATATACATATGAAATTTAACATAATTTAATTTCTACTCTGCACGAGAAATAGTAAAAGACCGTCAGTTACTGAACTGTAAGGCACGTAACATAGAAGTGTGCTTATCATTGAGCTTTACAACTAGTAGTGTTTTGACAAGGGGTCCAAAGGGGTAGTGCATGCGTCATACACGATGCTGCTTCCAGATAGCGTCGCATAGCCTCTCCTACCCAATCCCGACTCTCACCTCTCCGTGGTGGACCCTAGCAACCTGAGCAATCCTACCGGAGATCGGGTAACCAACCCCGGTGGAAGGTAGGATCAGGGCTAACGAGAGCGGAAGAAATGGCCCTCCAAAAAGGGGGTTGGACATGGGGCTAACTACCCTACACCTATAAAAAAAACCATATAGTTACGAATACCCTAATTTTGCCTTGGATTGGACGGCTTAAAGGAGGACGACTCAAGCAAAGAGATAAGGACATGATTTTGGGAACATTGAATATTAGAACGCTGTACCAAGCGGGAGCCCTAGACGCGACACATAGAGAAATTAAGAAATACCACCTTGATATTACAGCCTTACAGGAAATGAGATGGACAGGACAAGGACGACTAAGAAGACAGGAATGGGATAATTAACAACAACAAACAACAACATCCACGAATTCGGTGTTGGTTTCCTTATCAACAACAGATTGAAAAACAAAATAATTGGCTTTAAACCCATCAATGAACGAATATGCTACCTAAGGGTAAGTTCCATAACATATCAATCTTCTCAGTTCACGCCCCAACCGAAGGAAAAGAAGACCAAACTAAAGAAACCTTCTACTCAGAACTAGAAAGAGAATTCGATAGGATACCAGAAGACGACGTTAAGATAATTATGGGAGATCTCAATGCAAAAATAGGCAAGGAGCAAGCCTACCTACCTATAGTGGGAAAACATAGCCTACATGAAATATCCAACGACAACGGAGAAAGGGCAATAGAATTTGCGGCAGCCAAGAGGTTGATAATAAGAAGTACAACATTCCCTCACAAACAAATACACAAGGGTACATGGACATCACCAAACGGACACACAGTCAACCAGATAGATCATTTATTAATATCTGCAAGACATTACTCAAGTATAACGGACATAAGAACTATGAGAGGGGCAACGTCCGAATCTGACCACTTCTTGGTAAAAACTAGACTAACGGAAAAACTTAACAAAGCAAGAACAATTCCAGGAATCAGAACGCCCAAATACAACATACACAAGCTCAAAGAAGAAGAAACTGGACTGAGATACGCACAGAACCTCTCTGAAAATATCGAAACGGAGGGAAGGGGCAGTGATTAAGAGGGAGTGGACGAGATATGGATGAGAATCAAAGGAAAAATAAGTAACGAGGCACAAGAAATACTAGGAACTACCGAAGGGAAAACTAGAGACATTTGGTGGGACCACGACTGTGAGGAAGCCATAAATAGACGAAACGAAGCCAAGAAAGCACTACTACAGAGACCCACAAGAGCCAAAGATGAAAGGTACCAACTACTTAGAAGGGAAGCAAAGAGGTCTTGTAGGGAAAAGAAGAGAGAAATGCTAAATAAAACACTGAGAGAATTAGAACAAGCGAACCATATGAGAGAGAGAGAGTAGGAAACTATATCAAACACTGAAGGACACAAGGAGCGAGTTCCACCCCAGAACGTCCTTATGCAAAGACAAACAAGGGAAATGGATAACAGAAGAAGCAAAAGTACTGGAAAGTTGGAAGGAGCATTTCTTGGATATACTAACAAACCAAACGATAAGAGAAAATCGCCTGGAGAATGTACCCTATCACACGGCACAACCACTCGTACTAGAGCCAACTTTAATAAATAAAACACCAGGAGCAGACAACATTTCAGCAGAGCTTTTCAAATAAGGAGGAGATAAAGTGGCCGAACAACTCCTAGACTTAATTAAAAAGATATGGCTAGAAGAAAAAATCCCCCAAGAATGGACCACTGCCATAATATGCCCAATATATAAGAAAGGAGATCGATTGGACTGCCAGAATTATAGACCAATATCGCTGTTGTGCGTGGCCTACAAAATATTTACGAACATACTAAGAAAACGCATAATGGATTATGCTGAGGAAATTATAGGGGAATATCAGGCTGGATTTAGAAAGAACAGGTCAAACACAGACCAACTCTTTACAGTGAGACAGATCATGGAAAAATGCTGGGAATATAACACACCTATATACCAATTATATGTAGACTTTAAGCAAGCATATGATAATGTAGATAGGGAGGCGCTGTATCTAGCCATGGAAGAACTCGGGGTACCACATAAACTTATAAAACTAACCCGAACAACGATGAATAACACTAACTCCCAAGTAAAGATACAAAATAAGCTTTGAACTCCCAAGTAAAGATACAAAACAGAGAAATTCGACACGGATCAAGGACTGCGTCAAGGGGACAGCTTGGCCCCTATACTCTTTAACCCACTAATGGAAAAGGCCATCAGAGAAACGAAAATACAAACGAACGGTACCATAGCAAATAAATCTCAACAAATTGTTGGCCATGCAGATGATCTAAACATTACCACAAGATCAATAACAGCCCTTAAAGAAACGTATAACAAGATAGAAGCCAAAGCACGTGAAGTAGGATTAGGAGTAAACGAGGAGAAAACCAAATGTCTAGCCATGAAACCATCTAGAAGAATGGGACAAAACTTAACAATAGAGAATCGCAACTTTGAAGTGGTGAAACAATTTAAATATTTAGGATCACATCTAAATGAAAATAATGAAATAATTCAAGAAATACAACAAAGAATAATATCAAGCAACAGAACATATTACTCCCTCCAAAACACGTTTAAATCCAATATAGTAGAAAAAAGTACAAAAACTAAAATATACCAGACTATAATCCGACCTATGAAAGAAAAACCTATGGATGCCAAACCTGGACCCTGACAAAGAAAACGGAAGAAATGCTCCTAAGGTTTGAAAGAAGAATACTTAGAAGGATATTCGGCCCAATACAAGAACAAGACGTCTGGAGAATAAGATATAACCACGAGCTAAGAGAATTATACTGCTATCCAGATGTGGTAACACATATAAAAATCCTCAGATTAATGTGGGCTGGACATATGATTAGGATGCCAGAAGAAAGAATCCCAAAAAAGATATATAAGGCACAACCGCAAGGCACCAGAACCAGAGGAAGACCACGTCGTCGATGGGCGGAAAATGTCGAGAAAGATGCGGAACAAATTCTACAAAGCCAAAATTGGGAAAATGCAGCCAGAAGTAGAGAGAATTGGAGGAGAAAATTAAGGGAGGCCCGGGTCCATATAGGACTGTAGCGCCACGGAGAGAGAGAGAGAGAGAGAGAGTGTTTTGACAAATAGGGTCATAATTGCTTTAAGGTTATGTAACAAATATCTTCAATATCTTCAAGGATCATAGGAATAGACATTTTAAATTATCGTTTCCTTCATTTAATTATTTCTTTGTCGGTATTTTCATTGTAAACTGCGTTCTGCATGATAAAGGAAAGGTGCTATAAAATAATTAGATATCAACATTCATTCTTACTACAAAAGAATGAAATTTTCTTCGAATGAATATCATAAATCATTATTAAATAGAAAATGCATTCATTATGTTAGCACATTATTTCGTAAAAATTTATTTGAATTCTTTTAATATCTTTCCCGAACGAAATTTGTACAAAATAAAGTAGGTGTGAAGTCTACAGACCAGATGGTGGTTTTATTCGATCAACTTAAGAAAATCTAATACAAACGTGATACACATTTTATGCCGCAGAAATCTAGTAAAGGGTGATTTGATACCATTTGTTTACCTAATTTGCTTATAATATTAGCACAACAAAAAAAAAAAAACATAAAACATACACTGCCGAGCATAAAATTAGGGTCACTCCATAATTTGAAGTTATTTTAGAAATTTTTAGTTTTTTACGTGTTTTTTCGTTGTAACAGTTTACTAATTGATTGCTTGAATAAAACAAAAGGTTTTTGTTGTTCAAAGTTTGTTGAAAGTAATGAAAATGAACTTTTTATTTATAATATTAATTTTTATTTGATATGCTAAGTAATGAAAATGAACAACTTTACATTGATATGCTTTTGTTGAAACAAAAGAAAGTTTAAGGACTTCAGTAGTAAGTATTCTCTCCTTTGGCAGTAACAATAGCTTGCAAACGACGTGTCATGCTCTGGATTAGATTTTGGATCACGTTCTGCGGAAGATTGTCCCATTCTTGCACCAGTATGTCGCGAAGCTCTCTAGAATTTCTGGGGGCCGGCACATGTCTCCGTAAAAGTTTTCCTATCTCATACCAAATATGGTTAATTGGATTTAAATTTGGACTGCGAGCTGTCCAAACAAATCGCGTGATGATCGTCATGATACTCAGTAACTATCCGAGCAGTATGGGGCAGTGCGTTATCATGCATAAATGTTGCATCGTCCCTAACAATAACCATGGATGGTAAAACATGGTCTTCTAAAACCTCTGTCAGATACCTATGAGCAGTCAACGTCCCATTCTCGATAAAGATTAACTCCGTGCGAGTGTCAAAAGATATGCCTCCCTATGCCATAACTGATCCTCCGCCAAATTCTAGTCGCTCGGCATTATACGCTTGAGCATATCTCTCGCCTAGTCGTCGCCACACTCTTACATGTCTATCTGAGACCGTAAGACAGAATTGCGGTTCATCGAAAAACAATACGCGTCTCCAATCCGCTATTGTCCAAGTCAAGTGTTCTCGTGCAAAATTCAACCTCGCAATCCGGTGTGCACGGGAAAGCGGCAGTCCAGTAGCTCTAGTTCGAGAAGCTAATCCAGCAGCATAAAGAGGGTCATGAATCATGAGGGTCAGAAATGGGTCATGTTTGTTGTTGTAATGTGAACTGCAGAAATAACGGGACAAATAGTCGCTAAATTCTATAGTCTTCCTACAGTGGCCTCGAAATTAGATCAAATAAATAAATGGATAGCTGCTATAAAAAAAGGAATGAATAAGCGATATTACCTTAAATTTAATATATCAATTACACATATATATATATATATATATATATATATATATATATATATATATATATATATATATATATATATATATATTATATATATATATATATATATATATATATATATATATATATATATATTGCCCCAAAATTGCTCGCAGCGCTACGGGGATTCCCCGAAATTGTGCACAGCGCTAGGTTTCCAAATATGTACATAATGTAGTTTTGTTTCTTGTTTGGTTGCTGTACGGATACATTTTGATCATTTGAAACATTTGTTGACAGTATTGTAAGTATAAATTAATTGTTCGCCCATTATACTAATTGAGTAACGAGCCGTCACTGGAAAAAAAAGGGTACAAACAAAAACAATGTTTTTTTTGAAAATTTATTAGAAATTTAAAAAAATTTTAAAAATGTTGAAATTTTACACAAATTATTTGAAAAAGATTAAATTTTACTATAAAAATAATTTTGACAATCTAACGTCTCCGGGGGCGGTTGTACCGGTTTTTGAAAATTTTCTACAAATTCGCCGAAAACTCGGACAGTTTTCGGCGCACGGATCTGACACCGGCACCGGCGTGTCCGGGACGTTGCGACACGTCCGACCGTCACCTCACTTTTCGACATTTTTGCTTAATTTTTGCGCAACAGCCAAAAAACTAACATTTTTTTGCAGAAATTTCGTCCATCTTTGGACGCCCAAGTGACGCGATCCGGATGTCGTATCGAAAATTGCCGTACGTGGGATTGTTTGTCTGTTTTTTGGCTACAATAATCTCATGCGCCGACTTTCTAGGATTAAGGGGGCCGCCGGAGGCGGCCCTTTAGCCGGACCCGGATTTAGGGGACCCGGATTCGCAGAAAAATGGGAATAACGTTGCCGATAAAAGTCGCGCAGCGACGAGAGTCGTGTCTGAGGACGCGTCTCAAAGTTTTCTACCGGAATCCTTGCGTCAATTCCATTTTCCGTGGGCACCTTCGCCGTTACCTCCGTAAAAGTGGTGTTTTTTTGTGTGCAAAGTTTTGGGGTCCGTGTGGGGAAGCGTTCGTCCTGAATCGCCAACTCATGACGGAATCTTAAATTCCGATCGATTCTGAGACGACTCACGTGTGGCGTTTCCCGAATTTCACCCGGGGGACCGCACCACGAGCGATTTTTATAAGGTCAAATTTCATTTTTTTATGCCGCCGGAGGCGGCACATCTTGGTAAATTTTTACCGCGCGTCTTTGACGGTTTAGCCGGGAACGTCCGTCCGTACGTTGCGCATCCCCGAGTTTCGGTCTCCGGCCTGTCGCGCCCCTCCCAGGGGGCCAAAACCACCCGAAAATCGTGGTTTTTGCGGAAACGGCCAGACGGAAGCGGCGGCGGTTGCGCAAAACGGGACTGTACATTTTTCCGGTGTAGAACCGAGATCTCCGTCGATCGGCGCCATTTGTGCGACTCGACTCCCCCAGGTTCGGACGCACCAGCCTCAAAACTGAAATCACGTTATTTTGACTTTTCAAGCGCATTTTTTGCCAAATCTCGAAAATTCTTCCCGGACGCTTTAGCCGCCGCCGCGCCACGTTTTTTGAGCCCTCGCTCGCCGTCCTGCGACGTCCCGTTCACCTGGTGCAAGAGAAAATGAAACTTTTTTTTTGCAAATTTCGTCATCACTTCCGAGGACGCCCCGCACTTATTTGACGGGGTCCAGGTGGCAGGCCGGGATCGTTCTCTTCAGAACACTTGCCCGCACCCATTCCGGCAAGAATTTTTACACTGCGACCACTTTTTGCGATTCCGCGGCAGTTTAAAGTGGAAGAAGCCCAAAAAGTAAAAAAAACCAAAGGTGCGTTTTTGTGGTACCTAGTCGAACATAACAGAAATTAATAAATTCAAATACCTATAAAATGAAAATTACAAGAGATATATTGAAATTTCTTACAGATCTATACAGATTATACATTTATCTATTGAAATTGACGTTTTGGTATTTTCATGGTCGATAGCCTGGACGCATAATTGTTTTAATAAAGAAATATTTATTAATATATCAAAAAATCTTTCGGTTTTATATAGATTGTACATGATTCTATTGAAATTGATATATTTGTGGTCGATAGCCTTGATACAGGATTTTTTTAATAAAGAAAAACTTGCAAATGTATTTTTTTGTCCAATTTCCCCGAGTCTCACAAACATTTAAAACCCGTGTAAATTGAGTGACGAAATTCAGAGAAGGGTACCCCTTCTAAAATTTTTTCAATTTTATATTTTTTACTTTTGCAACTAAACCGAAGGTTTTTACAAAATTTATAATTTTATAATTTTCCACCTTGAGGCGTTGTCGAGTTATTTGCAAATAAGCAGTGATTGAAAAAGAATTCCTCACGTCGTCCCCGTTGGAGTGGGAGCGTTCAAATTTTATCAGCAGTTACTTCTGGTGGATACTCACATTCAGTAAAAGTTCTATTGAAATCCTAAAGCAGCAAGGACCGTTGGTTTTACCTTGGTTAGATTAGGTTGTCCGCCGCGAAGCGGGAAGATAAATCAAGACAACATACGCGCGGCAGCGCGAACTCTCAGTCCAATGTAGGACAAAGTGGCAAAGACCGTTGGTTTTACTTTGGTTAGATTAGGTTGTCCGCCGCGAAGCGGGAAGATAAATCAAGACAACATACGCGCGGCAGCGCGAACTCTCGGTCCAATGTAGGACAAAGTGGCAAGGACCGTTGGTTTTACTTTGGTTAGATTAGGTTGTCCGCCGCGAAGCGGGAAGATAAATCAAGACAACATACGCGCGGCAGCGCGAACTCTCGGTCCAATGTCGGACAAAGTTGCAACGACCGGTGGTTTCACCTTGGTTAGATTAGGTTGTCCGCCGCGAAGCGGGAAGATAAATATAGGTCAAAGTCAAAAAATATAGGACAAAGCAGCAAGGACCGTTGGTTTTACCTTGGTTAGATTAGGTTGTCCGCCGCGAAGCGGGAAGATAAATCAAGACAACATACGCGCGGCAGCGCGAACTCTCGGTCCAATGTAGGACAAAGTGGCAAAGACCGTTGGTTTTACTTTGGTTAGATTAGGTTGTCCGCCGCGAAGCGGGAAGATAAATCAAGACAACATACGCGCGGCAGCGCGAACTCTCGGTCCAATGTGGGACAAAGTTGCAACGACCGGTGGTTTCACCTTGGTTAGATTAGGTTGTCCGCCGCGAAGCGGAAAGATAAATCAAGACAACATACGCGCGGCAGCGCGATCTCTCGGTCCAATGTAGGACAAGGTGGCAACGACCGTTGGTTTTACCTTGGTTAGATTAGGTTGTCCGCCGCGAAGCGGGAAGATAAATCAAGACAACATACGCGCGGCAGCGCGAACTCTCGGTCCAATGTGGGACAAAGTTGCAACGACTGGTGGTTTCACCTTGGTTAGATTAGGTTGTCCGCCGCGAAGCGGGAAGATAAATCAAGACAACATACGCGTGGCAGCGCGAACTCTCGGTCCAATGTAGGACAAAGTGGCAAGGACCGTTGGTTTCACCTTGGTTAGATTAGGTTGTCCGCCGCGAAGCGGGAAGATAAATCAAGAGAACATACGCGCGGCAGCGCGAACTCTCGATTCAATATAGGACAAAGTGGCAAGGACCGTTGGTTTCACCTTGGTTAGATTAGGTTGTCCGCCGCGAAGCGGGAAGATAAATCAAGACAACATACGCGCGGCAGCGCGAACTCTCGGTCTAATGTAAGACAAAGCGGCAAGGACCGTTGGTTTCACCTTGGTTAGATTAGGTTGTCCGCCGCGAAGCGGGAAGATAAATCAAGACAACATACGCGCGGCAGCGCGAACTCTCGGTCCAATGTAGGACAAAGTGGCAAGGACCGTTGGTTTCACTTTGGTTAGATTAGGTTGTCCGCTGCGAAGCGGGAAGATAAATTAAGACAACATACGCGCGGCAGCGCGAACTCTCGATTCAATATAGGACAAAGTTGCAAGGACCGTTGGTTTCACTTTGTTTAGATTAGGTTGTCCGCCGCGAAGCGGGAAGATAAATCAAGACAACATACGCGCGGCAGCGCGAACTCTCGGTCCAATGTAGGACAAAATGGCAAGGACCGTTGGTTTCACCTTGGTTAGATTAGGTTGTCCGCCGCGAAGCGGGAAGATAAATCAAGACAACATACGCGCGGGAGCGCGAACTCTCGGTCCAATGTAGGACAAATTTAATGGAATTTAACACGCGCGGCAGCGCCGCGCGTAGTATATTGTGTTGATCAGATAAATCAAGACCACATACTACGCGCGGCAGCGCCGCGCGTAGTATGTGATCTTAATCAAATAAATCAAGACCACATACCACGCGCGGCAGCGCCGCGCGTAGTATTTGGTCTTGATCAGATAAATCAAAATTACATACCACGCGCGGCAGCGCCGCGCGTAGTATGAGGTCTTGATCAGATAAATCAAGATTAAAAAGTTCAAGGCAATGTAGCACAATACATTTTTTATCGAAATATTTAAAAGACTCTACCGCCTCCATTCATTTGCATAGTATTATGTGAAATTTAAAAACAAAGCTGGTTTTGAATGGCATATTTTTTCAAAAACTCTATTGCCTAGGCAACACTTCTAAAGCGCTTGCATTACCACAGTCTGGCAGTATATTTACAAATAACCATAGTAACGTGTATCAGGTAACGATGAAAACGCCAGTGGCGTGCACCTTAAAATTTTCCATACAGAGTTGCATACCGCCAAGCGGCAGAAAAATTGACAAATAAAATACCACATGGTTCCTTCATCGTCACCAGTGGCGTGCACCTCTAAATTCTCCACATTATTCCATCCTCTTCAACTATTTCACCCTCTTCTACTATTCCACCATACAACAACTATTCCACCCTCATCAACTATTCCATCTTCATCACCATTTCACATATAAACAAACGATCAATATGTACTAGTTGAAATATACTAATCGAGTAAGGTACCGTCACTGAACTCGAAGGGGGTCAAAAGTCAAGATTTTTTGAAAATTAAGAAAAATTGTCAAAAAATGCGGTTTACGTCTTGATTTTTTTCCAATAAATTGAACAAAAAATTAGGTTTTTTTTGACGAGCTTTACCAAGTTCCGCCCCCGCAGGGGGCGGCTGTAGGTGCGTTTTAAATTTTTCACTTTTTCCGTAAAAACTCCGTTCCTCTTGCGCGTCCAAACGGGAAATTGTCATTTTCTGTTGTAAAACTGAACGGGCCTTCGACCCGTGTCTGTCTGCCGCTCGCAAGTACCACACGGCGTCCTCCAGGTGCCAAAAACAGGAGATCGTTTCTAGCACTTTTGAGGAGCAATTTTGGTCCGCGGCTCGATTTTTTTACTGCTTCCTCTTGCCGCGTCGATTTCACGTTTTTTTGACGTCATGTGGAAAAGTACGCGACCGTCGGTTCACCCGGTGCGGCAGAAAATGTAAGCGAAAAAAAAACGTTTTTTTCATCACATCTGTGGACGCCGTACTCTTGCTTGAAGAGCGCCGTGTCTCCAAACCGGTTCGTTTGATGCGAGATGTTTACCCGCAACGGGGGGTAGAAGATTCTGGGACCTGCGGCATCCTATTCTCGCTCTGGGTCAATTTTAACACAAAAATTGGAAAAATGCGCTGTTTTTTTCACCTAATTTGCGGGGATCCCTCTCCTGGAATACCCAACAGTCGGATCGGGACCGGACCGGCACCAATCGATTCGGAATAGTGTCTTTAAGTTTGTTTTGGAGTTTAATTGCGATTGCGTGCCGGATAGCGCCGGGAGGCCCGAAAAACCATATTTTGCAGATGTACGCGAGAATCCCCTGGGATTCGCTAAATTAAATAGCAGGGCCTCGCGGTGGTGGTTTCTGAATATAGAACGAAAGGGTCTATAAGGCGATAGGAACGACGCATCGCTCGATCGCATTTGGGGGTCTCGACGCCCGTCCAAACTCGAAACGAATTTTTCAAAATTGAGCAAATTGAAACCTTCAATATTCGGTGAAATCTTTTAGAATTGTATTTCTCTTTTCAGGGATTATAGCCCCACGTGTCTACTTTCGAACGACACCAGTCTCGGCGCATTAAACCTCCGGGGACGTTCCGCAGGCCCCAATTCGCGAAGTCACTTTTTTTTCACCTCTTCAAACGGAAACGCGAAAAAGAAAATTTACATTTCCAGTCCAACAAGTGCATGCCGGGTGAAAAGGCCAACAGTATGGCCTTTGGATTTCTCTAATCCATCAACGGATTCGCACTCCAAGCCAAAAATACTACGACCATTGCTTGCCGCTGAATCGCCAATTTACACTTACAGCTGATCATTCTGACACTATTTTCGCTCAGGTTATGTGGAAATGTCATTGTTGAAGTTTATCCGTTTATGATTATTCGTGTAATTATGAGAAGATAAAATTTAAAAAAAGAATTTAAATCAAAATTCTGATTTTTCGCTCATTGTTAGGTTGAAATTCAAATCAAATTCAAAGAGATATCTTGAAATCTCTAAATTGCTGATTTCGGCGACTCTGGCTCTTGATTAGCAACACATAGCAACGTCAAAATTCGCAATTTTTCACAAATTTCTACAAGAAAGCAAAGATTTTACACTTTTATTTTAGCAGATTCTTAAAATTCAGACCATGTTACATCAGAAACAGTTGCTTCCCTTCACATTTGAATTTAAAAATTTATTTCATAAACCGCAATATTTACGAGTTTTTTTTGAGAATAATTGGAGCTTTTAAATTGAATTTAGATTCCAGCGGTACAACACGCGTCTTCCTCGGATGTATAGCAACAGAGTTATTGGCGAAAAACTTTCAGTATTACCATTTCACTGCTGAAGGAACAGCCTTTCAATATTTATCGGCATTTTCGATTCAAATTCGAATACAACTCATCAAGTTCTATTAAAATATGCTGCATGAATTTTCTGCGGCTGACGGTCCAGACGTGGCCGACGTTTGAAATCTCCCTCCAACTGTTTACTTGATTATCAAACATTTGCGTTTTTCATTTCCCTACATTTCTAATAAATTCTTCTAGCATGAATCGATAGAGTAAACTTTCCTCTACCAGCGGAACAAATTTTATCATTCCTTTGCAAACCGTTTTACCAGGATTTTTTTTAAATGCAATTCATTTGCCAGGATTCGGGATGGCTAGCAACGGTTGCATAGTTAACTCCGCCCCACAGAATTTTCCTTCCATTTTCCGTGGTGAATGGTGTCCGGGAAAATTTTATTTCTCAGATTTGTTAAAGTTGGAAAATTCTACATTAGAAACAATTGAATATTCTTGCTAATTCACACTCTTACTTGAGTAATAGTAAGCTCGGCCATATTTGATTAGAGTTTTTACTGATTTCATTAAAGAAAACTATTGTTTTACAAATTTCTGATTGGACAATCTGAAAATTCGGCTAATTTTACAAGGGGGACGATGTAAGTTTTTGGGTCATCTGGTGATTTAAAATCCATTTTCCAAACGGTGAGAATTACGACTTTCCTACAAGAATAGTTAAAAATTGCACATTTAATTTGGAATCTAAAAGTGTATTCCGCGACTTCCTAGCATGTATAACAAAAGAGTTATTGTTGAAAAACGATCAGTTCTACCACTTGACGGCTGAAGAAAAAGCCATCTCTAAATTTATCCGGTTTTTCTTTTTAAAATCGAATAGAGCTCATTCAGGCCTTTTGAAATGTGCTGCATGAACTTAAATATGTCGTCGTAAATGTCGTCCTACTTTTCTGCTTCGTCTTCGAAAAATCATATGCCTCATTTCCTTGGGTTTGGATGAAATAATTTTAACACAGATCTATAGAGCGCACTTTCTTTTAACAAACGCATAAAGTTTTATGTAGTTTGCATAAGTTTTATATAGAGTGTACATGTTTCTATTGAAATTGACATATTTGTGGTCGATAGATTTGACACAGGATTTTTTTAATAAAGAAATTCTTGCAAATATATTTTTTTGTCCAATTTTCCGGAGTCTAAGAAACATGCATTTAGCGCTATTTTATAGAGCAGATTTTCATCTAAACGTTGTGTCATTTTTATTTTTCCAAAGCGAACCGTTTTGGCGGAAGAGCCCATTTAAACCCATGTAAATTGAAAAACGAAATTCAGAGAAGGGTAATTCGATAAATTTTAGGATTTTATATTTTTTGCTTCTACGACTAAACCAAAGGTTTTTACAAAATTTGCAAAGAATACTTTTTTGTAGACACCGACGTCTTACATACGGATATTCCGGTTATTATTTTCTATCTTGAGGCGTTGACGAGATATTTTCATAAAATTGTTTACGAGAAAATCATTCTTCACGACGTCCCAATTGGAGTGGGAGCGTTCTAATTTTGTCAACTCATACCTCTGGTGGAAACCCACATTCAGCATAAGTTTCATTGAAATCCTTCAAGGATTAATATATTTTTTCGCAATTTTTGAATATTTTGAAATTTTCGCGTTCGGTTTTGATCGGAATTCCTGTTTGACATGTTTGGATTTGTTGAAAAATTATTTTTGTAAGTTTTACACAACGTGGAACGATAAAATTTCACACATTTGTAGAGAATTAGTCAGTCTATGATATCTCTTAGTTAGTTTTGCAAAATATTTTATCTGGCGGCGGCCGCCGCCCCTCAAACTCGAACATAACAGAAATTAATAAATTCAAATAACTATAAAGTGTAAACTGCAAGAGATATATTGAAATTTCTTTCAGATCTATATAGATTATACGTATTTCTATTGAAATTGACGTTTTGGTATCTTCGTGGCGGATAGCCTGGGCACATAATTGTTTTAATAAAGAAATATTCATTGAAAACTTGCAAATATATTTTTTGTCCAATTTTCCGGAGTCTAAGAAACATGCATTTAGCGCTATTTTATAGAGCACATTTTCATTTAAATGTTTTGTCATTTTCATCTTTCCAAAGCGAACCGTTTGGCCGATAATTTTTTTTATAAATGAAAAAAATCAAAAACGAAATTCAGAGAAGGGGAAAATTATTTTAGTAAGTTTCACACAACGTGGAACAATAAAATTTCACACATTTGTAGAGAATTAGTCAGTCTAAGATATCCCTCAGTTACTTTTGCAAAATATTTTATCTGGCGGCAGTCGCCGCCCCTCAAACTCAAATTCGCACACGAGGTAAGACATTCAAATAACTATAGTTTGAAAACTTGGACAGTTGTATTCAAAATTCTTTCAGTTCGGCGTAGCTTATAGATCTTTCTATTGAAATTTGGTATTCTTGTGGCCGATAGCCTTGACACAGAATTTATTTTTTCTGACCAAGACCACATACCCGCGGCAGCGCGTATGTGGTCTTGATATATCTGGTCTTGACTAATCTGGTTTTGATTCACCCCATCAGATCAGATAAATCAAGACCACATACAGTGTGTGGTCTTGATTTATCTGATGAAGACCAAGACGCGCGGCAGCGCGAGATCTCGATTCAATATAGGTCAATGTGAAAAAGGACCGTTGGTTTAACCCCCGTAGATTAGGTTTCCCGCCGCGAAGCGGACAGATAAATAAAGACAACATACGCGCGGCAGCGCGACCTGTCGATCCAATATAGGACAGTGTTGCAAGGACCGTTGGTTTAACCCCGGATCGATTAGATTGCCCGCCGCGAAGCGGACAGATAAATCAAGACAACATACGCGCGGCAGCGCGAACTCTGGATTCAATATAGGTCAATGTGAAAAAGGACCGTTGGTTTAACCCCCGTAGATTAGGTTTCCCGCCATAGAAATCAAGACCACATACGCATCCCTCGAAGTCAAACCGGAACTGATACTAATGGATTCAAATAGCAACAACTCGAAAACTGCAATAGATATAATAAAAACTCTTTCAGATCTATTAAGATCATAGATATTTCTATTGAAACAATTTGACCATTTTGGTATTTTCATGGCCGATAACCTTGACACTGGATTTTTTAAATAAAGAAATACATGAAAATTAAATCTTAGTTGACATTAACGTCTGTTGGGTAATTTATTGGTTATTATTTTTTTTTGTGAAACTTTTAGTAACATAATAAAGTGTTGCTAATTGTCTAAAAGCAAACTTACTATAATTGGAAGTCATATTTGAAATCAAGAGTTGCCAACCTTCATAAAAGGAGGTTACTATATATGATGAAGTGAAGTTAGTAACTAAGGCTTGCAATTTTGACGAAAAAAAAGACAACAATGTAACTTTAACAAATAGTTGGTGAGATTATGTTTGAGTATGTTGGTAACTCAAAAACACAAGATACGAACTTGATTAAAACAATATGTTGGTTATGTTGAACGTCAAAGTTGACAACATCAATGTCACTTAATCAATTTAAAGGTTATGAAAGTTTTAGTGAGATTTTCAGTAACTTTTTACTCCACAGCTGATTTTTATCGTCCATGTTGTACACCTTAGTAACTAATATCACATCGTTAGATATAGTAACCTTCTTATGAACGTTGGGAACTTTTCATTTCTAATATCACTCCTTAAATTAAAGTCACTTTGATTTCAGACAATTGGTAACATTATATGATTAAGTACACCTCAAAAGTGTTTGATTATATTATTTTACAAACCTGACAGCATTAAAATCATTTGAGACGGATGAATTATTAGTTAATATTCTGTGCAGTAGGAGTTGTGTACATCTTGCAACTCATACAACTTTAGCTGATGCGCTTTCTACAAAAATCGCGCAGCTCGCAATTCTGATTACTCTTTCATATACAAATGTCAAAATTTATTATATAATTTCACCCTCATCAATTATTCCACCTTTAGCAACTATTCCATTCTTATCAACTCTTCCATCCACAAAAACTATTCC
This sequence comes from Phosphuga atrata, assembly GCA_944588485.1. Taxonomy (NCBI): domain Eukaryota; kingdom Metazoa; phylum Arthropoda; class Insecta; order Coleoptera; family Silphidae; genus Phosphuga; species Phosphuga atrata. Next base: position 34,120,914 of record OX155898.1, read on the forward strand.
ATTCCGAAAAATACGATCCACATGTACTAGTATTATACTATAACGATTAATAGATACAGTGACAACTATTATGATCTTTAGTTTTCAATGGTAATATATCATGGGTATATATCATGGGTAATACTGAAAAACAAGAAAAGAAAGCAACCAGAAAAAGCATTTCACTGGAAACTAAAATGCGAAACTAAAAAGTGATTAGAAGATTAGATTCTGGTGAACTCCAATCTCAAATTAGTGCTGCATTGAATTTGGCAACTTCAAAAATAAGGACAATTCTTAAGAATAAAGAAAAAATACTGTCATTGGCAACTGCAACTGCGTCAAGCTCTGCAACTAGAATTACCCGTTCTAGAAATAACATTATAGAGGAAATGGAATAACGACTGTCAATATGGCGAATTTATTAATTTTCACCCAAATTTTCGTTATTTTAACCAGTTTTTCTTATTTAATCGCTTTTTCCTTCTTGACGACGAAATTGAACGCAATGTGCCATTAAGCCAATCTATCATAATGGAAAAAGCTAGAAGAATTTTTAATTACATTCAGACTAAGGCAAGTGACTTAAGTGAAACTTTCGTTGCTAGTCGAGGATGGTTTAACAGATTTAAACATTGAACTATTCTTCACAACATAAAGATTACAGGAGAAGCAGCAAGTGGAGATACGAAAGCAGCCGCTGAATTCCCAGGGACATTAAAAATAATAATTGAAGAAGGAAACTATCCTCGAGAATTGGTTTTTAATGTTGTTGAAACAGGTCTGTTTTGGAAAAGAATGCCAAAACGAACATTTCTATCCCGTCAAGAGAAACGAGCACCAGGATTTAAAGCTGCAAAATATCGCTTAACACTTTTACTGGGTGGCATCGCAAGCGCAGATTTCAAATTAATACCACTACTAGTTTACCACTCCAAAAACCCAAGAGTGATGAAAGGCATATCTAAATAAACTTTACCTGTAATTTGGGAGTCTATTAAAATATCATGGATAACTATGAAAATTTTCCAGGATTGGTTCACTGGACATTTCTCCCCGTCTGTTAAACGTTATTGCGAAATTTAAAAATTTTAACAAAGAGCACTACTATTAATTGAAAATGCTCCAAGCCACCCAGCAAATTTATCAGACTTAACAACATGCATTCCAGTCGAAGTGATTTTCTTGCCGCCTAACACAACTGCCTTAATCCAACCAATGGACCAAGGCGTTATATCTAATTTTAAGACTTATTACTTGCGGCAAACATTTAAGCAGATGTTTGAAAAAACAGACGAGAAGAGAAGCAATCAATAAGAGAATTTTGGGAAAACTACAATCTCATGAATGCTGTAGCAAATATAAACCTTTCTTGGAATGAGATAACTGAAGATCTTTGAAAGGAGTATGGAAGAATATTTGGCCAGATTTAAGTAAGAGCGAAGACATTGGACACTCTGTCGATATGGATGAAATAGTGGAAGAAATAGTGGAATTAGCAAAACAAAGCGGTTTACATGAGGTAAATGTGGAAGACGTCGAAGAAATAGTTCAAGCAGCTAGTCTTTCTAATGATGAGCTCAAGGAATTAACTGATCAAGAAGAAAACAAATATATTGATAGTAGTGATTTCGAAGAAGAGCAAAAAGAATTTTAGATGGCGTTTGTAAAAAGGAGTTTGACCACTATAACTGAAATTATGGACCAATTTGTTGAAAATAATCCAAATTTTGAGGAGTTCAAAGGCATGACGGGGTGTTATAGATGCTTTATCCACTTATCAACAACTTCTAACAGAACGCAAAAGAAAAACGCAAACTACATTAGATGCCTTCTTGACAAAAAGGTAGAAAATTGGAAACACAGAATAGACTGAATGATCTGACTAACTTGAAATTTTATTTGTTTTTATAGGTATATATTCGTTTATATTTTTGTAAGAAGTGAATGTTTGGTTTTATTTTCATAAAAAAACATAAATATTAAATTCAATACCTACCCAATTTCCTATCCATCTTACCCTAACCCCATTATTTACATGTTAAGATAGCCTCGTTTAGCGCTGTTTCGCATTACGCTCTACTTTGATGGAACGTATCCTACTACGCGTTAAGCGGGGATTTACGATAATGATATATATATATATATATATATATATATATATATATAATATATAATGATATATATATATATATATAATATATAGTGATATATATATATATATATATAAATATATATATATATATATATATATATATATATATATATATATGTATATATCATTATATAAAAAAAATTAAGATATTAATTATTGTATTTATTATTTGAGTTTTGATCAGTCGCCGTGGTTTGAAAAGTTTCAGATACCACATGAAATCAAGTAAGAATTGAAGAAGGAAATGACTTAAATCAAACTCAACCTCTTGTAGTCGATTAAGTTTGCCAAGCCAATGTGTGTGCTGAATCAATTTTTAGGGAAACAACCTTCATTTGTAATAGATTAATTTACAGTTATCACTGTGATGGTGACATCCAAGTGGATATAATAATAGCTTCAAGAATTGTAACGACAAGTAATTCAAGATTGAAATATAAAAGTTGTTGCAATGACAAAAAATTGTATGAAGAGCTTCTATCTTCCGAAATAAAAGACCAAGAATTTGCTATTATTTCATAAAAAAATAAATGATGGATTCCTAGATTTTGTGGGAGTGATTTAGCAATTTTGAGTTTTTATTAACAAGATTAACTATACAAAAATATTCAGTTGCCATTAAACAACTACTTTATTTTTTTTAACGAAATAAAAACTGGCTTAACATTTTTAGCATTGGGTATGTTATTTGGTGTACATTGAACTACAATCTCACGAATATTTAATGCAATATTACAAAATCTAGCTTCTGCAACTGTTAATTTAGTCTTTTGGCCGGATAGAGCTACTATAATAAAAAATAACATCCATTTTCTATATATTGTTTGTAACAAAATCCTACAAAAATACTATTTCCCATCTTTCTATATTTCTTCTGATTACTTTAATTATTATAAAACAATGAAATATTTATATGTCATTTTTTGGCATAATCCCGAATAGTTGCGTAAGCTAGTTGGCGCTACTGTCGTGCATGTAGCCAAAAGGGAGCTATTTGCCACTATTTAAAATTATACTTTAACCAATAAAAACAATAAAGTAAGACTTTTAGGTCCGAAATATATTAAATTTTATTTGTTGTGAGATTTGTATTATCCTTCCTCACATCGGGTGGACTGGATCATATTCTTAGTAGACGTCGCAGTCGATCAATTTCAGGTGGTCAAGAAAAAGTTTATAGCTAGTTGCTGGGAAAGCAGGTAGTGGCGGTTGGCTATGATCTCTAGCCACGGCTGGAAACAATTGGGTAATAAGATATATAATGATAAAATTGTATAATATAAGCGTTTTATTTCAATACTTGAATGTTTTGTTTGCTTTGTTCTGTAGTAGCTCTTTCGTAGCTCTTTGTTGTGTAGTAGCTCTTTCTAGTAGGACATATGTAACGGTAAGTTTTATGTCAAGATTAAATAATTTTATTTCGGTTAAATTTGGTTCATATATGTACCATTTAGTTTTCTAAATGTACCAGCATAGTTTCTGCGCCTGTGTCGGCGCAAAACGTTTTGATTTGTTTACATTTGTTTATTTTATTTGAGTACGGTTTGTGAGGCATCATATTTAGTTGAAATTGGAGCGAAAATATTAGTAACTAAAGTCTTCCAATAGGGACTTCCAAACTTTAACAGTTGGTAGTCGTAGTACTCCTACTAGATATATATATATATATATATATATATATATATATATATATATATATATATATATATATATATATATATATATATATATATATATATACTGTTAAGTTTTATGTCAGGATTAAGTAGTTTTAATTCGAATAACGTTCCGCGCGCTGCTACCAATTTACGGTCGTCATAATCGTCCTAACGAGAGGACTATTCGCAGTGTGGTGGATAAATTTGTGTCCACTAAAGTCGACGAAACGCAAAGCATGTCGAAAACATCGTTGCCTTTCGTGAGAGTGTGCAGGAAAATCCGACGCAGTCGACTTCGCGTCGCTCACAAGAACTCGGCCTTAAGCAGTCCTCAAGTTGACGAACTTTGCGTCGTAACTTGGGCCAGCAGCTGCACAAAATTCAACTGACCCAGGAGTTGAAGGTAAACGACCATAAACAACGACCTGTATTCGCTGATTGGACCCTGGAGCAATTGGAAACTAACCCTAATTTTCATAAAAAAATCGTCCTCAGCGATGAGGCCCATTTCTGGATGAATGGGTACGTCAATATACAAAATTGTCCAATTTTGGACTATACCAATCCACATGAGATCCAAGAGCGTCCAATGCATCCCGAAAAAGTCACTACTAGGTCTAGATTTTGGGCTGGCGGCGTCATCGGTCCATATTTCTTTGAGAACGACGTTGGCCAGGTCATCACCGTCAACGACGAACGTTATAGGTCGATCATTACCAACTTAATTGGGCCTGAATTGGATAGAATAATGACACCAAATATGTGGACACCAACGATATGTCGTTTCAACAGGACGGTGCTATGTACCACACAGCTTTTGTCACATTGGACATTGTGCATAAGCGATTTGAGGACATGATCATATCACATGGACGTGATGTGAACTAGTCACCGAGATAGTGCGATTTGACTCCGTTAGGTTTCTTCTTCTGGGGTTTTCTTAAGTCGCATGTCTATGCGAGTAAGTTACAAACCACAGCGGCTCTCAAAGCCAACATTCAGTCAGATTTATGCGCCAGAGTCATCGAAGATTTGTCATTTCGGGTGCGCGCTACTCAGCGAATTCGCGGCGGACATTAGCAGGATGTTGTTTTCCATACATAATGGCGTCGATAGGCCTTTCAAACAAATAAAAAAATTAGATTTAGGAAGCGGTTAATGAAAGACCCTAAAGTTGGAAACATCGAGTAAGTGTTTGTATGATTAGAAGGTAAATGCTAATTGATCCTGTCATTGCGTTAATGGAATGAGTCAATGAATTTAAATTTTTCAGAATCAACAAAATATGCTTCTTCTAAAAAAGTCATTGGTGCTGTAGAAATTGAATGTAGTGGTTGATAAATAAAAAAAACACACACATTTTAGAATATTTATTTATTATAAAAGAAACAATTGTCATTATGATATTTTGAATTAAAATTTTTGGACTAATGCTTTTTACGAAATGATGAATTTCGAAAAGAGATCATTTCGAAAAAACATTAGTCCAAAAATTTTAGTTATTTCATCATCTTTTTCTTGGTGTGTATTTTTTGCTGAAGTTGTTGGCCATGCAAGAACCTCTTCATAGAAATTTTGGTACTTTGCTAGGATATGTTTTTCAAGATTTCTTTTAAATCAGTCATTTTCTTTTCCTGTATTGGCACTTTACCAGCATACGTAGGAGTATTAATGGATGGTAAGGTGGCCTCTTGCCCATCCTCTGTAAAAGTTGAAATTTGTAACTGACTAAGCTGTCTATGGATCATATGCTTTCACAAGACCCGGTCAGGACTTAAAAAAGATGAAATGTGGCACCTTAGAAATAGCAAAAGTTTGTCATTGGGTACTCCTCTGACAGATAGCACCAGTTTCTTATAATGATTTGGCTTCATTTTTTATTTCTATAGTATGGTCAGTTTGGGTCTTCTTATTTCTATTTTTCCATTTTTCCAAAGGCCTCAGCTGTAACATTTTCATACTCAGCTGGTGTGTAAATCTTGTCATTTTTACGAATATACTTCTTTGCTGTTCCAAATATTTTATCGTTTGGCAAAAATAAATTACCTCTTTTAAGTATATAATATATTTTATCTCCTTTATATTGTTATTTTGTTCAGTTACCAATAATAAAAGAATAAGAACCATGGTGTGATTTTGATTTTGTCCAGCACAACCATGAAAATAGGTGCAGTTCTTCAGCATCATTGCAATATTTTGTCTAATTTAATCCAGCACAAAGGTGTTTACTCCGATGGAAACTTTGTTAGCGACTCCTTCAAAATAAGAAAAAAATACTGATTTTCCAGTTTTCAGATCATATATTCAAAACTCATACAACCAATTATCATATCTATATTGACGTAGATCATATTTGACGTAGATAAAAAAACTCCTGCACAGGAATATGCGGGTTTTTGCATATAATCAAATCAATCCCATGCGCCTTTGGATTATAATTGCATTTCACTTCCACGTTCCACTTTCTGTATTTTTTTGTAAAATTTATATGCTTGTCTATAGTGAATCCCAATTTCTGTTAAATGGACTCTTTTTGCATTATCATTAATATGTTGATTTTTGTTAGTTTAATCTTGAATTCTTTACACAGTGCTCACAACATCTACCATTTGTTTTCTACCAACTGATAAGCTATAGTTTTCTTGGAAATATTTTAAGTAAAACTTATATTTTACTGGGTGATTTGGATAGTTTATACTATTTTTTTTTTTTTTTGTTTTCACTATTCCTTACACCAGAGACTTTTTCTAGGTCTAAAAGCAATTTCGGCAATCTCACTTTCGCTTTCGTAACAAGCCTCACATGCTTAATTTTCGTAACTAATAAAGTGAGGTTATGTCATTTCTGACAGATGCGTTTCGTTTCTGTTGAAAGGGGCATAAGTCCAGCACTCGTGCTCTTTTTCAAACAGACTGTAGTTTCAATTGCTTTTTAAGTTGGCTTGTGGTGTATCATGAAGAATCAGAAATCTAACCCAAAAGTGAAAATACTGGTCCCACTGGTTCTTTTAATTAATAGTTAAAACCAGATGTAATTTTTGTCGCTAAAACACAAATTACTAGTGGACGCACTTGTACAGTAACCTCCGATATATAAGTTAATTTGAAGTCGTATCAATGTTTTAAAAAACTATTTCCACCTTTTTTATATTTAACATTTCACAATGTACGAATAATGGATTTCAAATATTTAAACTTTCAAGTTTTTCTATCTTGCTATGTGTGCTTGTTATTAGTAAGTACTGGTCCACTCATCTTTCGTTGCGCAATACATCCATACAAAATGCAAAACCTAGAGATAGATTCCAAACAAAAGCACCAACGAAACAAACAGAATGCTCCAAAGTCAACCGGTGTGAAACTGGCAATAACTTTCAGCAATAAAAATTTTGCGTAAAATTTTTATTTCAAAAGGCTATAACTTTCTTATTGATAGGGATTTTTCAAAATTTTCTTCACAGAACTGTTGCACAGTAAGTCACCTCATAAAATATTCCAACAAAATTTAATTTTCTTTTTACACATAGGCATAATAATCATATTAAAAATCAACAAATATTCACATTTACTCACTTCTTAAACGCGGAACGACAAAGTGTATTATTTTCCAAAATTTTCCAACATAATTTCTACCTTCTATTAGGCCTCAGTACTACCTTCATTTCTCAAGCAGGAATTTTTCCAAAATTCCTAATAATAAGCGCACAGCGATTATTTAAAAAAGTGCATTCCACGCAGTAGCCATTTAATACAAAAATCAAAAGAGGTAGTAATTTTCTCAACATTTCTCAATTTTTCTTTCAAATATCACTAGAGAATGAATGTACCTAATAACTAAATAAAACATTTTTCGAAATATAAAAAACAATTGAATAACGACCAAACTTAAAATGCAGCTGCTCCACATAGCACCGTTTCATAGCCAGAACGTCAAATTGCTGTAACTTTTAACTTTTCTCAAATTTTCTTTCACACATCACTAGTGAATAAATGTACCTAGACATGTGTAAAAGCTTTTGCAAAAATTCGCAAAAGTAAATTTATTCCACCCCACTTTCGTTCGCCGGGCACTGTTTTATTGCAATAGGGGTAAATAGAAGTAAATTTTACATTTTCTCACATTTTCTTTCAATTCCCACTTGGGGATAAATTTATCTACTTATCTATCGAAGCATTAAAGATATCGTACAAATAATAAAATTTCACCAAGACTTTAAATACACCAGCTCGACGCAGCACTGTTTTATTGCAGGACCGTCAAATTGTTCTAAATTTTAACTTTTCTAACATTTTCTTTCATTTCCTACTAGGGTATGAATATATCTACTTAGCTGTATAAGCATTTAAAAAAAAATTGCAAAAATAATTGCATTTGAAGAATGACTTAAAATGCACTCACTCGACGCAGCACTGTTTTATTGCTCGACCGTCAAATTGCACTAAATTTGAACTTGTTTCACATTTTCTTTCATTTCCTACTAGGGCATGAATATATCTACATAATTGTCTAAGCATTTGAAAAAATTCGCAAGAATAATTGCATTTGACGATGACTTAAAATGCACTCACTCGACGCAGCACTGTGTTATTGCTCAACCGTCAAATTGCTCTAAATTTTAACCTGTTTCACATTTTCTTTCATTTCCTACTAGGGGATGAATATATCTACATAACTGTCTAAGCATTTAAAAAAATTCGCAAGAATAATTGCATTTGACGATAACTTAAAATTTTAAGTCATCGTCAAATTCTCAGTCAAATTTTAAGTCATCGTTCAAAATTTTAAGTCATCGAAAATTTCAGAAAAGTTCGAATTTACTGCAATTTGACGTTCTGGCTATGAAACGGTGCTACGTGGAGCAGCTGCATTTTAAGTTTAAAGGTCGTTATTCAATTGTTTTTTATATTTCGAAAAATGTTTTATTTAGTTATTAGGTACATTTATTCTCTAGTGATATTTGAAAGAAAAATTGAGAAATGTTGAGAAAATTACTACCTCTTTTGATTTTTGTATTAAATGGCTACTGCGTGGAATGCACTTTTTTAAATAATCGCTGTGCGCTTATTATTAGGAATTTTTGAAAAATGTTTATTAAAAAAAAAATGTTTGATGTTTGAAAGAGTAGATGCTACTAAAGATTACAAAGAGAGTTATTAAGTTGTGGCTTAGATTTGATTCTTTAGCGTATATACGTGTGATGTTAATATATACACAGTCCGTGAAACTGAACGTCTAGATGAACTCTTGGTGAACCCGTAGTGAAACAAATATAGCAAGAGAGAAAGATATTACCTTCTGTATCCATGATGATCGCGTTTTTTCTTCGACCACTCTACTACAGAATATATAGATTATGCAGCAGTAGAAACTTGTAATCAAAATAGACAAAAATTACCTCACAAAAATCAAGAATAAACTGATAAGAGGTGAATGTCTTTCAATGTATAGCAAGACAATGTAGCAAGACACAAAAGTAGTCCTTATGTTGAGCAATTACCATAATGCTAATCTTGTGTCTGTCAATAAAACTTGAAACAAATTGAAAGATGACACCAAAATGTATGTTCCTTATCCCGAAATGGTTGCATGACATTGAGAAATTATGGGAGGGGTTCATTTGGCGGACCAGATGATGGGGTTATACGAACTAGATAGAAAATTAGCAAATGGAGCTAAAAGGTTTTCTATCACCTAATTCAGATTATGATGACTGTCAGATTATGATGACAAATGCAAGGATTATCTATATAGAAAAAAAACAAAGAAAAAATCCTTTTCTGCAATGTCTAGTGTAGTGTATTTCTAGTAAGAGAAGATGCCCATCTGGGAAAATACAGCAACTCGAAAAAGTATCTTTACATCTTCCAGTGCAAGGTATAACGAGAAGAAGGTGCAAAAGTTGCCCGGATAGCAAAACCCAAAAATGCACAAGGACAATTTGTCATGAGTGTCACATTCCTGTATCATCTAGCCTCCATAATGTGTTACAAAAAATTATCCTTAAAATATTTTGTAATACCTATATACATTAAATATATTTAACATTTTTCAAAGAAAGTTTTTATATAAAACTGATGGTACATAAAAGTACCACAACAAAAGACTGATGGTGCTTATATGTACCAGCACCTCCCTTAACCCCAAGATGTACTTTTCGATATTTTCTAGAGAAGTAGACCACAATGGTATTCCAATGTCTCCCAGAATAAGCAACATTTGTTCTGACAAAACAATTTAAAGTATTTAAATTTGAAAAAATACAATTTTTATCATACATATCAGCAGTGCCAGCACGTGCGCCTGGTCGGACAGGCGATCGCCTTACGGTGCCATATTTTTAGGGCGGCATATTATTAGCCCAAATATGATTTTATCAGAATGTGTTATAATAGCGTAAATTTGTTTCTGATGGAATTTCGTATATAGCTAATGAAATGGAAATAAATGCAGATTTTGAAAGCAGTCTTTCAATAATAATTAAACGTAAAAGCAAATAATGTATTTACGAAGGAACAGATAAACCAATAGAAAATCTGTCTAAAAAATGAAAAATCTAAAAAATCTTAAAAGTTGAAGTTTTTAATTATCTTAAATATTTGTAAAAAATTTTATATGATATTCCATCATTAGCGCAAAAAAAAATCAGACGAAATTCTTAAAAATTGTCAGGATTTGCACATGTACCTAACATACGATATAGAACCTTTAAATTTGTCTAACGAATTATAAATTGTGCGAATATATTAACAAGAGGTATGACACACCTGGATGCAGTCAATTGTACAAGGTGGGCCATTCAAAACGAAAATTATTTTCGAATGGTTAAATAAGGTTTCTCAAAAAACGCTCGGACACGTCAATTTTCTTTGTGAAGGGGAGGGATACCTTTTACAAGAAAATTTGTAGCCAAATCACATCGCGTTGGGACCACAACCCCTGAAATTTTAAATGGCACGTTGGGGTAAGTTATACCTCATTTGAAAGCTCGTTTAGCCATAAATACTAAACGGCTAACATTTTCTAAAACTACCGATTTGTTTTCGAGATTATTTAATTTCAAGTTATGAACGCGTTTTTAGTTTATGTCGTTCAAAGAAAATGGTGATCGTTAATTAAAAGACCATTTGACTTTTCAACAAGATGGAGCCATCACATTATACGCGGGAGTTTCTGGGCGGAGTTTTCCCGGGACAATCGAATGGACGAAGAGGTGCTATGGAATGAAACTCACCTGACATAAGTCCTCGGGACTTTTTCTTGTGGGGTCATCTAAAGAGTAGAATTTATGCAAAAGAACAGAGCAAATGCAGAGTCTCTGGAAGAGTTACGTCGACGCAATATTGAAGAATGCCGTTAAATTACGCCACAGATCCTTCAAAATGTAAAAGAACGTTTCGAGCGAAATTTGTATTTTTGTATGGAATTTGGTGGTGCACAATTTGAGCATTTGTTAAACTAATAAAAATCTTTTCTGGCGGAATTGTGATTTTTTTCCATCACTTTCGCAGTTTTTGTAGGGACAGATTGAACAATTTGACTTCCTTTCAACGACATAAAAGAAGAACGCGTTCGTAACTTGAAATTAAATAATTTCGACAACAAATCGATAAATTTCGAAAATGTTAACCGTTTAGTATTCAGGGCAAGAAGATTTTCAAATGAGGTATCACTTACCACACCGTGTCATTTAAAATTATAGGGGTTGTGGTTCCAGTGCCAAGGGGTTAAGTGAAATGGCTACAGATTTTCTTGTAAAAGGTGTCCCCCACACAAACAAAGTTGTTGGTGTCCAAAGTTGAGCATTTTTTGAAAATTAATGTTTAACTATTCGAAAATCCCTCTGTTTCGTTTTCAATGGCCCACCTAGTATAGAAAGAAATAATTTATCTGAAAATGTTCCGAATATTATTCTTTGCTTAAGAATAAATTCAAAATAATCTCTATCTCTAAATTAAAAATTATTGGCGATCTTCTATGGCCGAACAAAGATTAATAAATTTATCTATATTAGCCATAGAACATGAGATAACAGAGAAAATAAACTACGACATCATTAATCATTTTGCAAAGGAGAAAGCCAGAAGAGTAAATTTTATATATTCTTATATTCTGTCTATATTCTGTCTATACGTGTAATATATAAGTGTCTATATCTATATATTTTTTTTAATATTGTTATTAGAATTACATTTGTTATTTATTTGTCAAGAAAATAAAATATATCGTCGGTTTATTATTTTTTTTTAATATGTTGGGTGGCGGCGGTCGGGGGCGCCGAAAGTTGTATTCGCCCTAGGCGGCATTTTTTGACGTACCGGCTCTGCATATCAGTTATTGGAGTTTTTGATGTAGGATTACTATTGCACGTTTAAAAATTTTGTAAATAGTAACTAATAATTGTTAAACAAAGGCAATAAAAACAGCAGAATCTCGATTGTATGAGAATACTACACAAAATTTTATGGGAAATTGATTTCTTCAAAACAATCATAGAAACAAATATTTTAACCTTTATGTTTTTGAAATTTGTTTACGCATATGTTTATTAAGGAAATATTGAAATGCATGTATAAGACAGTTACATGAATATAATATTAGAAAAATTTAAAACAAATCACCATTTTATTGAATTTAACATTGAATATTTGAATTTTGAATGTTTGTTACAAAATTCTTAATTTCTATTTAAAGCAAATATTTCTTTAAATTTGTATAATTCTTAAAAACACATTTTAGTACGTATCACTTCCTTCAAGGATCGGAGAGATACTTTATTACATTCACGACTTTGTGTATTAGCGTTTTAATTATTATAATACGCTTTGAATATTAAATCAATTTCTCTTTTTTTTTGTTACAACTCATTAACACACAACATTTTTTCCACATTCAATGCTTGGTAATTCGAAATATTACCAAACGTAATTAATGGACAGTTCTAAGCCTTGAGTTAGTTCATATCATTAGTTTATTCAACACGTACATTTTTCTCAGATCAAACAATCAAGTGCTATACTTAGACATACCTACGTGCCTGACCAATTTGAATATTTAAAATTCCACCCAAAGACTGAATCTATAATGAAATAATTCAGTTCATAAAAAAGCTTTAATTACATTCACACTCATAGTTTTAAAAATAATTTATTCACGCATTTTCTAGTGTCAATTAAAAAGGGATTAATAAATTATTTTTTACGGCTCTTGTAATTAACGATTCCAATTATCATGAAAAATAAAATCGATGAAATTGAATCTTTAATAGTTTCAGTTGATTTTATATATCAAGAGCAAATTGGTAATAAAAACTATTTATTTCGTTTTTTTACATAACAACATATTGTTTGAAATTATTTACAATATTATATATTGCAAAATGTATGTGCATTGTTATATAACGATATTAAGAGACGAATATTCGTGGTAAATTTCTATAAAAAAAATTGCAGGAATTTGGACATTTCGTAATATTTAAAAAAAAATGCCATGAAATATTCCTTAAGTTAGTTAAAAATTGGGTATTTGAATTATGAGTTATTATGAGTTTTATAACAAAACAATTTTTTGTTTTTTCTTTCGTTCAAATCAAAAAGTTATTACAAATTGGAAATATATTTTTGAACTCGGTACCGAAAACAGGCCACGGTACAGAAAACGTCACGCGTGTAACCCGTGTAACGTAAAATGTGTAATTTCTACCATTGCATGACTTTGATGATACAGTCGTTGTAGTAGACATGTCAAATATGTCAAATATTAAAAGTTATCATGCTTGTTTTCTACCATCGTGTAGAGTACTACAAAAAGAACTACTCATAAAATGTTTTTACATGTCCCACATTGTTAAACGTCGAAACCAATGGTTTTAAACAGTGCGCCGAAAAAATCTTAAAACGACGATTTTATAAAGAATGTTTATGTTTGAATGTTAGAATGAAGTTTCTCACTTACGACGTTACAAACAAATTATGACGCATTTGGAGTCAAGTGATTATTTTCAAAATTTTATCACTTTTAAATTGTTTATAATTAATTGAATTTTTTTTTAACTCTTTCGTATCGCAAATCCGAATTATTTATAATAAGCTTTTAAAATACTTAAAAAAAATCATATTTTTTTTTATTCAACAACCCAATTGCTCCACCCGTATTATTTTATTAATTTTATTGTTTCGAAATTTTTGAGATTATTATTATGAATTTTTAGTTCTCTGTTGTTTTTTTTTGTACATTTTACAATGTCTTTAGGAGGTATTTGAACAGCCAGGTCTATGCGAAATTAATGTTAATAAATTGAAAATGCAACAATTTCAACTTTTTATATTTCTGAAAAACAATGTTCCTAAAATTTATTTACAATTATTATTTTTATAATAATTTATTTTGTAAAAATTTAATTAATAAAAAATAAACTTTTTTTATACCTTTGCAAAATATAGCAGATTTTGTAACTAGGGCGAAAGGTTATCAATATTACTCGAGATCGAAAATCTGCGCACGAACGAAGGGCGCGCATTAGCTTAAGAATGAAATTCACAATTTCGCCCGTGTTACAAACAATATTTTTTATTACTCATGCGAGGGGAGGTATCTTATAAGTTTGAGATTCAGGTGCTATCCAAAAAAAATTGAAGCAAAAACGAAGAATTTGCTTTTCAATTATCTCCGGTGGTGTGGATTCATCATAAGAACTCTCCTCAGTCTCCGGCATCGCCATAGAATTTACACTCACTTTAAAACGTTTTCTTTAATTTTAATTTTGTTATGAAAAAAACATCTGACACTTCACGTCACTTTTTTAATAACGAGGTCTTGATTTTATTCATTTTATTTTCATTTATTTGTTCATTTTAATGTAACCTACCTATATTGAATATTTGCGTGCATTATTCAAGTTATGTAAAATACAACTAATTTTGACAATTTATCGCACTAAAAAACGTGCATCACGATAGTACTATTCTGCATGACTGATAAAAAAATTATTTCTACCGCAAAAATTATTTTTTTAATTGCTATAATATAAACTTATTAAAGTGGAATATAACATGAATATATAAATATATACAACCTTTCCGTAGCTATATAATATTATTAAGACTTTTTGAGACTACAAAATAAATCTCATGTTGAAACACAATAGATATTTGTATGCTATTTATTAGCCTCTAGTCCACTTTCGTGGCACTAAACAAGAACTATATATTTATATAGATAAATAACATTTATGCTTCTATTTAACTCAAGTGAATAGTCATCGGCCGACTCGTTTCGAGATCTATGTCTCATCAGTGCTTAATTTAGTTTTGGTCTAGTGCCACGAAAGTGGACTGGGGCTAATAAATAGCTTTCAAATATCTGTTGTGTTTCAACATGAGATTTGTTTTATAGTCTTAAAAAGTCTTAATAATATTATAGAGCTACGAAAGAGATGAATATATTTATATATTGAAGTTATATTCGGCCCTAATGATAATTAGTTTGTTTTCACCCCAATATTCAATTAAAATAATATTCTTATAATATTTGACATGTTGATTATAAATGTAGGTTACATGTGAGTATGTAATATTTCATGATGTTGAAATACAAAACATTTTAGGGATGCTGTTTGTCAAATCCAGGTATCTATTGATTTCCCTCTCAGCTACAATGAGTATTACTATCAAATAATCTAAAATGAATAATCTTCATAATGAGTGCAGTTTTGTGTGTCCCGGTTAACAGGGCAGTTACGGGGCAGTTGCGTGTGGAAGTAGAAGAAAGATGGTGTCTAAGAAGAGACAGCTTGGGAAGATTCTATGATTGATATGTGTCTTCATCACGGGGACCTGCCTCACAGCAGCAATGGAACTGCTGCTGGATTCTGTTGCACCTTGTCGTGCAGGGTGGCGCTAGATTGGCAATTGTAAGGTCCAGGAAAGAAGGAAAAGGCAGAGGTAAAATAATCGGTAGCAGAGACCAGAACTGCCTCACTCCTAACATTCCTTGGCTGGAAGTACCAAAAGACGAAATGATATGCAAATACCATTTCCACAGAAAGTACACAGCGATGATGTGCTGTGGGAGAAGGTCCAGGTCCTACGAGGACTGTAGCACCATTAAGGGAGAGAGAGAGATGGTGGCCTGTAGTAGTCAAGGTGTCGGATCCAGATTACTAATCCATAAGTACCAGATTCAAATCCTGGGGGCACGGTATGGAAATTAAGCCCACCGTCCGACTGGACATGGTTCTGGCAAGGCCATCACAGTAATCTGCCAAGAAAAAAATCTCCTCTTAAATAGTGGCTCCCCACTCAGGTGAAAAATTGTAAGGGCTTCCTATACTTGTGTGAAAGATCTAGACTCCAAGCACAAATGTAGGCAGGGGGGTGGAGGTCAAAGTACACGGTGCGACTTCAGATACGACTGTAACTTCACAGGAAGAAGAAGAAGAAAACCGAATGAAGCGACGGATCTTCAGCATACCACATTGAGCTAAGTAACATCAAGTGGTATAGAAATGGGTATATATTCGAGAACAAAGAAAAATACTGGTGCAGAAATAATTCGACCTCGTGCCAAGTACGTTGAATCCATGGGAATCTACCCAAGTATCTTCCAGGTAGAGGTGCATGCAATTGAAAGATGTGCACAATTAAATCTAGACAAACTATCTCAAAAAACAAATTGCTTTCCTTTCAGATAGTCAAGCAACCAACAAGGCTACTAGGTCATACCACATCAGATCCGAACTGGTATGGGACTGAGAAGAAACCCGAAAGACACAGGAGTAACCCCATGCATCTGCTCAAGGACTAAGGAGCACACGTAAGAGACAGCTAACTTTAGACCCACTACTTGAAATCGGGACTAGAGGAGGCGCTCTAAATTTGTAAGTATACCTACGATTAGGGGAAGAGGGTGGATTAAAATAGATCGCAGGTTAAAATAGATAGCATAAGGTCGCAGTAGAAATCATCACCGAAATCTACAATCTACGACAACTTGTTAACCGGGAAGTTAAATTTTGATTAAATTAATAAAACATATAATATTATTTTCGCAGTATGATATTTTTTGAAACAATTCCTGACTTAACGAAATATTTTTTCATATACGGTTAACAAGTAGAAGAACACAGTATCACTATTTTTCAACCGAATTGAAAACCTTATCCCTTCGGAGTGCTATGGACTGCTTTCCACGCTTGTTCCAGGATCTTTTGTATGCGATGTTACAGTAAATGATTTTTTCATCGCCTGTTTTCATACATTTAAATAACAGGATGTTTTCCTAAAAAGAGAGTAATATGGGGTAATGCTTTTAACTAGACAATCTTCTATGCGTGGGTATTTTATCCAAACATCGACTTTACCTATGCGACTTTGATTCCGCTTGATTTTTTATTTTGATAAACGGCTAGTGTTTGCCAATTATCCATCATTTATAATATAAGCTATAATGAAGATGATAGTTTTAATATCTAGTTTTAAACAAAAAAGTTAAGGATTTATTATATTTACGCAATGTTGGTAATACGCCGATTAGTTTGTCATATTGGACACAACTCGCTCATTGCGGAAATGCTGGGAATTTTGAAGAAGGTCCAGAAGATAAAGATGCGCAATATAGAAGAATTTTGTTCTAGATGGAACGACTATTGAGAATACTTGTGACTTTTCAGTTTTAGAAAAAGCACAATATAAAAAATGCGAAAATACCATCAAATACTCTACAAATACAAATTAAATAGAATTGTTGAAAATAAATGTTTACATTGACAATTGGATGTGTATAAAATATTTAATGACTTGAGGAACCATATTTTAAAGAGTTCTAGAAACACAGTTGTAACTATGAATGCTGCTTCCAAAAAAAGGATAGCATTTTATCTCTTTATCGATTCTAAAGATTCAGAAATTATTCAATAAATTATTTCAAATGCACGGTTTGCAAATAAGAATATGCGGAGTAAATGGTCTATAGTTCGTTTAATTCAGATAAAATACTTCAGATAAGAGATATACTTTAGATAATTCAGATAATTTAATGTAAATATTATTTTTCGTTTGGTAAAAACCATACTGGGATTTAAAAAAAACATTTAAAATTAGTTGTGCGCATTTGTATATGAGACTTTTAGTTGATTCATAATAGATTTTTTTATTAAAATATTCCATTCGAATATATTCTAGACTAGACTTCTTTCTTCTAAGAAAGTCTAGTCTATATAGGAATAACGAACAAGCATTCGTCATTTTCAATAGATACCTCCCATTAGTTTAAGTGTACATAGTATACTTAGCCGCCCTTAACCGACGTATATCTCTCTAAATTGAAAGGTCAAGAAATTTAGTAAAACTTTAATTGTTTATAAATTTCTATAACTATATATAAACTTTATATAAATAAATAAAAAAGATAACTTTTTGCCTCATAAATATAAAGTAAGCTAATTTTACGCTAATTAGTACCCTTAAAATCGAAAAAATTACCAACAGGAATTATAATAACAGATATTGTGGAGAATAATATTTCAAACAAACTATCTGTTTATTAAGTTGTTGCCGTCACATTTCCAAGTTTGGGTGTAAAATTTAAGGGCAAACGATTAAAGTGTTAAATAGAATATTTTAATCTTAAATTGCTATTTCAAAACATTTAATTTGGATATAAATTATATACTTTGAATATTCAGAGAAAACAATTTAATTTACAATATTTTTTTTATCGTTCAAGGATAATATTCAACACGTTTTAGATAATATTTGACACAAAAACTCACAAACCAGAATTCTAATGTTTTTAATCACATAATAACATTTGGTATCTAAACTATTTAAATATATTATCTATATACGTTTTTTGAACTAGAAGTTAATTTGACTGTTATTGGTTCGCATGAGAAGTGGTTAAATTGATTAAGGAAGCTATTTAAAGTAGCATTATGTATGTATATAGAAATATAGAAATAAATTTAACTAGTGATATGTAAAAATTAGATTGATTTTTTTAAATTTTAACCATTAGCACATAGCAAGGTATTTATTATGTGAGCCGTTCACTGCACAAATAGATCAACTTTTTGAAATATCTTTAATTTGAGTGCCAAAGCACTTTTTAAATGTATAATACATTTCCCAAATAATTAATATTAACACCAATAAACAACAAAAAATATTTATCCAGTGAATAATAAGTAACTTATTTTAGAAGCCATTTTTATTAACTCCGTACTTTGTGTAAATCGTAGCAATAAGTCAAATTCAGTAGCAGGTATTGTTTACAGGCATAAAAAACGGTATTTCTTTTATTGCAGTTTCATCAGAACTAAAATAAGAAAGATGAAGGTAGCGTTCAAATGTGACTATAATGACGATAAAGAAATTAATGCCATCAATACAAACAAATCTGTAGCAGGTAGACTACAAAATTTGAAAAATGGAACTGTCTACATTATATCCTTTATGAATGGCAACGATTCCCCGGAAATTATGTGGGTCATTTCGTGATGCATTTCTATGTATGGCTGTGATGTATGACGTCCGCCAGGTCCCTTTTTGATTATCAACACCATTTAGACACCGGTCAAATAAATGCTTCAACATAACCTTCAGTTTTTCAGTGCAAAATCGTACAAATTCCGGGTGTGTACCTCCAGGTCCTGGGAATCTTCTGAGTTTAGTCGTTTTGATTACTTCCTTTACGAGGGATATATCTACTTTCGAGGTTTCCCCATCGATTTGGTTTGGTTCATTTTCCTCTATATACTGTGGCCTTGTTTCTGTTGAAAATTTTGTAAAATGATCTACCCATCCTTTCTTGGAGATTGCTACTAATTGTGAATCCAGTTCTTGATGAGGTTCTTAGCGATTAGACGGTCTTCCATTCCTCTGAATTCTTAGTACCGCCTATATTTTGATCGACGTATTCGTACTTTTTGAGCCACGAACTGTTTTTCTTGTTTATGATTTATTGTTTCATTTTCATATTTAGTTGTTTCTATCTCTCTTTGATCTCAGGGTCTCCCGTCTGGATAAGCTTTTGATATATTTGTTTCTTTTCTGTTATTCGTTCTTCTATTTCTCTATCCTACCAATAATGTTTGCTATTCAGATCTGTCGTCCCTAAAGATTCCATTGCAGCTTCCTTTATACATTGTGTAATATGTTCCTTTTCGGTTTCTGTACTCCTTGGTTGTTGCACCAATTTCTGTTCTAATAATCTTCGGTATAGAAATCTTTTACTGTCGTGTTCAAAACTTTCCATGTCAAATCCTTTTACATCTTTCCGTTGTTCCTCGTTACATTCTTCTGATTTATTTTGATTTTGTTCTATATAAGGTATATCGACTTTGCCTTTACTAGGCAGTGATCGCTTCCGCAATCAGCCCCTCTCGTGACCCGTACATACTGGACCTTAATTTGCGCCTTCTTTTACAATCACGTAGTCTAAAATTAACTTCCACCCTCTCGTGAGTTGATAACAAGTATACTTGTGGATGTCCTTATGTGCAAAAAAGGTGTTCGTAATCTTTGGATTATGTTGGCCACAAAGGTTTTGTAATCTTTTGTGTATCATAATAGATACCCCGGCTTTAGCCCTGCAGCTTTTGTCAACTCCGCCAAATAAATGTACATTTTCTTTATTTTTTTTCTCTTCCGTTTCTCTATTTCTTGTTAAAATATAATCGCAAATTCCGCGTAAAAATTCTATTTTTTAACTCAATATAATTAAATCATGGCATCACAAATATCTATTGGTTCAATTGAGAAGCTAGTAGAAATATAAATTTGCTGTCAAAAACTACTTGGAGCATGAGGATTTATGGGACACAATCGAACCCAATGCAGATTATGTACAAGACAGCAGAAAGTATATAAAAGCAAGGTCAAAAATAATACTTCTAATCGATTCGATTAACTATGTCCATGTTCAGGAAGCGACTACGGCTAAACAGGTATGGTTAAAGTTAGGGAAGATATTTGATGACTCCGGGCTCAGTAGAAGAGTAGGTTTGCTACGTGATTTGATTTCAACCACTTTGGATAACAGCTCTAGTGTTGAGGATTACGTTAACAAAATAATGACAACAGCTCATAAGCTAAGAAATATTAATTCTGTAGTAGGAGACGAGTGGCTTGGTAATTTGCTGCTCGCTATTTCCAGAAGAAAAAGAAAACACAACCAGATAATATCAAAAAAGAATGGATATTATGCCGCTTTTTCTGTTACAGAAACATTGGACAAAACCAGATGGTACATTGAGTCTGGAGCATCACAGCATATGTGTAGAGAGAGAAAATGGATGTACGATGTTTCACCGACAACAGATAATAATATAAAGGTGACAGACAACAAGACTGTAGCAGTAGAAGGATGTGGTAAAGTGAATTTGCAAATAAGAGACCCTGAAGGCATATCTCAGAATATTCAAGTAAGAAATGTGCTGTATGTACCTTCTTTGACAACTAATTTACTTTCTATAAGTCAGATGACAAAAACTGAATGTGTGGTTGATTTTGAGAAAGACTACTGTAAAATTTATCAAAATAAGAAATTAATTTTGACCGCTTTGCAATATAACAATATGTAAGTATTGAAAGACTTTTCCTGCATCAGAGGATGGGCCACCTCAACTTCACAGACTTAGAAAATAGAGGGCAGTGCAGAGGGGGTAGAATTATCTAAAAAAGATTTCCAGACTTGCACAACATGTATGGAAGGTAAGATGAATAGACTACCTTTTAAAAATCTTGGTACTAGAGCCTGTGAACCTCTCCAATTAATTCACACTGATCTATGTGGTCCGATGGAGACTAGCTCTGAGGAGGTACCAAATATTATGTTAGTTTTATAGATGATTATAGCAGAAAAGTTTCTGCTATAAACGGAGCGAATTAATTACGGAGCGAATGAATCGCACACTTCTAGAAAGAGCTAAATGTTTAATTCTGAATTCCAGTTTGGCAAAACCGTTTTGGGATGAAGCTGCATCTACAGCTGCTTACATAATTAACCGGTCACCAACCAAGGCCCTGGACTACAAGTTGCCATATGAAAAGTGGTCGGGTAAAAAAACAAATATTAAGAATATGAGAATTTTCGGTTGTGATGCAATGGTTCATGTGCCCAAAGAAAAGAGGCAAAAATGGGACTCTAAAGCAGTCAGAATGTTATTTGTCGGGTCGAGTTCACAAAATGGTACAGAGTTTATGATAGAAAAAAGGTTTATACAAAAGTAGAGATGCAATATTTCTCGAGCATATAATTAAAAATAATAGCGTCACTGTGCCACTATCTGAATTGCAAGGAAATAGATCTGAAGAATTGTCTCAAACAGATGATAGTCGCATCGAGTCTTCAATTGACACACCCGAGACTCCGAGTTCAGAGAACATGACTAAATGAGAATACGCAAAAAGAGGAATCATCTTATGACGATGGTAGTTACCACGCTGATAGTACTGATGATGAGTACATACCAGATAGAAGGATAAGTGATGTATTATCTAGTAAAATAAAGTTGAGACCGAGGAATAATAAACAAAATACCTACTTGTGTAAATGTTTGAATAACTCAAAACAGCAATAGCTTTATTGGTTAAAGAGCCAGACACTATGGAAGAAGCTCTCTCGGGCCCGAATGCAAGAGAGTAGAAAAATGCCATGAATATTGAATATGAGTCTCTCCTGAAAAACAATACATGGACATTAGTTACTCTACCAGAAGGTAAGAAAGCCATTCCGTGTAAATGGGTCTACAAATTGAAAACTAATGCTGATGCTGATGGTGAAGTTGTACGAAATAAAGCAAGACTGGTCATTAAAGGATTTGTCAATTAGGTACCTATTAGCATTGGCTGTCAAGTACAATTTATTCATCGAACAAATGGATGCAGTTACCGCTTTCCTACAAGGCGACATTGACACAGAAATCTACATGCTTCCATGCAACCACCGTCTACATGCAACCACCGTCTTATGAATATGGAGAAGAAGTTTGTACATTAAATAAATCCATTTATGGTCTGAAGCAGGCGAGCAGACAGTGGAATTTTAAACTTACATCTGTATTAAAGGAATCTGGACTGAAAAGTACATATGTGGATACCACAAAACTTATGATGGAATTATTCTATTTATACTCATATATGTTGATGACCTGTTATTATTTTATAATAACGAAGAAATAGGAAAAGAAATTAAACAACAATTGAAATGTAAATTTGATATGAAAGAACTAGGCTACGTACATCATTTTCTTGGATGGAGGATTGGAGAAAACTTAACAAGAAATGAAATTAGCATTGATCAGAGAGTCTATATTGAAAAAATTCTAGAAAGATTTAAAATGAGTAATTGTAATCCAGTTCATACGCCATGTGATTCCAATAATAAATTGATTAGTACAGAAAATAAAAAGAATATACTAACAGACAAACCATATCAAGAGGCCATTGGACGCTTATTATATTTATTCCAAGGAACTAGGCCGGACATATGTTTCATAGTGAATAAACTTAGTAGCTTCAATAACAAACCAGAACAACAAAACTGGCTAGCACTTAAGAGAGTACTACGTTACACAAAAGGAACTAAGGATTATAAATTGATATTAAGCCAAAAGAAAGAAGATAAAAGGGTATTTGGCTACTGTGATTCTGATTGGGCTTCAGATATTAATAGTCGAAGGTCTGGCTACACTTTTATGTTACAGGGTGCAGCAATTTCATGGTGTTCAAAACGACAGAGCACTGTTGCCTTGTCAACCATGGAGGCAGAGTATATGTCACTTGCAACTGCTACACAAGAAGCAATATGGCTTAGACATTTGGAGTCCGAATTGTACTGTGATACACCCACTGTTATATACTGTGATAATCAGAGTGCAATTAAATTTGCAGGTACAGAATCCTACTGTGCCCGCAGCAAGCATATTGATATCATATATCATTTTCTTCGAGAGAAGATTGCCCACAAATGAGATAGAAGTTAAATATATTGGTACTGAGAGTACGGTGGCTGACATCCTGAATCCTAAAAATGTTCAAGACCCATGGGTTTGCGCTTAAAGGGAGATGTTAAAATATAATTGCAAATTCCTCCTGTACCACATATTAGATTGTCTGTCAAAATATATTCAGTCTGTCGTTGACAGATATAGATCGTTGCATTTTATTTTTCCTAAATCATAAACTATTAATATTAGGACCATTTAACAGTTTCCATTAGGATAGCTATATCCATATTGCGATTTATGAATTCTGATGTTATTTCTTGCTGTTTGTCTGTTTGTCTTGCATGTGCCAAAATTCAAAGTATATAAGGCGAGGGAGTGTTTTTTAAACAAAAAATTAAAACAAAAATTTACATTGTTTCAATGCTGATTATTAATTTGACAGAAATTTTTTTCTAGCAAGTTGATAACAACTTTGCAAATAACAAAATTTCAAAACTTCACTCCTCTTTCTTCTTTTTGTGTTTGAATATGAAAGGACTAAATTATTGTTTCTATTAAAACTGTAATATTACTAACAACACTTAAAAATCGGAACTACTTTAAGCGCTTAAAATATGCTCTATAAAAATAAAAATATGCATTAAAAAAAAAATATGGAAAAATGTAAAATTCTAGGTTCAAAATAATTTATTTTAAATTTTTACAATAAATGACAAACATCTCAAATCATATTAGTTCTCAAAAAGAAAACTATTCCTGTTTGATCGTAGGACATTTTTGTACATTGAAAAACTTCATTCTACATCAACCGAGGTTAAGGCGCAAATTTAAATGCCATTGCATCGATAATACTATATTTATTACCTATTGTTGCAGAACCTCTAGACCTAGACCTAGACAAATTTATTAAAAAAATGTTTTAATGGAAAAACAATGATTTTTTTAAATAACCGTTGAAAGTTTTTTTTTCACAATGTTATCTGCTTCACTGTTAACGCCATTCATTACATCCTGAGATGTTCTTTGCATGTTTCAAGCTAATTTATTGATGTGCTAAGGAATCCATAATTTGAGGCAATGAAAATTAAATAAAATTTTATTTCACCGACACTTAGTAGCTCTTTTGAAATTTTGTTCGGCCTCTTCTTCGTTCAGTACATTGAACACTTTCACAATTATATCGAAGTTGGTTGCTTAGTACGCTGTGGCAGCAATCCATGTTCCCCAACTAGTAGTTATTGGTTGCGGAGGAAGTGCGACGCTAGGTGCCAAATCATGCCAAATCATTTACCCTTGACGGTGATTTCAAAAATACTTTTTTTACATTGTCTCTTGTCAATTTACACCATATTGATTAATCAGCATGTTTATAAATCTATTTAGGGTATTTTATTTAAGGAAATAAAGATAATACCTACCACAGATTAAATATTATACATAAACAATATATAATAATAAATATATACCTACATTCTTGGCCGACGTCACGCGTCTTGAGATTTCCGTCATAAAGCAGATCAGGAATATAAATATTTTAATTAAATTGAGCATAATATACACAAAAAATGCAGTTGTTTCGAAATATGTCTTATCACAGCCAATATGCAATTTATGCTCTTATTGGTGAAATATGGAAAAATATGCCCTTACGAATAAGGCTCTAAATTCAAAATTTAGTCAGAAACACATTTCTGGATAGTCTATTCTTTTATTAGTAGAATGAGAAAATATATGCATTTGCATATTTTTGGTTGCCCTAAGGATGAATAAAAAACATAGGATAAAACCAGGAAAAAGAAATTTTTTGAAACAGTTTTGTTAACTATTACATCTTGCCTGTCTAATTTTGTCCTTGTAATACGATCTCTTTAATACAGATATGTAGTCGCTGTTCTGTTTCGCATGGTGTTTCTTGTCTTGTCTATATAAGCTTGTTAATTCGGACCTGCCTGTCTAATCTTCTCTGAATCTAATATTATTTATCCAATCTTGTTTGACTAGCCAAACCTTGATCTATTATTATCTTTGTTGTCTTAATTAGTAAGTTTTTTCTTTAATGTATGAACCATTTGTATCTATTTTTACTTGTTTCGATCCAATACTGTCGCTCTAGTATTTCCTGCCTTTTGTTGTCACTTTTTATTTAGTGTTGCTTCTCTAGTTTTGTCTCTGCCTATTTAGTTAAATCTGGCTAGTCATATCTATTTAGTAAAATCTGAGTAGCCTTACCTGTTTAGACTTATGTCGCTGATATGTGTCGCTCATTTAAGTGAATTATCTCCTTCTAACTGAATTTTAAAATAACGAGTTTTTTGCGAATTAAAGTGTAGGAAAAAAATATAGACAATGTTCATGCAATGTTTTCTAATGTTTATTGTTTAATACAAATCAAAGGTGTAATAATTTGAGGTGACTTTGGAAATCAAAATAAAACTAATTTAATAAATGTACTTTTTTCCTGGAGTTACATCACTACAACAAGGTACATCACACAATGTACCTTTTGTGTCACACAGTGAATTGTGTATAGTGTTTTAATCATATATAATTTAGTTATCAGAAGAACACTCATCAAAATTACGTGAGCTTGAACAAGTTGGAATTTTTATGGGAAGATTTTGTAGTAATGGGGGTAAATTGGCAAAATGTATGATAGAAGATCAAGCATATCTTTCTTCTTTGTGTTAGTAATTTGTCTTCTTGATGGATAGAGTGGGTATTTTCGAATATTGTACAAGTGGGCTGCTTGCTTCATTGTATAAATCTACTTCATAAAAGGGTGTGTCGGGATATAGTGTTTCTTTAAAGTGAAATTGTAAAGGATAATTTCTCTCAAACCTCAGTCATCTAATATTTAGGCAATTAAAGTCATAACCGCAAGTTTTTTTTTTCTATTTGTAATAGAATTTTTGTAATGGAAGACAGTGGTACTTAAAAATTTGGCATTTTTCATTTCGGTAAAAACAAAATAAGGTTTTTTGCGTTTACCTGTTTTTATAATGTCGACCCATTGGTCTGGGCCAGTAGTTCCCAAACTATTTTGGTCATGGAACCCCCAAATTTTTTGTCAATGATCGTGGAACCCTAAATATTTTTTAAACGACTTTAAAAAATTAATATCTGATATTAAATGAAACAAGTATTATTTTGGTATTTCAGATTTTATTGAAATAAACAAAACTCAAAAAAAAACAATTCATCTTAGAAATAATTTACAAAAATATAAAACAAATTAAAATAAATGAAAAAACTTTAATGTGAAGGATGCGCCTGCTTCTTTAATTCAATTATTCTATTAAAATTAGGCGTTATGTTTGATGACTGAATTCGCATATATCTGGTGCAGCATCAAGTTTGTTACGATATTTGGTATTTCACAACATACTTACGGCAATAGAATTCGAAGACCCTGTTTTGATAAATTTGGATATTCATAGAATATATCTGACCAGAATATTGCGAATGAAACTGTTCTATAGAATTCTAAATTTGGCTTCTAATTGTGTATCCGAACTCAATTCAATCAAATTTTCATAATCCATGGAATGAAATCCTTTTGGTTTTTCTTTTATTTTGAATGGATTTTGTACGCTGTAATTATCTTCACTGCTGTAATTATCTTCTCTAGATTTGGAAAGTAATCACCTAGTGATTGATGTCAATTAGACAGATTTGTTTTTATACCATCATGGATTTTCATATCTAAATCCTCTTCAGATTCTTCGAGAAAATCACTAAGCGTTTGGAATTTTATTTATTTTTTGTCATTTTGCTCCAAAGCTGAAATCCAATATTGTATCTTCCTTGATAAGGCAACCAATTTATCTTTTGTTTGTAATATGTTGACTTTTTTCCTTGCAGTGCCAAACATAATTCGTTGATTTTTCCAAATATATCAGCAAGGTATGCAAGTGTAGATAGCCAAGTCATATTACTTAATTTGTCTGATAATTCAAATACCAATAAAATACGCCAACAGTTCAAATATTCGCACAAGCATTTTATCACGCGATAACCATGTAACTTCCGAATGAAGACCGTATTCCATATTGTACGAAGACCGAAGAATTAAACACCATTCTTATTTTTTTTAATGAAATAGAATTTGTCACGCGAAACTCCCAATTTTTCTCGCGAAACCAAAGGGTTTCACGGGACACACTTTGGTAACCACTGGTCTGGGCTATAATTTTTTCCACGCAGCGACTAGCGCTCTCCATTATTCCAAATTTCCCATCATTTGGAAGATAAGAATGTACCAAGAACTTGTGGTATGTGGTGTCAATACTAGTATCGGGGTCTTGTACAAGATTCAAGAGGGAAAGAGTTGTCTTGACATTCGAGTTTTGCCCAATGCAAGAATCGGAAAACATAATGACATGCTTTTCTAAAGCCGCAGAGTTTAAGTGTTTAACAAGACATGATGTCTTGAGAACCTCTTCCACCTTCAACTTCCCCGACATTCATGGATCCTGTGTTATTATTAAAGCAATGTATTCCTAGATTATATAAAAAAAAGATTTCTTTTATAGTATGCTGAGGTAGTTCATTTTGTGTATGCTAGAGCTTTTAGCAGATTAAAAGTTCATTCTGAAGATTTTCTTTTGCAAAATCTGCTTTTCGTTGATGAAGTTCTCTTTGGTTCTCAAACTGCTTCTTGGCGCTTTCTCCTTACTTGCATGTGTCTTGTTGCGTTGTCTTAAAATGGAAATTAAACTTTGTTTTGAATATTTTAATGTAATACTTTAATTTCTTAGGTTTCAGTTATTTCAATGTCACATTTTTCTATATAAAGTCGTACATCTTACGGATAGTTAGCCCGGGATTTAAATATTTTCTGTTAGAATTACTCTTTTGTGTATAAAGGCTTTGATATGCAGGAAAACTTTTAATGTGGGCCACAAATATTTTTTATCAATTTTATCACACAACGTATCACCACGTTTCAAACATTGGTCACAATAAAAATTAATCAACTCAGGACTTACTTCACTATAAAAGTGACTCTTGACTTACTTCACTTTTATAATAAATATTTAGAGTTTTAGTTCCCTGTAAAAATAAGTAACGCCTGTTATGGGATTTTAAAGCAACTATTGAAGTTGCTTCACTTTTCTAATGAAAGATATAACAAAATGTGATCCCATTAAGCAAAAAAATATGTATTTTAAAACCATGAAGTTACACCACTTTTACAATGAACGACACATATGTCTATTGAGCCTCTCTAGTTTTGTATGTTCAGTATTTAGTATTTCGCCACTAAATCTGTATCTAGTAGTTCGCCACTCTAGGCTATTTCGCTTTTTTTCCTCTATAGTTTGTCTAAAATACTATTAAATCAAATCAATTTTGTATACATATTCCATTTCATAAAATTGAGTAAATTTATTTCGTTATTTTTAAAATAGACAGTAAATGTTTCTTGAAATGTAACGGGATGAAAGTGAACTGAAGTTCACCTATTTGCGTGTTAAGTTACCTTTCATTTTAAAGATCTAGATATACAACAAAAGCATGAAAATACACCTTACCTAATTTTGTTTATTTATCTTTTATAATTTATTTATATACTTAAGTATATATTTGCAACTAAAACATATTTCGAACAGTAATGATAAATCACGTATAAATTTTTTTCTTACAATAAACATTGCAACGTCGATTTTATGAATCTTATGTCTGCAATAAAGGAATGCGAATTGCATTTAGCATAGTGGGAATATGAAGATATATAACACTAACCAACGTAAATCTAAGAATCTCCACGCCTTTTCAGACACACCCAGTCCACCAAGGTAATTTTGCAAATGATCAAATTAATTTAATAAGCATTATTAATTTCGGTTTCGCACTTTATAGGCCAATAAATTTCGTGCTTACAAAACCCGACGGCAAAAATTTAATAAGATGGAAAAAATGTCATTGAAATATAGTGGATTTTATGACTTGTTGCATTTTTTTAATAGTTCTTGATTTATTGCTGTTTGCTATTAATTACTGCATGGAGTATTTGTTACTAATATTAAATCTCGTATAATTTACAGCATAAACTATATTTGCCCCTGGATATTGACATTGTTATATGTTTAAACTACGCAAGTTTAATGGATTTACCAATTATTTGTACACTATCTCACATGCCGTTATATATAAATTTCTGACTGGTTCGAAAGACTGGTTAGATATAAAACTATCACACTCGTTAAAAAACGAGATCTTTTACACACAAGCCAATAGTGTGAGCATCGTTTTTATTTACTCTAGTTCTGTCAATTTAGATTTGTTTATTTTGTCTAGTCTCGTAGCTTTTGCTGTGATCGTTAATCCTTTGTATTTATTCTTCTGTAATACTAATATTCCAGGTAAAATATAAAACTTAATATATTTACATTCATAACTAACGTTACTTCCATAACTGGAAACTCGTAACTGATAAGTCGAAAAATTCAATCATTTTAATTCAACACCAATCCTCCATTTAATTTGTAGGTGAAATTAGACACGATTACTGGAATTCGAGATAATAATTTCAACCCTTATAGTTTACAAATTTAGAACACACTGAAACAAGAGGTCCCAAAATTCGTAAATATCCTTAAGGGGATTAATTGTTGGGTTTTGCAAGGAAGTAATTTCATAATAAAAAAAATGTATATCTGTCTAAAATAACTTTTTTGTTAATTTAGAGATAAATACGTGAGATAGACGTACAAGTAGAACTATGTGACGATTTAAGGATAAAACTTACTTATATTGCTTTTGTATTGCAGTCCATCATTTATAGTTTGTCTTGTTATTATTTGTTAGTACATTATTATTTTTATTTTTCATAATAGTAAAGCATAGCGAACCTATTCAAGAATATCTCGACTTTCTATCCAGTCGAAATATTCTTGAATAGGTCGACAGTCAGTCAGAAAAAGTTGGAGCCTCCTGGATTAGACTTTATAAATCTAATTAAACACCCAAGTATGCATCCAACATTGCTCCTACATTATTTTTAAGATTATTTCTAAATAATGTTATTTATATTACTTTTTAATAACAAGTCAATGTACTGGTACTAGTAATAACAGGCAAATGTCAGTTGTATAATTCAATGTCCTGTGTGGTATTAAGACTTAATATTATAGAGCTACTGTTGGAACCTTGTTTCTGTTGATGTTGCCTGGTTAATAGAGGGCAACATCGTGGGATGTATAATGGGTGGTATATATGAAAAAGAGATAGTACTATTTTGGGAATAAAAGATAAATAAAATAACATTAATTAATTGTTGTGTTTATTAACCTAAACAAGGGGATATACGAGATATAACATTGGCGACGAGCGTGAAACGTACCCTAAAAAAGTGTGTAGATTTGGACAATACTAAGAACAGTATTTTGATACCTTACAAAATAAAATCGCGAACTAACCTAAAAGCGAAAATCGCATGGATCTAGTTGAAGAACAAATAAAACAAAAAAAGAAAACGTGGATTCCAGAAAAAACAAAGAAGGAACTCATTGCGAATAAACTAGCTCAGAAAACCATATTCTCAGACTCACATACTATTCAGGAAGTAAGAATATATTTACTTAATTACATCGACAGACTAAATCCAACAAAAATCACAACCAACATTAGCTCCATATCTACATTGGAAATATTTACTGCTGAAAACTGGTATGCTTACATACAGCAATTTGAGTGTTTTGTGTTGCTAAATGATATTCCCGAAATAAAAAAGTCCATTACTGATTACCAAGTTAAGTACCAAAGTTTACGAACTACTAACTACATTGTGTACACCAATGCCACCAGTAAACGAGAAATATGAAACCGTTTCTGACAAATTGAAGAAATACTACCATCCAGTTCAAAACTAAGCTATACACCAAGCAGAATTTCTAAAAAGGTGTCAAAAACTTAATGAACCTATAGAACAGTTTATAATTGAACTAAAAAAAATATAAAAAAACTGTGATTTCAAAAATTTGGACTCCGAAATAAAAGAAAGGTTGCTGAATGGCACTTATTGTGATGCAGTAAAATTCGAATTGTTAAAATTAGCTGATAAAACATTGGAAATTTTAACTGTTATTGGGAAGACAGCGGAGACAGCATATAAGTTAGCATTCAACCAAGAGAGAGGACATGAACAAACGCAAATGTTTAAATTACAAGGAAGAAATTTTGCATATAATAAGCAAAATTTTACTTGTTTTTGCTGTGGGAAGAGTGGACACATAAAAGCACAATGTTGGCTCCGAGATAATTTTTGTAGTGACTGTAGTACCAAAGGACATATTTATAAGCAGTGCGGTAAAAACAGGAATGTGAAAGTAAATAATGTGAATCTTGTGGAAACTACAACGTTAGAAAAAAATGAAGAAAATAAAGAAAAATCTTGTACGCCCCTGGACACTGAAGTTTTTGAAGTTAAAAATTGCAGTAAATGGAAGGGTATTAGAATTTGAGGTTGACACAGGTGCAGATGTGAGTACTATTACATTATCTGAAGAATATATTTACAAACTTTGATCAATCAACATCAATACCGCTAGGGGTAATAGAACATTTAAATATAAATCCGTAGAAGTAAGCAACCAAAGACTGTTTATTGTAAAAGACGGACAACCAAAGATAATAGGAAAAGATTAGCTCTCATTATTGCAATTATGGCCCCCAAGATTTGAACAAAAGGTATGTATAGAAGTACCCAGAGAAACGTTAATTGACGAAATAAAAAATGACTTTGCTAAAGTATTTGAACCTGGTATGGGAAATTATAAAGGAGACCCAATACATTTATCAATTAAACCAGATGTCAAACCCAGATGTTAAACCTATGTATGCCAGTGAGAACTGTTCCATATGCACTAAAGTATAAAGTAAACGATGAAATTAAACGATTGGTCGAGGCAAAGCGTATTGAACCGGTGGAGTATTCAGAGTGGAGTACCCCAGTGGTCCCAGTCCTTAAATCAGATGGAACAGGTCGATTATGTGGTGATTTTCGTATCACAATATATAGGTACTTACAAATTGATCATTACCCACTACCAACAGTTAATGATATTCTAAGGAAGATTCAAGGTAATACATGTTTTTGAGATTTAGATTTGCGGGAAGCATACTTGCAAGCACCATTAGATAAAGAGTCACAAAATTTAGTTACAATTGTAATTGAACAAGGTGTTTACAAATATTTATATTTACCTTTTGGTGTAAGTACAGGGCCAAGGTCATTTCAGAGATTAATAACACAAAAGCTTAAAGGATTAGAGGCAATAGCATACATAGACAATATATACATATATGGTAAAACATTATCACAAACATATGAGAAATTAAAATTAATACTGCAGGACTCGGGCTTGTACTAAGGTTTAAGGACATTGACCTACGAGTAAAGTTAAATAAATGTAAATTATTTGATGATAAATTATATATGTATATACACTGCCGAGCATAAAATTAGGGTCACTCCGTAATTTGAAGTTATTTTAAATTTTTCTAGTTTTTTACGTGTTTTTTCGGTTGTAACAGTTTACTAACTGATTGCTTGAATAAAACAAAAGGTTTTTCTTTTTCAAAGTTTATTGAAAGTAATGAAAATGAACATTCTGATAAAATATAAATAAAATATTTAAGAATAATATTTAAATAAAATTTCTGATAAAAGAAAGTTTAAGGACAGCATAGCATTTGTTTCTGTGGTGTCGTCTGTCTGTTGTAAATTGTTGTCATTGTTAGTGTTCTGCAATGAGCATAAATCCCGTTGTTGCGACAAAAATTGTGGCGGCTTTAAAAGACGGTCGCGGTCAGCGCGAAGCTACGAGAAACGTTGGTGTAAGTCTCTCGAGTGTGCAACGAGTATGGCGGCGGTTCGAAGAGAGGTCTGCTCACTCGAGGTCCTTTTTCAGGCCGAGGCAAAACTCCAACAGCTAAGGAAGACCGCTTTCTCGTTTCTAGTGCTTTGAAAAACCGAACTGTCACGGCAGTTTCCCTTCGAAATATTCTGCAAGAAGTGAGAAATGTAAACATAAGTGATTGGGCAGTTAAGAAACGACTTTATGCTGATGGATTATCTTCTAGAACTACAGCTACTGGACCACGGCTTTCCCGTGCACACCGGATTGCGAGGTTGAATTTTGCACGAGAACACTTGTCTTGGACAATAGCGGATTGGAGACCCGTATTGTTTTTCGATGAACCGCGATTCTGACTTACGGGCTCAGACAGAGATGCAAGAGTGTGGTGACGACAAGGCGAGAGATATGCTCAAGCGTGTAATGCCGAGCGACTACCATTTGGCGGAGGATCAGTTATGGCATAGGGAGGCATATCTTTTGACACTCGCACGGAGTTAGTCTTTATCGAGAATGGGACGTTGACTGCGCATAGGTATCTCACAGAGGTTCTAGAAAACCATGTTTTACCATTCGTGGTTATTCTTGGAGACGACGCAACATTTATGCATGATAACGCACGGCCCCATACTGCTCGGATAGTTACTGAGTATCTTGACGAGTGTGAAATCACGTGATTTGTTTGGATAGCTCGCAGTCCAGATTTAAATCCAAGTGACCATATTTGGGTATGAGATGGGAAAACTTTTACGGAGACATGTGCCGGCCCTCAGAAATTCTAGAGAGCTTCGCGGCATACTGGATTCAAGCAATCAATTAGTAAACTGTTACAACCGAAAAAACACGTAAAAAACCAGAAATTTCTAAAATAACTTCAAATTATGGAGTGACCCTAATTTTATGCTCGGCAGTGTATATATATATATATATATATATATATATATATATATATATATGTATATATATATATATATATATATATATATATATATATATATATATATATATATATATATATATGTTAATATTCAGATTTTCGCGGGCATAATATGATTTCTTAGGTTCTCGGGGTTGCATCCGCGTTTTATTTGAAAATTTCTTATCACAAGCTTTCGGCAATCTCGCTGTTGCCATCTTCAGGTTATATGTTGCGTTCTGCTTGACAACTGCCTGAACTGTCAAGCAGAACGCAACATATAACCTGAAACCATGTTTCTCTAAGAAGTCATTTTTTACAATACGACATAAACTAACGGATAAAATTCACGTACGAGATTGGTTGTGCTATTCGGAAACTAAATGGAAACTTTTTTGTATTGTGTGCAAATTTACAGAATATTTTCTGAAATTATCGGCACGGTGTACCAAAGACCGATTTGATGACAGGGAAAACGCAAATATTTTTTTGAAAAGACACAAGGAAAGCACTTCGTACAGATATACAATAATTTCATTGTTAGTTCGTAAAAACAAGGATGCGCGTGTTGATTCTCAAATTGCGAGCCAAATAGAGACCGAGCAAAAATATTGTCGATAAACACTTTAAACGAATTACCGCAGTTAATTTTTTTTAGCAGAAATAGGTCTAGCATTCAGAAGTGATGATAAAACTATTGGTGTATCTCGCAATTAATTAGGTTTATTAGAATTGATGAGCTAAATTTGACATTTTTCTCGCCGAACACATGCATCTTCCTGTAAATAAAAGGAAGGGACACACGTCATATTTATTAAAGACTATATGCGATGAAGATTCATTTAATGGCATCATGTATACGAGAGAAAATTGTTTGTGAAATTAAAAGGTGCAAATACTATTGAGTATCATAGGATTCTATTCCAGATATATCGCATGTAGACCAAATGACTCTGATAGTGCGCTATATCTTGCCATCCGGACCAGCCGAAAGGTTTGTTAGATTCTTGGATATGTAAGGCCATACAGCAGAACAGCTCGCTCAAAGTTTACTAAACTTTTTTAGTGAAAAAGCTTCAAAGATTTTTGAGGTCAAAGTTATGACGATACCAGCAAAATGTTCGGGAAATACAGCGGCTTAGAAGCACGAATTAAGGAAGAAAATGGGTATGCAGAATATATTCCTTGTTTTGCCCATTAGCTAAATTTGGTTTCAATGTGCGCTGCAGAATGCTGTACAGAATCAATTTTATGTGGTTTCACCACTATCAAACAAGTTTTGGATGATATATTCAATAAAAAGTATCAAAAGATAGAGTCGTAATCAAGCTTACGGACTAGCTTCGAAAATGAAAACAAAAGAAACAGGAATATTGACTATAGCGTAAGAAGAAATTATAGAGCGCTTACGAGTGACCAACGCATCATTACAGTCGTCAAATCAAGACCTTAGTACTGGATACGCTCTGTAAAAATCATTAAATATCTATTTTCAAGCACTGTGATTCACATTTGCGCAAAAAGAGGCAAAAGCCAAAGCTTTCATCTGCTGGACAACGATTTGAAATTCAAGTGTTCATTGTCTTAGTCGATAATGTAATGGTTGCATTAACTAAACAAATGAAAGTTTATAATCAAGTGACCGGTATATTCGAAATACTTCGACAATTAAATTCTTTAGCGGCGGAAGAAATATTAAAAAGAAGTTCCATTAACGTCAGTTCCTTTCCAGTTGACGCCGCAGTAGGTTTGGGCAATGAATTGGTGCATTTAGCTGAACTAAGCAAAACAAATGTGGCAGCTGATATTGACAGCAAAAAGCACTAGGCTCTGGAACTTCAATTTTATAAATTATTCTATTTACAATTTTAAATATATTCTATTTAAGCGCCAAAGCATTGTATTATTGTTTGTAAAATAGAAGATAATTATATGGGTGTGATGAAATCACGTGTACCGACATAGCTTTGATGTACTTATTTTTATTGTGGCCATAAATTATGTGCATACATTTATTTATAGATGAGTGAACGCACGTGAAATTGAAATCTAGAAAAGGCGTATTGGTATAATAAAAGCAATTAGCAAGTTAATGCAGTAAACCATTTTTATACGAAAAAATGTATATCTTTGCATCTTGTTTCTTCGTAAAGTTCTTGGAGTATTATAAATTACGATTTTATGCCAAGATAATTCTTGGCTTATATTTATGAATAAAAAAAATCTAGATTATTTTAACATCAAAACTATATTGTAATTGTTTACGTAATTGTAATTACCTTTCAGCATGTAGTTTTATATAACAAAATATTAATGATAACTTAATATTTTCTACAAAAAGCTGTTATAATATACAATGCGTTCGTGTTAATTTTTTTTCTTTACATCAAACATGTTACAAACTGTGATTTCTAAACTAAAAGTATCCTCCAATGTGTCCTATTAAAATATAAAATACTTTTTATAGTTAATATAGTTAATGATTTTTTTAACAAAATCTTGTGCAATGACAATTATAATGATGTAAGATAATTAAAATATAGTTTGGTCCAAGAATTATGTTAAAGTATCAAAAGACTAAATCCTTCGCAAATTTTTGCTTCTTTTTGAACAAATTTTCAAAAATCGCAACGTATATTTCAATATTAAAATGAACATTTTATATACTTTAAGACCTTGATATTTTGTTCCTTAATTAATAGTGATATCGAAATGTCCCATTGCCATATCATATCCTTCCATTTACCTAATTTTTAGTTCATTTTCTGGTTAAATGTATTTAATTAAAATGCAAATTTAATGTTAATTTCCAACTTACAGAAACATAAACATCATTCTTTTTGTATAAAAAACGTTGGTTATTAACATATGGCACTATATCCCATATAACAATTACAGTTTATTAAGATATATATAAACTTGGTTATTGTTATTCACGAATAATAAAAGGAAATAACTAATTATTATACAAGTTAATTTAACAAATAATAATTACATAATACTTGGTTTATTTTGTATTCATTATATTTTAATAATTTCCAGAATAACTCAAAAACAAAACTCTTTCTCAAAAAGAGATTAAACAAAATAAAAAGATAAATGAAAAGCTAGTCTTACTTTAAATAAGAAAAAAAAATCAATAGTATAAACAATTTTTATATACCACCTTCAAATTTATTTTCCCTACGCCTTTGTGTTTTGTCCCCAATACGCATACGCATAATGCGTACAGTGGGTTGCCTATACATCTCATGCTTCTAAACGGAGATTAACCCTTACTTTATATTTTAGGTAAGCAAACATTATAAATTTTTCGCAAAAAATGTGTAACATGCCAATATTTATAAATCTATTATGATCAATTAACAATTTATACTTTACGCATTCATAGAAATCTACAATTAAAAATTAACGATTATGTTTATAAAGGGTCTCCAATAGGGACTTCCGAGATAAATCTGTACTATAAGACATGACATGTACAGGCAACCCACCATACGAATTATGCGCGTGCGCATTGGGGGCAAAACACAAAGGCGTCGGGAAAATAAATTTGAAGGGGGTATATAAAATTTTTTTAAAATGATAATAAACCCCAATAACTCTAACCAAACCGGAGTTAAACCAGCGGTCCTTGCCGCTTTGTCCTATATTGAATCGAGAGTTCGCGCTGCCGCGCGTATGTTGTCTTGATTTATCTTCCCGCTTCGCGGTAGGCAACCTAATCTTACCAAAGTAAAACCAACGGTCCTTGCTACTTTGGACCGAGAGTTCGCGCTGCCGCGCTTAAGTTGTCTTGATTTATTTTCCCGCTTCGCGGCGGACAACCTAATCTAACTAAGGTAAAACCAACGGTCCTTGCCACTTTGTCCTATATTGGATCGAGAGTTCGCGCTGCCGCGCGTATGTTGTCTTGATTTATCTTCCCGCTTCGCGGCGGGCAACCTAATCTAACCAGGTGTAACATGCCAATTGTATTTTGATTGTATTGTGTGTGTATAAAGTGTCTTAATTTATCTTAATATTGTCTTAATTTATCTGTTAAACCTTTTACCTGTTAATTTATCTGGGGTTAAACCAAGAGTCTAATAAGTTTCAACTTATATACGCATTATACTTATACATCAATAATGCGTTATGTTTCGTTTATCCTTAAATGGATTTGTAAAATAATAATAAACTTGTTATATGAATTTTTCGTCATCACCTTAAATAATAATGCGTATCCAACGATTTACACGCCACTGAAGGTTTTATGTCAATTTCCGTTAGAAAACCTACCAATGCGCATGCGCATTTTATTAAATTTTATCATTTAATATTTACTATACACGGCTATATTATACCCGGCGCGAAAATTCATACTTTTGGATTGACGAAATTTTTGACATTTTTTATGAATCGAAATATACATTATTCTGCCTATCTTCATAATCTATTAGTAGAAAATTCCAAATACACGGATCGTAGCTCTTTATAATTGGATGCTAACTATTAGGACTTGAATTTGTTTTGAAAATAAAAAATTAAACCAATGACGACTACAAATAAATACATTAAATGATTAAATTTTTATTGGTGACTGTAACAAAATTAAAACAAATCTTCCACACAAATATAAAATCTGCTAAATTTTGAATAATTTAAATATTTTTTGCTAGACATATTAAAGAGATATTCGTAGACCTAATAAACTTCAATTACTAGTTTAAACATCAAATATTGTTTGGCATCAGGACATTATCGAACTCATTAAAATCGTCATTATAAAGTTTCAGAATACTTCCGCTAGGATTTTCTATCATTCTCTCCTTTTTGTGTACATTTAAGCGTTTGCCATACGACTATTTTGTCCCTCGGTTGGTTCGAACGTTGTGCAATCAACCTTATTGCTTTTAATCTTTTGCTTTGCTAAAATTATACCGTTGACTGCGGACCGTTTAGGATTTAGTTTTTATTAAATTTATCTGGCTAAATGTTCGCTCGCTGTCTGCATTAGAATGAGGAAGAGAAATAACGTCGAGAACGAACTTCGAGAGATTTTTAAGTCCCTGGTATCTTTTATCATAATCTTTTTATCATTAATTTTGAGCAAAAACTATTGACATCATCAATAATCTTAATATAACCAGCAAGTTTGAAAAGAGGCAATTGGCGAATTTAGATGGACATAGGTTTGATAAGAGCTTCAATGCAGGATCCTCAAAATTGAATCGCATTTCTTCAAAGCCTGTTATTAAAAAATCTACGGCAGTTGCGAAATCGGATTTTAGTCGTTGATTATGACGAATATCCGGGGCGTTTAGCTTAGTCATAACTTTAACAACAAAATACATCTTTTCTGGACGTAAACTCTGTTCTTCATTTGCTGGATCGATTTTGTTCAAATTCGTTTGATAAATGTAATTCTTGCATAGGTATGACTGTAAAATTCCTTGATAATTTCGACACATTTTAACATGAAGACTTATTAGAACAAAAAATTCAGACTGAAATAATTCGTTTAATTTTGTTAATTTCGGTAGGACCCAATCTAAAAACAAATAATACAGTTTGATAATTGGATATGACAGCAAGCAGTCACGCCTCTAGTACTTAAAAGTCCAGTGAAATATAATTGTAAAACATCCCACTGTTCGATTATTCTCGAAGCAACAGCTCTCAAAGGTAACTAACGGGTTTGCGAAGAGCGGAGAATTTTATGTATTTGGATGTCCAAGAAGTTTTGAAATTGTTAAAGCTAAATCATTTAAAAAAGTAAAAATTCATTTTGTTTAAAGAAAAAAAACACATTTTTTCGATATTTAAATATTATCGTACGTATCCTACAAGATGTAAATATTATCGTATATTTACTAAGATAGTCAGTCGCTATGGTACATCGTACGGCACGAAATTATCGTACAAGTACGATAATTATCATACGAATGGCAACGCTGCTTCTTTGTTAAGAAAAAAATACAAACATATTGTCGGCAAAACACTCAAGAAAAAATATATGAAATAAAAAACTAAACACTGCCCGCAACCATACTAGGCGCTGGCAAGGACCATTCGCAACGTGATGGATAAATTTGAGTCCACTGGTTCATTAGACCACAAACCAACACCAATACGACGTCGAAACGCTGTCCGTGAAAGCGTCCAGGAGAAACCGAGTCAGTCGATTTTGAGCCCTAACTTGGGCGTACACTCGTACAAAATTCATCTGGCCCAGGAGCTGAAGATAAACGACCATTGGCAGCGACGTGTATTCTCTGAATGGGACCTGGAACAGTTGGAAGCAGACCCTAATTTTCATAATCAGCTTCATCGATGTGGCAAATTTCCGGATTAATGTGTACTTCAATAAACAAAACTGTCGAATTTGGGACGATACCAATCCACATGAGATCCAAGAGCGTCCAATGCATCCCGACAAAGTCACTATTTGGTATGTATTTTGGACTGGCGGCGTCATCGGTCCATATTTCTTTGAGAACGGCGTTGGCCAGGCCTTCACGACAAAGTCACTGTTTGGTGTGGATTTTGAACTGGGGGCGTCATCGGTCCATATTTCTTTGAGAACAGCATTGGCCAGGCCTTCAATAACAACGGCGAGCGCTATAGTTCGATGATTATCATGTTCGAATGTTTGATGATTATCATGTTCGATGATAACAGTCAACTTAGAAAGGCAAAAAGAATAAGTTTAGAAAACCAAATAAAGTTTTCCCATAACAAAATGAAAGCTACCTGGAATGTGGTGAAACAAATGGTTAATTTAAAAAAAGAACAACAAGACACAGCGTATGCAACAGATTAGAGAGATATTAACATATAAGCGAATCAGTTAAATGATTTTTATGTTACTAATCCAGTTACAAAAATTTCTTCATTACTCTTTGGTTCTATGAAGATTGAATGAGTATTCATTAGAATAGTATCTACATAATTGAGTTTTGGAATTTTACTACATAGTCTAGTAAAATTCCAAAACTCAATTATGTAGATAACATTCTAATGAATACTCATTCAATCTGCATTGAACCAGTGAGTTATGAAGAAATTTTCACCTACTTAATGAGCTTTAAAAATAAAAGCAGTACAGGTGACGATGAAATTTCCCTAACCCTAATAGAAAATGTTATACTAGAAATTATTGATCCATTAACACATATTATCAACAAATCAATTGAATTTGGAATATATCCTGACAAACTTAAGCATTCGGTTATCACACCTGTTTATAAAAAAGGGGACAAGAATGTCTTAGAAAACTACAGGCCTATTAGCATATTATCATCTTTTTCAAAAAATTTTGAAAGAGTGATAGCTGATAGGACCATATCCTTTTTTAAAAAATACCATCTTCTAAATGATACTCAGCACGGATATGTTAAAGGAAAAAGTATAGAAACCGCAGGTTTCTATTTCTTAGACAATGTATTAAAGCATTTGGATAATCAAGATATCCTTTGTGGCATTTTCATAGATTTATCAAAAGCCTATGATACGGTTAACCACAATTTTCTTATATATAAACTGGAAAAGTATGGTATTAGAGGCAATGCACTAAATTTATTCCGATCCTACCTGAGTAACAGAAAACAACAGACTAAAGTGGTCAGTGCTTCTTATGGCACGGCAAAATCAAAAATCAGAACCATTACAGTGGAAATCCCACAGGGTAGTATTTTGGGGCCACTGCTTTTCACGATTTACTTAAACATCTGCCGCTAGCTATAAATCAATCTAAAATAGTAAATTATGCAGATGACACAACATTATTAGTAGCTGGAAAATCCATAGAGGAAATTATTTCTAAGTCTAATTCGGTAATAAATCAGACAAAAATATGGTTCCAAATGAATAAATTAACTATAAATGAAGATATAACTAACCTAATTATTTTCGGAACATACCGATCTAAAATTAACTATCCAAAACAGATAGTAATTGAGAGAGATACATTAGAATTAAAAAGTGATGTGAAACTCTTAGGGATACATATTGATCAACATTTAAGCTGGGAAACCCATGCAAAGAAATTATCAATAAAGTTAAACAGCACAACGTATGCACTACGCATTCTTCAAAGATGTGTAAGTACAGAAATGCTAAAAGTTGTATATTATGCCAACTTTTACTCACATCTCCGTTTTGGAATAATTTTTTGGGGAAGAGGGAAAAGCGTAATTGAAATGTTTAGAGTGCAAAAGCAAGCACTGAGAATTATGCTCAAGCTAAATTTCAGGCAATCTTGTAAAGGTTCCTTTAAAAAAACTAATATTCTTACAGTTGCAGGTGTGTATATTTATTTGAAACATTAATCTTCATATTTAAACATTACACATTACAAAAATTTACACATCATGGAAGCATTCACCACATAAACACAAGAAATAATAAAACCTATATACTACCAGCACACAATTTATCTATGGTGGAAAAAGGACCATACTATAGTTGTATCAAGTTATATAATAGCTTACCAAATTACCTCAAAGAATGTAATAATATGAGAAATTTCAAAGAAGAAGTGTATAAATACATCAACGACATAGAACCCTATACCATTGAAGAATTCTATAGGGCAAAAGTCTAGGTTGATATATTTGAGATAATGTTAGTTTAATTAATTATAAATATTGTTGACATATTTCTTTTAGCATGTATTTTTTGTATAGCTTATTTAGAGAAATAAATTTAATTTGAATTTGATTACCAACTTATTTTGGCATGAATTGTATAATATCGACACCAAGGGATAATACTGGTCACCGATATCGTGCGATTTGACCCTGTTAATTTTTTCTTGTGGAGTTTTCTTAAGTCGCATGTCTATGCGAATAAGCCATAAACCAGAGCGGCTCTCAAATCCACCATAACTCATGCCATCGATCAAATTCAGCCTGATTTATGCGCCAGAATCAGGGAAAATTGGAAATTTCGGCTGTGCGCCACCCAGCGAAGCCGGACATTTGCAGGATATTACATTCCATACATAATGGCATCGATAGGCCTTCTAAACAAATTGTTTTGTGTGATATCTACCACAAACTTTGGTTTATTTAAATTTAAAGATAGGAAGCGCTTAATGAAAGACTCTAAGTAAAGATAAGCTATAAGCCAGAAATCTGTCAAAGTTGTCAGTTAATTATTATAAGCGTAGGATTCACAGCTAATTGAGTACGAGCTGATATTAAAAACGTATGTTAGT
The DNA here is from genome assembly GCA_944588485.1 of Phosphuga atrata. Lineage (NCBI taxonomy): Eukaryota > Metazoa > Arthropoda > Insecta > Coleoptera > Silphidae > Phosphuga > Phosphuga atrata. The sequence goes on from OX155898.1 coordinate 34,164,629, forward strand.
CTAGTTTTTAAATGAACTTACATATAATTTAAATGAAATTACATATTTAGTCATAAACATTTATTCATCATTAAAATTATGAATTAATCAGAAATTTGTAAAAGAAGATTTAATCAGTGGTCAACTGAGATGATTAAATCTTCTCCAAGAACAAATTTATATATATATACAGTAATTCATTGAAATGTTAGTTTTAAAGAAACCCGAAATGCTTTGGTAATCAATTGCATTTACATAAACAACTATTTCGAAATTAAATTTGGGATATATTCTTGAGCAATAACTTGTATAGATTATTTTTAAATATAATCTAGTAAAACATAATACTTTATGTTTAACACGTTTTTTATATATTTTATATAAGCTTATTATCATTTAAGGTTTTAATCAATTTTACAAGGATATTTACCATATTATCCAATACTGAAACATAGTGAAGGGCAAACACTGGTATAGCAACATGAGAAAACTAGGAGCGGAGCCGGAGGCATAAAAATAAAATATCGTCTGCTTATTACACAGATTGACATAAATTTTAAGAAATTTTATAAGGTTTTAATGAAAATTTATCAAAATTATTTATTTATTTTGAAGCTGACTATTTTCTTTAATATAAAAAGATACTATGTCAATTTCAAAATAAACGGCTAAATTATGGATATTGATACAAATATCAAAAAAGATTTTGGACCTGGAACTCTATATTCAGAATATATATATATATATATATATATATATATATATATATATATATATATATATATATATATATATATATATAACACATATATAACAAATTAGAAATTATTTCTATGTACAGATAACAGTAATATTTTTGTTAAGATGTAGCTTTTCCTTGGGTTGTAAAAATATGGTTTATTAATCTAGTTTAAAATATGTATCCTAATTTATTATTTATTTATTTAACCAGTAAAATTTTACATTTGTAAATTGCATTATGCAATTACTCGTAAAATCCTGCAGACGTACACGCAGGTACCTGTTGGCCAGACTGGTAGATCTGGTAGACTGGTAATAACGAAATATAAATAACTTCAAATTACGATTTTTTTGCAAACTATTTTACCGAGTATCCCAGGTTAGAGTGACTCTGTCTAATCTATAACGTTCGCTGTATTGTAAATCTGAACTACATATTTTGCCTGATATATCCATTTAGTTTAAGTTTCGTTGTTACATTATTTTTTAATGTTTTTTAGTTCATTCGGAAGCTCATTAAATAGACTTCTAGCCTTTATATAGCTATTTTTTATGCTCTTGTCTCGTGGAATCTGTATTATTTTTGTCCTTATTACTATAATTATATCGTTATGCTATCTGATGCCAGATATATTACATGTCATTGAAGTGAAATATTAATGACTCCTATGCATACTGTTGTCTTATGTTCATACGGTTATCATGATTTATGAAATTGTTCTTACTAATTATTTTTAATACCCTTTTTTGTAAACGTTAGGCTGTTAGTATACATTCCACCCTACACTATAATACCATAACTAATAACACTGAAAAAATTGCAGAGTATTATCATCTTTAGAGTGTGTACTTGCATAAACCTTCTAAATTTATAAAACACAAAAATCAAGTATTTAGTTTCATTTATCAAGTTTTATGTGCTGTTGCCATTTCATGTATCAAGTCAAAGACTATTCCTAAATATTTGCAGTATTCAACTCTTTTTAGAATCTTTCCCTCTATTTGGCAAATAATGTGTTTTGGAACACTATCTATATAGTTTCCAAGTGTCATGTAGGCAGTTTTTCAATGTTAGCTTTCAAGGATAGCTTTTATTTATAATTTTATATTTAATATCTTTTGTCGCAGCAGATAAACCAATAACGATGTTATGATGCCGAATATGTTTAAATGCCAAGCAGCAACATGAACATAATTCTGAAAAATGAATGACGTCTGATAAGAAACTCTTCTCCAAAAAAAAAAAACAATCCGCAGAAAATGTTAAGAACGAATCTTGGTGTGATACTTATAACAAGTTAAACATTAACGAGAATATGCTATATATGCATGTACAGTGCGTTTGAAAAAGAACTCCCTAGTTTTATTGTGTCATCAAAACTGTGCAAAGTGATACATACTATTATAGTTTGCGCTGTTTGATTCATCAACTGTCCAAGTTTTGATCCCCTGCAGCTGGCACGTCTGCTTGACCTTGAGACGGCGCGGCGCCAGGACTCAGTTCGCTTAATTCAGTTCAGGCGTGCAGTACAGTGCAATGGGTACTCCGCAACAAAAATCGCAGTGTGTTATTTTAGAAGCAATTACATTACACTACATCACTACAACGCAATTTTAGAAGTCAGTGTGATGTTGAACCTCCTACAGCAAAAACTATTCGTCATTGGCTACATTCTTTCTGGTAGTGTTTTAAAAGGGAAATTGCCAGCTAGACCGAGAACTTCTGAAGATGTTGTTAAACAGATCCGTATTTCGTGTGTTCGGAGCCCAAAGAAGTCATTGGCTAGAAGTACTTTCCAAAATAGGATTGCCTAAAATATCGCGCAGGATATTATGCGTAAAAGACTTCATTTGCGTGCCTAAAAATTGCAACTGTTACATGAAACTAATAAAATCAAAAGGTTAAAGTTTGCTGTTGAAACTAAAAAGAATTGATGAGGCTTTTTCTGATGAGGCTACATTTTATATTATGTATTTTATGTTAGTTGAACAATAAATAGTCACAACTGCAGAATTTGTGGGGCAGAGTATCTTCATGAATTTATTCAGCATCAACGTGACTTTTACAAAGTTAATGTTTGGTGCGGCTTGATGAAGGATCGTGTGATTGGTCTTTTTATTTTGTAGAACAAGCAATAAATGGGGACAATTACTACGACATGTTTACAGAGTATGTCTTTTCCCAAATGGACGATATTGAGGCAGAAAAAGGGGTTGTGTTTTTCCAACAAGATGACGCCCCACCTCATTCCACTAACAACATAGGCGCGGATCTGGACACTCGCTTTTCGAGAAGGCTTTTGGGGCCACATAAAAAGTGTAGTGTACAGTGAAGATCCGAGTCGTTAATCATTTACGCGAAAGGATCGTCGCGGCGGTTGGGACAGTTACATCTTACAAACAGTTAATGAATAGTTACTGAATAAAATCCGAAATATCCTCAGAAAGACTTCTTGTCAGATATGTGTGTAACTTTGAGCATTTGAGATTGAAATAAAAAAGGCATAGCGAACTCGTGAAGAATATTAAAGGAAGTTGCTCACAATGATTAGAGCTCGCAGCAAATAAACAAAGATCAGTTTTTAAGAATTAGGCCGTAAACCATAAGATATGCATATTATAGAAAACAATTCTATTGTGAAGGATGCAAAAAAGTAGCATGTTTAGGCTTGTCGCACACTGGGTCCGCTTCGCTCAGCTCACATCAGATACGATTGGGTCCGCTCCTCTCAGCTCCGTCATTTTTCCACACATTGCATCCGCTCAGCTACGTCACGTTTCCACACACTCAATCCCCTCTCACCTCTCTAACGGGAGAGTTAAATATGTGTTGCTATCCTGATTGCATAAATGCCTTAGCGCATATATGAAAACGATAGTGTTGCGTCTGCCTGAACCATCCGCCAGCATCCGACCTCCGACCTAGTATTCTTCACGAACAGAGGATAAGGAGCGGAGAGCAGCGGAACGGAGCAGAGCTGAGCTGAGCGGATGCAGTAAATGCGTTTCTATTTAAATACACGGGTTTTATATTTTTCTGGGATGAAAGGCTGAGCTGAGCTTAGCTGAGCAGAGCGGACCCAGTGTGCGACAAACCTTTTTAAATATTTTTTTCCGAGGAAGCACCATAACTAACTGTCAATCTATAAACATTTTAAATAAGTATATCATATTACAATGAATCAACAAACTATGTATGTTCGAAATGCTCTGAGAAAGAGTTATTAGCTATTATTCACTCAGTAAAAAATAAAAGTACATGTAGGCTGGATTCAATTCTTAACGTTGTGAAATAATTTAATTATAAACTATTCTCGCCACTAATGACCTAGTATTCTTCACGAACAGAGGATAAGGAGCGGAGAGCAGCGGAACGGAGCAGAGCTGAGCTGAGCGGATGCAGTAAATGCGTTTCTATTTAAATACACGGGTTTTATATTTTTCTGGGATGAAAGGCTGAGCTGAGCTTAGCTGAGCAGAGCGGACCCAGTGTGCGACAAACCTTTTTAAATATTTTTTTCCGAGGAAGCACCATAACTAACTGTCAATCTATAAACATTTTAAATAAGTATATCATATTACAATGAATCAACAAACTATGTATGTTCGAAATGCTCTGAGAAAGAGTTATTAGCTATTATTCACTCAGTAAAAAATAAAAGTACATGTAGGCTGGATTCAATTCTTAACGTTGTGAAATAATTTAATTATAAACTATTCTCGCCACTAATGCATTTTTGTCAATGTTTCTTTGTCTTTAATAAAACAGTATATAAATCAAGCAAAAATATGTTTTAACTATTATAGACCGACTGTAATAGTGTCAGTTGTTCCACCAAGTCTTGAACGCTGTATAAGAAACAATTGAAATGCATTAATTAGTAGATACAATTTGATCAAAAAAAAAAAATAATTAAATTGATTACAAATGGTAAATACATTTAGATTAAATCGCAATATATACATATACATATATACATATATATATATATATATATATATATATATATATATATATATATATATATATATATATATATATATATATAAATATTGCGTATTAATCTGGCTCCAATATTGGGAATGTGCAGAGTATATGGTGGAGATAATCTAATCGACTCTAGCGTACGGTGCGGACAAAGTAAGTGTTAAAAGAGTACCAGTTGTGATGCAATTAAAGAAAATGTATTTTAAAAAATTGGGCATACTAGCAGTTCTGTCGTAAATTGTAAAAATCTGCCTGTAATTTTTAAATAGTAGTTGCAAATTTCCAACTGCTAGATGGATCAGCATCGACTCCAAAACCATTTGTTTCTATTGTAGTGATCATTTTATTGGATATAGTTAAAGAGCTCCATCTCAACATTTTTTCCTTCAATTTGAAAAAAAAATTCGCTCTAAGCAGGTATATACTTTTAACTATTGAATAGTTTTTAAAAAAGTTATGTCTAAGTAAATGAAATTTTTAAGAACATGATTACAGACGCACACGGTTTTTAAACAGGAGAATAGTCAAAAAAAAACTCTGCAATGAACCAATGAAGTTTAACACAAAAAATAACGAAAGTATAATGGATAATACAGTTGATTCTGTTAGCATTAAGAACGAAAAACTAGATAAAGATTGTCAGGATGATTTTCTTTCCATCTCAAATGAAACCGAAAAAATATTTGTAATATATTCAAACAGCAGTACTTAGTAGATATTGTGAAAAACAAATGCATAATTATTTAAACAAAATAGACTGACAAATGATGTTTGCACAAACATATTTTAAAAGGGTCAATCATTTTAATTAAAATTATTAATGATTAATAATTTTTCATTATTAGTATATTCTGCGCAAATTTGTCGATATTATTCACATTGTCCTGATTTTCTTCTAATTCTCTTGTTTATCGTTTGACATTTCCCAAATTTGATGATCTTTTTTATTATATACTACCTTGTTTATATAACAATTCAAGATTGGACAACGTATAGCTTGTCTTCAAGATGTCATATAAATACACGTTTTTCAAATTACACGTAAATTCGTCACTTTACAAGATCTTTATTCGAGCAACATAATTTCTTGTAATTTCGATCGATTTTATCAAATTTATTAGATCTATGTCGCATGAACGGAAATATATAGCTAAAAGTTATTTGCATATTTATAACCAGCAGAAAAAGTATTTCGAGGTAGTTTAAAATGCTCAAATAATTTGATAAATAACGACTTCAGCAAAATTCATTTGCTCTTATTTGCTATTTTGGGATAATCGCTCAGACCCTTCAATTTTATTTTCCAAAATATATAGTTATGACTTAAAAAAATACGTGACGTCATTGGTGTTTGCGCTATGACGTTATCGACATTTTTGTTAAATGGCAATCCCAATTTTTTATTCTCGATTTGGATAGACCTTTTAATTGTCTAAACGGTGGTGTAAAAATTTTGATATGTTACATTAATTTTTTTTCGAAAAAAAAACGATTTGAATGTTAAGATAACCTTGCTACATGGGTTTGTAACAAGAGAATCTTCATAATTTTACGACATGTACTCAAACAAGTCGGTTTTATTTTAAACAAAAACACATTTCCATAAGATCTCTTTTTTCTCTGCCTTTTTTTTAAATTGCGATTCTCGCTTGTTTCGTTTGCTTTTACTTCCGATTACTAGACAAACGGCAACTATAAAAAGTTAAATTAAATTTAATTTAACATTTTCTTTAACAGAAAAAAATTAATTTAAACCCAAATTAAAATAAAACAAAAAATTTACTTCGCCCTAATCAGAATCAAGGGGGCAAGTGAGAATCGCAATTTAAGAAAACACAAAAAAATAGAGCTTATTAAAAAGTGTATGTTTTAAAATAAAACCAACTTGTTCGATGACATGTCCTAAAATTATTAAGATTTTCTTGTTGAACAAACACATTTTTCTAAACTCGCTAATGTCGTTTTTTTTTAATTCAAATCTATTCATTTCGTAAATTTTCTAATGTAACATATCAAAATTTTTACAGCAACATTTAGATAATTGAAAGGTTTATCCAAATGTAGAATTAAAAATGGGGGTTCCTATTTAAAAAAAATGTCGATGACGTCATAGCGCAAATACCAATGATGTCACGAACATTTTTTTTACGTCATCACTTTGTATTTTGAAAAATAAAATTGACGGGTCCGAACGATTATCCCAAAAGCAGTAAATAAAGAAATTATTGGTGTGATTCCAAACTGTGAACTTTAACACCACAGCGTACACACACACACACACCCATATATATATATATATATATATATATATATATATATATATATATATATATATATATATATATGTATATAAATATATATATATATATATAAATATATATATATATATATATATATATATATATATATATATATATATATATATATATATATACTATTTTCGTAAAGAGCACTCCCTTCATTCTATATCAAACTATATATCAAGATTGTTCTTCTGCTCGGCAATTATCGAGATAAGTATTAGGTAGTCGATTATAAATAATAACCCCATGATTGGACGTTTAGAACAAATCGTTAGATTTGTTTGGGCCTGTATAAGAGATGTTCTTCTCTTGTGTTAGTTTATTTATTTATCGTATGGCTTTTACAGACATTTGTAATTAAGTATATAAAGATAAGTATGTAAAACATTACAACTGTTACTTATTTTGATTTAAAAGGTAAATTATCTTAAAATTATGAATTGAACGTATACGAGCATGTGGCAAAAAGACACTATCTACTACGTAGGATAAACTTTTTGATACCAATTGTCTCTTTCACAAATGTGTATCCAGTGAGCTCAGCCATTCTAGTGCAGTAGGGGTACTCATTATAATGTGATTCCAGTTACCTTGGAATTTCCTAGTGGGAGCGTTCGTTGACGAGGTGGATACTGTCTGTTCTTGGGCTCCGCACTCGCAACTTGGGTTGTCGGCTAATCCCTATTTGTTTAATGTGACTTTACACCTGGTATGCCCAGTTCTCACTCTGTTTAGCCGGCATCAAGTGTTCCGTGTTAATTGCATGCCGGGGATTGCTTGACTAGGGTCAAATTGGTTCTGATTATCGTGACGCGTTTCATTGAAGGTTGTCCATTTTGTTCTCCAGCTTTCCTCAAGGTCGAAGGGAGAGATCGATTATGCTCTTTCGTGAGTCCATATGGGCTTTCTGGCTCGAAGGCGGGAGTTCGGGATGTTACTTAACGCTTGGTGGATTGGTGTTTCTCTGGGGAGTGAGGTGTCATTTATTTTCCTCCATTCGCGGTCCGTTGCCTGTTGTCGTCTGAGATCAGGTGGTGCAATATTCAAGAGCAGATGTAACCAGGGTATCGGTGTTGACTTGAGAGTACCAGTTATAATTCGCAATATGTCATTTAGGTGTACATTTACTTTCCCAGTGTGAGAGCTTCTGGTCCATACTGGAGCACAATATTCAGCGACAGAATACACCAGTGATTGTGCTGCTGTGCATAGAGTGTCTGCGTGCTCTACGAGCTTATGTTCCATTAATTCAATGTGTCTTTTGAATGTTAGGGAGCGGTCGAAAGTAACTCCAAGGTATTTGGGATACTGGTTATGTTTTTGTCATTTTTCACAGAAAGAGACATTCAATTCTCTTTTGGCCAGGCGATTATTTAGATGGAAAGCACTCACTTCGGTTTTATTTGCATTGGGATAAAGTCTCCAGTTTTTTTAATATTCATTGATAGTCTCTAAGTCTCTAGGGAGGGTGTCTTCCCCCTCCTCAAGGTCTTTGCTCTGACTTGCTAATGCGATGTCGTCAGCGTAGCAAAATTTTTGTGATTTGGTATCTGGGATGCCACTGGTGCACAGATTAAAGAGGAGTGGAGATAGTACAGATCCCTGAGTCAGACCGTTTTTTATGGTAAAGGATCTGCTTGTCGTGTTTCCTGTAACTACCCTAAAATATCGTTTTGTCAGCATATTTTCTAGCAATGCAGTCATTTTGAGGCAGGGTGTAGTTCTTTTCGGCTTCAGTATTAGGCCATTCAACCACACAGTATCATAGGCTGCGGATAAGTCAATAAGCAGTTAGGGCTAGTACTTGTTCACAGCAGCTTCGGTTTGGGCAAAATCCTGCTTGTTCCGGGGGTATCACGTTATCTACTTTGTTGGTGGATTCTGTTATGTATGAGTCTTTCAAGCAGTTTGTATCAGACACTAAGCAAAGTGATGGGGCGGTAGCTGGTCGGGTCATTGCTAGGTTTTCCTGGTTTTAATATAGCTAGAGTCTGGGCCATTTTAAATTCCTGCGGGAGCCGTCCTCTATTGAGCAAGTCGGTATAGAATTGTGTCAGCTATCTTCGTGCCAGTGGGCTGAGGTGTTTAATAAACTCAGAATGTATTTTATCAGGCCCGGCTAAAGGCCGCCGGGCCATTTGAGTGCTTTTATCGCATTGTTTAGTTCAGGGGCGGTGAAAACTGCCGAGATCTGTGGATCGACTGTTAGTTCCTTGTTTAATTCATTTAGTTCGTTCTTTACTTCATTTTGAAATACAGGGTCCATTAGCACCTGTTTGTGTTATGATTGTTTATATTTAAATTTTGTTTGGAAATGGTGTTTGTGCTTATGGATGTAGCATGTGATTTCTAGTATGCAGAGGCTCGTATCTGTTAATAAGCCTAATTCCTGAAATGTGGTCTAGAGGAGGTAGTTATACTGAGTCCTTTTATGGTCCTGACAAAATTGTATCTACCTGTGAAGCGTATAAGTGAGGAGGTTTTCTTTCCGTTGAAATTGTAGAAGGTATCTTATTTGAAATATTTTCTTGTGCAGCTTGTTGCAGATTAGTTGAATGGTGATATTCCTCTGCAAATTTTCTTCTATATGAATTCCAAGAAATTTGGCTACCTTGACTCTCTGAATAGAATCTTGATAGAAATGTATTTTCAGTGAGAGGTCAATCACGCGGGAACTGCGTGCAGTCTGGAATATTATATATTCAGTTTTCTCTCTGTTAAGATAAAGAATGTTTGCCGAAAACCATTTGTTAATTTTATCCAGAAGTATATTTTGCTGTTAATGGATTATCAGTCGTAATGTATTCAGAGGTGATAAAGTTGGCAGGCTCCGCATACAATGTACAGTGTTGACCATTTATGAAGCTAACCAGATCTGAGTACATTTACAGTTCCAGATTTGACTTGAATAAACTGTTGTCGATTTTCGAGAAAATAAGCCATCTGGCGGCTTTTCCCCTTATCCCATAATTGAAGAAGGCTGAGAGACACACAGTCGAACGCCTTCATAGGTCGCAGAAAATACCTGTCGGACTGTTCCCTTATCTACCTCAGTATAACAGTGATGAATTCAAGACTGAATTTGAAAATTTAAAAAGGAGACTTATAATATATAAAAGAATCTCTCTTGCTAAAAATGTAATTAAAACTGAACTACTAGTTGTAAGGAGTGTAAGGAATGCATATGGAATGGGACCGAGAAAGCCAAGGAAGAAAAAAAAGAAAGCAATTATGGATGAAGGTGGTGTAGAGAAATGATATTTGCAGTAGTAACGTCTAGTAGAGATTGAAATGCCAAAAAGTCGTCTATTATAATCTATTCTAAATATAATCATTAAACTTATTCAGCATAAATTCTAATATCGGCAATTGATTGATTGCGGAGTTACTTGTTGAAACTTCAGTGTTCTCTAGCCTTATTTAGTTTAGTCTTTTGTCAATAGCATATTACGCATATTTCAATTTATTGAAACGTTGAGACAAACGTTGATCTATTCTATTCAAAACCAATCCATTAATCCGGAGTTTTCCATACTTTTCCTGCAATGGAACACTTCAAGTATTCTAAAATTTTCACGGAAGACCTCATCGGTGCAGCTTTGCTCTTTTGAATTATAAAATGGAATACACTTACATTATTTTGAAAACCATGTGCTGGGCTGTCGAGGATAGGTTATGTTTTGACATGTGTGTGAAAAGACCTGAACTTAGTTTCAGTTATTGATTTATATGATAATTGAACATAGGGTTGAAACTAAACTAATTATAGATATAATCATTCCAACTTATTAAAGTGGGACAGCTTGAATATATAAATATATTCAACCTTTCAGAAGCTCTATAATATAGTTTCAACCCTATATTCAATTTTCGTATAAATTAATAACTAAAACTAAGTTCAGATTTCCACACATGTCATAACATAACCTATCCTCGACAGCCCAGCACATGGTTTTCAAACTAATGTAAGTATATTCCATGTTATAATTCAAAAGATCAAAGCTGCACTGATGAGAGATAGATCTGGAAACGCGTCTGCAGATGGCTATTCACTTGGGGTTAAATAGAAAGAGATTTTAAAAACAATATAATGTATCTAGTTCGTCTTTTTTTGTGTCGCGAAAGTTAAATTCGGAATTCTAGTGAATAATGCAAATATCTGCATATATTCAAGCTGCAGTCCGCTTTAATAAGTTGGTATGATTATATTTATAATTAGTTTAGAGTCAACCTTACCCTGCTTAAGCAATCCTATTGGTAGAGGTAAGTTCATTGGGAAAATTGCATCGGAAATTTCCTATTGAATCCTATTGAAAGTTTATTTTCCTATAGAAATCTCCTGAATCCTATTCAGTTGTCCTATTGAGATACGCTAAATCCTATTCGATTTCCCAATAGGATTTAATACTATTCAATAGGAATATTGTGGTCTGAGAATTTCCTATAGCATAATCCAGAAACCTATTCGATTCTTTAATAGGATTTTAGTAAATTCAATAATCTCAGATTATAATTCCCCTATTGAGAATAGGCAATTTCTTTTAGATGCTCCCATAGGATGTGATACTATTCAATGGGAATATTGCAGTCTCAGAATTTCCTATAGAATAATCCAGAATCCTATTCGATTACTTCTCAGATTATAATTTTCCCATTGAATAAGGTAAACGCTGTATGTATTAATTTAGTGATTTTTTAATGATCATAAACTACTCGTAAGTTGAAATTTGGAGGTTGTCCAGATGTTTTAGATGTTGATAAAACCAAACGTATTGAATATCAAAGAATCCTACTGAGGTTTATTTAAAAATAATTTCTAAGTCGCATTTTCCTATTGACAACTATTCATCTCATATTGGACATTGGTGAAGCCAAACCTTTTGAATAATGCAGAATCCCATTGCGAAATTTAGAAATAAAGAAAGAAGTCGCATTATCCTATTGAATCATTTGGTTTCCTATTTAGATCTCTACTTTCATTTCCTATAAAAACTCTTCATTTCCTATAGCATCGCTAACTTCCTTTTAGAATCATCATAATCCTTTTCAGTTGTGTCAATAGTAAAGCTCTAAATCCTATAGGTTAACGATCATCATTTTATTTCCTATTCAGATTTGTATAATCCTATTAGGCATTTTCCGGTTGTCAGAAATTTCTTAACTTTTCCTATTCAAATATGATGTTTCCTATTCAAATTCTGAAAAAGCCTATAGGATTTAACCTTTCCCAATAGGAATGTTTAAGCAGGGTATATTTAATTGGCAGAATACGTGTGTTTTTATTTTAAATCAGAGTCATTTAGCAAATCAATTATATTTTATGAAAAGGATGGTTGCGACGGTAATCCATACATCTAAAATATAAAAATCACAATGTTTTTGCCACTAATTTTTTGAAAATATTATATAAGTTGTGCATAAGTCTAAACACTTATTAAAAAAAAACAAATTCAAACTAATTAGAAGCCCTACAAACCAATTAGCCTAGCAGTAAAGCCGTAGTAAAAGCAGTAAAATAGAGTTCAAGAATCGTCCTCGCCAGTTTTCGCAAAATAGTGCAGACAATTTTTTTAAGCCACCATAAGTTTTCTAAAAATACTTTAAAAACTATTTCATCTACTTTATAATTTAATTAAGTCAAACATGCATGTAAGGCGGGAAAACAATCAAAATTATTCTGTTGAACTGAAGAAAACCAAAATTGTTATTTTCTTTCAAAAAATTGTAATACTAAAATACACGATAATTATCAACCATTGATAGTATATTAGTACAAGTATTTGTTAAAAATGTATTAAATTAAATTCTTAATTATTTGTGCCTTAGAGAAAACTTCAATAGCGTTTTGCCTCTGCATAGCCTTCCAACTTTATGGTATCTAATAAAAGCATTATGTTGACTACCCACTACATCGAACAAAATTTTAAATAATCTGCATTGAAGTGATCAAGATTTTGCAGTTTATTATTTATAGGCTTTATCCATAACATTTATTTTCATTTGCCTATGCATAATACATACAATGAATATGTAGAATACGTGAAACAACTCCTCCTATATTTCTCAACATATCTCATGTTTTATAATATAATCATTAGTACAGTTAAATATATCTTCTCTTCGCTTTTATCTTCTACGTTGCTTTTTAATTTAAATAAGTTGCTTTTTTATTATAATAACGTAATCGTAAATACTTTTATTAAATGTGTAACAAACAAATTGTAATAATACAGCCCTGCTACTAAATCCTGCTAGTCTGTTGATCCATTTGTAATTCATATTCACTGCAAGTTTTGAATTAGCCCTATATGTTATTTACTTGTGCTATAGATAATATTCCTGAAATTTAAGATATGGAATTTTAATTATGAAAATTTAAGATATCACAAAAATTTAACATATTACATACAAATTATAAGATTCAAAATAAAAAGTCTATAAGTTTTTGCATACATTATTTGCAAATATTTGCATAATTAACAGCAATCTATACACATACAAATTTGAAATATCGATCAAATAAATGCAGTTCAAACATATTGTACAATAAATTAAAAATATATCTTCAACTAATAATGCACAGTTATTTCATAATACTGCTTTGCAAATATTTGTTTTCCCTTTAAGAAAAACACAATTCAGAAAACTTGTACTTATGCTTATACATGTACGTATTGCTAGGAATTGCTAGGATTTGGTCAATATTGATGTCAGTACGCATAACATACTTTTAGAGAACGTTAATTAAATAAGTTACAATTGAACAGTAAAGTATGAAACACAAATCTTACTTTTTTATTTACTCTAATAAATTTGTTGTTAAAAAATAATTTATTTAAAAATTAACGCTATTACTTAGGATTTAAATACAATCAGCAACATTATTCTTAACATTGTACTAATAAGAAATACATTATATGTAATGTACTAATTTTCGCTACATAGCAAATATTCGTCAAACATTATTAAATGGTCATTTATATAGAAATGAACCTTACTTAAAAATAAAATTGCATTTACTAATTAAATGCTTAACATAAATTAAATAATCATAGGAAATATTATAATAAGTACTAAACTTATTAGTAGCTACAGAAGTATTAGCAATAACGAATTAAATAAAATACTGTTTTATTAACTTAAGTACTAAAGTTAATTGAGAATTTTTAAATTTTGGGAATAATCGCCAATTCTTTAGAAACACCCTGTATATGGTAAAAAAGTAATAAGTGTCTATTAGTAAGCTAGAGATCACAGATGTTGCCACTGTTCAGGCACTAGTATCACTATAGTTTTCTTAACTGCCATAGTAAATATCCGACGTCACTTGCGAATCCAGTTTTAGATAATACACTGAAAATCTATCACAATCTTGTATTGTAAACTTCTGTTTCTAGCGGTACATCTTGCGAATAGCTGCCTGCTTTATCCTCCAGCTTAAAGGAACCGTTTGCAGTCGATACAACCGGGACGCTCAAACTTCCATTCTTCCCTCCGCTACCGTTCCTGTTGAGTGTTTTGTCCGCGTAGCGGCGCTTTGCACCCGGAAAAACACTCGCTATTTTCCTCGCCAACGGATGTACCAACTTTTCATCGTAGAGGTCTCTCTCCGTTTCTCCTGTGCACAAAGAGACTATCCAACCAACTACGACCGTCACAAAGCATCCAATTACGGAGTAGTACATATACGTTATTGAATAGAGCTGGGTCAATGGATCTCTGGAAAACAACAGAAACACCGTTGAGGGATTGTAGCGGCTATATTCAGCTATCAATTAATAGAAAATGTTGGAAGTCATCTATGAAATTGAAACGCTTCAACAAGCCATACATAACCATTTGGTCAATAGCAGTTGATTTTAAATAAAGATTATTTATTTCAATCAAAATTGAATTGAATTGAAAATAAAATGAAGATTGATTAAAATTATTTCTTTTAATAATTTCCTAAAATTCATTTATCTAACAATAAGATTTTCACGTTTGATATAACCAAATATATTACTCCTACTTATTTTCTTAATACATTATATTTTGTTAATATACTTTATCATCCTCATATATTGACATATTATATATGGTAATATATAATGGCAGAAAATGCTCGCTTTATTTTTTCCAGAGAGTATTTTTTTAATATACATTTTCGTTAGAAACTCTCTTTATTTATAATTAGGGTATATATAACTTCATGTTGTACTATTCTATTTTACTCGTAAGGAACTTTTGCAGATTCTTAAACTCCGTGTGGATTTAAAGTTTAATCAAGAATATTCTTACCTATCTTGTGCTCTAGTTTCATTAAAGACTTGATAAGTAAACGCATTATTGTTAAAATTGGTATGGTTCAAATATTCAAGGGAATTCGTTACGGGCCATGGTTGTACGTGCTTCAGAATATGCGGATTGAACGAACTATTACTACATCCCTCCGTTGAGAGAGTTAGCAGTTTCGCAGGAGGTTTCTCCACCGTTAAACCTCCAAAGGTAATCCAGAGCGTTAATAAATGTCCTACAATTACACCGCTGGCTGCACCCTGAAGGAAAAAACGACATTGTGTTTCTCAAATATCATAAGAATTCGAATCACGTACCCTCCAATTGCATGCCGGTATCATCAGAGCTAGTATAAAAACACCAAGCAAAGGCCCAGAAGTGGCGGAAGTGACCAGTATAGAAGACTCAATAACTCCAGAAAGTAAACTCACGCCGAAACTGATTCCCATGATGACGAATCCGTACATAACACCAATGGTTTTAATAGCATACAATTGGTGCTTATCCTTCATTCCTTTCAAAGCTGGAATAGGACGCAGGAAATCCTCGAATGTTACCGTCGCCAGAGAATTGAGATTGGATACATTCAAACTGAAAGGAAGAAGAAACATGTAGCGTCAATAAAAAATAAATAAAATTTTTCTGAAAGGAAGTATACATGTAATAAAAAGCGGCACCGAAATAGATCCTAACATTTCCTTAAGCTTAGTGCACGTTACAGGATTTATGAAGAAATAAAAGCGTACAACTTTTAACGGCTTGTCTTTCGACGTCAATATATTTTATAAGGAAATATTGTTCATTACACTCACGAAAAGGTTGACTCTTTTTCCACCATCAATGCATAAAATAACGGCAATAAAAAATACCTTAATGCGCCGTTGAAGAGACTCGCCATGAAAAGACCCATAACTCCAGGCAGGTAATTAAAGCGATCTTCAACGAAGAATGGCAAAATCTCATCGTACTTTTTTATGTATCCGCTACTTAAGGGGTCGCAGTCCGCGTATACTGCATACACAACCATTCCTACCAACCACGATAAGCTAAACAGCGTTATTATTACTGGTATATTAAACATCAACGTCCTGGAAACACAAAAAACTGAATCAGGAAGGGGATGAAAACGGAGTTGGACAATTTAAACGATTAGAATTATATTTTCAAGGCCATGACATCTGATTATTGTTTTTGTTTTTAGAAATAATGATAAATAAATAACTAGCTGTAGGTACTAGAGGCACTAGGTTTTTTTTACTTACTTTGTGACTTTCTTCTGAGAGTCCATGCTGCAATAACGTTGAACAAAATTCTGTTGGCAACCAAATATTGAAAGAGACATAAAAAGTTGGCCTACTAATGCAGTTACGGTTGTTACCCGAATTGTGGGATCCATATCAAAACTATAAAAAAAAAACAATATAATAATGAACTAGATCTTCCATTTTATCAGTACTACCATTTTTCTAATTTATCAATAAACTAGATCTTCCCAGTGAAACAATTAGAATCATACAAGATTTAAATTTTTTTTTTTTAAATTGATGAAAATTATATTGAGCTCTTGCACGCCCTTATTTGGTATTGTCTGGCCTTGTCTAGTATTGTCTGGTTCTGTCTGATCTCGTGTGAACTTGTCTGGTCTTGTCTAGTTTTGTCTGGTCTTGTCTGGTCTTGTCTGGTCTTGTCTGGTTTTTGTCTGGTGTTGTCTGGTCTTGTATGGTCTTGTCTGGTCTTGTCTGGTTTTGTCTGGTGTTGTCTGGTCTTGTATGGTCTTGTCTGGTCTTGTCTGGTCTTGTCTGGTCTTGTCTGGTCTTGTCTGGTCTTGTCTGGTCTTGTCTGGTCTTGTCTGGTTTTGTCTGGTGTTGTCTGGTCTTGTATGGTCTTGTCTGGTCTTCTATGGTCTTGTCTGGTCTTGTCTGGTCTTGTCTGGTCTTGTCTGGTCTTGTCTGGTCTTGTCTGGTCTTGTCTGGTCTTGTCTGGTTTTGTCTGGTGTTGTCTGGTCTTGTATGGTCTTGTCTGGTCTTGTCTGGTCTTCTATGGTTTTGTCTGGTCTTTTCTGGTCTTGTCTGATCTTGTCTGGTCTTGCCTGATCATGTCTTGTCTTGTCTGGTTTTGTCTACTCTTTTCTGGTCTTGTTTGGTCTTGTCTGGTCCTAGCTGGTATTCTCTGGTCTTGAATGGTCCTGTTTGTCATGACTGGTCTTGTTTGTTCTAGACGGGTCTTGTCTGGTCTTGTCTAGCGAAATGTTTTTTTGTTTAGCCTGATGTTCATTTTTAGTGTTGCTTTGTTTAGTTTTGTCACAAAAATTGTATTAAATTTTGTTAATTAGTTGAATACGAGTTTAATCGACGAAAAATAATTATACTGAAAACATGAGTAAATTCAGTGTTGAATGTCCACTACAATGCTTCCGAATATTTGCCATTAAAAGTACATCTATACTATTTAGTCATATATGCACAAGTAAAACAGTATAACACGATTAGTATATAAATATACGAACTTAATTATTTATAAATAAACTAAAGAATTCAGATGGGAGATATGGCAAAATATAAAGATTGGCGATATTTTCATACGAAAGGGATTATCTACCCACTGAAATCGGGAAATGTATTAAATCTTTAATGTAATTTAAAGATACACATAGAATTATCGTTGGAATCAAATTTACATCATTCTTTAATTAAAGCGGATGCGCGTATAATCCTAGCGCTTGGCAATAATTCCGGGATTCGGAACAACCGGTTCCAAACCAATAATCGTTTGAATTAAAATTTCACCGCGAAATTATCACCCGCCAGATGAAAAATTGACATCTTTCATAATTTATAACCCGGCGAATCCGCCAACAGTTAATAATTATATTGCTATTTTTTAACGAGGGACGATTTAATTAACAGTAACATAATAATGTTTCGTATTAAGTTGCCTATGATTTGCATATTTTATAATATAAACAAATAATAAACTGAATTTATTTTCTTTCTTTGTTGTACAAACTAGAATCTAAATAATGTATATTTCATATATATGTGGCTATAAACAAAACCAGAAATATAATATCGTTTTTCTGTAGTATAAACGTAAAGAAAACATATCTCAATATTTTGCAGTAATTTATTATATTAGAATTCTACTAAAATGTTTTATGAATTAAGAATACAAGAAAATTGTTACAAGAATATAACAAGAATAGCTACACTGAATTCATAAATTCACTATGTTTTAACAACACTTTATATGTAAAAAAATTATATAGCTTGTTATTTACACTTATACAGGGTGTTAGCTAAACATGCGCAAATATTCAAGGGGTTATTCCTTGGCCGATTCTATGAATATTTTGTCCTATGATGAGTTCTTTACATTGAGAGGCGTTTGGCTATTTGACGTGTCTTTAATAGTATTGAAGTCCACTACCATGTATACGGAGGCCGAGATGACTGACATGCTTTTCGTGTATGGAACTGACGATAACAATTCATTAGAAACTAGACGATTGTACATTTAACGGTTTCCTTGCCGTAATATCCCCGACCGAATAATCATCGAAATCATTCATCGACGTCTTCGTGAAACAGGCACATTGAAACGAAATGGAGGGCCAGGAAGACTAATGCCAGTAAGAACGGTACAACTGCAACAGATTGTGCTGGATATTATAGAGGAAGATCCAAGTACTTCTACCCGACAAATTGCCAATACTTTGAATGTTAGTCAATGACAGGAAAATTCATAAGGGCAATTTGTTATATCCATACCTACTAGATTCAACGTATTCAGGCACTACTACCTGCTGATTATCGTCCATGTATTGCATTATGTCAATGGCTTTTGGAAACATTAGTTCTAATACCTGAATTCAAGTTTCTCAAGAAATGCAATAAGGAATTTTCATAACAACCATGTGTGGGCAGATCAAAATCCGCATGAGATATGTGAAGATCGATTTCATCATCAGTTCTCCTTGAATGTTTGGGTTAGAAATGTGGGTGACCAGCTCTACCAGCAAGGCTTACTGGCGAGATGTATCACAACTTTTTTCAAAAAAACACTGCCCGAGTTTCTGCAAGATGTACCATTGGCGGCAAGAATTGCAATGTGGTGTATGCACGGTGGTGCACCACCACATTTCAGTTTGGTTGCTCGTGATTTTCTAACATCAACATATGGAGATGCTTGGTCGAGGTGGGTTACACGCACGGCTTGCTCGATCCCCAGACTTGAACCCCCTGGATTATTACTTATGGAGCTATCTGAAGTCATTATTTTACGCTACTTCAGTGGAGAATTTTGACGAATTGCGAAATCGGATAATTGCTGGGTGTAACTCAATTGGAAACAACCCTCGTGTGTTTGAAAGAGTTCGGCACTCGTTGACGAGAAGATTGAATGCTTCTATTCAGGCTGGGGGAAGTCATTTCGAAGTCATTTATTGTAGATTGAGCAACTTTACATGTATTTTTTGATAAAATGTTGTTTCTGTCGCAAATTTTGTTCATCCTGTTATCTGCGAAAGAAATATTTTTTCAGAAAGCATCATAAGACCAAATATTCTTAGAATAGGGCCAGGAATGACCCCTTGATTTTTTCCGCATATGTAGCTAAACACACTGTATAAATTTAGACACATATCATGACTCGAGTTTCAACTGTTAAAAGACATTATGAAGTTGACTCCTCTAGTGTGCATCCACTTGGAAACCTTCAACAACCGAAATTCGAGTTGTGATGGCTGTCTAAATTTATTTAACTGTGAATAAAAAGTTATATAATATTTTTACATATTAATTGTGGTTAAAATATAGTGAATTTATCAATTTAGTCTAGGTATGAATTACCACGTGCTAACGGTCGCAACTATCCTATTTACTAATTAGAATAGTTTTATTTGTAAAACGGTTTGGAAAGCACTGTAATAATATCTGATATATAAATATTTTGATACAATCTACTAGTTTTAACGGATTGTACGTTTTAATGTATTGTGCTGGAAAATAAACTTATTTCCTTTGAATATTATTTGTAAAAATATGCATATAGTGATATCGTTCTTCAGTAATAGTATCAATGACTAATATCCATCTTCGAAAATGTTTTGTCCAATAACTCTTCCGGATCAAATAGCACATTATTACATCACGCACAAACCAATTTCTAGATTTTCGTTTACCCCAAACCGACAGCTTTCTTTATTAAAAACGTGTGTCCCAAAACTCTTGAAAACCACCCCTGCTATGAATTTGGAGAGGCAGGTCATTTCTTAATTCACACAAACAATATTAAACAAACTATCAAATGCATTTTTAAGTAGCTGTCAGTAGTTGTTAATATAAATTTCTAGCGGTCTTACTTAATTTCTTTGATTTGAAAATGTTTACAAAAGAGCAGGAAACATTTATTGTCGAAAGTGAATTACGAAATAGGTAATATGGTATCGACGTTTGCTTTGAAGAATTTAGGTAACGTTTTCCTATGGCAGTATTTAGCAGCAATCAGTTTAGAACAAGGTATTACAATCCGTTGATTGCTTTCGAAGTACTGGAAGCGTTAATAACAAATCAAGAAGTGGAAGGCGTCATATTACCAATGAGAATGATATAAATAACATAAGAAATACAGTCCAAGATAAACCTACAATTAGGAGATTGGCTAAACAGTAGAATTTAAATCGTACTACCACTCATAGTAGTACGATTCCTCAAGAAGTAGTAGTTTATTCGTCAAGAACTTCGCATGAAACCTTATAATTTGCAAATGTACCAAGAACTTTTACCACTCGATTATAATAAAAGACTGGCCTGCTGCCTGTGATTCAATCACTAGATTATAATAAACAGACTGGCCTAATGTAGGTGATTCAGTGAAACTATGAACGACGAAGTGTTAAATTTAACATTTTTCACTGCAGAAGCCTGGTTTCATCTAAATGGATTATGGTAGTTCCCAAAACATGCGCATATGGAGTGTTGGCAACCAGAATTTTTTAGAGAGGCCCCACTGCATCAAATTAAAGTTGGTGTGTGGTTAGCAATGTTTAGGTTTAGGTTTATTTTGCAACAATTTATTAAAAACTTTCATGATGATGAACTGCAAAACGGTTTCTTCCAGCAAGATTCTGCTAGACGGTACATTGCCCGTGAAACATTAAATTATCTTCAGGAATTCTTCGACGACAGGCTAATAAGCAAGGACCGATTTATTCGATCCTTTGGACTTTTTCCTTTTTCCATATTTAATAAATTCAGTATTCAGCAATCCAGTGCATAAGTAGAAGATCTGCGAAACAATATAATGAAAAAATGCGAAGAGATAGATAACACATAATTACAAAATTAAACAGCGTATTAATTAGTGTATTCGTGAAAATGGACAACACATTCAACATCTGCTGTAACGTTTGGATCTTCGTTAATTTTACTATTCACCACACTATAAAATAAATCATAGTGTTAAATGTATGGGAAACCGTTTTATTTTTAACTAATGAAATTGTTTACCTTAATCAACACTAAAAATATGATGGTTATCATGAATTTACATTAACGGCAAATGATAGCTACTTAAAAATGACATTGGATGATTTGATTAATTTTATGTGAGTGAATTAAGAAATGACCTACCTTTTCAAATTCATAGCAGGAGTGGTTTCCAAGAGTTTTGGGAGTCGCGTTATAATAAAATACAATCGTCTAAATTAAAATTAGGTTCATTGCACATGTAGTTTTTTTTTTCATGAAAATCAGAATCAGTTGTAACTTCTGGGGAAATTCCTCGCGGTAAAAATTTGAACATTTCGCAGCTGCAGTATGGCATCTGCCAGACTATTTGCAATAATACTTTTGCATCAAATTACTAACTGTTAACTAACTGTTACAACTAACTGTTACAACACGCATTAGTTGTTTATCAAGTATCGTTCCATTATCAATTTTCCACGCTTACATTACAGAAATACGAAATACAAACCACTAAAAAAAAAACTAACCAAAATGACGGTCTGTCGAAATAGAAAATATCGGGTCTTCCAATACGAGATTTTATTTTGATATGTAAAAAACGAGTATTTTATGATTAACGAGGATGTTGGATGATTTAATTTTAAAGAGTAGGGCATGTCATTAAAAACGGCAAACAATATTAGCCAGATGGCCAGATCCAACGGCTACGCTTGCAGGTCTATATTCTTTTCATAAAATTTTCCATCACTAATACGCAAATTTGCTGTATGTCCTCGATAACTTCACGAATTCCATCTTTGAGTTCCTGAATAGATGGTCGGCCATTGGCATAGACCTTACCTTTCATGTAGCTCCAAATAAAAAAGTCTAGAGGTGTTAAATCACAAGATTTCGGTGGCCAATAGTGATCGCCTCTTCGAAATATCACACGGTCAGAAAACTTTTCACGCAAAAGAGCGATGGTATCGTTGCATGTCTGGCACGTAGCGCCGCGCTTCTTGTTGAAAATAAACGTCGCCCACATCAATATCTTCCAATTCCGGCCATACAAAACCATTAATCATCGCTCGATAGCGCAATCCATTCACCGTAACAGTTGTTCCAGCATTATTTTCAAAAAATTAAGGTGCAGTGACCCCGCTCGACAAAAAACCGCACCAAAAGTTGAGGTTGAATAGGTTTTTCAACAATAATTCTTGGGTTTTTCGATTCCCAAATGGAATCATTCTGCTTGTTAACGTAACCTCCGAGGTTAAAGAGATAGAATTAGAATAAATTCTTATCATGACAGCTGTCCTCAAGTGAAGCGAACCAGGAAACGAGAAGTCACCTGGTGGAGCAAGGAACTTGAACAGAAGAAAAACAAAACGAGAAAGCTCTACAATAGAGCTAAAAAGACAGGGGTGTGGACCGAATATACGGCTACACTCACTGATTATAACAAATCTGTACGGAGGGCTAAAAGGGAGTCCTGGAGGAAGCTTTGTGGGGATGTCGAAAGTACATCTGAAACAGCAAGACTCTAGATACTTCTGATAAAGAACCCGTTAAATCAGATTGGTACTATCAGAAAACCAAACGGAAAACACACAACCAATGGGAAGAAATCTATGGAAGTTTTACTCCAAGCTCACTTCCCTGGTTCGTATGTGATCGACCCAACAATGGATAATCCTGACTGTCATGCTGTACGCTCTCAAACAAGAGGGACGAGGTGTGACTGGCAGGTGTCCAGGAGGGTTGTCACATATGAAAGAATTGAATGGGCCATAAACACCTTTGGCCCATACAAAGCATCTGGCCCGGACGGTGTCTTCCCCGCCCTTCTGTGGCAGGGGAAGGCAACGCTGGTGCAAATACTGATCAAGCTATACAGGACAAGTCTGGCATCAGGCTATGTGTTGAGGCAAGTAAAAGTGGTATTTATACAAAAAGCCGGGCGTCTAGATTACACCCAGGCTAAAGCGTATAGACCAATAAGTCTAACCTCTTTTCTATTGAAAACGTTAGAAAAACTGGTTGAAAAGCATCTGAGGGAGACCTGTATTTTAGACAGGCCCCTCCACTCTAATCAGCATGCCTACCAACCAGGAAAATCATGTGAATCTGCTCTACACCAATTACTGGTCAGAATAGATAACACACTAGAAAACAAGAATTGGCGCTTGGTGCCTTCCTTGATATCGAAGGTGCGTTTGACAACACCTCCTTCGACAGTATAACCAATGTAGCCCGCAGCCATGGTGCATATAAAACATCAATCAGATGGATTAAGTCCATGCGGTAGGGTAGAAATGTTGAGGCTAAAGTAGCGGGTGACACAATGCGGGTAGCTGTTATCAAGGGGTGTCGTCAGGGTGGGGTTCTGTATCCACTCCTTTGGGACATGGTAGTTGATATCCTGCTTGTATCACTAAATAATAAAGGTTTTTACACCCAAGGCTATGCGGATGACATAAGTCATCCTCATCAGGGGTAAATTTCCTTCTATAATAGCAGCGCTTATGCAAGAAGCACTGAACGAGGTGGAGAGTTCGTGCAGGGGGCCGACCTTCGGGTCAATCGCCAAAAATCCACTCTGGTACCATTCATTAGAATAAGACAAATGGATGGGCTAAAGCCCCCAATTTCATATAACCAGCATCTAAAGGTAAGTGATGAAGTGAAATATCTAGGTGTAATCCTGGACTTCTGATCCAGGCTAAACTGACTTGGAATCAACACCTAAAGAAAGCTACCAACAATTGTAAAATGGCACTGATGATAAGCAAAAGAACACTTGGAAAAATAAAATAACCCAACAAAAACAGGCCACAGAGAACTCTCCTGTGTTCAAAGACTGGCCTGTTTAGCAATTACGGGACGGATGAAAACCGCCCCAACCGCGGCTCTGGAGGTGATCCTAGGCCTTTCTCCCCTGCATATCTTTATCATGGGCGAGGCAAGGATGGGAGCTTTCAGATGCATATGCAATGGCACATGGGAACATCTGGCGAGGTCAAGACACATCATGATAACGAATGTCATATCAGAATCGTATCTCAATATAGAGGGGGATTCGAAGCCCAAAAGGCTGTCATTCGACATACCCTTCAAAACATATCTAAGATGGACAGAAGGCAATCAAATAACCACTTGCCAAGGGGACTGGATTGGTATACAGACGGTCTCAAGAACGACAGCGCTACTGGCGCAGGAATCTATGCACTGTCCCTGTATCTGTACCCCTGGGGACACATGCTATAGTATTCCAAGCAGAAATACACGTTATCATGGTCTGTGCCCGTGAAAATTTGAGAATGTACTACAAAAGTAGAAACATCCGCATTTACACGGACAGTCAGGCTGCGATTAATGCTCTAGCGTGTCAGGAAATCAAATCCAAGACATTTCGGGACTGTCTTCAGGACCTAAAACCTTGGCAAAGCATAATAAGGTCACACTCGCTTGGGTGCCTAGCCACACGGGACTGGTGGGTAACGAAATGGCGGATAAGCTAGCAAAAGATGGAGCCTGCAAGGCAAACATAATTAGTGAAAGCGGACCCTACATTACCAGGACCACGACCCGAAATAAAATCTGTAAATGCGTAGCAACTAAGCACCGTCTACATTGGGTCAATTTGAATGATCTGACACACAGCAAACGAATGTTAGTAAACCTATCGGAAACACTAACTGCTGAAATCCTGCAACTACAAAGGAAGCAGATCGCAACTGTGGTAGGCCTACTTACATGACACTGCCCACTACGAGAATACCTGCATAAAATGGGTATCTGGAAGGATGAACCTTTATGTAGGTTATCCTATGAGGAGGACGAAACTGCCGCCCATATAATCTTCCACTGTGAATCAATTGCACGCAGGAGACACAAGCCTGATATTACAGCTGATAGAGTCGCGTGAAAAACATGACACATAGAATCCTGGACCTGATAGAGGGACTGGATCTATTTGCATGAACGAAACAATGTGGGGAAATACAATAGGCCAATGGGCCGCAGTGTTTTAAGGGCTAACCCCCTGGACCCACATTGTTTAGAGAAGAAAAAAAAACTCCAAGGTGAAAATGGGGCTCATCACTTAAGATCGATTAAATTTCGGATCAGTTTGATGCATTTCAAGGACCCAATCAGTAAAGACACAACGTTTTTGATGGTCGGTAGGCGTGAGTTCTTGTGTTAACTGAACTTTAAAAGCCTTAAGACCTAAGTCTTTATGCAAAATTATTGTCGTAATAACAAATGTCGTATGTGGAATGCCCAATTCCAAAGAGAGACGAGAAATGGACAAACCTGGGTTTTCCTCAACACTATAGGCTACAACAACAATATTCTCAGTTGTTCTTGAGCTACGTGCACGAGTTAGGTTCTTTACATCACTAATTTGTCCCAACAGCTCAAAAAGGTGCTTCAGGATGACCCAAAAATGCTGTAGTTTTGCGAACTGTGGCCGTGAAATTTTCACCATATTTGTAGTGAGTTTTCATAATTTCAATGCGTTGTTGAAGCGATTATTCCATTTTTAATAATGGTGTAGTTTTTTGTTGTCATCTATCGAGTAGTTACAGGTTGACTCATCACAACTGATAAAATGGCGGGCTATTGAAAACGTAACCTCTTATTGGAAGATCCTATAGTATACTTTCCCGTAAAATACCCGTTATTATATAAAAATCTGATTTTAGAAATACAATAAAATTGTGGTATAGTGCAAATTTAATACACAGTATATTCTTGATATTCCGGTGGTTGGTTAATCGCACACGTTCAGTAATCCGGCGCTCTCTGGAAACACGTGTCTTTTCTTTAAGCTGCCTCGCGCCGGATATAAACCTCGCGCACAGAAGAAATAAAGTTAAAAACAACACCACCCAGTGTTCTTGGAAAAAGGTCTGGTCAACACACCCTGCTTTTAACTCTGAAAACTTGATTGACGATTCTGACCAAGCTAACTCCACTCTTCAATTGTCATACTATCTGTTCTAAGTTTATACATATTTTTTTGTATGTTTACCTAAATAGATACATATTTTATTTTTTCTGAAACACAGTGGTACATGAAATATGTAAGATTGTTATTGTTTTCGTTGAATCCTAATAATCCAGAATTTTTTGATAATTAAGATTATACTGTATTAACTAGTATGAGTTTATTTAATTATTTCAGGTTCTTTTTTTAACAAATATTACTTACTTTCAATTTCAGTGTTATTGTAGTATACCAAATTGTTGGTTTATGTTTGAAAACAAAATATATTGTTGAATTAAATTTATGAATAAATTTGTCACAAAAATAAAAACACCGTTGAATAATTCACGATTTAAAACTTACTTAAAAAAGTCCATGCGTCCACCGTTGATGTTTTTCTCGACGACTGACGAGACTCCTCCGCCCTCGACCGTACCCTGTACCATAATTCCGACGCTAAGAAAAATCATAGTCAACCCTTGCATGACGTCGGCAATGATCGCAGCTTTCAACCCTCCCTAAAAACAATTTATTTATGTTACACGTATTCAATATGCCGGTTCTGGCATCGTGTCCCGAAAGTCGTTTCAATTTTGCATTAGGAACAGTGAGGTTACGGCGCGCGTCCTTTAAATAATTAATTAATCTACGCCCTGTAGAGCGAGATTGTTTACCAAACCTGGGCAAACTAATCGTCTATTAGGTGCGCACCGTAACTTCAATACATAATACTGCATATAGACACTATAATTACATCGTACATTGTTCATTAATGGGTCCCATCATGTCGACGCTCTAAGACGCTGACGCCATCTCTTACATTCAAATTTAATAGATATATAAGGAATTGTCTACATAATAAATCCGCTAAACAATTTTTACTGTATACAAACTTTTCAATGAAAAACAAACTAAATAATAATGAAATTAAAAATAACTTAGAGCGTAATTAGGCGGAGGTTGTTTTTTATATATAATCTGTGTTTTGAAATTAATGTACAGCTCAACACATGTGTTGTTTACCACAGCGTGACTTCCTTTTTTTAGATGTTTCTGTCCAGGAAATGTTTAGAGATATAATTTTATGGATCGACGAATTTTAAGGATCGAAGCTCTAGCTATCAAATGAAACATTATTATAATCAGTTTATTCCACGCACTATAAGTTTGTTTATAGGACTAGACAAGACTATAGAGATAGGTCTCTAAACAGGTAACACTAAATCAGTAGGACTAGTCAATATCTGATAGACAATACTAGAAAAAATATGCACTAGGTAACATAAAAGATGAAGATATAAAGACATAAAATTACGACAGGACTAATAATTTGGAGTGCATATTTTAGATCTCTCAGACAGATTTTCTGTCAAACGATCTATGACAAGATTTATCACACAGAATTGGAGAATTTAATTGCATCTAAATGCCATGAAATAGAAGGTGCGAAAGGAAACGAAAAGTGACAAGTTGTTCATGTAATAAACTGTGTTTGAAATGTCCTAATAGACTTAAATATTAAGTTGATTTTTTTAGCTCTCTCGTTGAAATCATTCCAAGTGTAGAGTAAATTCATTCCGGCGTGTGACACTCACATAGTAAGTGTAGCTTCCAGAACTTTGTACCGAAAGTAATAAAGTTTCGGCGCAGCGATGGAACGAACAACTGGAATGAAGTTTTCAAGCCCCTTTTGCCCCCCATGCCCATTCGTCGTGTTTGTTTTCGCGGAGTTCTCTCGCTCCTTAAGTATAAATTATACAGAGTATTGTATAACAAGTTTAATACAAGTTCGACTCGAAACATAACAAACACGGCTGCAGTTATATAGAATGTTCATACGTTGACGCACACATGCTCTCCGTGAAATTTTGTGAATTTAGGCGTAGTCTGCATGTAAATGGTTTGCTTATAATACAGTTTAAAGGTAATAGTTATATTGATGTGTTAATATCATGCTAATACCGTGTTTTCCAGTCACTTTGAGAAAGCAACACATTTGTTACTTGTAAAGAAAGAATAAGACACCCCTGACAAAAATAATAATGTACTAGGAATATAAATAATAACAAAGTAATAACAAAATAACGTTATTAAATATAGTACAAAAGAAAACCACAACGACAAACTCTACTATGCACCTGACTGTACGTAATTATTTTAACAAGTAATTATAAAGCACTTATTTGACGCAGAACAAAAATAACCAAAAAAGTTCAACAAAAACTCATTTGGAATAGTGTTGGGAGATATTGTTTTGGGTGACTGTAATTATGTATACACAGCAAAATATATTCAGTTATATGCTCTGCAAGATAGCTTAATGTATGATTTGATGTGTCACGATTAGGAATTGAAGTCGCAATTTAGGTCTAGATATTTCAAAATTTGGACTTGATAGCTTATCATTTGGGCTTAATCTCAATATTTGAATTTAAACCTCGGGATTCAAATTATGTTTCTCAAGAGTCGGGCTTGATAAAAGAAGTTTCGGAGTTGTTATCTGACGATCGGAATCTACTGGCTTTAGATATTTTATGACAATCAAGCTTTATATATTTTTTCTCAAAATTCAGCCCTGATTTCTGGAGAAGATCCAGATTTCATAAAGCAAGATACAGACTTACTTCAATATCCGAGCTTGACACAACAAAATTCCGGCGGCTTTATATCTCAAAATTCGGAATTGACATCTCTAGATTTGTACTTGATATCTGACTATTTGGATATATTTATATTTAGAGATATTTACACTTGCTAGTTTCAAATCTGTACATGATTCCTCTATATTTAGAATTGCTATTTCAAGATCTGGACTTGTTTTTCAATATTTGGACATAATACCTGATTACTTTTACTTTAAAGCTCAAAATTCTGACACATTAGACATCTTCTGCATACTTAAACATACGAACTTCCGATTTTAAAATTCAGATTTATCCCCGAAGATACCCGGACTCTGGCTTTGCATTTCAAGATTGATAACAAATAATTTGACCTAATATCTAAAAATTGCGACTAGTATTAGATTTTGAGAATGCTATTGCATTCGGAACAATGAATTTCGTATAAGCCGGATTTTCTGATGGGGTCAACTTTGTCTTTAGCATTAATCAATATGTAGGATAACTTTGAGGAGGGTTTAAATGCTACTTGAAGCTTTCGCTTTCAAAAGACGTTTGCGATTTGTTCTCTTGTTACGCCAAAATGTGTCAGAGAGGTGAAAGTTTTGTCTGAATTTAAGGTTTTCGGATATATTTGGGCCATTTTTAATTGAGTCCGTTTATTATTGATTAAATTTTTGAAGAGTTTTGTTGGGAAACCATTCTTTGTAGCAATTGAAATGATGAACAATTGTCCAAATATATCCGAAAACCTCAAATTAAGAAAAAAACTTTCATCTCCCTGACATATATCAAAATTATCAAAACAAGCAAACGTCCTTCAAAAGCAAAATCTTCAAGTAGCATTTAAACGCTCCTCAAAGTTGTCCCACACATTGTTTAATATTTTGATAATTGTCTAAATTTATATAATTGTAAATAACAAGTTATATAATGTTTTTACATATTATAAGTGTGGTTAAAACATCATTTCAGTGTAAACAGTATTTCTTACTAGTGTTCTCAGTTTAGTTCATTTGATAACTAGAAAACAAATCAGCGACTAAACTATAATATTTATAACAGAGTTTACGCAAGAACACCAAAATTGATGTGTTTTAATTCATTAACTAATTTATACTTGAAATCAAACCGTATTTCTCAATATACAAAAATTAAAATTGTATGAAAACTAAAGAAACTGCTATAAATATCGTTCAAGAAAAGCTTCTGAAGAGAAATCTATATAATTCTGTTTCGGGCCTGGGTGATGCGACTCATGTCAGGACTTTGGATAAACCGTTGGACAATACTGGCTGAAGACAACTGCCCAGGCGGGGCTCGCAACTGGCGAAACAGTTTTTAAACAAAATGGGATCCCCCAGCCCGTTATCTGTCGTCTAACTCTTTCTGACCTACGTTAGAGAGCCTCTTCTCTTCCTTATATTCTATTTATTGTCTCATTTTGTAAACTCTTGTTTTTTTCTGGCCGTAAACTACCAGTGTACTGGAGTAAAGGGACCTCTTTTATTTCTACAAACTTCGCCTAGAAAACTCCAAATCCAAGCGGTAATCTACCATTGCGAGGGATGTATGACACGGCTAAAAAAGTATCTCTAATGGTGACCGCGAGATACAGTGCGCCCTCCCGGGAGAAATAGCCTTACCTCTATAAAACCTCGACCAGTATACTTTTAAAATCCCAAAATAATCACAGGGGAACTTCCTATAGAAATAAACCCTTACCCTAAAGATTACCAGAAGCCTGTAGGAGGATCCTCGGAAGGTACAGTGCAGACGGACACTCAAGGAGTGGAGCCGGAGTGGAGACTTCAAGTCTCAGCGCAGAAACTCTGCCACCTACGAAGGAGGAGTACTACTGCTGAACACTTGGAAGACGCCTCAGAAGATCGAGTATACTAAGGCTCAGTGTAACAGAAAATAAAAGAATCTGATTCCAAACGCAAAAAAAGATTGAGGGCTTTGAGGGCTTGAGGGCTTGAGGGAAAAAAGCACTCAAGAACCCAACAACTACAGGTAGAGAAAACGACTCGCTGGTGTCACAATCAGTGGGAGACCAGATAACTCTGCTACTAAAAGGCGATCCTCATACAATAATGGGCGAAATCTGGAAGTGCGAGCCAGGTACTGGTCCCCACTTTATGAACAGATTCGTATACAAGTTCGTATTTTTTGTCAATTGTGCGAACGAAATTTCCAAAAACTGTCTCTGGAGCAGGAGGCTAAGTTACAGCTTTGGTAGGAGGCGGCTCTCCGAACGGGAGCTGCTAAGGGTATAGTGCAGTTAGTATATTCGACGACCAGGACTGCGTTCTCACCGTCAATTTCTTTGTTCTAGGAAAAGGATTTAGACTCTAGGATTTCTCAGAAATCCTGTAGTAACTTATTATCAAATATTTTGCACATCTGAATCTTCAATCCTCTTCAGGTTGTTCATTTGAATCTTCTTCAGGCAGTTCATCTAGACTCTACACCTTCAGCAAAGTCTCCAATATTTTCAAAATTCACATTTTCGAAATGGGAATTAGTTTAATCGCCCTCGTATCCCTCGATATCGGAATTTTGCAAATATGCCAGCAATTCTGCATCATGTTCTCCATGTCGAAGGTGGGTTCTATTGGCAAATATTGCTAAATATCAAAAATATTGAGTAGTTTAACGCCGGACGCACTCGTATTCGTCACACTTTTACAGCTTGATCAATATACCAATAGATGGTACCTTTTGCATGTCTATTTCAATGTACTGCTGGGTTTTAGTAAGACAGAAACGAATTTGACTCCAAAATTCCTCAAAACTAATATGTCCATTTTAATGGACGTTGGGCTTCAGGAGGATATTATCAGCGAAATTCAAGAATCTCGACAGAATTTCAAATTGATATCTGCTCATTCCGCGGGGATGGTTGAGCAAACAATGCATCATTGAACCAATACAGATTACCAGATGGTAGGTGGTAGGTAGTATTTCACCAAACCCATCCACAAAATCAGTCCAAACAGGCGCTTCATTTTTGTTTACTGATACCCATTTACGTACACGTACGAAACCACTTCTTTGTTGTAAAGCATACAGATTTGTTTATTTATTGATGGATAAATAGTCGATAAAAATCTTCGACTGTACTACGGTTTAGCACTCTGGCATTAGCTATTTTGGTACCATGCGTACTCATGAAAGGTAAAATAAATATTCCGCTGGATTCCTCGTGGATGAAAACCGTTTATTTTGTTTAATAATTCCAATATTTGTTTATAACTGTCACCAGAATAGTAAGAATTCAATAACAATTTTATGAATAGTTTTATAGGAGTCTTGGAGCTGACTCAAACTATTCCATATTATCTTCTTGTGCTTTTTCTTCCATGAAGTTATTATTTTTTTTAATCTCTCGAGTTTGTCTATTCAGTTTAATATATTTTCTTTCGTTACCTTGAAAGCTATAAAAAAGCCTTGAATACCTGAATTTATGTTATTAAAAATAGCAAAAAATCATATAAGTAAGCTAGCTTAGCATACCATACATAAATTATGATGAAAAATCCCCTTAGTGAATGCACGCTGGGTGGCGACGAAAGAACGATCATTTGCTGGACCAAATCATGGTAATTACTGAAAACGGCACGATCCTCACAACACAATGAGAACCATCCCAGGTTCCTATCTCCAACACGCAGGATGTACCGGCCCGTCAAAACTGCACTATTTGTTTTGATGCATCCTATACTTATTAGTCATACTATACGTAGGTAGACCACTAAATAGATTAAAAATGTAATACGTGTTGTCTAGTTAAGCTAATATACTCTTATCTAGTCTAGACCTGTCCACTATTATATCTGTAATAATATCTAGTAACATCTAGTCGTATCTATCCTTTCTTAATGCAGTATATCTTCACTTGTTTTGAACTTAGTTCTCCCTGTATAGACCTGTCCCTGAAGTTTGTCATGTCTGTCTGCTAGTCATTGTAAGCCTGCTCTATGTGGTCTTGCTATTTTTTCTAATTGTCTATTTAGTCTTGACTGTACAGGCTTGTATCTTTATTCCATGCTAATCTCGTATCTATTGAATAGGATGATAGCTACCGTTACTATGTGGTAAACCATACTTATACTGAATTAAAAAAATCACTATGTTTTAACCACACTTAATATGTAAAAATATTATATAACTTGTTATTCACAGTTATATAAATCTCAACACGACTTGAGTTACGACTGGTGAAGATCAGTTTCAAGTGGACCTTTTGTGATCTTTTTAAATTACTTTCACAGTCGAAACTCGAGTCTGTTGAGTGTTTAAATTTATATAACTGTGAATAAGTGTGGTTAAACCATAGTCGGTTTTAGTAAAGTTTTCTGCTTTTCTAGTTCTCTAAACATACACAACTCAAAAGTCAAAGCTAGTGCTGTCTGACTTACATTTTTCTCCTTGTTTATTTGTCCAGTCTTCTTTGTTCAGTCTAGTTTTTCTCCATCTATTCTTGGCTGTCTATTCTTGTCACTCTAGGCTCGTTAGTATAACTTCGTCAATCTAGTCTAGTTAACCCTGCCTTCTCCTTCTTACCTTCTTCCATAGAGACACCATGGAACAAGGTAAGGAGGAGAAGGCGGGGTTTTACAATGAATTAGTTGTTTGTCTAATGTGGTTTAATTGTTTTTTTCTACCAAGCTTATTAGGTCAGATTGAGGTCTATTAATTCAATTTCTGATCTTGGTCTCAAATTTCAATTTCTGTTCGTTAAGACTTTACAATCCCGCCTGTCTATCTAATAGTAAGATAGAGAGCTAGGATTATTTGCTATGGATAATATGTAAGTATCGTATTAACTGTTTGCGCTTGTCTCTCGATCATATATGTCAAGTTGTATAGACATTTGATTATGTGTTTCATATTTACTGTCTACTCCCTTCAGTCTGAAAATCTAGTATATCTCAGCTCTCGTGTAACGTAAGACTTGCTGACGTAGTTGTTCAGTGCTGCAGAAATATTATATTACCAATATTAATGTACTGAAATTGGCATGTATTTATCGCCAATGAAGATATTTGAAGTATTGTACATTATGGTAATTATATAATGTACATTATGGTATTATTTATAGCATGGGGTGGGGCTTATAATAATATAACAAAACCTATGAGTACTATTCAAAACAGAATTATAAATAAGATATGGGCTAAAAGCAATAATACCTCTCTAAACATTATCGATAATTTTGTACTCAGCTCAAAGCTATACCACTATGAAGAGTAGTGTTAATGTAAAACAGTAGTGATACCTAGAATATAAAAATGTATTTATTATAAAAGCTCTTATTATGTAGCCATAAAATACTACAACATCTTACCTCACGATTAAAAAAAATCCCGACTTTTTCAAATAAAACTATAACGATATAAAGTAGAAAATGGATAAAGGAAGCCCTTTAATTGTACTGCTGAAAATTTTGGATTGTTGTTAGTGTGAATGTAAGTATGTGCTTTTACACAGTGTTTCTTTTAATATAAATTTCTCTTTTTGTATTTTTATTTTATTTTTGTCTTTTTGTGCTTTTTTTTTCTTCCCAATCTATTTATAGATAAGTTCTTATCTTTATAGGATATCCTACACATTGTATATTTTGTGTGTTTTGCAAATAAACAAAATAAAATTATTTATAAATTAGTCAGATAAATTATTCATAGATCTAAATTGTATATATAGTTAAAAAAAACTGGCAAATCTTACCAAAATAGTGAACATAATGCTGACAACGGTGATTCCAAATATCGAAGCCCAGTAGGGTATTCCAATAACAGTATACAACGCCACGCAAGGCGTGAATACAGTGACCCCTTGGTTCAGCAGTTGCCTAACAATGTAAGTTCCCGATGCCAAACACCTCACCAATCTCGATTTGAACCGGAGATCCAAATATTGGTACACAGAAGTAATCCCCAAACTGAAGTAGACCGGAACGAAAATGAAACAGACTATTGGGTAAGCCAGGATCATCCCATACAATGTTTCCCACATAGCGCTTCCCCTATAGAAGAGTTCCGATGGATATCCTAAAATATATCACGATGAGCTATAATAATATTGAGATTTATGTAATAACATTTTCTATTTTGATTAAATATATTGGAACAGTTCAAAAGACATAGTTGAAAATAAATGTAAAATGAAAGGTAGTATTTTAAGTACATATTTTTGTTAGAAAGACAACATATATACAAAAGACAAATATATATATATATATATATATATATATATATATATATAATAAGACAAAATATATAAAGCTGGACATTTTATCAAGTATAGAGTAATTATATAGTTTATATTAATATATAATTAAATTCTTTATAAGAATACGATATTATATCAATGTTTTATTTATAGATTTCGATCATATATAGTCAACAGAATTTATAATAATATAAATCCCAAGCAAGTATAATTTTATGCGAGATTGGAAATTAAAAAAATTCTAAAAGAAGCTTTGAATTTAACTATAATCAGATCATAATCATTTTAAAAATGATTTTACAATAAACTTACGTGCATATAAATCGACATAAGTGTTAATATGAGGTTTATATTTATTAATATTTACTGCGGTTTCTTGTGTTTAACATAGTGAAATTAACTAGAATGGAAAGACTTAACTCTTCTTTATTAATAAAAGAAATATTTTTATTGACAATTATCTCAATTAACACTTTTTAATAATGGGTATGACCAATAGATCTATCTAAGTTCGTAATTGTTTCTTGTGGGATGTTAAGCCACTCTTCATCTACTGCAATAATAAGCTCTGGAATCGAGGTAGGGCCACGAAGCCTAGCTCGAATTCTTCATTTAATCTCATCCCATAAATGTTCTATTAGTCCAGTCATTTAAGCTTAAATTAGGTAAGACTCTCGGAATTCGAGATACCCAGCTGTAAGTCTGTAAATACTTGTATATTGACACCCTAAATGTTACATATACCTACCATATGTAGGTTTTGAGACAACTTTTAGGGTGTCAATATACAAGTATTTACAGACTTACAGCTGGGTATCTCTAATTCCGAGGTGAACTTACTATAATGACTGGACTATATCGGATTTAGGTCGGGACTGCATAACACATAAACCGATTTCTTTAATGTTATCATGCACGATTCTTGCGGTGTGAGGTTTCGTATTGTCATGCATAAAGATACATTCTTCTCCAATGTAGTCGACGTAAGGTACCACATTAACTGATAAAATCTCCTCGATGTACCTAGCATCCGTTAAACCTTCTCTCCCTATGGGAACCGCTAATGATGAAAGTAGGGTCGGCTCGTGCTCCCATAAAGATTGCACCCCAGATCATGCATTGCACCCCTTCTCTTGGTCTCCGGTACACTTTTCTTCTTCGGTCGCTACCACCATAGAGGCATATTCTGGTCTCATTTGAAAACAGTACAGACCCCCATTGTTGAAACGTCCAATTTAAATGATTGTTTGCAAAATGCAGGCGTGTTTGACGATAAGCTGATTTGACGTTTTTTGAATTTTTTGATAAACTGCAAGCGTCTTAGGGGCAAGTTACTTTCCTGCAGTCTTCGTCTTAATGCTCACTGACTAATAGCCACTCTTCGTATTTCACGGAGCTGTTATTGCAGTTGAATAGCATTAAGGTGGCGATTTATTAGTGATATTAACACAATAAAGCGGTCATTACGAGCCGTTGTAAATCACCTTCAGCCTGTACCAAGGGTGTACGAAAGGATCTAATCTCCCCATTGGAACAATCTTCTAACCACGGCGCGTGTAATGTCCAGTTGTTGAGCAACAGCTCGCTGGCTAAGTCCATTTTTGATTAGAACAAAAACTAGGGCGGCTTTTTGCGGTGTACAATGCATTAAACAGTGGTCGGGGAACAGGGGTAAATTCCCCAAATGGGGTAAAAATGAAATTTTAGGGGGTAATAAGAAGTCCTTCCTAATTTTCTAATTCATAACCGTGTTAGTATTTGTACAAACCAATCTTAAAACTTAAACAATTCTGCGAGATATACGGACCGGGCCACCTGACTCCCCACCACTACTAAAACAAGTCAAAGGGCGCGTCTGGACCATCGCGCATTAGGTGATCGGCGTGAACGCGCAATCGTGCACATGCACATGCACGTGCATACAGTATTATAAAGACCGTCGTGATGCTCACACGTGTTCGAGCGCTTAAGTTTATAGTTGACGAGGCAGATCATATCATCACTAATTTCAACGATCAAGGTAAGCTGTCATTTAAAAATTTAATTTAAATAAAGCGTTTTTCAACCACTGCTTCTGTCACCTTTCAGATGGCAGCAAATAGAAATAGGAAAAGAACATACCAGGAAGAATTCCTTAATTATGGTTTTACACAAATAGAAGACAACGGTACTTTGCATTCACATCTGTCTTCCAAACCGCGAGAATACTTTGTAAATTTAGAAATGTCTGTTAAAAGGCAAAGATTGGACAATAACCTGTTAGGTACCTTTGATTAGCGTTCAGCATCAAAGGCTAGCTTTGAAGTAGCCTGGATGATTGCCCAAAACAAAAAAACATATACTATTGGTGAAGATTTGGTTAAACCAGCAGCTGTGAAAATGGCAGAGATCATGTGTTGTCAGAAAGAGGCGAAGAAACTGAATTCAGTGCCCTTGTCTGCAAGAATTGTAAAAGAAAGAATTTCTATCTGGGCGGAAAATGTGAAGGAACAGGTTATTTTCTCATTAAAACAGGCTAAATATTTTGCTATTCAGCTTGATGAGACTACAGATGTTAGTAGCAATTCACAGCTAATGGTGTATGTTCGCTACAAAGGTACAGATGCAATTGAAGAGGAATTGTTGTTTTGTTCTCCTCTCGAGTTGAGAACTCGTGGAATTGATGTGTATAATAAGGTAAATGACTACTTCAATACTGAAAGCATTAATTTAATGTGGAAAAACTGTATTGCTGTGTCTGTTGATGGAGCTCCAGCTATGCTGAGTCATATTAATGGTTTTTCGGCTTTTGTGAAAAAAATCCAACTATTGAAGTTTTTCACTGTATGATCCATCGCCAGGCACTTCTTGTGAAATATTTGGAACCTACACTGGAAGCCGTCATGCATGATGTCATCAAGATTGTTAATGCTATCAAAGGACATGCACTAAACACGCGACTATTTCGTGAATTATGCCAGGACGGCGAATCTGAATATACGGACCTACTTTATCATACAGAAGTGAGATATGGCTCTGTCCCGGAGATGTTCTAAATCGTGTATGGGCTCTCAAAACTGAACTCGAAATGTTTATGGTTGATCAAAAGAATATTCTCGCAGAAAAGTTTAAAAACACCTCTTGGGTTACACGTCTCGCATATTTAGCTGACATTTTTGAGAATATAAATATATTGAACAAAGAGTTGCAAGGAAAAATATTAATATCGTTTGGATTGAAGCTTCAATATTGGAGACAGAAAGCAGAACTGAACAAGAAAGATTCTTTTTCAAGTTTTGTTTTTGGAAGATTGTGAAAATATTACTTTTGATGACATCAAGGACACAGTTATCAGACATCTTACCAAACTCAGACAGCGTTTCTCTGATTGCTTTCCATATCTTGATATAAATACTGTCAGTTGGGTTGTAGATCCTTTTAAATGTGACCATGCTAGCGTACCAGAAGATCCTCCAGGTTTGGCAGAGGAAATTCTTGAACCTCGATCTAATACTGAAGCACGTATTCAATTTGAGAGCAAAGCAAATCTGTCGTGTTTTGGTTGTCAAAAGCTGCAAAGGCCTTCAAAATTGCACATGAGAAGGCGGTAAAAAAGTTGCTGCCATTTGCAACAACCTACCTTTGTCAACAAGGCTTTTCCACTCTAATGAACATAAAAATGAAGAACAGAAATCGATTAAACGCCGAAGACTGTATCCAAATTGCTCTTACATCAAAAAGCCCCAATTTTGAAGTTATTGTATCAAACATGAAGCAACATCATTTCTCCAAAACATGAAAGGGGAAAGTTTTCAATTAATTTTACACACTTACTATTTCATTTTCATGTACATAAATAAAGTTTAATTTAAATTTACATTGATTTTCTTCTTTTCAAAATGAGGGGGTAATATTAACTTACGCAAAAATATTTTGGGGTAATGGTTAATAAAGTTCCCCGACCGCTGCATTAAAATAACATTATTGAAAACTAATCGAAATATGAAAAACGAATAAAGTGCAAAATTCAATTGCAATGGCTGTAATTGCAAGTATCTTTGACATGTTTGTTATTCACGATATAACCACCACATAAATACGTTCGGTTTTGTTTACCAATTGCCAGGCCTATAAACGATAAGCATTCGTGATAAGTTTAAAATTGTATTAAAGCATTTAAATCGTCTTCAAGGGGCATATTTCGGTATTTCATTTCATAAATAGGTTCTGAGAAAAATAAATTTTTAATCAATAGTTTACAGTGGGGCGATTTCTATACACGCAAGTTTATATAATTTTATTACTTTGCATCTCATCTAACCCATTTAATTGGTTTCTATTATGTAGCAATGCTCAGTTCAATAGACTTTTGTTCAATAGTTTTGTATAATATACTGCCTATGTGCACTATTGTATCATTATTCTACCTGAATTTTATTTATTTTAAAATGGATTCTGTAATATATTCTTCACTTGAATAGCTCGCAATTATTGCATCTATAGATAAAGTAGTGTGTGGAATAAATAATAAATTATAATTGCCGAGTTCTACACAGAATAAATTGTACTTGCTGAATTATTAAGTTTAATATTTAAAATATTTCCACTTTACAATAGCAAGAATGTCAATCACATAACTCAAAATTAACTAAATATAGAGTTAATACAACATGTAATATAAACGCGGCCGTATTTGGACCGATTGCGACGAATGTAGTAACATCGGAAGCGCCGATTTTTTCCGCACAAAATTGTCATCTCCAATTTTCGTGCCTTCGCTGAAAATTTGGAGATAATTGAAAAACTGAAAAAAAAATCTTCTTGGACGTTCTATTGCGAGCTAACCGCTGAATGGAGCGGCTTCCGCTTTGTTTGCTTTTGCGGCTGCCAAACCGCAAATAGGTGGAATTTTGCATTTCTTCACCGTTCGATGGCGGTGTCCTGCGTGTTATATGTGGATTCGCAGAAATCACGAGGTCTCTACGGCAGATAAAAAGAAACCTGTAGGATGTCAATCCGCAGTTAAGATCCACAAAAGTAGAAATGACACAACTTCCGGCTACAATGCAAATCGAGAACAAACTGGGCCGTGGCATATGCTCTTTGAAATTGGCAAAATTTCGCAAAATCCGAAATTCGCAGGGAGGTGGTTGCGATTTTTACAGAAATTCTTGCACGACGTCCTTCCGCCGCCAATTGCCAAGATTCCGAAACTAAGTTTATATGCTTCGCTTCTGCGGTGCGCCCCCGGAGCCGCGAGAATAGTCCACCATTTATCGCGAATCATATTTCACCCGCTTTTCAACTTTAGCAACTTTTACCGCCGAAATTCGCAAATTGTAACTCTTTTCTGGAAGGGTTATAAATTTCCCTTCCTCACCGGCTGCGGTTCGGTGGACATTTTCCAAAATTCCTCAAATTTCGGGTTAGTCAAAATTTCTTACCACGACTTTTACGATGCAACTAAAAATAAAAATCGGTAACAAACACGTTTCCGCACTTTCACCTGCCCGTCGCACGACGATTCGAATTTTCGATTTTTTTCAGCATTTTTTGTACAGAGAATTCACTAAACATACCGGCGTTACTGGCAGGACGCAAACACAAAAGTCAGCCCAACCAATTCTGATCGGGAACAGGGATTGATAAATCGAGTGAATTACACCGTCCTTCCCTTATAAAAGTGTGTAAATTGAGTACCTACGCACAAACCAAGTTCGATTTGAGGAAACGTGAAACGCGAAAAATATTGCTTTTAACATGTTTCACTTTTGTGACTAAACCGAACTATTTTGATGAAGTGCTTATGGACACCAATGTTCAGAAAAAAAAATTTGCAAATTCTTCAAACGTTAATAAATTTTTTTTCAATTTTTGATTAATTTGAAATTTTCGTGATCAGTTTTATTTGGAATACTTGATTGACGTATATTTTGTTTAGAAAACTGGATTCACTAAAAAAGCGTCTTAATAGGTTCTACTCCAGGTGGAACAATAAAATTGTACACATTTGTAGAGAAAGAATCAGTCGATGAAATTGTGTCAGCTTTTAAAAATATTTGATTAATTGCAGCAGCCCCACAAAGTCAAAGCGGAACTGATGGAAATAAATTCAAAGAGCAACTGCTTGAAAATTGATATATGAAAAAATCCTATCAGTTCTGCATAGATCGTTGGTTTTAATATTGAAATTAATATTTTGGTATTTTCATGGTCGATAGCATTGACACAGGATTTTTTTTATTGAAGGATTTCATACATAAATTATTTAAATATTTATTTTGTCCAACTACAAAATCTTCAAGTTTCTACATGCTATTCCACCTTTACAACTATTCCATCTACACTTTCAATCGTTTCACCCTGATCAACTTTTACACCCTATTTGACTATTCCATCCGCATGTACTAGTATTTAAGACATTAATAACCAACTTCTATATTTAATTCTTAGAAAGTGTGACATTTAATAAAAAAATCTATATTTCAAAAAGTATTTTCATATCATATTAGCAACTTTACGTGCCTACACTATAAAATCAAGATCATAGGAAAACAGGAAAAAATTTTGTACCATATGGGTAGGCAACAGTGGTGCAGGGTAAATTTTAATTTTGCGATTCCATGTACCAATAAATTAAAACATGTTCTTTTAACGAGTTTGCGTTTTTTGATTCAACACTGTCCAAAAGTAAACAAGTAATAAGAACGATTTTAGAAAAATATTTATGGACATGCATATATGAATCATAAAATGTAATCCACAAAAAAAAATCATAAAATGTAATCCACCCAGCTTCGGGTACATAGTTGTGATGGTATTCATTTTAATTAATTTAATTTTATTACAATATTAATTAATATTTCTTTATTTATTATCGTTTTCATACAAGATAAAGTTTGTCATTCAACATCCTTTCATAAATAAATATATTTACGCCCATTTTAGTGTTACTAAAAATGAATTGTGAACCACAATTTAAAGATTCTTCTAATAAAACACGGGGCCCAATTGGACTTCAACAAGTCACAGTTTAATTTTATTTGCACTTGTATTATCCATATGTAACAAGCAAAGTACAAAATTGGGTGATGATGATGATATACAGATATATTTGCGCAAAGTTAACAATAGAATAGTTAAAATATTTAAAATAGCAACCACTTTGATACTAGGCAGTATGCAAATGAGAACAAATTCTACAAGCTTGTATAGTGTTTGGAGTATA
The DNA here is from genome assembly GCA_944588485.1 of Phosphuga atrata. NCBI lineage: Eukaryota > Metazoa > Arthropoda > Insecta > Coleoptera > Silphidae > Phosphuga > Phosphuga atrata. Next base: position 34,207,421 of record OX155898.1, read on the forward strand.
CTGTCTCTATGTCACAAATCAAATTTCCATGAAACAAAGATTATCTACTGGGACATAACTGCTTCGATTCTCTAAAGCTTGGGGGTTATTTGAATAGCGATGAAATGGAACAAAATTGAATATAACGAAATTTCCTCATTCAAAACGGTATTTATGACAGAAATATTGCGAAAGCGGATGATTTTCGAGAAACTGAACCCTACGTCGATCTACTTCATTTGAAAGCGGGACAAAATCCAAAATAAACATACCTGCGACTGGAAGAACAACGACAAACCGGAAATAGTAACGAAAAAAACGAAACTGTCCCGTCGCGTCGCACAGTGGACGGAAATCCCAAAAAGCTGGCCAAACTTATGATAATAAAGTTTAAATTTTGGTGATTTTTAATTTTGTAATCATTAAAGTAGGGTCCTGTGCTTTCGATATAAGGGCTAAAAAGGCTTCAGCGATTGTACTAGATTCTGGGTATATTCTGGGTAGTAATTAAAAGTGGGCCCATTTTCGCACCTCATGTCTTGTTCGAGAGTTTGTCAAACAGTGCTGACTGAAATTATATGTATATTATTCCTTACAATTCGATCGTTTTTAACCCAAAACTTTGAAAATGAAAGTGTTAAGAATAGGTTTTTCTACAATACTGCAAAAGAAATAGTTGCCGTTAGCCGCACTTTTAGTTTTTATACGAATTGATGTGTGAGTTTACAAAAATTTGAAGATTCTGGAGAAGCTGACTGAACTCAATAACTGAACCTTATTCGCTTATTTTTTTTTCATTTTTTCTTCACTTTAATCCCGAGGGATTTTCTATCAAATTTCTTGCCCGTATTGAAAATTATAATTACACATTAAAGTTATTTTCAGACAATTTTTTTTTCGAAAAATTATCTGCTATATAGTCATTATAGTCTTATCCGTCATTTTTGAGTTCGAAATTTTAAATTTAGTTTCATGATCGGTGACTTTGAAAACGCCTACATCTCGAGTTTCAGCAAAATTAAATGCTTTCTTCTAAAAATCACCCGCCACATAGCTTTCGCCATATTGAATTTTGCAATTTTGAATTCATTTTCGTGAAAAGGGAGCTGAAAAATGTGAGGAGACCAGAATCACAGTATTTGAACGATACTTTCATATTTTCGTTTCAGTCGTTCCATTAGGAGTGCCTTGTGAATTAATACTTGCTTTATACGTAATTATTGGTGGTATATCTAAACTTTTCTTTAATAAACCAATTTCATTGTTGATTATTTTTATCTGAGCCTGAATATTCGTTTTAAATGTATACGATAATACTGTTACGAGAATGAATAAATTATTTCTTCAAAGTCCTCCTTCATTTCTAAAAGTAAATTCTTGTAAGAAAAAAACTTCTAGTAAATCTGATTTAATTGTATTTTCACGAAGCACAGTGGGATAAAATCCAAAAAACTGGTTAAAACCTCAAAAAACAATTACTTACTAATGCGATTCTGTGAATGCATCTCATTAGAGAACCCTTGGGGTCATTGGATTCTGGGAACTAAACAATGCACGTATCAAAACCCAACCCAAATTTTCATTTCAAACAAAGCAGTCGAATGCGTAGAATCGTGCGCGCGACAGCCAGTCTTCTTCCAAGGGTGCCTTCTCCTAGCGGAGGTTGGTTCATAATGGCAATTCTTATTTTTGACACTGCTGCTCTTAAAAGGTCTATAGAGGAGCAATCAAACCACTCCCTCAAATTCTTGAGCAGGAGATCCGTCGACCTCCCGGACTCCTCTTTCCTGATATTTTTAACTGCATAATGAGTTGTAGTAATTCATAACGATCTCCTCGCATGACGTGACCCAGATATTGTAGTTTTCTGGTTTTTATTGTTTTAATGAGTTCTCGTTCTTTATTCATCTGGGTTGGACAGCCAGTGAAATACGTTAAACTTTGATCCTATCAAAAACATAAAACGTAAAAATTGCCAAGTCTCGTAACGCAGTTCTTTCAAACCCCCGCCTCCCCGAAATATGCAAAATATAACGTAAATATTATATTGAAATCAAGAGGGACGAGTAGAGACGACTATTTTGAAGAGAGCATAATAGATGTGGAGTTTAGGAACCCTTGTGTGTCAGTTTTAGAAAGCAAATTGGTGCATTTCTGCAAAGCCCCCCCGAAATATTTTCTAACCCCCGCCCACCACAGAAACTAAACCTGGCTGGGTGTTACATGAGATCTCACAACTTTTTTTAGCGAAAGAGAATTTTTTAAAAATTTTGCGAACTTTTTTACGAGACTACGAGAATTTTACAATCTATGTATTTGATGAGATCTCATTTCTTTTTGTAGGTCATATTCCTTTTTTTTTCTCCGGTAATATACCATGTCTGTCAGCTACTGATTTTCTTAAAGCCCACTCCCTGTCTCTATTTTAAAGTTAGCAACCATAAGTACAAGCGCGATGCGTTCGTTGAAAATTATTTTTACTTTGAATCCTTATTTTTCATTTAATGGAAAATGAAATTCCGGTATTTTTTCTTTTTTTCTTCCTTTATAGGATAAAATTCAAAATTTGAAGTTTGAAAGATTGCTAGAAGTACCTTAGAATTTTGATCGTAGGTGAGTGTGTCACTTACAAAATTAAGAAATTTGACTGGCGATAATTCGTAAACTATAAAGTACAATTATTGGGTATATTGGCAATATAGACAGTTATAGTATGTCTCTTGATATCTAAAAATTAAAACTTCCTGCTTTATACACAACGAAGTTACAGGGGGATCAAAAGTGCCGTGAGTCGCTTCGAGAAAAGGTAGTATAGTACGGTTGTGCTCGACTTGGCGGGGGCACTGCCGTGTCCCCAGATTGTGTACTAAACAATGAAAAATTATTCGATTTTCATTCTGCAACATGGCTGAGACACAGAAGGGTATGTAGAATTGAAATACATCATTGGCTTTAAATAGAATATTATTATGTAAATTGTAGATATGGCGGTGACGATTTGTACTGCGACCTTTATAGATCTATTGTACCCCACCCTTCTCCACCAAGCGTTGGTGTACTTACCCATTTAGAGCACCTCCTCAAATCCTGATTAAATTAGGAATTTCAGGATCTGGGTGGAATTCAAGGCCTGCAGCTCCTCTGTGTTCAAGCAGTGAGCCCCGAGGTACATCTGTCTCTTGCGGAGTAGTGCTCCGCAGTCTTTGAGCAGATATATGGGGGTTTCCTCTGCTGAACCACAGAATCTGCATCCGTCATCCTCCTCCAGGCCTAGGCCCTTGAGATATTTCCTAAGTTTGCAGTGTCCCGTCAGGACTCCTGTCAGGATTCTAAGCTTGTTCCTGCTTAATTTCAGGCAAGCTTTTGTTCTTTTCTGGTTAAAACATCCCAGCATCACTTTGGAATGCCTTAGCCCTGTAAGTTCATTCCAGGTTTTCGTCCATTTTTCTCTTGTTTCTTCATCTAAACTTTTGTGGATGGTGTTCACACTCATGCCGCAAAAGGGTTCTGGACCTATAAAGGGGCTACTGGATCCCTGGTTTTCTAGGTGATCGGCTTTTTCGTTTCCGTCTAGACCAGTGTGTCCTGGTACCCAGTATAGCGTTACTTTATTATCTTTGTCAAGCTTGTATAGTTTCCCCACAAAGTCCCATACGAGTTTGGATCTGGTGGTGTATGAGCTAATGGCCTTACTGGCTGCTTGGCTGTCTGACAGGATAGAAATTCGTTTTTTATTTGCGATAGTTCCTGCCGACGTTAAACTGTGCACGTCTTCCGATTGCGTGTACCTCTGCTTGAAAGATACTTGGGGATGTTCCCATGGATTCGAAGTACTTGGTACGAGGTATAAACACTCTTGCACCAGTATCTTCATTTGTCTTCGAACCATCTGTATACCACTTGATAGCTTTTGCTCTATGTGGTATGCTGAGAATTCGTCGCTCCAATTGGCTTTACTACTACACATTACTGTGTAGTTTTTCTCGAAGTGGTATTTGCATACCATTTCGTCTTTTGGTGCTTCCAGCCAAGGGATCTTGGCAGCGAGGCTGTTTCGGTCTCCGCTCCCGATTATTTTACCTCTGCCTATTCCTTCATTGCTGAACCTTACAATCGCCGATCTGGCGGCCCTTTCAACCACAAGGTGCAGCGGAGTCAGGTCCAGCAGCAGCTCCATCGCTGCTGTCGGACACGACCCCATCGCCCTCGTGATGCAGACACACGCCAGTCTTTGAATCTTCTCAAGCTGTTTTCTCATAGAGACCAGCTTGGTTCTACTTCCCCACGAAACTGACCCATAAGTGATTGCAGGTCTCACTATCATGGTGTACATCCATCGCAGGATTGTGGGGTTACAACCTCACGTTTTTCCTGCCAGATTTCTGGCCATTTTCTTCTGACCATTAGAGCGCGTTTGGCTTTACCTACCGCTGCCTCAGTGTGTCTATTCCATAGGAGTTTTCTAACTAGTGCGATACCCAGATACCTTATCTCTTGTTTGTACTTTACTGCCCTCCCATCTAACAGTATGGGCTGTAGGCAGTTTAGTTTTCTCCTTCTAGTAAATGGTATCACCGTGGTTTTGCTCGGGTTGAGTCTCAGTCCCACTGTTTGACACCATCTACTAGTTACTTTGAGGCCTCTCTGAACAATTTCACAGAGCGTTCACAGAGCGTTCCCTCAAACTGCCCTCTGGCCATTATGACTATGTCATCGGCGTAACCTTGACATTTGATGTCTAGATCGTTCAGCCTCACCAGTAATTTATCAACAACCATGCTCCACATTAGCGGTGATAGTGGGCACACCTCTCTGTGGGCACCCTCGAGTTGTGGAGATCTTAATGGTGTCTTATTATGTTACGTTGTTATTATATAGCAAATAATTAAGAATAATTCATAACAAAAACTATAACGTTTGGACTCGTAGATTCATGTTTAAGCAAAGTTACAAAAAAATGAGGGCTGATGAATGCAATAATCTTGATAAGGTTTTGCTGGACAGCAATTGTGGTGATGGTGTTTCGGAGAGCGAATAATTTTAAATGTTTTGGTTGTAACAAAAGATATAATTGCTTGTTTTTCGTTATTTTTTTAACAACTAAAATTATTTACGGAAATATTTTTTATCTTAAAAATCGTCTCTATCTCTACTGTCTCTACAGTCGGAGGTTGGGCCTTGGCCTCTCTCAATTTGTTCTTCCAGGTATTTCTATCCATTTCTACCGTCTCCCAGCCTCTAATCCTTAGCAACCATCTTGCATCTTCTTCTACCGCGTCCTCCCATCGTTTCCGTGGTCTGCCCCTCGGTCTCTTCCCTAGTATTTTGCCTTGGAGGGCCCTTTGCCTATTTTTGCATATGCCAATACTGGCGGATCCTGCAAGACCTGTTATAGTTCATTATTGTATCGTATTCTGTACCCATTTTTGTCTTGGATTGGCCCGAGTATTCTACGCAATACTTTCCTCTCTTTCCTAAACATCGTACCTATCCCGTTGTCAAGTTATGCAAACATTTTCTCAGGAAAGTGTTCGCCATATTGCATCCGCCAATTTGCTTTTTGGAAAAATAGATATTTTTTTTACTTTTATCACACTGTGCGACACGTCGTAATTACGAATAACGATACTCTACTTGTGATAATGAAACAGTGCCAGTTATAATGAGAATATCCCGGTTATAACTATATTATCCTGATTATAGTGAGAATGTCAAATCGTATTCAAAATGTAATGTTTGAATGTGATTATAGGTTTCCCACAACGAACGATTATTGTAAAATAATGATACAAATTAGGTTTACTAACTTTTCCAAACACCATATAGTATTATTTTAGGTTCGACATAAATTAAATATATTCAATTTCATAAATAATTAAATTTCAGTTTTCATATAAAATAATTGCATTTCAGTTAACCATTTTTCATTACTATAACCCATCTACATCTTATTAATCGCTACTATACTTGGTATATGTATTAACTATTTGCCATTTACAACGGTCTTTATTATCTGATCCGCTTCCATGATGGCCCTTCATCATTCATTTGATTTCTATTTCATTAAACCAATTGTGAGTTATGTATGGTTTTAACGACTCTTGTTCTTGTTGTCTTAGTCCAACTAGTCTTGCTTATTTGTCTGATACTGTACAATTTTTTAAATGATATTATATTATATACCTATAGAACTGTGTTTAGCAAATTCTGATAAGCCTACTCGAGTCTGCTGGGTTGTATGGAGGAGGTGAGTAAGATTTGATTTCTGTCCACCTTATTCTAAAAATATTCAGTTGCCCTTTTTTAAGTCGAAAATTAAAAATGCAAACATATTTTATTTATGGAAAAGATGCCGCAAATTTTGTGTTATGAGAGTGATATATAAAGGAGCGATTATTGTATATAGTAGCATTTACAACAGAAAAAGTAATTTATCATTCAAAAGTGCCGTATTGTTGAGTAAATAAAAAAAATTTACGCCCAGTAAGTGTTAATGTTAAAAAAAAAACATTTTTTCTACTTAGCAGTTGGTCGTATTACTTATAAAAAATTTCCGGAATATATTTTAATAAATAAAACTGATTTAATTTCTGACTAATTTGATAACTGCACATTTTCATAAAGAATTTATTTTTGATATATTCATAATACATATAAATGCATCAAACAAATTTTATTTAAACGTGGAATTCAATTGAAATTGAATAAATTGCTTTATATATTTTCAATTCATCGGTAATACTCAATCGGATAATTGATGCAATGTAATATAATTTCCACATTTTTCGCAAAAGTTAAAAAGCTAATTGAAAATGAAACATTTTATAAATTCTTACCCAAAAACGATCTGACTCCTAATGTTCCTCTAGCTATACTCAACATCATTGCACCCATGGAAACCTTTCCTGCTGCAAATACGAAATCCGCTTTGGTTTTTTCTTTCTCTCCAAAGAAACGGGAGTAGACAGCCACAAAAGTGCTCGCTATTACGAACGCTATGAAGACAAAGTAGTCCCATAGCATATTCTTTCCTTCTGACATTTTCGATACTGAAAGGAGGGAAAATGTGGTTAGAAATATAAACGATTATTTTTTATGAAAATATTAGAAAAAGATAAAAAGAAAAAATGTTTTACATTTATTTGTCATCTGACCTTGTGAAATGGAAAAAAAACAGTGCCGGTAGTCACGATTACAAAAAACTGTATTTGGAATAATTAATGTACATTTTGCTATATGTCGGATGTAATCATAAATTGCTCCAATTTCAAAGTTTGTATAGAAATACTTTATTTGCAATTAATTTATATTTTTTCAAAAATTCAAATCAATATTTGTAAGAACTAAATTGACGAAATATAAATATAAGAAAAAGTTCTGAAATATCAAGTACAAAATGTAACTAAAAAGAAAGTAATTATAAGTCAACTCGATGATAGCCATTTATTTTGTAATAATAATGACACTGCTACAACTATTAATAAACAATTTATTTTCTTTTAATTCCATCAAAGTGTTTAATATACGTTACAAAGTATAGAGAACTAGAAGAATGAACAAGTTGTTATTTTCTAAAGCAAATAATTATTTGAAACTAATTGTGTACTTTAATAAAACATACTTTATAATTTTTAATCTAAATATCACCATTAGTTTGTGTTTTGTTTTATAGTTCGTGCTAAAATGCATATTATAAAGGTACCTACATTGTTAGGATAAATATTATCGTAAAAGATTTTAGATTCCTAGCGCATTTCTATTTTTTAGTCATTTAAAATATTTATTTTAAACGATACAAAATGCAAAACAAAATTAAATTTGCTCATATATTTAGCCACATTTACATAATTTTTCCGTGATCTTATTTTTCTAATTTCAATACTTACATACATTTCGGGGTATAATTAAAAAATGAAATTCGGGAAAAATATTAAATAATATACTACTATAATTTATTAATTTTCATTATGGATATTAGGTTCCTACAAAAATAATTGCAGCGAGAAACAAGTTACAAAGAACAAACAAGATCCCAAAGCGTTCTTGACATATTCATTAAATGCAGCCCTCCAGAAAATTATCTTGCAAGAATAATTTTCTGAGAATAATAAACAAATTTGATTCCTCTTCTGTTATAAAATTGATAATATAATTCATAAGCAAATAAGTGTCTTATCTGGTCTTAACTAGATTATCTGGTCTTATCTAATCTTATCTGATCTTGCCCGGTCCTGTCTGGTTTTGTCTCGACTTGTCTAGACTCGTACGGTCGTTTCTGGTCTTGTCTGGTTTTGTCTGGTCTTCTCTTGTCTTGTCTGGTCTTCTCTTGTCTTGTCTGGTCTTGTGTGGTCTTGACTGATCTTGTCTGGTCTTGTCTGGTCTCTTGTCTGCTCTTATCTGCTCTTCTCTAGTCTTGTCTGGTATCGTCTGGTCTTGTCTAGTCTTGTTTGGCCCTGTGTGGTATTGTCAGGTCTTGTATTATCTCGTCCGGCCATGTCTGATCATGTATGGTCTTCTCTGGTCTTGTCTGTTTTTGTCTAGTTTTGTATGGTCTTGTCTGGTCCTGTCTGGTTCTGTTTGGTCTTGTCTGTCTTGTCTGGCCTTGTCTGGTATCCCAGGTACAGAACCAATCTGGTAAAGAAAATTACAATTAAAATACCAATTTAATCGTATGAATTTTATTGCATACAATATAATTAACTAAAGTGCTATGGAATAAATTTGGTGGAGAGAATAGGATACAATACGGAGTCTGCTCAGTCAGCTTCTAGCTTTGTGACCGTGGTTCGCTGGTTCCAAGTGAAAAAATGACACGTGCTAACACCGCCCTGAAGAGGCGAATGGTTGATGCCCAGTTAGGATAATCTTAACAAATACAGCCGCTGCTATAATCATTTTCAAATGGGAAAGTACTCAACATATTTTATACTAAAAATTAGATATAATATTATATCAATTATTTTGTTATTGTTTGTTATATATAATAATGTATAATAAACTGATAACGCTTATCGTGCTTCTTTCCTTCTTATATTTTTTTAATTGGTGTCATTTACCATATAACAATAAAACTGATAAACCATGTATTTGTAAATCAAACTAAAACTATACTTTCTGCAACTCTGAAATTCAAATACTAAAATATAATAATTCTTTAAAGATTTTTTTTTAAGAATTATTTTAAGAATTTAATCTTCGTGTCCTAAAACAGGGTTTCTCAAAGCGTGTTCCGCGGAACACTGGTGTTCCGCGATGCACCTTTAAGTGTTAAAAAATATATTAATATAAATAAAATCAATATTAAAAAATATTATTGCAGTATTTTTATATAGGTTAGTTTATATTCGCGTGTTAAATGTGACTCATATGCAGTTCTAAAATTTGAAATTTTTCTCATTTTGAATTTTTTTAATTAGGTAAATAAATTTAGGTAACTGAATTGAAAAATTCAATACGTTTGACCCACACTTATAATATGTCAAAATATTATATAACATATTCACAGTTATATAAATTTCTGCGCTTATCACGACTCGAGTTTCGACTGTTAAAGGTGATTTTCAAGTGTCACTTTCACTTGAAAATGACCTAACAGTCGAAAATTTATAGTAATGAATAATTTCGTCATAAAGAAAACTCGTCTGGATAACGATAATGACAATGCTACTGTTAGAAGTAGTAGAGTTGAAGAGACTGAAGAAAACAGAAACATTGTGCAATCAACTCGAAATAGCAATCGTTTGTTTGACGAGGAATACTAAAAATTTGGATTTACCTGGACCGGAAATACAGATTGTCCAACACCGCTCTGCATTGCATTCGCCAAGAAACTTGCTAATAGTGCGATGGCGCTCACTAAATTAATGCGTCATTTCACAACTGAACATAAAAATCTTTTAAGAAAAAAAATATTTAAAAAAACTAAAAAAGGGAATAATTTGAAAAAACAATGAAAGTAAGTAATAAAATTCAACTTGGGTGGTATAAAGTTACCGAGTTTGTAGCACTAAAATTAAAGCCACATACGATAGCAGAATCTCTCATTTTGCCTGCTTGTTGTGAAATTGTGACAATTATGTTTGGGGAAGAAGCAAAGAAGGAATTTTTGAAGATTCCGGTGTCTAATTCGTACGATTCGTAGAAGAATCAATGACATGTCCTGCAACATTGATAGAATAGATGCAGGTAAGCTTGTTAACATGTCCTTTGCATTACAAGTAGACGAATTAATTGATATAAGTGGCAAGGCGATCTTAGGCTTTGTATGATTTATTTGAACAAGAAATAATAAATCAATTTTTATGCTGCAAAAAGCTTTTGGGTAGTACAACTGTTCAGAACTTGTTTGATGGAATAACAAGGTATTTGAATGTTTTAAAGTTATCATGGGATAATCGGTATTTATACCGATGGAGCAGCGTCCATGACGGGATCAATCTAATGATTTGAGACTTTAGCTAAAACCATAAATTCAAATATAATATTTCATTATTGTTTCTTGCACCGAGAACTACTTGTCATAAAAACAATGCGCAAGAAATTAGACGAGTTATTTGAACAAGTAGTTGCCATGGTTAATTTTATCAAAATGAGACCAATGAAGAACAGAATATTCAAACGACTTTGTTCATCGATGAAGTTCTTCATGCCGTGAGTTGGAAGGTTTTTAATCGTGTGTTGATATTAAAATAGTATATTTTGTAACTAGGGCGGTAGGTTGTCAATTTGACACGAGAGCGAAATTGGGCACGAACGAAGTGAGTGCGCACATTCGCTCGAGAGGGCAATTGACAATACCGCCCGTGTTATAAACAATATTTTTTATTACTCATGCGAGGGTATGTATCTTACAAGTTTGGTATCCAGGTGCCACAAAAAAAAAAATAGAATCAAAATTGACGATTTTGCTTTTCCAATTGTCTCGGTGGTGTGGATTCGTCATAAGAACTTTCCTCGGTCTACGGTATCGCCATAGAATTTACACTCATTTTATAACGTTTCAAATTTTTATTTTTATTTTGTAATGAAAAAAAAAATTGTTTAACATTGAGGCCTTGATTGTGTTTATTTTATATATTTCATTGATTTAATTTTTTTTAATGTAACCTAACAGCATTTCTCGTACATAAAATCGTGCGCCATATAATACTTTTAAAGCATGGGCAATAAAAAATAAATTACTTGTGTTGAAACAAAAAATCGATAAACTTTTGCAGATTATTTAAAAAATGATGATTGATGCAATAATTTGGCGTATTTGGCTAATATTTTTGTTTATTACCATACTGTCGGTATGCAAGGAAAAGATGAAAACATTCTTACATCGACCGACAAATTATGTTCAATGAAAAAATGCTTTTACTATGGAAAAACTATTGGAAAAAAAAAGAGGGAAACACAGAAATGTTCCTCTGTGTGCAAAATACCAAAATAATATCTACTTATCAACAATAGAAAAACTTGAAAAATATTTCCCATGCTAAATCCAGAACAATATGATTGGATAAGAAACCCGTTTGTTTCTTCCGAGTTTTCTAGTTTTAATTTAAAAGAAGAAAAAGAATTGACGTTTTCTTCAGATCGTGGATTAAAATGAAAAAACCTCTGAAAATTTTTGGATCTCTGTTAACATACCCGAATATACCCGAATACCCGAGTATAATAAAGAAAGCCCTGAATATATTATTGTTATATTCACGTCATATTTTTGCGAAGCAGGATTTTCCACTGTGGTTAGTATAAAGAAAAAAAACGTGAGAGTCTAGTGAATATAGAAGAAGAAATACGTGTGGCTTTATCATTTATTAGTCCCAATATCGATCTGTCAAGAACGTCAAGATCATTTAAAATTTATTTGTGTTTTCAATAAATATATTTGCCTCAAAGCACTTTGAAACAACACGATTCCGTTTTTTTTTTGCACTATAATAACGAAATGTTTTTGCGAACATAATTCTATTTGCTATTACTCTTTTGGTTTCAAAAAGGTTCGGTTACACGCGCCCCTTTTCTTAACGTTTATTTAGATGTTCCGCTTAAAAATATATCAGAGTTTAGTGTTCCCGACTTCAAAAGTTTGAGAACCTCTGGTCTAAATTACTGTCTGTGCTTTTTAGGTAATAAATTGTTTAACATAGTTTTTTACCATACAGCTCCAGAGTCAAAAATAATACGTTAAGTGTCTCTCTGATTCTAACAAAAATAATTAAGATGCACAGATTTTGCACAATACCACAATTTCAATAATTTAAAAAGGAAATTACCGGTTTGAAGATTGAGATCGTTATTAGGGAATATACATGAAATTTAAATTTGGCTCAAATATTTTTATTTCGAATCTTTAACCATTATTTTAGTAATTAATATCTTTTTAGTTACTTCAAATTTATAAATGAATGTGCAAATTAAGCGAGGGAGATTCAAATTTGTAAAAAGCAAGACCATTGGTTAAAACGAAACGTCAAATACTATGTCAACAAGTTATTATTTCTTACATGTGTAGGGCATTGCAGGTCATGGCATTCATTTATTGTTTAAGTGTAATTTTAACATCTTCGTGAGATTATAAATCATTTAAGACAATGACTAAAAGTGGTTTAGTAAAGGCACAATCGAATAATCTACAGAGAGAATGGATCCATTCATGATGTCGTCTTATTTTCTTTCAAGTCTAAATTTCTATCTGTAATTAAAGAAAAACATTTGAGTAGATCTAATAAATTAAAAAAGTCAAGGGATGCACGTGTCTGAGATCTCTCGTTTCTGCTGGGGAATAATTTAGGAATAGAGCTGAATAATTAAATATTATATTGTTTCTTGTTTACGTAAAAACCAATAGACGAAATAACAAAACTTTGTAAACTTGATTTAAATACAGTTAGCTACTGCTTGTGTGATTTATTTCACTATAAAACATACATCGAATTAATTGAAATCATATTAGGTTTTCGTTACGTTTCATTAAGTAATGAAGCGAAATACGCCATACCTACATTAAAGTGATCTTCACAACAATGTATACAAGTTGCTGATACTTCATCTCTTCTGATAACGTTACACCATTTCTTACGTATTTTTGCACCTATAGGGAAAAAACGCTTTATCAGGTACACTTCTGATAGTGTTTCTGCATTCATGCGCAATGCAACAATTAAACTGGCGTTTGAACTTTTTGGATGGTGAAATATGTTAACAACGAGAACATCTATAGTAAACAATAGACTGGACCTTTCACCAAACATAGTATTTGATGCAATCAACAGAGCGCGCAAAAATATTGTCCAATATAAATATTTTTTTTTAACTTAATTACAGCATTTTTAAACAGTGTTTATATTTTTACCATGTTATAACACATATGTACACCACACAGTGAATTAAAAATATAAAATAAATAAGGTGGAGTGGGGTAAATGTGATAACAAGGCAATTGTGTTAGTCTCTTCCCAAAACTTGCAACAATTCATTCCAATGGTGTCATATGTGTCAATTGATGTGCAACATACCCGTCTACACCCCCACCACTTTAATTCGTGTATGCAGAACTTTTGCCACACTTTGTTGCATATCTTTGCTAATGAACGTTACTTTGATAACGAGTGGAGGGTTTTTTTGCATCTAGTGCCATAAAACCATTATCTCAACGGGCGAATAAGAATTATTTAGTAGGGATAGATTAAAAACTGTAAAGTATAAGGTGATATGTTCAGTTTATCCGGATTTAAATATTTTCTAGGTTTTTGGCGCTGTGTCACATTTTCCCCTGAAAATATTATAATGGGGCAAATGTTTTATACAATGACCAGGAAAGTATGTTACACTATGTCGCTTTTGCCCCTTTCTTTCCAAACATTATTATTTTTCTAGTTGTTTCAGAACTTGTTGCCTCTATTTATATTTTAAGAATCGTTCTTTATTTTGCTTTTGCGTTCAGAAATTTAAAAAGTTTGTAACTTTTTTGCACTTTTTTACACCAGTTTTTTATAAATAAAAAACCAAAATGCACAGTTTTTTCTAAATTCTATGTCTTTGCCCCGTTATTTTATGCAGCAATTACGTATACCAATATATACTCCATTATCACATTTGCCCGAAATCGAGGGGCAAATGTGATATATCGACAAGGTTTAAAAAAAAATCCTAAAAGAAAATAATCTGTTAATTGGTTTTACGGTACAATATCGGTTCACAACCCTGTAGCAATGCTATAAAAAAATTATAATTTCTTGTTAATAATATTATAATTTTGGAACATTACAAAGTTCACCTATTCAAAAACTATATCTCATTTACCCCACTCCACCTTACATGCATATACTCTATTGCCACCATTAAATCAGCCACCAACAACTAGACCAACTTTTAGCGTATATATAGAGTACGTGGATTTCTTATCCCAAGAAGACCTAGACTATAATTCCGTCCATGTCTGGAAGAGTTAGAGAATGTTTGAAACAGTTTGACCACCCATTATAGAAAAAAAAAATGTGGAGGAAATATTATTAATATTTTATGTATTTCCTATTATTTTATTAGACCATCAATTCTATGGAACTTATGTCTTGTGTTTATTATTCTTAGCAGATATTTATTTATGAGTTGCAATCTTGGGATAAATTTCCTGTTGCCTAAATATTATTCTTATTTAAATGTACAAATCGTCAAAAGCTATTTGAATATTTATGTTCTTTATTTCCATATTTGTGTTCTATATCCTGTTATGAAAATTTAAAGTTTTATCAGAAAATCTAATAATATTTTTTCTAACTGTTTTCATAAATAACTTTGTTTTGAATATTTGTTATAGTAATTATTAGTACACAATGTTTTTCCAAAATTATTTTTAATACAATTTTAAAATTATTCAAATAAATTCAATTTTGTAACTCTAAATTATGCAACTGTTTCCATATTTTTGTAAAATTAAATTAAAATATTATTTATATAATTAATTAAATAAACAATATATACCTATGCCTCAATTAATTATAGTAGTTTATAATACAAGTGTGTGAAGAAAGGCTTTTGTGCATGAGTCAATCGCAATGACTACAAAAAAGCCTATGGCACACGTGTATCATACATTATTTAATCTACCAAGTATGTTAAAATACTGTTGAATCTACAAAAAAAATATTGTTTCTTACTGATAATATTAAAAAAATGTAATTTTTACAGACTAAATGTTTCAAGTCATTGACACAATAAGCTTAGAACTATTTGGTCTTTGTTGATGGTCAGCTGTTAAGACTATTTGGTCTTTGTAGAAGTAATCTAGGTTAATCTAGATTTAATGTAGATTAGGTAATGGTTAGGTTAAGTTATATTAGAGCCATAAAAATCCAGACTGAGAGGCCCAGACTTCTTGATTCAAAATAAGAAAATTTTATTCAATTTTAACATACGTCAGAAAATATATATCTATACTACGTGTATGTTCTTTGTTTAGTGACGCAAGTTGTTGTCATAGTAACAAGAAACAGAATTCGTTTAATAGTGACAAAATTTGAAAAATTTGATTTACTTTGAACTTTTATGCACGATTATAATAATGGCATCCTTCACATACAATAATGTATTTATTAATGTGTTGATTAAGGTATGAGAGCAGATACAAAATTTTATAACATTTTTTTTTTTATTTCACACATTTCTTTCTATTTAATGATAATATTTATAAATTAACGTAAGACGAAGTAAACATTTATTGTTTACGAAAGTATTTCATTCAATCCTAGATATATGTATATATTACAAACAAAACAAACAAAGAAAAAATACATTAGCATGAATTACGTACTATAACAAATACACCCAACAAGGTATTTTAAACATATAGTAAGATACATTAAACCTTAAGCATTATTTAAAATAAATAACTATTTAAATACTTTTGGCAAAGTAAAACAAAAAATAATAGGAAATGTGTTTTTATATATTTTTAATTCACTGATTGCACCGTTATAACATAGTAATATATATATATATATATATATATATATATATATAGATATATATATATATATATATATATATATATATATATATATATATATATATATATATATATATATATATATATATATATATATATATATATATATATATATATATATATATATATATATTTATATATATATATATATTTATATATATATATATATATTTATATATATATATATATTTATATATATATATATATTTATATATATAAATATATATATATATATATTTATATATATAAATATATATATATATATATTTATATATATAAATATATATCTCTAGTCGTTTACTTAATTGGTTGAAGTGTCGTGACCTCATGTTGTCCTGCAGTGAATTTCCTGTGAAGCGCTTCATTTGGTCCATCCATCGCTTCGGAGATCGCCCCCTAGGTCTCGTGCCTTCGATTTTTCCCTGAATCACAAGTTTTTCCAAATTGTCATCCTTTCTCCTGCTCACATGTCCAAAAAAAGAATTCGTTGTCTTACGAAGGTTGACAATCTTACATTAATTTGCAGTTCTTTTAATATTGATCCGTTGGTTCTGTGAGCAGTCCAAGGGAGTCTTAAAAGCCTTCTCCAGACCCACATTTTAAAGCTGTCCAGTATAGCAATGTCTGTGGTAGGGCTTCACACGAGACGAGATAGGGCGAGAGTCCCAAAAATCTCGTCTCGCTCTCGTTTTTTGTGTAAAAAATTACTCTCGTCTCAGTCTCGTTCTCGCTCTAGGAACCGTTAGTCTCGCCTCGCTCTCGCTCTCGTAACCGTTAGTCTCGTCTCGCTCTCATAACCGTTAGTCTTGTCTCGCTCTCGATCTCGTAAGCGTTTGTCTCGTCTCGCTCTCGCTACCGTTTATCTCGTCTCGCTCTCGCTACCGTTTGTCTCGTCTCGTATAATCTCGCCAAATATCGTTCTTGCTACAACTTATTGTTAAGATAGTCCAAAATGAGATAATCTATAAGTTTGTTGTAAACTAATCACTGTCTTTTTTCTATTTGGTTAATATCAATATCTTCTAATTTCGCTTTGTTCCATCCACATGAAAATGTAGCGAGAACACACCATAAATGTCTGTTTATATAAACCTTCTATTTTGTTGACGATTTAAAATTAATAATTAAAACGAACATAATTTGAAATCTATCTATTTCATATTACGAAATCTACTCTTTTAATTGCTATATAATGAAATGTAACTTGCCCGAGCCCGCAGTTCTCATTTATGCAAGAAAATATTACGCTCGCCCGTATTAGAATCAAAGATTGAAGAAGAAGTATGACCGAGATCAGAAACGAGACTTTCGTGTCTCGCGAAAACGAGAACACATGCGGTCTCGCTCTCGCGAGAGCGAGATCACATACGTTCTCGCTCTCGCGAGAGTGATACCACATACGTTCTCGCTCTCGCGAGAGTGAGACCACATGCGGTCTCGTCTCGTTCTCGACTCGCTTTTACGACACTTGACGAGACGAGACGAGAAAAATATTTACACGATGACAAATACATATGAGAACGACATTTTTCTCGTCTCGTCTCGTCAAGTCTCATAAAAGCGAGACGAGAACGAGACGAGACCGCATGTGGTCTCGCTCTCGCGAGTGCGAGATCACATACGTTCTCGCTCTCGCGAGAGTGAGACCACATACGTTCTGGCTCTCGCGAGAGTGAGACCACATGCGGTCTCGTCTCGTTCTCGTCTCGCTTTTACGAGACTTGACGAGACGAGACGAGAAAAATATCGTTCTCGTATGAAGCCCAAGTCTGTGGCCTTCAAGGTCCAGGTTTCTGCCCCATATAATGCTATTGGCAAAATTATAAGACAAGAGTTTCAACAAGTTTGCGTTTTGTTTTAGTTGTTATTTGTTTGTCTTTACAGATTTTATGCATTTTTGTCATGGCAGTTTTAGCAAGAGCGATTCTCCTTTTGATTTTGATACGAAATTCCGTCTCTGGTGATGTTAGCACCCAGATAATTAATTTCCTCTACCATATCTATATCGTTTATCTATTTTGCTATATCGTTTATCGTTTTATTACCATTAACTTGGTAAGTTTTTTGCCGAATTAGTTTTAACCCATAGTTCAGGCTTACTCCTTCCACTCTTTCAATAAGTTCAGCCATTTCTTGTTCGTCCTTTGTTATAAGTATGGTGTCATCGGCATAACGAAGGTTATTTTATATTATTTTTCTGTCACCTATACTTATGTCACCCTCCCAACCGTCCACAGCCTTCCTGGTGTTGTATTCATCATAAATGTTGAATAGCAAGGGAGATAAAATACAACCTTGTCTTGCGCCTCGTTGTATGCTGAAGGTTGGGGAGGTTTTGTCCTCCAGACTGTTGCACTGCTGTTTTTATATAGATGTTTTTATTGGGACACCAGATGTTGAGGGGTTCCCATCTATAAGAGAGCTCTCCAAAGCTTTTGCCAGCTAACACAGTCAAAAGCTTTGCTGTAGTCTAGGAAACAGAGATATGATGGTTTTGTAAATTTTCTTGCCTTTACGGTAATTTGTCTAACATTAGAGATTTGTTCTTTTGTGCCCTTGCCACTGACAAATCATGCCTGTTGCTGCGGGATCTGCCAATCCAAAAAGCTTCTGAGGCGTTGAAGGAGAATTCTGAGCATAACTTTGCTTGGATGTGAGATACGTCCAATGGTTCTGTAGTTGTTACATTTTTGACTGGAACCTGTTTTGTGCAATTGAATGAAGGTCGATGTGCACCAATCCTTGGGCCATTGTCCAGTTTTCCATATGTTGTTACATATCTTCCACAGAATTGTGATGACTACTTCATCTACTTGTTTTAACATTTCTGCGCTTATATTGTCACCGCCTGTGCTTTTATTGTTAAAAAAAATGAATGGCTTGCTCTACTTCATCCCTCAAAATGTCAGGCTCTTGTTCCACCTCATCTATGGATGGTAGTTCGTTTTCTTGTTCAGGGTCTTCATTCTCGTAGAGCTTTCTGCAATATTACTGTCATAGCTCAAGAACTCCCTCCATTATTTTCAGTAATAGTTTTGCTATTTTGATCTTCTATTTTCCATGTTTTTGGTTTAAATTCACTGGTAGTTTCCTTGATTGTTCGGAAGAGGTCTCGTATTTCATTGGTGTTGTGTAATCTTGCAATGTCAAGGCAGATTTTTTGTAAGTGTTGGTTTTTGTCCCATCTGCTCAGTCGTTGAATGTCCCTGTTCAGCTTCTGGTATTCGATCATCTGTTCGTTTTTGCGTATGCCTGTTCTTCTGAGCATCTTTCTTTTCTTTATTGCATTCCAAGTTTCGTCAGTCATCCACTGTTTGTTTTTCACATCGTTGGTAATTTGTTAACTTACTTCCTCTTTGGTATCAATCATAGTAGTTTTAGGAGTTTGCCACATTGTCTCTGAATTTATTTCGCAAATGATGACGTAAATTACCACTGACAGTTCAGTCCACTGTTTACTACAGCTGTTCTCATTTTTACCTTCACGTTTTTGACGTTTGTTTTCTAACCAAATATGCACAGACTGCAATAACATAAAAATGTAAACAAAACGAATTTGTTTACATGGTATGTTACGTCACTTTTGTTTTAACCAATGTTGTTGCGTTTTACAAATTTGAATTTCCCTCGCTTAATTTGCTCTTTTATTTATTAATTTTAAATATTTAAAAAGATATTTATTAACAAAAAATAAAGAATCGGAAAATAAAAAATTTGAACCAAATTTAATTTTCATGCATATTCCCTATTGGTTGAAAGAAGTTCAGAGTGATTTAGAAGAGTAGAATATTACAATGAAACAAATTGAAAATAGAGAAGGAAAACGGATCCTCAGGAATAAACAAATAAGATTCTCATTAAAAGCTGCACAACGCAAACAATATGTCATATCTGATGAAGAAAGGGCAGCCAGAATGAAGACGTTTTGGGAAAGGAAGAAGATGATGCAAGCTGAATCTTTAGTTAATTCCTTGTTAACATATCTGTATTTGAGTTTGATTTAAGTGCTCCAATGTGGGCGTATATTATGTAAATAAATAATTTATAAAATCTTAAAATTAAGCAAAATTTTGAAACTTTCAATAATAAATATTTTACATACAGAAAAATATGTTTATTATGTATTTTTGTAATATGCGCATAAGATGTTTTAACAAAAACATCATCTTATTATTTCATGACGTATTATTTTATAATAGACATTATTACATTATTATAACAGTTGAACAATTCATGAACAACATGAATTATTTTGTGAAAAATCCTTGTAAAAGCTGAATAATAAAAGTTTATTACGAAGCATATTTAATACAAGTTTGATAAAGTAAATGAAAAAAATAAATAGTTGTTTGTTATAACAGGGCAAGCATTGCATGCTGAAATTGCCCCCTCGCATGTTATCGTTGTTGGGTGTTTAAGGTGGTTATGCTCGGGATCGGTGCTCTTGAATAAGTGCCCAGCCGCCCAGCTGACGAGACTAAAAATATCCTGATCCAACTTTACTTTGCTCTATTTGAACATGAAATTTCACAAAGGCAAATCGGATTTATATATTAACTTACAAGGATAATCATTATATTTTATATTTCTTTCAAAAACCGAAAAGGATCAACCCTATAAATTTCAATTTTTTATTTTATTTCTTGTCAATATAATACAATTCTAAAATAATATATATTTTTTTAAATTAAAATTATATTACTAGAAATTAAATGTGATAGTGTAATATTTGGTAATTTAATAAATCATAGTTAATTTATTGTAATTTGAAATTATTCAAATTTTCTAAATAAATAGTCAAGTATAAATTACACCTAAATTTGAGTGCAAATCATTTAATTGAGAAAATTGTTTAAACTGTCTAATCTACGCCATGCTGTATAGTTGGATTATTCCCGTAAATGGCTAAGCGCTATTGCAACTAATCTAGGCCTGCACTGTATAACAGACACAATTTAATTGTTAAACGCAATTTCTGTAATTAGATGCGAGTAATCAATCTAATCCTCTATCAATGCGCATCAATCATTATATATATATATATATATATATATATATATATATATATATATATATATACATATATATATATATATATATATATATATATATATATATATATATATATATATATATATATATATATTGTAAAGGGATAGAATGGTGGAAACCGCACAAAAAAATAATTAATTATAGATGATATTAATAGATTATTATCAAAACAAAAATTGAACGCCCAAATTAATTTTACCAGATTGCAATCAACACTAAAACTAGTTTAAAATCTATTTTAAATATAATTATGTTAATTATTTAAAAAATTTGGACGTTTTATTTCATTTATAGGTCTTAATCTCTCTTTCAAACATGAGTAATGTTTCGCAGAAATGTCGACAAACACCTAATTTCAGTAATGGCGCTAGAGTTTTGGGAGAAAATAATACATATTATTAGGTCGTTGCAAATGAAATGGTCAACGTTTTAGGAAACATTTACACAAAAATACCATTATATAACAATAATTATTAAATATTAGATTCTAAAGCACTGCGAAAACAACAAGCAACGAAAATATCACATAATAAAATATGTGATGATAATAATGATTAGGATGTGACATTTTCATAGTGTGATATTTTTGACGAATTATTATGTTGCTGTGATATTTTGGACCTGTATTTTGTAGTCCATTATTTTTGACCGTGTTATTTTAGGATATGATGTTTTCTTATGGTGTTGTTTTCATTTGTGATATTTTCGACGCGTTGATGAGTCGCGCATTGTTTAAATGCACGTTGTTATGTCATAAATTAACTATTAATTACAATTTGAAAATTGCTATACACTTATAATTGGTTTTGAATTTATTACTAGAAAAATTTATGAAAACGTAGAAAAAACAAATAATATTGTTATAATTAATAGAAATAAAATGAAACAACCGGTCTGGTAAATAAACAAATATGGAGCGAATAAACATTGGTTACGCAATTGCGTTTATTTTGAGTGAAGTAAATGCAAATACGACCAAACGTTTTATTAATAGTAAACCGAGATAAAAGGAAAAAATTACAAAACTCCTCGGTCTTTCATGTAATCTGATACGGAAGATAGGATCACCGGGAAAAAAGAAATTACAGCCCATCACAGTGTGGGATCTACAATGATGTATGCTTAGATATCAAGGATACGCGAAAGATTGGCTGAAATAAATCTGCTCTAAACTGAAGGATCCTTGCTCAAATCCAACTTCCCAAACAGCAAAAAATACGAAAATAAATCCGCTTATAATAAGTGTTATTACAGCGAAGGCGAAAGATAATCGTTGAAGAGGATGGCCAAAGACGTCATTAATAGTTAAGATAAATATATATCTACTTCAGTCAGTTACAGCTATTTAAACTCGTTTAATAATTCATTCAAAAACATATTTAGTGTGGAGGCAATAACAAAATGCAGCGGGACACGAAGTATTTCGTAACATCGTCGTAACATTAGTTAAACATTAACTAATATAAATATTAAGATGTTGGATTTTATTTATTTATAACAGCTCTTTTTTCAACTCATATATTCTAAAACTATATTCATAAAACTTTCACATGCATATATTCAACAATTGAATAGGACCGGTTAATTAAGCATAATATAAATATTATTTGAAATATGACTGGTCTCTAAAAATAGCAAGTTGCTATATTTATAACTAAGCAAAATAATAATTAAAATATGCGACTTAATCAACGAAACTATTAAAAATACGAATCGTTTGAATACACTTAATTTCTATATTTGAACTATAAGTGGAACGAGCACATTATATATTTCTATTATTTTTGTTGGCTACAATAGTTATACAAGGGTTTCTTCTTGGTTTTTACGTATTTTATCTATTTTTGAGGGTGAATCAGATAAATGCTTTTCTTTTTCTTTAAATTATTTGAAAATTTATTTTTATTTGTATTATGTAATTAGCACGATCGTTGGATACAATCTTAATCTAATTTAATATGCTAATAAGGATATTCAACTAGTAGTAGTAATATCCTTTTATTGGCAAAAATATTTAAATACATTCTTTTTAACAAAACAAAGAAAAACGGTGCTACATTCAGAGTTAATCCATTCCAATATCGAGGTACAAAATTAAGAGAAAAAACGAAAAAGAAAAAACAAACAAACAAAACCCACAAAACAAAAAATAATGAAACTAAAAATAGTAATTCTGCGCACCCAATTAACAACGAAAACGATATTCTACTACAAAGGTAGCTGTTTAATAAGTTGCCACCACAAATACATCTCTATATTGTTTTTACTAATTTCAAAATAAGAACACCGCAATTACAGGAGACTAGACACATAGGAAATATCACAATCTATGTATTTTCGATTGATTTCACTATATGCTTTTGATAGATATGGTAGTGACGACTTGTACTGCGACCTTTATAGATCTTTGTACCCCACCCTCTTCCTCTAAGCGTTGGTGTAGTTATCCACTTAGAGCGCCTCCTCTAGTCCTGATTCCTTCAGGAATTTCAGAATCTGGGTGGGACTCAAGGACAGCAACTCCTTTAAGGCTAATGGCTTGATGGCTGCTTGGCTGCCTGACAGGATAGCAATTCGTTTTTTGGGATAGTTCCTGTACAGGTTAAATTGTGCCCATCTTTCGATTGCGTGTACCTCTGGTTGGAATATACTTGGGAATGTTGCCATGGATTCGAAGTATTTGGTACGAGGTCCAAACACTCCTGCACCAGTGCCTTCCTTTGCTTTCGAACCATCTGTACACCACTTGAGAGCATTTTGCTCTATATGCTTTTAACACAATAGATTAATTATGAGTATCGAGATAGAAGAAAATATTGGGTAATAACTGGTAGAATTGAATGGACCTGAAAAATGGATACTTCTAAAGTTAGTAGATGGTTTCAAATCATTCCCAAGAAATTATTTTTTACACAGGTGGGAAGATGGTTAAAAAAATCAAATAATCCGCTTGTGTAAGACCAAATATATCGAACGGAACCAAACAACTAATATAACAAACTTTAGTGCCAAAAAAAATCATCACATGACATCACAGAAGCTAGATAGGTAGCATCTTAGATCAGAAAACATTTTGCATAGTTTTTAAATGGGATGGGAACAACCCTTTCATCGAATCCTATATACAGCGTCCAGTAGTAAAGCGGGAAATGTTGAAAATCCATTGGTTCATTTTCTCTTCAGTACAAGCCGTCGAGGTTTTGGTGTGTTCATTGCCATTTAATGCCATTTGTTAAAAATGGAACAGTGATCTGGTGTACAGCGTGATTTCCGTGTAAAATTATATAATAAAAATGATGACGGTGTGACTGCTGTGCAACGATTATGCAGTAATTAGTTCAATATTCCACGACACGACTAGGCCGGGCTAGATCAGATAAAACCATACCGGGCTAGATCAGATAAGACCAGACCTTACTAGATCAGACAATCAGATAAGAACAGACTAGACCAGACTAAGGGCAGAAGACTAGACTAAGCCGGACTAGATCAGATAAGAGCTCACTAGATCGGACTAGATTAGTTAATACCAGACTAGGCCGGGGGTGGAAACGCGTCTGGGTGGAAACTAGTAAACTGTTAATTCTCAGCTGCTACTTTTCCCCAAAAGACCAAAGAAAAACTAGAAAACTCGCTCGATGAAATTTGCAGTATGGTAAGAAGGTATCAGAAACCTAAAAGCAGGGGATTTTAATTCAAAATATGTGCAACTATGGACAAAAGAAGCGACTTAGTCTTTTACTGGATCTCGCAGCTAGACCTGCACATAGAAAACGTTGGGAACACCATCCATCCTGGACCTCACCCTCACCAAAAAGCTCGGGGGAAAGGTGCACTACTGGGATGTACTTGACAGAGAGACCTTAAGCGACCACATCTATATATCCTACAGCTATATATTTTATTGACAGAAAAAATGAAAGTAGAACCAGTCACATTCTAAAGAAAAAGCGAAACAATAGTACCAAAGGAGGCCATTAAATACTTAGGCGTAACTATAGATAAAAATCTTTCCTTTCGACAGCACATTGTTCCTGCAGCTGGGAAGGCATTAAAAACCTCAGCGGCACTTGGAAAACTTATGCCTGTAACTGTAGGTGGTCCTAAGAGCACCAAACGAAGGATCTTGTGTTCAGTTGTCGAGTCTGCCATGCTCTACGTAGCACCAATCTGGAAGCGAGCCATGGAGACAGCAAATCTAAGGCAAAAACTGCAATTCAACGAAAAATGGCGCTATGCGTGTCCAGCGCATATAGGAGCGTCTCAGGTAACGCTATTCTTGTTATTGCGGGAATAGCTCCTATAAAACTTGTTGTTGAAGAGAGAGACACGCTTTATAAAGAAAGGAGCTGTGAAAACAAAAATTAACTGAGAAAAAAGGCAAGGATCCAAATGCTCAAAAGTTGGCAAGAGTACTGGGAAGCCTCAGAGAGGGGTGAGTGCACGAGACTCCTGATTCCAAAATTGGATCCATGGGTCACGAGAAGGCACGGACAAGTTACCTACTACCTGACGCAGGCACTTAGTGGCCACGAGTGCTTCAAAGAGCGCCTGCACAGTATTGGGCGCAAAGCAGACAACCAGTGCGTTTATTGTGATAAGACAGATAGTTTGCATCACACAATCTTCGAATGCCCCAGATGGTCTTTAGAGAGGGACATATACAATTCAAAAACAAAAAGAATTTTAGAAACTAGCACACTCACGGAAACAATGCTTAGGAGTGAAGAAGACTGGGCTGCAACAGAAATGATGATAAGGGACATACTAAGCATGAAAGAACAGGATGAACGGACAAAACAACATATACAACGAAAACTGAAAACAACCTGAACCCCTAATCACCTTCCGTGGATGGGGGATGTAAGGACATCAAGTAAGGTCAAAGCCAATGCAATCTTGAAGATATGCGAAAAGCGGTTCCAAGATGCCCGTGAGTTTAAAGGGGGGCCACTTGTCAAGTTAACTGAATGTGCTTGCTACGTCCCCCATAAAAAAAAGCTATATATCCTACAGCATCCAGACCAAAGACAAGAGTCGCCTAACTGCGGCGAGAGCCACCAAGGGATGGACAATCAGGAATGTCAATGAAGGAAAATTGATCCAGCGAATAGAGACAAAGATTGGCCGAGAACAGCAAAGTACAGAGAGGCAAAGTACAGAACAGCAGAGGAAACGGTGGCTTCCATTTCCAGAGCATGCTACAAGGTACTGGCAAACAGGAAAAATAACAGGGAAGTCTACTAGTGGAATAAAGATATCGCCCAACTGAGGAGAGAATGCATGGGTATGAGAAGAAAACTCCAGAGGAATCTAAAGAAAAATACCGACCACAGGGAAGTGGATATAAACCTTAGGGCGGCATAGAAGGAATTAAAAAACATAAGAGAAATAAACTCCTCAAAAAGGAAACATTGGGAAAAACTATTGTGGACGAGGATACATGGGGGGACGCCTACGCTATTGCCATTAGAGGCCTAAAGAGCAGATATCCTCCACCAGGACTGCCCTTGGAAAAAATCGAAAAAGTAGTCGACATACTCTTCCCCACACAGCAAGATCCAATATGGGAGCAGGCAATGGTCAATAATATACCGGAGTTTACGCTGGACGAACTAGAAACCGCAACAAGCCGAATAAAAAACGGGAGGGCGCCAGGGCCCGATGGGATTCCGCCAGAAGTCATGAAAATCGTAGCAAGCAAGGCTCCCGAGAATGTATTAGAGGTCATGAACGGATGCCTCGAAAGGGAAATCTTCCCCGAGGAGTAGAAGGTGGCAAAACTTAGATAATATCAGACTAGGCCGGACTAGATCAGAGAACACCAGACTAACCGCACGATTATACCATATATATTGTCGAATACACCACAGCGGGGCGTCTTTATTAACGATAAAGTATAATGTCTATATTACCCGATGTATCCGGTAAATTATAAAATTCTTGTAATTGAATTATGGCTTCCAGTATCGTATCCTTTTGTATTAAAGATAAGGAAGAATTATATGAATCCATAAATCCGAATCTTTTGAGGTAATTAACCATCAATTCAGTCACTTAAACTGAATACCATCGGAACACATAATGTTATTAGAAGTGTTATAAATGGATACATTGTTATTACTTTGAATGATTTATCACAAATGCTAATTCAAATAATAGTAGTTTAAGTATTTATACCCAAAGAACCATTTAGTGAGACAAGATACTCGATATCTGCTACCCAAAAGGTGGATCATCACTAATTTTAAAAACGATACGTGTTAAATTTCTTTTTATTATAATTAGTAAATTAGGTAAATACACAAAAGGAATTTTCTGACTATGTATTAGTCAAGAATAGTATAAAGGAAAATATTTTGTGGTGATGTTCCATAACAAGATTTTTTATTCAATATTTTATTTTTTTATTTTTTTGAAAAAAAATCCGGACGCGCCCACCTCTTCTTTTTTGAGCTGCCGGCTGCTCCTTTTCCATCTTTCTTTGAGCTGCCGGCTGCTCTATCCACATCTTCGTCCTCGTCTGCAAAGGCGCGTTTTTTGTTGTTGAGCTACATTGGATGCTATGTCCGTCCTCCATTATCCCCAGGGCCAGTCCTTCCTCAACTTGATATGTCAATAGATGGATGTTGTTAATGAATTTTAAGTTGAATCTTTTAGAGAAGAAGACTACCCTAATTTCTAACTCGAACAGGATGGCCTTACCGAACTTGGTTTGGACCACCCTAGCTTTTAAAATTGTGATTCTTATTTTTTTCCAGCTCGTTTAATTTGACATAAAATTGCTTGCCAATTTGGTTTAATTCCTTCACGATTGACATTTTTTATTTCTTGTTTACGTTGTTGTTTCTTGTTGTATGTATGTTTTACTGAAGCTACTGTGTCATCCTTTATATAACCAAATATGTGATTAAAAAAATTTAAAACTACACAATTATAACGATGATAAAATTTTATAGTGCATGTACGAAAATAATAATATTTACGGTGATAAAAAATTCTTATTGTCATTAAAAAGATGTAACGATAAATTTTCAAGAAAAAAATTTGCTTAATAAGCATTTACGAAGATAAGATATTTTTGCATATAATTGGGACAATAATACAGTTTTTACGTTCTAAATGTGCGGTTATAGTCCGGCCCGGTCTTATATGATCTAGTCCGACATCTTCTGCATCTAGCCCGGCCTAGTCTGGTATTAACTAATCTAGTCCGATCTGTTCTTATCTGATCTAGTCCCTTGTCTGCTCTAGCCTGGACTAGTCTGGTATTAACTAATCTAGTCCGATCGTATCTTATCTGGTCTGTTAAGTCCCTTATCTGATCTAGCCCGGCCTAGTCTCGTATTACGTAATCTAGTCCGATATAGTCCGGTATGGTCTGATCTAGTCCGGCCCGGTCTTATCTGATCCAGTCCGATCTACTCTGATCTAGTCAGGGAAGTTAAAATATCTGAGAGTGTGATAAAGAATGTAAGGAGTTGTATAAGGAAACTGTAAGTAAGATTAGAGGGAATGGGTGTGAATCTGAGTATTTCGAAGGAAGAAAGGGTCTGAGGCAAGGATTCAGTTGAGGGATACAGGGAGTCCCTTGAGTCCCACACTTCTTAATCTCTACGTGGCTGATATGGAGAAAGTGTTGACAGATGGTCAAGCTGGAGGCGTGGTTATAGGGAGAAGGAAAGTGTGGAGCTTAGCCTACGCGGATGATATGGTGTTGTTCGCAAATTCCGCAGTAGAAACGAAGGAGTTGATTGAAAGGCTGAGAGGTTATTTTGAAAAGAGAGACCTAAATGTAAACGTGGGAGAAACTAAATGGATGCGTTTTAAAAGGGGGGGGGGGGGGGGGGGGCGTAAATATAGAAAAGAGCCTTTTGAATGGCTAGGAAAGGAAATTGAGGAGGTGCAAAAGTTTAAATATGTAGGATAGGTGTTTGTAACTGGGTGCAGTAAAAGGGAGCATGTGGATTATGTGTCAAAAAAAAAGCGTGGGTGGCTGCAGAACGTGGAATGGATGGAAATCTAGATTTTAAGTGAACTTTAGGGCGGCTGAGGTAATATGGAAAGTGTGTGTGAGAAGAGTGTTAGCGTATGGTTCGGAAGTATGGGGGACTGGAGAGGAAGAGAAGATAGAGATGGTTCAACAAAACTTCTACAGGAAATTCTTAAAGTTGGAAAAGTCGACACCTGGCTACATAGTCCTGCAAGAGGTGAATGCCTACAAGGTGTCCGTTTTAGCGGCAAAAAGGGTGGTAAAGTATGAATGCAAGGTGAGTGAAATGGGGGATGAAAGAATAATAAAGTAGGTATTTAGAATGGCAAATCGGGAGGTTGAAAGCTGGAAGAAAGGGAATGCGTGGGGAATAAATAAAAGGAAATTATATGAAAGAGGAGGGATATCTGGCGAGGGACTAGAAAAACTTAAGAGGGAAGGGGCAAACTGGGTGGAAATGATAGGTGAGCGATTAGTAGAGGTAGAATTACAGGAACGCCAAGGCCATATTGCCAATAGTAGATTTTTCAAAGAATATCAAGAATTCAGGTGCTTTTTCGTTTACCTACTTATTTAAACTCAACTAAAGAGTCAGACGCGCAGGTCATACTGGCAAGGTTTAGGTGTGGAAGTGAAGAGCTTGGTAGGAAATATTGGATGAGTGAAGAATATCGGAAGTGCACAGTATGTGGGACAGGAGAGGATAGATGAAAACATTGGATGGAAGAATGTACAAGGAATGAATGGAAGGAACAGGAGAAAAGGCCAGGACAAGAATGGAAAGAGTGTATGGATGAAAGGGGAGATGGTTTGGAATTGTTAAGGAGGGTGAAAAAGTGGCAAGAGCAAATAGGTACCAAGGAAGAACCTATTCTTTTAGTATGTAACTTGTAATACTTAATATATAGTATGCTAATGTATTTATGTAAAATGTTTTGTATATATGCCAATAAAAGTTTATAATAATAATAATAGTCCGGTCTTAGCTGATCTAGTTCGGTCCGCTCTGATCTTGTCTGGTTTTAGCTAATTTAGTCAGGTCTAGTCTTATATTATTTTGGTCTTATATTATCTTATGTCCGGTCTTATCTAATGTAGTCCGGTCTGGTCTTATGTGATCTAGTCCGGTCCGGTCTTATCTAATCCAGTCCAGTCTGGTCTTATGAGATCTAGTCTGGTCTTATCTGATTTAGTCCGATCTGGTCTTATGTGATCTAGTCCAGTCTTATCTGATCTAGTTCGGTATGGTCTTATCTGATATAGTCCGGTCTGGTCTCATCTCATCTAGTGCGGTCTGGTCTTCTCTGATCTATCCCGGTCTTATCTGATCTAATTCAGTCTGGTCTTATCTGATCTAGATCGATCTGGTCTTATCTGATCCTGCCCGATCTGGTTTTATCTGATCTACACCGATCTGGTCTTATCTGATCTGATAAAACAGCACCGGTACTACCATCTGGCATTTCTTCAGTGAGTTTTCCTCCATTAGTCCTAGGTTGCTCTCTGCTCTATTTCTTTTGGTTTCAGAATATTCTCCGCAGTTCTTGCTATTTGATCCCAGTTTTCTGCATTCTCCAATATGAAATTAACGATGTTCTCTGGTGTAAGTTCGTACTTTATTTTTGTTACCATCTCCATTCTTTCATTTACCCCCCTTGGACATACAAGAAAGGTGTGCTCAGCATCCTCTTTTAGATTGCACAACTCGCATTTTTCCTTCCAGAACATATCATCTTTCCTTACTTACAAGCATACAAAATATACAGAATAGGCAAAACGAGGTATGAAACTGAAACCCCATTAAAAAGAACAAAGAAATTTTACCACCCTGTAATCGCTCATAAACTCATAAACTACAATTAGACAATACACTGGACATTATTAACACATCGTTGAATTTTGCATAAAGACTTATCTTGTCACCCTTACAAAATTCAAGTAGTATAGGAGTTGAAAGCTGGTGATATGCTGGCTCGCAGAATTTACAGCGAACAAATATCCTTTAAAAGATGATGAACACTTTATTCACCGCTTGTTTATGTCAGATAAAGCACATTTTCATTTGAATGGTTATACAAACGAACAAAATAGTCGTTATTGCAATGATGAAAACCCAGGGGAATTGCTCTTTCATCCTCTGGCATTATTGGGCAATATTTTTTTCAAGACGATAGAAGAAACATCACAACTGTTAATCCTGACCGCTACTCACACATGGTCAAAACATTTTTCATGCAACATCTCCCTATAATTTTTCCGGAAATTATTTTTTTCCAGCATGATGGGGCCACAAGTCGTAGTGTGCCGCTTGTTTGTCTATGGCTTGCGTTATGTGGAGGAGCAATACAACTGCTCTTGCTCAATTTTATGTGAAAGCTGCTTCTTTCTTGATGCATTGAAGCACATGAATTCGCCCACTGAATTGTTAATGGAAACCTGGAAAATAGCTGCGTATGTATCCAATAGGATCAAGCTCCGATGGCACTGGGTTAAAGCTCACGCTGGAATCGATGGCAATGAGCGAGCTGACAGGCGCGCCAAACTTGCAGCAGACATGGAAGATCTCCCTATTGCTTATAGCAGATTGCCTAGGCAAACACTTAAATCGAATTCCAGGGAGCACTTTCCCAGGAACTCTGACAGGATAGATGGTGGACTGCTAAATCAGAATTGTGGACCAAGAAGTTTATACCATCCATCACAGCCTGAAAAATCTTTAATGTCAGTCGGTCCCACCACTCGGTTCAGCTAATAACTGGCCATGGTAACTTCGGGGCGCATCTTCACAGATTTGGGAGGAGGAAATCTCCGTTATGTGAGTGTGGTGAAAATGACACTGCGGAACACGTTATCTTTTCGCGCCCAGATACCCCACAATGGGGACAAACTCTGGAGCTATACTACAAACAAAATGGCCTTACGTGCCCTAATAACCAAGAGCAGCTTAGGTCAATTAAAAAAACTAAAGAGTGGTGGCGTACCTTCGACAATAATGCGAAAAAACTAACCATATTAGACCACGACAGTCGGTTTAGTTAAAATATCAGTCTGATATAAACTGATAATATGTCTTGGCATCAGTAGCTTAAGAAACACAGCCAGTATAGTGTCGAGCTGGACGGAATGCTGACTTTCATATGCACACATGAAAAAATCAAACAAATAGGCTATCTATGGCTGCTTTAAATTACTCTTACTCTTCCCGGACAGATTGATATCTATTTTTCTTTGGAGATTTCTGAAGAGCAGGGTGTACATTAATAGACCGCAAACCATACCGGAATTAAAAAGCAATATCGGACAAGAAATTGTACGGATTCAATCTAACCTGCGTCGTCGAGTGATGAATGAAAATTGTAGGTCAAGATTAGAAAGAATGTTTAAACAGAAATGGATGGCTCTTACATGAGCGGCGTTATTTTTAAAAAGTAAAATAGCATACTTTATAAAACCTAAAATCTCACCTAAAATCTTAAAAATTATACAAAAATTCTGATAATAAATGTTTTCTCAAAATAATGTGCACGTTTCTTTCACTTTTCAATTTTCCCGCTTCATTAGCGGAATCGGTATGTAGTTTAAAATTGAAGCATATTTTTTACCCTGGGTTTCGAACTTAGGGGTAATTACCACCACGGGGGTAATCAAGAGCTTAATAATTGTGTCATACTAATTAATTAATAGAATAGATATTTACTAAAAAAAAAATGCAGATAAACTGCGCAGTAGTATTTACACTCTTTCTAGTAGCCGTGTTGTTGTCGTCTGATTAAAGTTGATAATTCGCCGGATAATACGATACATATGCAACCAGACAACCGCCGGATTATCAAAAATTCCAAATCATGGCGGAGCTCCTAATTACTGAACGTGCCAGACTAACCAACCGCCGGATTATCATTATTGTTCTATTCAAGAAAACCAAAACACGTATCTGCCTGCTAGTTATCTCGCCCTCTAATTAACTGATAATAATACCCGTAAATTGGTTACAAATTTTCCCTCCATGAAATATTTTAATGGCCAACGCCTTTTTTGCCAAAACTTCGTTGGTATTGTAAAATTAATTTGTTAGTTAATTTGTAGAAGTCTTAGTGTACAGTTACATAAATACATTTATTAAAAAAACATTGTGTTAAATATTTTTTTGGATCGCGACTTATTGCTAGTCTTGCACGTAACTTAATACTTGCCGTAAACCAATCGCGAGTCTAAACAGTGACATAGTTTCTACATCCGGGAAAAACGCTCCTATAAAGAAGCATTTTCACAGTTGCACTTCAAGAATATTGTAGGGAGGAATATACAAAAGCCTCAGTGTGTTTTATGAAACCAAGCAAATTAAAAGAACATTTCGAGAAATTTCACAAAAAGTTCGTAGGAAGAGATAGATTTTTTTAAGAAAAAAAGAGAGCCTTCTGATGTCTTCGCGATTGGATCCCACAGGAAATATGCAAAAGCCAAATGAATCGTGTATTGAATCTTCATTTCAGATTTCTTATCGCATTGCTATGAACAAAAAACCGAACACTATAGGAGAGTAGTTCATCAACATGTGGATAAAATTAAACAAATATCACTTTCAAATACAAGAGTTCAAAGTCGCATTTCTGACGTGAGTAACGATATTTTGACAACTGTTATTTATGAAATTAATGAAAGTCCTATATTTGCGCTGCAAATAGATGATTCACCGGATGTAGCTTCCTGTTCAAAATTACTGGTATTTACTTAATATATTAAAGATAACCATTTAAAAGAGGAATACTTATTCTGCAAGTCTCTGCTCACCACTACTAGTGCTGAAGACGTATTCGAAACGCTAAATCAGTTTATTTTAGACAACGGACTGGACTCGTCACTTGACCCGTTTGTACATACGGCGCCCCTTCCATGATGGCCGTGTTCGTTCTGGATTTCAAGCACTCGTGAAAGAAGTTGCTCCTCAAATTTTATCTTATCATTGAGTGATGTACGGCTACGCTAGGGCTGTTAGAACGCTTCCACCAGATTTGCTAAGCACAGTAAATGACGTTGTGAAAACCGTGAATCATATTCGTGGCGGTGCTACAAACTCGAGATTATTCAAAGTTTTATGCGATGAAGTTGGTGCAAAATTTAATTCTCTTTTATATCACTCATTGGTACGCTGGTTATCCCGCGGAAAAGTTCTGAACAGAGTTTACGAGCTCTGTGAAGAAATAGGATTATTTTTGGAAAAACAGAGAACAGAAGAAAAAAAGATTTTTTCAAAAATACACGAAAAGCCTATCTTGCTGGTTTCTTCAGTGAAATTAACAGCCTTACTATCTCATTGCAAGAAAATATGACGAATATTTTGACAGCTGAGGATAAAGTTACTAGTTTTATGCGTAAATTCGAACTTTACCAACCCAGAGTGCAAGTTGGCGTTGTGTCGATGTTCACACAGCTGTATGAGCAATCGGTAAATACCGAACCAAACAAAATTACGTTTCACATTTTCTAGGTTCAACATTAATCTGCAGCAATAGACTTAAAGAAGCAATATTTTCCGGACATGGAGACTCGTCAGTTCAACTCTTGGATATTAAGACACTTTTCTACTGATTATTACAGACTAAGATTGGCGGCCAAAGTGGAGTTTCGCGGACTGCACCAGAATAATACTTTAAAAGTAGAATTTAAAAATTATGATCTCGGTACATTTTGGCGTAAAGCAAGTGCCGAATATTCTGTTATACCTAATAGAGCTTTAAAAATGTTAATACCCTTTGCCACCAACCTTAGATATGAGAGGGGTTTTTCAACTTTAGTTACATTAAAAACGAAGACCAGAAACCGTCTCAATGTGGAACATGACTTGAGATGCGCTTTAAGTGAAACTAAAACTAACATAAAAAGACTTGTGAATGCAAAACAATACCAACCTTCATACTGATTATTAAAATATGTTAAAATTGCAAGATTGTAATTTGTGATTAATAAATTTATTTGTATTTGTTTGTATTCTTTGTTCTGATAACATTTTAAAGTAGAGATAAAATCAGTTTTCTAATGGCTCACAGGGGTGTTGAAGAATGGTATTTGAAAAGTTTAGGAACCTATGTTTTAGACCAGGGTTCTCCAAACTTTCCAGCCTTAGGGCCAAACTAATTACTCCAGTAAGTTCCGAGGGCCAAAACCATATTATCATTGTTGCTGGTGGTAAAAAGTGAAATAGTCCACTGATGAAAAAAAGTCCAAAAAATTACGCAACATTTAAAAAAGGCTGCAAATCGGACTAAAGTCCGCAAAACGGCAACACTGCGTATTATTAATTTTCCTGTCATTATCTGTAATTTCTAGATTAGTCGTAGAGTACGAGCGAGCCATGAGGAGTAACGTGACACGACATCTGGTCCACACAAGCGGAAATAGGTAGTACATTCTATCGCTAACAGATGGCGCTAATAGCACGTACAGAATAATCTCGTTGGTTCGAGAAAGTTCTGGTGTCTTCCACTCACTTCCAGATGGCAGTAATTGGAAAATATAAGAAGGCTAGTGGCGCAACCACAAGTCAGTTCCTATGACACTGTTGTGAAATAAAATAGTGCGTACCTCCTTAAAACGTGATGGTGCGTGTTTAAGTTTAAGACAACTTTGTAACAGTATTTTGATTTGAATTGTTGCTTTTGTGTGTGATTTAGTAGTATGGAAAAGAAGCGAAAAATTGATAGTGAATGCAGAAAATTCAAAGATCAGTGGAACCTTCAGTATTTCGTAATTGAGTCCAGTAACAAGGCGCTATGTTTGATTTGCAATGAAAGCATAGCCGTTCTCAAGGAATATAACATTAAACGTCATTATGAAACAAAACTTTTTAAAATTACTCAAAATATACTGGAAGTTTGCGGACAGAAAAATTCGAAGCTATGAAGCGCGGATTGAAATCGCAGCAATCTTCATTTACCAAACTCAAAACTGAACAAGAGGCTGCAACTCGTGCCAGCTTTCGTGTGGCTCTTGAAATTGCAAAACTTGGAAAACCATTAACCGATGGACAAATGATCAAAGAATGCATAATTGCAGTAGCCGAAGAAATGTGCCATGAAAAGGTAAATTTATTAAAAACTGTCAGTATGTCAGTAAACACTGTGGCTCGAAAACATCGCTGAAGAAAACATCGCTGAAAATATATCCTCTCAACTGTTAGAGAAAAATGGACATGTTGAGTGGTTTTCTTTGGCCTTGGATGAGTCAACGGATGTGTCAGATACTGCTCAGGTGTTGATTTATATTCGAGGAGTAGATAAAAGCTATGATGTGCATGAAGAACTTCTTGATATGTATAGTATTCATGGCACAACTACTGGTACAGATATTTTTAAAGAAGTTGAAATGGCCATTAATCAAAAGAACCTTCGATGGAAAAACTTGAAATGTATTACAACTGATGGAGGCAAAAACATGAGTGGGAAAGATAAAGGAGTGGAGTGGTCGCTCTTGCGTCAAAGGCTGTAGAAAATGACGGTGGTTCAAAACCATTAGTCTTACATTGTATCATTCATCAACAGTCTTTGTGCGGGAAATGTTTGGATATGTTTGAAGTTCTGAAACCAGTCATATCAACTGTTAATTTTTTCAGATCTTTTGGGCTGAATCACCGACAATTCCGACAATTTATTGAAGAGATTGGAGAAAATGACTTACCTTATCATACTGGCGTACGTTGGCTTAGTTGTGGGAAAGTCCTTCAGCGCTTTTTTGAACTTCGAGCAGTGATCGAAATTGTTTTGAATGAAACGCATCGCCCTCTTACTGACTTACAAAACAACGCATGGCTGTTGAAGTTAGCATTCTATGTTGATTTGACAAAACATGTGAACGAACTGAATTTGAGATTGCAAGGAGAAAACCAGCATCTTAATGATTTATACACTAATATCAAATCATTCTGGAAGAAATTGATTCTGTTTCAATCACAACTACGAAGTAAATGTTTTTCACATTTTAAAACATGTGAAATATTCAGAAAACCACACCACTGAGACTGAGTTTCCTATCGATTTTGCAATCGAAACTTTGCGTGCTTTGAAAATAAATTTCGATACTCGTTTCTCGGACTTTGATGCCATTGCGAATCAAATTAAGATTTTTCAAAATCCTTTTGATACTGACATTGAAACCCTAGCCCCGGAACTTCAAATGGAAATGATTGATCTACAGTGCAGTGATATAATTAAGAACAAATATCAAAACTCATCTTTGTTGGAATTTTATAAGAGTCTTGCACTGACACAATTTGATAATTTGCATAAATTTGCTCGTGGGCTGTTTTCTGTTTTTGGTACTACTTATTTGTGTGAGAAGACCTTCTCCAAAATGAAGTACACAAAAAAATGTTTACAGATCTAAATTAACTGATGAGCATCTTCAATCTCTTTTAATAATTGGTGCAAGTAAAATTAGTCCACAACTACAAACTATTTTCAGTGGAAAATCTCAATTACATAAATCTCATTAGTATTTCATATGTCATTATGCTTGTTATAAGTTATGTTTTTATTTAAAATGTATAAAATGTTAGTTGGATTCATTTCAATAATTTGTTAGTTATTATATACTGAAGTTAAATTTTCTGCATATTATACATGTCTTTACTCATTACAATTCTGTGTTTCTTTATCCAACTTATCACAAAAACAATAACAATAAGCCTACAACAATGTTATGAGTAGTTAGCCCATGACCATATCAATGTAGATGTCATATTAATAATTATTCAACATAAAATTAGAATACTTCAGTAAACTAAATTTAATTTGCTATAAAAAATATGTTCTCTAAAAGGAGTTTTCAAGTATGCTAGCTCTCCGCTGGCCGGACAAAATCTGTCCGCGGGCCGGATGTGGCCCTCGGTCCGTAGTTTGGAGACCCCTGTTTTAGACAATCATCGCAAAATAATCCATATTATGTCATGATGTATTTTGTGGAAAACTGGTGAGACAACCCGGCCATTTTTAAAGATGAGTTAATGACCCAAATTGAAAGTATTCCCTAAATGGTTCCTAAACTAGATTGTCAGCCGCGTCCGTGTGGAATGATTTATTTGATCACATGATCTGAAACACTTAACTTATTTATAGTGTGTTAAAATAAAGAGTACACCAATGGAAATTACGGATGTGATTTACTTGAAGGAACGTATCTTGTTGTCAAATTACTGGAAATATGAAGTTTAGTCCACGGAGCTTTGCATTAGATAGTGCATTGAAAATGTTAAATTAAATAAAATGTTGGAAAATATATAGAAAATATTTTACAGATACTCCTCTATATTATATTTACCATAATGTGACAACAAAAAACTATAAAGAATTCAGGATAGAGATGGATCAAAACTCTATTTGATGTTTTCACACAATAAATTCGAAGAACAGATATGAGTTTAAATAGTATATAATATCAAAATAACTGATATAGGGATTAATATATAATATATATATATATATATATATATATATATATATATATATATATATATATATGTATATATATATATATATATGTATATATATAAATATATATATACATACATATATACATACATATATATATATATATATATATATATATATATATATATATATATATATATATATATATATAGGAATCGAAATGATAATTTGTGGTAATTTAGGAAAAATTAATTTCAAAATTAGGATTCATTGAATAAATTTACGTTATCTACAAACTTGGTAATTAAAATTCGAACAAATAACTGTATCAAAAAAATGGTTCAGATGTCAGCAACCTCTTGTATACAAGGAGCCATTTATTTAATTTTATTTAAAAAATGTTAATTTTGGAGCCGCATTCAAGAGGACGAATTAGTTTGATTTATCTATACAGATATGAAACTATCATTAAAAAAGATCAACTTTGTACTAGCACCATCGACTTATATATTGTACAAACAAATTCATTAATTTATATTACAGGTATATGCAGAGCTTCAACTTTCTTTTTTAGTTCCATGAATAGGATGTCGAATTTTCTTCTTTTTAACGAAAACGGGGCCACAAACTTAATGATAACAGCTCAAACGTTTGCAAATGAAGAAATATACAGCTTTATAATTGTTTCAATAAAGGCAGGCTTCATTGATGCCTCAAATATTGTATACGACCTAACGAGCTAGGTTTATTGCGAATAAATTTGGCATCTACTATTTGGCATATTTGTAGCTACACATTCCAATCACTGAATCCAAGTTTCGATTTTAACGTATAAAGCTGGGGTTCGCAATGACTAAACGTAAACATAAAGGGCTTTGAGGAGCCTATTACAGTTGCGTCTGAGCTGAGTCCGAGAATGATGAAATTATAGGGCTCTTTTATATGTTCCATTTTGTGGACCTTGTAGCAAACATTGGGACACAGAAACTTTTAACAGGATCGATATCGGCAATCTACAGGGTGGTGAGAAGTTGAAAGATCAAAGTCGATAATTCTAAAAGGTATCTCGAGAGTCTATGAACTATTCGTGATCGAGGGCGTACTGTTTGGAAGATTGAGAGTGTATAGCAACCCACAGCCATTTTCGCGAAGACTTAAAAAAAGCAAGTTTTTTTCCCTTACAGGTGGATGAAAGCACATACATATATCGAAGATAATGCAAATCTAATGTGTTTTATCAGATATATTGACGAAGACACCATTTAAGAAAATTATTTGTTTTGTAATAGGCTACCGATAAGAACGGACTTATATGAGATTTTTAAGCTTAAAAATGATTTTGTCTTTGGTCACGGCATTAATTGTATGAAGTGTGTTGATCTGAAGCACGTGCAAAGCCAGGCAGACATAAAGTTTGTTTAAACAAATTCGAGTAAAAGCCATTAATTGTGTATGGGTGCACTGTAGTATCAAGAGTTGCCTTTAAATTTAAACATGACTTTTGAAGAATTTGTCACGTTTGTAAACTACATAAAATCTCGTCCGTTAAATAGCATAACTCTCTCTATATTACTTGGAGAGTATACTATATAATGGAGAGTGATCATAAACATCTCCTCTTGTATTGTAATTCACGATGGCTTTCAATAGGAGTACTTTTACGGAGAACGTCTATTTGAGCTAAAAGACGAACCTTTGGTATTTCGGAATGAACACCCACCATCTAAAATATATGCTACTTTTCCGGATAGAATCCAGGATTTAAGGTTATAGATTCCACGATTTTGAGTGGTTAATAAAAGTAGCGCATGTGTGCGACATATTTGCTACATTCAATGAATTGAATTTAAATAAATTTCGTTTAAATATTTTTAAAGTATCGGAATAAGTCGCTACAATAATTAAAAAATGTCTATGAAAACAAAGACTGTGGAAACAAAGAAAATTATAAATTTTATCATTAATATCTTTCTGAGCTAACAAACAGTTTTTAAGACTAGAGACCATTTTTCTGTCGAAATTGAAAAGTAACAAATGTTTAATCTGAGTGAACAAGAATTTAATAATTTAATTGAAATT
Organism: Phosphuga atrata; assembly: GCA_944588485.1. Classification (NCBI taxonomy): domain Eukaryota; kingdom Metazoa; phylum Arthropoda; class Insecta; order Coleoptera; family Silphidae; genus Phosphuga; species Phosphuga atrata. The sequence goes on from OX155898.1 coordinate 34,247,940, forward strand.
TCATGCGACACCGATTTTAAAAAAAGTGTTTCAAACTCTACCACTAATTAATTTTAGGTTGGGTTGTCAAAAGGAGTAATCAAGCGTAAGCGAAAAAGCGATACAATTTTTAATGCCTTTCGTGTGAAGCTGCTTTCTCAGCTTTGGTGTACTTTGAAAATGGGTCACGAAAAACTTTAAAACCTCGTACCGGGCCGCGATCAAAAAAGTTTGGGAAACTCTGAACTAGTTTAAGTTAGAGATGCATATATAGAAATATACAGTTATATACATTATTTATGTCATATTTCGATGACTGTGGAATATTTTGATGTCATAGGCCTTACTATTATTATTCATCAAGATATTCAATTTATATAATTTTGCTTCAAGTTGAAGCATAATTTTTAAGAAGTATAATAAATATAAGTATATACATATAAGAACACCCGGTTCAGTTTTTACAAGAATTCTTTTACACAATTTTGAGTTAACACGAATTAAAATAAAAGTTTTTTTTATTTAACACGACTCAGTTATTTTTTCTTTTACTGCATACAACATCACACTGGTTGGTATGCAGCAAGACACACAGCTCAACAGTTGTATGCCGCATGGAAATCTACTACTCACTAATATTTAATTTATCGGCACACTAGGCACTAATCTGTGCGTCGGGTTTCTATTATAGCCGGCGTTGGCTCTACCTAGACGCTTCTTACAAAAGTTTTGTGGATTAAGTTGTGTCTGTATATTTTCTGCTCTGAGATACAATTGGACCCCCTTATGCAATAAGGAACCAAACGCCAGCAATGTAGTTTTGAGTAATAATTTTCGGAAGAAATGTAAAGTTCGAAAAAATATGATGGGAAGAAAATAAGCAAAATTAAATTTGTTAATGGTTTATTGCCTAATATAATCATGTTATAAAAGTACACAAAATAAAAAAAAAAACAGAAGCAAAATTTAGCGAAAAAATATCGCTTGGTTCTTTATTGTTAAATTTAATTAAATAATTAAATTAAAACATATTATTAGTTTCCAAAACAATGAAATAATATACAAATGATCATAAAAATGTGTTTTCAATCGCTGCTATTTTCAAATTCAAAATCCAGAGTTTCGACATTATATCCATCAATATCTTCCTCCAGTAATGGATCTGCGGTTAAATTCAAATAAAAAGGATGATCTGCAGCCGGAATTAAATGCATGTAAGACTTAATATCATTCAATTTAGCCTGTGCTACTGCCTTTCCATTTGGCCAAAGTAGTTCGAAGATATTAAGGAAGATACTGTTTGAATTTTAAGGTATACCTTGCCTTTTTTATATTTAGTGGTCCAGACCATTATGTATATTTTTTATAAAAATGCTGTAAGGTTTGTTTTGCTGGATCTTAATTTCCTTAATATGCAGCCAGTTAATTTTTGTCTCACTCATATCCTCCTTTCTCTTGGTAATTAGTTTTTCTATTTTTCTTGTCCTTAAAAAGTCGTTTTTTTTTCTAAAAATACCACTTCTATCGGATTTCTTTTTCTACATCCTTTTATGATGTTGGCATAGTCTTCCGGAGAAAACAGTTTTTGTTGTCTTTTTAAAGCGCATTCCTTTTCTCCAAAATCGCTATCATTGGGTAGAAATGAATGCCCAGAAGTCAAAAATTTCAACAGATAGCTGTGAAAAACGGGTTTTCTTCAAGAACGCATTTCAATGGTAGTATTATTTTTATGTTACGATTAGACAGTATGAATCGCTTAACTGCTGTCTCTGGAATATTGTTTTTTACATATTTATTTATATAGCATCCGACCTCTTGCGCTCCACGACCAGCTTGACCCTCTATCCAAAGATTGCAGGCAGTTTAGTTATTTTTCCTGCGTGGATTCCGCAGTTATTATATTAACCATAACTGCCGTTTGTAAAATATAATGTTGGCAGACAGACGAGGTAGCGGAAGTGTCTTTTCCATGTCAAATGTGAGTGTTTCCAGTTCATTATTTTCAGAAGCTTCTCTTAAGTCGGCCTTCATGTGTTTTCTTGCACATTCAGCTTCAAGTAAATGTGCGTCATGTTCCGATTTCAGTAGCTGTTTTTCCTCATTGCTGCTGGCATTGCTGCTGGTGATTTAGCTTCAAAAGTATCACATTTATTATAGGTGTCCTTTTTGGGTGATTTTCTTTTAAGGTTGAAATCTGTTAAGAATATTTTCCTGTAACTTGATAACTAACGCAATCATTTTGAGTCTCTTCTTTATATAACTTGTACATAAAGGGAAGTGTTGTTCCAATAGGCAAACACACTTGCTCATTTCTTTTTGTCCTACAGTAAGTAATGAGATTTATACCTCGGGAGTTTATTAATATGGTTTATGACGCAATTTCTTTGATGTTCCGACATTTTGTTGTGGCCACCAGCTATGCCCCGCTTATCTGATACCGAAAGAGTTCTCGACTTACTAAGAGAAGTATTAACACGTTTAGTTGAAATTTGCAACGTATTTATAAACATTTCTCTGTATACTTGTACATTATTTTGTAATGTATATTTTGTACATCATTTGAGTTCCTTTTTTTCTTTACATTTCCTTGTTTCACATATGTGGATAAAAAATTTGACAATTGTAATCAGCTAAGTTCCAACAGCTGTTAAAAAAAACCTCCCTTTCGTCAGAAGATATCTTTAAATGGCATTGATTCTTGCATGTACATTCAAAATCTCTCAATTTTCTTTTATCTACATAATTGCCTTTTCCAGAATAATATGGTGATTGCTATTACAATTTTTCTTCCTAATCTTTTGATTCTGTCCTGCATATTTTCTTTTTCTACCATTCTTTGGTCTACCTTTGTGAATTTCTGGCTCTGAAATTATTTCAGTTTCCTCTACAAATTCTGTGGCTACATTTAGTTCATCTGACAGACTGCTGCTTAAAGTTGAAGCCGGTTGATAATCCCTCTCCTTAACAGAATCATCCGAGTCCTCATGATATAAATTCTCCTCAGTATTGGTTGAAGTATTTGTCTCAGCTTCTGGTGGCCTATCATTGTCGGTTAACTTTAATTTTCGACATTCTGTAATAACTTCTGTAATAATTATATAATAAAATAAATAATTATTATTAAAAAAAACATGACTTTTTTGAGGTTAGGTATAACATCTCCACATGGTATTGTTATTTTATAGTAAAACAACATATCTGATAAAATTTTGTTTTGTAACTACTGACACTAGATATTGTCCTCAATTCATCGTAAAACCGTTGTTCAAAGTAGAGTTAAATACTGAGATTAGAAATGCATAAAAATTACAATTACAGAATTATCGTCTTGCAATAAGGAACCAACGCTTGGGTCTCTATTGCAAAAAAGCATCCGGCTCATCTAATTTTTTGAGTTGGTTTTATTTACCAACCGAGGGAGCTAATGTTGAAAATGTAGTTTGTTTCATATTGCAAAACATAGTTTATCGTATTCTCTATTCGGTGAGTAATACAGCGGAATTTTTGAACATTTGGCGTTTGGTTCCTTAATGCATAAGGAGGTCCAATTGAAATATTTTTCGATTGCCCTTACACATTGTTATCTAAACAAAAAATAAAAGGAATGCACTATCTTTGGAAATTAACATTCAAGTCTTAGATCGCCTTGCAACTGGACAAGGGGCAAAGTCGGTTGGCAAGTATTTTGAATTCCCTGAAGCTACCGTAAGAACTAATAAAAAAATGTTGCTATTAGGAAGTCAGAAGTGTTCTGTAACAAAAGTAAGCGCTAAGTATCATCATATACGAGAAATAATATAAAAGAGAAAATGGAAAAAGCTGTGGTAATATGGATGGAAGATATGGGTCAAACTGCATGGTACCCAAAGTACCCGTCGACGTAAATACCATCAAAGAAATGGCACTAAGAATTTACAATCAGGTTAAAGAAAAGAACCGAAAAGAACACTTAGAAAAACAGAAAAATAAATAATTTTTCTGAAAGTTCTGGTTGGATGTCAGGATTTCTTAAGAGGCTCGCATTTCATAACATCAAAATTAAGGGAAACTACATCTGCAGATGAATTGGCAGCTAACAAATTTCCGCAAAAACTGTATTATTACAAAGCTGGAGGATACACTCCTGATAAAGTTTCTAATGCGGATGGGAGTGGTCACTTCTGAAAAAAAGTCCTCATAGCAAAACTTAGCAAAATCACAAAAAACAACTGGCAACTTTTAATGTGGCTAAACGCTTTTGCTCCAACGCTTCAGGAGATCGTTTCCTGAAACCACTGCGTCAATGAAAGGTATAGATTTTTAAAAATTTTCAGTACACTGGATGGCAAACAAAAAGGCTTTGGTGATCATTGATGTATTTACTGCATAGTTTGAAAAATGTTTTGCCCCAGAAGTTAGACGGTATATGAATGTCAAGGGTCTGGAAAATGCACCTGGGCATCCGGGCATAGAACATCCAAATGTGCAATTTTGTTTTCTGGGACCTAATACTACATCCTTGATACAACCATTAGACCAAGGTATAATCACGACTTCTAAAACAAATTACGTAAAACAATCATTTCTATACGTTGTGAACAAAAAAAATGATGAAACATTAACAGTCATTGATGCCTGGATGAAATTTTCAATAATGGATTGTGTCGTCAAGTAAGATTAGCATTAAATGATTTACAGCCATCAATTGTGAATGCATGCTGGAAAACAATTTGGTCAGAATGTGTCAAAAATATAGATTCCTTCATCTACTACCTTTTACTACTACCGAATTTGCTAAAATAATAACAATGGTACATATAATTGGAGGAGAAGGGTTTGATGATTTTTCATTTGTAGATATCGAGGAATTGTAACTTGACAAACCCCTAGTGAAGATGATATAGTAGAGATTATCCTTCAGACTCCTGATCCCAAAGAGCATAGTGACAATGATGAAGAGTTTCTTGATCTAACTGCAGACTTATTTCAAGAAGGTCTTCAATTGGCCAGTAAATTAAATAATCATTTTGGTAAACATGACTAATGAGGAAGGAGCGGGAAAGTTTCAAAGTAAGCTTAAGTTATTGATGGCGTCTTACAGAGAATTACATAAAGGGCTATCCAAACCGCGAACGCAATAGTTAATAACTGAATTTCTTAACTTTGGAATAGTATCAGCACCAAAGGAGAACAGGGTTAATTTTATTCCAGAGATCGCAGAAAAAGATGACGACGAAGATGTTTGTAGTGATAGTGGTGAAATTGTCGTCGTACGTAAATGCATGAGTTTGTTATCACATATTGACAGCGAATAAAATTTTATATTTTTTTAAAATATAATGTACCTTAGATTATTTTATAAACTTTTTGTTCTAATGAGTTAGTTATGTTTTCAAAAGAAAATTTATTTATTTTTCAGTTCATTATTTTTTTATTATTATTTATTTTATGCAATCGTTTTCAAATAAAATGTGCAAAATACATCTATATTATTCCAATTCCAAGTCCAATTCTCAACTTATTTGTTCTATGTTATATATATATATATATATATATATATATATATATATATATATATATATATATATATATATATATATATGTAACTTATCCATATCATTTTTTCATGTTTCATATTGGTTTGGAATCCCTGCTATAGATTGATAGCACGCTTTATATTAGACGAAATCTGTATAAGTTCGTCTGTATGCATTTGGTGAACAACATGATCTGATGCTACAAATTATCATGCATCCACTGTTGGGAGGTATTAAATACATGATTTAGAGCCGGCCTAATACACAAAGAATAAACAATTATCTCATAACAGTATTATACTGATAAATGGAGTGTCTTCTCATCTTGTTTTAAAATGAATTATTTAATTTTGATTCTTAAATTTTTAATGTATGTATATATATATATATATATATTTATATATATATATATTTAAAAGATAGTAAACGATAAGAAAGTAATATAATAAGTATGCTTATTTCAATAACAAAATATGTAAGCTAAATAATATTCGGAAAAATAAATAAAATAAAAGGAAAAAAGTTGTCATAAAAAATATGTGGTTTATTTAATTTTGAGTAAATTATTCACCGCGAATGACAATGGCAGAATATATAATTTGAAATATTCCTAACAAATTTAAGTAATGTATAAATCAAAATAATTGTCAAAATAATGTTTTGTGTAACCAAAAAAAAAAATGAATTATTAAATTCGTATTTAAGCAGAAATGACCATAAATAACATCATAACATAAACAAGATAAATATAGTATCTAAGTATACCAAAGATTAAAATAAAAAAAAATAAAAACTACGTCTGGATTGCACGCTGGTTCATTATGTGAAATTGTGAATACATTGAATGAGCGTGTAAATAAATATAAATAAGTAAATATAAATATATGAAGTAATAAGGAAATGCAATAAAATTCGCTAAACTGGAGAGAGAAAAATATTTAAGATGTCGTGTTAAATGGTTAGACATTTACCGTCCGTGTGGCGCCTACAGCGCCTTTTCCACTCTGTCCGTTCGTTCGTTGGATGATAGTTCAGGTGGAACGATATAATTAACTCTGGTAAATTAACGTCGTCTATATGCGTTGTGATTACGTGTTTGCATTAAATCAATATCGTGTAGGTAGAGCGACAGGAGCACACGGCGTCGTGCGCGCGAAACAATTATGCCACACACATATAAATGCTCACAAATTATAATAAAACAAAGCATTTGTTTTGTGTTCATATTACGACGTGATATCTTATCATTCTCACGATTGTTATTACAAATTTGCATGTTTCCACTTTCAAAAGATTGGCCGTGCATCGCGCAGTAATTACCGGATTAATACGAACCCCCACACTAATTTATTTCACCATAAACTTTAAATCTTAATAGTATGCAAGTTGCCTTTTTATTAACGTAAATCGAAAGATACACACGTGTGGGATAGGAAGTGTTGGCACAGTTTGTTATTTCAATTAACAACATTAATAGGAATATATTATTTCGTTAGGTTTGTGTTTGTGGAAAATTTAAAAAAAAAAAATTGAGCAATGATTTATGAAACTGTTTTCTCCAAATCAGTAAATTCAAAATATGTGTGGTTCAGTTTTGTAATATTTCAAAATATGTTTTTTTCTACTTGAATACTTTTATATCAATTTTCAATAAATTATTAATACTTTTAAATTGCCCAATTAGCCATTTTTTTTTAATTTAATTGAAAACAAAAATATCCTATTATACAATCGATTTGTTTTGCGTTTTCTCTGCCGATTATCGTTATATAAATTTACAAATATCTCAAGTCATCTTGCCTGGAATTGTAAACAAAATTAAACACAAATTAAAAAAAGTTAGATTGTAGATTTCGGTGGTGACTTCGGTGGTACTGCGACCTTCATAGATCTATTGTACCCCACGCCGTTCCTCTAATATTTGGTATCCTTACCCATTTAGAGCACCTCCTCTAGTTCTGATTCCTTTAGGAATATCAGGATCTGGGTAGGACTCAAGGACTGGAACTCCTATGCGTTCAAGCAGTTGCCCCAAGCAGGCCCCAAGGCACATCTGTCTCTTGGGGAGCAGTGCTCCGCAGTCTTTGAGCAAATGTATGGAGGTTTCCTCTGCTAAGCCGCATAATCCGCGTCTGTCATCATTCTCCAGGCCGAGGCCCTTGAGGTGTTTCCTAAGTCTGCAGTGTCCCGTCAAAACTCCGGTCAGAATTGTAAGCTTGTTCCTGTTTAGTTTTAGCCAAACTTTTGTATTTTTCTGGTTAAAAGATCCCAGCATTACTTTGGATTATCTTAGCCCCGGAAGTTCTTTACAGGTTTTCATTCATTGTTCTCATGTTTCGTTATCTACAGTTTTGGGGATGGTGTTATACTATACATACTCATACCGGAAAAGGGTTACGGACCTATAAAGAAATTACTGGATCCCTTGTTTGCTAGGTGATTGGCTACTTCGTTTCCATCTGTACCAGTCTGTCCTGGTACTCGGTATAGTGTTATTTCATTTTCTCTCCCGAGCTTGTTTAGCTTTCTAGCACCAGTTGTACCAGTTTGGATCTGATGGTGTATGTGTTAATGGTCTTGATGGCTGCTTGGCTATTTGACAGGATAGAAATTTTTTCGATAGTTCCTGTCGAGCATAAATTGTCCTCTTGTCTCAATTACATGTACCTTTGCTTGGAAGACTCTTGGGTAGGTACCCATGGATTCAAAGTATTTGGTACGAGGTCCAAATACTTCTGCACCAGTACCTTCCTTTGTCTTCGAATCATCCGTATACCACTTGATAGCACTTTGCTCTATGTGGTGTGCTGAGGATTCGTCGCTCCAATCGGCTTCACTACTAAATATTGCTGTGCACTTTTTCTCGAAATGGTATTTGTATACCATTTCGTCTTTCGGTGCTTCCAGCTAGGGGATATTGGCAGCAGAGACTTGTCCGGTCTCTACTCGCGATAAATTAAAGTTAAAAACATTATACATTTTAATTAAGTGGTTAAGTAACAAACAATTATCTAAAACAGAACGACAGACAGATATAATATCTTACAAAAACACTATCCCTACAATTTCATATATCTTTTCAAAGTTCCACTAAAATATAGTCACACTTTTTAGCTACGCAAATGTTTCTTTAGGTTTATCACATTATTAATCTATGCACCTAGAACTCCACATTTTCCTCCACTCTATATTTGATATATTATATTATTGCGTTTCTTGGCCCTCCGCACAATTGACAAAGATATTATAAAAAATATCTTTGTAACAATGCATACGAAATATTTTGAATTCTATAGGAATTCTATCTTCCAATAAGAGGTTTTATTGGGAATTGGGTACCATGGGACAAGGTAGCAAAAAACGAATAAACGACCAAAGAAAGAGGGGACAGTTACACAACGACGGAACGGAAAAGGAAAATGTAAAGCTAATGTTTTGGAATGTAGCAGGGCTCAGGAAGAAATTGGATAAGGTGGACGGGTCTTTTATAGAATTCTTGAGGAAATTCGAAATAGTTGGCTTAGTGGAGACCTGGGTTCAAGAGAGGGAATGGGAAGCCTGTAAAGAGAGACTCCCCAAGGAGTACAATTGGAGGATACAACCGGCATGGAGAGAGAGTAACTACGGAAGGGCAAAGGGGGGAATAATAACAGGGGTCAGAACGGGCATCAAGGAATCGGAGAGAATTCTAGAAGAGGTGGAGGGTCTAGTGTTTAGGGAGGTAGAACTGGAGGGGGAGTGGTGGCAGATAGCAACCGTTTATAATAATAAGGGACTGGAAAAAATTAAAGAGGGTATAAAGAGGAATTTAGAAGATATGGTAACGACAAACTTGCTACTAGGAGGTGATTGGAATGTTAGGATAGGAGAAGAGCAGGTCAATACGGTGGATAAGACGGGTGATGTGATAAGAAGGAATTCTAAAGACAAAATTAAAAATGCAGAGGGAAATGTTTGGTTGGCCTGGGTGTTAGAGAACCAATGGGATATTTTGAATGGGTGTATTGAGGGCGACTGGGAGGGAGAATTTACGTTTGTGGGTGCAATGGGTACCTCAGTTATTGACCTAATAATTACAAATGATGCGGCGAGACGGCAAATAAAACTGATGGAAATCGGAATAAGAAGTGAGTCGGATCATATGCCGGTAGTGGTGTCGTTGAAGCAGCCAAGGGAGAAAGGTGTTAAGGCGGAGAAATGGGTCGCCAGATGGGATAAGGAGGCGACAGAAGAATACAGAAGGAAATTAGAAGAGGTAGAGTGGAACGCCATAGAGGATATAGACATGATGGCAAAGAAAATGGAATCTGCACTTGTGAAAAAGAAAATCAAAGAAGCGTTTCCAGGCCGAGCATGGTACGACGGGGAAGTGCGGAACGCAAAGCAAAGGTTTCGAGAAGCTATGAGAAAATGGAGAAAGGGAAAAGGGCTCAAAATGCACGTGCTGGAAGCGAAAACAGAATTGCAAAAAATGGAGAAGAAGAAAAAGGAGCTTTGGGAGGAGAAGGAAAAGCAGCGGGTACGAGAAATCAAGACGGAAGCTGAGCTGTGGAAATACGTGAGAGAGAATAGGAAAAGGAAGGAAAGATTACCCAAGAGCATTGCGATAGAAGAATGGCAAAACCACTTCATGAGGATGCTAGGAGGGGTGGAGATGCGGTCAGAAAGAGATGATAGTTCAGGAGATCGACAGAGAAAGCAGGAAGAGCTCGACGAGGATATCACCGTGACAGAGGTGGAGGATGTTATTGATTCCCTAAAGCCAAGAAAAGCGGGAGGTTTGGATGGGCTCGGAAATGAAGCGTGGAAAGAAGCACCTGGAATCTGTAAGGAGAAGTTTACGGAGGAATTGAGAAGGATAGGGAGAGGAGAGAAAAGGATACCAGTCAGCTGGAAAGTGGGGATAATTCAACCAGTTTTTAAGAGTGGAACGAGGGACGCGCTAGAAAATTATAGAGGTATAACTTTGATGAACTCCTCATACAAAATATTTGCTAAAATCCTGGAATGTCGCTTGAGGAAGGAAATCAATGAAAGGAAGCTTTTGCCGGAAATACAAGCGGGGTTCAGAGAAGGAAGGAGCACGGTGGAACACCTGGTGACCTTGAGAGTCATCATAGACCAAGGAATAACAAAGGGATGCCTGTTTGCTCTTTTCATTGATTTGAAATCCGCATATGACTCGGTGAACAGAAGGAGACTTGACGAGTGTTTGGGCAAGCTAGGTATCTCAGAGAGTGTAAGAAGGAACATCAGGAATTTGTACGAGGAAACGGTCGGTAAGGTAGTAGCGAATGAATGGGAATCGGACTATTTTGAGGTGAGGAAGGGCCTGAGACAAGGCTGCCCTTTGAGTCCCACGCTTTTCAATCTGTATGTGGCGGATATGGAAAAGGTTCTACAGGCCGGGCAAGCTGGAGGAGTGGTGATTGGGAAAAAGAAGGTGTGGAGCTTGGCATATGCGGATGACATGGTGGTATTTGCAAAGTCGGCTAGTGAGATGAAGGACGTGATTGAAAGGCTCGGCAGGTATTTCGAAAAGAGGGATTTAAGGGTGAATGTTGGTAAAACAAAATGGATTCGGTTTAAAAGGGGTGGGCGATATAAGAAAGAAAGGTTTGAATGGCAGGGTACTGAAATAGAGGAAGTTAGTAAATTTAAGTATTTGGGGTATGTCTTTGGGACTGGATACAGTAATAAAGAACACATAGAGTATGTTACAAAAAAGGCATGGGTGGCGGCGGGTCGTATCTGGGAGGTTTGGAAAAGGAACTTTGATGGAAACTTTAGAGCAGCAGAGACCATATGGAAGGCATGTGTGCGAAGCGTGTTACTGTATGGATGCGAGGTCTGGGGAACGAAAGAGGAAGACAAGATCGAAAGGGTGCAGCTAAAGTTTTATAAGAAAGTGTTGAAACTTGATAGGTCGACGCCTGGTCACATTGTGCTTCAGGAAGTGAGTGCTTGTAAGGTGGCGGTAATAGCTGCGGAAAGAGTGATAAAGTTCGAGTATAGGGTGGATGGGTTAGGAGATGAAAGGATAATAAAGGAAATCTTTCGAGTAGTGAATAAAGAGGGGTTAAGTGGTAGAAGAGAGAGCGGTTGGGGGTTTAATAAAAGGAAACTGTATGAGAGAGGAGGTTTATCATCCGAGGGGTTGGAAACGGAAAAAAGTGCGGGTGCTCAGTGGAAACGGATGCTAAAAGAGAGGTTATTAGAAGTGGACTTCCAAGAGCGCCAATCGAAAATAGAGGCTAGTAAATATCACCAAGGCTACAGACAGATACAAGTGCACGGCCGTGTTCCTGGTTATTTGAGGACAAGTAAAGGGTCGGACGACCAGTCAGTGTTGGCGAGATTTAGGTGTGGTAATGAAGAGCGTGGAAGGAGACATTGGATGAAGGAGGAAAGTAGAAGGTGTTTGGTGTGTGGGTTGAATGAAGATATGTGGAGTCATTGGTTGGAAGAATGCACGATGGCGGAGTGGAATGACCAGGAGAGAAGGCGAGGAAAGGATTGGAGGGAGTGTATGGACGAGAGCGGGAAGGGACTGTCGTTTTTACACAGAGTGAAAGCATGGAAAGAGCGGATGCGACGGCGTAGTTTTTTGAGTGTTGCGGTTTAGTTTTTCTTTTTTTTTGTGAGCTTATGTCCGATGTACAGGTGTTGAAGTATAGGTTTATAGGGTGGTAAAATTTCTTTTTTCTATTTAATGGGGTTTTAGTTTCACAACTTTTTTATTATTTTTTATTGTTTTATTTTGTATGTATATTTTGGATGGAAATTATTTTAATTATGCCAATAAAGGTTATTATTATTATTAAGAGGTTTTATTTTCAGAAGCCCGCCATTTTAACATTGTCATGAGTCAACCAGTAGCTACTTGACAGATGATATAAGCTTTGACTTGATAAACGCATTGAAACTATTAAAATTGGAATTTTCTAAAATTGGAACTGCAATTTGAAGATACTGATGTGGACGACGTTTATTTTCAACAAGAGAGAGCTACGTGCCACACAAGCCACGATACCATCGCTCTTTTACGTGAAAATTTTCTTGATCGTGTAAATACAGCCGCAAATGTGCGAATTGGTGATGGAAAATTTCATGAAAAGAATATGGTCCTATAAGCGTAGCCATTTGACTAATATTGTTTTCGATTATTAATGGCATACCCTCCTCGTTTCACTTTAATAAACATCCGATGACTTAAAAATACATACGTTATTTTTGACATATCAAAATGAAACCTTTTATTGGAAGACCCGATATAAGATTCGCTCCATCGTTTTTTAATTTTTTTTTTCAACAATATTTTCCTTGTGTTTCCTTTCAATATTTAGATTTTTTGTAATTATTGGATTTTATTATTGAATTATTGAAAAATTTATTCAAACCAGATAAAATTTGGTGGATTAATTTAATTTGTACCTTATAGATTAAGAGTAAATAAAGCTATGGACTTATTATTTATTATTATTATTTATACATCATGTTTTAAACTAAAAATGAATAAATTAGTTCTAATATACCGTCAATGTTAGGGCTCGCGTCAATCTATTTTTTTATAATTCTACTCATTTTTCAACAACAATAACAAAGATGACTTATCTATGTTTATTGATGTTTCTCTTTAATTTTTTCTTTCGGCTTTTGTCATTTTTAGGGAAAATTTTTATGAAACGAGTTAAGATTAGTGGAATAATCTAGTCCTGTTTTAATATAGAAAAAACAGCTAAAGACTGGACAAGGCTGAACAAGGCTGAACAAGACTAAACAAGACTGAACAACACAAACCAAGGCTGGACAAGACTAAATAAGACTGGATAAGGCTGGACAAGACTGAACCAAAGTGGTCAACGCTGGACAAGAGTGAACAATACTGGACAACACCGAAACAAGACTTCACAAGATTTGACAAGACTGGACAAAACTGGATAAGAGTGGATAAGATTGAACAATACTAGAAAAGACTTTACAAGCCACCCGCTAGTACTAAATTAAAGATCCTCTTTCAAATCGGGAATTTTTTAATAAATATCGTGGTTCAATCGGTCGAGGCCAAGTTGATTTTTCTTTCTTTCAAAACTGTGGAGCGCTGGTATAATTTGGGGACGAAGGCTTGAACCCGTAGGAACTGTTAGCATTGGAACCGATTCAAGTCATAATATTCGTAAAAATATCGGGATCTGGAAGACATTTATTGCCGGTAAATAACACCTTCTCACAGGTAGGTGTTAGTATATAGCAGCGTATAAGCACATTAGGTCTGTTCAAAATGTGAATGGCAATAAAAAGCGTATACTATGGATACTACTGCATTATGTCGAAAAAATATGAGGAAACGGAGAGGGGTAATAAAAGCGTACCCTACGATAATTTTCAAAGAATTTTTCCTGTCCAAAATATAATTGGGCGTGGATAAGTGGATACATTGTAACACTCATACATTTACATGCGTACTCCTAACATACACAATAAATAATTTTTTAACGCGGATTGACGAGTAGTAAAACTTTTGTGTAGTTCATTTTAGCGACATTGAGTTGTAACAAGGTTGCGTGATTCTAATATAATTATCAAATATAAAAAAATATGGGACGATTTTATATAAATGTAATACCGTGCGAACCAGAAAAATGAAGAACAGATAAAAAATGACAGATGTGACAATTCTTTACATCTGTATTTTTTACATGTGTCAGTTTTGCTATTATACATATAAATAAATCGTGTGGAAAAGTACCCAAATCGTGCGTATAAGACCAATGAAAATCAAATGGAGTTTCATTATTAAACTATTTCTGTTTGTTGTTACTATAGCAACAACTTGCGTCACTAAACAAAAATCATCGACGTAGTGCAAAATAAATTTTCCGAGATATATTAGAAGTGAATTAATTTTTCTTATTTTAATCAAGAAGTCTCGGCCTCTCAATCTGGATTTATCTGGCTCTAATAAAACTTAACCTAACCACAACCTAATCTAGATAAAATCTACTCATTGCGATAAAACTACTCGCCTTCGGCTCGTGCTTTAAACTCATGGCAACTCATGCACTAAACCTCTTCACTTCTTCACTTGTATCATAAACTACTATTCATAAAATACTATTATTGTATACATCCATATACTTGTCTATAAATATACAAAAATGTATTTACCTTCATTTAAAATAAGAAATGCGTATATTTTCTAAAATGCGGGACATTTTTAAACATCGGCGGGACGCGGGACTGCCCTCCAAAAAGCGGTACTGTCCCGCCAAAATCGGGACGTGTGGTCACTTTATACTAGGACTTAGATAAATGTCATATTGAAACAACTATTTCCCTGGTTAATACCACGCAGGATATTAAATTACACAATAGACATTTGTATGTTATTACTAGTACTAGTAGTTTAATAACATTAAGAGTTTTAATAACATTAAGTTTTAATAACATTAAGAATCTTAATGTTATTTAACTAGTAGTACTAGTAATAACATACAAATGTCTATAGTGAAATTCAATATCCTGCGTGGTATTAGCCAGGGAAATAGTTGTTTCAATATGACATTTGTCCAAGTCCTAGTAGAACTTAATTTTTGTAGATTAACGAACAGATTAAATATTTTATATTCAAGCTATTTCTTGTATTATTAAGTTTATTTAAATGTAACTAAAAATAGCGATACTCCTCAATTTTTTATTATGCAAATATTTTAAAAATTATAAAACATTTTTCGTCGAAATTTATGACAATCTATACTGATCAGTTACGGTGTTCTAACTGTAAGGATTATTTTCAAGTGTCCTGCTTTATAATATGTCTGTTTATAATATGTCCTAACACAATTTACAGGAAATGATGCAATTGATTACCAAAAATTTTTGCAGTCTTTATAATGACATGGACGTCTCCATCGGCGTCTTTAATAAGATGGCTATTTGTAACAATTTCATGAATTTTCCTACAATTTCCATATTAATTTATAGAGAAAACGGTTTTGGTTTGATTCGCAATATAGTAGATATATGCAACGCACATCGGAATTATATTTTGATCAAAACAGAAGTCATTAGCAAAATAACAGTTTTACACTGATTGTCGAAAGTCATTTTAACTAATTTGGGTTTTCACACAAAAATATTATGTGCAGATTGTTTATGCTACTTACTTATCAGCCGTTTTAACTCTACGTGTTGGGTTTTATCTGACTCAACTACAGCTCGCAATTTCTGTCATTCCTGAGTTAATGTTCGCCATTTTTTTGGCTCCCAATAGCTTCAGATCCGTCTAGCTCATCTTTTCTGACCTTCCTTTGCCTCGAGTAGTATCAAAATTTCGCTAAAGATTTTTGTTGTTATTCTATCGGCCGACATTTCAATCACCTGCCCATCCCATCTTAATCTTGGCGCTCTGATTGTCCGATTGAACCGATTATTTCTTTCTCGAATAGTTCTTTGACCTTGTAATTCCTTCTGATTCTATAGGCATCCCCTTCCCGGACTGGCCCCATATTGTTCTTTGAATTTTCCTTTCGAAGATGATAATGGTCAATTAATCTCTTGTCTTGTAGATACGGTCCACGTTTCGCTGCCATAGGTTGTTATTGGTTAGATTATTGTTTTGTACAGGTTAGGTTAAGATTTTTGTTTTCCTACTTATGCATGAACTTCGGTATAGGTATTAATAGCATATTATATAACTGCATAGGTGGGAATTAACTCGTTAATCCGTTAACTAATGAAATTAACAAAATGCTTAACAGATTAACTTTAGGTTCACTTTAAGGTTAAGTTTTAAGTTAACTCAAAAAAATGTCAACGCCCTTGTTAACTTCCGTTAAGTTGAACTTCCGTTAAATTTAGTCCCTTACATGGGTTTTTTGTTGACATGTTGTCATTTTTTGTTTGAATTGTGCGCCACGCGGGCACACTGGCACGGCGCTGTTGTTGAAAAAGAGCAAAAAAGTAAGTAAATAAGTAAACCGACCCCATGGGCGTAGCCAGAAAGGTTTTGGGGGTTCAAACCCCCGCGAAATATGCATAATATAACATAAATATTATATTGAAATAAGGAGAGACGAGGAGGACGACTCTCTTCAAGAGAGCATGGTAGATGTGGGGTTTAGGAACCCTTGTGTATCAATTTTAAAAAGTAAATTGGCGCATTCCTTTTATTGTATTTCCTTCAAACCTACTACCTCTATTCAAAGTACGCAAAGCTCTGAAAGTGAAACTGAATCAAATACTTGGCCACACTTGAGTGATTACTTTGTATTCCAAGCAAAACTTGGAGAACAGAAGTTTATTTATGAATGCAAACTGTCTTTGCCTAAAGTTTGTACAATAAAGGCTCACATGTCTAGTCTTAATAATCTTAAACAACATGTGAAAAGGACGCATGCATACAAATATGTGCAGTTTGACGAAAAAGTAAAAGCAGCTTCAACTCGTGGGGAAAAGATAGGCTCAAGTGCTGTGAATTTGAATTCTTCTGATGTTGGTGCAGATAGCATTAGTAGTAGAAGCGATTTGTTTTCACATCAGCCTGTTAAAAGATTACGTCAACAAATCATTGGTGAATCTTTTGCCATCTCGACTACTGACAGTGGGGTATCCCAAGCTAGTGTGGACCATTGCACTGTAAACTTTTTCGTTAGCGACATGATCGCACTTCATGCTGTAGAATCCGAAACCTTTGAGAAGCGAATTAAAACTCTGAACCCTAGTAAGAACTCAATTTCCAAGAGGAGACATTGGGGAGACGTATGGTTGATTCACATGTTCAGTTGCAGCAATAGTTGGTTAATTAAGTACCTTTTATGAAAAACAGGTTCGTTGCACTTTACCTAACCTAATTAATCTAGAGAAGTATTTTCAATAACCTAGCCTAATTAATCTAGAGTATATATTTAAAAGGTCAATTTGACAAAAGTTTGACGTTAGTTTTTCAGCAGCATTGTCAAGTGTACGGAGAGTTACATCAGCTGTAGTTGAAACTGCTCGGTTCTTTGTACTTTACCTAACCTAATTAATCTAGAGTATTATTTTTAATATTTTTGTTGAATTATTTCAGTGCACTGAGAAAAATTGATTGGCTACAACAGCAGACTGCTGCTCTGCTCATAAGAACAGTTAGTTGTGAATAACTGTTCATTGGATAGATCCTGTTACCAGAGAGAGAATTTAGATCCTGTTTCCATAGAGAGAATTCAGTCGCTACTGTCGCTTGTAATAATTAAGTGAATTAATCTTTTTACTTGTTTTTGTTTTAGGGTGCATTCGCGTTGGGCGCTCATACGCTTTGAGCGCTCACGCTTATAAGCTCAGATTATGGGTGTTTTTGTTGGCCTATGAGCGCGTCAATATATTAATAAGAAAAGATATCAATAAGAAAATTTCGTTCGTTTTGGACACTATGACAGTCAGTTAGCTTCAGAGTTAGCGTCAACATGGTGAAAGTGAGAAATGTTTATCCATTAGTAAAGAATATATTGGAAATTATCAACGATGAATCAGATGAATATGATATGATTGAAGATAGTGATGATGAAATGGAATGGAAATATTGCAGTATTTATTTAAATTTATCTTGTAAAAAATAACGTTTAGGGAGACTTCAAAATTTTGTTGAAGAGTTTATACCATCTTTTACTGATAAAGAATTTAAATCTCACTTTAGGTGATTATTAAAAGTTTAACATTCCAAAATTATTGATCTTTACCTTCTATTTTAAATTTATAGATTATATTAATTATATCTAAATGTTTCAATAATTTTAGGATGTGTCGGTCAACATTTAATTTTGTTTGTGATACAATTAAACCATCCTTAATAAGAAAAATCCCAGGATGTAAAATGGTACCACCTGATGAACAGTTATTTATAGCTATATGGAAAATGGCTACTCCAGATTCGTATCGGTATAAGAAAATATTACTTAAATTTCGGATAACTACATTCAGCAAAAATAAAATATTAATTTAATTTATTATTTCTAAAGGTAAATTTGCCAAAAGTTTGACATGCTTTGTCAAGTGTACGAAGAGGTACATCAGCTGTAGTTTAAACAGCTCAAAATTTTATAACCTGGCCAAAAAAATGAGAAGTTTGCGGAGATTTCTAATGAGCTTGAAGCTATGAGTGGTTTCCCCAATTTTATTGGTGCAATTGATGGAACGCATATAAATGTTCCTACATCTCGCGAACATCCAGAATGCTATGTCAACAGAAAAATATATCACAAAAGGACAAATTGATTTGCTTTGCCATTTTTCTAATTACCTGAATCTTCACTTGCAGTAAAATGCAGAGCTTCATCAGTTACCATGTCATGTGTCTTGGTAAAAGTTTCCATGACTTGTACCTATCAAACCTATAAATGTTTGGTTAGCTTACGCTCATATGGTATTCGTTTTGATAAATAGTGAAGTTTGGCGCTAACGATTTTGCTGCCCTACCTCTGTAGCGTGAGCGTCTGTGAGCGTGAAATCTGCAACCCGAAGTTAGCCACGAGTGTGATTTTTTTACGCTTACAGCATCAAGTCGAACGCTGAAAACGACGTTTATGTGCTCTCAAAGCGTGTAAGCGTCCAAGGCGAATGCACCCTTATTTACCAATGTATCCCATCCCAAAAGGCACCAAAACTTTGTTAACTTTTGGATTAACCCACCAGTGTATAAGTGTTAGTAACAATAGAACATAGTAAAATCGGTTTCCTCATATTATTCTTGTTTTTATCTGCTCGTCCAGGGCTTTGGTGACATTTAGAATCGATCAAACGTATTTAAATGACTGCACCACTTCGAAGTTGTATTCATTTATGGTCAATTTTTTTTTTACTCCTCTTTTGACTGCCATTACTCCTCTTCCAATCAAATTTAAACTTGCTTGGACATATTACATATGGTTCCATTCCAATTTATTGATAACTTTGTAATGATATTTTCGAATGCTAAGTTAAGGATTATTGTAGATAGGCTAGCACCATGTCGCATTCCGGTTTCAATCGTAAAACTACCGAAAATTATGTTTTGGAGACCTTACACTTTGTATTGGTTAAGGTCGCCCTAGTTAGAAGGATTAATTTCTTGGGGATCAGAAACTCTTCCATCGATCGAAACAGGGAGGCATTTTTTTTATCGATGGAAGAGTTGAAGACATACGCTTGCTTAAAATCCACGAAAAATTGGTCTTTTATGATAGATTTACGAAACATTCAAAACATATACACAACAACTGCAAACTGCCAGATGCTACATGAGATAATTTAGTGGGATGAAGTTAGCAGATAATATTATTTTTTTTCCATATCTGAAATTTCTATTTTTTTTTGACAGTATAATATCTTTACTACCTTAATAAATGTATGTATAATAATATTCCAATATGAATGGTTCAGGGAGAACGAGAAAAAAAAATGTAAAAACTGCAATTTCATTTAATTATTTAATATTATTTAATTTTCACACATTTTTGACAGAATTATTTTGTAAAAAGTTTCTTGTTTGAAGAGGTAATGGAATTCTCACAATTTGGGTTAAGTGAATAGTTTGAGGGACTATTGGTTTACCTAATAGAGAACAGGGTAATAAATTTTAAGGGTCCTCTAAATAAACTATTTCACGACAACGTAGTTTTGAGACCTTAATTTAACTATATCGGTGGATTTAACTATATGGTAGTACTGATAAGGAATTTGAGATATTTTTGAAAATATGCAAACTACACACGAAATTAGCTATATGAAGAAAATAAAAATTATATAAACTTACGTGCGTGCAACTGTAAACTTTTGACTAACTATTTTTTTAGAAACTATTTACGAAATGAAATAAAGAAATATGCCGTTTGAAAGACAATATAATATGCTTTAATATAAGTTTAAGTTTTTTAAAAGTTATTTCGGTTTCTTGTGTTTAACATAGTGCAAATAACACATGAAACAAACTTTTTTATTACTAAAAGAAATATAGTAATTGGCAATTATCTAAATAAACACTGAATTTTTATAATGGGTCCCTCTTGCCCCAATAGCATCTCTCATACGAGTAGGCATACATTTTATCAAGTTCGCTATCATTTGTTGTGGGATGTTAAGCCTTTTCTTCTACTGCAACAATAAGCTGAGGGATCAAGGAAGATCCACGAAGTCTAGCTTGAGTTCTTCAATAAATTCATCCTATAAATGTTCTATCGGTTTTAGATCGAGACTGCATGCTGGTCACTACATAACCCAAAAGCCGATTTCTGTAATGTACCTAATCTTGCACGATTCTTGCGGTATGCGGCCTTGCATTGCCATCCATAGAGGTATATTCTTCTCCAAAGTAGTCGAAGTAAGATACCACAAAAACTGCTAAAATCTTCTCGATGTACCCAATATATGTTAAACCCCCCAATATAAAAATAAAATAAAGGTGAAAGCAGGGTCAGTTCGTGCTCCCATATAAATTGCACCCCAGATCATGCAGAAAACACCTCAATAAGCAGTCCTCTCTTCAACGCAGCATTCTGCAAATCGCTCTCTCGGTCTACAGTACACATTTCTTCTTCGGTCGCTACCATAGAGGCATATTCCGGTCACATCTGAGAATAAAACATACACCCATTCTTCCAACGTCCAATTTAAATTATCGTTTGCAAAACGCAGGCGTGCTTGACGATGAGCTGGGTCAAGTTTTTGACAAACTGCAGGTGTCTTACGGGTCAAGTAACTTTCACGTAGTCTTCGTCTTACTGTCCACTGACTAAGAGACAGTCTTCGAACTTCACGGAGCTGTTGCAGTTGAACAGCATTAAGGTAACCATGTCTTAATGATGTTGAGACAGTAAAGCGGTCATCCCTAGCCGTTGTAAATCTATTTTTGAATATACCAGGTCGTCTTCAAACCGCGGCGCGTGTTATAACCAGTTATCGAGCAACAGCTCGCTGGCTGATTTCATTTTCGATTACACTAAAAACTTGGGCGGCTTTTTGTGGTATAGTACGCATTAAACTAACACTCTTGGAAACAAATTATATTATGCAAAATGAATAATGTGCAAATTTTAATTTCATAATCAATAATTAAAATCTTTAACAATTTTGTTATTCTTGTTATAAACACCACAAAATACATTCGTTTGTTTACCTCTTGCTACTCCTATAAACTGTAAGCATTCTTGATAAATTTAAATATATATTACAGTATATTAAATAAAAAGTCTTTCGAACCGCATATAGTTTATTCTATAAGTTTCTAAAAAAAAGTTATAGTCAAAAGTGGGCAGATTTCTATGCACATAAGTTTAATATAAAAGTCAATCAAATTGCAATTACAATATATCCAAAGTTTTCTGCGTTTTCCACATGCCAATTGCCAAATTACATATCGAGTTATATTTTGTTCCAGTGGGATATAATTATAGTGGATTTGTTACTCGCTTTTTTATTTCCATGACGTATATGTTAGGCAATTTGTGTTTCCAGAACGAAATTAATGCTCTATAATAACCATTGCCATTTTCATTAAAATGATATTATTTATTACTTTTAATGTGTAATTGTATTTTTTGATTCCCTCAATGAAATTATTATATTTACCTTTTTGTTAATAATGCAAAAAAACATTCAGCTATACATAGAATTTCAAAGTAAGCACATTCTTAAAATATATATATTTTTTAGTGATTATATAAAAAAATTATCCAAAAATGAATGTTTTTATAATGTTTTATTCAAGTAACATGTAGAGTTTATCGTTGTAACATGCATTTGGGAAGTAATGGTCCGATATGCATATTACCTCGATAAAGTGTATAAATTCTATTCACTAGATAAATAATGATTATGATAGTTGTGTTGTAGTAAGTTCCAACCAAGAAAATATTTCCTTTAAAAGAAGGAAAAAGCTTAAGAAATAACTTTGGATTTCAACCACCAACAACTTGTACACTATTAAATTCGTGAGGCCTTTACGTAATCTACTTTGCGAGATAAATTCCCACGATTTTCTGGAAAACTCGGCGGTTGTTTTTAGGTCGCTTATTTTACCTGTTGAAACTAATTCATTCACTGCGTATCTATTATAAATATGTAGCTTTCAAGGAAATTCACAAAGAGAAAAAAGGTTCGCTCGTTTTCAATGATTGATAAATCTTTAGAATTTTGAAAATGCAGGTAGCTACAATTATTATTATTCTCTAAGAAATTGCTTAAAAAGTTTTGTGTAGTAGCCATAAACTTAACCGCATATTATGCAGATTTTAGATTTTTTCCATTAAATTATTTCACCATCAATAATATGTTTTAATAATTTCTTATTCTTCTGGTTCGATAATTATTCTTAATATTTTGAATTTTAAGTAATAATTTTAGTAGCATCAAAATTCCAACATTAATATTATATTTACTTTTAAAACCTTGCCTTTCATATTTTAAATAAATTTAAAGACCGAATTAGTAAATGCAATTATAAATTAGTGATCTGATAAACATACAGCAATAAATGCAATTGTAAAATACAATAAAACAATACAACAAAACAAGTTTTTTTCCTGATAAGTTTATATTTCATTGAAAATTTGTTTAAACAATAAAATTTATATAACAAAATTAGAATTGATATTTCATTCATAATTTTATTCATAGATAGATTTGTACACGAAATCTCTAAAGGATTTGACGATAGACCACTAAATATTAAAGATCCTTTGGAAATCCTTCATAAGTTCCTTTAAGGCATGCATATCCTTTATATCCTAGACCACTTGTATCCTATGAAACTATCTAAGTAACGCATATATATTCACTTCATATTTATTATATAAGTTATGGTATAAAAGGTATGGTATAAATATATGTAAGTATATATTATATAAGTTATGGTATAAAAGAAATTAATATCTAGGAAGAACGTAAATAGAGAAATAAAAGTAATACAGTAAATTAATTACCTTAAAATAAAATCAATTTCAAATTATAAATGTATATTAATCACAAGAACAAAAATCCTTTGTCAAGAATAAAAATAGACCCGTCACGTCTTATATGATTTCTCGCGACAATACAAAACGACACACCGTCCACTGCTCGAACAATACTAGACTCCCACTCGGACAGCGTTTGGTTTTTAAACCGGCCGGCCGATTGAAAATCTACACAACATTGAAACGGTGCATCACACAAATAAATATAAGAAGACAACAACAAGCCAGTTCGATGTATCAGTTTGCCACAAGCGCCACTTTATTACACACCTCTATCGCTGACCACTACGAATTATCGTAATATGTGTGAGCCGGTATACTGGATTGTATGTGTGAGTGTGGAACTTGTTTGGATGAATCCGGACAACAAGAAATAATAAATAGATAAGAGGTGGGGAGATTTAGTCTTGGTACGAAGGCCTAAGGCCGTGCTGGAAATAAACTCAAGCTAAGGAACTGCATTGAAGATATTAATAGTTTTTATGATTTACACAATATTTTGCTTCAATAATTAATTAGTTTTACAATTTCAATTTTCGAGTTTTCCTGGTGCGACATTACATATTACATAATCTTTAGAAGATATTTTGTCAACTCTGTAATCACAGATAGACGCAATAATAGACAAAATAAATTTTTGTATTGTTGTGCCAGAAGTAAGATCTGATTTTGGATACTTTTATTCTGAAATGTATTTATTGCACGTGTTTATTTCAAAATGACCTGACTTTTTTTCATCAGCAATAGTTTCAGAGAAACTGGCTAATTAATTTTAGTTTTCTCGCATTTTCCGCTGATTTTACTTTTAACTTTTTTGATTTTTAACTTTTGAACTCTTTGTCACAGAGACTTGTAATTTCGATAAAAATCATTTTTCTATTGTGCATCTCAATATTAGTTGGAAAACATATTGTTTTGCTAAAAAATATCAAATCTTGTAAATCAAGAAACCCGTTCATTTATTTTTTGATCTTAAATGATTGCTGGAGAAACTTCCCATTTTCATAACTTTTGACTTAACAGAAGCACGAAGAATTATTTTAACAAAAAATGAAAGAAACCCCTTAGTGTGTACAAAATGGCATAAAAGAGAAAAAAAAAATTGAGAAGAGGCTAACGTATACTACCTAAAAAACTAAATCTGCTATACTAAACCTCAAACGAAACTATAATGTGTTACATCAAATCGAAACCAAACGGATTCAATTCGCAAAATTTAACTACAAACATATATTGAATTGAAAAATTCACTATGTTTTTGCCAAAAACATAGTGAATTTTTCAATTCAATGTAAGTATGAATTACCACTTATTGTTAGTAAGTGTCACAACCATCCAATTCATACCTACAAACAATTTAAAATCGCCGACTGTCTGCATTGCTGTGTTATTATTAACTCATGAATATGAAATATTATGAATATTTTATATAAAAATGTTGATTTCTTAGAAATTGAAGGCTTGGAACTTAAAACGTAAAATCGAGTACAATTGACTAAATTACAACAGTTTATATTTTTCTAAAATAATAAAAGTTTGAAATATATTCTAATGGTTTTATATTCAGACGCAGTAAACGTATTAAACACAAGATGTTATATATTGCTTACTTTTCTAACCATTAATTTAAGTATTTATATATATATATATATATATATATATATATATATATATATATATATATATATTTAGTCTATGTACTCTTGCTATCTGTTATCTCTGCATGATTTTATTTGCCTAGCATCTGTCTAGGGTTTGGGAATACCCGGTCTTTTTCTCGGCGAGTCCGAGTCCTATTTTTCGGGTCTGGTTCCGGGTCCGGGTCTAATCTGTCTAGCAATTTAAATAAAAACACGATAGGATTTTTCATGTTCACGCATATGGTAAAGCAATCGATACTGTACGAACTTGCCGATTAAGTTAATTGGGACTTTGGGATTTGGAGAATGTTATGGTAAATAGGTAAATAAAACAAAACTCTACAAGAGGCTAAGAGCGGAAAGCAAATGAATTCCCATCTAAATTGACTAAAATGAATTCAACTTGTCCGTATTTTTCGACAACATAGACGCTCTCGTCAGAATAATAATTTTCATCTTTATCGTCATCAATACCATCTAGACCAGCGTTTCCCAAAGTGTGGGTCGCGACCCGGTACCGGGTCCCAGAAACATTTTGCCGGGTCGCGAAAAAAAAATTGTAAAAACACATTATTATTTTCTTTTTTGCTAAGAAAAAGGAATTGATTGCTGCTAAAAGAATATTGAAAAAAGCACTCTTTCCTCAAAAAAAATCCTCACTTTGACAGCTTTAGAAATTTCCAAATTAATAGCTGACCTCATAGTGCTGGAGAAAAGTTAATTCGCAAATAATTTTTGCTGAATAAAGGAAATAAGTTTCTTCTCGGCGATCATTCATCATCATCGTCGTCCAGTGCTGACCACATTCATCCTCTAAGTTCTTTAAATTCCCAGTGATTCTCTTTATATCATCGCTCCAGCGTATCGGTGGTCTACCTCTATTTCGTTTGTCTTCTCGTGGTCGTCATTCCGATATTCTTTTAGTCCACCTGTCGTCTGATGTTTTCGCCATATGACCTTCCCGTATCCATTTCATTCTAGTTATGTGTTCAACTATGTCTTTAGCTTCAGTTCTTTGTCTGATGGCATTATTACGTATTCTCTTTTAGTGATTCCAAGTATTTCTGTCTCCATTACTCTTTGACCTATTATTAGATTTTCTGCTGACCTTTTTGTTAATGTAGGAGTTTCTGCTCCATATGTTATTGTGTGGTAGCCCGCATTTTTTCATCCACTTTTATCTTCAGGCATATGGGTATAACATTTTTATACCTGTTTTAGTTTGCAAAAAAAGCAGCCCAACCCAAACCTATGCTACGCTGTATCTCGTGCGTTTGATTGTTCTTCCTAATTTGTATTTCTTTTTTCTCGGAGTCGCTTACTCTGATGTTTTGTGCAAGCACTAGATTTTTCATTATTTGGGTTTTACTAGCATTTATTTGGAGACCGACTTTTGCTGAGATCTTTATTATTTCTTCAAGCATGTCTGAGCATCTGAAGTGTATCAGCCTTTAGCCATCGATGTTGATGCCTCTATTATCCCAATGCAATGATTTCATTGCGTATTCGAGGACAGCTGCAAAGTTTAGGCGAAATGCCTTTTCATCCTGCTGTAATTTCGTCTGTTGTTTCATTCTTTTACAGTTGTGGTAGTGTGACTGTATATGTATTCTATAAGGCTGTAATCTATCCTACACTGCTAAAGTGCTGCTATTATTGATGTTAGTTCTACTATGATGAATGCTCTATGGAAATCAATAAATATCAAGACTAAGGGTGTTATGGTGCATACAACCATGTAAGTCTAAGTGTTTACCCCTTGTTTTACCCCTTGTTGGACTTTTCAACCTGCTGTAATTTCGTCTGTTGTTTCATGAACTTTTACAGTTGTGGTAGTGTGACTGTATATGTATTCTATAAGGCTGTAATCTATCCTACACTGCTCAAGTGCTGCTATTATTGATGTTAGTTCTACTATGATGAATGCTTTATGGAAATCAATAAATATCAAAACTAAGGGTGTTATGGTGCATACCACCAAGTAAGTCTGAGTGTTTTGAATGCCTTTTGGCCCCATTTATACGTGTCAAGTTGCGTTCTCAGCCTAGGTGTAATTAGAAAAGAAGTATAGAAACAGATTGGATGTTGAACCTAATTTGAGAATAAAATTAACATCATTACCTCCTAATTTGAAATTGTTATGTGATGACAAACAACATCCTTCTTCACACTTAGGCCAAGATATGTTAAACAAAGTTTCCTTAATTTACTAAAGTTTTAAATGAATAACTTATTTTTTTAATTATATTTTGCTCATTTAATTATTTTTCAATTTTTGTGTTGAAATATGTTTTGTCAATAATTGTTTTTTTTTTGTAAGGTGGGTCGCGAAAAATTTTAAAACCTCGTACCGGGCCGCGGGCAAAAAAGTTTGGGAAACGCTGATCTAGACCATGGTCATCTTCATCTAGCAAGCCGGTAATATTTTTCTTTTTATATACTACATCACAAACAGATAAGTGTATGATTCAAACAGATATCATGAAGACTAGAAGATTCTCGTCCAAATTTCATCACTACACTTGCACCGTCGGTGTCGCCGGTTGAACCAACAATATGTTTTTTAAATTTTATATTAAATGTGTATAAGTTCTCTCTTCTACTTTTTCGACAAATTGTATAGTAGTACATGAGTTAAAAATTCTCAATAAACCCAGATTATACACTTCAGAGTCAATTCCATGTAAATTGATATTTAGATATGTTCGAATTTTCATTCTAGTCCATTCATCAAGTGTAATGCTAAATCGCCAATCTTCTTTACGACGCGGTGTACTAGACAATGGCAAACATTCAAGACCCGAGACTCGTCGAGTCTTAGATGGAGTACCGTGTATTTATCCTTGGAATCGTCGAGTCCGGGTCCGGGTACTCAGACCCGAAAACCCTACATTTGTCTAAAATTGTTTTTTTAGTTTTGTTTGTACAGCCATCTCAGAATAGTGTATTTGTTTATGTCCATTATGGTCATTTTGAAAAAAAGTAGCAAGATTACATTTTCGTTTGATTAATAATATTTCAATTTCGTGCTTTAACCACAATAATCTTCTTAAACATTGACCTCTTAACATCCACCTTACTTGCATGTAATTACTGCATGTAATAAATTTGTATAGAGGGAATCCGTTTCCTTACAGAGATTTGAAAATAAGTGGCTGTCAAGAATATGGCTCTTAATAAAATTTATAAACTTAACAGCGTACTGAAGCATATCGTTCAATTCTGGAGTTTTTTTGCTGCGAGGGCCTCCTGACGAATAAGGCAGTACATAAAAGTTATATGATCATAATGAACAGCTTGAAAAAATGATTCAAAGCAATAATTTGATCTGTCATGGCTTTTGTAACATCCCTGCACACTCCTCGACAATTTTTATATTCTAACCCTTCAGTTTTTTTTTAAATTCGTCTTTCAACTCTTAAACTTTACAATACATATCTTTTTCCGCCTTTTTCAAACTATCACAAATGTATTGTAATATTTTACATTAGCATCTCGCGACCCCAAGATTTCGCTAAGCGGCCCCATTTAGGGTCACGACCCATAGTTTAAGAAGCCCTGATTTAAACCATCAATTTACACAAACACAATTAATTGCAGTAAACATTTTTATTGTTTGCAATTTTGATTGTAATAAACAATTTTATAGCTTTTTTTATTACAGTTTTATCATATCTTTATTACCTTGTGAAGTTGGCGAACAAGTTAATTCTAAAAGAATATGTTTACACTCTTCTCATATTCTTCTTGCCCCAGATTGTTCAGAAAATCACCAGACAAAGAATGACCAAAATCTGATTTTATATATATATTATATATATTATATATATTATATATATTATATATATTATATATATTATATATATTATATATATTATTTATATATTATATATATTGCACCAACCGATGTAGAATTAATACGCGTGCGATTTAAAACATACCAGTGCATATTTCGACAATATTTTTAATTTGTTAGCAACAATTGTTTCCAAGTGGTGGCAACATACATTTTTCAAAACATACGTTTTTTTTTTAAATGAATTCATGGGTCGTTTTTGGTACCATTGGATAGACAAGAGAAGCGTACACGCGGGAGCGTATCATTTATTTAATGACACTCATCCAAGCATAATCCCTATCACTAGGTCCAAAGCGACACAAACCGTTCAAAAATTTGATAAAACAAAAAAATGTGAAAAAGCCTAGTTCCTCTGGTAGACCTATTACGGAAAATGTTGATAGGGCACTAAATATTTTGCTGGATATAGTCAAAGAATTCCATCAGTCAGCTATCTGCAGACCTTGATATATCTAAAACGTCAGTGAGAAGAATATTAAAAAGGAAAGGTTTAAACCGTACAAAGCCCATTTAGTTCGGGAATTATCTGAAGATGACTTTGACCGCATCGTTGAATTTTCAAAAATAATATCTCAACTAATAAATGATAACGATATTTTTTGAAGAATGTTGTGATGTCAGATGAAGCCACATTCCAATTGAATGGTTGAGTGAATAGACACAACTGTAGATACTGGCATCAAGTAAATCCATACGTAAAAATTTAAGTTCATTCTCAATATCCGCAAAAGATAAATGTGTGGTCTGGGATATTGGATGGTATTATAATCGGCCGTTTCATTATAGATGGAACACTAACATCTGAAAAGTACCTGCGAATGTTAAGGTACGTCCACACTATGCCGAATGGTGCCGATCGACAAGGTCGATCGGCAATGCCGAACTAGTATGGCCGCCCGGCCTTGTCGAAAGATGCTGGGCCGAACCGAACGCAAACCGAATGAAGACAGTACGGATCAAAGGAAACCGAACCGAGCAAAACTATCAACAGCAGTGTGGACGTGTTGATCGACTGTTCAGTCATTTCGTGTTTGTTTCGCTATTGGTTTGGTTATTTTTTATTTAGTTTATTAATTATTTAGTTATTTATACGCCATTAGTGGGAGTGACGAACAAACAATTACAGTGAGATCCTACAAATCCCGACTATAAAAATCGAAATAAACGACACGATGGCCTCATAGAAATCGCAGTTTCGTTTGGTTGTGTGAATTGGCAAAAATGAAGTTGGCTTGTCTTTTTTTAATTATTTTTTTGCGCAACCATATTTTTTCATTCTAAATAATCTTTACTAAAGATTAACCATATATAACTAATCGTTACTAAAGATTTTCAAAATCGGAGTTTTTCATTCTAAAGAAGTTTTTAAAGCCAATGTCATTTCTGTATTCTAAGTTTAATTCATCAACATCATCAAGCACTAAATCCTTAAAAAATTCCCCCGTACTATACTTTTTTCTGCCTCAGACAAGACTGGGCCTAACTCAAAATCTTCTTGGGCTGCGACGACAACGATGTTGCTGACTTCCAGCAACTTCAACGATAATTGCCGCAGCCGCCGCTGCAACATCATCCGAATCACACATAAAATTAGATTTTACATTAAAAATTAATATGAATATGAAACAAATAACATTTCTTTAAACACTTTTAAACTACTATCTAAACTACGCATTTGTGCCGGCCGACATGTTCACACATACTAAGTTAATGTGAACAGGGCAAAAGCCGACCATGTCGTTCAACATTG
This sequence comes from Phosphuga atrata, assembly GCA_944588485.1. Lineage (NCBI taxonomy): Eukaryota > Metazoa > Arthropoda > Insecta > Coleoptera > Silphidae > Phosphuga > Phosphuga atrata. Next base: position 34,278,650 of record OX155898.1, read on the forward strand.
CCGATCGGCCTTGTCGATCGGCACAGTGTGGATACAGCTTTACAGAAATCGTACAGAGATCATTCCACAAATAAAAGGAATTCGACCCCATTCAGATAATAATGATCTCATCCACCCAGATGTTTGGTTACAGCAAGATGGTGCACCCGCTCATTTTGGTAGGGAAGTGCGCGAGTATTTAAATGTATCTTTTACTAGAAGATGGATTGGACGAAGCGGATACATTGAGTGCCCCCCAAGCTCCCCTGACTCTACACGGTTGGATTATTTCTTTGGGGACATTTAAAGGGCGTTTATTATGTAAATATGCCAGTAACATTAGAGAACTTGGAAGCTAGAATACGTAACGAAATAGCCGGCATTCCTCGAGTATGGTTGTGAAATGCTTTTAACAGTTATATTACCCGAATTAACTATTGTCAGGAAGTAAATGGAGAACAATTTGAACATCCTCTCTAATTCATCATGCTTATTTTATTCGTTGTAATGTAGACTGTGGAATTAAAACAATATTTATTTTATTATTCATTTGATGTATTTATTGAAAATATTGTTATGTGACCCCACATTTTTAATAGACTCTCCTATTCACAAAAAAATTGTTTGTGTCCAATGGTATCAAAAACGACCCATGATGTCATTAAAAAAACGTATGTAGCGCCACAACTCAGAAACAATTGATACTAACAAATTAAAAATATACACTGGTAGATACTGTATGCAACCTTAAAATAAAAGGGCTTAAATCGCATGCCTATTAATTCTACATCGGTTGGTGCAATACTTTTGGCGGACCCTGTAATGTATATATCTTGTTATTACTTCTGTATTCATTATTTTATTTTAAATGGTAGATAAAAGAAGGTTATTAACCTTAAAATACCTTATGTGGCATAATAAGAGAGATATTACTGTTAACATTTTTAAATTCAAACGATAATAAACGTATTTTTACTAAGTAAAAAAAGCCGATGATGGTAACTTTTCCCATCAGTGAAGCTGTTTCATCAGATCTTACTGCACTATGATTTGAAATAAATTCTTCCGAATAAATCCTAATAAGGAAAGTAAAATTAGTCCATCGCATCAACAGTGAATATGTTTTCAAGTCGATTTCAAGTCGTATTGAGTGGTTTCCTAACAGGCTAACACCTATTCCAGAAAAAAATCACCCCTCTAGTAATCCGTGCACGAAAAACTGGTGTACCGCCAACACGTCAAGGTCGGGATGGTGGACCTGGCCGACGTCAACGAATTTTGGATGCCGATGAAGAAATATTAAATCTTGGCGAAATAGATTCTGGTAGTAGTACTTGTCAAATGTAGAGTCCTTATATGTGCACAAAATACAGGCTATATAAATTGAAGATCATTCTTTATGCTTACAAATTTGCCCACGGTTTCTACAAAAACATTCTGAAATTCCAAACTTGTCCTCCATTGTCAAAAATGTAGATGCTGCTCGTCGTAATCTATTCCAGCACAGAGATTCGATAAATCTTTGAGTAGGACTTGTCAACGGAGAACTTATTGCCCACATACCGATTAGGAATTTCAGTTTTTTATTAGGATCGAATTAGACACGGGAAACTGAGTTCGTTTCAAATGAGGCAAACGTATTAGGCCGTCATCGCATTTGTAACGAACGTTCGGATTCGTTCCTAATTAGGAAGCCTGATTCGCAACAAATTCGGAAGCCATTCTTGTATGCGTAACTGTAGCTAAATGGGGTCCAAATTTTCCTTTTGTCTGTGGTGCAAATGCGAATATGTTTAATTACAAATGTACGAACAAAATGTAGTACTTTCTGTTTTATTTGACAGTTGGGTTTCTAAGTTTTTCACAAAACTACAAGGCATTAATTTAATGCAATTATAAAGGAATCATAAAACATATTAATAGTAACTTAAACGCTCATTTGTTAAATTACCGATAGGAAAAGTAAGCAAACTTATACATTTCGATAGAACCATAAACCCCTTAACATCAAACAAATATTTCTATTAAAACAAAAACATAAATAGTAACGTAACACTCTTTAAATGAGTCAGTAAAATATAGGCATACGAATGTCGTATATAGTATAATCTTGGAAATTTGGCGGTTGGTTAGACGGATACGTTCAGTATTACGACCGTCTGGAGAAACTGGTCTGGTGTTTTTTCTTGTCGCCACGCCGCACCGGATACATATTAGTAAACAAGTCATGTGAAGTTAGAAACCGAATTTGCAAAAATATAATATTACATCGGAGTTCCCGGCAGATATGAAATAGTTCTAGAGTACTTTGTGCAAAATTTCAATAGTTCTGCAGAATTAAAAAAAAAATGGAAAATACCAAAATTCAGCTAGCAACCACTTTTAAGAAAAACTGTGCGTTTTTTACATATTCCTGTACCTCGATCATAGTTCTGGAGTACTTGATCAATTTTGAAAAAAGTTAATAAAAAAAATAATTTTGAAATTTGCAAAAACAGTTCTATTCGCGGATCTGAATAGCACCCTAAGAGTTCTATCAAATATCCCTTTGTAATTTTTTGATAAAAACCTTAGTTCAAAAGATAATTGAAAGATTTGCGAAAAATTAGACCTCACCAATACGACGAAGTAAAGATGAAAAAAAATCGCGCGACAGTTCTGTTTGTAGTTCCCAGTAGAACTCTTAGAGTTCTATCGAAAATCCTTATAACATTTTTCTGTAAAATTAAAAATTTAAAATTTTGCGAAAAATTGGACTTTACCGACGCGGCGAAGTGAAGAGAAAAAAATCGCGCAACAGTTCTGTTTGCATATCCCGGTAGAACTCTTAGAGTTCTATGGAAAGACCTTTCAAGATTTTTCTGTAAAATTAAAAATTAGAAAGAAATGCGAGAATTTCGACTTCCCCGATGTAACGAAATGAACAGAAAAAAATCGCACAGCAGTTCTGTTTGCAGTTCCCGGTAGAACTCTTAGAGTTCTATCGAAAATCCTTATAACATTTTTCTTCAAAGTTAAAAATTCGATAGATATGCGACAAATTAGGCTTCACCGATGCGACGAAGCAAGGAGAAAATAATCGCGCAATAGTTCTGTTTGCAGTTCCTGGTAGAACTCTTAGAGTTCGATCGAAAATCCTTCTAACATTTTTCTCCAAAGATAAAAATTCGAGAGATATGGGAAAATTTTTCACTTCAATGATGAATTCGAAATTCAATCGTGAACTTGTATTTTTCGTATATCTTTCCAGTTTTTAACTTTACAGAAAAATGTTATAAGGATTTTCGATAAAACTCTAAGAGTTCTACCAGGATCAGCAAGCAGAACTATTGCGCGATTATTTTCTCCTTGCTTCGTCGCATCGGTGAAGTATAATTTTCCCATATTTCTCGAATTTTTAACTTTAGAGAAAAAAGGATTTTCGATAGAACTCTAACAGTTCTACCAGGAACTGCAAACAGAATTATTACGCGATTATTTTCTCTTTGCTTCGTCGCATCGGTGAAGTCTAATTTTTCGCGAACATTTCGAATTTTTAACTTTGAAGAAAAATGTTAGAAGGATTTTCGATAGAACTCTAAGAGTTCTACCAGGAACTGCAAACAGAACTATTGCCCGATTTTTTTTCTCTTTACTTCGTCTCGTCGGCAAAGTCCAATTTTTCGCAAAATTTTCTATTTTTAATTTTACAGAAAAATGTTATAAGGATTTTCGATAGAACTCTAAGAGTTCTATCGGATACTGCAAACAGAACTGTTCTGCGATTTTTATAAATTTTCATTCAAAATAATGGGTCCCTTATTATTGCAAATATCTTTTGAACTAAGGTTTTTATCAAAAAATGACAAATGTGCTATTCAGATCTGCGAATAGAACTGTTTGTGCAAGTTTCAAAATTCAATTTTTTTTGCAAAATGTCAATTTTTGCAGTACTTTTTTCAATATTGATCAAGTACTCCAGAACTATGGCCGAGGAACAGGAATATGTAAAAAACGCAAAGTTTTTCTCAAAAGTGGTTGCTAGCTCAATTTTGGTATTTTCCATTTCTTTCGGGAAATTCTGCAGAACTATTGAAATTTTGCAAAAAGTACTCTAGAACTATTTCATATCTGCCGGGAACTCTGATGTAATATTATATTTTTGCAAATTCGGTTGCTAACTTCACAGGACTTAGTAAACATGCCCACTTTTTGTCTATCTACTCATTCTGTTCGCCGCTCTATTACATCTTGTTTTGTTATTGGTTTGTCGTTTATCGAGTGTATTTAGTGTATGTAGTTAAAGTTTAGTGTACAACGTAAACCAAAGGAAACACGTCACTTTAAATTTGTATTAAAAAAAGGTGATAATCAATAATCTTGATAAAAGAGAACCCACGGCAAACCTCGCACGCACTTATGGCGTTGGAAGATCCAGGATCTACGGCATCAAAGTCAACCGCGATAAAATCCTCCAATTCGTTAGGTCTGCTGAGGGGGACTTGAAGGACAGAAAGACAGTTAAACCAGCTGATTGTCCTGAAATGGAAAATGCTTTATTTCCTTGGGTTATGCAAGAGAGTGACTGGTATACGCCATTATCGGGAGACATATTGCGTGAAAAGATGATTTTCGAGCTAGCGATGGCGCACAGCGGGATTAGAGTCAAAAGCGACACCATTCAGTGTTCTTGGAAATAGGTCTGGCTAAGATACCCTGCTCTAAAATCTGAAAACCTGATTAACAATTCTCAGCAAGCAAAATTGCACCATACAATTGTCTTAAATTTTTTTACTAGAGCTTTCCAGCAAATGTGAAGTGGATGTTACCCTGACAAACGATGACATAAAAGATGGGCTTCAAGACACAAACCAGGAAAATTTGCAGTCCTTTTTGACGAAGAAATCCTCAGGAAAATTTGTTCCACGAATGACGAAGCTAACGATGACTTTAATGTTTCAACTCAGCGAACTGTAACCAATGGTGACGCATTGAACGCATTCAATGTTTGTACGAAATGGGCAGAAAAAAATGACATAGCAAGTGCTGATATGTTAGTGCTAAAAAGTTGCAAGCGTGCGTTTTTGATAAAATCTTTAAGGCAAAGAAACAAAAAAAATACATGATCATTTTGTAAAATATGTTTTTAGTTAATTATATTTAATACATACCATGTGCTTTTAGTATATAGGTACATATTTTTTTAATATGTTCACATTTATCTATATAGGTACATATTTTATTCTTTTTGAAATACAATTGTACATAAAATATGTAAAATTGATATTTTTTCGTTTAATTCCCGATAATCCGGAGTTTTCAAATAATCCGGCGGTTGTCTGGTCCCATATGTGTCGGATTATCAAGATTATACTGTATTTAGTACTATTTGTCAATAAATATTCACTAGGTAAATTAGTTCCTATTAATTTAAGTTGCAAAAATATTAAAAAATTTAATAATGTTATTGTTCTTTGCCTTCCTGATTTGTTTCTTCTTCTTTGATTTCCCGAAACTTTTACCAACACAGGGACACACTATTATCTTATAATACCTCATTCAAGGAATTATCTGTAGGGCTTCACACGAGAGTCTCGATTTTGATCTCGTGTTCAATCTCTAACTCCGATACGGGCAGCCGTAACATATTATACATAAATTTGAACTGCTCGTTCTGTGCTCGGGCAATTTCGGGTTGCTCGGGTTCAAATTTATGAAGCAAATATTACGGTATTTGGAACGGCTACCCGGAATGAGATCAGAAACGAGACTCTCATGTGAAGCCCTAATTATCTGCCTACTTAGATTATCTTTTTCAGGTACTGTTTTTTTAGTTTCGCATCTTCGATAACTTTTATTGTTAATGAGAAACAAGTTTACATAAAAACGCAGCTTAAAAGTAAATATTAAACAAAAACGAACATGTTTGATACACTATAAAGTGTTGACGCATTACAAAGAATAATAAGTAACTAAAGCTATCAAGATGATGAGCTATAAAGCTTCACCAAGATGAAGTATGAAAATAGTCTTTTGGAAAGAGTTTCTGCGTGGAGGTATGCACGTAATGAAACAAATGAAACAGTTCGGTTACAGTTCGGAAGGCCCCTAATAGATTGTTCTTCATGTCTCACTATATTCCTAGACGGGATGTGCTGCAAAATTAATTGACTGGAAATAATTATCGCTCCCTTTTGCAGAATCAGTTGATTCTACTGGAAGAAGTTCATTTGAACGCCGACAAATATGGCTTCTTCAAGGTGGCGTACCACCGCATTTGAATCGTACAGTTCGCCAACATTTAGATAATGTGTTTGAAAATAAGTGGTTTGGCCGTGCCGGTCCAGTTCCATGGCCTCCACGATCACCCGACTTTAACCACCTTGTTTTCTATTTATAGGGCATTATGAATATTATATATTATTATAGATAATATTATATATATATATTACTATATGAATATTATGAATCATAGTATACACCAACGGCATAATTGATTTAGATGATCTTCGCAGCCGAGTCGAGGCAGCTGCGGCGGCAACTCGACAGCAAGACCCAAGCCCTTATAAATTATACCAGTTCATGGATATGTGAAACTTTGTGTTCAACAACACGCCGATAACTTTGACAAAATTGTATGAAATGGTAAAGTTTTGCAATCAAGGTGCAGGTTATTACTAAAAGGGTGAATTAATTCAATAGAGAACGAGTTATGTCAAATAGACGCTCATATTTATTAATAAAAAAGAGGATTACCGGAAATCTTCTGTTACTCATTGTCACACACTGCTTAAGATGCGTTATGTGAGCCGTCAAAGCAAGTAACAGGAACAGTCAAGATCGCCAATATTAGACCCTTTTAGAAGTGGCAATTGCATTCAATGACTGGAAATGTGATGAACAATACTGAGTACTGAGTATACTACTGAGTCTTACTTGTCATTGGATTACAGAAGAATTCGAAAGAAAAATGATAGTGTTAAAGGCAGATATGTTCAATGACAGCCTCCATACAGGAGAACACATTGCTCGTAAATTTGAAGGTTATATGTTGTCGTTATGGGAAATACCTAAAGAAAAATTGAAATGTGCAGTTCCAGATGGAGGCACAAACATGCAAAAATATGTTTCCTCATTAAATGTTCATTACATTGACTGTGTTTCACACAAGATTCAAAACTTATTAAAAGACAGGACGAAAGCTCAAGAAACTGTTGTCGCTGCCATAACAAAATGCAAGAAGGTGACAAAATATTTTCATCATTTGAAAACTTCTCAAGACGAGAACTTTGCAAAATAGGTTTAATCAAACACCCCTCAAGACTATACTAGAGTGCGCAACTAAAAAGAACAGGACCTTTTATATTTTAGAGCATATTTTGCAAGTCAAAGATTCTTTATGGCTTTAGGCTTCCACGAATAATATAATCTCCCAACTGACTAGATGAGGAACGGACGATCATTGAAAAACTTATGGGTTTACAAAAACCATTTGAAGAAGTAACCAAAGAATTTAGTGCGGCCAGTGCTTCTTTGTCATCAGTGATTCCCTTAATGGTCACTTCTTTTTATTTTCACTTTTTTATTGTCATTTCCTTTGAAATCTTAATGATTTTTATTCATCCAATGAACACGTTGGTGAGACATCCAATGAACACATTGGTGACATCCAATGAACACATTGGTGACATCCAATGAACACATTGGATAGCCGTTTAGAGATTAAAGAGATTATTTATAATACTTATAATAACAAAGTTCTGTTTAAGAATATAGTTTGTTTGTTTATTACTATTTTTAACTCCTTTAAAGATGATCATTTTAAATTTAAAATAAGAGTAGATTAAATGCAAGGAGTGATAAAAGTTTAAGAGGAGGAAATGATTTGGTTTGTTTACATACATTAAAAATTATAATAAATATTTTTTTTTTGTTTATTTACCTAATATTATTTATGCATATGCATTTTTTCTGAGTTCATGTTCGCAAAATATTCGCATTTGTTTCGCGAATGCGAGTACGAATGCGTATGTCAAGAAATATGCGAATATCCGCGAATGCAAACAAGAATATTCATTTCATCACTAGAACTCACTCATTGTACATTTTTTTTAATTTATAAACAAATGATAAATGCACATTTATTTACACAAAATTAGCAAAGGGTATTCATTAATCATTTTACTCATTTTCATTCAAACATCACTGGAGAATGATTGTGCTTTCAGAAAATAAATTATTCTTCGATATGCAATAAAACCATTGAATCACATTCAAACTGCTCGACGTAGCACTGCTTTATTGCCAGACCGATAATAAATTTAAACTTTTCTCACATTTTCCTTCAACTCTTACTAGGGCATGAATATATCTATTTATCTCGATAACCATTTCAAAAAAATCATAAAAATAAAGACATATTACACCGACTTAAAATACTAGTCACTCGTCGATATTGTTTTAAGCTCTCTCACCTTCTTCTTCAAAACCTTCTAAGGGGTGAATCTATTTATTTAAATCTTCAATCACTTCTAAAAATTCGCAAAAATAATTGAATTTCGCAATAACTTAACATGCAACATAGATCGAGTCCATGTTGCACTGTTTTATTGCGAGGCCGACAAGGGTCGGTAAACTTTTATCACTTTTACTTCAATTCCTTAGGGAATGAACATATTTGCTTATGTTTCCAATCATTTAAAAAAACTCATGTTATGTTTGATTTTTCATTGTTGTGAACTTAAAATATATTTAAATATTATCATTTCAATGAATTTATATAATTTTCTAATATAAATAATTAAACACTAGGTATCGAATACGTTAGTATAAGCACTTGTTAAAATAAAATAGATTCAACCGTGCACATTGTTTTATACGATTAAACAATCACTATCTTTTATAAATATTTACTTATTATTCAGAAAATGTTTTGTATATAGATTTACTGTCGGCAAAACAAGACTGACTCATCTACTGCAACTTTATATAAGAATTGAAATTTAAAACTGCCTTAGCTAAGTTAACTGAATACAGAAGTATAACAACCATTTTTATATGTCTCAGTGATTTTTTAAATACACATCTCATCTTTTTGTTACACATTCTGTTTTTATATTGTATAATAAAATACTGTACTACGTACTTACACTTACGTAATTGATACCTACTCTCTAATAATTTCTATTAAAAAATTACAATAGGAACTAAAGATATTAATAGAATATGTAAATATATTTTAAGTTTGACACAGCAATATCACAACGATGAATATTGAATAACAACATTAACACTTTTATAATAAGTTCAATCTTTTTATTTTTCGTTCATATTTACTTCAAATACCTCTAAACAAACTGAATCAGACATAGGTAAAAATGTTTGCCAATTATATTTTAATGTTACATGGTATATTGAAAAGACAATAACAAACAAATTAATATTTAAAAATTAAATTTGATCATCTTAATAATTAATTGAGATTAAATTAAAAGGATTAATTTAAACACATTAACATTAAAACTAGTTCAATTGGGTATTTGAATCTTTTTTTTTGTCATAAATCGAAAGCTCATATTTAAGTTTTAAAACAAAACAATTTTTTGTTTTTGTTGAAATTAAAAAGTTGTAAAAAATTGAAATTGAAAATATATTTTTTGGCCTCCTGTATTGGAAAGCTAGCTTTGACGTCGTGTATGCGTCCAGCAAAACTAGAATTTTACACACAATGTTGCGAAGTACGGCTACGATGCGGCAAAGTGACCAGTAAATTTTAACCTTTCAGGGACACTTAAAAAATAAATTAAGTATATGACAATAATATCTAATGTAGAAAACGCTACTTTACACCATATTTGTCACGATAATGTAGAAAATAAGAGTGATTTTTTAAATTTTGTTTTGCGTCTGACATTTGGAAAAATCGAACGATCAAACGAGCCCGCCGGAGGCGGGCGAAGTTCAATCGTGATTATACGAAACGTCTCGTTCGAAGATGATAATTTGCATTAGTATGCTCGTCATTGCTTACATTTCACACTTTTTAGAGTTTGAAATTTGGCGCCTAGGCTAGTGTGGACTAGCCGGCCCGGCCCTGTACTGTCATATTTTTAGCGATTTTTGTAGCTGAGTTTGGCCTGCAAGATGATCGAGGGTATGTTTATTAACGGGTACATGTAGAGAGGGAGATTGATCATCTTCCAACGAGACGTTTCGTATAATCAGGATCGAACTTTGCCCGCCTTCGGCGGGCTCGTGTGATCGTTCAATTATACTACTCGTCTCGTTCTCGATGATAATTTGTAGACTTTTAGCGTATAGGAAAACTCGTGCATTTATCATGTTAGATAACTGGAAACCATAAAGGAAAGAGTTGCCGTGCGTTAGATAATACAGATTTTGCGAACGTATCGTTATTATCTTGGTTCGGGCAATTGTAAAGTTTTGCGAAGGTCTGTGACCGTCGAGGTCAACCAGCAGTACGTCTGGTTGTGTCTATATCCACTTCCAAAACCAGCCACTGATACTGCAGCATATTTTGTACTATGTGCTGTGAAGTGATTTGTATCAATGCCTGGTTTAGACAGCAAGGATTTTTCCCCGTGACCAATCGTTTGAGAAGTTACGGTTTTGTATGGCTTGATGTTTGATATGAGTAATTTGTTGTTTTGCTCATTTCTTAGGTCTTTTGTCTCATTCAAGTAGTGAATTACAGCTCTAGCGACACATAGCCCAGGTTTTTCTTTATAAAAATGGTAGTATAAGCTCTGGCTTATTTCTTCCTGGCTTGGACATTTTTATCAGGCCTGGTATTTTTATTGTTATTTTCTATTTGTCCATGGATACGTTTTTGATATTAATTAGTGCGATAGTTTGCTGTGCTGTAGATAAAATAAGCATCGTTGATACTTTTTCTGCTGCACCCTTTAGGTGCTTTTAGCTACTTTTAGCTGATTTAATCAGTCCAGTCCTTCAAAACTGGTGTCCCCTGTACTTGTATATTTCAACCTTGTAGTCGTTCCTCAAACATTCCCCTGAAGAATCGGGACAGCAGATTATCCTTACCGAGATCTTGAGTAGAGATGAGTGATATACCTGATCTGTTGCAGTTCAAAGTCCCATAGCTTGCTCCGTTTTTGAACGGAGCTAACTTAACGTCTAACTTTCCGTTATAAAACGTATTATAGTATATTTACTGTAATTGCTTTAAATATTGGAATATTTTTGGATGTAGAAAATTTCCGCCATAGCTTTAAGGTACCTTGGTTTTGTTTGAGTGTTGATGGTGTTATTACCTTGATCATGATTTCTCTAGATGCTTAATTTATTCCTTTACTTAGGAACGCTTTGCGGACAAGTTCCCTGCCACCAATGAAAGTTTGTGTGCCAGTGGATGTATTTCTTGCTTGGAAGGAGACAATAATACATTTCTTTTTGAGGTTTTAAAAACTAAACGCTTTCGGTAAGTAGTCTTTTAAAGAGCGGGTTCCAGGGCTGGGATGACCACAATGGTACCACGACTTATCCCTCAGCTTTATCGGTTATTATTTTTCGCGAGTTCTGGGGGTAAGTGCGAAAGGAGGAAAAAACATAGATTTTTCATTGGTTCACTTAATAGTAAATACATCTACTGTCATCGCGTTTGGATCTGGGAAGCGAGAACAAAATCTAGGGCATTTTCGATTCAGCCTTTATGTAAAAAAGGTCAATAGCGAAAATTACAAACTTTATTGATTTTTTCAAATGACTCTTTACATAGCTCCCATTTGGTATCTATATTAGTGATTCTCGATGCTAAACCAGCCTCTTTATTCATAACTGACGGGATGTATGACGCGTAAATCCAGATTTTTCTCCTCTCGCACCATTGCCAGACCTCTATTGCTAATGCATTGAAGTGGGGATATTGAATGCAGCCTGTCCTGTTGATATAGGAAATTGCAGACGTATTATCAATTCTTAAGAGAATTTTGCCGTCTTATACTTTGTTCTCGAATCATCTTAGACCAAAGAACGCTGCTAATGGTTGTAGATAGTTTATGATAAACTTTCTTTCCTCTTTCTTCCAGAAACCATGAGCGTTTACGTCATTACAGTGCGCACTCCACCCGGTCAGAGATGCATCTGAAGATATCTCAAGTTTAAACTGAAGTGTTCTAATTAGGTTAGAACCTGTTGGTGTATTTATTTTCCTCCAATACAGTTCTTCCATTGTTAGTTTATTAACATAATTTCTACTGTCGTAGTCGTTGTCACTTAAAATTAAGGCTAGCTATTTTTGCCTTTCTAGTCTTTTACAGTAGATGGATCCATATGCTACCCCTGGGCAAGCTGCCGTCTGTCAACACAAGTCTAAAATATACTGGTTTTATAATAAAAGCAAAGCATTTGCATTTCTGACTTGGTGTTTGTGAACTTTTTTGGTGGTTTATGACAAGGCCCAATTGTTCAAACACAATTGTTCAAACATGTTTTTCACTAAATTTGATGAATTTTTACAGGATTCATACGAATTTGCCGCAATTAATAGATTATCAAGGTTAATAATTGATAAAGTACCTAGTTGTCTGTATAAACAAAAGTACTTGTGCATAAACCAAGGGGAAGGCATAAAAAACTGGAAGAGCTGCCTCTTAAATTAATATTTTTAAAATAGGAATAATGTAGTAAATATCTTTTAGATCTATCGAACACATATATGATCCAATAGGTATTAAGAGTTTGGTGGACTTAATATCTTCCATTTTTAAAATGGCTAGTATCAATAAATGTGTATAGATTTTTTTTTTAATTATTAATAAATCTACTGGAGCCATCTGGCTTGTCAACTAAGAACGAAGAGGAAATGAATTAATTATCATCATTTTGACAAGGCTCTATTACATTTTTAGCTAAGAGCTTATTTATTTCATGCCTACTTTTTATAATACCACTTTTAGTCCAATTTTGGTCTGTTAGTGGTTTTGTTTGATATGGATTTCTCTGGAAGGTATTTTATAACCCTTCAGACAATCTAGGACAAATTTATACTAGGTAATTTATTCCTAGTTTTGCGTAAAGTATTTTAGACAGCCTGCTAACTCATCTACTTCCTTAGGGGCTGCTGGTGATTTGATGACCAACTCGATGCTTCTGTCGTATTGTACCTCTTTCATTGAGGTTTTGTTTTTATTGGAATTTCCTTTTTAGAGTCAGAATGCTCTCCTGGCATTAGTTGCTGCTACTTCTTCAGTAAGAGCTATTTCTTGCTTTTGGGAAGAAATTTATCGGAATTTTATCCAGATTTTTTTTCTAAAAAAAGAAATTGTTTTATAATAAAGACTTTTATTGTAAGTATTTTTGTAACTTCGTCTAATGGACAGTTTGTCGTATCGACTGTTAGTCGTATGGGCAGTTTGTTGTATGGACAGTTTGTCTCACAGACAGTTTGTCGTTTAGACAGTTTGTCGTATTGACAGTTTGCCATATGGGCAATTTTTCGTATAAACAGTTTGTCGTAATAAACAGCTCGTATAAACAGCTCTTTGTACATGTTATTTCGGTACAAAGATATACTTAAGTGAGAATGAATCACCACACTTAAAGATTTTTTATGTTAGATCTCATATAGAGGTTAAATACTTTTTAATGATTTTGGTTTCATATGGAAACTCATACATCTTTTTTGTTGTACAGACAGTTTGTCGTATAGACAGTTTCTCATATAAACTGTTTGTTGTAGACAGTTTATCGAATAGACAGTTTGTCATATAGACAATTTTCGTACATGTTGTTTTTGTACAAAAAAACATACTTAAGTGTGAATGAATCATCACACTTAAGCATTTTTTAAGTAAGTGTCCCATATATGGCTAAATACTCTTTATGTGATACTGGTTTCATATGGAAACTCATATATCTTTTTTGTTCTACAGACAGTTTGTCGTATGGACAGTCTGTCGTATAGAAAGTTTGTCATATAGACAGTTTTTGTACAAAAACATACTTATCTGTGAATGAATCACCAAACTTAAGCATTATTTAAGTAAATGTCTCGTATGGAGACTAAATACTTTTTATGTGATACTGGTTTCATATGGAAACTCATATATCTTTTTTGTTCTACAGACAGTTTGTCATATGGACAGTTTGTCGTATAGACAGTTTATTATATAGACAGTTTTTGTACAAAAACATACTTAAGTGTGAATGAATCACCACACTTAAGCATTTTTTAAGTAAATCTCGTATGGAGACTAAATACTTTTAATGTGATACTGGTTTCGTGTCGAAACTCATATATCATTGTTATACAGACAGTTTGTCGTATAAACAATTTGTCGCCTGGACAATTTGTCGTATAGACAGTTTTTGTACATGTTGTTTTTGTGTAAAAACATAGTTAAGTGTGAATGAATCAACACACTTAAACATTTGTTAAGTAAGTGTCTCATATAGAGACTAAATACTTTTATTTATGTGATACTGTTGCTTGTGGAAACTCATATATCTTTGTCATGTAAACAGTTTGTCATATAGACCGTTTGTCGTATGGACAGTTTGTCATATAGACAGTTTTTTTATACATGTTGCTTTTGTACAAAGAAAAAATGAAAAATATATTTAAGTGTGAATGAATATACAGTTAATCATTTTTGAATTGTCTATTAAGGAGGCTAAATACTTTTTATGTGATACCTGCATTTCCATTCTGATTTTTATAAGTGGTTTTATTTAATTCAAACGTTTACAACGTTTACAAACGATGTTTGAGGTTATCGATCTGTTTTTCAATTTTTTCCAGTCTTCCGTTTTTTCTTTCTTCCTATCACTTTTTGTGATCGTGAAGATGATTTTCTCTTCTTCTTATCTCCTGACATTATAAACCTTTTATTCTTATTTAGACGAACAAATATGACTGTGCAGGGCCGTGTCGGCTAGTCCACACTAGCCTAGACGCCATATTTCAAACTCTAAAAAGTGTGAAATGTAAGCAATGACGAGCATACTACTACAAATTATCATCGAGAACGAGACGTGTAGTATAATGACATATTATGTACCAAATAAATTTGAATTAGTAAAAATGTCAAAGTTTGTGAGTACCAACATTAAAAAATTAAATAATCTCCAATATTGTAATTAATCTAAATCTATTTGTTTCTTAAATAATAATTGTTGACCAAAAAATCATATACAAATTTCGTGCGGAAATGATTTTACAATGCTCCAGCAAATGGGGAGATGCTCCAGCCAAACGAGCAGTTGCATTGTAACATCAAGGTTTCCGCACTCTAATGTAAATAACTATTTGAACTCGGTACCGAAAACAGGCCGGTTACCCGTTTGACGCAATATGTATAATTTCTACCCGTGCATGACTTTGTTGATACAGTAGTTGTAGTAGACATGTCAAATATTAAAAGTCAAATATTAAAAGTTATCGTGCTTGTTTCGTACCATCGTGTTGAGTACTACAAAAAGAACTACTCAAAAAATGTTTTTACATGTCCCACTTTGTTAAACGTAGAAAACAATGGTTTTAAACAATGCGCCGAAAAAATCTTAAAACGACGATTTTATAAAGAATTTTTATGTTTGAATGTTAGAATGAAGTTTCTCACTTACGACGTTACAAACAAATTAATCCCCGTTTAAAGTCACGTGAATATTTTCAAAATTTTATCACTTTTAAATTATTTATATTTAATTGATTTTTTTCCGTATCGCACATCCGAATTACTTATAATAAGGTTTTAAAATACATTAAAAAAATCGATATTTTTTTTTATTCAACAACCCAATTATATATAATTTCTAACTAATATATAAAAATAAGTGACAGCAATCAGTTATTTTTCTGATTAATGAATTTTATTTAAGATTTCAGACTATGCATGGCTAGTAAACTAAAAGGTGTCTAGTTAACAAGTAAAGTACTTAGCGTACTAATGAGCTAACAAATTAAGGATTAAATATACAGTTCTCGCGCTCCAACGTTGCTTTAATTACTTATTGGAAAGTGGTCAGAACCGAAAGTTTAGTAAAAAGTTTAGTTGCCTTTTGTTGGTGTGTGTGTGCTGTTGTATTAATTTACCGAACCTCCTGGCGATATATACGCTAATGATATTACCACGCATTATTTTTTTCTGGTGTCATAATTCTGTTCTCTCGAATATCGCGAATTATATTTGTGTAATTTTCTGTCTATCAAATTCACTGCGAAATCTGTTAATAACTATATAATTATAGGGATAACGGATGATCATATGTTTTTACTTTCTAATTAAATTATAAAAAAATCTAGGTTTTATTACTTCTATAATTATGAAGGATTGTTAAATACAATGTATATACAATGTTTGGCTTAATTAACATCAATTTATTTTTTAAACAAAAATGAATTATGATGCCCAATTAACTGAGAGAAAAAAATTATCGGAATGGAGATTCGGGAAAAGAGAACTGATATTTTAATCAACCTATATCCGTTTCTTCTTTTTGCCCTTTTTGTACGATATTCCGTGCAAGGGTATCCACAATATTCCACGTATCCTGCTTAATAACCATGAACTCCACACAATTATGGCTAGTTAGTGTGACTCCAGCTGCATTATGTGCTGCGTCTATTAGCAATCTCCATTTAGCACAGTGGAAGAACAGGTGGTTTTCATCTTCAACCACCATGCATTTTCGGCACAAGTCGCTATCGTTGAGGTGGAAGCGATTCCGATAGCTATTGAACCACTCGTGTCCACTCAGCAATTGGCAGAGGTAGAAATGTATGGCTTCGTGCTTGCGTCCTATCCACTTTGTAAGAACTGGTATCAGTAACTGTGTCCATGCCCCTTTTTCGGTTTCCGTTTCCATTTCCATCGCTGCCATTCGGTAAGTATCTCCCAGTCGATGCTACTTTCCATTCCTTTGGCAATTTGATACTGAAGCCATGCTCTAATTTGGAGATCAATGGGTGGAATTCCGGCCAGTACCAATGCAGCTTCCGTAGATACAGTTCGAAAACTGAAGCATATTCTAAGCGCCACTCTACGTTGTACCCATGCCACGAGTTTCTTACATTTTTCCCACTTGGTAGCTTGGCTCCATATGGCCGCTGCATACAGGAGAATCGAATGTGCCAAGTTTGCTAGAGTCTTCCTGTTGGATGATTTTGGTCCCCCTAGGTTTGGCATAATTCTGCTTAGTGCCATTATAGACTTTTCAGCTTTGATTCTACATATCGCCACATTCCTTCATTTCACAGTCGTGATCGACTACTACTCCGAGATATTTCAATCGCGATTTTGTTTCTATCACTTCATTTTCCAGCTGCAAGGTGACTGTTAAATTGTATATCTACGTAAAGTATTAGGGCGTCCGTCTTCTCTGCTTCCAGTTTCAGGCCCTTCTTGCGAATTTCCGACGACAGCTTAGCCAAGACCCAGTAAGTGTTACTGAATAGCTCCAGCTGTGTTTTTGCTTTGCAAATAACGGTTGTGTCATCGGCGAATCTAATAATTGTTGTCCCGGTAGGTACTTCTATAGTGAGCACATAATTATAGAAAATGTTCCACAGGATAGGTCCAGGAACAAAGCCCTGTAGTACTACACATTCCATTTGCATGTTCATGCTTCGTCCAATAAGTATAGATCTTTCCGGTAGATAGTTCGATATTATTCGGCGGAGGTACATTGATACATATCACATCACATATTACATACATATTACATTGGTACATTGCCATATCTTTGAGCGCCAGCATGACTCCTTCCCACGGTGCTGTGTTGAAAGCATTGCGGATATCTAGCGTAGCCATTACACAGAGTTCTCGGTTATTTGGTGCCTTTGGTTTGATGCTACTCACGATCTTCAGCACCTCTTGCATTGCATCAGTGGTAGACCGGCTTTTCTTGAATCCGTATTGATGGTTATATAGTCTCCCAACGATTTTGCAATAGAGCCGTTTTCCAATAACTCTTTCAAATAGTTTCCCAAATACTTCCAGTAGACAGATTGGCCTAAATTTAGTGGATTCATGTTTCTGGTTAAGAACCAATTTCGATATCTTCCATTGACGTGGAAAGATTCCCTTTTGTAGGAGTGTATTACAGACTTGCAGAAGGGTGTCGAGTTTCGATAGGGCTGCAGCCTTTACTACCTCTGGCTGTATTCTATCTGGACCAGCAGCCTTTTTGTTCTTTACTTGAGATATTGTTGTTGTGAGCTATTCAGCATCATTGGAGGCAGTGGGCAATCTGGTACTATAGCTTCCCTTATTGGTGTCGTTTCGGTGTGTGGAAAAAGTTCTTTCACAATTTTTAATTGTCTTGCACCATCTAGCTTAACTCTGGGGTACAAATGGGCTTTCTTCATAACAATCTTATAGCCAAATCCCCATAAATCTTCGTCTATTTTGTCGCAAATTTTAGTCCATGCAAGCTGTTTTGACATGTAGATCGCGATTTTTAATGCGTTTTTGTGCAGAATATATTCGCATTTGTGTCTCTCTTTCTGTGATAGTGGAGGGCGTTGGTTACGATTGCTTCTTATAAGTATTGTCTTGTACCGCAAGCAAGGTTTGCGTAGATTCGCCATTTACTGGTTCCACCAGTATGCTGGTTGTCTTCTAAAAGTCTCGTTTTTTGCTAGAAACGAGTTGTCACAGGCTATTGTACATTCTTGAACTAGATTTTCTGCCGTTAGATGTTCAAACTTGTTTTTCCTTATTTTCATTCCATTCTTCAAATTTTGCGTAAAGATTTCCATGCATTTACTATCTATTTTCCAACCCACAATTTTTCCTTTTCTGCTTTTTTTTACCTTTTTTGTTAGTCGTTTACTTCGTAATAGATATACATGTGATCACTCATACTTTATTCTTCTAGGACTTGCCAGTTACTGATCTTTTTGGCTGTGTTTTCAGATGTTAGAGTGAGGTAAATTATTGAATGGCTTGTGCCAAAAGTCGGCTGATTCCATTGGTTATGCAGTATAAGATTATTACCTGCGATCCAGTCCAGAAAAATTTCTTCAATTGTCGCCAGCTTTATTGCCCCATATAGTAGATTTAGCATTAAAGTCCCCACCTACTATATATTTGGTTCCCACTTATTTTATACTACCTTGGAGTCTATTTAGAAAATCTTCAAACTCGCTTATTTTACAGTTGGGTGAGATGTAGCATGAATGGTAAGCTATTCCACACACCTTGCGCCAGATAAATCCTTCATTATCCAGTCCAAAGCCGCCGATATCGACTATTTGGCTTGTTATTTTGGTACAAGTCGTGCGCCGCTTTTCGGTTTAAAAATCGCGCGTTTAATGAAAAAATAAATACCGGTGATATCTCACTACAAAACTAAAAGTTAACTAAAAAACTAAACGAAAGAATTTAAATAAATTATAATTATAAACTTAAAAAATTAGACCAATTTCCAAAAAGCCAATTAGATGAATTATTATCAGACTTTTTATTTAGTATGTTATTCTGTTCCTGTGTCTCTGTCCCAATTCCAATCCTGCAGGAAGTCCCGGAGTCATCACAAAACAGTAGTTTGCCACAATCTTGTGACTGCGGCTCCCTAGAGATACTATTTTGGAGCTACTTTTAATTTATTTTCAATGGAGTTTTCGAGGTACGGTTCGGCGACGTTACTAGATTCATTCATTCCAATATGCATGACACTTTAAAAGAATGATGTCAGCGTCTGCAAGTAGTGTTGCTGAAGTCCTCCTGATGCCAGTGTCCGGTATACATCGAAGAATTTCGTAGCTTTAAAAGCATTTATTGCAGAAATGATGTTGATCCCTACAGCTTGTTTTTTTCAATTCGTGAAGGCCTCAGGGAACATTACTTTCTAAATATTTTTGATAAAACAGTACCGTCAAAAAGTTCCACGTGTAATAGCAAATTCTTTTCTGATATTCGTCTTTGTGTGTGGGATTAAAATCAGAAAAAATGGTATCATATCTTTCACATATTTTATATCGAGAAATGTTGTCTCTTCTAGACAACACCACCTAAAACTAGATGAAGGTTTTAGTATGTTGCAAAAATACTTGTTATTATCCGCTTCATTAAAAAAAAATCTATTTTCTTTAACTTTTTAAAGACACTAGACTTCTTTGGAGTAAAGTCGGCCTTACTCCAAAGAAGTCTAGTGTCTTTAAAAAGTTAAAGAAAATAGAAAATTTTTTTAATGAAGCGGATAATAACAAGTATTTTTTGCTGAAGGTAGTTACCACAAAATTTGGTGCAACATACTTGACTTCCTTTTAATGAAGGCCATCAATCCAGGATAATTCTTAACTTCTATCTTCTTGTTCGCATTAATTGTAGCTCGTAACATTGACAATTGACTGTTCAAAGTATGCGAATAATGCATCTTCATTAAAATCTTTAACAGTCTTTTCCAAACACCACTTTTTGAGTTCTTTAAACGCATTTTTTCTTCTGCCCTCTATAGTAGCAACGAATTAACGGTCAATGCCGCAGACTCTTCGATATCTTCAGACATTGTTAAAGCAATTAATTCACATTTAACCAAACTTGACAAAAATATCCTTATATTTTTTATTACTCATGAGCTAAAACTATTATCTGGGGCACGTTTTTTATTAAGAGAAATGCCACTTTTAGTAGTATTTCCACGTAACTTGGGTAACGCACGCAAATATTCAATATCGCTAGGTTACGTTAAAAAAAACAATTAATTAAAATAAAATTAACACAATCAAGAGCTTAATATTAAAAAGTGACGTGAAGTGTCAGAAATTTTTTTCATAACAAAATAATAATAGAAATTAAAGAAAACGTGTTAAAGTGAGTGTAAACTCTATGCTGATACCGGAGTCTGAAGTTAGTTCTTATGACGAATCCACACCACCCGAGACAATTAAAAAAGCAAAATCTTCATTTTTGCTTCCATTTTTTTTTGGATAGCCCATGGCTCTCAAACTTGTAAGATATATCCCCTCATATGAGTAATAAAAAATATTGTTTGAAACACGGGCGGAATTCAATTTCCCTTTCGAGCGAATGTACGCACTCAGTTCGATCGTGAATTTCGCTCTCGCGAAAAAAAGACAACTTTCCGCCTAGTTACAAAATATACTATTTTCTTTTACTTGGAACTGGATGGTCGATTTTCAAATAGAAAGTCAAATATTAATGATAATTATAAAATGAGTAATTTTTTACCGGATTTAACAAAATCTTGTGTACAATAAATTGGGTAAAAGTGATTTTTTCCCTTTTACGTGTTATTTTTCTCGGCTAACACCTCGAAAAACAACTTCACGTCTAAAACGAAAAAACAACACTTTTCCTAACTTATTGTACAAATAGCTGTATTAACATTAAAATTCGAATCTACAAATTTCGAAGTGCGAATATATCGCGAAAATATAAAAAAACAATGAAACTCTAACAATAAAAACTTTAGATTTCTAGTTTTTAGATTATTATTTTGTCGTTTCATAATCTAATTATACACTGGTTGAAGACAACTAAGTAGTCCCACTTATTAAGACAAACCATTCATTAGGTTCCGTTTCTTCACGTGTTTACTGTTGCTAAAATATTTATATTTCGGTGTATTACCTGAATTTTATGGATGGTTAGCTTTACATTTGTATACTTAAAATGAGTAGATAGACAAAATAAAACAGAAAATACTAGACAAAACTGACAATTATTAGACAGACCATTATTAGACAAGACTAGACAGACAGGAATTTTGGTGAATACTTTTTATTTTTTAATAAAAAATGAGTAATCATTTTTCTAGAAAATAACTTTAAAAGTTTCTTCTTATAGTCAATTAAATACTTGTAAATAATATTTACTTCTACTTAGCAATTATGATTCAATCTAAAATGGATAGAAAAAAAATTCCCAACTACAATATTTGCATTTGCTAATATTCGGAAAAAACTAAAAACGTTTTTTTGTATTTGTTTTCCAAGGATGTTACATAAAATGGGAAAATAAAGAAATTTAGGGCACCTTGTTGTCTATAGCCCTTTGTTTAATTTATATTGTATATAAATAAATTTATATTTGGAAGTAAATCCGTACACAGAAAAACCTTGACATTTTGGGACTAGTCCAAATAAGTTAAAATCTCTATTTTAAAATTGCGTCTTACGCGAAATATATTTCCAGTCTAAACAAAACTAGATAGACATTTTGCTTTGGCAAGAAATACCGGCACTTAATTTTTAAACAAAAATTATGTTTATTTTTAAGTGCAAATAATAAATAACAATTGTAATTTAAATGCTTTCTACTTTATTTGTGTAGTTTGTGCTCCAAGGTTTGTTTAGTAGAGAAATATATTTGTCGTACCTACTTTTCTCAAGACATTTCCACAAATCGTTCACCATTATTGACTAAATAACCAACGACGAATTTCAAGTTGCTTGAATTGCGATTTCATGTCAAAAATACGAATTTAAGTTTCGACCTTAAAAAAGCTACTCTTGAGAAATATCCCGGGCAATATTTACTCCTCCATCCCTAAACTGCAATTGCCTCAAAAAAAAAAAAATCCTATTTGCTTGAAAAGAGATACAATAGAACCATGGCAATAGCCTGACAAGATCACATCCTTCCTAATAGTTATCAGCTCCATCACACTTCTCCTATTCCTTGGTAAAATCCTAAAACAAATCCTAAAATCCGGACTATGGAACACAGTTCTCAACCATATCGCCAAATACCAATTCGAATTCAAGTCCTCTCATTCCACTACTAATCCTCGAATAATCCTTACCAATAATTTTTAGACAATAAATCCTATGCTGCTCTTTTTCTCGACATTAATAAAGTATTCAACATAGAGTAGTTCCTAGAAATCCCCTTACCTACTCTATATAATCAAAAATTTCCACCAAGTAGAACCCTTCTTAGTAGAATTAACCATTCGCTTTCCCCTGAATTTACTCCTCTTCGAGGTCTCTCACAGGGTTCTCCCCTCTCTCCTATACTATATAATATATATTGCCATGACATTTATAATTTAGACCTGGACGACAAAACCTAAATTAACCTTTTCTTATTTGTCTTACAATACGCCGATGACACACCGCATTAATATCCCACCACTGTAACCCCAAAAAGACCATACACCAGCTACAAATCCACATAGATATAGTCACATAGTCATAGTCATATACTCTCTCATAGAATAGTCGATTGACACTCTCTACTAACCCCTTCAAATGCCAATTCCTTATTCACAGCCATATACTATCACCTAACTCTTCTCAACTCCACCTAGGCACCATTGACATAACATTAAAACCACAAGTTTAATACTTAGGTCTGGCGCTCTTCTATAGGGAAAGCCTATAGTCGAGATTTCAAGATCGACGCTACAGGGCAGCACAAAGAAGCTAAGAAGCTATAATATATCTGACGCTTGCCTTCTGGTAACAAGGGTATTTCCATACCTACTGCCACGAGAATATATAAAGCTCATATAGCGTAGACCAGCTTTCTTAAATTATGGGCCGCGACCCCAAATGGGTCGCTTAGCGAAGTCTGGGGGTCGCGAGATTTTATATCATATATTATATTAAATATTTAAATACATTTATGAAAGATTGACAATGATGCGCTTTGTGTCACAAGTTTCGTGAGTTGCGCTTACTTACTGTAGTGTGCGGACGTGAGTGGACATGACAAGAATAACAAAGTTTTTATTTATTATTACTACTTTTTACGGAGAGTAAGAAACAATCAAAATCAAAAAGACATCTTGAATCAAAATATTCGCATTTCGTATTCCAATACACCAAAAGAATATTTTGAAAGGCGTTTCTTAGACGTAGCCGTTTTCAACGTATTCTATATATCTATATCTATATAAATACAATTTTACAACAATACTAAATTTACAACAATAATAAATACAATTTTACAACAATAAGAAATGGGGTCGTGAATGAAAAAAGTTTAAGAAGCGCTGGCGTAGACTATGGACATATAGAGACCTATCCTACACTATAGACATATACTTACGACTAACGCATAATCAAAGTAGCTGAAACTACGTCGTTACGTGAAATAACGAAATTAAAGCATCCTAAGAACATCCTCCATAACTAACGTGATCATACGTCCCGCTTTGGGCGGGACAGTCCCGCTTTCAAGCTGTCTGTCCTGCTGTCCCCAGCGAGGGCAAAAACGTCCCGCTTTCGCGGATAAGTATCTACTTACTGCACTTTTAAAACAAATTAAAGAAAAAATTGAGTTCAAGTCCTTTGTTTTAGTTCAAGTTTACGCCGGACGAAGTGTGTGATACCAAAACAAAATTGCCTAAACGCCAGTGTACCTTTAATATTGTTTTACAAAACCATTATCCGTTTATAAAACAAAGTAGTGGTACATCTACAGCAAACGTTACATGTGAAAAGTGTCGTACTGATATTAGTATTAGTGACGGTGGAGCCAACGGTATGGAGAAACATTTAGAATCGGCAAAAAACAGACTTTCCGATCAAGCAGCGGCGTCAAGCTCGTCAATGCTTCCTTTTTTAAAAAGAACCGATTTTATGACTTCTAAAGATTTGGATATAGCTGCAGTGGAGGGTGCGTGGGAGTTTTATACGGTTGAAGAAAATCACAGCTTCACTCAACTAACTCAAAAAAAAATCACTCAACTGACTGCTTATTTAATTCAAACCTGTTTTGATGTGCTCGTTCAAAATATCAGGCTATTGTTGTAAATGTATTAGTATCTATGGCAACCGATGAATTGAAAGAGCACCTACGCGAAGTCCACTGCATAACTTTAATAAAAGATGCTTCAAACACTGGCTGGATAAAAGTATTCCCAGCTTAAATCCGCTATTTTTTACCAAACTAGGGCGTCAAAGTCAAGCTTCGAGAGTAGGCAGATGAAATATCGGTGATTATTTGAAGGAGGTATTGCCTTGCAATGTTTTTAATAAGAAAATTGTGGGATTTTGTAGAGATAACACAAACTGCAATTTTGGGGAAAAGAATAGAAGGGGGATTAATAATGTTTACGCAAAATAGAACAAATCACTTGGAAGGCAGCTCATTGGGATTGTATCTGGAGTCTACATAGTTCACAAAACATCCGCAGATTGTTTCCATGTTGACTTCGAATGCATAGTTGAGAAAATTTATTCTTTTTTCTATATCTACAGCGTTCTAGTAGAAGCTTTGAAAGAGTTCTGTGATTCAATTGACACAGAGTATCACAAACTGCTGGGCTACAGTAAAACAAGGTGGCTTGCCAATTGACACAGAGTATCACAAACTGCTGGGCTACACAGTAAACGAGGTGGCATGCGTTAATCGTCGCGCTTGATAGAGTTCTAAAAATGTTCCATCCATTGAAAAACTGTTTTGTGAGCATCGACAAATGTTTTGAAAATGTCTTTCCAAAAACCCAGCTCTTAAACTAATATTTGTACCAAAAAACCTACTTATTATTTAATGTTATTCATTTTTTTTTAATGCTAGTAAAATAGCAAAAAGGTTTATATAATTCCGCGGGTGTCCCGCTCTGAGGAAAAAAATAAATGGTCACGTTATCCATAACCCACCCAGCGATCTCTTACATATCCTCACTAAAATTTCAAATATCTCTGACAGATATAAATTCAAAGTATAGACATTCAAAGGACAGTCATTGAATCACTTTGTAAAAAAGGCGACCTTAGACACCATGCTCGCAGACATCCTTCAAAGATTGTATACGAATCACTATATACTGTAACTTCTTCTTAGGGCGCCGCCTCCCATAGAAACCGCACCTCTGAAAATCTTTATAGATACCGTCTACCCATACTGTTACTGTTACTTACTTACTATTACTATTATAGATACTGTCTACCCAGAATATACGAAGTACATGGCGATACAAGTACATCTCAAAGGCGTCAATGCGGCTCTCCATTGACTGGCTGAATGTCCAGCTCTCGGAACCATAGAGTAGCACTTGTAAGATATATCAACCCAATATACGATTGCGAAACTGTCTGCTCCTTCTAGTCTGCTCTATCCTTGATCTGATTTACATTTTAGGGTCACTGTTCTCGTCGACGAAGGCTCCAAGATATTTAACAGACGGCACTTGTTCCAAGACCTGATTGTTAATCTGAATGACTGTCCGTCTTGCTGCCTTGAAGAATGCAACCACCTTGGTCTTAGCAACGTTCATGTATATACTATACTGTGTACTTTGTTCAACGATAAGGTCCATCATATTCTGGAGATGTAGCAGGCTGCCGGCTAGCACGACCGTATTGTCAGCGAATCGTATAATATTAATAAGGGTGCCGTTTATTGTAATGCCCTCTATCACATCCACCAGTGCCTCTCGGAATACTGCCTCCGAGAATATATTGAAGAGAAGAGGTGACAGGACACACCCTTGTCTAACACCCCTCCTGGTTTCTGTTTCTTCGAATGTTTTACCCTCTATCATAATCTCTGCAGTTTGATGCCAGTACAGCTGCGTCATGATGCTTACATCTCCCTCATAGACTCCAGTGTATTTTAGAATCTCAATGAGCTTCTCTTGCGAGACACAGCCGGAAACTTTTCGGTAGTCAATAACGCAGGCGTATATATCGACATTCATGTCTCTGCATCGCTGTATGAAACCGTTGAGAGAAAAGAGAGCCTCCCTCATGCCCACTCTGTTCCTAAATCCAAATTGAGTTTCTCCAGTCTGTCCCTCGCATCTAAAGTATCTGCGAGTGTGGACAATATAAAGAGAGACCTTGAGACCATGAGACATCAGGCTTATCATTCAGTGGTCGTCGTATGGAGAAGCGTTCGGTTTTTTGGTAAAGTGATGAACGTTTACCTCAGCCAGTCCGTTGTTATTTTCCCAGTTTCATATCTTGAGTTGAACAAGGATGTAAGAAGTTTTAGGCCACTGTCATCCCATTGACGATTAATTTCAAGGTTTCCGCGTGAATCTGGTCTGGTCCTATAGCCTTGTCGTTTCTCTGAAGTTTTATTGCACGTTTCACTTCCTCTGATGTGATAGCAGGATTGGGCTCGTTGATATCATATTCTCTAGGTGGATGGTGGGGTCGTGTGTCATTCAAGAGAGCCTCGACATACTCCTTATATCTTTTTAGCTTTTCCACAACGCTCTTTAAAATTTTGTTAATGTACTTCAAAATACTGTGGATCTACATGCGTTATATGTGAATTCCTTGATCTTTTCGTGGAGATTAAACGAGTCGTGCATTTTTTCTAGTGTCTCCATTTCACTGCATTTTTCAGCTGGCCATCCTTTCTTTGCTTCTCGGCATTTTGATCTCAAGCTCTGTTCAACTACAAGTACCGGTTATTGACTGTGGCTTTGTGTTCTCTTTGCCTTCTCTCGTTCATAAGTTGAAGAATTTCATCTGTCATCCACTCTTGATGTTTAGATGCTTGTGCATACCTAATGTAAACCTCTTGAGTTTTTAAGGTAAACCTCTTGGGTTTGGTAAACCTCTTGGGTTTCTAACAGAGCCTTCTTTGAGACGGTCCACTGAAGCTCTACGTAGTCGTCATTGAAATTGTTAGTTGCTTGTAGGCGCGGCTCGAGATTCTCGGTTGCTCCGGCTCGTATCTCGGGATCATCGAGTCTTTTTACATCGACTCTCTTGGGTTGATTTATTAAAAAGGGATTATAGTCGCTGCTGACGTAGGCACCAGGGTATATACCAGGGTATATGTATATACTGTATACGAAACACTATATGACGACCATGACGAATATGACGACTACCAGATCACTTCAAATATATATATTTTTAATTATGTATCACATAAACGGTTGTAGGTACTCCTTGGCAAAAAGACCTTGCGGTCGATAGCCGTTTGTTACTGTTAGTGACAATAAAAATTCTTATTAATATTTGATGTAAGACCAAATTGTAAAATAAATGTAATTATTCACATGCCAACATGTTAACAACATGATATTAGAAAATACCTAACTTAAAAATACATTAAGAAGCAGAAGTAAAAATTTGGATAATTAAAAATAATTCTATACTAATTACGATTTTAAGATGACAAGTAAATTTAAGCCATAATATATAGATGCAAAAATTGCTGCGGATAGAAAAATCTAAATTTTCCATGGCACCGCTAAGGCGATGAGTCATAAATATTCCATTCAAATTATTACAAAACTGCTATTACGCGGAACGAATAAACTTTGTGCATTTTCTGCGTACAATTTAAACGTTTCAAAATTTATTATTTCCCAGTTAAAACAATATCCTCAATGCTGCGCCCGATTCTTATAACTCAATCAGTCATTCATACAATAAGCCTGTATAAAATATATTTACGACGAAAGTCTTATTGTAGCGTCAGCAGATTTAACTTTTCTTTTAAAGAACAGTTGGAGCAGCAAAATAAGCAGTTTAAAATATGTTTTTTCCGTTTTATATTTAGATAGAAAACAGTCGGCTATTTGAGATAGGCGCCACGATATGTCCATTTGGCGTGCCAAGATTAACTTAGTTTTAAATACGTTTTGACCAATAATTGTTTATTGATTTATACACAGGTCGATAAAAAATAACAATTATAGAAATGGTAAAACCATCCTACGTTATATATATATATATATATATATATATATATATATATATATATATATATATATATATATATATATATACATATATATATATATACATATATATATATATATATATATATATATATATATATATATATATATATATAATCATACAGACTTAAAACAATCGGAACACACATTAAATATAAAAATATATTCAACCTATCCGGTTAATTAAAATTTAAAATTAGCTAACTATTATAGATATATAATTTTATAAATATAAATAGATAAATTATCTAACATTAAAAATATCTAACCCCAAATCACCATGTGGGTTTCAGGTGAGTGTTTTACAAATAGTTATTCAGAAAAGCAAAGCTGCACTGATGAGAGATAAATCTCGAAACGCTTTTGCAGGTGGCTATTTACTTAAGTTATCGGAAAGACGTGATCTTAAAAACAATGTTATTTTTATGGTTTTTGTTGAGTGCCACGAAGGTGGACTGAAAACTATTAAATAACTGACAAATTTCACATGAGGTTTGTTTTGGTAGTCCTAAAAAGGCTCAGTGATTGTTTTTAACAGTGATTGCTCAATTTATATCAGCTCAAGAAAAGTTGAATATATTTATATATTTAGGCTGTGTTCCCATTGTTTTAAGTTTGTATGATTATACATAACGTAGGATGGTTTTACCAATTCTATCTTATCATTTAAATCAATAATCTGCTAAATTCATGTCTCTCTCACGAAATGTCAAATTAAAAATATCTAACCCCTAATCACCATGTGGGTTTCAGGTGAGTGTTACAAATTGTAATTAATAAAAGCAAAGCTGCACCGGTGAGAGATAAATCTCGAAACGCGTCTGCAGATGGCTACTTACTTAAGTTATCCGAAAGATATGATCTTAAAAGTAATTTTATTTCTATGGTTTTTGTTGAGTGCCACGAAGGTGGTCTGAAAGCTCTTAAATAACTGACAAATTTCACATGAGATTGGTTTTGGTAGTCCTAAAAAGAATCAGTTATTGTTATAGAGCTCCGGAAAGGTTGAATATATTTATATATTCAGGCTGTTTTCCGATTGTTTTAAGTTTGTAATAACTTAAATTTTTCCGAACAAAATTTTAATTTAATTATATATAATATATAATTTTTAATTTTAAAGTTTTTAATTTGATGGAAATTTTTTTGATATCTACAGTGTCTATAAGAAATACATTTTTAAATCATTGTTATTTAAAAAAACTGTAATTATAATCCCATTGTCGAGGACATACAGTTTTTTTCGGGAAAACTATTTTACCACTTGGAAATTATGTAAGTAACAATGACATATAATTTACCTTTAATAAGTATTTAAGCAAAGATACTCAATTTATTTTTAAAAGCCTCTCCTTATATCCGTTTTATATTAAATACATGGTAATTAGATCAAATAAAATACTTATGTAAAACGAAACGAAAATGAATTAAATTATGGGTTTACGTCAATATTATTTTCATTTTTATTTAATTAATTGCCTTTTTATGGAAAACACAGAATCCATAAAATTTCGTCTATGTCCGTGAATTATAAATTTGCATACACGCGTTATTTGTTTTTAAATAAAAATAATTGATTTGAACGAATAATTTGTGTTTTCTGTTATCGCGGTAGTTTATATACAATTCGTTGGATAGTTAAAAATAAATATTTGTATAGTTGTAGTGGTGCAATGTTTTCTGTTTGCGAATAAAGGAAAGAACTAGTTTTGTATCCATGTATACGTCCATATAAGAGACTTCAAGTTCAGGTTCAATTACTCTTTGTTCGAGAGATTTTCTTTCACCGTAGAGAATTTTATACATCCATATTATCCACCCGGTCGAGCAATCGCAAATATACTAAACCACAACAGCGAGAATCTTTCTAGGCGCGTCCGATCTTTTAGGCTTCCTTCGTCTGAGTGCATCGACCGACCTTCAAAAATCTTTAAGATTTTCTTATATAAACTTATCTCATTTAATCGCTTTGCTATATCTACTCCTCAATATATTTGAATCTCCTAGCAATATCATTCATCAATTTTTCATCAACAATTATAGTTTTTTTGTTATAATACTAATTTTGTAAACACACATGCATAACGACCATTTATTTAAAATGCATTGTTGATGTGAATATTTCAAGATTAAATAAATTGTTACCATCTAATTTAAATAGAAAATTTGCATAATAGCAGATAAATGGGAAATTTCAAGGTTGTTTGTCTATAAAATAAAACTAGCACATCTGCAATTTAATATGTCACATAGCTGTTTTTATTGTTATTTAGTGAATAGCAAATAATAGCGTCCTTTTTTATTTATATTTTTTCATCGTTTCGGTATATACATTGCAGTATTTACAAGTTATGACAATGTCCAATTGTGCTACATATTTTTTGAAACTACTACATTTCCAATTTTACATGCAATAAATTGTCTTTTTTCCTATTTACTACATAGCAAATAGAATTGTACTTTTAATATTCCACTATATATTTCATTTCACAACTTTGTTTAATATCGTGCTGGGTAGCGATAAGGTTTAAATAATTCTGTTGTTTGTAAATAATGTTTGCAAATAATCTTGTAAATACTAAATAATGTGTTTCACTTCACCGCAGATTTGCATATTAATAAAAAAACTAACTATAATCAATTACTTTATTGCGCCGAAACGGAAACACAACTGCTGCTGAAAACATGCAACCTTTACATATAGAAAATAGCCCAACATGTGATACCAATTCGATAAATTACCTCAAATTTAGAGAAAACAAAAACAACTATTAAAGCTATTGTTCTCTAGAATTATTCAACAACCAATAACTTTAAAAATTACAATATGCGCATTATATTCATAATATTTGAAGTATATGTATTAATTAAAATAAGTAAATTAAAAAAAAAACAGGCTATACTATACAAATTGAAATATATTGACTAAATAATACAGGGCCAATCTGGGAATAGGACTTGCGCGAGAGAACAAAAATCACAAATATTGCAAGTTATCATGCCGGTAAAATCAAAGCAAAGAAATCCATAGGATGGAGACGATATTTATGATTGAAACCCCAAAAGGAGTAGTTTGGCTGAACTAACAAACAACTATTTAGATCTGTGGTTTCAAAAATAATAACAGCCTTAATTATTGTCAACCATCGGAGCGGATACGGCACTTAAGAAGAATCTGCAAGAAAGAGCAACGGCTAGACGTGGTAAAAGACCCGAATATACCAGACAAGTTTAAATAATACCCCTAAAGACCTCATCAAACAAAAAGCTCTGTTTGGTTTTGTTTGGTATTGTTTGGTTTTGCCTGCTCATGTCTGGACTTGTCTGGTCTTGTTTGGCCTTGTCTGTTCTTGCCTGGTCTTAATTTGTCTGGTCTTGTCTTGTCTGGTCTTGCCTTATCTGACGATACTTGTGACTGAAAACCCATAGGAAGTGGTTTGGCTGAACTAACAACCAGCTATTTAGATCTGTGGTTTCAAACAAAATTACAGCCTTAATGATTGTCAACCACCGGAGCGGAGAATGCACGCCAGAATATATAGAATCTGCCAGAAAGAGCACTGCATAGAAGTGGCAATAGCAATAAAGACGCGAATATATCAGACAAGATTAAATAATAACCGCAAATACCTCATCAAAGCTTTGTTTGGTTTTGTCTGGTTTTGCCTGAACTTGCGTGGTCTTGGCTGGTCTTATCTGGTATTGTCTGGCCTTTCTGGTCTTGTCCTGTTTTGTCGACTCTTATCTGGTCTTGTCTGGTCTTATCTGCTCTTGTCTGATCTGGCCTGGTCTTATATGGTATTAACTCGTCTGATCTTGTCAGATCTTGTCTCGTCTTGTCTTGTCTGCTTGTGTACGGTCTTGTCTGCTTGGACTAGTCTTGATAGGTCTTGTCTAGTATTGTCTAGTGTTACCAGACCTTGTATCCTCTTGTCTGGTCTTGACTGGTATTGTGTGGTCTTTTCTGGTATTTTCTAATCTTCTCTGGCGTGCTCTGGTTCTGTCTGATCCAGTGTAAAGCAAATAAAATGCTTCTTTTAAAATTTTTTTTTTTCGTCGTTTCTGTATTCCTTGCAGTATTACAAGCTATATATTATATTATATATAACAATATATAATATAAATTATAAATATAGTGTAGAATTGTCCTACATATTTTTTGAAACGATTTAGATCTGCGGTTTCAAAAATAATAACAGCCTTAACCGACTAAGACCCAAATTATTTTTCTTAAAAAAAAATTGTTGTTTCTGTACATATTTCTTCATAATGACCACGGTATGGGTCATTATGACCTCTACCGTTGTAGTTTGGAAAATATGTAAAACACAAAGTGACGTTTCGAAGACTGGCACCCTCGTTGCTTTTCTCGTTTTTCAATCACGTGGTTCCTCTGATTAAATCTGATATCACGAAACACTCTTGTTCTGGATGTTCCTGGGGAACTTGTTGGTCTACCACGACCTATTTTTGTTCCATATCCAGGTTTCAAATAAGAGTCAATTGTTCTTCGGAAATATTTTATCGTTATGGAGTTCGATTCATGTACTTTGCCTATATCAAAGATGTGAATTTATGATAGCCATATCTATAATTCTGGTAAATCGGCACCAGTACCTTTTTTTTCCTCTAATGGATATAGTATGCTTCTCGAGTAACCAGTCATTGTGATCGAACCCTCCAATGTAAGTATAATTATTGATAATAATAATAATAATTCTTTCTTTACTTGGTTCCAGCGTTGGACTGGTAAAAATGGTTCTATATTATCAAAATTAGTGCCTTACGAAAAACATTTGTTGTCATTTCATTTCACTCTCAAAATTTCTTTATAGATACCGAACCTAAAGTTTCTCGCACCCCTTTCCTTTTGTCCTATTGTCTGTAAGGTCCTGTTATCCCTTATTGTGCAACTTGCTCGAAAACCTTTTTTTTTAATTTATCAGGCAAATTGTGAATTGTAAAAAAGTTGTCAAAGAAAACTATATAGCTGCTTGGTTATTGGACAGCAGACAACATTTTCAGTACCAAGAGGTCCATCACTATTATTTTCCTGAACGTATCTACCTGCATACAACGAAAAGTTAAAACAATATTCACTAGACATACACATTGCCCATGATTTATGTCCAAATCGAGTGGGCTTAGATTTTATAAATTATTTCAAATGATTTTTCCTAGTATAGAAAAATCAATTGCACTTCTATGACATTTTCGAATACGTAATACTAAAATTGAAAAATAGGTGTTTTATAAATGTAAATATTGTTCCAGTACCGCCTAAAATAAAATGAAATAACTGCGATACTATATCTCAAACAATCCAGCGTCTCAATTCAGAATGCCAAGCTTACACAAGAATTTTGACAATCATATACAAATATTTTTTACCAACAACCATTATTGCGTATTCTCAAAGTATTTTTATAATAATTTTGAACAAGAAACCACTTAGCCTATATTAGAAAAGCCGTAATAGCAGCAGTGTCAAATTTACTACAAACGGTCAAGTAGAACTATTGATGAATAATAGACTATCACAAAGATATGAAAGCACACCACGTTGTTTGTTTAATTGTAATTTAATCTAGAGATAAATGTCTTGTCTAGTCTTGCCTACTCTTGTATGGTCTTATCTGGTCTTGTCTCGACTTGCCTGGTCTAGCCTGGTCTTATCTGGTATTATCTGATCTCGTGTGGTCTTGTCAGCTCCTGTCTTCTCTTGGCTTCTCTGGTTGTGTCCGGTCTTGTCTGCGTTGACTGGTCTTGACAGGTGTTGTCTAGTTTAGTCTGGTGTTACCAGACCTTTACTCTTTTTGTCTGGTCTTGACTGGTATTCTCTGGTGTTGTCTAGTTTTGTCTGCTCTTGTGTAAAGCAAATAGAATGGTTCTTTTTTAATTTTATTTTTTAATCATTTCTGTATATACATTGCAGTATTAGAAGTTCTGGCAAAGTCCATTTCTCCTACATATTTTTTTAAACTATTTAGATTTGCGGTTTCAAAAATAATAACAGCCTTAATAATTGCGAACTTGACTGAAGAAGAAGAATCAGCAAGAAATAGCACATAGGATCCGACTAGACGTTACAATATCAACTAGGACCCGACTAGGGTAAACCGACAGTCATTGGACAATTAAGCAAATAAATTTATTATTTTTTTTTTCCTGGCGGGTATCATACTTTCTTAGTTACTATAGAGATATTTTGAAACTAGATAAAATGAGCTATCATAATAATGATTTAAAAATCTCTTTTGAGTAATTGACAAATATCAGTATAATAAAAAATATGACCAAAACATAGTTATTGGACAAAATTTATAATTATTGGACAGTCAGTGGCAGTTATTGGACAGTAGGTGAATATAACAAATAAATAGTTAAATAAGTAATAAAACACCATAAAATAATTTATTTTTTTATTAATGGTACCTAAATTGCTTCTATAAATGTGAAAACATTCATAAACATGTCTAAATCCTGAAATCATCATTATTGTTCGCTACGCGATAACAAACATGGCACACATATAGATCTAATGTTATATCTTCTGGTACATGTTCTTGGTGTTACACATTAAACATACACATTTAACATGAAATATTGAAGAGCACATGTCACAACACAAACGATTGTTGATTTTCGTCGGCTTTAAACATATTTTGCAGGTATTTGTAGTTTCCTTCACTTTTTTTCTAGTCGGCTTTGCATTTTCTTTTTTTTTTCTTTTTCTTTTGTTATTTTCCTCTCTTCTCTTACTCTCTCTCTTTCTTCTTTCATCTTCAATGCAGCTTCTTTTTTCTTGTATGGATATCTCACTGTATTTTTTTTTACCCTTTCGTTCAGGCGTTTTAGGCATTGTCAAAAACGGTGCAAATTGACTGTTAGATATAATTTTAAACGCTGGGCTTTTTTCAACTAAAGTTGCATCACTAGAGGAATGTTCTTTTCTTTGTTCTTGTATAAGAGGCGTAATTGTAGCATCTCCTTTTTTTACTGGTGTACTGACTGTTGGTATACTTGGTTGAAAATCTTGTGAAAATCGTTCCGTAATTGAATTATTATTGCAAGGAATCAATTGAGGATTTTGTTCTTGACAATTTGGTTTTAATACGTGACGTTCATAATTTTCGGTAGCCATTTCTAGTTCTGAAAGAATATCTTGAAAGTCCTTGTAAGTGTTGTTATTGGGTTCTATTGGCGATAAGTTTAAATCAACTAGATCTGACATTTGTATCAAATCATCGGATGGTACCCGGTCTTGGACCGGTGGTTCAGTAATAATTTCAGGTGCTTCATGAGTAGTCTTTTGTTCTGAAATAGATGTGTCAGGTACATGTTTCCAACGTTTTTCAGATGAAGAAGGTGAAGATGTAAATGATTTGTAAATTTTATGCAAAATTTGAAAATTTTTCAACTGTGTAAGTTTCGTTAATCCAACTAATTGACCGAACTGAGAAAATGTTAAAACACCTTCTGGATCTTGGTGGTTCTTAGCCTGATTAAGCTTGTCGCTTCCCAAACATTTATCGTAGTCTATCGCATCAGGATTAAATGGCACCAAACCACAGGCTCTGAATCCATTAATCAAAGTCTCAGGCTTAATAGATGTTTTAAGAGCTTCTTCAAGTATACTAGCAAATTCACCTTTGTTATTGACTCACCTGGATTATTCATAAGCCAAGTCCTTGCTGTATCTTTCCAAGCTGCCTTAACCATTGCATTCGGATATAATGCTAAAAGTTCAATACCCAATTCCTTGCATAATTTGCTAACATTGTAAGTTAGATGGGTTTTGTGTCCATCAAGGAAATATATTACTGGCAGTGTTACGCTTTTCTTGAGTAAATAAGGGTGAAAAACATTTCCTATATACTCAAAAAACAATTCCGAAGTCATCCACCCATTATCACTTCGACGTACACCCCAGTCTTTTGGAATTCCATCAGCAATTTTTTTTGGGATTCTCTGATAGTAATAAACAACCATAGGCGGACAGGCTTCGCCAGAAGCTGAAAAGGTAAACATAACCGTAATTGACTCTTTGGAATTATTGGTGTCTACACTGTATACATTTTTAGTGCCTTTGACAGCCAGAACTTTCCCTGTTTTGGGCACAACTGGAACCCGCTTTCATCTCCATTGAATACTCGACTAGGATCGTCCAACAAATGCAATAGATCAATTTCTTTTAACTACTGGTGTATTTCAGAAAACCATTTTTGTATGTCTCGTTCAGAAATGTTTGCACTAGACTGCGTAACTCCCTCACTAGTCCAATGAACAATATCCGGGTGTCTTTTTAAAAATGCTTTAACCCATCCATCTCCAGGATAATTATCCTTAAAAGGATTTGGCCGAGGATTTTCTTCAAGAAATTTGGATACACTTCGTTGCAAATTTTGCAACTTTTAAAGGGAAACCCTTTCTCATTAACCTCTTAATCCAAAGTACTAAGATAGACTCTTCTTCTTCTGTTAAAACTGGTCGCGGTCCGAAGGAAGTCCTATGTTCAGGGTTATTTAACTTAAAATGCAAAGTGGACTTGGGAATATCATATTTTCGAGCAATCTCTCTGATCTTGGGTTTATCCGTTTCCCGTAATTCCCTGAGTGCTAAATTTAAATTATTTAAGTAATAAATTTTTTTTCCCTTAGGCAGTTTTTCCCCCTTAGGCGTCTTGTCTGGTCTTGTCTGGTCTTATCTGGTGTTATCTGATCTTGTCTGGTACTGTCAGGTCTTGTAATGTCTTGTCAGGTCTTGTCTCGTCTTGTCTTGTCTGGTTCTATCTAGTATAATCTGCATTGACTGGTTTTGACAGGTAATGTCTAGTATTGTCTCATGTTACCAGATCATGTCCACTCTTTTCAGGTCTCAACTGTTATCTTTAGGTCTTGACTGGTATTTTTAACTTTTTACTGGTATTGTCTGGTTTTCTCTGGTGTTATCTAGGTTTGTATCTTCTTCTCTGATCTCGTCTGCTCTCATGTGTCCTAGTCTAGCCTCGTCTGGTCTAGTCTGGTATGGTCAAATACTAGCCGTAAAAACGCTATTCAAACAACAAGCCCTGTCTGGTTTTGTCTGGTCTTGTTTGGTCTTATCTGGTCTTATCTTGTATGGTCTCGTTGTGACCGGTATAATTTTCTTTGAGTGGTTTTTACAGGTAATATATAGTATTTTCTCATGTTACGAGATCCTGTCCCCTCTTTTCAGGTCTCGACTGGTATTTTTAGGTCTTGACGTCAGTACAAGACGCGAGCTCTTGTTGACAGTGTACTGACTTGACTGTGAATTTAAAATACAGTGGATAAAAACCAATATAAAATGTCCTTCTTGGCCCCATGGGTCAATAAGTCACAGTGAACATCTCTGATATACTTATTAAATGTGAGATATTACTCTTTGTGCTGTAATTTGTGTTTATTGCCCTCGGAGAAATTGAGTCATATTGTTACCTTGTTTTCTTATCCGTGCTGAGTGTAGCTACGGGTTAAACAATCTACGCTAGTGCATAAGTAATTGTAAACCCCTTTTCCACAAGGGTGTGGAAAACCCTTGTTTTTAAGAACTAACCTAAAACTCGCTACATAAACACGTGTAGTGTACACTTCCTAAATTCACGCAAACGGCGCGCATTCGTATGTACCATAAAACAAAAGGTAAAACAAACTATAGAAGTGGTGTAGTACTTATCGTGCGTGACTTTTAAGCGACTGGACTGAGTTTGAAACCACGAGACCGAAACATTATTTTTAAACACGTAGAATTAAAAATTGTGAAGAAAAGTAATAACTTGTTCACAACAAATCCCCCATATCTCGAGAATGGACCCATAAAATAAGTGGCGCGTTAATAGCGCAGTGTGCACCGCGAGAGCTAACTGATACAAGACATAGCGGTTCGTTTCCCGCACACTCCCTGTTTTGGTTTCTGTTTCAGACCGGTGACACGTCAAAACAAGTGACAAGTGGCCGAGCAGGAAGCAACCTAAGCTCCGAAACAATCGTTTTCGAGGGCGAGGACAGTAAACTGCTACTACATAGCAGAGATATAATTCCCTAGGTGGTGACGCCACCAAAAAAATGAAACTGTTGAATACCTCTTTCAAGGATACAGAACCTGACCCGATAAGGAAAACGGAAAGTCCAATAGTATACACGCTGATAGAAGCAATGGAAACCATTACTACAAAAATGAACAGTCTAGAGAAACTTATAGCTGAAAACCATAACATAAAAAGAGTGATCAAGGACATTGTTGGTGAAATGAGACAAAATATCAAAACATTGAACAGGACCACCGTACAAGAATGGTTACAAACACACAAGTTGGAACAAGTAGAAATACCAACTGAAAGGACAAGGAAATGACAAAAACGTTGTGTTATGACAAAAACGTTATCAACCTGTGAAATGACAAGGACGTTCAAAAGGATGTGGAAATAACCCCAGAAGTCCCACGAGGAAAGGGAATAACAACGCAGACCTGTGATGCAAGTACTCAAACTAACTAGACAGCGCCCGACGACGAGAGCCTCAATGAACTATTAAGCAAAATAAAAGAAGAGGCCTCGTATGATACCTTCGAAGAACTGGCTTAAAAGTATTGGCCACAACAAGCTTACAAAATAGAGAAGGGAGGAACTGGAAATGATATGGCGACCACAGCGGAATGGGAGGTGGCGTGGTGCATTGCAGAGGATCTGCAAGAGAACAAAAGCGTGCCTAAATCTGTAGCCGACGCCTAGGCGTGCTCTGGCGAAATAGCAAAGCAAAAAGTTATATCAGGAAACGTGGTTTTTCTACGGCACTCTATAGGAGCACCTGACGAAAACGGGGACTTCACCAGCATTGATCGTTACGTATACCAGCTAGTAACCAAAAACTAAAAATCCAGATAGAAAAGACAAATAAAAACAAACTTGCTATACTCAAGCCACAAATAAATGACTGGGTAGTGATTAAGAAGGCGATAGAATTCACCTTTGCCAAAACCAACGTAGACATTAAAATATATAATACCAAGGGAAGCGCCGGCAAGGCAGCAGCGACTACAAACCAAACTAGTGAGAGCAAATCTATATGGATCGAGGGCAGCAACAAAATGCACAGGGGAAGCATATTGCCTTATCTGTCAGACAATCGGGCATAGAGCTGACAATGGAGCGTGCCCAGCTTTCAAGAAAGCGCTTTCGGAGACTTGGCGTTCCCAACGTACCAGAAATGGCTATAATACTACATGTCAATTCAATGCGCTGCAAAACAGCTCAACATATGATAGAAGCTACGGCTGTATAACTATCCATAGATATCGCCATCATTAGTGAACCGTTTTGTCTGGGTAGCATTCATGGAAGTGGTAATATACAGCTGATACTACTCACCCAATGATACTCCTACACGGCTTGAAGCTTCACTATGCGAGCTGGGAAATAGCATAAGAGGACAAACCAGCAAGGATATAATAATTGCTAGAGATTTCAATGCCAAATCAATGCTCTGGGGAAGCAGAAAAAATGATAAAAGGGGGAACATTGTCGCGGAATTGATCTCGGAACTAGACCTGGGCGTAATAAACAAAGGCGAACAACCAACGTTTCAGAGGCGGGAGTCGAGGTCGATAATTGATCTTACGCTTGCTACCGTCTCTCTAGTAGGTAGGGTCCAGAAATGGGAAGTCCTTGAACGGGAAACACATAGCGACCACTACTATAACTATTATGAAGTCCATGACAAACCGCGACGCAATCCAGCTGGAAGCAGATACCACAGGGGATGGACAACAAAGAATATGAATGCCGAAAAAGTTGCAGATGCCTTTTCACGACAGACTAATAACCGGCTAACTGACACGCCAGCACGGATGATCGCTAACCTTACCAACATATGCAAGGATTGTCTACTGGCGAAAAAAAAGTCTCCAAAAAAAAAAGAAAGTATACTGGTGGACCGATGAGATCAATATTGCCAGAAAGATCTGAAAAGATCAGGGCAGAGCAGGCGTACCTACCAGAGATGTAAAAAGAAGGACGCAGAGACGACCGCAAAGAAAGAAGCGCTCAGACTAAAGTAGGTAGAGTCCAGGAAAACGCTGCGGAAAATGATAAATAGGGAGGAGAGGAGATGCTGGGCAAACCTCCGCGAGAAAATGGATGAGAACCCCTGGGGAGATGCTTACGAAATTTCAACTATACAGCTAAAGCTCCGGAGATCAAACATGTATCCGCACCCTGACGTAATAGAGGAAAATGTCTGTGCCCTATTCCCAATCCACCCGGCACGGATTTGGGAGGAACCGATATGAAGCGAAGTCGTGGAATATACAACCGAAGAACTCGTAGTGGCAAGTGATCGGCTTAACATAGGCAGAGCACCTGGTCCGGACATGATTCCTTCCGAAATCATTAAAACTGCGTATAATGTTGTACCCCAGTACGTCCTAAGCGTCATAAATAGGACCCTATAAGAAAGTGTTTCCCGCAGATATAAGACTAGGCTGATACTGTTAAGGAAAGGAGGCAAGCCCCCAACAAAGCAACATCGTTCAGGCCGCTATGCCTGATGGACACTGCAGGTAAACTACTGGAGCAGCTGCTGCTGCAAAGAATTAAAAGAGAACTGAAGAGCGGCAAAGATCTCGCTAACAATCAGTACGGTTTTAGGGAAGGGCGATCTATAATTGACCCTCTGAGCAAAGTTGTAGCCATTGCAGACGCCGCTAAATACGGTACTAGGAGAACTAGAAAAATATGCGCTCTAATTACGCTGTATGTGCGCAACGCGTTTTATTCGGCGTGCTGGCAAAACATTCTAAAGGGAGTCGCGCGACGCAACTTTCCGCCATACCTGATAGCGATGATAGATAACCTATCTGAAAGGACAATTGTCACCGAATCAGACAGCTACCGCTCTACGAAGAAGATCCATAGCGGTGTTCCACAGGGATCAGTCATAGGCCCAACGTTGTGGAACATCAAGTCAGATCAATATACGATGGGGTTCGCAGACTCAAGATGCCAGCAGGAGTAGAGACGGTTGGCTTTGCAGACGATCTTGCCCTGATGGTATGCAGCAGAACCGAGGATGAGCTAAAGCGGAGGGCAAATGAAGCATTGCTACTAATATACAAATGGATGGAAGGTAAACAGATTAAGATGGCAGTTGAAAAAAACGGAGGCAGTTTTATTAACTGGCGGGAAGAATTGACGGCGTATCCTTCAAACTTCGAGACGCTACTATCATACCAAAGGGGACAATAAACTATTTAGGAGTAATAATAGATAAAAACCTGTCATTTAGGGGTCATGTCAAAAAAGCTGCCGACAAAGCTCACAAAATGTTTTCTGCACTGGAGAGGCTCATGCCTAATGTAGGAGGATCCGGGACTAGTAAGAGAAAACTGCTGTGATCGGTGACCCATTCCGCATTGCTTTATGCAGCTCCTGTATGGGCCAGGGCTATCAGCGTGAAAGCAATCAGACAACCTGGCAGCGGTCCAGAGAATACTGGAAATTAGAACTTGTAGCGCTTACAGAACTATATCAAGAGAGGCATTCTTGGTAATAGCAAGCATTCCTACAATAGCGTTACTAGTACAAGAGAGGCTTAGCATCTACTTAGCTAAAGAAATCAAACCAATTACTGATAAAAAAGAAGCCAAGAGGATCGCAAGGACTCAACCACGATAGAAAGCGATAAGGGACAATGGACAAGGCTGTTAATAAAGGATGTCGAAAAATGGGTAACTCGGAAACACGGAGCACTAAACTACCATTTAACACAAGCACTCGATGGACACGGCTGCTTTCGAGATTACCTCCACAAGATAGGCAGAGCCGTTGATAGCTGTTGCGAATACTGCGGGGAAGAGGACAGCGTGATGCACACCATCTACATATGTAGTAGGTGTGACAAAGAGAGGAACATCCTACCAAAGGACCTAGGACCTAGAACCACTATACCCTTCATATTAGAATCAGAAAACAACTGGAACTTAGTCCAAAAAACGATATCTGAAATAATCAGCTATAAAGAGCAGAATGAGAAGAAAAGGCAGATTGCTGAAAGACTACTGGATGGGGGAAGTAAGGTACATAATAGACAACATTAAAAAAACAACCGGCATATTGAAGTTATGCGTAGAGCAGTGCCAGGATGTGTGGGTTTCAAGGGGACCACTTGCCAAGTTAACCCGGGGGTGCTTGCTACGACGCCTGGTCTGGTCTTCTCTGTTCTTGTTTGGTCTTCTTTGGTCTTATCTTGTATTATGTCATCTCGTCTGGTCTTGTCTCGTCTTGTTTGGACTTGTCTGATCTTATATGGTATTAGCTTATCTCGTCTGCCTTGGCTGATCTTGTCAGGTCTTTATTCGTTTTCTCTTGTCAGGTTGTGTACAGTCTTGTCTGCTTTGACTGGTCTTGACAGGTACTGTCTTGTATTGTGTAGTGTTGCGAGACCATGTCTCCTCTAGTCTGGTCTTGTCTGATGTTGTGTAAAGCAAATAAAATGGTAAAGCACCATTTTAATTTCATTTTTACATCTTTTCTGTATAAAAATTGCAGTATTACAAGTTATGACAATGTCAAATTGTCCAAACTATTTAGATCTACGGTTTCAAAATAATAACAGCCTTAATAATTTCCAACCTTAGGAGCTGAGACGGCACCTAAAGAAGAAGAATCTGCGAGAAACAGGTCTTAGGATCTGACTAGACGTGACAATATTAATGACGACAGTACTATATCAGACAATATTAAATAATACCAGTAAAGCCTTATCTAGTATTGTTTAGTGCTACGAGACCTTGTCTGCTCTTGTCTGGTCTTGACTGGTATTGCCCGGTCTTGACTGGTATTGTCTGGTCTTCTTTGGTGTTGTCTGGTTTTGTCTGATCTTGTGTAAAGTAAATAAAATGGTTCTTTTTTATTTTTAGTTTTTGCCCCACCAAACTATCGTTTCTGTATATACATTGCAGTATTGCTAGTTATGACAATGTCCAATTATCCTACGTAT
The DNA here is from genome assembly GCA_944588485.1 of Phosphuga atrata. Taxonomy (NCBI): domain Eukaryota; kingdom Metazoa; phylum Arthropoda; class Insecta; order Coleoptera; family Silphidae; genus Phosphuga; species Phosphuga atrata. The sequence goes on from OX155898.1 coordinate 34,322,227, forward strand.
TTTTTTAAACAATTTAGATGTGCCGTAAAAATAACAACAGTCTTAATGATTGCCAACCCTCGTAGCTGAGGTGGCAGCTGAAGAAGAATAATCTGCAAAAAAGAGCACACATCATCTGACTAGACGTTACAATATCAATCAAGACCCGACTGTATCAGACAAGCTCAAATAATACAAGCAAAAACCCCATCAAACAACAAGTCCTGTCTGGTCTTGTCTGGTTTTGTCTGGTCTTGTCTGGTTATGTTGTCTGGTCTTGTCCAGTCTGGTCTGGGCTCTAAAGCTATGGTCAATGGCAAAAATTAATTAAAAAATAAATCAGTTTTAATTAATAATTCTTCACTTTTCCTAGAATTCCTGTATAAAGCTAGGAGCAAGGGCAACGTTCATCGCTTCTGTAACACTTCGGTGCGGATTGATAATTGATGTAATATTATTTCATCAAACGAATTATTGATGTGTAATAGTGATGTGTCGTTCGTTAGCGAAGAATGGAATTTCTGGTTTAGTGAACGATTGTTAGTGTTTATTATTGAATTTTATATTTTTAAGCCCAGTTTGCTAATTTTATTCTAGCCTCAAAGAAACTTTAATACATTAGATGATTTTGTAATATCTTCTAGAACATGCGATTAAATTTACATTCAAAAATCTTAACAAATAATATATTCGAAATTGGAATGCTGAATGATTGGATGTTCGAAATGGTTCTGTAAGGAAATATATAACAAAGCTTTTCGCCATACATTTACATTTTTGCATTTGCATTTCCCTATTCCATTATCAGTAATGGGCCTTTATAAATTGGTAAGTTTACATAATATATTTTTCAACGTGTGCTCGATAAACCTCTTGTTCGTGATTAATGTGCATGAAAACATATGCATCATTTATTCAAATTAAAATATAAATATTTTATCAAAGTGTAAGATATATTTTCCTTACATTAAAAATACATAAATATTATAATTTACTAATCAACGAAATACCAGTGACATATATTTTGTTCCACAGTCACATAAATACATCACTACTCATGCATTAATTCATCTATCAGACCCTTCAATAATACTGCAACTACAATTTGCCTATATCCACATATCCCCACATATAACATTATACATTAATACTTGATATATTGTACTCTATATGAGAATTGTACAAATGCGATACTAAAATTTGTAATTCCAAGAGACATAATGCCGCGAGTTATTGCATAAAACATTTTAATAATTATTTCGCTTAAGGCTACTTCTACGAATCTGTATTTTTAAGGTCGAAACAATTGTGTCAATTAAGATTTGTTACGAAATAAAAGTTCAGTAATTAAGAAATATTATTTGCTCGCCGTAATCAAATATCTCGTCTTGTTTCTGAAAAATAATTTAAATTGTAAATGTACATTTGGCTGAAATTCAAAACATTAAAAAAAACTAATTTGTTGTATTGAGAATTCCTATTGCAAACAAACATAAATTTAGTTATTAACTGATAAAATAATAATTTACTAGAATGTATAATTTTACAATGCATTACATAGTGCATATTCCAAGTATTTTAACTAATTTTTTCCACTTCCTAAAATTGTTGTAAAATTCAGGCTGAAGAAGATTCAGACACTATCTCATACAGAAGCGATACTGTTAGACCTTGCCGCTATGTATCTGGACCAATAATCCTTTCTTTAAAGTTAAGCCCGCCACTCACAGTTAAACTGATCAGTTATTTTTTTTTATTATTATTATTACCTTTATTGGCATATTTACAACAATTACTATAAGACTAACAATACAACATATCAAAACAAAAAAAACAAAACATAAAAAAAACACATGGAAACAATAAAAAAAGAACAAAAAACAGAACATAACTAATAACCCGACCCAAAAATACCCCAAATACTCAAACTTAAAAAAACTACACTTTAAAGAAACAAACAAAAAAAAACAATAATTCTTCGCCCGCACTAACTTTTCTCTCTCCCTAAACTCTTTCCACAATCACTCCCTTCCGCTCTAAAATTTCCCGCATTATGGGCCACCCGCTACCTGACTCGTCCATGCACGCTTCCCAGTCTTTACATTTATTTTTCTTTCCTTCTTCCCATGTTAGCCCTTTGCATTCTTCCATCCAATGTGCCCACCTGTCAGTACCCTCTCCGCATATGGTACACAAATTCTCCCTTTCATTCAACCAGTACCTTCTTCCCTTTTCTTCGTTGCCGCACCGAAACCTGGCTATCCTATTTTGGCTACCGCTGGACCCTCTGCTTAGGTACAAAGGGAGTCTGCCGTACACTTGTACCTTGTTGTACTCCCGATTGTAGCTGCTTTCGTCTATACGGCTTTGTCGTATCTGCAGCTCTATCTCCCTACTCCTTTCACCCAACAATTTTTCACACTTTACGCCTTCCTTTTTCATCCTTCCTACCTCCTCTTTCGACAACCCTACTCGTTCATACATTTTTTTCCATTCATTTCCCCATTTTGTTAGTCTAATCCCTCCGACACCCTCCTTCCTTAAATTATTGAACACCTCTTTCACTATCCTTTCATTCTCTATTCTATACACTTTCCTTTCGTATCTTGCCACTCTCACTGATGCTTCTACTGCAACTTTATTCGCATTCGCTTCTTGTAGCACCAGGTCTACGTACTCCTGTCTAATTTCAACGCCCTTTTTATAAACTGGAGTTGTACCTTTTCTACTTGTTCCATTTCGTTCATACCCCATATTTCCGCTCCATACAACAAAATACTCCGAACACACGCTTTCCACACTATCATTTTTGCCACGAAACTATCTTCAAATTTATCTTTCCAAGCATTCCAAAACTTATTAGCAGCCACCCATGCTTTCTTACCTACGAACTTAATGTGCTCATTATTGGACCCATTACTACCAAACATAAATCCCAAGTATTTGAACCTGCTAACCTGCTCTATAACCTCTTCCCCCCACATCAAGCTTTCCTCTTTCTTACCAACTTTCTTTCTAAACACCATCCACTTAGTCTTCTCTACATTCACACTTAACATTCTTTTCTCAAAATATCTTTTAATCCTTCCAATCATCTCTTTCATTTCCACTTTTGTTCTTGCTAAAGCAACTATGTCATCCGCGTAAGCTAGAGACCACACTTTCATCCTACCTATTACCACTCCTCCTGCCTGCCCATTTTTTAAAACCTTTTCTAAGTCATTTATAAAAACATTAAATAGGACAGGGCTAAGTGGACACCCTTGCTTTAACCCTTTCCTAACCCAGAATCTTTCGGATTTTTTTTCACTTATTCTAACTCTGCAGCTTGTCTTGCCATATAGATCTGTAACCGCCTTCACTAGCCACCCACTAATTCCTTTTGCTCTCATCATTTCCCATAGCATGTTTCGGTTTACTGTGTCATATGCCGCTTTAAGATCTATGAATACAGCATACACCTTTCCACCTTTCTGTGCCAGCTCTTGCTCTATTACGTATTTTAAGGTATCCAGCTGGTCCGTTGTTCCCCTCCCTTTCCTGAATCCCCCTTGTACTTTCGGAATCACTTCCTTTTCCTCAATTTCTTCCTGTATTTTCATCTCCACTACTTTTGCATATATCTTATATGATGTATCCATCAGTGTGATGCCTCTGTAATTTTCTGCTTCTCCCTTATTTCCTGCTTTGAAAATTGGTACGATGTACCCTTCCCTCCAGCTTTCTGGAATTGCTTGCTGTCCTTTGAAAATCTTGTTGTATAATTCGTATAGTTTTTTTTGTATTGACACCGGCGCTAGTTTCCACGCTTCATTTGGGATTCCATCCGGACCTGTCGCTTTTCTTCTTTTCAGCCCACCCAGCACTTGCTCCATTTCCTCCCACATAATTTCTGGTCAATGGCCTTCTTCTTTTTTTCAGTCCTCTTCCACTGTCTCCCCTGCTCCCTTATCTTCTTTTCCGTCCAGCAACTGCATAAAATGTGCTCTCCATCTTTCCATCTTAATTTCATTAACTTTCCGGGTTGCTTTTTCCACATTTTTGGCAATAAACATCCATATTTCTCTTTCACTATTGAGTTTCCTAGCCTCCTACATTTGTTTTCTTTGCCACGTTCCTTTTTTGTTCTTCACAAGTTCTTTCATTTGGTCCTTCATATTTTTTAATTTACCTGGAGTTCCTCCGCTCTGTCTCCATCTCTTGACATCCTCTCTCAACAGTTTTTTCTTGGAGATATATTCTTTATTAATCCATGCGCTGTTATAATGATCACTCCTGACATTTTTCCATACTATCGCCTCATGGACTTTAGATACCAGTTGTTCTAGGCTATTTATTGATTCTAGCTGACAGTTTTCCAGGTTGCTCTTAAATCTTTGTACCGCCTCTTTATTCCATATCGCTACTGATTTCTGCTTCTCCGTCTGTCCACTAACCACCGTTTTTCCTTTTATCATTACTTCCAGCGGGAAATGATCCGACTCTATCCTGTTCCCTACTTCCATGCTGATTATATCACTTGTTGCTGCCTCGTTTGCTACTACATAGTCTATCACTGACATCCCTATTCCCCCTACATACGTTGTCTCTCCACTCCAATCTCCCTCCGTGCATCCATTTAATATGTTCCATTTTCTTTCCTTCATCCAGTCAAGCCATTTTCTACCATCCGCGTTGATTATTTTGTCTTTGGATTTTCTTGTTACTTCATGTCCTCCTTCCCCGAGATTCCCAACCTGGCTCTCCCTTATTCTTACGTTCCAGTCCCCCGCAATTATAACTTTAGATAAGGTTTCCTCGTTTGCTTCCGTCTCTATTTCCGTTAATAATTCTTTTAGTCTTTTATTATTACAAACTATAATACATTTCCATTTATCCCCGTTTAATTTTATCTTTCTTATTTGAATCCCTTCGCCGTAATCTTCTCCCAGGGGCGGATCCAGGATTGTCATTTGGGGGGGGCTTGACCCCGCAGAGGAAAAGTAAAGACTAGCAAAGAAAACACTAAAAAACACACATTTTATTTTGCTTAGCACATAATAAGTCTCCTCGGATACCTTTTCGCAAATTCCTCAATGACTTCGTAAGGTTGTAGATTAGTAGAGATATCTCGGTGAATATACATGGAAGCCAAACCGGTTAACTTGTCTTGGGTGATTGCCGTTCGAAAGTACGATTTTATTATTTTAAGCGAAGAGAAGCTCCACAATACAAGTGGTTACTGGTAATGTAGCGAGGATTTGTAACAACATTTTATATATTTGGAAAAAACTCGTTTGTCTCTTGATGCGCTTCAGCTGCTGTTTGGGAGAGATGTTGTCTACCACTCCATAGCTCCTTCCAAAGAGATATTTATCCCGATAACGAGAGAGGATGAGATAAATCGTCACTGTAAACGCATGCAGCTGCTACTATCGAGGTCAGATTTTCTGTGTTTACGATGGCACTTGGTAGAAGGTGGAACAGATCGAGAATCGAATAGTCATCTGCTCTCGAAAAGCGACTCTTCTCGTTCTTACTACACTTTCTACCATCTCATAATAAAGATTAAGATCTAATGCAACTGCCTGCAGTTCCTGTGAAAGCGAAACTGTGATTTCAAATACTGCGGCGGTTACCATTAAGACAAAGTCGAATAGAAGCTAGAAATCTTGCACTTTTCAATGACGGAGAAGTTCTGTCGATTTCTTCAAGGAACTGTGTGATAGGGTCAAAGAACTCTTTGAATTGAAGGATCGCATCATGGCTTTCAACCCAGCGTGTATCAACTGGACTCTTTTCGTCTGTGGGTGTTTTTTAAAAACAACGATAGCTTGTTGTTAAACGATAGCTCGTTTGAAAACTTCCAATATTTTTTCTGACTCTCGTACAAAACTGGTAATATTATTTACTATTGCCATCATATTGCGAACACTAGGCAAGCTGCATTCCTTCTCGACAGCTAGCGGTTGGATCTCGGGACACGTATTGTAATAAGCCACCGTCCTCTTATGCATGGCATTACTCTGGCAAAGCAAATTGCCGAGAATACCTCCCTCAAATGTGGCTCGCCGCTCACGTTAAAAAACGTAAGGCCCCCCTACGCTTATAGACATAGACACCAAACACAAGTATACGTAAAGGAAGGAGACCTAGGTCCCAGTTAAGCTGTTGCGCCAAAAAGAAGAAGAACTATGATAATATATTTTCCTATGAGTTCACTTTGATTTGCCACGGAAGAACTCAGATGCTTTTGGGGGGGGCTTGAGCCCCTTAGCCCCCCCCCCCTGGATCCGCCACTGTCTTCTCCCCTATAATTTTTCTCTTCCTCTATGTTCTTCTTTACTCCGGTTATTAAACCGCCTCTTGGTCGCCCAATGTTGAAATCTCTTTTTGCCCATTGGCACTTCCACGCGAAGTTATCTGGCAGTTCGTTCTTCACCTCCTCCCAATCCTTTTCGTCAATCCATGTTTCCACTATTCCAATTATATCGAAGCTCTTCATGTAAACCAACAAGTCATGCTTATAATCCGCTCTTAATTTTCTCTTCAAACCTGCTACATTCCAACACAATATCTTCGTTTGCTCCGTGACCTGCTGGTTTTCCATCTCCCTATTCTTTCTTACTGAAATTTTATATCCTTTATTCCTGTAACATCATTGCAGTGGTACCACCTCTGGTCTACTTTCATTTTTCGGTATCCTACTCTTACAAACTTGCCTCTTTCCCTCAATTCTTTAGCTTTCTGTCTTATCTCCCTCTGCACCTCTCTTTCCTTCTCTGTGAGATCGTTGTCCACGTAGACCTGCGATCCTTTTAATTGGTTTTTCATTTTCATTATCCTTAGTTTTTCCTCCCAGTTATTCATTTTAATTAATATTGCTCTGGTTTTTCCATTTGTCAGGCTTCCTATTCTGTGCATGTTTTGTACCGCATTTAGTTGAAATTTGTCCCTTAGCAAGTCCTCTACTTCCTTTTCCCACGTAGCTTCTTCTTTAATTCCATTCATAACTATGTTTAACTTTCTTTCTTTCTTATCCGTTTCTTCCCTAAAATTTTCAATTTTAGCCAATTTCTCTTCCATTTGCATTCTATCTGCTTCTATCTTACATTCGCTGTCTGCACTTGCCTTCTTTAAGTCTCATTCTCCAAGCCTATAATTTTCTCTCTTGCTAATTTATTTTCTTCCCTCGTTGCTTTTAGTTCCTCTGTTAATTCCGTTCTCCACTTTTTCTCCTCTCTTTTATCTTCTTCTAATTTCTTCGAGAATCACATCAGTTCGCGTTTTATCTCCGCTATTTCCTGGACCACTGAGAGATTTGCTTCAATCAGCGAACGATGCGATTTGTGGCCTTCTTTCGGGCTAGCCTCTTTTGGGCTGGTCTCCTTTTTTCTCTTAGAGCAGGGGGAACGGCCTAGCCGTTTTTTAGATTGTAATGGGTTGGCCTGTTCACTATCGGAACTGCGTTCCTGCTCACTACACTCCATGTTATCCTTTTTTTTTCTCTTTTTTTTTCTTTTCTTGCTACCCTTTCTGTTTCCTTACACTCAGCCCCCTTTTCTACTTCCTGTTCTCCTGGTATGATTTCTTAGCTTTTGGGGTTTTTGGTGGCCCCTTCTGTCGTAGGGCTGCGCTGGAAATTCGTCGCTAGCGAACTACCAGCGGTTATACTCGCAACTAAACTTTTTGTCAAACACTCGCACGTCTTAATTACTCGAACTCTCGAACCGAACTCCAACTGATCAGTTGAACTGACGTACATCCAAAAACTGACCGTGAGTGTGAAATCTTAGTGAAATTTTTAACTGACGGCAACCTCAGAATTTTCCGGGGGCACCAGAAATCCGCTAGATTCAGTACATTTTAATCATGCCAAACTGATCGCGCATGCGCTTAGTCAGTCGTAGTTTAACCGTCAGGACGTGCAATAACTGAATAATTTAAAGAAAAATAGCTTGAAATATGTAGATTCGTCCATTCTCAAACGCCAGTCACTCGGTTCCAGTAACAACTCATTTAACAAATTAATATGAGATAATTGATATCTTTTTTTAACCACCCTTTTTTAACTAAAAAGTAGAATATCCTCTTCAGAATCCGAATCTTTTTTTTAACTTACGCGGTGAGAAATTTTCTAGCCAGATCAGCAGGCGACAATCGAGAAATGAAGGCCGGTTTTAAGCCAGTGAGTGCTAAAATCATTTTAGCTTACAATCCAACATAATCCAATGATACCCCATTTGTCAAAATTTGCTAGACCGTTTAGAGTTTAGAGTGGAAATAATGAATGTGTACCCAATGTATAAATATTGTCTGCCTAATTCTGTCTGTATATACATAGTGAGTTTGTCAAACGTAAAATGGATATCAAATGAAATTGGCCTTACCCATATAAATTTTCCATCCAATTAAAAATTAAGATGTAGATAAAACGGTATCAATAAATTGCAGCCTAGTAGTTCGAAATAGCTATCGTTCGCTCTTTATAGAGACAGAAAGACACATGCACAAGCCAATTTCGATTAAGGAATCGGCGCTTAGCGTCCCGACGTACAATTCACTGTGATAAGCAACAGTACGGAAACTATTCAATGTCAAACGTCGAGACTTGCGGGGACTCGTAAGATTACTCTATCGATTTCTTTAGTTCAACGAAAGTGCAACAAAATTAAGTCAATTATTATGTTTGATATAATTTAGATAAGAATATATGAAGTAATAATAGAAAGTTACATTTAATGGGCGGACATTACTTTCTTTTAGAATACATACGATAATTATAATACGATAATTTTCTGAAAATTGATATAAATATAAGAATGAATATAAAAATAGTTCATAAGAATAATTACATAATATAATACAATGGGGGGTAGGGAAAATAGGTTCAATTTCCTAGCAAAATCCTTAAATGAAAATAATTTAATTATAATTCTTCATATTGATATATTCAGATTAATCAATTAATATTTTTATAGTGATTTAATCTATTGGATGTGGTTAATAATCCTCATAATTTGCATGATTCCTCAAAAGCGGATTACAAATCTTAGAATCGCAACGCCGCGTCGTGACCGCAAATTTCCTAGCGCACTTTCGAGTTCGGACCTGGTCAGATTATATAATGAGCATGATACGTCTGCAATTTGATTTAATTACACTTTTATTCTAAGAAAAAAAAGTCCTGGGAATTTTAGCGAATGATAGTTTATTCCACATAACCGGAACTGTATCTCAAAATCCCCAGAATAATTTAATACATTATAAAAACTTCTAGAAAATTAAATAACAAACATAACAGTAAATATTTACTACAAAATGCAAAAAACACATAAAATTCATCTCAAATTGATTTTTATCTTCGATTTTAAAACAGAGCAAAACCATAATTTATAAAACATACGTCTACATCAATTAACAACTAACAGTAAAAGGACTCTTGATTACAAGAAGTTCTTGATTACTCCCAGAAACAAGATAGATAAAACTAGGCAAGAGCGGCCAAGATCTGACAAGACCTTATAAGACCAGACTAGATAATACCAGCCAAGACCAGAGAAGACTAGACAAGACTAGACAAGACTAGACAAGACTAGACAAGACTAGACAAGACTAGACAAGACTAGACAAGACTAGACAAGACTAGACAAGACTAGACAAGACTAGACAAGACTAGACAAGACTAGACAAGACTAGACAAGACTAGACAAGACTAGACAAGACTAGACAAGACTAGACAAGACTATACAAGACTAGACAAAACTAGACAAGACTAGACAAGACTAGACAAGACTAGACAAGACTAGACAAGACTAGACAAGACTAGACAAGACTAGACAAGACTAGACAAGACTAGACAAGACTAGACAAGACTAGACAAGACTAGACAAGACTAGACAAGACTAGACAAGACTAGACAAGACTAGACAAGACTAGACAAGACTAGACAAGACTAGACAAGACTAGACAAGACTAGACAAGACTAGACAAGACTAGACAAGACTAGACAAGACTAGACAAGACTAGACAAGACTAGACAAGACTAGACAAGACTAGACAAGACTAGACAAGACTAGACAAGACTAGACAAGACTAGACAAGACTAGACAAGACTAGACAAGACTAGACAAGACTAGACAAGACTAGACAAGACTAGACAAGACTAGACAAGACTAGACAAGACTAGACAAGACTAGACAAGACTAGACAAGACTAGACAAGACTAGACAAGACTAGACAAGACTAGACAAGACTAGACAAGACTAGACAAGACTAGACAAGACTAGACAAGACTAGACAAGACTAGACAAGACTAGACAAGACTAGACAAGACTAGACAAGACTAGACAAGACTAGACAAGACTAGACAAGACTAGACAAGACTAGACAAGACTAGACAAGACTAGACAAGACTAGACAAGACTAGACAAGACTAGACAAGACTAGACAAGACTAGACAAGACTAGACAAGACTAGACAAGACTAGACAAGACTAGACAAGACTAGACAAGACTAGACAAGACTAGACAAGACTAGACAAGACTAGACAAGACTAGACAAGACTAGACAAGACTAGACAAGACTAGACAAGACTAGACAAGACTAGACAAGACTAGACAAGACTAGACAAGACTAGACAAGACTAGACAAGACTAGACAAGACTAGACAAGACTAGACAAGACTAGACAAGACTAGACAAGACTAGACAAGACTAGACAAGACTAGACAAGACTAGACAAGACTAGACAAGACTAGACAAGACTAGACAAGACTAGACAAGACTAGACAAGACTAGACAAGACTAGACAAGACTAGACAAGACTAGACAAGACTAGACAAGACTAGACAAGACTAGACAAGACTAGACAAGACTAGACAAGACTAGACAAGACTAGACAAGACTAGACAAGACTAGACAAGACTAGACAAGACTAGACAAGACTAGACAAGACTAGACAAGACTAGACAAGACTAGACAAGACTAGACAAGACTAGACAAGACTAGACAAGACTAGACAAGACTAGACAAGACTAGACAAGACTAGACAAGACTAGACAAGACTAGACAAGACTAGACAAGACTAGACAAGACTAGACAAGACTAGACAAGACTAGACAAGACTAGACAAGACTAGACAAGACTAGACAAGACTAGACAAGACTAGACAAGACTAGACAAGACTAGACAAGACTAGACAAGACTAGACAAGACTAGACAAGACTAGACAAGACTAGACAAGACTAGACAAGACTAGACAAGACTAGACAAGACTAGACAAGACTAGACAAGACTAGACAAGACTAGACAAGACTAGACAAGACTAGACAAGACTAGACAAGACTAGACAAGACTAGACAAGACTAGACAAGACTAGACAAGACTAGACAAGACTAGACAAGACTAGACAAGACTAGACAAGACTAGACAAGACTAGACAAGACTAGACAAGACTAGACAAGACTAGACAAGACTAGACAAGACTAGACAAGACTAGACAAGACTAGACAAGACTAGACAAGACTAGACAAGACTAGACAAGACTAGACAAGACTAGACAAGACTAGACAAGACTAGACAAGACTAGACAAGACTAGACAAGACTAGACAAGACTAGACAAGACTAGACAAGACTAGACAAGACTAGACAAGACTAGACAAGACTAGACAAGACTAGACAAGACTAGACAAGACTAGACAAGACTAGACAAGACTAGACAAGACTAGACAAGACTAGACAAGACTAGACAAGACTAGACAAGACTAGACAAGACTAGACAAGACTAGACAAGACTAGACAAGACTAGACAAGACTAGACAAGACTAGACAAGACTAGACAAGACTAGACAAGACTAGACAAGACTAGACAAGACTAGACAAGACTAGACAAGACTAGACAAGACTAGACAAGACTAGACAAGACTAGACAAGACTAGACAAGACTAGACAAGACTAGACAAGACTAGACAAGACTAGACAAGACTAGACAAGACTAGACAAGACTAGACAAGACTAGACAAGACTAGACAAGACTAGACAAGACTAGACAAGACTAGACAAGACTAGACAAGACTAGACAAGACTAGACAAGACTAGACAAGACTAGACAAGACTAGACAAGACTAGACAAGACTAGACAAGACTAGACAAGACTAGACAAGACTAGACAAGACTAGACAAGACTAGACAAGACTAGACAAGACTAGACAAGACTAGACAAGACTAGACAAGACTAGACAAGACTAGACAAGACTAGACAAGACTAGACAAGACTAGACAAGACTAGACAAGACTAGACAAGACTAGACAAGACTAGACAAGACTAGACAAGACTAGACAAGACTAGACAAGACTAGACAAGACTAGACAAGACTAGACAAGACTAGACAAGACTAGACAAGACTAGACAAGACTAGACAAGACTAGACAAGACTAGACAAGACTAGACAAGACTAGACAAGACTAGACAAGACTAGACAAGACTAGACAAGACTAGACAAGACTAGACAAGACTAGACAAGACTAGACAAGACTAGACAAGACTAGACAAGACTAGACAAGACTAGACAAGACTAGACAAGACTAGACAAGACTAGACAAGACTAGACAAGACTAGACAAGACTAGACAAGACTAGACAAGACTAGACAAGACTAGACAAGACTAGACAAGACTAGACAAGACTAGACAAGACTAGACAAGACTAGACAAGACTAGACAAGACTAGACAAGACTAGACAAGACTAGACAAGACTAGACAAGACTAGACAAGACTAGACAAGACTAGACAAGACTAGACAAGACTAGACAAGACTAGACAAGACTAGACAAGACTAGACAAGACTAGACAAGACTAGACAAGACTAGACAAGACTAGACAAGACTAGACAAGACTAGACAAGACTAGACAAGACTAGACAAGACTAGACAAGACTAGACAAGACTAGACAAGACTAGACAAGACTAGACAAGACTAGACAAGACTAGACAAGACTAGACAAGACTAGACAAGACTAGACAAGACTAGACAAGACTAGACAAGACTAGACAAGACTAGACAAGACTAGACAAGACTAGACAAGACTAGACAAGACTAGACAAGACTAGACAAGACTAGACAAGACTAGACAAGACTAGACAAGACTAGACAAGACTAGACAAGACTAGACAAGACTAGACAAGACTAGACAAGACTAGACAAGACTAGACAAGACTAGACAAGACTAGACAAGACTAGACAAGACTAGACAAGACTAGACAAGACTAGACAAGACTAGACAAGACTAGACAAGACTAGACAAGACTAGACAAGACTAGACAAGACTAGACAAGACTAGACAAGACTAGACAAGACTAGACAAGACTAGACAAGACTAGACAAGACTAGACAAGACTAGACAAGACTAGACAAGACTAGACAAGACTAGACAAGACTAGACAAGACTAGACAAGACTAGACAAGACTAGACAAGACTAGACAAGACTAGACAAGACTAGACAAGACTAGACAAGACTAGACAAGACTAGACAAGACTAGACAAGACTAGACAAGACTAGACAAGACTAGACAAGACTAGACAAGACTAGACAAGACTAGACAAGACTAGACAAGACTAGACAAGACTAGACAAGACTAGACAAGACTAGACAAGACTAGACAAGACTAGACAAGACTAGACAAGACTAGACAAGACTAGACAAGACTAGACAAGACTAGACAAGACTAGACAAGACTAGACAAGACTAGACAAGACTAGACAAGACTAGACAAGACTAGACAAGACTAGACAAGACTAGACAAGACTAGACAAGACTAGACAAGACTAGACAAGACTAGACAAGACTAGACAAGACTAGACAAGACTAGACAAGACTAGACAAGACTAGACAAGACTAGACAAGACTAGACAAGACTAGACAAGACTAGACAAGACTAGACAAGACTAGACAAGACTAGACAAGACTAGACAAGACTAGACAAGACTAGACAAGACTAGACAAGACTAGACAAGACTAGACACGACTAGACAAGACTAGACAAGACTAGACAAGACTAGACAAGACTAGACAAGACTAGACAAGACTAGACAAGACTAGACAAGACTAGACAAGACTAGACAAGACTAGAAAAGACTAGACAAGACTAGACAAGACTAGACAAGACTAGACAAGACTAGACAAGACTAGACAAGACTAGACAAGACTAGACAAGACTAGACAAGACTAGACAAGACTAGACAAGACTAGACAAGACTAGACAAGACCAGACAAGACTAGACAAGACTAGACAAGACTAGACAAGTCTAGACAAGACTAGACAAGACTAGACAAGACTAGACAAGACTAGACAAGACTAGACAAGACTAGACAAGACTAGACAAGACTAGACAAGACTAGACAAGACTAGACAAGACTAGACAAGACTAGACATGACGAGACAAGACGAGACAAGACTAGACAAGACTAGACAAGAATAGACAAGACTTGACAAGACTAGACAAGATTAGACAAGATTAGACAAGACTGGACAAGACTGGACAAGACTGGACAAGACTGGACCAGACTGGACAAGACTGGACGACTGGACAAGACTGGACAAGAGTGGACAGGAGTGGACAAGATTGGACAAGACTGGACAAGACTGAACGAGACTGGACAAGACTGGACAAGACTGGACAAGATTGGATAAGACTGGACAAGACTGGACAAGACTGGACAAGACTGGATAAGACTGGACAAGACTGGATAAAACTGGACAAGACTCGACAAGACTGAACAAGTCTGGACAAGACCAGACAAGATCAGGCAAGATCAGGCACGACCAGGCAAGACTAGACAAGACTATACCAGATTAGACTAGAATATGCAAGACTAAGCAAGACCAGATTCGACAAGTCAAGAGCAGTAAAGAACAATCAAGACAAGTGAAGACCAGTCAGGACGAGTCAACACCAGTCAAGACCAGACCAGACAAATCAAGATCAGTCAATTGCAGTCAATAACAATCAAGACCAGTCAAGACCAGATACAATTAGAGAATACTAGATTAGGCAAGACAAGGCAAGACCATAAAAGACCAGACAATATCACGTAAGACCAGACAAGACTAGACATGTTCGGATAAAACCAGACAAAATCAAACGAGAGCAGACTACATCAGACAAGACCATAGATGACAAGACAAGATAAGGCCATACATGACAAGACTGGACAAGACCATAGAAGAGCAGACAATGCCAGATAAGCCCTGACGTGACCAAACAAAACCAGACCAGACAAGGCCAGTCAAAACCAGACAAGACCGTACAAGACCCGAAAAAAAAGACAAGGCCAAATAAGACCAAACAAAATAAGATAAGACCAGACGATGGCAGAAAAGACCAGACAGAACTAAACAGGACTAAACAAGAACTAACAAGACCAGGTAAAACTAGACAAATCGAGAAAAGGCCAGACAAAACAAGACATGACCAGACCTGACCGGATAAGACCCGACAAAAACAGACAAGGCCAAACAAGACCAAAGAAGATAATATTAGAACAGACAATACCAGAAAAGACCAGACCGGACTAAACAAGAACTGTAAAGACCAGGTAAATCTAGACAAATCGAGAAAAGACCAGACAAAACAAGACAAGACCAGACAAGTGCAGACAGGACCAGACAAGACAAGACCAGAGATGACAAGACCAGACCAGAACCTGCAAGACCAGACAAAGCCAGACAAGACTATACAAGACCAGACAAGACCTGACAAGGCCATACAAGGCCAGACAAGAGCAAACAAGGCCAGACAAGACCATACAAGAACAGACTAGAACAGACAAGGCCAGGCAAGACCAGACAAGAGCGGAAAAGACCGGACAAGACTAATAAATGAGGGAAAATCCACAAGACCAGAGAAGACTAGACGAAACCAGACAAGACCAGACAAAACCAGGCAAGATCATACAATGTCAGACAAGGCCAGACAAGAACAGACAAGACAGGACAAGGCGAGACAAGACTAGACAAAACCAGACAAGACCAACTAAGGCCAAACAAGTCTAGAGAAGATCAGACAATGACCGTGGAGAACGGGACAAGACCCGAGAAGACCAAACATTACTAATTGTAGGCAGGATCAGATCTCCCTGTCTTAAGACACTAGTTTCTTGTATGTGCATTTATAGATAACTATTGTAGAAATATACATTAAAAGAGTAAACTGGGGAATTCAGCATTTCTATTATAAAACAGCTATCTATTTAAATTATTAACTTTGTTTGAAATCGATTATACCTAATTGATATTACGTTATTTCAAATTTCAATTTGATAATTGAATAAGCGAATAAAATAATTTATTTATCAAAGTATATTAATTTAGTATTAAGCGTTTCGTGATTAAGAGATTACATTCATATTATATAATATTTATTTACATCGAGTGATAAAAATTATTATGCCATATAAAGGCTAGAATTAAAAATGTTGACAATATGAAATGAGATTGTGGTTTCGTAAAAGACTCAATAAAAATTTTAGATTCCATTAGAATTCACTATTAATGTTAATCTTGTTTTGTTCTGGGCATTAAATTTGTTTTCGCAAATAATAAATGAGACGAGAATTATTTATAAAACTATTGCGATCTAAATGTAATAATGTTACAAAATGTGACCCAGCAAGGTTACACAAACAGGTAGCTCTTTAAACGGTAAAATTTGTCTGTGTTCAATGAACAGGTTTACTATTGGTGCTAACGTATAGACTTATATTATTTGTAATTTCTCTCGTTCTCTCTGCACGGCGAAATACCATTAAAATGGATGAATGGAGCGAGCCGTCAATCAAAGTTAATGAGCACAAACAACAACCGATACGAATCGAACCATAAATACTAGTCGAAATTATAATTTATTATTTAGTGGAAGCGTTCGGCGGGAATATTTGTTGATGTTATTAGTTTAGGAAATTGCTTTTCGAAAGTGCATTTTATAATTGGTTGTACAAAAAAATGTGATTTAGATCCTTTGCCACCAATATATTAAATATTACTAAATATTGCATGTCCAATTCTAATTATTTATTTAATTTGTAAATCTATACAGAAAAAGTTGATTTTTTTCAATTTTGTTCAAAAACTGATTTTCTTTTAATTGTGCGGGAATTAAAACTAATTGGTTATATACTATTGATTATTGGTTATTATAATATTGGTTATTGATTATTATAATATTGGCTATTGGGTAATATAATGCATATTCCTAGAACA
Source organism: Phosphuga atrata (assembly GCA_944588485.1). NCBI lineage: Eukaryota > Metazoa > Arthropoda > Insecta > Coleoptera > Silphidae > Phosphuga > Phosphuga atrata. The sequence goes on from OX155898.1 coordinate 34,339,444, forward strand.
AGTATCAAATGAACAACTGCACAATGTAATAACTTCTATAAGAAACAAAAAGAGCGCCGGCGACGATGAAGTACCAGCTACAATAATCCAACATATTTTATGGGAAATTGTAGAACCGCTAAAATACGTGATAAACACTTCCATAGAACGCGGAATTTTTCCTGACTCCCTCAAACTTTCTAATAATACCGCTACACAAAAAGGGGGATAAAAAATTAATAGAAAATTACACGACAATATGTATAGTATACTTATCTAACCTGCCTTCTCCAAAATATTTGAAAAAGTTATTGCATCCAAGACTATCAACTTTCTTGAAAAGTCACCTAATTAGCAACGAACAACATGGTTATAGAATCGGAAAGAGCATCGACAAAGCATGTTTTAATTTTGTAAAATATATACAGAAGAATTGGAAAATAAAAACATAACATGTGAAATTTTGATCGATCTTTCCAAAGCTTACGACAACGTAGATCACACGATTCTTCTGGAAAAATTATTCGAATACGGAGTTATAGGGATCGCTCATGAGTGGTTCCGTTCCTACTTCTCTAGCCGAACACAGCAAACCAAAGTAAATACCACACTATGCTAAGAAAAATAAATAAACAAGCATATACAAATAGGAATACCTCCGGATAGTATCTTGGGACCCCTATTATACGCTGTATATATTAACGATCTACCCTCAACAATAAAATCTACACCAGATAAAATGGTCAATTACGCAGACGACACTTCCCTGTTATACCAGACTGGGAGACTTATCTACGAATTTAAATATTACCATGGCAAGAATAACCGAATGGTTCAACATAAACAAACTTACAATTAACAGCCAGAAAACCAACGTAACAATTTTCAAAAGAGGTAGATTATTACTTAACTATTCCAAACGATTGACAATAGAAAAAGACGATATAGCTGTTAGGAAGACTGTGCAACTTTTAGGAATGGCAATCGACTGCTGCGTAAATTGGATTATTGCTAATATAAATGCACTAGAAGCAAACTTAAATAAAACAACATACGCCATAAGAATTCTACAGCGAAGCGTAAGTCAAGAAGTCCTAGAATTGTATACTACGCTAACTTTCACTCCCATTTACGTTTTGGGATTTTATTTTGAGATTGTAGCAAAGACTTTATCGAACGTTTAGAAAACTAAAACAGGCAATAAGAATCATTTACAAAATTAAATACAATCAATCTTGCCGAGGAAAGTTTAAAGCTGCATATTTTTTAACGGTCACAGCGATATTTATTTAGGAAACCATAATTTTCTTATTGAAAAACAAACATCTCTTCACAGAACACATGAATTCTAAGCACCGAAACATGAGGAATCAAAACCAAATCTTCATTTTACAAAAACATTACTTGACACTGACGGAAAGAGCACCACCTTACATAAATTTGAAACTATTTAATATATTGCCAACACATCTAAGGCTGATACAAAATTAATTTATAAAATAAATCCGCAATATCCTCGTAAACATATTATGGTCAAAAAAACAATATTATGAAAATATAAAAACCCACCCAACCTAAATTATTCTGTCTGGACATATTTCATTAAGTTTTACAAATGTATTTATTTATATCTGTTATGTATAGCTTCATATAATGAAATAAAATAAATTGAATTGAATATAAAAACAAAAACAACAAAAAATATATTTTCTAATGTATTTTATATTTTCTCGTTTAATAATGTTTGTTAGAAACTGTTTGTTTAATAGAAGTTTCTGTGGATATATTTATAAATAATCATATTGGATTAAATTTTTTTGAAAATGTTTTGTAATTCGTCTGAAATTGTACACTATGGCACTAATTGCTAAACAAAATGAAATCCAATATACAAATTTGTAAACATTGAAAGTTCGTCATTTTAATTTTTAGAAATTGCATAATCTGCTCTAAATTTATTCAAATTCAATTTCTTTAATGAGTTCGCAAATACTATACTCGACAATTTTTGAGTAAGGCTTATCAAACCAACTTTTGTTATAAAGGAATAATATATCATAAAGGGTGTTATAATATGAGTGTCCTGATTTTAAACTGCAGTTTAAGTTGAAAATAAATTATTTGTTAAACATTGTAGGGTGATTTCTTCTTAGGTTGCCTACTCTCTACGGAGGTTGGCTATCTTCAGGGCAAAACGTATTTTGGACGTTGTGGCTCTCAATAAGTCGATTGAGCTACATTTAAACCAATCTCGTATATTTTCAACCAGGATATTCGTCTTCTTCCTATTGATCTTTTCCCGCTTGTTTTCCCCTGTATAATCAGCCTTAATATTTCATATTTTTGGCCTCGCCTAATTTGTCCTAGGTAACCTAATTTTCTTTTCTGTATTGTGAACGTTAGTTCTGCTTCTTTTCCCATTCGGTTTAATACTTATATATCCGTTATCTTATCGATCCACGGGATCTTCAGCATTCGTCGATATACCCAGAGCTCAAATGGTTTTAATTTTCTTCATGTTTTCTTTTTTCAACGTCCACGCTTCTGCGCCGTACATTAGTAATGGGAATATATAACAGCGTACAGTGCATAGCATTATTTTTAGATCTAAGTTCCTATTTAAAAGGAGTGGTCACATTTTTATAAACATTGTCCTCGCAATCTCTATTCGTCTATTTATTTCCATACTGTGGTCATTTTGGTCATCCCTCATTTATTATTGTACCTAAGTATTGGTACGTTGCCACTCTCTCTCAGGTTCTGTTGTTGATAGTAATTGTGTTTCTATTGTTATTTTTCTGCTTGCTGGTAATAATGGTAATAACCATATATTTGGTTTTTTGTAAACTTAATAAAGACGGAACAAAGCTTGAATATATAAACATACTCAACCTTTCCGGAACTCTATAATACTAATGAGTCTTTTTAGGACTACCAAAAACAAATCTCGTATGAAATTTGTCAGTTATTCTATAGCTTTCAGTCCACCTTCGTGGCACTCAACAAAAACCATAAAAATAACATTGATTTTTAAGATCATGTCTTTCCGATACCTTGAGTGGATAGCCATCTGTGGACGCGTTTCGAGATTTATCTCTCATCAGCACAGCTTTGCTTCCATGAACAATATTTTGTAAATCACTCACTTAAAATCCCATGTGTTGATTAGGGTTAGATGTTTTTAATTTTGACATTTTGTGAGAGAGACATGAACTTAGCAGGTTATTGATATAAATGATAAATTTTGAATTGGTAAAACCATACAACATTATAGATAATCAGATAAACTTAATAAAGACGGAACAAAGCTTGAATATATAAATATACTCAACCTTTCCGGAACTCTATAATACTAATGAGTCTTTTTAGGTCTAACCCTAATCAACACATGGGATTTTAAGTGAGTGATTTACAAAATATTGTTCATGGTAGCAAAGCTGTGCTGATGAGAGATAAATCTCGAAACGCGTCCACAGATGGCTATCCACTCAAGGTATCGGAAAGACATGATCTTAAAAATCAATGTTATTTTTATGGTTTTTGTTGAGTGCCACGAAGGTGGACTGAAAGCTATAGAATAACTGACAAATTTCATACGAGATTTGTTTTTGGTAGTCCTAAAAAGACTCATTAGTATTATAGAGTTCCGGAAAGGTTGAGTATATTTATATATTCAAGCTTTGTTCCGTCTTTATTAAGTATATCTGATTATCTATAATGTTGTATGGTTTTACCAATTCAAAATTGGTTTTTTGTGATTTATTGTTATTCCATATTCGTTACTGTAAGTGTTTATGTGTTCCATGATTGTTTGTAGATCCATCTAGCTCGTTCTGATAATTACAGTGTCATCTGCATATCGGAAATAGTTAATGACTTTTCCATTGATTACCACTCCGGCGGTTGTATTAGCTAGGGCGAGCTTGAATATTTCTTCTGAGTATAAATTATACGGTGTCGGTGATAGAATGCACCCCTGTCTAACTCCTCTGCAGATATTTATTTATTCTGAGGTTTTCTCTTCTATTGGGATTGTATTGCTTTCTGATTCCAGTAGTGTTTGTATTACAATTATACTTTTGTTGTCAATACCTTTATCTTTAGGTATGGAAATTAGTTTTTGGTCACGTATTTTATCGAACGCCTTTTCGTAACTAATGAAACATATATGCATTTCTAGCTTCACGACCCGACATCTTTGTATCATTACGTTAGCCGCAAAGAGTGCCTCACAAGGGCCCATGCCATTTCTAAACCCAAATTGGTTTTCGCCCATATTTTCCCCTAGTTTTTTATATATTCTCTTATGGATCTCCTTCAAGAATGCTTTTAGGGTGTTGCTCATTAGGCTCAGTGTTCTGAGCATTCTTTCACATGTTGTTTTTTTGGGATCGCAGTGAATGTAAACCGAAATCATTTTTGCGGTATGATTCCTGCATCGTAAATGGTATTGTATGGGTCAGTAAGCGTTTTCAGGTCATGTTTTTCGATCAAATTCCATCAGTATTTGGTCTGGTCCTACTGTTTTATTATCTTTGGAGTTTCTTATCTCGTATTCGACATCCTCCTTAGTAATTTTATGTCCTGGCGATGCCGGCTCAATAAAGCATGTTTTTCCTCTTCCGTCGCAAAACAGTTCTTCGATGTACTCTTCCCAACGCTTTAGTTTTGTTGGTATATCCAGTATTATGTTGTCATTTTTATCTTTTATAAAGCCATGTTGTTTTCTTCTTTCCCGTTCCTGTGACTTTTTTTGTGCATACTGAACATATCATATTTCTTTTCATGTTCTTTTCTTTCTTGACATTGTTTTTCCTTGGCTTCATTTATTTTATTTGTGATGGTTTTGTTCATGTTTTTATACTTCTTTTAATTTTTCCCTTGCTGTTTTCATCTCTCCTCCATGACATCAAGGATTTCCTTTGTCATCCACTATTTTTTCCCTTTTGCGTTTTAACTTCTCATGTTAGGGTATCAGCAATGCCTGCTTTATATTTTCGCTTTCCTCATTTATGTCTGTATTAAACTAATTATTTTCCTTCTTCTTGGCAACTACTTCTATATTTTTGTGTATGACTTCCTTTCTAGCGTTTTCATCTTTCATTTTGGTATCTATTGCTGTTGTTGTAGTGATATTCTTAATCTTTTTCATTCTTAGTACTATATTTGAATTAGTACTAGATTGTTTAAACACAAGTTAAAAGCTTAATCCTAAATTAACAATTAATACATGAAAAATTACATAAATTAGATAAGTGGTGCGCAAACTATTTTAATTTGCAACCCAACATTTCGTCTAAAATTTTGTCGCGACTCCTTGATTCGACTTTTTTTTTAATATGTTTATATGTAAATTTCACTATTTTTTTAGATTTCCTTAAAAATATTAATTAGTTTCCCAGTGGGCGGAGATTTTTTGGATTGTACGAAATAAACTGGAAAATTGTGTATGAAACTGAAAGAAAGGTTCTAAAACTTTGATTGATTTTTTTGCAATGGATAATTCTGTAAGTGGCCGGTCACAAGCCCGGATGTAAAAGAAGAGTGTTGTCTGGTAAGTCCAGCGACCTACCAGACGTAAAATCATATAGTGCTCATAGAACTGACAAATCAGCCTCGGAAACAGGACAGGAAACTACGAAGACGACCCCAGCAAGAAACTCGAAGAAGAAACCAAAATATCATACATTGAGGTTAGTAACCTGGAACACTCGCTCACTCAACAATAAAGAATGTCAAATAGTGATGGAACTAGAACAGCACAAAATAGACATCTGCAAACTCACAGGAACCAAGAAAAGGGGCAAGGGATCACAGCAATGTGACAACTACCTCCTCATATACAGTAGCGTAGCAAAGAACAAAAGAGACTCTTCTGGAGTGGCCATGTTAATTCACGGTAAGTTCAAAAACAACATAACAAACTTAGGATACGTCAATGACAGAATAGTAACAGTATCCTATAATTTCAGCAACATGGACACCCACATTATTTCAGCCTATGCACCAGACACAAGCTGATCAAACGAAGAAGCTTCTGAGTGGTACGAATACCTACAAGAATGGCTTTAGAATACCACTAACTGAGAGAATATTTATATAACGTAGGTAACGTTCCAATCAAAGGGCTGAAACAAAGATTTAACGAAACTCTCAAAATGAAAGAGGTGATATGCTGGTGGAATTTTGTGCTCACAACGAATTGAGAATTAACAGCACTTTCTAAAAACACAAACCACACCATAATATTACATTCACAATCACCCAAAGAGACAATGACCGACGTTTTCATAACGAATAGAGCAATACCACCAGAAATCATTGAATATGTAAGGAGCCTGAGCTCAGCAAACGTAAATTCAGACCATAAACTAATACTTTGCAACACCAAAATATATCCTATCAAAAAAAAGAAGAACCATGTGAACCAAAGCATAAATTTAACATCAAATCGCTCGAGAACCGCAGCACACAGCAGGTATACGAGAACCGCCTAAAAGAACACTAAACAAGCAATCACTCAGTGGAAGATGCATGGGGAAAAGTCCAAACGAATACCAAAACGGCAGCCGCAGAAGCCCTGGGCACCAGAATAGTGAAAACGACACATCGTAAACCATGGTTCGCACCAGAAGTCAAAGCAGTAGCTGCCGAAAAGATAAAGGCATACATACAATTTCGAAAGAACCCGTCACCAGACACGATCTTATAGCGCAATAGATATATATATATATATATATATATATATATATATATATATATATATATATACATAAATATATATATATATATATATATATATATATATATATATATATATATATATATATATATATATATATACATATGGAGGACAAAAACGCATCTGGAAGAGGATAAGATCAATGAAAAGAGACATTAACGAACACACTACTATAACTAACATCAGTGAAAGTAAATGGATGGAACACTTTAAGCAACTATACCGTGAACACGATATCAACCAACAGCCAGAGTCAACTGAAACCAATGACTCACACTTAGAATTTGACGAAGACCAAATAACACGAGCAGTGAAAAAGCTGAAACATCGGAAAAACGTACGAAGAGGGCATCAGCAATGAACTCATCAAGTATAGGAGTAATACTCTAAGAGAAGATTCAGGGAAACTATTTAATAAAATTATCAAATAAGAAACTGTCCCACCTGGAAAATAAGCATCACGATCCCTATATATATATATATATATATATATATATATATATATATATATATATATATATATATATATATATATATATATATATATATATATATATATATATATATATATATAAAAGGAAGTAAAGAGGATCCGTCAAACTATAGAGGCATCACTATATTAAACAATATCATAAAAACATTCACCAGCATACTAGCGGAGGTCCTGCATGAAACCATCCCTCTAAATGAAGAACAGCGAGGTTTTAGGAAAAAGAGATCCACAACAGACGCGATCTTCATAATAGGACAACTAATTGAAAAGGCCCTCTAATTTAATACATCCCTGTTCTGCTTCTTAGACCTAACACAAGCGTTTGACAGTGTAAAGCTAGCCGACGTCATCAACACTCAAAAGAAAAATAAGTACAAAACAAACTGATAAGACATTACAAAGTAATAAAGTTACTAAACACCGGAAACTCAACAAAGATACAACTAAAGAAGAAACTCACAAAGTCAATCCATACGAGCACGGGAATCAGGCAAGGCGGCAGCCTTAGCCCGATACTTTTTAACAAAATCATGGATCAGCTCATCAGTAAGATAAAGGAAAATACAACTTTATACCAATTACACAATCAAATATGTCTGCCACGCAGATGATGCCACCCTATTAGCGGACAGTGAGAACGTGCTTCAAAAACTAGTTCATGAAATTACAATAAGCAAAGAAACCACGAGATGCAAGATTGTAATCAACGATGAAATTATTAAACAAGTGATGTCATTCGATTTGCTATTATGATTTCCTAGGAATTCGACTATCCAGTTGGGAAAACCTGTAGCAAGACATCAAACGCCAAGCAAACAAAGCAGCAAAGATATCAGGATGTTTGCGCCACGCTATATGGAAGAACAACATGCTATCAATACCCAGCAAAAGTCGGATCTACAAGGCTTGCATACATCCCATCTTAACGTATGTGGCAGAAACCCCAGCGGACACGTCAATTATCAAACACGCTCTTAGAACAACAGAGATGCTAACGCTAAGAGCCATCAGGTGATACGAACTTCGTAATCGAAAACTAAACACCAAAATCAGATAGGAATGTGGGGTGGAAGACGTTGTACGCTGGGTTCGGAAAGGAAGAAGAATGTGGAACGAGCATGTGGCGAGAATGGATGAGCACAGAATTGCGAAAATCGTCACAGACGGCAATTCAACAGGCAGAATGGGCCGACCTCCCAAAAGACAGTTGGACTTCTATGTCACAGGAGAAGCGTCAGGATAATACAGGCGATGCTGTCTACAATAAGAAGAAGAAGAAGAAGAGCTTGATAAATAATGGTTTTAACGAAATATATTTTCTCACATTTTCCGCAGATTTTACGATGTCATAACTTTTCAATGGCTTATAATAGAGTTTATTTACATTTTTATTTAAATTAGTCTTTACCAATCGAAACAGCATGCCAAAATTAGTCGGAAAACATATGTAATATTCCTAGGAAGCTTTTAATTAAAAATTACAGCGCAATAGAAAACTATTTTCATTTGCGACCCAACTCTGTAAAATTTTATCTGATACCTGATAGTTTACTACTATCTGATACTTACTAACAGCTTCATCATAATAAAGAAATATCATGATTTCGATGACCCAAAAAAATCTGTATCGACCCCTCTCGAGATGGGGATCGCGACCCACACTTTGCGCAACACTGGATTAGATGACCCCAACAGATGAGCGATTTTCAATAATGGACTTCGTTCTAGTAAAATGATCGACACAAGCAATTCTTTGTTCAAACCTTGAAGGTTCACTGAATATTATACAGTTACAATTATGGCAAACCAGTCAATATTTCTTTTTGTTTTTATTTCGTAAAAACAGGACACTCTTACTTTTACTACTTAACTTCGTTGTGTTTCAAGCAGAAGAATTATAACTAATTCTTTGGAAATTCATAATGATGAATTTTAAGAAGAAAGCAACAGTAGAAATAGTGAAATTTACAGTTTTTTACCAGTTTATTTAACAGTTGTGCCACTTAATTGACAATTCACAGGTGAAAAAGGTGAGTGAACTATATTGACTTTTGAGATATTACCTTTCAGTGACCGTTATTCGGAATCTAGTTTATAGCTCTCAGGAAAAGAGTTCTGTAATGAAGCATCCATATGCAGGCAAAACACATTTAGTGCGCAAGTATAAATCTTTAAGGAGTTGAGAAATAGAGTTTTAGAGAACTAGGCTTATCTCCAACGATGATATTGCGTATTTTAACAATAAAATTCCTTCAGAAACTGAGACCCATAAACTGTCTTCAACGGTTAAGATATAAGATTATGCGAAAAAAATGCATGCACTTATTTACACTGAAATTAGCCGTCTTTCAATAAATAACGTTCATTATCCATTGAATTGGGTCTTCAATCTGCAAAACATTTACTTTCGGGGTACAAAAAATCAACGAGCCATAAACATTAACCATTACACCTGACTAAATGCACTTGTCTAGTATTGACTGGTCTCAGAGAAAGTTATCGAACCTTACTTCCTAGATACGCAAGTTATTATAGCATTGATAGCAAGAGATATCGAGATAGAAAAATTTATATCCTGTATTATAAAACAGTTCAAATATGTTGTTTCGATAGGATGAGGCTAATATTTTTACAACTAGAGTCACTATAAGTCTCCTTAGGATTTTTTCGACAGTGGGATAGATTCAAAGCATTCCCGTACTGATTGTTGCCATATTCGACTCGCGATTAATTCTTGTGTGAAGGATGTACATGAATAAACCGCGAATAAGTGGGCAATTCAACGGTAATATACGAGCAGAAATTCATGAGCTAAACCATAAAATATTAACTAAACTTATAAAAAATACAATGGAAAGAGTTGTATTCCACATTGCAAGAAGAAAAAAATTGTGCTAATTTAAGCGAAATCATTTTTCATAAAGAGTCGAATACATATTCCATTTTAAAATAATCTAGTATAAATATTAAGGTTAGGTATTTATTATATTAAATATTATTTGAACTAATAATTGATTGTGAAGTAACTTGTTGAAAATTCATTTCAATATTAGAGGTAAAACATACATTGCTTTAAAGTTTCAAGTTTATTGTATAACGATATTGTATAAAGATCATTTGTATATCATTACCTGAAGAAGCCACAGTGTTGGTGAAACATATATTGTATTTATACTTTAAAATAATTTTTGGTTTTACCTTCAATATTAAAAAAAATGTTGACTTACAAAATACTACTCCCTACTCTAGGCTACCACATACAATTTGTAATATTCTTTACTTTATAAATATTAGCTAATTTATTTCAGAGCTTCGTTGAATATTTCTTCCCCATTTCCTTTATTCCAATGCAGTATCATCCGCAAACAAAGTTAACGTTTCTTTTATCCTACAGTCAGTTAAATCATTTATGTATATAATGAATAAGTGAGGACCTAGTATCGATCCTAGCGGTTCACTCTATATTACTACACTTTTTTCGCATGGAGTTTCATCAGTGAATGGTTAGCTACTGTATGCAATGATTTAAATAGCTGCTAGTTAAACTTGTTTTATGTATTACTTCTCCTACTTAGAATAAGCAATTTTTTTGAAAGTATCTTTAGACCAGGGGTGGACCTACATTTGATCACTACGGGTAACCTTTATTTTAATAATAGCAGCTACTAGCTTTATCTACCTCGTATGTGTTAAGTAATTTCTAGAAAAGGATTAATTTAGAGCTGCAAATAAGTTTAAATTTAAAATAAATATAGAAAATACTATCAAATCTGTAGTAGGATTTGTCCCGCTTGCTGTGTGGGATGAGCATTAGATATGTCTATATATCAGAGAAGCGAGAGGCGATATCAGAGAGACACTAAGAATAGTTATGGCTCGACCCGTTTTAGACAAGATCCAACAAGACCATAAGAGACTAGACAAGACCAGACAAGACCGGCCAAGACTAGAGAAGAGCGGATAAGACCGGAAGAGACCGGACAAGACCGGAATGGACAAAAAATGACCGGAAAAGACCAGACAAAACAGGACAAGAAACTACAAGGCCGGACAAGATCGGATAAGACCGCACACAACCGCACAAGACCGGACAAAACCGGAAAAGAGCGAACAAGGCCTGACAAGACCAGGCAAGGGAAGGCCAGACGAGATGAGACTAGATAAGACCAGACAAAACCGGAGAAGACGGGATAAGACTAGGCCAGACAAGCCGAACAAGACCAGACAAGACCAGACACGACCACACAAGACAAGACAAGACTATACAAGACCAGACAACGCCAGGCAAGAGCAGACAAGGCCAGGCAAGAGCACACAAGAGCATACAACATCATACAAGAGCAGACAAGACAAGATGAGACCAGACATGACCAGAAAAGACTGTACAAGACTAGCCAAGACCAAAGAAGACCAGACAAGACCAGACCAGACAAGACAAGACCAGACTAGACCCGGCAAGGCCAGACAAGACCAGATAAAACCAGTCAAGACCAGACAAGACAAAACAAGACCAGAAAAGAGCAGACAAGAGCAGACAGGACCAGACAAGAGCAGGCAAAACCAGATAAGATCAGACAAGGCCAGACTAGACCAGACAAGTCAAGGCAAGACCAGACAAGACCAGACAGAAACTGCCTTATCTAACGAGCCATTGAATGCTTTTACTGATCGCTTCGGTGTTGAAATTAGTAGCTTGTTAGTAGCTTGGAAAATTTTGCGTGAAAAAATACAGAGGTTTTCTGAAAGTACTTTCAGGTTGAAACGATAATGATATTGCCGATTTATAAACATATTGTTTTCTTTTGAATCTTCAATTGTTGATATATATAGCTTATATCTAGCGGTTTGACCGGGATGAACAGTTTTTATTACAATGGCGTCCATTTTGCAAATCGTATCTAGTCATCAAGTGGAAACAAAACGATCAGTATAAAAATTTAAAAACTTACCTTATGTAATAGAGCAACTACTTGCAAACGAGAAACGCCAACCGTTTTCTATTTGGTGGGACAATAGAAAAGCATCGTGTGCACACATTTTTATTTGAATTGAAAATATTGGTTACATAAATGGTTTAGTAATAAATGCATATATTTATTGAGCTAATTAAGTATAATAATTTGATTAGACAAAATGTTGTTTATAACTTAAAACAATCTATTTGTGCAAAACAAAATTACTTATTTAGAAAATTTTATCAATTTATTTTTGACCTTTAAAAACATATAACCAAGTACAAGTTTTCTCAAACCCTGCTGTTATTCTTATTAGTCATCTTACGTTGATTTAATTTAGCAGTTTGGCCGGTGCAAAGCCACTTGAATACCAGCCAGTAAGTGTGCTCATTTTTTCTCTATTAGAGCACTTTAAAAATAAATGTGAACAATTTAATTCGAGGAATTATATTTGATTCAGGTTCTCACGGATTTTAAGATGAATTCAAGGTTTCAATAAACTATTACTTTGTAGACGCGAAACGCTTGCCGATGATTAATATAAATAGATTATTACAGTTTTTTTCCTCACTAAACAAGAATTCTGAATAAATTTGTTGCACTTTAAGTATTGCCTCGAGTATTCATTTATTATTATAATTTATTCTCACGATTGCAATTAAAAACAAAATATTTTATTTTTCCACATAAAACATACAAAATTAAACAAGAGGCGAGAAATCAGTCTAGACTGCAGACTTAGTTTCACAATGAAAACTCGATATAGAAAAGGAATAACAGACAAATAACATTATAAAGGCAAGATAGTTGATGAAGAGAATTTTAAGACTAAGGTCATTGACATTAAAATGTCGTGACAAAAGTTGCATAATAAGAGAGACATCACTATTAAAAACATTAAATAAATTCAAACGATAAATTATTAAATTCTACTGAAAAAGGAAAATAAGGAAAGTAAAAATCATCCAACGCACCAACAGTGAATACGTTGACATGTTGTTAATCATGGGGAAGTACCTGCTCCAGAATGCTGCTGCTACAAGTGGGCATGGGGAATCCCGAGCTATTAAGTACGATGCGTGGTTTCATAACAGGCCAACACCTGCTTAAAAAATTTCTCCGCTCTAGTAATACGAGCACGTATTACTGGTGTACTGCAAATACGTCAAAGTCGGGATGGTGGACTTGGCTGACATCAACGAATTTTGGATGCGAAGAAAAATCTTAAATCTTGTCGTAGATCCTTCAATTGCATCCTTTCTATCTAAAAAAGGGCTTTAAAACTTGAAGATCATCCTTTACGTTTGCAATTTTGCCGAACAAACTACAAAATCGTTTTAAAATTCCAAACTTTTCTTCTATTGTATTGGCTACTGATGAAGCAACGTTTTCCACGTAACGGCATAAATCGTCCTAATAGTCATATTTGCGCTATCGAAAATCCACATATTGTTCGTCGCAATCATTTCCAGCACAGATTTTCGATAAACAAGTTGGCCGGGTCTGGTCAACTGACAACTTATTGGCCCCCAGTATGTGTTGCCAAATCGATTGACTAGAAATGATTATTTTTTCTTTTGCAAAATCAGTTGATAGAACTATTGGAAGAAGTTTCTTTGAATGTACTTCGACAAATGTGACTTAATCAAGATGATGCACCACTGCACTTTATTCGTTTAGTTCGCAAACATTTAGATAATTCTAAATAATAATCTAAATGTCTAAATTCTAAATGATATTTAGACATTTAGAATCTAAATTCTAAATGATAATAATAAGTGGATTGATCGAGGTGCTCCCGTTCCATGACATCCTCGGTCACCCGACATTAACTCGCTTGATTTCTATTTATTTTGTTTGAAGACCATGGTATACAGCAAAGAAATAATTGATTTAGACAATTGTACAGCAAGGCCAAGATCTAGTATAGCCGTCTAGTATAACCGTATAGCCGTTCAAAATAACACATGGGGATATGTTAATGGAATGAAGGCGCGACCTGAAAGTGCTGATGCAGCGGAAGGTTGGGATGCCGAAGATGAAAAAGCGAAATTGGATTTAAGTTTAGGGATAAGTGCGTCAGAATTAAAACAAATAAAGTCTTGTATAACATCACGATAAATCTGGTTAAGACTTGAATCAATTTATCAATCAAAGGGGACAGCCAGAAAAGCGACGTTACTGAAGAAACTTATTCTGGCTAAAATGAGAGATGGTATAAATGGTCGAAAACATTTGGCCACATTATTCAACGCTCTCAACAATTTGCAATTAAGAATTCTACTTTTATACAGTTTACCGGATAGTTTTGAAAGCTTTGGATACGCCATCGAATCACGGAAAGAGTTAACGAAACGAGAGGTGCTCAAGGTGAAATCAAGGAATAATTTAACGCAGGAAAAACAAAATAAAATGACGTCTCAAATGCGATCTTCGCTGAAAAAGGACGAAATTTCAACAGACACAAAAACCCTGGTAAAAACCGACAAACGGGATATTTACGTCCGAATCCTAAAATTCCATTAACAAGTTGACTGCCACGCACTCCGATCGAAGTGGTTCGGTGTCTTCCGCCGCCCCGATCACTCCGATCAGAGTGCGTCTGCAAGGCAAATATAATGAATATAAAAATATAAGTAAAAATTTGTTGGCTCCTTGGTAGAAACAAAAAATATTGGTGGCAGTCAACCTGTTAATATGCTACCATTTCAATATAACTGGACACCAACAGTCGACTTTCACAAACCTAGTAGAAAGCAAAGATAAGGCGATGAATGTACAAGATAACAACGACTCGTGCGTTGCATACGAAAATCAGATGGTTTTCCATACGGTATTGGGGCAAAGCGGAAAATGGCATCTCGATAGCGGAGCCGCGTCACATTTATGCAAGTTAACAGAAGAATTTGATGCCCTGACCAAGACGGCTAAATTTGGCAAATGGTGAATCATGAAAATCGCAGGCATAAGAGAAGGGAGGAATCATAAGGAATGAAAATCGCAGGCATATCAGCCTGTCAGTAGAACACGGAAAGATTGCACGAATCGGGAAACTATCAAGAGTCTCTCATGTACCCGACCTTCGAACAAGCCTAATATCTTTTTCGAAAATAACTGATAATGGCTATGAAGTTACCTTCGAAAAGGAATCGGCTCTGAACGCAAATGGAGACCTAACGTTCATTGCTTATAGAGTTGACTTGTATTTCGTACGTGGGCCAAGGGAGAAAGCAGGCACAGCATCATCGACTGGCGTATCAAAATTACTGGATGGGCATAAGAAATTAAACCACAAAAATGAAAAGAAGTTTTAAGGAAATGGCTCAAAATAAAAAGGTACTCAGTTTGAAATTTAACCCAAAATATAAACACAGCACATGCGTGATATGCATTATAGGATAACAGGCCCAGACCCCGTTTCCAAAAGGTCAATTTGGTAGAAGGAAGAAATAATTCACAGTGACGTGTGTAGACCAATGAGAGTGAAAACCATAGATGGTGTGAATTCCCTTATCACTTTTATTGGCGACAAGTGCAGGTGGTGAAAAAAAGAAGTAAAGTAAAGTGATATTCCAGAAAAAGAAAAGCGACGCGTTGGAGGCTTTCAAAAGTTTTGTCCAACGTGCAGAAAACTACACAGGATAGAAAATAAAGGCTCTACAGTCCGTCGATGGAACCACAAACGTAAATCGCGAATTCGACGAATATTTAAAGTGAAAAGGAATCACGCGACGACTCACATGTCCTACCCGACACATCCGAACAAAGAGGAGTGTCTGAACAAATGAACCGGACTTTGGAAACGATGGTGATGGTGATGATTCAATCGAAACTTCCACCATCATTTAGGGATCAAGCCATTAACAAGGCAAATTACGCGAGAAACTGCATTATATGCAAAACTTTAAATGGTAAAACTGCTAACAAGGATTGGCATGGAAAGCGACCGTCTGTCGCGCACTTCAAAATTTTTGGAAAATAGGTTTCAGTGAACAAAAGTGCTGCAAAAGGAAAATTTAATTGTCGATTGGAAAAGTGCATTTTCTTCGGATACTCAGACAAATCAAAGGCGTACAGACTTTGGGCGACAAGCGAGAAGAAGGTCATCGTAAGCAGAGATGTTAGAGTTCCAGAAGATTTGGAATTTGCTTTTCGAATTTATAATATCACTGAATCAACTCAAGAAGATGAACATGAGCTAAACAAAGAATCCGTGTTAGATGAATGAAAACAAACGGAACCATCTCTGAGACGAAAGCCACGACGGCCCCGGTTAATTAGAACCGGAAAAAGGGAAAGACCCGCGGATGAGTATAACCGGGTTAAATCAAATCAAATTTATTGTTATAAAAGATAAGTACATATATAACTTTTTAAGTGTTAATTTTATAGTGTTGAAGAATTCCTTCTAAACCAAATTATTTAATGAATACAGTGTACAGGTATATATATTTGTAAATTTTCTTATGTATGTGTGTGAATGGATAATATAGTTTTCTTTTTTTCTCTTTTGACATGTACATATATATATATCTTGTCAAAAGAGAAAAAAAGAAAACATATATTATCCATTCACACACATACATAAGAAAATTTACAAATATATATAAAGTGTACAGTTTATTAAATAATTTTATTTAGAAGGAATTCTTCAACACTATAAAATTCTTTTTCGATTAGAAAATCCTTTAGCTTCCTCCTGAAGGACTTGAAATGCTCCTTTCTGACTTGAAATAAAGGACTTGAAATGAGTCTTTGCGTATTCCAATTCTGTCGGGCGCTTTGCTGCATATCGTTAAGTTCGACCTATTCGCTAATAAATTTTATCCGTTTTCTAGTATTATGGATATGATGGTCTTGGTCAGTCGAGAACTTGGTTTTGTTCTTATGAATGAAACATGCTATTTCCAATATATGTATATATATATATAAATATATATATATATATATATATATATATATATATATATATATATATATATATATATATATATATGCATGCTGCTGTTAATATATTAAGAATGCTAAAGTATGATTTGCAAGAGGGTTGCGTTTTTAGTACTCTGTGCATATGTGGAGACGAGCCCCAAATAGTTATTCCATATATTGTAAAGAATGTATCGCAGCAAAGTATATATTAATGAGCACCGAATTGTTAACAATGTTCTTAAGCATTCGAAGTTGGTAGATTTTGCAATTCAGTTTTTTGATCATACTATCCGTCGTAATGTTCCAGGTGAGGAATTCTTTAAAGAATATTCCTAGGAATCGTATGTTTTTGGCTATTTGAACCTCTTCTTTAACAATTGCCAGGGATAGGTTTCCCGCAACCGTTTTCCTATGTGTTTGAAAGATTACGTAGTTAGTTTTTTTTATATTTAGGAACATGTTATTAGCAGAGCACCAATTATTGACCATTTTCAACAATTGGTTAGCCTCGACTTCAGTTTTACTCTCAGATTCTTCATAAATAATGAAGCTCGCGTCGTCTGCATATAGAATGCATTGCTTATCCCTTATATATTCTATAATGTCCGCTATATATACAGAGAAAAGTGTCGGGGCCAGCACACTGCCCTGCGGAACACCACTTTTAAGATACGATGATTCAGATATGCCACTCTCATTAGTTTGTACAATTTTTACATAAGATTGTCTATTTTTCAAGAACGAACGGAACCATCTGCCCACCTTTCCTTTGATCCCATAGACGTACAGCTTGTCCATCAGTACATGTCCATACATGTCCATCAGCTTGTCCATCAGAATGCATTCGACAAGTCGCAAAAGATCCTCACTAAGTACTCTGTTGTAGAAGGCGAGTATAGCTATGGTTGTGGATTTATATTTTCTGAAGCCATATTGTGCCACCGTTATTAAGTTAAAATGTCGAATGCCTTCGACAAGTCGCAAAAGATCCTCACTAAGTACTCTGTTGTAGAAGGCGAGTATAGTTGTGGTTGTGGATTTATATTTTCTGAAGCCATATTGTGCCACCGTTATAAAGTTGTGTTTGTTAATGAACAGTCCTAATCTTCGTTCCATGGAATATTCCAGTATTTTAGCGATTACAGATACTAGAGATATTGGCCGGTAGTTTTCAAAGTTTGTTTTATCGCCCTTTTTATGGACGGGAATAATCACGGATATTTTAAAAGCTGGTGGATATATCTCGTTATCAAATGAACAATTAATTATATCTGTTATTGGTGCAACCAGTACATTACTAAATTCACTTATAATATTGCAAGGCAATAGGTCCGGCCCGCAGCTGGATTTATTTTTCAGTTCTTGTAAAATTTCTGACATTCCGCGAGTGATAAATTTTCCAGATACATTGACTTTTCGTTTAATAGAATATGGTTGTTATTAATATGAGTCGGCTTAATATTTTGTGCTGCCATCAGAAGAGCATTTTGAAAAAACTTATTGAACGTATCCGCTGGCTAGTTCCTCAATACCGCAGCCATTAATATTTATTTTCATATTCACTTTAATTATATTTTTGTTGCTAAGCTCGTTTATTAATTGCCATACAGATTTCTGATAGTTTGCTCCCTGTTCAATTTTCCTACTATAGAAGTCACGTATTGTCTAAATAATTAGTCTATTATGCTCACACTTGTTTTGCAAATACTTTTCTTTAGAAGATGATTTTTTTTTTGCAGAATATATAGATCCTTTAGATTTTTGCTTGAAGAGATAATTTCTTTTGTGACCCAGGACTTTGTACTTTGTTTTATCTTGACCAGTGGAAAACATGTGAAATAGTGACGCTGTAGCATCTGAATGAAGGTGTTAGTCTTGCTATCGCAGTCATCTTTTCTATATACTGCCTCTCATTTTTCTTCCATTAGACAAGTATGGAATTTTATTTTGTTGGCTTCACAGAAGATCCTCTTAGTTTTGTATACTGGTTTGTGTTTTTCTTTGCTGTTGCCTGGAAGCACTATTAGTTTTTGATCGGAGATGGTTGTATCTTCTACGTCTGTTGTTGATAATGTTGTAGATTGTGTGAAAACATTGTCTATTAGTGTTTGTGATGTGCTAGTTACTCTTGTAGGTTTATGAACCCTATCCACCAGCCCATAAGATAGTACAAGGTTTTTAATGTTGTAGGTATTTTTTGAATGCACATTAAAATTAGTGTTGAAATCTCCAATTAGAATGATATCGGAAGCTTGCTTGAATAAGCTATCAAGTATATTATCTAGTGTTAACATAAAAGCTGTGTAACATCCGGTAGGAGGTCTGTATTTAGCGACGATACTTACTGCGTGTCTATGGAATGTCCACTGTACTCCACATATCTCAATATGTTTTTCGATAGATATATTTTCAATTCCCAAAAATTCTATTCTTGTGCTATCCTGATTTAAATTGTTTCTTGCCCATATACCTACCCTTCCTCCAGAGGATTCTTGTCTGCAGTAGAAGCTTGTAAGATGGTAGCCGTGGATGTTTATTTTTTGTAAGTTGTCATGTTGCATCCATGTTTATGTAAGACACAGGAAATAAGGTTTGTATTGTTCTGTTGTTACTTCTAGTTGGTGTATCTTTTTCGCAAGGCTCTGTATGTTTATATATAATAGCATGTCGTAATTATGTGTGCATTTCATATGTGTTGTTTTTGGTTGTCTCTGGTGAAGAAAAAATCGTTTTATGCATGTATATTTTGGACATGTTTCAGGATTCTGTAGATCGTTTAAAAACTCGAATGGTTCTGAAACTTCAAATGGTGAATATATTTCTGAATATTTTTATTCCAATTTTGTACAGTGCACAGAAACAATATTTTTAGTTGTTAAATAATCCATGACATCTTTTTCCTTCAGCTTAGGATCTAATTTAAAAACATGTAGATGTGCATATTTTTGAATTGCACTAATACTCGTCGAATCTGAAATTCCCTGTATGTTGTTATATTTTCGGTATTTTCTGATTTTTTTTTTAGTTGGACTTCCCACACCTCATCTGTTCTTTCATCGGTTTAATCGGAATCCGTTTCTAAATCGATATTTTCTTGAACGGTTTGAGAGCTGTTGTTATCTTTATTGTTTCTTACTTTTTTCTGTTTATCGGAGCGGGTACCAGATTTTCGGTAGACCTTGCCATCCGTATCTTTTATTTCGGTATCTATTTGCGATTGGGAAGTTGTTGGTTCTGCATTATTATCGGTTTCCGTTTTTTGTTTTAGTTCTCTTAGTTTATTGAGTTTTGAGTTAATTTCCGTAATTTGTGAGAGTGAAGTTGGTCTGTTATCACTATCTTCGGTTATTAGTGAAGATTTCTCATTAAGTTCTATAGGTTTATTAAGTTTTACGTTAAATTTAGTTATATGCATATTAAATTCGGATTTAAACGCCACTTCTTTTCTAATCCCTGCTATCATGTTCATGAAATAGGAACTTGCCAGATTGTCTTTTACTTGCCCCTCTGAGGCCTTCGACAGTAACTCTCTAGATATTTTTGTCTACCAAGTTAACCTTTACTAATATGAATTGATTCGCACACTTTTTAATTTAACTGACACTGAGCTCGCACGTCCGCACTGCTCGACGCTTCGCTTGCGACCAAGCAAAACCAAGAAGACACAAACGAATTGGAAGATGAAGAAACCGCTGAGTTCGCGGGTCTGATTGGAAAGCAGTATCCCTTAAATGTAACCGACGCACTTCAGAGTCCCGATGCGGAGAAAGGAAGCCATAATAACCGCCGAAGATTAATTTACGGCGATGGCGGATGCGATCAAGGAAGCCATTCAATTGCGAGGATAGGTATCCTCAAGTGAGGGTCGAGAAAGTCGGTACGATGGGAGTGCAACTGTCATCTGCAACGACAATCAGTGTGTCCAACGTCTCGAGAAAAACTCTGTTTCATGCGAAACCAAAACAAGAGAAGTGGGTGTTAAACTTGGGAATGTGCTCCATACAGGAGACAAACCATCTCGACCAGATTGAGGGGAAGTGTTAAGGTCTGCAGGTTCTCCGCTAGATGATTGGAGCGATCTTCTATTGCGCTGGATAGTAAGTTTATAATGTCAGATTTTTTTATTTAAACCAAGTTATAATCTAATTTAACTACATTATATATGTTCTTGTTTGTAACAACTGTACAGAATATATAGAAAAACAACATTTAAGATGCTTAATCTCCTTAAAAATAAAATCACAAGACCGTAAAGATCCTGTTCATATAAGGATATAATTGTATCTGAGCAATAGTTGGACTCTCGCATATAACGTCTTCTATGTCCAATATAGCGATTTTTATCTGCGAAATTATAACAAAATTATTAAATTTCTAATACGCAATTGAGAATAAGTGTTACTGAAATATACGATTTGTTACCTTCAAATTGTGAAAAAAATATGACCTAAAATAAAAGTAAGAAAGCAAATTGTCTCTCGAATATGTTGAATGTATCTTCAGGCATACTGATATGCACGCGATTTTAAAATTGCCCTATTTTTATTATTTTAGTGTTAATAACGGTTTGGTAATGTTACATTTCCAAATTAAAAAACAGATATATGCTTAAGGTCAAATATATTGAGAAGGTTAAGACGAGCTAATTTAAAGATGAATTCTGTGTTAATTGTATTACAAATATATTTACGAGTCGGATGTTAATTTATTAGTGTATAAAATGGTTAATGTATAAGAACCTCGGGCGCGAATTTTCCAAATAAATAATACGCGTTAAATGAATCACATGGTTGTGTTAAAGTTATTGTTTACGCAAATGATTCATTATTATGTTGGTCAGGTTTAATTGCCAATTTATACTTCACGCTTTTTTTTGTTTTCGCTTAGTATTCAGTGAAAATGAAAACATGGATATATTTTGTTGTATAGGTGTAACCATTAATATAGCAATTTGTGCATATTTGAAAAATATATTTCACACTGCCTTTTTTTGTCAACAATTACATAATCAACTCCATACAATATTCTGCGATTTCAATAACCGCTCAATAGATTTAATACTCATATGTTATTGCTTATTGATAATTTTCATCAAAACATGTTGATGTGTAATTCAAGAACTAAATAAATGTATTTTAAGAATCATTTAGTCGTAGTAATATTGTTTTTAATGGAATTTTAACTAATATACTTTCAAATATTTCTTGGAATTAATTTTCGTCGAGTTATTTTTTCATGCAAATCCGTGATACTTTAATAACAAAATTAAATATAAGTGGTTTCTAAATAACAATTCTTACATAGATTACTAATGCAAAACACTTTACCGAGCAAATAAACCTACGTTGTTTACCTAGCAATTATTTTGATACAATTTTTAAATGAGACTGAAAGAGGGACATGTAAATGTTCAAGTAATATTCGATCTCACTAATTCGGTCTAACATTGTAATTTACATTATTGTAATAGATTGGGGAAAAAGAAATCCATTATTTTTTCGGTAGATGGCTGTACTGATCGATATCTTGTAAAGTATCGATCAAACGATTTCAAATTTATTTATGCTTGTTGGAAACGTGACATTTCACACTAAAAAAATATTGCTGTTCTTTGTTTGATCTATTCAGTTATGAGTTACAGGGTGTTAAAAATGGAAATAGATAAACAGAAAATTCGGTACATTTTAGTTTTTCTATGTTAGGCGAAAATGCAAGCCAGGTGGCTGAAATTATGAATGGTGTTTATGCTCCCGATACTGTAACAATAAATTACTTGCAATTTTGGTTTAGTCGAATCCGTTAGATTTCGTTAGGCCCGTCGAGGAAAATGTCGATAACATCACAGAAATTATCGAAGTTCACCGGAATGTTAGCAGTCGTAGCGTCGCTAAGGAGCCAAGCATCGACCACAAAACAGTTTTAAATCATTTGCACAAAGCTGGTTCTAAAAAGAAGCTTGATGTTTGGATGCCATTCCAATTAACACAAAAACATGATGGAAATATTTTTCATCTGTGAAGCCCTGGGGCCAGACGGAATGAAATCAACCCATTTCTTAAATGGATGACCGAGGATGAGAACATACGACCACATTGTGCGAAAACGATTGTTGTTAAAGCGTGCTAACAATAAAATTTTAATTGTATTAGTGCAGCTCAAACGGTGGCCAGACCATGACTAACGGCCAGGAAGGTTCTGCTGTGCATTTGGTTGGACTGGAAAGGATTAATTTATTATAAGTTGCTTCCATATGGCCAAACAAGTAATTCAGATCTCTACTGTCAACTACTGAACCGTTTGAAGCTAGAGATTTACAGAAACGGCCAGAATTGGCCAACGGGAGAGGTGCTATATCTATAAAGAGAGCCCTTTAAAGTTAGCAACCGAATTTGCAAAAATATAATATTACATCGGAGTTCCCGGCAGATATGAAATAGTTTGTACAAAAGTACTAGAGTACTTTGTACAAAATTTCAATAGTTCTGCAGAATTTCTCGGAAAAAAATGGAAAATACCAAAATTGAGCTAGCAACCACTTTTGAGAAAAACTGTGCGTTTCTTACATATTCCTGTACCTAGAACATAGTTCTGAAGTACTCGATCAGTTTTGCAAAAAGTTCTGCAAAAATTGATATTTTGCAAATTTTGCAAGAAATTGATTGAATTGAATCGCGGATCAGAATAGCACCCTAAGAGTTCTATCAAAGATCCCTTTGTCATTTTTTGATAAAAACCTTAGTTCAAAATATATTTGCAATAATAAAGGACCCATTATTTTGAATGAAAATTAAAAAAAAAACGCGGAAATGTGCTGTTTACAGTTCCCGATAGAACTTTTAGAGTTCTAGCGAAAATCCTTATGACTTTTTTCCGTAAAGTTAAAAATTGGAAAGATTTGCGAAAAATTAGACTTTACCGACGGGACGAAGTGAAGAGAAAAAAATCGTAGTTCTGTTTGCAGATCCCGATAGAACTCTTAGAGCTCTATGGAAAATCCTTACGAGATTTTTCTGTAAAAATAAAAATTATAAAGATATGCGAGAATTTCGACTTCCCGGATGTGACGAAATGAAGAGAACAAAATCGCACAACAGTTCTGTTTGCAGTTCCCGGTAGAACTCTTAGAGTTCTATCGAATATGGTTATAACATTTTGGAGTAAAGTTAAAAATTGGAAAGGTATGCAAAAAATTAGACTTCACCGATGCGACAAAGTAAAGAGAAAATAATCGCGCAATAGTTCTGTATGCAGTTCCTGGTAGAACTCTTAGAGTTCTATCGAAAATCCTTATCAATTTTTTTTTAAATTAAATATTAGAAAGATATGCCAGAAATTGGACTTCACCGATCCAACGGAGCAAAGAGAAAAAAATCGCGCAATAGTTCTCTTTGCAGTTCCTGGTAGAACTCTTAGAGTTCTGTCTAAAATCGTTGTAACATTTTTCTTCAATGTTGAAAATTTGAAAGATATGGAAAAAAATAGACTTCGCCGATGCGACGAAGCAAAGAGAAAAAAATCGCGCCATAGTTCTGTATGCAGTTCCTGGTAGAACTCTTAGAGTTCTATCGAAAATCCTTATAACATTTTTCATTAAAATTAAATATTAGAAAGATATGCCAGAAATTGTACTTCTCCGATGCGACGAATTGAAGAGAAAGAAATCGCGCAATAGTTCTTTTGCAGTTCCCGGTAGAACTCTTAAATGTCTATCGAAAATCCGTCCTACATTTTTCTTGGTGCAAATTAAAATGATATACAAAAGAGATTTCACTAACGAACTGAAAATACTTTTGTCTCAAATATTGATAATTTTTGAAGGTCATTAAAAGCAAGTTTAGATTCAAAACTTGCATCTCTGATTTATTCACAGCATTATCACACATTTTTAATACAACTGTTTTTCGATTTAATATATCTGGATCATAAAATCTACATTTATTCTCGCATAGATTATAAAATCTCGCAACACATTCAAAATAAACTAACATGCCCATCAAAATATAATTCTTTTTCCATACATCATCAATTTTTTATGTCCACCATTTTTTTCTATTCTCTTCGTTGCATCTGAGAAGTCCAATTTATGGCATATCTTACCAATATTTAATTTTAGAGAAAAATGTTTTAAAGATTTTCGATAGAACTCTA
Source organism: Phosphuga atrata (assembly GCA_944588485.1). Classification (NCBI taxonomy): domain Eukaryota; kingdom Metazoa; phylum Arthropoda; class Insecta; order Coleoptera; family Silphidae; genus Phosphuga; species Phosphuga atrata. Next base: position 34,364,690 of record OX155898.1, read on the forward strand.
AGAGTTCTACCAGGAACTGCAAACAGAACTATTGCGCGATTATTTTCTCTTTGCTTCGTCGCATTGGTGAAGTCTAATTTTTCGCATATCTTTCAAATTTTGAACATTGAAGAAAAATGTTATAAGGATTTTCGATAAAACTATAATAAGAGTTCTACCAGGAACTGCAAACAGAACTATTGTGCGATTATTTTCTCTTTGCTTCGTCGCGTCGGTGAAGTCTAATTTTTCGCATATCTTTCGAATTTTTAACTTTAAGGAAAAATGTTATAAGGATTTTCGATAGAACTCTAAGAGTTCTACCAGGAACGGCAAACAGAACTATTGCGCGATTATTTTCTCTTTGCTTCGTCGGATCGGTGAAATCTAATTTTTCGCAAATTTTTCGAATTTCTAACTTTATAGAATAATGTTATAGGGATTTTCGATAGAACTCTAGGAGTTCTATCCAAATATAATAGTAAGAGAGCAAACAGAACTGTTGTGCGATTTTTTTTCTTTTTTTAATTTGTCGCATCGGTGAAGTCTAATTTTTCGCATATCTTTCCAATTCTTAACTTTACACAAAAATGTTATAAGCATTTTCGATAGGACTCGATGAGTTCTACCGGGAACTGCAAACAGAAATGTTGCGCGATTTTTTGCTCTTCATTTCCTCACATCGGGGAAGTCGAAATTCGGGCATATCTTTCTAATTTTTAATTTTACAGAAAAATCTTGTAAGTATTTTCGATAGAACTCTAAGAGTTCTACTGAGAACTGAAAACAGAACTGTGGCGCGAAATTTTTTTCATCTGCACTCCGTCGCATTGGTGAAGTCTAATTTTTTGCAAATCTTTCCAATTTTTAACTTTACAGAAAAAATTTATAAGGATTATCGATTATCGATACTATCGGGAACTGCAAACAGAACTGTTCAGCGATTTTTTTAAATTTTCATTCCAAATAATGGGTCCCTTATTATTACAAATATCTTTTGAACTAAGGTTTTTATCAAAAAATGACAAAGGCATCTATGATAGAACTCTTAGGGTGCTATTCAGATCCTCAAATAGAACTGTTTTTGCAATTTTCAAAATTCATTTTTTTTTTTTGCAAAATGTCAATTTCTGCAGAACTTTTTGCAAAATTGATCAAGTACTCCAGAACTATGGTCGAGGTACAGGAATATGTAAAAAACGCAAATTTTTTTTCAAAAATGGTTGCTAGCTCAATTTTGGTATTTTCAATTTTTTTTCGCGAAATTCTGCAGAACTATTGACATTTTTTACAAAGTACTCTAGAACTATTTAATATATGCCGGGAACTCCGGATGTAATATTATATTTTTGCAAATTCGGTTGCTAACTTCACAGGACTTATAGAGACGCCAGAAACTACGGGAGTTGGTTGAAAAGTTTTGACGCATCCATGATACAATCCGAAGCTGACACCAAGCGATGTGGTTTACCACGATGGTAGCGACCATGTTTTTCTTGCATTGCAAAAACTCGTTGGTGATAACAAATTGGAATAAAGAGAAGATTGTGAAAATCGATTAAGTACAAGAGTTTTTCACCAATAGGGACCAAGGCTTCTAAGAAATAGCCATTATGAAGTTACCTTTGAAATGACAACAAATTATTTAAACAAAGCGGTGCACATTTGACAAAAATTAGTAATCTGTAACATGTTTAATTAAGTCTTGAAGTTCACGTGAAAGTATTTGATTTCTGTTGATTTGTTTAATTATTCTGATATAAGAGTATCGTTTTATATTTAGTTAAATTGTTTTACATAAGGTTTTCGAATAGGGACAAAACAGTCATATTCAAAACAAATAAGAAGTTAAGGAAGACTAAGTAAAGAAATATTAATATTGGTGAAACCATACTAATTATAAATACAATCATATAAACTTAGTAAGGGCGAAATGTAGCCTGAATATATAAATATATTCAACCTGTTCGTAGCTCTATAATATTAAGTCTTATTAAAACTAAAAAACAAATCCCATGTTGTAACACCTCTTTCTCTAATGCCACGCAGGATATTGAATTAAACAACAGGTATTGGCATGTTATTACTAGCCTCCAGTACAATTTTCATATCACTAAATGAGTATAAGATAAATAACATTATTTTTAAGATCATTACTTTCTATTTAACTTAAGAGAATAGGTTGCACACGCGTGCACATCATCTGCACACGCGTTTTGAGATTTATCTCGCACCAGCTGCAGTTCCGCATATGCGAGATAAAAGATAAACTGATAGGAGTTGCACTGTTTGAGAGATGCAGGCGGAGCTGCACTGATTAAAGATAAATCTCGAAACGCATCTGCAGATGGCTATTCAAGTTAAATAGAAAAAAAATCTTAAAAACAATGTTATTTATGTAGTACTCGTTTTGTAACATGAAAATTGTATTGGGGGCTGGCAATAACATGCATATACCTGTTGTATACTCCAATATCCTCCGTGGCATTAGCCAGAGAAGTAGTTGTTTCAACATGGGATTAGTTTTGCAGTGTTAATAAAACTTAATATTATAGAGCTACGAACAGGTTGAATATATGTATATACGCATATATAATGTATATTCAGGCTCTTCAGGTTAATAAGTTTATAAGTAAACAAAGCTTTACGATCAGATGTAGATGGACAAGACTTCTAAATAAGAATACTAGAACACTCTTGTTTAATTACCTAAATTGAATCTGAGTTAATAGCGATATTTGTTTTGAAGATTATTGTAAATTTTCTTGCAGGATAAACTTATATGTGCCGATTTTGTCTTACATATAAACAATTTTATGCAACGTCACATCAACAACTATTAACCTATATATCCAGATTAAAATTAAAAAATCCAGTTTAAACAATTTCATTATAATTAATTCACTTTCTAACTTTGAAGTAACAATGGCTTACAATGTTTGCACTTCTGTGCATAAAAGCTTATACAGTTTGCGCTTGGCGTGTACTTTAAAATTCCTTAAAGCAGTTTGCATTTTTTGTGGAATCGAATTTTCCTCATCTAACAATTAGAATGATTCAGTATTAAATTCATCGTAACTGAATTATCTTCAGCGGACTCTAAAGAATCTTCCTATCTGTTGACGCTGCTGTATTTGTTTCATTAGAAAGACAGAATAAGTTCACTTTTACTTTATTTTAATATTATACTACAGTGTGCTACATAGTGCTGTGCTCTAGTATGTTCACTATATAACCTTTTTTATAACTAATATATAAGAAAATAAATTAATACATAAGGTTAATATAACAATATACTAAATTATGACATAAAGCAAATATATTTAAGAAACGTAGTTATCAAGGCACGACGATTTTTTTATTGCACGGCCTGCCCGTGTTTGAATGACTTTATTGTAATTATCCCTTCCTTGATTTACTTTGGTCTGTTCTGAAATACTATCACTATTATCAACACGTGGTTCAACACGTGGTTCAGTGATAGGACTATTATCTTCTTCCTTTTCTGTACGATAAACATTTTCTAGATCATGATCTAGAATTTGATCTTGATCACTAAATCTATTGTTTGTTTCTCTATCAATTTTCTTTATAAAGCGTATATTCCTGATGACAGGATTTTGGTTGGTCTCTACTATATATGATCTTGGTCTACTTTCATCAATTTTGATCACTTTTGATTGTTCCCATGTTTTGGTCTGTGAGTTTTATAACATGTGATCATTGACGTTCAAAGGAAGGACTATTTCACTCTGACGATCATATATACTGCGTTGTATGCTTAGGAGTAAATAATAATTGTGCCGGTGAAGGTAATTCATGGCTTGTTTCGGTATTCCAATAATGTTAAGTACATATCTTTATTATCAAACTTAGCCTTCTTTAGCAATTATTTAATTGTTTAAACATGTCTTTTTACAAATCCATTCGATTGTGGATATCGAGGTGTGCTTGTTTGATGTGATATTTCCCGTGTTTTTGTAAATGTCTTAATCTTAGAGCCTACAAATTGTGGGCCATTATCTGTATACTAGGTGGGCCATTGAAAACGCAACAAAGGGATTTTCGGATAGTTTAAGATTAATTTTCAAAAAACGCTAGGACAAGTCAATTTTGTTTGTGAGGGGGACACCTTTTACAAGAAAATTTGTAGCCAAATCACTAAATCCCTCCACGCTGGGACCACAACCCTTATAATTTCAAATGGCACGGTGGGGTAAGTGATATCTCAGTTGACAGCCCTTTTCGCCTTGAATACTAAACGGTTAACATGTTCCGAATTTATCGATTTGTTGTCGAGATTATTTAATTTCAAATGAACGCGTCATTCGTTTAAAGGAAGTTCAATTGTTCAATCTGTCCTTACAAAAACTGCAGTGAAGAAAAAAAAACAATTCAAGGAAAAAAGTCCAGAGGCCTTAAATCAGGTAAGCGGGCCGGTCATTCCATGGCATCTCTAAGTCCATTCCATTGTCCCGGGAAAACTAAAACTGTACAGAAACTCCCAAACAGCCTGCGTATAATGTGGTCGCGCTCCATCTTGTTGAAAAGTCAAATGGTCTTCTAATTAACGATCAGCATTTTCTTTCAACGGCATAAGCGAGAAATGCGTTCATAACTTGAATTTAAATAATTTCGAAAACAAATCAATAGATTTAGAAATTGTTAGCCGTTTAGAATTCAGGGACAAACGGGCCTTCAAATGAGGTATAACTTACCGCACATAATAGGCATAACTTACCCTAAAATTTTAAATGGCACGTAAAATTTTAGGGGTTGTGGTCCCAGCGCGATGGGGTTAAGTGATTTGGCTACAAATTTTCTTGTTAAAGTTGTCCCCCTCACAAACAAAATTGACGTGTCCGTGTGTTTTTTGAGAAACCATCTTTAACTATCCGAAAATCCCTCTGTTTCCTTTCACGGGCGCACCTTGTGTAACAAATCTGGTTTCCCATGTGTCGCAAATGTTGCTTTGAAATGATTTATTACAATGTCATTGGTGGTGTTCCTGTTTAAGCAACATACTTCAGGATACTTTGAAGAGGTGTCAACTATTAAAAGATATTGTGTCTTCTCAAATGTAAACAAACCTGCTGATATTATCTGCCATGGTCTAGTGGCTGTTTCTCTAATAATTATAGGTTCCCTCTGTTGACTATTTAAGAAGGTCAAGCAAGCTGGACATTTTTTTAAGCCCACGATTCGTTTAGTCATAAATGGAAAGTAAATTAGTTCTTTTGCGCTTAGAAGAGTTTTCTCAACAACTAAGTGATTGTAATGTAACCTTTTTTAAATCAGCCCGCATTTTAGTAGGAATTACTAACCGTTCATTTTTAAAGATTGCCCCTTTCATCATCACCAGTTCCAATGTTGTATAATATTTGAAGTCTGTTAAATCATGCGTCAGATCTTCAAAGATGGGTAATTTATAATATTCACTACATTTTGCTTTATTTAGGCCCTGTGGGTCCAAATAAATACGTAACTGATTATTTTGTGTGTTTACTATCACAATTGGATTAATGAATTCTGTTGATTCAGTTATCTTACATATTTCTCCATCCAACATTTTCTTAAGTTCTCTCTGTAGACGATCTAACTGGTTATAGGGTATTTTTCTATAAGGGACTGTTTCATACTATTATTCATAATTTACAATTAACTTAAATTTGCATGGTGGAGTTTGGAGAATTTTAACCAGACCGACTCCGACTACTATATTTTTATTTTCTTGTATCTGCTTTATGTGTACTTCACTTTGTTCCGCTGCTTTACAGATTTCGATTGCTTTAGCCAATTTGAGATCATGTTCTCGTAATAATCTATTTTTCACATGCTCATCTGTTATACCACATACTATGCGGTCGCATATCAGACAATCTTTTAAGATACTAAATCCACAGTTTGCTGCAACTTGTCTCAGTTCTGTTAAGTACATTTGAAAAGTTTTACCTAGCTTTTGAATACAGGTGTTGAACTTGTGGCGTTCTACACTAGCAATAATATTTGGTATAAAATATGCGCCTAATTTGTTAATAAAGGATGTTGGTTCTGACCTTTCTGTTATTTCCAGTGTATACAGTACTTCTCTTGCTTCATTCCCCAAACAATGGAGGAGCACTGCTGCTTGCACTTCTGTTTGTTTCTCCCAACATCCTGACGGTAGCATATAAATATTGCAATTTTCTTTGAACTTCCTCCAGTTATTTCCTAGATCTCCGGAGATTACCATTGGATTTGGTTGTTTAATGAACTCCATTTTTCCTCTAACCTCAAAATGTTATATGTACCTTTAAAGGATCTCTGCTTGGACAGCCGTTTCTTTTACTACTTTTCGTGCATCACTATGTTTTTTTTATATTTTATTTTTTGGGCCATGTTGTATTTGTTTTATTAAAAAACAGAATAACTTCACTTATACTTTATTTCAATATTAAACTACAGTGTGCTACAGCGTGTTGTTATCCAGTGTGTTCTTTGTCAACTGTCGCCTAAGGCGTGTTTACACTATATAACTATTTTCCATAAGACAGTTTTACACTATATAACAGACGCTACTTTAATTCATTATTTAATTGTATGTGATTTTATATACATATTTTGGTATATGACATTTAAATCTAAAAATAAATGAAAGCTCAAGAATTTTTCTAAATATGCCGAAATCTGCTATATACATAGCTCACTGTACCCATAAAGCCATACCCATATATAAATGTATCATATAAAAATAGAAATGATAAAAATAGAAATGTATCATATAAAAATAGAAACAACATAGTTATTAAAATGCAAAGAAATAAATTGTTATTGATATAAAAAAACCAGAGGTATTATGTACGATCTTTTTTGTTTAGTAAAAACCGATACAGCACAAATAATGTCAATTGCACAAGATCACTTGGTTTCTATCTGCCGAAAACTTTCAAGGCATTTACTATGATATTACAGGTGAATGCTGCTGCCAACCGTTATCAATATTGATTTTGATTGTGTCAGAGACATTAGATAATTAAGATATTATATAATATATCGGTATATAATCAAATGACTTAAAAGTTACACGGGCTCAAATATGGTTTTTATCTCATGTTACTGTTAATATAAAATAAATAAATTAAAGTATACTTATATACTTCACGGAAGATTTTCAAGGAATCTGGAAAGGTTTAATGAGAAAGTAACAATTATATGTCACCTTAAATAATAATTGTAAATGATAATTGTGAATAAATGATTTGAATAAATTAGTCATGCCAATTGTAGATACCGATAATGGCACCGGGAATTAATTAGTAATAAGAAAATTATATGAATGATGAGCATTCATGTCGGTGATCTAATTAAAGCATATATAGAACGAACATAAGACAATGGCGAATAAATTAGTTCAAAGTTCGTTAGTCAATCAATGGTTTTACTAGTTAATCAATTCATTAGTTCGTTAATATGATAATTGAAGGAAATATAATTGGAGAACTAGATAATTACAGAACGATTTAAAATAAATATTCAAAAATGTAAATATAAAACTCGGCTTTATTCATTACAATTAATTAAGTAGTATAATGATGTTTACAAAATTCGTGTTTGCGGTTAAATGCTTGCTGCGCGCTTCATTATATTATATTACGCTTCAATGTTATTGACACTTATTTTTTTAATAACTTATACTTCATTAATGATACCTACCATGAATTTCAATTATGTATGAAGTAACCTATCATTCATAATTAAAAACTGAATAAAATAAAGTATCAACTCAGTGACATTTTTGTGTTAATATCCGTTTCGGATTCGCGAAATTCGATTCCATCGCCGTTCATAATAATATGAGTAACACGCTTAATAATAAAGAAGTGTAAGCTACTTCTTAGCAGAGAGTAAAAAACGAAAAATTGTCCGGTCGTTTCTTATCATAACGAAAACGGAAAAATTCGTTTTCGTTATTTATGTTCCCATCCAAGAAATATCGTTTTCGTTTTACTGAACCGAAATTAAATAACGGTTAAAACCGGTCTTGCAAATTTAACTACATGAAATACATTCAAGGAATTTATAAAAAGTTTATTGGTTGGTGATAAGTTTCACCACTGAAACTTGGTTTTAAATTTAAATAACAAAGTATATGTAAATAAACAAATTGTATACATATTTATTTTATACTAAAAATACTTAAATTAAATACTCAATATGATATGACAATATGACAATACTCAATTTTGTCATGTTTAATTCCTTAGATACGGATCAATGAAGCAGAGGTTTAATGAAATAACCAATTAAAATTTTTATTCCGCTAGCGATTTAAAAATATTAAATAATGTGCTCCTGGCAACGGATCATAATAACTAATTCAAACAATGCCCTAGGCGAAATTTGGACTTATGAATCATAAACAGTTTTATCGTTGTCAAATTAACAACATAATGATGGCCAGATGCTAAAATCACGGAACATCGAACTATTGGAAGTGCTGCAAGCATTTGAAAATGTCCATCAACAGTAGAAACTCGAGACGTGTAAAATGTGTAGAGTTATATAACTTCACAAGTTATGTAACTCGATTAGTGGCTAGATAATCCAGTCGCGTTCACAGGAAGAGAGAGAGAGCATCTTCAAGTAGAGTCAACACTTCACAAGCAACACTTCACAAGCAACATCGTTAGTGAGGCGGAGAGTGCAGCCCGGCATGGTGACATGCGCGGAGTGTAATCTGCAATACTCAAACTCAGTGGAAAGGAGTTCAGATACCTACACAGTGTAATAATGAACAATGGCGGCTCCGAGGAGGACATAACGTCTCGAATCAACAAAGCTCGCCATGACTAATTCAGGTTCAACAACATTTGGCGCTAACGCAACATCTCGATGCGTAGCAAGCTGAATATCTTCAACGCAAGCGTTAAATCAGTCTTACTCTACGGTTGTGAGACCTGGAGAGTCACAGACTATCAACAAGACTCCAGGTTTTTGTAAACAAGTGTCTGAGGAGAGTGTTTTGCGTCTTCTGGTCCAACTTGATTTCGAATGTGGATCTGCTTGCATTGACATCCTAACGGCCGTTAGCTACCGAGATCCCCCGCAGGACATGGCAAACGGTGGGGCACACGCTAAGGAAGCCGGACGATGACATTGCAAAAATTGCCTTCTAATAGAACCCCTAGGCACGCGCTGCACTGGCCGCCCGTGAATTACATGGATGATATCCATCATCAACGAGTCAATATCAACAGGAACGTGGCGAGAGATCAAGAGGCTGGCACAGGCTCGACGGCGATGGAGGGAGTTTGTTTCCACCCTATGCTCCTAATGAGGCGTTATTAAATTTGGTATTTTTTAAAGTTATATAATATTTTCAAAACAATTAGTGGATAGCACTTAGTGAATTTTTCAATCCAGAGTATTTATTAAACTTACGCTTTTTTATTGTGATTTTCGTTATATTCATAATTGTGTCAAAATGCTTTTTTGGTTTCGAAGAATAAAGAACCACAATATCCCTAATTTTAACGAGGTGGCTTAATTTATGAATTGTTTGGAAAGAGATTTAGAGAAAGAAGTTACAGATTTCAAAATTCAAAATTTTGAGTTTGGATTTAAACGGATTTAAAAATAAAACTCGTTTGAACCAGTAACCGAAATTATTTATTTTGTTTCATGAACGAATAATGGAAATTTAGTTTTCGTTTCCGTTTTCGTTCCTACAAATATTTCGGTTAATATCGTTCTTTCGTTTTCATTTTCGTTCCGTTCTAGTGCCTTCTTAGTCTATTTTCCTTCCAATAATTGTTAATGAAGAAGAGATTACATAACCGTGCATAATAATATAAGTATCTAGCTTATAATAAACCAGAGTAACTTAATTCTTAGTCTTTTTTCCTTCCAATAATTGTCAATTAAGGAATATTGCAGCATCGTGCATAATAATTTGAGTATCAAGCTTAATAATAAACAAAAGTAATTTACTTATTAGTCTTTTTCTTTCCAATAATTGTTAATTACGAAGGATTCCATCACCGTGCATAATAATATGAGTGTCAAAGCTTGATAAAAAACAAGAGCAACGTGCTTCTTAGTTTTTTGCCTTCCAATTATTCTTAATTAAGATAGCAAAAGGAATCCGAGTATTGTTTGTGTTTTTTAACTCAACGGTTCAAAAATATTGATGCCCGTTGATTAGAATTGTCAGGCGTGGTGGACAAGAAAATACAAGATTTCAAAACAAAGCAAGAGAACAAAAGTAAACCTTTTTAAGAAAAATGCCTTGTACACGTGTATGATGATAGCTTGTTGTTTCTGTTATATTCTGCTCATTTGTTAGCGGAGGGTTGTAAATTTTAATATTTTTGCTCATTTGTTTACATGGGAGGTATATTTCTTGATAAAATGTTGACAAGGGAGGGAGCTTTTAAAGTTTCCATATTTTCACTAGTAGATTAGCATGAGATTTTGAGCAATTTGCTTTCTATGTAAAATTTCTTCTATATATAGCTTGGACGGGAGGAAATATTCCATTGTAGATTTGTAGATGTCGGTGGTGACTTCTACTGCCACCTTCATAGATCTATTGTACCCCACTCTCGTGTTATAATCGTTGGTATACTTAATATTATATATTATACATTTAGAGCGCCTCCTGTAGTCCTGAATTCTTTAGGAATTTCCTGATCTGGGTTAGCTTCAAGGACTGTAACTCCTCTGCGTTCCATGGGAGATGTATAGGGCTGAGTCGCAGAATCTGCATCTGTAAACTTCTTCTAGCCCTAGGGCCTTGAGGTGTTTTCTAAGTCTGTAGTGTCCCGTTAGGACTCCTATCAAAATTGTAAACTTGTTCCTGTTTAGTTTCAGGCAAGCGTTTGTTCCTTTCTGGTTAAAAGATCCCAGTATTACTTTGGAGTGTCAGCCCTGGAATTTCTTTCAGATTTTCATCCATTATCCTCTAATTTCTTCATCTAAACTTTTGTGGATGGCGTTCATGCTCATACCGGAAAACGATTCCGGACCTAAAAAGGGATTACTGGATGCCCTGTTTGTTAGGTTATCGGGTTATTCGTGTCCATCTATACCAGTGTGTCCTGAAACCCAGTATAGCGTTACTTTATTTTCTCTGCCGAGTTTGTTTAGCTATCGTTTTAGTTCCTCATATCTATCGAGGTTAAATTGTACACATCTCTCGATTGCATGTACCATTGCTTGAAAGAAACTTGGGTAGATTCCCATGGATTCAACGTATTTGGTACGAGGTTCAAACCACCTGCACCAGTACCTTCTTTGTCTACAAACCATCCGTATACTACTTGATATAACTTTCTTCTATGTGGTATGCTGATAATTTGCCGCTCCACTCGACTTTACTACTACATATTGTTCTATAGTTTTTCTTGAAATGATATTTGGTATTACTACTACTTCCAGCCAGGGTAAAGTGACCACATTTCCACTGAGACAAAGCGGGACAAATGGGATGAAATGAGAATTATAATTTAGTAAGTCAAGAAAATATATTTTATCTACTTACACACCAAAATGAGCACATTATTACTTTATTGTATGTGAAGAATGGCATCCTTATATGGCATTATTATAGTGTGTAAAAGTATCCAAATCGTGCGTAAAAGTTCAATGTAAATCAAATAGTTTTATTATTAAACGATTTCTCTTTGTTACTATAGCAACAACTTGCGCCAATAAACAAAACATATACTACGTAGTGAAAATAATTCTTTTGAGATGCGCTCGTAACGTAGTACGTCAAGTATCTTTTAACCAATAACGCCTCACCAAAAAAGATCATTTTCGCAAATATTATTTTTCGGAAAATGGTTACTAATATCTTAAAAAAGATTTTTCACATATTCCCATAAAATCTCCTTTTTAATGTCACCCAATGAAAATTTCAGACCAAGGTGCTATTAAAAGACCGGATTTTCTGAAACAAGTCAGAAATTTTTTATAATTGCTTGGAATCTTGAAGAATAGACAGTTCAATTCGAGGATATTAAAACATTTCATTGCGTGACACTAAAAAAGACGATTTTATGGGAATATGTGGAATAATCTTATTTTATATATTACAGTACATTTAACATAAAAAAGGTAGATATTTTCTAAAAAGCCGGACTATTTAAAAATCGGCGGGACGCGGGACTGTCCTCTAAAAATCGGGACTGTCCCGCCAAAATCGGGACGTGTGGTCACTTTAAGCCAGGGGATCTTGGCAGCAAGGCTGTTCCGGTCTCTGCTCCCGATTACTTTTTCTTTGCCTATTCCTTCCTTGTTGAACCTGACAATCAAGATACTTTATCTCCTATTTGTATTCTACTGCCCTCCCATCTAACCTTATGGAATTTAGGCAGTTCAATCTTCTCTTCTTAGTAAATGGTATAACCGTTGTTTTGCACTGGTTGAATTTCAGTCCCACTGTTTAATTTAAATGTCGTGGTGATTGCTACACTTATTTGTCCTACAGCTTGCTCGTTCCGACATTGCTAGTACGGTGTAGTGTTTGAGGCTAATAAGCACTATCACTTGCTCCAGGTTTTCTATTAGTTTGGAACTAAACATAGCCCACAGCGTTTTTCTGGGGTATCGGATGGGGGTATTTTTCTCACTCGCACCTTCCAGTTCAAACTTTAAACCCTATGGTATCAAGATCCTATGGTCTGACATTGAGGGTTCACTTGAAACTTTTAGAAAAGAAGAAACTTTTGACCAGTTTACTATCGTTAGCGCTACCTACCGTAATATCCAGTGCCTCAGTCCTGACCTTAGTAACAAATATTGGTGTATTCCCAAAGTTGTACACATTGAGGTTTTGTTTTATGAGGTATTTAAAAAGGTACTCACCTCTATTATTAGTGTCCGTGCTGCCACACATCTCATTGTGGGTATTTGCTTTACATCCTAAGATGAGTGGCATCCTTCTACTAATACAGTGTTCTGACAACCTTTGTACTTCTATGGGTGGTATACCATGTTAAGGGGAGTACTGATACGATCACTACCTCGCAGTGGAGACCCTCGGACTTGATTCGTGCCTGACTTGGAGCTAAATCCCGTGTTAAGAACTCTTAAAGATATAAATAATTTATGCCCTTCCATTATGGAAGTTCTGGAGGAAAACTCTCGGTTATATAACACCAATTTACATTCCCTGTTGCTGAGATCTCTGATCTCCATAAGCCCAGGGTTCGTGCAGCAGCGCCAGCCCGAAGTGTTGTTTAGTGATCATTCTATCCAGCACAGGCGAAGCTGCTGTGGCATGGTATATATTTACTTGAGCTATTTCTCTGCGTTTGCTTATCAATTTTGTTTAATGACAGGAGGCGGCGAGTACTCTTCTATCCTGGCAAGAATGACGTATTCCTCTACCTCAGTAAACATGGCAAGACTGCTCATTACCACGAGTGTGAGTTCTAGGTCGTCCTTTTGATAATCCGAGCTGACTTACTCGTTCTTGGCTATTCTTCAACAGAGGGAGTGGGCGCTGATATGGTCGTAACTTCCGATAGAGAGACCGTTGTAGCTGCCGCTGGGTAGCATATTCTTTCTGCATATTCTTTCGGTTCGTGGAGCTCACACTGAATCTGGTCCACTAGTTCTGCGGCTGTAGGACACTAGGGTTCATGTTCTACACACTAGGGTTCATTTTCTTGTTTGTTCTCATATGAATCCTACGAATGCCTAGGGATCTAAAGATACGTCATATCAGAGCCCGGCTTGACATGGTAAGGCTTGACACTCTCTGAGGTCGATACGTATCAGAGGTCGCCAGGCTCCGTTTGAGGTGGCCGGTTACCCGTGGCAACCAACCGGTCCCTTCGAAACGGATAGCATGATACCTTTGGATTAATGGTTTGGAAGTTCTTAGTTGTTCCCTCTGCATTGACCTCTCCGACCGCAGTTGGACTCTAGTCAGTATCATCCAATGGTTCATTGTGAAACTAAGCCCCCACAGCGCGACAAGGTGACTTCCACGTGGAGGCGAACAAGATTCTATTATTGTCTGCTAATTGACATTAAATGAATTAGTATGGTATTTCGATAAAAAGAGATGCAACTCTAACTCGCACAAAATACTCAGCCTAGTTTGAAATAGTTTAATACAAACTATATTCGTTTACTTAAAATGTTAGTTTGCTGATAAATATGAATTTCTAGGAAAATTTTAATTTCAGGACATACTAATGCATCTTTCAAATGACAAACTTACACCAACTCCTTGCACTCGAATTGTTTTGCACAAAAACTCACGCACTCGTATTCTGGGCAGACCTGAAACGTTTTTAAATACTAAAAACAAATTTACTCCTCCTGCTTTGCTTTATCTTAATTTCTTCTATATTAATCAACAAACAAAGTCATATTTGGTTTTCAGCACTAGGCACACTTTGAAATTACAAAACGTACACAAACGTTACAAACGTAAGGTTTTTTATACTACTTCAATTTATCTCAATTAATTTAAACATTGTTTAAATTTTTATTTATTTAGCAACAACAAAAATTGATATTAAAATGTGTTTATTTCAATTTCTTCCTGGCCTATCAACAAGCAAACTTAAATTTTGGATGAATTCTCATTTAATATCTGTATAGACTTATATATTTTATACATAAAAAACTTGCAGCTATGCTAGAACAACTATGGTATTAGAACTATGGGTTCTATTCTAGATTTTATCAATTTTTTGTTGTGTGTAAACAAAATCTCAAATTAATATTTCTGCACAGACCAAAGAAATTTTCAAATTACGGACAGACAAACTTACAATAACCATTCCAGGTTTTCTGAATTTATTCGTGAAATATCAATAGATCACCCCAAATATGATTTTCTATGCAGATAATTTGGATTGTTCCGAAAAACGACTGACCACAATAATTCAGGAACATCTACTTAATCCTTCAAAATGCTCCCCAAGATACTCGAATTGTTCCCCGGTGGGCCGTATGGCCTAAAGTGAAATACATTGTTCTAATAGATATAGACGACGATGCCACAGGAGTTTCCTTTGAGTCCTTGTCATTTCAAATGGTGAAGAACTGTCATTATAAATGTAATTATCGTTTTCTTCTAATTAGCTTATTGAACAGATAGATGCATTTCTTGAGTGGTGACGATTTTTGGTATTTTTTAATACATGAAAAAATAATATATAAAAAACCTATGCTATATAGTTTAACAGCAAAAATTACAAAAATAGCCCATTGAGAATAAATATCAATTTATTTGAAAAGTTTACTTCTTAAGACATATTAAGTAGTTTTAATCCAAAATATTATTTAAATCATCTTAAATTCAATTTGAATCTAATATTACAATAGCGTAAGGGTTAACTCCATTAAGTTCTGTTAAAGAAGGTATACAGTATTTTTTTACGTAATGCAAATTTAAAATAACATCTAATTCGGTCACAATGTTTAGTTATTAATTAGGTAAATTATTATATTTATTCAATCATTATGAATATTTACTTATGCAAAATAAAAGACGTATTTCTATCGAGTAAATAATTAGCCCGGTAATTTCTTTGTAGAAAATAATTTTAAATATTCAATATACAACAAGCGATTCAAGAAATACGTTTTTTATATATTTTTTTTTAATTATATGGTGGAAATAGTAAATAAATTGTTTTAAAGTAATAAAGTAATATATATATATATATATATATATATATATATATATATATATATATATATATATAAATATATTGATAATTAAGATAAGTAGCTTTATACTACCAGATGACTGCACCTAGGTATTTCTTAAAACGTCGAATCGGTTAGTAAGTAAAAAAGTGTAATCACAGTTAAACAAGTGGCTCATAAAATCGGCGATTTCCTCAGCTAAACGATGAACTTCATGAACTGCCGACAGATCATGCAATGGCTCAGTTTTACACAATCTGACTGATTGCACTATATGACTAAGATATATACATAGGTACGTTTAAATTGACGAAAACCGCACACAATTTCCGTGATTTTCGGTTATACCATTAGAAAGTTTTGATTGATGTTTTATAAAGATGCCCAATATTTTTACTGAAATTAAATTTTAATCATTATTAAAAACTACACAACTAACGAAACTTCTCAACTAACTTAACTACACAAATTAATTAAACTACACGACGGCGAACTTGTCACAAAACAGAATAATAATAATAATAATAATAATAATAATAATAATAATAATAATAATAATATATTATTGACAATAGAAATACATATTTTTTGTGGACAAAGCACAGGCAAAATAAATATATGTCACTTATAAACTAAAACAAAACATATCAAAAAAAGAATATACAGACATAAATACATACATATCGTAAAAAAAGTAAGGAAATAAATAAAGAAAAAATAAATAAACAATTAAATAAATACCAATAATTTTAAAGTAAAATTTCGTAAAGAATTTTTACTCGTTGAGTGAATATAGCTGAGGCTAATAGGTGTGTGTGCAGTCCCAAAACTAGTGATCACCGAAGAACTCTGCCGTAGTGTAATAGGGTCGTTCTAGGAAATATGACTTGACGGCGGAACGAAATTTGGAGTTATTGGTGATAGATTTATTGTTGATAGGTAAATGATTGAACATTTTTTTTGCGTTGTAGAATATAGATTTTTTTATCAGTTCTGATCTAGGTAAGGGTAGATAACTATCTTGATCCAAGTTCCTTGTACTGTGTTTGTGTTGTGGTCTCTTCAGTAAAACACGAATGTGTTTATGCATTAAGCTATCGGATTCCAGGATAAATATTGAAGGGAGAGTTAAAATTTATAATAAAAGATCTAAGAAATAAGAAGATCTGGAAGTATGGAGATTTAGCTCTCTGGAAATAGACCTAATTGCGAAGCAAGAAGAAGACATCTTATTGGCTAAGAGCTCCACATGCGAGGTCCATTTGAGTGAATTGTCAATGTTGAGGCCCAGAAATCTAACAGAGTCAACAGAGTTAATGACGTTGTTGTCTAGTATAAGAGGCGGAAGAGTACCTTTATAAGATAGAACTACAGTTTTCTTAGTACTTAATTCTAGACAGTTAGAATCGTACCATGACTTAATACATGCAAGGTCATTAGATGTAGTAGACGGGAGAAGCGGCAGGTTAGGTTTGGAACTTGTGATACTAGTATCATCGGCAAAGAGACAAATTTTTCCGCTGATATTTAAATTAGTTATATTGTTGATGAATACTAGGAAGAGAATTGGACCTAGAACGGAACCTTGAAGGAAAAAAACATCCACCGCTCTGCAGGAGGAAGAGTAGTCATTAACCCTGACGAACTGCCTTCTATTGCCAAGATAGGATTTGAACCATTTCTGAGGAGTTCCCCGAATTCCATAATGCATTTTTTTAGTAGAATCTCATAGTTCACACAATCGATTGTGGTAGATATGACTAAGAACAGAGAATATGGCATCACTCGAACTTTTACTGGATAAGAATCCGAACTAATTCGATGTTATGATGCTATATTTAGTCAGGAAAGCCATCAAGCTTACCTTGACAAGCCTTTCTATGATCTTTGATAGAGTAGTTAGTAAGGCGATTGGTCTGTAGTTGCAGCAGCTGTCCTTATCACCACTTTTATGTGGAGGGATAATGATTGCTGTCTTGAGGCACTGGGGGAAAACACCCTTCTCGAAAGATTGGTTGATTAGATGGGACAGGATGTTCATTGCTTCAAGAGGAACGTTTAGAAATACTTTAACCGGTAGACCACAGTGCTGCATGTAGACTTACCTTTTTATAGCTGTAATGGCTTGTGATAGTTCCGAGTTGTCCACAGGACTTAAAAATAAATTACTAGAATTCAAATTATAGACAGGGAGGAAGGAAAGGGGGCACAATTTGAAGATATATTTTTGGATACTTACGAAAAAATTGTTCAAATCATTTGGATCAGGATAAGTTTGGTTAGGTGAACGAGGTTTATTTCTCAGATCATTCACTATTGACCAGGTCTCTCTAGCGACATTACTAGTAGTTGAGAGGCGATTTTGAAAGTAAACTTTTTTTGCCAGTTTGATGATTTTGAAGTGTAAAGTACGGTATTGCGAGATGTACTTAAGGACCTTAGGGTTGACCATGAACTTTTTAATGTACATCAAGGAGCGCATGTTTTTGGAAGCTATTCTAATTCCTACTGTAGTCCATGGTTATGACGCTTGGGCTTAATGGGAGTTAGGGGGAACGCTGAATTACTGACACAGGAAACTTTCATTAAAAAATCTGAGAAGTTGAGGTCTACCTCTCCGGAAGGAAAGTTCCAATCAATGGATTTACATTTATTTCGAAAATTTATTTAAGTTCTTCGTTGAATACATTCTACCCAGGCGGTGGGATATGGGTTTTGGTTTCTGTCCTAAAGAAAAGTTGGTCAAAATTGCTTCATGATCCGAGAGGCCAGAGCAAATACCTATAGATTCTACATCGTTAGGTGGTAGGTCAGACACAACGTAGTCAATGATACTAGCTGTAGTTTTTGAGATTCTAGTCGGTAACTCGACAAGCATTTGAAGCCCAAAGGAATCAAAAATGGATATCAAAGATTTCTGAACAGCACACACATTAGAGAAGTCAATGTTAAAATCGCCACATAAATTTTTTCTGCTTTTAATAGGTAAAGCATCAAGTAAGCTTAGAAGGTTTTTTAAAAAAGATGAACTATCTGAACTAAGTGATCTATAAATACATATTATATAGAGATCGAAAAGTAGGCTGTGCACTAGCGAAAATTCAAAGACTCTCTCATATAATAGGGAGTCAAAGTTCGAAATCGGAGAAAAATCACCCCTAGTTGAAAGTATTAAAGTTCCTCCATGAGCTGAGTCTCTTATATTAAACCGAGCAACAGTGATGTACTTTTCAATAAATACCGGTTCGCCTACTTTTAACCAATGTTCAGTTATACCTACTATTTGAGGAAAGCTTATTTCTTCTAATAACAGAAACAGTTTATCTGTTTTGTATCTTAAAGATTGTATATTTAAGAGAACCATCCTAATCTTGCTGTTGTTGGGTTTGGAAAACGTTTGGTATTCCGAACACGTCAAATTATTAATTAAAAATTTATTTTCGGCGAGTTACAGGAAAAATAATTGTTTTGACTATCCCTGACTTTTTGGAGGTGTATGATTCTTTCGGAAGAGACGTAGGACCTATAGGCGGAGAGGTCGGCTTCCACATCGGATGTAAAGATGCCATAAGCTTTGTGAAAACTAAAGAAGATGGCACGAAGGGCTTTTAGTTCTATGGGGAGGCCTTCTGAGGCTAGAGGCACTTTTATGCTGGTGTTGGTGAATCTATCGTTACACACAGTGGCGGGTTGGTCATGAAGGTATGCAAGGTATAACTTAACTGAATAAAATTTGTTGCATCAATTTTATGAGTATTATCAAAATCTACTGACCGATTGATATGGGAAGTAGTTAAGAATTTATTCTGAAATCAGCTTCCTTTGCTTAAGCCTATTATACTAGTTGTTATTCTTTCGCCTTAAGCACACAAAATTCATAAATATACAAAAACTTAAAAAATTTTACAGATTATATAGAAAGTAGTGTTAATTTAATCTTCAATTATTTTTGTTTCAATTTTAACTTTTATTTTTGTAAATTATTTTAATTTTTAAAGCAGTAAATAAAACGTATGTATTTATAAATTATTTCCTGTTATAAAAGTCAAGTTGACTTTCCAGTTTTAGCACATTATTATTTAATTGTTTAAACTACGACTGTTCCACAAAATTAGCTGCTAAATAATTACACTGGCAAATCGCTGTCGACTTATATAAGCTATTATATTCATGGTTGTTGAACTTAACGTTCCTAAAATCATGAGGGTTTCATTTTCAACTATTTTGCAGCTTAAAATTGTATAAGCAACATCAACTGAGTTACAGAAAATCATGTGGGACTTATCTTAGAAATCTGCGAGTCTCGCCTTAAAGGCGAAATGAGAAGCGTGCTCAGGAAATCTATTATACTGTTGTGATCTCGCGATTTTGGTTTCAAAGAATTTCAGTTTCTCACGAGTCGGCAAAGAAAACTAAGTGGACACCCGATTAGTTTTTGTTTATTTAGGACCATTAGTCTGCTTTATCTAAATCATGCGGGCAGACGCTCGAACTTAGGGATCGTGCTGAGACGCCGAGAGGATTTTGTTTTATGAGTTTTGGAAATTTTCCATAAAGATTAGGGGAGGACTCACACCAAGACCGAGGTGATGAGGTAGAGGGGAAGTTAAAAAGGGGCAGTCAGAATTGAGCTAGCAAGAGAGTAATTTGAGTTTTGAAGACGAACCTCCGTATTTTCGTTGAAGTAAATTCCGGGTTTCGACCATAAGTTTCGTAGAATTAAGTGTATTGTTTATTATTTATTATTTTTAAGTTAGTTAGTAATTATTGTAATAAGTTAGCGATTAGTTGTACATATTGTAAGATATTAGCAGATAAGTAGTATTTAATTACATATAAAGGACATATTTGCGTGTAATTAATTCATCCATTGTCCTGATCCTGGAGCAGCACCATACCAAATTACCAGTTCGCAACAATACCAAAACAACTCTACCACAAACTCACACATAGGGGCGTGGCAATTCTGGTGCATAAGGGCTGGAAACACCGGATCAGTAAAACCTGTTCCATTTCGAACCAAGTTGTATACGCCATGATCAAGCTATTTTTATTTATTTAGCGTATGACTCATCACAATTTTGATAGAAATACAAATAAAAGATGACAGGATATATTCGATTGCTTTATCGGTTGCGTTCAGGGGCTGCTAAAGTTTCCTCTGTTGGACCTCAGTTGTGCATTCATGAATGTGTCAGTGGTTCAGGAATGCCCACTCTCTTGCCCACTTGTCTTTCAGCTCCGCAGTTTTTCTTGGGAATTGTAATGAATGATCTCTTAATGATCAACAAGCAGAGATCCATAGGATTGTCTTGTTGCCAGCTGTTGTTAGTTCATTTAGTTAACGTTGTATGAAATAAAACGCTATCCAGCGTGCACCACGGGGAGGTGAACCCCTGATCGTGTGCAATGTTAGTTAATCAAGCTATGATCGCTATAGACTCCAGGTGATTCAAGCTTCTGCCCCGACCAGCGCGGCTGACGACACGGCAGTCGAGCAGTTTTACGAGGCTCTATCTACAGCAAGAAGAGCTGAAAAAGTCAACTTTTCGGTCGTAATGGGAGATTTTAACGCGAAAATCGATTCCCAAACAGCGATGGAACCACCGAACATTGGTCTTACGGATTAGGAAGGAGAAGCGATAGCGGACAGATGATGATCGACTATCCTAACATTGAGCACAAGATCTGCATGAATACCCATTTCAAAAACCACCTGAAAGAAAATTGACCTGGAAAATATAAAACGAAATCTATTACATCCTCACGGGTATCAGATAGGTATGCACAGCCGTTACTGTCCTCTAAAGAATTCACACCAGGAGTGATCACCGACTAGTAAGATCAAAATTCTTGATCGACGTTCGACTAGAAAGACGCAATTTAATCAAAAGAGACATATATCCAACATCAACAATCATCATCATCATCATTTCCTTTACTCCTCGTGGGAGCATAGGGCATCAACAAACGCTCTCCATCTGATTCTATTCTGAGCCAGGGCCTTTACCTCGCGCCACTCCTTTCCGCTTGCCCTGGCTTCCTGTACGACTGTCCTCCGCCACGTGAATTTTGGGCGGCCTCTCTTTCTTGAACCTTGGGGGTTCCAGTCAAGAGCTTCTTTTGCAATATCCCCCTCCGGCCTTCTAAGTGTGTGTCCGATCCATTTCCACTTCCTTCTTCTTATTTGGGTTTCAAGATGCTCCATATTTGCATATTTGCTCCATATCAACAATACTTGAATAAAAGCTATGCCAATAGCAAGCCAGTATCAGATAAAAAGTGAAACCAATCAAGACGTACGACTATTGTTACGTAGTTAGACAGACTCTACGAGAAGATTCAGAGCCGAATGGAAGGGACTGCAAGGAAAATATGCTCCCTAAGAAACCAAAGGACAACAAATTAATTGCCACCACCATCGAGTTCTTAGAAGAACGCCGACGGTTGGACCGAGACTCGAATAGATACCGAACACTAAATAAGATCATCCGTAAAAAGATTAGGAAAGACATACGAAATTATAACATACTGCTGGTCCAAACAACTATTGAAGAGAATAAAAAGATGCGAGCTCTGGGATCCAAGATGTCTCGAAAAAAAGCACAAATCCGTAGAATGAAAAACGAACAGGAAGAAATCATTACTATCAAGGCGGACATTGCAGGTATCATTTAGAACTTTTACCAGAAACTGTAAAGCGCCTCAGTTCCTAACCCAGTTAGAAACATTGGATTCGACTAAATACCAGATATCCTTGGAAATGAGATTCCATCGCTGAGAATGACGAAAAACAGAAAAGCACCAGGGGAAGACAGAGTTAGGGTGGAAATGCTGAAGATATGGGGAAACACTCTAGAAAAGGCGCTATACTTCTTCTAAAGCATATGTCTGCAAGATCGTCGAGGACCATCATCATGGAGGAATGCTGAAGTCATTCTTCGGTTTAATAAAGGCGAGAGTGCAGATATGGATAACTACAGACCAATCAGTTTACTGTCCGTTTACTACAAGCTGTTGACCTTCATAGTTGACCAAAACATAGTTGACTTAACAACTACAGGCCGATTGCTCTTCTCTCCAGCCTATCAAAGAATTTAGAATATAGTATTCTGCGCCGCCTATATTCATTAATCGATAAATATAATCTAATACCCATAGAACAACATGGATTTCCTAAGGGCAAAGCTACAGCCACAGCTATTTTGGAGTTGTACATTCAACTTCTAAATGAAATTGATAAAGGAAATCGTCCCATCAGCATTTTCACCGATCTATCAAAGGCTTTCGATTGTGTGTCCACAACTTTTAGATAAACTATTTCAACTTGGTATACGTGGAAAGATGGGCAACTTAATACAATCCTACCTATTAAACAGAAAACAACTCGTAAAAGTCACTTCAAATGTTGAAACTGGTATATCGGAGCCGCTGCATATTAACATATATGTTCCTCAAGGAAGTGTCTTGGCTCCTACCTTGTTCTTATTATATACAGCGTCCGCTGTCTAAAAAAAACCTAGTCTCATTTATGCAGAACTGTCGACGCATTTTATAGGCTGATGACTCAACATTCATAATATCCAGAACTTCAACGACTGAAAATGAAATTGAAGCTAACAATGTTTTATCCAAAATGCTAGTGTGGTTCTCCGCGAACAACCTTTTCCTTAACAAGGATAAAACTGAATACATCATTTTTCAAACACAACGGAATCAGTATGCGGAGAACTTGAAATTAAAGATCAGTGGTTTTAACCTTCAGAAAACGAAAGCAACAAAATTCCTGGGACACTATTTTGAGGAATTCCTTACTTGGAGCATGATAGTGGA
Organism: Phosphuga atrata; assembly: GCA_944588485.1. Taxonomy (NCBI): domain Eukaryota; kingdom Metazoa; phylum Arthropoda; class Insecta; order Coleoptera; family Silphidae; genus Phosphuga; species Phosphuga atrata. Next base: position 34,388,159 of record OX155898.1, read on the forward strand.
TACGTTATCAAAGAAATTAAATAGTAAGACTTTCTTGATTCGAGCGTTACGAAAAATTGTCAACCCACATGAACTGCTTAATTTCTATTATGCTGAGGTTGAGTCAATTTTAACTTATGGAATTCTAGCGTGAGTAACCTCTACTAAAATCGAATTTTTGCTCAAGGCACAAAAAAATGCCATACGCTCTCTGATAGGTATTCCTTCTACAGCCACCTGCAGACCGCATTTCCAAAGGCTAAAAATACTAACAGTCACCAGCCTATACATTTTTTACGTAGCTTGTTTCATCCACAAAATGTAGTTAGGGTTGAACAGAAACATGGATATCCACCATCACTTTACGAGAGGCCATACGAAACTATATACCTCTAAGTGTAACTTACAATGTTGCAGTAAATCTTTAAATATCCTTGGAGTTTCCATCTACAACCAGCTACCAAATAGTATTAGAGATGAATTTTTATGGAGAAACTTCAGGAAGAAGTTGAAATCCGTTTTGTTAAAAGATGCTCTTTATTCTCTTCGAGAATTTTTTAATGTATCTTTTAAAATCCCTGTTTCTTTCTTTTTGACTTTATCATATATGTATTTTAGTGTACATCGTTTATGAAATAAATTTAATGTTGATTTGATTTAAAAGTCACAGACCGCCTAACCAGCAAATTTGACTTTACCAACCGGTCGAACAAATAAAATTTCGCAAAGGATATAGCACAACAGACCATATCCAGGTCATGCACACCCTTATCGAAAAGACTACAGAATACAATACCCCACTCCATCTGGCTTTTGTACACAACTAAAAGGCGTTTGATTTTATCGAAACATGGGCCGTGTTCGCAGCTATGAATAAGGCGAGAATTAATTCTCGCTACTATAATATTATTAAAGACATCTACGCAAATGCTACGCTTCACGTTAAAGTTGGTAAGGACAATAAGACGGAGAAGATTAGGATAGAGGTGTACGCCAGGGGGGACACAATCTCCCCCAAAATATTTACCTTAGCTCTAGAAGAAGTTTTCAAAACGTTAGTTTGAGAGGGAAAAGGTATTAACAACAACGGCACATACCTCATCCACCTAAGATTTGCAGATGATAGTGTACTAATTAGTATTATAGCGACCCAGCTGAGCTGAAAGTCATGACAGAACAACTGTACGATGCATCGAAGAAGATAGGTCTAAAGATGATCCTCCAGAAGAATAAAATCCTGAGTCCAAATGATATCCAGGTTTAAGTGCAGATCCAGATATTGGAGATCGTGGAACACTACGTTTACTTTGGCCATCATACTGGGCAATTAAAACCAAACTACAGAACATCGTAACCGTTAATGGCGACCGTTACAGGCAGATGCTAAACGAGTTTTTTTGCCGCAAGTTGCATTGGGTTTCGATCATTGTTGGTTTCAACAGGACGGAGCAACCGCTCACACAGCTCGGGTTACTATGCAGATTTTGAGACACCAATTTCCAGGTCGACTGATCTCCCGTTTTGGAGATTTGAACTGGCTGTCCAGATCGCCAGATCTAATAGCATCAGACTTCTTTCGTTGGGTGCTTTTAAAATTTCGCGTTTACCACAACAAACCACGAACCTTGCAAGAATTGAAAGAAGAAAACCGTCGTAACAACATTGAAGAAGAAATCGCCAATTTGGAGCCAGATGTTTTGCGACCAACAATTCAATATGCCAAAACTAGCGCAATTATGTTTCACTTTCAAATAAAATTTTGATGAAAACAGAGCTCATTTTTTCATCTATAACAAAATATCAGTCAATTCAAATTATGACATTATTTTTGCTCCACCTTGTATATAACTCGTGTTTTGTTTTTTTATAACTTCGCCCAAATAATTTTATTTGAGTCGCTCAGCATAAGAGATATTCTTAAATATTACGTTGTTACCAATTAATAGGACTGGTATATTTATAAACTTTATACTTACAATTAGATTATTAAGGTAGTAGTTGAAATTAATACATTCATCAACGCCCGTAAATAGATCACTTTGATTACAAAGATTACATCATTCACTTACTCGAACTACTTGATTATACAGTTTAAGCCAAATTAATTACTAATGACAATTTATATACATATAATTGCTATGATTACTGGAGTTAATTGCTTATCTATTGGAAATTATCTGTGAACTAAATAGCGTTAATAGAATGCACTGCAACCTATATTAATTAATTGTGCACGCATTTACACCCTCGGCACTAATAATTTATCCACAGAAGAAGAATACATACTTCAAACATATTATTATTTGTAATTTATATTAATTAGCGTAAATATTATAGTTTAATTACTATTATATATATATATATTTCATAAAATTTGTTTGATTATATTTCCAGTAAGATGTGAATGAAATAATAAAGAAATTTTAAATTAATATTGCGTAGACAATTTTCTACGTTCAAAGAAACTTATTTTGATAAAGTGCAATGTGTAATGAATATTATAATATTGTTTTTCATCTTCGTGGCGTAACTAGACAGAGTACATAGTTTGTGAATATTCTATTTGGCCTATATACTAGTTCAGCATCCACTTAATGAGACGCTCGGCAGTGAATAGATACTTGGTTCTTGCAACTTAGTCCTACACCCGATAAGTTTTTGATTAATGACATCTGGCTGCCCTGCAGCATCTTTAGTGAATCCATATTTACTTTGTTATACACTACAATAGACAGACGATTATTATTTTTGCTTCTGTCAGTCGCAAATTGTTCGTTTCATAACTCTCTACATATATTTTATCCGATATCAACAATAGAATTGTTTTTATAAAACACAAACACAAAGCACGCTGCTAATTAATTTTAGTTATTGTGGATTTTCAATTTATTAGGAAATCCATATTTAATTAGTATATCAGCTTCAATTATGGAAATGGATTAAGTTATTAATTGACAAAAGATGAATATGAAAATATGATTACAGTTGAAATGAATTTAATGTTATACTTCTTTTTGAAATAATTTTAAAATTTGTTTGAATAGAATATAATTTTCTTAAGTCGTTATCGTTATTCTGTAATCATACAGAATAATATATTAAAGATAACAATGGTAGAAATAATAGCACAATTTAATCGCATTTATTTTAAATGTTTCTTACAATCAAATCAAAAGTAATGTGGTTTTCTGCTGCTAGCCTTTTGTAATTACGTGTAATAAAAATATATTATTTACAAACTTACTAAAGCGAAATATAACTTGAATATATAATTATGTATATTCAACCTGTTGCTAGCTTTATATAATTAAGTCTTATTAAGAGAATGAACCAATCTCAAGTTGAAACAACTACTTCCTGGCTAATATCACACAGGATATTGAAATATACAACATAGACTTGCTTATTATTACTAGTCCTATTGTATGCATCTATAATTAGTATGGTTTCACCAATATTATCATTTAAATTAATAAATGAAACGAAGTAAATGTCTTTTTACACAAATGTCAAATCAAAACCTAACTTCGATGTAATGCACGAGGTGTTCCAGCAAATGTAAGTGTATTCCAATTTATAATTCGAAAGAGCAAAGCTGCGCTGATAAGAGATAAATCTCGAAACGCGTCTGCAAATGGCTATTCGCTTAATTTAAATACAAAGAAATTTCCTTAAAATCGATGTTACTTCTCTAGTTTTGCCACTAATCTTCCTGGCCCTCCATTTCGTTTCAATGAGCCTATTTCACGAAGACGTCGATGAGTTTTTTCGAAGATTCCTCGGTCGGGGATATTACGACTAGGACACCGTTCAATCTAGAATCGTCTAGCTTGTAATGAATTGCCATCATCAAGTCCAAACATGAAATGCATGTCAGCCATCTCGGCGTTCGTATACATGGTAGAGGACTTCACTAACTATTAAAGTCACGTCAAACAGCCAAATGTCACTCAATGTAAACAACTGCGTCGGATACAGGTTATGATCACTGACGAGACGTAATCAAATGATATCTACTTGTACTTCTTCTTCTTCTTGTTTCGAATAGGCCTACTTTGAACCACGCTTGTTCAACTGTTGGGCTTTAATCTTTTCTCAGTATTGTCGCATCTTCTGCCGGTGTAAGTCCGTTCTCTCTTCTGCCCAGAGGGTACCTCTCTTCCGGGATTTTTCATGAAATCCACGGACTTCCTTCAAGGTGCATCTCACAGCCTGTCTATTTTGTAGATATGTTATTCCAAGTTCTTTAATATCATTCCCAGTTTCTGTCAACCAAAGTGGTACGAACTTGTTTTGCCAGAAGGTGAACAGACGGTTGATTAGTCGGTTTGGAGACAATCTTGCAACGTGGCCATGGAAAGCTACCCTTCTTTTCCTTGCACAGTCAGATAGCCTCCCAATATGTTCGTAGAGCTCAGAGTTATGTCGCCTTCGGAATTCCCCATCTTCCTATACCGGCCACCAGATCTTCCTGAGGATTACCCTCCCTCTGAATTTTCTCTACCAGACCTCTTTGGTTCAAGGAAAGACACTCGATGGCATGCAAGGCTTCTGGTCGTAAGACTGATGTGTAGTGCTTTAGTTTCAGGTTGCGTGACCGGCATTTCTTGTTGTAGGTGATCTTAGTTAACTTGTTGGCTCTCTTGGAAAATGATACTCTTTCTGATAAGTTGGGTTAAATCCAATCGCCGAGATACTTAAATTTCTTGATGTTTCCCTGCTCTAGTAACATCACTCTGTTTGCTTTTTTGTAATTGGTGAAGAATTCTGTTTTCTCGAGCGACACTTGAAGACACAATTCGGCAGCCTGTATTCTGAGACAATTTACCTGCATTTTTGCCATCTCAAGAGAATCAGCAATCAGTGCCATGTGCCATCTGCAAAGGCCATGCAATCTGCAACCAATCCATCGTTCTTACGTCCCAGTTAGATACTACTCTGAATACCAAAGTTGATCAATTCCTTGCGCCATTCGCTCATAACCTTTTCAAGGACGCAATTGAAGAGAAGTGGGGAAAGTTCAACTCCTTGTCTCACTCCAGTTTGTATTTCGAAGCTTTCTGAGATCTCGCCTCTAAATTTAACCTTGAAATGGGTGTTGGTCAAGATTTGGTCAAGGACGAGTGTGTGGGTTTTTTTGTCTAGCCCCAGTTTCTGGAGTACTTTGTTAAGTTTTTGTCTATCAGTGGAAACGTAGGCCTTCCTAAAATCAACAAAGGTGACGACGACCTATCAGGTTCTCATCTTGGAGTATGCAAGTAGAGTTTTAAAATTGAGGATCTGTTCAACACAGGATCGGGTCTTCCTGAAGCCTCCCTGATACTGTCCTATTTGACTATCTAGCTGATTTTCTGCCCTTGTTTGTAACGCCTTGGAGAGAATCTTGTATGCCACTGGGACGAGAGAAATTCCACGGTAGTTGTTTAGATCAGTAAAATCTCACTTTTTGTGAAGCGGCTGCATCAGAGCCGCTTTCCAATTGGGTAGTAATTTCTCTGTTTCCCAGATGTCCTGGATGATCTCGGTTAGCTTTCCCACGGCATTGCGTCCAGCACCTTTCCACAGTTCAGCAACGATAGAGTCCTCTCCAGCTGCCTTATTATTCTTAAGAAGTTGAATAAGCAGGCCAACTTCTTCCAATGAAAGGGACAGCGAGTAATGGTTTGGTGTGGTTTGTTTATAGACGAAGTCTTCGCTGGGTGGATCACAGTTGCGTAGATTTTTAAAGTATTGAGCTAGAAGGTGGTTCTGTGAGCCAGTAAGGAACACTGGAACGTGAGTCTCTGAAGTGGAGGCTTGGCGGAGCGTATTTTCTGAGTGTCTGCTTGAAGGTTCCAAATAAATCTCTGGAGTTATTCTTAGCAAAGCTCTCTTCTATCTGGTTTAGTTGATTCTGTGCGAAGGTTCGTTTGGTTCCTCGAATTATCTTGGCTGTAAGCTTTCTTTGTTCCAAAAATGTATGCCAATTTTATCCACTTGTACGTTAATAAATAAAACAGCCGTTACAAGTTATCGTCAACAGTTTTTGAGACTTGATAAACATATTGGCGTTCGACATACTTTTATTCGCATTAGTTATTTCAAGAAATATTGAATATGATGTCGCAAAGGTTGTTCACTCTGTATCTTCGAAAAAAAGGGGTTTTTCAAAAATCATCATAGAACAAAATATTCTTAGATTGGGAACCATTACCATAACAGGGAAAATATCGACGAATGTCTGACTTAAATCTTATATTTTAATTGAGATTGTAACTCATTATAATGTGGTTTCATAAGGTTTGCATAAAACTCTTGTAGATGCAGAGGTACAGTTATAAATATTTGTATACAGCGGTTAATAATGTTATGTTTTTTAGAAGCATTATAAATTACTTCTATTTTATTGTGCACACTACTACAATGAACATTCTGAAGCAAACTGTAATAGGAGAGTGATTGATTATATTTGCTCGTGCTATGCTAAGTAATACCAAGTGCTGGTAGAGAAAAATTATCTTATTAGCCGTCCACGGCGACACCTAAACTGTGTAAACTTTTTTTCGTATCTGTATATATTGATGTACATTAATTCCACTATGGAGCACAGACGGCTTAACTGATATTGACAAATGAGGTTTCATTGAATTCCTCCTGACACTGCATATTTTACTGCGGTACTGGTGACATTACGAATAACAAAAATAAGCACCTATCGTATTGATTATAGTATAGTAACACTCCAGCTATCTTGGTATTATATGTATATACTTCGTACTTGGTATTATATGTATATACTTCGTATCGTACTTTAAATATGTTGATATAAATGTACCTAACGATATTTAGTGATTTATGGAAAGCAAATGATTATATTATTAGTTTGGAACTAAATTCGGTTTTGTTAAATGTAAATGTGCATATTACAAACATTGTACGTAGTACAATGGTTAATGTAAATGTGCATATTACAAACATAGTGCATTACAAACATTCTTCAAGGCTTAAACGAATTTTCTTCTTTTCAGATCACACATTATATATTATTTGATACACATCAATTAAGACAAAACATTCCATAGATTTTAAAATTTTCAATATAAAAATGTTTTTATAAAAATACAAACAAATAAACGTTAACACCTTCATTAGCATTATGACATTTTGGTATTTTGAACTACTTCTGTTATTTTATCAACACTTCTGCTATACTAATTTGATTTTTGGGCTGATAAATTTAGAAAATCCATGCCCATTGTTGAGCACAAAACATTCGGCAATATTAACACTAAACCTACCGACATTTCATATTTACCTAATCCTACCATGAGCGGTCAAATGACCGCTTTAAAATAAAGTATGTATCTTAATATAGAAATAGATTTTAGCCAATTGTATAGTAAACAAGACATTTGTCTAGTGCTACAATAAAAACCCACTCTACGCTTTTCTATTTAGAAAGTTTTATTTACCATATTATGCATTTTCAGCACATTTTTTATGCACATTTTCCACATACGTATTTTTTACATTTTACACAAATTTTGTCTTATTACAATATCTGATTTCACAAGATTTCCATACAGAAGCGTCTGTAGCAGTGTTTAATATTGTTTTTGATGAACGTTCTTTGCTTAGCTCTTCTCCAAGCCAGCTCTTCTGCCAATTGAAATAAAAATTCTTGTCTCGATATTTCTTCACCCGGCTAAATCTAATATATTGAAAAATATCTGTAAAAGCCATCTTTGAGATTTAGATTTTACATTATATTTTCTGGCGATTTGATCGGTTACATCTACACCGAATTTTGTGCTATTTTAAAATTTAATTGTCTCTGGTATACGAGTGTCACTTTTTTCAATTTCAACGGATGAATGCATTGAACTAAGTATCAAAACTTTTTTATTTGATTTAGCTTTATAAATCGAAAGAATATAATCATTCGATTTGTATAATATTGTTGAGAAGCGTGTCATACTATCCTTTGCCAGTCTCGCTAATTTTGGTAGCTCTCTTTTATTTCTATGGATAGTTCCAACAAGCGTGTTTTTTTTGCAAGAAGTTTACTCGCTAATGACGCGCTTGTAAAAAAATTGTCAGCTGTTATATTTCTCCCATGGCCCGTATATGGTTGTGCCAATTTCAAACTTACAAACTCCCCAAGTGAAACCGTTGATTCTCTCTTCATCTTTTCCCAAATATGGAAAGCCGTTTACTATATACTTACTGCTTACATCAGAAGCTAACCATAATTTTATGACAAATTTCTCCGGTTTCTTGGGCATCTATTGAGTAAATCTAGAAAGTGCTTTTGTAGGAAACAACTGTTCATCTATAGTAAGATATGCTCCTGGTTTATAACCTTTTTGAGTGTTTTCGATAAATTTGTACCAAACTTCAGAGATCAAAGCAAACTTATCGTATCAAACTTATTACAAACTTACGTTTTGTAAGCGTTGGCTTCGTTAATTTTTGTTGTCAAACCGAATAAATCTCATGATTTCTGCGAAGTCATTTCGGCTCATAGTTGTAGAGAAATATGACGGTCCACATTTCGTATTATATAAATAGGTTACATCCATATTTTGAGCCTCATATGCGCCGCGTGCATTTAGAAGTCCAATAAATGCATACAATTTTGCATTAGATACATTCCATTTCCTTTTCATCACTCGAAATGCCTCTAATTCCGTATATTTGCTTACACGTTCAATCATGTCATGATCAATAATCAAGGAAAATGCTGACTCAAGACAATGCTGACTCATGCTGACATGCTGCTCAATGCTGACATTAGCCTGTCGTTCCTGATATTTCCTTGAAAATATTATAAACCGGTGCTCTTCCACGATTAGACCCTTCTTTTATTTTTTGCCAAACAGTTCCGTCCATAGCAGTTTCAATCTCTTCCTCATTTTCATTTTCGGAACAAACTATAAATCTCTTTATTGTTTGCCCTCTTCGTATATTTGAAACATTCTCATCACAATTCACATTCAAAGTCACAATTATTTTCTGCTGTATCATAATCGATATCGGAAACTTCCTGATCATCCTCCGAACAAACCTCGTCGATATTATATATTTTCTCTAATAAATTGATATTCCTCCAGCGTCTTGACATTTTTGGGGAAGAATATACAAATGATAAAGTAAAACCTAAAATATAAAAATAGAAATGATACGGGGCTAAAACATTGAGGCCAAAAATAAAAATAAAAACAAATGTAAATCATACCATAAAATATTGTTAGCCCTGTTGCCTTTCTCGAAACTATCACTTGTACCACGTAATAATTTTTATTGATACACTGTGGAAACTTGCTGCTCTCCGTTCGTATCGCCAGACCGTACTGTCGCACAAAAAACGCGCATTTGTTCTTATCGCGCTTTTGTTGGCAGTGTTTTGGCACAATTACATTGTAGACTCGTAAAACAATTTCAGGAGTGCGCTTTCCGAATAATATAGTCGTAAATAACATGAATTATTCAAACGGTCAAATGACCGTTCTTGTTAGATTGTAGACATGGTGGTGACGACTTGTACTGCGACCTTTATAGATCTATTGTACCCCACCCTCCTCCTGCAAGTGTTGGTGTACTTACCCATTTAGAACGCCTCCTCTAATTACAATTCCTTTAGGAATTTCAGCATCTGCGTGGGATTCAAGGCCTGCAGCTCCTCTGTGTTCAAGCAGTGAGCCCAAAGGTACATCTGTCTCTTGCGGAGTAATGCTCCGCAGTCTTTGAACAGATGTATGGGGGTTTCCTCTGCTGAACCACAGAATCTGCATCCATCATCCTCCTCTAGGCCTAGGGCCTTGAGATGTTTCCTAAGTCTACATTGTCCCGTCAGGATTCTAAGCTTGGTCCTGCTTAGTTTCAGGCAAGCTTTTGTTCTCTTCTGGTTAAAAGATCCCAGCATCACTTTGGATTGCCTTAGCCCTGGAAGTTTTTTCCAGGTTTTCATACATTTTCCTCTTGTTTCTTTATCTAAACTTTTGTGGATGGTGTTCACACCATCCACAAAACCTCATGGCGCAAAAGGGGACCTATAAATGGGCTACTGGATCCCTTGTTTGCTGGGTGATCGGCTTCTTCGTTTTCGTCTATACCAGTGTTTCCTGGTACTCAGTATAGCGTTACTTTATTATCCCTGCCAAGCTTGTTCAGCTTCCCCACACAGTCCTATACCAGTTTGGATCTGATGGTGTATGAGCTAATGGCCTTAATGGCTGCTTGGCTGTCTGACAGGATAGCAATTCGTTTTTTGCGATAATTCCTGTCGAGGTTAAACTGTGCACATCTTTCGATTGCGTGTACCTCTGCTTGGAAGATACTTGGGGATGTTTTCATGGATTCGAAGTACCTGTTACGAGGTCCAAACACTCCTACACCAGTACCTTCCTTCTTCGAAACCTCTGTAGTGTGGTCTTCGAACCATCTGTATACCACTTGATGGCATTTTGCTCTATGTGGTATGCTGAGGTACCGTTCGTGGTAGACTAGACATACTATAAAATTTTTTCATAAAGTCAACAATAAAGAAAGTTTATATAAAGGTAAATATTTAAAAATGGGTTGTATGTATATTATAGGTAAAGTCAATAAGTTACATGGTGATACAGTAACGTTGTACACGAAAATTTTTAAACGAAATTTCAAAAACGGTCATTTAACCGCGCTTGGTAGCTTTAGTGTTAAAGACTCAAAAAACCGGACCCAGTAACGACAATTTCATTGTTTAAAATTTATCAAATGTCTATAATAATACACAAAGCTTAAGTTATAGCGATAGCTAGTACGGTGGGGCCAAACTTCTTGTCTAAATAAAAGCTTTTATTATTTCGGCATTAATCTTATTTTGATAGTTATAATCGAGTTTGGGTAATAATTTATAACTATATAGATAATGTAGATATTGTCGTGTGAGCGACACGAGCGGGCAAGTGCGAATTAACCAACAAGGATTATCATTTTTGTAATAAATGATACAATAGAATGGAATTATCAATCAATTAGCATCTATCTTATTTGACACTTATTTAATAATAAGTATTTAATAAGTATTTAATAAATAGTAGTAGTAATAATAAAGTAAAATTAATAGTAGTATGTGAATCGTATTTTCTGGAATGGAATATTTATTGTGGTTGGAAGAGTTGATAATAATGGAATAGTTGTTAAAGGTGGAACAATTGATGAGGGTGGAATTATATAACGAATTTTCAGGTGGCGCGACACTTGTGGCGCTTTCAGCGCCACATGATGTATGTGGAACGCGAAATTGTATATGAAATAGTAAGCGGAATTGCAAGATGAGCAATTCTTGTGGCGCTTTCAGCATCAACTTAGGTTGTATGTGTGTGTGAAGAATAAGGGGAGTTGCAAGATGTACAGCTCCTCCTGCACAAAATATTTGCTAATAATTCATTCGTCAAAGGATTTTAATGCTGTCAGTTTTGTAAAATAATATAATCAAACACTTTTGAAATCAGGTTAATCATATAGTGTTGCCGATTGTCTGAAATCAAAGCTATTATAATTTAAGTGATATTAGAAACAAAGAAATACAAACATTGTATAAATACAAAAAAATAACTAACAGACTTTTTTACGGTTATTTAAGCGCATGCACGTCCGCAGTGTTTAAAAGGTGAGAATATGAAAGTTTCGGGCACATTTTCAATGTTGTACGTTATACGTAAAAAAATTGACTCTATGATTCAACTGTGAAAAGGTCTATGGTGTGATATTAGTTACTGTGGTTTATAACATTACCGAAAAAAAAACAGCTATTGCGTAAGTTACTAAAAATATTGTAGTTTATTCTTAGGAACGGGATTTTTTTTAATAAAACAACTAATATCAATATTTTACTAACGTTTCGGTCTTTTATTTTTACTTTCTTCAGGGCTTTTATGTTAGTTAGTAGGTATTAATGACAAACATAAAAATATAAATTATTGAAATTAAGGTCTGAACATGCTAACTTTAATATAAAATGCTGTCGATTCCCATTGACTTTAGTCAATTGTCAAAGGGATTAATTAATAATGAAAGTTGACATATTCTGGACCTTTCTCTCAATAATTTATATTTTTTATTTAAATATAAACTCTTTTACGTGTATATGTTACAGTTGAAATATAATATTCAGTTAGTGCATACATCCACCACTCAATGTATACTTTTACGTATATTTTTTGATAATGTATCACTTGAAAAATGACATGCATATTATATCTAGCTAAAGTGTACAATACCGCGCTAGTGCATCCTTTAACGGCGAGGCATTAGTTAAAGTTTGAATGTGATTTACATTTTCAAACCTTAAAATGCCAACATTATACATATTATGTAATCAAGAAAAAAACTAATACTTCTAAATTAATTCATTTATGCTATTGTACTTGTCATAAAGTAATTAACCTAAATTAAATAATATTCAACTACTTCATTGTAAATATCGTTTCTATTAATAGAGGTATAGGTGATATTTATGTCTGTTTACGAAAGGACGGCTTCCTCAGGCTATTTAGAAATGTACAAACGAAGACAAAGGTAAAAAATACAAACATAAACATTATTTATTGCAGGTAATGAAGATTTACAAAAAAAAATATTTATTCCAACATGCTGGCACACTACAATGGTATTTAGAACTACAATGTAGGTTGTTTTTGGCACTGGAACATTTTGTATTATGGCACTTTATTTTACAATTGCATTTTTTTAAACCTTGGCCAGACCCTTGATTATTAGCAATTGGGTGTAAATGTAATTCTGGAACATTTTGTATTATAGCACTTTATTTTGCAATTGCATTTTTTAAAACCTTGGCCAGACCCATGATTATTATCAATTGGGCGTAAATGTAATTCTCCCGCAGGAACTTCTTCTTGAATTATCTTCTCTGAACAAACACTAAATTGTGACCTTGAATAAAGACCTTTGATGATTCCAATACATGTCCCCTATTGTCAATAACCATTTTAAGTTTTCGACAAAATAGTTGCCAGGATTGATCAAGCATCTCCTCTGCCCTGATCAACTTCAGTTATTTAAATTCTTACAGTCATTCCCACTGTAGCTTCACGCTATGATAAACTGATAAATAAGAAATATGAATCATTCCTTTGGCTTTAATTTGAAGCTCTTCGTTCGTATTTTGTATTTTGTCTGTTTTCGTGAAAGTTTCTTTTATTGTTAATATAAATAATACACATCACCTTTCAATGATTCGAGATCCATTTTACATTTTCTTAAAATTACATTACATTGTACATTTTCCTCTTTACATTTATTCAATGGTATCTGTTTCTTCTTCTTCTCGCGGATGGGTCACTTAGGACCACGCGGAATCAACGTATGTTCAGCCTTCCTCCTTGCCCAATAGCTTTTCATATTCATGGATTGTTGTAGTTTCTGTTCCTACGACCATGCACGTCGTATTAGTTTCTTCGGATCCTCCTCAAATCCCCTTGTATGAACAATATTCCTGATCACATTTCTATTCATCAGATCTGGCGATCCCACCTCCACTAGGTCCCTCTCCACTTGTTTGTACCACTTTGGTCTTGTACGTTTGTTCTGTAGAAATTTGTGGATTCGGTAAGTAAGCCTCGTATGATGCATTCTTTCCAAATGACCCAAAAATCGAATTCGTCTCATTCTTATGGTATCGATAAGTTTAGAAATTTTTCTATATATTTCAGAATTGGATTTGAGATAGTGTATGACATTTTTAATTCTGAGCTCTAAGATCTTTCTTAAAATTTTCCATTCCTTAATCTTTAATTGTTCCATTAATCTTTTAATTTGTAAATTGAGCGTTTCTGAAGCATAAAGAGCTTCCGGTTTAATCACTGTTAAGTAATGGCGAATATTACTATTCCATGACAGGCATTGCTTGTTATAAACATTTTTGGTGTATTGAAAAGCAACCTCCATTTTCTGGATTCTTGATGTTACAGATTTATTTTCATTGCCATTTTCTGTAACCCATTCGCCTAAGTATTTAAACTCCTTTACTCTAGCAATTTTGTTAACGTTAATATAAATTTCATGTGGAAAATTTTTTATGTTAATCATATACCTTGATAGTTCTTTGGGTCAGTTTTATTTCATTTTTTGTGTATGGGATGGATTATCGCCAACTTCAAATCCTAGAGGATTTTTTTCGTTTGCCAAATGTCCAACATAATTTCGTGCAATTTTGTGATACAATTTTCTCCTGCATTTTTTTTCCACAATTCTGCAGTTATTTGATCCTCCCCTGAAGCTGTGTTATTTTTTAGTGATTGAATAATTTCTTTAATCTCTTGTACAGTTGGTAGGGTTGAATCTTGATTATTTTATAAGAATTGATAAACTTAATTTTTTCTTGTGATAAATCACTGTTAAGTAATTTAGAAAAGTATACTGCAAGGATTGTACAGTTTGCATCTGTAGTATAAGCCAATTCTCCTTTTCATTAACAAAATGGAGTGATGGCGAAGAATACTTTGTCAACTTTTGCTTAAAATTTCTATAATAGTTTCGTGACTTATGTTGCTTAAAGACCTCTTCTATTTATTGTAATTTAAAATCTGCACTTTGTTTACGAATTCTCCTTATTGATTTTGTAACTATCTTCCTAACGTTTTTAAGTTCTTGAAATGTGGTTGGAGTTTTATTGCACGACTAATTATGCCAGGTTTGCTACCTATGTTCTATTAACTAGTCACATTCATCTGTCCACCACGGGTGTTTTCTTGATCTTTTTAACGGGGCTATATTGACAGCTGTTTGTAAGAGTCCTGCTTGAAGTTGCATGAAGTTGGTATCTGTTTATTATTATTTATATTTGGTTATTCTTCACAAACTAAATTTTCTTCATTATATTCAATATAAATTTCTTCTCGAACCAAATTTTCATCTTATTTATTTTCATTTGTTAATTCATTACACACTATATATTCTTCACTATTTAATTATGTGATTATTAGTTCATTTCCAATATCATGTATTGGACATGAACATTGTACATTTAACAACATTTCTAGTTCTTCCTCAATTTCTCTTAAAAAATAAACATAATGAACTAGTCCTCTGAACAGTTAAACTATTTTTAAATAGAGAGTGTATGCAGTATCCAGTGAAACTATTACTAAATTAATTTCTGTACACTTTGTCTGAATGATTCAGGTAATGCATACTTTTACCAAGTGACCGTACACACCGACTGAGTTAACGCTTTGATTGTACAGTTAAACTGTACAATTTATATACAGGTATATAATTTTGAAAATTACTTGAAAATAATACTGGTAGAACTAAATATAATATTAAATTCCAATTAACATCTATATTCGGAAAATATAATATTTGATGCTGTTTTGTTGGAGAAAATATAAATGCAATTTGATTTTATTCAGGTTACGCCAATGCATTAAACATTCTGAAGGAAACTGTACTAGAAGAGTGATTGATTATATTTGCTTGTGCTTTGCTAAGTAACACGTAGTGATGGTAAAGAAATATTATCTTATTAGGCGTCTACTGCGATACCTAAAGAAGGTAATGTTTTCTCCTATCTGTATATATTGATGTACATTATTTCCACTATGGAGCACGGACGGCTTAACCGATATTGACAAATGAGGTATCGATGGATTCGTCCTGAAACTGCGGATTTTACTGTGATACTAGAGATATTACCACGAAAAAAAAATAAGCATCTACCATATTGCTTATAGGAAGACATTATCTATGTAGGTATTACTTATGTATACGTATGTATCGTACCTACTTTAAATATGTTGATATGAATATACAAATCGATACTCCGCGACTCCAGAAAAGCAAATGGTCATATTATTAGTTTGCAACGACATTCGTTTTTAATAAATTTAAATGCAGGTATTAAAACTTTAAAAACATTGGTTTAGTCAGTCTTAATAATTTTCAAGGCCTATTGGAATTTTATTCTTTTCTTTATATCATATATATGTATATACACACACACATATATATATATATATATATATATATATATATATATAGGACCGACGCATTTTGTTTTTGGCATATCTCGAATAGGAGTTTTCATCCTTTGAAACATCAGTCTATGACATTTAATCATGGAGAGATACACGCTTCAACAACGATATTAATCACAACAAATTATTATTAAACTTTTTTATAAAAGTTTACGTTCTATCGCGACTACGTTGCGAGCGCTGACGCCAATTTTCGGTCGACGAAACCGTCCAACAAGACGGAATATTGTACATACGTTACATGCAATAATTCGAAACAACGTAATGTCCCAGTGCCTGCGCGACAACGTAGTTCTCGGAGTGAAGAAAATGCTGTGGCCGTTCGAGAGTGTGTGTGTGAGCAGCCAAGGACGTCGAATTCACGTCGTTCTCAGGCGTTGGACATCAGTGTGACCAGTTTGTGGCGAATTTTGCGGATGGATTTGGCTCTCCACCCGTATAAGAATGCGTTGACGCAAGAACTGAAGCGAACCGACCATTGTAAGCGTCGCACATTCGCTAATTGGGCTCTGGACCAGAAAAAAACTGATGACAACTTTCACAAGAAAATCATCTTTTCGGATGATACTCACTACTGGGTGGATGGTTCTGACAAGAATGGCGCATTTAGTCGAATGAGCAGCCTGAAGTCATGCGCAGGAGACAAGTTTATCCGAAGAAATGAAGTGTTTGGTGCAGTTTTCATGCCGGTGGCCTCATCGGCCCATTTTTCTTTTTTTGATGAAAACGGCGTGCCAAAAACCTTTAACGCCGATCGATACAGGGCTATGATGTCCGGAGTATTTTTGGACAAGATCGACGCTATAGACTTGGTCCCAACAGACTATGGAGTGTGTTCCTGCTCAACGATATGTGGTTCAAACAGGACGGCGCAAGGTGCCATGCAACGTACGACACAATCGAATTATTGATAACCAAGTTCAGCGAGCGAGTTATCTCACGCAACGGTCCTGCGAATCGCCGGCTCGTTCGTGCGATTTAACCCCTTTAGACTTTGGGGTTACATTAAATCGCTGGTCTATGCGAAGAAGCCAGCGAACGCGAAATTCCTGGAATTTTGGCGGATTTGTGTGCTCGCGTCATGGAAAATTGGGTCCAGCGTATTCACTTGCGCCAACGCCTCGCGGCGGACATTTGGACGATGTCGTATTCTTTAGAATCACCCCTAGATTTTAAAATATTCAATATAAACTTGTTTTTCTAAGAGGTATTGTATTGGTATCTTAATTAAGCAATCCCAATATTATGTAATTCTTAACATACAAATATATTATTTTTAGCAAATTCATACCATTTTCAAAAATTTGAAGTTTCCTGCATTGTACAAAATAGTAATAAACGATAAATCAATTTTAATGAATGTTATAATTTATAATGAATGTTATTCTACGAAAATATAAAAATGTCAAATAATGATATGTAAAAGCCTGAAATATGTCTAGAAGAGGAAATAACCCATATTATTTTACGTAGCACATAAGTTTTGTTTTATTTTGTGCGTAGAAAAATATGTTAATAACGTTTGTTTTCCTACTTATCTTTTACAATACAGAAAACATAAATCTATAAAACAGATTTGTTATGTAACAAAATTTTTCAAGAAAGTCAGACGCTTCTGACGCAGTCAGATCTTTTCGAGAAATTCACACTTCATTTTGTTAAGATTTACTGTTGGTACATATTGAAAATCTATGTAGGTTCAAATTGTTCAAATTAGAGGTTAGAATAATGTAGATATCTGTTGTAGATTGATATAATTAAATACCGAATAATCTTAAAGCGTGGTACAATATTTGCTAATAAAATTAAGATTCATATGTAAGTACACACCAAATTTCAAATGTTTTATAATTAACTGCAGAAAACATTGTTATTAAAGCTTAAACTTGTCAATTACATTAAACACTCGTATATGGATCTTTTTTTGTCCAATGTGGATACTGGGTTATTGACCCTTCAAACAGAGCGGCCAAGTGGCTTATTGTATTTTCCGCAAATTGTATGATCCGCATTTTGCATTTTATAGGACCAGAAACCTAGGTGTTATTATAATTGGCGATAATTAATATGGCGATAATAATTAATTTTGTCTTCTGGTACAAATACAGCGACACTCACTCTCCGGATCAAACCCGGGACCTCCAGATTTGTTAGTTAACGTTGCAACTCTTTAGACTACAAAGCCGACTGACAAGATATCTTTAATGAAAATTAATTTCTAATGGTCTACTTTATAATATCTAGCAACAATAATGATACTACAAAACAACAACTTGTTTGCTGCTCTTTTTTTATTTGCAGAAACATTCAGTCTTGAATTCGACTTATAAAGTGTTAGTGCTCTTCGGCTAGAATGTTAATTTCGAGTACGAGAGTCTCGAATTCCAGATTCTAGTAAACAAATTGGATAGTTGTTGGTCGAGTTTTTCTAGTTGATTAATCATATACAAAAACGTCAAAACTCGATACTGAAAACTTGAGTGAATGTACAAGTTATGTTGTTTGCGATAATATATTTTCGAGTTAACGAGTTCTTTGAAAATTTATTTCGAATCATTGAATCAGAGTTTTCACCTGATGTCACAGTGCAATCTTGTGTCCCAGAATTTTGATTCATAGAAAATAAGAGTTATCGAGTTCCTTAGCGTCGAATTATGGGAGAATTCGACTTGAATCCGGTTTGAATGTTCAATGTGAGTAATATAGTATTATATAGTAGTACACAAAATTCAATTCACCTAAAATTGGCTTACCTGTTCATTTCCAATTACCAGTTGTCTGGTACAACTAAATAACCAATATTAATTGGTACAACAATACAATTTTTTTTGTAAAAACCGAAGTAATTTCGTTTCCGAAAATGTAAATAAGCATTTATTAATTCCGGAGAATATTTGTTAAATCAATAATATAATTTAAAGTAAATTATACAAGATAAAACATACGGCAAAAATTCATCAGGGGTTATTCCTAGGCCAAATCTAAGAATATCTTGTTCTATGATGATTTCTGAAAAATTCCTTTGTTTCGAAGATACAGGGTGAATAAAACCATATTCGATATATGTTGAAATCATTAATGTAATTAAAAGTATAGCGTACGCCAATGAGTTTATAAAGTAGAAAAAAATTGTTGACTATAACTTGGAACGGCTGTTTTATCTACTATCGTACCAGTAGATTTTATTTGAATACGTCTCGTCAGTGATCATCACCTGTATCGGTACAAGTCGTTTACATTGAGTGGCGTTTGGTTACTCTACCATGTATGCGGACGCCGAAATTAAAATTGTTACTTATACCTTGTTAAATTTGACACTTTTTGAAAAATGGAAATTAGTTACTTTGTTGTCTCTAACTCTCATAGTCTTTAAATCTCAATAACCTGTAGCTGTAAATTACCACAATATTAACTAGAAATAACTAAACGATGTTAACAAAATTTAGTTGTTATAGCTGATGAAATTTGATTAAATCTAGTGTAAATATGAATGGTATAGTTAGTGTAAGTAGTTAGTTATGAGATCTCAAACTTTGTACTAGTTTAAATTAAGTTTTCTTAGTTACTTAACAATAACTTTGAGACTAACTTAGCAGGGTTTTTGCTTTATATACTGGAAGTTAACTTATTAAAGTGCTTACAAAATATAGTTAGCTACGCTTTCGTGGCTTCAAAATTGTTGAGTTTCTTGCTTTCAAAACTGTGACAATTTTGACGGAGGTGATCACTTTAAGGCAAGTAACCCTAAATTAACCACCCGCAGTTTATAGCTAATGGTATTTGCTGTTAGCAACTGAAAATACTGTCTTGAAACCGATTAACTGAGATAGTTATAAACTGTTTAAACTAGATCACTTAAACTTGAGGTTTCCATATTTTATCAGTTACAACTAAAAAACTAATTTATCTACAAAGGTTTTTCTTGCACACATATTTAACTAATTAAATTAAATTTTAATTTAACTAATAGTTAGTTCAACGTTGTTAAGGTCACTTAAACTTTAGACTATATATTTTACTAGTTACCACTCAAAAACTAGTTTAGTTACAAACTTGTTTCTTGCACGGACAATTAGCTAATTAAATTAGTTGCAAAGAATAGTTAATCGCAAAATGGTTAGATTATATATGTTATATATGTTGTATATGTTATATAAGTTTTATATGTTGGCAAATTTGAAGAGAGTTAGTAATATTTAGTTAAATTGTAGCTAATAGACAGACAAGATTAGACGGACAAGAGTAAATAGACAAGACTAGATAGGGAAGACTACCTGTCTTCCAGTTTCCCCAAAAGACAGTTGTCGTTGAACGTCCGACGCGTGTGGTAGTGTGCTCGCAGTGAATCGAATAATCAAGAAATTATACTGTTTTTAATAAAAAAAGTGTATACACTAATAGCACAGAAGTTATAAATCAATATGCCAAGAGATTTGAGATCTACCGTACGTACCTCCAGACAACTACAGTAATATAATCATTACATTTTTACGTAGCCCAGATTTTACTGAAATAATAAATACTGCAGTTAATAAAAGTATAAAACCTCTTAAATCTTGTGTTGCTCAACTAAACGAGCATATCACTCCAAATTTTTTTTAAAAAACGAAAAATTTCTTAATATACGAAATGGCCCGTTTAAACAACTGTGTTGAAGATAAGGCACATACCCAAAGCGACAAAACGAAAAAAAAATGTATTTCCACCGATATCAACCAATTGCGGTCCGACACGGAGAATCTAGAATCGCAAAAAGATGCACAACTAGACGAGATAGAAGGCATTCAGTCAAACACCGAAGTCAACCTCGATAAAGAAAAATATCCCGATAAACACAAAAAAACTTGGAAAACTCAAAAAAACTACACGAAAAGAACCCGTCGCTCAAATTTAATCATTGGCTCTAATACAGAAGCTACGTTAATACGGGCTATAACTAAATACGCCCATTTACATGTTTCTCAACTAGAACCGCAATTAACGGAAAATGATATAAGATCTTACCTGAAAAGCAAGAACTTTAATCAAATCCTCTGCAAAAAGCTATTTTATCTGCCTCGCTGAAACATAGTTATCCAGAGAACATCTTCCCTTATTCCATATCCACAACTATAAGCTAATAACCTACTACAGCAGAACCCAGTCAACTGGAGAGGGAGAATCTATATGGGCCAGGTCTTTAGTGCATCACAGCGACATGGGTGTGGATAGACTAGACGTTGATGTAAACTCGATTGAGAAAGTCATCGTAATGAATGGCTTCTATACAGTTATTCTAAATATCTACAGACCACCGGCGGGCTGTTTACTGACTTTTATGACAATATTAGATGGTATTCCCCATAAGTATTCCAATAAATCTAAAGACATAATTCTAGTTGGTGACTTTAATGTCAACTTTTCTGAGAACTCTAAGGATAAAAGCCACCTGACTAATTTATTTGGGGCTTATGGAATGATGGAATATGTGCACCAGCACACTAGAATAACATCATCGGCAAGATCAAAAATCGACAACATCTTTGCCATATCAAGAAGCCCCTTATTTACGTCAGTGGAAGATACACCGATGTCAGACCACCGGTTGATTAGGTTAAGCAGCAGCATCAAGACGCAGTATAGAAAAAACTACCTCCTCGCCAGAAATATGTGTATTTCTAATAAAAACCGTTTCTCTGAACAACTTCAGAGCGAATCATGGTCGAGAATCTACAATAATCCAGACTGTAACGGCAAAACTGTGTCATTCATTAAGACCCTCCAACATCACTTCTTTTCTTGCTTCCCCATATCGAAAATCAACGCAAATCATAAGTCTTGGATTACCAAGGAGGTAAAAACGTCTGCCGCTAAGTTAAGGGACATGTTTATTCTTACAAAACAGTATCCAGTGCTGAATAAAAGGTATCTGTATCAAAAAATGGAACACAACAAATTAATCCAATCTGTAAAAGAAAAAATTCTTCACCAAAAAGTAATTCAAGCACCCACGAAACAGAAAGCTTTTTGGACGGTGGTAAAGGAGTAAACCGATAATACTAAAAATTCTGAGAAGATCGAAATTTGGGAAAATTCCAAGCTTGTTACTGCACCGAAGCAAATAGCGACACTCTTTAGCGATTATTTTGATCAAGCGCCGAAGTCAATCAGCCAGAACATCACACCAACGGAAATCACCAACAGCCACTTTAATTTCAACCCAAATACTATGTTCCCTGACGAATTTTCGGCGAACGAGATTCTACAAATTATAGGGTCCTTATAAAACACTAATACATGTGAACCTGACTCGCTTCCTACCAACATTTTTAAAGAATTCAGACATTTGCTAGTTGATCCAATAACTAATATTGTGACCGCCGCCTTTGCAAATGAACTATTCCCAGAAATCCTGAAGATATCCACTATTAATCCTGTGCACAAAAAGGGAGACAAAAAACATGCTAGCAATTATCGACCCATAGCCCTAATATCTGTTTTAGCTAAGATCCTGGAATACTCTATGCAAATAAGGCTTATCCCATTTGTTGAAAAATTTCAACTTATTCCAAGGCAACAACATGGATTTTGCAAACGAAAATCTGCCAGGACCGCACTAGCTCAATTTTACAACACCATCATAGCTGAGGTAGATACGGGTAAATATCCGATTGGGATATTCTGCGACCTATCGAAGGCACTTGACTGTGTATTTCAGTCTTTTCCTGGACAAAATCTGCAATTATGGAATAAAAGGGAAATCCGCCAGATGGCTTAAGTCCTTCCTCGAAAATCGTCAGCAACTTGTTCAGGTCAAATCGGGGACGGTAGTCGGCCAATCCCTTGTTAAATTTACAAATATGTGTGTCCCTCAAGGAAGTGTCCTAGCTCCAACACTTTTCCTACTATACATTTCAGACATGGCTAGCTTTATAAATGAACATCACTGCACACTGTATGCAGAGGACGCTAGCTTTGTCGTCTCTGAAAATACTGGGACCGGCAACCCATCTAGAGCCAATATACTTCCAGGAAAACTTAACTAATGGTTCTCAGCAAACTGTCTTTACCTCAACAGAGATAAAACCGAATATATGATATTTCAGACTGCACGCAGTTCTCGTGCCAAAGACTTTCCACTTAAATTAAATAACGACGCTATTAGGATAGTTAATGTAACCAAATTTCTTGGTATTCATTTAGAGGAAAATCTGCACTGGACTATCACCATTTAAGAAATTGCAGCAAACTTCATAAGAAGATATTTCAATTCAGGTACATCCGAAAGTTTTTACGGAATGAAGATCTCACATATAATTTTGCTGGAGTCATTACTTACAGTCACAGTCATTACTTACATATGGTGCTATGGGGATCCTCGCCGCAGGTAGAGTCAATCTTACTGGCACAAAGAAGAATAATAAGAACCGTTATAGGTATCTACTTCATGTAGGCCACATTTAATGGAATTAGGCATTCTAATAATCACGAGCCTTTACATACTGGAAATGGCCTGCTATATCCATAAGAATAAACACCGTTTCCAAAAGAACTCGGATATACACCACCACCACACAAGGGGAAAACATCTTTTATGCAAGCCCAAGACCAATCTTACGATTTGCGGAAAAGGAGCAAATAATCAAGGAGTTTTATAACCAATTACCAACCAACCTAACCGAAGAAAAGTCCCATAAAAAAAATAGAAAGAGACTAAAAGAACCGCTACTAACTAAAACAATTTACAGCCTAGCAGAATTTAATTTTGAATTATTTAATTAAGTTTTTACTCTTGTATTGTCTCAAATCTCTGTATATTTTTTGTCTTGACAAACCCTATAGATTTTATATCTCATTGGGAATAAATATTTTAATTTGATTTGACTTGACAGACAGGACTGAAGAGAGAAGACTGAACTTGTCTACGAATATTTTCCAGACTAACATGGTTTTCAATGTTTTATCCATACTAGATTTTTGATATTTGAATCTGTTTAAATAGAGTAGACTTGGTATTCAATATTGCATCTTGTCTAAATATCACCCCTTTCAACTTTAACTAAATCTCATCTAGATACAATCTAAAACTAGATATTATAAATTTAGATCAAATAATTTAAGAAAATCAATAAAAACTCAACGTTTCAATTTGAAGAGCACTCAATCTAAAGTGAATTTGATGGATATACGAGATTATGAGTTTTAGGGTTAAATGTGCCCTTGTTTTATTAGTTTGAGTGATTCAAACCGCAAAAGGCAGCGATTTGTGGCGTGTTGTTCTTTTCTTGGCCTTGGGGTGCATAAAATGTAATCAAGTCGAGAGAATCAGTGCAGATAAGGTGATTTTGAAAACGATTGCAAACGTTTCAAAATGGCAATATGCTGTATCCATACCATATTTAAAGTGTTCAGGCACTACTACCTGCTGAATATTGTGCACCTATTGCGTTATGTCCATGGCTTTTGCAAACATCAGTTCCAATCCTTCAATTCCTAAAACAGATTCTTTTCACCTATGAAGCCAGTTCCTCAAGAAATGCAACAAGGAATTTTTTATAACAACCATGTGTGGGAAGATGAAAATATCCATGAGGTATGTGAAGATCGTTTTCAACATTATGTCTCCTTGAATGTTCAGGTTTGAATTGTGGGTGACTATCTTATTGGACAGGTATTTCTACCAGCAAGACTTACTAGCGAGATGTATCCCAAATTTTTTGAAGAAACACTGCCCGAGTTTCTGGTAGATGTACCATAGGCGACAAGAATTGCAATGAGGTTTATGCACGATGGTGCACCACATTTCAGTTTGGTTGCTGGTGATTTTTTAACAGACACATACGGAGATCGCTGCATTGGTCGAGGTGGGCCACACGCATGGCCTGTTCGATCATTTGAGAAGTCATTAGTTTACGCTACTCTAATGGACGAATTGCGAAATCGGATAATTGCTGGGAGTAACTCAATTAAAAACAACCCTGGTATTTGAAAGAGTTCGGCACTTAACGACAGGGAGAATGAATACTTGTATATAGGCTGGAGGAAGTTATTTCGAACATTTACTGTAGATTGTGCAACTTTACATGCACTTTTTGATAACAAAATGTTGTTTCTGTCGCAAATTTTGTTCACCCTTTATCTTCGAAATAAAGGGTTTTTCAGAAGTCATCATATAATGACAAAATATTCTTACAATAGGCCAAGGAATAACCCCTTGAACTTTTGTCTCATGTTTACCTAACACCCTGTATATTGTGAATTAATCAACTAATTGTATTTAATATTTCAAATTATTAAGCAAATTGTTTTATTTTGTATTCCGTCATTTTAAAAATTACCAAATTGTCCATAGAAAAGACAATAATACAAATTTATAATACTTGTATATTTATGAGAATTGATTATATATATTTCTGTCATACTTACTTGCAAATAAAGAAAAAATAATAGTCATATACAAAACACCAATCTTTCAATAGCAATTTCATATTCATTTCAACTAATTATTAATCGTTCTTAAAAAACAGTATCAATAGATATTATCTACAAACATAAAGTTTAAAATTTCCATAGCTATACCCTACACGTAATGAAAATTGAACGATGAGAAATAAATTATTAGATATATAAACAAATATAATAAATGAAATTTCGAATAATTTAAAACCTTACCTTAAATGTTTCTCTTTGTTCAAGAATTAAATCCAAATGTGTCTTGGAGAATATTTAATTAGCACCATCTGCGAATTTCCAACACGGCATGCGTATTTTCATGCATATTTTCACCACTGGGAGAAACATTTATAAGCACGTCTGAAAAATAGACTAAAAGTTACTTATAGCAACTTACATTGATTTCAAGATATTTATAGACCCGCCGACAAATTAAGAAAACATAACAATTTGCTGCGCAGGAGGAAGTAGAATATTATCTTTTTCACTAAACAACTAAACTTGATAAAAACAAATTAATGCATTATAAAAATCATATTAGTCATCGTGATATATATTTGACAAAACATTAATTATAATATTTTTTATGCTTGTCGGACAAGCTGTTTTCTGTTAAAGCATTTTTTTACCAATATAATCCGGAATTGGATTCTTTTTCACAGACGACAGCAGCTAACGTGGGTAGAATCAAAGTGGGTTTCTATATATTTTTTGCATAAAAAAGTTAGTATACTGAATATTTGCAGAATGAAATTTCCTCGATTTAGTTACTTTTAGATTATTCTCACTTCAATTGTAGGAAAGCAACATTTGATATTTAAGAACAAATGATAGGCTGAGAATAATTTAAACTTGAAAACAAATTTGCTATAGCCACGATTACTTGTCGAAAATTATGTTACACACTTCCGTATACAACAACACAGGTAATAGCTGCAAAGCCTTGTAAAATCACATGACACGTTTTTTGCAGTCTCTAAAATTGGAATTAAATAATTATTTTAATATTAAATTTACAGTTAAATATATTTCTGTCCGAAATTGCTTTTATAACAACTACTTCTATTACGTTCTTCATACTACAAATATAATAATATAAATAAAGTTGAATAATATTTCAAAAAACAAATAAAATAACAAGTACCTAGATTATAATTTTATTCAAATCCGCTCTTTTATACGCCTCTTGTTTACTAGTTTTATAATAACAAAATTTATTTTTAGATTTTTAATGTCATATTAGCGACGAAACAAGCTTTACTTGTTAGGTATTAAATGTTTAAAAAATCAAAATAGGTAAATAAAAACTGGATTACACATTAATATGATAAACAGAGAATATTATAACTAGAACTAAACTTTGTATATGTTTTTAGTAAATTTTATGTAAATCAGAAACTGTTTATGCAACATCGCTTCGTCGTATTTTATTTAAGTAGTCATATAATTATTGATAAAAAGTGTTTTAGAAATTTACAAATAATTTCATCATCGGTGTATATGTAGATAGAAATAGCATTCCGTAATTAAAATGAGAAAAATAGAACTTAAATACTTTCACTGCCAATAAAAATCTTCGTTGAGAAAATATCACATTAATAGATAAAGGTATATGATTAAAAGGCCTTGAGTAACAAGTTAATGGAAGCAGCTAATTGCTTTGCAAATTGATTTAAATGCATTTAATATTGACACTATATGGTGGCACCCACATCACCTTTAAATTTGCTTATCCAGAATTACTCGCACATTTTTTGCTGTAATTATCCAACCGTACTTCCGTCAAATCATTATATTAATTAATTTAAATTATGACGAGCATCGACTTGATGGATCTGTTGATTGTAATAGAAATAATTGAAGCTAATTATTCGGTAATTACTCTTCTGTAAATAATCATTGAAATCTTAGTTTACACGGCAATGCTAATTGCAGGTAAATAAAAGAGTAGACGAGTCGAATTAGTCAATAAAATATAAACCGCAGTGAGATTTTAATTTGCGGTTAAGCGGAAAATATTTTAATTATTATTTACAACACTGGCTAGCATTTCATGCTAGTAACATTTAATGTAATGTATTGCTATTAATATCTTGATTTCGCTCATAAATTTGGAAAACCGTATACCTAAGTCTCAAAAATCGAACTATAAAGGAGAAACAAAAAACCTTTCAAAAAATTTGTCACACATTTCTTTCCCACACTATAATTTTGGAAGTATCTAATGTTACTTTAGATCAGGGGTGGCCAACCCCGCGCCAGTTGCCGCAAGTGCGCCCGTAAAATATTTATTATGCCCCACGACTGGATCCCCGTTAATTTTTTTTTTATCACTCATGCGTTAAAAGCCCGTTTTTTAGTGCAACAAATGTCATTTTTAACTGTATTACCACATAACTTGGGTAAATTAAATCTGCAATAAAAAACCAATTGAATAAATGAAATAAACACAATCAAGACCTCAATATTAAAAAAGTGACGAGAAAGTGAATTCAAAAAAAATTTGTTTGTACAAAATGAAAAATTAAAATTAAAGAAAACGTTTTCTTATGACGAATCCACACCACCGGAGACAATTAAAAAAAAAATCTTCATTTTTGATTCTATTTTTTTGTATGGCCCCTGGATCCCAAACTTGTAAGATACGTCCTCTCCCATGCGTAATAAAAAATATTGTAGGCAACACGGGCGGTATTGTCAATTGCCCTCTGGAGCGAATGTGCGCACTCACTTCGTTCGTGCACCCAATTTCTCTCTTGTGACCAATTGACAACTTACAGTCCTAGTTGTAAAATATAGTATTTTACTTTTATTTACAATCAATTCCATGATTTTTTAAGCTTTTAAACAGAACTTTTTCAGAAGTTCTCAGATTTAAAAACTTATACATAAGTGAGGCGACTTAGGAAAGGCCAAATAATAGGTTGGAGAAAAACAAATTAATTATTTTTACATGGACTTTAAGGCTTTTTTAAACATTTGTTGCCATTTTAAAGGTAGCTTCATAATGCCGCTCTGTGACATGTCCTTATTAGCGACATGTCCTTATTAGCGAATAACTCTAGTAATCGATTTTCGCATTTTCCCTTGATGTCAATTTCTTATCACTAAGGAAGTTTTGCAATCCAAGAAAACATGGTATTCTATGGGTGTCGGGTATGGACTATATGGTGGATGCATCAAAACTTTCCAACCAAGCTCTCGAAGTCTCTGGCGAGTTACGTGTCTGGTTTCAAGTTGCCCTGATGGAACACAACAACTCTGCGGATGCCGAATTCTGGTCGTTTCTGGTCAATCGCTAGCTTTTAACGGTTCAGTTTTTTATATTAGAGATCGGAATGTAGTGTGCGGCCATATGGAATCAATTCATAATAAATGATTCGTTTCCAGTTCCGCTAAATGCACAGCGGGACCTTACTTTACCGAGACATTTTTGGCCTCAAGCGGTAGCCAAACCAAGAATAACTGGTTTGGTGACCGTTTGAGCTGCTTTACCCCTCTTTGGCCACGGTTCTTCTTGCAGAATGTTGTCATATGTGACCCATTTCTCATCCGCTGTTATCATCCTTTTAAGAAATGGCTTTATTTTATTCCGTTTGGCCAAGACCTTGCAGATGGAAATTCGATGGAAATTGGTGTAGCACCCTAACATCAGGCTTTTTTCAAATCCAGCTTTGTGCAAATCATTTAAAACTGTTTTCTGGTCGATCAGCCGGTCAACTTATGGTCGGTCAACTTCGATCAATTCTGTAATATTATTGACATTTTCGATGACGGGCCTACCAGGTACATTTTTGACATGAAAAATACCTGTACGGAACTAAAATCGACGAAACTAAAAATGCACATAATTCGCTGTTAGAGTAATTTCAGCTGCCTGGCTGGCATTTCGCCTTTAATAAAGAGAAATTGTAAAATGTACGGAATTTTATCATTGGTGACTTCCAATTTCAAAAGCCTACAAGTCACAACTGACTGGACCAAACTAAAAACAGCGAAAAATATTGTTTAGTGCAAATTGTCACCTTTCGAACCAGCATAAATCTAAAAATGTTTGATCTTAATAGATATCCTAATAACAGATATATAATAGATATACCCTAATAGATATCGATCACTACAGCCAACTACCTAAAAAAATATTGTATTTATTTTTCCCCAACATAGATTATTATTACACCGGTTTCTTAATTGAATTTTATCTCAAAAGAATTTATTGAGTAAAAAGGGTTTGTTATAACATATTTATAACGAACTTGAAGATCTTAATTGGTTGACTTATCTTTTGTATCTATTTGTCAGGAATTATATCAGCTAAATCATTGAATTACAAGCTAAAAATATAGATCTAGTAGATATTGTAAGTACTATTTAGTAAGCATTTAATGGTAAGTTAGCCTTTTTTAGTTCGCACTTAAAACAATTCTTTGAAGCATCTTCCACACATTTCGAAAATATTTCTAGAAAATCATAGAAAATTCAGATTCTTGAACATATGTTGATTTTCTAGAAAAATGAAATAATTAATTTAATCAATTAGTTGTCCAACGACATGGAATTGATTTTATTTTTCAATTCAAAAGCCTATGATTAATGTTGTCATTACCACTAAATGCATTTTATACAACAAATTCAAAAAATTTGGAAATAGAAATTGTAGAATTACATAATGTCATTGCGGTAAAAAATATTGTGGGTAATAGGTGTTAGTAATAAATTTATCACTCACGTTTTGCAATAAGAGGAAATATATTTAAAATAATTAAATGAAACTAAATAACACTATAACAATATGACCACGGATTCGCGGAGCTGCATCCTACTATAAACTTATTGGCGTGACTGCGGCTTGGGTGAACTGTTCCGGTGAACTGAACTTGATGAACCTGTTGAACTGAACTCAGTGAACTGCTATATCGAACTTTGTCCGTTAACTGACTGTGTTTAGGTGGTGAGCGTCTTTATATGGTCCTTCAGGTATCTGGACCCGTTTTATTGTGGATGTTTTTCTTCTCTGCTGTCGCAAACAAATCTTTCTTAGATTTGTATCGTTAGAAAATTGTAATAATAATCCTATCATAAAACACAAATACTAAATCTTTTAGCATTTGTTCGACGATTACTGTAATGACCCTGTTGTAAAATATTCCACGAAAATATTTCTGAAAAACCGTTCGGGTGATTACAGTATTAACCCTATAATAAAACAGACAAAATATTTTTAAGATTTGTTTGGGTATTATAGCAACGACCCTAGCGTAAAACTAATTTCTTTGAAAAGCCTTCTTCGGAAAGGCCCGTTGCCAGTGTTAACGTTAGATATTATTTGCTGTTGCAGTTGTGGGTTGTTGAAGGCGTCCTCCTAGTTCTTTTAAGGCGTCATCGTCCCCCTGCTTGCAGTCGATCGGGTAATTGTACCTGTCTACCCGATCTTGTATTGTAGCCAGGTTTGGGTCAGGACCTGTATCCCTTGCCAGCGCTCAAAAATATCTCGTAACGTAACCACACCCGTCAGTGCATTCAAGAATACAGAAGAGAGATTCGAACACATCCACATATATATTATAGGGCCGTTACCCACATCCCGTGGAGCCTGATACTGCCTCACCTGCGTGGATCGATTCACGCGATGGCCGGAAGACATAATTAGTTTTACGCTAGGGTCGTTGCAATAATACCCAAACAAATCTTAAAAATATTTTGTCTGTTTTATTATAGGGTTAATACTGTAATCACCCGAACGGTTTTTCAGAAATATTTTCGTGGAATATTTTACAACAGGGTCATTACAGTAATCGTCGAACAAATGCTAAAAGATTTAGTATTTGTGTTTTATGATAGGATTATTATTACAATTTTCTAACGATACAAATCTAAGAAAGATTTGTTTGCGACAGCAGAGAAGAAAAACATCCACAATAAAACGGGTCCAGATACCTGAAGGACCATATAAAGACGCTCACCACCTAAACACAGTCAGTTAACGGACAAAGTTCGATATAGCAGTTCACTGAGTTCAGTTCAACAGGTTCATCAAGTTCAGTTCACCGGAACAGTTCACCCAAGCCGCAGTCACGCCAATAAGTTTATAGTAGGGTGCAGCTCCGCGAATCCGTTGTCATATTGTTATAGTGTTATTTAGTTTCATTTAATTATTTTAAATATATTTCCTCTTATTACAAAACGTGAGTGATAAATTTATTACTAACACCTATAACCCACCTATTGGATATCTCTGGCCAAACATCCCGCTGCGTACATAGCTTTTGCGATGCTCGTATTCCAGGGTGGACCAATCCGTGCAAACTGTTGAATGCGCTCCGACGTGGTTGCTGCGGGGCGTATGGGTGAATTGTTCTTGTCGATATGTCACAGTAAATCTCTACTTCCGTATCCGGCCACTTCATTTTGTGTAGCTGCAGAGAATGGTTGTTGCATTCCAGTAACTCCTGTAACTCCTGGTCCGTTTCTTCAGCGGTGGCGAGATCTTCGAGTTTGACTGCTACTGATAAGGCCTCGATTGGAGATAAAACATTGGCGGCCGTGTTCTCCGCTCCTGCGACGTGACGGATGTCGGTCGTTAATTGTCCGATGAAATCTAGATATCGAAACTGCCGCTGAGAACACTTCTCTGGCTTCTGTCTGAAGGCGAACGTCAACGGTTTGTGGTCCGTGAATATGGTAAAAGATCGTCCTTCGACGAAATGTCGGAAACGTTTGACGGCACCGTATACTGCGAGCAATTCCCGATCGTAAGCACTGTACTCCTGCTGGGCTGTTGACAAGGCCTTGGTGAAATATGCAAGTGGTTGCCAGGCGTTATTTAAACGTTGTTGTAAAACGGCATAGTCGGAAGCATCGACGTTTATCGATAGAAGTTTATCATTCCAAGAAATCGGAGAAGCTCCTTTATAGTCCTTGGTATTGTAAATTTTTTAATGGCTTTAACTTTGTTATCCAGTGGTCGTGTTCCTTCCTCGCTAAGCGCGTATCCAAGAAATTGGACTTCAAGTTTTCCGAAGATGCATTTACCGGGGTTTATGATGATGCCGTAATCGTTTAATCTCGAAAACGATTCGCAGGTGCCCAAGATATTCGGCTTCGTTCTTGGAGACGATGAGGATGTCGTCGATGTACGCGAAGCAAAATTCTAGACCGCGCAGGACCTCGTCGCTGAACCGTTGGAAGGTCTGCGCCGCGTTTCTCAATCCGAATGGTGTCCGTAGGAACTCAAATAAACCTAAGGGTGTTGTTATTGCTGTTTTCGGGATGTCGTCCTGTTCTATAGGGATCTGGTGGTGGGTTCGTACCAAATCGAGTGTCGTAAAGATTTTTAATCCGGCGAATGATTGCGAGAAGTCCTCGATGTGCCTCACGGCGTATCTGTCTGGGATGGTCCGTGCGTTCAGCGCGCGGTAGTCGCCACACGGGCGTAATCCGTTGTTCTTTTTTGGTACTATGTGTAGTGCGGATGCCCATGGGCTTTTCGACGGTCAAATTATACCCTGTTGTAGCATTTGATGGAATTCGCCTTGGCTAGCTTAAATCGGTCGGGCGCCAATCTTCGTGGGCGGCAATACACTGGCTCACCTGGTGTGATCCGTATATGATGTGTTACAGCGTGTTTTACTTCACGGTGGAATCCTGGTGACCTGCAGAGGTCGGGGTACTCGGTTAGAAGACGGTGAAATCCTGAATCCCTGTGGACCGTTCGAATGAACTGGATTTCTTCACGTGTTTCTTGACCATACCTTCTGGTAAGGGAGGTGGTATTGTCAACCAAGCGTTTGTTTCGTGGGTCCACCAGGAGTGCGTAGTGTGCCAAGAAATCGACTCATATTATCGGTCTTTCCTCTATTACGAAGTTCCAATTGAAATTGCGGCGGAGACTTAAGTTGAGTGTTAACGGCATTGTCCCGTAGGTGGCGATCGGCGTGCCGTTGGCTGCGAAGAGCTCGTAATCCGATTTTCTGTGGCGACCACTTAACAGTGATCGTGGGAACACGCATAGATCTGCGCCGGTGTCGACAAGAAAGGCTATCTTCGTTTCTTTGTCGGTGACGTAAAGACGGCGAGATTCTGATCCATCATGGACCGCCGCGGTCAATGATGGTACTGTCCGTTTCCCGAAAGCCCTGTAACAGCATGGTGGTTTGCACTTGGTTGCGGCGCTGCCGAAGGTCTCGTGGTACCAGCACTGATCCGCTCCTAACCTGTTGTTACTGCGGCTGCGTCTTCGGGACCTCTTGCGGTTCCGCGGATTTCCTTGTGGATGTCCTTTGCCTGTTCTGCCTCGTGAAAGCTCGTCCACTCTGAGGGATAAGCTAGAAAGCGTGTCCAACACTTTTTGTCATTCGGGTACTGGGCTCACTGGTGCTATCTCTCTGGGGAACGTGTTGATTTCGTGAACGCGGTGGGCCATTGTCGCGAGTTCCTCGACGGCTCTGTGCAGCGAGACGGCTAACACGCGTTGACGTAGACAGCCTTTCCATCCACATGGTCTTGATGAAATCGTCCGGGATTTGGCCTCCAGCGAGGGATTTCATCTGGCGTAACTGCTGTGACGGAGTTTGGTCACCGATGTGTACGTTTTCGAGCAATTGTCGAACCTTCTTATTACTCGACGCGGACAGTCGTTCTATCAGGGTTCTCTTCACCAGTTCGTCCATTTTTCGTCGGTGGCCGGGCTGTCCAATAAATCTTCAATTTCTGCGCTGTATTCTTGCTCCAGCGAGGCGATGAGGTGATTATATTTCGTACCTTCACTTGTGATTTCGTTGGTTTTGAACATGCCTTCTACGCGACGAAACCAACATTCAGGTTTCTGTGGCCAGAATGGAGGTAACTTTCCGAGGATGCGGCAAACTTCGGGCGCGGTTTCTTCCATCTTGGCGGGTCTAGGTTTCTCTTATCGATCACGACGACCAATTTGTAGATGATCTGATTCCTCTTGTAGATCACGTCGGGGTCACCAATTTCTGAGTGTGGTAGGTGTTAGGAATAAATTTATCACTCACCTTTTGTAATAAGAGTAAAAATATTTACAATAATAAAATGACACTAAATAACAATATAACAACGGGTTCGCGGAGCTGCACCCTACTATAAACTTATTGGCGTGACTGCGGATTGGGTGAACTGTTCCGGTGAACTGAACTTGATGAACTTGTTGAACTGAACTCGGTGAACTACAATATCGAACTTTACCGGTTAACTGACTGTGATTCGGTGGTGAGCGTTTTCATATGGTCCTTCAGGTATCTGGACCCGTTTTATTGGGGATTGTTTTTCTTCTCTGCTGTGGCAAACTAATCTTTCTTAGATTTGTATCGTTAGAAAATTGTAATATTAATCCTACCATAAAATATAAATATTAAATCTTTTAGCATTTGTTCGACGATTACTGTAATGACCCTGTTGTAAAATATTCCGCGAAAATATTTCTGAAAAACCGTTCGGGTGATTACAGTATTAACCCTATAATAAAACAGACAAAATATTTTTTGGATTTGTTTGGGTATTATAGCAACGACCCTAGCGTAAAACCAATTTCTTTGAAAAGCCTTCTTCTACTTAATTATTAAAGTTAAAGTTAAAAAAGTTATGTTTCCTAATGTTTAATATACAGGGTGTTAGATAAACGTGTGGCAAAAATTCAAGAGGTTATTTCTTGGGCTATTCTAAGAATATTTTGTCTTATGAAAATTTTTGAAAAACCCTTTGTTTCGGAGATACAGGATGAAAAAAAAAATGCGACAGTAACAGCATTTTATTATAAAAAAGTACATGTAATGTTGCTCAATCTACAATAAATGTTCAAAATGACTTCCTGTAGCCTAGACACAAACATATAGTCTTCTCATCGTTGAGTGAAGAACTATATCAAACACACCAGGGTTGTTTCTAATTGAGTTACACCCAGCAATTATCCGATTTCGCAATTCTTCAAAATTCTCCACTGGAGTAGAGCACACTGATGACTCCAGATAGCCCCATAAGAAATAATCCAGGGGTTTTAATCTGGGTATCGAACAGGCCATGCGTGTGACTCATCTAGACCAATCCAGCGATCGCTATATGTTGCTGTTAAAAAATCACCAGCAACCACACTGAAATGTGGTGGTGCACTATCGTGCATAAATCACATGACAATTCTTGTCGCCAATGGTACATCCTGCAGAATCTTGGGCAGTATTTCTTCCAAGAAGTTGCGATACATCTCGCCAGTAAGTATTTCTGGTAGAAATATCGGTCCAATTGGATTATCACCCACAATTCCAACCCACACATTCAAAGAGAACTGATGTTGAAATCGATCTTCACATACCTCGTGCGGATTTTAATCTGCACACACATGGTTGTTATGAAAATTCCTTATAGCATTTCTTGAGAAACTGGTTTCATTGGTGAAAAGAATTTGTGTCAGGAATTGAGGGATTAGAACTAATGTTTCCAAAAGCCATTGACATAACGCAATACATGGACGATAGTCAGCGGTAGTAGTGCCTAAACGCGTTGAATGTGGTATGGATCCAACAAATTGCCCATAGGAATTTTACAAACTGTCCAATGACTTACATTGAAAATATTGGCAATTTGTCTCGTAGAAGTACTTGGATTTATTTTAATTATTACCTCTATTATGTCAGCACATTATTTTGCAGATGTATTATTTATACTGGCATTGATATTCCTGGCCCTCTATTTCGTATCAATGTGCCTGTTTCACGAAGACGTCGATGAATGTTTTCGACTATTTTAGGTCGAGGATATTACGGCTAGGAAACCGTTCAATGTATAATCGTCTAGCTTGTACTGAATTGCCAACAGCAAGTCCATACCCGAAATGCATGTCAGTCATCTCGGCGTTCGTATACATGGTAGAGGACTTCAATAACTATTAAAGAAACGTCAAACAGCCAAACATCACTCAATTTAAAAACTTGCGACCGATACAGCTGATGATCACTGACGAGATGTATTCAAATGAAATCAACTCGTACGTTGTTAGATAAAACAGCCATCCCAAGTTATCGTAAAAAAATTTTTACTCTTGACAAACTTATTAAATTTTTGTGCTTGATCAACTCATTCGTGTACGCCATAGTCCCAGTTAAAAATAAATATATTTAAAGTATTGTCATTTTCTTTAAAACAAGAACAGAAAACTAAATATTGCGTATAAATTAATCAAAATCATCATAATGGCTCAAGCGCGAGCAATATGTTCGTACGCGTCACCAATGGCATGCGTGCAATGATTTCTCACCTGTCTCATACCACTGCCATGTCTCACATGTCTCATATCACCTCATATATAAGAATGAGATATATAACTTTTGTAAGTACTGGATAGACACTGGCTTTTACCTGTGCGGGAGATGTGGAGAGGCTAGCGACATGTGGGCGCATTGTGAGCAAAACTGTGCCGGATGTCAGTGGGGCAGCGACGAGAGATTGGTGGTAGAGGACTGAAGAGTGTGCATGAGTGTGCATTTATGAAAAGAGATGATGCAGATAAAAAAAACTTGATTGCTTTTTTTCGTGTGGTTAAGCTTTATTATATTTTTGTTATTTTTGGAAAGCCTGGAATTTTTCTTTTAGTTGGAATTTTTTATTTTTTACCTTATTTTTTTACATCGGTATTTGATTTTGTTTTAG
The DNA here is from genome assembly GCA_944588485.1 of Phosphuga atrata. NCBI lineage: Eukaryota > Metazoa > Arthropoda > Insecta > Coleoptera > Silphidae > Phosphuga > Phosphuga atrata. The sequence goes on from OX155898.1 coordinate 34,425,253, forward strand.
TTATTGTTAATGGAGAATATAGCACTTTCGATGTTTAAATGTATATGTATTTTATTATAAAAAATATAATACTATTACTGCTACTGCTGCAAGAGGGACACGTTACAACAGTAGATGTATATTGCACGAAGACAACTAAATTAATCTGTATTATATATTAAATTTCATGTAAGCTCACTGCACCATCAACCTGAGTAAACCAAATGTAGCTTATGGTTAACACAGAAGTACTGAAACAAAAGTTGATACTTTACAGTTCAGAGAAGATGATTCTTCGTCCTCAAATATTAAAAGATCCAATGCAATACGCAATAATTCACATAAAATAGATATATTCTTGCATGAATTAATTCGGATGCGATATTATAAAAGGTTGAATTAATAGAAAATACTTATTGGATAATGATATTTTACTGTTCTGAATTTCTGTTTCTTGAAGTCCTGTTATCAAAAACTACAATAATATCTACTACTTTCACACATACAGAAGAATTTTGTAGATGATCCCCATGATGATGAAATACAACATACATTTTATAATTCAAAAGAGGAAAGCTGCATTGATGAGAAATAGATCTCGATACTTGGGTTACATAGAAATCGAAAGATGGTCTCAAAAACAATGTTATCTATCTGGTTCTTGTTTAGCGCCACGAAAGTCGACTGAGTACTAGTAAATAGCATATAAATATCTGCTGTGTTTCAACATGAGATTTGTGTTGTAATAAGTAATTAAATTTTTTATTTGCGTTTAGCGCCCCATTGTTATGCATTAATGACTGCTAACTGTCACGAAACGTTATCCACTCTGTAAAAGAACCGCTGAAATGTGGTAACTGAATGTCTGGTAATTTGTTCTGATGCGCATTCATTTTGTGTGTTTGATGTAGCATCACCAGAAGAACCGACGTTTGTTTCGATTAGATTTTCGGCCTCACTAATCTCGTTATCTGTGAATAATGTTTCGTCCAACAACTGAATCTGCAAATGCACTTCTTCGAATTCACGATGAGAAGCTTCAATTATTTGTAACCGTTTGCCTATTTCTATTGATTTTGGGTATTATTATGGATATTCTATTGATTTGTTTTCGGGTAAACCGAAAAATAATGTAAATTTCGTCAAGCGTGTTTTGATATGAACGTCAAGCGTTCGTTTTAATTTCAATGTTTTGATCTGTTGCTCTGTCATTTTTATGATTTAAAGTATGTAGTACTACCTAATATTGACAAAATGGAAATGGCATGTAACAATTATTGAGCACATGCCTCATAGACAAATAGGAATTGATGAAAGGAAATCCACTAACCTTTGTGTTCTTGTGAAGTTGAATATGACTGGGCCTAATGTTTTCGAATGTGTGTGAATGTACGTTCTCGTATGTGGACTCTTGGTGTTTCGAATTTATCGTTGATCTGTGTTCGAAGGACCAAAATTTTCGTGAATCTTGTATTGGAAATAAAAGATCTTGGAGGCGTTTTATTTCTAAGTTTATTGTAAAATAATATGTTACGCCTCTCAACTCAATGAAGACAGTGTTAAGAATGCCGCCTTTCATTGTGGCTCTCAGTGCCCGTCTTGAGGTTGGTAGCAATGATAAGAATTGTATAGTTGGTAACAACGACAACAGAAAGCAAGTTGGCAGCAATGACAGCAGAAAGAGAGGGGTTGAGAGCGGTTTCAACAGCAAATCAATTTTTTGCTAGAAAATTTTCTTTGCTCAGAATGTTGCTTACTGTAATTTGTCATTTAAACGATTTAAAAATTCATATGGACAAACGACAACCACCTACAGTACCATTCCTAATATTATTAGAAAATATTTTTTTTATATTTCGGCTTGTGGATTTATGTCAGTACAAATTGATTTTCTATTACATAGCAACCACCTACAGTTCCAGCGAATTGCTATATTATAATTTGCACATTGAAATAATTAGATAAAGTAAAACAAATGAAGATAAGGTGATACGCGGTAGAATAAATATATCACTAGCGGTTTGCAGAGGAATTTATTTACAATCATATAATATACAAAAAAACACTGTATTAATGAAATGGCGGAGCGGCTAACTTGATTATTGACCAACTTGATTGTTGAAATATTGAACAACTTTATTGTGCTTGACTCTACTAAAATTACTCTCCCAGGAATTCAACTTCGTGAACGAAATCTACTATATTCCTGAGAGGCCTGCTACTCAGCTCCAAAGTGGTCAATCTTGCGACTCCAAAGTGGGCAAGTCTTATGTGTGCTAGCGCTACACATGTGCACATTATGTGTTCAGCGGTTTCTTCATCTGATTCACATAATCTACAGGCAACTTCCTCTGACTTTCCCATTTTGTGTACGTGATATCTCACCGGACAATGTCCTGTGAGTATGCCTACCAAAGTTTTAATTTCTCTACTAGAGAAGCTTAGCATCTGCTGCGTTATTGCGGCAGAATAGTTTATGAGCATTTTAGTTTGCCTCTGTCCTGGCGTGTTCTTCCAGTGGGTTTTCTTTTGCTCTTCTTTACATTTCTTAGCCCCCTGCCTTAAGTGGTCCTTTGTAAGCCCACAACTTGGCTCCGGGCCCAAGAAGAGAGCCTCGGCCCCGCTTTTGGCGAGTGCGTCGTCTATTTCATTCCCATATATGCCCTGATGACCCAGTGACCACATTAGCGTGAGTCTATTACTTTTCACCTGTTGCTTTAGGGTTTGTTTACAGTTCCAGGTTAACTTGGAATTAAAGTTGTGGGCTTTAAAATTTCTTAGAGCTACCTGGCTGTCCGTTAGGATGTAGATTTGCACTCATTTAAGACGTTTCTTTAGGCAGATTTGTGCGCATCTTTCAATGGCTATAATTTCAACCTGTAGTACCGTGGGAGCCTGGCCTAATGCCGTGGACTCCCTGTGACTCCGGCTGTATATGACAATTCCTGTACCCTTAGCAGTTTTTGATGCGACGGTGTACCACAAAGACGCTGTGTCTTTCAGGTTTTCGATTCTTTGAACATTGCTTTGGCGGCCATTGATGACCGCTTCAACGGCTGTGTCAAAGTCGTATTCTGTAGACATTGCGTCCCAGGAAAGTTTCAGATAATTCTCTCCGATTTGTTCCCTTATTTTCATGTGTCTCTGAATAGTCGATGTACACCTTAGTCTCAGATCACTGAGAGGCCCTTCTTTTTCTACCTGTTTGTGCAGTGGGAGTAGGTCCAACAGAACTTCCATTGCTGTGGTTGGAGTAGATTGCATCGTCTTGTTATACCCAAGCACGCAAGCCGTCGAAGCTTTCGTAGCATTTGTTGGGTCTTTATTTCCTTTATTTTGTACCACCATACGAGTGAACCGTAGGTGATAATCGGTCTTACCACTGCTGTGTAAGACCATAGGACCATTTTGCCTTTTAGTCCCCATATTTTCTCAAGAAGCTTACGGCAGATTCAAAAGGCCGCTGTGGCTTTTGAGAGCGTTTTGTTCAGATGCGAGTTCCAAGTGAGTTTCTTATTCAAGGTTACCCAAGGTTATCCAAGATTCGGATTTTTCAAGTTCAGTTCCACTTTCTGGTAAAGGGGACCATTACTGTTTTGCTCGGGTTGACACTAAGGCCCTCCTTCTTGCTCCAGCAGTTGATGGTGTTAAGTGCACTCTGTGCAAGGTTCATGATTGTACTACCAAACTTACCCCTTATTATGATGGCAACATCGTATGCATAACCAACCGGCTTATACCACATCTGGGAGATCATCAACCACCAGGCACAACAGCAGCGGCGATAACAATTGGTGCACGTTTTTTAGTGAGATAAATTATCAATATTAGTTGTATTTTACATAACTTGAATAACGCACGCAAATATTCAATATCGATAGGTTACATTAAAATAAACAAATAAATAAAAATAAAATGAATACAATCAGAACCGTGAAGTGCCAGATTTTTTTTTCATTACAAAATAAAAATGAAAATTAAAGAAAATGTTTAAATGTTTATTCTTGTAAATAAAACAAAATCTACTATTATTTGTACATATATCTTAACATTTGTTTAATCAGTCTATATGTATGAGGAATAAAATATGTACTACTAAAAAGATGTTTCCTTTACAAAAATCATTCTGTAGCAGTCTCATTTGCCAAATGAGCTTGGTGATGAAAAAATAATATTGAAACCTGTATTATTTTGATATTATATTGAAGTAAATAGAAAAATATTAATTAAAAAACTATAAATAAAATCTTTACACACACACACACACATAAATATATTCCTTAAGAATTTATTCTGTTATACATGTGTTGAACATTGTGATCGAATTATGATCCAATAAAAAATCATATTACAATTCTGCGAATGTGCCTTGAATACAATTACTAACAAATAATTTCGAACTAATATTACATTCTTCACTTATTATATAAACATCGACGATTATAAAATACCCAGAACAAGATGATAAATATTAGCAATAAATAGAAATAAAACCTGTATTCTATAATAAAATCAGCAATTCATAAACGAAACCAAATACCAAATGGGTCAAAATGACAAAGTTGATAACAAATATTATTTATAAGCAAAATAAAACACCTAATTCTATTATTAAAATATTATTATTAAAATATATTAATTCTCAATCTAAATTTTCTCAAATAAAAAAGTAAAATAATCTAGATATTGCGCTGTTCGGAAAGCAATTTTTCTCACAGTTGACTATGGCCATATAAAAAATTGATTCTGTCTTTCTAACCTGTTCCGAAATTCTAGAAATGTATTAGCAGAAATACATGAAAACTAATTTAATAAATTTCGCCATTTTAAGACTACAAAACAAATCTCATGTTGAAACACAGCAGATATTTGTATGCTATTTACTAGTCCGCACTCCTCTTTTGTGATGCTAAACAAGAACCGGATAAATAACATTGTTTTTAAGACCATATCTTTCTACTTCGCCCAAGTGAGTGAGCCATTTGCAGATGCGTTTCGAGATCTATTTTTCATCAATGCAGCTTTTCTCTTTTGAATTATAAAAGGGTTTTAGCATGAAGTTGTTTGCTACAACATGTCAAACAACATATACAGTACCATTCCTGAATTTTTTAGAAAATATTTTTTTTCTAATTTTGGTTTGTGGATTCATGTCAGTTCAAGTTGATTTTTGTTATATATCAGTGTTTTTCAACCTTTTTCATGTCGCGACCCCCTTGGTATAGAAACATATTGCGCAACCCCCTACCTTTGTATTTTTTATGATACAATCCGTACATCATTTTTACTTATTTTTATAATTAGATATCGGCTAAATACGTAATTACTTACATATAACAAACATATTTTTACCGGATCGGCAAACGCCTCCACGGAGAAGCGATACAATAGCAATGCAATCGCCCCTATCTGTGTTAATAATTTAATTTCTCATAGAGGGAATATTTCCAATATATGTTTCAAATATAAGTTTCTAAAAAGATCAAAATAATCATCAGCTTGAACTTCTAGTGGGAGTAGTGAAACAAAAACAAAGAAAAATCGTCTGGATGACAATTATTTAAAATTCGGAATTACTGTGATAAAGCACCGATGCCAAACGCTTGTTGGATGCATTGCTTTCTTCGTCGTCAAAGCTCTTGCATCCAAAATAGCAATAAATTAGTAAATTCTATTAAATGAAAAGCATTACAGATACGATTATTTCGTAACATTTGTGAAGATGTGGGTTTACTGCACCAAAGTTTGCTTCACACAGAGGTTAGGTGGTTATAGAAAGGCAAAGCAGTGACAGGAGTTTTGGAGCTACGAGCTGAACTTTTGGTGTATTTACTGCAGGTCAATATAAATTTGATTTGTGACCCGGAATTCCTTTTAAAACTGGAAACTTTTCTTTCTGACCTATCAAGCATTTAAACACTTTGAATAAAAGCCTTCAAGGGATGGATGAACATTTCATTACCGCTAAAGACAAAATCCACGGCTTTACGAAAACAATAAACCTGTGGTCATCATAACTAACATCTTAAAACTAACGTATATTGATATGTGGTTAAGTGGTTAAATGCGTTTAAAAATTTTTTTTAGTTGGGAATACCGGTAATTGAGAGGATCTAATGAATTTCTAATGGAATTAGGGATAATAGGGGGTTAATGCGGGAATATTTGATAATACTTTATTTTTACAAATTTGCTTATAATTTGTTAACGAAAAAGGTAGCAATTTTTTTTTTTTACAAAATTTGTTCAGAAAAATTAGCTTTTTTCAAATATGCAAAAATATAGGTATGGTTCTAAAACAAAATTCGATGACGTCATTACTCCAGTTTCCAAATATGGAAAAATATGTGAATCTGGCTTGAAATGGTTCTTACTCAATCCCATTTAGGAACCTCTTTTCAGATTTTTTCTATCGTTTTTCGTTTTCTTACAATAGAGCTGAGACATCGAGTTTTGCTCACCCTGTACATACTATCACAGAGGAGAAATATGGAGAAAAAATTAACTTGGAAAAATGATTTTCGATGAGTTTGACCTTTGAAACAATAACTATGTATATGCGATATAAAAACCTTCACACAATAAAACTGATTTAAAAAAACATACGAATTTATAAATTTATTACAACAATTTAATATTTAACTTTAGAAATTATATGAAATTAAAAATAAATGTTTATTCAAAATTAGTATGAAATTACGATTCATTTACATTTACATTCAGATTCATTTTTAAAAGCTGTAGTAACTGTAATTATGCTTTTCAAACTAACAGTTTGAAATATATAATTACATTCTTATTGCTTCTTCGAAATCTGATACTATCCAATAAATCTATTCTGAATAATTTATTCAAGAAAAAGCGGCTTTGTATAAATAATAATTTCAAATTAAAAATAACAGGATTTCATTGTGAATATTAATTTTTTGTAAATTATGTTTTGATGTAACATTTCCAATATCGTTTGCTTATATTCTTTTCTAGCAGTAAACAGTAAAATAATAATTTTAGATTACATATACTAGCAACATATTTGGTTTCAATATAATTTAAAACACTAGATGTCAAAAAAAATGTATATATTTTTTATTTTGATTTATATATGATTATTATGATTTATTTATGTGAACTAAAGTTTTTTTTGTGTTAAAAATATGTTCTGTAAATGCAGAACAATTGGTAATTTAACAATCATTGCAATAATTGGACGTGGGTACTTTATCCATTACTTCGTTAATGATTTTCCATGAAAAAACGTGTTTTTTTAAGCCTTTTCTCTAATTGCGTCGAATGTAGCCTGATTCTGGGGCGGAGAGAAAAATACATTCGATTATCGTTCCTACCGTAAATTAAAATAGAAAAATGTATATATATATATATATATATATATATATATATATATATATATATATATATATATATATATATATATTCTGTTTAATTATATCTGTTTAAATTAAAATTTAAATTAAAAAAATAAATTTAAATTAATACATGTTTAATTTATTTAATTCTTTATCTGCTCAACCTTGCTCCGGTATGTAATTTCAAACTGATAAGCGAGTTTTAAAGCAATTTCTTTTCAAAATTTCGACAAATTTAAAAAAAACCGCAGCTATGGAGAAGGGTTAAGGTGGTAGTCATTCCAAAGGTGGGGAAGAAAACCACCACTCAACCGAAGTCATTTATATCCATTAGTGTAACATCTTTCATTACATTAGTACAACAGTGCTGGTAGGTACACCACTACACAACTGTCAGCATGCATACAGAGCAGGAAAACAGAGACCGCCCTGCATCAGCTGACAAATCAAATAAAACCACTAGACACAAAGGAAGTAGCGATATGTGCCTTTTTAGAGATGGAAGGAGCGTTTAACAACACCTCGTATGAGGCTGTCAAATAGGCTCTTGAAAGTAGCAATATCGACAGCAATGTCTCAAAGTGGATGGAAGAAATGCTGAGAACTAGAACGGCGGAGGCACAAGTGGGAAAAGACACCATAAATATCTCCACAACTCGAGGGTGCCCACAGGGAGGTGCGTTATAAACACTCATGTGGAGCCTAGTAGTTGACGAACTACTGACTAGGCTGAACGGCCTAGACATTACATGTCAAGTTTACGCCGATGACTTTTTCATAATAGTCATAGGGAAGTTTGGGGGAGCGTTCTGCGAAATCGTACAGAGAGGCCTCAAAGTAACCAATAGATGGTGTCAAACAGTAATAAAGAAAATCAAACCGAGCAAAACCACTGTGATACCATTTATTACGAAGAGAAAATTAAACTGCCTGCAGCCCATACTATTAGATGGGAGGACAGTAGAATACAAAGACGGATAAAGTATCCGGGTATAACACTAAATAGTAAACTCCTATGAAACGGGCACGCTGAAGAAGTAGTAGGAAAAGCCAAACGCGATATCATGGTGTGCAGAAAACTGGCGGGGAAAATCCCACAATCCTGCGATGGATGTACACCATGTTAGTGAGACCTGCGATCACTTACAGGGCAGTTGCGCGGGGAAGTAGAACCTAGCTGATCTGCATGAGGAAACAGCTTGAGGAGATTCAAAGACTGGCGTGTGTCTGAATCACGGGGCCGATTAGATCATGCACGACATCAGCAATGGAGCTGCTGCTGGATCTGACTCCGTTGTACCTTGTCGTAGAGAGGACCACAGATCGGCGTTTGTTAGGTTTAGCAAGGAAGGAATAGGCAAAGGTATATTAATCGAGAGCAGAGACGGGCACAGCCTCGTTGTCCCTGGCTAGAAGTACCGAAAGATGAAATGGTATGCAAATACCATTTCGAGAAAAACTAAACAGTAATGTGTAGTAGTAAAAGCCGATTGGAGCGACGAATCCTCAGCATACCACATAAAGAAAAGTGCTATCAAGTGGTATACAGATGATTCGAAGAAAAGGAAGGTATTGGTGCGGGAGCGTTTGATCCTCGTACCAAATACTTTTAATCCATGGGAATGTACCCACGTATCTTCCAAGCACAGGTACATGCAATTGATAGATGTGCACTATTTAACCTCGGCAGTAACTATAGCAAAAAACAAATCAGATAGCCAAGCAGCCATCTGCTCCTTCACCATCAGATCCAAACTGGTATGGGACTGTGTAAGAAAAGGACTGTTTGAGAAAGCTTGGCAGAGAAAATAAGGTAACGCTACACTGGGTACTAGGACACACTGGTAAAGATGGAAACGAAGAAGCCGATCACCTAGCAAACTTTAACTAGCAAACAAGGTATCCAATAATCCCTTTATAGGTCCCTTTTGCGGTGTGAGTATGAACACCATCCAGCAAAGTTTAGACGAAGAAATAAGAGAACAATGGATGAACACCTAAACTTCCAGGGTTAATAAAATTCAAAGTAAAGCTGGGATCTTTTAACCAGAAAAGAAACAAAAGCATGCCTGAAACTAAACAGGAACAAGCTTAGAATTCTGACAGGAGTCCTGACGGGACACTGCAGACATAGAAAACAACTCAAGGTCCTGGGCCTAGAGGAAGATGACATATGCAGTTTCTGCGTTTCAGCAGAGGAAACCCATACATCTTCTCAAAGACTGCAGAGCACTGCTCCGCAAGAGACAAATGTAACTTGGGGCTCACTGCTTGAACGCAGAGGAGTTGCAGTCCTCGAATCCCACCCAGTTTCTGAAATTCCCAAGGAAGCAGGACTAGAGGACGCGCTCTAAATGGGTAAGTATACCAACGATTAGAGAAAGAGGGTGGGGTACAATAGATCTATACGCAGTAGCAGTATCAAGGTCGCAGAACAAGTCACCACCGGAATCTACAATCTACATTTAATTCTTTAGCAAAATATCAGAATATATAAATTTTGTAATATGACTTCTGTATTTTTTATTGTGTAGCCATACTGTTTGACTTCCCTCAAATCATATAAAATGATATTGAACCTGACAATCCTATCATATATTGAAGCTGATCCTGAAGTTAAAGTGAAATAATTTTCAACCATTTAGAAAAACATTGCCCGATGAATGTACGCGTGACGGAGAAAATTTTGAAAATGTCAATTTACGAATTAGCGATCATTGCAAAAGTTTTGCATCAAATAAATGGTAACAATCAGATACGTTTGCAGCGAATTTGGAGAGCAGATATTTCCCCAACCCGGGATCGGATAAACTTCCAATACTCCCAACAAACAACTACGAAAACACAATCCCGCTAGTAACACTCGAAGACGTGGCCAAAGAAATACGCACCAACCTATATCCAAAGAAAGTACCTGGATTCTGCCTAATTACCGGTATAATACTAAAAAAAATTCGAACTTACGACCAAAGCCTTAGTTAATCTCACCAATCTATTCTATGCTGAAACTCGACTAAAGCATATACCAACAATGTTGAAGGTCTCGGAATCAATTGCGCTACTAAAACCTGGCAAGAATCACAATGATGCGGAGTCGTATCGGCCAATTTCATTACTGTCGATCATGTCCGAACTCTTTGAGAAGCTGATCATGAAACGTCTCAAACTAATTATAGACAAATACGAGCTGATGCTTGCCCATCAGTTTAGATTTCGAACCAGCCACTCAACATTTCACTCAAAAAAATTTAAGTGTACACAATTTCCAACGTCATCGAAAAATCGAGAAAAGATAACGTTTGTTGTGCTTTTTCCTCGACGTTGAACAAGCATTTGATTGGGTACAGCATGAAGGCCTACTGCACAAACTCTAAACCATCCTGCATGGTCCGTACTACAAGCTACTAAAATCATACCTATCCGAAAGAAAATTTTATTAAATTAAAATCAATTTCAAATTCAAGTAAATCAAACTCAATGAAGCAAATTCTACACACATCAACTTTTTTCAATAAAAAATAAATAAAACAGGAAAACAGACCCAGCCTGCCAACACAGCAAAGTACCTGGGTACGACATTTGACGCAAAACTCCGATGAAAGGAGCACATCAAGAACAGACAAGAGGATTTTAATTAAAATCACGAAAAATGTATTGGTTCCTAGGACATCGTTCCGAAATAACAATGCACAATAAGCTAACGGTATACAAAGAGGGGTTGACGCCAATATGGACATATGGTATCCAATTATGAGGATGTGCAAAAAAAAACATAATCCTAAGTTACCAAAACAAAATATTACGTACCATCGTCAATGCGCCATGGTATGTGAGTAACTTACAGCGTGAGCTCTGTCAACAATTGAAACCATCTAACATGAAATTTGCTAAATATGTTATCTAGCACGAAACACTACTACAGCACCACATCAACGAGGGAACATCCATGCTAATAAACGAACAGAATGACACCAGACGACTTATACGGACTAAACAACACGAGTTTCGTAGAATAGAGCCGTCAAACAACTGAGGGATCTTGTGCAATCAACTCATTATAACACAACACTAATAATTTATTTGTTAAAGTAAAAATATTTGGTTTAAAACAACTAGTTTAGATATTAAAGAAAATAAGAATTCAAAAAAATGCTAATAAATTTAAATATTGGCCAAGAAGTACCCGTATATGAAAAATGAACTGACGATGAGCCAAAGCGTAAACGAAGAACTAATGGCGATGCGACGGCGCGGAATGATGATGTAGTTATGTTGAAGAAGACGAGGTGCTAAATAATCTAACGAAACTAAGCTGCAAATAATCCCTTTCAGCTTTCAACACAATATATTGAAATAATACAAATCCGCGGACTTAAAGCAAATTAAAAAATAGATATTTTGCAATAATAAGTATTATATATACAAGCGGATAAAATTAAGGTTTAACAAGCGGAATACTAAATGAGTATTTAGTTTAAGTCGCGAATTAAAATTTTCGTACTCACGTTAGCGCGTCAGCGCCAGAAAATTTTAATTCGCGACTTAAACCTTAATTTTATCCGCGAGTGTAATACAACCTTTTATTAAAATTTGATTTTGATTCAACAAGTTAAATTCCAAGCATATTTCCATTTTCCGTGATTTTTTTTATATTCGTACGTCAAAATTTTGTTTTTTGAGTATTGTGTTTTATAATGCATAAAAGGATACATCCGAAGAATTATTGTTAGAAATTAAGAGATTCTTTACAAAAAAAATCAACATTTAGGGTTATGTTTACGGAGCCCGTAAGGTAGTTATTTTGATGCGTTGCCATGGATACTTTTATTTCACTCGTGAAATCAAATTTGTATTACACTAGTGAATAAACCACTATTTTATTGATCCGCATCCAAGGAATTATACATTACTTTGTAAGGCATAATTGAATAAAAAATTGAGATTACATTTTACATTGATTAACAATGCATTTTCGTACAGTAATACCTAGTTAATAATAGTTCGTAAAGTGTGTAAGGTGAATAAAAACGATGTGTATATTAATCGCGTTTTTCAATTATGCAAAGATACTGTAGCATTGTCAAAAATATCTAAGATATTCAGCGTTCTACTGTACTAATCACGTAAATAGCTAGTAGGTATATTATAAATATGTTGAATATTCAAAGCCTTTATCATAAATGGTTTTCAAGGAAAATAAAAATGGTTTACATAAAATGTGTGTTATATAATATACATACAAAATAAATATACCATGAATGTTGATCTATCAACGATAAAACAAAAATTCTGTTTCAAATTGCTATTAATTTCTACGACAACTTGTTCTCACTAGACGAATCCACATATTGGATTGATAATGTGACTATAAGATCATTTCAAGGAAAGTTTGGTGAATCAATAATTTCAAATCATGCAATTGCTAACTGACCTTCAACAGGTTGTGATTTAACTTCTTTGGGTTACTTTTTGTGCAGTTATTTCAAATCAATCGCCCATGGACACAATCCAGCAGGTTATGGGCATTTATCCCAATAAGCTACTTCTTTAATACACAGGGTGTTTCAAAAAGAATATACGTATTTCGCATGCAAATATTTATTAAACTTTAAGACATACGAATATGAAACTTTACACACATATTTACGAACCTGTCAAGTTTAGATTACACATGTTCAATATGTCCTTCATTAGCGAAATGAACAATATCACGCCGATGCTCAAATTAGAACTTGGGGTCTACAGAAAATATGTTTCATATTCGTATGTCTTAAAGTTTAATAAATATATGCATGCAAAATACGTAACACCTTGTATTTGAAAAAGTCATCAAAATTAGATTGATTGAATTCACTCCTGTAAACGAAGCCACGGGGTCAATTAACTTATGTATTAATCACAAGATAATGTAATCGTTTTATATAAACATAATACAAACTACAGTCACAATTGTGGGCGTATCGTAAACTATTTTTTGAAACGGTTTCATTTAAAAATCAAATTAAATGTATAAGTGATGTATAATTAGTGATTTATGAGTTTCAGTATAAGTGAGTTCTAATAGTTTTATTTTAATTAATCCGAATGGAAATGGAATCATTGGATAAGAATGTTATTAACGATGATTGGAAAATCTGATGCTGCGAATAAAGGAAAATACTTTGGATAAAGATAAAAAAAATAATATTAAGAAAAAAGAGAAATAGGTAAACAGATCGAATGTTAGTTCCTTCCTTTAACCAGATTATTAAAAAAATGTAGTATTAATAAAGTATTAGTTTCATAAGATCTAATAAAATGAACAAATTATTTTCATTTATACAGATGATGATCTATATAAATACAATGTCAACAAAAACTAATGCAAAACCATTAACTGTCGGAAAAGAAACCACTTCTATATAATTATATTTATACCATGATCATTTAATATACAACGCAATATTAAGAGAAATTACCTAAATATAAGATATTTGCTGGGAATTACGCTATTCCTAGAGATAAAGCTGTCATGAGAGTCAAGACAAATTTGTTAACATTACTCCACATATTTCCTTTGCGACAATATGTTCCGGAGAATTACACATCCCGGAAAGTTTGTAAATTTGGTAAAAAAAAAGTATTAAAAAAATAATTTTGAAATGATAAAACTGAATTAGTTCACCCTCAATATTGTGTCAACGTTATAATGAAGTGAGTACTGTTGCGAATGCAAATTTCCATCTGGATATTAGAGCATCTGCCACTCTGAATTACCATAAACACGGTCCTGCACACGCGCTCTTATCAGAAACACGCGCATAATATTACATTCACACATATCCAAGAAAAGAGTCATATATAATCCGGCGACGATTTATAGGAACGCTTGGTTAGTAAAAGGCAAAAAAAGAAAATCTCCCCAAGCAGCGTATATTGGAACTACGTTAAAAACCATCCCTCTAATTAATCCCCATGAAATATAACCGGGGCCAACACCTTCCCATCTATAACTTCACCAAACGTCGCGTCCACGCTACAAATCTTCGGATTATTTCTTCCACCGAAAAAAGCAAAACTAAAATAGAGAACTTTTTCAAAGACGCTGTGGGAAAATTTAACAAAGCTACAGCCGGTCAAATTTCTTATAGAATTGAAAATATGAGTTAACAAAATATACTTGTTGAACATCCTTTGTGTCATTTTGGTAGCCTATATGTCTAAAGTTAATACCTCATTGCCATGCAAAAAATAGTTTAGTCTATTGTCGACGTGATTCTCACTAATTGTAGTTTGCAACTACACACACTATTTCTATATTATTGTGCACCTAATATCTTAATAATACTTTAAAGTTATAATACTATACTAATAATACTTTAAAGTAACAGAACATAATTATTCCAAATTTATTTTTTCAATTAATTTCCATTTAAAAATTTGTAAATGAAATCTATTTTCAAAATTGTAATGTACATATTTACATAATGCTTATTTTGGCTTATTGTTAGTAAAGTCTTGATAGATGTAAACTCAATTCTAATCATGCAAATATTTGTAAAACTGCTAGTCTAATTTTCCAGGAATTGTCTTGCCGGAACTTACCGGAGCAGTAAAGAAGACGAGGAACAATATGATGTAGCCAAGAAAAAGAGCGGATAAGGGCTCCTGACGATGATGACGTATCATAGTTTGTTTTAGATTTCTTTAGATTTATGTAGCTTGTCTATTCGTGTTTAGTTTATTTTCGATGGGTCTGGCCTTCTCCAGCTCTGTCAAAGTATGCCCAGTACCATGTAGAACTTGTTGCGATACCTCTTTTCATATAAAATATATATATCCATATGGAGTTCATTATAAGACTTTATTAAGTGGATTATCCTGGTCTACGACGTCAGCAGTTCTTCCGCTGTATCTCACTCGCTCATTATGTACCTGACTAAATGACTGACCCGGTGCTTCTCCATCAACTCAATTCATATCAACTCAACACAGGGTCCAAACTTCACCCAGCTTTTCTCAGCACATATGTAGTATTGGCATGGATTTGGATAAATATGAAATTTTACAGAGATATATCGACTCGTTTTTGAAATACAGAATCGTAATGTTTTCATTAATAAATATATTCAGCTTTTTCGGAGCTCTTAACAATTATTGAGTATTTTTAGGACTAACAAAACAAATCTCACATTAAATTAGTTATTTTACAGCTTTCAGTCCACCTTCGCGGCACTAAACAAGAACCATAAAAATAACATTGTTTTTAAGATCATCTCTTTGCGATACCTTAAGTGGATAGACATCTGTGAACGCGTTTCGAGATTTATCTCTCATCAGCACAGCTTTGCTTCAATGAACTTCCTCAAATTCCTCAATCTGGCACGGCAGTGCCCCCGCCAAGTCGAGCTTTTGACCTCTGTAATTTCGATGTGTAAAAAGAACGAAGTTGGAATTTTTAGTTATCACGAGACATACTATAACTGGCTATATTGCCAATATATCTGATAATTATACCTTATAGTTTGTGAATTATTGCCAGTTAGCCTTTAGCCTATAAAGGAAGGAAAATCTAAAAAATCCCGAAATTTCATTTTACATTAAATGATAAATAATGATTATTTAAAAATTTCTTAATTTTGTCACCGATCATCAAAATTCTAAGGTACTTCTAGTAATCTTACAACCCCAAATTTTGAATTTTAGTTAGCCTTTAGCCTATAATGGAAGGAGAAAATAAAAAATCCCGAAATTTTATTATCCAATAAATGAAAAATAATGATTATTTAATAATTTCTTAATTTTGTCACCGATCATCAAAATTATAAGGTACTTTTAGCAATCTTACAAACTCCAAATATTGAATTTTAGTTAGCCTTTAGCAAATCTTGTAACGCAGTTCTTTCGCTACAAAAAGTTGAGGGATCTCATGTAAGACCAAGTCAGTTATTTTAGTTAGTGTGTATGTAGAAGCACCTATTCAACTACTTTGTTATAAATTGTTATCTAATCAATTACCTATAAACATTTGGAGTGACCGTATCAATATTGGACACCTTTATTTCTATTATAATTATTATAATTAGAATGACTTGGCAATTGCACGGCAACGTAATTATAAAGGAATAATCTACTAATTCGATTACTAAGTAATAATAATAATAAGTTTATATCAGTAAATACTGAAAGTAAATAGTGAAAGAGAGAGAATCGTTGGTACCTGTACCAACGAAAAACATTGTATCACAGGCACCAGTAAACTTAAGAATAAAGTATTTTAATTTTGGTTTGATTCCCGATATTTTGGGTGTCGCCCAATTCAAAGAAATTTATTTACTAGTAATATAGTGAAATTAAATTATATTGTTTATAAAAATAGAACTATATTTTTTAGGAAACCATTTTCTATTTTAATACCTAATCAGAGCTGTAGCAATGCTTTTGGTGCTTTGGGAAATAATTAATTTTAAGACGAGTAAATTCTGAATCACAAATTCAAATTTATGAAAACCTACAATTATTATATAACTAGTATTTTACAACCACGTTCGTAATCCTGATGTGAATCCAATATTTTTTCAAGTATCGATGCAGGCAGCTTTTGTATAAAGGTCTCCGCAAACCAATGCGTCAGTGCATTGCGGTTCGTTGTCATACGTGCGAGAGCGGAAAAATTTGTTCTGCACACACCAATACGTTAAATGGATTGCGTATTTAGTCAATTTTCTAAATTATTTATTTCATAAGGAAATCTTTAAGTTATTTCAATCGAATATGTTGTATCTATTTGTGTCTTTGAACACCGTTGAAAATACATTATTGAACACATTATAACAAACTAACATTACACACATTATTGAATAGGATGGCTGCGACCGTTTCTACGTGGTAATCCATACTTACACTGAATTGATAAATTCACTATGTTTGAACCACACTTATTATATAATGGTATATTTTGTAACTAGGGCGAAAAGTTGTAATTTTTCCCGAGAGCGAAATTGTGCGCACGAACGAAGTGAGTGCGCACATTCGCTCGAGAAAGAAATTGACAATTTCGCCCATGTTACAAACAATATTTTTTATTACTCATGCATGGGGATGTATCTTACAAGTTTTTGATCCAGGGGTCATCCAAAAAAAAAATGAAATAAAAAATGATGAATTTGCTTTTTCAGTTGTTGCTTCTCCGATGGTGTGGATTCGTTATAAGAACTCTCGTCAGCCTCCGATATCACCATAGAATTTACACTTATTTTAAAACGTTTTTTTTTTAATTTTTATTATTATTTTGTAACGAAAAAAAATTTTTACATTTCAGGTCACTTTTTTAATATTGCCGTCTTGATTGTGTTCATTTTTTTGTTTATTTGAATGTAACCTAGAGATATTGAATATTGTGTGCGTACGTTACCCAGGTTATGTGGAAATACAACGAGTTGTGACATTTTTCGTATTAAGTAATCTACGTCAAGAAGTACTTTTCGCGCATGAGTAATAAAAAAATATGAGTTTCGACGGGTTAAGATCATTTTCAAGTTTCTTAACTTCCTGAAAATGGCAGCTGTCGAAATTCCAGTCGTGTTAAATGTTTAAATTTATATAACTGTGACTAATATGTTATATAATATTTTTACATATTAAGTGTGGTTAAAACATAGCGAATTTATCAATTCAGTGTAAACAAAAATTGTATTTTGAAAAAATTGTTGTACTCAAACCTCTAATAAGGGAGAAACATACATAGTGTTTTTAAAAGAGCGTCAATGTGTCATCAAATTTTAATTTCTAAATACAAAGATACCGCTTCATACTAATACTAGACTTTACTAATAGCAGATATTAGTAAAGTCTAGTAATATTAGTAAAGCCTAAATTCGGATTCATAATCTGAAGTTTTATGATGTCAAAACCTTTAGCATAGCATTTTTATGATGGTATTTTATTCAATGACGTCACCAAAACTCCTTTAAAAATACCCTGTAAACGAAAATCCCAGAAAAACTTTCACTTTACCTACGTTAATGATTAAAAAACGTCTACTGTCGATCCACGAGTCGCGACAAAATTTTACACAAAATGGGGGGTCGCCAATGAAAAAGTTTGCGCACCACTGCTCTAGCCTACAAAGCCGGCGATTGTGGGTTCGATCCCTACACCAAACCAAATTTATCGGCAATTTTTCGGCCAAGGTTCACTCATTGTCTGCCTGTGAAAATGTGGAGCTGGGGTTAAACCTGGCGTAATAATAGGCGGCGTAGGAGCGTAAGGTCAGCCACCCTATCTCCAACAAAAATCCGAGGCTAACAAATAAGCTACCCTTGCTTCGCCATACTCCCAAGGCATGTAAATGCTGGGAAAAAGGGGACTATTATTATTATATTATGTTTTTAACTGCCAGATTCGTGTCAACAAATAATTATTCAAAAAGTAACCGCTATCACCAAGTACAATCCCATTACCAAAAGTACCATAAATAAGCACACTGATATTTGGCAGTTGAATTTGAAAATATTAGTCTGTCTTGAGTTGAACCTGGCCATTGTGTGACAGCAAAAGTGGATGAATTAAGTGCAGCATGACTGGAGCTGGTACAGCTCCAAATAGAAATTACGAAGAAAGAGCATTTATTTGTAGAGAACAAATACAAAAAATAAATGGCACATATTGACAATGAAGAAGCAAGGAAAGAGAAATTACATCATTTGAAGCTCTGGAACATGCAGAACAAAGATTAAATTTTAAAAATACATTATTTATATGATAATATATGTTTTTTTATTAATAACCAAAAAAAGATATTTTTATATGTAATATGTTATTTAATAATAACAGTTTACTATATTTTGTTACAAAATCAGATTGTGAGCGATTCAAAATATTTTCGTGTCTCGCTGTGTTCAGTAAGTAACTGTGGAAATACTGGCTAAGGTGGTATCTGAAGCTCAGGGTCTACCGGTGGCTCACCTTCATTTCAGCTATGTGCTATATTGTGTAATACAATAGTGGCTACATCTTGGACAAGGGACAACTTACACCTCAATCCAATACTAAGCACTGGGAATCTACTTTTCCAGACACCGAAGCATCTTTCAATGCATTTCTGGTCCTAATAAGAGATTCATTGTACAATTGTTCGGCTTCTGTTTGGGGATTGCTGAGTGGCGTAAACAAATAATTATTCAAAAAATATCCACTATCACCAAGTACGATCCCATTACCAAAAGCACCTGGCCCTCATGTAACAATGTCGACAAATTGTAAATCTGAATTGCACATAGCTTGAACATTTAAAGAGAAGTATCCTTCCCACCTGAAATAATAGTTAAATATGTACTATAAATTTATAAAATAAATAGTTAATAAAATAACCTGTTGAAGTTAGTTTGATGTGAGTACAATCAAAAGCTGCAATGACTCTTGGAAATCGTGCTATACTTTAGAAACATTCTTGTGGGGACAAGATTTCAACACGACTTTTAGGCAATGAAACAAAATTTGTTTGCATTGAAGAAATAGCTTCGGTCACTCTTTTTACAAATTTACATAGTGTGGAATTATGCAGTCCTCCAAAGGATTTCACGATCTTCCTCGATTGCGAAGTCGTCAATTGTTTCAAACACATCAATCATAACAAATCTACGTAGTTACACAACTAGGTGTAGTAGGTCGTTTTACCAAAATGCACAACACGAAACGAAACTGTCAAACAACCTAAAACATGACACTTATCGGACAGATAAAACCCTAACTGGCGCTTGAAGCAGCAGATAATAATACATAACTTTATTCCTCCGATAAAGGGTTTATTCGACAGTTATCGAATAAAGATTATCTGGTTGTTTAGCTGACGATTGAAAAATCGGCTCTTAGTAGAATATGTTGCCGTGTAATTGCCAAGTCATTATAATTAGAATAGAAATAAAGGTGTCTAATATTAATACGGTCACTACAAATGTGGATAGGTAATTGATTAGGTAACAATTTATAACAAAGTAGTTGAATAGGCGCTTCTACATACACACTAACTAAAATAACTGAGTTGGTCTTACATGAGATCCTACAACTTTTTGTAGCGAAATAACTGCGTTACGAGACTTGGCATTTTTTACATTTTATGTTTTTGATGGGTAATAGTTATATCAATAAGCTAGAAGGAGGATATATCAAGAAATCACGTTGGAAATGTAAAATCAAACAAAACAGACGGTCTCGCAATAACGAAAAAAAGAAGTAAAATGTCTATAAATGTCTATCTTAGAGGATGCAAACACAAGAAAAACACAAAAAAACTGTTTAGAATACGTAATCGATCTAAAATTATATTCCGAATAAAAAACTACATAGATTATGTAAATAAAAGGTTAAGAGTAAATCCTTTGAAAAATTAGCAATTCCGATTAATTGTGCATTTTATATAAAAAGAAAATAATCACTTGAAAATCCCAATAAATTTAATTTCGCCTGTAAATTAAGAAATTGGACGTGTCCGCGACGCCGGCGAATAAATGATAGCACCATGAATAAATTAACGGAAACAATAATTACATAGCATCCGCGACGCCAACAGCGTCCTGCAAGAGCGAGAGAGAACGAAAACCAGACGCCGATCGAACGCAAATATTTAATGAATTTATTAGAGCATTTAAATAAATAATACCTATAATAGAAGGAGAGTGCCTGTGCCAGAGTGATCCGATAAAATAAAGTCGGTGAGGCAAAGTTTGAATAGGATTTCTGCAGATAATTTAACAATTCCATTAAAAAAAAATGGTATTATTATAAATTTTCAGCATTCGTTAATGTTACTATTTAATTTGTGTGCTAATATCAAGTTTATTATGTACAGGCGGCGTTTGAGCTTAACATTGCAGATTTTATTTATTCTGAAAAAGCTTCAAAGTGTAGCGATTGAAAGTTTTCCACAAGGCTGCTACAAAATTTAATTGAGTGAAAGCTGCTACCCTTCGTTAAGTTTGGGAAAGTTAAAAGTTTGTGTGTCGCGCGATCACAGATTGTATTGCTTTTTTATTTGCTTGTGTCCTATATTAAAAACAATTTAGTTTTTTTAGTTTTAATTTTTTTCTCCGAAGCTACCAGAATACATTGTTTATTTTAACATGTTTTTGAAATTTTCTGAACTTTTTAAATACATTCGATGTTTAAAAATGAATATGTTATCACACTTTATTAATCGAAGTTAAAACTAATATTTAGTATAATACTAACTTAATATTTTCTTATTTATTAAAATAATATAAATAAGACTTATAAATAATAAAACATCATTCTCTTAATTTGGATCGTATTAAAATTGTTAGTACTTCTTATATTTTTATCTAAGATATTATTGTTAAACAATTTAAATATTGTATACCATAATTACGAATATATATATACCATAATTACGAATTAACGAAGATAAAATCGACAATTTAAATAAATACATTCATAGGTTGGCCATGAAATTCTGGCATGTGCCAGATTTTTAATTTTGCTCCTCCCGAAAAAAATGATGGAAACACAAGCTACAATTGAACTTCCTCAGGCCCTAGCTATGACGAGCGAAGGCAAACCTGGCTATTCGGATTCTCGGGGACCAGGACATCATGCAGGGAAGAGTCGGAGCCTCCCAAAACTCCTCAAACCCAAGAGTAAGCACATTCATTGGTACTCTCAACGTACAGACGCTGACCAAGACAGGAAAACTAAAGACGCTAACGGACACATGCGATAAATTCAGTATCCTCATACTTGCACTACAAGAAACACGATTTCGTGATTGTGATCACCTTGACTATGGTGGATATCGTATCTACAAGGAAAAGCCTGCAGTCAAGCTAACAAATAGTAATTTACATATATTGTGAACCGCATTTCTAGTACATAACAGTATCCAGAACTCTGTGCTAGATTTCTCATCATCTTCCGAACGGATCTCCCTACTCAGAATTAAATGGGCTAACAAGGCCTACACACTGATTAAGGCACATGCTCCTGTTAACAATGACCCTGACAAGAACAAAGTGGAGAAGTTCTGGTCAGAGCTAGAACGGGCACTCAACAAGACCCCTCAACACCATATCAAGATCCTCCTCGGAGATTTCAATGCACAAATCGGCAGAGAAAGGGAGCACAGGCACATCACTGGGAATTTCTTGGCACACAAAAAGACAAATGTCAATGGACATCGCCTGATCAACATATGTGGAATGGATAACCTCCAACTAATGTCCACACCCTTTAAGAAACGACCACGCAAGATGACAACCTGGAAATCACCAATCAACCACATCGGGGAATACCAAATCGATCACATAGCGATAACCAGAAAATCCTCACCAGAAATCATGAACGTGAGGGTACGCAAGGGTTACGTAGAGTCCGACCATCTTTCACAAATTAAAACCTACTTCTTACCTAACAGAAGGAAGTGTCAAAAATCTAAATTCCCGCGTATAGATCCAAAATACCTAAGAGAACATGCGGAGGACTTCTCACAATCACTACAGACCGACACACAAACATGGGAAGAACTTCTTCAGACAATCCGGTAATTGCAATCAGCAAGGAAACTCCGTTAACCGCCACGAAAACGAATACAGATGGTGGACATTAGAATGCGACAGGGCCCTTGAATCCCGTATGCTTGCGTGGAAGACTTGGCATAGCAACAAGACGCAAGAGAATTGGCAGAATTTCTTGAAATTGCATAGGGATACATCCAAAACGATCAGACGCATTAAACGGACATACCATTTGCAAAAATTAGAGGAAATTGACAATGAGTTTAAAAGAAATAACGCGCGAAACTTCTACAGAACATTTAGGGAAGAGCTGATGAACTACAAGCCACAAGACTCTGCTTCCTTCGGCCTGATGGAACCCTTGAAACCAACACAAAAGCGAACTGCGAAATTCTGGAACAGTACTTGGAGAAGCTACAGAACTGTGAACCCCCTGAAGAAAAACTCCAATGCCACATAGCCACCCCAAACCAGGACTCTGTTCCACCAACACATGAGGAAATGCAAAACATCATTTTACACCTAAAAAACAACAAAGCACCAGGGGAAGACGGCTTAATCGCTGAACTGTGCATAAATCCCGGGAAAGATCCCAAAACACTCGGAATAAGAAATTGGAAAGAAGCGACAAATCATAGAGCGGAATGGAAAAAGATCGGCGAGCAGGTTAAAAGTCACGCAGGGTTCTAACGCCAAAGAAAAAAAAAACGAAACGTAAAAGCTCTTTTTGAAATGTAAATTTAATTAGCAATGGGCATCAAGACAAGGTGGTCTTCTATTAAACCAATATAAGAAAAATTTATTCTTTTAAAGTCGTAATATTACAGATTCTAATTGGTTTAAATTCAGTGCATTTTATTGAAATTCTTAATTTTCAATTGTTATGAAACTTTATGTCCAGTAAGCGTAGCAGTAACAACATTAAGAAGTCTATAAAGCTGGCACCCCCACCTCTTCAAAATTCAAATTTGATAACACCAGAATTATGTGCTCTTTATGTGCTAATTATGTGCCGCAATCGCGATTTTTGTGCTCTAAGCCTTCAATGAAAGAATCAAACTTTACTAGTGGGGGTGCTAGCTTAACAGTCAAGCTAGCACCCACCCATCCAAAAACTTAGGATACCGATACCAAACAAGCACTACAATTATATACTATTTATGTGCTTTTCAAATACCCTGGAGCGAATTCGCTAACTCAACCCCTTGTGCGAAAAACTCACCCCGAACGGAATGAGCCATAGGAGGCGAAATCTATAATAATCGAGCAAACAAGTTTTAACCAACGCGATATTGTTGCAATAATTATGTGTTCTCCAGATATGATATTCCCGATTTTTGTGCTCGCACCCTTGAACGAAAAATTTAACCCGAACTCTAATAGCCTTTAGAGGTAAAATCTTTTATAATCGAGAACATACATTTTAAATGACGCAAAATTGTTTCAATAATTATGTGCTCTCCAGTTATGCTATTTACGATTTTGCACTCGAGCCCTTGTGCGATAAACTCACCCCGAACGGAATGAGCCATAAGAGGTAAAATCTATAATAATCGAGCACACAAGTTTTAACCAATGCGATATTGTTGCAATGATTATGTGTTCTCCAGATATGATATTCGCGATTTTTGTGCTCGCACCCTTGTACGAAAAATCCACCCCGAACTGTATCAGCCTTAAGAGGTAAAATCTATAATAATCGAGCAAACAAGTTTTAACCAACGCAATAATGTTGCAATGATTATGTGTTCTCCAGATATGATATTCGCGATTTTTGTGCTTGCACCTTGTACGAAAAATTCACCTTGAACTCTATTAGCCTTAAGAGGTAAAAGCTTTAATTATCGAGTACAGAAATTTTAAATAACGCAGAATTATTTCAATAATTATGTGCTCTCCAGATATGCTATTTACGATTTTTGTGCTCAAACCCTTGTGCGAGAAACTCACGCTGAACGGAATGAGCCATAAGGGGTGATACCTATAATAATGGAGCACACAAGTTTTAACCAACGCGATATTGTTGCAATGATTATATGTTTTCCAGATATGATATTCGCGATTTTTGTGCTCACACCCTTGTATGAAAAATTCTCCCCGAACGGTGAGAGCCATAAGAGGTGAAATTATTATACTCGTGCACAGAAATTTAAAACGACACGATATTGTTGCAACTATTATATGCTCTCCAGATATGATATTCGCGATTTTTTTCTCGCACCCTTGAACGAAAAACTCACCCTGAATTGTATTAGCCTGAAGAAGTAAAATCTTTTATAATCGAGAACATACATTTTAATTTTAATTTATTATTTTATTGTTTCAATAATAATGTGCTCTCTAGATTTGATATTTACGATGAACATGAACCCTAAGAGGTGAAATCTATAATAATGGCGCACAAAAGTTTTAATCGACGTGATATTGTTGAAATAATTATGTGTTCTCCAAATATATAATTCGCGATTTTTGTGCTCGCACCCTTGTATGAGAAATTCACTCCGCAATATATGAGCCATAGGAGGCGAAATCTATAATAACAGAGCACAGAAATTTAAGAGGTTTCGAAATAATAATGTCCTATCCAGATATGATATTCGCGTTTTTTGTGCTCAAACCCTTCTGCGAAAAAGTCACCCCGAACGGAATGAGCCCTAGGAGGGGAAATCTATAATAATTGATCACACAAGTTTTAACTAACGCGATATTGTTGCAATGATTATGTGTTCTCCAGATATGATATTCGCGATTTATGTGCTCGCACCCTTGTACGAAAAATTCACCCCGAACGGTGAGAGCCATAAGAGGTGAAATCTTTTGTACTGGTGCACAGAAATTTAAACCGACACGATATTTCACTTCTTAAGGTTAATACAGTTCGGGGTTCAAGTTTCGTACAAACGTGCGAGGACAAAAAAAACGAACAGCATATCTCGAAAGGACAATATTATAGCAACAATTGTGTTTTTATTCTGTTATTGTTATTGATTCTGTTAAAATTTCCTTGCTCTATTATTATAGATTTCACCCCTAATGGCATATATATTTCGGGGTGAATTTCTCGTATAAGGGTGATAGTACAAAAATCGCGAATATCATATCTGGATAGGACATTATTATTGCAAGAATTTCGATTCCGTTAAAATTTGGGTGTTCTATTATTATAGAATTCATCTCCTGTGTCTAATTCATTTCGGGGTAAATTTTTCGCACAAGGGTTTGAGCGCAAAAATCGTAAATAGCACATCTGGAGAGCACATAATTATTGAAACAATTTTGCGTCATTTAAAATTTATGTTCTCGGTTATTAAAGATTTCACCTCTTATGGCTAATAAAGTTCAGGGTCAGTTTTTCGTACAAGGATGGGAAGACAAAAATCGCGAATATCATATCTGGAGAACACATAATTATTGCAACAATATCGCGTCGATTAAAATTTTTGTGCGCGATTATTATAGATTTCACCTCAAAGGGCTCATGCAGTTCGGGGTGAATTTTTGGTACAAGGGTTTGAGAACCAAATCGTAAATATCAAATCTGGAGATCACATAATTATTGAAACAATTTTGCGTCATTTAAAATGTATGTTCTCGATTATCAAAGATTTTACCTCTTAAGGCGAATACAGTTCAGAGTGAGTTTTTCGTACAAGGAAGCGGAGACAAAAATCGCAAATATCATACCTGGAGAGCATATAATAGTTTGAAAAATATCGTGTCGGTTTAAATTTCTTTGCTCGAGTATAAAAGATTTCACCTCTTATGACTCTCACCGTTCGGGGTGAATTTTTCGTACAAGGGCACGAGCACAAAAATCGCGAATAGCATATCTAGAGAGCACATAATTATTGCAACTATTTCGCACCGTTTCTATTCTCGATTATTAAAGATTTCACCTCTTATGACTCATAACGTTCGAGTTGAATTTTTCGTACAAGGGTGCTAGCACAAAAAACGCGAATATCATATCTGGAGAATATATAATCATTGCTACAATACACGCGTTGGTTAAAACTTATGTGCTCGATTATTATAGATTTCACCTCTTATGGCTCATTCCGTTCGGGGTGAGTTTTTCTCACAAGGGTTGACACACAAAAATCGTAAATAGCATATCTGGAGAGCAAATATTTATTGAAATAATTTGCGTTATTTGAAACTTGCGTTCTCGTTTATAAAAAAATTCACCTTTTATGGCTCATATATTTCCGGGTCAATTTCTCATACAAGGGTGCGCGCACAAAAATCACGAATTATATATCTAGAGAACACATAAATATTGTAACAATATCGCGTCGATTAAAATTTTTGTGCGCCATTATTATAGATTTCACCTCTTAGGGCTCATGCAGTTCGGGGTGAATTTTTCGTACAAAGGTTTGAGAAGAAAAACCGTAAATAAGATATCTGGAGAGCACATAATTATTGAAATAATTCTGCGTCATTTAAAATGTATGTTCTCGATTATTAAAAATTTTACCTCGTAAGGCTAATACAGTTCAGGGTGCGTTTTTCGTTCACGGGTGCGAATATCATATTTCGAGAGCATATAATAGTTGCAACAATATCGTGTCAGTTTAAATTTCTGTGCTCGATTATAAAAGATTTCACCTCTTATGACTCTCACCGTTCGGGGTGAATTTTTCGTACAAGGGCACGAGCACAAAAATCGCGAATAGCATATCTAGAGAGCACATAATTATTGCAACTATTTCGCACCGTTTCTATTCGCGATTATTAAAGATTTCACCTCTTATGACTCATACCGTTCGGGGTTAATTATTCGTACTAGGGTGCGAGCACAAAAAACGCAAATATCATATCTGGAAAACACATAATCAATGCAAGAATATCGCGTTGGTTAAAACTTGTTTGCTCCATTATTATAGATTTCACCTCTTATGGCTCATTCCGTTAAGGTTGAGTTTTTTTGCACAAGGGTTTGAGCACAAAAATCGTAAATAGCATGTCTGGAGAGCACACAATTATTGAAATCATTTTGCGTAATTTAAAATTTCTGTTCTCGATTATTAAAGATTTCACCTCTTATGACACATACCGTTCGGGGTGAATTTTTCGTACAAGGGTGCGAGCACAAAAATCGCGAATATCATATCTGGAGAACACATAATCATTGCAACAATATCGCGTTGGTTAAAATTTGTGTGCTCGATTACTATAGATTTCAATTCTTATGGCTCATTCCGTTCGGGGTGATTTTTTCGCAGAAGGGTGCGAGCACATAAATCGCGAATTAAATATCTTGAGAACACATAATTATTGCAACAATATCGCGTCGATTAAAATTTTTGTGCGCCATTATTATAGATTTCACCTGTTATGGCTCATTCCGTTCGGGGTGAGTTTTTCGCACTAAGGTTTGAGCACAAAAATCGTAAATATAATATCTGGAGAGCACATAATTATCGCAACTATTTCGCACCGGTTAAAATTTCCATTCTCGATTATTAAAGATTTCATCTCTTATGACACATATCGTTCAAGGTGAATTTTTCGTACAAGGGTGCGAGCACAAAAATCGCGAACACAATATCTGGAGAACACATAATCATTGCAACAATATTGCGTTGGTTAAAACTTGTGTGCTCGATTATTGTAGATTTCACCTCTTATGGCTCATTACGTTCAGGGTGAGTTTTTCGCACAAGGGTTTGGGCACAAAAATCGTAAATAGCATATCTGGAGAGCATATAATTATTGCAACAATATCGCGTTGGTTAGAAGTTGTTTGCTCGATTATTATAGATTTAGCCTCTTATGGCTCATTCCGTTCGGGGTGAGTTTTTCGCACAAGGGGTTGAGTTAGCGAATTCGCTCTAAGGCATTTGAAAAGCACATAAATAGCACATAATTGTACTGCTTATTTGGTATCGGTATCCTAATTTTTCGGATGGGTGGGTGCTAGCTTGACTGTTAAGCTAGCACCCCCACTAGTCAAGTTTGATTCTTTCATTGAAGGCTTCGAGCACAAAAATCGCTATTACGGCACATAATTAGCACATAAAGAGCACATAATTCTAGTGCTATCAAATTTGAATTTTGAAAAGGTGGGGGTGCCAGCTTTATAGACCTAAGATTAAGCAGCGATGATTCTAACATGTTTACGGCACAGAGTGTAATAGGATTCTTGGAAAAGAAATTGATTGGTTCTGATATATATTTCTAACATCAACGTTTGAAGACCCTTAAAAATCTGGAATCAACAAATTTGGCTAGATGCTTAGTAGATCTTTCGAGAATTCCAACAAAGTCTGTTTTAATATTGGTGGAAAATCTCTTTGAACGACTTTATCTAGACAACAATAAGTCGAAGGTGAATGTTCGGCAAATTAGAAAAAAATTAGAATTGACGAATCCAAACTATTCCTTTCCAGACGAAGTACAAAAAGTTAAATACTTATATGCAAGCAAGTCGCTATCCTAATTCTATGAAAAAGGAGTTTGCTAAATATAAAAGAGCTTCTGAGAGAACAAAAAGATTAAATATTTTTTTTCAAGCACTCTCTACAATTAAATTTCTTCCACCTACTCCGAAAGATCATTTTCCCTAAACGGCAACTTTTGTACAAAACTAAGATCTCGTTTCAATATCAGACACTTCTATAAAAAATTCTTAAAAACCGAACCCGAAACCGAAACCTCGGTTTTTAATTTTCAAAAACCGAAAACCGCCGTTTTCGGTTTTTTGCAGATATTCAGAAACCCTAATTTAGATCTTGTTGTCGCTATTGGTGGACAGGGCGTTTTTTTTAATTTTCAAAGTTATTATGATGCAAACACATTTAAAACTAGAATTAAAGTATTTTAAAGTTAACATATAAAGTTTAGTTTTAAGTTAATAGGGGGCATGGCATGTCTAGGAAGCAAAAATAAGTAAAATAATATTTTAACGTCTGAATTCCATTTGATTCATAGATATTTTGAACAATAATAATTTATAAAATTAAAGGAACCTATGTTACTGAATTTACAAACAAGCAGCATTAAATCATGTTAAATTTTCGAAAACTCTACCACCCACTTCGATCATTTATTTGCGCGTTTATAACTGGACCTGGTAGCTTTTTTCAGTGAACGATGATTCCCTCTAATTAACGGCGCTGCATTAAAACGCTGTGATATAGTAGTGCATCCCTTTTCATCCCCATGTCCACTTACTCATAGTGCATCCCCATATCCACTTTTATAGCATAAACTAACGACATCATCCATCCTCAAAGACAAAAATCTAGAGGAGTAATATACGATGATCTCGCTGGTCAAGGGTGAGGACCTCCGCTACCAGTCCAGCGATCGCCGAAATGGGTATTTAGAAAATTTATAGCAATATTTGCATAATGAGGAGATGCTGCATCATGTTGGAAGATAACGCGTCGTCGAATATTCAAATGTACTTCGTCCAATATTATTTTCCTCTAAATGGTTTTCCAAAACTGTTAAATAACCTTCCCAAGTAAGACGGCATTTCAATACAAAAGGACCAAGAAATTAAACATTTAGAATACCGCACCACAGATTATTACTAAGCTGATGTTGGAAATTGTGTTCTTGAGTGACATGGTGGTTTTCGTCCGACCATCATGACTATTATGGCAATTGTAAATTCAAACTTGAGTAAAATGAGCTTCCTCGGTAAATAAAATCCATTTAAGTTATCTTCTATTTTCAAGAATCCATTGACAAAATTGTAGTCTTAATGGATAATCGCCTTCTTGGAGATTTTGTACTTTCAGCAGATGCAAAGCGTTTAAACCTTGCCGTTTTAATGTTTTCCAAACCATGTTTGTGAATTTCAAATTGGATTGCAAGGCGCCTTGTACTTATCCCTGGATTATTTACATTTATTTTAGTGGGATTTTATGCGTATACGTCACAGTCTATTCTATACGATCAATGAAATCTTTCGTACATTTACTATAGTGACGATATATTCTTTATATATCAAAATAATGTACAAACTGTCCGCAAACGGTGTAATGTCCAAAACCGGTGTTTACCTTATCTACCTTATATTCATTTTATGGTTTTCGAAAATGTATCTCATCAGTGTCCGCTTTAGGGGTGGGCAATCCGGACATTTGTCCGGGGCGCCGGAAAATTAGGGGCGCCTTTTTGACTGTAAAAGTGACAAATATGTATATTAATGTGACAAATTCCATATATCATAATTTCATATAAATTTCATATAAAATTTCATGTATCATAAATAAACATTTACAGTGCGTAGGGTATTTATGTTCTTTATATCTAAATCTAAAAATATTAATACTATTATTGACAAATTGATACCGAATTTGTGGAGGACGCTGCTTAAATATGCATACAATCCCCTGAAAAGAATAGCAGTAGCGAGTACTTGCTCATTACGTTTAATTATAAAAGAGAGGTTTTATTACATAATAGCATTATTCATGTTTTTACGTCAGTAGTGATAACTACATATATTTTTATATAACCTTTTATTTCAACTTGTTGCTTTCAGGCAACATCATTTTCTATTGTGGGAGAGATTCACATACGTTTAGTTGGTGCGCTGTGTTGGCAATGTAGGCAAACAATACGATAGGTTAGTTTATAGTTAGTCTTAGTCTTTTATAATTTTATAAAAGAGGAAGCACTTTTTGGGCGCGCATATTTTCGAATTAAAATAAATGCGCAGGCTTGTTTAGATATTTTGTTTTGGTTGGACTGCTAGTATTCTGAAAGTGAACGAAGAAGTGGGTGTTATTTGTTGAAAATTAGTTGCAGTGTCAAGAAGTCAGTGTCAAGAAGTACTGGTGTTAAGTGACTGGTCTCTTCGAGTGCTGCTGTTTTTACTTGGATGTGGAATTCTGTACATGATATTGAAAAACACGTTGCCGGTAACCTATGACAAATAAGGTAGGATTTTTTTTGTTACATTTTTGCAGATATGAATTTCATGCCTATGCATGTGAGCAACTTCTACGACAAACCCCCGCAAAAGCAAATAATACTGCCAGAAAATTATTTGCTCTCAGATGCTGATTTATCAGAAGAGGAAGATCTCTCACTTATCATCCTTGATCCAAATAACCATAATGGCAATAGAGTTGGAAGAAATCACTTACTAACTTTTTTGAGTGAAAGAGAAATAGATGAAGTTTCCAAAACTAAACTATATGGTGACTTGGACTTATGATTCTGACCTACCTTTCTCTACATTCTTTCAAAGCAACGAACATCCTCCAAGTATCAGTGCCTACCAGGTATTCAGTATAAAATCTCTAGGTGGTAACAAATGGATATTCCACCTAATTAATGAAGATGATGTTTGACAGGCAGACATAGTGGTTGAAGAAAATACAGCACTATCGATAATAACTCTTTGATAACTGAGCAAAACAACCTGTATTCTGTGCAAAGTAGTGGTTCATCCATAAATACAAATGACAACGAAATCGAGCAGTTTATTGATATCCTCATCCTAATGGGAGTTGTAGACTTTCCTTCGTACGTTGATTACTTGAGTCAGCATCTTAGATATCCAAAAATAGCAGATGTCATGAACCTCAAAAGGATTCAGAACTATGAAGGTAACAATGAACACCAAAATTTAGAAAATAGGTTGTTCAAAATACGTATTATTCCTAATTCCATAAGATATAATTGCAAAAGTCTAATTTCAGAAAGCAACCACTCAATTGACGAAATGGTGGTACCAAACAAAGGTATCCGTGCGAGCAATTTGCGATATACAAAATAAACCTCATAAGTGGGGTTATAAAATATTTGTACGTGTAGGTGTAACAGGCGTTATATACGATTTTGTACCATACACAGGCAAAGAGAGTAGAGTAAAGAGACACAGTAAAACACAAAGTTGAATGAGATTAAGAAGACATTTGGAATTGGGGGACAGGTTGTTATTTACCTATGTAAAACTAAACCCCAACCACTGCAAGCGAGGGTATTTTTCGATAATTTCTTTTACTTCTTCAAAGTAATTGCTTATTTGTATGGGTACACAAGAAGGTTGTAACTTTAGCAAGTTAATCATCTTATTCTAAACCCAATACTATAATTATTTATATAAGGTTCATGAGGTATGGGGAATAAGTTATTAAAAAATGCTGTTAATGCAACGTTTCGACGATTTTATTTTCGTCTTCCTCAGGATACCAACAAAATTTGGGCATTAAATGCACATTTTTTTATGACATCATTTCTTACATAAACAACTATTATTTTTCAATTTAAACAAAAAATGTATTAACATTTGTACATTCAATTCAATTTAAAATTAAATATAAATTTAAATTTTCACGGGGAATTGTCAACAAAATGAAGCCAACCTAATTTTGTTGTTGAAATGGGGTATTTTTAAATTTAAATTTCTTATGCTTCTCAATTATGCCGTAATTATACTTAAATTTTTCGTGTCGCTTCTGTAATTCACACAATTTTGATATTTAATGCAAAACATTTCTCCAATATTTCTTTTGAAGTTATTACGTTCTAAATCTAATATATTGTATTCTTCAAAATTAAGAAAATGTCCTTCCCTAAATTTGTGATCTGCTAGAGCCGTTTTATTCTCTTTCCCGGCATGTTGAGGTTGGCAATCCCTTATATGTATTTTGATCCTGTTTCCTACTAGTTGTCTAGTTAGGCCAACATATTGCTTCTCACAGTTTTTACATGCAATTTTGTATATTACACTACTGAGACTACCTTTGTCAGGTTTGTCTTTTGGGTTGGTTTTTGAAAAAAACTTGTTTATTTGTTCTTAAATTATACATTGCGAATTTGCTTGCCTCCGTCTTTAATATACGTGTGAGTTTGAAGGACAATTGGTCAACATACGGTATTCCAAATTATTTAATTTGTCTCTGGTCATGTCTTTCGTCTAATCTAATACTCATGTCTAGTACGTCATGTTTATTTTTCTCTTTTTCTAGTACATTTCGTCATGTACTAAAAATCTTATTCACTAATTTAGTAGGGTAAATATTTCTTTGTAGAATGATCTATCCTTTACTGATCATCCATGAATTAAGCGTCTGTTAGGTTTATCGCTATACATGCTAGATTCTTCACAGCGTTTATTTTCTGGTTCATGCTATAATTGGAGTGAAAATTCAAAATTCTGTCAAATATGTCTCCTTCATATACCATGATGTTTTAATCTCCCCGTTGTTTATCTTTCAATGTAATTTAATATCTAGAATTGGGGAAAGCCTCCATCTTTGTATTCTTCCTCTCTCGTAAAAGTAATCCTAGTGTTATAATTGTTAAAACAGTCAAGAATGTAATCTTTATAAATTTTATCAATAATTAAAAATGTTTCATCTACGTAGATTTTGATGAAATTTACTTTATCTTTTAATTTATTTAATATCTATTAATTCATTCATTATCAAATTAGCAAATTTGGGGCTGGAAGGGTTGCCCATCGCGGAACCACTCGTTTGTTTGTATAATTGGTTGTCGAAAACTAAAATAACTATTATCAAATAGAAACTCTACTATTTTGAGTAGTGATTTTTTATCTATATCTATATCCGTATAACATTTAAGGAATCCCCATTTTTTGTTAATATATGTAGTAATCATGTTTGTAAATAGAGAATTTACGTCTAGCGATATCATTATATAATTTGGTGGTATTTTTTTGTTATTTAGAAGTTTTTTTTTTATTTCGAAACTGTTCTGTTCTTTGTTCTATTCTTTGTTCTGTTCTATTCTTTATGTTGTGTTGAAGTGTAGAACATACAGGAGCCAAGATGTTATTAATAAATTTGGCTAAATTATAGGTTGGTGATTTTACACAAGAGACAACTGGTCTGAATTTTGCTCCTTGTTTGTGAGTTTTCCTTAATCCATATAATCTTGGCGCTGTTGAATTGTGTGTCTTAAGTCGGTTAGCTATTGTGTCGGCGATGATGTGTTTACTACCTAACTCTTTAATTAATGCATTCACCTTTCTCTCAATTCGCATTGTTGGGTCTTTGTCTAGTCTCTGGTATGTACTCGTATCATTTAACATCATGTTCATTGCTTCTAAGCAGTCCTTCTTATATTGTACTACTGTTATGTTGTCGTTGTCTGATCTCGTTACCATTATTTCGTTCTTATCTTTAAGAAACCTCTTTGCCTCTCATGTAAATCTCTCATTACTTGTCTGTCGTTAGTGTAACTTCTATCACTGTTCGTATGGTTACTGATGATGTTGATTGCGCTAGTTCTAATTAAATTTATTTTTTCTCTATAGTACTCTATATCTTTGATGAGCTGTAGTACAGGAGTTTCTTGTGGTTTTAACGGTTAGATGAATTTCTCTCCTAGACTAATTGTTCTTTCTACACTTTCTGGTAAAACAATGTTGGTGAAGTCCTTTGTCCATTTTTTAATTGTTTGTGAAGTCAATAATGTTACTTCCTCTCTAATTTCGTTCATTTTACTCATATTCCTCTGCTTCGTATGTTGGAATCTAACTTCACTTTTCTTCTTTAGACTCTCTTTAAAAACATTTAACAATGTGTGTGGCAAAACCTCTACCATTGTTCTTCTAACTCATGTGTCTCTATTTTAGTCATCTTAAGTGTCCATCCAGTATCGTAATACTCATTTCGAGGTTCAACACTCGACTCTTCAAGTATCTTTCTATGTTCTCAACTTCATTTTGTATGGGTGGGGATCTATATATAACGAGTACTTGCAATTGAAATTATGCTTAATGTGGGTGGAAATACTTTTTCTTTTCTACATTGTAATAAAAAATTTCTTCGATTTGTGTATGAAGCTAATTTTAGATTTACGGTCATTGATCTCTTGAGTTTATGTGTAGTTTCAGGTCCATATTCCGTTTGTATATATTTGAAAAAACCTTCCTATTTGTGTGTAGAATTAATCATCTTATTCATATCCCAATATTATAATTATTTATATAAGTTTCATGAGGTATGGGTAATAAGTTATTAAAAAATGTTGGTTTTTTTCGTTTTATTTTCGTCGTTTTTTTCGTTTACATTAAATATCAAAATTGTGTAAATTACAGATGGGACACGAAAAATATAAGTAGTCATTACGCCATATTTCAACAACAAAATTAGGTTGACATTTTGTTGACAATTTCCCAACATGACTGAAAATTTAAATTTATATTTAAATCGAATTTAATGTACAAATGTTAATACATTTTTGTTTAAATTGAAAAATAATAGTTGTTTAGGTAAGAAATGATGTCATACAATTTAAAGGTTGGATGGATCAATTGCAGAGTGAGGAAGAGAATTGACATAGAAAGGTGCTATAAGTGCTGTGAACCAGGCCATCCAGCTAGTGCATGCAAAGGGCCAGATGTGGCAGAAGATGTGTCTACGATGCACCAAAGAGGGACATCAGGCAAAAGACTGTCAAGGAGATATGTACGACCCAATCTGAAAGACAAAGGGGTACCAGGCGTATTCTGGAACTTGCCCAGCATACAAAATAGCTCTGTCGGAAGAGATCAAGAGAAGACAAGGAAATAAAAATGGCTAACATCATCCAAATTAACCTAATGAGGTGCCATGCAACGCATGATCTGCCAGCCGCGACAGCCGTAGAACTGAAAGCAGACATACTATTAGTGAGTGAAACAAATAAAAAAATTGCAAGTAGCTCCAAATGGTTCACGGACTAAACCAACTTTTGAACGTGAAGACTCATTCTCAATACTTGATCTAACTTTCGCAACAAGCGAACTCGCTGCAAGAATAAATAACTGGCAAGTATTAGAGAGGGAGTCACTAAGTGACCACAAGTAAAAATAAGGAATTTGTAAAGAATATGGGAATGGCCATTTTTTTTGGAGTTGGCGGATTTTTACCTTGAATAACTGTTACTAATCGTCCTCCGTAGTGTATTTGCAAACTTAGAGAGCCAAAACGAAGCTTCTACGTCGATTTATTAAAAAAATATACGGGTTTTTATGAAAAAAATGACATTTTTTTGACGCAACAGTTAATATTTTCCTTCACTACCTAACCTCTCTAATTACTTGTCAAACAAAAAGTGCAGGAGAAGCCCAACCGACGTTGCCAATTTTATCTTTTTATTTTACCTTGTTCTGGTAAACATTCAATATACAATTTCTTCACGTGCACTTACAACAACATTGAAATATAAATTTAATTTTTAATTCTAATTTCATTCTAATTGGTTTAACTCAGGTTAACTCAATACTTCTTGCAACTTTATCTTATTTTAGACCATATAGGCGGTACTCTTAAGACCATATAAAAACCTAATCTAACCAAGGTAAAACCACCGGTCGTTGCCACTTTGTCCTACATTGGACCGAGAGTTCGCGCTGCCGCGCGTATGTTGTCTTGATTTATCTTCCCGCTTCGCGGCGGACAACCTAATCTAACCAAGGTGAAACCACCGGTCGTTGCAACTTTGTCCCACATTGGACCGAGAGTTCGCGCTGCCGCGCGTATATTGTCTTGATTTATCTTCCCGCTTCGCGGCGGACAACCTAATCTAACCAAGGTAAAACCACCGGTCGTTGCCACTTTGTTCTACATTGGACCGAGAGTACCATAAAAGTTTGGATCTACGAAGTTAAAGTTTAAACCACATGCGTGCGGCAGCGCGAACTCTCGATCAAACCACATGCGCGCTGCGCGCGCATGTGATCGAGAGTTCGCGCTGCCGCGCGTATGTTGTCTTGATTTATCTTCCCGCTTCGCGGCGGACAACCTAATCTAACCAAGGTGAAACCACCGGTCGTTGCAACTTTGTCCCACATTGGACCGAGAGTTCGCGCTGCCGCGCGTATATTGTCTTGATTTATCTTCCCGCTTCGCGGCGGACAACCTAATCTAACCAAGGTAAAACCACCGGTCGTTGCCACTTTGTTCTACATTGGACCGAGAGTACCATAAAAGTTTGGATCTACGAAGTTAAAGTTTAAACCACATGCGTGCGGCAGCGCGAACTCTCGATCAAACCACGGGGAATTGTCAACAAAATGAAGCCAACCTAATTTTGTTGTTGAAATGGGGTATTTTTAAATTTAAATTTCTTATGCTTCTCAATTATGCCGGCGTAATGACTACTTAAATTTTTCGTGTCGCTTCTGTAATTCACACAATTTTGATATTTAATGCAAAACATTTCTCCAATATTTCTTTTGAAGTTATTACGTTCTAAATCTAATATATTGTATTCTTCAAAATTAAGAAAATGTCCTTCCCTAAATTTGTGATCTGCTAGAGCCGTTTAATTCTCTTTCCCGGCATGTTGAGGTTGGCAATCCCTTATATGTTGTTTGATCCTGTTTCCTACTAGTTGTCTAGTTAGGCCAACATATTGCTTCTCACAGTTTTTACATGCAATTTTGTATATTACACTACTGAGACTACCTTTGTCAGGTTTGTCTTTTAGGTTGTTTTTTGAAAAAAACCTGTTTATTTGTTCTTAAATTATACATTGCGAATTTGCTTGCCTCCGTCTTTAATATACGTGTGAGTTTGAAGCACAATTGGTCAACATACGGTATTCCAAATTATTTAATTTGTCTCTGGTCATGTCTTTCGTCTAATTTAATACTCATGTCTAGTACGTCATGTTTATTTTTCTCTTTTTCTAGTACATTTCGTCATGTACTAAAAATCTTATTCACTAATTTAGTAGAGTAATTATTTCTTTGTAGAATGATCTTTCCTTTACTGATCATCATTGAATTAAGCGTAGGTTTATCGCTATACATGCTAGATTCTTCACAGAGTTTGTTTTCTGGTTCATGCTATAATTGGAGTGAAAATTCAAAATTCTGTCAAATATGTCTCCTTCATATACCATGATGTTTTAATCTCCCCGTTGTTTATATTTCTATGTAATTTAATATCTAGAATTGGGTCAAAGCCTCCATCTTTGTATTCTTCCTCTCTCGTAAAAGTAATCCTAGTGTTATAATTGTTAAAACAGTCAAGAATGTAATCTTTATAAATTTTATCAATAATTAAAAATGTTTCATCTACGTAGATTTTGATGAAATTTACTTTATCTTTTAATTTATTTAATATCTATTAAGTCATTCATTATCAAATTAACAAATTTGGGGCTGGAAGGGTTGCCCATCGCGGAACCACTCGTTTGTTTGTCGTTGTCGAAAACTAAAATAACTATTATCAAATAGAAACTCTACTATTTTGAGTAGTGATTTTTTATCTATATCTATATCCGTATAACATTTAAGGAATCCCCATTTTTTGTTAATATATGTAGTAATCATGTTTGTAAATAGAGAATTTACGTCTAGCGATATCATTATATAATTTGGTGGTATTTTTTTGTTATTCAGAAGTTTTTTTTTTATTTCGAAACTGTTCTGTTCTTTGTTCTATTCTTTATTCTGTTCTATTCTTTATGTTGTGTTGAAGTGTAGAACATACAGGAGCCAAGATGTTATTAATAAATTTGGCTAAATTATAGGTTGGTGATTTTACACAAGAGACAACAGGTCTGAATTTTGCTCCTTGTTTGTGAGTTTTCCTTAATCCATATAATCTTGGCGCTGTTGAATTGTGTGTCTTAAGTCGGTTAGCTATTGTGTCGGCGATGATGTGTTTACTTTCTAACTCTTTAATTAATGCATTCACCTTTCTCTCAATTCGCATTGTTGGGTCTTTGTCTAGTCTCTGGTATGTACTCGTATAATTTAACATCATGTTCATTGCTTCTAAGCAGTCCTTCTTATATTGTACTACTGTTATGTTGTCGTTGTCTGATCTCGTTACCATTATTTCGTTGTTATCTTTAAGAAACCTCTTTGCCTCTCATGTAAATCTCTCATTACTTGTCTGTCGTTAGTGTAACTTCTATCACTGTTCATATGGTTACTGATGATGTTGATTGCGCTAGTTCTAATTAAATTTATTTTTTCTCTATAGTACTCTATATCTTTGATGAGCTGTAGTACAGGAGTTTCTTGTGGTTTTAACGGTTAGCTGAATTTCTCTCCTAGACTAATTGTTCTTTCTACATTTTCTGGTAAAACAATGTTGGTGAAGTCCTTTATCCATTTTTTAATTGTTTGTGAAGTCAATAATGTTACTTCCTCTCTAATTTCGTTCATTTTACTCATATTCCTCTGCTTCGTATGTTGGAATCTAACTTCACTTTTCTTCTTTAGACTCTCTTTAAAAACATTTAACAATGTGTGTGGCAAAACCTCTACCATTGTTCTTCTAACTCATGTGTCTCTATTTTAGTCATCTTAAGTGTCCATCCAGTATCGAAATACTCATTTCGAGGTTCAACACTCGACTCTTCAAGTATCTTTCTATGTTCTCAACTTCATTTTGTATGGGTGGGGATCTATATATAACGAGTACTTGCAATTGAAATTATGCTTAATGTGGGTGGAAATACTTTTTCTTTTCTACATTGTAATAAAAAATTTCTTCGATTTGTGTATGAAGCTAATTTTAGATTTAGGGTCATTGATCTCTTGAGTTTATGTGTAGTTTCAGGTCCATATTCCGTTTGTATATATTTGAAAAAACCTTCCTATTTGTGTGTAGAATTAATCATCTTATTCATATCCCAATATTATAATTATTTATATAAGTTTCATGAGGTATGGGTAATAAGTTATTAAAAATGTTGTTTTTTTTCGTTTTATTTTCGTCGTTTTTTTCGTTTACATTAAATATAAAAATTGTGTAAATTACAGATGGGACACGAAAAATATAAGTAGTCATTACGCCATATTTCAACAACAAAATTAGGTTGACATTTTGTTGACAATTCCCCAACATGACAGTGAAAATTTAAATTTATATTTAAATCGAATTTAATGTACAAATGTTAATACATTTTTGTTTAAATTGAAAAATAATAGTTGTTTAGGTAAGAAATGATGTCATACAATTTAAAGGTTGGATGGATCAATTGCAGAGTGAGGGAGAGAATTGACATAGAAAGGTGCTATAAATGCTGTGAACCAGGCCATCCAGCTAGTGCATGCAAAGGGCCAGATGTGGCAGAAGATGTGTCTACGATGCACCAAAGAGGGACATCAGGCAAAAGACTGTCAAGGAGATATGTACGACCCAATCTGAAAGACAAAGGGGTACCAGGCGTATTCTGGAACTTGCCCAGCATACAAAATAGCTCTGTCGAGAAAAGAGATCAAGAGAAGACAAGGAAATAAAAATGGCTAACATCATCCAAATTAACCTAATGAGATGCCATGCAACGCATGATCTGCCAGCCGCGACAGCCGTAGAACTGAAAGCAGACATACTATTAGTGAGTGAACCAAATAAAAAAATTGCAAGTAGCTCCAAATGGTTCACGGACTAAACCAACTTTTGAACGTGAAGACTCATTCTCAATACTTGATCTAACTTTCGCAACAAGCGAACTCGCTGCAAGAATAAATAACTGGCAAGTATTAGAGAGGGAGTCACTAAGTGATCACAAGTATCTCGGCTACGTAGTAGATGAAAATAATGGAAGTATTCAAACCCGATGCAAAAACAGAAACGCCTGGACAAACAGATCAATGCCAACAGACGTCCAAAAATTCTACAGCAACCTAGAAGCAGAAATTAATAAGACCGAACATTATACAGCAAACTCGTTTATAAAAAGTATATGCAAAAGCTGTGATGCCACACTACCACCAAAAATGGAACGCAGACAAAAAAGACGGGTCTACTGGTGGAATGATACTATCGCTCAAGCAAGGCCAGCCTGTAATAAAGCCAGACGCATATACCGACGAAAAGCTAAAATAAACCTAGCCCAAGACAACCAGCAAAAATTCAAGCAGGACAAAGCTGCGAAAAGGACTCTCAGAATGGAAATCAACAAATCAAAACGAAACCACTGGCAAAACCTATGCCAGGAGATCAACGAAGACATATGGAATGCATTCCAAATTGCAATGAGAGGTCTAAAATTAAGGCAACAAAAGATTAGGGTCCCAATTGCCGATTGCCGATGCACTTTTCCCAACCCATGAAAAACCGGTCTGAGAGCAGACAGACGTGCTAGAGATTGTGCTTTTCAATGAGGAGGAACTATGTAGACCCAGCCAGCGCCTTCAAAATGGCAGAGCCCCAGGTATAAATGGACTAAAAGTTTCCAAACTATGTTCTGAAAATAATGAACCATATAGTCACCGAGGGAATATTTCCAGATATATGGAAAAAAGCCAAACTTGTTTTAATTAGGAAAGGCAATAAGCCCATCGAGAAGCCTTCGTCGTACAGACCCCTGTGTCCACTAAATGTAGCAGGAAAACTCCTAGAGCAACTACTGCTACAAAGAATAAGACAGGCATTAGAGACAGGTGACACCTCTCAGAGAAGCAATGTATGTATTTCATCTTTATGTATTTAATGGCCATATTTTGTTTGTAGCCTGAGAAAGACGAAAATAAAATCGTCGATACGTTGCATTAACAACGTTTTTTAATAACTTATTATACCTCATGAACCTTATATAAATACTTTACTTTGTTGTGGTTGAACCAATAGGATCCGTTAAACATTCGTGATCAGTCGAAAAAAGAAAGGTTGATGTGCCTTGTACTAAAATTATTCAAGAATACAATGAGCACGTGGGAGGGGTTGACTTGACTGGCATGCTCATTGAATTATACAGAGTACCTTTGAAATCTAAACGATGGTAGGGGAACGTGGTAAAAATGATCCCTTTAAGGAAAGATAAAAAGTACATATACAGTGAATTTTGTGAAATTTATCGGCCTATAATTTAGTAAGAGTAGAATACAATTATTTTAACAAGATCTAGATTATATAATTTTTTTTCATACATATAAATTTTTGTCAAGGTACAGTAAATTATCATTTTATACACCAGGATGTCTAGCTTTTTGTAATATGATCACTGGGATCATTTCCCCCAGTTAAAGTTAGGTATAATTAAAAATAAAATGTCAAGTAAATTTAGTGTTTTTAGTCGGAACATTATTGATTCTTGTTTCATCGACATAAATGCTATGGGGAGGAAATTAATGTTTCTCGTAAACGCTCTTTAATATGCTATAAAATTTGTCTACAACCAGCTTATTAAAAGCGCGGACACGAGCAGTTGACGTAGACTCCGGTGCGCAAATTGTGATTTGTCTTTTTCGGAACCCGCTTAGTCAATCCTTCAGTCAATCCCGATGTTTCTTTCAGCTAATAGATATGCGAGTACCACAATATCTTTGTTAATCCGTACAAGTCGTTAACCCTTAGATCGTGGCTTCCATGTCTTTAATATGTCTGCAGAGTTGAAGCTGCAGTTCTTG
Source organism: Phosphuga atrata (assembly GCA_944588485.1). NCBI lineage: Eukaryota > Metazoa > Arthropoda > Insecta > Coleoptera > Silphidae > Phosphuga > Phosphuga atrata. The sequence goes on from OX155898.1 coordinate 34,468,401, forward strand.
ACTGAACACTTGTTTCCTCCCCAAGACTGGCACCTCCAATGGCGTGTATATTCTTTCCTATATCTAGTTTTTTAAGCCCATAATCGGCAGGGAGAATTGCTTACAGGTAGTTTTATACGGCATGCCACGTTTCACAGCAGCATCTAAAGTATTGACCATGGAGATTTCGCTCTAATTTTGGCGCGTTGTTTTTCTTACATAATTCCGCGGCATTGCAATATTAGGGATTGTATATAGATCCAGATTGATAATTATGCAACAACAACCAAAAAATATATCAATGGGTAAAATGATCCCGTTTGGATCGTTTTGCCCTCCAACGAGAGAATCATTTTACCCCAAATGCATAACTGTAAAAAACAACAACTCATAACCTCATGGTATTCATTTACAACAATCGATCATTGCTGATTATATTGTTTGGAAACATTGGAAACTAACACAAAAACTTCTATTACATTATAATTACTTTAGTATATTAAAGGACGAGTTCAGTAAGCGCAATTTTTTCTATTTTGCGTCTGTAATTGACTCATAACAGCACTCATATGCGTGCGGTTATGGCTCGCCGAGTACAGTACAATTTTCTCAATATATATCGCCGATTTTATTATTTAGAAATGGCATAGAAGGGCTCAAAATAGAAATATTTTTATTGTATTTATTTATGGCGAGCCATAACCGCACGCAAATGAGTGCTGTTGTGAGTCCATTACAGACGCTACATAGAAAAAACTTAAACGAAATCATATTGTATTAATACTACCTTACATCAAACAACACTATTTTTATTTTGTTTCAATAAAATCTTCCGTAATGCTGCCACGAGCATAACAATTTCACAGAATGCTAAAACCGTTATGGTGAAGACTATTTTCACTGATACAACTAGATGGCGCTACTAAATTGGGTAAAACAGTTGATAATCGTTTTCCCCCGAGTTATTGTTTGTACCACTTTCCCCTATCTTAGATTATTTAGATGTATGATAGATTTATCTACAGTGAAAACTTGGCTTTTATCCCGGCGCGAGACAAATAAAATCGTTCTTTTAACAAAGGAAAAATCAAACGGTAGTCGTCCCCGTTTGATTTTTTCCTGAACAAAGTACCAGCTAAAAAAATGCTACAATTCCGTTACCTGTTGAAGATTCACGCTATGATGATACAGAGCATTGGCCAATCTACGATGCAGAGGGCCGTTGTCGACACTGTAAAACAGGATTTTCAACCGTACGATGTGAAAACTGTAATTTGGTACTTTGTTTTGTTCCAAAACGCAATTGTTTCGTGGCATTTCATAAAAAATAATAGTTTTGTGGTATATTTATTTTCCTTACTGAGTTTATGTATTTTTAATGTTAGTAACTTATATTGGCAATGTGGCATGTAAGCAACAATCTTTTTTCAAAAAATATGTAATATGTATGTTATTAAGACATAATATAACTCATATAACAAGCGGTGATTTTTTTTTAAATTAATATGGTTGCCAAATAAAGGTTCAGGGCGATTTATCTTTTTGTCTGCGGCGACGTCGCCGACGTAACCGCTAGAGCGGGCGCTGATTTCACGTAGCATAAGAAGCATTATTTTTTAATTTAGATTTAGACGGACAAAATGTATTATTTTCTGTATTGTATAAAATATTTGTATGTCTAGTATCCTTAAATAAGTTCTTATTTCCCGTAAAAATAGTTCCTAAATTCCTTTGTTTCAATCCTCACTTGTACTATACAGTACAATTATTTGCTGCTATCGATAGATGATACTTTCCACATTGTTTTGGTTGAACAACGATGTAGGTTCGGTTGCTGGCTTATGTGATTTAAGTTTGACCAACGAATTGTTTGATCTAGTGTTGAGTTGAAGCGCACTCGAGTGTAGTTAGGGTGGCCTGGTTTGTTTACCAATATTCTTCGGACTCCTATAGTAGTATTTTATTGCTTTTGAGTAGCGATTCAAGTTTTCGTTTCATGTAATATTTGTTTAAAGCTAATCATTTCAGAATATATTTTTTTCACTAATCTCTTCTAAATGTCCTATGTCATTTGCATATGTTTGGTATTTGTGCTAACATATTTCAGATTTAACTTTCCTTGTGTAATCTAACAAACATTAATTAGTCTCATTGTGTAGAATAGTCAATCATTGTTTTCATTGTTTTCATTGGTTTCATCTAGACTAAACATTTAATAATCTAGTCTGATTGTGTACACTAGGCTTGACCTTTAAGGTGTCATCTTTTATAAATAAAATTTTGTTCATTGACAAAAATGTAATAGATATGTTACCGTGAAAGACCGAAATTGGAGAATGTCGACTTTCGCCGGTGAATGTCAACATTTATATAGTCGCTTGGTGTATGTCCGAAATATTTGTTAAATACTCTTATTTCTGACTTACAGCGGTAAATGTCGACATTCACCATGCACCTAATGGTGTATATAGAACATGTCGGAGATTTATAATTCCTTGTCCGTTATTCAGTAAATTTATAAAACGTCACAAGGTTGACACAGTACATTCTCAATTAAGAAGGCAAAATAATACTAATAAAAAAATTACTTAATTATGTGATTTAAATCTTATTTATTGCAACAACTTAAACTATTATAGTTCCCGCTTCTCGAATTAGCTGCTTCTCTTTTATTAGCTGCGACATTTCTTGAAAATAAATCTCATCTATGGAAAGTAACTTTTATTTACAAATTAAGAACTGATTAATGAGGCTACGAGCTGCTTGAGGGTACAATTTTTATTTGCAAGTTTATAGAAGTCGGAGTCTTCTATTCCAACAACAACCGCTAACACATTTCGGTTATCTGTACGACCACGGTCGACATCAGGGACTTGTATTCGTACAGTATTACCAATTTGAGCATTAGGAAATTGTTTTTTTTTTCGCGGCCGCTCTTTTTATAGAAATGAACTCGTGTTTTTCAGTCAGAACTTGATTTACAGACTTTGTAGATTGCAGGTCCTCTTCAATATTTTTTTGACATTTTGTTTTCAGTATGACAATCGCTCATTTTTTTTTCAGTAAGTATTAACAGTTTCTTGAACCTGTTCTTCGGTTTCAAAAGAATTGGTTGTTTCCTCGAGCTACTTTTTGGTTTCAATATTTGCGATTTGTTCGTTAGGCAAAAAAGAAGATGCTATGCAACTTTTTGCTATAACGCCAAATATGGCTTCATAAGGACTTTGGCGTATTCCTTCGTGGTATGTAGTGTTCTTGGTAAATTGAACAAAGGGTCAACCGTCTGACCATTAATTTGTATCAATATCGTTCATCTATGCAGTTTGCATACTCTGTATATCCTGATTAGCCCTTTCAACGGAGCCTTACGTTTGACTGTGACGAGGCTTTCCATGAACTATCTCAACATCTTTCCACATAGCTCATGTTTCGGATATGTCTTGATTACTGAATTCTCAACCATTATCTGTTTAAAATATTGCTGGTGCACCAAATGTTAAAAATATTGAAAGAACGTGTATATTCGCCATCTCTGTTTGACTGCAGATCTATAAAATCTTGAACATCTTGAGTTTAACTCAGAACTGACCATTGGTTTCAAAACAATATCTTTCTTAGGTGCACTGTGTTTCATTTGACACTGTTTGCTTAAATTTAAATACAACGTTACAACTTCATATGTAATATTTTTGTATTTAACTTGCAAATCCTTAAACAAACGTGTTTTCTTGAAGAAACTTTTCTTGAGAAAAATAAAAAAAGTTGTCTTCTCGTTTACCCGCAATTAATACATTTAACTTTTCAAGAAAAAGATCGCGTTTTACTTTCGATTATGAATACTGCAGTATTCATTCTGTATAAATTAGGGTATCGGAAAAGAACATGAAAACGTTGAAAAATATGAAAATTCGCATCATCAAAATTTACATAAGACTGATAAAGCTGATTACCTCCCAGCAGAACAAATGATTTGGCTGGAGAGAGCCAGTTGCCCTTTTGTCGGCTCTTCCCTTTGGACCTCCACCAGAGCGTATCTGTGATTGTCGACATAAACTGGTAAGGGTCCGAATGTACAACAAAGTAATGAAATATTCGGTCTTTCATCGACGTATAATGGTATGTGTTTACATTCACCGGTGAAAGTCGACATTCTCCAATTTCGGTCTTTCACGGTAAGAGATATAATATATTATTAATTTTTCTAACAATTTTAAAAGCTGCCAAATTAAAAACTGACAAAACTTACAATTTTCGATTTACCAAGACAAAACTGAAGGCAAAAATATTAACGATAAAGAAATATTTAGATCGATACTCGATACCATCTAGAATAAGATCGTGCCGTTTAGATCTAGAACTGTAAGAGAAAGAATGAAATCTAGATTTGAAAAGCACTTAATTTAAAGTAAACTATCTGGATAGACAGGACTCAAAGTTTTAAGATGGCGATTAAGCGATTCTTAAGAGTAAATGCAGTGATTTGTAACGTTTTTTCGACTTGGGGATGCAAGAAATCTACACAAATCCTCAAAGCTCAAAGGTGAGGTGCGTATTAACACGATTCTGAACGTTTTTCGATATTGGCGTGCAATTGTCGCAAATTCAATGAAAATTGTTCAGGATGTTCTAGAAAGTTTTCTAGAACAATCTGTTTGTGAGACAGTTTGTGGAATTTTTGTTAGAATTTCAGCTTTGTTGAGAGGGTTTTTGCATTGATTTATGACAAACAAGATTTAGGGAAAATAGGTTACATTTGATAAAAAGGAAAGCTGTTTAAGGAAAATTTCTTGTTTTTCTTTTAATTATAAAATTTTGTTAAAACGGAATTTTGGAAAATTGACGAAACTTGATTGGAATTTGTGGGAATGCATTGCAACTTAAGTTCGATGAAAACTCGTTAAAATTTCAGGAAATTTGTGAATAAATATCGAAATATGAAAATCAATAAAATTATCTGTTTTTTAATAAATTCAGAAAATCCAAATAAATTTCTCAAAACGAATAGGAAATTTGAGTAAAACGTTTACAATGTTAGATTAAATTTGTTGCAAATGTAAATAGGATGCAATAGGATTCTAATAAGATTGTGCAAATTAAAAGTCCAAAATGCTCGCAAAATCAGGCAAATTTATTCATTTATGACTACGTAGTTTTACCGTAACAGATACGCTCATAATATACACAAATTAAAGATAAACATGCCCAAATATTTAGTTTGTCTTCTCGTTTATTGTCCCTCGAAATATTGACATGGCTTCCCGAATTGCTCATAAAAAACGGAAATATTTGCCGAATACTGTCATTCTCTAATTTTAGTATTTTCTAGTTTCTACCTGTTATAACTTTTGTTAATCGGTTTCCGTAGTATAATACTATTAATACTGTTAGTAAACGTTAAAAGCCAAAACGAAACTTTACGTCGACTGGTTCAAGAAATATTCAATTTTTTTTTAATTCAAAAATCTAGGTTTTTAAGATAGCTGATGTTCATTGACGCGCCATTTCTGTCTGGTCACATGACAGAATATACAGGCGACATTGCCAATTCAAATTCTTTTTGTTGAAAAAGAATTAATAAATATTAAATTGTGAACTCGTGATGAACTCGGCAAAATGTTATAAGCAAATTAATGTTTTACAAAAATTGTAACAAATTTTTATTTTACAATTTTAGTAAACATGTCACAAAAAGATTCAGATTTTGGTTAAAAACAAAATAGGGTTTTACCAAAAGTATAATAAAACCATTCTATAAAAAAAAAAAATTGGGATATTGTCAACAAAATTTTAATTTTGACAAAAAAAATCATTTGTAAAAATACATATTTATATATAAATAATCATACAATTGAAACGATATATCGCGATATAGAGAAGATTAACATGGCTCCTTCGTAAGAATTAAAATTAATAACTGCGAATTAAAATAAGATTAAATGTATTTAATACAAATACTAATATGTACTAAAATTTATACAATCTGCGCAAGAATAAAAATGGATTAATGTTATGTAATAATTGATAAGACACATGAGCGTTTGGTTTACGATTCATTGATTGGTTGAGAGTTGCACGTTTATACTATTTTTAAACATAGTACTCCGTGATTTTCAAAGAATTATTAAACGTCACATCATACTCTTAGAAGCTGTCATTCATTTCGTTTTTTCACGTTTAAATCTAACGAAAACTACAAATAAGTACTAAATAAAAAGGTATGTAACCATTATGAATGTATTTATTTTCATTTCTATCAAGTTAAAGAAGGTCGAGTAACAGTTATATATGAAAATACAACTGTTTGTTTATTATAATGTTAAATAATGTACCTAATAAGAAATAGATTTGTTACATCAAACATATTTTTCTTATTAAACTGAAACAAATTAGTATGGTCGTATATAAAGTATAGTATATGATTCGAGTTGTATGGCAATTACGTACTGGCGGGATTACGCACTCCCCGCTACGCGGAACGTGCGAAACTATTCCGCTCGTACGTAATATGCTTCTTACAACTCTTGTCACGTAATATACTATTAATAAATGTACAGTATAATTTTGATAATCCGACACATATGAGACAACCGACGGATTATCGTCCATCAAGTTTTCAGAGCTAGAAGCAGCGTGTGTTTAGGGCTTCACACGAGAACGATATTTGTCTCGTTTCGTCTCCTCTCGTAAAAGCGAGACGAGACTGAGACGAGACTGTTTTGAAAATTATTCTCGCGAGAGCGAGAGCATATGTAGTCTCGCTCTCGCGAGACACGAGAGCGTATGTGGTCTCGCTTTTGCGAGACACGAGAGTCTCGTTTCTGATCTAGTTCATTCTTCTTCTTAAATCTTTGACTCTGACACGTAAAATTGTATTTTATTATATAACAATTATCTTCTATCTAACAATTAATCACGCATATATTATTTACAATAAAATTAATGATTACCTCGCATTGGACTACCTTAACAATAAATTCTAGCAAGTACGATATTTGACGACATGAGACGAGACGGACCGAGACGAAACAAACGGTTACGAGAGCGAGTGCGAGACGAGATAAACGGTTCCTAGAACGAGAGCGAGACTGAGACGAGAGTAATTATTTTCATAACTAACGAGAGCGAGACGAGATTTTTAAAACTCTCGCCCTATCTCGTCTCGTGTGAAGCCCTACGTGTGTTGGCCCGACCTTTTTCCAAGAACTCTGGATGGTGTCGTTTTTTACTTTATTTCATCTGTGCGCGAGATTTATATCCGGCGCGGGGCAGCGGAATGAAAAGACACGTGTTTACGTCGGATTACTGAACGTGCACGATTAACCACCCGCCGGATAATCAAGATTATACTGTACTATTACTAAAATTGAATTGATGTAGAAGAGAAAATTAGCATTTACCCTGCGCAAGAATTAAAATTGACGGAATTAGTCAATTTAGTAACAATCAATTAATTATTCAATTTAATTAGTAACAGAAGCTGACTAGAATGAAGTTATAGCGTTAAAGAATACATCAGCTACTGATTTAACTTTACTACTTTACTACGACTACTAGGTCCTGCATTACTACGTTCACAAAGGAAGAAGTACACATTAGCGATTAAGGCTCTAGTAAGACTACTGGATACCATCTCATAACAAGCAAAATCCCAAGGTAGCTACCAAAGGAAGGCATTTACTTTATCACTTTCCTGTTCAACGCTATCTTGCAAAGGGGTATGGTTCTACTGAAATTGGAAAGTAGCCTCAATAATGATGGTTGTCAAGCAGGGCAAATATCCTGTTGAGGCGCAATCAAAGAGACCTTGGACCTTAGCTGGTTGCACATACCCTCAACAATCATACAGATACTTACCCTGCGTAGATTGTCTCCTCGAATAAGCTGTTTGCTGAACACCAGTTTGGCTCTCGCAAAAAACACAGTACCATAGAACAAGTAAACAGATTAGTGGAACATATTAATAATGCTCTTTTGTTAAAACAGAACATTGCTGCAGCCTTTTTGGAAATGTCTCAGGCATTTGATTTTGTTTCGCATGATGGACTACTGTTCAATATAAAACGAAACTTGCCTATAATTTTCTGAAACCTTGTCATCTCTAAGCGACAGACACTTTTTGTAAAACAAGGCGAAGAGATAACTTCCTTAGATACTATCCAAGATAATGTACCTCAAGGCAGTGTAATGGGTCCAACGCTGTAGCTGTATTTCACAGTCGACCTCCCAACTGCCGAGGGAGCTGTAATTGGAACGTCTGCTGAAGATATAACAATTCTTTCGGTGGACACTTCAACGGACGTTGCAGCATATACAATAATTACAAACTAGTCTAGATCATGTATCAAAGTGGCTTAAAGTCTGGCAAATCAGAGCCAACCAAATCAGTTCAGGTAACTTACACTAATAGGAAAAGAACATGCCCCCCTGTCACTCAAAACGTAATACTTCTCTCGCAAGAGGATTACTCGTTAGTTAGACGTCTTACTAAGAAGCATATATTCACTAAGCAGTTGACAGTGGGCCAAAAGTTACACACAATGTACTGGATAACAAGTCTCAACTCCAAAACAAATTGTTGCTATATAATAGCATTACAAAGCTTATATCGGCATACGACCTACAACTGTGGGCTCAGTGACAAATTCAAATTTTGAAATAATTCAAAGGTTCCAGTCAAAAATTTTATGAATGATAACGATCGATCCTTGGTATGTATCAAATAAGAAACTCCATCACGACCTATGCATCAAAAATGTAATAGAATTTTCAGAAAGTACAAAATCGTACAAAGAGCGAATAACATATCATCCATGCTAGTAGTAAAGCTGATAAACACCCTACCAGTCGTTAGAAGACTAATGAGAATAAACGTGGGCAGTCACTGAACAGCTGCTGTACAAACCCGTAAACAATATGAAACATAATGTTGAATATCTGTAAGAATGATAGATTGTAATAATAATAATAACAAAAAAATGTTTTTTTGATAACATAATCCCGGATATATCTTGAACTAATTGATGTAGAAGATTCACCGTGCTTGCCAATACACTGTAGAAGACGATTAGAAACAGCTATAAGGGGCAAAAACCCGACAACTGAAAAATCGAGAATGATCGAATTCTGAAACTTACCAAAAATGATGTAATAACCTTCCATATCCAACCTGCCCTGAAAATAACCTTGTTTAGGATATTATAGGTTCCAATATCAATTTTTCATCGATAAATGTTTCGTTTTTACTAATCTACAAGAGATATTTTATGATTTTAAAAATATTGTTTATATGTTTCATAATAAATTATTTTTTAGGTAACGCTGTAAGTGGCATACTAAAAATAATTAATAAATACATGTTAAAGCAAATAAATAAAATAGTAAATAGAATGCTGCTAACATTTTTAAAGTGACGAAAGAAAAATAAACTTGTTATTGAATAACTATGAATGATTTAGAGATGATATAATCTAAACATTGGAAGCCAAACAGCAACTAAAATTTAATCATTGTTGTTATTCTAGTTAAAATTAAATCGATTCCTGGCAGATTGGTGCTACAATTGAAACGACAACGATAACAATGACAAAAAAAAACAGAACATATAAATCGATTACGGCATGATTGTTTGCAGATTGAATATATTTAGAAATAATCCAATTACAAAATCCCATCGACTCGGTAGAATGGCACTCAATCAAAATGAAACAATATGTAAACGAAATTGCAAAATTATATTATTTAAAAACTCACCCTAATTTCGATCATTAAACACATAACAAAACCGTTAAAAAAACTGAACTGCACACTGTGTATGATTACTACAATCCAAACGTTAAACTCGTACTGATTTCCTTTTGTCGCTAAAAAACTATTAAGGTCATTATATTTAGATAAGTATTACACTAAAACAGATTAAAATGACTTTGAAATCAAGGCTAATATATTCCGCAAAAATAAAATTTTATATAAAATAGTGATACAAATAGTGGTACATAATATGAGTTATCAAAAATGGTCGGTCTATATTTATCGACAATGTTCTAGTTGAAACGACGACGGTTTAAAATATCTAATTTATAGCAGTAACAGAAAACGTAGAAAAAATACGCTAAAGCAAAAATGGAATTTTTTATATATTTATCACGTTATTTAGTTGTATATATCCCACAAGAGTTTTTCTGAATAGCAACATAACGCGGGCGCAGCAATTGCGTTAAAATATTTAAATTTGTCGGTTTAATGATACAATCACGCCTTTTTTAACACTCGTTGAAAATGGGATTTTTAATCTGGAAAATGTACTGGCGAGAATCAAAGATCACTGCGACAATATTTTTCGACGTTGAAATAAATCCCCCTTTCGAAATGAAAAATATCGCCCAGCGACGAATAATAAACTATAGAGAAGACTTTAGGGTAGATAAAGAATTGACAGGAAATATAAAACATATATTCTGAGTTCCGAGGGTTTTGTAGAAAGAAAGAAGAAAATATATACTATTGCTTCTACGTACATAACTTGCGAAAGAAAAGACGCAGGGAATCAAAAATAAAAATATTTCGCGTTTGGAAATTAAGTAAGCACTCAAATGATTAATAAATATTGGATACAAACAGAATTTCATGCGACTATCATGTGAGGGAATAGAACACTAAAGCTTTGTATACGTATTATAAATTTAAGTTGATTTATTAATGATATATTAGTCCTCTATATATATACAATATGCCTTCGTATAAATATACAATTTATAAAATCCCGCATAATGAATATAAGGCAGAGCATTTACAGTAAATATACAAAAAAATCTTTTAAATTTACATATTAATTGTAATTTTTGGAAGTACAAAAACCATTTTTCTTGACTGGTCTAGGCTAGTCCTGTCTGGTTTTGTCTAGTCTTGTCAGGTCTTGCTTGCTCTTGTCTGGTCTTCTCTGGTAGTGTCTGGTCTTGTCTGGTCTTGTCAGCTCTTGTCTGGTCTCGTCTGGTCTGGTCTTGCCTGGTCTTGTCTGGTATTATCTGTCGTTATTTAGTGTTGTCTGGTGTTCTCTGGTGTTGTCTGGTACTGTCATGTCTTGTCATGTGTTGTCTGGTCTTATTTGGTGTTGTCTGGTGTTGTCTGGTATTTCCTGGTGTGATCTGGTGTTGCTTGGTGTTGCCTGGCTTGCCTGATATTGTCTGATTTCGCCTGGACTTGTGTGGTATTGTCTCGTCTTGTCGGGTCTTGTCTGGTCAAGTGTGGTCTTGTTTGGTCCCGTCTGGTGGTCTCGTCTCGTGTTGTCTCGTGTTGCCTGGTGTTGTGTGATATTGCCTGGTATTGCCTGGTGTTGTTTGATGTTGTCTCTTCTTGTGTAGTCTTGTTTGGTCTTGTGTAGTCTTGTCTGTTTTTTTCTGGTTTTGTCTGATTTTGTGTGGTCTTGTCTGGCCTTGTGTGTTCCCGTCTGGCCTTGCGTGTTCCCGTCTGGCCTTGTGTAGTTTTGTCTGTTTTTTCTGGTTTTGTCTTAATTTGCCTGGTGTTGTGTGGTATTGTCTGGTCTTTTCTGGTCTTGTCTGGTCATCTCTGGTCTTGTATGGTCTTGTGTAGCCTTGTCTGGTCTTGTCTGAATTTTGTCTGTGTGTTTCTTGTAGACTCTTGATTTATTTAGTTTGTTAAAATAACTGACTTGGCCAGTGATATTTGATCTTATCCATTCATTTGTAAGAGCCATGGAATCATAGTGTCAAAACAGTTTACTATCTTCTTATAAACAGTTCATAATCTGTCAAATCTTGTCTGCTTCTGTCTAGTTTATTATGCTATTATGCATTTTGTGACGCTTATTTAACATTATATTTTATGTGTAATAGGGTCGACATTATTTTCTTCTGCAGTAGCACAATTGTATTCCTGGGATATTTCTTAGTCAGTTTCATAGTCAGTCGTTATCGTCATCACAATTCTCGATCTGCTAGATATCGATGATATCAAGGACTACATTTTAAGATTTTGGATAACTGGTGATGTATTGTTTACGAGCGAATGGGTTATACTAAACGGGTTTCTAAAATTTGGGTTATCATTGCGTTGCTATTTTTTCGGGTTGCTCATGAAGTCTACAACCTTCAGACACTTGCTAAGGAAGCAGGAGACTTGTATTTCACCTAATACCAACCTGGGTAAATTCAAGATAAATCATGTAGCCATTTAACGAAAAACGCAAAAAGAAATACAGAACATGAAGGTACTATGAAGCATCAATCTGGACTCAGACCAATACCTCTCAGAAATCAAAATTAGACTCCACCCTAGATACACTATATTACACAGAACCTCCAAAATGGTAAGATTTGACTAGAGCGACTTAATAACAGAGAGATGAGATATCTAGATGTAAGTCAGGGACTGGACAATACAGATCTTAACAGCTGGGACCAACTGAATGAGACTCTTGCCAAGGCGGTCAATGAACCCCTCGGTAGAAAAAGTTGGATGGACTGAAGACTGTGACAATGCAATAGCCCAAAGACAGACAGCCTGGGTGAAGTTGAATTCTAAAAAGACCAAGGAAAATTGGCATAATTTTTTAGAAAAAAGCTTATAGGCAAGATAATTCGAGGAACCAAACGGACCTTCACACAAAAGCAACTAACCCAAACCGAAGAGAGCTTTGCTACGAATAACTCCCGAGATTTCTTCGGAACCTTCAAGCAGACACTCAGAAAATACGCTCAGGCGTCCACTTCAGAGATTCAAAGGGCAAACTGGCTTGTAAGGACAAGGACAACTGCCACATTTTAGCTCCGAAATTTAAAAACCTACACAACTATGATCCAACCAAACCACACCAAATCCGGACTCGCTGCCCCCTTCATTGGTATAAGTTGGCCAGATCATTTAACTTCTGAAGAATAATAAAGCCGCTGTAGAGGACTATATCGGCTCTAATCCATCCGCTTCACAAAAATGGAGATTTTTCTCATCAACAAAGTACTCCTGGAACTAGGGCCACACAACAAAATCTTCCGACTCATCCTAGAAACCTCGACCAACACCCATTCAGGGGTAAAATTTAGAGGCGAGATCTCAGAAAGCTTCGAAATAAAAACTGGAGTGAGACAAGGAAATGGACTTTCCACACTTCTCTTAAATTGTGTCTTTGAAAATGTTTTGATAGAATAGCGCAAGGGACTGATGAACTTGGGTGTTCAGAGTGGTATCTACCTGGGACGTAAAAACGATGGACTGGTTGTAGATGACCTGGCCTTTGCAGACGACATGACACTGATTGCCGATTCCCTTGCAATGGCAACAATGCAGGTAAATTGCCAAACAAAACAAGCTGCCAAAGTGGGTCTGCAAGTGTCGTTGGAGAAAACAGAATTCTTCACCAACATCAAAGTTACTATAGCAGAGAAATATCAAGAGGATTGAGAAATTTAAATAACTCGGCGAATGGATTTAACCCAATTTATAAGAAAGAGAGTCAACAAGTTAGAAATAGCCTATCGATTGAAAAAGAACACCTATTACAAGAAATGACTGTCACGCAACCTAAAACTTAAACACCATACATCAGTCATACGACTAGAAGCACTGTATGCCATGTAGTGTCTTTCCTTGAACCGAAGAAGTCTGGTAGAGAAATTAGAAGTCAGAAAGAGGAGAATCCTCAGGAAGATCCTTGGTCCGGTAAAGGAAGATGGGGAATTCCGAAGGCGACATAACTCTGAGCTCTACGAACCTATTGAGACCCTATTGATAACCCTGAAGGAATTCCGTGGTTTTCCGGAAAAACTCCGAAGAAAAGGTACCCACTGGACAGAAGAGAGAAAGAAGTTACACCGACAGACATGCGATAATACTGGGTAAAGATCAAAGCCCAAGAGTTGAATAAGCGTGGTCCAAAGTAGGCCTATTCGAAACAAGTAGAAGAAAACAGTTTTAGGGTTTCTAAAAAGAACTATATATTCCAGTAGAAATTGATGAAATGAAATGAATATAAAATATTGGTCGTTCGGAATTGAGTAGACCTGCAAGATGTTTAGTTCTGTAAATGAACGAATAATCTTGATTTTATTGGACGATTATTTATTCGGAATAGAGCTGGTCTGTAATAAGAAAGGATCTCGTAAATTTATTTTTCCGTAAGATGAACGGCTCTGCAGAAGATCGGGTTTGTAAATACGCATGTCTGTAAAAAATTGGGAAACCGTGAAATCAAATCAAACGCTTTCCAAATTGGAACTAAATTACCAAAAACAGGTTTGAAAAACGGGTGCGATATAGTAACGGTTCTTAACAGACTCGTTCATCCAAAAAAACGATATTGGCCACCACTAATACAAGCAACACTATATCTACAATGGTAAAGGGTGCTGTAATTAATTAAGCATAGCTAAACTTCATATGGATTTAAGCAATATTCTGTTTTACGGATTCGTAGAGTATATACTGATGCCCATAAATTAACCATATCTCTTTATTAGACCCGATGTATAGTACCTATATAAGATACTAATTTTAACTAGCGTTGCCAACTATTGATTTAAATGAAAGCAAAAAAATACCATCACATAGCAGGTTAATGTTACCTCTTTCACAGTCTACCAATAGGAGTTGATTTGTTGCTGGTGCTTATCGTAATATTTCATTACTGTCCCACAATACATCGTTAGTCACCCGTCTCCACCCTTGCGAAGTCATTTTTATAAAGAAACCTTATAAATTTTGATTATTCCGTTGTTTTTTTTTTAATTTACATATAAATCTATTTGGTTTAGTACATACATTGATTGATAAGTTTCTATTCTATTTATACAAATGTTGTTTCATTTTCGCGTTAATGGCATTTGGATTTTCCCCGAACTCAATCGTGGATTTTATGACCGTCGTAAAACTAATATCTTCTAAATAAAGTATGCGTAATGTGTTGCACCTTTGCTACGAGATTGTAAATCTGAGGAGGCTTAAATATTTCATGCATCGTCCATTATGCTCCCATTCTTGCATATTTCAGCGTAGATCGAGAATTGATTCCGAGGCAGCCAGTTACATTAAATTGCCGGGGGCTTTATTCAATCGAGACAAATATCGAGTAAAGTTAAAAGTGAGAGAAAATAAAACGGTCTAGATTATGTTAGATCCTTAAGAGGAAGTATCAATGGAGTCTAGAATGATTGCTTGTCGGCTTGATTTTAAACTATCATAAAATTTCGTCTATGTAACTATTTTACAGTTTCACTTGAAATTTTACTAATTCTCCATACTAATTTCATTTTCGGGAAAATATACGGTGTTTTACTAAGAATGTTTTTCCGCTTTTAAGTCTTGCCTATTTATTTTAATGTATTTGT
Source organism: Phosphuga atrata (assembly GCA_944588485.1). Classification (NCBI taxonomy): domain Eukaryota; kingdom Metazoa; phylum Arthropoda; class Insecta; order Coleoptera; family Silphidae; genus Phosphuga; species Phosphuga atrata. The sequence continues at coordinate 34,483,715 of OX155898.1, forward strand.
ATTACTTTTGATGACATATTAGATTCTTATGATATAAGATCTTTATGATACAATATCGATAAATACATGCAAATAATTACCAACACTTAAAATAATATATTATTTAACCCAGCGTTTGGTATAACTTTTATGTTGAATTGATGTGAATCCTTTGTTTTTGCTTTTATGTTTCAAATCCAAAATCGAAAAGAATGGAAATATTTGGTTACTTTTAATCGAAGGATTATAAATTGTTGCCATTAAATGATATTTATTGTGCTAAAGTTAGTTGTGCTACGCTGGTGGTCTAACGGCCAAATGCAAGCTAATTAAATCTACTATTGAAAACACTTTTCTTGGACAACATAACAAACTATAGAAAAAATAATTTAAAACTTCGCTAAACTTTTAGAAACATTGCAACAGCAATCAATCTATGGGCATTGCGATCATCTTTTTTCAACTTTTAAGATTAGTAGAGTTCATTTTTCATACATTCAAACATTATCTTCAGTTTCAAAGATTAACATAAAATTGCGTGCATAAAAATCGGCCTAGAGTAAACTTCTGACTTTAACTATATTTTTTTAGAAACTATTTATGAGATGCAATAAAGAAATCTGTCTGATGGACAATTTAATATGCTTTAATATGAATTTGGTTTATTAATTTCGGATTCTTGTGTTTAACATAGTGAATTTACTCCGGAAACAAATTCACTTTTTTATTACTAAAAGAATTATGGTTAATGGCATTTCTAAAGTAACACTTAATTTTTAATAATGGGAATGACCTCATCTTGTCGTCTAACATCTCTCATACGATTAGACGTAGATCTAATCAAGTTCGCTAATGTTTCTTTTGGAATGTTAAGTTGTTAATGTTAAGAATAATAAGCTCTGGAATAAAGGTTATTGCACGAATCCTAGCTCAATCCATAAATGTTCTATCAGTTTTAGGTTGGGACTGCATCCGAAAACCGATTTCTGTAATGTAATCTTGCACGATTTATGGGGTGCACGGCTTCGCATTGTCAAGCATAAAGATAAATTCTCCTCCAGTGTAGTCGACGTAAGGTAATACATGAACTGTTAAAATCTCCTCGATGTACCTTGAACCCGCTAAACCTTCTCTCCTTTGACCACGGGCTCCCCTAATGATGAAAGCTCAGTCGACTCGTGCTCCCATAGAAATTGCACTCCAAATCATGCTGTAACTACCTCTATAAGCAGTCCGCTCTTCAAAGCAGCATTCTGATAAATCGCCCTCTTGGTCTCCGGTACACATTCCTTCTTCGGTCGCTACCATAGAGGCATATTTTGGTGAGGCATATCCCTTGCAAAACGCAGGCGTGCTTGACCATGAGTTGGGGTAAGTTTTCGACATACTGCAGGTGTCTTAGGGGTTAAGTTATTTTTCTGCAATCGTCGGTTTACTGCCCACTGATTAATAGCTACTCTTCTTACTTCACGGAACTGTTGTTGCAGTTGAACAGCATTAAGATGACGTTTTCTTAATGATGTTAACACAATAAAGCGGTCATCCCAAGTCGTGAATCTCGTTCTACCTGTACCAGGTTGTCTAGGAATAGATTCAGTCTCCCCATAGCGTTGGAACACTCTTCGGATCGCGGCGGGTGTCATATTCAGTTGTCAAATTTGTGTAGTCGTCGCAACTCGCAACAAGTTGTTGGGACAACTCGATCCCAGCAACTCGCTGGCTAGTCTAGTTTCGATTAGAAGAAAAACTTGTGCAGCATTTTCGGTGTAGTATTCATTAAACTAACACTATTGAAAACTAGTCAAATTATGAAAACCGAATAATGTGCAAATTTCAATTGCAAAGGCAATAATGACAATCTTTCACAGGTTTGATATTCTCGTTATAACCACCACATAAATAAGTACGTTTTTCTTTGGCAGTTGCTATGCTATGCCTATAAACGATACGCATTCTTGATAAATTTAAACTCATATTTATATTATACTCATATATAACGTAACGAGAGCTGTAAGAAACGTAAGTTGTAAAAAGCTGACATCCGTAGCGGGGAGTGCGTAATTCCGCGAGTACGTAATTGCCTTACAACTCGAGTTATGTATACTTTATCTACAACCACACTAATTTGTTTTTGTTTAATAAGAAAAATATGTTTGATGTAACAAATTTATTTCTTATTAAGTTATGTTTATTTACTTATCATGATTTAGCACTATAATAAACAAACAGTTGTATTTTCTTATATAACTGTTACTCGACATTTTTTAACATGAAAGAAATACCTTCTTAATGGTTACATACCTTATTACTTATTAGTACTTATTTGGGTTAAACTGGGTTACTTAAAATAAGTGATGAGTGTTCATAGATATAGGCAACCCATTCCACCCAACGTCAATTTCCGTTAGTTTGAATTGTGGCACGGGGGGCTCTGAACGTGAGCACATTATAGCAGCTCTCAACCAATCAACGAATCGTAAACCAAACGCACGTGTGTATTATCAATCATAACTTATCATTAATGGACTTATCGCGGACTGTTACATATGTATGTTATGATGTATTTACATAGTCCACGAACTGTAAAATAATGGGCATTTATAATAGTGGTCGTAGATAAAGGATATTAAATTGTCTTTCAAACGGCATTTTTCTTTATTTCATCTCATAAATAATTTCTAAAAAAATAGTTAAAGTCAAAAGCTTAGAGTGGGCCGATTTTAATGCACAAAAGTTTAATATAGGAATTTACCTAGTATTTTACCGAGACATATACTTGCCGCAGCGACCCCGTGGAGTGATGCGGCGTTCACGTGATAGTTCGTAGTGGTAAAAAGCCTGATTTACACTGCTTTGCTAAATTTTACTTTAGTTTTAAAAAAGAAAGTCTTGAAAAAGACTAATTTATGGATAAAATGTAATCACTAATTAAGCCAGAAATACTGAAAACTTGAGCTCAACACTGAGAGCACGTGGCATACAACCGGACTGGTTTAAAGTTTCGGCTGCGTGATCTACGCTTCAAAAGTGTTTGCACTGACCAATAGGGAATCATCCCCCGAAAATCACGTGAAGATCACGCAAGTTTATTACTCCATCGGGTGGCTGTGGCAACTATAGTATTTATTTTTGAAAATCACCAAAATGAGGTTTACGATAAAATTGTTAAAAAATTCGTATCAACATTTAAGCTATGTTCCTTTTCAATATTTTCCATTGACACTCAATAAAATTTGTTTTCTTTTTATATATCCTTCGCCCACAAGCAGTCCGATTCTCCAACTGCAATATATTTGACGTGCAGTATTTACTTCATGTAAATACTTACTTTTATGCAAGTGTTCCCTTTGATGATACCACACTTTTTTAACTATTTCAAAGTTAATAGATGTAGATTGTAGATTTCTTGTTGTCCATCGCTTAGTAGCTATACTAATTATAAGTTTTAAGTTTCTATCACTTCTAATGATTGTTGTCGTACTTTTTCAACCTATACATTCTGACCAACAATCCTACATTTAACAACAAATTATGAAATTATTGAAATGTCAAGATTTTTTTCTTACAAAAGGGAATATGCAAGTGATTTATATTTACTTGATTTTGTTGCCCACGAAACTTTATGGTCTCGACATTACACCTAAACCATTGGATAAATCGAGGCATGACGTCGCATGGGATGTTATGAGATGTATTAGTGTCTATATTTATACAGTGCTAGTCGTATTTGAAAGAAAAATTGTTTTTATTAATGCTTCTGTAGAGTGTTTTCTATTAAATAGTGCAATTTCGATATATTGTGACATTTGAAATTATCACAAACAGTAAGTGAAAGTAGTTTTGTGAAAGTTTTGTCTGATATAATTGCGCGATGTCGTTCCTTCGTTATGCCTGGTCGAATCTTATCCGATCCTATATTATAGTTTAGTAAGTTTAAGTAAGTTTTAAGTAAGTTTTTTTTTAGTTTTATCTCGTCTTCTTCAAACTTCTTAATAACTTGCTTAATCTTGGATGAACAAAACTAACAATAATCCTATATATTTTGCCTTCTACTTTTTATTCATTTATCCACTTTAGCAGCTTTTATTTATTTATTTACTTACCTAAAGCCTAAATATAATTAAATGAACAGGTATACATTTTAAATTCTACTCTTCTCCATTACATATTTGTTCTTTCCATATCTTCATCCGTCTCAACAATTCCGAACCCTTTCCCCTTTCATTTAAATTATATCAGATTATAGTATAAATAAATTCAATCATGTCCAGTCTTGTTCAATAATAGTAAAACAACTCAGTAATTTTCATTTTCAAATGCATCAGAAAAATCCGTCGATCAATGGGCATCACTCAAGTCTGTCGATGAATAGACATTAGTAATGTTGGTTTATATAGCTAAATTCAGCTTTAATTATCTAAAAAATGAATGGTTTTGTTTAGTCTTATTTAACAATATATGGTCTTGTTTAGCGGAATATAATCTTGCGTAGTCTTGCCTAATTGTCTAATCTTAGATGAACACGTTGATTTTAACATATTGACTGCCGTGGGGATTTTTGAAAAATGTCCCTAAGGCCTCGCTATTTTTTTTTTATTAAATTTCTATTAAAAGATGTATTTGCACTATTATACAGAAAAATTACATAATTTTGATATTTATTATTCCCTTCTTCTCCTTTATAATCTAGTGATACACGCGGCATGGAGTATTTTCGCAACACTGGTATTAAACAGAATACCCAACTTCGAAATCTTAACTGGCAGAAACTGAAATTACGTAAATTTTGCAAATTACGTACCTTTACACTCCCCTATTAGGTGTCATTTCGTAGGGACATAATTGTACTTGTGTGACTATATAAAAATGTAAGTGCCTAGAAATGTCAATCGTAGGTAAAGAGGCTCGTGTAGAAGCCTTGATAGTGCAGTAAATCAAACCAGTACAAAAGAAAATTCGGCAAAGTTGTTATGTTTGTTGTTCCATGTCACGCCAACCATCCCGCTATAAGAAACCTATGATTAACGTGCGCTGATAGCACACACATCCATAACTAAGTTATTGCTCCTGTTTACAAAATGATACGGCGTACTGAACCAGTGTGTATCATTTTTGATACACGCGGCAGTCGAAGTATTAAACTTGTACAGATTTATCCAATTTTATACAGTCTTGCCCATTATTAGTAAAGCAACTAATTGTAAGTGATTTCCATTTAAAAAGGCAATATTAAAGTCTATCTTTCTAGTTTCTATTAATAGAAATCAATAAAGTTGTTTTATATGGCTAAATTTAGCTTTAACCATCTATGAAATTGTGAAACAATCTTTGCTCTTCTTGATGTAGACAGTCCGGTACTAGACAATATTTATAAAAAAAAATCTTGCCTTTTCCATTATATAGCGATTAAAACTGAAACTCCTTAATTAATAACTATATATGCATAGAGTAAACAATATGGAACGTGCCATATGACGTTATCCAAAGCGCGCGAGAAGTGGGGGCGTTCAAACAGGTCAAATTTTATCGGTATTTTATATGGTATTTTAAATATTAATTTGAACACTTTGAACAGTATTTATATTTTTTGCTATGGTAAACAAACTTTTTTACTATGGTAAACAAGTTTTATGGTAAACTAATAAAAAATGTATGCATATTCCCTATTGTTATAATCGGTGTAAGAGCTGATGGCACTAAAGGCCAACCCAAACGACAACCTCACTTGCACGTAGTACACCCTGCTAAAGAACTAACGAGGCCCTGTCGACCGAATGTCTGCCAGGATAAGCAGACGCCTCTTGCTGGCCAACAGCTCCGGATGGACGAGCTGACATGAGCAAGGGCACCCTCTTGTCCTTGGGATGAGAAATCGTCCCTAAAGGCGGATGAATCAAGAAATGATCAACGGCATGGAGATGCAGAAGGCAACGGGAAACCACTGCAGTTAAGATCCCTGTGGATATCTCTAGTTAAATCATCAACTGGTTAATATCAAGATTAAAAGATATACCGGAGTATATTCAGTTCTGAAACACAAACCTGAAAAAAGCCATGAAAATAAGTACATTGAATGTTAGAAGCCTCTTTAAAGCAGGCAAAATTAATAATGTAACAGCAGAGATTGCTGGTTACTTGGTGGAAAAATAAATAATGTATATATACATAAATCAGTCACCAGCTTTATCCCCTACTCAGACAGAGTTATACTGATACAGATGCCTTCGCATAATAAATACATCAATATCATATAGATTTATGCACCAACAGCGGATAAATCTGATGACGAAATCGAACAGTTTTATGGAGAGCTATACACGGTGCTCGAAAGCACCAAAGAACAAGATATTACTATACTAAGATAGTATACTAAGATGGATTTTAATGCGAAGGTGGGCGAAGAAGCAGTAGCGGATATTGGGGATAGATATGAACTTGGAGAGAGAAATGAAAGAGGCGACAGATTAACAGAATTCTGCCAATCAGAGAATCTAGTGATAACTAATGCCTATTACAAACTTCATAAAAGAAGACTATATACATGGAAGTCTCCGCAACACAGCGAAGAAGAGATAGTAAAAAATCAAATTGATTATATACTAATAAAAAAGAGATTCAGAAATAGTATAACAGCAGTTAAAACCAACACAGGGACAGACATCGGTTCCGACCACAACCCAGTAGTCCCCGAGTTCACATCAAATTAAAACAACTACTACAAACTCTAAAATAACAAGATAACAATAGAAAAATTATTAAAGATAAAGATATAATAGAACAAGTACAAAAAGAGATTAATATAATAATGAATGAAATACGACAAAAAACTACAATCCCAGATATAGATAAGAAATGGGATAATATAAAAACAGCACTAATAGACGGAAGTAAACATCAATTGACACCAGACAACACAAAATCTGAACAAAAATGAATAACATAATAAATCTTCGTCCTTATGGAAGAACGAAGGAAAAACAAAACCAATCCCAAAAATTATAAAGAGCTGCAAAGAAACATAATAAGGAAAATCCGGAAACAAAAAAAAATGGCTAACTGCAAAATTGTGCATATATAGAAGAGCTACAATCAAAATACGATAACAGAAATTTACATAAAGAAATCAAAGATTTAACAGGAATATCGCGAAAAAGACAAAGCACCATTATAAGAAATAAAAAAGGGAAGATCATAGTAGAACCAGCACTAAAACTTATAAGGTGAAAAGAATATATAGAAGAACTCTTTCAGGACACAAGAAGTACTAGAACCAAGCAAAATATGACAAAAGAACCAAACATATTGAAAGAAGAAGTTCTCTATGTCATAAAGACATTTAAAAGCGGAAAAGCAGTGGGACCAGACGAAATACCAAGCGAACTCTTAAAACTATTAAACGAGGACCAGCTCGATATTATTTTAGATCTATTTAATACAATATACAGAACGGGACTGATACTTAAACAATGGATAAAATGTACCTTCATAACTTTACCAAAAAAAAAACAAATGCCAGAGAATGTTGTGACTATAGGACTATTAGTCTAATGAGTCATACACTAAAAGCATTTCTCAAAGTTATTCACAAGAGACTATACAATAAGCTATAAAATGCACAATTTGTGGTACCCAAACAATGGTTTTGGTACAAGGGAGACATTCAGTTTTAATGTTTTAACGCAGAGATGTTTAGACATGAACCTAGATATACATATGCGTCATAGACTATGAAAGGGCCTTTGATAACGTACGCCATGATATTCTAATAGATCTACTTAAACAACGAAACATCTACTCGTGAGACATTCAGATTATTGAAACACTTTACTGGAACCAAACAGTCACGTTAAAAGTGGACGACGAATCCGACGAAATACAGATACTAAAAGGAGTACGATAGGGTTATATACTATCCCCAATGCTGTTTAATCTATCCTCCGAAGAGATATTTAGAGAGGCGCTTCACTGGAATCACAATAAATGATCAGACGGTTAACAACTTGACGTATGCCGATGATACTGTTATTATTGCACAAAATCTTACAGACCTCCAGAGTTTAACAAACAAGCTAAACGACGTCGGTATACAATACGGTCTCAAGATGAATATAAAAAAGACGAAGTACATGGTCATAACAAAAATCAGAACACAATATCAAGACTTATACATCGACAACACGCGTATAGAAAAGGCAACTAAATATAAATAACATGGTAAATGGATAACCAGTACCATATACCAAATCCTAGAAAATAAAACCAGAATTGAAATGGCCAGAAGCACATTCCTTAAAATGCGTGTGTTTCTTTGTGATAGACAACAAAAACTTGAATTGTGTACAAAAATGCTAAGAGGCTACGTGTTCTCCATATGGAGCATGGTAGCATGGACTTTGAAGTAAACAGAAATAAAAATCTAGAAGCCTTTAAGATGTGGTGTTATAGACGAATGCTTAAAATACCATGGACAGACAAAGTGACAAATATTAGAGTAACGGAACGCATGAACAAACAACGTGAAGTCATACAAACAATAAAAAGAAGGAAGCAGCAATATCTAGGCCATCTAGATATATGGCCTAGATAGTAGATGACCTATGACCTATGACCTAGATAGGAGAAAAGTACGAGTTGCTTCAACTGATAATGCAGGGCTAAATAATAGGCAAGCCGAACAATGGTAAACGCAGATGCTCGTATCACATACCAAGAGTTATTCCGAGCTGCCGCTTCCAAGGTGAAGATAGCGATGATGATTGCAAAGCTCTTGAAAGGAGACGTCATATAAAGAAGAAAAAGAATAATGCGACTATGGGATTCATCTAGACAAGAGAAGTAATAATTTTTCCCAGAACAAAATTCTAAAAAAAATATATAATATAAATAAATATATAAATATATAATATAAATAAATATAAATAAAAGTGAATTCGAAAATAAATGTTAACATAAATATTTTAAATTACAGTGAAACTTGTCTAAGGCCGAGGCAGAGCACTACGTTTTTTTTTCCGCGAGCGGTAACCGCTACCGCGAAACAGCTTGAGAAACACATAGTAAGCTATGGGAAAATCAGTCGTGAGGCCCCTTGTATTAGCTTACTTGAGTCACAAAATCACGCGATTAAAAACCGCAGGGGTTTAGTAGTGCGGCCTAGGCCTAAGACGGAATCTCTAGGGACCGGGAAATAATTCTTTCAAAGTCTTCTGCTTTACACTGGTTAATAATATATATTTTTAATTTTATTCTTAATTTTTAATATATGAACATGTATGTAATATACTTGTTTTATTAAAATTTAGTGTTTAATTATAAAATAAGAAAATTGGCAAAAAAAATCAGACAGCCCTATAACACAAAATAAGATTTATACATCAGTACATTAGATACTTTTATAGGTAAATTGTGTTTGTATGCATTGGACATATTATTGGTAAATATCTGCTTTATGGACTTATTACAAAGTTTGTAATTAGTGATGGTTTAGATTTTTGTGAGCACAATGTTCTCATTCATCATCTTCGTCTTCTCATCTCCCTTTTGAATAAAAAACTTTTTAAGGGTTACAGCCGCATCCAAAGCTTCTTTTTCAGTTACATTATCATCGAGAAACTCGTAGTAATCTTTAAGGTTAACACATCCTTGTTCAGCTTTGTGTACTTCACCGTTTAATATCTCATGTAACTCTACGTCAACCTTATCATTGCTTCACTATCTATATTTAAATAATCTGAAGCTAAAATATTTTCCATATTCGTCTGGAAAAGCAAAGGTAAAAACTCGTTGGAATTAGAATAATCTTGCGAAACAAAATTAGAAAACAGATTTTCTAAAGCAATTAGCGACGCATGCAATTTAAGAAACAGCACTTTTGATCGAATATAAATCATCAATAATAGTGACTGCTTTTCTTATTTCTATCACGTTATTGCACTAATTAACTGTAGCAACTAGTTCCAATTGGTTGTAAAATGTTGGTTGTGTTAGGGGGAAAAAAATTACATTAACACATATTGCATTATCTAACAATAAAATAACATTTATTTTTTGCTTTACCATGCATAAATTAAAATCTTAAGCCAATTATCTATTATACTTCCAGGTATCCAAGCCTTCTTATTTGCATGCCATTCAGCAGGTAAATCATTTATTTTCTATTGATTAAAGCACCTGTGTTTAAACAAATTGCGAATAACCAAACAATTCTCGTTATTTTGAATGCTTACCACCGGCACATTTCTCATTTTTGAGTGCAAAAGTTTTGTTTGGTAAAGCAGTAAAAAAACGCCGTTTGATGAAAAGGAGATGTCCTTTTGCCATGTCCTTAGGCTCATATCGTCATATCCCTCAATTTCTATTACGATTCCTCATCACAAACTATACCAAATTTAATGTCATACTATTTCTTAAAACTATTAAGCCAACCGTTGGATGCCTGAAATTCTGAAATACTCAAATTTCTCGCTAAAGTTTTAGCATTTGCCTAAAGAAGTGGGCCTGAAATTGCAGATGTCTTGACCCATTTCGCCTGCCAAATCGACAGTTCGCATCGACAGATCTATTTCTACAAATAATTGAACACCGATTAGCGGCCTTGCTGGTATTTGTAGGCTCGTTGCGTCAGCTTCAACATGAATCGAACACTTGATTCAAAACAAAGTCAAAACAAACTTCGTCTAATAACTAAGTTAGCTTGATACATAATTTTGTACAGTAATTCTTGAATATTCAAGTTTTAATTTATAGTAAACTACACTATTCTAGCTAGATTACTTTTCTAGCTATAGTCATTCAAACTTGTTATCTAGATTTCTTAAAGGTTCTTAATATCCCGACTACATCTAGCTTAATACACTAGGTAGATTAACTCAGTTTACATTATCACAAAGAGAATTAAATTATCTACCAGATAAAATATACTAGAGCACTTTATATAGATAACTCTAGATGCTAAACGAGTTTAATTCTTAGCTTTAATTCCCAGCTATGTTTTAATAAGAAAAATGGATGGCTGGAATTAATCTAGGTAATCTAGTTTTTGTCTTATTGCTTGGCTAGTAAACTAGTTATAAATAAACAAGAGTTATAAATAAATAAATTTTCTATATTTTGGTGTAATCTAGAATATTCTACCTAGATAACTAAACAAGGTACAAGCATTCAAACTTATTATCCAGTTTTAAGAACCCTCTCACCAGTTCGACTATATCTAGCTGACTAAGCTATCTAGATGAACTGCGTTTATAAATGTCAAAAACAATTGAATTATCTAAAAGATAAAATTAACTAAAGTAATCTATATAGATAACTCTAGATACTAAACCAGCTGAATTTTCAGCTATGTTTTATTAAGAAAAATGGAAGGCTGGAATTTAAGTAATCTACTTTTTGTCTTATTACTCGGCTAGTAAACTATATTGAGAAATAATATTTACGAAGATTATAAATAGATAAATGATCTATATTTTGATTACATCTAGAATATTCTACCTAGATAACTAAACAAGTCACAAGCATTCAAACTTATTATCTAGTTTTAAGAACCCTTGCAGCTATGTTTCAATAATAAAAATGGAAGGCTGGAATTTAGAAAATCTAGTTTTTGTCTTATTTCTCAGGTAGTATACTATATTGAGAAACAATCTTTACGAAGGTTATAAATAGATACATTATCTATATTTTGATATAATCTGCATCGTGATTGATTGCACGGAATTCAGTTTTTTTTCCGTGCGCCTGGAAGAAACTCTCATAAGTTAAAAATGCATTTTGAATAGATTCTGTTGCTTTAAATATGTCATAAATTTATGTTTTTTCATTACATCATATTGATGTAGTGGTGATTTTACAGCAGTATTACCTTCGAGTTAACTAATTTCATATTTTTGCTTCAAAGATAATGTCTTCTTTATTTTACATATATTGCAGCAAAAATTAAAAAAAAGCTCTTAAACGTTTTTGTAATTCCTAAGATTTCTTAGATTGTTCAGTAAAAACTGTTTCCAGTAAAAAAAATGTTTACACTACTTACCTGTGGATAGAATCTTCTTTCGGGAATTCTGTCGGGAAAACGGCTTAGAATGTGTAATAGGTTATCGCTGTAGTTTTAGATTAGGCATTTCTCAGATGATGCCGACGCAATAACACCAATCGGACTACTAGAACTCCTGCCCCTTACTTATTGGTAACGAATCTTCCAGCAATGAGAATTGCCTACCACAACTATTAAATATAACAAAAGCCGATTGATTCCGTCTTGAGAAGTATTTTCCGTTTTACACGGGTTGTTTTAAATGGAAAATGAATTGTTAGCAAAAAAGGTCACTGTTTCAAGCAAGTTTCACTGTATATAGTAGTATTACTTAAAACATTTTAATGTGAAATTAGTTGTTGCCATTTGATTATTATTGGCTGCAGTAAGTCGTGGATCTAAAGAAATTTCGGAAATGCAAATAATTTGTTTTAATAACGACAGCGTTGAAAATATTTTCTTACACAAATGTGCTCTTTCAATGTGTTCAAATTTAATAAACTTTGGAGTTTCAAAGAATAATAATACTATGCTATGGATACCAATTTTTAGTCCAAATCCAGAATTGCACCAGAATCACTGCTTTTGATATTAATTTGGATGGAAAATATACACCCAGATGCAAACAAATCGGGTCATTGGGTCATTTTTTAATTTTTAAATTGTTTTAGTACTTCGAATAAAACTTTTAGTGTTTTACAATTAAAGAGACCATCAGGATGTAGAAAACAACAACAAATGGTACTTATCAATTATTTAATGAACATTAATAAGCGAAAAGAAAATTGAAAGGTATGCGTTCTTCACTACCTATTGCTCATTCGACTATGTAGACAAAGGATCAAGATGGTTGACTTGTTTCTTTTCGATTAATTGTCATTCTCAGTTGTTTATGGTTCTAAGTGCTGAAGATGGTGTAAAAGCTGTTGCTCTTATGTCAGATGGAAAAAGGCAGCGGTATGTGTCCAGATTCCTTCATGGCAGTCTTTCTACCGCCCAAAGATCACTTCAGCGGTTTAGGGAGACCCGCAGAAATACTCGGAGGCCGGGATCTGACAGAAAACGAAAAATGACTGCTATCGATGACCGATTTATCGTTCGTACTACTCTACCGAATCGTCATGTGACTTCAGTGGAGACTAGGAATCAACTCCGTGAGGTTTGTGGCACAGCTGTGAGAGTGTGGACAGTTTGTCGAAGGTTTCAAGAAACTGGCTTAAAATCTCCTATACCAGCAGCTGGACCAAAATTACTTCCACGTCACCGAGTAGCCAGACTCCAATATTCTCGCGAACATTTAAATTGGACATTGATACAATTGAAGACTGTACTGTTTACTGACGAGTCTAGATTCTGATTACATTCGCCAGATAGAAGAAAACGAGTATGGAGGTGAAAGGGAGAACGATTTGCGAAGTGTACCTTTAAGCCCCGGCTTAGCCATGGCGGAGGCTCCCTGATGGTATGAGCAGGAACATCAATAGATGCCTGCTTCCAATTGGTTGTTATTGATGGGGGATTGCTGACTGCACAATGGTATATTGAGGAGGTTTTGGAAAATTACTTAGTCCATTTGCTCTATTTATCGGCGATGGCTTCATTCTGATGTAGGATATTGCGAAGCCGCATTCTGCGAGATGCGTTACAGAATACTTGAAATAAGAAAATTCAACTGGCCTGCATGTACTCCAGATGGAAATCCTATAGAACATGTTTGGGACATGCTGGGCAGGCATGTTAGAGGACGTGCAGTTGCAACAACCACAATAAAGGAGCTTCGTGTGGCACTTCAGGGCGAATGGCAGAATATTCCACAAAATTATTTTCGTGAGCTCATTAGTGGCACGGGTCGCCATATGCAGGCAATAGTTAGGATTCGAGGAGGCAATACGAAGTATTGAAATCTTATTCAACTGAAATTTTCATTATTAATCTCTGTTATGTTTATTTTACAGAAATTCATTTTCTATCATGTATACGTACATTACCGTTTTCGCTTATTAATGTTCATTAAATAATCTGATAAGTACCATATGCTGTTTTTTCTACATTCTGATCTCTCTCCTCCCGGTCTCTTTGATTGTATAACACTAAAAGTTTTATTCGAAGTAATAAAACATCAAAATTAAAAAATGACCCAATGACCCGGTTTTTGGCATCCGAGTGTATATATTTTAGAAGAAATTATAACGACAGTTTCCTGTTTCTTGAAAATTATTGGTAAGTATTAAAAACGGGCATATTTCATTTATAAATGAATCAAATGGAAGTAATGCTCTCGAATTTTTAAAGATAAATTTTTCATTTAAAATTCTCTTTCATACAAATATTTTTTCCAGAATATGCCTTTGAGAGGTAACTATATCTAGTTTAACCAAAATAACCAAATTGGTTACCTAAATAATTAAAGCAGAAATATAAAAAATCACAGTCATTTTAACATATAAAATTTATTAAGTTACTGTATAGATAAAATACAGGGATAAAGTACAGGGTGAGCAAAACTCGATGTCTTAGTTCTATTATAAGGAAACGAAAAACGATACAACAAATCTGAATAGAAGTTCAGAAATAGGATTGAGTAAGGACCATTTTAAACAAAATTTACATATTTTTCCATATTTGGAAACTGGAGTAATGACGACATCGAATTTTGTTTTCCCAGAACCATACCTATATTATTGCATATTTGAAAAAAGCTAATTTTTCTGAACAAACTTTGTAAAGAAAAAAAATTTATATCTTTTCCCGTTAAAAAATTATAAGCAAATTTGTAAAAATAGTATTATCAAAAATTCGCGGATTAACCCCCTAGTATCCCTAATTCCATTAGAAATACATTACATCCTCACAACTACCGGTATTCACAACTAAAAAAAAATATATATAAAAACGCATTTAACCATAGATTATTTATCAATATACGTTAGTATATATATATATATAATCTTAAGTTTTCATTTGTGAAATTAGTTATCTTCTTAAGGTGCCGTACTCTCCGAGAGCTTAGGCAACCTCTCGCGCATACTTGTGGAACGCATCATCCACTAATATACGGGACCTAGCAGTTTATCGCCGGTTCCGAACGGCACTACTTGAGAGGTTATTAAAATGTTCACGCAGAACGAAAAAGTCGACATGTTATTGGTTTATAAGGAATCTCAAAAGATACCTAGAAGAGCAGTTCAGTTATACGCCCAGAGATATCCCGAACGTGTTATTCCAAGCTTAAAAATATTTGCAAGATTAGAACGCAATTCTTATTTTCTTCTGGAAAGGAAAGGAAAATTATTAAAATGGTCAATTCTGACAATACTGTTGCCATTATTTTGCAGTATTTTGAAGGCCATCCAATCAACTCGATTGGGAAAGCCTGTAGTGAGTTGCATTGAAAATATAGTTCGCTACGAAACATTTTGAAAGAAAGTGGTTATCAGGATTATAAACTTAACAACCCAGAACACTTGTCAGATCAAAATCTACGACGAAGAATAAATTATGTTACCCAAGTGATGGTAAACTTAGAGATGAATGACAATCGTTTTTTTCAGCATGTGTTGTGGACGGACGAAAGCCGTTTTGTTAGTAACGGTAAGCCCAATAAAAAATTAACATTTTTGGTTTATTGAAAATCCGCTTTTTGTCAATCCGATTGAAAACCATGGACACTTCGGAATTAACGTTTGGTGTGGTATTATTAATAGGCATTTGATTGGTCCATATTTTTTGAGTTTTACAAAGTGAGCGATATTTGCAATTTCTTCAAGAACAACTTCCTGTGCTTCTTGAAGATGTGCCATTACAGCTGCGAGCAAACATGTGTTTCCAGCATGACGGAGGTACACCGCATAAAGCAAGAATTATCCAACAATATTTAAATGAAAAATACAAAGAAAATTGGATAGGTATAAATGGACCGATACAGTGGCCGCCTAAATCACCGGCCTTAACCCCACTAAACTTCTTGTGGGGAACTTTGAAAAATAAAGTTTACAGCAACACCAACTGAACTATCTAGAGAAATGTTTCGTAAGGCTTCAGTGAGAGAAGAAACGCGGAGATTGGATAAGTGTTTAGAAGTAGGAGGTGGTCACATTTGTTGTAGTGATTACCTACATAACTTTGTTTTTTCTAGTGTTTTCTGGTAATAGTAGTAACATGTTTTGTGTTTTTTAATGTTAAATTAATAAATAATACTAATTAATAATTTCTAATTATTGACACATGCGACTTTGCCATTTGTTACCAAAGGCTACTTGTTTAAATCGTGATGATTTCGACTTTGTGATATTACTTTTTACTTCTTTAATTACTTTATACAAATTTGCTTATATTTTTTTAACGGAAAAAGATTTTTTTCTTTACAAATTGTGACCATAAAAATTACTTTTTTTCAAATATGCAAAAATATAGGTATGGTTCTGGGGAAAACAAAATTCGATGACATTACTCAAGTTTCCAAATATGGAAAACTATGTAAATTTGGCTTAAAAGGGTCCTTACTCAATCCCATTTAAGAACCTCTTTTCAGATTTTTTCTATCGTTTTTCGTTTTCTTATAATATAGCTAAGATATCGAGTTTTGTTCACCCTGTACTATAATATAATTTTATATTCTTTACATTATGTCTTGGCTTATCTTTTATGTCTTTGGAAACGGTCGAAATTATTAAAGTGATTAAACCTCGGCCGAGCTGGCCAAAAAAAAAATTTTGATATTTGTTATCAGTAATAATTTCATACATCTTTAAAAACCGTTTTATACCATCGCTAGCTCGCCAAATGTGTTGTAATAAATAGTTATTATTGTGTTAGAATAATTTGTGGTAGTTATATGTTCAATTATTTTGCTCAAAAATTAACGTTTGTTTCCTGGGAGCGATGTTTAGAGCCGAAATTATTACACTGCATCTTATTGCACGCTTATCTTCCGTTCTTCTCCAAATAAGGTTTTCGCTTCCTAGCACTTAGAATTGATTCAGGATCCCTTCTTTGTATATTTCATAACATACATATACCACCGTGCACCCTGTGTACGGGGGTGCTGAGGGTAGAGCGGATTCGTAAGGTTCCCGTAGTTTGGTACTTACTCTTTGCGTATAAATACGGTTCCCGTGGTTTGTAGTAATTTTATTTGTTTCATTTTATATTCTTAATGGGTAACCAAACTAATACGCAATTTATTTCTTGGTGGGCTCAGCATACGTCCGGAATTATAAATGAAAGGCTGGACAGTCCTGGTTGAT
This sequence comes from Phosphuga atrata, assembly GCA_944588485.1. Taxonomy (NCBI): domain Eukaryota; kingdom Metazoa; phylum Arthropoda; class Insecta; order Coleoptera; family Silphidae; genus Phosphuga; species Phosphuga atrata. Next base: position 34,500,971 of record OX155898.1, read on the forward strand.
GCGTTTTTTAGGGGCTGCAGTGAAATGATGCAAACGGTTCCCACAGCTTGGGCCGAAAAAATTGATTACACTGAAATCAAATTTTGATATGTCTATAACATTTTTAGTAGTGCATATGATAATTATAATACAGCAGATGAGTTGATTTCCCTTATTAAGAAAAAACGCTTGCGTATTAATCCGGTTCCCGTACACGGGGCACGAAAATATTTTACGGCTTTGTCCGGTTCCCGAAGCGAAAGGGTTAAAGGACTGTTCGGTAACCCTTCGGTATTTCGGTATTCTAGGACGCTAGACAAATATGATAATAATATTGTATATGTTTCAGAAATTCGGATTTATAGTTTCGAAGAAAATGAATGTAAACTCATCTAGATTGTAGATTGTAACTCTCACTCTGGAAGTCACCTGGTCGCAGTGTGAGGGCTTAGTTTCGCAACCAACCGTTAGACGTTACCGATTCCAACTCCGGTCGGAGCAGTCGGCGGAGAGCGACCTGTGCCAAAGGGACTGGTTGGTGGCTAAGGGCAACCGGCCATCGCCAAAGGAGCCCCTCTGATACTGGCTACCCAGCGAGTAAGGAAAACACCCCCATTCTAAATCACAGACAAACTGTGTGGCCTATGTTTAGTTCCCAACTCAAAGAGCTCGGATACATACCGGAGCTATGGAGAAGGGCTAAGGTGGAATTCATACCGAAGATGGGGAAGAAAGACACCACTCAACCGAAGTCATTTAGACCCATTAGTCTAACATCTTTTATGTTAAAAACAATGGAGAAGGTAATCGATAATTATCTTAGGACAATAGTGCTGGTAGGTGCATCACTACACAACTGTCAGCATGCATACAGAGCAGGGAAATCCACAGAAACCGTCTTGTATCAGCTGACAAATGAAATAGAAGCAGCACTAAAGGAAGTAGCGATATGTTTCTTGGATATAGAGGGAGCCTTTGACAACACCTCACACGAGGCTGTCAAAGCGGCCTTTGAAAGAAGGAATATCGACAGCACTATCTCAGAGTGGATGGGAGAAATGCTGAGAACCAGAACGGCGGAGACACAAGTGGGAAGACAGCATAAAGATCTCTACAACTCGAGGGTGCCACAAAGAGGGTGCAATCACCACTAATGTAGAGCCTGGTAGTTGCTGAACTACTGATACGATGAGAACGACCTAGACATAAAATGTAAAGGTTACGCCGATGGCATAGTCATAATGGCCAGAGGGAAGTTTGAAGGACGCTCTGTGAAATCGTTCAGAGAGTCCTAAAAGTTACTAGTAGATGGTGTCAAACAGTGCGACTGAGACTCAACCCGAGCAAAGCCACGGTGATACCATTTACTAGAATTAGAAGACTAAACTGCCTACAGCCCATGCTGTTAGATGAGAGAGCAGTAGAATACAAACAGGAGATAAGGTATATTGGTATCACACTAGATAGAAAACTCCTACGGAATAGACACGCTAAGGCAGCGGTAGGTAAAGCCAAACGCGCTCTAATGGTGTGCAGAAATCTGGCAGGAAAAACGTGGGGTTGTAACCCAACAATCTTGCGATGGATGTACACCATGATAATGAGACCTGCGATCACTTATGGGGCAGTTGCGTGGGGAAGTGTAGAACCAAGCTGGCCTCTATGAGAAAACAGCATGAGAAGATTCAAAGACTGGCGTGTGTCTGCATCACGGGGGCGATGGGGTCGTGTCCGACAGCAGCAATGGAGCTGCAGCTGGATCTGACTCCGCTGCACCTTGTGGTTGAAAAGGCCGCCAGATCGGCGATTGTAAGGTTCAGCAAGGAAGGAATAGGCAGACGTAAAATAATCGGGAGCAGAGAAACCGAAACAGCATCGCTGCCATGATCCCCTGGCTGAAAGCACCAAAAGACGAATTGGTATGCAAATACCACTTCGAGAAAAACTACACAGCAATGTGTAGTAGTGAAGCCGATTGGAGCGACGAGTCCTCAGTATACCACATAGAGCAAAATGATATCAAGTGGTATACAGATGGTTCGAAGACAAAGGAAGGTACTGGTGAAGGAGTGTTTGGACCTCGTACCAAATACTTCGAATCCATGGGAACATTCCCAAGTATCTTCCAAGCAGACGTACACGCAATAGAAAGATGTGCACAATTTAACCTCGATAGGAATTATCGCAAAAAACGAATTGCTACGAATGCTACTGTCAGACAGCCAAGCAGCCATCAAGGCCATTAGCTCATACACCATCAGATACAAACTGGTATGGGACTGGTGTGGGAAAGCTTGGTAAAAACAATAAAGTAACGCTATACTGGGTACCAGGACACACTGGTATAGATGGAAAGAAGTAAGCCGATCACCTAGAAAACAAGGGATCCTGTAGTCCCTTTATAGGTTCGGAACCCTATTGCAAGAGTGCGAACACCATCCACAAAAGTTTAGATAAAGAAATAAGAGAACAATGGATGAAAACTTCGAAAGAACTTCCAGGGCTAAGGCAGCCCAAAGTGATGCTGGGATCTTTTAACCAGAAAAGAACAAAGGCTTGCCTGAAATTAAGCAGGACCAAGCATAGAATTCTGACAGGAGTCCTGACGGGACACTGCATACTTAGAAAACATCTCAAGGCCCTAGACCTAGAGGAGAATGACAGATGCAGATTCTTTGGCTCAGCAGAGGAAACCCCCATACATCTGCTCTAAGACTGCGGAGCACTACTCCGCAAGAGTCAGATATACCTCGGGGCTCACTGTTTGAACACAGAGGAGCTGCAGGCCTTTAATCCCACCCAGATCCTGAAATTCCTAAAGGAATCCGGATTAGAGGAGGAGCTCTAAATGGGTAAGTACACCAACGCATGGAGGAGGAGGGTGGGGGTACAATAGATCTATGAAGGTCGCAGTAAAAGTCGTCACCACCATATCTACAATCTAAACTCATCTAATAACCGATATTATCTATATTTATAAGCCTAGTAATAATACAAACAACAGAACTAGGTTTAAACAAAAGTTGCAATGAAATTATTAGTTTGAGGATCTCACAAACGATGATCTAAAGGTACTTATTCACAGATAAATCTGCAGAAGCTATTTACGTCAAAGCAATGATTTGTCTTGAAGAGGCACTGAAGAGAACTTTTGTTACAATCAAATTGAGGTGTGTATAACTAGTATACCGTAGTCCATGAAAAGTTTTACTTTTTCTTTCTAGAATAGTTTCTGCAGATTGTCCTGTATACAATAGCCTTTATAATATATATTTTTAGGCTTTAGTGAGGGTTACATTTATCAAGGATGGACATTGCATTATGATAAATACAGTTTAAAACCCAAGATATATTTGACAGTTTTGTCGATTTTTTCTTTTTACTAGAGTTAGAGATTACTGAAACAACCTAAGTAGAAAATATGTGCCTCAAATAATATGAAATAATACATGGATACATCAAAATCTATACAGGATTGGGCAAATGTATGGAATACAGTGAATATCTCTTATACATATTAAGCGTTTTAATTGATTTTTATCCTCCATAATATGAAGGTATGGGGCAGACCTAATAATAGAGTCTGCCAAGCTGTGGTTTTGACCAAAAAATTGATCGAAATTTAGATTTACTTTTTCATTAGATCCTACCTTTAATAGTTCACGGTTTACTAGGTTTGACTATACAGAAGGAAAGAAATAGCGAAGGTTATTTTTCTGATTTAATCTAATCTTTTTACCATTTCTTTAATAAACTTTAATGTATTTTTTTATAATAAAGTTTTAATACCCTCCATTGTATTAATCTTCAATTTACTTCTTTATTTTCTTTCTAGATTAAAACAAGGGCGCGTCTTATAATCGATGGCGTGTTATAATCGATGTAATATGTTACTGATCCAAATAATTTGGATAAATTGAGATTAAGAATATCTGATGAATGAGAGGAATTCCTCTAGAAAATTTGGTTAATGTGCCTGCAAAGTTTGCTCGTAGCCCATTGTATTGAGGCGTTCTTTGAATAGCGTTCATTTTGAACACTTATAAAGTTCATTTTCTTGTTTTATTTAATCGTGCCCGTCTTTCGTAGCTCTTTAATTCATGTATTTTTTACTAGATATACTTTTTATACCATTTTATTTAAAATTAAAATTAAATGCACTGAATCATACATAATTGAACATTTAAAGAAGTCTATTGAAAATGAAAGAAATCTACAGGATGTTCTATTTAAAATTAAAAGATTTTGTCGTCTTTGATCAAACCTGGTTTGTCATAAGTCACTAAACGCTTGCTTCTGCACCGCATTTGCTTGGACGATATACAAGATATTCTCTATAGTCCATACTTTGGCCCATCCCTGTAATATTTTTATCAAATATTAATTAATCAAATTAGATTAATACAATTGAGGGTATTAAATGTGGTAACTCACCTACCTGTAAGTATATACGTTATAACTTTGTATTATAATTCTGAAACAGAAGAAAGTGTAATAAAAATCATAAGATTTAATTATTTATTTATATATCTTATAGTTGTAATATTCACAAAATACGTACACACACAAATATAGGACAGTGGTAGTTTATAATCGGTTAACAATTATAGTCTAAAAGATGTAACAAGAAGAGCAAGCGAGCGCGAGTGTCGCGGGCTCATAGCGACATTCGTGCGCGCCACGCGGGGCCTTCACTTTTGTGGCCACGTCGGCGACGACAGCCACCATTCCTCTTAACCAATAATTCAAAAAACAGAAAAATAAACCAGTAATTAATTGAAAAAATGTTGAAAGAAAATCATTTGGCCCCCATTTTATTGACAACAAACTGAACTCAACCCCCTTAAGTAATAAAGCACAGCGATCCATATTTTGGGTCGATGTGGGAGGAATGGCGCCGCCGCGGGTCGGTAAACAGTCAATAGCACCATAGTTTCGTTGCAAATGTATGTCGGGGATCTGATGAGCAGGCACCCGCGGGCTCATTGGAAGACTTCCGCTGGAGACCCCGAGGCGGTCAACTACGAAGACGGTTTATTATTTCATATGTGTATATAAACGGGGCACGAAACTCCACAACCAACCTATCGGTCTCCAGAGGTTTTTATTTTCATTTTCAATTACACAACTTTATAAATATTGGTGTCTAATCTATTTAATTCTCATTCGCATCAACATTTAGATATATAACCTTTTATTTATGTTTAAATTTATTTTTAATATTAAATATTTATATATTTACAAGAGATTTAATTCTAAACATCAAGGATTTCTTTTTATATTCATTAAAACACATAATAGGATTTATTTTTTCCATATATATCATATATAAGATAAAATTACTTACATGGTAAAATCCAGAATGAAAGCGTTATGTTATCACAGTGGTAGTCATTGCTCCATAATTATTATTACAATAGAATTAAAAGACTAACAATTTAAGCACTTTATAAGTGCTTAAATCAGTGCTTAAATATTGTTTTAGTTTTGGATCCCGGCCAACCTCACACACCCATTCAATTAAAAACTAAATATAAGAATCTTAGTTAAATCCCTTTTCTATGTTTTTATACACATAAGAAAAGTACCTTAAATATATTTATTTTGCGTTCTAATGTACCCACTTCCGGCCCAGATTATTGATGGATGGACGAATTAAACATTCTTTTGATTGATTTTCTTTGAACGCAAATGTGGTTGCTGTGATCCTAAAATTAAAATTTAGCTATTTTTTGAAAAAAGCTGCATTTATAGCTTGACACATTTTTTGTCAAGAAATTGGTACAATTTTTGTTTATAGTTCTATATTTCCTTTACTTTTAAGAAAATTGATGATTTTCGAAAAATAGTAATCTATGTCTACATGAGATACTATCTTAATTTTAATATGTATTCATTTTAAAAGAACAATTTCGGCAATCATCCCATAAACAACTACAGTGGAGAACAAGAGAATTTTCGCAGGACATAACATTCTTATTCATTTTTTGATTTATGTTTACCCTCTAAACAAAAATATAATCATATTTTTTCTTGTATGTATGATAAAACCGACTATATACAATGATATTATTTAGCTAATATACAATTCTCTATCTAAAAGTTACCATAATCTATTAATATACATTTTTGTACCATTAACAATCTTACGACACCTTAACAATGTAATATTATTCCTAAATCTACCAGTTATTTGGGGAAAATTTAACATTTTTTATTAAAACGAATACACCAAAATTGTAATGGTGGGCGTGGGGATGCGAGTTATGGTCGGGATCTATCGAAAACCACTAACGATCATGAAATTATCCCATACGATACGCTAGTATAAAAGTATATGAATAGAAGTAATAATTATATTTATTGTTTTTTTCTAAATCTACGGGCTAATATTTAGTTATTTTTAAAGTTGAAACTAGAAAATCTTTTTTTATATAAATTATATAATTTGGATAAATTAGATCCATCTGGAGATTTTTTTTTAATTACTAATTTTATGATATATCCAGCCATTATTTTGTACTACTATTAATTTTTCCCTTGTATTAATTATTATGATTTTTAGTTTTCCATTTATACAAGCTTATAACAAATTTGAAAAAATCTCTATAATTTTTATTTGAATATTATTAGCCCGTGGATATACGAAAACAATTTTTTAATTGAAGAATTATTAATTTCACATTTCTATCTCCCTATATTCTTTACATATACCAAATAATAATTAAAAAGGTTCTCCAACAAATTGAGTATTAGTTTTACTATATACAGTCGAGTAAATATTACCCAAAATGTTTGGTACGACTATAAACCCAGTTTAATTGGAGGACGAACGACTTATGAAGTTATCAAGAATATTATCATAATTCTCTAGAACTATCAATGATCAAAAGTTATAGTAAAAGACGCCACTCTTAAATCTAATGTTTTAAAATTATTTTGCACCTTTCCAGCTCTTAATGTGTTCCTTAAGTACTTACATTTACAACGAGATTGCGATACACCCAGATAGTATTTAAAAAACTATTGCTATGTACTTGTTTATTACTTTTGGTGTTCCTTCAACTTTTGTGGGGGTTTATGTAAAGAATATCAAGTTAGATAATGAAGAGATTGTCGATTCAGTGTCTATATAAAGCACTTGGTGCGCTGCGATATTGCGCAGTAAGAATTTTCCGACTGACGCACTCATAGCAGCACACGTAGGCTAAACATCACTTAAACAGGATCCTTCTAAACGCTCTCCGGAAATCTTTGTTGAAGATTGTGTAAATTACCGGATTCAATGCGCTATTCATATATCCTAGCCAGAATGCAGTGGAAAATGCGATACCTGGAATATCATACGCCAAACGGAGTATATACATAAAGAAAAAAGGCAACCAACACGCAATAAAACTACCCATTATTAGTCCCAAAATAAGCGTCGCCCGCTTTTCCTTTTTTCGTGCTATTCTCCGTTTTTCACGCTCCGGATCTCGCGGCTTTTGCACACGCGGCACTACCTGCTCAACGACCGGCTCACCGCCACCATCCTTATTCTTCCTCTCTTCAGAACGGCGGCTTTTATTCGCAGTCCGTTTACCGAAAATAGGTTTACACAAGCGAAGTTTAAGTGGTTTTACAACTGTACAACGAGATACGACACCAGAATCAGAGCTGCTTGGGTCAAATTCGCTGACCATATCTGTATCAATCGTGGAGGGTTGGCGAGCTCTTGCCATTGCGGCCGCTTGCTGCTGTAGTTCACCATTTACCGACAATGTCGACCCACGGAATGGACACTGCGCCATAGGGTTTCGAACCACCTGAGCTCCGCCAAACACCTGTGGACAGATTTAACTATTGAATTATGCGTTACTGTAAGCCCTATCAGGCAATAGTTCATATAGGATTATACACGATTGGGAATAGTTAATAATATATCTCCCTTCCGAAAATAAATCATTTGTATTCAAATACCATAAATTACACCATTGAATGTAAAATGTTAAAGTACTTCATTCGAAAAGATTTTTAAGCAAATTGTATTTTAACTGAATGCATCGACGTTTTTTTTCTATTTGGATATACAATTTATCTGTGTCAGACTAATGCGAAACTTAATGGCCATCTACGGCGCCACTTTTAATTACTCAAATAATCAAATTTTATGAAAATTGCTTTATTTGCAGAGCGAGTTTAATTGCAATTTATTTAATAAATGAAAGAAAACAGTGAAAATCTGTTATTAATGCCTTGCTTTGCATGAGAATCGAGAAAGATGGGGAAGTACAATTCCCAGAGCCCAATATGCAAAGCCAACATTCTGGGATTATATTGTCCGTTTGTATTGAAATTCGCAGTTGTAATGAAACTCTCTCTCTCTCTCACACACTGTTGTGTATTTGTGTGTGTGTTAGCCCCGAAACCACAAAGGGCCCTCCGCACCAGCCGTAAGTAAATACACATGAGCCGATTCCGAATCGTTATCTTCCGTGCCGGACATTCTATATAATTTAATTTACTCTAGCCGACACCTAAGCCCACAAACTACCAAATTATTAATCTATTTTCTGTATATTTTCTCTGCAAAATCGGTTTTGTACTATCAATTTACAAACCCATTTCACCTTTATACATAATTAAGCGTGTATAAGCCAGGAAGAAATTACCTATTGATGCTATTGAACCTCAAATAAATAAATCTCACATATGTTTCTTAATAAATTCCTTCTTGTACTCTTTTGAAATAATATTACAACACTATTTATAATTCAAACTAGACCGACACATAAATTAATTGTTAAAAAATATTTTATTTTATTAAATTAATACGCTAAAATTAAAACTCTGGTTTTAAATATTGAGTATATGAACTTGAAGTTAACAGGAAATATATTACATCTTTATAGAATAACAAAATGGTTTATAAGGAAAATTTTATTTTGTTATGAGATTCAGCGTTTTATATATGTTGGGTATCAACACAGGTTGTACTAAATGATCCGTAGGCATATGGGCTTTATGTGGCGTATATAAATAATATTAAAAAGATATATTATCCACCTAAAATCATATTACAATTTCAATAAATTACCTTCAGAGTATCTTTATCTTCCGAAGCATCCGGCAGCATAACATCCCCTGCGTCGCTAGTAGAAATATCCGAAGCTAAATCACACGTAACAGTTGGTATCACTGGAGGTCGAGGATGAGACTCGATGGTGGCGATTTGTCGTTCGCCATCACGAGGTGATGTGTTGCTATTTCTGTCTACGGAAGCGCCGGCGGAAGCTGCTTCTGCTCCATTCTTTCCGTTATCGGTCCGAGCGGTGACTGCTGGTGAAGTAGTGAAACTTGTGACGGCCTCCTGGGGTGGCCGCCGTGGCGGCTTTCGGATGCCGCGACGGGCACGTGCCTTTGCAGCGAAATATATGCGGATATATACGAAGACCATTATGCAAGATGGGATGTAGAATGACCCAAGAGCTGAATACAGGACATAGCCGACTTCTTCACTCAACTGAAACAATACGTTTTATATAAATTTTAAGTAAATATTTTATATAAATACATACTTTTGGGGAATGTTTAGGTATGCATATGTATAGATAAAAAAGAAATACATTATGCTTGATTCAATGGAAAAACCCAAAGCTAATCCAACAATAAGGTTTTTCACAAATCAGCGAATTACTACACATTAAGGCAAACGAAATAAAAAGTTTTAAGCAAATATTTTTGATCTAAAATATTTTGTTCGTTTCATTCCATGAAATGAGATGCAACGTAATGTCTGTAGTCTAAATGATTGGTTCTAACCCATTTCATTGAATGAAGCTGTTGAATTAGCTGGAATTCTTTTATACAGCTAAATAAAAATTGAATTTATTTTCATAATAATAGCTAAAATTTTGTTAAAATATTTCTTATGCCTTTTATATAAATATTGTAATAATAAAGTTTGAAGAAATGCCTATTTCAAATAAGCAAGAAAAACGTATTATTATTTACATATAATATTTTTGTTACACAATACAAAAATCAAATTATCTTGTTTTTACTTCAATCTTCATTAAAATAAAGCTTCCTGAATAATATAGTAAATAAATAAATAAAAGTAGTTTATTATGTTTGCATTAGGTGTAAATTTATTGTAGAACAGAAAAAAAAATTAAATGCGTTTTCATAACAGCGGAATAAAATCGTTTAATATAAGAGATATAGGTAAACCAATTTTACGTTTGATTTACTTCTCTTTTATCCCGGCCAATATTTATTACGTTTTTTTATATATTTCCAGATCTAAATTCTGTGGCCAGGATTCTTTTTCAATTCTGCGTCTATATTGGTTCTTATGGCTCTATTGTCAATTGATTCTTACATTTTGTTCGCATCGACTTTGGTCTTTTATACTTTTGATTCTCATGATTATCACAGATTTTATGTTTTTCATTCACAAATCTTTTCAGCTTTTTCATCTCTTACCCATTTAATATAGTTTAACCTTTTCTTTTAGAGGTTTCCAGTAAAAAACAAATTTCCTTTTTATTCCCTTTTGATACTTTTCCGTTTAAATTTATATTAATAGAAAATTTGTTGTTTTTTCTGTGCAAAGGGAAACAACATAAATTATTAATTTCTTTGCAGGTTTGATATTCATTGAAAAATATTATAAATCATTGCGGCAGCCGACAAGAGGCATGGACGTTTTTTGTCTTCCCGCGAGTAATAAATAACTATTCAGCTGACCGCATAGGAGCGTACACACACGCGCCCGATATCTTTTATTTATATGGCGCATTATTAATGTAAAACTGCCGGACGCGTATAACGCTCACTCTGCTTGCTGCACATCTTTTATTTATTTGCCGAATTAAACGCCGTAATACTCACGAAAGAAACACTTCATCTTAGATACACTGATTTTTAACAATCCTTTCCAATGGTTTTCTTAACTGTCCCAAATAGAAATGGTATATATCCGTTTCGGAAAAGTTGAACACACTGACTTTTATTAGCGAGTTTGAAATCACAATATATATTTATATATATATATATATATATATATATATATATATATATATATATATATATATATATATATATATATAAAACGACTCGAATCTCATAAAACCTTTACAGCGCGAAATATTTAACACCCAAAGAAGGAGAACAAAAATCACAGAATTATGGCATATACAAATAATTGCATACAATACAGATAATTGTATATTATACAGATAATTGCATGCTGTATATAGGGTGTTTACAGTCTTATGATTTTACTTTCAAGGGGTGATTAAACATCTTAAGAAGGTCATTAACCTTATAATGTCTTAACGTTGTTGCACTTAACTTATGTTGCACAATAATATTGCTATTAACATTTTGAAATTCAAACATTATCAGTGAAAAATTTTCAGAGAATATTTTACTAAGTAGACTGATGATGGTAAATTTTTCGATAGGTCAAACTGTTTCATCAGTTATTACAGCACTGTGATTAGAATTAAATTCTTCAGAATAAATCCTAATCAGGAAAGTAAAAATGGTCCATCCCACTAACAGTGAATACGTTGACATATTGTTAATTTATGGGCAAGTACTCTAGAATTCTGCTGCTGCAAGTCTATTGTACGCTGAGCGGATTCCTAACAGGCAAACACCTATTCCACAAAAATTCACGGCTCTCGCAATCTGTGCACAAGAAACTGCTGAACAGCTAACCTGTCAAGGTCGGGATGGTGGACCTGGCCGAGACCACTGAATTTTGGATTATTACTAAGAAATCTTAGTAAAACTTGTTGAAGTAGATCCTTCTAGTAGTACTCGACAAATATATCGCCAAGTAGATGTCTCATATCGAATTGTCAACACTGCGAAAACTGCGCAAAAGTTAATTGTAGCCTTTTTATGTACACAGACTTTACAACTTGAAAATCAACCCTTATGTTTATAATTTTGCCGATTGTTTCTACAAAAGCATGCTGGAATTCCAAACTTTACTTCCATTGTATTGGTGACTGATGAAGCAACGTTTACAAGTACCTTTTTTACACGGATTTCTACGGCTTTCGCCGCTTCTCCGTCTACAGTTTCCATATTATCCTATCAAGAGATTGTTCCTCGGTCAGGTTTCTTGTTTCCATCGCTTTATCTATTCCATCCCTATAGCTTCTTCCAGGTCTTCCTCTCTTTCTCCTCTCCGGCGGTATCCATTCCAACATTTTCCTAGGCCATCTATTCTCATCCATTCTTTTCGTGTGACCAAACCAAATCAGTTGTTTTTTCTCAACCTCGTCTGAAATATTCTTTTCCCTGCCCATTCTATTTCGGATATCCTCGTTTCTCACTCTATCCCTCCACGACACACTACAGCTTTTTCCTAAAAAATCTATTTCAGTTGAAAGTAGTTTTCTCTTCAGTGTTTCTGTTATATCCCATACTTCTGCTCCATACGTTATCACACTTTAAACTATACTTTCATATAGTCGCTATTTTGTTGATCTCCTTATATTCTTTTCCCAGAGGGTTGAATTTAGGGCTCTTATGATTTTTCTACCTTTATTATGCCTTTCTGTTATCTCATCCCTGCTATTGCCCTCTTTGATAAATACAACCCCTAGGTATTTGGACTTTCTACTCCTTTTATGAATTTGTTTTCTAAGAGAAGATTATTCTGGTTGTTATAGACCAGCTTTTTCGTATCCCTCTTTCAGTTTTCTGACCATATACCCCAAATCGTCTTCATCCTCTGCTATCACAACCTGATCCTCAGCAAAGTATAAACTATAGAGCGTGTCATCTACCACTCTCAGTCCCATTTGTGCACACTTTCTTGTCCATCCTCTAAGGCAGGGGTCTCCAAAATTTCCAGCCTTAGGGCCATACTGATTACTCCAGTAAGTTCCGAGGGCCAAAACCATATTATCATTGTTGCCGGTGGTAAAACGTGAAATAGTCCACTGATAAAAAAAAGTCCGAAAAAGTACGCAACGTTTAAAAAAGGCTGCAAATCGGACTAAAGTCCGCAAAACGGCAACACAGCATATTATTAATTTTCCTGTCATTATCTGTAATTTCTAGATAAGTCGTAGAGTACGAGCCATGAGGAGTAACGTGACACGACATCTGGTGGACACAAGCGGAAATAGGTAGTACCTTCTATCGCTAACAGATGGCGCTAATAGCACGTACAGAATAATCTCGTTGGTTCGAGAAAGTTCTGGTGTCTTCCACTCACTTCTAGATGGCAGTAATTGGAATATATAAGAAGGCTAGTGGCGCAACCACAAGTCAGTTCCTATGACACTGTTGTGAAATAAAATAGTGCGTACCTCCTTAAAACGTGTTTGTGCGAGTTTAAGTTTAAGACATCTTTGTAACAGTATTTTGATTTGAATTGTTGCTTTTGTGTGTGAGTGTTAGTAGTATGGAAAAGAAGCGAAAAATTGATAGTGAATGCAGGAAATTCAAAGATCAGTGGAACATTCAGTATTTCGTAATTGAGTCCAGTAACAAGGCGCTATGTTTGATTTGCAATGAAAGCATAGCCGTTCTCAAGGAATATAACATTAAACGTCATTATGAAACAAAACATTTTCAAAATTACTCAAAATATACAGGAAGTTTGCGGACAGAAAAATTCAAAGCTATGAAGCGCGGATTGAAATCGCAGCAATCTTCATTTACAAAACTCAAAACTGAACAAGAGGCTGCAACTCGTGCCAGCTTTCGTGTGGCTCTTGAAATTGCAAAACGTGGAAAACCATTCACCGATGGAGAAATGATCAAAGAATGCATAATTGCAGTAGCCGAAGAAATGTGCCCTGAAAAGGTAAATTTATTGAAAACTGTCAGTATGTCAGCAAACACTGTGGCTCGAAGGGTAGAAAACATCGCTGAAAATATATCCTCTCAACTGTTCGACAAAAATGGACATGTTGGGTGGTTTTCTTTGGCCTTGGATGAGTCAACGCATGTGTCAGATACTGCTCAGGTGTTGATTTATATTCGAGGAGTAGATAAAAGCTATGAAGTGCATGAAGAACTTCTTGATATGTATTGTATTCATAGCACAACTACTGGTACAGATATTTTTAAAGGAGTTGAAATGGCCATTAATCAAAAGAACCTTCGATGGAAAAACTTGAAATGTATTACAACTGATGGAGGCAAAAACATGAGTGGGAAAGATAAAGGAGTGGTCGCTCTTGTGTCAAAGGCTGTAGAAAATGACGGTGGTTCAAAACCATTAGTCTTGCATTGTATCATTCATCAACGGTCTTTGTGCGGAATATGTTTCGATATGTCTGAAGTTCTGAAACCAGTCATATCAACTGTTAATTTAATCAGATCTTTTGGGCCGAATCACCGACAATTCAGACAATTTATTGAAGAGATTGGAGAAAATGACTTACCTTATCATACTGCCGTACGTTGGCTTAGTTGTGGGAAAGTCCTTCAGCGCTTTTTTGAACTTCGAGCAGTGATCGAATTTTTTTTGAATGAAAAGCATCGCCCTCTTACTGAATTACAAAACAACGCATGGGTGTGGAAGTTAGCATTCTATGTTGATTTGACAAAACATGTGAACGAACTGAATTTGAGATTGCAAGGAGGATAAATCTTCCTGATTTATACACTAATATCAAATCATTCCGGAAGAAATTGATACTGTTTCAATCACAGCTACGAAGTAAATGTTTTTCACATTTTAAAACATGTGAAATATTCAGCCACACCGCTGAGACTGAGTTTCCTATCGATTTTGCAATCGAAACTTTGAGTGCTTTGAAAATAAATTTTGATTCTCGTTTCTCCGACTTTGATGCCATTGCGAATCAAATTAAGGTTTTTCAAAATCTTTTTGATACTGACATTGAAACCCTAGCCCCGGAACTTAAAATGGAAATGATTGATCTACAGTGCAGTGATATAATTAAGAACAAATATCAAAACTCATCTATGTTGGAATTTTATAAGAGTCTTCCACTGACACAATTTGATAATTTGCATATATTTGCTCGTGGGCTGTTTTCTATTTTTGGTACTACTTATTTGTGTGAGAAGACCTTCTCCAAAATGAAGTACACAAAAAATGTTTACAGATCTAAATTAACTGATGAGCATCTTAAATCTCTTTTAATAATTGGTACAAGTAAAATTAGTCCACAACTACAAACTATTGTCAGTGGAAAATCTCAATTACATAAATCTCATTAGTATTTCATATGTCATTATGCTTGTTATAAGTTATGTTTTTATTTAAAATGTATAAAATGTTAGTTGGATTCATTTCAATAATTTGTTAGTTATTATATACTGAAGTAAAATTTTCTGCATATTATACATGTATTTACTCATTACAATCCTAGTAGTTTAGTAGTAGTAGTAGTAGTTAGCCCATGACCATATCAATGTAGATGTCATATTAATAATTATTCAACATAAAATTAGAATACTTCAGTAAACTAAATTTAATTTGCTATAAAAAATATGATCTCTAAAAGAAGTTTTCAAGTATGCTAGCTCTCCGCGGGCCGGACAAAATCTGTCCGCGGGCCGGATGTGGCCCTCGGGCCGTAGTTTGGAGACCCCTGCTCTAAGGGATCGGTCAAGGTAAATTTTAAAAAAGAGTAGGGGATATACAGAACCCCTGCTGAGCCCCTTGGAGGTCTTAAAACTCTCTGTGAGGCCTGTTCCTAGCTTTACTCATGCAGAATTGTCCTTATAGTAGTTTTTAGTGGCCTGTAGTAGAGTCGGTCTGAACTCTAGTTCCTCCATTCTTTCCCATAGTTGTGATCGGGACGCTATCGTAAGCCTTTTCTAGATCAACAAGGGCTATATGTGTTTCTCTGCCGCTTTGCATACGCTTCACTAAGGCGATTTTAAGGGTGAAAAAATTGTCGATTGTTGAGCAACCCGCTCGAAATCCAGCCTGTTTTTCGGGTTGTTTGTCTTTAATATGGTCTTCTATTAGGGTTTTCAGTATACGAGAATATATTCTGGCTATTGTAGGAATGACAGCGATTTCCTGGAAATTATGTGGATCATTTCGTGATCCCTTTATATGTATGGCTATGATATATGACGTTCGCCAAGCTTTTGGAATATCTGCACCATTTAGACACCGCTCAAATAAATTCTTCAATATAACCTTCAGTTTTTCAGGGCCAAATCGTACAAATTCCGGGTGTATTCCACCAGGTCTTGGGGATCTTCTAAGTTTAGTCGTTTTGATTGCTTCCTTTACGAGGGACATATCTAGTTTCAAGGTTTCCCCATCGATGTGGTTTGGATCATTTTCCTCTACATACTGTGGCCTTGTTTCTGTTAACAATTTTGTAAAATGATCTACCCATCCTTCCTTGGAGATGTTATTAATTGTGAATCCAGTTCTTAATGAGGTTCTTAGCGTTTTGACGATCTTCCATGCCTTTGAACTCTTAGTACCGCCGATATTTTGGTATTATAGGCGGTACAAGTACCTAACGGCGTTAATAACAGTCATATTAGTCATTTTTGGGCTGTCGAAAATCCACAAGTTCTCCATAGTAATCATTTCCAGCACAGATTTTCGATAAATATTTGGGCCGAACTGGTCAATGGACAACTTATTAGCCCCCATGTGATGCCAAATCGATTGACTGGAAATGATTATCTCCTATTTTTCAAAATTTTTAATAGAAATATTGGAAGAAGTTCCTTTGAATGTACAAATCGACCAATGTGGCTTCTTAAATATGGCGCACCGCCGCGTTTTAATCGTTAAGCTCGCCAGTATTTAGATAATGTGTAGAAGATTGGCGCCCGACGGATTGAAGCTAGCTAAGACCCAACTGGATGCTACAAGAGGGTGTCATGCGACCTTCGAAAAGCCCATGGTAAACAGCGATACACATTGTACTAAAGAAAGATAACCGATTCCGCCTATGTGGCGACTATCAAGCGCTGAAGGATAGGACCATCCCAGACAAATATGCCGTGAGACACATCGAAGATTTCTCGCAATTATTGTCCGGAACAAAAATATTTTAGACTCTCGATTTGGTGCGACTCTACCACCAGATCTCTATAGAACAAGACGACATCCCAAAAAGCTCGATAAAAACACCGTTTGGTTTATTCGAGTTCCCACGGACACCATTTGGATTAAGAAAAGCTGCATAGAGCTTCCAACGATTCATCGATGAGGTCCTGCGAGGCCTAGAATTTTGCTTCGCTTACATCGACGACATCATCATAGCCTCAAAGGAGGAAACAGAAAATCTCGAGCACTTGCTAATCATTTTCCCGAGATTAAACGATTACGGAATCATAATAAACACCGGAAAATGTATTTTTGGGAAACAGGAAGTTCATTTCTTTGATATGCAGTGAGCACGCGAGGTACGCGACCACTGGATGACAAGCTGAAAGCCATTCCAAATTTTCCTATGCCAAAGAAGACAAACGACCTTCGCCGATTTCTTGGAACATCTATAGACGTTTCACACCAACTGTAGCCATCTACCAACAAGAAGTATATGAGTTCTGTTCCATGTCCTCATCTGTCACTTGACCTTAACTCCCTTGATTTCTATTTATGGGACGTTATGAAGACCATTGAAAGACCACGAAATTATTGATTTAGGTGTTATTTGGAACCGAGTCCTCGGTCAACCGACCTTAACACCCTTGATTTTTGATCTTCCTAACCGAGTTGAGGCAGCTGCGGGGACAATTTGACAGCAGGACCAAGGCCTAGTAATTTATGCCAATTTACAGATAAGTCGAGTGAGACTTTGCGTTTAACAACACGGCGATAACTTTGAGCAATTAGTGTAAAGTAGATTCCAAGAAAAATTTCAATCATGTATTATTTAATAGAATTTGTGAAACCATCATAGTCTATAGATAATCATACAAACTTAAAACAAACGGAACACAGCCTGAATATATAAATATAGTCAGCCTTTCCGGAGCTCTATAACAATTACTGAGTCTTTTTAGGACTACCAAAACAAATCTCACATGAAATTTGTAAGTTGTTTTACAGCTTTCAGTCCACCTTCGTGGCACTAAACAAAAACTATAAAAATAATATTGTTTTTAAAATCATGTCTTTCCGATACCTTAAGCCGCTTAAGTGGATAGCCATCTGTGGACGCGTTGTGTGCGGATGGGAGATAAATCTAGAAACGCGTCCAAAGATGGCTATCCACTACCCAAAAAAAAGTTATCGGAAAGACATGATCTTAAATACAATTTATATGGTTTTTGTTTAGTGCCAGGAAGGTGGACTGAAAGCTGTAAAATAACTTACAAATTTCATGTGAGATTTGTTTTGTTAGTCCCAAAAAGACTCAATAATTGTTATAGAGCTCCGGAAAGGCTGAATATATTTTTATATTCAGGCTGTGTATCGTTTGTTTTAAGTTTGTATTATTTAATATGCTTAATGGCCACTTAAAAAGAACCAACAAAAATTTTAAAACAGTAATATCCCTCTTATTATTGCAATTTTTGTTAAGACATTTTTACATTAATGACCTTCTTTTAAGATGATCAATTACCCCTTAAAAATAAAATAACAAGACGGTAAACACCCTGTATATGGCTGTAAAAAACGAGAGAAAGCTGTACTTTTTTGTTTAACCCAAATCATTTTCAATACGTATTTTAGTGATACTTTTCTATTTGATTCTAATATTTTGTGAATTATATATTTTCTATATGTTGGTTTAAAAATTTGGGATTCTCATCATAGTTTTCGACAAAAAATTAAATTTAATAATGGGATTAATCTAATTAGTTTACATTGGTATTAACGGAAAAGACAAAGCAAAGAACAAATAGGACTAGGACCCACTCTACTATCCATATTTCAAACGCTTTTAATGTATTAAAAGATCGCATGTCTAATGTCTTACAAAAATTATGACCACTTTGCATTCTCTTAATAATTGGAAGCAGTTAGAAATAAATTATACAAAACATTACAAAACACCAATACACAAATCAGCTTCACTGTTATCATAAAATTAATTGATAAAATATATAGTTGCAACAGAAAATAGTATATTATGTTATTTAGAGCAAAAGTGACACTTTATCTGGCAAATCTGTGCAAAGAACATGCAGAATATTAAGAATGCAAAATAATCAATTATAAAAGAATAATATTATTGATTATTTTATTTCTACTCGTAGAAACGTGTTAAAATATACGAAAAATGTGTCTTGCAAAAATAACAATTATCGAGAATGATGTCTTTAAGCCAGTCGGGAAAATGTAAATAATCTTTCTAACCCAGTTCTAAGATAATTTTATACTATAGCGAATTTATAATGTAATTTTGTGATAATTAAAACATTAAAGTTAATATTGACGTGAGAAATAACAAGTTAGTATTATATTGAAAATAAATATAATCAAATAGTATTAAAAGGAAAACATATTTGAGTGAGGGACTTAAAAAGGGGGACGTTAGGGATGGACGTTAAAGCAAGAGCAAGTTAAAATATTTATTTTTATTCGGATTGTATTTAAGCTTCCTTTGGCAGTTGTTTCATAAGTTAGTTTAATTATTAGATCTGTTGACGTCCGATGTGGTATTCTGGGTGATTTTTTTTACTTTATTGCAAAAAAGCGCTTGCAAAATTTTATTTTTTTTTAATAATGCATAGCAAGGCAAATTGGAACCGGTGCCGGTGTCCTAACTCACTAGGAGTTGTGTACCTTCTTTATATTATGTGACGGAAAAAAATATGCATTTTTCACACAGATTATCATATGAATGAATTGGAATTTAATGAGTTTTTTATCGAATAACTTATTTTCTAGATATAACTGTAGAGATATGTAAAGGTAAATGAATATTTTCATTATGAGTATAAACTCATGTCTTGCGCTAACCATAATCTATACTTTGTGGGTTTGTGGTTCATAACTTTTACGATGTGATGCACACTTTTGATTATAAGAAATAATTCCCTCAAAATTACTGAGATCACAAAAATAACAACTTTCTAGAGTTATAACAGGTCAGATTTTATTATATCAGGTTGTTATATAGTGGACCTTATAACATTCCAGTGAAGTTTCCCCACTTATACGCATTTTCATAATTTTGCAAGCACACTTGGAACAACTTTCGATAATTGAGAACCAGGTTTAGACACTTGCAGTAATTACGACAAAGAACGCTCATCAGATGATTCAGATTATTTACAAGCGCATTTGTAAGATCTACCTATAATTATTCCCGTGGTGTAAATTGTCACGTATATTTTATAATAAATTAGGTAATAATAGGTACTACAACTGTGTAGAGCTGTAACAGGTTAGATTTTATTATACCAGGTTTAATATGCGATAGGCCCCCTCCTTATTTCATGCAAGCATAGTTTCCTAGCTTATACTCATTTTAATAATTTTAGTAGTTGTTTATTAACAAATGGATTGCAGTTTCTTAATAGATAATTAAAATGATATGTGAACTTATAATTGTGTATATTATTACCTTGGCATTACCTTGGACAGTGGCTCGCCACTGTCCCGCGAAGAATATTCTTCAACTGAGCATGGAGGAAAATTTCGCTGAATGCACTAGCCCAGGTGGTAACTAATCCACCGTCACCTATGATGACGTTAGCGGACCTTCGGATTCTGGGGAGTCCGCACCAACACGCTTTAAGGATGAGTTGAAGCATCCTGAAATAACCGGTCGTAAACTCAGACAAAGACGGTAAAGCTTCTTCGCAACATTTAATGCTAACTCACTGCTAAAAGTGGGTAAACTGAAACATCTGACTGATTCCGGAAACATATTACTGACAGCAGTACAGGAAACCAGATTTACGGATGAACATGCCTACAAGTCCCAAGGCTACAGAAACCTCAAAAGAAAATTGGGTCAGCGGGTAATGAAGATCATATCCCACTTAGGTACAGGATTTATAATCAGTCACCGACTTTACTTCCCCGAACAGTCGTGTATCCATCTCTCTCAAATGTGCAAACAAGGGCTACAGTATAGTCAATGTACATGCCCCAATCAACCAGGACAACAGACGCAATCCAGACAGAAATCGAGACAGAATTCGCATAAGTGAACCAACCGCAACGGAGAACGATTGGTGGATCTGAGTAGGACTTTTGAGTTGGTCATGAAGTCTATAGCCTTCAAACACTTGCCAAGGAAGCAGACTTGGATTTCACCTAATACCAACCTGGGTTAGTTCCAGATAGACCATGTGGCCATTTCACGAAAATCTCAAAAGGAAATACAAAATGTAAAGGTACTAAGAAGCGCCTATCTAGTCTCAGACCACTAACACTCAAAGATAAAAATAAGACTTCAGCCTAGGAACACTAGATTACAAAGAACCTCCAAAATGGTACAATTTGACGTAGAGCGACTTAAGAACAGTCAAGAAGTAAGTCAGAGACTGAACAATACAGATCCAAACAGCTGGCACCAACTGAAGAAGACTCTTGTCATGGCAGCCTAGGAAGTCGCCCCTATCGCTAGAAGAAGGAAGCATTTGTGGTGGACTGAAAACTGTGACAATGCAATAAGCCAAAGACAGACAGCCCGGGTGAAGTCAAATTCTAAAATGACCAAAGAAAATTGGCATAAATTTTTGGAACAAAAAAAGCTTACAGCCAAAATAATTCGAGGAACAAAACGGACCTTCACACAAAACCTTGCAAAAGCTTTGCAAAGAATAATTCCAGAGATTTATTTGGTACCTTCAAGCATACTCAGGAAACACGCTCCACCAAGCCTCCACGGCACAGATTCACAAGGCAAACAGGCTTTTAATGACAAAGGACAACTGCCACCTTTTAGCTCAGAACTTTAAAAATATACTCAACTGTGATCTACCCAGCGGAGACTTCGACTACAAACAAACCACACCAAACCCGGACGAGCTGCCCCATTCATTGGAAGAAGCTGGACAGATCATTCAACTTCTTAAGAATAATAAGGCAGCTGAAGAGGACTCTATTGTTGCTAAACTGTGGAAAGGTGCTGGAAGCAATGCCGTGGGCAAGCTAACCGAGATCATCCAAGACATCTCGGAAACAGATAAATTACCACCCGATTGGAAATCGGCTCTGATCCATCCGCTTAGCAAAAAGGGAGATTTTAATGATCTAAACAACTACCGTGGAATTTCGCTCGTCCAGGTAACATACAAGATTCTCTCCTAGGCGTTAAAAACAAGAGCAGAAAATCAGCTGGATAATCAACTGGGATAAATCAGGGAGGCTTTGTGAGGACCCGATCCTGTGTTGATCAGATCCTCAAATCCTCAATCTTAAAACTGTACTTACTTACTTCAAGAAGAGAAACCACAATGTGCTCGTCACCTTTGTTGATTTTAGGAAGGCCTATGATTCCATTGAAAGAGAAACGCTTAACAAAGTACTCCAGGCACTAAGGCTAGACAACAAAACCCGCAGACTCATCCTAGAAACCTTGACCAACACCCATTCCAAGGTTAAAATAGGAGACGATATCTTAGAAAACTTCGAAATAAAAACTGAAGTGAGACAAGGAGATCGACTTTCCCCACTTCTCTTCAACTGTGTTCTTGAAAAGGTTATGAGAGATGAATCTTAATATATAAGAACGATGGACTGGTTGTAGGTTGCCTGGCCTTTGCAGATTACATGGCACTGATTGCTGATGCTCCTGAGATAGCAACAATGCAGATAAATTGCCTCAGAAAACAGGCTGCCAAAGTAAGTCTTCAAGTGTCGCTGGAGAAAACAGAATTCATCACCAATACCAAAGAAGCAAGCAGATAGATGTTACTGTAGCATGGAAACATCAAGAGATGAGTGAGACTGTGAGATGACTGAGAAATTTAAGTATCTCGGCGAGTGAATTGAACCTAACATCAGAAAGAGCATCATTATCCATGAGAGTCAACAAATTAGAACTAGTGTATCGACTGACTAAGAACACCCAAAAAGAGGAAATGCCTGTCACGCAACCTGAAACTTAAGCACTACACATTAGTTCTACGACCAGAAGCCCTGTATGCCATAGAGTGTCTCTCCTTGAACCGAAGAGGTCTGGTAGAGAAATTGGAAGTCAAAGAGTGGAGAATCCTCAGGAATAGCATAGGCCCGGTAAAGGAAGATGGGGAATTCCGAAGACGACACAACTCTGAGCTCTACGAACATATTGAGAGCCTCTTTGACTGTGCAAGGAAAAGAAGGGTAGCTTACTATGGTCACGTTGCAAGATTGCCTCAAAACCGACTAACCAACCGTCTGGCAAAACAAGGTTATATTCGAACCACTTGGTTTACAGAAACCGAGAAGGATATTAAAGAACTGCGAATAACAGATCTCCAAAATAGACAGTCTGTGAGACGCACCCTGAAAAAAGTTGTGGATTTCAGGAAAAACCCCGAAGGAAAGGTACCCCCTGGACAGAAGGGAGAAAAGGATTTACACCGGCAGAATATGAGACAATACTGGGCAAAGATCAAAGCCCAACAGTTGAACGAGCTTGGTCCAAAGTAGGCCTATTCGAAACAACAAGAAGAAGAAGAACGACTTTACAATAAAACAGCTATAATAAATTAATTATTTTCTAAATGGTAAAAAATAATGATAATAATTTTATTCCAATTTCAAATAAATACTAAAGTGTCGAAGATGGAAAGCGGTCTTATCGTTATATTTATTACGTGGTACAAGTCATGAAGTAACATATGTTATGGTAAAAGTGCAAAATTGGTAAATGTACATGTACTGGTGCATATGTATGTATACATTTACAAATTTGATAGTTTTAAATTTGAAATTTTGAGATTGAGTTCAGCTTTTTGTTTTATTTTATGTAAACACTATTCTGTAATAGTATTATTTTAAAGAAATATAATTTATTTATGTCTATGTATTTTTACTTATTATTGTCATCTAACTCAGAAATACACATTAGCAACTAGCAACTTAATAAACAAAACTATATATCGTTGGTCCAGATGAATAGGGTATTAACTCAAAAAAGCGTGGAGAGCGATTTCAAGTTTTTAAATGAATATATTTCCAGTTCTGTAAATAATTGGCTAACCTCACTTATAATATCTTTTAAACGATTGATTAACGTTTAGTGATAACGTTTTTGTTCACTTCATGTAAATTTTGCTATTACTGAGAAAAAAAAAATTCTAAGGCAAGAACATAATGAGTTAATACCCTGTTCATCCAAACCAACGATATGTTATGGTAATAGTGCATATTCCTGATAATGTTTACATTTTCCGGCAAATGTATACTGCTGTCGCCCCAATAACATTGATAAAATATATTATAAGTAAAAGTAAGGGTAAATAGTACAATTCTTGGCCAGTCGACAATGATTGGCCATAGTTTGAAAACTATATAACTATAAGACAATATTTTGGAGACGTTTACTTTAACATACAGAGCGCATTTCTGTTCTACAAACCTGTATTTTTGAGGTAATTGTTGTGTTTGTTAAGCTTCAGTTTGCTATTTTATTTTCTCTAATTGTTTTTATGAGCGATTTATATAATCCTTTGAAATAATATTATTATAAAATAGTGTTTAAATAAAATAATATAAATTATATCAAATACACTTTAACTTTAATATACAAGTGTATTTTATTTCTGTTTATAATTCTTTTAACTTTTACCGAAATACGTTGGAAAATGTGGACTTTTAGCGGTAAAAGTAGATATATGAAGTTGATCTCAAATTGAAACTCACATTTACCTATCAAATTGGTAGATGTGCACAAATACCTAGATTTTGTACTTTTACCGTAACATATTTAATTAATAAAATGATTAGATCGGGACTTGCAAATTTACGCCGTTCTAGACAGAAATCTACAAACAGTGACCTTACTATTTCTAGATGTTTTCATGATTAAAAAAAGATTTTTGGGCAGATTTTTCACATCTTCAAATCCATACAGGTTTACATTATACAAAAAAAGTATTTTAATAAAAATAAAGTACTGACTGAAAAATATGACAGGGCAATAAATACAGCACCATAAAAGCTATTAATTGTGATTGGCCATCCGACCAATTACTATTCTGAGGTGAAAGTAACTATATGACACATCGCATTTAGACACATCGACTATGTGAAAATTTTGAAACGGAAGGATACATTAAATCAATTTGAATTGAGAAACTTGTGTGTGTTTAAAACGTTGATTTTATTGTTATATTATTATATTGCTATATGCAGTATTAGAATTTACATTATCTTATATAATTAATTCTATGCTTCAGCCGAAGTGCAAACAAAGTGTATCTTTGGAAACTTGTTCAGCGTCCAAAATTTCTAAATTTGTCCTTCAGCCTGTTTAAGAGAAACGTTAATTTTTGTTTAATCATCTCGCCAAACTTGAAATAAAAATGCTCCAGCAGGAATACAACAAAGGAAATTGATAAACCGATCATTATATACAGAAGTATAATAACAGAGTGTTCAGTCCACCACTACCGATGTTGGCATAGGCCCATTAATCTTCAAACAATTTGCAACATCCTTAAACTTATTTATGAACAATAGATCATTCGTAATTTTTCTAAAAAGATAGGCAGCATTTGTATGTTCCAAAGCTTCGTTTAACACGTCCTTAAGAAAGAAATTCTTGTTCATAAAAATATTCCGAAAATTCATTTGGGTTTTATAAGCGACAGATAACATTGCATTTTGTCTCGTGTTCTGTTTGTTTGTATTCTTGAACAACCTTCTTCATAATTATTGCATAATTTCCACCACTAAACGCAAGTCTTGAACATTCCAATGCATCGTTACAAATCATAATGCGCTGTTCCCTGCCATTTATCGCCTCGTTAAGTATAACTAACATTTGTAAAAATGAAAAATATTGGCAGTATGTTTTAAATTACAAATAAGAGCATTCGAATTTGAGCATAATTGTTTTGTTTAAAATATAGTTTTTTATTTATATACAAAAGACCGTCAAAAGTAGACAGACAAGAGCGGACAAACAAGAGACTAGACAGACAAGACTAGACAGGAAAGACTACACAGACAAAACTAGACCGGCAAGTCATAACAGACGAGACAAGACAAAACAGAGACAACTATACATACAAGACTAGAGAAAGAAGACTAGACAGACAAGAGTAGACAGACAAGACTAGACATACAGGACTACACAGACAAGACTAGACAGACAAGACTAGACATACATATAGTAAGGATGTATAAAAGACTGTGCTAAATATGTTGTAATTACTTTTATTTATTGTAAATCATTGACCAACTGCTGTAAATCCACTGGGCAATCGCAATATATTTGTATGGCCGATAACTGTGCTTCTTGATGAACCAAATATTTATCGTCTTATTTTCTATAAAATTAAAATAAAATTATTAGAAGTATTATTTAAATAGTATCAAGTATCGTTTTTTAATTAATCGGCCCTAAAACGTCACGAAAATTATTTTGGTTTCTTGGCCTTGGCGGTGCAAAAATGTAAACAAATCGTATCGAAGCAAGCGTAATCTGTGCAAGTACGGTGCTTTGAATAGGATTGTGAACGTTTTTAGTTATTGGCGTGCGATTGTCGAGTTAATATTTGAATGAATTTTCTTGTGAGTAAAAATTGCGGAAATTCAGTAAAAATTGTGCTAAAGGTTTGTGAAATTGTTGCACAACGTTTTGTGAGTTTGTTTGTGAAATTGTTGTTGAAATTTTTACTTTGGTGAGTGAGTTTTCGAGTATCTAGATTTAAAAAAAAAATTTTAAAATTCAGAAGAAAAAAAATTGTTGGAGGTAAATTTAATGTTTTTTATTTGCTAAAATTGTTAAAAATTTGGCCAAAATTCAGGAAAAAAAAATTTATAACATATTCGGACTATTATACACTTCACTGAAAGACATATAGTATAGACATCATCCGCTACATGCCGAGTAGCGTACGATAGATAGTTTTATCACCGCATTTTTATTACGTGACGAAGTGTACATACATCACAGATCTTACACATATAAATATAATATACACATGTTAAACAATCATTCCTATCGATCAGTCTTACGACCAGTCTCACAACCAGTCAGTCCTAGTTTTAGTGTTAATCTTAATCTAAGTATACAATGAGTTAAGAGAGGTTTAACTCGCTTACAATACTTTAATGTATTAAATTGTGTTTAGACTCCGTGTACTACAAATACCTCCACATAATAAAGAAGAATGAGATTTGGGCGCCTCATCCGTTTTTAAGTTCCAACATTGGTTGAAGAGCCCTCAACTCTACACATCAGCCATCAGCGTGCTCAACGGGACACCCCAGATTCGCAATACTCTGTTAGAATATGTAGGAATCTGTTACGACATAATTTCGATAAAAAATTCCTTAAAAATAGCAAACTTATGGGAAAATATTGGCAAATCAATTAAATTAACATATTTTTTTCTATAAATTCAAGAAATTAATATTTACCATTTCTAAAAACTAATAGGAAATTTAAGAAAAACGTTAACCATAACATACACCATTAAAATAACATACACCAGTAAATGTGTACATTAACCGAATTAGGCACTTTTACTATAAACATATAAAATGTCAACAAAATTATGTCAATAAAATTACGCTAACATTATCGGGCCTCCTCGAATTTGAAACAAATCCAGAACTTTAAATTATATATTTTCTTTTAATGATGTTAATGACTCAAGATATTTTAGGGTTTATCATTTTGAAACACCATCCAGAATACCTTGCCAATCTATAATTTATCCGTCTGTATACTTTTTCAACATAATATTGCTTCTAATGGTGATTTCGTTGAGAAACCAATGTTTGCTTCATTTTAAATAGAAAAGCGTTATTATACAATTGTAAAAGTTCGAATTCCTGGTAAAAATGAATGAAAGTGTTTGTACATCTATTGGGTGTGATATTACAATATTAATAAAATATGTGGAAAATTACATATATTATTAGTCTAACAAAAAATGACATTTTTATTTAAGATTGAACTTTGAAAGGCCCAGATTTGGAAACTCGAAAATTTGCTATTACAATCTTAACTCCTCATTCTAAATAATTGATGTTGCTGTTAAACGATGAGGTAAATACATCTTATAAAATTTCGTAATATGATAAACTGAATCATTTCTTATTCAATAGCATTATTATATTTTCCCTTTTCTTAGTTAGATCGATGTGATCATTCACCATAGACAATTATATTTAAGATTAAATATAGTTGATTTATTTATTATTGATTTATTTATATTGCGGTAGAATGCTATAGAATATAAGTAATCCATTGCCAAGTAAAACTATACTGGTTTATAATTATGAACGATTTTGGTTCTTAAAATTAGGAAATTTTGAATAGGTACGCCTTTTTCAAGATATTCGTTTCGCATTTCTAAAATAACTGTTAAAATTGTTCATAATTTTGTAATAAATGTACAAAAAAATGTGAAAGTCGAATAGAAGTAAAAATCGCGATCATAATACTTGCTGCCAGTAACGCTGAAAATAAAAAGACTATCCGCAGATAGTTACAGCAACTAATGACTCTAACAACATTGACTCTAACAACATAATAACAACTCTAACAACATTGACTCTACATAAAATGTTTAGAAGATCTACATTTTAAAGCTTACAGTTAATTCATCTATTGTTGCAAAACTTATTCTGAAATTTGTGGATATGCAAAACTAAAGAATAAAGTAGAGAAAAGTACACGGGAAATGTTCCTCAAACTTATGCAAATATCTATTGTTTGGTACGGTTTTTGGGCTGCTGCAGCTGGTGTGACGGGACATTGTTTTGAAAATGAATATCATGATGCAGAAATTATTAATGGAACTCGATACAGGTAGACTTTAGCTAAACTTTATTTTAAGGGATGAACTTTAAAATTTGTGGTTTCTACAGGATTGGTCATATATCGTATGAAATCATCGACATTTTAAGAGAAAGATTTGGTTACAGCATAATTACCTAGACGTAACGTTAATTGGCAGTCTAGATTATACGACATTACACCATTGGATTTTTTCCTTTGAGTTTGGGATGGTTGAAGTAAATAGTTTTCCCCAACGATCGTTACACAATCGTACAGCTTCAAATAATAATATCAATGCAATTGCTATAGTTGAAGTATATTTCCGCAACTATTATTTTGGCAAAAAAAATGTGTCATGCCAAAAAAGCAGGGGAAAACACTAGTAGGAAAATTTTTTTCATTATTAACCGTAACATTTAATTTAAACTCTTTCGCTACCAACTTGTTTTTTTAACAATATAATCGCTTTTTTTTAACTACCTATGTAGAAATATCAAAAGCAAATCAAAGAACTATATTTTATATTAGTTAATGGGGGCGGCAGGGGGTAGTGGGATATATTTGTCCCATTATGGTATTCTAAGAAAATTTATTTAAGTATTGGGAAAAAGAAAAATATCCAATAAAAAATTATTTGTGGTAGAAGCGAAAACAAATCTCGCATAAAAGTATTTTATTCAGAACAATCATAAAATAAATTATGGCATCTTCTTCGGCTTGAGCCTTTGATTGGCAAATTGTCACCAATATTCAATATAATTCCTGAAGTTCTTGGTTGTGTGCTAGATTGCCGCTTTCGGAGCAGCTTTGAATTGCTCCTTCCATATACAATGATTGAATCTGCCAGTGCACACAGGAACTCTTCTTTTTACGTTTAATTTCGTTGAAAATTCATCAGCAGACGATAAAAGATATTTTCCACCCCTTCTTTGATTTCCTGTCTATCTCATACACACCGACTCGGTGAACCTACAGGTTTACGCCACCCATACATTTTAAATTGTGTTGTTGGGGATTTTGTTCCATAATTTGATTTTCTCATTGCCTCTAGCTGTCCCTACATAACCAAAAGGTCTTTTATTCATCAAGACGTGCAGATGTAAAACATCGATCAAAAGACAAACAAATTTTTTGCAACAGCACTATCCCAGGAGTTCTATCTGGTTCTCTGGGTTTATCTTTTCCACAATATATATTTCTATCGTATGTTCCTCGAAATCGGTCGATCCAAATCTAGCAAAACATGACATTGCCTTTATGTAGGTATTCCAAGAAAATAAAATCTTCATTTATTGGTTGCCACTCATTGAGTTTTATAAATACTGGATGTCTTTCTTCAATTATAATCGAACATTCCATTTAAGAAGCATCTGATTCGATCGCATTGCTATTCCGTTCTAAAGGTTTATTCCTTTTCTTTGCATTAATACGGCTTGTAGATGGTTTCATAAATTTATGCTACCCATCTATGCGACCCAGCTTGACTCATCTGTACATTCATATTACATGTACTTTGAACCACAGGTACAAAATGGATCGTCGTCATTACTTTCTTCTAACGCCTTATAAGCCTCTTCTATTAATTAGGCTTCGGTTAGAGCTCACCGTCTATTGCAAAAGAAACAATATTTCAATAACATTGGGATATATATTACCCATTATGAAATACTATTGGGACACATGTATACATATGTATTCCATTGAGACACATGTATACCAGTAAGGAAAAATGTTAGAAATTGAATGATAGAGATAGTATATTGAACAATAAAGATGAACAATAATCCAAAAAGAAAGTTAAATTTGGAAACCAGCCTCTTTTTGTGAAACAAATCATAGACATGAATATTTCTATTAAGAAGTTTCTAAAAAATATTTCTAATAAGAAGTGTTATAAATATTGTTACTAAAATTTAATTTTAGTTAATAAAAATACAATGTAAAAGGTCGTCTCCAAACGGATATCTTTATAAAATTGTGTAACATTATTGGATGTTATATAAAGTGCACTGGGGCAAATCAGTACTCGGGGCAAATTCGCACTAGGCCCTCATTTATTCGAATATACGTTGCATTGCACCAACTGTAAGGTAAAAATCTTCCTTTGGTTAGTATTCAATGAGCAACATATGGCTATATTCTATGGCCGTATTCTATGTATTCTATGATTCGCCTGTGTCACTCGTTCCACAAAGTTCATGGTGTTTTCAGGTGCAGAGCTAATATTGAGTTAAGCATTATAAAAAGATAATTTAAGCAATAGTTTACAAATCTATGTGTTTATCTTCGATAGGCATAAAGTATAATATAGTAAGTTTCCTTTATGATAATAAAATGTATAAGTTCTTTTATATTTTTGATGAAATAATAGTCTAACGTAACTCAAATTCGGATTATCCATCGGGACAAAACCGCATTATATTACGAAATTGCCCAATATAACATTTTAATTATTATTTACTCAACAGTTTCATTAAATCAAATATTTTAACAAATGACTGAAGAAGCTGTTTCACAGATTCCTATAATCAATGAGTTATCTCATATTAAAGACCAGATTATAATTGCCGAAGAAAATTCCATTATATTGCCAGGAACATCTGCTGATGTACAATCACCACCATAACATACAACAAGCTCTGCCCAGTTAGTAGAGAATTCCAATGTAAGTTTTGAAAATCTCAATTACGGCAATTTCACGAAAAGAGTTGCAAAAGGCGCTTAAATAATAACTTTAATAAGTTACGATTGCTTCCTGACAAAAACATCTAAGGAAAAAATCTTCATCTAAGGAAAATGATAATTTCTGTAGCTTTTGTAAATGCGATTTTCGCTATTACACTAACAAAAAATCGTGGATCCAATGCATGAATTGCATGAACTGGGTTTGTGGAAACTGCAACCCAGGTTCGAAAAAAAAACAATATGAATGTGAGAGATGTCTCGATGATGGTTGATTAAAAGTCGAATTTTTATGTTATTTTATTACTAATAATAATTCCGCTTTTGTCCCATAATATAACGAAATAAGATTCAATAATTTTTAAACAGGTAGTTTTGTCATAGCAGCACTGTTTTTATAATATAATATAAGAAAATTATAAGTTTCAGAAGACATTTTAAATCCAAATTAATGCGACTTAAAGAATAAACCATGCGCTAAATAAAAACACTAAAAGTATTAGGTTTTAACGGTATAGATAGAAAATATTGAGTTTAAAGTAAACTTTACAATTTCTGGGCTGGTTTTACCCCACTCCACCTTAATTAATTGAAAGTGAAATTTACCCAAAAGTTTTATCAACGAGCGTTTGAATGTTTTTAAATTACCTTTATTTGTTTGCAAAATTTATCATTTTTGAATGAGTAGGTTGTATGAATCGTAATTTTTTGGCTCGTTCCCTGTGGCACTTAAACAGGCAACAGTGATATTTAAATGTAAATTTTGATTTAATATGCATATCATATTGTGCGCGCACACACTCTCCGTACACAAACGTGGTATATATAGTAATATTGATATACATATTTGTAATGCATACGTTTAACACTCTGTTTAGCTCGTACCAAAAATGGCTACCGTAAATCACTTTTAACGCGAACAGCTCGTCCTTAAACAGACCCTTTAATGCTCGGACGAAATTTACATAAACTTTTTTTACCCATTATCATCAGTAAATGATTAACCGCATTTATAGAGACGTTGTCCATTAAACGCTAAAAGATCTTTATGCGAAATAAATTCCGTTCCGGGTTCTGAAAATGGATGCAGACAGCTTCATAGAGATTTAAAAAGAAACGCTCCGCGCTTTGTAACAGAAACAATGATGCTTTTTGAATCGTAGCAAAGATTGTTAAAATCGAGATTCATTCATTCCGCCTTTGTAACAGCCGCCTTTTATATATTTATATACGTATCGTGTGCATTGTTCATGAAACCATTTTGGTAATGGCAGAATTTTTTTAATTTGTATTGAGAAGAAGGGATTAATTCTTGGAAACTTTTCTTAAAGCAGAGAAAAAAGTTGTATTAAAAGAAGGCCAAGGAAGAGAGCGACAAAACTTTGAGAGTTTTTAATTGCTGCAGAGATTTATTGTGTTATTAAAAAAAATGGGAGAAAGTTTTGCCATTGAAAGAGGCATTAATGCAGTGTATATGGGTTTTCTTCTTCTTAAAGAGCACAGCTATACATTAAACCCTTGAGAAAGTATTTTATATGCAATCACAATTGTCAGAAGGAATATGCGAATAAATGACTTGCATGACAAAGTAATATACCCCACTTTTTCACGCAGAAAGAACCGGGCAAAATATAAAAAGTTTCATTTGAAAATCTTCTAATTCATCATCACTTTGTTTTAGGAATACACTGCCACTCATATTCTTTACAAGTTAATATAAAAATAATTACCTCGGAACAATACCCAAGAATAACACTAAATATTAGATGAAGGGTCATATTTTATGTAATTATTTTTGTTTTATTTTATGTAATTTATTTGATGTGTTTATTCTCGTTGTTTTCATTAGTCTTAAATTCTTACATTATGCTTATTGTAATTTATGTTATCAGTTTAAGTCATTTATAAATTTGCTTTGTAATCATTTACTTGGACTTTAGAATAAATGAAAAGTAGAAGTATTAAACAAGTGCAAAAATAAAAACTAATGTAGTAATTTGAATTAAAATAAAACAAAGAATTTACATTTAAATACTTGAATGGATGGCTAAGTCATAAATGTGAGAGAATTGTTATTTAAAATATTTTCCGTTTATTTTTTTAGATTTTTTTCTACGAATTCCAAACTCGTATATGATTTGCCCTCAAAGTAAAAATCCCTTTGATGAAAGGGAACATATTCCACTCAAAAGCAAAGTAAAATGAAAACGTGAGATATAATGACTTTAATCAGAAACGTGGAAATGATTTTCCACCGCGTTTTCAACTAGAATATTTCCAAGAACATCTTAAACCACCCTGAAAATATCTTCCGTTCAAACAGCTTTACATTAGAACAACAATTTCCTCCTTATTTAATATTCAAACCGCGCAAACTTACGAAAAGTAATATATAATAAACTAAATGCATTTTAAATATTCAATTAAATTCGGTTTAATATAGTAGCGATGAATATAACTTCCTAATTGTTTATTAATTTATTATTTCTTAACTATTTGGTTATAATACTTTGCTTGTTTACTGGGTTGAAAAATTAAGTCGAATATTTTTGCTTTAAAGAGTATCCGAGAAAATGTCTATAAAATAACAATCTCAATAAATATCAATTTCAATTTAGTAAGGTCTTTGAAGCAGACCCATCTAGCGGAGGGATGCAATCTCCGGGTGACCTTAAAGGAGGAGCGCTTTTATTGCTGGAAAACGAAACACCCTTACACGCCTTTCATTAAATAAATTGTATGTTTTACGGCTCCACGTTAAAAACTACATTGTAATAGATTTTTGTGTTTTTGCACAAGACCGTGTCGACACAAATTAAAGTTGAAAGCGGGGATCGAAAAGTGCATTCTTAAGTAATTAGAAGAACTTTTATATGTCGCCAAGGAAACTTATATATGTTGGAAAACTACCCACGGTAGAGCTTCTTATATTACGCGCGCTCGGTGCGATTAATTGCGCTTTTATCCTTCTGAAAAATTTAAGACAAGATAAGCGTTTCTCACACTAAGTACTTTACAGGCATTGGGAAACTTTCCTGAACTAATTTCCACTACAAAAAAATATATATTAACCACTTCTTCACATAAAACAGGATAAATCTCTTATACTTTCTTAAGTGTACGTAAAATCCTCAATAAAAAAATGTTATTAAGAAAAATTTAGTTAATCTTAAAAACGGAGTTTATTAACTTTTTTTGCACTGCTAAAATTTGAAGAATTACAAGGGTGTATTGTTTATATAATATGATAAGTCGTAGTACAGCCTTATTGGAATATTTTAAAATAATACGTAGTACCAGCTAATACTACTAACTACTACTTTAACTACTTTTGCTAATACTATAACTACTTTTATTACCTACATTAATTTGGAAATTTCAGGATTTTAAGTATGTACAATTTTTTAGCAGATTATTATCTTATTTACTTATATCACACAAGTAAAATATTTACATATTTTATATAAAACAAAATTCACTTTCGCAGTTACATACAAATAAACACAGAATAAACAAGATCAAAGAAGGATAAATCGCCAGTGATTGTTTTGTGGAAGCAATACCAGGAATTCGTTGTTATTTTTTTATTTTTTTTATAGAAAATACGAAATTGAAAAAAAAATCTTTTATCCACCATCTGCGGAGTTTTTCATTTCAATTTTCCATTCAATTACGATGCCGGTGTTGTCGAAGGCTTTCAGTGTTCTTAACATCCGAACTTTTCAATCACAGTTCAGGAATCCGGACCAGATCCTCCGGTCATCTGGTCGGATTTACGCGGTCGCATATTGCCGCTGTCCGCCCTCCACCTGGAACTCTTTTGCGCCCTTTGTGAAAAACATTGATTACAATCGTATTTAGTCCAAAATCGCTGACCCATTTAAAGGACCGGTTGAATTCAAAATGAGATGTAATTGTTTCAGGGCGTTAAGTCTTTAATTATTTGGAAAATGGTGAAAAGGGACCTGCGGTTACACGGAATGCTGACAGAGATTTACAAGTGGCTTGTTTAATGCGAATACTTCCTTTTGTTCCTAAATGTTGTTTTCAGAATCAAGACGTTCTAGCAATTGTGCTTTCCAAAACAAAAGGTGTTTCTGATGTAAGGTATAATACTATACATTTAATATCTATTAATTTTACTGCCCTTTTCTATGTGTCAATTTTAATTGCTGCTTTCATTAATTTTAATAAATTATCAGTTAAATATTTTCATTTAAAAATAACCTATTATATTTTATAATAACCTATTTTTATTTAATAACTATATAATAACCTATTTTTAATTAATAATAACCTATTTACCATAATCTAGCCTAATATCTAACCTAACCTCCCCTAAAGCTATTTAATAGAACTTATCTCTTGCCAAATGATAAATTTTGAAGAGAAAATGTAGAATGTCATCGATTTTTTAAAATTAGTTGAAATAAGGGATTATCAACGTATGTATTCATTTACACACCAAACGTTGCGCTGACATAACAGGGAGTTACCTGTGAGAGTTTGTATATGTTTTGCATGTACAATAGCACGTACAAGGTATGATAAGAAAATTCATGCAATATATTAATTTACCAAAGAACATGTATTTTTTCATCACTTTTTGTATAGTCCTCTTCTAAATAGTAACCATCGGCTATGCACTGACGCCACCGTTTATTCCAATCTTCAAAACACGCGATTTTTGTCATAGCTTAATTTCAGAAAAGAATTGCCAAGATTTGTTCAAAATTGCTTCTCATGTACTATAGATAGATATACCAACTGCTTTAGCAACGTCTATCATAAAATAAATTTATTCAAATCTCACAACTTTATCATCATCTATAACTAATTTATAAACCACTTGTCATTCTTACTCGAATCACCAAATGACTTCTACAACATTTCCAATATACCGCACTTGTTTTCATTATTCCAGAATTGAATATGTAACTTGCGTGCATAGAAATTGCCTTACTATAAACTTGACTTGACTATTTATGAGATGAAATAAAGAAATATGCCATTTTGCTTTTTTCTTTCTTCTTCTTATGATGCATATTCACTAATGAATGTTTACGAGCACATGACTCATTTGTATTCCGTCTCTGGCCGTATGTATTAGGCTTCCTACTGTTCGTAAGCCGGTCCACTGTCTTATGTTACGCAACCACGACATCTTCCTTCCCATTGCCCTCCTTTCCTCTATCTTCCCCTCGATGAATAGTTGTAAGAGCTGGTACTTCGTATTTCGCATTATGTGCCCTAGGTAAGCGGTTTTTCTTTTTTCAGATCATTAGCAATAGTTCACGTTCTTTGTTTATTTTATTTATTGCGACACCATCAATGTCTCCATGCCATATAGTAACACCGACCAAATGTAATATTTTATGAATCTCATTTTTAGGTTTAGGTCAAAGTCCGTATTTGTAAAGATGCATTTGAATTTAATGAATGAGTTGCGGGCGCTCTCTATACGACATCTTATTTCCAGGTCAGATATCAATTTTTCAGTGAGCCATGCTCCAAGGTATTTAATTTTGTTCACCAGCTCATTTGATGCGTCCGATGTTAGTCCCACATGTCTTATCATGTCTGGTTGACGAGTAACAATCGTGTATCTTGTTTTACTGGCGT
Organism: Phosphuga atrata; assembly: GCA_944588485.1. Lineage (NCBI taxonomy): Eukaryota > Metazoa > Arthropoda > Insecta > Coleoptera > Silphidae > Phosphuga > Phosphuga atrata. The sequence continues at coordinate 34,538,080 of OX155898.1, forward strand.
ATATTTTTAGGCCCATTCTATTACTGTGCTCTCCTACTGCGTCGACAAGATGTTGGAGGTCGCACATATTGTCAGTAATCATCGACTGTGTTATCCGCGTAGCCAATTTTGTTAATCCATATTCCAATGGTAAATACCCTTTACAAAATCATCAAGTGCTTGCAAGAAGATATTCTCGGAGTACAAATTAAACAGCAGTGGCGAAGAACACATCCCTTTCGGACTTGTTCCCCATCGATCTTTATGTGAGCAGATTGATTCAGATAGGGATTTTCGATGCAGCGGATATCTCTGTCGTCTATATCCATTTGTCACAGTATTGTTAGTAATTTATGGTGTTGTACTCTGTCGTAGGCCTTCGCGAAGTCTATGAAACATGGGCACACATCCATCCGCTGATCGTGGTTTGTTTTGTATCAGTACTTGTGTTGCCACTAGTGCCTGTCGAGTGTCCAGGGCTTGTCTAAATCCGAATTGTGAGTAACTGAAGTTTTGTTCAGACTTTCTAAATATTCTCTGATGTATTATTTTGAGAAATAGTTTTAAGGAGTGATACATAAGACTGCTGTTGAAGCCAGCCATTGGTCGAGGTATTGGCCGGTTTCATATATCTTGTTGAAGAGTTTCTGAAGCACTGCTATGCCTCGCTCATCGAGTAGTTTTATGAGCTCTGCCGGAATCTCATCAGGATCAGATGTTTTTTTATTTCAATGTGCGGGTGGCCCATTCTATATATGATTTTGTTATTGAGGGTCCTATTATATTATCCTCCGTATCTTGGTTAAGAATTCTTTCAACTGTGAATAGATTTCTAATACAGTTTGTCCATGTTATTTTCCGCGTATTGATGTCGCATGCGATTTCGTTTTTCTTATTTGTTATTATAGAGAAGTTTTTTTTTCGGAGTATACCTGCTGGTTCTTTTAATTTTTTTTTTTATGTAAATTGAAATCATCGTGTAGGGTCTGCAATTTCTCAATAGTTTCACATTCATGCTTAAGCCACTCACTTTTCGCTATTCTAATCGTTGCTTGTATTAATTTTTGAACCATTTGGTAGCTGTCCTTGTTCGAATGGTTTTAGAATTTCCTACGTTCATCCATCAATGAAACAATTTCCTCTTATATCGTATTATTTCCTTAGATGTGTTCATTACGATATTTTGGGTCCTCTTTCCATATATAATTTCGTCTGCCTCCATTTTTGCTGTAAACGTTTCTATCCGGTTTATTTCTTTACTTACAGTATCCCTAAGCTGTTTTTGTTGTAGTCGCTTGTAGCAATTTTTCCTTGCGGGGCTACTTTTTTGTGCTTTGTCATTCTAATTTTAAGGCAGGCGAGAAGTAAGACATGGTCAGAGGGTACATCTGCTTCTGGGTATGTGCAGGCTCTGGTAATAAAGGTTCCAAAACGTATATTGCTAAGTATAAACTATAAAGTCTATGATTAGACACTATGTTGTTTGGTGCGTTTGCTGCAGACTTCCACGTGTACAGAACCACGTAAACAGAACCAGGTATTTGTTACTTTCATATTCTCCTCATGACAGAATTGTAGTAAACCCCTTTCATTACGACTTCCTAATCCAAAGGTCCAAATAGGTCCTGAGATCTGCCCTTCCCTATTTTATCCCAAAATAGGGAAGGTTTTGTTTATCACCCATTATAGTGTTCATTTCATGTTCTTTGGTGAGTGGGAGCAGTTCTTTTAACCACTCATAGAATATTTCAATCTCCTGTTCCGTTGATTCTGCGGTAGGGGTATACGTTTGAATAACATTCAGGTTAACGGGTTTCGCGCTGAGTTTTAAGAGAGCTAATCTGTCGGAATATGGGGAAAAGTTATAGTGCTAGCGGACAATTTACTTCTTAATATTAATAGAGTTTAAATCTACTCAAATTTATTTCGGTTTGTTGTGTTTAACATAGTGAAATTGACTCATGAAATAATTTTTTTTTTTTTATTACTAAAACATATATGGTTCTTCACATTTATCTAAATTAACACTTGATTTATAAAAATATATTAACCCCCTCTTGCCCTAATAACGTCTTTCACACAATTAGGCATAGTTCTAATTAACTGCGCTATTTTGGGATGTTAAGCCACTCATCTTTTACTCCAACAATAGCTCTGTCTAACAATAAACTGCTCTGATTCTTCGTTAAGCTCATCTCATAAATGTTCTATTGGATTTAGGTCGGGACTGCATGCTGGCCACTCCATAACTCGAAATTCGATTTCTGTAATTGAAAATTAAGGGGGCCTATTTGTAGTTAATATGCTGTAATATGCCGATTTCTGTAATATAATCTTGCACGATTGTTGCGGTGTGCGGCTTCGCATTGTCATGCATAAAGATAAATTCTTCACCAACGTAGTCGACGTAAAATACCACATGAACTGCGAAAATCTCCTCGATGTACCTACCACCCGTTAAACCTCCTCTCCCGTAATCCCGGGTCCCCTAATATTGAAAGCGGGGTCGGTTCGTGGTCCTATGGAAATTGCACCCCAGGTTAAGCAGTAACCCCCTCCATAAGTAGTACGCTCTTCAATGCAGCATTATTTTAATCGCTCTTTTGGTCTCCGGTACACTTTTCTTCTTCGGTCGCTACCACAGAGACATATTCTGCACTAATCTGCCAACAGAACAAACCCGAATTGCTCCAACGTCCAATTTAAATAATCCTTGCAAAATTATGATTTAAATGATCCTTGCGCTTGCCGATTAGCTGGGATAAGTTTTTGACAAACTGCAGGTGTCTTAGGGGTCAAGTTACTTTCCTGCAGACGTCATCTTACTGTTCTCTGCCAAAGCCACTCTTTGTACTTCACTGTTGTTGCAATTACTCAGCATTAAGGTGACAATTTCTTAATGATATGTATATAATAAAGCGGTCAACCCCAGCCGTTGTAAATCTCCTTTTGCTTGTGTCAGGGCGTCTATGAAAGGATCCAGTCTCATCATAACGTTGGAACACTCTTCGAACCAGGGCGCGTGATATATCCAGTTGTCGAGCAACAGCTCCACTAAGTCCATTCTCGATTAGAACAAAAACTTGGGCGGCTTTTATAATAATATATTTTATAATAATAATGTGCAAATTTCAATTTCGTAACAAGGTTCCAATTTCGTATCAAGGTAATAATTACAATATTTCACAAGTATATTATTCTCGTTATAATGACTACATATAAAAGTTGGTTTTTAGTTAAGACGGTTGATAGGCCAATAAACAATACGCATTCTTGATAAATTTAAACTCATATTAAAGCATATTAAATTGTCTTCCTAGCGGCATATTTCTTTATTTCATCTGATAAATAGTTTCTAAATAAAAAATAGTTAAATTCAAAAGTATACAGTGGGCAGATTTATATGCACGCAAGTTTATATTTTTCACCTTTAATCGTGAAAAATAAAAAATCGCCTAAATTAAATTTGCTACACCTAAATTTGCTGTCAAATTTAGAACATCTATCGATTATATCTGCTAATTGAGACAACCATTAAAACAAGGATAATTTCTTTGAAATAACATCTCAATAAAATGTTAAGAAACATATCATCAAATGTGGCGCGGATATGTCACAAATTGAAAAATCTTTTTGCTTACACCTCAGATATAATATTTTATTATATTTATTATGAAGAAACAGTTCAAAGAAACTCTCATTTTTTTTAAATAATCTTTGTTAGTTTTGTATATTCGACTTATCGTCACTTCTGTTGTTTCTTACTGATTCTGGAAATTGTTCAAACATTTAATTCACGTAGTAAGTGATTATTTATTACTTCTGTGTAGTTGCTGGTTAATATCCAGTTCAGATTCTACTCTCGTTCGCAAATTCAGCGTATGGTACTATAGAATCTACTGCCAATATATGTCGAACTATTTCACTATTAGTAATTTATAATTATTCATATGTGCTTTGTAATCGCGTTATCTTGTCACTTCACCTTCCATAGTTTGGTTGCAGTAATGGATAGCATTTGATTGTAAACAAAGGGAACCATGTAGTGATTCTGTTTTTGCCGTCTTTCTCTGTTTACATTATTAGTTTAAGGGTACTAAAGTTACTATCAAATGTTATAAAAAATGTCAGGTCACATAATAACAAATGCATTGTTGGTGTCATAAAATTTATAATAATAGCTCCATTTTGGTTCTTTTGCTTAGGCTTTTGTACTTTGTAGCGGACATGGCAATGGCAGTATTATATTAATTCAGAATTGCAAAGTGTAATATGAGAGTCAAGTAATATCCAACGTTGAGTCAGTGCAACGAATATAAATCATTCGCTTCAGAGCCGTAGATGTAATGTGCTAAAAGAACAATATGTAGTATCCAGAAATATGCATTTTTTTGGAAAATTGTTAGTGAGTAGTGGTAAAATACATATACGTAGACAGGGTGATTACGTAGACAGGTTTTATTAACTCAAGATAGTTTTTGCGTTTAATCAGCATAGGGAAGAAACGGTTTAAAAATATAACCAGTTATACATATATGTATTAGTTATGTTGTTTTCTTATAATAATTTCATTTTTCATAATTTTTTTCATGAGATAACTTATTAATAAGTTTTTAGTTTTGTTTTGCTTAACCGTGTTGTGTTATTTATTAATGTGATTTTATAAATTATTATTTGTAAATAATCTGGCAAGGTTCCAAAAAGGTTTGTAAAAGCCGTTATGATTTATCGAAAATAGGAAGCAATGCAATTAACGAAAGCACGTACTTATAAATTTCACTGTTTCGCAAAAGTTTGCACAAAGAATCCGGTTTTCATATTAAAATATTCAAATTGGCCAAGACGTCCGGGCAGAGCATCAAACCGAAAAATTGTTTTTCTTATTCCCCGTTCGCTTTCTTGAAAACAAGACCCGAAAGGGTAATTCTTATTTATTTTTTTCTCTCCGCTGCTCACTTATGTATTCACGGTCCCTGAGAAATTGTATTGAAAACTTTTCACAAACTTCATCTAATCGCTTTAGAGTTATGAAAAACCAACGTTGATTAAAAGTTTGCCTTTTCCCAAATCGAATATTAATTATTTATGCGCGACGAGAAAATTAGTTTCTACGTTCCGACCAATTAGGAAAATACTTAAATTCACTTTAATTCAAATATTTATTAAAATAGTTAATAATAAAATTATATTTATAGTTTCGACTGAAAAAGATTAAATTAACAACATATTATTAAAACTTGTTCGTTTAATGTATTTGTTAAAATTAAACCCATTAAACATTTTGCTCTTTATAAATAATTACATAATAATAATAGATAATAATGGAAGCTACCTTAATCTACCCCTTCTAGATAGTCCATTGCATATTTTATGTGTATATTGATATTATTGTAGTTTGAAATGCCAAAAGTTTGAAATTAGTTGACCACGGTTATCATAATTGGCTCTTTTGATCCTCGTCCCTCGCATTATAGAACTAAAAGCGTTTATCAACCCTGAAGTATTTTTGACTTGACCGACTTGTTATAAGTACATAAATAATCTTTGACGGGGGCAAAACGTTTTTCCTCCATTAAATTTCTATATTATATTTTAATAACGTTTTATTTGGACAAGTTTCTATAAAAATTGTTAAATCTATTTGATATATTTTATGTCAACTGTAGAATCAATTTCGATATTATTTTGTATAAAAAACATGTAGATAAGACAATAACAAATATTTTAATTATATTGACCTGTTCTATATAATTTGCAATAGACTGAACAAAAATTATTAGTAAAATTAATAGTTTTGCTTTTTATTATGATATTAGCGTTAATAGCAAATGCGAGACAGAATGAAATATACTAACGCGACGTAGCTGAATTACTGCAGACGTCGTTTCTAGAGGCTAATCGTCCGTTTTAATGTGCGCGTAGATAATTTTTGTTGGTAGAGAGACGTATTAAGCGCTTGTTTATCTTTTCAGCAGCAAACGAAGCAAATACAGGAGAGGTAATGAGCGTTCTGAACATTTTTTAGCACCTTTATACGAAACGTTTCAAGTAAATTTCCAGCAGATTCCCATTAATTCTCATAATTCGATAATTTGATGACGTTTGCTGAAAACAAGATTAGTAATTAATTGCAGAGCAATCAATAACTACCCACGTCAAATGGATTAATAGTTTGTCGATCAATCCGGCCCCAATACCAGTTGACACTCATGATATTCAAGATATATTATATCATACATTTATATCTTTTATAGTTCAAAAAGTGAATGTTAATTTAGTTGTAGATGGCGTTGTCGGTGTGTAGATTCTGTTAAAAATATTAAAATTTTCTTCTACATTGCATTCTAGGAATTATTTAAATTGTTTTGGTTTTGAGAGATTCAAACTTGCACAAGATATAATCGTAGATTATAATTTTTGTTCAGTCTATTGCAAATTATATAGAACAGGTCAATATAATTAAAATATTTGTTATTGTCTTATCTACATGTTTTTTAGTAGTAGTCTTATCTAAATGTTTTTCAAGTAGGAACTCAATTTCTCTTTAAATTAACAAATAGAAATAATATTGATTTAAACTTTATTACTATATTGTCAATGGACGACACCCAAAAAACTACAACGAAATGCGTACTCGAGGACTAAATCTCGAGGCAGAGTGCATGTGCTAGCACGGGAGCTCCCGTACCCTACTTCAACCAATGTTGCCAATAAGACAACTAATCCATAAATTTTAAAATAAAATAATTGTAGCAAATATTTTAATATATAAAACACAGTCGAGTTTGAATTTTGGCTTTTAAAAACTCAAGAACGGCTGGACCGTTTCTTTATGATTTTTTATTTGTTGCAATTGTCACCACCCATGCTATTATAGTTACTATTAAAATATTGGAAAAATTCACGAAAAAAAGTAATAATAATGAAATTAATTGAATTTTCTCATTTTTTTATGAAGCGCCACATATATTATGGCGCCATTATCTCACACTCGAAACTACTTAAGCTATAACTTAAGCTATGCCAATAGATGGCGCTATTTATTCCCCATTCATTAACGTCATCCACGAGTTTTACATTTGGCGGTGCATCTAGAAAATGGTCAACGAGTTTATTTCACCGAATCAAATGTTGCTCAACAAATGACAAGTTTCTTTTTTATTTACCAATGCTATATATTTGCACGAACGTTCATCTACTCTCTAATGTTCGTAGGCCGACATCCTTTGAATCACTGCGAACTGTCAATGGTGCAGTGTGCCCAATATTCCGTGCTGCATGTCAACAGCTCAATTTGTTTGATAACGAAACTTATTAGGACATTACAATATTTAAATCAGATCTTTCTGCATCTCCAAATCAGGTACGCACATTATTTGCTATCATTATTTCGACATGTATCCGATTGAATTCAATTGAACAGTGGAACAAGTACAAGAATGACATGTCAGAAGACATTTTACATCGAATTCGTGTTACTTCTGGGAATTCCGATCTCGAGGTGAAAGGAAATACATAACCAGACTGCTTTTGTTAGAAAACATGTGTTACTTCATGTGCGACAGTTTGTTATTAAAGTTAGGAATGCCAACGACGAATCGTGCTATTAACGACGTTTTCAATCGAGAATTGAAACATGAACATGAATGCGACCGCTATGCATTGAACGAATCAATCTGAATAAATGTACCACTGCGCAACTCAAAACAGAAGGATATGTACGATAAGTTAATGAAGGCAATTGATGATGGAAATGGTGGCTTATTTTTCCTCGATGCGTCCGGTGGAACTGGGAAGACATTCCTCATGCCATTGATTTTAGCCACTGTTCGTGCGAGATCCGAATTTGCCGTAGCAGTTGCTTCTTTTGGTATAGCGGCCACGTTGCTAAGGATGCAGAACGGCTCATTCAGTGTTTAAAGTACCGTTAAACCTTCAAACGACTGAAACACCCGCATTCGTAACATTGTGAAAAAATCGACAATGCCAAAATGTTAACAAAGTGTTAACGCAAGTAAAATTATCATATGAGATGAATGGCGCACAAACGGTGATTGGAAGCTCAAATTCGATCCATGAAAGACCTGCGCGATGTCTCAAGATGTTTTGGGGGCGCAATGATTCTACTCTCTCGCGATTTCCGGCAAACACTACAAGTAATTCCAAGATCCACCGCTACCGATGAAATAAACGCTTGCCTCAAATCATCTTCTCTGTGGCGCTATATTAAGAAACTTCAGCTGACGACAAACATGCGAGTTGTTCCAATTGTTATCAATCGGTAATTGTCGTCTTCCCGTCGACGAAACGAACGGATTGATTTCGTTTCCGCATAAGGTTAGCAATTTCGTCTCAATTAAAGACGAGCCCATCAACAAAGTATTGCTGAACATCATTGTTAATCATAAAAAATACTATTGGTTGAGTGAATGAGCAATTCTAGGGGCAAATAACAAAGATGTAAATCAATTAAACATCATAATTCAAAATCAAATCGTTGATTCAGCGCATTCTTTAAAATCTATCGACAATGTTACAAATGAAGACGAGACAAGCAATTATGCAGCAGAATTTTTAAACTCATTGGATCTGCCTGTCTTGCCACCGAACAATTTATAACTGAAGGTTGGCTCGGTAGTCATCGTGCATCGAAATCTGAACCAACCCAAGCTATGTAACGGAACGCGTTTGGTGGTAACAAAACTTATGAGCAATGTTATTCACGCGACTATACTTTAAGGTTACTTAAAAGGTGAGAAAGTTCTCATTCCGAGAATTCTGATGATCCCAACCGATATGCCATTCGAGTTTAGACGACTTAAATTTCCAATTTCGCTTGAATTTGCCATGACGATCAACAAATCACAAGGCCAATCCTTGGGTGTTTGTGGCCTGAATCTCGAAAATTAATGTCTCTCTCACGATCAATTGTACGTAGCATGTTGTCGTATACCACAAGGTGCTACGATGAATCAACTCGATTTTGGATTTTGGGCATATTGATATTTGGCTTATGGACTTTTGGATTTGGAACTTTTTGAACGATTTTTTGATTTTGTGCATTTATATCGATTTTGGACTTTCGGATTTTTGGCTTTTATATTTGAAACTTTTGGATTTTGTCCTTTTTGACATTTGGATTTTGAACATTTAGTATTTTGTGCTTTTCTATTTTGAATTTTGGTCTTTGTACTTTTACAGTTTTACAGGTCACAGTTTGGATTTTGGACTTTTGAAGTTTTAGCTTTTGTATTTTGAGCTTTTGAACTTTAGGGTTTTGAGCTTTTGGATTTTGAACTTTTGGATTTGGCTTTTTTTATACGTCGTACCTTATACGAGGTAAAGGACAGACATGATTATATGCCAATCTATTATATAATCGTGTACGATAATATTACCAGATATCGATAAGCGAAACATTTGATTGACTTTAATTTAGCTAATAAGATATTTTTTAATGATTATAGATTCTAAGGCGATACGAAGTTCGCCGGGTCAGCAAGCACAAATAATAAATTAAATAAACAAATGACAGGCAATGCTCAATAGCGTCTACAACACATATCGCATCATATATTTTTCATATTATTTCATTTTAATTGAGGACAATACCACCGGCGCATCCACCAGAATAAAAATCAATGCAGGAATACCTACAACTTCAAAATGCAATAATTTGAATTAAACAAACTACATGATTGTTCTGTTATTTTACGTTCATCAGTGACCGTTTTTTTTTATTCTTTAGCCTTACACATTTGAAAATCACCGTTCTTAACCCTCTTAGGGGGTTTTATACGAAATTTTAGGAATTACTCATATTATAATTTTATTTGCTTAAAATAATGGCGTTTCAATTTTGTAGTGCACAATTAAATCCTGTAGGATAATATACGTCCGGTCCATTCACCAAAATAAAAAAATAAAAAAATTCGAAAGGCTATTAATTTAATTAAACACATAGCATTATTATTTTCACGTTAACATTCATCAGTGTCTTTTTCTTTCGCACTTTGGCCGCACATATTTGAAAATCGCTGTTCTTAGACTGCTGTGTCATATCAATAGGATTCATGTCATAGGTATTATTAGTGAGAAATCAGCTGCGAAAGGGCCGCATATTTAGTTTGCAGAAAAATGTGTGAATCGTTTCGAAATCACATTAAATTAGTAATACAATCACATCAAATTAAATGCTATATATGCTAACAATATTTTTCCATTTTTAGGATGTAACAATGCTCAATTATTCAGATTGTATTTAGGTTTTTTAAAATACAAAAAACCTATTGGTATTTGGGATAAATTAATACGATAATAAAAAATCGGTAATATTGAATCCCTTTATCAATATGTCTCACATAGCAACAACAATTGTATGTTATTCCTGCTACATATGACAGTTTTATACAAAAGCTATGTATATATTCGCTAATGACTTAAATTTTCTATATCCGTTAAATGCGCTACGCTCTATGGCTTTGTCCATTAATGAAGATAAGATCTTTGTGTGATTCAGGTTCATGCAATGCTGCTTCGCAGTAGCAAATATGTTAACATTTAGTTATTTGCACATAGTCAAGAAATTCAGCAGCTTAAGGTAATAGTTCTTGAATATCAAATCAAAATGTATAAATTGCTTATTATTGATAGCTTTATTTCCGATAAGTGTCTAAACATATAACTTATTTACGAGCCTATATCATTCACACGCTAAGCAGTTCAAAAGTGAAAATATTTGTTTATCCACTCGCACACCAAATTTATTGTATGTGATGGATATATGAATGTGTATGTGATGTATAATATGATATGTGATATATGAAAATTATTGTATGTGAAGGATGCCATTATAATAATTGTGTTTAATAGTATTCAAATCTTTCATAAGAGTCCATCAGTTCATAAGCGTAAATCAAATGGAGTTTCAATATTAAACGATTTCTGTTTGTTGTTACTATGGCAACAACTAGCGTCTCTAATCAAAAAACGGTAAGGAGGTTCGAGCGTAACTAATGATTCAAAAGAGTGCTTGAATTTTTCTATATTTTCAATTATCCTAATAGTTGTTATCATTATTTTTATTTATAATAACATAACAAATTTTAAAATTGGTTATAATTTATTTAATAAAATTAAGTTTATTAAATGACTTCGTTATTTTTGACTTAAAAAGATCTGGCAACATCAGTGTTATGAGTCGACTGGTTGTAAAGGGATTAGAATTTTATTAGCCCACGATGTTGGCCGGAAATCTCGATTTACCAAATGACAAAAAATTATGGATAATCTATGTAAAAAGCTGGAGTGTATTCTATCAAATAGTTCCACAGACGTTCAAAAGTTTAAAATGCTGCCATGTTTTTCTTTTCTCTCACAATCAGCTGTTATCGCGACGTTGCCAAAACATCTGTCATGTGAATTACTGTCGATAACAAGATTCAAAACAAACAAAAATAACTTTAATTATTTAAATAATTACATCGGGAATATCACATTGCTTTAATATTATCGTGTTTTAATATTATCTAAGTTTATTGTATATAGTTTTTTATTCCTTTGAATTGGGAAATTAATATTGACAAAAATAAATAAAGACGTGACGGAAGCTTGTCGACCATAGGAACCTGTGTATAAGATTCGAAAAAACATCATTTTTTATTTTTTTTTCGGATAAACTAAACGGAGGATCACTTTAAAAGAGGATCACTTTTTGAGAGGACATAAATAAAGTATTGATCTTCATGTATAAAAAGTTTCAAAGCTTACACTTGAAAAAAATATTTAACATGGGATTCGCTCGATCCTCCTTAAAACGTGCACGTAGTGAAAATTAATTTTCTTACGTATATTAAAATTTTTCTTTTTTTTTAAACAAGAAGTATCGGCCTCAGTCTGGATTTATCTGGCTCTAATATAACTTAACGTAACCATAACCTAAGATTAAATCTAGGTTTACCTAGATTACATCGACAACGACCAACAAGATTTTCGACTAGTTAGCAATTTTGCCACGGAGGCGCAGACCGTTCTAACCTTATTGTGTCGTGATTTGAAGTATTTTGTTTGTCAAAATTACAATTTTTCTATATTACCGGCAAGAAACAATTATTTTTTTGTAGATTCAACAATATTTTTAGATGATTCGTAGATGAAATAATATATGATACACGTGTATGAAATGTTTTTGTGCACTCTATACTTCTGCTGACTTAGTTCCATCCTTTGCTCACTGGTCCGCCATTTCGTTTCCTGCCAGTCCCTTGTGGCTCGGTACCCAAGAAAGTTTGACCTTGCTGTGTTGAGCCAGGGCCTTAAGGTTCTGAAGGAAGTTCCATGTTGCTTCAGATTTTTTTAAGGCAGGCTAAAGAATTAATAGGTACCTTACTGTTCGTGAAAATTCGGATGTTTCTACTTTTGCGGACGTTTATAAGGGCACAGATCGAGATGTCGTGTTGTGGAATGTAGTGGCATGTCATCCTAGGGGCTCAATTAAACTATATCCCAGTGATGGTCCGTAGATTCCTGCGCCAGTTCCACTGTCCTTTTTAAGCCAACTGTATACCAGTCCATCCCATCTTTATATGTGTTTGATTTCTTGCCTGCTGTCCAATGTAGTTGGTCCTGTTTGGTATTGACTTTCCCTGAAATTTCTCAACGGTCCCGTAATTGTTAAGCAAGCCATTTTTTTACATTAGGGAGTACTCGTTCGAACATACTCGTCTTCCTCAGTTACCTTTAGACGCTAATTGTAGAAAATTAAGAGCGTTAGTCCCTCCATTTTCCTCATTTTTGATTAATGATACTGCATTAATGATACTGCAGTGGATTTTAAAGTATTTACTGGGAGATAGTGGGTGGGCTTGTCAATTATCTCTGAAACAAAATGATGCGTACCTATCTATCGAATGTATATAATGTATGCATAAGAAATTATAATTTATAATGAATAAGCTAGGGTCAACTAGCTCAGGGTCTCCATATCGATAATACTTTAGATTGGCCATCGCATATCAACGAAGTTATAATGAAACTGAATATCTCAGTCTATGCTGTACGAATTCTCTGCCGATACATTTATCCAGAAGGCTTAGTAATGGTATATTTTGCAAATTTGCATTCACAAAGTTTTAAATGAGATGTTATGGTTTGAACCAAATTAATAATAGAATTTAAAATAGGAGTTTATCACTACGATATCTTCAAATCTGTTAGTAGCTGGAATTATACGGAAAACTTCTATTACTCTTTGGTACACATCGCTCAGAATGCGTGGTGCGAGCCGTTCGCTGCGTCAAAGATAGTAACGGGAACGAAGACCAATTTTTGTCAGGGGCTGAAGGCCAACAGATATTATGAAAGAGTAAAGAAAATAAAGTTAGAATTTTTGTAATTACTAGCTTAGGGTCCAAGATAGAAAATCTCATCGGCTCCTCATCCAACGAGAACTCCTATCTGAAGGCAAACTGACAGATAGCGTAAATCAATAAACAAACAATAGATTCCGGATTTGGAATTTGTATCGCAAGGCCACCATGGATTCTGGTTAGCAAATTTAGCAAGGCCCATGGTGGCCTTGCAATACGAATTCCAAATCCGGAATCTATTGTTTGTGGTATGTAACCATATATAACCAGTATGTATAATTTTTTCGGGGTATGGCATGTATATGATAGAATATTTAGTGCAAAAGCAACTGATATACGCATACTTTTTAAAGTTTAGAGAATCTTCCAAAGCAGTGATGGCAACGGCCGACGCAAGTGCGCCCATAAGCTATTTATTATTTGCCTACGGCACGATTCCCGAAAATTAAATAGATTTTTGAATTTTATTTCCAATCAATTTCATGGTCCAGTTTTTAAGTAGAATTTTCTTTAAATTACTCATACTAATTTTGTTATTTATTAATTAAATGCTAGTTATTATTTATTGACATATGTCAATACAAAATGATGCGTACCTATCTATCGAATGTATATAATGTATACACAAGAAATTATAATTTATAATGAATAAGCTAGGCCTCAGGGTCTCCATATCGATAATACCTTAGAATTTGCTTTTTACCAGTGAAGGTCAAGATGAGAAGTGAAAATATTAAATTCAATTTTTTTTAAATTATGTTTTGGAACAACTTACCCGACCGATATAGGGGTAAGTAAAACCAAAACAATTTGTGTAATATACACACAAATTGTTTTCAATTGCAACTGACGGGGCTCCAGCAATTAAAAATAAAGGATTTTTAACTTTATGTAGAAAGGATGAATCAATCTGTTCAACTGTTTTGCTTGCTATTGCATAATAGATACAATAGCACATTTGGTATACTAAATTTCCCTCATTTAGCTGCTTTTGGATTTCATAACAAAAATTGTAAATTCTATAGGAGCTGTACTACAGCACAAACTTTTTGAAAAGCTATTGGAAGATTATGATACTGAGTTATCAGATTCAATAACTTACACAGAATCGAAGTGGCTTAGTAAAAGCAAGTATTATACCGGTTTCTTAATTTTATTACCGAAATAAAAGAATTTCTTTAGCTTAAAATTTCTAACGAATTTGAAAGACGTAATTGTCTAGGACTTAAGTTTTTTAGATGATATTTGTAAGAAATTAAATCAGTTTAATCCTGAACTACAAAGTAAAAATAAATTTCTAGTAGATTTGGTAAGTGCTATTAAAGTATTTGAAGATAAATTAGTCCATTGGTGTTCGGTATACATTTGCCAAAAAAATTCAATAAAACTAAAAATTAACATGAAAAGTATATTATATTAACTTTTGAAAAAAACTATAATTACATAAGAATAATTTTAATTAAAATATGATTTGGCCTTATTGAACGCTTCTTTGGAACATAAATATTTTTCAGCTAGTCGATCCTCGCGACGAAGTTTTGCTTTATTTAAATGAGGAATTTTATAGGAATTTCCTCCACCTGTTAACATAATTGATTCCATACATGTTTGTAATGTGATAAAAACGTTATTAAGGGTATTTGCTACTAATTTATTAAATGCATGTTGAACACAATCTATTAATTCATCAATTGTGTCTGGCGAAGCTTCATGTTGCAGCGATTGTATAGAGTTAAAAAAACCTAAATCAAGAACGTTTAAATCGGAGCTATTTGCCGGTTGTGCCCTAAATTTAATATTCCAGCCATCAGTAGAACCAATATCTGCATCGTCATCAGAAAAATGCGGTTTTGCATTATCTTGCTGTACGTAAATTGTTTTCTTTTTATATGTTGGCGGAAATTTAGATTTTATTGCTGGAATAACATTTTCCATGATCATATTTTTACAATGTACTGCTGTAACAGATTCTACATTTTTTGTTATTATTGTCCCTTTAGCCCTGTTCTTGGAATTTCTTTGAGCCGGTTGTTGATATACAAATGGCCATATTCCAATTTTACCATCAAAATAATGCTTTCGATGTGTATCATAGCGTGGTCGAGCCACTGCAGCCATAAACATTACTTTTGTAATAAATCTTTTACTTTTGCAGTTTCTTTCCGGTTCTTCTTCGTTTAGCATTAAGTAATAAGAGCGTTTAATTTTAGTAAGATAAAACCATTTTTCATCAATATGAACGTAGTCATACAAATCATCAAAAAGAAAATCTCCGTTAGTAGCATGAATTACTTTCGACAAGCAAAACTCTAATCTGTCCATTTTATTTTTATCCGTTAAAGTAGGTTTAACTGTAGAAGATATTCTCTTAAAATACTTTCCCGATTTAAATATATCAAACAAAGTTGATTTTGGAATTCCAATTGCGAAAGAAAGACTGCGAAGCGTTCCTCGACGATTTAATGGTGTATTCTTTATTTGCGCTAAATTGTTAGAATAATCTTTATGGTTTCTTCCGCATTTTTTTTTCTTTTTTGTTCCAATTTTGTTCCAATTTATCAAAAATGCAGGCCTTTCGAGGAATATTCTGTTCCTTTGGTCAGGATCCAAATCTCAAATCCGACCGTCGGCAGTTTCCTAACACTAATTTCCTTTCTAGTTTCGCGATTTTTTTTTTCAAAACGCCTGGAAAAAAGCGATTTTTTTTGGAAAATTCTTCAGTTCCGCAAGACTCGTTCCAAGATCCTAGCTGTAGTTATACATTATTCAAAAAAATGAATTAAGAATTTTCCGAAAATTTCTTCAGTTCCCAATAGTCCAAAATCTAAGCATCAATTTTGAAGAAAATCGAAGGGAAACTGTTCCAATAACTTTTTAAGTTTCCCAAGGTATGAACCATAATCAATATAACAATATTTCTGAAAATCTAGTAAAAATTGCGCTTTGCTTAGTTACGTCCCAAATCAAGGAAAAACAAATTTTCCAATGAAACCTTCTGTTCCTCATGATCTGATCAAAACTGTGAGTAGAGATTTTCGATACTCTCAAAACTCCTTCAGTTCCTGGTCCAAAGCCTAAGTAATAGTATTTCCGAAAATCAAGAAAAACTCCAAATATTCTACAAAACTAAAAATTTGTCAAAAATAATAATAACATCCACTTTGAGACAGATTAGCTAATTAAATCAAGAGAGGAAAGCGGAAATCTTCTGTTACTCTTTTGCACACGGCGCTCGAGATGCATGTGTGAGCCTTTCGCTACGTCAAAGCAAGTAACGAGAAAGGTCAAGACCTAATTTGTCAGGGGCTGCAGGCCAGAGGTTATGTACTAGTAAAGTAACACAAATACTACTACAAACTACTATAACTAGACACTACAAATAGTCCGGTGACGAGGAATTTGAAGAACTCACGAACAAATGTGAGTTTTCTCGTTTTACCTAAGGAGTGAGGTTACACAAACTATTGTTACTCCTGTGTTACTTTACTAATACAAAAACCTTTCTCGCTACTTTCTTTGACGTAGCGAAAGGCTCACACAATGCAGCTCGAGCGCCGGTGCAAAAGAATAACAGAAGATTTCCGTGTTCCTCCCTTGATTTAATTAGTTAAGCTATTCCAAGGTGGATGTTATTATTATTATTGAGTTGGCTTCGCCTATGTGACTGTACAAGTTGTTTGTCAATTTGAACACTAAAGATTTCTGTTTTAAAGCTTTTCAAAATGAAGATATTACATCAAAATCCCAGAAAGCCAAACCGATTTTCCAATTCTTTTCTTTCTAACGATTTGAGGAGGAAACTGAAAACTGTTAAAAGTCGTCCAGTGGGCTATCTTCCGGGAAAGGAAACTGAAGGAAGAAACTGAAAACTGCAGAAAGTCCTTCGGTCGGCTTTCTTCCAGGAAAGGTGTTAAATATATAATAACGTATTAGTATGAGCCGTACACGTACTAATACATTATTTTATATTTAAACCCTTTCCTGGGGGAAAGCCAACTGAAGGCTTTCTGCTATACTTTTATTATAAATTGACTACTACGTCGTCGGCTACCGAATTTTAAATAAGAAAAACGTATTATTACGGCAACAGACTGCGTGTTAAGAAAGCATAATTTAAAAAAATAATAAATTCAACAATAAAGTCATTACTTCATGAAAATTTTTAAATGCTCCGTTGCTTACAAGAACGCCACCCCTGCTCTAGAGGGTACTTAAAATGGGTAAATATTATTCTGCACCGGCACACACATACAACACACACTTTCCACAATTCTTTAAATGGAAAATACTTGAATATAGAGTGACACTAGTTTGTCTAACAACAAGTAAATTAAAAATGAATAATTTGATCACAAAAAACGTGTAAACGTAAAAAACGTAAAAAATATTTATCAATGTAAATATACTAAATGACATATGCAAGCGAAGAGAGGAAAAAATATACCGGAATATGCAAAATAGTGTATTTTATAGCTAGGGCAGAAACCTGTCAATTTCTCGCAAGAGCGTAATTCGGCGCACGAACGAAGTGAGTGCGCACATTCGCTCGAGAGGGCAATTAACAATACCGCCCGTGTTACAAACAATATTTTTCAGTACTCATGTGAAGGGATGTATCTTACAAGTTTGGGATCCAGGGGCCATCCAAAAAAATGGAATCAAAAATAAAGAATTTGCTCTTTCAACCGGTGGTGTGGATTCGCCTTATGAACTCTCCTCCGTCCCTGGTATCACCATAGAATTTACACTCATTTTTAAATGTTTTCTTTAATTTTTATTATTATTTGGAAATGAAAAAATGACACTTCAAGTCAATTTTTTAACATCGAGGTCTTGATTGTGTTCATTTCATTTTTATTTATTTGTTTCTTTTTTTAATGTAACCTAGCGATATTGAATATTTGCGTGCGTTACCCACGTTATGTGGAAAGAAGTGGTATTTCTCGTATTAAAAAACGTGTGTCAGGACTACTTCCCACACATGAGTAATACAAAAATACAAATTATTCACTTTGTAAACAATTATCCATGTCGTAGTAGATGTAATCATGTTGACTATTAAATTGAACAGTTCCCTTTTAGCATTTTGTATATTATTAATGGATTTTATGTGTCTGGGTAGTTTAGTAAAGCATAAAGGCTTATGATGCTGTAAGGATGAATTTTTTTGGACAGAGTTAGATATCCATCTATATCTAGTAAAATTCCAGAAACCAGCGGAGCTCAATACGAGATATTATAAGGGCGCTGCATACAGAAAATTTAATTCTCTCCGAAAAAATAACTGCTTACAGTATCATATACATTTTTTCCTATTTTGCGTCTATATTGAAATCATTAAAGCACTCATATGGGTCGAGGAATGCGAGACAATTTTCTCAATATGTATCGGCGATTTTTATATTTAGAAATGGCATAAAAGGGCGCAAAAAAAATAGTACAAAAAACTCGTTCATAACGCGTTTTGTTCGCTACGCTCGTCGTTACGAACATGGGCGCGTCCTGAAATACCGCGCTTATTGAACTCGTTCTTTAACATACTATTAATAAACTACACAGTCAGATCAAACCAATTAATAATCTAAGAAATGCTAAAAGGGAACTATCCAATTTAATAGTCCACACAGAGACATACATCATGGATTATGTTTGAAAATTGAATAATTTTTATTTTGTTGCATATTTCTGTATATTTTTTCCTCTCTTTTTGCAAATTTTATTAAGCATATTTACTGTTTCATTTATATATCTTTAATAATAAAATAAAATCATTTTATATGATTTGATGTTTATATCTTACAAAAATAGACAAAATTTTGTTTAGCTAAAATAGATTCTATATTCTGTATATGAATCATAAATTGCAATTCATTAGATTATATATATATATATATATATATATATATATATATATATATATATATATATATATATATATATATATATATATATATATATATATATATATATATACAGTATAAATCTAAACATTATTAAATATTATTTTAGCGTGAAATTATATACTAATTTTAGCATATAACAACCATTAGAGTAAACATGAAATTGTTGTTAGTTTCGCTCAATAAAATTGTGTACATATGTAACAGTTATAATCAAAGTGATAGGCGAATGCAAACACATAATACAGAGAACAGAGATATCTGCGCGGAGAGCGCGTAATGATAATGGAAATCGCATGCAGTGTTCAAATCTGTTCGCGCGAAATTATTGCCTTGCGATGGCCGTTTCGCCCCGCCGGTGCACGGTATTATGCTCAAACGATCGCGACGATTAAACGCACGAATCCGAATAATTAATCAACATATTAAACTTAATACAATAAATAATAGCCTCAATAAACCAACGGCAATTTTAAAACCAAATAATTTCGCCGACCTATATACAATACTGTAATTATTTTCGCGTTCTTTTATCTTCGTAAGTACAAATATGTAAATGGATATTGAACGGAACCGTGAATGCGCATTGAAATTATGTAAATGCCGCTATGTCCCTGTCGCATAATGAACATTCCTAACGAACCTTTCAGAAAACGGGAAAACGGGGAATTGATATCTCTCCAGTTCAGACTACGAAACGCTAAAAAAAAAAATAGATGGGTCGTTTGCCACGATAATGTTGCATTACAATGAGTTGGAGCTACAAAGATTATTTTCGAAGTAATCATAAATCCAAATATTTACCAACTAAATTGGTAACTGTTATTTTACATTTCTTGCAGATACACCATAATCGCTTAGAAATTAAAAAAAGGACTTGTTAAACAATATTTGTTTAATTTTTTTGTTACTTTACCTTAAAATATAACTAAAATAATCGTAAAATAAATTGTTTTAAAATTAAGTAATAACAGCTTTATTACAAATGTAAATGACATTTTCATTAAACTTTTGCTATTTTAAAAAAAATCTATCCGCAAGTCTTTAAATAAAAAATGCTTGAAAATACAGTTTTACAAGTAAATTAAAAATCAATAACATGATCACAAAAAACGGTCACCATGCGATATTATTGCTAGAAATCATCAGATACCTTTCATGCTACCCGCCATTTATTTTTTTCTATAAATTATTACATTTACACTTGGGGAGAATGGGAGGGAAAAAATTCCAATATGCGATAAACACCGGTAAGTGCCAAAAGTATTTTTCAATATCAGTGGATCGGCGAGCGAGCGTGTGTTCTTCTGAGCTGTGCACCCTCCGGCCCCACACTCCATTTTTATTATTGCCGATGATTGCCGGCATAAAATCCATTTTATCTCGTTTACCGGAAGCGGGCAGAATCTCACCATTATTACATTACATTTTATTTTTAGACTAATATATTTAAATTGACAAATTCTAATTATATCACCAATATTTAAAAAAAATGATATTGGTTAGGTTAGGTTAGTACATATACACTATACATTTTCCAAATAACTTTGAAATATATATTTTACTTAAATGCTTTTATGATGTAAAATTCCATTAAACGCACGAAGCCGATTAATTAATCAACATATTAAACTTAATATAATAAATAATAGCCTCAATCGACCAACGGCATTACTCTACTAACGAACGATGTTCCAAACAGGCGTTCGTAACATGAAATGTTCGTAGGTCTGCTAATCAAGATAATTATAAATATGTTGTTATCGTAAAAACACAGGAAAATGAATATTAATGTACCTGCTTGGATGCTCATTTACTTACCTTTGGCACTTGTAAAAAAAGGCTTGAATTATTGTAGAATAGTGCAGGAGATGGAGGAAAATTACTATGAAGTAGGCCGTCAACCGTTACTTTTTTCTTTTAAAATATTTTAAGTATTCACCTATATATCTACATTTCGAATACCTTAATTGTGTTTAGCTTATAGGTTTTATAGTTCTGCATATATACTTTTCAGCATTGTGTTTTTCGACTTCAGCATCTAACGCAGAGGATTCTTACATTGCATGAATACGTTCGTAGACTGTTGGATTCTGACCTTTATTTCTTCCGCTTAGCGCCTTTACTCATCTAGAATGGTTCTTAGCTATTTGAAATCCTTAACGTGGTTACAATTGATATTTTGTCCTATTGAGTCCATGGCTGCTAAATATTCATGTTTAAGCTAAACTATTACACATGCGACCAATTGTATTTGTTATATATTCTGAACTGTGCACCCTCCGGCCCCACACTCCATTTTTATTATTACCGATGATTGCCGGCATAAAATCTATTTTATCTCGTTTACCGGAAGCGGGCAGAATCTCACCATTATTACATTACATGTTATTTTTAGACTAATATATTTAAATTGACAAATTCTAATTATATCACCAATATTTAAAAAATGTAACTATAACTATAACTATAACTATAACTATAACTATAACTGTAACTATATATATATATCGCAACTTTTCTGCTTGCTTGTGTCAATTTCTTTTAGGATCGCTACATTAAATTGCATCAAAAATAACTTTTACACGTCTCAAGCGAGTGAAGGGATGTCTTTTGGGCATATGCTTCTAGCGCAGAATAGATTCTTCTGTGCTATATGAAATTTTTACCGTGTGCACACTTGATATTTTCTGCTATTAAGTCTATGGCTGCTATATAGTCATTTTTATAAGCAAAACTATTATACTTACGACATTTTTTTATATATAATTCGTACTTAAAAAAAATGACGTAGTTTTCTCGAATCAACTTCTTTCGGATCACTTATATCTCATCAAGAATAACTTTATCACAAGTCAAGAAAGTGATTGATGTCTATTTTGTATGTGTATGATTTATAATAACTAGTATGACTTAACTACTTATATACGTTTTTAAAATCAAAAATATTCATAATAATAATTCTTTTTCGGCTTAAGTTTTTATGGCATGCATAAATTGCAAATCATGAAGTCTTGACTGAAGTTAAGGGATTTTTTCCGTTATTTCTAATTCTGTGAGTGTTATTTTGTTATTCCTCTTCCTTTTATATGCAAAATTAATTAAAATCATGTAATAAAAAAGAAACCAAGTAAAGATAAATCCGAGGAGTGCAACAATAAATCAAATTTAAAAAAAAACATAAAAAACCGGCGGTTAAGTAAAATTAATTTATTTATTTTAGGGCTAAAAATGTTTGTCATGAAATATTTAAAAATTTTAAATTTGGGAAGAAACGAAGCAACAGCGATACTCGCCTGAAAATCAAAGGTAGTTTTTCGCAATCCCGCTCTTGCGCGTCATAAGCGTCTACCGCTTAACCCGCATCGACGCATATATCTCTTAAAAATGGCGAATGTTAGTTCGCCGAAACGTCGAGAACCCGGTATTTTCAGAGCCAACCCTCAACATCAACGCGGAATCCCCGAGATAACAAATTAAAACCTCAAATACAACACACACACACACACACACACACATATATATATATATATATATATATATATATATATATATATATATATATATATATATATATATATATATATATGTATGTATATGTATATATATGAGCTTATATATTCCCAATCCCCAGGATAGCAATCTCAAGTGCCCACGCCGCTTCATCTCAATTACTTCCACACCATTTGGCAAGAGCCCTTAGGAAAAAACCTTATTTTTTATGAGGCAAATTGTAATGTTAGACGCCAGGAAAACGCGTGGAGCTGGTTAACATTCGTTTGAAAATCGTTCTCAGTAGATGTAATTAGGCCCGACGCGTCGATGCGGTAATAAATAGTGTAGGTTACAAAGACGGTTTCATCAGACACCCGATCCAGAACTAATTGGGCAATTTTCAATATTACACCTCACTATTTGCATACTGTAATCTAATCATTGAAACACGATGTACTCTACATACCGTTACGAACGTATTAGTTCTAGTTCTATATATGTACATGTAATTTTTTACTTAACACGTATATTAGAAGACTACTGAATGATTTAAAATCTACCTTATGATATTAGTATAATATATGAGAAATAAGGAGCAATATATATCATTTGTCTATTTTATGTATTTGCAAGTAATTTCTTTATAACTGTTGTTTTAGAAATGATCACAAGTATTAACTAAAAATTAATAATATGGCATGTTAGATGACTTATTTTCCAATTCTTTCATATATACTAGCAGGAGAATATATCCTTTCGTAAAATATTGAATCTAGAAAAACACCATTACTTACTCTGATTAGATATTTTTCATCTTGGAATTTGAGTGTTCGGTCTTTCCCGTCTGTTCTAATTCGGTTTAATTCATATGGTCGAGTTTTATCTGACAAGATGGATACAAAATAATATAAACGGAAATTTAAAATAAAAAATTACGTGTAAATCTATTAAATTAAAGAAATAACAAAAATGTACTGAGTATATCATAAGTGGTAAATTATTTTCAATGCGCAATATAATAAAATATTTTCGTAACAAGAACATTTTAATGAAAATAATATATACTTATAATTATTCTTCTACATAAATGTACGAACAATCGCCAACTTTGCATTCAAGTAAGTTTAAGCTTCTGCATAAGTACATAGAATAAAAGAGAAATCTAAAGAAACGTACCGGAATGATTCGTAAAGTTTAACTTTTACGTTTGTTGTTTTTTATAAAATCAACGTTGCGCAAACTATTTATATGAATGTACAAGTGAATAAAATTGTTTGAAACCTCTTTCAAAAAATGTACATGCAAGGAGAATATATGATCATTTACTTATTTGTATTGAATATATATATATATATATATATATATATATATATATATATATATATATATATATATTATATAATTGTAAATTTTTGTTATAAACTTCAGGGCTAACAATCTTGAGAGTAAACAACTCGTCACCCGTTGGGACAGCCCTACTCACATACTCGTTGGACTCGGCATGAAGGGAAATATTAACATAGAATATACCCCAGGTGGTAAGCAATCCATCCCCGCTTATCATGGGGCATGTAGGCTATCGCATTGTGGAAACATGAGAAATATTACCATTCAGAAAAACATGAGAAATATTACCTACCTAGCTACAGTCAACAACAACTCCTTTCTGAATGTAGCCAAACTGAAAATACTCTGGATATGCCAGATATGTATAACCCTAAGGTATCAGAACTACAAGAGACTCGGTTTACGGAAAAAGATGCGATAGAATCCCAAGGATACAGAATCTACAAAGGTAAACCAGGCTTAATAGGTTTCACATCACCTAATAGTAGAACCTCTTCAATCCTTAAGGGTCCGCAATAGTGCATATATTATAGTGAACTTTCATGCTCCACAAATTACACCAACAGGAAAAATCTGGAATATGTTGAACACTATACGAGCATTTTAGAAGAAACCCTACATAAAAGTCCCACAGTATCACACTACTATACTCTTGGACGATTTTAATGCACAAGTTGGCAAAGAGCGATATCAAAGAATAGTTGGCTAATATCCAGCCCAAAAGAGGACCAACAGAAATGGAGAGCGCTTTATAGACCTTTGGGACAAATATAACATGGTCCTTAAGTCAACCGCCTTCAAACACCTAACTAGGAAGTCTAAGACTTGGAAGAGCCCAAATCCCCCGTTAGGTAAATTTCAGATAGACCATGTGGCTATAGACAAGAGGTAATAAAGAGAGATACGGAATGTCAATATACTCAGAGGAGCTAACCTAGATTCTGACCATTATGTATCCCTAATAAATACCAACCTACAACCATTCAATAGATTACCTAACACCACAAAAGTATCTAAGATACCAAAGTTCAACATCTCACGACTGAATGATAAAGAATGAACCTTCCAGACCACCCTTAGGAAAAACACAAGAAAATAATGGAGGCCAAACCTACAAAGAGCTCTACTTGAGGCAGCAAAAGAAACCATCCCTGCCTCATCCAACAAAGGCAAGCATCCCTGGTAGACCACAGAATGTGATCAGGTCATAGAGAAAAGACGCAGAGCCTGGATCAAGTGGAATCAGCGTAAGGATCAGCCCAACTATCAGGCCTTTTCAATTTAAAGAAAAATAACTGCTAGCATAATACGCAATACCCAGAGAAGCTACACCAGATCAATAATACACCTCTATAGGGAACTCAGGAAGCTGACTACGCCATAAACAGCTCCCACTCTTCAGCTACGTGTAACTGATAGGAAGCTTCAGTTAAACAATAAAAACTGCACTGCACCTTTGCAGGGTACTTCTAAAAACTCCTCATTGCAGAAGAACCTAAAGAGAGACCTTCCATGAGCCCACTTCTAGGTATCCAGACCCCCATACCAACAACCAGGTAGAGAAATAGAGAACATCATCATGAGTTTGAAGAACAACAAGGCTTCAGGTGAACATTGCATAGTAGCGGAGATGTGGAAAAATGCAGATATACAAACCATCCAGAGCATCCATCAGATTATACAGGACACATGGGTAACAGAGATCTTATCAGAGGGATGGACCTCAGCTATGATCCATCCTCTTCACAATAAGGGTAATTAGACGGACCTCGACAACTACAGAGGCATATCTCTGATATCTGTCACATACAAGATATTCTCTATAGCCTTGTTAACTGGAATCAGCAACCACCTTGACTCCCAACTAGGTGAATATCAGGCTGGCTTCCGAGCTAGTAGATCATGTACAGGGCAAATACAAAATCTCAAGACCATCCTTACATATCGGGGTCGCGGCGGACATCCCTGGATAGTAATCCTAGTGGATTTTCGAAAGATATATAATTCACTATAACACACTATAATTCACAGACAGACGCTGATCTCCACCCTTTAAGAATTGGGCCTAGATGAGAAGACAATCAGACCAATCCAGGCCACTCTGAGAAACAGCTCCTCCTAAGTCAAGTTTAAGTATGAGCTCTCTGAGAGCTTTCCCATTCAAACGGGACTTAGACAGGGTGATGTCTTTATCGCATACTGTTCAACTGGAAAAATTCATCAAGGAATGGACATCATTACCAGCGGGAACTGGACTGTGGATTGGCTACAAGAAAGATAACCTAAATGTACACTGCTTAGCCTTTGCTGATGACCTTGTCCTATTATCCAACAATATAGAAGAGGCTACTTACCAAATACAGAGCCTCTCCAGCATAGAACCTAACGCCAGTTTGAGAGTCAGCATGCAAAAAAATATGTTCATGACTAATATAAAGGACGCCCTATCTACAATTCCTAGTCAATTCCTAGTCATTGCATTTAGGAGTCAAGTATTTACGACAGCGGATTTCAGCAAAGGAGAGTGAGAACTAGACTATAGATACCAGATATACCAAGTTCGAGAAGGCCTACCACTCCTGCAAGAGTATTTACATCTCCAAACATCTTTCCAAGAACCTTAAACTAAAACATTACAACTTCAAGTAGTCAAGTAGTAAAACCCTCCGTACTCTATACCTCAGAATGAATAAAGGGCGCCCCATCTACAATTCCACTCGAAGGCACTTACTATTCGTAAAGTCGTTGCAGTCAATTATTTAGGAGAACGGATTTCAGCAAACCACAGTGAGAACTTGACTATAGATACCAGATTTACCAAGTTGAAGAGGGTCTACCACTCCTGCAAGAGCATTTACATCTCCAAACATCTTTCCAAGAACCTTAAACTTAAACATTAGAATTTAGTGTAAGGCCCTCCCTACTCTATGCCTCTTGATGAACAGGAAAGGTCCACTCAGGAAACTAGAGCTTAAAGAACGAAAAATCCTGAGCAGAATACTGGGGCCAATACGAGAAGAGGATGGTACAAACAGGATCAGACAAAATAGTGAGCTCCACCACCTGCAAGAAGACAAAATCACATCTATGAGAAAAAGGCGCCTAACCTTCTTTGGACCGTTAACCCGCATGAACGCTCGCAGACTCACGAACAGGATCTTTACCATGACAGGTAGAGGGAAAGCCTCCAAAAACAAATAGATCACCAGAGTGAAATCAGACCTGGAGCAACTTAAAATTCCACCAGAAACCAACCCTAGAGAATCGGTCCAAACTCCGGCAGATCATAGCGACACGAATTTGAATAGGAAATAGGGATTATCAAAAATATAGTTTCATTTGTATTAAGTTAAAATGTTGCTACTTGCATATAAAATAAGAGTTTTAAATGAGAATTACGATGAAATTTTAACATATTTCATTTAACTTCTAATTGAAAATATAATGGAGGTATTTTTAGTATAGATATTGTATTCTTATATTTTACTATCAACGGGTTTATTAGGTTTTTTAGGCTGTCATTTATTTCACTATCAAAAGGTTTATATCCAAAATAATATAAATTAATAACGTAATATTTATCGATCAAACAAAAACAAGAATATTAAATATTTTTTTTATCATTGCCATTTTTGTTAAGTTATTAATTTATTATTATTTATTGTTATCCATAGAATATTTTTTTAGCGTCTCTCTTTTATTCTGCGTTAATTACACAAATAAACACTTGCTGTAGTTCATATGAAAGAGTTAGAATTGAACTGGAATTGCTTTCTATCCAAAGAGAAATAAGAGGAGTTATTGGTCCCCTGATAACTGAAATAGAAAACGTAACATTTGATTTAGATTATTTCAGTCTTGAACATAAATTATTATTGTTGCCACTTACAATTTTCGAACGGTGAAATGTAACAAGTGATTCATTGTTCTTAAGCAACCGTTTCCAGTTTAAGCTATGAATATTAACAGCAATTTAACAATTCATTTATTTCCTATAAAAATACAATACATACATAATTTAGATTGTAATATGTAATTATGAATAACAATAAATTTTCATGATGCTAAAATTTATAAGATATACAACAGTAGACAGATAAGTTTACACGGAAGGGACAAGTTCGGTAAGACAGATAATACTATTCAGACAAGACTAGACTAAACATAATTAGACTACACAGATAAAATAAAAAATACCCACACGTAATTAAGCTGAAGAACAATCTACATTCAATGTTTATGAACGAGTAATAAAGATTTAGAAAAACACCAAAAGCACAGGAGCAGATGAAATCCTTTTGTCAACGGTAAAATATGCAGCGAAAGAACTAGAAATACCATTGGAAGAAATCATCAATATGGTGAGTCGGAGTGTACCCAAAAGTGTTGTAAGTATCAAAAACGATACCCATGTTTAAAAATTTAATTTTTTAAAGGACCACATTATTATAGACCAATAAACCTAGTGTCGCCTGTTTCTAAAGCCTAATAAAGTCTAAATCCTTCATAAGCAAACACCACCCGTTAATGCAGCATCAACACGGGTTTATTAAAGGACGAAGTATACATATACAAGGACGAAGTATACATATATAAGGACGAGACAGCACGTTAACAATTTCTAAAAGAAATCATTCAAAATCTAGAAAAGGGGAATTAGCGGTGTTGCTCTATACAAGCGATACTCACTAAGCGGCCCGCGGGCCGCATGCGGCCTTCGTAACGGTTTTTTGCGGCCCTCGGCTGTTAGGGAAATAAATAAAAACGTAAGGATAAGGCTCACTATGAGTTTTGGAAAGTAGTTGAAAGGGACCAATTCCCTAACCTAATTGACTGTGCTCAGAAAGTCTTGTGTGTTTTTTTCTACATATGTGTGTGAATCTACATTCAGTAAGCTAAATTTTACAAAAAACAAGTACAGATCCAGGTTAACGGGTGAAAACGTTAAAATCATTTTAAGAATATCAGTTTCTTCCCAACCTGCTAATGTGGATGCTACATTAGAGAGCCGTGAAAGAGATTTCGCCCATCAAAGAATTAACGCATTCAAGTATGGCTGGAGCTAAGTAAAAGACATTTCATTACATATGTATAGTAATATGTAAAACAGTTTTTTTACTTATGCAATAAACATAATGTTACATATATTACATTTTTTACTTGCCGCCCTCAGAAAAATCTGATAAAGACAATTAGGCTCTCTAAAAAATCCTAGTGAGAACCCCTGCTCTAGACCTAACTAGACACTACCTACAATATTCAACCGTAATAACAGAAATAGAGATCACAAGGAAAGCAGGTAGTAAGGTAGTACCCAGGGCCCCTTCCGATGAACTGCTTATTTAAATCTACAACACACGTCAAATATAACATTGAACTATGCAGATGATACAAGTATTATTATTAAGGTGTAATATCGACCAAAGTTGATACCTTAATAGAGACAATGAAAACTTGGTGCAAAAAGAACAGACTCCTAGACATTGAAAAGACCATGGCCATAATATTTAAAAGCAAACGGGATAAAAGAATATACAACAACGATGATTCAAGTCTAAATATTAAATTTGAACTTAAGAAGAACGTAAAACTGCTTGGTCCATCTCGTGGACACTTTAGGATGGACAACACAAGTAGCACAACTTACTAAAAAACTAAATAAAGCGGTGTTTGGCTTGAGAATCTTAAAACAGTTCCTGATTATTGAGTGGACTAAAAACAGTGTATTACGCAAACTTCTATATCCACCTTAGAACCGGTATAATGTTTTAGGGGAGAGGAGTACAATCAATGGAAGTGTTCAAGAGGCAAAACATGCACTAATAACTATGGTTTCCTAAAGTATTGAGAACATTGCATAGAAAATTTTGCAGGATTCCCCTCTGCCAGACCCCTAAACAGCGAGGATGCTAACTGCGGCGAGCACTTACGTCTACGAATCGATATTATGTTTAGCAAAAAATAAAAATCTTTTCGAAGATTTTAATTTCAGGGCTTCGAAGGAAATATGTAACAATAACACCAATTTTAGGAAACAAGAACACAGGTTAACTATGACGGAAAAGTTAGCACCGAACAGTATCATGGAATTGTACAATACGTTATCTAAACATATTAAAATACTTCCAACGACCAAACTCCTTAAGAAGAATACTCATCCTTCATCGAATCCTCCACGACATAGAATCGTACTCCGTACAGGAGTTTTATAAAGGAATACAAACCTATCAAGAATGAAGAAAGTGAATGATTTCATTTAGTGAACATCACTGACCTGCAATTATATGTTATTCCTAAATAATAAATAAAAGCTGTTCAAATGTTTGTATACTAAATAATATAAGGGGAGACAAGTTCGACAAGACTAGACAGATTAGACCTATAAGGCTGAATTTATAAGGCTAGACCAACTAAATTAGACAGACAAGTCTATAAAAAAAACATACAGACAAGACTAGACAGCAAAGACTCAGCACAAGTGAGATTACATAGAGACTAGGCAAACAAGCCTAGATAGACAAGATCGGACAGACAAAAAATATACAGACAACACAAGATGTGCAAGAGGAGACAGACAAGGTTTTTTTAAGCACATACTAAACTAGATTATCAAGGATATATAAAAGCACACTTTGTCTATCCTTATCATGGTGTTTAGGACAATCAAAAAAATAGGAAAATAACTTCAAATTATAAAAGGCCAAGTTTATATTAGAGATGCCACGAATAGTAATTTTGTCGAATACCGAATATCCTTACACGCTCCTGGCCGAAGCGCCGAATATTCGGCACGTCTTTTGAGTAAATTGCGCAACTTTCAAGAAACGAATGCGGCAGTGAGTGCGCGGCAGCGCTGCCGCGCACCTGCGCAACATACATTTAGCAATATACGCAACATACATATTTTATAGCAAGATACATTTACTTGTCCACGGCAGTGGAGCCAATATGATAAAAGGTATACGAGACGCAAAAAATGATTCTGCCAGGTGTTTTATTCATTCACTACAACGAGCTATAGAGGAATCGCTAAAATCTCAAACGGAAATAACACAGATAGTAGCTGCTGCAAGATGAATTATTACACATTTTAACCACTCAGGGATAGCAGAAGAAAAACTCAAATCTATTTGCCAAGAACTTGACTTTCCAAACTACCAAATAGTGCAAGATGTAAGCACATGTTGGATTACTAATTAATGGAGGGATTTTCAGAACCAAAGCGAGCTCTTTCTTTATACATAACTGATCGCGAGTCATTATACAGTCTAACTCCTTCTGACTGATTGTTACTGGAACAAGGTATATCACACTCAAACCATTTCAAGAGATAACACAAATAACTAGCTCGGGTATTTCTTGCATCTCCAAAGTGATTCCACACGTTATCACGTTGTTGAAATACCTGGGAAAGGAAGAGATAGTAGATAGTACACCAAATTTACTGAGAATGAGATTTCTACTACAACCTGAGCTAGAAACACTGTTCAACTTTGATGAAAATGACAAATATTTGGTTGCCACTTTTCTTGATACTCAAAACAAAAAACTTTGTATCGAAACCAGTTTCTGGGATTAGTTCAAACACAAAGACCAAAACAAAAAATTCTCTTAGAAGCTCTAAAAATGAGTTGTGATGAGTCTTGTAGTACCGATAATGATTCTTCTCCACTTTGTAAGAAAATACATATCCATGAAAATAGCAAAACCATTGAAATACAAGACAGTTTCTGGAATTATTTTGAGGAAGTCGCTACAGAAAATATGGAGACAGAAAAGTGCTATTGCAAATGGTATTTATTTTTATCTAAAAACTGCTCGCCTAGATAGGACAACAGGCCCTTACAAGTGATAGTCAGCAAACGTAGAGCAGTATCCAAAATAAACAGAATTCGCACAAATAAAGGGTCCGCCAATAAGCGCGCTCGATCTTTAAAATAAAATAAAGCAAGTTGTGTGAGAGGTATAAATGAAATTTATTTTTTGTTTGAAAGAGTATTCGAAGGCATTATGTATGGAAAATAATATCGTTCAAATGGCCACCTCGGCTTTGCTTGGTGGCGCGCATACGAGAAGTCCAATTTCCAATGACTCTGGCGCACAAATCGGGCTGTATTTCATCGATGGCGTGGCGTATGTTGACTTTGAGGTCATCAGTGTTTTGTGGTTGGTTTGCGTAGAGCTGTGATTTAAGAAAACCCCACAAGAAATAGTCTAGTGGGGTTAAATCGCACGATCTCGGTGGCCAGTTGATGTCGCCTCCGCGCGAGATAACCATTCCTCCGAAGCGCTCGTGCAGAAGATCCATTGTGGCGCACGCTGTGTGGCTCGTAGCGCCGTCCTGCTGAAACCACATATCCTCGACATCCATATTGTCGATTTCATGCCAGAAAAAGTTCGTTATCATGGATCTGTATCGTTCGCCGTTTACCGTGATGGCCACACCATCGTCGTTCTCGAAGAAATACGGCCCGATGATGCCTCCGGCCCAAAATCCACACCAAACAGTTACCTTTGCTGGGTGCATTGCGACCTGGTGGACCTCCTGTGGATTGTTCTCGGTCCAATAACGGCAATTCTGCTTGTTGACATTCCCATTTATCCAAAAATGTGCCTCATCGCTGAAGATGATTTTGCGACCAAACTCGGGGTCGACTTCCAACTGCTCTAAAGCCCAATCAGCGAAGATACGGCGCTGTCTATGCTCGTTTATTTTGAGCTCTTGTGTCAGCTGGATCTTGTACGGATGCATGCCCAAATCCAGATGCAAGATTCGGCGAAGTGATGTTTCCGAAAGGCTGAGTTCCTGCGCGCGACGTGAAATTGACTGTCGCAGATTTTCACGCACACTATCGCGCACAGCGGCGACATTCGCGGCAGATCGGACGTTTCGACGACGCGTCGGTGTTGGCTTATTGTTCACCGAACCGGTTGCCTCGAATTTGTTTATCAAACGACGGATAGTCGACTCAGCAGGACGACTAATTGCACCGTAAAATTGGCGGAGCGCGCGGAACGTTGCCCGAACCGATGAATGATTTTCGTAATACATTTTAATGATTTGCACATGTTGCTCGCGGCTGAATTGGTTCATGGTAATTTGTGAAGATACACTGAATAATAACAACTAGGTTTGACAACTCTACCACAAACAACATGGCCGCCATCAGCTGTTAAAGATCGAGCGCGCTAATTGGCGGACCCTTTATATCCATCATCACATAGGAGCAGTGTGTTACTGTGAGCGGCTATTTTCAGAAGCGGGTATAGTTTATGAGGAAAATCGCAATCAGTTGCTATCAACAAATGCTGAAAAAATTGTTTTCATTCATCTCAACTTACGTCTTAACTATTAATAAATTGTAATGTTTTGTTGGTAAAATATAATCATTTTTTAATAATATGAGTGATTTTTTTTGTGATTCGGTATTCGTCCGAATAGTTAACAATATTGGGGCGAATAAGTATAATATAAAAATATATAATATCAAAAAAAGTGACCGAATAAGCCGAATACAGAATAGATACCGAATATTCGTGGCATCTCTAGTTTATATAACATTTATGTAATACGTTAATATATTTGTTATTAAAGATAAGAAAGTTTTTTTTTATAAAAGATAAAGCAGGAACTTAAATATTTTGTTTTATAATAAAACACATTATTGAAATATAATATATTATATATATATATATATATATATATATATATATATATATATATATATATATATATATATATATACATATCCATATATATATATATGTAATATGTATGTTCATATATATATTATATATATATATATATATATATATATATATATATATATATATATATATATATATATATCTGTATCTATTAGGGAGGGATATATTGTATATTTAAAATAGTCATACATTAGATATTAAGGATCAAGTTTTAGGTTAAACATATTGCGATACTTTAAATTAAAGAATAAATTCATCAGTAAGTATAAGTTGTAATAATATACAACAAAACTAAGCATAAAACTAAGCAAAACATACATATTAGTCGGCATCCTGAAAAGAGAAAACGACGTGAAATCAGTTACAATAGAGTTAGGCAGATCCAAGTAGACTACGAATGGTATGTTTACGAAATCGAAATTATAACATTTTGCAATTCCGTAATGCTTTGATGCAGCCACAGAATAAGTAGTGTCCAGTATAACTGTAAATTGTAATTTTATTGCAATCGGATCTACTGCTTTTCATTGTTTTCGAGCTTTAAGACATCAAAAGGTTCGTCCATTTGAATGGTGCCAAGCTAGGCTGCAGTGGGACATCGAATGGAATTCAATTTATTTTAGTGACGAGTACAGATTTGTTTAGGAGGTCATGATGGTCGTCGAAGGGTCAGGCGTTTCCGGAATGAAAGACGGAATATAGAGTTCATGTTGGAACGACACACAGCAATCACTGCTTGGGATTACAGTGTCTGAGCCTTTACGTATAGGAAGTGTTACACCTCAAGTATTCATTAGAGGAAAATAGTAAACCATTATATCACTGAAATGTAGAAAGACGTTGTTAGGGTTTATCTCAAAACTAACGTAATTGAATATATCTAAACAGTAATTTTTATCATGCCTAACCGCATATAGTTCGTTAAAAATAGAGTTTAGTAAGAAAAAAAAAATAGAGTTTAAAAAGAGCTTGTGCAAAAGCTTGACGTAGAGATCTATCGACTAGGTAGAAAGGTCTCCAGTTCATTTCACCAATAAAGATTGTGTGGAATAGCATATGGTGAACTTTTCAATAGATGATCAGTGTTCTTCAAACTGTGTTAGTGATTCCGCAAGGTTTCTCTTGGGTTTTGCAGAAAAATATATGGTAATGCTCAAAGTAATAAATATACCAGAGTTATTGAATGCCGACTAATTACTAAAAGTCCTTCACTTATTTTCATATACATATGCAGTTTTAATTGAATAAATAGTAATTTATATCTGGCACAAAATTTTTAACGTAGTGTTCCGTAGAAAATTTTATACCAAAGAAGTATATTATATAGTTTTTAAACCGAATTTGATATATTTGATCTAGAAAACCGTACTACCGTACCGTAGTCTGGTTTGGTTGTGGCTTTTACAAGTTGACTTAAAATATTTAATTTTATGTTATGAAATAAATAAATAAATAAATATATATATATACATATATATATATATATATATATATATATATATATATATATATATATATATGTATATATATATATATATATATATATATATATATATATATATATATATATATATATATACAGTTCATGTTACACAGTTCAGTTCAGTATAAAATAGTTCATGTATTACACATTATCACTTGGTAGTTCATGAAACAGCATATATTTGTTTATTTATCTCTTTTTTAATATATCTAATAATTAAGACAAGTAGTTTTATACAATCAAATGAATGCACTTAGTTATTTCGTGAAACGTCAAAACGATAAATAAATTGTTTAAGGGTAGAAATTGTTTAAGATTGTTTAAGGGTAGTCAAATATAATGTCCCCTAAAATCAGTGGTTTCATGAACTAAATAAACTGTCGTCAGATCATGAAATGACTTTGTTTTACACAATCTGACGGATTTCACCAAGTGACTTAACATATACAAAAATAAACTCTAGAAAAATGTAGAGATTTTTAGATTTTTTTTCGTAAAATTCTTTCACAGATGTCGGTTTACTAACTAATCACAATATTCATATTAAAATGAAATAGTAGTTAAAAAAATCTGTTCACATTTCAATGACATTTTAAATAATCATTAATTCAGTATATTAGTAAATATGTTAATTATCCACAACAAAAATTGTTAACATAACAGTAAATTATTTTTTATGTATGATAAATATATTGTATATGATAAATATTTAATGTATAAAATCTGAAATTTAATTTATTTTGTACGTATAATGCGCATATTATAACATACGATTTTATTGTGAATAAAAAATATTGAGCTGCATAGCCACCGGCAGCTAATATAAATTTCTGGTATAAAATTTATAATCCATACCAAATACACTTTTATTCCATTCCACAAATTGTATATGAATTCTCTTTAATAATAATAATAATAATAAAAATAATAAGAACTAAATAGAAGGGTACGAGTAAAGGAACATATCAGAAACAAGCCCATGATATGTGGCAGAACAAAGTCTTACACGGCAAATATCCAGCGGCGCTTAACAACCCTGCTGTGGATAAAACATCTTCACTTGAATGGTTCAGAAGAGGACAACTATTTCCAGAAACCGAAGGATTTGCTATTGCCACTCAAGATCGTATTATCCGAACAAGAAATTATGAGAAATGCATAATAAAGAATACGACTATCGTCGATAAATGCAGATTGTGTGACTTACCCGGAGAGACTATCGAGCACATCATAGCTGGTTGCCCTGCTCTGTCCAACAATGAGTATTTAGGCAGACACAATCAAGTTGTTAAAATTATTCATAGACAACTTGCCCTGAAATTTAAATTACAAAAAACCGAGCCCCCTTTTATAAATACTCGCCATCTGCAGTCTTGGAATCAAATGAAGCTGTCATGTACTGGGATAGAGCCATGATTACCGATCGAAGTGTTGATCACAATCGTCATAGTTAACAAAATCCAAAAGAATTCCACACATATAGATATAGGCTGCCCGCTGACAAATAATTTACAAAAATTCGAAAAGGACAAAATTCGGAAATATCAGAACTTGGCTATGGAGATAGAACCTACCTGGCAATTCGAGAAGTCCGGGTAATACATATCATCATATCGGCCACTGGCGTAATCACGAACCAATTCCTTAAACATCTGAACGACTTAGGTATTCCTACTGGTCTATTGCGCAGTATTCAAAAAGCAGTTATTCTACAAACCTGTCGCATTACACGTAAATTGTTGAATTCACAATAGAAAAGGATGCATTTCTTCTCTTCGTGAATTAGTAATTAGTAAGTAGTATTTACCGGCAAATGTAGGCCGAAGTTATAAATATAAATAATAAAATAATAATAATATTTATTGTAACATAAAAATGAAAGAAAGGGTTACCAACTTCAAGGTTCTTATGCCAGAATTCTGTTTATTTGTCAATGTTTTTTTTTTATTTTTTCAAATTTATTAAATAAAAATTAAGAAATAAATATATGTGTTCGAGTGTCCCATAAATTTCAAGTTCGATTTTTTTAGGCATACCTTATAAAAACTTTCGTAATAACCTAATATAGCTTAGAAGATATTAGCCCTTTCTATGAACGATAACCCGTACCAATTTGCGACTTCAGTTGCACTGTGATCTGTACTTAGGTATTCTATTTTTCATTTAATACGTGATTTTTGAGTTTATTAGTATGCAGTTGTTTATTGCATAAATATGCAGGTTGAGTTACAGAATGATACAAAATATTTTCTATATCGGATTGCCTGGCCATCAAATAAATAGTACAAAATTACCATGTATTCGACAAGTTTTTGGTACCTTGTTTTACAATATTTGCGAAATCAAGCTGACTATCAATGCAAGTGCTAATCATTTGATTAAGGATTATATTTTGGGAAAAATCAAGAATTCTCATAAAGGCATTTACCAAATCCATGGAAAAATTTGTTGATTTATATCATGTTTGGGAAGAACGGAATAGAAATTATAAAAAACTCTGGACACTTTTAGGAACGGTGAAAATAATTTTGAAAAAGACTTTGTAACTTATCTGATATTGCACAAAATGATGCCTTTGAAAGAAAGGTATTTTTGAAAAAACAGAGAGAGTCAGGTCGACCGGGAAGCTTAGTTAGTGAAGACAAAAAGTAGACGGACAGAAAGAACAGGTAGATAAAGACGATTAGACGAAGAAGAAAGAAGACTAAGCATCGTGGTGTTGCATCGTCTTTTACTACACATAACTTGGAACATCTACAAGTTTCAGACGAAGAACAGATTCTGAATTCTGAAATCAGCTTTCCAGAGATTCCCTGCCCTGAAACTATTTTCAAAAGAAGTAGAAAGAATCTGATAACAGCCAAACTTTTCGTAGCTATAGATCGATGCGGTCGTAGAAGCGCTTGGTCTGAGCAGCGATGAGTTCCCAATTAACAAATCCTCGATCCAGCAAATTCGTCCTCAGACGAGAAACTCCTGGGCAGATGTCCATTGGGATGGAAAATTATTACCAGAGTAGAATGTGCGGAGTTCAAAAGAAGAACGCTTGCCAATTATCGCTTCATTTGATGATAGAGAACAGCTCCTCTTTTGGAGCAGAACAGCTCCTCTTTTGGAGCAGACTTTGGAAAGAGTAGTACCTTGTACTACCAAATCTAGAGAGTTCCTCTGGTAAACATCAAGCTAAAACCGCATTAATTGCCCTCTTCGACTGGATCCTTAATGACAAGGTACAGGTAAGGCGAGACAACAGCTTCCAATACTGGCCATTTCCAATACTCTTTTCTAGGATGCTTTGCAAAGAATTACTATTGCTTGTCGTCATCATGTTTATGAGTTGCTCCTAAAAACTGTGTGCGAAACCAGATAATGCAAATTACCAGCAGCCCAGATATTTTAATCTTCAAAAAGTTCAGAGACAATTCATGGTCAAAACATCGATTCATTCGACAATTGAAATATGCCTTGATTTTGTAAAAGAACATCTTGCTGAGAAAAACATTACATCGTTGTTAATGTTTCATGAAACAGAACTAGACTAAGATTTTATATGGATAGTGTTTCGGGAGCAGATTCTGAGAAGAAAATAAAAATCAAGCCAGCTGGAGCTATGCATCAAGCACGATGGATGGCGAGAGAAATATACTCTTTAAAAATATGTTTGTATCAATCTCGATTCAGAATTATTGCGAAGGACAAAAAAGGCCCTACATGTTAATAATCTTCAAAAAGTTCAATAATCTTTCCTCATTTATCACGAATGCACAGTAATGATTAAGAAAAAGGCCCTAAAAGATATTTGCTTATTTATCATCACATTGTATGTAAAACCATGACACGAAAACACAGTGATGATTAAGGCACTTAATACCAAGATTTGTGCTTCTTGAAAGCGTTAAGAGACTTCGAAAAAGTTGACACAGCAGTTTCTAAAGGTGATATAAGCAATTTTAGCTTTCAGCTACTTCATCACTTTTGACAATGAAGTTGATAATCAAACTAAGAATAAAATGATTGCCAACAGCGACCAAATCTCAGATTTGGCAAACGCTATCGATTAATTCCATTTTGTCTCGTATTCCTATCAAACTAACCAAATATTAGGAAAAACATGATTTTTGATAAACTTTTTGGCTTAGACGACACGGGTTGCAATTATACTAGAAAGATAAAATTTCATATTTAAGTATGGGTTTGCATTTCAAAATTCGAATATATATATATATATATATATATATATATATATATATATATATATATATATATATATATATATATTTGTGATATAAGGGACTAACATGTATATATTGTTATTTATACTTCATAAATAAAATATTGTGATATTTATTACCTTTGTTATAAAAATTATACCTCATGGACTTTACCACACATGTAAAGTAGGAATTTAGAACTTTAATAAAATTGGACAAAAAGTTTGCCAAGAGCCATAAAAGTGTAGTAAAAACTGCCATTTCTGGAAAATAATGTTAAAATACCTACGTACTAAAATGTGCAATATATGTAGTAAGAGTTTTTCCCATATACAAAAGTATTTATAAAACGTGTTTGCGCGATTAAAAAAAAATAAAATAAAACAAAGCATTGTTGAACGTAGTAGCTGCGGTGAAAAGTTTTATATCCTTTTATAAATGCAAACAAATAAGAGAATAATAAATTATTAAAAAGAAATACAAGCTCATAATATAGTGTAATTTAGAATCGCGTAAAGGAAGTGAGTGCTTTTCAGTGACTATTTATTATCCTTAAGGTCTGAATTATGGAAAAAGGTAAAAGTATAAAATCTCGACCGGTAGAAGGACAAGGGAAGGGTGAATCTACCCTCACGAATAAAAAAGAATTTATATTCACCTGTAGGTAGCGAGCAACATGTGCCCTCTTCCGTGTACACATACGTATTGTCTTCCGGCATCGATTTAAAAAAATAAGGTCAAAAATAGTTACAACAGATAGAACTTTTCATATTTTTCCGGTTAAAGGAAACCATTACGTAATGCGGGATGTATCAAGAAAACAAGGCAAGATAAAGTTCGACTCATTGTTGCTAGCTTAAGGGGAGTTTTTAGTTGACTTCTCGCCAACGAAACACATTATCGGCACATCACAAGAAACTCTACTTGAAAAATCCCATTGTCGTCGACAGCCAATTTCCAGAGACAAAAACTGCGCATTAAATTTAATCTTATTCTGAAACTCTTTTACAACAAAAATATATTTGGAAAGAAAATAAATATATTTATATTTAACTATATACTGTATTTTTTAACTTTCAGTGTTTTCAACGTATACAATTGATTCACAATCAAAAGAGTTCATAATTAATATTATCGGATACA
The DNA here is from genome assembly GCA_944588485.1 of Phosphuga atrata. Classification (NCBI taxonomy): domain Eukaryota; kingdom Metazoa; phylum Arthropoda; class Insecta; order Coleoptera; family Silphidae; genus Phosphuga; species Phosphuga atrata. The sequence goes on from OX155898.1 coordinate 34,578,713, forward strand.
TTCATGTAAAATAATTAGCCCAATTTGGTTTGAAAATTTAATTATAAGTAGGGAGATTATAATCTATATTTATTTATATATATATATATATATATATATATATATATATATATATATATATATATATATATATATATATATATATATATATATATATATATATTATGTTTAATGAGGGTGTAGTCAAGGCTTAGGTCGGTAAAAAGAAACTCTTTGTTATATAATCGAGCTTTCGGGAATGTTTATTCCTTTCTCAAGACATCTAAAAATAATTTATTTGTTAGTACACCTACATGTTATTTAAGATGGTTTGTAAACTTCTTACTAACGTGAGGTTGGCCATAAACAGTAGCTTCATGAAACACTGGACAAAATTCAACCACATTGAAAAAGGTATTATGTAACACCTCACAGAACAAAAAAATAAGATTTAGAATGAGTTAAGCCCTCATGTTTTATAATAAAACAGATTAAAAAACAAAATTGAATTACGAAAAATTAATTACTTAACAAAATAACAAAATTGAAAACGTGTGCTCCAACATGGTGCCACGGTGATGAAAACGGAAATGGACTAGTTTTTTTAATAAATTGCATTGACATCTTTAAGTGGATTGTGCGCAATCCCGGTAACTGACACTAATTCATAATGCGCATGTACCCGCACACGGGTGTTTGAGAAAAGAATATACAAGCTGATTCTTTCCACCAACAGATAGATTACATTACAATGAATTTGAGAAAATCTACAGAAACGCCTTTTTTATCAAAACAGCAGCCAACAGCATGATCAAGAAAAACACACGATTGCGTTTTAAGAACGAGATAGAATTTGATGTTCTAATTTTAGTATGTAATCATAGATAATGCTAAGATTGTTAACATCAGTTTTCTTGTTCATACTATTGACCTCTCCCTTGATGTAAAACATTTCCTTAAAAATTATTTTATGGTAATTTATTTCTGTGCATAACACTCTCACCATGCCAAAATCCATTGAATAATTACATGTTCTGACAAGGCACAAGACACTTTATCTAGTCTGCAATCACTTTTGTGAGACGTAATGCGTCCCGACAAACACCTAGAAGTTTGTCCTATTTAAATTTTGTTACAATTCAGACAAGGAATATTGTATACCACATTTGATTTTTCTGATATGTCTAAATTGGTTTTTGTTTTTGTGAATAAATTGCTATTAGATATTAAGATGCGCTGGGCAATCTTAACATTCTCACTTTTAAAAATGTTTATAAATGTTAAAACGTAGGGTTGTTACTATGTGGGTTTTCCACATTATTCTCTTGACTTCTAATACTTGGTGGAACTCCTAATATGTTTACATTTGAAATATAGTGCGAATTTACAACATTATCCGTTCCCGGATTCAAGGGGGAACTAAACAAAAGTTTATTAACTAAATGATTCGGATATGAATTTTCCAGCAGGATATCTCTCACCATCCCTAGGCATTCAATCACGAAATCAGGGTGTGAAAATTTCATTACCCTGCTTCTCATCACCGAGACTAGATTGATCTTCATTTTCATCGGATGATAGGAATGAAAATTAAGCTATCTGTTGCTCGTGCAGGGTTTTCTGTACCATTTAGTTTGTAGTATGTTATTGCTTGTTCGAAAGACTTTCATGTCCAAAAACGGAATCGAGTTGTTAGAGTCTTCCTCTTCTGTTGTAAATTGTAGGTTGGTGTTATAACCATTGAAAACATTAAGCGCCTCACCCATTTTATCCTTAGGGACAGATAATATCAAATCGTCAACATATCTTTTAACAAACGGTATATTGAAGGGTATTTTTTCCAAACTGTCTGCGATGAGATCATCGAAGACAAAATTTACTAAAATGGGGGATATAGTTGACCCCATTGGTGTACCAAAAATTTGTTTATAATATACGTCATTGTGAACAAAAACATTTGAGTCAAAAATAAATTCTAAAGTTTGTTTAAAAGTTTCGAAGTCAAGAGAGCAATGTGGTGTAACCTTTTTCCAATGTTTTCTTAAACTCGTTATTATAAAAGATAACGGTAAATTGGTGAAAAGTGAGACGACATCAAACCTGACCAACACATAATCAACAGGTAGTTTTAAATTGTTAATGAAACTGCTAAAAGTTAGTGAGTCCTGTACATAATAATCATTGTCTGAATCATAAGAATTAGCAAGTATGGTTGCCAGCCATTTTGCCAATTTGCTATTTGGAGAGTCTACCGACGACACAATAGGTCTAACAGAGAGATTAGGTTTATGAATTCTGGGCAAGGTGTAGAGTCTAGGGCAACCGCATTATAAATAGTCAGTGTTTTACATGTGATTTCATCAGCTAACTTTCGTTTCTTTATATTAGCGACAATTCTGTTAGCTTTTTGTTGTAAAGTGCAAACAGGGTTGTTTTTTAATTGCCTGTAATATTTTGTGTCATTAAGTAACTCACTAGTTTTGTTGATGTAATCATCTTTTGACATTATTACTGTTACATTGCCTTTGTCACTCCTTACAACATAGAGGTCTGGGTGTTGTTTCAAAAATTGTTTGCATTGATCAAAAATTGTTCTTAAATGGTGTGAATTGTTTGAATTTTTGAATTGAGCCCAGTAAATGTTCTGATGGTTTTTATCTACATTTAACAAAATGAGTTCTAAATCCGCTAATAGGTTGGATAATTTAATATCGCCTATTACGGGATTTATTCCAAACTTGGGTCCTAAAGTTAGTAACCTTTTAACATCACTGGGTAAAATTGTGTTAAATTTTTTATCCATTTATCTTGTATTTTAATATTAAGAAACTCGTCCGTTCTCAACTCACTTAATTTTTTAATGTTATTCTTTTTGATTTTGTGAAAACGGTTTTTGTATTTTATACTAATTCTTCTATTAAATTCTTGTAAAATGTGACTGAGCAATATTGCCCAGGGCCCTTGGCAGAATTTTGTCCAGTGTTTCATGAAGCTACTGTTTATGGCCAACCTCACGTTAGTAAGAAGTTTACAAACCATCTTAAATAACATGTAGTTGTACTAACACATAAATTATTTTTAGATGTCTTGAGAAAGGGAATAAACATTCCCGAAAGCTCGATTATATAACAAAGAGTTTCTTTTTACCGACATAAGCCTTGAATACACCCTCATTAAACGTATATATATATTCCTGGTGGAAAATATACTATGGTATTTGTTTAATTATCTAGTCATTAAAAAACTATCTTCGTATATATATATATATATATATATATATATATATATATATATATATATATATATATATATATATATGTTGTATTTGAGGTTTTCGCGGATAGATACATGTGTTGTATTGTTTTCTCCAGGATTCCGCGTTGATGTTGAGAGTTGGTTCTGAAAAGAACAGGATTCTCGACTTTTCGGCGAACTAACATTCGCCATTCTCAAGAGATATATGCGTACATGCGGGTCAACCGTTAGACGCATACTGAGAGCTCTTTCGTGCGATGCGACTACTTATAGCTGTCTGGCTTCGGGTCATGCGCGTTGTGTGCGGTGCTTCGGTTCGGTTGTTTGTTTGTCTTGTTGGTCGTACATGAGTCTGGGGTGTCTGGGATTGCATTTTGAGGGTGGATATGATCGGTCGCCATGCTGGGGGCAGTCTCAAGGAATCGTCTTTCGTGTTCATGCAGTAGTCTCGTTTTTCTATCTCTATGGCTTCTCTGTATACTCGTGACATTTCGTGGCTAACCTGTACAAGAGTCCTAGAATTTCTAAAGTCCATCCAGTGACCGGTGTTCGTGTGTTGGGCAAGTGCAGATGAAACTTTGTCTCTGTGTCTGACTGAAACTACATGTTCTTGAATCCTAGCAGGATTTTGTTATAGGATATATTGCAGGATATTTTTCTATTGGTACGTCCAATGTAGGTTCGTTCACATGTTCCGCAAGGTATTTCGTAAATTCCATGGCATTCCAACGGGATGGTGTCTTTAACGCTGCGTAGCATGGAGGATATTTTCTGGTTAGGTTTGAAAATTAGGATTAGGAATAAGGATTTTGGCAATTTTGTCAGTTGATCCATGAACATAGGTAGATATGCTGTGCTAACTGGTTTCTGGCGTTCTTCAGTTCTTTGAATACTGTTCTCTGTACCATTTGAAGAAAGAGCTTCTCGTAAGTTCCCCAATTCTTTCGGTAAGTTAAGCTGGTCTGCTAGTCTTTTGGATCAGGTGGTAAGAGTGTTGACTACAGATGCTAGTTGTTTTGGATGATGGTGCGAAGAAGCGTTCAGATATCTGTCTGTATGGGTTGGTTTCCGGTACACAGTGTGACTCAAGGTGCCGTCAGGTTTCTTCTGTACCAAAACATCCAAGAAAGGAAGTCGTCGAAAGGAATGCTTTTCTGTCTCCATTGTAAATTATATATATATATATATATATATATATATATATATATATATATATATCTATATATATATATATATATATATATCTATATATATATATATATATATATATATATATATATATATATGTTGTATTGTATTTGAGGTTTTCGCGGATAGATACCTGTGTTGTATTGTTTTCTCGGGGATTCGGCGTTGATGTTGAGGGTTGGTTCTGAAAAGAACTAACATTCGCCGTTATAGCTGTTAATTAATAATCTATTCTGTTCGGCTCTGTTGTTAGATACTAAGTCTATCTGTTGCCAGAGGAGAAAGTGTAGCGTAGTGGTTAGAGCTATGTGGGTTGTCAGGATATTTGGACTGATGCTGTCAAGTTTCTGTCGTTTGGTTTGGATTTCGCCCCGAAGCAAAGCTTGGCTTGCGTTGTGTAGTATTTTGTTTGACGTGGCTGTCGGATTTTGGTGTGATATATATATATATATATATATATATATATATATATATATATATATATATATATATATATATATACTATCATATTCAGTTCGAATGGAATTTAATGAAACAAAGATCTATGTGCAATATTATGATGTTTTATATGGATTTTTTCTCGTTTTTCTTTTTCAAATTTGTTGTGTGTGACTGGATTGTGAATATTTATAAGGATTAATTAGATTCGAATATATAAATATACAAATAATTTTATATACGGATTTTAAGTAATTTCGTCATTGACACCATTCAATGAAGACATTACTTGATTAGAGAAGAACTTTTTCTTCATAGACAGTGCTCAAAACAATTAGCGGATCACTAATTTGTATCTCCATAAAATTAAAACGGGAAACTACATGCAAATAAAATTAAGAACATCTGAAAGGATAGAGCGCCTTTTAATTGTTTTAGTTGACCTAAAGGGAATCTGTATCGCATACTTCCAGAGTATCGCAAATTTGATTCAAATAGCTTGGAAGGCCTTGTTCATATCAATATACAAAACAAAATGCTTGCAACTGGCAGTTGCATTTTACTGAAAATGAGGCATCTCAACGAAGTGGAAGTTGTGCTATAACATTAATTGAAAATGGCGAAAACCGTCGACAAGTTTCTTCAACTTCTACATAAGCCTGCCTGTTATTCAGCGATTGTGGAACAGCTACTTGGATGCAGGCGCTAGAAAAACCTCTTTGACACAACGCAACAGAATAAGGATGAATTTTCCTCGTGAACAAGTCGCAAGGCAACTTCGACAATGCAAGTATTACTAGTTACGATAGCCGAGCACGTCTTTACAGACGTCCAGGAAAATGCTACGCAGCTGCTACCGTGCAGGTAGTCGAAAGATTTGGAGGTGGTTCAGTTATGGTTTGGGGTGGGATTAGTATCGACAGTAAAACCGACCTTGTTGTAATTCCAGGAAATCTTAACGCTAATCTCCCTGTAGACATTGTGTCAGGAGAACATGTTGTCTCTGTGGCATGTGGAATAGGTCAATTTTTTTTTGTTAATGTGGGATAACGCAAGACCACATACTGCGCGAATTACTTTAAACTTCCTGTGAACTGGAAACTCGAACAAAGGTATGACCTGCGGTATGTTTTGATTTAATTCCTATAGAGCATGTTTGTGATATGTTAGACAGACGTGTTTGTGGTCGCCCACATCCTCCTTAGACCATATAGCAGCTAACGGCAGCTCTTATTGAAGAATGGGACGCTATACCACAAGAAGACCTTCGAAGACTTACGAAGCATGCCAAGACGGTTTAATGCCGTTATTCGTGCTAAGACAGCATATACTCAATTCCATGTGAGCACATACAGTTACCACTTTATGTACAAAAGTTCATATTAACAATTAATTTAAATTCGTTTTGCACCTGGTTTTGTTAGTTGTTGTTAATTATTGCGGGTACTTGAAGTACGTGAAGCTGACATTCCATATGTGCCAATTAAAACAATTAATAGAGCATCTTTCAGATGTGCTTAATTTTATTTACATATAATTTCCCGTTTGAACTATAGGGATGCACAAATTAGTGACCCGCTAATTGTTTTCGAGCAGTGTACTTTGTGTAGATGTTACTCATTGTTTCAAACAATTGTTTTTTTGTACATATAACGGTAGAATTGATAAAAATCTTTTTCACGCAACCCTTACTTTAAAACCTGTAATCTTAAAAATAGATTTGCTAAATTGCTATACATGGGTGACGATGTAAAATACTTATAAATTGAACTTAATTATGAAGAGTTTAATAAAAAGCGTAATATTACTTTCTTGTCTAACAAGAATAATTCAAGCGTTTTAAAAAGATGAGATGTAATTTAATCGTTATTTATTTTTCCCTGGTTATTCGAAAAACTTGCGTCATCGTATAAATGGGTTACCAACTCCTAACTTAAATGAGCGGAAATGAAAGGAAGCGTGTTATGAAACGGGGAAATTAGTTGAGCGATTTTTTTCATAGCTGTGCAGAGATTACTTTGTCGTATATTTTACTATGTTTATTTATATATTTTTTATCCAGGCGGATGTAGATGACACGCGAAACCAACCGACAGGGGAGAGAAGTTCTCGTAACTCGTTTACTTTTAAATGCTTCCGGATTGGAACGGATCAGTAGCCCGCCGGGAAAATTCTCTTTTTTCCGGTGCCGCGTGTACAATCACAGCAATTTTAGAGTTAAATGCGTTTTCGGTACAATATAATAATTGATTTTATCTAATTTCGCAAATACAAAGGCATTATGATAATACGAAACAAATGGCAACATGGTTATTTCCATTTAAATCTGGACATTGACTGAAATAATTGCATCCAAAAACTATTTACGTAGTTATTTGTTGCAAAATACATTTTAGGAATAATTTAATCATATTTTAAATACGTGTTTATATTGCAATAATTTTGTATAAATCACTAATTGAAATGAATTTTGTTTATAACCACATCCGTGTAATTGATGAATGTATTTTTATTGTTTAATTAAATGTTTAACACTAAATAATGAAATGCTTTCCGTTAATTGACAGCATGTTAAATTAATTTAAAGATTGTCAAATGCAATAGTCTATAAGTCTATATAAATAGATAGCCATCATTGAGTGAATTATAACTATTTTATAAATATTAGATTTAACAACGTACTTTTTCTACTACCCAGATTTGTGTTGCTTGAGTAGTATACAAAATAATTCATTTATGATGCTTAAGTCATAAAACATACAATAAGTCACTTTTATACGTATTTTTCATCGGTGATTTCGTTTAGTTTAGTTTTTCTATGTGTACTTATTCACCTACGATTTAATTTCAGACCGATTATAATCATAAAATTATAATCTAAATATTTTTAGACATTTTATAAATTTACTTAATATGCAATGTAAGAGAATCAAATAATCCAAGTTTTGGTTTCGTGCACATTCGTGCCAAGTGAAACCTTGAGCTTTACAAAAGATACGGCAACCTAATAAATATTATTAATGAATGAACATTCATAGACGTGTTTCCGCCTTCTGGCTTCATCAGTTTGGATTTTTTTATCTAATCTCAAATTAAATTAAATTTAAATATAAAATACAACTTACTTAGTGTAATGTTCACAGCGAAATGGTTTAGGCCAGCGGTGGCGAAACTATGGCACGCGTGCCACAGGTGGCACGCTGGAAATTTTTATTGGCACGCCGAAGGGTAGCGTTAAAATGTTGTGCTTGATGAAGCACAAAAAGGATGTACATTGAACATCTCGTAATATATTTTTAAATACCACATTAATATTTGCTGCTGACCCCAAAATATCAGACCGTATAACAAGCTAGATTAAACGATGGCGTAAAATATCTGCAGAATCAAAATTTTCACATTCTATTCTTCTTCTTCATTAGCTTCTGATCAAGTGTTACTCCTAGACATTTTATTGATTCGCCCCTTTCAAACCTTAGAAGTAAAATCATGAAGTAATTTTTGCGTATATTTGAAGTCCATTATAGATTTATAGATCATCTCCTAACGTTTTTGATTTTAAATTGCTACTTTTAATTAAATCTTGTATGTCAGGGTTAGATATTAAAATGTTGCTATCGCCAGCGTACAAAATATAATTGCAGCATTATTTGTTTGCGCCAGATCATAAACAAATATCAAGAAAAGAGTTGGTCCCATTACAGAGTCTTGGGGTACCACCCGCTTCTTAAATATTCTTTCCGGTTTTGAACCATTTGCGATCACTGGTCGTCGTCCTCTTTGCTGCAAGGAAGATTTTACCCAGTTCTTGGCAACGTCTCCATCCCCAATAACTTCATTTATTTGTGGAAGGAGTGATCATAACAAATATCAAGAATAGAGTTTGTTCCATTAGAGAGTCTTGGGGTCCCACCCACTTCTTTAATTTCGTTTCCGATTTTGAACCGTTTAATCACTGTTCGACCTCCTTGATGCAAGGAAGATTTTACTCCAATAACTTTATTTTTTGTGGAAGGAGCTTGTGCTCATAACAAATATCAAGAATAGTGTTGCTCCCATTAGAGAGCCTTGGGGTACCAACCACTTCTTTAAATCTCTTTCCGATTTTGAACCGTTTACGATCACTGTTCGTCCTCTTTGATGCAAAGAAGGCTTTACCCAGAAAAATCTGCAATTTTTTGTGGAAGGAGCTTGTGATCAAAAGAGTCAAATGCTTTACTTAGGTCGTAAAATAAAGCAAGAACCTCCTGATTACTTTTCAACAGAGCAGTATCAGTTGAGCTACTTTTCCAGAAGCCGTTTTGACTGTTTGCCCGCATGTTTTTACTTTCCAAGAAACTTGATAATCGAGGCAGAAATGCTAAAATTTTTGAAAATCGGCTTTGAATACAGATTGGTCTGTAGTTAAAGGGATCTCGCTCTGACCCTTAATTTTTGTAAATCGGGGTGGAATTTGATACATTCAAAAGTCGTATTCAAGCCGATACGATATTCAGGCTAATATGGTAACTCAGGTAAAGTTACTGGGCACGTCAGCATTTCATAATGTGGAAACTTGGCACGCGGTGATAAAAAGATTCGCCATCCCTGGTCTAGGCCATTTGGTATTATCGTATTTATATAAAATTAAAAACAGAAATCTTTAGACAACCACGTGTGTTTCCTGTCCAAGCAGATTATAAAATTAGAAAACATTGGTCTGGCAATTTTTAATATTAAAAGTAATAATTGATTTTATATAAATATGATAATATCAAATAGCCTAGACCATTTTGCTGTGAACAAAACACTAAGTAAGTTGAATTTTATATTTACTATAAGTTTAATTTGAGATTGGACGATAAATCCATGCTGATGAAGCCAAAAGGCAGAAACGCATCTATGGATTCTCGTTCATTAATTATTAATATTTATCAGGATGTAGTATATTTTGTAATCCTCATGGTTTCACTCGGCACGAATGTGGAAGAAACCATAACTTTCTTAATTTGTACTTAATTATATTTTTTTATTTTATAAGCTATTTGTGAAAAAAAAGTAGTAATATCTTAATTTACGACTTTTAATATTTAAAATTCACATAGTAATTTTCCCCATTTTTTAAATAATCCAAGTTTTGTTAATCATTTCTAATTAAAATTCTTGTTTTCTTCCAATATTAGAATACATCTTTTTGAATTAGAAAATTCAACAATATAACTAAAAACTTGTTTAATTTTCCTAGCGAATAACGCAAATATCTGTTGTGTATCAACTCGAAATTTGTTTTGTAGCCTTAAAAAGACTTAATAATATTATAGAGCTTCGGTAAGGTTTACCACATCTATATATTCAAGTTGTGTTCCGCTTTAATAAGTTGGTATGATTATAACTGTAATTAGTTTAGTTTCAACCCTATATTTATTTATCATATAAATCAATAACTAAAACTAAGTTCAGGTCTTTCCACACATATGTCATAACATAACCTATCCTAGACAGCCCAGCACATGGTTTTCACACTACTGTAAGTGTATTCAATTTTAAAATTCAAAAGAGCAAAACTGCACTGATGCGAGATAGATCTCGAAACGCGTGTGCAGATGGATATTCACTTTGGGTTAAATAGATATACATTCGAACTTCCATAACTCGAACTTCTACAACTCCAATTTTTCTATAACTCCATTTTTTTAGAAATTCATACGTTTAATAGCATTTTATATGTAAATTAACTTATATTACTCGAATTTTTCCATAACTCGCAGTAAAAATCTGTACAATGGTAAAATTTTACATACAAAATAATCTCTATAACCCCAATTTTTTAACTGCTGCGTACTTTTTAAAATTTATGGTGCCGGATATTGTCTATCATAAACCGTATCCTGTTTGTTATAGTAAGTGTGCTATATATTTATGAAATTTTATAGCTTAAACTAACTTAGTCTGTCTTCTTACCTCTTTCTGTTACCTGCCGTTACAATTGCCATATGAGTAGCCAGAAAAGAAAACTCAATGTGATATCGTTATCTGACAAAGTGAGGTTGATAAACGAAGTTGACAAAGATAATCAAAAAAAATAGTGATTGCTGAAGCCTTTGGGATTCCTCCAAGTACACCTTCTTCAATTATAAGAAATCGCGAAGAAAATCTGTACAAAGCAGAAAATGGTGCAACTAATGATCGCAAACGTTTGAAAAGGTGTACCTACCTACGAAGACCTTGACAAAGCTACTTTGGAATGGTTTAAAATTGCGCGGGATAAAAATGTTGCGAATATCTGGACCACTTATAAGAGAAAAGGCTTTTTATTTTGCTGAGAGTCTGGGACACACTGATTTCATCGCTAGTGTAGGTTGGCTAGATAAGTTTAATAAAAGGCATAATATTATTCAAAACTGTTACGTGTAGTTAAAGTACAGACGTTAATGAATATGACTCTGGAGGGTGCAACAATATCTTGGCGGAACTTTTAGCATTTTATCATGAAAAAGACATTTTTAACGCGGACGAGACGGGCTTATTTTTTTAATGTTTGCCTAATAAAACGTTAACATTTAAAGATGAAAAGTGCTTCGGTTGAAAACACAGCAAAGAAAGAATCACCGCCGAAAACTTTAACCGTTGGTGATTGGAAAATCAAAAAATCGACGATGCTTTAAAGGTAAACGTTTTTCACCAGTGAGATACAGAAGCAACAAAAAAGCTTGGATGACAAGCGCAATTTATGAATAATGGCTTTCTACTTTAGACAAGAAATTAAAAGCTGAAAAACGTAAAATCTTGTTGTTTGTGGATAACTGTCCGTTACACCTAAAAATTACTAAGCAGCTTAATTCGATTCGTGTTATTTTTCTCCCGCCAATCATGAGTTCAAAGTTACAACCTATGGACGAAGGAAATATTAACAATAAAAAATTACACTATAGAAGAAGAAAAACTATAGTTGCCCTAGAAGACAATCAATCTGAACATATTACTTTCAGAGATGCTGTTACAAATTTGACAAAAGCGGGGGACATCGACGTTCAGCAAGCAACCATAAAAAATTGTTTCAGAAAGCTTTTCAATGATTATTTATCTGTAGATGAAGATGTGGTTACAGCGGACTATCCAACAGATGCCGATGTTTTAAACAAGATTACAAAACGCGAAGATGAAGATAAAGATGAAGATGTCTTATCTAGCAACGAAACAGTGCCAATTGCACCCACGGACAAAGAAATGCGTAATTATTTAAATAGGTGTAGCGAATATATGTGTTCTAAAGACAATCTTCCAGACGAAGTGTATCGCGTTGTGTACCGCGAAGTGTACATTATCTAGTTGGGGCAACTTTGTCAATAGAGAATTTTAATGGAAAACATTTAAAAATTACTGACTTTTTCAAAAAATTATAATTATATTTAAGTAATTATAATTATATAATATTACATTCATAATCTATACATATTTCTTTTTTGTTTATAAATATATACATATCTACATATTTAATTTGAATAAATTGTGTAAAGTGTATTTTACTGATATTGTAGTTATTTAACTCCAATTTTCTATAACTCCATTTTTTCGGTAACTATGGTAATTCGACTTAGGGAAGTTCGACAGTATTTGATTTTAAAAACAATCTTATTTATCTAGTTTCTTTTTTAGTGTCACGAAAGTGAACGGAGTCCTATTGATTAACGGAAATATTTGCCCTGTTTCAACGCGATATTTGTTTTGTAGTCTTAAAAAGTCTTAATAATATTATAGAGCTTCGGAAAGGTTGAATATAGTTATATATTCAAGCTGGGTTTCGCTTTAATAAGTTGGTATGATTATATCTATATTTAGTTTAGTTTGAACCCTATATTCAAAAACTCGTTTTGCCTATTGCAATAATTCTTCAGAAACTCTTTTAGATAGTCTATTAAATATCTTGGAGATTTCTAACAGCAAATTTGTGTAAAGAAGTGGACGAACAAATTAATATTAGATAGAAGTTTTTTTTATAATGATCACAATTCAAAAGAAGAGACTGGAAACATTATAAGAATTGTTTTATTTTCATTCTACTAAGGTTTTGTTTTGGTTTACTGGTCATTCTTAGAATTGTTTTATTTTTAAAGATATTTTCCTAAGGCAAGCACTTCTTAACATTTTGAATAGATTTAAATTGAACTGAATCTTACGTATTTAAAACACAAAATAAGTTTTAAGACATTGGCTTTTTCACTATTATTATTCTTTATTTTGAAAATGACTACAAAAAACTTACAAAATCTATCTATTCGAACATATAATATGTTCGATAGATTTTATATTAAAAAACTATTAATTATTATTATATAGAAATTTTTATTAATTTTTCGAAATAGATTTTATAACGAGATTTTTACGTAGGAAAATATAGACATCCTATGATAAATCTAATATTTACAATTGTTGTTAATTTTGTCCAAAGAGAATTTGTTTGGAAAAACTTAGGTGTGATTAAAACTATGATTGGCATTTAATTTCATTGCAACAAATTACAGAGGAAACATTTGCTTTTCATATTAAAATTAAATATTGACTTTACTAAATTAATCTGGATCGGTTTTAATTGTTCCCATTACTGCAACAGTCTACATCCATAAAATGTTAGCATTGAGCTAATAAGACAGAAGAGTTTGTTCTTTATCAAAAAAGTTAGAAATTTCATCTGCATCAGAAGTGTTGTTAACATTTTCTTTCTTATTTATAATACACGAGGAATACAAACCAAACAAATATTTTAATTTCCCCGTTTTTTAATAAAGTAATGCATAGCCTATTCTTATGGGTGGAAATAGTTATTTTAGAATGAAAGTTAAATAATTATACTCTCGAATCCGTGAAATCAATATGGTATTTTGTAAGTAGAGTTTGGAAAAATGATAAAAATGAAGAAATAAGATAAAATAAAATTGATTCAATAAGTAAGAAATAACAAAAGGTCCCGGACCACAATACCAAATCACAGACATGAACAGTTATCAAAACCAGCATCAATTCTGCTCTTAATATGCATTAATAAAATATAATAGATCTGCTTCAGTAATTTTCAAGAAAAGTTAGATATTTCAATTTACGCTTGTTAGGATAATAGGCTGTATAAAGGGTGACAAACTAAAAGTGTCCTGTGTTTACTTAATATATACAAAAAGAAGTATTGCATGAATTTGCTATAACTGTATCTTTCTAATATGTGTCTAATAATTCTAATGTGTGAACCAAGTTTATTTGAAAATGGAATGCTGGCCGATTGAACAAAGAATTGACTTTTGAGAGCATTTTGTTAGAACGATCTGCATTATTCAAACTCAGAGTTGGTTTCGACAATAGTTTAATTTTCCAGCACCGTCAAATTACAGGACATTTGCAAGATGGGTGGAAAAATATCGTCGAACAGGTTCTCTTAACGACACAAAACTTGCAGAGAGTATAAAAAACTGCCAGAACAAAAGTGAATAGTTTGAAAGTTAGGAAAAGATTTCGAGAAAATTCCAATCAATCCGTGCGTCGTTTATCGCAGCAAGTAGGAATTTCACGTGAGTCGGTAAAAACAATTGTAAAGAAAGATTTGTTCTTTCGGCCTTAAAAATGGCAAAAAGCTCCAAAACTCCTTGTACTAGACCTAAACTCACGTTAAGAATTCAGTCGATAGATTTTGGACAGAGGGGATAATTTTGTCAACAAAAGAGTTATGAGTGAACAAAATTTACAAATTCACAAACAAAATTTACGATACTGGTCTGCTAAAAACCCTCAAGTTACATTCGAAGAAGAGCTTGAGAACGCAGTAGCTTGAGAAAGCTTACTACAGTAGCTTCCCTCTAACACAAACCAACGTGCACAGCAAGACCGAGTCCGAATCTCTAGTAGAAATTTAAGAGACCTGTTTGTCTTACAAAAAAGATTTCCTCAACTACAGTATGCGCGTAGTTGAGGAAATCTTACTTACGAAATAAAAGAACTCATTTCAAATTACTAAGCGAATGCAAACGAAATTATTTTCGAAACCTTCTTGCTAATTCCGATAAGCTGAAAGATCTATGGAAACTTATTAATCAGCAAACAAACAAATCGCCCAAGCAGGAAAGCTTTATTATAGATATTGAAGACGCCCGACTTTTAATGACTTTTTTCAAAAGCGCCGGGGGAAACAATGAAGGACATCACACCTACTGAAATAACGAATTACCATATTCCCCTTATACAAGAAACTATGTATGTCGACGACATTAGTGAAACGGAACTTTTAAATATACTCACTGATAAATTAAAAAACAAAAATTCGCATGGTCCCGATAGTATTGCATGCCGTTTACTGAAAGACAACGTTCTGTATCTGCTCAAGCCGCTGCAGTGTCTACTGTGCATTTAAATTTAAAATCAGTGAAGTTTCCCGATATTCTTAAATAATAGGGCTATTGCTTTGTTATCTGTACTCTCGAAAATCTTGGAATACTGCTTTCTTTACAGACTTACACCTTTTATCTCCAAACATAATTTAGTTCCGGTGGAAGAGCATGGTTTCCAAAGAGTCAAGTCCAAAACTTCAGCGATTGTAGGCCTATATAACAATATTCTGTCAGAAGTGGATAAGGGCAGATTCCCTGTGGGTATCTTCTGTGATTTAAGCAAACCATTTGAATGGCTAGATCACGCCGAGTTAATGAACAAATTAGTTTCTTATGGAATAAGAGGAATAGCGGAAAACTGGATCTACTCCTACTCCTACTGATTCTTGCCCCAACTTTGTTCATCCTATATTTAGCTGATCTAATTCTGTTTATCCAAGGAAGATACTGCACTTTAAATCTAGACGATATTCCTCCTTCTATCTTCCTCCTATCTAATGAAACTTTATTAGATACACAGTGAAATGTAAATCTCTTAGTCCGGGACTTATCCAGCTGGTTTTCAGCGAACAAACTATTTTTCAACATTGACAAAAATTAATTCATCTTATTCAAAACTCAACGTAGTGAATACGCCTAGGATATTTCTATACAAACTTATCAATGTGCGATAAAACGTGTAAATTTCACAAAATTTATTAATATATGTATGAAGAACTTAGCTAGGCACATGACTATCGACAGCGTGGGTAAGACGCTCAGTAAGAAAGCCGCTAACTGAAGAGATTTTTGAGTGTACCAGAACTATTATACTTTTACTTTGCTGAAATTCAGTCTCTTCTATGATATGGTGAACTTCACCAAAGTGGCCAAAAGATTTGAAAGCACATAAACTGATACTAAGAGCTCTTTTTGGTCTGCCAGCGTATACATCGTGCAGGCCTCACTTTACTAACTTACATTTTTTAACTGTATTAAGTCTCTTCATTCTTGAAACCAATTTTTATGTACATGCAAACAAGCAATTAATTCCTAAACATAAGGATCATCATAATTATAATACTAGGGGATGCATGAAACTGTGCACCCCCTATTCAAGATTGACTGCCTGCAGTAAAGCGCCCGCTGTTGCTGGAATCTACTTATATAACATGCTACCTACAAGTCTTGCCCAGGAAGTCTCGATCAGAAAGTTCAGAAAAACAATGAGACATTCTTGTTTCAAAATGTGTATCCATCTACCCTTGATGAGTATCTGAAACTATTTTAATCATTGTATTGACTTACCAATATGTATATATATATATATATATATATATATATATATATATATATATATATATATATATAAATCTTTCTGGTTAATAAATTAATTTGAATTTGAAAGGTAAATGTTGTGGAATACGCTGAGCTGAAGTATTGGGGCCGTATTTTTTCTCTTATTTTTTCAAGAAATGGGAAACGCAATAGTTGTCAATAGTGACCGTTATGTGAAGATACTACAAACGTTCTTAAAGGATGAAATTCCTTAACTCCGATTACCGATATCCAATATATGGTATCAGCAAGATGATATAAAGGCTCATGTATTCAAAATGTCTATGGGAGTGTTACGAGAGTTCTTTCTCGGTCGTCTTAATTCCCAGCGTGGGGATCAGTAGTGGCCTCCTCGCTCTCCGGATTTCTAAACCTTATATTATTTTTTATGAGGTCATGTTAAATCTAAAGTTTATCAGAACCGACCTGAAACCCTGGAAGAGCTATTAAGATACAATCGACAAGCTATTGGTGAGATATCGCCAGAAATGTGCCAGCGTGTAACGCGTTCATTGTTGCATCGATGTCAGTGTCAGACATGCATCGAAGCAAACGGAGGTCATCTAATTGATTTAATTTTTATGTATTAATTGTTAATTTGGGATACAGCATGATTTTGAATACATTTAGCTTGGTATTAAACTTTAGATTTGACTCTACAATGTTCAATAAAAAATGCATGTCGAACTTGTTTCGTTTTTTTATAATTGCAGTTTAAAGTTAGGACTCTCCTAATTTCTCACCCTCTATCTAATTGTGTGTTTTCTTGAACATATAAAATCTAAAAATGTGATATTTGTGTTGCCTACAATGAAAGTCTAATTGACGTTCTTGTCAAACTGAGAAATCACACATCATTTTATTATAGAGCCATGTTCAACACCATATAAACATCATATAACACCATATAAATAATCAATTAACAATTAAAATAATTAACAATTTCTTTTATCAAAACACCGTATAAATTATTGCAATTTTCTTATATGCATTTAGTTCCAAGAGCTGCTAGTATAAAAATGTGGTTTGTAACTATAAATACCTACGCATAAAATCCATTATCTTGTCTTACGTAGTAGTACCTGTGAATGTACACATTAGTGTAGTAGGTAACTGTGATGTGGAATATCATTAGACAAATGAGTTTAAGCTGGATAATACGTTGTTTAAAACTTTTGGAAAATGTTTAAATTTAAAATAAGCTTGACAATGTCTAAAAAGAAGATATAAGAGTTGAACTTATTTTGAATAAATGATAACAGTGTGTTTTTAAATATCTTAAATAGCTTTAAAGTAAGATTTATTGTATCAAATATTTATGTTAAATGTTAAAACCTGACCCATTTAGCTAATTGTTTTTATGCATTGATAATATAAACGTGCGATAAACTTTTTACCTAAAAAATATCTTTGAATTATTTTAGAATTCAAATCGAGGCGAACTAAACCTGAAAAGTCAACAAGTTTGCTTCACTCATATACGTTTCACTTATATTTGTTTTGCGAAAATCCTCAATCATTGTGTAATTTCAGTTTATTTATATTTCATTCTTTATTTTTCAATTCCTGGCAACTCATCGTGGGGTTTTCGATTTGCAATTCAAAGCCGCATAAAGTGAAAAAATGTATACACACTGAGCACACAATGAGGCCGAGGTTTTTTACCCCCGTTGTGTGTGCAACGGGACTCAAAAGCCACATTACGGAAGAGAAGTGCTCGAGTACAATTTCTATTTACACACAAATATATATATATATATATATATATATATATATATATATATATATATATATGACTTTGCTTTGTGGTGGCTTACAAAAAACCTCTTACAGGAATATTAAAACTCAGTTTCTACCATAAGCTGCAAAGAAATAATTTATTTAATTCATAATGAAAATTGGTCTACATTGCTTTGCATAAAAAGGTAGGTACATAATTTAAAGCTAAACGTTGCTTTATTAAATTTATAAATACGTTTGGTTATAAATATATATATTAACACCTAACCACCTGACATGTCTCTCAGACCCAAAGCAGCAGTAATTTTCCCACCTGAGACGCATGGCAGGTGGTTATGGGTTAAGGATCCCGCATTTTCTTGCACCCAGAAGTATATGCACCTACTGAATTGGTGTTCTACAATTTCGTACTTTCAATATTTGCTAGGCGTTCTCTTCAGTGTTGTTTATCCATCTGAGTATTGGAGGTCCTGTTATTCTTGTAACTTTCAGCTGCCTATTATATATTTCATTTACCGTTCGGTTCCATCCCTTTTTTTCTAGGTGCCCAATCCATTAAATTTATATAGTTTTATATTTGTTTATATTTCTTCTTTAATTCTAAAATTTTTTTCATTCCCAGGATTATATATTGCCCTTTACTAGATCGCTATTTCGAAACAAAATATTTTCTTTGGGCTCGTCGATCACACCTTGTTAATAGTCCTTCATCTTGTTAATAGTTAAATAGATAGATACTATAACTATTTATTTTAATAAATATGTAAATAAAAATATAAATTGTTTTAAAAACGTGTATTATGAATGCAAAGTAGTTATAATAAACAATTATCATGTGTAAAAACATTTATATACATATAATTATCATACAACCACACCGCTATAATTTACAAGAAATGTATGATATTATAGTAATTTTTATTGCAGTAAGTATGTATTTGATATATTTATTTTATTTTTCAAATAATACACTAAGAATGTCTAAAACATTTAAAACAGTTTGTGGCAATTTTGTGTAAAATATAAATTGGGGAAGCCTGTTGATTAATTAATCATTTAATTTAGTATTTGCACCAGAAATATTGTTGCCCTGACGCGACCTTAGGTTGATATTTTTTAAGTGTGTTATTTTCTATGCTATACCCAAAACCTACAACTTTGTCAATTACTTGAGATTATATTGTTCACAATTTTTGAGACTAATGAAATAACCTGAATATGAAAAATATACGGCTCTTCTTTTCGATGCATTTTTTCCTGAAGGATTACAATATGACCTATTCCTGTGTTTTTAGGGCGACCTAGTTAGGTATTTCTTATATGTGATTTATTCGTTTCTCGTTTACATCCACTAAGTATTTATTGGCTTCTCTCTTTGGACTCATTAGTAGAGTCTGTCGCCAACTGCTACATTTTCAAAGCAATTGCTATAACACTACCATTGTATTAATGGAGAATAAAATGCAGAATAACAGCAACCACCACTTCTTGTCCTTAATTCTTATTGTGTGGTATACAATGACGTCATGTAAATCAGCACCTTTATTTACCGATGGATGGATGATATTTGGTTGGGGAAACCATGTTGTGAATGTTGTTTAAGCATTTATTAAACTAATTGAAATCTTATCTGGCGTCGAATTGTATTTTTTTCAAAAAAAAAAAAAAAAAAAAATTTATTTGCTCATATTAACCATTGTAGCAAAACTTCTTCAGGCGCGACATAACAATAACTCAGATCAAGAAATGACGTTGACTGACGGAAATAGGGTTAGGTTAAATCTGTAGATACGAGTTAACCTAATCCAATTTCCGTCAGTCAACGTCATTTCAACGTCATAGATGTTGGTTGCTCTCTAAAAGTTCTAACATTTTGACATTAATTTCTCAACACGTTTTTACCCAAACGTAACCCTATATAAATGTCATATTGTCAAGAACAAAAAATGAGGTAAAACTTCTTGCAAAGTCCGTTTTTGTGACAATTTTAAATTTTGTTAAGAATGATTATTAGGAGTCTCCTAAAAATTGAAATGTGTTTTTAAATGTTAATTTTGTAGTAAACTAAAACTCCTAGACTAAACTAGTAGTAGTAAACTAGTTGCGACTTGGAGTAACCGGATTTTATTTCTGCCGGAAATAATGTTCAGTAAAGTTTATGGTCAGCTTATGCGTTTCCTCTATTTATACACATCGAGTGACTATAGAATATCGTGAGTGTATATTATATATACAAATATATGCGTCAATATACGAGGTGGGCCATTGAAAGCGAAACAGAGGAATTTTGTTTATGAGGGGGACACCTTTTATAACAAAATTTTTATCCAAATCACTTAACTTCTTCGCGATAGGACCACAACCCATAAAATTTTAAATATCGATGGGGTAAATTATACTTCATTTGAAAGCCCGTTTAGCCCAGAATACTAAACGGCTAACATTTTCTAAATATGTATGTCGATTTATTTTTCACATTATTTACTTTCAAGTTATGAACGCGTTTTTCGATTATTTATATTTATATATATATATATATATGTATATATATATATATATATATATATATATATATATATATATATATATATATATATATATATATATATATATATATATATATATACAGTTGTTGAAAGGAAGTTGAAAGGAAATTGTTCTTACTTGGAAAAGTGTAGAAAAAGAAAACATCACCATTCAACAAGTCTAATATTAGTCATTAGTCTAACAAATACTCAAATTGTTTATTTTTAAGACAATTACACATGTTTTTCTATTAAGCAGTGGGTTTTGTTCTATTATCGGAATATTACAGATAATTTTTTATTCTACTTTTTATTAGTCTCTTAAAACTTAACAGATCTCATTTGATCTCCATTTAAGATGCTTTTTGATTTGTTGTGTTTCAAAATAAACATTCGTTGAGCAAAAATAGTTTACTCTATTGCGGAGAGGGTCGAAATTGTTTTTCAAAAATGGTGAGAATAGCAATCGTACGGCAGACTTATTTAATCAAGAGCATCCCGATAAACCCAGTAAGCAGAAAATACGTGTTGGAGTTGAGTCACGGAATTTCAAGAAACAGGTTCAGTAGTCAATAAAAAACGGTACCCTCAACGTGAACTCCCGTGAGAAATGAGGCTACTGTGGTTGGAGTTTTGGGACAAGTTGCTGCCAACCCAATTCTGAGTAGGAGTAAATTGGCCACTGTAACCAACATCCCTGGAACAATTAATCGTCGGATCCTAAAACAACATAAATTTCATTCATATTAAATCCATTTAGTACATGAACTGAATGATGATGATTTCGATACGCGACAGGAGTTTTGCGAAGTGATGGTGCGAAGTGACTGACAAAATAGGTTAGGTTGAAAAAATGTGAATAGGTGCTGATGCAAATTTTCTTCTTAACATTTGCTTTTCACGGGTGTACATTTTTCCTATACTCTACTGTAAATCGCCAAAAACGGTCGATTTTGGTCGAACATGAATCCAAGGATTTTCCACAAAGTCCATACTCAAAAACCACTAAAACTAAATGTCTGGGTCGGTATTTTTGGAGACATTATTGATCCCATTTTCTTTATGAAAATTTGACGGGTGAACGTTACCTGGAAATGTTGGAAGATGTTGTCCACCCATTGATTGATGATATCGTTGTAAATGATGATCGTTAATTATAAGACAATTTGTCTTTTCAACAAGATGGACCCCACCACATTATACGCGGGCTGTTCAAGACTTTCTGGACAGAGTTTTCCCGGGACAATGGTTAGGACGAAAATGTGCTCTGGAATTGCCGGCCTGCTCACCTGATTTAAGTCCTCTGGACTTTCTCTTGTGGGGTCACATAAAGAGAAGAATTTATGCAACAGAACCACAGTATTTAGAAGAGTTACGTCGACGCATTATTGAAGAATGCCGTCAAATTACGCCACAGATCCTCCATAATATAAGAGAAAGTTTCGAGCGCAATTTGTATATTTGTATAGAAGTTGGTGGCGCATAATTTGAGCATTTATTAAACTAATTAAAATCTTATCTGGCGTCGAATTGTATTTTTTTCAATTCACTTTTACAGATTTGACAGATTGAACAATTGGACTTTCTTTCAACGACATAAACGAAGAACGCATTAATAACTTAATTAATCTCGACAACAAATCGATAAATTTGGAAAATGTTAACCGTTTAGTATTCAGGGTAAAAAGACTATCAAATGAGGTATCACTTACCTCACGGTTGTGGTCCTCGCGCGAAAGAGAAGTTGCTACAAATTTTCTTGTAGAAGGTGTCCCCCTCACAAACAAAGTTGATGTGTTCGAACGTTTTTTGAGAATCAATCTTTAACTATAAGAAAATCCCTCTGTTTCGTTTTGAATGGCCCACCTGGTATATCTCTTCTGCCTTTACAAAATCTAAAGAAAAAATGAGTGCACCTTACGTGCGTGACTCTTAAATGATTTTTATTATAAGAAAAATTAAATTTAACAATGGATACTTGTTCATTTCAATCAACAACGAGATTGGGTACAACAATTGATGCGGTTTTTTCAATAAATTTAACAAATTTTCAAAGTAGAGTTTATGTTTCTCATTTTAGTTGTAATATACTTCTAGGGTCATATTTAAATTATATTCGTTTTTAAATTAGCTTCTTTGTAATGCTTAATGTAAATATGGTTTTTTATTACTCCCTGCAAATTATATTATTATAAATAAAACTAAATTTAGTACCTATGACATATTTATATAAGTTTAATCTTTTTAGTAACACGTTAAAGAAGTTTTACTGCAAATGCGCGTAAAGGTTTTATAGTACACACACAATATTGCTGATGTCGAAAAAATGAGTGTGTTCATTCAACACACTCATTTTTTAGTTATATCTACTTATATTAATTATTAGCTCAATGGTACCAATGTTCATCAGCACTGAAACAGAATTGTGGCCACGCTTTGTAAAAGGATAATAGTCATATTACATCCACAATTAACTGTCATTTCAGAGTGTTTGCAGACCAAAGTGGACATTATTATCGTTCTGATGGTAGGTGTGTCGGGCAACTTTCAACGTTTCGTATGCGCAACAGACTTATGGATCCACCTCTGCAGAGTTACAAACACATATATTTGTTTTTCGAGTATAAATGATTTAGGAATATGTATGTCAAAAGCGAACTGAAGTTATATTATTTATTAAATTTTTTTTAATTAATGGTAACATATACATAAGTCGACAGAATGTTTATGGATGTCATTAAACACATTCATTTAGTCATGTGCTATGTGTATGCAAAATTACTAAGAAACAGGTTAAACGCAGTTATGTCAAAGTGCTTTTAATTATATTTCTAGTTTAGTTAACTTACCTTAATTATCCTTTATTACATTCTTGGTGAAAATCTTCATTTCAATTTTCTTACTAATTATATTTTCCTTGTCACTTTTTTTATAAAACAGCAATTGTTTCAAATATTTACTAATTTTTGTATAATTTAGGTGAACCTACAGTTTTATAGTGTTCCCTATATCATATTTTGATACAAGCCTCAACAGATCAACACAAATATGTATTCAACAATAGTACGAATTATCAATATAGTTTATTTCTATAGTTGCGGATTTAGTAGATTTGATTGTGGTAAAAAGCATAATCGTAGAGGACTGATTTATAAGTCATAGAAGCAATTGAAGCTTTAGTTTTTTAATCATTGAATACTAGTGGTAAACGACAAAGAAGCCACATTTTATGACGCTGGTGCACAGAAGAAATGCTTTTGTTTTTACAAATATTGTTGTTTTATACTATCCAATTGAATTAAAAGACACAAAAACCTTTTGTGAAAATTGAAACTTGTTCGACTTAAAAAGATTTCAATTTCCAAAAAGTTTTTGTTACCGATTCCGAGTAGTCCGACCTAAAAGTGTTTCGATTTCCAAAACGCTTTTGCGTCTTTTATTTCAATTTTATGGGATAAACCAAGAAAATCTGTAAAAAATAAAAACAATTCTTCAGTGCACCAGCGTCAGAAAATGTCGTTTCATCCACTAGTATTCAATTATGGAAAAACTTTATTCCGGCTTAAATTAAATTTGGTAAGATACATAAATATAAAGAAAGTAAATATTGTAAAATAGCTATTTTCTGTGAAACAACCGCAAGATATTTCAATTAAAACTAATTAAATTGTAAATATTGAATTTCATCATATAATAATTAATTATAGTAAGTTATTCCATATATTAGGTTGGCGAATATATTCATAGAGTTTTTGTTGTTGTTTTTATGTTCTAATAATTTTCGCATTAGTAAGCAAAGTGAGAAAACTATTCGAAAAAACTCTTTCTACTCTACTAAATTGCTACAGTCTCTGTTTCAAATAATTTAATTTTCCATGATTTTTAGAGCTTAAAAGTGGAATATCCAGGGGATAAAAATTAACACATTCGACATCTGCTATTCGACATCTTCGCCTTTCATCGAGGTCAAAATGCTGCTGAAGCAGCCTGGGACATCTGCAGCGTGTATGGAGAGGGTATCATAGGTAAGTCTACTGCACAGAAATGGTTCGCAAAGTTAAAAAAGGCATCTTTGAACTTAATGACTCGCCCCGCACCAGCCGACCTTCTAAAGTTGACGAGAAACTCTAAAGGCACCTTTAAACGAGGACTGTCGCCAAACAAGTCGGGAATTGGCTGAAAAGATGAACTGCTATCATCAGACTATAATTAATAATCTTCACAAGATGCAATTTGCTCACAAAATTGGGTGCATGGGTACCTCATGTGCTCACGGAACAAAAAAAAATCGTCTTCAACTTGCTGCTCAACATCACAACAGAGAACGGTTCTTATACAGAATCCTCACAGGAGATGAGAAACGGTGTTTTTACGTCAATATGAAGCAGAGAAAGGAGTGGACGAAACCATGATCGGCGTTTGGCGGGATTGGAAGTTATACTGCTTCACGACAATGCCAGACCTCACGTTGGTGGTTAAAGCCGCTATCCAAGAACTCGAATGGGAGGTTCTTCAACATTCGCCATACTCTCCGGATCTCACACCAACAGATTATCACCTTTTCCGCTCCATGTCTAACCAAATGAGGGGATTAACCTTTGCCAATGATGAAGACCTTAAAAACTGGCTTAAAAATTAGTTGGAGACCGGACCCTACGATTTTTGGCGAAACGGCATCAACAAATTGGTTGATAGGTGGGAGCAGGTCGTAAACTACAACGGAGAATTTGTAGTTAATTTATTGCTTTAATTGTTCTTGCTTTCAATAAAACTTTATAAGAAAAAAACTCTACGAATATATTCGCCAACCCAAATCGACATTTCTATAACTCAAATCGATATTACATACTTATTACTATTTGAAATTGTCCATTTTATATAAAAAGCTATCATCTGTTTTCGCGAATGTAGATATTATTTAAAAATAATATTTAAATCAATATTAACAGAAAGAATATAACAGGTCGTTATAACAGATTTTAAAAATATTGTATGTTTCACTTTCCTATTACTGAATATAAAATTCAATATGAAATTTATGATATAATAGATAGAATAATAGATACAATAGCTTCAATTTTTAAACGATTTTTTATCGGTGTAATATTTAAAATTTTTGTTACGCCTAAACGTGTGTGGAAAAAATGGACTAAACGGAAATCGAAATAATACTACCCTGCAGCAAACCAAAATCCCCCGAATCCATTAATCATAACGTATGAAGAGTTGACACCGCCGAGTTGGAAAACATTTATTAAAAACCGTCATCTGTCGGAGGGCGCGTCGCGACGCCCGCTACAATTAAATGTCGAGTTAATAGAAGTTCCTAAACTCTCAATCTTAATTCGGTCTATTGTAATCATAGCGCATAAAATATAATTTATAATAAAAATTGTTTTAAAATAATTTAAAAAAAAAATTATTTGATTTTTAACATACCACTATAAAAACTGGATTATATCCGCTTAAAATATCATGTTAATCGGAAGAGGAAAAATAGCGAGTGTATCCGGAAGCTTGGGACGGCAACCGATATCACATTTATATCAATACCGATTGATTTGTTGTGTACGAGACGATTAAACTGTTTGGCAAGTAAGGCGTGTTTGGTTGGCAGTTAAGTTGGCTTATATTGTTTGACTTTGAACACCGGGGGTCCTTGCGAAACTCGGTAATTGCCACGGAAGTGGGCTGGGACACGAACTCAAAACCACTTCTAGTGCTTATCTATAACTAACCGAACGCTCCCACCGCTCGCAAATAAATAACAGCATTTGACCCAAACAAACAGGATTATGGGCACAGACATCCAAAATCAATTCTTCTCAAATCTGCCTCATAACACATTTCCACCTGATTCAATTGATTCGTCCGTTTTCGCCGGTGACCGTAAAACTCGGCAAACACCATATGTGTCGCTCAGCAGGACGGAAAAGTTTAAAAGGAAAGAGCCCAGCCGAATTTCCGGCAACGTAAAAAATATAATACTAACATATTATCGGAACAGTATAGGATCGATTTTAATATCTAACAAACGCGCGGGCTTCCATAAAACCAAATAAAACTCAATTAAAAGCAATAAGCTGAGTAATTCACTAAACTTTCAATGGGTTTTATTTCGGTGAAAATGATTGAAATAATAATAATTCCTTATTCTCACGCACTACCCAAGAAAGTATCAAATATTAATTTTAGCATCGGCGCTATTTGCACATATTGCATGCGAACTCGCATGAGGTCGGAGCGGAAGTCGACAATTGCTCACACAAATCTCCTAATTTTTGTTCAGGAACCTGATATAATCTTACATTTAGCTATTTTATGGACACCTGTTGTATATCAACAGAACAAAGTAAAAGAGTTTGTAATTGGACGTAATTTATTTAAATTGTTGATGAAAAATCTTAATTGGACACTCCGTTAAATTTAAACAAAACCATAATTAGTCGTCGTCTCTAATTCTGAATCCATTTTTCGTTGCCTCGCTTCACATTGAGCTCCTGGGCTTAAAACTTTATGTCCGCGAGATTTAAACGGAGCTCCGATAAACGGCAACTATGTACGCTAGTTTTCAATTAAACATACACAACTTGGATACAACTTGAAATTTACAACTTCTGCTGAATGCAGAAGTTTAAAACAAATTATTAAGAATTTATTCATTTTCTGCCAGCTATATCAAAAACTAAAGCAATTATGGACCGCTTTGTAACGCGAATATTTACATCCCCTTTCAAACTCCTATTCCAACTGATTTAATATTATTTGCTGAAAGGAATTTCCAATTTCAAGAATATAATACAAAATGTAATAAAATGAGTTAACATATTTTAGATTCAAATTATAAATTGACAATTAAACTCATAAAATATCCTGCAATCAAATAGCTCTAATCTAAGATTCTAAACCAATAAAAAGTGATTATAATGAAAGGAAATTAGGCTCCTCGGTAATTAATGCTGATCCTCAATTCAAAAATATAATATTTTGTTATATCAGTGTAATTTTTACAACGAAAGAAGATGAGCAGATTAGGAAATTCAACATCGGCTGATGTCCCAACTTCAATTTCCAACTCCTCATCTTGTTTCGTCGAAGTAATTACACTTTTATAACATGCATACAAATCGCGAAGCAACTGACACTTTTTCTCCTTCATTGTTTCTCTTGGTTACGTGGTTACTATAGAAAAACTAATCAACCGACCGCGGCCGTTGAAAATTCTGTGTAAAGAATTACAATATCTAAAAATACAATAAATCCAAGAATACAATATCAAAAGAATTGGATTGTTTAGCCAAATACAATTCGTGGTGGGACTCGCTTGGTGATTTTTGTTAGTTTAATTCGTATATTTTGTTTTTACAAAACCCTCGCAAAAGCTACTCATTAATTGACAAAAATTGTGTTTCAGTCTTTCTATTGTGTTTGACAATTATTTATATGAAATTTTTTAATACTAATCCAATTCGTATATACTGAAAAACGGAGAATAAATATATGTAATTTAAAATAGTTCTTTTCTTCCTTATACAGGAGACTAAATGATTTATGGTGCATATCATGTTTCATTGAAATAGAATACAAATTATAAATTGTGCAAAAATTAATTTTATGATGGAAAATGTAATTGCGAAAGGCATTTAAAATCAATTTGATCGCTATTGCAACAATTTGCAAGCGAATTGAAGGAGTTTCATAATATATAGCACCTGAAGTTTGATTTATTTGTTGCGGGCAATGTTTACATATAATTAGCCTCAATTTATGAAAAAGTATATGCATATTTACTTATTAATTAATATTTTACTTGTATATGTTTGTTAAATATTATTTTTTAATATATAACTAATTACTAGATAAATATTAGGGTATATTAAGAATATATTAATATTGATGACGAAGTGATCCAAGTGTCCAATACTAATTATTGAAATCGCAGAACAATTAAATACGAATAAAAAGAAAATGTTTTTGCCCTTTTCCTTTTTTCTTTAAATAGTAAAAATGTTTGTTCCAAAATATGAAGAATAAGTTAACCCGACAAAGGTATTGTCATTAGGGTTTTTCGGGTCCGAGTACCCGGACTGGGACTCGACGAGTCCAAGGGTAAATACCCGGTACCCGATAGTAAACCTTAGATATAACATGCACCTACCAATCGCAATAAAGGGGGCCGAGTCTGGTAATGGCGCTAAATTCAAAAATAGTTAGGGGCGGGGGGGTTAGGGGGCGCTTACATTGCTAAACGTGCGTGCAGTGTGTGCGCGAAGTGTGTTCTTTTTTCTTTTGTGTCGAATAACTGACATATTGCCGCCCAAATTTCTTAGTGTGGTTATCCCGATTAAATCAGCAGTTCTTATTGCTACATTATATATTTTATCATTTCGCTGAAATATCTTTTTTATTGTTTTAATAAAAATAATTACTATTTCTTTTTCAGTTTTACATTAGTTAGGTTAGTGTTACATCCAGCATGGAAAGGTAAAATATAATCTTTTAACGTATACATATTTGGACATTCGACTTTCATGTTTTAGTGTCAATAAACTGACCTGTGATGTATGTCAGAAGACATTTGTGAATGTTTCTTCAAAGAATCGACATTTGAGAAATATGCATGATATGCAAGTGGGTAAAAATATGTTACAACGCATTCGTTGCTCCTTATGCCCAGAAGGAGAAGGAGGCATTTCAATACCATGGTGTTACTATTAAACAATCTGATTTAAGTTTTAGGAACATTGCAGAATTTAAATCGTGGATGTCAAAGGAAAATAGACAAGTTGATTATGCATGTGTTAGAAGAAACAAACTTGCAAATTGTATTGAAGTTGTTTATTACAAATCTCTCACTTTATTAGTAATCGAAGTAACTCATCTGGTTCGTTGGTTATAATTTTATTTTTTTAAGTTCAGAAATAATTGAAATATGTTTATAATTTAGGATATAAAAGCCAATGTACTGTAAGGGCTGAGAAGTTATGGGGCAGTATTAAAATTTCAGGAATGTGTCCATCAAGGATAATCGTAAAGATCTTGAGAAATGGTAATTTCTAATAAATTGATTCCAAAACTATTCTACTAAGAAAATTTTTAGGTACACTAAGTGCGAAATTTATAGAAACACATGTTGGACATGGAGATGAATTTAGAACAAAGAGATTGACGAAACTGGAACAGACAATGATAGTGGATCAATTACAGACAGGAGTTTCTACAGAGAGAATACTAAATGATGGCAGGAAAACTAAGGGCATTGAAGTGAGGCGAATAAATTTAATTAGAAGAGGGGATCTAGACTATTTAATGAAGAAATTTAACATTGATAAGAAAAGACATGCAGATGACACAGTGGCTACAGCTTTAAAAATTGAAGAATGGAATAAAGAAGGGAAAAATCACGCTTTTTTAGTTAAAAAAGGGGGTGAGTAAACAATTAACTCTTAATAGCAAATATTCCAATTAAGTGGATTATAATTTCCTTATCTATTGTAGATCTTGGTGGTGCTTTGTTGTACTGCGACCTTTATAGATCTATTGAACCTCTTCCTCTAATCATTGGTGTACTAACCCATTTAGTTCTTATCTACTATTACACTAAGCTCTATCTACTTTCCATTTTATATATTTTTGTTCCTCTTACATAAAGTAGAAGGTATTGGTATAGCTTTTTTGGGCTTTTCAAAAACTTGAAGGGTTTCATATGGTGCAGGTGTGGTGGTGGAAATAATAATAATGTTGTAGGAGAAAGTCACCCTGACTTAAGTGTTGAAGATTTCGCATTGGGGTACATGAATAAATTCATGGAAAAGAAACTTAGAGATAACCAACATGTGATTTGTATGGATGGGACGCATGGAACAAATTGCTGTAGATTTGAATTGACAACTGTATTAATTAAAGATGAGGGAAATATGGGATTCCCAGTGGCATTTTTGCTCTCCAATAGATTGGATCAGGTGATTCAAAAAGTTTTTTTTTAAGGCATTAAAAGAAAGATTGGGATGGAGCATTAATGCCAAATATATAATGAGCGGTGATAATCCAAAATATTACAATGCATGGACAGAGGCCATGGAGACTGCGGAAAAGCCAAGGAGATTACTTGTACATGGCATGTGGTAAAGAATTGGTACATTCAAGCCAGATCGAAACTGACGAAGCCAGAAAATAAGTTGCAAATGAAGACTGAAATGAGAAAAATTTTGAAGGAAACGAAAATTGAAAATTTTGTTGCACTGAAGGACAAATATTTACAACATTTAAAAGATGAAGGCGAATTACAGTTTAAGTTACTTAGAAAAGTAGGAGTTTAGCAATATACTACTTGCATCGATATATTTGTGAGTGTCCGGAGTTTTCTGTGAAGACTACCTTGTGCAAACATATACACGCAGTTGTGCTGCATGAAAGGAGGAATAGTGAGTCTGCTCCAGGTGTTCATGGTTTCGAAGAAGAAGACTCTGAACAAATGTTATACATTCATGAACCTACAACAAGTAAAGTTAGATATCAAGAAGAACTATGCCAGTTTTTAGAAGAGAAAAATAATGAACCAAGCACATGTATTGATAGCGAAAGAAGGAAACAAAGAAATTATACACAAGCTGTGGAATTATTTTAATATTAAATTTAAATATTTTTACAGATTGAACATGAAAATATTTTCAGTGAAGTGAAGGCCTTACAAGGGGAATCATTAGATGACAACATGTGTAATGCTTTTAAGAATTTGCAGCGAGACAAGAACAATGAAGTATCCAAGAAGAGAAAGATAGAGGAGCAGACATACTTTCCTAATAAATGAAATAATAAATGAAATGCTGGTAAGCGGCTTTCTTATCTAATTTTGTAACCATTTAACCATTCGATGTAATAGCCGTAAAAAAGATCGGTCAGTTGGGGTTGTGACGGAGATTGGCGGAGGATTAAAAAAATCTACTATACAACCTTCAAATCGACATTTGGAGCTAGAGAATAATAGATATATTATGTATTGTAATTTATTTAAGTATTAAATGTTCAGCAATGTATTGTAATTTATTTAAGTATTATGTATTTATCTATTGTATTTCCTGTTTAAGGATGGATCAATCGTAATTACAATATTACATTACTTTCCATTTCATGCTTGACAGTAGCATTCTCATTTACGTTAAATTCTTATATATAATATTGTGCAAAACGATTTATCCAGGGGTAAAAAATTGTTTCAGCACTGCCACGTGGTTTTCCCCGGGTAATGCTAACGCTGAACGTAAACTATTTTGTAGAATTATAATTTCGTGTAAATTTAAAAAAAAACATAATTATTTTTATCAATACAAGGAAAATGTAAATAAAGGAATTTCATATAATAATATAAAAATCATATAAATTTCTTTTTATTTTCAGAATAGTTGATTCTTCTGAAAACTATTCGACCCAAATCAACAATAACCCCCAACACTAAAAAATATATCTTAAAAATCAACAAATTGATATATGGCAGACTAGATATATACCGGGCAAGTTCCAAACGGTTCATTATTTTAAATATATTTTTGAATTTGGCGCCATTACCAGACTCCGCCCCTTTATTGTGATTGGTAGGTGCGTGTTATATCCGCGTCGTAAAGAAGATGGACGATTTAGCATTACACTTGATGAATGGAGGAGTATGAAAATTCGAACATATCTAAATATCAATTTGCATGGAATTGACTCTGAAATGTATAATCTGGGTTTATTGAGAATTTTTAACTCATGTACTGCTATACAATTAGTCGAAAAAGTAGAACAATACTTAAACACATTTAATGTAAAATTAAAAAAACATAGTTGATTCAACCGACGACGGTGCAAGTGTAATGATGAAATTTTGGAGAGAATCTTCTAGTCTTTATAATTCCTGTTTGAATCACACTATTCACTTATCTGTCTGTGATGTAGTATATAAAAAGATGAAATGAAAATGAAATTGCAAGATGAAGATAATTATGGTTTAGATGGTATTGATGACGATCAAGATGAAAATTATATATTTATTATTCTGACGAGAGCGTCTATGATGTCAAAGAATACGGACAGGTTGAATTAACTTTAGACAATTTTGAAGTGAATTCATCCATTTGCCTTCCGCTCTTAGCCTTTTGTGGAGTTTGGTTTTAGTTACTTATTTACCATAACATTCTCCAACTCTCTTGTTTATCTCCCACTTAACATAATCGGCAAGTTCCTACTGTATTGTGCTTGCTTTACCATATGCGTGAACATGAAAAATCCTTTGGAGTTTTTGTTTAAATTGCGAGACGGATTAGACCCGGACCCGAAACATCGGACTCGGACTCGACTCGGACTCGCCGAGTCTAAAAAGACCGGGTATTCCCAAACCCTAATTGTCATGCAAGTATTGGTGTGACAAATAATATATATTTTACGCGATTGCATAAATTTCATGTACCTCCAGCTATTTGCTCGGTAAGACTGGCAATTGTCGAATTATTAAGTGTTATCGTTACTGATTTTCTATGCAAATTTTCAAATCAATTTTAGACTAATATTAGTGTTGAAGCTACATATATTTTATTAGCTGAGGTAAGCCAATCAATAAATCTACACAGCAATATGTAGTAGTAAAGCAGATTGGAGCGACGAATCCTCAGCATACCACATTGAGCAAAGTGCTAGGAAGTTATATACAGATGGTTCGAAGGTACGGAGGAAGGTACTGGTGCAGGAGTGTTTCGACCCCGTACTAAGTTCTTCAAACCCATGGGAATCTACCCAAATATCTTCCAAGCAGAGGAACATGCAATTGAACGATGCGAAAAATTTAAGCTCGACAGGAACTATGGCAAAAAAAAAACGAATTGCTATCTTCTCAGATAGTCACGAAGCCATCAACGCTATTTGCTCATACACCATCAGAGCCAAACTGGTATGTCCCATACACTGTCCCAGTGGGGGCAAACTAAACAAGCTTGGCAGAGAAAATAAAGTAACGATATACTGAGCACCCAGAAACAGAGGGAAATGAAGAAGCCGATCACCTAGCAAACACGATATGTAATAATCCCTTTACAGATCCGTAAACCGTTTGTGGTATGAGTACGAACACCATCCATATCAAAAGTTTATATGAAGAAATTAGTAAACAATAGATGTAAACCTAGAAAGAACTTCCAGGGTTAAGACAATCAAAAGTAATGCTGGGATCTTTCAACCAGAAAACACAATAATAATAGCGTACAATAATAATAATATTAATAATAGCGAAGATAATATAATACTGCATGGAAAGTAGAGTCACAGCCTTCATGTTAAGATACGGAATAATTCCGAATCGGCAACATTGCTTCCGTAAGGACAGATCAACAATAATGGCAATATAAAATGTCTACAGAAATAATAAATGAAATAGACAAATGAAATTGCGTAGAGTCGAACGCCTTCAACAGATCACAGAAAGTTCATATGTTGGAGGCGTTCGACTGTGTATCATTCAGTACACTACTGGATAAACTAAAACGATATGGAATCACAGGCAACACGAAAAGCTAGAAGCATATATCTAGTTATCAATAAAAATAGAATAGAAAGAACGGACAACATAAAATTCCATGGGGTACGAATTGAGGAAAATGGGAGATGGAAGATCATGACAGAGGCAATTTTAAAGAACGTAAATCGGAAAGCTGCTACCTGCTGCGTAGTCTGCGCGAGCAGGTGTGATGCAATTAATCTATAAAAGTACTGCCAACAAGTGATCATAGAAATCTACGCGTAAATCATTACATTTGTTAAGTAAATATTGGCAATTTTATAAAGATATATTAGATCATTAAGTATAAATCTATGAAATCTCAAACACCAAGTTTGATACCCGATAGTTCCGATAATTCACTTTAGTTTATTGAAAACAAATGCCACCATTCAAACGCATATTTTGTCTGTGATAATCCATAGCGTTGTCTTTTCTTGTCCAAATTTTGTAAACCTTAGATAAGTTAAATTAGTGATTTTTTCGAAAATGAGTTCGGTAGTGAAACTAATGCAGCGCAGACAACTCGAAACACCATTTAATTGTTTGACAAGGATATGACTAATAAACTCACAGAACGTGGTTGATGTTCGAAGTTGATGTTCGAAGTTTCGATTTAGTGATTTCGATCTTGAAAATAGATAATCATTTTGAACTTCAAAATGAAATCGGGCGATCTGAGTGCGAAATAGATATAGATTTGTGTAAAGAAACAGGCAAGTAATCTTATAGAATCGTTCAGAGTGAATTATCAATTTATTTTCCAAATGAACTCTGGCGACCTGACAACGAGATGTGAAAAGAGACATGCAAATGATCCTGGGATTATTATCTATCACATATTAGTCAATATTGATCAAACTACTGCTTGATGTGCTGCTTGGTATATTTTTTAATTCCCAATATGCAGTTGAAAGGGCTTTTCGCGATTTTATCACCATTTTCTCTTCAGGCTTCGTCGCCGACAGCATTAATAAGCTACTGTTAAGATGGCAAAATTGTATCGATAGT
Organism: Phosphuga atrata; assembly: GCA_944588485.1. Lineage (NCBI taxonomy): Eukaryota > Metazoa > Arthropoda > Insecta > Coleoptera > Silphidae > Phosphuga > Phosphuga atrata. The sequence goes on from OX155898.1 coordinate 34,614,040, forward strand.
TTAGGCACAAGCTTTGATTAGGTTAGGTTAGGCTTCATCGCTGCCAGCATTAATAAGCCTCCTAAAAAATGGCAAAATTGTATCGATAGTTTAGTTATAAGCGCTGATTAGGTACAAAACTTGGTTGAGATATAATAAAACTTTCAGTTAGAAATCGGACATTTCATACTTAAAACCTAATAGATTGCTAACATGAATTGGCACTTCTTAGGAAGTAGCAGAATTATGGTGAAGCAATTGATAAGTAAGATTCAGACGATTATGTTAAAGAGCATGAAAGAGATTCACAATCAGCAAGAATTTTGGCAAGACGAAGACGATGATATGCAACAATGATGTATCAGCGTTATCAAGCTGTACATGCGCATATCATTTTAGTTAACGTCTCTTGGACGTCTCAAAAAAGCTAAAACAAGTTTATACAATTTACTGATAATTTTTCCAAGATCAAGGTCAAGAAAACTTTATTATCACATTGCATCTATTACTAAATAGTAGTTAACACACAATATTAATAATAGATAGAGAGAGACTATATTTATTGTATACCTACTTTATAGAAAGGGCTATTAATTTTAATAATAGATAGCAATATTAAATATTATTTCAATACGTAGCACTTTTAAATTCGAAATAATCTGAGGTAAGAAGTGTTGAAAATATACAAAAGAATTGTTGGAACAAAAAAGTTAATAATATATTACAATTTACACGTGACTCTTATTCACACATCCGTGACTTTGAAAAAGGCTATATTTATAGGCGCATAAGTAAAAATAATTGCTATAATTTGGTTCGGGACATTGCATATATTATCTTACTGGCAATGAGTAAATTGAATAAATTTCTCGCCAATTCCTTAATTTTTGTTTAAAAGTGGGAAAGAAACTGAATTGGCATAAAAACATGTTTTTGCAATATAATATATCACGGAACGGATATGGAATCGATACTAACGGACAAAATACCGTACTGGGCCGGATGAGTGTAAAAAAGTCAATTAAAAACGAATCAATATGAAGACTTTATACTGACAAGGATGCTAATTCATGCAACTGAGAGCATTTTAACATATTTGAATATATCCCAAGATTTATTTAAAAAATATTTAAAGTAAACAGTAAATATTTTTATCGTTTATTTGCATTGGATTGTAAACAAGAGAAAGTTTGTAATGCACTTTGACAAATTATTAATAATAAAGGCCTTTATTGGATAGAAGCAAAAAGATCGAAATAAACTGTCTTGCATTTGCAGATGACTTTGCTATGCTTTCCGAAAATGTTAAAACTGCTATAACACAAATAAATCTTTTGGAAGAAATAGCCTGCAGAACTGATTCAGGAATTACTGCAGAAAAAAAATTTTTTAACGAACATTAAAGATTCTCCAAAAATACTGAAAACAGATATTGGCCAAATAGAGAAGATAAAAAAATTCAAACATCTATGAGAGCTAATCCAAGATGCTTTTGAAAAATCTGCAATAGAAAGGTTACATAAAATGAGTAGAGCATATGGCATCACCAAAGAACTCTACAATAAGAAATGCCAATCAAAAAACGCAAAAATAAGGCATTATAATACAGTAGTGAAGCCAAAATGTCTATATGCAAGTGAATGTCTAGCACTAAACTACAATTTAGATAAATTAGAAGTACTACTAGAAAGACGAATTATAAGGAAAATATTTGAATCACAAAACACGAAATTACACGTATACGAAAATATAGAAAATACGTAAATCAAACGTAATGAGAAAAAGAAGTCTCATGTTTTTCGGACATTTATTTCTAATGCAAGACAGCAGATTAATCAGTAAGATTTTTAAATATCTCTGGAGTAAAAAGTCCACAACAAGCTGGGTCAACGAAGCTATATACAACAGAGAAGCCTTTCTGGCTTTCTGGCAAAGAAAGAAGCCTTTCTGGCAAATATTGAAAAAGGAAGGATTCCAAGGCAAGTCAGCTAAGAAGACAAAATGGTCACAACATAGTGAACAGATGAATGCATACTTGAAGAAAAGAAAAAAACAAAGAATTGAAATTGGAACGTGGTCCTTAGATGGCCACAAAAAAGGCCTTTATTCATAATAAAAAAGTATGATCTAAAATATACAATATTCTTGCGCGAGATTCATTTCACCCTGTTTACAACAAAAGTAAACAAGATATCTGTTCAACTAACCCAAATAACTAATTTAGAAATGACCAAAATAAAAACATGGTAATAATGAAAATCTAGGATTTTGTGTTATATAATGAAAGTAAATGTGATTTTTAATTTAAAGTAAATGCTAACCAAGCCAAATATTTATTATAACTTTTTTGAATATAATCAATGAACTATAATCAACTGATTACCCACACATTTCTGAGAAACGAGTTTTTTAAAAGTGGGTCTTGACATACTGCAGTAGTTATATATTGAAGAAGGGCTTTTGTGCATGACTTGCGAAGTTTAAAGCACTTGCCTTGCAACTCAAGCAAAAAAGCCTTTCACACACGTGTATCATACATTATTTTATCTACGAAACATGTTAAAATTCTATTGAACCCACAAACATCTCTTTCTTACCGATAATATAGAAAAACTGTAATATTGACAGACAAAATACTTCACTGTCACAATACAATCACTGTCACAATACGGTTAGAACGTTCAGTGCCTCCGTGACAAAAAAAAAATGCTAGTTAGTAAAAGCGTAAAGTGAAGGGGACACTATATGGTCGTTATCGATGTTATCTGGGTTATCCTAGATTTAATCTATATTAGGTTATGGTTAGGTTAAATTATATTAAATCCAAATAAATCCAGATAAAATAAGAAAATTTAATTCAATTTTAATTTATGTCAGAAATATAGTTTCCCTGCGTCTATGTTTTATGTATAGTGACGCATGTTATTGCCATAGTAACATCAAACAGAAATCGTTTAATAATGAAAATCCATGTAGATAAAGAATATTAAAAGAAAATGTATAACATATTAGAAATGTTGTAAGAAAAAGAGCGCTGAAAAATATGTGTTTTGTGTTGTGGTATTGTAAGGAAAGCACCTTTGAATCTAATATTAACGTTATGTACATCTTTACGAAATGTAATTTTCTGGTAGTGATATGTGGGAAATCTATTTTTTATTATCGCAAGTTAGTGGCAAACCATGTGCATATAACTGGCTCTTGCATAACCAATTATTATCATTAATTGTATGGGTAATGTAATCGCATCTTTGGTGCCAATGGTAAGTCGCAAACAAGAATGTTGGAATTGGAAACAACTGAAGGGTACAGGGAAAAAAACCTAGATTATCCACCTAGATTCGTTTTGAGAAAAACGAAATTTAAAGTTAGGACATAAGATATAATCTTATATATTATGTTAGGACATAATCGTTTTCCCCTAGATATCTATTTTATAATGTCAGTTTTATAGGGACTAACGTGCTTTTTGCTCAATCTTATACAGTGGAACGTAAAATACACTTCTAATAGTAACATATGGCAGCACCAGTTTAATTGACAAAAAATGGATTTGTTGTGCCGTGGTTTTTCCCCTGTGCCCTTCAACTGGATACATCGTGAATCCGTTTTGGACAAACATCGTCCATAAACCCCATCAAAGTAACTAAAGTACGAGAGTGCAAGTGTATCACACAGCACTGATTTAACATTTGTGTTAAGCGTTTTGAATGCATTAACATGGGTTGAAAACCTTAGTTTATTACCAATGTATACACCTACATTTTTTTAATAGAGAGTTAATTTTAGGAGGATGGTGAAATAAGGACGGTAGTTTGTTTACTACCTTAAAATTTCATTATTTTGAATCATATTTTTTCGACTTGTCTCAAACGGACAATAAATTCCGGAAATTGAATTACCCTTGTGCGATCACTGATATTGTTATCACGTTGCTCCGACTTCGAGGATGCGAAAAGTTCCGTTTCAAAGCAACAAATCGAATTAATAAGTTTTTAATTTAACTCGCCGAAACTTCCGAAAACTTTCACAGTTCTAATCCATCAACAATAAAAAAAAAACACCCACGTAAAGTACATAATTTTCTATCAGCTTCTTTTATTTTCATAAAATCCATAAAATTTATAATAATAATAATAAAAATTGGACTTTATTTAAATCATACGGGATTGAGGCGAAGTCTAGCATATGCTATTCTAGTTAACCTCCAAAATGGTAGGATAGACAGAGCTAGGTTTTTTAACAATTAAATTCAAAATATACATATATAGAACTTGGACAAAAATGAATAATAATGATTACTAAATAATAATAACTAGATAATAATTTTATCTCAACTTAATTTTAGTAATAATAATAACAAAGATATTTTAAAATGTTAAAAAAATTGAAAAATTCACTATGTTTTTATCACATTTATAATATGTAAAAATGTTATATAACTTATTATTCTCAGTTATATAAATTTCTACACATATCACGACTCGGATATGTGTAGAAATTTATATAACTGTGAATAATAAGTTATATAACATTTTTACATATTATAAGTGTGGTAAAAACATAGTGAATGTTTCAAATCAATGTAAGTATGAATTACCACGTAGTAACTGTCGCAACCATCCTATTCTTAAAATCTCAAGATAAATGTAGAAGGGGAAATGAGAATAGGAGGATTATTGCTTCCCTTTATTTAAAAGATTTTTTTCCGGGTATTATAAATTTGCACGACATTGAACGTGAAGGACCTTTGAAAGAGGGCTGTGCTGAATGGAGGCATTGGTAATTTTTGTACTTATCGTAAGTTAACTTGGTGCATACTTATTCCATTAACTTGGATACATACTCGCGAGGTAAATATTTTTCTAAGATACGGTGACAGAGATGTTGCGAACCAAGGTAATATTGAAAGAGATCTTTTACTCTGAACCAATGTAACTCTCGAATCTTGTCTGATACGTGATCTCGTTTTCTAAGTTTGTAGATAAATCTACAGCAGTTGTTTTGTATTTCTTGCACTCTGCGCTTGTTTAGATTCCGAAATTTAAAGTTCAAAATGTGGTACTTTGAGTAAAGTAATTTTAAAGCAATATAAAATTTTTTTAATACGAGATTAACATGATTTTTAAATCTAAATTCACTATCAATTAGTAGGCCAAGATTCCTTGCTGTATTTGTTAATGGCAGGACTTCTTTGTTGATCTTAATTTCTACTTCATTTTTTTAATTTTCAAGTTTTTACTGGAGCGGAACAGTTACTACTATTACTACTACTATTCTATATATATATATATATATATATATATATATATATATATATATATATATATATATATATTTATACTTACTACTATTGAATTTTAAGTTGTGATCTTTCGAGTATTTTACAATTGCTGCAAGGTCACAGTTAATGGTATTACAAGCTTCCTTCACATTTGCAGTGTCAAAATTTTGATATATTTGCGTATCATCGGCATAGCCACCGCTTTTGGTGTTAGTAATTTTTTAAACATATCAGCCTTATATATAAGGAATAGCATCGGTCTTCGTAATGATTTTCTGACTTTTCTGAACTTTTCTCGTTACTGAGTTTTGCATCCATATTTGGACAGAGAGTCACCAAGCACAACATGTTGACCGCAATTTAGTAAGTAATGCTAGAAGAGCTGGGAAGAGAATTGATCGAAGCCACAGTATTTAAATTTCGCTATCAGAAGAGAATGATCCAACGTATCAAAAGCTTTAGAGAAATCTAGGATTATTAATATACAAGACTTTTTGTTATCCCAGGCCCTAATACAATCATCAATATATGCAGCTAGAGCCGAGGTAGAACTGTATCTTAAACGGAAACAAATTCAAAAATTTGATTCACAACAAATTTCTGAAGAATTTTAGATAATGTAGATAGGATGCTGATGGGTCTTAACTCAGAGCTGCTTTTTGTAGAAGGGGAAATGAGTATTGGTATAACAACTTTTCCTTGAGTATAGGTTTCACAAATGCTACTTTCCAACTACTCGAAAAGTAACCCGTTTCAAGACAATTTACAATATGTGTTATGTAAAAGGTAATTATTGGCGCACATAATTTTAACATGCTGGCCGATATGATATCAATTCCACGAGCATTAGATTTCAAAGTTGTTACAATATCATAAATTTCCTGCTGTGTAGCTAATCTAAACTAAAGTGACCACATTTTCATTGAGACAAATCGGGACAACAGCGGGACAAATGGGATGGGATGATAATATATAATGAATAAATTGAATATAAAATTGGGAAAAAATTACTATGATAAGAAAATAATTAAGAAATTACCATGTTCTCTAATTCACTCATAAAATAAATAAATATAATTACAAGTACGATTTGGTTTCCTGCACTTTTGTGCTGCGAGAGACCATGCACTGAATACTTTTTTCTTCCTAGTGATTCGGTTCATTTAATAAAATCAAATTTTTTACGCATAATATAGATTTTACAGTTTAATGTTCAACTGTGTTTTTTCTGTTGTCTATATTTCATTGATACTACAAAAAACTCTCTCATCTTAAAACAAATTCAAATTCTCATTTTAAAGCGAATAATATTCCTTATCAAAATATTTTGATAATATTATTCTGTTTAAAATGAAGGAATAACTACGTACACTTTTTGTCTGTTTCCATATTTGCAGACAACTAACATTTAACTTTTTCATGAGTAACTTTAACTAATAACGTAACTTTACTAATAACTCTAACTAATACTTTTACTAATAAAAAATAATTTTCGCAAATATTAATCTTGAAAATGTTTACTAATATATTCAAAAGATTTTGCTACATATTCCCATAAAATCTCCTTTTTAAATGTTACCCAATGAAAATTTCAGAACAAGGTGCCATTAAACGACGAATTTTCTGAAAGAAGTCAGAAACTTTTATAATAACTGCTTGGAATATCTTCAAGAAGGGATATTTCAATTTGAGAATATTCAATATTTTCATTGGATGATATTAAAAAAGGAGATTTTATGGGAATATGTGGAAAAATATTATATTATATATTACAGTACATTAAAAATAAGAAATACAGATATTTTCTAAAAAGCGGGACATTTATAAAAATCGGCGGGACGCGGGACAAGCCTCCAAAAAGCGGGACTGTCCCGCCAAAATCTGGACGTGTGGTCACCCTAATCTAAACTCAAAGGTGCTGTTATTGTATCTTTTACCAGCTAATTTAGTGACTGTAGAACTGCTAATAACTGCTATTACTTGGACTAAAAATAGACAAAAAGTAATCGTTTATTTCAGCAGCGTTAAACGATTGTAATTGTGTGCCGTCGCGCGTTTTTTGTAAATTTTGATTTTTAAAAACTGTCGAAATTGATTTTTTATCAGGCAGGTTATCTTGACAGGATAGATAGGATCTTTCTTAGGGTTCCGTTGTTATCAACAACGAACCCTTATAGTTTCGGTACGTCCGTCCGTCCGCAGTTTAGCTCAGAGGCTATTAGAAATAGAAAGCTGTATATAGATTAGTCACGCCGACAAGTGGTAAAATAAAATCTTGAAAAAAAAAAATTTTAGGGTACTCCTCTTCACGTAAACTGGGGACGTTTTTTTTTTCTCGTCTACCCCATGGTGTGGGGTGTCGTTCGATAGGTCTTTCAAAAATATTACAGGTTTGGGAAAACAATATTTCGATTAAGGGATCCGCTTGTGAAATATTAAGCTATACAGCGCTAATTTTTGTTAGAGTCAAGTGACTAACCCCCCACCCCGCCACTGCCAGCTAAATGGCTGTTTGTGGATATGTGAAAAAATTCACAATAGTAGTATATATAACGAAGTTAAAAGGAAAAGTATCACAGCTAAGTAAGCTTTATTAGTTTACGAGTAATAGTCGACTAACTTATATAATGTAATAAATCAAGCGACAACCGCTTCATTTAAAAAACATATCTTTGGTTATGTTGAACGTCAAACTCGATAACATCAATTTCAGCTGATTAAGTTATTGGTTATGGAATTTTTTACATATTTGAGTCTTAAGTGATAAGAGTAAGAATGGATACTACGGAACCCTACATTGCGGGTGGCCCGACACGCACTTGGCGGTTTTTCTTGCCTAATAGTAGAAACAGTAAAGTTACGCTATTTATAAATTCTTATAGTAATCCAAGTCCTGCGCATTTTTTGTGTTTTTGAACTTAGTAAGTTATTACGTTCCTTCATTATCGCTTTGACATTTGATGCTAACGACGGTACATATTTTTTAGGTATAAGAGCTTTTATATATGGAGCATGTACATCGAATAATTTAATAATATTTAATCGTAGAAATTCAACCTTTTCATCAATATCGTTTAGATAAATGATAATGATCTATACAAGACTGTTTTGGGTGCATATTTAGTGGTCTGAAGTTTAACTTTACAATAAACTGCTTGGTGGTCAGAGAATACATCACAATTTGTAGTACCGGTAGTGGAGATTATTTCTGGGTTATTTACAAGGATTATATCTATCACTGTTTGGTTTTCATCGATAATTCGAGCTGTATAATAAATTTAATTGCAATATTTGAATTGTTGACAATTTAAAAGCTTTATTGATTAATATAATATATTACACAATCGATTTCTCCAGTGGAAATTAATGGAAATTAGTAAAATGTCAATCACATAATATTTAATTAAAGTAAGTATGTTTTAGTTATAGAAGTTTTCTAAAATACGCATTAAAAATTCTATATAAACAATTCTTTTTGGATAAAAGGAAGTAAAAAAAAACTCGTATTTTCCTGTAGCACTTTGGCTCAGTAGAAAATGCGTCCAGTTTGGGTCTACGGGGAAATCTGCCACAGTTTTCTCCTTGCATCCTCGTTTGTTTATCCCGAAAATTAGAATACCATTAACATATCTCTCGGTGGCGCAGTAAAACACGGCGAATTCAGACGTGAACGTAGAACGGAAATGGGTGTATATGGAAGCGTTATTTAAAAAAAAAGATTTTTCCATATACATTAAGAAATATGAATATATAGAATATATTAAACATTTAACTCTTGGGTGGTTTGAAACGACATTTGTAATTGATTTTCTTATATAAATTGAATTGTATTATCAAATCGTCATAAATTATTTCATAACCATTTATATTTCAGAATAATCTAATAATTATTATCATTTAATGATATTTCAATATTAAAGGACATTCTGCGAAAAATAATTAAAATTGGGTGTGAAAATAAATTACTTCCATGTTCCTATTTGAAAACAATATCTTAGCGGAGGAAGTCATTTTTTAGATTGTTTTATTTAAAGATCGAGAATGAATCTTTGGGATGCGCTAAGTGTTTATATTAATTTAAATTAATTTGCTTTGATTGTGCTGAAAATAACCTAAACGTTAGAGAATATTGGATGTGTCGAGTGCACTCGATCCTTAACATCTGCCGCCTCCGCCCAACGGATGGGCGCTGAGCATTGTTTCTAAATTAGACAGTTTTACACGTTCGGCCTAGCGCACTTCTCTACGGCTCTATTGATCTTGTTAACAATCTAAATAAATACCTTTATTTCCATATCGTAGTGTTTTAGCTAATGTAGTGTTTTACAAACTCTGACGATGAGGGCATACCTGAAAAGAAGAGAACTTTTTTAACATTTTTCATTAATATCATTTAGTTCAAATTATATAGATTACATTAGTTCCAACATGCCATTTGTAAATTAGAATCAATTAGCAAAAAATAATGGTTTCAGCTCTTTAATAATGAAGGTGTTGAAAACAATTAGCGAAAACATTAAAAAAATATAGCATGCATTTTACCTAGACCACCATTTAGTAATATGCGAAAATAATGAAATATTAAAAAATAGGTAAAATGGAGGAAGCTACAACCCCTACCAGACAAATACGTTTTTTTTTTATAAAACTCGACATGACAGCTTAAACTGGACAACAATAAAATGTCTATGCCTAATTCGCAAAACAAGATATTCAAGCAGAAAACATCCCTCAAAAACCCTCGAAACACTTAAAGCGGACCACATCCACTACGTAGAAGACTTCTTACTAATAGTTATAAATAACTTAATATTTGTATTTTTTAATCTATAACGGTAACTATTTATGTTTGGAATTTTCAGTGAAAATTAATACCACAATAAGTTATTAAGTACAAAAAGTAAATCTTTAATTTCAAAATTCAGCAGGTTCCCGTACCGGAATCTTGGGCAATGTTCCTAAACTTAGATCAAAATGTAGTTTCCATTTCATGTGCGAAAGTAAAAATCAAAACAAATCCAATTCTGCTGATATGATATTATCGCGAGCATTAATGATACTGGGAAATCGCTCGGCAGTCGATTGTTCTTCCGCATTGACCCCAAATGAGTGTTAATTAGAAATTCGCAATTACACTGCACAAAACAAAAGCTAGATTGGTAAAGTTCGTGGTAATTACTCACATTAATTTGGTTTAATTTAAGATAATTGTTAGACATGAAAATGTATGTTGTTGAAATTCCAGATTGGATGAAATGCACAAAATTCGTGTATAAGAGAAATGTAAAATGTCATCCAATAAACCGTATCCATTGTTAGAGTAATTAATTAAATTATAAAATTCCTAAGGTAATGCTGTCGTGTTCGCGTCGTGTAAATCTGCATATAATACAGGCGATAGTCTTAATGCCTGTGCGAAGTAAAGAGATTAAAGTAATGTTTGCACCATGATAAATGCTATATAGGTGGGTAATATTTCGTGAAAGTTATAATTGGCAAGTCTGTAAGTTAAGTTCATAAGTCGCGAGCGGAATGTAATCCTTCCGAGGCGGCCGTACATTAAAGAGTAGTTTAAAATAAACTTTCGGCCGTAAAGTACTCAACAAGTCAAATTCATGCGGGGAACTTTGTGCTACTAGTATAATGTGCGATTGTCGCGAACGGAAACAAATACGACTTCCTCAATTGTAAAACGTATTTTAAAAATCATTTTCCAGAAATTATATTTCCTAGAATAATGTAAATTTGTCATTTAGAAGTTGGTATTATAATATTCAGACTGCATTATCCTTAATTAACGAATAAAAAACTTAACGAATCAAATTTTTAATTATGTCATTCATTGGTTTTAACAATTTTACCCGTGTGCTCAGAACTATAAACTTGAAAACCTGAACTTGAAAATACTCTTTTATATTTAACTTATTTTATTCACATAACTTGTGCAAACTATTTAAAGAAGTATATTTTGAAACCTTCTTTGAATTAAACGGTTTACATTTTGAGGATCTTTATTTTCTGGGAAATAATTTGTTTAAATAAGCAAGTCAAAAATGGATTAGCTAAACTAGAACAAAAAATATAAATTCATTTAGTTGAATGGACAATCAAGACAGTTTGTTTGTTTTAGATCATATACTTTGTTGGTCTATAACTTGACAATTATCCAAGTTACAACAAAGATTAGGATTGGATTAACTTCAATATACATTCGAGAATAGTCAGGTAGTTTTTTCATCTAAAATTCAAGAATTAGTCTGGATGAAAACCGATAAACCGATGAAATTTCAAAAACCGGATTTCCGTTTTTCCTAAAGTAAAAATCCGGTTAACCGGTTAAAACCCGGTTTTAAGTATAAAAATAAAATTTAATTGTACATCGTGGATTTTGCCGTATTTTCCGTTACTTTTTGGAATATTTTCCATACACCTGACTTTTTGTCGTTGTTCATATTTGGGCTAGAATTATTTTTTTTAGAAGTTTAGTATATGTAGGTCGAATCCATTCAATTTCTAAAATGAAATATAATTAATACTTACCTGAAGATATTGTTGTTAGAATAAATTGTTTACGAAGAGATAACTATAAATGTAGATATATATTTATTTATCAAAGTACGAAACTAGACTAAAATGTATAAATGGAATACTAGTATTTATATTTATTTAAGATTAAGATTATGCGCAGTCTAAATCTGTAAACCTTTATTTCACTACTTATTTACTGCTCTTACGTGTTATTTGAGTACAAATAAATCCACAATGTAATACTTCATGAATAACCCTAGAAAAATAAAATTCATTTCCACTTGAAGACAAAAATTAAATAAACAAAAACCTACTTTCGGTTTTTCGAAAAAACTTGGTTTTACGGTTTCGTAAATTTTAACAGAAAGCCCTGTTAACCGGGTTCGGTTTTAACCAGCTTGGATGCCCTAGTCTGGTTACAACAAACACTATGATCCGAGTTACTTCATTGAAGATTCCAGAATTATTCAGATTAGAGCTTGTCTAATTTGTCCATGAAAATTGGGTAAGATATTGATAGTATTGTATGTCTAGTCTTGGCATTTTACGATATACATTATAGATTTATCTTATGTTGTTCTTATTATAACATTATCGTATTAACTGACCTGTTACGTATCTTATCTTCGTTACGTATCGTATCTTATGTATGCTTACTTTTGCATTTAATGTAAACCTTGCTCTTATGAGCCAAATAAAAATGGAAAATCTGAACATTATATGTTGCATAATACGCTTTAAAAAAATATTAGCTTTTTAAACGGAACAAATTCTTGGTATGAATATCAATAGCAATTATCTCACTGCAGCATTAATTCAGCCTTCAACAAACAGAGAGATTGCCATCATCTATATAGCATACCTAAGTCTGGTACTCAAATTTTTGTGATGAAATGTCATCAGTATTTTTTTATTTTCTTAAAATTGTATAAGATCACAAGAAGTCTAAGTAGACTCCACTTCTTGTTCAGTGTATCTGCAAGTTATTACTATTTCAACAAACACATATAATCCTCGTTCATTCATTAAAAAATCTGAAGTACAGAATAACTCAGGATGAGCAGTAGACGCTTTGAAGTTGTTATCTGTAACAATTAGGACACAATGCATTTTATTTGTTACTGGCAAGCAGAGACAATTTTTGGTTAAGTTTATTGAGATTACAAAATATATATTTCGTATTTTCTCAGTTAGTTTTTTTATCTTTTTTAGATTTGTATTATTATTTTTATTATCTTGCATTGGCTATATAAATTTTTTTTAAAGATTAAATTTGAATCAGATTTCAATTTAGTAATTTCGATTATAGGTTATTTTAAAACATTATATTGGTCGGTTATAATTTTATAATTTCATTATATTTCATGTGAATCAAAGAAACTTGACAAATATATAATAGCATAATATTAATTTTAAGAGAAATAATAAATTGTAAATTGCCGAGCGGGTTTGTAAGGTTTTACCTTCGTAAAAATCCATTCCATAGAAAAAAAAAACCCCTTAATGGAAAAGCCTAGCTCTAATCAAAAGAGAGACACGAACCGCCCTTTAAAACTTTATTATAAGACCGCTGTATCCGTACGTCTTAATGATACGCGCATGCGGTTTTATTAAAATAATAAAAGAATGTTCCAGGTCTGCAATTAAAAGGAAACTTTTATAAAAACCCTAAGAAGCTTTAACACGATATAGCAAAAAGTATGTCTACAGGAGAATTAGTTCGAGTTTCTAACTGCCAATTAGAACAAATTGACGCAAACATTGTTTATCTAGTTAAACGCGAAACATCCAACAACTACAAAGTAATCTTGAGTTCAATAGCTTTTCTTCGTTTATATTTCTATGCGGAAACGATTTAGAAAAGTTTCAATAATTGCCCAATAAGATTAAATAACAAAATAAGAAGTTGATTTAAAATATAAGGCGTAATATAACCAATTAACAAGTATAATTTGAGTAGTTTCTTATTTTTAATTTTCTGCATTTTATATGTGAACATACATATTAAACATTTGATATAGATGTGGTATAAGTGTCTCTATTGCATTTTGCCTCCCACAGACTCCGGGAGGCTGACTGATATATCAGTGTGAGATTGTGAACATCTACTCACCTGGTGTAAAATATTTGAATTCGACATAGTTTTCATTTGGAAGAGTTTAGCATTTAAAACGGCGCGCTTACCGAGCGTGTTGGCTAGCCCCGTTTTCAGGGTTTATTTTAGCCGCCCAACCTGGAACCGACGCTCGCCATATCTGGCTAGTCGACTCAATTTGCTTGCGGGTCAACGCAGTTGCCAGGGTGTGACGTGCGGAGCCTTGAGTAAGAATTGTGCACCCCTCGAGGGCTAGTTACTGGAATCCCGTCAATGACGCTTAATGTGATCTATTTTCTGTAAAAAGAATTCTGTAAAAACTACCTTTATGGCGTGGCACCATTATATTCCAGACACAGAACGCCGAGCTTTTCCTTCTCTTTAAAAAGGGAGATAACTCTAATCTGGACAATTAATTAATCTGGACCGACCAATAAGTTTTCTATCATACTTATACAAACTCCTAACAAAGATTGTCACGAACCGTTTATCCCTAGAACTAGATTTTCACAAGCCAGTCGAACATGCAGCGTTCATGAAAGGGTTTTGCACAGCAGACCACGTATAAACTATACTTAACCTAATCGAGAAATACAACAGCACTGAATACAACATACCTCTTCATCTTGCTTCATCGAATACCAAAAAGCATTTGACTCGATAGAAGAAACGGGCATTTCTGACAGCTATGGATGATGCCAGGATGGACACGAGGTATTCTAACCTCATAAAATACATTTACCAAAATGCAACATCTCAGGTAATAATGGACAGGATTTAACATTAGACGGAATCCCAATGAACAGAAGCGTCCGTCAAGGAGATTCACTCTGGCCATGCAAAATGAATTTAAAAAGCAGTCCTGGGAAAACAAAGGTATAACTAAACCATCTACGCCTTGCCGACAACATCGTCCTGATAAGTAGCGATCCCAACAAACTATATATGATGACCCAAATTCATGAAGCATCCATGCAAGTAGCTCTAAAGATGAATTTAAATACGACCAAAACTCTGAGTAACGGCAACCTACACATAGCTATCGATACCCATATCTTTAACATTGCAAAGGAATTTGTGTACCTCGGTCATTCCATCAAGTTGTGCAAGGAAAACAAGATTGTTGAAATTGCTGCCCCCCTAGTTGGGCGGAATACAATAAGTAGGGACCTATTCTTAAAAGTAGTACAGTACCTATCAACCTTAAGAGAAAGGTATACTTGTGTGGTGCCTGTAGCAACATACGGTCTGGAAATCGCAACTTTTACCAAGCAAAGCGCAGAATGTCTACGCACAACACAAAACTCAATGGAAAGATCAATGCTCAGAATAAGCTTAAGAGACAAAGAATGTAATATCGAAATAAGAACGCGGAGCGAAAGAAAACGATATTGTCGTGTAGCAGAACTGAAATGGGGATGGCTTGGACACGAAGCAAGACAAAACCCTGACACTGGATAATACGCATGATGAAATGTCGACCAAGATTAACAAAGCGGAGTAGTGGAAGACCTCAGCAACGTTGGCTTGACGACATCAAACAAATTCATCAAAAAAATAGAGGCAAATGGTGAAAGTCTGAAAAAGGCCAATACTCAGGAATCGTCAAAGAAAGGCTCAAGAAAAAAGCTGTTTCAATAATCAATTATCCAGCGGCTGATGTTTGTGAGTGTGAAATTTGGAGACAACAGAAGTGTTTCTTTGCTTCATTAAGCCAATAGCAATTTATTAAAAAAGAAATTGCTTTATTTGTAATATATGACGAGTTTTACCTTTAATTATATTAACATTTTTTATTAACAAGTGGTTATAATCATATTTTATACAATCTTATTTTATAACCAAATATGAATCACTAAGAAATCACTGAATCACTGAAAATTAAGAGTCAAAGATAATACGCACTTCAAGAAAATTAAATTTTAATAGCTCCCTAAACTATTCTAATTATATTATTAAACTGTGCAAATTACAGATTTATCCCCAAATTATAATTTACAACCACAACTTATTTAAATAATACGTGCTATTAAAGCGGATTAACATAAATTACAAAAATCTTCGGAAAACTTTGACTTTGAAACTTCGGGTTTGTTTTAAATAACACGCTTTAATTAACACGGACTAACATAAATTACAAAAATCTTCAGAAAACTTTGACTTTGAAACTTCGGGTTTGTTTTAATTTATTTTGGGAAATATTTATATTCTTAAAGGAAATACTTCCACTCACTTGAAATTAATAAGACAAGGAACCAAACAACCATGAATTAAAAGGAGTTAAACTATGAACTACTAAATATTTGACCCACCTATTTCCGCAAAAATATCTCATAGTTTTATTATTAGTATAAATGTATTCAATTATTAGTGTAAATGTATTCATCGAAAATCTTTGAAAACCTTATCTCGTAGGAAATTGGTGAAATGTTAATAATCTATAGTAGATAAGATTTCATAACTCATTTCAGTTCATTTAATTTGTTTAATTGTGCCTCTATTCAAGACAATTGTGTGACGTGAGGTCAGGCATTGTTATGAAGAAAAAGTGATTTTCTTAGATTGATTAATGCTGGCTCCAAACCGGCGTTTGGCAACTACCGGTCCGTCAAATATTTTATTCGGTACGCAGAAAAATGATTCCCAATGAAAATTCCCAACAATGTTCTCGAAATAATAAAAATCCTTTGAAGTATCTTAATTTGCCTCTCAAGGAAATGTGGAGAATGTTTTTACTCGTTGGAATAAAATGAATAAGCTTTTGTATGTTTGGTACATTTTGTAATTATATTCTAGCAACAATGTTTGCACCAAGGAGAAATAAATTCTTTCCGTCAAGTTTTAATATCACTAGGGATGAATGAAAAGATTCAATAGATCTTGGTCGTGTAGAAAAGTTTTATAACAATATTACCTACAGAGGAAAAATCCTAATTAAATATATGATTTTTTATTCATTTATAAATGACACGTGATTCACTAATATAATTTGCAATGAAAAAGGAGCTTCTATGTGATATAACATTTAGTAGACTTAAGACAATTTACCATGTTGGAAGTAAGGTAACTTACAGTTCGACTAAATCAATTATGACATCTACCTAGCATTTAGTTAGCAAATATAATTAATGAGTCATCTTCTATGAGTCACTCTGTCTGAGTCAACTAGTAAACTCATTAAACTCAAATATCAAGTAATATTTAGTTAGCAAATGTAGTTGATTGATCTTTATTTCCTGAGCAAACCACAAGAATGGGTACATTCTTCTGTCCCATTAGAGCTCAGATGATTAAATTAACTAAATCAGTTATGTTTTTAGTTATTCTTAACTGGTGAGCAGACTAAAAAATATAAACCCATTTAGTATTAAAATGACTTTAATTAACTCAATTTTGATATCTAATCAATATTTAATTAGCAAATTAAATATTTATTAGATATTAAAATATTTAGATTTAGATATAGACATTAATATTTAGTGTTGGTTGGAGTTTTAGTTGGGTTAAGTATCTTAAATATTATCAATTATCCAATATCAATAAAAATACTTAATATTAAAAAATCGACAATAGGGAATATGCAAGAGATTTAGATTTACTTGAATTTTTTATCCCCGATACTTTATGATCTTGACATTACACCTATACCATTATTTTCTTATTTAGTTTGTATTTAATTCCAAAAATTATAATCAAAGTATGCGAGCCAAGTCCAAAATATGCGAGCGAAATTCAAATTTGCGAAACGCATCACCATTGGTCGAACCGAAACCAGAACTGTGACGTGCACGTTATGATATTGATCGGCGTCGATATTCACTGTACTGTTTTGCTATGCAATATTTCTGTAGTATTTTCTAATACCTAGTGCGATTTTGGTATATAGTGACAATATAAATGATCAAGAACAATGACTGAAAGTGGTTTTTTAGAGTACAATCGGACAATCTACCAAAAATAGATACATGAAAGCATATTTTGTAGCGCATGCGCAAAAGATGTGGGTAGGGTGGACTATACACCTCGATTAGGACTTTATCCAACAGTTTAGCTAGTGTACTTATAATAGTGTTTTTTTATTCCCTATTAGCCAATTTATTTTTTCACAAGCGTATATAAATCATAAAGTAATAATTGTTGTGTTAAATATGACAATTAGCATGTTAACCAGAATGTTAAAAGTTGTATTTTATTTCCTAAAGTATCCTAAAGTATATGGATCTCTTGTGATAAAATGTTAGTCAGTATGGACATTTTACAAAGGCGTGACGCTTGTAGATATAAATCCTACTTATAGAAATTAATTTTAAATGCTTAAAAGTTTATTTTTAATCAAATTGTCAGAAACATTTGAACATATGAACAAAATAGAACATATTCAATTAAAATAATTTGTAGAAGTTCTATATACTGCAACAAACATGTTCTGTCAGGAGCGCTTTCAATCTTCTTCTGGATAATTGCGAGTTGTCTACCTTTAATTAGGCCGGTAGCACATTGTAGGCATTTACGCTAATAAAGTTGTGACATCCCTGCGTTTGAAAGTCAGGATAGTGTTCCTCTCCGCGAGTCTGATTTATTTATTTATTTATTTTCTTGCTTTTTAATCACAATAATGATATATCAAATGTCAAGCGTTACAATTAACTGATGTTATTAATTAACATCATTACAAAAGAATACACATACATCAACTATTAGATTTAAATATTTAAACCCACGTCACATTTGATTATTAAAACAATGTTCAAAAGGAAATTAAAAAAAAACATTCAAAGAGTACTTAGGTTTCTTGAGAAGCATTTCATTGGCGGTGGTTTTAAATTTATTGTAATTTACGATCGCCTTAATGTCACCAGGAAGTACATTATAAAGCTTTATGGCTACCACATAAGAGCTACACCCCATCTGAGAGGTACTGAAATTTGGTACCTATAGCTTTCTAATCAGAATTACGCGTTGTATAATAGTTGCCATTTCCAAATCTCATAAACTCTTCTAGGTGTCCTTTAACATAACATACACATTTTAGTTTATACATACTATATATTTTTAGAATTCTGTATCTAAGAAATAATGGCTTACACGTCTCCATGAATGGTACATTGGCTACTGAAGCAACTGAAGTTCTAACGTTTCTCTTTTACAATGTTAATAACCTTTTTACGTGAGGTAAGTTACCCCAACGTAGGATACCGTAATAGTACCGAGCCTACAGATGCGTTGTAAAATAATAGCAATGTTTCCAAGTTGACAACATTTCTGAGCTGAAGGATGCAATAACAGCACTTATAAATAACAACATAATTGATGTGATGTTTCCAGGTAATGTATCGGTCAATGACAATTCCCAAGTATTTGTTGTTTAAACAGGTCTGCATTGTGCCTGATGACCCTCTTATTAATAAATTATAATTTATTTGATTTGTGTTTATCGGAAAATTGAATCAGTTCCGTTTTAGTCGAGTGTAATATTAGGCCATTTTGACTACAACAGTTGGAGACTTCATTTATTCGAAGATTTGTATACCTTTGTAACTGCGACTCATTTTTGGCTGAGACCACGTTGGAACTATCATCAGCAAATAATACCAGTTCCATAGCACCGTCACAGATATCATTAATAAACAAAATAGCAGCGTTCCCAGAGTAGAACCCTGTGGGACATCAATATTTGACTTAATTATATCTGTAAAGGCAGTGTGATTCAAACTGATTTTTATTTTTACCATTTGTTTCCTACCAGAAACATAGGATTTTACCCACGATAGTGCACAGCGTCTAAAACTCAAGAGTCCAGCTTGTTTCACAAAAGTTGATGATTTATAGTGTCGAAGGCTCGATTCAAATCAAACAAAATGCCTAATGCTAGACAATTCTCGTTTAATTTACTACGAACGTGATTACAGAAAGAGAAGACTAATTTTGTGTTTTTCTAATGGCCTAATTCTAATGTCCTGGTTTTTCTAATTTTTTGGAATCTAAATTGGGTTTTAGAAATTAAGCAGTGTATCTCAGCAAATGCCTTCTAGCCTTCTAAAAAAATAATATCTAATATACTTTAGAGAAAAAAATATCTCAGCTCCAAAAATGAGGAAGATTTTGAAGACTACAAAAGACAAAGAAGAAATAAAAATAACAAAGCACAGGTCATGGAAAGAGTTTGGTAATACGCTTGAAGGAAACTTCAAGGAAAATCAAAATTTATTCCACAAAACAGTAAAAAAATGTAAGAAAGGAAAACAAGTAATACTGAAGCAGCTCTTTGATAAAAAAAGAAATATAATAAAGGAAGAAAAACAAGTAATGAAGATGGTGGAAAGAGCATTTCCAGGAACTATTAGAAGGAACGGGGAACAACAAGGGAAACAGAGAAGAGGTAAATACGGAAATTGGTAACGCAAGAACAGAAGATAAGAAAAAAAATAAGGAAGAAGAAATGAAGACAGCACTCAGGAAATTAAGAAACGGTAAAGCACCAGGACACGATGGAATAAGATCAGAACAAATAAAATATATGCGCAACGAAGTAGAGCAAATATTGCTAATAATTTTAAATATAATATGGGAAAAGAGACAAATACCAAAAGACTGGGAAAGGACTGTGATTTTTCCCATTCACAAGAAGAGAGATAATAGAATCTGCATTACCCATAAGGGGATATCATTGCTACGCACAACAGCTAAAATCTATGAAGCAATACTGAATGCACAAAGTGGATTTAGAAGATTATACTCAACCCAAGACCATATCGTTACAATAAGAAAAATTACAGATAGCATTCTAAAGCAAGGGAGGAAACTGCTTTAGACCTGGAAAAAGCTTTTGACAGAGTGCGGAAATATGAAGTGCCCAAGATGTGGGAAATACTTTCAAAAAGACAGATTAAGAAACATATAATTAAGGCTAGACAAAGTATATATCATAACATATCCAACTATATAAGAACAAGAAACGAAACATCAAGCGAATTCATTACCACACAGGAACTAAGACAAGGAAGAACATTAAGCCCACTATTATTTATAATTTTCCTAGATAATATCATGAAGAAAATAAAAGATAAAACCAAAAAGGTGAAAGTAGGTCCTACCACAACCTAAGAAGACTAACAATATCTGATTGCGCATTTGCAGATAATGCAAGGTCGCATTATTAGCTGACAATGAAGAAAAGCTGCAATACAGCAACCTGTGGAATGAAGATCTAAATTATCATAATATGACTATAAACGTAGCTAAGACAAAAACAATGGTGATCGCGAAGGAAGAAGTAGTAACGAAGATAAAAATAAATGGCAGAGACATTGAACAGGTAGAAACATATCTAGGACAAACAGTAAATAACAAAGGAAACTTAGAACACAAAATTAACAACAGAATGTCGGCAGCAACTAAAAACTACTATACTATGAATAAAATAATATTAAACAATAAACATATATGGAAAGAAATGAAAATGACACTGTACAAAACAATATACAGACAAATATTACTATATGGAAGTGAAACATGGACTACGAACCAAAGAATAAAAAGCAGAATACAAGCACCGGAAATGAGATACTTGAGAAGAGTAGAAGGGGAAACAAGATTAGATAGAATAAGAAACGAACATATTAGAACAAGATGCAAATAGAAAGCATACAAACTAATGTGGAGAAAAAACAGTTGGCTTGGTTCGGACACCTCGCAAGAATACCAGATGACAGTCAACAAAAATAATTTGGAATGCAAAAACAACAAAAAAGAAGACCATAATAGGAAGACCACAAAAAACATGGGCGAACAACGTATCAGAAATATTAAATAACAACATCAGCTGGCAGGAAGCAGAAAGAACAGCGAAAAGCAGAAAAGAATGGAAAAATATAATAAACAATATTGTATAAATAAGAAGGATATAATCTCGACACCCGAAAGTTATTCATGAGATTTAAAAGATTAGAGAAAACAGACAAGAGTGATATAGGTCTATATTTCTCAACTTTATTCTTTTCCACTTTTTTATACACTGTGACTATTACCGATAACTTCAGCTGATCAGGAAAGTAAACATTGAGGAAGGAGATTAACTAAATAGCTCAAAGGTGTGACAGGTGAGGTGGTCTTGTCTTCTTTTTTGTTGTTCTGCTACTTGGAAAAGCATATTGGAAGGAATTTCATCATAACCTGAGAACTTCTTTGCAAGATGTTTCTGTATGTAATAAAACTCATCATCAGTCTATATTTCTACTATATAGAAACATAAAATTTTCAATTGACTTGGAGCTAGGTGACATAGAGATACTTGCTCATCCCTGAGTATCAACCAGTTTTACTACAGGCCCATGAAAATAGCGATTGAATCTGTTAGCCAATTTCTGGTCATCGTCCATTCAAACTCCAGTATCATCAACGAGTTTAATTGGATTAGTTTGTAGATTTGTTGGGGTAATATTGTCATTCATAATTTGTCATGCTGTTTTATTTTTGTTAGTTGCATTCGTTAATAAGTTACCCTGATAGTTTTTTTGGCCACATTGATATTTATTCTATGTTTTCTTTTTGGTTCCTTGTATTTATTTATAAGTTCAATATCATTAAAATTTGAATTGTATTTGAATATAAAACTCACTCATCTATAGGTCGAGTCTGTGTGCGGTTTACAACGCTGGTTAAGGGAAAAGCACAGTTGAAACAGTAGCAGAAGGTGTTATGAAACGCTTAAAACTTTTTAGCACAATCTTTCTCATTATATACCTCTGCCCACCTCTCATTCGATAAAATCTGTTTAAAATGATTTACGTTCCATTCTGAAAATCATCTTTTCATAAAATTTGTCGGTGGGATATAGTACCGACCCAACTTAATGCACAACGACTGACCATAATAATTTGATAAGCCACAGTCAATAGTTTTACATTATTTTTTATCAACGGTACATTATAGAATATATTATCAATTAAAGACTTGTGGATATACCTTGCTGCGTAAAATACCAAAAACACACTGGTTGAATCCATAGGAATTGAAGGTTGAGACCTTCCTAACATACTTCCTCATACTTCCTAACCTAACCTAACCTAACCTGCCTACCTAGCCTTTATGTCGAAATTTGAATAAAAATCCAAATTATGAATCTTTGATTTTTTTATTGTTTTTTTTTCGATTTTATTTAAATTGATGATTATGAATCTTCCAGTGTGATGTTTAGTTCTCTCTATTTTATGGACATGACATAGACAAGCAAGTATGAAACAAAAGCGAATAGTAATCAATAGCCTAAACAGCTTGAACAGTTCTTTGCAGCTTTGTAGTTTTTCTACCCCCGAATTGCTCGTATTGCCCTTTTTTGTAGGAAGATTATATTTGATTCAAACCCCACAGCATGAGCTGAACCCCACACCATAATTCCATACGGAACTATACTGTGGAAATGCGATTAATACGTAAGCAGCGCTGCTTCTTCATTTACTATGGATTTATCTCGACATTTTCGTATATATGACATACGAAAGCTTCTTAGGCATGATGTTTATATGGTTCATCCAGGATGTCAAAGTGCTATCTATTGTGAATCCGAGCAGTTTTATAGTGATTTCATCTGCAGCCATGCTTCTTGTTGCCGTGATCAATATTTGCGTTTTGTCCATATTTATTATAAAACTGATTTCACCAAAAGATTTTTGAGCATCGGTTGGGGACTGGTTTGAGAGTTGAGCGAGTGTTTCTAGCGAAGCGACTTTAATAGGTAAGAAGAGTTACGTCGTCTGCATAAAGGCGCTATTCACCAGATATGTTGATTGGAGGAAACTCGTGTATAAAGAGGATAAATAAAAAAGGACCCAGTACCGGCTCTTGAGGTATACAAACCTCATTTTATTCATGCTTCGACATTGCACCCCTCCACTTCGTGAGTTGATCAGCCAAGGGCAACTGAATAACCACATTTTGTAACTAAATATTAAGTAGATGCAATAACTGATTCAGTTAATGTTATCATATTAACTCTAATTTGGTAAACCCAGCAATATTAATATACAATTGGTTTCTAAAAGCGATTTAAAAAAAAATTCTATCTTTTACATAACGTACGACATAAAATAATAATATTTAGATTTATACAAGGAGATTTTACCAATGAATGAAAATAGAATAAATAACATGTTTTCAACAATATATAAACAAATATTGTAGAATAGTTGCATTTGATGGTGCATGTGTTATACTATTAAAAGTAAGATTTTTTTCAAATAAAAATTTCATATAAAAGTGGAATCGTAAAACATATATAAAGTTTCGTGCGTCATACCACCGCGGGTCAAATCATCCCCTAAACAAACGGCGTCCTCGTGGGGCAAATATTTGTCGCGCAAGAAGCGACGTGATGCTAACCCTTGCAATACATTCTAGTTTATCTTTATTTTTTTCTTTTATGTAGGAAAAAGAACGGCGAACGTTTCTAATCCGCCGGCGCAGGTTTATTCTGTGATGTAGGTATATTTAGTTCTATTTATTAAACTCTATTTACCCCCAGGCCCGGATAAACATTGTCCAGGGGACGCTTTTACAACCCGGACCGCCCTATTCGTTTCACTTCTATTTAACGCAGATTTATACCACAACGTCAGCTACACTTACCCCAGCAACAAATGTGTGCGACTCTTAAATTTAAATTTATACATTTTCGGCCTGTACATTGCCGCGTTTATTGAAATAGTGTTTAATGAGTCAAATAACATTATTTACAGATTACATCTTGCTAGAGAGCTTTAATATTTAATAGATGCCTTCCGATTATGTACAGTAAAAGGCGGAGTAAGACGTGCGTTCGTTGCAAAATAATCTAAATGTAAATGGCTGTTATTACATACAGAAGGTTGTAAATGGAATCTAATCAACGAGGCCCCCGGAGTTGTCGTCTTGTTGACTTAAACGCCGGTGAATTTAATACGCGCGCGGTTTATGCAAACTTAATATGTTGACTCGAGCGGGGACCTATAATATGGTTTTATACAGTAAAAGAGTTCAAAGTAACAATGGACTTTATAAAACAGTTTTATACAAAATACGAAAATAATAAGATGCGTTTTATTATTTTTTTAAATAATCAAAACTTCTGTACACAAAATTTCCGTTTTAAAATCTGTTATTATTATTTATCTGTTACTATTATTATTATTAGTATTATCTGTTACTATTTAACTAGTTACATAAGTCTAGATTGGAGGTATTCACTCTGCTATTCAAATACCCAATAATTGAGATGATGTAATATCATTATTTTTCCAAATAAAATTTAATTAGTTTGTATTATAACTTGCTTTTACTAATTATTACAATTACTTTTCAAATAGAATGTAACAAACAGGGGAGTAGTATATCTACTTTTATATAAATTTGAAAAAACAACAACGCGAAATTTGTATCAAATAAATAAATAAAATATGTGGATTAAAATAAGCTTACTGTTAAAAATCGTTTGTTAGTTATCGTTTGTAACCTCAACTAATACACGACACTGAAAAGCAAAAACTAATTATTTTGAATTACTATTGAAATGCTTCAACTTCAATTCAATTCAACTTCATTCTTATAGACAAAACCTTATTATAATAATTGTATAAAGACTAATAATGAATAAAAAAAATATTTGATATGACGCAGGCAAACCTCTCACCTGCCTTGAAACCTAGAGAGTGCCTGGGACAAAGCCGCCTCAAAAAATTTTGAGGCCTCGGGCACAAATCTGGGCTGGGGCCCCTAGTAAATGAAAAAGTGATTTACTTTCTATGGAAAGTAATTTGGGTCATTGAAGTCCTTAAACCGTTTTTCTTTCATTTTCTGCTTTGAGAAACTGCGTGCAGATCACAGCAGTGATTATAAGAAATGTTAATAACATTCTTAACTCGTTAATTCCCTGAAGAAGTCACTTCTAGGTGACGCGATTTTTTTTTACATGCAATTCATTATATTTTAAAAACAAATATATTACTACTAAAATGTCAATACTTAGTAGTGTTTGTGAATTTATTTTGGGCAACACGAGTTATGTTATTTTTCAAATTAATTCAATTGTTTCAAACGGTCTTGATTTTTTTGCTCGTATGTGTTTTGTGAAATTTACATTGTTGTGAAAATGTCAAAAGGGTAAGTATTGTAATTGTTCTTATTGTAAATTATTGTTCAATAATCAAACTAATATTAAGAGTGTATTTTGCTCAAAAACTAATTAGTTTTGTATTCAAAATAAAGGTAGAGTTATCGCGTGTCACCTGTAGGTGCCGCCCCTTAAAAAAAACTAGGGGATAGTTTTTTTTTCTTTTCTCTTTACATATTTTGAATGCCCAGACACGATAATTAGCACAAAATAAAAAAATAAAAAATTCGTAGATAATAAATTAGTATATAACTTGGGAATTGAAGAGTTAAAGCAATATTTGAATTAGGAAATACATTTCCTGTTGAATGTTTTTTAAGGCATTCTAATGGAGACCCATCATATACATGTATTCACAAAACGTATTACAGACCACATTTATTTCTTCACGGTGATCTTTTCCGTTATTATCTCTACTACTACCATCATATTTTACTCCTAGATTTACTCCTCTAGATAATTTGTCTTTATTATTTTTTCTGGAAGAAGAAATATATTTATTGTATGTATGATATACAAATGTTTCTTGATTTAGAGAAACTATATAAAAAGGATGTTTCGATAACAAAAAATCAGTTAATAAAAGAAAAAAAATTAAAATTAGGTGAAAATTTTAGTTGTTGGATTACTTGGTGCCCCCTTAGCTCCCGGGGCCGCGGGCATAGATGGACAATATCTTCTGGGGAAATTATTACGATCGCCTACTAGATTTCGCAAATCTACCATGCAGTACATTTGCATTTAAATCTTTTTTTAATTTTTCCAAATGATAGGTATTAAATCATCATCTGATAAGACTTTGACACCAATCTTTCTAATTTCATATTTGGACGCAGCAAGAGATATGGGATTAGATTACGCAAAATATCAAGATGAACGCTATCCAAAGGAGATGCTATCCAGTAAGAAAATAAATTAAATATACAATAGAAAATAATAAAAGTATGAATGTAATGCGTACCCGTCTTACTGAAGGCAAAACTGAAATAACCAAACTAAAAAAAGCAGAGTAAAAAGGAGATGTTATCCAAAAAGAAGGAGATCCAAAGGAGATGCTATCCAGTAAGAAAATAAATTAAAGATACAATAGAAAGTATGTATGTAATGCGTACCCCTCTTACTAGTCAAAACTGAAATAACCAAACTAAATCATATATCACTTCAATACGAGATATATCACTTCAATACGAGAGGAAATCTGAGCATTGTCGAAAATTTCTATTACGAATTATACAAAAGCAGGCAATAGGAACCTGCGAATCCTATTACACAAACACGGAAGTGAGGTGTAGTAAACCAGGAATCCGAAGAAATTCCAGAAATCACCGACAAAATTCAAGGAGCCTTGCCGAAAATGAAAAACAACAAAGCACCTGGAGAAGATGAAGTGCTTGCAGAAGCAATTAAAGCTAGAGGCTTTCTCTTGCTGAAGAAAATACAAGCACTCTTTAACCTTTGCCTGCAGGAAAGCACTATTCCGGTGAAGTGGTATGAAGCGCCCACCGTCTTATTCGATAAAATGGAGACAAAAAAAACCTGGGAAATTACCGCCCAATAACTCTCCTTAGCCATCTATATAAACTCATTACCAGAATCCTAACATCAAGACTGGAGAACAAACTTGAGCTCTACCAACTAAGAGAGCAAATCGAATTCAGATCGGGTTTCGGAACTAATTATCACCTCCAGAGCATTTAGACTTTCATCGAGAAAACCGTCGAATACAATAGACCACTAGTCCTCCTGTTTATAGACTTCCATAAGGCATTTCACAAGAACGAATTGGAAGCAATAATGGAAGCCCTGAGAGAATATCGAGTGGACTATAGATACTCAAAACTGATCTATAACATATACAAGAACGCTACATGTTGGTCAAATTACATGACAACAGCAAGCGCATTAAAGTTGAAAGAGGAGTGAGACAGGGAGACACAATGTCTCCAAAACCATTCATAATGGTCCTAGAATACGCTTTTAAGAAACTCTATTGGGAGACTAGGGGTGTAAACGTGGTCGTAAACTCAGTCATTTACGCTTCGCAGATGACATTGTCCTAACAACCGACAATCTAGGAGAGGCCAAACAAATGTTCCATGAATTGTAAGAAGCATGTTCTTGTCAATGAAAATGAAATTTTCCATGACTAAGATCATGACCAATCTTGTTTTCAGTGAGGGCATAAAGATCAAAAACGTGGAAAATGTGGAAAACACCACACTTGAATTGGTTGAGACATATTTATAACTGGAACTACGCTGGACCGACGACGTAAAAAAAATTGAAACCAACTGGATTCAGGCGGGTCAAGACAGACAAGAATGGAAAGCCTTGAAGGAAGCCTATGTCCAGTAGTGGACGTCGAAAGCTTGTTGATGATGATTCTATAGCCCAAAATAAGAAAAAAGGTTTCTATAAAGATGTACCCGAAAACGCATCCTACCTCAAGAACAGCCCTTGAAAGGGGTGGCCTCACACAACGTTTTTGCTAATATCTCAGATGAAACTAATGATAATTGTTTCAAGTTTTGTGTATACTTGTTACCGTTTATACTTATTTTCGTCTTGATAGCCAACCAGTGGCGGTACATACGGGAAACGACCTTTTTATTTTTCCAAAGATATCTTCCATCTGCACATTTTGCAAGTGAGTGACTAGATCAAATTGTTCCCAATTAAAAACTACACTGGAAAGGTACCCTTTCTTTCTGTCGCTCAAGATAACAGTTTTCGAGAAAAAAATGTATGCACTACAGCTAGAATGACAAGTCATCATCTTCTTAACATGTATGAAATTTCATGTAAATTTGACATGGCAAAATATCTACTAATCGCAAGAATGTTAATGGCACATACATAAGGAATAGCATACACTGTTCGTTTGACAGCATGATAAGATGGAAGCTCCCATCTGTATCTATTTTTCGTAAATTCAAGTAAAATCCACCAAGTAGCTATATTATTGATGTAAACAAAAGTGAAGCAATGGATACATATCTACTGAGGATGTGGATGGATCCATTATTTTGCCAGAAAGGCTTCTTGTAGTAATATTCTTTTAGTTCTCAATCCATCAGTTCCCATTTGAGATTTCTATGGAGCTCATAAGAAAGAAGAATATTTATATCTTGTCAGCTCGAAGGCAGTATTTTTCCTACGTGTCAGCTGCGACACGCGTGCCATAGGTTCACCACCACTGGCCTAGACCAAAGATTTCAAATAGACCCACAAGAAGTGATCTAAATGAGTTAAATCATAGCCTCTTGAAGCCCAGTGAATAGTTGCATTCCTTAAAATTATACTTTGCTAATATATTTGTTGAAATACGTCAATACTCTATGAACTAATTGGACGAACTTCATGAGAAGTATGATATGTGGCAATATCTTGTTGGAACCGTATATCCTCAAAATCAAATGCATATTCATTTGGGCCAAAAAAAATCCTAACCTCTGTCGGTATAGTTTATAGTATAGTTCACTGTAACTTCATGTAGAAGATTATCAATTACAGTGAATGGTAAACTCATATTTGAAGAAAAAAAATGGTCCCATAATACCACCATGCATTAAACCACACCATACAGTTACACCATACAAAACTTCGAGGATGCAGAGGCTTCTAGTTAATCTGTTGTGGATTGTTTGTTTTCACACAAAAATCGGCAATTTTGTTTGTTCACATATCCCACTTAACCAAAAATGTAAAAAAATATGTTCCCTTTCAAATGTACCTCAAGTCTTTCAAATCTTTTTGAAAAAAGTCATATTCAGGTCTTTTTGCAAAATCCGCCAAGTTGTCTTGTTTTAAGCCCTAACGCTTGAGCACGATGAAGAATTGATAAATGTGGATCCTTAACAACTTTGGTTATTACAGGAGCAATATTCTCAACAGTTCTGTAGTATCTTGTTGGGGTTTATACCTCGTAAAGAGCAAAATTATTTTGAAATTTACAAAAAATTTCGAACGATGCGACGAATGGCAAGCAAAGAAGGCCAATTATTTGGACCAAAGTTCTGGCGAATTGTACACAAAAGAACGGTTTCATCAAATCTTTGGATAATAACCAAACGTTTCTGATGCACGTATCTGCACTGATGAGAGTTAAATCTCGAAACTCGCCTGCAGATGGCTACGAAACAATGATATTTCTGGTTTTTGTAGAGTGCCACAATTATGGACTGAAAACTAGTAAATAACTGCCAAATTTCACATAAGATTTGTTTTGGTAGGCCTAAAAGACTCAATAGTATTATGGAACTCCAGAAAGGTTGAATATAGTTATATATTCAGGCTGTTTTTCGACTTTATTTAGTTTATCTGAAATTTCTTGTAATTGAAGTTTATACAGAAGTATAAAGTTTATACAAAGTAAAAAATAAATTAATTTGTCATTTTTTTATCATACGTTTTTATCACATGTCTATATTCCAGTTACTTCTTATTTAGCGATTCTGTAAGAGAAACGTTAACAGTTAGTTGAAAAGTCTCCTTTAACATTTTTCTATTTCCATTACTAATAAAATTAAATAAATAACATCATAGAAATACTAGTACAGACTAGTATCTATATCGTCTTATTTATTTATTATTAATATTTTTATTATATTAGCAAAAATAAAGAAAAAATTAGAGCGTCTTTTCTATTAACTTTTCGATTGACCGTTAAATTACAGTTTTACTGTATAAGTCCTGTACTGTACTGCATTAATAATAAATTAATTTTATACTTAAAATCCAACCTTAAAACACGTACCTATATATATTTTTTTAATTTTTTATATTTTTTATTTTATATTTTTATTTCAAATTGAACAATATTTAACTACTTTATTAATTTACGTTATTTAAAAAGATTATAACATTAAACTAGGCTTGAAGTGAGCACATTTAAAATTCCTACTTTAAGTAGAAAATTAATAATAACTAGCATAATCTATCGTAGCTATACTATTTTCACTAATAACGATTCTAAAACCAAGTCCGTAAAATATAAAAATATGAAATCTTGAAAAGTATCAACAAAATTTACCTAAACATGTTTCACTTTGCATTTGTATTTTTAATTGTTATCATTTTGAACCACTTTTAAAAAGATTTGCGCCATGTGAATAAAACAGGAGAGTTATGATGTAATCCCATTGTTAGATGAGTATATTGTGAGCACGGGAAATCAGCTCCATAGTCGCAACCCACCGCTAACGTATAGCTGATGCTTTGTCTATGGAGGAGCCAGGGCCCCATTTACACCCAGGCCGTAAAAGCAGTTGTAAGCATAAATGCGGAAAATTACTACATCTAACTAAGAAATTTAAACACAACAATTAAAGCTAAGCCTCCTGGTGTAGCCCACAGAAAAGCACTCATATTTCAACATATTAACGCCAGACCACATACAGTAATGACGACTATACTAAAATTAAGCTGGGAATTTGTTAGTCATTCTTTGTACCCACCCGGTCTTGCTGCTTCAGAATATTCTGTTTCAATCGCTGCCGAACTTTTTAAATGAGAAAACTTTCATTAATAAAGGTGTTATTAAAGCAGTTGACGCATATCTTCAAGCGAAAGATACCAAGAGCACATTGATCGTATATCGGCAATATGGAAAAATCTTGTTGCCAATGTTATAAATTATATTAGAAATTATAAAGTACTTTGTATATTGAAATATTTTTAATAGTAGAACTTTCCAATGCTGGTAATAATTTATTCGAAATAAAGACAATGAGAATTTATAATAATGTAAATAATTCTCCCATTTAGTATAAAATAATGCATGGTAGGTTTAGTTATGATTCAGTTTTATGCAAATAAATTTAAATAAAATGCGTAATATTTTACTAGGTTTCAACAGAATTAAGAAATATGAGACAGTTTTTTCCTCTTAATATAATGTCTGTCATTCTATAATAGACTATATATCACAGTAGAATGTGCGGCATTTTCAGATACTTTTTTGTTGTTAGTAGGAGTGGTTGTCGGAACGCCCGTAATCAGATTAAATTACCATAGTTGACAAAATTAAGTGAATTAGATTTTCCCTTTAGATATTCAAATGTTTCCATTGTGTGGTCATATTGCGTTGAACGGGAGCCAGATTCATACCAACATTGAAACCACTCCCTTTGGGACGAAAACATTAAAGAAAGGATTATTCGCATTAACAACCTACTAAGAATCTCGTCCGGCAAATATAATATTCATTTTTATTACTGAAATGTGCCACAAAAATCTTCACCTTCCGTTATTTTATTTTATCCGTCAAAAATATTGTAGAGATTTTCAATAATAAATGGTTCCTTGTATTTTAAAAAGTATACATAGTTCGAAGTAGATACAAGTGATTTCAAGCGAACACTCGGCTACAAAGGAATGAACTGACTTTTATGTTGCAAATGCATTACAGTACAGAAAATCAGTTATTGTATTACGTGTTCTGTGGAACTCGCCCAAGAAAATAGAATTTTTATAGAAACAAGTCTATACTTCATGTTTGCTGTAGAAAATTAATTGATTTTTAACAATGAATCAAATGGTTGGGTAACTAAAGTTTGATTTCAGATGAAATAAGTTAATCTGAAGATTTCAATTACGTTCCAAATTTATATTTAACAGGTTTAACTCAAGGCTAAACACTATTTAGTTGCATAACTTTCAGAAAGTTTATAAGACCAAGATATATTGTTTTAGTTTTTACTGTTCCTTATAGCAATTAAATGCATTGTATATTTTGTTGTAATGTGATTGTATGTATTTTGTTGAATATAAATAATGTGCTATAATGTTTACTTATGCCCGAAAATTGCAGGAAGATAAAAATATATAACTAAATTCTTGTGATAACAATAAATTAAAAAAGATATTAAAATATGTTACACACCAGAATAAAATACTTTAGTAAGCGATGTCGGATCGAAGAGATTATGGTTTAGTATATTTTACAGCAAGAGATGAAAGCGGCGAAAATGGCGGTGGTGAGGTGGGAGTTTGCTCACGAGCGCCAGCGAGTTAGCAATCACACCGAACCAGAAATAAACACTTTCATCTGTAGTAAATGTAGTAGTAAATGCAATTTTTTCTACTGATTTCGGTTGTAGAATCCATAATTCGACTTTAATAAATCCAATTCGAAGCGAACTGTCAGAAATGTCAAAACAAATTTAATTGTTAGTTTGGTCGTTTCCACGGTAACATATTGCATTCTCATAGAAGGTGATACTTTTCAAGTCAAATGTCCTAATTTTATTTCGGTTTTTTAAATAGTTTCAGGCTCGTTTTACGTTTGTACATAAAATATTTCGTTGAAATTAATGTAATTAATAAGAAAGTCCATGCAAATTTGGTTAGTTTAGTGTTTTAATCGAGAAAATCATAAATTTAAAATGCTCATTTTCGTCTCTAGACGTGAAAACATTTTCATCCCTAGAATGAAAAAATGTCACTTTCATGTAGGGTAAGTCGTGGAAAAAATGCCATTTTCACATATATCAGTAGAAAAAATATTTTTTTTACCAATTAGTTTTTATTTATTATTTTGAAAAGGAAAATCTAATTCACTCTTAAAATGGATTGAATTGAAATTTTTTATTTAATAAAAAGAGAGAAAGTGAGTAACTGAAATAGGATTATAACAAAACTACCAACTTTTTTAAATTGTTTGAGTTATATTTGAGAATAAGTTGTTGTCAACTTTTCCAATATATATATATATATTGGATATATATATTGGATATATATATATATATATATATATATATATATATATATATATATATATATATATATATATAATGGTAATATACCCTTGCAACAGGAGAAGTATACCTAAAACCCCATAGAGCTGTTAAGAAAAATGAGTGGATCACCGAGTATATATTAGAACTACTGGGAGAGAGAAGAATATACATAAATCAAAAGACAAAATCAGAATCGAACATAAAAGAATACACAAAGAAAACAGAGACGAAATATGAAAGGCAAAAGAGGAATGAAAAAGAAGACAATGTGCCAGGAAATGCAGAAACTATATGAACCCTACCTTACATGCAACACACATAAAGGAACATTAATGTCGATCATCAAAATCAATTAAAGAAATGACTGCGAGATACAAGAAGAGACACCAACCGACAATGACGGATAGAAATGGCTGCCTAATTATAAATATCAGAAAAAGACTAAAAGCATGAGAGGAGTACATCCAACACGTTTACGATTACCAACAAAAAGACGATTAGGTACTTCCCGGTGGAAGCACATAGTGGGCAGGAAATCACTAATAAATAAGATCCGTTATATAAAAAATAAAATAACAACAGGTCAAGCCAAAGGACCGGACGAAGTACTTACCGAACTGCTGAAACTAATCAGTGACGACAATATTCATGCACTAATCACTTTACTTAACAGTATATATAACACAGGGAATATATCAAGAGAATCATTCATTATACTCGTGCTTCGTCCTAAAGATTAGTATCTGTAAAGTTTAAACTACCTGTAGTAACACGCAGTGTTGCCACTATTCACTATATTTGAGAGTAAAAAATAAAAGAACTCTGTATACTCCCTGACGCCCTCTATTTCCGCCCCGGGCCCTTCATTCACGTTTCAGTGCTGAACCACTTAACACGTTTTAGTGACTAATCAAAAAGAAAGAAAGGAAAAAAAATGCCAAGAAGACGCCGTTCAAGATCAAGTGATTCCTTGAGTCAAAGACACAGCAGGAACAAACATGATCAGGAATATTTATGCAAAAAAGTCCGCAAATTACAAAAGAGACTGGAAAAGAAGATAAGGAGAGACAAAGAGGCGGAGCGACGCCGATCAAGGTTCAAATATGTAAACAATGGTACCCTTTACACTTTATAAGCACGATCACATATCCATTGTTTAAGGGATAAACAAATTATATACAGAGCATTTTGTGGGACTGTCTCAATATATATTCTATAAATGGGCAGAGCAGTTTATAGGTCTGTCTCATGCATTTTGCAAATACGATCACATATCCATTTTTGGGTGAAAACAAATTATATACAGAGCAGATTGTGGGACAGTCTCAATATATATTCTATACATGGGCAGAGCAGTTTATATAACTGTCTCATGCATTTTGCAAGTACGATCACATATCCATTGTTTAAGGGAAAAAACAAATTATATGGAACTGACTCGATATATAATATCAGAGAAACAAGCCTAGGGGCACATAGATCTCTAATTAAGGGTGCTGAGCGATTTGTAAGACCGGCTCGCAACATCCAAAAGTCGTTCCAAAAGTGGACGCATATTAATTTTATTTGACCGCCATTTTGTGTTCTTTTTAGTTCACAAGAATAATTATGATGATGTAAGAGAGGGACGATATTCGGAGAAAAACGCCATCTGTCTTATCGACGTTCGATCACTTCCGAGAACATGGGAAAACACCTAGCAGCTACCCAGAAGTACTCATTGACAGCGACGACGAAAACAGAGATCCACAACCTAGAAGTGTCAATGAAGAGGAAGTGATTGAACTTGATGAAGAAACTCTATAAATTTTAAGTGCAGATCCATCGAGTAAGAGGAAACATTGTGAAAGTTTCCATAAGGAAATAGCAAGTAGGTTTGAACATCTCGCAATATCTGGACTATCTGAAGAAGCTCGTATAGAGTTAGTGGAAAAATACCCAATATCAGAAAATTGCAATCGCATCGGAGCTCCACAACTGAACCCGGAAATTAAGGCAGAAATCTCAGAGTTAACCTTAAAGAGGGATAAGGGTATTATGGAGTCAAAACAGAGAAAACTAACTACGGCAATCTCCTGCATAGGCAAAACTATCTCTCTAAAATTAAGAGCAGAGAACAAGGACAATCAACTGCTAGGACTACTTATGGACACCGGTCGTATCTTGTGCGACATCCAGCATTCTGAATCTATTACTAGACGTAATTTCACTAGGTATACGCTGAAAAAATAAATCATGGACCAACTAGCAGAGACCAATATTGATACATACCTATTCGGAGAGGATTTACCTGAAACCTTGAGAGCAGCCAAGGCAGTATCAAGGTCTAGCACCGAAATTAAGGTTTACTCTAACCCTAACCCGAAGGTAATTAAGAGATCTACCAAACCATTAACGTCCAGGAAATTAAACTGGAAGGCTCCGGTTCCGGCACGCAGACAACAGGAACCACAGAGGAGCCGAGAACCTGCTCATCAAAAAAAGTCCTGGAATCAAATGAGAAGCTCTTACTGTCGTTAAGCTCGGGGTACAGGATAAAGTTCTCCAGACCTGTAGCACAAAAATATGTACCACACTCCAGAAACTTTTCAGACTCGGAGAAGGCGTACATTGATGAGTTCTTCAACATCTTCTAGGGGTAGGAGCAATATCAGGGGCACACCATCTGATGGGCAATTCATTTCTAAGATATTCGTAGTACCAATACCCAGCGGGGAGATGCGTTATATTTTAAACTTTAAGTCTCTGAATGAATTCATCGATACACATCATTTTAAAATTGAAGACATGCGCACAGTTATTAAGATCATTTCAAGGGAATGTTAACGAGCCACATTAGACCTTAAGGATGCTTACTTGTCAATTAAAATTCATTCAGCAAGCCGTAAATATTTACGTTTCTTTTGGAAGAGTAAATTACATGAATTTAATGTTTTACCCTTTGGCTTAAACGTAGCGCCTTACGTTTTTGGTAAATTATTGAAACCACTAGTCAAGTTACTGCGCTCAGCGGGCTACATTTCTTCAATACACTTAGATGAATTTCTACTAGTGGGACTGTCTCAGGAAGAGTGCCTTAAAAATATAGATACAACAAGCAAGTTACAAACAAGAGCATCACATCACCATCGACAGCATGTAAACATTTAAGTTTTATTATTAATAACAGGAGGATTAATAACAGGAGAATATTAGTTTAATTGATAACGAGGCGCTCTCATCCAGACATTGAATGGACTTTATTAACCACAGCTTTCGAGAGGATAGTTAAATCATTTAATCAACCAGATATTGACTTGTTTGCGACAAGATTTAATGTTCTAAATATGTATCATGGTGGAGAGACCCAGATGCTTTTGTTATAAACGCATATACCTTAAATTGGTCCAAGATGTATTTCTATGCTTTTCCACCATGTTCTATTATACTTAAAGCAATTAGGAAAATAATTTCTGACAGGTCCAAAGGCATTATAGTTGTACCGTTGTGAGCCACACAACCATGCTACCCAGTTTTTTTCAAAAACATCTCGTGTCTGAACTAATTATACTTCAATCACATGATTTTGTTACACCTTTTTCTAGCAGCAGCAATCTGCTACTAAGGAGGAACATCATTGACGGATAGCTCCCTATGGCAGTACAATGTGTGCTTGAAGAGATGGGATTGTTGGATTTGTTTAACAAGGGTAGTCAATACAGGTCCCTAAACAGCTATAGAGCAGCACTGTCCTTGATAGTGACAGACAAGATATCTGAGGACTACAGGATCAAGAGATTCTTTAGGGGCGTTTTCCAAGCTTCGCCCGTCTCTACCAAAATATAATATAACGTGGGATACATCAGTTGTCTTAGACTTTTTGATCAAATGGTACCCGAATGTAGAGCATTCACTGGAAAAGGAAGGAGGACTTCTCAAGGAATTGAGTTACTCTATTTGCCCTAGGGACTTTCAGGTCATATAAGGTAGTAGTACATATAGACGAAATAAGGAGAACTGCGTGCTGGGCTGGCACCACTAGTAGATTCGGAAAATTCTACAACCGAGCAATTCTAGAAGTAAATTGTACTCCATTGTGCAATAATCTGTCAATAAGTTATTGGTTCCCTTAATAGTTATTATGAATAAACGGATATTAGTTCAATGCGATGGTTCAATTTCCTGAACCTGAACTCTCAAGTTCTACAGGTAGTTTAAACTTTTCAGGTACTAATCTTGAGGACGAAGCACTTCGTACAATTATAATAGAACTTCACTTAGGTAAGTTCGTTTAATTATTAAATATTGATCTTCAACATTCAACTTTTATAAAAACTTTTTCATAAATCCATAAAAACTTTCATATTGATCTCTAGGAAACCCATTGGTAAAAAATGTGTGGAACATATGACCATCATCCTCATGAACCGCACTATAAAACTACTACTTAGAATAACCCATTCCAGAATCTATGAGAAACTAGATCGAGATATGGGAGAGACACAATACGGGTTCATAATCGCGGTTGGTACGAGAGATGTATTATTTGGCTTGAAGGTCATAACACAACGATGTCTTGATGTAAACAAAGATGTGTATACGTGTTTTATCGACTATGAGAAGGCGATTCGATAAAGTAAAACATTGCAAACTAATGAAAATGCTGAAAGAAAAAGGCATTGATAATTGACATAAGCGCATAATAGAAAATCTGTATTTCCATCAAACAGCCACTATAACAGCAAAATGAGAACTTTCTGAGAAAATGACAATTAGGAGAGGAGTTCGACAGGAGTGTGTGTTGTCCCCTTTACTGTTCAAAATCTACTCATTCAACTAATATGCTCTAAATGCGCAAGAAACCCAAATTATAATCAACGGAAAAACAATAACCCTGATAAGATAATGGAAAAAGTAATCAGGTCAGTCAGCAATACGGACTAACATTGAACATGGAGATAAAAAGTTTATGTTAAGATCAAAATCACAAACCACCACCACTAATAGTAGAAAACGTCATCATTGAAACGGGGTATGTGTCCATGAAACAGACAACCACTCAGTTGAGATTAACAACAGGATATAATACGCTCGAGCCACATTTATCAAAATGAAACACTTCACAAGCAGAGACATCGACAACGCCTTGAAAATACTAATGCTAGGGTGTTATATATTCCCTATTCAACTATATGGGATAGAAGCAACTACACTCATAAAAGACCACATACGTAAATAAGCACATCTAAAAGGCTTCCACTTTTTGATGTGGTTATAAAGCTTTTTAGACAAACGTATACCACTATCATGGAAAGACAAGATAACCAAGGAAGAGGTCCTGAAAAGAATGGTCAAAGAGAAGGAAGTTCAAGTCATTCCATCATTGGCCAACCTAGAAACCTATAATATCTTGCTCACGCCTCTAGAGGAAACATATATCGACTGTTACAGTTACTTATAATGGAAAGTTAGTGGGCTGGAGAAACATAGGCAGAAGGAGAATGTCATGGCTTAGGAACCTACGCGACTGGTTCTAATGCACATCCGTTGAATTGTTTAGAGCTGCGGTAAACAAAACGTGCATAAATATAATGGTCGCCATCATAGGGAGAAGGCACAATAAAAAGAAGAATAATGCGACCCTATGTATTATAAGACAAAGCTTCAGGAAGAAATTACATTTTTACAATTATTAAGTGGTGGTTATAACTGAATTTGAAATGATTTAATTTCCTGATAATGTATAAAAAACAAACCGACGGATTGATTATCAGTCGATTTTAATATTATTTTATATTGATTATCAGATGATTTTTTTAAATTCAATTCACCGAAAATGTTTGCAAACATAATTCAATTAAACTCTAGAATAAACGGTTATTTCTGAATCCCAAGAGTCAATAAAATTTAGTCTGTTAGATATTTTACGCCTAATTTCCTAGTCTAAATATTTTCGAGGGTTTAGAAATGCTGCAAAAGAATGTAACAATCTCTTCATCTTAATTTTTAAATTTGTTTTTATAACTCCAAATATATTCCTACAAAACTCACCTGTTTATGTAAAAAATCAGCATAAAATATATTTTCCGGAACTAATGTTTTCTTTCATTTTTATAATTCTCTACTTATTTTAATGTTAAGGTTTAAATTGCATATGCTAAATTATTTATATGGTAGATTGATATTTTAGCTGCTGCTAGATAATGCTATTACAACACTATTGTGTGTCATGTCCCATGAGAAATATATCAAACATTATGACACGTAATCCTAAATAACATGTTTTGTTAACATATTATTGTAGTAAATTCAGGTATATG
Source organism: Phosphuga atrata (assembly GCA_944588485.1). NCBI lineage: Eukaryota > Metazoa > Arthropoda > Insecta > Coleoptera > Silphidae > Phosphuga > Phosphuga atrata. Next base: position 34,654,106 of record OX155898.1, read on the forward strand.
CAAATAAATATATTTTCATCCATATGCTGTAAAATGTTATTATTTTCACTTTATTTTGTATTATGTAGATATATAAAATTTATTTGTTTGTGATTTATACTGATTGTAAACATATTTCATGCAGCTCACCTGTTTACATTTGAAAATACTGAAATATATTCTCATATATTGTTTAAATTAGGGCTTACATATTTTCTAGTTCGACATCTAAATATTTTTACCTCCAATAATTTTCAACACCATTCCATTTCACTTTGGTTTCTTATTAATATTAATAGAAATCAATATCAAAGTCTACACCCAATCTTTGTGTATTTTCGGGACAAAGAAACCTTTTGTTTTGAGGGAGTCCTCGGAGACGCGTTTCCACTTGCAAAATGTATTCACACTTTAAACTTTTAACTTCTTTACTTTCTATTTTGTATTTGAGTTAACTGTTGAGAAATAATGTCTGAAATAAAACAAAGAAATTTATTTTGAAATGGTATTTGAGAAACAAAATCTCGGTAGAAGTGACTTGAATTAGATAAGTTTATCTCTAATTCATCCAAGTGATGGCAAGTCTAGTAAGCGGACCAATTTAAAAATGCTTCATATATCATATTTGCACTTCTACCGAGATTTTGTATCTCAAATACCATTTCAAAATAAATTTCTTTGTTTTATTTCAGACATTATTTCTCAACAGTTAACTCAAATACAAAATAGAAAGTAAAGAAGTTAAAAGTTTAAAGTGTGAATACATTTTGCAAGTGTGAATTCTCAAACGCGTCTCCGACGACTCCCTCAAAACAAAAGGTTTCTTTGTCCCGAAAATACACAAAGATTGGGTGTAAGCGGATGAAACTCTTCAGTAGGTACATGACCAACGTTCCGAAAGGTCCAGAATAGTGACGAACGCTACTATGGAAGAAGAAGTGTTAAAATGGATGGCATCGTCAAATCAGGCTTCTCGTGAATAAGGGTTATTAAAGCATAGTGTATGTCAAATTCTGAAGCAAAGTTGCATTTAAAGTTTTGTTATTACACACTCCCAATGAAGATTATTCAGGTTGGAGAATAGAGTTTTGTAAGTGAAACTATCAAAACATGAAGGCAGAGCAAAATGCGAAGAGTACCAGTAGTTTCAAAAGCGAATAGTTTAAAGCAATTCATGCTAAATAATTAGTTTTCGCAATAAATTACATTTCACATAAAATTCACATATTAAGGAGAAACATAGCGTGAATTTACCGCAAACGACGATGAGGTGCTTTATTGACGCATGGATTAACTGCCCCTTCCTTTTTGCGGGTATTGAAAGTGGTTTCGATTACTTGAATTTGCTACAAGAAACTACTTTTCCCAAAGATTTTTTTTCCTGAGGAATTTATTTACAAGATGGATCTCCTATAAGTGCCGGTGTTAATGAAAACCTGTCAAACAGATGGATTGGACGAAGAGGTCCTATGGATTGCTTTACGCGTTACCAGATCTCACACAACTAGACTATTTTTTTAGTGATTGGCTAGATCGGAATATAAATCCATCAAATGCGTAACTCCGTTGGGACAATACGATTCGTAACATATTACATCGTAACATATAGCATATAGTTGTTGCAGGCACAATAAATGTGCCAGATTGATTATCAGTGATTTAGATTATCATATTTTTATTTATGATTACTATATTGTTATTATAAATGTAACAATAAATTTAAATTAAAAGTCAAGCGCAAAACTAACATACAAATAAAAATAATATCAACAATAAATTAATTAGTGGAATTTCAATTTACAGGAGGAATGATTTAGGATTAAAAGAATTACATTTGAATAATTAAAACTATTTTTGTTTGTACTTTCTAAAGCAGTTGTAACATTTATCCAATACTATTTTTAAGAATTCTAAATTGATACATAATTTTCAAGTGCTCACTTTAATTAATACACTTTTCTCTATCCGTTAAAACAAATAGCAATTAAAGTGATTGTACATAGCTTCTGACAATGTTCTCTTAAGCAATATAAGATCTTTGCTTTCAAACACATATATTGTTCTTGAGTGCATTGCAGGTTTATATTGATTCTCTACTTTTTCAAAGTATTTGTTAAACTGGGAAGCCTTAGTTCTATACTACTATGTCCTATTTAGAAAATAGAGATTGTTACGAATACTATATTTTATCTCAACTGAATTTATAACAACATCGTTAGAAAAAAAAACTAACTTGGGCCCCTTATTATTCATTATTTTTAATTATGAACCTGCTGTGTGCATTATCTTGTCCAGCTTTAGCATTATCTAACAACATAAAATTATATAAATCGATTAGGTCCCGTGATAGTGCGTTAAACAGAAATGAATGCTAGACACCACCAGGTTTTGTTAATTCGCGTACTCAAGAACTCTCCTATACAAACTATTTATACAATTGATGGTAGACTAAGAAGGAAATAATGAAAAATCTTGGTAATATGTTTGATTCTCGTCTAACATTTCTCGACCACCTTAATAGCGTATGATTTTATGCATCAAAGTCCTTGGGATTTGTCATGCGCGTTAGTCGCAATTTCACAGATTCTAGCCTCATGAAGCAATTTGTTTATACTTATATCCTTTGCAAACTTGAGTATGCTATTCTACTGTGGTATCCTTTATATGCTCCACGCGCGTTAAAACTCAACAAAAGCCATCGCCGTTTTTGAAAGACTTGTCTTACAGGCTTGATGTACTATATCATGAGGTAGGAACTAGTCTCAAACAATTATTAATAAGACATAAAATGGTTTCAGTAGACGATAGAAGAAGTCATTGCTGTGCACAAATTACCTTTAAGCTTCTGCATAGTCAGACTGCTCATTTCTCTTGGGAAAAATTCCATTCAACATTCGCAGATCATCACGTAGATCTTTGTCTGCCGATTGCAAAGACAAATGTATTACGTAGAGCACCTATCTTAGTAATGTGAGAAGCTGCTAACGAAGCATTTCAAGATATATTTTAATACTAAAGTTTATTTATTATTATTTCCTTTTATCATTTGTACCGTTTTGTATATTATTAATTGTTGATTTCTATATAATAATTTTTTTGTATATTGTAATATCTTTAACTAATATCAGCAAATAAGACAGTTAAAGATATTAAACCTAACATCAAATCAACAATCACAACACTTACTTCAACCAAAACAGAATAGTTTTAAACAATGCGAAGACCAACTTATTGATATTCAAAACTAAAAGAGAAAATCGCTTATATAATATTTATATGAAATATCTTTGAATGATAGCACTATAACAGTTCCACATGACGGAAGACTACTTGGATTATACATTAACGACACACTCGATTGGACAACCCACATATTATACTTGACTTAGCTACTAAATAAGGACTCTATGCTCTTAGAACCCTAACACGATATTTAAACCAGGATGTAAAAAAAAATACTGTGATATTTGGTTTACTTTGATAATTTTAGACACTAGACACTTAAGATTTGGTAGCATGTTCTTGGGGGCGCAGTACACTAATTTGCGATGTCTTCAAGATCCAAAAGGCGGCACTAAGATTAATATACAATTTAAGCTACATAGAAACATGCAGAGATGTCTTTAAAACTGCTAATATATTAACGGTGAGCGGCACCGTATGTGTTTGAATCTTTATTATTTGTGAACATCAATTAACATCAATTTCATCACACAAAGGAGATAAGAAATAAAATACAACTTATAAGAAATTTCCACACAAGCTAACCCTGACAGAAAAGTTTCCACCATACAGCAATATAGAATTATTTAACAAGCTACCACTATATATAAACTCGTTAACCAAATTTAACGAGTTTAAGAAGCAGCTCAAACTCCTCCTCATAGAAATTGAACCATGCTCGCTTCAAGAAATTTATACTAGAAAAGTATGCTACAAAAGTTAAGAATAGTTTTATAAATTCCATTTTAGCCTATAAATGTAACATGTATTATTTATATTAATTATACACACTTTCTCTATACGCTTAAATAATGGAAAAAAAATACTAATTGTGCTACTTTTGAATGGGGTTTCGTTATTTTGTATAATATTATTGTTGTGACTTGAGGATTTGCTTTGTTGAACACATAAAATATGTTATTATTATTATTAAACGGACAAACTTGTACTGTACAATACGTAGAGTTTAACATTCCGAGCAGCACCAAACACACCAGCATACATAAAACAACCGTCCAAAGTTCTTGTATGATATTGCTTTTCCTCGACCATTTAATTATTTTATCACCCTTTCCTTGGTGCTGAGTTTTTCCTTTTCCCTCTTTACTATGTTCCCCTTCTCTTTTTCTATATGAACTTTCACATGCCCATCTGAATTAAATTCAAAATATGTTTTAAAATTTACGTGTCAAATAAATCAAACCATGAAGAGACTTCAGGTCCGTTAAGTCATGTACCACCAGCAGCCCGAGCCCGGAAAATTAACGTTGGATTCGTGATGATAGTGGTGAACCCATTATGGGGACTTAGTCTTAGGACCAAGGATATTAGCCACGACTTCGGTTCTTCGCCTGGTTTGCAAGATATGAAAACTCGAAACTTGAGACGTATGAATGAAAGCTAATGATCTGAATTGGTATTCTTGAAAGTAACTGTACTGCTTTAAATGCCTTCATCCAATAGGCACCGGGTCGTGGTAAGGGACAAACTTTTGGCACGATCCTTGTTAACACACAAAGAGGGCTTCTATCGCAACAATAGTACTAGATTAGGTCATGTAAGCAACATTAGATTACCAATGCACCATAATATAAAAGAAAATATGGAAAATATTTACTAATATTATCATGACCGAATTTATTTTTGAGACAAGATATTATTTGAAAGCAAGTATTAGCACAAAAGTCGTAATATGTATATTACCACGGTTTGAAAAAAGAAAATTAAAGTTCATGGAAACTTTGACGATTATACAGCTAATTTCACGGATAATTGGTTCTTTTCAAAGATTAAATAATTAGAAAGACCATTTTAACGAAGCTAATGAAAACGGAATCCGTTAGATGAGTGTTGCTTGATTCCGTGAAAAACGTTGACAAACGACAAAGCATTAGATTCAACACATAGATGAATGCGCCTAATGCATGGTTCAATTGTACAATTTATAAATTTGGACTAAACTTAAAGAGTAAGAGAAAATTACACCTTATTTTGCCTAGCTTGTATCGAGTTTCATGTCAGTTAATGTTAGTGTTTGCGAAAAGTCGTAAAATAAACGCGTTCGAATTATAAAGTTAGCTTTAACCCCTTGAGATGCACAAAGTCTGAAATTGTTATTTTCATTGACGTCTTTTGTACGGCGTTGGTATACAAAAACGTCATACAAGTATATGAAGTTTAATTCAGAAACTAATTTAAATAATTTCAATTATTATTTTTATTTATTTATTATTTACCAGAAGTAAACCTATAGAGATGGGAGTACCATCTGTACATAGGACATAGGACTGGTTACAAAAAGAAAAAAAATCAAATATATATACAGAGAAATATTACAAATATAAAATATGGAAATTCAAAAAACAAATTATGTTATATAACATTTTTTTTACAGGGAGTGTACAGGGTGAAATGATGAAAAAATCATAAAACTGTCTCTTAAATGGAACTGAATAGGGTATATTTTCGGTCAACTTGCATATTTTTCCATATATGGGCAATGAATTAATCACGTTATCGAATTTTTGTTTTCCAGAAACATCTATATTCTGGTATATTTAAAAATGGATAATTTTTCTAAAGAAATTTTGCAGAGAAAAAAAAATTGCTATCTGTTTTCGTTTCGTTTCACGAATTTGTAAAACAAAGTAGCATCCATAATTGGCAATCAACACCATCGCAGCTGTCCATAATTATACATTATTAATTAGTAGCAGTATTATTTATTAATTTAATATTATGATGCACAAACCATGTTACTACAGTTAAGACAGAAAGAAAGTTTTGTAGGCAATCAGTACAACAAATTTTCAATAAAACAAACTCCAACTTCTAAACACTTATCCAATCGACGCCTTACTTCTCTCACTGAAGTCTCAAGAGATATTTCTCTAGATCAGGGGTCGTCAAACTTTTGGAGATGTGGGCCACTTCCAAATAATAATATAATAATCCTTTATTGACATAAATGTAAATACACGACAGTTCGTACATTAGTGTGACATCCAAAACAATAAAACAAAACAAAACAAAAAAAAACAAAATAATGAAAAAAAAATATCTAAATTAATACAGAAAAATAGACAGCTCATAAGTTCTTAGATCCTGTTTAAGTAAAAATAACGTAAGGAAAAAAACATAAATAAAAAGAAACAAAAAAATCCTTTAACCCTGTCCTTTGCACTTATTACGATATTTTTTTCATGTACACAAAACCCGAGCCACTCATACATAATAACTAGAGGTCGGACTTTAAGGTCGCAAAAACTATCAGAAAAGGTAGGCAAAAAGGCAAATAAATTAATGAAAAAAGGCTTTAAATTTACAGTTTTAGGTCGCTAAAAAGGCCATTACTTACTCAAAATTTTTATTTTTGTTGGAATCTAGGTCAGTTCTTGGGTATTTGGAACAATGATTTATACTCTTAGTCTTTTACAAGGTTTCGTCCATTATTTTCGGACTTCTCCAAAGAAGCTACAACATTAAGAAGCTACAACATTACATTATCTTCCACTTACCGAATTATTTCTATAAAATTGAATTCACCGTCATAAAATTCAAATTATTAAATTTTGAATTTTATGACATTTAAATAAGTTATTTATTGTGAATATGTAATATTGTAGCTTCCTTGAAGAAGTCCGAAAATAAAGGACGAAACGTCGGAAAGAAGACTAAGAGTATTAATCATTGTTTCAAATACCCAAGAACTGACCTAGATTTAAAAAAAAATGGAACGAGAACCTGAAAACATTATAAATTTTAATTTTCATTAATTGTTATCTGTGTAGCACACCATCAGTTTTTCTAAATTATTTTCCGTCAGCCGTTGACGACGGTCAGATAATATGGTCTTGTAGATGGAAAATGACCTCTCCACATCGCACGATGTTAGTGGTGCAAATTTATAATTTGGGATGTGTGATATGGTCAATTTTTCTGGCATTTCAGCGTTTTCGCCAGCCAATAATTTTGAAATATTATTCAGAAAAGCAAATCCAGTGTTTTTATTTATTACTTTTGTCAATTTTTCGTATGCTTTTCGACCCACTTGTCCTGGGGTTGACATCATGAACTCCGTTACATTATTGATAATGCCAATTGTTTCCACCAAAGGTGAGGTATTTGTTTCAAGTAGCTTTATACCATCAACAAGAATTTTGAAATTACTCTTGATATAAATTAAATCGTTCTTGATGTTAGGTTCGCAAAGCATTTTTGCATCTTTTAGAGCCCTAGCCGCATCAGAATCTAAATCTTGTATTTCCTTAAACATTTGTAATTTACTAGCAGGAATATTTTTGGAACCAATTGACGGATCGGAACCGAACCGGTACCGTTCGATCGGCCATAGAACCTTTTAGTTTGTTTGGGAGTTTAATCCTGATTGCGCCCAAGAAAAAACGACGTTTTTTGGACATCCAGGAAAAGTCCCACGGAACCGCCAACTTAACCTCTGCGGGAACGATTTCACGCGATTCCCGCAGGGAATTGAACGTTTCATCTTTTACTGCAAGCGACATCGCGCTGCTTCCTTTGCAACCGTCGCGGCGCCCGCCCAAACTCGCCTTATTTTATTGACTGGGGGCCCCACCTCAATATATATGTCCGGGGCCTCCTAATCCAAACGACGGCGCTGTCTGGTCCTGTCTGGACTTGACTAATCTTGCCTGATCTAAATATTTTTTTCATTTTAACAAATGCGCACTAGAGCTACAATAAAAAGTGTTTTGTCCAATGTTCGCGCGCAACCATTCCGGCAAGAACTTTTAAACTGCGATGACTTTTTGCGAATCTGCGGCAGTTTGAAGAGAAAAATGGGTAAAAGTGAGAAAAACCAGAGGCGTTTTGCGGGGGTACATAGAGCTTCGGAACCAATTGACGGATCGAAACCGGACCGGTGCCGTTCGATCGGCCATAGAACCTTTTAGTTTGTTTGGGAGTTTAATCCCGATTGCGCCCAAGAAAAAACGACGTTTTTTGGACATCCAGGAAAAGTCCCACGGAACCGCCAACTTAACCTCTGCGGGAACGATTTCACGCGATTCCCGCAGGGAATTGAACGTTTCATCTTTTACTGCAAGCGACATCGCGCTGCTTCCTTTGCAACCGTCGCGGCGCCCGCCCAAACTCGCCTTATTTTATTGACTGGGGGCCCCACCTCAATATATATGTCCGGGGCCTCCTAATCCAAACGACGGCGCTGTCTGGTCCTGTCTGGACTTGACTAATCTTGCCTGATCTAAATATTTTTTTCATTTTAACAAATGCGCACTAGAGCTACAATAAAAAGTGTTTTGTCCAATGTTCGCGCGCAACCATTCCGGCAAGAACTTTTAAACTGCGATGACTTTTTGCGAATCTGCGGCAGTTTGAAGAGAAAAATGGGTAAAAGTGAGAAAAACCAGAGGCGTTTTGCGGGGGTACATAGAGCTTCGGAACCAATTGACGGATCGAAACCGGACCGGTGCCGTTCGATCGGCCATAGAACCTTTTAGTTTGTTTGGGAGTTTAATCCCGATTGCGCCCAAGAAAAAACGACGTTTTTTGGACATCCAGGAAAAGTCCCACGGAACCGCCAACTTAACCTCTGCGGGAACGATTTCACGCGATTCCCGCAGGGAATTGAACGTTTCATCTTTTGCTGCATCGCGCTGCATCCTTTGCAACCGTCGCGGCGCCCGCCCAAACTCGCCTTATTTTATTGGCTGGGGGCCCCACCTCAATATATATGTCCGGGGCCTCCTAACCCAAACGACGGCGCTGTCTGGTCCTGTCTGGACTTGACTAATCTTGCCTGATCTAAATATTTTTTTCATTTCAACAAATGCGCACTAGAGCTACAATAAAAAGTGTTTTGTCCAATGTTCGCGCGCAACCATTCCGGCAAGAATTTTGAAACTGCGATGACTTTTTGCGAATCTGCGGCTGTTTGGAGAGAAAAATGGGTAAAAAGTGAGAAAAACCAGAGGCGTTTTGCGGGGGTACATAGAACTTCGGAACCAATTGACGGATCGAAACCGGACCGGTGCCGTTCGATCGGCCATAGAACCTTTTAGTTTGTTTGGGAGTTTAATCCTGATTGCGCCCAAGAAAAAACGACGTTTTTTGGACATCCAGGAAAAGTCCCACGGAACCGCCAACTTAACCTCTGCGGGAACGATTTCACGCGATTCCCGCAGGGAATTGAACGTTTCATCTTTTGCTGCAAGCGGCATCGCGCTGCATCCTTTGCAACCGTCGCGGCGCCCGCCCAAACTCGCCTTATTTTATTGACTGGGGGCCCCACCTCAATATATATGTCCGGGGCCTCCTAATCCAAACGACGGCGCTGTCTGGTCCTGTCTGGACTTGACTAATCTTGCCTGATCTAAATATTTTTTTCATTTCAACAAATACGCACTAGAACTACAACAAAAAGTGTTTTGTCCAATGTTCGCGCGCAACCATTCCGGCAAGAATTTTTAAACTGCGATGACTTTTTGCGAATCTGCGGCTGTTTGGAGAGAAAAATGGGTAAAAAGTGAGAAAAACCAGAGGCGTTTTGCGGGGGTACATAGAACTTCGGAACCAATTGACGGATCGAAACCGGACCGGTGCCGTTCGATCGGCCATAGAACCTTTTAGTTTGTTTGGGAGTTTAATCCCGATTGTGCCCAAGATGGCGTGGCGACGCCATTAAAACGACGTTTTTTTGGACATCCAGGAAAAGTCTCACAGAACCGCCAACTTGAACTCCGCGGGAACGGTTTCGCGCGATTCCCGCAAAGAATTGAACGTTTCATCTTTTACTGCAAGCGGCATCGCGCTGCGCCGTTTGCAACCGTCGCGACGTCCGCTCAAACTCGCCGTATTTTATTTACTGGGGGGCCCACCTCAATATATATGCCCGGGGCCCACAAATCCAAACGACGGCGCTGTATGTATATATCATGGAGATCAATAGCAGTTCGTATGTTTGCAATAGACTAAAAATTTAAAATATTTATATTTTTTTTATATTAGGAGCTATTTTGTCTTTTTTAAACTTCAAAGGTACCTACAGTTAAAAAAACACAGAATTGTCCCTAACAGCAGATAATTTAATTTCATTAAAGTAGAAATCAAGATTTATGTAAGTATCCTATGATTTTGTTAAATTAATTTGCATACCTTGTCGTTGCATTTAGACAAATAGTTTTTTCGTAGTGTAGATTCACTGGGTACATTCTTTTTGCAATATTTCTCCAAGAATCCCTTAAATTCAGTGATTTCCAAAAAAAGGTATATTTGCGGCCACTAAAGCTGTACATAAATCTAAATAAAACTCATTTTTCACATGAGTTTGCTGATTTAAAATACTTTGAGTTAATTAGTGATTGCCTCAAATTTTTGGTTTTATTTTCTTTATGGAGAGATGTTTTTAAATTCTGCTCAACATGGCTACTCTTTTTAAATACCACCTACAATTATACATTTAACATCAGTAATGTTTCAGTTTGTGTTTAATGGTGATAAATTGTAGAACTTACTATTTTACTGAAGGCGTTGCAAAATACACCGTCCCCATCCAATTTCAGTTCGGATATACCTGATATCCATTCTTTTACTTTTGTTTTGGCATTTTGATAAAAAAAAAACGTTCAAATTCACTTTTGCTCAACTACAACACAAGACTACAAGGGCCAAACAAACAGCAGAAACAACTGATATAAAGGCAATGACTACAGTGAGAAGGGAACTTTCAAATATTACGTTAGTTATTCACGATCTGTAGAAGGACTAGGTTTTCAAGGATTGGCTGAGAAAATTAAAGAGTGGAGGGAATAGTTGGTTGCGTAAGTTTCGCGGTATTTTAACAAAAGAAAGGGGATGATCAAACAAATCGGTCTGTGACACCGCTAAAAGCAAAAAAAAAACAATTTCGTCTGGTGAAGGTAGGATGGCTTCTCAAAGACTGGTCACAAATCTATTTTTTGATAAATAGACCTAAATTGCATAAGAAAATGCCAAGAATACAAAATAGACACAGAAATAGACAAATATAGGTAAAAATAAACGAAAATAGGCAAAATACCTGGTAAAATAGGTCATAAAAAAAAATAGTACAAAAAAGGCAAAAAAAGGCAACATCAAATAAGGCTCTAATGATTCAGAATTTACTAAAACAAATTTGTGTATTATTAGAAAGTCGATGCCTGAAAAACTGACGATAGGTGTTTTGCCTAAAATCCGATCTCTAATAATAACATATAACCTTCTTCCAGTTTTTCGCCTGCGACTTTTCCTCTTCGCGCCAATTACATTTCTTACAACTTAACACCCATTGTTCCCACAGCTCCTCCCCTTCCCACATGCTCGACAAGTCCTATCTGTTGCAGCCATCCAATATCTTCTACCCCTTTCCTCGCTTCCGCAATTAAACCGGGCAATCGTTACCTGTGGGGCTTTAGGATTGACTAGATACTCTGGACATCTTAAAAAAACTTGGATTTTGCTGTAGTCTATATTATAGGTCCCCTCATCTATGTGTCTCTGTCTCTCTTGCAGCTCTATCTCGAGTAGTCTATCTGCCAGAATCCTTTCTAATAACATTCCATCATTCATCACTCTCTCGATCTCTTCTTGGTTCCATCCTCCTCTTTCATAGATTGGCTTGAGCAGCATCCCCATTTTGTTTTCTTCGCTTTACCCTCCATTCTTAACAGTTTAAGAACTTCTTTCACTATTCTTTCATCTCCCGCACTATTCACTTTCCTTTCAAATTTAGCCACTCTCATAACCGCGTTGTTTGTGACCTTGTTAGAATTTGTTTCTTGTTGGACGATATACCAGGCGGTGGACTTTTCTAGCTGCAGGGCACTCCTTATGAACTGTAACTACACTCTCGCTATGTCGTTTTCCTCTTTCACATCCCAGATTTCTGCCCCATACATCATAATACTACGTACGCACGCCTTCCATACAATCATTTTCGCCCTAAAATTTTCCCTCAGGTATACTCCCCATGTATCGCAGCACCTGTTAGCAACCACCCACGCTTTTTTACTATATACTTGATATGTGGGCACACGACTCATTTTGTTGAAATAAAGCTTGGGTATTTAAAAGTGCTAACTTGTTCTATCTCACTCGCTTCCCATTCAAACTCTCTTTCCTTGATACCTTTCTCTTCTGAAACAGCATCGTCCACTTCGTTTTCAGCACATTTACCTGACTTCCAAATAATTGTAATAAGTCGTGAATCAGATAGATTTAAAATTATTTAATCATAGGATATAATATGTGTGATTTATAGCAGTAACAAGAACATGTAAATATTTTTATTTCAATTACAATTTTAATTTTGAAATTTAGTGAGATGTTTGACGTAAGACAACGGTTAGACTTTGGCTTAATATTTGATGTTCCTAATGGTAAATAGTCGTATAAATGTTGATCTGTTAAACGAGATCAAATTTGTGTTTTAATTCAGAATTCATTTACTCGTTGATACGTTATAGTAGTTTGATTATTATTTGGCGTGCATCGAATTTTATTTTAAAATTTGATTACTAAACTTCCCGTATTACGAAACTTATATACCTCTCTGATGTATATCAAATATATTTATAATATCGCTTTGGGGGACGGATCCGGCCCGCGGGCTGTAGGTTGAAAGCTCCTGCTCTAAATAGTTCGTTGCAAGCATTTTCGATTTTTCTTTTAAATGTTCAAACTTAACAGATGGTATTCTGTAAACTTTATTTTTCTAAATTCCCTAAAGTCGGTCTCGTATTCTACCCAGTTAACTAGGCAGCGTTAAATAACAAAATCTGGAGCTTCCCGATTTGATCCCGGGAGCGAGTGCTGACCGTATTTGTATCAGAAGACAATTGTGTAATTAATTAAGGCCAGTTAAAAATAAAACCTAGGTTTCTGGGCCTATAAAGTGAAAAATTGGGACAAAATGCAATAGGCCACATGACCGCAAATTTTGGAAGGTTAATTCACAAAGGTTAAATCCACATTGGACCAAACGTAAAAACAGTTCCCCCCAGGAAGTAGTAGGTCCATCTGTGTCAATCCAACTTAACTCTTGAAGAAATTGAAAATGTCATTCACTGTGCAAAATTCCTTCATAAAAGTGTAGACTAACCATATGCCCATTAATACTACCACACCAAACGTTAATTCCGAAGTGTCCTTGGTTCTCAATTGGATTGAAAAAATGTAGATTATCGGTAGCCCAAAAATGTTACTTTTTAATGGTCTTACCGTTACTAACAAAATGGCTTACGTCTGTCCACAACCCATGCAGGCAAAAACCGATTATCATTGATCTGTAACTTTACCGTCACTTGGGAAACATAAGAAATTCTTAACTCTTGATGCTGATCTAACAAATGTTATAAGTTCTGAAGTTTATAATCGTGATAAGTATTTTCTTTCATAATTTAAATTCATCTCACGACAGGTTTGCGGAATCCAGTTCCTAGGATGATCTTCAAAATGCAAAACATTGGCAAAAGAATTTTTAGAATTGACACATTTTTGCTTCCATTTTGAGAAGAAAATGTCTCGTTATATGCACGTAAATTGCGTTCCAATTTTGCGAAAAATTTTAAGAGTGGAATACCAAGTTCGGGTATCTCTGGGTGCATAACTGAACTGCTCTTCTAGAGTTCTATTGGCATTCCTCATAAACTATAAAGATGACGAGTTTTTCTTTGTGGGTAAACATTTTTCAAAGTCAAATGACAACAAAACAGTTTAGTAATAAGTTATTAACTATACAATTTATTAACTAGATTCTTAACTATTAACTACTTACCGTGTAATAAAATATAGCGTGGAACAAAGCTTGGTTCGTATTATAACACGACTTTGCAATTTGCTTCCACAGGCTACTAGTATAAATCATTTATAACTGAGGATTCCAAATTTTTAAAAATACATACTTTTTTTTACAAATTAGCATATCATTATTTTCTGTACAAAATTTATACAGAAAAATTAGCTTTTTTAAATATGCTGTGTATATATATTGGTGTGTTTATGGGAATACAAAATTCGATGACGCAAATACTTTCCAAATAGGTATAAAAATATGCAAATTCGGCTTAAAATACTCCTAACTCATTCCCATTTAAGAACCTCTATTCAGATTTTTCTATCGTTTTTCCTTCTCTTATAGTAGAGTAAAGTAGAGAAACGACAAGTTTCTCTCACCTTGGACAAAGCAAAAATACATTTCATGAATATCGTAAAACAAACTTAAATAACTGGAAACATACCTATAGTATTGTTAACAGTGATATGTATTCAAATATGCATTGTTGTATATGCCCAAGAGTAATATATGAAACATTACATAAATTTAATATTAAAATAACGTTTCTAAATCGAGAGGCATAAAAAATATGTTTTTAGCATTTAATCACATTATTTCAGCCCAGTACTCTGAAGCACATTATGTTGCATCAAAAAGCTTATTATTCACACGGTTTAAATACAGTCAGCAGAATAAAATTAAACTTCGGTTACACCAAATTAGTTGAAATGTATCAGCCCGATTCCGGGAAATAAATTTTAAAGAGTCCATAAAACGGAGGTGCTTCCGCAAACAATTTCCACGTATTGGCTGAACTTGGACACCTGTTAGGATACTTGATGGAATTTTAATTGTCCCCAGAGGCCAATAAAATAAAACCTTCCTTATTTAGGAATTGACTGTCATTTAATACTTTCAGATATTTTTTTTGAATAATTAAATCACAATTATATTTACATAAATCATGTTTCTTGTACATGTTTAATAGTAATATCAATAACGAAATTGAACGAGGATGACATTATATAGTGTTGTTTTGCGCAAAGTTCATATTGAGACATAAGAATAAAAAAAACAGAATCATGCGTTAGGTACGACATTACTTATACAATTAAAGCTGAAAAAGCTTGTACTTTTGGGACACTAAATAAGCAACTTCGCATAAAATAACACATTTTATGCGGCGTTGCTTATTGGACTCAATTACAATACAAATTCGTATAAATTGCCAAACCACAAACAGACACTGGGTTTTAAAAATGCATCATCCGGTTTGTGTCATATGAAAGTTTGTTCCTATTAGTTGTGTTTTTACATTTATAAAGATGTGTCGCCAAATCTGCATAAAAATTAAAATGATTATTATATACGAATTTGGAACTTGTTTGTGGAAAAGTTTAAATATTTGTATGTAATTATTCATCTATGGTCTTAATAAAAAGTGAAATTAGATAACTGTTTCTGAATTAAAATTCTTATTACTAGGGAACTGTAAACTGTCGATTAATTTAGCACACTTTTTTAATATGACCATAAAGAACCATTTGGTGCGGCATTACAATGGAACTAGTGCTGGGCCCATATTGTCTTCAGCAGGCAATGATTAATGATCAATCAATGAAGTGTTGAAATCCAGACCGCATAAACTTGCCCATGAGAACATGTGATTTCAACAAGACCATGCCATTGCTGCATTGTCATGGCCGGTCAGTAACTCATGTTGTCCTCCGATTTAATCGTCGCAGATATATTTGAGGCTGTTTGAAGGTATTGGTTTACTTGAATAAACCACACACTTTATAACAACTGATTGCAAATATTACACACGAAACCAAAAATTTAACCCTACAAGTTATTCAAAGAACGATGGAATTTTTCATTAAGTAATTCGAATTAATTTGTCGAATTGTATACTTGCAAAAACAAACAAAACTATTCGAATTTAAATAGAGCCACTGTAAACTTTTGACTTTAACATTTTTTTTTAAGAAACTATTTATGAGATGAAATAAAGAAATATGCCGTTTGAAAGACAATTTCATATGCTTTACTATGAGTTTAAATTTATCAAGAATGCTTGTCTTCTACAGGCGCAGCAACCGGAAAACAAAAACGAACGTATTTATGGGGTGGTTTACAATGAGAATAACAAACTTGTTAAAGATTGTAATTATTGCCTTTGCAATTGAAATTTGCACATCATTGGCTTTTGATTATTTGAGTAGTTTTCAAGAGTGTTAGTTTGGGGCATACTACACCGCAAAAAGGGGCCTAACTTTTTGTTGTAATCTAAAATGGAGTTAGCCAGAGAGCTTTTGCTCTACAACTGTATGAAACGGGCCTCGGTTCGAAGAGTGTTCCAACTGTATGGGGAAACTGAATCCTTTCATAGACGATCTTATACAAGCAGAAAGAGATTTACAACGGCTCGCGATGACAGCTTCATTGTATCAGCATCATTAAGAAATCATTACGTTAATGCTGTTGTACTTCATCAATAGCTTCATGAAGTAGTCAGTGGACAGTGGAGTGCCTAATAGTGGACAGTAAGACGAAGACTGCAGGAAAGTAACTTGACTCCTAAGACACATGCAATTTGTCAAAAACTTACCCCAGATTATCGTCAAGCGCGCCTGCGTTTTGTAAGAGATCGTTTAAATTTTACGGTACTTACGTATAAACGCGACCACCGCTATATTTTTAAATGCCGCCAATCTACACCTAAAATTTTTATGATAAATCATAAAATAAAACATTTTATTCAAAATTAAAACATTTAAAAACTCAAAATACAATATTTTTTAACGACGGTTAGATTAGGTTGCCCGCCGCGAAGCGGACAGATAAATCCAGACAACATAAGCGCGGCAGCGCGAACTCTCGATCCAATATATAGCGGTGGTGGCGTTAATACGTAAGTACCAGTTTTACGTTGGCATAATGGGGTTTAGTTCTGTTCTCAGATGAGACCAGAATATGCCTCTATGGTAGCGAGCGAAGAAGAAAAGTGTACCGGAGAACAAGAGAAGAATTGCAGAATGCTTGAAGAGCGGACTGCTTATGTAGGTGGTTCCTACATGATCTGGGGTGTAATTTCTGTGGGAGCCAGAACCGACCCTGCTTTCATCATTAGGGGCGCCCGTGGCTGCGGGAGAGAAGGTTGAGCGGGTGCTAGGTACATCGAGGAGATTTTAGCAATTCAAGTGGTATCTACAGTCGACTATATTGGAGAAGAATTTATCTTAACGCATGACAATGCGAAGCCGCACGCCGCAAGAATCGTGCAAGATTATATTACAGAAATCGGTTTTCGGATTATGGAGTGGATAGCATGCAGTCTCGATCTAAATCCAATAGAACATTTATGAGATAAGCTTAAACGAAGAGTTCGAGCTAGGCTTCGTGCCCCAAACTCGGTCCCAGAACTCAATGTTGCAGTAGAAGAGGAGGGGCTTAACATAGAAGTTGATTACATGTAAGGCTAATTGTATGAGATATGCTATTAGGGCAGTAATAAAAAAAATGTTTCAAGAAAAAATTATTTTCACTATGTTAAACACAAGAAACCGAAATAAATTTAAACTCACATTAAAGCATATTAACCCTAAATTACTAAACTATCGTAAAAATTACGACGGCATAATCACAATTCCTTGGAAAAAAAGTTAATTAAGTCCGTCACTGTACCACACGCTCTCTTAGTGGTCAGATGTGATTTGTGTTTTGAGTTACTGGGTGGCGTGTCGAGAATTGGGTGAGTTTTCAACAAAAGTACTTGACTAGTGTACTTGTTTTTATCCCTATTTACCATATTTACATGATTCTATGTTGATTATCAGTTATTTTGTTTATATATATATACATCTACCATATAATATATTGTTTTCGATGTCTCTAGTTGTTAGAGACGATAAAATTATTCAATTATTAGAGGCGACTGTTGAGAGCGCACAGCAGCAAAAGATACAGAGTTAATCATAAGATAACTTCAGTTTAAGAGCATCAGCCGACTGATAGTGAAAATAAAGAATACACAATTACGCAAGGTATGGAAAGTTCTGATTCTGTTGTTCCCATGTTCCCATTTCTCAGTTTCGAAAGCGACATCGGCGCGGCGTATAGAATCTAATTCAACACAGTCTGAAGATCCCGTGCCCATTGAAATTCCGTGCCCCGTGCGGATAGTAGCCTAAACAGAACGCTTGGTATTATAATACCAGGGTTATAATACCAAGAAAGCAATAATTCGAAGCAAAAATGGTCAAAAATGAACCACGAAGGCTAGACAGCTAAGAACGCGAACTACTTCCAGAAATATCATCCGTTTTATTGAGGGGCCTTGGGGTATAGCATGTAATATAGTGAAACCGTCTGAGATGTTCTGTTTATTTCTTAGCAATGAAATTCTTGAAGAAGTAGCCAAATATGGAAGTCGAGTCAAAGAAGTCAAACTACACCCAAAAAACAAATACTATTACCAGTACAGATAAGCGTGATAAGCGAGCTGTTACTTCTGTCTGCTGCTCTAAAAAGCAATCACCTACCCTCAAAACCTTTATTCGGTATATCTTATAGTGCCTCTCGCTTCAAAGCCTGTATGTCTGTAAATAGAAGTGGCTGATGATCTTATGTAGCCTTACCTAAAAGAAATAATAAATACTCCAACATTGCGGAGAGATATCAAAGAGCTGATAAACGAAACTATTCCTGAAGAAACAAACATGTGCCTTGTCTAAGGTCAAAAAAAGATAATGAACCTTTTCATGAAATGTTCAGAGCCATATGTAGGGCACTCAACACGAATGTGTGTTCAAACTGTTCAAAAAATGTTAAATGATCTGTTCAATGAATTGATCTCTTAAACACAAAGAATGTAACTGTAATTTCTAAAATAATTAAAGTTTATAATTCGTAAATTTATTCTGTTTTATTTCCATGTCGTATTTTTAACAAATGTTTAGTAACAACATCACTTGCACGATGGTTTAGTAGTCTAAAAGGTCCTTTAGGGTTAAACTCTTTTATACGGCTTCTTTCATCTCGTAAATAGTTTCTAAAAAAAAATCAAAAGTTTGCAGTGGGCCAATTTCTACGTACGCAAGCATATATATGTATATATATATATATATATATATATATATATATATATATATATATATATATATATATACTTTCTATATTTTCAAATTGGGTAAACTATTAAAGGTTACAGCACCTACAGATCTTTAAAAAATCGTTTTTGTTTGCTAGATACATATTTTATACTTTTAAGAATTCAGATTATTTTAAGTGTATAAACCATTTCAAAATTCAAATTGCTTCCGAACTTACAGCAGTAGAACCGGCACGACCGGTCAAAGCCTTGACAAAGGGCAATTATTCATTTAGTCAGTCCTTTATTACAATAATTCCTTCGGGAAATTTTGGGAATATATTCCTTGTAACAATTTACTACACTTATTCTATATAATATTATATAAGAGTTTTTTTTCAACAGAGAATTTCTTGCTCTCATTTCTTAAAAAAAATATTTTCTATCCTATGCTACGTCTTAGCTATTGCCTTTCTAAATAAGAAAAAAAAATATTTTTCCGACTATCCCTGTGTGAAAACAAATACACCATCGGCAAGGGTTTTCAAAAAGGGTCCTATTTGAAGGCTCATCTCCGTTATTGTAACTTTTTTATTCGTTATTATTTCAAATTATTCATAAATCTACTATGTATGTATGTAAAATAAAATTTGTATTATAATAATTGTGTTGTGTTATTTTCATATTATTTTTCTGAGCAACCCCTTAACCTTTTTCGGTGGTAAATAAGTAAATACTCAATTTACATATTATTGTGTGAGTGAAATTACATCTATTGTTTTCAATTGAACTTTCATACAATTATTGTTAATTGTTTTCATTTTAACCAACACTAAATGCGCAAAACGTAGTAATTAATAATTATATTTATTTCACAGGTTAAATGAAAGTCATTTGAATATAGAAAACCAACAGAATACAATTTAAAAATGAATAATATATACTAGGTTTGTAATTGGATTTAAAGTTTAAATACTATAGCATTCATGTCATTTCACATCACAATGAATGACAAGTATCATTCAGACATGTTAAACTAAACAGCAAATGTCAGACAAACAAAATATGATGATATTTTTTTGGTGAGAGACAAAGAAAAAAAAAAGATAAATACACATATTATGATATACAGAATACTTAAGTAATTAAGTAATTCCATGCCAAATCGACCACTTTTGACCCCGACCCTTTTCGATTTGGCCGAAAGTTTTCCATCCTTTTCTACCCTATAAAAAACGGTTCTCAGAATTTTTTTGAATTTTTTTACCTAACTCCAAAAAAGTTATGAATTTTTCAAAAAAATGGCTTTTTTATTTTCAAATAGCCATAACTTTTTCAAAACTAAACATTTAGGTACCTTTTTTTTCTTAAAATTTTTGTTTTTAGATGTACTTTCCGATAAAAAATATTAAAAAATTTTTGTAAGTCAATACATATGGAATTTTTCAGTTTTTTGACAAAAATCAATGATTTTTCGAAGTTCGACATTTTTTTTTTAAATTTTTTTTTTCTAAAATAAACTTCAATCAATTCCACAGTTATCCCTGTAGAACCCAGATTGGGCCGATTTCTCCTTCTATTTTTTTTATTCAATTGAAAAAAAATTGTTATATATATATATATATATATATATAAAAAAAATTGTTAAATTTTCAAAAATGGAAAAAAAAATTTTTTTCATAAATTTTATTTATATAATGAGATAAATACAATTCAACGATTTCACGGCATTATATTCACAATTTAGAGGCTTCATCGATGACTGTAATTAGTAAGATCAATAATTGATGCAGCTAAAATTAATTACTTTTCTCTCTGTCGTTTAAATATTTTACAAATTGTGTGTTCATTCGAATTCGAAAAGTTTTTAACTAGTAAACAACCATTTTTGTCCGGAATTATACAATGTAGTTGTTGAGTTCCTGTAATCGGTTTCGTTTTCAAAAATCGATCATTTAAATCATTTACTGCTGTGTCATAATCTTCTTCTGGGGAAAACTTCACTATAATATTCGGCAAGTTATCCGGTGCAGAAGCCCATTCAAAAAGTTCTTCTGGTGTCGTTATTTGTTTGTCTACCGCGAGTTGGAGACTTGCTCTCGCTGCAAGTCGTTTGAGAATACCACCGATTCCATCACACGGACCTTTCCCATGGGCAGTCGCAAAAAAATGCCATTCAGCAGGAATATCAAAATCATCTTCGTGGTAATATAAATTTACAAAGTTTTTAAAGTTTTTAAATTGTTGAGGAGCTCCATCAGAAAAATAATAAATCTTGTTACAACGTTCAGGAAGACTTTTCACGTAATCAGTTATTATTTCGATGAAAACATGAACAGCAACGGCATCATGTTTGTTAGAATCTGAGATAATTACTAAACTTTTGTGTTCAAGTTTGTTATTTACTTTATAATAAATAACGACTGGAAAAACTGTTGCCTGATTATTATTCCAGTGAAAACCAGCTGCCGCATTTTGTACTACGAAGGCATAATTTTCTGCAAAATCACAAATAATAACGTATTCGTTTGGTTTCAATGTTTCTTTCAATGTCTTCAAGAATTGGGCTTGCTCCTTAGCAATGAACGAATGAGGTAGAAGAATTTCTAACTCACTACAAAAATTTTCCACAAATTCTTCTGTAGGCTTAATAATAGTTTCTAAACTACTTCTCGGTTTTGATATCCAATATTTATATGTAATATTCTCGATTTCCCGGTCCTCAAAATATTTTAGTAAAATTTTACTCAACTCATCGACCCCAGGACAGTTTTTACATCCACCTAAATAACACTGAAAAGATGGATTTTCACATATAATCATGCTCAAGTAATCGTTGTAGTGTTTAATGGGCTTTTCTGTGTTCCTTGTCAAAGAATAAATATTTGCACCTAAAATAACAGTAATTTAGTAAACTTAAAATTCACGCATTTATAATTATTAATTAATTTGATAATTACCAAGCATTATTAACTTCACGTTTTGATGAATCGTACACACGCAGATGGTGTGTGTTCCACTTGCCCCTGCTAACACACAATGTTTTGGTCGCAAAGAAGCGAATTTTGAAAATCCAATTCTCTCAGCAGGATTTATTTCACAGAAACATTGGTATAATTCTTTTAAGTTAGACAGGATAAGTCTTTTTTGGACGTGTATCCGATTACCATCATCACTTCGAATTGATACAAAGTCTTTCATACCGGGCATTTGAGCACTATACTCATCATCGTTGTAAAAATTTTCTACTTTAAATTTTACCTGATCAGTAATTGTCCTCCCTATACAAAAATGTTGAGTAATTTAGTTTTCAAGTGTATTTAAAACATCGATTTTACGCTACCCATACCTAATTTCGATTCAGGTGTAGAAAGTAAACCCGTTTCTTTAACCAAATTTTTTGCTACTCTTGACAAATGTCTTGATGTATTCATAGTTTCACAAATACGTCTCTCACTCCATTTTACAGGTAATAATGTTAAAATTTGTATTTTCAAAGACTTATTAGTTTCTTTATCGTTGAATTTATCATACAACATTTTAATTAGAGAGCGAAAATTTTCACCATCGTCATCAATCGATTCTTCATCTGAAGAAGAAAGCAAAAGTTTTTTCAAGCTGTCGGATACCCGATTTATTTTATTGTTCAAAAATTGATTATCATTCAATTTCTTCGATGGAATCGGTGATTGATTTAACAATTCTAATGCATGGTTTATTACGGGTAATTGAGTTGCAGCGCTAACTTGGGATCCTGAGCTTGATTGTGATGCTTTGGGTTCGCTATCAAATGACATGGAACCTTAAAAAATAAAACTTACGGAATGATAAGGATAATGGGAGATCCGTGGCAGTTGTATTACTATCATTATCAGCCTGATCATTGTTGTCATTATTGTCACTATAGTTGTCTTCACGGTCACTTACATCAGCACTAGGATCATTACGAGCATTTGTTTGTTGCTTCACTAACTCTGAAGCTTTTTTTCGACATGAACTGCATAATAAATAATTATCATCTAATCCTAACGTTACTTTCATAATATCAGTCGCCGGACGTAAACCAATTTTTTTAAAATGAGATTCCAACTCAAAAGGATTACAACACCGATCAAATACCTTTTTTGACGCCATAAAGACAAATTAAAAAAGCGCTTATAAACTAGAGAAATTATTTATTTATACAACAAATGTAATGACAATCTTTTATAAAACACTAGATTGCACAAAAGATTTATAGGTTATGTTTTAGATCTCAAAATGAAAAAGCCGCACTTTTAATCAAAACATACTAGCTTATAGCATCTAGTTTACTGGCTATAGGTAAGTCGATAATTGTTATCCCTAGTTTATCGATCTAATTGATATATTAAAATTTGAATCTTACTAATTACAGTCATCGATGAAGCCTCTAAATTGTGAATATAATGCCGTGAAATCGTTGAGTTGTATTTATCTCATTATATAAATAAAATTTATGAAAAAAAAATTTTTTTCCATTTTTGAAAATTTTACAATTTTTTTTCAATTGAATAAAAAAAATAGAAAGAGAAATCGGCCCAATCTGGGTTCTACAGGGATAACTGTGGAATTGATTGAAGTTTATTTTAGAAAAAAAAAATTAAAAAAAAAAATGTCGAACTTGTCGAACTATGTATCGAACTTGTCGAACTATGTATTGACTTACAAAAATTTTTTAATATTTTTTATCGGAAAGTACATCTAAAAACAAAAATTAAAAAAAAAAAGTACCTAAATGTTTAGTTTTGAAAAAGTTATGGCTATTTGAAAATAAAAAAGCCATTTTTTTGAAAAATTCATAACTTTTTTGGAGTTAGGTAAAAAAATTCAAAAAAATTCTGAGAACCGTTTTTTATAGGGTAGAAAAGGATGGAAAACTTTCGGCCAAATCGAAAAGGGTCGGGGTCAAAAGTGGTCGATTTGGCATGGAATACCCCTTAAACTATATTGAATAAAACTATTATTCTAAAACAAGATACCCTAATTAGTTTTAAACCAGAAGATAAAATAATTAAATTAGTGTTAATATTTAATGGTATATTAAAGAACGAGTTCAATAAGCGCGAATATTGAACGAGTTTAATAATCGCGAACCCGCTTTAAGTACGGGTTTATGTTTAGAAAACGGCGAGCATAGCGAGAAGTTTTCTAATGGACAAGTGCGAAAAACGCCTAATAAACTAATATTATATAATTTTTTTTCTATTTTGCGCCCATTTATGCCATTTCTATATAAAAAAATCGCCGATACGTATTAAGAAAATTGTATCGCACTCGGCGAGCTATTAACGAATCCATATAAATTCTTTAATGACTTCATTATAGACGAAGTAGAAGATAGAAAAAGTAATATTAGATATATTCGGGTTGTGGTAGTGAAGAAAGGAACAGTAGGTATTGTATGCCAGTTACTGATGATTTATGTATTTATTTATTTATTTAAAAATAAAAAAAGTAAAACATAAATACAGTTACATACAATTACATAATTGCATCTAGGTACCTGCACCTAGATGCACAGATGGTGGTATGTTTACTGACCCGGGTTACTTTAAGAGATACCAGGAATTTCCAAAAAAAATTTAGAAAATGCAAGAATATTATCTATATTAATCACCAAACAATTATAGCACGTATATAGATTCTAGCCGTTTCTTTTAACACTACATTTAACTTATAACACATAAAGTTAATTTCAGTTTGCATTTTGATCAACTTTTGTTTACACAATACAGTCTCCTAATGGTTATAGATTTTTGATGCTATTATAGTCGGGCTTTTTTACTGGCTTCTTTTGTAACGAAAGGGATCATGACAAAATTTCTAGTATTATTTCTGGTTTAATGTGAATGTCTAACAGTCTTTAACCAAATCTTTTTTTCTATTTGTGTTTACAGTTAGCTAGAAGGTATAGAGATCTTGTCTGCAAGACATATTTAAGTACACATTAAGACCCCACTAAACATATAACAATCTTACATATTATAGTCAATTGAATATTATTACAGATATTTGTTAAATTTACATGTGCAATCACTTAGTACTATGAGAATAAGAGCCTATTATTACCTAACGTAAACTTAGAAATTGCGAAGAAAACCAGTATTCATGCAGCAGCTTTGAAATATAATTCACTTTCAGTATATCGGAAATATTTGCGTATTTATAGAATTACTATCAAGAATAAATTAAAAAACTGAGTAAGATTATATATTTGATATTATGGGTTTTGAATTATGTTTTCACTTGGGAGATTGGGAGATCTATTGCTCTTAATCATTCCTAGATTTATTTTATAATTATTTAATTTATAAAATAATAAGAAATTAAAAAAATATAAATGAGGACTTCAAGAAACATCTTTTTAGAAATTACTATAGAACATTCAGGCAGAAATTAACTAAATATGCTCCTTCTCTCCAGTTTCAAAATGACCTTTTGGAACATCGCCCACTCCAACTCTGAAAACTACTAAATTGTGAGAAACACCAGGAAACATTTCAATTTTGTCATTCCCTGCGGAATCCTGACTCGGAACCACCGGACCTACAGGAAATTCGGGAAATAATTAATTCCATGAAAAACAACAAAGCGTCGGGAGAGGACCAGATCGTTGCAGAACTATAGAAAAATGTAGATAAAAACCTCATCATCAAACTCAAGGAAATTATATATAAAATCTGGTAAACTGAAAAAAATCCTCCAGATTGGAAGATGGCGATCATCCATCCAGTATACAAAGAAAGTAGCAAAACGAATCCAACAATTACCAAAAACAATTACCGAAGGATCTCACTACTCCCGGTAACTTACAAAATTTTGTCCAAAGCCCTTATGAACCGTGGCTATCTTCCACTGGATCCAAAGATTGGTTAATACCAAGGTGTGTTCCGGAAAGACCGATCCTGTACAGAGCATATTATCGATTTGAAAAAGTCAATGTCTTACTTCCGTAAAATGTCAAACAAAAATTATGTCGTTACTTTTGTTGACTTTGCAAAGGCTTATGACAGCATTGACCGCGAATCCCTTGTTGCTGAACTCTCAGAATTTGGATTAGATCGCAAGACTACATCAATCATTAAAGATACCGTCTTGAAGTTCAAATGTTAAATTTATGGGAGGACTGAGCGCAGAATTTTCAGTTGATAAGTGCGTCAAGGAGATCAAATATCTCCATTGTTGTTTAATTGTGCGCTTCAAAAAGTCGTCACGAGATCCAATAGACTAGGACCAAAACTCAAAGGGATAACACTCGACTGCTTGGCATGTGCGGATGACATGGCGTTAAATGCTCCAAACATTTTTGATGCTCAGAAACAACTTGAATTACTCCAAGAACAAGCAGCAAAAATCGCCTTACGGATTTCTTTTGACAAAACAAAATTTATGATGAATATTAAAACTGCTTAGAATACACTCCGCAAAAAAACCTAGTGAAAGACTTCAATTATTTAGGTGAATGGATCCATGAAACTGGCAACGAAAGAAAATCTCTAGAAGCAACACTACAGAAAATGTAAACTGCTTTCCATTTGACAAAACAAGTTTATAACAAAAAATGCCTCTCTTGGAAATGTAAAATTCAACATAATAAAACACTAGTCTTGCCTGCAGCCCTTTATGCGGCCGACACACTTAGTCTACAACATAAAACTCTGAGAAATCAATTGGAGATTTAGGAACGCAAAATTATGCGAAAAATGTTGCGACCAAGAAACAAAGATGGAATTCACCTTCCAAAACCTAATGGTGACGTTTATTTGAAAATTACCAAAATCACAGACACAAGCCGTATGAGAAGGATCCAATTCATCGGACATTTGGGCAGAATAGACTAGGTAAACACATAAAATCTATACGCTTTTGCAGAAAAAGGAACCAGGTCCAATTGGTACAATAGCGGAAAAGGACTTGGCTGTATTAGGTTTTCTCAATCTCAAGGATCGAGAGGAAATTAAGAAAATTACTCATACACGAGGTTTTGACGGAGGAGAGAGAAGACCTACCAGACACGTCACCCAAACGTTGCGCATGAAGAGTTATTGGGCAAACATCAAGGCCTATAAATGTTGATTCCGCGTGGTCCTAGAAGACCCGTTCGAAGTATTTTCTTTAATCGTTAAATGTATACAAATTTTGAATTATGTTTTCACTGGGAGATTTATTGCTATTACACATTGCTAGATTTGTTTTGTATTACTGTTTATCGATACATGTATATACATTATCTTTTCTTTTGTGTCCGTAACCAGGCCTATGTACAGGTAATTTTAAATACCGCTCTAGGAATTTTACAGTAAATATCAGTAAATATACAGATAATATCACATATAATCCGGTTTCAATAAACAAATAAATAAAAATAATTATGGCATCTATATTAGCTTACAAGGGAATTTCGGATCACTGGATAGGATAAGCAGTTGAGTAGTTTAGCTAGTATCTTTAGTTGTATTTTATGTTGTATTGTCCATAATTTCAAATTCAGTCTAAACCAAGGATCACCAACGAATTTATAAACTTATTGTTGGAAGACGCAAGTGATAGGAATCAATTACATATAATTTGCTTCCCTCGTTATATTATAATTGATTATAAATTTTGAAAAGTGATGATTCAAAACTAATTTTGAAGATTTCAGAAAGCCTGCCCTTGCTTATCGATTATGAAAATTTGAAAAGTCGATAATTCGGCAGTACTGTTAATCAATTATCGGATATTGTCAGAAAATTTAGCAATCATGATAAAAATGATAAATAGCCACCTTGCAAATTATTGAAAATTTTGAATTGGAAAAATACCACTCCATAAAATAATTGTAAGGTAAACCTTAAATGTAGGCCATACGTCTGAAGACCACTTATCGGCAGCTCCATTTCAACACGGGTAAATCATTATAATTTGAATATTTCACTTCGCTCTCGCGTGCCATATAGCAATCTCTAAAGTATTATTTTTTCGGTTCATAAAATTTGATAGCTGAGAGTGATTTGTTCTCGAAAGAAAAATTATTAGCGAAGGCAATGTCAGAAAATGATAAGAGTGGCAAATTCAGAAATTTACCTAATGGTTTTAAATTCCAATTCAAAATCTTCAATAACGAGTTTATAAAAGGTTTATTTGAATTTAAAAACCTATATATATATATATATATATATATATATATATATATATATATATATATATATATACATATATATATATATATATTTAATATAAAATTTAATAATAAATTAATATAAATTTGGGTGATGTAAGTTATTTTAATTATATACATTTGAATCTTAATTCAAATTTTCGAACAGAATTTCAAAAAATTTACAAACCTTTTCACAAAACTATGCGAATTATTTTCCTGTGAAGATTTGCATTGGGATTGAAACTCACCTGGAACAAAGAAAAAAATAATTAAATCGGTTATTAATCAATGGAAATGAAGGTTTAGTCGTCAAGGTTTGCAGATTATTGCAATTAATGTTTTTATGTTATATTGGTTTAAAAGCCGGCTTTACACATTCAGACTCATTTCAAAATCGAATTGAGGAAATAAATATATTATATTTTGTATAATAACATTGACGGAAATGATTTTTCTAAATACAAATTTCGTTGCCGATGCCGATGAATCTTCTCAATAACTCGAGTTTATTGAGAAGACCCATCGACATAAACATATTTTACAATTAGATGTAGATTTTTAATGATCATCGCTGAAATAAATACATTTTTGATTAATTATTGCATTTTTGTTTTAAGCTTTATTTAAGATTTTCTCGTACATTTTCCGAAGAAGAAATAAGAAATAAAACTAGTAATAATTATCGCAAGTTAAGACATGTCATAGAATATGCAGATAAATTACTTTATATAGTACTAGAGTAGACAAAGTACTTGAACCCTGTAGAGGTAATTATTCTAAAACAAGTTTAGACAAAAATTAGATTTTTATAAAACATTATGAAGAATGTAAAACAATTACAGAATAAGCAGAAATAGCAGGTATTAATAAAAACAACGCTATATCTATAACAAGACGTTACAACAAGGATGGATCGG
This sequence comes from Phosphuga atrata, assembly GCA_944588485.1. NCBI lineage: Eukaryota > Metazoa > Arthropoda > Insecta > Coleoptera > Silphidae > Phosphuga > Phosphuga atrata. The sequence continues at coordinate 34,683,271 of OX155898.1, forward strand.
AGATGGTTAGACGAAATCGTGGTGGAAAAAGGAATAGTGAATTCTTAATCTTAAGAGATATTAAATTATTGAAGAAAATCCAACGATTACTTTAAAACAATTTGAAATTGAAGATATTTGAAAATAAAAACGTCAACTTGACCACATCTGCATTTAATGCATTAAAAGCTTCAAAAATAACATTGAAAGCGATTAGTCTGGACCGTTTAAACTCTACATCAGCAATTGGATAACGTAACAATTATGCAATTTCAAATAAAATTTTCATTGTTAAAATAAAGCTCTATCCAAAATAAATACTCTAGCCCATGTTCCAACATAGTTTCAACAGTAAGAGGCAGAAATGATTCACCCATTGCAGCCATGAATTTACATGATATTAATCATTTTGGTTCAAATATTTATTCCTAATTCATCAGTAAATTCAAATTTTTTTTATTACATTTCTTGATGTATTAATTTATAAAATGCATAAAACTCAGCCAGGTATTGTTAAAATAAATTAAACAAGCCAGAGACTTTTTTCTTCCACCACATTCACCAATGTTTAACCTTATAGAATATTTTTTTTCAAAAGTAAAATTATCGGCAAGAAATATGCTGGCAGAATCCGAAAATAATCTTTGACTTGGCCACTGTTACTTCTTCTGATTGTACCAAATGTTATATAGATATGTCAATGAAATTACTGCTAACTGTAGCAGGACAACCATTACATATTTTCGTAAAAGAAAGAAAGCTGCAGAGGCTCGCAAAAAGATATGCAAAGTTTCTGGTGTTGAATGCATAACAGAGTGTCAGAATTGATTTAAATAAATTCGTTCTGGAGATTTTTCACTCAAAGGTGACCAACGTTATGGTCGTCTTACTAAAGTTAATGATGACCAAATCATGCCATTATTAAAGAGCATTTTTATATAACTATTTGAGAGGTTGCAGAGAGGATAAATGTAACTCACACAACTAATCAAATTCACTTAAAACATCTTTTACTCATTAAGAAGGTCGATATTTGGTTTTCGCGTTGGCTGAATATATTCACTTAATGCAACGAATCAATATTTGAGATATGCATATTAAGCGCAATAAAAACGATTATTTCTTAAAAAGACTCATCACTGGTAATGAAAAATGTGTCACCTATAGCAACATCATTCGAAAGAGATCATGGTCCAAGCATGATGAACCAGCACAAACAACATCGAAAGCTGAATCACATCAAGAAAGATCATGTCCATTTGGCGGGATTATAAAAGTGTGGGGTATTTTGAGCCTCTTCCAAGGAACCATCAATCAAGATATTTACTGTCACCAACTCCTCGCAAATCTTTGATAAGTCGTGGTAAATTTTTGGAATTTGGCTGGGAAGTGATCGGAAAGTCGTATCCCCCATACAGCCCTGACCTGGTTATCATCTGATTACCATTTATTTCGAAGTTTGAAGAACTCTTGGAAAAAAAACATTAATAAGGATGACCATAAATCGCACTTGGTTCAGTTTTTTTTTATATAGACCAGAAATTTTATGAGCGCGGAATCATGAAGCTGCAAGAAATATGGCAAAATTTCTTGCACATCAAAATGGAAAATATATAATTGATTAAGGGAGTGTTTTAGTTACTACTAAACCGAAATTACTTTCCTGCCAACACAATATTATTTCGAGCTTTAATAAGGTATTGAAAATGGAGATTATGAAGAATAAAACCGAAGAACTAGATTATTTTATATAAACAAAATATCCCCTGGAACATTCATATTTTTATGGTTTTTGTTTTTTATATTTTGGTTGTTTTGGTTGACATAATTTGACAACAGTTTTTAGAAAAGAAAAATAATTTTACCGATGTGAAACTGGCAATAACTTCTAGAAATAAAAATTTGGATTAAATTTTTAATTGAAAATTAACATTATTACATCGGTCGATGTAAATAGTTTTTTGGAATATATGAGAATATTTTAGTTTGATGAAAAAAGACAAACGTACGGCTGTTCCGTTTGTCTCTTTTGTGCGCCAACTGCAACGAACAACGCACTGCGAACAACCGCGGGTGCCCATATTACAAAAAGTTACAAGAAGAAAAGCTCCAAAATCTAATGGCTCCTCTACACTATGGCCCATCTTGAGCCACTGTGAGCCATCACCATCGTGTAGAGGGGTAGATGGCCTGTAGTGGCCTAAGTAGTGGATGATGGAGATTGTGATGGCAATGGATAGCGTAGGGAGCGGTCCGACTTTCCACCATTATAATGGAAGGCCTCGCACATCTTTGGTAAGTCGTGAGAAATTTTTGGAATTCAGTTGGGAAGTGATGTCGCATCCCCAATACAGACCTGACCTGGTTATCATATGATTACCATTTATTTCGAAGTTTGCAGAACTCAGACACAAAGAGAAAAAACATAAATAAAGATGACCTTAAATCGCACTTGGTTCAGTTTTTTTTATATAGACCAGAAAATGTAGGAGCGCGTAATCATGAAGCTACAAGAAATATGGCAAAATTTGTTGCACATCAAAATGAAAAATATATAATTGATTAAGGGAGTGTTTTAGTTACTACTAAACCGAAATTACTTTCTTGCCAACCCAATATTATTTCGAGAGATAATACGGAATATAATGAAAATGGAGATTATGAAGAATAAAACCGAAGCCCTAGATTATTTTATAGAAACAAAATATCCCCAGGAACACAACAAAAAAAGTTTTCAGAAAAGAAAAATATTTTTACCGATGTGAAACTAGCAATAACTTCCAGAAATAAAAATGTTGCTTAAATTTTTATTTGAAAAGGTTATAACATCGGTCTATGTAAATAGTTTCTTGGAATATATGAGAATATTTTATTTTGATGAAAAAGATAAACGGAACAGCCGAGGTGCGCCAACTGCAACGAACAATACCCTGCGAAGAACCGCGGGTGCCCATATTACAAAAACTTACAAGAAGAAAAGTTCCAAAATCTAAGACAAAACATAAACCCTGTTCAAACAATCTAAACCTCCCAGATTGGTTGAATAGAGTTCGTGTTTCGTCTTGGATTTTGGAGCTTTTCTTCTTGTAAGTTTTTGTAATATGGGCACCCGCGGTAAATACCAACCTTCCTATGCCAACATAGCCGCAACAGATTTCCCACTATGGGAAACATCGTTAACAGCATAATAAAAAACCTAAAAGAAAATATTCTTCACTTCGTCCCTCAAACCAAAACATTTATCGTTAACAATATACTACCCTTCCTTTTCAATGGACCATAAAAAACCTGTGCAAATCAAAAACATAACAATAGTAAACTGGAATGCAGACGGCATTAAACAACACCGAACACTATTCATAGCGTTCCTCGCAAGATATAAAGTAGACATAGCCTGATAACCTAAACTCATCTTCACGTCAACAAACGCTTTAAAATACCAGGATATAAAATATACCGCAAAGACAGAACATCAACAACAGCCTCAGGAGGAGTAGCTATTCTAAATAAAAATAATCTCACCCATTACCCTATCGACGAAAATAATTACATCAACCTGGAAATAACAGGAATAAAAATTATCCTACAAAACAAAGAAACGTTTAAAATCAACATTGTGTACAAACAGCTAATTAGATCACTTAGGCAAGAAGACATCATAAATCTATTCAAGAAGGATGAGTCTACGTTATTAATCGGGGACTTCAATTCGAAAGATACATACCTACCAATTGTAACGACAAGATCACCAATCCGACATACTAGAAATAATAATAATGAATAACTTCAAGAAGCAAATCTTTCAACGGGTCATCCCCGAATTGGGATGTGACCACTCATAACTGCCAGTCCTCATAAAGTTCATTGCTACTCCAACACGAACCCTACCTCATCAAATTCTAATCAAAGGCAAAATAGACTGGAAGATTTTTCAAAAGATTCTCGACGAGAAACTAAACCCCAAAGTCAAGCTACCCAACCACAACGAAATCGATTCACCAATAGCACATCTATTCGAGACAATTGAGGAATGTTTGAAGACGCAACGCCCACAACGGCCACAACTCAACAAACAAAACAACTTGTAAAGATCCAACGCCTACCAAATTCCACCACGCCACACAATCGAACTAATCAACCCAAACTCAGCAATGGGTAGAAAATGGCAACAAACAAGAAACAAGCAAACCAAAAGCACTCATAACAAACTTACACATAAAATCAAATAGGAAATGGACAACTACTATTACCAGTCATACTCACGAACAATCGAACAACTAAGCTCCAAGGACCCTGGACTGTGGCGAACGATAATAAAACTACTCAAACAACCAGAAAGCATCTCGAATATAATAGACAACGGCACTATATATCAAACAGAAAAGGCATTTGCGAACCACCTAGCAAATATCTTCACATCAACAATTACGGACGAAAACAAAAGACACGCAACACAAATCATACAACACATGGAAACGCATCGGCCAGAATTGAATGTGAAACACATTCAATCGACGAAATAACTCTACCAGAGTCAAACGCTAATGAAAAATTTACATAAAAAAAGCACTGGGTCACGACTAAATTGAGAACCAAATAATAAAAAACCTAACCAAAAATACACTAAAATACATAATAATACTTTTTAGCACATACTTCTTATAGGCAGCAATACTTTCCCAAAATCTGGAAAAACGCGCTACATAGATAGCTACAGACCAATAAACCTGCTTCCAACTAAGTAAAAACTCTTCGAGAAAACAATACAAACAAGACTAAACGTCCAAATCGCAGAAAAAAAACATCATGCCTCCTACGCAATGTGGATTCAAAAAAGGCCACTCAACCCTACGTCAACTTGAAAGACTAACTGAAATCATCGAAAAAGGCTATGAAGACAAAAAATATACTACCAGTCTCTTCTTAGACGTCACCAAAGCCTTGGACAAAGTTAACTTAAACTTGATCTACCAAACTACCTAAAATCAATTATACTCTCATTCCTTGATAACAGAAATTTCTGTTAGAGTAAACAATGCCGCCTCCAAAACGAAAAGCACCAACGCTGTTGTTCCCCGGAGAAACGTCCTCGGTCCCACCCTATCACTGTAAACACTATCAACTATTAAAAACGTCAAAAACTATCAACGAAGCCAAAACAGAAGCCAAAGTATTCGCCCTCAAACACAATATAGACGCAAACCAACTCAACATCAATGGCAAGAACATAACATGGAATCCCAAAGACAGCGCAGTAAAGTATCTAGGTATATACATGAATACCAGATTGTTATGGAATTAGTATGTCAATCAAAAGTTAAACCAATGTTATGCCCGACACGCACAATTATACCCAATTATGAACCGCAAGTCGTCACTGCAAATAGAATGCGCGACCTTTATATACAAATCGGTCAAACGCCCACTAATAACATATGGGTGTCCGATATGGGCAGGAACCGCGAAGACAAATCTAAAGAAAATTCAAACGCTACAAAATAGTCTTACGCACAATTGTCAACGTGCCATAGTTCAATCGAAATAAACAACTACACTATGAATTAAATATGCCAACCAGCTAGGAATTCATATACAAATTAACAAAAATCTTCCACACAAATCTTCAAAACTGCGCTATACACTTCAGCCTAGGACTAAAGAATATTATCCAATGCCTAAGTCGTAAACTACCCCAGGACCTCATATATGAAAACCTCTGATGGAAAACTCCTGCCAGTAAGTAACATCACAACCGACGGATAAGACCACTCCAAGAAGAAAATAAATAAATAAATAAGATAAATATCACGTATAACATTAATTTGTTGATCTGATAAATAAAAAAGTTAAAAAACAGCAGTTTCTTGATATGCAGATTCATTATCTAGTAATATGTGAATGAAAAATTTATAAAAGTTAAGAGTTACTACCCTATTACTATTCTTGATTAAAATATGTACTACCCTAAACGCGTTATATTAAATTATCGCTCTGGAAAAATCCTTTTTGGGAGACCATACACTAGCAGATTGTGGAAATTATTTCGGAAATTTTTGAGAAATAATTTTTAAAAGTTATTGCCAGTTTCACATTGGAAATATTTATCTATATTTTGTGAAACGGTTTTAATTTGTTTAAAGTGACTTCTAAATACCTGTTATTAACTGCATTACAAATTAAACAAACATATACTTTTCTTTGAATGGAATTCAAACAAAACAAAAGTTGTAAATATGCCCACCTTCTTGCTGAACACATTGATTAACACGTATTTTCGTATTATTAAAAAAGTTCTACAAAGTTTCGCGAGTTGTACGCGCACATGCTTGCATGCGTTCTTGCATAATATTTATACCATTTCGCAAACTTAGATTCTTGCGGTGAGGAAATGCGAAGTGGGGTCAAGCACGGAGACTGAAGAAATTTTGCAGCATATCGCAAATTGATCGGTTAATTTTCTTGAAATTGTAAAGTATATCATTGTTAGATTTTCACAAAATCGTCGACAATAACGAAAAATCTATTATGTTCAAGCGGCAACAATTTATGGGAATGCTGCATCTGGTGTTGTAATACCTTGACATTAATCTTTAAAATCCTTTGATATTCGAGTTCCGTGGAGCAGGTGTCACAATGATTTTGTAAGTTCATTAAGCAGCAGCTGTTGAAGATTTTCAACAACTTCAGTTCTCCAAATAGTAGGTCTACCTACCACTTATCTACCAAACTTGGCTTATTCCATTATTAAAAACGAGCACATACAAATAACATCGGGAAATTATTTAACCAAGCCCGGGCACTGTTAAACTATTTTCAATTATTACATACGTCGTAACATGTAACAAGTTTTAATCGCATTTAGAACATAAGTTTCAATCATGAAAGGTTTTCGTTCTTTTGTGAAACCATTTTATTATTTTGAAAATATGTACAAAGAGAGGATCACACTCATTATTAAAAATTAAGGCAGATCATTGTCAATAACCATATTTCTTTTAGTAATAAAAAAACCAAACTTTCATGAGTTAATATATGTTAAACACCAGAAACCGAAATAAATTTTAATAAATTTAAACTCATATTAAATCATTAAGTCAAAAGTTTACAGTAGACCGATTTCTATGCACGCAACTATATTTACAACATTTTAATATAAATAATAAATAAAAATATAAGTTTATTGTGCAAGCAACAAACTGGATGAAAGAGTGTAGATCCTCTTAATTAGTTACAAATTAATAAATGAAGGCATTACAAATAAGAATATACATATGACTAGTTAGTGAAAATTGGACGAATTTGGCACAGCTAGACCGACGATATTAATCAGAGCAAACAAAACTGGAGGGATAATACAATATATAAAAACCAGAAAATAAAGGAGAGTTATGTGGCAATTGGCAAACAAGTCTAGAACATGTGTAGATTTGACCTAAAGATGAAATAGATAAATGTTTTTAAATAATTAACATGTTTGAAAATGTGTAGTTTTGACGTAAAGATAAAATAGATAAATGTTTTTTAAATAATTAAAATATTTAACTGCTTTATAAATGTTACTCATAAATAACTTTTCAATCTCTACCGATTACCCGTAATATTTTTCTTTCCATTTATATTATCTAGTTCTAAAATTATTGTTTGGAGTCTCTCCTGACATTAAAAAGTACTAACAATTTCTTTATATTTTACCTATATTGACAATTAATAGGAATAAAGATATAGTTATTTTTAACCGCCATTGATACCCTTCAACAATAACCATATATATATATATATATATATATATATATATATATATATATATATATATGTGTGTGTATATATATATATATAATATATATATATGTATGTGTGTGTGTGTATAGTTATTCAAGTTATAAAGGACGAAGACCACCTACGCATGGAGCGTAAGCATCGGTGTATATAGTTCAGGGTATTATACCTTCAAACTGTAAAACAAGTATTAAACATTTCACAACTGCCGAACTTCAATCTAAGACGTATTATATACGTATGTGCACCGAACTAATAATTTATGTATGGCACAGTAGAAGCCAAATTTTGAAATTATTAAACCATTTCCTCGAACAAAACCATTGTTGTGGCATTTAGAACATTCCCTCGTTGCTCCAATACATTCCCTCCGATACACCCAATTTGCTTAAGGTAACTAATAGCAATTTTCTTGTGAATTGTGAATGAAAAATTAACTAATTAATTTTCACGGAACTGCGGCGTTGTTGAGAAAAATAGCTCGAATTTATAAAGAAATTTCCGCGGCGACTTTAATACCCTCTCAGTAATTTACAATATATATCATTTTGAATAATTGCCTATACTTTAAACGGAACGCCATTTCCGCATTAAAGAATTTCTCAACCCATTATTAAACATATCGTGTTTATCGGAGGTAGGAAAGGATCTGAATAATGTGACAGTGGGGAAAATAGTTAGCGACGTGCAGATTGTTGCTGGCCCACGGTCCAACTTTGGGTTGTTCACAAATAAAATTAGGGATATTTCGGGGAGACCTGACTAAATTAGAAACGCTTGATAACAGGACATGCTTCATGTATTAAATATGATGGTGATTAGGGCTTGTCATTTTCAGAAGACCTAACTAAAACTAATAATAATTGTTCTAACGAAATAAGTACACAAATGAATTATTACATAAAGTTATTTCTCACGTAATTACAAATTCTACTAATGCTTTAGCCCTGATGTTTATTAATACTTCAGCCTGCTGCATAAAATATATTCCTAATTGAACATTTGCATAATCTTTAACTTAAATACGAGATAATATTAAATACGAGATTAATGCTTTTCCTATAGAAAGGGGTATTTTATTATACTTCATTGTATTAATGTTACAAAATATAATTTCTTTGATGGCCAACAAATTATAATGTCATCATATAATGTAAAAATGTTAAAGTCATATTCTTCAAAGTACATTTTTTGTAAAAAATGTATTACATTTTATGCGAAGGATGGTTGCGACCGTTATTACATTGATCACCGTTTTTACCACTAATTTTCTTAAAATATTAACTTCGAAAATTCATATTTAAATCTAAACACAACACGAGACTTGACTTTCGACTGTTGATGGTCATTTTTGTTTTGTTCAAGTTATATAATATTTTTATCTAAATTGTAATGAAAACTTTAAAATGTATAGAATCTTGATAAACAGAATGCAGATATGAAAATTCTTATTTCGTTCCACAGAAACATTTCCTCGCTCGAATCTAATTTGTTATATGTCGATCGACATATAACAAATTGAAAGTTTTAGTTTTTATTTTCAAAAATAAAAGTTCATATTGTTCCCTGATGATGGCTAATTTTTAATATAAATACATAGCCGAAACTAGTTGGAAATAATAGTAATTATTAATCTTCTTCAAGTAAATCAAGTATAAAATAACAAAACAAAAATATTTAAACTTCAAGATGGTCAAATACACAAATAATATAAAAAATATTTATTTTCATTAAATATGGGGGAAAACTACATTCTATCCTTTCGGAATTTTAACTAGCTTAAAACAATTAGCTGATGCACTGCCCGCTCAAATTAAATTTGTTAAACAAAATAATTATTTACTAATGGTAAAACCATACAACACTATAGATAATCATATAAACCTAATAAAGTCGGACCACAGCCTGAATATATAAATATATTTAACCTTTCCAGAGCTCTATAATATTATTGAGTCTTTTAGAACTACCAAAACAAATCTCATGTGAAATTTGCAAGTTATTTACTAGCTTTCAGTCCACTTTCGTGGAACTCAACAAGAACCAGAAAAATAACATTGTTTTTAAGATCATGTTTTTCTTTTAACTTACGTGAATATTCATCTGCAGAAGCGTTTCGAGATTTATCTCTCATCAGAGTGCCACGAAAGTGGACTGAAAACTACTAAATAACCTGCAAATTTCACATGAGATTTGTTTTGGTAGTCCTAAAAGGACTGAATAATATTATAGAGCTCCGGAAAGGTTGAATATATTTATTTATTCAGGCTGTCTTCCGACTTTATTAAAAAATATTTATGTTTAATAATTACAAAATAATTATGTTTAATATAACTTTGTATATAAATATAAATTATCGTTGAATAGTAACATACATTACCGAGCTCTGTCTATTTACATACATTGACTAGTTTTGTCTAGTTACATATCTTATCATTTCTTTTCTATTTACATATAATTGTGTTTACTAGGCTTACAAAGTTCCTATTAATTAGTTAAAGTTAGTTTAGCTTGGATGAATAATGTGACACACATTGCCAAATTTCAGCTAATTAGATGCTTTAGTAAGTTTTGTCTAGTTACATAGATTACCAAATTTTGTCTTGTTGAATAGATTACAAAGTTTGCCTAGTTATGTACATTACCGAGTTTTGTCCAGTTACATAGATTAGCAAGTGTTGTCTAGTTAAAGATTAATGTTAACGTTAAGATTAATGAAATATTTCTATTTACATATATTACTAAACTTTCAGCACTATTATGTAAGAGAAACGATAAAAGTGGCTTAGAGAGTAAGTGGCAAGGTCGCCCTTAAATTTTTTTAACGCCACTTACTTTTAAACGATATTCTGCAACTATACTTACGTGAAAATATGATATTACCCGCAAATCACTGAATTTTAACAGCAAGGATTTAGGTGCTGTTGGTTGTGAATACCCAATTACTATTTATTATTGAAAAAATAACAAACATCATGAATGTGTTTTTACTTCCAAACTATTACAACAAATTAAGGATTTCATTTATATAATAAATTAATTGATGCACACACATATTCTAGAAATGAGTAATGAATGTATCAAAGAGAAGAGATACTAGTAATCCATTGGAATTTCCAGATGCAGAATTTAAAAAGTGCTTTCGTTTGACAAGGATTGCTTGTTATATGTAATTGATAATATGATCAGTTATGTGTGAAAATGAAAGATCAAATGGATTGAATTTGCAATTTGATTTTTCACTTTTTGGTTTTGTTACCCTGAACATATTTTCTTTACTTCAGATTTTGACTGTTCTCAATTTTTATGGTCAAGGCAGCTACCAGCAAAGTATCAATGAATAGGGTGGTTGCGACCGTTACTACGTTGTAGTCCATACTTCCACTGATTTGATGAATTTAGTATGTTTTAAACACACTTAATATGTAAAAATATTATATAACTTGTTATTCAGAGTTACATAAATTTAAACAATTGACGCGACTCGAGTTTCTACTAGTGAATGTCATTCTCATTCATTCATCTTCAAAAATGATCTTCACCTGTCGAAACCATGAAAACCATGTGTTGGGAATGAGGTTGAAGTAGCCGAAGGTACTTTAGAATATCGGTAGAAACAAATTCATTGTTCTGAAAGAAATTGTATTGAACATTTCAATTGGATTTTGCATTTTCTCGTGCGCACAATTTCGCTCTTGCCTGAAATTGACAACTTTCCGCCCTAATTATAAAATATACTAATTCGTCGCGTCATTGTAAAAATTTGTAATGTAACATATCAATTAAGTACATTACAAAATTTTTGAAAAAAGCTGATTTGAATTTAAAGATAACCAACATGCCAATTTAGTAAAATGGGTTTGTAACAAGAAAATCTTATTAATTTTACCACATGTCCTCGAACAAGTCGGTTTTATTTTCAAAAAATAAACTTTTTTATAAACTCTCTTTTTCTCTGCCTTTTTTTAAATTACGATTTTTACATGTTTCTCTTGCTTACGATTAGGGCGAAATAAATTTTCTTGGATAAACCTAAGAAGTTTAGTTCAAAGTTCCGTATAGCTGCGTATAGCCAAACTTTGATATATTAACTAATTATTATAAAAAGTAATTCATCTGTCTGAAAATTTGTTACTATGGTACGTCATTTGACTGAAAGACAAATAATAGAGATTCTAATGATGGTTAGATACGGTGATTGGAAACGCACTCACGAAGAAGCATGCGCGTTATTCCATCAAGAACATCCTGATAGACTCCCGATTGTAAAATCAACAGCGAAAAGGTCGACTTCCAGTAAATAAAGAAATGAAATTAATTATGTTAAACCATCATATTTCAACAAGACAAATTGCTCTAAATAATTAATTACTTAAAAAATTACTTAATTTATTTTTTAAAATCGCCGTTTGACCGTTGTAAACCGAAACAAAAGCAAAAAACAAGTGAAAATCGCGATTTAAAAAAAAGGGAGAGAAAAAGATAGTTTATAAAAATGTGTATATTTTCAATATATAAAACCGACATTTTTGAGGACATGTCGTAATAGTATATTTTGTAACTAGGGCGAAAGGTTGTCAATTTTTCGAGAGAGGGAAATTGTGCGCGCGAACGAAGTGCTCTCTCCCGAGCGCACATTCGCTAAAACAATATTTTTTATTACTCATGCAAGGGGATGTATCTCACAAGTTTGGGATCCAGGGGCCATCCAAAAAAAATGGAAAAAAAATTAAGAATTTGTTTTTTGAATTGTCTCCGCTGGTGTGGATTCGTCATAAGAACTCTCGTCAGTCTCCGGTATAACCATAGAATTTACACTCATTTTAAAACGTTTTCTTTAATTTTTATTATTATTTTGTAAAAAAAAAATTCTGACATTTCACGTCACTTTATTAATATCGCGGTCTTGATTGTGTTCATTTTACTTTTATTTACTTGTTTATTTTGATGTAACCTACACGGAAGAATGTACACACTAAAAAATACAGTTTAAATAGTAGCAGCGGCCTTACGAATACAAATTTGTAAAGATTGCAGTCGCATACTGTGATTTTTAAAACTTATTTACTAATAATACCGGAAACTGTAATTTAAAAAAAAGCAACTGTTAGTTTTTACAGTTTCAAATTCGTAAGGCCGATGCTACTATTTAAACTGTATTTTTTGTGTTGTGAGTGTACTTTTTTCCGTGTAGCGATATTGAATATTTGCGTGCGTTACCCAGTTTGTGGAAATAGTACGAGATGTGACATTTTCCGTATTAACTAATCTACGCCAAGAAGTACTTTTCGTGCATGAGTAATAAAAAATTATCTTTTTTTTATTTCAAACCCATTTGTCTAAACTGTCTAATGTTGGTAATCTTAAAATTCAAATCAGTTTTCTTCAAATTTTTTATAATGTAATTTATATATTTCTACACCACCATTTAGACATTTAAAAGTTCTAACCAAACTGAGGATAAAAAATGGGGGTTGCCAATTTAAAGAAAATGTCGATAACGTCATAGGGCCAACACAACGCCACAAAATTTTACAACCTAACAAACATTGCATTTTGGAAAATAATATTTACGTGTCCGAGCGATTATCACAAAAGCAGTAAATAAAGATAAATTTTGAATTGGTAAAACCATACAACATTATAGATAATCAGATAAACTTAATAAAGACGGAACAAAGCTTGAATATATAAATATACTCAACCTTTCCGGAACTCTATAATACTAATGAGTCTTTTTAGGACTACCAAAAACAAATCTCTTATGAAATTTGTCAGTTATTCTATAGCTTTCAGTCCACCTTCGTGGCACTCAACAAAAACTATAAAAATAACATTGATTTTTAAGATCATGTCTTTCCGATACCTCCGAAAGCTATAGATAACTCCGAAAGCTATAGAATAACTGACAAATTTCATAAGAGATTTGTTTTTGGTAGTCCTAAAAAGACTCATTAGTATTATAGAGTTCCGGAAAGGTTGAGTATATTTATATATTCAAGCTTTGTTCCGTCTTTATTAAGTTTAGTAAATAAAGAAATTATTGGTTTGATTCGTAACACCTCACTTTATATATTTATACTTATAAATTAAATAAATAATAATAAATTAACAAAAATATTCCTTTGTTCCATCGGCTGCAGCCGCCAAATTTAGAACAGCATCCGACAATATCTTAGTAATTGCATTTAGGCTCTATAGGGTGACTGACAATAGTCTAGTATTTTCATTTAGCCTCTCTAGGGTTACCAACAAATTATTAATTGCTAGATAATTACTAGACCGGTGTTATTGTTACGCCTCTAAATTTTGTTGAGCTCGAATTTGCCTTTTCTTGTTTAGGAGCTTAAATATTCCAATTCACATGCCGTGGTAAATATAATATTATTTATATATATATATATATATATTATATATATTTATATATATATATATATATATATATATATATATATATATATATATATATATATATATATATTGCGCTTTACGTAAACTTGTAAATTTAATTTGTCAATAATCTGTAAATATAACAAATTTTAAGACCACAATAAATAACAGTTGTTTTGACTACTTTTTGATTTAATTTTCGCGCCAAATGTACAAAAATATATATATAAGCAACAGGGCAACACTAATACAGAATTAAATTTTATTTTTTAAGTATCGACTTGGCGTGGTGGCCTACACGCTTATTTGATCGCATTGTCGTTGAGACCCACGTTAATATTTACTTTTTAACAGCGACCATTAAAGAATTAAAAAATAATATAAGAGTTACAGAATAGACCCGTTTGTCTGGTTATAGCGATTACCCAGTTTTAGATAGCAAGATAAAGTTTTTCTACGTATATGCATTATAAAGCTTCGTTTAAACTAATTATAAGATTATTTGAGTTTAATCGAAAGGGAAAATGAAGCATACTATTTACAATCTATTATCTAATACATTGTTTTCTTGAATAAACGTTTCCAACAAATGAGAAATTAGTATTTATTTTCAATTTATTCAGGAAATTAAAAATCTGATTTTAATGTAGGTGACGTACATAATCGTATACGGTACCAGTTGCGCTACAAAAGCTATATGGCGATGTCACAATAGAAAAGTTACTTGAAATGACTTGAATATTTAAAATATTTACACTGTCACTGTAAAAACAGCAATTGATTTTATTCCATAATTGGGCCAAATTGAGCCAATTTATAATCAATCTGCCCTTAGATTTTAAAATCTCTACTTCAATTATCTAAAAAAAATATTAAATGTAGATTTAATCTCCATTATATACTAACAAGTCCTATGTTCCTGCTCTGGTTTGATTAATGAATTCAGCCTAGTCTTCTTCAGCCAAAATTCAGCCATGCAATTCTGGCATTCTGCAGCAGTTTTCAACATTAATCTACGCTGAAATTTAAACAATTCGACCTCAATAATATCTAAGTTGTTTACTTTTGTATTCCTGTTCTGCGTTGTCTAATTAATTCACCCTATTTTAATATTAAATATTGATTTTTTGTTAGATTTGATATTGATTTGTGTCTCATTAAAGATACGGTTGCAGGTCTTAACTTATCTTTAGCACGTTTAATATTTTCTAAAATTTATTTGAAGAGGCTTGCAACAAAAATATTCTTAATTAAGGTTTAAGATTTAATTACAAATTAATTATGTTTGAAGATGTAATAATGAAAAAAACTTCAAAGACGAAGCAATGCCAACCAACTTAAAATAATTTTGTTAATAATTTTTTAGTTTAGATTCGAAAATTACCTAAAATTAACCCTAAAATTAAATAAACCCCGAAAGTATGTCCAATAAATGTAAATACGAACAATATATTAAATTAATTAATAAATTAAATTTTCGAATATCTTAAAAAAAAAACGTCGGATTTCTAAAGAATTATGCGTAATTCCTCAAAAAAATGCAGTCGTTCCAACCCCGCTCTGACAGTTCATGGGTTTTGACCAAAATAAAATCGTCTGAAGCATGAACTAACAGTTGGTAGCAGTATATTTATTTTTGATCCTTATTAGCAATTTTTCTAAAATGTTTAATGTCTAAAATACAATATAACGTGTTCCAAAAGTCATGAATTCAACTCCTGCCATGAATTTGGAGAGGGATTTCTTATACATTTCACACACATAAGCACACACACACACATAATCTTAATTCACACATCAAATGGCATTTTGAAATAGCTATCAGTATTTGTTACTACAAATTTCTATCCGATGATTACTGAACTTATAAGGTTCCATAAGGTAATTTATAAGGTTTCATGTGCAGTTCTTGACTAGTAATTCTGTGAGTGGTAGTACGAACTAAATCCAACTGTTGAGCTAGTCTTTTAATGAAAGTGGTAGTTTCATCTTGTACTGTATTTCTGACGTTATTTATAACATCCTCATTGTTAATTCTATCTATGCTATCTGCCTTCTAATCCAATTTCTATTAAACACACCCATCGGAAAATGTTAATTCTTCAAATCAAACTTCGATATGGTATTGCCATTTACCATTTTCTAGGCGTCTACTATTTCGACAATAACTTTCAGTTGTTGTGGCTGTTTGCTTAGGTAAATTTTTAGATTGGCAATGTAAAATTTCTTCGCATGCACTAAAGTATCCAAATGATTTTTCAAACCATATTTGCGATGTTTCTTTGGAATATATTGAAGAATGAATATATTGAAGAACTGACAGATACGCAGATGGGGTATATGTTGCCTGACAACATCCTACAAACTTCTCAAAAACAGAACGAAGAGCTGCCAAATTGTCGTTTGATTTCGTTCTTCACGTGTGGTCTTGTCGTCAAATAAATTTAAATTTCTTCAAAATCATAGCCTTCCAAAAGTTCTCAATACCTGTTTCATCTCCACAAATCTTTCAAATTTAGATGATTCGATTTGAAACGCCCAACTAGGTACAACAAACCAATAAAAACATTAAATTCTGATGTTATATCAGCCATCTCGTATTTCCTTTGGTGACTATTTTGAAATGCTGCTCGAGTCAGACTTATTTGAACATTCGAGTGATTCATTATTTCTTTGTCATCAGTAAAAAACAGTTCCCAATACTCAACAACTGTCTTTGAATTTCGTCTAATAGTTTGCCTTTCTTTTGAAATATTTTAAAACCTCGAAAGTACATTAATCCTTTCCGTTATAGTAGACCACTTTGTATTTCCCCACGAATATCTTCTGTTATCGTCGCTCTCATTTTTCTCCGATTCAACCTCCGACTCTTCTTCTTCGTCGTGTACTGTGTACCACTTTCACACCTTCTTTGACTAACATCATCTATATCGATTTCACTATGGGAGTCGCCATAAGAGCTGACCCCGTCTAAACAACTCAATACTCTATTATGATTTTCTTCCAATATATAACCTTGACTGTCTTACCCTGACTAGTCTGTTTTTCGGTGAACTTATTTCGGTGAACTTATTTATATCCTGTTACAGGTATGAGGAATCGTTCGAATTTATTCTAGATCTTGTTTGAAATCGGTTACTTAATTTTTTATTACAATAAACATCAGATCAGCACATTTAAGGCCGAGGCCGCACTACGGTATTTTTCGAGCGCTAAGCACTATAACCGTGAAGCCGCTCGAGAAACACACAGTTTTTAAATCAAATCCCACGCTATGGGAAAAATCAGTCGCGGGTAAAAACCGCAAGTGAGGCTGCTTGTATTACATTACTTGATTCACAAAAATAGTAGTGCGGCCTAGGCCTAAAAACAGTTCACCTATTGCTCATCATAATTATAAATTTAATAGAAATAATGCAAAAAGCAAATAAATTAAATAAAAACATGACATATTGAGACTGAATAATTGAATATTACTGCTGTTTATAAATAAAAGTTTTGATATTCTTGATGTTCGGTATTAACTGTAAAAGAGAATTACTGCTGTATACAAATAAAAGTTCTGATATTCTTGATATCCGGTATTAACTTTAATAATCGTCACTGAAATAAAAACACGTTTACTACTACAAACGTATAAAGAGTTGTCATAGTCTAAGGATATGCTATATTTATACTACATTCTTAATAATAGTATAATATATTTACAATAAATTATATTTTATCTTTGGAAAGTTATTATATCCTTAACAACATCCTTTTTTAATTTTATTATTGTAATTGAAATTTCAAAAGCAAAACATTTTATAAATTACATTACTAGATACTGCTAGTTTTCAAAATACTTACTTACATCTACACATACACTCAATATAATCATATACTAATTAAAAAATATTTGATTAACAAACATGTAAAGACAATAATAAATAATGGCTTCTTGAGCCATAAAATAACTGCAAGAAATATAAACAGTATAATGAAATAAATAATTGACTAATTTTATTTGTCTCTGTTTCTACAATGAGTGTGTTGCGTTAGATTTGAACGAATCATAATGAACTTAAGAAACGGATGAATACAGAAGGAAACAAGCTCAATTGTGGATTTATACGAAAAGTTTCGATTGTAGGAAGTACCAAGTTTACCAAGTATCAATATACAATACGTCCATTAATAACGAAGGGCCACGAAAGTTGGGTTAGAAAAGGATCCATTGAAAACAACTCCTTAACAACCAAACTAGTCATGTATAGTAAATATAAATTAATTGAAACCTAAATAATGCGTTTAGTACATAGATATGTTCAATTAAATTAGGTTAGTATTACATTAAAAATAAAATTGAACTTACTTTTGCTTATACATAACAGATACTTTTAGTCACAACTACTGTGTTATGCTAGGTACAAAAGCTAACGTACACACACTATATAGAAAACTAGCGTCTAATCCTGCTACAATTTGATTATAGCTGTGTGACCGTTTCGCATAGTTCAACTATACGAGTAGTTTTGGATTATGCGAAGCGCTCACACAGTTATGTCAAACTATAGCAGGACTATACGTTAGTTTTCTATACCGCGTGTACGTGGAAATTATCCTGAAAATTATTACATATGAAATAACTCCTCTGGGATTATACATTTTGGTTAAAAAATTTACGACGTTGTGGGCGGATCGTTTAAAACAAATATGGAGTAGTTTAATTAAAAAATCTGCGTACCTTTTTATATAAATATGTATATTTATTTAATTAAAAATCTGTCAATTTCGGCAATACATATTTCCAAAATTCATTTAGATTTTTTAATGCATTTTAATTTTACGCGCATTTTCAATTATACTAGCATGATTTTTTAATAAATTTTACAAATCGAAATATGATTTAAATTGTTTCAATTATTTTATGAAATAAATTTTCTGTCGCTATAAACAATAGTTATTATAGTTTATAGTAGTACAGTAGAGTCTCAATAAACCGGCACTGCAATAATCCGGCGCGTCCAAGAATCCGTCACCCTCCGCCCGCGTCAACGTACAACTGCTCCGCCCGGAGCGCCAGGGCTTCAGTATAACCTCAAAATTTATCACAATGGCACATATTTACCGCTCTCCCGACATTCGAGTACACTTTCCTGTGATGTCTTCAATTAAAAAAGTGTAGCTAAAAATGACCACAAAACGGCATCATAAGACTTTAGCTTAAAAGTTAGATAGTGGAGAAAACATGTGCAAATTGCCAAAGAGTGTGAAGTTCGACGAGCTACTACTCACGATCTAAAGAGCAAGAAAAAAAGATAGTTGATGAACACTTGATGATGGAATCTGGAGCATGAAAACGTACAATATTAAGAGTTGGTGATTGTCCAAAGATGGAAAACGCTTTCTACATGTGGTTCATGTAAGAGCGTTCAAACACACTAAACTCCTATATCTGTATAAGTATAATATCTACTGTATCTACTGTATAATATCTAAACTCTCTATAACTCCTATATGGATTTCGAGAGTAAACACACTCCTATATCTGGCAAAATTCTGTAAGCAAAACCAATCGAATGTTCTAAAAAAATTACCCGAAAAGACGATTTTTGTGCTAGAGTTGGGTGGATGGATAAATGTATCAGGTGAAAAACTGCCAAGAGTCGAATACGCAATGCAGCAATTTAACCAACGTTTTAAAGACAAAGTTGAGGAACTGTATATTCTTCCGGACCAAATATATAATGCAGACCAGTGTGGTCTGTCCTGGAGACCTATAAAACATTTGTATCATCTAATGAAGCCGGCGCACCAGGACGTAAAGTGAGTAAATTAAGCCATTTTCAAATGTTACTGGAACACACAAATTGGATTTATTGGTGGTTGCTTAAGCCAGTCACAGAGTTTTCAAGAATATTTGTCTGCCAGAAGTCTGCTACAAGAACCAATTTATAAGTTGAATGTTTCCATAAAGACTTTGTCGCAGTGAAGCAGTTTATGAAAAGATCTAACTTGACTGAAAAACTTTTACTCGCACTTGACAATGCTCTAGGCCACCCAAATGAACAAGAACTTAGATGGGAAATTCCAAACAATGTTCCTACAACCAAACTGTACACCTTTACTGCAGCTGATGGATCAAAATATTATTCAGAAAGTAAAGTCCTTGTATAAAAATAAGGTGCTCATTTATATTATTTCTCAGGATGGTGACATAAAGCAGTGTCTCAAACAAATTAAGGATTTTGTATTCTCCGTCGCTCACGCATGGAGCTCTGTTTCACCTGACTTCATCCAGTCATCGTGAAAACAGCTATGACCAACAATGAATACTTTATTAGAAGAAACAGAAGAATGGCATACTGAAGATAATCTACCTATTACCGATTAGTTGCAAAGTTTATCAAAAGAATATTCTAGACAAGCGAAGAAGATTTAAATTCTTGGTTTGAAGGGACCGAAGAAATAGGGCAAATTGTGACATGTAGAAATATGTGAAGAAGTGAGAGAAGAGAAAAGCCTTGTAGAAATATTGCAGCCACAGTCTAGTACAATTGCTAAAATAAAACCTGATACAGCATGTAATTGTTTCAATACCTGCATGACACGCGTTGAAGAAAAAGGCGTATCTGCTAAAGATATTATAATGATTGTAAGATATTAACTTATTAAAACGTAATATAGCCAGAATATATAAATATATTCAACCTTTCCGTAGCTCAATAATATTATTAAGTATTTTAGGACTACAAAACAAATCTTATGTTGAAACACAACAGATACTTGTCTGTAATTTAGCACTCAGTCCACTTTTATAGCACAAAAACAAGAACTGATAAATAACATTGTTTATAAGATCACATCTTTCTGTTGCCATCTGCAAACGCGTTTCGAGATCTATCTCTCATCAATGCAACTTTGCTCTTTTGAATTATAAAATTGAATACACATACATTAGTTTGTATAACATATGCGGGCTGTCGAGGTTAGGTTTGATATGACATGTGTGTGGAAAGACCTAAACTTAGTTTCAGTTATTGAATATACGAGCGAAACTAAACTAATTATAGATACAATCATACCAACTTATTAAAGCGGAACATAGCTTGAATATATAAATATATTCACAGCAAAAAAACAAATCTTAGCTAGTAAATAACAAAAAAATATATATTGTATTTCAACATGAGATTTGTTTTGTAACCTTAAAAAGAGTTAATAATATTATAGAGCTATAGAAAGGTAGAATATATTTATATATTCAAGCTATGTTCTGCTTTAGTAAGTTGGTATAATTGTAATAATCTATAATTAGTTTAGTTTCACCCCTATATTCAATTGTAAAATATTAATACAAATATAAGTTATGTTAAACTTTATTTATATAAAGGTGATATATATATATATATATATATATATATATATATATATATATATATAGAGAGAGAGAGAGAGAGAGTGATATGAATACATAGTGAGTATGTATATATATATATATATATATAGATAGATTTAACTCTTAATTGGGTATTCATAGTGGATCGGATGGATGGCTTGGTTGCGAGTCACGTGCTGCTCTCCAAGGGTTCTATTGTGGCTCAGCTATTATAAAATGTGTTTGTCAACAGAGCAAGGACAAGAATGTTTCAGGATGAAGTATGATGGTTGCAAATAAATTCAGCAATATACAATGCATTATACTCTAGATCCGATATTGGCACCAATTTGTCCATAACGTTTGTGAGTGAGATAACTTATTCCACATAAAGTTTGTTTGGGCAACAGACTCGGCATGCTATCATATGTCAACGGTGAATGATATTTGACACATCTTGTAGGTCAGATCTTACTATGGATTGGATGTAAACTACTTTCGGTTTCTTTTTGTAAAAATGTTTCTTCTTAATATCCTTAATCAGTAATGCATGGAATATTTTGTTCATCTTACACAGCAATACAGACATCTTGCAGGCAATTTCATTTCAAAGAGTTCAGTTCTAGGATCAGGACCGAGACTTCAACTGCAACCAAGCTCGAATAAATAATATCTGATGAGTAACTAAAGATGTATTTGGTGTGACACTGTCATGATATACTATTTTGGTTTCAAGATTTACAATTTAGTAATTCTAAACTTACTGTTTCAAAGCATCTTATATGTTGAATCTTAGGCATCTTGTCTTGCAATCTTGTCATTTTGTCTTCTGATTAAACGCAACAAACTTTTATCATCTTTTCATATTTATGGATTTGTATATGTGTATTATGGACCTTGCTTAATAAAATATTTTTGAAGAGTTCTTTTGGAAGAGTTTAATGAAGAAAATCTTATACGAAACCAAAATAGTTGATTTATGGATAAAAAATCTGTTTTTAGTGAAACCAATAGTGCACATAGTATTGAAGCTATTGGTATATTTGAATAAAAATGAGAATATGTTAATGTGTGTGACGGCATCAATATTCATGCAGTTTGCGAGCTCTGTTCGTAATATTTTAATAATTCTTGTTTTCATTGTGAACATATTGTGTTATGCAAATTGATAAGTATAATATATTCAATTATGTTACAAAAGTATTGGCTGACCTATATTGCTTGCTTGGTTCAAAGTTATGAATTAATTATTCGGAAAAACATTTTTTTTTAATTGTTAGAAAAGTTCATTTTGTAAATGAAAAGAAATCAAAGTAAAAAAAAACGCGATATCGCATTTTCGCAACATGCAATTGGATTTTATGTTTTATATGAAACAAATACAAATTGGAAATGAATAAATAATTTGGAAATAAATTCAATTTTTTATATATGTATCATAATATGGTTTTAAAATGATGGCATATCCGATGAATAATACCTTGTTATTTTTTAAATTAATAACTACTCTATAGTATAGACTTTATACTGTCTTTCCGTAGAGCTCCCTTACCAGTCGTATTGAGACATTGTATCTCACATTTTTGACATCATCAAGTTTCAGTAAGCCATATTTGTTCGTTATACAATAAAAAAAAAGTCGCTGAATGCAATTATTTTACTCTGCCGTGTGACAAAACTTTTTCACACGAATTAATGGATCTAATAAATTATAATTATAGTGATTATAGAATTGTTATTCTATTGTATAAATTATATATCTAATCCCTCTCAAATTGTCAAATACAACTTCGAGATAGCATAGATTCGAGGACTTTCTGATCTTTTGTGACGTTTTCGAAGTAACGACTAAAAATATATTTTATTATATAATTGACATTAATATTAGTCTGTTTTTAAGATAAAACTGAACTAAACAAACCTCTTTCCACTTGCAGCAATATTTTATATTTTAAACAATGTTAAATTGTGTAAACTGCAATGCAATTTTGGATATTTTGGATAAATATTTTGCAATAAATCTGTAAAAAGTAAGTGTCTGCAAAGATATTTACATTTTTTGCACGATAAAACATTTTCATTGCCTTTTTATTATGAATTATTTGAATATAAAAAATATATGGCTTGCATATATTATAAAGTTTAAAATTATTCTGTGAAAAAAGAAGAACTTAAAATTGTGCTATAAGTTTTGCACTTTTGGGACGCACTATATAGCTGTCCTTTCTAATTTGCGAGATGCGTGTTTTAAAGGAAATCTTTCTAAAAACATAAATGAAATCCGTCGCAACTAATAAAAAATTGTGGGGCAGCAATAAATCAAAATTTAAACCGAAAACGTTGTCATTCGCTGAATTTTATTGCTCCGGCTGGCATAAAGGGACGTGTCATATAACCAACTTACTTCTCACTGACCGCTGATACCACGTACAAAATTTATAGGCCATCACTCGTAAAAAATAAAAAGGTCGCAAAAATATATCGATTGTCCACCGCGTCCAACCATTAGGGTAGGTAGGCCTGTATGTCAAGACCTGCAATTGTTTAACGAGACCCAACGGGTCCTGTTTCCTGCCGCATCGGATATTCGCGTCATGAAACAGTTTCGCATTACCGATTAAATGGAATAATCTATGCTGCTTTATATATGTCAGTATTCGAATTCTAACTTTATTGATTACCAATGCAAACAAAATTGGAACAAATCCGATAATAAATTGTTTATGTAAATGTATTCGCTGCAATTAAACGCTATATAATTAGAAAATTGATAATAATCAAATTTACTTCGACGCAAATTTCATTATCATATATTTTCATATTTGTTCTAAATTAAACTCTGTTGTTCAACTGATTTTCCATCTACATTAAATTAAAAATTTTATATTCAATTTGTATGCATAAATTTATTAATTTTACACGAAAATAAGAATATTGTTTTTAATAAAATCTTTATTAAAATTATGTTTAATGCATAAGAATGACCAATTTATCCAAGCCAATTTATCTAAAGTATTCCAATGGATTTATGTAATAAAACTTTATCATCAAATGACTTTAAGTCTAATAAAATATTATGGATTGCCAGTATTTATAACACCAAATGTCATACCCATAATAGTATAAATCTAAATTATTTACAATCTCAAACCATACGATATTATATGGCTTGCATTTTATGCCCTTTATTTGCCTGAAACTCATTTATTTCTTTCATAAAGCGAGTGCTGTGCAGACTAATTTTGTTAGGAAGGACAAACGCAAATTTTATTCTCTAATTCAAATCTCTGTCAACCGTTCGTCTAATGAATAATTACAGCAATTTTGGGAGTTTATTTACACAGGCTTCCATTAATGCCTCTCATACGTAGGAAATCCCATTACGAAAACGACTTGGAAAGAACAGTAGAGGAACCGGTGGCGCAAGAGCTCACGCTGCTATGAATATTTTCTCGCAAGGAAGCGCACTAATGTTTATTTCCTACTCCACGTACATAGTTACTAAATTTATACAAAACAAATCTGTAGCATTATTTATCGAAGTTGGGTTAAAAGAATTCATTCTTCCCAAAAAGACTAAAAAACTTGTATAAATAAATTACATAAAATATCTATAAAATACACTTGCGGATTATTATCATAGTTCAATATTAATTAGCAATAATATTAAATTTCATCAAATATCGACAGAAATACATTTGCGGTTTATTATCAATGGGTCCGAATTAATATGTAAATACATATATTTAATTTAAATTATTTTCGGTCTTTATTTTGTTTTCCACATAAATTATGATATTTGGAACGAGAAAATGTAATCTTTATTTCCAAATATCTTAATTTGTGTGGAAAACAAAATAAAGACCAAATAATTTGAATTAAAGATATGTATTTACATATTAAACCGGGCCCTAATTATCACATTTTAACATTAATTATCAAAAATATTACAAAACTCATATGCTTCAAATTAATATTGTACTGTCTGGTCTTGTTTGGTCGATTCAAGTACTGTGTGGTCTTGTCCGGTCTTGTCTTATCTGGTGCAGTCTTGTTGGTCTTGTCTTGCCTGGTGTTGTCTGATCTAGTCTGGTCTGATCTTCTCTGGTCTTGTCTGGCGTTGTCTGGTCTGATCTTCTCTGGTCTTGTCTGGTCTTATCTTCTCTGATCTTCTCTGATATTGTCTGATCTTATCTTGGCTTGTAGCGTTACTCTTGTCTTATCTAATCTTGTATAGCCTTGCTAGTCTTGTCCGGTTTTGTCTGGTTCTGTCTGGTCTGGTCTGGTCTTGCCTGAGCTTGTCTGGTCTTGTATGCTATTGTCTGGTTTTGTCTAGTCTAGTACGATCTTGTCTGGTGTTGTGGTCTCCTCTGGTCTTGTCTAGACTTGTCTTGTCGGGTCTTTTCTAGTATTATTTGTTCTTGTCTGATCTTGTCTTGTCTATTCTGGTCTTGTTTGGTTTTGTCTAGTTTTGTCTGGTGTTGTCTACTCTTGTATGGCCTTGTCTGGTCTTTTTTGGTGTTGTCTAGACTTGTATGTTCTTGTCTCTGGTCTTATGTGGTCTGGTCTTGTTTGAGCTCGGCTTCGAAGCTGTTCTCTGGTTTTATCAAATCTATACTGGTCTTTATTTGTCTTGTGGTCTTATCTAGTCTTGTCTCTAGACTTGTCTGGCATTGTCTGGTCGTATCTGGCTTTGTCCGTTCTTGTCCGATCTTGTCTGGTCTTGTGTGGTCATATCTGGTCTTTTCTGATCTGATCTTTTCCTGTCTGGTCTTCTCTTGTCTGAATTTGTCTGTTCATGTCTAGTTATAGTTTAATTAGCTCTGTTAATATTATAGGATAATTATCTTTTGCCAGATTTTTTTCTGATTTTTACTAGTCTTGACTGGTCATGACTGTCTTCATCTGTTCTTACAATAAAAGTTTGCATATATATATATATATATATATATATATATATATATATATATATATATATATATATATATATATATATATATGGCATACAAGCACATATAGAGGAACAATAATTTATTTAAAGGTATTTTGTTATTAATAAATAAGATGGCTTAATTTTGAAGAATGAAATTGTCTAAGTAGCAATTTTATAGATGCTTATGTTATGAAGATGTCGGTTAGTTAACCTTACATTAATTTGAATTGATACAATTTATATCTCACTAATCTTTCTCCTCAAGACTTGGAGCTACAAAAAAATGTATATTTTGTATGAGCGTTTCCAAATTCATCACTTTTGACAGGTTTGGTTTCATATGCGAAAAGCGCTCGAAATTAATTACGATCGCAATTTCGTTTTATTAATATTTGATGGGGTTACGTTACTGACGAAATTCATGGCGAAAACAAGCAAACCTCATATTATTTATGCATGTGTTTAGCAAAGGGAGACGAAATCAATATTCCAGAGCAGATTTGTTATGGAGAACAGAGTCTGGCAGAAATTATGGTGGATGATATAAATGAAGAAAACGGATTATTTAAAATAAGATGAATGGGGTTACTAAAGCGAGTTGTTTCAGAAAAAGGTATATTGTTAAGCCCCAACATTTCTTATTTGTTGTGGTCTTATAACTATTTTAATTTTAAGAAGGTTTGAAGTATATTAAGATAATAAATATTGTATCTAAGACCCACCATCTGGAAATACTATTTTTAAGCACAACAACGGGGCCTCCCAACGGGGCCCCCCAACATTATTATCATTATATTTTGTAAAACCATGTAGATTGACTTATTTATATTATTATTTATTTAAGTTTATTTAGTTTAAAATATTCAGACAAATAAGAATACCTGCCATGTGCAAATCGGGTTGGAATTTTTAGATCCTATAAGGGCAGGTAGTTGAGAGCAGGGATTGAGCTTTCCATTTTGATAAATTTTATATTTACAGCCAATACAAGTTTAACCTTCTACCATTGCAAAGCTCCAAAGAAAGATTCCAACTCCGGCAGTAAGCATCGCCATAAGTGCATTTAGTTTAGAAATAAATTGTTATAAAAGAATATAATTTTTAATTCAAAAACAGTCAATCTAATCTTGTGGCTACCGTACCTTAAACTGATATGGATACTTGGATTCGTTTACGCGGGAGTTTACCAAATGATACAATCACCGCGACTCAACATATATAAATGATAATTGTTATTGCATGTAAGTGATTTATTAAAGAAACTATTCTGAACGTCTTATTTTGATAATATCAAATAACATATTATAGAAATAACGGCAATAAATTATGCCTGGCCCTAGCCAATGGGGCTAATTAAGTTTAGGAATTTAATTTTATTAACCGTGTTAATAGAAAGCGTTTGGGCATCTATACATGTATATATATATATATATATATATTAGGGTGGGCCAAAAAAAACTTTTAATTTTTTTTTTTTTAGCTACTACGAAAATATTGTCCATGATGACAAAAAAAAAATTCTGGTAAAGTTTCAGCCCTTAATATTAATATTAAGAGGTGGCTCATTGTGATTTTTGATTTCCCATTTAAATAACATAAGAAGTTATTTTGTTTTTGTTTCGATTTTTAATGCACTCGAACGAATAAATGTCTCGTGGAAATAAATACATATTCTTGTAGGAAATTTAACGATCTACAAAAAAAGTCTGAAATGATTTTTTGCTAAGTTGACTCGTTTTAAAGTTATTCGCGGTTAAATTCCAACCTCAAATAGTTGAGGATAACTTTTACAATTTCTTATACTCTATCACAAAATAATGACTCAAAAACATAAAATATCTGATGCTCTCAGATAAAGTACAGTTCCGAGTGTTTTTTTTTAAATTAGGTATGAAATTATCGATTTTTCCGACGATTATCGATGTTTTGTAAAAATTTTATTGTTTTATCAAAAAAACTCGATAAGATTTACGAAA
The DNA here is from genome assembly GCA_944588485.1 of Phosphuga atrata. Lineage (NCBI taxonomy): Eukaryota > Metazoa > Arthropoda > Insecta > Coleoptera > Silphidae > Phosphuga > Phosphuga atrata. Next base: position 34,711,685 of record OX155898.1, read on the forward strand.
ACTAAGATATTTTATGTTTTTGAGTCATTATTTTGTGATAGAGTATAAGAAATTGTATAGAAATTGTATTCGTGTTTTTTGTTGTTCTTTGAGTCATAATTTTGTGATAGAGTATAAGAAATTGTAAAAGTTATCCTCAACTATTTGAGGTTGGACTTTAACCTCGAATAACTTTTAAACGAGTCAACTAAGCAAAAAATCATTTCAGACTTTTTTTGTAGAACGTTAAATTTCCTACAAGAATATGTATTTATTTCCACGAGGCATTTATTCGTTCGAGTGCATTAAAAATCCAAACAAAAACAAAATAACTTCTTATGTTATTTAAATGGGAAATCAAAAATCACAATGAGCCACCTCTTAATATTAATATTAAGGGCTGAAACTTTACTAGAATTTTTTTTTCGTCATCTTGGACGATATTTTCGTAGTAGCTAAAAAAAAAAAAATTTTAAGTTTTTTTTGGCCCACCCTAATATATATATATATATATATATATATATATATATATATATATATATATATATATATATATAGATGTCCAAACGAAATACCGCATTTTATATAAGAAAAACACATGTTATTTACTTACAAACGTTTGTGATCTGAATCTCTTTTAGGTATTTAGTTTAGCAAATTTAGATATTTTTGGTGCAGGTTTTGCGATAGTTTAGCTTGGTGTGTAAATCTAGGTCGCATCTGCAGCAGAATACTGTACGTACAACCTAGATAACGCTAGATCCTCGTTAACCTAGGATGACGGCCAGACCAGTCTTAGGATTTACCGGCTAAATATATGCAGACAAGCGAAATACTAAATAGTCCTTCTCAGAACCAGCTGACTAAAAACCTGGTACTATCACTCCAGGTTTACTAATTAAATGTTAATCCGAGAAAAATCTATCTAAATTTGTTCTCGATGATAGCGTCGATGTACTGCTTATCCAAGAAGTTCATACTGGGTTAGTATACATAGATATGACCTTCTATGAACTACTGGCCATCAGGCACATGGAGTGTTCAAATGTATAATGATCTTCCTGTTTTGACTGGTAAATGTTTAATTATATAAGTTTGCCTGCCTGCATGCCATACGATAAATAAATAAATAGTAAAGTTTTCGGCTGAATTGCAATCATGCATAAAAAGACGCACAATTTGAATGCTTCGTTTCCTTTGAGACACCCTATATTATAATATTATTAATTTTATGAAGAAAATTGTTTGAATTAGAAAATGAAACAATAAAGAATTTAAGGAGGTTCGAGCGAATCCCTTGTTAAATATTTTTTTTCAAGTTTAAGCTTTGAAACTTTTTATACATGAAGATCCATACTTTATGTATGTCCTCTCAAAATTTGAAAGTGATCCTCTGTTTAGTTTATCCGGAAAAAACAATCCAAAATGATGTTTTTTCGAATCTTATACACAGGTTCCTATGGCCGACAAGCTTCCGTCACGTCTTTATTATTTTTTTTTCGATATTAATTTCCCAACTTTAAGGAATAAAAAACTATATACAATAAACTTAGATAATATTAAAACACGATAACATTAAAGCAATATGATGTTCCCGATGTAATTATTTAAATAATTAAAGTTATTTTTTTTTCATTTTGAATCTTGTTATCGACAGTAATTCACATGACAGATGGTTTGGAGATGTCGCGAAAACAGCTGATTGTGAGAGAAAAGAAAAACATGGAAACATTTTGAACTTCTGTGGAACTATTTGATAGAATACACTCCAGCTTTTTACTTAGATTATCTATATGGCTAATACAATTCTGATCCCTTTACAACCAGTCGACTCATAACCAATGTTCTTGTTAAGCGGCGCGGGTGAGCGGATGCGCAGCAGCTTTCGTAAAAATTTTAAAATATGCGCAGATAAATTAAGTTGCCGAGCACTTAAATTAAGAGACGTTGATTCTGTCTTCGAAATTGGGGAAATTTCGGAAGAAAAAAGATTAATTAATATATTAAGTATATAAATAGATTATTTAAAAAGACATATTATTCAAAAAACAGCATAGAAAAGCTGTTAATAAACCACAAATATTGAAAAATACATATAATTTAAAAAATGTTAATGGAAACACCTGAAGAACGTCACGTAAAAAGAGAAAAACAAGAACGGTCAAAATCTGATTTATAGAAAGTTAATGTATTAATTTAAAATGTAATATTGGCTATGCGTATTAACTGAATAACGAATACGTATCAATGAATTTCGTTCCTAAGATCCATAAGCATATGGAAGGAAAAATTAAGTTGCCACAAAATTGGCGAAATCAAAATTATGCTTTTGAATTCACCGAATGTATAAACAAAATCTTGGAAAAAAAATGTTTTTAAAGAAATGAAAATTCAACATTCCATACATTAAAAACTTGGATTGTTCAAAACATTCGTCGATACGTTAACTTTGTTACTAACCCATTCATAATTTTCCAATCCTATTCTATTCTTTACAAAATTATGTAGGTACCTTCAAAGCATCCAGTGCGGATGGCGAACGTGGATTTTCAGTCATGAAATCCATTAAAAGGAAATATCGCAACAGACAGCAATATGAATACCTAGGTGATCTAATGAGAAAATTACATTTATGAAATGGTCAAATAATTAAAACCGAGTTTAAAAACAATTAGTTAGTACGAAAGACAGGAGACAACAAAATAATAAATTTTCATAAAACAAAGAAAAAATAAAATAAAATATAATAAATAAAAATAAAAGAAATATTCAAGAAACAGTGGACCAAACCTGATACTGACATATGCAGATGATAGATTTTGTCAGTAAAACAACCATTAAAACCAAAGTTGTTTGGAAAAATTGAAAAGGAGGCAGACATAGTAGGATTACGTATTAATGAAGACAAAACAAGATATATGTATAACTCCCGGAGACAGGGTAGAGATCGACTAGGGCAAAACATAACCATTTGCAATCTACGGCACCTACAATTTCGAACGGGTCTCAGAATTCAATTACCTCGGCGCAGTCATCACAGCAGACATGTATAAAGAAATGAAGGCCCGCATATAGCGCGGTAATAGATGCTATTATGCACTGCAAGAGAACTGTTCCAATCGAGAATAATGTCGCGAGCCTCTAAACTAAAATTGTACCATGCTATGCTATTATGCACTAAGAGAACTGTTCCAATCGAGAATAATGTCGCGAGCCTCTAAACTAAAATTGTACCATGCTACAATAAGACTGGTAGTCACATACGTATGTGAAGCCTTGACCCTAACTAAAGCAAACGAAGAAACCCTGCGAAGGTTCGAGCGAAAAATACTAAGAACAATATATGGACCAACCCAGGACCCAAGGTCAGGGCAATATCGAATAAGAACAAACGCGGAGTTAGAACAATTGGGTATTTGAATCAATTTTTTTTCGTCATAAATTGAAAGCTCATATATAAGTTTTATGACAAGACTCTTTTTTGTTTTATTTTTTTCGTTGTAATTAAAAAGTTATAACAAATTGAAAATATATTTTTAAAGTCGGTACCGAAAACGCACAAATCTACCGTTGTGACGTAAAATGTAATTTCTACCCGCTCCTGACTTTGTTGATACAGTAGTTGTAATAGACATGTCAAATATGTCAAATATTAAAAGTTATCGTGCTGTTTCGTACCATCATGTAGGAGTAGGTACTATAAAAACAACTCAAAAAATTTTAAATGTCCCACATTGTTAAACGTCGAAACCAATGGTTTTAAACAGTGCGCCGAAAAAATTCTAAAACGACGATTTTATAAAGAATGTTTATGTTTGAATGTTAGAATGAAGTTTCACTCTTTCGACTTCACAAACAAACTATTGCGCATTTGGAGTCACGTGATTATTTTCAAAATTTTATCACTTTTAAATTGTTTATAATTAATTGAATAATTTTTTTTTAACATCGCACATCCAAATTATTTATAATAAGGTTTTAAAATACATAAAATAAATCGATTTTTTTTTTTTATTCAACAACCCAATTGTACCAAGGAGATATTGTGAAGCAAAGTCATAAAGATTGAGATGGGCAGGACACATATGCAGAGCACCGGCTGACATAATGCTGAAAATAGGGTGGCAGGAGGCACCGACGAGTAGAAGGCCATCGGGAAGACCCAGAATGAAATGGATAGACAATGTTCTATCGGATATGCGGAAGGTGGGCATCGAAAATGAACAGGAAGCAATGCTAGATAGAAGTTGTTGGAGGCAAATTGTGCTTGCAGCCAAGACCCACATAGGGTTGTAGTGCTACTTGAAGAAGGAGATGAATATACAAAACTATTACTTTGCTATTTGATATTGTGGTTTGAATAAATGAAAGCATAAAAAAATTGCGCAATTTATTTTTATTTTTTTTTGCTCACACTCGACTTTGGACCGCGCAGCACTAACAAAAATTAGAGGGAACACTGCTCATAACACTGATGTTGCCAGATCTTTTTATGTCACCTTATAAGTCAAAAATACCGAAGTCATTTAATAACTTTATTTTATTAGATAAATAATAATCACCGATTTTTAAATTTGTTATGTTATTATAAATAAAAATAATGAATTTTAACAACTATTAGGATAACTGAAAATATAGAAAAATTCAAGCACTATTTTGACACATTAGTTACGCTCGAACCTCCTTGATGAATATCACGATTTCAACCATTACTACGTTGTAATCTATACTTAGGCAACTTAAATTACGCAAATAAATTTCACTAGTCTAAATTCGAGACGTGTTAATTTGTATAACTGTGAATAACAAGTTATAATATTTGTGCATACAGAGTGATTCATAAATGTCTAGAGGCTAAAATAAGAAAAAAATTTCTCATAAATATGTGTCCGAAAACGCTTCCTAACTGAGGTACAGCCCTTAAGAGGGGTGGATTCACACAACATTTTTGCTAACATCCCAGACGCAACTAATGAAAATTGATACAAACCTTGTGTGTACTCGTTACTGGTGCCGAACAACCGTTTGTGGCAGTACATACGGGGAATGACCTTCGCGTTTTTCAAAAAAATATTTTTTCCATCTACACATTTAGCAAATTCTTAACTAGATAAAATTATCCGCAAACAAAAACTACACGGAAAAGGTACTTTTAGTTGCTTTCCCTCAAGATAAGTTTTCGAGTAAACAATTTAAACGTATTTGTTTGGAATATTGTATCTGATATTGTGATAAAAAAATCTACTATCTTTTAGTAGACATGTAAATTTAAATCTAATGATAAGAAACAAATGTTTAGTGCAGCTTTAAAATTTGGAATTTTTTGTCAGTCCGTCGAAAAAAATTGTTGTCACACTTTTCTGTAATTTGGCAATGGTTGCTTTTACTAATGCTGAGTACACAGACATGTATGAGATGGTCTGGCTGAGAGAAACGCAATCAAAGCAAGGTTATTTTACCAAGGAAGATATCCTGATAGAAGAATACCCGATACAAAAAAATTTGAGGCCGTCGATAGGCGTTTGAGGGAATACGATCGATTCCAACCAATTGCGTTTGAGAGACAAATTCCCTGCAATCCTGATATTAAAGAGCGGATCCAGGAGATTGTTAAAGCAAATCGACAAGTACTCGAAAAAGAGCTACTGCTATTGGAGTTATTGGACCTCATACAAAAGTTTGTCTGGTTATCCACGAAAATCAGTTGAATCCGTACCGTAATCAAAGAGTACAAGCATTGCTTCCGGCAGATTATCCTAATCGACAAAAAAATAGTCGATGACTGCTGCTTCGTTACGCCCAAGATCTTTGATTGCGAGTCGGGTGCTCTTGACAGATGAAACGACCTTTGCACCACAACATGCAAGGCTAGGCGGACGAAAATCCTCATATAGTTTTCTACGGCGGTGGACTGACACAAAATGCCAAATTTTAAAGCTGCACTAAACATATGTTAATTATCATTGCATTTAAATTTTCACCTGTTACAAAAAAAATAGTAAATTTGGAGTAAAGAAACAGTAAAGATTTATTTGATTTTATAATAATATCATTTTCAAAAAATTACGTTTTAATTCCCCTCTCGAATACTGTTATCTTGAGCGGCAGGAACAAATAGTACCTATTGAGAGTAGTTTTTGATAGCAAACAATTTTATCAATTCAAGCATTTGCTAAATGCGCAGATGGAAAAAATAGCAAAAACGGTAGTTCGGTACGAGTGACAACTACACACAAAATTTGAATCAATTATCAATAGTTGCGTCTGTTGCGTCTGAGATATTAGCAAAAATGTTGCGTGAAACCACCCACCCCCTTTTAAGGGCACTACCTCAGTTAGAAAACGTTTTCGGACACATCGTTATAGGTCACTAAACACGCCCTAGAATTTCTGCTGAAAATGTATTTCAATAAATACCATGTATAAAGTGTGGTTAACACATATAACATACATTTTTCAATTTGGTACATAAAACATTTATTTTTTAATAACATATTTTAATCGCGGTGTAATAAAAAGGAATTTGTACAGGAATTTGCAATTTGCGAAACCAGTTATCATTCCATTTCAAAATATAATACAATTGTATTAATCAGTTGTGTAAATTGTGATTCTTTTATTTCGATGTGAAATTATATTAAAATATATAATGGCAGAAACGATTCTGATATTGATTCCAATTCGAGCGGTTGAGCGGAGCGGACGTGTTTTGTGAGGCGAGTTTTGCGGATTGAGTTTTTTTTATTTTTTATTTGTGACGCGTAAAAACGGTGCGCGATAAGGAAGAAAAAAGAAAGAAAAAGAAAAAATGAAAAAAAGTGAGAGTGAAAGCGACCGAGACGAGGATTATAAAAGGAAAAGAGAAAAGGGAAGAGAGTCAGAAGAAAGGTTGAACCCCTTTCAAAAAAGTAAAAAACTGGAAAGATCACCGGCTAAAAAGGAAATGGGTGAGGAAATGAAGATGCTGAAAAAAATTATGGAAGATATAGGGGAGATAAAGGAAGAGAATCGGAAGATGAGCCGGGAAATGGAATACTTGAAAAATATGATGCGTGAAAAGGAAGAAAAATGGGAAAGAGAAAAGACAGAACTAAATGAAAAAATTAAAAGACTGGAGGAGAAAATGGAAGAGAAGGAAAAAATAATGAGAAAAAAGAAGATTGTTGTGACGGGACTGGACGAAGGGGAATGTGAGAACGAGAAGAATCTGGAAGAATGGATAAAGGCAGAATTAGAGGTAGAAGTGACGGTGAAAGAGATGTATAAAGTAAGTGGAGGGAAAATGTTAGTGGCGGAACTTGGGACCTGGGGTGAAAAGCGGAAAGTTATGGAAAATAAGAGGAAACTAAGAGAAAAAAGGGAAAAGAGAGTATACATAGAAGACGATCTGACAAAGAAGGAAAGAGAAATACAGAAGGAATTAAGAGCGATAGCCAAAGAAGAGCGACAAAAAGGACGGTGGGCGAAAGTCGGTTATAAAAAGATATGGATAGACGGAAAAGGCTTTAAGTGGGATGATGAAAAGGGGGAGTTAAACACAACAAATTTTTGAATAAGAGCACAAGGAAAAGACGACAGGACAGAAAACGGAAAACGAACATGGAGAGGAATAAGGAAGAAACGGAGCAGTTAAGAATAGTATACTGGAACACAGCGGGGATAAAAAACAAAGACAATGAGTTTTGGGAATATTTGGGAAAATTTGATGTAGTGGGACTGGTAGAAACGTGGGTGGAAGAGAAGGGGTGGGAAAAATTGGAAAAAATAATGCCGAAAGAGTTTAAGTGGAAGTGTCAATTTGCAGAGAGGGTAAGCAGGAAAGGGAGAGCTAAAGGGGGGATAATAATGGGAGTGAAAAAGGGTTTGGAAGAAGAAAACAGAACCGAAGCAAAAGAAGAAAGAGGCATTATGGAAAGAACGGTGAAAATTAGACAGAAAAAATGGAGAATTATAACAATATACAGCAGAAGTATGAAAGAAACGAAGAGAATGATAGAAGAGCGAGTAAAACAGCAAGACGAGGGAACTCTGGTGATTGGGGGGGACTTTAACGCAAGAATTGGAGAAAAAGGAATACGGCTAGAAGAAGAACAAACAACAATAGAAAGAAGACCAACAAAAGACACAACAGAAAACGCCGAAGGGAGACTACTGATAAGTCTAGTAGAAGAAAGAGGGTGGGACATACTTAATGGAAACAGTATAGGAGATGAGAAAGGAGAGTACACATATATCGGACCAAGAGGGGAGACAGTTATTGACTATGTTATGGTGAATGAAGAAGCATGGGATGAAATAGAACAATTCAAGGTGGGAGAAAGAGTCGAGTCGGATCATATGCCATTGGAAGTGAAGACAAAAGGAAGAGAGAAAAATAGAAGAAGTGAGAAGGATGTTAGAAGAAAAATTGTGAAGAATATCTGGACGGTAGAAGCAATAGAAAATTATAGAACAAGACTTAGGGAGGCTAGATACGAAGAGGAAGGGATAAACGAAAAAGTGAAAGAACTGGGTGATCACGTAAAAAATGCAACAGAAAAAAAAGTGATAGAGACAAGAGTGAAGGTGGGGGCTTGGAAAAACGAGTGGTGGGATAAAGAATGCAGGGAAGGGAAGCAATCAGTAAGAAAGAAATTAAGAAATTGGAAAAGAGGAAAAGCAAGTAATGAGGATTACAAGAGAGCACGCAAGAGGTACAAATTAGTATGCAAGGAGAAGAAGCAAAAGAAATGGATGGAAGAAGAACTAAAGATGAAAGGCATAAAGACGGAAGAAGAGGTATGGAAATACATAAATAGGGAAAGAAAGAAAAAAGTAGAAAAAGTGAGTAATAGAATTACTATGGAGGAATGGAGAAAGTACTTCAGTCAGCTGCTGGGTGGTGACGAAATCAGACAGGAAAAGAAAAAGAGTCAACACAGGGTGGGAGAAATAGAAGAGATAACAAGAGAAGAATTAGAACAACAACTGAGTAAACTGAAAAAGAAAAAGGCACCGGGGAGGGACGGTATACAGAATGAATCGTGGATATATGGAACGGAAAGGGAAGCTGACAGGCTGTTGGAGATAATGAATGGAGTGTGGAAGGGAGAGGGCTTCCCACAGGAGTGGAAAGAGGGGATAATATGCCCCATATATAAGAAAGGAGAAAGGGAAACAGCAAGCAATTACAGGGGGATCACCATGCTCAATACAGCATATAAGATATATGCAATGATTGTAGAAGAGAGATTGACGAAGGAATTGAAGGAGCGAGGTGTGATACCAGACGGACAGGCGGGATTTAGGAAAGGGAGAGGGACCATGGATAATGTATACATCTTGAATCACATAGTAGGGAATGAGATAAAAAAGAAGGGCGGCAGGATGTATGCATTATTTGTGGACCTGAAGGCGGCCTTTGATAATGTAGCAAGAGAGGCACTGTGGGAATGCCTGAGAAAGAAGAGGATAAAGGAACATCTGATAGCAAAATTAGAAGAGATTTATGAAGAAACAATAAGTAGAGTGAGAGTTGGGGAAAGGGTGAGCGAAGGTTTTAATACGCATAAGGGAGTGAGACAAGGCTGCCCACTAAGCCCCAGCCTGTTTGCAGCATTTATTGGAGATATAGAGGAGATGTTCAGCAAGGCGCAGACGGGTGGGGTCGTGGTGGGCAAAGAAAAAGTGTGGTCCCTAGCCTACGCGGATGATTTGGTGGTGCTAGCGAGAGACGAGAAAGGGATGAAAGAAATGATAAGAAACATGGAGAAATATATGAGGAGGAAAAAGCTGACAGTGAATGTGGAGAAGTCCAAGATGATGGTGTTTAGAAAAGGGGGTGGCAGGAGAAGAGTAATCGAGTGGAGATGGGAGAAGGAGAAAATTGAAGAAGTAAAAGAATTTAAATACCTAGGGTACGTGTTTAATGAGAGAAATACTGAAACAGCACACGTGAGAGAGTTAGTAAAGAAAGCCAATAAAATACTAGGAGTGGTATGGGGAATAGGAGAGAGAAAACTTGGACACGACTATAGAAGGAGGGTGATGATGTTTGATAGCCTGGTGAAAAGTGTGATGATGTATGGAGCGGAAATATGGGGGTGGAGAGAGCAAGAAGGACTGGAAAGGGTGCAAGAAAAATATTTGAAATGGGTGCTAGGACTAGGTAGAGAGACCCCGGGGTATATAGTGATGGAGGAAACAAAGAGAGATGGAATAAGAATAGAAGCAGGAAAGAGAGCAATAAGTTTTGAGGAGAGGGTGATAGAGAGAGGAGAGTGCAGAATTCTGCAAGAGTGCCTCAAAGAAAAAAGAAAAGAAATAGGAAAGGGGGTGTGGAAAGAGAGGGAAGCATATCTAGAAAGAAACGGGTATGCAGGAGCGGAGATAGAAAGAATGCGAGAGAGAGGTAGAGTAATGACAGAGGAATTGGTCCAGAGAGATAGAGATGTGCAAAGGCAAGAAAGGAGAGCAAGAATTAGGGAGTCTAGGTACAACGGGAAATATGAAAAAATAATAACGGAAGAACTGCCAAAGTACCTAGGAAGAGAAAGTAGAAAAGAGAGAGTGACAATAGCAAGATTCAGATGTGGAAATGAAGAGAGAGATAATAAATTTTGGATGGAGGATAGGAATAGAGTATGCAGGATGTGTGGAGAAAACAAGGAGACAATAGAACACTGGTTGAACGAATGTTCAGAAATGAGAGAAAGGGACGAGGGTAGAGAAGAGGTTTTAAACGAGGATGGAAGAGGGATAGATTGGATGAAGAAAGTTGAGGAGAGAAGAAGAGCAATATGTGGAGAGGGAAGCCGATAATCCACCCAACAACGGAATTCATCACTATAAGAAACAATATCGGTCCCAGAACAGATCCATGGGGGAACTACAGAAAAGGATCTCAAGAGCTGAATTGGAATAGCAAGTTTAGGTTTTTAGTGATTTATTTAGTTTTATTAGCATACGTTTCTTTTTGATTTATATACTATATTAGTTTTATTTATATATGTATTGTTTTATGTATAAAATTTTGGAATCCATTTATAAACCTGTAGAGGTAATAAATATACATAAGTAGTAGTATAATGGCAGAAACGAATATTAGTAATATTTTAATCTTGTTATAATTTCCGAAGTTGCAAATATAATAGAATGAAAGGCAGTTAATATTGCAACATTGAAACTTTTATTTTCGGTAACATTTTATGGGTTGTACTCTAATCCGGTTTCGAAATAAAACCGCTCGTAATATTACTCGCCATAAACATTCACACAAAATATTTCACTGTAAATGGTTTAAACTCGACAACAGTGTGTGGGGTTCGGATTGCATGAAAGCTTAAAATGTGTAAAGGTATTAATAATACTTTGATTCTAATTTTAACAAAGTTTCAGTATAATATTTTTTTAATTTATTTATAAGTAATCGAATAATGGATTTGTATAATTTTATAAATATGGAATGTTTTTAATACAAATATATCTTAATGTTCATTAAAATATTTCATTAATCTCATAAAGAAGTACTTTGCAATTTCATTAAATTTTACATTTTTTTTTACATTTAATTTTCTTTGTTATATACGGAGATACAGTGTAAAATGATACAATTACTAAATCTAGATAACATAAAATTCAGAATAAAAGAATTGCATTGAAAACGCCAACATTGAAAACGCACAAAACTATAAATATCTTGGTGCGTGGCTTGTACAAACTGGAGCAAACAAGAGAAATACGAACCAGAATAGAAATTGCCAGAGCATCTTTTATGAAACTGAAGAAAGTATTTGCCAGCCGTAATATCAATTTTGTTCTACGGATGCGTATGCTACGGTGTAATGTGTTTTTCATCTTGCTTTGTGCGGTAGAAACCTGGAACCTTTAAAAGACACATTTGGATAGACTGGGAGTATTCGAGATGTGGCGCAATCACAGGCTGTGGCGTATACCTTGGTCAGATAGGGTACCAATGAAGAGGTTCTGATAAAAATACAAAGAGAATGCGGGCTTATGTGCACCGTTAAGAAGAGAAAGATAGACTACTTAGGAAACATCAAGAGGAGAACATGGAACAAGGAATTTTGGCAGACATAGAATAACTTGGTTGAGGAATCTAAGGGAATGGTTTGACGGTTCTAATACCGAACTTTTCCAAGCAGCCGCCAATAAAATTCGAATAGCTAGAATATTAGTCCCCAGGTGGTAGGATAAGGACAGAAAGAAGAAGTGTAGAATTAATAGATATCTGTACATTCTACATTAGTAGGAAAAGATCCTTCGTTCTAAATCCACCGCCACCACAGTCATGCGCATGCGCGATGACCTTTAACCCCTAACCTAACCTTGACCCCTAACCTTGACCTTGGAACTTCCGGTTTAGACTTCCGGTTTCGACTTCCTGTTTCCGGGTTCAACTTCCGGAATTCGGTTTCGACTTCCAGCCGCATTTTCGGAATTTCCAAATGCGAGGGAAAATTCAAAAAATAGACGTGAGGCGGGGAAATTCAAAATTAGATCCTGTTGAGACAAATGAGGTGTGAAGTTGGTTGCATACATCAACGGGGCTAAAATACATGAGACTAGATAGACGGGATTAGATACATGGGGGCTAGATACATGAGGCTAGATAGATGAGGCTAGATACATGAGACTAGATACATGAAACTAGATACATGGAGCCAGACAGACGAAGCTAAATACATGAGACTAGACAGACGGGGGCTAGATACATGAGACTAGATAGACGGGATTAGATACATGGAGGCTAGATACATGGGGCTAGATAGACGAGGCTAGATACATGAGACTAGTTAGAAAGAGACTAGAGAGACTAAACTAAAATATATAAGGGATTGTTCATTCAACTAAAATATATGTAAAATTTCTTAAACTTGTCTGTGATATAGACCGTATTAATTATTTAATATAAATAAAAAAAGTATTTTAGCAATTAGGTTTAATTTCGAGTGATAAATGGAATATATTGTTTCTTTTTCAGTTTACGTAATCAGTTTAGTATTTGAAGCTTTTAAATGTATGAGAATGAAATAACATCCAATAATTTTTATTACAACTTCCACGATAGAAAATGTTTATGTAACCACACGTCTAGATAGGACCGAGCGTCTAGCACTGATAACAATCCTGTCTCAACCTGTCTGCACAGGAACTACTACATCGACCGGATGTTTGATAGCAATAACAACTTCCTGTTATTGTTAAGTTTGTTTGTGGTTAATTTAATAAACACGATAAACATGTTTTTGATTTATCGGTTAGATGCAACTAGTCGTCTAGCGCTGATAACAATTTCTCGTCTCAACTTGTCTGGATCACGTGATACATACGAAGCATTTTGATTGGCTCATTCAAAATCCGTTTGGGTATAAATAGGAGACAAAATACTAATAATGAATTAGTTATATCAACACAATGTCAGTATCAACAGCACCCATGTCAGATTCGGGCATAAGTTCACCTACTTTCTTGGATGACTTACTACAAGATTTCAATGAAGAAATTAAAAGTGAATGTCGGCTCATAAACGAAGTTAGCTACCCAATATCCAAGACATTATCAGCTTCAACTGGATTCAGCGCGGTTAGAGGCTATTACCCCTGTGCTCGTATATTCAAGTCCCAAAGAAGTTCCACATTAATTCCAATCGAATGGTTCGCATTTAAAATTGAATGGCATAAGGTGAATACGTTCTTTTCAACATCAGCGATTAAACCTCAAAGAGGATTTAAAGGGAAGTGCCCCAACTGCAACCCTTTGCTAGAAACTCAAAAGTCGGAAATATCATATACCGAAATAGTACCCGCTTGCAATAGCTTCAGCATAACTTTTCACCCATTAGCTAAACGGAATAGAAGCAGATATATCACATTACAAAGCAGAGGGGTTCAATTCGATCTAGATCAAAAGGCGGTATGCAAGTTAGATGGTTTATTTAAATTAATTGATTATCGTTTAGAACGTTTGAAAACATTCAACTTTGCCGATTATTATAACGAGTGGCTGATGCATTTTATAAACCTACCAAAAGATTGTGACATCGCATCAATGCTTGAAAACCTGCTACAAATATCTTCAGCTAGCCAGCAGTTTGAAAGCGTAGAATATATGTATGAGATATTGGCGTACAACAAATGTAAATTATTTAAAGATATAGAATCAATCCAACAGTGTAATGGTTAAGATCGCCGACGATGCAGTAGAACGGTTAGTACAAAGTAAAGCGCGATTGGAACAACACATTAAAAAAATTCAACGATTAAAATTAACAATTAAAAGATATCAAGATGCTAAAAAGTGCTATCAACTTTTTTCTATTCTGTATATCAACGGATAGGTGTCGTGCTTGCCGTAATCAGTATAAACTACATTTAATGACACATATAACATCCAGGGAACTACTATCAATGTGGGAGGCACTTCCATCACATTTTCAAGAAGATGAAGATATAGCCGCCTGTCTCCCAAGCTACAAACACTACAATCTACCAACTGATGCTATTCATATTGATGGACCCCCACCACCCCGATATAAATGTTATAAATGTATTGATGAAAAAAGATTTTGTAATCTGCAATGATTTTTTACTAATTATAATAAAAATAATAATTTAACAATGTATACTGTTTTTCTTAACCATTTTATTCAGTTTCAGGATTACGGGTAAAAATAAAACCAAGTTATTAGTAGAATAAAAATATATATTTATTTACAATTACAAATAGAATCACTATTTTACAATAAGTACATATTTTTTAAAATAACACCTTCGATCCTTTACGACAGCTAATGTTAATTAAGAAGATCATCGTCAAATATTACTCGATTATGTCGGCTTCTCTTAAAGCGTTTTCGATAGTTTGAATCTCATAATCCTTGGATTTGTTTCCAAATTGTTGAGACTTTTTTAACAACCATAATCGTTCAACCAAGTCGTTGGGATCATTCCATTCAATAAACGGATCAAACGACTTCCCGTTTGAAATTTTTTCATTGAGGTAAGTTATGTTCCCTTTGAAATCATAGTCTGTGAAAACACTTTCTTCATCTTGTTCTCCCTTATTAATGCAATTTCTTGGATATCCTGTGGAGATGTTCTGTTTAGATGTTTGAGAATTACTAATATCAAATTGACGCCCCCATAATTCCAGGTAATTTAACAACTCTTTAAAGGAGTCAGCTAATATTTAGACGTTTATTCTGTTTTCTTTTATCCCCGCCATTAAGTCATTATCTATTGCATGACATATCTTTAGATATATCTGCTTCAATATCTGTAGCATGGTCTTTAGATACATCTGCTTCAATATCTTCAGCCACACTTTTATCCAAACTGTTTTCTTCCATTAAGTCATTGTCTATAACATGATTTTCAAGTACTTTCGTTTCCACTTTCTTTACTTTACTTTCAATGAAGCTGTCATCGTTTTCCGATTGTTTCGCTCGCTGTACTTTCTTTAATATTTATAATATTTTGATACGTTTTTCTTTTTGGATTATGTCGTCATCTCGCAAATTTCTAAATGCGGCTTCATTAAGAGTGTCTTGCGATTGTTCTTCGAGATCCACCAGCTTACTCATCTTAGCTGCATAATGTTTAGTCTACAAATGGCGATTATATATATCGCGACGAGAAAATATTTTTGCGCAATACTCGCATACAAAGTTTTTGTTGTTACCTCTTTCATGCCGGCGTAAATTTTGAATCAATGACTATCGTTTGGTACACTCGTTACATTTAAACATGATGTACTTACACCAACGTCCAGTATTACAATGGAAGAATGATTGACAATCAAGTTATACAATTCAATAGATAGAGAAGAATAAAAAGTGGATGGAAAGTGGATGCAAATGGATGGAAAGTGGATTGGAAGTGGATGCAAGTGGATGGAAAGTGGATGGAAAGTGGATGCAAGTGGATGCAAGTGGATAGAATGTGGATGCAAGTGGATGGAAAGTGGATGAAAAGTGGATGCAAGTGGATGGAAAGGGGATGTAAGTGGATGGCAAGTGGATGTAAGTGGATGGAAAGTGGATGGAAAGTGGATGGAAAGTGGATGGAAAGTGAATGCAAGTGGATGGAAAGTGGATGGAAAGTGGATGGAAAGTGGATGGAAAGTGGATGGAAAATGGATGTAAGTGGATGGAAAGTGGATGTAAGTGGATGGAAAGTGGATGCAAGTGGATAGAAAGTGAATGCAGGTGGATGGAAAGTGGATGTAAAGTGGATGGAAAGTGGATGCAAGTGGATGGAAAGTGGATGGAAAGTGGATGCAAGTGGATGGAAAGGTTATGTGTAGCGTGGGGTCACATAGACCTCACACCCTGTTTAGCGTGGGGTCACATAGACCTCACACCCTGTTTAGCGTGGGGTCACATAGACCTCATAGTTGGGGTAGGTTACAGATGGTAGGAATGAAGCGCCATTAGGGTAGGTTAGCATTAGATTAGTTGGATTGGAAGCGCGCTTCATTCCTAACCTATCCCTACTAATCTAATGCTACCCTACCCTAATGTTAACTCAACTAACCTACAACCTACCCTAACCTAATCCAACTAATCTAATGCTAACCTACCCTAATGGCGCTTCATTCCTAACATCTGTCACCTACCCCAACTATGAGGTCTATGTGACCCCACGCTAAACAGGGTGTGAGGTCTATGTGACCCCACGCTAAACAGGGTGTGAGGTCTATGTGACCCCACGCTACACATAACCTTTGCATGCACTTGCATCCACTTTCCATCCACTTGCATCTACTTTCCATCCACTTTACATCCACTTTCCATCCACCTGCATTCACTTTCCATCCACTTGCATCCACTTTCCATCCACTTACATCCACTTTCCATCCAATTGCATCCACTTTCCATCCACTTGCATCCATTTTCCATCCACTTACATCCACTTTCCATCCACTTTCCATCCACTTTTCATCCACTTTCCATCCACTTTCCATCCACTTTCCATCCACTTTCCATCCACATTCCATCCACTTACATCCACTTTTCATCCACTTACATCCGATTTCCATCCACTTGCATCCAATTTCCATCCACTCTCCATCCACTTGCATCCACTTTTCATCCACTTGCATCAACTTTCCATCCACTTTCCATCCACTTGCATCCACTTCCCATCCACTTGCATCCACTTTCCATCCACTTTTTATTCTTCTCTATCTATTGAATTGTATAACTTGATTGTCAATCATTCTTCCATTGTAATACTGGACGTTGGTGTGAATACATCATGTTTAAATGTAACGAGTGTACCAAACGATATTCACTGATTCAAAATTTACGCAGGCATGAAAGAGGTCACAACAAAAACTTTGTATGCGAGTATTGCGCAAAAATATTTTCTCGTCGCTATATATAATCGCCATTTGTAGACTAAACATTATGCAGCTAAGATGAGTAAGCTGGTGGATCTCGAAGAACAATCGCAAGACACTCTTAATGAAGCCGCATTTAGAAATGTGCGAGATGACGACATAATCCAAAAAGAAAAACGTATCAAAATACTTGATAATGATGAAAGTAATTGAAAATGAAAAATCGAAAGAATTTAGAGATATAATATTAAAGAAAGTACAGCGAGCGAAACAATCGGAAAACGATGACAGCTTCATTGAAAGTAAAGTAAAGAAAGTGGAAACGAAAGTACTTGAAAATCATGTTATAGACAATGACTTAATGGAAGAAAACAGTTTGGATAAAAGTGTGGCTGAAGATATTGAAGCAGATGTATCTAAAGACCATGCTACAGATATTGAAGCAGATATATCTAAAGATATGTCATGCTATAGATAATGACTTAATGGCGGGGATAAAAGAAAACAGAATAAACGTCTAAATATTAGCTGACTCCTTTAAAGAGTTGTTAAATTACCTGGAATTATGGGGGCGTCAATTTGATATTAGTAATTCTCAAACATCTAAACAGAAAATCTCCACAGGATATCCAAGAAATTGCATTAATAAGGGAGAACAAGATGAAGAAGGTGTTTTCACAGACTATGATTTCAAAGGGAACATAACTTACCTCAATGAAAAAATTTCAAACGGGAAGTCGTTTGATCCGTTTATTGAATGGAATGATCCCAACGACTTGGTTGAACGATTATGGTTGTTAAAAAAGTCTCAACAATTTGAAAACAAATCCAAGGATTATGAGATTCAAACTATCGAAAACGCTTTAAGAGAAGCCAACATAATCGAGTAATATTTGACGATGATCTTCTTAATTAACATTAGCTGTCGTAAAGGATCGAAGGTGTTATTTTAAAAAATATGTACTTATTTTAAAATAGTGATTCTATTTGTAATTGTAAATAAATATATATTTTTATTCTACTAATAACTTGGTTTTATTTTTACCCGTAATCCTGAAACTGAATAAAATGGTTAAGAAAAACGGTATACATTGTTAAATTATTATTTTTATTATAATTAGTAAAAAATCATTGCAGATTACAAAATCTTTTTTCATCAATACATTTATAACATTTATATCGGGGTGGTGGGGGTCCATCAATATGAATAGCATCAGTTGGTAGATTGTAGTGTTTGTAGCATGAGAGACAGGCGGCAATATCTTCATCTTCTTGAAAATGTGATGGAAGTGCCTCCCACATTGATAGTAGTTCCCTGGATGTTATATGTGTCATTAAATGTAGTTTATACTGATTACGCCAAGCACGACACCTATCCGTTGATATACAGAATAGAAAAAAGTTGATAGCACTTTTTAGCATCTTGATATCTTTTAATTGTTAATTTTAATCGTTGAATTTTTTTAATGTGTTGTTCCAATCGCGCTTTACTTTGTACTAACCGTTCTACTGCATCGTCGGTGATCTTAACCATTACACTGTTGGATTGATTCTATGTCTTTAAATAATTTACATTTGTTGTACGCCAATATCTCATACATATATTCTATGCTTTCAAACTGCTGGCTAGCTGAAGATGTTTGTAGCAGGTTTTCAAGCGTTGATGCGATGTCACAATCTTTTGGTAGGTTTATAAAATGCAGCAGCCACTCATTGTAATAATCGGCAAAGTTTAATGTTTTCAAACGTTCCATACGATAATCAAAACGATAATTAATTTAAATAAACCATCTAACTTGCATACTGCCTTTTGATCTAGATCGAATTGAACCCCTCTGCTTTGTAATGTGATATATCTGCTTCTATTCCGTTTAGCTGATGGGTGAAAAGTTATAGTGAAGCTATCGCAAGCGGGTATTATTTCGGTATATGATATTTCCGACTTTTGAGTTTCTAGCAAAGGGTTGCAGTTGGGGCACTTCCTTTTAACTCCTCTTTGAGGTTTAATCGCTGATGTTGAAAAGAACGTATTCAGCTTATGCCATTCAATTTTAAATGCGAACCATTCGATTGGAATTAATTTGGAACTTCTTTGGGAGTTGAATATACTTACACAGGGGTAATAGCCTCTAACCGTGCTGAATCCAGTTGAAGCTGATAATGTCTTGGATATTGGGTAGCTAACTTCGTTTATGAGCCGACATTCACTTTTAATTTCTTCATTGAAATCTTGTAGTAAGTCATCCAAGAAAGTAGGTGAACTTATGCCCGAATCTGACATGGGTGCTGTTGATACTGACATTGTGTTGATATAACATTGTGTTGAATAACTAATTCATTATTAGTATTTTGTCTCCTATTTATACCCAAACGGATTTTGAATGAGCCAATCAAAATGCTTCGTATGTATCACGTGATCCAGACAAGTTGAGACGAGAAATTGTTATCAGCGCTAGACGACTAGTTGCATCTAACCGATAAATCAAAAACATGTTTATCGCGTTTATTAAATTAACCACAAACAAACTTAACAATAACAGGAAGTTGTTATTGCTATCAAACATCCGGTCGATGTAGTAGTTCCGGTTCAGACAGGTTGAAACAGGTTGAGACAGGATTGTTATCAGTGCTAGACGCTCGGTCCTATCTAGACGTGTGGTTACATAAACATTTTCCATCGTGGAAGTTGTAATAAAAATTATTGGATGTTATTTCATTCTCATACATTTAAAAGCTTCAAATACTAAACTGATTACGTAAACTGAAAAAGAAACAATATATTCCATTTATCACTCAAAATTAAACCTAATTGCTGAAATACTATTTTTATTTATATTAAATAATTAATACGGTCTAAATCACAGACAAGTTTAAGAAATTTTACATATTTTAGTTGAATTAAACAATCCCTTATATATTTTAGTTTAGTCTCTCTAGTCTCTTTCTAACTAGCCTCATGTATCTATCCTCGTCTATCTAGCCCCATGTATCTAGCCTCCATGTATCTAATCCCGTCTATCTAGTCTCAGGTATCTAGCCCCTGTCTGTCTAGTCTCATGTATTTAGCTTCGTCTGTCTGGCTCCATGTATCTAGTTTCATGTATCTAGTCTCATGTATCTAGCCTCATATATCTAGCCTCATGTATCTAGCCCCCATGTATCTAATCCCGTCTATCTAGTCTCATGTATTTTAGCCCCGTTGATGTATGCAACCAACTTCACACCTCATTTGTCTCAACAGGATCTAATTTTGAATTTCCCCGCCTCGCGTCTATTTTTTTAATTTTCCCGCGCATCTGGAAGTTCCGAAAATGGAGGCCGGAAGTCGAAACCGGAAACCGGAAGTTAAAACCGGAAACAGGAAGTCGAAACCGAAAGTCGAAACCGGAAGTCGAAACCGGAAGTTCCAAGGTCAAGGTTAGGGGTCAAGGTCAAGTTAGGTGTTAAAGGTCATCGCGCATGCGCATGACTGTGGTGGCGGTGGATTTAGAACGAAGGATCTTTCCCTACTTACATTCTAATTCGGTTTTCTAATCATTGGTGGTAGCTTCCTCTTCCAATCTCGATTTTTTTTTTAAATGTTTGAATTTGAAGCAGTTTTTGCAGTTCCTTCCTAGACTAGTAATAGACTTCAAGATATTCCTTTCTCGTGGAGATAAATTTTTATAGTCTTTTTTACCTCAGTTTTATAAAAAAAAATATTCTAGAGTATCCCGCTAAGATTCTTGTCAGACTTATATTCCTATTCCTGATTTTTTTTAGGCAAGTATTCATAATTTTCTGCTTGATAGTTCCATGTGTACCTTTGAATTGCCTAGACCTAGTCTAAGAAACAATCCCTGGAATCGAAAGTTTCCAGGTTTTTCTTCTTCCTTCCTCCCTTTCACCGTTGCTACTGTGCTTAGCAGGACCTGTTCTACCTCTCAAGTATAGATAGTCCTTACAGTTTTTTAACGTGGATAACGAGCTACTATTAGGGAAGGTTTTCGAGACAGATGTTTTAGGCAGATTTTTGCTGTGTTGACTTTACCAGAGCCGTACACAGGTGAATCGTGGCTTATTTTGTCATATTTATGTTCCCGGGTTCGAAGTTATGGCTGGGGATCTATGGCTTGGCAGTCTATGGTAGTTAAGACACCTTAACTACTAGGCTAGCACCGTCTCAATTGAAAGATACTTTATTTACTAGGTTATCGGCTGCGTTATTGCCCCCTATAGCAAACGAATCCTGCCATGGTCAATAGAGTTAATTTATTATATTTGCCAAGTCCTTTTAATTTCTCACTTATTTCGTTAATGGCTATTTAGACCATAAATAACTTGAATCAGATTATATTTGAGCTTTCTTAGTGCTTGAAATCTTATTTCTTTAAATATTTAGACAATTTAGACTTTCTCCTTATACCAACTGTTCCTGTCATCGAGAATGTTCCTTTGAGAAGTTTTTTAGATTTCATAAATAGCCTAGAACTAACTTGAATCAGATTCTACTGGAGCTTATTGGCTTAATAACTAATTATACAGAATTGCCATGTGTTTTTTAGAATATTTCCTATTGAGGAATATTTAATATCTGTCCTCACCTTACCATTGCTGGCCCATTGCATTAAAGATTATTGGGTATATCCGAAATATATTTAAATTGATCCCAACATTTCAGCTGAAATACTTTGCTTCCCCCTAGATCCATCTGTAAACCAATTAATAGTGCGTTGTTGAATGTAGTAGGCCGTCCATTTGTCCATGTTGATTTCTCCTTCCCACTTGAAGTTTTATTTACATAGATAGCAGTCCTCCCTTCGATATTTCGAGTTTTGTTATAGACTATATTCGGAGCTATTATATTATCGTGTATCGTGTTCTATAGCAATTATTTTTAATATTTCAAAAATATTGCATTTATAATAGTCAAGAGTAAAATATTCTTGTATTATAACCAAATTTATTCTCTTTGAATCCGGTAGAGCAACGGGATTAGTGGACTTGAACGATGCCCCTCTTGAGATTAATGGGATTATCTGTTAGGGTTCTTACAATATATATTTTGAATTTACAATGTGGTTTGAAATCAGTATAAAATATAGATTTTATTTAAATTTCCTGCTTGTTTCTGCATAATTTTAAATTATCCAAGTATAGCAGCCAAAAAAACTATAATTGGACACACGGGATTTTTTAATTAATTGTGACTAAAGGAAAAAATACATTATTATTAAATAACATTATTATGTAACATTAGTAGTAACATTATTAGTAGTAGGAGCAAAATTCAATAAAACATAGTGCTTAAACATTTTGGATGTTAATGAAATTTCGAATTTTTTTTATATTTTCATTTTACGAAATTTATCTTGAAAATATACATTGAGTAATGATAATTTTACATTAGAATATATTTGCCTATATGCTGAGGAGATTTCGCATCAATTGATATACACTGCTCGAAACAATTAGCGGGTCACTAATTTGTGCCTCGATAAAATTCAAACGGAAGATTACATGCAAATAAAATTACGAACAACTGAAAGACTCTATTTAAATGTTTTAATTGGCACATGTGAAAGTGTCTACATCACGTATTTTTACCCGTCATAATTAACAGTATTTACCCGTCACAATTAACCCGTAAGTAACAGAAGTACCCGTCATAATTAACAACAACTAACAAAACCAAAGTGCAAAACGAATCTAAATTAATTGTTAATGTAAACTTTTGTACATAAAGTGGTAAGTTAATATCCAGTATGTGCTCCCATTGCACGAATAACGGCAATTCACCGGCCTAGCATTTTTCGCAAGAGTCATCTAAGTTCTTCTTGTAGTATAGCGTCCCATTCTTAAAAAAGGGCCGCCGATGTTAGCTGTTGGGTGGTCTCTGGAGGATGCCTGTCGATCCTGTCGACGAAGACGTCTGTCGCGCATATCCCAAATATGCTGTATGGGATTTAAATCAGTACTTAACGCAGACCACAACATTGTTTATTATTCTAGTTTTTGTAGGAAGTCTAATGTGATTTTCACAGTATGTGGTCTTGCGTTATCCTGCATTAAAAAAAAAATTGGACCTATTCCATATGCCACAGGGACAACATGTTTTCCTAACACACTGTCAACCTAGAGATTAGCGTTAAGATTTCAACAAGGTCGGTTCTACTGTACTAATCCCACCTCAAACCTTAACTAAACCACCTACAAATCTTTCGACTTGCTGAACAGTAGCAGCTGCGTGGCATTCTACTGGGCGTCTGTAAACACGTACTCGTCCATCGCAACGAATATTATTGAACCTTCATTGATCCGTGAAGAGCACAAACTTCCATTGTCGAGGTTGCCATGCGACATGTTCACGAGCAGAATTCGTCCTTGCTATTATGTGCGTCTGTCAAAGAGGGTTTTCGGACGGGTCGTCTTGTCTTCAAATTTGATTCCCACAACCTGTTCCTAATTATCTCGTCTGATACAGTGACCCACTGCGTCGCCTTGAGGGAAATAAAGAGGTCTTTCACCGTAGAAACATTGCGAAAACTCAAAATCCGTAAAATTTTTCGATAAGAGATTTCGATTTTTCGATTTTTTTCGATCTTGAATTTGAGTTGTTTTTCTATTGCGACCTTGCCTTGCAACCTGTTACACATTCGCTGACTAACAGACAGGCTTAGGTTGAAAAAAAATGTTTAAACTGTCGAAGATTGTTGCCATTTTCAATTAATGTTATAGCATGACCAACTTCCACTTCGTTAAGATGCTTCATTTTCAATTAACCTAAGTCAAACTGTTAGTTGCAAACATTTTCGTTAGTATATTGATCTGAACAAAGCCTTCCTAACTCTTTGAATCAAATGTGGGATACATTATTTCACTTTAATTTTGGTAGTTCTTGTTAATTATTACGGCTACTCCGGAAGAATGCGATGCTGATAGTTTCCTGTGTCAATTGAAAAAATTAAATAGAGCGTCTTTCAGATGTTCTTGATTTTATTTGCATGTAATTTCCCGTTTGAATTGTATGGAGGCACAAATTAGTGACCTGCTTATTGTATTGAGCAGGTTTTCTATACAACATTTTCTGGTGATGTTTCAAGTTAATACACATTTCTTCACATTATGAGGTGGTGTTGACAATATTAGAAGTTTTATATACTTATTATAATGCAAAATAAAATTATATTAGAAATAATGAACTAGTCATTTATTTCTAATATAATTTTATTTTGCATTATAATAAGTATATAAAACTTCTAATATTGTCAACACCACCTCATAATGTGAAGAAATCAGAGTGAGGAAAATAGCTACATAAATACCAAGATGGCGGTGGTGCCTGATGGTTGATTATTCACTGGGAAATTCTTAAGAAATCAAATAAGAAGGAATAGATATATTTAAAGAACTTTTGGGAGATATCCTGAAATTTAGATGCTTAACGGTTATCATAAAGTCATATTTACTAACGAGACACAGTATATCAAAAAAATTAAAAACCTGAAGCTGAAGGAAGAAAATGTGAATTGTAGTTTTACGAATCGGCAGATGACCCTATACACATTCGCAAAAATTGCGAAGGACTGATCCGCAAATAAAAAAGTAAGTAGGGTACAATAGACGTATAAAAGGTCAAAGGTTTTTCCTTAATTGATATATCTTTCTATATAGAACAATACCATTTCTTAATGCACTTCACAAAGAACGACAATAAAAAAATACATGCAAAGAAAACACATGCATTTTTACGTCTTTAGTATATTAAGAATTTCCAATGATTGCAAAAAACTTACATAATAAAACAAATGTTTTGCAGGTATTTTCAGCTCTTAGAATAATTAAAGCTTTCTAGCATCCACACAACCTTTTTATCAATCAACAATTCGTCCTGTAGAATGTTACAGATAATCCTTATGTATCTCCCGAAGTTGGCATTATTCAAGTGTTCTAATCCGGTTACATGACTGGTTTCAGTTTGTCCGATAAGAAAATTTATTACAATAATACTCGAAGGAGTTCACTATTATAACCAAATTATATTATATATAACAATTAATATACTTACTTAGAACGCAATATCCATATTATAGCTAATACAATTGTATAAAATAGATAAATATTAGGTTGACTATATAAGAATGTGTTTTTAAATTGCTTTAAAGGAAGAAACATTAATATAAATGCTTCCGACTGTCAAATTTTATTATAATAGATTAAACGATTGGAAGTCAATTAGTCTTCAATAAATCCTTGTCACTCAAATAAACATAAATGTGTAATAACGTTGAGGAATTGCATTTATTATTTATAATAAAAATATATATTTAAAGGAAAGAGTAATTGGAACAGTCTTTGAATTTCAAAGAACCACAACAAAATTCTGACAGAATACAAATTTAGAAGCAATAAACATAATCATTACATTTTCATAAAGGCGCCAATATTATGCCGGTCAATCGAATCCAACAAACGAAACTGTCCGTCTGTTTACACATCAATTACAATTACTTAACTAATGGACTCCCATAAAAATCAACATTTACATGAGTTTTATTGGTTTCTGCAAATACATCTACACGTCAAATAAAACACAAATTGCTTGTCGCATTTGTTCAACTTATAAATAATTAATCTATATTTAATATATTTTCATGTTAATAATTCTTTAAGAAAAAAAAATTTGTTTTCCAATTATGTTACATTTTGTATTATTTTCAAAACTCTTGAGTGATTCCAGAGGCATAGTGTCTAATATTTAATACATTTTTCACTATTTTCACCTTAAAAATATTATTATTGAAAATCCTAGATTGATTGGTGTTTTTGATATGTATAAACTTAATATTTAGATATCTTAAATTGTTAAATTGCAGATTATGTAGAATATTGAAGTAAATGTATTTCATATGGACTTTTTAGGCTTAAATAATACATGGTATAATTTAATATAAAATAAGTAAATTTAATATAAATAATCTAATTTAATAATAATAAAGCTAACATTGTAGCTTTCAATTAGGATAAATATGTTTACATAAATTGTATTAAGAAATGGAATTGGCAATTAGAGCAATGTTATTTTCAAAGTGAATCTCTATTGTGGGGACAATATCACTGCGGAATCTCTGCCGGGTCAGAGCGATTAATTTAATCTGTAGTTGCATTGCTTGTTGTTCCCATAATCTGCCTGGCCCCCGCGACCGCTTCCCTTGGGAAATATAAAACTTTGGAAGATGGTAGGATTAAAACAATCGCTCGATTCTCAGAGGAGCACGTTAACATGCACCGTTTAAACGGACACTCTGGTCTTCTGAACTTTTATACAATTTTTTAGTTTATAAACATTTTTCTCGAGTCAGATACGAGTTAAACTGCCTAAAAGTACAGTAATAGGATTGAAATCAATTAAGTAAGTAAATAAAATCGGATACCGAGTGAGATTTAAAATAAATTTTCCGATTTCCTCTTCTTGTAATTCTTTGTTTCTACTTAAATTAATGAATGTATGAATAAATAAATTCAATTACTTTGAGAGCGAACATTTGGAAGAAAGAAAAGGAAACTAACAAAATATAATGCAAATCAGTATGCACCATCTTCACAGCGATCGATTAATCAATAATCCATTTGGTTTTGAGAATTTACTTAATCAAAACATTTGTTTTCAAAAATCAGTTTTTATATTGTCCATCACAATTATACACTATGTTATATAAATTAGTGCAACTATTCTCGCGGCTGTAATTCGTTTACAGCATCAATTAATTCTAACTTTACATTGAGCAGGCTAACTAACTATTCAAGAATGTTATTTCATAAAGAAAATCTACAGAGAATTAAAATTTTATTATTCATTAGGACTTGCTTTGCGTTCATTTTGATGAACAGAGAACACAAAGGTAAGTTAAATAGCAGATTTCACTTTTATTTAGCGATGTCTACAAAAGGAATTCTAGATGCAGAAAACAATGTTTTCTTTTCATGTTTTAGGTATTATATTCTTCTTGTTTGTACTCTCAAACCTTCACAGTTTCTTGAGAAGACAAATATATTCGGATTATTGTCTGAAGTTCAAGCGTAACGTTGGTACAAAAAATTAAATAAGGAGAGATTATTGAAACACTACCTTTTCTTCTACAGTTGTTCCCCAGGAAATGCAGTCAATTATTGTTGAAACTGTCGAAAGCAATTTTATTTTACAAAAGTGTATGGGGAAATAGCATTTATAATCGATTGGTAATCATTCGCCGGATATTATCATTAATATTTCGTAGATTGTTATTTCGAAATTCGGTAACTACATTTTTACAGCTGGTAATTAAAATGTAAATTAGTCATTGTTTAATTAGCGCATGGGTTTATTATAACTCTATAATTGAACCCTTATGGTTTAGTAAACATGATTGTATAATTGAAATTACTTTTTCATGAAATACACAATAATAAAAAGTTCCTATAAATGCATTCATTCAATTCAATTCATTATTTTAATTGCCTTAAAATTATAGTAATTTTAATAACAATACAATATATGATAGATATATGAAATGGTGAATACGGCAACTAGGAGTTAAGTTTCAATTTCTTTATTTATTTAATTAGAAACATGTTTCATCACACTGTGACATCTTCAGACTAATAAATTATATCTCAAGCGTGCAAATATGTATGATTTATTGACAGTAGCACATAGTTGCCGTATTCATCATATCATAATTATAAAGTTCCACAGAGTAGAGGCTGGAACCATTCAAGAACAATTTAATCAATTTGAGCAAATATTATTAAATAAACTTTCCTCAGAAACCATTAATTTAATTTAATTTTATATTAATATATTATACTTTCTCATTAATTTGCATTTAGAAGGAATTTTACAAAATCCTAATATTAAATGATGTCTAAAAGTATCAATATTTTAGAATTTCAGTTCAATTTCAAGAAATATAAATGGCTGAAAAGAATTAGCAGCTCAATAATTTCCAAAAAATTCAAACGGCAAATTACATGCAAATAAAATTAAAAACATCTGAAAGACGCTCTATTGAATTGTTTTAATTGGCACAAGTGTAGGTCAGTAGTGTTGAAGTGTCAGCAGTACGTACTTACTACGTACCAACAACAACTATCAAAACCAAAATGAAAAACGAATTTAAATTAATGGTTGATGTAAACTTTTGTACATAAATTGGTAAATTAATAACGATTATGTGCTCCCATAGCACGAATAACGACATTACACCGTCTTGAAATGCTTCGCAAAAGTCTTCGAAGGTTTTCTTGTGCTATAACGTCCCATTATTCAAGGACCGCCGTTAGCTGCTAGGTGGTCTGAGGAGGATGCGGGCGACCACAAACACGACTGTCGATGACTGTCTATGGAATTTAAATCAAGACTTAATGCCGGTCACACCATTGTTTGAACTTGAGGGAGTCTAAAATAATTAGTGCAGTATGTGGTCTTGCGTTATGCTGCATTAACAAAAAATTCGGACCTATTCCATACGCCACAGGGACAACATGTTCTCCTAACACAATGTCAACATATAGATTAGAGTTAAGATTCCCTGAAATTAGAACAAGGTGGCTTGTTAACAAATCATAACTGAACCACCTCCAAATCTTTCGACTTCCTGGACAGTAGCAGCTGCGTAGCATTTTCCTGGGTGTTTGTAAACACGAACTCAGCCATCGCAACATGTAATACAGAACCTTGATTCATCTATGAAGAGTACAGACTTCCATTGTCGAAGTTGCCCTGCGACATATTCACGAGAGAAATTCATCCTTGCTATTCTGTGGCGTTTCGTGTGTCTGCTCTGGTAAAGTGACCCCATGCGTCGTCTTCCGTCTTAGAAACCCCATTGCGAAGACTCTAAATCAGTAAAAATTATTATTTATTTTGAGTTATTCTTCTTTGGCGACCTTGCGCACCGCACCGCACCTGGTATATTGACCTGTAACCAACAATGTTCCACAATCGCTGAATAACAGAGAGACTTACGTTGAAGTTGTTGAAGGCTATCGCCATTTTCAATTAATGTTATCGCGCAAATAATTTCCACTTCGTAGAGATGCCTCATTTTCATTTAACTTCAGTCAAGTCAAACTGACAGTTGTAAATATTCTCGTCTGTATATTGATCTGAAAAAGGCTTTGCTAGCTTCTTGAATCAAATTTGGGATACATTATTTCACTTTAGTTTTGGTAGTTTTTGTTAATTATACGGATACTCCAGAAGTATACGATGCTGATAAATCCCTGTGTCAATTAAAACAATTAAATAGAGCGTCTTTTAGGTGTTCTTAATTTTATTTGCATGTAAATTTCAGTTTGAATTTTATGGAGGCACAAATTAGAGACCCGCTAATTGTTCTCAGCAGTGTATTTATACTAATAAATAATTTGTCATATTTTCATGTTAATAAAAAACAGTCTCTAAAAATATATTAAACCACAAACTAGATTTTATCTAATTGAAATAATATATTAATTTAATATTAGCTGGGTTTTAGCTAGTCTAGTTAAGTTAAGTTGTCTATTTTCGCATAGCTAAACTAATTTAAAATCACAAGTTTTATTGTCTAAGACCCATTGTTGGCAAACTAGACACTCTCTCATGCAAGATTTTGAAGAATTGTACCATCTTCTTGCTGCAGAAATCGAACTGTTGTAATATTAAGAAAAACGTATTTTACTAATAACCAGTATACAATAAAACCACAGCAAATAACAATGTGTAATTATTAGAAATTCCTTTGATGCGTTCTTTTAGAGCCAAAGCATCCATCCCTCAGTTAAACGATATTTATGTGCGTTTATAATATTTGAAATTGAAAATATTGAAAATGTCTTCGGGACTGTGAAATGCGATTTTTTTTTTACTCATGAAAATCTCTTCATTCCACATCTCATTTATTATGACAAGATAATTGCTTCCGTTTTTCCTAATTTCAGGCAGCTTCAAATTTCAATTTAAAAAAATCAGAATCGCGAACTTTCGCTTAACCAAATCCAGGCACGCATGGAAATTTTTCAATGTCTACTTATTTTGTCATTACCGTGCAAAACATATTGAAACAAGAGTGAATGATTCTGGAAATCATTAAATGATTTGCGTGAGTGAAATGTTTTAAGTTTTAGTAGGCATAACCGTAACAAAAATACTTTCCGCGCGGGAAAAAAAGACACTTTCACAATTATTTCGAAGTTGATGGCAGAAATTTTTGGATACGGAGGTAGTGCGAGGCCAGGTGACAAATCAATAAAAATTGCGACCCTTGACGGTGCATTAAAAAATACTTTTTTTATACAGGCTATTACACGATCGACGTTAGAAGGCATGCCTCGAATTGGCTCACTTGACGGTGCTTTCAAAAATACTTTTTTTACACCGGTTATTAGACGATCGACTGTAGTACACATGCCTCGAATTTGTTCACAAACTAAAAGAAATTAATGTACGAGGCAAATCAGATGTGTCACTTTTCAGAAGAATATTGGTGTGGCTTGAGCTGTCAGTCTAATGGTGTCTATCTAGTCTTGCTTGTCTAATCATGTCTGTCTAGTCTTGTCTGTCTAGCCTGGTCTGTTTAGTCCTGTTTATCGGGTGCTGTCTGTCTAGTCTTGTGACAACTGCGGCGGTTTTCTATAACCGTCCAGGCTGCCTACCCCGAATAAATGCAAAATATGCGATACCGTGTTGACGCATACTAAAAAACCAAAGTGGAATAGTCTTGTCTGTCTGTCTAGTCTTGTCTGTCTAGTCTTGTCTGTCTAGTCTTGTCGGTCTAGTCTTGTCTGTCTAGTCTTGTCTGTCTAGTCTTGTCTGTCTAGTCTTGTCTGTCTAGTCTTGTCTGTCTAGTCTTGTCTGTCTAGTCTTGTCTGTCTAGTCTTGTCTGTCTAGTCTTGTCTGCCTAGTCTTGTCTGCCTAGTCTTGTCTGTCTAGTCTTGTCTGTCTAGTCTTGACTGTCTAGTCTTGTCTGTCTAGTCTTGTCTGTCTAGTCTTGTCTGTCTAGTCTTGTCTGTCTAGTCTTGTCTGTCTAGTCTTGTCTGTCTAGTCTTGTCTGTCTAGTCTTGTCTGTCTAGTCTTGTCTGTCTAGTCTTGTCTGTCTAGTCTTGTCTGTCTAGTCTTGTCTGTCTAGTCTTGTCTGTCTAGTCTTGTCTGTCTAGTCTTGTCTGTCTAGTCTTGTCTGTCTAGTCTTGTCTGTCTAGTCTTGTCTGTCTAGTCTTGTCTGTCTAGTCTTGTCTGTCTAGTCTTGTCTGTCTAGTCTTGTCTGTCTAGTCTTGTCTGTCTAGTCTTGTCTGTCTAGTCTTGTCTGTCTAGTCTTGTCTGTCTAGTCTTGTCTGTCTAGTCTTGTCTGTCTAGTCTTGTCTGTCTAGTCTTGTCTGTCTAGTCTTGTCTGTCTAGTCTTGTCTGTCTAGTCTTGTCTGTCTAGTCTTGTCTGTCTAGTCTTGTCTGTCTAGTCTTGTCTGTCTAGTTTTGTCTGTCTAGTCTTGTCTGTCTAGTCTTGTCTGTCTAGTCTTGTCTGTCTAGTCTTGTCTGTCTAGTCTTGTCTGTCTAGTCTGTCTAGTCTTGTCTGTCTAGTCTTGTCTGTCTAGTCTTGTCTGTCTAGTCTTGTCTGTCTAGTCTTGTCTGTCTAGTCTTGTCTGTCTAGTCTTGTCTGTCTAGTCTTGTCTGTCTAGTCTTGTCTGTCTAGTCTTGTCTGTCTAGTCTTGTCTGTCTAGTCTTGTCTGTCTAGTCTTGTCTGTCTAGTCTTGTCTGTCTAGTCTTGTCTGTCTAGTCTTGTCTGTCTAGTCTTGTCTCTCTAGTCTTGTCTGTCTAGTCTTGTCTGTCTAGTCTTGTCTGTCTAGTCTTGTCTGTCTAGTCTTGTCTGTCTAGCCTTGTCTGTCTAGTCTTGTCTGTCTAGTCTTGTCTGTCTAGTCTTGTCTGTCTAGTCTTGTCTGTCTAGTCTTGTCTGTCTAGTCTTGTCTGTCTAGTCTTGTCTGTCTAGTCTTGTCTGTCTAGTCTTGTCTGTCTAGTCTTGTCTGTCTAGTCTTGTCTGTCTAGTCTTGTCTGTCTAGTCTTGTCTGTCTAGTCTTGTCTGTCTAGTCTTGTCTGTCTAGTCTTGTCTGTCTAGTCTTGTCTGTCTAGTCTTGTCTGTCTAGTCTTGTCTGTCTAGTCTTGTCTGTCTAGTCTTGTCTGTCTAGTCTTGTCTGTCTAGTCTTGTCTGTCTAGTCTTGTCTGTCTAGTCTTGTCTGTCTAGTCTTGTCTGTCTAGTCTTGTCT
Source organism: Phosphuga atrata (assembly GCA_944588485.1). Lineage (NCBI taxonomy): Eukaryota > Metazoa > Arthropoda > Insecta > Coleoptera > Silphidae > Phosphuga > Phosphuga atrata. The sequence goes on from OX155898.1 coordinate 34,744,256, forward strand.
GTCTAGTCTTGTCTGTCTAGTCTTGTCTGTCTAGTCTTGTCTGTCTAGTCTTGTCTGTCTAGTCTTGTCTGTCTAGTCTTGTCTGTCTAGTCTTGTCTGTCTAGTCTTGTCTGTCTAGTCTTGTCTGTCTAGTCTTGTCTGTCTAGTCTTGTCTGTCTAGTCTTGTCTGTCTAGTCTTGTCTGTCTAGTCTTGTCTGTCTAGTCTTGTCTGTCTAGTCTTGTCTGTCTAGTCTTGTCTGTCTAGTCTTGTCTGTCTAGTCTTGTCTGTCTAGTCTTGTCTGTCTAGTCTTGTCTGTCTAGTCTTGTCTGTCTAGTCTTGTCTGTCTAGTCTTGTCTGTCTAGTCTTGTCTGTCTAGTCTTGTCTGTCTAGTCTTGTCTGTCTAGTCTTGTCTGTCTAGTCTTGTCTGTCTAGTCTTGTCTGTCTAGTCTTGTCTGTCTAGTCTTGTCTGTCTAGTCTTGTCTGTCTAGTCTTGTCTGTCTAGTCTTGTCTGTCTAGTCTTGTCTGTCTAGTCTTGTCTGTCTAGTCTTGTCTGTCTAGTCTTGTCTGTCTAGTCTTGTCTGTCTAGTCTTGTCTGTCTAGTCTTGTCTGTCTAGTCTTGTCTGTCTAGTCTTGTCTGTCTAGTCTTGTCTGTCTAGTCTTGTCTGTCTAGTCTTGTCTGTCTAGTCTTGTCTGTCGTCTTGTCTGTCTAGTCTTGTCTGTCTAGTCTTGTCTGTCTAGTCTTATCTGTCTAGTCTTGTCTGTCTAGTCTTGTCTGTCTAGTCTTGTCTGTCTAGTCTTGTCTGTCTAGTCTTGTCTGTCTAGTCTTGTCTGTCTAGTATTGTCTGTCTAGTCTTGTCTGTCTAGTCTTGTCTGTCTAGTCTTGTCTGTCTAGTCTTGTCTGTCTAGTCTTGTCTGTCTAGTCTTGTCTGTCTAGTCTTGTCTGTCTAGTCTTGTCTGTCTAGTCTTGTCTGTCTAGTCTTGTCTGTCTAGTCTTGTCTGTCTAGTATTGTCTGTCTAGTCTTGTCTGTCTAGTCTTGTCTGTATAGTCTTGTCTGTCTAGTCTTGTCTGTCTAGTCTTGTCTGTCTAGTCTTGTCTGTCTAGTCTTGTCTGTCTAGTCTTGTCTGTCTAGTCTTGTCTGTCTAGTCTTGTCTGTCTAGTCTTGTCTGTCTAGTCTTGTCTGTCTAGTATTGTCGGTCTAGTCTTGTCTGTCTAGTCTTGTCTGTCGTCTTGTCTGTCTAGTCTTGTCTGTCTAGTCTTGTCTGTCTAGTCTTGTCTGTCTAGTCTTGTCTGTCTAGTCTTGTCTGTCTAGTCTTGTCTGTCTAGTCTTGTCTGTCTAGTCTTGTCTGTCTAGTCTTGTCTGTCTAGTCTTGTCTGTCTAGTCTTGTCTGTCTAGTCTTGTCTGTCTAGTCTTGTCTGTCTAGTCTTGTCTGTCTAGTCTTGTCTGTCTAGTCTTGTCTGTCTAGTCTTGTCTGTCTAGTCTTGTCTGTCTAGTCTTGTCTGTCTAGTTTTGTCTGTCTAGTCTTGTCTGTCTAGTCTTGTCTGTCTAGTCTTGTCTGTCTAGTCTTGTCTGTCTAGTCTTGTCTGTCTAGTCTTGTCTGTCTAGTATTGTCTGTTTAGTCTTGTCTGTCTAGTCTAGTCTGTCTAGTCTTGTCTGTCTAGTCTTGTCTGTCTAGTCTTGTCTGTCTAGTCTTGTCTGTCTAGTCTTGTCTGTCTAGTCTTGTCTGTCTAGTCTTGTCCGTCTAGTCTTGTCTGTCTAGTCTTGTCTGTCTAGTCTTGTCTGTCTAGTCTTGTCTGTCTAGTTTTGTCTGTCTAGTCTTGTCTGTCTAGTCTTGTCTGTCTAGTCTTGTCTGACTAGTCTTGTCTGTCTAGTCTTGTCTGTCTAGTCTAGTCTTGTCTGTCTAAGCTTGTCTGTCTAGTCTTGTCTGTCTAGTCTTGTCTGTCTAGTCTTGTCTGTCTAGTCTTGTCTGTCTAGTCTTGTCTGTCTAGTCTTGTCTGTCTAGTCTTGTCTGTCTAGTCTTGTCTGTCTAGTCTTGTCTGTCTAGTCTTGTCTGTCTAGTCTTGTTTGTCTAGTCTTGTCTGTCTAGTCTTGTCTGTCTAGTCTTGTCTGTCTAGTCTTGTCTGTCTAGTCTTGTCTGTCTAGTCTTGTCTGTCTAGTCTTGTCTGTCTAGTCTTGTCTGTCTAGTCTTGTCTGTCTAGTCTTGTCTGTCTAGTCTTGTCTGTCTAGTCTTGTCTTTCTAGTCTTGTCTGTCTAGTCTTGTCTGTCTAGTCTTGTCTGTCTAGTCTTGTCTGTCTAGTCTTGTCTGTCTAGTCTTGTCTGTCTAGTCTTGTCTGTCTAGTCTTGTCTGTCTAGTCTTGTCTGTCTAGTCTTGTCTGTCTAGTCTTTTCTGTCTAGTCTTGTCTGTCTAGTCTTGTCTGTCTAGTCTTGTCTGTCTAGTCTTGTCTGTCTAGTCTTGTCTGTCTAGTCTTGTCTGTCTAGTCTTGTCTGTCTAGTCTTGTCTGTCTAGTCTTGTCTGTCTAGTCTTGTCTGTCTAGTCTTGTCTGTCTAGTCTTGTCTGTCTAGTCTTGTCTGTCTAGTCTTGTCTGTCTAGTCTTGTCTGTCTAGTCTTGTCTGTCTAGTCTTGTCTGTCTAGTCTTGTCTGTCTAGTCTTGTCTGTCTAGTCTTGTCTGTCTAGTCTTGTCTGTCTAGTCTTGTCTGTCTAGTCTTGTCTGTCTAGTCTTGTCTGTCTAGTCTTGTCTGTCTAGTCTTGTCTGTCTAGTCTTGTCTGTCTAGTCTTGTCTGTCTAGTCTGTCTAGTCTTGTCTGTCTAGTCTTGTCTGTCTAGTCTTGTCTGTCTAGTCTTGTCTGTCTAGTCTTGTCTGTCTAGTATTATCTGTCTAGTCTTGTCTGTCTAGTCTTGTCTGTCTAGTCTTGTCTGTGTAGTCTTGTCTGTCTAGTCTTGTCTGTCTAGTCTTGTCTGACTAGTCTTGTCTGTCTAGTCTTGTCTGTCTAGTCTTGTCTGTCTAATCTTGTCTGTCTAGTCTTGTCTGTCTAGTCTTGTCTGTCTAGTCTTGTCTGTCTAGTCTTGTCTGTCTAGTCTTGTCTGTCTAGTCTTGTCTGTCTAGTCTTGTCTGTCTAGTCTTGTCTGTCTAGTCTTGTCTGTCTAGTCTTGTCTGTCTAGTCTTGTCTGTCTAGTCTTGTCTGTCTAGTCTTGTCTGTCTAGTCTTGTCTGTCTAGTCTTGTCTGTCTAGTCTTGTCTGTCTAGTCTTGTCTGTCTAGTCTTGTCTGTCTAGTCTTGTCTGTCTAGTCTTGTCTGTCTAGTCTTGTCTGTCTAGTCTTGTCTGTCTAGTCTTGTCTGTCTAGTCTTGTCTGTCTAGTCTTGTCTGTCTAGTCTTGTCTGTCTAGTCTTGTCTGTCTAGTCTTGTCTGTCTAGTCTTGTCTGTCTAGTCTTGTCTGTCTAGTCTTGTCTGTCTAGTCTTGTCTGTCTAGTCTTGTCTGTCTAGTCTTGTCTGTCTAGTCTTGTCTGTCTAGTCTTGTCTGTCTAGTCTTGTCTGTCTAGTCTTGTCTGTCTAGTCTTGTCTGTCTAGTCTTGTCTGTCTAGTCTTGTCTGTCTAGTCTTGTCTGTCTAGTCTTGTCTGTCTAGTCTTGTCTGTCTAGTCTTGTCTGTCTAGTCTTGTCTGTCTAGTCTTGTCTGTCTGACGTTTTTGCATTTACTGCAGCACGCTATCCGCGGCAAATTTTTCACCACCCCCAAGGAGGGGAGAATTTTTTGAATTCAGTTTTTTGGTTTGTGGAAACTCCATTCAGTATGGATTTTTTCACAAAACAAAAATTGAGTAAGGGTGTAGGGGCGATGGATAGCCGGGCGAGAAGCCAGTCTATTGGAGAAACCCCAAAGAAAAGGAAAGTTGCGGATCGGTCGACTGATGACGTGGAGGCGTACAAGAAGACGGAGTGCTCGATCGCTTTTACAATCGTGGAAGCGATTGGAGCACTTACCAGACAAGTGGAGGACTTGGAAAGGGCTATCGCTGGAGGCAGTAGCACGAAGAAGGAAGTTAAAGATGCAGCAGCGCGAGTTAAAAAGACAACTAACGTCTTCTCGCGCAACTCCGTGACCACTTGGCTGGAAGCGCACCGTTTCCTGCCCGTTGAAAAGGTGTTATATGACACCGAGATCCAAACTGTAAGTGTGGCATGCAAGGAAGTCAGCACCCAAACGGAGGCTGAATGTAGTATCACCAGTGCGCTGAAACCGGGTATGAATGTGCAGGAGTACATGTCTCTGGCGAGGGAGAGGTGGTCCGAGGACACCTTCACCGTGGTGAAGATGGCCAAGGGCTCTCCTCTGGCCAGGGACGAGGATGTACTCCTGTTAGTTGCAGGAGAGAAAGGGGATAACTGTGGACAGCTGGGCTGGGGGATGCTCGATCAGCTCCCTCAGGCCAAGCGAGTGGCTGAAGGCTTGAATGTAAGTTCCGTGGCCTACATCAAGAGCGAGAATGTGGTGTGTATGGGAGGCGATGAGTCGTTGGACTCCGAGAGGAAGTACCACTTCATCGCCCGGCTGGATGATAATAAGGTCGAGGGCGCCGAAGAAAAGGCGTTCGAGACCTTATTAAGGATGAAAGGTCTTTGTGAGAAGACTGAGAGAAAGAGGTTCGCTATCGGTGTGGCTGGTAACCTTAATATGTGGCTAGTACGAAAGATGGCTGAATGCGTGTGGCATGGCACAGGAGTTGAGCTAACCCTGTGCTGGATGAATGCGGAGGGCCAAAAGCCCAGAGTGGAATGGGCCGGAGGCACCAGAAAGGCAGAAACCTTACTGGTGAGGAGGGCAGAGGGTGTTTCTTACGCCCATATGGTGAATGTCCTTAAGAAGGAAGTAGACATGGAGGATATAAATGTAAGGGCGATGAGGAAAACCCACGCTGGCGACCTCATCGTCAGAGTGAATGATGATGGGGAAAAGAAGCGACTGGCAGAGCGAATGGCCCTAGTGACTGAGGCTGTAAGGGATGTCAGGACGGAGGTGGGGCTCAAAAGTGTCCTTGTTATGGCATGGATGAGGCTACCACCACCGATGAGGTGAAAGGAGCCATTCAGAAGGCGGCTGAATGTAAGGAGTGTGTGGTAAAGTCTCTCCGCACAGTGCGCGGAGGGGCCAGTATGGCAGTTGTCACTCTTCCAGTAAGAGCGGCACAAACCATACTGGAGAAAGGAAGAATGAAAGTTGGATGGATCATGTGCCGAGTGACCGAAGACAATAAGCCGATCAGGTGTTACAGATGCCTTGGCTTCGGGCACCTGGCGGCAGCATGCAAGGGAATAGAGAGAAAGAATGCGTGTTTGCGATGCGACGAAAGTGGGCACAAAGCACACGAGTGCACGGCCAAAGGGGCTAAGTGCTTCGTGTGCGGAGTGAGTGGGCATAGGGCGGACTCCATGAACTGTCCTGCGTACAGGAAACTGTGCAGGGAAAGTATGAAAGGGACGTCCCAAAGAAACAGATTATGCTAGTATTGCAGACGAACTCAAATAGGAGTGCGGCTGCAATGGAGCTGGTATGGAAGACGGTGCATGATGAGAGAGTGGATGTGGCCATTGTCTCCGAACCAAATCTTCGGACCATTGGTAACGGAGGCTGGCACGTGGACCAGTGTAAGAATGTTGCTGTGAGGATTTTCCAATCGGAAAATCCTTTGGTTAAGTGTGGATGTGGAAATGGATATGTGTGGGTCGAATGGGAAAACTGGGTCCTGTATGGGTGCTACATCTCGCCTAACATAATGTTAGAGCAGTTTGTAGCTTTTATGGATGAGCTAAGGGCCAGTATGAAAAGCTGGTCCAAAGAGATTGTTGTCGGAGGGGATTTCAACGCCAAGTCCGCTTGGTGGGGATCCCCTAGAGAGGATGAGAGAGGGAGAATGATGGAAGAGTGGCTGGCAGAGGAGGACCTGGTGGTTCACAACCGTGGGAATGTGCCAACCTTCGTGCGGGGCGAAAGTATGTCTTTTATAGACATCACTTTTAGCACCTCACGGATTGCAGGCAGAGTGAAAGAGTGGCGTGTCAGAGAGGGAGAGAATCTGAGTGACCACCAGGATATTCTCTTCGACGTACGAAAGGATGTTTCTGAGGGACCGGTTGCTTGTGGAACGAATGGATGGAGAGTGGACAAGAGTCTACTAGAAAGATTGGGAGACGTCATGAAAGAGCTGGCTGAAAGGACAGGCCCCGAAAATGGATTGCGGAGCTCCTGCGAAGCAGTTCTTCACGGGGCCTGTGATGCGGTGTTTCGGAGAAAACGGAGGGGCGTCAGAGGCAGGAAGCCAGTTTACTGGTGGAATGAGCAGGTAGCTGAAAAGCGTAAAACCTGTTTGCGTGAAAGGAGATGCATGGTGAGGAGTAATAGGCGAGCAAATGAGGAAGTGCGTGAGGAGTGCAGAAGGAGGTATAACTTGGCGCGCAGGGAACTTCGCAGAGCCATCGCGAACTCCAAGCAAGAAGCTTGGAGAGTGCTCTGCGAAGAGGTGAATAATAACATCTGGGGTGACGGCTATAAGATCGTCACCAGAAAAATTGCGCACAGGGTTAATACTCTCCGGGGGGATAGCCTAATGACGGAAGTCAAGAAGCTGTTCCCAGTACATGAGCGAATGAACTGGCTGGAACCCGTGGGATGGAGATCGGCGCCCCTTTTCACTCCGGCCGAGCTGCAGAGTGCAGTTGGCCGGATGAAGGAGGGAAAAGCGCCGGGTCCTGATGGTGTTTCACCGGAAGCGTGCAAGGTGTTTGGGCATGTGTGTGAGGACATGTGCTTGAGCATGATGAATGAATTGTTGATGAATGGCAGTTTCCCCAAAGAGTGGAAGAGAGCGAGACTGGTGATGATTGAAAAAGAGCGAAAGGAAGGAGAGGAAGCCAATTACAGGCCAATCTGCCTACTGAATGGGATAGCGAAGATGTTTGAGAGTATGATCGGAGCTAGGATAAATGAGGATCTCGAGAGGGTAGGGGGTCTTTCAGAGGAACAGTATGGGTTCAGAGGCGGCCGCACTACGGTGAACGCAATGATGCGTGTGATAGAGAGAGCAAGGTTAGCAAATACGGGTCCATGGCGTACCCGTAGCTACTGCGTGCTTGTAACCCTGGACGTGAAAAATGCCTTCAATTCGGTCCCATGGGGCGGAATCATGGAGGCTTTGGAACTAAAGGGGGTAGCTCCCTACCTTCGAAAGATGGTGGGGAGCTACTTGAATGATAGGGAGATAGTAACTGTGGAAGGTAAAATCTTCAAAATGAGTGCGGGTGTTCCACAGGGTTCGGTTCTTGGGCCGATACTGTGGAACATATTTTATGATGAGGTTTTGAGATTGAGGCTGCCAGACGGGGTTACACTCGTAGGGTACGCTGATGACTTAGCGGTGGTCGCTGTCGCAAGAACGGAAGAAAGTCTGAAAGCGATAATGAATGAGGCAATTGGTAGGATTGATCGGTGGATGGGGGAGAAAGGCTTGCTCTGGCTCCCCACAAAACCGAGGCGGTCCTGCTAATTGGGAGAAGAAAGCTGCGTGAATTGACCGTGCGAATGGGGACAGTTGACGTACCGGCTCGGGAATCTGTAAGATACCTTGGGGTAGAGCTCCAGCGAAATCTCAGGGTGTCCGATCAGGTCACCCGGGGCTACCGCATGCGTGAAAGCCCTTGGACGGCTGATGCCCAACATAGGGGGGCCGTTGGCCTCCAAGAGGAGGGTTATGAATGCGGTGGTGCACTCCATTCTCCTGTATGGGGTGCCGGCATGGATAAATGCGTTCAGGATTGAATGTTATAGAGCGAGACTGATGAGAGTGAAAAGGTGTATGCTGCTGCGTGTGTGCAGCACATACAGGACTGTTTCTGGCGACGCCGTGGCGGTCGTTGCTCGAGTTATCCCGTTAGACCTTCTGGCGCATGAAAGGGTGAGAGTTTGGGGAGGTAATGACCCTAGAAATGAAAGGGAAAAACAATGCGTGTATGGCAAGAGCTATGACAGGGGTCGGAAAAGGGAGCCTGGACCAGGCAACTGATTCCGACTATCGATGAATGGGTCAACCGTGGGCACGGGGAGGTGAATTATCACCTCACCCAGGCGCTTACGGGGCATGGATGCTTTGGGTCTTACCTGGTGCGCATCGGGAAACTGGTTGAGGCGCACTGTAGGTACTGTGGAGCGACAGAGGACACTGCGGAGCATACCATCTTCGAGTGTACGAGATCGGAGAGAATGAGGAGAGCCGCAGAATGCAAGGTGGGAGAGAATGTGAACAAGGAGAGTATGGTGAGAATTATGCTCCGCAGTGAGTATGAATGGGGCGTGCTGACTGGAATGATAGGTTATATAATGAGGAGAAAGGAGAAGGATGAAAGGGACGAGCGTAAGGCGGGTCGAGGGGTTGCTACGCGCGAGCCGAGCGTGCCATCGCCGGGCCCCCCTTAGTGCGAAGGGGGCGCACAAATTTATAGTAAACTCTTATGTGAGGGGGGGCACGGCGATTAACGACGCGCCCGGCACAAGGAATGAATGGATGAATGCTTTGGATATGAAAGGGGGAGGAACGTGGTGAAGTTATGCCAAATTTTTGATTCCATCACGTTCTCTCTGGTTCTGACTGGGGCGTCTGCATGGTGGGTTTTTTTTAGTGGGTCGCCCCTTTTGGGGGGCAGCCCCACACTACCACTCGACACGGGTCGGGTGGTGTCTGTTTGCAGATTTTCACCTCCAGCACGTGCAAAAAAAAAAAAAAAGTCTTGTCTGTCTAGTCTTGTCTGTCTAGTCTTGTCTGTCTAGTCTTGTCCGTCTAGTCTTGTCTGTCTAGTCTTGTCTGTCTAGTCTTGTCTGTCTAGTCTTGTCTGTCTAGTCTTGTCTGTCTAGTCTTGTCTGTCTAGTCTTGTCTGTCTAGTCTTGTCTGTCTAGTCTTGTCTGTCTAGTCTTGTCTGTCTAGTCTTGTCTGTCTAGTCTTGTCTGTCTAGTCTTGTCTGTCTAGTCTTGTCTGTCTAGTCTTGTCTGTCTAGTCTTGTCTGTCTAGTCTTGTCTGTCTAGTCTTGTCTGCCTAGTCTTGTCTGTCTAGTCTTGTCTGTCTAGTCTTGTGTGTCTAGTCTGGTCTGTCTTGTCGGTCTTGTCTGTCTTGTCTGTCTTGTCTGTCTTGTCTGTCTTGTCTTGTCTGTCTAGTCTTGTCTGTCTAGTCTTGTCTGTCTAGTCTTGTCTGTCTAGTCTTGTCTGTCTAGTCTTGTCTGTCTAGTCTTGTCTGTCTAGTCTTGTCTGTCTAGTCTTGTCTGTCTAGTTTTGTCTGTCTAGTCTTGTCTGTCTAGTCTTGTCTGTCTAGTCTTGTCTGTCTAGTCTTGTCTGTCTAGTCTTGTATGTCTAGTCTTGTCTGTCTAGTCTTGTCTGTCTAGTCTTGTCTGTCTAGTCTTGTCTGTCTAGTCTTGTCTGTCTAGTCTTGTCTGTCTAGTCTTGTATGTCAAGTCTTGTCTGTCTAGTCTTGTCTGTCTAGTCTTGTCTGTCTAGTCTTGTCTGTCTAGTCTTGTCTGTCTAGTCTAGTCTGTCTAGTCTTGTCTGTCTAGTCTTGTCTGTCTAGTCTTGTCTGTCTAGTCTGTCTAGTCTTGTCTGTCTAGTCTTGTCTGTCTAGTCTTGTCTGTATAGTCTTGTCTGTCTAGCCTGGTTTGTCTAGTCTTGTCTCTCTGGTTTTGTCTAGTTTATCTAACGACTTATTTATTCGAAAATTCAATTAATCCCCGACAATATAAAAATGTTTAATAGCGATTAGAGCCAATGGTAGTAAAATTGAAATCCGTTTTTAAAATTATTTTCTGGAACACCGATCGCTATCGCCGGCTGATAATAAATCAACGAACAAAAAGCATTTAATAATACTTTTCGGATTAATTAAGTTTATCAATATATAAACTAACTTTTCGAAGAAATATGTTTAATTCTCGACATATATGCAACCAGATATACAGCTATGTCTCTTTGCATCACTTGTGCCTTGTCTATCTAGGCTTAACGATTTAGTGCTGTATGAATAGTCCTGTTTGTCGACTCTTGTCTGTCTAGTCTTCTCTAACTAATTTGTCTAATCTTGTTGTTTGTCTAGTCTTAGTCTTGTCTTGAAAAGTTGTCTATGTACACTATCTACACTAATATTATAAATCAGTTCGTCTGTAAGTTAAATATAAACTTAGCTAATAGTAAATTAAATAGATGTGAAATTATATTAAAACCTGAACTAATTTCATTAATCATTTTTTTTTAAATAATGATAAAAATCGTAAATAAAGCATCCATCATTAGCTCTTAATGCTAGGTTATGTTGTTCCTAGGTCTATTAATTGTTCAAGAAATGTTTACTATTAAAACTGTTAAACACCTCAAATGGAAGTTTTTTCAAGACGTTTCAAACTTCAGAGACGTTAAAGTCAAGTTATCAAATACTAGTAACTTACGTTTTCTTCCGCTTGCATTCCTGTCACCCTGTCGGATTTTTGACGTTTGCGGCCATGTTGTATCCACCGCTTTGAAAAATTTTCTACAAATTTTCTGAAACTCACAACTGTCCCGGAAAAAATTCCCCCGGAAAACCTATTAGCGCGACGAGTTCCCACAAAATTGCCCCCCATTTTAACACCACTCACAAGGATACGGTTGTATATTACCGAAAATATTAGTGAACTTGTACGGACCGAAGTGAAGGTTCGAAACGCAGGGAAACACTGAGCTAAGATGTATGTTATAGGTAGCTGCAAGGTTGCGTAGAAAAGGATGGAGAGATGTACGTAGGCGTTTTATTAATTCTTGGATGAAAATAACATTAGATATTATAAAATTAGGTTAGATTTTGAAATATTTTTGTGAAACTTAAGCTGGAAATTAGGTTTTGGTTTAAAATTCCTCAATTTTATTGTTTTTTGGTTCGGGGTTTTTAAAACTGTGTACATTTTGCATTGGGATTTGCACAAAATTAATTTAGTTTGAGTTTTAAGTTTTAGTCTGTAACTCAGAAACTAGATAGTCTACCAACAATCTAATTACACGAGCAGTTTAAGAAAGCCAGAATCTATATAGATGCATAGATATTGTTTTCAGAAACTGTTTACTTTGTGTAATCTACACCAAAATAAAACTAATTTTCAGTGAATTCTTGAGACAGTTTTGGCTTGTCAACATACATCTATAACTCAAAAACTAGAAAAGATGGGAAAAATCTAATTGCACCAGCGGTTTCAGAAAGACTGAATCTGTACAGATTTATAGATTACCTATTCTGTGACTGTTTAGTTTGTGTAATCTAAAACAAAACTCGCTTTGAATGAAACCTTGGAAAAATTTTGGACTAGTCCACTTTCATCTATAACTAAAAAACTAGATAAGATATCAAAAATCTAATTAGACGTAAGAGTAAAATCGATTCTCGGTTGAAACTTTCAGCCAGGAGTTTGATCGAATCATCAAAAAATCTTACAATAGTGTGTAAAAGTCTTACAATAGTTGTTTTACTATGGCTTGCCTAGTCTAGCACTGTAGTATTTTATGAAAAAATTTGTCATCAGTTCATCGTGGCCCAAAATGATGATGACGTTTGCTACATATCTCCCAGTTATATCCGTAGTGTCATCAATTGAGATCCAGAAAAAAAAAATTTGACGCAATTTTTTTTGGAATCAATAGTACTTTGTGAAGGTCTTTCAAATAATTATTTCGACGAGCGATTTCTGTTTGCAATTTGTGCTCTGTATACTTTTATAGGAAGGACACAAAATGTTTATTACGCATTTAATTTTTTTTACATTTAATTTTTTTGTTACGACATACAATGGTATGTCGTCGGAAATGAAAGCACTACATAAATCTCCTTCAAATTGAGTAGCTTGCGACTTAGAAGATTCGCCATAAAGGTTGTATAATTTTCTTCTCATTGTTCCTGTTTTCAGCATATATATCTTCATCATGAATATTTCAATATATAATCATTTCAGCTTCATCATGAATATATTTTTCGGCCAATATGTAGTGCTCTCGAACATATTGCGAAAATTTTGTGACAAAGGTTCCTGTTTTCGGCATTATCTTAAAATAATTTAAAATTATAAGTAAACATAATCCTTTTCATTTTAATTAAATTGTTAAACCTACTGTTACGAACTGGGATTGATTGTCGAACTGGAAACTGGAATGCCTGAGACTCGAAATAAAAAGGGTTGTAGAAAATGGATCTTATTGATTCGGAAAACTGACTAATTCTACCCTTAATTTACTTTACCTCCACCTCATCATCTCGGTTCTGAAGTGCGGTGACCTTTCAAAGCGATCCGTATGGTAAAATCCAACGGCTTCGATTAATATTTTGAATACCAACAACCATTGTGTTTTGTCGATTTGAACCATGTTAATTAGTCGGCTTATGTATAATATATTTAAGTTATTTATTAAACCCAACAACCACTATTTGTTGCATGTATTTTTATGTTGAATTGTAGTTTAAGGAGATTATTTCATTATCTTTATTTTGTTAAATTTCTGGCTAGTCCATTCCTTTATGATTAGAATGAGAAAAAAAATGCGTTTGCATATTTTTTGTTGCTCATTGATTACTGTATCAGACTATATACTAATTTTATGAAAGCTAGAAGATTTTAGTTAGACTAAGTTACATTCGTCCATAAAATACAAGATTAGATAAATTAAACTAGTTTATAGCTGCTAAGTATGTTTATAGTTTGCTAAGTTTATAGCTGCTAAGTATAAGTATATACAATAACTTATATTATATTAGATAGATGTAGATTTGGGATATATCTAGGGTGGCCAAACGTACCGGTTTTCTGGGATTGGTCACGGTTTGTCCCGATGTCTCACAGAAACTCTTGGGACAATCATTTGTCCCTGTTTTGTAATCTATACTACCGAAATATCACGTTTTAGTGCCGTCAACTATTTTTATAAACTTACAAGAATTACTCAATATTAGAGGCGCTGGTTGTGCCTCAGCTCACGTTTTACATAACAGTGCACGAAAAGCATGTGAAACATTTACCGTAGATGCAGAAATGGTGGTCATAAAGATATTTTCAGTTTTTAAATTGTAAGTAATGAATTCGTTGATAAAAAATATGACCATATTACTATCTACTTTTTCATTCAAAAGTACGTTGGCTATCATTAATGATAGCCAACGTACTTTAGAGAGGATATAAAAAATATATTATGTCTTGAAATCTTTTTTTCTATCAACAGAATATGTACCTAATTTTACATAGTTTTCTTATCTGTTTCAACAATCAAATATTAAAAATTTGAAAAAAAATTACAATCAATGAAATTAGAACAATGATCAATAAAACTATCAAAATTATGACCTTCTACCTCTGAAATTTCTACCTCTGAAAACAAAAGAAATTTTGCGAAAGTGCAAGTATTACAAATAATTTACAATTTCTAAAATAAAATTTTTAAATACAAACTTATTAAATACGAAATATAGCTTGAATATATATATATATATATATCTATATATATATATATATATATATATATATATATATATATATATATATATATATATGTTGTATTTGAGGTTTTCGCGGATAGATACCTGTGTTGTATTGTTTTCTCGGGGATCCCGCGTTGATGCTGAGGGTTGGCTCTGAAAAGAACCGGATTCTCGACGTATCGGCGAACTAACATTCGCCATTCTCAAGAGATATATGCGTCCGTGCGGGTCAGCCGGGTACTTACAGTATGCGTCTAACGGTTGACCCGCACGGACGCATATATCTCTTGAGAATGGCGAATGTTAGTTCGCCGAAACGTCGAGAATCCGGTTCTTTTCAGAGCCAACCCTCGGCATCAACGCGGAATCCCCGAGAAAACAATACAACACTAACATATATATATATATATATATATATATATATATATATATATATATATATATATATATATATATATATATATTCAACATGTACGTAGCTCTATAATACCAAGTCTTATTACAACTATGAACAAATCATATATTGAAACAACTACTTCCTGGCTAATATCCCACAAGATATTTAATTATACAACAGACATTTGCATGTTATTACTAGTCTTAGTCCATTTTCATGTCAGTAACATAAATAGACCAATAACATTGTTCTTTGATCATTTCTTTGTATTTAAATTAAGTGAATAGCGATCTGCAGACGCGGTTCGAGATGTAACTCTCATCAGTGCAGCTTTGTTTTTTTTAATTATAAATTGGAATACAACTTACATTAGCTGGTGCATGACTGACGATTTTGATTTGACATTTGTGTAGAGAGACATGAACTTGGTTGCGGTTGCTGATTTAAATGATAATTGAATATTGGTGAAACCATACTAATTATTGATACAATCACACAAACTTATTAAAGACGGAATATAGCTTGAATATTTCGTCTTATTTAAACTTGTCTTAATAAGACTTGATATTATACAGTAGTCTTAATAAGACTATTTTATTTCTGCATGTCGACATGTATAGAATCATGTAGGAATTTAATTTCCCTCAATGAAGACATATTGCACAACCACTTCTGCTATATTAAAGTTATCATAGAAACTGAAATTGCTGGTGACAACGATATATGGAAATATTATTGTAAGAGCTGCCTAGAAAAATTGAGAATGCATATTTGGAAAAATTTAAATTTAAAAAGCAAATTTTAACAAAAAACTTTATTTGTTCGCTTCTGTAGTTTATATTCCTAGTCACATTGCAAGTTGTGAACGAGTGCTTTCGCTGATATCTAGTCAGTGGAGAAAAGGGTGAGAGAAACAAACTAGAATTAATCACTGTAAATACTGTAATAACTTGTTTGTTTAATATGCGAGAAATAAAGTGTACTGATTTTTTGAAAGAAATGGAATATTATAATGAAGTGTGAACTGCAGCAAAATGTTCTGTAAAATACTCGTGGTACTATACTGAAAAATAGGTCCCTCATGTTTTAAACTTCATATGTTTAAATGTTTAAAATTATCGATTTATTGTAATACTGAATGAAATATGTAGTGCAATAATCTAATTCTTTAATTATTTTTTTAGCATATGTCCCGGTCATGTCCTGGCGATTACCCTAGGTATAGTTCAGCTTAATAAGCACTAAATAAAATTTTCTATTGCAAATCTAATTTATTCATATTTTTGAAGTAAAACTTCTTTAGGCGCAACTTATAACATAAGGTTAAGTTATATCTACATAGATGTAACTCTGTAGCAGTTCCAACATTTTGACATCTCTCAACATTGAAATATTTAAGCAAAACTATTCTAGAAGCGACTTGAAAGTAACTTGAAAACTAACTTGAAAATAACGTTAAGTAAAGTATATATTCTGCAAACGCGCTTTCCGTTTATTTTAATTTTAGTAAAAATTGGAACAATGGATGTCGCCTAAAATATCTGTTTTCATGAATGTCACTTTTTGAAGTAAAACTAAAACTTCTTTATGGACTTATTATAGAATTTCGTGAGTCTTATATACACTTATATACTTAAAATATTTCTTTTCTGTTTTTATAAACTTTTATACTAATAATTATAAGTTGCACTATTTTATTTATAAACATTTTATTTAACAAATTTAATAATAATGTATTTTAAAGGCAGATTTCTGTTTAAGAGAGCATATTAAAACCTTTTTTTTTAATTTAGTTATTTACTTAGCCACATTAAATACATATTATGGATGTGATACTTACAATTAGGGTTGCCACCTTTCTTTTATGAAATTAAAGTACATTAGTTGTTAAAGGTAAGAAAAAAAAGTACATTGTGTTAAAAAATAAAGTACAATTTATTTTTCTTTATTATCATTTTTAAAAACATATTTTAAAAGGCAATAACTTTTGCACGTTTTATCAAACTATTGGCATTGATTAACAATTGCACAGCATCTTTACAGTCTATATTTAAGTTAAGGCAAAAAGTAATGTGGAAAAATCATTTTGAAACGTTGCTGGATGATACGGATAGCGGTACAGAACCTACGATGTAGAAAGACTAGGACGACCAAAACGCACAAGAGACCATGGAAGGAGAGGAAAATGAGCTCACAATAACCCCAACTCTCCAAGAAGTAAAAACAGCAATCAAAGCACTAAAAAATAGCAAAGCTCCCGAAATCGATGGTATCAGCTCAGAACTACTAAAACAAGGGGGGGCGGGTGGCATAAGCTGGCCACCTACATGCACTAATAGCGAAAGTATGGGACGAAGAAACAATGCCGAGCGTATGGGCACTAAGCATCATTTACCTGGCTAAGGCAGGCAAGAACAACGGCAATGGCGATAACAACATAAGACAACTTAGGCCTGGTCAGTAGCTTCCGCTATCTAGGGTTGACCCTAGAAAACAAAGGAAGCGAAGAAGCAGAAATAAGAGCCAGAACCACAGCGGCAAACGGAGCATACTTCGCTCTCGCACATATCTTCCGATCAAAACACGTGCACAGAAACACAAAAATAAGGGTGTACAAAACAATTGTCAGACCAATACTCACATATGGCTGCGAAACCTGGGTCTTGACACACACCAGTGGCAACAAAATAGATATCTTTGAGAGGAAAGTATTGCGTAGAATACTCGGCCCAATCCAACACGAAAATGGGTACAGAATTCGATGCAATAATGAGCTATACCAAGCTTTGCACGACCCGCCAATATCCGCATATGCAAAGATACAGAGGTTACGATGGGCAAGCCATGTCACAAGAATGGATAAGGAAGGACTGCCAAAACCTCCAAGGCAAAATGGTAGGGGAGAGACCGAGGGGCAGCCCACGGAAACGATGGGAGGACTCGGTAGAAGAAAATGCCAGAGGGTTGCTAAGGATTAGAGGCTGGAAGACGGTAGCAATGGACAGAAGTGTCTGGAGGAATAAATTGAGGAAGGTCAAGTCCCAACTGTAGACTGTAGTCCAACTGTGTGGGCTGTAGAGCCATAGGAGAGAGAAATAAGTAATTCGTCAGATTCAGAGCCGCTTTGTTGCTTTCGTCTCCCCATTGCTAGCCTCCTCATCACAGAAGAAACTCTTTCTGTGAATACTGACTAACAAGTTTGAAAAATTATCATCGGTCATAATAAATACCTGCTGCCATTTTTTGTGCAGTAGATAGTTCCGCAAAACTCTTAGAATTTTATATCTGATCATAAATTTTGTTTGATAAAGCAATTTCTCCATAAAGATGTTCCATATCTATACTAAGTTTTTGCAGATTTAAATTTTCTATGATGTTAACAATATTATCAAATTCATCATTGCTCTTTAAATTTATATTGCCAAGTGTAAATAATCAGTTTGAGTCATTAAAATCAAACGATTTATTTAGGAACTATAAGGCTTTGTCTATAAATAATATAAAAATCGTGCGAATTTCCTTACTCAGTTCCGGTGAAGGCAACAGTTTTTTTTTTGCTTGTTTCATAGCTAGGGTTTTTCGGATCCGGACTCGACGAGTCCAAGGGTAAATACCCGGACCCGATACCCGATCTAAGACTCGACGAGTCTCGGGTCTTGAATGTTTGGGATTGTCTAGTACACCGCGTCGTAAAGAATATCGACGATTTAGCATTACACTTGATGAATGGACGAGTATGAAAATTCGAACATATCTAAATATCAATTTGCATGCAATTGACTCTGAAGTATGTAATCTGGGTTTATTGAGAATTTTTAACAAGAGTACTGCTATACAATTATAGTCGAAAAAGTAGAACAACACCTAAACACAATTAACATAAAATTATAAAAACATGTAGTTGGTTCAACCGGCGATGGTGCAAGTGTAATGATGAAATTTGGACGAGTATCGTCTAGTCTTCATAATATCTTTTTTTCTTCATAATAACTTATCTGTTTGTGATTTAGTATATAAAAAGAAAAATATTACCGGCTTCCAAGATGAAGATGACCATGGTCTATATCAGGGCTGTCCAACCTTTTTCTAGAGGCGATCTACTTTTTGATATATTGTGTTGCCAAGATCGACCAAAACGCGTAACACCACCGAGTGTCTGGGGTCACGGAGTGCACCCCCATGGGGGACAAAATTTTGAGAAAATGCATAACATATTGCCATTTAAAAGCTGTTTTTCATGTAAAAATAACCTAATGCGAAAATCGGAATTAATTTTTTTATGTAGATTCTTATTCTGCTACTTTTATAAACTCATTGCAGTCACTTTTGCAGTCACTTCATTGCGCTGGCGGTTAGTTTTCGCGCGTTTTATAGTTTTGATAGTTTGAGTGTTAAGGTGGACCTAAATTTATGAAAGGAAGAATCTATTATATAATGTTTATTCATTAAACATTTCAACAGGAACAAAAAGTATTGAAATTTATATTATATCTGATATAAAATAACAAAATTAGAAATATAGCAAATACTTAATTCGAGTAAATACTAAGATAAGGTTCCGCCAAATACGTTGAGCCAAAGCAAAACATCAATTTAGGTGCCGCATTTGTCAAGATTGGGTATTTCTCTTATCTTAATCCAAAGATTGTATTTGGAAATACACTAATCTTTGGATTTCAAATACAAATCTTTTTGAAGTTTGATTATTTCCAATTCTAGTTTATCCTGATTTGCTTCAAATATTGTAGATATTTGAGTTGCAATTCCTTCAATGTTGATATCTTTTTGAAACACATTTGAAAAAAACAGTGCAATATTTACAATCTTACCAAAATCTTCAAATCCTGTCCGAAATTGTTTTTCAACAACTTAAATTTCGAGAATTATTTTAGGGTTGAATTGAGTAATGTTTCTTGCGCATCGGCATTCAACGGAAGCTGTCGTACTTGTCGTACTGGTGGGGATGCGGCCGACTTGAGGTCCATGTAGCAACATTTGAACGTAGGCTAGCGAGAAGCGTTTTTTAATTTTTACTTTATATTTATAAAGACCGACTCAAAATCACTCCGCGATCGACCGGTGGATCGCGATCGACTGGTTGGACAGCCCTGGTCTAGATGGTATTGATGACGATCAAGATGAAACATATTATTCTGACGAGAGCGTCTCTGATGTCGAAGAATACTGACAAGTTGAATTAACTTTAGACAATTTAGAAGCAAATTCATCCATTTGCCTTCCGCTCTTAGCCTCTTGTGGAGTTTTCTTTTATTTGCTTATTTACTATAAATATTTACAATTAAGATTCTCCAAATCCCTTAATATAATAGTTTATCTATGTCCCACTTAACTTATTCGGCAAGTTCGTACAGTATCGCTTGCTTTACCATATGCGTGAACATAAAAAATCCTTTCGTGTTTTTGTTTAAATTGCGAGACAGATTAGACCCGGACCCGGACCCGAAAAATCGGACTCGGACTCGACTCGGACTCGCCGAGTCTAAAGAGACCGTGTATTCCCAAACCCTATTCATAGCCAAAGAAGAGATTTTGTTTCCTTTGTGCTAATCCATCTCTAAGATTTACCATAATCTCATAAATATCTAAAATTGTTATGTAATTGCCTTCTAGACATTTTAGGGCATTATTAAATGAATTTAACGTGTGGCTACAAAAATGGAAATAAATTTCAATCATATCATTTTCAGTGTTGTTGAGCATCACTAAGTTTTGTAAAACCATGGGACTATAGAGTTGTCTATACTTACAAAATAACTTGGTTATAATTACAAAATATGGAATGGCAAAAGAAAGAGAGTCATCTTGTTCCCACGTGGCGTTTTACTTTATGAAAGTCTCCATCTACTGATGCTACAAATCTTTTCAGCTCCTCCCTTCTTATAGCAGAATGCGAAAAATCAGTATAGATTTTCAAAATCACATTTTCCATATCATATGATAAAAAGGGCATGGTATGTCTCATGCAATTATGCACTGAATTATGTAAGCAGGATTTTTGAATTGCTTCAAACATACCATCAGCAGATTCATTGCTAATTTCACAAAAATGTAATAATATGTTTTGAATGCCAATTTTGGCCGTAAAATATTGTATAACTAATGGAAACAGTTTTATAGTTTTTCTGTTGAAGCACATGTTTGAAGCAAAAATATAAATTATTTGTACTAATATCAACTTTTACATTATGTAAATCATATGGGCCCAATAGTTCTGTAGTGCTTCCATTTTTGTTGTAGCTGGATGAATTCCAGTAGTTCTGTAGTGCTTCCATTTTTGTTGTAGCTGGATGAATTCCAGTAAGTGAGTCCCAGAGAAATCAAATCATGCGAAATAAAGTATTATCGCGTACATTATTTTTCTCATAAAATATAGAGTATAATAACCAGAAATAACGTACAATACTTTATTATAAAGTACGGGTGGCAACCCTACTTACTATAGACAATAGTCAATAGTCAATAGTTATTATAATAGTTACAATAGACACGTTAATACATTAATACATTAATACATTAGTACATTAATACATTAATACATTAATACATTAATACATTAATACATTAATACATTTATACATTAATACATTAATGCATTAATACATTAATACATTATTACATTAATACATTAATACATTAATGCATTAATACATTATTACATTAATACATTAATGCATTAATACATTAATACATTAATACATTAATACATTAATACATTAATACATTAATACATTATTACATTAATACTTTATTACATTAATACATTAATACGTTAATACGTTAATACAGCAATACATTATTACATTAATACATTAATACATTAATACATTAATACATTAATACATTAATACATTAATACATTAATGCATTAATACATTAATACATTAATTCATTAATACATTAATACAATAATACATTAATACATTAATACATTAATACATTAATACATTAATACATTAATACATTAATACATTAATACATTAATACATTAATACGTTAATACATTAATACAATAATATATTAATACAATAAAAACAATAAATACTACAAAAATGCAACTACTACAAATTACAATAGACACTAAATTATCAACGTTATAATAGCAAAATGATAATAGCAAAAATTCAGATATTGAATAATATGCTCCTTGAGCAAGGATATATTTTACATCTCTATTAAATTGCTTAAAGTTCTTTGTTTTCAAGTTATTGTCCAGCTTGTTAAATAATTCAATTCCTGTATAAAAGAAGGACTTCTGAAGTAAGGCCGTGTTATGTTTTGGGAACGATAGTAGGAGCCATATCTTGTATGGTGATCGTGGTAATTCGCTAAGGTGTTAAAGTTTCTTATATGATATTTTGTATAACACAGCTCTTTTAACATGTAAATTGAGAGTAATGTAAGTTTATTGAAAAAATTACAACTTTGGCCTCCTTTTAGACCAAACATAAGTCTAACAATTCTTTTCTGCATAATAAAACATCTATTGACGGTAGCGGCTTGACCCCAAAATAACACGTGTAGAGATAGATTATAGGGAATATACCAGTGCATAATACACACTAATTACTGATTCTTTGTTAAACGACTTTTTTATTTGTAAAATTACGAAGTAAGCGCTTCCCAGTTTTTAGCAAACATGGTCGATGTGATGTTACCAACTAACAGTAGAGTTTATCCGTACCCCCAAAAAGTTGGTACACGTTTCGGTTTTATGTTTTTTTCCGTCAATATTGAGTTGAAAATGCATTGGAATTTTTCTCTGTTTAGCAAAGTAAATACAAACAGTCTTATAGTATAGGATCAGTATAAGATGGTTTGCTGGGCACCACGCATTCACCTCATCAACAACTATCCCGACTCTGCTTTCAAGCTCTTCTATACTGTTCCCAGACACAGTCATATTCATGTAATCTGCAAACAGTATAATTTCCGCACTTACATAAAGTGGAAGATCGTTGATGAACAGCAGAAATAGAAGCGGCCCTAAAACAGATCCCTGAGGGACACATATAGTTATATTATTGCTATTAGATTTGTAGTTATTGGTATTTACAATCAACTTTCTTCCTGTAAGGAAAGATCTAATCGACCTTGCAAAAGTCCCTTGAAACCCATAGTTTTCTAATTTAGTTACCATAAAATCAATGTTGAAGGTGTCAAAGGCATTGGACAGGTCGAAGAATAGATCCAATACATGTTTACCTGTGTCAAGTTCTTTAATAATATATTTAGCTATATTAAGTTGATCGTGGCTGTTCGAAACCCATGTTGACAATTGCTGATCAAATGATATTTTTCTGAATAATCAACCATTCTTTTATAAATCAGCTTCTCATAGATCAAGACGCAATCGAAATAGGTTTATAGTTAGTAGTTTTTATTACATGCATCCGATTTCTAATTCAAGGGAATCACTAAGGCTACCTTCAAAACCAATGGATATATTCCATCCTCCATAGATTTATTGTACAGTTGTAATAGTGGACTATCAATGACGTCTAAGATTGATGTTATAGTTTTGATAGAGAAACCATGTATACCCGACGAATGCGATGTGTAAATATTTGAAATAACATTTTGGACTTCAAGTGGTTCAATGGGGGCATTTAGAAAGAGTGAAGGACACTAAAAGGGGACTTAGTGCACCCAGAATCCGACGTTAACAACTGTTCTCTGATTATACTTAAGGCCATTCTGGAAAAGTGCCTTGCAAATACATCGGCCACTTGTTTGTCAGTTACCAGTGCGTTGTCTCTCCTGAGTGTTATTGTGGTACACTTTTTTTGCTTCCCTAAAGATTGATTAATAATCGCCCAAGTATCTTTAGATTTATTTCTTGACTGTTGGATTTTGTTCATGACGAACTTCCTCTTATCGGAGGCTATGTGTTTGTTGTGCTGACGCTTCATAGTTTTGTAAGCTTCGATAAGGTATAAATCATTAAGGGTATAACCCTCTTCAATTATTTCAGGTGTTATCCATTTCTTGTTTTTTGAGATAACTCTCCTGGTTTCGATGGGACATACCTGATCCAAAGAACAGGTTAAATTATTAATAAATGTTTTAAAAGCCTCCTCCATAGCTTCGCCTAAAATCTCTATAAAATCTATTTTACTAATGAGAAGACGTAGTTTATGCATGTTATTTTCGGAGAAGTGTCTGCTAAGGGGATGCGTTAGATTTTTCTTTTTCATATAGAAATATTCAGAACTACTATGCAATATTAAACTGAGATGGTCAGCCAAGACAGGATCTGTTCTGCAACTATATGCATTTCTGTCCAAATTAGTAACCTTATAGTCAATAGGTGTTTGCGAAGTATTCCCAAATCTATCCGTGTAAATTCTCGTTGGACCCTGGTTAAGTACTCGTAGATTGAAAGAGTTGAAATGTCCATTAGTTTCTGTTTTCAATTGAGTTTTTCAAAAAGTCTATATTAAGTCTATGTTAAAACAAATTTAAAGAAAGATTTTCTTTATTACCCACCGTAAATTATAAAGGGTCTTCCAGTAAAGGGTTTCATTTTTAAAATCCCGACATTTTAACAGTTGTGCTGAGGTAACATGTAACCAATTGACAAATGACAAGTAAATACTACTCCATTAATGAAAATGGAACGATATACGCTTCAACAATGCATTGAAATTATTAAAATTCTCTACAAAAATGGTGAAAATTTCGTGGTCTCAGTTTATAAAAGTAAAGCATTTTTGAGTCGTGGTGAAGCACCTTCTTGGCCAGTAATTGCGAAACTGGTGGAAAAGTTTGAGCTGTTGGGACAAGTTAGTAATATGAAGAACCGAACTCGTTCACGTAACTAAAGAATAACTGATAATATTACTGTTGTAGCTCATAGTGTTGAGGAAAACCAGGGTTTGTCCATTTCTCGTCGATCTTTGGAATTGGGTATTCCACAAACGACATTACACCGTATTTTCAATAAAGACTTATGTCCTAAGGCTTTTAAAGTTCAGTTAACACAAGAGCTCACGCCCACGGACCCTCAACAACGTCGTGTTTTTGCTAATTGGGTCCTTGAAATGCATCAAACTGATTCGGAATTTCATCGAAAAATCATCTTGACTGATGAGGCCCATTTTCACTTCGAAGGCTACGCTAACTAGTAGAATTATTGCATTTGGGGCTCAGAAGATCCAGGAATTATTGTTGAAAAGCCTCTACATCCTCAACGTGTGACTGTTTGGTGCGGTTTTTTTGTCTGGCGGGGTCGTAGCAACTGTTACGGTGGATGGAATGCGCTTTCGAACGATGATTAATGATTTTGTATAGCCGGAATAAGAAGATATTGATATGGAAGACGTTTATTTTTAACAAGACGGCGCTACGTGCCACACAAGTGGCAAGTTGCGTGAAAAGTTTTCTGAACATGTGATTTCTTGAAGAGGCGATCACAATTGGCCACCGAGATTGACAACAATCGATTCAAGACATCAAAGATGGAATTTGTGAAGTTATCGAGGACATAGAGCCTCAAATGAGCGCACCAATGATGTAAAATTTCATGAAAAGAATATGGTCCTGCGTCCGTAGCCGTGGCGGCCGTTTGGCTAATATTGTTTTCCATGATTAATGGCATACCCTCCTCTTTACAATTAAATAAATATCCGATGATAACGCTAAAAATACTCGTTTTTTATTACATATTAAAATGAAACCTTCATAATAAAACACCCTTTATTATCATTAAATAAAACAAAATTTTGGTGTGACATATTTATTTAAAGTTTAATTCTTTTAATAATTCTTGCCACAACCGCCAGAGAAGTTTTACTTCAACTGTGCGTAAAGGTTAGACGCTCATCTTTTTTTTTAGGGTTTATAAATTTTTGAATAACTAGATTTATAAGTAATGTCTAGTATTATATGTGACTTTCTTTCTAAGTTTTCTGTTGGATATTTTATCACGTCAAAATAATACGCCACAATCGGATGTAACATTTTCTTGCGGTTTACCGGGGAGACAAAATAAATAAGAAATTCTGATTATTTTTTTATCTTCAAAACTTTATCTGTCCAATATATACGATAAATATGTTTTTGTTTTATTTGTCTTTTATTTATGCTTTGTCACGAAAAGTTCCAAGGCTAAATTCACAGTTATTATTTAAAATTTGCTCAATACAGGATTCTTGTTTATTTTATTTGTCCATTATAACTTCTTATATTAAGTATGTTCAACATCTTATGAAATAAAACGAACTTAACACGTTAGCTGCCGCATATTTTGTTCGGCATAGTAGGAATCATATCAGTTGGCAGCCGGCTGTACAGGTGGTAACTAACCTGTTAAATATCTAACAATAAGAACGAATCTATCTAAATTCGTTTTACCTCACTGCTGAAGTGTCGTGACCTCTCGCGCATAATTCTGGAACGCATCGTCTAAGAACGAATAATCGATTTTTAAAAACCCGATGTATTAAATAAATAAAAGAAGATTTTTTTTAATGGTAAATATGCAACTTAAAATTGTGGCGCATTATTATAAGAAATATATTTTTCTTATTTCCTAAATTTGTTTCTCTAATTCTGTTTTTTTTTTTAAAGCATTTTGATGAAAGTCAAACAATAATTTTGTTCCTCTAATTTTGTTTTCTTTTTTTAATAAATGCCTCGCCGAAAGGAAAATCCTCTCGTATTTTCAAATCCAAATTGGGGCGAATCTAAAGCTTAATTTCGCCTTTGCCATAGTTATATTCCAACAAGGACGAAATTTGAGATGAAAAGGGCGAATTTTAACTTTGACAGGAAGACAGGACGACTTTGTAAAATGAAACATTTTAATTTCTGTTTTCAAAGAATTTTAAGTATATATTATAATTTTTGTCAATTAATTATTATTTATAAATATCAATTTTGATTTTGCAAATAGTGTTCCAAATTAATTTGTGATTTTTATTTTACAATACCTTAGAATCAGAAAGTAATAATATCAATTAATACACGATTCAAAAACGTCTTTTTCTTCAACAAATATCACACTTATTATTTTTTATGCTAAACGAAGGAGGACCGATAAGAACATACTTATACATAAGATACTTACTTAGATACTTTAGATTATATTAAATACGCTAAATATTATGTTTAATATTATTTGCGATAACTTATTGTTGTTGAATGCATTCGAGATTCAAAAATGGTTTGGTGTTTATGAAAGATTTATGCGACAATCGTTTCTCATAATTCGTACCTCAGGAAAAATACAGAAAAACATGGCAAACTCATCTTGTTTGGATTCATAAATGTTTGAGTAACTAGATTTATCAGTAATGTCTAGTGTTATATGTATCTTTCTTTTTATGTGCATATAAGCGAAATTTCTTTTGGATATTTTTTGATGTCAAATAATACGCCACAATCGGATATAACATTTTCTTGCAATTTACTGAAAAGAAAAAATAAATAAAAAATTCTGATTATTGTTTTACCTTCAAAAGTTTATCTTTCCAATATATACGATAAATATGTTCTCTTTTATTTGTTTTCTTGCCTACGCTTTGTCACGAAATGTTCCAAGGCTAAATTCACGGTTATTATTTGAAATTTTCTCAATACAGGACTTTTGTTCATTATAAAAGGTGACAAATTAAGAGAATCGAGATTTTAAATTGCAATTATCAAAATACGAAATCAGTTGGACACCATATTTTTTTGTTGAACATTGTAAAGTAATATCTAAAGTTTAATAACAACTTAAATCATCCTAAATTAACAACTACTACTTAAAAATTACCTAAATTAGATGACCTCCGTTGTTTTTTCACGAATAAAAATGTCATGAATTAAAATTAATTTGAATATTTAGAGACGAATTATCATCATTAAAAAAACGAATATATTAAATATATTAAACAATATTTTATCTAATCGCTCACCAAAATGAACACATTTATCAATAAATTATTGCATTGCAGTGTGAAGGATGACATTATTATAATCGTGTGTAAAAGTATCAAACCGTGCGCAAAAGTCCAACGTAAGTCAAATGGAGTTTCATGGCAACAATTCGGTTCACTAAACAAAAAACATAGACGTAGTGAAAAAGAAAAAATAAATAAATGCGGCATTAAAATTAAATTAATTTTTCGTATTTTGAATCAAGAAGTCTCGGCCTCTCAGTATGGAATTATCTGGCTCTGATGTAACTTAACTTAACCATAACCTAATCTAGATTATATCTAGGTTAACCTAGATTACATTGTCAAAGACCAAATACTGTTCCCGTCACTGTGCGTTTTTACTAGTTATAAATTTTTGCCAAGGAGGCGCTAAACGTTCTAACCTTATTGTGTCAGCGAATTGACGTTATTGTCTGTTAAAATTGCATTTTTTCAATATCATCGGTACGAGACAATTATCTTGTTGTAGATTCTAGAGTATTTTTACATACTTCGTACATAGAATATTGTACGATACAAGTGTGTGAAAGGCTTTTGTGCACACATTGCGATTTTAAACTAGGCAACTCATGCACAAAAGCCCTTCTTCACACACTGGTATTATAAACTACTATTTCGTAAAGGCAACTTAATAACTTAAAATATTGTGTTAATTGAACGTCGCAACTATCATATACATAATATATTATACATATGTTTAAATTTAATTTTCCAATTTTTTTAACCCCTAAATTTGTTTCCTTAATTCTGGAAGAATTTTGAATGTAAAATAAAAATTTCCCTTTAAATTACTAAGAATTTTAATAAAAGGTGAACAGTAATTTTGTTTTTTATTTAAATTATTTTTTTCTCAAATTCTTGAAAAATTAAACTTAATAATTAAAATATAAACGCCCCGTCGAAATAAAAATGTGTTCTATCAATGTTCAAATTCACCCCATTAAAGATTTTTAGTCTTGCTATAGCTTTGCTAAAAGGACAAATTTTAACTTTTCTATGAAGACTTTTCAAGGATTTTGTAAAGAATTTTGGACATATTTTGAAACTTTTGTTTATATTGGATTGCATGTTCGGATTTAAAAAATGAATATTTTATATTTAACATTTTGGAGAAATTATATGCAACTTTTTCAAGAAGTTGACGAATAAAATTTTGTTCAATAGATAAAAGTTTTTATGTAGACGATTTTATAAATATGTTTTTATGTTAAATGTGTCTTATTTTTTTTTAAGTGTTGTTGTTTATAATTTGCAATTTTAATTTTGAAAACAAATTCAAATTGGTTTCCGACATAAATTTTCATTTCATATTTTCTTACAATTAGAAAGTAATAATATTAATTGGCACAAGATTAAAAAATGTAACATTTAAAAAAAAATATCACACTTATTATCTGTATGCTATACGAGGGGGCGATAAGAACACGAAAAGCGCAAAATGCTGTTTTTACAGAAATTAAATTTAATACGCTAAATATTATGTTTATTATTATTTGTGATAAATTATTGTGGTTGAATGTATTCGAGATTAAAAACGGTTTGGTGTTTATGAAAGGTTTATGCGACAATCGTTCGGGCTGAGGAAGTTTACGGGTATAATAAAGCACCACAGGGAAAATACAGTAAAACATAACGAGAAGGAGCGGCCAGAACGCCGTCCGCAGTGGAATCCAATAAGTTCCTTTATTGGATTTTAAATTATTTAAATGAAGTGGATTATGAAAAAAGTTGTTGCGCTGTACGTAACGACCTCCCAAAAAGAGAAAATAAATAAATAAAAATTACGCCCACCTTGCAACTTAATAACCTATTAGCTGAATTGACTTCCAATGTTAGCGCACGCGACTTTGCATAAAATCAATCCGCGTGCGCACTAAATTTGGTACATATCTCCAACACCTGCCTGGCTTCAATAACAAATGATACACATAATGCTAATCCTCCGAATAATTACTCTATACACTCCAGCTAATAAATGCTAATATACACAGTAAAAATGAAATACTTGCTTTTTCCTGTACCTGCATCGATCACTAAACGCAAAGGGAAATGAAACAATCGCCCGCAGGGAGACAAGATACCTCTCAATTCAAGAAGCGAATATTGCAATTAGATTTATTGCTGGTATCTCCGCAGGGGACGCGTTATGTTAACACACTCGACTACGAGAGTGCGCTCGAAAAAAACATGCTTGGAAAAGGAGTATATTGGAATATATAAAAGCGTTTTATTTGACAGAAAACGAAATTAAAGGAAAATATAAAACTAAAAGGGAAGCGAGCAACTGAATTACAGACATTTACAGATTGATTTTAACCATTTTCTATTCGTCTAATTGTATTCAGTGTTTATTGCGCTGTACAATTTCTATAGAAGGATTATCATTTATATTTAACATTTGTACGAAATTATATTCAACATTTTCAAGAAGTTGACGAATGAAATTTTGTTCAATAGATAAAAGTTTTTGTAAAATCTATATTTGTAATAAAACCAAAGTAAGATTATATTATCTAGCTAAAAACATTTAGTTACTAAATATTAACTTTCTATAATTTTCCAAATCTTAATTCAAAAACTGCATTACATTACTTTCTAAAAAGTAGTAATAATGTCCATCAATTACTTGCAACGATGTTTTATATTATATCTTTAGTTTCTTTTATTTGATTATATATATATATAAATGTATATATATATATATATATATATATATATATATATATATATATATATATATATATATATATATATATATATAAAGTATTTCAATATATATTTACATACGTTCTAAATTTCTTTAATGCGATAAAGTTAAAGTAACTATTAATTCCCTCGCTTTGATGCGAAGATAAGATGAATTAGTGTATTAGGTAACTACACACATACACAGCCCTAGTTGCAAATAACTATCTTCAAGTAGATTAAATTGTCTAATGCTCCCTTTACATTAGTAATTATAAGCCTTGTGATAGCTGTATATGTTGATATGTGTTCTCGGAAATTCCGATATGAATCTGAGGATAGGCTAAATGAACTAGCTAAAATGAACTGGTCAGGGGTAGTTTTGCCAGGAAGGGTTTGTGGTGTCGTGCTAACTTGGTTTAGAGTCTTTTCAAGTCACTTTGTGGTCCATTGCATGCTCTTGAGGGTTTTATTTGAAGTGGTCAAGGGTTAAGTCTACGACTGATTCTAGGTTGGGTGGAAGATCATGTTTGAGACGGGATAAGAATGCGAGATGGGATTGACGGATTTTGTTTTTTATGGAGCTCAATAGATAGATTGGGGTTTCTAAGGAGAGGATATGGGCGGTAAAGGGTTTTTGAAGATGGCGAAGTCTGGGTTCATAGAAGTCAAACTTTCAATTCCTAGCTAGAAGTATGCTATATGAAGTATTAGTAATGTAAGCGATAATTTTTTCTTTCAAATGAATAGATGGGATTTATGTCAGCATAGTCGCAGAGGTTGAGAGTGAAAAATTAGTAGTCTACTGGGCGGACAAACGTTTTGTAAGTAAAATTAATTACTTATTAATTAATTAATTACTAATTTTTTTTAGCACTCTCCTATTCGGGTGCGGAGCATGTTGATTAGGATGAGCCTACTTCTTATCTATTTTAGACAGAATTTGATGTTGACGTGAGAGTTTAGAGTTTGTGTGAAAGTCGTACCATAGTAGGTTATGGAAGATAGGAGACTATGAGGCTGGTTGTAGGTTTTAATTGTGAATTTCTTCTCTACAAAACGCGAGAGGTGTGATGTCAAAGCTATTGTGTAGAATAAACCCCTTCGTTGAAACTTAGGGTTGAGGACTTTTTACCTGGTGTAACTGTAGTAAATCGTCTTTGGCACGTTTTATCTAAGGTCGTAAAGCAAAAATTATGCTTCTACATCGCTTGCTTCAATAAATATTCTTGTTTTTGTTGTCCTAAAAATTAACACATTTGACGCAACAGCTCATACATATCTGATCACGTGATAAAAAGTGTACATAAACAATCATCTCGGCGTTGCCACTTTTATCTTTCTTACAGCAAAATTATGGCGCGCGTATGTGGTTAATCACAATTTCTTAATTTTGCTGTAAGAAAAGGACAATGTGGCACAATTGTGGCTGTAAGAAAAAGGGAGAGAAGCGGATAAATCAAGAAGATATACGCACGGCATCGGGAAATCTCGATCCAATATAGGACAATGTGGCAAGGACTGTTGGTTTAACCCAGTCCAGATTAGGTTGCCCACCGCGAAGCGGCATATAAATCAAGACCACAAACGCGCGAAAGGCGCAAATATCATGGGGGTCACAGAGTGGAAGGGTAGTAGGTTTTTGGCGGTTACAAACGTGGCACTGGTCAGGTGTTCATGGTAGCTATCGAAAAACGCGACTCTTAAACTCTTTTGCCTCTGATCGAGTCGTGGAGAGAACCGGGTACAACGATAAACAGTGACTGTTGGAAAGCCTATAACGCTCTCAATGACATTAGCTACAAACATTCGAGTGTTAATCATTCGATTAATTTTAACGATCCCGGTACCGGGGCACATACAAATGCCACAGAGTCAACTTTAAAGACAGCTTAATCTTCCATGACGTCATCTGGGCATATCAAAAAAACACGTACCCGGTAACCCCGCTGGGTACATGTTCCAAAAGCGGTGCAGAGAGTTGATCAACTTGATCCCGCTCTGGATTTTTTTCGTATGGCTGGTAAGATGTACGATCTCGTGCATTCCCAGCCAGGACCTGGCGATGATCGTGATACGGACGAGGATTCCGATGACTAGATCGCACATTAATATACTAAGCGTTTTTCGGTTTTTATTTTTACAAAATTCTAATTTATTTTTATTCTTAATAATTTTTTTTTAAATTCTCATGATGATTGGAGGTCCGGTCATTTCTTGTAAGGTTTTATCCATTTTTTTTTTAACAAAATTCCGAATTATTTGTATTTTCCAGATGGATGACGTGACGATTTGGTTTTTTATTTATTTTGAAGAAAATCTTAATTTATTGTTATTTTTCCCTTGATAAATTAAAGTTTTCATTTTTGTTTTAATTTTGAAGCAAATTTGATTATGATTAGACCGAAAATTAGGTTATTACTATATATTTACTAGAAAATATCGATGAATCCTAAAAAAAGTATCCATATTTTGATATTCATACGGGGTAATATTTTTCTTAAAAAATTTAAATATGGCAATGTCGAGTCAGTTGCGTTCGCGTGTACTATCTATTGCGTTGAAAATGTCAACAATTATTTTCAACAAAATCACGAATATTTATTTAACCAAGCAACGTAGAAGCTTCATTTTTGCTTTGCGACCTTAGTTAAACCGTCCCAAAGACGAATTAAAAAAATAAAATAAAAAAATCCCAACAACAGTTAAACCAGGTAAAAATCCGCAACCCTAAGTTTCATTGAAGAGGTATATTCAGCATTTTTACCTAAAGGGCTAATAAAGTACCGTGAGTCTGAATACAAATTTTTTAGTAATAAAATAATGACAGAGATTTTTATTTGCATTTTGCAAAAAAAACAAGATAGCCGATTTTGTATACGTTAATGATACGTCAGAATCTTATTCTCATATGTTATTATTCTGATTTCGAAGGTATTTTCGGATTTGTTAACAAAAGAAGAGCGTATTTATTTAATACAATGTTAAAGTACTGGAAATGTGTCTTTTTGGCCTCCTGAATTGTAAAGCTAGCTTTGACATCGTGTATGCGTACAGCGAAACTAGATTTTTACACACAATGTTGCAAAGTAGGGCTACGCGGCTATGCGGTAAAGTGACCAGTAAATTTTAACCTTTCAGGGTCACTTACAAAATAAATTAACTATATGACAATAAAAGCTAATGTAGAAAACGCTACTTTACACCATATTTGTCACGATAATGTAGAAAATAAGTGATTTTTTAAATTTTACTGTGCGTCTGACATGTGGAAAAATGACATTATGTACCGAATAAATTTGAATTAGCAAAAATGTCTCTGAGGTTTCTGAGTACCAGCATTAAAAAATTAAATAATTTCCAATATTGTAATTAATCTAAATCTATTTGTTTCTTAAATAATAATTGTCGGCCAAAAAATCTTATACAAATCTCGTGCAGAATGATTTTACAATGCTCCAGCAAATGACGAGCTGTTGCATTGTAAAATCAAGGTTTCCGCACTCTAATGTAAATAACTTTTTCAATACGGTATTGGTATTTTTTAATGAAAATTTTTCTAACACGCCGGTGTCAAAAAAGCATCTCGAACGGTATTAAAAAAAATAAACTGGGGTCGGTGATGAATGTACAGAAATCAAAGGAAAAATGTGATCAAAATGATGCAGCTACAGTATTAGCAATAGGAACAGACATAGATAAACCGAAATTTACTTTAAGAAAACGTGCAGAAACACTGAATTTAAGCAAACACAACATTTTTTAGGTAAACAATATTACACTATTTAAGCTAAAGATGCGGCATACACTTGAACCCGGTGATTAAGAAAGACGTTTGGAGTTTTGTTTATGGATAGGTGAAAATTTCCTTGAAAACCAAAGATTTCATAGATTTTTTTTTCCTATGATACCTATCTTCACAAAATAGTCGTCATTGGGCTTACGGTAATCCTAATTACATAATAAACAAACGAAGTCAACATTACAAAAAAGTTAATGTATGGTTTGGATTTTTTTTTTTGATCGGATCATAGGTCCATATTTCATAGAGGAAAATTTCAACCAGCACGTGTATTTGAACATTTTGGAACATTTGGTCTTACCATTTCTTAATACAGCAGGGCCAGAAGTACGTAATAATTTGGCAACAAGCCGGCTGCCCTGCAAGTTGTACGGCCTTGGTCAGAAAATGGTTACATGTTCAATTTCACGAAAGGTGAATAGGGACGTTTGACCCAAATCATTACCCAGTTAGGTTGCCTGACCTTTCAGTATTAGGTTTTTTTTTTGGGTATCTTAAAACAAAAGGTTTATTCAGATGATCTTCCACATGATAGGGAAATATTAAAACACCGCATAGAAGAAATCCATGATCTGAATGTGCCGCGAACCATTCTTATAATGTACGGTACATTTATTAAGTTAGCGGAAAACGGTGTCGAGTTGGAGGTAGCTATGTAGAATAATTATTAAAAAATCGAATTTTCATTTCAAAATTTGTAATCAGGCGTTGTGTTAGTTTATAAACAACTTTGTTTTATAATTTTTTTGTAAAAAATAATAAATAATGGTACTTATCCCTTGAAGCATTTTCATACATTCCTAATTTTTTTTAGGGTCCTAACACCCTGTACATTTGATCCAAAATTTTCTTATCATCAATTCGTTTTCTCAACAAGCAACTCAACTTTTTATAAAGAACTGCTTTTGGTTGAATTTCGTATTCCTATTGGGTACGCCCATCCGCGGACACCCGCTGTGTGTTAAACGCGTGGTTTGTCCGCCTTGTTGCTCATATCTGAGGTTTGGTTTGTTGTCGGCTGTGGTACATAAGGTTGAACTTTTAGCGTTCATCACGAATCTTGTTGAAAGACGTTTGAAATCTACGACTCTTGGGAGAAATGCCATTATAAAAGAAATAATTGTTACATGCCTTGAAATCCTGAACTCTTTGTATTTCAAATTACAATTAGTAAATAGAGAATGCCGTTCCGTTTTGATAGTTTATTTCCCATTTACAACGAATTTAATTATTTCAACAGTTATAAAAAGTGATTGCTGGAATGAGTTGATGAAATGTGATAAAAATGTTATTTGTATATTATTTATAATCAACAAAGTTTGGAATAATTAAGGATATCTTTCTTATATTCACGACCAGTAGCGGCTAATGGCTTGAGAATGGTGCTGCATACAAAATACACTCGAAAATTGTATTTTAAATTTTTTTATTTATACTATTATGTTACGGAAATGGGTAGTTGTGGTTAGGGAACTGGGCGTGGTGCAAAACGGAATGTAGTCCATATATAGCTCGATGCCTGTATTTGATTGCATAAAAACTATGTCCATCGTCACCCCCGCAATAATAATTGAACCCGTCATTTCGAAAAGGGCACGAGACACACTTTTTTGAAATATCACTTTTTTACGCTATTGTATTCATTGAAGCGTTTTACATATTCCATGCGAAAAGAGTACATGTGTATACACCACAAGTCAACCTAAAAAGCAATGAAAAGGGGACGAGTCCTGGACTTATGCCCCTTTCAAGTGAAACGAAACGCATCTGTCAGATATGACATAACATCACTTTATCGTGAGCTTGCCGAAAATGCTTTTAAACCTAGAAAAAGAGTCTTTGGTGGAAGGAATAGTGAAAACTAAAAATATAATAAAAAAGCCAAAATTGCTGGAAAATGATGATTAACTAACAAACATTTTTGGACAAATTCCTTCTTCGAAATGATACCTTGATCATTACGAAAAATTCCAAAAATTTTAATTCAAAATATCTTGATGAAAATTGTTCTTTTTTAATAAATAAATATTACAAAAAGCATGTATGTTTTTTATTTAACAACCTCTTTATTCAGTTTCTTCTGCATCATTGACTTTTTTAACAAAAATATATTTTTCTTGATTCTGAAAAGTTTTAATTCATTGACTCATGTCCTTTTCGAAATGACGGGTTCAATTGTATTCAATATAATTGTCACTCACCACATTTGATTCAAAAATATAAGACCAATGCAATATTTTCGGGCCATATTATAACTTTTAACATTTTTTAATAGCACGTAAGAATAAGAATATATACAAATATCTCTTAGAAATATAATTATTTATTTAATTGTTTGTATTATTGATGAAATTGTTAGATTGTATTCTAAAAATTATTGTCGGGGCAAAACGCAACGGGGAAAATGGAATACTATAAAACGAAATAAATGCAGCTATTCGCAAAAATTTATTGATCTATTTTGAAAGATATAACTGATTTGAACTGGGATGCCATATAAGCTGATTTAATGAATAATGAATAATGGTAATCCATACTTCCACTGATTAGTGAAAGTATGGATTACCACGCAGTAACGGTCGCAACCATCCTATTATAAGAGGGAGACGGCTATAAATTCGATAATTCTTTTCTCCTAACTTCGTAAAAATCTCCAATACACAGTTACCAAACTCGATTTAGTTAAAAGAATTCCTCTGCTTCTTTTCTGACTAGATTTGAAATTGTCAGTTGAAAGTCTCCTAAAAAATTACTTGAAATTTAAAAGACCACAATTAGACTAACGGCGGGGTCGATGTGATTCTCTAATTTTCAGCATATTACCCGACTAGGAATATAGTGAGGCTTGGCGAACAATCTATTCGCGCCTAATGAGGCCTTTCGAACTGTTGCCGAACTGTGGCAAATCTCATTTTTTCCAGTCCCAATTAGGAAAGCCTAACTTGGGCAAATATTTAGAAGTCCTAACTTCCAATACAATGAGGCCTTCTGAACTATTATCGAACTGTGGACAGCCTCATTGGTACCTTTTCCCGTTCGAATTAAGAAATCCTAATTTCGGAATAACTTTAGTAGTCGTACTAATGAAGGCCACCTACCTAATGTGGCCTTCTGATAGCAAACTGTTCCTATAGTTTCATTAGACGGATGCGTCTATACGGTTACTCTTTCCAAAAAATTATTTATACTCCATACATGACCAAGATTTGTCTTCAGTTATTTATTATTCTTTCAAATACCTTATATTGCATCAAACATCTTCGTATTCAATATTTACTTTTAAGCTGCGCTTTTATATAAAGTTATTTCTCATTGACAATAGAAGTTATCGGGAACGTGAACCTAAAAAATAAAAAAGTCGGCAGATAATCCCTTGAGTAAGGGATCAGAAGATAATAGTGTGTCGGAAAATTGTGTCCTCTGTGTGGGAAGAGCGTTGAGAAAATAAAAAGAGAAGAAACAAATTAAGAAGGCAAACAACAATAATATTATTATTTTTTTAAGTTTTAGAAATAATTTTTACATTTTTTAAAGTAATAGAAATTAATTTACCTAGTGAATATGTACCGAATATATATATATATATATATATATATATATTATATATATATATATATATATATATATATATATATATATATATATATATATATATATATATATATATATATATATATATATATATATATATATATATATATATATATATATATATATATATATATATATATATATATATATATATATATATATATATATATATATATATATATATACCACCTATGGATATGGTCTTTTTATGGACTCATTTAATGAGTGTTACGTTAACATTACTGTTTTTGTTTTAATACAAATATGTGCTTTAATAGATATATTGAATTATGTGCAGTGTAAATTAATAATATGCGAATTAATCACAAGTAGTCAGGTCATAGACATCAGAACAATGTTTTGATTTTAGTCACAACTATATATATATATATATATATATATATATATATATATATATATATATATATATATATATATATATATATATATATATATTAATAGTAACTTAAACGTTCATTTGTTAAATGCATGATAGGAAAAAGTAAGCAAATTAATTGACTTCGTTTTGAATTTAGTTACAACTAAAATCAAGACACATTTCAACACAAATATTACACAAATCTATAGTATAAGCTCCAGAGAGTAAACGTAACTTTCAATTGAAACCAACGACACAGTATTAAAATTATCCAAGCTTACGCACCAACATCCCAACAACCAGACGAAGATATCGAAACCTTTTATTACGATATAGCTCAAGCAATGTCATCTTTCCCAACCTATTTCAGGATACTGGATGGGGACTTTAATGCCAAGTTGGGCAAAAAACAAACTGAATAAAACACCACAGGGTTGCCATCGCATAGGAGAAAGAAATGAACGAGGAAACTTACTGCTCCAATTTCTTCTCCACCACCAACTAATGGCTATACGTTCTTAATCGAAATACGTTCTTCAAAATGGTAGAACATCGAAAGTGGACATGGATCAGTCCGGACAGCAGAACAAAAAACGAAATCGACTTTATCATCTCAGATAGAAGGCAAATGGTCACTGATGTAACCATGCTAAAGAAACTATGAGTGGGGAGTGACCATAGAATGGTGAGAGCGAAGATACTACTAAACCTGAGAACAGAATGAAGTAAACTTGTGAATAGGAAGAACGGTAGAAGTGGGTGAAGGGTGGACGATGTCGAGGAATACCAAAGGACGATAAAGGAAAATCTGAAAGTCGGTAATACAAGTAACCTCGAGGATCTAAATAAAAACATACTGGAGTCAATCAACACCGCCCAAAAGAAACACGGCTTGAAACAAACAGAAAATTAGGATACACCCTCTATAAATACTAAAAAGCTGATGAGACAGAGAAAGGAAACTGCTGGGAAAACATCAACAGCATAAAGATGAGTTGCGACAGCTGAATAACGATATAAAGAAAGCTGCAACGACTAATATCAGAAGCTACAACAATAAATGGGTAACTGGAGTTATAGAAGAGAATAAGAGCATGACGGTATTACGTAATAAACTGAGTAGGGGAAAAGCTGAAATAGCCAAACAAAAAAATGAGAGAGGACAAATATCAAATAACACAGAGGAAATATTGAAGATTGTCGAGGACTTTTACACCAAACTATATAGAAACCAGAGTCAAGCAGAACCACCAGAAAATATACCCCATATACTGAACCAAGGATCGGAAGAGATGCCAGAGATAACTGAAGAAAAGGTCCTAAAGTCATTGTCAGAAATGAAGAACAATAGAGCACAAGGTGAAAAGGGTGTTGTTGTAGAAGCCATCAAACTGGGAGGACGAGAACTACTCAAAGCAGTAACCAAACTCTATCTATTTACTCAATAAATGTCTAGATGATGGAACAACCCCACAAATATGGAATAATTAAATCCTTGTGATAATGCACAAGAAAAGCAGTATTATAGACCTACAGAAGCCTGTTGACACACCCATATAAACTATTCACCAAAATCATTACCGCACGGTTATCAAATAAACTGGACCTGTATCAGCCAAGAGAGCAAGCAGGTATTCGAACCAGATATGGAACAAATGACCATCTTCAGGTGATAAAATCACTATTAGAAAAAGTATAGAATACAACAAGCCCAAAAAACCTAACATTCGTTGACTACGAAAATGCATTCAATTCCGTAAACCACAATGAAAACTGTTTAGCGTCCTCGCGAACTGTAATGTATATATATATATATATATATATATATATATATATATATATATATATATATATATGTTGTATTTGAGATCTTCGCGGATAGATAACTGTGTTGAATTGTTTTCTCGGGGATTCCGCGTTTATGCTGAGGGTTGGCTCTGAAAAGAACCGGATTCTCGACGTTTCGGCGAACTAACATTCGCCATTCTCAAGAGATATATGCGTCCGTGCGGGTCAACCGTTAGTCGCATACTTACGCATTCTGACGCATATCAGTATGCGTCTAACGGTTGACCCGCACGGACGCATATATCTCTTGAGAATGGCGAATGTTAGTTCGCCGAAATGTCGAGAATCCGGTTCTTTTCAGAGCCAACCCTCAGCATCAACGCGGAATCCCCGAGAAAACAATACAACACACACACACACATATATATATATATATATATATATATATATATATATATATATATATATATATATATATATATATATTTATGTATATATATATATATATATGTATATATATAAATATGTATATATACAGGGTGATTCGGGAGGAAATGAAAGTATTTTAAAGACATGTCCAGGATGCAAAAATTAGCAAAATAAGCTCATATGTTCAAGTCCGATTTTCATTTGTTTCAGAGATAAATAGGTTTTTCTTTTTAAAAAGTTAATTAAGTTAAGTTTGACAACGTTGTCCTAAATGTCAATTTGAAATAAATTGACAAATTCTTAATGCTGCGGCGTTAATTAGAGCGAATCATCGTTCACTGAAACTCGCTACTAGGTCCATTTATTAACGCGCAAATAAATGTATCGAAATGGGTGGTGGAGTTTTTGAAAATTTATAAGTTCAGTAGTACATTTTCCTTTAATTTCATAAATTACTATTTTTCAAAATATCTATGAAACGAATGAAAATCGGACTTGAACATATGAGCTTATTTTGCTTATTTTTGCTTCCTGGACATGTCTTTAAAATACTACCATTTCCTCCCGAATCACCCTGTATACATATATATATATATATATATATATATATATATATATATATATATATATATATATATATATGTTTTAAAGTTTTTAAGATTATATATATATAATCTTAAAAACTTTAGGAATGAAATGAACAGGAAACGGCAGAAGTAAAAATACATGCAGAAACAGATCGGTTCAAGATCGAAAAGGGTGTCCGGCGAGGTAACACAATTTGCCCAAAACTTTTTACAACCCTATGAACCATAGAATATATGTTTAAAAAGATCAAATTAGACCATAAAGGCATAAATGTAAATAAATAGAAGCTTAAACACCTACGTTTTGCTGACGATATCATAATGATCTGAGACTGACTAGACGAGGCAAATGAAATGGTCTCAGCATTATCCCAAACTTAGTTTCCAACCTAATGACAGAAGGAAAGGAAATTCAATACGTAACATCTTACAAATACCTGGGACATGAGATCTCAATGGGAAGAAATAATCAGACCTGGACTGACTTGGGCTGCTTTTGGCAAGCCGAGACACGTATTAAAAACAGACATTCCGATGTGCCTCGAAAAAAAGGTGTTCGACCAGTGCGTTCTCCCGGTATTGACATATGGCTCGGAAACACTAACATTATTACAGAGAACTGTTAATAAAATAAAAATAACTCAACGAGCCATGGAGAGGTCCATGTTAGGAGTAACATTGTGAGACAAAATCAGAAATGAAGAACTACGCAGAAGAACAAAAGTTAAGGATGCAATTGAAAGAGTCACACACCTAAAATGCAACTGGGCTGGTCACGTCGGAAGAATGTCGGAAAACTGATGGACGAAGTGAATACTAGAATGCCGCCCCAGAGACGAAGCACATAGAAACATAGGACGATCGCCGACCTGATGGACGGACAATTTAACAATCATTTCCCCGAGCTGGATCTAGGAAGCTCAAGACCGAGCAAGATGGTCTAGGTTAAGAGAGGTTTATATCCAGCAGTGAACGAGACAAGCTGCTATATGATGATGATAAAAATCAAAACAGAGTTCTGATTTCTATGTCCTGATGACTACCTGTGATTAATTCTCTTTATTTATATTTGCTTTAAGGTTTTATCGAAATCTATTTGTTTGCTTAATTATCATTTATTTAACAAATGAACATTTAAGTTACTATTAATATGTTCCTTTATATGTTTCTCTAATAATTCCTTTATAATTGCATTAAATTAATGTCTTGTAGTTTTTTTAATTTGAAATTTTAGAAAACAAGCTGTCAACTAATACAACAAGTACTACATTTAGTTCGTATGACAAAATGAAAATTTGGACCACATTTAGTTGCAGTTGATGCATACAGGTGTGGCTTCCGAATTTGTTCAGAATCAGGCTTGATAACACAAGTTTACAAACAATAACTTTTGGACCCGAACAACGATTCTTAACATTATTTGATGCACTGAACTCAGATAGTCAATCCGTGTGTCAAGATTGGTTCTAGTTTTCGAGTTCGTGTAGGGTGGTAGAACTGCGCTCTTATAACGGCTATCAGCTGACCACGTTGCATCGAACATCTTTTGAAACCTGTTTTTGTACAGTGCTTATGCTTCGGCACTTTTGAAAATGCAGAGGAAACGTTGCAGAGCCTACTCAAAGTATTTTTGTTACGTTTGTGGATGTAATATGCTTGGAAAATGTGGAAAAATCATGACAAATGCACTCAAAGATGCGCATTTTTAGTACTTTGGTTTTGCTGCAGTAAACACTGACAAGCCATAGGTACCGAAATTGTTTTGTAACGCGTGCCGAAGAAAGCTGTAAAAGTGGTCACTTCATGATAATATGTACTGTGCCAAAGTTATGGAGAAAACAGAAAAATCATGTAGATTACTACTTTTGCTAAATGAATGTCGTCGGTATAAATGCAAAAAAGCTAGCAAGGTATAAATATGATTACGTATCATCAGTGTCGAAGCCAGTTCCACGTACGGACAGTGATCCATTGCCAATTTGTTCAGGTATAAGTGCAAAAAATGCCTTGAGAACTTCGTCTTCTAGAAAAAAGCTATTTCGTTATCGAAGAAAAGAATTTATTTTCGCCAAGTGAATGAGTGATTGTGAGAATGAGTGATGAGTGATTTGATTCGCGATTTGAATTTATCGAAACAAAAAGCAGAGTTTTCTTGCATCACTGTTTCAAAACATGGAAACATCTTGACCCTAAAACACATGTCACTATATACAGAAAGAGAAAACAAGCGATTTTACGTTTGTTCAAAAAAAAAAAATGACATGTGTTTCTGCAATGACATCAAAGGTATATTTGATGTAATGAATTCAGCATATGATGAAAATGAATGGCGTTTGTTCATAGATGTTATCTATGTTATAAGTACAGTTTGAAGACGGCTCTACTCCACCTTTTAAATAAAAACCATCCATTCCGATTACAAACTTATGCAGTACAAACTAAAGAATGCGTACAATTTTGGCCAAGATCAAATACAATGAGCATCAATGGAAAACTTGTGGCGATCTAAACATTGAGAAATAATTTAGTTGTACTTTATTTCGAAACAGATATTAATTGATTTACATATTCATTACAGGTTATTGGTCTACAGGTTGGGATGCAATCTGAATTTAGAAATTTTGCTTGTTTTTGTGTCTGTGGTACAGCCG
Source organism: Phosphuga atrata (assembly GCA_944588485.1). Lineage (NCBI taxonomy): Eukaryota > Metazoa > Arthropoda > Insecta > Coleoptera > Silphidae > Phosphuga > Phosphuga atrata. Next base: position 34,786,998 of record OX155898.1, read on the forward strand.
TGCAGTGGAGTTGATCATCATTGTGTGAGAAAGGTGTGGCCGAGTAGTACCCATTATGAGCCAGGACAGCAAAACGTGTCCTCTATACCACTTATTAACCCACATAACGTTTAATTGCTAACTCTTCATATTAAATTTGGCCTTATTAAGAACTTTGTCAAAGCGCTCAATCGCGAAGGACCGGCTTTCCAGTACTTAATCAAGTTGTTTTCAAAACTGTCATAAGCAAAAATCAAAGAAGGAATATTTGTCGGATCTGATATACGAAAACTAATAGCTGATGCAAAGTTTACAAAACGTTTAAAGCCTAAAGAAGCAACAGCATGGGCATCGTTTAAAACTGTTGTTCACAACTTTCTCGGCAACCACAAATCACCGGATTACAAAAGTAATCGACAATTTTTTGCAAAATAACCACAAGATTGGAGCTCGAATGTCCCTCAAGATACATTTTCTTCATTCGCATCTTGATTTTTTCCCACAAAACTTGGGCGACACGAGCAACGAGCAAGGAGAGCGGCTACATCAAGATACAGCGAAAGTCGAAAGGCGATACCAAGGATTTTGGGACGAAGGCATGATTAGCATCTACTGTTGGACCCTAATGCGAGAAACAGTCCCAAATAGTGTAAAAGACTCAGTTCAACCTTTGTTCATTTCTGATTTATACTTTTAATTCAATAAATTCAACAAAAAAATAGTAAAATAACGAATTTATTGAATATTTCGAAAACTAAAACAAATTTAAAAAACCTAGCTGCTGATTTGGATTCAGCCCCCAAATATACCTTATAAACAGCTTTTGGTTGGTCATGTCGAAAACCGTGTATATTTGTGTAATTAGGAATAAAGCCGGACGTTCGAACGTCCGGTTCTATTCGAACGCGTTCGTTACAAATGTTACAAATGTATTCGTTACAGCCCAATGCGATTGCTTTATTTGAAACGAACATGGAGTTCGGCATGACTAATGTGTTCCTAATAAGAACCGAACTGAAATTCCAAGTTCGAAGCAAGTGTGTCTTTCGAATGTGTACCGAATGAGGCTTCCTAATTAGGAACCATGCCGGACGCTCGTTACAAATGTGATGATGGCCTAATGCGGTTTGCTCATTTGGAACGAACATGGAGTTATGCAAGTCTAATTAGTTTCTAATTTAAAACGAACTGAAAGAAAACGTATTAAGAAAACTTTCTATACTCTAATTTTGGGATGTTGAATTGACTGGTGAAAACTCTGTTGAGAAGTCTCTGCGTTAAGCCGATCAGAAGTTAAATATACTTAAAAAATACTTTACGAAAACTAGAATCAAAACTAGAGCTGCTACCCAAAAGTGTTATCTATACTAGGTTATTTTTGTGTTGGAAATAATTTCATTTCTCATTTTTAGCCACAAAATATTTTTAGAATTATTTCTTGTAAATTAACACATTTGACGAAATGTATTAATGTATTTTGAGATAGGGAAACAGGACCAGCGACACAAGAATATAATATAGGAAAATACTGCCGGTATATTCTAATAATAAATAAGGCTAACGATAAGGAGAGAATATCAACCAGGTAGATATACTTGTCTTAAACTGCATATAATGATACCTTGTTTTTATTGAATATTTTATTTGTTTTTATTTAGTAAATATGACGAGTTGAAATGAAAACTGTGTTGAGTAACAAATCAAACATTTCTAGGAAATCTAAATTTTTTAATTTTATGTTAGGTCATCACTTAACACCTTAGATCAGTGGTTCTCAAACTGAGTGCCGCGGCACCCTGGGGTGTCGCGAGATTATGTCTGGGGTACCGCAGCAATAATCAAGAAATGTAAAAAGAAAATTACATGAGGAGGTAAACGAATTTGAGTTACTACTTTTAATGCAAAGTTATGGACAATTGGCTAAAATCTGGATTGGTCTAAATCATTCAAGTTCGTCTGCCCCAGTTTGCGAAAGCGCAACTCACGACCAAAAGATATTCCGAGGAAAAATAATAAATCCTAGCTATCTCATATCGTTTGGGTTTGTTTCTATTGGGAACGAACAAGCACCGGAAGGGCAATGCGTTATCTATCATAAAATTGTTGCTAACAGCGGCTTGCTTCCATATAAATTAAAAAGACATCTGTAATGCAATCAGTCTGATTTATTACATAAACGTGAAGAAATCTTCAAACGAAATTTGTTCAAAAAGTCAAAATTTTTAAAAAAAAATCTGAGCCGCGAAATTATTGTAGCCCGACGAGGGTGCCGCGAGATATTTTTAGCTCGATAAGGGTGCCGCGACAAAAAAAGTTTGAGAACCACTGCCTTAGATCTTAGATTTTGGACATAGTTCAGTTTTCAGGTTACTGGTCATGGGCATTTAATTGCTTTGAACATTAAACTTGCTTTTCATTTCAACTTCTCATATATTCTAAGAATTTAGAAAATGGAAGTTACTAGAGTTATTGGAACACAATGATTGTTAAACAATAATTTTATAAATTGAATTGTAATGAACTAGATCGATCCTGACTCATGAATGTAATGTACAATTCTAAGTGGGTAAAATTTTGATAAGCTTGGCTTATAGCTTCATAAGATTTGATTCGCTGGATGTTTTCTTTGAGTAATTAAAAGTACTAAATTGAATTTGAAGCTAAATTTGGGAACATTTAATTTGTCGATTTGTAAGAGATTGACAAAACGTAAATTTTCCAATTACTTGGTAGCAAACTAAATTTACCTCCAAGAATGGGTATCATGGAAAAAATAATAAAACGTTTGCTTGTGGGACGCATAAATTCATTTATAAAGTTTTATTGTTTCGTTCGCCGAGAGTGCTTTGAATTGGAATCAAGTAATTACGCGAGTTTTTGCGATTCGCTTAATTAAAATCAAACAATGGTTCGCTCCCGGTCTATGTTGTTGTTTTATTCTGTGTGATTTCCCCTCCACTCCAAAACCCACGTGATATCTCAATGCTTTTTAGGTAGTCAGTAGCCCAAGTCAAAGCAGCTGATTAACATTTCGATTACAATCTAAAATCCTACAGAAGGCAGTGGTTTCTTATAATTAAAACAACGCTATTGTTCTAAACTCAACCGCACAAATAATAAAATTTAAAAGCACAATGGACTAAAAAAAATGTTTTATTTTCGAAAATTTAAAAACCTTCATATTTAAAGAAACTAGAAAATTAGATTCAATTAATTAAATTTGAGCATTTGAGAAAAAAAAACATGTAGTTAATCTATGTAAATGTTGTAGCAAATCATTCTTCTGGAACACTTTTATAATTACTGTGTCCTATATGAGTCAAATGTCTTTTATTTTTCGCGTGTTGCTTGCCGTAAAAAATGGGACCGGGCTTGCTGCGACGGATATTCATAAATTGCCTCCCAATTTGTCAGCGTTTATTTTTTAACCCTATCAATCTCCAATACCCAGTCACCGCACTCGATATATAAAAAATCCGCTCGAATTACTAATTAATGAGTTTTTTTAGTTAATGGATTTAATTCAAACAATTATTGCAATTAATGCGTTCGGACGTGAACATTTTGGAACGAATCCAATTAGTCATTATCCCGTTATCGAGACGCGTCTTTACATCTCGTAAAGACGACATCGCCTACGAAATTGATTTACCATCTGCAGATTTTCGCCATGCAAGGAATGCGTACCTACGCGCTCCCTGAATAAAGGGATTGCTCGCTCGCGGCTCTAATTTCATTATGCAAAAGTTACGAACGCTGCATCAGTTTCAAAAGGACCGTTCATTAAAACTACTCGAATTTAACTAAAAGATTTTTACTTAAATACTTCTCATTTAATAATAGCGCAAATTAATAGCGCACCCTAAGAAGAATAATAGATTAAAAATAAAATATTCATTTTATTACAAAATTTAAGAAAATACGGTTAAGTTTATTTAAAAATCATAAATATACTTATTGTTGTGATCCAGCACTTAAATACGAACATCTCGCGGTGTGGGCCAAGAATACGAGACCTATATGTTTATACATTATAGATAACTAAACTACGTTATTCCCTTTTTTATCATAAATGTAATGGGTTAGTTTATTTTTGTTATGTCTAGGTTACGTATATTTTTATCTTCGCCACTCGACCGTAGCACCTAGTATAGTTATATAGGCTGTTGTTCTGTGTTTACGCTCCTGCTCAAATCCCATTACATGTATTACATTTACATGGAAGACATCCAAATCTTGGAATTTCATATTTTTTGTATTAAAATGAATAGAGAAACCCTTCTTCAGAACCGAGGTGATAAGGTAAAGTAAACTAAGAATCTGAATTAGTCAGTCTCCCGGACCAGTAAGATCAATTTTCCCTTCACCCCCTTTTATTTCAAGTCACCACAAGGCAATGAGTTTTTTATTTAGAAATGGCAAAAAAGGGCGCAAAATAAAAAATAGTATACAAAACTCGTTCATAAGGCGTTTTTCGCACTCCAGTCGCAGTTTCGCAGTCCATTAGAAAATTCCTCGCTACGCTTGCTGTTTTCTAAACATGGACGAGTGCTGAAAAATCGTGCTTATTAAACTTGTTCTTTAATATACTATTGATAGGTAAATTGGAGCATTGTGTAAACTAATAATAAAATATCCGAAAATCTATTTGTTTTAATCTTTAATCTTTTGCTTTAATCTTTAATCTTTAATCTTGTTTTAATTCTCCTGCTTTATGAGTTCTTGTCCAACCTTGCCTGGCAATGCCTGGCGTTGCTTGGACTTTTTTGGGCTTGTATGACCTTGTCTGGTTTCGTGTAGTCTTGTTGGTCTTATCTGATATAAATTACTGGTGGGTCTGACTTCACTGCATCTTTTCTTGAAAAGTACCGTCTGATCGACGATTATTAGGTTTAGTAAGGAATAGGCAGAGATAAAACAATCGCGAATGGAACAGCCTCGCGACGCAGATCCCTGACTTGAAGTACGAAAGGACGAAATTATGCTATTTCGAGGAAAAATACACAGCAATATATAGCAGTAAAGCTGGACGAAGCGTTGAATCTTGAACATATAGCGTTGTGCAATGTGCCATCAAGTGGTATACAAATACTTTGAATCCATGGGAATCTACTCAAGTACCTTCCAAGCGGAGGTAGAGGAGATCCTTGTACCTTGGGACAACTTGTTCCTCGGTACAGGCTCATTGAATCAAAAATATTGCATTGGGAGGTGGTAAGTAGCTACATCTAGTAGCTATTTCATTACAACATTCAGAATGCATGCACTAAAGTCGGCCATTTTGCTTCGTGCCTTAGGTTATGTTAGGTAAAGGTTCAAAATATTACGATTATAACAAAGATGCAAGTGGATTGTAAAAAAAATCGGACGAAAAAATCACACAGAATACCACATGGTATGCTGTGTGATTTTTTTGTCCGCGGTTTTAGCAATCCACATGAATCCTTGTTTTAATCGTATTATTTTCACGTAACTAATTTAATTATGATACAATTAGTTGTTATCTACATTTGTAACTACTTATTTTAATATAATTCACTTGATTTTCGTAATTCAGAAATTATTACCACACTTTGTTTTATAAAATTGAAATTTGTACCTCGGGACAGTGAATTTTTTGAACCTTGGGACTGTTCTTGATTTTAGCATATAATTTAGCTTGATGAATGCCGTTCAGCTCATCTTTATCCTTGTAGATATTTCTGCAGTTTGGTTTGCCCATCTTAAGATTATGGCCCAGGTATGTGTACCGTTCGACCACCTCTAGGAGTTTTCCATCTATGTTTATTCTGATGTATTCTTTAGTCATTATCTTCGACTTGTTTATGTTCATCTTCAGTCCGATCTGCTCTGACTTTGATTTCAGTTCTTCAAGCATTGATTTTAGTTCTTCACCGTCGCTACTGATCAGCAGGATGTCGTCCGCGAAGCGGAGGTTTTTTAGACAGGTTCCGTTTATGTTGATGCCTTTGTGAGAAGCTTCGGTGATTTGGTGTCACCCTGTCTAACTCCATTCTCTAATTTCATTTTTTCTGTTACCATGTCCTCGTCTATGGCAATCTGCATTGTAGCATTTGTATATATGTGTTTTATGGTCTTTGAGTATCGTGTGCCTATTCTTGCACCATCTAGTGCCTTCAGCATCGCCCACGTTTTTAGGGGAACATTGTATTCTGTGCATATTTCAGGCTTATCAGGCTACGTATCGCCTGGAGGTGGTGGTTTGTGCAGAATCCTATTCCAAAGCCGGCTTGTTCGGCAGGTTGATAGTACTCTAGTTTGCTGGTTAGGCGATTGGTTATAATCTTGGATAATATCTTGTAGGTGTGAGTCAGGAGTCTGATCGGTCTGTAGTTACCGATGTCGTTGGTATCCCCTTTCTTGAAAATCAGAACTACTTCTGCGTTTAGCCAATATTCGGGGACTTTTCCTTCGCTTATGCATTTGTTTAATAGGGTGCAGAGAGCTGAAAGGGAGATGCAGAGTGCAAGAACAAGAATTGGAGCGTTTAGCCGTTAAAAAAGAAAGAAAAACGTTTATCTACTCGGAAACTGCCGAAGAATTTAATGTTTCAAAATCTTTAATAGGCCTTTACGTGAAATTGAACAAAGACAAAGAAAATATTGAGGTCTATCACCCTCAGAATGCTGTCAAGAGAGTATTTAGTGACGAAGAAGAAGAGCAATTGGTTGAATATTGCTTAAAGGAATCCAAGTTTCACTAAGGAATAAATATAGGATTTGAAAATGCAGTAATTTTGTAAAAAACATATCCAAGTGCTTGGGACACAATTAAAAAAGCTGGTAAAACATTTTATGAACATTTTATCAAAGGGCATCAAAATCTTAGCTTGATAAAACCAGATGCAACGAGTTTAACGTGATACTGCTTTTAATAAGGCGAAAGTAATTTTTTTTTTTTATAAATACAAGAAACTGCTGTTGAAATATAATTTTACAACCGAAAGGATCTATAATGTAAATGAATATGGCATATCTACAGTACACAAGGAAAAGAAAGTTTTAGCGTCAAAAGGTGCGAAACAAGTTGGGAATATTACACCAGGAGAGAGAAATAATAATGTCACTTTTATTCCATTCGTGAATGCGCTTGGGAATTCTGTCCGAGAGTCTGTTCCTAGAGTGCACTTTAAGAACCACATGACGAATGGTGCCCTTCTCAGACTTTGGGACGAGTAACTTCCAATGGATGGTACAATAGTGACAAATTTGAGGATTTTTTAAACAATTTCATTGAACATGTTAAACCCAATAATGATAATAAAGTACACTCCTGATAAAGAACAATCACGAAAGTCACATGTGCATTAAAATAATAGAGTTAGCCAAGAAGGATGGTATATTAATGTTCACATTCCCTTCTCACACCAGCCATAAGTTACAGACTTTAGATACAACCGTATTTGGTCCACTCAAGAAATATATAACAAAGCTTGCAACCATTGCATAATGGGACTCCTGGAACTCTCCTCACTATATGTAATGTCGCCGAATACCTTGGCACTGCTTTTCCATTTGGCACAGCTTTTACGCCATCCAAGATTCATAATGAATTTTAAAAAGTTGCAGGAATATGGCCATCCAATGATAATATTTTTCTCGAAGATAAGTTCCTGAGCTCATATGAGCCTGATAGGCCTTATGTAGATGCTGCTGTGCACACCAGATTGGATACAACAACAAACAGACAATAACCAAGTAAGTATAGAATCTCTCTTCCAACAAATTTTTTTTGTAACTATTTTCCAAAATTCCTTTACCAAAATCTTACATACACTTCTAATAATATTTGTATGCAAACTTTGTATCAAAAACAATTTTTAGAATCTTTAACAGTTTAAATAAAACATTTTAAAACAAAGCCATAAAATAACTTAAAAATTTCACATGAGATTTGGTTTTGTAGTCCAAAAAGGACTCTATAATTATTATAGAGCTCCGGAAAGGCTGAATATATTTATATATTCAGGCTGTGTTCCGTTTGTTTTAAGTTTGAATTTATCAAAAATTGCATAAGTTCCACAAATATTTGAAACATTCCACAAATATTTGAAATAAAAAATATTTGAAATAAAATATGACAATACCCCACGGTATTCAAAGAATGTCTTCTCTGTATAAATTTGGCAAAAGCTTAACAATTTCACAAAATATTCCACTATTTTTCATAGAAAATGTTCTTTCAGGCGCCGCCAAGCGCCCATTATTTGAACTACGGCGGTTGTGAAAAATAGTGTTTGCTGCCAGCTACATCCACTGGAACTATAGAAACAGACAATTATATCCAAATTTCCACTGAAGCCATTCGCCCTTTCTAAAGGCCCCACTTCTTCTTAAGGTGCCATACTAATGTTCTAGCGTGGGCGACCTCTCGCGCATACTTGTGGAACGAATCGTCAACACTAAGATGCGGGACCTTCAGTTAATCGCCGGTTCCGAACGGCACTATTTGAGAGGTTTTACTAGGCAGAGTTACTCGTGGTAGGTTGCCATTGCTTTGTACGAGGCGGCCACAGCATAGTTCCGTTAAACATTTCATGATTCATGTAATGACGTTCAAGTGGAAAATAATTGTGTGGGGTGTGGTGAAAATTATTTCACTCATCGAGCACAGAAGACTGGATTCAGTGTGTCACCTGTCGATTCTGGGTACACGGAGATTGCACCTTTTTTTGAAAATTACTGTCAGAATTGCGGTATTTAGTCTAAAGATAAATAGTAGTAATGTTTGTAAACATGTTTTGTATAAGTAAGCTTTGTAATGACTGTTGTTTTTATTACTACACAATAAAGATTATCTTTCGTTTTCAATGCTTTAAATAACTTTAACAGAGAATATAAGCTGTCCATTCAAAATATAAGCTGCCCATTCTAAATTTCAGACATATGAAAGGTTTATGTCAACTGAATAATATTCATCTGGCGGCAGTTTAGTTTTACAAAGATGTGTCCCAAGGTACAAATATGGGTGTTCCATGGTGCAAGCCATGATTATACCATGGGACAAATATCCTAAAGTAATTAATTGTCATTTTCTCGTTGATAAAACATAATAAGTCGTGTGCTGCATAATAATATTGTGATGTTGTTGGCGAGTTAATAGATGATAGTTGACTAGTTATGGAGGTTAAAACAAAATTATCCCAAGGTACAAGGATCTCCTCTACATGCAATCTTAAGATGTACACAATTTAACCTCGCCAGAAACTATCGAAAAAAGCTATTCGCTATATTGTCAGAAAATTAGGCGGCTATCAAGGCAATTAGCTCATACAGCATCCTATCCAAGCTGGTATGAGACTAATTGAGAAAGCTACACCAGCATGGCAGAGGTAATAAAATGACAGTTTATTAGATACTAGGACATAATGGAATAAAAAGGAAAAATGAAGATGCCGATAACCTTAAATAAACGATGGATAAAGCCCTGGAAAAACTGACAGAACTAAGACAATCCAAAGTATTGCTGCGATCTTTAATCATAAAGGAGCAAAAGCTTGGGGCACACTAAACTGGCACAAGCTTATAATTCCGGCAGGTATTCTGACGGGGCACTGCAGACTTAGAAAACAATTGACATTGATGAGATTGACAATTTCAGATTCTGCGGTTCAGCTGAGGTGACCGACATACTATTTCTCAAAGAGCATTGATCCCTAAGAGAAACATTTATCTTGGGGCACACTGCTTGAACCAAGATGAGTTGCAATCCTTCAATCCCACTCGGATCCTAAAATCTCTAAAAGAATCAGGAATAGAGGAGGCGCTCCAAATGAGTAAGTATACCAATCAATAGGAGATGAGAATGGGCTACAATTGATCTATAAATGTCGCAGTACAAAAGTCACTACCTATATACTACAATCTTATCTTGTCTTCTCTGGTCTTGTATCGACTTGTCTGATTTTGTCAGGTCTTGTCTAGTCTGGTCTAGACCAAGTTGATCTCATCTAGGTTTGTCCGGTTTTATATAGTCTGCTTCTGTCGTACAAAACTTAATAAACAGAAATAAACTGTGAGCTAAAACAGTTATTTATATTGTTTATATTTAATATTATGAAAATAACTGATTCATTCGTTTTACTAAGTTTACTTTTAATAAAATACATTTTCTACATTGATATCTGTGTTGGACTTCTTTCTGTCCCATAATTTTTGCCGATTTCGTGATTTTTACGTTGTAAAATGGAAACACCATTTGTATACATGTTTAAATAATGAAAAACGAACAATGGATAATTTACGCCAATTGTAAACATGAAATATTTGAATTTGTGAGTAAAACCTATAAATCTAATTTTAACATCAGTATTTACGCAAATAGTTTTCTATAAATTAGCAATACTGCATTATAGAAATAAATCAATGGTTTTATTATGCTCCCTCCATATTTTACGAAATATGCATTTTTGTTATATAAACCGAAGAAATCCCAGGCAACAACTTGCACATCAAATATTAGATGTAAGTTTCTGAAAACGGATATAAATTCAGAATAAGTAGCTACGAACTAGTTAAACTCCTTGAATATTTGAATATATTAAAGTACAAAATACACATTTTAATTAATTCCATTCTGTTTCAGTTTAAAATATAATTACGATGATATAGATCTATACAAAGCTATCTTTTTTTAAATGACTTTCGAACTTCATTCATCTAGAAACATTTACAATTAAAAAGAATTGAATAAATATTTGAGATTATTTTTTTATTTAAATGTAATTTCATTTCTATATCTCCTCTTTTTACTGTTTACGTATAAATAATTTGTAAGGGAAGTTTATCGAACTTTAAGAACGAAAAAACATTTAAATTGTATTTTATATCCTGTTATTGCACAAAACGGCGCTGAAATGAATCCGGAAACTTAAATATGAGATTATGCTATTTTTGTATTCTTGGAATAGAATTTTGTTATATAAATATCTGGATATAAAAAGCATTACTCTTCGCTGGTATAATTTATTCGTTTCGATAAGTTTGCGAGAATGAAATATTCAACGTGGGTCATCGGGGACGTCATTAGGTTGAGTTCCGGCGACGCGCGCGCTTCTTTGCATCTCCCTGGGAGGATTTAAACGGATTTTTTTGAAACCTTCAGCTGTAATTAATCCCGCAGACAATACCTAATTGCACCTTCGAGACACCATTTTTAGATCCTTGAATAAAACGCCTCTCGGCAATTCATTCCACTATCCAATATCACACTTAAAAATAAAAATTCTTTATTACGGGTAATAACCATCCACTTATAATCTATTGCCTACTTTTTCCCTTGGCAAGTGTCCCTTTTTTGTCAGAAAAATGAATATTTGTGTAACTAAAATGATTATGCTTCCAGTAATCTGCTAAAGCGTTTTTTTTTTCTTCGCCCGACTGTAAATTATATTGCGCATTGGGGCGCCCGGATTGTCTCCGCAACGAGATGGGAGTGGAAAAAAGTACATAGACCAGTATATAAGTTTCCCAGTGGCGATTATTCATAAAGTCAACTACGTGTTATATTTATCATGCGAAACAGGTGTTTCTTTTTCAGTATACAAGAAAAAAGTTTATAAAAAAGTAACAAAATAATGAAAATGATAAAAATTTAATTTAATAGTACATTGTATTTCCTTTTATTGTAATTTCAATTAACAAATGTAAAATTTAAATTAGTCAAAATATATAACTTATCGTGTAGAAAACGTTATTAAATTATAGTGATAGTAATAGAGTTATAGTTTCCGCATAGTACTCGAGTAGAAATAACCATGACATTAAGAATCTAAAAGAATAGGCAAATGATTTCAATCATAAATTAATGTACGAGACTGTTAATAAAGAAAACTAATTCTTTATAAAATTATAAATTGAAAGTTTTTTTCATTTAAAATATTTGCTATATAAATAGCTGTTGTAAAAAACTGTTGTATAAATACTATTGAATTAAGTCTATTGTTCTTTGTTTTATTTTAGAATTAGATTTATTTTAGAAACCAGAAATTAAATTTATTACAAAATTTATATAAATGTAAATCTAAAAAAATTGTTTTAGTATTTACAAAATTTTGACTTTAAACCCTGGAGGATGTCAATAAAATTTGATCATTATTAATTTTTATTAGTGACTTTTTAACACTTATCTGATATAAAAAAAATGATGGACGTATTCGTAAAGTTTTAAATCATTGCATTGGCGTGCGTCGACGTACATGAATGTAACGATCGAATTGACGCTTCATCAAACTTTATGTTTCACATTTTTCCTACATATTCGCAGTAGGTAACAAATACGTTATACATGCATCGTAACATTAATCTATATTTAAGCCCTTTTGAACGCTTATAGCACTTTAAACGATCTATATGTAGTGAACTGTTTAAGTACTAAATGACAGAGTATAGATTGAATGGAATAGTTATATATTTGGAAGGAATTGGTTCGCTGTCGCACCTAAGCTTGGCAAATACAAAGGAACTAAAAAATAAACACATAATTGGCGAACGGAGCTTTTCTCATAAGGTTCACTCCCCACATATGCCTTCCACAAAATTTCATCAATAAATGTTGATTGAGATTTCAATAAACAAACAGTACAACAAACACGTTTTTTTAATGAACATGCAATATTAAGCAGGGTAAAAGTACATCAGCAAAAGATATTCAGAAATATATCATAACTAAAAAAAAACAGTGTGTTCAATTAAAAGGACAGCTTTTTCCTAGACCAGTGTTTTTTTAACGTGGGGGTCGCGACCCCCTGGGGGTTCGCGAAGCCTTTTTTAGGAGCTCGTGAAGACTCTTTAAAGGGATCGCAGTTATTTTAAAATTAAAAATAAAGAGCCCTTAAGGTAGTTCACTCGCGCCAGTAGTAGACAAAAACATCGTCTTATATTGAGTGGTCTATAGTTGAATTATCAAGCAAAGCCGTTTTACGAGAGAAATACCTTAAAGAGGCATTCAAAGTAAAAAAAAACTAAAATCATTCTATTTCAAAATGTTATATTTATTAAGAAATGGTTAATAGACCTTTTTACGGTTAGTTAAGCGCATGCGCCAAGTTTTAAAGGCAGGAATATGAAAGTTTCGGGTACATACTTAGTTATACCTCAAAAAGTGCCCGGCCTGTATACGTCAAAAAGTTCTGGAACTTTTTGACGTATAACATGGCGGAAATTGCCACATTAAATAGGATTTTGTATTTTTAAATTAAATTTTTAAATTTGCACAAAAATTTCTATGAAAAGGAAAATTAAAGGTTCCGTAGAACACAAATTAGGTTAACACATATCAACAAATACCTTCGAGTCACAGGCATCATTAATGTTACGAGGCACACATTCACATTAATGTGATTGTTGGGCCTGTTTCTTGTTAATCAATTTTTCCCATCGCGAATCTGTTATTGCTACACCTAAAACTAAATCAAACGAAAATGTCAACTCGCACAAGTAAAAAGTGGCAAATGGAAGCAAACACTTCAAAACTTCTCTGGTTAATTGTGGATATTCTGTTTTTCTCTTTAGCCAAAAGCTATCTAAAGTGATAAACATGAATTCCAAGTGTAACATTCCATCAGCAGATTTTTTTTTGTGGGGGTCGTTTGGCTGCAAAGCTTTTCTGCACGCGACCATTTGATCTACTGTGCTTGACCCTACTACAATTACTCTCCCAGGAATTCAACTTCGTGAACGAAGACTAAGATATTCCTGAGAGGCTTGCTACTCAGCTCCAAGGTGGTCAATCTTGCGACCCAGTAGTGGGCAAGCCTTATGTGTGCTGGCGCTACACATGTGCACATTATGTGTTCAGCGGTTTTTTCATCTGATTCACATAATCTACAGGCAACTTCCTCTGCCTTTCCCATTTTGTGTAGGTGATACCTCACTGAACAATGTCCTGTGAGTATGAAGAAGAAGAGCAAAAGCAAACCCACTGGAAGAACACGCCAAGACAGAGGCAAGCTAAAATGCTCTTAAACTATTCTGCCGCAATAACGCAGCAGATGCTAAGCTTCTCTAGAAGAGAAATCAGAACTTTGGTAGGAGTTCTGATTTCTCTTCTAGAGAAGCTTAGCATCTGCTGTGTTATTGCGGCAGAATAGTTTAAGAGCATTTTAGCTTGCCTCTGTCTTGGCGTGTTTTTCTTCTTCTCATTTCTTAGCCCCCTGCCTTAAGTGGGCCTTTGTAAGCCTACAAGTTTGCTCCGGGCCCAAGAAGGGAGCCTTGGCCACGCTTTTGGCGAGTACGTCGGCCATTTCATTCCCATATGTGCCCTAGTGACCCGGTGACCATATTAGCCTGAGTCTGTTACCTTTCACCAGTTGCTTTAGGGTTTGTTTACAGTTCCAGGTTACCTTGGAATTAAAGTTATGGCCTTTTAAATTCCTTAGAACTACCTGGATGTCCGTTAGGATGTAGATTTGCACTCCTTTAAGACGTTTCTTTAGGCAGATTTGAGCGCATCTTTCAATGGCTATAATTTCAGCCTGTAGTACCGTGGGAGCCTGGCCCAATGCCGTTGACTCCCTGTGACTCCGGCTGTATATGCCAATTCCTGTACCCTTAGCAGTTTTTGCTGCGTCGGTGTACAACATGGACGATTTGTCTTTTAGGTTTTCGATTCTTTGAACACTGCTTTGGCGGTCATTGATGACCACTTCAACGGCTGTGTCAAAGTCGTATTCTGTAGACATTGCGTCCCATGGATGCTTCAGAAATTTCTCTCGGATTTGTTCCCTTATTTTCATGTGTCTCTGAATAGTCGATGTACACGCACTGAGGAGACCTTCTTTTTCTACCTGTTTGTGCAGTGCAATTAGGTCCAACAGAACTTCCATTGTGCTGTGGTTGGAGTAGATTGCATTGCTCCTGTTATACCCAAGCACGCAAGCCGTTGAAGTTTTGTAGCATGTTTTGGGTCTTTATTTCCTTTGTTTTGTACCACCATACGAGTGAACCGTAGGTGATAATCGGTCTTACCACTGCTGTATAAGACCATAGGACCATCTTGGGTTTTATTCCCCATGTTTTCCCAAAACGCTTATGGCAGATCCAAAAGGCCGCTGTGGCTTTTGAGAGCGTTTTGTTAGAATGCGAGTCCCAAGTGAGTTTCTTATCGAAAGTTACCCTTAGATATTTCACCTCCTCGGAAAAATCTAACGTCTGACCTTCAATGCTCGGAGCTTTCAATTTCAGCTTTCTCTTTCTGGTAAAGGGGACCATTACTCGGGTTGACACTATGGCCCTCCTTCTTGCTCCAACAGTTGATGGTGTTAAGTGCACTATGTGCCATTCATCAGCAGATAATTCCAATAGATTTTCTTTAGATTGGTTTCCAAACCAACACGTCTGTAGCTGATTTTAAACGGATTTATGATCCACCTTTTCCCAGCGTTTTCTGAAAGTACGTCCACTAAGAAATAATGAAACAATTCTCCTTTTAAATTCTGCAATACCATTTCCATGCCAGGTATATTATTTGATGTTTATCTCCGATCCCACTTCTCTAATAAAAGACTGATTGTGAGTAGAAGAAAACAAACCAAAGTTGTCTTGCTTTATGGATGATGACCACAGGTTTATTTTTTTCGTAAAGCCATGGATTATTTTGTCTTTAGCGGTAATGAAATTTTGATCCCTCCCTTGAAGGCTTTTATTCAAAGTGTTTAAATGTTACAATAGCTCAGAAAGAAAAGCCAGAAAAGCCAGAAAAGCCAGTTTCAAAAGGAATTCCGGGTTACAAATAAATTTGGTATATTCGGATTTGACCTGCTGTAAATACACCAAAAGTTCAGCTAGGTTAGGTTTAAGTTCCAAAACTCTTGTCAGTACTTTGCCTCTCGATAACCACCTAACCTCTTTGTTGTAAAGCAAACTTTGGTGCAGTGAGTCAATATCTTCACAATTTTTCAAGATAAACGTGCCTGTAACGCTTTTTCTTTAATAGAATTTACTAATTTTATAATTACAGTAAGAACGTCATTGTGTTCCTGTGGCAAGGTTTTGGACGCAAGAGCTTTGTGATGAAGAAAGCAATGCATCCAACAAGCGTTGTGCATCAGTGCTTTAAGTCTGGTAATAAAGTCGCTTTTCGAACCAGTCATAGCTTTTTCTCCGTCACTACAAATAGCTATATATTTCTTCGCCCAATCGATATGGTAGTCTTGTGTAGCTTGAAGGTACATTTTATATAAAGCTTTACAAAACAGTATTTCTTCCATCAATCTCTCATTGGATTCAAAACGCACAAAAGCTACAAACTGCGCACAACCCGCAATATCTGTAGATTCATCTAACTGCAGGGATATAGAAGCACTTTCTTTTATTTTTTCTATGACTTGATCACGAATGTCTGTTATGTGTAAGTAATTATGTATTTAGCCGATATGTAATTATAAAAATAAGTAAAAATTATGTACAGATTCGATATTTGTATCATAAAAAAATACAAGCTAGAAACAGTGTATGGTAGGGTAGGGGGTCGCGAGAAATGTTTCCACACGAAGAGGGTCGTAGCATGAAAAAGGTTTAAAAACACTGTCCTAGACAAAGGCAGCAGAAAGCGATGAATTTAAAATTTTATTCTTTGGGTATTATAACTTTATTCATTTTATGCTATTATTACTTTTTACGACCCTTGGTATCAGAGTGTTTTATGAATTTATCATTCATAGAAAATATACCAAATCACACGATTATAATCCAAAGTTTATAAAGAAAAATTCAATTTAGAAAGACGTTTATAAATAGGTATAAACTATAAACATACATCGTGATGATGGGGAAGCCAATAACTACCAATTAGACCACCATAGCCATGGAAAGTGTGCTGATCTCCAGCAATAAAATAAATACAAACAATAATAAATTGAAATTAAAAAGTTTTGTAAATTTACGTAATACATAGAATTTGTCTTAAAATAAAAAAAAGGGGAAGAAATTTAGCTAAATAACACTAGCTAAATAACAACTTTGTTATTTGATAAATAACAAATTTCTTTAATATCAATTTCTGTTTTAAGTAACATCAAATAAAAAAATTCTTTAGAAAAGATTCTCATATACGCGACACTCAGCTACGCGACGTCACGCGACATCGCCTGTCAAATAATGATTACATTATTTTAAATGGGCACGTTCTCACCATCTCTACGCGACGTGCCCATTTAAAACAATGTAATCATTATTTGACAGGCGATGTCGCTCGACGTCGCGTAGCTAAGTGTGGCGCCTATGGGAATCGACGAATGCTATAATTTCTAATATGAATTTAAAAAAAAAAACTGATGTAATTTTGGACTGTTATTTTTACAAATTTGATTTTTAATAAATTTTTAATAACTAGGCGCGAATAGCCAATTTAAAGTTTAATATATTTTGCTATAATTGTTTCTAATTGCTACATGATACTAAGCGCTGGCACAAACAAAAACGGAACATACTTTCAATGATTTATAAAATAAATGTAATGAAGTTAAGCTTGTAAAGCTTGTAAAAGTATTACACGATTCATAAACAAGACCTTTTTCTGACAATAAAATATAAAATTAAATTTATTAAGAAATTTTATTAGATCTTAAACCATCAATCTATTTGATAAACGATCTGAAAAGTCACGCACACTCGTTTATGCGGTCCCGAATAAAGCGCATTCCAAATACCCACCCACATTTAATACTAAAGATAGCAGCAGGAAAACATTTGCAATTTTATCAAAAAAATTATAATAATTCCTTCCTACTCTTGGTAATTTTATTTCTCATGTCATGTACGAGATCTCAAACAATTTTCAATGAATCTTCACCATCCACGATTATTATTTTTATTGACTTTTTACGTTAATGGGAAAAGACAATCGCTACCCTTCATGCCAAATCGATAATGACTTCGGTGTTAAAGGAGAAGAATTGATTCGTGTGCGAAATTAAACGCGCGAAGTTTCCTGAGATGCTGCCTCATTGCCAGGTCCGATAGAATGTCATCCGTTAATTGCATTTTCTTTATAATGCCAAGTTATGGAAAATGTCGCAACATCCAATTATATTTTTTCTATCGGGTTTCATTGCATATTCTAATCGATTTGGGGGAGATTAACACGGTTCACAGGTTAAAATGTAAACAATGTGTGCTCGTGCATAATTTAAAAATGTATTCTGTTATATTGCTCGGAAAAAAAATACATAAAAAGGTGAATTTATGATTTATTCGGATTGACCATTTCATGCAAGTTAATAACTTTATCAGCTATTGTTACGCACATTTCAGCGTTTAAAAAAATAACCCCATTATAAAGTATAGAATATTACAAAGTCCTGTAATTGTTATTTATGCGGAGTATATTTAACCGACATACAATACAAAAAATACACATAATGAATTCAAACGGTATAATTCACTGATATACATAAAACAAAACAAAACA
This sequence comes from Phosphuga atrata, assembly GCA_944588485.1. NCBI lineage: Eukaryota > Metazoa > Arthropoda > Insecta > Coleoptera > Silphidae > Phosphuga > Phosphuga atrata. Next base: position 34,805,406 of record OX155898.1, read on the forward strand.
TTGTAAATATTTATTTATCTTGGTAAATGATTTTTTTTATTGCATATTAAAAACGTCAATGAGCATAAATGTGCCTCACTGATATACCCATTTTTTAGCTTAGAGAATTACATTATAGATCACATAGATACATAATTTTTTTTTTATTGCAATTTCCAAAAATGGGAAATACCCCATTTTATATTGATTGCATTTTTGAGTTATTTTATATCGCGACCTATACAGTTTGTTATTTGACAATCCAAAATCATAGTCCCTAGAGTAATGTTTCAGTAAATTAATTGTCTACTAGTATTTGCTATTATTTTGAAAAAAAATATTTGCAATAACTATTTTTTATACTATTAGTAACGCCATGCTGTATTATAGATATAGATAATCATCTATAGCTGAATAGCTATCTTCAGACGCGTTTCGAGATTCACCTTTCATCAGTGCGGCTTTGCTGTTATGAATTATAATTTGACAACACTTACTTGAAAGCCTAGTGGTTATGGATGACTTGGGGTTAGATTTTGTAATTTGACAATTCCTTAGAGAGACATGAACAAAAATTCGAGAGACTAGCAGGTTATTGATTTAAATGATAATGGACTATTGGTAACACATTGCTATATTATAGAATCATCAATAATCGGATGAATGAATTATCAATATCGGAACACAGCCTTAATAAGTATATAAATATATTCAACCTTTCCGGAGCTCTACAATATTATTGAGTCTTTTTAGGTCTTCCAAAACAAATCTCATGTGAAATTTGCCAGTCATCTACTGGCTCTGAGTCCACTCGAGTCCACAGTGGCAATGAACGAAAAGAGAAAAATAACTGTCGTTGTAAGATCATATCGTTCTATTAACTTAAGTGATGATTTATATTTAGATTTTTATGATAGATTAAGTGAGAGATTATATTATATTAGAGATTATATTATTTTCACAGTTTCTTTGTCTAAAGTGAATATTTTTGATTCATTGTTTCATGATCGTTGATTTCTGTTATTTTGACAATCTCCTTCCAGACTATCGCAACCATATTTATTATAATGTTATATTATTACATATTGAAGAACAGGTTGTAGAAAGAGTCTAACATCTCTTTCTACAACCTGTTCTTCAACAGTATTTTCTCTTTACATGCACTAATTAAGCAATGAATATGGAAATACTTATAAGCTTACATTCGAAAAAGCTCAATTCCAGAATTATTTATAAATCAAGCTTATGGTATAACTAGGAGTAAATTATTTTATATGAGTTGATACATTTTCCGATAATAATATGAATATACAAGTATAAAACATACTTTAAATTTAATATAATTTAGATCGAAGCATCCAACTTAAGGTCGTATTAACAATTACGATGGTATTTCTACGCGCAGACAAATCGATGATGGAAAAGCAAAAGAGAGTTATTGAAAATTCCATCGCGTTCATTAACGAATTTAATCTCTCTCCGCTTCTACAGGAATTGCAAAAAAGAGTGATGTAGTCATCGCACTACGCTAAAATCCTCTATGCAGATTAATCGTCTGATCAAAACTTGGCCAATCGAAAGCAATCAGTCGAGCTGAGTCAGGGATTTAGAATGGCCGGTCCAAGACCCTGAGATATGGGGATCACAACCGCATAGCATACTATCTATGTATGTGTGTTTAGTGGCTTGCGCGTCGGAGACACACAACACACGATCTCCAAGAGCCTTATACCAAATCGATACCAGATGTTTCGGAAGCTAGACACACACAGATGCACAAACACAGTCGGAATCGTATGCACTTTTTGCTTTCTAAACTGGAGCCCACGTTAGGCGAAACGAAAACTAATTACAAGAGATTTCTTTTATTCCAGACTTCGATTAGATTAAAACTGACACAAAAGAAATATATATATATATATATATATATATATATATATATATATATATATATATATATATATATATATATATAACCAATCCTCTCAATTTAAACGGACCAAATAGAAATTTAAATTGGTAGCCGTTTAAATTAATTAAATAAGTGTGTGCTTTCATATTAAACTCAGTTAGTTTATGAACTCCGCGTTGATTATAAATTTGTAACAACGGGATATTGAAATTTGTTCAAAACGAATTAATAATATAAAAGGAAAACAACTTTACCATCAAATCGCTTTATTAAAAATGAACAAATTACTTTTCTGCTTCTTCTCCCTTTTTGTACCTAATTTCGTTTATATTATATGACATAAGTATGGATTTGCCGTTGTTGGCATTTTTTTACTTCTTGTAAGAAATATTTCGCTCGATTTCACTTACTCAGCAAAATTGCAAAATATATTTGGAATTCAATCGATTACTTATAATAAAAGTCGAAGGTAAAATACGCATATCTAAAATAATATATGAGAAGTATAAATACCCAGCCAAAAGGCAGAAACGCGTCTATGGATGTTCATAATTAATTTCATTTATCACTAAAAAGGTTAAGTAAATAACCACTGATATACATAATGCTTTAGTTGTTTGTTTCCTCAATATTCTCTTTGAAACCTTAGCTGTATAAATAATTTAAAAGGCTATTTGTGGTAAAACATCAATATAACTGGCATGTTATAACAAAACTATTTTTTGTTTTCTTTTTTTCGTTGTAATTAAAAAGCTATAACAAATTGAAAATATATTTTTAAACTCTGTACCGAAAACAGTTCGCTTTGTGACGTAAGAAGGTTAATTTGAAATGTTTTTAAATGTCCCACTTTGTTAAACGTCGAAAACGACAATTTTATAAAGAATGTTTATGTTTGAATGTTAGCATGTTAGTTTGCAGTTGAGTGATGTTTAAAATCATTGAAACTTTGCTTACGTAATACTTGAACGCTCCCTAAAATTGAATAGTGATAATATTGTAGACAAACATTTCTGAAAAACAAGATTTTGCTGGCAAAGGTAAATTGAAACAAAAGATGAAGTTGAAGTTAAGAACAAGACGATAAGAATAAGTCGATATATTTTCCTTGTTAAAATATTTAGTCTTAAATATAATAATAGCTTCTAAATTGTCAATTTAAATAAATATTTTTAAATTTTATTTAAATTAATTTAACTTTTTTAAAAATTATTCTACATTAAAACTAATTATAATTACCAAATTTAAAAATAATCAGAATATATTATAACAGTAGGTTTATAGAAGCAGATAAATGAAACGGGACAATTTAGGTAGAAAATATTCAATCGACATTACTAGCTAACAAGCAAGTATATCAGGTTGCGAAAAATCAATATCAAATTTATCTTGACGAAAATCAATTTTAAGGTGCATGTAATGAATTTTATCTACGACCACAATTCTAAATCCCCATTATTGTACAGTTCGTGGACTATGTAAATACATCAAAACATACTAGTATACTGTGCAACTAGGATTGTAAGTTGTCAATTGCCCACGAGAGCGAAATTGGGTGCACTCTCACTTCGTTCGTGTGCCCAATTTCGCTCTAGTGGCAATTGACAATATTAGTCATGTGAGGGATCGTATCTTACAAGTTTGGGATCCAGGAGCCACCCAGAAAAAATAGAATAAAAAATGAAGATGTTGCTTTTCCAATTGACTCCGGTAGTGTGGATTCGTCATAAGAACCCTCATCAGTCTGCGGTATCACCATACAATTTACACTCATTTTAAAACGTTTTCTTTAATTTTAATTTTTATTTTGTAATGAAAAGAAAGTTCTGTCACTTTCACGTCACTTTTTTAATGTAGAGGTTTCGATTGTGTTGATTTTATTTATTCAATTAAAAACATGTGGTAACAATTGAATTAATAAACAGCCATTTGTCGCACTAAAAAACGGGCGCCTAGATAGTACTTATCCCGCATGAGTAATAAGAACGTATGTAATTGCGACTGATGATAATTTATGATAGATAACACACTAGTGCGTTTGTTTATTATGATGTTAAATAATGTATTTAATAAAAAATAAATTTATTAGGTACATCAAATTAATTTTTATAATTAAACAGAAATTTAGTGTGGTCGTATATACAGTATTGTACATGACTCGAGCTGTAAAGCAATACCGTTACGTTACTTTACGTTACGTTAATATGCTTCATACAAATCTTTTTACGAAATATACTTTTAAAATAGTAGTAATATTCAATTTCAAATTTAATAAAGCTCCGAACTAAAAGAAAACAACTTAAAATTGATTGAGTATATAATTATTAGAGTAGCTGTGACTAAATAACATCTTTAAGTTGAGATTGGACCATATTAATCCGTTCTATGAAAATATTATGTCTAGTAACAAATCTTTTCTGATGGGATGAAAATAAAAATGAAAATTTATCAATAAATAATAACAAGACATAATATTAGATCTATAACATATTTAATGCTATCTGATTGACGCATGAATCGTTTACATGTTGCAATTTTTCGAAAAATTAGTTTTTATATTTTGCGTTTGTAATGGACTCATTACAGCACTCATATGCGTGCGGTAATAGCTCGCCGAGTGCTGTAATATTTTTAGTTAATTTATTGAAGGTTGGCACAAAAATTCAGAGCTGTCTGTGTCAAATTTTCGGAGAGATAGTTTTAAGGTTATGTGATGTATGGAAATCGTCATTACACAAATTTAATTAATTAATGGTAATACACGATATAACACATTTATTTTAAATTCTTTTCAATGGTACAATTATTAAAAATATTTATAGTAACATTGGATTCTAGAGCAGTAACACTCACACCAGGGACATTATATACAGAGCTAATACTACTGTTGCTATCTAATTGCAAATGTGGGGCACTAGAAGAACATCCAGGTAAGTTGATATTTGCTTGCTCAGACCCAAGCATTTTAGATATTTAAATTTTCTTTTTTAACGAATCGTCAACATACTCCTCCGCAACAGTAGAAGACTTCCATCCACAATGATTTTTTATTGTCAACAAATCACACTATTGTTGGCCAAATGTGTCGCACTACTTCTTCGGAAACTATGACCAGTATAAAAATCGGAGTTTGGTAATTTGAGAAATGTCGCAATGTCTTTTAATATTCTCCCCATGATATTAATACCAATTGGACTATTAATACAATGACCGTTACGAAAAGTTAAGGCGGAATATGTATATAATTAAAAAAAAATCTTTTTTTTTTTAATTATATAAATCGAATGCTACAAGTGAGTAGAATATTTGGTTAAAATTATTTGGCGGTCTGTGAATTAGTTCCTTCACTACACGGCTTTCTATGGACCATTTTCCTGAGCGCTGACCGGCGCTCAGGTAGCAAATTCGCCGCGTGCTCTGCAACGAGTTTGTATACCGACCAAAGGTGATTTGAGTATTATACATTCTTTCTATTGGTGGCAGTAGTGTGCAAAGATGTGTTTTGAATTTGCCGGTATGCTATAACCTACAAATTCAGTGTTATTCACGTGGGGAACACAACGAGTCGTGTTTCCGCCGCGAAAGGGGAGGAACAAAAAACATGGTCGAGCGGGCCGAAGTCGTCCTTCGACGAAGAAGTCTAAAAAGTTCAAAGGCAATCAATTTGCGGCGGAAACGGATACGAAGTTCGTGAGCACGTCCGCAAAGGAACTAAAAACCGCCGATCATATGGACTTCGACGTCGACATAAGCAGCAACTACGTCATTTGCCACTTCTTGAAGATTTTTCACCTTTCTGAGTGAATGTCTTGTATGCAAATCGTGTGGCAACGACGTCAAATTTTCTTCCACCGGACCAGGAGTAGCCTTCCACTTGGTCATCACGTGTTCCTGCACATCGCGCCGAGTACCGTCAAGTCCCCACGTGAGTCATTGTTTTGAAATAAATCGACGTCTCTTGTTTGGAATGCGGCTCTTATGACTGAGAAGCATGAAAACTTTGTTTGCCATAATGAACATTTCGAACACCTTCATTTATACGAAACACGCTAGTTGCCTCGAAGGCAGTGTTCGGGTTCACTCAGATGAAGGCCGTCCAAGAAGAAATAATTGCTAATACTTCAGCCGGCAATACTCCATCACATTTATCCGTACCCGGGGACGGCTCGTGGAAGAAACGCGGGTTTTCGTCGCTTCTTGGAATCTCGTTAATTGGAAAATACACCGGGAAAATCGTAGATCGTTGTGGAAAAATCTTCGTATTGCCAGGACTGCGCGATTTGAAATTCGAAGAAAGGCACCCCGGATAATCTCGCATGGCAGGTGCAACACGAGAATGACTGCACGGCTAACCACAAGGGCAGCGCGGGAAAAATGGAGGTGGATGCTGTCAATGAGATGTTTGTACGATCCGAGGAAACACTATGGGTGTGTTACGAGAATTACATCGGCGACGGAGATACAAAAACCTTCAAGGCTATAATCGATTTGGAGCCTTACGACGATTTGGAGGTGAAGAAGAAGGAATGTGTGGGGCACGTACAGAAGAGGAATTTTTTACAATTTTTGGTCCGCCATATTTGATCCGCCATTTTTATTTTTCAAAACTGACTTCAAATTCGTGTTCATCGACCCCAAAAACCCTTATATTTAAAATTTCATCTATATTGAATATTTTTAATTTTTCCGCCATATTGGATCCGCCATTTTGAATTTTTGCAAATCCGACCATAAATTCGTGTTCAGCGACCCAAAAAACCTATAAACTACTTTATTCTTGGACACATTGATCGAGCTAATCAAATTGTACAAGGAAAAAACGCGTTTTTCTCGAATTGTAACTTTTAAACCGTTCAACCAATCGACTTCGCGATTTGACTGCCTAAAATAAAATTGAATTCTTGGGCATCTATACCTATAAATTTGCAACATTTGGATGATTAACGATTTTTCACAGCAGGCCAAAGTGGAAAAATCATGCGACAAAAATGTACTTTATTTTCAAGAGGCTGCCATTTTGTTTCTATAAGTGATTTTTTTCATGTTGTTTGGTATAGATGCCCCCTTGGAGTGTAAACTTTAAGTAATTTTTGGTTTTATGCTTCTAGGACAAGACAAGACTAGACAGACAAGACTAGACAGACAAGACTAGACAGACAAGACTAGACAGACAAGACTAGACAGACAAGACTAGACAGACAAGACTAGACAGACAAGACAAGACAGACAAGACTAGACAGACAAGACTAGACAGACAAGACTAGACAGACAAGACTAGACAGACAAGACTAGACAGACAAGACTAGACAGACAAGACTAGACAGACAAGACTAGACAGACAAGACTAGACAGACAAGACTAGAGAGACAAGACTAGACAGACAAGACTAGACAGACAAGACTAGACAGACAAGACTAGACAGACAAGACTAGACAGACAAGACTAGACAGACAAGATTAGACAGACAAGACTAGACAGACAAGACTAGACAGACAAGACTAGACAGACAAGACTAGACAGACAAGACTAGACAGACAAGACTAGACAGACAAGACTAGACAGACAAGACTAGACAGACAAGACTAGACAGACAAGACTAGACAGACAAGACTAGACACACAAGACTAGACAGACAAGACTAGACAGACAAGACTAGACAGACAAGACTAGACAGACAAGACTAGACAGACAAGACTAGACAGACAAGACTAGACAGACAAGACTAGACAGACAAGACTAGACAGACAAGACTAGACAGACAAGACTAGACAGACAAGACTAGACAGACAAGACTAGACAGACAAGACTAGACAGACAAGACTAGACAGACAAGACTAGACAGACAAGACTAGACAGACAAGACTAGACAGACAAGACTAGACAGACAAGACTAGACAGACAAGACTAGACAGACAAGACTAGACAGACAAGACTAGACAGACAAGACTAGACAGACAAGACTAGACAGACAAGACTAGACAGACAAGACTAGACAGACAAGACTAGACAGACAAGACTAGACAGACAATGTATTGCAGCTTGAATCCCTCGCGCAGATAACATTTATTTTAAAAACATTACTTCACGGAGCTGCAATTTTGGACGCCATTTTGTAATATTATATGTTGAAACAATCACAGTTTGTAGACAAAAGATGAATAATTTTTCATTTTGCCAAAAAACCTCAAATGTCTGTCATATCAGTATCTCAAAAAAATTTGCCAAACATCAGGTAGTTTTGGCACAATTATAAAAATACTCCTTAAGAAAAATCTCTTATGCTTAACATTATTAGGACGTAAGATATATTTTTAATTAAGTCAATCAAATGAGGATCTGTAATAGCAAACATTCTTGGAATGTAATTTTTTGTTTTAGATACAGAAACAATAATGGAATCAGATCTGTATTCTGTGTCATCGACAGACATATTCGTTAATTCCTGACGCCTAAGCACACCATTATACCACGTTATCAGGACAATCTAAAATGGATACCGTTACATACAAAACTGCGACATACATACAAATTTACCCACCTTCATAGCCAGATAAGACTTATCATCTGCGTCCCTTATAAATTTATGAATACTTTCTTCTTCTAAAATCTTCGACTTTTTATGACATATCCGTTTGAATAAGGCCTTCAATTTACAATATTTGGATATATCTACATCCTTATGTATAGATAAACAGGACCTCAACATAGAATATATCGACCATAAGCTTTTATTTATACTTCTTACGTTGTAATTCGAAGTAAGCAAGTAAAACATTTTCCGAAACAACTGTAACTTTATGTAGATTACACCACTCCATAAATATGCAGTATTCTTTCTTATATCTTGCTCGCGATTTATCTGGCAACAATTTATTCTCTGTATTTGCTTTAATTCGCTGTATTTTTTTAATTCTGGTGCAGTACAAGATATTTTTTCAGCCATTTTAATTATAACCATTAAACTAATGTATTTGTTGGTGTTACCAACCACCATCAAATTTTATGAACATGTATGGCCGATTTTTTTATTTTGTAATGGCATAAAAGGGCGCAAAATAGAAAAAAATACTATAAAAAACTAGTTCGTAAGGCGTTTTTCAGCACTTGTCCATAAGAAAACTCCTCGCTACGCTCGTCGTTTTCCAAACTTGGACGCGTGCTGTAAAATCGCGCTGTCTGAACTCGTCCTGTAATATACTATATTAGCTCTGCCATACTAATTTTGACAGGCCGGATTTTTTTAAAAGATACCCATGTCGATAACTCTTATAATAACGGAGATGTGAGCAGTCAAATAGAGCTATTTCTCCAAATAGTTTTTGTAAAAATGAGCCAACATGGTGTTAAAATGCAGCTAATTTCGACGTAACCTAATTTTCAAAAGTCAGCCAACCTATGTTTTTTACAAATTTCAATATGTGAGGTTTCGGTTATCGAGTTACTTAAAAGGCAGCCAGTCTAGGATGGCTGTTTTTTCTGGCTTTCTTCAACACCATTCAGTCTGTTTTCTTGCAAATTATTGCAATACAATTTACATTTTTCTTTGCTGTCTATGTATATTTCAAGTATGAATAACGTAAATCTTACATTTTCTTGTTATTATTTTTGTAAACGAAATTAATATTTTAATTGCCTTCTCGTTTTTTTTAATAACACAGAATAAAATAACGCATTTAACTGGCTTATGTTTTATTGTGATTACTGCCAAATTTCTAGTTTGGCTTAAAACAGCCATATCTAAAAATGTAGTTATAAATATTAAAAGCAACTATTCGTAAAGGACTAAATAGAATAAACAAAATCTAATACCTACACCCATATTTCTTGATTATTAATTTAACAGAAAATTAATAAATAACTGAAGAGCAAACATCGAGAGGAAAACGTTTATAACTTGATTTGTACTTTTCCCCAATTGGCTGCTTTCTGCATAACTGGGTCCAATTGCCAATTGTAATTTGATACTGTTGTAGATGATACTGAATTTAATCAGTTTGATATATTTTCTCTCTGTTCATCAACCAGGATATTAGATATTTAGTTATCTAAATTTATTTGTAATGTTTTGATTTGTTACAAGTAATTCATAAATACTAACTCTATTATAATACTAATGATATTTCTTAATAATATGTTTCGGCTACTCTTAATTTCATAAAGTTAATTATTAATAAATTTTGATTTATTTTGTCTCCATTTGTGTTTAAATAAACTTCAAATAGTATATTGTGAATATGAAATTGCTTATTAGCAATTTCAAATTTATTATTTCTCATTTGAAAACTGAGTATTCGCTATTTGAAATTAGTTATTCCCAACTTAAAATTGATTATTATTAATTTAAAGTTGAATAGATTTTTTTGCAGAGGACTATATTCATAATTATAGTAAAAATATATATATATATATATATATATATATATATATATATATATATATACATATATATATATATATATATATATATATATATATATATATACAGGGTGATTCGGGAGGAAATTGAAATATTTTAAAGACATGTCCAGGGAGCAAAAAGTAGCAAAATAAGGTCATATGTTCAAGTGCGATTTTCATTTGTTTCACAGATATTTTGTACAATAGTAATGTATAAAATTAAAGGAAAATGTGTTACTGAACTTACAAACATAAACTAAACAAGTAGCATTAATTCACGTTACGTTTTCGAAAACTCCGCCAGTTCGATACTTACTTGCGCGTTTATAAATGGATCTGGTAATCAGTTTCAGTGAACGATGATTAGCTCTAATTAACGCCGCAGCATTAATAATGCGAACTAGTAGCTCATCCCTTGTGCCCAGTTTCATAGCATAAGGTAACCACTTCATCCATCTCCAAAGACAAGAATCTAGGGGAGTAATATCTGGTGATTTCGGTGGCCACGAGTGAGGGCGTGAAACCAACTGTCAATCCAGCGATCGCCAAAATGTGTATTTGGAAAACTCACACAATATTTGCATAATGAGGGAGCACCTCCTCCTTACCCATCATGTTGGAAGATAATACGTTGTTGAATATTCAAGGTACTTCGCTCAAAATTTCTTCTAAATGTTCTTCCAAAATTATAAATAACCTTCCAGAGTTAGTCGGTCATCTAATACAAAAGGACTAAACAATCTATCATTTAGAATGCCTAACCATACATTAATACCAAACCGATGTTGGAAATTGTGTTCTTGCGTGGCATGGGGGTTTTCTTCCGACCATGGATGATAAATATGGCAATTTTTACTTCCATCTCGAGAAAAATGAGCTTCATCAGTAAATAAAATGCATGTCAGTAATCTTCTATTTTCACAAATGCAGTGACGAAATTGTAGTCTCAATGGATTATCGACTTTTTGGAGATTTTGTACTTTCTGCAGATGAAAAGCGTTTAAACCTTGCCGTTTGAATGTTTTCCAAACCATTATTTGTACAGAATGGGAGCTGACAACGGGGATGATCTACATAGACTATTATCTCATTTGTCAAATAGCTGTAAGGGATTCGGATTAAACGTTGCCACTAACAAAACCAAATGCCTAACAATAAGTAGAGAACCTCTCCGATCTTCTACAAATAATTAAACAAGCACACAGCTTCAACTAGCTAGGGACAGAAATAACGAATGAAAGAATATAGAATGACGAAGTGTAAAGACAAGCCAATAGTCAAAAACAAGCCTTGAGAATATCTGCATGCCTTAACGATTACAGATGGCGAAATAAGTACTTAAAACCAGAACTGAGGATGTGAGTATACAAGTCAGTAGTAGTACCTGTACTGACATATACCTCACAAAAACGTGCGGATACAGTTAAACAAAACAGATGTTGGAATCTGTGGAAATGAAGACACTTCGAAAAATAACAAATAATTTATTTGATATCATATCTGATGCGAAGACATTAGACAATATTGTAATATACAAATGATTGGAGGATGGAGAGAACAGCGCAGAGATGAATGAGAAATCACCATATATCCAGAATGAACGAGGCCAGACAAGTTAGGAGCAAGAGATAGAAGACCCCAGAGGAAGCAGCCCCGGAAGATCAAAGAAAAGGTGGAAAGATAATATAGAATGAACAAACTTATAAATAACAAACGCTTAATAATAATAAGGAGAAGAAGACCATTGTTTGTGGAGTTTCAAATTGGATTGCAATGCGCCTTGTATTTATCCCTGGATTTTGTTCTACAATATCCAGAATATCTTCTTCAAGTTCCAAGCCGAGTCCTTGCTATTTTCAGAAACAATACGTGCAATATTTCAGTGTCGCTATCACGTGTAAAATCAGTTTGAAACACTTGCCTATTAGGAATTATTCCGTTTGGAAAACAACGTCGATACTCCTCTACTGGACGAACGAATTACTATTACAAAATCCATAAACAAACACTATATCTGCATATTCTCTATGACTGAAAATATGAGGCATTTTTATAATCTCGTAAAACAACTACAACTGTCACATTTTATCACATTTACCTAATTAATGTTTTGTTTCAAATAGGCATTTAGGACAACGTTGTCAAATTTAACTTGATTAACCCTTTTAAAAAGAAAAACCTAATTATCTCTGAAACAAATGAAAATCGGACTTGAACATATCAGCTTATTTTGCAATTTTTTGCTTCTTGGACATGTCTTTGTAGCATCTTCAATTTTAATAGTTTAGTTTACAATTATGTAACTTAATATATATATATATATATATATATATATATATATATATATATATATATATGTATATATATATATATATAAATCGAAGATGCCACTAGAATGGTGAGTCAGTGATAATATCTACATCAAAAGAGTCAAAAGTGTAAAGTACCTTGAGAAATGGTTCTCAGAGGACCTCAACGAAACAGTGGCTCTTGAACACAGGAGACTCAAGCTAGATAAGGCTTACTATGCCTGTATAAAACTATATGCTTCAAAAAATTTGTCGATGAATGTCAAAGACACTACAATGCAGTAAGCAGACCCTCAGTCCTCTATGCAGCAGAGTGCCTATATCTAACTAAGAAGACATCATTAAGAGCCCTCGAGGTACAAGAAAGAAAGTTCCTGAGACGGACAGTAGGATGAAGAATTCTACCAGATGGAAGCCGATGGTATCAACCAAATCGTGAGATCAAGCACTATGATCCATAGATTCATTGAATTTATAAAAAAATAATTTAGCAATCGCTTAATTTGAACATTTAGACTAAAATTATCAAAGTTCATTGTAATTCGATCGCAAAACTCAAATATTAGATAAATAAGGATAAACATAAAGACATTGAATAAAAAAAACAAGTCTTTATAAACTGGGCTGATAGCAATATATCGAGTAGACTAGATAATATATCGAGTAAACTAGATAAATAAAGCTCTACCTAGCAAGACTAACAATATTGTATAGTTTGAGCTCAGTGATATTGTTTACATCTCAGTGATATTGATAAAGAAATATTTTGCTGACTCTAAAGAAATAATTTTACAAAGAACATGAAATAACTATTCCTCTAATTAGTTTGTACTTTATGCCTCTCGGCGAAACAAAGGAATGTATTGTGTGAAGTGAGTGCTGTCTTCCACGGACAAACAACGAAGAGTGAAATATCATGCGACAAGAATTGAATAGCTTATAGAAGAATGTGTAAAGCTTAGATGGCCAAAAGACATTGATAACCTTTTGGATTGCAATACCGAAATAATATCCACTTTAATTTTGTATTTCTGTTCAGTATTTGTATCCATTTCCAACTATTTATGATGAAGAAGTTACTCTACTTCATCAAGTTTTAAAGAAATATCCAATGGTAAAAAATATCCAATGGTAATATTATCATATTAAAAACATTCTTCTGGTGATGATTATATTAAATGAAAAATTATGTATATTTGTATCGATTTGATATTTTCTTTAATTTCCTTTCATAACTCTTGCCTCTTACAAGCAAAAGCAAGGAAGTACGTGATGTAAATAAAGTAATTGATAACATAAGATTCGCCATAAAAGTTTGCCTTCCGATTCTTCCTAACCTTGTTTCTTAACTAACCTAATTCTTATTACTTTAGAAACAGCGAAATTTACGAAAACAATATGTTCATTACGATGAAAATGATAATTAAAAGCCTCAGGATTAAGCTAAATCAGGCTAATTGGAATTAATTGACGCATATTATGTATACTTATATGTCGTCGTCTCCTAATTTTTGGAGGCCTAACAAGGGACCGCGGTCTTCCGGTTAAGAATCGTTGGTGTAATATTGTGTTTTGCAACCTTTTTCATTGAGTCGCATCCCAGATTGAAAAATAAAAAATCCTGGCCATCCTGACTGAAAAATAAAATATTGAGGCACCCTTGATCAGCAGTGATCCAGAACCCGAATAATGGGGGGATGTTAATTTGCCAAAAGTATCTTTGGTTATACCGCGTGCAACGCTGGGGTGGGAATAAAAATTAAAATAATTGAAAATTTGACGTAGTTTTTAATAAAAAAAAAAAAAAACTGACAAAAAGCCGAAAAAGAATTCACCTTGAGTTATCTACTTCAGCAAGCAAGATATCCAAGAAAATGACTAAACTTTGCGGTACCCCAATCGTGGCGCAGTGGTACTCCAAGATGCCGTGACACCCTGGTTAAAAAACACTGGTCAAGTATATCGAATGACATTTGTCGAGTCTTATCTGATATATAATTAAATTAGTTTATTACGTAACTAGACATTAACTGTATTGCTCTATAAATATAAATGAACAAGTAGAACATTGAATCATTAGACCTTTTATTCATTTAATCAATTAGCTAATTGATTAAATATATAGGTCTGACTATAAGCGATTATGTAATTAAATAAAGTTTTATTGGTTGTATCCGGAGAGGCTTGAAGGGATTATTGGGTAAATCTTTGTTTGCAGTTGATTTAGGCTACGTTGTGATTTTTATGATATTTATGATTCCAAATAAGGGATCCAGTAGATTTATTGGGCAAAGGGTTTGGTGGATGTTGGTTTGGTGATTATATTCCCGGGAAGCTATTTCAACTTCTTTTATGATCCATATTATGTGCAGCAATCTTTCGGGATTATAAACAAATATTTTTCTTTTTCACTATTTCCTTTATTTGTAAATGTGTTCCTTTCTTGGTAGTTTTTTGAACACAATAAAAATATAATAAAATAAGTGTTTTTCTGTTCGCAAACTATAAACTACGGTTAAACCAATAAAAACATACATCAAATAATTTATAGTTTATACCGTAATTTTATATACCTTGGTATACGGGGAATTAATGAATTATTCTGTTATTTATGAGGCTGTGAGAACAGCACAATCCACTAAAATCTTCAACTATTAAAATGGAATTAAACCATTACCTAAACTAATGGTAGAAATTCTCGTAACCTCAGAAAGCCATTTTCTGAGAAGTGTGGACAAGAGTTTCGGATTGCATATCAAAATATCAATTACTACATTCATTTGTAATTAGTTAAAATCTCACGTTAAATTTAAAATCTCACGCTCCTAAGAAAATATAACTGAGGCATAAATTCACATTAGATTTACCAATTAAAAAAAATCACTTGAAATTTTGTTTAAAATATTTTTATTTATTTTTTGTTTTAAATACAAAATGTGCTATAAATAAAAACATTTTACTGTTTCATTAAAGAAAATCTTTTCACGGTTAATTCAAATAATTCATATTTATTAAAGAAGTTTTATCCAAATAGTTATGAAAAATAACATCAAAAGAAAAATAAACCGTTTGTGATTTAAAATATAAATGATATCGGTCAGTCATGATAAAAAATAATATGAAGATAAAAGGGAAAAGATTATTATTTACCAAGAAAATATTGAAATTACAGAACATTTGTGCTATATAAGAAGAATTAACAACAAACAAGCTTTGCAATTTTCAAAGAAACCAAAGAGTGTTTATTACATAGCAATATTTTTGTAATAAAGCTAACATAAAAGAACATGTTTTAACAAAAGATGGTTGATTTTGTAAAGATCTCTTAGAATGATTAAAACATAATATATATATATATTATATATATATATATATATATATATATATATATATATATATATATATATATATATATATATATATATATATATATATATATATATATATATATATATATATAATGTAAAAAATATGTTATACCTTTCTCCATTTATCAAGCTGCCAGGATTTTAATAAAAAAGGTTTTTGTGTTGCTTATAAAAAAACTCGGAAAAAGCTTTATAATTTGAATAATATATGCTCTTGAATATCATAAAAATAGAATTACTATAATTTATGGAAGAATTTGCTTAACAGGCAAGTAAATATTAGTCATAAATTTGAAAATATATAAAAGGAGGAAATATAGGAACACAATTGAAAATATAATATAATATGTACAAAAAACGGATTCTTAAGAAAAGAAATGTATAAGAATAGAGAGAAGAAAAAGGTAGGAGAGCGATGGTTGGTTCTGTAGCTACCCAACATATTTGGAAACATTTAGTTGTAATAAATATAATTTATTTTCAAGCTTTGAAACTTCAAAAAATATTAAATATAATATAATATACCTACGTTCTTATTTATATATGAAATATTCTACAAAACGAATTTCTCTTCCTAGTTTAGTCCAGGAACATTTGTCTATCCCGTTTTGTACAGCTGATTTTGCTATGTCATTGTCTATGAAGTTACGCCGAGTAGAATATGATCCACCTAGTTTTGTTAATTAAAGTTTATTAAGTTTCATCTAACACAATTTCTTTCATTTTGAGGTTGATATTTTGTCTATTACCTATTTAGATTTATCAAATATACAGCAAAATAGAGTGGGTATCCATCATATTTAAACTAACCTGTTTGTTTATCAAGACTTACAGCCTTAAACATAAACAAAATTTTTGCTTTTATTTAAAAAAAAAACTTCCGTTCTTGTATGTCAAGATTAGTGTATCATATAGTGTATAATTTTATATAGATTATAAAAGTTTATCTACCGTATTTTGTATTACAAAATGTTAGGTATAAAGTTTTGTTATATTATTTTTCTATTTTGCGTCTGTAATGGACGAAATAACAGCACTCATATGCGTGCGTTGTGGCTCGCCGAGTGCGATACAATTTTCTCAATATGTATCGGCTATTTTTTTATTTAGAAATGGCATAAAAGGGCCCAAAATAGAAAAAATAGTATAAAAAACTCGTTCATAGGGCGTTTTTCGCACATGTCCATTAGAAAACTCCTCGCTACGCTCGTCGTTTACTAAACAAAAAAAAAATACAAGAGTTGTACTTTGTGTATATGATATAAAAGTTATATAAGTAAGTACTTTGTGTTAATAAAATATTAACAGGATATAAAATAATTTTAAACTCTTCTGAAACGCATCGAAATAATTTTCCTATTCTTGCTGTGGACCTGATAAAAATAGAAAGTATTAGTTAAAAATCATTTTTGTGCCACATTTTTACCTTCTAAATTTCAACATCTTCTTCACTTTTGCACTTGTCGCATGTTGTGGCTTTGACAGCCTGTACCGTTTTGCTATGATTAGGACACACAAATTGTTGGCAAACTTCACATTTGTTACTGTATTTGTTGTTTCCCCCAGAACAGGCATAACATCTCCCACGTTTGGTACCGACTCCAAGTTTTTCCTGGCGTTTACGTATAGTCTGCCCTATAGTTTCGATGGCTATGCAAACAGCACTTGAAAATCCTTGTCCATCGTTTTTAATTGTATTACATCGTCTGGAGATATGGTCTTTACTAAGCTCCATTCCAAGTCGTTCTAAGAATTTTTTTCTTCGAAACTTGAGTGAGGAATTTGACATCTATGCAGGATTTTTCAGAATCCAGATCACGAACCTATTATAGCAAGCAATGTCAATAAATTTATAAAAAAGCCGTAATGACCATCTCCTTGTGCCTCTCTTACATGAGTATTCTCTCACTAATTTATCTAAAACATCAACACCACTTTTGGTTTGATTATATTTAATATTATTATATTTAATATATTTAATAATAAAATTATTTCTGGCTTATACTTTTTTTCTTCAGTGGCAAAAGATGGCAAAGATGACAGCAAAACCACAAATTTTCGACTTTTTGTAATGTAAGAGACCAAACTCAGATTTTTAGTAAATAAAAAATCGGACGAATACAAAGCTCGTCTAGCAACTGTTTTGGAATATCTTTACGAGATTTTCTTATAGTACCAACTAAAGTAAGTTGTTTGCTAAGAAATTCTTCGGCCAACGCAATGTCTGTAAAAAAGTTGTCAGTCGTAATATTACGTCCAGTAAGGATTACGTCCTAGGACCTAGATTCTCCTCACTTATGTTTCCAACTTTGCCTAAATATATTTGAAAGTTGCAACAGAAAAATGTTTCTGAGTCACAAAGGGTCCAGATCTTTATGCCGTATTTACTTGGTTTGCTGGGTATGTATACTCGAAAGGGTATGTATACTCGTACTATAGGTAACTAGCTGTTCATCTATGGTCCGCTAGGCCGAAGGACAGTAAACATCTCGACAGTTTTGAGCAAAAATATTAGCAAATTCACGAATTGGAGCCAGTTTATCATTTTCCCTTCTCTGAAGTCTAGTAGTAATATTGTCTATCCGAATGTATCCCAATAATGACAAAAATCTGTTTCTACTCATTATTGCCTGATAAATAGGTCTACTCAATGATTTGTTTGTAACTGACCATAAGCTGTGAGGATTCTCTCTAGAGTCCCTGAAACGGCCAGTAAGAACAAGAATAGCTATAAATCCAAAAATTTATGTGGCATCAACTTCAGCCCATGTTAGTCTGACTTTTCTGCTTTTTGCTGTTCTTCTATGTACGCATTCACAATTTTCTGGTTCGTTCATTTGTATACTTTACAATAAGATTTATAATATTGTCAGATATAAACAACCTCACGCAATCTAATATAGAAGAGACATTCTTGCTGGCTTCGGTAAGACACTTTTCTTGGCGTACAAAATCACAGTCACTTTTCTCTTTCCCGTTTTCGGTGCTATGTAGCTTCAATTCATTTTCTGAGTCGGCAGATCTTCAATGTCATTGTCACTAGATACACTGTTCCTTTGTGAGGCCAATTCTTCGCTGACAATATCGATTTCTTCAGGTTCTTCGAGAAATACTTCACTACCGTCCTCAGTTTCCGACACATCACTAAAAGCTTCATTTTCACCTAACTCACGATAGTTTTCATCGTCTGAATCATTCATAAGGGCTTCGAAAAGCTCTTGGTCTGTGAGAGCTTTTTTGCGTCCATGTTTTCGACAAATGTATTTCAGAGTTGCGCGGATTACACAGCAACAGCTGCGCGTCGTAAAAAATAACACTAACGTGAAAACCCTAAACGGGTCGTAAAGTGACCCGTTTCAAATAATTGCATATTGCATTGTTGCAAAATTTGTATCTGTAATTTAATGTATGCCAAATTATATATTAATAGAAAATATTAGAATTCACAAGAGGGAATTACATTTAAAAAATATTTGACAGAATGGCTCCCGATAAATTGGTTTTCGGGTCACAACTGACCCGGTTTAGGGACGGCAAAGGTTAATAAATTTTCAATTTTCAGCTTATGTAGAGATACATATATCACCTCAATATGGTCAGTATCACCTCATACGGTCAGAAACATCTCAATATGGTCAGTAAAACAATTGAATATCTTTAACAGGTATCTACCGAACCCCGTATTACAACTCATTTTGAAGAATTCTCTTCAGTACAATTTCATCGATGGATTGTTATGCACTGAAAGGACACTCCGAAATAGTGGCCCTTCCCATTGAAAATAATCGTTCAATTATTGTAATTCCACGTGCGTATCGTCGGAAGTATCGTGGTCGTCCTGCGCCCAAAAGCGATACAATTCATCATTTGACACGGGTCTGTAGCAAGCTGTAAAAGAACTCAACTGCATCCACGTGGTTCATCCGAACATTGAAGCTGTTAGGGAAAGTGTTGCCGCAAATCCGAATGTCTCGAATGGCCGCCGACCTCTGGAATTAAACATCACTGCAATTACTTGGAGGAGTTAGAAGTAAGATCTGTCTTACTTCTGTTTTACAACTGTCTGTTGTTTAATTCCAGAGCTCTGCGGCGATACGAGACATTCGGATTTGCGGCAACACTTTCCCTAATAGGTTCAATGTTTTCGATTGAACCACGTGGATGCAGTTGAGTTCTTTTAAAGTTTGCTACAGAAACATGTTTCCATACAAAGTGCAGTTTACCCAAAAAATTGGTAAAAAAGGATAAACCCCTCGCTTGAATTACGCGGATAAAGTTATTCGAATGACTGAAATGGAGCAGAATTTTTGGGAGCTAATTCTGATGACCGACGAGGCCACATTTCACAATTTTTGGTGCCGAAAATAAACAAAATTGCCGCTTAAAATAAACTTTTGGGCCGGTGTTTGCTTCAAAACCATCGTGGGGCCGCTTTTTTTCAGAGCTGGTGAGACAGTCAACGGCAAACGATATTGTTGGATGTTGGAACACTTTGTGTTACCGCAAATGGGTTTCGAAGGGCTAGAAAATTTATGGTTCCAACAAGACTGCACGACATACCACACTGCGCGCTTAACAATGGACTTTTTGCATCAGATCCGAGCCGAAATGGCAGCGATATCGCCCGAGAGGCTGGCCAAAACGAAAAAAAGGTGAGAAAAAGAGCTAATTCGTGTATCACCAATAAGAGAGACCACTTCCCAGATAGAACTAAACGTCCAATGGACGTCCGTTTTTTATTCACGGGGTATGTGTCCATTAATTGGACGTATATTGTATGTCTATGGACGGATATATTATATACATTCATGCAATCCATCGATTGGACATCCAGATTGACTACGTTAACACCTTACTAGGGTTACATTAATTGGACATTCATTGGATGTCTATTTACGGACATATATATTATCAATTTAACTGGATCAATCAAATACATTTTAAAAAGTCTCTGTGTAACACGTTATTAAGTGTCCATTAACTGGACGTACATTGTATGTCTATGAATGGATATATAATATACGTTCATGGAATCCATCCATTGGACATCCAACTTTTGGCTACGTTAACACCTTATTAGGATTACAATACTTAGACATTAATTGGATGTCTTACGGACATATATATTATCAAATTAACTGGATCATTCATAAATATCTGGATATCTGCATCAATCATATATATATAATATACATGCTCGATGATACGTCCATTGGACGTCTATTTTGCTGCAACTGTAACGTCCGTTGGACGTCCACTTTTCGATTACTTTAACACGTTATTATGTGCCCATTAACTGGAAATATATTGTATGTTTATGTTCGGATATATAATATACACTCATGGAATCCATGCATTGGACGTGTAAAATTGTGTATTGAGGTAAGTTTTACATTTAATTTTATGTTACAGAACAAACATATTTAACTTTGCATTTAATTTCTCTTTTCAAAAGATTTTCAAAACCTCTACTAACTGTAAACAATACTTCATGATTGAATGAACGAGTCTTATAAATTATTGTTCTACGTATATTTATATACGCCCATAGATGCCCGTTGTACCCACGGAGAATTGCTTTCGTAATGTGTACTTGTGCGTTTTCGGAAAATTGTTTTTAATTAATCTATTTCCCGCATCTTTTAAAAATTGTCTTCCCAGTTCCTCTGGAAATATTTATAGTGCCTAGGAAGATTTGCTTTCGCAGTGTACATCTGGTGTCTTCAAATAATTATTTTTTGTCTACTTCCTGAGTCTTCTTGCCTTATTCAAACTTTAATTGTTTATTCGGAAATTTATGTCTTCTTTTTCATATGTTTAATATCAGTTCTTCGGCGAATCTTGTCATATAATTGAATTTGAAATTTTTCGATTTTACCATTGCAGATTTAATTATGGCTTCATCCAATAAAAAAGGAATTTTGTGAGATGTCTGACAGATACTTACAATATCGAATACCGACAAATTTCAAGAAAAAATTGCATCCGAATAGATCTAACACAGAGATCCAAAAATATTGTTAATATTTCTATCCCTACGATTGCGAGGGGCAGTAATCAGGAGCCTAGTGAGATTCTCGTTGAAAATCTTGGTCCCTCGACTTCTTCTAATCATGATTCCCTTCCGTATCCAGCAGATAGCTCAAATACATCGAAGCAGGATTTAACCCCAGAATACGAAAAATTCAAGCCAAACAAAAAAAGAACAAATTTCAGCGAAAACTTTAGCTGAATGGGTTGTGGCAAATAATATAAGCCATTGAGCTACAGATGAACTGCTCAATTTGATAAGGCTTCATAAATGTTTTCAGGCTTTTCGAAGTCGTGTCAATACTATAATATGTCAATAGACGTGAACAAGACGTGTCAATACTGTTTCTATGGATTTCTATCAATGATCCAGTTCTTACAATCAAATTGTAATTTTTCAGAAAAAAACATTTTCGTTACAAATTGGAAGGTATTTGATAATCCTTAGTAAATATTCATACAGCATTCGATGCACATCCTTTGGAATTAGATTATAACAATCAATGTACTCATGGACGTACACTAAAACGATCAACAGACATACACTATACATTCTTTGGACGTACACTATAACGATCAACGGACATATACTATACATCCTTTGGACGTACACTGTAACGATCAATGAACGTATACTAAACATCCCTTGGACGTACAACATGACGATCAATAGACGTACACGATACATACTTTGGAAGCATACTACAACGGTCTCTTATACGTTCATAAGACACATAACTGCAGCATATTAGCACCTTTTATGGTCAATTTATATAGCCCAAAAATGTCCGTTGGATATTAAAATATCAAAAGATAGATGTATCCTTAGACGTTTATTAAACGTTTTGTTCTATCAGGGTTGGTCGATATGAATTGTAAAAGTGAGCTTTATGAATAAAAAAAGTTTTCTGTAATCTATTGAGAATTGACAAAGTTATTCAGTTGTTTCACTGACCAGATAGAAATGGCACGCACCCTTTATAATTCGATTGAAGCCATATTGTCTTGCCTATTACAGTTTATTTAAAAAAAATTATGTTCTGTAAGGTTTATAGGGTGCTCAAACAAATATTCCTTATGACCCGGTTCCTGTTCCCTGATTAGATCTATTAAGGTTTATCTCAGTTTTATTTAATAAAATTGTGTTCCGTTTATTTTGTTTTTCAAAATAAATGTATCAAGTATAGTCCAACCAAATATTATCCTCAACATCTCTATCTAATTTTGTCTAATACCTATCTAATTTGGTCCAATAGCTATCCAGCTCTATCAAGTGTTGATCTAATAAAATATTATATATCAACTGGTGTCTATCAATGTATACTTATCAACCTTTCTAATACAAATTTGACCCGTTTCTATTGCATGTTAAGGTTTTTCACTCGATTTTCACTCAATCAAATTTTATCGAAATTGGTTTATTAACTTTTGTGAACATACCCGCCTGGCAATGCGGGAGACCCGGGTTCGAATCCTGGTCGGGGAGGCAACAACTATGGCCGTTTTCACTAACCGTCCGGCCTGCCCACCCAGAATGAATGCGAAATATGCGATACCGGGGTGGTTCATGAAAAAGCCAAAGTGGAATAGGGCAGGGATGTCGAACCTTTTTATGATCGCGTGCCATTTTTCTTAAGTTTCTACATTATGAAATGCTGACGTGCCTAATATGCCTAATAATTTTGCCTGAATATCAGTTGCCGTATTAGCTTGAATATAATATAATACCGTATTAGCCTGAATATGACGTTTCACAGTATCAAAGTTCATCCCAATTTACAAAAAATTATGGGTCACAGCGGGATCCCTTTATCTACATACCAATCTGTATTCAAAGCCAATTTTCAAAAATATTTAAGGCAGCATTTCTGACTCGATTATCAAAGTTCTTGGAAAGTAATAACATGCTGGCAAACAGTCAACACGGGTTCTGGAAAAGTAGCTCAACTGATCTTGCATTTGGATTAGTTGGATAGAGTTAATTTTATAACTATATATACATATCGGGTTATAACGTTTTACGTCTTCCGATTCCTAATCGCCACTCCTCTCTGTTCATCCACAGCCCTTCTTCCAGATCCGTCTCTCGAATTTCCTTGTCCACTCCGTCTCTCCAGCATCTGCGCGGTCTTCCTCGTTTTCGGTTTCCTTGGGGGTTCCAGTTTAGTACTTTCTTTGGGATTCTGTGTTCTGACATTCTTTGGACGTGTCCATACCATGTTAGTTGTTTAGTTGTAATGTCATCAATAATGTCGTGCTGTATTCCCATTTCTTGTCTAATGGTTTTATTTGGGACTCTATCTCTCCTAGATTTTCTATTCTTGATATTTGTTAATATTGTTGCAATTAAATTTTGCACGTTGACGATACCAACATTATAATATCTGACCTAGACATACACAATTCAATTAAAAGTAGAAATTTAAAATCAGAAACGTTAGGAATATGATCTACACATCTTGAATGGACTTTAAATATACGCAAAACATACTTCATGATTATAGCTTCTGCAAATATTTTACCACGCCAACGTTGAGTCTAGCTTTCCATATGTTCTGATATTTTGGGGTTAGCAGCTAATATTGATACGGTATTTAAAATGCACAAGAAAATATTACGAGCGATGTTCACCTTCAATCTTGACGGTCTTTGTTCATCAAGTACAACATTTTAAGGGTAGCGTTAAAATGTTGTGCTTGATGAACAAAGACTTCCCCTTCCTCCTTCTCCCGCGTGCCAATAAAAAATTTTAACGTGTCAGCTGTGACACGTGTCAGCGTGCCATAGGTTCGCCACCGCTGGAATAGGGTGTTTAGTGAGAGCTTCCTATAAACCACTTTAGATTGTGTATCAAGTTTTGTCTAAATTGTACGCTTAATGTTTTTTTTAATGTTTTAAGTTTAGTTGAATAAAATTGTATGTATCAAGTCTTAAATGGATTAATATCTATCGAATTTTATCCAATACAATTTTTTTCTGCTGATTTTGTCTATAAAAAT
Source organism: Phosphuga atrata (assembly GCA_944588485.1). Taxonomy (NCBI): domain Eukaryota; kingdom Metazoa; phylum Arthropoda; class Insecta; order Coleoptera; family Silphidae; genus Phosphuga; species Phosphuga atrata. Next base: position 34,830,400 of record OX155898.1, read on the forward strand.
ATATAACATCTTTTCTATATTAACATTTTATCTACAAAGTTTTGTCCATACAAGTTTTATATAAGCTTTTGTTAGCTCATACATATATTCTTATAAGCTCATACATAAATTTTTATAAGTTCATACTATATTATCCAGCTTATTATGCCTACAGTTATATCTGTAATGTTTACTACAACAAAATTATACCCAGAAAGATTTGTCTATCAAGGTACATTTATCAAATATTTTGTAATACACTATTATGCTAGATGTGTCTACCAAGCTTTATTTTCGATGATCCGTCTAATAAGATTTTATATTTTGTGTCTTTTGTAATACAAATACAAATTTTCTGTGAAAAACGACTTGCTGTTTTTTCTTAATTAAAATAAAACAATTAATTAAATAAAAAAAAAAAATAATACTAAATCTTAATTTAATAAAATTGCATCTACAAAAATTTATTAATCAAAGTTTCTCTCAACATTGTATCTAGCTATCAACTATTATCTGTGAGGTTTTGTCTCACTAATATAATTACGTCCAACTTTTATCCAAGTTTTAGCATAAATAGTATTAAGAGCTGTTAAGCTACAAATGCACTCATATATCTCTTATAGGCGTGGTATAAAACCAGTCATAACCAGGAAGAAGAAAGCAACCAATATATTCATTTGTATTACATATTCAATATAGTAAAAACTTAGTAATATAATACTTAATATTGCAATTACATCGAACATTTTATTCAAACAAGTTAAGTTTCTATTTTCATAAATAGTGCAGCAGCACTGTAACATTACACAACAAGTATCTCAGCTAAACAATGCGTCATTTACTATTGAAACATACCCTAATTTTAATAGAATAGACTGGCTTGTGTAAAATATATGTGGTGTAGTCCAATAACAAATGAACTTTTGTGTTCAAATGGGACTTAATAAATGCAAAATTTAATGCAAAACATTATTACACAAATGGGATTGAAAATATTCACAGTTGTTTTGACCACTAATTTTTGGGATGAACATTAATGATTAAATTTAGACATAAACCTCTCTGTACTGTACCACTGAAATGCACTATTATGTTCTCGATATCTGTACCAAAATGAAATATGTTTTCTTGTGAGATCAAGTGTGAAAATTTGCTGTTCATTATATGAGATAAACAAATCGGCTAAAATGGGACAAAATGAAGATACCATTTCTAGACCTTGTTGTTGTTTGTTGATAGAAGTTATTATTAAATTCAAAGTAAGTTTGGTTAACACAGGTGTCTAGAAGCTTTGTTTTTATAAGGTGGTTGCAATTTACTTTATCAAGTATTTTTTTTATTATTTCGAGGCACTCTTTAGTGAGTTTATTAGAAAACATACTTCTAACATAAAAATATGCAAGTGTGGAGTTTATTTAGGTTGTTTTTGAAATGATTTAAGGAATCATAGAGTGAGTGAATTTTTCACAGAATATTTAGAGAAAATGTAATATTTTTTGAAAAGGGTATTTTATTGTGAAAACTCTTGCTACACTATTAATAAAAGAGACAACTGGTCTAATCGTACAATATTGTGTGTGTGAGTTTTTATGAAAAATTAGAGACTAAGTTGAATGGATTCTGAGTGGGAATTATATTTAAGTTTTGTGGTAAAAATAAAGGGAATTTTTAACTTCAGCGTAAGTAATAATTATCACGTAGTATTGGTCGAAACTATCCTTTTCCTTTATTACACATCATCCTAAATTGAATAATTTAGAAAAATTTCTTTGAAAAAAATATTTTTGAAAAATTTCTGTTCTGCATTTTCGGTGTCAGAATTGGACCCACAACTGTAATTATAAAGAGAGAGTGAAAAAGATCTTTACTAGGTTTCTCAGGTATTTTGTACATGTTACAGTTCAATACCTACAATGAATATATTCACGTATTTACATATTTTTAAACTGTTTAATTTTTGAACACCGCTTTATGTCGACTGGTAGATTACTATATATTTGTATCCCTTTATAAAACACATTTTTTGTTCACTTGCTATTCTATGCGCTTTTATTACAAAATTGCAAGCTATCGTGTCTTCCACCATCACCAACTATTTCCATCTTCGTTTGTAAATGCCTTGGTAGCAGGTTTCTTAATATGCTGAATGTAAAGATATATACATACATTATTGTGCAGCTTCTGTCTCGCATACATGAATTGCAGCATATCCTCTATATTGGTATACCTACTGCACTGTACTCACTCTCATTGCCCGATTTTGCGCTATCTGCAGTTTGTTCAGCTCTGCTGCCCGATATTTATCATCAGTATTATCACTGTTGAACAATATTTGAAGTGCGGCGCTATAATTGCCTTATAAACCGCGCACCTAGCATACACTGACTACTGGTACTGACTGTTATACTCTCAAAAAAACAGTTTTCTTTCCTATTTTTTCAGCATGTATTTACAATACTCACTAAATTCAATTTATCGTCTATAATTATACTCAAATATTTTATTCTTTCCAACATGTCTATCTCGCCTCCATCACGGCATTTTAGCGTTATGCTTCCCCTTAACTCCCTCCCAATATTCCTAATTACCATGTATCTTGTTTTGCTAGCATTCATTTTCAATTTGTTTTCAAAATTTTATTTATCCACCTTTCTACAATGGCGAACACAATACTCAAATTTCTTTCAACAGCCGCACTGATTTCTCCGGTGACATATATGTGTCATCCGCATTTTAATATTGCATCCACATTTTAATATTGCACTGCTTTGGACATACATGAATTATATCATTTGTATATATAATAAATAGCAGCGGACCTAGAATAGACTCTTGTGGTACCACATGTTTCGTTGTATCTAACTTCGACCATTCATTACTAAAACGTACAATTTGTGAGGTATTACTTAAATAGGATCAAAACTATTTAAAAGCCCCTGTAACTCCATTGTATATTTTGTCTAATAAAATATCTCTATCCACTGTTTCAAACACTCGCTTAAGATTCATAAATATTATTCATACATCATTTTTCTTTCACTTATTTCCAATTTCTATCTTTCGATTACGGTTTGGATTGCCCTTTCGCATAAACATTGTTTTCTAAAGCCCTAATGATGTTCTAATACCATTTATTACCTAGTAATTCTCACATTGAATTGAAAAATTCACTATGGTTTTACCACACTTATAGTTTGTAAAAATGTTACATAACTTATTATTCACAGTTATATAAATTTCTACACTTATGACTCGTGTTTCGACTGTTAAAGGTCATTTTCAAGTGAATTCATCAAGGCCATTTTCACTTGAAAATGACCTTTAACAGTCGAAACTCGAGTTGTGTTATGTGTAGAAATTTATATAACTGTGAATAATAAGTTATATAACAGATCTAAACAGCTGGGACCAACTGCAGGAGACTCTTGTAAAGGCCGCCAATGAACTTGCCACACTCGCTAGAAGAAAGAAGAATCCGCGGTGGACGAAAGACTGTGACAATGCAATAGCCCAAGGAAAGAGAGGGTGGAAGTGGAATTCTAAAAAGATCAAGGAAAATTGCCATTAATTTTTGAAACAAAGAAAGATTACACCCAAGATAATTCGAGTAAGCAAGCGAACCTTCACACAAAACCAGCTAACCCAAATCGAAGAGAGCTTTGCTACGAATAACTTCAGAGATTTCTTTGGAACCTTCAAGAAAGACACTCAGAAAATACGCGCCGCCAAGCCTCCACTTCAGAGACTCACAAGGCAAACTGGCCTATAACGACAAGAACAACTGCCACCTTTTGGCTCAGTACTTTAAAAATCTACTCAACTGTGCCCCACCCAGCGAAGACTTCGACTATAAACAAACCACACCAAACCCGGACTCGCTGCCCCCTTTATTGGAAGAAGTTGGCCAGATCATTCAACTTCTTAAGAATAATAAGGCAGCTGGAGAGGACTCTATCGTTGCTGAATTGTGGAAAGGCGCGGGAAACAATGCCGTGCGCAAGCTAACCGAGATCAGCCAGGACATCTGGGAAACGGATAAATTACTACCCGATTGGAAATCTGCTCTGATCCATCCGATTCACAAAAAGGGAGATTTTACTGATTTTTAACAACTGCCGTTGAATTTCTCTCGTCCGGGTAACATACAAAATTCAAGGGCAGAAGGGCAGAAAGCAACAATGGCAGAAAAACAGCTGGATAGTCAATTGGGGTAATACCAGGGGGCTTCAGGAAGACCCGATCCTGCATTGAACAGATCTCAAAACTGTCTTAAAACTGTACTTGCCTGCTCCAAGATAAGAAACCGCAAGGCGGTCGTCACCTTTGTTGATTTTAGGAAGGCCCACGATTCCATTGACAGAGAAACGCTTAACAAAGTTCTCCAGGAACTAGGTCTAGACAACAAAACCCGCAGACTCATCCTAGAAACTTTGACCAACACCTATTCCAAGGTTAAATAAAGAGATTTCCGAAAGCTTTGAAATAAAAAAGGGAGTGAGGCAAGGATATGTACTTTCCCCACTTCTCTTCAACTGTATCTTTGAAAAGTTTATGAGAGAATGGCGCAAGGAACTGATCAATTTGGGTGCTCAGAGTGGTTGGTATCTACCTGGAACGTAAGAACTATGGACTGGTTGTAGATTGCCTGGACTTTGCAGATGACATGGCACTATTTGCTGATTCCCTTGATATGGCAGCAATGCAGGTAAATTGCCTCAGAAAACAGGCTGCCAAAGTGGGCCTTCGTGGGACTTCGAAAACAGGCTGCCAAAGTGTCGCTGGAGAAAACAGAATCTTTCACCAACATCAGAGAAGCAAACAGACAGATGTCACTAGAGCAGGGAAACATCAATAGGACTGAGAAATTCAAATATCTAGGCGAATGGCTTGAACCCAACTTATCAGAAAGAGCATCATTATCCAAGAGAGTCAACAAGTTAGAACTAGCCTATCGACTGACTAAGAACACTTACAACAAGAAATGCCTGTCATGCTACCTGAAACTTAAGCACTATACATCAGTCTTACGATCAGAAGCCATGTATGCCATGGAGTATCTTTTGAAGCCAAGAGGTCTGGTAGAGAAATTGGAAATCAGAGAGAGGAGAATCCTCAAGAAGATCCTAGGCCCGGAAGAAAAAGGGAAAAAAACGCCGAAGGAAAGGTACCCCCTGGACAGAAGAGAGAAAGGAGTTACACCGGCAGAAGATGCGACACTACTGGGCAAAGATCAAAGCCCAGCGGTTGAACAAGCTTGGTCCAAAGTAGGCCTATTCGAAAGAAGAAGAATGAATGAATTTTCCAATTCAAGGTAAGTATGGATTACTACGTAGTAACTGTCGCAACTATCCTATTCATCAAGTAATTCTCAATTTGCTTCTTTTCTTCTAATTCCATTACTTTTTATATATTGTCGACATGTGAATAGACCTATAATCACTTGCTCTTCTTGCTTTTTTCACCTTTGATATTTGAATGAGAGTAGACGTTTTCCACTGACTAGGACACGGTCCCTCTCTTACCGATATAAGAAGGAATATAACGAAGGAATTGTTAGAGAAGTACAAAATAATATATTAAATGTTTTCACTTGCATATTTTGCTGTGTGTTCATAATAATCAAGTAGATACAATTCAATAACCTCTATATATCATAGTGGACTTACACGATTCGAAATAAATCTAAAATCAATTTAATTCATACAGGAGTAATGAAACAATCCTTAAGATTTATACCAACTTAAAATTTTCTAAATCGAACAAAATGAGAATGACTTAAAAGTAACCTTCAACTTGAAAATGGCCTTTAAAAGTCGAAACTCGAGATGTATAAAGTTTGAAGATTTAGGGGAAAGTGGTACAAAACGATCCCTCGGGGTAAAACGATTATCAACTATTTTACCGAATTTTGTAGCACTTTTTAGTTGTTTGAGTAAAAATTGTCTTCGTCACAACAGCTTTAGAATTCTGTCAAATCGTCAAGGTTGTGTGAGCATTACGGAAGATATTGTTAAAATAAAATGAAAATTGTGTTGTTTGATGCAAGCTAAGCATTAATTCAATATGATGTTGTTTAAGTTGAAGTAATTATAATGTAATATTAGTCCTTGCATTAGTTTCCAATGTTATTTAACTATATAATCAGCAATGGTTGATTGTTGTAAATGAATACCATAAGGTTATGATTTGATGTTTTTTAGAGTTATGCATTTGGGGTAAAACGTAAGAGGACCCACAATGTTTATTGGTTCTTTTTCCATAATTATCGACTTTGGATCTATGCACAGTCCCTAATTGTCGCAGCATTCATACTCATAATTTATATTCCAATTATCTTTTATAAACAACGCACCAAAATTGGAGAGAAATCTCCCTTGTCAATGTTGTGAAACGTGGCATGCGGTATAAAACTATTTTTTTATTGTGGTTTGTGGGAATCCCTCACTAAACCCTCTTTTCCACTTGACTTTTAGCATGCGCCACCCCGATGTAGCATATTTTGCATTCCTCCAGGATAGGTAGCCCGGACGGTTAGTGCCGCCCTGGTTGAAAATGCCTCTGCCTCGGCGGGGAATCAAATTCCGGTCTCCCCCTGGTCAGGCGGGTATGTTGTCCACTACACTGCTACATTTACTTGGAATTTAATTTTTAATTTGACCTACCTTTAACTGAGACGTTCTATGATCCCAGGGATCATATTACCCCAACCCCAGGGATCATTTTAGACATCTGGGTGTACAAAATGATCATTTACTATACTTTGACAAACATGTATATGTATATAGATCGTGTTAATTAAATTACATTCTATTCTTACTAAATTATAGGCCGATATACCAACCTTACAGAAAAGTTATAAATTTCATAAAATTCACTGCATAGGTACTTTTTATATTTGTTTTCCCTTACAGGGATCATTTTGTACCACTTTTCCCTATTATATAATATTTTCCAATAATATCAATAACTATAGAAATTTTACTGGATCATAATATTATATTCTGAATTAATCTTATCATATTAGTATTAAAATTGAATGGTTGTGGACGAAATAGTTGATTTTACCAGAAGATTGCTAAAAACCGATTTCACTGTATCGCAAAATATCGTAATTTACCAATCTATAAAGGAATTCTTTATAAAAATATGGTTGCTAGACAAATATTATGTGACGAAGTGAGTTAGAGAAGCTGGCGATGCTAAAAGCAACATTTCTCATAGAGAAAATTCTCTGACAGCAATGTAAACATTATTAAATATTTACGACACACATCTCGAAGTGCCTTTTTCTTCTTCCTCCTTTATACCTCGCGTCGACGCTTACGAAGCCCCTTTCAAACCAGTCGAAGTGACATAAAACTACAAGGAAATAACATTTAATATCTGCTGGAAATAGCTAAATCAATTTCACGATATAACGGTTTTTAATTTAGTTTTAAAAAATATTTTTATGAAGTTTGTTTAGTGACGTAATATATGATCAAATACATTTATTTATAATTTTCATTGCCGGTTTAATGAACATAATATAAATAATATAAATTAATACAAATTGGGTATTTAAAGAAACTAATGATAATTATCATGAGACATCAAAATTGGTTTATTTATGACTTAGCACTTGATAGGCCCCAGACGTAATTAGATTTTAAGCCCCGTTCGATATATTTTCACTACCCCTACACCCTACATTATATGCACTATACCGGAGGTCCAAAACACAGTTGAACTTGATGAATACAAATAGAGGTTCCCATTATTTTTCATCTTCCTCAAGATACAGGTTTTTAAGATTTAAAGAGCTTTCCATTATTGTTAGTACAGATAAAAATATTTTTTTGAATTTAGTTTCTGGTTGACAGCTGTCAAAATTGAAAATAGTTTTTTTGGACTCCTGAATTGTAAAGCTAGATTTGACAACGTGTATACGTCCAGCGAAACTAGATTTTTACGTACAATGTTGCAAAGTACGGCTACGATGCGGTAAAGTGACCAGTAAATTTTAACCTTTCAGGGACACTTACAAAATAAACTAAGTATAAGACAATAAAATCTAATTAAAAAAACCCTACTTTACACCACATTTGTCACGATAATGTAGAAACTAAGAGTGATTTTTTAAATTTTACTGTGCGTCTGACATTTGGAAAAATGACATTATCAAACTAATAAATTTGAATTAGTAAAAATGTCGAAGTTTGTGAGTACCAACATTAAAAAATTAAATAATTGCCAATATTGTAATTAATCTAAATCTATTTGTTTCTTAAATAATAATTGTCGGCCAAAAAATCTTATACAAATTTCGTGCGGAAATGATTTTACAATGCTCCAGCAAATGGGGCCCTTCGGGCTCGTTCCCCGAGCAAGCTGTTGCATTGTAAAATCAATGTTTCCGCACTCTAATGTAAATAACTATTTCGTTTCTCGTATTAATTTTTTAATACAACCCAGGGCGGACCAAAAACTAACAAGCCTACAGCGGCTACAAACAGCGTCTGTCCTCCATGTTGGGAGCGCCTGAATACACACTCTGGAACATACAATCCCAGTTTTATCCTCGAAATGACCCAATAAGCCATTTCCCCCATGAATTTCAAACAACTCTGCATGATGTCAATTTCTCTGAATGGAACTACTCCAGGAGGTAACCTGTCCTTCGTCACTAATAGCGGCGCAATCAGGCCTAAGGCTTCTGGCGAGCCTGAAACACCATGTCGTTCAAAAAATTTAAAATCCTCTAAACCAGAGAAAAACAAAATATATTTCCCTGGAACTTAAAATATTAACTCGCTCTTGAAGCCCGGCAAACTGAAGCAGTTTACCAAAGTTTTGAAGAAATATAGAATCCAAATTTGTTAACGGCAGGAAACTAGATTTACGGATAAAGATTAAATGTACCATGAAGGATACATGATATTTAAAGGGAAGAAAGCCTGGCACTCATGTGGAAGAGGCCTTACTCACCTTGGAACAGAATTCATTGTTAAATGTAACTTCGCAAATTCAGTAACTGAGTTCCAGTCAGAGATGAGAGATAAAATTTTCTAGTTTAAAGGATTTGAGGCGAAGAAGAGAAAAACTGGAGGAACAGTGTGGACAGAAGACCGAAGGGAGCAACAAAGAGAGAGGATGAAGATATAATGTCAGAAGAGAAAAGAGGATGGACGCAATAGGAGAAATGTACAATGAACAATAGTTGTTAAATGCGGTCCCTACACGGCCAAAATCGAAAAAAAAAATAAAAAAAAACTATTATTGTATAATATTATTGTATAAATGATAACACGATTATAAAATCGTGTTCAAAGTTATTTATGTTAAGAAAATCCTTTTGGATCCTCAAACTCGATTTAGCAAGTTTGTTTTATAATGTATCGTAATAAAAAATGTCATTATTAAACGATTTCTGTTTGTTGTCACTATGGCAACAACTCCAATCACTAAACAAAAAAATATAGATGCAGAAAAAACAAATTTTCTAACGTTTATTAAAATTGAATTATTTTTTCTTATTTTGAATCAAGAAGTCTAGGCCTTTCAGTCCAGATTTATCTAGCTCTAATATAACTTAACCTAAGCATAACCTAATGTAGATTAAATCTAGGTTAACCTAGATTACATCGACAACGACCAAATAGTCTAACAGTCACTGTGCGTTTTTACTAGTTAGCAACTTTTGCAACGGAGACGTTGAGCGTTATAATCTTATTGTGTCAATGATTTTGTATTCAAGTCAGTCAAGTATTTTGTCTGTCAAAATTACAATTCTTCAATATTATCAGTAAAAATCATTTTTTTTTTTGTAGATTCAACAGTAATTTATCATCATGGGTAGATAAAATAATGTAAGATACACGTGTATGAAAGGCTGTTGTGCACTCATTGCGATTAAACCTAATGTAGATTAAATCCAGGTTAACCTAGATTACATCGACAATGACCAAATAGTCTTCCAGTCACTGTGCGTATTTACTAGTTAACAACTTTAGCCACGGAGACGCTGAACGTTTTAACCTTATTGTGTCAGTGATTTTGTATTCAATTCAGTCAAGTATTTTATCTGTCAAAATTACAATTTTTCAATATTATCAGTAAGAAGCATTTTTTTTTTAGATTCAACAGTATTTTAACATCCTTCGTGGATAACATAATGTATGATACACGTGTGTGAAAGGCTGTTGCGCACTCATTGCGATTAAACTTCGCAAGTCATGCACAAAATCCCTACATCACATACTTGTATCATGAACTACAAATAAGTATTCAATTTTGCCTTATAAAGTCAAGTTCATTTCGTTGCATACGTACGATATTGTAATTAAACGGTGGTTTATTCATTAGTGAAATAAAAAATTTATAATGAAAGTATCCATAAGAATCCATAAAAATAACTCACTTACCGGCTCCGTAAACATAAACCTAAATGTTGACTTCGTCGATGTACTTTTTTGATCGCCAATCACAATAGTATATTACGTAATGAGAGTTGTAAGAAGCATATTACGTACGAGCGGAACAATTACGCGCGACCCGTGAAGCGAGGATCGCGTAATTTCGCAAGTACGTAATTGCCTTACAACTCGAATTGTGTACTATACTTTATCCATGACCACACTATTTTTTTTTCTATTTAATAAGAAAAATATGTTTCATGTAACGGATATAGTGATTCATCGATATAGGCAACACAATGTACGCAGTGTCAATGTCAAATGAAATAATTTATATTAACTTAATAATTTATATTTTCTATGTTTAATTTCATTCTTCTTCTTCTATAGCTCTACAGCCCTGGGTGGGCATTGGGTTGAGTTACAACGTCCTTCCATCTCTCCCTGCTGTTACCCAATAGCAGCCAGTTTCTGACACCTAATATCTTTAGGTTGTCGATGCAGTCATCTCGCCATCACTTACGTGGTCTACCCCACGTAGGTATTTAATTTCATTAATACCTACTAAATAGATATAAGCCCTAAAAAAGGTCAGAATAAAAAAGACCGAAACGTTGGCAAAATATCGACATAAGTTGTTTTATTAAAATAAAATCCTTTTCCCAAGAATGAACAACAATATAATAAAAATGATAAGATCTTAAGATATATTTATAATTATTTATTTATTTATTTGATTATAGTTTATAATAACTGAACAATTGTTGAATATTAGTGTTGGATTGTTATCGATAGCATTAGTGATAAGATTTGTTGAATGATGAGTACTTAAAGTCATATTCGCATGATGTAAGTCGCATGATGTACTTGCATTTGTGGAAGTTAAATTACTGTTCATCGCAGTAGAAATTTTTGTAGCAGTATCATTTTCATTTTTCATGGAGCAGTCTATATAGCCTTCTGCTACTGCAAACAAACGCCAGCCATTATGTCTTTTTAGTGACAATAAATCACCACCGGAATCCAAAAGAATGGTGGCTGACAAACGTCTGTAACAATGTCCTGTATAAAGATTTGCTTCCGGCAAATGAAGATAATTAGCAATTTGTTTAGGAATAGAGCCAATTTTATTTATTTCAACACATTGCTTAGTGCATTTCTAATTTTGATAATTTAGAAAAAAAAAGGCAAAATCATTGTCCATTTTTTGTGGGCATAGGTTAATATATTTTTTTACAGGTTTGGCAAAATTCTTTCGGTACCACAAAAGATCTTTGAGTTTTTGTTTTAGAATCAAGAATTTTAACGATCAGAGAGGTTCTGGTTTCTTCTATATGGCAGAGTTTGCTATTTTGTAGTTCTTGTTTTCTGCAAGCACCACTAATTCCAATGATAAGAATAAGCTAAAATTATATAAAAAAATATGTCGTTATGCCCATTAGAGGGCATTATAAGAAAAAAAGTAATGAATACCTTTATCAATAAATATTCCTTATCCGGCGAATTATTGAGGAAACTGTTAATTTCTTGAATGATTAAAATTTTTTATTTTTTGCTTTTAAATCCATCAGGTTTTCTCTCTAGTAGAGCTATTAACTTTGAATGTTTTGAAATGCTTTATATTAATTGTTGTCCGAACCATTGAAAAAATGGCCCAAAGTGAAGATGGTTTCATTGTTTGAGATAACTCATCAAAGTATGATAATACAATATTTTCTGAAAACAATTTAACTTTATGCTTCATTCTCCAGTCCATAAATCTTCGTATCGATCCCGAGATTTAATCGGTAGCAAATTATGGGCAGCTTTTTTCGCTTTTTCAACAATTTCGGGCGGAGTTGCTTTTTCTATTTCGCTAGCACTGGACATTATTTTAATTGTTTTAATTGAAAAAAATATAGTGTTTATGTATTAGTTTGATGTTTAATATTTTTTTGACAAATAACGGAATATATTGGGTTGCCTATATTAAATGATAGTAGCAGCTCTCAACCAATCAACGAATCGTAAACCAAACGCACTAGTGTATTATTGAATCGTTAAGTAACATTAATCGCGGACTGTTACATACGTGTGTTGTAAGATGGATTTACAATCCACGAACCGTACAATATTGGACAATTATAATAGTGGTCGTAGATAAAATTTATTACACATTTTTTGTTATAAATCTCTTGACTTCTGCGGGAGTAATCTTTCCACATTTGCGTCCAACAATAATTATTCAGATGTATTCATTTATGGCTAATGAAACAGAAACTAAATACTACAGACATAATTTTGACGTACGAATCAACAATTTTATCGTTGATATGACAACAGCACAATCATGGCCGGACGACATGCTTATCGGTAAAAAACGGCCAAGTACGTGTGGGGCCAAGCGCAATATAGGGTTACGTAGTTGCCACTCGTACTCTTATGACTTAAGACGCAAATGTCTAAAAAATTGCATTACCAATAATATATTGCTGTTATACGGCTGCCGCTCGATTTGTTACATTTTATAAGTTTGTCGACTACTACTCGTAAACTAATAAAGTATACTAGCTGTTATACTTCGTTATGTATACTACTATTTTGATTTTTTTCACATATCCAGAAACAGCCATTCCTGGCAAGCAAACCTGGCAGAGGGCGGGGGAGCACTTGACTCTAACAAAAATTAGCATTTTAAAACTTAATATTTCACAAACGGATCTCTTAAACCTGTAATATTTTTGAGACTTATTCAACTACACCCCACACCATGGAGTAGACGAGAAAAAAAACCCAGTTTACATGTAGAGGAGGTACCTACAAATTTTTTTTTTCAAAATTTTATTTTACCACTTTGCCGGCGTGACTAATCTGTATAACCCTGCCAAATATATTTATTTATTTTATATATCTAATAGTCTCTGAGCTAAACTGCGGACAGACGGACATATCTAAACTACAAGGGTTCGTTTTTGATAACAACGGAACCCTAAAAACAGGGAAAATGGGACTTTTCTTGGAATTTAACTAGTTAAATCAAAGGAAAATTGAATAAAAGTTGGAGCACACGCAGATAAATAACTATTGTTCCATTATTTATTTTCCATGATTCTAATTTAGTTTAGTTTTGATACGGTTGTGTGAAGGGAGATTAAATTTCCCCTGAAATTTTCAGAAAATCGATTACAAGTTTTCAACATATTCATATGCTTGCATGCTTTACGCGTCTTTTAAGCCCAAGAGGAATCTAAAATTCCAAAAGATGCCGAAGTTATAATGAAAAAGGTAAGCGGGCATGAAGGTAGTACGCTTCACGCCTGGTGCTCTCTCAGCGTGGTTATCGATTGTCCTCGAAAGCTGAAACGTAGGGTAATCTAAGTACGTTTGTTTATCCACCTCTTCACCCTCACCTCTAGAAAGCAATTCCTTAGAAGCAAAATGAAAATTTGAAATATAAAATATGGAAAATTGCACTGTTTATGTGGGGTTGAGGATATAAAAATTTCATCTACATACGGTGATCGTGTATTGAACATTTGAAACATTTTAAAAGATGTGGTTATATTAGTCGGAGAACAGACAGATGCTGTATGCCGCGTCGTGCTTCACATGAAACAAAAGAGTGCAGTATTGAGCTGATGAAGGCATCTTCAGGATCGAAATGGCATGGACGAAGGTTATTATTATAAAAGGTATGGATCTGGCGTCGACTAAACCCCGTAAATATTAAATTTATTACGCAAAATGATTTAAATGCGACACTAAACTTTAACCGCGGTTTCACACAAACTGAGTTTATTGAAACGCTGAAAATGATATCTCGAAAACCGCTCCAACGATGTAGACTAAAATTTAAACTAATTGTAAGTCACAAAAGAAATTATCACGTGTGGGGGTTAAATTTATAACAGGGTTCTTAAAAAAGATATTTTTTTGATCGCAAAAAAACACAAATTGAATTTTACAAGAAAAAAATTATTCCATTTAATTTATCTCAACTCATTTATTTTAATGAGATTTATTATTCGAAATTATAAAAGCTTTCTCTTTTTATCTTTTGAATCAGTGAATCACCTGGAATCATGTTCACCGCTTAATTGTGCACTCCATGCAATGATTCACGATATTGTTGATAACTATTTAATAACTAAAGCTGTTTTTTTCTTGGTTGTAAATTAAATTTGATAAATGGAGGCTCCGAGTTAAAAAAGCAAGTGTCTATCTTTATTTATTACATCAGAAATCACGTTGAAAGAAAGGCATGTTCTCATGTCTCAAGGGTAACTATCCCCCTTAAGCCCAGTAGGTTATCAGTATTAGATCCAATTTTAAAAATATGTTTGTACACAGTTTAAATATCTATGAAATCAGTATAAAAAAATGTGAAAAATATGAATATTATCGTTTCATGTATGAACCAATGCAATTTTTGATTGCTCAGTCTTCCTCAGGTCTATTAAATTATCTAGTTTCGATAGTCTATAAACTTCGCTTACAAAATTTTATCTGTATGCTGGTTAAAAATTGTTGATCACACGTCGACAAAAATGACGTCAATGTTGAAAAATTGGGTACTGTACAGAAATATTCGCAATGCACGCTTTCTCACACATTATATTATAAATTGTCTTCTCTACTTTATATCTACTCAGACTATGTCAAATCAAGACAGTAGTGCAATGGGACATAGGAATCTTCTAGGTATTGACGTGACGTGGTGTGTGAAAAAAAAATTGGTAACACTAATGTAGTATACTAAGATATGCACTGCGGAGAAATGTATCATATTTTGAACACCTAACCCTTAACCACCTGCCATACGTCTCAGGTGAGAAAATTACTGATACCTTGGGTCTGAGAGACGTATGTCAGGTGGTTAGGTGTTAAAGTAATTAAATTAAAAAGTAATTGGAATTTACATTTTCGTATTGTTAGTTTTGGCAAACACTGTGAAATTTATAAATACATAAAACGATATATTACAAAATAATCTTGAATATGTTTCATCACAATAATATCGAGATTGAGGGGCCAAAAGGATCTATGTAGCTTAAGTAAATGATAATCTATCATATATTATATTTTTTTATTTCTATGTACCTCTATTCACAAAAAGAGGAGGCATTCGGATTATATCGCACTTATTTATTAATACATTGGATTGTTACTTAAGAGTACAGTAATATATCAAGAATAATGTCGAATCTCGCAAATCTAAACAAAATTTGAATTGTTTACTATAAATAGTGGATTTTTTATATTCTTCTTCTACTTCTTCTTCCTCAGCCCGTGTTAATCCACTCCTGTATGTAGGCCTCCTCTGACGTTTTCCAAATTTTCCTGCATTGTGCAGTCTTGCACCAGTTTTTGCCTGCTGTTGTCTGGATGTCGTCTCGCCATCTTTTCGCAGGTCTGCCCGCGCTCCTTTTCGTTGTTCTTGGTCTCTATTCTACGATTCTCTTGGTCCATTTGGATCCGTCTTGCCTTGCCACGTGGCCCGCCCATCTCCATTTTAATTGCGCTATTCTTATGATGACATCTTGTACCCTGGTGCTTCTACTGATTTCCCCGTTTATGACGTGGTTTCTGAGACTGATACCTAGCATTCTTCTTTCCATTGAGCTATGATGATTTTTTCTGCGCTTCCTCTAGTCAGGGTTGTAGTCTCCATGTCGTATGTTGTTACTGGTAATATGCAGGTATCATAAACTTTCCTTTTTAGGTTAATGGGGATGGTTGTTGATTTTAGAATATAATTCAGCTTGGCGAATGCCGCCCAACTCATCTTTAGCCCTCAACCATCCAGCGTTGGTATTACTGAATCTGATCTTGATATACATCTTGATATTTCTTTAGTGTTTCGGTTGTTGGGTATTTCTTGATCTAGAACATTTTGTTTCTCTCTAGCTTGGTGTTATCCTTCTAGATATTTCTGCAGTTTGGTTTGGTTTGCCCATCTTGATATTATGGACCCTGTATGTGTAATCTTCTAGCACCTCTAGGAGTTCTCCATCTATGTTTATTCTGATGTCTTCTTTAGTCATTATCTTCGTCCTGTTTATGTTCATCTTCAGTCCGATCTGTTCTAACTTTGCTTTCAGTTCTTCAAGCATTGATTTTAGTTTGTCACCGTCGCTGCTGATCAGCACGACGTCGTCTGCGAAGCGGAGGTTATTTAGACAGGTTTCGTTTATGTTGATGCCTTTACCCAAGCCATACTTTTAAATACATCCTCGAGAGCACCGGTGAAAAGCTTCGGTGATATGGTGTCACCCTGTCTAACTCCCTTCTCTAATTTGATTTTTTCTGTTACCATGTCCTCGTCTATGGCTATCTGCATTGTAGCATTTGTATATATGTATTCTAAGATCTTTGATTATCGTGTGTATATTCTTGCATCATACAGTGCCTTCGAATCGCCCACGTTTCAACCGAGTCGCATAGTCCACACGCCTTCGCATAGTCCACAAATGCTAAATTTAAAGGAACGTTGTACATATATATATATATATATATAAATATATATATATATATATATATATATATATATATATATATATATATATATATATATATATATATATAAATATATATATATATATATATATATATATATATATATATATATATATATAACTATAAAGAAATAGTAAAAGAATGCAAAACACAAAAAAATATTAAAGCTGCAGGACCTGGAGAAATCCCAGGGGAACTATTAAAGTATGATACAAAAGAACTATATAATCAACTCAGAACACTATTCCAAAAGTGTATCAACACAATAAAAACACCAAGGGAATGGCGAGTACCATATGTGACAACCATACATAAAAAAGATAAAAATAACGAAATGCGAAAACAATCGCGGAATATCAGTTACCTACGAGCTCTTTGAGCAGAGTATATGGAAAAGTACTAAAGAACAGAATGGAACTGAAATACCAAACAATGGAAGCAGAAGAACATGCAGGTTTCAGAGCTGGGAGATCTACGATAGACCATCTCTTCTCCCTAACACAGTTAATAGAGAAGAAGATAGCACGAAATCAAGAAATAGATCTACTTTTCGTGGACGTACAGAAAGCATATGACAGTGTTCCATTAGAAAGGCTTGGGAAATATTAGGGAGAACCAACATAAAGATCGGATTATCGGATTAATTAGAGCGATCCAGACACTATACAACGAACCCATAACAAAAATAAAAATCGGTAAAAAGGTCACACCTGGATTCATAGTAACGAAGGGATTGAAACAGGGCTGCTGTCTGTCACCAACATTATTTAAGATATATTTAGAAGCAGCCCTAAGAACTTGGAAAAACAAATGTAGAAACATGGGGATACCCATCACTGACAATATGCTACTTTACACGCTATGCTTCGCGGATGACCAGGTGGTAATCGGCCAGGACTATGATGATCTCAATTATATGACACGAAAACTCATCGAGGAATACGGGAAATGGGGATTAGAAATGAATATAAGACCGAGTACATGTGTATAGGAGGGGAACAGCATTATATGGAAGTGGAAGACGGAAAGGTCCTTAAACATTGCAACCATACCAATTATCTAGGAGTAACTATTTCACGAGACGGTACAATGGACACAGCAATAAAGGAAAGAAACAACATGGGAAGAACTGCTATCTCCTTACTGAATGGCGTGATATGCTATAAGAATATCACAAAGGAAAACAAAAAAAGAATACACAACACCATAATCAAAAGCATCACAACATACAGCTCGGAAATATGGCCCCTGAAAATCAGAGCAGAACAGACACTGAGAGGGAAGGAAATGGACTTCTGGAGAAGAGCGGCCGGAAGATCGAGAACGGAACAAATAACGAACGAGCGCATCAGAGAGATAATGGGGATTACACACACAATAACAGATAATATTAGGGATAAACACCTTATATGGTACGGCCATGTGCAACGAATGCCTGAAGAGAGAATCCCAAAACAAATGATGAACTGGCAACCTATTGGCAGAAGAAGACGGGGTAGACCAAAAAGAAGATGGCGAGAGGGCATAGACGGCGAACTGAAAGATAGGGAAATTGAAGATGGACTGTGGACGGACCGAGGAAGATGGAAGATGCAAATCGGAAGACGTCGGAGAGCGTCATAGAACCGATGTATACAAAAAGAGGAACGTTGTATTCTGTGCATATTTCAATCAGGCTATGTATCGCCTGAAGGTGGTCGTTTGTGCCGAATCCTTTCCTAAAGCCGCCTTGTTCGGCAGGTTGATAGTAATCTAGTTTGCTGGTTAGGCGATTGGTTATAATCTTGGATAATATCTTGTAGGTGTGAGTGAGGAGGCTGATCGGTCTGTAGTTACCGATGTCGTTGGTATCCCCTTTCTTGAAAATCAGAACCACTTCTGCATTTAGCCAAGATTCGGGGACTTTTCCTTCGCTTATACATTTGTTTAATAGGGTGCAGAGAGCTTCTTCGAGGGGTGCCCCTCCCATTTTTTCTTGCCCCTCCTGTTTTTCATTTGCTTTAGCGCGTACTGTAATTCTGCCCTCGTAATTTCGGGAATGTCCTCCGAGCCGAACGTTTTGGATTTGGCTGGTGTCTCTGTTTGATTTCGGTATGTCTGATTTATATAGATCTTGGTAAAAATTTTGGATTGTATCTGTAATTCCTTGCTTGTCTGTAATTACTTCTCCTTTCTTGTTCTTAATCGAGTACAAACTCTTCTTTCCTTACGTCATGTTTCTTCTTAGTGTTTCCATATTTGCGTTATCCTCTATGACTTTCTGTATTAGGTGACAGTTATGTGTTCTCAGATCTTTTCGAGATTCCTTGCTAATTGTTTTACATAGCTCTTTGTATATGCTGCTTTCTCTGTTTGTGTTCTTCCTTTGCTTTAGCAATTTCAAGGTGGTTGGGCTTAGTTTTCCCGTTTTTGGAGCTTTAGTGTAGCTAATTTTTTTGGTTGCGGTTTTTATGATATCTGTTATTGTTTTTGATATTTGGTTAATATCCAAATTTTATTTTATTTCTCAATCTGGTCTTGATATACATCTTGATATTCTTTTAGGGTTTCGGTTGTTGGGTATTTCTTGATCTGGAACATTTTTTTTCTCTCTAGCTTGGTGTCAAAGTTCATAGTCGCCCGCACGAGTCTGTGGTCACTCCCTGTGTTGAATTTATTTAGCACTGTTACGTCGCTGCATAGTTCTCGCCTGTTCGAGATTATGAAGTTGATCTAGTACTTACTACGGCCCTCTAAGCTTCTCCATGTCTATTTCCTCTGCTGCCTTTTTTGAAAGAAGGTGTTGTGACAGTACATTTTCTGCTGTTGCAAGTAATCTACCAGCATTTCACCTCTTACATTTCAATTTCCTAGTCCGTGAGCACCTACATGTTTGGGATCGTCGTTCTTTTTCCCCCCAATTTTGGCGTTGAAATTACCTGTTGCTATTTAGAATATGGCGTTTCCTGCGCCTTTATTATGTCTTCATACAGGTTCTCGATTTCCTGGTCCTAGTATGAACTTATTGGCGCGTATACTTGAGTTATTTGTACGGAGTATCTTTTGCTGGGTTGTATGACGATGTATATAACTCTGTTTGAGATTGCTTCCAATTTCGTTACTAGGTGTTTTAGTTTTTTGTTTATAAGGATACCACCACCCCATGAACCCCATAAAAATGGAACAATATACGCTTCAACAACGCATCGAAATTATTAAAATTCACTACAAAAATGGTGAAAATTTCGTGGTCACAGTTCGAAAAACTAAAGCATTTTTGGGTCGTCCTGAAGTACCTTCACGGCCAGCAATTGTGAAACTGGTGGAAAAGTTTGTTCTGTTGCTTGACAAGTTAGTGATGTGAGGAACCGGACGTGTCCGGTTCCTCACATCACATTCAAGACCACATTCAGGAACAACTGACAATATTTGAATATTGCTGTCCATTTCTTTCCACATTTTCATTCCACATACGACATTACACCGTATTTTGCGTAAAAACCTTAGGTATTAAGGCTTTTAAAGTTCATTTAACACAAGACCTTAGGTCTACTTAACTGGTCTACCAACCTTAACGTTTGACAGTTTGGCGCGGTTTTTGGTCTGGCGGGGTCATTGGAACTTGCTTTTTCGAAAATGAGACTTGAGGAACTGTTGCTGTGAATGGATTGCGCTATGAAACGGTGAGTAATTATTTTGTATGGCCGGAATTGGAAGATATTGATGTGGACCACGTTTATTTTCAACAAAACGGTGCTATATGCCACACAAGTAACCATACCATCGCTCTTTTTCGTGAAAAGTTTCCTGACTGTGTGATTTATCGAAGAGGCGATCACAATTTGCCATTAAGATCTTGTCATTCAGACATTCAGAGACATCTCTAGACTTTTTTCTTTGGGCTACGTGAAAGATAAGGTCTAGGCCAATGATTTAAAAAATAGAATTCGTGACGTTATCGAGGACATACAGCCGCAAATGTGCGATTGGAGAAAATTTCACGAAAAGAATATGGTCCTGCAAGCGTACCCGTGGCGGCCATTTGGCTCATATTGTTTTCCATTGTTAATGGCATACCTTTCTCTTTACAATTAAATAAATATCCGATGATTTCGCTTAAAAATACTCGTTTTATTTTGCATATTAAAATGAAACCTCTTATTGGAAGAACCGATATATTGAACTAAAATGATGCAAAAAATTCCATGAATAGGTAATAAACTATGAAATTTAAATTGAAAAACTTCAGCGTAGGATAGTTTAAGATGCCATTCCTGAAAATAGTATATTACTAATGCATTAAAATGCAAGTGAATTATAGAGTAATAGAATCCCTTAGATGTCATTAAAACGGGGACCATAAAACCAACAAATGTATGTGAAAGAAGGACGAATGTCGATAATATTTCTCATAAAATATACTCTTAAAAATGGAATTGGACGGAACATGCCATCAGAGCAAAATACAGAGTGTGTAAAAAATAATAAGATGGAGACCGAAGAAAACGCACGAGAATACAGCATAAATTCCGTGATTACCTAAAAAGTGCCGCAGGACTAAAGATGGCAAAACGCTTCAAAGAAAAAACAAAGGCAGGATAACAGGCAAGCAACCTTTTTATAAAAAGTTTGGGGAAAAAATCACACAGCAAAAAAATTATAATAGGTTCTGTTCGATACGTGTTCTCCATTCTGAGATTGTTGATGAAATTTATAGTTATAATAAAAATAATATATGTGTATACATTAGTGCATGCCTGCATGAAACAGGTACAGCCGTTGCTGACAACACAAAAGATCGGCCTCGACGAAATCAGCAAGCTACAGGATTTTATGTAAAATATCCGATACACGATAGAAATGAAATATCGGAGATATTTTATAAAATAAAATAGATTTTTATGTATTAAATTTGATATGGTATATTCAACATGCAGTGTGAATGTTAAATAACAGCAATTTAAAAAACAGTGTTTGATACATATTTTATTACTTTTATATATTATTCGATGTTTTTAAAAATCAAATTCAAATAATAATTTATTTTCAAAAAGTATTCATAAAAATATTCATTAAGATATATCTATATATAACATAAACTATAAATTCTCTAAAAGAAATAAAACTGAGAACCTGGTCTGGCGTGGAACGAGGTGCCCAGTATTGAAAGTAATTCGTTATGAAGAAGGCTTCGATAGGGGTGACCAGATCGGGAGAATATTCGGGCACTAGTTCAGTCACCAGGCTACAAACATTTAGTTTTATATTTACTTTTCCCCGATTCATTTTTGGGATTATTTTCTACTTGTTACTAAATCCAACTGGTTAGGTTAAAACTGATCAAACAAGCAGAAAGCCTCCGTAACGACATACAGTTCTTGAACTACATCGACGAACGTGAAACGGATAAATGAGTGACTTACCTAACTAATCATTCTAATATATATTAAGGCTTTAATTAGAAACGTACTGTAAACACAAAAATAACATTTAAAATATATGAATATTTAAAATTTGCTCAGTATTTGCAATTTAATTCCATAGGCTAGAATCGATATAACGTATGGCGTCTATTGTATCGATCTTCCTTTTCGCGGTTCCAGTCTAGCGCGAGCCGAGTGAACGATGCAACAGGATCCGTGCGTCCGGCCTCAACGCCCTTCATCCATCAACGTCGTCTTTGCGTGAACGCATACAAGAGTAAGGAGAAGAAAAAATAAAATCGGGCGAGCAAATTGTAGCCGTGACAGCGGCGGCGACGTTGGCGGAGAATGGCCGGCCGCCGTTTCCTGTTCGCGCGGCTGGAATAATAATTAACGAGGGGAAAGGCGCATACACATTCGGATAACAAGGCTGGAGATAATTACGGTGCCGAGGATACGTGCGGGTACACCCACATAAAATGAGTTCATGTTAGTACGCGAATTTATTATAATAAAATAAAGCCATTATTTGACCAGGGATATGTATAATTTCTTTAATGAAATGTGGGTGTTATTTATTGTTGTTACAAATGAAAGGTTCATATTATGTCAGTTTTTTTTAAATGTAAAATTTATCACGGTTTTAATATGTTAACGCTGAGAGTATATATTTGTTTGAATGTAGCAGAATTGTTAGTTATGTTGCAAGGTGGTAATAATAAATAACTGACGAAGATTCAGACGTAGAAGATGGATCCAAGCCGAGGCGAAGTTTATCAGCTTATGGCACCCTCAGAGCTCAGACAAGAAGTCAGACAGTTGCTTCAAATTTTATACAGTGTACCAAGGGGCAATCAATATACAATCAATACAGGTAATATTGTATGGAGAAGTGGTGATATTACTCTATATACACAGTCTCACAAAGTGGTCCGCACGGACCCATGTGAGTATGTGGGATGATATAAGGGGTCGGTGGTATTTATAAAGTATTTTGGGGTCCGCAAAAAAAACAGAAGGGATTCGCGAAAAATTCGAAAGTTTTCATACATAAAAAAATACAATTAACTAATTAGTTATGTTTACCGCTCCACCATGCAGCGCGGTGGAAATCGATCATGCATAGTATCATTTACATTAGTTATTTATGAATTTATTCATAATTATTTTATTGCTTTTCGATATATTTAGTCAAATATTGTCTTTATCATTCTAATATAATTATTTTTCATTGATTTATATGTAATTCCTGCACCAAATAATAAAATTTGAAATAAATATATACTACTACTTGTTTTGTCAAGAAAAATTATATTTCCACAATAAAACATTTGTCAAAACAGAATTGTTTTGGTAAATCTTTAGGTAAAATAAGCGCTTAAGAGTAATTTTATAGGATCACAACATGTGACATAAAAGCGGTGTATCTAGGCTCAATCTGCGTTGATCTGAATTAATTAATTTTTCTTTGCAGATACGAACAATATGAATGAGTCGAAGAAAAAATATATACCGTGCAATGTCGAATATTTAAAATATGGTTCAAAACTTAAAGAACATTAGACAAAAGTCCGTAGTGTGAAAAAATATATTTTGTAGCGAAAAAAAAATTTTTGAACTGGTTTCGACATCTTCTGAACGAGACAACGATGCTCCGGTTGAATTTTTCCTGTATCTATATTTTCCACTGGTAGAAGTAGTTGCAAAGATTAGATAAGTTATAAAAGAAAGAGGAAGTTTTAGCATGTGCATAAATATAGGACCGATAAAAAAATATATTTTGAAACATAACAATTGAAATTAAAAAAATATAGGCAGTCAGGCACTGCCGACTGAAGTGAAAACTTTTGAAAAAAAGATCTAAAAACTGGTTTTGATGATTTATCAGTATGTAAATTAATCAAATTTGGTACATAGTTTGTTACTATTGGTTTATGTAATTCTGGAACATAACTCACTTCTGAAGGAGAATGACTGTTAATGTCATCATCATAATATGAATTTGAATCCGGAATGTTTGGTTGATTCTGCTTTGATAGGTCAGCAAAATCAATTAGTAGCATATATGGCACATTTCTTGTTGATGGACCTGCAATTTGTAAGTTATGGAAATTTTAACTTTTAGAAACATGCCTTATAACTGGTTTTAAATGAATCAAACTTGTAGTAGATCTTTTTTTTCTCTGTACAGCTGACTGTTTTGTTTGGAATATTCTTTACGACATTTAAATTTTTTCCTCCTCCTCAGCTGTGAATGATAGATGTTTAGAAATATCTGAACTAACTACTGCAATTTTTTTTTATTCTTATCTCTATATCGCTGACTATTAATTTTATTTTGGAGTTTCCTTCCTTTGGAGAGCACAATTTGGTTGCCTATAACTTTGATGGGTCTTATTCCTGATTTACCATGAATTCTTCGATACAATCCAGTAATCTGATCATTCCAATAATCCGGCACTAGTATATCTACTAGTACATGTGGTAAAAGTACTTACTCTTGTTCTGCACACTGATTTTACGGGTTACACTGCCAAAAACTTTTACTATTAAGTTTGACGTTCAGAGCCAACTTTAAATATATTTTTCTTTGAGTAATAGAATTTTTCTATAGAACGCAGCTATTGATGACGATGACGGAAATCTATGAGTTTTCCCCTTTACCAAAAACTCGTTCAGCGCGGCTAAAGAAGTTTTCACTTCAATGAAGCGGATCCCATTCCGTTACATGGCATTTTCTCAGTTTTTAGCCAGCAAATTAGTGTGGACAAGACGCAATTAATACAGTAGGTACTTTGACAAGACCAATACGGCGTTGTTTTTCTAAGGCGACTAACAATTGCAAACAATGTAGAACTGGTGCTATAGTTATTCACATAGTGGAGGCCAGATTGAATTTACTCCGATTCTCTTATATCAAATTTGACTTCAGATTCAATTATCTGAAAAATCAAGATTTTCTAATTTTTTGGCTGGTGCTATAGTTATGCTCTTGAGTTTATTTCTTTAATAAATGCTAAAGCCGTGAAGTGAAGCAATACGCACCATCCGGACTAGGAATATAGTTTGGCATTCCGAAATATCTACTGGGGACTAATGAGGCCTTCCGATTTAATACTGAATAATAACCTACCGAATAATAGCCTCATTCAAACCTTTTCCCGTCCTAATTAGGAAACCTAACATGCCTTATAACCTAACTTTGGCAAATTTTTGTCCTAATCTCCTAACTTCCTATTCCTAACTTCTACCTTATGAGGCTTTCCGATCTGTTACCGAACTATGATCATGTGGAACATCTTTCTAACCTCGTCCCGGCCTAATTAGCAAAGCCTACGTAGGTAGGGTTATCCTATATCACCCTACCTGGTGAAAGTGATATGTAGCTATTTCGGTAACCAGAGAATACTTGTAGGTGAACAACATAGCCTGGAAATAGCATGCGGGGTTCCACAGGGTTCAGTAATAGGCCCCACACTCTGGAACCTGTTCTACGAAGATATACTTAGAGGACTAATGTCATACGAAGCCACACTGATAGGTTACGCAGATAACCTGGCACTTGTGGTGAGTGGAGACAACAAAGCAAATATGGAAAGAAATACAGAGCTAGCTATAAAAAAGTTACAAAGTTGGATGGAAGGTAGGAAACTACAACTGGCACCGCAGAATACAGAAACCGTAATACTGGCCGACAAGAAAAAACTGAAGACCATCTCCATAAAAGTAGGCGAGACAACGATAAGCAACAAACCCACGCTACAATAACTAGGTGTCACCTTTGGACATAACATGAATATGGGAGCCCACATCACAAGAGTAACGGAGAAGGCAGATAGAACTATAGCCACACTGGCACGAATAATGCGAAACACAAGAGGTGCAAGACGGGGATCTAGGAAAGTGACATACAGCGTGGTAAACTCTATACTCCTCTACGGAACACCGGCGTGGCGTGAATGGGCCACTAAAATGAAATATAGAAGAATCCTAGAAAAGACCCAACGAAAGGCAGCCCTTAAGATTACGTGTGCCATCACCAATACATCAATCCATCTGCTGGTACTAGAACGTACCTACGATAAAACAAGAAACAAAAAAAAACAAAAAATACAGACTAAGGAGGCTAGTCTAAATAAGTTGGAAGAAGAATGGTCTCAGGATAGTACTACCGCTAAGTGGACGAGGGAACTAATTCCCGAACTAAAGCCATGGATTCAAAGGGAACACGGAGAAGTGGGATACCACCTTACCCAGTTCCTTAGCGGACATGGCTGTTTTAATAGCTACCTATTCAGATTCAAATTAGTCCCAAGCGAAGAGTGCAGATACTCCGGTAAACGAGATACGCCGGAGCACACAGTCCTGTGGTGTTATAGGTGGCAGACTATAAGAGAAGAAGCCGTAGACAAAATAGGAGAACAACTCACAAAGAACAACATAATAAAGATAATCTTAGAAAGCAAGGATAAATGGGATGCCGTA
This sequence comes from Phosphuga atrata, assembly GCA_944588485.1. Taxonomy (NCBI): domain Eukaryota; kingdom Metazoa; phylum Arthropoda; class Insecta; order Coleoptera; family Silphidae; genus Phosphuga; species Phosphuga atrata. The sequence continues at coordinate 34,857,155 of OX155898.1, forward strand.
AAAGTAGCAATCAAGGAAATAATCCGAAAGAAGGTGGAGGAAGAAAGGCAAATGAAAGATGATGAAAGAATTTGTGTATCTCAGCGTAGTTATGCTTCAAGGCAATTCCACTGATTTCCATGTAACCGAGGAGGGCTTTTTAGTAGGTAAACCTATCCCGACCATCTGGATAGGGAGTCCCACACTCTCCAGAGAAACCTCGAGGTCGTAGGTAAAGTATTTCCCCCTCCTCCCAAAAAAAGGTAGGGTTATCCTACCTTAGGTAGGGCCATCTTTTGGAAATCACCAAAAGATGGCCCTGATAACATAATCCGAAATCAGATTGACTATATTTTAATAAATAAAAGGTATAGGAACAGTTTTACTTTAATCAAAACGTACCGTGGAGCTAACCTACAATAACATCACATTCCTTTAGTTGGAGTGTTCAGAGTAAAACAGAAAACAATGAAGAAAAATGACATTAAAAACGGTATAAGAAAATTGAAGGAACCATCAGTAAGAAGTGAAGTGAAAGATCAACTGAACGAAAATACCAGAACACCATCTATGGATAATATAGGAGAAATTATCAATAATATATGTGTAAGAATCGAACGCATCAAAGAAGAAATGTTACAGCCTGATACAGGGAAAAGAAAGTCATGGATTACTGACAAAATATTACAAATAATGGATCAAAGAAGAAACCTGCTAAAGTAGACGAAGGTCTTGTAGGAAGTTCCCAGTCATTTCTTTTACCTTCTTATGAACATTTAAACTGTCATATTCTGCACAGCAAACCCAGACGAAGACAGAAGACTGAATAAAATTATCAAGCGAAAAATCAGAGAAGCAAGAAAATAAGAACTGAAACAAAGATGCTCAGAGACTGAAACATTATAAAGTAAATATGACAGTTTCAATGTTCATAAGAAGGTAAAAGAAATGACTGGGAACTTCCTACAAGACCTTCGTCTACTTTAGCAGGTAGTAATGGTAAGCTAATTATCAACAAAAATGAAAGAATACTTGCTTGGAAGAACTAAATAGAAGAACTTTTTCACGATGATAGACCAGATCCACCTGAAGTTAATGAAAAACAGGACTAGATATTATAGCACAAGAAGTAAAGTCAGCAGCAGAGGCAATCAAAAACGGCAAAGCAGCTGGACCAGATGGGATACATTCTAAATTCATTAAGTTCTTTGATGAAAAACAAATTAAGTGGTTGACGCCACTCTTCAATAAAATTTATAATCCGTGGCACATTCCGCAAAAACGACTTCAATCAGAGTTAATAATCTTGCCGAAGAAACGAGGAGTTAAAAATTGCAGTGATTTCAGAACCATAATTATGATCTATCCACTGGAAATCCATCTACTGGAAACATTTTTGAAAATCATTCACCTACACAATTTGGCTTCAGAAATGCTGTTGGTACCCGAGAAGCTTTGTTCTGCATCCAATTCTTATTCCAGAGTTGTAGGGACATAAACTCTAATGTTAATGCCTGTTTTATTGACAATCAAAAGGCGTTTGGTAGAGTGCAACATTACAAGATGGCCGAAGTGCTAAAAAACAGAGGAATAAACGACAAAGATCTCCCGCTCATAATTAATCTATATTGGAATCAATATGCAATCGTGAAGGTAGAAAATGAGAAATCTGACACAGAAAATATATACCGAGGAGTGAGACAGAATGTAGCTCATTCTGTCGCCATTGATATTTAATCTTTATTCAGAGTATATCTTCAAAGAAGCCCTCGAAAATGTGGAAGAAGGAATACCCGTTCATGGAGAGAAGCTGAACAATATCCGCTACGCTGACGATACTATAATATTAGCTCACAGCTTGGATGGTCTTCAACACCTGTCTCTCGAATCGGTGAAAATAGTGAGCGTTATGGCTTAGATATCAACATGAATAAAAAAGTTCATGGTCATCAGTAAGAAAGACATAGACCTACCAAACTACGTTCTTAATACCAATGGGACTTCCATTGAGAAAGTAAGCAAAAACATATATCTGGGAATCAACATTAATGACCAATGGGATAACTAACACGAAATTAGAGTCCGTGTTCAGAAAGCCAGAGCTGCATTTTGTAAAATGGCTATTGCGTTTAAGAGATAGAGATTAAGGGATTCAGACTACTACGTTGCTATATATTTTCTATTCTTTTCTACGGAGCTGAGACCTGGAATTTGACCAAGACGATGGGTAAACGACTTGAAGCATTTGAGATGTGGCTCTACAGAAGAATGCTTAGAGTGCCATGGACAGATAACATTACAAACACTAACATTCTCCATAAAATGAAGAAAGGAAAAGAAGTCCTGATTACAATAAAATGAAACTACAATATTTAGGTCATGTAATGAGGAATGTATACAGATACAAACTGCTGCAGAACATTCGTCAAGGAAAGTTTCCTGGTAAAAGTGGGCGAGGAAGAAGAACATTTTGGCTTGGAAACTTAAGAACATGTACTTCACACACGACTGAAGAACTATTCAGGACATCCAAAACTGACATATCTATGATGGTACCAACATCCGGAACGGATAGGCACAAGAAGAAGAAAACCTTAGGCATACCTTCGAAGGTCCTAACTTATACATAATGAAGCCATCCGAACTTACCGAACTGCAGCAAGCCTCATTCGAACCTTGTCCCGTCCTAATTAGGAAAGCCTAACTTCGGCATATCTTTGGAATTCCGAACTTCCACCTAATGAGGCCTTCCAAACTGTTAACGAACTGTAGCAAGTCTTAATAAAGTTGTAAGTCTAATTAGAAAGGACTATCATAGGAAAATCTTTGTAAATCCTAACTTCTACCTAATAAGGCCTTCCCAACTGTTACCGCACTGTGGCAATCCCCGTTCCACCCTTGTCCTGTTCTAATTAGGAAAACATAAACACGGCATGTCGAAGAAATTCCAAATTAGATCGTTATGGGGATACTCAAGAATAAAACTGCAACCTGACGACAACCTTATATGTATCACCAAAACTTTAGTTGTAGTTGGGCAATAGAAATTCGGTTATTATGAGGAAAGACTGTGGCATGGTCTAATTAAAATATATCTTTGGAATTCCAGCACCATATTACTTGGAGTTTCATTATGCGCATGCGCCCTTACATTTACTCTTTCCTAAGGACTATTTCCATACTTCACCAAGATATAGCTTCAGTTTTTTTTCCCAATTATTTCAATTACATACTTTATACTGCATGAAAAAAGTATTTTTGTTTTTCAAACAAAGATTCAGTTTTAAGCTGCCTTTTTATCTAAACATGTTTCTCATTCCCGATAAAATTTATCAGAAACGTGAACTTGCTCGTTCAGCCATAAAAGCCAACATAACCTAAAAAAGGTCGGCAGATGAAGGGGGGATCACTAGATAAAGGTGTGTCCTTTGTTTTAATTCATAGTGGTGAGTGGGAAGCTAAATTGACCGTTAGGGAGTGTTAGAAGGACACCAATCAGGAAATCCGAAATGTCAAATGAATAGGAAGAAAATGGAGGTAGTGGACCAAAACACTAAGTAAGATAATACTGCTACAAATCAACACCAATAGGAGTCGTCCAGCCCATGACATTGCGCTTGCTACCGCCAAAAAATGTAGGGGCGGCAATATTAATCATGAGCGAACCAAACCGAAATGCTATACGAAATAGGATGGACTGGATTTACGATGAACAGATGGACACAGCAATTAAAATAATGGACCGCGATTTTACTATTAAAAAAACATGGTTATGGCCCCGGTTTTACATATGCCCAAACATCCGACTTTACACTCTATAGCTGCTATTGTTCCGGAAATGACGATATACAACACTTTGAAGAAACTCTGTATAACATTGGATCCCAAATTAGAAATAACAAAGAGAAAACCATTGTGGCTGGTGACTTTAATCCCCTCAGTGGGGTATGAAATTTTCAGACATAAGGGGCCAAATGTTAACAGAGTGGATCACATCAAATGACTTGGTAATTGTAAACGAAGGGGAAAAGCCAACTTTTCAAAGAAAGGATTACTCATAAATACTCGACTTATCTTATCTCGACGACAGCAACAGAGGATATGAGACCAAATATTACACGTTGGGAAGCGAGTAATAAGGAATCTTTAAGCAATCACAATTATATAATTTCCATATCACAGACAAGAAATGGACAGTAAGGCGGAAGAAGATAAGTATTGGATGGCAAGCAAGTAAGATAGATCAGAAAAAACTGCGACGGGCACTGGACGAGATCGTTAATGACGAGGACACAACATCAGCAAGAGGCTTCTCAAATACTCTCACCAAACTCTGCGATAAAACAATGCCAAAGAGAAGAGCATCTACTAGTGGTCAGCCAGTCTACTGGTGGTCGGATCAAATATCGAAGCTTCGCAAGGAATGCTTAAGAGAAAGAAGAATTTATACCAGATCTGTTAAAAGAAACTCACCGCAAGCAACCCAGCACGAACGGCAAAAATACAAAGAGAGTAAGAAAGCCTTGAGAGACAGCATAAAAGTATAAAACAAGAACGGCTGGAAAATTATTTGTAACAACATAGACAGCGATATCTGGGGAGACGGCTATAAGATAGTCAAGAAACAGATCATTGGTTATCCTCCGAAAATAAAACTGCCTATGAAAACAATGGAGAGAGTGGTTAACTACTTATTCCCTGTCAATCCAAATGTAAACTTCGACATAGACACCGATACAAGCTTTACTGACTTTTCGCTAGATGAACTACAAACAGCATCCAAATAACTGAAAAATAACAAGACACCTGGCCCAAGAAACATTCCACCAGAAATAATAAAACAAGTGGCAATGCAAAACCCAGATTATATACTAAGAGTATACAATAAACTGGCAGCAACAGCACAGTTCCCAATAGAGTGGAAGCAGTCAAGACTAGTCTTGTTAAGAAAGGCAAAGAAACCAATTGATAATCCGGCGTCTTACAGAGCAATCTGCCTTTTAGATGTAGAGGGCAAGCTATTTGAAAAATTAATTTTAATTGGACTAGCAAAAGAAATACTCCGTACAGGGGACTTGTCGGGTAAGCAATATGGTTTTAGGGAAGGTCGACAAACAATAGATGCCGATAAACAATAGTAATAAAAGTTGCCAAGGAAGCAGCTGCCTATTCTGGTGGTCACCGAAGACTGTGCGCAGTAATAACGCTAGACGTGAAAAACGCCTTTAATAGCGCATCATGGCAGCAAATTCTAGAAGAACTAAGAAGAAGGAACATCGACAAAAGTCTAATTAATATAATAGCGTCATATTTATTAGAAAGGGAGATTGTTCTAGAAACAGAAGGAACTACTAAAACAATGAGATTAAACAGTGTCGTACGACAGGGGTTCGTACTGGCTCCAACCCTATGGAATATTCTGTATGACGGTCTTCTGAAAACTGAAATGCCACAAGGAAGCACGTTAATAGGATTTGCAGATGACATAGCTATGGTGGTAACCGCAAAAGAGGAAGAAATTTTAATGAATAGGACAAACAACTGGAACTGGCACCAGAGAAAACTGAGGCAGTGATTCTTACAACTAAAAGGAAGATATCTCCTATAACCTTTCACATACAGGGTTTTACAGTTACACCCTGCAGAGTTGTAAAGTACCTAGGGGTGTGGTTGGATCCAAAACTAACACATTACTTCAACATTACTTCTTCACCGAGCACATTAACAGTACCGTCCAGACGGCAGAAAAGACGCTGACTGCCCTAGCTAGCCTTATGCCGAACATTGGATGACCCAAGGCATCCAAGAGGAGACCATTATCGAGGGTGATACACTCTCAACTATTATATGCTGCACCAGTTTGGCACTCGATATCAAACAACCGAACACAGCAACAGAGACTCGGAAGAATTACATGTATGATAGGCATTAGAGTTTGCTCTGCATATCAAACTATATCAGCCGAAGGGGTAGGAGTCATTGTAGGAATTACAAATTTAAAGAGAGATGTGACAGATACAGAGGAATCGAGAAGACAACAGCCAGAGAACACTTATTAGAAAAGTGGCAAGAAAAATGGGAAAACGGGACATTTGGACGCTGGACCTACAAATAATTCCCGGATATCTACGTGGATAAATAGAAGTCACGGAGAGATTGATTACTTCTTAACCCAAGCACTGCCAGGACATGGCTGCTTCCAAAAATACCTGTATGATAGGAAGATAGTGGACTCAAATAAATGCCGTTACTGCGAAAACATCGACGACGCAGAACATACTCTCTTCGTCCGCCATAAATGGGACAATCTAAGGGAAATATACATAAATAACACAGGAAAATTATTTAATGCTAAGAATATGATGGACAGCTTGGTAGAGTCAGCGAGAACATGGGAAACTACAAATACAATTATCCGACAAATTATGAAAACAAAAGAGAAATTAAACAGCAAATAAAACAGTGGCCATTGCACTGAAGGAATGCGCGAGCATTGCCAGTGTAATGTGCGAGAGAAAAAGGGGGAGGCGATTTAGACGGTAAGAATCCGACACTACCCTTTTTGAACAACGGGTGTCATATGTAAGATTCCCCCTCCCCCCAAGAAAAAAAAAGACCGTTAGGAAAGGAACATCTGAGTTTGGTTTCTTATACTCAGATGGGGTAGATTGAGGTTATAACATGCAAGTGTGGCTTTCGAATGTGTATCGAATCAGGCTTCCTAATTAGGAACGTGTGTTACAAATGTGATTACGGCCTAATGCGGTTGCCTCATTTAGAACGAAAACAAAGTTCGGCATGCCTAATTCGTTCCTAATAGAAACCAAACTGAAATTCCTAGTCGGGATGCTACATGACGCAGCTTCCGATATTATAAAAAGCAATCCACTGAGTAATAATAAAGTACAATGAAGAATTGATGAAATGGCTGAGGACGTTGAAAATTCTTTATGTGACTATTTAAAAGCAACTTAATTCTATATGCATCTGACGAATCAACTTTGCCAAAAATGCAGCATTACTTATAGCTAAATGCAGCTTGGCTTACGTAAGATTTGTAAAAACAAAACGAAATACTTTGTCAAGAACTGTTATTTTGAAAATTTTTGGAAACAGATTCAAATGGTGAAACAATTTTTAATACAGTAAAATAAGTTTTTTAAGAAAAATATATACATGAATAAAGATATAAACGTCCAAATATAAGTATATAACAAAAATGTAGGTAAAGTTCTCTCTCTTGAACACCCACGGTGCTCCAGCAGTGATGGGACGACATCGAAACTTTCTAGCCGGCTAGTTAAAAGAAGTTGAGGCTACTTAAAAGAAATTGTGCCGAATATACCAGTTGTTTATTGTGTCATTAACCCACAAAATTTGGTCTCCAGAAATCTTTGAACATGTCATTCAAGCAGATAATAAAATCAAAAGAAATAGCTTGAATTCCAGATTATTCGTCCAATTTTCCTTGGAAAATGATGATGAATAATAATACACCTGCTTACTACATAAAACGCTTAGGTACTTAAATTTCTCAGTCCACTTGATGTTTCCCTGCTCTAGTAATATCTCTCTGTTTGCTTCTCTGATGTTGGTGAAGAATTCTGTTTTCTCCAACGACACTTGAAGACACACTTGAGGCAATTTACCTGCATTGTTGCCATCTAAAGAGAATCAGCAAACAGTGCCATTTGCAAAGGCCAAGCAATCTACAACCAGTTCATCGTTCTTACGCCCCAGGTAGATATCATTCTGAGCACCCAAATTGATCAGTTCCTTGCGCCATTCCCTCGTAACTGTTTCAAGGACACAGTTGAAGTTTTCCGAAATCTCGCTTCTAAATTTAACCTTGGTCAAAGTTTCTAGGATGAGTAGAAACTTTTCTAGTACTTTTCTTACTACTTAGTTTAATTAATTCCAAAAATAACATAGCTTATTTGTTCGCCAAATTTAATGAAATAAGTTGGAAGTTACAAGGCAATAAATTTAATTTTATCAAAACTAAATTTATAACTGCATTTTTTTATAAAACTCCTGTTATACAAACAGAATTTTGAAAGAGAATTATGTTCTCAGTTTTCAAATCTTAGAAATTTCAAATAAATATAAAAATAAACATTTCAAAATTATAGAAAAGTGATGAAGATTTGATAGTCTACTGTCAACACTTAACATCTCTACGTTCCGTGTTTGTTCAAGAATTACATTCCATTCTTCACATTAATATACCATATTGAGTATTGCACCCTTATTCAAGAAGGATCCAAGTCTCAGATGTGCCGATATCTATACAACTTATTGAAATTTGAACAAGTAATAAGCTAAAATCAATGTTTGAAGAAGGATTCCACCAATTTTGGTTACCAAGGTAGGTTCTAATTCTGTACCTTGTATTATAGGCTATTGTACAGAAGCTATTGAATGCTTTCCCGTCATCATATTTAGTGGAACGTGGACTTAAACTAACAGTACACTGACAAACCTTGTTATGAAGAAACGAAACCGACTTCAAATTATTTATAGTGATGACTTACGAATATTGAAAAAATTGAATCCAAAAATAAACAAATTGATACCATCAGATTCATCCTTCTCACATAAAATTATACAAATATTAAGTACTTAAGTACTGAATATTTTCGGACACAATTGCATGTTTTAATTTAATTTTCCGAAATTAATTTACATTCTTTCAAATATTAAAAATGTGTACTTAACTTATTTACCTATCTATGTGCAATTAGCTCTTCAGAGAGGAAAGAATAGAGTATTTTAGTAGGTTTTATTGTTAATGATAAATGTTATTTCATTTGTGGGTTCATAGTTAAGTTTTTGATATTATAAGCCAAAATAAGTTTTTGAATCACTCTATAGCGATACGAACTACCAACCTCTAATTGCTGAAAATGATATTCGTGAAATGACTGCTGCTCTGCTATATTTTCAACTGCTTTTTTGACGATGCTTTGATCCAAATAATTATTTCTTTTGAGCTCTTATATAAAGCGCTTCGAGCGCTTTGATTCAAGTGATTATTTCTGATTGTTTCGTACATTCTGTATTGAGACCATTTCTTGTTATTACAAGTGTTTCTGAGTGTAATAAATTGACAGCAAAACTATATACTAGAGAGCTGGTGATTATATACAATAACATTGCCATAATATCCGAAAATATAATATAAAGGAACTTTACTTCATAAAACATAGCTACATTATGAACGTCTGTGCACACATTCTCTTAGCGAGAACAGCCCCTAAATTAAAGGCGTCGCGTTATAATGTTGAAAAACATGTAAAATATTTAAAACGTAAATTTGAAAAATTTTTGTTTTCTCTTTTTTTCCTTGTCGTTTCCTTTGTCAGATGTTATCTTATATATTGTCGTGTTCTGCTAGTGTCTTTTGTCAGGATAATACAAATTTCATCTAGTTTTATAAGCAACACAATCACAATATTCATATTTAATTTTAATTTATGTATTAAATTATTATTCCATAAGTTTAAAATTATTAACCATTAGTATTCCATTATATAAGTATTTCATAAGTTGTTATCCATAATTTTTTTTCCGTAAGTATATTCTGCGTTATTAGCCATTATTGTTTATCATGTTAGTTAATAAGACCATATACTGCACATTTTAAAATTTATTTGAATTGAAAATTAATATATACAGAAATTAATTAATGTGAAATTCTGAGTATTCTAAAGAATTGCTTTGTAATTTTTTTTTACTGTTGGCTGGTGTTAATGAAGTTTTGTATTGCATGGATGCAGCAGGTATTGTATTATATTTATTCATTTTAAGGGACATGGTAAATTGCGATAATAAAAAGAGAGTTTGCAGTAATGAACAGGAAATTTCCTGCAAAATAAATATTAGTGTTGCTACGTGAGCATAATGTATACATTTTATACTTGATTCATTTAATGTATAAATAGTTTGCATTACATTTGCAGCTTTGTTATACTAAACTTAACTACAACTATTTGTTACTGTTATCTGACATATTAATGGATCGTAATCAATTAAAAGCTTTTATTATTGCATATTTGGCCTATAAATGTTTTGTTTGTTTTGAAAATATAAATCTGCAAGAATAATTATTCAGCATGCAGCTGGTAATAAGTATTTACATTGTAAATCAAGGTAAGTAAGTAACCGACATTTTAAACGAATTCACTCTGGAGCGAGTTGATAACTTGTCAAAATGTATATCCTATTTATTCTTAGGTTAATAAAATAAACGATCAACAAAATGTTATGTATACATTTTTTTAGTCTCATCCTCTGCCTAACCACAATCCATATTTTCTGTATAGGCAGGTATTTTTTTATTTTTTTACAGTAAAGGAATACTTAAAAAAAAAGGAATTGCGGAAAACCGAAGCGAGGCTCAATAAAACTTAGCACATATCCAGGCTTAAGCAACATCAATTGGATTATGCGATATCATTATGCGAATATCGGATTACAACTAGCATAGACTCCGACACTAATTGTAAGCATAGTCGTAATGAAGAGAAGCGAAGCTCAACAGATGATCCAAATAAGTTCCGTTACGAGTATAGAAGTTAAAAATGCAAATTGTTATTGTTCATGTATAAAATGTTACTACATTAATTCAGAGCCGTAACTAGGGTATGGCCAATGTGACCCTCGCCGTAGGCGCGGATTTCATAAAGGCGCCAAAGAGGAGGTTTCGGAATAATATGTATTCAAAATAAATAACAGAATAAAAGTTCATATTTATATTTGTATTGTATTTATAATCTGGAATTTCTAAGAACATATGTTTAAAAAATACACCACTCTTTATATAAAGGGTGACAAACTAAGAGTGTCCTGTTTATACTTAATAAATTAAAGAAGTAATTCAAAATTTCAGGCGTCATAATTTTAGCTATCTAATGTTCATTATTAAATAATTAAATTGTGTTTTGTTTCACTTTATTTATTCGATTTGTAACATGTTTCGACACACTGTGACATCTTCAGTCTAATAATCTATATTTGGCAATTATTATTAGCTTGAAGATGTCGAAATTTCGAAATATGTTAATAATCCAATAAATAAAGTGAAATTAAATACATAGTTACTTTTTAATTAATTTATATTTGTGATGTTTCGCATAGTAAAGGCTGAAACCATTCAAGAATTGTCTATTTTTTTACATCGAATTGAGCCTGTATGTACTGCGTGATAACAACCGATTTCATTTTAGTGTCTAGGTCTTGTTCTTGTTCCAGATTTGACTTCCTGTTAGTATCTTCTAAGCTCACAAAGAGTGCCTGTTTGTTCTTCGGACAAAAGTCCTCTCCTTCTTTTGGACGTTGATGCCATTTTAAAACCTTGGTAGTTGTTCGCCAATCTTTTTAATTTGTTCCTATCGTAAACGTTTCTCTCTGAGATACCAATCTGCCTAAGATCATTTTCACATTCTTAGAACCATCTCGGCCTTGTTTTCTTAGATTGAATGAAATTCCATATTCTTTTTGTTTGTCGGTCACCGTCCATCCTCATAAGATGACCGTAAAATAACAATCGTCTCTTTTTAATGGATGCTGTAATAGGTTATGTCTTGATGGCAAGTCCTCATTTGCTCTCATTCGCCATTGCCCATCAACCCATCTTTTACCTAGGATTTTCCTCAATATCCTACGTTCTCGTTTTTCTAACCGCTCATATTAAACTAGCCTATTCATGGTCAAAGTTTCGCACGCATATAAGCCCTCAGGCTTTACAATTGTATTATAATGTCTGAATTGGGTCCTCCTATACTCATAGCTTTTTTGCTATAGATATTTTTTGTCAGTTGGCATGCCTGGTCTAACTTACTTATCCTGACATTAATTGCTTCATCTTCTAATCCATTCTCCTCGATGAATTCACCGAGATACCTGAAATTTTTGACTCGTCCAATTTTTCCCGAATTGGTGATCATCCATTTAGGTCCATCGTAGATTTTCGTCATATATTTTGTTTTTTTAATAGCAATCTGGAGTCTAACCTTTTCAGCCATTTCTGACAGCCTATTGATCTTGTTGACTGCTGACTATGTTGTTAGCAAAAATGGCAAGGTCATCTGCAAATGCCAGGCAGTCAATGTACATCCCTTTGTTCTTAGGACCAAGTCTGAATCGCTCTTCATTTGTTTCACCTTGGGCTAACATCAAATCCGTCTTCTTGTCTTACGCCCGTTCTGATTGTAAAGGGTTCTGAGATCTCATCCATTAATTTTATTTTTGACACTGTGTCAGTGAGAGTTTGTTTGATTAGCTATTTTGATGTATCATCCACCTAAAACTTTTTCAAAATATTCATTAAAGGCTCTCGATCGATGGAGTCATATGCCTTGTGAAAATCAACAAACTCGACCACGTAATTATTTCCTCCAGTTTTTTTATAACTGATGAGGTTCTTTACGTTAAAGATCTGTTCTGGGTAAGAACGGCACTTTTGGAAACGAGCTTAATATTCTCCAATCAGTTGGTAAAGATGACCTTCCATTCTGTTCTGTATTGCTTTGGAGACAGTTTTATTGGCACTTTTTCCAGGCATTCGATCTTTGGGCCACCACCTCATCACATACCAAATTCTGTACTTTAACATTCATTACTTCCTTAATCGCTCTCGCTAGATATCGCTACATGATCAATCTGTTTCTCTCCACACACATTGCCTGGTGATCGCCAAGTCCTCTGTTTACTCGGCTTGTGTTTGTAAAATGTTCAAATTATCTGACTTGTGAGACTTGTGAGAATTATCTGACTAACTTGTGAGCTGGATACTTTCCAATTGTTGATCTGAATTGCGGTTCTATTCCCAGCTGGGCATTAAAATCACATAGTAGGATCTTTATGTTCGTAGAATATATTTTATCTAAATGTTCTGCAACTTCTGTTCAACTTTCTCAGGATTACTTATGTTATCTTCATTGATTGGTACATGCGCATTGATCAACGTGTATCCTTTGTTACCACAACTGAGAGTTAGGATAGAAAGCCTCTCAGAAGGGCTGAAGAACTCCACGATTGACTTGACAACCTATTTACGAACAACAAAAGCTGTGCCAAGTATAGGCATGTTCTTACCTCTACCTTGCCTTACCTCTATTTTGACTGCCCTTTTGTATCCTGTAACCTTTAATGTCCACTATGTCTTCATCTAGGTATCTGGATTCTTGAATGGCTAATTTGGTTTTTTTGTCATCTTTGTCCATCATCATCAACATGTCCGTCAACTCTTTATGTTTCCCAACTGTCAATAGAGAATTCACGTTCAAAGTTCCAAAATAATAATTCTGTTTTGTTTTGAATTTAGTATGCGTAGTTGGGTCTTCAAAGCATCTAGGTTCAGGCTCCCCAGAATCCATAAGCCTGATTCCACTCTTAAGAGTAGTAGATTCCCTCAAAGCGTACTACCCGGGGTAGTGTCCGTTTTAAGACGACAACCTATGCTGCTTAGTTGTTCAAGCTAGTGTGAGTTGAACAAATCCTTGCCGGTAATAGACCAGAGGATGTAAGTCCCGGAGATTGATAAAAGGCCGATCCTCTGGAGTCAGAGGCCCTTAGCAGCCGCTTCTCTAAAGAGCAGACGCTGCTAAATGAAGATAGTTCATTCGCTTTATCCACCGTTTGGACATGGTTGTCGTCTTCCACCTTCAATACCGTAGACCATATTCACCATAACAGTTTTACTCAATTAATCCCGCGCACTTAGCTGCCCCATCCGTCATCTACACTGTAGGTAAACAGACGGTTGGTTAGTCGGTTTGGAGGCAATCTTGCAACGTGGCCATAGAAAGCTACCCTTCTTTTCCTTGCACAGTCAGAGAGCATCTTAATGTGCTCGTAGAGCTCGGAATTATGCCGCCTTCGGAATTCCCCATCTTCCTTTACCGGGCCTAGGATCCTCCTGAGGATTCTCCTCTCTCTGATTTCCAATTTCTCTACCACGCCTCTTGGGTTCAAGGAAAGACACTCCATGGCATACAGGGCTTCCGGTCGTAAGACTGATGTGTACTGCTTAAGTTTTCGGTTGCGTGGTTTCTTTTTGGAAGTGTTCTTTGTCAGTCGATAGGCTAGTTCAAACTTGTTGACTCTCTTGGATATTGATGCTCTTTTTGATAAGTTGGGTACAATCCATTCGCCGAGATACTTGAATTTCTCAGTCCTCTTGATGTTTCCCTGCTATAGTAACATCTCTCTGTTTGCTTCTCTGATGTCGATGAAGAATTCTGTTTTTTCCAGCGACCCTTCAAAACCCACTTTGGCAGCCTGTTTTCTCAGGCAATTTACCTGCAATGTTGCCATCTTAAGAGAATCAGCAAACAGTGAGATGTCATATTCAAAGGCCAGGCAATCTACAACCAGTCCATCGTTCTTATGTCCCAGGTAGATACCACTCTGAGCACCCAAATTGATCAGATCCTTGCGCCATTCTCTCATAACCTTTTCAAGGACACAATTGAAGAGGAGTGTGGAAAGTCAATCTCCTTGTCTCACTCCAGTTTTTTTTATTTCGAAGCTTTCTGGAATCTCGCCTCTAAATTTAACCTTGGAATGGGTGTTGATCAAAGTTTCTAGGATGAGCCTGCGGGTTTTGTTGTCAAGTGATAGTTCCTGAAGTACCTCGTTAAGCGTTTCTCTATCAATGGAATCGTAGGACATCCTAAAATCAACAAAGATGACGACCACCTTGCGGTTTCTCATCTTGGAGTATGGTAGTACAGTTTTAAGATTGAGGATCTGTTCAACACAGGATGGGGTCTTCATGAGGCTCCCCTGGTATTCTCCCAGTTTACTAATCAGCTGATTTTCTGCCCTTGTTTGTAACGCCTTCGAGAGAATCTTTTATATTACCGGGACGAGAGAAATTCAACAGTAGTTGTTTAGATCAGTAAAATCTCCCTTTTTGTGAAGCGGATGGAACAGAGCAGATTTCCAATCCCGTGGTAATTTCTTTTGTTTCCCAGATATTTTGGATGAACTCGGTTAGCTTGCGCACGGCATTGTTCCCAGCACCTTTCCACAGTTCAGCAACGATAGAGTACTCTCCAGCTGCCTTATTATTCTTAAGAATTTTAATGATCTGGCCAGCTTCTTCCAATGAAGGGGGTAGCGAGTCCGGGTTTGGTGTGGTTTGTTTATTGTCAAAGTCTTACCTGGCCGGGTCACAGTTGAGTAGATTTTCAAAGTACTGAGCCAAAAAGTGGCAGTTGTCTTTGCCGTTATAAGCCAGTTTGCCTTGTGAGTCTCTGAAGTGGAGGCTTGGCGGAGCGTATTTTCTGAGTGTCTGCTTGAAGGTTCCAAAAAAATCTCTGTTTTCTTATTAGTTATTTTTAACAAAGCTCTCTTCGATTTGGGTTAGTTGCTTTTGTGTAAAAGTTCGTTTGGTTCCTCGAATTATCTTGGCTGTAACCTTTCATTGTTCCAAAAATGTATGCCAATTTTCCTTGGTGTTTTTAGAATTCCACTTCACCCAGAACAGACAGCCCTGTCTTTGGGTTATTGTATTGTAACAGCCTTCAGTCTACCACGGATGCTTCCTTCTTCTAGCGAAAGCGGCGAGTTAATTGGTTGCACCTTGACAAGAGTCTCCTTCGTTTAAGTTTATATCTGTATTGTTTAGTCTTTGATTTACTTCTTTGACTGTGTTTTTGGAATTATCATTGACTGTTCTTGAGTCGTTCTACGTCAAATATTACCATTTTGGAGGTTCTGTGTAATCTAGTGTTTCTAGGCTGGAGTCTTATTTTGATCTTTGAGAGGTAGTGGTGTACCTCTAGAGTCCAGATTGGCGCTTCTTATTGCCTTCACGTTTGGAATTTCCTTTTGAGATTTTCGTGAAATGGCCACATGATTTATCTGGAATTCACCAAGGTTGGTATTATGTCAAATCCGTGTTTCCTGCTTACTTGGCAAGTTTTTGAAGGCTGTAAACTTCATGAGCTACCCAAAAGTCCTACACAGATCCAGCAATCGTTCTCCGTTGCGGTTGGTTCGCTTATGCGCCGGTTAATTGACCACTATGTTTCTGTATTTTTTCTCTCTCCCAATTGAGCATTGAAGTCACCAAGCAGTATGAGAGTGTGCCTCTCTGGAAGTATAGAGATAATATCTTCAAAGTCTTCCCAGAATTTATCAGTTCTGTCTGGATTGCGTCTGTTGTCCTGGTTGATTGGGGCACGTACATTGACTACTGTAGCCCTGTTTGCGCATTTGAGAGATAGGATTGATATACGACTGCACGGCGAGGTAAAGTCGGTGACTGTATCAAGTATCCTGTGACTGATTGTATATATTGTTTAGTTTTCCAGCGCTGCCAAATTGCAGGACAATTGCAAGATGAAAAGGCTCTCTTTAGGATACTAAACTTACAGAGAGAAAAAATTATGCCTAGAACAGTAGTGACTACTTTGAAAGTTAGAAACAGAATTGAAGAAAATATCAATCAATTCATGCTACATTTATCGCAGCAAGTAGGAATTTTAAGTGAGTCGGTACGAACAATTTTAAAGAAAGATTTACTCTTACGGCCTTACAAATGGCAAACAGTCCATAAACTTCTCTAAGAAGACCGAAACTCATATTTAGAATTTAGTGGATGGATTTTGGGCACATGCGATAATTTTGTTAACTAAATGAGTATTAGTGGCAAGGCATATTTTCAATTGCATGGAGAGAGGAACAAAATTGCAAAAATTACGTTACTGGTATGCCGAGAACCCTCAAGTTATATTTAAAGGAGCTGCATTCCACTCATGTGGAGCTGCATTCTCAGATGGTAACTCTATGGTGTGGAATATGTTCAGCTGGAGTATTGGGACGGTATTGTTTTTAAGATGAATTAATGGATACCATCGCTCAACTCCGATTATGAATAAACGATATTTGGTATCAGAAAGATGGTGCAAGGCCTCATATTTCCAATAAGTCTCTGCGAGTGTTACAAGAGTTTTTTTCCTGGTCCTCTGCTTTCCCAGCATAGGTATCAGTTGTAGTCTGCTGTCTTTCAGAATTTGTCGGCTATGGATTATTAATTAAGGGGTCCTTGAAGCTATTGGTATTAAATCTTTGAGGCTATTGGTGGGATTTCGCCAGAAATGTGCCTCCGTGCAATGCGTTCATTATGAATCGATCTCAGACATACAAAGTGAGGTTATCTAATCAATGTAATTTCTAAGTAATAATTGTTAATTTAGGTTTAAACATTTAACTTGTTATTAAACTTTAGACTTTACTTACAATGTTCAACAAAAAAGTTTTCGTTTTGTCATAACTGCTGTTTAAAATCAGGATACTAGCCCTTTTATTTCACCCATAATTTGTCACCCTTCTTATAAAAAGCGGCATTTTACTCTTAACCACAGGCGTCCAAAATCCTAGTTCCAGTCTGCATTGATTAAATATTTCTTGTCCAAAAGCTATTTTTGGTTTGCGCTGTTTCATCATTTTTAAATTAAACCTTTTACGAATGGATGTGGATTATAAATGAGAACATAGAAATAACATCGTCATAAAAATGACATCTTCTTCTTCTTTTATTATTTTCGTCATATTTTGTTTTATTAACCTGAAGATGGATGTACACGAAAAGATTATGATATGATGATATGTGCTGTGTATGATTCTTGTAATTTTGCAGTTAAATGTTCACAATTTTATTAGACAAATGTCATTTATGATTATGGTCATATGATGACAGTTAGTTTAATGTTTACAACCTGCATAAAATATTCTTTCAATACAACCTATCAGCATATGTAGCTTGCTTTGGAAGCTATCCATTTTCTAAATTATCGCTATATTATAATATTTATTTGTTTGATTGTATACAGTAATATTGGATAGTTGATAGAAAATATGGTGCAAGCTTTGTGGACCAAAAATAGTCATTTTTGAGTATAAATTAAAATATAAATTAAGTAATCGATTAATTTCAATATGTAATTTCAAGAATTGACATTTCATTAAAACACCACATACACATTCAATAACATCGAAATTACTGGAGCTTGGCTACTATGTGTTACCACATCCACCACTTAGTTCTGATCTTGCCCTAAAGGCCTGCTTTTCCTTTGGTACTCTACAAAACTTCTTAACAGGTAAAATCTTACCTTTCAAGAAGTTTGAGAAAACAATTAGAATTTGTTTGAAAGTGAAATCATGAAATTGCTTGGCAAACGGCAATTGAAGAAAGTTATTCGCAATTATTTCTTTGTACAAATAAAAAGTTAGATTTAATGGAATCATCACATACCAATTAAATTACTAAAAATAAAATTATAATATTTTAAAAATTCAGTTGATATTAGACGAGTAATCTATGGCATTTTCTACATCAAACTAAAATAATAATCTTAACAACAATTACTGTTCTAAAACTTATGACAACTTGAAACAAGGAACTTAAATATAACAGAATATAAAAATATAATTAGAACCGAAAGTTTTTGTTTCATTTATCTTTTCGTTCTTTTTATGTTTATGAATATTAGAACTCGTTCTGTTTTAAAATGAATCGCGTGGATGGCAGAAACGTCTCCGGCAATGGCTTCCGCCATAAAATTGCGCTGTTATTGCAATCCTTCGCGCTGTATATATTGCTTCCGATATAAATAATTAAATTCCTTCGCGTCCATTATCCAACTTCGCGTCCTTTCGAATTAATATTTTACTCCCGCCCGTTGCCATAGTCGCCCGCGTCGAAATGAATAGTGTGCGGCTCTCGTGGCGAATAATAATAACGAAACTAATTTGCATTTATTCCCTTTTTGTGCTAATTCAACGACTTCTTAACGGAATCTAATTTCTATATTTGGGAATTTCAATGCACTATCTGGAAGAAAATAATTCATTTATGTATGTTTATTTTAGTATGAAGCGGGAAACCGCTCGCAAACTAGAGAAGATCATGGTCCAATGGGACTAGAGAACTACAGGAAGAACAAGATATTTCAGTTTATTATTCGGAATATTGGTATTTATATATGAATATCAAACTGGAGGAAGTAAATTAAACATTTATTTAAACCAATCAAGGATAATTCAAGAAATTATAGACTAATTTAAGATTGTTTGAACATATGAATATATGACATATATACACGTCGAGTAAAATTCGATGTCTAAGCTCTATTATAAGAATAGGAAAAAAGATTAAATGGGATTCATATAATATTTGGGATATGGGATTGATAATATTTTAATCATTATTTAAAACATACTTATATTTTGGTATATTTAAAAACACCTAATATTTCTCAAGAAATTTGTAGATTATTTTGTCTTTTTTTTAATTTGTCAAATTTGTAACAAAAGTATTATCTAAAATTCGCAGTCGTCACGATTTCAACAAGGAGTCCTTGGAAATACATATCAAAGTCGTATATGGCAATAATTGAACAGTATTAATTAGTATTATTTATTAATTTACCATAATAACACACATAATATTACTACTATTACCACAGAAAGAAACAAAGTTATGTAAGCAATAAACTACAAAAATTTTCAATGTGATCACATCCTAATTCTAAACACTTAAATCTCTGCCTTACTTCTTTCACCGAAACTTCACGAAACATTTCTCTAGATCAGGGCTCCCCAACGTTTTTCTTAGGCGGGCCAATTTAATATTACCGAATATTTTGGCGGGCAAAAAAAAACGGAATAAAATCCGTCGAATCCGTTGTATTCTTTATACTTGTATTATTTATCGACGGTCCCTACGTACATAAAGACATGTCAAAAATGGTTTTTTTTATTGCACAATTGTGTTGTTGAATAAAAAAAAATTTAGATTTTTGTTATGTTTTTAAAATACATTTTTTTTATTCCAAACCTTAGAGTACCGTTAGGTGTCAAGGTAATAATCTATATAGACTAAGTACAGTATTACAGAAAAGACAAACTCATATTAGTTGTGGACTAGTCTAGCCCATTCCTTTCTGTCCTTACGGATCCTTTTTAAAAACTCCTCTGATTGTAGGTTTGCTGTTCTCACAATGTTCCTTGTATTCCCATATATATTTTGTATGCATCGCTGTAGTTTATTGTTCACTCTTCTCCTTTTTACGCGGTTCCACACAGTTTTCCTTGTGACGCTGTCGAATGCTCTTTCTAGGTCTATGAAAGCCACGAATATTTTGTCCTTGCGGTATTTGTCTATCAATTGTTTTATGGAGTATATATGGTCTTGTACCCCTTTCCTTAACCCGCACTGCGGGTCCTCTAGCTGTGTTTCAGTTTCTTTCCTTAACCTTCCTTCTAGTATTCGTTTTAATTAAAAATACATAAAATACATACCTATTGAAAATATTTTAAAAAAATCTATAAATATATAAATATGAATATAAAAATCTATTTTTTTTATTCAACAACCCAATTGTGCAATAAAAAAAAATGCCATTTTGGTCATATCTTTATGTACGAATGGACCATCGATATGTGCTCTCAAATAATAAAAAAACATTTGTTGAGTATGTTTTCGTATTTTTGGATAATTCACGCATGATCATCCCTTATAAAAATCAATAAAAGAATTGTTCCGATAAAAATTCTTAGCATCGATATTTTCTATAATTTCTATCAATTCAAATTGCATGCCTAAAAATTATAAATTGGAACATTGAAAAAAAAGTGTAGTCGTCCGCGTGACTTAAAATCATCAAAACGTTTGTCAAAATCTTCTATCAAACTCTGTAAGATTTTGAAATACTTTTTTTTTGTAATAGAAGAATAACTGATGCCTCGGTATTTTCCTTTACTAATATTCCACGAGTTTCAAAATAATAAAAGTTATCAATTTGAATCTCTTCTTGTAATAAATGAAATTTTCTTTCCGTGGAATTTACATATCCAAGAAGTTCATAAATAAGCTTACCATTACCTTGAAGTTTTAAATTTAATTCGTTCATAACACCAATTACGTCTACTAGAAATGTAAAGTCGCATAACCCGTTAATATCTTAAAGCAACAAAAAATCTTGAAGCAACATCACGATTTTTTTCAGTTAAAAACTCTGTAATTTCTCTTCTTAAACTGAAAAACCTTTTAATGTTTGTCCTAATGGAGATTTAGACTCTTCTAAAAGAGTTGAGTGAGAGCATGCTTTTGGATAAAATTAACTGTCTCAATATTATCATTCATGACATAATTCATTTTCAACACCTGAGCTATAAGATTTTCCTGATGCAGTGACAATGATACAATTTATTGGTATTGTTATAGTCCTTCAACTTGTTTTTTATTAATGTATAAATCCTTCTTTGTGGCCCACCATAGATGGAGCACCTTCTGAAGTTACTCCTACCAAATTATCCCAATTAATATTGTTCGAATCAAAATCATGTTCTACCGCGGAAAATATAGCACATCCCCATTGTACGGTCTTAAGGCTTTCCGTTGACAATAACTCTTCAAAAATCATAAAATTTTCAGTAACTCTGCGAATAAATATTAACAGTTGTGCCGAATCGCAGATAGTGGTACTTTCGTCCAAAGCAATGGAAAAAGCAGTAAACAGTTTAGAAATTTCTTGTAACGGATGTACAATATTCTCATGAATATCTTCAATTCTATGAGTAATGGTCATTTTCGAGCAACTAATATCTAGCAACTTTGGTCAACTATATCGAGCAACTAATATCATTGAATAACGACTTTTCATCAGGGCACACTACGTCGACAACTTTCAATATACAATTTGAAAAAAATTCTCCTTCTAAAAAGGTTTACTATGTTTGGCAATTTCTTTTGCAATAATATAGCAAAACAGAGGATTCATTTTGTTTGAAAAAAATTTCAAAACAACCTAACCACTTTTCTAGGGATTCATTTTGTAAGGACTTTTGTCGGGATTCATATTTTATTTGTATTTCATTACTAGTAATATCATTATAATTACTGTAATGCGTATCGTAGTGTCGTTTTATATTGAATTTTTTCAAAACAGACACATTTTCTTGCCATATAAGACACGTAAATTGATTTTTTTTTCTTTAATTACAAAATATTAAAAATCCCAATTTTTTTAAATTTTTGTTTGTCTTGTGTTATTTTGCGTTTTTTGAATTTTTAATTTCATCTTCCAGATTTAGTTTAAAGTTTATAAAATGATATCTAAAATGCAAAATATTTTTATGCATATTTAAATGACTTAAATAAAATTGAAATTATTACTTGTAACTAAAAATAATAAAGGTTTTATTATTTCAACAGGTAGCACTGATATAGATAGCAGAGCACATGTAAACACTACTGCATTGTCTTCTCATACAGAAATAGAATTGGGCGAGAGATTTCATAATTTGAGCAACCTATAAAAAAGACGATCTGTTTGTGCCTGCACGTTTTTCTATTTTACGTCCCACCTCTAGTGAGTTGTATTAGTGCATATTTGAATGTTCATTAATATGGCGTAGCATGAGCCTAGCCTCAAGCTAAAAAACTAAGTCTCAAAAGCCTCAAACTAAGTCTGTCATTGCGACATGAATGACTGCGACATTGCGACATCGAAAATACAGTGAATAAAGGCCAAGTTAAAACTGTACGACATAACCCATTGGGTCAATAAGCCCCCGTGAACTTTGTGATATACTTTTTAAATGTGAGATAGGACTCCTAGTGCTGCATTTTTGTGATTGTGCTGCCCCAAGAGAAATTGACTCACAGTGTTTGATTACATCCCCATCATTCCGCCCAGCGATGGGTATTACCCACTGGGCGCCGCTGGTTTAATATATCACCACTGTGTTCACCTGGAACGAAGATAAGTACCATAAAATATCTTGTTTACTTAGTTTTTAGTTTCTAACCTAAAATCTTTCTAAAACCACACGTTCCTAATCAATTTTTACGACAAATTATCTGCAAACTCACACACTACTAACACGAAACACTCTCAGTGCTGTGGTGGCGCAGTGTGAATGGTGCGTGAATCTCGCTAAGAACTTCCGCGATTCGACTAAACTTTTTTTTTAAATTTTCCTCAAACACTCACACCTTCTGGTCCGGGCGACATGTCCAAAAATGTGACACGGTCCCTCAAGGGTGAGACAGCAAACACAGGCGGGGGCCGCGCCTGTGACCGAGCAGGGAGCAACATAAGCTCCGAAACTATCTTTTACGAGGACGAAGACAGCAAACTGCCTGCACATAGCAGAATAAATAGGAAAAGCTGCCATCAGAGGTGCAATTCCCTTGGTGGTGAGTCCACAAAGAAAAGAAAACTGCTCAATACTTCGTTCAAGGGCATGGAACCCGACCCGATACGAAAAACCGAGAGCCCCATAGCATATACTCTCATAGAAGCAATGGAAACACTCACAAAGCAAATGAGTACCTTCGATAAACTCACAGCTGATAACCAGGCCACCAAAAGAGAAATCAGGGACTTTGTAGTTAAAATGAAAAAGAACATCGACACAATGAATAGAAGCTCCGTCCAAGAATGGCTACAGACACATAAGTGGGAACAGGTGGAAATACCAACGTACGACCAGGACGTACAAACGGATATGGACAAAATTCCATACGACCCGCGAAAAAATAACGTTGAGACGCAGACCTGCAACGCAAGTACACAAACTGATGAAAGCAGCCTAGAAACGACCGAAGAAAGAGACCTGAGGAAATTATGGAACGAGATAGAGATGGGAAATTCATATGAAGTTTTCAAACAAGTAGCTTCAAAAGACTGGCCCTCAGCAGCCTTTAGAAAAGTAAAGGAAGGATTAGGAAACATGTTACTGGCGCCCCATGACTAGGATCTAGCATGGTTCGTGTCAGACGACACCCACCCTGACTCAGGAGTGCCCACTACGCTATGCCAGGCATACTCGAGACCACTGCTGTTCGGAGCTCAAGAAAAAAAACCCGGCAATGTCTTATACCTCAAGCACTCTATCGACGAACCAACAGAGTCAGGAGAAATCAACAGTACGGTACGATACATATATAACCTGGTAACACGAGAAAAGTCGGATGGCGAACTTAACCCAGAAAAAATGTACGGCAGCCTTCAGAAACTCAAAAACCTTATGACGCAACAAGGCAGGACTCGACTCGCTTTTGCAAAGTCCATGGTCCCAGAATGGCCAACAATAAAAAAACAAATTGAATTTACATTCGCCAAAACAGAGGTACAAATACGAATCTACTCACCACCAGCACAGAAGAGAGAGTCGCCAAATGAAAATACTGAGGAATGGATAGAAACCACAAGACGGAAAACAAGAAAGAAAAGGAAGAAAAGCGGGAAAAAAGGCACACGGATGCAGTCCTCATAACACCAAATGGAAAATCATACGCTGACCTGTTAAGGATGGTTAAGAACGAAGTCGATATAGAATCTTCAGGAGCTAGTATTACAGGAGTCCGGAAAACTAATAACGGCGAACTACTTCTGAAAGTAGAAGAAGGTAAGGCTGAAGGTCTCAAACAGACTATTGAACAAAAACTACCGGACGTCGAAATCCGAGCTAAAACCCAAAATACCATCGTTAACATCAGAGACCTAGACACAGTTACCACGAGCGAAGAAATAATTGCTGCTGTCATACAACACAATTGAGGTTAGGAAAGAACAAATAAACATTAAAAACATAAGACCAGCGTATGGAGAGACCCAGGTGGCGACTGTACCGCTCCCACAGAAACAGGCTAAGGAACTTCTAGAGAAAGGCACTTTAAAAGTTGGATGGGTTCAATGCAGGGTGAGGGAGAAAATCCAACTGGTGAGATGCTATAGATGTTGGCACCATGGGCACCATACTAGTACGTGCAACGGCCCAACCAGGCAGAAAATGTGCTATAACTGTGGTCAAGAAAGTCACAAATCAATTGAGTGCAAAAATTAAATGTTTTGTCCAGTCTGTAATATGAGGGGTATGAGAGGTAATATGATCCAAATATGATCCAAATAAATGCCATGCGCAGCCCGGCTGCCCATGACCTATTAAGGGCTACCGTCCACGAACTAACAATAGACATTGTCATAGTCAGTGAACCAAACAAAAAAACCATGAAGAACGGCTGGATCACGGCTGATAAAAATGATGCGGCAATCTTTATATGCCACAAGGACCTAGCGGTCTTAAAACAGGAAGGTTGACCCGGTTTCGCATGGGTCGAGCTAGACGAACTTGTGATACATAGCTGCTATCTATCACCAAACAGTAGCCCCCAGGAATTAAAGCTATCCCTATCCACCCTCTGCCAGGACATTCGGTGCCAAACCAAGCGCAAACTAGTCGGAGGAGACTTCAATGCAAAATCCCCCTATTGGGGCTGCTCAGGTGCAGATAAACGCGGAGAAATTATGTTGGACTGGATTTCAGAACTCGATCTATAGTGAGTAACGTAGGAAACTCACCCACTTTTGAACGCAGGAGCAGCTCCTCCGTACTAGACCTTACTCTTGCTACGGCCGACCTCGTGCATAAAATTCAAAACTGGCAGGTGCCAACGAGAGAAACACTAAGTGACCACAGGTATTTGTCATACCGTATAGACGTAGGTACAATAAAGTCATCTGCAAAAAAATGCACTCGCAGGGGGTGGCACGCAAGAAATATAAACGAGGACAAATTCGCAAATAAGCTGGACAAGGAAATTCACAACACAAACGACCGCTCACCTGATGCTCTCTACTGTGTACTACGGAAAACTTGCAATGATATCCTTATGCCAAAAAAGCCTTCGAAAAGAATACAGGTATACTGGTGGAGCGCGAAAATTGCTGAGATGACAAAGATCTGTTTTGCTAAAAGACGTGCCTACCAACGGAAAGGGAAGAGAAACCCAAACCCAGATATAGAAGCTACGTACAGAAATTCTTACGCCACAGCAAAAAAGAACTTACGCACAGAAATCAACAGATCTAAAAGGAACCACTGGCGTCAACTCTGCGATAAAATAGATGAAAACGAGTGGGGTGACGCATATTCCATTGCTACCCGAGAACTCAAAGTAAGATGTCCAAATCTGAAAATGACCATGGAAAAGGTGCTAGAAGTGGTGGAGGTTCTCTTCCCCAAGCACCAGAAACTACAGTGGGTTTTACCGGAAGTTAAAGACACTCCTGAATTTTCTATTGAGGAGCTGAACAGGGCCAGCCAACGTCTTCGAAATGGCAGAGCACCAGGACTCGATAATCTTCCACCAGAAGCTCTAAAGATTGCCGTAAACAGACAGCCAAAATTGTTCTAGAAGTCATGAACAATATAATAGCAGATGGCAGATTCCCAGATAGGTGGAAGATAGCAAAGTTGGTCCTCCTCCGGAAAGGTGTAAAGCCCATACACGAACCATCCTCTTACAGACCAATATGCTTGCTGGATGTCCTCGGGAAACTACTTGAACAACTGCTTCTAGCCAGAATTAAAGCGGAATTGTGCAAGGGTGGAGGTCTTTCCGATAGACAATATGGGTTCAGAGAGGGAAGGTCCACGGTCGATGCCGTTCTGAGGGTGATCAAAGTGGCAGAGAAAGCCACAAACGGCGCAAGAAGAACACGTAAGATGACGGCGCTGATAACCCTAGACATAAAAAATGCTTTTAACTCTGCAGCCTGGGAAATGATTATGGAAGAGCTAACTAACAGAAAGTTTACCCCATACCTGTTGCGGCTGGTGCGCAGCTACCTCTCAAATAGGAGAATACAGATGGAATCCGACGATGAGGTCGTCGAATGCGAAGTAACTAGTGATGTTCCTCAGGGCTCAGTGTTGGGCCCTACCCTATGGAACATTCTATACGATGGCGTGTTAAAGCTCGTTTTCCCCGCGGGGGTGGAAATAGTAGGATTTGCCGATGACCTAGCTTTAGTTGCAACAGGTAAAACTGAAGAAGAACTAATGAGAAAGGCAAACATCGCCATAAAGCATGTCGATGAATGGCTAGAGCGAAAAAACCTTAATCTAGCCCCTGAAAAAACAGAAGCTGTACTTCTAACTGGCAATAGGAAAATAGGACCTATAAAATTCAAAATTAAAAAAGTGGACATCAGACACCGAAAACAAGAAGTCAAGTACCTAGGCATCACTATTGACCGGAAACTGTCTTTCAAAGCACACCTTAGGAAAGCTACAGAAAAATCCCTAAAAATTACATCGGCCCTAGGAAAATTATTGCCTAACACCGGCGGTCCGAAAAGTAGTAAAAGAAGACTACTGTGCTCTGTGGTTCACTCGACCATTCTCTATGGAGCCCCGGCCTGGGCTAGAGCAATTGAAAAGGGGTACATGAAACAGATGCTCACCTCTGTACAGAGAAATGGCCATCAGAGTATGCAGTGCATACAGGACTATCTCCAGGGAAGCTGTGTTGGTGATTGCTGGCATCGTCCCGATAGAGTGCAAAATCCACGAGATAGTCCAATTATATAAGACAAGGAACTGGGCAAATAGGACAGAAAGACAAAAAAATGCAAAGAACCAAATACATAAAGACTGGCAAAAGTCATGGAGTATGTCCAAAAACAGGACATTGGACCAAACTATTGATCCCAAAACTTAAACCTTGGCTAACACGGAACCATGGTGATATTACTTACCATCTAACACAGGCCCTCAGCGGCCACGGATGCTTCAGGGAGTATCTACATAGTTTTGGCAGGGCAAGTGACGCAATGTGTGTATACTGCGGCGACGTGGACAGTGCACTTCATACTGTATTTGAATGCAGTAGGTGGATATCCGAGATGGACAGATGGAAGGAGCCTAGCCAGGGGTTTGGGGGTTTTGTGGAGCACAGGAAGTTGTTCTTGAAGAAATTGCAAATATCGCTCGCTATGTAAAATTCCTTCGTAAAAATATGGAACATGTAACGTAACCAAAAACATGTAACGTCAATTCCGAAGTACATGTGGTTTTCAATCCTATTAACCAATGATAGATTTCAGTAGCCTAAAAATATTCTTTTCTGGGGTTCCGTACCGAAAACGGAACCCTTATAGGATCACTTTGTTGTCCGTCTGTCTGTCTGTCCGTCCGTCTGTCTGTCTGTCAAGACCATTTTTCTCAGGAACGCGTAGAGGTAACAAGTTGAAATTTGTATCAAATACTCGGGTCTGTGGTCTCTTTCATCTGTAAAAAAAACAAACTTTTAAGTCAACGCGATCAACAGATATGACCGTTTATGTCGCATATTTTGCGATTTCACAAGGGAATCAAAACCTATAGGGTACTTCCCGTTGACCTAGAATCATGAAATTTGGCAAGAAGCGGTGTCTTACAGCACATGTAAATTGAAAAATCTGAAAACCGTAAATATGTAGTTTAGTTACAAGAAAAATGCGAATTTACTATTAGAAACTTATGAAAATACACTAATGTGTTGCGTGGTATTGTCAGGTACCAGAAGCATATGGGTTGCATACAGTTAGGTCCTCCTAAAGATACCTTACTTGCAAGTTTGTACGGAACCCTCGGTGCGCGAGACACAACTCGCACTTGGACGGTTTTTTTTTATTGGGCTTACCGTTACAAACAATACAGATTTTGTCGGTGCACAATATACGCTGAAAAAAACGATGGTTATTGATAAGCAAATTTACCGTCGCTTAGGCAACATAACTAACTTTTTGTTGTTGATGTTCATCTAACAAATCTGTAGTGGAAGTTCTGAATAAGTCTGAAACGTTCTGAAACGTCACGTCACGTTTAAAATCGTGATACCCATTTTCTTTCAAAACTTTGCATAGCGAACTATTTTTAAAATTCAATTTACTTTGAATATATTTACCTAAGGTTGGAATCAACATAGATAGACATTGTAAAAACTCACTATATAAGCGTGGAAAGTGATGACCGGTAGGGAGGTTGTTGTCCAAATCGGATATGTCTCATTTTGATTACTACCGTTCTGCGCACGAGCATTATATAATTTGTTGATAATTCTCAAATTGAGATTGAGAAGTCTCTTAAATTGAGAAGTGACAAACTGAAATTACAATACAAGTTATAAAGTGATGCAACGTAGTTGTATTACTCTGCATGAGGTGGTAACAAAATGAACTGAGTAGTCCAGGAGCAGCCCCCATCGATTCCAAGCCCGGATAAAACAAGAGAGTTGAGCGGAGGACTAATAACCCACCCACAGAAAAAAAACCAGATTAAGACACTCAACCACAGCCTCGGAACGGACACCAAGCCGAAAACGATATAAATCTAGCAACATGGAATTTAAGGAGCCTCTTCACAACAGGAGTACTACAGAACACGCTAATAAAACACTTCCAAAACTACAAAGTCGACATAGCAGGAGTACAAAAACGAGGTGACTAGACAAAGGAATTCGCACCATGGCAACACACGTATTCTACTTTAGTGGAACCACCAATAATAGGCACGAGTTCGAAACAAGTTTTCTCGTACACAAGAAGATAGATCACATGGTAATTGGATTTAAACCAATAAACAAGTGCACACTCGGAAATAAAGCTAAGAAACACAATATCACTTTAAAAAATATACACGCACTAACGGGGGGATAGAACGAAGGAATCAAAGAAAATTTCTACAATGACTTAGAAAATATATACAATGGTACCCCGAACTCCGACATAAAGATTGTAATGGGGGACTGGAACGCCCAGATCGGAACTGAACAATACTTTCAAAGTATCTTAGGCACGCATAGCCTACACCAACTGCGTAATGAAAATGGATGTAGAGCAGTAAACTTTGCAGCAACATGCGGCCCACATCAGAGAACGAACAAGAACCAACATCAGACCTACCACATCATGATAAAGAAGAAACACTCCGCAGACATCGTCAATACCAGAAGCTACTGTGGAACAACACATGATTCGGACCACGCACTAGAGACTACCTCCATCTTAAGATGTAAATGGCCTAGGAATATAGATAAAGTTGCAAATACAAGAAGTAAATATAACACCAGACTGCTACAATTCGAAGAAAGAAGAACCAGATTCCAAACAAAGATAGAACAACTACTAACGGATCCGATAAAAAGAGGAGGGGAAAAACTCTAGAGTAGACTACATAATATCGAAGTAAAGGTGTAGGAAGAATAACAACTACCACCATGTTGGGAAATGGGAAAAATTATCCAGATTCATAAAAAGGACCAAAGACAGAGTGTGCAAATTACCGGGGCATATGCTTATTAAACGTTTCATACAAGATTCTAGCAACAATCCGGATAACAGTGGGCTAACAGTGCGGATTTAGAAAAAATAGGTCATGGCGGATTGTGAATAGTTGGTCGACTAACTATTGACAATCCGCCAACGTCAGCATGAATCAATTATTTGTTGACTGTAAACAGGCCTAGGATTCGGTAGACAAAGAAGCACTAACTAAAAACTAACTAAATTATAAACTAACTAAACTATAAGACTAACGAAACCCAAATTAAAAGATACACAGTGCAAGATGTTGCTCCAACGCACAAAATCCAACAGCTTCACAATCAGGACGAGACTGAGACAAGGAGATAACCTGTAACAGTAGAGTGGCTGTTCAATCTAGCGCCAAAACCCACATAGGGTTCTGTTGCCTACTAAGTAAGTAAAGTTGTATTTTTATTTTTCCTCGAAAATGGTGCCGTAACAGGTAAAAATCAGAGCGATTGTCAAAATTGGAAAAATATATATGACATCAGCAATAATACTGTAAAGATATCATTTATATTTTTTATTTATTTTAAAATATCATAATAATTTTATTCCGAAAGAGCAAATTTTAAGAATTTTTTGTTTATGTTTTCCAAAAAATGCTACGATTCTCAATACATGTCTCGAACTGTTAAGAATACATTCATCGACAACTATCAATAAGAATGCTTGGAAATTCAATGAACATTATCTTTTCAATAAAATTCAACTGGTTAATGTTCAGTCAACGTTTTTCGCAAACTTGAAAAAATGTACATGCACGTGATCGGACAAGGAAAAGCACGTTGTACATCTGACAACAGCTATGGTACAGAAATATATCAAGGTTAGGCTACGTTATATCCCAACCTACGTTAACCTACGTTATATCCCAAAAAATGTTTTTCATCTTCGTGGTCAATAAAATTACTCACTTGGAAGTTTTCATATGGAAAATGCGGCACGAACTTTCCGAATAACCAAAATTCAGCAGTGTTTATACCTCTTCAAAATTAGCGCTACTGAGCAAGAGTACGGTAGCCAATCAAAATAAGACTCAACAAATATAGCGACCTCCTCCCTGGCGGGCATTAAACCGTCTGATTATGGTCCATTACTATATTCCCATGTTCATTGGAATAATACGTTCTGGGTAACTCTGGGTGTATCATTAAACTGCTTTTCTGGGATTCTTTTGAGATGTCCCTTAAACTAATAGCTTGTCGACTTTTTCGTAGTGTATGAAAATTTTTCAAGTCAAACAAGACAAAGAGTACGACAAAGTATGTTATTTGTTGGTCACAAGATAACATATTAGGTAATATGTACATGCCAATAACAATTTCAAAATAGTTAAACAACACTGTGCACGAAATTGATAACGTTTTTAGGAACAAGCTAGCAAATTAATCAGGTAAACTAATCAGGGTAAACTAAATCAGGTAAACTAAATTCTGGTGCACAGAATTCAGTGGGGTTAGTGGTTTTACAGGTTTGGTCATTTAACCGAGTTATTTCAAATTGAAAATGGGTTTTTTGCCGTAACATTTTCCGTATTTAATCAATTTTCTCTTGCTAAAACTTGATAGGATATTCATTATTTGGATAAAATCTACCATACCAATCTGAAACCATCTTTTGATAGTAATGATTGATTTAGTTCAACAAAATACAAATTTTCAAATGTTATTGCAAGAGAAATAGAATTCACTACAATATGGTGCAAGTTCCGGGCTACAGTTTTTTGTATTATAATGTCCATGTCCACAATATTGACAACTGCAAAATGATCAACCTGCAAACGCATCAGGTAAAGTAAATGGCATCCACATCTGCTTAACGGGAACTATAAACCATTATTTCTGTTACACTGGTAAATTCACTCTGCTAGTAGAAAATGAAACAAGCTGGCAACTCATCAGTAAAGTAATAACGAATATTCATTGTTTGGATACATACACCAACCAAAAACCATTTTATGGTTGGAATGATAATGAATGACAAATTTTCGATTTCTTTGCAAGAGAAACAGAATCATTAAAATATGATGGAAGTTTCGGGCATCAGTTTTAAATTATAACACTGTCTACAAAATTTGATTAAATAAACCAACATAACAATACGACTGAATCACTCACAAACAATTCATCACTGAATTAAGCCCATCTGAATGTATTTTACCGGAATCCTGAAGTTTGAAGCTTGTTCATGACATTGTAATATTATCTTTCATACACTTTCATACATTTGAACAACTTCCCTGAATTACTATTGACGAAAAATGAGTATTGGTCGAGAGAATATTAAATAAGGAATTGGAAAAAATAGGTTGCCTACTTTCTCTTTAGCACCCACCGCTGAATATTCTTTTCAGTAATGTTAAAAGCTTTTTATTGTGCAATATAAGGATATGTATCAAAATTTGAATTCATATATATTCCAGAATATCCTTTCTAATATCTGTAATTAATATCTGTGTTTTGTGATTAATAGGGATTTTAATTAAAAAATATTCTTAAGAGATTATATTTGCAAAAAGAGAAGCAGTTTTTCGTACTTTAAAGTTGTCAAATGGTTCCAATAATAATTTGAAACATCTATTCCTAATTTCTTTAAGTCAAAATAGAACTCATTAGCTATATGTGTCGCTCATTGTAAAAGTGAATTGTAACCTTGAAACTGAATTTTAAAATAACGAGCTTTTTGCGAATTAAAATGTAGGAAAAAATATATAGTTATTCATACAATGTTTTCTCTTTTTTATTGTTTAATACAAATCAAAGATATAATAATTTGAAGTAACGTAGAAAATCAAAATAAAACTAATTTTTTAAATGAACTTAATTTTTTTTTTTGAGTTACATCACTGTTATAGTGACATGTGTATAGTGTTTTAGTCATATGTAATTTCGTCGTCAGATGAACGCTCACCAACTTTAAGTGTGTTTGAACGATTTGGAATATCTATGGGCAGATTTTTATAGTAATGGTGGTAAATTGGCGGAATGTATGGTAGAAGATCAAGAATATCTTTCTTCTTTGCGTTAGTAACTAGTTGTTAGATGGATAGAGTGGGTCTTGTCGAATATTATACAAGTGGGCCGGTCGTTCTTGCTTTTTTGCATAAATCTACTTTATATAAGGGTGTGTCGGGATTTAGTGTTTCTTTAAATTGAAATTGTAAAGGATAATTTCTCTCAAACCTCAGCCATCTAATATTTAGCCAATTAAAATCGTAACCGCAAGTTGTATTTATCTATTTGTAATAGTATTATCTAAGACAGTGGTACTTAAAAAATAGGCGTTTTTCATTTCAGTAACAACAAAATAAGTTTTTCTTTTGCGTTTAGCTGTTTTTATAATAGCGACCCATTGGTCTGGGCTATAAATTTTCTACGGCGGCGACTAGCGCTCTCTATTATTCCAAATTCCCCATCATTTGGAAGATAAGAATGTCCAGATACCATGAACTTGTAATCTGTGGTATCAATACTAGTGTCTGGGTTTTATACAAGCTTCAAGAGAAAAAATGTCTTAATATTCCGGTTTTGTCTAGTGCAAGAATCGGAATACATAATGACATGCTTTTCTAAAGCCGCAAGAGATTTTAAGTGCTTAAGAAGAAATGCTGCTGTGTCTTGAAAACCCCTTCCACCCGGAATTATTAAAATCTTCTAAATCCATCAAAATTAACTATTGAAACACTTATACACACACACACACACACACTTCACTTTTATAATGAATATTTAGAGTTTTAGTTCCCTGTAAAAACAACTAACGCCCTTTATGAGATTTTAATGCAACTATTGAAGTTGCTTCAGTTGTATAATGAAAGATATAACAAAATGTGATACCATCAAGCAAAAAAGTAAGAATTTTAAAAACATGGAGTTACACCACTTTTACAACAACACATATATTGCTCTAAAATAAATACTTCTATAGAAAACAAGTGAGCCTCTTTATGAGAACATGTTAATTTTCTTTAAAATATCTAATTACTGAAGATAATCGGTCTTAGGCAATGATATGCGTTTTATTATTGCAATTTTTGAACACGATTTTGTGGTATGAGTTGATATATATTTTGTAAGTAACACTTTCTAAAGAATCCATCGCTCTTAGAATTAACAGAAATATTATTTTCTGATATATTTGTACTCTTTCGCAAAGAGATAAAAAATAATTTTTGTTGTACACAAAATTTTTGTATTTATTAGTTTTAGTTTAAGTTAAATTTCTATATCAATAATTGATAATGTACATGATGTATTATCTTTTATTAGAATTATTACAAGAAAAAGTGACACATTACTTTGGCTTTCATACAAACTTTCTAGAATTTGTTCATTATTTCAAATAAATAAAAAAACTGGGAAAGTCTGAAATAAAATGTTATTCTTTGTATTTTGGACAATTGTGTTCCAAGACGTCTATTTACACGTTTGCTTTTGAAAATAAATCAGCTTGGAAACCTGATTTGAATAAATCAGATTGGAGTTCTCGTATCGTATTTACTCCTGTTTGCAATATTTGCAAGTTATTGGCTGCGCCATCTATGTTCATCTTTAAACGTTAAAGGAAGACATTCGTTTGGAATCCATTCCATTACAAATCATTACAATTAAGAAAAAAACTAAAGAATGTTTTATTAACAAGAAGAAGAAAAGACGTGCAACACACAATCCTCTTAGTCGTGTCTATTAAATGTTTTAAAGGAAAGTTCACAAAATACTATTGCTTCCTGTCATTGGTGTCACAGAACATTTTCCCTTAGTTAGCGAGTTAAAACCTGTAAGGGATAAAACATACTTTTATCTAGACTTGAGAATTATATACACTTTGTTTGTTACACACATTACACACACCTTTCTATTTACTTTTTGTACGAACTTATTTGCAAAGACGTTTATAAATAATTTTAGAGAGATCTAAATTAATTTTAGAAAGATTGTTGTAAATATGTAATTGAAAAATAAATATAATTTAGAAACTCAATGAAATGAAATAAACATAAAACATTTTTGTTTTTGTAATAAAAGCTATTATTCAGATTTGATTTTATGTCCAAATATATAACCAATTTGTACTAGGGTAATTATTGCTTTTTTATTGATACTAAGTTTTCTTGATCCACTATTTTCTCTAAGTGATTAAATTGTGTTCATTTAGTGTTTACTAACGGGAATATATTAATTATAATTTATAATTTATTGACAGAAACTAATTATAAAATCGTGTTTCTCATTCCTAGGCTGAATACAATATCACATCCGATAAACTAGTATTAATTAATATTTAGATTAAATGCGTAGCTGTTAATTTGTTTAAATTATACGAAACTCTCATAAATATTGTGATTTAATGTATTTATTCGAGTAACAGTGTTAGAGCACAAAAGTGTTTCAATTCCCTTTCTTGTTCCGTACTGGCAACAATATAAGAAATGTCGTTACCACAAAGTTGCAACTCAGAAAGACATTGTTGATCAGGATTTTAAGAATATTTATTTTAAGTATATTTTAAGAAACATTTTGATAACTCCCGAAAGTCCCTCATGTGAAAAGCTCTTTTTTACAACTATTGCGTGCTTGAGCTTCAAATTAATATAACAATCTAACAATTGTTGTATACAATACCGAACATATATCTGTTTTATTTAATAAATAGGATGGTTACGACCTTTACTACGTAGTAATCTATACTGTTTTGCAATATTTTTTGAAGAAAACTGATCACATTTTTTTAACTTATAATTGTCGGCATTATGGACGATAGAAAGAGCTCATAGTCTATATCACTGTATTTACATATAAATATATCAATAAGAACTTCTTCCTCTGCCCATGTTTCACAAGAGCATCTTAAAACTAACTATGATAAGAAGTGAATGATATTATAAAACAGATATATCTAAAAATTGTACAAATCGATTTGTTTTATTTATTTGCTTCGTAAATTGAATTACATTCTTTTTTATATTAATGTCCATATTATTCGTAAATAAACTGTAACTATTCCAAAATTGTGAATAGGAAATATGGTAAACAACATAAAAAATATAAATACTGTTGTAAGCGTTAGGATTAATTTTTAAAATAATATATAAAATACAGGTTAAATTTGACCTCTTTTTGCTCGCGCTTTGGTGACACCACAGGGCACGTTCAGTATTGTTTATTATATTCAAAGACAGTTTATAGAACAGTTAAGGATTTTAAGTTTAAATCGCTATTTCGATAATGGTAAAAGCTTAACAAACATTTTAAGATTGTCTCTCAATTTCACAGGAAAAAAGCTAAATTTAGACATATGAAGCAACTTTATTGATGTCTATCAATTGATAGATTTTAACGATTTTAATGACGCCTTTGGAAATGGAAATTACTTACAGTTAGTTGTTATGCTAATATTGGACAAGACTGGTCAAAATTGGATAAATCTGTACAGGGTCAAAAATGGTTACATTAAGTGTTCATCCAGGATTACACAGAATTAGGAAAAACTACGAAGACAAACCAAACCATCCATTGCAAGGATCAGCTATTCTCAACCGCTGGTCCGGCGAACCACCAGTGGTCCGCGGAGAAATTTTACTAGTCCGCGGACAATTTTTTCTATCCGCAAAACAAATTTACTTATCAAAAAAATGGTAATGACTAAATTTTGATTTATAAATTTACGAAATACAAATATCTTAAACTAATTTTAATTCTATGTAATTTATGATTAGTATATATCTTAAAAATGTTATAATTAACTTATGTAGTAAATCTTCAATACCTAGTAAAATTTTGTTGTTAAAAATATATAACTGGTCCGCGATTTTTTTTTTAAATCTCACTGGTGCGTGGGCCAAAAAAGGTTGAGAAACGCTGGCATAGATGACTAAAGCTGAATTTAGCGATATTAACTAGCATTACTAATGTCTATTCATTGACTACTAAACTAATTCCTATTGATTCCTATTATAATAAGCAAACGGGTAATGGCGAATGGTAGAAAGGAAAATGTATTCCTGTTTATTTTAGTATATTTAGTCCTTGGTAAATAAATATAAAAATAGGTAAAGTAAATTTAAAACGGGGGAATAGACATTGTGAGGCATGTGAAGGCGCAAAGGCTAAGGTGGTTCGGGCGCATCATACGAATGAAGGACGACCGAACCCCAAAAGATCTGACGCTATGGTTGCCTGCCGAAAAGAGATCGAGACGCAGGCCACGAATACGATGAAGAGACGACGTTATTAAAGACTTGAAATTACTCGAGGTGCGTCAATGGCCCCACACAGTACAGGACAGAAGGATATGGAGGGACGTTGTAAAGCAGGCCAAGGGCCATAGAGGGCTGTAGCGCCAAGAAAAAATAAGAAAAAAGGTAAAGTAAATAAATAAATAAATAAATAGATGGCTAAAGAACATACATGCTTAGTTTTGTTTATCAAATAATGTGGAAATAGGCAACATTGGGCAAGATTGGACAAACCAAAACAAGACTAGACAAGGCTAAGGAGGGTGAAACAAGATGAGACAAACCTAAAGAATACTTTAGATTCGACTAGGTAGAACAAAGACGAGATCGGGCAAGACATTATATAAAACAAGCCTATGACAAAACAACTTTTAGTCATTCTTCTTGATAATTCCTAATGTCCTGATAATTTCTTTATCAAAATATAAATCAAAAGAAATTTTCTTTCAAACACGACTAGTACAGTATGAATATCAAAGCCGATAAATCTCATAACAAGCCGTGTGACGTCATTCTTCGATTCGACCAATGGTAATGCGTTTCGCAAATTTAAATTTCGCTTGTTTATTTTGCACTTTTCAATTAAAGTTTTATGGAATTAAATACACACTAAATGAGAATATAATAGTATAATCAAGTAAATTAAAGTCATTTGCATATTCCCTATTATTGAAATATTTTTTTTTATAGAAAATTGCGTGTATGAATCAAGCGGGAATAATTGCTACATTATATACAGTGTGTCTAATTAAGTCGGCATCATATAGAAAGCTTGTTCATTATTAATTTTAAGAAAAAAGTTGTAATTAAAAAAATGTTGTGCAAGCTCTAAAGTCTAAAACACAACCATCAGATATCATATTTTTAAGCCGTATTCGAGGTTTTTTGAATAAATATGAATTTTTGCTCAAGAGTAAAGTTCCTTTATTTTTGAAAAAAGCGTCAATTGTTATTAAGAAAAGTTGATCATAATTGAAAATTATTATCAGATATTCAATATTATCAATCCGACGTGAAAACGACCTTTAATAATTTTTGATATTGAAAATAAATTATGCAAATTTTGTAAATTGCACATCAGCTATTTTTTTGAAAAACATGAAATAATAACCTTTGAATCGTCCTCAGTGCATTCTCGATCAAATATTGTTGCACTATCGTGTAAACATCGTACACACAAATTGCTAGGTAGGTACTGTACATACTTTGTTAGGGCGTCCTAGATTAAATGTTTATCTGTAGACGTAAATTATTAAAGCTAACACAGAGAAGGTTATAAAAATAACAAACTCTGTTTTCTAATGGCAGATAGATAATATTGGATATCTGACAATAGTTTTCAATTATGATCAACTTTTCTTAATAACAAATGTCGCTATTTTAAAAAATAAATGTACTTTACTCTTGAGTAAAATTCATATTTTTTGACAAACCTTGAATACGGTTTGAAAAAATTGACATCTGATGGTTTTATTTTAGGTTTTAGACCATGCACAACTTTTTTGAAGGATAACTTTTTTTTAAAAAACTCAATTAGACACACTGTATAATAATATACAATATTGGTGCAAGTTAAAATAATAAGGTAAATTCAGTTCACATGTAAATAATGCAAAGAGCATAACTATAGCACCAGTTAAATTTTGCCTGTATCTATATTTTCCACAGGAATAACTAGTTGCAATGATTAACATAAATCAGTAATAGTAAATATGAAGAAACGCACAATATTTAAAAAAAAAATGGTTAATTTTCTTTGGTATTAAAAGAAAATCGAATTTTTAGCATGTGCATAACTATACCAGAAATATGTTTTTCTACTGATATATGTGAAAATGGCATTTTTTCCACGGCTTGCCCTACATGAAAGTGACATTTTTCATTCTAGAGATGAAAATATTGTCACATCTAGAGACAAAAATGATCATTTTAAATTTATGATTTTCTCAATTAAAACACTAAACTGACCAAATTTGCATGGACTTTCTCATTAATTACATCAATTGCAATGAAATAGTTTATGTACAAACGTGAAATGAGCCTCAAACTATTTAAAAAACCGTAATAAAATTAGGACATTTGACTTTAAAAGTATCACCTTCTATGAGAATGCAATATGTTACCATGGAAACGACCAAACTAACAATTAAATATGTATTGACAGTTCGCTTCGAATTGGATTTATTAAAGTCGAATTATGGATTCTACAACCGAAATCAGTAGAAAAAATTGCATTTACTACTCAAGATGAAAGTGTTTTTTTGTTGGTTCGGTGTGATTGCTAACTCGCTAGCGCTCGTAAGCAAACTCCCACCTCACCAAAAAAACGCCACTTTCATCTCTTGCTGTAAAATATAGTATTTATTATGAAAAATAACAATTTAAATTATTAATAAGTAGGACTTCCATTTCTTCATATCAATTTGAAAATGCGAGAATTCATGCTTTCGACTAAAGATCTAATTGTGCCTGGGTCGATCTGGTTCCAATAAATGATAATGGCTGCCATTAATTCCTGAACTCTTTTGTATTGGCGGTTATTTACATAGATCGTTCTAACGAAGATTCCCCAAAGATTTTCAATGGGGTTCATATATGGTGAACAAGCTGGCCACTACAATAACTGAATATTGCTACGTTGAAATCAAGCTTTGACATGAATTCTCGTATTATCATACCATCACCAAAATTACTTTTCGAAAAATATCTCTTCTTTTCTCAGATCTCTCTAGTAAGAACTAAATCCATCTGCATCATCTAAATTAAAATTGTTTTCAACCGAAAAAATTACCATAAGGCCAAAAGAAATGGAATACTTGGGACCAGTTGCGATTCATGTTTCTTTGGGCAAATTCCTAACGCGCTTATTTGTGTCGCATTTTATGTTTGGGCTATTCTCATTTTTTGTTTTCTTTTATGGGGACTTCTGTGTTTCTGTGTGAACTCTAAGAATAGTCCACCGTGACACATTGACAACACACTCGCCAACGTGCCAATTTGCTGCGTTTTTTGTACTGTTGCTGCTCAAATTTATTAGGCGACTTTCTGTTCTCGGACTCGGTTTCTTTTACCACATCCTTACCTATTTAATGCAATTATTTTTCCTTTTTAATTTCAGATAAATAAGTCCCACGTGGCATTTTCTCAGCTTTTAAGAAACAAATTAGGGTTGACAAGTCGCAATTAATACACTATTTAATGTTTAAAAATCGACAAAGTCCCGTACTTTGAATACCTCGGAGAAATCATCGAACTGACAGCCATTGAGAAGATCTCACAGCAATACCGTCTCCAAAAAATCAAGAAGCCATTATGGTTAGTTCAAAACATCTATAATAAAAAATTTATGTCAAGACAGACAAAAATTCGGCATTACAACACTGTTATAAAACCAACAGTCCTTTACGCAAGCGAAACATTGACACAACAGAAAACAAGAACTAGAAAAAATCAAAAAGGAAGAGAGGAAGATCATCAGAAAAATCCTAGGACTCAGAAATACCCAAGACGGCTACAGGCTACATCAATCAAAACAACAGAAAAGTATTCAAACATTGAAATAGCCATGAAGAAAAGACGAATGAAATTCTTGGGACATCTAACGAGACTACCAGCAAATCGACTGTCAAAAAAGATATTAGATTATGTTAGATCACTAAAGAATTCGACACCTTGGTTAGACAAACTTCGAAAGGACATCAGAAATGCAAACATATGTACAACAGACATTTTAGAAAGAGATACCTTCAGACACAAAGTAGACAAATGGGAAGTTACATTAGAGCAACCAAAGCAGTACAGACCAGTGGTCGGAACAACGGAGACAAGCCTTTTCAGATAGAATGAAAGCTTATTGGAGAAACAAGAAGAACGCCAAGAAAAATTGATTGAGTTGTTTGCTTAACGTCTTCCATTATTGGGAGAATACGATAATAATAATAATAATATTTAATGTTTAACAAGAACGCTACGGCATTGTTTTTCTAAGCCGACTAACAATTGTATAAAATGTACTGGTGCTATAGTTATGCACATAGTAAAAATCGATTTTCCTTTATTGTTGAATTAAATGAGGCGATATTATCGTGAAAACTGACCA
The DNA here is from genome assembly GCA_944588485.1 of Phosphuga atrata. Taxonomy (NCBI): domain Eukaryota; kingdom Metazoa; phylum Arthropoda; class Insecta; order Coleoptera; family Silphidae; genus Phosphuga; species Phosphuga atrata. Next base: position 34,898,628 of record OX155898.1, read on the forward strand.
AACTGATTGAATTTACTTCGAATGTCTTATACGATCTAGACTTCAGATTCAATTATCAGGAAAACAAGATTGTCTAAATTTTCTGCTGAAGCTATTTATTTCATTATATAAGCTTTTAGAATAAATATATGCCTAAAGGAAATTAATACTTAAGTTCACTTTGAATGAATTTAGATATTAACTGAAAAAATACTTAGCTAAATGTTTTATTCAGATATGTAGCATTCATAAATTTAATGAAATTTCAAATAATAATGTACTATCTTACAAGTTGGCAAAGCGTACTTTTTGTTGCGAATCTGAATCAATCTCGATTTTAACTCCGCTTGATACTGACAATGCTAATATAATATGTTCATATGTTCTAATTACTTACTCTTAAAATATCAAATATTTAAATTAAATATCTTTTTTAAAATAAAAAGTATCTTTCTGCTATATATCATGTTTTTCCATAATGGAATTTATTGTTTTAGGCTTCATGTCGCTCTTAAAATATCTTATACGCAGCCTTATGTTAAGGTTTTAGAGGTCGATGAAACTAGTTTCAATTTATAAAATGTTTAATTAATAGTTTTACCTTTTGTTTCGATTTGATAAAATAAAACATAAGAATATTTGTTAAAATAGAAGAATTGATCCGCCAGCTGCAGACAAATAACTTTGCCTTCCTGCCCTTTGCGTTCATTCAGCAGAAAATTGAAGCAAACCGAACCGACCCGATGACTTCTGAAGATATTTGTGTATGACATTTCTAGAGTTTTGTTTTTTATACATATAAGATTTAAACTCGTGTTTTAAATAATCAAAAGCGAAAATAATCTGCATATTACTTACTTTTTTTTTGTTAATTGAATGAAGAAAAACGGAAACTTCATCCAACTTATTTGGAAATTATTTAATTATATCCAACATTTAAATTAAATTTAGATTATATGGCAACTGAATCTATTTATAGATCGATAGTCTGCAGAGCCTCATAAAAAGTTAGACAAAAATAAAGTACAAAAAGAGTTAAAACCGCGGAAAAAATGAATCACTAAAAATCATAATGACATCTTATGTAAACAAAGAGATAGGTACTATATAATATATATACAAAATATGTACAAAAATTATGTCAAAATTTTAGACAAAGTAATAAAAGATGCCAAAATGAATATAACAAAGTATTGGTTGATTGGGATTTTATTAATTCTAAATTCATCCAAAAAAATAAAGCTGGCTATAAGAATGTTGGTTGTATCGTTGCAGAATGAAACGAAATGGAAAATCCGACGAAAATAGCTAATTATAGCCTATAAATAGATTAGCCTATAAATAGATTTTTTTTATAAAATAGGTAACTAAGTAAGACAATAATACCTTCAAAGGATCAAATACATTTACAACATAACAACTCTAAGGGTACATTTCAACAGATCCAGACGCAATAACTCATTATAAATAATATGCATGAAAAAGCTTGCGGTGTGATAGTATTAGTATAAGAATCTTGAAATTGAAATCTTCAACTCATGCTTTTAATTTGATGTTAGAACAGAAATTCTGGTTAAATGCTTTAAAACAAGCTGAAACAATACAACCTACATTTAGGTTAGAAGATAAGAAAGATGCTACTGCTTTTAGACTACTAAATAACACATAGCAGGCCATTTCACTTCTTCAAAGAAAGTAATATATTTAAGCCTTTCGCTACCAATTTTATTTATTTTGTTTATCAGAACCCTTTTATTATTCTTGGCCTTATTATTTCTAAAAAACATTAGTTATAGCTCAATTTAATTTTTTTGTATGGGGGTGCTTGTGGGGGTGGTGGGAAATATAGTCTAATTGGTATTTTTTATTGGGATGTGTATATGCCCGTGAGTTAGTATTAATGTAAGTATTGTTTTTTCAAAATTGTATTTCTTCTTATTACAGTATGATCTTATATCTATGAATGGTAAGGCGTAAAGCACATCTTACCCAGAGCAACTTTGCACATTGTAAACAAGGTTTTGAGTCGCATTTCTTTGCCCTTTGCTGAACAGTTCTAACACCTTTTTATTGAGTTATCCTCAACTGGGAGGTGATCTTCAGCATTGAGCATAATTTTAATCGCTTTGGATGGAACTCCAGAAGATTTAAAAAAAACAGAACGTTTGATTATACTTGCTTGTTTGCCCTCGGCCATCAACTGTTCTGCTAGAGGGACAACAAATTGTAATAGTAGCTCTTTTGTTCTTCGTTGTTCGTTGAATAGAATTGACGAATGGACAACAGATGCCATAAGCAATTTATAGAAAACCTTTATCCTCCATTTTTGCGACTATCTACCAAAGTCATAACAAGCGAATCTTTGTTCCGCTAAGTCTACTCCACCCATTATTTTATTATAGAGCACAACTTCTGGGCATGGTACCTCCTTTTCCTCGCTATGCTTTCCCTTTCTAGTTGTGCTTATTACATCACTATTCGTAAAACTTGTGATCACAAGAACCACCTTACAATCTTGCCACGGCTAATGTGTCCACATTATTCACAAGAATTGAGAATCAATTTTCTTCAATTTCCCGTCATACTTTGGCATACATTTTCGCGAGAGAATACAAGATCCTACAGCAGGAAAGGGAATGTTGTCCATCAGTCTAACACTTGTAAAGGAGCGATCAAATGCTAAAGTGACTCGTGAATCCCGAATTGTAGAGATAAATGTTACAACCTTTTACCCTAAGGTAGTAGTGACTTTTCCTACTGTATCGTCTCTTACAGAATAAATATTGAGATCATATACATATACCCCATATTTTTATTCCACGCTTGATGGGTTTCAAGGGAAGATATTGCTTCAAACTTGAGCGACCTTTGAATTGGGTCATTGATCGTTCAAATCTCTGGTGGTCAATGCTCTGGAATGCACTGTCTTTTCTGCATTTTGGCAATGTTTATTTTAGGCAAGAAACCACCTACTCAATGTAGACTGTTTTACAAGCATCCAACCTTTTTTCTAGGTAATTGAAATATATCTTAGAGAGAAGTAGTTGATAGCCTCATTTCCAAAGGATGCATTCTTTGACCAGTAGTCGGTGAAGTTAGGTACTCTATTATAACTCATACCAAGCATAATTCCTAATAAAAGCATAATTTTACTGGCATCTGTATTAGGGACATCAATTTTATTCTTGTTGGCTTTTCTCAGCACTTTCAATCGGGAATTTGAACATTCGGCAATAAATATCATCAAACTACGTGGAAAAACTTGCAAACACTTCAAGTTCATCCCATTAGCCAACAATTTTTCTATTGAGGATAGAACGATAGCACATGGTCTTTATGTAACTTTGAATCGAAGTCTAAATGAATTTGGAACCGCATTCCAAAAAGTTATTTCAGGGGTGGAGATGAATTCAGCATCTGTTGATACCTCGTTAGGGTAGTCGGATGAATTTTTAGAACCTTGAGCATATTCGGAACTTTGAGGGCTGTCGCTGTCTGGTTCGAAGTTTTCTTCTTCCAAAGAGTCATCAAATGATGCAAATGGGTTTCGTCACAAACGTTTTTCAATACTTGTTTAGTTAGTCCATTCTATAAAAAAATTATAGATAAATAAGTCCCATTATAAAATTTCAATGTGATTTTTCTGTAAATGTTATGCATTTTATAACCTTCTTGATTATTGAAAATGCGTAACAATCTATTTTATCTAAATAACCTTTGTAGAACGCACAGAAACACAGTTCCACAGCCGTCAAGATGAAAAACTGAGGAATGACTAAACATAATTGCAGGAAACAGAAAATAGGAGCATATGGTTTTACCTATTTTATAAAAATACCAATGCTTTATGAACATTTACAGTGAATTAAATCCCACCTAAATATATTATTTGGTGCTTGGACCATAGCGAAAGGGTTAACAAATTCCGAATTGGATTTCTCAAAAATAAAGGCACTGTAGATGCACTAAGTTGTTTATCACACAACACAAGTTATAAGAAACTTAATAAGAGCAAATTCATTATTGCCACTTTTCTTAATTTAGCCAAAGCATTTGACGTAAATCACGAATTGTTTCTTCATGCAAAAAGTCAGGATAAATGATACGTACAGTACTTTTGAGAAAGTTACTACTATAGACCCACAAGGCATTATATTGAGTCCTCTGCTCTTTGTAATTTATGTTAATGATCTACTTAGTGAAATGCCATACGACACTATAATTTCGTACGCAGATGATACATATTATACTCTCTAATGAAGATTCGTGGTGCCTCGCACGTGATTCGGACCGTTTATTTTGAAAGTGGTGTAAGTCCATTTTCTCTTGTTTCGAGAAAATTAAATTTAACATATCCGTTAATTAAAAAATTTAGGCAAATTATATGAAGTCTGGCAATGTTTCTACTGTTTTATCAATACATAATTTGTTTATTTAAGTTTATTTTAGTTGTATTTTACTAAACTGATGTATAGTTACGCGCTGCAAATGGACTTACACCACTTTCAAAATTAGACAATTGTAAAAATTGTTTAATTTCAATTTTCAAAAATCAAATATAACTTAAAATATAATTCAAATTAATCCAATTTTATTTACAAAAAATGACACGACATAAAATAGTAGTAGTATTTATAATTTTAGACGTTAATTATATTGTTAAAATTACAAGATATTGATAGTATTTACTTATGCTCTGTATGTGGCAGCATTTCGAAATATGCATGATGCACCGAAGGTATATAAGGTAATAACTGCTTGATGTCTTCATATTTTTCATAAGTAATAAGCCTGGCATCTTGGTACAAAGGGGCCAGGGCGATTTTTTCAAAATTTAGCGGTCTTCTAGGACGTGTAGGTAATAAATTTATTGTTTTAAATTCTTTATCCTTCATCGATGTTTTATATAAAATAGTGTATGGTGCACTTTTGAGAAACATTCTCCAACATATTTGCAACCAATTTGCATGTTCTCCATTAGTGTTTTTTATATCTGTATTTTTAATCCCATTTTTAAGAGTTTTTATTGAAACGAAATTCTCTCGTTTCATTTCATGTAAAATGAATTTATCATGTCTACATTGTGTTATTACATGGTGGCATTATTTGCTGTGTACATAAAATTCTTTTTTCGCAATGCCATTACTATGATGCCAAAATCTGCATCGTTCGGAAGGTATGAATGCCTCGAGAGAATAATTTTGTGATCAATTTTGTCAATGTTATTTTCCAACGACTGGACAACCTTCAACCACTCATGGCATCAATGCCATTTGTAAATTTCGATTTGCCCACATGTCACAGTAGGCAATAACATGGCATTGGGTCGTTACATTTTCTAAATGTCTCAAACAGCAACAGTAACTCTTGACACATATAAAACAATTGTAAAATAACAGGCTACTAATCGGCAAGCATCGATATCTCTGCCAATTGGACTTACACCTCTTTCATAATCGATGCTTACCCAATTTTATTTACTGACCAATTTTAAATTGTATAGAACATGGGAATTTTTTAAGAAATTAAATACGGACTTGTTATACATGACAAATTACATTAAATTAAGCATGAATTAAGAGATATCTCATTTCTTTCAAAAATGGACTTACACCACTTTCAAAATAAACGGTCCGTACTATGAAAAAACACCTTAATTGTGTATCAGTTGAACTTGCTTTAAATAGATTGTCTAAAAATTAAAACAAAATAGTTTTCAATAGTGGTCACAGTGGTGTAGTGGTGAAGGCATCCGCTCGTTATACCTTAGATCCCGGGTTCAATCCCCGGACAAACCGTGAAATTTTTCTCGGAACTATGCTGTGGCCACATTGTGGAAAGCAATGGCAAACTACCAGGAGTAATTCTGCCTGGTGAAACCTTTCAAATAGTGCCGCTGGGAACCGGGGATAAACTAAAGGTCGATACGTTCCACAAGTATGTGCGAAAAGTCGCCCACACTAGAAGACTAGTAATGGCACCTTAAGAAGAAGAAGTCGGTTAGGAAAGTTAGGAACTCTATTGTATCATACCAAGCATAATTGGTAATAAAAGCATAATTTCACCGGCATCTGTACTAGGGACATAAAATTTCTTTTAGTTGGCTTTTCTCAGTACTTCCAGTCGGGAATTGGTATATTAAGCAATAATCATCAAACTACGCGGAAAAACTTGCATAAACCCTTCAAGTCCATTCGATTGACGAACAATTTTTCCATTTATGGTAGCACAATAGCACAAGGTCTCGATATTGTAACAACTTTAAATCGAGGAACTAAATGAATTTGGAACCGCATTCTAGGAAGTCACTTCAGGGGCGGAAATGGGTAACATTTATTACCACCACGTTAGAGTCGTCAGATGAATTATTAGAACTTTCAGCATCTTCGGAACTTTGATATTTGTCGCTCTCTGGTTCGAAGTTTTCATCTTCCAAAGGGTCATCAGATGATGCACATGGGCCTTCGTCACAAAACTTTTCACAATATTTTTTTAGTTTGACCTCAGGGTCTTTTTCTGTCCATTCTATACAAAAATTATAGCCATAATATACCAATGGGATAAATGAGTCCCATGATAAAATTTCAAGGTGATTTCTCTGCAATGTTCGCATTTTCTTACCTTATTGAGAATGAACAACATTCTATTTTATCTAAATAACTTTGGTAGAACGCACATAAACACAGCTACACAGCCGCAAACGTGAAAAACTGCGGAATGAGTAAACAAAATTACAGGAAATAGAAAAGAGGAGGGATGTAAGCACATTGTTTTACCTATTTTATGAAAGTACCACTGGGACAATGCTTTATGAACATTTACAATTAATTAAATCCCACCGAAATATATTATTTGGTGCTTGAGACATATGTGTCCCGTTGGTAGCGAAAGGGTTAACAAATTCCAATTTGGATTTCTCAAAAATAAAAGCACTAACGATGCACTAAGTTGTTTATCAGACACAATTTATAAGAAACTTGATAAGAGCAATTGCTTTATTGCCACTATTATTGATTTAGCAAAGGCATTGGACACAAATCACGAATTGCTGCTTCAAAAACTTTAAAACTATGTGCTTAGGGGAAATCTAGACAACCTCATGAAAAGCTACTTATCAAAATATACGTATAAAAATGATACATACAATACTTTTGAGAAAGTCACTATAGTAGACCCACAAGGCACTATATTGAGTTCTCTGCTCTTTGTAATTTATGTTAATGATCTACTTAGTGAAATGCCATACTCTAGACTCTATAATTTCTTACGCAGTTGATAGAGTTATACCCTCCATCGAAGATTCGTGGTGCCTCCACGTGATAGTATGAATAAGCACCTTAATAGTTCGGCTTGCTTTAAATAGACTGTCTTAAAATTTAAACAAAATAGTTTTCAATACGATTGGAAACAAAGAGGACAATAGCTCTAAAGCAATAAATATAAGAATCGGAGATTAACAGTTAGACGGAGATTTAAGTTTCCAATACTTTGGTGTCTATATTCGACTACAATATGAGATGGGGAAGCCATATTGAAAGTATAGTAAAAAAGACTAAAATCTAGCCTTTGTCTTTGCTATACTCTCCAGATTTATGAATAACAATACCCTCATGGAAATGTATTATGCGCTTTTACATACGGATAAAAGTTCACTGTAGAAATTACAGTTTAAATAGTAACGTGGGTTCTTAAAAATACAAATTTGTAAAGATTGCAGTTCATACTGTATTTTTTAATACTTATTTCCTAAAAAAATCTTACAATCCCAAGCTGTAAATTTTACAGTTTGGAAAAGTACATTTATTTAAATGAAGTTAAAATATATTTTACTTATTATTTTGTAACTTTTCGTCAAATAATATGTATTCATTATTAGTCTAAACTGTAAAAATTACTATTTTTTGTGATGTATTTAATTCATAATATAATATTTCTTATTTATCTTCAAACAAAAAATTACAGTTTGAGCTATTACTCGTTGAGTAGCAGAAATGACCGTAGAGATATTTTAATAAGATCAAAAAATTTATAGTTTTTGCAGTTTCAAATTAGTAAGGCCGATGCCACTATTTGAAACTGTAATAAATGCTAAGATATCAGAGCTATTTTTAAAGTGTACTTTTATCCGTGCACAACTACATTAATTATGATATAATCGACTGGGGTGGTGCTTATAGAGGTCTTGTAAATATGCTACTGTAACTGCAAAATAGCGTACTAAAAACAATAAATGATACACATAGTTCCGAAATTGTACTAACACCACTAAACATACGATAATCTTACATATTGGAGTCAACTGAATATCACTATAGATATTTGTTAAATTTACGTGTGCAATCACTTTTACTACGAGAAATAAGAGTCTATTTTCACATAAGATAAACTTTTTAAGAAATTGGGAAGGAAAACAATATTTGAGGCAACTATGACTTAATATTTCACTATTAACATATCTGAAAGATTTGCGTAGTAGTAGAATTACTACCAAGTTTAAATTAAAAACTGGATAAGATTCAATTGTTTTAATGATGGGTTTTAAATGATGTTTTCACTTGAGAGATTTATTGATGTTAAACTTTGTTAGGTTTTTTTACAATTATTTAATTTACAATATAATACGTATTACAGTTAATCGTTAAAAGTATACACATTTTGAATTATATTTTCAATTGAGAGATTTATTGCTGTTACTCATAGCTAAATATTTTTTATAATCATTTTATTTATAATAGTATTGGTTCTTATCGTATAAAAATTATTTTTATTGTCACTTGTCACAACCTTTAAAACAAACCTGGAACGTTTTAGTTTTAATTTAAACTCCCAAGAATTTCCCAACAACTTATTTAGAGCGTATGATTAAGGTGACAGAAAGCCACCGTTACTTGTCAGGCAAATAAAGAGTAATGTTATAAAAGCCTCTGATAATATCCCATTCCCAATAACAAAATAAATAATAGTATTACTGTTTATCGTTAAATGTATATAAATTATCTTTCGTTTATGCAAACAGGCCTATGTACAGGTATTTGCAAATACCTCTGTACGAGTTTTACAATGTAAATTATTTTAAATAAATTTGAAAGCAATAAATATATTTTTTAAGATTATATGTTTTAGTTCCTTAATACTTTCTTTACGCTGTCACAAAGAGAGTTCAATTTATACAGCGCGGTTTTAGAGTCCATTTAGGTAAATTATTAGTTTTCCCAAACAGGTTAACATAATTCTGCGGTGTATATAGTCAGTTCGTTTAAAATGTAGCTATTAAGCGTTTAGGGCAAAATATTCCGCACCATTTCTCATGGGACCTACAAAAGTAATTATGCGTTTTGCAAATGTAATCGCAGATGCGGAAAGTTTATAAAAATAATACACAGTAAATTGCTTTATACAAACTTTTCTAAATATATATTTTTTAAATAAACCTTAAATGAACAAATGGTAATGAAAAGTGTCTTCGGTTGGATTATGTTTATGTAAAGAGTATTGTATCATTAAAAGCATGCACGTTATATGGGCAACGAGTAAGCACGAGAGCAATCAGTTAATGCACCCTCAAACCAACTACAGAAAGTGACTATTAGCTAATTTTGATATAAACTGCAAACATTCTCCAGAATCCTTTCAGGGAAAAGCAAAAAACGATTGCAAAGCAATATAATTGAGTTAATTAGTCGTTACTCTTACTTCGACGATTCAGCATTATAATCGATAAATGAACAAATCGAGTCTGGAATATCTTAAATGTTTAATTTACAGGAATTATTCATGCAAGCAACGAAATCTTTGTTCATGTTATTGATCAATAAAATTCGATGGCACGATTCATTTTTGTTTTCAACATTTTGTATTCATAATATTTTAGCAATATTTAGATATTTATATTAACGTCACTGTAGGTTTTAAAATATTATTCAAATTAAGCCTGTATACAAATTAGCAGACCTTGTTCATATTGTTTACTCTTTCTTCTTTCAATAGAAATTCATTTTTTTTTTCACTTCTCTACTTGCATAAATGTAATCATTTTACGCCGGAAATCAATTTCAAATCAAATTAAAAACCTTCATTTCACTATCTTTAAGTTGCAGCATATTTATACATATTTACAAATTAATTGAAATTATGTCAAAATGGAACTCGTTCTCTATTTTTATTTTTTCAAAATATACGAAGGTCCCCTTTCCGTCATTGTTAATCTGTGCATGGGTATTGAATAGCTCTTAGTTCCTGTATCTCTGTTACTATTCCTAAACTTTCCAAATAAGTTATATTTAAATATATAGATATAGATATAAATATAAATTTTATTTTTAATAATTAAGCTGATTTCAATTTTTCTTCAATGTTTCTTTGTATTTCAAGTTTCCTATTATTTTGAAGGCTTGTTTTTGAAATTAAAAATTTCTGTTAATTAATAATTTGTTAATTTTTGTTATTTTAAAATATCAATTTCTCCTCGCCCAGAACATTATCCAGAATTTTTCGAATAACATATTGTTTAAATTCCTTGACAATTCATGTATTTGTTGTGTTCAGTCTAGGTTTCTGTCAATAGTCAGTCCTAGTAGTCGAAAGTGATTTTGAAACTCCGTCTTTTCATTATAAATTGTTACGTCTAATAGGGGTTAAGTTTAATTTATACCTAGTTTTGCCTAGAAAATAATATTTATTCTTTTCGTTGTTTACAATTAATTTTTTTTCTATAAATCATTCATCAGGGTTTTCACGGTCGAATCTATGTTCATCTTTATATCTTCTGTACTTGTGTTTATCTATATTGTCTATTATGTTTGAGGTAGGTCATTTATATACTACTACTATATACTACTACTTCATATAAACTACTTGAACAACTGCTCGTAAGTAGGCTTAAAAAGAATTGAAGAATGGATTAAACCTCTCGGAGAACCAGTTCGGCTTCCGGGAAGGCAAATCAACTATAGACGCAATAAAACAGGTCATATATATCGCCATAAGGCCATAGTAGGCACCAATAGAACTCGAAAATATGTGCCCTAGTTACGATTGATATTCGCAACGCTTTCAGCTCCGCTGTTTGGCAAGACATCTTGGAAGAACTAACAAGAAGAAATATATCTCCGTACCTACTGCGAATGGTTCGCAGCTACTTCGAGGGCCGCAGTGTCATACTTCAATCCGAACAAGATACGCTACCCTAAACCCCACTAGTGGTGTACGCCAGGGCTCTGTATTAGGACCGACACTGTGGAACGTACTTTACGATGGAGTACTTCGGCTGGAGCTACCTGAAGGGACTAAGCTAACAGGCTTCGCTGATGATCTTGCACTAACAATCGTCGGCAAAACAGAAAAGGGTATCATGCTAAGTGCCAATCAAGCAATCAAACAAATTGTCTGCTATATGAAGTCGTAATCTCTGCGCATAGCACCTGAATAAACTGAAGCAGTTTTGTTGACGGGATACAGAAAACTTACACACATCTCCTTCCAAGTACTGGATTCAGAAATCATAACTAAAGCAAACATAAAATATCTGGGAATTAGAATCGACAAGTGTTTGTCTTTTAAAGAGCACTTTAATACGGCAGCAGAGCGAGCAATAAAAACCACCTCTGCCCTCGAAAAACTTATGCCCAATGTTGGAGGACCTAGGAGCAGCAAACGCAGGTTGCTCAGCGCAATTGCCCAGTCTGCGATGTTCTACGGTGCCCCTATCTGGGCGGAAGCCACTAATAGAAACAATATTGGAAAACTAGCAGCTTATCAGAGAAAACTGGCTCTGCGTGTATGTAGTGCCTATCGGACAGTGTCCAGAGATGCAGCGTTAGTTATCTCAGGCATTCCGCCAATAGACTTGCAAATCAGGCTAACGAAATACCTACATTATGCTTCCGAAGACGAAATAATAAGAAACAAGGCAAACGATAACCTCTTAAGAGAATGGCAGGAAGGGTGGAATATGACACCAAAAGGCGAGTGGACAAGGATACTCATCCCCAATATAGAGACTTCGTACGGACAAAAACATGGAGAACTAAACTACCACTTAATCCAAATACCCACGGGCCATGGGTGCTTTAAGGAATTCTTTCACAACATCGGGAGGGCATCAGATCCAGACTGTATATACTGCTGACAACTAAAAAACGTAATCCATACGCTATACGATTTCCCGAGATGGGACAAAGAACGCAAGGATATAGTAATAGACAACCTTAATCCAAGGAATACAGTTGAACAAATGCTACAATCACAAGAAGACTGGGACTGGGACACTATAAACGGAATGATCAACAAGATCCTATGCAAAAGAGAAGCTGATGAACGTCTCTGGAAAAAGAGGAAAACAACCTAAGCAACCACTAATCCCAGCTACCATGTACTGCGATAGAAGACACAAACACAATTAACACATTTTATTGTAAATTAATTTTATTGTATTTAAATAATATGACAAATGACACCCTGATTGTAAATGCTACAAGCGGTCCCAGGGTGCTCAGGGTTAAAAATTAAAAAAAATAAAAAAAACGGAGGTCATTTATATACAGGGTGAACAGTATTGGCCCTGCGATACTTCTGTGTGGTATTCAATAATCAACAACCATGCCCGATGATTTTATTTTCTCTTGTTTATTTAATTGCGCTATTTGCTTCCTGTTGGATAGGTATGACCTCATTCTATATTTAATAAATAAAGAAGTATAGTCTGAGCATATAACTATATTCAACATGTTCGTAGCTCTGTTATATTAAGTTGTGTTAAAACTACAAAACGAGTCTCATGTTGAAACAACTACTTCCCTTGGTAATACCATGCAGGCTATTGAATTATACAACAGATATCTGCATGTTATTACTAGCCCCAGTCCACTTTCGTGACACTAAACGAGTATTAATAACGAGTATATTTTAAATAGGTTTTTAAAAAATTAAACAACTTATGTGATTTGTTTCACTTGATATTTTATTGATTACTAGTTTCACCAACACAGTGGCATCTTCAGATCTAATACAAACATTAAACACCAATCGCCACGAGTGGTGATTGGTGCAGAAATTCGGTCTGTTCGTTGAGACAGTTACTAGAACTGTTGTTGATGGTTTTTTCGATTTCTAAAGATTCTAGTAGGTCCATTTTTAATCCTTTTTCCATGCGATGTAATATTGTCGGCTGGTTGTTTGCCGAAATTTGGTGTCCTGTGGTTATTAGGTGATTAGCGAAGGTAGATTTGTTATTTTTCAATCGTAGAGATTGTTTGTGTTCATTAAACCGGGTTTCGAAACTTCTTCCGGTTTGTCCTATGTAGGTGCCGCTGCATTCATCGCAATTAAGTTGATATATGCCTGATTTCTTTAACGGATTTATTTTTGATTTTTGATTGCATAATACATTTTTTAGGGTATTGTTATTTCTGTAGGCTACAACGGTGTTATTTTCTTTAATTAGATATTTTATCTTTGTCGAAATCTGTCCCAGATATGGGATGCATTTGAAATCTTGTTTTTCTTTATTTTCTGAGCCACCACTAAAAACCGATTTTAAGGATTGCTGTCTTGATTTCTGCTTTAGAATTTGTGTGACGATGTCTTGTTTATAGTTGTTGTTTTTTGCTATTTGTTTTATTGTATTTAATTCGGCGTTGAAGTATATTTATCTAGTAAATTTATCTAGTAAATAGCATTGTTTTTAAGATCATATCTTTCTATTTAACTTTAGTGTATGGCCATTTGCCGTCGCGTTTCGAGATTTATCTCTCATCAGTGCAGCTTGGTTTTTTTGAATTATAAATTGGAATACACTTACTTGAACACCTGGTGCATGACTGACTTTAATTTGACGTTTGTGGAGAGAGACGCGGAGAAATACATGTTGTATTATTGCATATCCATCGGTATTTTATTAAGACTTAATATTATAATAGTTTCCATTCATTACGTAGTGTTGTATTTTATTGAGCAATATTTATTTGTCTACAGTATCGTAAGCTTTCAACATATCCAAGAGGACGTGTGGATATTATTGGCTTGCTGGGTTCTCAAAATATGTATGTCCATATATATATATATATATATATATATATATATATATATATATATATATATATATATCTATATATATATATATATATATATATATATATATAGACAAACAAATCTATATAAATATAAAGTCTATAAATATATAAATTAAAAAAATGCTGTCTCGATTGATCTGGCTTTAATCAATCCATGCTGCTTCTAGCTAAAAATATTGTAATTTGTTATAAATTGAGTAATTTTATCAGTTATTTCTTCTTCCAAATTTTTAGAGAAGCGCTTATACAGGGTTATTGGCCTATAATTATCAATATTTTAATAATAATAATAAGAAAAAAACCTTCTTTTTCTCATTTTAGGCAGGCCTGCCTGTTCATCCATCACTATGGTCGGTCAAGGTGGGGCCTATTGTCGCTTTACCTCTCTGTGGGTCTCCTTGGGCTTCTTTTTCCTCATGGCGAATTATCCCGTGCTATTCGGACCAGCCTGGTGCTGTCCATCTGGTCCACGTGGCTGCACCACATCTCTTTTCGTTCTTCTACCCAGGCGTTTATGGCTTGTACGTCGGACATTTGTCTTAGCTCCTTACTAATCATCCTGTCCATTATGGTTTTATTGTTGATCTTTCGTATCACCGGTATTTCCATGCTCTCCAGTATTCTTTGTGTTGTTGTCACAGGGCGAGTTTCTGCTGTGTATGTGACTATTGGTCAGATTACAGTCTTGTAGATGCGAAATTTCGTGTGAGTGGTTAGGTATTTGTTTTTAAAAATGACCCCGTTCAGGCATCCAGCAATTCTTGATGCTTTCATGGCTTGCAGCCTGGCGCCTGCTTCTATATCCCCAAAAACCGATATTTCGACCCCCAGGTAGTTGAATTTCATCACTTGTTGAATGATTTAGCCATCTAGCTCTAATTTACATCGTTTTGGGACCTTTGATGTTGTCATGCATTTAGTTTTATTTGTTGATATGGCCATGTTTAATTGTTTGGTTGTGTGAGTAAACTTGTGTAGCAGTTTTTGCAGGTTGTTCTCACTGTCGGAGATGTTCGCTGCATCGTCATTCTATACCCGTTTTTGATTCGTTAGTTGGCTTAATTAGGTGTTTTGTAAGTTTTGTCATGATACTTATCTTGGCCATGAGTAAGATGTGGTCGGTATTGACGTTTGCTGAGTTCAATGTTTTCACATCAATCACTTGTGTTGGGTGAATCTTCCGATTCGTTATTATAAAAACTATCGTGGAGTGCTTTCCCCTGGTGTTTGCAAACGTTATTTTTTGTTGTGTGGAAAGAACGTGTTATTGATGCGGAGTTCATGTTGAGTGCACAATTCTATTAGTAGCCCCCCATTAGAATTTAAAGCGTCTTCGTTAAATCGCTGTTTCACTCCTTGTGTTGTTTCCAACACATGAGTTTAAAAAAGTGAAATAAAATAAAATTAATAATACTTCCAGTTTATCTGGGAAAATTCCGAATTTAAATGAGTTACTATACTGTAAAGTAAAGTTAGTTAATATACTGTAATGGACTCTATAACTCACCACAGACTTTTATCATGATTATAAATCGTCAAATCCAGAACGTTTAAATTTTTTTTTTAGATTTTGAATTATTATTCTTATTTCAATGTTTGTGCTGGGGAATTGGAACATTGAGCTTGTGTTGACGTCTACTTTGTCCTGATTTTTAATATAGATTCCATATTACCATTTGTGCTCTGTCCACAAAAAAATTGTTTATATTATTTGTGAGTACAGTTTCTGCACTTTCTAGATCGTGATTT
This sequence comes from Phosphuga atrata, assembly GCA_944588485.1. Lineage (NCBI taxonomy): Eukaryota > Metazoa > Arthropoda > Insecta > Coleoptera > Silphidae > Phosphuga > Phosphuga atrata. Next base: position 34,914,425 of record OX155898.1, read on the forward strand.
TTAAAACTTTCTTTATTTTTTCTTCTTCTTCGCTTCCACGATAATATCACTTTCCTTCATTTATTTTTCAAAATATTTTATTTTTTCTTGCTTTAGTTTATATATACTCTCTATGTCTTCTATTATATTATCTGTTAAGGTTATAGTCGAAACGTGATAATATCTGAAATAATTCTAATTCTGCTTTTGCCACTTTAATACAATACTTCTTTGTTTATTTAGTTGTTTCTTGAACTGCTCGTTCAAGATGGCATCATGAAGCTTTCTATGAAATAATTTACACCTTGTCAATCAAATTATAAAGGTGCTTGTCCATTTAAAAAAAAAGTTTTCAATCAATAATAAATATTACAAATTTATGCTAAATGAATAGATAGACACGGCCTAAATAATCACAAATCAAGAAATCGATATTTGTTAATTTGTGATTATTTAGACTGTCTGGTCCCTGGACATTGTCCTAACCTAACCTAATCTAGACCATCACAACACACACACAAAAATTCATAAAAATCGATGAAGCCGAACTCGGCATATGTTGTCCTAACTTAACCTACTAACATAACCTAATCACCGGGTCCACTCAAACGCTCACAAAAAAATCATCAAAATCAATCCGACCGTTTACGAAATTAATTGTGGGTGAATGCACAATGGCTCACAAACGGGGTTTTGAAGCGCTAAATAGAACATTAAAGGACATAAAGGACATTCTTTTGGCAGGAGACTTTCGACAGACTTTGCCCGTAGTATCCAAATGCAAAAGAGCCGATGAAGTCAAAGCATATTTAAAGTCTTCGTATTTATGGACAACAATTCGGAAACTCGCTTTAAAACAACAACAGGAGGGTCTATTTCAGAGGTGACGCTTCTACGGGACATTTTTCAGAAATGGTATTAAATATAGGAGACGGAGAATACCCTATGTATGATGGTAAAATTAGTATTTCGCAAAGTCTCGCCAGAGTTGTGACATCTTTAAGTGTACTGACCTGGCAAAGTACACTCGACATGCAGCACATTTAGGTGAAACCCATAGGTTGGTAAAGTCAGCATGCCATTCAAACCCCGAAAAATAACAGACCAGCTGCTACAAATGATCTTTATCTTTAAGTGCATTATAAGTCAGTGGATTCAGTGTTGCAAACTGATGACGCAGTAAATTTTCCAGTAGAATTCCTAAATACCCTAAATCTAGTTGCTCTACCATTGCATAATCTTATTATCAAAATTGGCGCACCACTTATGCTTTTAAGAAACCCTTAACCTCCGAACTTATGTAATGGCATCAGATGGTAGATAAAAGTTCTTCATCAAAATATTATCGAGGTTACATCAACAAGTGAATAGGCTCAGGAGAAACTGTATATATACCTCGAATGCCATTAATACCCTCAGAATACCCATTTAACTTCAAAATGTTGCAGTTTCCTCTCAAAGTTTGTTTTGTAATGACCATAAATAAGTCCCAAAGGCAGTCAACGGAAGTAGCCGGTATAGACCTAAGAGAAGACCGTTTCTCTCACGGACAGTTCTATGTGGCTTGTTACAGAGTGAGTTCTGCGAGGAGTTTGGTAATCCTTGCAACGAGAAGCGTTACTGAAAACGTTTTGTATAAAGAGATTCTTCACTAATTTAGAAGAACCTAAAAGGCGATGTAGTTTTTAATGACAACACGTATTTATTTTACGTGGACGAAGTCCCGGATAGCTAGTTATTATTATTAATCATTTTCTTGTAGTTTACTAACTGTATTTTAGAGCTTTAAAAATACATATCATATAAAAACTGAAATTGTTGGAAAGTGGGTTTATAGAAGCGTGAATTGTTAATTCAAAAAATGAAGGACAATAACCATAATATAACTGAAAATTATGCTCCTCTCGTAAGGGTTCATCGGCAGCGTCTTCATGATCAAATTGACGCTGTCTCTTTCTGACTGTAACTTGAATTTCAACAAAAAAATCGTTGCGAAGACTTTTAATTTTTCAATGGTTCAACTTTGAAAGTAAAATATCCTGTACAATGTGACAAATTCGATCTTCTAGTTGAACGTGTTTGCTAAGAATCCTTCATTCCTATTTTTTTTATATTCTTGTACCTTAGACAATTTGGAAAGTTCAACCCGACCAAAATGTACTTTCTACCTTCTCCCTCATTTACAGACCCGTTTGTTTCGAGTCACGTTCCTTTATGGTTTCTTATGGATGTTATCTGGAAGACTTAGGAATACGTTTGTGGTTTTTTGTGTTTGTATAATTCAAAATTATATTTTATAATAGATAATGTCCAAAGAACATCAGGGGTTAAAGGTGGTAGTAGTACATATAAGCACCATTAGTCTTTTCTTGTGATACTTTTATATACCATCAGTGTACCATCAAAACTTTCTTTGAAAAATGTTAAATATTTTTATTGTATATAATTCGAAATATTTTAAGAATGATCTGTTGCAAAAAAATTGGAGCATAGTGGAATGAATGTCTTTGTGCGTTTTTGGGTTTTATTTTCCGCACACCGTTTGCTTCTTCTCGTTGTACCTTCCACTAAAAGACATAAAGGTACATTTTCGAACCGCTGTTTTATCTCAGATGGTCTTTCTTTCTTCGATAAACGTCGCACAGTTGCTGCTTTTCTTCCCACAGATATCATTTATTCCACCAGGGGCACTAGAAATTGCAGGAAAGGAATTTTTGTCTTTGTCCTCTCTTTATAGATAATCTATGCGTTAACGACAGCCATCATAAGCATATGATAAAAAAACCTTCTTCCATAATGTATTTGATTTGCGATCTAGTTCGTATAATCCCATCATTTTGTCCGCCAAATCAACCCCTCCCATAATTTCTAAATGTGATGCAACGATTTCTGGACACGGAACACTCATTTTTAAACCATCTTTGAAAGTTCTGTTAGCAGGCATAACATTAGCAGTATGGCAATTGCTAATCATAAGGACCTCTTTCTTGTCTTGTCTTCTTCACAAATGTGAAGAAATCCAAACATTTTATGCTGGCGCAGTTGCTGACACTATGTTAATGAATTAGAAAACAAAATGGTACACATATAAACCAGATTTAACCGAATTAAAAGTGTTTACTCCTGACATAAAACTTAGTGTTATACATTTGTAGCATGAGTTGCAGAAGGGTTAAAGAACTGTGTATTTCGAAACTCCTTGTAGATGTAGATTATATACTAGTGGAAGAGGAAGATCCAAGTACTTTTACGCGACAAATTTCCAATGCTTTGAATGTAAGTCATTGGACAGATTGGGAAATTCTTGAGGGCAATTTGTTGTATCCATAACCCATTCAACGTGCACAGGCACTACTACCTGCTGATTCTCGTCCACGTATTACGTTATGTCAATGGCTCTTGCAAACAGTAGTTCTAATCTCTCAATTCCTGATACATATTCTTTTCACCGATGAAGTCAGTTTCTCAAGAAATACTATAAGACATTTCCATAACAATTTCCATGAGTCGCAGAAAGGTTAAAGAACTGTGTATTCCAAACTCCTTGTAGATGTAGATTATATACCAGTGGTGACTGGTTCTACTCCGACCTTTAGATATCTATTGTATTTGCACCCTTTTTTAGATTGCACCCTTTTTCTCTAATCGTTGGTTTAATTCATATTTAAAGCACCTACTTCAGTCCTGATTCCAATAGGATTTTTTAAATATTCCATACTCAGACGATCGTTCAATAGAATCAAAATCAGACCATTGAGCTCCCTTTAGGAGTTCTTTTATGAATGATCTTACCGATATGAATACACTGACTTTGTGTTTGTGTGCTTTTCTTTCAAAAAAGCAATTTTTACTCCAAGTAGCAGAACATAGATTTTATTTTGTTGTAGGTATATAAAATAATTTAAGATATAAATACAATTTACTTTGGATAAATGATTTAATTAAATTAGCCTGTAAATAGTTCACAAATAATATATTCACAATATATTCACAATATTTCACAATTAATCGATTTATAATTTGATTATTTAAAATCTTTGAAGATCCTTGCCAATTACATTTAATAAACTGAATGAGTAATAAAGTATAAAATTCCCTTACATTTTCATTCGGATGTATAACAATCTACCTAACAACCTGTAATAGGAGCCGTCCAACAAATCTTTTATGAACAAACTAAATATTGCTCGAAACCAAAAGATATTTTACAGTAGGATGGAATCTTTTGAATATAAATGTTTCACTTTCAATTACTTGCTATATTTGTCTTCAGTTTTAATTGCTTATGTAAATATTATTATTTTTGCACAACTAATTCAATATACAGGGTGTTAGGTAAACATGCGGAAAATATTTATGGGGTTATGCTCAGGGCAATTGTTACCAATTTTGGCGCCCTGGGCTATAAAACAATAAGCGCCCTAGGACCCAGGCATTGAAATTCTTAAATATGATTTTTTAATATGTCATTGCAGTTATAAATAAAATTATTTTGTTAAATATGCATGAAAAGTGCGAACGCGAGCCATGAAGGCTACCTTACTCAGCGGTTTCTCGGGGTGTGCATTCATCCTTTCCCGAATTTATTAATTGGGACATTTATTAATTGAGATTTAAGCATATTTGAAAATTCCTCATCTTTGCACGTTCGTCGCGCCCCTTAGGCCTAGCGCGCACTACGATTTTACTTCTTGCGACACGATTTTAGAATCGCGCTATAAAATATCGCAGAAAGTACAGTAAACGCACTACGACAAAAAAATCGGTGATTATTGCTCAGTCTCACCATGGATTCGGTACAAGTTGCTTGTGTTTATTTACTACTTCGGAGGGAAAGAAGAAAAAAGAAAAAAAAATCGTCAATACTGGACTCATCCTTTTACAGCGGATAGATTTTTATTAAGGGTTTCTTTTATCAGAAATACAATGATCTTCGGCTATATCCCAAAAAATTCTATGGTTATTATAGAATGAAAATTCAAAAATTTGACAGATTACTGAGAATTGTTGGACCTCATATTGAATACAAAAATACTACATGGCGACATGCAATCCCAGCTGAAGAAAGGCTGTCAGTCACCATCAGGTAAGTAAAACAAAATAAATGTGGTATTTATTCATTAAGTATAATAAGTATAAACTTTATTAAAGCGTCAACATAGTAACGTCAAAGAAATCATCAGAGTCTTGGGTAACCTCAGTTTCAGAAGGCAGCAAATCTTTCCCAAATCTTTCGTAATAGTCATTGCTGTTCCTGGTCATTTGCATTGCTCCGGGGTACATAGCCGGCGGTACGGTTTGCATATCACTACTTGATCCTGGGCATACATTCCGAGGAACTGTTTGCATTGATCCGGGATATACAGGATGCGGAATATATCTTTTGGCCCTGTCCATGGCATTTAAAATTTCGATTTTTGCATAAAATTTCTGATCCTAATTCAATTTTCTTAACATGGGTATCAGCATCTCTGCAAAACTAACATTCTCGTCATGAATTTGTTTCTTACATAATATGTCCAATAGTTCCTCTTCATTTGTATTTTCTTTTCGTGCTTGAGCACTTGCCTTACGTCGATATAAAACTTGTCTGGAATCCTGCGTCTGTGGTATATTATCCTCGTCCGATTGAATTTCCAAATTCGCACATTTTTCAATAGATTTGATGTTGCCACTAGTATCTCTTGGAGTAGTAGTGGTATTAAGAATGATAGTTGATCAAAGTAAATGTACTTGCGTTTCTTCTTCTCTGATTGACCCGACTCACATTTTGTTTTTGGGAAGCTAACTCTCTGGAAAAACAGTTCTTCAAGTTCTTTCACTTTCTCTGTATATCAGCACCTTTAAAATAAATATTATACTTAAGGGGAATCCGTTCACGTAGCCGGCGAAATTCAAATTTTCTTACGTTTTTTGCAAATTGCAGTTCTGTATTAGGTCGTATGTTGATCAACAAATGTGATGCAACAATAATGATAGTATATACTTACTGATTATTATTAATCATATAAATCATCTACATATGTATCTAAGTTATATTTGCGGAAAATGGTAATTTTTTCATTAAATAGTCTTATTTTCCGGAAATATAGCTTAGAGAAATATGTTGATGATTTATATAATTATTAATCAGTAAGTATACTATCATTATCGTACAGATTTCGCGGGCTACCTTAGAGCACTCGCCTTAATATATTTAATTTTTTTATAATTTCTACGAACTATAATTTTCTTTTTTAGATACCTTGCATCGGGGAACAGTTTTTACTCTTTTCATTACGAATATTTATTAGGAGCTACTTCAATTCGTGAAATAGTTGAAGATACATGTGAAAACTATGGTTTTGTTTACCTATTGTTTGTTTTCTATTATATATGCCCGAACCGAAGGAAAATGATTGGTAAAATATTTCTGAAGGTTTTTGTAAAAGAACAAACTTTCCGAATTGTTGGGTTCGGTGGATGGATATAAACAATATAACTCTATTGCTTTGATGGCTGTAGCTGATTCGGATTATTCATTTATTATGATAAATGTCGGCGCATATGGAAGCAGCAGCGATTCTACTATTTTTAAGCAAACAAATTTTGCAAAGAAATTGGCAAATAATCAATTAAATATACCTCAATCAAGAAATTTACCAAATACTAGAGATGGACCAGAAATGCCGTTTGTTTTTGTTGGAGATGAAGCATGCACTCTCGAAACATATCATGCGACCATATTCCAGACGAAATTTATCAGTTACACAGAGAGTGTTTTATTACAGGCTGACAAGAGCAAGAAGAATGGTAGAATGCACCTTTGGAATTTTAACAAATAAATGGCGTATCTTGCATCGACCTTTAGACGTTAAAATTGAGTTTTGTGACAAAATAGTAAAAGCATGTTGTATCCTACGGATACAACCTATTGTACGGAAATAAGACGGAATAAGATTCAAAGACGAATTGTATGAATGTGATCTAAGAAATATGGATCCCACGTCTGCGCGATCTACAGTTAATTGTATTGAAAAACGATATTATTTTGCAAACTACTTTCATTTCTTCTAGTGGATCTATTCCATGGCAATATAATAAAATTTAACTGTTTGATTTATACCAGAATAATAATCTTATGAATTCTAACCTTTATTTTTATTTTTTTGGTTGCTTAGTTCATCTCAGTTCTGTACAACATTTTGGCATACTTCCTGCCATAAACGCGTTTGAAAATCATGATCACTATATTCTTTGACATGTTTATTCCACAAAGGTGGTCTTTCTTGTATTGCGATTCCAGTGGAGATGCAGGCGCCGACATGTTTATTCTCGCAAAAACGGAATATGAATGGGCGCCGGCCGCCTCGGCCGGCGATTTTTCCGTCGCAGTGCGCGCGAGACCATACACTTCCATACGCTGCAGTTTGCTTTCGCGATAATCGCGTCACGAGCAAACGCAACAAATTTTAACAAATCACAATTTTAAAATCGCTGCGATTTATTTCTCGAATGTGCGCGCACTGCCGTACTATATATTTTATTGCATGATCTTAAAAAATCGTAGTGCACGGCCTAAGTTACGACGCCCCTGGGCTGTAGCCCAAACAGTCCATAGCGTTAGTATGGCCCTGGCTATGCCTTGGCCTACTTCAAGAATATTTTATCATATGATGATTTCTCAAATACCCATTTGTTTCTAATATACAGGGTGAATCAAATTTGCGACATCCATATTCGATATTTGTTGAAACCATTAATGTAAATAAAAGTATGGCGTAATTCAATGAGTTTATGAACTACAAAAAAATAATGAGCTTACAAGTACAAAAAATTGTTGACGATAACTTGCAACGGCTGTTTTATCTACTAACATACAAATGGATTTCATTTGAATACGTGTCGTCAATAATCGTCACCTGTATCGGTTGCAATTGTTTACATTGAGTGAGGTTTGGCTGTTGGACGTGTCTTTAATAGTAAGTGAACTCATCTACCATGTATACAAATGGCAAGATGACTGACATGCATTTCATGTATGGACTTGTGATGGCAATCAAAAAATACGATTGTACATTAAACGGTTTATTAGCCGTAATATCTCCGACCGAAAAATCTTCGAAAACATTCATCGACTTCTTCGTGAAACAGGCACTTTGAAACGAGATGGAGGACGAGGAAGATTTATGACAGTAAAAACGCTACATCTGGAACAGAATGTGCTAGTCATGACCTAGGAAGATCCAAGTACTTCTACGCGACAAATTGCCAATGCATTGAATGTAAGTCATTGGACAGCTTGGGAAATCCTTGAGGGTAATTTGTTGTATCCATACCACATTCAACGTGTACAGGCACTACTACCTGCTGGTTCTCGTCCACGTATTGCGTTATGTCAATGGCTTTTGCAAAAATTAATTCTAATCTCTCAATTCCTGACACAGATTCTTTTCACCAATGAAGCCAGTTTCTCAAGAAATACTATAAGACATTTCCATAAGAAGCATGAGTGGGCAGATAAAAGATGGAATGATGTGAAGATCGATTTTAACCTCAGTTCTCCTTGAATGTATGGGTTGGCATTGTGGGTAACTATCAAATTGGACCGGTATTTCTACCAGCAAGACTTACTGGCTAGATGTATCGCAACTTTTTGGAAGAAACACTGCCCGAGTTTCTGCAGGATGTTCCATTGGCAACAATAATTGCAATGTGGTTTATGCAGGATGGTGCACCACCACATTTCAGTTTGGTTGCTCGTGATTTTTTAACAGCAATATACGGAGACCGCTGGCTTGGTCGAGGTGGGCCTCATGCATGGCCTGCTCGATCCCCAGAATGAAACCCCATGGATTATCTCTTATGGAGCTATCTGAAGTCAATAGTTTACACTACTCCAGTGAAGAGTTTGGACGAATTGCCAAATCGGATAATTGCTGGGTGCAACTCATTTAGAAACAACACTGATGTGTTTGAAAAATTTCGGCACTTAATGACGAGAAGAGTTAGGAGTAACATTGCGAGACAAAATCAGAATTGAAGAACTACGCACAAGAACAAAAGTTACGGATACAATTGAAAGAGTCACACACCTAAAATGGAACTGGGCTAGTCAAGTCGGAAGAATGTCGGACAACAGATGGACGAAGAGAATACTAGAATGGCGCCCCAGAGACGAAGCACATAGAAGCAGAGATCGATCGCCGACCCGATGGACGAACGATTTAAGAAGGATTTCCCCGAACTGGATCCAATATGCCAAGACCGAGCAAGATGGTCTAGGTTAGGTTAGGTTAGGTTAAGCACATAGAAGCAGTGGACGACCGCCGACCCGATAGACGGACGATTTAAGGATTTCCCCGAACTGGATCCAAGATGCCCAAAACCGAGCAATATGGTCTAGGATAAGAGAGGCTTATGTCCAGCAGTGGACGAGACAAGCTGCTATATGATATGATGAGCAACTTTACATGTACGTATTGATAATAAATGTTGTTAGTGTCGCAAATTTTGTTCACCCTGTATATTCGAAACAGAGGGTTTTCAGGAATCATTAAAAGAAAAGAGAAAGTGAATCTCCATTGAAATAAATTTACTTGTGTGTTAAATTTATTTATTAAATCTGGTTGCTTGTTTTCGTGTATTTATTGCTTTCGAGAATATATATGGTTTTTGTATAAATTTTCTGATATCACAGGAGTTCATCAATATTATTTATAAAAAATGATGATAGACAAAATTTTAACGTGTGTGACTGCTGGAACGCACAATGCCCCATCGTAAGAGGCAGGATAGATGGTGAACTAATGGAGAGTTAAATGGAGAAAAAATTGTGACGTCAATAGAATTTATTGCGTACTTGCGCGCTCCAGCTCATACTGAGCCTTATAGGAAGATCAATAAAATTTACAAATGAAAATATAAAATAGTTTCCTTTTTATTTACTTAAATGTTTCTTAAAAGCATACCAGACTGCTCCACTTTTAAAATGTAGATGGTAGAGATGATTATTGTTGCATACCTGTAACAAAAGAGATAATTATTGAACATGTTAATGCTTGTCAATGTTTATATTATATTTTTAAGACTTAGTAGTAGAACTTTGAAAAAAAACAACTTATTGAATATGCACGAATAATTGGTTATTTACACATATGTAAGAATAATTGGAACATATTGTACAAATTGCGAACATATAAATATTTGGAAAATTTTCTGGAAAAGTCAGAAAAGTTTTTCAATTTATCAATTCTAGTCTCGAGATAATCTAGATATTGGTTTAAATCAGGAGTGAACAATCCACTTCTCACTTTCTCGGGCGGCGCGGCGCTACAAAGTTTTTTTTTACAAAATTTATTAAATTATTATTAAATAATCTTTTTCCGTATTTTATTCAGTAGTAACTTTAATGAATGTTTTATATCTGTAATATTTTATATTAAATGTATTTTGGTAATAAAGAGATAATTTCAGTATTAAGTTTCTTACTTGCAGCCCGTACATTTTTAAATATGCAGCTGGCCTGTTCTTTAAAATGGTTGCTCACCCTTGGTCTAAATTATCAGTTGGTATGAAATTATATCACAGATCTTTATTCAAATTTTTATCACCGATGCACAATAGTATTTATCTTGGTGCACGTTTTTGCAGTGAACTGTCAGAATTTTTTTTTTCATAACCAAATAAAAATAAAAATTAAAGAAAACGTTTTAAAGTGAGTGCAAATTCTATGGTGATAACGGAGACTGAAGAGAGTTCTAATGACGAATCCACGCCACCGGAAACAATGGAAAAAGCAAATTCCTTATATTTGGTTAAATTTTTTTTGGATGGCACCTGCATCTCAAACTTTTAAGATACCTCCCCTCGCATGAGTGATAAAAAATATTGTTTGATATCCGTGAGTTTACCCAGCCATGGGCCATCTGGGCCTACAGTGCTGAGATATATATGTATGTAACAAGTCGAATTTGTCAATTTCACTCTAGTGCGAATGTACTTTCTTCGTTAGTCGAGTAATATTGACAACCTTTCGCCCTAGTTACAAAATCTACTATTATCAAACGTTTCAATCAAACATGTCGATATCGGAAGAAGTATAACAACTCCACATCCGAAACATATAAAGTTTATATTTTCAGAAAATATTTTATTATATTAAATTTTTTTTTGTTGCAAATTACATATACCTATATAACGTGTATTGTACATTTATCTATTCACATAAATACTTCTTGTAAATTGACAATAATTCGGTAGTAGAATAATACGTCTAAATAGCCAATTGTTCGTAAATACATTGTGTGCAAATGGCCAATTATACGTACACACACTATTTGCGAAGGATTACAGCCTTAAATTTAACTTTAACCAAATCTTACAAGAATATGTTTGGCTCATCAACTAGAAACACATGTCTAGGTAGGGGGATTTCTACGCTAGAGGTAATATAAAACATGATCGAAGAACAATGTGTTCTTCAAGGATGTTCGCGAGCAGAACCCCCATTTTTTTCCGATTCAATAAATCGCCGCCCGAATTTAATATAAAATTTTAAGCGAGAGACAGGCAAAATAGCACGCACTCAAAAGAAAAAAAGAGGTTTTAATTGGGTCAAGCGACCCGGAGCAGTTTTGCTACGATTTCTCAGGGGTCCCATCTATGACGTGCAAATTCGGTACGGATTAACAAGTACGTGCCTGAGTAATCTTAAGCATACGTAATTAATGCTATTATTTAGCAATTATGTATGCACCATAAATATTGCTTTATGTTACGACTAATTTATTCGCATTGTTTGCAAGTTATTTTGCATTCCTATTATAATAAATTAATTAATTAAATCTTACTACGTATAATCTTCAATTTATTATAGACAGAACAACAATAAAAACAGCCACTATTTGTAAATCAATACAACTAAAATTATGCTCATAAACTTCACAATGTATGCGTTTAAATTACTTCTTTTTATTAATAACATTCTTAAACAAAAGGATGGCAAACTTCCAATTCATTCAATTAAAACAACAGTTACTAACAACAATAGTTACTACTGAGTGAGCCATGCAATCAATTCGACTACACCAATATTGTATGCATTCAGACGTAAGAGTTGTTATTGTAAACAGCTATATTATGAGTGCTTTGTAAGTTCATACTTGGTGTGTAACTGTTTGCGTTTTGCGTACAACATAATATGTTTGTCGTAATTGATATATGGTACAGTCATATATCTTTATTTCTGTAAAAAGTGCTTCCACTTCCAAGTTAGGGTTAAAGAGTAGGAAGTCGTTTTTAAGGAATAACAGGGCAAGTTGAAACACTGTTTTGTGAACCTTTTCTATTGTCAGGCAGGAGGAAAAAATGTTAAAATTCTAAAGAATTTCATTTGAATGAATTGGGAGTGAACTGGAATTTTCTGACTCTATTTCCCAGGACAAAAAGGAATATTGCCTGAACTGTCGAGACGTTATATATAACGAGGTATAAACTTCTCGAAATAGTCTCATTGCTCCTATGTTAACCATAAACTTGAATTTGTGACTTTTGCAGTAATGAGGAGTAATAAAATAGATGATTCTGTCTAATTTACTTTTAAGGACAAAATTGTTAATAATGGAACTTGGTATTTCTTTGGGTAGATTACAATCCGTGATTCATGAGGTCTAAAGAACTTAATTCTGAATAATATACTATTGGGGTGAAAATTATTAATAACACAACTTCATTCTTTGCGTATATTACAATTCGTGATTCATTATGTTTGAAGAACTATTAGGTAAATTATATTTTAAAACTCGATTGCTTGTGATACTTTTATAGCAGTTTCAATAGTTATTTGAATTAGAGTGCGCAGCAGCTCGTTTTGAGTCTTTCGCCCTTTCGCTCTTCGGGCTCGTTCCCCATTAGCTGGAGCGTTGTAAAATCATTTCCGCACTAAATTTGTATAGGATTTTTTGGCCGACAATTATTATTTAAGAAACAAATAGATTTAGATTATTTACAATATTGGAAATTATTTAATTTTTTTTAATTTAAATTTACATTTAACCCTTCTTTGCATGATGATGGAAATTTCAATCATAACATGTAATGCAAAAAAAAGGTACACAAAATAGGTGCACTGTGAATTGATTGTTGCTGGCAACTTTTTACACGACCACTGCGTAAAAAGGAATGCAGTTGGCAAAAAAAAATCAAACGTCGCTGTCAAATACCAGGCCTTAAACTTTTCATTCTGCTGTTTGTCGTGGTTGGAAGAAACGAGCAATTTTATAATTTTTTTAGGAAACTAATCCGAGATTTATCTACTGAGAAAAGTGATAATGAGTGAAAAAAGGTATGTTTTTAATGTTTATGTTATTTTATGTTCAATTTATATCGAAATATCCTAAATAAATTTCCCAAAACTATGTGACAGAAATTTACATCACTATGCAGTAACCTCAAATCTATGGCAAAAAGTTTTAATAAATTTTTATTTCATGTTGTTTTTGTAGGGAAAATTGAAAGACAAGGACATAGAAGCTTACTTGAGTTAATTAGAAGGCGGTTGGCTATCAGAAGATGACCTTGATGACGAAGATTCCGACGATGAGAACCGCGACGCTGATGAAATTATAAGAGTGTTGCAGGGGGAAAATGACGATGATGATGTGGTAGATGAAACTGCTGACATTGATCCTCCTCTTGTACAAGAGGTCACCATAGAAGACCAAGAATCCTCTCACTCATCATTTGACAAAAGAAACTTGATATGGAAAAAATGAATATGGTGTATAATGAAGATAAGATTACTTTCTTGGGGAGTTCTGCTGCTACAGATGAGATATCAAATCTGGAAACCTCATATCAGTGTTTCAACCATTTCATCACAAAGGATTTTATCAATAGATTAGTGGATCAAACAAATTTGTATATAATACAAAATAATCCCAGTTCATCTATAACATTTACAGAATATGATTTGAACAAGTTCTTTGGTATTCTGTTATACATGTCAGTACAAAAATTTTCTAGTACAAGATCATACTGGTCACCAAAGTTTGGTTATGGTTATGAAATTTAAGAAGATAAAGTTATCATTGCATTTTAACAACAATGAACTTCATAAACCTATATGCCATCCACAACATGACAGGCTTTATAAAATCCGCCCTGTAATCAAGCACCTCAATGAGAGGTTTGCCACAGTGCCAATGAACCAAAGACTTTCGGTGAATGAACAGATGTGTTCTACGAAAATAGGGCATTTTCTAAAACAATATCTACCCAGTAAGCCCCACAAATGGGGCTTTAAATTATATGTCCTTTGTGATTTGATGGGATATGCCCATAAGTTTGAGGTATATTCTGGACAAGAGAATTCAGAAAAACTTCCAGATGCACCAGATCTTGGTGCAACAGGAAATGTTGTAGTACGCTTGCTTCGGGGAGTGCCAAGATGGCTAAATCACATCATATACTTTGATAATTTTTATACCTCTTTGCCATTAATATATTTTTTAGCTAAACAAGGAATCCACACTGTGGGAACTGTGCAACAAAACAGGATTCCAAATAATAAACTACAAGATAAAAAAGATTTCATGAAGAAATCGTTGCCCAGAGGTAGTTATTAAGAGAGAGTTGCTATGCATGATGGCATAGATATGAGTTGTGTCGCTTGGAAGGATAATAATGTAGTAACCCTGTTTTCTACTTATGCTGGAGCATTGCCTGTGGCTAAAGTCAATAGGTATGACAAGGCAAAAAAGACAAAAATGATATTACTTGCCCCTCTATTGTCCAAGATTACAATAAACACATGGGAGGAGTAGACCTCATGGATAGCTTTTTGGGCAGAAATCACATAACACTGAGGTCTAAAAAGTGGTACCTGCGTATTTTTTTAAATTTATTTGATCTCGCAGTAATAAATTCTTGGATTGTCTATAAAAAAATGCCCAGGAAAGGAGTGAACCTAAAAAGAGTCTGCTTACAATGTCTCAATTCAGAAATGAATTGACCTTTGTTCTATACAACAAAGGAACCACCAAAGATCCTAAAAGAGGGCGTCTTAGCAGCAGTACCATAGAACTAGAATTGCTGTCAAAAAAAAGAAAAGGTTCTCCAGGACCTCCACCTCCGAAAGGCATAAGGAAAGATGGCTCTGAACATTGGCCAAAAGTCCTCGGTGTAAATTTCCTAAATGCAAAGGTTGTTCCACAATCTCCTGTAGTAAATGTATAGTTAATTTGAGCCTTAATAAAAATAATAATTGTTTTTTATGAATAGGATGGTTGCGACAGTTACTACGTGGTAATCCATACTTACATTGAATTGAAAAATTCACTTTGTTTTTTACCACACTTATATTATGTAAAAATATTATATAACTTATTATTCACAGTTATATAAATTTCTACACATATCACGACTCGAGTTTCGACGTTTGACGGTCATTTTCAAGTGTTCACTTGAAAATGACCGTCAAACGTTTCTGTAAAAAAACCGTAAAAAAACCGTAAAAAATTTCTAACACATATCACGACTCGAGTTTCGACGTTTGACGGTCATTTTCAAGTGTTCACTTGAAAATGACCGTCAAACGTCGAAACTCGAGTCGTGATATGTGTAGAAATTTATATAACTGTGAATAATAAGTTATATAATATTTTTACATAATATAAGTGTGGTAAAAAACAAAGTGAATTTTTCAATTCAATGTAATTGTTTTTTAAATTATCATCAGCAATTTTATTTTTTATTTATTTAGTACTGAGCTAAACATGTAACATTGCATGATGATGGGTATTTCCATCATACTGTTTTTTACTTATTTCATATTATTTATCAATACTAGGATTTTTTTTATATTTGTCCATTAATCTAGAGCATGAATTACATCACCTTGATTTATTTCACAAAATTTACTACTCACAAACTTTGACATTTTTACTGATTCAAATTTATTAGGTATATAATATGTCATTTTGCAGCATATCATGCGCTATACTTTATAATAAAAAATCACTCTTGCTTTTACATTATCGTGTCGAATATGGTGTAAAGTAGCTTTTTCTAAATTACATTTATATTGTCTTATATTTAATTTATTTTGTAAGTATCCTTGGAAGGTTAAAATTGACTGGTCACTTTACCGCATCGTAGCCGTACTTTGCAACATTGTGTGTAAAAATCTAGTTTCGCTGGACGTATACACGTCCAATGTCAAAGCTAGCTTTACAATTCAGGAGGCCAAAAATAATATTTCAAAATATTTCAGAAAATTAAAAAACCTTTGCTAGAATTTGCCAAATTCAAATTGCCCATATCGTCCCAATATTTCTGGCGCACGACAAGTTTTTATATTTATTTAATAAATTTGCCTAAAAAAATCATATCGTGCTATTCACTAAGCGACTTAGATTCGTTTCTTTGACTAGGCCATTAAGCGAATTGACCGATATGTGAGGACCCTTCAATTTTATTTATTTTGAATTGGAATGTACAAAATAAATTACACAACATACAAATTCAATCTAATTACAAGTTTATAACGAAATCAATCACAATTCTTAAGTGAATTTTAGATTTTCTCTATTTTCTTGCTCTATTTTATACTAATGCCTGATAGACATAACACATAAGGTTACATATACTATAGTAACAAACGAAAACACATATGAAATATACTGAACAGGAAACAAATTCACTATTTTATGTATATTCAGGCATTGTTAAAAAGTATTTTCTCGCTTGTTTAAGAAAGATATTATAATATCGCAGGTGCAGAAACAGGAGTGCATGCCAGAGGACTGGAACATCGCCATTATTATACCAATACACAAGAAGGGAAACCGCAACGAATGTATCAACTACAGATGTATGGTATTACTAAATGTAACCTACAAGGTTTTTGCCATTATGTTAATACCCAGAATAAACCCATATGCTGAGGAGATTCTGAAGGACTACTAGTTCGGGTTCCGGCGGAGCAGGTCAATATATTGGAGAAATGCTGGGACCGTAGTACTAAGATGCTCGAACTTTTCATAGACTTGAAATAACCATATGACAATATAAACAGGAACAAATTATTTAGAATACCAGCGTTTGGAATACCAGAAAAGCTTGTCAAATTAACCCGGGCGACAATAAACGATACAAGGGCACATACAAGGGAAGTTATCGAGAAGTTTCACAGTAGCATGAGGGTAGCGACAAGGAGATTGTCTCTCAACAATACTATTCAACCTGGCCCTAGAAGAAGCAGTGTGGCGATGGGAAACAGCGAGTGAGGAACAGTGTTCATCAAATATAAAGTGATCCTTGCATTCGCAGACGACATAGATTTAGTATCCAGAAATAGTCAGGCAAATGAAAGAGGCTTACGATCCTCTGGACAAAACTGCAAGGAAAATCGGACTAAAAATTAATATCGACAAGACCAAATATATGATGCGAGGCTGGAAGCGGAGCGAAAATTGGACCATTGGTATAAATAGGCGGAAGTGGTGGAATACTTAAAGTATCTGGAAGCTTTAATAAACGGCAAAAACAAAATATCCGAAGAAGTCACAACCAGCATACAACTAGGGAATCGGTGTCGGTATAGTCTATACTGAATACGCAGAACCAATCTAAGAATATACAAGACACTAGTTAGACCAGTGGTGACATGTGGGAGCGAGACGTGGAACCTTAGTAAAGACTTAGAAAGTACTACGTAAGATTTTTGGCCCAGTAAATGCAGACTGGGGGTGGAGGATCTTAATAAACCATGAGCTACGATGCATTTTAAATGTTTTGCAGGATTTAAATGAGCAATAAATGAATTACGACACATAAATAGATTGACACTAGGTATCCCAGGTGGAAATTGATAGGAGGACGCAGGCCGCGTGGCAGACCGAGGACAAAGTGGTTGAACAGAGTGGAAGAAGGCGCGACAGCAATCGGGATGGCAAATGAGAAAATCTCTGCAAGAAACCAAAATAGATGGGCAACCCTCATTCAGAAGAATGCAAAAGCTCTAAACGGGCCGTAACGGCAACAACAAGAAGAAGATAATAATAATATCGCAGGTATTTCATATAATTGAGTTCTTGTAGCAAGTTCAATAAAGCACTTTGAACAATTCATGAATTTTTGAATATTTTACCACTTTGAACATTTTACATGTATGAATGTAGGCATCCCAGTTTATTCAATATTATTACTTATTCTATATATTGAAGAGATACTGTCATCCAGTGTTACTTATTCTAAACTCTGTAGTATCCGCAGTTCGTCATACCTCGTCATGTTCCAGGGCTTGTTAGTTATGGCGCGTGTTAGGAAGTTTTTACAATTTCCAGGTTGCGACTATACCTACTTATTCGTAGTAAGTGTCCAGACGCAAGGTAACTATGAAGTGATAATCAATAGGTAATACTATTATGATTAGTGAGTGCTCTTATTTATAATTTTTGGATTTTTCTAAGAACATTGTTAATCATTTTCTTCGAATTCGAATTCGACAAATTAAAAAAAAAGAAAACTAATGTGATTTAATAAAATGTAATTTATTATCTACTCACTCACTCACGTGATTGAGTAGATAACAAAACTAAATAAGAGCACTCACTAATCATAATAGTATTACCTATTGATTATCACTTCATAGTTAGCTTGCATCTGGACACTTACAACGAATAAGTAGGTATAGTCGCAACCTGGAAATTGTTGGCTTCTTTAGGACGTGACAATACCTTGCCGCTTTCACCATCTGCCTCCATTCCTTCCTAGCCAGCGCCGCATCCTTCCATTCAGTGACGCCCATCTGTCTGCAGTCAGAGGTCACCTCATCTTGCTATCTACCCATTGGTCTTCCAGGAGGTATTGAGCCTTCTATCTTCTTCTCATAGATCTGGCATATAAACTATTCTGGGAGCACCAATTCTGATCATATGTCCTGCCCATTGCAGCCGTCTCGCTTTCATGATGTTCACTACCCTGGGTCTGAAAATATTATGTATCATCAGCTCTGTATCATCATGTGTGTATATATATCATCATGATGATACAGAGCTGATGATACATAATATTTTCAGACCCACTGACCAAAAAACTCAAAGATGGGTTCTCAGATCAAACAATGAGCTATACAAGTTAGCCTATCAACCCAGGGTAGTGAACATCATGAAAGCGAGACGGCTGCAATGGGCAGGACATATGATCAGAATTGGTGCTCCCAGAATAGTTTATATGCCAGATCTATGAGAAGAAGATAGAAGGCTCAATACCTCCTGGAAGACCAATGGGTAGATATCTGTATTCTATCTTTTCTTCATTAATTTTAAGACCTATTTTAACAGCGGTTTCATTATAATTTCCTGAATAGAGTTTCAATTTCTCCTTGATAACTTCCTGTATTTTCTATGTCATCTACATATGCCAGGATTTTATGATTTTTATCTGTAAGATCTCTGGTTGTGGCTTATTTGTTTTCTCGAATTACTTTTTCCAGAACAATGTTGAAGAGAAGTGGGGAGAGCGCATCACCATGTTTTAGTATAGTTCTCAAAGTTTTCAGTTTTCAAAACTGTCTGATATAAAGCCATAGTTTGTCACCCTGCTTTTTTCTAAATACATATTTGGAATTTGACATATTTACAAGCTGATTAGTTTCTGTGGGATTCCGTATTCTGCCATGATTTCCCATGCTGTTTCTCTGTGGACTGAGTCGTAGGCCTTTTTGATGTATTTTATTTTTTATTTTTATTTATTCGATCATTGCCCAACAGTGTGAACCAATTACAGAGCAAGATTACTGAAATTAATTTAAAAAAAAAGAAGAAAAGACACATTAACATAACATAAAAAAAACAGAATAATCATCCAGAAATAAAACAACAATATAATACAAAATAATAAAGAACAAAATAAAATAAACAAACAATGCGCTTAGGTATGCTTAAAGATCAAACCGACACTTAGGCATGGTCATGAAGAGTAGGACAATTCGTCAGGCAATTAACAACACTTGCTTTAAAGGCTTTGAGCTTGCCAAAAATGTCACAATGAGAGCTCAACGAGTTATGGATGGAGCATAAGCTATTCAGAGGTGGGTTTAAGGAAATAGGACCACCCGATGTATGAATATAGAAAGAGCAGACTGACGACTAGCAGCTCTTGGCACTAGAAAGTTTAGTTGATTGACAATCTCTGGAGCGTCAAGGATACTGTGAACTGCCTTAAATAGAAAGACCTGGCCCGCCAGAGTTCTACGAAATTTACGTGATTTAAGCCCAAGCTCAGCCAGCAACAAAGGGTGATCGACGTGAAGCGCCGGAGGACCGCCGAACGTTTTAAACCAGAGGAATTTGAGAAATTTCCTCTGAATAACTTCCAGAGCAGTAATGTGCTTTTTAAAGTGAGGGTCCCAAATGATGGATCCATACTCCAAAACGGATCTCACAAAGCTGTAGTAAAGCACCCTCAGAGCCAAGTTATTATTAAAACTGCGAGAATTACGGATGATGAATCTAAGAGCCCTTGCAGCCTACTTGACTGAAGACAGTATGTGTTGGACAAACGAAAGCTGATAATCGAAAATAATCTCCAGATCTTTGACTGACTCACAGCGATCAAGACTGACGATAGATAAAGAATACCTGCACTCAATCGGTTGCTGGAGTCTAGAAAAGGTAACAAGTTTATACTTGCTAAGATTAAGGTCCAACTTGTTGACTTCGCACCATTCCCCTAAGGTGTTTAGACTAGTTAGAAAAAGATGACAGTCAACAGGGTTCATGACAGCCGAGAAGATCTAAAGGTCGTCAGCAAAGAGTAATTGAGGGGAAGATAGAGATGCGTTCAAGTCATTAATGAACATATTGAATAACATGGGCCCGAGTATAGATCCCTGAGGAACACCGGAAGAGGCTACAAATTCAGCTGATAAAAAACCGCTATGAGATACAAACTGCGTCCTATCCTCAAGGTAAGAGGAAAATAAAGCTATAAGTTTGCCGTCAAGGCCAAAGGAATGCAGCTTGTTTATAATGATTGCATGATCGACGCTATCGAACGCCTTGGCGAAGTCTGTATAAATACAGTCCACCTGCCCACTACTTGCAACAACTGGAGTAGCACACTCAGCGAAGGCTACAAGATTGGTGACCGTGGAACGACCCTTCATGAACCTATGCTGATTCGTGGAAACAAGATGCTTAACACGGGGAAAGATGCAGTTAAAAACGATTGATTCGAATATTTTGGAGAAGTTGGAAACTAGGGATATGGGACGATAAATTGAAATGTCGGTCAACGGGCCAGATTTGTGTATAAAAAGCTGGAAACTTGCCTTCAAGGAGAATTTTGTTGAATAAAGTAGTCAGTGGAGGTGCTAAAATATGCGCACAGTCCCGAAGTAAGAAAGATGGAGTAAGATCTGCTTCGCTGGTCAAGCTACACTTGGCCTGCTTGAGAGTTGATAGAACCTCATCCTCCGTGACTCTAGTAAGACTGATCAGAGGGATGTTGAGACCAGAGATATCTGATTGACTCGTAAAGGGTGACGATGTTCTATAAGCTCCCTTGAAGTAGCTTGCAAAACCATCTACTATAGACTGCTGAGTGTTCAAGGTAGCACCATCCAAAGACATTTCACCTGGAATACGGCTTAGACACTTAGCCTTAACAAATGACCAAAAAATTTTCGGATCTTTTGAGATATTATTAGCCGAATCCGAGATAAATTTAGTGATTGCAGATTTAATTTGAGACTTAACCAGCGACCTGACGTGTTTGAGTTCAGAGTAGTCAAGAGTAGATTTGGATTTCTTGTAGGCACGATGCAGAGCACATTTCTTACGAAGTCCATCAATGATTGCTGGTGAAAACCATTTGGGATAGGTGGATCTGTGAGAGGAGAACTTAGGAACAGATATATCGAGAACTGAATAAAGGAGGAAGTAAAAAGAGTCCAAAAGTTCATTCGATGACTTCATCCGCTCATCAGGAAAGGTGAAGTTAGCACTATTAAGATCCAGGTAAAGGGTGCGGAGATCGGCGCGAAAATTATAGGCTTTGCTACATGGAACTAACTTCCTATTGCAAATAAACTTAGAGATGCCTTGAATGAGAGGAATCGTAAAATATACCACAAGGGTAGGATGATGGATATCCTCAGGGACTACAGGGCACTGTTTCCTGTTAATAACCGCCGTCAGGTTGCTAAAAACAAAATCCAGCATATTATTACCCGAATTCTTGATAGTGTTCACTTGCTTAAGATTACAGAGAGACATAAAATTATCAATCGCAGAAGATTTCCCGTGCGCGGAAATGTTCTGAGAAAGATTGAAGTCACCGGCTATTACACTGCTATCGTACGTTCCAGACATTATTGCTACCTCAATGTACTGAAAGAACGACTCGAACGTCGAAGTAAAGTTACTAGGGGGAATATAGACGCATACAAGAAAGCACTTCAGGAAGGCTATCAAACAGGTGCATGCAACTATATCAATGGTATGAAATAATTCGGAAAAAACAGCCGTGTCAACCGGGTTCAGATTAAAAGGCTTATTATTTGCGGCGATAAGTACTCCACCACCCCTGGTGAGACCCGATTTGGAAAAATTGCGATCAGATCTGAGAGTCGCAAAATAGGACGGCATAAATTCACTGTTTAGTACATAGTCATGAAGCCAAGTTTCCGTTAGAAAGACAAAGTCAAAATCAACATTACACATTGCGGGGTGAATTAAGTCAAACTTTGTGTTGAGCCCACGTACATTTTGATAGTAAGCACTGAACTTAAATTCGGTCAGGCAAGAATGGGTTTTCCTAAAAAAGAGGAGGTGGATTGTCCCTATGACTGTCATTTACCTTGGTAGCATCAGAGGTCTTAGACAAAAAGGCACCAGAATTAGTATGGACACGGAGGGATCTCAATCTAGGTATATGCACGAATTCTCTGATAGCAACATTGCATGGCCACTTCACTGGATCCAGGAAATTGGCAACATCAGGCTCCTTCAAACCAATCTTGAACGTGGAATATCTACTGCCAGAAAGTAGGCATTTACAAACGCAGTCTTGAATATTTAAGGTGTTTTTGATAAATGACAGTAATAGCGCCTCATTCGACTCTGGAGAGCAGTTGCTAAGATGAAACCAGGTGCGTCTGGTGGGTGCTGCCGCACTAAGAAGAATAAAGGGGCCGGAACCTAATAGTATAGGTTTAGGTCTAGGTGTAGCACTAGAGCAGCTTGAACGACTATCTCGGGTTTTAACATTAGGAGGGCAATTATCTGAATCAATCGGTTCTTCGACTCGAGATTTAGATTTTGGATTGCACTTGGAATCTGCCGGCCCTGACGTTATTTTATCAGAGTTAGTGGGTCTTTTTTCATGTATTATATTAGCCTCTGC
Source organism: Phosphuga atrata (assembly GCA_944588485.1). Lineage (NCBI taxonomy): Eukaryota > Metazoa > Arthropoda > Insecta > Coleoptera > Silphidae > Phosphuga > Phosphuga atrata. The sequence continues at coordinate 34,937,795 of OX155898.1, forward strand.
AGGTATTTTATCAGCCTCATATTCCCGACTTGGATTAATTACTGTTCTACTGGATGTAGAATTACATAAAGTCTCGACCATATCTTTTAAATTTTTAACTTCGTCACATAACAGATTTACGGTATTTTTCAGTGGCCCAATCTCTTGCCTTATACTATCACTCAACAATTTTGCAAAACGAGGGTTAGAAAAAATTTGAATTAAATCATCTTCGTTTTTATCATCGTTTTTATCAATTAGAAGGAAGTTCTCTTGGCATGTTGATTAATTATGAAAATAAATTTGTTGCAGTTAGATTGGAGTTGCCTGAATCTCGATGAAATAACCAAATCAACTGTCGAGTTTCTAGTCGTCGAAATCTAGAAGTTCCAAACGAATTTACACCAAAAATGCGCTGAGAACCTCGAGAAACACTTTAAATTTATTACTTCTTTTTGAATTCAATAACTAAAGCCCTTCTAAGCACTATTTAAAAGACTCTTTGTGGAAAGCTTACAAAGCACCACTTTTGGAAATCAATGAATAGGTATTATGAATAGGTATTATGAATAGGTTAGTCCCAAAATGTTTCATTCATTGTCTTGTTACAAAATATGTTGTCTGTTGTAGATCTGATTTTACGTAAACCATTCTGCTAGTCCCCTATTATATCTTCGGCGTATGGAATTAGTCGTCATAATATAATTTGCGACAGTAACTTGTAAGCTGTGACAAGTAGGGATATTCCTCTGTAATTTCTGCAGTTTCTCTTATCTCCCTTTTTATGTATTGGGACAATTTTTTTTTTTGACAAATTGCTTCCTTCCATTCATCGGGTATTTGTTCCTCTCGACATATATTCAAGATAAGTTAATGAAGTTTCTTATGGAGCTTCTCACCCCAATATTTCAGTAAATCAACTGGTATACCATCAGAACAAGCAGCTTTGTGGTTTTCCAGTGTGTGCAGGCTGCTGGTTACCTCTTCACATGAGGGATCATTGATGAAAGGTTCTGCCGTTGAACGGGTTTTTTTCTCCAGCTTGTTTTCTGGTTCAGGGCAGTTCAGTAAGTTGTCAAAGTACTATTTCCATGTCTGTAAAATGTGGCTTGTTCCTGCGATGATGTTACCATTGTTGTCGTGAAGAACTGCTGAGTCGCGATTTTATTTCTACTATAATTGCTTAATCTACTACTATACTTGCACGTACATGTGTAAACTATTTACATTGTAGTTAATTTAATTTATTGGTAAATCTTACCAGTGCTCTGATAATTAGAAAAAAGTGGGATAAGATCTCACCTTTCCTCTGGCAAGAGAACAAACGTGAATAGCATTTTATTTTATCAAATGATGGGTTTTGACGCCTTTCACTTTTCGACGTTTATTTAGCAAAAACTCAATAAGACTCTCCGGAAATAATACCTCAAAAGGACAATATTTAACAGTAAATCAATAATCTCACCGAAGGAATTCGTCACAAAACCATGGAAAATGTAATTAAAAAGACCCCAAACAAGCATCAATCGAATGGCGGCTATTGATCGGATGTTAACTAAATGACACAAGGTTTCAGAAAATGTTGATGAAAGCGTAAAAATGTCCACGTTTCTTCGAATAAAACGGTGTTATAGCTTTACATCGTTTTATATGTTCAGGACAACTTAGATATGTGTACTTGGTTGCATGGCTTTCCGATATACCTTTGAAGCACGCAATTTTAGAAAATAGACCTATTAAATTAGACCCATGTTGCACAATATTTTTTAATTATCGCCCGTAACTATTCCAATATTTAGAGGTGGTTTATAAAATATCCCACCACAAATATTTACGCATCAAAAAAGTGGGACACTTTTAATACCTCAAAGATATGAATTAAATATAATGAAATAATAATAGAATTAAAAATAAATTTAATTTTAATTTTATAAAATATTATTAGTGCATAGAACCTACTCTAATTTAAATAATAAGAGTTCGTTTTCAACTTGAATAGACTATTCGGGAAATCTAATTTGGTTCCTTCTATTGAAAAACAAAATGAGGCTAAAAATAAATACTTGAAAATCTCTCCGCGAAATTAAAATTTATTAACGAACAAATTGAGTCTTCATACAAATTGAATTTGTACATATTTTATTAACATTTAAGTACAACACATATTTTTTATAACATTTCTTGGATTTTTTAGTTGAAAAAATTGCGTACAACGGATATTTTCAACAACGAAATTGAAAAATGGTTACATTATAAATTGTAATGTAATGAAGTCCAATTGGGTCGAGCATAAATTGTACTTTTATTTAACATTTATTAAATTTGCATTTCTTTTGATTTTTGAACAAATAAATGTATTTACAAATGATTATGGAAAATGTTGAAAACAAGTTCCCAATTCATAGATTTTTTTTCCTATGCAATATTTTTGTTTCCAGAGTATACAACTTCCATTAAAATAGTTTTTGCGTAAAATATCTGAATGTTTAAAACATTTCGGCAATTGGAAAATAAAAAAAAATGCAATGTTTCTTTATTTTCTGGATACAGTTTAATTAAACGGTTTCAAAAATTCAACCCAATTACAAATTGGAAAAATATATAACAGTGTTGTACTGACGTTTACAAATTATTTTACAAACAATTCAATAAAACTCGAAAAAATAAAAAACTAAACGTTACAATAATTTATAATTAGCTATATCCCGCGGCTTCTCTCGCACGGTGTTTGGGAGTTAGTAACCCTACGTATATGGATAGGGATTCTCTCAACGTAATGAGCAATTATTTATTGCAGAGGTAGGTCACCTCGAAGTCATCTGTGTTTTATAGTTAATGTGCTTTGTATTGAGACGACTGAACTATTAGATATGCAAAAATGTGTATTAAATATGTGTACGTATCAATAAAGTATATTGAGTGCTACGGTTTGAACTAACAAAGGGACAAATTAAACTTACATTATGAGGAACATTAAAAATTTTTACTCTCCCCTGTTCACGTACGAACACAATCGCTTTATGAAATTCACGTATCTACATACAGAAATTCACTCAGCATTTTATCTCCCAAAAATCAAATATTTCGGTCGAATTCTAAAACACTTTTTTTTAAATCATATAGAGATATCAAGGTTTGCACCTGTAATATTTACGAATTTTTAGAACAAAGTCACTCATTTTTCATACTTTTTGACTGGATTTTGATGCGTTCATTTTTAAAAAGAAACATATCTAAATGGTGAAACTAAACTAATTACAGATACAATCATACCAACTTATTACAGGGGAACAAAGCTTGAATATATAAATATATTCAAGCTTTCCGAGTCTCTATAACATTCTTAAGTCTTTTTAGACTATAAAACAAATCACATATTGAAAGGCAACATATATTTGTGTTATTTACTAGGACAAAATCAAGACACTAGATAAATAACATTGTTATTTAAGATCAGACCTTTCTCTTTAACCAAAAGTGAATAGCCATCTGCAGAGGCGTTTCGACATATATCTCTCATCAGTGCAGCGTTGCTCTTATGAATTATAAAATGGAAAACACTTTTTGAAACCATGCGTTGGGCTGTCGAAAATAGATTATGTTTTAACATGTGTGTGGAAAGACCTGAAATTAGTTTCAGTTATTGATTTCTATGAATTGAATATAGGGAGAAACTAAGTTAATTACAGATACAATCATACCAACTTATTACAGCGGGACACAGCTTGAATATATAAATATATTAATCCTTTCCGTTGAGTCCTAGTAAATAACACAAATATCTATTGTTTGTCAACATGAGATTTGTTTTATAGTCTTAAAAAGACTTAAGAATATTATAGAGATTCGGAAATGTTGAATATATTTATATATTTAAGCTGTGTTCCGCTGTAATAAGTTGGTATGATTGTTTCTGAATTTAGTTTAGTTTCATCCTATATTCGATACATATAAACCAATAACAGAAAGTGAGTTCAGGTCTTTCCACACACATGTCAAAACATAACCTATTTTCGACAGACCAATACATGGTTTCAAACTTATGTAAAGGGGCCCATACACTAGCAACCTAGTCAACAACCTTGTCGTCAACTTGCTATGTTGACGACAATGTTTAGTAGTGTATGGGTTGATTGAAGACAACATTTCAGGTTGAGTACAAAGTTGCATAAAATCAAAGTAACTTGGACTTTTGGTGGGCGGAGTCTGATGTTGGCAACAATGTTGAGGAGTGTGTGGGAAGGTTGAAGACATGGTTATAAACATCAGTTGTGAACTTGTGAAGGTTTTGGAATTCTTGTTTGTGCAGGTGACTTGGGTTTGCGATTTTTATTTTTTCAGTTTTTTGTAATTTTTAATTGTCCGTCTTAATAGTTATGGCTAATATACCTAATACTCCTTGTGAGTGGAATTTTTTTAAACTTTCCAAATTGTGGAAATTAAAGTCTGAAGTTTATAAACATCGTAACAAGAAAAAGATTGCCATGGAAAAATTGTACCCTTATGCCCTTACGCAAGAGTTGCTAGATACCTGCTAGTGTTCTCGTTCCATTTCCTGCTGCTTCGGTTATGCGCGCCATGTAAGATAGCCTTTTATCAATTAATAGTCCGAGGTAATTGAGATATTCTTTCGGTGTTATTATTGCCTCTTCAACTTTAAATGTTACGGGGCTAAGTTCTGTTAGGCTAAGTTCTGTTTAGGCGAGGAAGACCGCTTCAGTTTTTTTCTAGAGCAAAACTAAGGTTCTTCGATTTCATCCACGCGCTGACCATTTCTTTTGCTTGATTTGCCGTTCGCATCAACCTTTGTTCTGTTCTTGCTGTGACAACTAGTGCGATATCCTCTGCGAAGCCATTTACGGTGGACCTCAAAGGCAGTTTATAAGTTCTCCGTCTATAGCACGTCCCACAGGATGGGGCCTAGAATCGAAACCTGTGGGAATTACACTTTTCTCTTCTTTAAAGGACCTAAATCGTCCTCACACAACTCGTTCAAAACTATATACATCATCAAATCTTCACTCATTGTTTTTAAATTCTTCGTAGAAACTGTACACTAATGAATAAACTGAACAAAAGCAACGTGCAAACTTGGTTGTCTAGTGTGTGGGCAAGAACCTCAATCTTGTTGACGACAAGTTTGATGACTACGTTGCTAGTGTATGGGGCCCTTACGTGTTTTAAAATTTATAATTCATAAGGGCAAAGCAGCACTGATGACAGATAGATCTCGAAACGCGTCTGCAGATAGCTATTCACTTTGGGTTAAAGAGAAAGATCTGATCTTAAAAAACAATGTTGTTTATCTAGTGTCTTGTTGTAGTGTCACGTTGGTATTATACCGAAACATAAAATTGTTGGTTTTGAGATAAAGGTATCCTTATTAAAATTTTACGCCCCATTTTGGTCCTCATCCATTTTGGAAGATAAACACAATATCCTTCTTTAGGGATTGCTAGTTATTATGCCGATATACCTTCGATAGTTAAGTATCCTAGTTTAAGATCTATGTTGTACAGAGGATACCATTTTACTTCTATACTTAGAGATATGCAACATAACGGTTACTGCAAAGATTTTGTAGAAAGTAACTGTTCGACTGATTGACTAAATTGGTTACAAAATGTTTCGTAATATTCAAATAATAAATCACCAATAGTATATGGACTTTATAATAATGGATTTTTGCCAGTTTTCATCATTTTCAACAATTTGTTCATGTACTTCCTTACCAAAACCTTGACTTCCACACATAAGGTAAAAAGTATCAGGAATAGGCACGATCCACCGCCCACAATAGTATGACTCTACATAGATCCATCAAACCATTTACTTTTAATTTGCATTTTAAACTGTAAATATATACACTGAATTGATAAATTCACTATATTTTTACCACACTTAAAATATGTAAAAATACTATCTAACATGTTATTCACAGTTACATAAATTTAGACACTTATCATTATTCGAGTTTCGACCGTTAAAAAGTGGTCAGTTAAAAATGACATTTAACAGTCGAAACTCGAGTCGTGATAATTGTATAAATTTATATAACTGTGAATAATATTAAATAATATTTTTACATATTATTAGTGTGATTAAAATAATTTATCAATTCAGTGTAAGGCGGGAATTCTTGAAAGGCGGGAATATGAAAGCATCGGGCAAATAATAAGGTTATACGTCAAAAAGTTCGGGCAAAACATTACGGAAATTGACACATGTCCACAGAAAATTTTAACTATGAAAAGATCTATTATATACTATTACTCAAGTGACAGCTGTCAACTGTCAGATTTGTCAAAATGAACATTATTTTTTAAATAACTAACTTCTTCAATGTCTTTAACTGGATATTCGTAAAATGGGAATACACACATTTCTTGATTTTTGCTAATAATTAAGAATTTAGCGATATAAGATATTCCTCATTTGCAGACACCATGGCTGGATTTTCGGGAGATGGTAAACACACATTTTTTTTAAATTTGCATTTAGTATCTAACTGCCAATTTTTACTATTGTGGCACATTCGGTTTTAGAGATATTGAATATATAAATATTTAACCCCCAATTTTCAGCACTAAAAAGATTTGAAGTGGTGAAACAAGTTTCTCTTTATTTTTAACACCTTCGGCGCCTAGCGTAATTTGGTTAAGTTTCTCGAGGGACCCAAAATGCACATGCCTATCGTGTATCAGAGAGTTACAGTACAAAATTCAGATAAGAAAATTCTAGGAACTGTTAATCACAGAATGGTTGTCCTAAGAAAATACTATGCCCGACACTAATAGACACAATAAGAGGAAACTGTCTCACCACGAGATTCGTAAGTATCAGCATGACAAGCCTGTAAGAAGGATATGCGGCTTGTGTCACCAAAAAAAGAGGAAACTGTAGAACGTCAATAAGCATGGAAAATCGTTAAAACAACGACAAAAATTTCAATTGCCCAAAATCGTCAAACTCTGCCTGTGGCGGACGACGGGTGGACCGAGTAGCTCGTTGATCAAAGCAGCCGGTCTCAAGCCCGGATAAAAGAGGATGGTTAGGCGAAGGGCCAACTTCCCGTAAACCCTTCCCGTAAAAACACGAAAAAGTTCAGAAATATGAAAAACAGCCTTGAAACGGGCTGACACACGGAAGACGACTCACGCAACGAAATACAGGCGATTTATTTGGAACTTGGAATGTACGACAGGGGGTAAGAGCGTGGAGAAGAACGGCGACGGACAGACTGGAATGGGAAGCTAAGATCCAGGAGGCCAAGGCTCGATTTGGGCTGTAGCGCCATATGATGATGATGATGATGATGAAAATCGTCAAAGATGTACTTGGACTGTTTCAACGAATATCATGCGACGTAGATACTGTAATATTTGATCCTAAAAATAAATTAATAAAGTATAGTATAATATGTATATTCTTGATATTTTTATGATGCATATTCTGTATTTATAATTGAGTTCTATAAAATTCCTTTAAAAAATCACTCCAAATTTTATTTAACTTAAAAAATAAGAGGGTCACTTATATTTGGGTGTAGCGACGGGGCCTCCACAGAAGCATAACCGTCAACTAAATATTGGTGACGCGGCTCCGAACGTGTTAAAAGAGAATTTTAATATAAAATTTCATATCACTAATTTTCCGTTTATGATATATAGATATCCAGTTAAACAAAATTGGCCCCTTTTTTCACGCTCTTAGAAACCGAGTTTCCAAAAATCCTTCCTTATTGGCATAGAAGCAACGTCCTTTGCAGATTTCACTTTCGTAGGTAATGTCAAAAAGTCATTGGGCTGTGCGTTTATGAGTTACAATATGTAAAAGTCAGTCAGTCAGGACACTTACATTTATATAAAATTAAGAACACGAAAAAGAAGATCTATTTAATTGTTTTAATTGCCACATATGGAAGTATCAGCAACACGTACTTTTAAAGTACCCGTAATAATTAACAAGAACTATCAAAGCCGAAGTGCAAAACGAATGTAAACTTTTTTACATAAAGTGGTAACTTAATAAGGAGTGTGTGCTCCTAGGGCAGGAATATCGGTATTACACCATCTTGGCATGCTTCGCAAAAGTCTTCGAAGGTTTTCTTGTAGTATAGCGTCAGAACCTTCAATAAGAGCCGTCGTTAGGTGCTGCGTGATCCGATGAGGACGCGGCAGAACACTAAAACGTAGGCCGAATATATCCCAAACCTGCTCTATAGAATTTAAATCCGGACTTAACGCAGGCCACGCCATTGTTTGAATTTCCAGTTCTTGCAGGAAGCCTAAAGTGATTGGAGTAATATGTGGTCTTGCGTTATCCTGCATTAAAAGTCAAACTGTTAGTTGCATAAATTTTCGTCTGTTTATTTATTTGAACAAGGCCTTTCTAGCTCTTTGAATCAAATTTGGGATACATTATTTCACTTTAGTTTTGGTAGTTCTGGCTAATTATTGCGGTTACTCCGGAAGTATGCGATACTATTAATTCCCTATGTGTCAATTAAAACAATTCAGATGTTCTTAATTTTATTTCCATGTAATTTTCGTTTGAATTTTATGGTGGCACAAATTAGTGACGCGTTTTGGTCGAATGTCGAATATTGTTTGTGATCCAAAATATATTTTATTTATTTTAAGTTTGTTCACTTTGTTGGACGTTATTTTTAGGGTTCTAAAAATAATAAAATATTTATTTTAACGTTTTTCTAGCTTTACACGTAAGATGTTTTGATGTGGTACATTAGCTTGAAAAGTTGCAAGAAATATTTAATATAATCCGACATGCAGCTTTTCACATCGGCTCTAATACAACTCAAAATTCTCTTTACAGTTTCCGCACTAATCATTCGAGACACATATACCCAGTGAATTGCTCCGTTCATGCTTAACTGAAAACATTCTAACAATAGATATAAGACTCTTCAGGACCTTTCAACTAGAATTTTCTGATTCACTGCAATACAGCGGCAATAAAAAGTAAGTTTGCCTCCAGCAATCGAAAATGTACATTAATATGTGAACCCGGTTCCAGCAGGACTTTTAAATATCTCGGAATAATGCATCACAAAGAGGTTGTGTTGACAAATAGGGAAAATACGTTTCCACGTGCTCCTAAATATATGCTTCTCTATAAAACCTACATAACATAGGAATATAAACGAAATGAAAGGGATCAATAGGTGAACAGTAATAAACGTTTTCTAAATAAAAGTAACCGATAATTACTGCGAAATTATTGATTCTACTTGCTTAGGTTCTCAAAACCAAAACGAACCTATATATATATATATATATATATATATATATATATATATATATATATATATATATATATATATATATATAAATATATATATATATATATATATATATATATATATATATATATATATATATATACAGCTAAAGAAAACTATTTAAAATGATTTATTAATCTCGGGTGTTCTCGTTATCTCCATCTTATCCCGTATATTTCACAGATACGCGCTCCTGCAGCCGAACACGACTCCGGCTCGACTCCAGAGAGCGGTTTTAATGAAAAACGGAATGAGGAAAGATCTAGTCTAAGAATTTTAATACATCGTTTTTCGCCGACCGTTCAACTCGTGGTATTTATTGATCAACTAATAACTGCATGCGGCTCATTGTGTTTGAAACACTCAATCACCAGATACGGGTCGAGCAACCGCAACCAAGTTATACTGTATTTTGACTGTGGAGATAATAATCGGCGGACGTTATTGTGTGGTAATTACTCTAAATAGGAATTCCATTGAAACAACAATATCAATCATTCGATTTTAAACAACCAAACATTCTACAACCAGCATATTAAAGCTAATTGAAATGATCGTTATTGATTTTAATTATTGTGCAATAAATGCACAGTAGATTGCATCTTGTAAGTATAAAAGTATATTTATATTGAAAATATCACACAAATTTGTTTTAAATACATGTTCTTGTTCTTGGCCTTAAAAAATTACTTTATGCAATCAAATAATTCCATGCTGTCTAACATTCCTCCTGATGAAGCTCATTTTTTGGTTGCACTGATGCTTATATTTAAATGGACTTTAAGGTACTATTTGAATGAACTGTTTTGTGTTTCATATTAATATACACTTCATTGTTTAAATAATACATCGGAAAACCAACCAATATAAATTTTATAGTTAGATAAGATAGGTATTTATCAATTTTGATAAATTATTCCAATAATAAATTTAATAAACATATTTTGGTCTACTTCTTGTGGTATTTCTACTTGCTTTTATTTTTATCTAGATAATAAACTTCCACCCAGTTACTTGTGATACTATCTTCTCCTTCGCATATTTTTTGCCCTTGATGGAATATAATAATATTGCCGGTTTCGCGTATTATGTTGATATATGCCCATATTTTGATGTAGGAAAAACTTAGTTTCTATGAGGTTATGCGCTATTTCCCGGATACCGTAAAGTTTAATTATTTTTTCAAGGTCCAGGCACACATCTCCGTGACGGAACGGCACCTGCATTGCCGGTTTCCGTGCTCTCCGGTATTATTTTTCACGTCCATGCACACTGTTCCGTCAATACAAATATCCGTATCGTCCGTGAATGTTGTGGAGAACTGAACTTTGACGACGATCTGGAAAATAATAGCCGTTATATTAGAAAACGAAGAAACTGAATGTAAGAAGAACCATTGTGTTCATCCTATGTTTCAACTTCGCGGATTGGTTTCCTTGCATTAAATAAATATTTAAAAACAGTTTAACGATTTCGCGTTACTAATTAAATAACGCAATGGATTATAATATTTATTTACTTTGGTCAAACAAAATATTTATAAAAGCCATTGTTTTTTTCAAACAAGTTTTGCCATAAAATTTGTAAGTTTCCTTTCTCATTGGAATAGCTATTTGATGATTCCCCTAACACATTGCTGGTATTGTTTCTGCTACTGAACTATTTCTGCCTTCGTATAGCATCGATTCATATTTATTTGCCATAGCATAAATTTCTGCTCTTGCTAAAAATCATACATATGGCGTCAATACCTTTAACATTGAGGAAATCCCAAATAAAAACGCATCAAGTGGGTGTTGAATGTTAGAGTTACCAAACTTATTGTACTAGGGATCAGCTAAATTATATAAAACATTATTTTATTTGACTGATTCTATTAAAAATGCGTCGTCCATTTTGCGTGTAAGTTGAAAAATATGTCCGAGAAAACAGAAATATATCGGCGAGTATCAACACGAATTTGCGGTTCCGAAATCACTGTGAGCATGGAGATGTAATATGTACGCGCCAACGTTTGTTTATTTGTATTCAGTTAGTTTGATCACATTGTCGTCAGGAATCAGAACACGCCGTCCCGTCACGGATATGTGTGCATGGACCATTAATCTGCAGTACCTATTTCGGAATAATTTTAATTTCGGAAATATTAGTTTTAAGACTCGGTGTTGAGGAAACTCACAGACATCCTTGATGCCGAAAGCGTGGGCAAGTATGCCAAATTAGAATATATATTTGCGTTAAAACGTGTATCTATACAATTAATTTGAGAGGACATAGTATTCGTCCTTGTGATACCTCATAAATCAATTGTCAATTTCATCAATGTCGTTTCAGCAATGTAGACTACAATAGATCTATTACGGCCGCAAAGTCACCATTAATCTACAATCATCGATGTGTGTCTATTGATTTATATTATGTAAGTAGTTGTCAAGGAGTTTGCATACGTTATCTTTGATAAAATACTATCTAATAATCGACAATATTCAAATTTTTACATAGATCTATAAATATCATTAAAATAATTCTTGGTTCACGAATATTCGAATAGTAATTCGTTCTTGAAGGATGTGTGTAAACCGAAACTATTTTCCTCATCTAAATTAATGTCAAAAGGATTGATTCGTTTTTGGAATCCAGACGATTGTTTATTTAAACCTTCAAAGGTGTAAAGTATGCAAGTTCCCAAGACGAAATCAAAGTAAACCATTAAATCCTTCACAGAAAAAGACAAACAGAAAACTAAGCACTTCAAATGTAGATTAAAACTTAATTTAGTTTTAGTGTAACTGTATGGAGGAAAATTGACGGCTGAAGTGAAAGGTGGCAAGGAAGTTTTTTCTTGATTTTTCATTTTGGTACTAATCAACTCTGCTTAAAACCTACTACGAGATATGTGTTTCAAAAAGAAAATTCTCAAGTGTGAATTGGTTTTGTCTATGGCTAAAGTTATCACATTATAATTGAAAATATTAATGTAGCGGCTTACTGCTACTTTTTTGTAGTAATATCGATCTCTCTATCAGCCTTTTTTATATCCATCTACAGAACTTTAATCTCTCCTCTAGTCTTTCCACATATACTTCTCCACATTTTCTCTGTACAGATAAATGCTCAGTTTTTACCTAGAGACACAATATAATCGATGAGAGCAAAATCTTTACTGTCAAACCTTCAATATTTCTTCCTCCAACGCATACTGGCAACAACTTTCCTTCATGTCGAATTCACGGTTCTGTAAACCTCTTGCCGCCAGACTAGGTCAACGGGAATGGAGCAACGAATAATATTAATATGCAGTTTACCCATATCTTTGAGTCTTTTTTTTTGATACAGCTTGCGTGTTTCCATACTTCATCGGATACTTTTTGATTTTAATAGTATACCGATGTTTTCATGATTTGAGTCGTTGGTGAATCGAGATTTTTTTGTGCATGCGTTTCATCCACATTAGAATATATTGTTTCAATCAAAGTAGAGATAGCCCAAGGTTTCCTTTGATGAAATCCATGCATGTATTTCTTAATAAACTTGATATGGAAATATAATTCCAAAAAAGATAAATTAATATTGCGATTACGATATTAAAATTTCTCTTATTATTATGAATAATATACAGTTGAGACATTTCAAACTCTATATCATGAGTTTAAAACTATGAAGGAAGCATGTTAAAACTAAAATTATAAAATCTTTTTGCTTTCATTGTATCCTCTTCCAACTAAAAGTTTCAAGAACACTGATCCAGAGTAAACATAAATTACAAATATTTTCTTCGTATTTGTTAGAAAGTAAATTAAATTTTTAATTATTAATGGAAATTAAAATATTCCTCGCAAGTAAAATAAATTGAACTGGATGTGACCTTAATTTTATAACGAGTTGAGCGCTTCCTAAAAACACTGTAGCGATTCTCAACTTAACCTGTCTAGACTTCAATCCATAGTCTAGACATACAATTTTAATTACCTGCATCAGATTCTAAATATACCTAATTAACGTAAAAGTTTTGTAGAACAGACTACCAAATTTTAACATAATTAGATTACTCAAATTAAATTATGTACTTTCTAATAACTTGAAAATAAATGTAATTTAAAATATCTATTGATTTTATTTTCAAAAATAAATTATTACACACAATATTTGTGTGTATAAGCAATAAAATTGTGTATAGGTAAATTTTTTAAAATAATTTATTCTGTGAAATAAAATTAATGGTGCATTACGTAACATGCAAGCTTCATTTTCATTAACGAACATACATTGGAGAGCAAAAAGTTTAGATCAATTAAGAAAATGCAACTACGACTGGCCTGATAAACAGAAGACCCGTGGGAAAACGAGTCACCACCTAAAGAGATGACCGCTTTTTGGTGTCCGCATGTTTGCCAAATAGAAACATCTACTGCGGTTATACCACGAAATCAACTTCAAGAAGTTATAAACGTTAATGTTAGTGAATGAACCGTTAGCCTTAGGCTTAAATCTGCTAGAGTTTTCTGTAGAACGATGGCTACAGGATCTCTATTACCATGCCGCTATCGAATTGCTAGATTGGCTTTTGCCAGAAATCACTTAGCGTGGAATAATGATGACTGGAGCAACTTACTATATTCAGAGTCACGTTTTTGTGTCACTGGGCCAGACGAACGTAGACGTGTATGAAGAAAACCCGGAAAAAATCGATTTTCGCATTGACAGCGATTTCCATTTGGCGGTGGCGACAAATGTGATTTACTCTCTGACGGCTCACAGATACACTACACAGATACATTACTGTGCCTTGGCGGAAAATCGTGGCCGCACTTAGACGAAAAAGGGTTTCTGCCTATCTAATTGATTTAATCAAAAGTTATTTTACGGACAGGACTAAAAATAGATGATATCCTGCGGTGTTCCCAAGGATCAATTCTCGGGCCGCTGTTGTGGAACATCCTATACGATGGCGTCATGGTCCTAGTAAAAACGATCAACCTGAGAGATTGTAGACACAGTTGACACAATCGAGAAGGCTGTAGTAGCGAGGGCCGAATCTGCAATAAAAGCGATACATATATGGATAGATATAAACGAACTGCAAATAGCTCCAGAAAAGTCTGAGTTCATTGCGCTAACGGGCCGCAAGAGGATGGAACCCATCGCTGTCAACATAATAGGTAGGCTGGTTCCCGCGACACCGACAATGAAATACCTCGGCGTCCATATCGACCAGCGGCTTTCCTGGAGCAGGCACGTCCAAAACGTAACAGTGAAAGCCGAACGTGCAGTTACAGACAGCACTTCGTAAGTTGATGCCTGGAATAAATGGCCCAAATATACACTCGAAAAGGCTACTAAATGAGGTGGTTAATTCAATCCTCCTTTACGCTGTACCGGCCTGGGTGGAGTCGCTAAAAGCAGGCACAAACAAAAACAGATTACTAAAAACACAACGCAGCATGTTAATAAGCATATGCTGCGCTTAACGCACGGTGTCCAATGTGGCGCCACAAGTCATAGTGGCAGTCCCGTCGATTGACTTAATAACAGAGGAACGGGCTTCCAACCATGGAGCAAACAAAGAAGTGAGTACTCTCCACAGAAGAGCACTCATGAGCAGGTGGCAGCAGCACTGAAACGACGCCAAGGAAGTGAACTGGACAAGAACGCTTATCCCAGAAATCGAGCCCTGGTTCAACCGCACCCACGGCGAAGTGAACTATTACCTATCACAGGTACTAAGCGGACACGGAAGCTACACCGCATACGTTAAAAAAATTGGAAAGGCAGAAAAAGACATCTGCAGATGCAGTCAGACGACAGACTCGGCTGAACATACCATCTTCGAATGCCCGCAATGGGCTGATCTTAGAAGTGCAGCAGAGCGCGCATTAGGAGGTCCTATCAACTCCTATAATATGGTACAGCTGATTATCAAAGGCGAGGACAACTGGCAAGTAGTGGCAACGATGTATGCCACGATACAAAACTTTAATCTCTCCTCTAGTCTTTCCACATATACTTCTCCACATTTTCTCTGTACAGATAAATGCTCAGTTTTTACCTAGAGACACAATATAATCGATGAGAGCAAAATCTTTACTGTCAAACCTTCAATATTTCTTCCTCCAACGCATACTGGCAACAACTTTCCTTCATGTCGAATTTACGGTTCTTTAAACCTCTTGCCGCCAGACTAGGTCAACGCGAATGGAGCAATGAATAATATTAATATGTAGTTTCCCCATATCTTTGAGTCTTTTTTTTTGTTACAGCTTACGTGTTTCCATACTTCATCGGATACTTTTTGATTTTAATAGTATACCGATGTTTTCATGATTTGAGTCGTTGGTGAATCGAGATTTGGTTCTGCTTGCGTTTCATCCACATTAGAATATATTGTTTCAATCAAAGTAGAGTTAGCCCAAGGTTTCCTTTTATGAAATCCATGCATGTATTTGTTAATAAACTTGATATGGAAATATAATACCAAAAAAGATAAATTAATATTGCGATTACTATATTTAAATTTCTCTTATTATTATGAATAATATAAAGTTGAGACATTTCAAACTCTATATCAGGAGTTTAAAACTATGAAGGAAGCATGTTAAAACTAAAATTATAAAATCTTTTTGCTTTCATTGTATCCTCTTCCAACTAAAAGTTTCAAGAACACTGATCCAGAGTAAACATAAATTACAAATGTTTTCCTCGTATTTGTTAGAAAGTAAATTAAATTTTTAATTATTAATGGAAATTAAAATATTCCTCGCAAGTAAAATAAATTGAACTGGATGTGACCTTAATTTTATAACGAGTTGAGCGCTTCCTAAAAACACTGTAGCGATTCTCAACTTTACCTGTCTAGACTTCAATCCATAGTCTAGACATACAATTTTAATTACCTGCATCAGATTCTAAATATACCTAATTAACGTAAAAGTTTTGTAGAACAGACTACAAAATTTTAACATGATTAGATTATCGAATGCCCGCAATGGGCTGATCTTAGAAGTGCAGCAGAGCGCGCGGTAGGAGGTCCTATCAACTCCTATAATATGGTACAGCTGATTATCAAAGGCGAGGACAACTGGCAAGTAGTGGCAACGATGTGTGCCACGATACTCAGAACAAAAGACGAAGAAAAGTCAGGCTGCTGTCCAGGAACGTACATTAAAGGAAAGATACATTACAGGGGTCCTAGACGATCATGTTATGCTTTTAATGTTCACCATAGACGAGCATGGCATTTTCGTGCAATATAATGTGGGAATTAGGTAGCTTGAATGACCAGTACTCAGTTCAGACATGAATCCATGTCCGGGATGAGTTGGAACGACGTATCCGAAGACACACACCAGCTCCAAAAACTGCTCAGGAGCTAAGAGAGTTGCTATAAAATTTGATTCTTAATTTAATTGAATTGTTAACGTTAATAATGATTATTCTTTTTAATTTATGTTAAGTTCTTTTTTCTTGGTTCCTCATATTTTCTTGGTTCTTAAGAACAAAATATCGAACTACATTTTAAACGTAAATTGATTGTATTTTCATAATAAATCATAAACAAAAAAATATGCTAATTGAATGCTAAAAAACTAAACTAATTATAGATAAAATCATACCATCTTTTATCAGCGAAACACAGCTGGAATATATAAATATATTCAACCTTTCCGAAGCTGTATAATATTCACAAGTCTATTTAAGATTATAAAATAAACCTCATGTTGAAAGACAACAGATATTTGTGTTATTCACTAGAACAAAGTTCACTTCCTTGACACTAAAACAAGATACTAGATAAATAACATGACTAGATAAATGACTAGATAAATAACTCAAAGTGAATAGTGCAGCTTTTCTATTATGAATTATAAAATGGAATACTTAAGTTTAACAACCATGTGCTGGGCTGTCCAGAATAAGTATTGTTTTGTGTGTGACAAGGCCTGAACTTAGTTTCAGTTATTGATTTATATGATAATTGAATATAGGGTGATACTAAACTAATCATAGATACAATCATACCAACTTATTACAGCGTTTAGTGTTTTAGTACGCACGGAAGTGTTGTTGTCTTTCAACATGAGATTTGGTTTATAGTTTTAAAATGACTTAAGAAAATTATAGAGGCTCGAAATGGTTGAATATATTTCTATATTCAAGCTGTGTTTCGCTGTACTAATTTGGCAAAAATATGCTTTCAAATTCAATAGTGAGTATTTAATTTAGCCTAAAAATTTATTAGTTTAACAATTTTTAATATAATTAGCATTACAAACAGAAAATTCCACGAAAACATAAAATTATTTGCAATTTATTAATTGACCTATTTTTTTTGTTCGCTTTGTATAACATCAAGATTTTTACGACATATTAAACCATATCACTCAGGTATCCTAATAATTTAACGGATACCGTTACAATAAGGTACATAAATCGCTTTGAACGGAAGTGTCATTTCAACATGAAAGGTTTTGAAAAAAACATTAAAAACCGTAAAGGATTTTTCATTACAAAATTTGAAAATGTAAATATAATTGTTGCTATTCGGTGTAGTATAAACAGGGCAGACTTCTTTGTTATAATGCAAATCATTCAGAATTTGATCATACAGATTATTATATAACTGTTTTTCAAGGTGTGGGTGGCGACCCCTAAGGGGTTCGCGAAATATTACTCGGTAGGTCGCGGGAAAAGAAAACAGACAAGTGTTTCAAGGTCCTATCTATTACTTATTTCTAAAAAATTCGTCAAAACTTGGTTCTATTGTTGATATGTTAATAAACAAATCATTTCCTAGTTGAAGGCTATTTCTCTTTTTAGTTTTAATGTTCAGCATTCAAGAGAAGTTCTGTATGGCACTAATAATTTTAAAGCGTCCTATGCGAGTTGTGGATATTCTTTTTTCTCTTCATCCAGAACACATCAATACTTTGCGAATGAAATTCCATTTTAAACACGCAGTCAACAGTTAAATCTATAAGATTTTCATTCATCTTCGTGGTTAGATCAGTCAGTTTTATCAACCCATCCAAGAAAAGGATTAGTATCCATTTACGCCCATTGTCAGTTTCATAGTGCAGGTCTGAAAAGTAAGGCACCTAGGTAACCATTCATAAGTGGGTGCGGGGGCAGCGGGGCGCTGTCCGCCTCTCGTCCACGATGTTACGAAGTTACATAATATTTACTTTCTGAGCTCTCGCGGCTTCGTTGTAGAGTGTACCTGCCCGATTTTTAATTTTAACCAATATTGGTCCCAGAAGAAAAAAAAGTAGCTAAATATGGAATAGTATCCCTAATGTGGAATACCGGCATCTCTCGAAAACAAATACCTTTAGACCAAAAAATCAGTGGTCATTCATTTCTTTGTAACACTATACGTGTGTATAAGTTTCAACTCGGCAGCAGAGGGAATGCTTTAGCCGCAGTGAGACTGCTTTGTTTTGCCGCTGTCACAAAACTTTTCATGGTTCCTAAAAATTAAGTATTTTTTGTGATCCTATTTAAAATAGTATTATATTTATTGCATCGATGCATTGTCTAAATGTTTGTTTGAAAGTATTAGAGGTGTTTTATTGCATTGTGTTGTTTAGTTTAAAAATAGGGATATAAATATAAATTCGTTAGAAATGCCAAATATGCCCAGTTCGCGGTATCCAAATATGGACCTTTCCATATTTGGATCCCAAAATATCAGCTGACTGGATGGTTATATAAATTTATTTAGCAAGATACCCCAAGTCGTCGGCCGCAAAGGGAAACGGCAAATAGCTTCACTTACTTCAGCTGAAGGAGTCTCATTAGTGACAATCTATGTTTGCAATGAACGCCACTGATTATTTTGTGCCTCCCTTCATTATTTGCCCTAGGAAAAACATGAGTGAACAGCTAATGAGAGGCAGTCCCCCATGTGCTGTTGTCATTGCACATCCATCAGGGTAGATACAAATGAATATATTTACTGATTGGTTCAAACATTACATCAAACACACAAACCCCACCGCAGAATCAAAAGTCTTGTTGATTTTGATGGTCTCTTTACTCACACTCGTAACATCGATGTGATAGAACTTGCGAGAGAAAACAATGAAGAAATTGTGTCTATACCTCCACACAAGCAACAAGCTCCAGCCACTTGAAAAAACTTGTATGGGACCACTGAAGTCTTATTACAGTGAAGAAATACGAACGTGGATTAGAAATGATAACAGGATACTAAGTCCTTATGACATCGTCGAGCTATTTGGCAAGGCTTACCTAAAAGTGCAAACAGGTGAGATTACAGCGAATGGGTTTTGTGTCGCAAGACTATGGCCACTGAATAAAAACATATTTAACAGGTTCGACTATCTATCTGCACAACAGGATGTAGTTAAAGATGGCTGCATAGTCAATGTTACTCCAACGAAATTTTCTGGGCTCTCTCGCAGCCGTCTAAATCTGGTGTCATCCTATGATATCAGCCCAGTGCCAGATAAAAAAAAAGATCGAACAGGGGAAGGAAAACATCTGTTGCATCAATCATCTAGTCTTTGCCTTACAAAAAAACGACCTCACTGGCAAAAGAAATAAGAAAGAATAAAAAGAAAATAGATTGAGTACTCATCTACTCAAATAAAGAATAAAAAGCTTAGAATAAAAAACAGAACGAAAAGAAAACGAAAGGTAAAAAACAAAAACAGAAAACCAACGCTAAGATTAATCCAGCGGATTCAGATGATCATGAGATATTACTGTTTGACACATACAGAGATCCGGATGCCTTCATAGGAAATGAAGCTGCTGCCTCGGAAGATGCAGAATGTATGTTCTGTCATATGATGTTTTCTGAATACTCGAGGAGAAACCAGGATCACATGCCTCATGTGCGAACTCTGGGCACATAATGATTGCGCTGATGCAGAATTAGACACCTGGATTTGCGATTATTGCAAGTAGTTTAAGTTATATTTTGTATTTGACAAATGTTCCTAAGGAATATCAGAGAAATTAAGGTTGATTTTGGATAGTTTGTATGTGTTCCATATATGGGGTACTTATTCCATAATTAGATAGCTTCATGTTGATTTGGTTTTAGAGAAATTATAGTACTTATTATTTATAAATATAATACAAGACTGTTACTATCTAAAGCGCAAATGTATGTCTGTTGATAATTGCGAATAAAAAAATTTTGATTTTTAAAATATGTTTTTTTATGCGTAAAAAACAAAACGGTATTCCATATTTGGTTACTTTCTTCTTAGGGCCTAAGGGATCGCTAGCATTTTTTGACATGGCAATATTTTCATATGTTACGGTAAAATTAGAAAATCAGTATATGCAGTCATTTACAAATTTGATAGGAAAATGTGAGTTTTAATATGACTTCAGCTTTATGTTTCTCTGTAAAAGATTAAAATATTAAATATAAAAAATAAACTTAAAATACGGTTAAAATGTGATGTGAAAATCTGAAATGCGTAATTTACATTTACACTATTATTTAACAACGTTTTAACATATACATAATTCATATACCTACGTAACATATATACATATACCAACATCGAAAGGTATATAAATTCTATAATTTTTTCACTATCAATTTTCAAATAAAATTGCAACATTTTTTCAATTTTCCAAGATTATGTTTAAATTACAAAGTAAAATGTAGAAATAAAGTGTAGCTATTGTTGAAACTTTTTCCTCGTCTTTCTTTCATCTAGAATCTAGACTAGCTTTTAAATAATCTTGTCTGATTTTATAAACTAGACTTGCTTTTCAAGGTTTCATCTCGACTAGATTTTTAATTTTCAATTCTGATTGTATAAACTATACTCGGTCCTCAAACTTTCGTCTACACTAGATTTCTAATAATGTAGTCTGATTGTATAGATCAGATTTGGTCTTCAATATCTAAATTTGGAATATTCTTATCTGTTTATATAAAGTAGACTTAGTCTTCAGTGTTTCATCTAGACTAGATTTTAATAATGCCGTCTAATTGTACCAACTTGACTTGGGTTTCATCTAGGCAAAACTCTTGATAATCTTGCCAAATTGTATAGACAAGGCAAGGTTTTCAATAATCCATCTAAACTAGAGTCTAGACTAGACTTGAGACAATAATTTAACTTTCAACTACCAAGCAAAATGTTAAGGCGTGGTTGCAGGTATAGTGTAGATATTGTTAAAACTTTGTTTTGGTATTTGTTTCAAGTAGACTAGCTTTTTAATAATCTAGTCTGATTTTATAAACTAGACCTGATTTCCAAGAATTTATCTAGACTAGATTTGTAATATTCTAGTGTGATTGTATAAACTAGACCTCGTCATCAAGGTACCATCCAGAATAGCTTTTATTTATCTAGTCTGATTGTACAGATTAGACACCAAGTCAATCTATACAATCAGTATTTCATCTAGACCAGAGTTTTCCAAATGCCGGGTCGCGACCCGATACCGGGCCACGGAACAATAATACCGGGTCACAAAGAAACTCTAATAACATGAGCTGCTTTTTGTTTTAGTTTATTTATTTTCACGGAAATATAAAATACATTTATCTACGACCACTATTGTAAATGCCCATTATTGTACAGTTCGTGGACTCTGTAAATACATCATAGCACACACGCAATAGTCTGCAATAGTCCGCGATATTAACGCTAGTCCGTGATAGTCCGCGATATTAATGATACGCGACAGTCCGCGATATTAATGATACGCGACAGTCCGCGATATTAATGATAAGTTATGATTGATAACACACACGTGCGTTTGGTTTACGATCCGCTGATTGGTTCAGAGCTGCTATTACGTGCTTACGTTCAGAGACGCCCCCCATATGATCTTGACAATACATAAAAGGAAGATTTTTTTTTGATAAAACTTTGGTTTTTGTAAAAGAACAACAGCAGAAGATATTTTTAGCTTCTTTGATGGTTATAATAATCAAAATGGTATTGACTGGAATAAATGCGTGCGTCTGAGCACCGATGGTGAACCCGCAATGGTTGGTATTCGTGCAGGACTCTTTCCAAAAGCAAAAGCTGTAGTCCCAGAATGTGTGTGGATACACTATAGTATATATAGAGAATCTAAGGTAAAAAAATGACATTTCTCTTACAAAATGTTATGCAAGTTTGTATAAAAATTGGGAAAGAACACCGCAATCCGAATTCCAGATTATTCACAGCACAGGAATATCCAGTATTGGCACAAAAAGCAATAACATTTCTAATGCCTTTTGTGACGACATACAAGCGGGCTTTTCAACAGTGTTTTTTCTTAAAAATAAATTCAGAGATCGATTATAAATAGAACCAGATTTAAGTATAAAATTGTCATGCACACCTAAAATATTTGGTCGACGAAAAACAGCAACACTCTTCACATTATTACTTATTTTATTTATACATGTATTTATAAAAATACTTTTTGGAAAGGTTTTTTGCATTGTTTGCTTGTAATTTTTGTTAAAGTTACTTTAGTTCAACCATTAATAAAATGATCCATTGTTTATCTTCTTTCATTTTAAGAATAACTCATTCAAATTTGCAGGTACTGGGTCACGAAGGAAACATTAAAATAACCGGACCACGAAGAAAAACGTTTGAGAAACGCTGATCTAGACCAAATTTATAAGAATCTTATCTGATTATGTATACTAGACTTGGTCTTCAATGTTTTATCTAGACTGCCTTTTTAATAATTTAGCCTGATTATATAGACCAAATTTTGTGTTAGAGGTTTCATTTAGAGTCAACTCTTTTCTAGTTCATTTAAAAACACATTATACCAAACTATTATTTTCTGTAGATTTTTATAATTCTGACTGTATAAACTAGACTCGGTCCTCAATTTTTCATCTACACCAGATTTCTAATAACGTAGTTGGATTGTATAGATTAGACTTGATCTTCAATATTTCATCTAGTCTAAATTTGGAATATTCTTATCTGTTTATGTAAACTAGACTTGGTCTTCAGTATTTCTAAACTAGATTTTAATAATTCAGTCTGATTATATAAACTAGACATGGTTTTCAAGGATTCATCTAGTCTAAGCTCTTGGTAATCTGGCCTAATTGTATAGAAAAGACATGGTCTTCAGAGAAAATAATTTAACGGGTGTAGATATTGTTGAAACATTGTTTTGGTCTTTCTTTTATGTAGACTAGCATTTCAATAATTTAGTATAACTTTATAAATTGACTTGGTTTGGAAGAATGTGACTAACTTTAAACGTAATTTGGAAGAATGTGAGAGTTTGTAGACTAGATTTGTTATATTCTAGTGTGATTGTATAAACTAGACTTCCTCTTCAAGGTTTCATCTAGACTAGATTTTTAATTATCTATAGTCTGTCTGGTTGTATAGATTAGACTTGGTCGTCAATATTTCATCTAGACTAAATTTATAATAATCTTATCTGATTATGTAAACTAGACTTAGTCTTCAATGTTTTTTTATCTAGACTAGAATTTTAATAATTTAGTCTGATTATATAGACCAGACTTGGTCTTCAAATTTTCATTTAGACACAACTCTCTTCTAGTTGATTTACAAACATATTACACCAAACTATTAATTTCTGTAGAAATTGAAAATATCATAAAAAATCAAATTAAAATTTGAAAACTAAAAATTACCACTAACTTTTTTTATAACTAAATAATGATTATAGCAATTTTTAGAACTAAATAATTTAGATTTAGATCAGAATCTTTTCGAAAATAAATGAAAACTCTACATATAACTCATTTGGAAAGCACTTAATTAAAAGTGGACGGTCGATTAACAATATTCGAAGTTTTAGGGTGGAATATGCCCTTGTTTTATTAAATTGAGCAGTGATTTTGTGCATTAAACAGTAAATACCAACGATTTATAGCATTTCGTTAGTATACCTTGGGCGTGCAAAAAATGTAAACAAATCGGTTCGAAGCGAGCTTAATCAGCACAAATAAGGCGAGTTGGAATACGATTCTGAACGTTTTTAGTTATTGGCGTGCGATTGAAGGGTGTGGATGAATTTTCTTGTCAGCAAAAAATTGAGTGAAACTTTAAGAAAAATTTTAGTGGAAATTTAGTGAATATAGTGTTAAAAGTTAGTGAGAGTACCGTATAACGTTTAATGAGTCTGTCTATGAAATAGTTTCTACTTTGGTGAGTGATTTTTGCATTGATTTATTAACTATATTTAACGATATTTGAGGATAATTTGTTAACAAACTTATTAAAGACGAAATTTAGCTTGAATATATAAATATATTCATCCTATTCGTAGCTCTATAATTTAAATCTTAATAAGACTATGAACAAATCTCATGATGAAAGAACTACATCCTGACTAATATCACTCAGGATATTGAATTATACAACAGACATTTGCATGTTGTTACTAGTCCCAGTACATCCCAGTTTGATTTCACGGACAGCACTATACAAATAACATTGTTTCCGAAATCATTTCTTTGTTTTTAAATTAAGCGAATAGCTAATTGCAGACCCGTTTTGAGATTTATCTATCTTCAGTGCAGCTTTGATTTTTTGACTTATAAATTGCAATGCTACAATGTTACAATATTACAATTTATAAGTCAAGAAATCAAAGCCGAACTGATGAGAGATAAATCTCGCAACGCGTCATTTTAAAAATAATATTATTTGTCTAGTGCTATCAGTGACATGAAAATATACTGGGACTAGTAATAACATGCACATGTTTGTTGTATAATTCAATATCCTTTGTGATATTAGCCAGCAAGTAGTTGTTTCAACATGAGATTTATTCATAGTCTTAATAAGAGTTAATATTATAGAGCTACTAACAGGTTGAATATATTTATAAATACAAGCTACAATTGGTCTCTAAAAAGTTTATATGATTGTATCTATAATTAGCATGATTTCGCCATTATATAAACTTTGTTAAAGTTATGAAAAAAAGGAAAGTTGTGCAAGGAATATTTAAGGTTTTTTTCTTGTTGAGTTTTGTTATAATTGCTATGTTTAGCAAAAATTGGGGAAACTTGTTAGAATTTGGGGGAATGTGTAACGACTAAAATTAAGGAAAATTTGCAATTTAAGCAATTAAATAAGCAATCAAATTTACTGTTTTTTTTTACAAAATGAAGAAACAAAAAAAAATCTCCTCACCAATGGAAAATGTATGTAAAATATCTACATTGTTAAATTAAATTTGCTGAAAATCTAAAGAGGATCTAAGAGGATTCTTATAAGATTCTGTAAATTAAGATCAAGAAATGCTTTTATAAATCAAAGTCTCGAACTCTAGTGAATGTAAGTTGAAATCACATTTACCAACCAAGTTGGCTGTGTAAGTATATCCGTAAATATGGACATTTATCTAAGTATGTTCTTCTCCCGTTACGATATACATTGTAAATAAAACTTTTGGAAGAGAAGTAGAGGCAGGCTCGTCTACAACTCTACAACAAATCTCTTTGAAAGTTTTGCGCATGCATATTTTAGTGGACATAGGCGTAAAAAATAATTTGAATAAATTTTGTGCGTTTACTTTGTAACTAGAAAGGGCAGTATTTTTTCTTATTTTGAAATCGAGAGGTTGCGCTGCCTCGTGATATGTGGTCTGGATTTATTTGGTTCTAATATAACCTTATAACTACCATATTTTGAAAGCTTTGTAGCTAGAAAGTGTAATAATTTTTCTTATTTCAAATCGAGAGGTCGCGCTTTCCCGCGATATATGATCTGGATTTATCTACTCTTATGTACTAAATAACATAATCTAACCACCTTATTTTGAAAGCAGTAATTCGTACAGAACTAAATGTACCCGCCGTTATGTGTTTTGCGTTAGTTCAATTTGTACGACACTGAAGGTTGGGGCGCCACTAGCTACGGTCTTGCCTGTACTGCTGATTTTTATTAATTTTATTTTTTTTTTAATTTAATTTTTGTATGTGTATTTATCGTTATAAATATTTTACAATTTGTTAACATATGTGCTCAATCATCCTATAAATAAAGGAGCCACTGAAGCGTATCGTAAACTAAAACAATGGTTTTTCATATATTGTTTAATAGACAAATTTGAAAAAACTTTTTGAACTTCAAAACATTAAAATAACCGTCTATTTATTGTTGAAACATTGACAAATGAGAACTAACATGAAAATTAAATTTACTATTATGAATATGGCTCAAATAATTTTGTATCGATCATTTACATATATATATATATATATATATATATATATATGTTATATTTTATTTATTTAAGTTCAAGTTTTTCAATTACAATAAAAAAGGGTAAGAAAGGAATTTTATAAAATGAATTGGCGTAATATTTTATATATTACTGTTGCATTTCACTGCTCAGAAAAACGCAGTTGCAGTTGAAATGGAATACAATTTAGAGAATATCTGAGAAACAATGACGTTAAAGAATATAATATGATTGAATTGGGTATAATAAAGTTTTGAAATGTTTTATATGAAAAGGACCAACAGCAAAAAACTAAATAGTTTCACTACAAAAATAATATTAATTTCCTTTGATGGTCTATGTATAAAGGAAAGCTAAAACATATAGAAATGGGAATTTAAAAATGGGAAATTTCCGTTCTGTAGATATATTCTCCAATACGAATAAAAAAATTAAATTATGTTTACGTGCCACAAACTTCATAAAATATCATTTGTAAAATAAATGTTTAAAACATAATTATGTTCATTGCTCATTCATTCACAGCTCATTGAAGCTTAAAATTCCTAATATTTGCTAGAACATAAACAATATCCAACATACTTAATTATTAGGTATATTTCAATAGATTTATTATAGATTCTCTAATATGCAATATTTTATATCTTCAAGGAGCTTCGGAAAATAAATATTGCCTCGAAGTCTCTTTTTTGCCGCATTTAGTAACCCAATAAGAAAAATATCCGATGATTTATTACTGTTTAAGATGTCTTTTATAAATTTATTGAAAAACTTCCAGCAGCAATATTAATATGAGTGTATTATATTTAATATTTGATCTTGCTATTTCTAAAAAAATGAAAATCTTAACAAAGTGTATAAACGAAATATTGTCGTAACCACGTATCGAAACGTTGATTGTAAAATATTACACTTGAACAATGTTCTATCCTGGTTACGTTGTAATTTGCATTTATCACTATACACTTGTATGGATGTATTTATTACTAAAAGAAACACCTAGACGTATTTTAATATCGAGAAGATTATTTATATTGAGTGCAGATAGATCAGTGATTTCTTAACCCTCGAGCGAGCGCGCAATCAAAAAAATATACAACAAGCTATTATTTTATACCCCATTGTATGTAAAATAAAAAATAAGCTAGCGAAGCAATATATTTGTCATTTAAATTGGAGAATTCACACTAGTGTTATAAAAATTAAAACGAAACTGAATATTATGCCTATATGCCTGGTATATTATGTTAGTATGTTTGGTTATCTTGCAATAATATTATTTATTTTACTAATTGCATTGAGAGTAACTTTTTATTAAAACAAAGTATGAATTTAGGCCTTCTCGCTTAATGATAAAGTCTCGCCTGACTGATGATAGTTTGGCGGATCTTGATGTTGACCCGGATTTTGGGGAGTTTATTTATGACTTGAATGATCACGACCGTAACTCCAACTCTGAGGTAGAAGTAGAAGCAACTCCTAATAGTTCAGACATTCCAGATTATTTAACAGAAAGCGTACTGTTAGTGGGCAGCAGGAAGTTAAAGGAGATAACTATACGGATCGACGTCGAATAATTATTAGCACCATTAGTGTCCTTAAGTATCTTGGAATCTACTTTGACCACAATATGACGATGACCAAACATGTCAAAAATATCGCAAAACCGGCGGAAGAGTTAAAGACCAAACTGTTTAGGATAATGCTTAATGTGGGGGGTACAATAAGCAGCAATAGAAAAATACTTGCATCTCTAGTGTACTCGATTATTGTTATGTTGTATTGGCCGCCAATATGGAACGAAACCATGAAATGTGCTAAATATAGAAACATAATGGAAAGTGTTCACAGGAAAACACTGACAAGAATATGTAGCTCATACCGCACCACGTCAACTGCATCACTTCAAGTGATCGCCGCAGTACCGCCAATAGAATTGGCGTAAATAAAAAAGAAACTAATAGAAAATGGCAGGAGAAATGGAATGAACTGCAAGATAAGGGTGGGTGGACCAAAAAACTGATCCCGGATAAACTAAAGTAGACAAACAGCAAACATGGAGAGGTGGGCTACCACATTACACAAATTCTGAGTTGCCAGGCCATCGCTGTTTACCTAAAAAACCTACCTCAAACGGTTCCATCTTCAGGAGTAGGAAGACTGCACCTACTGTGGGGAGGCAGACACAGTAGAACATACCGCTTTTTACTGCCCCCGCTGGACAAGCGAAAGACTTAATATGAAGGTACACACACTAGAGACCTTAATCAACAGGAACATGAAGGCACTCGTGCTGAGGAGTGATGAAGACCTGAAGCTTGTAGAAAAGCGTATGAAGAAAATTATTGACAAAAAGGGAGAGGAGGAAAGAAGAAAGAATAAACAGCTAATTTAAAAAGAAATATTAGAATAGCCCTTCATTGAAGAAATGATTTTGCAATGCCGAGGAACACAGAGAGCATTCCAGGGCACTCGATCCAGGTAGTTCACTAATTGAGCTACGCAGAGTGACCAGTTGAAGTTCCGTCCTGGGTACACCTCTAATTCATAAGACCTTGCCTTCTAATAAATTTTAAAAGAACAGATAACATCAGCATTTCAATGACAACACTAAATGTCTTCCTCAGGAACCAACCTGACGCTGATAGGATAGTCAATAGTCACTCAGTCGTTGATGCCTTGAACGAAGCACACGCCAAAGTTCCATTAGAAATACGATTTTGCGTAGATGATCAAATGTGCTCTACAAAAGCGTGGAATATCCTGAAAAGATACTACCAGAAGAGACCTCATAAGTGGGGTCACAAATTATATGTTTTGAGTGGAGATTCCGGTTTCTCTTATACAACAGAGGTTGAAACTCGCAAACAGAATATTGTTAGAGCCGACGAGCCAGATATAGGAGCCTCTTCTAAAGTCGTAGTGAGATTATCGTGTATGATTCATCGACACGAAAATTACAGGAAAAGTTAATCAGTCGTTTATTGGAATTTGATGTTAATATTGTCGTGTCATCTATTTTCATGCGTTTTTTTAAAGAAATAATATATTCATCTGAAAAAAAGTATAAATTTTATTCTTTTTTTTCTACCAATTTAAAGAGTCGTAAAATTATACTTACAAGGTGTTCATTAAAGGCCAAAATATATTAAAATTTGAGTATATTAAAATACAATATATAGTAACGTATTCGCTGTATTCATAATTTGCATGCGTTTATTGAATCGAAGAATACATGTAGATTGCATAGAAATAAATCTTGAACTTATACTGATTTAAACATTTCAGATGTAAATCACCTGTCGCCCTATAGAAACTCCTCGCTGCATTTCAAAAATAATAATAATATTGTTATAATTGTGACATCTGTACAAACAAATCGAACCGTTCTACGGATAATCTCGGGACACTAACGATAATATATTTGCTAAGATGTTTCGTGCGTATAAACAAGCCTGGATCGGATTGTTTATAAATCATTACTAGCGCAGCCCGCAGCTCTAACTACCCAAGTATCCCTTAGCTCAGTGCTCGCGAACGAACGACCCTTTGTCTCTGCAGCAATCTTCTTTAGTCCGATCACGAACAGCGGGAGGCAGCCGGGAGGACTGTGAATACTTGGACGTTCTGTTTATATAATTATCTACTCATAGATTATAACTAATCCAAGAACAAGTAGTTATAGTTTTGATAATTATACTAGCATTGGTAATTATTTCTTATAAGTTGTTCAAAGGGTATCACTAATACTTGATTAATCTGTTTCCAGAAATGTTTTATAATTCAAATATATCATTACTAATAATTATATTATACTTAATATTGTGTAGTTATGGAAATCATTAAGGCAAGCCGAAAGATATAGTTTCACCAGATTTTTTTTTGTGAAATATTCATTTATTATGGTTTGTTTATACATGGTATTATTCTTTAAATATTTTTTATATATTTACATACAGAATATAGATATGTATAATTAACAGAGCTTATCGGAGACTTGACCTTTCGATTTGTTGATTATACAAAATAAGCACTCTGAACAAAAGAGCTTCTTATACTTCAACAACTAATTCAACAACTCTACTCATTAAGGCTTTTGATATCATGTTAATTATCAATACTCACTCAAGGCTCCCAGTACTTTATACCTCAACAACTCAACTAAAACTACTCAATACTCTATCAAGTACAAATTCAATAACAAACAAATTCAAGTACAAAATGTAATATTTGGAAAATAAAGAATAATCATCTTGAAATTGTGAATACTCAATTTCAAATAAAAAGTTCGATTTTGTTAGTTCGAAGAGACCATAAGATTAAAGATGGTTTACTAACAAGAATTTCATCAAATCAATTCTATTATTCGAGTTCGATATTTTGTGCTTGAAATAGCCACTGCAGAGAATAAGCAAATTCCTTGAGCGCTTCTTGTATAAAATTAAGAATACCAATAACATTTTTTCATTCGAAATGCAACGATATTAAAAAAATATATAATTCGCGGTCGCACAACATACTATTAAAATTCCTTATTCAATTCTAGGAAGACCATAGATGTCAAGTTTGAATCCATATAGGTTTTTAATCGAAAGGCTGTGGTGGAAGAGTAGTTAAGGTATCAGATTACCAAGCCATAAGTCCCCGGTTTTAATCCTGGGACGCAAATATCGAAAAATAAGCTAGAGTTCTCCTGTCTAAGGTCATTCAGCAATGTCATTTTAGTAAAATTTGCCTCTAAAACCCCCCCTAGTAGTGTCTCTATCTACACTTGTGTAAGATCAAGAGACCAAAACACAAGTGTAGGCAGGGGAGTTAAGGCCAAAGCCCATTTGGGGCTGTAGGGTGAAAGGAAAAAGCACAAAAAGGTTTCTTATCCATCTATATTTCAACATATATGCAGATATTTAAAATAAATTAAGAATAGATAGATCAATTAAGACAGACCCAGAGAAAGAGTGGAAAAAGTCTATACTAAGTCTATACTTAGTGAGGCCTTAGTGACCATGACCAACAAAAACAAAAATACTGACAACAAAAAATACTGGATGTTATATGAATTGTGGTCTGATATAAAACCAAGGAAGGAACTTAAAGCAGGTAAGAAGAGTGACACTTTCGAAGAAGAATACTCAAGGCTCACTAATATAATCCGTAGATTGAGCAGAAGGGACAAAAACCTACACCTCGAGAACATCTGCACCGAGATTGAGCACCACTCTGAGAAAAATCATACTGCCGATCTATTCAAGAAAATAACACAAATCACTCACAAATTTAAACCTGCCTCTTGGGTAATTGATGATAAGGAAGGAAAACCAATCCTCGAAATCTCCAAAGTCGCAGAAAGACATCGGAAGTACTGTGAGGATCTGTATCAAGAGCATGACGCTTTTTTCACTCCTGCCCACGACCCTGAATCTGAAGTCTCATGTGCTAGGGAACCGAACATACTTCGCTCAGAATTAGAATAAGCCATAGATCAGCTAAAGAGAAATAAGGCCGCAGGAACGTATCAAGTTACAGCAGAAGTATGAAAAGCTTTGGGCCAAAACGGGATAACAAAAACAGCCGGCCAAATGGACTGAGTAATCCATTCTGCCACTCCACAAGAAGGGTTCAGTACGCAGCTGTAACAACTACAGAACCTTGGTCTTAATTTCAAAGCATATATAGCAAAGTCCTGCTACATATCATCAACTCAAGACTGAGAGCTTACCTTGACTGGCAAATAGCACACGAGCAGACGGGATTCGTGATGGGCAAAGGAACAAGAGAGCAAATTCTAAACGCAATTCAAAAATTCCTGCGCATCATTATCGATAAATGCCATGAACACACCATCCCGGTGTTTATATGTTTTGTGGATTACCAGAAGTCCTTCGACTGTGTAAAATGGTCACAACTCTGGAGGGTCCTTGCTGAAACCAGAGTCCCCACACATCTAATAAAACTGATCCGCAGCTTATACACGTCTGGGTATGGCACTGTGTCGCTGGGAGAGGTCACATCTAGCCGATTCAAGTTCCGTATGGGTGTTCGACAGGGATGTGTGATTTCTCCATTACTGTTTAACGTCTACGGTGAACACATAATGCGCCGAGCTCTCGAGGTTTGGGATGGCGGTATCAAAGTGGGAGGTCAGAAAATCTCAAACCTCCGCTACGCGAACGACACGACTCTGCTTGCATCATCTGAGACCGAAATGGCTGAACTGATGCACCGGCTGGAGACGGTCAGCCTGAGTTTGGGTCTCGCCGTTAACAAAAGCAAAACTAAGCTGTTGATAGTGGACCGATTTGTGACTCTACCAGCGACCACGCTGGTGCGGGATTACGAGACGGTGGAAAAGTTCCAGTACCTTGGCTCTATTATCACCAGCAAGGGAAACTGCGAGCCTGAAATAAGAAGACGTATAGGCATGGCTAAAGCGACAATGACTCAAATCAGTAGGATATGGAAGGACAGTAACATAACTAATAGGACAAAGCTACACCTAGTCCGTACCCTCGTGATTTCCATTTTTCTTTATGGGGCGGAGACGTGGACGCAGAAAGCGGTGGATAGACATAGGATAGACGCCTTTGAGATGTGGTGCTGGCGCCTCTTGCTGAGGATACCCTGGACAGCTCGCCGCACATATGTCTCTGTATTGAAAGAACTGAAGATTGAGGGGGCGCAACGTCTGTCTCAGCTTTGCCTAGACAAGGTCTTGAAATACTTTGGCCATATTGCTCGCAGGGGCAATGACAATCTTGAACGACTGATGGTGACAGGGAAGGTTGAGGGGCAAGAGACCTAAAGGCGGCAGTCCTAAGAGATGGTCCGATCAGATATCCGAACAGCTGAATATATGTCCGAACGTTGCACTGCATCGGAGCTCTGACCGCAACCGATTGAGGCGTGCGGTTGAATGTATACGGAGTCACGATCCTCAGCAGTGGGGGAAGGACGAAAAAGGAGAAGAATAGATCGGTTTAGTATTTCTAAGAAAAACCTGATTCAATTCAATTTGATGAATTGAGATAAAATTTTGGTGAATTATGGGATTCCATCAACATTTTTTTATTAAATTTAATTTTAATTTTCATAGTTTTGTTTCAAAATAAATTAAAATATTTCCAGAAACTAGATTGTACCTGTATTACTAACAGGAATATTGAATACTAAATATTGAAGCATCTAAAAGATTAAAGCCTAAAAATAATGAATCACGTGATGCAATTTGTCCCACAAGAATGTCAAGATGTCATATTATTTCAACTAAATTATAGTCCAGTCATCTAGGCATATCACCCCGGAATCTAATGGAGGAAGCTGAATTTTTGTATAGACCTTTATTTCAGCATTAAAAATGTTGTCTCAAAAGTCACATATGCCAACATGTCCTTTGATATTCAAGGTAAAAGGTCGCAAAAATCAGTTTTTTGAGAATATCTCGTTTTCTCTGCCTCCTGTCGTATTTGCATTTATCATTACAGTTTTAGAGAATAAAATGCTCTAGAAATTTCATCTGAAACCTTTTTTTATACGTCGAACAGTTTCGACCTTTTTGGCGCCACACTCCACGCTCAGCCATCTATATGTACCATAGCGCAAGGTAAATCCTGAATCCCAATGTATTATACCGTTGTCTTTTACTTAATTAGTTAATAAATATTACTTAAATAACAATATAATTACTTATACTTTTATTTATATTTTTTTAAAATTAAATAGTCATCAAATATTTCTTACTTTGATATACAAATAATTAAATAATGAAGTAAATCTTTCAAAATATATTTCATCTTAATACATATCTTATATTTTAATTTAATTTTTATGAAGGATAATTGGTTTACAGTAGAAAAAAGTAAAAGTAAGAATATATTTTCTTTTTAATGTTGTTGTAATTAATAATAAAATTATTATTGTATAATTAATTAATAATAAATTGTATTGTTTTTGTTATTATTATTAGTCTTCTTCAGGTTGGAGAGCAGTTTCAGACTCATTATCATCTTCACTTTCCTCGTTATCATTTACATTAATTGTCATACGTTTCAAATTTCAGGGTCATTGTCTTCATGAACATCTGATGGATATGATGATCCATTGAGGCATGCATTTTCATTGCATTGGCCACAAGCTAAAGAACATTGCTTCCTTAACTTACGGCATCCCCAACGCGAACCACAACCATTTATGCGGTTGCAGAATAATGAAGTGAGTAGTTCATGTGGTCCTGGTGGTAAAGGTGTTGTTTGTTAAGGATGTTGTTGTAATGGTGTTGTGTTGTAACCCCGCGTTAGGGTTTCATTTTGCAGTACCCAACCCCAACCCTGAGGTTGAATTAGAATAACATTAAAACATATTTAGAGTGATTTACTTCATTATTGAATTATTTGTATGTAAATAATTGGTAAGTAATATTTGATGACTATTTGATTTAAAATAAATATAAGTATAAGGTATTAAATTGTTATTTAAGTAATATTTAATATGTAATTAAGGAAGAAAATGGTGTTTTTTATTGGGATTCAGGATTTATCCTGCAGTAAGCTACGTATGGCTGCTCATAAGCGCTCCACACTCTGCGCCACCTATCACAAAAACAGTTCGACGTATCAAAACAGGTTGCAGACGAAGTTTGTAGTGAATTTTATTCTCTACAACTTTCTTAATAAATGCAAATACGATAGGAGGCAGAGAAAACGAGATATTTTCAAAAAACTGATTTTTGCGACCTTTGGCCTTGAAAATCTAAGGACTCACATGTTGGCATATGTGACTTTAAAACTAAAACATTTGTAATGCTAAAATAAAGGTCTATGTAAATTCAGCTTCTTCCGTTTGATTCCAAAATTGGCCCTTTTTTGACTAACAATAAGATGACTGGACTAGTACCACAATAGTCTACAAGTCTTTTGTCAGCAGTTTTCTTGTACCTCCAGGAATTTCACCATGGAAGATCTAACGTTGTACTTTTTGACAATACAGTTATTACGATGTCCAGACAATACGATGTCCAGCAAGTGCAGATCTTCTTTTCCCTGCCAATTAATACAGGGGAACATTTATGAAACGAGTAATGTGCCCTGAATTTTGGGATTAAGATCTTATATTGTAGGCGTATTCTCATTTCTAACAAAGCATCTGTAGCATAAAATTGATGGTAGCATTTACTAATATAATTTTGAATTTTGAATTTCAATTTCTGGAATTGACATTTTTTCAAAAATATTTACAATATGAACGGGGTTTGAAAATTGTGTGAAGAAAGGCTTTTGTGCATTAGTTGCGAAGTTTAAAGCTTTAATTGCAATGAATGCGTAAAAGCTTTTCACACACTTGTATAATAAATTACTATTATGATACAAAATTTCGTCAAAAATCGCTTATATTGTAAATATTTTTGGGGATCCTACATTATTTTGTCTATGACGCATGTTCAAATACTGCTGAATTTACAAACAAGTAATTGTTTCTTACCGATAATATTAAAAAATTATAATTTTGACAGACAATATACTTCAAATCAATGTCACAATAAGGTTAGAACGTTCAGTGCCGCCGTGGTAAAAATTGTGAACTAGTAAAAACGCACAGTCACGGGAACACTATTTGGTAATTGTCGATGTAATCTAGGTTAACTTAGAGTCAATCTATGTTAGGTTATAGTTAGGTTAAGTTATATTAGAACCAGATAAATCCAGACTTCTTGATTCAAAATAAGAAAAAAAAATTCAATTTTATAATAAATAGTAAAATCAAACAGAACGTACTTGACTATGAAACTCCATTTGATTTACATTAGACTTATAATAATAGCATCCTTCACATGGATAAACGATAAATCTAAAACAGATCTGGACCTAGTAGTATAATAATACGTACCCCTTGAACATCTTAAACAATGGCACGGAGCCTAGCACCTGGGAAGAGTGCGGTGGACAGGACTCCTTAGCCGTAGTGAAGGCGACCTGTCTAGGGGTGATAACTGCGAATAATAAGCCTCCCAAGCTAACAACTTGGGTAGTATCTTGGACAGTGGCTTGCCACTGTCCCATGAAGAATATTCTTCAACTGAGCATGAAGGAAAATCTCGCTAAATGCACTACCCCAGGTGGTAACCAATCCACCGTCACCTATGGTGACGTTAGCGGACCTTCGGATTCTGGGGAGTCCGTACCAACATGCTTTAAGGATGAGTCGGAGCAATCATCGGACAACCTGAAATCATCGGACGTAAACTCAGACCAAGACGGCAAAGCTTCTTCGCAACAAGTGGGTAAACTGAAACATTTGACTGATTCACTAACACGACACAACATAATACTGACAGCAGTACAGGAAACCAGATTTACGGACGAACATGCCTTCGAGTCACAAGGCTATAGAATCCTCAAAGGAAAAGTGGGTCAGCGGGTAATGAAGAACGTACCCCACTTAGGCACAGGATTTATAATCAGTCACCGGATACTGGATTCAGTCACCGACTTTACCTCCCCGAGTAGTCGTGTATCCATCCTCTCTCTCAAATGCGCAAACAAGGGCTACAGTATAGTCAATGTGCATGCCCCAATCAACCAGGACAACAGACGCAATCCAGACAGAACTGATAAATTCTGGGAGGACTTGCTTCTACTGTGTCGTTGAAAAGGTTATGAGAGAATGGCGCAAGGAACTGAACAATTTGGGTGCTCAGGGTGGTATCTACCTGGGACGTAAGAACGATGGACTGGTTGTAGATTGCCTGGCCTTTGCAGATGAAATGGCAATGTTTGCTCATTCTCTTGAGATGGCAACAATGCAGGTAAACTGCCTCAAAAAACAGGCTGCCAAAGTGGGTCTTCAAGTGTCGCTGGAGAAAGCAGAATTCTTCACCAACATCAGAGAAGCAAACAGAGAGATTTTACTAGAACAGGGAAACATCAAGAGGACTGAGAAATGTAAGTATCTCGGCGAATGGATTGAACCCAACATATCCGAAAGAGCATCATTATCCAAGAGAGTCAGCAAATTATAACTAGCCTATCGGCTGACTAAGAACACTTACAATAAGAAATGCCTGTCACGCAACCTGAAACTTAAGCACTACACATGAGTCTTACGACCAGAAGCCCTTTATGCCATGGAGTGTCTTTCCTTGAACCGAAGGGGCCTAATAGAGAAATTGGAAATCAGAGAGACGAGAATTCTCAGGAAGATCCTAGGCCCGGTAAAGGAAGATCCCGGGGAATTCCGAAGGCGGCATAACTCTGAGCTCTACGAACATGGCTACGTTGCAAGATTGCCTCCAAACCGACTAACCAACCGTCTGTTCACCTTCTGGCAAAACAAGAAGCTTCGTACCACTTGGTTTACAGAGACCGAGAAGGATATTGAAGAATTGGGAATAACAGATCTGAAAAACAGACAGTCTGTGAGACGCACCCTGAAGGAAGTCCGTGGATTTCAGGAAAAACCTCGAAGGAAAGGTACCCCCTGGACAGAAGAGAGAAAGGAGTTATACCAGCAGAAGATGCGACAATACTGGGCAAAGGTCAAAGCCCAACAGTTGAACCAGTGTGGTCCAAAGTAGGCCTATTCGAAAGAAGAAGAAGAAGCATCCTTCACATACATTAATTTACTTATTAATGTGTTCATTTTGATGTACGAGTAGATAAAATAAATTTAATTATTACTTTATTATTATTACTGAGAAATATTTTGCTTTTTGTTAGCACCAACATTTCCGAGTTATTCCAGCACGAGAAAGCTAGAGCACCTCGCAATAATTTAGAAATATTTTAGCCACAAGTTTGCAAATAGGCTTACTGTTAACGCCACGTTTTAATAAAATTAACAACTTTTGTTATAAATCCTAAAACTGTAGGTATTTTTAGATTGTAGCACATATTGTATTTATTCATCATTTATTCACCACTCCCTGAAGCATATTCCAGGAGAGGCTCCAGATCTCCTTACCAACTATTTTGCATCCTTTATACCTTCATTTCTTCCTAGTATTATTTAATCTTCAGTTGTGTAGAGTGCAATCAACATTTAAAATCTACCACACTATTAATATTATTTTCATTTAAATATGCGAGGGTTGTAGTTTTGCTATTATTACTGGATCGATAAGGTCTCAATATATAAGATATAATATTCTTATTTTCACTATATTATTAGCAAATAGCATCATACGACGTTAATTGCTTCTTTTAGTTCGTTTTCTCAACTTCGTCAAATAATGAGTAGAAGAATTTAAAATCATCCCATACACAGATCCGCTCCCTATTATAGACTGCAGAGTTCTTTCGCCGCTATTCTTATGTGTTTAGTTATGCAAATGTGTTTAGCTATAACTGCCTGTTTATTTAGCTTAAGCTGTATTGTTTAAATAGGCAAGACACATAATTCTTCTGAACTTTAACATTTCTTATCAACTAGCATGACTTGTTTATTGTATATAATTCTTGAAACTCACACTTTGTACAGAGCAGATCCCAGGGGTATATCGGATACAGCAGGTTTTTTTAAACAGTACTTTCGCTACCTTGCAATACTTGCATTTAGATTACTTACATTTGCCAGCAATTTAACCTTACGTGGTAAACTGCCGTATCCTGTAAATATTTCCTCGCATGCTAAACCCCAGATATTCTAGCTTTCTAAGCTTAATTCTACTGATCTCTTTCCCATCCTTCTTAACAACTAAAGATTGGCAGTCTATTCAGTACACAATATTTACACGATATGCCTATACACCCAAGTTTCAAGATCCTGTAGTTTATTTATACGATTATTGAATGTCTATGCTTCCATCTCGTACATTAATATTGGGTCAAGGTGATGCAGAGCATCTGGGCCTTCCCTTAAGGGAGCGACTAACAAGAATATTTTCTAACGTAATTTTAAAAAGTCAACCAGATCGAATGTTTCAAAGATTTTAATTATAAATGAGATACCTAATTGAGAAAATAAACACAAGTTTTATAAATTATGATTAGCATAATGGTAAGATGGGAAACACTAGCTGGTGTTCAACTTCGACAAAGAAAAGCCGAAAGAAAACTTCAAAGGCACTAGTAAAGAACAAAATAATTACTTAGAATTTTTAAACATAATATTGGAAACCAACAGAAAACGAAGGCGTACCAGATTACATATTAAATAAAGAAATTAATAAAGATGAACAAGAAGCACCTCACGAGAGAATGAAAAAAATGGAGGAAGAAATGAAAATGTTTCATACACAAGAATTGCGATTAATAAGATTGAAACCGAAGTTAATTTGAATATGGCTTTATAAATTATAAGTATAATGATAATAAAATTGAAATGTTTGCTGTTAGTGATCCTACAACTTGGCCACAAAATGTAAGTAATACTTATAACTTATAACTAAACAAATATATTAATTCAGTGTTATTTTCAGAAAAACTTATTTCTTATGCTGCTAGTGAAAACAGTAGAAAAACAAGCAATAGTTATTATTATGAAAATTGAAATAACAATGAACTAGTTCTTTGTTTTTGTTGCAAACTTTTTACTCCTCCTACAATTAATCAATTAATAAATGATGAGTTCTCCGCCTCACAAAATTTATCAAGAACCTCTATCAATACATGACATACTAACACAATATTTATCGTTTAAAAAAGCTGGTTGCTTTAAAAAAAGAAGTTTCTCACCCAAAGATAGATTAGATAAATTTTGGATATATAAAAATATGGAAACTTTAAATGACAGAAAAATATTTCATAAAAATACAGTAGACTCCCATGCATCGAGGCTATACATTCCGCGTGATAGGAAACCGCGTTATACGGAATAGGACATTATCGCGTTATACGGACATTATCAGAACTATTTATGCGAGTTCAAGCATGTGTATAAAATATTGTTCATATAAAGCGTGAGAAATTAAGAGTGACCATTTACTTAATAAAAACAATCAAATTAAATTAAAACATTTAAGCAACCCTCGACACAAAAAAAACTCTAAAAAGTAAAAAAATTAAATATCTTTCTTGCCCTTTTCACATCATTAAAAGTACCTATTAATATTTTGATGATGACCTTCGTCGCGTCGGGGGACCGCTAAGTGAAACCGTATAATTAGTTATACCTACATCGGTATAACGAATAGAAAATACATACTGGTTTTAAATTGTACCTATGAACTTAGATGTATCAATCTATCTCACAAGGTATACTAAGTTCCTGCAGATTTTTGATTTGGTATGCGGCACGATGCACATTATCAAAATATTAATAGGTACTTTTAATGAAGTTGATGGGAACAAGAGAGAAATTTTATTTTTTACAAAACAAGATTAAGTTTTGTTCAAAAGATTAAGTTTGGTTTATGTTCTTATAAAATGTAATGTATTTCGTTATCTTTGCTCTGCTAAAGCAGATTTGCCATGAGAATTATTAAATAACTTTCTTTGTTTAAGTTCACAAATTGCAACACCCTGCAAACTTTATTCATGACTTAAGGCCGCATAAGCTTGACCTTTTTCAAGTACTTCTTCCCAAATAAACGCCTTATCTACAGTGTAGTTTATTGACAATAACAGCTCAACTCAAAATGATAGGAAACATTTGGTTGCAGATTAATTTTGTCAAGTAGGAAACGAGCTGATGATCCTCGCCTGAACAGATCTTCATAAATTATATCTAAAAAACTTCTAGATCACGTCAGCTATCAAACACAAGTTTGAATATTCGGAACTAGATAAACATTTATGTCAGATTGGTTGCAGATTAATATTGTTAAATAGGAAATGAGCTGATGGTCATCAAACGCTTGGAGCTCTTCATAAATTACAGCAAAGAATCTCCTCTCGAAAACCTCCTTCATCACGTCAGTTTAAAAAAAGCGCATCAACATCGATCCACTCGTTTATGAGCTAAGGTTCCATAGCCACATTTACGAACATACGGACAAACGGACAGAATGACAGACACATTATACGAGGACACGCTTGACGTCACGTCAAACTTATAACACCCCTTTCATTTTATGTGGGGGGTTAAAAATAATCAATGTCTTATTTGCTATAATTTTAACTGTCTAATATTCAGTGAACCCTCAAGTTTTTTTTTAAAATGGACCGATGGCCGATTGAATGAAGCATAGCTTTTGTATAGCGGTTTATTAGAACGAACTCCATTATTCAAACTCAGAGGTGGTTTCGACAATAATTTTCCAGCGCCGCCGAATTGCAGGAGAATTGCAAGATGTGCCGCGAAATATCATCGAACAGGTTCACTTAACGATACTAAACTTACAAAGAGGCAAAACAAAAACTGCTAGAAGAGAAGAGGCCCTTTACCTTAAGGCCCTTTAATTTACTTATATCAGAAAATGAATCGACAGTAATTAGATAATAAACCAACCTCCACTGTCGTCAAGGTATAAAATGTTAAAACATCAATGTTAAAACATCAAAAATTAAATAAGGTTTATTGTTTTATCTTTAAATTTAGACTCTCGACATAAAATTGAGACACTTGACAAGATGAAATGGGGCAGGGAAATGAGGCTGCCCATTGTTTCGATAAAGTTTATAAACAGTATGTAAATAATACCAATTTTAAGAGAGAACTTGAAAATTGAATGACTGAAGGGAAAAGATTTAAACCAAAATATTTTAGAGTGGTGGAAGGTTCACGAAACGATCCCACTCTTTCCAAGTTAACCAAGGATTTTTTCAGCAAAATGGCAACATTAGTTTAAATGTAAAATTGTGTTTTCTTATATAATAGTTATCTGTATAACAAATAATCACGCATTTATTAATTAAAACAAAATTAAAGATTACCTTGTTTTGGGCTACTTTAACAATAAGTTCTAGCAAGAAGGATATTTGACGAGATGAGACGAGACAAACGGTTACGGCAGCGAAAACGAGACAAAACAAACGGTTACAAGACCGAATGCGAGACTGAGACGACAGTGATTTTTAAAGTTAGTAAATTAACGAGACCGAGACGCGATTTTTGAAACGTCATCTCGTGTGAAGCCCTATGCATTACATTACATTGTATACTGTCTTTTCGATAAGGATTCATTCAAATTTATTAATAACAATATTTTTTTGGTATTATTTTTATTACTCCAAAATTAGCCACTACTGTCTTTGAGAAAAATCTATGGGCAGAGGGCGCTCTAAAGGAACTTCGCAACAGGGCGCTGACTACCCTAGGTAAGGCTCTGATTGGAACACGTATCTCACGCATATATTTAAATCCAAAGTTTAAGCGATAAATCGGAGTTGAAGAGGAGGTGATTATAAGAGAGGAGGTTCTGGCTAGCGCCAGATTTGTTTTTTGTCATTTCATCGTTGTTTGTTATTAGGGTTTGACAAGAAAATTTGGCACATTTGAAAACCATATTAAAATTAAGAAAACCAGTTTTACCGGAAATTAAATTGTTAGATAAAAATTATTTTTTATCTTATTTGATTTGCAATTCATTCTATGCAACGAGTTGCATTGGCCAGTGCTTGTGCATTGTGCATGTTAACAAGTAAAGTTATATTTGAATTTCTGTTAAATCAATTTATAGTTAAACACTGAAATAAGTTTGAAATTATAATATGCTTTAGAAGACCGAATTCAAGAAAGAAGACAAGTAGAATTAGCAACTCTTTGCTGTATTTGCAAAATCAAAACATATCCAGTTCAGCAAAGAAATCTAGTGTATATTTTCTGTGTATTGTCTGGAGTGATGGTCTGAAATATTTCCCAATTCTTATACGAAAACCGATTCTTATAAAGAGAAAATCGAAGAAACTACTTATCAGAGTAATGCTTTTTTAAACGAACTTACTTGAACTTACTTGTAGACCTTGAAAAAAAGATTACAAATCCAAATGAAAGCTGAAATTTTTGTTTATGTTATTTTACGTTACGTTTTACGAAGTTTTTGTTATTTCACGTAAGTAATGTTAATGTGTAATCCTTATTTTTTATATTTTGACTTTGATATTGATTTCGGTTTTTGTTATTTTAAATAAATAAAATAAAATAAATTTGGTTGGTCTATTTTTTTCGACAAAAATTCGAAAACCGGCTCAAACCGTTTTTTTGGAAATTTTAAATTCGAAAACCGTTTTTTTAGAAAATCGTTTTTTGTATAAACCCTATTTGTTATCCAAGTGAATCGATATTTTTACTTGGTTGCCTAATTGGGTTGTTGAATAAAAAAAAATAATCGATATTTTTATGTATTTTACAACCTTATAATAAATAATTTGAATGTAATGTAATAATTCGAAAAGTCAAGCGATAAAATTTTTAAAAAAATTCTCGTGACTCCAAACGCGCATGATTGCTCCTATTATGATTGCTTGTATGTGACGTCGTAGGTGTAAACTAATTTAAAAATAATAGACGGTCGACATTTATATATTGTTGTCCCTATTGAAATTTACTAAAAACTAATTTTATCAGGATAGTGGGTGATACGGGATTTATGAAGGACAGCTCAGCTAATATTGATCATATTGTAAATTTAAGTAAGATACTGAATATTCTTTATAAAATAGTGGTCTTAGGATGCATTCAGCGCACAGTTTGAAAACAATGGTTTCGACGTTTAACAATGTGTGGTACATTTAAAAACATATCTTGAGAAGTTCTTTTTGTGGTTCTCCTACACGATGGTACGAAACAAGAACGA
Source organism: Phosphuga atrata (assembly GCA_944588485.1). Lineage (NCBI taxonomy): Eukaryota > Metazoa > Arthropoda > Insecta > Coleoptera > Silphidae > Phosphuga > Phosphuga atrata. The sequence goes on from OX155898.1 coordinate 34,981,930, forward strand.
TAACTTTTAATATTTGACATGTCTACTACAACTACTGAATCAACAAAGCCATGCGTCCATTAAATGCGCGAGTAGAAATTAGCCTTCTTATGTCAAAACGCGCTCGGCCTTTGTTCGGTACCGCGTTCAAAAAATTATTTTCAATTTGTTATTTTCAACTTTTAGCTTACAACTAAAAAAAAATAGTTTTGTTATAAAACTTATATATGTTCTTTCGATTTATGAAAAAAAATTATATCAAAAACCGAATTGAAATAAGGCCAGTAAGTATTAATGTTTCTCATATGATCATGTATTTGTTTTTAAATTCATTTTCATTCCATATTCTGTCATTCGTTCGATTAACCGGTATTTGCAAATCTTCTATGTTATTACTATGTTATAACAATCCGGCTCATTTTTCTGCAGATAGTGTTTCCCTGAATATTACATTGGAATATAGGTTGAATTGAATAGGTAGTATCTAACCGTGTCTCAGGCTTCTTTGGAAACTGACATTTTCTGTAGATTGATCATCCGCTTTCACAACCGATATTCATTTCTATTAAAGCTGCTAATACTTACCTCCGATTTATCATTCCATTTTAATTATATCACGCGCATGTACCTCTATATTCATATACAATACATATGTATATAAAGATATTAATGGGAAATAGTGCTACAAGTGCGCACATTTCTGCCGTTTCTGTATTGGATAACGCTGATACTTTCCTCAAATTATAAAATGCTTTAAAAATGTAGCTCATGCGACACATGGTGCTGTAGTAAATACATTATTTGCCATTTGGCCACTCCTATCGTAATAAATGCATGTTCATGGGTGCGATTTTACTGCCTGTTTAATATCTCGTTTTAAAAAGGTCTCAAATAGCGTTTGTTTATTCGTTTCGTGCTAGTTTTCTTAACTCGATTCGCACTTAATATATACTTTTTTTTCAGGTATTGACACAAAAAGGGAGAAGCAACACCGATTCTAACATTGACGGCAAATTACCCATAATCCTCTCGCTTGTATTTATGCAATATTTTCATTTTAAATGAGATCAGATGGTGCAACATCTCATTTTGTATCATTAATTAATAATATTTAGATGTCATTAAAATTAATTGCACAATGTATTTAAATACAGAAATCAAACATTATAAAAAGGTAATAAACATTAACCGTTTTGAAACAATAAATTTTGAGAACAGAAAAACATTCTAGAAGTCAAAGATGGCAAATTTTAAGCGTTTCCAAGTTCTGTTGTATGCTATTCTCGTACCCAGTAAACTAATTTGAATACATAATCTGAAGGCGGTCTGTATTGTGAGGGTCATCATACTATTGGTAAACTACTTTGAAAACATAATCTCGAGTTGATCCGTATTATGAGTGTCATCATATTCAGTTTTGGCAATAATTGAAATATTTTCCATCAAGTAAGGCATCCAATTAGTGCCCAGTTCCCTTTTGTTTAAACACTCCGTTATTAGCGTGGCGTCTGTGGAACACTAGCGATTATATTTACTATTATAACTTTTGAAATCGAAAATGTGGGATGTTGCCCTCCTACGGACTTTCCTAATTCCTCCCTATGATGCGATAAGAAATTGAACGGCATACAATGAAACGTTGAATAGTGAACAGCAATAAATTCTGATCAGAGTCTCTCTGACACAACACGGATACTTAGGTTATAATTTTATTAATTGTTAGTTTTGCAAGAAAAGTAATTAAAATTAAAATTAGAAATTATACATAAATTTCAAAATCGATTTATTTTGCAGAAATAGTAGAGGAAATTGGGGAATTGTGGGCCACGTTTTTATTTTGTCTGATATCTTGAACAAAAATTTAAAAAAAAAACAAAATTCAAAAGGGCATTGCATTCTACGTGTGAAAAGGTTACGGTAGACTTTTGTTTTTTTTAAATTTTTTGGAGAAATTTTAGTGGATAATAAAAAGTTGATGTTTTTGAGATTTCAAAAATTGTTGGAGGAATTGTAGGCCACCACCTAAATAAAGTCAATGCCCAAAAATTTCTGTGCAAAACTTTATTGAGAGATTGGAAATGACAAATGAAATGTTATTAATTAAAAAAATTTAAAAAAATATATCTGCCACCATCAATCAGAATGCAATTTGGACACGTGAACGTGTTGGCAGAGGTATGGACACATTTTGCATGTACATCTCGACCACATTCGATGCATTTAATTGAATTGTTTTATGTAAGTTTCTTCGGCATTGATTCCAAGCAAAGTACGCAGAAGTCGACATCGTCGTCGTCATCCGAAGAATCACGTCGTGCTGATTGTGATCGTGTTTTGCGCTTTTTTGGTGCTAGGATCACTTTTGATTTCTTTTCTTCTTCTTTTTCTGACTTCTTGCTCATAATGTCAGCTTTCTGACGGAAATCGGTGACAACTGTAAGCGATGTTAAAATGGCGCTTTTCATCGGCTTGCGACCACGATTGGACTTTTTGGCCGGTGTTCCCTGTCTTAGTGGTCCAGTTTCTCGAATTTTTTTTTTAAAAAGCAGAAGAGATGGTACCAGATGTGGTAGCCACTGCTAGACTCAGAAGTTGTGACTGTTTCATTCGCAGCCGTCTCGATTTCACCATCACTTACAGTGATGCTGCGTTGTTCATCCGCACTCTCTTCATCACTGCCACTGTGTTGACCCTCACCACTAAGTTTTGAAGCAATAAAGTCAACCTCGGTGAACACGTTCGCATCAAACTGGAAAATTCCACATGCTCTGAAGCCGCTTTTGATGTTTTTTGGTGTGACGGCAATATCGAGACATTTGTCAACAATGAGTGGAACGTGATGAAGATCGAAAACTACCCCAACGTTGGCGCGCTTTCAATCATCATGCTTTCGTGCATAAATCATTTTCAACGAACCGAAAACAGTGACATCTAACGACTGCATACGATGTGTATAATGTGGAGGGAACGACAACATTGTGATGTCATGTGCAAGAGCCTTATCAATAACGTTAATGGACAAATGTGATGTATGATTGTCCAGCAGCAAAAGTGTGGGTGAGCCGGGCGAAGCACGTGAGAATTTAATGAAGTGATCTATATACGTCAAAAATACCTCCGATGTCATCCATCCACTGCCATTTGCTACGCCTTGTGCGCCATGAGTTGCGTGGGTCATGTATATTGCTTTCAAGTTTTTGCGTGGGAAAATAAAAAAGGTGGAATCGAATAACCACTCGCACAAACCACTAACGCCATCGACACATTGGTTCCTCTCTCGGCTGATGTAGACGTGCCTATTCGTTTTTTGCCTTTTCGGGCAATAACTTTGACGACTTTGTTGGGAACAGTGGGAGACCCGGTTTCGTCCATATTCCAAATTCGATGGGGCTCAAACGACGTTGTATCGAGCACGCAACAAAGGTTGGTGAAAAAGGCATCGACATTCTCTTTGCAAAATGCTGTCGCGCGATTTTGGCTCACCTGCTCTGGCGCTAACGATAAATTCGGGTGACGATTTATAAACGAGTAGTACCAGTCGTAACTCGCTGCCAAATTTTCATCCCACGATTGAGGGTAGCTGCGTTTGATCGACTTCGCATATTGGAATACCAAAGTCCGTACCTCCGAAATTCTTAGGCCATAGTAAATGTCACTAGCCTTAAGGACATATTTCATTAGAGCCTTTTCTTCATAATCACTGAAAATCGGAAACAGGAATAAATTCAATAGTTTCAAAAGATTCAATAGTATTTTGCATTATACTCACCGACTTTGCGCCTGGCACAACGATTCCTTTAAAGCATGTGATCATTGTATCATCGGAAGCAGTTGAAACATCAATTTTTGCTTTTTCCAGCTTGTCAATATAATGGTTTAATGAAACGCGAGCTATGTTGGTGGATTTAGCGACGGCACGGATGGAATTATTGCCAATTGTGATCAGCTTAATAGCCTCCAAAACAGCAGAAAAGTCAATCTTCTTCTCATGTTTGCCATAGTAACGTGGCATGGTGGATTGATTGTTGTTGGAACAAACCTAAAGTGTATGTATGTCAAAAATGTCAAAACGCGGGTGGCCCACAATTCCTCACCAAATGTGGCCCATGATTCCCCACAAGCTATTAATGACTCGACGAAATTTCATGCAAAATTCCTTTTGTATATTAAAATGCCAAGGTACAACGATAATTATCAGCATATTTACCTGAGTTGATTCGTAACGATGCCTTCAAAACTGATGCACGAGAACAACACTAATAAATTATTGAAGAAACTTTTTTTCAGGCTAGTATTGCACAGAGCGCTAGGGACGTATACACTGGTAAACTACCAACGTAAAAGTATGTTTGGGGTAAAAGAAGACTGACATTTGTGTCGCACTATATCAAACTCGACCTACAAACGATAGATGGCGGTGGCCCACAATTCCCCATGGCCCACAATTCCCCACTTTCCCCTATATTTTACAACGAGATATGAAAGGGATGGCGTTTTTTTGGGGGGAGGTGAGAGTTTACTCAGGAGCGCCAGCGAGTTAGCAATCACACCGAACCAAAAAAACGCTTTCATCTCGAGTAGTAAATGCAATTTTTTCTACTGATATTCGGTTGCAAAATCCAAAATTCGACTTTAATAAAATCAATTCGAAGCGAACTATCGCAACTGTCAAAACGAATTTAATCGTTGGTTTGTTCGTTTCCATGCTAATATTGTTGCAGTCTCCTAAAAGGTGATACTTGTCAAGTCAAATGTCCTAATTTTATTTCGGTTTTTTAAATAGTTTCAGGCTCGTTTTAGATTTGTACATAAAATATTCCATTGAAATTTATGTAGTTAATAAGAAAGTCCATTCAAGTTTGGTTAGTTTAGTGTTTTAATCGAGAAAATCATAAATTTTAAATGCTCATTTTCGTCTCTAGATGTGAAAATATTTTCATCTCTAGAATGAAAAAATGTCACTTTCATATAGGGTAAGCCATGTCAAAATGCCCAAATTTTCACATTTATCAGTAAAAAAAAATATTTTTGACCCAGCAACAAAAATTATGATAGTTGATACATTTATATTTAGTCATTATTCTATATTTTATTTTACTTTTTGTTAAAGAAACATGTTGCAAAATTGTATGAGAGATTGTATGAGAGAGTAGTATAGAATGGACCCTTTTGATGTTTTTTATTTCTGCTCATATTTTCGATGAAAAAACGTTAATAGGATATAAAAGGTGCAGAGTATTGTCTACATTAGATGTAACGACTGGTGCACCGCAAGGAACTATTGTAAGTCCATTATTTTTTGTACTGTTTGTCAATGAGCTGTTAACATATTTTAATAGGAAATATATAATATCTTACGCGGATGATTCTGCTGTTATAGCTACTGAAAATACATGGTTGGATACACAAAACAAAATGATTAAATTATTAAATACGGCTGCTTGGCTAAACTATCAAACTATTGAAAATAAACTATCACTGAATATAACCAGAACTGTATTTATAACTTTTCGTAACTATAGCAACAGCATTCCGGAGGAGATAAAGGTACAAATAAATAATATTAGCATAAAGCGTGAACAGAGTTGCAAATACTTAGGTTTAATTTTTGATTATAATATGAAATGTAACAAACAGATTGAATATTTAATAACTAAAACTAAGTATCTTATTTTTATCTCGATCTCGATGATTTATTTTGTTATTTAAAATGTATTTCCAATCAAAATCAAACATAGCTAATGTTATTGAAAATATAAATTAAATAACAAAAAAAACATTTAAAAATCTATATTTTTTGCCCAATCAAGGCAATCCGTGTCCCAGGTTGGACCACCGGTTGTCTGGTTGGACCATTAAATACAGTTAATGTAATAATATTTTTTGACGTTTGGGCTCACTTCAGCAAATTTTGTATGCACCCAAATGTCATATTTAATGTACGGTATCATGCCTGCCCCTTTTCTTGCTCACACATAAAACAAAACCATGTTGTCTTAGTTTGTCTCTCTTGTATTTTTTTCCAAATTTTGGTTGTTTTTTCTTGTATTGCATTTCCTTTTTGCTAGATATTAATGCTTCTTGGACAGTTCCTTTAGCTCGAGAATATGGTGGTCCCGGCTGATTCAGTCCAGTGGATTCTGTTTTAGAGATGGTGACACTTTATGGAGAACGTTCTCAAAATTTTCTATTGTTCTAATTTGATATACATCAACAAAAGTATTATCGCTGTCATTTCGTTCCTTCGCTGTCACTTGATGACATTAATATTGGCTGGGAGTACATGGCTCAGTACATGGTTTAGGCTGCCAAATATCTGATGGTGCAAATTATTTATCTTGAAAGAATTATCGATTAACAAGCCAAATACGAGAGGCACCGAAAACATTCTCCGCAGTTGCAACTGTAGCTGCTTTTCCATATGCTTCATTCAGCAATTTATAAATATGCATTTGGCTTATTTTGTCCCCTTTACATTGACGAATACCGGTCCAATTTGAGCAATCACCATGTGGTCCGAACTAAGCAACTATCATAATTTATTTTATCTTCTTCTGTTGCTTTACACCTATGTTCGTTGACCAATTATCATTTATTGAATCATTTTTAATGTTTTGCTTATTGCTTCTTGGCACATGTCACCAAACTTTTTGATTCCGCTTCAGTTCCTGATGTTCCTAAGCCATGATAGCTGTTTACGTCCGAAGCCCCTTCTGCCTTCTATCTTTCCTTCGAGTATGAGCTGGCGAATTAGATATTTTGGGCCCCTTAGTATGTGACTCAGATATTCGATCTTGGCTGCTTTAAGGTATTGAATAGTAATCTGTCCACTCCTGCCCTTCTCACCACCTCCTCGTTGGTATATTGGGTGTCCACATCCCGAACGCCCCGATCTTGTTTATAGATGCTACTTTTATCGTTCAGGTTTATGCTCCATACAGTAGGACTGGACAAACGTAGCATTTGACAATTCTGTGGCGGATTTCTAAATTTAGGTTTTTATCGCATAGCAAGCGACGTCGTTTGCTGAATGCCTGTGTGGCTTGTTCTACCCTACTCTTGATCTCTCTAGTGCGTCCCATCTGTCGTTTAGTGTGCCTCTGTATTCCGTGCTCGTAGTTCTTTCGATTGTTTCCCCCTATATCGTTATGGACGCTCCTGCCTGATTATTACGGCTTATAACTATGAATTTTGTTTAGGAGCAGATCATTCTTAGTCCAGCCACTGACCCCTTTCTGTTTATGTTATTCATTAGTAGCTGTAGGTCTTGCTTATTGCTTGCTATGATCACTATATCGTCTGCTTATCTTATATTGTTTATTATGGTACTGTTCACTTTTATCGCGACTTCTAGATCATCGCAGGCTTTTGAGAATGTTTATTCAACGTAGAGATTAAATAGCATTGGTGACAGTCTGTTTCCTTGACCTACCTCTGTTTTCATCTCGATTTCTTCTGTAGTTAATAGGTTGTTTATTATGGCGTTGTCCGACTGTGGCCAGTACAAGATTCGGATTATTCTTACTTCTTTTCCATCTATACCAGCTCTTTTTCGAGACGTTCATCGTTGATACTATCGAACGCCTTTTCATAGCCGATGCAGCACAGGAAGATATCCTTTCTTTGGTCATAGCAGTTTTGTATCAATGTGTATAGGCATAATGTTGCTACTCGTGTAACGGTACCGCTATTAAACCCGAACTGAATGTCTCCGCTTTGTCCTGCAAGTTTATTAAATAGCCTGGTGTGTATGATGCGTTGGAATATTTTTAATGCGTGACTCATTAGCGAGATTGGCTTGTGATCTTTGCATTTGCTTGCTATTTGCTTTTAGGGAAGCATTATGGACGCGGACTTTAGCCATTCCTTGGAAAGTTGTCCCGTGTCATGGATTTTGTTGTATAGTTTTAAAATTATGTTTAAGTTTTCCTCCTGTATCTCCTTGAAATATTCTGCGTAGATATCGCCTAGACCTGGTGTTTCGTTGTTCTTTACAACCTTAATGGCGTGTACTAATACGGTTTTTGGAATGCTTGGACCTGTGAGCTCATGTTGCTTTGGGCTGGTTGTTGACTCCGGCCTGTCATCATCGAAGAGCTTTTTGACGTATACCCGCCATATATTGCATTGCAATTTAGTTTTTGTCTTTTCTTTATTCGTATAGAACTAATAGCAATGAGATTATTTCAAAGAACTATAGAAGAAATAAATTCTTTATAGAGTGGTATAAGAATTAAATCGATTACTTACTTTTCTAATATCCCAACACGCAATGGAAGACAAGTAAATTTCAACGATTTGCTCGTAAACACAAAATGGCCACTGCTCGCTTAGTTCCGCTCACAAGCCGGCTGAATTCATGATAACGTGTTCTCCAGGTGCTCCGCCATATAAGTTGGCGGTATTAAGAATACTTTACTTTATAGTTTTCAAGTTACGAAGGTGGTTCACTCATGGCAATGGTCTACCTTCGGCTAAAGATAGTTGTAAGTTATAATTAATAATAATAGTTATAATTAATAATATTAGTTATAATTATTGTTTTTAATTAATAGTTATAAGTTATAATTAATAATAATAGTTATAATTATTATTTATAGTTAATAGTTATAATTAATAATTTGCTAACGACCTTTAATAGACGCTATTTCAGGTTTTGCGAAAAGTCGCGAAAGTAACATAGTGTTAATTCTTATTCTTTTTAAATTGAAAAAAATACGCATTGGATTTATAGGCATTTAATTAATCTTAACAATCATTTTATCAAAACTCTTTAAATATTAGTTCCATTTAGTCATTTTAAACTTCAATTGTGTCTTTGGAAACTTCAATTTTGTAAAACTAATAAATGTTATTAGTTACATCCGCTTTAAAGTTTCAAATATTTATAGAAGAGAACGAATTTGGTTTATAACATGGTTAAGGTTATTGAACTATTATAAAACATTTGTTATAACTACGAAGTAGTACGACTAGTACTACGACTAAGTACTACGACTATGCTCCAATATCCGCTTTAAAATAAAATATTATATTTAATAGGTTTTAAATGTGTAATAAATGTTTAAATAAATTGTGGTTTTAAACTTAAAACGTTTATTTATGTGCAATATACATATAGTATGTTCAATTCTACTAATCAATAACAGATTTTTTTTCAAATGTCTAAAAACGATTACGCATTTCACATTTATTTTCCCAAATGAGCATCATACATTACTCCTAAAAGGGTTGACACCGCTGACAGCTTTAAACAGGTTCGAAGCACGATAAAATAATAATGTATCGATCCACATCAAAGCCTCAGCGGAAAACTTTGTGCGCCACCGTAAACGCAAATTGGTTTCTGGACGTCTGCCTCTGTTAGAAATGTTCATTAAATCCTCGGACACAAAAGCAAATACAGATATTTGTTAATACAAACCTTTTTTACTAATCGATGAGTAATGTTGTAGATATTTCTCGATCAATTCGGTAAAATTTTCGCGATTATTTCGAGGAATATATACTTGTCGAATAATACACTTCGAGGTAATTCATCAAATGTCATGGAATTTATTATGTATATCAAAATTATGCGAAAAGAGGAAAACAAAAAATTGTAATTTTTTAATATAATTATTACAATAATATTTTCAAAGAATGTTCTGAGAAATCCCCACTGAATGCAATCAATAAAAATGCACCGAATTTATTATTCCATATTTGGAGGGATTAAATCTCTGAGGAATATACTTATCGCGTTGTATTAAAATCGGAAAAAGTATACATAAATAAGGTAATAAAGCAATTTATTTTAAGTACCTACTTTAATGTGGAGCATTGAAAAACACACATTTATTAAGTATTTTATAAAACGTATTGTACAGGTTCTACAGGTATTACTTTTTTATTCTCTTAGGTAGAATATTATCGGGCAAATATATAACAATAACTTGTAAAATGAAAATATTGTTGCTAATTTTTTAGTATTAAAAAAATATTTTTTAATTTACTACAATTATTGTTGAAATGGGTTGTAGTATAGTAAGGTTGAGGTAATTTAGTTGATACTTATTACAAAAAAGGTAAACTAGGTAAGCAAGATAAACAAATAGTTTTAAAAGTAAAAGGTAAACCTAAGAAAGGTGACTAAATACTTTTAAAAATAAAGGTTTTACCAATAAAAACGTGAGAAGTTAAAATACGACAATTTGTGATTAAGTATTAATATTAAGCCAACGTGGTTAACTCAAATAGGTGATAGGATGATATGTATATATATATATATATATATATATATATATATATATATATATATATATATATATATATATATATTATTATTATTATTATCCTCGGATTGCACCCAAAGTAGATGGCGCTAAGTTTTCATGGTTTTCAAATCTTTTTCTTCTTCTTGGCCCAGATTTCCCGCATTTTCTGTGAGTGTGCCTGTTTTCTTGCTTCGGTCCAGGAGGTTCCAGTTTTTTTCTTGGTCTCCTTCTTCACTTCCCACTGGTGTATTTGATGTCTGAGAGTCGTTCTGTCCTGAGTATCTGTGATGTTTGCTGCTTCTAGGTCTTGTGTTACTTGTTTCATCCACTTGGTACTGACTTTACGTTTCTGTAGGAAGTTCAGCATCTGTTTAGTTAGTCTGGTCTCCGGGAGTCTTGAGATGTGTCCGTAGAATCTAAGTCTGCGTTTTCTGATGTCGTTCTCTATGTTAGACAGTTTTTCCGTGGTTTCTATTGATTGTAGTCTATATCCTTCATCTGTGAGTTTTGGTCCAATAATTTTTCTGATGATTCGCCTTTCTTCTTTCTTCAGGGCTTCCATGTCACCTTTATTCGAGGCTATAGTTTCTGATACGTATAGTATGGCGGGTTTGATGACTGTATTGTAATGTCTGATTTTTGTTTGGATGCCAAGGTTCTTCTTGTTGTAGATGTTTGCAGTCATGCCGTAGCCTTTTCTTACTTTCTCTATCCTTGTCTTTTGAGTTTCTTTCTCAATTCCTGTATGTTGTATGATTTCTTCTAGGTATTTGAATTTTGTAACTCTGTTTACTGTTCCGTATTTCGTCTGTAATTGTTGTGCGTCGTTTTTGTTTGTTGACATGTACTCAGTTTTCTCGAACGATATTTGTAGTCCTATATATATATATATATATATATATATATATATATATATATTGTATTTGAGGTTTTCGCGGATAGATACCTGTGTTGTATTGTTTTCTCGGGGATTCCGCGTTGATGCTGAGGGTTGGCCCTGAAAAGAACCGTTTCGGCGAACTAACATTCGCCATTCTCAAGAGATATATGCGTCCGTACGGGTCAACCGTTCGACGCATACTGACGCATACTTTCGACCCATATATATATATATATATATATATATATATATATATATATATATATATACATATATTACACTAATGGACATATATTTTTGTGTTACCAAAATATTGTGTTACAAGTACATCAGTAACTAATGGATGGCGTTAACAATCACATTATGATATATACAAATCTCACACCCCCACTATATCAAAATATTAAACTAAAATATTATTCCCCTTTTTAAACTATAACACAATTAAAATAAATTTTATTTCTTAACTATACCAAGTTAATGCATAAATATGAAATGTTTTACCGCTGGTAACCCTTTGGTTAACAGGTCAGCAGGTATATCGATAGTTTATAAGTGTCATGTATTTACCATGTCATCATTAATAGCATTCCTGATAAAATTATACCTTACATCAATGTGTTTTAAACGATTATATGACAGATGATTATTTGCCAACTTCAACGCATTCTGACTGTCGTTGTACAATACAATGTTTTTACAAAAACCTATTATTTTACATTCTAAATTCTTTAAATATATAGATTCAGGGCATGCTTATGACAAAGCCATGTACTCGGCCACACAACTACTTAGAGCTACAGTTCGTTGTTTCTTACTTTCCCAAGAAATAGCAGAGCGGGATTTTATGAAACAAAATCCTGCGCATGAAAATGCGTAATCCAAATCCAGATGCAAATCCTGCGTATATATGTGGCATCACTTGCCCAATCGGCATCAACAAATCCTTCTAGTTCTGCTTTTCCTTTGGAAAATTTTAAGCACAAATCTTTTGTTTTTAACAAATATTTTAAAACCCTTTTAGCATAATTACATTGACTTAGATAACTAACCGAATAAGCAATGTTTGGTCGTATCTAAACAGCTAAGTACATCAAACTACCTATTAGTTTTTGATAAGGTAATCTATTTTCACAAACATCAGACTTCAACCAAAAACCAAATTCAATTTGCACTCTATAAGAGTTTATTTACTATTACAATCAGACATATCAAACTTCTTCAAACTTGGACGGATATAGTCTCGAAGGAATATACTTATCGCGTAGGATTAAAATCGGAAAAAGTATACCTAAATAATGTAACAAAGCAATTCATTTTAAGTGTTTTTAACAACACAACATCAGACTTCAACCAAAAACCAAATTCAGTTTACACTCTATAGGAGTTTCTGTACTATTACAATCAGACATATCATACTTTTACAATAATTGCCCAATATAATGCTCCTGGTCTATTGTAATTACATATAACTAAATAGTGTTAGACCCTGATTTTTAAATTTAAATTTTTGACACTAAACATCTATCAGAGAATCAGTTTGTAACTTATTATTTGAAAATATAATAATACCATAAACATAAATACCTACAATAGTTTTCTTGTTATTATTATGATTTTTTATAAAGACACGGGGCATAGACTCTAGTTTACTTTTAACAAATCCAAAATTACATAATGTTTTCTCTACTCTCAGGTACCATGCAAGTGATGATTGTTTTAAACCATAGATAGCCTTTCTTAATTTCAAAACTTTATTTGAATTCTTGACTTGGCCTTCAGGCAAATGCCTTCTTTCAAATAACCATTAACAAATGCGGCTGTGGCGTCTAGATGAGTAATGTCCATATCTAATTGCACGCTCAGAGCAAATAGTAACCTAAAGTTGAATGTCTAATTACCGCAGAAAAAGTTTCTTGATAGTCCACACCAGCCTTCTGTGTAAAAACTTTTGCCACTTATCTAGCACGAAAGCTCACTACATTGTCACAAGCAATTTTATTTCTGAATACCCATCTACACTGCACAACATTCGCGTTATCTGGAGCATCAACAATGTCCCACACTTGGTTTTCATCGAATGGCAGCAGCTCTTCAGATAGCCTCTGCATAAGTAAAACCATTTTCTCCTACCAAGTTTGTACACATGTTAACATAGCCATATATCTTTCAGGTTTCTTTCTTTATCTTCTATTTCTTTAAGTATTCGTAGCTTATATGGAGTATTCAGCTGCCTCTGATGTCGAGAAAGTAACATTTGACCTTAACAAGCTTTCACTTTGAGATTCTGTCTGTGTGTTTTCTTCCTTAACAACAAGATAATCTGATTCACTTGAGCTTGATTCATCCATAAATTTCAATTCTGTCCCATATTTGTCCACTGATTCCCCCACTGAATCTGAGCTCCATAGAACAATCAATCACGTCTTGTTTCTTCTGTTTCTCTAGTAAAACAATATCTCTACTAGTGGTAACAAGGTTATTGACGGAATTATAAATTTTATAACCTTTGACATTTTCACAGAAACCTATGTGTTTCCTAGACTTTTTATTCCGCTTTGCCCTTTTTTATTTAGGTATGTGTACCATTACAGGACTCCCAAAAATTCATATGTGTTGTAAATTTGGTTTCCTACCTGTCCATATTTTATATGGAGTCTTTTCGATACACAAAGCTGCGGATCTATTCTTTAAATAGACTGCTGTATTAACTGCTTCCGCCAAAAACTTCTGCGACAAGTTAACTTCGAAAATCAGGAATCTTGCTTTCTCCACAATGGTCCGGTTTGACCTCCCACTTAGTCCATTCTGTTCTGGTGTGTAGTTGTTTGTCTTTTAGTGTACAATGCCTTCAGACTTCAATAAACCTTCAAAATCTTTGCTGCAGTACTCACGACAATTATCTGTCCTCAAAATTTTTATTTTCATATTCAAGTGATTTGCTCTACCATTGACTTAAATTATTTGAAATAGCTCAATGCTCCACTTTTTGTCTTTAAAAGGAATATAAAGGTCATTCTACTGAAGTCATCAATGAATAAAATAAAATATCGTGCACCACCAATTGAATTGACCTTCATTGGGCCGCAAATATCTGAATGGACAATCTGTAGTTTTTCTGTGACGCGTGTACCTGCATTAAAAGGTAATCGTGACTGCTTACCTTCACAGCATGTTTTACAGTTTGCTTTATTTGTCACAAAATTATCTGGATAATCCATTCCTTCAAGTAAACCACATTTCATTCTGCTCATATCACTACTATATGTCCTAGTCCTCTATGACATGTATCTCCATTGATCACCGAAGCGCTCAGAAAACAGTTCTCTGTTTTTAATTTCAATTTGTAAACGCCATCAACAAGTTCAGCCTGTGCAACCAAATCATCCTGTTTGTTGCTCACAAAGCACTGATTGAGTTTAGAAACAACACTGTTTAAATTTTTGATCAATTCACTCATTGGTAAGAGATTAGTCATGACTCAGCACACAAAGAATATTTTTCACATTTATCTCGTAGTTGTTGCTTGTTGTAATTTTTACATCACCTTAACATAGAACTGGAACCTTCATCTTGTTAGCAACTACAATCTCTGCAAATTTAGTGAAAACTTTGAACTAAGGAGTTTTTAACCAATTTTCATTTGCAGTCATATGCATACTGGCACCTGAATCGATGTACCACTCTGTTTTACTAAACTTTCCACTGAGAAAAACAACGCTGAAAGCATTTGCCTGTTTCTTCTTCTCTGAATTCTCATGCAAAAGTGGATAATGGCTAATGGCTAGTTATGGCTAGTTACTTACGATAATGGCCAGCTTCCTTGAATTGGTAACAAATTATTGTTCTTGTGAGTTTGATGTATTTGAAGTTTGACTACGATGTTTTCTAAAACTGCCAACTTTATCAGGTTTATTTTTCTGCCAATCTTTGCAACTAGGGCTAAACTACATTCCATTTCACTTACTTCGACAGATTCCATATCAAGTAATTTGCTCATAATCGTATCAGCAGTAATGAGGATTCCAGAATGCTCTATGGCCATAATCATCGGCATAAAACGCTCTGGTAAACTGGCTAACAATAATGAACCAACCCATTCATCGTTAAACCTGTATCATAAAACCTGTGCCGCTCAATCGTTGCGAAGTTTCAACCACTTTTGTCACATAAATCGACATGTTCTCACAGTTTTCTAATCTGATCTAAATTAAATGGCGAAGCAAATTAATCCTCCTCGAAAATCCTGAATCATCGAGCAATGACTTTAATTTTTCGAGCAAAGAGGGAATCTGTTTCCTTTATATGCACAAATAACGATGTATCTATTGTTAAAATGAACATAGCTCGAGCTTTAGTATCTGCCGCTAGTGTATCTGGAGTAACTTCTTATTTTAAAAACGTGTCGGCTCCTTATAGAATCAGCAAATTTTCAACTACAAAAGCCCAATCGTCGTAATTTTCAGGACCTTTTAATTTTGGTACGTTCGTAAGAAAATTAAAACTCATTTTTTATAACAATGCACTAAAAAAAAACCACAATAAACTGAACTCTTTAAAAAATACTTAAGGGACTGGGCCCATAACCTATTAAAACAAGCTGTTTAACACAAATACATATTTTTACTACACTAATGGTAATACATTTTTGTGTTACCGAAATATAGTTACAAGTACAAGTACCAAACTAATGGATGGCGTTAATTTTGATATACCTATACAATTCTAATAATAAATTATTTAGCTTTGTTAGTATACAATGACGTTATGTTTGCATCTTGATCTCCAACTAAAGGCTAAAAAAATTCAAGTCAGCACCCCGAAGTATGGAAGAAAATCAAAATCCGTGGATTTATAAATAAGCAAAACTACAAAACTATAAGATGAACAGATGCGCAAATGAAAATCCTCAGGTGCACTACGAATTATTTCTCTATCCTCAGAAAGCCACAGACATTGTTTAGTACTGTTATTTATTGTACTGTTTTATAGGCAAACGGGGTAACCCGGAATCTTAAAAAAAAATAATCAAACTCAGAATTTACTCGGATCTTTAAAATGAACGGATCTAGAAATTAAACAGTTGATTGAATGAACGAGTCTGGATATGTAGATGACAGGTTGATTTATGTTGATGACCTACTCTGATAAGTACGTAACACTTTCATTTCCTCACAACTCAAAAAAATATTAGAAAGTTTCAACATATTTCGCTTACGTACCTAATTATTGTCCAATTATTTGGAATTTATCCCATGGAAAATATTTATAAACACAAGCTACTTTTACGAGAAAGAAATTCTCAGCCGTATGTAAAATAAAAAACAAAAGGAATTATTACTTTCTGAGACAACCTATTACATTTGTCTTATTAGAATTATTACAGTTGTGTTTAAACATCTAAATGTAGTAATAATCGTTAAATATATAAACTTATAACACTTTGAAAAGCTTTATAAGAAGGATTTAAGTTTTAGACCCAAAATATGCTACCAAATTATCATATAAATGTGAATCGTTTCCGGCTTTAATTGTAGGATGTGAAGAGGACAAAGCCCCTTCATTCGAAGAAATTTCTCCAAAGTGAAATCTAGTTTTTGTTTTTATGGGAATCATTTCATGTTTTAATTAAGGAATGTAAAGCGGACAAAGCGCGGTTGTCTTTATTGATAAAAATCCCTCCCTTCGAAGAAATTTATCCAAAATGAAATCTACTTTTTGTTTTTATGTGAATCGTTTCATGCTTTAATTATGGAATGTGAAGAGAACAAAGCGCGGTTGCATTTATCGGCAAGAACCCCTTCGGTGGAAGAAATTTCTCCAAAATGAAATTTACTATTTGTTATTTCGCTCTTTGAAGTCATAGGTAAATGTATTCACTTCATACAGTGGAATTTCTGCTACCAGTTAAATTCCTAATCATTTCTAACAAAGTTATCCAACCAAAAATTTAAATAAATGCTTAAATATGTGGGCCTATTTTAATAAACGGTTCAGTAAAAAAATAAATAAACTTAATTAAAAAAAGTTATTATGATCCTCGCAGAGTTCTAACGACATTGGAATCCAGACCGTATTGTTGTATCACAATTTCAAAAAAATGCAAGCGATCTATTTTCAATGTCTGAAACGGCAGCGGAATCGTCTGTGTAGATTGATGAAATCTATTTCAATCCAGCATTGAGTAATGGCCGATTGTATTGGGTCTATATTTCGTTATTGGTGGGCAGGCAGAATGTGTGTTGGTGTGTGCAACTGTGTACGAGCATAGGGTGACAAATAGGGGCTAATTTAAAGTAGATTGGAAATCTCTGTATCGGATGACGGGTCAGCATGAACGATCGTCCGCATCCCATGTTGCGGTCTCGGCCAAGAGGGATCTGTATAGATGAACCAAGCAGGTGGCACGAACTGCGAATTAGACGAGATATCTCCTTGTGGCCTTTGTATGTATGTGGATTGGTTCTTAGTTACACCATAGCATGACAGATTGGCTTAAATTAATTATTCTACAACTTCAATATTGTAATATTTGTGCTAAATTATATCTTATAGTATAAATCAGCAAGAAATACGAAAAGCAAATAAGACATATCTTTGTAAGATAATAGAAGATCTCTGGCAAGTATTAATGATCAATGATACTTTAATTAAACATTGCATACTACATTCATTTAGTATGTATTATTCTATTTTCTATTGATAGGTTTCAATCATTAAATAATCGACTTCGATAATAATACGAGTCTTATTTTCTTATACTTTATGTCTTTTATTTCACTGCGATAAAACTGCAAAATGTTGTTAAAAAATCTCTTGGAATTGTTAATTATTTTTTAATTTCATACAACCAATTTTATCAAGTTGCAACTGTGCATCTCCATTTAATAAATTGATGATGATCGCCATTGATGATTAATGGAGGATCCTTGTCGAAAAGTGAACGTTATTGCTGTTATTTCTTATGGTCAAAGAACAATACTTAAAAACGTATTTTTTCCATTCACGCATGTTGCGTGTACAGTATTACTTGGGCCGTAATAACGATTGTGTTATTAGTTAAAGGGTAAATAGAAAATTTCTCCACAAAGGTAGAATTTGGATAGTACGATAATACGAATAAAAGTTAATTTTTACTTTACTCGACGCGTCGAATGCGTCGATTTTATGTAATAAATCGAGAAGTCGCGACGTTTCGATTTATTACATAAAATCTTGTTCAGGACGTACAATCAAGTTATAAGATGCATCCATTGAATAATTTATATAAAAGTTTTTATATCTAATACAAAAATTTGATAAACATGAAATGAAACACTTTTGTCTTTTCTTCTTTTATATTTTTTTAGAAATGTATACATTTCGTTAACAATTTTAACATCATCCTTATAACTAATTTTACAAATGGAAAACTGATTGTGAGTATATATATCATAATTTACATTGATAAAAGTGGGAACATTGGTTGAATATAATTTTTGTGAAATAATATTCACTGGATTACAACCATCTCTTCTCGAGTTTTTTTAAACATTTTCATTTGCTGGCCGGAAATATCAATGCGATTAAGAGTAGTAGTAGATTAGATAGCTTAGTGTGGACTGTGTTGAGGAAATTAATATCTAAAATATAAATTTTGAAGAAAAGACTCGGGTGTTTTATTTCATTTTTAACAAATTCCTTAAACTCAACAAAGCCAAATATTTATACTAAAGAACATTTGTTTATGAAAACATTATCTTAAAAAAAAGTAACAGGCTTTAGGCACTCTGAAACTTAGACAAAAATTGGCAATAACTGCTCTACCACCGTTAAATTAAATATATTAAAGTTTCTACAAATATTTCAAATAAATTTGATTACAAACTATTTTGATGTCAAATTAACTTTTTTAAATATAAACTAACAATATCCTATAATATAATTAATAATTAATTATAACATATAATCTGATTCATATAATAATCGTGTTTTCTACACAAATTATTATAAATTTGGTTGAAGTAATTTATTATAATTAGGGTAAGGTTTCTCAAGTGCTTTAGTCGTACCACATGCGTTTTGAAGAAACTACGGCGACAACACATACGCCTGCAGTCAAATATATATCTGAGTCAACTAAGTTGCGTGACGTGTCATTGTGACGTGTCATACTAATGTAAACTAGCCACGTACATATTATCATTAAGTTTATTTCAATTTTGTTATAATTTTTTGCATGTGTTTGATAATTAATCTAGCAAGTAAATTATTGATAAAATTATGTTTCTTATTATATATATGATATAAATTTAGTAGAATTTACATAATCATTTGGACGAAACGGAATCTTATATACGGAATCAGGGCCGGATCTATACAAGGGCTTTTTGGGCTGCAGCCCAGTGCCCCGTGGATATAAGGGGCCCCCAACGCCCATTGAAGACAATGGACAGTATTATAAATTTGAAAAATATCTTAAATTTAAAAAATTCCTATCATAAAGTTGGCAACCCTACGATCATTAAACCGTGTGCGCGCCAAATCACTTTTGTTCTCGCCGCCAAAGTGAAAACGGACTAACAATTAGGGTTTATTGTTTATAGTGTACTGTGTTTAGTGTTTAGTTTACTAAGAAGTTAAAAATTATAAAGACCGAACCTTTCTCTTATTTTACTTATAATTGAAAGTAATCAACAAAGTCAATTATCTTACATAAGATTTCCTGCTTTTAGTAAGTATATATAAAAAATTGCTACCAATCAATCCTGGGCCCAATTTATCACGGACGACAAAGAAAAAATTTTCGTTGAAATCAAGTCGTGATGTTTTTGTGTGTATATTATTTTTCAATAGTAAATAAACTCTAATCGATTTTTTAATGAAAATTTGCGAATTGCTGCACACATTACAAAGTATCAAAATGTTACGAGAAGGACAATATTACATCCATTATCTCTCTTGCACTGTTTATTTTCAAAAAAATATCAAGTTCTTTGTTTATTTTCAGAAAAATATCAAAATCTTATTTAACATGTCTGCTAGAAAATATAAAAGTGGAGCTGAAAAACGAAAATTACAGTTAGATCGAGGAAAAGAAAAAAAAAATGTGCAAAACTTGAAACTTTTTTTAAATTAGAACATAAAAACTTTAATTAGAATGTAACTTTTAATTAGAATGTAATAGCTTCAAATCCATTATTAAGCGAAAAGGAAGGGAACTTAGGGGGCGGAAAGTCGCAATACCAAGAAAAAAATACCAGTGATGAAAATGTGCAAGATCTTGACTACCAGCAACCCTCTGATCCCTCTGAGAGCGATATTGTTGTTCAGCAAGAGCACATTAATACCGAGGTGGAAAAAAATTTAGGACATATTCAGTTTGAGTTTGAGAAATATGATGACGTTGGCTTGTGGCCAGTTTTACTAAATAATGACTTTCTTCATGACTTTAATGACTAATGACTTTCATATCACATGAAATGACTGACTTTCAAAATAAAGATTCGAAAAATATATATCCATCTTCAGTAAAAAAATACAAAGAACAAAACGGATCATTTTCAAATAGGTATTTCGTTAAGAAAATGAAAAATGGCCAATTACTGGAAATATCGTGGTTATGTTATTCAACCAGTGTTGGTAGTGTTTTTTGTTTGCCTTGCAAACTTTTTTCCAAAACCCCTTCTCAATACACAAACGGATTTTTTGATTGGAAACACATAGGAACTTGTTTAGAAAAACACGTAATTGTAACGAACATAAGAGTTCAATGTTAGTGTGGTTGACACGAAAAGAAAATAAGTCTGTTTTAGACAAGCAGTTACAGGATCAACTAAGGAAAGAAACAGAATATTATCACAACGTGCTAAAACGGGTTATTGCAGTGGTAAAATTTCTGAGTATAAGGGGCTTAGCATTTAGAGGTTCCGAGGAAGTATTTGGTTCTCCATATAATGGTAACTTTATGGGTGCTCTGGAGCTATTGGCAGAATTCGACCCATTCATTCGTGAACATATTGAACAAACAGAACTGCGACCAAAACCGATAATATCGTATTTATCAAAAACAATATATGAGGAAATAATTGAGTTTGTTTGCAAACAGATAATTGAGAAAATTATAACTCAAATAAATAACGACGACACAAAATACTATTCAATTGTGATGGATTCAACCCCAGATCTGTCTCACAATGATCAACTTGCTATTGTATTACGATACTGTTTTCGAGGAAAAGTTTATGAAAGATTTGTGTCGTTCATTAAAATTAGTAGTCATACTGGCTTACATTTATTTAATATTTTACAAGACTTTTTAGAAACAAATGGACTATTACTGGATAATTGTAGGGGGCAGTCTTATGACA
This sequence comes from Phosphuga atrata, assembly GCA_944588485.1. Lineage (NCBI taxonomy): Eukaryota > Metazoa > Arthropoda > Insecta > Coleoptera > Silphidae > Phosphuga > Phosphuga atrata. The sequence goes on from OX155898.1 coordinate 35,003,394, forward strand.
ACGCTGCTAATATGGCGGGTCACTACAATGGTATACAAGCACGACTACAAAAAAAAATTCTCAGATTATGTGCCGTGTGCTGCGCATTCCCTTAACTTAGTTGGTGAAGAATCTGTTAAGGTTTCAACCGAAATTATGAACTTTTTTGGAATAGTACAAAAAATATACGTTTTCTTGTCTGCTTCGACCCATAGGTGGGAACTGCTAAATCGTGAAACAAAATTTAAATTAACGTCAAAAAGTTTAAGCCAGACCAGATGGTCTTGTCACTATGATGCTGTCCGAGCTTTGAAAAATAATTATGATAACATTATGAAAATATTAAAAAATTTTTTGTGAAACTGAGGATGAAAAAGTTGATTTTCGAAAAGAAGCAGGAAATTTATTTAATAAACTGGCGAAACTCGATACTGCAATTATAATTATTTTTTGGCAAACAATTTTAGAGAGATTTAATTTAGTTAGCAAAAAATTACAGAGCCCTGGTTTAGATATTTGTGAAGGCAATAAGTTAATTATGTCATTAAAAGAGTTTGTCAGCAATATACGGCACCAATCAGATCAGAAACTAAAGCAATACGAAGAGAAAGCTAAAAAGTTAAGTACAAGTGTGGGAAGAGAATACAGTGACATAAATAAGAGACGTATTACTTCAAAATTTTCAGATAAATCTACAGATATAGTCTCTGTATACGGCGCAGAAAAATTTAAAAGAGACACGCTAAACATTTGGTTGGATAATCTAATTATGGACTTAAATAGAAGAAGCCAAGTCTATCAGACATATAGCAACAGATTCAAATTTTTATAGATTTTCAAGACAAAAACATGGAGTACATAGATCTGGAAAGTGTCCGTAATATTATTGATTATTATTCAGATGACGTAGACGAACATTTAGTGCATGAGTGTATTCAGTTAAAATCTTACTACAGAAAATCTTATTACAGTCTAAGCCAGAGTCTTACTCCTCTTGCAGTGACATTTTTATGCTAATTTATGAAAAGAAACTTATTGATGTTTTTCCAAATTGCTATACCATCTTAAATTTTTTTTTATCATTGCCAATCACTAGATGTGAAGCAGAGCGTGTCGTGTATAGGATGTCGTATATAGAAAACAAATATACGACAACAATATCAAACAATAGACTCAATCATTTATCAGTCCTTTCCATAAATTGTGATTTAACAAAGGACTTAGAATGTGATGAGCAAATAAAGGGATTTGCAGCACAAAAATGCAGAAAGGTTGTTTTATAATTTATAAACGACATGTTACATTAAATAAATTTTATTGTTTTCTTTTTTTTCATATACCGTGTACCTAGTACATCATTTTAGAAAACATTTTTTTGACAAAATGACAATTAGTTGATTAATTAGGGCCCCCAAGTAGTATTAGCCCAGGGCCCCACAAACCCACGGTCCGCCCCTGTACGGAATCGTAATAAACCTATATTCAATTTTAGGTTAAGTTTAGTTTTATATTTTAGTATGCCGTGTCTTAAGTCGTACCCGTATGAGATTCCTATCGTACTGGTACGACTTCAGAAATTGTTTCTTGTTTTCACCTGCTTTCAACGTATGTCTCCATTTTAGGCCATAATTATGTTGAGGCAGTCAAAGCAAATGTATAATGCATGGAAACAAGAAGATATGAACGAGGACTTAACCAAATTATCAGAAGATGTTATAGCATTCAATAAAGCTCATAGACAATATAATATCCCTAAACCAACGTTAAGCCGTCATTTTAAGAGATTAAATAAGAATGTGGAAGGCGTAAGGATATTACTGAAAATATGGAGTATAGGAGTTGGTTGCACACATTCTCAATTTAGAATCAAGCTTTTTTGGGCTAACTGCAACCAAGGGGTGCTCACTTTGACTTGCGCAAATACTCTGAAGTCACTGGAATGTTCTTTCTAACAGAAGCCATTAGATATCCTTGGTTGTTATTGTTTGAAATTTAATTTTGCACAGCTAAAGTCCAAAATAAAACTTTTTTTATAGTTTATTTTATTTTAAATTATTATTTTTTTAATGTAAATAATATTAAATTATATTTTCTACCTTTCTAAGATATTTATTGAATATTTTGTATTGAATGAGTTAGATTATTTGGAAATGGTAAGTTATATCAATATTTTATTTAACCAATTGATTTCTTAATTTTTACTAATTTAATACTAATTTTACTAATCAATTATTTTAGCCATTAATAATGCCAAATAAAAAACAATGGATATGATGTGCTGTTGGTATGTGCACTAATTATGCTAATCTACCCCGAAGGAATGATCTCTCATTTTTTAGGTTTCTTAAAGATAACAAAATAAGAAAAGAGTGGATTATGAAATCCAAAAGAAATGATAAACTTAATCCAGATACACCTCGAATATGCTCTGACCATTTTGAAAAAAAACAAATTTGTTCGGTTCGAGATTTAAAAGGTGAACTTACAGGCTATTACTCAAATAGGCAACTGGTTCCACAAAGTATCCTAACTCTTAAACTTAATTTTCTTGCCACAACACGCTGCCCTGAAAATTTTAATGCACGACAGTTAAAAATGCAAAAATAGATTGAAAATAGGTAAAATTTGTCTCTTGACCCAAAATAATTTGAAGAATGTGAAGAAATATCAGAAGTAAGTAGTCTTAAAATTTTAAACTTTTGTATTTTAATATTAATATATTATGCTACTACTATTTTAAGGGAATTAAAGATTACTGTTATATTATAAAATATAGTTTCATTTGTTTTTCGTTTTACAACCTGGGATTAACTATAAGGAATTATATGAACATTTATTCAATTCTCATCAATATACAATTATTCGATTAGAAAAATATAAAAAGGAAGCCAAGCATGCTAAAAATGAGTTAAATTTGAGGTGGCCTCAATTATCTTGAGCATAGGTTGATGATAGATTGAGCTTGTAATTTTAGGTGAGGCTCGTAAGGCTGTACAAGTGGGCTTAAATACTCTATCAGAAAGCATAGAAGAAGATTTTTTTGTCATAAATATTCTTAAAATGGGAGATGTTGATGCAGATCCTGACCCTTTCGATAAGGAAAAAATTATATCTTCAAGTTCAGGTAAGAATTTTACAATGTTATTTTTTGAAAAAGCTCTTTATATATTTTTTAATTACTTAATTTATTTTTTCTAAAACAATTTTGTGTTTTTTTCAGGTTCCTATGATAGCTCGCCGAATAAAAATAATAAATCTTTGGCACAGCTTAATGAAGATGGTTTGGAATATCTGGCTGGTTAGATAGCATATAAACATTCTAATGAATTTCCAATATTTGGTCAGTATACCTCAAAATTTAAACCCTCTGACCATAATTACATACTCTAAAAAGCATATACCTATATACATATAAAATTTTGTATTTAAATTTTCAGGTTTCTCTGATAGATGGCTGAATAAAAATAATAAAAAATTGGCAGATAAGATTAATAAAGATTGTAGACACTCATAGACAATATATCTTCCTGGTAGAATAGCTCTTAAACAATAGTGAATTTACAATGTTGTGTCAAAATACCTACGACTCTAATGTGTACTCTAAAGGACATTGTATTTAAAATGTTCTATTTTTGTTTTCATGTCTCCCCCCCCCCCAATGGTGTCTCAAGTTTTTCTGGTGTGGGTGCTCATGTGCTTTTATGATTTTCTAAAAGAGATTTTTTTTATAAGATTGTATGGAATTTTATACAAAAAAGAATTATTATTAAAATCAATTTCCTCATAAAAATACAAGAAGCAAAATTAAAAATGTAGATTTAAGTATTTTGTACCTATTTTTTATTAAAACAATTTGTTTTGCTGATTTACATGTCTTTTTATTTTAATCCCAAAATCCTGAGTATAAAATCATGCTCTAATTTACAATCTACCTGCATAAAAGAATTATATTTTTTTAAATTACTATTATAATATATAATAAAAAAATAGTGTTTAAATATTCACTTAATTACTTGATGATTCACTTAAAGAAAAATCACTTAAAAAAATATTATAATAGAATAATACCCTTAAGATATAAGATTAAATAATAATACCCTTAAGATATATGTTTATCTACTATTTAAAAAAAAATATGCTTTTTATTTTTTATCCCTAAAGTTATCCCTTTAACAAAAAAATAAAACTTTCTTTATGTTAATAGTTAATTTTTATGAATATAATAAATATTTATTTGATTTTTCTTTATTATTTTAATTTAACGGAATAATGAAGATATTTTTTTTCTGGAATCTATACCTTACTTAGCTATAAATTTTGAATAGGCGCGTCAGTCTACAATCCAGTGACGTCATTTTCTGAGATCAAAGAAACGCCGCCTAGCCAAGTGAGCATACCTTATGTATTTTAATAATCTTGAACTGCAACATCCAAAATAATGGCTCAGAAAGGCACACATCAAGTTGTGCACTTACAAGTGGTGAGAAGGGTTTGAACACTACAAATGTTTGTTGTGTGAATGCTGCAGTTGAATACATACCTCCCATGTTAATATTTAAACGCATGTGGATGAACGATTGCTTAAATAAAAGACCACCACAAGGTATTGCATTTGGATGCTCCAATAACGGATGGATAACGTCAGAACTTTTTGTTAAATGTTTTGCATATTTGCATTATGAATGGCACATTTCGTCAAGTACACAAAGTTGGAGAATACTAAAAGTAAGCAAGTGCTTCTTCTCTTGGATCGGCACACTGCCCATACAAAAAATATTGAAGCTATAAAACTAGGGTGCGAGTATTGCATTATAATGTTATCCTTTAATGCTCATACAACTTACCCTCTCCAACTTTAGGTCAAATCTTTTTTTAAATCTCTAAAAATCAATAATAACGAAGTCGCATCTTATTGGTTAAGGAGAAATCCCGGAAACACAATTAAACAAACTACTGTGTCGGAACTATTGGGAATTGCATATTCTATCGGTATTTGGCCACGCAACAAGCATGAATTTGATGAAGTTTTTTGCACTCCTACAGTTGTGATGAAGATTCTTTGCGCTCTCCTCTGTTTACATCACTAATCAAGAAGAGCTTTCTGCAGTGATTACACAAAAAAGTAAAGAAATCCATGAGGAAGAAACAGGCGCGCCAATAGACCAAATAAAACTGCAATTAAATGTTTTAGCTCGTATATGTATTAGCGCTCAAAGATTATGGCATAATAATTCTACATATTAATGTAAGAAGCCTTAATTCAAATTTACAAAAATTTAGAGATATTTATTGAAAGATTAGAAAAAAAAAATATTATTTGTACTGAAACGTGGACACTAAATTGCCCAAATTATTTTTCCCTAATAAATTACAAACTGTACTATAATCAAAGTTATATCAACAAAGCAGATGGTGTAGTTATGTATATATTAGATAACGTTGAACAAACAACTTCAATTGAAAACATGGGAAGGTCAAGTTGCATCTCTACTACAATAAAAATTAATAATAATAATCTCCTAAAAGTAAGTGGTGTATATAGGTGTCATGATATACATAAAGATGAATTTATAGATAAATTAAAATATTATTTACAAAATAATACTAAAGTAAAAAATCATATTATCATTTAACATAGATATAAGTACTTCGGACAATTTGACTGATTTGTATCTCTCTACACTACTAGATATGGATTATGTACCTTACTTTAATGATGTTACGAGACCTAATATAAACGTTGGGACATGTATAGACAATATGTTTGTCAAGTCAAATTTACATTATCTAAATTCAATTACTTATGCAAATGTTTTTGCTGACCACTTTCCTATATTTCTGGGAATTAAAATACATACACAAAAAAATTATAATAATAATAAAACTTCTATTAACTACCAGAAACTGTTATATAATTGCGATCAAACCGACTGGACAGACTTATTGGCTACGCATGATCCAAATGTAGCTACATATCTACTAATTAATAAAATACAAATATTAATTAAAAAAAACCACTGTAAAATCTAGTATCTATAAAAAGCAAAAGCTGCGTAAAAATTGGATTACCTCTGGTATCATAAAATCTTGTCACACTAAAGAAAAACTTTATAATAAATGGAAGCAAAATATAACTAATATTAAATTAAAATTAAATTATATTAACTATCGTAAAAAGTTAGATAAATTAATAAAACTAGCAAAATATAACCATAACAGTAGGGAATTTAATTATAAATGTACCGATAGTAAAAAAATGTGGCAATTTATCAATGAAAAGCTTGGAAAAAAAATAAAATTTAATGAAAATATTGATTATTTAAATAAAGAACATCAAAAGATCATTGATTCACAAAAAATTGCTAATGAATTTGTAGTTTTTTTCAGCAATATTGGGGTAAAGCTCGCTGAACAAATAGGAAACAAAAATTATAGTCAAAGTAATATCAACATAAATCAAAATTCTAACTCTATTTTCTTAAATCCAACAAATTGTAGTGAAATAGAAGAAATTATAACAAACCTAAAAGACAAAGCAGGACGGACAGATGGCATAAATTCTAAAGCACTCAGAGTTATTAATCATTATATTAGTAAACCGCTTGGGCATATATTTAACAACTGTATGTTAAGGGGTATCTGGCCTAATGCATTAAAATGTGCGGAAATCATTCCAATTTTTAAAACAGGTGATAGACATCAGGCAACAAACTATCGTCCTATCTCCCTTATATCTAACATCGCGAAAGTTTTCGAAAAAATCATTCATAAAAGGCTCTATGATTTTATTACTAAATATAAAATCATTGCACAGGAACAATTTGGTTTTATCAAAAACAGGGGCACAAAGGATGCTCTTGCATCTATTTCGGAGTTTATTTATACGAATATGGAAAAGAACAACCCTACAGTAGTCGCTTTTTTAGACTTAGCTAAGGCCTTTGACACGGTGGACCATAAAATATTAATACAGAAATTGTATAAGTACGGAATTAGAGGTGTTGCTTCTGATTTATTTGAAAATTATTTAACCAATAGACTACAGGTTGTAAGAATTAATAAAATTAAGAGTTTGAAAAGAAAGGTAAAAATTGGTGTTCCGCAGGGAACAATCCTAGGTCCATTACTGTTCATTCTATATTTAAATATTTTTAAAATTTTAGAAGCGAACTCAATAGCTGCTTATGCTGACGAAACTGTTGTAAAGTGTATTGGTAATTCATGGCCTGACGTTCAACACAAAATTAACGGTTATTTAGATAAATTAGGGAAATGGTTTTTTGATAATTATTTGTCAATAAATATAGATAAAACTACATTTATAACTTTTGGTTCTTATAGCGATAGTATTCCAGCAAATTTGGAAATTTTTATTTATAATCAGAAAATAAAAAGAGTTAACAGTTGTAAATATCTAGGCATAACGTTTGACTGTAATATGAGATGGGACCAGCATATAAAAGATTTAATAAATAAAACTAAATTTTTCCTATTTATCTTCTATAAATTGAAGAGGAGTGTAAACAAAAATTCACTTAAAATAATCTATCATACACTATTTGAAAGTATAGTTAATTATGGGATAATTGCATGGGGAGGATGCTATAAAAATATTATGAAAAAATTAACTAGTACACAAAATAAACTCATTAATATAATAACAGAACAAACCAACAATTACATTTTGAATAGTAAAGAAACTTTCATAATTGACTCCCTATGTTTTCACTATACAAATTGTAAAAAGTCATTTAATGATTACCAAGGTAAAACTAGAAATAAGGCAATAATTTTACCGAAAATCAATAAAAGTATTGCATTCAAAAACTCTCATATTGTAGCAATAAAAAACTTTAATATGCTACCAGACAATCTGAAATCTCTAAATGTTAATAAAAAATTAATAAGGAAAAAACTTATAAACTGGCTAATAACTGGAATAAAAAATTTCTTTTTAAATGTATATATGTAAATGTTTAGGTTTATTTCATTCTGGTCATAGTCTATAATTAGTCATTATAAGTTTATAATAAGTTTCTTTTGTAAAAACCAACCAGCTCATGTACAGGTAACTAGTTTACCTCTATGGGATACGGTCTATGTAAATAACTGTATAATCTTATTCTGGTTAAATAAATAAATAAATATTCCAATAATAATCCAAAGCAAATGGTTATATGTAAATTCGACTCATGACGTAGAGCATCCTTCTACGTCGAGAGTCGAAATTATATCGAACGCCGAATAAGGAAAAGATAAATATGCGACAAATGAAGAAATACAATGATTAATAAAAAGGAATTGGCATCCAAAATTAGAAAGAAGAAAATCGATTGGTTTTGTTTTATTTGTGGAGAAAATCGAGCAGGAAAACATGATAATATGCTTGAAATGCAAATCATTGATGCACGATGTATACCGCATACATCGTGCATATTCCACCGCGGAGTTGACAAGAAAAAGATTTGTATGTAATGATTGTACTAATTGAGTAGGTACTTATGTGTATGTACTTGTAAACATATTAATGAAAAATACGTTTTAATTATAATGGTTGCTTAATTGAATTCTTAGGTACGACTAAGGTTATAGGTGTAACGACTTAAGAAACTGGTTGCTTTAGTCGTACGGATGTAAGTTTTTAAAAATTTAGTTCTTTTTACGTGAAAGCATATAATAATAATAAAAAGAATGAAAATAAAAAAAATTATAAAAGAAAAAATTAAATACATAAATAATTAAATAATTAAATACATTTTGCAGATGTGATTGTCAACATACGAAAAAAGAAAATTGTGAAAGAAATTGCGAAAAAATAAAAAAGCCAAATACACAAGCAATATATAGAAACACAATAATACAAAACAATTCTATACATTTTACAATACATACATACAAATAAATACATTCTATAAATACATACATTTATACACATAAATACATTCAAAAATACATTTAAAATTTAAAATCTCAACATATCTATTTGCAGGGATTTTTCATTTGATCAATGATCTCTTTAACCAATTTGTTGTTCCAAGTATTTATCAATTCCATAAAATGTACCAGCTATTAATTCATCTTTTATTGATTTTTTAAACTTATTGTATGATTGAGTGCTTATCTCTGACGATATATTATTGAATATATATTATTGAATATTAAAGGTACAATATAGATTATCTAAGTTCGTTATAATATATAACACCACTATTAACAAAATGTTGAATGAAACACTTAATTTTTATTTATTTGATAAATCCTAAATTTTATATGGTTCTTCCCTTAAGGGGTACGACTTGATCAACCTTACCCTATATTTATTAGAAGTCTTAATTAAAAATGAATATTAGTACATTTTCCAAAGAAGAAATAAGAAATAAAACTAGTAACAATTATCACCGGTTAAGACATATTATAGATTACGCATCTAATGCCAGTTTGGTGGCACATGAATTACCTATTGGTCGTGAAAGAAACCATAGAGGTAATTATTCAAAAAAAAGTTTAGACAGAAAGATAAAACAATTGCAGAATCTGCAGAAGTAGCAGGTATTAATAAAAACACCACTGAATCAACAATTAGACGTTACCAGAAGGGTGGATGTGAGACGAAATCGTGTTGAAAAAAGGAATAGTAAATTATCCGATGAGATGTTAAATTAGTTGGAGCAAATTAATTAAGAAAGTCCATCGATTACTTTAAAAAATATGATATAAAAAATATGAAGATATTTGAAAATAAAAACATCAACTGGACCAAAAGTTCTGTATTTCATGCATTACAAAAATTAGAAATAACATTGAAACCCCCAACAAATAGTTGCAGCGTTTAAACTCTACGTCAACAATTGAACAACGCAAAAATTATTTTCACGAAATGCTCCACAAGCGCGGGAGTTAATAATTTTCATTGATGAATCCGGTTTCAATTACCATATCCGGTAAAGTAAAGCTCGATCGAAGATAAATACTCCAGCCCATGTAAAAGATACAACAGTAGGCAAGAGGTAGAAATGTTCCACTCATTACAGTCATAAATTTACATAGTATTATTCATTTTGAAATAATTTCTAATTCATCAGTAAATTCAAACATTTGGTTGACATTTCTTGATAGATTATTTTATAAAATGGCGGAAAGTTACATTATAGAAGCGCCAAAATCCATAAAACGCAGAAAGTTTGTGATAAAATAAATGGAACAAGCCATAGACAATTTTTTCTTCCACCATGTTAAATCCCATGGAAAAAGATATTTCAAAAGTAAAATTAGGTTTTATCCAAGAAATATGCTAGCGGATCCAGAAAATAATCTAAATTTGGTAAAAATTATTGAGGAAACCGTACTGTTACTAGATATGATAATGAAATTACCGTTGGTTGTAGCAAGACAACCGCTACATAAACATTATTGTTATAGAATTGAAAGTAGGAGATTATCATTACGGTATCTTCAAACGTGGTTCAAACCATGATATCTCATTTTAAATTATTGTTATAATTTTTCATAATTTTTTGTTTTTAAAACATTTATCTATATTTAAGAAAAGTTTAATTTGAAATGGAAAAAGATCAATTTAAATATATATATATATATATATATATATATATATATATATATATATATATATATATATATATATATATATATATATATATATAAATACATATTCTTCCGTCCATTTAGTGTGTAGTCTTTGTTAAGGTTTTTCTGCTATGAAACCATGATTGTTGATTTTATTTATGAGTTCGTTGCGGCCGTCATGATCTGGGATGCCAATTTCCTTCATGTCTTGTCGATTTCTTTCAACCAACTGTTAGGGTCCGTGTAACGTGTTAGCCTGAGTATAATATTTTTTTTTATTTAGTCTATTCCCGTCGGTATCTGTGTTCTTTTTTTCAATTTACTTCCGTTTTTTCTCTTATCATACAGATTTTCTTATATACTTTTGATTTCAATTTTTTTTTGCGCCCCTATCAATACCACTTTGTTAAATGATTGTATCCTAGGTTTCACCAAAGCGCAGCAATGTCTGACTTTTATATTTCGTAATAAGTCTTTTTTGTTGTATCTATTCCATGTCATTTCAAGGAACACGGGGATTTCCTAAAAAATTTCGGAATTTTGTTTTGTACCTATATTGAACGTTTTTGCTTCACTTGAAGCTTTTGACTAATTTAATTTACTTTCATGCCATCAATGAACAGTTTCTCCAAGTTAGTTTTTTTTTCGAACTCGTGTTTTCCTATTGCGAGTATTCCGTCTGGTTGGATAATTACTCGATGGTCTGCAAATGGTAGACATTTTATATTAATTTTCCTTTCTCGGAGTCTGTCTACGCTGATTTCCTTGACATCATTTTCCCACATCTTGATAACTTTTTCTAACAATAATAATAATAGTATATTAAAGGACGAGTTCAATAAGCGCTATTATTCAGCACGCGTTCATGTTTCTAATGAACAAGTGCGAAAACGCCTAATAAAAGAGTTTTTTATACTATTTTTCTATTTTGCGCCCTTTCATGCCATTTCTAAATAAAAAGATCGCCGAAACATTGTATCGCGCTTTGCGAGCCATAAACGAACACATATAAGTGCTTTAATGACTTCATTATAGACGAAAAATAGAAAATAATGATAGAATCTCCCTCTGTTACGCCCGTTTTTAATTTCAAATACTTCCGATATTTCTAAAATGAATAAAAGAATAATTTGGGATATTTAAATCAGTTTGATATTTTTTTGCAGTTGCGTCAATGTTGCTCCGGATGTGCGATATGTTAATTTTTGTTCGAGCAGCCTGTACATCCCATTCTGTCAATTCTAAATTTTTCGAGTATCACTAGTATAATCTACAGAACATTTGCTCTTGTAGATTCCAAATTTATTCTACACATGATCGTTTCCTCTTAAAGCTCGCATTGTATTCTCGTATCAGGCGATCTGTTTATGCTTCTGTTATTCATATTGTCGATGGTACTAATATATATATATATATATATATATATATATATATATATATATATATATATATATATATATATCCGCAAAAGCAAACTATAAAGTTTATTATTTGGTTTTATGTTTTTATGTTAATGTTTCATTTTGAAAGTATCTAGAATTTATGGAGTTTAAAGCCATAAAATTACAATATAATAGCTTTAAAGTCTATAAATCCCGAATATTTTAAATACGAATTTCACTATAAACATTTGTAATCGATACATTGCATATATAGCTATTTTACATCGTTTCATATAATTTTTTATAACATAATATTATAGCGTAATATTTAAAATATGTCGTTTATGCCATAAACTAGAAGGCAGTGCCGTCGCATTGCCGCATGAAGAAAGTGCCAGCTGCGAAACGAATTAACCCCACATAAAAAAACCTAAACGGGCATTCAATATTCCTTGGTCCTAAAAGATTATCCTTGACCCCTGATTCATATCTCTCCCGCTGTGCGAGAGCAAATTTAGACAATGGGAACGTAGATAAAAGATTCCATCTTTCGTAAATGTGGTGGCGCGCGCATTGTAAAGAGGGCAATGTATATGTGGCATTTTAAACCGACTGAACTACATAAACAAATACAACCACGAGTAGCACCATTTCTAATGAGATGCACGAGAAATTTGCAAAGAGATGCAATATTTGTAGGGCAATAGAGGTTTTTTTATGTGAATTGTTTAGCTCAGCGCGAGGGATAAGACCGAAAAACAACGATATATCTTTTGGTGTTATTATTCGTGAATGCGTCAGAGTAACCCATTTTTTAAAATTCTTCAGAAACTTTCATCATCATTAATGAAGAAACGATTTTCTACAAATGACATGCAAATTATAAAAATAACGATAAAACGGAATAATGCTTTTTTCTGTTTTTTTTTTGTGTAGTTGGCTAATATTACATGAAATAGAGTAGTGAGACAAATATTATATTCGGATTATTGTAGATGTAATATTAAGGACGTCGGAGTGATGAACGCATGATGGTTTGCAACGCATACGACGTATATTTAACAAGGGTAAAACAGTAGGAGAAAGAGAGATGTAGAATCGAAAAATGAAGTTATGCACGCAGAAGCTCTGAATGTAATAATAAGGAAACGTGCTAGGCGCTTTCAGCGTTCCGACGCTGAGGAATTGGTGCAAACCTAGGAATATATCGAGGGCAATACGTTTTCCTTTTGTTTGTGTTTATATTAATCTAAACTCATAATTCAATTCGAATATATAGTTAAACAACAAGGAATAACTAAGCATTATAATTTTGAAAAGGTAAAATAATGTGGAAAAGTTATAGAAATATAAAATTAAACAATATTTTGTTTTTTTTTTGCAGAAATTAAATGTTTAATTTTATATTTCTATAACTTTTCCACAGTATTTTACCTTTTCAAAATTACAAAGTTATTATTAATTTTTTTTTTTAGTAATAAAGACAATTTTAAGTATCGTAACAATAATATGCAAATTAAAACTTTCCTGCTTACAGCAATTTGTCAATTTGTAGAACCTTCTAAACTGCTCGTATCAAAAGTTAGGTCTTTATTGCCATACGTAGAGATCACAGCTAAATATTTGGTTAACCCGGCACCTGCACCCTAGCTTGCACTCACGATCTCAAATTAAATTATAAACCAGCAAAGAGTTTCCTGTAGAATATTTCGGCAAGGAATTAGAATAAATTAGTTCAATAAGATACAGTAAATGCAATGATGAATAATATATGAGTATAAGCGAAAGAGCTTCTTATTTTGAAACTTTTAATATTTTTAAAAATTATTTTTGTTCCATAGCAAACGGTAACGATTCTAATGGTTAATAGAAGAAACATAGCAGGAAAGTCTAGATATATGCAGGTAAATAATAACAATTAAAATTACAACTATTGTTCGGAAACTATTTTCCGTTATAAATATTTGTTTTATTTAAATAACTTATATCATATCGGGCAGAAAGATTTTGTGGTCGATAGCCCTATGTATAATGTATAATGTATACAATAAATATATTCTCACACTCTAACTTACATCAAAATGTATTGAAGTCTTTTTAATTTACATTTGTATTTACAAATGAACGATAATTGATTATTTATGCGCATTATTGATCTATGAGCGATATCTACTGAAGACCTAGTATTACAGAATATGCAGATAGAGAGAATAGACTAGACAATATATATTAGCTTAGACGACCAGCTTTAATAGATTAGACTAATCAAGCCATAGCAGTTAATCTGTAATAGATTAGACCAGACCAACTATAATAGATTAGACTAGACAATCTATGTCGACTAGACAAGCTTTAGTAGATTAGATTAGACAAGCTATAGTAGATTAGACAAAACAGTTATAGTAGATTAGACCAAATAAGCTATAATAGAATAGATTACACAAGATATAGTAGATAAGACAAGACTATTACTTAGGTAGTAATGTAATTTTCAAGAATTTGCGTAATTCGTTCGCATTTTCAGTTAAAATTAGCAAACATTTTAAGTTTATTTAATGCAACAACCGAAGAAATGATTCATTTATTTACCAAATTATTGCGAATTTTCTAAAATATAATGAATGGAAACATATCGTCAATTTACTGAAATTATAAATAAATTTCTGAAACCTGAAATTGTTTTAAAAACTTGTTCGTCGTTCTCAAGGATTAATATTTTTTAATTATTAGAAATAATTTCAATAACGACAACTTGCTTCAAAAAGAAAATAAAATTGTTAATGCATCTCAACCTATAATATTGTGTAACTATAGTTTAATATTATTGAACAACCTTTTAGTTTATAATTAATTCCCTCTGGATCTAAGAATTATACCCGCAAGTTTCGAACGGTTATTGTAGATTTGTTGATACTGGCATTACTGGCATATCAGTTCATATGCAATATGTACAATTGATTGGTTGCAAGTTGCAATACATCAATAGTAGAAAATAGACATTATACTATAGAGGATATAATTGTAATATGAATTTCAAACGGTATTATGGCATGCTTGAAGGATTAATTTCACAATTATTGTTTAGTTAGAATAAATTAAGCTAATCGTAGTTGGCGCAATACTGTTTTCATTTTAAGGTAGAATTCCGAGCAAAGAGGCTCTGGCGTCACTAACGCAGCGATGTTGACGCGGCGACAAAGCGATAGTTTCATGCACAATGGAAACGTATGAGGCGCCATTCAAGCACAGCGACACTGACGCGCTCAGCGTCAATGCATCAGTGTCGCTGCGCTCGAGTGGCGCCTCATACGTTTCCATAGTGCATAATACTATCGCTATGTCGCCGCGACAGAATCGCTGCGTGAGTGACGCCAGAGCCGCGTTGCTTGGAATTCTACCTTTAATTGATGAAAACGTTATTATCATGGGGACCGGAAAGCAATGTCGTTTTTAACATTAAATTCAATTTTGTAACATATTTTTTATCTTTAATCAATGATGTAACCAAGTATTTGTAAAATATGCAAATTTTCAATGACAGATCGTTAAAAATTATTTAGTTTGTGTGGAAAATATCTGGAGATCGCATTTTAGACATCATCCAAATTTCCAATTTTTTTGTCACTTAGGGAAATGTTGAAGCTATAGGAATAAATAGAAATCCGATGCGCAATATCGGGCGAGTATAGTTGGTGAGGCAATAACTCTCACCCCAACTTATTAATTTTTCTGAGGGTTCCCCTTACGCAGTCTCTTACATTATCGTTTTGCAGAATAACGCCTTATCTGTTCCGAATCGTAGGAAAATTAAACACTATTTTTTCAATGAAATGCCAAATTTTCCCAGCTTTTTCTGGTTTCAGCATTTCAAATCGAACTACCCCGGTAATATTCTACCAAACACATAAAATCACCATTTTTAAAAAATGTAAATCTGGTTTAGCTCTATTTCATGGAGATTCATTCGGAGATAGCCACTGCCTATTGAGTTTTGGAATATCACAGAGGACCCTTTTTCATGTTCAATAATTAATCAAAAAATGCCTCTCTGTATTGTGCCGCAAAAGCAATAATTTGCTGGCGGTGGATCGGTTAGTCTTATTTTCTTCGGAGAGATTATGCCAGAACCAAACACCTTTTCTGCTTACTTGGATGGTCGACCAAGGTTGGTTAATAGTGTGTCGATTGTCTGACATGGATTTGCTTTCTCTGACCTGACCGATATGAGTCGGAAAAATCATAATTGCCGGATTTGAATTTAGAACACCACTTATGGCATTTACGAATGTCTAATTCACACATGGATAAACATAGCAAATGCTTTTGGTAGCAACTGTTGTGTTACTACCCTTGTGAAACTCAAAAAGCACACATTGCCAAATATCTGCCAAATTTTCTGTTATTTGGCTAGCCATTTCACCATAAGATTAAATTTAATTATTTAAGAGTAAACAAGTCATTCTAACCTTTAAAAGCCTTTTGGACTTTGAAACACAGTGAGCTTATAAACGACGAATATCGTCACGTGCAAAAACGACAATACTTTCCAGTTCTCTATTATATTGCGAGCTAATTTTAAAAGAGTATTTATAGGTCAAAAAAGAAACGAATACTAGAGTTAACATGTTTGTTTACAATCATATCAAATAATAAAAATGAAATGTTAACAAGCTGCAGTTTACTCTTTGTCAAAACACTAATTTATTGTAAAGGCACATTCTAAAATGCAAATGTATACGCATTCAAATTTCTATTATTATATTTGGTGTATATCATAGCGATTGGAGGATGTTTGCTATTTTATACTTCCAAATTTACTTACTTTTATACTTCCCAAGTTTACATCCCAAAAGAAACTCAATAATACAATCACGGTTATTAAAATATCAAAGTGGATTGAATTAGCTGCCACAATTAAAATATCAAAATAAACAGAAAACTGAATGTCCAGGTACTGCAAATAATAAAGACATAAACAAAAAAAAAATCGGTGTTTTCGGGTTTCAATCTTAGAAGAGCAAGCCAACGAAAGATGGGTTTGGAATTAAAATAATAATATTATCATGCCGTTGTCAACAATTATAGATGTTTACAATAATTACTGGTTTTTTCATTGGTAATTGATATTTTGCTTGAGTTATCTAATATTTCGAGTAAGATAATATTTTCGTTTGCTGTTATATTTTTACTGTCCTACAAATTAACTAATGCATAGCTTTTTTGAGTAGAAGTGAATTCCATTGTATGTATTATTTATTAAGTGTAGTATAAACATATGGAGGGCCTTGAAAAGGACCGAAACGTCGGTATCCAACTAAATAAATAGTTGTCAAATCCCACTACCAATTAAAAGAGTAGTAATATTTAATATAGATATAAACATGAATACTTTTCTATAATGATCATAATTTTGTAATTAATGTGGTTGCATTAATTTCTAGGAAACATTTTGTTTATGGTTTGGTCAATCGTTATATCCTCAAATACCCAATACCCTCAAAATAATTGGTTGAGCTGGCATTTTTAGTTATCGAATTATTGGGCTAATTTTGTAAATGTTAGTTTATATAAGAAGTTTCTTTGAACTTTTTCCAGATCAGATTGTTCCTACTCTTCAATAATAGGAGGAATACCGAATACCTGACGATATTTAGTTTCAACAGAATATAGCACATCATAATTATTACTCCATGCATTCTCAAATATGTGGCTTGGACGAAGAGGCTGAATCTTTTAGAATTCTCCGTTTTTAAACATTTAAATTAAACAGTACATATACGAGTCCTATTTACCGCACCTAATGTTATTAGCATAAAACAATAAACGGATTTCTGTCAAGCATAAATTTATCTTGATAATTTTTACATATCAGATTTTTTATTCTTTCTTGCTTTCTTTAATAGCCGAAGGTTAGTGAATTTGTACCTAATATTCAAATGAATTTTTATTGAAAATAATTATTAATTCTCCTAAATGTATCTTAAGATCTGATCCTTTTTATTATATTGTAGTTGATTCTTGGGAAAAGGACTTTTTTAATAAAACAACTAATATCAATATTTTACCAACGTTTCGGTCTTTTATTCTGACATTCTTCAGGGTTACAAGATAAAAATTTACACAAAAACATTTACAACATTAGTAATTAGGGGATAGTTGCCGAATTTGGACCATTTACACATTTTCAAATATAAGAGCTTATAAGAGCATTTTTAATAAATATCTTTAAGTGGAAAAAAATTGTACTACTGATACTTAACATAATTGATTTATTTAGTTTTACATATTATAATAACAAAATATTAATTAAAAAAAAAAAAAAGAATTTGGTCCAATCAAGGAAACCGGTTTCTTAGAATGGACCACGGATTTCTTAGAATGGACCATTTAACACAATTACAACAAAAATGTTTCTTGATTTTTGGAGTCACTCCAGCACAGTTTATATGAATCCAAGTGTGGCATATAATACATTGTATCATCTCTTCTTCCCTTATTTGATCACATATACAAAATCATGTAGTTTTCGCTTGTACTTTCTGTCCTTTCTTTCCGCTGTTTTGTCTTTTTAAGCTTTTCTTCGGTGCTTCGTTTTAATTTTAGTACGTTATCAGTACTTGATAGTATTTTTGATTTCTGAGCAAATCCACTTTGCGCTCGAGCTGACGATGTGCCTGGCTGTGGATTTCATGTAGGTCTAGGTGATATTTCATGAAGAATATCCTCAAAATTTGTACTTTTTTTCTCCGGAGGAATATTAACAATAGCGGAATCATTGTCGATTTCACCTTCACTGTGTGCTGAATTCCCAGTTGTTATTTCTGTTTCAGTAACATCACCGCAATGCTGAGGTTGTAACATATCTGATGCTGCAAACTGGTGATCCTGAAAGATATGTAAGTTAACTGGCCAAATACAGGTGGCGCTAAAGGCGTTTTCTACTGTGGCTACTGCCACAGTTGTCGCTCTACCATATACTTCCATATACCATATACTACCATATTTATTAATCGAGATATTTGAGTTTGATATATCTCATCCCCTTTATATTGACGAAGAAAAGTTTCTTGCGCATGAACAAAATATTTTTAGGGGCTGCAAGCGATGTGTGGTATACCCAGGCAACTCTATTTTCTGTGCAAAAGTACAGGCGTTTAAGTTCTTGCTATGTGTCGTATGCCAAGCATGTATTGCAAGCAGTAAAAGGACTTTCTTAACATCATTGCAGTTTACATGTTTTTTGAAATGTTTAAGTCACTCAACAAAAAATTCGGAATTTATGTAGCCTGATTCTGAAATAATAACAAAGCTTGCCGGGGGTGCGCCAACTTGGAGATCATTGTTGATTTTTTTTAATTTAAAAATCACCATCGGTGGAACATAAAACTCAGTTTCATTGACCGCACATACCATAGTTGAAAGAACGCCACGTTCAACACTTGTTATGCCGCCTACTTAGCGTTTACCTTTACGAGCAATCACTTTTTGTAGAGTTTTTTGTACAGTTGTAAAACCCGATTCATCGACATTAAAAATCGAATCTGCAGTGAAATAAAATTTGTACAGTTTTTTTGAAAATATAAAAAAAATGATATACGTTCTCTCTATTGAAGCCTCGTGCTCTTGCAATTGGGGTGCTTTCGGGTTTTCGAAGTGCTAGCTGTGGATTTCGACGTAAAAATGAGTAAAACCATTTTTTCACTGCTATTTTTTTTTCTTTATTAAATGTTTGTGGTAAAGAATATTTTTCTACGACATCAAAAACTAGTTTTCGCACTTCTCGAATAGTCAATCCAAAAAAGCATTCTTCAAGTTGAAGAATATGATTGGTTAAAATTGTTTCCACGTCTTTAGTAAATGTGGGTTGTCTACCAAATGCTTTCATTTCATTTGCAGCAGCATTTTTTCTATCCGCATGTCTTTTTATAGTTGCTTTAGGAACATGATAAATACGACTACATTCGCTCAAACCAGTCACTCTCCATTCCTACAAGCTGCAACAGCCTTTAATAAATCACTTTCGGTCAATCGTCCGTAATGTTCTCTTTTAGCCATGTGATCCCTGAAATCATAAAAATTTAAATCGGAATTGCAATTTGTCACGATCTCCTAAGTTTTAGCGGTCCATTCTGGTTAACTACGATGTGGTCCAAGCTGAGCAACTCTACTCATAACGCAACAATATACTACATAACCTAACTTTTAACTTGGAGCTAATAAAACTATATAGTAAATTCTACCTGAAGAAATTTGCTTTCTAAATATGTAATACAATTTGCTGTTACTTACTTTAACAATGGCCAAGAGTATTTCCTTGTTTGTTAAACTATTTAGTCCACAAATGTAATAATAAATAAATAATAGTAAATAATAATAGTAAAACAATAATTTTGTTCTACAAACACTGTCATTTTGCAGCAGCGTAGTTTAGGCTAATGTATATTAAGTTGCCTACAGTAGGACGTATATGTGTTCTGCGTGCTGTATACAGTAGTACAGTCCAATCTAGGCGGCGCACAGTGGAATAAAATCCCAAAAAACTGGCCAAAAACCCGAAAAATAATTATTTGTTAATCCGATTTCAAGAATGCATCTCATTAGAGAACCCATGGGACCATCAGATTCCGGGAACTAGAAGAACTAGGTATTGAAAACCAACCCAAACCTTCATATCTAACGAAGCAGTTGAGTGTATAGAATCGTGCGCGCAACAATTAGTGAAAATACGTGAAACTTTGATTGTGTATTAATCTGTCAAAAAACTTTCGAATTTAATTTTGCAAAATGGATGAGGCACAGAAAGTTATGTAGAATTTAAATACATTATTGACTGTAAATAGATTGTTATTGTGTAGCATGTATTTAAGAATAATTCATAGCAAAAACTACAACGTTTTGAACTCGAAGATTCAAGTTTATGGAAAGATACAAAAGAATTAGGGCAAATGAGTGCCCTAAATTTGCTCAGGTTTGCTTTATTAGACATTTATTTTTTGAGAAAATCAAGAATTGGCTGCTACTAGCTGCTACTTCGTCGTCAGTATAATTTTGTATCAAATCATTTATGAAATTGAGAAATTCTCATATTTATATTTTATAATGCACCGACTAAATAACCGATGCTAGTTATTTACATTAGAGTGCGGAAACATTGATTTTACAATGCAACAGCTCGTTTATAAGCTTAATTTATTTTGTAAGTGTCCTTGAAAGGTTAAAATTAACAAGTTTAAATAACAACATTGTGTGTAAAAATCTAGTCTCGCTGTCAAATCTAGCAATTTGACACGATGTCAAATCTAGCTTTACAATTCAGGAGGCCAAAAATGTTTGTTACCTAGTTACTTTGTTATTTATGAACAGATTTCGAAACTTCACGATTGGTCCCTTTTAAATTTGAAGAGAAAAGTAACACCCCTAAGGGTGAAAATAGGGGATGAAATTATTTTGGGCACGATTTTTTTTAGTGCAGTTTTTGTTTTTGAAACTATTTCTTTGAAGTCGTTTTTTTTTATTTTAATATATTAACTTGTCAAATTTTCGCAATATGGAAACATTTTCTAAGGAAAATGTTCGCCATATTGGATCCGCCATTTTGTTTTTGAAAAACTAAAACTTAGATTCGTAATCAGTGCCCCAAAAATCTCGTTCCTGTCAAATTTTCGCAATATGTAAACATTTTCTAAGGAAAATGTTCGCCATATTGGATCCGCCATTTCGTTTTTGGAAAAATGGAACTCAAATTCGTAATCAGCGACTCAAAAAACCCTTCCATACTAAATTTGGTGTGGATAGAATGAAACCTTCTATTTATGGACAGTTTTTTGAGATTTTATCCCACTGTGCGGCGGTCCAAATTCGGCAACTCTCCCCTATTATATATCCCTCATACCTTATATCTATTTAGTGGATATTAATGACTTCAACCTAAAAATATAAATTATTAGGATTAAGGTCTAAACATGTTAACTTTAATATAAAATAGTGTCGGGGTATAGACACTATTTTATATTAATTTGTGACAATTGACAAAAACTAATAAATTTTTTAATTTTTTTCTTTAAAATTTAATTGACTTGACAAATGCTATTTTTGTGTTTGAATGGTTGTTAGTTATGCTTCTGTTATATTGTGTGTTCATTATGAAAAGTTAGTATGTTAGTGTGTAGTAAATTCGAGTTATTATTTTATTAAAGTTATAAAATATTATTATAAAAGATACTAAGGCCTATCGTGCCTTATCTGTAATTAATGGTGTTATTAGTTTTAATCTGAATCATTTCACTGATATTTCTTCTTGTGTTATTTTTATAAATATCAAGAATTTCAAAATTGTCAAAATCAAAGAAATGTGAATGTGTGAAGTGTTTTGTAAATGCAGTTTTGTGTAAATTATTAAAATTTTTACAATCGTTTTTACGTTGATCACTGTGTTTTTTTAAATATTTTCCAGATTGCCCAATATAACATTTATTACAATTTCGACATGGAATTTTGTATACTGAACCTGATATCATATCTTTTGGTATTCTATCTTCTATTTTGGGGAAAAAAATTGCCCTCTTATTAGTGAGCAATATTGCATCAGAATTTTGTTGTTATCTTGTTATTTTTTTCAGTCAAATCTTTAATGAATGAAAATTTATAGTTTTTAAATTTGTTATCATTATATATATATATATATATATATATATATATATATATATATATATATATTGATCTGTTCTTTGTATTTTTTAATTGCCGAATCAAATAAGTATGTATTATTTTATATTTTTTTATAAGTATGTAAATATTTTATAAGTCCCCTAATATCATTTCAGGAAGTAAGCATTTCTATAATGTAAAACAATTATTTCAAACAGATTTAATAAGAATGCAATTAATGTTTTTAGTTTAATACTACTAAATCTATAAATTGATTTTCAAAATAATTCAACAGGTTTTAATTTTTTTTAATAGTGATGGCTGCAGGAGGAATATCAGATTCTGAAAATATTCTATTCTATTATATTATTCAAATTCTCCTATTTTTCTTAAATATTATAGCCCTTGAAGTGATAAATTGAAAATATTTAAAATTCTATTTTATGATCAATTTCTTCATATTTTATTTGCAAATATATTTCATCTAGAAAATAAATTATAGGTTCTAACAATATTGCAAATCTGTTTAATACATGGTAGTAGTAGGTTTATAGCCACCTCAATATAAAATACAGATATAAATCATTTATTTGTTCATTTAAATGATGTTTCCACACAAATTGTATTTTTCGCGGCGCAGTATGTCAGATTTTCGCTGTTTGACTGCGGATAAGTCTATAACTCTATAACTACAAAAGCTAGGCGAACCAGTAGTAAGTAAGTTTATACTGAAGTTTCTTGTGTAATGAGTAATGACAAAGCAATTTCTTATTTGATTTGTAAGAAAATTATTTAACTTTCTGGTAACACGTAATCATACAAACATAGAGATTGTTAAGAATAAAAAAGGAAACGTGTTGAGGTGTTCTTTCAAAAGAATTACATTTTATTCAATATCAATCATAGGTATTCAATTCGGAATCTTTAAAAGTTGCAATACGTCGGGTGTTAAAATTCTCCGTTTAGTTTTTGGAGACCTTCTTAAGATACAAATAAAATACAAGTATATGTAGCAGGTCTTGTTTGGTGTAAATGCGTTGATGTTTTTCGAGTGTATTCCAATCGACAGCGCCTAACATCCTAATGTCTGGCCTCACGGAAAAAAGTACACTACAAAAATTACAGTTTAAAAAGTAGCATCGGACTTACGAATGTGAAACTGTAAAAACTAACAATTGCTTTTTTTTATTACAGTTTCCGGTATTATTAGTAAATACGTTTTAAAAATTACAGTATGCGACTGCAATCTTTACAAATTTGTAATCGTAAGGCCGCTGCTACTATTCAAACTGTAATTTTTAGAGTGTACTTTTTTCCGTGCCCTTGAGTCTCTTCTGACAATTGTCCTATGGGAAGGCAGCAGAGATCAATGATTATTTTTCCATGGTAAAGCACTTTTTTTACAGTAACTGGCATATAGCACCAAGAGTATTCTTAAAAAACGTGTTCTTGTGCCAGCTGCATATTTACCAAAAGGATCATTTACAGCATATCCCGATCACAAACATTCCAATAAGATGTGAAAGCGCTTAATGAGAGGTACTTTTAATCCGGCAATTGCTGCTGATTTTTATCTATTGCTAAAACACACCGTGCTGTGTTTCCATCGTTGGTGTTTAAAGAATTTTGCTATCGCATCTACAAGCAAACCCATCTCTTGCTGAAACCTTTTTTGTATTAAGGTTTTTCCTTGCGCAAATTTTTAAATATTGCTTTCATTTCTCGGCAATTAACGGACTGTGACTTCAAAACTTTCTCGTGCGCACGACATAGCCTTTTAACTATATGTCCAATTAATCGTTGTAAATTTATTTCGGCATCTGATTCCGTTACAGTTATGTTTTCAACATAGCATGAATGCTTTGATTAATATAGCAGATCATAACTAGGAAATAAATTATGGTTTACTTGTTTAGTATGCTGCCTGATCATATTGTATTTATGTGTTGGCAAACCAGTATATATTATCGTCGCTAGTGCTTCATCTGGAGATTGTGTCATTGCGAAGTCACACTAGTGAGTCACTTTCCGGAGATGTATTAAATAATACTTTCACTATGCCTGCTATTAATCGCAATTTAATTTCAGCCCCCACAAATAACTGTTTATGATTTAGTCTTTTCGTAACTCTTTAACTTTATTGGCTTTTTTCCTCGGTTACAATCATCAACGACAAAATCGGTGCTCTGCCCATTACAACTTAGTCTATCAGGTATCAAATATTTTCGCATAACGATGCGACGTTTGCTAAAAACTTGCAGCTGTTTTATAAACAATTCTTAATTGCGATCCACCGGTTATATTACTCGATATGTAGTCAATAAATGTTTGATGAAACAATTATTTTTGATTGAAATAATTATGAATAATATTATTAATGTGTTTGATTAAACACATCCGTCTTTTTTGGTAGTAGGTAGCCATAGATCGAAAAGTTTGTAATTTAAGATAGCTTTCTAGACAATTTGAAAAAACATTCAGGGATGCAAACGACTGCTTTTTCATTATTATTTCTTAGGCCATTTCCCCATTCATCCAAATCCGACCACGACACTCTCCCGTGTTTAGAAGATATAACATAAAAAAAAATCGACAATTCTTAAATAAAAGTGATCTTGTATTAAAAAAGAATATTAACCTTCTTTGAGTTACTTAGTAGTTTTGTCTGGTGTTGGTGGAGATTGGAATGAATTACACAGTGGTTACGAACCAATAACTTTTAATTATAAAATGCACAACAAACCGAATGAAAAACTTGTCGTTGGTTGCCTAACTCTTTTTCAACGTCTTTTCGTTCTTCTTCAAACATTCCCCCGCGTGCGACCACTGCGTTGACGAAATTATTGTCCGAAGAGATTGGTAGCACTGAGAGTTTTGTAATTGGTCGAATGAGAGTTGTTGTTGCCGTTTTGATTGTTACTACTCTGGTGAGTCCGTCCGATGCAGGGTGAAGAGATAAGACCCTCGCAAGTGGCCATTTTGATGGTGGAAATCTTTCGTCCGTGACAAGCAGCAATGATCCTTCTTTCATCCGATTTGAGGAATGATGCCACTTGTAAATTGAGAGATGACGTTGAAGACTCTCGGAGGACCATCTAGACCAAAATTGTTGAAATTTTTGCTGAACTAGTTACCATCGTGAAAGTCGTGATATTGGTACAGATGAGAGAGATTTTTATCTGTACCAATATCACGACTTTCACGATGGTAACTAGTTCAGCAAAAATTTCAACAATTTTGGTCTAGATGGTCCTCCGAGTGTCTTCAACGTCATCCGGGATGGTAGTAAGGGCGTCACCAATGAGAAAATGTCCAGGAGTGAGAGCCGAAAAATCTTCTGAATCATCTGAGAGGAAACCCAGGGGTCGTGAATTCAACACTGCCTCGATTTGAACCAAAAGCCGATAGTGCGCCTTAGCTGCTGGAGAATTGAAAATCTAATTTGTACCATCATTAGCCAATAAAATAGAAAGTTCCTTGAACTTCTTGGAACTGGAGGAAAATTGTCGTCTAAGAATAGTATTTGCTCTGATAAAGTTTGTACCGCAGTCACTGCGTAGAAATTTGGCCAAAAGGCCGGTCCGTAACTGCCTCTATTTGAATTGGCGAAGTTGTAAAGCAAGCAAATATATCTAGCCATCTCTTGTGAGACTTGGCGCTCCGACCTCGCCATGTTTAGATTGTCATTGGGCCAGCGTAGTCGACTCCAGTATGGAAAAACGGTCGTGTTGGAGTAACGCATAAGGCCGGTAGTTGACATGAGTTGTTGCGCTCGAACGCCCCGTTGGCGAGCACAACGAATACAGCGTAAGATGTGAGATCTTACTGGAGTTCGGCCACCAATTATCCAATAATACTTACGGAGATATGCCAGAGTTAATTGAGTTCCCCAATGTCCTACGCAAAAAGTGTTGTGTCCTTTGATAATTTGAGTGAATGGAGTGTCTCTAGGTAGAATGGCAGGGTATTTCGACTCGTGTCTAACTGGGTGTGTTTAAGTCGTCCACCGACTCTCAAAATGCCTGGGTTTTCGATAAATGCTGTGAGATGTGAAAGACTATGGATCTTTGACAAATATTTTCCACTCGATATAGTTTTTCGTTCTGACGTGAAGTACGCTCCTTGAACAGTTCTGATCCAATGTAGTCGTGACTTTTCCAGATCTTCAGATGTGAGTGGGATGATAAGAGATGACTGTGGATTTTTTTTAATCTTAAAAGAACTCTTTGGCAGACAGCTGTGATTCTAAGTAACAGTGTCAAAGATGAGTATCGATAGATATGTACCCAAATTATCGGTTGGTTTACTGTTGACACCATTTGTAAAAGGACAGGTCGTTCTTCAAGATCCGCAATTGAATCTGGTTAAGATGAGAGAGATGGCCAGAATGGGATGACTGTGCCAGCTATGAGGAGCCATTCCAAACCGAGAAGTCGGACCACACACATACACACACACACATATATATATATATATATATATATATATATATATATATATATATATATATATAAATATGTATATATATATATATATACATATATATATATATATATATATATATATATATATATATATATATATATATATATATATATATATATATAGGAGCTTCTGTTAATTCAAGAGTAGTTTGAACGTACTTCGTCAGCTTGGAGAGAAACAATGCAGCATTTAGTTCAAGCCGAGAAATCGTGACTTGTTTGAGAGGAGCTACTTCTGATTTTGCACATACTAGAGAAATTTTGAATTTCATGTCCAGTGATGTAACCTTCATATTAACTGCCGCCGCAATTGCTAGTAAAGATGCATCAGAAAATCCATGAAGTTCAACGCGAGTTGCCGAAGTGAGATGTAACCAACGTGGAATTGAGATTTGAGACAAATCCGATAGATCTTCTCTGAACTTCTGTTCTAACTACTGTTCTAGTAATTGTTCAAAAGAGTTTTCTACTTACTGATACTTTTCTGCACCAATCTACACCAAATCCGGTTCAAAGGACCATAAAATGTTTGAGTTACTTAATAGTTTTGTATATTTGTGACTGAATTATTTCATTTCATAATAAAAGGTGAAACGTATTGATAACAGAGTTTTATTTTTTTAAGACATAACCCACAAAATCAAGAATTATTCATAAATCATTGGTTAAACATCGCCGCCAACTATAACAGACCAAAGTTCAGTTGTTTTACCAGACATGGACAAAAAGAAAAGTTAAGTTTGTATATTTTTATTTTTTCAATAAATTTATCATTTTAAGTCACGGTTACCTGCTCAAAATTTGACATTCACCCATACAATGAAATCTAATAAATCTTCAAACACGAATCGAATATCAAGTGAAGTTGATCCGTACTATCTGTTGATTCATCAAGCGCTAAACTAAATGCTTCACAAATGTTTCTTTTTGTAATTGAGATAATAATCAATTCCTAATTTGCATCTGAGATAATAAATCTACTGCTATTTCTGTGATTCGCCACTCAACTAAATTGCGATAAATAATGCGATAAATATGTCAAAAACTGAAATAAAGCTTATTAATTTGAAAAGCTTGATATTATTAAGATCCAATGACTTAACAGTGTCAATTATATTTTGTTTAATAAAATCCCACTCGTATATAGTATATAGTGTCGTTTTATTGATGTTCCACGATGAAACCTCTCAACGGTTTTAACTTTTTAGGAAAATTTGGTGATAAATTTGATTTGATTGCTAATTGAAGATTATAACGATATTATGTTTGAATGTTGAGAGTAAACTCAACTGTCGAAGGTCGTACTGATAAAAAATTCAGAAAAAACATAAATTTTATGTTCGTTAGACCTTTTCGTAGTTGAAATTTTTTTATGCGCATACGTCAATTTTTCCAATTTTTCGGGAACTTTTTTTATGTATAACCAGTTGAAATAAGAAAATTTGCCCGACCCTTCCATATTCCCGCCTTTTAAACAAGGCGGACGCGCATGCGCGTAACTAACTGTACAAAGGTATATTATATCTCCCTCATCAATATTATATTCTATTTCATCAATTCTATTTAAAATTTATGAAAGGAAAATTGATTCAATTTTGGTCAAACCGGACATTGTGAGAAACCACGAATGGTTTGCTTTTATACATCGTTTATAAATATTACCATATGCAAGAATTCCTTTCAATCGCTTGGACGGTATACAATATATTCACTATATCCCATACTATTGCTCAACCTGTTTTTTTTATTGTCACCAACCTGTCAAAACCTCCATGTTTAGACCCGTGCATAACACTATAAAACTAAATAAATAATGATAATAACCAAAAATCATTGTAAAAGTTATAAATTAACAGTTTATTATTTATGGTTATGGCTATTAATTAAATAAATATAGTTAAAATTTACAAACCACAAAATATTACAAATATACATTAGGAAATAACTAACCAAGAAACCTTTCTGTTACATCAAATAAAAAGATATAATAAATATGCGGCAAAAATTCAACGGGTCATTCCTTGAAATATTCTAAGCATATTTTATCGAAAGATGATTTCTGAAAAAACCCTTTGTTTCGAAGATACAGGGTGAACAAAAATGACAGTAGGAACAGTACAGCTTCAAGAGAATGTGCTGGACATGATAGAGGAAGATACAAGTAGTTCTACGCGACAAATTTGGCAATAGTTTGAATGTAAGTCATAGCACAGTTTGGAAAATTCTTAAGGGCAATTTGTTATATCCATACCACAATCGACGCACCCAGGCACTACTTCCTGTTTATTATCGTTCAGGTATTACACTAAGTCAATTACTTTTGCAAACATTATTTCTAATCTCTCAATTCCTGACTAAGAATAAGTTTCTTTACACCGATGAAGCCAATTTCTCAAGAAATGCAATAAGGAATTTTCATAACAACCATGTGTGGGCACAAAATGCTGGAAAATCCGCATGAGGTATGTGAGGATCGATCAGTTCTCTTTAAATGTTTGGGTTGGAATTGTGAGTGGCTATCTAATTCGACCGGTATTTCAATCAGCAAAACTTGCTAGCGAGACGTTCTCAACTTTTTGGAAGAAACACTGCTCGAGTTTCAGCAGGATGTACCATTAGCGACAGAATTGCAATGTGGTTTCTGCACGATGGTGCACCAGCACATTTCAGCTTGGTTGCTGGTAATTTTTTCACAGCAACATACGAAGAACGCTGGATTGGTCGAGGTGGGCCACACGCATGTCCTGTTCGATCCCCAGACTTAAACCTATTGGATTATCTCTTATGGGGCTATCTGAACTCATTAGTCTACGCTCATACCGTGGAGAATTTGGATAAATTGCGAAATCGGATAATTGCTGGGTATAACTCAATTAGAAACAACTTTGGTGTGTTTGAACGAGCTCGGCACGAAATAACGAGAAGATTGAATGTTTGTATCCAGGCTGCAGAAAGTCATTTCGAACATGTATTGTATATTGAGCAACTTTACATGTACTGTTTGATAATAAAATAGTGTTACTGTCGCAAATTTTGTTCTGAAAAATAATTTCTGAAAAACCCTTTGTTTCAAATATACAGGGTATATTTGAAACAAAGGGTTTTTCAGAAATTACCATAAGATAAAATATTCTTTTAATGGGGCAAGGAATAACCGGTTGAATTTTGTCGCATGTTTATCTGACACCCTGTATACGTAGATATTGTGCTAAACAGATAGCGAAATTAATATTTTTGTGTGTTATCCATGATACCTTTTAGTTAAAAAACATTGTTATTAAAACTAGATTGGGATTAAGTGAGAAAATATATGTAACAAGGGATTCGAAAAAAGAAATGATATATATACTGAAGGTTCGTTCGTGCAGCGTAACATTTTGTTCGGTTTAATGAATGACCACAAAAAGAAGGGGTCCCAACCAACCACGTAATCCGCGGGACACGCAAGTGCTCTAAAATTTATTATATAAATAATTCAATGCTAGTCGGGCCACCTGTGGGAAAGTGTACATTTTTCAGGACGTATCGTCGCGGCGAGACGCAAAACTATTTATGGCGCCGTTCTAAATTCCACTCAGTTCTAATATTCCATTTACCCCCTTTTTATTAATTAAGTATTATTTATAGAACAACAAGGAAATCTGTTTCCCGCATAGAATCTTTTACAACCCTGTTGCTTTCGCCCTAAGGATAAATGAAGGTTACCACAACCTCGGTTACTCGACATTTTACGATAGAAGAAACCCCGTGCTGTTTGGCAATTTATTAATTGGGAAAATCACTTGCGAAATGCCTCCCGCGGCTGCAGGATTAAATTTCTACGCCAATTGTGTCACAAAGACGAGAAGACCGTAATATATAGCCACAGAATTTGAATGTGGTGGACATTAATTAAAACCTTACGCATCCGCAAGAATTATACGTCTAGTGAAATTAGCATTTATAAAGAAGATTTACTAAATTGTTTGTTATATGTAGAAACGCTTTATTTCTTTTAACATGTCCCGTATTTAAATAAAAAGAAAATGGAAGGATGTATTAGTACATAGTTCCGTATTCAGCCAACTCGGAAGTAATAAAATTACCATTTGAAAAGAAAAGTTCGAGTAATAATGCAATGAATTTACGGAACTGGAAAGGGAATCACTTTTGGCACTTTATGAAAAAGTTCCTTGATTATGTTGAATTTGCGTTTTATGTACCATAAGGCCAAAATCCTTAAGCTCTTGAAAATGTTATGGTAAATAACACTCTCGCAAAAATATTACACATTAAGCATTTGCAATATATATATATATATATATATATATATATATATATATATATATATATATATATATATACAACGGTAACTTTAATTAACGAAAGCGAAACATCAGTATAATAAGGGCATATACCCCTATCTCTACCTAAAGTATTCTACCATTATTTTATTTACTCTAACGAATTCCGCATAAATTAGGAACTACTTTTTGATTTAAATTGTTACTCGTATAAAAATTTCATTTCATTAATGTTCTATGTGCAATGTTTCTAATGGTGTTTCAACTTCCTAACGGTATTATAAGAAACTGTATATATTATTAAGATTAAGATATTTTCTTAGGTTCTTTTCATTTTACAAAATAATTTTTCCTAAGAAAATAAATCGTTAAGTTGTTAAGAACGTCATATTCGTAGCTATCCTAAAAGCCAATGTTCGCCGGCTTTTTGGGGAAGTTACGATAATGTTTTATTAAGTTAACAGCATGCTCAAACGAATTTTCTATCCGCCGGCGAGATCATTTATAATGTATTGTAGATTTACTGACCTCCGCGCGCGGCGAAAACATGGAAAACTGAAAAAGTTTCTGCTTCCTCCCCGGCGCAAACTTCAAACGGTTTACATGTAAGAGGCGAAAAGTTTGTTATGGCGCTAAACCATAAAACGGAGAGAGTGGTTTGATTTTCAATTAAATTATAGGAGGGATTATAGGAGAGAGAAGCGTAGAAAATTTATCTTTCGCATGTTACAAACTCTTTTATATTATAAGTAGATTTACTGGTGCATAATACTTTTAAGTTTCAATTGTGTTTTATATCAGATATACGTTTTCGACTGGCTTTGAGGGTTGGTAAGTTGGCCGAAAGAAACCAATGTGTGGACGTTCCAATAAAACAAAATTAATAATTTTCTAAATGCAGATCTATACCTTCGACACGATTCACTGTAGAATTAAACATACTTAACTATTTTTATATTACAACATTTATTATAAAGTATATTTATAAAATCGTGTATTCCAACTTCCAATATAATTACCATATTAGTTTTAAAACGATAAACGATTCCTATTTTCAAAAGTACCTGAACATTTTTTTATAATTAAAGACCAAAAAATGCTAATTCAGAATAACATAACATTTGTTTGTTATGTTTTGGCATTTTGATTGAAGAACTTTCTAAGCGTTTAATCATTCTGTACGCTGTGTGTTTTCGCTACACCGCCATATTTGTGTTTTATGACACTCATTAAATGGCGTTATCGCTTTCCTGCCATGCGACAGTCGTTGTGCAGATTTTGTTATACGATCAAATAAAAAATTTACATTTTTTAGATTCGCCGGATATCAAATACAAACCATAATATTCATATTACCAAAATATTTCAAACGTTTAACCCTTATTACGATGGAATAAGAACCGTACAGCCATCTGCCCTACCATAAAAAAATAATATGTCATTCAAACTTATTTCAATGCTGTAACGACTTTTTGAATACGCAAGATATAATTTATTGTGGATAACATATTTAAGGTGGTATAAATATCAATAGATTTAAACGTATATTGATCATGGTAAAATAAAAGCTTATAGCAACTTTGGAAATTACCAAACAATGTTATGAAAATAATCGTTCCTTATTGAAAACTCAACATTTCGGCAAAATTATGGTTCATACAATCGACATAATGTATTCAATTCATCAAGCTATTGCCAAAGTTAACAACGTTTCTACTCTTCACGATATTAGTGGTTTAAGCCAATACCAAATCGAAATGCACGAAGTAAAGCGAATATGGCTGCTTTAAGAGTTACTGTTGCAAAATATCCAAATTCATCGGTTCCTCGTAGTTCGTAATGTTCAGTCGTAATGCTCAAGCATTAATTAGACTTTTCTACAACGAACTTAACTTATTTTATGAAAGGAACTTTATAAGATTGTGCTTGTACATCATCCTAGCTGTTATGTGTTTGTCGATTATACATCGGCAATTCTAAATTGATCATATTTGTTCAGGTGTAACTCATCAAGTTAAAATGAATATCAAATGCTGGTCTCATGACATTAAACCTTATTTATTTGAAAAAACGCATGAAAACAATAGGTTCATCCAGTTCACAATTGTAATCGAAGCTCAGGTGACAATGAGATTGTCTCGACAATATTGTGGTAGCTTTTATTAAAATTATTGCTAAATTACCATAAATCGGCTAAAAATATTCAAGAGCCATTTTGTGGCATCGCTTAGGATGGGATGAAGAAATTATAATGGTTATAATTCGTTAAAAAAGTAAAGTTCTAGAAGTGATTTCAAACTTTCGTTTTTGATTTTCAAAAATCACGTTTAGGAGGAAGCCCTTTTTGCACGTGCGCCCACTGTATAATCGTTTGAGCTTCAAAATAAAAACTCAGTAGAAGCATCTTAATAGTATATTAAAGAACTAGTTCAATAGGCGCAGTTTTTCAGCACGCGTCCATGATTAGAAAACGACGAACGAAGCGAGGAGGTTTCTAATGGACAAGTGCAAAAAACGCCTTATGAACGAGTTTTTATAAACTATTTTATCTATTTTGCGCACTTTTATTCCATTTCTAAATGAAAAAATCGCCGATACAGAAATATACATTGAGAAAATTGAACGTACCCATATGAGTGCACCTATATGGGAACCCATATGGGAATGAACCCACTTGAGTGCTTTAATGACTTCATTATAAACTCAAAATAGATTTTTTAGAGGAATTTTGTTCTATTTACTTTCAAAATCTAATTGAAAAGCCCTCTATTAGAAGGTTAAAATAAACATCGAGGCATTTGTACGGGTAATGAAAAACACAAATACAACTCGTTTATTTCTATAGTTTGCATTTAGAAAAATAAAGGAGATTGGAAACGATAAAAACATTCAATATTTTAATAATTTAACAATTTTAGCATTATCATTATTACTACTTTTCTTCTTCAAAGCTTCCTCAATTCTTTTTTTAAATTGCCATCGAGGTCAAATTAATTTACATTTAATTATCTAGTATAGGACACCCTGAAATTATAAGGAAAATGAAGTTAATTTCTTGCCGATGGTTCTAAAGGCCGGTCCAGACGTTACGTTTTGCACAACCTTTTGTTTGCGCAAGTCTTAGGACGGAATGAAAAAACGTTGAAAACGTTGAAATTTTTAGAACGTCTACATGGTGCAGAGATATCTGTATTTTTCGTACAGTTTTAGTGACATCGTCATGGGGGAGGTACTGCTCTAGTGAATTTTGCCACACTGTCTTGCTAAGAAAAATAAAAATTGGTCTCAGAAGTACCCGAAAAACGTCTCAGAAGTACCCAGCGTGCAAAGTGGTCAGGAATGTGGCTTCTAAAAAAGCAGAACTGTTCCCATATTAGATTACTGCGTGAGTTACCTGATGAACCTAATGATTGGCGGAACTACTTGGGAAAGGACACAGGCACGTATACTTATTTATTGGAATTAGTTACATCGCATATCGTCAAAGAAATTACTTGTATCAGAACGGTAATGTCACCACATGAAAAACTAACAGCAACTTTAAGATTTTTGGCAACTCGCAGAAGTTAACTAGAATTTAAAACAATTATATCGATATAATGGTTAAGTGAAATAATTCCCGAAACTTGTGAAGCTATCTTCAAGGTGCTAAAGAATGAATACTTGAAGGTAAGTAATAATGCTATTGTCTATTTAAGATTTTGGTGACGGGGTAGTGTGTGGAGAAAAAAAATAAAAATAAAGTGAAAAGAAAAATAACAAAC
Source organism: Phosphuga atrata (assembly GCA_944588485.1). NCBI lineage: Eukaryota > Metazoa > Arthropoda > Insecta > Coleoptera > Silphidae > Phosphuga > Phosphuga atrata. The sequence continues at coordinate 35,038,517 of OX155898.1, forward strand.
CCGGAGACGATGTAACTTTTTATTGCGCGTCACGTGACGCGTGCCGGTTTTGATGCGAGTTGTGGAAGTTGTCTCTGATGTTCTGCTGGAAGTTGTGTTCACTGATGTTCTACTGGATGTTGTGTCTGGATGTTGTTTCGAAGTTGTCTCTCGAAGTTGTTTCTCCAAACTGTCCCTTTGTCACTCCCGTCCCGTCCTTTTATCCCTCGGTCAAACGCATCTTCTCTCTGGTAACTTTGGTGGGAGAGGTTTTTCGTTGTCCCGATTGGTTGTTCGTTCTTCCCTCCTATTGGTGCTGACGCCAAGTAAGAGGGAGGAAAAATCGGTATTGTTTGACCGGGTGGTTGGCATTGTTTGATCAGCTGGTTGGTATTATTTGATCGGCTCCAGCCCGCTCATAAAACGGTCTGGGCCATAAAACGATTAAGAAAAACCCGAACCTATCGGCTTTGTTTGATCAGCTCCAGCCCGCTTATAAAACGGTCTGGGCCATAAAACGGTTTAGGAAAAACCCGAACCTGTACAACTCATCTTGTCAATAATGTCGGTTGACGACAATTCCGTCCATTCACTAAAACAAAATAATCTTGTCGCTAGCTAGTCATATCAACGATTTCAAAATTTCTGGTAAGCTCTGGTAAATAATTTCTGGTTCTTCTTCTTCTTAGAGTGCCTCTCCGATCCGGATATTGGCTATCATGTTGGCTATTTGAACTTTGTTAACAGCAGCGCGGAATAGCTGAGTGGTTGATTGGTTGAACCACGTTCTTAAATTTTTCAACCACGATATTCTCCTTCTGCCCACTCCTCTAGCTCCATATACTTTGCCTTGGAGGATCTTCTGCAAAAGGACATATCGGCTCTCATATCGGCTCATATCGGCTCTCTAATATAACGTCGAAAATTAGTTTCTGAACGATTGCGTTTTGTGAACCACCGACATCTCTTAATCTATTAGTCACATGTTTTGAACACCTGAAAAGCATCCTGTACCTGTAGCAACTCAAGTTTCTTTCCTACCAACTTCATAACGCTAGTTGTGCCATCATCATTTAGAACTCCATTTGTCTTACGAGAATAGTGCGATCTTGAAGTATAACTGGACAATGTTCTACTGCTAGAACAGGGAGTTGATGCTTTGTAAAGAGGAAAAGCAGGCGCTTCACTGGGTCCAGCGTTGTAAATTCTGTAGAAGAAACTACCGAGAACATTGCTGAAGGTTAGCCATTGCCGCTCAAAGTAACAAAGACATACAAAGAAACTGAGGAAAAAAATGAATCTGAAAATGGTTGCGTTCAAGATCCTCTTTAAAATTATTTTAATAAATTTTTAAGTTATATAAAAGGATCGAACCAAATTTATGCATTTTCACGGAGCTTTCGGCCTTGTGATTTTATTTGAAAGGGGTAATTAAACATCTTAAAAGAAGGCTTTTTGAAGGATTAATTAAAAGTGTCTTAACACAAGTTGCATAATAAGAGAGATCACTGTTTGAATGCTTATTAAATAAAAAATCATTTACTTTTTTTCATAGAATCCAATTTACACTATGTGTTCAGAATTATATATAGTGTTACAAAGTCTCACTCGACTTATCCGTGAATTGGCATAATTTAATAGACCTTGCTTTTGAGGTCGTATCGTCACAGTTGCCTCAATTCAGTAACTTAGATCAACAAAATCAATTGTTTCATTGATTTATATCAGGGTCTTCAGAATGTCCCATAAATAGAAATCAAGGTGGTTACGGCGGCGTGGCCGAGGAGGCTATGGAACAGTACCACTTCGACCAATACACTTATTTTCAAAGACAATATCTAAATAGCAAACTATCTTGAAGAAGCCACGTTCGTCAACCTACATTCAAATGAACCTCTTAAAATAGCTGTATTACCTGATTTTGCAAAAAGAAGAAATAATCATTTCCAGTAAATCGATTTGGCAACACATGGAGGCCTGTGCTGGAAATGATTAGGATGAATGGCTTGTGGATTTTCGACCGCCCAAATATCACTATATGACTGTTATTTATACCGTTACGTGTAAACGTTGCTACATCAGTCGCCAATCATTGAAAGAATAGTTTCTAATAGAGGCCAATAGTTTCTAATAGAGGCCCTCTAATTCAGTTGTAATTGTAATTTCAATTTTCAATCTTTTTGTAGAAACCATCGAGAAAATTGTAAACGTAAAGGATGATCTTCAAGTTGTAAAGCCTGTACTGTTTGAACGACGGCTCTGTTGTTTAAACGACGCAGAACTTGGAGCAGGTTTTGTAGCTTGCGAAGAAGAAGAGGAGATTCATTTCGAAATATTTGGTTTGGCAGTATTGCTCAATATTTTAAGCAGAGTTAATTGTAATTAACCGGGCATTAGCGTATATTCTTTATAAGCCTGAAGTAAAGGACGAATGCTCTATACCAGCCGAGATACAATTCGATACGTGGCGGGTTTATAAGGAGGTCTCACAAAAAACTAAGCTTTCATTGGATGAGGGTACATGACGACCTGACAGGTAACGAAAGAGCGGACAGTCTGGCAAGACAAGCCTCTGGTCAAGACTCCATCATGCCCAAAACCTTACAATAGTGCAGTAATTTTCCAAAAATGCCAAGCCAGGCAATAAAATACGGGATCAACACCTTCCTTAACAAGGAGCGGCAACAGCGATGGAATGCGCCAAGAAATAGTCTTTGGGCTAAAAACTTTATCTCGTCAATCGACAAGTGGACTAATATGGACATCTGTCACTCGCACCACGCGTTCAACTGATTTCTGGCCGCAACTGAAAATTTTCAGTCTTACCTACATCGCTTTGGCAAAAGGGTATCGCCACTATGCCAGTGCGGTAAAGAAGATACAGCTCCACACGTGCTTTTTTATTGCCCTATCATCTCAAAATAGAGGCTAGATACCGACCTGAGTATGTCCTATGCAGGATGCTCTAGGCCTCGAGATAAGGGGGAGTTAAGGGAAGTTGAAAAAAATAAGAAATGGTGGCAGATTTTTTATAAACGTTCCTTACCACATCACCACATACAAATAAATGTTAAATTAGACTATTGTATGTAAAATTATACCTTGTCCTTGTCTCTTTTTATTATGTAGTTATATTATTAATAATGCATTGATAATGATGTAATAAATATTATGTACCAGCATAGTGTCCTTGTTGACGGAGTGCTGGCGACTAAGAGTCCAATTGCAAGAAAAATAAATAAATAAGCTGCACTGTTTGAACAAGGAAAAGATACAATTAATTCTTGCGCAGTATTCGCCAGAATAATTCAATTTGAAATATATACTTGGCGAGATATTTGTCGAGTACTAATGAAAGGATCTACTTCGACAAGATTTAAGATTTGCTCTTCAGCATCCAAAATTCGTTGGTATCCGGCAGGTCCACCATCCCGCGGTCCAGGTATTTGCAATACACCATTTTCTCGTGCACGGATTTCTAGAGCAGTGAATTTTTCTGGAATAGGTGTTGGCCTGTTAGGAAACCGCTTAGCGTACAATCAACTTGCAGCAGCACAATTCTGGAGTACTTTCCCATAAATTAACAAAATTTCACTGTAACATATTCACTGTTGGTGCGATGGACCATTTTTACTTTCTTCTTCTTTTTCTGTCGGCACTACGGTCCATGTAGAACCATGGTCTGCTTAATTACTTCCTTAAACTCCTCTCTATCTAGAGCCTTTCTCCACCAACTTCTTATTTTCATTTCTCTTAGGTCATTTTGCACACCATCGCTCCATCTTTTTCTGGGTCGGCCTCGCTTTCGCGTCCCCTCTGTTTCTTTGTCAAATGCCATTTTTGGACCGCGATTAATTTTCATTCTTATTACGTGTCCCAACCATTTCAATCATTGGGACTTTACTGTGGCAACTATATCTGGGACTTCAAATAGGTTTCTTAACTCGTGATTCATTCGTATCTTCCATTCCCCTTCTTCTAACACTGGTCCGTATACTCGTCTTAATATTTTCCTTTCAAAGATACACAGGTTTTTTTCGACTTCTTGTTTTAGAACCCAAGTTTCGCTTGCATATGTTACTACTGGTTTTATTATTGTTTTATATATTCTCTTTTTGGCACTTCTTGATATGTTCCTTGACTGGAATATCTTTTTTAGTGCATAGTAGCTTCCATTTCTTGCTGAGATTCTTATTTTTATTTCTTCGCTTGTTTCATTGTCTTTTGTGATTGTGCTTCCTAGGTATTTAAATTTTTGTGCTTCTTCGAAATTGTGATTATTTATTCTTATATTCGTCTGTTCTCTTCTCATGTCTCTCGTCATAAGCATGTACTTGTTTTTTTTTCTACATTTACCTTTAATGCAGCCTTTCTTGCTTGTTTTTCTAATTCACAATATGCAGTCTTTAGGGCTTGTTTTGTTCTTGTTAGTAACACTACGTCGTCTACGTATGCTAGATATTGGCAGGTTCTGTTATAAATATTCCCTCCTGGATTTGTATCTATCTTTCTTATACATCTTTCGAGTACTAGGTTAAATAACGTAGTAGACAGAGGGTCGCCTTGCCTCAGTCCCCTTTTGACTTCGAACTGCTGTGACAGGTTCCCTCGGTTTCTCACTCTATTTTTTGTGTGTTGTATTGTCATTTTCGTTAGGTTAACTAGCTTTTCTGGGAATCCAAATTGTTTCATTGTCTGTTCTACATATTCTCTCTTGACGCTGTCGTATGCCTGCTTAAAATCTATTTACAGTTCGTGGACATCGATATTGTATTCGTAGCACTTTTCCAGGCTTGTTCTTATTGTGAATATGTGGTCTGTCGCCGACCTTCCGCTTCTAAACCCTGATTGATATTCGCCCAATGTTTCTTCTGCATATGGATTTATTCTTCCCGCTATTATAGAGGCCATAATTTTGTACACAACTCCTAATAAAGATATTTCTCTGTAACTATTACACTGCAGCTTATCTCCTTTCTTCTTATAGACGGGGCATATTATTGCATTTGACCAGCCGTCTGGCATTTTCTCTTGTACCCATATCTCTGGTATTTGCTCGTGTATTTTGTCTCCTAGTATTCCTCTCCATTCTTTTCTAGTTCCGCTGTTACCTCATCTTCTCCGGGCGATTTATGGTTTTTTAATTTATTCACTTGTTGTTTAACTCCTTTCCTCTTTACTTGTTGTTTACTTCTTTCCTATTTACTTTCTTAGTGAGATTTATTCTGAAAGAGTCAACCGATTTGGCAACACTTGGGGCCCAATATGCTGTCCGCTGATCAGTCCGGCCAAAATGTTTATCGAAAATCTGTGCTGGACATCATTACGATGTGCTCGGCATGTGAATTATGGACAGCCCAAACATCATTATTATGACTGTTATTTAAGTTGTTACGTGTAAACGTTACTTGATGAGTCGCCAAGATAATGGAAGAAATGTATAATTTCAGCATGTTCTTGTAGACAACATCGGCGAAATTCAAAGGATAATCTTCCAGTTGTAATGCAGTTGTTAAGTTTGTACATGCAGATCATATAATTGACTCTCGCGCAGTGTTCGTCAAACAATTTAGTGTGAAACATCTACTTTGCGATATATTTGTCGAGTACTACTAGAAGGATCTATTTCGACAACCTTTATACATTTCTTCTTCGGCATCCAAAATTCTTTGGTATCGGCCAGGTCCACCACCCCGACCTTGACGCGTTTGGAGTACACCAGTTGCTCGTGCATGGATTACTAGTGCGGCGATTTTTTGTGGAATTGGTGTTGGTTTGTTAGGAAACCTCTCAGCCTAATTCCCCATAAATTTACAACAAGTCAAGGTATTCACTGTTGGTGCAATGGATCATTTTTACTTTCATTATTAAGATTTATTCTATATTCTCACAGTGAAGAACTGATGAAACAGTTTGACAGATGGAAAAAGTTACAACCATCACCTTACTTAGTAAAAAAATCACTGATAATTTTTCGAATTTAAAAAATTTCACAAAAGTACCTCTCTTATTACACAATTTTTGTTAAGACATTGTAAGGTTAATGACCTTCTTTGAAGATGTTTAATCACCCCTTGAAAATTAAATCACAAGACCATAAACACCCTGTATATTTTTGATATGGACAAAAGTCAGCTTTTGCAATATTAGCCTTGCTAAACATTATTTATACATTGATATATTGCAATGGTGCAAGATTTTTAATTAAAAGAAGCTCAAAATCAAATGAAGTCTCAAATTGAAAGAAATTGAAAGAAAGAATTAAAAGTTATTTAGTTAATATTTCCAATAATAATTCAACATATCGTATTCATTCAATATAGCAACAACAGTGTCTCTGTCAAAAAATAACGATTTTGAAAATAGAATACAGTTGGAACAGATATGTTCCAAAGCGTTAATTTTAACGACTACGTATTTTCTATTACTCCTATCTGACATAAATTATGCAAGAAAACTGATAACTCGACTAGATTTCTTTAACTAACTGTGACATAGCCACAAGAAGTGGTTGAGATATTCAAAATATCTTTATTAAAGCATAACCGAATTTACTACCTGAAATATCTTAATTACGATTTTAATGAAGAGTAAAGGTCTATACTGTTTAGACACAACTTCTATAATCATCTTAAAATCGTTATTGTAAAAATATTGTTTTTTTAGTTACGTTTCCATTCCTACCGGGGTGCGACATTTTATAATTTTTTTATTACTCATGCGCGAGAGGTACTAGTTGCACGTTTTTTAATACGAGAAATGCCACCTCTTGTTGTATTTCCACATAACCTTTGTAACGCACGCAAATATTTAAAATCGCTAGATTACATTAAAAACAAACCAAAAACGAAATAAACACAATCAAGACCTCGATATTAAAAAAGTGACGTGACAGTGTGAATTTTTTTAATAATAAAAATAAAAGAAAACACTTTGAAATGAGTGTAAATTTTGTGGTGATACCGGAGACTGAGAAGAGTTCTTATGACGAATCCACACTACCGGAGACAATTGAAAAACCAAATTCTGTTTTTTTGCTTCCATTTTTTTTAAGGCCCCTGGATCCCAAACTTGTAAGATACATCCCCTCGCATGAGTAATAAAAAATATTGTTTGTAACACGGGCGGTATTGTCTATTGCCCTCTCGAGCCTATGTGCCGAATTTCACACTCGCATCAAATTGACAATTTACCGCCCTAGTTACAAAATATACTATTACCTGCATATATTCTATCCCTACTACATATAATAACAATTCAATTTAATTTGCGAATTCAATAGCATATTTAATTGCTCTGCTAACACAAGCATAATATAAAATAATAAAATAATAATTCATCCAGTAACTCATCCAGTTTCATTCTGCTCTTTAACAATGCAGTGTTTATACTCTAATATTTAGTATTTTATATAATAAGAAATTTCATGAATACATATATAACCCACCACCTGTTATTACTGCAGGCACAAGACCATAATGTTTCTTGTTTCCAGTATGAAACAAGGACATTACACTCCTTCAAACATTGTGTTACATTACGTGCGGTGACTACTAAAGTGGTATTTTAGTCTTATTGACCCGTGCTGTTTGCACATGTATTTTAGTTCAAAACTATTACCAGTGTTTACTTATACAACATATGCATTAATACATTTGTTAATAATATTTTTTTAAATGAAATGTATTTCCTGTCGTATAGATTTCCTAGATTTCATTTTCATCTGTATATACTTTTTTTGTATTCGAACAGGTTAAAATGTTATTATTTCAAAATCTAGTTTTACTTTTGCATTTTTTCTTAAATTAAAAAAAAAAGATTCTAACACAAATCTCAAAAATTTAGAAATTTAATAAAAGTAATCCACATATTTATCAAACAAAATGTTGCGTCCAAAAGTGTCTCTGAAATTTAAAAATCAACATTTTAAATGTGCCAAATCCAGATCATAAAAGAAACACATACGATGCATGAATCAAGGTTTGTGGATTCAATAATGTATGTGTATATGGCCGTGTTAATGTTTTCGCAAGTGTGTTTAAAGACGAAGTGGAGAGTGTATATAGCGTTAACGTGGGGATGTTGTGATTTATTATGTATGCGACGGCGATCGTTCATTACCCCAGCAGCAGCAACAACAACAAAAGGGGTTCTTGTGGGGAGCGTCGATGTAGCCTACGACTGTAATCAAATCGGCGAAAGCAAAATATATCGGAGGCGTCGAAAACCGAAGCAAGCGATAATTAACGTTCCTCTACCGTTTCAAAATAAATTAATCAAAAACGACCGCATTAGTTAGCTTAACAAATTTATTACTTGCAACGTCAATATCGTCAACGGAGAATTATTCGGGCGGCGCGCAACGTCGGAGACCCACCGATCGCATTGTTGCTGGATCGTTGCCATTCTATATACGATCGCAATTTACTAGACCCCGCAGCACTTAAACTATTCCGCCAACAAAGTTGCCTTTACAAATATCTCCGAATCAAACATACAATTGCTTACAATGGCACTTGTTTCTATACCCTTACTCAAAATAAGCTCCAATGTTTCTACACATTTGCAAGCATATCGTAATGGAATTTCATTGTCAATCCAACTTTCTACTACTTTGTACAACTTGAATTTTTCATGAATATTTAAACAAGATTTCGAAAAAATCAACATTTGATAAATAAAAATGTTAAGAAATCCTTTTTTACCGCAGTTTAATATAAAAAAATAGTCTATCTGGTTCAAATACCACCAAATCCAAATTCTTCCAAAAACCTTGTTCATATTCCAAAGCATATATTTTCAAAAATAAGAGTATATTAAAGAACGAGTTCAATAAGAGCGATTTTTCGCACACGCGTCTATTTTTAGAAAGAGTTTCTACTGGACGAAAGCGAAGTACGAAAAGCGCCTTATGAACGAGTTTTTTCTAGCATTTTTTTTTTCTATTTTCGCCCTTTTTGCCATTTCTAATTACAAAAATTCCTAAAATTGTATCGCACTCAGTGAGACATTGTGGCACTCGGCGAACCCATATGAATGACTTCATTATAGAAGCAATATAGAAAAATATATATTTCGATTTAAATTTATAGAGGTTATGCTTAACGTAAATATTTAAAGATATATGCAGCTAAATTTGATTATTTTATTATTACTTTTATCTTATAAAAACAACTTTCCTTTTTGGCTAGTTATAATGCCATAGATAATAATATAAATGAAATAATAATAATAATATGATGAATTTAATTTCGCTCAATAATTAGTATATTCACATAATGCCCGTGAAATCTTCCACGTCGAAACTATGAAACTAATTAAACTAAATTGAAGGCTATGCAATTTCGGAGGTCGTATATATTAAACATACACGATAGATTATATTATACTAAGCTGGCTCCAGAAATTGCAACATGAGCTAAATTAAAGTCAAGCCTTTCCACCAGATGACATAGATTGGAATTAATAAAGAAATAGATTTAAATTATAAGCTAAGCTCATAATTAAAATATATTTCTTTTAAGCTATAGAATATTTAATGTAGAAAGGAGATTAAGTTATCAAATCAAAGTAGTGCATGCGTACTACACAACAAATAAAGAGGTTTCCGAATAGCCTCTCGTACCCAATTCCGACTGTCACATCCACTAAACCTCTACTATAGGTGATGAATTCTGGAAACCTGAGTAACCTAGTCCGACATGCAGTAACAAATCCGTTTGGAAGGCGAGATCAGGGCAAACGAGAGCTGGAGAATTTCTCGACCTTATCTCCAAAAAAAAGTTATGAAAGTAAACCACATACCTCGAAATGGACAAACGAAACAAAGACGAACATTGCTTCGAAGAAAGAATATGCAACGTCAAGTTAGAACCTGGAATGTCCATGCCCGGAAAGATGCAAGAAATTTCGGAAAAATTTGAAGTAAAGGATAGATATCAACGACGAATATCTACAAGATATTAGGTCGAAGAGATCATACACGCTCTTATTCATTGGAACTCGTGAAAAGCAAAGACAGAGATGCGTCGGATTTATAGTAAACCGGAACTCCAGACATCTTTTTAGATTGTAGATTTTTAGATTTCGGGGGTGACTTGTACTACCTTCATAGATCTATTATACCCCACCCTCTTCCTCTAATCGTTGATATACCTACTCATTTAGAGCGCCTCCTCTAGTCCTGGTTCCTTTAGGAATTTCAGGACCTGGGTGGGATTCAAGGACCGACATTCCTCTGCATTCAAACAGTGGGTCCCAAGGTACATCTGTCTCTCGTGGAGCAGTGCTTCGCAGTCTTTGAAGACATCTTTTGAAGCGATCTAATATATAAGCTAAGAATTAAGGGATTATTCTACAATCTGACCATAATAAATGCCTACTCGCCAACTGAATGAGCAGAAGAGGATATTATAGAGCGCTATTACGATGAAATACAGATAACCTGCGAAAAGAATCCAGAGCATGATGATCTTATACTGCTTAGAGACTTCAATGACATACCTGGCTCCGAAAGAGGCTCTGTAATATGGTAGTCACAAACAAGCTGGTAATACGCAGCACATAGTTCTAATACAAAAATAAACACAAACAAACAAGGAAAATATCAGGACGACGATGCCCGATTCAAATAGACCATATGCTTGTATGCAAAATAAGGACATCCTCCTTCCAAGGCGTTAGAATATACAGGAGAGGGAACTGCTATATGAACCACTACCTAGTATGAGCAAGTCTGAGTCGCATGTGGGATATTGAAGCACTAAAAGACGAACAAAATGCAATTTAAAAACCACGAGTGTAGAAGCGATTTTCTTCTGTTTCTACTGATAGTAGTTAGAAAACCTGCTATCAGAAAGACGCTGTGGAACAAATTTGATTGCAGGTAAGAGATGCAGTACAAACCGCAACTAAGAACACTAGGACACGATTGGACATATACAGAGGAAATGAATTGAAGATTGGTTCGATGAAGAGTGTAGAAACGATACAAAAGAGAGAAATCGGGCCATAATGAAGCTAATGTAAGTAGAAACTAGAAAAAACAAGACGAATTTTGAAAACATGAGAAAACAGCTATAAAAGTATGTAGGAGCAATAAACGCGAAACGATGAACGTACAAAAAGACTCAACAAGAAAAGAAAAGAACTCAAAAGAATTTTTACACAAAGATAAGTGAAAAAGCAAAGGAATTCCAGCCGATAGTGAACGCATGCAGAATTAAAAATGTCTATATCCTAACAAGAGACATTCATACCAGGTGGAAAGAGCATTTTGATGAACTACTAACCGCTGACATAGTAGGGAGTGAGGAGTATATGCTCCGCACATAACATGGAGCTCAACCAGAAGTAGTGTACATAATACGAAGAAGTAATGGCAGTTATTAAGGCGATAAAAAGAAGTCACCAGGATATGATACCATTAACGCGAAACTATTCAAAAACGCGGGCATAAGCTAATAAATCAAATAAAGCAGGACGAGAGAATCCATATGACTGGAAGTTCACCCTTTACATAAAAAAAGGATAATAACAATAATACAATCTTATACATAAAAAGGGAGATTAGAAGTTATGTAACAACTACAAAGCCACAATGCTTTTGAATGTGTCGTACAAAATCATTTTAAGTATAATATATTAATCTAGGCGAATGTTCTAAAGAAATAAAATGGGAGTAGCAGTGTGGATTGAGGCCAAATCGGTCCACTATCGAACCGATTCACCTAATGAAACAAACCCTGGAATAAAGTTGCTAGCACTGTATTCAACTCCATAAGATGCAAGCAAGCCCTAGACAGTATACACAGAAGAGAACTAATTAGGCAATTCACTATAATAGGAATCCAGGGAAACTCTCGATGGTACAAGCGTAACTCTAGATTATCTTCGAAAAAATCAGAGGAGTAAAGCAAGGAGGTGCATGCTCGACTATGCTTTTTAAACTGATATCAGACTCCACGATGAATAATCTTCAACTGTATGGGAATACAGCTACAAAACCAAAACAAATAAGAATATATAATACAAGAAAATATAGCATATTCAAGTCGTTATAACGGCTCGAAGCTAAGGAGTACTTTGGGCGCGTTGATGCAGGGATAGTAGGACCAACTGTTAATGATGGGAAGGCTAATAAGTGAAAACAGACGAAAAGAGCAAGAGGGACAAGGACCAATTAGAATAATTGAGCATACCTTGGAAAATGTCAACTCCTTAGGGTGCAACCAAATGCGTGGAGAGGTAAAAACTAGAATAAAGGCAAGAAATATAGCAAGACACTCAGATAAGGACTTGCTGCGTTCAAAACTTCTAAGCAGACAAAGCTCAGAATCTATTGAAAATTGATACGCCCAATTGTTACATATGCTTGCTAGACATGGAACATGGACACTAACTGACAAGAAAACAAATATTCTTAGAGTAGGAGAGATAGGATACGTACAATATTTGATATGACACAGAAAGATGACGGTTATTGGAGAATAAAGATGAACGAGCTCAATACCCTTATAAACGGAGCTGACACAATGCGCTTTATAGAAGGCAGACGCTATGGGCATCTTATACGCATGGGTGACGAGAGCACCTAAACGAATTTCTAACTGGAGACTAACATTGGAAGCAAGAAGCGTGGGGAAGGCCAAGGAGAAGGTGGAAAGGAAAGATAGCTGAAGACGTGGGAGAAATGGGAGTACGCAATATAGTCGCACTGGCCCAGGACCGTAAAAGATGGAAGAAATAGAATTAAATTTTGTCATTTTATAAATCCCACAGGTGTGTAGAAAGTTTAATGCATTTGAAACAGGAAAATAATATCAGAAATAAAAAGATAAAAATAATAATATCAGAAAACTCGGAGGAAACTTTTGCAATAATACAAATTACGATCTCAACATTGTGGATGGCTCAAAATTGTCTAAGCTGAAATTTAATAATTTCCTGAGACCTATAAAAACAGAGTAGCAATTTAAAATCCTGCGAGGCTGAAAAAAGCTTGTGCATGTGTAGTAGGCGAGACGAGGCGCTTAATTTTCATTCGATTTTCACGCGGCGACTTTACGTGCGCGAATTATTTTCGCGAACATGAAACTCCCCACCGTCGCATTCCACTAAAATTTTACATCGCTGCATTTTTTTTTTCTGCAATGTCCTAAAAAATTTCTACCTACCGACTCTCGTAAATTTTACTACAGAAATTTATTGAAACGGTTAAAACCTTACAAAACGTGTGGTTATATATGGTAATTTATAAAATACCAAGCTTAAATAGTTTCTAAAGTATTTTAAACATATTGAAATATATGTCTAACGTATTTTTATATTTTCATTATGCTACTATATGTTTACTGACTCTGTTGCAAAATAAGTGTCCGATTTTAGTTTTTAATGGATTATTGAAATAAAAGAATTAAATCAATCAGTTCTTTATTGAATTAATAGTTGGTATAATGGAATTAATGAATTTGTAGTAGTTAGGCATGGAAAAAGTGAAACTATTAGCCGCTGCAAGTTTTAAATTTTTCAAAATAGTGTTTATTGAAGTGAACCGATAAAATGTTCTAATAATTTTTAATTTCGCGTATAAACCGTTGAGTATTTGTTTAAGGTTATTTATTAAGGTCGTTAGGCCAAAAAGTAGGTACTCAAAAACGATTTTTCATAATAGTTCTTATTGAAGTAAACCGATAAAATTTTGAAATAATTTTCAAAAGTTTAAGCGTATGGCCCGACAATTGGGTATTTGAATAATTATAATTTTTTTTTTCATAAATCGAAAGCTCATATTTTAGTTATATAACAAACAATTTTTTTGTTTTTTTTTCGTTAAAATTATAAAGTTATAACAAATTGAAAATATATTTTTGAACTCGGTACCGAAAACAGGCCGGTTTTTTTTTACGTCACCCCTGTGACGTAAAATGTGTAATTTCTACCAGTGCATGACTTTGTTGATACAGTAGTTGTAGTAGACATGCCAAATATGTTAAATATTAAAAGTCAAATATTAAAAGTTATCGTGCTTGTTTCGTACCATCGTGTGGAGTACTACAAAAAGAACTACTCAAAAAATGTTTTTACGTTATGTCCCACATTGTCAAACGTCGAAATCATTGTTTTAAACAGTGCGCCAAAAAAATCTTAAAACGACGATTTTATGAAGAATGTTTATGTTTGAATGTTAGAATGAAGTTTCTCACTTACGACGTTACAAACAAATTATGGCGTATAAGCGTTTGGAGTCACGTGATTATTTTCAAAATTTTATCACTTTTAAATTGTTTATAATTAATTGAAACTTTTTCGTATCGCACATCCGAATTATTTACAATAAGGTTTTAAAATACATACAAAACTCGATATTTTTTAAACAACCCAATTTGTTGAAGGTTAATGATTAAGGCAGTCAGGGCAAAAAGTACCCAAAATTAAAAAAAAAACAATTGGAAAAAAACAGAAACGGTTTTTTTGCTCAAACCTTGCCACAATGATTCCTAACTCGAATATAGTGCCATTAAACGCATCAGTGCGAAATTTACCGTTTCTTCGTATACTATTTTTCGAATTTGAAATAGTGCTATATTATGATTTTAGATCTTCTGTAGTTAATGTGGAATCCAAGCAAAACCAAAATTCTGGAAGTAAACATAAAAATCGGTAAATCCTATTCCATTATCAATTTTTCCAAAACAGCAAGGATCAATTGTGAACCAATCACGCGGATCAATTGATTGAATCAATCATTCAATCAAGACTTCGTCATTTGTGTACCAAAATCGGCGAATCGTTAGGGATTATTATCGCGTCCTAAGAGAAGGTGTTTTAAAAATAGTCTCCAGGGCCTTAAAAGATTTCTTGCAAGAGGAGAACAAGTTTTAAATAACGAAAGTTAAAGGAAACGATAATATTGCCCCTCCATGTATTGACAAGGAAATAATAATTCGAATTGGAAATAAAAAAAATGACCAAAGTTATGTTCCTTGCCAATGTTGCACGACCGAGGTACTTCTTCTGGATTAAATAAATTCCTATATTTAACACTTATTTTGGAACGGAAGTTGTAGTGTTCATAAATAAACCTAATGTATTCAACTGTCCGGAACCAACGTAATTATACTTTCCCATTTAATTACATTTGACCACTAAAAACCATTATGCGGGGATATATATATATATATATATATATATATATATATATATATATATATATATATATATATATGTGTGTGTGTGTACAAAAAAAATGCATGCCAATAAGTAGCTTATATCATTTACTAAGAGAGCTGAACGGAAAAATGCATATGCCAGTTACCTGAACATCGTCAACATAGGCAACGTCATTTTTACAAAAAAAAATCGCAATTTCAAAGCGAATTAAACTGTGCAACAAGTCTTTATTTAACCAATTTGTTTAATTAATAATAATGTAAACAGCCTGTTAATAATACTGTAATCGAATATTAGAATTTTCCAAAGATACCATTTCGACTGTACCGTAATCTAAGGTCTAGGACAGCGTACTCAAACTTTTAAATATGCACACCAAATAAGTTTCTAGAGATAAGAGTACGACTCATAAATTTGGATGGAAAACGAGACATCGTTAAAAAATTTGCGAACCATTTTTTCAAAAACCACCATTTTTTAGCGATGTATCTCATTTTTCTTTGTAATTATCACACCAGGTCAATATCGCACCAGTTTAGTTTCGCGACTCAATACAAATTTAATGCGACCCTATTTTGGGTCACGACTCAGTTTGAGGAACGCTAATCTAAAGCATATCTTATGTGTAGAATCGCAAATAACATACATATAAACCAGGGGGTGACAACCCCGAATAATAAGCCTCCCAAGCTCGCCACTATGCTACGAAGAATATTCTTCAACTGAACATGGAGGAAAATTTCGCTGAATGAACTACCCCAGGTGGTACCCAATCCACTGTCACCTATGCTGACGGTAGCGGACCTTCGAATTCTGGGGAGTCCGCACCAACATGCTATAAGGATGAGTCGGAGCATCCTGAAATCAGCGGACGTAAACTCAGACCAAGACGGCAAAACTTCTTAACAACATTTAATGCTCACTGACAAAAGTGGGTAAACTGACTGACTCACTAACACGACACAACATAATACTGACAGCAAAAGTAAAAGGAAAAGTGCGTCAGCGGGTAATGAATGTAGGAGGATACTGGATGCAGTCACCGACTATACCTCTCAGAGCAGTCGTGTATCCATTCTATCCCTCAAATGTGAAAACAAGGGCTACAGTGTAGCCAATGTACATGCCCCAACCAACCAGGGCAAAAGACGCAATCCAGACCGAACTAATAAATTCTGGGAAGACTTACAAGATATTATCTCTAAACTTCCAGAGACAGGCACACCGTCATACCGCTTGACTACTTCTATGCCCAATTGGGACGAGCAAAAATACAGAAACATAGTGGTCAATTATCCGGCGCATAATCTAACCAATTGCAACTGATTAGTGGAACGATTAGTGGGTTTCTGTAGGACATTGGATTACTCATAAAGTCTACAGCCTGCAAACACTTGACAAGGAAGCAGAAGACTTGGATTGCACCTAATACCAACCTGGATAAATTCCAGATATAATATGTGGCCATTTTACGAAAATCTCAAAAGCAAACACAAAACGTGAAGGTACGAAGCGCCAATCTGGATTCAGACCACTACCTCTAAAAGATCAAAATTAGACTCCAGCCTAGACACACTAGATTACACAGAACCTCCAAAATGGTTAGATTTGACGTAAAGCGACTTAAGAATAGTCAAGAAGTAAGTCAGAGACTGAGCAATACAGATCTCAACAACTGGGACCAAATGAAGGAGACTCTTATCAGGGCGGCCGATGAACTCGCCCCCCTCGCTAAAAGAAAGAAGCATCCGTGGTGGACTGATGACTGTGACAATGCAATAGCCCAAGGACAGACAGCCTGGCTGAAGTAGAATTTTAAAAGACCAAGGGAAAATGGCAAACATTTTTAGAATAAAGAAAGCTTACAGACAAGATAAGTCGAGGAACCGAAAAAACCTTCACACCAAACCAACTAACCCAAATCGAATAGAGCTTTGCTAAGAAAAGATCCAGAGATTTCTTCGGAACCTTCAAGTAGACACTCAGAAAATACGCTCCGCTAAGCCTCCACTTCAGAGACTCACAATTCAAACTGTTTTTTATCGACAAGTACAACTGCCACCTTTTAGCTCAATAAACCTACTCAACTTTTAGCTTTAAAAACCTACTCAACAGTGATCAACCCAGCGAAGACTTCGTTAATAAACAAACCACACCAAGCCGGACTCGCTGCCCCTTTCATTGGCAGAAGTTCTTAAGAATACTTCTTAAGAATAATAAGGCAGTTGGAGAGGACTATATCGTTGCTGAACTGTGGAAAGGTGCTGGAACCAATGCCATGGACAAGCTAACCGAGATCATCTAGGACATCTGGGAAATAGAGAAATTTCCACCTGATTGGAAATTGGCTCTGATCCATCCGCTTCACAAAAGAAGAA
This sequence comes from Phosphuga atrata, assembly GCA_944588485.1. Classification (NCBI taxonomy): domain Eukaryota; kingdom Metazoa; phylum Arthropoda; class Insecta; order Coleoptera; family Silphidae; genus Phosphuga; species Phosphuga atrata. The sequence goes on from OX155898.1 coordinate 35,056,045, forward strand.
GATTTTACTGATCTAAACAACAACAGTGGAATTTCTTTCGTCCCTGTAATATACAACATTGTCTCTAATGCGTTACAAACAAGGACAGAAAATCAGCCGTTTAATTAACTGGGAAAATATCAGGGAGGCTTTAGGAAGACCAGATCCTGTGTTGCTCCTCAATCTTACTTGCATTTACTTACTCAAATTATTCGTTGATTTTAGGAAGGCCTACAATTCCATTGATAGAGAAATGCTTAACAAAGTACTCCAGGAACTAGGGAACAAAACCCGCAGATCCAACCCAGAAACCTTGACCAACACCCATTCCAAGTTTAAATTTAGAGGCGAGATCCCAGAAAGCTTCTAAAAAAAACTGGAGTGAGACATGGAGATGGACTTTCCCCACTTCTCTTCAACTGTGTACTTGAAAAGGTTATGAGAGAATGTAAAAGTATCTGGGTGAATGTGTTGAACCCAACTTATCAGAAAGAGCATCATTATTCACGAGAGTCAACAAGTTAGAACTAGCCTATCGACGGACTAAAAACACCTGCAACAAGAAATGTCTGTCACGCAACCTGAAACTTCTATATATAGAAATATGCCAATAACAAGTAACTTTTATACCAGTTGCTAGCAGAGCTGGACGCAAAAATACATATCGTCGGCCCAGATGAACAGGGTATTAACTCAAAAAGCCTGAAGAGCGATTTGAAGTTTTCAAAACAATATATTTCCATTTCTGTAAATAATTGGTCAACCTCTCTTATAATATCTTTTAAAGCATTGATTAACGTTTATTGATAACGTTATTGTTTACTTCCTGACTTTGTGAATTTTGCTATTACTGAGAAAAAAAAAAGAAATCAGTGAAGAACATCAAACTGCAGTCAAGAACATTATGTTACTGCATACGCTGTTCATACAAACGAACGATATGGCAGTTACTTGAATGCCTCCAAGTAAATGCGCCTCAAGTGACAGTATAATTGCAGTGTCCTCTTTGCATGTCTCGCATTTTCAAAGTGAATTAAAGTTTGTTTAATTAATAATATTAATTTTAATGTGCCTGGTAATAATATGAACGTTATCGAATATTAGATTTCTCCAACGATACTCTTTCGGCTGTACCGTCGTCTAAGACATCAAACTTTTAAATACGTGTTTCTAGAGATAAGAGTACGACTCATAGATTTGAATGGAAATCGGTATATCCATGAAAAATTTGGCCGCAATCATTTTTTAGCGATTTATCCCTTGTTTTTATTTTCATTTCTTTTTGTATTTGTATCGCAGCAGTATATTTTGGTGACCCTAAAAAACGTAACGGGGCTTTTGGGACTCGGTTTGAGAAACGCTAATAATCTTAGTATATCTTATGTGTAGAATCCAAGCGGATGGCATTTATATTTTGACATGATTTTCTGCCAGTAAATAACACACATACAAACTATATTGAGTTAGGCTGTCATGTAGTTATACTGGCATGTCTATTTCCGCCTTTAAGCAATTTTGTAGATGTCGATATCGGAATATTAAAAATATGTTAAAAGAATTTTTTATAACAATTTTTTTTTTAATTCAACATAGTTTTTAATTAGCAGTTATTAGTAAACGCATCGTATAATGAGGGAGTTTATATAAAAATAAATATGTGAATTAATACTTTTAAAATGAGAAATCTATCCTCGACAATCTATTTTGGCCACATAGTTAGGAACAAATGTTTGGCTACATTTTATTTTTCGTAAAGTAGATAAGATACTATATTGCAAATTGCAATCAGTTGCAAATTATCCTGTTATTTGGAACTTACAACAGGCTGTGCGAGCTATTATAAATACTCATTATTGAATTCGAAAAGTAGAAATAGTATGAAATAGGGAATGATGTAAACTGCTTAATCAATTAATTACCAAGTCTTCAAATCATTTGTGCCGATTCGAAAGTTCTCATGCCTCTGCTTAGTGGAGGGAAGGATATAAATTACTATTAAACTTAGTCATACATTAAACGTTAGCGATGAAAATTGCAATTTATCTTGATTTAGCAACAGCGTGTGTCAATAGCAGCGAACCCGAAACCCAACCAATTAGCCGAAAACAATTGTCGAAACTATCAAAAAGAAAAACAATTTCGCACAATTTTGCACGGCATCTCGCGAGGATTTCCCAGCACTCGCTGATTAAATTAGTGCTCGTGGGGTGGCGGGCTACACAAAATGTAAATTGTATGCGCGTAACTAACTACATTGGCAAAATAGTTTAGCCTCTCCGGGTTGACTAAATTGCAGTCATCGAATTGCTCACAACCCTCATAACCAACAGAACGAAATTTTGCCTGGAAATTTAATTGTATAACTTTACGATCAATAAATTAATTATGAAATATTAATAATCCAATTAAGAAATTTAATTACAAAATTAGTCATATCAAGGTCTGTAGTTTTGCTCAATTTTCATAATATTGTTAATTTTATATAGCTTTATACAATTATAATTTCCATAAATATCTATGTTATCAACTATTCAAAAGTTTACAAGAATTTTCGGATAAACATATTAAAATAATTGTAATTGTATGTTAATAATTTCCACAAAGCATGTCGCTGTCGATGCCTTAAAGCGTACAGTCGTATCTATTTAAATCTGTCCGTTATTGATAGAGTGTTTGCTTTAATTTAAAGCGTTTTTAAATAAAAAAAAGTTTGTGCTCCAAAGCCAGTTTTATTAACATTACAATTTTGAAATCATTTTTACAATAATCTCCGTTTGCATAAATGCACGCGGACGATATCGATAACACACATGTTCGACGAGGATGAAGCATGGTAAAAAAAAGAAAAAGAGAACGCCCAAAAAAGTTGGATTACTAACTAACAAAACTCCTACACAAACAGCTAGAAAGTTCTCGCTACCGGACAATGTCCAAATAAATCTGTCGCAAAACCCATCAACTTCTTCGGCCATGTCATCTGCCACTACTATACAACACACCACTTCCACTAGACACGTCTCTGGTAATCCAGCCTCACAATCTACCCCTTCAATCCCTACTTCACAGCACACTCTTATACGCAAACCGCACAAACCATACAATTTTACGTACTTCCTAATTCCCCAAAATCCATCTACCACACGTATCGAACAATCTACTAATTGGCAAATAATTAGACCCCAAAACGAAGATCTATTGATCAGAATCCCCATCAGTTTTCTTTTAAAACCAACTATGAAGCGAACGCCGCTCTGCAAACTCATTGCTACGAAAAATCTATATTTTCATATAAACTCGTTCTTCAAACCCCATCCAGATTATTGTTCCCCACCAGAAACGAATCGTAATCTACTGTTATGGCGCAGGTAGAACATGAAATTAGCGATGAGACACTGCCATCCACATATGCATATTCGGGAGGGACATTCGGAGACAAAATATGAAATATGAAATCAGAATATTAAATTTACCAAAATTAGCCTAAAAATAAAACAAAACATCAACTGAGCGATGTAAACAACAAATTTGTTTAGATGCATATGTATTTTTCCTCTAAACTTGGTTCTAGTAAATATATTTTCCAATTTTAACAATTTCAAAGCGCGACTTTTGTCATCGAATGTACCTTGAATCCAACGTGCTTTGAAGCGTATTTGGCACACTTTACGGTACAAGTTCAATTTAAACAGAAATTCAGTAAAATTTTAGACAGTGATTCACGACAAAGCTTTGCAACAGTTATTTCGAATTTATTAAGCTACCAACATAATTTTTTTGAAAATTTTGTCATATCTTTTTATGACATTTGTAGGCTCTTGTTATGCCGAGAAAATATTGCTCATAAGACGCCGTGTTAAAAACTTTTTAACTTTGAATCGCAATAACTATTAAATGGTTTAGTGAATTGACCTGAATTTTTTTCCGTTATTACCTAACGATATTCTTAAGTATATGTAGAAGTTTCATAACATTTTCCGTATATTGGTCAACCTCCCGAACATCCTTAAGGGAACAAATATATATATATATATATATATATATATATATATATATATATATATATATATATATATATATATATATATCTTCAGATACTGTAAGAGCATCATATCTAGAGCAACAGAAAAACGCGACAAAGCTTATCAGCGATTTAATAATAATAATTACATCAAATATCAAATCGTTCGAGGCAATGATCTCTTTAGGCGGCCTATTCTGTATTATTACATTACCCGATCTCCCGATACCATGTGGTAAGTGCCAGTCATTCGACCACGCCACGGAACGGTGCAACCCCCCCCCCCCCCCTCAAATAGACCAACAAATGCACCACCATCCTGTCAGCAAAATTGCAATTCGCGCAGTCAGACCGACCACGAAGCCTTAGAGACGAAGTCACATAAGTGCCCGAATCGTTTAACAAAAAATCTGCAGATCTTCTCCCCGGAAATCACGCAGAATTCACGTATCGACGCTCCACTCACTACATACGGCTACATCATACACACATACTTGAAAGCAGTCAACGACCCCATGCACACCAATCGTTGTAAATTGCTCAAAAAGCTAAACCAGCGCTTCTCATTGGAGTTCCAAATCGACACCGACGCCTAATTTTCTGGCATCCGTATGTATATTCACATGTTCGATTTGTACCTACCTTCTTCCGACACTCCATCATTCCCTTCTGATGACGTCACACAATTCATCATTCATATTTATGAATAAAATGCGGTTTGTCTACGCAAACATCAACAGGTATGCTAGCAAAAGTTCGTTGATTTAAAACTTTGTCGAATCCAACAATACAGATGGACGTCTGTTTATCGAGACTAAGACGAGACAAAACACTACTCGCACTTACAAAAATTGGAATATTATACAGGAACATGGACATCTACTGACTAATAATACCAGGGACTATGTACTAACTAACAAGACCATTAGTCCTAATCACCATCACCATTAGACCATCCACCCCTAATTTCATCCCGGTCCCAAAGTCAATCCTTCTTCCTTAAATAACCCACTCAATAACTGCATTCACTTCACTATTTTTTTATAATAACAAATTTCATACTCTCCGTGTCTATACCCATCCTCACTCCATCGTTAAACAGAATAGAGTCACAATGGCATCATATGAATATTCTCGCATCGGCGACTTTAATTGCAACAAATCCAAAATCCGCCAACTTAATTCCTTCCTTATCAACTTAAATTTTATCTGCAGGGAAACCAATTCTACCTTCCTTGAGCTTAAATAACGACACAACTCCGGACCTCATCCTTCTCACCACAAATCTTCTCAATAATATCTTTGACATTGTCTTTACACCTGACACAGGATCCGACCACGTAGCCATCTCCTTTTCAATTCTGCTTGAGAACGTCCCACTAACAAATCCCTGGAATTAAACCCATATCCCCCAAGAAACCTCATATCCCCCCATGTTAACCTTGAAACCCAAAACTAAATTTGCTCCATAAACTCTGTCGACATGAACTTACTCAATACACAAAAACATTAACGGGCTAAATTTTAAACATTCTCTCACTCACCGCCAATAACTTCCCCCCTTTATACTAAAACTCATCAAAGTAAAAAGACAGCAATACAGAGACTATGGACAGACAGAAAATACGGTCATCAAAATGGAAATCAACAGAATTAACAAAGACATACACGAATGGATCACAGTCTGTCAGGAATACGAAAAAAACGGGAAAAAACTTATTGGAACAAAATTAAAAAACTTTCCCAAATTAAATCAACCACACAAATACCTGAAATTCATTTTAACAATCAAACCTACTCCACAGACACAGACAAGACACTACTTTTCGCCGACCGAAAAATCATTTTCACAATCTGCCTCACCCGACTTTGATAAACATAACTTTGTTAGAACAAACCACTGGTTCACTAATTTCCTCAAGATAAATACCTCAGACAACTGTGTTGAAATATCAATTAAAGAATTTCTTTCTGCTCTCTTCCTTGGAAAAAATTCTTCTCCTGGTTCTGATTTGTTCACCAAATACTTCCTCAGACACCCCCCGAAGATATTTACTAATTACATTTCACTAATTTATAGTTCAAATTTTCAACTTCTGCCTCCTAAATCATACCTTTCCTAATTACAGTAGAGCAGGCACAATTATCACAATCACTAGATCAAGTCATAACAAATCAATCCGCAGAAGGTACCGACCATAACTCATCTTCCTCTCGTTGGCAAAATCCTTGAACACATCCTCAAAACCAGATTATAGAATTCATTTTCAAACCACGTCGCCAAACATCAATTCGGATTTAAGCCCTCGCATTCCACATTTCATGCCCTATTCATTTTAACCCACAACATCCAAGCATCATACCTCCAAAATTAAAAATCTGCAGCCCTCTGCCTGGACATTAACAAGCCTTTTAATAGTGTTTGGCACGGCCTTTTGTACCAAATGACTTATCAATATTCCTCTTTACCTACTTCATATAATAACTTTTTTTTTATAACAGATCCTTAACAGTAAAAATCCAAACTTCTACATCTCTCACATTTCGCCCTCTGCAGGGTTACCTTCAAGGCTCTCCCCTCTCCTATACAATATACGATGACGACCCAGCACTGATTTCCCACAATAACTCCTTCAACCTAAAATTACCTTCAACCTACTGCAGAATCTCATCAAAAATAACCTTACATGGTTTAACTTCTGGAGATTATCTAAAATCCGCATTCTTCTTTTCAAACCACAAAATTTACAACTACCAGCAACATTAAATATCTCAGAATTACTATCTACACTAAACATAGATTCACATTCGAAGCAAAAAGTCCCAGATCATCAAACGTTGCAACCATTTTTGAGCTTTAACATACTGCAATCAGAGTATTTGCGCTTTCTTGGTCAATCATAGCTACTTTGCACAGATTTGTGCGTCATTTGGTTTTAGGCCCACGATCTTTAGGTCACTATTTATCGTGTCCTGTCTTGCTGCTCCGGTCTTCCTCTGGGACATTGGCCTTCCTCTTGAGCATGAACCCCCCCCACCTTGGATAAGCCCATGGATGTTCCTATTAATGTAATTACTCCAAATTATGTTTAGGCACCTACCTATATCAGTATATAGCTACTCATATTGTAGGACAAGTTGCAACTTCGGTAGAATATAATTCGGGATTCGATTACGGTAGTCAAAATTTGAGCAATTTCAATCTCAAAATGGAGAGCAGAGTTAAGAAGAGGGAAATAGTACCAGGAGCTGCACGTAGTGCATGGCCATACCATCGGAGTCGTTTCTCTCTCATTTTGGTCACAATTGGAGCGACATCCATTTGCTCTCGAATTGTGTCGTTTCTGACATGGTCAATAAGGGAGATACCCATTCCCCAACGAAGCATTCTCATTTCCATGACTTGTAGAAGACAGAAATCTTGTCAGATGGTCGACATTCGATTCTATATAGCGCAACAAGCCGTATATATCTGTCCGACATATCTTGGATTTGAAGTAAAGTGGCATTTTCTTGTCGCAATGTACACCCATGACCTCTTTCCACATCCAGGTTGCATTTACTCTGGCTCTTACTTCAGCACTCAAGCTGCCATCACTCTGTAGACGAGACCCAAAGTACCTAAAGGAGTTGGTCTTGACTAGATTTTCTCCACTGACTTGAATGGTACCGTTACCTGGTTTTAACTCCAGATATTCCGTCTTTTTCACGTTTAGACGTAAACCATATTTGGAGTGGCGGTTATTCCAGTCTTCACGTTGGAGTTTCTCGCAAGAGACAGCTGCGACCATTACAACATCCGCATACAGAAAGGTCCGAGGGACATTCTGTTGTAGATCATGAGTGATGGCGTCCATGACAAGAACAAAGAGGAGATGGTGATAGTGCTTAACTTTGGTGGATCCCGACATTTACAGGAAAGTTATCTGAGGTACCAACGGCACAACGTGCTCAACTACTGGTGTTTGTGTATAGCACCTTGCTATACATTAACAAATGATTCTGGCCTCTTCGAGGTCGAGGAAGGCCATATGCAGTGGTTTCCTTTTCTCACGATGCTTCCTCATGAGTAATCGTGCTGTAAATAGGGCGTCTGTAGTTGCAGCTCTCTTCACAAAGAAGCTCTTAAAGATCTTCATTGTATGTCAAAGAAGGTGTATTTTGCGAAAGTTAGAGTACTCTGCTGGGTCTCCTTTATTCTCGAAAATCGGTACCGTGATGGTTGTAGTCCAGTCAGTAGGGATGTGGCCAGAGTCAATTATAGCGTTGAAAAACGTAACAAGCCAAGCAATTGCAGAGGTTTGTAGTGCTTACAACTTCCATAAGTCTTCGGGAAGATTATCGGGTCCAGAAGATCTCTGACTTCTCATGCTTTTGTGGTCAATGGTAACTTCTGCTGAAGTGATTTTGGCGATAGGCCCTCCAATTGGGACACTTTCTGGGATTGGTGGATGCGGGAACTCTATATTTGAGATCCCCTCAAAATGCTGATGCCATCGTTTGAGAATATTATGTCTGCTCTGTAAAGTTTTGCCTGCCTTGCTCTTTTTGCACACATAGTGTTCAATATCCCTTGTTGATTTTGCTTGGGCTTTTGTCAGGCGGTATATATCCTTTTCTCCTTCTTTGGTGTCTAATCTGAAGTAGATATTGTTGTAGTATCTGGTTCTTGTTTCAGCAACGGCTATCTTTGCCTCTCGTAATTTGTCAGTAATGCAACTTTCTCTGTGCTCGTCTGTCCTATGAGAAAGCCAGGCTTTGAATGCTCTCTTCTTACCATGGACCTTTTCTTGTACCTGAGCTGTCCACAGCCATGTCTGCCTGTCAACATGGCGAGTTGCCGGTTACCCAATGTTTCTCCTACATCAGTACAAAGTGTCTTACAGAAATTGTTCCACGTGGTGTTAATATTGCGGTGACAATCCTCCCCACAATCCCACTAACGAATTTCCCCAGAAAAAGATAACAATCTGAAACAGACATGACAGACTTACAAAGAAGTTTAAAGGCAACCCTCTCACGTACAAAATCATTGACGAACTCTGTTTAAAACGACAAACTTTGTCAAGACATTTGAACAGAAAATATTCCTCCAGAACCCTTCTCGGATCTTCAAATGTCGACTTATCCACAATTTTTATACAATTTTGTACTAAATATGTTTATTCCCGGCTGAAAGACCACGGGGCGCTAGCCATTTGTAGTATTTTTTTAATTATGAGTACAGCAATAAACATGTTTTATAATTATTGTTATTCAAAATATAATAAAATTTACGTTTTTAATTGGATGTTTCCTTTCATAGACAATTTTTCAATTTCTCTTGTAAATCGGTTTAATTTAAACATGTAAACCTCCTTTAGGAATAACTTTAAGTTGATTTAAAAGAGTAAATTGAACAAAAATGGTAAGGAAATCTAAATAGGAATGTGCGGAAATTTCTTAAGAAGTTTTTTTAAGTATTAAAGTCACCAAATTAAAAATATATTTAATAATAATAAATATTTTAATAATTTACAATACAATAGTTACTGAATTGTGATAATAGATTTTACTATAGATAGATTGTTCTATATAATATAATATAACATGCTATTTAATTTGGTAGAATGCACAATTGTGTAATTGGTTTTCGATTTAATCCTGCTTCTCTATTGTGGTATTATTTCGATTACAAAATACTTAATCATTAAACAATCGTACAACAGTACGTATAATAATACCTTCCGCCTCTTCTGTAAAATTTGTTTAAAGACTTCCGTTCTCCAATCTTAGGTTGCGTGTGCCATTCTAATGATCTTTTTATTAAAAAAGAAATCCGATTCCATTTTGCGGAATCTGATGGCAACGAATAAATTTTAATTGACCAATAATGATAAAATAAACTGGATGCAACGCCACGTTCGAAAGCGATTATGCAAATGGTCCCAAGGCAAATATTTATTCCACTCATTGTACGTATGTGTTAAATTGGCTAGGCAAATGGCCCGAGAACCTATTACGAGGGTTCTGAGAAAAGCCACGTTTTTCCGCACAATTCTAATTGTTTCGCGTTCAAATTTTTGGGAGAAACGACCAACGATAATGTGCAGTAATTGCAACGAGTTTAATTAAATTATGTATATATATATATATATATATATATATATATATATATATATATATCGCGCATACAGTTGTGGATTTAATTTTGAGTCGAATTAATTTTATTTACTCTGAACTTGAATGCACAGCATCGCGCGATCGCGTCTACCCTACTCGCGTTAATTAATTTAAATCGTTCTTAAAAAACGCGACAAACTTCCGAGAAACGTAACAACTGACGGCGAAGCATTCAATATAAACACCTGATTATGTTAACCAAGTAAATATTTTCCAACTGAAGCTACATTTATGTACAAAATAGTTCAAAACGCATTGATGTGCAAATATTCTAAAAAGAGCTGAAATTTATTTAGAGTAATTTTATAAATTAAGTGTTGTCAGTTAGAGTATTGCTAGTAACTGGGAGTGGAGATGCAGAGCCCTGGACTTTGAAACGTCCCCGGAGCTGATCCCTCGCACTCGCAGCGGAATGTGGATATTAAAATTCCAGAGCGGCCTCTCGACTCCGTAACTAGAGGTTGTTCGAGTTTGAGAACTAAATGATTTTTAGGTGCTATATATGGAAGATTTGCTCGGGGTTAAAAATATTACTTACACCCTTTCACCCGATTTTTCTCTAGTGGTTACAGATTAAATGATCTACATAAATAAAAAAAATAGCGCTATATATTACAGAATGTTTCGCAACATGCTGTAATATATAGCGCTCGCTGGTTTGGTTTAAAAAGTATATACTGACATTTCCGATATTACAAGGACTTAAATTCAGATCAATGGGTAATTCTAAGGTTTGGAAAATACAATTTAGAGTGCATATACGAACAGTACGAAAGGAAAACATAAGTAAAACGTTGATTAAATTACTCAATGGTAGAAACGAACTAACAAACGGATGATAAAAAATAATATTATCGGAGTTAAGTAACATAATTTTCCCTCGGTCGCCATGCTTGACAACACAAAAACTTTTGTTCAAGAAACCATTTATCTCTGTCGGCCGCAGTGCACGCCCCCTTCCATAAAAGACCCTGTTCCATTTTATAAAAATGATTACGTGTAATACGGAATCGTTTCCTGGGTTGTTGCATCCAATTTATTAATCCTACTGGGCACTGAACGATCAATCAAATCAAATTCGACGTACCTATTTGACGACGTATCATTACACATATATTAATTTTATTTGAACTTCAAAATGATAACTTTAATAATAAATGTAGGTGAGAGTTTCTTTTTTAATGAAAAAAAAAACAGCAGTTTCAGTAAAATTTTGTTAATAGTTGTTCTATTCAATATAAATTCTATCCAAAAATAACATAAATAATGATTTTATTTATTAATTAACATTCAACACAAGATTAAATTAAAACCATTGAGCTGAATTGCCCCTGGTGATAATATGCCAACGACAGATTTGAAGATTAATGACGTATAAACTTATAGTTTTCACTCTTCTACCGTCTTGTTCAGTCTTGCACAGTCTTGTTAAATGTTGTCTAGTATTGTTAAGCGTTCAGCCTTGAGTCTTGTTAAGCTTTATCCAATTTTGACTCTTGTCACCATACAACCGCGTGGATAAGAAGCGTCTTCGTGAAACTTATATTTTAGATTTTCATGATATCATTTTCAATTGATATTATCATTTAATCCATGCGAATTTATATTATATTAAGTATATACGTTATAAAGCGTATAATTTATCTGCATTTAATAGTTGTGAAAAAGTGGCAATGTAAAATTAATTTCGATAATATCAAAAGAAATAAAAAACATAAAGTCCTTTTTATTGCTTCAGAACAATTTCCCAGTTCTGCTTTAAAGAAAATTCTGAAAATTGCCGAGATCAAATGGGGATTTGTGGAAACGCCTCCCATATATGCACACACATATCTGAATCCCATGGGGGTCGGAAGTTTCAGGTCTGGAAAAGCCGGATGTAAATGAGAGCTCCAGTGCTCGGAAGTCGCCAGCTTCCAGCCCCCGCGAGATTAACGATAAACATTACAGCAAGGCCCGCAGTCTCATGGCAGCAATTGCAGGTGCATTTGATAAAAAACATTGCTAGAAAAGTTACTTTCCAACTGATACGTTTTTGTTAAACTAATAATATACGTATGGAACGAACTTAAATAAACTATGGCTTCCAGCTATAAGGGTCGAGTAGTGTTGGATCTTCCAGAGCTATAGATCTTTACGCCTCCTCGTCCCTGTTGGATTAGTAGCCCTCCGAGGAATAACCCAGCGGGAAGAATGACTGGGCGGAAGCTTGAACAAATAATTGCAGACAGTTGGGAAAGTGGTTGGCAAAGGAATAAATTAAAGAACGTTTCCTTGAAACGAATTCAAATTTTTAATAATATTAATTTAATTTTTAGAATTTTTAGATTTAAACAGTAGTATAATAGTATATTAAGTATCGAGAGTTGTAAGAAGCATAGTACGGGCGGAAAAGTTTAGCACGACCCGCGCAGCGGGGAGTGCGGAATTCCGCGAGTACGTAATTGCCTTATAACTCGACTTATGTACTATACTTTATCTACGACCACACAAATTTGTTTCTGTTTAATAAGAAAAATATGTTTGATGTAACAAATTGATTTTATATTAGGTACACTACTTAACATTATAATAAACAGTTGAATTTTCATATGCCACTGTTACTCGACATTATTTAACTTTGCAATGAAAATAAATAGATTCTTATTGGTTACATACCTTATTATTTAGTACTTATTTGGGTTAAACTGGAACGAGAGTGCTCATAGATATAGGCAACAGGCAAGCCAATGTACGGAATGCCAATTTCCGTTAGTTTGAAATGAAGCACGGCGGGCGCTGAACGTACGAGCACGTAATAGCAGTTCACAACTAATCAACGAATCGTAAACCAAACGCACGAGCGTGTTTTCAATCATAACTTATCAAAAATCGCGGACTGTTACATACGTGTGTGTTATGATGTATTTACATACTCCACGAACTGTACAAAAATGGGCATTTACAATAGTGGTTGTAGATAAAGTTGCTTTAATATCCATGCGCAAAATATGAGGTAGGGTCCCCTTAATCTGTTATTAGCTTTACAAACATTGAAAGATTCGCCAAACGTTTATCCCAAAAGTTACCATATTATGTTATTAATATTGAATAGCAATTATTTTGTTTGATGATTTTAAATATTTAGACATGAATCGTCTTATTAGTGGAATTATTTAATGAAACATTAAAATTTATGGGATTATACAGGGTGGACCATTAACGTGACAACCCCAAATATCTCCGTTCCCTTTATAGTGACGAACAAATGGTGAATTTTTTATGGTAAGATCATAGTTTTTGCGTCTTCAAAGTCATCAATGGTTTTTCAAAAGTTAACATGTGTTTTTTATTAAGACGTAGGAGATATTACTAATGCAACGACCTATGATCAAGACGTTGATATGATTTTTCATGAAAATATACGTGTAAAAACGGGAAAGCGTATTGGTATTGACAATAAGAATATCCGAATATCTCAGTGAATTTTTTGTGCAGAAAATTTATTGTAACAAATGTTTAACGTAATGGCCATTAAGCTCGACACATTTTTGAAGGCGTCGGATGAATGATTCTCTTGAAGTTCAAATATTTTCGGGTCTGATAGCAGCGCAGGCTCTTGTAATTTATTGTTGCAAGTTCGCTGACATCTTCGGAACATCAAGGTAAACAAGATCCTTACAACTCCCCATAGGAAGAAATCAAGTTGCGTTTAATCCGGCGAACGAGCAGGCTAAGGGATTACTGTACCTCATCCAATTCAGCGTCCGGGAAATTTTCGGTTTAACACTTCCCGAGATATAACTGCCAATGAAACGGATACCCATCGTGTTGATGCAACATTCGACACCGCCGTGCTAACGGAGCATCTGAAGCAATTCCCCCAAAGTGTTATCCAAAGAATCGACGTATTTCGGTTCATATAAACTGCCGTCTTTGAAAAATAGTCCAATAATCTGGTCCTCTTTTTCCTTCTTTTTTAAATTACTTAGACACTTTTTTTCTTAATCGCGTATTTATTAAAAAAACATGGAGAACATTTTAGTTCTCAAGCAACTTGAGAACTAAAGGGATCAATAGGAACCTATTGAATTCCTATTTTAGTTGCATTCATATTTTAGTCGGGTTTCAAACAGTCGGAATATTGGCGGAACCGATTAGCCGGACTGTATATGGTAATTAAACAATTTATAACCTTGAATGCAACTCTTTTTTTTTTTATTTCGCCCCTCGGTTTATCTCAGCTGCAAAGCTCAGGTGCTGGTAGTTATAAATACCATCAATATTAGAAAATTCGAGACAAGTCCTTTGCTGGATATTTTCTATAATCAGAAATTTGTTATTTTATCTAGCATCCGCTATAAAGTTATAATCTTAGGTCTCCTCCGAAATAGGTATTTTGTGGCGATTTGTGGCCGTCGCTAAGTTTGGCCTCCTTTCCGCTAATCAACCGTTTTCGATAATGATTTAACCAGGATTTCCTTCGTAAAAAGACATTTTCCGGTGTTTTGCGGCCACCCCTTGTTTTTGCCGGTGCGGCAGCACGTGCGGGAATACTACAGCCAGAAACGGCACTGATTGTAGATTGTATAAATGGTGGTGAATGGTTTATTGTACCCCACCCTCTTGCTCTAATTATTGCTGTAGTTCATGTATAGAACACATCTTTTAATCTAGATTCTTTTAGGAATTAATATCTTAGTCTGAATTACGGACCTCAGAATAACTTATTTCTTAAAAAAATATTTTGAATATTTAACTCCTTTTAATGAGAATTTCTTCAGTTGCTGGAAAATATTTATTCATAAAAGATGCTTACGAATTTCTTTATTCTAAAAAATGTAATATGCTTATTTTTTGCAGACGGTTTAATTTACAGCTTTGTGGAATTATTAATTAAAGAAATGCAATTAGTGACATAAATATAAATTTGAAATTCTGTGATGCATCAAAGCTTTGAGGAAAAAATAGATAAATAGAAGAATTACTTTGAAAAGCGTTTATTCAGATCATTTATGGAACATGTAATGCTGTGTGGGAATGCGCGGGGCCTCGATGTCACATCCCGAGGAATAAAAGCACCGTCGGGAGCTGATGGGAGCAAGGGCGACGCAGAGTTTTATTTCATACAGACATTTTACACTTACACGAGCAATTTATTTGTGTTTGCCTTTATAAGTTTCGCCAGCGAAGCACCGGAAACACGTGATGGAATTTATTATTTTCAAATCAAAAAAGCATGAAATGGAATGCAGTGGAAAGACATTTAAAAATATATTTACCCGTTATATCCAACAGCAATATATTATAATTTATCAGCTAAAATAAATTTATTTTTAGCAATTAATATCCGCTTCACTTTATCAACCAAAAAAGTCATTCTTTTAAATCTAAAATTTATTACCAGAACGAATACTCACAAAAAACGTGATATACAGAAAAAGGGTATATTCAATAACCGTAGAGTTTAAATCCAATAATTCATTTAAATATTGCTTATTTTAATGACGCCGATTGTCCAAATGAAACAAAAATATCGCGTTGCTTTTAGTAGAGGAAAATCCTGGATATGTTTTATCTCCAGTTTTGTCGCAGCGTTTCGCTAATGTATGCGACGACACGGTCGCATCGCTTCCGCGTTACGCCGAACATAAAACAATGGGAAAGCGCGACGGAGAGACCAAAACCAGAGCGGAACAAGAGGATAAAAAACAAGGCGAAACCGCGTGCTCGGTATCGTCTAATAGCTGTAGTAATCATCGTTTAATATCTCCGAATTAAACAGATTTTAAACGAAAAGTGGCAAAACATTGTTAACTTCTACTTTCTAAACAAGTAACAGCAAACACGATGTAATCAAGCGATTTTTTAAATACAGATTTTGGTAATTCAAATTCGCTCTTAGGGAATAAAAAATTATATTTCGTAATTATTCAAGGAATGTTGATGCAAGAAGATAATTATAATATTACACAACACGAGAACATTAATGGCCAACGAAAGAAAATTCAATATATAGTAAATTAAATTAAAATCTTATTGTTAAACAGATTACAAAATAATTAGACTATTTTTTAATTTGTTGTAAAATTTGCCGAAAGATTTTATACATTAATAATAGGTTATTTTATTTAATTATAGTAGTAAATAAGTAGGTAACTACATGGGTTTTCTTATTAATATTCAAATCCAATAACCAAATCTTCATTTTACCTTTGGCATTGTGAAGTTTACATAGTGAGTAATACTTTGTTATAAAGCAACCTAGTAAATAAAATTCAATATTATGCTACCTACCTACATAAAATTTATGTGCATACATGAATTTATTACATTATAAACTCAATGTTTGCAACACGCTAATTAGTTTTTTGGTGGTTTTATTACTATTGTTTTTTACGTTACAGGGTTTAAACTATTAGGTACGTCTAATCTTAAAATCACATATATATATATATATATATATATATATATATATATATATATATATATATATATACATTAAGGAATACGTCTAATTACAAATTCAAAATAAGACAATTTTAAGAGGCATAAAATATATAGGGCTATAGAAGAAAAAATATAGATAGAGGCATGTTGTATTTGAGGTTGTATAACCGTGTTGATTTGTTTGAGGGTTGGTTAGGTTAGGTTAGGTAGGAACCCGATTCTCCACGTTTCGGCGAACTAGCATTCGACATTATCAAGATATATTCGTTCGTACGTACGAATAGCACGTATTAAGCGTTAGATGTATACTGAGCACTCGGTCTAACTATAGTTGTCTGGCTTCGGGTCAGAGGCGTTGTTTGAGGTGCTTCGGTTCGCTTGCTTTTTGGTCGTATATGTGTCTGGGATATTAGGATGGTTGGGTGAGGTGTCTGGGATGGCATTTTAATGCCCGCTCCAGATTCTCCCGAAGTAGCACGGAGTTGAGCTAGGAACGAGAGTGTGGTCAGGTTACTCGCCTCGCTTTGTGCTTCCTCGCCTCGCCTTGGCTAACTTCGCTTCATGAAGCGGTTTTTCGTACCCGAGTCAAAGTGGCACGATGCGCGAGTACGAGGAAGGGAGAATATCACGTCTACACTCTTGTGTTTACTCGTCCTTTAATTTAGTCAATTGTATACAGGTGGGTCAGTTCACAGCCGTTTCTTGAACGATTAAAAACTAAAAATATTTTTATTCAATATTATTAAATTTTATCAAATATTAATTTAAATAATATCAAAAATCATGAGCGATTGGTCCCAAGAACTCCAATTAGAATTCCTTGAGGCTTTTCAAAGGGAACCAGTTATTTGGGATGAGTTATTGGGATAACAAAACCAAAGAGACCAAAAAAAATTAGCTCCGTTATTAAATCCAAATTAGAACGTAACGAGCAGATAAATAAGGTAGAAGTGGTAAAGGAGGAATAGATAAGTGAATAAAGCGAATGGATAAAGTAGATAAAGAGCACAAACTAGGAAAGTATTAAAATTAAAAGCAGTAAGTAAAAGTGTGCGAATAGAGAGGTTAAGTTGCACTAGCTCCGAGGAGTCGATCCGGTCAGGCGCAACATCGCGAACCAAGAATAGACAGAAGAATAGACTTAGGCGACCTAAGGTAAAAATAAAAAGAATAAATAAATGTCAACGAAAAGAAATAGGATAGACTTAGACTCCAGTGGAGAACAAACTAGTTTGATAAAACCAACAAAAGTTACTAATAAAATTAAGATCATAGAAAACAAAGTGGGAAAAGACGATATGAAGGAAATGAAAGAAATGCCGAAACAAATGATTGAAGCCCAAAAACAAATGTCGGATGAAATAATCCAGCTGAGAAACGAATTGAAAGTAAAGGAAGAAGCATGGAGAGAAGAGAGAAACGAATTAATTGGAAGATTGGAACGGCTAGAGATGGATATGGAAAGAAGAGAAAGATCAAAGAAAAATCAAAATATAATAATTAAAGGACTAGAGAGCAGCAAAAACAATAAAGAAGATATTGAAAATATGCTTAAGGTAGACATAGAGGTAGAGGTAAAAGTAAACAAAGCATTCGAACTTAAAAAGACTAACATGAACATTGTAGTAGCTGAACTCGACTCTATGGAATCAAATATCGCAATAATGAAGAATAAGTAAAGGAAGGAATAAACAAACTGTGAGAGAAGAACATTAACATCTACATAGATGATGACTTAACAATCCAAGAACAAAGAATCCAAAAACCAATAAGAGAAAAAGCCAAAGAGGAAAAGGGAAGATGCAATAGAACTAAAGTAGGCTACCAAAAATTATGGATCAATGAAACTTTATGGAAATGGTCAGAAAAAGAAAATAGATTATATCAAAAAAACTAAATAACATAATAGACCATGAACTAAAGAAGTCAAAGGCAATGAATAAGGAATTGAATATTAAAGTCAAAAGTAATAACAAAGACCATTGAATTGGACCATGGAATGTGAGAGGTACATAGGGAAAAGAGATGGAAAACAATAAATGAAAGAATAATGAGAGTTGAACTGAAAATAGGTAATCAGATGGCGTCAGTGGTAATAACATACGGCCCAGATGAAGACGAACGAAAAGAGAAGAAAGACGAATATTGGGAAAAAAATGAATGGAAATTTGGGAACCCAAGGGACGACATACATACTAGGAGACATAAATGCTAGAGTAGGGAGGAGAGACGGAGTATACAGAGAAACAATTGGACAATATGGTGAAGACAAAAGTAACAACAATGGAAAAAGACTATTGGATTTTTGCATGCTGCATGATCTGATAATAATGAACACATTCTACAAACATCCATATGTATACCAGAGTTCAACCAAGCAGGGAGGAAAAATCTATACTAGATTATATAATAACAACAAAGGAAAACAGAAAAAAAAAATAAAAATGTAAGAGCTATGTGGAGTTATGAAATAGGAAGCGATCATTATCTGATAATTAGCGAACTGACAACATTAGAAGAAAACCAAAGAAAAGAAATAGGTAATAAGAAAAAGTATGACGAAACAATTAACACCTACAAATTAAAGGATGCAAAAATTGCAGAAGAATATGAGAAAGAAGTGACCAAATCAATCCAGACTTTGGGAATGAAAGACGACAAGAACGTAGAAGCAATGTGGAGAACATTTAAAATAATTATAAGTCAAGCGGCCAGAATAATAATAATAATAATAATAATAATAATACTTTATTGTCCAACAGAGCGAACCCCAATGACAGAACAATAATAATAATAATATTATTATATTAAGACACACACATGCATACACATATACAAACACACGTACATAGATACACCTATATACATACATATACACATATAAATACATAAACAAATGGTGTAAGTCCATACAAGTAATACAAGTAATAAATATCAATATACAAAACAGTAAAAATGATTACATAGAACAAGTAAATAAGTATATAAATATTAGTCTTAAAATATATCCTGAGATGCTTCGTTAGCAGCTTTACACATTACGAAGATAGGTGCTCTACGTAGTACGTTAGTCCTTGGAATCGGCAGACGAAAACTGGCGGTAGATCTAGACGATGATCTGGGAATATTGATTGGAATTTTGCCCAAGAGAAATGAACAGTCTATCTGACTATGCAAGAGCTTAGAGGTATACTGTGCACAGCAATGACTCCTTCTGTCTTCTAGAGAAACCATGTTATGTCTAATTAACAATTGTTCGAGACTAGTTCCTATCTCAGGATAAACTCCATCAAGTCTGTAGGACAGGTATTTCAAAAAACGTCTATGAATTCTGTCAAGTTTGAACGCGTGTGATGTATATAAAGGATACCACACGAGAATAGCGTACTCCAGTTTGCAGAGGACGTATGTACAAAAAAGTTGCTTCATTAGGTTAGTATCGGTGAAGTTGCGACTAACGCGCATTACAAATCCTAAAGAGTTCGATGCAGAGGAGCACACGCTATCGAGGTGGTCGAGAAATGTTAGGCGAGAATCAAATATGACACCGAGATCTTTCATTATTTCCTTCTTGACAATAGGGCTACCATCAATTGTATAGGTAGTTTGTATTGGAGAAAGAGTTTTTGAGTACGAAACATAACAACACTTGGTGGTATTAAGTAATAATTTGTGTTTAACACACCATCTCACAAATGAGTCCATGTTATTTTGTAAGTGTAACATATCCCCATGGCACTTAATCGATTTATATAATTTTATGTCATCAGCAAATGCTAATACGGGACACGATATCGTGGACAGTAGGTCATTAATGAAGATAATGAATAATAAGGGACCCAAGTTAGAGCCTTGGGGGACACCGATGTTGCTAGAAATTCAGTTGATACGAACCCATTATAGTATACGTAACAAACTCTATTTTCTAAATAGGACTTAAGTAGTGCTAAAGCTTCACGGTTTAAGCCTAGGTTGTAAAGTTTTTGTAAAATTAGGTTGTGTTGAATCTTGTCGAAAGCTTTAGATAAATCAGTATATATCACATCAACATGTCCGCGGTTATCAATTTCTTCCGATACGTATTGTGCAAATGTTGCTAAATTAGTACATGTGGAACGACCATTCACAAATCCATGTTGTTTAGGAGAAATAAAACTTTTTACTTTATTATAAATAACACGGTAGAGGAAAATTTCAAAAACTTTGGCAAAGTTGGATAAAATGGATATCGGCCTATAGTTGGAGATACAAGACTTGTCGCTATTCTTGAAGATTGGTGAGATGCGAGCGCGTTTCCACCTATTCGGGAATGTGCAAGTTTTAATGGATAGATTAAAAAGAATCATTAAGGGTTAAGCGAAAACAAACCTACAATCACGTACTAAAAATGAAGGTATAGAATCATCACCAGCTGTAAATTTATTAGATAATTGGGACATAATTAGTAGAAGGTCCTTTTCATTAACTTCAGGAAAGTTAAAAGGAACAATGTTATTTAAATATTCAGTAGGAGCAGTAGCATCAATTGAAGAGAACGAACTTGAGAAAAAGTCAGCAAAAGCGTTAACTATGGTGTTAGGCTCAGAAAACTCGGAATCTTCATTATGAAGCGTACCAGGAATTCTTGAGTGACCACGCTTGTTATTTAAATATTTCCACACGTCAGTTGGATTTTTCTTAATATTGCTTTCCATCCTAAGGATATAAGTTTTATAGCAATTCGCAATTTTAGCTTTATTTTGTCTTCGTAGTTGACTGTATTTGTCATAAAATAGGCGATCACCAGTTCTTGACCATTGCTTCCTATATTTTTCTTTCAATTGTAAGAGAGACCTAATTTCGGGGGAATACCATATAGGATACTTTGCAACAGAGTAAGATTTCTTAGGCACAAACTCATCCAAGCATTGATCAACAGCATCATTGATGTTATTATACTGTTCCAATGAAGATGACCAATCAATATCGCAAAGGGATTGATACAATAACATTAAATTAGATTTACGAAAATTATACGCCATTTGGCTATTAGACGGAAACGAACGAAAATGATGTGATTCGAGAATACATATATTAATGTCTAGCGCAGGATGATAATTATCTTCCTTAACTAGGGGAGATATGGAGTGTAAAACAGACAAATTGTGATTTATATTGGCTAGCACTAAATCTAACAAATTATTGCTTAAGTTACTGACGTTATTATATTGGGTAATGTCGAGAGCATTGTTAAATTGTTGCAAACAGTGAGCTTTATTCGAAGCTGGAGTACCAGCTCTTGAAACATCAGGAATGTTAAAATCGCCAACAATAATTAACTGATGATCAACAAGGAGTGTTTCCAAGGCGGACATGAAGGTTTCGAAGTCTTCATTTGCAATATCAGGGGGTATGTAAACTACACCAATAATAAGCTTCAGTGAGCCGATGAAGCACTTGCATAATACAATATCAACGAGGGGAACAATATTAATAACCCTGGAAATATCCACTGGTATGATCTTGATTTTATCACTAAATGCTGCTAACACTCCTCCACCTCTAGTTCGACTAACTTGCTTAAATTTGCGGTCGCAGCGCACTATCTGATAATTAGACGGAAATAATTCAAAATCGAATACAGAATCATTAAGCCACGTTTCACTCAGCAGAATAATATCAAAATCAGAGCTACAGGAGTTACAATAAAAGTTATCAGTCTTAGAGTTCAAACCTCTTACATTTTGATAGTAAATTGAACACATCTCAGATTTTGATGCGCTGTTGGACACCTGTTGGTTTTGTTTTGAATGTTTCAAGAGATGGTTCTCAGCTTCCTTGATTATTTGAGTATCTGTTGGGGATTTTATATTTATTTTAGCATTTTCGCTGGGGCCCTTTCTAATCTTAATAAAAAATTATTGATGCAGGCATGACGCGGCCAAATATCTGGGCTTTTCACCTTTTCGAAAACATAAAAAGGTACTGTCACCTTAAATGACGAGTACTCCTCCGGACGCCTTGACTGCAACTTTTTACAAATCACCTGATCAATATTTTTATTTGAGAGATATGTGGTAATATCTTCCTCACTTAATTGGGGGTCTAGCTTGTAAACATGGAGATGTTTATAGCGCATTGCTGCTTTTATCTCAGTTACGTCATCATTAGTTCCATGAATTACATTAGATTTCCGTGTATCCCTTTTCCTATGTCGCTGTACCGCCCATGGTTGTTCTTGAGATATATTTCCATCGATTTTATTATTTCGAGTAGCTTTATATATCTGCGGTTGATTGTATAGATTTTTTGTGGTGCCCTCGCCAATCTCGATCGAATTCGCTTTTTTGTCTTGATAGCGCGGAGTGTTGTCACTGTTATCGTCAAGTTCCAATGCCGAATCTCCTTCTTGGGATTTTTTTGGGGATTATTAGCAATTTCCTTCTCAATATGTGGAACAAGTAAACAAAACCAATACAAAAAACAAACTGTTTGGTGGAATAAAGAGGTTAGAGAGCAGGTTAAAGAAAAGAAGCGAGAAGAGAAGAAATACCTAAACGAGAAGACGGAAGAAAGCTATAACATCAATAAACAAGAAAGACAGAAAACGAAAAACATAATTATAAGAGCAAAACAAAAGTCCTGGGAAGCATTCGGACGGAAAATGGAAGATAACTTTAAGGAGAATCAGAAAGTATTCTACCGAACACTAAAGAACCTACGAAGCAACCGTAGGGAAGAAACTATAACAATAAAAAACGATAAGGGAGAATTGATTATGAAAGAAGAGGAAGTTATGGACAGATGGAGAAACTACTTTACTGAATTACTAAATAGGGGCTATGTTTTGGCCGAAGAGGAAGACACAAGCGAACAAATGGTCATGAAAGAACAGGAAGAAACCACAATAGACAAAGCAGAGATAGAAGAGGTGATTAGAGGAATGAAAAATGGAAAAGCCCCAGAAATCGATAAAATAACAACGGAATTGGTAAAATATATGGGCAAAGAAGCAATAGACTACCTGACAAGACTATTTATTCAAATATGGATGCAAGAAGTAATACCACAAGAATGGAAGATTGGGCTAATTCTTCCAATTTACAAAACAGGAGACAAGAAGGAATGTACCAACTATAGAGGGATATCACTGATAGGGACACTAATGAAAATATTTGAAAAGGTAGTGGAGAAAAGACTAAGGAAACAAATTGAAAACCAAATAGATGAAGCACAAGCGGGTTTCCGACCTGGAAAAAGTACCCAAGACCATATCTTCACACTAAAAACTCTAATAAACAGAGCCAAAACAACGGACAAAAAAACTATATATAGCATTTATAGATTTGGAAAAGGCATTTGATTTGGTACCCAGGCAAGAAATATGGGAAAGCTTGGTTAAAAAAAGGTGTTGACCACAAACTGAAACAAATTTGTAAATGTATATATAACAAAACAAGGAAAATGGTTATCAGTAAAAACAAAAAATCAGAAGAATTTGAAACGAAACAGGGGGTTAGACAAGGAGGGAGCCTCAGCTTATAATTATTTCTTGCGTTTATTGATGAAATAATTAAAGTACAAAAGAAAACTAAAGCACTACACATTGGATACAGGAACATGGGGAGGGTATATGTAAGTATGTGTGCGTTCGCAGACGATATAGCAGTAATTGCAGGATCCGAGAAGGAATTAGAAGAAAAACTGAAGATATGGCAAGACGAACTGACCAAGAACGGAATGAAAATGAACGCAGAAAAAACAAAAATTGTAGTGATATCTAATGACCCAATACAAACAAACATTCGTCTCAATCAAAAACAAATAGAACAAGTCAAAGAATACAAGTACCTAGGAGTGACAATAAATGAAAAAGGAAGCCAAGAAGCAGACATCAACACACGAATAAGAAACGCAAACAAGTCATATCATGTCCTAAATAAAATAATTCTATACATAAAAGAAATAACGAGAACAACAAAAATGAAAATATAGAAAGCAATATGCAGACCAACCCTAACATATGGATGCGAATCGTGGGTTTTAACGCAGCGAAAAATAAGTAAAATAAGAGCCACAGAAGTACTTAAGGAAAGTATATGGAGTAAATATAATGAACAAAATAAGAAGTGAAGATATAAGAAAAGAACTGGAACTTAAAGCAATAGAAGAGTTCATAGAAGAGAGACAATTGGGATGGTGGGGTCACCTACAAAGAATGAACGAGAAGGCCCATGTGAAAAGAGTATCGGAAAGCAGAATGCGAATAGAAAAGAGACGAGGGAGACCAAGGAAATCATGGGACAAGATGGTGCGAGGATTGATAGAAAAAAAGGGATTACAGGTGAATGAAGCAAAGAAGATGGCGAAGGACCGGAAGAAATGGAAGGAATTAATTAAAAAGAATGTAAAATGGATAGGACATAGCTTACACCCTAGCGGGTAGAAAGCAGTTTTGAATATATATATATATATATATATATATATGTATATATATATATATATATATATATATATATATATATATATATATATTGGGATAACATAATAATAACTAAAAGCAGAAATAGCTGCAGCAGCAGCTACCACCTGTTCGCTGTCGGTCATGGCACTGAGGTAAAGCGAGAGTGTGGATGCCTACTCCGTGTAGTTCCTCGCCTCGAACAACTTCGTCGAGGATCCTCGCCGAAGTTACTCCGCGAGAGTCTGGAGCGGGCATAAGTTTGGATATAAACAGTCACCATACTGGGGAGAGTCGCAAGGAATGATCTCTCATGTTCGGAAAATGGCCTCGTTTTTCTATCTAATTTCTCAATAGTTTCTCTTTATACCCATGACTTTCTCCCTGTGTCTTACTGAAACTACATGTTCTTGAATCCTAGTCGATATTTGTATATTGGCACGTCCAATATAGGTTCGTTCACAAGTTTGACAGGGTCCTTCGTAAATACCATGGCATTCTAACGTAATGGTGGCGTTAACACTTCGTAGCAGGTAGGATATTTTTTGGCCTTGAAACTGGTGTCTATTTTATGTCTTTTTAGGATACTGGCGTTTTTCAGTTGTCCCCTGTGGTGCTAGCAGGTTCTTCACTTGTTTGGTTAAGATTCTCTGTTGGATAGAAAGCTCTGGATATTACGCTGTTTGGATATCCATTTGCAGAAAGAGCTTCCAGTAAGTTCTCCAATTATTTGGTAAATTTAGCTAGTCAGCGAGTCTTTTGGATCGGGTGGTGAAAGTGTTGACTACAGCTTATAGTAGTTTAGGGTGATGGTGCGAAGAGGCCTTCAGATATCTGTCTGTATGCGTGTGTTTCCTGTATACTGTGTCACTCAAGGGGCCGTCTAGTCTCTCCTATACTAGAATATCCAAAAATGGGAGTCGTTGATGTTTTTCTACCTTCAATGTGAATTTGATCTGCTCTTGTTGAGAATTGAGACGAATGAGTAGTTTCTCCAGTCCTGTTCTGCCAGATTATAAATGTTTCATCCACATATCTTAGACAGTGTGCAGGTTTAAGGGTAGCTAATAAAATTGCTTTGTCATCAAAATTTGTAAGAAATATTTTGGCTATTACTGACTATAGAGGCGAACCCATTGGTGCTCCTAGGAGTTGCTTGTATATTTGACCAACGTATATACAATACCTGATGTATTTATTCCTTAGACAATATTCCGCCAGATGTGTTACATACTTTTTTCTGTTTTTATATAATATTTTATGATGTTTAAGGCCTCCCGGAATGCATTTCGTGATTTTTAGGATAAAGCGTCAGCATTGCGGATATAGGAATCACAAACAGAGGTGTGTGCAACACTTTGTGTTACACACACGTGAGTTGTAAACACTTTGCTAAATATATTTAGCCAGCAGTTGGACCGGTGAACCAACAGAGCTCACTGTTGATCGGTATGGAGCTTCATCTTTGTAGATCTTCGGTAAACCATACATCTTGAGTCATGATGATTTCTTCTTTGGTAGGTGTATTTCATTGTTTGCTTTTACAAAGGTCGATTCTAGGACCTTTTCTTTGTTGTTTTCTTGATATAAGCTGTGGGGTCAGATGTCCTGGGTAGATAAGCAGGATTATCTAAGATTGAGGTCATTTCTCGTTTATGGTCAGCACTGTTCATGATTATAGAGCAATTTCCTTTATCAGCTGGTAGAATGTTGTTTTCTTTTAGGAGCTTGAGGGCTTTGAATTACTCGAATGAGATATTTCTGTTGGTGGTTTGGCTGATCTTAAGATATGGTATGTTTCCTGTCGTATTGTCTCGGATAATGTGGCAGAGAGTTGTGCCAGGCGGCCCCGACACCAGTTATGTCTTCTTTGGAAAGACGAGATGAGGAACAATGTGCGATTTGAAAATTTCAGCACTTGCCCAGTACAGTTTTGATAGATTCATCTAAAAGCTGATCTGGAGGATTGTACTTTATCGATGTTAAGTCCATGTAAGAGGATGAATAAGAATACTTAGACAATTGAAAAATAAGAACAATAGACAATAAGAACAGTACAACCTTCATGGACATAGACCACAGATAAAACCAGGTTTTGGTGCAGGATTTTGTCAGTTGGATAAATTGGAATTAATTTCTACATTTTATAATGTAATATTATTTTCTTCGCAATTTATTAATTTGTATACCTGCTCTTCTTTCTCGTATTTTATAGCTGCTTAGTTTTCTCTGCAATAATAAATTTATCTCTGCAATAACTAACAGTTATATATCATTAGATTTTGAATCAACGATAATTTAACTTCATAGCAAATAATAGATTTTGTAGCTAGGGCGAAAAGTTGTCAATATGAGTTGAGAGCGAAGTTGTGGGCACGAACGAAGTGAGTGCGTGCGCGCAATCGCTCGAGAGGAGAATTGACACTTTCGCCCGTGCTACAAACAATATTTTTTATCACTCATGCGAGGGGATGTATCTTACAAGTTTTCGAACCAGGTGCCATCCAAAAAAAGTGGAATCAAAAATGAAGAATTTGCTTTTTCAATTGTCTCCGGTAGTGTGGATTCGTCATAAGAACTCTCCTCACTCTCCGGTATCGCCATAGAATTTACACTCACTTTAAAACGTTTTCTTTAACTTTTACTTTTAATTTGTTATGAAAGCAAATTTTGACACTTAACGTCACTTTCTTAATACTGAGGACTTGATTGTATTCATTTCATTTTTATTTATTTGTTGATTTTAATGTAACCAAGCGATATTGAATATTTGCCTGCGTTATTCAAGTTATGTGGTAATACAACTAATATTTTACATTTATCGCGCTAAAAAGCGTTCACCAAAATAGTACTATTGTGCATAAATGATTAAAAAGGTATATTAATTTTAATAAAACCTTGATATTAATTCCTTGAGGATAGAATTACGGTGTCCTGGAATTGTCGATTTCCTGGAAAATAACCAATTTATCGGAGGCGGAAAGCTAATGTTTGATCTTTAAAAACACTCGTACATCGGAAATTGCCCAAATAGTTAAAAATATGAATAATATGTCAGAAATAGGTTAGCAAAATCTGGTGCATAAGATTGGATTATATAACCCAAGTCATTTAAATGTGTATGGTTTCTCACAAATATTGTCTTTAAGAAAAATCGCTATTATGCGACGGAGAATTTCCAACCCTGGGTAATAAACTATGCAGCTTCATAGTAAAATAATTTGTTACTTTTTTTTTATTTAATTTTGTGACTTAATTTTGTTGACATGTGTTCATTTAGTTAAGGTAATATTATAGGATTTTTATATTTTTGTAATATATTATTATTACCAAAATACTTGAGCTATTTTTGAATATATATTATTGGTTCCTTTTTGTTTGCTATTTTTTTTTATTTGTTTCATGTTTAAACCGCAGTTCAGCCTGAATGCCATATAAATATAATTTGACGGCTCTAGAATTTGATTTCTCTTTTGTAGAAAATCCACCTTTCACCACAGTTGATGTCTCTGTTATTCAATAGAAACGTAGATGAGACTCCGTATCGGCGAACAAATCGTGTAATTGTGTTTTGTTCATGCCGCAATTATTTATACAGAATTTAGTTTCATCAACTGACAATTTATAGTTAAAACGTAATACTGCATTCTTTTAAATAGAACCTTTTAATTACTAGATTTTTTCATTTGCTGCATAAAAGACGATGTTAATGCATAATAAAAGTTAACCAATATAACTTTTCTTAATTACTATTTTTTTCACTTGCCGCATAAAAGAGAAGTTTAATGATTAATTAAATTTAATTACTAAAAAGTCAGATTTTAAACACTTTAACTGTTTTAAAATTTAACTGTTATATATGTAATAAAACACAAGCTAAATCACTTTATTAAATAAATTTGAAGAAACTGTTAATAACCTAATTACAAAAGCAAATATAAAAGTATTGGACATATATAATATGAACAGTTTTCTCTGGAGGTGTCTTTCGGGATTGTGCATGCGAACTGCACTACAATCTCTAAGAAAGAGCCCCTGCCCATACAAAGTCAATAATACAAAAAAAAATACCGAGAATTAGACGATACTCGGTTAACCATCTTTCTGATTAAAAGCTTTTCAGCTAGGCCAATGCTGATAAACCATTGGCCACTCATCGGTTTTTAATTGGCATACAATTTATAGACGTTCAATGGCCGATGATTGGTATAAATCTACGGCCATCCATTGACAGATGATTAGCGAACAATTATAGGCCATTTATTGACAGATGACTCGGGCCCATGACCCAGGAGCCCATTGGCGATGTTTGAAGAGCCCATTGGCGAACCGATGAGCCCCATTGTGCTCTTCAACATTTAAATAGTCTTCAGTTATATGTTATTTCGGATTTGCTAATATTATTACGATATTATTACTTCCAACATTGCCGAAAACTGCACAAGCACTATTGCATACTAAATATTGTAAAGTTGTCCAATCAATTTTAGGTATTAAAGAATCAGGTAGCGATATAATAGATTCATTTCTCCAATGCTTGGTCTATGATGAGCCTCAATGCGTGGCCGATGATCGGTTCTAAGGCCTGGTCAATAATCAGCTTCGATGCTTGACCAATAATCGGCTACCATGCTAGGCCAATCCATGTTTGCCATGAGTGACCTGGCGTTATCATTCGATCCAAAACCATGCCTGGCATAAGTGGTAATTATTGGCTGATAATTGAATATTGGCCAGCACCCATGGTTCAATAATGGACCGATTATCATTCTTAGTATGAGTGTTGCATAGCCACTCCTATCCAAGTCTGACTCTCTCCTCCACGCTTGGCGACCCCTGGAAATTTCACAAGACTCGGTGAAAACCCGTATGGCGGGCGATAAAAGTGAAGGCTAACGAAAGAAACGGTATCTGTGTATGCCAATTAACCAATGCAATATCACTGCAAATAAAATGTACAGATTTAGAGATAAGAAATATACGCAAAGACACATGGAAAATACCGGGCAACCAACTGGTGAACCAAATTGATCGAATAATAAGGAGAAGATGCAGCTCGTCAATAACTAATATACCCACAAAGGACCAAACTTTAATAGTGACCATTTACTGGTATTGGTAAAACTACGACAGAGAACCTTAAGTATCGCTAAAGCGAAAGGTACCAAAAGTGGTGAAGTGTCATTGCTGCATTATAAATTTAATTGATTCATAGCCAAATAATATTTAATTATGATAACACTGGCTGTATAGGATTTTAAAAATCGAAACCTTAAGAGATGGTACCACGAGAGATGGCATTACAATTTATTTAAGACTGATTTCATTTCTTATTGCAGTTTTTGTTCCCAGTCTTATCAAAATTTAAAACTGGTATAAATAATTTTCAATGTCAACACTCTTTGTAAAATATTCATATGATATAGTTGAAAAATACATATTTGTGTGTGAATTCGGCATGGCAAGTTACGACCTCCCGATTTTTACACAATTTTAAAATATAAAAAGATCTGTGAATTCTGGACAATATCTAAATTTCATAGACGGTATCTTAGGACAAATTTTCTTTTGGAAAACTCCTGGAATCGGCATTCATTTCCTGTTTCAACCTTCGAACTCTGCAAGTCCAGGTATACAGCGAATTGTTGAAGTGGTGAGTGGGTCCTTTCTGCACCGATGTTTTCATTTGTTTGATATTCCGCATAGAATTTTAAAATATTTTTTTCTCCATAACGCAAGTGCAGCTGTATTGGCTTTTTACAAGCCACACCAAAAACATATTCTCCATAACGCAAGCACAACTGTATTGGCTTTTTACAACCCACACCAAAAACAGAGCAGTGGGTATATATATATAGACTAGAATCCTGGCCCATAGGAATATTTGAGTTGAGAAGATCAGTAAAAGGGCATGACGGGTGCTATAATCAAAGTAACCAAATATGCGGTGGAGACAAAAAGGAAATCAAGAAGCATAGATGGGTTCGATACGGAATGTCATTACTTTTTCACATTCCGTATCGAACCAATCTATGTTTCTGTATTTCCTTTTTGTCTAACAAATATAAAAAAGAATAATAGGCGACAGAAAATGCTGCAAAGAAATACTAAAGCTAATAAATAGCCCTACCAAGAGAAGCGGAGAGAGGCCAAAAACAAGATATGATGTTTAAGAAAACGAAAAGTATGGAAGGTATCTATAAACAACGCAAACGCAAGGATTTCTATAGAGCAAGCAGAAGTGAAGCGAAAGTGTACCAGCCGGAAATAAATATATTCGAAGCGGAAAGAAAAATATGTGATGAATAGGTGGGGCCAGAACTTCGCCGAGATATTAAATGCTTATCATATGAAGGCTACCATAAATGGTCGACACTAGGCTACGTAGTCCTGCAAGAGGTGAATGCCTACAAGGTGGCCGTTTTAGCTGCAAAAAGGGTGGTAAAGTATGAATGCAAGGTGAAAAGGGGGATGAAAGGATAATAAAAGAGGTATTTAAAATGGCGAATCGGCAGGGTGAAAGAAGGAAGAAAGGGATTGAAAGAGGAGGGATATCTGGCGAGGGACCAGAAAAACTTAAGAGGGAAGGTGCAAACTGGATGGAAATGATAGGTAAGCGATTAATAGAGGTAGAATTTCAGGAACGTCAAAGCAAAATTTCCAATAGTAGATTTTTCAATACGAATACGCTGCATGGTCGTTTACCAACCTATATAAACTCAGGTAAAGAGTCAGACGCGCAGGTCATACTAGTGAGGTATAGGTGTGGAAGTGAAGAGCGAGGTAGGAAATATTGGATGAGTGAAGAATATAGGAAGTGTAGAGTCTGTGGGACAGGAGAGGATAGATGGAAACATTGGATGGAAGAATGTACAAGGAATGAATGGAAGGAACAGGAGAAAAGGCCAGGACAAGAATGGAAGGAGTGTATGGATGAAGGGGAAATGGTTTGGAACTGTTAGGGATGGTTACAAAGTGGAGAGAGCAAATAGGTACCAAAGAAGAAACTATTCCGGTAATATGTAATGTGTAATTTGTAATATGTGATGTATAGTATTCTAATGTATTTATTTAAAATGTTTTGTGTATATGCCAATGAAAGGTCATAAAATAAAAAATATGGAGGATCTAGAAGAGCCAGAAACACTATGATGTGCACTAGTCTGTGGATATTATACACAGCCCAAAAATATACAGAATTACTAAATATTGAAGCTTACCAATGCTTGAGGTGCATCACTGCTTAAACCTGGAAATATACCTACATAAAGCCGGAATATACATAAAAAAATTTGCATCAACTAATATGAACAATATGGAAAGAAGAACAGATGTCAGAAAGGTGGAAAACTGGAATAATTTTCCTTATATACAAAAAAGTTTGCGACAGAGCAAACTGTAAATTACAGGGGTTTATTAATCATACTACTCAACACCGCTATAAGATACTCTCCAATATGATATTCGATACGATAAGACCGAAATATTAGGAGAATATCAAGGCGGAATCCGATCGAGAAAGGCGAGAAAGTAGATCAACTGGATCAGGTGTTTCTACTCAGGTGTTTGTAAGTCAAGCATTGCACATAAACTTGTCAAGCATTACCCATCATGACAATGGATGGATCCAAGGCCAAAGTAACAATCCATAACAAAACATCAAGGGAATTTGAAATAAGAACCCGTGTTAGGTAGGTAGCTGCCTCGTCAGCTGTTCTCTTTAATCTTGCGTAAGCTTAAGAAAATAAGGGACATATCATAATAAAATCATACCAAATATGTGCATACGCGGACGACAAATTACCTACTCATGACAAGAAACAATAGAATACTAGGAGAACTGTTTTCTAAAGTAGAAGAGAAAGCGAGGAATTTTGACCTTGAAATACAGGTAGATAAAACATGTAGAGATAAGTTTCGAAAAATTATCACATGATAACCCAAAAAAGACTCTTCACAACTTCATTATAAATGATCGGTGGTTTGAAGACATACAATTTGTCAAATATTTCTCAGTAACTTTCAACAACAATAACAATTTTGCACTAAGGTTACGAAACAGAATCCAGGCTGCGAATCGATGCTATAACTCACATCTGAAGTTTTTTAAAGTGAAAATTATTTTACGTAAATCAACACTACGAATATATAAAACTCTTAATCAGGGCAGTGTTAACTTATGGAGCTGAATCGTGATATATATTAAAAGTAGACAAAATCACTATTCGTGTCTTTGAAAGACATTATTTGTTTCTATGGAAGATATTTGGACCGCTAAGGAAGGGAAGAAGGATATAAACTTCGCATGAACTACAAACGCCAAGACCTAATAGAAGGTGAAGACAAAATTAGATTCATTACTGCGTAGAGACTTGGATGGACGAGCAACATTATTAGGATAGGAGCTTCTAGATCCATTTATAAAGCGCAATCTAGTATAAAAAAACATGAAACAAGAGAAAGATAAGATAGGTATACTGTACAAATAAGTGCCGCTAAATATCGTCAAAGGTGGAAGAGAATTGTTAAGGAGACCAAAGACTCACACTAGGTTGTAGAGCCAGAAATAGAAGTTATATCTGGAAGAAGATTTTCATTGCATTCACAAATTTCTTTATATAGTTTTTGGGCGTTTAAAAGATCTTCGCTTATCATTAAACATCCAAAATAGGTTCAATTTTTTTTTTTCAAATTTAACCAAAAGCCACAAATATTCAGAAAGCCACAAATTCTTCATACTCTTCAAGATTTCTTCAGTGCAACAAGTCACAAGCTGAAATTAGATTCAATTTCTTGCAGAATATTTTTCTTTTGATTGAGGAGGTTCGAGCGTAACTAATGAGTCAAAATAGTGCTTGATTTTTTCTATATTTTCAGTTATCCTATTACAGTGTAAACTCTATATAGCGACACTGAAGGGACTGTGCATTTTTTGACGTTATAGAGAGTTGTCGTTAAATGAGAGAAAAAAAAAATAATATTTTTTACTTACTAATAAAGTATACAATTTACAAACAACAAACAAATTAATATTGATACGAATAACGTTTATTGCGTATAGTCTGTTATCTTCGTTTGATGTTTTTTGCTGCACCAGTATTTTATTTAAATTTTTTTATGTATTTTATTCATGTCTTGGGATACTATGGGATCAACTAGGTTATACAAAAAGTATTTTTCTAATAATTTCGCTGCATCGAGTGCTTGTTTAATGCTTGATGGAGGCTCAGGATCATCCGTCTCATCCTCTTCATCCCCTTGTTGCTGTTCCTCAGTTTTTCTCACCGAATCCAGAATTTCTTCATCTGTAAGCTGTTGTAGCCAGGCTGTCGTCTACTTCTATGTAGGTTTGTATATTTTCAGTGAAATTTTGTGGCATGTTGAACGGTTGAACCCACTCAGTTAATGGAAGGTCATCTTCATTTTCAAACTCTTGTCTCGCTTCCACTTCAGCACTCGTAGAACTGGTACAAAGTCCAGCATGACGAAAATAGTGCTGTATAGTTGTTGCTGTCACTTCTTCCCAGACTTTGGATAAAAAATTTACTGCATGTAGCATATTAATAGAAGTTTTACCCTCAGATTCGACCAGCTCCATCAATAGTTTCCTTCTGTAGTGACCCTTGAGACTTTTAATCAAGCTTTGATCCATTGGTTTTAAGACAATAATCGTGTTTGGTAGAAAAAATGGTGAGCAGGGCAGTTGTCGACAAGAAGCAAGATTTTTCGTTCTTTTAATTCTGCATCCCACCTTCGCAATTCTCCTTCAAACAGTTGACTTGTCATCCAGGCTGATTTATTAGCTTTATAGGTGACTGGCTGGCAATTGATTAATGTTCTTAAAACGCCGCGGATTTTTTTATTTGCCAATTACCACTAGCTTTCTTTTTTCGGTGACATTCATATTAGCAGCTACAAACACTGTATACGCTCTTTGGAGAGTTTTCCTCCTACACACTTTTCTCCTTAAAATTTCAAAGTTTTATCTGGAGTCACCTTGAAGAAAATTCCGGCATCAGCATTAAAAAAGTCACTTGGAGCGTACTTTTCTTTCAATTTTGCCCACACTCCATTAATCCAGTTGTCAACAACATTCGTATCAACACTTCGTGCTTCTCCAATAATTTTACCATAGTTGATATGGTGACGTTTCTTGAACTTTCCGAGTCATCCTTCTGGTGCTTTGAAACCAGTTAAGCCAAGTTCTTCAGAAAATTTCTCTCTATATATATATAGTCTGTATACTCTGTAGTATATATATATATATATATATATATATATATATATGAGTGCTTTTTTAAAGCTTTTAATGAAATATTGTTGCATTGAAATAGTGGTACTACAAGCTGATTTATTTTGACGAGATAGGCCGTTTATATACTGATAAATGTAGGGGAGGGTGAGAATAACAAATTGGTTTAAGACCCAAAATATGACAAACAATAAACCTTAAATACTGTGTAAGTTGTAAAATGAAATAATTTAACAAATGTTTATAGAACACAAAGAATGAGTGGTAATATTTTATTGCAGGGCGATATCCGGATTAAATATGCTAAATAATCAATAATCTCGAAAATAAATACTAAATGCATTACTCCTTTATGGCCATATGCCCTTTTTAAGCAGGTAATAATATCTTATCCCGCTTTTAACGCACGTAATTTTAAACGGGTACTAATACCCGGCCCGCTGATAGACAGCAGTCGGCGAAACGGGTACTAATACCCGCACCCGCCTTTAATGTGTTAATAAAACTTTTTGGTTAATACACAAAGATTTTCTCTTACTCGCCATGTTCACAGTTTGAAAGTTTGTGACCAACTAAGAATATGATAACGTATATATAATGCATAACAACCTAAAAACAGTCTAGCAGCCGAGGTAAACACGTGCAAGATAATTAGAATAAACAAACAAACGAATTTCTTAAAATCTTCGGTACGTATGATGCCGACAGTCGAGGTAAATACGGGCTAGACTATAAAGCAATACAATAATAAACACCAGAACGTACACAGATGCAGTTGTTATTAATTTTGGCAACTTAGAAAATTCTGTTCATTGCTTAACAATTATGTATGGTTGTCGTTATGTAGAGTGGCTATGATGCTACATAGAGTGTATCATTCTATGGACAACAAGGTAAACGAACCAAAGTCAAGTAATTTCGACGTTTTAGGGATTTTGTCGTTAGATCGAGTGACGTTAGATCGACACTGTAGTTGTTAAAATACATTATTTTTATTTATAATAACATAAATTTTAAAATTTATTAATTATTATTTATTTAATAAAATAAAGTTTTTAAATTACTTCGTTATTTTTGACTTATCAGGTGACATAGTCGACTGGTTGTAAAGGGATCAGAATTGTATTAGCCCAGGATGTTGGCCGTAAACTTCCAGTTACCAAAAGACAAAAAATTATAGATAATCTATGTAAAAAGCTGGAGTGTATTCTATCAAATAGTTCCAGACGTTCAAAAGTTCAAAATGTTTCAAAGTTTTTCTTTTCTCTCGCAATCAACTGTTATCGCGACATACCCAAATCATCTGTCATGTGAATTACTGTCGATAAACAAGATTCAAAACAAGAAAAATTAACTTTAATTATTTAAATAATTACATCGGGAACATCACATTGCTTTAAAGTTATCGTGCTTTAATATTATGTAAGTTTATTGTATATAGTTTTTTGTTCCTTAAAGTTGGGAAATTAATATCGAAAAAAATAAATAAAGACGTAACGGAAGAACTTGCCTGGGATAGAACCTGTGTATAAGATTCGGAAAAACATCATTTTTTATTTTTTTCCCGGATAAACTAAACGGAGGATCACTTTCAAATTTTGAGAGGACATAAATAAAGTATTGATCTTCAGGTATAAAAAGTTTCAAAGCTTAAACTTGAAAAAAATATTTAACATGGGATTCGCTCGAACCTCCTTAATTTATTATATTTCTATTACAAAAATGCATAATATCCTTTCCCAATTCTCGATTCTATTTTCCCAATTCTCGAAGTTTAATTTTTGCTAAAATCAGGCCAAGTTTCAATTCAAAAAATATTAAAATCTGTGTCAGAACAAGACATTTTCATAGAATCTATACCCTGCAAAAAAGATTTGTGGATACATTAAAAACTGTTAAATAAGTAATTATATTTAAAGTTTATGGTAATAAATGTTTTTTTATAGACGTTGAATTAATCCTAAACGGCTAATTATATAAATACAATTCATAAACTATGATCATTAAGATGGATGGTTGCATTTAGGTATTTGAAACAAATTTAATTAATCTAAAGTTTCCTACAACTGCGATGTTTTTCTAATTGGAATCGTTTAAGCGGGTTATCCAAAAGTTGGTGTTTAGCTCTAGTTTGGAGCTGTTTTCGTACAACTTTAACTATTAACCAGGCACACTGTCGGCGTTACCACAGCAGTTATAGATTATTCCCACGAAATGCATTTCAATTTGTTGCGCTCTGCATTATTGTTTTACCCGCATATTCCGATCGACTTGCTCCAAACTGTAACATTCAGAATTCTTTAACTGTTGCTGCGTATATTAAATAAATATTTAATATTCATTAACTTAATTTTAAATTAATCCACAGTCCATCAAATATTATCAATAAAACCTATAAAGCTGATACTTTTTGGTTAAAATATCGGTAGAATTTTACCTGGAAAATCATAGCAACGTTTAATTGGCGTATATAAGGGTCCCACATAAGCTCATAATTGGTAGTAGCCAATATCCCACATAAGACTATAATTGGTGGTGCCAATAGTGTTGTGATTCATATAAGCTAAAACAGTAGTTTAATTAAAAATAAGAAGCATTAAGCGGATTTATGTTAGTTTGCCATCAATGCCATCAAAGGTATATCTTATAAAGAAATTTGTTTGTCATGTCATGCCTGGTAATGGATCTTATTAGCCAAATAGTGTCATATTATTCATGCGAAGCGCAAAAAAAAAATCGCTAGAGTAGAGAACCGACCATTTACGTTTTCAAATATTTTTTTTTCCTTTATGAGTAAAATTTATAAAATTAATTATAATTAAAAAATATTAGGAATTTATTTTAGGAATGCCATATTTTTAGATATTACAAGAGGTTGATTGAAAATTGAACAATATCAAATAAAAAATATTTTAAATTCAAAAATACCCATGTTACCATAAACGTTCCAATTAACACAATCA
This sequence comes from Phosphuga atrata, assembly GCA_944588485.1. Lineage (NCBI taxonomy): Eukaryota > Metazoa > Arthropoda > Insecta > Coleoptera > Silphidae > Phosphuga > Phosphuga atrata. Next base: position 35,094,288 of record OX155898.1, read on the forward strand.
AACATAAACAATTCAAAAATTGTATATAAACAAAAACCATGTATTTTATAATCTGCATTTTTCTACCGCAGTTTCATATTTGAGTATCTTAATTATGTTTAGTAGAAACCATGCAAAATATGGTTCTCTCTGTGTTCTCTCGCATAAAATTTGATGTATAACTTGCTTTTTTATCTAAGTACGGTGGCAAAAAATAGTATTCAACATTATTTGCATTATATGCATATAATGCATTGCATTGCATTTACCTTGCTTTGGAATTTAACCCAAAAGAGGTTCAGAGAACCCCACAAGGTTCAAATGACACCTAAATATTTATTTCCGATAAGATTTAAAATCAATGGGTTGTCAAAAAATATATACAGAAACTAAAAAGACTGTTATAAACACAATTAGATATTAAAAAAGCAAATTAATTCATGCCATCCAATCCATGTCTTAATATCCTATAAGATATTAAGAAGAGATTTAATATCCGTTAAGTTGGTTGGTAGTTGATTATAAATAATAATCCCTTGGTTATTAATATTGATGCAATAATCTAATCCATTTGTCGAGATTTATTTACACTTACATTAATAAATTATGCTACTATCAGAGATGGATACTATCTGTTTGGAAACGGTAGCCACTAGACTTTTGGAGCTTAGACTTTATTCGACACTTTCCCAATCCACATTTTATATGTTTACAAAATCTGTTTCCACACAAGCCCATTCAGAATTCGGACAATGCGTATTCTTTAACCTTCTCTCAGAGGTAAATACGCTTATTACACGAATAAAGTAAAATAATGACTCTTTCAAAACCTTGCTGTAAATATATTATATTGTAAGTACAGCCACAAAAACAAGACAACGAAAATAAAACATTTATTCGCGTAATTATGAAAAACCTTACTCAAACTAAAATCATAAAAATCACTATAATAGTTGTTTATGATAGAAGTTTAAAGCGCGAGCCGAAGGCGAGTGGTTTAATCGCAATGAGTGCACAAAATCCTTTTACACACTTGTCTCATACATTATTTTATCTACGAAGCATGTTAAAATACTATTGAATCTACAAAAAAATAATTGTTTCTTAACTATAATATTGTAAAAATTTTAATTTTGATAAACAACATACTTCAAATAACTGAAACGATGAGGTTAGAACGCTCAGCGCCTCCGTGGAATAAATTGCTAACTAGTAAAAACGCACTGTAACTGGAACACTATTTGGTCGTTGTCGATGAGTAGGGAAAGATATTTCCTTCTAGGCCCTCCACGTCCACTGACCTTGACACTTCCGGTATCGACTTCCGGTTCCGATTTTTAATTTTCTCGCCTGCGCCGAATTTTGAATTTTCCCACGCACAGTGCAGGAAACGGAAATATATGATGTGGGGCATAAATGATGTGGGAAATCGGAAATGGGAAACCGGAAGTAGGAAACCGGATGAGGGAAACCGGATGAGGTAAACCGGAAGTCGGAACAGGAAGTGTCAAGGTCAATGGAGTTGAAGGGCCTCGAAGAAACCATCTTTCCATACTTCGATGTAATCTAGGTTAACCTAGATTTAATCTAGATTAGATTATGGTTAGGTTGCCATATTAACAAGAAAGATAAATCGTTTAATAATGAAATATATCATTTACATTGGACCTTTACGCACGATTTGGTTACTTTTACACACGATTATAATAATAGCATCCTTCACATACAATAATTTATTTATTAATGCAGTCCTTTCCAAACCTATTGTACCTGCGCCCCCTTCTTTGGAAAAAAATTGTTGTGCCCCCCTTAATTTTTCTAACAATCCAATTTCATAAACACTCATCTGATATTGTAATTTATTTAATGGGCTACAAAATAATATACAATATTATGTATAAAAATACATAAAAAAATAATTATCTATTTTAAGAAATAATAATATAATGTAATAAAAACAAATCTTACAAAAGTACAAAAAATAGAATTCAACATTAATACAACATTATAAGAATTTAATGTGAAGGGTGAGCTTGTTTTTCAGCACAAATTTTGTCAAACCGTGGTATCATTGAAGATATCGCGGTTCTCAGTTCCTTTTCAATCTACAAGCAAGATCGATACTTTGTCTTTAAGACAGCTACTGCAGAAAACCCAGTTTCACATAAGTAAGATGTTACAAAGGGAAATAAAATTTCTAAAGCTTTATTTGTTAAAGTAGGAAACTCGTCCTTTACTCGTAACCAAAACGTGACAATATTATTTTCGTGTTGAAACATCTGCTTTAATGTGCTGTCACTAGATAAGTCAATTATCATTTCCTGCTCTGCTGTCGTAAGGCCAAAATCATTATATTTTTCAATCACAAACGGGTTTCTAATCCATTCATATTTGGACATGTCAAGATCTTTACAGTAAAACGAGAATTGCTCCCTTAAACTGGTCAAGTGTTTATTAATAAGAACTTCACTTTCTTCTATTTCATCTGCAAGACAGGTAATTTTAAAAGTGGGAAACATGTCAAAGTTATTATTTTTCAAACTTATTATCCACAGTTCCAATTTTCTCATAAATGCAGTAACCTTGTCTTTATGGGCAAAAGCATGAATTTGAGGCCCTTGCATTGATTTATTTAAAGTACTGAGTCTTGAAAAATATCCACTAAATACGCAAGTTTTACAAGGAATTTCGAGTCATAAAACAAGTTTGCTTCATCTCTATTATTATCAGTAAGGAATATGGCGATCTCTTCTTTTAGCTCAAACACCTTTTGACGTACTTTGGAACGAGAAAGCCAACGTGCCTCACAATAATATAGAAGTGATGTATATTCTGAACCCATGTCATTACACAATTTTGCGAAAAGCCTTCCTCTTAATGGGCTATTTTTGATAAAATTTACAACTCTTATAATAACTTGAAATACTGCTAGTAAATCTTCACCCATATCTCTTGAAACAAGTGATTGTCTATGAATCATGCAATGCGTCCAAATTGCCCGAGGAGCCACCTTTCGAACTAGTGCCTGTAGACCAGCGTTTTTTCCTGCCATAGATGGAGCTCCATCTGTGCATAGTCCAACATAGTTCTCCCACAGAATGTTATTTTCAATGAAAAATTTATCAATCATATTAAAAACTTCACTTGCTGTAGTATTGCCTTCAATAGGTTTACAGAATAACATGTCTTCTCTAACATCAGTTTCCACTACATATCCTACATATGTAATCAAGTGTGCATCCTTAAGAACATCTGTAGCCTCATCTACTTGCAACGCGAAAGAAGATAGTTTTACTTTTTCTATTAATTGATCGCAAAGATCTTCAGATATATCGGATATTCGTCTTCCCACCGTATTATCTGCAAGTGGAATGATTTTAAGTTGATCAGCATATGATTCACCTAGCATCGTAGCTACCATGTCAACAGCTGCAGGTAGCAGTAAAGTTTCTCCTATTACATGGGGTTTTTTGCATTTAGCAATTCTATAAGAAACCTTATAAGACGCAAGCAATGCTTTTTGTGTAACAGACATGGTCTTTGAAAACATTTCTTTTTGTTAATTTAAATTCTCCAATTTTCTTTGGAAAAATTCTATTGTCTTGCCAATGTGATCTGCATGTACGTTTTCGAGATGCCGTTTTAATTTATTTGGTTTCATGCTGTCTGAGGCCAAAGTATTCAGACACAGCAAACACATTGGTCGTTCTTGGCCATTAATGACTGTACATGTAAATCCAAATGATAAGTACATTGGATCATATTTTCTACATTTAGGTTTACTATTTTGCGAAGATGTTCCGCTATTTTCGTTACCTTTTCTTTTGCCGTCTGCTTCTGCTTCATTCAATTTTCTTTTCAACCCAGTTTCGTATTTATCCATCTAAAAGGGTTATTATTTTAAATCAAATAAAAATACTTTATAACAGTTTTGAAATTTACCTCAATATTAATTTAGAAGTGTACCAAAGCGAAGATATATATATATATATATATATATATATATATATATATATATATATATATATATATATATATCAACGTGGTTATCGCAGGCACTACTAATGAACTAATTCTGTTTATAGACAATCTGCGTGGAAACGGGCGAGTTTAACCAACGTTTCTTAACGAAATGCCGTTGTCTGCTCTCGTCTGGGCGCACGCATCCAGGTGTACTCGCGTCGGCCGAGTTTGAAAAACCCCGCAGTCGCGCGCAATTGATGATAGTTCTACACCAGATGTAATGAGCGCTAGCGTCGTCGAATTAACGACGGCCTTGGCTCATAAGCCTTGTCGGGGCCTGCTGCCTGCTTCTGTTTACTGAAGTTTGGCTGGAGTAACCCCGAGAATACCCGGGATGATCCGAGTGCCAGTCTAGAGTTTCCTCGCGCTCGGCTCCAAACGGGAAAGCAAGATGTTTTCGTTCCAGCAAGAGTATGGATGGATTTTTTAGCATTTATACCCGAGAAATTCGCAGCGAGGATTGTGGATTACGTATAACCGTTTTTCTGATTAATTTTTTTGACACCTATTCGACTTTTTTGGTTTGTATTCGAAAATGATATTTTGGAATCAGCTGCGTGCCCCCTCTGCAACAGCGCCCCCTAGGGGGGCGCGCCCCACAGTTTGGAAAGCACTGTATTAATGTGTTCATTTTGGTGTATGAGTAGATAAAACATATAAATAGCATTTCTTAAATAAAACTTCTAATCTAATTCTCTAAGTAATCTATTATCTTTTATTTTAATTCAATTGTTAAAATTTTAAAATCATGTTTTTACGCTATTAGAAGTAAACAGAGCATAAATATCTCTAATCTCTTATTACTCATAATCCCCTCGTAATTAGGTTTTTCGGTATTAGGTGTAGGGTATTTCCATGTACCGAATAAGTTTATAAAAATTTAAAAAAGACACAGGGTAAAAATTACTCCTTGAGAAATAATATTTAAATAACTCATAGCGTTAATTTTACTTATAATATAATTTTAAAAAGTTATAGTGTTTTTAGCTACCCACATGGTCTCTCGTGACAGAAACATGCTGGAAACAAAATCGTACTTATAAATGTCAAGAGTAAATTAGAACATATAAATTTCTTAATTCTTTTCTTGTAATATAATTATATTAGTTTCTAATTTGTAAAAATTAATTTTTGAAGAATAGATCGTTGCGTTTAATTCCATTGTTAATAACCTAAATATTTTAAAATGGCCGTACAATTCGTGAAAAATTCAAAAGGTAAATTTAAACACAAACTAATGATTATTGGAAGTGCGAGAACTTCAAAAAATATTCGTGTCCATGTAGAAATGTAATACGTAATGATATAAACTAATAGCTAATATAAACCGAAAACATTATCAAACATGTGATAATGCAAACAGCGAAGTGAATAAAATTATGAACAAAATTAAATGTGATGCTAAAAATACCAAGTATATAAACACTTTACAAACATAATAACCTACCGACTAACAACTAAATTTGACGAGTATCAACCGGTAGAACAAGCCGGATTCCGAAAGGGCTTTAGCATAACCGACCATGTACAAACGATTCGAAATCTTATTGAAAAAACCACGGAATACCACGTACCCATTCATATAGTCTTCATCGACTTCCACAAAGCCTTCGACACAGACGATACTTGGCACATTCTGAAATCTATGGATAATGCACCAATGGACTCCAGATACATAGCAATCATCAAGCACATGTACACAAACGCCCTTCTACACGTAATAATTAACGAAGGAGACATGACCAACACCTTCAAAGTGGAACGAGGAGTACGACTGGGAGACACAATTTCTCCGAAATTGTTCACAAGTGCCCTGGAAGATGTTTTTAAAAGAATCATACATGAGACCCAGACCAACTCACTGAAATGCTTAAAGAACTCAACCAGGCATCGGAGACGATAAGTTTAAAGATGAACTACAACAAAACGAAAATAATGAGTCCCGAGAACCCACTTGTACTCATAAATAATATCGTGATTGAAAATTTTACTGAATAAAACTATTTGGGCCACATAATAGTGTTGAGGAAGTAGAACCGATCAAAGGAAATATCATGACGAATACAACTGTCATGGGCAGCATTCGGGAAAATGGGATACATATTAAAACACAACATCACACACATAAATCTCAAGAGAAAGGTTTTCGATACATGTATACTTCCTGTAACCACCTACGGGCTAGAGACAACCGCTGTAACAAAAACAACCTCAAACAAACTGAGAGCGATGCAGAGAGTTATAGAAAAAACCATGCTGGGCATAACGCTAAGAGACCAAATCATTAACGAAGGAGTCAGGAAAAGAACAGTAGTAAAAGACCTAATCCAAAGAATCGCAGAACTAAAGTGGAAATGGGCTGGACATCGCAAGACGAACAGATGAACGCTGGACAGCTAGAATTGCGCAATAGCAACTCAGGCAAACAAAAAGGGGTAGGGGAAGAACCTAAATTGATCGTTCCATCGTCATGAAGAAACCCGCCGGATAAGACTGGCACCACAAAGCACAGGACAGAGACAAATGGAAGAGTATAGGAAAGTCCTATGTCCATGAGTGGACGAACACGGGCTGTCGAGAGAGAGAGCTAAAAATACTAGTAAAGCGCGTAAGTGTCGCTGTGCTCGATTGGCGCAATCATACATTTCCATGGTGCATAATACTTTTGCTATGTCGCAGCGCCAGTATGGCTACGCTAGTGATGCCAGAGCCACTTTGCTCGCAAGTCTACCTTTACTATCCTAATTATATTGTGTCAAGCAGTAAAAGGTAAACCCTATAGTGGACATTATGAAAGGACAATATGAAATCATAGTAAAAAGGGAACTCGGTGCCCAGTAATTCCTTAACATAGAAGATATAAAATATATTTAAGAAAATGTATGTAATGACTACTAAGAATGGAGAAGATTTCTTATTATTTGATTCTGGGCCAGTAGAAGACAGGATTTTGTTATTTTCTACAAGATGCAATTTACAATTAGTTGCAAAGTCGCACCACTGGTATGCAGATGGTCTGGTAACTGTACCATCTTTGATTTAACATTAGTATACAATGCATGGCTAACTTGAACACACTTCTCTGCCATAAGTTTATGTACTCCTTTCAAACAAAACTGAGCAATATCATATACAACTTTTTAAGAGCTATTGAAGACTTGAAGCCAACCTGTAACCCTCGAAGTAGTTTCATAGATTTTGAGGTTGCAATGGCAAATACTATAATGTTGAGTTCGTGTTTGTCATTTCTCGAGTATGTTGTTTCTTCACTTCAATTGCATTCTTCAACAACTCCATTTATCGAAATCTAGTAGCAAATGGTTTTAAGCGAAATTAAGACTTTAACCCTGAGTTAGCATTAGCCATACGAATGTAATAGGCATTACACATCGTGCCTACACAACATAATAATAGCCTATTTTGAACAACTACTACTGATACGACCAGATCGTCGCCACCGTCTTCCACCTCGTTGTCCCCTTCAGATGTTGAACAGGTTTGACGCATGTGGACCAAGTTTGCTAAAAACCAACAATTCAAATGAAGGTTGGCATAAAGGTTTCAATCACAAATGTATGTCAATCATCCAAATGGATGGAAATTTATGGTAACTATCAAACGCTATTATCAAAGTTTAAACGAGCTTCGAATAGAACTGAACAAAAGTAGTCAACAACCACCCGCTAGAGGAAAACAATATAAAGATTTAACAGAAAGACTTACACGAATTGATCATTTGTTCGAACCCAATGTTCAGGCCAAGGATTATTTACTTGGGATAGCTGTGGATAATTGTATATTTTAGTAGTTAACTGTACAGGGTGCTTCAAAAAAATGTATACACACTTTGAACTTCCATAGAAAATTTATTTACCGTTCTACAAAGTTAAATTTCAGGAAAATAGAAAGCTGAAAGTCCAATGTAAATGAAACATAAATAACAAATGTTAATACTGTTCAAATTGGTGACCTGCAGCATCAATACAATTCTGAGTACGAGTCACCACTGATTCTGTACATCGTATCAAAACGTCCAATAAGATTTCTCTACACACTGCTTGAATCTCATTCCAAAGAATGTCTAGGTTACGTGGTTTACGTTTGTACACCTCATCTTTTACTGTGCCCCACAAGAAGAAATCCAGTGGTGTAAGGTCTGGAGAGCGTGCTGGAAACTCGATTGCCCCCTGCGTCCTATCCACTGTCCCGACAAATTTTGATCCAGGTAAGCTCGTACGTCCCTGTGATAGTGCGGCGGAGCACCATCTTGTTGAAAATAAAAATCATCATTACCGTATAATGCACGAATGGCAGGAAATATGGAATCAGCAAGCATTGTTAGGTAATTAATACCAGTTACAGTGCCTTCAAATCGAAAAGGTCCAATGAGTCCCCTTGAAGACAAACCGCACCACACATTTACACCAGGCAAATTTACAGCTTTTTCAATTGTAATGTGAGGATTTTCTTCACCCCAGTAAACACAATTGTGCCTATTGACAGTTCCATTAAGTTTGAATTGGGCTTCATCCGACCAAATGATGCTACCCATAAATCCCGGTTCACGTATCACCATCTCCTGAATCCATTCACAAAATTGCAACCTTCGATCTGGATCGTCGTCATTTAGCTGTTGCACCAGCCTTGGAATGCAAACACGATACTTGCCTCTCTTCAGAATGCGTAGCACGCTGCTAGCACTTACATCACTTTCACGTGCCCCTTGCCTTGAAGATTTGTTAGGAGAGCGTTGAAACAGTTCCAAGACTGCCGTTGATGACTCATCACTTGTAGCTGTTCGAGGCCGACCTGAATGACCTTTATGCACATCACACACTGTTCCATGAACTTCGAATTTGTCTCGTATGCGTGTAATTGTTAATCTTGAAGGTGGTTCTGTATCATACTCCCTTCTCCACTGTCTTTGAACTTCATTTACATTCTCAAACTTCCAGTACCACTTAATAACCTGCTTACGTTCTTCAAAACTCAAACGTACCTCCCCCATGTTGATATTACAAATTCCAACTGATAATATAACATAGAGGGACGATTATGCTGGCACCTGGCGAAGAAATATAACATTAGCCTTGTAGAGCGGGAAAACTACAATAGTTTAAAGTGTGTATACATTTTTTTGAAGCACCCTGTATATTGTAGTAGTTAATAGTATATTGTAGTAGTTAATTGTAGGCATATAATATATTTAAAATGTTCTTTCAGTGATTTCATAAAATGTTTAATTTATTAAATGTCGTGTTATTCCATATTTTTTTCTAACAAATTTTCATTAGAACAAAATTCCATCTGAACAAGTTATCATTTGAACATTTTTCTTACAAACAAAATTCTTTCGAACAAACTACTTTCGAAAAACTTTCGGGACATCGCCGCAAAGTTCAGGCATTTTTCTGGAAATCTACTTAATGTAGTAAAAGTAGTTCAAGATAACTCATTGTCCGTTTATTTTCGGCATTGTCAGCTTTCCGCCGCTGATCAAGGGTGCCAGAATGTTTTATTTCTGTCAGGGGTGACACGATTTTTTATTTTTCTGTCAGCGATTTAGTTGCATAATTTTGGCTTCTTCAGACAATTATCCTTGAAATTGCATTTCAGATTGTTCGTCGCATATTTGGATGTCGTTCTCAATTAGAGACATCTTTTGTTAAAGAGAGTCGATTTTGCAGCTTCATTATTACTTTTGATAATTTTTCGAACTTTCCGGTGAATGACGCCAGAATCGCTCGGTTGACATTATTTGTGGATTTCACCATATTTAAGGCTACTAATCGTATAAGTATTCCCAAAGCATGACAGTTATTTAAAATTAAATATTAATTAAAATAATTTCGCGGAATTATAAAGAAGTTTGAGTAATTAGTATTTAACAAAATTTACATGAAAATTTGTTGTTTTGTGGTCAATAAAAGAAATTCAATAATTTTATTCGAGCAAGGTTCATAGACGACTAACTATTGCCTATTACCTTAACCACGATAAAAACTAGTGTCAACTTAAAGGGTAAAATGCATATCGCACTTCACTTTTTCAATTAAAAAAAATTACTTATTTAAATGTATTGATAAATGCAGATATTTCAAATGTATGTATTAAAAATTGTTATATTATTTTATGAGCTGAAGTGACGAATTTGTAAGCGTTTCACCTGTCGTCAACTATAATATAGTGACCACTACAGTGTTGTAGGTTGTCCACTGTCCACATTGTATTGTGGTCCACATAATATGTGGACAAAAAACCACTTATTCTTGTAAAAATTGAATTTTTAGAAATTTTTCATTTAATGTTAATCTAGTGAATAAAGAAAATCACTGGGCCAATCTTGCCATAATTGCTATAATAAGCTACTACGATATACGATGGTCGAGCGCTAACTAACTAATCGGAAGGTAACGAGTTCTATCCCAAGTGTCGGCCGCATTTGTACCAGAAGACTTGTAGCAAAAACATTTCTGAGCCTATAAGAGAAAAATGTGGGCAAAATACAATAGGCCACTGGGCCGCATTCACATTGGACCAAACTTAAAAAAAAGTATCATGGAGAATGACGTCAATTGAAGAGTTGCCTAAAACTTCTCCTGTTAATGCTACTACTGTAAATAAAAATACAAATCCTCAGGCTTATAATATGGAAGCACAAGAAGCATTTTAGCATCCCCATGAAATGACCATTTTTTTCTCAATCGCTGAAATATTTGCTATAGCTCATTTAAACATGTTTGATTTGAAAGCTTGCTTTGGTAACCATATTTGAAACAAGAAATATGTAAAATAAGTAGGTTTGGACTATATATCAAAGTTCAATAGTACCTACTTGACAGACATAAATTCATTATATTATAATTTGTCTTCAGGGGCTTTTAGGGAAATTTAATTTTCTATTCTTTAAACATATTTAAAAATTTTGCTTAGTTTTCGTTTCATTTGCTAACTTTTGGAACAAGAAAAATTTGAAACAAATATAATCTTTTCATTCTCATTGTTAAAGGTTAATTGCTACCAATTTGACACATAACAAATCACGAAGTACTAAGTCTGTTTATAGAAAATTTAAATGTCTATATGTTTTATTTTTTGAAATATTTAAAAAAAAATCGATAGTTTCGAATCAGTGAGACTGAAAAGCTGTAACATTGAATTTGTTTAAAAGTTGTAACTAACAACTTGATAAATTCATCTAAAAATGATTATTGTATTCCATAAAAAGTTTCTCTCTAACCAGGTATGAAACTACAAATTTGTAAAGGAAGCTTACTAAAGCTTAAATATATGAATATATTCAACCTGTTCGTAGCTCTATAATATTAAATCTCATTAGGACTATGAACAAATCTCATGTTGAAGCAACTAGAGATTTGCATGCTATTCCTAGAACCATTCCATTTTCATGGCACTAACGGAGCTAGTGAAATAACATTGTTTTTTAAATTCATTTCTTGCTATTTAAATTTATTGATTAGCCATCTGCAGACGCGTTCTGAGATCCATCTCTCATTAGTGCAGCTTTGTTCGTTTGAATTATATACTGGAATACACCCACATTGGCTTGAACACCATGTGCGTGGACTGGTGAGGTTAGGTTTTGATTTGACATGTGTGTAGAAAGATCTGAACTTACTAATTATAAATACAATCATACAAACTTACTAAATCGAAATATAGCTTGAATATATAAATATATTCAACCTGCAGATGAAAACACTTCTGCAGATGGCTATTGACTTAATTTAAATAGAAGGAAATGAATTTAGAAAAACAATGTTATTTTTCTAGCTCCGTTGGTGCCATGAAAATGGAGTGATTCTATGAATAGCATGCAAATCTCTAGTTGCTTCAACATGAGATTTGTTCATAGTCCTAATAAGACTTAATATTATAGAGCTACGAACAGGTTAAATATATTTATATATTCAAGTTATATTTTGCTTTAGTAAGTTTGTATAATTGTATCTATAATTAGTATGGTTTCACACCAATATTCACTTGTAAAAGAAGATTTTGACTTTAAATATTAGCATTTGTAATTTTTCTTCAAAGATTATAATTTCTAGTAAATTATTGTATACATATCGTCAACAACGGTTTTGACTTTGTTTAAAGTTCAATTATTACCAACTTGACAGACAAAAAATCACTCTATTACGAAACTTCTGATAGAAAATTTTATTCCCTTAAAGTTTTATTTCATTTTTTTTTCAAAAACAAGACCAAGGTATCTCTATTTCAATGGCCGCCAAGATTTAAAAATCTATCTGCAGACCTATACTTGACTACGGACACTTACTACTGAGTACTACTAACAGGAAAAACATACAACATACTAGAAACGGCATAACGCACATCGCTACGCATCATTTCCAAACTAAGACTTCGTAAAAACATCTTCCATAACTCTACCAATCCTTTATAGACTCACCCAAATCACGAAACTCTTCAACAGACACAAACAACTACTGACCAAATACAACGGGACTAACACTCACTAGAACATCACAGGGGGTTGTGTATCAGACGCGACTCTACCAAACCCTCCCGTAGACACCCACTCAAAACCCACCCACTAAATTCAGCAGTTTTTTTTTTGTATAAATTTATTTTGAATAATAAAATGTAAACTCCTGCGCGGAAAGACCTAGTGGTCGATAGGCTTTTGTAAACGTTTGTTTTCAATAAACATTTCTTCTTCTGAAGAAGAAAAAAAATTCACCGATACCCCGCCGGCAGAAGAAATCTTCTCTTACTGCTTGCGTTGATCATAAAATTTTAGCAGTTTTTACGAGAACCTATAAAGTAATCAAATTTATTTGACGTTTGGAGAAAAAGACATAAATCATAAATTGCAAATCAAAATTCATATATAACTGCACAAGTTTAAAATATTTGTTTTAATGGATTATTGTATTTTACGTTTTCAGTTTTGCGTAAAATATTTTTAGAATGCATAGTAAAAACAATGTTAAATGAAAATTGCGCGTGTCTAATTTAAATATTAGAATTAATCCCAGAGAGGAAGAAATGTTAATTTTACCTAAAGGCTGCGCCTTTTTCCTCCCTCTTTATTTTCACAAGAATAATTAATTTTTAATGAATATTCGATATAAAAAAGCGTTTATGCAAATGCGAGGGATTATGTTGTAAAATAGAAAAAAATGAGTCTGCACTAAATCCTTCTCGCTACATCTTCTGTATGCGTACAGTTAAAACGCAAAATAAATCACTTTTAATATATACTGTTCATACTGGTTGTGTAAGTAGACACGAATTAGAAAGAAAAGTGTTCTTGCAAATGCAAACAGAATTTTTACCTAGGGCATAAATTAATTACATTACTTTGTTTTAAAAACTAAACGATGGATTGCAATAAAAGTAATTAGAACTTGGAATTAAATGGAAATTTTAATTAATACCGTTGAAACAATCAATATGTATGAAACGGAAAGGTTTCAAAATTGTTTTTAAAGTAAACAAAATTTCTTTACAAAATTAAACTCCTCTTCGAAATAAATTTCATTGTTAACAAAAAAAAATATATTATTTTCATTTAATCTTTGTTTTTTGATTTTAATATTCTCAGAATATTTGGTGAAACAATGCGAAATTATTACCGCACAATGTGCTCTTCGACGACAATATGCGCTGAAATGAATAGCAACAAGATAATAAAGGGAGGCGAATAAGGAAGAGAAAAGTAACTTAAACAACATTTCCCTTCAATTGCAATTAGTCGCGTCATTGTGAAACATACTTTTCCAGCGAGTGTGTCCCGTCCATGAAACAAAACTCGACATCCCACTTCCTTCTTGCATATACGCGCACTTATTTTAGTCCTCTTCGCCACTCAAACTCCTTCTAAGTGTGTTATGCTCAATGTCAAGGCATGGCGAAGAAACATCCCATCTCATCCACATGCTCCGTTTATTTTACCAGTAATTCAATTTTTTATTTTTATAAAGAAAAGATCTTGAAATGCCTTATATTTGTTTGTGTCGAAATAAATATTTCATTGACTTATCAAGTAAAAAAACGACGATTTACCTAGAGATAGAAGACTTAGGTATAGAAGTAATCAATTATATGTCGGTAAACAATAGTTTAAAAAACGGATTAATTAGGTTTCAAAAGAAAATCCCTTATTATATATTTTGTTAAATAAATTTCTTTGAAGTCATATGAGATCCAAGGATCAAACCTCATTTGTAATCAAGCTTTTCAAATAACCATCTACGCTTGTATTTGGATGAATTTTGCCTGATAATATTCACGTGAAGTTAGATGTTATGCCTATGTCAGAGATTTTAATTTGCTATCATCAATCACAGTTGGTCTACCCAGAACGACATTTCCTAGCGCATGCTATTAGTGTTATCATTATTATATACGGCACAAATCTGTTTCTGTGCATCGACATACATGTAAATCTGCTGAAACTAAAAGAACGGTTCATTGTCAGTTAGAGAGCGGAGAGCCGGCAATGCATTCCTCTTACATAATAAATAAATAAGATGAAACTAAAAGAGAATACTCAGTAGGAAATGATGTTTTTTTACCTTTTAAGAGGCACCAACACAAACATCAAAATGTAATTTTTATGAACCATTTATTTGTGACAATCGAAAGCAGCTAATACAAAACTTATTCAGCGCTTGTAGAAAAACAATGAATAAAATCGCTATTTAAAATTAAAACTTGATTTGTGAAACATAATTTAAATAGAATTAAAAATAGTATTCTATTATAAATTTGGTTCGGACCATAACATCTCATTTGATAATTTAAATAGTAACAAAAAAATGTGAATAGGTACAATTTGCTTGGCTCTGTGTAGTAACACGAAATATTATTTTTTTAATTATACGTGACGTAACTAAATAGAGTAGCAAATTTATGAGCTAGATAAAAATGTGATGTAAACTTTTGCTAGTGGCGGAGTACATATAATATGCGAGTATTTACGATATTTTATTGCATATTATACGGTAGCAGATATTGCACAAACATTCATGGCATAAATCACCCGCTTTTTCCGCAAAAAGAATGTAATACAACTATATATAAATATCCTTATAAAGGAACCGAATATAAAGTTTTAGATGCATATATGTGAACCAGGTCCCTTAATATATCAAGAAGTTCATGACATCCGCATACGGTGGTACGACATGTATGCAAAATATATACACGATTCGAATTCTTGTGGAGAAATGCTATCTGTAGTGAAAAATTGTGAATTCTGTCCTTTAGTAGAGTATGAGGCCAAAACCGCAATCCACTAATTAAGGCCGTATTGTGTACGCCGTTCATTAAACAAACCGCCCAACTGGTTACACCCAGATTACAGTTTTAAGCAAATTAGAATTGAAAATGTTGAGCTTAGTTGAAATTTGATTCGAGTACAGTTCGAACTGTGTCAATATTTACACATTGATATGTTGTTCATACGTGTTCCACCATTTCACAAAAATACGAAATAATATTCACAAACTCATATATTCGAATTCGTATTTCCCTAATATATTATATTATTTACAAGAAAAGAATTAAGAAAATTTCTTAATGTTCTTTAATTCAATAATTGACTAATAACATAAAAACCTATAATTACTAGTACTAGTAGTATTATTCATTTTATAATTTTAATAGCACATCTTGACAATAGCACAATATATCAAGACATTCATGTTTTAGTTGCAAACTTTAATTAAGTGTTGATGTGTTAACATTTTAGCATTTATTTTTGCATGTTTGGTATTGCCGCACAGATTTTATGTATTACATTACATAATTCTGCTAGACATATTTATCTAATCCATGCAGTGTTTTTAAGTTTTCCAATCCATGCAGTGTTTTTTTTTTAAGTTTTCAAGTTTTATATTATCTATTGTTGACTATATTTATGCTGTTGTGTCTTCTTCTTATATCTTATGTAGAAGGTTTGCCTTCTTCGGCTTCTCCTCAATATTTTTCAGTAACTTTAATTAGTTATATTACGGAATTATTTAGTGCCGAGTTTTATGGAAACCAGAATGATTTGGAAATAATTTACATATATGATAGGTATGTTTTGCGTTCGGATGACTGGACGACGATATTAATAATGTGTAGTTAGAATAAAAAAAGCAATTTTCGCAATTCTGTACCCAATCAAAACCAAAACCAAAATTTTAGGTATCCTCAGATATAAATAAATTACATATTTTACAAGTCACAAAGAATACAAATCTAAATCATAACAAATTGATTTAGACTAACTCAAGACATGGATAAAACAAAAATATACTTAAAACAAAAAATATTGTTATTGCCATTTCCGAAAAATTCACTTAACTTGTAATATGTAAGCACATTTCTGTGCGATGCCTTTTTAAATGAGCCTTGGTCTCCAAAACTATGTGTTTGTGTATGACACCTACCCCCCTTGGGGTCCCTTATGATTATTTCTTATAGACCGTTGTTTTTGACGATATGTGGAGTTGTGATTATGGTAACCCTCATAACTTGGAAAAACATTTTCCATCATAGAGCATTGCAATCACATTATTGAAAGCACAATTCTAAAACCAGACCTTACATTAATATTTAAAGCTTAAGAGAGATTTACTATTTTTACATAATCTGGTAACTTATTATATTCAATTAGGCCTTTGTAAAATAAATTATATTGGCTATACTATATATTAACAGTGTCAACATAAAAAATTCATCTCGATCTTGTTTCGTAATTATGGAAGTCTTGAACGAAAGTTAATCATCAAGTAAATAGTGTCGCCATAAACCACGTTTCACTTTATATATAACGATCGTCGCGTTAGTAAAAATAGTCTCTCTGACACTTAATAGTTCCATCCTTTCCTACATACATTCAATTCTGTGTGGTATTTAAGAGATAATTTACAATAGAATTAGAGCAATAGAATTAGAATTAGAGAATTTTTACAATATATGGTAGCACCAAATTTCAGGTGTGTTAAAACAATTGTTTTAGTTTAGTACATGTACTTACATGCCTTAGGTATTCTATTAAGTTAATTTTTTGGTAATTTTGCTGTTGATATGTGCAGCATGATTAGAAAATGATACACAGTCATCTATAAGAATACCTAAATATGATATATAATACCTAAATTATAATGTATATGCATATATTATATATATATATATATATATATAATATATATATATATATATATATAATATATATATATATATATATATATATATATATATATATATATATATATATATATATATATCTGCTTAACTGTGATGGTCCGCAAGATAACCTGAAAATGGAACCACCAGAAGTATCATCTTCCAATTCATTGCCTCCTGACGAAGACGAAATTTTCGAAAAAAGCTGCTGGTGCAGATGGTAGCGTCGCTGAACTCCTACAACTTGGATCTGCGGTAGTCGTAAAATCTTGCACTCGGTTACTTGAGGATATATGGATAACTGAGAGGATCCCTGCTGACTGGCAAATGGCTTTGATCCACCTTCTTCATAAAAAAGGTGACAAGATGGACGTTAATAATTATAGAGGCATCTCTCTTGTTTCAGTTCCTTACAAAATTTTATCGAAAGCGTTACTAACAAGAATAGAAGGATTATTGGATTCTGTATTGGGTGAATACCAAGCAGGTTTTCGGAAAGGAAGATCTTGCGCCGATTAAATCTTCAACCTGCGGAATATCATAAAGTACAGGATGTTGGGACAGAATAAATATGTCGCCGTCTTTGTGGACTTCCGAAAGGCCTATGACTCCATTGACCGAAAAACCTTATTGGCATTTCTCGAAGAATTTGGAGTGCACAACAAGACGAGGAATCAAAACTGGTGTACGACAAGGCGACGGGCTTTCGCCAATATTATTCAACTGCGTCTTAGAAAAAGTTATTCGAGAATGGACAAAGGGAATTTCGGATAAAGAGGCTTTCAGGTTAGAGAGAGGAAAATAAAGTATAAGAACGGATTGTTTGGCATTCGCCGACGATGTTGTGATACTCACTACAGGTGTAGAAACAGCGATAAAAAGAACTGAAGAACTCCAGTTGATAGCCAAGAAGACTGGACTGAACCAAGCAGCTGTTAGCAACAATTTTATGACAGATAACGCATTGCTCCCCTCTCTAGGGGAAACATCACCTTGTCGCTGGTGAGAGGGCATAGTAACCTTACACCCAGGGAGCGATGCCGGCCGTAGCGTAGCTATTGGTAGGGCCACCCTTGCCGGTAAGGTCTCGAAGTGGTAAAGGTGAAGCAAAGAAGTTTCCCACGCAGCGTCTGACCCAGAATGGGCGGCTTGCAAACAGCGTCTGTTCTCCATGTTAGGAGCGGCTGAAATTCACATTCGCCAACCCGTCTGGGCAGCGTGGCGAATTATGGCCAAAACCCCCAAAAACATGGCGATTTTTCAAACAAGTGAAAGTAAACCCCAGGTGGGTAGAACACACTGGCAACTCCCACACCCCTGTCGGTGTCTGCCTCTAAGATTCTGGGGGAGGCAAAAGATCGCTATTACCACAACCCAACACCAAAATAGACTCAAGGAAGAGTATCAACACCAAAAGACGTGGAAGATAAATTGTGGAAGACGTGACAGTGCTGAACAACTGTAGGACCGGAAGCGACCACAGAATGGTGCGTTGCAAGATCCGTATAGAGCTCGGTAAAGAACGATACAAATTGATAAGGAAAACAAACAAACAGATGTGGACTGGACTAACAGATATTCAAGGATTCGAGACCCACATTACAAATACACTAAAAAGAAATGTCCTTTATGATTCAAACATCAACAGTTTGAACCACGAAATAATCGAGGCTTTACAGCAGGGCCAAGAAATGTTTCGCCCCAAAAACAACAAAGACGAGAAAATCAGCCAACTACGAAAAACCTTATCGTCGAACGAAACCAAATGAGAGCACTCAGAAATACCAACAGTACAGAAATGAGAGAAAAAATAAGGAAATCTCTAAAGCAATTAGAAGGGACATCAGAAACTACCACGGTAGGAAAACCCAAGAAACAATAGAGAAGAATAAAAGTATGAAAGTACTACGCAGAAATCTTGCCGAGGGTAAATCGGAAATAACCAAATTAAAAGATAAACATGGCTACATCACCTCAAATAGAGACGAAATCCTGAACATCGTGGAAGAGTTCTATTACGAATTATACCGGAGCCGCATCCAAGAACCCCTAGACCTACACGGAGTTACACAAGAACGAGGCGTC
Source organism: Phosphuga atrata (assembly GCA_944588485.1). Classification (NCBI taxonomy): domain Eukaryota; kingdom Metazoa; phylum Arthropoda; class Insecta; order Coleoptera; family Silphidae; genus Phosphuga; species Phosphuga atrata. Next base: position 35,113,545 of record OX155898.1, read on the forward strand.
GTGAACCAGGGATCGAAAGAGATGCCAGACATCATTATCGAAGAAATTAAAAACGCTCTGTCAAGAATGAAAAATAATAAAGCACTAGGAGAAGACGAAGTGGTTGCAGAAGCAATAAAAGCCGGAGGTTTCCTCCTACTAGAGAAAATACGAACACTGTTCAACCTATGTCTACATTCATGCACCGTCCCGATCAGTGGCACGAAGCGACCACCATACTACTCCATAAAAAGGGAGACAAAACAAACCTGGAAAATTACCGCCCAATAACTCTCCTCAGTCATCTACACAAACTGTTTACCAGAGTCATAACATCAAGGCTAGAAAATAAACTCGAGCATTACCAGCCAAGAGAACAAGCAGGTTTCAGATCGGGCTTTGGGACAAATGATCACCTACAGAGTATTAAGACCCTCATTGAGAAAACCATAGAATACAACAGACCACTAGTTCTCCTATTTGTAGACTTTCACAAACCTTTTGGCACCATTGAGGTGAAAGCTATACTAAACGCCCTGAAAGAATGTCGTGTAGATTATAGATATTCAAACTCATCTATAATATATACAGAAACGCTACTATGTCAGTTAGACTACATGAAACTAGCAACCCCATTGAAATCGGAAGAGGTGTGAGACAAGGAGACACCGTGTCTCCTAAATTATTTATTACCGTTTTAGAACATGCCTTCAAAAAACTCGACCGGGACACAAAGGGAATAAACATAGATGGTCGGAACCTTAGCCACCTCCGCTTCGCGGACGACATAGTCCTAACAACTGACGACTTGGGAGAGGCGAGACAAATGCTCTGCAGATTGGAGGAGGCATGCTCCGGGGTTGGTCTGAAAATTAACTTCTCCAAAACGAAGATCATGACAAATTCGTCATGAGCGAAAGTATAAACATCGATAACACCGAAATCGAATGGGTCGAAAAATATATGTACCTGGGCCACGAGGTAAGAATATCTAGAGACAATCAAACAAGCGAGCTGCACAGAAGAATCGGCCTAGGATGGGCGGCCTATGGAAAGTTAAAACATGTCTTCAAGAGCGAACTCCCCATCTGCCAGAAAAGAAAAGTGTTCGACCTATGCGTTCTGCCAGTGCTCACATATGGCGCAGAAACACTCACCTTAACGACGACATCCGCGAAAAGACTCAAAGTAGCACAACGCAAGATGGAAAGGTCAATGATTGGATTGAGTTTGAGAGACCACGTCACAAACCAGGACCTGCGGCGAAGAACCGGCGTGAAAGACATCGTCGAGCAAATAACCACATTAAAGTGGAATTGGGCGGGACACGTGGTCAGAACGGGCGACGACAGGTGGACAAAGAGGTTGTTGGAATGGAGACCTCGCACCGATAAGCGAAACAGAGGAAGACCACCTACACGTTGGACCGATGACCTGAAAAGAATCGCAAATAATTGGATCCAGACAGGCCAAGATTGTAGATTGTAGATATGGCGGTGACGACTTGAACTGCGACCTTTACAGATCTATTGTACCCCACCCTCCAAGTGTTGGTGTACTTACCCATTTAGAGCGCCTTCTCTAATCCTGATTCTTTTAGGAATCTAAGGATCTGGGTGGGATTCAAGGCCTGCAGCTCCTCTGTGTTCAAGCAGTGAGCCCCAAGGTACATCTGTCTCTTGCGGAGTAATGCTCCGCAGTCTTTGAACAGATGTATGGTGGTTTCCTATGCTGAGCCACAGAATCTGCATCCATCATCCTCCTCTAGGCCTAGGGCCTTGAGATGTTTCCTAAGTCTGCAGTGTCCCGTCAGGGCTCCTGTCAGAATTCTGAGCTTGTTCCTGCTTAGTTTCAGGCAAGCTTTTGTTCTCTTCTGGTTAAAAAATCCCAGCATCACTTTGGATTGCCTTAGCCCTGGAAGTTTTTTCCAGGTTTTCATCCATTTTCCTCTTATTTCTTCATCTAAACTTTTGCGGATGTTGTTCACGCTCATACCGCAAAAGGGTTCCGGACCTATAAAGGGGCTACTGGATCCCTTATTTGCTAGGTGATCGGCCTCTTCGTTTCCGTCTATACCAGTGTGTCCTGACACCCAGTATAGCGTTACTTTATTATCCCTGCCAAGCTTGTTCTGCTTCCTCATACAGTCCCATACCAGTTTGGATCTGATGGTGTATGAGCTAATGGCCTTGATGGCTGCTTGGCTATCTGACAGGATAGCAATTCGTTTTTTGCGGTAATTCCTGTCGAGGTTAAACTGCGCACATCTTTCGATTGCGTGTACCTCTGCTTGGAAGATACTTGGGGATGTTCCAATGGATTCGAAGTATCTGGTACGAGGTCCAAACACTCCTGCACCAGTGCCTTCCTTTGTCGTCGAACCATCTGTCTACCACTTGATGGTATTTTGCTCTATGTGGTATGCTGAGGATTCGTCGCTCCAATCGGCTTTACTACTACACATTGCTGTGTAGTTTTGCTCGAAGTGGTATTTGCATACCATTTCTTCTTTTGGTACTTCCAGCCAGGGGATCTTGGCAGCGAGGCTGTTTCGGTCTCTGCTCCCGATTATTTTAACCCTGCCCATTCCTTCCTTGCTGAATCTTACGATCGCCGATTTGGTGGCGCTCTCCACCACAAGGTGCAGCGGAGTCAGATCCAGCAACAGCTCCAATGCTGCTGTCGGACACGACCCCATCGCCCCCGTGATGCAGACACACGCCAGTCTTTGAATCTTCTCAAGCTGTTTCCTCATAGAGGCTCCTCGGGTTAAGCTTGATTCTACTTCCCAACGCAACAGCCCCATAAGTGATTGCAGGTCTCACTATCATGGTGAACATCCATCGCAGGATAGTGGGGTTACAACCCCACTTTTTTCCTGCCAAATTTCTGCACACCATTAGGGCGCGTTTGGCTTTACCTACCACTGCCTCAGCGTGTCTATTCCATAGGAGTTTGCTATCTAGTGTGATACCCAGATACCTTATCTCCTGTTGGTACTCTACTGCCTTCCCATCTATGAGTATGGGATGTAGGCAGTTTAGTTTTCTCCTTCTATTAAATGGTATCACCGTGGTTTTGCTCGGGTTAAGTTTCAGTCCCACTGTTTGACACCATCTACTAGTTACGTTGAGGCCTCTCTGAACAATTTCACAGAGCGTTCCCTCAAATTTTCCTCTAGCCATTATGATTATGTCATCGGCGTAACCTTGACATTTGATGTCTAGGTCGTTTAGCCTAACCAGTAGTTCATCAACTACCAGGCTCTAGACATTAGCGGTGATAGTACACCTCCATGTGGGCACCCTCGAGTTGTGGAGATCTTAATGGTGTCTTTTCCCACTTGTGTCTGCGCCGTTCTAGTTCTCAGCATTTCTCCCATCCACTTTGAGATAGTGCTGTCGATACTCCTTCTTTCGAGGGCCGCCCAGACAGCCTCGTATGAGGTGTTGTCAAAAGCTCCCTCTATATCCAAGAAGGCACATATCGCTACTTCCTTTGTCCCTAGTGCTGCTTCTATTTCGTTTGTCAGCTGATACAGGGCGGTTTCTGTGGATTTCCCTGCTCTGTAAGCATGCTGACTCCTGTGTAGTGGTGTACCTACCAGCACTATTGTCCTAAGGTAATTATCAATCACCTTCTCCATTGTCTTTATCATAAAAGATGTTAGACTAATGGGTCTAAATGACTTCGGTTTACAGGCCAAGATAGAAATGGGTGGAGGGCCATGAGGGAGGCCTATGTCCAGAAGTGGACTTTCTAAGGGCTGGTTGATGATGATGTTGATGAACGCATTGTCTTCCGGTGCTTGTTCGTTCCCAACAGAAACAAAGCCAAACAATGTGAAGTAGCTAGGATCATATTTCCTTATTTTTCCTCCGATTATCTTTTGGTCGTGAGTTGCGTTTTCGCGAACTGAGGCAAACGAACTTGAATGATTTAGACTCGGAGGTATCTGCTGGGATATTTCGTCTCCTCCGACGATGCTGGTTATAATTGAATCAATCGATTCAGAAGCTTCAGTGAGTTCATCACCTTTCCGTTTTAAAGACCCATACACGTTTACCTCCTCATGTAATTTTCTTTTAACGTTATTTTTACATTTCTTGATTATTGCTGTGGCACACGCTCCCAGTTTGAGAACCGCAGTTGTAGATCCAAAATTAACTACTGTTAAAATTAAAAAACTATAGTTGTTTTTTTTTATTTTAACAGTAGTAAATTTCTATTTACAGTCTCAAAAGCAGTACTTAAATCCAAAAATTTAACACTTATAACCTTTGCCTCATTTACAGCATTTTCCACTTGACTATCACGGTTTGTAGTGCACTATCACATGAAATTTTTTTTAATCCTGCTAATAATTAGTTATCTTCAATGTATTTTACAATTTGATTACTGGCTATAATTTTGAATAGTTTTTCGTATGTTGGTACCATAATTCATATGTGTATTAATTAAAAGTGGTATAATTTGTGGAGTTATATAAATCCAAATTTTCAACTCAAAGTAAGTACGTATTACCACGTAGTAACGGTCGCAACCATCCTCTGCATTACATTCTGACGTTTTAATAAAGAACTTAGATAGCTTAATATTTATTTGAGGTCTGGATTTATAATTGTCTCGCCTCTTTTATGGCATGACTGCAATGCTATATGATAAAGTAAGTCTATAAGAGTAAAGTGTGTTTCAAAGTCATAATGCTACTTGCCCGAGGTAACTTATCGATATTTTTCATTACTTGTGGATTTAAAGAACGATTTCTCAGTATTGTTTTATTATTACTGCGTTATAAGTTGTTACACAGATGAAGAGAAATAAAGTATCGTGCTACAGTGTACAGATTATTCTGATTGAATTAACTAAATACGTAACTAAAAACTTACATTACTTAAATTACAGAGAAATCGTGTAATAAGCGTACTTCATTATCAGTTGGCTCTACACCTCTATGAGGGAGATGACAGTATCAGCTTTTTATTCCAATTTACATTCATTGTAATAAAGTATAACATACTACACCTATAATCAATCACATTGATATGAAAGAAATATGTATTGGTATTCATCACTTTCAATCACAATGAATTAACAAATCAGATAAATTTTACCGTAAATGTGCTTGTTTCCCTTTTTAATGATCAATCATGCTATTTATTGAACCAAATCCATCGAATAAATTAATTGATGTACAATACAACTACTGTCACCACGCAAGAACTGGATCTTAAAATGTATTAGAAAACGTAAAGGAAAAATTCCTCTCTTAAGCCTACTAACTACAAATGGATAATAGAAATCTGTGGTTTAAAAAGAAATTAATTACGTAATGATAGTAACTAGTTTGATCAACCTCTTTATGATTGTTGACAAATAGGCACTGTGACATAGAAAGCATTGCTGAAATCGCAGAAAAAGTAAAAAATACCAAGCGAATACAAAGCGACTAGTTTAAGTAACGTTCAAGATTCAAAGATAATCAACGCATATTCATGATTATTAATGCTATAAAGAACTAAAAGAACTTGATATAAAAATGTGGAAAACTAAACAAAAACAAAACAAATCGGAGTTGAAATTAGAATCGATACCTTCCGAGGTGAGTTTATGTAGTACAATTTGCTCTGATTCCTTCGTTATCCTACACAATGGGATAAAACATTCCTGCATTGAATTTAAACTTTCTAAAAATTCTGATAAGATTTCACTTCGTATTTACGTGTATAAACTAAATATTGAAAAATCGGATAAAATACTATGGGGTTATAAGAACATTGTGATTTGGATAAGACAGACTGTATTAGTTTCCCATATTAGCTGTAGATAAAGGAAATATTATTTAGTCTGGTGAAATAATTTTAGAAATTGACAACTAATAAAATCTTTTACATTTAGGTACTGCACATATTTGTGAGTCCGAGAAGCAAAAAAAGAACAAAATTAAATTAACAATATCAAATCTGAATGAAAAACATGCATAAAAGACATAATATTTAGTTATACGTGTGCTCAGTTAAATAAGTATTATTAACACGCGAGGAACTTATTTAATTTAACGAACTTGACTTCTAGATTTCTGCTTGGAAAGAAAGACGATGAAGCACTATACAGAAGGAAAATGAAGCGCTATAAAGAAATACGATGACGCAATATAAATAATGTGCAAGTAGTGTTGTAAAGAAAGAGATATCAAAACTCGACAAGACCGTAAGAAAAGCAAGTTCTAAACGTTCTATATGCAAAGAAGTTATTAGGTTTATATAACGATAATTATGGTGGTAACTTGGTAACTTTAGTAATCGGCTTCTTTCTGCTTCTTTGAAAAACTTCGAAAACTAAATTGTGTTCAAATATTGCATTTCCTGCTGGTTCAAACAGTAGATTGCAATGTACACCTGCCTTTTGAGTGTAGATCAGTGATGCAAATTAGCGGTTTGCATAGACGAATCGCAGAAGCTACATTCTACATCTTATTTCAACGGGAGGAGTTCGTTTAAGTCTACAGCATTGCTGGCATTTCTTTGGTTTGATTTAATCTAGTAAGCTTAATTCATAGTTTCCGCAAACATGTAAGGTAGTGAGCAATCAGTGTTATTCGCCGAAGAATGAGTTTTAGTTAATCAAAACTTCTGGAATTTCGATCAATAGCAATGATTTAATTATGCATTAACAATAAATTATGTATATAAAAGATAACAATTACAGTATTAGAGCATAATAAATATGAAATACAGATCAAAAAATAGTTTACAAATTATTAATACAATAATAATAATTATATTTTAAATTCAAAATATGTCTAGGAAATAAGGGCGCAGGTGTCGACAGAAAACAATATTCTACATTATGCTCATCTCTCCACTTGTCAATTACGCTCAATAAAGTTTTAATACTAACAGTCCATAATGGTTGTTCCATAGGCAAACTACTTCAGGCAACAAACTTTTCATTCAAGACAGAAACGGATTAGAAACAACTCATAATTAGACCGCATATCGTATCACCACTTTGAATACTCGAGTCGTAAATCTAATGTTTAACCTGTCAGTTAAACCTGTATCATTATCTAATTTTTAACGTTATTAGGGTTCCGTACCGAAAACGGAACCCTTATAAGATCAGTTTGTTGTCCGTGTGTCTGTCTGTCTGTCTGTCTGTCCGTCTGCCTGTCTGTCAAGACCATTTTTCTCAGGAACGCGTAGAGGTAACAAGTTGAAATGTGTATCAAATACTCGGGTCTGCGGCCTGGCCTCTTTCAGCTGTGAAAAAATCAAACTTGTAAGTCAACGCGATCAAAAGATATGACCGTTTAGGTCGCATATTTTGCGATTTCACAAGGGAATCAAAACCTATAGGGTACTTCCCGTTGACCTAGAATCATGAAATTTGGCAAGAAGTGGTGTCTTACAGCACATGTAAAGGGAAAAATCTGAAAACCGTAAATATGTAGTTTAATTACAAGAAAAATGCGAATTTACTATTAGAAACTTATGAAAATACACTATTGTGTTGCGTGGTATTGTCAGGCACCAGAAGCATATGGTTTGCATACAGTTAGGTCCTCCTCGGTTATGACCTCCTCGGTTAGGTCCCGCCGAGGAGGCATTTTCAACCAGGGAGGCACTAACCGTCCGGGCAGCCCTCCTGAAGGTATGCAAAATACCCGTAACCGGGGTGGCGCATACTGAAAAGCCAAGTGGAAAAGGGGGTTTAGTGAGAGTTTCCACCAAACCACAATAAAAAAAAGTTACTATGGTTAGAGACAAACTAATCCCCATAATGCAATTTTATAATATTTCTCCTCTAAAGGCATGTATCCTTAATAATAACCACAAACACTGCTAGAACTATCACAATTATAGACAACGTTTTTCATTGTTTTGTGTGATACGTCTGAATTACGTGATTATTTTGAAACTTATAAAAAGAAAGCGAACATGACGATTATGATTAGGGTTTGACGGTTTTTCAAACCCGGTTTTAAAAAAACGGTTTTTTAAGTAAATTTGACACATTCGAAAAACCGGTTTTTAAATTAAGAAAACCGGTTTTAAAGAATACAATGATACCTTACTTACAAGTTTGTACCGAACCCTCGGTGCGCGAGTCACAACTCGCACTTGGCCGGTTTTTTTTTTAATTTAACTAAATTAGAGAAATATGCAAATTTCGTAGTCAGTTCCTCGACAGAATATTTTTTAATAGCCAATGAGCAATAAATACAATGAAGCTGATAATAGCAATTCGAACATCATGTTATAAAAAAAAACATTTTATAGTAGATTTACTATCACCATATCTCACTTTAGCCGTAATATTGAATAATCCGTATAAATACAAAGAATAAAAAACTAATTAATAAAGTTATATGTGTTCAGGCAACTTTGCATTCAGGCAAAATAAAATTCGAGCTATTCCAAAAAGCAAGATTTAGTTTTATCCAAAGAAAATATATAACATTTGAAATTAACGATTTAGTACCAATTTAAATAAGCAGTTTACAAAACTTGTTCGAAAGTTATCTCACTCTAATTCAATAAACTTTGAAAGCTTGACAATAAATTCAGCACCAAACAATTAAATTCATTTACTTCATTTCCAAAACAATTAAAGTATATAATACTATAAAGTCGGGTTAATTTCAAGAATTAATACGGTTTCTTAAGAATTTTAGGCTGGGGAAATAAAGATTTTATTCCAAAATTTATTTCAGGCCGTAATGAATGCACATATATATATATATATATATATATATATATATATATATATATATCTTAATAAAATATTGCAGGAAAATATTTTAAGAAATTAATTAAGATGTGGATAAGGGTAAAAAATTCGTACTTAACATTTAAGAGATGAAAGGAGTATTCTTTCCTAAATGTTGCCTGAAAAAATGTTATTGTTTAATCTTTTAAGATACTTTTCTGTAAAGAATGAAAATTCTACATTTTTATTTTGTTAGAAAATGAATTTAGCAGGAAATCAATATATTTTAAGCATTTTTTTATAGGAAGTTTTAGATGGTTAATATCTATTTTTATTCGTTTTATATCTTGTATAATCCTATATCAATCAACGAAAAATTTATACGCAGTTGTAAGTTTTATTTGGGTCACCTTTCAATACGTCATTTTATGATTAACTAAAAATGTTTTACGATAACGGCTGCTTTTTTATTTTTTGGATTTGATTCTATTCGCTCTTCAATCCAATTTTCTTTAATGCCGGCTATACGAATTTTTAAAAAGTCTGTCGCATGCAATTTTTCATTTTTACTGCCGAACAATTCAGTCCTGTGGAACGGTAAAACATTTTTATTTGTCCCATGAAAACTCGAATTAGGCGAAATAGTTTTCCCTCGGATATACATGCATCCAAATGAAACACATTACTCATATTTAAATATTAACAATGCAACCTATTCTTCTGCAGAGCTTATAAGCTTTTTAAATAAAAAAAAACTTGAATAAACCTCACATTATATATACATATATATATATATATATATATATATATATATATATATATATATATATATATAAATGTGTGTGTGTGTGTGTGTATGTGTGTAATAAAAAAATATAAAAGAGAGGAGTGGTAGAAGTACAATTATAAAAAACGGAAGTTGTTTTTATTAAACATTTTTATTTCTTCCACGAAAACTCGAATTAGGTTTTTCCTAATAAAATAGTTTTCCCTTGGATATACATGCACCGAAATGAAAGACATTACTCATATTTAAATATTAACAATGCAACCTATTCTTCTGCAGAACTTACAAACTTTTTAAATTAAAAGAACTGGAATAAACCTCCTAGAAATTATGTATTTTGAGTAAGTCAATAGAGATAAATTTATAGTGAAAAACAAGAAGGTAACATTAGATTGGGGTTACTGTAAAGAAAAATTTTGTAAAAACAAAGTGAATTGGTTTCAAGAAACTTATCCTTTTAGATGTCAAATTTATTTAGTGTCAAATTGTCATTTTCTTTGTGGGACATTAAAAAAATAGTAATGTAATTATATATGGGATTTTAATATTTTGTAAGAAAACAAATCTCCCGGCGTCTGTACTCGGAGCGAGCGGCTGGGAGTCAGCGTCTGTTCACCTAGTTGATGCGGATGCTATCAAAGCTCTGGAATTAACCACTCCAGTTCTAACCACCTAGCAAGAGCTGGACCCATAAGTATCAACAAGCGGAGACATGAATCGTGAGAGGAATAACATTGGTACCCCAGGTGGTAACCAATCCACCGGTGCCCATGGTAGCATCGCAACCGGACTATCGGATTCTGGGGAGTCCGGCCTACCACGAGAACGGACGGAGTTAGAGACCTCTGGAAAACTTACAAAAGACAAGGACCTACATAGGTACACTAAACATCAACACATTACTTAGAGCATGGGAATTACTGGAATTAGGAAAGATGCTAGACGAACAAAATATTCAGATACTGGGAATCCAAGATCCACGACGACACGATAGACTTCGGCAATTACATACTATTCAAGAGCCAAACTGAAAGGAGAGTAGGTAAATGAACACCGCTCCTGGGAATGGCCTTCGCTGTCAACAAGAGCATACTCGACTCAGAAATCAAACCAATAAACAACAGACTGATGACGTTGAGCCTAAAATGTGCAAAGAAGTATTATACAATAGTTAACGTCCACACACCAGTAAACCAGGACAACAAAAGAGCCAAAAAAGAAGTCGAACTGTATTGGGACACACTTAACAAAACAATGAGAAAAATAACTAAAGGAGATGTAAAAATTGTGCTATTTGACTTCAACGCACAATTAGGCAGAGAAAGAAGATTCAGAGGACCAATAGGGCAATACCCAGGACACAGATTCACTAACAAGAATAGTCAGAGACTAGTCGAGTTATGTTGTCAACACGACATGAAGATAATGTCAACACACTTCAAAAAGGACATCAAGAAAATCAAGACATGGCGATCACATATAGCATCTTTAGACGAGTACCAGATTAATCATGTAGCGATCACACACAAAAACAAAAGTGAAATCATGAACGTCCAAGTCAGAAGAGGGGCAAACATCGACTCCCACTACCTCACAAGAATCAAAATCAAACTAACACCAAAGAGAATGAAGAAGAAGACTTGACGGATACCGAAGTTCGATATGACAAAACTGAAAACATCTGGGATAAAACAGGAATGGGAAGAGGAGAGCGCCGCGGCCTGGGAAGAATTTAAAGAAAATATAACCAGGAAAGCTAAAGAGAAAATTCCTCTAACCAAAACAAAGAAACACAAATGGTGGAATGACGTATGCGAAAAGGCAATAGAGAACCGAAAAACATTTGCATAGAACAATTGGAACAGCGACAAAATTGAAACCAAATTATTATTGTACTTGGAGACAAGAGACATCAGAAAAGTCAAAAGAGAATACTTAAGGGATCAATTTACAGGGGTAGAAGAAGACTTCCGAAAGCACAATACAAGAGACTTCTACAAGATGTACAAATGCAGAATTGCAGTGTATAAACTACAGAACCTTTGTTTCAGAAAAGAGAATGGAGAACTGGCACTAAACAACAAAGAGAACTGCGAAATACTAGCCTTTGAGGAACTCCTGAATTGTCCTGAACCCACAGAGCGATTCCCAAAGATGGAACAGATTATAAAAAAACGATAATTCACTAGCACCAGATGTATCAGAGATTAGAAGACAAATCATGTAAATTAAAAATGGCAGAGCTGCAGGAGAAGATGGAATCATAGCCGCGCTACTAAAGGAATTCGGACCAAAAACTACCAGTGAAATTACGAAGATCATACAAGACATTTGGGAATCCGGAGTAATGCCTGACGACTGGAAGTGTGCAGTCATACACCCTCTTCATAAGAAGGGAGATAGAGCCAATGTAGATAACTACAGAGGAATATGTATATATATATATATATATATATATATATATATATATATATATATATATATATATATATATATATATATATATATATATATATATATATATATATATATATATATATCCGTCTGATTCCGTTGGGTCAACGGTTAGACGCATACTGTATGCGTCTAACCGTTGACCCGCACGGACGCATATATCTCTTGAGAATGGCGAATGTTTGTTCGCCGAAACGTCGAGAATCCGGTTCTTTTCAGAACCAACCCTCAACATCAACGCGGAATCCCCGAGAAAACAATACAACACAGGTATCTATCCGCGAAAACCTCAAATACAATATATATATATATATATATATATATATATATATATATATATATATATATATATATACATATGTATATATATACATAGAGTATGCGTCTAACGGTTGACCCGCACGGACGCATATATCTCTTGAGAATGGCGAATGTTAGTTTGCCGAAACGTCGAGAATCCGGTTCTTTTCAGAGCCAACCCTCAGCATCAACGCGGAATCCCCGAGAAAACAATACAACAAACATCTATCCGCGAAAACCTTAAATACAATATATATATATATATATATATATATATATATATATATATATATATATATATATATATACAGTGGGTGATCGGTTAACGAACTGTCCTGACTACGAACAAATAGGACGACGAACAATTTCACTACAGATTTGTGTGTCGGACAACGGACACATATTCGGATAACGAACTAAAACGAACTTTAGCAAACGCCTTGGCTTTCGGACATACGACCAGTGTTGCCGGAAATCCTTATTTCCTGTCATTAAAAAAGCGTAGTCAGAAATCACAGTTGATTTCTGCTTGTCGAAAGCTGCGTCCATCCTTCGTTCAAGGAGGTGATTAGGGAGAAAATTATAGATTTGGGATGAACGAGGATTTGGGGTGAACGAGGATAACATTGAAGAGCTCATAATGGAAAATTAAGATGAGCTGACAATAGAAGAACTCCATGGAATCTTGAATGAAGAACACCATGAAACGCAGCGATATGCTTTTGCTCCTGAAAAATAGGAAGACGAAAGGAAAGCAATGCCATTAAAGACTTTTTGAAGAAGTGGGGGGTGCTAGGGCAAAGGTCCTAAAATGGCACTCAAACTTTCGGAAAATCACGCAGAAGAGAGGAAATCAATCTACGTTGGACATTTTTTTAAACGCCCATAAACAAAATATAAAAAACGGCTAATTAATATGCAAGACTATATATTATTTTTGTAATAAATAAACTTGATAAGAAATAATACATCCAAATTTTTTAATTTAATTTTTCTCGAGAACGAATTAATCGAATTTCCATAAAATTGTATGGTAAATCGATGGGCGGTTAACGTACAATTTGGACAGCGAACATCATCTTGTAATATTTGCATAGTATAGCGTCGGTCTTGAAAATAAGTCTATGGTTGAGAGTCACTCCTAAGTATTTAACATGTCGGGCCTAGGTGGACTTAAGGAGAGTTAGGAGATATTCTATGGTTAGGGATAAGGAATTGAAAGATTTTGGAGGGGTTAGCAAATCTCCATCGATTAAACCATGGTTTTTTTTTTCTGTGAGGATTTGTAGTTGGTCAACAAAACAACAACAATGGTCTTTTAGAGGTTAATTTGGATTTTGTCGTCAAGTTTGAAACTATTAATGTCATGGCAAAATTTATTATATAGTAAAGGAGAGAGAGAGAACCTTGTGGAAGTAAATTCAGGGGAAAAGGTTTGGCGAATTTTAATAAGAAGGGTTCTATTTGAAGAAAATTCTTGACTAAATAGAGTAGATAAGTAGGGATTTCTAGGAGATACATTTTATAAAGCAGTCTAGCGTGCCACAGACTGTCAAATGCTTTGTTTTAATGACCAAAAACAAAACAGTATGGAATTTATTTTGTAGGCATGAGGTTTGAAAATTATTGGTAATGATTATCAGAGAATGAATAGTGGATTGAGAGGGCTTGAATCCGAATTTATATTTGGGGATGTGGATGAGGACTATTTTGCATAGTCTGGATTCTATATCACAGTAGATATGGGTCTGAAGCAAGGCTTCCCGCTTAGTCCGACACTCTTCAATATATATGTGGCAGATTTGGAAAAGGTCCTGGCTGCTGGACAAGCAGGGGGAGTGGTGGTGGGGAGGAAGAAAGTGTGGAGTTTGGCGTACGCAGATGATGTGGTAATACTGGCAAAGTCGGCGGAAGAATTGAAAGAAATTACTGAGAGATTGGAGAGATTTTTGATAAAAGGAAACTGAATGTAAATGAAGATAAAATAAATTGGATTAGGTTTAAGAAAGCTGCGGTGTACAAGAACGAATTGAACGAATTTCCATAAAATTGTATGGTAAATCGATGATCGGTTGGGGTGTACAAGAAGGAGAGGTTCGAATGGAAAGGAATGGAGATTGGACATTTTGAGTATTTAGGGTTTGTATTTGGGAGTGGGTGTGGTAATAAAGAGCATATAGAGTACGTGGCTAAAAAAGCGTGGGTGGCGGGAGAAAGTTTCTTGAAGGTATGGGGAAAAGAGTTTAGCACAAATTACCGGGCGAAGGAGATGATATGGAAGGCTTGTTGGCGGAGTATATTGATGTATGGAGCTGAAATATGGGGCGTGGAGGAAGAAGAAGGCGTGGATAAAGTGCAACAACAATTCTTTGAAAAGGCCCTGAAATTAGACAGACCAACATTCTACATCCTTCCTACATAGTACTGCCCGAGCTAAATGTATTTAAATTAAGAATTGAAGCAAGCCGACGAGTACCAAGGTATGAATGTAAAGTAAATGGAATGACTGAGGAAAGAATTGTAAAAGTATTCAGGGTGGCAAGTTTGGAAGGAATAAATGGTAGGAGAGAGATAAATTGGGGAAAGAATAGAAGCAAACTGTATGCAGGAGGTGGTATGTCTATCATGGAAATAGAGGGGCTTCGGAGGAAAGGCGCACTAGTTGACGAATGGCTAGTTGTCAGGCTGAAGGAAGTTGAACTGCAAGAACGTCAAAGGAAAATAATGGAGAGTAGATATAGTAAGTACTATCTGGAAATATAAATATTTGAAGAACTACCTAAATACTTAAAATCAACAATAGGCCTGAATGCCCAGTCAGTAATTGCCAGGTTTAGATGCGGCTGTGAAGAAAGAGGACGAAAGTAATGGGCAAGTATAAGAGTTGTGGTGTATATGGGGTAGGGAAGGACGTGCGGGTGCATTGGTATGAGGAGTGCAAAAAAGGAGAGTGGACCGAAAGAGAGAGAGTGTTGGGGAGGAAATAGAAACAGTGCATGAATGAGGATGGTAGTGGTTTGGTAATGATGGAAAGAATAAAAGGATGGAAGGAACAGGGGACGGAAACAGAGGAATAGCCCAGTGGCTTTTTTTTTCTCTCTTTTAAGTTAGACTTTATTTTTTATGGTGTGCGATTAAGGATTTTGTTTTTTTTTATGTTGGTTTTGTCTTTTTTTTTGTTTTTTTTTTGTATTGTAAGAGGAAAAGTTTATGTTTTTTTATGCCAATAAAGGTTATTATATATAGTCTGGATTTTAGGATTTCTTCTAGGATTCTATCATAGACAGGGAGAAGTCTGAAGGGGCGATAACTATTGGGAAGGATATGTTCTTGTCCGGCTTTTGGGATGGTTATTATTATACCTCCTCCCCAGCAATTAGGAATATGACTTATTGATGCAGAAATTATACAGTTTGAGGAATTAGGGTAGGATATTGACTGGGGGTTCCCAGGAGTAGCTTTTTTACGATGTCGGAACTGGGGGAGCTATTTTTGCCAATGTCGGAACTGGGGGGGGGGTGGCTATTTTTGCCATGGAGTAGGGCAGTTTGAAATTCTTCGTTGGCTATTTCTTGAATTTTCGTCCTGTCATTGTCAAGTAAACAGTTATTCTATCAGAATGTAACTGCATCGAAGTTATTTTGATCGAAGGCAGCGGAGCTAGATCAGGTGAAAGATTTGTGAAAATCTCTTGAGACAAAAAGGGCTTTGTCGGAGTCGGTTGTGTAGTGTTCGTTGTTTATTGTCATCTCAGGTATTTGAAATATTGTATGGTATTTCCAAAGTTTCTTAACTATTAACCAGTAAAATCTCCCTTTATCGTTTTCAATTTCCTTATCTACAGATACAGTCATTTATTGGTGCGGAATTTGATCCAATAGTTGGTGAATGTCTGTTAATTTCGGTTTTAATCATCTTATCATCTGTCCTGCTATATTTTCTGTATTGTTATTGTCTGTATGTTTAATTTGTGTAAATATGTGCGGGAGTAAGAGTTGTCTAGGAAAGTTGGTTTTAAATTTAGGAGACTATTTAGTTATTAAGTCCATTAGTTTATCTTGAAAGTTATCTATATGTACAAGGGAAAGGTTGTCAGCGTTTACAGTATTTTGCTAATAGCTTTTTTGGGTACATTTCATAATTTGTAAGCGATCAATTTAATTGGTTGTCAGTGTCTTTAAAAATTAGAGTCTGTAATTTTTTGGTTGAGTTTGAGAATATTCGTTTGGATACATTTTTTAATTTAGGTTAATTCTAATTGGGTGTTGGTGGGAAAGCGATATGTAGTCAAATAAGATAGAAAAGGAAATTGGTCTGAGTACCTAGGTCTGGGGAAAGGAATATATCAACAACTGTATTTATAAGGTAAGCGGTAAGAAACATGAGGTCCGGGGTAGTATGCTTGTTCTGGGGCATTCTAAAGTTTATCTGCGTATGAAAGGGGACTTATTGACAAAGGACCGGATTTGTCCTGATTTGTTTTTGTTAACATTGAAATCACCGACGATGACAGAATATTCAAATAACGAGGTCATTGTAAGAAAATTTTGCTCAAAATCGGAGAAGGAATGTATATATACAAGGAAATGTGGATTTTGTTTTGAACGAAAGATATGGTGATATGGAGGCAATCATTCAGAGGATTATTTAGAGACGGAGCATTAGCTTTCCCGAGTTGGAATGTAAGGTGGACCAAGGCATAACCCATAGCTTTGTTGGTCAACAGGTTTCCGTGTATCTTTAATATTGTCCAGTATCTAAAGGATGTGTGGGTGTATGGTTTTGTCTTTGTTACAACAAATAAGTGTCCGTCGATGTGATGTGTATCTGTAAAGCTGTCTATAAGTAGCCGTTTGCTGGTGTAACTGTTAATGTTAGCATAAACGAAATTAAGTTTGTTCATGAATATTTATAAGCAATTGGGAGGCTTCGTCATTTAGTTGGGGAGGAGTGACGGAGTCAGGGGAAGTTAGGTCGAATATTAGGATGTACATACTATTGCCCGAGAAAAAGGCGTGATTGTCTATTTGAAAGTCGGCCACAATAAGTCTGTTAAGTTTTTTAACTTGTTCGTCACAGTTGCTTACGGAAGGGTGGTAGATTTCATAAGTGTATGTGTTAATGATGAAGTCATGAGTACTGAGTGGCGAATTAATACATGAATTATTGGTGACTTCTGTAGGTAGTTCCTACGATCTTTTTTCCCTGCTCCTTATTTTTACATTGGGTGCTCTTTTATATATTTGCCATTGTTATGTACAAGTATGTATGTCATACAATATCATTTCTCGTTCCTTAATGAAATCCCTTTTGAAAGTCTCAATTTGTATAAAAAATAACAACAAAACTGACAGATGCGACAAGCGATGTCTAAATTGTATAAAATTAGCCAATATCTCATTGTTTGCGCATTGCTTCTTGAAAAAATGACGAATTATAATGGAAAATTGAATTAAAATAAAACATTACACGCATTAAATAGCTTTTCATGTATCGCAAAATAATAAGTTCCCACAAAATAAAAAATCATTTCCATAAATTTAATTAAATCGGCTTTGTAACCACATTATAATTTTAAGGTTTTTTAGTTAAAAATTAATTTGGGAGAATCGCTTGGTCGTTTATATGTGAATTGAATGTTTTTTAGGGTTTTTACTAATGGTCGAGCTTAAAAAAAAGTCCCTGGTTGGCATCATAAATGTCACAGTGCACAAAAAATTCAGATAAAATAATGTTCAGCAAAGGATAACAATATGAAAAGCAACAAAAAAAAATTCATAGTAAAAGAGAAAACTGTTTACAGATAGCTGATGATTGCAAACATGTATATTTATTGTGAAATACTGAACGTGAAACGTATAGATTTTATTGCCAATGGATTATCAATACTCATCATCAACGCTAAACAAAACAAAATTATTCAAATATAACACATTTCTAAATTCCTTAATTCCATTTAATTCAAATATATTCAAACCCTTTTTTACATAAATATCCAATTAAATTTTGTGAATCATTAAATATTTACACAGCCATAAATATCTCATTTCAAATAGATACAGATATGGTTATTTGTGTTGGTATTATAAAGTAATCCCGTAACGTTTTAATTTGGTCGCTGAAATAACAATTTTGAATGAAAACAAACCTCTGGTGTAGAGACGCGAGAGCTGGCTTATAAATTTATATTTATAGCAAATTATTTATGCGCTTCAGGAGCGATGGAATTAAGCGTTTGTTTACGATCCCGGTTAACAAGCGCACACTCTTTATTTCACACGAAACATAGTTAAAATATATCGAAAATAATAATTGTATTTCATATTTTTTTTTTCAATAAAACGTAATGTATCAGCAAATATACACATACACTAAATATATACTAGTCCGCAGTAACTACATATTGGACATTAGAAGACCATACTAAACAGACAAGACAAGACTAGACAGACAATACTATACAGACAAGACTAGACAGATAATACTAGACAGATAAGACTAGACAGATAAGACTAAACAGGCAAGACTAGACGTATAAGACTAGACAGACAGGACTAGACAAACAAGATTAGATAGACGTGACAAGGCAGACAAGTCTAGATAGACAAGACTAGGCAAACAAAACTAGATAGACAAGACTAAGCAGACAAGACAAGACAGACAAGACTAAACAGACAACACTAGACAGACCAGACTAGACGAACAAGACTAAACCAATAAGACTATACAGGCAAGACTAGACAGACAGGACTTGGCAGACAAGACTATACACACCAGACTAGACAGACAATACTAAAGAGACAAAACTAGACAGACAAAATTAGACAGACAAGACTATACAAACAGGATTAGATAGACAAGACTAGACAGAAAAGACTAGACAGATAGACTAGACAAGATTACTACGAAGCCTCAGGAAAGGGTGTGTAGAAAAACAAACAAATAGAAGACAGACAAGACTATATAGGCAGGACTAGACGGGAAAAAGTAGACAAGACTAGACAGAAAAGACTAGAGATAAAAGACGAGACAGAGAAGACTAGACAGAAAAAACTTGACGAGCAGGACTAGACAGACGAGAATAGGCAGACAAGACTGGGCAATAAAGATCAGGGATGCAAGAGTGGACAAACCAGGCTAGAGAGAAAATAACTAAGAAAATCTACACAGACAAGTTGTTTTTCTTTTCATCATATATAGGCATGTGAAAGTCAGCATTCCGTCATGTTTACAGTGGTGCCTCTTGACCCGATTTGTTGACTCCTGCACCAACTGTCGTGGTCCAGTCTGGATAGTTTCTTAGCGTATTTATCGAAAATAAACCAGTACTTTTTCGGTTTTTCTGTTGAATTTAAATCTTCCTCTTTCTTAAGCCAGGTGTAGCCAGTTGTAAGATTGACTCTACACTGTACAGTCCACAGTGTATCTGGGCAAGAAAATATAACGCGTGCGTCGTTTTCCTCACACTCGCAGGGAGTATCTCTTCTCCCTAATATGCGTAGATACGCTTTGAAGTTACCATGGTCTGTTATAATTTCTATTGTGGGATCGACTGACGTTTAAGCTGCATCAAGTCTTTTTTGACGGTATAAACAGTTTAGTCTACAAGCATGTTGTAGTTGCATTCTATCTCTCATGCCAGAGTTTCCCGAAGTATACATTAGAAGCTGCTTTAAGTGCCTGTTTGGACAATTTGTCGTATAAAATTGATGCCCATTGCCTGCTACGAACATATCTGCTCCTTTGATTCCAGCATGGGCTCTGATCCAGTGTCATCGGATCGTATTTCCTTTTAAAAAGCTGTCACATACTGTCGAACAGGGACTATTGCTGTGATTTTCGACATGATGCAAGACATGTAGTATGACAATGATTTGTGTTAGGAATGTTTGGCACTAATGTTCTAACCTAATGATCTGCCGGCGCGAGTGGCGTAGTGGTGACGCTCGTGGCCTCATGTTAGGACGCTAACTGACTCTACGCTATAGAGGTCCGAGTTCCATTCCCAGCGCCGGCCGCATTTGATCCAGAAAGACAAATGTGAAAAATGGAAATTAGCGCAATTTACTATAATAACAGGTTTTCTGGGCCTAAGTGAATGTGATAGAATACAATAGGCTACCAATTGGCCGCAGTGTTCGAAGGGTTGGCAAAACCCGGTAATCACATCGAACCAAACTTAAAAAAAAAAAAACCTAATGATCTTATGGAGAACTAACCTCTTCAACTGTTGTAATAGACTACGAATACATCTACTATACCTTTGTTGGATTTCGAACCAATCCGTGTAGACCCGAAGTTAAAAAAGATTTGACAGCGTCAAATGATACCTAACCAATGACAATTTGGAATGTGTTTCGCGTGTTAACATTTAGTTTGTTAATATACAGCATATCCGGTAAACACATTACGTCTTTAATTAAGGCATCAACTGCAAATTCGTGTGAAATATATAGGGCTAGTTGCTTGGGACAGATATCGACGGAAAGGAGACTTTTACAAAATTTACAAAGCAGAAGAGCATAATCGGCACAAGTTATGATTTCGCACTTTTCAGGTAGATCAGGATTTCAAAATTGGTGATGTACAAAATATTACAAAAACATGAATCTGGTTTGAAACCTATTGGACAAATCCTATGCTACTTCGTTGTTTATTGCTTTGTGAACTGAAAAGTAGCTACTGGCTAATTTGATGAGATTGTCGGGACAACCTTTCTCTATCAGCCTGCAGATTATGAGCGGCCACCAGGCGTTTTCGAACGCCCCTCTTATAACTAAGGCTATGGCTGAATAGTAATACTCGAATCTTACAGACCAACTTATAAACCTAACCGCATCAGACATAGCCTGAATTGCTCCATCATCATTTCTAATGCAAAATTGATTTTGATTTATCAGTTTGTGCCGATAAAGGTGATGTTCAATCCTCAAGATGAGTAACAAATCTAGCACCTATTCGGCGACAAAAAGTAAACTTATGGGTCTGAAGTCCTTCGTGGACAGTGCCGGTTTGTTGGGTTAGGGGAATGTTCTTAATAAGTTATATACGGTAATATTAAATAAGGAAATATATACTTTTTTAGACATTGGTTGTACAGAGTTGTAAATGTGTTTAGTTACGAATAAAAGGCAGCCAACAATACGTCCTATGATATGCCCTCCAGACCAGGCACCTTCTTCGGGTTCATTCCGCGCAAGACATTCTATTTTCCAAAAAAGTTATGTACGTGTCATCGCGTCCTCCTTTTGGGACATCAGGCTGTACTCTGACTCGAGTATTTATTTCAGAGTCCTCGTCATCGTCCGGAAAGAATGTCTCGAGGAGTTGTCGAGAGGTATCAAATATATCCAACGATTTACCGCCAAGCTTAAGAGTAGTTAGGTAGCTTGTAGAGAGGTATTCTATGTCATCTTAGCGTGTCGAAATCGGGGACCCATTTGTTTCTAATTCAAGAATGAGAATTCACAGAATTCTCTCCACTTTAGTTTCTTTAGCTCTGCTTTAGTGTAGTAGGCTATTCTATAAGATAACTATTTTGGCCGTAGCCTATTATATTCCATGCTCAGGACAGTATGCTCTCGTGTCCACCAGGGAGCACAATTTCTAAAGTATTTACATGATGGAAAAGTTTTGGTGGGCTAGACTTGACACACAAGACAAGAAAGACAAGACTAGACAGACAAGTCTATCCAGAAAAGACTAGACATACAAAACTAGATTGCTCTCTAACATGTAGTCTATAACACTTCTGGGTTCGAAGCTTTTGTCCATATTTGATTTTTGGAGTTCCCTTACTGTGGTCCATCTAGATGGTCCATCTGTGGTCCATCTGTGGTGCAATCAAATATTGTGTGGGTAAGGGAAAGTTCCCTAAGCCTGGATGGCTCCTAAAGCCGGACAGTATTTGAATCAGTGCGAAGAAGCACGCAAATTTCTTGTTTGTGCCGCGGTTAGAAAGCTCTTCCGAAGTGAAGTGTGTGGAGGGTGTGCCAATAGCAAGTACTAACTTGTTCGTCGTGGAGCGAGGAAGTAAAAACCATTTTGAATTTTGAAGTAAAAACCTTGTTCGAAGTAATTTTTTGGGGTCTGTAAATAGAATTTAAAGCATGGGATGATATTCAGTGTTATTAATTATGATTGCTATTGTACTCATCTGATATAACTCATGCGTTTTTTTGTAATTCATAACACACAATGTGAATGAGAATTTTTTGTATGTACCTAAGGGTCCCTAAGTTCGGACACTCTCAAAGTCCCCTAATACCGGACAGTTTCAACAATTTCAAAGATATTACTGAAAAGTATAATTTTGGTCCATCGGACATCTATAACTGTGACGAGACAGATGTCAGCACTGTCCACAAGCTGGCTAAAGTAATGACACTCAAAAGTAATCGTCAAGTTAGCAAGTTGACTTCTGCTGAGACGGGTAAAAATGTCACAGTTATGTTCTGCATGAGTGCTGCTGGGTATTTTATCCCACCACTATTTATTTTTCCCAGACAGAGAGTTAATTGAAGGTTGATGATTGGTGCTTTATCCGAAAGTGTAGCCTTGGCACAGCCAAACGGATGGATGGACGCTGAATTCTTTTTAAAGTGGCTTCAACACTTTGTGCAATTCTCAAAGCCATCTAAAAAGAAGCCTGTGCTTTTGATCCTAGATAGTCGTAGCAGTCATAAAGATCTTGCTGTTATAAGTTACGCAAAAGAAGTCCACGTGCAAATGTTAAGCACCCCACCACACACGACCCACAAACTGCAGCCATTAGACAGGGTTTTTATGAAGCCATTCAAAGATGCATATTTTGAGGCCTGTGGGTTGTGGATGAGGGCAAATTCCAGTGTAAGAATAACAGAATATGAAATGGCTGCTATGGTGTCGCAAGCTTTCACTCGCGTTACACGTTTGGATATAGCAAAATCTGGATTTCGATGCACTGGAATTCTGCCTCTGAATCCAAATGTTTTCACAAATTTAGATTTTCTGCCATCCGCTGTAACAGATGTGCCTATGCAGTCTGATGCTGAACTTCAGCATCAAACTTCAGCAGCTGAAGTGAACATTTGCAATGACGCCAATACGGGTACAACCGAAGACCTGTCTGAGGAGCCTTTCGACGTCAATGAAAAGGAGAATGTTGATACTCAACCGTCAACAAGCAAAGCAATTGTCACTGTAATTCATCAGCTATCACCAGTTCCTAGCGCTGCAGAAAAGAGAGCCGTGATTCGACGAAGAAAAGCTGAGAAAAGTGAGATTTTAACATCCTCTCCCTACAAAAATGCGCTCATTGAAAATAAGGCAACAAAGATTAAAAGTTTTAAGACTAAAGTTAAAATGCAACAACTGAGAGGAAAAAAAAAACTAACGACCCGACTAAAATAAAAAGGACCAAGCAATCGACTGCAACTCCAAAGACAACGATATCTCAAACATCAAAATCATCAACATCAGTGACTGAAAATACAACTTGTTCAATCTGCCACGAAGATAATGCTGAAGATTGGATTAGCTGTCAGGCTTGCAATCAGTGGGCTCATGAAGCGTGTGCTGATGTTGAAGAGGGCTCAGTTAGCTACATTTGTGATTTTTGCAGGCTGTACAATTGAAGTTTGGTGATTGTATAAAAAACGTTCCTGAATATGACCAAAGTTTATTAGAATTAAGATTAGTTTTCTTTATTAACAGTTGATTTGTTCTATTGTAATAGATATTGTTACGAATTGTTTGTTAAAATAATTTTTATACGAAAGTCATTCGTCATTAGGGGACCTTTTTGAAAACGTCGTTTTACTATGTTATTTGTTTCTTAGAATCTAATATATTTAAAGTAACATTTGAGACTTCTGATATATTTGTGTTGCTTAGGTATATAGTTGAGAGTTTATTAAAGTGAAATAATCAAATTAGACTATTACACAATTTTTCTTATTTTTGTTATTCCCTAAGTGTCCGGTTCTAGGGGACCTCCCCCTAACTGAGTTTTCTTCCCCGCAATATTCACAAAAATTATCAAGTGATCTTCGTATTTGCTGTAAATAATCTTAATAGCAGCTATGCCCAGTAAGAAATTGGGTTATATGGTAATCAATTTCTCCGGGTTTTCTCCTTATCCACGTAACTATTTTGGGTATCAGCAGCCTCGTCCATTGTCGTTTATCTCACACCTACCAATTTCTCTGACATTCATCGTATAGATAATCTCTAGAAATTTTCCTGGCATTTTTGCTAGAGCTTCCTTCATATAGGTCCTTTCTCTCTTTGGCCAGTAACTCACTAAGAGGTGATATACCAGCAATTACTAGGGCAGCGTGGCCAGACACTGCTTTATATGCGCAGAAAATCCTTAGTGCTAGTTTTCTCTGGACTATCGAGAGTTTGTCGATAGCTAGCTTGGATGTATGAGGATGTACACATATTGGGGCCCCGTATAGCATCACTGACAGTAATACGCAACTTAGTGCTCTCCGTTTACAGCCCTCTTACGTTAGGCATGAGTTTTTCCATTGCTGCCAATGATCTCATACATTTTACTGCGGCTTCGTTAAGATGGGGAATGAAGGGGAGCCTCTTATCTATGATGACCTAGCTATTGCTAACGTATTTTATTTGGAAAGTTGTGGGCGCAAGCTTCCTCAGTTCCTCAGTAGGACCGCTTTTGATTTCTAAGGAGCGAAATTTAATTTTTTTGATTGCATCCAACAGGTAAGTTGACGATTTGGGATAATACTTCGTTTGCAGTTAGCATCACCGTCTGCTCCCACTTTGCTGTTATTACAAGAGCTAAATCGTCCACAAAATTAATTAGCCCAGCTCCTTCCGGAAGTTCTAACCTGAGGACTTCATCATAAAATATGTTCCACAGCGTGGGGCCCATAAACCAATCCCTGTGGTACGTCACTACTAACTATAATTTCCTCGGTTTCGTCATTTGTTTGCAAAATGATCGTTCTACTGCTAAAATAGCTTTGAATAATTCTTAGCAGGTGGAGAGCTATTTTTATTGCTACTAGATCATCGATAATGAGTTTCCAATCGGCTGTGTTAAAAGCAAATCGTACGTCCAGTGTTATTAATGCGCATATTCTTCGTGATCTTTGGGTACCCGATTTAGCATTTTCTGCGATCTTCGTGAGGCAAGGAAGACTAGAGAGACTAAACATAACAGACAAGCCAAACAGACAAAACTAGACAAGAAAGACAAGACAGACAAGACTAGACAGGCAAAACTAGACAGAAAAGACCGTCAAGTCTATACAAGACTAGACAGATTAGACTAGATAGGCAAAACTAGACAGTCGAGACTAGACAGGTAAGACTAGACATGCAAGACTAGATAGGCAATAGTGAATAGACAAAACTAGATAGACAGGACTAGATAAACAAGACTAGAAAGGCAAGAAAGACAATTATTGGGCGGATAAACAAAATTAGACGGATAATACTAGACACAAGAATATACAGACAAAGGTAAGCGGATTGAAAAAGATAGGACAAGACCATAGGAAGCGGAATAAACAGGCTCGACTAGATAGAGTTAATACTGTGTGCATGTGTTAGCATCAGACCTGATA
Source organism: Phosphuga atrata (assembly GCA_944588485.1). Classification (NCBI taxonomy): domain Eukaryota; kingdom Metazoa; phylum Arthropoda; class Insecta; order Coleoptera; family Silphidae; genus Phosphuga; species Phosphuga atrata. Next base: position 35,139,357 of record OX155898.1, read on the forward strand.
TAGCTCTAATCTCTAGTACATAAATAATATATATTTTCCTTTGATATTATATATGCCAGTATTCCATTTAAGCGATTACTTTATCGTGCTTACAGGGTAATAATATAATATTTATATTTCATTTTAAATTATTACTATTAGCTGTGTCACTAAAAATATCTTGTTTACAGTGCAGATAAAATATTTATATTGTGAATGTAATATTTTTAGATGTTTGTTTTATTTTGCTTGCTCTTATTCGTGTGCAGTCTTCTTTCTACATTCACTTAATCACCACATTGAAACCAAAATACTACTTGCCCAGCCAGTGTGGTCAAATACTGTTGAACTGGGTATTAGCGCTGAATCAATAATAGAAATCTATTTATTTAATCAAACGCGATTTGCCTGAAATAAGGCTGTGTAATGTACGTAGTAAATAATAAGTTAGGTAGATATTAGTAAAATATTATTTTTTAAGTGTTTTATTGTCTACAGTTTTAATATTGCATTATTTTTCGTTCTATAATCTTTTTTATTTTCGGTTTAATACATTAGAAATATTTGCATTTCCTCTATGTCAGAAAACTTGAGCTTGAATCGAAAATGTATCGCGAATTTTGTTTTCAAGATTTCTTGTTTCATTTGTATCATCATATAAAGATTCCTACTCGATTGTTAAGAATTTCATGCAGAGTATTACTTTCGCGGCTCGGAAAGTGCATTACGAAATTTTATGGATCTGAACAATGGCCACTCGTATTGTTTTAATGAGTACCTCTCACTTCATGTTTCTCTCTTCTCCGCTCGCGTTTGCTGCAAGGATTCGGTTAATTACTTCCTTCATCTAAATCCACCCGTAACAGGAAGCAGTCCCGAACGAGTGCGCTAAGTTTGGAACTAAAATTCGTCCCAGAGCAACGTAAACATTGATGGTGATGGTCCAAATCGTCGCGGTATTCTAGTTTTAGTAAAAGCAATTTTATATAAATACTTTTTTGTTTCCCACAGTGTACAGATGAAAGTTACATAAATGAATATATCGAGTGGATTTTTTTTCTTTTCTATTTGTGAAATTGTATCGGATGTAAAAATCAAATTGTGATGGAAATTTTATTCAAATTTAGGATATTATATTTAGTTCTGGGAAAATATTGGAAACGATTTCCCTAAGAATATTTAAACGACAAACACTCATTTGTTCCACACTACGCCTCAATAAATATTAGCGGTTTATGGGGTCGTTTGTTATCGTTGATAAAATGTGTATAATTTTATTCTATAGTCTTTCGGTCTCGCTCCAGAAACATGTTTTTACATATATCTATAAGGCGACTGTTATATTAATGCATTAGAAACGCGCATTACATACTAATTTATTAAATTACATATGCCAATACAACCATACCCCAAAAAAGTAACTATGTCTATTTCTAGAGCACTGGAGTAAATTGTTGCATTGTTTCTTTGTTGACTTATATATTAAAGACCGCTGGTCTGTAGTTTACCGCGCTGCTGTAGATGCAGTGAGAATATTACATTCAATTCAGCGCTGTATATGAAGCTCCCAATACAGAATGTTCAGGGGCTCACTAATCAGGTACCCCATCAAGCTATAATGATCCATTGCTGATACTAATACACTACGTTATTTTTCTATTTTGCGTCTATAATGAAGTCATTAAAGCACTCATATGGTTTCGTTGATGGTTCGCCGAATGCGATATAATTTTCTTAATATAAATTGGCATTTTTTTAAATTTAGAAATCGCATAAAAGGGCGCAAAACAGAAAAATTAGATCATAAGGCGTTTTTCGCACTTGTCCATTAGAAAATTCTTTGCTACGCTCGTCGTTTCGTAAACATGCACGGTGGCTGAAAAATTTTGAACTCGCGCTTTTTGAACTCAAGTTTAAGAATTTGATATTTTATAACAGTTGAAGCTAATGTTTTCTTGCTTCTTTAAAATCGGGTGTATAATTTGTTAGGTTTCTTTGAAACCTAATAATGAAAATTTTGTAAAATACTCTTTGTTTAACAGTTGGTTCCGATTTTTGAATCTTCATAATGGAGTACGAAGGTTTACAAAACTAAGTTATACCAAAAACTGAAAAAAATTAAAAAAGCTTCTATTGAAGGGGACACATAATTCTAGAATCAGTTTCAAAAACCCATTCAGAGAATCAGATTTATAATTTTTTTTCCTTCCTTTTTTTAGTTTCTCTTCCATTACTAGAAAGTTTATTTATCCAACTGCTTTTTCAAAACTGAAAACACCTATGGCACGATGTAAATCTCGAAATGGATTGATATAAGAAGCAAATGTAGTTTTAAAATTTTCATTTTATCCGTCCATTTTATAATAAAAAAGAGCAAAGCTGCGCTGATGAGAGATAGATTTCGAAACGCGTCTGCAGATGGCTATTCACTTAACTTAAAGAGAAAGATATGATCTTAAAACAATGTTATTTATCTAGTTCTTGTTAGTGCTACGACAGTGGACTGGGGACCAGTAAATACCACAAATATCTGTTGCAAAATTCAAAATCCTGCCTGGTATTTGCAAAGCAAGAAGTTGTTTTAACATAAGATTTGGTTTGTAGTCTTAAAAAGACATAATAATATTATAGAGTTACGCAAAGGTTGAATATATTTGCATATTCAAGCTATATTCCGCTTTTATAAGTTGGAAAAATTTTCAGCTATTTTGGTTTTAAATTTTAATTGCAGTTCTTTCAACTTTTCTTGTTATTCATTCAGTTTGTCTTAATATTTAATTACCTAAGTCTTGAGTATTTTGAAACACATGAAGTTTCTCGTCAAAACAAAATACAGTTTCTTGTCAGAACCATTCAGCCAGTTTCCATCTTCTACTTCTGGCTGTGGCGTTCGTTTAACTTTCAGAAATGTGATAATAAATTTCAGTAATTCAATAAATCGGCTCAAAATATGAAAAGTTGATATCCATCAATACAATATGAAATTATGTAATTAGGATATTTACCTGTTTCGTTTTTGATGAACTCCTGAATTGAAGAATGTGATAAAAGGTGTTAATAATTCAACAAATCGACTCAAAATATTGTAGGCAGATATGCATCAATACAGAATGAAGTTATGTAAATTGCATATTCCTCCGTCTCGTTTTAAAGCAACTCTTGAATTGACAATGTGGTTTTGTATTTTTTCTAAACAAATATAAATTTATGAAACAATCTTCCATGCGCTTTTCTATTTTAAATAGTTAGCTACGATCTGCTCAAATTAAATTATTTGGAGAGGAATACATTGAGAAAAAGAATCTTCTTTGAAAATAGGTAACCCTGATATAGCTCTAATCTCAAATACATAAAATCCATCAACAAAGCTGACGATATTGTAAATAATTATAAATTATTAATTTAAATTAATTTTACGGAGTAAATCATTATGAAGGGTGGGTAAAGATCCAATACAATATTTATTTAAAAGAAGAAAAAGAAATATTAAATACAAATCCACTATTAAAAGATTCTACAAAAACGATATTTTATCTAATGTTTCCATTAACTGTCTTTCAAAAATGCTAAATCTTAAATCTTGTCGAAGTAATGTCTCAAATCGAATTGTCAGGCGAAAACTGCGCCAAAGTCAATTGTATCCTTTCCATAGTATACAAAAATTACAGGCTTTACAACTTGAAGATCATCCTTTACGTTTACAATTCTGCCAATGGTTTCTACAAGAACATACTGAACTTCCAAAGTTCCATTGTATTGGCTACTGATGAAGCAACGTTGACATGTAAAGGCATAAATAACAGACATAATAGTCATATTCGTGCTGTCGAAAGTCGACATGCTCTTCATCGTAATCATTTTCAGCACATATTTTTATAAATATTTGGGCAGGACTGGGCAACGAATAACTTATTGGCCCCCATGTGTTTTCAAATCAATTTACTGGAAATTTATGAATGATTATCTATTCTTTTTGCAAAATCAGTATCTAGTAAATTATGGCCATTCATGAATAAGTCGAGTTAGACGTTCAACAACACGGCGTAATCTACTGTCAAGTGGATTCAATGAAAAAAAAATGTTTTATTTAATTTGCTTAATAACTTAACCGTCACATAAGAAAAACAACAACAAAATTGAAACTGCAATATCTCTCTCTCTCTCCCTCTTATTGTGCAACTGTTGGCATTTTTATATTAAAGATCTACTTTTAAGATGTTTAATCACCCCTTGAAAATGAAATCACAAGAAGTTGACACCCTGTATATACCAAGTTCTATAAAGCAACGGTTAAGTTTTATATAGTTTTTATATACAGGGTGCGGCAGCCAAGTCTGCCTTTTTGAAATAACTGTAATAAATAAAGGGTTGTCCGAGTTGGCAACATTACCGTTACGTTTCTACTTTAAAAACTTAAAAGCGTTTCAATAGGCAGAGAGTGCCTTCTCTTAACTAAATAAAGTTATGGGTACAACATTTTGAAAACATCGGTGAAACGAGAAACAGAAGGGGTGGGAGTGCGGGATTAGTGCGAACTCGCGCGAATGTTGAACGCGTAAACATCGCAGTGACAAAAAGCCCTCGGATGTCAGCGCGTCGACATAGTGCTGCGCTAGGAATTTCACAAACGGTTGTCCGAAGGATGTTGAGGGTAGATTTACACTATCACCCCTACAAAATTCAAGTGGTTCACGTTATGACGGAAAAGTATGGCTGCTCGACGGCGGTTTTGTGAGACGTTTTCGGAAATGAAATCAAAAAGCTCTGCATTCAGCCAAGGTAACATTTTTGTGCGCAATGTCTTCAACGGGAATTATAGGCCCATTCTTCTAACATGCAAGAGCTACTAGGAAATGTTACGAACATTTTTCATTCTTCGCGTTCATCAACATGGACTGAATTATAACAGCTTATTTCAACAAGATGGAGCGAGCCACAAGACACATGGCCCGCGTGAGCATTATTCGAACGGAGGGATTCCTTGGCCGTTCGAGTCGTTCACCCGATCTTACCGCACGCGATTTTTTCTTGGGGGTTACCTAAAGAGCAATGTTTTCCAAGAACAACCTAGCACTCTGGAAGAACTGAAGGCGAGAATCCGTCAAGAAAATGCAAGAATCTTGCATCAGATGCTCCGTGATGACCAATTCTAGACATCAGCTGCAATACATCCATCTAGATGGACGACACTTTCATAATGTTTTTTTTTAACAAATGATTAACGTTTCTTAAATGCTTTTAACGTAGATTAACACGATATCAGTAACATTTCAAATAATGAACTGTTTCTTTCTTACCGTTATTTCAAATATGCAGGTTTGCCTGCCGCACTCCGTATTTGCATAAAACTGTATACAATCTGTATTGAATTATTTAAAACCGCGATGCACCATTTCTTAACAACTTTTCATTGAATTATTCACAACGTGAGCATAATTTAACACGTTTGAAGTGTGCAATGCAGTCGATTCGGCCAATTACATAATTTATTGAATTTATTGAAAATTAATTGATATAAAATGTTCTTAGTAATCACAACTTAAACTGTATTTTTATTTGTTTTAAGATTTTTATATTAAAAAATTGTAATTAATTTTCTCGCAAAAGTGCAGTAGTTTGTATGATGATATTTACAAACGTGTAATTTCCACGTTTCTATTAAAAAAAAATACTTTCGTAAAACTTCTCTATTCTACCAAAACTTTTAATAAAACATAAATATTTATCTGAGCTTCCTATATGCTTTAAATGGAATTAGTTTTATTCTTTGTTGTTGTTTTCTATTTGCTTGAGTTAGTTACATAAAATTGAAGGGCGTACGAAGTCCTTATGAAGTTTTTTAGGTTTTTAAAGAAAGTTTTTTGGGATTGATTTCTACTTCATACTTAGAAAAGTTCCCTATTATCCTTTGTGAAACGTCAACGAGAACATAAATAAAGCGTTCGCTTCTCAATAATCCGTTTCAAGGGCTATACGGTATAGAATTGTTGATATGCGACGGACGGATTTCAGAAATAGAGATTAGTTTTGTGAAGGGGGTCCTGGGGGACGTCGATAATTTACGATGCCATCAATCTGATTTGAGTTATTAGTTTTCCAGTCCAGATGTTTATACGAATTCTACGCAAGCATTGCAGCCGAGTGGGAAAGGGATGGGCTTTAGCAAAGGGTATGAAGTGGATAAATAAAATTGATACGAGGAGACGTGTTTGTATTCCTTTCTAAAAGAAATATATCAAAATCGGGAGATTGAAGTCATTCAAAACGGTAATATTGGAAGATTGGTATACCTTTTATCATAAGATGTTTTCCGGTGTAGATATATATCTCTTTCTACAGAGTTATTTTCTACTATAGCATTTGCATGATGTGCAAACAAATTGAAAAACCGTTCTTCTCCGCAGCCATTTGAACACAAAGAAAAGTTGAGAGTTTGTTAAAGCTACTATCCTTTTCAAACTGAGACCCAATGTGACGGAAAACCGTCATGTGTGTATATACCAAGTCACAGAGCCCTTTAATTACAAAGCTAACACGACTATGGCTGTCTTTGTACGCGGGAGTTATGTCTAACTAGTATGGACCGTGGACCGCAAAGGATCCCGGTTCGTCAACAAAAGGGCCTAGACCACATCGAACGCCTCTATCATCACCAACCCCTAAAAATAAGTTATATTTACTCAACTCTCTAAATATTTGCAATGGCAAAACTAAGCGTTTAAAAGTCAAAACCTTTGAATATGCACTATTTGCAGATTCTGGTAATTTAAATAAATTATAAAACTATAAATATATTATTAAACTTGAAACTACTTCTTTGTATATCTAAATACTTTCCTGAAAATTTAAAATTTTCAAATTTGTGCGTTTTTCTCATTAATTCTGCATCATAAAGTGTATTTATGTAAGAAGTACTTTTTAGATAACAATCCACGCAAAGTGAACTTTGCAGTCGGGGCTAATTGTGTATCAATCATATCACTTTCATAATATTAAATAATTTTCAGGCATGAGAAGTAATCAGCTTTAGTTTATATAAAATTAGTTTCGGCTCAGATTAATTGCTGTACATCTAGCATAAATACACCCTACAAAAATTGAGATAAAATGTTTATTTTTTAATTGTTACTATCCATCTGTGAAAGCAACTTAAGCAAAGAATATAGTAACTATATTGTAAAATAATCATTAACTAAAGAAATTTACAAATTTGTAGCCCTTTGTCAGTATTGTACACATCACATGACTCATTGGACGTGATAGTCTCTAAATTTTTCTTTCTCCAATGTAGAGAGAGAGAGAGAGAGAGAGATAACAGTCATTGATTTTTATGACTGATTTTTATGTAACATCCCTCATTTTTCGAACAAGTTTTCTATTAGTTCACGGCACTTATTGGTATACTCAATTCAGATTTTTCAACGCTGATACGTTCAATATCCTTAGTTAATACAGCGACCACTTTTTTTCTGTCGAAAGATATTTATTAAATATAAGCTTAAAATATGCACCTTATTGGTATTCCAATAGGAACTTCTAAAATTGACACATTTATTCAGTCTGTTTTGCCAAATCACCATGAACGGATATAGCCTTCGCTCACAAAAACTATAGCGTCGCTCACAAAAATTCAACTTTCGCAGACCACAACTTGGCAAATTTTGCGTCGTAACTGGGGCCTGCATCCGTAGAAAATTCAACAGATCTAGGAGCTGAAAGTAAACGACCTTATACAATGAAGTATGTTCGCTGAATGGCCCTGGAGCAGTTGGAAACTATCCCTAATTTTCATCAAAAATCATTAGCGATGAGGCCCATTTCTGGATGAGTGGGTACGTCAATAAACCAAATTTTCGAATTTGGGACGATACCAATCCACATGGGAACCAATAGCGTCCAATGCATCCCGAAAAGTTCACTGTTTGGTGTAGATCTTGGGCTGGCGGCGTCATCGGTCCATATTTCTTTGAAAACGACGATGGCTAGAACACCACCGTCAACAGCTTGCGCTATAAGTCGATGATTACCAAATCATTTTTGCATGAATTGGATAATATGGACACCAGCGACATGTGGTTTCAACAGGACGGTGCTCACACAGCTCTTGCAGTATTGGACATTCTATACGAGGGATTTGAGGGCATGCTAATATCACCGTTAAATTTGTTCTTGTTGCGTTTTCTTAAGTCGAACGTCTATGCCAATAAGCCACAAAACATAGCGCCCTTCAAAGCCAACATAATTCTTGCCATCCGTGAAATTCAGCCTGATTTATGCGCCAGAGTCATGGAAAAGTGGACATTTCGTATGCGCACCACCCAGCGAACCCGCGGCGGATATTTGTAGGGTATTATATTCCATACTTAATGTCATCAATAGACCCTTCTAACAAATATTTCGATGAAATCTCATACATACTTTGTTTTAATTAAATTAAAATATAGGAAACGCAATAGGAAATACCCTATATATTCAAACATAATTTTGTGATACAGATAGTGTGAGATCATTTCACCAAAGTCATCATTTCCTGTGTTTGCTTAAATATAGTCGATTATTATATTTGGTTTCAACTTAGTTTCACATTTTTGTAGAACTATAGTTAATTCTTTCATATTTATATTTTCATAAAATCGTCAGATCTTCAATCAAAATCTTAAAATAAACTTACTAAGGGCGAAATGTAGCTTGAATATATTCAACCTGTTCGGTCTTTTATAATTAAGTCTTATTAAGACTACAAAACAAATCCGATGTTGAAACAACTACTTCCCTGGCTAATTACAAGCAGAATATTGAATTATGCAACAGGTATTCGCATGTTATTACCAGCCCCCACAACATTTTAATGTCACCAAACGAGTACTAGATAAATAACATTGTTTTTAAGTTCATTTCCTTCTATGTACCTTAAATGCAAAGCCATATGGAGAAGCGTTTTAAGATTTATCTCTTATCGGTGCAAACTAATTAATTTTGGTTTTATATTTTCTAAAAAATGAAACAATAACTCGGAAGCTATGAAAATTTTGCAAAATATTGAAAATGAAAGTTGTAGAATTTTAAATTTTATATCAGAAAATTTATCTTCTATAGTATCTATATATAGTAACCTAGTGATATTTTGTTTGTCAAGTTAGTACTAATAATAAATAAATAACCTGGTAATATTGACAAACCTTCTTTTAGATGTTTCTCGTTTCAAACATGGCTACAAATGCAATAGAGAAACCTTGAGTAATACGCGAAAGCCAAAGTGAAAGTTATATTATAATAAATCATAAAGAAAACTTTATCACAGGATGTAACACAGTTATTTCACCCCCACCATAAAATTTGAATAATTTCTTCAAATATTGGAGAATGTTATGGGTTTTAAGAAAATAAAAGCAACCAAAATAATACGTACTTAATACAGTAGTAATGTACACATATGTAATACTTCTCCTCCAAGAAACTTCCAATGTTGCGTCAGCCCAACATTATGAACGGTTACAACTCATGCTGATGTTAATAATCAATTCATTTCGATTATTAGATAACGTGGGTAACAACGTAGTATTTGACAACTATTTTTGGGATGAAATGGATAAAGATTATACGAGATATCAAATTCAATTAATGTTTTATTGGCACTAAAATGAGACTGTTTATTTTTTTCTGTACAAATTATGTAAGAAAAGTTGGTACAATGGAAAATAATGGTGAAATCTTAAAATGCAATTGTTGTGAAGTTATGTTGGATGCAAAATTAGGCAGTGGGCAATAAAACCATGTACAAGGATTTCAAATTAATAGTATTTTATATGTCGTTATGGTACATGAATTTTGGTTTCTACACTAGATAAGTTTAAACATTTCATAGTCTAAGAGTCATAGTCCAATTAAGACAAATTTCATTATAAATTCTAGATTTAAAAAAGTTAGGTAGGACTTTAGATAGGATTTTTAGTAGTAAAATGTGAAATAATTTTAGATAATTAGATAATTTTAGACAAGAAATTTATTGTTACTTGTGTATAATTACAATGTGGATAATCTGATTTATGAGATTAAATATCGTGCAATTCACCAATTTTTATCGGTAACTCAGATACCTAATGCTAACTAATTCGAATTTATTTTTCTTACAAAACTTGCAATTCAGCTCCATATTACAAACGATACATGAAGTAGAGAAATTATTTTGCAAACGTAACAATAATTATATGATATTCTACAAAATATATAAAAAAATCATATTTGAAAAGCATATTTTTTGTTACTATCTATTCTTAAATGTTTTCTAAACATTTCCATATATATATATATATATATATATATATATATATATATATATATATATATATATATATATATATATATATAAGCTGACTAAATTCATGTCTCACGATCTAAGACGTAAAAGAAGTAATAAAACTTAAGAATATGTACTTTTATAATGATGTTTAATCAAATGAAATTTATTATAATAATGTTTCACCTTATATTTGATATAATAATCTTAAAAGTTTGGAAGAAGGATATTATGCAATTGTTAATAAAACTATTCAAACTAAAATTATGAAGATAATCGTGCAATTATATATGCGCGTATAATAATATGCGCTTATAATAATATCCTACCAATATTATATGTAAAATATATAAAAATATACTATAATAGTAAATTTTGTGACTTGGGCGAAAGGTTGTCAATATTACTCGAGAGCGAAAATGTGCGAACGAACGATGTGGCCCGTGTTACAAACAATATTTTTTATCACTCATGCGATGGGAGGTATCTTACCGCATAAAATTTATTCATCCAATATTCGATTAGAAGTATACAAAACTCAACATACAATAAATGGATTTTCTACAATAAATAGCTGGATAAATACAATAATAAATTATTCAATCCAAAATTCGGTTACTTCGTAGAAAATAAATTACTTTATCCAAAAAAGGTTAATTCATCCAAAATAAAATTTAATCATCCAATAATTGATTTTTTTTTTACAAACTGATTTTTCCATACAATAATCGATTGAATCGTTCAACATATTCGAAATTCACCCAAAAAAGGTTTTTTATTTTACTTAATAAGTGCAAAATGCAAATTTACGAGTGTATTTAATAATCTTCACACTTTTATTATATGCATAAAAATACTGAAAGGAAAAAACTTGGGAAAAAAAAGTTGATTAGCTCGGAAATAAATTGCATTATTCTATCTGTTTATATATAGTATATATAGTGCTTCTTATATATAGTGCATCTATCGTCTTCTTCTTCTTTTTGTTTCCAATAGCATTACTTTGGACCACGCTTGTTCAACTATTGGGCTTTGATCTTTGCCCAGTATTGTCGCATCTTCTGCCAGTATAGATTCTTTCCCTCTTCTGTCCAGGGGGTAACTTTCCTTCGGGGTTTTACCTTAAATCCACGGACTTCCTCAAGTGTTTTTCCTGAAATCCACGGACTTCCTTCAGGATGCATCTCACAGAAGACTGTCTGTTTTGGAGATCTGTTATTCCCACTTCTTTAATATCCTTCTCGGTTTCTGTCAACCAAGTGGTACGAACCTTCTTGTTTTACCAGAATGTGAACAGACTGTTGGTTAGTCGGATTGGAGTCAATCTTGCAACGTGGCAATAGAAAGCTACCTTTCTTTTCCTTGCACAGTCAGAGAGCCTCTCAATATGTTCGTAGAACTCAGAGTTATGTCGTCTTTGGAATTCCCCATCTTCCTTTACAGGGAATGCCTAGGATCTTCCTGATGATTCTCCTGTCTCTGATTTCCAATTTCTCTACCGGAGCTCTTCGGTTCCAGGAAAGATTCTCCATGTAATACAGTGCTTCTGGTCGTAAGACTGATGTGTTTGCGCTCTCTCTTTCATTACACGCCGCGTTAGGTAGAAATAAAATTTGAAGGAATCAAGTCCTTGTTTTTAAAATTCGTTTATTGTGAAGATATTATTGTATTTTGTATAAAAAAATTGTTTGTAAAGAGCAATCAAATTTTGGATGGACCAACCTTTTTTGTATAGTTAAACCTTTTTTTGGGTGAATTGATTTTATTTTGTACAAATCTATCAATTATTGTACTAAACCATTATTATTTGTAAGATTCAATCGATCATTGGGCGTTTAAATTTTATTTTGGACGAAGTAACCTTTTTTGGATGAAGTAATCGTTTTTTGTATGAATAAACCGAATTTTGTGTTTTTCCAGATATTATTTGTAAATTTTTTTTGTAAAAAACCGATTTATTCTACGCAAAAAATCCAAGCCCTATCTTACTAGTTGGGATTCATGTAACATCCAAAAAAATTGAATAAAAAATGAAGAACTTGCTTTTTCATTTGTCTCCGGTGGTCTGGATTAGTCAGAAGAATTCTCCTCAGTCTCCGGTACTTCCATAGAAATTACACTCACTTTTAAACGCTTTCGATAATTCACGTCACTTTTTTAATACCGAGGTATTGATTGTACTCATTTTATTTTTATTTATTTGTTTATTTTAATGTAACCTAGTGATATTGAATATTTGCGTGCGTTATTCAAGTTATGTAATATAGAACTAATATTGACAATTTATCGCACTAAAAAACGTGCACCAAGATACCAAGTACTATTGTGCATGAGTTATAAAAAATATGTAAGAAAACGTATTTGATAAGTATTTTACTTGCTACTTTCTATTCTGTTTTATATTTTTCTCCTGGCTATGTTGGAATATTTCTCGGTAATTAAAAATTGGCTATTGAAAGAGGCACATAAATTTAAAATTGTAATACCGTTATCGAAAAGAACCTGAAATCTTAATAATAAATTGAAATGAAATTTGTCTAGGTTGTCGACAAAAACCCAAAGACATATAAAAAATATTGTTAAAATATGATTTGGTAAAGATGTTATAAAGCTGATTAAACTCATGTCTCACGAACTAATATATCTAAAAATTCTGTGATGTAAGAAACTTAAGAATACTTTCAAATTTATTATAATGATGTTTCGCTATATATATGATATTATAATCTTAAAAGTTCGAAAGAAAATGTTTATGTAATTTTTAATAAAACTATTCAAACTGTAATTATAAAGATAATCGTGCAAGTAATTGACCGCGTTTATAATAATATCCTACCTCAGGAAAAAGCACTTTAAAGTTTTAAATTGCAGAAAAATTATATATTATATAAAATTGTTTTTATCCTAGATTAACATAAGAGTATGAACCCATTACTATATGTATAAAGAACTAACAACAGTTATAAGAATATTTACTAATTCAACTCAAATTTTAAATATTCAGTTTAAATTTACAATAATATAATATTATAAATAAAACGATATACTACTCATATATTCATACTAGTCAAAGCGCAACAGATTTTGACATTCTGTAAACTGGATCCCAATTCCTAAACCAAATAATGCAGACGAAAGGGGAATTGTACCATGATTAAGTCTGAACCAATAGAAAAAACAATTAAATCAAGTTTTAAAAAGAATTGGCGTATCTTCAAGAAGAAATTACAAGAGGAAAATATACACAATTGATGATTTTTAAATCGGAGTATCGGCATTATTTGTAAAAAAACTATATCGCAACTATGAGACGTAAAACAAAACTAGTATTCTTTTATGTACTTATGTACAAATAATACGCATTCAATCCTGTATTCGAGTAGAAATTGCTATCATTGTTCATGAGTTAAAATTCTCCATTTCAAATTGATTAACAGATTCCTAATACACCTTATTTAATACCTATCAAGTTTTGTAACATACGATTTGATTTCTTTTTATTTTGTTTTTGTTTTGTATAACTTTTAACAAAAAGTTTCAATATTTTTGTTAACTACCGCTAAATCTGTTTTGATTGGAACTTTTACGGTCGGTAATATTGGAATCCCACATACATTGGTAATATCCGTTTATAAAGTCTCTATAAGGACTAAAATTATGAAATTGTGAAAGAATTAGCCAGTAATATTTCGTGTAGAGCTCCTGAAGCAGCACTAGGAACAAAGAAAGTAGCAATATGTGCCAACTTAGACATTGAAGGAGCCTTTGACAACACCTGACACGTGGCTGTCAAATCTGATCTTGAAAGAAGGAATATCGGCAGCATTACCTCAATGTGGATGGGAAAGATTCTGAGAACTAGAATAGCAGAGGCACAAATGGGAAAAGATCACCGTTAAGTTCCCCACAACTAGAGGCTGCCCGCCGGGAGGTGTGTTATCACCACTTATGTGGAGCCTGGTGGTTTATGAATTACTGACTAGTTGAACGACGTAGACAATAAATATCAATGTTCTGCCAATGACATAGTCATCGTAGCGAGATCTAAGTTTGAGGGAAAGTTTTGTTAAATTGTACAGAGAAGCCTAAAAGTATCTAATAAATGGTGAGAAACAGTGGGATTAAGCTCAACCCAAGCAGAACCACGATAATACCGTTTACTGGGAAGTGAAGAGAAAACTACCTGCAGCCCATATTGTTAAATGGGAGGACAGTAGGATAAAAACGAGAGATCAAATCTGGGTGTAACACTAGATAGCAAGCTTCCATAGAACAGGCACGCTAAGGAAGGTGTATGAAAGCCAAACGCGATATAATGGTATGCAGAAATCTTGCAGGAAAACGTGGTGTTGAAACCGCACAATCCTGCGATGGATGTACACCATGATAGTGAGACCTGCGATAATTTACAGGGCAGTTGTGTGGTGATGTTGAACCAAGCTGGTCTCTGTGAAGATAGAGCTTGAGGAGGTCCAAAGACTGCCATGTGTCTGCATCACGGGAGCGATGGGGTCACTCACGACAGCAGCAATGGAACATCCATGCCAGCAGCTGGGCCTGAATCCATTGAACATTTTCGGGGAGGGAACCACTACATTAGGCCAGATAAAGTTCATCAAGCAAGGAATAGGCAGAGATAAAATAATTGGGAGCGGAGACCCGAATAGCTTTGTTCCCAGAATCACCTGGCTGGAAGTATCAAAACATGAAATGGTATGTAGATACTATTTCGAGAAAAATTACACAGCAATTTGTAGCAATAAAGCTGAATGGAGCGAGCAATCCTCAGTATGTCACATTGAGCAAAGAGCCGTCAAATGGTATACATCTGTTTCGAAAGTCAAGGAAGGTATTTGTGCAGGGGTACTTGGACCTCGAAGCAAGTACATTGAATCAATGGGAATCTACCCAAGTATATTCCAAGCCACATCCAATCGAAAGATGTGCACAACTTTTGTGCTACTCTACCAGATAGTCAAGCAGCCATCAAGGTCATTAGCTTATATACCATCAAATCCAAACTGGTGTGGGATTGTGTGGAAAGGCTTGGTAAAGAAAATAAAGTAACGTTATGCTGTGTACCAGGACACACTGGTGGGAAATGGAGAAGCCTAGCAAACAATGCATCTAAAACTTATTAAGGGCGAAATGTAGCCTGAATATATAAACACATTAAAAATGTTCGAAACCCTATAATATTAAGCCCTCAAAATTTTAAAGTGATCCACCACTTTTATCTGAGTTTATTCGAAAAAAATCATAAATGATGTTGTTCCAATTCTTATACTCAGGCTCTTTTGGCTGACAAGCTTCTGTCACGTCTTTATTTATTTTTTTCGATATTAATTTCGAAACTTTAAGGAATAAAAACTATATACAATAAACTTAGACAATTGTAAAACATGTTAATATTAAATCAATGTGGGCGATGTAATTATTTAAATAATTAAAGCTAAACTTTTTATTTTGAATCTTGTTTATCAGCAATAATTCACAAGACGGATGGCTTGACAACGTCGCGAGAACAGCTGAGAGAAAAGAAAAAGATGGAAACATAGCTACATAGAGAGAAAAAATACACTCGTCTCTTATCAATTACTATTCTTTTCTCTCTCTGTACTATAAAATTTCAAGACACAATAAAGCGCTGTTGCCAGATCTTTTTGTTAGACCGCTTAAGTCAAAAGTTAAGTTAAGACTCAAGTCAATTTTTAAATTTCTTATGTTATTATAAATAAAAATAATGAATTTTAAGAACTATTAGGATAATTGAAAATATAGAAAAATTCAAACACTATTTTGACTCTATTAGTTACGCTGGAACTTCCTCAAGTGAATAAACATCTGCAGACGCGTTTTGAGATTTATCTCTCGTCAGAGCAACTTTGCTAACTTGAACACCTCGTGCATGACTGGTGAGGTTAGTTTTTAATTTCACGTTTGTGTAGAAAGACATGAACTTAGTTGCAGGTTATTGCACTTAATAAGTTTATATGATTGTATCTATAATCCGTATGGTTTCACCAATATTAAACAAGGGATCTAGTAATCCCTCAATAGGCCCGGAACCTTTTTGTGGTATGCGTACAGAGCGTACGTAGGGTAAATGGCGGCTACGGCAAACACCGATTTTGCGCCCCTCTCGGGCGATAGGTTGCTTACGTTTTTGTGATTTTCGAATGAAAACCACTTTAAAATTAGGTGAAAAAACAAACAAGTTAAATCTATTAACACTTTATTATAAATTCATTTTTCTTGCTTTAGGTGGCTCAAATTTTGTAATTATATTATCAAAGTCTATTTTTTCTGTCATTTCTCGTTCTATACTCAGTAAAGCAAGATCACATAATCGACTTTGGTCCATCGAGGCACTCAAATATGAAAGTATCAATTTTAATTTGCTAAATGATCTTTCACAACTAGCAATTTGCAATTATTGCAACTGCAATTGTCAGCAATATTTGCAATGCTATACGCATTTTGGGAAAAACGTTTTCATCTTCATTACCTACATAGTTTTTTAATACACATATTTATATCTATATAAACATTTTTACGCTAGGTGTTGTTCCGCGCCCCCTACAGTTGGCGCCCATGGCACGTGCCATGCCTGCCATACCCTAGTTACGCCACTGTATGAATATGTATACTTTCCACAAAAGTTTAAATGAAGAAATAAGTAAGCAATGTATGGAAACCTGGAAAGCATTTCCAGAGTTTAGACAATCCAATGTTATGTGGGATCTTTTATTCACATATAGAAACTTGCTTGAATCTAAACAGGAACAAGTTTAGAATTCTGACAGCAGTTCTGACGGGGCACTGCAGATTTATAGAACACTTGAAGACCCTAGGCTTAGAGAAAGATGACAATTTCAAATTCTGCAGCTCAGCAGAGGAAATTTCTGCATGAAATTCCTAAAGGAATCGGGTCTAGAGGAGGCCCTCATATTTAAATATTGGTAAATATACCAACCATTAGAAGTAGAAGTGAGGTATAATAGATCTATAGAGGTGCGGTACAAATCACCACCGAAATCTAGAATCTACAATCTTTAAAACTATGAAATTTAATTTTAAGATACGTTAAATTATTGAGATAATTGCATTGACAAGCACGGAATTTTGAATTGAATTGATCATCAAGTATATATTATCAGATTAGTATGTAAATCTTGATATGAAATCTATTTAAACAAGTTGAAAACGATTAAGAATATTATTGTAAGTTTATATGCTTCAAAGTTTATAAGAAAAATAGATAACATTTATTATTATCTAGCTAAATTATTACAAATTTATGTTTAATTTCGTGTAAATAATTACGTGTAAAAATATAAATGGAAAACGGTTTGATTCATACTAAGATATGTGCATACAAAAATTATATAGAAAAATATTGGCGGGTTTAGTGTAAACAAAATAGCGATTGTAAACGAGGCAAAAAAGGCGCAATGTATTATACAAAAACAGTTCTACAAACACACCCCGCCATAATAATTCTCTACAATTTATTTTATAGGTACATTATAAAGTTTTCTGCATCCGTTGCGGTTTTTTTTTTGTTTTAAAATTAAATAATTTATTGTTTATATATTTTTTGTATGTTACATTATAACAAAACAAAAATTTTGTTTACATTGCACTTTGCACGTTATTTTTTGTTGCTCTCTATGTTTATTGCTAAAATAAATATGGAGCATTGTTTTAGTGTTTTAACATTTAATGTTTTCCACAGCTGCAATATATTTTTGTGTACTGATAAATATCGTACATTTTATTTGTAATTAATTTAAATAACAGCATACAATGTATATCATAGTGCTTTAGAGGGTATAGCTTTAGCGATTTAAATATCAATAGATACAAAATATCATACCGAAATCTGATTTTATAAAAATAAATTATATTCAAATTAAAAATCAGATGCATTCTATTCTTGCATAATACATCTTAGAATTCCAAGTTTTCTCAGTTTATGTATCGCACGGAAAATATAAATATGCAGCTTCATTTTTTATTGATTCTCCATTTAAAATTCCTTGGCGAACATTTTCAAGAAAATACAACGAAAACAAGGGGAGATAAGAAGAATGATATATAGGAAAATCGCACTGTTTGGAAAGCGAATTTTAAAATAAGAGTCTAAGTTAAGGTGTTATAGACTGCATTAGTTTATATATATATATATATATATATATATATATATATATATATATATATATATATATATATAATCCCCTTTGCAAACAGTGCGATTTTTCTATACATCATTGTTATAATGCCTCCAGTAAAAGTTTAGAGTTGGTTGACGTCAACCTACAATGCAATTATTAAACTTTCTTCAGTATTTGTACTTATAAGTACTTATAATATTTTATTATATATTAATCTATAGTAGAGAGTATTATATATTAATCTATATAATTGCTTTACGATAGTATTAAAACTAAATTATTATATAAAAAATATCACGAAAGAAATTATTACGTAGTAATTCACTCATAACTTATAAAATAAATAAATATAAATATATGTACACTTATAATTATATTAGTCATATGTACACTTATATTATATTAATTTATTTTATTTAAGTCATGAGTGAATTACACGGTAGTAATTTCTTAATACTTTTCTTTTATTATTGATAGTTCACATAATAACTTATAAATAAATATAAATAACTCAAAAATATCAGATTTTATTCATTGTATGTTGTAATCACTTCCACATATTACACATACGCACCTTAGTTTTGGATGAATTCATTAAACTAGGTTCCGCAGAGCGCGGCTCGCGAGCCCCATGCTGCTCTTTGCCAGGGATTTGCGGTTCTACAATGATATCCCTTTGTTGAAGCAATAGGCCTTCGAGCTTTTAATCAATTTTTTTATACATTGTTATTTTAACATTAGTTTTATTTGTTTATAAAATTTAGTGAAATTTGAATAAAAATATTTTTTAAATGCAAATTTTGGAGCACTTTTCGCAATAACGGACTGACTGATTTTCTCAGAATTTGGTACAAAATTTAAGGTTGCTATTCTACAAAATTGTTATAAATTTCAATCAATTGTCTCCAAAATTACACGAGTGGTAAGAATTTGAAATTTCAACCAATTTTTACAAGTTTCAATTTTGAATTTTTTTTCATTCCTTCGCAACAGACAGACGAACAGACGAATCTTGATGAAACTGTGCCAATTTATAAACCCATATTAATTTTATAAGATAGCCAATGTTAAAAGTTGTGTCGTAAGAATTAAGGCCTTAAAAATGTTTCGAGAGCTTTTTGCTGTAACAGACGACCAGACTCAGGGACTTTCACAAAATTTGGTTTTTAAAATTTAATGTTGTCATTCTATAAAACTATAGCAGTCATTGCAAATTTCAGTCATTCTCACCAAATTTACACCAGTGGCAACAATTTGAAAATTTGACCCAACTTTTCGGGTTTAAATATTGAACTGTCTTCATTTCTTTGTAGCAGACAGACGCACAGACGAATTTGGATGAGACTTTGTGAATCTATAAATCCCTAGCAATTTTATGAGTTTGTCAAATTTGATTTTTTTTATTTGAAGCGCTTTTTGCAATAACAGACGAACGAACAGACAGATTTTCACATAATCACAAAAAGGTACAAAATTGAAGATTGATTGCCATTCTACAAAACTACTGGAAATTTTATTCAATTCTTTCCAAATTTACACAACTGGAATCAAATTGAAAATTTGACCAAGTTTTAAAAGTTTAAACTTTGATTTTTTTCCAATCGTTTGCAACTGACAGATGAACAGATACATTTTTATAAAACTTCGGATATTTATAAACTTCTCGCAAAGTTATAAAATACAAATCGTCACCACCAAAACTACAATCTACAACGTTATAAAATAGCCTAATTTGAAAATTGTGATGTGAGAAATCAAACCGTAGCAATTTTTTTTAAATAGAAAATTTTGGAGCGCTTTTTGCAATATCAAAGGAACGAACATACGGATTTTCGCAGAAATTATTGCAAAATTTTAGGTTACCATTCTAAAAAATTGTTTGAAAACTTTGTGAAAAAGGAAAAACTTTAGGACCTTCTGCGAAAACATAGAATCCACCCCGGTGGCAGCTAGATTGCACAAATCACTAGCGAAGGATAGAGTGGAAATAACAACCACTCTCAAGGGACCGGATTGAAGCTTCACGGAGGATGAAGAGCAGAGAGCTCCCCTCCTATTGGAAACCCATTTCCCGTTATGTAGAAAATACAAAGGGAGGCTTTTAAGGCCCCCCGGTGTGGACGGACTAGTTTTCGCCTTCCTACAAAAGGGGGAGAGGGAACTAATGCCTTATTTTCTAAGAATCTTTAGAAATAGTTTAGCGCTCCGATACATAGCGGAGCAATGGAGAAGAGCTAAGGTGCCATTCTTACCGAAGGTGGAGAAGAAAGACACCATTTAACCGAAGTCATTTAGTTTGGTCCATTACCAATTTTAGACCCATTGGTCTAAAATCTTTTATGTTAAAGACAATGGAGATTGTAATCGATAAATACTTTAGGACAATAGTGCTGGTAGGTGTCCCACTACACAACTGTCAGCATGCATACATAGTAGGGAAATCCACAGAAACCGCCTTGTATCAGCTGACAAATACATTAGAAGCAGCACTACAGACAAAGGAAGTAGCGATATGTGCCTTCCTTAATATAGAGGGAGCCTTTGACAACACCTCACACGAGGCTGTCAAAGCGGTCTTCAAAAAAAGGAATATCTACAGCACTATTTCAAAGTAGATTGGAGAAATGCTGAGAACCAGAACGGCGGTAACACAAGTGGAAAGAGACACCATTAAGATCTCCACAACTCGAGGGTATCCACAGGGAGGTGTGAAAACGAAGAAGCCGATCACCTAGCAAACAAGCGATTCAGTAGTCTTTTGCGGTATGAGTGACTTTTGCGGTAACACCATCCACAAAAGATTAGATGAAGGAACAAGAGAACAATGGATGAAAACGTGGAAAGAACTTCCAGAGCTATGGCAGTTCAAAGTGATGATGGGATCTTTTAACCATAAAAGAAGAA
This sequence comes from Phosphuga atrata, assembly GCA_944588485.1. Classification (NCBI taxonomy): domain Eukaryota; kingdom Metazoa; phylum Arthropoda; class Insecta; order Coleoptera; family Silphidae; genus Phosphuga; species Phosphuga atrata. Next base: position 35,160,714 of record OX155898.1, read on the forward strand.
AAGCTTGCCTGAAATTAAGCAGGAGCAAGCTTAGAATTCTGACAGGAGTTTTGGCGGGACACTACAGACTTAGGAAACATCTCAAGGCCCTATGCCTAGAGGAGGATGAAGGATGCAGATTCTGTGGCTCAGCAGAGAAAACCCCCATACATCTGCTCAAAGACTGCGGAGTACTACTCAGCAATAGACAAATGTACCTCGGGGCTCACTGCTTGAACACAGAGGAGCTGCAGGCCTTAAATCCCACCTAGATCCTGAAATTCCTGAAGGAATCAGGATTAGAGGAGGCGCTCTAAATGGGTAAGTATACCAACGCTTGGAGGAGGAGGGTGGGGTACAATAGATCTATAAAGGTCGCAGTAGGGGAGGCCGGGGCTAGTTGTCACAAAATTTAAACTTTTTGAATTTCAGTGAACTCAGTACCCTTATTAAATATTGTTTATACCAATTGAACGTCTTATATTTATTGCATACTTTAAACTCTGTACAATTCCAATATTAATAAAAATACAATAACTTTTTAGTCTTGGGTTAGTTGTCACAATGTGTGGGGTTAGTTGTCACATGTAATAGTTATTAAGAATATAAATACATTTTAAACTTTATTTATTTTAAAATTAAAACTGCTTTTCTTACAAATATAACATAGGTTTTGGGGGTTCGGAATGTATTCCTCATGTGCCCATTGCTGGCATTCAATGCACTGTACCCAAATTGCATTTGGAAGACTATTAGCGTACGATTCTATACAAACTAAACAATAACAATTTTCTTCTTTGCTATTAGTCTCCTTTCTCTTAGTTATTTTTTCTTTTTTAATTTTTTGTCCTTCTTGTTATGATCTTTCGTTTTATTTTTTTTTGCCAGTTTATTTTGATATTCTTCTAGCAGATTTTTTACAGGACTATCTGTCAAAATTTCATCAGTTTCCTTAGAAACAAGATTAAATGTCCGGTCCGTAACGTACGATGGAAAAAGTCTACATCGGTAAAAATGTTTTCATTATAGGGAAATATTCCTGTTGCACGAAAACCCGATTCAATTGTCGAAGGTGTCATTGCCAGAGGAAAAGCTTCAGCTACAATTTTAGGGATATCATAAATAGCCATGGTCTTCTCTGGATTGTTTACCATCCATTAATTTTTTAATCCATTGAATCAATCTGTGTTAATATATTTTTTAGGTCCAAATACAGTTTTATCAAGTGGTTGGAGTCGGTGGGAACAATGAGGAGGAAATGATAGCATAACAATGCCATTGTCTATAGCAAACTTAAGAACTTGAATATTGAGGTGCGAATCATGGTTATATAACAGCAATAGCACAGATTTATCCTGAGTCCAGCGAATAACTGACACGAAGTGCTCCAAACATTAAAGAAAATGTCTCTCCATCATCCAATCTGATGGATTGGCACAACCTGTAGATTCTGGAGGGCCGCTAGCGATAAAATGATCTCTAAAATGCACCCCTGGAAAAACAAATAGTGGGGCAAAATGATTTCCTGCTGCCGATACTGCTGTAGCTAATGTAACTAAAGTTCCTCTTTCGGCTGAAACGATGGACCCTATCTGTTTACAACCTTTTCGAGCAATAACTTTGTCGGGCCTTTGAACTGTAGTTATTCCAGTTTCATCCATGTTCCAAATGTCTTGTAGAAGAAATTTAAAGTATATCATGACTTTCTTAAGGTTTGCAAAAAAAAAATCGACATTGTTGCTATTAAAGCCCGAGGAGGCTCTTGCAAGACTTGTTTTGTCTGGTTTTCTTATTGCCAAAGTAGGATGTCTCTTGATATATGAACTTAGCCATTCGTAACCTGCCATCTTATTTTTAGCCCAGTTTTGTGGCATTTTTAGTTCATTTGCTTCTCTCAATTCATGTGCCAATTTTCTTAACTCTCGTGGACTTGAAATAAATATTTGAAGCATTTAGGACATAATTCACCAACTCATTTTCTGCTACAGGTGAAAATGCCTGCAGATGTTTAGTATACCCAACAGGTATTGATGTAATGTCATCATTAATCTTGTAAATCAGCTACATTTAATTTTTTAACATATCGACTTAATGTACGATAATTTGAAAAAATGTAACAAAAATGTAGATCTGAAAGCAGTTGTGGAATGGGGCAACTAACCCCATAGGAAATGTGACAACTGACCCCATTTGTAAATATCCTACATACTGTTATTTTTATAAAACTAGCGAATACAATTATCAATCATATTTGATATAAATATGTAGAAAGAAAGTGTATTATTACAGTCACTTAATAAAAATTGAGAATAGTTAAGCTCAGTTAAGCTCAATTATGTTTCCACACTTAAAATTCAACTTAACCGAAAATTTGAATGGACATTTGAAAAATGACATTATCGAAATACATGCACTGGAAAAATTTCCGTCATACACATCGTTGTATTACAAGCAATATAAGCTTAGTGACAACTAACCCGTGTTACAACTAGACCCGGTCTCCCCTAAAAGTCGTCACCACCATATCTACAATCAACAATCTACAAAATTGTTGCAAATTTTAATTGATTACTTCAAATTTTTATTTATGATTAATTTTCGAATACTAGCCTCTAGACAGATCTTAGGTAGTATTTTTGTATAAAAATAAATCTTAATAAGTCGAGATAAGTGTAAATAAGTCTAAATAAAACTCGAAAGTTAAAATGTCTCATAAATATAGATCTTTTTTCGCTCTAGTCCTCTAGTCCTGTCTAATCTAGTCTTGTCTGTCCAGTCTAATCTTGTCTGTCTACTCTTGTCTGACTAGTCTCTCTAGTCCTGTCTGTCTAGTTTGTCTGTCTAGTCTTATCTATCTAGTCTTGTTTGTCAAGTCTTGTCTGGCTATTCTTGTCTATCTAGTATCTGTCTAGGCTTTTCTGTCTATTCTTGTAAGTATAGTTTTGTGTGTCCAGTTTTGACTGTCTAGTCAAATCTATTCAAATCAAAAAAATTTGTTACATATAGAATATACATCGGTGCTATTATACTCCCTTAAAGGACATCAACATTTGTTTGAATAAAATCAGAATGGGCCGTATTGTTGTTATGATTTATTGAAACTATTTACTAAATATTATCTTAACCATCTAGCAGCTTTTCCTCTTATTCTTTAAGTGTATAGCTTATTTAGTAGATTCTCGTGTTCTACACAGTCGAACGCTTTGGATAGATCGCAGACAATTCTAATAGGTCTTTTTTCTCGATCTAGTTACCGCATAATTCTGATGATGACTTTTACTATGGTTGTGTTTGTAGACTTTCCTTTACGGAAACCATGCTGTTGTGTACGGATGAGATTCAATTTTTCAACAAAGAGAGTTAAACATTTCAACATGCAGTGTTCCAGGATTTTTGAAAATATAGATGTCAACGCAACTGCTCTGTAATCATTTAGATCGGTTCTGCTCCCTTTTTTATCAATTGGACAGATTTTCTAGGTTTTTAGAATCAAATGGAATTGTTCCATTGAAAATGACGCCTTTGTAATGTGAGTTAGTGGATTAATTATGAGATTCCGAAATTCCTTTATAATGTGACATGGCAGACCATCCTGGTGGCGAATTTTTTATTTTTAATTCCTTCAATGATAGTCATAACTTCCATGTTAGTGAATTCCTGTGTGTAGGTGTATGGTTTTCGGGTTAAATGGCCTTTGTCTATTTGAAATTTTAGTGGGTTCAATATTCTGAAAAATTCTGTCTGGAACATGTTTGAAAAAGTCATTGAACATATTTGATATTGTTTTAGGTTCTCTATCTAAGGTATCTTGCCTGTCTAGTCAAGGCTGCTTAGTCTTGTCTGTCTAGTCTTATCTCTCTAGTCCTGTCTGACTAGTCTTGTCTGTCTAGTCTTTTGTGCCAAGTCTGGTCTATCCAAGCATGTCTATCTAGTCTTGTCTGTCTAGTCTTGCCTGTCTAGTCTTGTTTATCTAGTCCTTTCTGTCTAGTCATTTCTGTCTAGTCTAGTCAGTCCAGTCTTGTCTGTCTCTGCTTAACTGTCTAGTCTTGTCTGTCTAGTCTTATCTCTCTAGTCTTGTCTGACTAGTCTTGTCTGTCTAGTCCTTTGTGTCTGTTCTTGTCTGTCTAATCATGCCTATTTAGTCCTGTCTGTCTAGTCATGCCTGTCAAGTCTTGTTTATCTAGTCCTGTCTGTCTAGTCTTCTCTGTCTAGTCTTGTCTATCCAGTCTTGTCTGTCTTTGCTTATCTGTCAAGTCTTGTCTGACTAGTCTTGTCTGTCTATTCTTGCCTGTCTAGTCTTGTTTATCTAGTCATTTCTGTCTAGTCATTTCTGTCTAGTCTAGTCAGTCCAGTCTTGTCTGTCTCTTGTTAACTGTCTAGTCTTGTCTGTCTAGTCTTATCTCACTAGTCGTGTAGGACTAGTCTTGTCTGTCTAGTCCTTTGTGTCTGATCTTGTCTGTCTAATCATGCCTATTTAGTCCTGTCTGTCTAGTCATGCCTGTCTAGTCTTGTTTATCTAGTCCTGTCTGTCTAGTCTTCTCTGTCTAGTCTTGTCTATCCAGTCTTGTCTGTCTTTGCTTATCTGTCTAGTCTTGTCTGACTAGTCTTGTCTGTCTAGTCTTGCCTGTCTAGTCTTATCTGCCTAGTCTTTTCTGTCTAGTCTTGTCTATCTAGTCTTGTCTATCTAGTCTTGTCTAACTAGTCTTGTCTGTTTAGTCTAATCTGAGTTTTTAACTTTAGGTTACAAAACGTTACAGATATATAAGTATAATACAAAGTTAAAAGTAAAGAAATAATATGAAAAAGTACAACAAAGTAGTTAGAGTGTTTGACAAATTAATTTTAAATATTTATAGCGTGTATTTTGATTAAAATATTATTGAGTTCTGCAGCGCTACATAACGTGTGGGGAAGAAGAAAATGTTTGCGAAGTGTTCGGAACATTTTTACGGGTTTAGTTTCTTTGTTTTCTGATGGTAGCTTATTATATATTATAATTCCTTGCTGATATGGTTTTTTTGGCACAAAGTAAAATTTGAGTTGGGCATATACAATTTTTCTTTGCTTCTTGTAATGTAGAGTGGCTGGGTACCGTAATTATTCCGAGTTGTGAATAAAATGTTTTACAGGACTGATTCTTCTTCACTACCATTATTGCTCCAACAATCCTTTTTTGCGACTTAAGTAGTGTTTATACACGTGGAGATGATCCCCAGGTTGCAATTCCATACGATAAGATTGACTGTTGATAAGATTGACTGCTATGCAGAAAATTTTTATCATCAGAATTAGTGAACAGAAAACTTTTCAACTCATATATTAAATTGCATTAAGCCGTATTATAAATATTGAAGAATTATTGTTCATCTTACCACTTGCATTTTGAACAGACCTAGACAAACAAGGATCGACAGATTAGACAAGACTAGATATACACTCGCCAAATCCTGGGTAAATTTTGGAAAAAATAAGCCACCGTTCTACTGTATATGGCTCTGGCAAAGTCATCACAATAAAAATGTCACGAAACCTGCCCTAATAGTGGCTCGCCAACCACGTTAAAAACAGTAAGGGCTCCCTACACTTGTGTCTAAGATCAAGAAACAAAACATAAGTGTAGGCTGTGGGAGGAAGTCAGGTCCTATTTTTGACTCTAGCACCATTAGATGAAAAAGAATTCTGATGATAAAAAGAAGATATACACTCGCAAGACTAGACGGAAAAGCAATACATTCAATATAAAGTTAGACACGCATTATTAGAAATAAATAACATGATCTACTTGTATTATCTACATTGTAAAGTTTGTCCTGTTTTTTCTAGTCTAGTCTGTCGAGGATTGTTTATCTATACTTGCGTTTTTAACACTCATATAAACCTTTTTGTTGCAGCCTTGTGATAGTTGTCGAGTCAGACGAACGTGTTCGAGTGTGACAGCGTAAGAAATTGTTCTTTAAAAGTTATAAAACTTCTCAACCGAATTCATCAAAGTTTGGTGTATCTGCTCATGTAACTGTCCATTGCGGCAAATGACTCGTTTTCGTTGTATTAATTAATTAACGTCGTCCAGGTGGTCACTAAATTTTACTAAATACGTAAAAACCGTTCGCTACGAATATTACTTTTCTGCATGATAAGTTTCATACTGGTTCGCAAAAGCGTTTTCAAAAGAGATTTTTTTCTCTTTTTCTTGCGGGTTGGAATTATCTCAACACTTATAAGTCGAGAATGGCCGAACATGAGAATACACCAAGATCGTACATTGAGGCTCATTTTAGACCGGGAGTTAATGACCGATTTCCCGACGTGATTGTCCACAGCAGTGGTTCTCACTGTTAACTTTTTTAGCCACGGCACCCTTATCGAGCTAAAACAACCTCGCGGCACCCTAGTCGGGCTACAAATAGTTTTAAAACTTAGTAAAATAAAAAAAAACTATACAAAATTAATGCTCAATTGTCTTCAATGGGATGAAATAATTTTTTTGGAAGATTTTTTGGAAGTTTATACAAAGTTTGGTTAATTTCACCCTGAAATCACTTTATACAGAGAGTTTGCACCTGTACCTGTTTTTAATGTAAGCGTATGTTGAGAATGCAACATTGAGAGAAGTAGGGGTTTCATTTATTTTTTCACTTTTTCAATTTAAGCAGCCAATTGACATTAGTGAATTGTTGGATAAGGCTCTTTTGTAAATGTTAGTACAAACGTTAGTACTAGTGCATCTTTTAGTTCAAATAGTCTGAAAAAAAGATCCATAACCTGATTCTCGGCGGTAAGTTTTAAAAGGCGAGCTAGAAGCAGGCGGCTGTTAATATGGTTAACTATCTTCACAGCACCATCCAATATGACTTTTCAATCTTGCGGCATCCTTCTAGTTGCCAGAGAATTTCTGGCATTGTCTGCCACTTGCTTCATTCTGCCGATCCATCGCTGCAAATATCAACACACTTGTTTCATTTCAAATCAATTTTCTGTATACATTTGTCGAAAACTTGAAAATTTCCTCGCCAGTGGTGTAGGTTTCACGCAATCAAAAGTTCTTCTTCTATTTGCATTTCAAATGGATACCTTGCAAACATAAGAAAAACACTATGTCCCGCAACGTCGATACTTGCATCAAGCTGTAAACTAACAAAAATACAAATGTTCAACCTTCTTATAAGCTCATTCTCCATAGACTCCGAAATTGTGTAAATTCGCTTGCTTATATGCTATTTTACAGCTGCACAGTATGAATCTTCTTGCGGCGTTTCAAGATTTCTTTACCGTTATGTACTAAATCAGATTGATTGAGTGTATTCCAGATGCCTTTTTAATTTGGATGGAACCACCAAGCAGCTGTTAGAAACAATTTTATGACAGATAACGCATTGCCTTTCCGATGCTTATTCGTTTCCAACAAAAACAAAGCCAAACAATGTGAAGTAGCTAGGATCATATATCCTTATTTTGCTCGGATTATCTTTGCGAACTGAGGCAGACGAACATGAATGATTTAGACCCGTAAGTGTCTGCTGGGATATTTCGTGTCCTCCGACGATGCTGGTTGTCATTGAATCAGTCGCTTCAGAAGCTTCAGTCAGTTCATCACCTTTTTAAAGGCCCAGTAAAAGTAGAAACTCACATTCGTTTACTTCCTTATGTAATTTTCTTTTAACATTTTTTTTACATTTCTTGATTATTGCTGCGGCACCCCAGGCATATTCTCGCGGCACCCAGTTTGAGAACCACTAGTCACACTACGCTACAGTATGCCTCTTGGACTATATTAAAGTATTCTGACGACAATAAACCATATATTAATGAATAATTCCGTGTTTTCCATTTATAAGAGTTAGTTAATATTTGTTCCCAAATTAAGCATTTTTATATGATTTCTATCTGGCTGCCATGTGTTTCAAAATGAAATTCAAGTAAAAAGCTTGAAGCAAAGTCATTGGCATACAGTTGGCGAGAGTCAGAATAGTTATTTACATTAGAGTGCGGAAACATTGATTTTACAATGCAACAGCCCGTTTGGGGAACGAGTCCGAAGGGCAAGTTCCCCAGTTGCTGGAGCATTGTAAAATCATTTCCGCACGAAATATTGTATTAAGAGTTTTTGGCCGACAATTATAAGTTAAGAAACAAATAGATTTAGATTAATTACAATATTGGAAATTATTTAATTTTTCAATGTTGGTACTCACAAACTTTGACATTTTTACTAATTCAAATTTATTAGTTTGGCTATGTCATTTTTCCAAATGTCAGACGCACAGTAAAATTTAAAAATCACTCTTATTTTCTATGTCGTGTAAAGTAGCGTTTTTTAAATTAGATTTTATTGTTTTATACTTAATTTATTTTGTAAGTGTCCCTGAAAGGTTAAAATTTACTGGTCACTTTACCGCATCGTAGCCGTACTTTGCAACATTGTGTGTAAAAATCTAGTTTCGCTGGACGTATACACAATGTCAAAGCTAGCTTTACAATTCAGGAGGCCAAAAAAGTTATTTATCCGCATTCCTGGGCAATCTGCTAATGAGTAGTACCTATTACATGTTTATGCTATACGTGAGCTAAACAACCAATGGCGTACCGTTTGCACATGTCCAGGGACATTCAAAGAAAAATATACTAGATGTTTTTAATGCGAGGTGCCCTTGGATATGCGCAAACGTTATGCCATCTGTTTATTAGCTCACGTATATCATAAACATGTATACTACTAAATAACTGCTCAGAAACGCGGATAACTAAGTTTTTTAAATACAGATATACCTTTCCGAGCCGATCCTACGGACACACGCGAACGGTATGCGAATGACTGTGCTTGTAGCTTTTTGCATGAATTTCATTTTGAAACATATGGCAGCTCGATAGAAATCGTATACAAATGCTTAATTTGCAGACAAACCTTAACTAGCTTCTATATATGAAAAACAAGGAATTAGTCATAATATCCATACCTGAATATACTCCGTTTGAAAATATGTCATTATTTCCTGATTTGAATCATGCGCAAAATAAAACCGCTCCATTTCACCTTTTTCCAATTCACCACCATAAGCGGCCAAGAGATCGAAAAGACAGATTGTCGTTAAGCGAAGAGGAGAAGATAGTTCAGGACACAATGGGCAGTTCGATAAAATATTGCAGGAATCAAGAGAATTTAGAAAGTAGTTTTTAACGGTAGATAGCAAGCTGGGTGAAATGAGAACGGTTGAAAGAAAAGAGCCAGAAGGAGGAGGAACAAGTGGAAACGGACTGGAAGAAGGAAATGATACGGGAATTGAGGGCAATAAGAAATGAGAATAAAGAAATCTAGAATGGGACATCGAAATTGCAAGACGAATTGATGTCAGTAAAGGAAGAGAATGTAAGAACCGAATGTAGGTTGGAGAAGGAAATTGGAGAGCTGAGAAAAAAAAAGTTTGACATAAAAAATATTGAAGAGAGGAGAATAAAGAGACAACATTGTAATTTTTGGAATTGAAGGAGAAACGTGGCGAGAAGAGGCAAAGAAAATCTTTGAGTAAAAATTAGTAATTAAGGAACATTTTTGAATGTTTTCAAAATTGACACCAATGGAGGTAGCAGAGGACCAATTGAGGCAAAGTTACAAGTTAGAGAGAAAAATAGGGAGATTTTGACTAGGAAATATAATCTAAAAGGAATAATGTTTTCATAAAGGACGAGTACATCCCAAAAGAGCAGAAACCAGATAGGCCAAGGTCCTAAAAGAAAATTGCCACCGTTTTAAAATAGACTATGAAAAAATTTAAATTGGAGGAAATTGTGTGCCGTGCTCCGACGCGACAAATAACTAGTAAAGGAAATATTAAGTAAGCAGGGCCGGAATTAGTGGTCCGGAATCGAAATGGAAATTTGTACATTTGGTAGGACAAATGGGTGGCGAGGTGAGATAAGGGTACGTCAGAAGAACCCAGGAGGAGGTTAGAGGTCAGTTGACCTTAATCGAAATGGAAATTTGTAGCATGTTATCTTGAAATGTAACGCCTGGTTTACACGGGTATAGTAATCAGGAGAGTAGAGTGTCTAGTAGAGTTCACTCTACTATCTACTCTACCACTTTTGATTTTTTTTTGTTTAAACATAGTGGAGTACCTAGTAGAGTTCACTCTACTAGCTACTCTACCACTTTTGATTTTTTTTCGTTTAAACACAGTAGAGTACCAAGTAGAGTTCACTCCACTAGCCAATCTACCACTTTTGATTTTTTTTTTTAACCAGTATAGTACAGTAGTGCTATACTATATGAAGCAAAATGGTTATTAATAAATTGAAGCACAATGATTTACCTACAGTTTTAATAGCTCTGATTAGGGAATTTGCGGAAGCGATTGATGAGGAGATAAACAGAGAAGAAAGAATGTGGGCTAGAGAATGGCTCAAAAGAAGAGATTCACTCGGAGCAACATCGCTTCTACTAAAAGAGTTAGCCGTACAGGATCAGTTAGAATACAAACTATGTCTCAGAATGACACCAGAAAATTTGGAACAGCTGTTGAGCATAGTGAAAGACAAAATTCAACGCGAAGATAGGATAATGAGGAAGCCTTTCACATTTTTTAGGGTCTCAAGACATTTCAAAGTTCGTTCCAGAGGTGTGTCATGTCATCTCTGAAGTTTTGGCCAATTCAGTCAAGGTAGGTAAAATTCAATAAATTAAAAGTTAAATCAAAAGGTTATCGATGATTTCTTTTCCGCGGGCTTCCTCATGTCCCTGTTTCTATAGTGTAAACTGCCTAAATTCCGCCGACACTCTTGTTCAACAAATAAATCAACAAGTTTAATTGTTTCATCCTCCGAGAACTTAACCATTTTTAAAAGAAAATATTGCGCAACAACGTGTGCACTGCAACTTAAACTCTACTGGTACTTGCTGTAATAGGGGAGAAGATGTTTACAAGGGTAGGGTGAAGAGGCTAGTAGATTGGGAGTTGTGGTGGGGGTAAGTAGAGCAGAGTCCAGTTTACTGCACGCAGTATAGTACTCTACTCTACTAGATACTCTGTACTCTACTCTACTCGGACAGTTTTTGGAAGTTTCTACGAGTAGAGTTACTCTACTCTACCCATTACTATAGCCGTGTAAACCAGGCTTTAAAGTGTCAATTCATTGGTCTAGTGGAGACGTGGTTATAGGAAAAGAAGTAGGTGACAGGCAGGAGCAAAATGATTATGCCCGCTCCAGACTCCCGCGGAGTAACTTCGGCGAGAATCCTCGCCGAAGTTGTTCGAGGCGAGGAACTACACGGAGTAGGCATCCACACTCTCGCCTTACTTCGCGAGGACCTCAGTGCCATGACCGACACCGAACAGGTGATAGCTGCTGCTGCAGCTATTTCTGCTTTTAATTAATAATATGTTATTCCAATAACTGATCCCAAATAACTGGTTCCCTTTGAAAAGCCTCAAGGAATTGTAACTGCAGTTCTTGGGACCAATCGCTCATGATTTTTGATATTATTTAAATTAATATTAGATAAAATTTTATAATATTGAATAAAAATATTTTTAGTTTTTAATCGTTCAAGAAACGGTTGTGAACTGACCCACCTGCATACAGTTGACTAAATTAAAGGACGAGTAAACACGAGAGTGTAGACGTGATACTCTCCCTTCCTCGTACTCGCGCCTCGTGTCCCTTTGACTCGGGTACGAAAAATCGCTTCATGAAGCGAAGTTAGCCAAGGCGAGGCGAGGAAGCACATGGCGAGGCGAGCAACCTGACCAAACTCTCGTTCCTCGCTCAACTCCGTGCTACTTCGTGAGAGTCTGGATCAGGCATTACAGATGGAAGATGCAACCGGCGGAGAAAAGAAGTGCATTTGATAGGAGAAATGGGTGGCCAGGTAAGATAAGGTTAGGTCGGATGAATATAGGAGGAGATTAGAGGTTATAGAGTAAGCGCAATAGATGATATAGTCAAGATGGCAAAGAAGACTATGCATAAGTAGTTTTTAAGTTGAAGTTTATTCTGTAGTTAAGTTTGTTTACGTTTTATAAATATAACTCTTGTTTATTTATTTCATTTCTATCGAATATTATCTCCGCTTGTATGTCCTTCTGCTTGTAAGTATTGTTTTATTCTGTAGATACCTAAATACTAATTATTTATTTTAATATCAAGTAAAAGATCAATTTCGAAGTATCGAGAACGCTAAATATATGGTTGACTATAAAACTGTTTACCTAGATTTATGGTGTGGATGACAGATATCATATTATTCTGTACTTTTCGGAAAGCAGTTTATCGTGTGAAATTTAAAATATATCCTATGACAGATATAAAAATAAACACATCTACAAAGTAGCATTCTCTATTTGCTTGTTATTGTAATACGAGGCCGACGTTGCCCTTAATTTAGAACAAGAAGAATTTGTTTCTAGACACAATTTCTTTGACAAAAGAAATCGGAGAACACATGAACAAATAGGAAGAAGATTGAGTGTAGAGTTACATCTAACACACAAAGGAACCTGCAGCGATTTTGGATATTCTTACGTTCTCTTTTCTAGACTTTATTAAAACTAATTTTTCAAGTTTTATCGCGACAATTTATCGCACTGTCATTATATTTATTCAAAGTAACATAAGTAAAAGGTGACTGCAAAGACTGATTGCTCCGTCGCATGTAACATTTTAACATATTATAAGTAATTATGTTTCAAATGCAACATAGTTGACTCATTACAGAAAATTATTCAAGTTATTAAACTGTAAAATAATCGAAATAGGTACATGTAGGTTACAATACTTTAATTTTATATAATAGTTTAGATTAATTCGAACGATATTATTTTCATACTGTCATTTATATTGACTATCCTAGAATAGCATATTTATGGTTGGTAATTATTGTATCTTTTAGTAAAACTAAATTTAACTGTACGTGACATGTTGGGATTATAAAAACGTTTTAATTTTCATTAGGTTCCAAATTAGTTCATTCAAAGCTAAAACTTTGAGAAAAGTTTCACAATTAAAGGAAATTATAGACGTTTCGTTTAAATGAAAATAATAAAATCAGTGCTAGGAACCGTCATTAGGTTCAATTATTATTTTACAAAAAAAAAAACTTAATACAAGCTGTACATTTACATGAATAATAAATGAAATTAATTACGGTTTTAAAACTTGATAAAATTATTAATTTTTGTTTATTATATATTTATGTTTTGTTGCCTAGAGATTCATAAAAAGGCAATAATCAATATATGTAAATTGAATTGTTTATAGAATTCAAAATCTGAAACTACAATAATGTTCATTAATTTGTTTTCAATACGGATAAAATTTCATGAAAAAACAATGTTACGGATCGGTAGTTTTTTCGTACATATGTAACTTCAGCTTCATCGAAAGCAAAAAACAATGTTAATATAAAATTTAACAACAATCGTATGTCAATAATATATGAATTACACTACTAGAATAAGAGCTGGAAGGGTAGATCGCACGTCATTATATAACAAATAAGATTACTTTAGTTGTGCTTTGCCATACTTCTTGACTTCCATTATGGCACGACTGGTTGTACTAAGGAAAATTCAACAGAATTACGTAATACTATAACCATTTTATTTTCAATGAATATATAAAGTAATAATCATCTATAAGTGTTGCCAGAGTATTTACTGTTTGTTAAGATAGTACTAGGCTGGTTTACGCTTGATTTGTCATTTTATAAAAGTTGAAATGTACTTATTTTATTTTATACTCTAGAATTTATGTTTATGAAAACGCCACACCAAATACCTCTTGTAAACACTTTGCCAGACTGGTATATTGTTTCGCTCTCAACTTAATAAAAGATCAACTTAAGCGACACAACCACAGCAAAAGGTCACTAGAAATATAATAAAACTCTTAAGGACGTTGAAGATACGTATTCGTTACTATCACTGCCTTTCTCGTCATATACATCAGTACTCCCATCAACGTCGTCGCTCTCTGTTATATTTTCTCTACCTCCTTCGTCTTCTGTAGCAATAAAAGAACTTGTTGAACCGTAACATACCCGTAATTACCGATTATTAATAACTAGCTACTTCCCGCGACTTCATGCTCGTGAACATAGTTTATATCGTAATATACAAACTCATCCCCTAATTCACTCAAGTTTTATTTACGCGACAAAAGTAACATATGTCCACCTCCGAGGTCCAAGTATGCTTTGAAATGCAAGATTTGAAGCCCTAAAACAATATGTGAGTGTAATCGTTTACATTTACTGAAATATTTTTCTGTAACGACACCATTTACAGACCTAACAGCTAAAATTTCAAATTCAATCATCGCATGACAGTCCTTAACTGTCGATAAATTTTGCCTTTGAAATATGTCAGCGTTAGGTGAAAAGAACCCAAGTGTTTAAAAAGATTACCAAACCTTGGGTTCTCTGGACATTGAATTTGAAATACTATTTTAGCCATTGCTAAGTCGTATGTGACTTGAATGTATGTTTGTTGTACGGCTGGCATTCCAAAGCAATCCTTTGGCCTTCTTTCATTGTTTGAATCACAACATATGTACCTGTAGCGGATGCGTTTGTAGGTGTAAGATAGGGTATCTCTTGTCTAGGACTACTTTCTTCCACCATTTTGGTTTTGAATCCTGCCCACATAGGTGTCATTGGTATGTCAAAAGCATGAGACACGACCCAGATCAAATCAATTTCTTGCATAGCTTTTAAATTGCTAAGAGGTTGCATTTATCCACTAACTGCTTGTAAAGCTTATTTCATTTTAGGTCCTTTCTGATATGTTATTTATTCAGGAATAATTTACGGACACAGTCGTGTCATTACTCTCGCTAGTACCGGATCTTGGATCTATAACAATATCATTCACTTCGCGTTCCGGCTGCGCGACCCAGTCATTTGATACAATTCGACAGTGATAGATATAGTGACTGAAACATGTGAGAGAGAGAGAGAGAGAGAGAGTGAGAGAGAGAGACCGCTCTGCGGACAGTCGTGTTAGGCAACGTGTTAGGTTTGTAACATGTATTTGGTCTGGCGTTTTCATAAACGTAAATCCTATAGGAAATATAAGATATTAAAAATAGTGTATTATATATATATATATATATATATATATATATATATATATATATATATATATATATATATATAATAGTGTATTTTAACTTTTATAAAATGAGGCAAATTTGTTTTTGCCTTCAAGAAGTTTAAACCAGTCTGATACTATCCTAACAAACAGTAAATTCTCTGGCAAGACTTAAGCCCACCACTTACGGTCAGTGAAACTGATCAGTTGAACTGACGTTTTAACTGTTCAGTTAAAACGGATGCAAACCAAAATGATTTTCCCACTCACTACCTTAAAACCGACCTTGATTTCTCGATTGTCGCGTGCTGTATCTGGCTAGCAAATTTGTCACCGTGTGTAAGGTAAGAAAATGCATTCGGATTCTGAAGAGGATATTCTACTTATGACAGCTGCTGCTTGTAGCCGCTTAATCAATAGCAAATTTAAAAAAATGAACGAAAGATTGGTTAAAAAAGGGATATGAGTTATCTCATATTAATTTGTTAAATGAAACCGAATGACTCGCGTAACTATTTGAGAATGGACGAATCTACATATTTCATGCAATTTTTCTATAAATTCTTTAGTTATTGCACGTCCTGACGCCATGGCGATTCAACTACGACCGACTAAGCGCTTGCGCGGTTAGTTTGGCGTGATACTACTACTACTCGTGTCCGGATCACACTATATCCTTCCAAAAGTTTGCGGCTCCGATAGCCATGTCATTTACTAAAATTAAGTCGTCCCCTGTGCCGCTTTGTCCCATGTCGGTGCAGGTCAGCAGATGTGGAGGAATCTGGATTTTTCCGCGGGAACCCTGAGGCTTTTCGTCCTCTAGTAGCATTCCCCATTCTGCAGGTTTTCTCTGCACCTCGAGACTCCTGTGCGAAGTCTGTTGAGCGTTCTCCAGATTGGGTGTGGGAGGAAATGTCGCGGTACCAGATCCTCTTTATGTTGGGTGATTGGATCTTTGGCCTCAGCGCGCCATTTCTGGAACCTTCTGGCTTCCTGAGAAACTTGCAAAGATGCTGTAGCGGGATCGGAGTCTGGGTCTAGTTGGTTGGTGGCCATAGAGCGGGTGCCTTGGGTCGGTCTCTTGTCGCCCCCTTTTGGTGCTATTAGGCTATTAGTGTTAGTGCTATTATGTGCTATCCCAGCTAGAGAGAATACCTGATAAAGTGTCATAGGCTTTAGGCAACCTGTTATTAGGCGGACGGCTTGATTCAAAGGGACGTCAATTTGCTTTGCGTGAGTGGGTGCACACCATAGTGGGGCGACGTATTCGGCTGCAGAGAAGCTTAATGCAAGGGCTGAGGTTCTCAATGTTTCTGGCTGTGCCCCCAGGACATGCCAGTCAGTTTCTGGAGAAGGTTGTTTCTTGTTGCTACCTTTTTTCTGGTGTTGAGGCAGTGGCGCTTAAATGTGAGAGCTCGATCTAGTGTTAACCCGAGGTATTTTGGAGTTGGGTAGTGTTCTAACTATTGGCCATACCACACTATATTCATCAGTCTCCTTGCCTCCCTGTTGCGAAGGTGGAAGGCGCACTCTTGAGTTTTTGTTGAATTCGGTCGGAGGGGATTGTGCTCGTAGTGGCAAGGTCGTTTAGAGCATTAATTAGTTTTCTCTCTAAATAATGGAAACTATTTCCTTGGGCTGCTAGCGCTGTGTCATCAGCTGTGTCATTAGGGGACAAGGAAGGAGCCTCCACCAAGATTGTAATAAAAGCAATCGGACGTCTCCTGGAAACGGCGAACATGACTGTTCACCGTACAGGATCACCGGATCAGCGAAAAAGTATGGCGTGATGAAAACGAACTGAAGCCAGCGGATTCATGGTGCGCCTGGCAAATCCGTGGGTTGCCGTCAGTCAAAAATTTTACGTTAAGATATCCCACTCACGATCAGTTTTTGGATGTGCAGTGGATCAGTCCTACTGACCAGTTTAGCTAACCGTGAGTGGCGGTCGGTGAGACATGGTTCTTTGCTTTACATATTCATCGGAAATAAAAAATAAAACTGTTACAGTTCTTGTGTGCAGCAACGTGCAATTGGTTGTGCCACCTGCTGAATAGGCAGATAAGGCAGATAAGCGAGTTGCTCTCTGTGTAACTCACAAATTATCTCCACCATATCATTCTGCAACCAGTTGGTTAGCGGAGCGTTATGCAAAATTTTTTAAGAACGCATTAAAAACCTTGAGTGAAAATTAAATTGAAACAAACTTAAGCAAATTTTTAATACCTACAGAAAAACTCCACATGATGTTACAGGATAGACCTTCCTTTTTGGTATTTGGTAGAGAAATAATTGGTAAGGAATAAGTGTACCCGTGGCAAATTCTGAATATAGGATTTTCAAATAGCGGGAAAGAGTTTCCGTTCAGGACTATTTTAATCAAAGTACAGAATTTTGGTTGAGTGGCAATTTGGTAGAGTGCAAAAGAAATTAGGTAATCTTATATATCTAGTTTAGTTAGAAGAGTTACGACTTGAAACACAATTTTAAAGAGATTTGATTTGTTGGTAACGAAACCCTATTAAAAATCAACTTTACACCATCTAGTCCAATGATATCTAAACCACTAATACCTACAATCGAAAGTAATTCGAAAAACGATTTTGAAAATGAACCCGTTTCTGATTTACATGACTCTGACAGTAAACCTTGTGAATCAGATAAACAAATTCCTGACCCCGTTGAACCTTGCACCGTACGGAGGTCCACACAGATTCGGCTATATCCACTATCTAAAAAAAATACCGTGGATCAGCCTATGCTCGGTTAGCCATAATCGGCCGATCTAAGGCTTTTCAGCTGGGCCAAATATGATAAACCATTGGTCACTCATTTTTAATGACAGTGGGACCACAACATGTTTTTAATTGACTTACAATTGATAGCCGATGACTGGTATGAATATACGGCCATTCATTCACAGATGATTAGAAAGCTATTCTAGGCCGTTCGTTGACGCATGATGTTAACAACCAAGCTTCCGTCAATAATCGATTCAAGATGACAACCACGCATCGGGCAAGCATCACCCTTGGATAATAGCCATGCTACAGTAGATGTTTAGATTTCATCCTTATTGCGCAAGCGCGCAATACTAATTATCGGCTAATAGTTTAGTTTTTGCCTGTGTGTTAACATTTTAGTTAACTATTTAATAATAACTAAATTAGTTAATTATCATTATAATCTATTATAAAACTTTCAAACAAGTTGGCGGTAAACATGTCGATGCAGTAATTGCGCGTGAAAAAATTATGTGCATTACAAAAATGTATTATAAACTGTATTGAAACATATAAAAATGGTGTTGAGGTAGTGGATGTAAATGGTAAAATTTTTGATAATTTCAGTGTAAATAATGTAAATAATGTCAAGTTCGTTCTAGAAAATCTTTAAAAAAAAAATACAACCTCAACTTCATAAAGATGGAAACAAATCTCCTTTGTTAACAGTGACAAAATTTGACTCCATCAAATCTGTTGTCTTGGATTGAATGCGTTTGTTGTTCGAAGGTATTGGAAATTGGACAAGGTGAAAACTCTTTTGGAAACTTGGATATTACGGGAAATTAAAGCTCCCTTAAAGAGAGCATTAGTAAAACAGCACAGATCAAAATTATTGTCTATAACAAATTCTGTACCAAAAAAGTTTGATACAAATGACTTAGCAAGATGGAAAACCAATCAATATCGTTTTATTCTACTTTATTGCGGATAAGTGATATTAAAAGATATTTTTTCTACTGATGGCATTTTTTATTGATATATTATGATATACTATGTGAAAATTGCATTCTTTCCACGGCTTACCCTACATGAAAGTGACATTTTTTCATTCTAGAGATGAAAATATTTTCACATCTAGAGACGAAAATGCATTTTAAATTTATGATTTTCTCGATTAAAACACTAAACTAACCAAAGCATGGACATTCTTATTAATTACATCAATTTCAATAAAATATTTTATGTACAAACGTAAAACGAGCCTGAAACTATTTAAAAAACCGAAATAAAATTAGGACATTTGATTTGAAAAGTATCACCTTCTTATGAGAATGCAAACTCAAAAAAATTAATTATGTATATTGTATATTTATTACCATCACTGTATATTGAAAAATCACAAACATTAAATTTTCACAGTTTAATTCATCTACAAGATGATTTAAATCTACGCTTGAGTAACATATCAGCATTGTGGGGTGAAAACTACATAAGAAAAATAAGCAAACTGGTAAAATCACTATACGGTGAACAGCCGTTCCTGGTTCAATGAAAGAAACCAATCATCGACCGATAATGGGATGCAATGTTATATTATGTTAGGCGGTTAGCCAATCTGCCCTAAACCAGATCTGAAAAAACTGAACAACCCAGACGCGCTAGCTTAGGTCATAAACGAACTAAATTGTGGACTAAGCAAAGTAAACGTTTTGGAGAATTTCGAACCAAAGACTGTTTGGACCAACATCAAGGAAGTTTTCCCAAACGCAAGTTCAAATCATCTTCAAACGATACTAAGATCAAAAAGAAAGCTTGGATGACTGATGAAATTCTTTATTTAATGGAAGTGAGAAGTTTGAAAAAAGGTCATCCGGAATATAACCAGATGAATCGTGAAATAAAGAACAAAATATGAATGGCCAAAGAAAATTGGCTTAACGAGCAATGTCGCGATATTGAAGATCTGGAGCATAGGCATTAATATGCATAAAAAAACTAAGGAAGCGGCTGGTGTATACAAACCTCGACAAATTGGCATTCTCTTGGACAGTGAAGATAAAATAATTCTTGACAATAACGACAGAGTAGAAGTGGTGTAGCTATAAAACCTTTTTCATGATGAAATATCGTACACTCTTGAACAATATACACGCGAAGGGCTTGATATAAATAAAGAAGATCTGCAGCATGCATTCTCGTTACAAAAAAATAAAAAAGCTGCAGGTCCAGATGAAATTTACTCGAAAGTCATTAAAATCTTAAAGAATGAGAAGTCACTAAACGTGATAGTGAAGCTTTTTAATATGGTCTACCGATCGCACGTCATTCCTTCGGACTGGCTTCAATCAACATTTATAACGCTTCCAAAGTAGAGCACGGCAAAAAAAGATGTAGCGATTATCGGCTTATCAGCTTGATGAGTAACTTTTTAAGGATTTCCCTAAAGATCATCCACAAGAGAATATTGCATATATTCTATTGTCGATATGCGAGTCCTTTATGGGCGAATCTCAGTTCGGTTTTCGTAACGGATTAGGCACAAGAAGGGCCTTTCTTAGTATCCAAGTGTTGGTTCAGAGGTGCAGGGACGTCTCTGTTCCTGTTTGTGCCTGTTTTATTAACTATGAAAAGGCTTTTGACAGGGTGCAAATCCTTAAGGTCCTAGGCCTGGACGATAGAGTCCTCAAAATAGTTGCAAATCTTTACTGGAACCAAACTGCACAAATTAAGGTAGACCAACAGATGTCAAGCGAAATTCGAATCAAAAGGGGTGTCCGACAGGGCTGCATCCTTTCACCAATACTTTTTAACATTTACTCAAACAAAATATTCGAAGATGCCCTGAAAAACTGGCCTGAAGGAATTTCCATTAATAGTGTAAACATACATAACCTTACGTACGCTGACAACACCGTTATAATCCCGGACTCGTTGGAGGGTCTTCAGATTTTACTTGACCACCTGGCAACCAATAGTTCAGAATTTGGATTAAATTTAAACACAAAACAAAGCAAATGGAAAGACATTAATGATAATCAGGTTGGAGGAGGTAATCTACAGGTACGTAACCAACAAATAGAACGCATTCATTCACACAAATATCTCGGATTCCAGGCCAACGAAAAATGGGATAATATTCAGGAGGTCCGTGCCCGAATTGAACAAGCCAGAGCACCGTATGTAAAAATGAAGCCCGTGTTGTGTTGCAGTCACTCTCCATTCGCACTCGAGTACTACGTTGTTACGTCTTCAGTATTCTCTTTTATGTAATTGAGGCATGGACTCTAACAGACACAATGTTTAAAAATCTAGAAGCTTTCGAAATGTGGACTTATCGATGGATTTAGAGAATAATGTGGATAGACAGAGTGCGCAATGTGGATGTGCTTGCAAGAATGTCAAAAGATCTTGAAGTCATGCGCACACTTAAAATACGAAAGCTGAAATATTTTGGACACATTCTCAGAAACGAAAAATTCAGACTTCTCAAATGAATAATAGAAGCAAGGATTGAAGAAGAGGACCCAAGTGTCGAAGAATATCGTGGCTAAAGAATTTGCGACAACCGTATGGTGAGACTACGACAAGTCCCTTTAGAAAAGCGATTGACAAAGCAGATATAGCGCTAATGATTTTCAACGTTTGAAGATGACAGGGCACTTAAAGAAGAAGTTAGTCAATCATCCACTTCAATACTCGGCCGATAATCGGCTCGAATACGTGGCCAATGCTTGGACGATGATCAGCTTTAATACCTGTGCGATGATTAGTTTTAATGAGGATCGATTATTGGGTACAATACCTGACCAATGGTCGGATTGACCATTTGATCAATGCCTGCCTGATGGTTGACTCTAATGCCTGGCCGATGGTCGGCTCCAATGCTTGGTCTATGATGAGCTTTAATGCTTAGCCGATGAAAGGTTTCTAGCCCCTGGTCAACAATGGGCTTCAATGCTTGGCAAATAATCGGCTACCATGCTTGGCCAATCCTTGTTCGCCATGTCTGGCCCGGCGTTATCGTTCGATCCAAAATCATGCCTGGATTATTGAAGGTATCCAATTATTGGCCAATGATTGTACATTGGCCGCCACCCATGGCCCAAAAATGGACCAATGGGTGGACCCAGCATTATTTGTATTGGCACTTTCCCGTTTTGGCTATTAATGTTTTTTTTTTTACCAAGGGAAGAGTTGTTCAGTGCAGCAACCTATATTTGGGGGTTTTGCTCTCTTAGTAACTGCCTTCTCGAGTTTTTTGCCATACACAACATTTGCGATACAAGAACCAACACTTAACATCAACCGGATTCTCGACGTTTCGGCAAACATTCGCCATTTCCAAGAGATATATGTGCCCGCGCGGGTTAAGCGGTAGACGCATACTACAAGTATACCGCTTAACCCGCACGGATATTTTTTCTCTTGAAAATGGCGCCAACCTTCAACATCAACGCGGAATCCCCGAAAACAAATCAACAAAAGTTTCCATCTGCGAAAATCTCAAATAACAACATATATATACCATTTTTTAGTTTTTGAGAAATGTATTATTTTTGTATGTAACAAATTTACTTTTAATTTGATAAGTAAATAGAACATGCAAATTTAATAGGAAACACAACAATAGTATTACGTAATTCTGTTGAATTTTCTTTAGATTCCAAGCCCCTTCCACCCAAACGCAGCGGCACTCAGCGGCCAGACTGTGATAATGGTAGTCAAGGAGCATGCCAAAACACAACTAAAGTAACCTTATTTGTTATAAAATGACGTGCGACTTACGCTGTCAGCTCTAACTCTATATATTTACTTTATATATTTCATTCGAATGTTATAAATGTTCCATCCAAGCATTTCATAGCATACCCTGTACAAATATTTGATTTAAACGCGGCAAGTAGCTCCAAAACTTTATATTAATACAATAGAATAATAAAACTTTTGCAATAATAATTATATTCGTAATAAAAAAACAAAAGCATTTGTTTTAATACATTCTAAAAACTTGCTATTCTAAAACTGGATTAATGCCATGCTGAAATTAATTTAGAAAAAAAAGTAAATATAATTAATATCTTTCGTTGTATACCTCACCTCAGAATATAATCTTGTTTTACCTCAAGAGGCTAAGGGGGAGAGGATATAAATAATTTACATAATGAAGATTTCCGCCGCAAAAAAAACTTTCTAAAATAATTTTCTTTCTACGTAATAACTCATAAGACATTACACAAATAAATTAGTGTATTACAGAGAAATTACTTACTTTTACGTTATAAATTCATTTTGAAGAGAATATGATCTCGCTTACCTGGAATAGAAAAATTAATAATTAATAAAAAATTTACACAAAAATATTGGTTTTGAGTAGCATTATCAAATATGGGCCAAGTAAAAACTAAATAAATTGAAAAACAACTACTCAGACATACGTACAAAAAAATACGTTGGTATAAAGATCATTTCAAAGTATATTTTGCTGTGTTTTTGTACCTATGTATTTGAATCATACAAATTTTTATCGGTACTTCCAAATTAAAAGATTGTAACTGACATTTTGGTTATTTCCATTTTTAATGCTCTATGAATGAGTAATAATGTTTAATTCAAATTAATCGAATTGTTTAATTTTTTATCCTAATGGTATAAAAATTAAAATATTTTCTCATTGTAAATACAAACCTTTGTAGTAGAAGAAACAAATTGATTGTCGAGGAAGGTTTAACCATAGCAAAAATATACAGATTATAAGAAACTTGTGCTACAGAAAATGACAATGTGGTAATGCCTACTGAAAGACAATACAGAGATATTTTAAATAATGAGTTCAATATTGGTTTTCATACTCCATAGAAATATAAATCTGAAATTTGCAATTTATTTGAAACAATGAATGGTTGAGAAACACCACAAACATCTTGCTAGGAAGAAGATAGTGAGCAAGAAAAAGGGAGAAGATAAGAATCAAGCAATGATCGTAAATAGTTTAAATGTTTCATGCTTTGATTTACAAAAAGTTATGCAACTGCCACATGCGCGTAACTCATAATTTTACCATAAATGTAAATTATCAGCTTTCAGCTTTCAGCTTTCAACTTTACAATTTTCAATCTAGCAAATAAAGAAGGATTTTGTTACATATGGCACGAAGCTATTTGAAAGAGAGGTGCAGCAAAAGTTAAAGCTGCTTGTAGCTTTATTTAACAGGGATGATCAGCAGAGGTTAAAAGAAATTTTTATTTTACTCGGATAATTGCGTTGGGCAAAATATAAACAATGTTTGAGTCAGCATGTACTCATGTCGCTAAACGCCATGAAATTTGTTGTCCAAAATGAAAATGTATTACTTAAAAGCCATAACAAACAATTGCACTGCAAAAAAAATACGAGCATTTACAGTATCTGCAAAACAAATTATCGGAAACTTACAGATACTTTTATGAATTTCTTAGTTACAATAATGAAGAAGCAAGTGATGTTGAATCTAAATAAATAATTTTTTAAACTATTATAATGGTTTGAGCTACCTATGTTATAATTATTTTTTAAATTTTATATTTTGTTATAGTTTTTTTGTTTGCGTTAATAAAATTGTTTTAAATTATTTTGAAAAATTCGTTTATGGAATAATTTTTTTATGCCCTGTAATATAGTGTATAAATTACGAGCATAATTTTTTTGACAATATTAAAAAGTTTTTCTTTTAACCCAAAATGGACTTCTATTTTCGGAACCGCAAGCGGACTCTAGAATCGTATCGACCATTACAATTCATTGTATTTAATCGCAAAATCATCGTAAGTTAATCATCACTTACAATGTTTTTAGTGAAACAAGTGAAAAGAATCAAAATTTTAACAACCTTTAAAATAAAGGGAATTAAAAGAAACGACACAAATAAATATCCATATCATCATATTAGCTCCGTAAATCATATTGGCAATATATTTTACATATATTTTTAGTTCTGTCCAATGACAATCAGAAATGAAACACTCAGAATATTTTAAACACTTCTTCTGTAAAGTGAGCATTTGTCAGTTATTACAATATTTTAATTTGGAAGTATTGTTATTATAAATTTCTTTGCTACTATTACTATTAAGTTGAAGACGCATAAGAAAGAAATATGAACAATGGTTTGGGCACAAATGGAGAGATAAAGTAGCTGAAAGTGCTCAAAAACTAAACTATGATATTGATCTGCTGCCCAAGGTGTTTTCTAAAATTTGTTGTTGGTGAAGAAACTATTGAAGATACAGAAGATAGACTTCATGTTTCCTCAGATGAGCATTGGAACAGAAGACGTTATTTGAATGGGAACTACTCCTAATAATTCGAGAATTAGACATGTAATTAAGTTAAAAATTTGTTATCCAACAATTCTTTACCACATAAAACAATTAGGAAATACAATAGGGCTTGACACGTGCTCAAAAGAGAAGTATTCTCTCTTGGAGAAGTCTCTCATGGATATGCAGTGTGGAAACCTTAACTGCAATAACATTCATAACTTCGATATAGGCGATTTTTGCGAAAAATCCCGAAACAAGTTACGTATTGTTTTTTTTTTGTCCTCATTTCTATGATTATGTTTGTTTATTGTTCCCGGAAGTGCCCAACCACCTCCGACATTTTTTTTCAAATGGAAAGGTGTGTCAAGTGACACCTCGTTTGAAAGAATACAACACACTCACAAAGAATACAACACACTATCTATTTCTTAAATATTTTTAAGCCCACGTGACAAAAAAGAAATCCACTTTTACGTTGAACACGTTTCGGCATAAAGTTGTATGTTACATTTGTCTTGATGCTTTGGAACCACGTTGCTTACTCACTAGTAAACTACATAATAATATTCACCAAAGCATGTGACAGCTTTCGCATGTGACGCATGTGACGCTCGTCAAGTAGCTAAAGTAGTTTCTAAAATGCTGCATTTAACCGAAAATCTCCGTAGCGAGATTCGGATGAAGATCGGTTGTGGTTACAGAAGACTAAGTCAGCTTCAGGCTGCTCAGTTATTTCGAGTACAGCATCGGTATATACCA
This sequence comes from Phosphuga atrata, assembly GCA_944588485.1. Taxonomy (NCBI): domain Eukaryota; kingdom Metazoa; phylum Arthropoda; class Insecta; order Coleoptera; family Silphidae; genus Phosphuga; species Phosphuga atrata. The sequence goes on from OX155898.1 coordinate 35,186,559, forward strand.
CTCAATAACCAAGGTACCATAAGCAAAATTGAGACACAATACAACAATTTGGGTCATGTCAGGGTTGTGCCTAGACAGCGAAATCCCACCGTTAAAGCAGATAGGTAGGGATAGGTAGGATAGGTGGGGGAGATAGCCAGGGTAAACGTATAAAAAACTCTTCAAGAAATTCCTGTGACTCCAGCCAGGCAACTGTCCTGAAAAATCTTAGAGCAACCACGCTGCATCCTTACAAGATTCAGACACCCACGAATTAACGGAGGATGACCCGGACCGCTGAAACGAATTTTGCGAGCAAATGATAAGCCTGATCGACAATAACCAGATTTCATTAGCATCCATTCTTTTTTTCGACAAAAGTACTTTTACCTTACATGGTGACGCTAAACGTCAAAATTGTCGTTATTGGGCTGACCATAACGCTCATGAGATGTGAGAAACTCATACTAAGTTCCCGAAAAAAGTCAACGTATGGGCTGGAATAATTACGTTTCAAGATCCTGATTTACATGATGAACGAATATGGTAACAATAGGTCGGAAGTATCAATGACGAATAAAGAAAAGAAGACGAAGTTTTTCCCAATATATGGATTGGAAGAAGAGGTTATATTGAATAGCCAGGGAGATCTCCGGATCTTAACCCCCTTGACTTTTTTTGTGCGGATATCTCAAGAGTAAGATCTATATAACAAAATCGAACGACATTGAGGACCTATGTATTAAGCATAGGTTAAGCAGGCAATGTATTAAGCATGAAATACGGCAAGACACACCAGAAATGTTACGAAACATTAGACACGCATGTTATCTTCGATTCGCACTTTGCCAAGAAAGAAACGGTGGTCATTTTGAACATTGGTTTCATTAAATAGTATTTAAGTTATAAAATTGGTTTTCTTTTTTATGACGTGGGCTTTGAAAATATTCAAGTAATAAATAGTGTATTGTATTCCTTGTGAAAAGAACTTTAAAACGAGGTGTCAGTTGACATGCCTTTCCATTTGAAAAAAAACGTCGGAGGTGGTTAGGCACTCCCGGGAATAGTTAAACAAACAGCATATACCTAGAAATGAGGGCAAGAAAAAACAATAGTTAACGTGTTTCGGAATTTTCTTCAAAAATCGCCTATATCGAAGTTATGAATTTGATTTCAATTAAAATTTCCAAACTGTAGAAGACATGGATCTCTTAGGTATACCGGGTGTGTTAGAACTCCACCGACAAACTATCAGAACTGATTATATAATTCAAAATAAGCATAAAACTTTTATCACATAAAGACTCTCTTAGAGTCACAAACTGTAATAGCAGGCATTCCTCCAATAGAGTTACTAGTGCAGGAGAGGCTTAGCTTCGACTCAGCTAAACAAATCAAACCAATTTCTGATAAAAAAGAAGCCAAGAGGATTGCAAGGACTGAACTACTACGTGCATGGCAGAAGGAGTGGGTAGCTAGCAATAAGCGACAATGGACAAGGCTGTTAATAAAGTATGTCGAAAAATGGTTAGCTCGGAAACCCGGAGAACTAAACTACCATCTAACACAAACACTCGGTAGACATGGATGCCTTCGACATTACCTCCACAAGATAGGCAAAGCTGTTGATACACGGAAAAAGTACACTCTACAAATTACAGTTTAAATAGTAGCAGCGGCCTTATGAATAGAAATTTGTAAAGATTGCAGCCGCATACTGTAATTTTTAAAACTTATTTACTAATAATACTATAATTTAAAAAAAGCAATTGTTAGTTTTTACAGTTTCAAATTCCTAAGGCCGATGCTACTATTTAAACTGTTATTTTTAGAGTGCACTTTTTTCCGTGTAGCTGCCGCGAATACTATGGGCAAGAGGACAGCGTGATGTACACCATCCACATATATAGTAGGTGGAAAACAGAGAGCGACATCCTACGAAAGGACCTAGAACCTAAAACCACTATACCCTTCATGTTAGAATCGGAAAACAACTAGAACTTAGTCCAACAAATAATATCTGAAATAATCAGTTATAAGGAACAGGATCAGAAGAAAATGCAGATTGCTAAAAGACACCGCTAAACCAGAACTCGTAATCAGCATCATTGGATGGGGGAAGTAAGTTACATCACAGACAACATTGAAAAACAAGTGGCAAGATGCGTTGCTTTCAGAGGGACCACTTGTCAAGTTAACCCGGGGGTGCCCCTCCCCCCTCCTCCAAATAAAAAAAAGAGTCACAAACTCTAAGCCTTTTTAACCCCATATATATATATATATATACATATATATATATATATACATATATATATATATATATATATATATATATATATATATATATATATATATATATATATATATATATATATTATGGGTTCTATGCTTATTTTGGCTCATAAAATCAGCACAGAAAGTCTGTTGGTGAAGTTCTGACACACCGTACGCAAGAGATCGTTGTATCGTATGGAAGATCGTATTAGGATACCTTAATTTCGTTATTACACGTAACTATGCAGTTTCCGCTATTTTGAGTTTGTCGTTTTTCGTGCGTTAGCCATACGTATATGTTCATAATCTGGGATCGGTCTGCATATAGCTTTATATATTTTCGTGGTGGCAGTTTGTATGGAGATTCCGTTGTTACCAGAAGACAAACATCATAAATATTTGATTCTTTGCACAGTCTTTTTCCCGTAGCATCGGTCATGAAGTCTAACAAGTCTAAGAAGTGTAACAAGTGGTGTCGGTGTTATGTCCATGGTACCTAAGTCGAGCTGAGAAGAGTTAGGAGATATACTATGGTTGAGGATGAGGAATTGGCTTTTGAAGGACGATTTGTAGACGGTGAGGATTTGTAGTTTATCTATGGTCTCTTTGAAGTTACTGTTGTGGGTTATTAAGGCTTGTCGCACACTGGGTCCGCTTGACTGGGTCAATCAGGATAGCAGCACATATTCAACTCTCCCGGCGGAGAGGTGGGAGGTGATTGAGTGTGTGGAAAAGTGGCGTAGCTGAGCGGATGGAATATGTGGAAAAATGACGGAGCTGAGAGGAGCGGACCCAATCGGATCTGATGTGAGCTGCGCGGAGCTGATCCAGTGTCCGACAAGCCTAAGGCGGCGTCGTTGGCGTATTGCAGGACATATGAGGAAAAGTTAATTTGGGTTTTGTGGTCATATATAATTTGCAATATCTTTTGCAATGACATTTATTCATTGCAAAATATATTATATAGTAAAGGAGTCGAGTTAATTATTTACTCCTGAATTTATTTATGACTCAGTTCATAAAACAAAAACAAAAATTATTTTATACCTTACAAATACAAAATATTATACGTTCATGCGTAATTTAGTTATTGGTGCTCATAACGGCGTAATAAGTGATAACACAAGTCAACATGAATTTTCTGCCTGGGGTCAGGGTATGCAATTACGATGTTCAACCGAGAAGAAAACTTCTTAAAAAGTTTGCAACAAGAAACACGTAAAATAAAATAGTGCCGACTTTGTTTCAAATTTAATTACTACCAACTCGACCGATAAAAAAACGCCAATTAGGATTTTCGAAATAAAATTTTAATTCTCTACAAGTTTTATTTGAAACATTTCTTAAAATTGCGCTTAGTACGCGTGTTATTTTTGTGGAAAAGATAAATCACAAAATCAGTTTTCTCATAGAAAATGTAACTTTCTACAAGTTTTTTTTGAAAAGTATTTCAAAATATATTATAATTTTATTGGCTATATTCACAGATTTATTTTCGAATCTTTGAAGCTAGGAAAAAGAAAATCAAAACAAAATTTTATTTTGTTTAAAACTTGATTATTACCAACTTGACACACAAAAAATCTCAAAATAATAAGGGCTCTTAAAAATTTAATAATCTTGAAGATTTAATCAGAATATTTTTCCAAATTTTACCTAGTTCACCAGTTATTTTCGCATTTTTTAGATTAAATTGAAGAAAACAAGATCTGTGTTATTACCACCATAACCAAGCGAAAATTAAATTGAATATGGATATTTTGCTATCACTTCGGTACATGATTAAGAACGAAATCATAAAATTAACTCAGCAATAATTCTTTTTAGTAAAGTAGTATTAAAGTACCAGGATCTGATTTGTTAAAATATTTTATGGAATATTTTTTAGTATGTATGTAATATTCACGATTTACGAAAATGAGATTGAAATAATATACTAGAGAAATAGGCATTTTGGAACAAGCAAAGATAAGTCGCAACTCAGTTTTATCAGTTGACATTAAATGCATTAAAACTGGTTGTAAGAGTTAAATTGTTAAAATCTGTGGGGAGTGTTCTGTTATTTGTTTTTATTCCATACACAGTTTTCGTAGTTCTTGTCAAAATTGTATATCTACTTATAGTAGATCTTAATGAATTGAAACTATCCAATTTAGATTTTTTCTTTTATTCAACTTATATGTCAAATTAAACGGTTTTTAAGACTTTTGAAAGGATACATAACTGGGCGAGTTTCAACAAGTGGCACAAAAACACACCCCGAGCTGAGATTCTCGAGCTGAATTTGAATTTCAGTTGAATTTTCTCTTCTTCACAGAACACGTGTCCGACCTGTGGAGATAATATAAGCTAGTCTCAGTAGTCTTATGCTAATAATAATCTTTTGATTAATCCCGTTTCAGACATAAGATTGCAACACGTGTTTCATTATTTCGATAGATTTGTTGAATCGATAATTTCAAAACAGATATTTCTTAATTGCTCACCAGGAAGTTATAATTCAAAAAAACTGTGCATTAAAATCGTTATTCGATTAAACAAAGATATATCTAAATCTGATGATCACTTTAATTTGAGTCATCAAGTTATTGAAAATTGGATTATTCGAATTCGCTCTTATAGACAAAGCTAAGGTGGTCACTTAATTGGTGTGCTAGGATAAACTAGTGTGCTAGGATAAACTCTGCTTTAAACTCGATATTCGATTAAAAAAGCTACTGCATATCTAAAGCTGCATCAAGTCACAGAAAATTGGGTTATTTGTATTGATTCCTATAAACAAAGCTAATTGATGTGCTAGGATACATTAGTATATTAGAATATACGAATTCTTCCAACTATCCACAGGAGGGAGCATGGATTAAAATCTGGTAGAAGCTTCAAGGCTAAGGTAATTTATATCTCTATAATTGAATAGGACTATTCAATTATAGAGATCAAAACTGTTTTTAATTTTGTATGAGAAAGTTACATTTTGAACTTTACTGTGATAATGGACAAACATTTTTATCCGGCTGTGAATCTAGATTGGTACAACAAGAACGATTAGTGGACGATTAGATATTCATATAATATCAGTTTAACGAATTGTTAATTTTAAATATACAATTTTATCATTTTCATAAATCATCTATTCATTTTGTTACATTTACATTATAACAATACCTATTATATAATTATTAATATTCATGAAGTTTCAATTACTCATATTTTCATGAGGTAGCAGTTCAATTCTAAGAGACTTATATTAAAATATGTCCAGCTATATAGCATTAGTTTAGGACTTCACATACGACGAGATAAGGTCTTCGTAATCGTTTGTTTTGTCCCGCTCTTGTAACCGCTTATCTCGTCTCGTTTTGTCTGACCTCATCTCGTCAAATATTGTTCTTGCTTATAACCTTATTGTTAAAATAGTCCAAAACGAGGTTACCCATCATTAATTGTATTGTAACTAATAAGGTGTCCACCTGCTAGGAAAAATCAGAGACCTGTTCAATCTTTGCCTGTTCAACAGTACAGTACCAAATGAATGGAACAACGCTATTGTGATCTTAATGCACAAAAAAGGAGATATAGCTGACCTAGAAAACTATAGGCCGATAAGCCTTCTAAGTCATCTCTACAAACTATTTACAAGAATAATAACAAATAGACTTGAAAATAAACTGGACTTCTACCAACCAGTGAAACAGGCAGGATTTCGCACAGGATACGGAACCAATGACCTTCTACAAAGTGTTAAAACAATAGTCGAGAAAAGTATTGAATACAACAGACCACTCGTACTGGCCTTCATAGATTTCCATAAAGCATTTGACACCGTCGAGTTAGATGCAGTTATGGAAGCACTACAGGAATGCCGTGTCGACCATCGCTACACGAGAACCATTTACAACATCTACAAAAACGCCAGTATGACGGTTCAACTCCATGAAAACACCAAACCCATTCCAATGGGTAGAGGCGTGAGACAGGGGGATACGATATCGCCTAAATTGTTCACCGCGGTTTTGGAACTCGCTTTCAAAAAGCTCAACTGGGAAAGAAAAGGCTTAACCATAGATGGCAAAAATCTATCAAATCTGCGATTTGCAGATGACATAGTGCTGCTTGCTGACGATCTTAACGATATAAAAACAATGCTATTAGAACTCCAGGAAGCATGTAATACCGTAGGCCTAAGAATAAACTATTCCAAAACAAAATGTATGACAAACTTGGTCCCGAGCAGACAGATAGATGTAGGCGATAGAGATATTGATTTCGTAGACAAATACACCTATTTAGGTCACGAAATACGCATAACTAGAGACAACCAAACATGCGAATTTAAAAGAAGAATAATCCTCTCTTGGGCCGCATATGGAAAACTTCGGGACGTATTCAAAAGCGATCTGCCAGTCTGCTTGAAAAGGAAAGTGTTTGATCAATGTGTATTGCCAGTTATGACCTACGGCACTGAAACCGCAACACTCACCGTCGCCACTGCAAGAAAAGCTCCAAATTGCACAACGAAAGATGGAAAGATCGATGCTCGGCGTGTCGCTACGAGACCATATCACAAACGAAGACCTACGCCGAACAACAGGTGTCACAGATGTGGTTGTGCGTATGGCGAGGCTAAAGTGGAACTGGGCTGGACACGTGGCCCGAATGTCAGATGGAAGATGGACCAAGAGACTACTGGAGTGGAGGCCAAGAGCAGATATACGAAGCAGGGGGAGGCCCCCCACAAGATGGACAGACGATATAAAAAGAACAAGAGGAGCCTGGATGCGAGAGGCTCAGGATAGGAGGAAATGGGCGGAAATTGTGGAGGCCTATGTCCAGCAGTGGACGCAAAGGGTTGTTTGATGATGATGATGATGAACTAATAAGTGGGTAATTGAGCTTTTGTTATATAGATCTTTTTATTTATTTAACCAGAATAATATTATACAGTGATTTACATAGACCGTATCCCATAGAGCAGTGGTGCGCAAACTTGTTTCATTGGCGACCCCCCATTTTGTGTAAAATTTTGTCACCACCCCTGGATCGACAGCAGACATTTTTGAATTGTTAACGTAGGTAAAGTGAAAGTTTTTCTGGGATTTGTCTGTAAAGCTTTTTTTAATTCTCCTTGCCAAAGTATCAGCTACACTCTAAAAGCTTCAATTTTACTGCTCAATATAAACTCCCTGTAAACTCAAATTCAAATCGTTAAGTTTCAAAAAAAATGTTCCTATTTGTTTTCTTCAAAAACGTGTCTCATATAGACAATTAATTGCGATATTTTGGTAACGTCAGTGGTTTCGTCCAGTTGTAGAGCAAACATAGGAAGGAGAGTTTTGTATTAAATTTAACAGAACTGATTGGATATTAAGTACGTGATATGACGGAAATTCGACAAGAAACGGAATCTCTTGATAATAGTATTGTTTTTAAATCGTTACCGTATTTTTGTCCATGCATAATTGATGTCATATTAATTGCTGAAGGAAGAATGAGGGATTCTCCAATTGTATGTGGTTTCAAATGTTTTGCTATTAAATATGAAACTTCTAAGGATGCCCGTAAACCCCTCTCAGGAATTATTTTATATATTTTCAAAAATTCAATTTGATTTTGCATACTTTCAGACCGTCGTTTAAAAAAGGTTTCAGATTTATTTGCAAATTCTTTTGCTTCTTCTTTTAATTTAGGTTTAAAACTTTCATTTGCTAATTTATACGAGCAAATAACACAAGACAGACGGACGTTCATTAGAGGAAGTTTATTAGATGTTGGTCCATCATTCACACTTGTTTTGAAATTATTTTCAATTTCGTGGATACCTATTTTTAGGCACTTATCCATTATGAAGGTATTGAATTTTTTCAAAATATAATATTTGCTTACACTGAATTGATACATTCATTATGTTTTAACCACACTTAAAATGTAAAAATATTATAAACTTATTAGTCACAGTTATATAATTTTAAACATTTAAAATGATCTTAACCCGTCGAAACTAGAAAATATTTTTTTATTACTCATGCGCGAAAAGTACTTCTTGACGTAGATTATTTAAACAACAAATCTAACATCTCGTTGTATTTCCGCATAACCTGGGTAACGCACGCAAATATTCAATATCGATCGCTACGTTACATTAAAATAAACAAATAAATAAATATAAAATGAACCCCATCAAGACCGCGATATTTAAAAAGTAAAACGTAAAAAAAAATTCCATTACAAAATAATAAAAAAAATTAATGAAAACGTTTTAAATAGACCTTTTTAATGTTAGTTAAGCGCATGCGCATCGGTCAAGTTTGAAAGGCGGGAATATGAAAGTTTAGAAAGGCGGGAATATGCAAATATTAAGGTTATACATCAAAAAGTGAGTTGTTATATAACATGGCGGAAATTGACGCATGCGCACAAAAAAATTTAAACAATGAAAAGGTCTATTCTATGATGAAATCAGAGACTGAGGAGAGTTCTTATGACGAATACCTACCATCGGAGACAATTCAAAAAGCAAATTTTTCATTTTTGATTCCACTTTTTTTTGATGGCCCAAAACTTGTAAGATACAGGAGGATACTAGGGGACCAACATGAGTAATGAAAAATATTGTTTGTTACAATTGTTTGTTACAACACCGGCGAAATTGTCAATTTCACTCTCGAGCGAATGTGCGCATAGCGCGCACAATTTCGCTCCAGAGAAAAATTGACAACTTTTCGCCCTAGTTACAAAATATAACATTATATAATAAGTGTGGTTAAAACATGGTGAATTTATAAATTCAGTAAAAGTATGAATTACCACGTAGTAATGGTCCCAACCATCTTATTCAATAATTTGTTTGTTTTTTTAAAGGTGTTCGTTGTTTGTACCTTATTTGTGCTAAAACAAAATTATGGCCATACATTTTAAGCACATCTGTGTAAATAAAAATGTAAAATAATTAAGTTCACTATAAAAATACATACATTATAAAATACAATTGGAACAATAACATAATACAAAGACACAAATAGATACAAAATATTTAATCGAAATAATTTAAAGATTTTCTTATGATATAAAAAATTAAGAAAATTAACTAAATACGCAATCCATTTAACTCATTGGTGTGTGCAGTACATATTTTTTCCGCTGTCGCACGTATAACAACGAACTGCAACGCACTAACGCATTGGTATGCGGAGACCTTTATACAAGTGCTGCCTGGCTACGATATTTACAAAAAAAAATATTGGCATCACATCACGTTTATGAACGCGGTTGTAAAAGAGTTATACAATAATTGTAGGTTTTTCATAAATTTGAATTTATGATTCAGAATTCACTCGTAATAAAATTAATTATTTCCCAAGAGCGCCAAAAGCATTGCTACAGCTCTGATTAGGTATTAAAACAGAAAATGGTTTCCTGAAAAATATAGTTCATATAATTTAATTTCACTATTTTACTGGTAAATAAAATTCTTCGGCGACCCCCAAAATGTCTCTCGCGACCCCCCGAGGGGTCGCGACCCACGGTTTGCGCACCATTGCCATAGAGGAAAACTAGTTACCTGTACATGAGCTGGTTGGTTTTTACAAAATAAATATCATACAATATATAATACAATATATATTCAATTTATATACAATATAAATAATAGTTTTCGACTAATTATATACTATGTTAGTGTTATTTTTAATGATTTATTTTCTTTATTTATTTACTAAAATGAAATTACGTATATTAAATGTATACGTTCATTTGCATAAATATATACACTTCCATAGAAATTTATACACAATTACATATTAGCCAGTTTAAAAGTTTTTTCGTTATTAATTTTTTATTAACATTTAGAGATTTGAGATTGTCAGGGAGCATGTTAAAGTTTTTTATTGCTACAATAAGAGTTTTTAAATGCATTTTAAATTAAATTATTGATTTTCGGAAAAAGGCGATAAGCCTTATTTCTAGGTTTACCTCGGTAATCATTTAATGACTTTTTACAATTTTATAGTGATAACATAGGGAGTCAATTATGAAAGGTTCTTTAGTATTCAAAATGTAATTGTTCGTATGATCAGTTATTATATCAATGAGTTTATTTTGTGTCCTAGTTAATTTTTTCATAATATATTTATAGCATCCTCCCCATGCAATTAACCCATAATTCGTATAGTGTATCGTAGATTATTTTAAGTGAATTTTTGTTTACACTCGTCTTCAATTTATAGAAGATAAATAGAAAAAAAATGGTTTTATTTATTAGTCTTTTATATGCTGGTCCCATCTCATATTGCAGTCAAACTTTATGCCTAGATATTTACAACTGTTAACTTAAACTTCTGATTGCAAATCAATATTTGCAAATTTGCTGGAATACTATCGTTATAAGAACCAAAAGTTATGAATGTAGTTTTATCTATATTTATTGACAGATAATTATCAAAAAACCATTTCCCTAATTTATCTAAATAACCGTTCATTTTGTGTTGAACGTGAGGCCATGAATTACCAATACACTTTACAACAGTGTCGTCAGCATAAGCTGCTATTGAGTTTGCTTCTGAAATTTAAAAAATATCATTTAAATATAGAATGAACAGTAGTGGAGCTAGGATTGTTCCTTGCGGAACACCAATTTTTACCTTTCTTTTCCTACTCCTAATTTTATTATTTCTTACAACCTGTAGTCTATTGGTTAAATAATTTTCAAATAAATCAGAAGCAGCACATAAATAAATATATATTTATTTAAATTATATATAATTGTTATATAATAAAATATAATTTTACAATACTTGATTCATTCATAAAAGATACAATATTTGAAGTTACAGGTTATGAAACAATGAACTTGGATAATTTAACTAACTGATATTTTACAATTTGAGTAACAAGATGACCAAGAATTCAAACATAATAGTGCTTGCATCATCCTTTAATGATGTGTGCGTTTCACAATCATAGCACCTGCTGTAGAGAATAATCTTTCAACAGATACTGATGTTGCCCTTATGCTGAATAAATATCTGGCCATCTTTGAAAGAGCAGGGAAAATAGTTTCATGAGACTTCCTCCAATGTAAAATATTTTGATTTAATTTTTCTCTTTTCAGTAGTAAATGCGCATCAAAATCAGCTTTCTAATGTTTTGAAGTTGTTGTCTAATCTAAACCTAACCTAACCTAAATTATTGTACAGATTATCTATATCAATACAATTTTTGAATGATTACTTCCTTTCGGAAGACTACCATTTCGTATTCTCTCTCAAAATTGGTATTATTTACATACTGTTTATAAACTTTATCTAAACATTGGACAGCATTTCTCATTTCCTTGTCCTGTTCTGTCTTGTCAAATGTCTCGATTTTATGTCCGGAGTCTAAAAAATAAACCCAATTTGATTTTTGATAATGTTTTATGATTTTCTCTCTTGATGACAGTACGGTTAGGTTAGGTTAACTATAAAAATATTGGTCATAAAACTAGCCGTTACATTTTAGTACAAGAAAATGTAGCGATAAGAAACCATAAATATCTGTTTACATTAAACTTAAAACCATAAATATATGTTTACTTTACACTTTATATTTGGTTACTATCGCTATATTCGAACCTCTGCTTGTTCCGTCCACATGCAAATTTAGCGATAACAAACCATAAATGTCTGTTTACCTAAATCATCTATTCTGTTGACTATTTAAAATTCATAATAAAACGAACGAAATAATTTGAAATTGTCTACGACATCTATTTTGTATTTCTAAAAATACTCTTTTAATGGTATATATATATAATGAAATGTAATTTTCCCGAGCCGAGAACGAGCAGTTCAAATTTATGCAAATATTGCGGCTGCCCGTGTCAAGGATTGAAGAAAAAGCATGAAAGAGATCAGAAACGAGACTCTCGTGTTCTGCGAGAGCGAGACCAAATACGGTATCAATCTCGCCTAAATAATTTTTCTCGCTGTTACGAGAGGAGACAAGACGAAACCAAGGAAAATTTAGCTCTCGTCTGAATCCCTACAGTAGTTACTGTTTTAAAGGATTAAAGAAAATAATTAAAGAAACTTTTTGCTTGAGATTTACTGATAATGAATATTGTAACTTCGAATTTTTAGTAATATCTATAATAAGATACATAGTTATAATATAATATCGTTATAATCGCCACTGTCCCACGATGAATATTCTTCAACTGAGCATGAAGGCAAATTTCCCTAAATGCACTACCCCAGGTGGTAACCAATCCACCGTCACCTATGGTGACGTTAGCGGACCTTAGGATTCTGGGGAGTCCCCACCAACATGCTTTAAGGATGAGTCGGAGCATCCTGAAATCAACGGACGTAAACTCAGACCAAGACGGCAAAGCTTCATCGCAACATTTAATGCCAACTCACTGCTAAAAGTGGGTAAACTGAAACATTTGACTGATTCACTAAAACGACAGAACATAATACTGACTGCAGTATAGGAAACCAGATTTACGGACGAACATGCCTTCGAGTCCCAAGGCTACAGAATTCTCAAAGTAAAAGTGGGTCAGCGGGTAATGAAGAACGTACCCCACTTAGGTACAGGATTTATAATCAGTCACAGGATACTGGATTCAGTCACTGACTTGACACGACGAGCAGTCGTGTTTCCATCCTCTCTCTCAAATGCGCAAATAAGGGCTACAGTATAGTCAATATACACGTCCCAATCAACCAGGCGAACAGACGTAATCCAGACAGAACTGACAAATTGTGGGAAGACTTAAAAGATCTCTAAACTTCCAGAGAGGCACACCGTCATACTGCTTGGTGACTTCAATGCTATATTGGGAAGACAGAGAAAATACAGAAACATAGTGGGCAATTATCCGGAGCATAAGCGAACCAACCGCAATGGAGAACGATTAGTGGATCTGTCTAAGACTTTTGGGTTGCTCATGAAGTCTACAGCCTTCAAACACTTGCCAAGGAAGCAGAAGATATGGATTTTACCGAATACCAACCTGGGTGAATTCCAGACAGATCATGTGGCCATTTCACGTAAATCTCAAAAGGAAATACAAAACGTGAAGGTACTAAGAAGCGCCAATCTGGACTCAGACCACTACCTCTCAAAGATTACAATAAGACTCCAGCCTAGAAACACTAGATTACACAGAACCTCCAAACTGGTAACATTTGATGTAGAGTGACTCAAGAACAGTCAAGAAGGGGTATACTTGTGGTTTATGCTCGGCGTCGTATTGGAAGAGACTGAACAATACAGAACTAAACAGCTGGAACCAACTGAAAGAGACTCTTGTGAAGGCGGCCAATGAACTCGCCCCTCTCGCTAAAAGAAGGAAGCATCTGTGGTAAACTGAAAACTGAGACAATGCAATAGCCCAAAGATAGACAGCCTGAGTGAAGTGGAATTCTAAAAAGACCAAGGAAAATTGGCAAAAAAAATTGGGACAAGGAAAGGTTACAGCTAAAATAATTCGAGGAAACAAACGAACCTTCACACAAAATCAACTAACCCAAATCGAAGAGAGTTTTGCTAAGAATAAGGGATTTCTTTGGAACCTTCAAGCAGACACTCAGAAAATAAGTTCCGCCTAGCCTCCACTTCAGATACTCACAAGGCAAAGTGGCTTATAGCGACAAGGACAACTGCCACCTTTTGGCTCATTACTTTAAAAATCTACCACAAGACCATCTAGGATATCTGGTGGAAAACAGAGAAATTGGAAATCCACCCGATTGGAAATCTGCTCAGATCCATCCGCTTCACAAAAAGGGAGACTTTCCTGATCTAAACAACTACCGTGGAATTTCTCTCGTCCCGGTAACATACAAGATTCTCTCAAAAGCGTTACAAACAAGGGCAGAAAATCAACTGAATAGTCAACTGGGAGAATACCAAGGGGGCTTCAGAAAGACCCGATCCTGTGTTGAACAGATCCTCAATCTTAAAACTGTTACTTGCATACTTCAAGATGAGAAACCGCCAGGTGGTCGTCACTTTTGTTGATTTTAGGAAGGCCTACGATTCCATTGATAAAGAAATGCTTAACAAAGTACTGCAGGAACTAGGGCCAGAGAACAAAGCCCGCAGACTCATCCTAGAAACTTTGACCAACACTCATTCCAAGGTTGAATTTAGAGGCGAGATTTCAGAAAGCTTTGAAATAAAAACTGGAGTGAAACAAGGAGATTAACTTTCCACACTTCTCTTCAAAAGTGTCCTTGAAAAGGTTATGAGAGAATGGCCCAAGGAACTGATCAATTTAGGTGCTCAGAGTGGTATCTACCTTGGACGCAAGAACGATGGACTTGCTGCAGATTGCCTGGCCTTTGCATGACATGTCACTGTTTAAATAACAGTGGTAAAATAACTCAGGTAAATTGCCTGAGAAAACAGGCTGCCAAAGTTGGTCTTCAAATGTCGCTGGAGAAAAGAATTCTTCACCAATATCAGAGAAACAAAGAGAGAGAGAGATGATACTAGAGCAGGAAAACATCAAGAGGACTGAGAAATTCAAGTATCTCGGCGAATGGATTGAACCCAACTTATCAGAAAGAGCATCATTATCCAAGAGAGTCAACAAGTTTGAACTAGCCTATCCACTGACTAAGAACACTTACAACAAGAAATGGCTGTCACGCAACCTTAAAGTTAAGCACTACACATCAATCTTACGTCCAGAAGCCCTGTATGCCATGGAGTGTCTTTCCTTAAACCGAAGAATTGTGGTAGATAGATTGGAAATCAAAGAGAGGAGAATCCTCAGGAAGATCCTAGGCCCGGTAGAGGAAAATGGGAATTCCGAAGGCTGCATAACTCTGAGCTCCACGAACATATTGAGATGCTCTCTGACTGTGGAATGAAAAGAAGGGTAGCCTTCTATGGCCACATTGCAGGATTTCCTCCAAACCGACTAACCAACCGTCTGTTTACCTTCTGGCAAAACAAGAAGAGTCGTACCACTTGGTTGACAGAAACCGATAAGGATACCAAAGAACTGGGAATAACAGATTTTCAAAACAGACAGTATGTGAGATGCACCCTGAAGGAAGTCCGTGGATTTCAGGAAAAACACCGAAGGAAAGGTACCCCTGAACAGAAGAGAGAAAGGAGTTAAACCGGCAGAAGATGTGAGAATACTGGGCAAAGATGTGGCAAAACTGTTGAACCAGCGTGGTCCAAAGTAGGCCTATTCGGAAGAAGAAATTTAGTTATATTTTGTTCTGAATATTAATTTTATTAATATAAATAATTTTTAAATTAAAAAATTAATACATTTTCAAATTACAGCAAATATTATTATTATTGGATAATATTCAAAACTAATAATTATTATTTGTAAACCAATACTGATGCATTCGACTTGTGGACAAATTCGCATATAAAATGTGTTCAAGATGTTACATGTTTAGTTTATTTTAGAATTTAACTACAGTTGTTTTAACAGATATATACTTCAGACATTTGAAAACAATTTACCAGAAATAAAATGAAACCTTCCATCTGTTACTTCCTTTATTAGAATACTTATGAAAGTAAATAATAATCTGTTCGTGCAAAAAATATCGAATTGCTTTTCAGCACATAAAACAAGCTCGAAAGAAATATTTAATTTATTTAGTGACTGTGTAGACATTTACATTATATTTTATACACTTGGTTGCATGTGATACACGTTTCATAGAATCAATAGTAATAAAACCGTAGTTATTGCAACACCATAAAAATTATATGACAATATAAATTAAATTTGTATAACTCGAGTAAGTGTGTTTCTAGAATTGAAAGCACGGAGAGCATAAATATATATTTGTATATTTCATTAAATTCACTATATTGAAATTTTTAATTTTAAAAGTATTATAAAATGTTCTTTTAAAACGTTCTATTTTTAAAATTAATTGTTATTGATATGGAATACAAAGCTCTATTAAAATATCTGTCATACAGAAAGGTTTGGTATATAGTAATACTTGTTCATTGAATCCGTTTGATATTTTCCAATTAAATTCACTATATTGTGGGTAGTTTTAGAAAATTTAATTTACATTTTTTTCATAAAGTAAAGGTCCTTTAAGAGTATCAAATTTAACGCTTCGTATATAGGTATTGGATGTTACCCCACTTAATGTTAATGTGAAGCCACTTAATGTAAATATTTATAAAACACGAAATTATTTAGAGTTTCTCTGTTTTCCAATAATAAGTATTATTAAAAACCGTCAACATCTTAAATTATATTTCCTTGCTTCTTTTATATAGTCAATCAACAAATTCGTATTTTTATTACACAAAGGACATAAAATATACATTAGTGGTGTTGAATGTGAGATAAAATGTTTTCAGTCTGCCATTTTTATTAAGAATTTTATTTTAGCATTTTAACCCATCTGAATTTGTTATTTGTTGAAATACTTAACATCCAATAATAAATGTATATTAAAGTATTTGGCAATGATCTAACGGAATTTATTTTAAAATTTAAACAGTTAAACAAACGAGCCTTTCAACAAGCGCGCGTCAATTTTAAAATTAAAAAAACAAATAGTTGTATGTGAGACAGAGTGACGGATTTGTTTATTATTTGCAAACAACATTCGATACCATTATGTTTTATAAAAAAACATCATGCAAATGGCCTTCACGGCTGCGTTTGTATTGGTCGAACCGCGAGGCGCAATCTTGGATGACTTTCTTTATAAGTCTGTATAAGTCTGTATAAGTCGGGCTTTTTCACCAATGGTTCGATAAATGATGTTCACCAGTTGGGCATGAATTATTGGTTTATTTGCGTAGACCAACGACTTAGGAAAGAAGAAATTCTCAAAGGGCGTTAGATGGCACAATTTCGGTGGCCACTCGGCGTTAGCTCTTTTCGAAATAACGCGTCCCGGGAACTTATACACAATAGTGTAAGTAGAACACAATAAGTTTTTTAATATGGCTTTATACCGTTCTCCGTTAATACGCACTGCCTGATCTCTTTCATTTTGATGTACGGGCCAATGATGACGCTCACCCACAATCCGCACCAACCAGTCAGTTATCCGGAAACAAGTGAGCCTCCAGTATCTCCCGTTTTTTCCCATTTTTGTTCAAAACCAAAAATGGACTTCATCGCTGAAGATGATCGCCAAAATAAACTGCTCCAAAGCCCAATATGTAAATGTGCGACGAGAGCCTTGGTCTCGTGGCTTTAACTTTGGTACCAATTGAATCTTACATGGGTACAAATGCAAACCTTTCCACAAAAGTCGTCAAGCTGTGGTCACAGAAAGACCAAGTTGTTATGAACGACGAAAAATGGACAGATTTCTGTCTTCAAGCACACTTTCAGCGACAGCACTAATGTTTTCGGCCGAACGCCTGGTACGATCACGTATAGGCTTTACTCGATCACAAACCGACACAGTTTCCTCAAATCTCTATATCAATCATTCAATCGTGGTTCTGTTTGGACGATCATTACAACTGTAAACAACACAAAGTGTGCGCGTCTGACAGAGTACACATTTTGATAATAGCTTGTTGTCGTGTGTTGATGCGTTGTTGAAGCGTATACTTTCACTTGACTAAATAGGGACTAGCAAAATACAAAAGTAGCTGAATGACAACACATTGTTTCAAATTTGAACCAGAAATAAATGTCAAAGTTGACACGTCTCACTTAAAAGACCCTATTATTAATAGACCTTTATACGGTTAATTAATCGCATGCGCATCCGCCAAGTTTGAAAGGCAAGAATATGAAAGTTTCGAGCACATTTTGTTATTTTCTCGTTATATGTCTGTTTTACTGGTTATACGTCAAAAAGTACCAGAAAAACATGACGGAAATTGACACATGCGCACAAAAAAAAGTATGAAAATATGAAAGTATGAAAATCCATATTATAAAATTATCAATAAGATGCGACATAAATATCATACTTAGATTTTTAAAACAATAATTAATGTTATGTTAATTGGCGCAAGGTTATGTTAATAAGAGTTAAATACACTGCAGTGAACCTGACCGATGCACAATTTACATTTTCTTGAATATTTTGAATTGCATATATTGATTTATTATCACACGTCATCTCGTAAAGCAAGGTGAATATGTAACGACGATAATAATATGGAGGCTATCGTTGTAGGGAGACGCAAGATGAATAAGGAAAAATCTAGGTTTATTTTATAAATTCCGATATCATCAAAGCGATCCTTTTCAAGAAATACTTTGTGTTTTTGTTCAGAAAGTTTTTTAATAAACATTATTTTGAATCTATATAATTAATTGATTAATTTTAGTGGTATATAGGTAGTTACATCAGCGGTCATATCACATCAATCAACATCAACTCGACAATGAGAGGAAATTGCGAAGCTATATAATTTTACAGCCACTCCGAATATCTACTATAAAATGAAACAATTGGAACTTCTTGTCTAGTGCCCCGTGCAATGTATAAATTGATTAAGGTTGTGATAAACATTTTACATTAATTCCATTTTCTTCATATGAATCTTCGTTAATTAGTTCAATTACATCTAGAAGCTCTATAAAAATATCCTGGATGTTGAATTTATAAATTCAATATGTTTTAACTACACTTAATATGTAAAAGTAGTATATAACTTTCTAGTCACGTTATATAAATTTAAACATTTCTCGAGACTAGGCTTCTGGAGACAAGACTCAAATTTCGACTGATAGCGGTCATTTTCAAGTGGATTACAAAGTGATGATTGACTGGTTTTATCGCACCTTTGCATTATTCTCCTTAACGAGCAAACAAACTTAATCTTTTCGCAACTCTTTAATCTTGCATAATAGTTCCCAGGAAATTCCCTAATTGCCGAAAGGAATCACAAAAAAATCCTTAGTATAAATCCAATCAATCATGAATTCGGAATCCACTTGAAAATGAACTAAATAAATCATCAGTCGAAACTCGAGTCGTGTAAAATGTTTAAATTTATATAACTGTGAATAAAAAGTTAAATTATATTTTTACATATGCAGTGTGGTAAAAACATTTATCAATTCAGTGTAAGTCTGGATTACCATGTAGTAACGGTCGTAACCATCCTATAGAAAACCGGGACATTATCATTAACTTGCAATTTATCTAACAATTCTACTACACTCCAAAGACTAGATACTTGTTACATATATTCTTCCAAGATATTGGTCTAAAAAATGTGATAATAGTCTAAAACATAAAAATAAATTAAAATGCTTTGATTGTTAAAACCTATTTTAATTTAAAAAAATTGTCATGCTGTTCCGTATTCATAAGCCAAATATATTGATAACAACCAATCTCACTTGGGATATTTGCTGCTTATGTTTGTTATTAACAAATTTAGCTTTAAAAGTACTCTCGCAAATTTTTAAGAACTGTTGGAATTGTGTAAGGGATTTCAGGATATATAAACGATGTTGGGGTCAC
The DNA here is from genome assembly GCA_944588485.1 of Phosphuga atrata. Taxonomy (NCBI): domain Eukaryota; kingdom Metazoa; phylum Arthropoda; class Insecta; order Coleoptera; family Silphidae; genus Phosphuga; species Phosphuga atrata. Next base: position 35,206,250 of record OX155898.1, read on the forward strand.
CCCCTTTTTCTGCCTACAACTACCAAGCAATAGATCATATATCATATTTTCTTGTTTGTAATTCGTTTAGGGAACTTCTGGCAACCACTTTCTGGCAAGAAAAGTTGGCAACCACTAGAAATTGAAGAAAACTAAAATGTTAGGGGTGGCAACTAGACATCTGAGGATAAGGTACGTTTGATTTTATGATTCTAGAACCGCGGTCGGCAAACCGTGGCTCACGAGCCACATGTGGCTCTTTTGGTGCGAACTTATGGCTCTTCTAAAATAAATTGAAATTTAAAAAAATCACGAAAATAAAAACTGAAATGAAAATATAAAAGTCTAGAGACACATTTAGTTTCCTTGCGTTCATTCGTAAAATGTCTGGCAAATGTGTATAAGTCACGGTGCTACTATTGTGTGGTGGGGGATTTTTGTATGAATATGGCAAAGAGCGCCGCCGCCGTGCCACGTCGTCAAGTTCATAATTTACAGAACAGCGCGACTCGCATATATCTCGCACGTTTCTTTTAGTTATTGTGTGTCACATTTAAGTCAGTGCAGTTCAAAATTTTACTTTTTTTGGAATTATTCAGAAATTGTAAATTCCTATTATGGCTTCGAAGAAAAAACAAATAAAACTTGCCGATAGACATAGTGAATTCCAAACTGAATGGACTTTGTAGCTAATGCAGCTGGTCTTCCAACTTGTCTTATTTGCAAAGAAAACCTAGCAAACAACAAAAAGTCTAATGTCGAAAGACATTTCAAAAGTAAACATGCCGAATTTGGAAAGAAATAAAAAATAAATTAAAAAAAAGACAACTTCCTCTTTTATCTGTTGGATGCAGTCTGCAAATAATGCTAACTTGGCAAGCTTTATCGTGAGTCATGAAATCGTAAAAAACGGAAAACCATTCACTGATGGTGACTACATAAAAAGTTGTTTTATAAATGCGGCTGACACACTTTTTCATAATTTTAACAATAAAGCAGAGATTATCAATAGAATCAAAAGCTTACCATTGTCTGCCAAAACTGTAACAGACAGGGCAAAAAAATGTCATTAAATGTATGCCAACAACAATTTGAAGGCGTTAAATTAGCATCAGCCATATCAATAGCGGTTGATGAGACCTGTGACTTAAAGGACACTGCGAAGTTACTCGCTTTGCTCGCTTTGCTTCAGACCTTCTCCTGTTCAACAAGGTCCGATGGCTTTCGAAAAGAAATATGTTATCACGTTTTGCATCTTGCTTTAAAGAAATTAAAGCATTTTTCGAGTACAAAGGAATTAATTATCCAGAATTAGAAGACGATCAGTGGTTGCAAAAATTTTACTGCGTGGTGGACGTTACATCACAACTAAATCAGCTCAATCGCAAATTACAGGGTAAAGGAAATATTGTTTTTTATATGCTTCCAGAAATTATTTCATTTGAAAACAAACTCAGTTTTTTTAGCTGATGAATTACAAAGAGGAACATTAACTCACTTTCAAAACTTATCACAGTACCGCTAAGAAAATGATGTTGTGATTGACACCAATTATTTCAGGACAGTCATTATTAATATACAAAAATCTTTTCAAAGCAGATTCGATGAATTTAGAAATCATAAAGCGATTTTGGGTTACTGATCCTATTAATACAGATCGGAAAAATTTAATATTTTCTCCGTTCGGTATTGATCAAGGTACGTTTGAAATGCAATTGATTGATTTACAAAACAGGGATTTGTGGAAATCCAAATTTGAGGAACTTGAAAAGAAACTGAAAGGAAGGAACTGTAAGGAACTTAAAAACCTGGAGAAAGAAAAATACAAACTGGCACAACAACACAAACCGAGTGCTATGAGCAATCTACCGAAGATATATAGTGTAATTTACGATACTTGAAATAACTTTCCGGACTCGTACCACGAATAAAAAAATTGCATTTGGTGTTCTCAGTATTTTCGAATATACTTATATATGTGAGCAATCATTTTCTAACATGAAACTGATTAAGACCAAACTGAGAAGTCAGTTAACTAATGAAAATTTGGAGTCGTTTAAAATTAAAAACTACCAGTTACCTGCCTTTAAAAAACAGCAAATCCATCTCATTAATTATTATTTTTAATTACTTATTCAAAAGAATTTTCTTTTTTTATTAATCTGATATATATATATATATATATATATATATATATATATATATATATATATATATATATATATATATATATATAACTATAATCTACTTATGACTATGACCTATCTATGTTTTCTATCTAAATAAAGTTTATTTTTCAAAGAAATAATAATATTTTTGTAACCAAATATTCAATTTAAAAAATATTAAAGAAAATACAAATGTAGATAAAATCATATGTGACTCTTGATCAAGCTTAAAATCTTTTTTTTTTTAATGTGTCTTACTTTTATAGTTTGCCGACCCCTGTTCTAGAACATTCTCATTATTATTTATACTTTTCCAAGCTTTGCTCAATGGAATTGAATATATATATATATATATATATATATATATATATATATATATATATATATATATATATATATATATATATATATTCACCTTACCAGAGCCCTGTTCTAGAACATTCTCATTATTATTTATACTTTTCCAAGCTTTGCTCAATGGACTTGAATATATATATACTAAATGATTATTTTTGCTGGAGTGCAGTCAGGTATAATAAAATTAGACACTTTTTTCTTGAATTCGAGCTTTCGAAAATGTTTAATTTTCTCTTCTTCAGGAATACTATCAATATAAAACGACATTCATTAAACAATAAAAGTTGCAATATGGTACTTACAAAAACTGAGACTAAAAAATACAACTATGAAAATACATTATTTTGAATTAGGATAAAACAATTTTGAACACAGAATGACAGTTGACAAAATTTTGGTGACAAAAGTTGACATTATCAAATTATCCGATCACTAGATAAGACTGAGATTCACCTTAGGTTCTCTAACAACCACTGAAGACTGAACTAATTATGTCGATTAGTTCCATACACTTAATATCACTAGTATCCTGTTATTGTCTTAATCTCTTTCCAACACGTTATTTTCGTTAAGATGTAAAAGATATGAATATATGATGCACAGTCCTTGTATATCTGATTTAGCATTGACCGTCTCGTTCTGTTTTTTAAAAATATCGGTCATTTCCAAGAAGTGTATTTTCTGTTGATTAGTTTCGCGTGCTAATATTTTAATCTTTTTATAATCAAATTTATGATTAAATTGTAGCGAATGTTTAGATAAGGTGCAGAGCTCTGCTTAAAATTGCGTGTGTCAGACTTGTGAGATGTTATTCTGTCTTTGAGCCTCCTGCCTGTTTGTCCAATATATATCATGTTGCACCCAGGGCACGGGATACTATAAACCACATTCGATTCGAAGATTGTCTCTTCCTTGTCCTTCAGTTTGCTCTTCTTTACCGTAAGAGTATTTTTATAAGTTAATTTTAAATTTGGATATTTGCCAAATAATTTTTGTAACTTGTGAAATACTGTATGTATGTATGGTAATGAGAAGTACTGGATTGATATGTCCTCTTTACACGATTTGTTGTGCGATTGTTTATCGCTTCTTCGGCTGAATAAAAGTTTGTTGAGTAGTCTTGAAGGATAACCACTGTTCTCGAATAATGAAAATAGTCTTTTCAGATTATTATTCCTTAGTGATGAATGACTAGTTTTTATAACCCTGTTTCTCATTCCCAGTACAAGATTGATTTTATGTTTTATTTGGTGATAGGAATTAAAATGGAGGAAACGTCCAGAGGCTCCTGGTTTCATATACCAAGAGGTTATAATTTTGTTGTCATATCCTCTGATGACTTTGGTGTCAAGGAAAGGAACACTATTATCTGAATCTTCTGTTTCTACAGTAAATTGAAGCAATGGCTCATAACTAGCTCAGCTCATCTGTACCATTTGCGGGGATACTTAGTATTATGTCATCTACATATTTCTTGATGAAAGGCATTTCAAACCTGAGTTTACACAAACAAGTTTCTAGTAAATCATCCATTACATATTGAGCCATTATTGGTGAGACCGGACTGCCCATTGGCATTCCCAGAACTTGTTTATAGAACTGGTTGTTGAATCTGAATACAGTGGTTGTAAAAAGGAATTATATTAGTCCAATAAAAGAGGTTTTGTCAATCTTGCAATGTCTCTTGATTGTATTCCAATGTTTAGTAATGGATTCCTTTGCAAAATTTAATGTGATATTGTTAAAAAGCGATTTTACATCTAAACTGATCATGACGTATTCTTTTCGAAGTTGAAATTCATTGAAATCTTCACAAAATTTGAATGAATCTTTTATATAGTATGGATTCTCTTTGTCGTAAGCGATAGTAAGAATGTCAGTAACTAATTGTGCGACTCCCCTATTGGGACTATTAATACCGGAAATTATAGGTCTCAATTGAAGTGTAGGTTTATGTATTATAGGTAACCCATAGAATTTGAGAGCTACACCATTGTAGACTCTGTATTTTTTGGCTTCTAGATTAGTTATTATTAGTTTCTTTTCTAAAACAGAAATAAGTTTGTTAGCTTTCTGCTGGATTGTTGAACTAGAATCTTTATGAATGGGCAAGTAATAAACTTGATCTTTAAGGAGGTCTTCAGCTAAAGTCTCATATTTTGTTTTAGAGATAACGGTGGTTACATTCATTTTGTCTGATTTTTGTTCGATTTGTCTGATGGATAACTTTGATGTCTTGATTGTCTTTAAGAAATTTCTTGCTTTTCAGAAAGACTGCATGTAATGTGTCGTTTTTTCGGGATTGTTGTGTATGAAATTGGTCAGGATGTTCGTTGTTTGTGTGAGTGCTAGATTTTTTTCTGTTGTGTCCAAGTTTCTGACAATATTATCAATATCAGATAGAAATCTCGGGATATTGATCTCATTTGATGTGGGCTGTATACTGAACTTGGGGCCTAAAGATAAAAGTTTGCTAATATCAGCTGGAATAATAGTGTCAGTGTAATTTTTGATCCAATGTGGTAGAGTCTTGATGTCCAAAATTTGTGTGCGTTTTAGTTTATTGAACTTGTTGATGTTTTCTTTTGTTGATTTGTTGATGTTTTCTTTTGTTGATTTTGTTGACTTTTCTTAATTTTACTAAAATATTTTTTGTAGTTGATTGAGATTTTTTTGTAGAATCCTATAATGATGTAATACGTTAAAATTTGTGTTAATTCAGCTTTGAGTTTTGACATTGTTGTTTCCAAACTGTTTATACTATCGTATATGATTTTTATTTCTAAGTTAAGGATCTGCGTTCTTAGCCTATTGTTAAATTCCAATGTTTTATGCAATGTACGGCCCTCGGCTGATGTAGTGAGGTTGGTTAAGTTCTTTATTCCATTGGTAATGTGTGCGGGGAAGATGGAATCCTTCCGGCATCTTAATAGAAAGTTGCGTCTGTTTATTTGTTTGACAAGTTTGATGTTGTAATTTGCTGCCAATTACACATTTTTGATTTATGACCAATTTCATACACAACAATCCCAAAAAAAACGACCCATTACATGCAGTCTTTCTGAAAAGCAAGAAATTTCTTAAAGACAATCAAGACATCAAAGTTATCCAATCAGACAAAATGAATGTAACCACCGTTATCTCTAAAACAAAATATGAGACTTTAGCTGAAGACCTCCTAAAAGATCAAGCTTATTACTTGCCCATTCATAAAGATTCTAGTTTGACAATCCAGCAGAAAGCTAACAAACTTATTTCTGTTTTAGAAAAGAAACTAATAATAACTAATCTAGAAGCCAAAAAATACAGAGTCTACAATGGTGTAGCTCTCAAATTCTATGGGTTACCTAAAATACATAAACCTACACTTCAATTGAGACCTATAATTTCCGGTATTAATAGTCCCAATAGGGGAGTCAAACAATTAGTTACTGACATTCTTACTATCGCTTACGACAAAGAGAATCCATACTATATAAAAGATTCATTCAAATTTTGTGAAGATTTCAATGAATTTCAACTTCGAACAGAATACGTCATGATCAGTTTAGATGTAAAATCGCTTTTTAACAATATCACATTAAATTTTGCAAAGGAGTCCATTACTAAACATTGGAATACAATCAAGAGACATTGCAAGATTGACAAAACCTCTTTTATTGGACTAATATAATTCCTTTTTACAACCACTGTATTCAGATTCAACAACCAGTTCTATAAACAAGTTCTGGGAATGCCAATGGGCAGTCCGGTCTCACCTATAATGGCTCAATATGTAATGGATGATTTACTAGAAACTTGTTTGTGTAAACTCAGGTTTGAAATCCCTTTCATCCAGAAATATGTAGATGACATAATACTAAGTATCTCCGCAAATGGTACAGATGAGCTGAGCTAGTTATGAGCTATTGCTTCAATTTACTGTAGAAACAGAAGATTCAGATAATAGTGTTCCTTTCCTTGACACCAAAGTCATCAGAGGATATGACAACAAAATTATAACCTCTTGGTATATGAAACCAGGAGCCTCTGGACGTTTCCTCCATTTCAATTCCTATCACCAAATAAAACATAAAATCAATCTTGTACTGGGAATGAAAAACAGGGTTATAAAAACTAGTCATTCATCACTAAGGAATAATAATCTGAAAAGACTATTTTCATTATTCGAGAACAGTGGTTATCCTTCAAGACTACTCAACAAACTTTTATTCAGCCGAAGAAGCGATAAACAATCGCACAACAAATCGTGTAAAGAGGACATATCAATCCAGTACTTCTCATTACCATACATACATACAGTATTTCACAAGTTACAAAAATTATTTGGCAAATATCCAAATTTAAAATTAACTTATAAAAATACTCTTACGGTAAAGAAGATCTTTAGCAAACTGAAGGACAAGGAAGAGACAATCCTCGAATCGAATGTGGTTTATAGTATCCCATGCTCTGGGTGCAACATGATATATATTGGACAAACAGGCAGGAGGTTCAAAGACAGAATTACATCTCACAAGTCTGACACACGCAATCTTAAGCAGAGCTGCACCTTATCTAAACATTCGCTACAATTTAATCATAAATTTGATTATGAAAAGGTAAAAATATTAGCACGCGATACTAATCAACAGAAAAGACAATTCTTGGAAATGACCGATATTTTTAAAAAAACAGAAAGAGACGATCAATGCTAAATCAGATATAGAAGGACTGAGCATCATATATTCATATCTTTTACATCTTAACGAAAATAACGTGTTGGAAAGAGATTAAGACAATAACAGGATACTAGTGATGTTAAGTGTATGGAACTAATCAACATAATTAGTTGTCTACAATGGTTGTTAGAGAACCTAAGGTGAATCTCAGTCTAATCTAGTGATCGGATAATTTGATAATGTCAATTTTTGTCACCAAAATTTTGTCAACTGCCGTTCTGTGTTCAAAATTGTTTTATCCTAATTCAAAATAATGTATTTTCATAGTTGTATTTTTAAGTCTCAGTTTTTGTAAGTACCATATTCCAACTTTTATTGTTTAATGAATGTCGTTTTATATTCATAGTATTCCTGAAGAACAGAAGATTAAACATTCTCGAAAGCTCGAATTCAAGAAAAAAGAGTCTAATTTATTATTATACTTGACTGCAATCTCGCAAAAATAATCATTTAGTATATACAAAACAGTCGAAGAATCTACCTTGTTTATATATATATATATATATATATATATATATATATATATATATATGTATATATATATATACATACATATATATATATATATATATATATATATATATATATATATATATATATATATATATATATATATACATGTATATATTATTTATTTAATCGTTTAGACCTCTAAGGAGTGGGTAGAACCATTACTTAGCACTTCATCCTTTCGCTCTGGGCCTGTCTTCTTTCTTGCGTCCATGCGTTTATTAGTTTCAAACTCTTAGCTGTTGGATTATTTGATGTGAAGTTATGTGAATTTATTTCCTTCCTGCATTTAGTTCGGGTAGTTGCCAATGGGTCTATATTGATTAGTGAGGGGTCATGTTGGGTGTCTACCAGCCAGCGTTCTTTGGACTGTCGGGTTCCATTGATGATGTGGAAGATTTTCTTGGTCAATCGAGAGTCATCCATTCGTACTATATTACCGTAGAATTTCAGACGTTTTTCCGTGCAAATGAGGAGAATTGTTCTGTCAGGGAATACAGTTCTTGTGAGCTTTTACGCATCCACATACCATCTTGGACCTTGGGTCCAAATATTTTTCTCAGTATCTGACGTTCTACTTTCTCAACATCATGTTTAATGATGAAGTCTCAATTGAATAAAGTGCTTCTGGAAGGATGACTGTATGGTAGTGACGTAGTTTTGCTTTGGTAGAAAGTAATTTCTCGTTGTACATATTCCAGGTGATTGCATAGGCTTTGCGTAACTTTTCTGCACGTGTTTTGTTAGCCATTCTTTCCTTAGCAGTGTTTCCAATTATTTCACCTAGGTACTTGAAGTGCTTAACTTGTATGATGTTGCCATATTTGGTTGCAAGATGTGTAATATTTGAGCTCTTGGAGTCTATGTATTGCGTTTTCTCGTAAGAGATTTGAAGGCCGGTTCTGATGGCGATTTCATGAACTTCCTCGATGGCGTGTTTGGCTTCTTGAGTAGTCCGGGTGATTATTGCAAGGTCGTCAGCCAATGCGAGGCACTTTATGTTGATTCGTTTGTCCTTTGTTCCCATATATACTCCAGGTAATTCTTTCTCACATATTTTAATTATTTTATCTAGTACCAGGTTGAAGAGGAGTGGGGAGAATCCATCACCCTGTCTTACTCCAGTACTGATTTGAAAAGGCTCGGAGATTTCATCCATGAATTTTACTTTAGATGTTGTGCCTGACAAAGTCTGTTCGATTAACATGGTTGTTTTACTATCCACACCGTATTCATAAAGTATATTAAAGAGGGTTATGCGGTCAATCGAGTCATAGGCTTTCTTGAAATCTACGAAAGTCAGAACTGTGCGGTTGGGCTGACGATGTTGCAGTATCCTCTTCAGGTTCCAAATTTGTACCGCGCATGATCGGTGCCATTGGAAACCTGCCTGATATTCACCGGTCAGATGTTCCGTCTGTTCTTCCAGTTTTGTGAGGAGGGCACGTGAGAGAACTTTGTATGCGTTTGATAGAAGAGAAATGCCTCGGCAATTGTTTGGATCAGTCTTGTCGCCCTTTTTGTGTAGTGGGTGGATAAAAGCATTTTGCCAGTCCGCTGGTATGATGCCGCTCTTCCATGTATTCCCAATGATAGCTTGCAGTCTGCCAATCAAGAGTTCACCTCCGATCTTGAGCATTTCAGCGATAAAGCCGTCTTCCCCTGGTGCTTTGTTGTTTTTTAGGTGTAAAATGATGTTCCGTATTTCCTCATGTGTTGGTGGAACAGAGTCCTGGTTTGGGGCGGCTTTGTGGCATTGGAGTCTTTCTTCAGGCAGTATACAGTTGTGTAGCTTCTCGAAGTACTGTTTCAGAATTTCGCAGTTCGATTTTGTGTTTGTTTCAAGGGTTCCATCAGGCCGACGGAAGCAGAGGCTCGGTGGCTTGTAGTTCATCAGTTCTTCCCTAAATGTTCTGTAGAAGTTTCGCATGTTATTTCTTTTGAGCTCAATGTCGATTTCTTCTAATTTTTTGAAATTGTATGTCCGTTTAATGCGTCTGATCGTTTTGGATGTTTCCCTCTGCATTTTTAAGAAATTCTGTCAATTCTCTTGTGTCTTGTTGCTATGCCTAGTCTCCCACGCAAGCATGCGGGATTCAAGGGCCCTGTCGCATTCCAATGTCCACCATCTGTGTTTTCGTTTTCGTGGCGGTTGACCGAGTTTCCTTGCTGATTGCTGGATTGTCTGAAGAAGTTCGTCCCATGTTTGTGTGTCGGTCTATAGTGATTGTGCGAAGTCCTCCGCCTGTTCTCTTAGGTATTTTGGATCCTTACGCGGGAATTTAGATTTTAGACACTTCCTTCTGTTAGGTAAGAAGCAGGTTTTAATCTGTGAAAGTTTATGGTCGGACTCCACATAACCCTTGCGTACCCTCACGTTCATGATTTCTGAGGAGGAATTTCTGGTTATCGCTACGTGATCGATTTGGTGTTCCCCGATGTGGTTGATTGGTGATTTCCAGGTTGTCATCTTGTGTGGTGGTTTCTTAAAGTGTGTGGACATTAGTTGGAGGTTAGCCATTCCACATATGTTGATTAGGCGATGTCCATTGGCATTTGTCTTTTTGTGTGCCGAGAAATTCCCAGTGATGTACCTGTGCTCCCTTTCTCTGCCAATTTGTGCATTGAAATCTCCAAGGAGGATCTTGATATGGTGTTGAAGGATCTTGTTGAGGTTGATTTAATTCTGAGTAGTGACATCCGTTCCGAAGGTGATGTGAAATCTAGCATAGAGTTCTGGATACTGTTATGTACTAGAAATGCGGTTCCCAATATATGTAAATTACTATATCTTAGCTTGACTGCAGGCTTTCCCTTGTAGATGCAATATCCACCAGAGTCAAAGTGATCAAAATCACTAAATCGTGTTTCTTGTACTGCAAGTATGAGGATGCTGAATTTATGGCAGGTTTCCGATAGCATCTTTAGTTTTTCTTTTCTGGTCAGCGTCTGTACGTTCAGAGTACCAATGAAGTGCTTACTGTTGGGTTTAAGGAGTTTTGGGAAGCTCCGATTCTTCCCTGCATGATGTCCTGGTCCCCCAGACTCCGAATGGTCAGGTTTGCCTTCGCTCGTCATAGCTAGGGCCTGAGGTAGTTGCATTTTAGCTTGTTTTTCCATCATACCAAGTTCGTGGTTAATTTTAGTTGGTGAGCCGGAGCCCGGGGCAAGTGAGTCGCTGATAATAGATTGCATTAACTCTCATCATACGGGTAGTAAGTCAGTACGGCAGCATAGGTTTTGCTGTGGCATTATTATTATCTATCGCCTTTTTTTCGGGGGAGCAAAATTAAAAATCTGGCACATGCCAGAATTTCATGGCCAACCTTATATATATATATATATATATATATATATATATATATATATATATATATATATATATATATATACACAAATATATATGTATATATATATATACAAATATATATGTATATATATATATATATATATATATATATATATATATATATATTGAAATATATTTCCATGATTGTGTTATATTGACTTTGGTAAAGGTGCATGTCTTACAAGCGCACCTGCAAATTCGGCACACTATAGCCTAAGTGAGTCCATGCAGATCATTAGCATCATCTTGGACCTTTTATATAAGGGAATTTCAATATAGAATACTATTTAGAAATAGAACTAACTTCTCTCCGACCCCAATACTGCAAAGTCGCGACCACTTGCAACTTTGATATTAAACTAGATAAAACCCTTTTATCTAATGATACAACCTTTGGAAAAGCGATATCTCATCTGAAATTCTTATTCGGGCAAGAAAAAGCGGTCAGTTCATTCCTAAAACGTGTTTGCCTTGCAGAAGATCCTTCTAGGTGTACCATTCAAAACTACTGCGTAAAACCAAATTTGCATAAATTTTCAATAAAAAAATCGAGGCATAGAACTTACCAATTACATTATACAATCCTACACCTCAATAAACTTAAAACTTATTGTCTATAGAATATATTTCAATATAGTCCCTACTTTCTAGGTTAAAATAGGTATATATACCTAAGGCAAAACGCTATTATACAATTTGACATATTATAACTGCTTTATAACTCTGTTTTATCATCTATCGGTATCATGCGGTTATGAATCACGTTTTTGATAAAGTGTATTTTAATCGCTTTATAAATTTTTGTCAATTAGATCAGTGGTGCGCAAACTGTTTTCATAGGCGACCCCCCATTTTTTGTAAAATTTTGTCGCGACCGCCGGATCGACCGTATGCGTTTTTTAATTGTTAACGTAGGTAAAATGAAATTCTTTCCGTTATTTATTTATTTTTGCGTATGGCTAGGTACATGCTTTACTTAAATATCTAGACATTTTTATATGTCGACGTCAAGGTTTGTGATTCAATCTAGCGCTGAAGGGGACGCCTTCAGGAAATCGGACCAATCCCCTGCTTATGAGCGTAGATGGCACTCACTGTGGATGTGTTGAATGGTTTGCCTCGGCACGCCACAGTCGCATTCAGGTGACATTTGAACTCCCCCATTTGAACAAGAAGTCATCTGCCATGTCCAGTGGCAGCTCGGTTTAGTACTGTCCACTTTCTACTGCTTAGTTCTGTCCCAGGGATATTATAATTATAATTCTCAAACCAGGTTTGTAGTTGGTTGTTTGATTGACTGCAATCGTGTGTCCATTGGGATTTTGTGTCGTAGTTGCTATTTTGGAGCTGTTCGGCCAGGCGAATAGGGGGTTTCTAGATTTTAGCCGGGTGCGTCTCAGTCAGGGGGATATCCTACCGTATCGTCAGTTTTGGGTTTGCCACAATTTTTCTGTGCTCTCGTAGTAGGGCCTCATTTCTGCATAAGTTTGGGGGGGGGGGGGGGGGAGCACGTTGCATAGCACTGGTAGCCATTGTGTAGGTGTTGATCTGATTGTACCAGAAATGAGTCTCATTATATTATTGAGTTGTCTGTCAATGAGTTTGGTATGGTAGCTATTGATCCATACCGGCGAGCAATATTCGGCAGCGGAATACACCAGAGCAAGCGATGATAAAAATTTGTGATTTTCATTCTTTTGAATTTAAAGAATTGAAACAATTCTTTCTGTGATTTGTATTAAAGGAGTGTATGTGACGTAATTAGTTAAAATACAGCTTTTTTAAAATCGTGCAGCAAACTTATAAACGTTCATAAAAATGCTATAAAAGTTTTTACACCATTAAACTTCAGAAAATGAATCACATGTATGTGCAGATATTAGTGAAGTCTAGTATTAGAATGACGAGGTATATTATTATTTAGAAATTAAAATTTGATGACCCATCCTTTAAAAAAACCATGTATGTTTCTGCCTTATTAGAGGTTTGAATACAACGCATAATTTTAGGAAACTGGTTTTATTTATGCATAAAATCGGCAACCCCGAAAATTTCTCTAGCGACCTACGGTTTGCGCACCACTGAATTAGATCATGAATATATATCTAAGAAATAATACGTATTCCATATAGTTTAAACCTAGTCAGTACCAAATGATTTAAAGAAACACTTTTTGCTTCGACATATGAAGATCCTAGGAGATAATAATTTATTCGCAGCATTACCTAATACAAAGGTAGTTGAGAATTAAATTGTGCTTCGAACATTAAATGATTAATTTTAACATAAAAGTTCTTTAACAGTTGTGGCACGTATTACAATAAAGTTTAAACTTTAATATTAAATACTAAAATTTAGTTTTATATTGGTAATATAATTACAGGGAGTAATAAAAAAACATATTTATATCAAGCGTGACAAATAAGTTAATTCAAATATTATCATATTTTAGATATGAAATTAGAGGTCTATTATAACTATAATGAAAATCATAAACGCTGCTCTGAAAAGTTATTAAATTTCTTAACAAACCGCATCAATTGTTGCACCAAATATCATTGCTGGTTAAAATGAACAAGTATTCAATGTCAAACTGAATTTTTCTATTACACACTCATTTTTTAGTATTAAACTTTATAAAAACATAATATAAACAAATTCATGCATATATGTGTATATAACACATACACTCACGAAGTTCTATAGTCAGTCGATGTTTATAAATAGAAGAAACAAGTAAGAAGAATATAGACTTTTTTTAACGTTTTTTTCGTCAGAAAAAAAGATCGCGTATAAAAAGTTTTAGTTTTTCTTCAAAAATTCACATTTGAAAACACATTCAAATTTTCAGGCTACATCTGATTAATTTCTACAAAATTTAAAAAGGTCAAAAACGGAAACTGTGTAAGCAAACTGAATTATTTTCAAGTGGTGCAGCAAAAAGATTTACCTCAATTTTCTTGTCGTTGACATTGTTATATTTATATACTGTCACGTTTGGGTAAACAAGTGTTAAGAAGTGTCAAAATATTGAAACTGTTAAAAACTGTAAACATCTATGTAGATATGGCTAACCCTATTTCTGTCAATCAACGCCTTTCCTGATCTGAGATACTCCCTTGTCGCACGTAAAGAAGTTTTATTAAAAAAAAAAACAGTAAGAGTTACATTTATATTTGGTTACTGAATGAGGAATAATTAATAACAATTCCTAAATATTGTAAGTAGAAAAGTAAGTTTTATATTTTGCTCAATTGAATGGTTCATTTAAAAAACAACATAAGTTAAATGTTTATTAAACGTGAGAGTTTACTATGAACCTGTAATATATATATTCTGTAACAAATTAATAATATGTTGTTATGTTCATAGTAAAAGCTCAAATTTCAAAACATTGGCTTATTTTTTTAATAGGAACGATTATTGAAGTTATTGAACGAATTGATTAAATAGAGAATGCTTTTACCTGCATATGCAATCCAAAAGTTTTTTTGTAAATGAAAAGAAGTTTTTTTTGTATATAAAATATTTTAAAATATAGTATAAATGTATATATGCGATGTCAGATTGAATGTGAAATAAACTATCACGATAACATCAAGATTAAATTATAATTGTATTTCTGGTGTCGCTTTCGTAATGCAAGCATAGACGAGAAAAGAGTCGCAGAGTCTCGCAACGCGGTTTTTTAGGGCATATAATATATCCAAATCCCACTTACATCAGCCTGTAGGGTATGAGGAGCGTCGCGGAGCCCACTATTCTCCCCGCTGCAACCATCGGCGGTAGCCGCCGCTCTCTCTGTAATTAACTGTCGGAGGAATGCAAAGCTACATTCTATCATCTCCCAGCCACACTCTCGTAGTTCAGTCATCCAAAAATGATACCCGAGCCGACATTGACGGCCAATCAGAAACAATCCGCTCAGCCGAGCGTTCCGAAGCCCCTTTTATACTCATCGGATATCCTATTAAAGTGTTAACGTTCGCCCGCAACATTTCATTTTTAACCCCGGCGCATATATGTGCCGCCACCACATCGCGGCTCGGAGCCGCTTTAAAATTACATTTCGTAAACAGAAGATTAAAGGAGGTCGTCGTTTTGTTTTGTTTTGGTAAAACCAATTTTAGAACGTTAAAGTGATGGTTTTGTTGACCGCTTTAATTGAAACGCAGATTGATCGGCGCCGAGTGATGAATTATTCTCCCCTAGCATCAGGTGCGAAGGTTTTTTATAAGATTTATACTGACATGATTGATGCCGCAACGGGAATTTGATTCATCTTTATTTACTCAGAACCTTTATGTTATAGTTCAAACTCTGACAACCTTCGACGAAGTTCTATTACTTTTTCCATCTATAAATAATAAATACATATTTTTCAGCACATCATTTTCCTGATTATCATTTGTTTTTTGTTATAACATTTTATAATGGAACCAGTTATTTGATTAAGTAAAATACAAGGAACCTGTATGATTTATAAAAGCATTACGGTATTCCTCGAAGTCGATTAGATCATTTTATCGATAGTCCGACACAAATAATTATTAATCATAATTTCTTTATAAATTAATGAATAAATCAATTTGTTTGCTGCACAAAATATTTATGTTATATTTTTCCCAGGAAATAAAATATTTCTAATAAGTTTTATTATAGGCGACTTTATATTAATAGTAGCAACCTTCTCCTTATTACATCTGCTAGTTAATGTGGTTTATTTGTGTGCTGAGTCATTTTGATATTTCATATTTGATTAAGAAGAAATATTCCGTTTTTATTGTGATTTTTATGGCATCCGAACTCTTACCGAACTGTGGCAAGGCTCATTTGAACCTTGTCCCGTCCTAATTAGGAAAGCCAAACTTAGGCCTAACATTGCTTAGCATACCTTTGGAAGTCCCAACTTCCAGCGAATGAGGCCTTCCGAACTGTTACCGAACTGTGGCAAGATTCATACGAACCTTGTTCCTTCCTAATTAGAAAATTATAACCTAGGTAAATCTTTGGAAGTCCCAATTTCAACTTAATGAGGCTTTCCGTTCAGTTACCGAACTGTGAAGAGTTCGTACAGTTACCGAACTGTGACGAGTTCGAAGCTTGCCCAGTTCTAATTATGATAAGCGAAGCATGGCATGCCGAATAAATTCCAAAATAGATTGTTATGAGGAAACTGAAGAGTAAAACTAAATTAAGCAAATCTTTAGAATTTCTGACCATAGCCTATATGGATTTATCGAAGACAAAAGGTTTATCCAAGTAAGGCAAGCGAAATTCGGTTGTTATTAAAAGAGTCAGTACCATGGCTTAACTTAAATATATCTTTGGAATTCCAGCACCATATTACACCTTACACCTTTCAAAAGACTATTTCCATACTGGACCAAAACATGGCATCAGTCAATCAGTATTCATTCAAAAATTTGCACTATAAAATATTTGAAAGAATAGTGAGTAACTGAAATCAAATATCATCCTATTTTTAAGATTTACTTTTAAGCTGCGTTCTTATCTAAACATGTTTCTCATTAACGATTAAAGTTATAGGAAAAGTTTATAGTAAAAGAAAAGTGAGCTTGTTCATTCAGTCACAACTAACCTAATCAAACAAAATCGACAAAGTTGGCAGATGATCCCTTGAGTAAGGGATTAGTAGATAAAAGGGTGTCCTCTGCTTTAAATGAATGTAGTAATTGGGATGGTGGACGGACGGTTAGGAAAATCAAGAAAGAAGAAAAAAATTAAGAAAGCAAAGTACAATAAAATTAATATTAAGTTTTTTTAATTATTTTTATATCAATAACAACCAATGGAGCCTAGTGAATATTTATTTACAAATAGTTCTAAATATACCACTTATTCTTATGCCTATATTTTTACTTCTGACCCATTTAATGAGAGTTACATTTCTGTTACGTATCTATCTATATTTTTTTTAATTTGGTGTCCTTGTGGTTCTATCGAAATTTATTATGCTTACTTTTTCCTATATTACCCATTCATTTAACAAATGAGTGTTTAAGTTACTATTATATGTTTTATGATTCCTTTATAATTGCATAAAAGTAATGCTTTGTAGTTTTATCGAAAATTTAGGAAACAAACATATATTTGACCATATTAAGTTAGAGTTGACGCATGCAAGTGTAGTCACCAAACTGCTGGCTCAAAATGAAGTAAAATCCGAAATCGGAAGACTGGTTTCCAAACCGCGGCACAGTGGGCAAAACTCTCAAAAAAGTGCCATAATGCCAAAAAAGTGTTTTTTTCGTTTTTTTTTAGATTAAAATGATTACAGTGATACCCCAGCATCATTTGAGATCATTCCATGAGAGCAACTGAAATATTTGAAGGTACGAAAAAGGAAACGGAATCTCAATTTTATGTTCATGATTGAAAACGAAATAAATAATTTCGGTTACCGGTTAAAACCGGTTTTATTTTTAAATCGTTTAAACGTAAATTCAACATTCTGAAATCTACAACATTTTAAACGTGCACGCGTTATAACGTCACAGTATAATATCATGCGAATCTGCTCAAATGGCATCCCCTTTGTCTTTGAATATTCCCTTGGTCCAATGGATTTCGTACACAATTTAGTTACATTCTTTTGTCGGTATCGGTCTGTAGCAGCCGTCTGTATCTTTTTGCTGTTTGTGTTCTAAGATACTGTTCTAAGATAATTTTGTCAAGTTGTTAGTTAGTTAATTGTGAAGTTGAAGTATATGTATAATATAGATTAAAAGGTAAACTGTCTAATAATAATATAATAACTTAAACTTCTAAAAACATTTTTTAAGCCGCTTTAGAATGGGACGAAATCAAAATAATACATTCCGAAATTTGTTTGTATACGACTCAGTAACATATAAATCAACTTGTAAAGTTGAAGGCTGCGGCACATCAATAAAGGGAAATCATGCAGGGAACTTGCAGCGACATGTGCAATCGTGCCATAGAGAAATTTATGACAACATATCTGCTAGGGCTTCACACGAGACGAGATAGGGCGAGAGTTTCAAAAATCTCGTCTCGCTCTCATTTGTCGTGTAAAAAAATACTCTCGTCTCAGTCTCGCTCTCGCTCTAGGAACCGTTAGTCTCCTCTCGCTCTCGCTCTCGTAACCGTTAGTCTCGTCTAGCTCTCGCTCTCGTAACCATAAGTCTCGTCTCGCTCTCGCTCTCGCTCTCGTAACCGTTGGTCTCGTCTCGCTCTCGTTTCCGTTTGTCTCGTCTCGTCTAATCTAGCCAAATATCGTTTTTGCTTGACTGGGATCAGAATGCGCTCTCGCTCTCGCGAGAGCGAGACCACATACATTCTCGCTCTCGCGAGAGCAAGACCACATAAGTTCTCGCTCTCGCGAGAGTGACACCACATGCGATCTCGTCTCGTTCTCGTCTCGATTTTACGAGACGAGACGAGACGAGAAAAATATCGTTCTTGTGTGAAGCCCTAATACCTGCAGGTCCGTCAAGTGCACCTTCGTCCAACCCATCACCACCAGCTAAAAAGAGGCGCCTAAATATTCACACCACTTTAGATGATGTTGTTATAAAACGAAATACCAATATTTCAGTCAACATTACTCCTGATGTGTTGAAGGAAGCGTGTTCAGAACTGGTAAGAGTTAATGGGCGTTCATTCAGTATAATTAATGATTCGGGTTTTCGAAAAATTTTAGGTACGATAATAGATGGACTAGACAATAAAATTGCAATTAATCTAGAAAAAATAAAAATGTCTCATCAGAAGCTTCAAATTTAAAAGACAAAATAAAAAAAGAATTGAAGGGGAAATTCTTATCTTTAAAGTTGATGTAGCAAGTAGATTTGATAGAAGTATATTAGGAATCAACGTTCATTTTGTCGGAAATAATAGCTGTGTAGTTTTAAGGACGTTGGCGATGAGGGAAAAAAAGGAAAGGCATGCTTCCTCATACCTTTCAAAAATAATATTAGCGGTCTTAGAAGAATATGATTTTGATTTGAAGCAAGTCTTCAGTATAACAACAGACAATGTTGCAAATATCTTCAAAGCGGTACGTTTGTTAGGAGAGCAACAAAGTAATATTATTGGCGATGAAGAAGAAAATGAAGACCAAGAAAACGAAGATCGCGAAAATGAAGGTCGAGAAAATGAAAATCGAGAAAATGAAGAACAAGAAAGTGAAAGTAATGCATTTATTACGGAACTAGATGCTTCTTTAGGTGATTGCTACGAATTCCTGCTGTAGCCCCATCCTACGAAATGTAAGGTTTTTTAAAGACTGCATTCCAGCTATAATAGGAAAAGCTAGAAATGTTTCTAAAAAATTAAGAACAATAAATGTTTTAACAATAATTAAAACAATGAAACTTAAGAAACCCATTCTAGAATGTGTAACGCGATGGCACAGCAACCACGATATGCTGGAATGACTTATTACTGAGAGATTTTTGCAGCGACGTTGCTCGGAACATTGTGGAGCTATATTTAAGCGAGAAGAATTGGTCAGATATACGAAACATAACTAAAGCTTTAAATCCAGCGACAATAACATCAAAATTTCAAACCAAACACTTGTTAGCCAGAGATTTTTATTCCTCCTGGTTAAAGTGGAAACAAATAAAATTTGCAGCCGGTTCTCAACAAAATTAGTGGAATTGTGGATTCTTTAAACAAACGGGAAAAGGTATTGTTTAATCAAGATATGATTCTTTTGGCAATTTTTCTCGATCCCAGATTTAAATTAGTTTTATCTGCTTCTCCAATAGATATAGCTAAAAACTACATCACGTATGCATGGAATGCGTTAAAGAACATTAATGAAGACAATAATTTCAAAGCAAAGGCATCTCTAGGATCAACTTCAACAGAAGAAGATGAAATGGAACAATTTTTAAAACAGAAAGAAAATATTGAAAATATTTCTTCAAAATCACGTAATACTGCATATATTCGATTCTTATTAAATCGTTATAATGAAGAACCGCGCAAAAAGCGAGATACGTGCGTTTTAAAATTTTGTCAACAAAAGAAACATCAATCAATGAACTATATAACGTTGCAAAACCAATTATTGGTTTGCCCATCACACAAGTCAGTGTTGAACGTGCATTTTCGGCACTTAAATTAAATTTTAAATTTTCAAAGGACGAATTTAAAAGAAGATTTATTAGAATATGTCTTGCTTGTTAGATTAAATAAATAATCGCTGTAAATCTTTATATAAATGTATACACTAAATTATTTTCATTATTGTCTTCTGATTTATATTAAAATTAATATATGCTCTTACATTCATTTGTTTATTAAATTAATTCTTGTAACTACTAAATTTTCCATAGTAATTTTATTTATTTTGGTATACTGAATCATTAAATCATAAAAGTATTTTTAGTATGAAATAAATATGTATATAATTTTGTTCGAATCTTCCCGTGTTTAGAACAAATAAAAATATCACTTAAAATGCAATCGATTGAAATTTTTTAAGTATTTTGATAGTTTTTGAAACAAATTTTTAATAATATTTGCCAGTTATGATTAAAAATATGACATGTAACATATTTTCCAAATATAAAAAACACATTGTTAGTAAAAACTATGTAGTAAAATTTGCTAAACCGGTTTTAACGTTATTTAATTTCGGTTCACGAAAACGAAATGTTTTGGGTGAGAACGTCAACAACGAAATCGAAATTTTCCGTTTTCGTTCTGATCATAAACATACGAAATATTTTTCGTTTTTAGTCCCTGATGCTATTTTTTTTTTAAGTTTCAGCTTTGAAACTTTCTATACATGAAGATCAATACTTTATTTATGTCCTCTCAAAATTTGAAAGTGATCATCCGTTTAGTTTATCCGGAAAAAAAATATTCAAAAATGATGTTTTTTCGAATCTTATACACAGGTTGCTATGGCCAACAAGCTTCCGTCACGCCTGTATTTATTTTGTTCGATATTAATTTCCCAATTTTAAGGAATAAAAAACTATATACAATAAACTTAGATATTATTAAAACAGGATACCATTAAAGCAATGTGATGTTCCCAATGTAATTATTTAAATAATTAAAGTTATTTTTTTAAATTTTGAATCTTGTTTATCGACAGTAATTCACATGACAGATGGTTTGGCAACGTCGCGTTAACAGCTGATTGCGAGAGAAAAGAAAAACATTTTTAACTTTTGAACGTCTGTGGAAATATTTCATAGAATAAACTCCAGCTTTTTACATGGTCTATCTATATTTTTTGTCTTTTGTTAATTCGAGGTTTTCGGCCAACATCTTGGGCTATTAAAATTCTGATCTTTTTACAACCAATCCACTCATAACACTGATGTTGCCAGATCTTGTAACACCTTCTCATCACCTTATAAGTCAAAAATAACGAAGTCATTTAATAACTTATTAACTAAATAATAATTACCAATTTCAACATTTGTTATGTTATTATAAATAAAAATAATGAATTTTAACAACTATTAGGTTAATTGAAAATATAGAAAAATTCAAGCACTATTTTGACTCATTAGTTACGCTCGAACCTCCTTAAAAATGGAGTTAAAAAAGTCTCTGCTTTAATAACCCATAGTAGGTTACATATTTATGCAAAACATATTTGAAAATTAGCTGCTGAAAGTTGCCGGTTTGCCCTTTCAAATCCTCTTTCTGTAATGCATAATAATGTAACATTGTAAATTTTTGTTCGATATTTTGTCAGTCCTGATCAACAAGAAAAATCTATTCGTTAAATAAACGAAATGTCTTATTATTAAAAAAAAATATTAAAACAATATACCCTCAATTATCCGCTTGCAGATTATCCAATTTGCGAATTAAGCGTGTTTTTTTTTTAATTTTAGTTAATTTAAATATTATAAATATAATATAACTAAAACTTTTTTCATAGAAATACACAAATTGAAGTTTTAATTTGTGAAAAGCTTGGTAACTTGAGGAGTATAGATTTTCAAGTGGTTTAAGTAGGATTCGGGCATTTCAAATAAATTCGTTTATGCTAGATCATAATTTAATTCTAATTCATTTAGGTTGTGTATCTTAGACAGTTCTCTCAAACTCTTGAGTATTATATATATATATATATATATATATATATATATATATATATATATAAAAATTTTATCGTCATTTTCTATCCTCCATTTTCTTTTCTCGTGAAACCAATACCGAATTCGTAATCAGCGATCCCAAATACCCCTAAATAAATAAATTTTGATTGAGAGACATTAAAATTCATTAATATCATACGCGATTTTGTATTCGCCATTTTGTTTTTTGGAAAACCAATATTAGATTCGTAATCAGCGACTCCAAAAACCCCCGAGAAAATTTATAGCAAAATAATGATATTTTCGAATTATGCGCCGTATAAACACGAAACCGAATTTGGAGCCAGATTGGTTTGGGGTCCTTACATCCGAGTTTGGTTTCCAAACTAAACTAGATTTCAGAAAGCTTCGAAATAGAAACTGGAGTGAGACAAGGAGATGGACTCTCAGCACTTCTCTTCAACTGTGTCCTTGAAAAGTGTCTCTTCAACTGTGTCCATTTATGAGAGAATGATGCAAGGAACTGTTCAATTTGGGTGCTCAGAGTGGTATCTACCTGGGATGTAGGAACGATGCACTGGTTGTAGATTGCCTGGCCTTTGCAGATGACATGGCGCTGTTTGGTGATTCTCTTTTATAGCAACAATGAGATATAGCAACAATGAGATAGCAACAATGCAGGTAAATTGCCTCATAAAACAGGCTGCCAAAGTGGGTCTTCAAGTGTCGCTGGAGAAAACAGAATTCTTTACCAACATCAGAGAAACAAACACAGAGATGTTACTAGAGCTAAGAAACATCAAGGGGATAGAGAAATTTAAGTATCTCGGTGAATGGATTGAACCCAACTTATCAGAAAATGCATCATTATCCAAGAGAGTCAACAAATTAGAACTAGCCTATTGACTGACTAAGAATACTTACAACAAGAAATGCCTGTCACGCAACCTGAAACTTAAGCACTATACATCAGTCTTACGACCAGAAGCCCTGTATGTCGTGGAGTGTCTTTCCTTGAAACGATGAGGTCTGGAAGAGAAATTTCAAATGAGAGAAAGGAGAATCCTCAGGAAGATCCTAGGATCCTACGAACATATTGAGATGCTCTCTGTTTGTGCAAAGAAATGAAGGGTAGCTCTCTATGGCCACGTTGCATGATTTCCTCCAAACCGACTTACCAACCGTTTGTTCGTACCACTTCGTTGACAGAAACCGAAAGGATATTAAAGAACTTTGAATAACAGATCTCCAAAACCGACAGTCTGTGAGACGCACCCTGAAGGAAGTCCGTGGATTTCAGGAAAAACCCCGAAGGAAATGTACCCCCTGGATAGAAGAGAGAAAGTAGTTACACCGGCAGAAGATGCGACAATACTGGGCAAAGATCAAAGCCAAACAGTTGAACAAGCGTGGTCCAAAGTAGGCCTATTCGAAAGAAGAAGAGAAAGAAGATAACATTGACGTCGTATGTCCCGAAAAAAAAAGAACGTATTAGTGATATGAAGTCTTCACAACAACAGTAGTATCCATGAACCAACAGGAAATCCTGAAATGATTCTTGACTCTAACGAGTCTAACCGTGGGGTAGACACATTAGAGAAAATGTGTTGGCATATGATTGTGTCAAGATTGCCAATGGTAATCTTTTATTCATTACTCAATGTAGCTGGAGTGGATTCTATGGTGCTTTTATCTACAAAACCATGACCAAAAAATGAACTGAAAATCGACTGTTCAGAATTGGCAGATAATTATCTTCGTGCTCGAGCAATCTAGACCAATATTCCCAATGCTATAATGACCAGATTGAAAGAAATACTAGAAATAGAAAGCCCCAACCTGTCGCGAATCCCGCGAATACTCGAGGACGTTGCCATTATTGCGATCGGAGAAGACACCAACCGACCAACACGATATTCTTACCAGGCATGTGGCAAGTTTATGTGCTGGGAACATCTAACCTGTGTATGTACGGAATTCTGCGTACCATAATTGTTATTTTATATATTGGATTATATTAGATAGTTTATTCGGTGTTTTTTCCTTCCCTATTATTCGTTTTGTTTTTGTATTTGGGACTTACAGTAGTTATGGTTTCTTATTACTCAAATACGTAATGTATTGGATTTCTATATGAAAAAGTAAACACTTTTGAATTGTTTTATTTAGATTGTATTTTTCATCCCTTTAAATACCAAATGGAACATTTAAAGCTGTCTAAAGAGCAAATCGACCAGACTAGGTTGAGGTTATAACATGCAAGTGTAGCTTAGGAATGTATTCCGAATCAGGTTTACTAATTAGGAACGAAGCCGGACATGCATTACCAATGCAACGGCGGCCGAATGCAGTGGCCTCATTTCGAACGAACACGGAGTTCGGCATGCCTAATTCGTTCCTAATATAAAAACGAACTGAAATTCCTAGCTGGGAAGTTTACAAATTGTGTGGGCCCTATATAATAATGGTCTAGTAAGAAAACACAAGTTTATCCTTCACATGAAAAGTGTTCAACGCTTCACAATCTCAAAAAACTCACAATCAGTATAAAAATATCTTGCTTGGATAATTGTTAATGTTCATTTATAATTCAGTTTCTTATACAGCAATGATTAATATTTGAAAATCGGTCATAAAATAAACTTTCTATGTAATTAACAACAAAACATTAATTTAAACAACCCTTAATTACCATTGTATAATTAAAGGCGTCGTCGAGATAAAGGGTTCCGTAAATCCCAGCTTAATCCATTATAGACATATGTTTTAGTAAACAGAACCAGGTAGGTCAGAATGACAGTAATGTTAAGTAATTTAATCTTAAATATTTTATTTATTAAAGCTGAATATAGCTTGAATATGTAAATAAATTTTAACTTTGCGAAGCGCTGTTGAATCTACTACAAAACAAATCTCACGTTGAAACAGAACAGATATTTGTATGCTAATTACTAGAATTCAATCCGCTTTCGAGATAAATAACATAGTTTTTCACATCTTTCTATTTAACCCAAGTGAATAGTCATCCGCAGACGCGTTTCGAGACATATCTCTTATCAATGCAGCTTTGCTCTTTTGAATTATTAAATGGAATATACTTACATTAGTTTAAAAGTGGACTACTAAATAGCATTCTAATATATGTTGTGTTTCAATATGAGATTTGTTTTGTAGTCTTAAAAAGTCTTAATAATATTATAGCGCTACGGATTATATTATAGCTTGATTTCACCCCAATATTTAAATGTTTTAAACAAATTAAGATAATTAGAAAATACACTGAATTGATGAATTCACTATGTTTTAACTACACTTATAATGTAATGTAAAGATATTATATTACATATAATTCGCAGTTATATAAACTTCTACACTTATAACGACTCGAGTTTCGACTATTAATGGTCATTTTCAAGTGGGTTAACAGTCGAAACTCGAGTCGTGAACTGTGAATAATATGTTAAATAATATTTTTACTTATTACAAGTGTGGTTAAAACATACTGAATTTATCAATTCAGTGTAAGTATGGATTACCACGTAGTAAAGGTCGCAACCATCCCTTTCAATTAGAAAATAGATTAGTAATATGAAATTTAAATTTACAAAGGCAAAATTAAACATTGATTGGACTTAAGTTGAGATTAAATAATTAATTTACATTTTTCTTTTTAGTTGCAAAGTAATTAATCTGAATAATCTACTAAAACTAAAATTCTATTTAAAAGTAGATATTTTTAAGTAGCCAAATCTATTAGACTAGAATCTAGTATAGTAATATATAGTAGAATAAATCTATTTCAATGTGTTATCTCCAAAGATATAAAATTGCATGGAATAATCTATCATCATGATTCAATAATACCAAGCATATGTAACAAAAAACTTTATATCAATCAATCATTCGCACAATCTCATGAATATTCTTAAACGAAAGCTTCACAAGAAAAATAATGCAATGAACCATTAATCTATATATCCTCAGATGATATTTCAATAAGAAAAATATCAATCAATGCTTGGACAGTTTTTAAATATTCTATATTTCCTACATTCGTTCATTCATTTGTAGAGACTAAAATTGTCAAAAATTATATCAATCATTTTTATCTATAATATATTTCATTTCACAGTGTTTACTCCTACCAAGAAAACACGTTCTAAAAGATTGGAATCGATTAAATCAGACTTTATAAATAACTATTATAAAAGCAAGGAATTCATAAGCAGAAACAGGAAAATATAAAACCAGTCAAGACCGAACAAACCAAAAAGGATGGAGAATGGGTATAGAAATTGCAGCGCTACAAACTTCGTCGTGTCATGTATTTATGAAAATTTATGATGTCTCGGACCAATGGAGCGACAGATTTCGTCCGAATGTGCCAAAATTGCAGCACCATATTAAAAGGTATTGTATGTCATAATTAATCATATGAATGATTCTTTTTGAAGCATTTGAAAACCCCTCACTGTTTAAAATATCACTGTCAGAAACGGTAATGTATCGATAACCATTTGAAAATGGATGTTCCAGGCAATAGACTATTTAATGGAAAGTATTTGGCAGAGTTGATTATAAGTGTTACTCATTGTCAGTTATTTAAACCTGAAAACCAAACTAGACAATCGGGTTAGTATAGAAAGAGCTGCTAAATTTAATGTTCGGTAATAAATAAGGGTAGTCAATAAGGTCAAATAGAATTTTATGTAGCAAGACAGGGTCAAGTTCGAAACTTCCTATATCGTGAGGAAGGCACATTGTAGTCATAGCGCATAGATTTAATATTTTTTAATATCTCTAAAATTTACTTTACAGAGTTCCACATTAAGTTCTTATAATGGGACGGCCAATCTAACCAACAAATTATATAATGTGATAAGTAGTTTAACAGCGTCTTATTCTATCCTTTAAACTACTCTGTCCGAAAATAATTTTGTTTATCTAATAGAAGCATTAGTATGCAGAGCGGAAATCAACATTCTGTCTAAGATAACATCGAGCACTTCTTCATCAAGCTCAGCGATATGATTATAGAAACGCTATCGAAATTGTAATTACTAAAAAATAAGTTAAATTATTAGAGTAGATCATTGAATACTTCATATTTTGTGTGATTGTGTTCCATTTTTAGCACAATAAACAAAACAACTTTTGTGTTTAAAATTGTAATTCTATTACACATTCTACTTTTTTTATACTTTTAAGTAATTTGTAATTAGGATGCATCATTTAATTATATATGGGATATCTTTGTAAAATAACTTGAGTCCTAAAACTCTTGGAATCCACTTTTGCCATGAATTTGGAGAGGCAGGTCGCGTAGCTGTCGCGTAACCATAGTGAGAACATTCCATTTAAAACAATGTAATCATTACTTGACAGGCGAGGTCGTGTGACGTCGCGACGTCACGCGACAAATGAGCTCATAGTGATGAACGGCACACTCGACAACATCAGTGTCAGCTGATTAATTTATTGGTTATGGAATTTTTTAGACATTTGAGTCTTAAGTAATAAGAGTTAGAATGGCAACTACGGAACCCTACATTGCGCGCGGTCGACCCGGCACTTGGCCGTTTTCTTTATTAAAAATAATACTAACACATAAAAATAAAATTTTAGGAATATATTACCAATCCAATATCATGTGACGTGTCGTTTGTTTGATCAGCCGACAGATGTAAAATGTTTTTCTTTTATTGGAAATTTTTTCCAATAGGTATTTTACTGTCGAGTATTGATGGATTTCTATTTTATTTAAATAAACTGGAGGAGAGAGAGAGAGACCTTTTTCGTAACGTGAATGTTGCATGGAAGGACTTGGTTTAATTGATTTGAACTTTCCATTTTTTTAACCTCTTTTCCAGAAGTTGTGGCGATGTTGGGATCTGAGTGGTGAGTTAGTACAGCTGTGTCGTCTGCAATTGTTCCAGTTGTTGTGTTTGGTGTTTCAGGGATATCTGAGGTGTACAGCACATGCAGTAGAGGGCCCAATACGCTGCCTTGTGGGACCACAGCATTGATTGGAAATGCTGCAGATACTTCATTGTTGACTCTGGTTCTGAACTGTCGGCTGTGTAAGTATGATCTACGTAGGTTCGAGAAAGCTGGAATTACCTTTTTTATTTTATATAATAGTCCCTCGTGCCAGACCCTGCCAAATGCCCCTCTTACATCTAGGAATAGTGAAGTGCAGTATTCTTTTTATTCAAATGCGGTATTTATTTGAAGTGCGATTCTGTGGCATTGTTAAGCAGATGAATGGTGCCGACAAAACAAAACTGATGTTTTGGGATCCAGTCAGCTGAGTAAAAGTCTGGGTCTATTCTTGTCAGTATCAATCTCTCTAGTAGTTTAGAAACAAATGGCAGCAATATAATTGGCCGGTAGGATGTCACGTAGCTTGGATCCTTTCCTGACTGTGGTATTAGAATTATCTCAGCCAGTTTGAAGTGTTTAGGCCAGTACTGGAGTCTGAGCTTTGCATTGAAGATTGTATGTGAGCAGCCCAATGCCTTTTCTTGACAACTCCTTCAGAATTGTGGGTGTTATTAGGTTAGGTTAGTGTAATATGTTGAAAATGAAGATCTGCTAAATTCCTTTCTATATGGAGTTGGGGTGATCGGGTATGGTAGGCGCACTTTTTAGGCTAATCCCTATTCTTAGAGTACCATGCGTCTACCTACCCCACTACTAGGGTAAATTGAGACATCATCCAGGCAGGTAGGCTTCAACCTGAAAATGAAAAAAAACCGTTCGCCGAAATGTATCTAATCCGGACCACCCATTTCGCACGACGACCAACTATCAGGAATTTTCTTCCGATGACTCTTACATACTGAAACTTGATTTCCTTCGGAGACAAGCCATAATAAAAGTCAGAATATTGCATTACATATTCTTCCAATGAATTTTCTTCTTCGGTTTCTAACACCTTATTGTGAGCTACAAATCCAAGACGCAGCTTCCCCGGAATATTATTAAAATCATCTACATCGGTTATTTATAAAACTATAGCCAGTGAATACTTATATTAACTGTTTTTTTCCTGCATATAGAGCAGGCAAAAACAAGGAAATAATCAGTAATAAACCTAATACAAATATACTATTATTTCTAAGTATTCAATCGTTACCAAATAAATTATGCCAGCTAGAAATATCAACCGAAGAAGAAAAAACACTTCTCATTTGTATAGCAGAAACTTGGTTAACAAATGATAAAATTACATCAGTTCATATAAATAACTATCAGCTAGTCAGCTACTTTAACAGAATACGGTCTAAAGGAGGGGGTGTAGCTACATTCGCTAGTGTCCATGCATTTATAAATAGTCAGATAGAAAAAATGGAATTAAGAAACTTCTCTATTGAAAAGACAATAGAGATATGTGGGATAGAAGCAAATATAAAAGGCATCCGCACTATAATATTAAATATATATATAGATCTCCATTGGGATGTTTCATCACTTTCCTGACAACACTAGACAGTATCCTACCATAAACTGGCAAGAAATGATAAACAAATAATTTTAGTTGGTGACTTCAATATAAATTTTGCATTGAACAGAAAAACATAGCATTACCAACTTTCTGGAAACTTATGGAATGGATGAACACATAAAACAATATACAAGGATAACATCTACGAGCAAAACACAAATAGATAATATATTTGTCAATTCAGGACTGCAATCAATGACTTCGGTGGAAGATACCCCTATGTCAGATCACTGTATGTTAAGATTGAGTTGCATAACAAAGAAAAAAACTAAAAACCACTATAAATTCATAAGAAACTTCTCAACAGCCAACAAAGTTCGTTTTGCTAACCAGTTACGTGATGAAACATGGGCTGACATATATAATAACACAAACAGTAACAACAAGGCTGCCTTCATAAAAGTAGTTCAATATCATTTCCTCTCAAATTTTCCTATGATAAAAATTAATATAGACAGGAAAATATGGGTGACAGAAGAAGTAAAAATCTCAGCAGCTAAACTAAAAGATATGTTTTTGCTACAAAAAAGTATCCCGCTTTAAGGAACCAATATTTAAAACAAAAAAACGAACATCACAAATTAATTACATTAACAAAACAAACATTGTTCAACCGTAAGATAATGAAGGCAACAAACAAGCCGAAAGCCAGTTGGAACATCATCAATGAACAAACAAATAAATTAAAAATATCAAGACATATAATGGAAAATATGTCTTGATCACTGAACCTCGCATAAGAACAAGGAAATCGCGTATATATTTAATAACTATTTTGAACAAGCTCCAAAATCAATTGCCAGAAATATTAATCCGACAACTATATCGAACAATCCTATAGAGTTCAATCAAAGTACAATATACATACAGGATTTTACAGAAAATGAAGTTCTGACTATTATCGCGTCATTAAAAAACAAAACAACAAGTGGACCAGATGGAATCCCGTGCAACATCGTAAGAGAATTCAGGTATGATCTTATAGCACCAATTATTCATTTAATCAATGCTAGTCTAGCTGAGGAGAAATTTCCAGAAGTGCTACAAATATAAAAAATTATACCAGTGCACAAAAAAGGAGCAACCACGGATACTCAAAACTACAAACCCATTGCCCTCATATCGGTATTAGCGAAACTTCTAGAATACTGCATGCAAACCAGAATAACTCCATTTATCGAAAGATATAATCTGATTCCTACTCAACAACATGGTTTTCGCAAAGGCAAATCCACCTCAACAGTTTTGATAGAATTCCGCAGTAAAATAATACAGGAAGTTGATATAGGCAATCACCTTATAGGAATATTCTCCGACCTAACAAAAGCTTTTGACTGTGTTTCTCATAATATTATATTAGACAAACTAAACAGTTATGGGATCAGGGGAAAAGTGGGGCGTTGGATACAATCCTACCTGGAAAACCGGAAACAATATGTTTCAGTAAATATTGGAAATAGAACTGGACAATCACAGACAATATGTACACATATAGGGGTACCGCGTATTGTCACCGTTAAGGTCTTGCATTGAATTCCAAATTAATTTTTGAGAGATCTGATGAATTTGCCTTAAATTTTTAAGTCTTAAAACTGCTATGACATCATTAGTTGCTGCTCTACCTACCTTCATTTGTTTTTTTAATTTCTCATGTTCTTCAAAAGAGAATAATAAAAAGAAAGTAAATTATGAAACAGACGGTGTAGATAGTTGAATGCGCCACCTAGCACCTAAAAAAGCATGCCAAGTTATCCCGAACTCTAAATTTTTTTATATAGGTAGATACGTTACAGAAATATATGAAAAAGGAACAAAACGAGAATGAAATCCCTTAACTAACATTCTGAGGTTTGTATCTATGTAGTTAAGTAAAAATACCTATGTATTTAGATACTCAAACTGGTTTGGGTATAGTGACATACATAATTACTTAGAGCTTTCTACACTGAATTTTAACTGCTCTACTAACCGGTGGAATATGTTAAATTCACCCTGATAATTTGTGAAATACATCGCAGATAACATATCGCATAATCGCATGACTACCACGAAGAAGCGACACATGTTTTTTT
This sequence comes from Phosphuga atrata, assembly GCA_944588485.1. Taxonomy (NCBI): domain Eukaryota; kingdom Metazoa; phylum Arthropoda; class Insecta; order Coleoptera; family Silphidae; genus Phosphuga; species Phosphuga atrata. Next base: position 35,237,976 of record OX155898.1, read on the forward strand.
TTTTGGAATTTCAGCTTGAAAGTCTGTGGTGTGCTACTCAAGTGGCACCTTTGTGCTGCATCTAGGAGAAAGTCCACATACTCCAATTCTACTGTCCTTGGAGACGTCTGCATAGCAGAATAGATCTCCTTGACTTTTCTTGTGGTATTTTCCTTCTGTCCACTGCAGTAGTGTTTTGAAACATGTTTGAGGCATCAAGGCTCCTTCGTTGTTAAGGCTTGGGTCGTTTATTAAATAATTTATTGTTGTTTGTCCTGCCAGGGTTTGCCATGTATTGTTGCAATTTCATCTGAAAGCTCCCATTCTTGCCTCATCTGTGAGGAAAAATATCCAGGGGATTAAGACATAACATCGCTTTCAGGGCAGCTGAAGGTTTGGTTCTCATCGATACCGTAATTAGTAAGGAGGCTATTCACGGTACGCTGGAGAATTCATTAATACCCAGCTTGTGTTTTAGTTTAGTCCACCAAATTGTGGATCCATATTTCCCATATTTCAAGATTGCTCTTACTACCACCATATACAACCAGTGTACCATGTTTGGTTTTAAGCGCCAATGGCATTACATCAATGGCCAATGGTATGCAACAACAACCAACAAGTGCAACATCTTGTTGGTTGTTGTTGCATACCTAGATATTTGACCTTGTCGCTTGCCTTTAATTACTTGCAATTTCCTCATTTGTGTCAAAGGCACTATGGTAGATCGAATGCTTGAAGAGATAATTGAATACTTCTTAATATTTAGTGCAGATCCCTTTCTATTGAAATAGATATATACACTCTCGAGATCTTACTGTAGGTCTATTATTCTGCTTTGTTTATGGTAAATGCACAAATAATCGCGAATGTTTAATAAATAAGGGATGCATTTAATACAATATATAATAGCAAACGGCCATAGATAGGAACCTAATGATGTAGAGATTGATCTGGACCGTTGCTTGGTGTTGCCTTCATTCGACTTGATTGATATTCAGTTGAACCAATCGATAAGATTCCTGTCTACACCTGTTTTTAAATATATTCTACTAAATTATATCGATTCCTCACTAATCTCTGTGAGCAAACTACATCGAACCTCCATTATAATAACATTAAGTCATGAATTTAAATAACATGATTATAAAAATTTCTATTAAACTGTCTTAAAATATATCTTGCCTTTTAAAAAATTATATATACATCAAAAATCTATAGTGATAAGTATATTATTACAGGATTTTTTTTTAAGAAAAAAGTAACAATTCATTCATTATGAAACATCCTGGTATTTGCTGAATTATTTGTGGGTGCTATAATTTCCTTTTTCAATTCTTAAAATTATTCCATTTAATTAAGCAATTTCCGCAAACCATTTGAATCCGGAAAGTTGTTTAATATGTGGCGGTCGGTTTGATTTCAGTGGTTTCATAATGCAGGGCACTGAATATACATAAATCGCGTGCGCTGCTGTTTTCGGTTCATTAAAAATTACGCCTGTAGTTGATCAACGCGCGCCTGCCTGCGCCACCACACATTCCCGATGAATCGATTGTTCACAGTTCGCACTACTCCCTCACATACACATATGCACACACTAACAAACGTTCACACAGAAAATATTTACAGATTAAATTTGCAGTAACTGAAACGTTGAACTGTGTAACGGGTGAAAAATGCCGTGCACGGCTAGATCATTAGCGCAAACGTACAAAAAACTAACACACAATTTTGTGCTCGCAGTAATTAAACAATAAATTGCTCCCGTAAAATAAAGTATATCTAATTATCTTGTTATTAAGGTTACACAAAAAGCAGGTTTAATATAATTTAAGAAATTAAGTGACATTATCGTTCTTTTATAAATCTTGTCGGCTTTGTGCTACGACGAAAATTAATGATTGTAAATATTTGTCCAGAATATTTGCATATTATATACGTGAATTATTATTGAAAATAAAATTGAAAATCGACTGCAAAAATATCTTAAAAAAGTATAAAAACTCAGAAAGGCATTTTAATTTCAGGAGATTTCTCTCGACAACCTTGCCAATTGAAACTGCATTAGTCATAACCACTTTAAATTAATATATAAACGCTACAGAATGCTTCTTAATCCTTTCTCGTGTTTTTCATTCTCCAAGAAAGTACAATAAATGCGGGTACTATTGTTGACAAATCTTAATCTGCTTAGTCACGTGAGCGCGCACAAAGACGTTGAATAAATCCTATTCCATTGAATCTGATCACACCATAGCAACTGTCGAAGCAGTCAACAGAATCTCTTTCATACACGATATATGTAATTTAATTGCATCATAGATTGTGTAATTTCTAAACCTCCTCCTTTTACATAAATCTCTTGAATCAGACTAGACTAGACATTACATCAGGTGTACCAAACAATAACATATTAAGAAATGTAAAGATTCAATGAAAATGTATATTGAAGATTGTACGTGTTTAAATCAAAATAATGATCACGAATTGGATTTTTAATAGGAGTATAATTTTAATCGATATTTATTTTATCTTCTGGATACTCTTATATTATGTTCTTATATTCTTATTTACTTCTGGATATACAGAATAAAAAGGTACATAACACCTGTATATAGAAACCAAAATAATAAGTACCTACAAGTATAAAGTATCTAGGTATAAACATTAAGTTAAATTAGATAATTTACAAAGTAAATAGTATCATATCCAATTAAAAATACAAAGAAATGATTAGCAGAAAAATAGGATCGATATAAACTAATATAAACTAATCAGTCGATAGTTCTAATTCAATTCCTCCTTAATTTTCCTTCTTAATACCTTCCTTGAACAGATGAGGTTTTTTATATTGATGGGAAGTAAATTGAAGTAATTCAATGCAAAACTAGGTGCCTAGATCAAGTATTTAGCTATTCAGAATGCAAAAGTATACAATCATTATAATAGTAGAATAGAGAACTAACGATGAAGGAATCTTTAATTTTTTGAATTTTACAATCTATCAATCTCACAATTAATCAAAACAGCTTAAAATGTATTGTTTCATAACCCATTCACAATAATTCAAACAAATTAATTCGAGAAACCAACGCCATTAGTTGTGGGAATGTGTCAAACATCTCTCTTGTCCCTTCGGTACCAAGAAGGAATTAATGCGCTCGATATTTCACGAAGTAACTACGAACTTTCTAAATATAGAGAATATAGCGTCAAATATGTAGTTACATATAATACTATCACAATTCTAGAAAGTTTTAGTCAATTGCGTTATAAAATAAGTTTTGTTAACAACTAATGTAAATTTAAAAAATATTGTAATATACTGTATACATTGATTTTTAAAAGAAGTTCCGCATAGTTCCGTTAACTTTAATAGTTTTTGAGACAAAACAAACATTGGCAATTCCAGGAAAGAAATAATCCCTTCCATATCGTTCCACCTTACTGAAAATTGCACCTTTTTTCAAAAGAAGTCCGGAGGTGCTGGGACTTGCTTTACGTGGAACTCCTAAAAGGTTGAGAAGAATGAAAACGGCTCATTATTCATCGCCTTCTAAGAGAGTAAGTCCATACAGTGATCATAATTGAGGATTCAGCAACGTGGTGCCGCAAGCAAAAAAAAATATTATCCATTACATGTCAGTGTATCTGAAAACGAAGCTGTGGTGCTGTTACAGGATATCTTAGATCACACTGTGCGAAGACTTGCACAGCTGCAGTAGGATGTTATTATCCAAAACATGAACCAAACTAGCAACTGTCTTTAAATCAGTTACAAGTGGGGTCTAGCTGACAGTGCAAAAAGTGCACAATGGCAAAGCAAAACTTTGCTAATAATAATTTTTATGCGGACTCAAATATAATTTATGGATTTTATAGAATTTGTGAGTGTCCATAAATTATTGATGCAAGGGGCTGACATAATAAAATCACTTCCATTGCCTGTTGGCCTCCTCTCAGAAGAGGTTATAGAAGCTAGTCATAAGACTTACAAACAGATTAGACAATACCACTCCAGGTAAATGTCAAGAATTATTACGATTCCGGACATTTTGAACTGGTTACTTATATCATCCCCTAATCACTAGTTATAGGACAAAACCCACAAGGAAAAAATAAAAATGGAATGAGGTCGTATGAGGAAACCCTCGAATGCCCAACTATCACAATGAAGAATGTTCACGAGAAACTGCTGGTGATATCGTTAGTGATGATGAAGAAGGTGCAGATAATGATGATGATATTGATTTTGACGAAGATCAGTTGTGAACTTGTGAAAAAAATGTTGCACAAGCACTTTTGTATTATTTTTCCACTTAATTATGAATTTTTAATTATTAGAGGGAGGAGGGCGTATACATCTAATATAGACTCATTTTATATGAAGATCATCATATCAACATAAAATAATATTTGAGGCAAAAAAATTTAAATTAACTGCTTTTTATTTTTGTCGCCGTAAATTTGTAATCCGGCCCAGTGTGCACCGGTACATTGGGTACTCGAATTTTTCTTAATAATTCATAATAATTTGTAATATTATGAAATATATATTTGAAATTTATAGACAACTAACAATATACGATATGCAGATGACACTAACATTATAATGGATAACATAGAAGACCTACCTAGTTGATTCAGTAAACATCCACTGTTAAAGGTACCGACTGGACATAAACACAAAGAAGACAAAAGCTATTACTACTACCTACTTAGCACCCTAACATTAATCATAGAATGAGTATGCTCCCACAAGTACCTGAGAACATGTGTAACAGATAATGCAGAGCAAACCAAGGAAATCAACTGCAGAATAAAACTCGGCCGTAATGCCCTTTCTAAAATAAGAATAATTCTCTGAACCGCAGTATTAAATTAGAGATTAGAAACCGAATGCTAAAGTGCTATCTATATCTTCCCGACCCTGGTGTATGGAATGGAGCCCTGGACATTTTAGGCTCAAAACATTAATAAATTGGAGGCTTTCAAAATATGGTGTTACAGGAGAAAAATTAAAATTTAATGGACTAACAAAATTACCAAGGAAGCAGTTCTGCACAGAACGGATAAAACCAGAAAGATCCATAAAACTATTAAAATAGAAAACCTAAGTAACTGGGACACATTCTAAGAGGAGAAATATACAACATCCTCAAACTAATTATCCAGGGTAAAATTAGAGAAGAAAAAAAAACTGTTGACAGACGCAGGATTTCGTGGCTTCGCAACCTGAGAAAGTGGTTTGAGTCTGCCGAGCTGCTTCGGGCGGCTCAGGTCAACAAGATACGTGTCGTTATAATGGTTTCCAATCTCCGATAGAAGGGAACTCAAAGAAGAAGATATATTGAAATATAATTGAAATTTTCAACCCTTTTTAATTCTACAAGTTCCAAGGGTAATAATTGTAGACTAATCAATGTTGAGTGAGAGCTAAATATCTCCTAAGCAAATATTTAATCTTTTTAACAATCATTCAAGCTATCTCTAACCTCACCCTAGTTTTTCCCACAACCTAACACAGCCGTGTCATCAGCATAAGAAACCAGTGCATTATTAGGTAGTACACTAAAGATATCATCAATGAACAAAATTAATAATAACGGACCAAGTATAGTTCCTGGAGGAACCACAACTCTTACAGATGTATATTCACTTAAACAATTATTTACATTAACAAATTCTCTATTAGTTAATATAATATTAGTTCTACTAGTTCTCTATTACTTAACTAATGTTTAATATATTTATGTTGTTAAGTCGCTGTAATTGTTTATAATTCGACAAACCTTCGCGTGAACGAATATAAGGCAGTTAATTGCCTTTAGATTCGATCAGCACTGGAATTGAATGTTTTCGGGAAATCAAAATTGTATACATCGATGACAATTAATTTATTTCTAAAACTAAGTACATTTATAACGAGGCGCACTGCCCGAGTTGCAATCTTTCTAGCATCTAAAATTTCTACTATATAAAAGAAAGTTACACACGAAGTGGTTGTATTTGTATATTTTTCAAAGCAGGAAAACTCAATCCCTCCTCCTAATAGGAAATATGCAAGAGACTTAGATTTACTTGATTTTTTTACCCCCGAATCCCATTTAGTGCCAAAAAATTAAAATAAAAAAATTCAAAATATGCGAGCGAAATTCATTGGTCGAATCGAAATATGTAGTGAGAAGTGCACGTTATGACATTTAGCGGCGATATTCACTGTGCTGTTTTTGCTGTGCAATATTTCTGTAGTATTTTCCAATACCTAGTGTGATTTTGCTATATAGTGATAAATTATCAAGAACTATAACTGAAAGTGGTTTTTTAAAGCACAATCCGACAATATACCCAAAAAGAGATGCAATTATGACAGCATATTTTGTATCGCATGCGCAAAAGATGTAGGTACGGTGGACTATACACCTCTATTGGGACTTTATCAAACACTTTATCTGGTGTACTTAAAATAGTGTTTTTGCATTCCGGTACATTACAATATCTATAAAAGGGTTATAGAGTTATAGAGTTTTTCCATTACCGAAATAGTAAATTCAAACTGAAATTCCTTAACTGTCTTAAATTAATTGAAATACTTTCAACAGTATTTATGTTTTTTACTATGTCAAAACGAAGTAAAAAGTGAATTAAGAGAATAAAAAAAATTGATGCATATTCCCTATTACACTTATTGATACTAAAAATTCCAACCCGAAATGCACGTCTTAATAGATTTAAAAATAAACACACTTACATTGAAAGTACAATGAACCTTCAATCTACTTGGTTTAATCCACAACAAACATTCGTTGAGCATAAAAATACTATTTGCGAGTGTTGGGATTTACAACACTGCCCGCCTTGAAGGGTTTTAGATAACTATATTTATCATCCTAAACATATATTTATTTTCATAATATATATATATATATATATATATATATATATATATATATATATATATATATAAATATAAACTGTGTAAAATAAAGATGGCTTTAAGACCATAACGAAATACAATTGTGGGGTTTTAACAGACGTATCTTAACTAATAATATCTTATGATTCAGTGTGAAAAGCTTTGGCAATATGTAATAATAGTATTACTGCTGCTTTTATTCAATATTATTATAAATAAAATTTGAGGTAAAGGCAAGCGTATCATCATTACTTCTATTCTTAATAAAACCGAATTGTTTATCAGAGATTAGGTTATTTCTAGAACAAAAATCATATAATCTATTGCATATAATTTTTTCAAAAAGCTAAGCTAGATTGGAAATAAGAGACATTATATCAGCATTTAAAAAAAAAGTATGCCATATGGCTCTAATAATACATTTATTTAAAACATGATGCAGTGGAAAACTAGCATCTATAATTAGCGAACTTAAAACAAACAGAACACAGCCTGAATATATAAATATATTCAGCCTTTCCGGAGCTCTATAACAATTATTGAGTCTTTTTAGAACAACCAAATCAAATCTCACATGAAAGTTGTAAGTTATTTTACAGCTTTCAGTCCACTTTCGTGGCACTCAACAATAATGACAATAATAACATTGTTTTTAAGATCATATCTGGTCTGGTTATTGATTGAACTAATAAGATAGAATTGGTGAAACCATCCTACGTTTTAGATAATCTACAAACTTGAAACAAACGGAATACAGCCTAAATATATAAATATATTCAGCCTTTCTGGAGCTCTATAACTGAATATATTTATATATTCAGGCTGTGTTCCGTTTGTTTTAAGCTTGTAGATTATCTATAACGTAGGATGGTTTTACCAATTCTATCTTATCAGTTCAATCAATAACCTGCTCAAGTTCATGTGTCTCTCACAAAATGTCAAATATATATATATATATATATATATATATATATATATATATATATATATATATATATATATATATATATATATTAAATCTAACCCTAAACACCACATGGGTTTTCAAGTGAGTGGCTTACAAATTATTGTTCATGGAAGCAAAGAGATAAATCTCGAAACGCGTCCACAGATCTATCTCCACTGGCTATCCATTTAAGGTATCGGAAAGACATGATCCTAAAAACAATGTTATTTTTATGGCTTTCGTTGACTATCACAAAAGTGGACTGAAAGCTGTAAAATAACTTACAAATTTAATGTGAGTTTTTTTTTGGTAGTCCTAAAAAGATTCAATAATTGTTATAGAGCTCCGGAAAGGCTGAATATATTTATATATTCAGGCTGTGTTCCGTTTGTTTTAAGTTTGTAGATTATCTATAACGTAGGATGGTTTCACCAATTCTATCTTTAATTAAATAATTTAACTAAGAACTTTACTATTAATACTATCTACACCACCAGTTTTATCCGGCTATTTCAGTATAACTTTTTCAATTTCAAATCTGTGTAGGTATTAGGAAGATACTATTGCAGTTATGCTTTATGGTTTTTTTAGCAATAATTGAATTCTTGCCTATTTTATCAGCTAATATGTCACCAACATTTAAACAAGTCTACAAAATTGTAAGCTATAGTAATAATTTCCTCATCACAAATAATGTAATCAGAATCATTGGCTACATTATTATGCTTACCTAGTTTACAAAAACATATTGCCAAAGTGTTTTGCTGTCGTTATAATAATTCTTAACCCTTTTTTTAATAACTATTTTAATTAACTTATTTAGCACTTTATAATATGTATTGTATTGATTCTTAAGTTCAATTTGATTTTTATACAATTTGCAAATATTAAACAATAGCTCTTTAGTTTTACAAGAAATCATTAGTGCCTTTGTAATCCATTTACTATGAGGTTTACTATTATATGTGTTTATTCTTACTTTAAACATAGAGTAAATTATAATTATTTTATGACTAGGATGGTTGCGACAGTTACTACGTGGTAATTCATACTTACATTGAATTGAAAAATTCACTATGTTTACCACACTTAGACTATGTAAAAATGTTATATAACTTATTTACAGTTACATAAATTTCTACACATGTGTAGAAATTTATATAACTGTGAATAATAAGTTATATAACATTTTTACATATTGTGGTAAAATAATAGTGATTATTTCAATTGAATGTATAATTATTTTATCTGCAAAAACAGTGAAAAACTCGTGAATTTCCTGCAGAGACGAGCAGTTGAATTGCTTATTCCGATTAACAATATGGTTGATTAACAAGATTATTGATAATCAATTACGGATTCTTCTATTGTTTGTATTAATTTCAAAACTGACAAAGAGTTTGAAATTTCCTACTATAATAGCAAAGCGCATTCAAAAACACTAAACAAGGTAGAGAGATGGTGCAGGGGTAAACCTTGGAGTAAATCCCCAAAAATTCACTCCAGTATCATTCACAAAAAATGAGGAAAATTTTGGGGCTACTGCTACCAATTTTCTTCAATGAGCGTCTGAAGATAAGTAAGGAAGTCAAGTATCTAGGTATAATCCTGGATGCCAAACTGACTTGGAGTCAACACCTTAAGAAAGCCACCACACAATTGTAAAATGGCATTAATGATTACTAAAAGAACACTTGCCAAATCATAGTGAATAAATCCGAGCATAGTATACTAGTTGTATTTCACGGTAGTTAGACCCATTCCAACATATGGTTCCGCGGTCTGGTGGACCAAACTAGTGGCATCTGATAAAGACAATAGGCTTACCTTTTACTTTTAGGGCTTACTCCCCTGAACCCACATTAATTGTTAAAAAAAAGACAAAGATATGAAAGTAATCAGTAAAGATTTGATACAAAAGTTATCAATAGATGTTTCCCCAAAATCATTAATTCTAATAATGAGTAATTACGGAAATTAGATAATTAATCATTAGCTATTTGATCAGTATTCATTAAATTAATGTTAGTCACCCATAATAGCATGATTCTTTCCATGACTATTAGAACTGATATATGCAGAGATTGAGTTGATATATGAAGTAATATCTGAGAGTCTGATATATGCAGAGAATCATTAGCTATTTGATCAGTATTCATTAAGTTAATGTTATAATCACCCACAATAGCATTATTCTTTCCACGACTATTAGATTTGATATATGCAGAGATTGAGTTAACGAAAGCGTAAAAAAGGGCGAAGCAAGTTAACGTCCTAGTCTCAGTACAAATGCTAACATTATTCAGACTTACCATGTAAATTTCCAATAAATAATTCCCAAGTATTCAAAGTTAGCATTAAACCTCTTGCAATGAGATGCAATATCAACAAATTATCTTAAGGAAATTATTTAAGTTGGTTAAATCATAAAACTTTTCTTCATTTTGTAGATCATTATCTTCCATTTATAAATTTATTGATTAGCTTGAGTAATTTTAGGTCCCATATTACCAATAGAATTGGATATTGTAAGTTGAATAGAGTAATCAGTAAAAACAAGATATTCATAATATGTATTAGTAGCACAGTGATCAGTAGCTCTATTATTCTGGTATATCTCATTGTAAAAACACAATTTATACACTTCCTAGTTAGACTCTTGCATGTTTTGGTTAGATTATCACCAGCACAAATGAAGTATTGAACTGCATTACTACATTTTTTGTGATTATGATTAAATCTATCACAGTTGTAGCATAGATTAAAGTTGAAGTAATTAAATTCTCGACAACTGCGATGTCCATCGTAAAATCTAAAACCATTATTGTCCAAATGTAAATAAGACTCGGAGGTTATTTCACGTATTAGAGTACGTTTGTCCCTATGGTTTTTGTAACCAGCAATTATTTCAAAAGCTCCATCATGATCAAGAATATTCCGTTTCTATATATCATCGCAGAGACTATCTTTACTCAAATCATTATCACTTTGTTAAGCACTCTGATTCTTAGAAGTTTTCATTGCTCTAGTTCAGGGCTGTCCAACCAGTTGATCGCGATCTACCGGTCGATCGCGGCGTGATTTTGTGTCGATCTTTAGTTTTCTTACGCTTCTATGTACTTAAAATACATTTCGATAAAAAATACATTTCGATAAATATAAAGTAAAAATTAAAACACGCTTCTCGCACACTTAATACACACAATGTTATGGAAACTGTCTTTAAAATAATCAATTCCATACGTGGCAGTGCCCTTAAGAGACGCTTGTTTAGATTAGAAAATGAGGGTAATGATAACTTTTGCTACACACTAATATGCGTTGGCTCAGTAGAAGTCTCATGCGGTTTCTAGAGTTATTAGAAGACGTAAAAAGTTTCCTCTCTGAAAGAGGTGACAGTTATCCATAGTTTACAAACAAGGAGCTCTGAGAATAAGAATCTACATAAAAATATTTATTCCGATTTTCGTATTAGGATAATTTTACATGAAAAACAGCTTTTAAATGATAATATTTTATGCATTTTCTCAAATTTTTCTCCCCCTATGGGGTGTGTACTCCATGACCCCAGACCACCAGGTGGCCCGCTAAGCATTTTGGTCGATCTTGGCAACAATATATACCAAAAAGTAGATCGCCACTACAAAAAGGTTGGACAGCCCTGCTCTAGTTCATTACAAAATCACTACCTAATTTGTCACTTAGGACTCCATCAGCTCTAGACACATCTTTACTATTGATACATTTAATATACACTTGACCATCTTAATATTCCTTCTGAAAATTAAATGCAGTTCAGTTAATTAATAGATCTGACGTGTATACTTGTTAAGGGCGAAATGTAGCCTGGATATATAAATATATTCAACCCGTTCGTAGCCCTATAATATTAAATCTTATTAAGACTACAAAACAAGACCCATGTTGAAACCACTACTTCCCTAGTAAATGCCACAAGGATATTGAAATACACAATAGCTATTTGCATGTTATTACCAGCCCGCAGTACATTTTTTCGACACATAACGAGTTCTAGATAAATAACATTGTTTTTAAGAAAATTTATTTCTATTTAACTTAAATGAATCTGCAGACGCGTTCGAGATCATGTCTTTCTATGCAAACGTAAAATTGAAACCTAACCTCGCCAGTCATGCACGAGGTGTTCAAGTAAATGTATTCCGATTTATAATTCAAAACAGCAAAGCGGCACTGATGAGAGATAAATCTCGAAACGCGTATGCAGATGGCTATTCGCTAAAGTTAAATATAAAGAAATTTTCTTAAAAGCAATGTTATCTAGTACTCATTTAGTGTCATGAAAATGTAGTGCCATGAAACTTAGGTGAACAGCTCAATTAAGTTAAATAAAAAGAAATGATCTTAAAAATAATCTTATTTATCTTGTACACGTTTAGTTACATGAAAATATACTGGGGGCTGGTAACAACATGCCAATACCTGTTGTATAATTCAATATCCTGCGTGTCATTAGCCAGGGAAGTAGTCGTTTCGGCATGTGATTTGTTTTGTAGACTTAATAAGGCTTTATATTATAGAGCTACGAACAGGAAATACAAAACGTGAAGGTACTAAAAAGCGCCAATCTGGACTCAGACCACTACTTCTCAAAGATCAAAATAAAACTCCAGCCCAGAAACACTAGATTACACAGAACCTCCAAAATGGTAAAATTTGACGTCGAGCGACTCAAGAATAGTTAAGAACTAAGTCAGAGACTGAACAACACAGACCTAAAAAACTGGGACCAACTGAAGGAGACTCTTGTCAAAGCGGCCAATGAACTCGCCCCTCTCGCTAGAAGAAGGAAGCATCCGTGGTGGACTGAACTCTGTGACAATGCAATAGACCAAAGACAGATAGCCTGGGTGAAGTGGAATTCTAAAAGACCAAGGAAAATTGGCATAATTTTTTGGAAAAAAGAAAGGTTACAGCCAAGATAGTTCGAGGAACCAAACGAACCTTCAAACAAAACCAACTAACTCAAATCGAAGAGAGCTTTGCTAAAAATAATTCCAGAGATTTCTTTGGAACCTTTAAGCAGGTACTCAGAAAATACGCTCCGCCAAGCCTCCACTTCAGAGACTCACAAGGCAAACTGGCTTATAACGACAAGGACAACTGCCACCTTTTGGCTCAGTACTCTAAAAATCTACTCAACTGAGACCCACCCAGCAAAGACTTCAACTATAAACAAACCACACTAAACCCGGACTCGCTTCCCCCTTCATTGGAAGAAGTTGGCCAGATCATTAAATTTCTTAAGAATAATAAGGCAACTGGAGAGGACTATATCGTTGTTGAACTGTGGAAAGGTGCTGGAAACAATGCCGTGCGCAAGCTAACCGAAGTCATCCAAGACATCTGGGAAACAGAGAAATTACCACCCGATTGTAAATCTGCTCTGATCCATCCGCTTCACAAAAAGGAAGATTTTACGGATCTAAACAACTACCGTGGAATTTCTCTCGTCCCGGTAACATACAAGATTCTCTCGAAGGCGTTACAAACAAGGGCAGAAAATCAGTTGGATAGCCAACTGGGAGAATACCAGGGGGGCTTCAGGAAAACCCGATCCTGTGTTGAACAGATCCTCAACCTTAAAACTGTACTTGCATACTCCAAGATGAGAAACCGCAAGGTGGTCGTCACCTTTGTTGATTTTAGGAAGGCCTACGATTCCATCGATAGAGAAACGCTTAACAAAGTACTCCAGGAACTAGCACTAGGCAACAAAACCCGCAGAGTAATCCTAGAGACTTTGACCAACACCTATTCCAAGGTTAAATTTAGAGACGAGATTTCAGAAAGCTTCGAAATAAAAACTGGAGTAAGACAAAGAGAAGGACTTTCCTCACTTCTCTTCAACTGTGTCCTTGAAACGGTTATGAGAGAATGGCGCAAGGAACTGAACAATTTGGGTGCTCAGAGTGGTATCTACCTGGGACGTAAGAACGATGGACTGGTTGTAGATTGCCTGGCCTTTGCAGATGACATGGCACTGGTTGCTGATTCTCTTGAGATGGCAACAATGCAGGTAAACTGTCTCAGAAAACAGGCTGCCAAAGTGTGTCTTCAAGTGACGCTGGAGAAAACAGAATTCTTCACCAACATTAGAGAATCAAACAGAGAGATGTTACTAGAACAGAGAAACATCAAGAGGACTGAGAAATTTAAGCATCTCGGCGAATGGATTGAACCCAACTTATCAGAAAGAGCATCATTATCCAAGAGAGTCACCAAGTTAGAACTAGCCTATCGGCTGACTAGGAACACTTACAATAAGAAATTCCTGTCACGCAACCTGAAACTTAAGCACTACACATCAGTCTTACGACCAGAAGCCTTATATGCCATGCAGTGTCTTTCCGAAGGGGTCTAATAGAGAAATTGGAAATCAGAGAGAGGAGAATCCTAAGGAAGATCCTAGGCCCGGTAAAGGAAGATGGGGAATTTCAAAGACGGCATAACTCTGAGCTCTACGAACATATTGAGATGCTCTCTGACTGTGCAAGGAAAAGAAGGGTAGCTTTCTATGGCCACATTGCAAGATTGACTCCAAACCGACTAACCAACCGTCTGTTCACCTTCTGGCAAAACAAGAAGCTTCGTACCACTTGGTTGACAGAAACCGAGAAGGATATTAAAGAATTGGGAATAACAGATCTCAAAAGCAGATAGTCTGTGAGACGCACCCTGAAGGAAGTCCGTGGATTTCAGGAAAAACCTCGAAGGAAAGGTACCCCCTGGACAGAAGAGAGAAAGGAGTTACACCGGCAGAAGATGCGACAATACTGGGCAGAGGTAAAAGCCCAACAGTTGAACAAGCGTGGTCCAAAGTAGGCCTATTCGAAAGAAGAAGAAGAAGAAGAAGAGCTACGAACTGGTTGAATATATTTACTATAATTTATTATAATTTACTATAATTAGTATGGTTTCAATATTAAGAAATGACGTGTAGTTTTTGCAGAATTATTATTTTTTTATTAAATTCGTTTAATTATTATTAATTCGTTATTAAAAATTATAAAAATGTTTATAATACCCTTTCAAATTCTAAGGTGTAAGTCTGGAAAACTTTAATTTAAATAATCGAAAATTAACTTATTATTCAGCCGTGTTTGAAAATAAATGGATTGTGAAGGTTTGGCAACATTGAACGTAAAGTAGTCCGCATTTTGAAATCTAATATTTATTGCTTGCTTCAGTAATATAACAGCTAGCTTTTAGTACATTCTAAATATTCTTTTTTTCTGTACTATCACTCATATTCTTGTCCCGTTGTATAAAATTTTATTTTGCAAACCGATCGTTGTGTCTGCATTGTTGTTGATTACTCATTTTTTTTAGTATTTTGTTAATTATAATCAAATATTGTATGACTACAATACATACATAGCTGTAAGATGCGGTGTTGCCAGATTTATTTCTTAAAAATTAGTACGGAAGTCATTTAATAATCATTCTTTTTTCTTAACAATCACATAATTATTATAAATAAATATTATTATATTATTTTAAATAAAATATAGATTTAGTATGTATAGTAATTTATACAATTACTTTTTATTTTATACCTTGTGCACGAACAACTTTAACTCTGGCAAATATTGTAAATCTAATTTGTTCCTTATATAAACTTCGCGAGTAAACATTCAAAACTGCAACACTACCAACATTCTCGTGTGTATAAACATAATTTGAAAATTAAGCTTTCTTAAACAAACGGATCGACGGATTTAGTTTAATTATGCTAGAAATTATCTAAGGACTGCACAATAAACTGCACACAGAGTTTTAACTAACTGAAACTTTGCTAAATATCATTATTGCTTAAAATATAGAAGAGAAATAATGTTTTTTGGAATTAAAAGTTACATTCGTTTATCTATAACAGACGAACGGATGACTATGACACGGCTATATGACACGGCGAAGATCAGATATCGCAAGTTTTTTTTTGATACAATTACTTTTCAGCAAAAAAATCTGAAAGTATATTAAATACGTTGAAGTTGATTTTTTTTTACTAGTTTGCAAATTAATTTGTCACAGACAAACGGACGGGTGGATCTGTTTCACACTTGATATAAATTAAGTAGACAATACATATTAAACATAAACAAAATTTGTTCTGTGCATTTTCTTAAGTCTAGCTCTAAATTATCTGAACACTTTCTATTAAACAAGTTTTTCTATTATGAGTCTATAATAAAATCATTAAAGCACTCACATGGGTTCGCTAATGGATCGCCGAGTGCAATATAATTTTCTCAATATATATCGGTGATTTTTTAATTTATAAGTGGCATAAAAGGGCGCAAAATAGAAAAGATAGTATAAAATCTCGTTCGTGAGACGTTTTTCGCACTTGTCAATTAGAAAACTACTCGATACAGTCGTCGTTTTCTAAACATGAACGCGTGCTGAAAAACCGAGCTTATTGAACTCGTTCTTTAATATACCTAGTATTAATCTAGCAGTGATTTTTCATTTCTTCTGATGCTAAAATTAGTCGACAAGCAAGAATGTCTAGATTCGAATTAATAAAAAACTTTGTTAAATTATAACAGATAAACGGATTGATGAATCTGTCTGACAAGCTTTAGTTGATTAACTAAGTGTAGAAAAATTAAATTATCATTCTTTTGCGGTATTTACTTTTCAAGTATACTTAAAAATATGAAAGAGTATTAAATGCGTCATGTAGTTTAACTGGTTTCCAAATTAAGCTACCACAGAGAAACGGACTTGAAAAATGGTTTCATTTCTGTACAAAATGATTTAATTACGTCATTATAAACAAGCAGAGAGCTTGGAGCAGCTGCGACTTGAGGCATAAATATTTTTACCAGAAAATTACTAACAAGTCAAACTTTCTTTGTTCAAAATGAAATTTACTTTTGGGTATCCATAACAGACAAACGGGCTGATGTGAAGATACACCAAGTATCATTCCTTTTCGTTTCTTAATTTTTGAACGAAATTGTAAATACTAAGTTGGATATTTGGACTTTGGTTTTAATTTATTATCTTAATTATCCTGAGAGT
The DNA here is from genome assembly GCA_944588485.1 of Phosphuga atrata. Lineage (NCBI taxonomy): Eukaryota > Metazoa > Arthropoda > Insecta > Coleoptera > Silphidae > Phosphuga > Phosphuga atrata. Next base: position 35,254,892 of record OX155898.1, read on the forward strand.
TCCTATCTTAGGAACTCTTAGCTTCTTAACGTCTGCAATCGAACTGATATGATCAGTATCTTCGAATGGATCGCCCTATGCGACAATATTCTTAGAATGTGCCCGGTGGACGGACTTGATTTGATCGTTTAGTAAAGTAACGGCTTAGTAACGGCAAAAAACGAGCGAATACTTAAAAATAAGACGGATAGCTTCAGCAAGAATCAAACGATGGGTAGTAACAACACAAATTAGAAGTGGCACCACAAAAAAACGGAGGCAATATTACTAACAGGGTTTCAAAATGAAAAAAAGTCGTATCACATATGAGATGAATAATTGTACCAGTTCAAATATGTAGAAGTTACGATAGACAACCGAATGACTTAGACAAAACACATAGAAGCTGTGCTGGTGAAAGCTGCTAAAACTACCACCGCAGTCTCCAAACTGATGCCGTCAATCTAAAGGCAGAAATCGAGTAAACGAATTCTTCTTTACTCTGTTGTGGCGTCAGCAATACTTTACGGGCACCAATATGAACAAATGTACTAAAGTAGGGATATTGCGGATATGCATATTTTTCCTCTCAAATGGCTCCACCATTTATGAGGATTCTCGTCTACATTGGCCCTTTTTTAATACGCTATAAGCAATTTTCTTTTTTGCACAGCTTCAGCTACCATTTTCTGGTGTTTTTTACTCTCATCTTCACCTGACGAATCCAATATCATAGCAAGATCGTCCTTTAAGCATGACTTTCTGACCAAACGTCCCTGGTCGTAGTTGATCCGTTTTTTTCCCGAGGAATCTGTCATTCTCATTCTTTTAGCCCCTACAGAATTAACAGAATAGTTATTTTCATTATTTCTCATTCTCATCTTATTTAATCTTTTCTTCTGTTACTGCTGTAAAAAGCTTGTGTTCATAGCGAGGGTCTAAGTAGGTGGCGATAAAATATAAATTCTTCTTTACCAAATTGGAAAACTTTGTTGAAAGTTCACTTTTCAGAATTGGTGAAATTTACAGGTGAAATAAGGGCAAGAGAGCTGCTATTTCCTGTGTGGCTTCCTCAAAAGGTTTCAATAACTCAAAACCACTTTCAATGATTTTCCACTCTTCTGGCAAAATAGGATTAATCTCACTCTCATTGATCTAAAGAATTAGGGCATTCTTAAAAAAAAACGCACGAATATGTAAAATGTACTGTTCCATCGCGTTTTACAATCTTGAAACAGTTTGAGATGAGGTTGATATAGTGGGTCCTGAATTGCTTGCAGTTGCTTCTGAGCAACAGTGGAATGATTTAAATTAGTCGAAATTTTTATATATATTTATTACATTTTGATAGGAATACATTGTAAAAACGTATTCACAAACCATTAGCCCTAAACAGTTTCCAAACACGTACGGTCATAAAGAGCTTTAAAACGCAGTTAGAAATCGTTCATGTTACCACGACCAGATGTTGGGACCTATTGGTCGCTTTACTGTAATCTTAATCTCTTTAAAAACTCTTAGAAACCAAAATTTAAATTATTACGTATAAGACCACAATCAAAATATAATCCGCATGAACATCCGCAATGATTATTGCGGATGCGGATGCAAATCGATGTAGAAGCTTCGCATTTGCGGATGCGGATGCAAATATTCGCAACATCCCTATACTAAAGTACCCAAAGTGGAGGAACAATATAATTGGGCTGCAGAGATCGATGGTGATACGTATATGTTCAACTTACAGAACAACTTCCGCGGATGCTCTAATAGTGGTAGCCTTAGTCATTCCCATCGAACTTCTATAAAAGCGGGAAGGGCAGATGGATTTATAGACTCATACCTGATGTTAAGATCTGGATGGAATATGGTCATGGGAAAACTACTGCCTGGCTCAAATTACATTTAGTCATGGATGCTTCAGATCCTATCCACATAGGTTCAAGTGGAGAGAATGTGCAATATATGTACATTGCAAGAAAGTTATAGACGACGCATAGCACACCTTTTTATATGTCCTTGATGGAATGTGGAATGACGACATGCAAAAGCAACAGTGAACTTCAAGCTTGCACCGGAAAACGTGGTCGGAAAGATGCTAAGCAATCTCGAAAATTGGAAGGCCATAAGTGATTTGCCACATATATATTACGTGAGAAAGATCGAGAAGAACAAGCCGCTAAGAAAATACATGAATAAGAAAACATGGCTAAAAAGAACTCCTTCTGAATTAATGCCTATAAGGTAGCTCCGGGAGGAAAGATATTTAACAAATTAAGAAAGGCGATGAGCGGGTTTTAGTACCTGTCTCAAAAATCTAGCTGTAGAGTCCCACACTCCTTGAGGTCCCTCCTGGGGGTTGTACGTAACGTATTTAAAGTCTGTCTCTAAATAAAATTATCTTCCAATCGAATGGGGTTCCCTATTTGTGTGGCTCGCTTGAAGGCTTACTGGAGCCGAAATCTTATAAATACGTTAAAGCCAGCGTGTACCACCGGTGGTACATGTCGGCCGCTAGACTAAAACACAAAACCTAAAAATTGTTAATAATAATGTAGATCCTACTTTGTCGGAACATTTTATACAGTGCAATACTACACAAAATATATACCAATTGACTTTCAAAAACATTTAAATTTTCGTTGAATGCCCGCGGACTAAGTTGCCTGCTTGGACCTAATCTATGCATTTATTAAGAACGTTTCACTTAAGTAACCGTAACCTAAAGCTTAAATTTGGAAACTGTATTTTGAATAATATTGATGGAGACTACGTTGTTCCACAGGGTACTGTCTTAGGTGCGTTGTTGTTGATACTTTATATTTATGATATAATGCAAATTGTAGAACACTGTAATATATAAATGTTTGCAGATGACACAATGGTATATGTATCTGGCACGGATTTAAAAGAATTCCTTGAGAAAGTTAATTTTAAACTTTTAAATATAACTGCATACTTAACAAGAAGTCTTATCGTCTTTGTGTATATGTCAATAAATCTAAATAAATAATAATACACTCAATAAGCTCACTTTGCTGCATTGGTCATTGGTTCGAAAGTTCTTGATCATTTTTCCCTTATAGGGGTATCACAGTGCAAGTATCCAGATGTCATTGTTGATAATAGGCTTAACATCATTCGAAACGAAGCTTTTGTTATGAATAAAATATCAAAGAAGAACTCTTAGACACTGCTCGACTAAGAGTTCAATTCCTTATTTGCAATTTGTATGAGTTCCCTAATTATATTATATTCTTGTGTAAGTATAGCTTCTGCAAATAAAGTATATTATTATTATTGTAATATAGGATGAAAAAATAGTAAAATATTTTGTAAAATAAAAATTGTAAAGTATTGATTTGGGCTACAGGATGCAACTGCAATTTTATTGATCGCCGCCGCTTATTCTTTTGTTCTGTGGAACTTTAGGGTAGAGCTATTCACAAATTACATGAAAAACGTTTATTTCACCTGGTGCACGAATTCTCCAAAATTCTAGCCGAAATTTGCAAAATTCAAATGGGTTGTATATTTAATAATGAATTTGTGGTTTCGGCTATATGGTGAATTAGCATTTTTGAGATGTTTGGATGAACATAGGTGACATTCTCATCTCAAATAAATTACAAAAAAAACATTTTATTAAATTTGGTAGAAACTCTTAAATTTGTAAATCTTGTTTACTTTACGAATGAAATGTAATTATACTTAATAACTTACAAAATGTTATTTTAAGAAAACGTAATTTCAATTTAATTTATTTTACTAACGCTAGAAACTGTGTAGGTATTATATAATTATTATAAAAAAAGCTTCAGAACGAATAAAAAATATTTACATCAATCATAATATAATAGTAGGAAGAAATTCACGACTTTCTTCTTTCTCTCTACTACCAATATAACGAGAATTTAACCTTGTGCTTTAGGAGAATATTCCAGGATATAAAACGTATTTGCAGTTCTTTACCAAGGTTATTTTAGTCTCTTTAACTATAATACATTGCTCGTGGACTTTTATATCGTCGCATTAAAAAATCATTGCTTGCAAATGACACCGATTTTTATAGGCGCATTCAGCACTTAACTGCGCCTTGTCAACTGAAAAACGTTCCGATGTTTCTGCACAAACAAAAAAACTTATTTTGCAATAATTAGTTTATATAAGCTACTCTTTCTGAAATAATAAAATGGTATTGTAATAGCATTAATAGATTAGATTAATAGTTGGAAGTTATAATCCTTGTAGATACAACTAGCAAACTTCATTAGTTGCAGTAGATTTGTTTCAGCTTCAAGCTGTTTGTAAACAATTTCTAAGCTCAGGATTAAAGCTACAGTATTTCTTGAATATAGGACTAATTATATTTGACAGGCGTAACTAAATAAGAAACCCCGGTTAAAAATTGTAGCTTCACTAAATAGAGTTTTTCTGAATATCAATATATTTTATAAATCATTGTGTCCATCTAAACGAATGCTAATAAATCTAGGTTTAACACAATATTGTTAATATTGAACTCTAATAAAATCATGTTTTATAGTATTATTGTCGTAAGGTAATATGCTCTGACTACTCTACAATATTTTTAAATTTCTATAACCCATATACTTGTATTAGAAGTTTAAACATAATTGTAAATTATTCCTAAAAGCCCTTGTTAGAATACAGAAATTCTGAAAGTTTTAAGGTACTTTATCTCAACAGGAAATCACTTTCGGAGTAAAGTGTTAATGGAAATTACTCGTAATTTTTGTTGATGTTGCTGGAATTTCCTGTTTTGGAATGGAAATTCCATGAAATATAGCTATTTACCTTACACATTTTGAAACTAAAGAATTTGAGCTAAACTCTATTGACTTTTCCTTAGAGATATATTATACTGCATTGCCTGTTAAAAACAAAAATCTGTAATTAAAACCCGCTTTTTAAATATTATTCTGACATAGTTTCATAACATAGTGAAGATCAATAAGGGCTCAGATACGGACGGTTCACAGTAAAATTTAATATTGGCGACGTTAATGTCATATGTTTAAAAACAGATAGTTATGTTTTTAGAGTAGTTTTATCACTTTTTGATAGTATTGATTGAAGCATTTCATTCGTTTATCTGGATTATATAAAGTTAATGAAACGGTTGGTTGTGGTCGTTTACTACATTTTAATCCATACTTACTAGAATGTGTTAAAAATTCACTATATTTGAACCACTAATTTTTATGAAAAATGTATAACTTTTGAAGCTATACAACTTTACACGAATCTAGTTTCGACTCTTAAATGTAATTTTCAATTGAAAATTATTTTAAATAATATTACAAGTGGTGAAATGTGCATAGAGTTATATATCTTCGCAAGTTATTTATTTGTAACAAAAAAACAGTGATTAAAACATAGTGAATTTTTTAATTCAAATTGTTTTTGAATCTTTAAATTTATTGTTTTACTTACTGCAATTTATTTATTTATTTTCTTTTATTATGTAAAAAAAAATGTTAATAGATATTTCATTCAACATGATTCATCATTCATACATCATTAAATATATGTACCTATATAACAACTAGAAGTTCTAGAACTAGAACTAGAAGAAGAAGTTTAATTAATATACGTGAAGGTATCTGATATATTAGCAAATGTTTGCTCACAGAAAATTAATTTTCATTGTAAAAATGGATATATTCATTCTACCCATTTTAAACAATTATGGTGGCTGCGCCGGGATTAATATTAATAAATTCAAATTGCATGCATTTATTCCTTGTTATGTTATGTGTATATTCATATTCAGTAAACTGCGTATTTGATACATAAATTTATACAGCTATATTTTTTATCATCAAAATGTGTTTGTTTAAGCGATTAAGCTAAAAGTTGGGAGATAATAATTCTGGAATTTCCTTTTCAAACACATTTATTCAATAGATTTAAATGCAAAAATACATTTCGAAGATAATATGATTTAAATTCAACAATATCGGACAATCATAACTTTTTTGTTGAACTAAATATTGAATAAACACCGATTGACTTTCGTCGGTGGCGCAAAATATGAATGGAATATTTAATTCGAATAATTCAAATAACTGCGAGGTCTGTTTATCATAACAATGCTCTGGCGGTCAGCTTTGAAATTTTAGATAAAACGGATTAATACAGAATATTTCCAACCATAAAACTGCATATTTATTTTCTCTTGAGGAAACAACAATGCTCCATCACATGTCGCGCGATTAATTCGTTTAATTCCAATTAAATTCCCATGGTGTTATCAACTAAAACTCTGCGATAATTCACAAGAGCCGAGATTTTGTTATAATAATCCCGCGGGTAGGTTTAAGTCACGCTCGCTCCCGCCCAATGAAACAGGCATAAATCAACTTGACGAGTGGATTCAATCGGTGTATACTGTTGAAAAATCCTCTTTAATTTGTGCGCCGGCCTAACCTCGGGCTAGAGTCGAGCCATCGAGGAACTCTCAAGCTCATAAATTACACACACAGCCACCGCCTTTATATAAGAACAGATTCGGAAGACGAGTTTCCTTTAAGACGTCTTCAAACTAAAAATCCGTAAATTGGAAACTTGAGAAAATACGACACCAAGAAAAAGACAAAAAAGTACTATTTATTTTAAACATAAACTTAATGGTTTTTAATTTAGCTCGTATTCCGAAATAATTGCTCATTGCTCTTTATATTGTTTAGTAAGTTTCGTAAAATAACAATAATTGATTGAGATTACTTTTAAAATAGTTTCAAATCATTCTAGATTTGATATAAAATCTTAAAGATTTTAATAATATATTGGCTGTTTAAACTTAATTTAATTTTTAGTTTAAACGTTTAAATTTAAAGTTTAAACTTAAAATAAAAATTCTGCAATGGATTTTATGCAGAATTTTTATGGAGTTCACGAGGATTTAGCATTGCAGAGATCACACTCTGGGCAATAAATGGTATAACTATCTCACTCTAAAAGTTGTTTGGAGTTACAAGGTTTTCTTGTGTCGCCGACGATTTAGAAATATTTGTAAAAGTAAATTTCCACTTGTCCAGTCGTGGTAATAATATAACCGTCAATGGTTATTGCTATAGAATAGGCCAACAGTTTCATCTCCTTGGTCATATTTGAAAGAAAACTTAAAAAAAAGTTAAAACTTTTAAATATGTATATAATAATAATATAATAATCAATATATAGCTCATCATAAATTTACTTAATATTAATTGATAATTTTACTTAGTTAGCACGTATGGATAAACGGATATACCCTTAACGACATGATGTTGTTTCAAAAGGTTTGTCCGTTTTAAGGGGGTATTCTAGTATAGAATTTTGAAAAAAACGATTTTTTTTTTCAAAAATTTACAAATTTTAGACATTCAAGAATACGTCATTAAAAGGATTTTTCAAGATTCCTATTATTTCATGAGTTATGGCCGTTTAGTGAAGTTAGTTTTGAGCCAAACTTCGAACTGAGTGCACGTGCTAACCTAACAATGCGTTTAACATTTTTCAAATGAAAATTATTTTGTAAATTGTAAATTTATTTACAATTTGTAATTGATAGAAAAACTTCAAAATTTAGTTCTGTACGGCCATGCAGATTAAAAAGGAGGAAATTTTACGGTAATCAATTTACTGAAGAAGAAGAAACCAGTTTCACTAGTGCATCTGCAGCAAAATTAAAACATTCGCAGGATGAGGAAGTTATAATTAATAACAATTACGGTTATTGTATTTTAGAATTTTTTTCTATTTTTACCACGCTTTCAACATTGATCCTGTGTTCTACATGTAAGCAAGATATAAAATTTAGTCGTACAGCTGCTCTTGGGTTAGGGTTTAAAATTGCTTTACAATGTGAGTGCGAGCAAGTACGATATATTCAATCATCGCCCTTTATAAATAAAGCATTCGAAGTAAATCGAAGAATTGTAGCAGCTATGAAATTGTTAGGAGTAGAAAGAGAAGGTATAAATATATTTTGTAGTATAAAGGACATTTGTCAAGGCTTGACCATTGGTACATATTACAGTTGCCTTGGCAATTTATGCACGGCCGCTTCAGCGGTTTACGATCAAATAATTTCAAAAGCCGTAAGAGAAGAAAAGGAATTAATATTAGAGTCTAATTCTCACGCTCAATCATTTGACTGTTTCCGGCGATGGCACGTGGAAAAAAACGAGGCTTCAATTCTCTCTTTGGTGTTACTACGCTCGTCGGCAAGTACAGTAAGAAAGTTGTTGATACGATAGTAAAATCAAGTTTTTGTCAAGGGTGTAATCTATGGAAACACAAAAAAAATGATGACATCCAAGCTTATCGAGATTGGTATGAAGAGCATGAAGAAGTCTGTACCATAAATCATAAAGAAAGCGCCGGAAAAATGGAGGTTGACGCGGTTGTTGAAATGTTTGGGAGGTAGGAAACCAAGCATAATGCCAATATATCCGATATATCGGAGAGGGTGACGCAAAAACTTTCAAAGGCATTCTTGATATTAACCCCTACAATGATAACCCGTTAGTAGAAAAAAAGGAGTGTGTTGGGCATGTTCAAAAACGCATGGGTTCATGGTTACGTAAAGCAAAAAAAGAGAATAAAGGTATTGGTGGCAAAGGCGCTGGTAAACTCACTGCTAAGCTAATCAATGAATTGTCTTTATATTATGGTTTGGCAATTCGTCGAAATCCAGATTATGTTGAAGTCATGAAGAGAGATGTGTGGGCAACCTACTTTCATAAAATTTCAACTAACACATCCTCAACACATGAATTGTTCATCTAGTTGGTGCAAGTATCCGAAGGCAATGGAAGACGGCACTATTAACGCATTTGACCACAAAAATCCTCCTCTAAATGATAACATTTTACAAGTAATAAAACCAATTTATGAACATTTATCAGCTGATGCTTTATTGGAACGATGTTTGGGTTCTGAAACCCAAAATTATAACGAATCTTTGAATTCGTTTATATGGACTTTTGCTCCGAAGCACATTCACGCTGGACCGAAGACAATTGAAATTGCCACTTTCTTCGCAGTTAGTATTGTTAATGAAGGTTTTATACCCATATTAAAAATCTTAGATGTTATGGGAATTACGATTGGCCCAGAAGCTAATGCTTTTGCAGCGAGACGGGACGAAGCGCGTATCGAGCACTCGGAACTCCGGACTTCAGAGGCGTCAAAGGAGGGTAGAACTGCTCGTCTTCGCCAGAGAACATCGGAGAATGAGCATTTTCAAGTAGAGGAAGGTTTCTTATATGGAGCAGGAATCGCCGATTAAAAATATGTAAGTATTCTATACCATTCTATAAGTAAAATTGCCGAAAACTTGTCTCAAAACTTTGAACGCGTTTTCCTCGAAACTACTTTTTTCGAGCTGGCGGTAAGGATATCTCGAGTTCTAATGGACCGATTTACTTCAAATTTGGAGAGGATGTTCCTTATACATCGCTTTATCGTGTGGACCTTGCCCATAACTATAACTTTTCATTTAGTATTTTAAAAAAATTCGAAACTGTTAAAAAAATATTTTGCATAATATTTTTTTTTCAAATAGCCGCCATTTTGTAATTTTTTTTTTGGCATTCTTTTTTTTGCGGCATCTATAGTAATTAAGAATCCGTCTGTTTTTTATTTTTCAGATCACCAGGAGGGTTGGAATTATGCACGCCAGGACACCCTCTTTTTCTTTGGATCCCTCACTATAACTGCTCATAACTTTATCAATTTAAAATTATTTTGTTTTGTTAATTTTTGAATGTAATAATAAGACATCAATAAACAAATGAAAAAAAATGGATGGTAAAAATATTTTTTGTTTCCTTTGTACAGCGCTTCAAAAACCTGGCGAAATACATGCCTCTACATGTAATAATGTGTTTTTGTAGCTCCATATTTAATCAAATATTTATTCTACTGTATCGTGGTATGTACTGATCGATAGAGAATTTTGTACTCAATAATAATAAAATACTATACATAGATGCTGTTCATCAATGTATTTTGTTATTTTTTCCAAATTTTATTATTTTGCCTCTTCAGCTTATTACTATATGAAGTCGTCAATCAATTTTTCTCTCCGAATTCAAATTGAACCAAAGCGCTGCCGAAACAGCCTGAAAAATTAACCAGGCATTTGGCAATGATAGTATTAATGAACGCACTGTTCGACGTTGGTTTTCGAAATTTCGTTCTAGACATTTTAGCCTCTAAGATGAGCACCCAAGTGGTACATGCCCCAAGATTTGAACGATCGACAGAAAATGTCACGTTTCGAGGTTTATTCTTCTTTGCTTTTGCCCAACCAAAACGATCCTTTTTTGACTCGGATCAAATGAAAGTGAATCCTCTACGACAACAGGAAACATTCAGGATAGTGGTTGAACACCGATGAGCCATACAGGCATTTCCCTAAGGCGAAAAAACACCAAAAAGAGACCGTGGTTACTGTATGGTGGTCAGCGGCTGGTGTTTATTGACTATAAGTTTCTGCAACCGGGCCAAACTATCACAGCAGAGTCCTATTGTGAGGAAATCAACGAAATGTACCGAAAATTGAGTCAGCAGCAGCCGACACTGGTCAACAGAAGAGGTCCGACCCTGCTCCACAACAACGCCCGTCCGCACCTTTCACAAATCACCGTCCGAAAATTAAACAAATTGAGTGTCGAAGTTCTGCCTCACCCACCATACTCCGCATACCACCCGCCAACCGACTACCATATTTTCAAGCACTTCGATAACTTTCTCACCGATAGAACCTTCGCCAAACAGGACCAGGCAAAAACGGCCTTCGTCGACTTCGAATCTCGAGCACCCAATTCTTATACCGACGGAAGTAACCGACCTGTGTAACGCTGGAAAAGTGCACTGATTCAAAGGGCGCTTATTTCGATTAAATTGAATAATATTCACTGAGATATTATTAATACAATGAAAACGCACAAATGCATTTGCAAGTAGTTCTTGCTATTTTGTGACGAGGGAAAATACGAGTTTTTTGAGCAGACTTCGGAGGAACACTTTGCAGGTATACTCAAAGACTGGGCTTTCAACATTAAAGCTAATAGCACCAATTTCACCAATTTAATGGAGGAAGTTGTGAAAACGATTCGTAATACTTCAAGAAAATGTTAATCGGAAAATAGACACATTCAAAAACATCATTTTTAAGGATGCCCGAAAGAATGTGCAACCAAAAGAAGAGAGCTACAAACGCTTCCATAGAAAACAAATCCAGTTCTGCAGCACCGACAACTGAAGAGATCAGCAATATTATGAAAAAGTATGACGAAAACTAAAAAAAATTGTACCAGATTTCTGCCGTCGAACTCGTATGGCGTGGAAACGAAGCAACTTCTGCCTAGTAGAATTTTTCATGAACGAATTCGACATTTATGGCCGTATTAAATACAACACAATATTCTCCGAAACTACACATGGCGGAGATAAACTGGTGCATATAAATGGTCAACATCGAATAATGAATGTCAAGACAAGTGTCGAGTGCGTCTACTACAAATGCTGTTAACCAAAAATACATCAAATATTAAACGAATGGAGTGTTCTTAACTCCAAATCCGCATTGGTAAAAAATAGGAATTTAATACATAAATTGTCCAATGGGTATTAAGCAAACAAGTAACTGGACACGTATAGGCGAGCAGAATATTAGTATTGATATCAAGAAGAGAAAAACAACCAATCAATCAAATAGTTCTTAAGTTGTAAGCAATTTGACAAAAAATGGAGACAACTTACAAGAACTTACTGGTTATTCTTTATTTAAATTACTGGTTACTCTTCAAGCGAGTCTCTCAAGCCATACCTAAAAGTAAACATCGGACTTCTTAATCATCTTAACGAATCATCTTAACATCGTTATAAATATGAGAAAAAAAAACCACTACACTACCAATATATCTAGCTCAAGCTCATCGAAAGAAAACAATGTTTCAAGAATTACTTACTATAATTATACGTTCAATAATAATACATAATAAATGATACGTATGATTTATTATTAACGATCTATACATTATATAATTGTAAAGAATACCACTCGAGCAATCGAAAATAATAAATATTTTTCATTCATAACTCGACATAAACTTTAAAATATAACTCGAACGACGGTCTCGTGGTTTTTCGCAGATTATCTCTCCTTACACGTAAAATAATCGATTATTTTCGCTTTTATACTCTTCTGATATTACAACGGAATATATAATAATGAAAATTGTGAGAAGGCTTCATTTAAGAAAACAATCAAAATGTTATAATGCAAATTTTTATGCATAAATATAATTGTCGCCTATAATAAGTCGCGAACGCGAACTCAGATAGGGCATTCAAAATTTCAGACTTCAACTTAAGTTTATTCAGTTTATGAATCGTAAACAAAGATGTTGACCAGTGCCTGCTGCTGCTGACGCAATTTTCGGTACATTTCGTCGATTTCCTCACAATAGGACTCTGCTGTGATGGTTTGGCCCATCTTCTTCTACTTTCCAACTTCAAATTTCCAACAAATTAATTAGCGACTGCAAATAATCAGTCAGTTGTATAAATTTCGGACTAATGTTAAGCTTGTCCGTTCTTGTCTTGAAATAATCAATTTAATATTTAAAAACCATTCTACATTATAGATAATCATATAAACTAAATAAAGTCAGGACACAGCCCGAATATATAAATATATTCAACCTTTAACCGGAGCACCATAACACCAGGTATGGTAGTCCTATAAAGACTAATTAGTATTATAGAGCTCCGAAAAGGTTGAATATATTCAGGCTGTGTTCCGACTTTATTAATGAATAGGTTTTTTTAATAGATTGCGACAGTTACTACGTGGTAATTCATACTTACATTGAATAGAAAAATTCACTATGTTTTTACCACACTTATAATATGTAAAAATGTTATATAACTTTACGTTATATTATTCACAGTTATATGAATTTCTACAAATATCATGACTCGAGTTTCGACGTTTGACGAAGAACCAACAGAATTCCAAACATATGTACAACAAAAACTAAAAAACCCGCGAGTTGAGACGGATAGCATAAACCAAATTGATGACAAAATTACAAACACACTAAGTGAAGCAGGAGAAAGGTACTTAGGTTTCGGTACCAAAAAACCTGTTAGCGCATAACAAACTAAGCCAGTAGAAAATTAATATGCTCAAAAAACTTTGCGAGCTACTAACGCTCAACAAGATAACAAGAGAACAAAACAGAAAAATGACATTGCTCAAAGAATACAAAAACAACACAGGGGCCCTAAGGTATTCAGAAGGAAAATGAATAGCTCGAAAAAGGAAATGTGAGCAATAATGAACGCTAACGGAAATAAGGTTAGTAATAGAAACAACATTATCGAAACGGTAGAACACTTACTCGAACTTATACATATCAAAAACAGAAAGCGACATACCGCACGAAAAAATTTAAAGAAAAGCTCTCAATGTGAACTTTGGCGACATGCCGCCTGTCACAAACTACAAACTCCAAGCCACACTTGCAAAAATGAAGAACGGAAAAGCGGCCGGCATAGATGGAATACTGACTGAAATGCATACTGATTGGAGGCGTAGAAGTAGAAAACGAACTAATAATCCTATTTAACAAATGTTTGGAATCTGAAGACATCTCGGAAGACTGAAGAAACTGCCTTGTAGCACTATTGCACAAGAAAGGAGACACGGAAAACCTTGAAAACTACCGACTAATCAGTCAGCTCTCACAAAACTACTAAGTGTTATCAAAATTAATTACAAATGGCATCAGTTAAAGGTTCGATTACAGTCAAAAGAACAGGCGGCATTTAGAGAAAGGTTCAGCACTACAGGGTACCTTCAAATAATAAGAGATCTGATAGAGAAAGCAACCGAATACAATTTCTACTAATGGCTACCATTTGTAGATTTAAAAAAAGCTTTTGACACGGTTGAAATATGGGCTCTACTGCAAGCGTTGAAGAATGCAATAGCAAGGAGTAAGGCAAGGGGACACGATGTCTCCGAAATTGTTTACCCTGGTCCTACAGGATGCCATAAATAATACTACTATTAATTATCTTGACCAGTGGTTCTCAAACTGGGTGCTGCGGCACCCTGGGGTGTCGCGAGCGTATACCTGGGGTGCCGCAGCAATAATCAAGAAATGTAATAAAAGTTTATAAAAAAATTACAAGAGGAGTTAAACAAATTTGAGTTTCTACTATTATTGCTGAATTATGGACAATGGGCTAAAATTTGGGTCTTTAAAAAAGTGATGAACTCACTGAAGCTTCTGAAGCGACTAATTTAATGACAACCAGTATCGTTGCAGGAGACACGAAAAAGACCTCAGTTCGCGAAAACGCAACTGACGACCAAAAGATAATCCGATCAAAATTAAGAAATATGATTCTAGCTACTTCAGATTGTTTGGCTTTCATTCTGTTAGGAACGAATAAGCACCGGAAGGGCAATGCGTTATCTTTCATAAAATTGTTTCTTGGTGCACAGCTGCTTGGCCATCCAAATTAAAAAGGCATCTGCAATGCAATTAATCTGATTTAGTACATAAAGGCGAAGAAATCTTCAAACGCCGCACTTTATCTCTTCAGGCAGGGTCATCCATGGTGGAGAGAATTTTAAAAAATGAAAATGAAAACGCAACTGAAGCTTCATATTATAAGCAAACGAATTTACACAATTTCAGAGTCTAGGGAGAACGAGCTTATAAGAAGGTTGAAAATTTGATTTTTTTTTTTAGTTTACAGCTTGATGAAAGTACCGACGTTGCGGAACTTGCTGTTTTTCATGTGTTTGTAAGGTATCAACTCGAAATGCAAATAGAAAAAGAACTTTTGACGAGTGAATTGCTTAAAACTTACACCACTGGCGAGGAAATTTTCAAAGTGATCGAAAAATATATACAGAAAAATGGAAATGGATAATGAATAATTTGAAATGGAACAAGTGTATTGATATTTGCAGCGATGGATCGGCTGTAATGGTTGGAAAAGTAAGAGGAGCCGTTTCTAGAATGAAGCAAGTGGCAGAAAATGCCACCAGCAGCCACTGTGTCATCCATCGACATTCTCTGACAACTAGAACGATTCTGCAAGATTTAAAAGTCGTATTGGATGGTGCTGTGAAAAATTAACCATGTTAAGAGCCGCCCGCTTCAAGCTCGTCTTTTAAAACTTACCGCCGAATATCTGGGTATGGTTCACTTCCACCTCTTTTTTTTAGTCAGACTATTTAAAATAAAGATGCACTAGTACTAACATTTGTACTAGCATTTACAGAATAGCCATTTATCCAACAATTTACTGATGTCGATTGGCTGCTTAAATTAGGATACATTTCACACATATTTGGAAAATTAAATGGAAGCGCCACTTCTCTCAATGTTGCATTCTCAACATACGCTTACATTAAAAACAGGTACAGGAACAAACTCAAGTGATTTGAGGGTGAAATTAACCAAACTTTAGATAACCTTAAAGAATCTTCCAAACAATTTAATTCATCCCGTTAAAGACAGTTGAGCATTAAATTTGTATTGTTTTTTTTTTTAATTTCCTTTTTTCCCAAGTTTTCAAAGCGTTTTTATAACCCGACAATTTTTGTAACCCTACAAGGGTGCCGCGAGATTTTTGTAGCTCAATAAGGGTTTCGCGGCAAAAAAAGTTTGAGAACCACTGATCTAGACAGAAGTATTATCAACGGCAAATGGCTAAATCACCTCATGTTTGCAGACGACATGGTGCTCATAGCAAGTAGCAGAGAAGAACTAACATCACTTATTTCAGACATCCACAATGCAACCAAGCGGATTGGTCTTTGAAAAAACACAGTAAATGACAAACACTGCGGAGCTTGCAGAAGTCTTAAGAATTTGTAACTATAAAGTCGAGAATTCGAACACCTATGGGGCCCCTAAGTACCTGGGCCAAATAAAAACCGTGGGGAAGGCCCATCAGATACATGAGGTAAATGAGAAAATGCGACTAGCTTAGGCTGCTTTCGCCAAACTAAAAGATAAACTCTAGACATACCGCTTAGCCTTAAAGCAGAAATATACAACTAATGCATTCTCCCAGTAAGCACGTATGGTGCACAAATATAGGCTCTCAAGAACACCATATTGAAGAAGCTACGTTGGCAGCAGAAAGCTACAGAACGGAGAATATTGGAGATATCATTACCACACCGTAGGACCAATAAGTGGATTAGAAAGCAGGCATATGTGAAATGGAATTGGGCAGGACATATGGCCAGAGGTACAAACCGATGGAGCGCGGAGATAGTACGGTGGAGGCCATGGACTCAGAAACCGAATGCGGGAAGTCCATCAACAAGATCGAGTGACGATATCAAACTGCACGCAGGGCTAAACTGGTACCAAACAGCGCAAAACCGTGAAAAATGGAAGGTGGAACGGCAGGCGTATACCCAGTGGATAGAAAATAGCTAAAAAAAATCCAAATTAGGAATTATAAAAGAGATTCAATTCAAATCAAGATGAGTTCAACAAACAAATAGAAAATTCATACAATTGTAAGAAATCAACGTAACGTTGTATATTGTTTTTTTTTTTAAATTAAGTAATTTATTGGAAGAGAACGGGGTTATAATACAAAACTGAAAATATAATTTTTAATTGTGGTTCTTAACATAGAAACGTAACTTGATCTATAAATGGTTGTGAATGCCATAGAGCAGTATGCATTGCCATTAGAACTAAGATGATAAACTTGATTTATGGACGGAAAACACATAGGCTAAGAACCAATAAGATTAGAATTAGTTAGCAAAACTATAATAATCATAGATGTACCAATTTATTATTGTTTAAAGTACATTATTAAGTTTGCACTGATATAACACTAATTGGGTAAAGTTTAATAGGCTATAGGTGTATATAGTGACAATATACTTTGCAAGTGGAACTAAACGTAACTAAAATGGTAACAGTGACTGTATTCTTCTCGCTCTGTTGCTGAAATTTTCAATTAAATTTTCTTAAAATTCCGAGTCTGTTTCGCAAAAAAATGTGTATTAAATCTCGATATAAAGCTTTGTTGGTTGTTGTTGGCCATATACTTGAAAAGTAAAAACTAGCCATAAAGCCCGAAATAACCGAAATACCCGAAAGTACCGAGACAAAGTTGTTTTCAATGCTTTACGCGGTATAAGACACTCTGTTACTTTTCTAGTTTCAGCACAATTAAACTATTTATATTTAGATTACAAATGAGAAGCGACCGGCAACCGCAAAAAGCCGATCGGTTTTCTTTGCTTATTATTTTGTTTTTTAAGTAAAATTACGTTTAATTTGTTATATTAAACATCTATGGAAACTAAATCTTGGGTATCAAGTTTAGAAAATGACATCCGAGGCAATAGAGAATAGAATGGATCAATATTAAAAGAAGATTGTTTAACAATTTAGTATATATGTAAGGTTGAGAATTACTTTCAGTATGATTCGAACCAATATATATATATATATATATATATATATATATATATATATATATATATATATTCATTTCATTAAATAAGTTATATTGTGAAGAAATCAAGACACTAAATTGAATGTGTCAAAGAAGAAATATAATATACTTAAAAACTAAAAATAAACAACAAATTATACTAATAATAAATTAAGGGTTTAGCAAGGGTACTACAGTCCGAGGTAGCACCTGGACCTCCTCCCACTGCCTACAATTGTGCTTAGTCTCTCTTATTAGTTTTCTTCTACTTAGTTTCTCGTATCTTAGACCAAAGTGTAGGGAGTCCTTACAGTTTTTAACGTGGTTGGCGTGCTACTATTAGGGGAGGTTCCTTGGCAGATTTTTACTGTGATGACTTTGCCATAGCCATGCACAAGAGCTCGTTAGCTTATTTTTCCATACCCAGCATTTGAACCCGCGACCCGAGTTTTATGTTTAAAAATAATCATTTAACTTTCGCGAATGTATGTTCTAGTCGTTAGTATAAATGCTTCCTTAAATTTTCCCTTCAGGACTATCTGTACTTCAAGTTAAGAAGAACACGAAAGCTTGTTTTTGTAACGTGATTAAAAATTTAATATCGCTGCCAGTCCCCTAGATTGTGATACCGAAACGGAGGATGCTGTGAAAATTTGAAAAATATACCTGTCTCAATGTAAGTTCTCAGTGCGAATATGTCCTTATTTGGTTTGCTTTTCAGTGGTAGTATATGAGCTGACCACTCCAGAGAACAATCAACATAAATACACAAAATACTAACAGTTTTTATTTCTAATGTATCATTTTCTACTTTGTATTTCTGTGGGTGTTATAACATTCCGTTTGGTCTTGAATATTTCTAAATTAGACTTTTGCTTTTTATTAGCTTTATTTACGATCAATTTATTCTTTGTAAACCATTAGTTTAGTGCGTTCTTTATCATATTTGCATTGTTATCAATATCCTCCGCAAACTTGTTAGTTAGTAACAGACTGGTGTCATCAGCATATTGTATTATATCAAGTTCTGTATTTACAATATTGAGGTAGGTCATTTACGAGCAGCGTGAACAGTAGTGGGCCTATTACGCTACCGAATAGTAGGTGGAGGGCTCAGAAAAAAGGCCGACACCAGGGCGGCGTCCTTACGCCAATCCTCTATAATATCTACACCAATGATCAACCAACAAGTGCAGAGAGAAAGCGTTTCATATATGCAGATGATACGGGTGGCCTGGTAGGGCCAAGAGTTGCACCATAACAACACACCGAAATACCTAGGCATATGACAGGCCCGAACTCTTGAGTTTTCGAAAACAATGTTAAGAGATCAAAGGGAAAGTATGCGCAAGAAACAATATCATTCGAAAACTAACAAACACAAAATGGGGAGCACAACTTCATACACTCCGGACTTCAGCTCTTGCTTTAGGCTTTTCTACCGCGGAATATGCTGTGCCGGTATGGTTCAATTTCGCTCATACCAAGCACGTTGACGTGGCACTAAACGAGATGGTGCACATGGTGTCTGGCTGCCTGAAACCGACCCCGGTGGAGGAAATCTACCGGCAGATTTCCTCCACCGGGGTCGGTTTCAGGCAGCCAGACACCATGTGCACCATCTCGTTTAGTGCCACGTCAACGTGCTTGGTATGAGCGAAATTGAACCATACCGACACAGCATATTCCGCGGTAGAAAAGCCTAAAGCAAGAGCTGAAGTCCGGAGTGTATGAAGTTGTGCTCCCCATTTTGTGTTTGTTAGTTTTCGAATGATATTGTTTCTTGCGCATACTTTCCCTTTGATCTCTTAACATTGTTTTCGAAAACTCAAGAGTTCGGGCCTGTCATATGCCTAGGTATTTCGGTGTGTTGTTATGGTGCAACTCTTGGCCCTACCAGGCCACCCGTATCATCTGCATATATGAAACGCTTTCTCTCTGCACTTGTTGGTTGATCATTGGTGTAGATATTATAGAGGATTGGCGTAAGGACGCCGCCCTGGTGTCGGCCTTTTTTCTGAGCCCTCCACCTACTATTCGGTAGCGTAATAGGCCCACTACTGTTCACGCTGCTCGTAAATGACCTACCTCAATATTGTAAATACAGAACTTGATATAATACAATATGCTGATGACACCAGTCTGTTACTAACTAACAAGTTTGCGGAGGATATTGATAACAATGCAAATATGATAAAGAACGCACTAAACTAATGGTTTACAAAGAATAAATTGATCGTAAATAAAGCTAATAAAAAGCAAAAGTCTAATTTAGAAATATTCAAGACCAAACGGAATGTTATAACACCCACAGAAATACAAAGTAGAAAATGATACATTAGAAATAAAAACTGTTAGTATTTTGTGTATTTATGTTGATTGTTCTCTGGAGTGGTCAGCTCATATACTACCACTGAAAAGCAAACCAAATAAGGACATATTCGCACTGAGAACTTACATTGAGACAGGTATATTTTTCAAATTTTCACAGCATCCTCCGTTTCGGTATCACAATCTAGGGGACTGGCAGCGATATTAAATTTTTAATCACGTTACAAAAACAAGCTTTCGTGTTCTTCTTAACTTGAAGTACAGATAGTCCTGAAGGGAAAATTTAAGGAAGCATTTATACTAACGACTAGAACATACATTCGCGAAAGTTAAATGATTATTTTTAAACATAAAACTCGGGTCGCGGGTTCAAATGCTGGGTATGGAAAAATAAGCTAACGAGCTCTTGTGCATGGCTATGGCAAAGTCATCACAGTAAAAATCTGCCAAGGAACCTCCCCTAATAGTAGCACGCCAACCACGTTAAAAACTGTAAGGACTCAATAGTTATGTAGGTTAAATCTACCTACAATCAGGAGGTGTGTTGCCGCGGGGGCTGAGCGGAAAAAAACAAAAAACTGACCAGAGGCATCCCTTATATGGGCTCCAAATGCAACCGCATAGCCTTAAGTCTCCGAAGAGCTTTATGCGGTCGACAACACCCCTGGAAATTACGCCTGAAGCACACCGAACAAACCTATGGTAAGTGGCTGCCATTCGCACACGGATCGAGGCAAATGAAGAGTTGGCCCCTGGACACCATCCACCTTTCCCCACATGGAGGGCGCTGAACAGGATAAGAACGAGAGTCGCACGATGTAACAGCAACCTAAAAAAATGGGGCTACAAAGAGGATGACAATTATGAATGCGGCGTAACTGAAACCAACAACATCTGGCTGTATGCCCAAACATGAATGAGACTTTTACAGAGGAGGACCTGATAACCAGAACTGACAAAGCCACATATGTGGCTGATTTTTGGAAACCGAAAATTTGATTTGTTATCGAGATCCGGACACGGAAAGTAAGTAAGTATTGCACTACTTTGCGCAAATACTATTTTGGTTGCTCTAGAAGTAGATTTTACATAACCTTGTTGTGTCTTTATTTTTGTTATTTGTTCACGGTTATTTAGGAACGATGCAATTAGATTTAACGCCACTCCTCGTATTCCGTATTTTTCTAGTTTTTCAAGTACTAATTTATGATAGACTGGATCAGTAGCTTTAGATAGATCTAATAGAAAACCGGTTGAAGTTGTGTTATTTTCCAATTGCTCCAATATGTTTGAAATAAAATTGAAACATTCTGCGTCTGTGTTTTTTCCCTTTGAACCATGTTTTTTCTTATTAAAATAACTGTATTTTTCCCAGAATGCATTTAATCTCAATTCAATAAGTTTTTCGAATATCTTGGAGCAACTAGACAATAGACCTATTGGCCTGTAATTGTCAAAATTCCTTGTGTTTCCGGATTTAAAGATCGGAGTTATTTTTAATAATATATTTAGCCTATCGGGAAAAATACCATATTACCACACGTAATTGATTGTGTGCACCAATGGTTGTGATATCTGATCACTGACACTATTTAATGTTGAAATTGCCACTTCGTCGTAACCAGAGCTTATATTATTATTCTTCTCTCTTGTGCGTGTCACTAAGTTGTAGGGTCTAAAAAAATAGAATTTGTGTTCTCACATATACTATCTTTATTCTTATTCTCTAAGCTTTCTATTAATTAACACTTCCTAACTTAGGAGTTTCCGATAGTGGAATTGCACTAAAAATGGGTTTTCATGTGTAATAATTATCTTTCAAATAACTTCTTCAATTTCATAACAAATGCTTAAATATTTGTTACGTCGCGTAAATATTAAATTTATGAATGCCAGATTGAAAGAGTTAAAACAACAAAAAATGCTAATCTGTGCAAAATTATATATTGATATTATATAATGGTTTAAAAGCATTAATTATACATAAACCTGCTGCAGGTACTTTTTTAGCATACCCATTTTTTAATGTATATATATATATATATATATATATATATATATATATATATATATATATATATATATATATATATATTAATATTTAAAGAAGCAACTATGTGGTAACTTTTTGTAGAAAGCAGTAAGGGCATTAAAAATGTTTTTAATTTTTATTAAATTATTAATAAAGAGTTTTTATAAATATCTAAAAGTGTATGTAAGTAGAGACTTAAGGTAAGTTAGAGAACATAATTTTGAAATAAATTGGGAAGCTAAAGCCGCAGGATCAAAGAGATTTGTGGGAGAAGTGCGCCAAAGAGAATGTTTAATAGTCATGGACGTAAGAAATATTGAAATTTTTACATGGAACATGTTTCCAGCAGCATGCTTAACATTTCCTAATTGTTAGCTAGAAAAAAACTTCTTTTTAATAAATTTGTACATCTAAATGTAATATTATAAAAAATAAAATTATTAGACATAAAATGTAGCTTGAATACATAAATATATTCAAACTGCTCGTAGCTCGCTCTCAAATATAATGTCTTAATAACTTTATGAAAAATCTCATGTTAAAACAACAACTACTTCCCTGGCTTCAAAATCACATTAGTCATAGTCTTAGTAAGACCTAATACTATAGAACTACGAACAGGCTTAATATATTTATATATTCAAGCTACATTTCGTCTTTAATAATTTTATATGATTTGTATCTATAATTAGCATAGTTTCACCATTATTCTAAATTTTATATTTTGTATTTTTTTTTATAAACTAGGAATAATTATCATATAATAAATGAAAGCAATTTCTGCGTTTGATCTTAATTATTTCATTCTTATTCGCTCTATGCAATTTCTTTGATTAATTCGTGTTTTCTTTAACACAGAAGCGCTTGAAAGATCAGACGAGCCATTTCATTTTAATTTTCTCATTTCTCCACAAAATTTTACTTTATTTTAATTAAAAGCGTATTCATCAATGAAATAAAAGAATATTTCATATTAGACCAAATTTATATATTAAGATTTTAATTGGGCAATTCTTAATAAGCAGAAGTCTAAATATAGAAATCCGTATTTTTAATTTATATCTTTTCGCAGGCGTGATATTAATTATTTCATATAATTTATATTTGCTACTATAATTAATTAATCCCCCTCATCCTCAATGGATTAGAGACCTGGGGCTTCCTTAATAAATTACTTATTTAGGATCGTTAAAAATATATTTAATATTTTTAACCGAATTTTGATGCAATGTATATTCTGAAAAAAAAACCATCATTATAATGAGCGCTTTAAAAGATTTATTAAATAGACTTTAATAACAAATAATATTGTTTCATTACTACATTTTCACAATAATTAGTATCACAACCATGCAAATTATTGAATTATTATATTGAATTGATTGTTGAAATATATGGAATGAACAAATACTTAATTGATATTAGAAATGTATATATTTTATTAGAGATTGATAAAATGAATACAAGAAAGAAATGACACGAAATGAACAGATGTGTTTATTTATTCTATCTATATTTATACGACTTTCTAAATTTATGAGGTTGCAGCAAATGTATTATATATAACACTTTTTTAATTTTAATCTGCGAAAATATATTTTACACACATAGGTACTATGTTAAAACATTGTAATATATATATATATATATATATATATATATATATATATATATATATATATATATATATATATATATATATATATATATATTTTGAATGTCTAAAATAATTAAAATAAAAGTACATCTTAGTACAGTTCTGTTTTTACACGATAGATTTATATGCTCCAGGAAAATTCGCGTAAAAAATACATTGAATACCCGAAAAAATGGAAGATCGAATCCGGGCCTAAAAAAATCAATAAAATAAATTAAAAATTGTTTTTTTACGTTTTATTTGAAAACGATCGCATAAAATAAACGATAATAAAAATAATAAACTGAAAAATAAATAAATGTTCATTTGAAAACAAAACTCATTAACACAAGAACTATGTAAAATAATCTAAGGTACATACTTATATAGGGGTGACGGCGGGTAAGGGGTGACGGCAAGAACCACCAAGTAAGATCGACCCAAATGTCAACCTCTCCTGCACGCGGTACCCGCTGCTAGATAACTAACGAGCCATGGCGGTATTACCATAAAAATTAAGAATTAAGGAAATGTAATTCAAGCTTGATGTAAAGAGAGGGGCTCAGTATTTTAATGATCCGAAGAGAGATGCCAGCAATGGGAGCAAATGCTCCTGGTAGGCAGAGGCGTATTTAACGTAGGTGCAATCGGAGCGTAGCATCGACGGGCCCCAATGCGACGGGCCCCTGTGACAATACTTTACAATACACATGTACAATACACAGAATGTGATATAGACGAAGAACACATGCATATAAAAAGAAAAAGAATTCGAGAGTTCAAAATTTTTACGATGAAGGCACCAGAGACGATCCTGTTATAGATCCTGTAATCGATTTTAAAACTAATGTAAGAGATGCAATGGTAAACGAAATGTCTGACAGAATTAAGGGTCTGGAATATGTTACAGAATTATATCAGCCACATTTACAGTTTTCTAAATCCAATCTTCTTGAAAAACTATATGTGATATGATAGACGAAATGATACAATTTCAGGACATATATTTTTCAGGACATATATATTTAGTTGAACAGAAAGATATGATATTTTCCCCAATCTTGAATTAGTTTTTCGATTTTTTGTAACGCTGCCCATAGGTATAGCATGTGCTGAGAGATTTGAACGTTTTAACGCAAGTGTTTCTGTAAGGAGACAAGGTAATAAGCAACTGAACATGTTGGTGTTTGGTTAGTTTCAAGCTGTATCACAAATGAGTTCTCACCCCGATAAAAATAAATGCCTTTTGTTAAATTTGTTACTTTACAATGCGTAGCCATACAACGCTTTAACGCCATCTGATTTTGGTGTTTACAGAACTAGCAGCGTAACGCCACAATGTGTGCCGAAAATTGTCCAACAGATTTCTCTTAGAGAGCGGGCCCCACCAAAAACTTGCACCGATTCGCTGAATAGCTTAAAAACGCGCCGGCTGCTAGGGCCACCCTTGCTGGTAAGGTTAACCGTGAGGAAATAAGCTAAGTTTAAGAAGCACATCGGCATCGTCTGACTCAGCGTGGGTGGTTGCAGCGTCTGTGCCCAGAATGGGCGGCTGAAATAATACCTGGGAACCGGACTCGCCAACACGCTCGGCTAGCGCGGCGTTTTAAACTGCCATCACCTCCGAAATGGAATGTCAATTTTAAATACAATAATACCCCAGGTTAAAAATTCAGTCGATTGCCTCATGGAGTCTGGGGAAGGCAAGAAATTGATAAAAACAAAACACACAAGATGAAGCTATTCGTTGTAACTTACAATATACGATAAATGAGATTAGAAGAAGATCTGGAGAAATTAGAGGAAGAACTTGGCCATAAAATGGGACTTCCTTGGAATAAGCGAAACACGATTTCCAGGCGAGAAATGTAGAACATAAAGACCAGGGCACGTACTCTATCAAAGATACTCTGATACAAACTCTCACCTGGGCGGAGTCTCATTTCTCGTCAACAAGAAGGTAAAACATAATAACCAAAAACCAAAATAACCAAATATATATATATATATATATATATATATATATATATATATATATATATATATATATATACACATAATGAGTAGACTCTCGAAAAGATATACGATCCAACTTATCCAGGTATATGCGCCAACTAGTTCATCGGACGATGAAAGTATAGAGCAATTCTATAAAGACATCTCCAAAGCAAGAAAATCGGAGAAGACACAGTTCTCCTTAATCATTGGCAATCAAAATGATAAGTTGCGCAAAAAGGACGAGGATAATATTGAAAACATCAGAAACTTTGGACTTGGACTTAGAAACGAACAGGGAGAGAGTTTGTTGAATTATATGCAACAGGAAAACTTTTCTGTTTGAACACCTTCTTTGGAAAGCCAATGAAAAGGAAATTGACATGGATACGTGCAAATCAGACAGTCAATAACGAAATAGACTGCCAACATTATCAACAAAAAGCATATAATCAACGACGTTTCAGTGCTAAATAAATTCCATACAGAAAGCGACCACCGATTAGTAAGGGCAACCCTGAAACTCGATACCAAAGTGGAAAGACGAGAAATGATGAGCGAAAAGGCTCTCCCAGCTATAGACCACATCTCACAGCAACAGGAAAAATTCAAGGAAGAACTAGATAAGAAACTAACAAACGCAGATCTAAACTCCCTTGAGCTTGTTATACTCTCTAAGTATAGCACGACAACTAATATTCAACATAATAAAAAGGTCAATGAAAAAAAACTATAAAAACTCATGGAAAAAAGACGAACACTATGTAGAGTTTCATACGAATACACATGCCTAAATAATATCATAAATAAAGCAGTTAGAAAAGATGTTAGGATGTATAACACCAAACAGTTTATAGAGACAATCGAACAAAATAAAAGTATGAAGATTCTGAAATCCAAACTACAGAATGGCAGAATAAGAATCAGCCGAATGAAAACGAAACAAGGTGTTATTGTTACGTATACTGCAAAGATCGTAGCAGTCGTAGAAAATTTCTACACGAAACTTTACTCCTCCAAAAGCCCCAGAAAAACGTTAGAAATCACTCAAGGAACTCTCTGTAACATCAACTCACAAGAAATGCCAGAATAGAAGAACTAAAAACTGGTCTCAAACAAATGAATAATGGGCAAGTGCCGGGAGAAGACCGAATATCAAGTGATATTCTGAAGCTTGGAGGTGCAAACCTGTTAGAGGCGACCCGTATTCTGCTGAATCGATGCTTAGTTTAAGGGAAAATACCAAGGAATTGGAAAAAACGCTGGAGGAATTTTGATCCATAAGAAAGGCGAAAACGTAAACATTGGAAACTACAGACCTATTAGCCTGCTATCGCATCTCTATAAATTATTAACCAAAAATGTAACAAATCGACTAACGAACAATTAGACTTTTACCAACCGGTCGAGCAGGCAGGATTCAGGAAGGGCTATATAACGACTGACACCATGCAGACAATCCGAACGTGAATAGAAAAAAGCGCAGAATCTAATGTGCCACTCCACCTGGCATTCATTGACTCCGAGAAAACTTTCGACTCGGTAGAATTATGGGCGCAATATACTGAGCGCAATGTCTGATGCAAGAATTGATTCAAGATGTACAAACCTAATCAAGAACATATTTGAAAATGCGATCTTCTTTGTCAAGTTAGATGCACATGTTAAGACTAGCCAAATAAAGATAAAAAGAAGCGAGCGGCAAGGTGACACGATGTCCCCCTTCACTCTGACACTTGAAAATATCTTCAAGGAACTAAATTTGGACGAAAGGGGTATAAATATAGAACGCAGAAACTTGATACACCTACGATTTGCAAATGATATTGTCCTTATGGGTAGTAGCATTGAAGAAATACATATCATGCTACAAGAAATTAATCAAGCTTTCAAAAAAGTCGGAAAAAATGTGAACCTGAACAAAACAAAGGTAATGAGCAACACTAACTTACAGATATCTTTTGATGGTAATGTCATAGAAACTGTCGACCATACATATCATACATATTCTTAGACCATCAAATTAAACTATACAAAGAAAATCAAACCACAGAGATTTTGAGGCGAGTAAGATTAAGTTGGGCTGTCATCGGAAAACTAGGACACATTAATAAATAATAAAAAAACAGTAATGTCCCAATTTGCTTAAAAGACAAGGTGTTCGATGCATGTATACTGCCTCTAATGACCTACGGGCTAGAAACTACCACCTTTACAGAAAAGAGCGCCGAAAAATTAAGAACAACCCAACGAGCCATGGAACGTGCAATGCTTGTAATATGCTTGAGGGAGAAAGTCCAAAAATGAAGTGGTGCGCACTAGAACAGGCGTAACAGATTTTATGCACCGAGTACCAAACTTCTAGTGGAGCTGGTTAGGGCACATCGCAAGGCAAGACTCAAACCATTGGACAAATAAAGTTACAAAGTGGAGACCACGGGGAACTAAGAGAAACGCAGGGAGACCTCACTATATTGTCACTAAGCTATTTGGGGTCAGAAGTCAGAAGGACGACCTGTATTATATCATCTTAAAGATAGCTGGATGATGTAAAAAGACTAGTCGGCAAAAGATGGCTCCAAGAAGCCCAAGACAGAAAAAAATGGAATAAATTAGGGGAGGCCTATGTCCAGCAGTGGACTTTGAAAGGCTGAAGAAGAAGAAGAAGACATATCTTTAAGAAATGTGCAACTCATGTTACAAATAAAAAAATATCAAATCTTATTCGCTATCACTGTCTGATAACAAACGCATGCGTTTACGTAGGATGACAAAATCACCACTATCAATACAAACATCATCGTCTTCATATTTTTCTTTGATCTCTGGAGTAAAATAAATGTTGTTCTCCTGTTCTACTGATTCTATTTTAGTGGGTTTATCAAATCCAGATATTAAATGTTGTGTTCGAAATTTGGCTAGGCCTTTATATAATTCTCTATAAGACGCGATCAATAACTTTAGCTCACGTGGAAAAAATCCCGCTCGTTCCTCATTAGGGTCATGTTTAGCAAAATGACTACCTAATTTTCTGGCCAATTTAAGACCTTTTTGTATTAATTCTGCAGTTAGAACAAGATCCTTATTGTCCCTAAGCTATTTGGGGTCAGAAGTCAGAAGGACGACCTGTATTATATCATCTTCACTTTAGGGGTTTGTGAAGTAAAAATTCCACGATATCTACAAATGATAAATCAGTAAATCCATCTCCTCCAATAAAATGTGCTATTGTTATTATGTAAGGAAATGCGGTTGTAGTAAAAGAGATGACGGATTTTCTATTTTTGACACATTCTGGCCAAATCGCTTTACAGCATACATTCAAAGTTTATGGGTTTAAAGCATGTAAAGCTGATGTTACTTGACAGACACCATCCATTATTGAAAATTTGTTCTAGACATCAATTATTCTTAATGTTTCTGCATTCATTTTGTTCACATCGTATTGAAATAATTGTTTTATATAATATGTTTTAAAAGTCGACATTATTCCTTGATCTAGCGGCTGTATCAAAGATGTAGTAGTAGGTGGCAGAAAACAAAATCGCACATTTGTATGTACTAAAATCGGATGCCTATGAAATCTTTTATATTCATATACCGTCTAACTTCTTGAACAAAACATTTTTCAAACCATTCAGTAAATATAGCAGTGGTTACCTAAGCTTTTTTGCCAGTTTGTCATCCTGTGAATTAACAATTTATTAAAATCTATACCTTTCATTGATCGTGGTTTTAATTCCCGACCGACAAGCAGTGGTTTCAGGAAGCGATCTCCTGAAGCGTTTGAACAAAATAACAAAGTCACACGATCCTACGAACCTAAAAAGCACCAGCTGTTTTTTTTTATCTTGCTACGTAAGTTCTAGTCGGCATTCTTTTCCCAAAGAGACCACTCTCATCTGCATTAAAAACTTTATCAGGAGTTTCCTCTTGGAGTCAACTTGGAATATCCTCTAGCCTCAATAATTTAAGCAAGTTTTTTCGGAAATTCTTCAGCTGCCAATTTTGCCTTTAATTTTGATGTTATGAAAAGCGTGCCTTTTACGAAATCCTGACATCCAACGAGTACTTGCAGAAAAATTAACTTTTTTTTTCAACCTTGCATATTGTCCAATTCAAGCCAAAAGAAGTTGGTAATCATCGACCTATAGCTCAAGCCGTTGACGGTGATGCCTGGCTAATGTTGCTCTCAAAGAATTATGGACCCCACACCAAACAGTGACTTTTTCGGGTTGCATTGGACGCTGTTGTAGACCTTTTGTAGAGTGGTATCGTTCCAAATTCGACAATTTTATTTATTGGCGTACGCATTCAGCCGGAAATGGGCCTCATTAATATAATTTTTTAATGAAAATTAGGATCGGTTTCCAACTGCTCCAGGGCCCATTCAACGAACACACGTCGTTGTTTATGGTACTTCACCTTCATCTCCGGAGACAATTGAGTTTTGTACGGCTTCAGGCCCAAGTTGTGGTCAGCGAAGGGCCGAGTTCTTGTGAACGACGCGAAATCGACTGACATGGATTCTCATGTGCACTCCCACGGACAGCTGCGATGTTTTCGGCAGATCTTGCGTTTCGTCGTCGTACTGGTGATGGTTTATTATTTACTGAACCAGTGCGCTCAAATTTATCAAAAACACTGCGAATAGTCCTCTCGCATTATGGCGACCATACAATGGGGGCAGCGCACGGAACGTATCCCGAACAGAACACCCATTTTGATAAAACAATTTTATCATTTGCACGTGTTGTTGAACACTATATCCGTCCATAGTGATGTGGCAAAACAGACTGAATTAATGACAGTCAATTCGATAGGTATAGCTTCAATATTACGGCCGCTACCGCTACCAACTGTCAAATTTTGGAAGTCCCTATTATAGGGGTAGACCCCTATAGACCTTGTCTATTGGGGTCTGTAGACCCTGTATATGACATTGCGTAAGGACAATCGAAAAATATTTCAGTTATATCATAGAGCTGAGAATATACAGAGACACAATGTAATCCACAAAATTTGTGTAACAAGCTTCTAGGTAGAGCCAACACCGGCTATACCAGAAGGCCGACGCACAGATTCGTGCCTAGTGAACCGCTAAACTGAATAGTAGTGAATAGTAGATTGCCAATTCAGCATACCAACCGCTGAGCTGTGTGTCTTTATATGTACGATGATGTATGGAGTTTATAATGGCCCTCGGTCGCTTCCGTGTGCGAATGCATTCTCTCTAGCCGGCAATAGAAACTCTTGGAATTGAAAACATATTTTTTTTGTCTATGAGTCGTGTTAAATAAGAAAACTCATGGAAAAAATGTAAATTATTTTTGTTTTTATTCGTATTCAATCAAAATTCTGTAAAAAACATTCTTGTAAAAATAGAACTGAGTGTAATTTGAAATTACTTTTACTGTTTTCCGTGCATTATTTACTGTTTTCCGTATGTCTCGTTTTATTTATCTAGTCTTACCTCCCAAATGCTTTTCTTTGTTTACCTAGGCTACCTAGGCACCATGCACAACAAGCACTAATTAATATGGTGTATCTTTTTCGTTTCTTTCAGATGTCTTTTGGATGACTTTCGTCTAAAATAACTTTCGTCATGCATGTTTTCTGATTATTGAGGAACATATACATTTATGGCAGATTACAAAACTATATATAGTAATCTTCTATTATTATTGAAAATAAACATAAATTAAATGATAACAGAATTTTCAAAAAAAACACTATAAAAAAATAAAATTACTCTTTGTGATTTATTACGTCATTTTGTTTTTGGAACAGATATCCCTAAAATTAATATTGTAACTTATAATAACAATCGAATAGTAATTTCGAAAGGTAAAAGAAGTTAATTGGTATTTGGTCAGTAACGCTAGAAATATATACGGCTTCCGGCGCTCCCCATCGAAAAGGAACACACACATATTCTTCGCTGGACAAAAGATCCGTTACAACGTTTGCGGCGATATAACAGCGCCGGCACATCCCCTTTCTTTATCCCAACACATAAGACGGTAATTAGTTTTCCATCAGCCTTAAACGCTCGAATTGCCAAACTCTATGGACGGACCGGACCGTACATTACGTTCGACCCTTCCCTTGAGAAAATAAAAAACTTAAATAGAAATAAAAAATTAATGACTTATGGAACAGCAAAAACCTTTGAACAGTCTTCAATCAACGAAAATATCCACAATGCAAAAATGTGTTTTATGTTGCTATCAGAATAGAAATCTTATTATTTTAAAATTATACTTGCGGTCTTAGTTAAGTTAGCAATATTTGTTACTTAGCAATATTTTTTTTGAGTTGTTTTGAAAAGCACTAAACCGTCCTCGAAAAAGTAGTAGTCTTTCTATAAATATATTACATACTGAGTTGTTAATTCAACAAAAAATTATGAATAAATTTGTATTGACACGTTGCGGATATCAAAGATTTCTAAATATGTTTTATGAAAATTTATAATATTCAATTTTCCTGGAGAATTCAGAAAAACTATTAAATTTATTACTTATGACATTTGTAGTTTCTTTGAACTCAATATTCAAAGATAGTAGTTGTGAATTATCACGCTCAGTGGGCAGCATATTCCAATTCACTTAACAAACTGTTAAATCATTTAACATTTTATAGCACATTTCTAATTAATTTAGTCAAATTTGTCACAAAATTAATTTCAGCTAACCGTCTTAATAATGTAACATAATGTAATATAGCAGCATGATTCATTTAGAGGTGATAAATGGGATCGTTTAAATTAGATAAAACAGATTTCCTCATTTTTTTTTTATAAAACGAAGATCGAAATATTTATGCGCATTCCTTGTTAAAACTTTATTTAGATAATATATAATTCCAAATATAGAAAAAATTGAGTTATACTAAATCTTATTTAAAATAATACCCGAATCTAAATTTAATTTTTCATTTAGTTTGACAATTTCTTCAGATTTTTTTTTAATTAACACAACATTTTTTTATGCTCATGCAAACATACAAACTATATCGTTCAATAATCATTTACCATTTACCATTTATCTTCCAGACAACTTAATTAATCCACTGTGTGTGTTACAGAAAAAGTGGATTATTAGGGAGAGTTCACTTTTCCTGGAAAGACTAAACTATAAACTAAAAATATCTACTAAAATTATCAGTAATAGTTGATTGAAATTAAACAGATCAACTTTCCGTAGGAAGGGTTAACTATGCCAGTTGTGGTTTAGTAAAAGTTGATTCAGAGATGTTGCTCTGCACATGTAATTGCGCGCGCATATTTTTGTTTTGTTTATCACCGCCAGGCAGTCGTTTCTTGTGTTCGTCATTACTTGTGTATTTTTGAGTGCAATAGTGACCAAGGATCCAGTGTGTTTTACATTTCAATTTATAGTTTCAGTGCGCAAGAATTATGTCAGACTCCATGGTACAACTCTTTCGTAAAAAAGTAACGCTAGAACGCTCGACTACCAAGGTAAATTCACTGCTAATGCCCAAAGTGAAATATCATAGCTACATTCAAAAAGTCAAAAATCTAAAAACTGCGAATAAAAAGGAAAGTAATGACGTCAGGTTTTTAAGACGATATGATATTGAAATAAATGGTATTAAAAAAGAAATAAATCCTCTTAAGGCCCATAAAGCATAAAGTATTATGTTTTTCTCATTTAAATTTTTATTAAGGTATTATATTATTATCCACAGGATATGGAGGAAGAGATCGTATAATTGAGCAATTAAAATGAAAATTCCAAAATGTTACTACAAAGGTTATTTTACTATTTTTAAGCTTCTGCCAACCTTTTGTATAAAAATTGAACGTAAGAAGAAAGGCCTGGTTGTAAAGCCTTTGTTATTCACGGAAATGCTTTCAGGATTTCAAGTGGATTTGAATGACTTTCAGTCGCAATCTGATGAAAACTCCAAATTTTTAGTGGTGTATCAGGACCATTTGATAAAGCCTGTTGTGCTATGACCACTGAAATCAAAGGCTACTAACGAAGTGTGTGATAACATCATTGGTATTTCTAGTTTATTGGGCGCTCCTTGTATTTTACATTCTGA
This sequence comes from Phosphuga atrata, assembly GCA_944588485.1. Lineage (NCBI taxonomy): Eukaryota > Metazoa > Arthropoda > Insecta > Coleoptera > Silphidae > Phosphuga > Phosphuga atrata. The sequence continues at coordinate 35,288,458 of OX155898.1, forward strand.
AAATGCCAGATAATTTGTGAACAAAATTATTGACAATCTGATTAAGACATGGCCGAACTTCAAAATGGTGCATGGCAAACCGCGACATAGTCAAAGTCAAAGTAGTTTCGAGAGAGCCAACCAGGACATAGAATATATTACAACCACTTGGATGCAAGACCACAAAACATCAAATGGAGTGACGGCTTATAAGGTTTACTCAACTTGCACATGAAAAACAGTTCATTGAATAGTGGGATAAAAATATGAAACAATATTCGGTTGCCCCAAAGGCATGTGTACTGGCAAATGTAGAAACACAAGAGGATCTTAATTGCGCCATTGCTAAGATGCAGGAACAACAAGAAATCGAAATTTAAAGCAACGAAAATGGAAATCCTGATGGAAATGAAACAAATCAAAATTTATCCATTGTTGAAAATTTGCTCGTAGATGATGTTGATTATCTCCTCACTGACCTGGACAAGTCTACTGAGGCCATCAAAAAGCAGTGTAATGTTGTTTTACACTGTTTAGAAGAGCAAATTACTTAAACGCATAAAATAACTTCAGTTCAGATTCATCCGCCATTAGATAAAGGAACATTAGTTCGAATTCCTGTCCCAGATGTTGACCACGGAAGAGGAGATGCCCGATCTATCTTTGGTGTGGTACCGGAGGTTTTCGATGATGGATTCTATCAAATTGAAACAAGAAATCCTAAAGCAGCTTTTCCCAAGATACTTTTTCCAGGATAAAGTAAAAGATCTCTCTCTCTCTCTCCCTGTCTCTCCCTCTCACTCAGCCTCTCTCTCTCCCTCTCTATCTCCCTCTATCTATCTCTCAATCTTAAAAAAATATTGAGAGATAAAGTCAATATTTCGAAATTCTTAGTCAAAATTGCGACTTGGTTCAACTGTTTGGAGTAAAGTGAAACATCTGTGGCTCATAAGATAAAATCCTTCTTCTTCGCTAAATCACTTTGATGTTCTTGAACTAAATGAGTATTATGGCAATATAGTTCGAAAAAATCCTCCTTGAACTATTGACCTTATAGACACGTTGCTTTTCAAATACAGTACTGAAATTGAACACTCATTTAAATGGTCAAAAATTGATGTTACTAAAGCTTTAGAGTTTACTCTGCAAAAATCTAAAGGTTAACTCATGATGGAATAGATCTGAGGTGGCTAAGAGATCATTTTCCTCAAATTTCTATCTCTCTCGCGGCTTTATTAAATAGATCTCTTGACACTGAAGCATTTCCTGACTTATGGCAAGTCATCTACATCATACCGTTAAATTACAGCACACCGCCTAGATCGCCCTCTGATACTACAACCGACTGCAAACTTGTCTCATACAGCTGAAGCTTTCGAAAGAATGATTTGAATTATTAGATTCTTTTCAATCTGGATTCTGAGAACACCAGTAAACGACAAAAGTGCTGGCTGGGTACTGCCAGCACTTTTGTCGTTTACTGGTGATATCAGCCATGTTATTAGTTTTGTTTGATTTAAGCAAAGCTTTTGTTGACCACAAAATATACTAAATATACTTACAACTATACTAACTGCATTATTCAGACTTCGTTTTTCACTGAAGGCGATAGTTTGGTTCTCGTCCCACTTAACAAAACGGTCTCAATCAATTTCAAATGATTTTGGGGTTTCAATTTAATTTCTTAAGAACCTCCTCTGAAATTCCCCAAGGATCTGTCCTGGGTCCGATATTGTTTTTGATAGTGATGAATTCAGTCGTTTGATGTATTGCCTATTGCTATATTGCCTATGGGTTATTTGCGGATGACAAGTAAAGTTACTCATGATGCAGCATGATGCATCCATTGGGCTAGGGGACATGGCTTGGAGTTGAAAGGGAATAATAATATTATAAGGAAATAGGAATAATAAGAATAAGGAAAAACCTTATGTAAACTGAGACAAGTGCTAAACTTTACATTTAAGTCGAAACTTGTCCTGGAATGATCATGTCAGACAATTAGTTAAGTAAATTCGACCTTACATTACACAACTATCTTTACAACGGAAATCAGGAAGTTATTATTTTCAGCAACTATCTAGCCGAACCTAGATTACTGTATGTACAATTGTAGTTATTGATTCTACATCAAAAAATTATTTAAAGTTGCAGCGCGCAGTGAATTATTCACCAGATTTGTCTTCTACCAGAGAACATGACCGCTTCGGTATTTTTCGTGACGCGTTGAAGCTTGTTCCTTTGGAGCCAAATGGAAATCCAATGTACCGCCTCATTGGTGTCGTACATTACTTCTTCTCTCGATTTATCTGTGGAGACCAATCTGGAGACCACAGGTGATCGGCGAATGCGATTCTTTCCACGCCGTCGGGCATATCTAAGCCTAGTATGCCGTCTTATAGCTGGTTCCAAAGATGGATGGCCCAGTACAGAACCTTGGAGTACTGCACATGTCATTTGTATTGGAATGCCGTCTTCTAGCTCTAGTTGTCTGCCAGATAGGTACCTTCCTATAATCTTTCTCAGATAGGTTGAGATGTTTCTTGTTAGTAGTTCTTTTTTAACTATATTCCAGTTGGCAGAGTTAAAAGCATTATTTGTATCGAGCGTGACAAGGACGCATAACTTTCTGGTTATCCGTGTTTTCTTCATTTCGCCGGTTGCAATATCGTGTACTCTCTTAATAGTTTGAATTGTTGAACGCCTTGTCTGAAACCATACTGTCGGTTTGATATGTCTTTTTTTCTTTTATTTGTGTCATTAGTCTTTTGGTGATAAGTTGTTCAAATAGTTTCCCTGAACTGCCCAGGAGACAGAGCGGGCGGTATTTTGTCTCATCATCTTCTACCTTTTTTGGCTTCTCAATTAAGGCTAGTCTTACTGTTTTCCAGATCGCAGGGAACGTTTCCTCGGCCATCAATGTTTTCATGACCCCAATAACATATTTTGGGTTTTCTGCAGCGACCTTTTTTATTACATCTGAATGGATTAGGTCCGGTCCCTGTGCCTTTCTAGTCTGCCTTTCTATTAGATTTATCTTTAGTCTGAAACCTGATGAGCGCATAATCCCTTATCGACGAGAGCTATGATGGTTATTATTTAAACATCGTCGACGGTACTATATGGCGTGTTACTTTTATAAATTATTAAATGAGCAGACTGCAGTTAGATGCTCGGATAGATTAGCATTCTCACTTCTCACAAAAGCATTCCCACTTCAGATTACCTCATTTTGCTATTCTTCCAGGCACTGATTTTTTAGTAAAACACTGGTGTCGTCCCCATAATTTAACATTTGAATCTGCTTATTAGGAATTACGGTTGGTGAGTCGTTAATATACATGATGAACAGAAGTGAGCCCAAGATACTACCTTGTGGTATCCCCATTTTGACAGTTCTCGTGTCTGATATAAAGGTGCTATTTGGTGTTTCTAGCTTGGTGCACTGTTTACGATTATTTAAGTATGACTGTATCCACTGTAAAGGGATTCCTCTTATCCCTAGGTTTTCCAATTTCGTTGCCAATATCTGATGTTCCACAGTATCATAAGCCTTTGACAAGTCCAACTGTAAACCGGCAGGTATTCAGTTTTTATCTAATTGTTCGTAGATATATTATAAAATCAAAGCACGCAGTTTCTATACTCTTCCCTTTGACAAAACCATGTTGTGATCTAGAGAGGATATTGTATTTTTGAATGAAACCCTCCATTATAACACAAAACAGAAGAAGATAGGATGCTTACCGGTCTGTAATTTTCGAGGTTGTTCTTATCCCCGTTTTTGTAAATGGGAGTTATGGTCGATAATTTTAAGTGTTCTAGGAATATACCATAAGAGATAGAGTTATTTATTACAAAAGTCAATGGTTCTTAGATTTGGTAGAAACTTTATTTGATTATATGACTTGGTACCTCATAATTCCGCGTACTCTTTTTGTTTTTAAAGCTCCTAATAATAGTGTGGAGTTCATTTTCCGTGAGTGGATTCACAAACATTGATATTTCTGAATGTGCTGCACTGTCGTGGCAAGGGACGTTTTGTAGAGTTTCAATCAGTTTTTCGGCATTATCTGTGAATTGATTATTAAAATTGGTGACTGCATCTACTGGCTTTACATCTGTGATTATATGAGATTTTTGTTTATTTGGGGTATTTGGCGCTATTTGTTTAACACTTATGTCAATACCCAGTCATTACTACGTTGTTCAATACCCTGGTACCCGTGTACCCACATGGGTTTTTCATTCAATAAAATGATTTTAATACCCGGAGACTTTCACATTACAACTCGCGATTACCCATAGTGTATTCCACTACCCAAAAAACCCTATTTCTATAAATAAAACCGCCGGGTGGGCAAAGTATGGGATCAAAATATGGTGGATAAGCGACGCCAAAAATTCATATCCATTGAAAGGTCAAATTTAGACTGGCGAAATAACAACTGGCCGTGAAATAATTCAAGGCGATTTATGCTTTATATATATAAAAAAAAAATTATATATAAAGTGTGGAAGAGAATAAAAGATTTAGCTGCAAAATATAAAGGATCCGGAAGAAATATTACAATGGATAATTTTTTTACTACTTTACATTTAGCAAAGCATTTATTGTATGGAACCTAACAATTGTAGGAACATTGGGAAAAAAATACATTATAGTAGACATGCTAGCATCTAAAGATCGTGAAGAATTTTCTTCTCTATTTGTGTTTCATGAAAAAGTTACTCTATGCTCTTATGTTCCTAAAAAAAGAAAGTTGTTATAATTCTATCTACGATGCACTCAGATTTTCAGCCAAGACAAGAAAAGAAACCAGAAATTGTTCAGTATTATAATAAAACAAAAATTGTTGCGGATATAATGGATAAGATGTTATGGATAAGATATTTTGGATATCGCCAGTCTTGCCAGCTATATCATTTATCATCTAAATAAAGTAATTTTACGAAAATTAGGGGAAGAATTATGTATGACTGCTATTAAAGAGCGATCTCAAAATATGCAAATTATGAGAAATTTCACCGCTAGGATTGCCATAGAAAGCATATATGGAAAACCAATAGATCCCACAAGCAGGGCAACAAGATCAAGTAAGCCAGGCGGGTCTACCGAACAGACAGATTTCACTGGACGAAAAATTGTTATAGGATCATGTCATATTTGTTAACAGGATGTCTATAAAAAAAACGGAGAAAAAACGCGAAAATCATGTAAAGAATGTAACAAACCAGTTTGCGATGAACATTCAAAAGCAATTGTAAAATGTGACGCATGTTGTCAATAATAAATTGAATATAAAAATATTTTATGTATAATTTATAATAAGTTTTATAATAAAATTAATTAAAAGTTAAATAAATCCGTTTATTTATATATTAAGTAAAATTTTTTAACCCTAGAACTATGTTTAATTATTTATTTATATATGGGTACCCGGGTACCCCGGGTATGGATCAACGGGGTATTTGACCAAGTCCAAAAAGTTTATATATTTTTTGCACATTTTATTATTTATGTATATGAATCGATGTCAATAGACTCAAATAACGAGGATCTGAAAGGATTTGATAATTTTTTGTTAAATAAAAAAGATATGTAAGTGAGAACAAAACATGAAACATGAAAAGGGTACCCGGGTACCCGGGTATTGACATAAGTGTTAATAACATCCCACGTTGTTTTACTAAGATTATCAGAGGATTTTAATTGGTATTCGATGTTATTTAATTTCTGGTTTCTTAAAGTGCGTTATATTCTTTTCGTTTTTAGGGTTCCGTACCGAAAACGGAACCCTTAAAGGATCACTTTGTTGTCCGTCTGCCGCGTAGAGATAAGTTGAAATTTGTATCAAATACTCGGTCTCAATCTGCGGTCTCTTTCAGCTGTGAAAAAATCAAACTTGTAAGTCAACGCGATCAAAAGATATGACCGTTTATGTCGATTATTTTGCGATTTCACAACGGAATCAAAACCTATAGGGTACTTCCCGTTGACCTAGAATCGAAATTTGGCAAGAAGCGGTGTTTACAGCACATAAAGGGAAAAACCTGAAAACCGTAAATATGTAGTTTAATTACAAGAAAAATGCGAGTTTACTATTAGAAACTTATGAAAATATACTAATGTGTTGCGTGGTATTGTCAGGCACCAGAAGCATATGGGTTGCATACAGTTGGTTCCTCCTCGGTTATGTCCTCCTCGGTTAGGTCCGAATGTTAAAAAGTATGTGAGGGCACAAAGCTGTTTATTCTGAATTTTCTTTGTTTATATTCATTATGCATTTCATAACGTACGCTCTATATACATAATATATACAGGGTATATATTATGTCTAAATTTTGCTTGTTTATAACCGACATGCGATATACTCAAGTCCCGTAACATCCTGTATATATTATATTTTGTCTAATTTTGGTTTATAATCTACTTAAATCAGGTACGCCCTATATTTTTTGGTAGTCAATTGCCCAAAAGCAGTCAATTGAACAACTGAATGTTAAGAGTATCGAAATAGATCTAGAAATAGTTAATATATTAGTTTATATTAGATCTAGAAATAGTTAGATCTTAATATAAGTTAGTGAATAAGTGTAATACTAAAATAAAGTTTTCTTTTTATAAGTTTAAAAATATTCGCGTTATTTAAAAAAAAATACCCTGTATACCTTTATACAGGGCATATAGGTATACAAGTAAAATTGAGCAGTAAAAACAAATAGTGGAGTTCCAGAACCCCTAAAAACTTATAGTGAATGGGAGATGTATGGTAATAAAATATAGGGTAGAATTCCATCGTGCGACAGCGACATCTTGAGGTTATGCTTGCAGCGCTACTAAGATGGTCGTGATTTCAGGAGGGCCAATTGTCAAGTTAACTGAAAGTGGTTGCTACGTCCTCCACTAAAAAAAAGATAACTTTCTTACAAGTTTGTACGGAACCCTCGGTGCGCGAGTCACAACTCGCACTAGGCCGGTTTTTTTTATTATATTGCTGCTTATAGTTCGCATTATATTTGCCCAAAATTTGTAATATTTCCATATTTTTTCTCGTAGCACATATTTCTTCTGACTTATATATCGGTTGAGGTCTATTACCGGTCTTAGTTGGCAATAGAGGGAAACATTCAACAAAATATTTTAATATTTTATAATGCTGGCCGTGATTCTTCTTGAAGCCGTAGCCTAAAAATATCCACATTTTCTTAAACCTTTCGCCTGAACTTAACGATTGATTTCTGTTTGCTTCTTTTAAAAGTGATTTTTTTGGTCAAAGATATATAATAATTTAGTGTTTTTGCAGAAATATACCATTTCCGCCCTGACCATGATGTTGTCAATGCAGGACCCAGTAAATGGTTGACTTGCTTCTCTAAATGTAAGAACTCATTGAAAGGATTCTAAAAAGAGACGTTTCAATCTTTCAATCAATTCTTGTGTTTTTCAAAATATCAATATTAAAATCGCCTGTAATTATATATTGTTTCTTTTCGGAATCAATTTTAAACAGTAAGAGCTGAAGTTTCTCTAGAAAAATACTGTCGGAAGAAAGAGGCGCTCGGTATATTACAATAATAATAATATCGATCAAGGTTTCCAATGCAGCATATTTGAAAACGTATTCTTTTGCCAAAATAATTATGTCTGCCCTGTTTTTGTACATACTATTATTATATATCTTTGCAAAAGATAGCAACACCTCAGTGCATTCCTTCGTTTCTGCAATAAGAGGAAATTAAAGTAAATTCTTTCTTTTTTCGAGTCTTTTCAATTTTTCGAGTCTGAAGGGATTGATTACTCGGGTTTTATTACCGATACAAATTTCATTATGGCCCTTCGGGAGGTTGACCAATATACTGAAAATGTTATGAAACTTCTACAGATAGTTAGGGATGTTGTTAGGAAATAACAGAAAAAAATTCACTAAACCGTTTAATAGTTATTGCAATTCAAAATTGAATAGTTTTTACACGGCGTCTATGAGGACACTATATTCTCGGCATAAAAAGTCCAAAAGTGTCATAAAAAGAAATAGTAAAATTTCCCAAAAATTCATATGAGATTTTAATAAACTCTCTGCAAAGTTTCATCCTCATTCGCATCACAGTTTAGGAGATATTGATGAAAGGTCGTTGAATTTCTGCGGTGGCAACTATGTGTTGCTGTGCAAACAGCAAAACTGTGGCGCGCTTTGAAAATATTAAAATTGGAAAATATATTTAATAGAAGTTTACAGGAAAACTAAATACACATACAACACTTATAAAAATTATTAGTTCACATCGCTCACTTGATATTTTGCATTTTTATTCTAAAATATTCTAATTTTGGTAAATTTCAAATTCTTGTTTTATATTTCATATTTTGTATCGGAATTTCCCTCCCTAACATCCTTAAAAGGAAAAATTGGCCAACAAAAAACACTTTTATACTTATATTTAACATATTTAATGCATTTATTTTTTTAATGATGAAATTGTGATTATATATATATATATATATATATATATATATATATATATATATATATATATATATATATATATATATATTTAATACGTGGTCTGTTAGAAAAGTATCCGACCTTATTTTTTATTCCCGCCTGTAGATAGCGTCAGTTGCTGTCGAGCAGTGTTCAAGTGACGTAGTGTGTAGTGCTTTCGTCGGATTTTCAATGCAAGTAAAATGACGACAAGTGAAATGAGGGATGACCTACGTCGCCTACGTGATGCTGTGCGGCGCAAGCGAATGGAGTTGTGGTCATCAGGAAATTGGCGACTCTATCACGACAATGCTCATCCTACGCACTTGGTTCACAATTTTTTGGCGAAAAAACAGTCTCCTCTGGTTCGACAGGCTCCTTACTCTTCTCATATGGCCCCCTGCGACTTCTGGCTATTCCCCAAAGTCAAGAGGCCATTAGCATTTTTTGATTGCACAATTGGGTTGTAGAATAAAACAAAATTATAGATTTTTTAATGTGTTTTAAATATGTATTTTATGTATTTTAAATATATATATATAAAAATCTATATTTTTTTTTAGTTCAACAACCCAATTGTGCAATAAAAAAAATCCCATTTTTGACATGTCTATGTACGTTACGACCGTCGATATATATATATATATATATATATATATATATATATATATATATATATATATATATATATATATATAAATATATATATATATATATATATATATATATATATATATATATATATATATATATATAGTGTATTCATTTACTCAATTGTACGCACAAACAAGCGAATATATTTAGTCAGTTGGCAGTTAGTCCTTGTATTGTTTTAACTGCAACTAATGAATTTACATACACCACAAAAAAATTTCAATTAATTATACTGATTTGTTATTGTGTGTTAAGTATATACAATATACAATACTATATACAATGAGGTTTCGTTGAACTACACGATTAGAAAAATCTATATTTACCGCAATGTTTACAATTTGTTCCAGTTAAAACAAGTTTATTGCAAAAATCTACACATTCAATTTAAATTATGATTGAGCATTCGTATATTTAGTAAGATTATCAGAATGAGTGAATTATTGTTACTAGCACACTTGGCAGCGAATATTAAATAACGATTCACACACAATTTCTAATACTATAAAAATCCATTGCGCCAATAATAGTTGATGTTTACTTTCGCGTTACAAAATATTTACTTTGTATTTAAATTTCGATTTATAAGAGAGCCGCATCTATAAATATTTTATAGCCAAAGTATATTTACGACAAGAGTGTTGCGGCGACTGGGGTTCTTTTTAATACACTTTTTTGGTTTACTTAAAAGAGTGGCAAGAAAAACGACTGGGTAAAATAGATAGAGCCTACCCTCTTTACTGAGCCGTACATAATTTAATGGAAATGAGAACTATTAGTGAGTACATTCACATTTTTTAGTATCAATAGAAGTTCATTTGGCAAATTTTACAGTCTAATTTTAAAACTCTTAGTACAGAAGAAATATACCCATAGTCAACTATGATTCTAATCCAGATGTTTTGAATTTAGTAATGAAATGGCATACTAAATAACGTTCCGTATTAACTCTCTACATCATCGTTTCGCAAACTATGAGTCGGCAGTTGATTCTTGGCGTTTAAATTATATTGTACATATGTTAAAATGTTTTTTAAACGCTTTGTAAGTCTTTATGAATTAGAAATTAGACCGTTAAGGTTTAAAATTAAAGGGATTAATATGATATAATGTCCCGAATTTACCCACAAAAACTGATTGATTTCACCCACAAAATTCATTTCCTCGTATTTTTAATTGATTTTGATATTATCGAAGAATATAACAGTTAAAAAGTCGCATCTACCCAGCCATGGATCCATTGAAGAGCTCTTAGGTTTTAATTCAATTATCCAGAAAATTTCAACTATTTCTATTCAACTATTTTTCTTCGATTTAGGTTCAAAAGAAAGAAAAGGAAACTTAAAAGCACAAGGAAATAGAAAAATAACGATAACTGAAAGAAACCCTTGCAAAGAGTTTCATAAATCGTTCCAAAAAGCGGAAAATTGTCAAAAATCTTTCAAATCTTCGCTATTTAGATTTTTTGAGCAAAATATTTCAATTTTATTCCTGTATCTAGAAATAATACAAAAAAATAACGTAACAATCTAGCTCTGAACCTACTGGAAATTTTAGTTACAAAAAATGTGCTTACGGCTTTTAATAATCCTCTCGAAATCTGCAGAAAAATCATTTTGAGCTAACAGAAACTACTCGACAATACGAACAAACCGAATTATAAATGGCTTGAAGCGATTCAATTTTCATTGGGAAATTTCTAATATAAATGATTGCGATTGTCGATTTCATGACTCGATCATATGAAAACAGTTACAGTTAAATCAAAAGAGATTGCGGCATCGTTTTCAAGAGTCATCTCTGCAGAAAATTTAGTACTTTACAAGATCTTTACTCGACCGCTAAAGTTTCTTTTAATTTCGCTAATACCAGAAAGAAGAGCCGTAACTAGGATTTTGGACCTATGGCCAAGAACAAAAATTGCGCCTTGTATATATTTCAAAAACAATACAAATTGTGACTCAATTTTTAACATGTGTTCGTAGGAGTTAGAGATCATGAATACTTTATGTATGAGGTTAGCTACCAACAAAGCCAACATATTCTCTAGCCAACCAATCTCTAAGATTACACCAGAACCAATCTCTAAGATTTTTTAACCAAGAATTCCAGCGTCTTATGAGCTGCAGTATTTTATATCTTTCTCCTCTCATTGTATGTCCCAGATATTCTAATTTCCTACATTCATCAATTGTTTCTATGCATTCTAGCACTTTACCCATTCTTCGTAACACCTTCACATTCGCAAATTTGTCGATCCACGACATTTTTATCTCTCCTATACAGCCACATTCTTAGAACTTTGAGTTTATTTATAAGCTGCTGATTCAGTGTTCGGGCTTCCAAGCCCCACATTCTAATGGGAAACACCGTCTGCGCCGACACGAATGCCGAAGCAACAGACATTTTGTACGTCATTTCCCGCATCGCCCAGTCATACGGATTAAAGATCAATGCGGATAAAACCATAGTGCTCAAAACGGACGGATGGAAGCGAGAGTTTACCTCGATGAGAGTTTACCCCAAATCGAACAGGTCCCCCAGTTCAAGTACTTGGGTTCGCTTGTGACAGAGAAGGAATTGGTGTCGAGGGCCGATATTCATAGCCGGATCGCTCAACCAGCAGCAGCATTCACCTCAATCAAGTGATGCATATGGAAGCGAATGAATGTCACCATCAAAACCAAAATACGCCTATACCGAACGTTAATCCTTCCTATTCTTCTTTATGGATTGGATACATTTACACTGCACAACCCGGATCTAAACAAGCTCGAGGTCTTCCAAATTCGAAGCTTGAGACAAAAACTCCGTGTCTCTATCCGCGACCGACTCCGAAACGAGACGACTAGAGAAACCTGCGATCAACGGACACCGATCGAAGAAGAAATACAAAAACAAAGACAGCGCTGTTTTGGCCACTGCCGGATGCACAACACCCGGCTTTCACGCAAACTCCTTTGGCGGCAGCGACCGCCAGACTGAAGATAACAAAGAAATTTGCTTTAATGATAACAAGTATTTGATTTAATTCGTTTTAACTTCTGAACTTTGTTATCTTGTTATCTTTGTTAGCTTGTTATCGAGGTACAAAGGAACTTGTGGTTGGTTACCTGCTTGATACGGATGTTGTCCATGTTAATTATATATTTGGTTCTTTTTAAGATTCATTTTCAACCCGTATTGCAAGCTAATTACATTCGTTCTTTCTACCATTCTTTGCAAGTCTTCCATATTATCTGCCAGTATGATCGTGTCATCCGCTTATCTTATTGTATTAATCGGCCGTCCGTTTACAATCAGCCATGCCTGCTCTTCTTCAAGAATAGCTTACGGGAATATTGCTTCTGAGTACAAATTGAATGCCATCGGAGACAAAATGCACCCCTGCCTAACGTCTCTCTGGATATGATGTTTTCTGTGTTTCGTTTGATTCCAATTCAGAATTTGAATGATTCGAATGGTTGCTATGTCGTTGTTTTCGGTTTTCAGGAGTGTTACTAATGGTTCATGCTGAACGTTGACGAAAGCTTTCTCGTAGTCTTTGAAACAAGCATGTACCTCCACGTTCACATCCATACATCATTGTGTCAATATGTTAATGTCTAATAGCGCTTTGAAAGTGCCCATGCCTTACCTAAATTCGAACTGCGCATTACTAATACCTTCTTCCAATTGGGTATTTGAATCAATTTTGTTTGTCATAAATCGAAAGCTCATATATAAATTTTATAACAAAACTCTTTTTTGTTTTCTTTTTTGCGTTGTAATTAAAAAGTTAGAACAAATTGAAAATATATTTTTAAACTCGGTACCGAAAACAGGCCGGTCGCGTTGTGACGTAAAATGGGTAATTTCTACCCGCGCCTGACTTTGTTGATACATTAACTGTATCTTGTACTTTTGTACTATTGTAGTACTCTATACTTTTGTAGTAGACATTAGGGTGGGTAATTTTTATTTTTTTTTTCGTTTTTTTAAAACGCTCAGCATTAAAAAGGTGCTAAATGGTGCCATCCGGTGCCTCCGGCCTACCATAGAACGATTTAAGTAAAGTAGATTTTTAATGTCACTTTACTAATACTTCACTCAAGTAATTGATAACGGATTCCATGCGTAATATTCTTTAGTAATGGTAAGTACCAAATTGTTTGGTTAATTTAAAAGACAAAGTAGGAAAGAGGGGTGGGGTGCGGGGGGAGTTGCGGGCTTCAAGTACTGAATCGGTGCGTAATACTAAAAATGCAGTTGACTGCACAAGATATATGCACAAGATATATAAGATTATTTGTTTATTGCACATGAATTAACTGCCATTTAGACATTTGTTTCAACACATTGACGGCAGTACATCTGGGCCAAAAATATTTACGGGGACAGTTGGTTAAGAACTTGAGAACTGTGAGAAAATACCTATAACTCATTTTCAACCTATTCCGGCGAACTTACCGGAGCTTGCTGCTAAATATATTAGTACAGACTAAAATTACTTGTACAGAATAATATTACTTGTAGGCAAATTTCTTAGCGAATTATCTTACAAAATTATTATGGAAAAGTCCCTTGCCCAATGGCTCTCTATAACTCGAGCCAATAGAATTCTCCGTCTGTGCGTTTCAGTAGAAACTACAGCTGAAAATCTAATAACTCTTATATTGTCTAGGTTTGTTTAACGTATGTTGTGAAGGTTTATGCTCCGATATGGTTTTCTATAAAAACTCACTCTAGCTATAAAGATGGATAATGAAATTTGTTAAACTCATCCAGCTAACTAGATATTTCAACAGCTTTAAAAACGTTATCGACTCAGTAATTCAAAGAAACAACTATTTCGCACACCCGGAGAACTTATTGCTTGCAATGTTGACAGATTTTGACCACCATAAGCTCCCCAGCCAGCCGCACGTACGTGAATTAGGTGTATGTCGAATTTTGAAAACTAGATCAGAAACTCCAAACAAAAATTCATCTGTTTCAGTTACCAAAGATAAACTTTAACGCATCAACATATTACGACCTTTTGGCTTGAAAATTTCACTGAGCCACCGTTATTAAAATCGGTGACCGAAGAAAATGTCCGATTGTTAATTCAACCAAATGTAGAAAGAAAATTGGATTTATTACGCCTTCCGTGTCTCACACAAGCAGCGGAAGGAGCAGTTGAATCTGTGACCGAACCTTCAGCCACTTTTTGCAATAAATCAATGACAAACAGTTTCATCAAAGCCCAGATAGACTCGAGGAAAGCAATGCCGAAATTCGACAGCAAAAAGGATTTGGCCTCTAACTAAACCCACTTACTTTAATAATTATTCTTTATTATTTTGGTAGAAAAATTGTTTCCTCTTTAATAAACCCATCATTACTATTGATTTAAGACTTTTAATTATAAATTGGATTCATATATATATATATATATATATATATATATATATATATATATATATATATATATATATATATATATATATATATATATAAAGTAAATTTTTATAAAAATTACTACGCAAACGGTAGAATTCGGGTGATACGATTCAAAGAAAAAACTCAAATTCTTCTTAAGTCGACGTTTCGATTTATTAATTAAATCTTTTTCAAGACCTACAAAATTATTACAGAAAATTACAAAAAAACAAGTGAAAGATGTTATTGATTACTTACAAAGAAGGTAATGAACAATTAATTAAGACGTGTAACATCATATAACTTGACTAGCAATGTGGGTTACATAATCGTTGCTGTAAAACGAGCCATGGTGAATTTTTATTTTCGGTGTTTGAAATTTAGTATTTAGTTTGCAAAATGTCGGACACCAACCCGATCGGCACAGCACGAGGAAACCAACAAAACCTTTTCGTTCTCTTAAAATAAATTAAAGTTGAAAAAAAACAAAAATTTTTTTTCCCCTTTAATTGAGCTGCGAAGGTGCGCATTGGGAAAGATCGTGACATTAGAAGGACACAGGAGTCACAAGCACACAGGAAAAAGAATATTTAACTAATGTTTGAAGACATACCGTTCGAAAAATTTTTTTGTTTGAAACCGCCACTACGTCGCAGTTTCCCAGAAACCCAGGCAATCTAGACAATCCCTAGATCTTCTTAGAAAAACCGGAGCTCAACGACCCCCATTTAAGGAAAATTGTATAATAGTAGAACCACTAGAGACCACGAAAACCGCAGCACAAATAGAAAATAAATAGCAAAACAGATTTATTTTCTATTTGTGCTGCGGTTTTCGTGGTCTCTAGTGGTTCTACTATTATACAATTTTCCTTAAATGGGGGTCGTTGAGCTCCGGTTTTTCTAAGAAGATCTAGGGATTGTCTAGATTGCCTGGGTTTCTGGGAAACTGCGACGTAGTGGCGGTTTCAAACAAAAAAATTTTTCGAACGGTATGTCTTCAAACATTAGTTAAATATTCTTTTTCCTGTGTGCTTGTGACTCCTGTGTCCTTCTAATGTCACGATCTTTCCCAATGCGCACCTTCGCAGCTCAATTAAAGGGGAAAAAAAATTTTTGTTTTTTTTCAACTTTAATTTATTTTAAGAGAACGAAAAGGTTTTGTTGGTTTCCTCGTGCTGTGCCGATCGGGTTGGTGTCCGACATTTTGCAAACTAAATACTAAATTTCAAACACCGAAAATAAAAATTCACCATGGCTCGTTTTACAGCAACGATTATGTAACCCACATTGCTAGTCAAGTTATATGATGTTACACGTCTTAATTAATTGTTCATTACCTTCTTTGTAAGTAATCAATAACATCTTTCACTTGTTTTTTTGTAATTTTCTGTAATAATTTTGTAGGTCTTGAAAAAGATTTAATTAATAAATCGAAACGTCGACTTAAGAAGAATTTGAGTTTTTTCTTTGAATCGTATCACCCGAATTCTACCGTTTGCGTAGTAATTTTTATAAAAATTTACTTTTTAACTAATAACGATTGTTATTACCCCCACTCTTTATATATATATATATATATATATATATATATATATATATATATATATATATATATATATAGGTATAACTTTGTGTGTCATGCTTTTAGGCCTCTTTTAACAATATTTGTTGACAATTTCCACGCTGTATTGGTACTTCATCTGGGAAAACCGCGTTACCGCCTTTCATAATGATGGTGTGTGTGATAATGGTGTGTTGTACCGCTTCCTTTGCTATTGGGGTGCTATTTATATTGTATCGTGTATTAAATAGTAGGAAGAGGTAGGCGGCCCAGGTACTGCTTAGGTCTGTAGAATCAGTGAAAGAAAGGAATATACGTTACTTAGCAGCCCTCTGGTATCCGTGAAGTTCTTCTATTTGCTCTTTCCATCTTAGGAACCTTTGTGATTGGGTCGTTATAATTTCCCTTCTTTAGTTTTTATAATTGAGGTTGCATTTCATATCTTAGTTCGCGGTAGTTCTTTCTTGCGAAGATTTAAGTTATTGTATCGTTTTTGGAGCTTTTCAATTTATTTGCATTTGTCAGGCAGGTATTCTCCTTTCGGCTGTCAGATCATTCTTTCGATCTTTCTGTTAATCTTCATGTATTTTGTGTGATCGCTATTGCTTTTTCGCCTTTCTTCCATAAGTTGTCGTATTTCTTTCGTCATGCATTGGTGTTGTGGAATTTATTTGTTAGGTCTTAATAAAACTTTACTTTGTTTCCAGTAGGGTCCCTTTCGTGGACCAAAAAAATATATAAATATAAACGGTTTTTTTTAGTGTTATTAATTTAAAATATACACTTAATCGCAAAATTAACGCACTACATATACATTTCGATTTATTTTAATTGTCGTCAATATTATCATACATTTTGAAAAACATATTAAGAATAGAACACATAAACATAATTATTTCGATAATAATAATAAATTTTACTTAAATAATTGTGGAGAAAAAACGAAAACCAAAAATATGGTTTATTTAACAAAATAATGAAAATAATCTTTATTATTATACACACGAATACAGCTTATGTTATTACAGCCTGACATCGCCGTGGCATACTTTCAATTAGAGATCTAATCATTTCTTGATGGATGTCTTCCCATATGCGGACAAGACATTGTCGCAGCTCGTCTAAGCTGTTTGGTGGTGGATGTTGACTTCTAACCCGGCGTCCCATTATGTCCAAATATGCTCTATTGGGTTCAGGTCTGGACTGCAGGCTGGCCACACCAGGACTTGAATATTGCCATAATTTAAATATTCAGTAACAATATGTGCCGCATATGGCCTAGCATTATCCTGCATAAGAACGAATCCATCCCCAATGTATGTTGCAAAAGGTACCACAAAAGGTTCTAAAATGTCTATTATGTATCGTTCAGAATGCAGACATCCACCATCAACAATTAAAAGCCCTGTACTAGCTGCTAAAGATATTCCACCCCATACCACTGAGCCACCTCCATATAAAGTGGTTTGTCGAATGCTACAAGCGGAATATCTTTCGTTTGGCCTTCTAAACACTCTTGGGTGGCGATCAGAACTTACAAGGTAAAACCTTGGCTCATCTGTAAATAATACCTGCTCCCAATCATGGATTTCCCAACCCACATGACTCCTTGCAAAAGCCATTATCTTTTTTCGGTGCTCTACAGACAATCTGGGACCAGCAGCTGCTACCCAAGGTCGTAAAAGTGAAGCACGAAGTCTTCTTTTTATGGTATCTTGACTAACAGCAGTGCCATGAACCTCAGCAAGTTGTATTTGGACACTTCGCGCAGTACTGAACTGTACCCTAAGTTTTCGAAGCATTAAAAATCGATCCTCCACGGAATTAGTAACTCGTGGTCTGCTTTGACCAGGTCGTCTAGCGTGATCATTGGTATCTATAAACCTCTGCAGAACCCTACCGACTATTATATAAGACACTCCATATCTTCTACCAAGTTCGCGATGTGTTAGTCCTTCCTTCGACGAAGTTACAATTTCAACACATTCATCATGATTTAAATTCTGTGTAGCACGTTGTATTGTGTGCAGATATATTGCACAAATCACAATTATCGCATCTGTTGATAAAACAAGTGAAAACCAATGCCTACTTTTATTTTAGAAACGAGATTTAATTATTGGAAAAACATATTACTTATGAAGCTGCTGCTATGACTTTGAGATTAAATAAAGACAGCTAAAATCCACAAATAGCTTAACAATAAACATTATTATTATACGTATAATTGATGAATCGAAAAACACATACTATTTTTCGAAATAAATCAGAATGTATAAGTGGTGAGTTAATTTTGCAGTTAAGTGCGGTTATTATTCTGAAGCCTTCTTTTATATAATTACTTTATTTAATCGGCGCTTATGGAGGCGGCCACGTTGGCCTTACCCTAGTTATTGCTCTGCCAGAAAGAGAATATGTAAATAAATCAAATATTTATATACTCTAATAAAAAATCGTTAATTTCCTAGAAAAATACTAAATTAATTTCAAAATATTTAACTAATATTAAACTAATATTTAACAAAAACAGCATGGGCCCACATTAAAGAATAAATACTGTTTTTGTTTTTTTTAAAGAACTGGCACTAATTATATATTAATTTTTAATGCACTCATTGTAAAATAAAAATCATGGTGCATTCATCTTTTACAAAAATTACAGCTGGATTTAGGTCATTTCCTAAGTACACTTTTTGTTCTTCCAACTCATGTAATATTCATTGTTTGACCATAACCTAATTTAAATAAAATGCAAATTACCGAAATGTTGAAAATCGACATTTCAGTATAAGATATAATCAAAAATATAGCGGATTGTAACAAGAACAATGCATATTTAACATCTAAATTTATATATCTTAAAATAATATATGAGCAGCATAATATAAATAACATTTATTTCAGTTGAGAGTTATAATATACAATAAAATCGGCCAAATGTACTAGAGTCGGATCTTATAAAAGTTTTACACTAAAAGTTTAAAAGGTTCCAAGTTGGAAAGATATGGAAAATATATGTATTAAATAAAGTAAATATCCTAGTTTTCTGGGATCTATCCTTCACTCAAATTTTAAAGCAAAATAACCATGTACGGGCTAAAATGTTACATTTCAACTGATTTTATATGAGGACATAAAATATAATATTAAAACTATAATATAATTCTGCAATTTTTTTCTTATGCTAATTGTGTGTATAAATAAGCGGCTATTGTCAAAACCACAAAATCACCTGCAATTAAAGAATTTAGAATTTGGTGTCATCAATGTATTTCAATTTAACATAAAATCCCCACAGTTAATGTTCAGGAAGAAAATAAACCAAAATATCTTATAACAACAGGAATATATACATAATAACAGGAAACAATTGTTAATATTAACCAGTTTCTACCAGAATTTTTTTTGGAACAAATATTGCGGTATATTAAAATAGTAATTAATTAGTAAGCTAGACGAATAGTAATTCCCTATTGAATTATTATTTTTACATCGTTTTTTTTTCACGATAACTAAAGGGTGTATCAGCAAGGAGTTTTAAAAACTTATTAAAATTTACTAATTTAATATTTTTCAACAGTTTGTTAGTGATATGTACAGAGGTAGTAGTGCCATTTATAGATGAAACAAAATATCGGTTAAATGGCCTCCGTGCTCCGTCAGCCGGAATGTACTCTATTGAAGAAAGTAAATTTTGCAGTATGGGCTGCTGGATTTCACGAATTTGGCGTGTAGTTTCTTCTTTGAGTTCCTCCGTTGTTTCAGGTTGGTACACATAGACAAAACTTTTCAAAAAACCTTGACGGCCAGTTTTGGTCTCCAAAACGAGAAATGACATGACCTGGAAACCAACGATTGCCGTCGACAGTCACGGTGGCTCCTTCATTATTTTGAAAAAACTACGGTCCGATTATCTCTCCTGCCTACATGGCACACCTACATGTCACCTTTTGAGGATATAATGGATGTTCTTGACAGACATCTACACAGATCCGACAATTCTGCTGGTTAATGAAGTCGCTGAGATGTAAATGATCGTCATTAAAGATTATTTGTAGTGGAAACCATCATCAGTTTGCAGTTTTTCCAATATCCAGTTGGTAAGGTTTCTGCTCTATCTATGGTAGCTAGGCTGCATCTGTTGAGTCAGCTGGATCGTGTAAGCATGAAGGTGTAAGTAAATGTTTTCACAACATTCGATGATGAATGCACACACAGCTGCGATGTTTTCTACCGATCTTTGTGCACGATTACGGATGATGTTTGTTTCATCCTTCTTCTTCTTCTTCTGCCCAAATGGGTCTCCTAGGACCACGCGAAATCAACATTTATTGACCTTGATATTTGCCCAATAACTCTTCATGCGCAACGATTGAGCGAGTCTTCATTGCTGCGACCAGACCTGTTTGGTAGGTCTTATCTCTCTTCTCCCTTAAAACCCCGTGTATGAGTAATTTTCTTTATTTCCTCTCGATCCTTGAGATTGGGAAAACTTAATTCAGCCAAGTCCTTTCGCGCCTGTTTGTACCGATTGGACCTTGTTGCTTTTTTGCAAAAAACGCTGGATCTTGTAAACATGAAGGTGAAGTAAATCTTTTCACAAAATTCGATGAAGGGTGCACTCACAGCTGCGATGTTTTCTACCGAACTTTGTGCCCGATTTCGGATGATATTAGATGTTTTATTTCATATTTCATCTTCTTCTTCTGCGCGAATGGGTCTTCCAGGACCACGCAGAATCAACATTTATTGGCCTTGATGTTTGCCGTAGTTTTCAATTATAATTGAATTTTATATTTAACCTAGTTGGGTCCTTTCTGCCCAAATGTCCCATGAAATGGATCCTTCTCATACGGATTGTGTCTATGATTTTAGTAATTTTCAAATAGACGTTAGCATTAGGTTTTGGAAGGTCAAGTCAAGAAGGCAAAGTCAAGCGTTCTTTTGGAATTTTACAAATCCAAAAGAGTCATTTTTAGGTTTTTTTCTGTATTTTCAGCATTTTCCGTACCGAAAACGGAACCCTTAGAGGATCACTTTGTTGTCCGTCTGTCTGTCTGTCTGTCTGTCTGTCTGTCTGTCTGTTTGTCCGTCTGTCTGTCTGTCAAGACCATTTTTCTCAGGAGCGCGAAGAGGCAACAAGTTGAAATTTGTATCAAATACTCGGGTCTGCGGTCTCTTTCAGCTGTGAAAAAATCAAACTTGTAAGTCAACGCGATCAAAAGATATGACCGTTTATGTCGCATATTTTGCGATTTCACAGGGGAATCAAAACCTATAGGGTACTTCCCGTTGACCTAGAATCATGAAATTTGGCAAGAAGCGTCAAGGAAAAAATCTGAAAACCGTAAATATGTAGTTTAATTACAAGAAAAATGCGAATTTACTATTAGAAACTTATGAAAATTCACTAATGTTGTAGTAGTGGTATTGTCAGGCTCCAGAAGCATATGGGTTGCATACAGTTAGGTCCTATTCGGTTAGGTCCGAAGGTTAAAAATTATGTGTTGGCGCCAAGCTGTTTATTCTGAATTTTCTTTGTTTATATTCGTTATGCATTTCATCACGTACGCTTTATATACATAATATATACAGGGTATATATTATGTCTAAATTTTGCTTTTTTACAACCGACATGCGACATACTCAAGTCCCCTAACATCCTGTATATATTATATTTCGTCTAATTTTTCTTTATAATCTACATAATATGTTGATAATCTACATAATAATACTATACTATACAAGTTTGTACGGAACCCTCGGTGCGCGAGTCACAACTCTCACTTGGCCGGTTTTTTTTTGTTATAAACTTGTTTTGTCAAATGGAAAGCAGATTCCATTTTCGATAGTCTTGCTTCTATAGATTTTCTTTCGTTGCCAGTTTCATTGACCCATTCACATACATACTTGAAGTCTTCCACTCGGGAGACTTTACAATTACCAATGTAGAGTGTATTCGGAACAATTTTAATTTTCGTCATAAATTTTGTTTTGTCAAAAGAAATCCGTAATCGGATTTTTGCTGCTTGTTCTTGGAGTAATTCAAGTTGTTTCTGGGCATCGGAAATGTTAAGAGCAATTAGCGCCATGTCATCCGTAAATGCCAAGCAGTCGATTGTTATCCCTTTGAGTTTTGGTCCTAATCCTAGTCCTAGGATAGTGCACCAGCTCGTCACCATTCTCGGACGACATTTTCCAGCGCACACTTTCATCTTTCTTTTAAAAACGTCCGCTCAAATTTCTTAATCGAATTTTCAATAGCAAGCCTCGTCGGTCGATTATGTACACCGCAATGATCACGTAACTTGCGAATCGTCAAAATTTCAGTAAAATTTTCTCCATATTTGTAATGGGTTTTCACTATGAACAAACGTTCTTCCCAGCTATAATGTACCTTTTATGTCAATGTTTCAATTAAACAAATACTAAATTTGGCTGACCCAACAATTTGCACACGGATTTAACGTGCAACTCGAAATTTAAGTTCTTCCTGAGACACCCATTGTATCATTCAAATTTTTATTTGTTAGGAAAAATAATATCTGAGCTAAAATATTAAAAAAAATAAATTAATTTTAGTATTATTAATATATTAAGCCGAAATCTCACAGTTAATAAGCAGGTCAATATTACAAAACATTTTAATAGTAAACAATTGTTTACATATAGCTGATCAGTTTTCCATTTTTTTGTTGAATGCTAAAGTAATATCTAAAGTTTAATAGCAAGTTAAATGCTTGTGGGATAACAACCTACAAGAGTGGCAACCTTGCTTGCATCGAGGAGAGATAACCGCCTAGAGAAGGTAGACATAGTTTAGTATGTTGCGTGGCTAGAGAGTTTTTAAAACTTCCGACTTCGATAACCACAGTAGTGTAGAGTATAACCACCGATCGTGAAAAACAATTTGAATCCAATCAATTTAAGTCTTAACTTATTGGATTTCAACACGTTTACCGCTTACCATCCAGCAGCAAACCGCATAAGAGAAAGGTTTCACAGACAACTTACAGCTGCTGTCATGTGCAACGATAAACAGCACTGGACGGAATTCTACGACTTGTCTTGATAGGTATACGCAGTGCGTGGAAAGAGGACTTGGTGGCTTCCGTAGCCGAACTGTTATACGGCGAACCCTTGCATCTGCCTTGAAATTCCGTGATTTTTTTTATGCGGAGGAGCATGTACTGGACATTACTGACTATATCTCACGATTAAAGTCTTTCGCAAGCTATTTGGAACCAACACCAGCAGCACACCACACACCAAAATCGACATTTATGAAAAGACTTACGTTCACCTGAACATGTATTTTTACGAAGGACGCCGTACGTACAGCTTTATAGACGACATAGAGCGATGCCACACGATGCGTTAACGGTGCGGCGTGGCGCCGCACCGCAATTAATTCGAGCTATGGTTTAATATCGAGCACAGAGTTTAAGTCACAGTGGTGTAGTGGTAAACGCATCCGCTCACTATACCTGAGATCCCGGGTTCAATCCCCGGACATTTTTTTCACGGAAATATGCTGTAGCTACCTCGTAGAAAGCAATGGCAAACTACCACGAGTAATTCTGCCAAGAGAACCTCTCAAATAGTGCCGCTCGGAACCGGCGATAAACTGCTAGGTCCCTCGTATTAGAGTGACGATGCGTTCTACAAGTATGCGCTAGAGGTCGCCTACACTTTCGTCAGAGAGTACGGCACGCATAAAGGTGTCACACGGGCGGTGCTGCACCGCAGTCGAACGCTGTTTGCCGCGAGGCGGCACCGCAACGTCAATGACTTAACTTATTTTTAAAATTATCGTGTGTTTTATCCCATAATGCAGGTCTTTCTTGTACTAAAGATATAAGGAAATCAATATCAATATTATCGGTACTCATCGTAAGAAAGATAAATATTAATATTTATAAAATAAACACGTTCAATAAAATACTGCGGTGGCGGCACGATGCACTCCGGCGCCGCAGCGCATCGCCCCTCACCGCCACGTCTCGCAGGTCACAAGCGCGGCACGCCCACGGTACGCATCGTGAGACATGGCATAGTGATTTATATGTAGGATGCCGTTGCGGCACCGCTCCAGCATAAATAACGCATCGTCTGGCCTCACCCATATACAGGACCTTACAAAGTTTTAGAGAGGGGAAACAAAACTTTCAAAATTTTAAGTAAGGACAACAAAAGGACGGTATCAATAGATAGACTAAAAGCGGTTTACACAATAGACATAGAAAATACCACAGATAGATATACCCCAAACGGCATCCATAAGTCGACGAGTTCGGGTAGGAAAGCACATTTGCCTGACTACTATCGCCCGTAGTAACAGTCTCAGCGAGAGTCTAATGTGGCAACCCTACTTGTGCCAGAGGCAACCGCATAGAGGAGGGAGACAACCGCCTATAGAAAAGGAAGGCACAGTTTGATGTGCTGCGAAGCTAGGGAGTTTTTGGGATATCCGACTTCGATAACCACATGCTTAATTCTAGATTTGTAATTAATATTTAAAAATTACATCGATTAGATGACCTCCGTTTGCTTCGATGCACAACTGCGATCGATGCAACAATGAACGCATAGCACGCTGCCACATTTCTGGCGAAATCTCACCAATAGCTTGTCGAACGTTTTGTTTTAAGTCTTTTAGAGTTTCAAGTTGGTTCTGATAAACTGTAGATTTTACATGACCTCATAAGAAATAATCAAAAGCCGACAAAACCAGATGAGGGATGAGAGAACCAGAAGAGCGATGAGGCTACAATTGATTCTCACGCTGAGATATCAGACGGCCTGGAAAGAACTCTGGTAATACTCCCCTAGATATGTTGGATACATGAGGCCTTGCCTCAATTGATCCCAAATATCGTTTATTGGTAATAGGAGTTGAGCGATGGCATTCAATAAGAACGTTTGTAGTCCAAAAAACAACACAAACTTAATTTGTCACCCTTTATTTAAACTTAAGAAATTAGTTGTGTATGTACCTCCTACTTTTTCAACTGACAATGTGTCAATGATATTTTTATTAATTAATTTCCCATTTCTCGGAGATGCTACGCAAAAATTTAATATACAGGGTTATTACAAAAGAAATAGACACTTTCAATATTATATTAATCCAAAACTAATAACGTTATTATGAATTCGTTTAAACTATTTTACACATTGATTCTTAAAGTTTACTTTGGGAACTCATACGTGCGCAATATGGGCTCCTCCTATCACAGGGCACACATCAAGGCGATAGTCTAGTTCAGGGGTCTCTAAACTTTACAGCCTTAGGGCCATACTGATTACTCCAGTAAGTTCCGAGGGCCAAAACCATATTATCATTGTTGCCGGTGGTAAAAAGTGAAATAGTCCACTGATGAAAAAAAAAGTACGAAAAAGTACGCAACGTTTAAAAAAGGCTGCAAATCGGACTAAAGTCCGCAAAACGGCAACACTGCATATTATTAATTTTCCTGTCATTATCTGTAATTTCTAGATTAGTCGTAGAGTACGAGCCATGAGGAGTAACGTGACACGACATCTGGTGGACACAAGCGCAAGTAGGTAGTACCTTCTATCGCTAACAGATGGCGCTAATAGCACGAACAGAATAATCTCGTTGGTTCGAGAAAGTTCTGGTGTCTTCCTATGACACTATTGTGAAATAAAATAGTGCGTACCTCCTTAAAACGTGTTTGTGCGTGTTTAAGTTTAAGACATCTTTGTAACAGTATTTTGATTTGAATTGTTGCTTTTGTGTGTGATTTAGTAGTATGGAAAAGAAGCGAAAAATTGATAGTGAATGCAGAAAATTCAAAGATCAGTGGAACATTCAGTATTTCGTAATTGAGTCCAGTAACAAGGCGCTATGTTTGATTTGCAATGAAAGCATAGCAGTTTTCAAGGAATATAACATTAAACGTCATTATGAAACAAAACATTTTCAAAATTACTCAAAATATACAGGAAGTTTGCGGAGAGAAAAATTCGAAGCTATGAAGCGCGGATTGAAATCGCAGCAATCTTCATTTACAAAACTCAAAACTGAACAAGAGGCTGCAACTCGTGCCAGCTTTCGTGTGGCTCTCGAAATTGCAAAACGTGGAAAAAATGTGCCCTGAAAAGGTAAATTTATTAAAAACTGTCAGTATGTCAGCAAACACTGTGGCTCGAATGGTAGAAAACATCGCTGAAAATATATCCTCTCAACTGTTCGACAAAAATGGACAAATATTGACAAAATGTTGAATGGTTTTCTTTGGCCTTGGATGAGTCAACGGATGTGTCAGATACTGCTCAGGTGTTGATTTATATTCGAGGAGTAGATAAAAGCTATGAAGTGCATGAAGAACTTCTTGATATGTATAGTATTCATGGCACAACTACTGGTACAGATATTTTTAAAGGAGTTGAAATGGCCATTAATCAAAAGAACCTTCGATGGAAAAACTTGAAATGTATTACAACTGATGGAGGCAAAAACATGAGTGGGAAAGATAAAGGAGTGGTCGCGCTCTTGTGTCAAAGGCTGTAGAAAATGACGGTGGTTCAAAACCATTAGTCTTACATTGTATCATTCATCAACAGCCTTTGTGCGGAAAATGTTTGGATATGTCTGAAGTTCTGAAACCAGTCATATCAACTATTAATTTTATCAGATCTTTTGGGCTGAATCACCGACAATTCCGACAATTTATTGAAGAGATTGGAGAAAATGACTTACCTTATCATACTGCCGTACGTTGGCTTAGTTGTGGGAAAGTCCTTCAGCGCTTTTTTGAACTTCGAGCAGTGATCGAAATTTTTTTGAATGAAAAGCATCGCCCTCTTACTGAATTACAAAACAACGCATGGCTGTGGAAGTTAGCATTCTATGTTGATTTGACAAAACATGTGAACGAACTGAATTTGAGATTGCAAGGAGAAAATCAGCATCTTTCTGATTTATACATTAAAATCAAATCATTCCGGAAGAAATTGATACTGTTTCAATCACAACTACGAAGTAAATGTTTTTCACATTTTAAAACGTGTGAAATATTCAGCCACACCACTGAGACTGAGTTTTCTATCAATTTTGCAATCGAAACTTTGAGTGCTTTGAAAATAAATTTTGATACTCGTTTCTCGGAATTTGATGCCATTGCGAATCAAATTAAGATTTTTCAGAATCCTTTTGATACTGACATTGAAACCCTAGCCCCGGAACTTCAAATGGAAATGATTGATCTACAGTGCAGTGATATAATTAAGAACAAATATCAAAACTCATCTTTGTTGGAATTTTATAAGAGTCTTCCACTGATACAATTTGATAATTTGCATAAATTATCTCGTGGGCTGTTTTCTGTTTTTGGTACTACTTATTTGTGTGAGAAGACCTTCTCCAAAATGAAGTACACAAAAAATGTTTACAGATCTAAATTAACTGATGAGCATCTTAAATCTCTTTTAATAATTGGTACTAGTAAAATTAGTCCACAACTACAAACTATTGTCAGTGGAAAATCTCAATTACATAAATCTCATTAGTATTTCATATGTCATTATGCTTGTTGTAAGTTATGTTTTTATTTAAAATGTATAAAATGTATAAAATGTTAGTTGGATTCATTTCAATAATTTTTTAGTTATTATATACTGAAGTTAAATTTTCTGCATATTATACATGTCTTTACTCATTACAATTCTGTGTTTCTTTATCCAACTTATCACAAAAACAATAACAATAAGCCTACAGCAATGTTATGAGTAGTTAGCTCATGACCATATCAATGTAGATGTCATATTAATAATTATTCAACATAAAATTAGAATACTTCAGTAAACTAAATTTAATTTGCTATAAAAAATATGTTCTCTAAAAGGAGTTTTCAAGTATGCTAGCTCTCCGCGGGCCGGACAAAATCTGTCCGCGGGCCGGATGTGGCCCTCGGGCCGTAGTTTGGAGACCCCTGGTCTAGTTCATTCCAAACCCGGTTAAACATACCATAACATGCATTTGCACTTTGCACAGCTCTCGTGATGCGTAGTTTTAACTCATCTAAATCACTAGGAAGAGGAGGGACGTAAACCAGGCCTTTCACAAATCATCATAGAAAAAAAATCACACGGTGTTAGATGGTTTCTTTTTGGTGGCCACTATACGAGAACGCAGTTGTCGGCTGTTACACCGCCTATCCAGGGATGTGGAAGTGTTTCGTCCAGATAATTTCTAA
The DNA here is from genome assembly GCA_944588485.1 of Phosphuga atrata. Classification (NCBI taxonomy): domain Eukaryota; kingdom Metazoa; phylum Arthropoda; class Insecta; order Coleoptera; family Silphidae; genus Phosphuga; species Phosphuga atrata. The sequence continues at coordinate 35,316,764 of OX155898.1, forward strand.
CGACACGGTGCCAGTGAGGTTTTTTTTTAAGTTCCCCCCGTCCTCATGCTGTTGAGGCATGAACCAATTGATCAACATTTGATGATATTTAGCTCCCGTTACTGTGTTTCATTAAAAAAAAAGGGACTATACACCTTTGTACGAGATACAGCACAGAACACATTCACTTTTGGAGAATCACGAAAATTCTCCACCAACGCACTTGGAGGTTCAGTCCCACTTATTCGGACGTTATGTTTATTCACCTTGCCACATATGTGGAACGTTAACGCGTCACTGTTAAAATTATCCGCTCGCAAAACTCATCTTCTTCATTAAGTTTAAGCATTTCACTGCAAAAATCTTTAAGTTTAAGCTTGTCATCTTCACGTAGATGCGGTGCCAACTGCAATGTGTAAGGCGTCAGTTTTAGTCGTTTACGTCAAATTTTGTACACAGTTGGTTGCGGAATTTGTAGTTCCAAACTTGCACGTGTTGTTGACTTTGTTGGTAAACAGCACGAACACGTTGCACTGTTTCTTTTGACAAACGAGGTCTTCCCGGACTTTTGCCATAACATAAACACCCTGTCGTTTCAAATTTATTGTACTAATCGATGATCGACTGTCTAGTAGGTGGTGATTTTCCAAAACGTGTTCGAAAATGTCGTTGGACAACAGTTACGGAGTTCGTTTTAGCAAATTCAAGCACGCAATATGCTTTCTCAGTAGAGTTTGCTGACATCCTAGCTATTATGATTGCGCAGTACTACCAACTGTACTATCAAAACTTCTACAGTTACTCAATCGGACAGCGTAAAATGCATGTCATTATTACAAATAACTTTTGTTTTAAACAATACCAAAGGTGTCTATTTATTTTATAGTAACCCTGTATTTAGTAAATTATAAATATTTTTGTTTTGTTATTTTATACTTGATTTTCTATATCATCATGAAGTTTTCATATTTTTGTTTTCTTATTTTATACTTGATTTTCTTCAAGAAAATGATTAATTACTATTATTTCCAACTAATTTCGGCTCTTTATTTATATTAAGAATAAGCCATCAGGGAACAATATGAACTTTTTATATTTGAAAATAAAAACTAAAACTTTCAATTTGTTATAAGTCGATCCATATAACAAATTGAAAGTTTTAGTTTTTATTTCAAATATAAGAAGTTCATATTGTTCCCTGATGATGGCTTATTCTTAATATAAAAAAAGAGCTGAAACTAGTTGTAAATAATAGTAATTATTCATTTTCTTGAAGAAACTCAAGTATAAAATAATAAAACAAAAATATTAAAACTTCAAGATGATCAAATACTCAAATAATGTAAATTATAAATTCTACATAATTATAATATACCGTCCAGCTTTATAGGAAATAACAAATTGGCACTAATAAAAAAGTACTAATAACGTAATAACTGGAAGCCGTAAACTTTGAATAGCTTCTAGGTTGAATAGTCCAGTTCAAAGAAATTAAAGTTCCTCCCTAATTGCGTATTATTATAAAAGGCGTCCTAGTGGTATAAAAAAGGATCAGAAAACTTTTACAAGCTCAAAGTCAACCGGGAAGCTCTCATATTTTTTTATGATATACCGTCCGATGATATTTAACGTTTAGATATGTTATTGGAAAATAATTAGGCGGTTTAAAAGTGTAATTAAATCAACAATATTATTTATATTTAATTTCAAATATCCAGATAGTCTTCATCAATATCCCTGCAACATTTTCTGTTTTTATATGAACAAGACAAACTTTAAAACGAATAGTTCAATTTCTTGTACAGCGTCCTCCTAATAGTTCTACTGACTTCCTATTGTTGATTTGAAAATTTATTTAGCATTTAGATTTATAACTTTCAACATTGTAGCAGTTGATCTAGACTTATTTTCAATATCTTATGCCATCAGTTTTGTGATATGCACAAAATGTAATTTTTTTTAAGAAGATTTCTTTCTTACAATTAGTCATGATATAGCCTTTCCAAACATTAACTATTTGACAATAGCTCTAACTTTTAAACAATAGCTCTACGTACTATCTATAAATTTGTTCACTAGAAAGTTTTGTAAATACTTAACTTAGGATGGAAGCTTTCACAATGTTGACAGTTAATTTACATGTAAATGATTTGTGATAGTAAGTTCAAGATAAATCGAAGTTAATAATAAAGTTAGTAGTCCCCTTATTATACCCTTTAACTTAAAGTAACCAGTTCCCTTATTCTATTACATTAAGGACCATAATTGTTTATCCTTAAAATGGATCTTAAAATGGATAAATTGCTTTGGATACGGAAATTATTTCTAAATACACTTCTGTTCTTGCTACATATTTGTGCGACATAGTCGTCGATATTTTTGTGTCTGTATGAAAATTACAAAAATAACGACAGTAGGTCCAATCTCAACAAATACTTGATTTCTATTGTTATACTTGTTGATCACTCTTTTAGTTTCTGTAAGTTGTGTTGAAGTTTTTTCCAATTTTTATTATCGTCTAGAAAATAGAATGAAATATTGTATGGCTCATCACTAAACGGTTTCTACAGTAATTCCGACATTGATGATTTATTTACAAATACAGAACAGCCCACCCTACTGAAACCACATGTGATAGCACCGACTAATTACCATTTCGGCACTCAAGGAAGCATTATCAAAGTATAGACAACCGACTATGTAGTTTTTATACTCAGGCGTCCAAGACTCAATTGGAATTAAATGTAGACAACTCAAAGAAGTAAACATTTATCTGGAAGTCTATTACGATATAGTCTCCTCTAACACAACTTGACAATAGTTCTACAAACTTTCTATTGTTTACACAAAATCGAATATTTTAAAGAGGATATATTTCTTGGTATTGATAAAGCATTGCCAAACAAAAACTATTCGACAACAGCTCTATTTGTCAGTAGCCTTACATACTATTTATACATTTGTTGACTTTTGAGTACATAATATAATACATAATTTGAAAACATATAACTTAGGATCGAAGCTTTCACAATTTTGGCATGTAATTGCATGTAACTGATTTCTTATAGTAAGCTCAAAAAACGTCGAAGTTAGTAGGCAAGTAGTAGTTCCTTCATTATTTCTCTTAAATAAAAGTAACAAGTTCCGTTATTTCATTGCATTAAGGACCATAATTGTTTATCCTTAAAATGGATCTTGGATAAAGCACATATTTCTAAATATATTTCGTTCTTTCTATATAATCGTGGAGTTTCATACAAGTACAAAATTAACGACCGCTGTAGGCCCAATCTCAACAAACAATTCGTTTTAATTATAATACTTGTTGACCAGTATTTTAGTTTCTGTAAGTTTCGTTTAAGTTTTCCAATTTTTTTATCGCATAGAATATGTACAATAGAATTCATTTTAGAGTGGCTAGTCACTAAACGATTTCTAAAATAATTAAGATATTGAAAATTTTGGAAGAACTGCCCACCGTTCTAAAACCACAAGCGATGGGGCCGATTAGTTGCCATTTTTGCACACCAAGAAGTAGTGGCAAAATGTATACTTTTATGTTTGGGGGTCTTTTTGTTTTGACCGTCTTCGACTTTTATGCCGATTTTATATTTGGGCGCCCAAGATTCAATTGAAACTATATGTAGACGGTTCAAGGAGATAAACTGCACTAATTACTTCACTTTGATTTTTGATTATAGCTACCAATAATTAATATCACTTCATTCTTGTAAAATAATTGTATTAACTTAAACAGCTATTTTAAAATTGTAACATATTTTCGACTTACTGTCTTATATAGGGAGAATTTATATAGGGAGAAAATGTAGTCTAGGTAATTTTTAACAATAGAAAATCTCATATATTGTTTGCGTAGTATAGTAGCATTTAAACAAATCTGGGAGTCTGAAAAGCCTACCGCTGACTTCAAGCACTCTCTAATTAAAAATCTCTAATTGTCAATACGTTATAAAAGTATTCGACCTAATTTTTTATTTTGAAAACCTGATGATGCCCTTGCAAGAGCCGACCTTTAACCTGCGTGCGCATGCGTGAATTTTTTCCCGCCTGTAGATAGCGTCAGTTGCTGTCGAGCAGTGTTCAAGTGACGTAGTGTGTAGTGCTCTCGTAGGTTTTTCAATGCAAGTAAAATGACGGAACGACTGGAGCAGCGTTACTGCATCAAATTTTGTTCATCTGCATCAAATTGCGACTGGAGTTGTGGTCATCAGAAAATTGGCGACTCCATCACGACAATACCTCCAGCACATTCTATGCACTTGGTTAACATTTTTTGGGCGAAAAACCAGACTCCTCTGGTTCGACAGGCTCTCCTTACACTCCTGATATGGCCCCTTGCGACTTCTGGCTATTCCCAAAAGTCAAGAGGCCATTGAAAGGAATGCGATTTTAGACAAGAGAGGACATTATAGCTGCAACGACATCCGAGCTAAAGTCGATTCCGAAATAGGCTTTTTCGGAATGTTTCCAACAATGGCGGCACCACTGGGAGAAGTGTGTGGAGTCCCAAGGAGACTACTTTGAGGGTGATTAAGTTTCCAACGCTCCAGGTATACCAGTTTTTTTTTAGCGACTACAGGTCGGATACTTTTCTAACAGACCAAGTATATACAAGAGAAAATGGGATCAGATTGCACCAATTACCGTGGCATCTCCCTTCTCTGTGCAGCTGGTAAGCGTATACAGCCTGTTTTAGAGTCAATCCTACCAGAGAGTCAATCTGGTTTCCTCCCGCACAGAGGTACAACAGATATGATCTTCACACTTCGACAGCTCCTGGAAAATGTGAGGGAACAGCATTCTTCTATGTTTGCTATTTTTGTGGATCTACGGGCAAGCCCTGTGGCAAATACTCTTAAGATTTGGCTGTCCTGCTAGGCTAGTGAACATAATTGCCGAACTTCATATGGACAACGAGGCACAACTTATTGCAGGTGGCGATATCACCGGATCTTTCAGCATTTCTAATGGTGTAAGGCAAGCCTACGTATTAGCACCTCTTCTTTTCAATATTTCCATGACTGCGTTTCTCTTATGGTTGGACCGAGTGCTTTAGGACCGTGGTATTGATATCCCATACCGCTTTGACAATGGATTACATAACCTTACGCATCTTAGAGTCTAGAAAAATGTACGCAAGAGATTCCTTACTGAGCTTCAATATGCAGATGACCTTGTTATTTCGCCCAACAAACCATAAAAAGCGCAATGTATGATGGACACATTTTGAAGTATACATGGCTCTTTTGGTGTAAACACGTCTAAAACCAAACTCCTTATTATGAGATTTCAAACACCAGCAGCATCAGCCACACGTAGATATATATCTATACATGGAACCCCTATCGAGACTATTGATCAATTCAACTACCTGGTCTAGTGTCACAGTAAATTGCGACCTGGGCGCCAAAGTTAGCCACGGTGTGCCTCGCATGCCTTTTTTAAACGCCGGGAGAGAGTCTTTGGCAGACCATACACACGAAGGTAGGTACTAGTTTTCACAGCCGTTGTCTTATCCATCCTACTCTACGGTAGTAAGTGCTGGATTGTGTACAAAAAGCACGTTAAGGCGCTAGAGAAATTCTAAATGAGACAGCTGCGCTGTATCATGGCAGTTAAATTGCATGATTTCATCTCTAACAAAGAAATTTGCAAAAGAGTCAACTGCGACTCTACAGAGAACACCTTGATGCGCAACCAATTGTCCTGGCTAGGGCATGCGTGCCGGATGTCCGATGATCGGCTCCCAAAACCAATTCTCTTTGGTGTGTTATCACATGGTCAGCGATATCCTGGTGGCCAGCTGAAGATGTATAAAGATGACATTCACTCCGTAGTAAAGGCTGGAATAGAGGACACCTGAAAATCTATGTGGCAAAATAGGGGCTCTTGGTGTAACACCTGCCACCATAATTCCGGAATATTCCCTACACGCAACACCACCATAAGATCAGGCGACATCGAGACATTTATATGTTCTCAATGCCAACGTACCATCCGATCTCGCATCGGTCTCTGGAGCCCCCAACAGGCCCATTAGCGGAGGCGGCGATGAATATGGGGGAAGCGAAGAAATCCCGACGACAACGACTACGACGATAGTAGCATGATATAGTCAACAACATTTTGCGGAATATTCTTACTGCTATAGGTGAAGCAGTTTGTTTTCGATGCTCGACTGCACCGAACACTTGTCATAATGAAATATATTCTAAATCGATGATGATCATTAGTAAAGTAGGATCTTGGATTGAACGCGCTAGATGCACATGATGAATACAAACCTCATCGAATTTTCATGTGTTTTTGAACTTTCTCATTCAAAACATTGTAATTTTTTAACATTTCCATGTTGTAACATCAAAACTGTATATATTTCTCCTTCTTTAAAAAGACATTTTGTGCTGAAAATTAAAATGGTTAATAGAATTTGTTGAAAAAGGTTTAGGAATATACATAAATAAATAAATTATAATTGAAAACAAAATATATCCTTTAATAAAAATGAATTTATTTAATATTATGAATATAAAACGAAATTAATAAAACATTGTTCTGAAAGAGAATCAAACATGGGCATAGATTAGGGAAACTTAATTATTAATAATTTACGTAATGTGGTCATTCATTTCGCGACAGTGAAGCTTATTAGCAGAGTATTTCGTACCAGAAGGGCCCCAGAATTACCCCAGAAGGGCCGATAGAGATTTTTTTTGGGTCCTCGAATTCATAAAATATTTAAGGCTTTTTCAACTAACTTTAGGATGCAGAATCGATTGTTAAAAAATTGAATTCTCTGTGAGAATCCGTCCAAATATTTTGACCGCGCCCCCTAATCGTGAAATCTTCGGAAAATGCGAGACAATGTTTTTCCTTAAAAATCATTATTTATCAAGCGAATGGAAAATTTCGAAGTGTGTCTGAAAGTGTTTTCCCTGGTGGTTGTAAATATACAAATTGAATTTTGCTAGCCGCTTCCGTTCAGGAGATATGATTTAATAATTGGTAAAATCGAGTCAAATTTCGAGAAATTTGGTCGCCCGAACAGAGAACTGGGAAACTAATTCATATTTCTAAGGAAATCTAGGTGCATCCAGCAGGGCAATGAACAGACAAACCTGAAAACGATACCGAAATCCGTTTTTAATTATCTCCCAACGTTCCCGTGATGCGCATTTGTGAAACCGAAATTTACGAAAATTTGAATTTCGCAGTAATATATTGAATCTTTCCAAACAATTCACACATTGATTTGCTCCTCCTGTCTAGTTTCAGTGTGCCGAAATTGATTTCGTGGTAATTTGTAGTTTTCGAGAGGTTTGTAAAAAACCGATAAAGCACTTTTTCTGATCAAAACATTGGATTTCTGGGAAATTTTTTCGGAAAATTTCAAGGCATTTTTTCAATTTTTCTGAAGAAAATGGAAGTAATGAACACGATTTTACAGTTTAATTCGTTGAATTGCTCAAAATGCCCAAGATATAGGTTATTTCACATTTCCTTTAACATTGTTAGTCATTTCGTCTCACTTATTCCCTGTTTTTCCTGCATAATTTAGCCGCATTAGACTCACGCAACTTCTGAAACAAATCTTAAAGAAATTTGTGGGAATAGCGTCAAAATTGCCCGAGAAGTGAATTAAAATATAAAGGTCCTCCAGAGCAGTAATTCGCATACCATAGGTCGCCCAAGAAGGGTCGATAGAGATTTTATTTGGATCGTAGAATTCTTAAAGAAATTAGGGCTTTTGATGTGTAAATATTAGGTAGCAGGAAAATACTGAAATGTCAATATAACAAAATTTAAAAGACGTATACTTTCTATCCAGGAGTCGCGACAACATTTTATACAAAATAAAGAAAATAGTTTGCGCAAAAGAAAATAGTTTGCGCATGTGACTAGATTCATGTGCAATAGTGACCAGATATCTGAATATGCACATCTAGATATACATTTCTAAATTACATATGCTAAACAAAGTGGTAATCATTTCTAAAATCTATCTCTGAAATGAGAGAAGGCAAATGAAATTTTGAATGAGCTCCTTCGCTATTAGATGACTATCTCAAAACAAATTGTACATTGTATTATATATGTAGATGAGCGTTGAGAATTGTTTATAAACAATCAGACTACGCAACACATATCTCAATGAAAATGTGTTTTAAGCAGAATCGAAATTAGCGGATCGTAAACATTTGTCGTTTAGGGAGAAACGATAGGAAGTCAATTTACCAAAACACACACTTTGCAGTCGTGAGTGAACAGTCAAACGGTACGATTGTGTTTACCCTTAATCATACTTATTTTCGTAATATGTGGTGAAACTAGCTGACCTGAATGAATTTATCTGAAAAGTTATATATCAAGCAAGTAAGAAATTGATTTATGAAATAAAAGTCAACTGATATTTATTTTTTTAATTATGAGTCATCATAAATCGTTATAAATCAAGTTTCAGTACTTGTTAAACTTTTTCTGATAAAACTGGCATGGTATTGAAATATTTATTAGTATTACCTATGTTACAGTTATTATATGTTTAGACCAAAGCCATAACTAAGAAAATTTTGCCTCAGGATATTATATCAAATTATTATAATAGCAAATTAGAGGAAATTGCCATTCCGCGGTACCTACCGTACTGCAAAATAATTAAACTAATTATTGCAATAATTATTTTCTTATCTTAAAATAGTAATTATTTTTATCGACTACATATAAAATTAGTTTCGCAAGGTATTTTCGCGACTCCATAAATGTAAATATTTAGACTGAAACGAATCAATAATGCTTCTATTATACCCAAACAAATCCGTAAACAGTGATCATAAATCATGATTTCTGTTATTTGTCATACAAGTGATCTATTTTAATTTGATTTAAATGCATTCCGAGTTATTCAAAGAGGCGCTTCCATTGAGTCAACAGTTTCTGTACATTTACATTTATAATTTGTGTTGTTTCTCGTTGAATTTGTATCAGCACCTGAATTTCATTTTGATTTTCATAATGATGAGAAATTGTAGAGCTTATTTTTATCGTATACACCACTTGAATATAACCACTTTGTTACTTTAAACGAACTTTTTTTCGAAACTTTTCTTTGATCGATAATTTCTGCTGGACATAGTCCATTTCTTTTAAGAATGCAGTACAGGGAAGGCTTATTTGACCTTGTTCTCTGATTGGCTTAAATCTTCTGCATATCTCTCTATTCACATACATTTGCAGTCACTGGAGTAGAATTTGGTGATATGTAATTACATGAATAGAATACTACGAATAATTTCTAAATATAATAGAGCGTTAAATTATACTACGGTTTATAAGTACCATATTATACAATAATGTTTAATACATAATTTAATATTCAATTTTAAATTTAAAGATAAAAAATTAATTGACTCCAAGTATATTTTTTTCGTACGCCAATGCATGTTGAGCTGTTAGTTGTCAATGGCTGCCGTGTCAATTCACAATTGTCATCTGATCTCTTTGTATTATTTAGATTGTTTGCATTTTTCCCCATTTATTTATTTGTATTTTATTACTATTGTTGCCATTTGGTGTATTTAAACTGTATTTTTCTTTTATTTTCAAGTAACTTTTTTATTTTATATTCAAGTAACTATATTTGAATTTAGCGCCAAATTTTGTAACTAGATTGAACATTTTTCATAGTGTAAATCAAGCTTCTAGTTACTGCATTCTTAAAAAAAATAGACTATAGAGTAATATAATCTAATCTAATCCTTATCCAATATTTTTTCTTGTTTCGGATCGAGAGGTCGCGCTACCGCGCGATATGTGGTCTGATAAGATAATCTACCCATCATGTTTTCAGAAAATCTACATTTTCGCAAAGCTATTACTTCCCAGATTTCGCTAGAAAATCGAAAAATATTTTATATGCAATTCCGCTTGAATCTTTTTGATCTTGAATTTAATCATATTCAGCTATAAGATTTGTGAATTAGGCTATAGTAAAAAAATTTTAACGCAACTAACGAACTTTTGCCATTCATACATTCATCATGGGATAACTTTTATAGAAAAATCTTTCATTTTAAAAGAAGATTAATTGGACATTTTTGACGACTAAATATTTGTTTGTCAACAAACAAAGGACATATTACATACTACATATTTTAAAGGACATATTACATAACAAAGGGCATATTACATATTTTCTAAGAATTTATGAGTTTTTCTTGACTGCTACCCCCAAGTTAAATTTGAAATTGATTGGATCAGCCGACGTTTTATTATAATAGATTTTGATTCGACTACGGAAAATCTCTTTCGGAGAATTCTATATGTGGATGTATTGCTGTCAATAGTTCCACTTTTCAGCTCAAGCAAGTGAAGAAATTTTGGCATTAATATGAGAATCATATAGGACATGCATCGGCAACCTTTTTTTTTGGCCGCGAATATGTGACAATTACTACTTGATATTTTAAGTTAGTGGGTAGTTTCATGTTAAAATATTATTAAAAAACTTCTAACTAAATCTCAATGATTTCCAATTTATTCTTAATATTATACTCTATTTGTGGAATTCAAGTCGGTCACTTGAAATTATCAAATTTGTCACTTGGGTGACCCTCGGGTCCTAGTTTGCCGACATCTGATATATGATATATCAATTTGGCGGACGTTGGTCATTATTTCAAACCACCGCAATATGGATATCAAATGAAAATTCTTGACATATGGATGAATTTATTTATCTTTAGCTTTAATATAAGGTGCCCTATATAACTATTTCTTGTAATTCAATCTACTGTTTTCTGTTAATTTTTGTAAAAATTAAGTAATTTGAAGCCAATTTTTTTTAGAAACTATTTATGAGATGAAATAATGAAATATACCGTTTAACAGACAATTTCACATGCGAGTTTAATACGAGTTTAACTTTAATAAAATTTATTTCGGTTCCTTGTGTTAACATAGTGAAAATAACTAATAAAACAAATTAACTTTTTTTATTACTAAGAGAAATATGACATTTGAAAATTATCCAAATTATCGCTTAATTTTTAATAATGGGTATAATCCCATCTTGCCCTAATAATATATCTAGATCTAGGCATATATCTAATAATGTTCGCTATTGTTTCTTAAGTGATGTTAAGCCACTCTCTTTTTACTGCAAGAATAAGCTCTGGGGTCGAGGTTGGAGCACGAAGCGTAGCTCGAATTCTTCGTTTAAGCTCATCCCATAAATGATCTATCGGATTTAAGTCGGGACTGCATACTGGCCACTCCATAATCCGAAATCCGATTTCTCTAATGCAAATAGTGTGTGGCTTCGCATCGTCATGCATAAAGATAAATGTAGTCCACGTAGGATATTACATGAACAGCTAAAATCTCCTCGATGTACCTAGCATCCGTTCAACCTCTTATTCCGTGACCACGGGCGCCCCTTATGATGAAAGCAGGGTCAGTTCGTGCTTCCATATAAATTGCACCCCAGGTCATACAGTAACCACCTCTATAAGCAGTCCGCTCTTCAATGTAGCATTCTGCAAATCGCTCTCTTACTCTCACTTTTCATCCATTTTTCATCACATCCACCCACCCATTCAACCACTTTTCATCACATTTTCATATTCATCACTTTTCTTCTTCGGTCGCTAGAGACATATAGACATGTTCTGGTTTCATCTCAGAGCAGAACAGACCCCCATTGTTCCAACGCCCAATTTTAATGATCCCTTGCAAAACGCAGGTGTACTTGATTATGAGCTGGGATAAGTTTTTGACAAACTTCTGGTGTCTTAGGGGACAAGTTACTTACAAGGGTTCAAGTCCACTAACTAATGAGTTTGAGCCACTCTTTGTACTTCACGGAGCTGTTGTTTCAGTTGAACAGCATTAAGGTGACAATTTCTTACTGAAATCGGTCATCTCGAGCCGTTGTAAATCTCTTTCTGCACATTAAAAGTCTCCACAAAACGTTGGAACACTCGAACCGCGGCGCGTCTCATATCTAGTTGACGAGCAGCAGCTCGCTGGCTAAGTTAATTTTCGATTATAAAAACATGTGCGGCATTTTGCGGTGCAGTATGCATTAAACTAACACTCTTTACAAGTAATGAATTTATGAAAAACGAATTATGTGCAAAATTCAATTGCATAGGCAATAATGACAAACTCGAATTATACATTTAAACTCATGGATTTAAGTCGGGAATGCATACTGGATACTCCATAACCCGAAAATCGATTTCTGTAATGTTGTAATATTTTATATAATATTTTGTATTTTATTATATTATTTTAATTCTGTAATCTTGCACGATTCTTCCGGTGTACTTGCAGTTCGTGCTTCTATATAAATTGCACCCCAGGTCAACTGCCCACATAAACAGTCTGCTCTTAAATGTAGGTTAGAAAACAGATGGTTAGTTAACTAAGAATCAAAATCATTTTACAAATTACCACAAGTAATAGTTTTTTTAACAAGATTTTAGCTATTGTAAAAAAAGAGTTTTAGTGATGCTACGAATATTCGGTATCTATTCGGTTTTCGGCTTATTCGGCGACTTTCTTTAATATTCGGTATAACTATTTGGCCGAATATCGAATACCAAATCATGAAAAACAAATCACACATATTATTCAAAAAATGATTATATTTTACCAACAAAACATTACAATTTATTAATACTTAAAATTTATCAGAGGTAAGTTGTGGTGAATGAAAACAAACAGCATTTGCGCTTTTCCTCATAAACACTGTATACACTGCTACCGCTTGATGACAGATACATTTTTACGAATTCTGAATTCTGTTTTGGATTCTGCTGTACGGTTTCTTACCACCACTTGTAAGAGTCTGTTGTTCTATGTAGCCAAGCCGTTTTCAGATAAAAATCAATCTTATTTGCAATAGCACTTTTCTTCTCCACATCCTCATTCTTCTTCATATTTTCTGTAGCGACTTCCTCAAAAAAATTCCAGAAACTGTCGTGTATTTTAATGGTATTGTTATTTTCATTGATTTGTATTTTCTTACGAAGTGAAGAAGAATCATTATCGGTACTACAAGGCTCATCACAACTCATTTTCAGAGATTTCAGAACTTTTTTTTTGCTCTTTGTGTTTGAACCAATCGCAAGACACTGGTTATGAAACGAGGGTCAAGAAAAGTGGCATCCAGGTATTTGTAAGTTTCATCAAAGTTGAACAGAGTTTCTAGCTGGAGTGACAATCTCATTCTCAGCAAATTTAGTGTTGCTGTCTCTTTCATTCCCAGGTATTTCAACAATGTGACAGTGTGGAAACACTTCGGAGATGCAAGAAATACCCGAGCTAGTTATTTTTGTACCATCTCTTGAGATGGTTTGAGGAATTTGATACATTGTTCCAGTAACAACCACTGACCAGGTGTTAGATTGATTAATGACTCGTGATCAGATATGTATTAGATACAGCTCGTACATAGAATGTATTTATTCATCTTGCACTAATCGGTGGTTTGGAAAGTAAAGTTCTGTGCGAATGGATTTGTGCTTTTCTTCTGCTATAAGTGAGTGGTGAAAATATTTAACAATTCGTTTCGTAGCAGTTGGCATGTGTGTTATTTCCGTTTGAGATTTTAGCGATTCCTCGATAGCTCATTGTATTGAATGAATAAAACGCCTGGTGGAATCATATTCTGCGTCTCGCACACCTTTTGTCATATTGGCCCCACTGTCGTGGACATAAATGTATCTTCCTATGAGAAATATTCCATCTTTCTGCAATACCATTCAGTTCTTTTGCAATATTGGTTATCAGTATGTGAAGAAACAAAAACAGTCATGGGCAACTGCTGCGAAACGAATTGTTAAATATTTTCACCACTCAGTTAGCGCAGTGAAACTCGAAAAACTGATTATTGTGCTGACATGTCCATATCGGATTTTACTAATATTGCTACACAGCAAACACAAAGCTAGGTTTCACTTATGGTACCATATGGTACCGAACAATTGTTTGCTTTGTACGAAGAAATAGCGATATTTTTTCAAAAATATATACTTTTACAGACTATTAGTAACACAATCTGACGTGACCAAAGCTGCCGGTAAGTTGCGCGGGTACGTGGCAGTGAGTAGGTACTAATTTTTCGAAAGTTGTGCGGACATTCGGTATTTGGCAAAATCACTATTCGTGGCATCTCTAAAAAGATTAAAAATTGTAGAAAAAAGTTCAAACTAATAAAATTTATTGATAAATATAAGATTAAAATTATGATGACAATTTTAATAAAAGGAAAAATCAACAAAATAGAAATTAAGAAACTCGATTAAACAGGCCAACGCGCAGGCATCATGACTCCGGATGAGCGCCGGATATTCAAAAGACATATGAAAACTTAAAACGTGGTGTTTTATATGTACATGGCGGAATTGTTTAAATGCCACAGTAAAGTTAATTCCCCAGTTAATTCCACACTAAAATACATATCATATAGTTTGATTATCTTGTTATGTTCAATTTTATATACATAAGATAAGTCAGGATCTAGACCATAAAACTAGATCTAAATTAAGGATAACTAAAATCCCTTTAGTACAGGAGCGGATTTCTATAATGGCTTTTTGGGCCGCAGGCCAGGACACAGTGGATATAGAGGGCCCCCAGTCCCCATTTAATACAATGAAAAATATTGTGAGTTTAAAAAAAAAATCTGAAATTTAAAAAATTTACTCGAATAGAGGCACGAAATTTATTTAATATACTGACGCAACTCGATATTGAAATTTCAATTCACTTTTGGGAAGAAATTTTATAGTGATTCAATTTAGTTAACAAAAAAATACTCTGGTTTAGATATTTGTGAAGCCAATAAGTTAATTATGTCATTAAAGGAATACGAAGAGAAAGAGAAAGCTAAGTTAAGTACTAGTGTAGGAACATATTACAGAGAAACAAACAAGCGACGCATTACTTCAAAATTTGAGATAAATGTACAGGTGCTCAGGTCAATGTATGGTCTCAGTATACGGAGCAAAAAAAAGAGACACGTTAAACATTGCGTTGGATAAGTTGATTGTGGATATAAGTACAAGAATCCAAGTCATGAGACATATAGCAAGAAGTTCAAATTTTTAATAGATTTGCAAGACAAATGAATTTGCAAGAAAAATATGGGAAACATAGAACTGTAAAATGTACGTAATATTATCGATTGTTATTTAGATGACTTAGACGAACGTTTAGTGAACGAATATGTTCAGTTAAAATTTTACTTACTACAGTCTAAACCAGAGTATTACACATCTTGCAGTGACATATTTATATTAATTTATGAAAAGAAACTAGTTGATGTATTCCAAAATTGCTATACTATCTTCAATTTTTTTCAACGTTGCCAGTCACTAGCTGTGAAGCGGTTGTTCTCCAGGAAGTTGTATATAGAAAACAAATATAGAACAACAATGTCAAACTATCGCTACATCTTTTATCAGTTTTTCCATAAATTGTGTCATTGTCATTTAATAAATGACTTGACAATGTGATGAGCAAATGAAGTAATTTGCAGCACAAATATTCTGAAAGGTTGCTTTATTATTTATACAACAAAACTACACATAACCTGTTGATTTCTCATGCAATAATGTCTTACGGTTACTGTTTGTGTGTCTATATTAAATAAATAAAACATATTTTTTGTGTGTTTTTCTTTGTTAATACTTAATTTACTTCAAGGAAAGGAATAATTTATATTTCCTCCAAATAATTTCGGCTTAATTAAATTTGAATCAAAAACTTAGCCATCTTAGCAGACTATATAATCGTTCATATTAAATATTCCCTGAATATGGCTAATTTTTAGGGTTCTGTTGTTACCAACGAGAAACCCTTATAGTTTTGATATGCCCGTCCGTCCGTCCGTAGTTTAGCTCAGACACTATTAGAAATATAAAGCTGTAATTTGGCATGGATATACAGATTAGTCACGCCGACAAAGCGGTAAAATAAAAATTGTTAGGTTAGGTTAGGTTAGTAAGGGGTACCTTCTACATTTAAAGTAGGGAAGTTTTTTTTTCTCGTCTACCCCATGGTGTGAGGTGTCGTTGGACAGGCCTTGAAAAAATATTACAGGTATTTCAAAACAATATTTCGATTAAGAGATCTATTTGTGAAATATTAAGCTTTAAAGTGCTAATTTTTGCAAAACACTTTTTTTAATTTAAATTTAATAAAGCTGAAACTAGTTGGAAGAAATATAAATTATTCCTTTTCTTGAAGTACATTAAATAATAACAAAACAAAACACAAATATTAACCTTCAAGATGGTCAAACCTACAAATTATATTTTATTATTTTTAAACAGTTTTGAAACAAAATGGCAATTAGTTGATTAACTAGGCAGGCCCCCAAGTAGTATTACCGCAGGACCCGACAAACCCTGACACGGTCCGCCCCTGCTTTAGTAACTGTAGCCACGAGGTGTAGGTGATTGAAAAAATAAATGCAGTAGACAAGTAAATTTTCAAGCAAAGTGTTTCCAATTTTACAAACTAGTCTAATACCGGTAGGGTTGCCAACAGGTCTCTTGAGAACATCAAATTTTTTTTATTCAACAAAAAATGTATTCTTAAAATTTAAAATTAAATATATTTTAAAGTTTACAGCAAAAAAAAACCTAAAAACAGTAAAAATAAAATATTCAATGATCCTTGATCCAATGATCGTCAGTTAACTTTAATCTTAAATTTGATTCAATTTTTTTTTTTTGAAGGAAGAGGGTTAATCTAACCTAACCTAATCCAATTTTTATTTTCCAAATCTGCTTGGAAATAAAATTTAAATTTATTAATCAATAAGGAACAATGATGTTTTATATGAAAGTATTCTTATCTATTTCACTTATAATTAGTTCTAGTTTTTTTACAGTTGCAGTTATTTTATAATTAACGGCAAAAAATGGACATGTGGTCCTTCTAAGCAGGTCTATAAAGTTGGCACCCCCACCTCTTCAAAATTCAAATTTGATAGCACTAGAATTATGTGCTCTTTATGTGCTAATTATGTGCCACAATCGCGATTTTTGTGCTCGAAGCCTTCAATGAAAGAATCAAACTTGACTAGTGGGAGTGCTAGCTTAACAGTCAAGCTAGTACCCACCCATCCGAAAAATTGGGATACCGATACCAAATAAGCACTACAATTATGTGCTATTTATGTGCTTTTCAAATACCCTGGAGCGAATTCGCTAACTCAACCCCTTTTGCGAAACAAAACAAAAAACTCACCCCGAACGAAATGAACGATAAGAGACGAAATCTATAATAATCGAACAAACAAGTTTTAACCAACGCAATATTGTTGCAATAATTATGTGTTCTGCAGATATGATATTCCCGATTTTTGTGCTCGCACCTTTGTATGAAAAATTCACCCCGAACTCTATTAGCCTTAAGAAGTAAAATCTTTAATAATCGAGTACAGAAATTTTAAATAACGCAAAATTATTTTAATAATTATGTGCTCTCCAGATATGCTATTTACGATTTTTGTGCTCAAACCCTTCTGCGATAAACTCACCCTGAACGGAATGAGCCATGAGAGGTGAAATCTATAATAACCGAGCACACAAGTTTTAAACAATGCGATATTGTAACAATGATTATATGCTCTCCAGATATGATATTCGCGATTTTGGTCTTCGCACCCTTGTACGAAAAACTCACCCTGAACTGTGTTAGCCTTAAGAGGTAAAATCTTTAATAATCGAGAACATACATTTTAAATGACACAAAATTGTATAAATAATTATGTGCTCTCCAGATATGTTATTTACGATTTTTGTTCCCAAACCTTTGTACGAAAAATTCCCCCGAACTGCATGAGCCCTAAGAGGTGAAATCTATAATAATGTCGCACAAAAATTTTAATCGACGCGATATTGTTGCAATAATTATGTGTTCTAGAGATATATAATTCGCGATTTTTGTGCTCGCACCCTTGTATGACAAATTCACTCCGAAATATATGAGCCATAAGAGGAGAAATTTTTAATAAATGAGAACGTAAATTTTAAATGACGCAAAATAGTTTCAATAATTATGTGCTCTCCAGATATGCTATTTGCGATATTTGTTCTCAAAGCCTTGTACGAAAAATTCACCCCGAACTGCATGAGCCCTAAGAGGTTAAATCTATAACAATCGAGCACACACGTTTTAACCAACGCGATATTGTTGCAATAATTATGTGTTATCCAGATATATAATTCGCGATTTTTTTTTTAAAAATGAATGTTTTGAATTATTAAAGATTTCACTTCTTAAGGCTAATACAGTTCGGGGTGCAATTTTCGTAAAAACGTGCGAGCACAAAAAATACGAATAGCATATCTCGGGAGCGTCATTATTATAGCAACAATTGTGATTCGGTTAAAATTTCTTTGCTCTAATATTACAGATTTCACCTCTTATGGCTTATACTGTTCGGGGTGAATTTCTCGTACAAGGGTGGGAGCACAAAAATCACTTACTCACAATAGCATACCTAGAGAGCACATAATTATAGCAACTATTTCGCGCCGGTTAAAATTTATATTCTCGATTATTAAAAATTTCACTTATTAAGGCTAATAGAATTGGGGTGAATTTTCCGTACAAGGGTATGAACACAAAACTCGTAAATAGCATATCTGGAGAGCACATAATTATTGAAACAATTTTGCGTCGTTTAAAATTAATGTACTGGAGAAGAAGAAATATTTATTGAAAACAAAAAGTGTACAAAAGGCTATCGACCACTAGGTCTTTCCGCCCTGTACTGGATTATTAAAGATTTCACCTCTTATGGCTTATATATTTCCGGGAGAGTTATTCGTACAAGGGTGATAGTACAAAAATCGTGAATATCATATCTGGATAGGACATTATTATTGCAATAATTTAGATTCCGTTAAAATTTTTGTGCTCTGTTATTATAGATTTCACCTCTTATGGCTCATATATTTCTTATAGTTAAGCTAGCACCCCCATTAGTAAAGTTTGATTCTTTCATTGAAGGCTTCGAGCACAAAAATCGCGATTGCGGCACATAATTAGCACATAAAGAGCACATACTTCTGATGTTATCAAATTTGAATTTTGTAGAGGTGGGGGTGCCAGCTTTATAGACCTCTTCTAAGCCTAAATTTAAATCGTTTAACCTTCCAGAAATATCATATGAAATATCAATATGATAAACGGGCCAACTGCATTTCATCTAAAAAACACTTTCCCAATTAAAATTTTGAAGTCAATAAAAATGCACTTCTAATCGAAGTTCAAAAAGACGAAAATTTCCGCATTTCTTATTTTAAATGTACTTAAATATATAATATAAGATTTTTAGACCCATAAAATCTCTTTTTTTAATGTCAAAAAATGAAATATTTTAATATCCTCCAATTGAACTGTCCATTCTTGAAGATATTCCAAGCAGTTATTATAAAAATTTCTAACCTATTTCAGAAAATCCGGTCGTTTAATGGCACATTGTTCTGAAATTTTCATTGGGTGACATTAAGAAGGAGATTTTATGGGAATACGTGTCAAAATCTTTGAATATATTAATGTAGTGTTATTGGTAGAAAGATACGATACTGATGAAAAAATTAAATGCTACTGGTCTGCAAATGTCGATACAGATCAAAAATAGACGGAGTTATTGATCATCATTTTAAACAACATAATATTCCTGTTTTTTCGAGTATCAATAAAATAAGAACAACTGAAAAAACGCAGTTGAATATTAAACTTAACTAACTATGATTTTAACTAATCTATATTAAGCGTAGTGATTTGACCATTTCATGTGAGAAAATTCACATTTCACATTTTTTTTTTAATAAAAAATTTAAATTAATTAACAATCATTATTATTGTCAAAATATATCAATGTATCAAAATGTATCAAATTATTGTATTTTACAATAATTTTTATAGTTACAAATAATTAATAATAAATACCTTTTTGTATATTTATAGACAAGTATATGAATGTATACAATATTAATATTTTACAAGTGTGTGAGGAAGGGCTTTTGTGCATGAGTGCATCAAATCACTGGCACAATCAGGTTAGAACGTTCAGCGCCTCCGAGGAAAAAATTGCTAACTACGATAGTAAAAACGCACAGTGACGGGAACAGTAGATATTTGGACGTTGTTGATGTAATCTAGGTTAACCTAGATTTAATCTTGAATAGGTAATGGTTAGTTTACGATATATTAGAACCAGATAAATCCAGACTGAGAGGCCGAGAACACTTTATTCCACATAAGAAAAGTTAATTCAATTCTAATAAACGCCAGAAAATTTATTTTCACTACGTCTATGTTTTTTGTTTAGTGACGCAAGTTTTTGCCATACTAACAACAAATAGAAATCGTTTAATAATGAAACTCAATTTGATTTACTTTTACTTATTTTCTTATACTAATTTTACTTTTACACACTATTAAAATAACGGCATCCTTCACATACAATAATGTATTTATTAATGTGTTCATTTTGGTGTGTGAGTAGATAAAAAATATATTTTTTTTTTAATTATTAGTTTGCTTTTAAAACTAAATTATAATTCACATTTCATCCCATTTGTCCCGCTCTGTCTCAATGAAAATGTGGTCACTTTAATCTTAACAGATTGATCCAAAACAGTCTTCAATTTTTCGGGGATTCCTCTTGTACTAAAGCTTCACGATCAATACTGCAATGAGTAAATTTAGCTTCAGGGGCAACTGCTTTTGTTTGAGATAAAACACCAGAATGTTTGCCAGTTAAAACTCGAGCTCCATCAGTGCACACACCAATACATTTTTTCCAAGAAATATTATTTTCCGACATAAAGTTATCAATTAGCCTGAATATTTCTTTCGCATTAGTTCTCCCAGAAAGAGGTTCGCAAAATTAAATATCCTCATTTATTTTTTCTTCCGCCTCGAATCGAATGTACACTAACAATTGAACAAAGTTCGTTATGTCTGTACTTTCATCTAATTGTAGTGCAAAATAGGGACTTATTTTACAAATAAGATTCTATATTATATTATCTACCATTTCCTCATTACGATATTACAATAAATCTCACACGCGAATCCACGTTCGAATAAAAATCAGGTGTCGGCGCGCAGCGAGACGTTTGTTCTCTGGCACCACGCCGCGGTGAGTAGGAAATAATATAAATGTTATGGAAAGGGCCTTATATTTTGTTATATTTTGCGTACCCCCTGGAGTTTTTTAATGTACCACTAGTGGTACATGAACCACAGGTTGAGAACCGCTGATCTGGAGAAATGTTGCGTAAGGCTTCAGTGAGAGAAGAAAGGCAGAGATTGGATAAATGTTTAGAAGTAGGAGGTGGTGACATTGAAAATTTGTTGTAGTGTTTGCCTACTTAATTTTTTTTTTCTGGTAATAGTAGTAACATATTATGTATTTTATAATGTTAAATTAATAATAATTAATAATTTCTTATTATTGACAGATGCGACTTTGCCATTTGTTTCCAAAGGCTGCTGGTTTAAATTGTGATGATTGTAACTTTGTGATATTACTTTTTACTTCTTTAATTACTTTGTAGTTTATACAAATTTGCTTATATTTTTTTACGGAAAAAGATAGCAATTTTTTTCTGTACAAAATTTGTTCAGAAAAATTAGATTTTTTGAAATATTCAAAAATATAGGTATGGTTCTAGGAAAACAAAATTCGATAATATCATTACTCCAGTTTTCAAATATGGAAGAATATGTAAATTTGGCTTAAAATGGTCCTTACTCAATCCCATTTAAGAACCTCTTTTCAGATTTTTTTATCGTTTTCTTATAATAGAGCTGAGACATCCAGTTTTGCTCACCCTGTACATAGGCAACACTGAGCAGGTTGGTAGCAATGTTGATAAAGGAGAACAGGTTGCCTGGAATATATAAACAACTCCAAAATCCTGTTTAACGCTTCCTAATGGCTGTGACGTAATTCGCTGCTCCAAATTTTGTTTACGTTTACATCTCGATGTTCGATCTCGTTTGTTGTCAGTTCAGTTTCAGGCTTTCAGTTGACATTGTGCAAAATGTTGTACAAATTTCAATTTTCCTATGGGAAAGGTGGTTAGCAAGAGATTGGCTCGTTACTTAGAGCAAAGAATGGAAGGAGAATATCTTTCAAGAGAAGTTATTTTATCCTTCGGTCATCAAGGACTTTTTATAAGGATTAAATATTTTAATAATAACTTTGTTATTTTACAAAGAAAATGAAAAGCTAAACATAATGTACGAAAAGTTGTTAAGTTAAAAAAACTATTTTTTAAATCTTTAGAACATTTAGAGATAAATGTAAGATATGTAATCAAAATATTATATAATATGTATGTACATAACATATATAATAAAAATATTTGGTAAAATATGACTATTTATTTAATGACTTTTCGAATAATAAATAGTAGTATATACAGATAGTACGCTTAAAATCTCACATTTTTTATAACAAACATATTTTCGATAGGATTAATAGTTTCTTCCTATGGTTTACAATAGTAGCCTGCACCTTTTTTTTAAATAGCCAAAGTTGTGGCCTAGGCATATCGAAAGATGACATTTTAGCTACCTTGTATAAGACAGATAAGTCTGAGCCGAGAAACCAAAGAGGTTTATATTTTTATAGAGATAGGTTTATAGAGGTCTACCTTTTGTTCATAAAATGTTCTCTTTTATCGAAATCAACAATTGACAACCCTAAATACTGGTCTAGTTACAATGATGGTTCATCTTAGGTGTCGTCCAAATTCGACAACCCTCTCCTATGTGGGAAGCACTTAAAATAAATTGAAAAAATTGTATTGCTTATTATTATTCTAAACTGAATTCTGAATAAAACGCTGTAAATCGCGTATTTTTGTGATAAGTAGAAGGAACTCAAATCTTTGGTACAATTGGGGAAATCAGCATGTTCGACCAGGTCGATTTGCACAGACAACACCGCTGTACATAAACCCCTCTCTCAATGACAGCCATATACCCCATTTGTTTTATTGAAATAAACTTTATATATACTACAAAACAATAACCAACATGTTCTTTCATAATTCTTTCATTTGTATAGACATACATAATAAATGTCAAATGAATATTGTAATTTAACTCGTAGATCTTAGATCACCCTCTATACTTCGGTGTTGATTTCTAGAGTTTCTTCTACCCTCAAAGGAAAAAACTTTTCTTTATTTGAAAGTTCTGTTTGGTTTTGGTGGCATAGTTTTGTATCACTTTTGTACGAAATTGTAAATAAAAACAACCAGACTAAAACTAACGAAAACTCCACTCATGAACCAAACAAAAAATAAAAACAAAATATCAGGAAATCGGTTATGTTGTACCTTAAAGCAGGTTACACTATGACAAAAAAATTATTATTCAGTTTTTAATTTACGATTTTTAAATTTACATTTTTAAATAAACGTTCCTTAAAAAA
The DNA here is from genome assembly GCA_944588485.1 of Phosphuga atrata. Classification (NCBI taxonomy): domain Eukaryota; kingdom Metazoa; phylum Arthropoda; class Insecta; order Coleoptera; family Silphidae; genus Phosphuga; species Phosphuga atrata. The sequence goes on from OX155898.1 coordinate 35,340,246, forward strand.
ACTACAATTGGCATCCGGATGATTGCTTTTATGTTTTTTTTAACTGTTATCTTTGCTGTTCCGTCGTGTAGCTAATATATAAAATAACGTGTAATAATACAATGATTCTTAATTATTGGTTAGATAATAATTTTATTTTGTTTTAATAATTCACAGACGAAAACCGTTACGTCTGCTAGACAGCCATATAAATAATCTATTTATGGCTTTAAAAACGTGCATTTAACACCTTTTATTTTATGTAAATTTTAAATATATTTTGTTTTTCGATTTATTTATGGCTGGAAATAAGTAATGTAAGCTTATACTCCTGTCTAAAGTATATTGTTAGATACTTAAGTTATTTGCGAGGTTTTAAATAGTAAAATCGTTTTTAGTTTATTATCCTTATTCTACTTATAATTGTAAATCTATCGTATAGATATTCTCCTAGTAATGTTTTTTTTTTTTTCTGGTCTTTTTGTTGATCCGCTTATAGCCATAAATTGCATACCAAAATTATCTGAAGGGATAGGTTTATATATCGTTTCAATCTTATAATCTGTGTAAATATTTGTAAATGTTCGGCCCATCCAGGTAGAAAGTCTTGCACCTTTCTCCCCTTCCCTGCATAGTTTCCGAAGTGCAGGATTTGTTAATTATCCCGCCTTATAATCACTTTCCTACGTTACTATTCGTTGCCGAATTTCCTACCCCTGATTTTCCTACCTTTTAGTTTTAACGCCTAGATCTTATTTTAGCATAAAAAAGGTTTGTGTCATCTGTTCACCACCAGTCCAGTTGAGAGTTTCAGTTCTATCACTTCTATGTTAAGTTAAGTTTTGTGAGTTAAATTTGTTTAAAGTTAAGTTTTATACTTTGTAGCGCCAGCCGCATTTCAAATACACTTGTATCTCCTTGTTATATTCTTAACTCAATTCACCCAATCACTTAATTCTTTCTCCTATATCATAAGACATTTTTGGTGGAAATATAACATTAATTTGCACGTAACATCATAACTCGCGGTAAACCAACCGCGAGTCGCCACATTGGTCCTTCGAACCGGATTGCTTAAAATTACGTAGCGTTCCAGTGTTAACTTTGATTATTACATTCGAGTCAGTGCGTACTCATCGTTTAAGGAATTAAGTGAAACATAGTTTTTTAATCATCGCTCAGTGCACGTGGTCACCATCAACTATTATCCAGTACCCGTTGGAAATCATCTGTTCCTGTTCAACGACCATCACTTGTTGGAAAACTGCATCGTCTGTTCCTGTGCAGCGCCCAGTATCCTGCATCATTATTTGGTTCTGCAATTATCTTCCAGTTGGTCAAGTAAGTCAATTGGCTACCTATAATTTTTTCCTATCATATTTTCACAATTTGTATTGCCTATATCTCTTTATATTTTTTCTTTTTGTACTATTTTTCATTAATTTGCTTTAATTATTCTCATAATATGGCTGATGAACAAATAAAGGCATTAACGACTAAGCGCGCCGGTGCCAAACGATCTTTAACCGCGTACTCCAATTTTTTAAATAAATTCAATCCGGAATCAGATATTCTTGTTCTTGAAAAAAGATTTCGTGAAATAGAGCAAATTCGCAATAAATTCGGATCATATCAAGACGAGCTTGAAGGATTGCTCGACGAATCAGAGGCTCTTTTTGCACATCGCGAAGAGTTTGAAGACGTTTACTTCAGCGCCTTTGGTACTGCCACTAAACTTCTAGAGCAATACTCTAAAAATTATTCTCCACCTGCTATTACAACGGAAACTAATAATTCTACAGATTTATTGAATTCGACTCAAACTCATTTAGAAACTCCAACTCGCGACTCGGAATCGATTAATCCACAACAGCAGGGGCAACAACCCGTTAATGATAATAATGTACCTTCTCAACAAGGAAGTACACAAAATTTAGACGCTCTCAGTCAGCAACTTGTATTGTCTCAATTATCCAAAAACTCTATTGATAATTTTCATTTATCATCCTTGCCTACAATTCAGTTGCCAACATTCAGTGGATCCTATGATACTTGGTTAGGCTTTCATGATTTATTTAACTCGCTTGTTCACAAGGATCTTAAAATTCCTCCTGTGAAAAAATTATTCTACTTAAAAGGATGTTTAAAAGGTGAAGCAGCCGATATTATTTCAACTATTGAATCCTCAGACGAAAATTACATTGTAGCTTGGGATCTTTTAAAGGAAAGATATGATGATCGGAAACACATAAGTGATTGTCACATTAAAGCTCTTGTAGATATGTCATCCATATCAAAAGACTATTCTTTTCGTGCATTTTTAGATTGCCTTCAAAAACATTTACGCGCTCTTCAAGCGCTGGGAGAACCCATAAATTCATGGGACTCCATATTAATTGTATTATTACGGGAAAAACTTGATTCTTCCGCTCGCGACCGATGGGAAGATTGCAGTAGTGGTATTGCGCACCCTACCTTAAATAATTTAATAGATTTTCTAAAAAGGCGTGCGCAGGTAGAAGGACTTAGAGTTCAGACTCCGAAACCTGCACCCGTAAAACCTAATACTAATATTCGATCTAATACTCGTTTACAACAAACCTTTGCTGCTGCCACTCAGGAGCAGTCTTGTGTATACTGCGATGAAATTAATCATCTAGTTTACAAATGCAGCCAATTTGCGGCTTTAGATCCTCATGCCCGTTACGAGGCATCGAGAAAGGGTGGTTGGTGTACTAATTGTCTTAAAAAGGGACATAGGGCCTCCAAATGTATCTCTCAATCTTGTCGAAATTGCAAACAAAAACATCATACTCTTTTACATTTTGAAAAAACAAATAATTGTTCTAATCAGCCAGCAAACTCTCAAGTTTCTTCGCATTTTGTGTCTAATAATACTAGCTTGCAAACTCAAGTAAGCTCACATGCTTTACTGGCTACTGCCTTGGTTGACATGGTAAATCATCAAGGAAAAACTAAAACCATTCGTGTATTTTTAGATGCAGGTTCTCAGGCACATTTCATAACTGAAAAAATTGTAAATTTATTGAATCTAATTAAAAAACCAGCTAATATTTATGTTACTGGAATTGATAATACCTCCACTAGCGTAAAGCATTCTGCTCGTGCGACATTGCAATCCCGATGCAATAATTACAGGGAATCTGCTGAATTTTTAATCGTACCTAAAATTAGTCATGCGATACCGTCTATCACTATTGATCAAGTAGGTCTCGACATACCTAAAAATATTAAATTAGCTGATCCCGAATTCTTTAAGTCTTCAAAGGTTGACGCTTTGATCGGCGTTAAATTATTTTATAAATTGCTTGTTGTAGGACAAATATCATTAAAAAATCACCCCAATGCAATTCTCCAAAAAACTCAGCTAGGTTGGGTTGTCGCGGGTGAAATCAGTACGCATTTTCGACCTTCGCTCGTATCTTGCCATATTTCTATACATTCAGATCCTATTGATGTAAATTTAACCCGTTTTTGGGAGCTTGAAGAACTGTCAACAACTTCTGTTTTATCCCCTGAGGAAAAGGCTTGTGAAGAACATTACGCTCATAATATCATCGAAAAATACAGCTCCTTCGATAAGCTACAGAGAGTTGTGGCATATATTCTGCGCTTTGTTCATAATACCAAGAAACTCAGCTCACAGCGTGAACTCGGTCCACTACTCACTCGTGAACTTACGTTAGCTCACGATCTGATTATACGTTTAGTCCAGTCCAATTACTTTAAAAAAGAAATTGAATCAATCAAAAGTGGGGAGCCACTTCCTTTATCTAGCAAGTTAATTCCATTAAATCCAATTATAAATGAAAACGGTATTTTACGTGTTGGAGGTAGGCTCGCTCATTCTTCTATTGCTGCAGAGCAGCGTCACCCAATTTTGCTACCTGCTCAACACCATGTGACTAAGCTAATTATAGAAGCTGAGCATTCGCGACTTAAACATGCCGGTATGCAGGCAACTTTATACTCTGTTCGTCAAACTTACTGGCCTCTAAATGGCCGCAACATCACGCGTAGCTTAATTCGTAAATGCATACCCTGTTTCCATGCGAAACCGCGCCTTGCCGATCACCCAATGGGAATTCTTCCCATTCAGCGAGTCACTTCCTCGCGACCTTTCTTGCATGTTGGAGTTGACTATTGCGGACCCTTTTATATTAAAGAAAAACGTCATCGCAATCGCGGCCGCGTAAAAGTTTACGTGGCAATATACGTATGCATGTGCACAAAGGCTGTTCATTTGGAGCTTGTCAGTGATCTTACCACCGAAGCCTTTATAGCCAGCCTCAAACGGCTTTTTTTAAAACGAGGAATAGCAGTAGAAATTCATTTCGATAATGCTACTAACTTTGTCGGAGCTAAAAATGAGCTTAACGAGCTCTATGATTTATTTAATTCTAAAGCTCATCAAAATACCATAATTAACTTTTGTAGCGCAAAAAAGATTAATTGGCACCTTATCCCTCCCCGAGCTCCGCACTTTGGTGGAATCTGGGAAGCAGCAGTTAAATCATTCAAGCATCATTTAATTAGGACCGTGGGTGATACCTTACTAACCTTTGAACAATTAGAAACATACATCATTGAGATAGAAGCAATACTAAATTCAAGACCCATTTCTCCTATGTCATCTGATCCTAATGACCTTCTTCCTTTGACTCCAGCCCATTTCCTCACAGGTAGTCCGTTGACATCTTTTCCACAGGTCGATTTCACAGACGCCCCAATCAATCGTCTGTCAGCTTGGCAGCACGCTCAGCAGCTCAAGCAACATTTTTGGATACGGTGGCATAAAGAATATCTCCATCAGCTCATGAAATTCCGTGGATCACAGCGCGAGTCAACGAATATCAAGGTTGGAACTTTAGTACTCATCTTTGAAGAAAATTTACCCCCGCTACAGTGGGCTCTTGGACGCATCACGGCCATTCACCCCGGAAAGGATGGAAAAAAGAGTAGTCACGCTGAGGACCAAAGCGGGCGAATATGACCGCTGCGTTAAGAAACTTTGCCCACTTCCAATCGATGAAGAAGACAACGACTTCACTCCACTAGCTTGAACCAAACGGTTCAATGGGGGCGGCATGTTCCGTCGTGTAGCTAATATATAAAATAACGTGTAATAATACAATGATTCTTAATTATTGGTTAGATAATAATTTTATTTTGTTTTAATAATTCACAGACGAAAACCGTTACGTCTGCTAGACAGCCATATAAATAATCTATTTATGGCTTTAAAAACGTGCATTTAACACCTTTTATTTTATGTAAATTTTAAATATATTTTGTTTTTCGATTTATTTATGGCTGGAAATAAGTAATGTAAGCTTATACTCCTGTCTAAAGTATATTGTTAGATACTTAAGTTATTTGCGAGGTTTTAAATAGTAAAATCGTTTTTAGTTTATTATCCTTATTCTACTTATAATTGTAAATCTATCGTATAGATATTCTCCTAGTAATGTTTTTTTTTTTTTCTGGTCTTTTTGTTGATCCGCTTATAGCCATAAATTGCATACCAAAATTATCTGAAGGGATAGGTTTATATATCGTTTCAATCTTATAATCTGTGTAAATATTTGTAAATGTTCGGCCCATCCAGGTAGAAAGTCTTGCACCTTTCTCCCCTTCCCTGCATAGTTTCCGAAGTGCAGGATTTGTTAATTATCCCGCCTTATAATCACTTTCCTACGTTACTATTCGTTGCCGAATTTCCTACCCCTGATTTTCCTACCTTTTAGTTTTAACGCCTAGATCTTATTTTAGCATAAAAAAGGTTTGTGTCATCTGTTCACCACCAGTCCAGTTGAGAGTTTCAGTTCTATCACTTCTATGTTAAGTTAAGTTTTGTGAGTTAAATTTGTTTAAAGTTAAGTTTTATACTTTGTAGCGCCAGCCGCATTTCAAATACACTTGTATCTCCTTGTTATATTCTTAACTCAATTCACCCAATCACTTAATTCTTTCTCCTATATCATAAGACATTTTTGGTGGAAATATAACATTAATTTGCACGTAACATCATAACTCGCGGTAAACCAACCGCGAGTCGCCACATTTGCAATACAGAGAAGTGAGGAAATTTCAAAAATTAACAGCCAAAAATTATATACTTTTTACTGATTTTTTTATACAAAATTAAAAATGTAAAGTAAATAGTTGGTATGACTATTTAAAATATTATTAAAAATTATGTAAATGTATAATTTAGTCTGAATAATTATGAAAAAAAAAAAATCTTTGGGAATTTTTTTGTAGTTTAGGAGAAAAAGACACATGAATTTCAATGGTAATTGAAAAGCACTTGGCAGTGCTTCCCTTAATAAATACAAATTTAATTGAAAGCTAATAAAAAGCTAATGAAAGCTAATAAATGGCTAATAGTAAGCAAAATGTATAATTTCATATATTTTGAGGTACTAACCAAATCTAAATATTTTGATCAATTCTAAATACTAATTAAATTTTAAATACTATTAGAACATAAATTGATAAAAATTCATCCTATTCTTACAAAACTGGTTTTAGGCCCAGGCCGCACTACGGCTAAAGCGGTTTTTAATCGCGTGATTTTGTGACTCAAGTAAGCTCATACAAGCGGCCTCACTTGCGTTTTTTTCCGCGACTGATTTTTCCCGTAGCGTACTGTGTGTTTCTCGCGCGGTTTCTTGGTTATAGCGGTTACCGCTCGCGGTAAAAACCGTAGAGCGGCCTCGGCCTTAATATCTAATGTTAAAACAATAAAATGAATAGCATCCATTAATATAAACTAGGGATAGGAACATTTTCATGAATGAAACAAGATCAAAAGGAATACGCGCGTGCCCGTTTCCATGTGAAATATTTTTAAATAATTTTTTTTAAGCTGTATCTATTTATTACTTGTGGTAGTGAGTTTATAAAAGCTCGAATTCTTGCTAAAGAAGATATATCGAATTCAGACGATCTAATCTAAAGGAGATAAATGGTGGTTTTAATGAAAGACTTACGGTAAACGCGTCATATTTTACTTGCCGAGATAAAGTTAATAAATGGCTAAAAGCAAGAAACACAAGAGTGTGACATGGCGTGACATGGACTATATAGTATTCATATAGTACAAAATGAGTTCGAGGCTATGGCATAAACGCTACTTCCTTTATCTCTAATAGTAAGCAGTCTAAACAACACGGTGTATCAGAAATATTAGTCGCGGTTAGAATGCATTTCTTTTCTGTGAATGAAAACTATCCGTTTGATGATCTGTTCTTCTTTCTATTTTGGCAAATTTGAAAGTCGGACGGGATCTTTAATAAAAAATAGAAACAGGCATATTACCAATTAGCCAACGGTCGTTTGAATGGGCGTAGCCAGGATTTAGTTTGTGGGGTGGGTTTTAAGACCAGGATTTAGTTTCGGGGGGGTGGTTTTAAGAAAATACAGTAACAGAAATGCACCAACTTACTTTCTAAAACTGACACACAAGGGTTCCTAAACTTCACATCTACCATGCTCTCTTGAAGAGAGTCGTCTCTACTCGTCTCTTTATTTCAATATAACATTTATGTGTATATTTTGCATATTTTTTTGGGGGGGGGAGGGGGGCTTGCACCACCAAAATTGATGATTTGAACGGTCGTTCAAAAACATAGATCCGTACTTGTTTTATTAGGGACCTCTTGATTTTAATTCTACATCAAACGACACATTGACTTTGGTCTTTTCCAATCCGATTTATGCGTGTCTTAAAATCCCATTACAAGAAAATATATTAAATAAACAAATCATGATATACAATATTTTATTAGAATTACTTACACACATATTTCGAAAAAAAATTGTACATATGTGTTATTATAAATAGTCAATGTGTAATTTTTAACCTTTTATAACTAATTACCATCAAACGTCATAAATGAACTGGTTGCCCAATACGCAATCTTAACTTATTAAAAACAAAACTGCTCCAACGCTGGAGGAGTCGTCATATAAACCACTTTTTAAGATTTATTAAAATAATGTTGCCCTCAAGCAACGCGTTGCAACGCTGAGTTATTAATCTTGAAAATGGATAATTAAAGTTAATTTATTGCGATTACCGAATGGATCAATTGTATATATAGTAAACTGTGTGACAAATTATACTGAATGTGTATGAATTATTGAAGCCATAAAATCTATATAATTTTGTTACAATACCGTTTCGTCTACATTGAAAATAGAAGAAACAATACAAATTATGGCACAATAGAGTATGAACAATGAGGAAACAATGGTATACAGATATCCTGTATTGGTATATTATTAACTACAATAAATATATATATATATATATATATATATATATATATATATATATATATATATATATATATATATATATATATATATATATATATATATATATATATATATAATAAACATCTCTTTAAGATGAGGAATAGGGAATATGAAAGATTTTTTTTGTTTAACTCACTTTTTGCTCTGTTATAACTAGAGGTCGAAACTTTAGGTAATTGCCTATTTTTTTCTTTATAGGCAGATGAAAAAGACAAGCAAATAAATCCGTTTTACATGATTCTCTATCGTTTTACGTTAGTTTTAAAAAAACTATTTTGCCTATTTTGCTGTTTTAAATTTATACTGCCTAAAAGATACCTAATGAGCTCTTATAGTGCCTATTTGTGACCTAAAATAGTGAAAAATTGTTTATTCATAAATTTTTAGTCTGTGTGAAATTACGGAACGCATTCTTTTTATCTGCGCATTAGCAGCTGGTACCACTTGGCACCAGCAAACGTGATCTTCTCGTGTTTGTGAATCCTAACCTCAAAATTACACTTTTGTTTACAAAGTTACAATACTTCTGCGGGGACCGTTAGAATGCCAGCAGAGTATTCATTGGTTAATGAACTTATTAAGGACCGTTAAAATGCCGAAAGATAAAAGCAGAGTATCCATTGGTTAATGAACTTATTGGAAACATTAAAAAGGTTTTCCTGAAAGCACCTTTAAGAATTGAAGTTTTCAAAAATGTACTACCCCATTTGCCATTGCCACCCGAACCAATTATCACAAGATGGAATACTTGGCTAGAGGCGGCATTTTATTACTGCAACAATTTTGATGCTGTTTAAAAGGTTTGTTTTTCTGTGTTCCCATTCGCTCAACCAAACTTTTTATTTTCTTAGGTTGTAATGGAATTTGACTGTAGCAGTGCAGTCTATACGCAAGGCACAACATTGTTTTAAAAATACAGACATTAAAATTTCTTTGGCATATATTTCATCATTTTAACAGAAACAATTACAAAATTGGAAATAAACTTGAACCCCATTAACAGAGTCTGTATCATTGGTGGGCAATGTATTAAACCATTTGAAAACTGCACCAGGCAAAAAAAAAATTTTAAACTTGAGGCTGTTTAAGAAAAAAATCCAAAATTTTCTATTTTACGAATTGTAGGAAAAATTTGAAGTGGCGAAATTGTTGAGCTGCCTCAAAACATAACGCCAGAAACAGCGGTAATGTTGAAGTATGCACCGGTAACGTTATGCGATGTTGAACGTTCTTTTTCCGCTTATAAAATTTGGACCACCCTTCTGTTCTTTCTCCTTTGTAGCCTGATTATGTCGAAATTGTTTAACAAAATGTTAAATCACTGAAAATAGTAGCTAGTATCAAACTTTATCTACGACCACTATTGTAATTGCCCAATATTGTACAATTCGTGGATTATGTAAATACATAATACAACACAAGTATGTAACAGTCTACGATTAATGTTATTTAATGATTCAATAACAAACTAGTGCGCCTGTTTTACGATTCGTTGAGAGCTGCTACTATCGTTTAATATAGGCAACCTAAAGCATTCCGTTATTTGTCAAACAATTAATAAACGTCAAACTAATCTAACATAAACACTATATATTTTTTTCAATTAAAACAATTTCGATTAAAATAATATCCAGTGAAAGTGAAAAAGAGAATAGCACTCCGCCCTAAATTGTTGAAAAATTTGCTACCGATTAAATCTCGGGATCGATACGAAGATGCATATAGAAAATTTATGGACTGGAGAATGAAGCATAAAGTTAAATCGTTTTCATAAAATGCTGTATTATCATATTTTGATGAATTATCCCAAACAATGAAACCATCTTCACTTCTGGCAATTTATTCAATGGTTTGGACAACAATTAATATAAAGCACGACATCGACATTTCAAAACATTCAAAGTTAATAGCTTTACTAAAGAGAAAATCTGACGGATTTAAAAGCAAAAAATCTAAATTTTTCACCAATCAAGAAATTAACAGTTTCCTCAATAATTCTCTTTTTTTGGACACTTCTACTAATTTCACTTCCACGCATGCAAGTACTCATAATTCAACTAATATCTCAAATGATGTCGATAATAATCCCACATTAATATTTGACAATTGTTCCGTTATTATAAATTATAATCAAATAAATTAAATAAGTAATTATAAATATATCTTAAGATCTGATAATTTTTATTGTATTCTAGTTTATTCTTGGTAAAAGGAATTTATATTAATAAAACAACTGATGTCGATATTTTGTCAACGTTTCGGTCTTTTTTATTCTAACCTTATATAGGGCTTATATCTATTTAGTAGATATTGATGAAATTATACATAAAAAAATATAAATTATTTAGATTAAATTATAAACATGTTAATTTTTATATAGATAACACATTCGCCCAACTTTATTTCATTTGACATTGACATTGCGTATATTGTGTTGCCTATATCGGTGAATCACTATATCAGTTACATCAAATGTATTTTTCTAATTAAATAGAAACAAATTAGTGTGGTTGTAGATAAAGTATAGTAATATAGTACATAATACATAGTACATAAGTATAAGTATAAGTATATATATATATATATATATATATATATATATATATATATATATATATATATATATATATATATATAAGCATATATAGTACCTAGTATAGTACATAGTATAGTACATAGTATAGTACATAATTCGAGTTGTAAGGCAATTACGTACTCGCGGTATTACGCACTTCCCGAAACGCGGGTTGCGCGTAACTGTTCCGCTCGTAAGTAGTATGCTTCTTACAACTCTCATGACGTAATATAATATAAACACTTTTTTCTTTTTTTGTCCTATCATCACCAGTTAATTTCACTTTTAAAATATAATAAAATATTTAAACTCTTTTGGACATTAATCACATAATTATAACAATTAATAAAACAAAATATTTTTTTTTAGCTAAAAATGAATTTATACAATTTTTAATAAAAACAAACAATAAAAATGGGAATTTTCATAAAAGTATTTATTGCCATAGATCTATATAAATTGATTGCTATAATACAAAAATGTTGAGACAATGAAATAGCTATTCTTTGAGTTAGTTTTGACAACTATATTTGCCAGTGTAATATATCTGAAGATGATAATTCGCAGATAAAATTGATAAATCTGATGAGGATAGTTCTCACTCTTCTGATGACAGTTTTAGAAGTAATATTGTAATTAGTAATCAAAATTAAACGTTTGACAAGACAACCAGCCTGATATTGTACTTTTAATGAGTTTGTATGGTGCCAAAATATCAAATATTCTAATTCTAAACTGTAGTGCAGTCTAAGTTTTTTATGGACCCTTTGTCGCAAAATTTTGAACATATAAGTCAGAAAACAAATCTATAGGCTTTAAAATAAGGAACGTTTACGTAAGTGGGTAAAAAAAACTCAACAAATAAAAATGAAATAAAGCACCTGTTTGGACTCATTTTATGGATGGGATTATTAAATCTCGCATATGCTCATTTATATTGGTCCAATGATGCATCCTTTACTCAACCATTTTCGCGGAAAGTATGGGATCTTCCAATAGGGACTTACGAAATTTTCCAGTTAGTAGCGGTCATAATGTTGAAGCTACACCTGTCAAAGTGGATACGGATATAGCGTTCAAAAAACGTGGGTGTTCTGTTCGGGCAACGTTCCACGAGCTGCGCCCATTTTATGGTCGCCATAATCGTCCTACCGAGAGGACTATTCACAGTGTAGTGAATAAATTAAGTCCACTGGTTCATGAAATAATAGACAGTACGACGGCGAAACGCAAGATCTGCCGAAAACATCGCCGTTGTTTCAGATAGCGGCAGGAGAATCCGAGGCAGTCGAATAAGCGTCGCTCTCAAGAACTAGGCATACTACAACTTGGGCTTGCACCCGTTCAAAATTCAACTGACCCAAGAGTTAAAGGTAAATAACCATAGACAACGACGTATCTTCGCTGAATGGGCCTTGGAACAATTGAAACTGACCCTGATATTAAAAAAAAATATCTACAACGATGAGGCCCATTTATGGATGAATGGGTATGTCAATAAACAAAATTACCTCACGTGGAGGTGATGTGAACTGGCCACCGAGATCATTCGAATTTACCCGGTCTGATTTTTTCTTTTCGAGTTTTCTTAAGTCGCATGCGAACTATGCGAATAAACTCAAACCACAGCGGCCCTTAAAGGCAACATAACTCATGCCATTGGTAAAATTCAGGCTGATTTATGCGTCAGAGTCATGAAAACATCGACATTTCGGATGCGCGCCACCCTGCGAAGCCGCGGTGGACATTTGCAGGATTCCATACATAATAGCATCGATAGACCTTTCAAACAAATACAAAAATTTTGTGATGTCTAAAACACACTTTGTTTTATTTAAATTTAAAGATAGAAAGCGCTTAATGAAAGCTCCTACAGTAAGCAGAGATCTATTTAGTGTTCTTTTGAGATTTTTACTTTTCGCTAATAATAGATAATAAATAACTGATGCATCTAATCGTTTTTCAGAAAATCAATTCATTATTAACAAACTTAATAAAACATTATGAACTTTCCGAAGTAATATACATCGACTGCTAATCCTATTCCGAGGAGGAATCATTTTCGAAATAATCAATAATCTAATAACATAATAACATTGGGTGAAATTACTATGTGAATCTTCAACAATAAAAGTAGATAAATTAATAAATTACTACATTTCAATTCACTCATGACATAAATTAATATAATTATAATCACAAACTCACCTCCTGCACTTTCATACCACAAGAGACCATATGGGTTGCTAAAAAACACTATACCTGATAAAAAATAATAATAATGAACATCCATAGACGCACACCCATATGGTCTCTCCGGGCATGAAAGTGCAGGAGGTCAGTTTGTGCTTATAATTATATTAATTTATGTTATAAGTCATGAGTGAATTGAAACCTAGAAATTTATTAATTTATCTACTTTTATTCTTGAAAATTCACATTGTAATTTAACCCTTTTAACTGTTAACCCTTAACTTAACCCTTTTTAAATGTTATACTATCGGCTACTACAGCAAGCTCAAAAACAATATCCACAATATGTCAAATATCCCCATTTACCTCATGAATATTGCAGAGTAAGTTTGATTTTTTAATTTTAAATTGATATTAATGATAAATCAATACTAATGAAGCCAAAAGGCATTGTTGCGTGAATGGATGTTCATTATTATTAATTTTTATCAGGTATAGTGTTTTTTAGCAACCCACATGGTCTGACGTGTCAAGAAAGTGCAGAAGGCCTGTTTATGCTAATAATTATATTAATTTATGTTATAAGTTAAGGGTAAATTGAAACATAGTAATTTATTAATTTATCTACATTTATTTATTAATAAATAATCAATACAATTTCGGATGAAGTTACAAATAGACTTCTTGTTCCTACTTACAAAAAAACGGCTCATATGAAGATTGTTGTGTTGTCCATTGTCGTAAATATGTGCACACTAACATTCCATCATTTTTCATGCATTAAAAATTCATAACGGTCATTTAAATACAATTTGTGAAGTTATTTCTAGAAAATAGGTGGAATATTTCGGTAAGTTAGTTAAATAAAATTATTTATTTTATTAAGAAATGATGATTTATTAAGCATTAAAGTCCAAAAATGGATACCCTACTATTGTATAACTATTGGCAGCTACACAAAGTCAAGCATACATACGCCGAACTGGGAGTTGTTTTGCTCCTAGTGAGTCGATACTCTCCCTGTTCTCCTGGATAAATATAGTTTTCATATATTATTCTCCCATTTTTGTTTACTCAAGAGAATATTGGAGAATGTACGAGGAACAAATTTTGCTGGCGAACGATTTTCTTGAATAATTTATGGTAAGTGAAGTTGAAGCTGAAAAAGTGATGCAGCAGCGCGATTTAAATAATTGAAATTTTCAAATTTCAGACCACAAATTCTTTCCATAATACAGGAAAATTGAGTTTCATATAATAAAAGTAAAAGTGTTATTTTATTGTATATTCCGCGCAGTGGCTCCTTTTTCAATCTCATTTTGAATGAAAAATGTTGCCATTTCGTTATGTAATTGAAAGCATTTGTTGTCTGTCAACACACTGAGTGTTATTTTTGCTTGGCTGGATGTAAGAAAACGCGAAAAATCACTGAGAAAAAATGCTTCAAATTTAATTTATAAAACTGCTAGAAATAATTTTATAAATTGTTATTTTTTTTTAATCTGTAAACATGATATACTAAAAATCAAGATTTATAAATACAGGAAAAAGGTGCGTCTGTTAAATTGCATTGCTGAACAAAACAAACTTTGAGTGTCCTTGAATAGAAGTGGAACACGCATATTTATTTATCTGAGTAAATACAACCTTTCAAATTAACTATCTATTTGTTAAATTGCAATAAAATACTCTAATTTCGATTTATTCCGCTTTCATTACCTTCTAGGTACTTAAACTTGGTTAATTGGCTATTTCAAGAGAAGTTGGTAGTAAACTGCCACTCATTTCAGTCTGCACGCTTAAAATATCATCATAAAAAGTGTCATATTGTATTATGGGCCTCCCTGCAATGAGAATTATGAAGGTGCTTTTGCTTTTAAAGACAAAAATGTTGCAATATACACAATTAACAGGTAGTTTAATATTTAAATGAGAGAAAAAAGTTATATACTCCGAAAGCACTCTCGGTAAATTAGGACAACGAGAATGGAATAAAGAATTTTTTAATAAATTTCTTCAGGATTTTTTCTTAAAAATATACTCTGTGACATCAAAATGCAACACTAAACAGGAATAGGAATTTTTAGACCAAACTTGCCAGAAATGTTTAACTAGTCAAAGGTAGTAATTGATTAAAATTTCATTTTCTCAAAACGTCAAATTTGACGTTTTACTTGTTACAATCGATATAATCAGGTGTATTTCTTTCGAGATTAAGTCGATTTCGATAGTGTTTTTGGTTGCAATTCTTTTCTTTTTGAGATCTTCTTTGCGTTTTGAGGTTCATTTTGAGGCGTTGCGTTTGGAATTATGTGTAGAGTACCTACGACATCGCGAAAATTATAGACAACTGAGCGAATTCGACAGCGGTCGCAATATTGGCTTACGTGAAGGTGGTTTTTCATTCAGATAAATTGCTAATCGTCTTAACCGTAATCAATCCTGTAGTACGGTTTTATCAAGCATGGTCTACAGAAGACCAAGCACGTCGTAGAAGAGGAAGTGGACGGCCAAGACAGATAAATGTGGTCCAAGACCGCCATTTCATGGATTCGTGGATCCCATTTCCAGGACATCCGATTAATGTCATTAAGAGACCGATTCTCGAGTACAAGATCAATAGCTGGAAGGATGTCCAGTAACCCTTCATACAGTGTATTGTCGAATTAGAGCTTTTGGCTTGCAATCCTATTGACCACACCTTGTGCTTCCACTGACGGCTCGTCATCGACAGCAACGTTTGGAGTGGTATACATTGCGACTAGATTGGAACGTGGAATGGTATGGAGTGGTCTTCGGTGACGAATCCCGATTCTGCTTGGAAATGCACGATGGTCGCCATGTGTAATTTTCTGTTGAGCGGCATGTGCACCACACAGTGAGGGATATGGTATGGAATGCTATTGTTTATGGAAGCAGGTCTCAGTTAGAATTCATCCCAGGTATAATGAATGCCCACCGATATGATGATAAAGTGGTAGAACCCCATATCTTTCCATTCCTCGCGGAGTTCGAGATCGGACTTTTCAACAGGATAATGCCCGCCCTCACATTGTAAGGCATTCTATGAAGCGCTTCAAGGAGGCTAACGTCAATATATTGCCGTGGCCACCCAGATCTTCCGACCTTTCCCCCATCGAATATGTGTGGGATATGATGGGTACACGACTCAAGCAATTAGCCCATCCTCCATCCTAGTATGAACTACAGTTAGCCTGGGATGCAATACCTCAGGGAGAAATCGTATCCATGCCCAAAAGGATGCGGGAGTGTGAAACTAATAAGGGTGGTCCAACACATTATTAATATCTTTTATCTTTTGTTTAATATATTTGAAATTTTAATCAATTACTAACTTCGACTAGTAAAACATTTCTGCCAAGTTATAATTCCTACCCCTCCTTGGTGTTGTATTTTTATGTCACAGAGTATATAATTTGGCTATATTAAATCTATAATTTCTTTCACAATAGACAGATTTTCATGATAAATACTCACAACATTCTTATTACTAATTTTATTTTATTGAAATAACATATGATGTGTAACGTTAATTATTTTGAGTTAGGAGCCTAAAGTTTAATTATTTAGAAACTTTAGGTAAGCACTTTCGGTAAGTTTAAAGTACCTACATATCTTATATGTGAGGTTTAAAATATTAAATTACCTTAGGAGTCATTAATTAAGTTCGCCATCTCAATGGCCTGAGAAGAATAAATCATTATCTATAGTAAACTTCAAATTGCTGAAAAGCACTAGACTATTATGTAAAAGAGTAAAATTTAAACAATAGATTAAAATAAGTAATAATGAATATAATATTATATTATAAAGAACTTCCGAGCAAAGCGGCTCTGGTGTCACTAACTCAGAGATACTGACGCGACGACATAGCGATGGTATTATGAACTATGAAAATGTATGAGGCGCCATTCGAGCGCGGCGACACTGACGCACTGACGCTGAGCGCGTCAATATCGCTGCGCTCGAATGGCGCCTCACACATTTCCATAGTGCATAACACTATCGCTATGTCGCGGCGGCTTTGACGCTGCGTTAGTCTATCTTTATAGTCAAAAATCTTTATAGTTAATTTTAGTTAAAATAACAATAATCTTTATTTTCGATGACTTCAATTATAGTCTGTTTAATTTATTTTTCTGGCTTTGCATCTTGTTTATCCGTTTATGTCCATCTTACATGCGTCAAATTTTTTAGGTCAAACAATGCCGGTCAAACATTGCCGGTATATTTCATTGCTAGCCTTATCTGCTTGATTTTAATAGTATGACTACGGAATGTTGTCTTACCAAGTTAGACCAGTGTTATGTGGGGCAAACTAATTATTTCGGAAGTCAATTCGATACATAACGTTTCTACATAACGATATTTTTTGATCCAACTGACTCAGGCTCGAGCAAATGGCGGCCCGCGAAGCATTTTTTAAATCTCTTTGATTAACAAAAAATATTTATGTATAATACAAATACAAATAAAGTTGGATTTGTGATCGTATCCTGCCACAATATTACTTCGCTGAGAAAGCAATTACAAATTTATCTATTCATAGTACCCACAATGAATGATTTTAATTCACATCCAACATAAATAAGTTAGAAAAATGCTGAAAGCATGTCTGTCACATGCTTATTATGTTTACCAGGAGGGCTGATGTTTACTTTATTATCTACCTGCCACTATTTCATAGGCACTGCACAATTTTCGGGTTTCCTGAAAATATTTCGTTATACAAGTATATATTGTCCGCTTCTATGACAAAACCCAACAATACTATTGGCTCCTGGCCTGGGGTCGACAACCCGCGGCTCGCGAGCCGGATGAGGCTCTTTTATATAAATTGTGTGGCTCTTCAGCTCGTCCAAAAAATATATATATTAGGTTTATTAAAGAAATAAATTAAAATTGCAATCTGCAAAGACAATTTATGGCAGATCACTCAAAATAACAGGGAATGTGACATTAGAGTAACTTTTCGATTTAAAATCATCACCTGTGACGATGTGACGAATCGTGACATTAAGGATGCATAAGTTCGATTAGGGCTATATGTACCCATCCGTAGTATTCCTGATAAATTTCTTACTTTGATTCCGCGTAAAAAACAAACTTGTGGGGTGGACATTCCTCACTATCAGAATTTTTGAAAAACATTAATTTGGTACAAATAAATTAATATCTATTGCTCCACGAGATTCCAAGAGTATGATTGGAAAAATAACAACTTTAAACATTGTTTCGTTGTTAAAGAGCGTCGAAAACCCGGAGATAAACGATAGTGGCTAGTTACAAAAATTCTATTTTGCTAATGACTAGGAAATACTACCCATACACTTTTAGAAATCGTACTTTTCCAAAGTTAATTATCAATGTTTATCAACCTATAAAGATGAAAATGTAATTCATTTTTGCAATTTAAGAAACCATCGAGTAGCAGAAAGTGTAATTAACAGTAAGTGTTTTTTGCTATAAAAAAAATCCTTTGCTAATAGATTTACAGAGTTCAGAAAGGAAAAAGCATTGCCACTTATGACACATTCAATAACTGTACCATATAAATAAAGCTTAACGCGTTCCAAAAGGTTGATGTGAATTTGAATTTCAGTTAATAGAGTTTAGAGATATTTAAATCAAAATATATTTGGTCTTCAAAATTTACATTTTTATAAACAGAACTGGAAAACTTCCAAAGAAAGAAAAAAGATCAATTTATATTTAAAACGTGGAATAGCCTTCCTGAAAATTACAATTATATTCGCAACTAGAATTTCTACAATTTTTTGGATGCACAGATTATGTGAGCAGATTTTTAGCAACGTGCATATCCTTACAAGTAAAATAAGAGCCCTAACGTTAGCCTTGAATTTAAACTAAAGACCTCCAATTAGGAACTTGCTACAAAACAAATATGTGCATCAATTCACTCAAAAAATCCAACAAATATCTGTGTTTATTTTTATTAAATTGTTTGGCTTGATTATTTATTTGACAATATGTGGAAATAAATGTAAAAACAAAACGTTTTTAAATATCATTTTTAACTTTTAACGAGAGTTGAAAGAATCGCAGGTTCTTCTTTTTTTTTAAGAAAATTCCTCTACTTTAAACCGAGTTTTACGTCCGTTAATTTTATTACCGACCGTTACCGACTTTTGGTCTAGGCGAGTAAGGCTTGTCGCACAGTGGATCCGCTCGTCTCCACTCAGCTCAACCTTTCAGCCAAGAAAAATATAAAATCTGTGTATTTAAATATAAACACACATACTCCCTCCGCTCAGCTTAACTCGGCACCATTCCGTTCCGCTTCCGTATCCTCTGTCAAGAATACTAGTCCAGAGGTCGGAGCTGGCGGATGGTTCACGCAGACGCAACACTAGTGTTTTGATATATTATGCGCTAAGGCATATATGCAACCAGCAGCACATATTTAGCCCAATACTATTGGGAAGGGAGGGCGAACGAGGGGATTAAGTTTGTGGAAAAGTGACGCAGCTAAGCGCATGCAATATGTGGAAAAATGACGGAGCTGAGAATAGCGGACTCGATCGGACCTGATGTGAGCTGAGCCTAGCGAGTTGCGACAAGCCTAAAGGTGCAACGTTTTTATCACATCTTTGATCGATTTGGTCAAGTTGACACGTATGAAAACTATTTAGTGAGGCCCGCTATCAAATTTTCGTCCGCTATGTGGCCCGAGAGTTACGTGACCCAAAAGATTTGTCCACCACTGAGCAATATATTCAAATTTGAGTTCGTTTGATGGTAGTGAGTCTGCTCAAGTTAACTTTGCATTAGTTTATTCATAAAACAAGAACTGTCAAAGTCAAATGTGCATTAGATTCTTAATAAAACAAAGAATTGTAGTAGTTAAAATAAAATCTGTAATCTATGTCTAAGATATTCAAAATTTAAACTTTCTTTGTCTTTTGTTTGTAAAATAACAAATTGTTACAAACTAAAATTGTTAGTTTAGTAAGTTTGACTGTCTTGTATTTAAAAATACAACTAGTATATCCTAATTTTGATTAAATTTGACTTGTTTCTCCAGAAATTAAAATGCATGAACAAATTACTTGCCAAATATTTTCTCGTTCCTTATCAATCTAGCACTCAATGCAAAAATTATTATAATTTACCCGCTCAGATTTGTTCACAAGTTCCCATAGACAAGAGGCTGAAGCTCGAAAGTTTGATCTGTCTAGTGTTGTATATGTCTGTTGGCCTAATCTTTTTTGTCCCTTATTGCATCAAAGAATTAATATTGTTATACGAAAAATAGCTTGAATATAAAATATTCAACCTGTTCGTTAATCTACAAGAATTAAGTCCTACTAGTACTTAGACAAATGTCATAATGAAATAACTACTTCCCTGGCTAATACCACGCCATATATTACTAGTACTACTAGTTAAATAACATTAAGATTTCTTTCTACATAAAGTGACCCATCTGCAGACGCGTTTCGAGGATTACCTCTCTTTAGTGCAGCTTGCCATTATTTAATTAACAATTAAAAAATAATTAAACACACTTACTAAGTCTTTTTCTAAATTAAGAGGTTAGGTCTGATTTTATAGTTTGTTGTGTAGAAAGGGTTGCGGCCAAACCGATCTACACAACACAAACTATAAAATCAGACCTAACCTCTTAATTTAGAAAAAGACCAAGGAAGTGTGTTTCATTAATTTTTAATTGTCAATTAAATAAAAGCTGCACTTATGAGAGGTAAACCACGAAACGCGTCTGCAGATGGCTAAGTCACCTAATTTATGTAAAAGGAAATCTTAATGTTATTTATCTAGTAGTACTAGTAATACCAAACAAATGTCTATTGTGTAATTCAATATCCTGCGTGGTATTAGTCTAGGAAGTAGTTGTTGCAATATGACATTTGTCTAAGTCCTAATAGGACTTAATTGTTGTAGATTAACGAACAGGTTGAATATTTAATATCCAAGCTATTTTTCGTATTTTCGTATGTTTATTTAAATCTAACTACAAATAGTGAGGCCCCCATAATTTTGAATTTATATTATCTTTAATAAATATCTTTGTAATTTTCCAATTTTCTTAGTTTTTTGTTAAATTTTAAACCCAGCTAACTATTCTGCGATGCCTGGCGAGAGAAAAAATTACCGGTATATAAAAACCTGTACCTGACTAGTGCAAATATATAAAAAGAAAGGAGACAAAAGACGATGTAATAATTACAGGGACATAGCGCTGTTAAACGCAAGCTACAATATATTCTCAGTCTTCTCAAGTCCTGCATAACAGAATACGATACTACCAATGCGGCTTTCGCCCAAATAGATCTACTACCGATCAAATTTTAAGCAGGAATAAGTTGTCGCACTATATTTCATTGCTAGTCTTTTCTGTCCAATAGGGAATATGCATTTTAACATAGTAAAATATATAAATACTGTTGAAAGTGGTTTAATTAATTTTTTTTAAATATATAAAATACCGATTAATTTTGACATGTTTATCGCTCTTTGGATGACGTCACAGCTCTCGTTGTCATTCGATGTTGTTTACTATTTGCATAGACAGTTAAGTTAGACATAGATTTTCAGTTTGAATCGCTATTTCGATAAAGGAAAAAGCTAAAAAAACATTTTATAGATATTGTCTAGTATCGGAATGCAAAAACACTATTATAAGTACACCAGATAAACTGTTGGATAAAGTTCCAATCGAGGTGTATAGTCCACCCTACCCACAACTTTTGCGCATGCGCTACAAAATATGCTTTCATGTATCTATTTTTGGTAGATTGTCCGATTGTACTTTTAAAAAACCACTTTCATTCATTGTTCTTGATCATTTATAATGTCACTATATACCAAAATCGCACTAGGTATTGGAAAACACTACAGAAATATTGCACAACAAAATAGCACAGTGAATATCGACGCCGATCAATATCATATCGTGCACGTCACAGTTTCTGTTTCGGCTCGACCAATGGTGATGCATTTCGGAAATTTGAATTTCGCTCGCATATTTTGCACTTTTTGATTTTAAGTTTTGGAATCAAATACAAACTAAATAAGAAAACATTGGTATAGGTGTAATGTCAAGAGCTTAAAGTATCGAGGATAAAAAAAATCAAGTAAATCTAATTCTCTTCCATATTCCTTATTTTCCTAGTATGATGTGTCTACCGTATCTTGTCTTACCAAGTTAAACCAAAGTTATGTAAGGCAAACAAAATATTGGTGTGAGCCAGGTCCTCGAGAAATGCTGACGGCAAAATATAGCAGTACACCAGATATGCTTTGATTACAAGCAAGCATACGACTGTGGACAGCAATAGGTTATGGTATGAAAGGTAATATTTGGGAATCCCACCAAAGCTACAAGCAGCTATCAAGAAAATTATAGATAACTCACAGTGCGTGGTGAAAATAGACGGAACCCTGTCACAGGCTTTAAAAGTAATCACAAGACTAAGGTAAGGAGATGGGCTATCAACAACACTGTAAACAACCTAACGCCAGAGTTTATCATAATACAAAGCGCGCTACAAGCGGCAAAAAACATTTTGCACAGCACGACACAAATTTTGGTCCACGCACACGATATTGCGCTACTCGCCCAATTAATACCGGACCAAAAAGAAGTAAGTCTAGGCCTACAATTGAATACGGAGAATACAAAATATATGTGTACCTCAAGGCTTTATATACAATAAATTTGTAGATCAACGACAGGATGAGAATATCAAATCATTTAAGATCTAGGTGGTATAGTAGACGAGAAGAACGAGATCCGCGACATCATACATCGAATTTCACTAGGGAATAAGGCGTTGACAGTGGCCGTAGGGCATACCCTACGGCCACTGTTAACGTCTAGAGTCTAGATTCTAGTCTAATACCGCAGTAAATTGAAGTAAGGTGTATAATTAATCAAACCAATATTAATATATGGTAGTGAAACGTGGACGAAGTTTAATTAGAAAGAAAAGTAAGGAGCACATATGAGCCGTTGCGAACACCGCAGGGATATACGAGCAGGATGAACCACGAACTATACCTTTTCAACTTCTAATTGGGAACAAATAATTTTATATTGGCAACAAACAATTTCAAATTAGGAACAAACAATTTCAAGTTGAGAACAAACAATTTCAAATTGGAAACAATTTTATAATAACAATAAACAATTTTAAATTGGAAATAACATCGGCTTTTGCATGTTCGATAGCATTATACATTGGACTGTATGGACCAAGCCTCAGTATTTGATGACCGTTAAATTCATCTTTATGAAAACCTTCTTCGATTGAAGCTACCGTTCTCCAATCTTCGTTGCTATTGCAGATTGCACATATTTGCATTTTAACGTGCGGAATGTTGATTTTTTTTTAATAGAATAGAAGAGGGCAAATAAAACTTAAGTAAAAACTTACTGTCCAATTATTTTCATTTCTAATTCTTCATTGTTTCACAGCTAATTCAATTAAAAATTGTTTTTTCCCAATTTGCAATTGTTTGTTCTCAATGTGAAATTGTTTGTTCCCAATTTGAAGTTGTTTGATCTCAATTTGAAGTTAAAAAGGTGCAACTCTGGGTCACTGAAACAATAGTTGGCAGTATTAGAGCTAGCAGGTTAAGCTGGCTCGGGCATGTGAACCCCATGGAGAAGAACAGATCTCCAAAAAGGTGTTAGAATCGCCTCCGACAGGATATCTTCTAGCAGAGGGCGCACGAGATTCAGACGGATAAACGACGTGAAGAGCCATCTGACAAAACTGAATGTGCGGAATTGGAAGCAGTCCAGTGTGAACCGGGGCGTGTTGAGAGCTGCAGTGGCGGCGGCAATATATCTACAAGGGACGTAAAGCCAAGGAAGAAAAATAAATATGTTCCACATTTTATAAGAAAAAAAGTTTACTTTACTCAAAGTTCTTTAATTTTAAGTAGCTTTATGTAAATATTTTATCTATTTGAGCTTATAGATCTTGTCTTCATTATGCTAATTCTAATCGGTCAATAATAACTACAGTATAGTTCGTAACAACTATTAGTTCCAACAACGATTTGAAGGGGATTTCCCAAAAACTGTGAAATAATCGCTCTAGATAGTATGTATCTCAGGGTTCTACAGTCGTAAGTAGGACCTGGACCTCCTCCCACTGCCTCCCACTCTCGCTCTAGATAGTATAGAAATATATTATTACCCATAAAAAATAATATTAGATATATACGTTTTTGAAATCGTTACATCCTCAGAGTTTCCTTATAGCAATAAATTTTGGTAAAAGTTCGGCATATAATGAAATATTTATACGTTGATTTATGGAACATTTCACATATAAATTTAATAAATATGGAATAGTGATCTAATAAATATTAAACAAACACAATTTCCAAGTGCAATCAATAAGACATTAAAAACTAGCTAAAATATTTGAACGTAAATAAACTCATATTCTCATATGTTCACTAATAGCTTTATATTCCTAGATACAGTCACACGGTATAATAAAACTTTTAAACACACATAGATTATGGTTCTCGTATTAATAACTAATATATAACACACGTATTAAAAAAAATCGTAGATACCTAAATTAAATTGTTTTTAATTATTTATTATTAACATTTCGCCAAAAATCATTTATAAATGTTCTATGTTTTACTGCAAGAAAAATTCGGAGTACCTACAACTGACTTTGCTATAAAATTCATAAATAAAAAATACTTTAATAACTGTTCACATAAAAAATGTACATAAATTGTACAATGTTCACATTATAACTACAATAATAGTATAGCAAGAAAAATTGTCTTGAGCGTAGTAATAAGAGAGATAGATATTCAGAGTTGTAAGAAGACTATCCAGAATGAATGTTTCATTGTAATCAAGTGTTAATGTACGTTATATATATATATACATATATATATATATATATATATATATATATATATATATATATATATATATGTATGTATATATATATATATATATATATATATATATATATATATATATATATATATGTGTGTGTGTTTGTGTGTCTGTGTTTTTCAAATTACAAGCACCCTATTGTAATTAAAGTTCACCCTTTGGCGAATCAAGTTCACCTTTTTGCAAACCAAATTCACGTTTTTGCAATTTTGTCAATACAAATACATAATTAGATTGAGTCTTCTCTGACCAGCACGATCACGAACTTACGCCGGACTGTGGATAACTGCGATGACCAGTATCAAACAAATTTCGTCCAGATTACCATCTTTCATTTTTTGAAGCAACCCCTTAAGAAAGTTCCAGATGTTACAAGTAATCTTTATTTTACGACCTATCTGCTTAATTTTCAAAGTCATTCTGAAATTGCAATGGTGGGCACCTCACCTAACCGACCAGACATCCCAAATACATGAATGAAAGTACCGAATACAAAGCACATGACTCGAAGTTAGACGGCCGCATTAAGAAACAACTATATTTAGACGCGACACAAGATCGAGCGCTTACAATTAGTATACGTTTGACATTTAACCGAGTCGGACATATAAATCTCTTTTAAAACACTTTTCGATCCGCAAAGACCTCAAACACTACGTAATATTAATAATTACTACATAATATAAGTGGTATATATATATATATATATATATATATATATATATATATATATATATATATATATATATATAGGTATACTATATAAGTATTATATCGTATAAGTATTTGGACCATATATTCTTCCAAACCTTGGAAACACACCAGCATGAAAGATGGATTCTCAAGCAGATGTCGAAAGGAAATATCGCATACATATTAGTACTGTCCTGTAAACGTTGACTAGTTTAATACGATGGGGCAGCAAATAAATATTTAGAAACACTTTCATGAGACTAGAATGCTTCCATCGAATATCAACGAACACCGTCCGCCAAAGATTATGAAAATAAATAAAGAAATAGTGAATAGTATACCTGATTTGAGTTTCTGGAATTAAGACAAATTAAAGAATTGTGGGGAACTATCAACCAGAAGAGACCGGTATGATTGCTAAAATTGAACAAGAACAACCCGACTAAAAATACAGGTGAGGTATGCCAAAATATTAATTCGGGCCTAATAAGGCCTACCGAATTGTTGTTGAATTGTGGCAAGCCTAATTCTAGCCTTGTCCCAATTCAATTAGGAAAAGCGAAAAACAGCAAGCCGAAAAAAATCAAACTAGATTGTTACAAGTAAACCCAATAGAATAGTCTAACTAGGCATATATTTGAATTTTTCAACTATCAGCTAATAACAATGATTGAAGGCTTATCGAAGTTAGTCATGCAAAATTCGGTGGCTTTAGCTTCGATATATTCGGGATTCTTAACTTTATTCTTATATTGATAATCACTTCTGCGAGATTCCACTTCAGGATCGAGGTAATGAAAGGAAGTGAATTATGGAAATTAGTTTTTCGGATCAAAAACATAAATTTTTTCATATAACCATTATTTCGAGTTTCCGGCCGCAGTTTTACGTCCTACTATTTGTGTATTGTCCCAGTATTAGGTTATAATTAAATCAAGTCGATTTGATTTCTTATTTGGGGTTGGTTATTCGATCCGAGTGTCTCGAGTCGTTGAGTTGTAAATACTTAGTTCTAATTCGCAAGTTATTTATTCGCAGGTTATTTTCTCAATTTGTGTTAAAACATAGTGCCCAATAAAAACGAAACAACCTGAAGTTTCTAGTCGAACTCGGACCAGAACGGGTTGGGGTGATAATATGTAAGCGGGGTCTCCGAATGTACCACATGAGGCTAACCTAATTAGACAGGGAGAGGAACGTGCGTATGAATATGATGAGGGTTTTTTGCAGTTGCCTCATTTTTACCAAACACGGAATTAGGCATGCCTAATTCGAACCTAATATAAACAAAACTGAAATTCCTAGTCGAGAAGCCTAGGAATCCTTAATAAAGGAATCCTCTACAGACTCGAGAAACGCAGACTTGAAAGGAAACGGTAGTTGTACGTTAGGAAGAGAAAAACATCATCCACCGTTTGATCTGTGGAGCATTGATTGTCAGATGAAAGTACAGCTTTATGTATAGCTTTGAATCCAACGATGCTTCAAGCGCAAATGTTATTGAAGGAATCAATACTGTGAGCAGCAGTGAGACTACATCAAAAATAAAAGTAGTCCTTAAAGGAGTAGATACATAGCAGACTAATAGGTTGCAGTATTGTTATTACGTACGTATTTCTCAACGGTATTATTTGGTTTTTTAAATAAGTAAATTTTCTAATTGGTATAAGGTAACAGCTATATGTGGACTTGTTCTTGTTATAAAGATGTTTATAGATAAATAATTGATTGATTGTAGACTTATTGAAACTTCATTTCAATATTAAAGATAAATACAATTTTTTTTAACTTTCAGAAAAATATTGTGGCTTCTTCTAATCAATTATTACCTGATGAAGCCACAGTGCTCGTGAAACATATGTTGTATTTATACAATAAATTTGAAACTTACAAAAAAAATTTTTATCTTTAATATATTTATAGGTGCCCCAACGTATGTTTTACTTATAATAATAATAGGGCCCTTTTAACAAACGTTTTGAGTCGATGATTGCCAGTTACTTGCCGGTATGCACACAATGTGATTTGATTCTTCATGCTGCATCTATGTTTTTATCTTTAATATTTTTATAGGTGCCCCAACGTATGTTTTACTTATATTAATAATAGGGCACTTTTAACCGGTATGCACGGTATTGGCATTATGCCGGTATGCACACAATAATGCTGGTGTAGTGCAAATTTATACATTGACCTTTGAAAGAAGTCAAGAACGCAGAGATTGGTCGAAGCAAAAACGTCAAGATGTGTGCGAATTGCGGTATAAATCAAACTTTCATGTCGATACCAATGTAGAAGAAATATTGCTCATCTGTGCACGCAAGAACGTAATTTACTAGTTAGAGGATTCGGACTCGCCGTTTTGCAACGATCCCAATGTTTTATCACACGGAAAACGTTGAAAGCTGAGAATATTAGACACCGCTTAAACAGGAGTTTTACGCGCACCAAAGAGTTTGGATAAAATATCAAATCACTTCAATCATACATCGCTGTAATTTAAATAATTATAAATAACGAGCTATGCTATCTATACATTATAAATATTTATTTCATGAAGTTTCCTATAAGTTAGATCGAAATAATTTAGTCTAATTTTTTCCATAATTCCGAAAACGATTTGCCGAACGAATATGTATTAATCTAAAGCATACTCAATATTTATTAACAAATTAATTATAGAAGATATTTACATAGAATAACTTTTTAATAATTTGTAAATGCAAGTAATATTTGATTTTGTTCACATTATTATTTATTATTTATAACATTATAACAATATAACATTATTTTTTATGATAATGAATATAGGTAACAATTTATATTTTTCCGTTACTTTGTATGTACAAAATAAGTTGTTTTGTAGAGAAAAAGGTTTATCTGTAGTATGTGTTTTTCATTTAACGTATTTACAACTACTTAAAGTAAATGAAAAATCCAAACAAGCGTTTAGTTACACTAACTTTTTTTTAAAGATATACGTTTATTTGCCATTGAATTTATTTCTCTTAAATTTTCTAGTTTAAATTTGTATAATGAGTTCTAACGACAAACACGTATTTGTTCACCACAAAAACACTTAACATATTCAAGAGCTGAATAAATAAAGTTACTTCTTAATTGATGTAATTTAGTGTAATCTGCTTTAATTTACCTGTACCAATTTATTTTTAAAATATTGTTCCAATTATCGATGTGTATATTATAAAATATTGAAGCAACGACCGGTTTTTAAATTTTAATAATCGATTATGTAAATCCAATTTGTAATTCCTTTTACTTATATAAATATTGACAGAAAGTAAATGTACTGTAGGATAAAATTGGGTGAGATAGAGCACCTGAATTGAAATGCACTTCAAATATTTATTTATTTGAAATTATTGTTGAAACAAAATAAAAATATATTTTATTATTATTACATATTTATTTTAAGTATAAACTAAATAATATTTTAATTATGTAAAAATATTTTTTATAATAATTATGACGTAAAAATATTTTAAACATAATTATTAATATATATATATATATATATATATATATATATATATATATATATATATATATATATATATAAAATAAAAAAAATTAAATTAAAAAAAGAACCGGTCGCAACCAACCAGGGCGGTAACTAAATATTAAAAAAAAAATACAACACAGCATCCTCGAACCCTTTCGAAACCTTCGTTAATAATAAAGATTTTTCAAAATTTTCTTCACACAACCGTTGTATAGTTAGCCGCCTCTTAATATATGGTAGGCGCATGCGGCTCTTCTACTTAAAATGTGTGACTCTTCAACACGTCCATGACATATATTTTATATATTGACATAAGTTTACTAGAAGAAATCAAACTTTCATTTATTAAAATAGGGATTTAAAAAATGAGATGCGTTAAAATTACATGTAAAAGCTACGTCCCCGCTTTAAGATAGACATTTTCACCTTTTATTGCATTATACATAAAGAGGTGCTGCTGTATCAAAAAGGCAATAATGGACTTGGTACGAAAAATAGTCAATGAAATAGTTCCAACAGCATTAAATCACATTTTCGTTGTCAAAGGACTTCGAATAATTGGTGTTAAACCATCGTTTAACTCACAATCAGAGTCATTTGTCGTCATCGCGACTGGTTACAAAAATTCAATTTTTTTTTTAATTTAATCATTTATTGCTCAAACAGTACATGAAACCAAATTTAAGAGCAACAATACAATAATAAAATTGTAAAAAATAAAATACAAATAATATGCAAAGACAGTGATTATAAATGAAATACAAATTAAATCAGTCATGATATACATAATACAATTTAACATAATACAATTAAGATTACAATAAAGCAAATCAGAATAATAACAACATATATGATGGAGGTTAGTCCGATAAGCATTTAAGCGCCATGGATTTGAAAATTCGAAACTTAACAAAAATGTCACACTCCGTACTGATCGAATTGTGGGAAGTACATAAGTCATTAAGGGGTGACAGTAACCTAAACGGACCCTTGGTTAATTGATTATAGAAAGTAGCAGTTTGACGGCTAGCAATTCTGGAGACCTGAAAATTGAGTAGCTTAATGATATGGGGCGAGTGAATGACACTATTTTCAGCCTTAAATAAAAAAACTAGACCGGCCAGTGTACGTCGAGATTTAAGAGACCGAACCCCAAACTTCTCCAGCAATAAGTGGTGCTCCATGTGTAAAGGAGGAGTACAGCCAAAAGATTTATACCATAGGAATTTTAAGAATTTCCTCTGTATCATCTCCAAAGCATGAATATTCTTAGTCGTAAGGGGGTTCCAGATAACAGAGCCATACTCAAGTATGGTTCTGACGAAGCTGTTATAAAGAACAGCAAATGCTAAGTTGTTGGAGAATCCCCGACTATTTCGAATAATAAAACCAAGTGCCCTCGAAGCCTTGGATATTGCCGACTTTATATGTTGATCAAATGTAAGGCGAGATTCGAATAAATTGCCTAGGTCCTTCAGTGACTCACAATGTTCCAGGCCAACATTACCCAATCTCTAAATGAACTCGATAGGGTGCTGTGGATGCTGTGGGTATAAGTGAGTACCTTGCATTTGCTTAAGTTAATATCCAGCTAATTGACGTCACACCACCTCTGAAAAATATTGAGGTTCTCTTGAAGAATAAGACAGTCTCCGGGATGACTAACATTCATAAATATTTTAAGGTCATCCGCAAAAAATACATGAGGAGCAGAGAGAGAAGAACCTAAATCATTGATAAAAATATTAAATAATAACGGTCCAAGGTTAGACCCCTATGGAACACCAGAGGTGGCCACAAATTTCGAGGAAGAATAACCACTGTTGAACACGTATTGACTTCTATTCACAAGGTACGAAGACAGTAAGGTAATTAAGTTGTTGTTTAACCCAAAAGAATTCAGTTTGCTAATAATTAAATCAGGACCAATGGAGTCAAAGGCCTTAGAAAAGTCCGTATAAATACAGTCAACCTGTCCCCTCTTACCAATTACAGAAGAGACAAAATCAGTGAAGGTTACTAAGTTTGTGATTGTGGAGCGACCTTTCATGAAACCATGTTGGTTCTTAGAGATCAGATTCTTAATGGGAGAGTAGGTGGAGTTATATATGATGTACTCGAAAATTTTGCAGAAATTTAAAATAATGGAAATGGGTCGATAGTTTTTTATATCGGATTGAGGACCAGATTTATGAACAGGGCAGATCTTAGTTAATTTCCATATTTCAGGAAAAGAGGCTTCAGAGAGGATCAGATTAAAAAGTTTCGTGAGAGTAGTCACAAAGATGTGAGCACAATCACGAATCAGAAAGGCTGGAACCCGGTCAGCACCACTGGTCAACGTACATTTGAGCTGATTTATAGCTAAAGATACTTGTTCTTCAGAAATATGACTAAGTCCAATTAGCGGAAGATTCACTGCCGCAGAATCCGAAATATTCGATATAGAAGAGGAGCGCTTATAGACTCCCATAAAATAATTAGCAAATCCGTCAACAATGGATTGTGGCGAACTAAAGGAGAGATCATCACAATACATTAAACCAGGTATTCTGCTTTGACTCTTTTTTGAACGGACAAAGGACCAGAAACTCTTCGGATCCTTGGATATATTGTTAGAAGCAGCCAACATGAATTAAAAAAAGGCCGTGCTTATCTCATACTTCACATGAGATCTCAATAATTTAAACTTGGAATAGTCCAAAGTGGATTTAGATTTCATATACGCACGGTGAAGTGACCTCTTTTTACGGAGACCATGAATAATTGAGGGTGTAAACCAATTAGGGTAATTTGCACGAGAAGAAGAACGAGGTGGTACAAATTTGTTAAGAGCGGTGTACAAAATAGAGTAAAAGGAATCGAGAAAATCTTCCGAAGAATGACAGTTATCAAGAGGAGAAAAATCAGAGTCGCTTAGAGCTAGGTAAAGAGATGGGAGAGCAGTACGTCGAAAATTAAAGTTCTTTGAGCTAGCAAATCTTTTAAGCCGACCACTGTTGAGAAAGCGAGATGATTTTACCTTGGCCCGCAACGTAAACAAAGCTGAGATAGCGGGATGATATGCATCTTCAGGGACTACTGGAAAATCCTCTTTGGATGAGACGGCACTTAAATCACTGATCAACAGATCAAGCATATTATTGCTCTTATTAACAATGGAATTCAATTGCTTGAGTCCGTACACAGAAAGAAAGTTATCAATAGCAGAAGATTTCCTAGGAAATGGGTTAAACTGAGAGATATTAAAGTCCCCAGATATTATGATGTTGTCATGTGTACATGACATCAAAAAATTCTCAAGATGCTCAAAAAAAGTTTCAAAAACACAAGATATTTGGGAGAATATAGATGCAAACTACCAGGCACGTGAGCCAGGCAGAATATACAAGATCAGGCAATAACATCAATAGTTTTAAATAAGTTAAAAATAGAAATGTCCACCGGTTTTGAATTAAAAAGCATATTATTATTGTTAGTGGCTATAAGCACTCCACCACCTCTCGAGAGACCAGACGAGGCGAAATCACGATCACCTCTGAAGGTTGAAAAATGCGGTGGCATGAACTCACTATTCAGAACATTGGCGTGAAGCCAAGTCTCTGTGAGGCAAACAACATCAACATCCAGGCTACACAAAGCTGGAAGGAGTAAATAAAATTTTGTATTGAGGCCACGCACATTTTGATAGTATAAACGGATATTAAACTATTTTTCTACTGAAATCAGACTGCGTTTCTTAACAATCTCAATAAGAAGTTGGAAGAAGAACGAGGCGTTATTTTGCATTCACTTTTAGAAATTACACTTTTTTGAAAGAAGAAATTATATTTGTAACAGTTTGAAAGTTACAATTCATTTAAACCAGTGGCATTTGAAATCTTATCGATTTGCGGGTTCATATGTTATTGTGAGCAGATTTTTAACAACGGGAATATAAAATGGCAGCCCAGCAGCTTAACAACATTAGATTTGAGAGTTGTTTAAATGTAAAGAGAAAAAACTCAAAATACGATCCTGATATAAAACAAATCTCTGCATCAATTCAGTCAATTATCACCAAATAATTGTGGAAGGATCTTTGTAATTAGTTGGAAGGAGATATATGGAGCCAAGATTTTAAAATTACATCTGGCAAAATAAAACAAAGGCCAAACATTAGTCTAGGCGAGGGAGAGATAATAAGCTAGGTGGAAATATTGTTCTCG
This sequence comes from Phosphuga atrata, assembly GCA_944588485.1. Lineage (NCBI taxonomy): Eukaryota > Metazoa > Arthropoda > Insecta > Coleoptera > Silphidae > Phosphuga > Phosphuga atrata. Next base: position 35,373,704 of record OX155898.1, read on the forward strand.
AAAAAACCTAAAATCAATTGGGTGTTTCCTGAAATAACAAAAATAAAGACCTTTGGCCTGGAAGATTTTTTAATAACTGCTCAGCGGATAAAGACCGGGATAATTCCAGGTCCAGATTGCTCAAACTAGTAACTCTAAAACCAAGAAACCTGAAATCTGTTCTGAAAGTATTGAAAAGCTATCTATTTAAAGGAGAATTTCTTGATATCTGGAAAGAGACGTCTTGTACTCATTGAAAAACCAAAAAGAGATCCGGCCGATGAAACATCGTATCGGCTGATCTGCATACAAGAAACTCTAGGTAAACAGCTAATACTGCGAGTTAAGGCACGTCTAGAGGACGTGCTAGAAGCCAAAAGAATATTACACGATGAACAGTACGGTTTTCGTGCGGTAAAAATTGGTGATGCCGCACAGTGGTCTAAAATCCCAAAAAGCTGGCCAAAATATGGAGAAATCGTTCAAATATTGTGATTTTTGGTCTTCTCTCGTTTTTGAGTTCGCTGAACAAGAAACTGAATTTGAAATTTGGAACTTCAAAATGGCGGATGCAATATAGCGGATAATTTTTCGAAAAAAGCGTTCAATTTTGTTGACACTTGGGATTTAGGGGTTTTAGAAGTCGCTGATCAAGAAACTGAATTGCAAAATGATCAACTGATTAAGTAAGAAAAACCTAAAGAAGATCCGGCAAATTTTATTTGAATGTAACATTTATGTACTTATTTTGCATATTTCGGGGGGGTTGGTACAACCTATTCTCTATACCCTTTTATTGCTAGAACGACAAATTGCAGTAAGTATTAACTTTTCTCAAATTTTCTTTCGTATATCACTAAACGATGGAACTAACTAGATATGTGTGGAAGCATTCTACAAATTTCGCAATTTTTTTTAACCCATCTTTTCTCGCAAGCCCTGTTTCTTCGATAAACCAATCGACAGAGTTGTCAATTATTTTTGAGAATTTTTTGAAATGGCCTTATATATAGTTTATTCGATTCATCCCCAATTAGGAAATTAAGTGAGAAAATGTAGATTTTGCTGCATTTTGTCGCCCGAGCAATAATATCCCAGCAAGTCGATTCTATAAAGCATGTGCTACTCTTAAATAAGCTTAGTTCCTAATCTTTGATCAATCATTTTAAAATTAATAGCTTCGTACTTATTTGACAGAGTGAACTACGTTTTCTATAATAGTTAATATAATAGTTTAGTTTTTAACCTAATTCTTTCATATCCTCATCATGGGTTCCACAAGGTTCAAATCTGGGTCCTCTTTTCTTTGTGCTGTTCATCGATAATGTGTTAACTGCCTTTTAAGGTCCAGCATTGGCCTTTGCGGTAAATATAAAGCTGTGTTACTCTATTAACAGCAATTCTGATGCAATAAGCCTTCAACACAACATCGACTTACTGGTTGCTTGGTCTCAACAAAATCAGCTGAAAGTTAATATTTCCAAATGCTGCACTATGACATATACTAGAATGAACCAGCGCATAAATTCTTCTTATATAGTATATGGCCAATTACCGCAAAAGCAAGATTGCGTCAAGGATCTAGGGATCTTATTTGATTGTCAGCTGTCGTTTTCACAGGACATAAGCAGCGTGTCGTTATCCGCATCTACAATGCTATGCTTTATCTTACGCATTTCAACATCCTTCAAACATTTTGTTTCGCTTAAAAAACTGCAGTGTTCTTTGATTATTAGTAAGCTCGATTATGGAGCGCTGAAATGGTACCTATATTATGTATCTCAAGACCTATCTATTGAAAGGGTACAACGCCGTTTTCTGAAATATCTTTCCTTCAAAATTGATGGTCAGCGTCCCGTCAGAAACACCAAATATGATTATCTTCTAGAGCGGCATGATGTTCAATTCCTTCTGGCGCGCAGACAACAGCAGAGTGCTCGATTTGCTTGGAAATTGATACATGTTAAGATTGACAGTCCATCTCTTTTGTCCAGTTTCTATTTCTTCTTGATATGTAGCCACCTTTGCACTGTCAACATCCCGAATCAATATACTACGAAGAGCACCTCCATGTGCCCCAACGCTCATAAGTTCTATGAAGCTATAATTGTTTGCAACTTATAGTGGCGTATTATCTCATTTTCATACACATTATATTTCCGTGTGTTAACTAATTTAAGAGGAATGTATCTATTTTAATTCTCATTGTATTTTGATTTAACTTTAAGATACATGTTTCATAGTTTTGTGTAAATATTATTTACTCTGTTAAAAGGTTACCTCTTGTGCAATAGAGTTTTTTATCGTTATTAAGTCGAGCGGGTGCATTTTCACATACAATTACAATTACAAAATTAATATTTTCACATACAATTAGTGTGAAAGTTATTTCTGCAAATTTTTTGAAATAACTTTTTAGAATGTTACATTATTTCATTTCCTAACAGGAATTTTCATGAAATGTGCAAAAATTAACTCATTTTTACTGCATTTGATCTGCCTGCCGAAGAAACGGTACTTGCGAGAGAAGATGGGGTAAAAATACCTAGCTTAGTACGTAGCCTAGTAAATCTAGTTAGATCCATTGTCTAGTGGTATACGAAAGAAAATTTGAGAAAAGTTAATATTTACTGCAATTTTTCCTTCTGGCAATAAAAGGGTGCTGCATAGTAAAGTTGCATTTTATGTTTCGGTCTGAGTAAAAAGTTTTTTTGGAATATATGAGAATATTTTTGTTTGTTAATGGGTGGATTTATTATGTGGTGACATGTGAAAGAGGTTTATTATTAACGAGGTTATAGCCTTTTCAAATAAAAATTTTACGCAATTTTTTTATTGGTGGAAGTTATTGCCAGTTTTAGATCGTTTGGAAATTAATGAAAAATGCATACTAAAATAAATAAAATTATTAAATATATGGCATAATAATGGCCTGATAATTAGATGGCAAAATATTGTAACTATCGGTTTACACAAGACTAATGGCATATACCGTGTGTATTTTATTTCCATAGTTTATAAATCACCTGACATGCTATTTGACTTTACTAGTTAAAATGTAAAAATTGTTACAAAAGTTTCAAGTATTAGCTTTCAACCTGAAATTCTCAAGATAATATTAATGAATATTAATATCTTGAACATTTGTGTTTCACAAGTGTTTCACAAGTTTTTGAAGAAGGATGCTATGAATTTTCAATGCTTCACAAGCATTTTTAAGCTGGTATACAAATAACTAGTAATTATTTGTTTTTGGTATATTCTGATAATTTTCCTTAGAAAAATACAGGCTTATAGAACGCCTGCTATTTATCCAACGATTTTATAAAAATTATCGTTTCTTGGCGATTACTCAACGCGCTTCATACAAATCATGGTCCATATTATAGTCTTACTGTTTCAAATTCGAAAAGCATTTAGTTCCTTAGGGTAATAAACCAATAACATGAAATCTAAATTGCGAAAATAACAAACTGAGTGAAAGAAAATATTTTTGCTGTAATATGATGCAAATTTATTGATAATTTATACTATTTTTGTTAACTTAACCCTAAAAATCTTGAATTTATACTAGATATATCCAGAAATAAATGAATAATAAACTATATTTCCAACTACAAATTTACATGAACGAGATCACATCTCTTTATAGATCATACTAATATTATAGACTCCTAACTCGATAAGAAGTACAACTATGCATTCGAAACACTCGAAATACTATTTCTGATTTTAAATATTCTGTTTATTTTAAAATTCATTGAGATTAAACTATCCAGCGGCTTGCTCAACAAAAATGTTTATATTAATTAGTTATAAGATATACATATCGACAGATTAATCTAACCAATTCATTAAAATGTGTTAGCTTTACATTAATAACGTGACATACAGCTAATTATGCAAAACTGATTTATTTAGATAAGTATTTCAATCACTATTTACCAATCCCTTTTTATAACGACTAGATTTATAAATTAAAATAAATCTTAACTTGTAAAAATACATAATAAAATAATATGTTTTGTTAATTATATCAACAATTGTACGTTTAAACTGAAATTGTTGTTTGCTTGCAGGTTTAATATACTTGAGTATTTATTTCCGATAACTTTGTTACATAATTGTATTGAAAAACTTTGTCTAATTTTATTGCCAAAGTTTATTTACACTTCACCTCAGAATTGCTTTATCTATTCTGCCCCATTTTATGCGTTTGAATTCGGTGTTTATCTCCAAAGATATATATTTTGTATTGCAATGTAAAATACATTTGTGCTGACGTTTTGATTTCCACTTTATATTTATTCAGTTTTGTAAAATTAAATTCGCTGTTGCAAAAGACAAACAATTTTTCATTTGAAAGAATTTTATTTACGTTTCTCCACTTTTTATCAAATAAAATAACAAACACATTTCTTGTTGATAGCATCTATAAATAAAATCAACCAACAGAATTTAATTCATGCAGATTAAATTTACAAGAAAAAATATCGAAAAATAACGAAAATAAAATATGAAAACAACAAAAGCAATTTTATTAAATTTTTTATACATCTACGAGATATTAGTTTTATAATGGTGCAGTTTTAAAATACTCGGTTTCTAAATAAAGAGCACGTCGAAGAGGTTCTAGAAAAAACACTTAAAAGTTAGTATTACTTTTAAATATTCGCTAGTAGCCTTATAAATTGGAGTTGTGTTTCCTATCTCGCATTCACAAACATTTAGTATAAATATTTCAAATAGAGTTTGAAATGCAGAACAAAAAATCGAAAAAGGAAGGAATGGATACACACAATAAGAAGAAGACCTCTAAGAATATAGACTAGCACAACACGAAGCAAAGAAACATTACAAAAAGAAAACAGAGACTGGCTAGACAAAGAACTACAGCGAATAGAAGCAAACAGTAAGGAAGCTATACGAATATATCAAACGACTCAACAACAAAAGAACGCAAATGAATTTAAGTTATACTTCCTTAGGCGCATCTATATGCGCTAGCATAATGTAACGAACATTCACACCATGAAGTTGCTAACTTAGTAAATCTCTTCTCTTTTTCATTTCAAGTATTTAGTCAGTTATCGATAAGAAAAAAGTACGAATTCGAAATCGAGCTACATATCCTAATTATAGACTTCAAAGAAGCGTGTGACAGCATAAAAATAGAACAACTAATAAAAGAAATGGGAATACCAAATAAGCCGATAAAACTAACAAAAATGACAATGAACAACTCAACAGCATAATAAGCAAAGTGGAAAAAACAAATCATTAATATAAAACGAAACACAGATAATTAGTTACGAAGATGACCTTGCACTAGTAGCAACATGCAAAGATCCTAGACATAACTATGATATAAAAATAGATACCAAACCACATATACCAATAGCACAGTACATATTTCAACGAATAAACAGCTACAAATATCTAGGATTTACAGTAAACGGAAGCAACGACAGTTGTATCGAGATTAGCGAAAGAATAAAGGCAAGAAAGACAGCTTTCTGGAAATACGATAAGCTACTTAAAGGCAAAAACTTTAGCACAAACACGAAAATGAAAATCTACAAAACCAGCATAACCAGCAAGAACAGTAACAACATAAGTAGCAGAGACAGTGTGTGTGGCCAAGAGAGACGAAGAAAGAATGAGAATACTGGAAAGAAGAATTCTAAGAAGAACACTGGGAACAAATAAAATACAAAGGCAAGAACACAGACCACTAAGAAACGATTAAATAAAAACTACCCTAGAAGAGGAGATATAGTGAAATTGATAAAAGCACGGAGAAGCTGGTATGGCCATATACAAAGAAAAACCTAAGACTCCATAACTAAGAGAATTACAAACTGGAAATCACCAGTCAGTAGACCAAAAGGAAGCCCGAAAATAGTGCAAGGAACTAAAACACAAGAACCTATGAATTGAAAATAGAAAACGCGGACTGATCCACGGCAACGAAAGAATCAAATAGCTATATATACATATATATATATATATATATATATATATATATATATATACATCTATATATTTATATATGTATATATATATATTTATATATATATATATGAACTTCTATACGTATGATTTTTAGAAAATCAAACGTTTAGATAGCATTTTACATAAATTAACTTCCATAACACGAATTTTCCTTAACTCGATTTTTTCCATGATTCGCAGTAAAAATTTTTACAATGGTAAAATTTAACATTCAAGATAATCTCTATTACGCCAATTTTTGAACCACCGCGTATTTTCCAAAACTTATGATGCCGGATATTGCCAACCATAAACCGACTTTCGACTATATATATATATATATATATATATATATATATATATATATATATATATATATACGTATATATGTATATATATATATATATATATATATATGTTGTATTTGAGGTTTTCGCGGATAGATACCTGTGTTGCATTGTTTTCTCGGGGACTCCGCGTTGATGTTGAGGGTTGGCTCTGAAAAGAACCGGATTCTCGACGTTTCGGCGAACTAACATTCGCCATTCTCAAGAGATATATGCGTCCGTGCGGGTCAACGGTTAGACGCATACTTACAAGTATGCGTCTAACCGTTGACCCGCACGGAGCCAACCCTCAACATCAACGCGGAGTCCCCGAGAAAACAATACAACACACACATATATATATATATATATATATATATATATATATATATATATATATATGTTGTATTGTTTTCTCGGGGATTCCGCGTTGATGCTGAGGGTTCGGCGAACTAACATTCGCCATTCTCAAGAGATATATGCGTCCGTGCGGGTCAACCGCTAGACGCATACTGAGAGCTCGTTCGTGCGATGCGACTACTTATAACTGTTTGGCTTCGGGTCATGCGCGTTGTGTGCGGTGCTTCGGTTCGGTTGTTTGTTTGTCTTGTTGGTCGTACATGAGTCTGGGGTGTCTGGGATTGCATTTTGAGGGTGGATATGATCGGTCGCCATGCTGGGGGCAGTCTCAAGGAATCGTCTCTCGTGTTCATGCAGTAGTCTCGTTTTTCTATCTCTCTATGACTTCTCTGTATACTCGTGACATTTCGTGGCTAATCTGTGCAACAGTTCTTGAATTTCTAAAGTCCATCCAGTGACCGGTGTTTGTGTGTTGGACAAGTGCCGATGAAACTTTGTCTCTGTGTCTGACTGAAACTACATGTTCTTGAATGTTTCGCAAGAAGTTGGACCGGTGAACCAACGGAGCTTACTAATGGTCGTAGTGGGGCTCCATCTTTGTGGATCTTTGGTAAACCATATATCTTGGGACACCGTGAAGATTTCTCCCTTGGTATAAGGTAATTCATTGTTTCCTTGTCAATGCTAGAGCTTAGGATCTAACGGTTCACCGGTCCAACTCTTGCGAAACATTTGCAAAATGTTTACAACCATACGCCGAAGATTGTGATTCCTATGTCCGCAATGCTGAACACTTCATAGACATACTGAAAAATCACCAACTCCAGCCAGGCCACCTCCTTGTGAGCTTTGACATTGTATCTTTATTCACAAAAGTACCGGTCCCTGAGGCCTTAAACATCATAAGATCAAAACTAAAACCAGAAAAGTATGTATCAGATCTGGCAGAACATTGTTTAAAGAATACATACTTTAGGTACGATGGTCAAATATACAAACAAGTCCTAGGAGCACCAATGGGTTCACCTCTATCCCCAGTAATAGCCAACATATTTCTTACAGATTTTGAGGAAAAGGCAATCTCATCAGCCACACTTAAACCCACACTCTGGTTAAGATATGTTGACGACACATTTGTAATCTGGCCCCACGGCAGACCAGAGCTGGACAAATTCCTTAACCATCTTAACTCCCAACACGACCAAATTAAATTCACAATGGAGATAGAAAAGCATCAACGACTTCCTTTCTTGGATGTTTTGGTAAAGAAGAAACCTGACGGCACTTTGAGTCACACTGTGTACCGGAAACCAACCCACACAGACAGATATCTGAACGCTTCTTCGCACCATCATCCCAAACAACTAGCATCTGTAGTCAACACTCTGACCACCCGATCCATAAGACTAGCCGACCAGCATAACTTACCGAAAGAATTGAGGAACTTACGAGAAGCTCTTTCTTCAAATGGATATCCAAATAGCTTAATATCCAGAATTTTCCGTCGTACAGAGAACAGTAGCCCTAGAACTGAAGAACGCCAGAAACCCGTTAGCACAGCATACCTACCATATGTTTTTGGATTAACTGACAAAATCGCCAGAATCCTTAAAAGACACAACATCGACACCATTTTCAAACCTAACCAGAAAATATCCTCCATGCTACGCAGCGTTAAAGACACCATCCCGTTAGAATCCCATGGAATTTACGAAATACCTTGCGGAACATGTGAATGAACCTACATTGGACGTACCAATAGAAAAATATCTGCTAGGATTCAAGAACATGTAGTTTCAGTCAGACACAGAGACAAAGTTTCATCGGCACTTGTCCAACACACAAACACCGGTCACTGGATGGACTTTAGAAATTCAAGAACTGTTGCACAGATTAACGAAATGTCACGAGTATACAGAGAAGCCATAGATAGAAAAACGAGACTACTGCATGAACACGAGAGACGATTCCTTGAGACTGCCCCCAGCATGGCGACCGATCATATCCACCCTCAAAATGCAATCCCAGACACCCCAGACTCATGTACGACCAACAAGACAAACAAACAACCGAACCGAAGCACCGCACACAACGCGCATGACCCGAAGCCAAACAGTTATAAGTAGTCGCATCGCACGAACGAGCTCTCAGTATGCGTCTAGCGGTTGACCCGCACGGACGCATATATCTCTTGAGAATGGCGAATGTTAGTTCGCCGAAACGTCGAGAATCCGGTTCTTTTCAGAGCCAACCCTCAGCATCAACACGGAATCCCCGAGAAAACAATACAACACAGGTATCTATCCGCGAAAACTTCAAATACAATAATATATATATATATATATATATATATATATATATATATATATCTATATATATACGTATATATATATATATATATATATATATATATATATATATATATATATATATATATATATATATATATATATATATATATATATATATATATATGTGTGTGTGTGTGTGTGTGTGTGTATTGTAAAGATAGATAAATTTAAAATAACTTTGAAAGTATGTGTATATTGAAAAATTAACAACTTAACAGTTTTTTTTCTCGCAAATGTATCTGTTTCCCATAACTTTACAGTGTTTGACAATCGAATGTTTCAACTTATTTACATTTACTGACCAAATGTTTAAATTGCAAGTGAAAATATCTTTTTCATCACTACGTAAAATAAAATGTTTTGTAGAAGCTCATTTCTTGAATAATGAGGAAAAAGTGTAATTATGGATCCGGAAATAATGCGTTTCCGAGAGATAATGAGAACTTAATGGAAACTCGGAGCATTTAAAATTTTACTGATAAGCTTTTTTTTATAAAAGTGTGTATGATATAAGGGAAATATATAAAATGGGTTTCAGTATAGAACGCACAATTATGGAACAACTACAAACAACGGGATATTATTGTGGCAAAATTCAATTCAAGAAATTATTCTGTATTCGCAGAAAAATTTCGGGTGACAATAATTTTACACCCGAAGAATATTTAGGAGCTCTGATTTTTCTTCAAATTTTCCAATCTTAACAGTCCTATATATTTAGTTATGATGAACTTTATTTAGTACTACTACTACCCCCTATTAATAAAATAAATCTAACATTTTGATGGAATACGTCGTTGTAATGTATCCAGCTGTTATTAAAATTCTGCAAATTTAATTGATTTAATATCTTATATAACTTTAATAATCATTATCTAGACATTATTTATAGTAATTTTCGAAATTATATATTTGTTTTTCTTCTTCGTCAGACTTTATTCGTCCACTTTTGTACCTATCCATGGCAAGTCGGTGCCAGTTCTGGTCCACTTCCGATATTCCTTTTTGTTAATCGTGGCCGCCATTTTACTAGTGACCTACTATTACATACTGTCAATTTATTGATATCCTGCCGTGCCATATGTCCAACCTAAAGCCACTTAAGTTCAGCTACACGCTATTACAGCTACTCGTTTAATTTGTCTCGTAGGTTAATTCCAAGCATGGACCTTTCCATTGCTGTTTGTGTTATTCTGGTGCTTTCTGCACTTTTCTCTCTTATACATCCATCATAGACTTTTCTTTTGAGATTTATAGGGATGTATCAATCTTTATAGATAGGAAGGAAAGAGGCAACAGGCTCATACAGTGTTGCTAGGAAAAAGAGTTGGTTATTACAAACACCTTCCATGAACTACCCCCTCGGCGACTCTATACCTGGATATCGCCTGGCGACAATGATAATAACCTTATTAGAAATCAAATAGATTTTATATGTGTCAACAGGCGGTTTAGAAACAGCATAAAAAGCGTAAAAGCCTATCCAAGTGCAGACGGTGATGCGGACCACAACTTGCTGTCAGCCAATATAAAAATGAGATTAAGGAAACTGCAACGATCGAAAAGACCAAAGAAAGTGAACTTGGAAAATCTCAAAAAAGAACCATACCAAACGCAGTTCAATGAACTAATTGCGAGGGATTTGTCCGAGGCATCAACAATAAATATGGATACTACCTGGGACAAGGTTAAAACAACAATGCTGAATGTGGGGGAGCAAATCGTGGGCAAGAAGGATCAAACAGCGAAAAAGCCATGGATGAACCAGGATATCATTAACCTTATGGAAGAAAAGCGTAAACACAAAAACACCAATAAAGAAAAATACAGACTATTAAAACGACAAATACAACATAACATAAGGAGGGCCAAAGAAACCTTTTCATTCAACCATTCAGCTAACAGAGGAAGATAAATAGCGAACCTGGGAAGAATACGTGACAAAATACGTGAGAGGATTTAATGGAGGAAGATGGACAGGCGGATCATTTAGGTATTCTTAAATCGGAGGTGGAATATGCGATTAAGACAGCAAAAACAACAATGCTGTAGGACCCGACAACATTCCGGTTGAAATGTGGAAAACATTGGACGACAGAAACTGGACCAGCCTTACAGAATTTCTAAATAGAATATATGTAATAAACAGGTAAAATTCCAAGAGAGTGGCTTAAATCAGTGTTTATTCCGCTACCTAAAAAAAACAATCCTAAGTCATGTGACGAATATAGGATGATCAGCCTGATCCTATAAAATTAATCCTCTTAAAATCCTCTTAAAAATTATTCAACAGAGAAAATACGGCAAATGTGAAGAACAACTGGATGGGATGCAGTTTGTTTTCAGAGAAGGATTAGGAACTAGAGAAGCTCTGTTCGCTCTGAAAGTGATGCTACAGAAGTGTAGAGAGTACAATAAAAATGTATTCATCTGTTTTATTGACTTCGGCCCTAAGGGCCTTTGATAGAGTCCAACACGACAAGCTTATCGAGAGCATATACAGTATTAATCTGGATCAAAGTGACATATGATTAATAAAAAAATTATACTTTAACCAAACAGCAATAGTGCGGGTTGAAGATATGGAGACGGACGAAATCAAAATCCAGAAAGGCGTTCTGTCCCCGCAACTGTTCAATTTGTACTCCCAGTTTGTGTTTCGAAGGGTGATGGAGGACAGAAGAGAAGGGGTAAATATTGGAGGGGCACTAATTAATAATCTTATATTCGCGGACGATACTGCAATAATGGTGTAAAGTGGAGAAGGGCTACAGACACTATTAGAGAGAGTTTACCAAGCGTGCGAAGAAGTAGGACTTACCATTAATATAGAAAAAACAAAATTCATGGAAATAAGTAAAAAGCCAAATACTTACCCTGTTATCACACTAAATGGAAATCAAGTAGAGCGGGTTCAAAGATACAAATATCTTGGAACAGTCATTAATGACCTAATAGATCCCGATGGAGAAATCAAGATCAGGATAGAAATGGCTCGAAAGACATTTATTGCATACTCTTCAATGTTCACAAAAAGAAGTTTGTGCCTACGAATTAGATTAGGGTTCATGGAGTGTTATGTGTGCTCAGTGTTACTGTACGGGGTAGAAAACTGAACCTTAAAAGCAAAACTATCAAAAAGCTTGAAGCTTTCGAGATGTGACATATAGGCGCATGCTAAAGATACCCTGGACACATAGAATAACGAACGAAGAAGTACTAAGGCGCATGGGACATGAAAGGAAACTATTAAAAATTATCAAGATACGTAAAACAGCATACATAGGTTATATTCCGCGCAACGACAAATATATACTGCTACAAAACATAATGCAGGGAAGAATAGAGGGGAAGAAGGGAATAGGAAGAAAGAAAAAATCCTGGCTCCGTAATATAAGAGAGTGGACAGGAATGAATGTTGAAGAACTGTTCCATGTGGCAAGAGACAGAGACGCATTCAGAAAGGTGGTCGCCAACCTTCAATGAGAAGACGGCATCAGAAGAAGAAGAAGATCAATCTTTAATAATATGTCCAAACTTCTCATTCACCGCCCAGCTCAGTCGTACTCTTCTAGGTATCTCAGACAGTTTGATTTTCTTTGGACAATTTAATTAAGTGTCCTAGATACACGTATGCTTTTACGGTGTCAAATACGTGGTTGTCTATTGTTATATATAAGTCGTGCCTTTTCATAATATTGTCATCATACGCTCTAGTTTATTGGGATCGCTACTTATTAACACAATATCCTCGGCAAAGCGTAAATAGTATATAATAGTAGTACCTACTGCGTCTACATTTATACATTTTGCTTCCCAATTAAATACATCTTCCAGGGCCAATTTGGATGATATGGTATACCTTTGACGAACGCATATGTTGATTGGTACTCGATCTGTTACTAAGCTCTCGTCAATTGAAACATATATTGCTGCATGTTCGTAGATGGTTTCTCATCTGGTAGTCTGTTGTGCCGAAACCATTTCGCTAAACTGCCTGTTCGATTGGTTGGCAAAAGTCGAATTTCATTGTCATACGTTTTGTTATAATTTTTGTAAATAATTTGTAATGTTTCACTTTTTTTAAGCGCAGAATGACTTCTGCGATCTGCCATGATTTGGGGATCTTTCCTTGGTGCAGGCATTAATTAAGAAGTATTCTGATTGCCTTTTCCAATACGTCTTCATCCATTTTTATCATTTCAATTTATTATTATTAGCTTTTATTGGCATATTTACAACAATTCTTATAACAATGCAACAAAACATAACAAAAAAAAAGAAAACAATAAAAAAAGGGGAAAAAACAAAAAAACAGGACCGAACTACAAAAAAACATAACAGAACTACAAAAAACAGGACAGAACTACAAAATAAAACAGAACAGAACTCATTTCAATTGTTATTTGATCTTTACCAAGCGATTTCCTGTTTCTCAAAAACTAAAAAATTATCCAGTAAAGGGAATTCGGAGCAAAATCTGGCGCTTAAAATTCAGGATATGATTATAAAATGTCTTGATAATAAATTACTCAGTTTTGATAACTGCTAGCGAAAAAAACAAATTGCAATTTCCAAATTATACAATAGAAAAATTGCTTTCTGCACTTTTCTCTGTTGTACATCCATCATAGACTTTTCTTGTAAGACTTATAGGGATGTATCAATCTTTAAGAATATGTTCAAACTTCTGATTCACCGCCCAGCTCAGTCGTATTCTTCTGGGTATCTCAGACAGATTGATTTTCCTTGCCCAATTTAATTAAATGTCCTAGGTACACGTATGCTTTTAGTAAGTTTTAGTAGGTTAAGTCTAAGCTATAAGGCTGGTTTGAAAAGTCATGGAAGGTTAGTGTCTGAACTAATGTAAGACACGCACGTTGCTTTTTACATCAAAACACTTTTTAAATCAATTTTTGAATCACACCTTATAGCAATACATTGGAAAGAAATGTTATGTGTAAAGTACGAACAAAGTAAATAATAAAAAAAACATTTGTTTACGTTTAAGAAACACGAATTATTGCTTGAATATATAAATATATTCAACCTGTACGTAGCTCCATAAAATTACGTCTTATTAAGACTTTGAACAAATCTCACGTTGAAACAATTACTTCTTGGCTAATATCACATAGGATATACAATTATACAATACTTGCTTGTTACTAGTCCTAGTACATTTTCATGTTATTAACAGCACTAGACAAATAACATTGTGTTTAAGATCATTTCTTTCTATTTAAATTATGTAAATAGCCTAGTATATTACATTTTCATGTCACTAACAGCACTAGACAAATAAAATTGTTTTTAAGGTAATTTCTTTCTATTTGAATATTTATCTCTCGTCGATGCAGCTTTGCTCTTTTTTTAGTATAAATTGGAAATTTATAATTCCAATACATAATTTTTAAATAATTCCAATATGTACTTTTTGATTTCCAATTTATTATTCAAAAAGCAATGTTACCTCCCATATCATCCATTTAATTTAAATAGAAATAAATTAGCTAAAACAAAATTATTTGCCTAGTGCTGTTAGTGACATGAAAATGTACTGGAACTAGTTATAACATGCAAATGTCTGTTGTATATTTCAATGTCGTACAATTCCTGTGTGATATTAGCCAAGAAGTAGTTGTTTTAACACGAGATTGGTTACTACGAACAGGTTGAATATATAAATTTGTAAATTATTTTCTCTTGCAAGATTACAATATTTTTCCGTCAGTACTCAATTGTCATTCTTTAATACTTCAATTGCTAAAATAACATGAGAATAATTAAATGTATGCAGTATATAATCGTTATTATTGGGTTGTTTAAAAATGCTTAACAAGGACAACAATGTTCAAAACCTAGAACAGTCCGTAAAAGAGCACTGTCTTGTTTTTCTATTTTCAAATAAAATTATTACTAGTAGTTTCTCATATATAAGACTTAACAATATTTTATAATAACATAAATATACGTAAAATAATACAAATTCTTCAGACAAAACGCAACTAGATGGAATAGTTTAGTAATAACAATTTTCTACGTTTAAAAACTAAATTTGTTTTTGTTTTAAAAGACAATATCGTTTATTAGTTTTCCAATTCAACATTTTAAACAGGGATCACCATTTCGGACTTTTAAACTAATAAAATAAATAGGTACATTTAGATTGTATTAACCTTAAGTTTGAGTATAAAAATTTAATAGCGTTGTGAAGTAAACTAATAATATAAAAAATTATTTCCTATTCATTTAATCTAGAATACCTAAATGGAATTAAGTTACTTAAGTCTTAATATATAGACTAGAAATACCAATGAAAGTCAGGTTGATTTTTCATGAATCAACCACAAACAAAGACTGTCAAGTGAACTACAAGTATATATAAGTGAATATTTAAACTAACTATTGTCAAAGACTAGATAATACTAGACATACTGCACAACACAGACAAGACTAAGCGGTTTAGACTAAATAGACCAGGCTAGACAGACAAGATTAGAGAGAGACACGACTAGAGACACACAACTAGACAAGACCAGACAGACAGGACTACAGGACTACTGAAAATATTAGACACACAAGACTAGACAGACGAAACTAGGCAGACACGACTAGATAGACAAGACCAGACAGACAAGGCTTAACACACAAGGCTAGACAGAAAAAACTAGAGAGACAAGATGGGGCAGAAAATACTAGGCAGAGAACACAAGATAGACAGACAAGACTAGACAGTCAAAACTAGACAGACAAAACTAGACAGACAAGACTAGACAGACAGAACTAGACCGACAAGACTAGACAGACAAGACTAGACAGACAAAACTAGACAGACAAGACTAGACAGACAAGACTAGACCGACAATACTAGATAGACAAGACTAGACAGGCAAGACAAGACAGACAAGCCTAGACAGACAAGACTGGACAGATAAGACTCGTCATTTCTGTTTAAATACAATGTCATTCCAAGACAACAACTTGGTTTCTGCAAGAATAAATCCACAATGACAGCTATACAAGAAGTATACGGAAAAATAATTTCAGAGGTGGACAGCGGAAGATGCCCAATTGTCATTTTCTGTGACTTGAGTAAAGCTTTCGACTGAGTTTTCACATGATAAGGCATTAGATAAACTTGCCAGGTATGGCAAAACGAGGTCAAACTCAGGAAGGTGCTTTAAATCCTACCTAACTAATAGAAAACAATTTGTAAGGGTGGGGCAAATGAAGTCCAACACTATTTCAACTTATGTATGGGTCCCACAGGGAAGTGTGTTTAGCACCCATCCTGTTCTCCATATACACGGCCGGTCTGATTAGTTATGTGGGAGGAGATAGGATTACTCTCTATGCCGATGATGCCAGTGTACTTGTGTCAAATAACAGCTCAGAAGTACTCCAATTGGAAGCCGCTGACGTAATAAGTAAGTTATATACGTGGTTTTCTGCCAATAATATACTATTAAATGGAGAAAAAAACAAATATATTAGGTTTCAATCAGTAAGACGGGTAAGATCTGCAGATCTATCACTAACTGTTGGAAACCATAATATACAGAGAACGGGGCAGATAAAGTTCCTGGGCATACTGATGGAGGAGTAGCTTACTTGGAGCAAAATGGCTGAACATATTATCAGCAAAATAAACTCGAAGACATATCTTATTAGAACTATACGGCAAATTTTACCTAAGTCGGCAATTATGAATGTTTATCATGCAGAGATTAATGCTACTCTGGCATATGGAATTCTAGTTTGGGGATCTTCAACACATCTGACAGCTATCTTTATGGCTCAAAAAAAAATAGTAAGGGCAATAACCGGCATATCGGAGGAAATCTTCATGCAATCCCCATTTTAAAGAGCTGGAAATACTAACTGTACCATCCTGTCTAGTCTTGTCTGTCTGGTCTTCTCTGTCTAGTATTGTCTGTCTAGTATTGTATGTCTAGTCTTGTCTGTCTAGTCTTGTCTGTCTAGTTTTTTCATTTAGGGATTATAGTCCCTTTCAGCCATCAGATTATAGTCCCTTTCAGGGACTATAATCCCTATATGAAAAAACTAGACAAGACAAGACTAGACAGAAAATACTAGACATACAATACTAGACAGAAAATACTAGACAGAGAAGACCAGACAGAGAAGACTAGGCAGTAAAGGCTAGGAGGCAAAACTGAACAGACAAAGCTAGGCGGACTAGACTGGACAGACAAGAATAGACAGAATGGACTAGCTAGACAAGATTAGACAAACTGGAGAATATAGGGAGACAAAACTAGAATTAGAAAAAACCTAAATATCTCTTTGTTGTTATTAGCTATTTCATGATTTCTTATTATGGAAAATAAAAAACACAAAGAAATAATTTCTTTGTGTCTGCTTGGACTATTTTATTTCAAAATATTATGTCTTCAGTGCTTTATGTAAGAAATGTAAAATCATAAAATTGGCAACAATCTAAATTGTGAAAATTAAATTTTGTCAAAATTAGAACTATATTTGTTGTCACTAATATATTGCACTCTTTGGTCCACTGAGCTTGAATTAAAGAAAAAAGGCGCTCCACGTTGGCATTGTGGCCAAGTGCACTCACTGTATATTTTGTCTGAAATACTGTGTTAAAATAATTCATATTTTGCATGAATCAGATTTTCATTTGATAGTACTTTTGTCATGCCAATTTTAACTGTTTCTCAAATTAAACGGTGTAGTTTGTTGTTACATTCAATTTTTATATAGTTTAGTGACTTCAGTACTTTGTTTAAATTTGTATTTTAAAAATTTGAAATTTTTGATGTCGTTGTTTTTTAGTCAGAGCTTTAGTATATTATAAAGCTTTCTTTAAAATAACTTTAATAGTCTTAATATAAATTCTAATTATTGATTGATTTTTAATGATATTATTATTTTAGTCGAGAACGTTTATGTATCAATAAAATAGTATCAATTAGAGGTATGAGATATCAGAGGTATGCTATACCAACCGAGTGAACATCCATAGCAATGGCGAGATTCATATTCAGCCAAATTAATTAGCCATTTAATATTGAAAAGGTTGTTTATGTCATCGATGAACTATTATCGCTTATAAGTTAATCGAAAAATAACAATGGCATCAATTAAAAATAAAAAGAAAAATTAATGAAAAATCTTATCTAAAAATCTTAAATAAATAAAATGAGATGCTTTCCTTTGATGCTTTCCATTAAGGAATCCGACACATTTTGAAGATATTATTCTTTCAGCCGAATTTTCACACATTCTCATTTGTTACATACTAATGTGAAATTTCGACCCGTTTCATTAACAAAAACAGCTAAAATATTGTTGGTTCATTATATCTCGACAAGAATATGATTTCAATGGCTCTAATATATACTACTATATACTAAAATATATATACTAAATAGTTGACTTCCCCGAATAAATCGCTTGTCATATGTCAAGCGATTTATTCGGGGAAGTCAACTATTTAGTATCTTAGTAGGTAACTATAGAACTTTCTTGTAAGAATAAAATAGTAGGTATCAATTAAATCCTTTAGGTATGATATTCCAACCGAATGAACATCCACATGAATGGTTAGATTCATATTATTCATTATTTAGCTATTTAATATTAGCTATATTTATTTAAGTCATCAATGAACTATTATCCCCAATAAGTTAATCGAGAAATAAATAGGGTTTCAATGTAAAAGGAAATGAAAAATTAATATTTTTACCTTTGACATAATATAAAAATGAAATATGAATATTTGCTAAAATGAGGGATGTTGTTAGCTAACAAGTAATCCAACAGAAAAACTATCTTTCTTGCCGCTCGACCGAATAGAAAAAGTGTTTTCTGTCTTTCGCGTTCTTTACTTTTATAAAGTTAGATGTATTGGGCATATAAAAAAAATAACATTTTTAGATACGGATTATGACATAATTTTATAATAATTTAACCAAACCTAACCTAATAGAAAAGATATTTTTCTACCGTTTGCGTTCTTTTATTTTATATGGAGACCCCTAAAGTTAGGTTTATTTGACAATTTAAAGAAAAAAAAAAGTAACTAAAAATTTTGTGAAACTTATTTTTGTAAATATATAACATAAAGTATGTAAAATTGAATCAAAATCCGTATCTAAATTACACTTGAAATAGTATAATTGGAAAATACTTTTTGATATTTTTGTTTTAAAGAGATACAAATAAACTTTCAAGAGATTCAAATCCAAAACAAGAATTATTTATGGTCTGTGTCAATAAAACTTTAATATTTCTCTCGTATATAAATATAAATTAACTACAATCGATTAAAGAGTTAATTGAATTTTTAATATTCCACTTTAAACGTTTTTGATATAAAAAACAATCAATAATTTCTATTAAAATTATTTCTTAATGTTTCTAAATAACATATTTATATGGAAACTTCACATTCCGTAAATATTTACTTTAAATTTAAAAACGTTATGCACGGAAACTCAATTTCTAAAGATTTATTCCACAAACAAACAGTTTCAAATTAAATTTTTATTTCCTATGTAATATTGATAAATAATTTGCGAAAAGACATTTGTAAAAAGAAATATCTTTATTTTAGAAAGAACAAATAAAAAAATATTTATATAAATAACCGTAAATCAATCACCACGACCCAAAAATTATTTTTAACATATTTTTACATGTTAAAATTCACAATTGATAGTGATATAATGAAGAATATTTCAAAGTTACACTCTGCATATCTTTAGTAAATTCTGTGAGATATTTATTTTGGATTATTTAAGGAGTTAAACAAAATTGGCTGGTTTTGTATAATATCTCTTCCTCTACATTTATGATATATAAAGGGAGAGATATTTAGAACAAAAACGCAAATAAATAATTACCGTCCACCGCGAGCGCTTAATTCTCAGGGTTCTAGGTAATTACCTGACATTGTGGGTACTGTTCATGTGGTGGTTGTTCAACTTTCCAGCCAAGCAGGGGAGGTATACAGATGAGCGCCGAGAGAATCCAAACGGCAGTGATCATGACGACAGCGCGCACCGGAGTCCGTTTCTTGAGATATTCGACAGCTTGGGTAATACTCCAATATCTGTCAAGTGATATTAGGCAGAGGTTCATGATGCTGGCTGTGCTTAAAAGGACATCCATTGCGGAATGAATGTCGCACCACCAAGCTCCGAAAATCCAATAACCCATCAATTCATTTGCCAAAGAAAATGGCATTATGATAAGGCCAAGGAAAAAATCGGCAACTGCTAATGAAGCAATGAACCAGTTCTGAATATTCTTAAGGGCTTTTTCTGTAGTGATAGCGATAATAACTAGCATGTTACCAACGACGACAACTATCATTAATATTGTTACAACAATTGAGGCAACAACAATTTGTGGTAAGGTGTAGCCACTAGGATAGTGAGGAACGGTCACCGTGCCATTTAGTGAACCGTTAATAGTGCCGTTTTCTAGGAGCAAGAGGATATCTTCCATTGCAACAGCGGCTCTAGCCGTCACGTTCACTAAAGCCATCTTATAATTAATATTTGTTTTAAAATAAAAATTGCAAAAACATTTAGATTACACACGACGTAGTTTGGTCCCTAAGTCACACTATTTATGTACAGTACCCGTTTAACCCGAAGCAGCCCGTGTATCGGCGATGTAATGTAAAACACAAAGTACCAAAACAACTATTTATTTTAAAAATTTCTTTTTTTAAATTATTATTATCGTATATATATTATACATGCGTGCACTAGCTAGTTTAGAATATAAGGGTCGCGCCACTACGGTGTGGCCCATGTGCGGGCCGGCGTCTCGTCGTCGTCCTCTGCGGCGCTGCTGGCGTCTTTACGGAGCTCGCAGGGCATGTTAACGCCGCGCTGCTCGACCGCACACTGTGCGCTACAAGCTCGCGGCCGCTCCCGGCGCCGAGCATGCGTCCGTCCGTCCGTCGCGACGCTCTCACACACACACAACAATATTCAGCAACACCACATCGCCGCGCCTAATTACGGATTAACGCTCACTATCAATTATTCTCTCTCAACATCCGCTTGCGTATGCCTCCAATCCCCCAGGTACTCACCAAGAAGATGATCACCAAACGAAATTTCGGTGTTCTTTGTTAGTCACGCATAATTTTCTTTGGCACGCTAATAGTAATTACATTTCAAAAGTGGAACGTAAATTCTACGAGTAAGTTCGTGTAAAACCCACCCTCATAATAAAATGTAAAGATTCCAGGAGCTTCGTGCAACAATAGATAAATTTCTCTTTTAGTTGTTTTTTACTTCGCGTAAATTTGAACAAAATTATACTCAATATCAACTGGAGCTCATCTAAAATACTTGGACAGTTTGCTAACATTAATAGGTATGTGCACGTAATAAGCAAATTACTCCTATTTAATATTATTCACAATTTAAATAATGTGTGAATATAAATTCGTCGGTTAATGGAGAATCAAAATTGAATCTTCTAATTCCACAAATTATCATAAATTAACAATAAAATAGTTCTGATTCTTTGAATACGAACTCATATACACTCCATCTTATACACAATGATTAATTAATTTTAACAGAGGCCGATTCTGTAAAAGAAACGTTCAAAAGTTGGTAAAATTTCCGTTTTTTTATTTCTCTAATTTTTAAATGGTATTCTGAATCTTTAGTTACGTTAAAATATTAATAGATATAGGTTACTGTAACCTCCAAACCATTGAATTTGAACGGCAAGGATTCAGGCGCAGTAAAGTTGAATGAACAGCGAATTAGTACAAAAAAAAAATGCAAACATCATGAATGTGTTTTTTTCTTCAAAACTATAAAGATTACAACAAACAAAGGTTTTCAATTATATAATAGATTAATTGATGCATACAAACATTGTATAATTAATTCAAGAATGTATCAATGAAAATTAAAAGATATTAAAAATTCATTCGAATTGCCAAATGCATGATTTATAAAGAGCTTTAGTTTGACAAAGATTGAGAAAGAAATTGTTCGTTTTGTGTAATTGATAAACTATGGAATAAATCCAATTGGATTATTCACATTTTGATTTGGAGATTCGGAGTTTAAACCATGGTTGTTGACTCCAGTAGTTGGAACAGGCGAAGGTACTCAGATATATTGGTATTGGTACAATAAAATTCATTATTCTGAAAGAAATTGTATTGAATATTTCAATAGAGTTTTTAATAAATTGAACTAATTTATTTTTTATACTTAATAATAATAATTTAACATTAAGTTATTCCTTCGTTCCTTCCACTGCACAACTGTATAGCCTGCGACAATACTCTAGTATTTTCATTTGACCTGTCTAGAGCGCCTGACAATACTGTAGTATTTTCATTTTGTGTCTCTAGAGTGGCCAACAAATTATTAATTTTATTAGCAAGGTAATTACTATGCTAATATTATTGTTCTATGGTGGCCTCTAAATTTTGTTGAGTTCGCCGTTGCCTTTTCTTGTTTAAGTCACATGTTGTAGTAAATTAAATTATTAAATATTTCTATTTACGTAAACTTGCAAGCTTAATAATAATGATTACATATATTAATAGTTTAAGACCAAAGCAAATTTCTGTTGTTTTGACAGCTAAACCAGTTTAAAATTTTGGTTATGACATTCGGGTTAGTTCTCGCGCTATTTGCAGAAAAATCGACTTCGCTTAGTGCCTTACAGAATACCATTTGATCGTATTGTCGTTAAAATCCAGGTTTACAATTATTTTTTTACCGCGATTAACGTATTAAAAAATAACGTGAGTGACCCGAAAGATAATAATTTTAATATGTAATCAGATCAATTTCGAATCGAAAATTATTGCAGCATTTTTTTGTCCAATAGCCAGTGCTTTTCCCAAATTTAAAACGTATCAATTTCATTTTACGCACAGACATAAAACGAAACTGCTCGTTTACAACTCGTCCTAATTCGCACCCTTTGCCCTCGACAAAATCGGATTTATTATAAATCTTTATCGCCTACAACGTTGCAATATTAAACGTTCCAAATTATTTATAAGAACATTATGTTGATATTTAAATAAAATCTATATTATATAAATGTAAATTTTGTGGTTTACAGCATCCGGCGGCTGCTGGTCCGGAGCTAAGAGCGCGGGCGCCCCGGAGTCCAACAAAACCTGACGTCATCAGGGCGCGCGTATCGACGTCAATGAGGTAGGTCAGGTTCAGTACTCGCGCGCATACATACAGCGGTATATAAGGCACCGGGTACCACACAAATGTTTGTGGACCCGATCGTACACTTTACGTCGCACACGCCAAGCGTTTACAAATGCATCTGCTTATACTTTTAAATTCGCATAAATTCTGGGATTATAAGATTTTATTATTTTCAAGTATTTTTTTCTTCGTCCATATGTAATGTAATATAAATATTATTAGTAAAATTTCTCCACTTATACTATTATTTGCCATCCCAGGGAAAAATAGTTTTTTTTTTTGTATCAATCTATACATCATTTTTATAAACTAATAAAAAACGCGTAAAATTATAAATATTTTGAAACGTTTAATTTCAAATTTCAACATAATTGAAATCTCATAAAAAATACCGAATCTTTTAGAAAGTCTATAGAAACATCTTTTCAAGATATACTATACTATTAATCTACTTGAATATAACGCTGTAAAATTTCTTTAACATGAGTGAAACAAAGTTGCAACAAAGTTAAGTCGCAACATTTCACTTTAAAAGTATTCACACAAGCTTGTTGTGGTTGTGTTGTTGCCGTTTCTGGTTTGGTGTTATTTTCTTTTGTTATTTCACGTTTGACGAGTAACTGTTTTCCTTCTGTAGTCTTATTGTTACTCCGAATAATTCTTCTGCTTACAATATAATATTTTCCTCTGTGTGAATCTGTGAATGTAACAGAGCAATGGAAACCATATTCGATCTATGATGCTCCTCCATCTTTAGGTAAATAGAAGATAGTCTTATCTTCATTTATATCAGTGTTCTTCAACCGGTGTTCCATGGAACCCTAGGGTTCCACTAAAACATTCAGGGGTTCCGCGAATCAATGCTAAAAAATCTGAACCTTAACCGACACCGGCGCGGCGTTTACAACTAGAGACGATGCGTTGCACCGCTCACTGGAACACGTGTGTCGATTGGAGTTTCATATTGGAACTATTCATTTGCTCAGTCGCTTATATTGGACGAGGACGACGCACATTGCCCTTATAAATAATTTCAAATATCTGGTGTAGTAGATTTATTGTTAAATTCTTACAAAGGCAAACGGTAGTAAGTTAATTATTTTATAATAAATTGAGTTTTCAACTTATCCGAAAATCCTATAGAAATATAATACAGAATTGGCTTAAAACTGGGAAATTGGAACAACAAAATGCAAACAACAATCTTCTTGCTCTCTTGAACCATTCCACCAGTTTTCCGCCAACATGGAGCTGACGGATAATATTGAAGAAGAAAATAAATCAGGATCTACTAACCGAAAAATAGGGAAGTATGATGAAGATTATTTGAATTTTGGATTTACATGGATTGGTGATGAAAATGATCCAAATGGGTTTTGTGTGGTATATGAGCAAGTAGTCAACAACAGCAGATTATTCCTGCAAAGTTCAAGCGTCATTTGGAAAATAAACATCCGACTTTAAAAGGTAAAAGCGAAAATTTCAAAAGAAAATGTCTAACTACAGCAAAAAGAATGCATTTGAAAGGTATGTTCGTGATGATAATAAAAATGTTTTAAACACAACTCATTTAGTTAGTTTGCGCGTAGCTAAAGAAGGCGAAGATCATACGATTGCATTTTTTTTTAAACTTTGTACAAAAGATTTTATCAAATGCATAATCGGTGAAAAAATTACAAGCAAAATTGAACTCGTCCCATTGTCTGATACGACGATTACATGACGATTTAAAGATATGTCAGATTACTGCGAAAAGGAACTGGTAAGTCGTTTGATAAGTGCTAAAGATGGATTCACTCTGCAAATGGAGGAATCTACAGATGTGGCTGAATTAACAATTTTGTTAGTTTTCTTGAGATACATATCTGAATCAAATTTTCAGGACGATATGCTTTTTCGCAAAGCTGTGCCAACTCAAACAATAAGTGAAGAAATATTTAATTTACTTAATGCATATTTTGAAAAACATTCAATTTCTTGGAATTTATGTCATCATATATGCACTGATGGAGCAAAAGCTATGGTTGGTATTATAAAGTGCGTAATAGCACGTATAAAGAAACTAGTTCCAGACATCAAAGCCAGTCATTGCTTTCTTCATCGTCATGCTCTCGCTGTTAAACGGATACCAAAAGCATAGCACAAAGTTCTCAATGAAGCCGTTAAGATGGTTAATTTTATCAAATCCAGTATTTGTCCTATTGTACGATAATCTGGGAAGCTTACATAAAAATGTCCTTCATATAGAAATAAGATCCCGGGGAAAGGTTCTGACCAGACTCTGGGAATTGCATGATGAAATTCGAATCTTTTTATCTGAAGCCTTCTTAGCCTTTCTTGCAAATACATTTTCGTAAATGAACGAAATTAATCTTTCTCTTCAAGGACCAAATACTACAGTTTTTAACGTAAATAGCAAAGTAAACTCGATCAAATCGAAAATCAAGCTTTGGTAGGAATTGAAATAGAAAAAAAATGATGCCTTTCGTAACAACCTCTCTCTGTCAGAAATCCTCTTAGAAATCAACTTGATGCCGAAAATGATATGCGTCTCCAATTAACACCGATCCATCCAGATATTGATAAATTATTCATAAACAAGCCATTAATTTTGTTAATATTTTTTCTTTTGATTACAATTTCATTTCGATGTATGTATAGTAGAAATATTTTATATTTAATTTATAATTTTGTTTGGATAAATGCAAATTTATTTATTATGAGACTTATACAAAAATGTTATAACAAATGAAGGGCGAACCTTGTTCATAACATGTAATGCGATTCCGCCCCTTAATCAAAGTGCTACTAAACAAAGGGTTCCATATAAAAAAAAATTCAGAAAAGGGTTCCTCGGGATGAAAAAGGCTGAAGAACACTGATTTATATAAATGAATTGAAATTGAACTGGAATTTGCTCCCTCTTTTTCCGATGACAAAGGCACCAAAATGGTACCGCAATAGTTTATGTATAATATTACAATAATTGATGTAAAGGTAACTCAGCAGATGATTTAGATTCATTCTATTTTTAGAATAAAATTGATGATTAATTGATGTCCATATCGTTGGATATATTGGAGTTTGCAACATCTGTTGCAATGTGTAAAAAGTTTTTAAGGATGTTCTCTAGGAAAATTTACCATCGGAAACCTATGAAATATTTTAAATATGTAATAAGTTTATAAATCAGATAATAGTAAAGTAGATATTGGTAGGAATCCTGGGTTCGAATCCTGGTCGGGGAGACAACAACTAGGGCGGTTTTCACTAACCGTCCGGGCTGCCCACCCTAAATGAATGCAAAATATGCAAAACCGGGGTGGCCCATACTAAAAGCCAAGATGGAATAGGGGGTTTAGTGAGAGCTTCCCCCGAACCAATTTTTTTTTAGACATTGGTAGGGAAAGGGCCAATGTCCATTTTTTAGGATCTCGAATTAATTCTACCATTGAATTCGGAATTCATTTGTGTAAGTAGAAAGCCAGCCAATGACCAACGCCATATATGACCAATAGTAGGACATTGGCCCTAATTCTGCTATAGAAGGGCCCTTTCTTTGTTTACCCAACTGATTATACTGAGCTAATCTTAACTAATCTTAAAAATGGACAAGGTCGCTTTTTCTATCAAAATTAGATTTTAAGGGAGAAAGTATGAAACAATATTAAAATTCACGCTTACTGAACCCCACTCTAAATACCATGCAACATATATGCCGGTTAAAGTTTTACGGTTCAAATTCGTTTTAGGCAGAATTTCAATGAACTTTAATCAATAACTCACAAACGGCGTAGCGAGTCACGGTTTAGCTATGCAATAGTTATTTCGAATATTTTAGCTAGTAATCTAATTTTTTTGGAAATATTGCCAGGATTTTTTAGAACATCTCTTTTTATGCCGAAGACATAGTGCGCTCATAAGACGCCGCGGCGCGCCATGTAAAACTGTTGAACTAAGAATTGCAATATATGTTAAACAGTTTGGTGAATTGACCTGAATTTTTCTCTGTTATTTCCTAACAACATCCTTAACCATCAGTAGAAGATATTGATCAACGTCTAAAAGATCCTAAAGTCAATTACATATTTTAAAAGTTTGTCCTTAATAATTTTAGAATAAAATGCTTCTTTGAATTGTTGTAATTTTATTGCAACTAATTACTCTCCACGTACCAATGATAATCGTGTATTATTCAATATTAATGATTTAGAATTGGTAAAACCATACTACGTTATAGAAAATCATATAAACTTAATAAAGTCGAAAGACAATCTGAATATATAAACATATTGGAACTTTCTGGAGCTGTATAACATTACTGAGCCTTTTTAAGACTACCAGAACAAATCTCATGTGAAATTTGTCAGTTATTTTATAGGGCGAACGATATGTAGCACGAAGGTGGACTGAAAACCGTCGTGCCACTCAACAAAAACCAGAAAAATAACATTGTTTTTTAAGTCTTTCCGATAGCTTAAGTGGATAGCCATCTGCAGACACGTTTCGAGATTTATCTCTCATCAGTGCAGCTTTGCTTTATTATTATGCTATAATAATTTGTAAACTACTTAATTGAAACCCACGTGGAGGACTGGGGGTTAGATATTTTTAATTTGACATTTGGTGAGATAGACATGAAATTATCAGTTTATTGATTTAAATGATAATTTAGAATTGGTAAAACCATACTACATTAAAGATAATCATATAAACTTAATAAAGACCGAGCACAGCGTGAATATATAAATATATTCAACCTTTCCGCAGCTCTATAACACAAATGAGTCTTTTTAGGACTAGTTTTCAGTCCACCTTCGTGGCACTCAACAAAACCAGAAAAATAACATTGTTTTTTAAGATCTTGTATTTCCGATACCTTAAGTGGATAACTATCTGAAACGCGTCTACAGATGGCTATCCACTTAAGGTATTGGAAAGATATGATCTTAAGAAACAATATTATTTTTCAGGTTTTTGTCGAGTGCCTCGAATGTGGACTGAAAGCTATAAAATAACTGATAAATTTCACATTAAATTTGTTTTTGGTAGTCCAAAAAAGACTCATTAGTGTTATAGAGCTCCGGAAAGTTTAATATTTATATATTCTGTGTTCCGTCTTTATTAAGTTTAAACTTATACTGACTATACGAACTAGACAGGACTAGCCAGGACTGGACAAGACTAGACAAGACTATACAAGACAAGAGTAGACTTGACAAGATGAGAAAAGTCCACACAAGAGCAGGTAAGACCAGACAAGACTAGACAAGACCAGACAAGACCAGACAAGACCAGACAAGACCAGACAAGACCAGACAAGACCAGACAAGACCAGACAAAACCAGACAGGACCAGACAATACCAGACAAGACCCGACAAGACCAGACAAGACCAGACAAGACCAGACAAGACCAGACAAAACAGACAAGACCAGACAACACTAGACAAAACCAGAGAAGACCAGACAAGACCAGACAAGACCAGACAAGACCAGACAAGACCAGACAAGACCAGACAAGACCAGACAAGACCAGACAAGACCAGACAAGACCAGACAAGATCAGACAAGATCTTCTGTTGGTTCTCGAGAGGGACCGCTTTATACTTTCTGGGTAACTATGCAACATTAATCCACAAAAGGAAGGTGCATTGAGGTTCCTTATTTGAGCCAGAGAGGAAAGCAATCTTTGAAAATTGCAAGATTGGAGTAGGAGTTATTTTTACTTAACAGTATTGTTTATAATGTACTACTTTTTAATGTTATTTGTATTAATTGTGATTATTATTATCATTATTATTGCTGAGTGCCACGAAGGTGGACTGAAAGCTATAAAATAACTGACGAATTTCACATGAGGTGTCTGATCTTGTCTGATCTTGTCTGGTCTTATCTGTTCTTGTCTGTTCTTGTCTGGTCTTCTCTGGTCTTGTCTTGTCTTGTTTGGTCTTGTCTGGTCTTGTCTGGTCTTGTCTGGTCTTGTCTGGTCTTGTCTGGTCTTGTCTGGTCTTGTCCGGTCTTGTCTCATCTTGTCTAGTCTTGTCTGATCTTAACTGGTTTTGTCTGGTCTGGTCAAGTGTAGTCTTGTCTTGTATATTCTTGTATAGTCTTGTTCAGACTTGTCTAGTCCTGTCTAGTCCTGTCTAGTTCTGTCTAGTCCTGTCAACTCCTGTCTAGCCCTGTCTAGGCCTGTCTACTCCTGTCTAGTCCTGTATAGTCCTGTCTAGTCCTGCCTAGTCCTGTCTAGTCCTGTCTAGGCCTGTCTAGTCTTGTCTAGTCCCGTCTAGTCCTGTCTAGTCCTGTCTAGTCCTGTCTAGTCCTGTCTAGTTCTGTCAGTCCTGTATAGTCCTGTCTAGGCGTCCTGTTATCACCGACAATCACGTCATGTGGAACATTTCTCAGGAAATTTTCGAAAAGATCGGCAAAGAACAAACGATGTCTCAGAAGGCATACGGGTGTATATTGGAGCATTTCATCTCGATGGTGATGATGGTGATTAATCTCGATGTGTACATGGAGGACGAGGTGCGTAGTTGCTAGAGGAGCGACTGGGCAAGCCGATCGAGAAGATGGACTTCAAGGAGTTCACCAACAAGCTGATCGAGTCCTTGAACGGCGACGAGAACAGGAAGCCGCCCGAACGGGAAGCGAAAGTCGAGACGGGAGATGGAACAGGCACGGCCGTCAACGATGCTAATCTCAGCTCCAAATCTGGAACCGGCATTAAGGAACGGTGACTCACCATTTCCGTGACTGGTTTGAAGAACGCTCAACTGATCTGCATCAAGGACGAAACTTCCTTTGAACAGTCGAAGAACGAAGAGGATGCGAAGAAGAACAGCACGCAAGATTTAACCCACAAAGAGTCTAAAAAGTCCGTCGAGGACAAGGTACCTTCCAAGGGCAATCCGACCCGCGTTCCGAAATCCAAACAAAACCTGCGGCAACTAGACATGCTGCCCAAAGAAGCGATCGTCGACATCATCCAGTACAAACTCCAGTTCCACAAGGAAACCAAGAACAATTACATGTAGAAAAAGTCGGGGAACATGTCTCTATGGATATTAATGGAAAGGATTGCAGATAAGTTATTGGAAGAGTCTCTTTTCAGTATTGCACGGAACGTACAGGTAGACGAAATTTGGCGAAAGCTATTTTCTCAGGAATTTATATTTAAATTCGTTAATAAACCGTAGTAATAATTAAGAGGAGTTGATTATTACTAAATCAAAGTAATTAATAATAATTAATAGTCCTGTTTAGTCCTGTCTAGCCCTGTCTAGTCCTGTCTAGCCCTGTCTAGTCCTGTCTAGTCCTGTCTAGCCCTGTCTAGTCCTATTTAGTCCTGTCTAGTCCTCTCTAGTCCTGTCTAATCCTGTCTAGTCCTGTCTAGTCCTGTAGAGTCCTTTCTAGTCCTTTCTAGTCCTGTTTACTCCTGTCTAGTCCAGTCTAGTGCTGTCTGGACCTGTCCAGTACTGTCTAGTCCGGTCTAGTCTTGTCTAGTCCTGTCTAGTACTGTCTAGTCCTGTCTAGTCCTGTCTAGTCCTGTCTAGTCTTGTCTAGTACTGTCTAGCCTTGTCTAGTCTAGGCTTGTCTAGTCTTGTCTATTCTTGTCTATTCTTGTCTAATCTTGTCGAGTCTTGTCTAGTCTTGTCTAGTATTGTCTAGCTTTGAATTTAACAAAAATTTGCAAATATATTAGCAATTACCTTGATTGAAGCACAGCAGAGAAATCTTGGGATGTTCTTGAGCACTTGAATTAAATCACTGACATTGTTCTTCACTATCCAAACCGAACCAAGTTTTTATGGACTGCAATGAAAAATCAAGTGGAATTTGCGAAATAAAACATTTCAGTTTATGAATATTTATTCGACAAAATATTTGATTTGCTTGTACTTGCATTTTAAAGAATTATTTGTTTTGTGCTTTGATATAGCACGCGATATTTTACTGAATTTCTTTTAAAGATTGTTACGAATTAAAATCTGATATTATAGCGAAAACATATTAACAGAGCTGTGCAATATTGACTTACTTTTTATACACATGAAACTGCACAATTTATAAATTTATTCGGATTATAAATATACGCGAAACAATTACAATTAGCCATATTGTTTGCTTCTATTAAAATCAACAGATCAAGTCATTAGGCGGGTACTAACTTTCGACCTAGATTACATACAGAAATGGTTATAAGAATCCTCTCGATTTATTAGCCAATAGGATCGCGACAAGTGGCAAATCTTCAGCAAGCACGAATAAACAAACAATTACGATTATGTAAACACAAAAACTATTGCATTATGAAAATAAAATTAAAAACATATAGATTTATAAATACATGTTTGTTTTTAAATATCGTATTAAGAATACATGTAAAAGAAATGCAACGATATATGTAAACAAATGTGGATCGGGCGTTGTGTAGTTTTTGTGAGTCTACACGGCAAAAAAACATTTTTTGGTTCTCGGAATCCGAACGTAGAGTCGGCATGATAAAAAAAATCGCGTGGAATTAAATGCATTCAATTTTTTGGTGGACGGAGAGAAAATTAGAGAACAGCCGACACACTACTGGCTGTAGTGTAGTGAAGTGCGATTCTTCTCGATCAAGGTAAGATTTTCAAAACTAATTACCTAATAAATACTAATAAAATACTAAAAATAAAATACTAAAAATAAAATACTAATAAATAGTAATCAATCATTTGATTAGATGCAAGAATATGCAAATAACAAATTTAAACGAGTTTTATTACTAAAGAGTGACTTTTTAGCAACTTTATTTTTGGCAACACTGTTTTTGGCAGCAGAGCTGTTTTCATGTAAATTGTTACTGTCAAAAATGTTCAGTTTGGTCTATAATTTAACCGTGAATCGACATACAAACGAATAACATAAAATCTGCAATTCCAAATTTATTGTTTATTACGTTTCTTGTTTCAATTTTAATAAACTGAAATGGATTGAATTGAAATGGATTCATCCACATAAATGTTGCAAGTGAAATGTGAAAGTATGAAGATTCTTCTTGATCCAGGTAACATTGTTAGTTAGAATTATGATAACTTACTTAGAATTATAATTACTTACTTATAATTATCATTACTTAGAATTATATATTCTTTAATAACTGAAAAGTAAATGTACCTAAATACTCAACTTAAACAAGATGTCACTGTAAATTGAACCAAAATGCTATTCCATATTTCTCCTTAATTATGTTTCTTGTTTCCACTCTGATAACATAAACACAAAACATATTTTAAAAGTATGCTTACAAACAGAATAGGGGCTAACATATTTTCAATAAACTGACAGACCAAACGTGTAGAAAAAAGTTTCTACAATCAGACAAGACAATACAAAAAAGGCTAAACAAAACCAGACAAGAGTAAAGAAGAATAGACAAGATTAGACAAGACTTGCCAGGACTGGACAAGACTGGATAAAACAGGACAAGATTGGACAAGGCTGGAGAAGGCTGAACAAGAATGGACTAGACTGGAAAATACTGGACTAAGCTTGACCAGACTTCACGAGAATAGACAAGAGCAGACAGGATCAGACAAGACCAGGCAAGACCAGTGGAGTCCAGACAAGATCAGACAAGACGAGGCCAGACAAGACCTGACAAGACCAGAGAAGACCAGGCAAGGCCAGACAAGACCAGGCAAGGTCAGACAAGTGTAGACAAGACCAGATAAGATCAGACAAGACCAGACAAGACCATACAAGACCAGACAAGATCAGACAAGATCAGACAAGATCAGACAAGATCATACAAGACCAGACAAGACCATACAAGACCAGACAAGACCAGGGAAGAGTAGACAAGACCAGACAAGATCTGTCCAGATTTCCCTGAAAACCTCGTATCTCTACTAATAAGGATCCCTGTAAAAGTACGTAAAACCCGTAACTACAATTTTTCTAGTTGAAGTGCGGCCGCAGTAAGCAAAACCTAAAAATCCGGGTATTATCACTTCCTTACAAGAATGGAAAGATGATGCGTTCTAGACCCACCGCCACCACTGACCTTGCCCCTGCCCTTGACCTAGGAACTTCCGGTTTCGACTTCCGGTTTCCGGTTTCGACTTCCGGGTTGACTTCCGGTTTTGACTTCCGGTTTCGACTTCCGGCCTCTGATTTCGGATGCGCGGGAAAATTAACAAAATTAGATCCTGTTGAGACAAATGAGGTGTGAAGTTGGTTGCATATATCAACGAGACTAGACAGATGAAGCTAAATACATGGGACTAGATAGACGGGGCTCTGGATACATGAGACTAGGCAGACGAAGCGAAATACATGAAACTAGATAGGCGGGGCTAGATACAGGGGGCTAGATACATGGGGCTAGATAGACGGGGCTAGATACATGAGACTAGGCAGACGAAGCTAAATATATGAAACTAGATAGACGACGCTAGATACTAGTTAGAAAGAGACTAGAGAGACTGAACTAAAATATATAAGGGATTGTTTAATTCAACTAAAATATATTTTCGATGTTTTTTTTCGTTTAACTTAATAAACGTAATAAGATTTTAATTTAAATAAAGTTTCAGTTATTCGGTTAATTAAGCATAGCCGGTTAATTAAGCATAATCACGTGAAACATCCAGCATTTCATTTATATAAACCAGAGTTCAATTTTCTGGCATCCACTTTTCATCTACTAGCATCCACTTTGTATCTACTTGTATCCGCTTTTCATCTACTTGCATCCACTTTTCATCTACTTGCATCCACTTTTCATCACGCTAAACAGGGTGTGAGGTCTATGTAACCCCACGCTAAACAGGGTGTGAGGTCTATGTGACCCCACTTTCAACAGGGTGTGAGGTCTATGTGACCCCACGCTCAACAGGGTGTGAGGTCGATGTGACCCCACGCTAAACAGGGTGTGAGGTCTATGTGACCCCATGCTTAACAGGGTGTGAGGTCTATGTAACCCCACGCTTAACAGGGTGTAAGGTCTATGTAATCCCACGCTTAACAGGGTGTGAGGTCTATGTAACCACACGCTTAACAGGTTGTGAGGTCTATGGTGCCCCACGTTAAAGAGGCCGTGAGGTCTATTTTTAGTCAGTTTCATCAGCTTTTAATTAGCTTTAATCCCATTGAGTTAGTAGGGTTAGCATTAGGTTAGGCTACGTGAGGTTAGGCATGAAGCGCCCTTTATTCCTAACCTCACGTAGCTAAACCTAATGCTAACCTTACCTAATGCTAACCCAACTAACCCAATGGGATTAAAGCTGATTAAATGCTGATCTTTCGAAAATCTTTGCTTGGATTTCAAATGCTTTTAATTTCTCTCAAATACTCCTATTCCTGTGCTATCCCTTTTATCTGTGAGTAATCACTGTACCACTTAATAATAATTTGGTATATGTAGTATAATGTAGATTAATAACTTTGCTGCTTCACATCGTACTTCCAGCCAAATGATTCTTATCAGGAAGTTATTTCGGTTACTTATTTCGCTCTGCCTTCTTTGTTGAAGCTGGCTATCGCCTATCTGGAATAATACCAATTACAATATAATATTTAATATACAATTATATAATCTTAAAAATAGCAACGACTATTTCATGACATAGCGAACGTTTTCTTTTAATAGAACAAACGCTTGTTCCCTTTTCAAACTGCAGCATATAAAATTTCTTTTTACTTGAGATCTAATTTGTAGTAATTGATATTCGGATAATTCAATTGATATAGACTAGGTCTGCAAAAGATATTTTAAATCAGAAAAAAAATGGAGACTGTCGTTTTTTCCAGAATATCCTAAACTAAACTTAATGAAAATTAAAACCGCATTATTAATTTTATTAGTAATATTTTTCAAAAGCTTTAAATGAGTTAAAAACAATTACCTAAATATGTAAAATTACACCAAAAAAAAACAAACTTAATTTGCGTAAATAATCTTTTAAATTGTTACAGTTTTAGTAGTTAAATATATTTCAAGCGATTCCCGGCAATCATTCTCCTCAACCAACCAAAAGCTCAAATACTTCAAGTCGATCATTAATCTTCTTATATATCTTAATCATTCATCCTCATCTTAGAAGTGTCTCTGTATACTGGAAGACAATAAAACCACCCTTAAGTTACATTGAAAAGCCCTAAAGCGTTGTTGTCCGATATCTCTGCATTGAAAACGAGAGTGTCAGCGTAAAACGTTTAATGACATTCAAAACATAAAATTTAATTTATCATACATTCAATTTAAGTTTATATCTGATGTTATTCTATTGCATGAAACTATTATCAATTATACTATTCATATTAAAATCTAATCTGTTGCTATTCGACAACATATTATTAAGGATAATATTTTAATGTAAAATTGTTCGTTAGCCTTAACCGTTATTTGAAATAGAAATGAGAAAATTTACATTAATATTCTATTTCTAATCTACTAATTCCTTTGTTTGTTCTAAAATATCAAAATCGCAATTTTAAGGACACGTGTCTAGTTAAACAACAAATCGCAATAACTCCAAAGAGTTGTTTTTCTACTTCTTCAAGATACATTTCACAAATTTGCTATAATAAATATTTCTTCTCTCTCGCTAATTTTCGAATAAAATAATAATTATTTAAATTATGCGAATTTGTGGTTTCAATAAATCAACGAGTAATTAAATTTGCCGATCAAAATATTTGTTTAATATAAAATTAATTCAATACAATAGATTGCAAAATCAATATTGACATAATTTTCCAATGAGCATTACAGCGAATTTTCAATTGAATTATCAGAATATCAATTACTATAAAGGAGGAATTTATTCAATGATAACTAAAAATAAATGTTATACGCTGCAGTTTGAAAAGGGAACAAGCATTTGTTACAATTAGAGGAAAACGTTAGCTATGTAATCAAATAGTTTTTTTTTTATGTTTTATTTATTCGGATGGAAAATTCTCTGATTAGGAGTCTACTAAACCATAAAATACAATTGCCTTTCTATATTCTTCGCAGGCTGCTACCTTTTGATAAGCGGCCATCCATAAATTACATCACACGATTTTCATGATGTTTGGACCCCCCCTCCCTCGTCCATCTCTCAGATGATCAAATTTGTGAGACCCCCCCTCGACCATTTAACTATTGGTCACATTTGTTGGAGTCCGCTTCCTAGTGTGACGCTACATATTTTGCAAGTTTACATCTGGAAATGATTTATTTCATTAAAACAACAAATCAGGCTTTTACAATCAGGCAATTACAGGCTTTCAGGTAAGTGTATGTCAAATTATAATTCATAACAGCAAAGCTGAACCGATATGAGATAAATCTCGAATGGCGTCTGCAGATGGCTATTCACTTAAATTAATAGAAAGATATGATCTAAAGAAAAGTTGAAGAGTGGACTGAGACCCAGTAAATAACTATCAAATTTTACATGAGATTTGTTTTTAGTAGTCCTAAAAAGACTTAATAATATTACAGAGCTCCGGAAAGGTTGAATATATTTATATATTCTGGATGTGTTACGACTTTATTAAGTTTATATGACTATCTATATCTATAATGTACTATGGCAGCGTTTCCCAAACTTTTTTCTTCGTGACCCGGTTATTTTAATATTTTTCCTTCGTGACCCAGGACCTAAAAAATTTGTATGAGTTTTTAAATAAATAAAATAACTAACAAATTTCACATGAGATTTGTTTTGGTAGTCCTAAAAAGACTCAGTAATTGTTATAGAGCTCCGGAAAGGTTAAATATATGGATATACTCGAGCTGTATTTCGATTGTTTTAAAAACTCATACAAATTTTTAGGTACTGGGTCTTATTCTTAAATTTGGTTCTACGTCTAATCGATTTCTAAATATACTTTTAAGAAAAAACAGTGTTGAAAAAAGCCTGCTTCACACTTGTATGTCGTCACAAAAGGCATCATATTCCTGCTGACAGGAAAGCCAAAAATCGAAAAAGCGAAAATGAGATCAGAAATGCAGTTTACATATTCTAACTTGCAAGAAATAGGCAACTCGTAAATTATAGCTAATTGGTAGCCGAAGAGTTTACAAAGAATAATGAATAAGTACTTGTTTATTACAATTAAAATCAAAATAATTTAAGTTTGTGTTCTCTCGCAAGTCGTGGCATTGTGAGACGTTATTTGTTTTTAATTGTTTCTTCCAAGAATAGCTTGATATATTCCCAGAAAGCATAAAAATAGAATGTATTTTCCACCCAATTAATTTATTCAATAATGTCGATTTAATTTTATTTAGTTATATTTTATGTTTTCGTGAAAATAAATAAACTAAAACAAAAAGCAGCTACATTTTTCTTTGCGACTTTTTTCTTACGCCCGGTACTGGGTCGCGACCCGGTATTTGGGAAACTCTGTACTATGGTTTTACCAATAGTAGTTTTAATTCCATTTAAAGTATGTTTCAATAAAATTAACATCAAATCGAACATTTGGAAAAATGTTCGAGACCAAATAAGTGATAGACCAAAAAAGTAATTAACGAACGACAAACGATTACTTAATTTTATTAATAAAAGATACAAAACTTCTAAAAATCATCTATAGTCCATGGCCTTAGAACCCACTTCTTTATATTATTTATAAATGACATAGAAGGTCATATCTGGTCATTATAAACTGACACTTCGTTCTCAGTTTAGTTGTTAATGTCAGGAACATTCGTTATGTCAACATCTTTTTCATCCAACCATATAGTATCACGTCATCTCTTATCAAACAAAGAAATTATCTGGCACGTCTAGCAGCGATTCTTTGAGGACGAATCTTCGCGATGGGCAAAACTTCTTGTTGCCCCTTATGTGATTGCTTGTGAAGGTTAGTGGTTTTGTATGTTGAAAAATATAGGCCACACATGCCACAGGATCGCTTAGACAGGTATACCTCGACATTGGGGCAACAGCTATCGCCTATCGTACGGAATTCGCTTCAAATTAGAGATGAGCATGGGATCCCATCGTATAACTCGCTCGTATCGTGGATTTTCGTCAGGAATTAAATCGCGTTAAATCAAGTTAAAATAAATTCAGGTTTTACAAAACTTTCTCGAGATTTCATAAAATTTCTGAATGCGAGGAAGAATGTATTAGAGGAAGAATGCTTTCTACTACGAATAGCTACGTAGGTAGGTCCAGAGTGTGTTACAGCTTCAGATTTCCCGTGAACATCTTTCTTTGTAACAATACCTGCATAAACAGATGGAATAAGCTTATGTTTTTCAGCGACCACGAAATCATGATCCGGTAATTTTACACGATAGTCAAGGTGTATTAATATTGGTGCTTGAGCGTTTGCTGCTATAATAATTAATAAGACGCGTGATTTGTCATTTGTCGATAAAAAGGAAACTTTATCAAGGCCCAAAACTGAAGCTAAAGATTCAAGATTTCTTATCGTAGCAGTACAGAATTCGCCATCTTTATGCTTCAAATGCAGAGTAGACTCGGGTTTGCTGTTGCTGGCGGGTTTCTTGTCGGGTTTGATATATTTTTCGTAGTCTACCTTTTTGACCGGTTCTTTTTGGGCGACCTGGAGCGACCACGTTCTGTTTCAATATTTTCTTCTTCCTCGCTAAGATTTTCGCTTCTTCTACATCTTCAATAGGTGTTTCGATTATTGGATCTTGCATGGTGAATAATTCTTTTGACTCGTCGAAGAACCTCACATCGCTAGATTTAATCACGCTTTCTGTTCCTCGTTTCCAAAGTCTGTAAGCTTTCGATTCTTCAGAGTAACCTGCGAGTACGTATTCTTCTCCCTTTGGCTGGCACTTTACTCTTCTTTTAAACCTCCTTATTGAGTTTTTGTTGAGCTTTGTTGCGCTTGTAGAGCTTTGTTGTTTGTTTGTCTATTTCTTAGGTATGTTGCAGTATTAATAGCCTGAGCCCACAATGAATTTGGGAAACTTGTCTTCAACATAATGCATCTGGCAATTTCAGCTAAAGTACGATTTGCTCGTTCTGCTACCCCACTTTTTTGAAGCGTGTATTCATTCTACTGTCATTGACGCGAAATTCTTCAAGAAGGGCTTGAAATTTATTCGACAAATATTCCGCTCCATTATCTGTACGAAGCCTTGTGATGCGTTTTATGGTTTGATTGTTGACTTTCCTGTTAGAAATTTTGAATGCTTGGAAAACAACAGACCGCTTTCGAATCACAACAGTCATCTAAGTCATCTTAAACGTAACTAAATATTTTCCTCCGAGAGAGAATAGAAATAGTTCCTCCGAGAGATTCTACTCTCATTGGGTCGCAAATATCAGAATGTATCAACGCCAATGTTTCTTTTTCTCGAAATTTAGATTTTTGAGAAGACAAACATGAATTTCGCATAGACCACACATATAATCAAATTTAATACCACAAACCGTAATCTCATTTATCATTTTCTTCAAATCATTAATATTAAGATGCCCATAATTTTGATCAAATCAAAGTTTTCTTTTTCACACATGGTAAAAGCCTTTTCCTCTTTTTCATTTACCACACACAGTTGACAGACCTTGCTTGATTGCTGAAAGAGGTATTGAACCATCTTGTCTATTAATTGTACCATGATCTTTGTAAAACGTTATCGAATAATTATTATTAGTTAACACTTGAAACTGAAAATAAATTGTTTCGAAGATGAGGATCGTATAACTTTGTCGCATCTTTCTTCATCAGTTTCACTTTGTTCAAGAAACCATTTTTCAATATGAGATTTAAATTCATATAACC
The DNA here is from genome assembly GCA_944588485.1 of Phosphuga atrata. Lineage (NCBI taxonomy): Eukaryota > Metazoa > Arthropoda > Insecta > Coleoptera > Silphidae > Phosphuga > Phosphuga atrata. The sequence continues at coordinate 35,413,674 of OX155898.1, forward strand.
AGCACTTTTCGGCAGCCGTATAAACTTTGAGATTGTCATTTTTGTTCAAGCACACAATGTTTTGTTTGTCATTGCCACTGAAATATATATTAACTGGAAGAAGCGCTGAGTCTTGGCTTGTGTGGGCCGAGAGAGAGCATCACAAGGTGTTTCTCGTATCGCTCTCTCTTCGTCTAATACAGTCCAAAATGAAAACTAAATGTGTGTCCGACGTCCATTTTTCCTTGCAAATACAACAGTATTTTACCGTTGTCTTTTTGAAAGCAACTTTCATTAAAATATATAAACTTCGGTTTATAATATGCTCACCTATTGAACGATCTCACTATCTTTCTTGATACAATTCAATACAACTAGCTTTTCGCTTTGAGTGTATCACATCCTCGCACTTTAGAATTCACTGTTGGCTAGACAAGGTTGAAGAGATCCCCTTGGGACCTCTCTTTCGGCCCGCACAAGCTTAAAGGCCAGCGCTCGTGCCAGTTAGTATATATTTGAGTGGTCATTGCACATATTTCGCGTCTCTGGCTATCTAGGTAGGCACTAAATATTTGAAATTTTAATATGTTCAGTATTACATGCAATTGTAGTCATTGCATCAGAAGCCTGAGTCAATTCACCGTTTTTAGGTTTCGAACTGCTAAATTGACTTTTTTGTTCATATTTACCACAGAAATAACAATTACCAGAAAATCTATTGCTATTCTGATTTGGGTTACTTTGTTTTAGCTCCTCATCATGCCCTTTTACTAATAATGCATCACTTTTACACTCGTTAACCTTTTTTATTCTCCGATCTTTTTCTCTCATAACATAACACACTGCATCATGGCGACTTCCGATTTCTTCTCCATACTCAGTAACTGCTTGTACAACGCAACTTTTCTTACCGATTCCTGAGATTCGAATAATATTTTAAGACCATGGTTGATGTGGTTTGACTGACTGTGTGCGATGTTCAGTCTATCAGCGCTAAAGCTTTCGAGTTTCTGTATCCATGCCAGCTATTCTAAGATTCCCTCCGGCTTAACACTCTTACCTTCAACATATTGCCACAAATCTAAGAACACGAGGACAGTTTTCATCTGCACTTTCCATAATTTCCCTCAGTGAGTTTTTCAATATTTGTAAAATCCTTCATTACAGACATTTTGTTCGACCACGTGTTTTTTTTTTAAGTTTACTTATTATATATTAACACTCTGCATTTCTCAGAACTCTGGGCCCATAACTTGACATGTTGTTTTAACAGAAACAGCTACGACGTGTCTTTTTCCTTCCTTTGTATTGACTCGTCTGGGAAGAAATCTCAAATATAAACCTAATCGACTGATAGTTTGCTTGTTTACATAGTTCGGCAGGTAAACCAAATTGGTTTTCTTCTACTCTCGACCAACAGTATTTCGAAGTTTTAGAGCAGTTGCTAAGTCGGAATAATTTTCACATATTTCTAATTATTTTGTTGAATCAACTTTTTTTGTCGTTCCGCTGCGCTAATCTTTCTCTTCAGTATGTTTTTTTCCTGTTGAATATCTTTGCTTGATGTAATTTTACTATAGCAGTAAAATTACATCAAGCAAATAGCAATTTATTGTGCTCAAATTCTAGTACTACAATTTTATCCATAGAAGCGCTCTGGCTGACTTTGCTTTTACTTGATTGTATGATAATATATTTAGTGTCCTCTGGCATGCCCTGTTTAGTATATTCCTGCAATTAATAATAAATATGTAAAATGTTGAATATGGGCATTTCACCCCATATTTTTACAAAATCACCCAATAAAATACATTAAAGAAATGCATTAATATCGCTATTAGCGATTGCATTTTAAAACAAAATTCGTCTATAGGGCTAAAACGGCTATGAATGGTTATTATAAAATTCGAACTTACTTTTACATTATCTGGCTGTATTGGTGGTTTTGACGACGAAGGAATTTTTGAAAAAGTGTCGCTTTTGTTTTCGTCAATTTTATTTGCAATTCTTGGGTTTTAGAATCCAATACAGCCCCAACATAGTCACTACTATTCAAACTTCTGTTATCTACTTTTATTTTTACAATTTACCTACTTATTACAGCGGAAATAGTGAACAAAGTGAATCGCCATCTGCAGACACAGTTACGACATTTATCTCTCATCAGTGCAGCTTTGCTCTTATGAAATATAACATGGAAAATACTTACATTACATACCTTGGAAATGCTTTAGTCAACATATCGGCAGGCATATCTCAACTTCTTAAATATTTAACATTACATGTATATAACTACATGTATATAACTACATGTATATAATGTGTGTAATGTGTACATGTATATAATGTATATAACTACATGTATATAACTACATGCTTTGTTCTTTTGTGATACACAGGATTCTTTACTAATTTAATTGGTCCCTGGTTATCACTAAACAAATATAGCTTTTTATCTGAACCTATAAGTTCATTAACGATATTTTTCATAGAAATGGCTTCTGATAGAGTACTCTGTTATGTACTCTGCTTCTGTACTCGAAAGAGCTACAGATCTTTGCTTTTTAGCTTCCCAAGAAATTACACTGTCCCTAAATTTAAATACATATCATGTATAGGATTTCCTATCACTGTTGGCCCCACCGCAATCAGCATCAGCAAATCCGACGATCTCATCATCAGATTTATGGAACAAAATCCCTAATTCAGATGTACCCTTTAGTTAACGTAGTACCGGTTTTGCTAAAACCCAGACTTCTTCATTGTAACAATTGTTAAACTGACTCAGGTAACTGACAGCGTAACAAATGTATGGCCTTGTACAAGAAGCCAAGTACATCAGGGACCCAATTACACTTTGATAAGGGACATCACCCTTGAACTTTTCAGCTTCAATGCTTTTGTGATTTACCTTTATCAGAGGTGTCGACACAGGATTGGCGTAGGACGCTCCATATTTTATAAGCAATTTTGAGATGTAATCTGTTTGGCAAGTTACAATAATATCAAAATTATCATATGATATATTAATTCCCAGGAAATATTTAATTTTACCTAAATCCTTGATTTTTGAACTCCTTAGCCTCATCTTTTACTTTCTTTTTACCTCATCTTTCATCTTTTACCTTTTTGCACAATTCTAAATTTTTATAAACTAAAATAAAATCATCAACATAGATGGCAAGCAATTAAAATATACACAAGGCTCATATTCAGACTTTCTAAATCCAATTTTATAAAGGGCTTCGTCCACCCTTTTGTTCCATACCCTAGACGCTTGCTTTAACCCATACAATGCGCGGACCAAAAGACATACTTTATCCGCATTATTTTCATCTATGCAACCTTCTGGTTGTTCCATATATACCTTCTTGCACAACTCACCATTTAAGAATGCCGACATGCCTAGTTGGACAGCTGTTGCCCTTATCAATCTAAAGGTACTGAACCTAATCACAGGTGCAAAAGTTTCTCGATAGTCCAACCCATACCGCTGGGTAAAACCTTTTGCAACCAGCCTAGCCTTATACGTAATATTACAGTTTGCATCGTGCTTCATTTTGTACACCCATTTATTTTGAACAATATTTTTGTCCTTAGGACGATCAACCAAGGTCCACGTATTATTTGATTTCAAGCTTTTAAGCTCACAATTTATTGCCTCTTCCCACCTATCAGCATCGGCCGTTTTCTAGCCTCACATATATCACTAGGTTCTACAGTTACAGTGTTACTAGAAGCATAAAAAATTGCTTCAAATTCCTCAAATGACACCTTTTTTCTTTCCCTCAATGGATATCTTCTTTCAACTTCAGTAGGCGTGGTGAAAACATTGGGAGGTGGTCCCTCTTCTTCCACTCGAACATCTTCAGCCTCAGTGAACGGCTGACCAACACCACCAGCAGCCACCTCATGGGTAGGTTACATGACCTCAGGAATGACATTGATAGACTCGGAAGTTTCCAAAATATTCTTCTTATCAGACACAGATTGTTCACCACTACTTAAAGTCTCCTTTACAGTTTCACTAGAATTTATTTCAACAGGTTCTTCATTTTTAAAAATGCCATCACGACTTCTTATCACTTTATCTTTGTCAGGAAGCCATACACGAAACCCATCCTTCTCATCACAGTAACAAACAAAATAACCTTTGGTACTTTTCTTGTCCCACTTTCTCCTATTTTCTTTTGGAATATGAACATAACATTCTGTTTTCATTTTAGAGTTCCAAAAACTCTAAAATGATTTATGCTTTTGACCCTTTTTCCCGTCCAAAGCTCAATAGGAGATTTATTCTTTACTTCTGTTGGGCCTGTTCTATTTATTACAAACGTAGCTGTATTCACTGCTTCTGCCCCTAGTCGAATAGGTAAATTCTTAGTGTGTATCAAAGCTTCCACTTTCATCTAAAGTTCTATTTTCCCGCTCTGTGGAATTTTGCTAAGGCGTATGGTGCATTGTCACGCGGAAAGAAATACCATGTTCTTCTAACAAATACCTTACGTTTTTATTGTCAAACTCACCGCCTCCGTCCTTAAGTAAACACTGTATTCGTAGTCCTGCAGTTATAGCCTCTCGAATTAATATTTTGAGACATTCAGTAACTTAATTTTTCTCACGAAGAAAAAACACACGACAAAATTTTGAAAAATCGTCCTTTAAACACAGGAAGTACCTTGAGTTACCAAATGATTGTATTTGCATCGGACCACACAAATCTCCACTTACCAAACTACCAGGTGCAACAGGTCGCTCAGTTCTGTCATGAAATGAAGCTCTGGTCTGCTTTCCCATTATGCAACCTTCACAAAATTCTTCATCTGAACACACTTCAATCTTATGCTCTTTTAAAACACCTTCCACATGTTTCTTATTCTGGTAACACAAGCGTTCATGCCAAACTTGACGTGAGAATTTTGTCGCAGATGATAAAGTCTGTTCTGGTACAAAGACTCGCATGTTCAATAGATACAATCCATTAGTTGTTTTTAATCCTGTAAGTCGGGTAATGCGGCTTTTCTGAAGTGCACAGCCTTTCATATCGGCTACAAAATTAAAACCTTTTTCTATAGCGCTACCAACAGATAAAAGATTCTTGGAAATATCAGGTGTAAACCAAACATTTTCTAAATGGTTTCTCCCACTTATTGTCTGTAGCCTTGGTTTCTACATTTACCACACCTTTACCATATGACAAAATGATTTGTCCATTTCCAACATGTATCTCTTTGGGGTAAACAAATTCTTCATACCTCACAATCCAGTATCTTCTGTTACAAAGGTGAACACTGGCTGCGGAGTCTGCCAGCCATCCATCTGACTCTGTTACATCATGTATTGTTATGAAAGCTTCACCGTGTGAATGTGAGATATCTTTTTTTCTTTTTCCTACGTCCTCTAGTTTTTGTTTTGACTTCAAAGGGCTGGACTTGGATAAATGTTCAACCTTATGGCACCTAAAACACTTATACCCACTCTTTTTATTATACCTTTTAGCCTCGTTACCCTCATGAGTTCCTGTCCCAGCACCAACTAGGGCAATCGCCTCATCATGCTTATTTGGGAGTCGCATTTCAATTTAAAGCAATCTTTCAAGTAGCAGGTTGACTGTTCTATCCTCAATTTTCACTGACTCCCACACACTTTTAAATTCAAAGTATTGAACTGGTAACGTTGACATGATTCTACTCATGAGTAAAAGGTCCGGCAACTTATTTTTAACTAAACGTTCTAACTCGTCATTAAGTTCATGGAAGTTCTTTTGAAGTTTCGCAATATGTGTAAGCTATATTCTCATAAGGATCTTTTGTGACTTTAAAAAACTCTTCCATTAACCCATCAACCCTTGTACCTGAGTTTTGCTCATATATGCTTAGTAACTTTGTCCAAATTTCATTTGAACTCTTGCATGTAGCTATTAGCTCTACATTATTCTCATCTAATGAAGTAACTAAAATTGATTGAGCCAACGCATCAAGCTTTTTGAATTCCTTTAGTTTTTCAATAAAATCTGCATCTTCGGCTTTACCTTCTTCTACAACTGGAATAACTTTTGTACCAACCACCCATTACTGGACATCATGGTGAATTAGCAGCAGTTCGACTTGCCGTTTCCATTTACTCCAATTCTTAACGCCCTGCAGTTTCTCAATTTGATGTTTAAAATCCAAACTCATTTTATTTATCAAACTAAACACCATCACAAACTTAACACAAGTTAACCTTTATAGGTTATGTTACCACACGTGCATTAGAAAACAAACTTTTATTATTCGTGGTCTGGGCCCATAACCTTTTGTTAATTTGATACAAAAACACTTAACAGTTTAAATTGTTTCTATTTAATGCAATAAAGAGTTACAAATATTATTTACAAAACACAACTAAAATAACGACATTTGGAACTTGAAAGGATAATTAGTCAAACTAAAAACTTAGATCAATAAATATCAGGTCTGCCAACCTTAAAACCTTCAGACAAGAAACCGCGTATTTTAACAGTTTTCACGTGTTTAACTTTCCACACACATGTCAAAACATATATTTTTTCGACAGCACAACACATGGTTTTCAAACTAACGTAAGTGTTTTCCATTTTATAATTCATAAGAGCAAAGCTGCACTGATTAAAGATAGATCTTCAAATACGTCTGCAGATGGCTATTCACTTAGGGTTAAGGATAAAGTTCTGATCTTAAAAACAATGTTATTTATCTAGTGTCTTGTTTCTGGTGTCTCGGAAGTAAACTGAATCCTAGTGAATAACACAAATATCTGTTGTCTTTCAACATGAGATTTGTTTTATAGTTTTAAAAATTATTTAGAATATTATAGAGAATCGGAAAGGTTGAATATATTTATATATTCGAGCTATGTTTCGCTGTAATAAGTTGGTATGATTGTATCTGTTTAATTAGTTTACTTTCACCCTATATTCACTTATATCTTTTGATTATTTTTATCAGCATAAATTGCATTGTATGTTCCATATAGTTTGCGGTAAAAATACCTAAATCACTCACTTCACAATGATACGTCTCGTCGGAATCACTGGGATTCTTATGCGCTCAGTACGAATTAAATCCCAGCGGCGCGCCGCTGGGATTTAATTATATCGTTAATTATTTCGCATGCGCGGTGCGGCGCATGCGGCGGCATTTGTTAAAGAGCTTCCAGGCAGCCGACACATGGCATTGTAGTATAGCGAGCGTGAATTAGCAAACAAAATAATTAAACAATGTATTTACAGATAGAATTGAAAATATTTTCAAGTTTTTCGTTTATAGTTAAAGTTTCGCGTTTTAATCAAAAATTTTTCGCGTTAAAAAAACCTAACACACCATTTGTGACGTGTAAGACCGGGTGGTTCGAAAAAGTCAAATAACCTATCCGCCATCGAATTGAGTAGTGATATCGTGTAATTTCCTCATTGCGTCGAAGCCCTTCTCCAAGAAGAACTGTTATCTGATGACTACGTAGCACAAACATTATCGGATAGTGAAGCTGGAAGTAATAGCGAACCGGAAAATTAAACTCCAGATCAAATACAAAATTCGGACAGCGAAGATTTGGGTTCCCTTTTGAATCTGGAGATACTTTTTTGACGACACCATAGTAGATGTTATTGTCACGTGTATCAACCAATACATTGACACCGTCAAACATAAATATAACAGAGAAACATATGCCCGACAGATTATTGTCAATGAGAAACAGTGCTTTGTATATTGGATTTTATTAACCGGAGTTTAAAAATCGAATAATCCATATGTCGATGAGTTGTTTCGAACGGATGTTGAAGCGATAGATTTTTTTCGGCTTTCTATGTCTGCCCAAGTTTCTGCTGCGAGTTTTGAGATTTGATGATGTCACGACGACGCAACAAAAAAACTACATAACAAGATTTGAACCATGTCAGAGAACTTATCGTTTTAACCTTATCTGATTTTATGACAATTTACGAAAAATTGGAAGGATTTCGTAGAATATGTGCATTTAGAAATAATACATTCCTAATAAACCAAATCCTTATGGCATCAAGATTCAAGCTCCCTGTGATGCTAAAATGTTTTACACATTTAGTATAGAAATTTATTCTGGAAAGCAGCCAAATGAAGGTCCATACAATTCTGGCCTAGCTGTTTAAAGATTATCCAAGCTTATTTATAATACTCGTAGCAAAGACAATTGTTTCACTTGTTCCAATTGAAGCATTCCTATAGAAATGGTCTAACAACAGTTGGAACTATCAGCAAGATCACGAAAGAAATACCCCCTGACCTCAATGTATTGCGTGGTCGAAATGTGAAGTCAAGTATGTTTGGTTTTCGCGACAACATAGTTTTGGTTTCACACAGCCTAAAAGCATAAACATAATGTTCTACTGATAGGCACTGTACGTAATCATGATACAATCGATGCCAAAACTCAAAAACCCGATATAATTTTCAGCTACAATGATACCAAGGGCGTGGTCGATGTCGTCGATCGTTTATGCTCGAATTAAAATTGTGCTCGAGCAACAACGCGTTGGCCTATGGTTATCTTTCACGACATGCTCTGTTTCGGTACTATACATAGTCAGGTGATACATATGTCTAATAATTCAAACTCAAAACTTCAAAGCCGTCACTTTATTGAGAATTTCGCCATGAACTAATAGAACCTCATATCAAAAACGACGGGTTCAGTTGAACTTGCTTCGATTGATAAGACAAAAACTTGCGGAAATTTTGTTGCGGAAAGTTAGATGAGGTACCTGGGATAACCGCTCCTTCTAGAAATTGTCGGTGTACATGAATGAAGGTGTTATGGGTGTGGATGGCAGGAAAACTAAAAAACAAGATATACTTGCTACCATTTCAAGAAATATTTATGTCTACAGAATGTAGTGCCAACATGCACTAGCTGCATGGACCTTGAAAAACACTAATTTTTGAGGGGATTTTTTGTGCATTTATTTGATGAATGGAGTTCTAAGTGCATGAGAGTAATGTATCTTTGTTTCATTGTTAAAAAAAACATATTTTTTTAATATTTGACCGAGTAAAAGTAGAATAGAGTATTGCTTATTAGGGAAATCTTAAGTTGAGAAACCTGATATGTAGGACCGGTGTCACAATAGATATAAGTCAAATTCACGTCACAAGTAGCGGGTTAAGATTGTGAAATATGACGTTACGAATCTTATGACCCCTCCTACCCCTTGTCACATATAATTTATGGATGGCCCTTAATGTCGGTCAGTTAGCCTTTTTAATCGGGAATCAAAAGTATTGACTACTGTCGGATAAGTTGATTTCAAAAAAATAGTTGGGTCAAAATGCCGTTTCTTTTTCGTTTCAATGACCTTATTATAAAAAAGTTTTTTATTGTTATTTTACATCCATTCTGAATTAGATTCCGCTCAAGATGAATAAGAAATGTTTCCAATTTTTGCCAGCCGTAGAGCCAATTAATTGTTTTATTCATAGACGTCTAGAATGAGTCAATAGTGAGTATATAAATATTATTATTATTATTAGCGTTTGGACCCTATGGGATCACGCTAAGCAAACTTGACTTCATTTTGTAATGTTTTTTCTATTTACCCACGCTTTCCTCATTTTTTCTCAGTGGATCCTCTTCGTTTCTTCCGTCTACTTTGTTTCGGTCTTCTTGGGCTTCTCATTCTCCGACATCCCATTTTTTACTTCCCATTTGTTAACCTTTTGTCTCTAAGTCTCTCTATTTTCAATTTTTGTAATTTTTATTTGTGCTTCTTCCAGATCTTTTCTTACTTGGACTATCCATGGAGTTGTCGTCTTGACTCCTTGTATGTATGTGAGAACTCGCTTGGCAATCCTGGTTTCTGGTATTCTGTAGAGGTGTCCATAAAATTTGAGTCTCCTTTTCCTGATGTCTGAAGCGAGGTTGGATATTTTTTCTGTTGTTTTCCTGGAGTCTAGTATGTATCCGTCTTCTGTTTGTTTTGGGCCTAAAATTTTTCTCACGATTTTCCTTTCTCCTTTTAGAAGATTTTCTAGATCTGTTTTTGTGTGGAGTGTAAGCGTCTCACTCGCAGAGAGTGCTTCTGGTTTCACTACAGTTTTGTAGTGTTTAACTTTTGTGTTTATTGATAGGCATTGTTTGTTGTAGATGTCTCGTGTTTTGAAGAAGGCCCACATCATTTTCTGTAGTCTTGCTTTTTGCGCTATTTTTTCTCCTCCTGAAGGTTCTAAAATTTCTCCAAGGTATTTGAAATGGGATACTCTTTTGATTTCACTGAATTTCGTATTCAATTTTTGTATGTTGATTTTTGTGCAAATGAATTCTGTTTCTGTGAAAGAGATTTGTAGTCCAACTTTTTCTGCGCCTTATTTGAGGACTTCTATATGCTTGATTGCTGTCTCTTCACTCTCCGCAAGTAGTGCTATATCGTCTTCAAAAGCTAGACATAAGATTTCTACTTTGTCTTTAGTCCTTCCAAATTGTGTGGGTTCCCAGCGCTTTTGAGCTTTTAGCTCTTTTTTCCCATTCTTTCATCACTTTGTCTAAAACCAAATTGAAGACTAGTGGGGACAGGCCATCTCCTTGTCTGACACCTGTTTTTATCAGAAATGGTTCGGAAATTTCTCCCATGAACTTTACTTTTGATGTCGTGTCTGATAGAGTTTGTTTAATGAGTCCTAGTGTTTCCGAGTCCAGTTCTTGGTCTTCCAGGATTTCGAAAAGTGATTCTCTATCTATGGAGTCATATGCTTTTTTGAAGTCCACAAAGGTGCATATAACTGGTGAATTTCTGATGGATTTGTGCTTGAGTACTGTTTTTAGTGTGAAGATCTGTTCTGCGCATGAGCGACCTGATCTGAAGCCTGCTTGGTATTCCCCTATTTTGTATTCTAGTTGTTCCTCTACTCTTTGGAGGTGGCAAATGGACATGACCTTGTAGGCGACTTGTAATAGGGAGATTACCTCTGTAGTTGTTCACATCAGCTCTGTCCCCCTTTTTATGTAGTGGGTGTACATTTCCAGTCCTCTGGTAATTTTTCAGTTTGACAAATTTCTTGAATAATTTGTGTGAATTCTCGTAGTGAGTTTGGTCCTAGATTTTTCAGTAATTCGGCAATGATTCCATCTTCTCCAGATGTTCTGTTGTTCTTGAGCCTACGAATATGTTTATTGATTTCTTCTTGTGTGGTTGGTGGTGAATCCGGGTGTCTTTCTGCTATTTTTTCTCTGGGGTATCTTGAGGTGGGTTCTTGGCAGTTTAATAGATTAGAAAAATATCTTGGTAGTTCTCTGCAGTTTTCTTGATTTGTGAATGCTATCTCTCCTGTTTCTCTTCTGAAACATAGGTTTTGTGGTGTGTAGCCTTTGATTTTACCTGCGAATGTTCTATAGATGTCTCTTATATTGTAGTTCCTGAAGTTTTCCTCTATGGACTTTAACTGTTCTTTTATAAATTTTCTTGTGGTTTGCCTAAAAAATGTTGTGACCTCTCTTCTTGTTTCATTAAATTTCTATTGTGTTACTGGTGATTTTTTACTGTTGTAGGTTTGGAATACTCGTTTTCGTTTTTCTAGTGCTTTCTCACATTCTGAGTCCCACCACGGGTGTTTTGTGTTCTTCTTAAGTGGAATCAGAACTGATTCCTTGAAAGCAAAAAGATTTCCTGCAAAAGAACTTTTGCCTTCTGTACGATTTTCCTGTGGAAGTCTGCTCAGTTGTTTCCCTGTTCTTTATCCCATTCTTGTTTTATGTTGGTTTCCTTGATCATTTCTGTGTCGAATTTCTGCAGGTGTTTTTTTATGTATTCTATTTGGAGTGAATTCTATTTTAATTCTTGTTAGATAATGGTCCGAGTCTATGTTCGCACCTCTGCGGACTTGTACATCATGGATCTCTCTTTGTGCCTGGTGTGTGATTGCGATATGATCGATTTGGAATTCGCCGATGGACTGTATTGGAGACCTCCTAGTCTTTTGTTTTTTAGGTGTTTTTCTGAGGGAGGTGGACATGATTTTGAGGTTGTGCTGTTGACAGACTTCAATTAACCTTACGCCATTTTTATTGGTGAATTTGTGTGCGGGAAATTTCCCAATTGTTTTCTGATACATTTTTGCTCTGCCAATTTGTGCGTTGAAATCTCCTAGTAGGATTTTAATGTCTTCCTTCGAGATTTTATTCATTATTTTCTCTAATGTTTGCCAAAATATGTCTGTTCTCCTTGGATCTTTTTTGTTGTCCCCATTTGTAGGTGGGTGTACATTAATTAATTAGTATTTTTTGTTGGCGCTCTGGATGCGCATGGTCATTAGCCTGTTGTTGGCCGGACTTCTTTTACTGATCCTAAACATTTTTTGTTTACTACAAAGGCGATTCCTAGGATAGGGACACCTTTCGCGACTCGTTTCTCAGTTTTGCTCTTGAATATACGGTAATTATCATAGTCTACTGTGTCTTCCTCTGTGAAACGTGTCTCCTTTAGTGCGAGGATTTGGATATTTTCTTTGTCTAATTCTAATGTCAGGTTGTGTAGCTTTCCTGGTTGGATTAGCGTATTGATGTTGAAAGTGCCGATGTATGTTTTAGTTTTACGGGGAAGTTTGCCAGAGAACTCTGACTTTCTCTTTGTTCGTGTAAGCCCGGGATCCCCAGAATCCGAAATCCCGGTTGCCGCCTCTTGTTGACGGGTGCAATGGTTACCACCTGGGGTACTATTTACTTTACTTGCACGAGCCATGGTTTGCTTGTCATCAAGTCGTTTGTCCAATATTTCCACTGGGTTTTCTAGAACCAGGGATTTTTAGTTCCTGGAGCACGTTTACAGCCGCAGACCTCTGGGTGAACAGACGCTGACCAAGTTGCCGGTGGTCTCCACTGCAGACGCACTTGGATTTTGATTGTAAGTTTTGGTCCGCCCTGAGTTTTTTATTTCCTCAGTACCCCCCATATCTGGAGAGCATTCCCCTATCCGCCACCAGGGGAGACGCCCGATGGGAGACTAACAACTCCACACGGTTAATTTTGACATTACTAACAATTCTATTCATTCCACAAAGGAATCTTCAACCCTAAAATGTTAAAAAATGTTCAACGTTCAACTAATCGCGGAATTCTCCTCCGAAACAGAAATTTACAAATTTATCCACCCATCACCGTATCTATGAAATTTTGGCGGTTCTTAAATGTCAAATAAAAATTGTTCAAATTTTATGCAAAAGTTTTAGTATAAAGACTGGTGCAGATTTCTACAGTCATAATACCAACACTGTTCCGTCGCACGTTTTCCACTGATTTGTATTTAATAAATTTATCACTTTTTGCAATTTTTTTACGGAGAAATTTCAAGACGATCCCGTTGTTACCGTTACTAGGGTATCGAGAAATAAAAGAAGTAGAAAGAAATAAAAGAAGTACGAGAAATTTTAAACGAAATTAATAAATAACAATCACCATACAACACTCCAACCGCATTTAGAACGCCGTTAAATCCCTGAACGATTTCGCACTAATGGACTACAATTGATGATTAATTAAACATTTTGAATACTTCCAACATCTGTTTTTATAGGCTAGATCTTTTTGTACTGTGATATTATTGATTTCATAAATTACGACCTTTACATTATATGACAGAAAATAACATTTTTATGTATAAAAATAACTCTCAAAAGTCACCTATCCAAATGCTAGAATATATTTTTTCATATTAAATTAAAATGAAGACCATAAACATTGTTATTAAATAACCTGAAATTAAAATTTGTAGGTAAGTATTTTTATATCTTACAGTAAATATCAAATTTATTAAAATATAATTTCTTATTTCTGAAGAATTATCAACAGCTTGTTAATTTCAGTTGTAATTTGAGAATACAATTAATTTTTAAATATTCAATTTAAATTCATTAACATGCTAATTTAATAACAATAAGTTTAATAAATAATTACTTGGACAATATCTTAACGGCTTAAAATAAATTAAAATTCAAGCTTTCAAAGGTTCTCTTTCTTTCTCTTTCGTTTGTAGGTGTTTTTAAAGATAATATTGACATATATGAAAACAAAGTTATAAATTCAATTTCTGAATTGAATTGAAGTTCCAGTAATATCTTGTATAAAGTATAGAATTAGTTATATGATAATACAATAAGAAAATATTTGTATATGTTTGTTCCGTTTGATGGTGAGGAATGGAGAGGTAAAATAAGGCTCTATATTCGTTTAAGATATATTAGCGTGCTATGTAATGATAAATATATCTATTTATTATTAAATAGCATACCAAGACATGTGTTGCGGGAAATAATTTCATACAGATTTAAATGATTTTTTATTCGACAAATACAATTATTGAATGAGAAATTGGAAAGCATGTTTCTGATGAAACGTAAATCCCATTTAAATGAAGCTTTTCATCACAGAAATATTGATTTTGGATATATTTATAGGTCCAGGAATATTTTCCAAACAACTTAACCACTCAAATTTAATTGTGCACTTTTACTACAATTAATATATTAATCAGATTACAATCTCAATTTTTCTTTTATAAAATACTATATATTGCACAAATTTATTTATTTATTTAAACATCACATCACATTTCATTTAAATTTATATTGTCATTTATAAAAACTTAGAAACATAAAACATAATAATTTTTAATTTAAAACAAATAATTTAGAGGCTACGATTAAGGTGTTAGTTATACACCGAAACTAGTAAGGTAAATAAATTATTAAATTATAAAATAACTTTTCATATCCCATTCCCAATAATATATAAAAAATGATAAATAATAGGGATGATAATAATCAACATTGCACAAATATTTTCCATAAATAAATAGTAAAAAACTTTCGGAGTCTTAAAAATGGCCCAGTAAATTTTTCGTGGATAATTGCAATGGTAAAAATATTATTTTTTTCTTCCTTTCAGGAAAGAAAAAATCCGACCAGCAACATAATTCACTTAAAGCAACGCAACGGTTTTCGCGATAAAACCTCACTTTATTACACCCCATTCCAAAGGCGCATAACAAAAGAACGTAATAAATCAACGCCGCGACGCACAATGCCCACCCGCCACGAAAGCAACTTTCAATAAGCGAAATTGCAACAATTTCCCACCGAAGATAAATAAATGCACTGGAATAGCCAGTACACAAAACTTACCACACAATATGAAAAGTTTTGCAGTAAAAATAAAATATTCTATGTATAAGAGGCAAATTTTGATAAATTATCTATGTCTACTTACAATTTTGCAAAATAATGCATTTTATGATACATGTAACAAATGCGCAATATTATACAATACAATACAAAGTCCGGCACGGAACCCGATTTTGATTTGGTGAAACTATAACGAAAATTCGGCTTGCTTATTAACACAATCTCACTGTTCATTATCATTTGCACCTAATGACCAGTAAACAGGCACTTCATTAGTCATAAGACTCATAAGCAAAATGTGTGGACAGTAAGATGAAAATAACGCAAAGAAAAAGAGATATCCAAGCAGACGTAAAAGTAATAAGCTGATATACTATCAGATGCAAAATGGTTTGAGACTATGTGAGGAAGCTTAACGGGGAGCAGACAAGATAATTATATACTCGGTGCCTGGATTAGGGAGATAAAAAAGCCGAGGGTCTAGCAAATTAAAAATCTGTAAACATCTTTATAGAACAGAAACGGTATCATTCTGAGGAGTGAAAGGATCGAAACAAATCCAAAAGCAGCTTCGAGGCTCAAGACATGCTGATAAGTATCAACCAGAATGATACTACAATTTTAAGTTTAAAATTTAGCAAAAATAAGCTTATATAGAGTGTTTTTTAGAGATATAGAATTTTGAAATGAAATGAAACTCATAAAAATCATGTCAACGGCCAAAAAGAAGAAAGAAGTTTAGAAAGAAATTTTATGCCATTACCTATATGATTTGGGGCATATGGTCAATCATGGATCGATAGCGCTCTCCATTGACTGTCACATGCTGACCGGCATCATCAGAAATACTGGCCAAAGATTTTATCAGCCCATAAAGCACAACAAACTGTGTGTTTTTGTGAATGTAACGGCGTCTCAATAATAACTTCTCTATTTTCCTCTCTCCAAAACCGGCAATTTTAAAATGAGCCTCATCGCTGAACTAATATTTTTGGTGAAAAGGAGGATCAAGAAAAATCTTGTTTTGGTCCATTCTTCGAACTTACGACACATATGATGCTCACGCGGCTTCAGCTCTTGCACTTGCTATATCTTGTAAGCTCGTAAACCGAGATCTTTTCGCTAAATCTTTCATAAGGTGGATGGACACAGCTCTAATTGCTATGCACGATGGCGAATCGACTCAATGGGGTCCTCCTCAACACTTCGTCAAAACTCTGTCAAAACTCCTTTGGTGCGCACTGTACGCCAAACGATCCATGCTTTTCGGATTATCTTGCTCGGAAGGACGATTATGTCGACCGTAAAATGGACGTAGCAGCGCACGGTAAGTTTCGCGAACTGAACCACGACTTTCGAAGTAAATTTGCACAATTTGCAAGCTTTGTGCTGGCGAAGGCCAATCATGATGAAATGGCAAAACATACTGAGCAGAAATCAGCTGTCGCCCATCAAATTGACTGTCACTAGAAACAGTGTTGCCAGGTCGAAAAACACCTTCAGCAGAAGAAACCATAGAAGTTTAAAAAATCTTTAAAAAACCCTGGAACGTTTATTTACGAAAGGGGAAGTACCTCAGTTTCTCCTTGCTGCTGAAGCCAGGACGCAATGCAATCTTTGAACTCGATTAGACGAGTTCTTAAAAGAGAGTAATATACAGCAATTAGAAAATTAGGGTAGGTGTAGTATCTGTAAAGGTTGCAGTATAATGAAAAATCAGTTTAAGCGTAAATCTACAAGAACATAACATATGTCCTCATAATTTGACGTTTCATCGCCATCGTTTTATGCGATTTAATTAAATAAGACCAAAATTCAAAATTTGTGTTTTAAAATTATTAGTAATTTTTAATCTTAAATTTCTTAGTATTTTTTACAGAAATACAGAAAATGTTTTTTTAAATTTAAATACAACTTTACATTGGCATTTCAAAAACTTTGACGGACCACGCATTTAAAGTAACTAATATTCAAGATGCAGTAATAATAAAATGCAAGTCAATTGAAAGGTTAAGCCTGGTTTACACGGGTATAGTGATGGGCAGAGTAGAGTATGGAGTAGAGCAACTCTACTCGTAGAAGCCCCCAAAAACTGTCCGAGTAGAGTAGAGTACAGAGTTTCTAGTAGAGTCTGCGTTCAGTAAAGTGGACTCTACTCTACTTACCCCCACCACAAGTTCCACTCTACTAGCCTCTTCACTCTACCCGTGTAAACATCTTCTCCCCTACAACAGCAAGTACCAGTAGAGTAGTAGAGTTTAAGTTGCAGTGCACACGTTGTTGCGCAATATTTTCTTTTAAAAATGGTTAAGTTCTCGGATGATGAAACAATTAAACTTCTTGATTTATTTGTTGAACATGAGTGTCTGTGGAATTTAGGCAGTATACACTATAGAAACAAGGACATCAGGAAGGCCGCGGAAAAAGAAGGTCTTAAGACCCTAAAAAATGTGAAAGGCTTTTCTGTAGCTGTTCCCAGTAGGTAAAAAGATCAATGTAACTTGTGGTTTGACCTCAGCTTTTATAGTATCTCTCATCATCGTATCTTCGCGTTGAATTTTGTCTTTCACCATGATCAAAAGCTGTTCAAAATGTTCTGGTATTCTTTTGAGCCATTCTCTCAACCACATTCTTTCTTCTATGTTTATCTCCTCATCAATCGCTTCCGCAAATTCCCTAATCAGAGCTATTAAAACTCTAAGTAAATAATTGTGCTTCAATTTCTAAACAACCGTTTTGCTTGATATAGTATAGCACTATAGTATAGTTTACACGGGTATAGTAATCAGGAGAGTAGAGTATCTAGTAGAGTCAATTCTACTTGGTACTCTAGTATGTTTAAACGAAAAAAAATCAAAAGTGGTAGAGTAGCTAGTAGAGTGAACTCTACTAGATACTCTACTCTCCTGATTACTATACCCGTGTAAACCAGGCCTTAGTGTGTATTTACTAGCGATGTGTGATAATCGTGCTTCTATACTATCGCAGAAGAAAAATGGAGAGTTTTAGTAAACTCCCCGTTTGAGTAGAAAAACTTTAATTGTTACAATACATACTATCAAAATATTCGTGAAATCCTTTAATTTAGAAAATAAATTTTATTAAAGAAATCTTATTATAGATGAAATGAAGCTTTATAAGTAAGAAATTTATATGACTTTATCTATAATCAGTATGGTTTCACCAATATTTATAATACTTAATTATATTTATTTATTGATTTATTTAGGCGGCGAAACACCCATGAAGGAATATGCTAAGAAATGTTGACTCATTTTTTTGTTCTTTCTTTCTTGCCAGCGTTGTATCAGTATCTGGTTGAACTTTTGTTTTCTTTGATCTGACTATTTGGGTCTGTATTGTTTTAGTTTGTCAGGCTCTGGTTCAACTGTCCATTCGTATATCCTGTTCCTGAATGTGTCTCTGTACAAGATGTGTTTTTGTTTTATGTTCTCTTTTTGAAGCTCTTTTTGTGTTTGTTTTATCCAGTTGGTTATGCTTTCTGGGGTTGTTGTTATATCATGCATCTGTTTCGTCAGTCTTGTTGTTTGCAGTCTTCGTATGTATCCATAGAATTTTGTCCTTCTTTTCTATATGTCTATTTCAATGTTTGAGAGTTTTTCTGTTATTCTTCTCGTTTGTAATCTATATCCTTTTTCTGTTTTTCTCGGGCCTAATATTTTTCTAATGATTTTCCTTTCTTCTTTCTTCAGTTCTTCTAGTTGTCCTTTCAGGTTCTAGTCCTTTCAGATTGCTAGTGTTTCACTTGTGTATAGTGCCATTGTTTCGAATACTGTTTTGTATTGTCGCATTTTTGTGTTAATTGATTTCTTGTTGTAGATACTTTGTGTTATCGCTAATACTGTTTTAACTTTTTTTTCTATTTTGCGTCTGTAATGGACTCATAACTGCACTAATATGCGTGTGGTTATGGCTCGCCGAGTGCGATACAATTTTCTCGATATGTATCGCCGATTTTTTTTATTTAGAGATGGCATAAAAAGGCGCAAAATAGAAAAAATATAAAAAGTATAAAAGAGAGATATTAAACTCGTTCATAAGGCGTTTTTTACACTTGTCTATTAGAAAACTCCTCGCTACGCTCGTCGTTTTCTAAACAAGGACGCGTGCTGCAAAACCGCGCTTATTGAACTCGTTCTTTAACATACTATTTGTATTCTCGCGTTCTGTGCTTGCGTTTCAAATGCTGTTAGTTCGATTATTTCTCCTATGTATTTAAAATGATTGACTCTATGTATTTTCCCTACTTTGTTTTCAATTTTGTGTTTTGTTGCGAAAAAATCAGTTTTTTCAAAGGAAATTTGTCGTCCTACTTTTTCGGCGCATTCTTTTAATGTTTCTATCCGTTCAATCGCTTCCTTTGGGTTCGTCGTTATTATTGCTAGGTCGTCAGCAAAGGCTAGGTAAGGAATGTCCACTGCTTTTTTTATCTCTTGCCAGATGTATCGGGAGTCTACTTCGATATATTCTTTAGTTCTTTCTCCCATTCTCTCAAACCCTTTGTCGAGTATTATCTTAAACAGTAGCGGTGATAGTCTGTCCCCTTTTCTTGTCCCGTTTTTTATTTCAAATGCACTAGAGATTTCGCCTGCAAATTTGACTTTGAATTGTGTGTCCGCCAGTGTTATAGTGTCAGTATATAGTTTTATAGTTTTTTCGTCTAGTCAATATTCCTCTAGCGTGTTGAAGAATGATTATCTGCCGATGGAGTCGTATGCTTTCTTGAAGTCTACAAATGTGCATGTGATTGGTTGTGTTCTTATTGCCTTGATTTTGAATATTGTTTTAAGGTTGTGAATTTGTTCTGGGCACGATCTGTTTAGTCTGAACCCTGCTTGAAATTCTGCTATTTTTGGTTCCAATTGTTCTTGTGTTCTTTTTAAGAGGCATGATGATAGTATATTGTATGTTACCGGAATTTTTGAGATCCCTCTGTAATTGTTTTTGTCCTGTTTTGTGTAATGGGTGAATTAGTGCTATTTGCCAGTGGGTTGGTAAGTTTTCTGTTGTCCAAATGTTTTCTTTGATTTGTGTAATTTCTTTTAATGATTTGGTTCTAAATTCTTCAATAATTTTGCTACAATTCCGTCTTCTCCTGATGTTTTGTTGTTCTTTAGCTTTTCGATTTCTTCCTTAGTTGGTGGTGGTGATTCTGGGTGTTTTTCAACAGGGGATATCTTTGGGAATCTTTCTGTTGCTTGAAGGCAATTAGGAAGTTGTTCGAAATACCTTGCTAGTTATTTAAATTAAAATTTTCTCTGTTTGTCGATGCTAGTTTTCCATCAGCTTTTCTGAAAGAAAGGTTTTGTTGGCTATATAATTTGAGCTGATTGGGAAATATCTTGTAAAACTCGTGAGTGTTGTGATTTCTAAACTTGAACTATTGAGTTTAGTTCGTTGATATATTTTCTTTTGTTTTGTCGAATGATTTTGTTTGCCAGTCGTTTTGTTTTTAGTAGTTTTCGTGTATTTTTTATGTTTTGTGGGAGTTGTATGTTTGGTATGCTTTTATCTTGATTTCCAGTGCGTGTTCACAGTCTTTGTTCCAGCATCGGTGTTTCGGTGTTTTTGTCAGTTATATTATTATTTTATTACTCATGCGTTAAAACTATTATCTGGCGCACGTTTTTTAGTACGAGAAATGTCACTTTTGGTTGTATTTCTACGTAACTTTGGAACGCACGCAAATATTCAATATCGCTAGGTTACATTAAAAAAAAAACAATAAAATAAATAAAATAAACACAATCAAGACCTCAATATTAAGGGGGTATTCTCAGTCCGGGCAATCTGTCTCGCGAAGTGGGCGAGGCACTGTTTTAACCGTATTATACCGAGTATAGAAATATGTTCCGAAAAAAAAGAATAGGAGTTACAGTACTTTAGAAAGAGAGAAACTGTACATCGGACCGCGGGTTAGCATTGAGTCCTATCTTCATTGACTCGATTGGCTGCCGACGAACTGACATCTATTATATGAGTTGCTTATTTCCAAAACGCGACCTGAAAACAGCTGAGAAAATAACAGCTGAGACAGAAAATACAGTCCTAATACAGAACATAGAGTTTAGAGCGTCACGGTCTGTCACCGAAAGAGTTTTCAAAAATTTTCACCATTTTAAAAAATTCGAGCAATAAGTCATATTCGGCATATTTGCACTCTTTTCCACAATCTTCACTATTTCAATCCCGGTTTTTTTATTATTACTTTACTTCGTTTCTGGCAAGTATTGGAAGCATTACTTCCATAAACATTTTTGTGACTTTCGGTAAAATTTTTGATGACCAAAACTCGTCGTCCCTAACGATCTGAAAGAAAAATATTAATAACTGGCCAACAGCTGAGTGTAACTCGCTGTCATAGCGAACCCCTCAGTATTTTTTTTTAATTACCTTCTTATATGCTATCCCATTTGGAGTCCACACGACAAAATAGCAGTGCGACTTACTTGTAATTGCCAGCTGACCCTGTACCTGGTAGTAATAGTTATGAGTCCTTTTTAGTTTTATGTTTTCTCCATCTCTTTATAAATAATCATTTTTTTTGTTTCCGATGGCTTCCGCAGGAGTTAACCCCAACACTGCTACTTTGTGTGGACATTTTATTTCAATGATGGCATCTTCCGATTCATAATTCCATTTGGACTAGCGGCCAAGAGTGGATGTGTTTCGGAAATATATTAACCGCAATCTTTAATTTTTTTTGAATACGTCTCTTCGAAACCTTCTTTAGCTATTGGTTCATGATCTTTTCCCCATTTTGTAGACGCATTTCCAAAAAATGCTGAATCAACAATTCTTTTTCCCAACTTTTTGGGGTCTGTCGTCGATCTTTGTTTGCATACTTCTCCGAAATTTGATGCAGTAAGTCGAAAATGTCTCTCTTCGTGCCACAAAGGATTTCCATGTTGTCCGATTGTTATTTTTGCAATTTCTTCAATTTGCTCTTTGGTTTTAAGTGCACTTAAAATTTTAGACTTACTTTCCTCAACATGTTCTAAGGGGATTTCTTCATCATCACTCACATGTCCATAATCCTTATCGGGACCGTTATTACATGTTCTTTTGCGGGAAAATTTTGATGGGAAGAGTACTTTTCGTGCATTCCTACTTATTCGCTTTTTTTAATTTTTCTATAAATAACTGGGTGTGTCTTCCAGGACTTTTATTGGTAATATTTTTATGAATTATCCGGTAATATTGCTCGCTTTCATTATAAGATATGCTTGCAGCTTTACATCTAACTTCGTAACCACCATTCATTGCAAAATTAATTCTTTTTCCTCCTACAAATTTTGAAACTATGGAATTATATGCCTCCGCTGCATTATTATTCATATTTAAAAGTAAACCGTAAGCATTTTGAACTAATCTGTTACAGCATGTTGAAATATCTTCAAATAATCCACACTCTTTCAACATAGGTACAAAATTAACTTCATTTGCTTTTGAGCCACTGCAAAAGTATTTATCACATTCTAAGTGATCACCAAAAACATGTTTTGGACAGTTTTTAATATCTCTACTTAAACGGACTATTAGTTCTGTCATTGTTCCTGCTTCTTTTTTTCTTTGATCGACTGCTTTTTTAATTCCTGTTCTTAGTTTTAATAAGTTCGATTTTAATAACTGTCTCAATCGCGGAATAACAATTTTCCTTTTGGATGAGCTAACACGTTTGGTAGTAAGATCATTAACTTTACAACACAAATTTCTTAGTAGGTGTTTGGTGCATTCAACTTTTTTAACCAAACTTTTGTTTCCATATGGTTTTTCCTGACAAATTTTTCGGAATACACTGCTATCACCATCACCAACTATCCTCACGTATTTAAGTCCAAACATTTCTTCACTACATTTGAATCCTTCCAGAATCAAATCCGCTTCCATACCTGTTGACGAGCCAGACCAATTTTTGAAACATTTGTGTTCCCTTGGTTCTAATTGTTTTACTTCAGTACGTTCGCAAATAGGACAGTACTTGTTTCTCACAGCGACAAAAAGTAACTTTCCAGATTTAGCTCCAACAATACAAGCCTGCAAAAATTAAGTAGCATGAAATTTTATATTTATACTTATTGACCCTGTTTACCACTCCTGACGATGCGTCATAATTGGTCTTGTACGATCTCTTGCACCAAGGTCCATCGGTTATCACAGTAATTAAAGGGATGCCATCATCGTCAACATCTGCTTCTCGTGCCATTCTGGCTTCTTCAGCTGCTGCTTCCTCAAATGTTTTCTGAGAAGATTCAAAAATGGAACTTGCAACTTTATCATAATTTTTCATATATTTCCTTCGTGACATTTGAGGAATATTCATGATACCATGTTGTTTGGTCAATTGAGAATAACCGCAGCCGGTAGAAATCATAGCAAAAACTGCTGCAGTATTTACGTTTAGATCATCACTGTTTTCATTTACGCTATCTGTAGAAACTTCTTTTACGATGCCACACATTTTGCACTTGAGTATATAATTACTAATTAGACCGTTTCGTTTTTCAGATAATAGAGTCATATCTGATATGTTACAAGAAAATGAACAATGATTATTTGCTTTTTGTAATTCTTGAACAAAATACTCGACATTACATATTCTTCTACCTGACAATTCATTGTTTCTTTCGTCGAAACTCTCACATAGTCGATTCTGATTTTCAAAATGTAATGATTCTGTGGACGAACTGAAATGCGATATGTGATTATTGATATATAATTATTATTATGCTACTTATAGTTGAACGAAATCGGAAAAAAAAATACGCATCTAATACTAATACAGGGAATAAAGACATAGGCATTTGGAAAATTAAAGGAAAGCTGAATTTTTGCATGAAGCTTCCATTTGTGGTTCTAAACAATATCCCAAAAATCCCCGTCGATACATGCGCCGCTAAAAATGTTACGCGGGGTCAGAGGTCAAGATAAACGGTTTTTCTAAAAAATATCGCTAACCGAAACTTTTATCAAAAAAATACTGGTTATCAAATTTGTAACTTATGAAATTGCCTACAAAAAAACATATTTTACTTTTTTCGTAAGACTAACGATTATTTAGAAAATTAGATTCAAAAAGTTGTAACGTTTATTTTTTCATAATACGTGCACTCCTTTCCACACCACCTTTGAGTACAAAATGCGTTTTTTTTTCTACAATTTTTTTTGAGGACAGGAATTAAAAAAACGCATCTTGTACCCTACCTCAAAGGTGGGTGTAAAAGAGCGCGTGCAGTTCTGAGAATAATAAACGATACTTTTTTAAAAGAATTTTCTCAAAAACCGTTAGTCTTACGAAAAAAAAATTATAATATGTTTTTTATAGACAATTTCCTAAGCTACAAATTTCATAACCACTATTTTTTTTCGGATTTGCGAACGAGCGACTTTTGTTGTCTATTTCGCTCCAAAATTACCTACTAGTTGTGCCAAACTCACCTACACGGTGAATAATATTAAGATGTAGAGGCAATTTCCATCTGATCTTGGTTTACATCTTCTTCTAACAGCACTATTTTCTTTTCTGAATTCCTAACCCTGGATATGAAAGTTACGTTTTCAGTATTTTAAAAATTAAAAACTGTAAGTTTTGTCTAATCTTTATTGTCGATAAACAAAACTGTTCTAATACGCATCTAATACGTTATAAAAGAAGATAAGCAAATGCTGGTTTTGACAATTCAAAAAGTCAATAACATTCAAAATAGTTTCATAATTATTAAAATTTATTCTTACCGTTTCATTCTCAGGTGAATACTTTTTCGTTTATAACGTCTTCCTTGTTCATCACACATTGTCAAATATAATTGTTAGCAAAATGCACTCACTAAACTATGAATGAGGATCGTAAAACCCTTGTCTATGTGTCTCTTTTAGAGTTTTAGGAACCGATAAATCTCATATGCGCAGGCGGAAACCCGCCTCCCGGCCTAAACTGTACCATGTTTCACTTTAAAATTTCTCCAACAATGAGTATTCAGCATTCATTTTATATTCTAAATCATGGGTTTGATTTTGAAAATATTTTGTTAACTCTTTCATAGTTGGAATTTTTTTTATATTATTTTAGTGTCGTTAATTTTTCGATAGTTTTATAATTACGTTTTATTTTCTCTTTACATATATTTTCGAAAATAGGAAAACACTATAATATGACTTTTATTTTTTTGTAAGAATTAAAAAAAAAATTGTTTAAATATTTTAAAAAATTAAGTCAGAATTTAGAAAAAACTGGTGAGGTGGTGGGCACTCCTTAATAAGAATAATGCGAATTCAACAAGCATAATGCGAATATTTCACAAAAAGTAGTAATATTCTTTTTGTCGTACCTAAAAGAAAAACCAACAAAAAATACGTCAGTGTATTAAATACATATTTTACTGTATATGAAGAATATAGTAACAATGTAACTTTGAGAAACTTTTCTGGATCCTGCCCCAACGTAAAGTTTCTTCGATTTTGATACTTGATTAACGCAAAACTCAACCATCTTCATGAAAATAAAATATAGTCAATTTGTTTGTTCGCAATCTGAATTTGTTTATTGATAAATTTTAATTACTGGAGAGACTAATGAAATTTTCAAAATAATAGGCAAGCTAGGAGCAACTGCTATTCCAATTTATATTAATGTATACCTCTTATCAACATACCAACAAGATTTGATAGACTAGACATATTTTCAAAATATAACAAAAGAAGCACAAATTAACTATTGCAATTTACTTTAATTTATTATTGTTTTATGTATAAAAAAAATAGAATTTCCGCTTTATAAATTGCCGGTATACAGACACCAACTATAAGAGTTTACTGCAATTTTGTCTTAATTTATCGACAATAAAACTTGGTCATATTTACCCATCACATATAAATTTATACAAACAATTGTACTTGTAATTATATCTCGTTTTGTTCTTGTTAGATCAATAATCTCAAATTTCAATTTCTCCAGAAAGTAGACAATTATATATGTGAGTAGACAGTATATGTCTATATATTATTACAAACGTTTCAGCTCACACACTGGAATTTGAATTTCTGGATAGAACTTTCATATATAGCGAATGGATAAAAAATCACTAAGGATTCAATTTTATTCCAATTTATTCTTGAATTATCAGCAGACAAACAAATTTAATTTTGTAAATAACAGGTCTTGCAAAAAGCCAGCGTCAACTTTGGAATACAAAAAACTATTTTTATGTAATATATGGTGTTTTTTTTATTATTTGCAATCATCATTCGATACCATTATGTTTTAAAAAATACATCATGCAAATTACTTCCACGGCTACGTCTGCATTGGTCGATCCGCGAGGCCCAATTTTGGATGACTTCCTTCAGTAAAACTGGCTGGATTTTCGCAATGATTTGAATAAAGTTGTTCTACAGTTGGCACGATATTGGAGGACACTCGACGTCAGCTCTTTTCGTAATAACACGCCCCGGGAACTTCTCTTGTAATAATTCACGCGTATCACCCGCTATGTGGCACGTGGCACCATCTTGTTGAACCATATGCCGTCTATGCTCATATCGTCCACTGCGGGCTACAAGAAGTTTCTTATCATGGTTAATATCATGGTTCAACCTTTCGTCGTTAAGTCACTGCCTGATCTCTTTCGTATCGAAAGAGGTACGGACCAATGATGCCGCCAACCTACAATCCGCAACAAACAATCAGTTTCTCAGGATACTAGCGAGTCTCCAATATCTCCCGTGGATGGGTGTCGTCCAAAATACGGCAGTTGTGTATACACTCCGCAAAAAAAATATCGCAACACCTACGTTCTTCCTGTTGAATATTTGTTTATTTTGATGACATATCTGTTTCTATGATTAATAAATATAACAATACAACACAATGAATATTCCTACGATATTCTTGAATTTGTGGTTGAATTTGTAAGAGTAATTTTGTATAATTTTTTTAAAACATTTAAATGTTAATTCATATGAATTTTCTAGTAGTTTTTATTTCAAAATGAACGTTGAAACTCCTGCTCGCAATTCGAGAAATTTAACAAGAGACGAAACCGTTCGTGTAGTGTCCTTAGTTGACGATTGGTAGAGATCAATGATATGTTGCTGCGGCATTGGAAATTCAGCAGTCAACGGTTTCAAGAACAATAAGATGATTCAGAGAAACTGAGGAATACAAGAGCAGGACAAGGTCGTAAGAGGGCAACAACTGCAAGAGATGAGGGCAACAACTGCAATGCGAATCAGACATTGTACCTCAAGGCAGTTACAAGCTGAACTGTACAATGATCGAAATGTGCGAGTTAGTAGTCAGACAATTAGGAATCGACTCCAAATTGTAGGAATACGTGCGAGATGCGAGAGTACCAGCAAGAGGCCCCATACTAACTAGAGAACACGAGTGGCAAGGCTCGCAATTTCTAGAACACATGCAGAATGGAACTTCAATGACTGGGAAAACGTTTTGTTTACGGATGAATCCATATTCTGTTTGTACTCTTCAGATAGACGTATAGCCGTGTATAGAAGAGACGGTGCAGAACACTACAGCAAACACTACAGCCATTGCACTACAGCAATCACAAATTTTAGTGGAGGATCCATTATGTTCTAGGGTGGCATTTCTTTAGAAGCTCTCACAGAATTTCTGGTCATAGATAATGGTTCTATGACTACCAATCGAAATATACTGGACGTCCTAGAAGCACATGCTGTACCATATGCTCCATTCATCGGATACAATTTCGTGCAAATGCATGATAACGCCCGCTCATACATTGGACTTATAGTGCAAGAGTACACGAATGAGATGTTTGCGAATTTTGAATTGGCCTGCTAGAAGTCATGACTTAAACATCATTCAACATGTATGGGATCGCATCGGTTCGAATCTACGAACCAATATCGTGCCATTAACTAGCCTAAATGATTTACGAAACGCAGTTATTGAAGAATGGAATGCAATAGCTGAAGACTATATTAGAATTCTTTTCGAGTCACATCCAAGCACAATGCAGGCTGTTTTGAAAAGAGGTGGCAATAGCCAATATTAATTAAATAATAATTAAATTTAGGCATCTGTATTTGTAGGGTTAGTGTTTACTTTCTGTCTCCACAGTGTTGTAGCTTTATTATTTATTTTCAAAAGTTAAATTGCCCTTCATAATATCGTATGTTGTACCATAATGTACAACTAAATATCTAAATATAAATATTTCAAATTTAAAAGGTAAAATATTGGTGATGCGGTAGTTTTTTTGGGGAGTGAATTTACATATCGATTTAGCCAAAAATTCGCCTTATCGCCGAAGATATCCATATCTAGCTGCACCAAAGCCCAGTCTGCAAACGTGCGACGAGAGCCCTGGTTTCGGGGCTTCAATTCTGGTACTAATTGAATCTCATAAGGTTACACATATAAGTCTTTCCGCAAAATTCTTGTTTTTTTCAAGATTCCACAAAATCCTGTGAACGACGAAAACGACAGATTTCAGTCTATACGAGCTCGAGCGGCAGCAGCAATGTTTACGGTCAAACGCCTGGGACGATATCCATATCTATGTAAAAATATTATATACATAACTTGTTTTTCACTGTTGTATAAATTTCGATAATAAAAAGTTGTATAATTATAACGTATGGGCTTTACTCGATCACAAACCGACCCAGTTTCCTCAAATCTATTCAGCATTCGTTCAGTCGTAGTCTTGTTCGGACGATCGTAAACAAGTGTATGACTTAAAGAGCACAAATTTTGATAATAAATTTTCACAATTTGTGACCGTTGTTAAAGAGTGTACGCATGATTAAATGAGGGTTATAGGACAATACAAACAAACAACAAGCTGAATAACAACACAGCGTTTTAAAACCGAGCCACAAAAATATCAAAGTTGACGCTGACAGTTGAATGACACTATAGATTATACAATTTTATTGAGTACAAAAAATGAGTTGCTTCATTTTTCGTAGTGAATAGGATACTTCAACTGAATTGAAAAATTCACTATGTTTTAAGGATAGTTTATGTGTAAAAATGTGTAAAAATTATATAGCTTCGAGTCGTGTTAAATGTAGAAATTTATACAAATGTGAAAAACGGTATTAAACGTAAAAAGTTATGTACATAATATTTTTACATAGATGTGTGTAAAAACTGTTAAAACATACTAAATTTTTAAATTCAGTGTTGATGAATTACCACGTAGTAACGGTCATCCTATTCACTACGAAAATGTTCGCTGCTATTTTGGAAACTTTTTCTATTGATTGACTGAAGTAATTTATATTGATATTAACTTACTACAAATGTATAAATATTTATCTTTTAATATATAATAGTGTTTCTATCTCGTTAAATATTTATGAAATAATAATTATAATTATATTAATACCCAGACGTAAATTTTGTGATACCTTTCATATTATAAAAAAAAAACGTAATATTTCATAATTATTTTATTGTATATCTACAGAGGCATGAACTCTATTAATTTTTCCCATTTGAATCGTATTTTTTTCTTGGACGTCTAGAGACCGCGTTAAACAACAATTATTTAATGTACATTTCTCGTATTGCGTTCATCCTCTTTTCTCTTTTGCCAATATATCCTCATTTGCTGTATTATTATCTTATCTCTCTCTTTTCTGCACCCTTCGGCCCTCTGTTCACACTGTTCCTCTAGTTTTTCTCTTCTTCGCCCCAAATCCTTCAAAATGGAGAATTTTATTTATATATACCCAACTCCTCTAAGTCTGCTTTGACTTCTTTGAACCCTGTCATATGGGTTTTGGGGTTTTTGTCAAAAACATTAATATTTTCTTTGTCGGCCTTTCATCATTAATTTTTTCCAAATGGGCATAGAAGCTTACCCTTCTATTCCTCATAGTATCTCCCACTTTCTCAATTTTATTATACACTTCTCTATGACTTCTAAGCTTTCAAGTCCCATTTTAAAATCTCGGTCCAAGCACTCTTCTGACGACTTTTCGCTTTTTCTTTACTATAGCTTCCATTTCTTTGTTTGTGCTCATCGCCAAACATTCAGATGCATATAGACACAGTAGCTTAATCACTGTGTTATAATGTCTGATTTTAACTTTAATGGAAACTGACTTCTTGTTGTACACATTCTTTGTTAACTGGAATGCCATTTTCATTTTTCTTGCTCTTATTTTATTTTCTTCTTTTTTTTAAGCATTGGACCAGATGATTTCTCTTGAGTATTTGAATTTAGAAACTTTCTTTAATTGGCCAAACTTATTAATCATATTGTTGGGTGACATTGGTTAGGTACTCCGTCTTTTCTTAGAGATTTTCAGTCCTGTCGTTTCTGCCGTTACTTTTAGAATATTGATCTGTTTGGTTGCTTTTTCCAAACTTCCAGCCGTAACCACTAAGTCATCCGCAAAAGGGAGACAATCCACGGCTAATCCATCCTTTATTCTTTATTATCTGATTTTTTGTATTCCTTCTTCAGTAGTTTTCTTTCTCCACTCTCTAATAGCTTTTTCTAACACACATTTGAATAGGAGAGGTGACAACCCATCTCTTGTCTTAATCCTGTTCTGATTTTGAAAGGTCTGGGCACTTCGCAACGCAACTTTACGTTTGAGTAGGTATCATTAAGTGTTTCTATGACAATTGCGACTGTTTTATTGTCTGCTCCGAACTCTCTGAGGATGTTAAATAGCGTTGTTCTGTCAACGGAGTCATACGCTTTCTTGAAGTCAAGAAACCTGATAAAGTCTTGAAGAGGGAAATGTCTTTCCCTCTTAATCGTCTATATTTAATAATTAACCTCCAGTTTAAGATTATCGTTTATTTCAATCTGCTTTTGTAACAACAAACTAACTCAAATATATGAACAGACTATAAAAATATTGTAATTGCTAATAAACCAATACGGGAACTGCGTACTGCATCTTAAATTACTCTTTATCTATGGCAAGAGCAGCGAGTTTCAAAGGTGCATCAGATGATCTGTGTGGCGGATATATGGAAATACCTAGCATTGAGGATTAATATTTTGAATACAATGATAGACCAATGGAATTTTTATTTTGAAGGTATTCTGGGCAACGAGACGGGTTATGGGTTCCAGGAGGGGGTTTAAAGGAGTGTACATGGACCAGGGCAGGATGAAATAGCTTATGAAGAACTAGAGATTTTCCTCCATGCAGTGAAAAACAAACAAAGGAGCGCCGGGACAGCATACTGTTCCAAGTGAGGCATGGAGTTTAACTCCGACAGGAATTCGACAAATTCTCCTGAAAGAATTGGACTATATTTATAAAGGACAAAAAATACAGGACTGGTAGAAAGAGGGGTTAATTAAGTTGTTTAAGAATGCGGATAAGGAGGTCACAAATAACTACGGAGGATAACACTGATGGACTCGTCGTACAAAGTACACGCGAAGGTTTTAGAGCTAAAACTGCAGGTAAAGTCGAAGAAAAAAGCATTTTACCGGTTCAATCTGGGTTCTGTCAAGGTCGAGAAACAATTGTGCACAGAGTTATTCTTAACTACGTTGTACAGAATGCATTGACAAAATCGAAGGGGATAGTGTACGCTCTGTACGCGTACTAAAAAATGTGGAAATGCCTAAAGGAGAAAAAGATATCGAGAATAGTTAAGGAAAGTATTAGGTTTATGGGAGCACATATTGTAGAGTGAAAGTGGAGGTGAATGTGCCTGAATGCTTTAAGGTTTCGAAAGGGCTATGGCTGGTGTGTCTACTAAGTCCTCTGCTGTTCAACATATACATAGCAGATTTGGAGGATGTGTTACGCAAAGGTCAGGCAGGTGGTGTAGTTATTGGGACAAAAAGCATGGAAAGTGGCCTTCGCTGACAACATCGTTGACTTAGCAAGCAAATGAGAGACGTGATTGGAAGGGTAAAAGGGTTCCTTGTGAAAGAACGCTGGTGGTGAATGCGAAGAAGACGAAAATGGTTGTTTTTCAAAAGATGAGAAAAGAGAGGGGTGAAAAATTTGATTGGGGTGTAAATGTAGTAGAACAAGTTAGCAGCTTCCTTGGAATCATGTTTAGTAAAGACGGTTCTTTTAAGGTGCCTATAAATTACATTTTAAGGAAATCATGGGTGGTTGCTAACAAGTTCTGGAATGTAGGTAAGAGTAAATGCAAGGAAAACTTCGGATCAAAAATGATGATATGGAAGGTGTACGTGCGTAGTATTTGAATGTACGGTTCAAAAGTATGGGGTGTAAAAGAGGTAGAACATAGTGACAGCATGCAGTTACAAGTGTGCAAAAGGGCGCTGTAAGAAACAAATGCAGTTAAAATTGCTAGTCTGGCTGCAGCGCGGTTTGCGAGGTATGAATGTAAGTAAGGTAGATAGCATGGGAGATAAAAGGATCGTAAAGGAAGTGTTTAAAGTTTGTTAATTTGAAAGATAGCAAAAGGCGGAACAGTGTTGAATAATTGTCGTTAGGGAAATTTAATGTCATAATGTAGCATAAAAATGTCGATTTCCTAGCTTAAAATTATGTTAATATTTACTGCCAATAAACGTTTACATATGATTTATTCTTAATTTTTCAAAAAACAAATAGAACTAGTTTTTTTAAATTATTTGTTCATGATTTATCAGCAAATTTATCTTACAACTATAACTATATTATATTTTTCTAATTTATCACAAGAATTTGTAATTTTAATTTCTACCAACTTCCTTTAATATTAATTTAGAATTTTCTTTAATTTACAAATTGACTAATAACATAAGTAAAGTATAATTATTAGTACGGTGTGGTTCCTGCATTTCACTGTTAAGGGATTCCACAAGGTCAACAAGAGAGAAGCCATAACCTGATAAATGAAATTAATTATGAACATCCATAGACGCGTTTCTGCCTTTTTTCTTCATTAGTATTATCTTATAATCCCATATTATATAATCATAGACTAATCAGAGGCTTATCATATAATCTCGAATTGAATCAAATTTACTTTATTTATGTTAGTCAATTTGTGAATTAAAGAACAGTCTAGTTTCCTTAATTCTTTTCTTATAATATGAAAATTCACTTAGTAATTTTTTTCTATTTTTTTATATTAATTTACAATTAAATTTTATAATTTATTTCAATCTGTTTTTGTAAAAACAAACTATCTCAAATATCTGAACAGACTAAAATTATATTCTAATTACTAATAGACAAATACGTGAATAGTTTTTCTACGTCTCAATTTATTCTTAATTTTTATACTAACAAACACAAATTTCGTTCACGGATTAGTGAAATTTTAAAGTGATAGTCATACGAAAATAGAAATTTACACCAATTATTCTATTCCTATATCTTTTCTTAATTGTTCTTGACAGGTTAATCAAATTTAGAATGTATACACGGACAAACTTATGCTATTCCAATTACGTAGGTTAGTCTCAATTTGTTCTTGATTTAACTGATATCAAACTCTAAACAGACAAGGCAATTTTTCAAAGTCGAGATAGATAAACTACTAGTTTTAAACAAATTAAGAGAACTTGAAAATATTAGTCAATTCAAATTTACGAACAAACACAATTATATATCAAACAAATTAATGAAATAAGAGCAAGCTTTTAATTGGTCGGGAATTGGTTGACTATTATGTTAGGAGAGCATCACGATCTTTGAAGTTTTGAGGTGGAGAAGATGGAGAAACAAACGGTTACGTGACACTTGACTAGACTTAACGTAAGACTAATATATGCATACGTAGGAAATTAGTGCCAGTCGTATTTTCTTTTCAACGGGTAAACATTAGTGCAATATTGGCTACACTAACTAGGTTAAAACTATCACATTACAAGAGGCTCTAATTATAATATTGACAGTTTTCGTGCATTGGAGTGGTAATATAAGAAGTACTTATAAAACAAAAACTTTAGAGAATATGCATCAACTTTTTGTATTTGGTTAGTTCACTTTTTACTTCTAAGTAAATAATATAAATACTGTTGAAAGTGTTCAAATTAATTTTTAAAACAATATATAAAATACCGATTAAATTTGACCACAAGGTATGTTGAGTATTGTTTACTACATGCACAGACAGTTATTTGTTGGGGATTTTCAGTTTAATACCTATTTCGATATTAGAAAAAGCTCACAAAACATTTTGTATTGTCTAGTACAAGAATGCCAACATCAGGAATAACAAAGATTTTTCCTCAATTTCATAGATGGTTAAAGCTAAATTTAGCCTTATTAAGCAACTATGTTGATCTGTATTAATCGATAGACTTTAAAGATGAATTTGGAAATGGAAATCATTAAGAATTAGTTGTTTTACTAGACTGTTCAAAAAGGATAAATCTGTACAAGCTTAAAACTGGTCACATTTAGATCTGTTCATCCAAGTTTAAACAGTATTAGGCAATACTACGCAAGAATAGGTACGGCTAAATAAGCCTAGATAAGGTTAAATAAGACTAAACAAAACTATTAATTTCATGGGTGATTAAAGCTAAATGTGGCCATATTAACCAACATTACTAATGATTATTCATCGACATAATTCACTGATTCCTGTTGATCGATAGACTTTGCTGATGCCCTTGAAAATGAAAATCACTTGGTTGTTTTACTATTATTGAACAAGACTGAACATGATTGAATTTATTTATACTATAATATATAATAATTTCAATGAAAAGGTAAAGTTTGGAATTGCTGAGAGGGGTGACAATATGGAAAGAGCAAACAGGTAATGGATAATAGCAGAATGTAAAGTATATACGATTTTATTGTATATTCTATTTGTCTTTAGGTAAATTTAATAAAAAAATAAAAGTAGGGAAAGTAGATAAATAAATAAAAAATAGAAGGCCACAGAAAATATAAGCGTAGTTTTGTGTATACAAGATTAAACAGGAATAAGTAAGATTAGCAAAGATTGGACGAAGCTAAATAAGACTAGACAACCTAAAAAGGGGTTAAACAAAACGGGACAAGACTAAAGATAACTTAATTATATGAGATTCGACCATGCAGAACGAAGGAATGAGATCGGAAACACATTATATAGCTACGACAAAGCTTTGACAAAACGACCTTCAGTCATTGTTCTTGATAATTTATAATGTCACTATATACCAAATTCGCAGTAAGTAATGGAAGTCGCTATAGAAATATAAACAAAACTAAATTTTATTTTAAACATGACTGGCACTGAGTGAATATCGACTCCGATAAATCTCGTTACATGCCATGTGACGTCATGCTTCGATTCTACTAATGGTGATGCGTTTCGCAAATTTGAATTTCGCTCGCTTACATTGCACTTTTTGTTTAAAGTTTTATGGAAATAAATACAAACTTAATGATAAACTAATGGTTTAAGTGTAATGTCCAGACCATAAGGTATCGGGGGTAAAAAAAAAAATAAGTAAATTTAATTCACTTGCATATCCCCTACTGTCTTAAAACATTTTTATAGTTTATACTTTATTATTTAATATTAATAAAAGTTAATATTAATAAATAAATTATACACTATTAATATTATTATTATTATTATCGTAGTTTCCCAATAGTTAAAGACGTTAAGCAAACAACTCAATCAATTTTTCTTGGCATTCTTCTTGTTTCCCCAATAAGCTTTCATTCTTTCCAAAAAGGCTTGTTTACGTTCTTCCGACCACTTCGGTCTGTACTGCTTTGGTTGCTCTAATATAACTTCCCATTTGTCTACTTTGTGTCTGAAGGTGTCTCTTTCTAAAATGTCTGTTGTACATATGTTTGCATTTCTGATGTCCTTTCGAAGTTCGTCTAACCAAGGTGTCGAATTCTTTAGTGAGCTAACATAATCTAATATCCTTTCTGACAGTTGATTTGCTGGTAGTCTAGTTAGATGTCCAAAGAATTTCATTCGTCTTTTCTTCATGTCAGTTTCAATGTTTGAAAACTTTTCTGTTGTTTTGATTGTTTGTAGCCTGTAGCCATCTTGGGTATTTCTTGGTCCTAGGATTTTTCTGATGATCTTCCTCTCTTCCTTTTTGATTTTTTCTAGTTCTTGTTTTCTGTTGTCAATGTCAAGTGTCAATGTTTCGCTTGCGTAAAGGACTGTTGGTTTTATAACCGTGTTGTAATGCCGAATTTTTGTCTATCTTGACGTAGATTTTTTATTATAGATGTCTTGGACTTACCATAATGTATTCTTGATTTTTTTGGACACGGTTTTGCTGTGAGATCTTCTCAATGCCTGTCGGTTCGATGAATTATCCTTGGTATTTAAAGTACGGGACTTTGTCGATTTTACCGTAATTTGTTCTCAGGCTCGCGATATCAGTTTTTGAACAAAATAATTTAGTTTTCTCAAATGAGATCCCACTTTTTCTGCACATTCCTTAAGTATCTCAAGCTGTTTGACAGCAGTCTTCTCAGCCTGTGTTAGTATCGCCAGATCATCCGCAAAAGCGAGGTTTGGTACGTAGAGGTTGTTTTTGGGAAAGCCCAGTCGAATCGATTTCTAAGACTCACATTTCTTGAGTTCCTTTTCCCATTTTTCCATAATCTTGTCTATCACGATTTTGAACAGAATAGGAGAGAGTCCATCACCTTGTCTCACACCTGTTCGAATGTTAAAGGAATGAAATTTCCCCCGCAAATTTCACTTTAGATTTTGTGCCAGTGAGTGTTTTATGAGTTCTAGGGTTTTGGGATCTAGTCCTCTCTCTTCTAGAATTTGGAATAGTGAGAATCTGTCTATCGAATCGTATGCCTTTTTGAAGTCTACATACTGTGCATACTGTGGGCTTTTGTCTGAGGGCTCGTAATTTGAGTATGGTTTTGAGGTTGATACTTTGTTGTGGGCAGGACCTATTTGCTCTGAATCCTGCTTGGTATTCTGATAGTTTGGGTTCTAATTGCTTTTGTGTTCTACTCAAGAGACAGGCTGATACTATTTTGTAGGTGACAGGTAAAAGAGAGATACCTCTATAGTTGTTTACATCTAACTTGTTGCCTTTTTTATGTAGTGGATGGATTAGAGCAATCTTCCAGTCATCCGGCAGCTTTACGGTTTGTCAAATGTTTTGAATTATTTGTGTAATTTCTTTGAGTGAATTTTGGCCTAAATTTTTCAGAAGTTCAGCAAAAAGTTTGGTCGTTTATGTATTTCCGTTTATTTTGTCTGAAAATCTTAAATACATGCTTGCGAACTTCGAAATTTTTTCTCTGTGTTTCTTCTCATTTATTAGAATTGTACTTTTGAAACGCCTTTTTCCTTCTAGTGTTTTCGCACATTCTTGATTCCACCAAGGATGTTTTGGTTTCTTGCTAAGAGGGATAAGTTTTTTCGCAGTCTCGGTGATTTCAGTTTGAAAATTTTCGCAGTTCTCTGCAGGTTGTTCTTTCCATTCTTCTGTTATTTTGGAGTCCTTGATTTTGTGTGGATCAAATTTTGGAATCACCGTTGCTTTCCTATTGAATTTCCTTTTGGGTATGAATTTAATTTTGCTTCTTGTTAAATAATGATCTGAATTGATATTAGCACCTCTGCGCACTTGCACATCGTGTATTTCCATTTGGTAGTCGTATGATATTGTCAAATGGTCAATCTGAAATTCTCCTAAATAATGGATGGGTGATCGCCAGGTTTTTTGTTTTTTGGGATTCTTCTGGAGTGATGTTGACATAATTTTGAGGTTGTTTTGTTGGCATAACACAATGAGACGTGCGCCATTTTTATTGGTGAACCTGTGGGCCAGATAGTCTCCCACTGTCCTCTTGTATTTGTGTTCCTTGCCAATCTGTGCATTGAAATCACCGAGTAAAATTTTCACATCATATTTGGGGATTTTGGCCATCTCTGTTTCAAGTTTTTCCCAGAATCTTTCTGTTTTTTCAGGCTCCTTTTTATTGTCACCATTTGTTTGTGCATGCACATTAATAAAGGTGTAGCTTTTATTTATGTGCTTGATTCTTAAAGTCATAAGCCTATTGTTGATGGGTTTCACCTCTGTTACAGAGGTGAAAGTTTTACCTCTATCACAGATACACTATTATTATTAATAACAAATTCTATTTCATAAATTACCTAATGCTAATATTTAAGTCAATTAACTATATTAAAAATGAAACACTTGGGCCTTTTCTTCAAAAATTATATTTATAATATAAATGTATACATTTCGATAACAAAGTTAACGATGATGTTACTGATCTTGTTAACTGAAGTTGCTGATGATGTTAACTTTGTTAACGAAATGTATACATTTATATTATAAAAATAATTTTTGAAGAAAAGACCCAAGTGTTTCATTTTTAACTATTAATAATACTATCTTTTTAATTCTTATATACTAATAAATAATAATGTCATTTAACTATGAAAATAAGACGCACATTGATTTTCGGTTAAATGAAGGTTACATTAGA
The DNA here is from genome assembly GCA_944588485.1 of Phosphuga atrata. Lineage (NCBI taxonomy): Eukaryota > Metazoa > Arthropoda > Insecta > Coleoptera > Silphidae > Phosphuga > Phosphuga atrata. The sequence continues at coordinate 35,452,217 of OX155898.1, forward strand.
AGAACATTTAAATAAAAACTAAACATGTTGCTCTTTTATCCTTCATATGATTCCTTGTACTACAGAGAATCGAAGGGCTGATCTCTAATATTTTCTTATATAAATATTCTAATTTTAATACTAATTTCAGTGCATATTACTTTAATATTAGTTTAAGCAGTCTTTTACTTTATTTTTGTGGAAATCAGAGCGTTTGTAAGATTATGTATGAGGTTATTGATCACAGATCCGATTCAGAGCATTGTGATCTTTCCGAGTGCAATCCTTTCAGTTATCTCTAGGGTGCATCGTGACGTATGTTGAGCATTCCACGGGATTATGTCCATAGCCGACTAGTGGTTATGGACTTATAAATAAAAGTAGTTGTCTTTGAGGTAGTTCATTGATTTTATTAAGTCAAAGAAAATTTTAGTTATTTAATAGTTCCGTATTTATGATCTTGTTTTATAAATTCATGTATTAAAATCTAGTAAAAACCGTTTTGGAATCTTAACGCATCAAATATGATGATGACGAAAATTATAAATTTGCTCATGTTCAATCTATGTGGTTCATAACTAAGTTTGTTTATTGATACATTTGAAATCACTAGTCGTTTTAAAATATGTGATTGACTTCTTAATAAACCCTTTTTGGTCGGTTATAGCTATTTTTTAGTATTACTATAATATGTAGTCTTAGTCTTCCTATTGGAAGTCTACAAAGTTACTAGCTAACATAACTGCACCTGCATATTATATTGTTTAATGTTTCACCATTTATGATTATACCTGCAGCTTCTTCGTCCATGCATGCCTTCAATATAGCATCGCTTTATAAGATCGTAATTATAAAAAGTGTCGAGTTCTATTCTTATTTTTATGATTTTATGAAAAAATTAATAACAAATTTGCTCGTTTTTAACACATTTTATGCCGGTAGGTGAAATTTGAACGAAACATTCTACTTAAGACAATAGATGTGGTAAAATGTGGTAAAAGTTAAATTGAATTTATGTCACAGTCGATTGATTTGCAAGCTACGCGTGGACATAAGCAATCGAAGATAATGTGATAAGAATCTTAAGAAAAACATGTTTACTTTTTTTATTGAACGTAGACTGGTGCGGTTAAAATTAATTGCATTGGATTAAAAGTTATTGGATTTGCCCCAAAACAATAGCTTACATAAAGAAAATTATTTAGGAATCATAAATAAAACGAAAAACAAATCACACGTGGAAAATACTCAAACTAGCCATTGGAATAATAATAATTAACAATTTCGTTTTATTTTTTAGTTATAAAATAAATTTCATGATTACAATGATTGGAGTAAATATGCCTAACTAAATTTTGAAACAGCAATGATTGGAGTAAAAGTAGGTAAAAATGTGTCTAAATAAACCAAATTCAGCGCTAATTAATAACAGCGCTTATGACAATCAAAATTGTGAATCGTAATATAATTAAATTTAGGTAAACCAGCTTTGCTCGAGGCATAATCAACAAACTTTGAGTTCTCTGTATTTAGAGTAAGCAGACTAGCATCAAACCAACTTTTAACACTAGACATACATGACATTGCTTTATATTTAACATGCTCCCAACTACTTCCTTTAACTATCAGACTTGTACCATCGCGATGCATCGACAGAATACACTACATTGCCTTCGGGAACAATCGTGAAAAGACCATCAATATAAAGCGTGAACAGTAGAGGGTCCAAATCTGCACCTTGAGGTACTACATCTAGGTACATCTAGGTATATATATTATTTTTACCTGTATATCTTTTAAGTAGGATATAGTTAAATTATTTGGTAACGCAATAATTCCTTCCTCATGCAGCCTTTCGAGCAAAATATGGTGATAGGCACAGTGTCAAATGCATTAGTTACCTTCAGGAATACTATCGTACTTTTTTTCTCCCGAGTTACAATTGGTAACAATATGGTTTAACACCTTTTAATTGACCCATTAATGATCCTCGGTACAACACTTTTCCCTGAAGCCATATTGATTAGGTGATATTAACTTATATTTTTTATAAACCATGTGAGCCTCAGATTCAATCACTTGTCTACTAATTCATTTCAGTCGCTAGTTAAAACAATTGGACGACAGTTATAAAGTTGGTCTTTGCTGCCTGCTTTGAATAGAGGGAAAACAATGGTTTTTTAAAGAATCTTTGGATATATAGGAGGTTGAAAAAATTAGGTTAACCAAGTATAGACTATGTTCAGTGAAAGTAATGTAGTTTAAATTGATAATTGACATTAATGTAGTTTTATTGGAAATATTATCTACAGCATAAGAAACTCTATTCTTTTAGGGATTTATTATTTTTGTCACCTCATCTGTATCCATAGGATTTAAAAAGAAATTGTGTTATTATAGATATTTCACGTGTAGTATTGTTTATCTTTTGAGCATTAATTTTAAGCTAATATAGAGAGAGCTAACTGTACTAAAATATCTAGAAAATGCCGCAGTTATTGATTCTACATCATTGAAGCTTCCACCGCATCCAGCTTTAATGCACACAAAGTTGTTTATATTATTTTGAACATTTCCACACGTGTAATTCTTAATAATCTTCAACATTTGTTTTAGGTCTCGCGAATGAATTTGAACGCGAAAAAAAATATTTTAGTAGTAATTAGCCCTAACATATTTTAAGAACTTTCTAAGCTTTTCACGATCTTTTAAATTAAGCTCTGAAAAGGATATTGTAAGGATGTATTGATGAGTCTTTCTAATTTGTCTCGCTGTCGTATTGATGAGAGAATTACATATAATATTTATAATAGCCAGGATTTTAATATTGTGGTGTTACATAATTAATACTTTTCTCTGGCGGCAAAGTCAATTGGCCTAGAGAGTCTTACCAACAATTTCTCAGCAATGTCGATTAGACGATGAGACTAAACTACAGAAAAATGTATCGCAAGAAAATTGGTAGTTATTAAAAAAAAAAAACAGAATATAGGACTCATATTTGGACTGTAATATTCAGAATAATTTTGGTAAAAAAATATCAATGAAAAAATATATCAAAGAAGATTTTCTTTCGACACATTGTAATTTAATGCACATTTCCAAGCCTTTGAAAAGTCCTTGTTAACAACTATGTCATCACCATTTATGCAAATTTGTTTCTATTAATATAGTCATTGCCAAAGTGTCGAGAGCTTTTTTAATTGCAAGTGGGTACAGTCGATTGACTGACAAATTGTTTCCACTTAATCATGAGAAGTCTATGAAAAAAGTATCATTGCCTTATTCATAACCCGCCTTACTCATATTTTCCGTCGGCGACACAAGCTGCCGCCTCACAAACATCGGTTCCATCAATACCAACATCATTTACAACGCTACTTGAAAGCCAGGATGACGAATATATTGGATAAAGATATCCATTTACTGTCTTGAATTGAGAGCTACACTGCGAGTTCAGTATTTTCATTTTCAAATTTAAAAAACGTTTGGCTTTGCGGATATACATGAATGCTCCCAGGTTTAAAAATATGCAGACTTTTACATCAAAGCAATTTTAAAACAAACTTTAGTTGACAAGTATTTGCTTGCTTTTATTCACTCGACAATAAGTAAATATTTGAGGGAATGCTTACTGGACAATTATTAACTTGTAGTTTGGAAGATAGTTTTGGAAGTAATATTTTGTATTGCAAACAAGTATCCACTCGGAAATGGAAGCATTTATGTAAAATTATTTGCTTGTTTTTATTCACTTCACTCATCATGTATTTTTGGCTAACCATTCTTACAAATCTAGCGTACATAGAAATCGGCACACTGTAAACTTTTGACTTTAACTATTTAACTATGTTAAACACAAAAAACCGAAATAAATTTTAATAAATCAAAGCTCATATTTAAGCATATTAAATTGGTTTTCAAATGGCATATTTCTTTACCTCATATCATTAATAGTTTTTAACAAAAAAATAGTTCAAAGTCAAAAGTTTACAGTGGGCCGATTTTTATGCACGCAAGTTTATTTCAATGTATTTTGGGAACTAGTTTTGTGCTTTGTTCTTTTTTCATTCGCAAATTCATTTTTTACTTTTATAGAAATGTTTGAGTTATTTGTTGAATATTATTAATATTTATACGAGTATAAATTATTTTCTCATAAATTCCTCTTAGTTTTACAAAAGAAAAAGCATTCAAAAACAGAAGCAAACATCTTGAACTACACAGAAAATAGAAAGATGGTTTTAGAGACTATAGTAACAATTGTTGTGAATCTAAAGATTCATAAGATCTTAAGATTTTCAGATTCAGTTTCATTAGCAAAGCAACATCTAATCCCTGGAGTATAAAACCGGCATGATCTACATTAAATACGAAGCGCATTCTTTCCTCAATAAAAGAGTCTTATTAGTATTCCACATAGCACATAATATAGCATGTTTGGAATGGTACAACACAAAATTCAAATAATTCTGTGGTAATCGATTATATCTAATTTGCATAAAGCTCTGCCATTCTACATCCATGTACATTTTACTCTTTTTAAATACATGTAGAATGGTGAATGCACTAGCCGATACGAATCGTTACTATTTCCTAAAATGTTGTTGTTAAAACAACAAATGTTGTTTTAGTTAGTTGGAACGAACCAGTTGTCACTAATATTGGTTAATTATATTATTTCAAAATATGGAATAATATTTTATAAAGTACAAAATTATCACTTTTTGTGATGAAACTGTACGAATGAGGAAGGTATACCAAACAATACATAAAACAATCTTGATATACTTGTTCTGATGTTCAATAAATTTGGTATAGGTAATCAAAAAAAATATTTAAGAAAAATATTTAATTTTCTAATATGTTAAAAACACGATGTTAAAAAGACGATAATTGTATTACATGACACGATGTTGGGGTAAACTGTACAATGGTTGTCCGTTTTAGAAATTGTAAATGAAAATAATAAAATTGAAAGTAGGAGTTTATCTCTCTAAAGTTAGAATTTGTGTAATTAATACCTTAGAGTCCAAGATAAGAAGATCTCGTCGGCTCCTTATCCAACGGGAACTCTTATCTGAAGGCAAACTGACAGATAGCGTAAATCAATAAACAAACAATAGATTCCGGTTTGGAATTCGTATCGCAAGGCCACCATGGATTGTGGTTAGCAAATTAATTTACAGAAGAAATGACAAAGTTTAAAATGAGATGTCATGGTTTGAACCAAATTATTAATAGAATTGAAAGTAGGAGTTTATCTCTACGATATCTTCAAATCTGTCAGTAGCTAGAATTACACGGAAATCTTCTGTTACTCTTTGGCACACCCCGCTGAAGAAGCGTGGTGTGAGCCGTTCGCTGCGTCAAAGCAAGTAACGGGAACGGTCAAGACCGATTTTTGTCAGGGGCTGAAGGCCAACAGATGTTATGAAAGAGTAAAGAAAATAAAGTTAGAATTTGTGTAATTAATACCTTAGAGTCCAAGATAAGAAGATCTCGTCGGCTCCTTATCCAACGGGAACTCTTATCTGAAGGCAAACTGACAGATAGCGTAAATCAATAAACAAACAATAGATTCCGGTTTGGAATTCGTATCGCAAGGCCACCATGGATTGTGGTTAGCAAATTAATTTACAGAAGAAATGACAAAGTTTAAAATGAGATGTCATGGTTTGAACCAAATTATTAATAGAATTGAAAGTAGGAGTTTATCTCTACGATATCTTCAAATCTGTCAGTAGCTAACAGTAATAATAGTAATAATAGCTAACGGTCTTGACCGTTCCCGTTACTTGCTTTGACGCAGCGAACGGCTCACACCACGCTTCTTCAGCGGGGTGTGCCAAAGAGTAACAGAAGATTTCCGTGTAATTCTAGCTACTGACAGATTTGAAGATATCGTAGAGATAAACTCCTACTTTCAATTCTATTAATAATTTGGTTCAAACCATGACATCTCATTTTAAACTTTGTCATTTCTTCTGTAAATTAATTTGCTAACCACAATCCATGGTGGCCTTGCGATACGAATTCCAAACCGGAATCTATTGTTTGTTTATTGATTTACGCTATCTGTCAGTTTGCCTTCAGATAAGAGTTCCCGTTGGATAAGGAGCCGACGAGATCTTCTTATCTTGGACTCTAAGGTATTAATTACACAAATTCTAACTTTATTTTCTTTACTCTTTCATAACATCTGTTGGCCTTCAGCCCCTGACAAAAATCGGTCTTGACCGTTCCCGTTACTTGCTTTGACGCAGCGAACGGCTCACACCACGCTTCTTCAGCGGGGTGTGCCAAAGAGTAACAGAAGATTTCCGTGTAATTCTAGCTACTGACAGATTTGAAGATATCGTAGAGATAAACTCCTACTTTCAATTCTATTAATAATTTGGTTCAAACCATGACATCTCATTTTAAATTTTGAAAATAATAAATTTCATGCTTATATAAAATGAATTTATAAATTAACATAGTGCTAATATTTCTAAAAAACGATACTTTTCTATTTAAATAATAATTCTAATAAAAAGTTAAAAAAAAATTAGAAAATAATAAGATAAATATTTGATTCATCAAACAAATCATCCACAGTCTTGCTAATGATGCGTAAAGATGTATCATCTGCATAGTTGATCATCAGGTGTTTTTCAGTAGTGGGTATTTGATGTAGATCATTAATAAATATTGAGTTGCTTAGTAAATCATGCTTCCTTGTGGAATGCTAATGTTCACAATCCTTGTGGAGGAATGAACAGAACCATAGGGAGAGTGAACCCTGGTTATATGTTCACTATTATTAAAAAATGATTTGATCCAATCAGAAGCAACGCTTTTTATTCCACATTTGTATCATTTAAACAGTAGCCTTTGCAGAAAAATCCTACTTTCAAATTCCGTACTATAACACATACTACACTAACCATCCTGACCAAACCGCACATGCGGGAACAGCCATTTTAATAAAACAAAACATCCGGCACGACGTTCTACCAAAATTCGCATCTGACAGAATCTAAGCCACATCAATAAAAATATACTCACTACCATACAACCTAGTCGTAACAGCAGCATACTGTCCCCCAAAACACAACCTAAAAAAAGATGACTTCAAGCGGTTATTCGAAACGCTAGGACCAAAATTCATTGGCGGAGGCGACTGGAACAGCAAACATACTGCATGGGGCTCCAGGATAACAACTACAAAGGAGAAAGAACTATACAACCTCATAAATGAAAAAGAAGTACTCGTACATGTCAAGGGGAACTCCTACATATTGGCCGCCAGATCCCAACAAAACTCTTGACCTCCTGGACTTCTTCATTAGTAGTGGAATATCATCAACCTACACGGACATAACATCAAGCTACGATTCAACATCTGATCACTCTCCAGTAATAGCGACAATAAGCAGAAGAGCTATTCACCGGAAACAACCATATTCTCATTACTGTAAAGAGCCAAAGACACTTTTAGTCTGTGAGTTTGTCATATGTTTTTATATCCAATTTATATATTAAAGTTCCTTTAGTTTGCTTAATATTTAACAAGCAAATTACAGGTATTTCACCTATAAAAAAAACAATTGACAAACACATAGAGAAAAAATGTTCGTATATATGGAACCTAAGTCGCTTATATTCATATTTATAGTCCTTCTTTGAGGAACAGCCGAGTGGCGCTTGTATCAGCTGTTTTACCACCATAAGTAATCAGGTAATCAATCACATATCCCTAAATATGTTTTCCTTCTGGAAGGGAGACCAGAGTTATGACTGAAACAAGGACGCCTATGAGATTGAAGAAAGCCTTCTTCAAGGCGTCCTTTATCCTTGAGGGATAAAATAAGGAAATTATAGGAAAAAATAAATATATTGAAATACACTGGCGGGCAAAAAAATTCTTGTAACTTAAGAAATTGCAACTAAGACCCGAGTGAAAACGACCGCAAAGAGCGGTCATCTCTTTGGGTGGTGACCCCAAAGAGATGACCGCTCTTTGATGTCCGCAAGTTTGCGAAATAGAACATCTTCTGCAGTTATGCTACGAAATCAACTTCAAAAAGTTCGAGATATCTATGTTAGTAAATGGACCGTTAGATTTGAACCGTTGTAAATGGACCGTTAGAAGGCTTCATGCTGCTGTATTATCTTGTAGAAGGCTGGCTACAGGTCCACCAGTACAATGAAATTCGAATTGCGAGAGTGCCTTTTTCCAGGAATCACTTGGCATGGAATAATCATGACAGGAGCAACGTCCTCTTATCAGATGACTCACTGGGCCAAACGGACGTCGACGAGTATGGAGAAGACTCGGAGAAAGATATGCTCCAATTTGCATTGACCAGCGACTTGGTTTGGGCAGGTTATGGTTTGGGCTTTCCATGGCACTCACTGAGTTGATCTTCATACAGAATAGTTCTCTGACAGCTCAGGGTTACATTACGGAAGTCCTAGACGATCATGTTATGCCTTTAATGGTCACTATGGATGTGCATGTCATTTTGATGCAAGATAATGCTAATCCTCACAATTTTTTCACACAGCCAGAGTTTCCAGAAAATATTTGGACGAAGTGGGAATTCAGAAATCAGTCCAAACATGAATCACATCGACCATGTCTAGTAAGTTGGGACGATGTAGACGACGGCATACACCAGCTCCAAGAACTGCTCATTGTTCAAACTGAACATTGTTCAAAATTTGATTCTTCATTTAATTGAAAGTATGCCTCTTCGCTATTAGCGTTATTAATGATTATTCTTTTTAATTTATGTTAAGTTTCGATTTTTTTGTTATGAGGATCTAAGAAAATAAAAAACATTATTTTCTTAGATCGTCATAACAAAAAATCAAACTACATTTTAAACGTGAATTTCTTGCATTTTCATAACTCATAAACCAAAAATAAACCAATATACTTTGCAATTCTATACTGAATATTTAATTTTTCCTACAAATTTATTAATGTATTAATTTTTAATATATTTAGACTTTCAAACAGAAAATTCCACGAAAATATTAATTGCAATTTCTTAAGTGACCTAATTTTTTTGATCCCCAGTTTATTTTTAGCTACTCGATAAGAAAATAAAGGAACAAACAGGAACTAAAAGAAGAAATGCCTCCTCAAATATAAAAACTAAGGAAGGATCTAAGAAATTATAACGAACCACTCATAAAATCTCCTAAGATACAAAGAACACATGGAAGAACTCTTCTAGGATACCAGAGCCCCCAAGTAACACACAACAAGATATAACGAGCACCAAGAAGCAAAGCTGGGAGTACAACACGCCAACAAGAACATAAAAGGCCGTACAGCGGTTGGCCCAGATGGAGAACCAACAGATTTGTTAAAACTCGTGAGAAACGAACAAATTGATGCCATTACTAACCTTTGCAACACTCTATATGAAACAGGAATATTGAAAAATGAGTGGCTAAGTCATAACATAACATAGAATATCAAAAGTAGATAAAGCTATAGATTACGAAAGAAACCAAATGCCAGAGAATGTAGCGACTACCGAACTATAAGCCTTAATTGAATTTCTAAAAATAATATACATAAGATTGTACAACAAGTTGGAAGAAGGTATTAGAGATAGGTACGTAGTTCGAATTCGGGAATGGCATGGGCGACGCGCTATTTGGTATTGACGTATTGACACAAATATATGTAGACGTAAACGTAAAGGTTTTTTCGAAAGGAATAACATTCTTGAAAACCAAAAACATTGGCACAGCGTACATACGAATCATTAAAAATCTATACCAGGCATCTTGAAAAACAAATACTAGTGATGAAATGATTCATGAAGTTCTGATTTTAGTGACAAAAATAATTATTTACATTACATTTCAAGGGACTCATACACGGAAAAAAGTACACTCTAAAAATTAGAGTTTAAATAGTAGCATCGGTCTTAAGAATTTGAAACTGTAAAAACTAACAATTGCTTTTTTTTTAAATACAGTTTCAGGTATTATTAGTAAATAATTTTTAAAAATTACAGTATTCGACTGCAATCTTTACAAATTTGTATTCGTAAGGCCGCTGCTACTATTTAAACTGTAATTTTTTAGGGTGTACTTTTTTCCGTGCAGTCTTGTCTCGTCTTGTCTGGTCTTCTCTGGTCTTGTCTAGTATTGTCTGGTTTTGTCTGGCCTTGTCTGGTCTTGTCTGGTCTTATCTGATCTTGTTCGGTCTTGCCAGCTCTTCTCTGGTCTTATCCGGTCTTGCCTGGTCTTGTCTGGTGTTGTTTGGTCTTGCCTGGTCTTGTATGATTTTGTCTGGTCTTATCTGGTTTTGTCTGGTATTGTATGGTATTGTCTGGTATAGTCTGATCTTGTCTGGTCTTGTCTGATCTTGTCTGGTTTTGTCTAATCTTGTCCGGTGTTGTCTGGTCTTTTCTGGTCTTGTCTGGTCTTGTCTGGTTTTGTATGATCTTGTATAGCCTTGTCTGGTCTTATCCGATCTTGTCTGGTCTGGTCTGCTCTTTTTTGGTCTTGTCTGGTCTTGTCTGGTTTTGTCTGTTCTTTTCTGGTATCGTCTGGTCTTATCTGGTCTTATTTCGTCTTGTCTGGTTTTGTCTGGTCTTGTCTGGTCTTATCTATTCTGCTCTTGTCTGGTCTTATTTGGTTTGTCTAGTATTTAGTGTTAATAAAATTTTTATTTGGGTTTCTATTAAAGCGTGAGTAGTGTAGATAGAAAAGATATCGTTAGTGACAATATTCTCATTAAATTCTTGAATAGCATTCTAAACTGACCAACGGGTCCAGATTGATATGGAAGATTAGACTAATTGTGTAATATTTTCGAATGGAATATAAAGTTATTTTGTATTTAAGAGGGTTCCAAATCTATTTGTTCAGTTTGTTCTACGGTACAAACTGAAAAAAGTTAATCTTTAAAAAAGCAAAACATATTATAAAGTGTACTATGTTCTATTTCATTAAATGTTTGTAACTTTTAACTAAAAACGGAAATATAATAAATATACTGCTTCGTATACAAACTTCAAAATGAATGTTTAGGAATGTTTAAATTGATTTTATTCTCTAGAATAATATTCGCATAATGTATAAAATATTTTTCAATAGTAATATTCAACATAATAGTATGGGTGTGGTTGGTGAAAGCGAGCAGATAAAAAAGTTTCAGAGACGCAATCTCGACGATCGGTCGAACGGAATAGAATAAAAAGACGGACCCCGTATGGTATACGGGCCATTTTAAGCGTAAAATTGATACTGTACGGTAGCGGTGGTGGCAATATCGGCTTGGCGAGGGTTAAGATTATGGGCCTCGTTGGAACCACACAATACATTCGGGCCGCGGCCCAGTTAAATATATACACTATAAGCATCCCAACGCGTTATCTCTTAATTCGGCTTTAAACGAAAACGTCATCCGCACAACATTACTCACAACTGGTTATTTATTTCAAGAGGGATATTTGGATAGTTTATTGTAATCTTTAAGTTATATTATAATAAATATACGAACTAAAATTATTCATATTTTACTGTATAAATAAGTTTAAAATTCATGTAATGTATACTTTGGTCGTGTATTATAAGTTTCCGTTTGGATTAGTAAGTAGATCTTGAGGTAAGTTTTGGGTGGGTTAAAATGACTGTCTCTAAAGTTATAGGGTCCTTTCACAACAAAGTAAAGACATTTACCGAGATGTAACACATATTACTCTATTGTGCGTGAATTATTGCCTACGCTACGTTTTCTCGTAACTTCGAAGTTAAATACAACTGAAAAATTTAACAATAAATAACATTTCCACACTTTCTAAATTCACAACCAAGAGTTTTTGTAACAACTTTTTTTCGTATAAATGGAGATTCGCTAACGCTTTGTTTCAATAATCTAACATGATAAATGACTACACACTGGAAACATAAAGCGTCTATAAAGTGTTCCGCTAAAAAGGGGATTTTTTTTCTTTCAGCTGTGCATCAATATATATATGATATATACATATATATATATATATATATAGATATATATATATATATATAAATATATATATATATATATATATATATATATATATATATATATATATATATATATATATATATATATATGTGTGCATAAACTACACGCCGTGTCCATAATGTCCTTTATGCGAGATATAATACCGCCAACCGAGGAAAAAACTTTTATGATTACATAAAGGAATCTAAAAAGTTTCAAAACAGTTACACGAACACAATATAAGTTAAAGGAATTGTTTTCAATTCGATTTTATTTAAACTTTCTCCGTTTTATAAATACGTATTGATTAGAAAAGCCTGCGCACATACTAGGGCATAAAGGGTTGGTGGGATGGTGAGTACGTTTATATAATAGACATCTCTAGCAAGGAGAGTTCTTGAGCCAATCCATCAAGCCACGTCGGCTACATGTCAAAACGTCGCTTTGCATATCAAAAATGATGGTATATGTATAAACTTGGAAGCCACAGATACGCATCTCAATTTAGTTTCTGGGATGTATCTACCCATTAAAAACCCACAAATTACAATTAATATAACATATAAATAAACTATTCACCAAGATTAAATAATACTTAAAAGGAAACGTATACTAAAACTAACCCATTTGCAGTTTTTATGGAGTACATTTACTACTTAATATTATTCTCACCATATATAGTTCTGTGAAGTTAGCAACCGAATTTGCAAAAATCTAATATTTGATCAGAGTTCCTACTACATATTAAATATTTCTAGAGTACTTTGTGCATACTTTGTTCTGCAGAATTTCTAAAAAAAATTAAAATTCCAATAATGAGCGTAGCAACTTTTAAGAAACACTGTGCATTTTGAACATGTTTCTGCACCTCAATCACAGTCTGGAGTTCTTTTTGGAAACAATTTTGCAAAAAGGTCTGCAAAAATTGGTATTTATCGAATTCTCAAAATTGCAGGAACAATTTCTATTCAAGGATCTGAATAGTTTCCTAAAAGTTCTATCGAAGACCCCTTTGACATTTTTTGATCAAAACCAAATTACAATAGATATTTGCAATGAAAAAGAAAAACAATGGGTTTGTCTTGAATGTAAATTAAAAGAAAATTGCGACAGCTCTGTTTGCAGTTCCCGACAAAATTCCATCAGAAATCCTTATTTCATTTTTATTCCTTATTTTTTCACTTTAACATTTTTCTGTATAGTAAAAAATTGGAAAGATATGCGATATAAATTAAACTTCACCGATGCGACGAAGTGAAAAAGTAAAAAAAAAAAATTGTTCTTGCAATTCCCGGCAGAACTCTTATGGCTCGCGTACACCGAAACCGTCATCGGCCGAAGTTTGCTCGGGCGACTACGGCGATTGAATCAAACACTTGTAAAAGAATGAGAGCGCGTACACAAACACGACTGTCATCGTCCAATGACGCCCGAAAACGGCCGATCATCACGATGATCCGAACTTGGAATTTCTCGCCAGACTGTCTACAGTGCAAATTGAGTGTATTTATAGTTAAATTTTGTTGTTATCTACTTAAACGACTATGGATATTAAAAAATTAATAAGTTATGTTTATAATAGAGGTTGGTCTATTATAAGCACAACTTATGTGGGATAAACATATAAAAACTTACAATAATCGACAGGATGGCACTGTAGGTAACACTGTTGGTAACACTGGTGGTAACACTGTGGCACTGTTGCAGTGTAAGCACATACACGTCCGATTAACTCGTTCTGGTAGTTCTGTCCGCCATCGGCCGACAAAATCGGTTTTGGTGTACGCTTAGCATTAGGCCTACTGTCCACGTAGCCGCACGAGATACGCACGACATCGTCATTTTACACTTTAGTGCAGCTGGCTTGCATTTTGCGTGGAAAGCGACGAATGTGTGTCCACGGTGCGACATCGTCTCATTTGCGTTCTTTTAGACTTTCGTCATGCAGCTCGTGCTGCAGCCTGCCACTACAAATACTATGCTGTGAGGATACAAAAACACGTGCTGCGACTAGAGGGAATTTTCCCGTATATTTTTTTCCGGGAAACGGGAAACATAATTTTATTTTCCCGGGAATCTCGGGAATAACGGGGAGTTTACTAATTAATGAAACAAACTAAATATAATTCAATTAAATACAAACGCATAGAACTCAACAAAAACATTAAACAACATAAAATTAAATTCAAATTGGAATTTAAACAAAATTTCATAAAACTATTTCCTGGGAAACGAGAACTAAAGAATTAAAAAAATTCTCTATATTGCGCTCTTGGAAAATCCGTTCAAAAAGGGTAACTTTTATGATAGGGTAAATTCCAGTTATCCTACGAAGAATATCTAAGTTTAGATATTCTACGAATTTAGAGTCGGCCGATCATTTTGTTTTCGGCCAATAAGGGCAGGATTATGGGGCCAAACAAATCTATTATATTTTGTTTTTTTTTTTTAAATATATCGAAAATATTATTTGGGATGAAAAAAATATATATTGTGAGAATTCGAGCCTTTAATTTTAAGTGAGTTTTATTTATATAATTAATATTCTATCGTTTCTATATTTTATTTTTTTACTGACAATGAGCAGGTTTTGTGTAATAACTCTAAAAAAATTGAGATAAATGTAATTGACTTCAATATATTTCTTGAAGGAAATTAAATGCTATAAAAAAATGCGGCCCGGTTTACCTGAGGGGGGATATAAAAACGGTCACCCCCAGTAACGTCAAGATAGTCATAATCACACAGTCAAGGTACGACAGTCAGGGTAAGGAAGTAAGACAAGAAATTAACGTTTATGTACTAAATGACGGCCTCAGCATTCAAATTTAGTTTGTATTATTGTTAAACTTGAGAGCTATAATAAACTGTTTTGTAGTTTGCGTGATGAATGTATTACGATTGCGTGGACGTATCTAAGATGCAAATGACGCCTAATCATTGGTAGGTTTGCAGTGATTCGTCAAATGACGCCTCCGTGGACAGTAGGCCTTAGGCTTGTCGCACACTGGATCGACTTGTCTCCACTCAGCTTAGCCTTTTAACCAAGAAAAATATAAAACCCGTGTATTTAAGTAGAAACGCACATATCAGCTCAGCTCAGTTCCGCTCCGCTCCGTATCCTATGTTTTTGAACAATACTAGTCCGGAGGTCGGATGCCGGCAAATGGTTCACGCAGGCGCAACACTAACGTTTTCACATATCGTCGGTACCACGGCAAAGCCATCTACTATTATCACATTTTTCTACTATTGAGATAAAGAGCTTTTAAAGTTGAAAAGAAACCGATAAATCAAATTCTAGAGTTATAATGTCTAAACTTTTTTATGGGTTGATCCATTATGTCTTTTAATGATTTCTACTGTAAATGAAATGATTGACTATATATTTTAAGAGCAGGGCCCCCCAAATGGGATATAGACGGTTTTGCCTCAAATATGTTGATTGACTGTTGGTGATATAAATAGTTTTGACACCAAGTTTCAATGAATAAAAAATGTTTTGTCAAAATTTATTTGGAATGTAAACGTCAAATAGTTGACTGATCAAAATAATTTGAATTATTCAAAGATGATTAATGAAGTAAAATATGGTAAAATATCTTCATCGTTGGTCTGAATTTTCTTCATCCAAGCATCGTTCAATCTGATCGACCGCTGGCAAGGGCTTGACACAAGATTCGGTTTTCAAAAACCCCTGTAAATTATCAATAAATTTATGAACGCTCACTGAAACCACAAGTGATATTCAGGCGGAATCTGTCGCGCCGTGCAAAGTGCAACCAAATCGGTTTTCTTCGCCTTCGAGATCGGTAGTTGTCTTTCGTAAAGTTTTTTAAAACTGAACACCTCCGGTCGTCCTCTTTTTTTGCGGGATCCAGCAGAGATAATCTAAATTGTTTTAGATCCATTTTTATTATGAAAATGTTTGCTTTGAAAAATTGCCTTCCAATTTTCATCATCATGGGTGTATTTAATCTTGATCAAATCAATGTCAATTTTTTCGAATCGTACACATTTTGCTCTCAACCACGACACTGCTTCACCGTCGTTATCTTTGTCGATTCGACATTTCGCGATTGAGCATTTTTTAAATCGACGAAATCCTGATGTACATGGATCACCTTGTGGGGCATAGTTTTTGACTTTTTGGTCGATGATCGAGCTTTTGTAATGACGTTGAGCCATTCGTACGGTGTGAAAATTGATGTATTTTTTCCAGCTGATTCTATAGCGGAATGCATAGAGTCGACATTCATTTGGGTATAGCCAGTTTAAAAATAATTGTGCTCGATGAAGTCGAATGGCATCGATTTGATCATGACCATGTGCATACCCAACAAAAACTTATTTTTGTTTTGACCGGCGCAATTGTCGGACCAAATTTTTACTTTGCCCCGACCTATTATTGGTATTGCTTAATACTCATTGGTAGTAAGCTCAATACTCATTCCTTTAATCACTTGATCTTCTGAGAAGCGTTTCAAACACGACCCTATTTCTGAGCTGCCTCTGCCGCCTTCGACCTCACTTTAAACGTAACAGTAGCCGGCCTTGTAATTTTCAACATAGAAAGTTAATTTATAAAAACAAAGTTTCCGTTTATAGTAAAATTGGCTTTCATCTGCAGCACGGACTGCAGGTCCATTGTTGCAACGAGAAGCGACGGATCTTTCTTGGCTTCTTCAATGTCGTTTTGCATCGATTGACGGCAAGATTTTTTTCTGGCCAAATGATCTTCATGAACTTAATCTTTGTAATTAGGATCAGAAATCAGCGTATTTTTGAATGAAGCACATGTTCCGCATTGATATTTTCTCGGCTTGTGAAAAGACAATTTGTAATGTTCTCCGAAAATTCTTTGATAAGGCTGGAACGAAATCTTCAATGTGGGATTTTGTTCACAAAATAGACTGTGCATTTTTGTTATGCTCAGCTTTGGATCCAAATATTCACGTTTGCTGGTTCTACGACAATAGTGCGATTCAATTTTAGAAAATGATTCAATATGGGACTTGGCGGCATTCAAAACGGCCTCTTTGGTTTTGTTTGCAGGCTCGTGGGCACCCCTGCGATCTTGCATATGAAACGATTTTGCTTCATTACAATGATCGTAGGCGTCATTGTAATGAAACTCTGTCAAAATTGATGTCCAGCGTTTTGAGGAAAAACTCTTTACACACTTTCATTTAGTTTCCATCGATTAACATGAAAAAAGTGTAGCTGAACTGCTTTCTTGGCGGATTTAATTCTGGCCCTTTGACTCTTGAACTTGGTGCATTGATAACCACTTTTTTCATTATATTTGTGATTAGGCATTTCTTTTAGCTTCTTGGCTTCGTAACTTTTAATTGTGTGACTGGTATAGGCCTTCACCTGATTTCGATCCGTTTTAATCAATTTACGTTTGTGAAGGCTCGGATCGCTTCATCTCCAGCGAGTACCACGATTTCTACTTGGTCCTTCATCACTCTGGAAAAATTTAGATTTATATATTACATCGATCTGGAAAAAATAGATTTGTATATTACAAAATTAGGTTACATCAGCACGATCAACATTGGTTGTGGTAACGTTGGGCGTAGCCGGCGTATTATCAGCATCAGACGGTATATAATCCTCATCCCTGTCGATTCGAATGCAGCGCTGCTTCCGGACAGGCGAGGATAACGGGGGTTTTCCTGCCATTCGTAAGATTGGAACCGATTCATCTTCTGAAGAATTGCTTGTGTCCATGTTAGAACTTAAATCAAATATTATCTGTTCGACTGTTTTTTAGACATCTATGAGAAATCTGTTGGTAAAGCAACCCGATGTCCGACTCGCACTGTGATTGGTCAATTTAGTAAACACCGCAACCTAACAAAATTAAAACAACCAAATTGTTAAAGCTAAATTTCACTTAAAAAAACTTCAACCAAAGGATAACGGAAATGTGAGCAGTTTTGCAATTTTAAATCGAATGCGCTCAAGTCGAGAAATAACATAATTTGGATATAGACGGTTTTGCCTTGTGCTATATAAGATAACATGACAACATTTCTTAAATTGGGCAAAACCGTCTAAGGTAACATAGACGGTTTTGCCATAACAAAAAAAGCGACTATCATTATCTAATATGCTGAAACCTCTTAAATAAATACAACAGGATATAGACGGTTTTGCCATCTTATAGTATATCATCGGTAACCTATAAAAAACTTATAACTCGAAAATTGCAAAAATTTGATGTAGACGGTTTTGCCGTGGTACTGACGATATGCGCTAATGAATATATCTTACCAGGATATGCATATATGCAATTCTCATATCAGAGACAAATATCTAAAGAGAGACTGAACTGGCCCTCTATGTTTAGTTCATAGGAACTAATTTTCAAAGGCGGGATTTATGAATGGTGTACCAAATATATACGGAAATATAATGTAATTCAAGTAGGGTGAAATTGAAAAACAATTGTTTAATTTTGTTATTGACGTGTACTTATAAGATACAAAATATGTATTTATATTTTATAAAAAGGAAAAAAGTTTACAATATGAAATAGAAACGGAGTATATTTTTTTGGGGACGTAGCAGGCACATTCTTGTTAACTTGACAAGTGGCCCCCTTGAACTGCGCAGTGATCCCAGAATCGCTTCCCGCATATTAAAGAAGGGGTATTTGCAAAGTAAAATAGAAAAGAAAGATCTATATAGAAAACAATCTTACAATGAAGATGTGCATAAAATATTAATAATTTTAAGACAGACATACCAGGTTTAACATTTAATAAAATCGTAGGAACAACCTTGCGATTCAGTTTAATCTTGGCAGGTGTTTGGAAACATGAACCTTCAACGTGTTTTCCTGGTGTTTTTCACAAATTTTGACACAATGGCGACATAAACAATAAACCACTGAAATATATACTACCTGGAATGAGCGCTGGCCTCCTGGCTTGTGCGGACCGAGATAGAGCATCACAAGGTGTCTCTTGTGTCGCTCTGTCTTCGTCTAGTACAGTCAAAAAGGAAAACTAAATGTGTGTCCGACGTCCATTTTTCCTTGCAAATACAACAGTATTTTACCATTGTCTTTTTGAAAACAAGTTTCATTAAAATATATAAACTTCGGTTTATAATATGCTCACCGATTGAACGATTTCGCTTTCTTTCTTGATACAACTCAATACAACTAGCTTTTTTCTCTGACTGTATCACATCCTCCCACTCTCGACTACACTGTTGGCTAGACAAGAATGAAGCGAGGTCCTTGGGACCTCTCTTTCTGCCCGCACAAGCCAAGAGGCCAGCGCTCGTTCCAGGTAGTATATATTTCATTGCAATAAACTTTAGATATGTGTAATTATGGTAATCATATTGTATGGTATGTATGGTAAACATTTCCGTTCCCTGTGCCATCTATTAAGGGTTCCAATATATTACAACTTCTCTCACAAGGTCACCCATAAGAATGTCACCCCCCCGTCTCATATTTTGCCCTCCCGTAAACTGAATTGCCATTGCAAAAATCACTGCTTCTTCTTCACTGTCGCTACTATTCATACGCATATTTCACAACATAGTTCCACGGCTATATATACACTTACAAGTTGACAAAGGGTTCGGTGGGATGGGATTGAGTGTGTGGAAACCTGACGGAGCTGAGCGGATGTAATATGTGGAAAAATGACAGATCTGATCGGGCCTGAGGTGAGCCGAGCGGATCGGATCCAGTGTTCGACAAGCCTTAGAGTACTCATCAAATAGTCTTATAACATATTTCTGTTAAGTTTAAAATTGGAAAGGTATATAAAAATTCAAGTTTACGAATGAAGTTCGATTTCTCCAATGTAAAATTAGACTTAACCGAGATGCGTTGAAGTTAAAAAGAAAAAAATCACGCGGGCCGGCCGAGCAGGGTTTTGAATCTTTCTCCTTTGTCGGCGGATAGATTTACGACCGCACGAAAATTAACTAGGAAATTAATTAGGAAATTTGAATTAGAAAATGTGTATATTTTTTGCAGTAAACCAGCGAATTCATATAGGTAGAGAACTGTTACGCGTTTTTTTTTTCTTCTTCGCTTCATCATATATTTTTTTGTTGTCAGTTTTTCATATAGGAACAGAACTGTTGTGCGATTTTTTTAAATTAAACCATGGGTCCTTTATTATTGCACATATTGTTTGAACTAAGGTTTTGATAAAAAATGCCAAAGTGATCTTCGATAGATCTCTTACGGTGCTATTCAGATCTGCGAAAAGAATTGTTTTAGATTAATGTGATGATTGCAAAATTGGTGAAAAACTGCCTAACTATGGTCCAGGTGCAGAAATTTGTCAAAGATGCAGTTTTTCTCAGAACCTTAATTCTACAGAACTATTGAAATTTCACACAAAGTACTGTATAACTATTTCATAGCACTATTTCATATATACTAGGAACTCTGATGAAATATTATATTTTTTCAAATTCGGTTGCTAACTTTACAGGACTTGTATATATTCATTAAGGTGTCTTTAATGTTGTTAAGTAAATTATATAAAAAAAATTGCAAACGATTTTTACAGTTAGTTTTAGTTAGATAGAGAAAATACATTTCAGGTTTAATGAGCGGCTTGAAAAAAAGAAATGCTGTTTTTTGAAAGTGTTAATTAAGGGTGGCAATATTGTTTTTGCACTTGGACAACCAACTCAGGAACTGCACTGGTTGCTGAGCCTACACTTACTGTTGGAACTTTCTTGTAATAAGATTTCCTCATAATATATCCAGTTCTAAATTCTCCTCTAATATTACGATTTTTCTACAATTAAACGATTGCAATTAATACATATTTATACTAGGTCACTTTTTGAATAAATATAGGGTCTTCCAATAAGAGGTTTCATTTTGATATGTTATGAAAAAAGAGTATGTTTAAAGAGGACGATATGCCATTAATAATGGAAAACAATATTAGCCAATTGACCGCCACGATTTCCCTCTTTGGCATAGACCTTATCTTTCGCGTAGCCCCAAATACAAAAGTCTAGAGTTATTAAATCACAAGATCTCGGTGGCCAATTATTGTGATCGCCTCTTCGAGAAAGGTCAGGAAGTTTCCTGAACCTTTCACACAGAAGAGCGACGGTGTCGTTACGTGTGTGGCACGTAGCGCCGTCTTGTTGAAAATATACGTCATCCACATCAATATCTTCCAAATCTGGCCATTCAAATTCATTAATCATCGATCTATAGCTCAATCCATTCACTGTAACGGTTGCTCCAGCCTCATTTTCGAAAAAGCAAGGTCCATTGATCCCGCCAGACAAAAAACCGCACCAAACAGTCACACGTTGAGGATAGAGAGGCTTTCAACAATAATTATCGAGGGGTTTTCCTAGCCCCAAATGCGACAATTCTGCTTGGTAACGTAACCTCCGAGGTGAAAATGGGCCTCATCACTCAAGATGATTGTTCGATGAAATTTGTTTGTTATTTAATGCATTTAAAGGACCCAATCAGAAAAGACATGACGTTGCTGATTGAGTTCTTGTGGGAACTGAACTTTTAGAACCTTAAGACCTAAGTTTTTATGCAAAATACGGTGTAATGTTGTTTCTGGAATGCCAATTCCAAAAAGCGGCGAGAAATGGACAAATGTGTTTTTGAAGCGCATATAGTTCCGTTTTTAAAAATGGCGGAGTTTTTACTTGTCATCAGACAAGTAGTTACAGGTTGACTCATGGCAACTGTTAAAAGGGCAGGCTATTGAAAATGAAACCCCTTATTGGAAGACTCTGTATAAAGTTGCTTCTATTTTTTAGTTAGTTTAAATTTGTAAAATTTTTTGAATAATCTTTGTTACTTTGCTAAATTCAACGATTGTATGTATGTATGTTTCTAAATAAAAGTAAAAAATATCTAAACGTAAATAATAGTAACTAAATTGTGCTTCAACATATTGACGAAACTAATGATTACTAATTTAATTCGTTTCTGGCCCGCGCAATGTAAATACACGAATTTTAGTAAATAATTGCTAAAATCAATATTGGCTGGAATTTAAATAACATGTATAGCGTGGATTGTATTACTGACTATTTAATAGCTTTATTCATTAACGTATCTTATCATCGATGAACGAAATAATATTTGTTTCACTATATTACTTACAATTAGCTAGTTATATTTAAGTCGATTTATCAAAACTATATCGTTCAAATTTTTTATTGGAGTTTTTTTTGCTGTAAGGCAATGATAAATATGCATATTTTCTAAATCATTTAAAAGCTACAATTTTGTTATTTACTGATATATTGGAGTACTCTGGAAGAACTTTCACCCATTGCCGGTCACACCAATTAACGTACTTGGTTCGTGGAGACTGATTTCACAGAGTACTTAAGTTACGTCTGACTGCAAGTGTGTCTACCTTAGACCTCCGTAGTTCGCTCAACAGTATTGACCTACAAGCTAAATGTTGTGAGGATAGCCCCTAAAGCCTCTCTACTCAATGAGTGAAAGAGTAGCGTCTGTCACATAATGTACGGCTACAAACAGACTAATCCACAGTTGGCGGTTGGGAAATAACCTGGCAGAATGTATAAAATATAATCGCCACACGCCTGTCAAGCATGACGGTTTAATTGTCAAACCCCCTAGACGCAAAAAGAAGAAAATGGGGAAGGCCTTTGTCGTGGACAAATATAGGTATATTGCTATATAAAAATGTAAGGAAAAGCTACCTTCCTCGACTCTTCGATATCTGTCTGCCTCTTTAATAACATATGTAATTAAGGAGGCAGGTGTAATGTCGTTATTCGTGCTACGAGAGCACATTATTTATAAAGTTTCCACTTTATATACAAACATTTATATTAACAATTGAATATAAAAAAATGTAACGAAAAGCTACCTTCCTCGACTCCTTGAAATCTGTCTGCCTCTTTAATTACGTATGTAATTAAAGAGACAAACAGATTTCGAGGAGTCGAGCAAGGTAGCTTTTCCTTACATTTTTATATAGCAATATACATATATTTGTCCATTTTTTCGAGAAACGGCCTTTCCCATATTTCCTCTTTTTGCGTCTAGGGGGTTCTGCCTCTTTAATTGGATATGTAATTAAAGAAGCAGACAGATTTCGAGGAATCGAGGAGTAAGTAAGTAAGTAGTAAAAGGGGGTTCTGCCTCTTTACTTCCATATGTAATTAAAGATGCAGACAGATTTCGAGGAGTCGAGGAAGATAGCATTTCGTTACATTATTTTTTTATTCAATTGTTAATATAAACATTTGTACATAAAGTGGTAACTTAATAAAGAATGTGCTATCATAGCACGAATAACGGCATTACACCGTCTTGGCATGCTTCGCAAAAGTCCTCGAAGGTCCTCTTGTGCTACATTGCATCTTGTGCTTTGGGATTCATTAGCATCCCATTCTTCAATAAAAGCCGCGAACACGTCAGTCAAGCATATCCCAAGCATGCTCTATGGGATTTAAATCAGGACTTAGGTCAGGCCACACCATTGTTTGAATTTCTAGTTCTTGTAGGAAGTCTAAAGTGATTCCCGCAGTATGTGGTCTTGCGTTATCCAGCATTAACAAAAAAAAAACGGCCAAGTGCGAGTTGTGACTCGCGCACCGAGGGTTCCGTACAAACTTGTAAGTAAGGTATCATTGAATTCTTTAAAACCGGTTTTCTTAATTTATAAACCGGTTTTCGAATGTGTCAAATTTATTTGAAAAAACCGGTTTTTTAAAACAGGGTTTGAAAAATCGTCAAACTCTAATCATAATTGTCTTGTTCGATTTTTTTTTATAAATTTCAAAATAATCACGTAATTCAGACGTATCACACAAAACAATGAAAAACGTTGTCTATAATTATGATAGTTCCAGTGTTTGTGCTTATTATTAAGGGTACATGCCTTTAGAGGAGAAATATTATGAAATTGCGTTATGGGGATTAGTTTGTCTCTAACCATAGTAACTTTTTTTTATTGTGGTTTGGTGGAAACTCTCACTAAACCCCCTTTTCCACTTGGCTTTTCAGTATGCGCCATCCCGTTTACAGGTATTTTGCATTCCTTCAGGATGGGCTGCGCGGACGGTTAGTGCCTCCCTGGTTGAAAATGCCACCTCGACGGGACCTAACCGAGGAGGACATAACCGAGGAGTACCTAAACGGTCATATCTTTTGATCGCGTTGACTTACAAGTTTGAGTTTTTCACAGTTGAAACAAGCTTGAGTTTTTCACAGCAGACCGCAGACCCGAGTATTTGATACAAATTTCAACTTGGTACCTCTACGCGTTCCTGAGAAAAATGGTCTTGACAGACAGACAGACGGACAGACAGACAGACAGACAGACGGACAACAAAGTGTTCCTATAAGGGTTCCGTTTTCGGTACGGAACCCTAAAAATTGGACTTATTCCATGTGCCAATGTGCCACAAGTACAACTGGAATTACAACAGTCGGATCTACTGTCGATAGTTATCCCACTCCAAACCTTAACTGAACCAACTCCAAATCTTTCTACTTCCTGTACAGTAGCAGCTGCGTTGCGTTCTCCTGGGCATCTGTAATGACGTACTCGGCCATCGCAACGAATAATACGGAACCTTGATTCAACCGTGAAGAGCACAGACTTTCATTGTCGAAGTTGCCATGCAACACGTTCACTAGCAAAATTCATCCTTGCTCTTCTGTGGTGTCGTATCAAAGAGGGTGTTTGTACAAGTGGTCTTGCCCTCAAATTTGTTTCCCTGACTCTATTCCTATTTGTCTAGTCTGATACAGTGACCCCATGCGTCGTCCTGAGAGAAATTAAGAGGTCTTTCACCATAGAAACTCCATTGCGAAGACTCGAAATCAGTAAAAATCGGTCTTGATTTTGAGTTGTTTTTCTTTTACGACCTTGCCCGCCGCGTCTGGTATATTGACCTGTATCCAACTACCAGTTACACAATCGCTGAATAACAGACAGGCTTACGTTGAAGTTTCTTGAAACTTGTCAAAGGCGTTCGCCATTTTCAATTAATGTTATAGCGCTTACAACTTCCACTTGACTGAGATGTCTCATTTTCACTTAACTTATGTTAAACTGTCAGTTTCGCCTGTATAATGATCTGAACTAGGCCTTCCTAGCTCTTTGAATCAATTGTGGGATACATTATTTCCCTTTTAATAGTAGAATAATTGCGGCCTTTCACTTTTTGTTTAGTCTTCCACTGCTATTTGCTTCCACAGGTACCCAGTCTGTAAGCTGCTGGTAAAAAGTTGTCTCTTTAATTTTCACCACATAGCAAAACTGTATCTTGACAGTTGCTTTTATGAAGCAAATTATGTTTAAACTTTTGATACGCAAGTCTAATTCTGGGCTTTTTTTGACTCTCCATCCATTATTTTATAGTATATTACAATCAACACCTTCCTGTAAGTGAACATTAGCCGCTCTTCATCTGCTAGTCCATGTTTGCATGCATACGTTAGTACTGGCCTTATAATCACGATATATAGTAGCTGCATTGCTTTTCTGTTGACCATTTTTGAAATTTTAATTTATCGTAGTTCACAGGAATTATTTACATAATTATGTATTTTATTCTAAAATGTTTGTTACTTTTACAATTTATATATGAGTCAAAATAAATTTAGGTAAATAGAATTAGCTGCATTCAAAAATGAAAGAAGTCAGAGTTTACCAAAATCATCAAGATGTAATTTTACATTTTACATAGATATCTAATATCCCGTGCGGTCTAAAAATGGGATATAAAGGGAGGTTTGATAGAAAAAAATGAGTGTAACCTCGCCCTTAAAGGTTACACTCATTTTTTTAAAAACCTAATTCTTTCTTTTTTTCTGTTGAAGTAAAGCTTCTTTGGCGGTTATGGCACGTATTAGTAAAGATTGTACTTAATAAATTTGTCAAATAGAATATTTATAAATGAATTAATAATAATTATTAGTAAATAATTTTATAATAACAGATTAAAAATAAGTTCAAGCATATGTGGTGCTATAGTCATAGTGGACTTTATCCCCCTTCCTCTGCCTACACTTGTGCTTGCCGTCTAGATATTAGACACAGCCCTTATAGTTTTTAATGTGGGTGGCAAGTCATATTTTAGGGGAGGTTTATTTTCTTGGCAGATTACTGCGATGGCCTTGCCAGAGCCATGCACAGGAGGACGGTGGCTTATTTCCATACTCGAGCCCCAGGAACTTAAACCAGGGACTTATGGCTTAGTAATCACCTTGATTGGGCGTTTTCACACTACACGACACGACTCCGACACGGCTCCGGCACGACAACGAACGACAACGACACGAGTTCACACCTCACGGCACGTGTCCGACACGGCACCGATAAAAGCCATTTTTTAGTAAATATTTTATAATTTAAAATTATATAATAAAGTTTTTTTTGTTGTTGGTTTTAGACTTTTTTTTACTCCCGTAGTATTATGCCGGCTGTTAATAAGTTATACTTACGGTCTTTTTTTTTTGCCAACATTTTTCTTTTAATATTATATTTTTATGGTTTTCGTTATTCTTATCCCAAATTGCAGGAATTTTTTCCACAAGTTTGATCAGAGTCACAATATCAATCTTAAAAGCCATCTTGAAAACACCAACTGATTAGTTTTATCGGGACGACAAGAGTGGGAAGATCACTCCTTGACATCGTTGACGCTGCCGTGCCGGGGCCGTCGGAGACGTGTCGTGTAGTGTGAAAACGCCCATTATTATGTGTATATAATACCCACGACATTTTATAGTCAATCGATGAAGAAGTTTTACTTCAAAAAGCGACATACATTAATACAAATTTATATTTTTAGGTGACATTTATTAATGCAAAAGTTGCCAAAAATTGCCAAAAAACAGATATCGAGTTATCAGAATATTAACTTTACTTTACGTTATTTATGTTAGAAAAAGGTCTGAGTTACTATCATGTCGTGCCAAAAGTAATTTTATTTCATTCGATTGCTCAATGTTGAGAAATATCAAAATATTGTTACGGTTAAAAGGCGACATTTATTCAGATATGACTCCTAACCTTCTCTTCGTCAGTTAACGTCATTTCCGATTGAAAAAACTTATCATATAGTGGAACCTGTTGTACTTAGGACAGTTTTTTAAACAACTTTTTTTTTATAATTTCTTGTACTGTACACAAACCGTATTTACTTATTTTAGAAGGTAAATTATTTGTGTATCCACCAGTAAAATGTCAGCAATGCGTAATTTATACGTACATGTGTTTAAAATGTTTAAAAGAAAATCGTAAATGAGGCCAAGGTACAACACATCCTATGTACCTCGGCCAGTACCACGTTGCACCTAGGACACATCCAGGATTGGGGAATTTTCTTGACTAAAATCGTTTTATTGACTGTAGTTAAATATTTAAATTACAAATTCTTAAAAGTACCAACATATAACATTCATAGTATTTTTTTTTTTACTTAAAATAGAAAATCTTTAAATATAACCAACTACTTATTTAATCACTGTGTTGTTACAAAGCAGTCTTTAAGATTTTAAGACTGTACCTAGATATAGTAGGTACCTCTTTAGTTTTTAATCAGTCAGTAGGCCTAGCTTTTAAAAGAATATTAGTAATTTACTTAGAAATTCCTCTCTTTATGTCAATTTTTTTAAGCGTTTTAATTTTTTCGATCGATGTCAGTAGTATAGCCTCTTCAGATATTGATTCTATTTTTCCAACAGAATAAGAACCTTCGTATACAAATATAACATAGTCTCCAATATTGTAATTTTGTCCAGATATCAGTTGCTTTTATATCAACACATTTAGAAAGGACTTTCTTCTAAAGGAAATTATCGAATGCTAAGCTTACGGCATGTTTATAAAATGCCGATGAGCGAGCCATACTGGTGCCTTCAGGCTTTCTCAGAGACATTTCGTTTTGGTATCGCTTCCTAAATAAGCGCAGCCAATAATCTCCGACCATTTTATTGGTATCCAAGCTCAAAGGGTAGTTTTTTTCCATTCATTTTTGCAAATTGATATGCAAGTATTTTCACGTCTTTTAAAGTCAGTTCAAATTGTAAGTGTGCCGCGTCTTTAATATATTCAACCAGACTGTGTTCTTCCTCACCATCAAAAACTTGATTAACTGCAAGAATATCGTGTAATTTTCTTACATCGTTACCTGTTTCCATACAGTGCTTTAAATGACGACGCAAAGTTGTTTTGGGTAATCCATAAGGTTTAGAAGCACCGAAAGTCGTGAATTTTTTCTCCTTGATCATTTTAATGGCATTTGAGAAGTCATTCACATCAATAACGCCTCTTCTTCTTATCTTTACTTCTAAGCATGACTTCGGACGAATTTTCCTTAAGAATTTATTCTTAAAATATGAAATAAATAATGATAAATCTCTCTGGCTAAAGTACAACATCCAGGTTGTACTTAGGCCACCGACCAAAGTACAACTGATCGACAGTGGCCAAGGTACAACACTGCTCATTATGGTCGAAAACTGTAAATTTAAAATATTTTAAGATTATATATCTCTGAAGTTTATTAGTGTTTTAAGACTTAATAAATCAATAAGAACAGATTGCATATAAAAGATAAGTGACTTTTATAAAATGTTTAAAAATAACGGACTTCAAAATATATTAAAAATAGTTACATTTTTCGGCAAATTTTGTTTTTCTTCGATAACACCAAGCAATGTAAAAACCTTAGTGGCCGTAAACGACTAATTTAACACTAGATCGTCTACAGTGACGTATCGAATAGCACATACGAAATAATTTAATAGCGCGGCAACATTTGAAACGAACCAACTGGCCTAGGTACACATAGTGCCTAGGTACAACGGGTTCCCCTAATCTCTCGTGATATCTGTCTGAAGAAGTAGCAAATGTTCATGATTTAAATGGCTTTCAATAAGTTTTATCGATACCCTTTTTTTATAGAACCCGTTTTTTGGACAAAGAAGTTAAAAAATTATATTGTCAACTAAAACTGTTTCAGCGTCTATATGAAATTTTTCAAACAAAAAGAAGCGTTTCAAATTATATGTGTGTTTTATCTGCTACATGTAAATAAAAACGAAAATTGTAACAAAACTAAGGAAATTCTTGGAGATTCCTTCTTGAGATTTTATGATTAGGATGGTTGCAACCGTTACTACGTGGTAGTCCATACTTACACTGAATTGAAAAATTCACTATGTTTTAACCACACGTAAGTGTATTTAAGTGTAGTTTAAATATAGTGAATTTTTCAATTCAGTGAACAGATTTTCTCATGTTATTGAGCTGTAAGTGCACTTTGATAGCTTTCAGGAATGCAAAAGCAATGCAAATTTTGGACATTCTGCTCATTGTTTTACATTGTTTCACAGCAGAGCGTAGATTGTAGATATGATGGTGACGACTTGTACTGCGACCTTTATAGATCTATTGTACCCACCCTCCTCCTCTAAGCGTTGGTATACTTACCAATTTAGAGCGCCTCCTCTAGTCCTGATTCCTTTAGGAATTTCAGGATTTGGGAGGGATTGCAGGACTGCAACTCCTCTGCGCTCAAGCAGCGAGCCCCGAGGTACATCTGTTTCTTGCGGATCAGTCTGCTTGGCAGTCTTTGAGCAGATCTATGGGGGGTTCCTCCGCTGAACTACAGAATCTGCATCCGTCATCCTTCTCTAGGGCTAGAGCCTTGAGGTGTTTTCTAAGTCTGTAGTGTCCCGTCAGGACTCCTGTCAGAATTCTAAGCCTGTTCCTGTTTAGCATCAGGCAAGCTCTTGTTCTTTTCGGGTTAAAAGATCCCAGCATCACTTTGGATTGTCTCAACCCTGGAAGCACTTTCCAGATTTTCATCCATTGTTCTTTTATTTCTTCATCTATACATTTGTGGATGGTATTCACACTCATGCCGCAAAAGGGTTCCGGACCTATAAAAGGACTACTGGATACCTTGTTTGCTAGGTGATCGGCTTCTTCGTTTCCGTCTATACCAGCGTGTCCTGGTAGCCTGTATAGTGTTACTTTATTTTCTTTGCCAAGCTTGCTTAGCTTTCCCAGACAGTCCCATACCAGTTTGGATTTGATGGTGTATGAGCTAATGGCCTTGATGGCTGCTTGACTGTCTGACATGATAGCAATTCGTTGTTGAAGATAATTCCTGGCGAGGTTAAACTGTGCACATATATTAATTGCGTGTACCTCTGCGTGGAAGATACTTGGGAATGTTCCCATGAATTCGAAGTATTTGGTACGAGGTCCAACCACTTCATCACCAGTACCTTCCTTTGTCTTCGAACCATCTGTATACCATTTGATAGCATCTTGCTCCATGTGGTATGCTGAGGATTCGTCGCTCCAATCGGCTTTACTACTACACATTGCTGTGTAGTTTTTCTCGAAATGGTATTTGCATACCATTTCGTCCTTTGGTGCTTCCAGCCAGGGGATTTTGGCAGCGAAGCTGTTTCGATCTGTGCTCCCGATTATTTTACCTCTGCCTATTCCTTTCTTGCTGAACCTTACAATCGCCGATCTGGCGGCCCTCTCCACGACAAGGTGCAGCGGAGTCAGATCCCGCAGCAGCTCCATTGCTGCTGTCGGGCACGACCCCATCGCCCCGTTATGTAGACACACGCCAGTCTTTGAATCTTCTGAAGCTGTTTCCTCATAGAGGGCAGCTTGGTTCTACTTCCCCACGCAACCGCCCCGTAAGTGATCACAGGTCTCACTATCATGGTGTACATCCATCGCAGGATTGTGGGGTTTAGCAGAGCATAGAAACCAATAGTTAGGCATAGCATAGTTACGTAAACATTCGGCAAAAATTGAAGAAGTTACTCCCTGGCGTATTCTAATAACATTTTGTCCTATGACGATTTCTAAAAAACCCCTTTGTTTCGGAAATGCAGAGCGAACAGAAATTGTGTCAACCATATTCGATATTTGTTGAATTCATTAATGTAAATAAAAGTATGATGGACGCCAATCAGTTTAATAAGTACAAAAAATTACTGAGTTTAGCAAGTACAAACAATTAATGAGTACCTAATGTTTTATCTATTGACGTTTAAGTGGATTTCATTCGAGTCTCGTCATTGATCATCACCTGTATCGCTCGCAGTTGTTTACATTTATTTACGTTTAGCTGTTTGACGGGTCTTCAATAGTTAGTCCTATACCTGGTATATAAACGCCGAGATGACTGGCATGGATTTCATAAGTACTTGCTGATGGCAATTCATTACAATCTAGACGATTGTACATTGAACGGGTTTCTAGCCGTAATTTCCCCGACCGAAAAATTTTCGAAAACATTCATCGACGTCTTCGAGAAACAGACAGAGGGCCAGGAAAATTAATGATAGTAAGACTGGTACAACTGGAACAGAATGTGCTATACACGATAGAGGACGATCCAGGTACTTCTACACGAAAAATTGACAATACTTGTGTAAGTCATTCGACAGTTTGGAAAATTCATAAGCGCAATTTTAGTTTTTAGTATCAATGCCACATTCAACTTGTTCAGGAACAACTACCTGCTGATTATCGTCCACGTATTGAGTTATGTCAATAGGTTTTGCAAACATTAGTTCTAATCGGTCACTTCCCGACAAATATTCTTTTCACCGGGTTCATTAGTTTCTCAAAAAATGCAATAAGAAATTTTTATAACAACCTTGTTTGTCCAGATGAAAATCCGCATGAGGTATGTGAAGATCGATTTCAACATCAGTTCTCCTTGAATGTGTGGATTGGAATTGTAGGTGAGTATCCAATTGGATCGGTATTTCTACCAACAAAACTTACTGGAGAGATGTGTCGTAACTTT
The DNA here is from genome assembly GCA_944588485.1 of Phosphuga atrata. NCBI lineage: Eukaryota > Metazoa > Arthropoda > Insecta > Coleoptera > Silphidae > Phosphuga > Phosphuga atrata. The sequence continues at coordinate 35,484,024 of OX155898.1, forward strand.
TTGGAAGAAACACAGCCCGAGTTCCTGCAGGATGTACCATGGGGGGCAAGAATTGCAATGTGATTTATGCACCATGTTGCACGACCACGTTTTAGATTGTTGGCTTGTGATTTTTTAACAACAACATACGGAGATTGCTGTTTTGGTCGAAGTGAGCCACATGGCCTGCTCGATTCTCAGACTTAACCCCATGGATTATTTCTTATAGGACTATCTGAAGTCAATAGTTTACGCTATTCCAGTAGAGAATTTGATCGAATTGCGAGATCGGATAATTGCTAGATGTAACTCAATTACAAACAACCCTGGTGTGTTTCAAAGAGTTAGGCACTCAATGACGAGAAGATTGAATGCTTATATCCAAGCTGTAGGAAGTCATTTAGAACATTAATTGTAGTTTGAGCAGCTTAACATGTACTTTTTGATAATAAAATGTTGTTATTGTCGCAAATTTTGTTGACCCTGTATCTAGCATGTATCTAGCATCAGAAATCAGCATACTACAAAGTATTCTTAGAATAGGTTTCTTGGCCTATTCTTAACCGTTTGAATTTTTTCCGCATGTTTACCTAACACCCTGTATATTGTCAACAACCTTTTGAAATAAAAAAAAAACATTTTGAAAACTGTAAATGTTTTACAAGTGGCAGAAAGACCTTCTGTAGGATAGCCTTTTGTTAAATTTTATGGCAATAAAGATTATTTTTATAAATACTTAACGATAAAATTGCTACAAGTGACATATTTGATAATATAATTTTGCGAACGAGTTTTTTTTTTGTAAAATACCGATTTGTTTATGCGGCTACCGTGCTACAATGAAGAATTTAGCTAATATTTTAAATTAAAATTTTCGTTAAAACATTGATCTGGCTGCTAACCAATCACCGTAATTTGGTCTATTCCCCTTCGTATTTTTACATCGCGACCTTGTGAAAAATGTGAAGAAATTTTTCAAGTTAAACCGTGTTGCGGTGGAAATAAATTACTAAGTCTTCGTTTGATTTAGTATGAATTTATTTAATATATATATATCATTAATTTCGTTTTATTAATCTTAAAATGATTATCAATAAGCTTTAAATATTTTCTTCGTTTTAAAATTATAATATTTTTAATAAATTTTTATATCAATAGGAAATATGCATACATTTTTTATATGCTTAATTCACGTTTTACTTCGTCTTAACATAAAAAAATAAATATTGTTGAAAGTGTTTTAGTTAATTTTTAAAATAATATATAAAATACCAATTAAATTTTACCCATTTGAGCGGTTTATCCCGCGCTTTGGATGACGTCACATACCACTTGATATTCAGTGTTGCATAGCTTATTTGCATAGACAGTTAAGGATTTTCAATCTGACAACGTTTTATAGATATTTTATAGTACCGGAATGCAAATGCACTATTATAAGTACACCAGATAAAGTGTTTGACAAAGTCGCAATAGAGGAGTATAGTCCACCCTACCTACATCGACGCCGATAAATGTCAACATGCACGTCACATACCGTTACGACCAATGTGATGCGTTTCGCAAATTTGAATTTCGCTCGCAAATTTAAACAACTTTCATATTCACTATTAATTTTAAACTTACTAAAAGCAAAATATAGCCTGAATGTATAAATATATTCAACCTGTTCGTAGCTCCATAATATTAAGTATTATTAAGACTACAAAACAAATCTCAAAACAAGGATATTGATTTATACAACAGATATTTGTATGTTATTACTAGGCCACACTCCACTTTCGTGGCACTAATTGAGTTTTAGATAAAGATCATTGTTTTTAAGATCATATATTTCTATTAAACTTAAGTTTTTCCCTAGTTACGGTAACATCAACATCATTTTGAAAAATGCTCCGCTAAAATTAATAAAAATTAGTAAAAATTGAAACTTTTGAAATTGAAACTGTTGAAACCATGAAGGAGCAAGGGACAGTGCAATTGAGGGGAACTGGTCCTGGATTTGGTATGTACTTTTGACCATCCTTATTGAATTGCTGATAGTGTCAAATTTTCGAATTTTTTAAATTAATTTTTTTTTTTTAAATTTCCGTTTTTTTAATTTTCTTTGTGGGATTTATAAAAAAGGGTGGTAATATAATAATATATGCCCCGCTATGCCGGTCCCAAGCCCGGAGCCTTATCATTTTCTGTAAGTGACGAGGAACGAGTAGGGGGAGGAGTAACAACCTCATTAAAAAAACAGGGTTCACTTGGCCCGAGTGATAGCACCCTGTGAGGGCTCCTTGCTAGGATTACAGCGAAGACCTCAACGGCAGTGAAGGCGGAGAGAATGGATCTCGGTACGGCAGAACTGGCGGAAGAGGCATACCATTCCACTAAATCCACATTGCGTCTGACTTGAAACAAGCGGCAAAGTGGTCAGCGTCTGTTTCTCTAATTGAGGCGGCTGCACAAAAATCTTCTCGAACTCAAAAATCGAGTCGTATACTTGTGATCTCAAACGAGATCACCACAAAAACCAAAACTCAACTTGAGCTCATTATGGAAAAGACGATAAAAGAATCACTACCCCAGGCACCAGTCGATAGACTGGACTACCTGATCATCGGATTCTGGGGGATCAGGGACACCATGCGGAGAAGAATCGGAGCTTCTCAAGAACTCTTCACACTTTGAAAAATCAACGTAAGAATTTGATTGGCACCATTAATGTGAACACCCTCATTAAAGCAGGCAAATTAAAACAACTCACTAACGCCCTCGAGAAATTTGACCTCAAAATCACCGCACTTCAAGAGACACGATTCACGGATGAAGAACACTTTAATACGGAGAATTTCAGGTTTTATAAAGGCAAACCTGCCATAAAAGTTAGAGGCAAACTACCACTCCTGAGAACCGGTTTCGGCATACACAATTCCGTACTCGACTCAGTCATTGATTTCTCTTCTCCAAACGAAAGGGTATCTATGCTCTCAATAAAGTTAGCCAATAAAGCTTACACAATGATAAACGTCCATGCTCCCATAAATCAACTCAACAATTCCGACCTTGAAACTATTGACAGTTTCTGGGAAACTGCCGAAGAAACAACCAATAAAATACCCAAGCACCATATGAAGATCTTATTGGGTGATTTGAATGCCCAGTTAGGTACGGAAAGAAAATTTAATAATACCACAGGCCCCTATACTAAGCACGAACGTACCAATAGGAATGGTGAAAGACTAATTGACTTCTGCAGAAACTTTGGACTTAAAATTATGAGCACACAATTCTAGAAACCTCCACGCAAGTTAACCACTTGGAGATCACCCAATCTTAGACAGGGTGAATACCAAATTGACCATATCGCAATTTCAAAAGAAATTTTAAACGTCAGAGCTCGCAAAGGCGCCTTTGAATCAGACCATCATCTTCTCCAAACAAAGACAAAATTCCAACCCTATAGAAGGAAAAAAGTCCCACCCAAAAATATCAAACCAGATCCAGAGTACCTGAAATTCCACAAAGTAGAAATCATAGTGCAAATTAATCAAGAAACATCAACAAACTGGCAGAAAATAACGAAGAAAATTTAGGAAGTTATGAAACTAGGACAACCTCTTCGCACAAGGAAACATCGCTGGTGGAATGCAATTTGCGATCGGGCAGTTGACAACCGAATGATTGTGTGGAGACAGTCACAAAACTGAGGAAAACTAGGAGAACTTTCTTACAACTCAAAAACATGCATCCAAAACAATTAGGAAAGAAAAACGAGGATATGACAACAACAAACTTAATGAAAGCCAACAGGACTTCAAACAAAATATTACTAGAAACTTCTACAATACATTTAAAGAAAACTTAAAGGGGTATCTATCAGGTGCCCAGCTTGTGCTTCAAAAAACCCGATGGCACGTTGGAAACTAATGCGAAAGAAAACTGTAAATTATTAGCCGAATACTTCAACTCCCTTCTTAACTGCTAATCACCCCAAGAAAAACTTGCGTTCACCCCTCCGGTTTCCACACACCCGGACTCACAAGCCCTGACCTAGAAGAAATTCAGGAGATCATCCAAAAGCTCAAAAATAACAAAGCACCTGGAGAAAATGGGATAATTGCAGAATTCTGGAAACTGAACGATCCTACACTTACGCAGAAACTTCATAACGTCATTTCAGACATATGGATGATGGAGCGAATACAAGGAGACTTGAAATGTGCTCTAATTCATCCGTTACACAAAAAGGGTGATAAAACAGCCATCATTAACTATAGAGGAATCTCCCTGCTCCCGATTGCTTATAAAATCCTCTCCAAGGCACTTTTAAACAGGCTAGAACCCCAGATGGATAATCTAATTCGTGAATACCAAGCCGGATTCAGAAAAGAGCGATCATGTGCTGAACAGGTGTGGAGCTGTGGAAAAATATATTAAAAATGAGAAAATGTAGAAATACAGTAATTACATTCGTCGACTTCAGAAAAGCGTATGATTCTGTAGACCGTGAAACACTTTATATAATCATGGAAGAATTCGGGATAGACAGAAAGACCCGAAAAATCATTGACCAGACGCTTACAGGAACTATGTCCAAAGTTAAATTCATGGGTAAAATATCGGAGCCTTTTCTCATTAAAACTGGAGTTCGACAGGGGGATGCATTATCCCCAGTGCTCTTTAATCTTGTTCTAGAAAAGATCATTAGGGTATAAAAAAAGAGAACCGTCTTACAGTCAAGTGCCTTTTGCGGACGATATTGCCATTATTACTAACACCAGACATGAAGCCATACACGCAGTGGAAAAATTACATGAAATTGCGCAAAGAACCGGACGGACTACAAATTTCGTATGAATCCCACTATAAAAAAAAACCACTATATGAAAAGACGACCAGCAAATAAATTAGCTTTAATCACACAATATGGTAAGATAACACAAGTCCCCCATTTTAAATACCTTGGTGAAATCATACAGTCATCGGGACTAAAGCGAATCGCCAATGAACAAAGAATCACCAAACTACAGAAGGCCTACAAGCTAACGTGGGCTCACTACAACAAGAAGTGCATCTCTTTAGATGCAAAATTAAGGCACTATACAACGGTGATTCTTCCGGAAGCAACTTATGCAGCCGAAACAATGGTTATCGACGGTCATTCCAAAATTAAGGATATAGAGAAACAGGAAAGAAAAATTCTCAGAAAGATTTACGAGGCAGTTAATGATATCGGTATTTTGATGAAGAGACCTCAAAACGAACTCTACCAAAAGATCCGCACGATAAGAGACGTATTCAGAAAACGCCGAGCACAGTTTTATACACACATTTACAGGATGGAAGATATTGCTCAACGTCATAGCACAGAGTAAATGTGGCACTGAGTGGTTGACCGAAGTTCAGAGGGACTTACAACAGGTCAACATACAAAATATCGAGGACCGCACTGAGTGCCGGGAATAAAATCAAAAATGTTAAGTTTGAGGATAGACCATCACGACAGCCTGAAAGAAAATGGACAGCTGAGCGGAAGAAGGAGCATACTGAGAGGATGAAGAGATTTTGGGAAGAGAAGCGGAAGATGAACGCCAGAAGATGAAATCATGTACAATCAAGTTCAATCGCTCTCCTAAAGGGGAACAATCGATTAAATAAATAAATATTAAACTTGAGTGAATCTGCAGGCGCATTTCGAAATTTATCTCTTATCTTAATAATAGAGCTACGAATAGGTTGAATATATTTATATATTCAGGCTATATTTTACTTTTAATAAGTTTATATGATTATCTATAATTAGTATGGTTTCACCAATATTAATTTTATTTTGAAACTATTAATTTTAGTTTGATTTGAGTATCTCAACCTTACATAAATTAATATAATCTGATAAATTAGAAGAAGCTCCAAATGTTGAAGTTGCTACAAGAATGTTCCTTTTGGTTAATGGTTAATAATTATAGTGGAGAGCGATCATGTTCACAGCTAAAGAAAATAAAAAAATGAATTACGAACAACTATGTTACAAGAACGATTAACTAGTTTGTCATTTATGTGCATAGAAAGTAATATCCTTAAAAAAATGGACTTTGGAGATATAATAGAAGATTTTGCACAACAGAAATCCCTAAAGAAACTATCGTAATCGTAACCATTTCAAACCAGCAGTATATTTATCTAATTACTAACATATGTATATTTGAATTGTATCAATTAATCATAATAAATATAAGATCATAGCAGAAAAATGTTTTTGTCATTCACTTTTTTTGCTTTCCAACAGGGCCCCAAATTCTTGGGGGTCCAAGGGCCCCGGTATAGCGTAAGAGGGTACTGATAATTAGTATGGTTTCACTAAGTAAACTATTAATTTTAGTTATACATCTTATCAGCCAAATAACTTATCATACCAAATAATTTGTTATTACGTTACACAACTTAATATGTACAACATAATAGTTTTTTGTCCCTAAATATGATTTTTTATTGTTAATTCGATTGTTTTGTAGTTCTAAAATTATATTAAACCTGGTTACACGTTCAAAGGATGTTTTTGGCTGTGTGGGATTCCCTACAGACTAACAAACTTGTAACCCTCATAATGAATTATCCTGCATATTTATGTGACAATTTTGCTGGGTTATCTAATATATTTTGTTGATGTTAGCAAAAATGTATAGACAAGTTGCGTTCAATTATGCAATCAAATAAATTGAAATACGCGTGGAAATTAAATATAATAAAACCAATATAATCTAAACTACTAAAAATCTGTGAGTAAGTATAACGTATTTAATTGTTAGCATTCTTTGGGGATAGCATGTTTAAAATTTTGCAGTACAATATCTGACTGGTAATGCTCTTGTATAAGTGTAGAATTCTTAGCTCATGGTCACCTTTATAAGCTTATTGTTCCTCATTCACTTTCCCTAATCATTGATATGCCATTTAGAGTATTTTTTCCAATTCCTATTTTCTCTGTAATCATATTATTTGAATTCCAGTTGAGTTCGAATCCAGTTTCTGCAACTTAATGCTTTATGGGCCTTAATGGCTACTTATCTATCACATGATATCAATATTTCCTGTATTTTGCGATATTTCCAGTTTTTTATTCATTATATGTTATTTCTTATTGCTTTACCAAATTTTACAGGATAACCAGTAATTCTCAAAAATACCGTATTATATACTTTTTTGCTAAAATAAATACACAATAAATTTGTATTAAAGAGACAAACTTTAAATGTATTACTTTCTTGACTACTTTTGTTGAGAATAACGCGCTACTTTTACAACATAATATTATTAAACTATATTAACTAGAGGGCTTTGTGTACTTTATTGCCCGCAGCGAAGGAAAGCGGGTTGTATAAAATTATAAAATCGATGTTTCCATTTTTTTGTTAACATAATGTTGGAAAGCTTTTAGTGTGAGTATTTCTGTGTTTTATTTATCCTCCTTTGTATCGATTGTCAAGTCTCGAGTCATGCCCCTTAACTTTTTGATAGATCAAAACTAATAAACGATTAACTGAAATAATTGAATTATTACCAAATATTCTATGATTGGATGGTCGCGACCATTTCTAAGTGCTAATCCATTCTTGTACTGATTGATAAATTCACTATGTTTTAATCACACTTCTTCTTCTTGTTGTTAGCGTTGTCCCGCTGGTGCCATTTTGCACGGTTTTATGCTTCATTTGGTTTTACGCCCAGAATCTTTACGTCACTATTTAACGTGTCCTGCCATCGCTGCTTCGGTCTTTCTCTGGGATGTTGGCCTTCAATCTCAAAATGGAGGGCATTTTGCCCACTTGGAGCAACACCCATTTGCTCTCGAATTGTGTCGTGTCTGACATGGTCAATGGACCCTGACATTTACAGGAAAGTTATCTGAGTTGCCAACAGCACAAGGCACTCTACTACTGGTGTTTGTGTATAACATCTTGACTCGTCGATGATCAAGAGTTCTCTCAAAGATAAGGTGACCAGGCGTACTGCTTTAGGCAGTACAGTACTTTTTTGAGATAGTCTGTTCTGTCAAATTTTTAGGTACTGCATTTGTACTGCTTTTCTATAAGATGTACAGCTTGTACTGCTTTTCTATAAGATGTACTGCTTGTACTGCTTTGCATAATATCGTAAAAATAAATAATTATAACTGTGATTTTATGCATTTTGAACGCGAACATTTTGCTCAGAATTCAGTATTGCTAATAGTAGCAAAGCGGCAATTACAAAACATTGCAAGAGTGATAAACGTAACAATCAGATTAATGCAATCGACAAATGTGACTGACTACTTGAAAAATATAACTTTTTCATCACGTGAAAAAAATAAAAAAGTAGCCATATCTGAGGGAACATTTGCATTTCATACAATATGTCATAATCACAGTTTTCGTAATATAGATTTTACTTCAAATAGAGTGCGCAATCTCTCTGTACAAAAAAAATGATTGATGGCGAATTATTGAAACAAGATTTGGAAAATGCAAACTATATTACAATATTATCAGACGCCTCAAATCATAAAGAAATGAAAATCTATCCCATTTTAGTAAAAACCTTTTCCTTCGAAATTGGAGTAAATGTTAAACTATTAAATTTAGATTCTGTACCAGAAGAAACATCAGCACTCCTTTCCGAGCACATTCTTAAATTTTGGAGGACTCTAAAGGAAAGGTTAAAATAATGTGCATAAAAAATTAATGCAATTATTAAATAAGAATATCATTGGAATTAGCTGCAACGCACATATTTTATCCAATGCAATTAATACTGCATCTAGTCAAATGAGTATTAATGTTGAATCCATAATTCGTCAGATGTATCTATACTTTCACAGATACACAGTGAGAGTCACCAATCTTATAGATTTTTGCTGAAATTGAATTCAAAAAAAATCCACAACAAAATGGCTTGCGTTAAAACCTGCTGTAGAACGCGTAATCAAAATGTTTGAGCCTTTGCGCTCGTACTTCTTGTGTTTACAAAACAACCCGTGTCCTAAACGTGTCCTAAACTATTAAATATTTTTTTTTGTTACCTTGCATTTCATTGATAGTTAAGCTGTTGTATTTCATCACTATTAAATAAATTAAAAGCTCTAAAGTGTAGCTCCCGAGGTGAAAACTGTCAAAATAATTTGATGGATCAAATAGTCGCTAGATACAATAGTGGATTTGTTACATTAAAGGTATCGCAGAAACTCGATAGAATCAAAGACAAACCCTGGAAGCAAGGCGAAAATTGTTAAAGAAATTAAATATTTTTATAAAAATTCCTTTGAATATGTAAAAAAATGGACGGGTTGTTTCGAAGAGCTACAGATTTTTGGATTGATATTATTAAAAAATTATATAAACTGGGAGGACATTTTGAAGACGGTTCATTTTGTGAAAGAATAACACAAAATTGTTATCGATGATAATGAACTCTTCGATGAAGTTAGGCGAGTAAATATGTATTGTTCCATGGAAAAAATAGATAAATGGAAGTAAAATAAAACAGTTGTTAGTTTGCGTTGGATAGAAATATACAAATATTTTAAAGATGAGCATATTCGTACAAAAAACTTGGAATTGCTTGTTGAATTTGCTTTGAATTTGCAATATGTTGACAATTATATGATGATATGATATGATCACTAATGATTTCTGGAGCAGTGACAAATCAAGATTACCAATCAAGAAACCCAGAAACCTTAGCAGCAGTGACCTCAGTAAAGGTTAATCCTCAGTATGCTTGTGAAGAATTTTGTTCTTCTTAAAAAAAAAGATTTTTTTTTAAGAATTTTTTTTGAATCTTAAAAAAAGACATTATTTAAAAAAAATCAATCAAATTATCTTTGTCAATTTTTTTTTGCAAATTCCAAATTCAAAACTTCGCCTACGCTGCAATTTTAAAAGTCTCCATATCACAAATAACTTATGTACTGCTTTCGTGTTTAAAAAATCTGGTCACCTTACTCAAAGATCTTCATTTTATGTGAGAGAAGGCGTATTAGTTGATAAGGTGATAGTTAGATCATTCTGCGGGGTCTCCTTTATTCTTCGGTAAATCGGTATCGTGATGCTTGTAGTCCAGTCAGTAGCGTTGTGGCCAGAGTCTTATTATAGCGTTGAAAAAGCAATCAATTGCAGAAGCTTGCAGTTCCTGCAAAGTCAGCGGGAAGATTGTCTGGTTCAGGAGATTTCTGATTTCTCATGCTTTTGAGGGCAATAGCAACTTCCTCTGCAGTGATTTTGGGGATAGGCCCTTAAATTGGGACACCTTCTGGTACACCACCTGTTTTAACCACACTTGATATGTAAAAATATGATATAACTTATTATTTACAGTTATAAAATATTTTTATATTTTAAGTGTGGTTAAAACATATTGAGTTTATCAATTCAACAAAAATTTTAATTTTCTAAATACATATTTAGTTTTCTAAATATAGGTGTGTCATCAAGTTCTATTAAAATATGTTACATGAATTTTCTGCGGCTGACGGTCCAGACGTGGCCGACGTTTGAAAGCTCCCTCCAACTGTTTACTTGATTTTCAAACATTTGCGTTTTTCATTTCCCTACATTTCTAATCATTTCTTCTAGCATGAATCGATAGAGTAAAGTTTCCTCAAAAAAAAACCAGTGGAGCAAATTTTACCATTCCTTTAAAAACCGTTTTACCAGGATTTTTTTAAAATGCAATTCATTTGGCAGGATTCGGGGTGGCTTGCAACGGTTGCATAATCAACTCCGCCCCACAGAAGTTTCCTTCCTTTTTCCATGGTGAATGGTGTCCGGGAAAATTTTATTTCTCAAATTTGTTAAAGTTGAAAAATTCTACATTAGAAACAATTGAATATTCTAACAAATTCACACTTTTACGTGAGTAAAAGTAAGCTCGGCCATATTTGATTAGAGTTTTTACCGATTTTATAAAAGAAAACTATTGTTTTACAAATTTCTGATTGGAGATTCTTGAAATTCGGCCAATTTTACATGCGGGACGATGTAAGTTTTTGGGTCATCTGGTAATTTAAAATCCATTTTCTGTGAGAATTTTGAGAATTACGAGTTTTCTAAAAGAATAGTTAAAAATTACACATTTAATTTGGAATCTAAAGGTGTATTCCTCGCCTTCCTAGCGTGTATAACAGAGTTATTGTTGGAAAACGGTGAGTTCTACCACTTGACGGCTGAAGGAACAGCCATCGAAAATTATCCGGATTTTCTTTTTAAAATCGAATAGTGCTCACTGAGACCTATTTAAATGTGCTGCATGCAAACTTTTTGCGGCTGATAGCCACGACATGACGAGCGTTTAAAAATGTCGTCTACTTTTCTGCTTCGTCATCGAAAAATCTTATGCCGCATTTCCTTGGGTCTGCATGAAATAATTTTAACACAGATCTATTGAGCGCACTTTCTTTTAACAAACGCATTAAGTTTTATATAGTTTATATAAGTTTTATATAGTTTGTACATGTTCCTATTGAAATTAACATATTTGTGGTCGATAGACTTGTCACAGGATTTTTTTCAATAGAGAAATACTTGCAAATATATTTTTTGTCCAATTTTCCGGAGTCTAAGAAACATGCATTTAGCGCTATTTTATAGAGCAGATTTTCATCTAAAAGCTGTTATTTTCATTTTTCCAAAGCGAACCGTTTTGGCGGAAGAGCCCATTTAAACCCATGTAAATTGAAAAGGGAAATTCAGAGAATATTCAATAATATTTTTTTATTATTATTTATTTAAATTCAATAATAAATTTCGATAAATTTTGAGATTTTATATTTTTAACATTTGCGACTAAACCGAAGGTTTTTACAAAATTTGCAAAGGATACTTTTTTGTAGACATCGGCATCCTACATCCGGATATCCCGGTTATAATTTTCTATTTTCGGGCGTTGACGAGATACTTGCAAAATCCATTTAAAGACACAATCATTTGCCACGCCATCCCTATTGGAGGCGGAGCGTTCAAATTTGACCAGCGGGTACTTCAGTGACCACCCACATGTGGTGAAAATTTCGTTGAAATCCTTACAGTGTTAATATATTTTTACCCAATTTTTGAATATTTTGAAATTTTCGTGTTCGTTTTGATTTGAAATTCGTGTTTGACATGTCTGGATTTGTTAAAAAAATTATTTTAGTAAGTTTCACACAACGTGGAACCATAAAGTTTGACACATTTGTAGAAAATGAGTCAGTTGAAGATATCCCTTAGTTAGTTTTGCAAAATATTGTATCTGGCGGCGGCCGCCAAAACCCTCAAACTCGAACATAACAGAAATTAATAAATTCAAATATAAAATGAAATAAACTATAAAATGAAAACTGCAAGAGATATATTGAAATTTCTTTCAGATCTTAATAGATTATACATTTTTCTATTGAAACTGACGCTTTGGTATTTTTTTTGGCCCAGGCTGCACATAATTTTTTCTAATAAAGAAATACATATTAAAAATTTACTAATATATATTTTTTTCCAGGTCTCCGAAGTCTACCAAATATGCATTTGGCACTGTTTTATAAAGCAGATTTTCATCTAAAAATTGTGTCATTTTCATCTTTCCAAAGCGAACCGTTTTGGCGGATTTTTTTTTGCAAACGAAAAAGTTGAAAAACGAAATTCAGAGAAGGGATAAATTTGGATAAATTTTTGGATTTGATATTTTTAATTTTTGCGACTAAACCGAAGGTTTTTACAAAATTTGCCAAAAATACTTTTTTGCAGACATCGACATCTTACATACGGATATCCCGGTTACAATGTTTTCTTTCAATCTTTCAATTTCTATTTTGAGGCGTTAACGAGATATTTGCAAGTAAGCTTTGAAGATAAAATCATTCCTCACGACGTCCCCATTGGGGTGAGAGCGTTGAAGTTTTGTCAACTAAAACTTCTGGTGCATACGCACATTCAGTAAAAGTTTCATTAAAATCCCTCAAATGTTAATACATTTTTTCACAATTTTTGAATATTTTGAAATTTCAGTGTTTTTGGTTGAAATTCGTGATTGACATATCTGGATTTGTTTAAAAAATTATTTTAGTAAGTTTCACACAACGTGGAACAATAAAATTTTACACATTTGTAGAGAATTAGGCAGTCTATGATATCCCTCAGATAGTTTTGCAAAATATTTTATCTGGCGGCGGTCGCCGCCCATCAAACTCAAAGTCGCACACGAGGTCAGACATTCAAATAACTATAGTTTGAAAACTTGGGCAGTTGTATTCAAAATTCCTTCAGTTCGACGTAGCTTATAGATTTTTCTATTAAAATTTATATTTTGGTATTCTAAATCAAGACAACATACGCGCATCAGCGCGAACTCTCGATCGAATATAGGACAGTGTTGCTATAACCGTTGGTTTAACCCCGGTTTGACCCAGGTTGCCCGCCGCGAAGCGGGCAGATAAATCAAGACAACATACGCGAGGCAGTGCGAACTCTCGATCCAATCTAGGACAGCGTTGCAAAGACCGTTGGTTTTACCCCGGTGAGATTAGGTTGCCCACCGCGAAGCGGATAGATAAATCAAGACAACGTTTAGTAACATAATTTTGTTAAGTGTTGCTAATTGTCTAAAATCAAACTTACTATAATTGGAGGAGTGGTTATGTTATCTGTCAAACTTGACAACATCAAAGTAACTTCCACAAATAGTTGGTGAGATTGGGTTTGAGTATGTTAGTAACTCAACAACACAAGGTACCAACTTGATTAAAACAATATGTTGGTTATGTTGAACTTCAAAGTTGACAACATCAATGTCACTTCATTAATTTTAAGGTTATGAAAGTGTTAGTGAGATTTTCCGTAACTTTTACTCCACAGCTGATTTTTTGTCGTCCATGTTGTACACCTTAGTAACTAATATCACATCGTTAGATATAGTAACTTTTTTTATGGACTTTTATTTTATTGGGAGCTTTTCATTTCTAATATCACTCCTTAAATTAAAGTCAATTTGATTTCTGACAATTGGCAACACTATATGATTAAGCACATCTCAAAAGTGTTTGTTTATATTATTTTACAAACCTGACAGTAGTAAAATCTTGCAACTCATACAACCTAAGCTGATGCGCTTTCTACAAGAATCGCGCAGCTCGCAATTCTGCTTACTCTTTCATATACAACTCCATGTTCCACATATATCATGTGGCGCTAAAAGCGCCACAAGTGTCACGCACTTGAAAATGTATTATACAATTCCACCCTCATCAATTATTCCACCTTTAACAACTATTCCATTCTTTTCAACTCTTCCATGTACAAAAACTATTTCATTCCGAAAAATACGATCGGCCTGTACTAGTTTTATACTAAATATGTAAAGCTATTTAAGTAATTAAGTAAAAGGTTTGTTTAAGAAGCATTGAAAAGAAGGAAAAGTGTGCATATTGTCTTACTTATACATTCTGTCTTTTGCAAATAGACCATCGATATGTATTTAAAAAATTAAGAAACTAGTATATTTATATTTTCTATGATTTTCAATTATATTTTATTCCAGATATTATTCAATTTAAAACGAATATATAAATTTCCCATTACAATATAACAAATAATGGAAAATTTTGTTTTTGTTGATGAAAGATCATTTTTAAGAAATAATTCAAATACATTCATATTTCTCACATTTCACATGTTTATATTATATTACATACATAATAGGAAATTTATAAGTGATTCAAATTTACTTGATTGTTTTACCCCAGATACATTATGATGTTGACATTACACCTAAACCATTATTTTCTCGTTTAATTTGTTTTTAATTACATAAAACTTTTTTGAAAAAGTCTAAATAAGCGAGCGTCACATGGCAAGTTATGACATTTATCGGCTCGATATACATACTGTGATAGTAGTGCTTGAAAGGAAATTTATTTTAATTTATATATCTGTAGTGTTTTGCATCACCTAATGCGTTTTTGGTGTATAGAGACACTAGGCAATATCAAGAACAATGACTGAAAGTGGTTTTGTCAAAGTTTTATCTCATATAATGCCTAGCCCGATCTCTTCTCGTTCCTTCGTTCTGCCTGGTCGAATCTTATTCGATCTTATATTATTAAGTTTTCTTATGTTCGTCTCGTTTTGTTAAATCCCCTATAGCCTTGTCTAGTCTTCTTTAGCTTTGTCCTATCTTGTCTGATCTTGCCTATTCTCGCTTAATCTTGGATAAACAAACGTAAGCCTATATCTTCTATAGCCTTTTATTTTTTTTTATTTATTTATTTATCTACTTTACCTACTTTTTTTATTTATTTACCTAAAGACTATTTGCAATATAATAAAATGGTGTACATTTTACATTGAATCATTCTCCATTACCTGTTTCCTTTTCCATTTTTTCACCCATGTCGGCAATTCCAATCCCTTCGCCCTTTCATTTAAATTATATCCTATTATAGCATAAATAAATTCAAACACGTCCAGTCTTACTCAATTATAGTAAAAGAACTAAGTGATTTTCATTTCCAAAAGCATCACTAAGGTCTGTCGATCAATAGGCATCAGTGATATTTGTCGATGAATAGAGAGTAATGTTGGTTAATATGGCTAAATTCCATAATAAATCATTCATAAAATGGATCAAGTCATAATCAAATGTAAATCTTTATTTCCAACTTGAGATACAAGTATCTATAGGATATGACATAAAACTTACAAATAATTAATTAAATTGACAAGAAAAAATAAATCATCGAGTGAATATATTGAATTTGTGAATGGAATCTCCTTCAACTTCGAAATTTCTTAAAGGATTTCTCATTTGTCAGGATGGTTGGGATATGATTGTACATCTGGATTCCTTTGTCCTCGACTCCATGACTGCACAGGGCTAAGTTTCTTCTCTTGGTATCCAGAAGATTCCTCTGTTAATATAGTTATGTTTGTTTTCGTTTTTTCGGAACTTGTTTCAGTGTTTGTAAATGTACGAAACGGTTTCGAGTATTTGCAGACTTACGACTGTTAGAATTCCCAGCGTTTTTAAATGGGGCCTGCATGACTGTAACTTTTATTGCTTTTATATTTCTGATGTTTCTTTTTTGTGCAATTAGTATGGCTTCTAGTTGGACGCAGCTCCCCATAATATAATACAGCAAGTCAACAATGGTTGTACCTAGGCGTAGTACCAGATTCGAAGATCATCTGTGTTTAAAAGTCTCTTCGGTAGTCTTGATTGAAAGGCTTTATTATTTAGTCACACATATTTTTTTAGTTGTTGATACCCAACGAAGGTGCTTCTACGAATAAATACCCAGAAGTTTTGCCTGCAGTTCTTTTTATTTGTTGATTTTATACTTCAAAGTCGAGGTTTGAAATATATGAAATTCTTACAGTTTTAAATATTATATACTCTGTTTTATTTGTGTTGAAATGCAGAGTATTCGCGGAGAACCATTTTTCCTGAGATTTTAACATTAAATTGGCTTGTTCAGTGTTCCCTTCTAAATTATTCCCCGATAAAAAAAACTCGTATCATCTGCATTCAAGATGCAATGCGGCCCTTTCGCGCACTACGCCAAGGCTGCGGTGTATAATAGAAACAATGTAGGTGTTAAAATGCTCCTTTGGGGATCCCCATTTTTTATCTCTATGACGTCAAATTGGCCCAATTCGTTTCCATTCAACAACATAACGTATTGTTTCCGGTTTGTCAGGTTAGGTGTATCCACTTTTTATCAGTCTTGTCCAATATTAGTAAAACTACTAATTGTAAATGATTTCCATTTCCAAAGGCATAATTAAAGTTCATCGATTAATAAACACCAAACAAGTTTTGTTAAGACCAGACAATTTTATTTTATTTTTATTTTAAAAACTATTTTCTTTGTTAAGTGTATTCTAAAGTAGGTAAATAATAATTGCATCAAGATTATCTTAAACCGACCAGTAGATTCCCAACATCTGGTCGGTAGCGTAGTAGATATTTGTTGAATGCGTTTGGAGTTTGTTTATGGCCGCTACGCATCTGAAAGACCATTTGTAATTACTAATCCTTTGTAAATACGCTTCGGCGGATGTTCGCTAATGGTCTTTGGATGCTTGGTGGTCGTAAACAATTGAAAATACAATGCAATGTTTATGTTTAAGGTTTATTAGAATAGGTATTTAAATTTTTGGTAGTTTTAAGATTACCCATAGAAATTACCACGTGCACTTCGGGTTGGAATTCTTCTTGGTTCAGTGGGGGCAGGCAAATGGGAGGTGGAATTGAGTTTTCCTGGTAACCCTTTTGCCACAAACACACCGAGAAGATTCCAAACTCCGGCAGTACACGTGCTTAAAATAGAGTTAAATAATAAATACATGTTTATCGAGGCCTGCAAGTTTTATTTGCCCAAACGTATAATTTCTAGTGCCGATCAAGTCTATTGGCAACCCTCAATTAACCGCCTTAGGTTTGATCACGCGAACGTTTGTCCAAAGACAAACAACCACCGCGACTCAACAAGTTTAATAATATGGCTAAATTTAGCTTTAACCATCTATGAAATTGAGAAATAATCTTTGTTATTCTTATACTGTCTTATATTCAATAATTGTCTATGCATATAGTAAACAATACTGAATGTGCTCTGTGACGTCATCAATAGCACGCGAAAAATGGGTGCGTTCAAACAGGTCAAATTTAATCGGTATTTTATATATTATTTTATAAATTAATTTGAATACTTTCAACAGTATTTATATTTCTACTATGTTATAGCGAAGTAAAGAGTGAATTAAATAAATAAAAAAAATATGAGTACTCCGTATTGCGAGTTACTGTTTAATTAATGATAATTTTGACGTTTCTTTAAGTTGCACTAACTAATGCTGTAGCGATATCAGTCATCCTTGCTTAATATACCCTTTGATATCAAAGGTTGCTTTGAGTGCATTTGTGTGGCACCAGCCATGACTGCTAGGAAATATATAGATCATTATAAATATATTTAATTAATACGCAACGAGAACTAATTGTAATGCTATTATCAATTTGAACGTCAGCGCAAAATAAATTATTATCTGCAAAATTAATACTCATTTATAAATCTACTATTACGATTGACTTATCCAAAATGTCAATTTGGAATTTATTATCGCACTGGAAGTTATTTGAGCATATATGGAAAATATATATCATAACTTTATCGTCTGGAAAGTGCTCATCGTTTCTAAAATATCTAAAATTCTTCTCGGTATTTCTCCATTATGCAGCGTCCGCATTTTTTAGATATTCGTATAGTTATTTGGTTGGGTTCTGCATTAGTTTAGTGAGATTTTAGTACCTATGTTAGCGACTAGGTTCAATAGCACTAAATTGTCTAATAAATAAATAGAGGAACCGACCTCCAAAAATAAAATCAAATATCTACACTGAATGACTATCAGTAATTAATGATAAAAACCTTGCAGAGTGATAAGTGCTAACTCGACTGTCGATAGGGTTGTGGCGTGCGTACACAAAAAGGAATTCGCAATGACCTTTGTAATTGCATATATTTTTAAATTAAGTCTATAAGTTTGAGTTTTTCGTTCAAGAATTTCATGAACAAATTTTCTGAAGTGAAATAATTTTGTTAAGGCTTTGTATAGAATAATATTAATTTGTTTAGAAAAGTGTGTATCACAAGAAGATAGCGGTAGAACAAACAATTTTAATATGACCTAACATTATACTGCATTCAGGATACGTAATCCCACATACCTAAACTTTTCGACCTATCCCATTCATCCCGTCCCATCCTGGTCGCGCGGACCGTCCCATTCATCCCATTATCCACAAATTTGCATAGTAGATAAAATGTCATATATTTTATTATATATATATATATATATATATATATATATATATATATATATATACACTGCCGAGCATAAAATTAGGGTCACTCAGTAATTTGCAGTTATTTTAAATTTTTTTAGTTTTTTAAGTGTTTTTTCGGTTGTAACAGTTTACTAACTGATTGCTTGAATAAAACAAAAGGTTTTTCTTTTTCAAAGTTTATTGAAAGTAATGAAAATGAACAATTTTAATTTTATGTGCTAAGTAATGAAAATTCACAAGTTTACTTTGATATGTTTTTGTTGAAACAAAAGACAGTTTGAGGATAGCATAGCATTTGTTTCTGTTGTGTCGTCTGTCTATTGTAAATTGTTGTCATTGTTAGTGTTTGCAATGAGTATAAATCGCGTTGTTGTGGCACAAATTGTGGCGGCTTTAGAAGACGGTCGCGGTCAGCGCGAAACTGCGAGAAACGTTGGTGTAAGTCTCTCGAGTGTGCAACGAGTATGGCGACGGTTCTAAGAGACAGCTCTGCCCACTCGAGGACTTTGTTCAGGCCGAGGCAAAACTCCAACAGCTAAGGATGACCGCTTTCTCGTTTCTAGTGCTTTGAGAAACCGAACGGTCACGGCAGTTTCCCTTCGAAATCATCTGCAAGCAGTGAGAAATGTAAACATAAGTGAGTGGGCAATTAGGAGACGACTTTATGCTGCTGGATTATATTCTCGAACTAGAGCTACTCGACCGCCGCTTTCCTGTGCACACCGGATTGCGAGGTTGAATTTTGCACGAGAACACTTGACCTGGACAATAGCGGATTGGAGACGCGTATTGTCTTTCGATGAACCGCGATTCTGCCTTACGGGCTCAGATAGACATGTAAGAGTGTGGTGACGACAAGGCGAGAGATATGCTCAAGCGTGTAATGCCGAGAGACTACCATTTGGCGGATGAACAGTTATGGCATAGGGCGGCATATCTTTTGACACTCGCACGGAGTTATTATTTATCGAGAATGGGACGTTGACTGCGCATAGGTATCTGACATAGGTTCTAGAAGACCATGTTTTACCATTCATGGTTGTTCTTGGAGACGACGCAACATTTATGCATGATAACGCACAGCCCCATACTGCTCGGATAGTTACTGCGTATCTTGACGAGTGTGAAATCACGCGATTTGTTTGGATAGCTCGCAGTCCAGATTTAAATCCAATTGACCAAATTTGGTATGAGATGGGAAAACTTTTGCGGAGACCCCCATAAATTCTAGAGAGCTTCGCGATATACTGGTGCAAGAATGGGACAATCTTCCGCAGAACGTGATCCAAAATCTAATCCAGAGCATGACACGTCGTTTGTAAGCTGTTGTCACTGCCAAAGGAGGGAGTACTCACTACTGAAGGCCTTAAACTTTCTTTTGTTTCAACAAAAGCATTACAATGTAAAGTTGTTCATTTTCATTACAAATTAAAATTGTTCAGTTTCATTACTTTCAATAAACTTTGAAGAACAAAAACCTTTTGTTTTATTCAAGCAATCAATTAGTTAACTGTTACAAAAAACACGTAAAAAACTAAAAATTACTAAAATAACTTCAAATTATGGAGTGACTCTAATTTTATGCTCGGCAGTGTATATATATTTTCAAACAAGCGGAGAAAATTTATTTTAATTGTTTTCAGAGTACAACCATTATAATAAAGAATGTTATGTATCACTATTTTTAATCCAAGTTGCTGTGCAAATACATCAAATTATGCAGGATACAGCCGTGAATCATTCAGCGTAAATCCTGCTTTACTAAAATCACTTTCACTGGCAACTGAACTGGCTGGAATTGCCAGTAAAAAGCTACTGATCTGATTTTTGTTAGGTTCGGGTATACGTTCTGTTGATCTCTCTAAAATTTTAACACGTGTCTGTATCTCTAATGTAATTTTTCAGTTCTAGCTAATGATTGAATTTCACAATGAATGATATTGTATTCTTAAGCAATGTCCTCAAAACAGTCATCATTAGCGTCTGATATATTATATAAATTTGCCGATTCTTCAATCCTCGTTTTTTTTAACCCCCGACACAAAAGAGAGGTGTTATATGTTTGACGTGTCTGTGTGTCAGCCTGTCCGTATTTGTGGCTGTTTAACGAAGCTCCTAAACGAATGGACTGATTTTTATGCAGTTTTTTTAAAGCTGACGTGATCGAGGAGGTTCTTAGATATACCTAATTTATGAAGATTCATGCATGCGTTTAATGATCATCAGCTTATTTCCTACTTGACAAAATTGATCTGCAACCCATTTCACGCAAATGTCTAGTTCCGTATATCCAAACTTGGGTTTGAAAGCTGATGTGATCGAGAAGGTTGTTAGCTATAATTTATGAAGATGTGTTCAGGCGATTGATGATCATCTCTTACTTGACAAAATTAATCTGCAACCAATTTGACACAAATGTTTGTCTAGTTCCGTATATATGTTACAGTCAAAGCGTTAACGCAGTCGGTGTATACGGTCACTGGTAAAGGCATACATTACTGAATCATTAGACAAAGTATACGGGAATTAATTTATGACTAGTTTAACTAGAAACTGTATACACTCGCAATTTAAAATTAGTTAAATTATTCATAGTACTATTTTATTATGAAATGTTTTAAGAGGAACTGAGGAAGAACTTGAAATGTTGTTGAATGAACATGAAATTGAGAATAGCTTCAAATTCAAGCCCAAAGAACGAAGCATATTTTTGATTTATCACGCCTTGAAGCCACGTACAGCGGGAATGACTGTAAGAGTTAAAGTACCTGATGTTAATCAGACAGGGGAAATGCTTAAGCAATTCTAGCATCCATTTTGTCGAAAATTTCCAAAACAACTTTATTCTAAATCACAATTTAGTATTTGTCTAGAGAGGATTATTAATGAAGAAGTTTCTGAGGGAAAATTACCTTTATGGTCAATTGCTAATAATCAAGGATCTGGACAAGGTTTTAAGAAATGCTTAATAAATATAAAAATCACCTATACTTATATTAACAGAAACAATTTCTACAAAAAAGTGATTGAATATCCATATTTTAGAGATATTACTTAAAAACAACAATAACATAAATGAATTAATCTAAAATTTTTCCTTAATTTTCAGTTTAGAAAATGTAACTACATTTTACCACATTCAAACTTTAACTAATGTTTGGCCGTGAAAGTTTGCATTATCGCGGTATACTACACTTAAACTAGATATAGTATGCATCCTATTTTTCAATCGATACTTTCTCAAGAAATGTACGTAGAAGTATCCATTGACTGGTGGATGTATGTACTAACTGAATTTTATACTTCAACTGTAACATATACAAACCCACCAATCACATATTTTCGAACGAAATTTTAAAGAGGTAACATTAATTACGTATTTACAAACAAACTATTAAAGAAAAGAAAAAAGTTCTAAGAATAAAATAAAATAAAAACTTTGAAGTAACCCACAAACACAACTCTAAAAAGTAAAAAAAATAAATTTCTCTCTTACCTTTTTAACTTCATTAGTACCTGAATAAGTAAATGAAATAATTAAACCAGACTAATAATACCTTGTAAGATAGATTGATACATCTCGGTTCGTACGTACCATTTGAAACTAGTAGGTATTTGCTATTCGTTATACCTATGTAGATACAACTAATGTAGATACTTCTGTAGTAAATACTTCTTCGCACAACGGTCCCCGATGCGGTGACGCTCATCATCAAAATATTAGAAGGTACTTCTAATGAAGTTAAATGTGCAAGAGAGAAATTTTTTTTTTTTACTTTTTCAAGTTTTTTTTGTGTCGGGTACTTAAAATTTTTTATTTTATTTTATTGATGAAATTGGTTGATAAATGGCCACCATATTATTTTGTAAAAGTTCGCAAATAAATTTCTCGAACTGTTTATGAATTTCTACTGAGGCATAGTCCGAATTTGTGATCATTTTCAAGCTTTTCGTCTGCAGATTTAAGACCGCAGCAAATTTATGTAGAGTATTTAAAATGAAAAATTCACTATGTTTTAACCACACTTATAATACGTAAAAATGTTATATAACTTATTATTTACAGTTATATGAATTTATACATTTACATTCACGACTCGTGTTTCGACGTTTGACGGTCATTGTCAAGTTGAAAATGACCGTCAAACGTCGAAACTCGAGTCGTGAATGTAAATGTAGAAATTTATATAAATAATAAGTTATATAACATTTTAACATATGTGTGGTTAAAACATAGTGAATTTTTAAATTCAATGTAAGTTTGAATTACCACGCAGTAACAGTCTATTCATATTTAAAATGAATTTTTGTTGCAAGAAAAACTTGGCCCTGTTTTTGAAGGTAACGAAGGTAGCGATAAATTCGTTTTACGATATATCCGACAAATATATCTGCATTTTTGTAATAACCGGAAGCAGCTAAAGAAACAATTCTACAGCAAAATGTTTAAAATCAACAAATAATATAACATTTTTACCATTTTTTTATCATTTTAATCATAAATAATCTAAAAGTGTGACATTTTTAATTTACCTTATGCAATGTTGGATATTTCGAGCCAGATAATAATCTTGGGTACGAGTCAAATGGGCGTAAGAAGTCTATATTTCCTGTTAAAAGCTTTTTATTTACATTTTGAGAAAATTTCTCACCTACGTTTCATTATGATCGCTCAATAAGTCTACGATTTCTTGATGTATGCGTTCCAATTTTAATAATTTATTTGAATTAATTGATCCAACATCCAACCATTGTTTAAGAGAATTGTTATTTTTTTTTCTGGTGAATAGAATGCTCGAAATAAGCAACAACTTCTTTTGCAGTTCTTAATTAATTCTAATCTTTATGTACGTTGGGAGCATTAGGCATGGTTTGGGAGTTTTCAAATTGTATATTAAAGACCGAGTTCAATAAACGCGATTTTTCAGCACGCGTCCATGTTTAGAAAACGACGAGCGTAACGTGGATTTTTCGAAAGGACAAGTGCGAAAATGGCCTTATAAACGAGTTTGTTATACTATTTTTCTATTTTACGCACTTTTGTGCCAAAATAAAAAATGTCTATATAAAAAAATTGCCGATACATGTAGAGAAAATTGTATCGCGCTTGACGTGCCATTAACGAGCCCAAATGAGTGCTTTCATGACATTATGGACGCAAAATAGAAAAACTTATACTTTGGAACTAATAAAAATGTGAAATCAGGCAAATGACCACCAAGAAACCTTTGGCACAGGGTTATTCCTTTGTTGAAATTTTTAATAACGTTTTCGCATAAATATAGCTGTATTTCACCAATAACGCACCGTATTTCCTCTTTGCGATGTTCAACTGTTTCAGTCTTATTTGCATACACTCTTCCCTTCACATAGCCCCACAGAAAAAGTCCATCGGTGTTAGATTGCACGACGTTGGTGGCCAATGTTGATCGCCAAATCGACAAATGACACGGCCTGGAACATCTGGTCTGCAGTAACATCATTGTTTCACGTGCTGTGTGGCAGGTCGCACCGTCTTGTTGGAAAACATATCCTCCACATCAATTACATCCAATTCGAGCCATAAAACTCCGTTAACATTTCGCAATTCCGCACATCATTAACAGTTAGGGCATTTCCAGCCGCATTTTCAATATATATATATATATATATATATATATATATATATATATATATATATATATATATATATATATGGCCCAACCACTCCGCAGCCCAAAATGCACACCAAACAGTTACTCGCGGTGGACTTATTGGTTGTTTGAATATCACACTAGGATTTGCAGCACCCCAAATTCGACAGTTTTGCTTATTTACATATCCGTCTAGTTAAAAATGTGCCTCACCCGAAAAAAATATTTTCTTAGAAAAATCCGTATTAATTTGAAGATATTCCAACACCCAATCAGAAAATCCACGGCGCTGCGCATGGTCCCTTGGTTTGATTTCTTGTAGCAATTGAATGGTGTACGCGTGCAAATGCAGATCTTTTACCAAAATTCGTTGCGTAGTGCTTCTGGAAATGTTTAATTCTTGACTACGATGTCGAATGGAAGTTCCTGGATTCTCAGCCACAGATTCCCTTGCTGGCTATATTTTCAAGTGACCGACTAGAACGACGACGGACAATAATATTCTGATCCATCAGCGTAAATTTTGTCTCAAATTTTATAATTAAACGCCTTACCGTCGATTAATTTGGCTCGTTATTGCGACCGAAAACTTGTCGTAATTGGCGAACTGTTTTCGCAAAATTTTCACCATTTTCGTAATGTGTTTTTGCAACAATTAAACGTTGTTCGTTTGAATATTTTTCCATATTCTTAAATCGCGTGGTCTGTACGGGGCAACTGTCAAAAAAAAATCAACGTACAACTCGTATTAAAAAAATGGCGGCAAATTTAAATCCGGCGCTCTTGTTGGAAAACCCTATATTAACATTTAATAAAAAGGGAGACAACAAGAACAAGATACAAGTAACAACTTTGGGGGTATAACTTTGATGAGTACGATGGCCAAGATATATAAGAGAATCCTGAAGAAAAGATTAAAAACTGTGACAGAAGCTCAGTTGAAAGAAGCCCAGAGCGGTTTCAGAAAATGTATAGGATTTCAAGATCACATATTTACCATGAAGCAACTAATAGAAAAGAACGTTAGCCGCACCACATATGTAGTTTTTGTCGACGTTGAAAAAGCATTTGAGGGCATCCCAAGAAGAGAAGTGTGGAAAAGCCTTCAAAAAAGAGTAAGTAAAAGAGTTTAGTAACAAGGTAGGGAAAGCTATTTTCAGTCTGTATAAAAATACAAAAAAATATGTTAGAAAAGGAAACTTACAGTCAGAGGAGTTCGTAACCAAAGATGGATTGAGACAAGGAGGAGAACTGAGCCCGACTCTATTAAGTGTAGCTGTGGACGACGTAAGAAAGGAGGCGAAGAGAAAAAAAATTAAGCGTAGAGTGTAGAATCATGCAGAGGGTGAAAATGGTACAATGTTCTTTTGCCGACCATATAATGATTTATGCAAAGAACGAAAAGGATTTACAATCAAAGTTAGACATGAACAGCATAAGAAACAGCATGAACACCATAAGAAAAAAAAGATAATAACCGTCGCAAAATCAAAGTAATGACCTTCGGGAAAAGAGAACCAAGCATAAAGATAAAAATATATGAAAAAGATATGAGCAAACAGAAACATTTAAATATTTAGGAGCAAATCTATTTAATGACGGAAAGGAATAGGCTGAAATCAATACCAGAATTGAAAATACAACAAAACTCTTCAATACACTTAATAACACCTTTATAAGAAGCAAAGGAATATCGAAGAAAACGAAAATGACAGAATACAATGTATACTATATACAAGCCAATTCTGACATACGGTGGTGAAAGCTAGGTGCTAAATAGTGAAATGGAAAGTAAAATACAGGTGCTAAAATGAAACACTTAAGAAGAGCTAAAGGTATTACTAGAAGGGACAAAATACGAGATGAAACAGTTACATCGGGGCTTAATGTCGAACCAGTTCTGGAAAGCATCGAAAAAAAAGCGATTAAAGTGATTTGGGCGTCTATTAAGGATGGAGGATGGAAGACACGTACCTTTATACCTTAGGGTAATTAAGACATATTGATTATACCTTAGAGAGGTAAAGAGGTAGTACCTATTGAGTTTAAAATGTGACAGGAGCCATGTTAATAGTCTTCTGGTAAAGCTTGAATGACAGTTGCACCCCTATCTGTAGCAAAAACACAATTTTCCAAAACTGTAGATGAAATGTTATAGGAATTCAACAACTCATCAGGGTGTAATGTTAGTTCGCCGCCACGTGGTGCACCCTGGATAGCGTTTTATTTCATAAAACGTAAACTAAATGAACTAACAATAACCGGCAACCAGACAATCCTATGGATCTCCTGGTGAAGATCATGACAATGTCTGAGAACAACTGTGCAGCTGTAGGAAATGTAGGCAAGACAGAGAGCATTCCTGAATGCCCACTAACGTCCTACCGAGGACACCTTATGAGCTCCTGAACGCAACCAACAATGCAACCGAATATATCCAGTCATCATTAATTTCTATTTGTATTACTATCAATATTGTGATGAGCCATGCGCTAAATAAATAATAGCAACTCATCCAGAATATTCTTTTTGGCCTGAATTGTAAAGCTAGCTTTGACATCGTGTATACATCAAGCGAAACTAGTACTTTACCCACTATGTTGCTACAAGTGTACAAGTCCGGCTACAATGCGGTAAAGTCACTTTCCCGCATTGTAGCCGGACTTTCCCGCATTGTACCAAATAAAATAATTTCCAATATTGTAAATAATCTAAATAGTTGCGAAAGATGGTTCGTTCTGAACCCTCCACCTCCACTTCCGCCCCCCATCACGCTCCCACTTCCGGTTCCCACCCCAGGTCCGGTTCCCTGCCCCACTTCCGGTTCCCACTCACACTTCCCCTTTTCTCATTCACATCCCGCTTCCCTTTCAGGAACCGGAAGTAGGAAAAATTTTGGAACCGGAAGTGGAGTAGGAACTGGAAGTGGGGTAGCAACCTAAGTGGGGGTAGGTACCGGAAGTGGGGTGGGAACCGGAAGTGGGAGGTGGGAACCGGAAATGGGATGGGAAACAGACGTGGGGTCGGGAGTGGGGGACCGGAAGTGGATGCGGAGGGTCAATTTGTTTCTTAAATAACAATTGTCGGCCAAAAAAATTTATACAAATTTCGTGCGGAAATGATTTTACAGCGCTCCAGCTAATGGGAAACTCGCCGAGCTGTCGCGTTGTAAAATCAAACTTTCCACACTCTAATGTAAATAACTATTATGTTATCACCGGTCTTTTTCATATAATTCTTGTGTTTCCAATACCCGACAATTTCACATAGCATTTTCTGTAACGTAATGAACTTTAAGACTTATATGATAGTCCCCTATATTCGTAAGAATTTTCACAAACAGAAGAAATCTGCTTTTTTAGCCTTTTTATCAACGCCTCGGGAGACTGGTACGATGAGTTAAAGCATCAGTAATATTAACACCTAACCACCTGACATACGTCTCTCAGACCCAAATTAGCAGTAATTTCGTCACCTGAGATGTATGGCAGGTGGTTAATGGTTAAAACTGCGACCCAATGTTGCAGCCATATCGATGAGTTTTTATGCAAGACGAATACTTTTATTCAATGCACGCATATCTTTGGCAACAATTTATACACAAGCATTTTTTATTTTGATTCTTGTTGAATTCGTAATTGTTTCTACTTTTTTTAGAGAAATACTGCAGAAAGGCAATAAACAAAGAAGGGCAATGAGGAAATTATCTATATTTATACTAATAAAACGTTGAACAAATTACTTACCTAAAATTTGTTCATGCCCAATAGATACCTGCCATTTATGCCGAATCAAACCAAAACCACTCGTACCACTTTCGCTATTGTATAAGTGTTTGGGAAACTCTTACAGCGAACGTTACCGTTAAGAACGTTAGGAGGATAAGTTTTGAAAAACAGATATTCTTTTCGGTTTTTCTAACAAAAATTCTTTCAGCTTCAAGATTTTTACATTGTTATCATAGAAATCTTCTGGGATGGACATATTACTTCTGACTACAAACAAATGAAAATAAAGACCGTCTTATATGAAAGCAATTAATTATGTACGGACTTGATTATCAAAACTCGTCCCACTTCGTCAAAATACAAAATTGACTTCCCATCCCATCCCACTCAGCCCATCCCATGCGACGATGGGATGGCATGGGGCGATGGGATCCCATGCTCTAGACTGATTATGTACCTAAGTATTGGCTAAACCTACCAGTACAACATGTAATATACAAAATTGCTGAACGTATGGTGTGAGGAGTCTTGAAAACTAACGATAAAAACTATTTGTTATTCCAGAAGTGCCCAATCTTTTTGTTTCGCTGGGCCACATTGAAAGTAGACATGGAATTTTACCACAATTATACAATCATAGCTTAAAAAGCTTAGTGACACATTTCCAGTACTTCACGTACTACAAGTACAAGTAAAAATAATTCCTTTCCTCTTAAAAATAAAATATTTAAGAAGATTTAAATAAATAATTAAAAAAAGGAAAAAATGTCGGCTTTGCTTACACGTTTGTCTTGGGTCGCATGCAGTTTGGACACCCCTGTACTATTCGTTTCTAAGAATGGGCCACGCGCTCATTACATAGTATGACGTTCAAGAAGAAATTATTATGTTTGAATACGTGGAAAAGTGAAGAGTCTCTTTTTGGTTAATCATTTATTGTTGTTAAATTGGTAAAGTAATTACTTTAAAGTAATTACAAAAAAATAACTGTTTTAATAATAATTGCAGACCATTTACTGTATAATTTCAAGATAATTACATTTTGCACAAATATATCATTAGTACATTTAGAAAAAATTGACCAATCCCTCATAATTTTATAATTTGCCTATTTAATTAAGATTAATTTCAAAATATATTTATTGAATATCTTTAAATAAATTAAAAATTGTATATCAAAATTTATAAACATAACTGGCAGTAATTTCTTCCGGAAGAAGTTATTTTTCACAAAAGGACAATTATTGTAATTGTTTCTCAATTAATTATATTAGTTTTAATTTTTGTAATTTGTGTACAGACTAACTTGTATGTATGCAATTGCGAGGAAATGCGATTTGGTGATCCGATTCTCGTCAGGTTTTAAAAAGCCGCGACAGTTGTTATCAAACCCATTTACTGGTTCGCAATTGCATTAGGCGTCGTCGGTGAACCTTTCGGAAGTTGGTCGGGCTGCGAACCGAACCGGCCGCCGAGGGCCGGTCTTGCGAAGAGATTACATTAGACACATATCTTGGCGAGGCCGCGACGAAACTTTTAGGAAAGTTAGGTAACAAGAGGCTGTCGACACCTCTCTCGAATAATGTATAATACAATGATAACTTCAAGTTTCTCGACATACACACACAGCCTTATATTGATACCCCAATCAGAACTACGCAAAAGTACCCAATTTAACTTATTCTAACAGACCCTTCAATTTATACCTGCTTGTTAAACAAATCCGACTTTTCCGGAAAAAAATAACTTTTCTAATAAATATTATTAAGTAGTTTCAGTTATAAAAATTGTATATTGCATATATTTATATGAATTTTATTAAACGTTCGCAATTTTATCATTTAATGATTTAATTTAAATTTTTAAAATTCTATTACAATTCAAAATTATTATTTTGGTTACTTAGTTCCTACCCTGAAATAGATATACATTTTGCTTACTACTATTGCAGTTAATTTATATTGAGAATCTGATGACTCTACGATAAGAGAATCTTAGCAATAAGAGAAGCTTAGAATTCTTAGCGGCAACCGTCGTTTAGGTATGTAATGGCCAATAAAAAAGAAAACTGCAACAAAAGACGGTGGTCGTGTAACAATTGGTACTTAAACTAATTATACATTGCTATACATACCTGTTTATTGAAAGAATTGTATCGTGGAGATTGTAAAAACTATTGCAAATAAACAATTTCATTTATTAAGATTTTTTTCCGTTTAACACCTTTTATAAAGGAACAGAGAAAAATTAAAGAAAACACCTTGTGTAAGAGAAATAGTATTGTATAAGCTCATAGATGGTTAAACCGCTTCCTATACAATATATAGTATTGCAGCTGTCTCGTTTGTATACGATCAAAAAACGAGTGGATTAGTCAGAAGACAAGAACACACGTTCAAATACGCGGCAATTTCATCGTATCCCTCACAATCGTATTACGGCGGTAAAACGTGAGAGCCAAACATAATCCATTGATAGGTGTGTTAGCAAGCCTGTGTTAGCAAGAAATATTCTGAATAAATCTTGTAGGACAAATCTCATCTAGCAAACAAATTTAGAGGAAATCTAAATATAGTGTTCCGAAATTTTCATTAAATTCCATGTCATTTTTTAAATCTTTTTAAATTAATTGATTTTTAATTGAAGCTTTCAGGCTACGTCTCCGTTTTATAAGTTTCAAAAAGTATTTCGTTGAAAGAAAAGCAGAAAGGAATTTCTTGCGGAGCGATCCGAAAATATTTAATGGTCAAATATTATTTGCAATAAATGGTTGGAATATTCACTAAAATAATATCCAATCATACAAACTTACTAACTAAACCAATATTCAATTTTCATTTAAATCAATAAATAAAACTAAGTTCAGGTCTTTCTACATTGTTAAATCTTTCACATGTTAAATTAAAACCTAACCTCGCCAGCCAGGCAAGGCACATGGTGTTTAAGCTAATGTAAGTGCATATGTGCATCATTTTATAATTCAAAACAGCAAAGCTACACTGATGAGATATAGATCTCGAAACGTGCCGGTGATAGCTATTCACTTAATGTAAATAGAGAGAAATAAATTTAAAAAAACAATGTTATTTCTCTAGCTCCGTTAGTGCCAAGAAAATGTACCTACTGGTTCTAAGAACAACATACAAATCTTTGTTGTATAATTCAATATCCTTTGTGATATTTTATATTTTTCTTTTGTGATATAATCCTAATAATTCTTATTATAGGGCTACGAACATGTTGAATATATTTATATATTCAAGCTATATTTCGCTTTAGTAAGTTTGCAAATACTATCCCTCTTACCGCGGACAAAAGAACGAAAGAATTAAATACTATCATGTTAATTAAAATAGATTGGTTTCGCAAGTACACACATCCAAAATTTAATAAAGAAAAAACGGAACCAAATCATAATGACAAAATTTTACCCGAAAACTCCAAATTTAGATAGAACTTTTATTCCTCTCACATATTTTGGCAAAACAAGCGAAAAAATAACAAAATCTACAAGTGGCATTCAAACCTCTTCAAAATTATCCCACATATTATTTAGTTCTAAAGACAAAATAAAAAAAATCTGGCGGAGATGAGATTCATTGTTCAGAATGCAATAGCGTGTACGTAGGTCGTACAGGACAAAGTATTTTAACTCGTTTTTTCATGCCTTTCGACTTAAAAAAAACAAATTCATTTACTAACTATTGTCTAAAATTTAATCATAAATTCCCCATAATAGATAATCTATGTACTTAAATGAAACAAATGCCCGACACTTAATCTCCTGGAGTCATTAGAAATTTTCAAACAAAGCCGTAATCCATCAGTAAATCTCTTTAACGAGCAAACCGACCTAATCTTTGCACAACGTATAAATCTAACTCAATCGTCTCCAGATAAGTCCCTAACTACAGACATGCACCTCCCTACCAAAACACTTAGAATAAATTCAATCTCATCAATGTGTAATCTACTTGGAAATGACCTTCAATAGTCCAAGCTCGAGTCGTGTAAAGTGTGTAGATTTATATAACTTCACAAGTTATATAATATTTTCATAGAAAATAGTTGTAGCAACATAGTGAATTTTTCAATTCAGAGTGACTAGGTACATTGATAATGCACTAATGTTATAACTAATTCTAAGACATTTGTTAAGTGCACAATATTAACTATTACTATTGAACTATTAAATTAATATTTTGCTAAGAATATTGTCATAATTTATTATCGAAATAATCACTAAATAATTACGTAAAAATCGGCAATAATAAAGACTTTTTAAGTTCATTTGATTTTAATATTATTCTATTAATTTTAAAATAATATGACGTCGTGTAAAAAGCAACATGACAACTTAATTTTACCTTCTCAAAAAATTACAACAACATACCACAACTTATTGATTTTCCTTAATTAATGCCTCCAAGGTATTTAAGTAAAATGCCCTGTTAACAATCTGTAAAAACATGTTGATATATTGAAATCCTTTTAAAAACTTTAACGAAATTAAAAATTGTTTTTTCTTTGCACTCAAAAGTTTGCAAAAATGAGTTATGTCAATGTTTCTTCTTACGTAACGATGAATATCATGCTTATCCACTCTTGAGTTTTAATAAAACATTCAATAGTTCTCATTTTTTGACAAAAAATGGTAAGAACATATTCTGAAAGAATGGTTGATTTATATATGTTACAAACAAAATTCGAATTTGAATAATTACCTATAATACTCTCCATGTATTCTCGTACATTATTCAAAAAGTAGATATGAATTAGAAATACCAGAGTTCTAAAATTGTCGAGTTTTCCTTGGGATCTGGGCCGTATCTGGGGTGGTCTTGTTCAATGACGCCGATCCCCCTCAACCCCCGGAAATAGAGTGTGACGCTCGAAAGTAATTAAGACCCGATTATTTCCTTAAACGTTCCTTGAACGTAAAAAAAACGTACAAATATTTAAAATTGAATAAACCCATTAAATCTACGAGGTTTAAGCCCATAGCAAAAAATGGTTGGTCGCTTTATGATTATACAATTTATTATCATCTTAAATGATAATAATTTCCAAATCTGGTAAAATTTGTCTATAGACACGTCCAGGATCGCTTTCTTTAAAAATCAAGCATGAATAAAGATGAAAATTGAAAATAAAGATAATTTTCTATTCACAGGCTGTCATAGGAAGGATGTGGGCAATAAATTACTTTAAAACTCGATAATATTTGTTTATTTTATTTCTTTCTTTTTATCTTCTATGTAACATTTATGAACTTCGTGGTATAATTAATCATATATGTACATAAAATAACAAATCCCTTATTGTTAGATGTATGAGTATTCGCAATGAAGTCACACATCAAAAATCTCGCGACACAGTGAAAGAAAGCCACTATACTGTACCAAAGAACTCCCGCCAGCAGTACGCGTCGTTATCTCAGTTATATGTATAACATTCGTTCGCACCGATATTTGTTCAAGAAGAAGAACTTAAACAAATCCTATAGAAATTAAATTGAGATGGCTAAACGGAGTTTACAACGTCTATTGCCGATTTTTTAGTTAAAACAACTGAATTTTCAACTGAATCAACTAACGAAGCTTGTAGCTATGCGGAGGATTCAATGTTGCCTATAGAGTTTCTAACAGAAGTAGATTAAATACAGCCAAAAACGGAAACACATATTAATGAATTAGACATCGGTTCCTGTTTGATCAAGATCAAAAACTAAACAATGAACTTAAGTATGAACGTCGTTTGTATAGGTTACAGCTGAAAAATATAAGTTTCCCAAATAAAAAGAAAGAAACTTACAATTTTAATTAAGTTTGCTAAAACGTTTTCAAATGGCTCAGGTATTCGCTCCGAGCGCAACAGCACTAGCGCCAAAGGTAACACTTTTAAGAGCTTCATGTGTAGTTATATTGACATGTATTTTGTAATATATTGACAATTTTGCTCATCAGAGGTCTTCGATTCACTAGTGTCCTTGTTAATAAAAATAATCAGTGCATAAATATGTTTACATTTTCCGCATGCTTCAGAACCGCATGTGTCTTCTTGCACTTTGAATAACGTATCGTTTTTCATTCAATTAACAAAATTGTAGATTATAATTAAAGCTTCATAATCTATTATGACATTAGTTATTTAATAAATAATCTCAACTTACTTTCAATTGCACTTTATATGGAGCTTCAGTAACATTAGTTTGCTGAAAAAGCTTATATTTAATTGTAGTTCCTTGATTTTTAATTCTAAACTCTTCAACATCAACAACGTTAATCTCACTTAGTTTTACACCATTCACATTTTTTTTCTTCTTAAAATCAATAGAGTGGAAAAAAATTTCAAATCCAGTATTAATAATTTTATTTATTATGAATTTAATTTATAATTATAATCTCGGTTGTATCTTATTACAGAATTGACGTATTACAAAACCTATATTTTTTTGCTGTCAAATATCGTATATTTTATTGTTTTTTTTTGTTTTTGCCTGTTATTCCACACGAAGTTGTCTTTTGGCCACAGGTGGCTCTAAGCGCAGTTGTGCACGGAGCGAATACCGTTACAGATGATCAAGGTGCAGTGTGTAAATATTTTGCAGGTTTTGCACACGAATTTGGTTGAAAAGGTTCTCACCAAAAGCTTAATGCATTAGTTTCAAAAAGCTTTAATAACTGGAAAGATGCTATAGAAATGTCTGTTCGCTACGGTAAAACTGACTATCACCAAAATACCTCCGTTTTAGTCAATAGTTTTATTGCAGCTTTCAAGAAATCTGCCCCAGATATCATGATGCAACTATTATAGATTCAAGCCGTTCTAAGCAAATTGCTGAAAATATAAGAAAGCTAACACCTATAATTATCTTATGTGGACGTCAAGAGTTATCTCTACGAGAAACTTCGGATTCTGGACCACTAACTTTGGAACATGCCATGTGGAATGATGTAAATTTCAGAGTGTTACTGCATTTGCCCATATCATGTGAAGACAAAAATTTTAACTAAAACAAACAGAGCAAAATTATTTTCTATTCTAATGGAAAAAATCACCGTTATTTCCCGTAATGAGCAGTTATCCTTTTGTGTAAGATATATAGATTTTAATAAAAAAAATGAAAACTCGTCCTACATATTTCGAGTAAATTTTTTACAATATATAACTGTTCATAATACGACTAGTATGAATTTAGCGACAGTTGTGTTAGAAAGTTTACAAACACCTGGAGTAGATTATAGCTACTTGGTTGGACATTGGTGTTATGGTGCTATGCAATGAGTGGAAATTTTAAAGGCGTTTAAGCCGTAATAAAAGAAATATATCCTGCAGCAATCTAGGATAACTGTATTGCCCATTCTTTAAATTTAGCTCTCTCCCATTATTGTAAGGTTAGTAGAAAAAGATGATGATAGAGAGAGTTCTGGCGCCTCCTCACTCCTCATTTACATTTTTTGATTATCATCACATACTTTGTCCAGTCCTGTGGTATGTCCTCCTTTTCCAGGCGTTTGTTGAACAATATTTCTAGTTGATCTTCTAGTATTATATATCACCGCCTTGTTTTAACATCTCTGTCAGTATGCCGTCTTCGCCCGCTGCTTTCCCATTTTTCGTATGTTGTAATGCTGATCTGATTTCGTCTTTTGTAATCTCAGGTATGTCTTTAGAGTTGACGTTCAAATTTTTCACTTCCTGGTCTTCTTCGGATGTGTCGCTCGTTACTTTTGTCTCGTATAGGTCTGCGTAGAATTCTTTTACCGTTCTTAAAATTCCGTGTCTTCTTCGTTTGAATATAGTTGATTTGGTTGTGAGTTCTCCCGTCTGGGCTTGCCCAGGTCCATTTGCGGTTGCGTTTCTTTTTGAAAAAGGCGTTAGCGTTATAGAGATGTTCTTCTTTCAGAAAGTGAGCCATCATTGAGCCTCTGGGATTTCTTTTCGCCTAGCCCATGTTTGCCTACGTATTTTTCCTCTGTGTCTGCTTGGCCTATAATCTTGCAGTTGAAGTCGCCGATCACTAAAACTTCTGATGTTTTATTGCTGCGCATTCCTTGCGAGATATCCTCGTAGAATTTGCTGACGTCCTCGTCTTCGGCGGTGCTTGTGGGAGCGTATGCCTAAATTATCTTTAGTGTTTCCAGTCTATTTATTTGTATCGTTGCGTATATCACTCTTTCGGATATAACTTTGAGCATTTTCACGTTGTCTGTTAGTCTCTTGTGTATCAGTATGGCTACGCCTCCTAGACGGGAGTTTTCGTTTCCTTTGTAGTAGAACTTATGCCCGGATTTGTGCTGGGTGTAGCCTTCGCCTCTTTTCCTTGTCTCGCTTAAGCCAATCACATGTTCCGCTTCCGCTTATCATATGTTCCGCTTCCAGTTCTGTCTTCTGTCGCCATTGATCTAATGTTGTATGTAGCAATGTTAATCTTTGTGTGTCAGCCTGATCTCTCCCAGTTATTCTTCGCACCCTCTGCCGTTCCATTCTGGCTACAGCTGCCGTTCTAGGGAACTTTTCGGCTGCTGGGGACTGACGGTCTTTGGTTTATGTTACTGCTCATTGGGGAACAGACGCTGTTTATAGCCGCCCATTCTATTCCGCCAGATGCTATTGTGCTAGTTTTGGTCCGACCCGGGTATTTCATTTCCACGGTACCACCTATATCTAGGAGGCTTTCCCCTATTCACTACCTGGGGAGGCATCCAATGGGGGACTAGCAACCCCGCACGAGAGCGATAGAATTATACAAGTTGAAATACGAAAGTGCTGACTTGGCGGTTCTTATCAACTGTGATGAGGAGTGAGGAGGCGCCAGAATGAATCATTTTTCCCTACTAAGGTTCAAAATAATAGAAATTAGATTGGAATCATAAAATATATTGCAGATTTCCTAAAAATCTCAGCTTTGCGCACTGACATCTTGAAAAATAAAATTAAATAAATTGTTTCAAATACTAAATGGACTAAGATAATATCTATGTGTGAAACTCGATGGGTGGAAAATCATGACGGAATAATTAGGTTCCCTGAAATTTTTAAAGCAATTGTTGAAACATTAGCAGAACTAAAACAAAGAAAAGACTCAAAACAAAACTCCTCAAAAGCTTTGCAATAGCTTGGAGCAATTATGACTAGCTAGTTTATCGTGAGTATGTTACCTGCATCCACTTTATTTACTTTTACTCTACTTTTATGTAGGATTCTAGAGTCTGTAAATGTAGATCTATTTATAGCTGTTGAACATGTGGTTTATGTTATAAGTCAAGAAAAAAAAAATAGGCTCGATATAGATCAGGTATTTAGTAATATTTTTGAAAAAGCCGAAAAACTTCAGATGACCAAGAGCCAGTCGTCCAAGTTGACCAGGAATGAATTATCCATCCGTTAGTCGCGGCTCAAGAAAGATAAATGTGGTTGCGCTGTATTTTATAGATACAGATATTTATATAGAAAAAAAATAACATCTAGAATTTAATTTTTTATTTTAGGTTATTAATATTTTTGTAGAAAATACTTGAAATCTGATATCAAGCAATAATTCATTCGATTTATACAATTCGATTTAAAAATGTACGGTGTTTTTTTGGATGAATGACATTCTTCAGTGCAAAAAACATGTAAGAAAAAAACTTTAACATTAGCATTGTAGGCACAAATACATTCCACAGGAACAACAATTATATTTAGTAAGCCTGGCACGCTTTTCTCCTTGACACGGAGTGCATCTTTTACGGCTACTTGTATTTTTCAGGTCCGTATCATTATTTCTAGAATTGTTCTCAATATTGAAAATTGCTCTGATGCGTGTAGTGATGCTTTGCGGCAAGGCCGTGTTCGGAGTGCACCTCTTTTGTTATATGCTCTTTCACTAACTCATTCGCGAGAGTTATTATAAAATGCCGATTTCGCTGGGAATTCTGGGGGAGCCATAAATTCGACACCAAAATTCAAACCATTCCATGCTAACATTGCTACGTATAATGCAAGATCTCTTGCCTCAGAAGAGCGCATTCTACAACTTGAACATGAATTACAGAAGATAAACTGGGATATAGTAGGTCTATCCGAGATAAGACGGAAAGGAGAATATTGCATCGAACTCAAGAGTGGCAATATCCTACATTATAAAGGAAAAGAAAACACAACACATGCAGGTGTAGGATTCATATTAAAGCAGAAAATTGCCAAATATATAACTAAACTAGAAGCTGTATCAAGTAGAGTGATATATCTCATCCTAAAGCTTAACAACCGCTATCATATGAAAATAATACAGAGCTATGCACCTACTTCCTCCTACACAGACGAAGAGGTAGGAGAGAGAAAATTTCTACGAGGATGTAGACAAAAGCTTACGGCAAGACAAAACATACTATACCTTATTTATGGGAGACCTAAATGCAAAACTAGGTAAAAAAGAAGATGAGTATGAAACATGCATGGGACAAAACGGACATGGCCACAGAAATGATAGAGGGAATATCCTGATGGAGTTTCTCATGCGAAATACGTTCTACAATATGATAAGCTTCTTTCAGGAAAAAACGCATAACAAATGGACATGGCAAAGCCCTAATGGTTTAGTCAAGAATGAAATTGATTACATCTCGTAAAGACATAGTACAAAATGTATCTGTTCTAAATGCATTTACAACAAATAGTGACCATAGGCTAGTAAGAGCACATATAAAAAATAACATTAGAACAGAAGGGAATAAACTTCTACGAAGCGGTACTGCCAAACAAATTGACATAGAGATACTCAAAACGCAAAATATAAAGTACGAAGAGGAAGTAAAGAGAAGAACAGAAAAAGTAATAAAGCTGGGAATAGCAAATAAAAATACAACTGACATAAATAGAGCCCTTATTGATATTATCAAAGGAGCTACAAAAGCAATAATGCCAACAAACCTAAAGAAACCAGAAAAGCTAACAGCAAACACAAAAGACCTAATGGCTAGAAGGAGAGAGATGAGGAAATGCGGAAAGGGTGAAACCACTGAATATGCTGAGCTGAATAAAGAAATCCGAAGGGAAATCCGACAAGATATCTATAACTGCAAAGAGATATTAACACAGAAAGTAATAGAAGAAAATAGCAGCATGAAGATTCTAAAAACAAAACTCTCAATCGGAAAGAAACACATACTTAAGCTTCGTAAGCCAGATGGAAGCGAAACGGCAGGAAATAAGGAAATAATCAAAGTTGCAGAAAACTTTTATCGAAAACTGTATGAATCACGTCAAGAACACAAATTATGAACGTAGGTTCTGAAGAAACACCCGAAATTACAATAGATGAAATAAGATCGGCTCTCAAACAAAGTAAAAATCGTAAGGCACCTGGTGAAGATGGAATAATAAGCGAACAACTACAAAAAGGAGGTGAATCAATACTTAAAATCCTCCAAATACTCTTCAACAAGTGCCTGGAGATGGGAAATATCCCGGAGGATTGGAACAATGCGGTAGTAATTCTGCCTCATAAGAAGGGCGATAAAAGTGAACTTAAAAACTATCGATCAATAAGCTTACTCTCCCACCATTACAAAAGATTTATAAGGGTAATATCTTACAGACTTAGCAGCAAATTAGATGCATATCAGCCCATCGAGCAAGCCGGTTTCCGAAAAGGATATGGAACCAACGAACATCTACAATGCATGAAGTCATTGATTGAAAAGTGCAATGAATATAATATCCCACTCTTCCTCGCATTCGTTGATTATGAGAAGGCTTTCGATACCATCGAGATGTTGCCTATTTTGGAGGCTTTGGATGACTGTCGCATTGATTCGATATATTCTGGTCTAATTAAAACCATCTACGACCTCGCCACTATGACGCTAAAACTACAAGATTTATCCTACAAAATACCCATCAGACGGGGTGGAGTGCGCCAGGGAGAAATCTTGTCCCCCAAATTATTTACACTAGGTCTAGAGAATATCTTTAAAAACTTAGACTGGGCGGACAAAGGAGTAAATGTTGATGGCAAAAGGCTGACGCACTTGCGCTTTGCGGATGATATTGTTTTAATCTCCACTGAAGAGTCCGATATTGAAACAATGCTGAATCAGCTAAACAACATCTCCAAATCAACTGGTCTGCACATGAATATGAGCAAGACAAAAATCATGACAGCTGATGTTCCACACCGGCCTGATATAGTCATCGATGGTGTCACGGTGGAAAGAGTAGAGCTACATCTACTTGGGACATAAACTAAAAATGGGCAAAGAAAACCAAGATGCGGAGACCAGAAGAAGAATAGGACTAGGCTGGGCAGCATTTGGGAAGCTGGATTTTATTCTAACCCACAAGACGTTCCCAAGAAAGTTGAAAGCGAGAATACTTGATTAGTGTTGCACCGGTTAGAAGTGTTGCACCGGTTCTCACATATGGCGCAGAAACCACAACATTTACCCAACAGAACATCAAGAAGCTGGCCGTTACGCAAAGATCAATGGAACGGAAAATGCTAGGCATAACGTTACGCCACAAGAAAAGGAACGAATGGGTGCGGAAGACGACAGGTGTTGCGGACGTAATGGAAAGAGTGGCGCAACAGAAATGGAGTTGGGCTGGGCATATCCTACGAACAACTGATGACAGATGGTCTCACAGAATCCTGGTATGGAGACCAAGATACGGAAGGAGAAACATAGGCCTCCCCCCTAAAAGATGGAGTGACGATATCCTTGAAGTCGCAGGAAGGAAATGGTTAAGTCTCACGAGGAATAGAGAAGAATGGAAAGTTAAAAGGGAGGACTATGTCCAATATTGGAAGAATAAAGTCTGAAAAAGAAAGAAAGAAAGAAAGCCGATGTCGCTTACACTCGTTTTCATTCGAAGTGGGCCATGGGGCATCAATAGTCAGTTCTTTAGGTCACCAGTATTTTCATCGATTTTGGCATCAGAGTGCATGCTTGATATTAGCACCACATGTTTATTTTTTCTTGGCATGTGTAATACTAGTGTTCCGTCATTTCTCAAACCAAAAGTACTTGATTTAATATCACGTCCCTTTAGATTTTTGAATTCAGATGGTATTTGCCACTTGTTCTTTTCAGTGTCCCGATTATGTTCTTTTGCCAGCCCTTCCATCGATGACACATCACAAAACCAATTATCCAATGTGTCGTTTCTTTACGTGTTGCTTATGGGTGGAACCAACCGTTTCACAGCATCTGTACTTTTATTGCTCACAGAAAATGGGCCATCTGGTTGAGCTCCATAAATCTCCAAATTTCTGGTGTAATACGTGTTAGCATCAACAAGTGCA
Organism: Phosphuga atrata; assembly: GCA_944588485.1. NCBI lineage: Eukaryota > Metazoa > Arthropoda > Insecta > Coleoptera > Silphidae > Phosphuga > Phosphuga atrata. The sequence goes on from OX155898.1 coordinate 35,525,504, forward strand.
AATATTTTAATACCATACTTGGCGGGCTTTTAAAGTACGTATTGAACAGAATCTTCCACGGAATACTTCTGGTTTTTCGTCGATGCTAACATAAGCACTCAATGCTAGATAGTGCAAACCTATGAATGCTGTCATTTCTACGATGTTGGTTTTACGCGCATCTCTCGTTCGGCTAAATTGTGGCTGTTCATCATTTCTATATGTTGATTCGTATATAGCACTATTTGATCAAAAATACAATCAACGAAAAGACATTTCCATGCAGTCACGCATGTATTAGCTTGACGAGCGTTACCTGGAAACTTTGTTACTATGTTATGTTTCTGTGTTTTTCGAAGTACAGAACACGGAACTTTATTCCAAACAAATCTATCTATCACTTTGCCGTTTACTTCTCTAGTTGTTACATAAGTGTCACCACCAGTTTCGTCATCCGATGTAAATCTTGCATCGTAATCACTCTGTTCACTATATTCAATTACTTCCGCTTCTGCACGCCCAGAGGAATCCGTATATCATTGTCAAAACCATCTCCATTATCCTCATCGTCATCCTCAAGGAAGCTTTGCAACTCGAAGAAATCTTTCGGATTACTGTAGCAATATACTCTGTCGCCATTTCTCTGTAAATGGATGTTTGCTTTGAAAGAAAAACGTCGCGTATATAATTCATACACATTTGTCATTTTCTAAAAACATTATGAACAATAACTTACAAAATATCCTATATCAGTTCAAAATCGATACAACGTAACGCATTTACACGATCATTCACATGTAACACAAACATAAATACTTACAAAAGTAGTCGCAGAGTATCTGTGAGAAATACGTGTGGCACATACCTGAAGATCCTGGAGCTAACTAACACCAGAACTTAGGCAACAGAGAAGGCATAAGTGCAAGCGTAACCCCACCCTCGATCTATCTCACAATCTAGACGCATTTGATCTCGATCATGTATCTGTGAGATACGCGCGACTAACGGAGGGTTAACACTCCCAGAATAGTTTCACGTCAGCAATCGTTCTAATGTCATAGTAGCCACCGCACAGAAATATTTTTCTATTAAAATTCCCTGTTTTGATGATTTCATAGAACAATCATCCGAAAGATTTGCAAATAATAAGAAATCGTTGTTCTATTACCAACTATGTGCATTACACACTCGGTAAAGGCAGAAAACTTTTCTTCATACGACAAATTTTTGGACCTTGATGAGTTATCTGCAGAGTTGCAGTTATGAAAACAAAAATGGACTGAGTTTTCTCAAGATAAATATTTTAAGATAATTATATTATTGCTATTGATTAATTATCAACATGTAATTAACGTATTTCTCCCAATAGACATAATCTTTTAGAAACCCTTGCAACATTACCTGTATCAACAGCTTCGTCGGAAAGATCATTTTCAACGCTGAGACTTTTAAAATATTATTTGCGCTATTCAACCGGCCAAGAGCGGCTAACAGATCTTGCCCTTTTAAGCGTGCATAGAAATATTAACATTGATATCAATGAATATTAGGTTTGATATCTTATTGAATCGTTTTGTGAGAGAGAAGCAAGGAAATATTAATTTATTATTATGAGCTATTAATATCAACATTATTTTCAAAACTTTTATGTTAAACGTGTTTATGTTAATCCTATTGCATTAAAAGCATTGCAAAATATTAAAAAATGTTATTTATATCCTTTTTTTGGCCTTTTTTTCCCCCGAAATTTTTCTCCAGATGCGGCACTGCGTGGGATTGTCGATTTCTTTTAAAATGTTCAATAAAGCTAAAACCCAAAGCCATTCACAAATCGAAATGCATCACTTATTGAGTAAACAAATCGACCTTTCTCTATTTTAATATCCCCCCGAGCTTTTACCTTTAATATCCTTTTTATAATGATAGACCTTGCGGTATTCCGATTTTCTTTGGTAAAAGTAACTTTTATTTATTTGGAGAAATTGTTTAATGGAACTATGTACTAGAATCCATATTAGCAGGAATAGCCCAATTGCGAGAATTCCAAGATTTTGAATAGTTTATCAACGATCATTTAAGTTATTCCCGTCTGTACTGTATCCCTTGAAATGTAATCTGGGAATAATCAACTTGAATCTGGAAATCCGCACGGAATATTTAACTATAATTTGGATTTAATGACTTTTTCTTGTCGTATAGATAGTACTACTCATTTCCTTTTTTTTTATTTGATTGTCTTTTATAAAAAAATAGATTTAATATTATAGTGTTTATTAATTGCTTTCTATTTCTTAAAAATGTATAATTTTGTATCAGACGTTTACATGTTTAGTATTTCATATTTTTCATTATAGCTTATTAACTTTATACATTATTTATAAATGTATCCTTGTGAGATAAATAGTTATTTCAGGCAAATGCAATTGACTAGACAAATAGTATATTAGCACGGAAATTGAATCTGCCTGAATTCGTTTTAAACATTATATCGCAAGTTCAGGGTTACATAAAATATGTTTAATCACCTGTATAATATTTATAATGTTCGAAATTACTATGACCTAATATAAATCAATGGAACTAAACCGTGGCTTCGACACGCATCTGCCGAGTGAAATAATGCCTCATAAAGACACTGTTGATTCTAAATAAGTTCAAGGTTAACTTATCTTAGTAATTATGTTCAAGTATATATTCAGAGTAGCCGAACCCTTGATTTATATATTTTTTGAGATAAAAAATGCAACACCAAGATGGGATAGGAATTTTTTGATCAAACTTGGCAGAAATTTTTTACTAGTCAAAATTAGTAACTGATTAAAATTTCAAAGAAATTAAACAAGCGATAAAGGCATTTTTATTAAAAATGTGTTAACCCACCCCTATTAGTTTCACACTCCCGCATCTTTCTGGGCATAGATTCCACCAGGTTCTCCATTTCTCCATGAGGTACGGCATCCCAGGCAATCTCGAGTTCATGCCTGTGAGCTTCTAGTGTCTGTGGAGGATGTCTTCTACACACATGTCCCACACATGTTCGATGGGCGAAAGGTCAGGAGATTTGGGTGGCCAGGACAAGATATTGACGTTAGCCTTTTTGAAATGCACCGTAAAATGCCCTGCAATGTGGGTTCGAGCGTTATGCTGTTGGAAAATTGGGTCCTCCCGCTTCTCGCGAAATGGAAGGATATGGGGTTCTACCACTTCATCAATATATCTCTGGGCATTGTCTCCGATAAATACCAACTGGGACCTGATTCTATAAAAAATTGCACCCCATAGCATAACCCCAATAGGTGGTGCACATGCTGCTCAACAGAAAACTGCACATTTAATTTTTTTAAATTTAATTGCCATTTTCAATTTGACGATTTATTGCTCAACAGTTTATCGGACCAATGACAGCAAATATAAGACTAGTTACAACTACACAATTACACAATAATACATCTAACAAAAATACAAAACAGGTTACACAGGTTGCGCTCATAGAACAATTAAACATAATAAATAAATAAATTAAAAAAAATAAATAAAAATAAAAAACCAACAATAAAAAAATACTAATAATCAATTAATATATACATTGATGAATCAAACTCAAAACAATATATGATAAAATATAAATGTATCCTGAGTAACAGAATTAGAATAAAATGTTACTCTGGTAGGCTTTTGAGGGCTTTTGTTTCAAATGCGGCGAAGGTCCCAAAAATGTCCCACTCAAGGCTAATTGAATTGTACAAGGATCATATCTTAAACAGGGGCGAAATCAAGGCTATTGCACCGTTATATGCCGGGTTGTAAAAATAATCCATTTGTCTACTTTAGGCACTAGGAAATTTAGATTGTTGACAATTTCAGGAGAGTCAAGTACGCCATGAACGGCCTTAAATAATAAAACAAGACCCGTCAGAGAACGTCGAGACCTCAGTGGTAGAAATCCGAACTCACCGAGCAGCGATGAGTGCTCAATATGAGATTAAACCAGAGAAATTTTAAAAATATCCTCTGAATAACTTCCAAAGCGGCGATATACTTTTTGAAGTGAGGATCCCAAATAATTGATCCATATTCGAAGATGAATATTACGTAAGTGTGGTAGAGCATCCTTAGCGCCAAATTATTGCTAAAACCCCGTGAATTTTGAATTATGAATCCTAGAGCTTTCGCGGCCTTGGACACAGATAAGAAAATATGTTGAACCAAAGCCAGTCAAATGTAATACCAAGGTCTTTGACTGTTTCAAAGTGATCAAGCTGGACATTAAACTATGTACACCTGAATTCGAAAGGGTGCAGCAGCCGGGTAAAAGTGACAACTTTGCATTTGCTTAGATTAAGACCTAACTGATTGCCATCGCACCATTTTTCCAGAATTTTCAGGTTTGCTTGTAAAACCAAACCGTCATCGGGGTGCTTTATAGACATGAAAATCTTAAGGTTGTCAGCGTAAAGTAAATGAGGTGCGGATAAAGTCGAGCTCAAGTTATTAATAAATATATTAAATAGCAAAGGACCTAAGTCGGACCCCTGCGGAACACCGGAGGTGGCAACGAATTCTGTCGAGATATTTCTGCAATGAAAAACAATCTGCGACCGATTTACAAGTTAAAGGAGAATAAATCAATTAGGCTGGTTGCAAGTGAGTGAAGCTTCTTAATAATGACTGCGTGAACTATGGAGTCGAATGCTTTAGAAAAATCAGTGTAATTGCAATCAACCTGACCCCTATTAGCAATAGCTGATGCTGCATATTGGGTAAAGACAACTAAGTTGGTGAGAGTTGAGCGACCCTTCATGAAGCCATGTTGCTGTATGGAGAAAAGATTCTTGATACTAGGGAAGATTGAATTATAAATGATGGATTCAACAACTTTGGAAAAATTGGAAAGAAAATTGATATGGGACGATAGTTCCCGATATCAGATAAGGAGCCAGCTTTGTGGATAGGACAGATCTTGACAGATCTATGTGGATTTCCAAATAGCTGGAAAGGTGCCTTCGTACATTTGTACTGGCGACTTTTGAACTACATTTGGACATGGCGACGTTCTCCACTTCTACGTCTGACCCTCATGCGACCATCGTCCATTCCCAAGCAGAATCGTCACTGAAGACCACTCTACGCGATTCCACGTTCCGTTACAGTCGCACACGACTCCTAACTTGCTGTCGATGACGAACCGTCAGCGAAGGCACAATATGTGGCACTAATTCGTCGGTAAACTGTTCGAAGGTTTACAGGACGTACTTCGTTTCCAACCATTGATCGGCTATTGATCTTCTACTCGAGAATCGGTGTCTTAAGACCATCAATCGGAGATGGCCGTCCTAGACCACATTTGTCGGTGTTGGCCGTCCACTTCCTCTTCTACGACGTTCTGTAGCTTCTGTAGACCATGCTTGATAAGACCGTACTACAAAGGATTGGTTACGGTTAATACGATTAGCAATTTCCCTGAACGAAACACCACGTTCAAGTAAGCCAATAATGAATGCTACTTCTGTCGAAATCATACAGTTGTCGATAATTTTCACGTTACCGTACTCTAGACATATTCGCAACCTCAACACGAAAATGAATATCGCAAAAAGGAAAGAATTGCAACCAAAAACAATATCGAAATGAACACAGTACATTTGAACGATCGAGCGAGCCCTCCAAAGGCGGGCGATGCTCCATCGTGATTATACGTAGCGTCTCGTTCAAAGATGATTATATAATTTATTCAGTAATCAATTATATAATCATCTTTGAAGTGTAGTTTTTTTTTCCTCTAACCAATGTGGGTCCAGGGGGGTTAGCTCTTAAAACACTGGCCTATTGTATTTCCCCACATTGTTTCGTTCATGCAAATATATCCAGTCCCTCTATTAGGTCCATTATTCTATCTTTTTCACGGGGACTCTCACAGCTGTAATATCAAGTTTGTGTCTCCTACGTGCAATTACTTCACAGTGGAAGATTATATGGGCGGCGGTTTCGTCCTCCTCATAGCATAACCTGCATGGTGTTCTCGTAGAGGGCAGTGTCCTGTAAGTAGGCGTACCACAATTGCGATATGCTTTCTTGGCAGTTGCAGGATTTCAGCAGTTAGAGTTTCCGATAGGTTTACTAACATTCGTTTGCTGTGTGTCAGACCATTCAAATTGACCCACTGTAGACGGTGCTTAGTTGCTACCCATTTACAGATTTTATTTCGGGTCGTGGTCTTGGTAATGTAGGGTCCGCTTTCAGCAATGATGTTTGCCTTGCAGGCTCCATCTTTTGCTAGCTTATCCGCCATTTCGTTTCCCACCAGTCCCGTGTGGCTAGGCACCCAAGCGAGTGTGACCTTTGTTATGCTTTGCCAGGGTTTTTAGGTCCTGAAGACAGTCCCAAACTGTCTTGGATTTGATTTCGTGACACGCTAGAGCATTAATCGCAGCCTGACTGTCCATGAAAATGCGGATGTTTCTACTTTTGTAGTCCATTCTCAAATTTTCAGGGGCACAGACCATGATAGCATGTATTTCTGCTTGGAATACTGTGGCATGTATCCGAAGGGGTACAGATAGGCTGCACCCCAGGGAGAGTCCATAGATTCCTGCGCCAGTACCACTGTCCTTCTTGGAGCCGTCTGTATACCAATCCAGTCCTCCTTGGCAAGTGGTTATTTGATTGCCTTCTGTCCATCCAAGATGTGTTTTGAAGGGTAGATCGAATGACAGCTTCTTTGGCATCGAAGCTTCTTCTATATTGAGGTACAATTCTGATATGACATTCGTTATCATGGTGTGTCCTGACCTCGCCAGAGATTCCCATGTGCCATTGCATATGCATCTGAAAGCTCCCATCCTTGCCTCGCCTAGGAAGGCCTAGGATCACCTCCACAGCTGCAGTTGGGGCGGTTTTCATCGCTCCCGTAATTGCTAAACAGGCTAGTCTTTGAACATAGGAGAGTTCTCTGATGGCCTGTTTTTGCTTCACTTTGGTCCACCATACTGTGGAGCCATATGTCAAAATGGGTCTAACTACCATAGTGTATAGCCAGTATACCATGCTTGGTTTCAGTCCCCATGATTTTACAAGTGTTCTTTTGGTCATCATCAGTGTCATTTTACACTTGTTGGTAGCTTTCTTTAGGTGTTGATTTCAAGTTTGGCATCCAGGATTACACCTAAATACTTGACTTCATCACTCACCTTTAGATGTTCGTTATAGAAAATTGGGAGCTTTAGCCCGTTTCATCCGTTTTTCTTATTCTAGTGAATGGTACTAGAGTGGATTTTTTGGGATTGACCCGAAGGTCGACCCCCCTGCACCAACTCTCCACCTCGTTCTGTACTTCTTGAATAAGCGCTGCTCTTATAGAGGGAAATTTACCCCTGATGAGGATGACTATGTCATCCGCATAGCCTTGGGTGAAAAATCCTTTATTATTTAGTGACACAAGCAGGCTATCAACAACCATGTTCCAAAGGAGTGGATATAGAACCGTACCCTGAGGAAACCCCTTGATGACAGCTACCCGCATTGTGTCACCCGCTACTGTAGCCTCAACATTTCTACCCTGTAGCAAGTGTAGTACTGTCAAGTACGTGTCAACTACACAAGTTTTAGCATTTAAATTGGAAACTTTTCCGCTAGCAGGCCCCGCTACGTGGCGCTCACCAAAATGGCGTTATATTTTTACAATGTTATTTTATTTATTTATATTTTTTTATGTCAATGTTACTCTGGTTTTATGATTACCGGGCTTATTAGCAATGGGTTTTTAAAAAGATGGGAGGGAGGTAATAATCATCTTCGTACGATACGCTACGTATAATCACGCTCGAGCTTCGCCCGCCTTCGGCGGGCTCGCTTGATTGGTCAATTGACTTGCGTCTCGTTCTCGATTATTATATAATTGATTGCTGTTAGATATTTAGAGAACCAATTGACATTTTATCTTAATTAAATACCGAACACATTAAATACTGTATTTTAATTTATTATCGAGCGTGCAAAATAATCGCTAGCCTGTATCGGTCGATCGTAGAAAAGGGCGAAAACCTTTGATCCCTCTGACCAACTGGCAGTTCTTCTTATCGTATCTACATCTAAACGTTTAAATTTTTACGCATCCGGTGTCGTTGACACAACAAAACAATATGACGCCATGTTTGTGAGCGCCGCTTAGCGGGGCCGGCTAGCAAGAAAAGTTTCCAATTTAAACGCTAAAAGTTGTGTAGTTGACAGGAAAGTACCACCAGTAATCAATTAAGTCAGGGGTTCCCAAAGTTTTTCTTATGCGGGCCAATTTAATATTACCGATTTTTTTGGCGGGCCAGAAAAAAACGGTATAAAATCAAAACCACAACCACGATTTTTTTTTAAATACATTTAACTATTTTTTTTTTTTTTATTGGCATAGAAAAAGTTTTTTCTCAAATATATGTGCTCTCAAATAATGAAAACATTTGTTGAGCATGTTTTCCTATTCTGGATAATTCACACGTGGTAATACTTTATAAAAATAAATTAAGGAATTGTTCCGATAAGAATTTATTTAGCATCGATATTTTTCTGTAATTCTATCAAATCAAATTGCATTACTTAAATGATTAACAGTTACGTATCTATATGAGACTACTATATTATATTTATGTTCAAATGTGTAATAACTAGACTAGACAAACTAAAATATTTTTTTAAATATAAAATAAACATTATTTTATTAATACAAACGCTTATGGTTAAAGCTTTGTAAGATTTTTTTTAAAATATGAAAATATGTTATTATATCTTATTTGTAATATTTATTATTTATTTTACTATTTAATTATTTATTTTTTAATAAAAATATAATATATCGTATCGATATCGCGGGCCGCATTCTCGGGCTTTGCGGGCCGCATTCTCGGGCTTTGCGGGCCGTAATTGGCCCGCGGGCCGCACTTTGGGAACCCCTGAATTAAGTAATCATCGAGGACAAGACGCGAGTATATATGGTAACAGTTTGAGATATTGCCTGAATCACTGTTTTATGCACTTACTTTTGTATGAAATTATATGAATTTTATAACATTTACCTAGTAAAAACTGTATCAAATTAGAAGAAATGTGTCTTGTTTAAGAACCTGGAATCAAACATTTCATATTACTTGGTTTAATGAATTTTGTGCAAGAAAGTAACACTCGATAGATAAAGTTCAATTATATTACAAAGTTTACAAGCAAAAAATTTAAAAAAAACATTATTATATATTGTACAATATGTTCCAGAAAACTTTAAAAACACAAAAAAAACTTGGATGGGCAAGTAATTCGGCTTTTGATAAAGAAAATATATTATTTTCATTTCAAGATCTAACTAAGAAGTTATTGTTTACATTTATCATTTTATCAATTTGGTATATTCTTATCAATATCAGTTCATATTTATCAATTTATCATTACAACTATTGTTTACATTTATCTATATCCGTAGGTTTAGACTGCATTTTTAGTCAACGTACATAAAACTTTTATTGTCAAAAAAATGAGATAATATTCTGCAATTTTAAATCTTCGTTTATGCTTTTTTACCATCCAAGGAGTTTTACATAACCGACAGAAAGCGTAATAAGTAAGATCTGGACTATAAAGGGGATATAGCACATATAATTTTAGAGCTCAACCAAGCTCCAATAATTGTTGCTGAGTAATCAAAGATGTGTATGGCCTTGCATTGTAATGGTAGAAAACAAGACCTTCTGGATTTGTAAATTCAGTCAATGTAAGTTTAAAAAATATTCAGAATATACAAGACTCAGAAAAGAAAGCATTACTTAGTTATCAACCTAACAATATTTTTAACATATTTATAATTTCGTTGCCATCATCGCCAAGGTTGCCACAATTGAGTTTTTGAATAATTTTTTATTGTCATAAATCGAAAGCTCATATATAAGTTTTATAACTAAAGTATTTTCTTTTCGTTATAATTAAAAAGTTATAACAAATTGAAAATATATTTTTGAACTCGGTACCGAAAACAGGCTGGTCGCGTTGTGACATAAAAAGGTTAATTTCTCCCCGTTCATGGCTTTGTTACAGTAGTTGTAGTAAACATGTCAAATATGTAAAATATTAAAAGTTATAGTGCTTGTTTCGTACCATCGCGCATCGCGTAGGACTACTACAAAAAGAACTCCTCAAAAAATGTTTTGAAATGTCCCATATTGTTAAACGTCGAAACCAATGGTTTTAAACAGTGGGCCGAAAAAATCTTTAAACAACGATTTTATAAAAAATGTTTTTGTTTGAATGTTAGAATGCAGTTTCTCACTTACGACGTCACAAACAAATTATGGCGCGTTTGGAGTCATGTGATTATTTTCATAATTTTATCACTTTTAAATTGTTTATAATTAATTAAAAAAAAACTTTTAATACACTACAATAATCGAACATCAGAATTATTTATAATAAGGTTTTAAGATACTTAAAAAAATCTATATTTTTTTTATTCAACAACCCAATTCTAATATATTATAAATTTATTCCATAAATTATACATTACTGTATCTTTTGTGCCATATATGCAATTAAATTTTTCGTCTATAACGAAGTCATTAAAGCACTCATATGGGTTCGTTAATGGCTCGCCGAGTGCGATACAATTTTCTCAATATGTATCGGCAATTTTTTATTTAGAAATGTCATAGAAGGGCGCAAAATAGAAAAATAGTATAAAAAACTCTTTCAAGGGCGTTTTTCGCACTTGTCCATTAGCAAACTCCTCGCTACGCTCGTCGTTTTGAACACATCAATAAATGAACACATTAATAAGCAAATTATTGTATGCGAAAGATCTGATTATCTTAATCGTATGTAAAAATATCCAAATCGTGCGTAAAAGACCAATGTAAATCAAATCTAGTTTACAATATTTGTATATTTGACCATCTTTAATATTTGTGTTTTGCTTTATTTTATACTTAATTTGCTTCAAGAAAAGGAATAATTTATATTTAAGGAGAAATACAAATTATTCATTTTCTTGAAGCAAATTAAGTATAAAAAATAAAGCAAAACACAAATGGAGTTTCATTATTAAAAGATTTCTGTTTGTTGTTACTATGGCAACAACTCGCGTCACTAAACCAAATAAAACATATACTTACAATTAGTGAAAGTAAGTTTTCTGACGTCCATTAAAATTGAATTAATTTTTCTTTTTTTGAAGCAAGGTCTCACAAAACATAACTTAACCTAACCATAACCTAATCTAGATTAAATTTAGAATCTAGATTACAACCTAGAAAAAACCTAGATTACATCGACAAGGACCAACCTATATTTTTCAATATTATCGGTAAAAAACAATAAATTTTTGTAGATTCAACAGTATTTTAACATGCTTCATAGATAAAATAATATATGATACACGTGTATAAAAGGCTTTTTTGTACACGTTTCTATAAAAACTTCGCAACTCACACACAAAAGCCCTTGTTCATACACTTACACTTGTAGACTTGTACTGCGACCTTCATAGATCTATTGTACCCCATCCACTTCCTCTAATTTTTGGTATACTTACCCATTTAGAGCGCCTCCTCTAGTCCTAATTCCGTTAGGAATTCTAGGATTTGGGTGGGATTCAAGGACTGCAACTCCTCCGCGTTCAAATCTACAATCCTACAACAATTACTATCAAAAACATTTACGATGTTTACCCAAATGCATTAGGCGTTCGCAAATGCTAAAGCTGGTTTCCTAAGTTTTGATCATTCCAACTCGTATCGATCAGGAAAACTAACAATGTCAACAGTAGGGAAAGGTAGTATGTTCTAGGCCCGCCTCCGCCTCCCGACCAGTGCGCATGCGCGAACAGAGGATTTAACCCTGATCAAACCTGTTTATTAGCGGATTAAACCTGTATATTAGCTGATTAAACCTGATTATCAGCTGATTAAACCTGATTATTAGCTGATCAAACCTGTTTATTAGCTGATTAAATCCTCTGTTCGCGCATGCGCACTGGTCGGGAGGCGGAGGCGGGCCTAGAACATACTACCTTTCCCTACTGTCAACCTTAGTCGACCATCCAAAAACATTTGCAGCAGATTGCGAGAGTAAGCAGAGTAAGGTTTTTGGGTCTCCCATAATGTGTTTGGTGGGGTATTTGCTGGGTCGTTCATTTTAAACTGAATCAAGTGCTGAAACCAGGACAAACTGTGAATAAAGACCAGTAATTAATCTTTAATTGAAAAGTGGCCAGCTATTGTCAACAGAAAAGGTGTTTTTTTTTTGCAACACGATAATGTAAGAGTATCACACTACGAAAGAGCAAAACATTAATGATTTGGGTGGGAGATATTGCCTCACCCACCATACTCGACCGATATTGCTCCATCGGATTTCCATTTATTCCGATCGCTAAAACATTTTCTGTGTGGAAAAAAATTGAAATTTTAGAGGAAGTCGAACGCTCCAAAATACCATCTCCAGATATTTTTTCACAAAAACCAATTGATTTTTATCGATCCGGCATTGAAAATTTGCGCACTAGATGGCAACAGGTTGTTGATAACGAGGTCTCTTATAAAAACTTGTTAAATACTTATCTGATTGAATTGAATGTTAAAAAAGGACGTTACTTTCCGGTCCCCTTAATTTTCGAGTGGAGTGAAAAAACTGTTTTCCATAAAAATTTTCTTTTTAAAATTAAAAAAAACATATTTTTTAGTATAAACAATGTGACTATGAAAGTTAAGAAAATTACTATAAAAATATTAATAGTTTCTTGGTTAATTTTTTTTTTTAAAGATTTGTGCGGTTTTACACCGAATGCTACTTTTTCGGTTTAAATTTTAATTCAAAAAATGAATAAGTACATAAATTAATATTAAAATAAATAGTTTTCGCAAAAGATTAGGGAACATAATCGAATTCTTCGTTGTTTTCGACAAAATTTTGCTCTCCAGTTGATCACTTGAAAATCCCTTTATGGAATAAAATATGTTCGTGTATGACACTATTTAATATTCTATATCGTTTTGAGGTTTTTCAGGACACTGCTGGCTTGATATACGTTTTTTTTTTGTTGACAGTAGAACGGCACTTCTTTTGTTTCTGGTCAGATCAAATGTATGTCCACTTAAATCATTTATGCACTCTTGATGACAATAATGCTTTCCTATTTTTTTCATACTAGAATGTCATGTTTTGTTAATTTCTAATCTGCCAAACATACTTTTATTTGAATGTTTAATGTTGGCCACCATTGAACAAAATCTAAAATTTGATTTGTTGATAACATAAATACTTTAAAGTGGACTTGCTTCTAGACATAATAGTATAGTATTCTTAGACGTATATTTTAGACATTTTACTTAATTTGGATATAAATTAAGCTAAACGTTTTTTTTTTTTTAATGCAAACCTTTTGTATGGAAACAAAACACAGATATACAATTTCGATTTTTTTTAAAGAAAACTTTTTAAAGAATACTGTTATATGATAAGTTTATCTTTTTTTCATAAAATTTTTTCAAAAAAGAAAATATCAAAGAAAATTGCCAAAATTTAAAATTTTTACTAAATTAAAACCAAATTTCTAGGTCCTTAGGTCTAGTTCAAAATAATTGTTATATATTGGATTATTGTTAACAATAATCCAAAATTCTGAAAAGATTATATATATATATATATATATATATATATATATATATATATATATATATATATATATATATATATATATATATATATATATATATATATATATATATATATATATATATATATTCGATAATTTGACTAAAAAGATTACATTAAAAAATGTTTTTCATCCTTAAAAGAAAAATCTTGGAAATTACTACTTTTCCGCCATTAATTTTAATTTTTATAATGTAGTTACATCGACTTTTTTAAATAACTGATTGATTGTGGAGTTAATGAATATGGTGATTGCGACCGTTGCTACGTGGTATTTCATACTTACACTGAATTGAAATTCACTAATATTAAGTTTTAACCACATTTGTAATACTTATGTAAAAATGTTATATAACTTCTTATTCACGAGAAGCGCTGAATGTTCTGAAAACCACGTTGAAAAACTTCCTCATCTCTGACCTACGTACTCGCTGTGGGACAACTTTGAAAAGGGTTTAAATGCTACTTGAAGATTTTGCTTTCGAAAGATGTATGCGATTTGTTCGCTTGTTTTGTCTAAATACCTCAGGGAGAAAGATAGTTTGGTCTGAATTTGGGGTTTTCGGTTATATTTGGGTCATTGTTCATTGCGTTCCTTTATTATTGATTAAATTTTTGATGAGTTTTGTTGGGAAACCATTTTCTGTAGCAAATGAAATGACGGTATTTAACTCTTTGATTCTCTTTTTCCGGGGTAAGGGGGATTGAAAAGGCTCAAAGTATCATAGAATGATAGGTAGATAATGTGTGTGTTATCAGGTGAAATGATGAGAAAGTATTGTAGAGTTAACATTGATGGGTTTTCTAACAATAATAGATACATTGACACTAACAATATAACTGAAGACTCAAATTCCCAAGTTAAAAATCAAGTAAGAGATAATTAAAATAATAATACAAACAATAAATAATTACACGCTCGCAAAAATTGACAAGATAATTTGGCTTCATCACACGAAAAACTAACTAGAGTTAAAGTTAAACAATTTTTTTTTTAAACTTCACCACTCTTTTCATCAAGGTCCAACTAGAATCATCTTCTCTCATGCGCACACCCCGGTCTTATACACTCTCTTTTCACTGCGCCACTGACATTCTACTTAGTTTTTCGCCCAATATGCCCACACCTCGCTAGCCTCCCCATTTATCCCACACAGCCCAAAGCGAGTGCGCATCCAGTACCTCCAACCCTTTTCTTCTGACCAGCTCCTGAGCCGTGCTGTCAATGCTTGAGGTAGCCTCGAGCTGTTAAGGTACAACTGAAGCATTTGGAAAACTTGCACGCTCTCATATTTTGGGAGAAACTCTTCGATCTTTCTGACGACTCTCCAATTCCACCTAGGCTAATCTTCCCTACATCAATTCTTCCACCTTCATACCACTCTAAAACATTCTCTCAATCTCTCCATATGCCCAGCCGTAACTTTTATATAGCTTTTTCCTTTCGCTCCCCCACTTTGTCCCCTCATGTACACCCATACCTTGCATCGTTACAACTTTTAGCATTTCTTTCACAATCCTTTCATTGCCCATAGACTTTCCTTTCAATAGGCGTAAATTATAGACGGACTTCATTACGCTCTTAGTTGCCTGCAAAATACTTTCAACATATTCCTTTCTTGCAGCACAATATATGCTGGCGTAGTACTGTCCAGGCTGAGGGCTATTTAAAAAAAACTGAAGCTGCGCTCTATCAATTGTTTCTTCCTTTTTCATTTCCAACACCTACTCTCCATTTAAAAGAACACTTCTCACACAAGCCTTCCACACTAGGTACTTTTTTCGCCGAAAAGTTATTGCTCAAGCACTTCTTCCAGACATTACATAACCCGTTAGTCGCCACCCATGCCTTTTTGCAAATATACCTCACATGGTCTTTTGCGGACCCATCTTTCCCAAACATAAACCCAAGGCATTTCGTCAGCTAACTTGCTCAATTATGTTACATCCCTCCTATTACCTTGCTCTCGAAACATCATCCATTTAGTCTTTTATACATTCTCTACCAATTTCCTCTTTTCAAACAACCTTTTCACCCGATCGATCATCTCCGACATTACTCCTTTCGCCTCTTCTAAAATTACAATGTCCTCGGCATAGGTCAAATTCCAATTTTTTTCTGTTTCCTATTACTACTCCTCCTGCCTGACCTCTGCTCAGCACACTCTCTAAATCTGCAGTGTACAGCTTGAATAAATTTTGACTCAACGGAGACTCCTGCCTTAGACCCACTCTCTCATCAAAACTTTCTGAAACTTCCTCTCCTACTTTCACTCTATAACGTTTATCCTGATAAATATCCTTAATTCTCTCAATTAACTGCCGCGCTATACCTTTTATTCCCAGGCATTCCCACATTCTATCTCTCTCTCCACAGTGTCATAAGCTGCTTTAGGGTCTATAAACAGAGCCTAAAGCTTCCCTTGTTTCTTAGATTAGTTCCTTCTCCACAACCTATTTCAATGTAATCAAGTGATCCACCGAATAACTCTCGTTGGATGTCAATCGGCGTGTCCTTCCACGCTTCATTCGGAATACAGTCAGAACCCACCGCTTTTTTATTCGGTAGCATATCTAAAACACCTATAAATCCCTCCTACGACAAATTAGTCATGAGAAAACGCGCAAGTAGAAAGGAGATTTACAATGAAGCGGATATATGGAAAATAGTCCACTAGTTTAGTCCACTAGTTAGAAACTCTATGAAATAGGCTCTCGACAGGCCAATCGGCTTACAACTCCCTAGTTTACGCCTATAAGCTTACACGATTTTCCATATATCCGCTTCATTGTGTATCTCCTTTAACATATCTACTTGCGCGTCTTACTCCTTTTTTTTAGTTACACTACCTTCAATTGACTACGACTTTTACTGTACTCTTTCATCAATCCCTGAACTTCGTTGCATCTCCTGAACTAATTTCTCAAAATCTTCCTTCCAACTTCTTTGACTTCTTGATCAACCCTATACGCTTCTTTTGACAGTCCACCTTTAGTTTTTACTTGAACCCCATGGTTCAAGTAAAAACTAAAGGACAAGGTCATCTCCATGACAACTTCCATTATTCGTTGCAGACCCCCGACCCCCAAACTATTCCTTCCAAATTGCTTTGGAACTTGACAATGATCTTATCATTCCATACCGAAACTGTTATAGCTTTTTTAACTTTTTTGGCATTGACTTGACTTTACCTTCACACGTTATTTCCAACGGGAGATTATTATCTCCCTTTGGGAATAGGTAAAGTCAAGTCAATGCCAAAAGGGTAAAGTCTTAAAACTTTATTTAGTGGTCGGTTTCTATCGTGGTGGAACATATGTTGTATTTATACAATTAATTTAAAAATTAAATATCGCCTTTAATATCGTCATTATTATTGTAAACTCCCTTTTCTAACGTATTTTTAACCTAAATTTATTGATTGTTCACGATATTTTAAATTCCCAGAGAGAAATTAACACATAAATTAAATGTTATTTTTTTACATTCAAAATTACATTAAAAGCAAAATGCTATTTGACCCAACCCAACGGTGTCGTCAAATACGATATATCTTGGCAAGTAACGTCGAAATACAAATATTACTAAACTTGCCAGGCAAATATTATTCAAAGGCTATTTTCATGTGACATTTACATTAGGCCATTAATTATAAATGGTTGTTTAATTAATAGGCCTCATTAATAAGTTATAAATTTACGATTTTTTTAAATAAAATTAAATGAACAATGAAAAATACATTTCATTAATTTTTATTAAAGATATTTCAAGCTCCCTTATTTATAATAATATTCACGATTTACTCGAGATAAATATTAGAAGTCAAGATAAAGATGAGGAAAAATAAATGTAATAAATATTAAAACCAACAAAGGTTCATAAATATTTTTGTAACAGTGGAAAGCTATATATATTTATTTAGGCAATTCGTACAAGATTTATCGTTTTCCTAAACAATACATTGTTCAAACTATACAACTATCGGCAATTCGTACAAGATGTATCGTTTTTCTAACCATTTGCTCTTCGTAATTGCAGTCCAATATTTTCCAAAAAATTATTCTCTGTGACTTCAAGTTAATAATTATTTCAACTTAAACGGTAAGCACAATCATTAAAAGTTTTTAATTTTTACTACCGAAAGAAATATGAAAGTTTCAAAAATAATATAAAGATTATAATACTTGTTTTATATACCCTGTTCATTTGATACTATAACGTTCAAACTTTCTTATGAGCAATTTATTGATCAACTTAAAACGCTAACCTTACAATTTATATCTTTCCTTGTTTTTTATTTAGGTTGGTATAAGATTGAGTTTTTTATTATCCTCTCTCCGTTTCACCATTTCAATGTACACTATGTATATTTACGTAATTCAGAATAACCACTTGGCACAGACTCATTGTCCTTGAGCCTGCAGGCGACAGTCCTATATCGTCCTTGTTATGAAACGCAGCAATGAAACGCGAGAACGGTTGCGGCTCCAACTAGCGCATTTCTGTATATAATCTGCCATCTTGGCAGCAGTATTTCGTGTAATAACTGGAGTGTCATCGCAATGGATTAGTTGGTGGGTTTAGGAAATAGATGAGGCGCATTAAGGGGATTCCTAGCACACACATAAGCTTAAAACGGTATGGAATGTGGGTAGAAAGAAATGTTGAAACTGCTTCAGCATGTTACTCGTTAGACATTTGTGGCACTTAGATTGCAGTAAATTAGTTTCAAAGTCAATTAATAATCTCGAGTAATTACAGTTCGGTAAAGCGGCGATGACCTTTTGCGCACCTGCTTCCACTGCATATCTTATAAGTGCTTTTATATTATTTTAAAAAGCGGTTCTCAAAAGTCTATTGGTTCAACTATTTTTCACGAATGCAATAAAATATTATATTGTAATTTGTATATCTAGATTAAAATCTTGGTCGTTTATTTTTTCTAGCAAAAACAATGTGAAATAAATAAAATTATAGCGATGCAAGAAGTAAATTAATGATACACTTATTGTTAGAGTAATCTATGGAATCAAATAAGTTTTTAGCGGTTGTTAAAGCACAGTAAAATAGTTTCCCACACTAAAGCTGCTTGACAAAAGTATAGTCATTGTTTGGGGTTTGGTGGCACCATTCTCTACATTTTCATGATGAAACAATAACAGCATTGGTGAAACAATAACAGCCAAATGGAAATTATCAAAATTCATACGAACTTACATAATTGATAACCAATAATAGTAATCGAAGCGGAACAATTCTTCTTCATGACAAGTGCCTTTAAACTGACTTTAAAAAACATAAATGAACTGTTTTATAAACTCACGCAATTTATTCACCTGACCTGTGTCCGACAGATCATTTTTTTAACATTGTAGTGAAAATTACCTTCGGGTATCCTACTGGTTTTCAGATTAAACATCAGCTCAGAGCAGTATCAATTAATTAATCTTGTAGAAATCAAGAAACTTCTTTTGCAATGGTAGAGATATTTTTTGGTAGAAATAATTATCAATTAATTAATTAATCTTGCAAAAATTAACCAAATTGTTATGTGTTGGTAGAGATATTTGTTGGTAGAAATAATTTTCAATTAATTAATTAATCTTGCAGAAATCAACAAACTTGTTTTGCGTTGGTACAGATAATACGTCGTTAATTATTTTGATTAATAAATGTAATTTTTGATATACGACTTATATTTCAACACGTGACAACGGGAATTATATTTGCACTAAGCCAATAAATTTTAATAATGAAAGTCATACAAATTATAAATACTATTACTACTGACGATTTATGTACACCTATACATATCGCAACCGGTCAAATGACTTCTATTTAAAATAATAATGTTGCAATTTTTTCTTGAAGATGAAACAATGCTTATATTTTTTGCTGTTTCTGGTACATTTCTAGTTACTCTACTCTCGCGCGTTTTTTCATTGTCAGTGGCAAGTTCTTCTGCTAGTTGAAATAAAAATTGCTGCCTCGATTGCTTCTCTTCAGTTGCCTTATTATACAAAATCCATGCATCCATGCAACGTGAGTTGCTGATGCACTGTTGGACTCTATCAATAAAAAAAAAAAAAATACGACACGGGTAATTTTTTAGAAGGCAAATCTTCTAATAAATAGTTACTTGGAAGTTATCACACGACTACATGCATTTTGTGGGAAGCGTATCCCCTGGCTGCGCATGCTAAATTGCGCAATGAAGTCAAATGACCGGTGGCGGTAGATTAGGACAACTACATACATTTCTTGCCACATGGCAAACAAAAAAAGGTGTGAATACCGACAAGTTGTTTACACGTATAATTAAGGAAAAGAAACAGATTTGACGATACAATGAAGTTGACTACATTAATTTTTAAACTAAAGTTCAATAACGGTCATTTGGCCGGTCGTGGTAGTAATAGTGTTAAAGATATATTTATATTGAAAATAAAGTTAAATTTTATAGGGAACAACTGAGTGTTGCCATTATTTAAATATAAAAATATGAGTAATATTAGCGTGTAAACTGTTAATGTTGGTCATTTAAATTTGAACATCAACAATTTATCTACAACTTTTTATGTTTATAATAAAGAAGCCTGGTGGGACGTTGGTTTAGACGAGGGTAGAAATAAATATATATGGCAACCCGCGATTATTTTTCCGAGAATTGTGTGTATACGAAAGGGAATGGCCCATCCTGAGGCGCGACAACGAAACGCGATTAGAGTTAGAGCCGTTCCAGGACATATTGTCCTGAATGCCTTTACTTTATCCTTGGTATTCTTCCACATTTTCCCCTTTTAGATGCTCACAATCCAAACACTATGTCATGCTATAAACTAAACTAATTCTAAACTCTAAACTGACCTCAATAAAAAACCAACACTTTACTTTACTTTATAGCTTTAAGCAAAAATTACAAAAACCAAACTAAATTAAATCACCAAACAAAGATGTTTCACAAGAAAATATATTTATCTGTGTGGTAAAACAAATAAATCAATGTTGCTGAGAACATGTATTTTATCTATTTAAATTGGATCAAGTAAATCGCTTGCGACATCACCCCGAACAAGATATTTTAAATTGAAACAAATGTGATTTCTTGCAAGAAATTTAATTTTGTCTCCAATAGGTTTAAAGCAACGAATACTACATAGAATAAATGTAATATAAATCAATACCAATAAGATACAATTTATATAATTTTAGTTATTTATTAATTCAAGCCTTTTGTACTATATTATTATTATTATACATGTATACTTACTACCAACAATACCAACCTTTTTAAGTAATTCTGTATGAGTAACGATCTGTAAAAGCATACATAGACGAGCTTTTAGTGCGGATTTATAAATTGTTAAATTTAACCCACTACAATGTGCGGTTAGTTAACGAAACTTTGCTTCATGAAATGGTTCGTTGTTTAGAACACAATTTTACATTTTATTCGCCTTTGTTAAAATAAGATTAAACAACTTTTAACTAAAGTTATTTTCAAAACACTTCTTCAACGATTCGTGAAACAGATTTGCATTTTTTGTTTCAGCCATTATTACGAGATTTCTAAACTGAAGGCTGAGTTTATCTAAAGTTTCACAAACTTAGTATAGAACTATAATTGGGAGAGAAATTATTGTTGCAACAAAGTTATGTTGCTTTAATCTCACTTTTTTGGAAAGTATTCAATATAATTAGTAATCCAGGAGATTATATTAATAGTTGAGAAAGTTGTTGGTGTCTATGGATAATCAGAGTACAGGCGTGTTTAGAGTGCTGTCACAACATTTGTTCCATCTCTGTCCCTCCCGTATTGTTAGTTAAGAAATGGGTGCTTATAGAATTTGTTAAAAATTAAGTTAGACGAACCCATATTTCGTATGTATGAAATGTTGCAATGATGCAGATAACGATACTATACAATATACTACTGTATAACTACACACTCGAACACTAGTATTAAATTTGTTATGAAAAAAAAACATTCAAAGACAAAATCGATTATAAACCAATTATTCTTGTAGGTGCCTGTATCTCCTATATGTATTTAGATCAATTTTCCAATATCTACATAGTTATGTAAACCAGCCATAAATTTTAAACTTCCAACCTATTTACCAAATAAATTTCAGTATTGAATAAACATATAACAGTAAAAGTATCAGTAACAGTATCTTTCCAAACTTATTTAAAATATCTCTTCTAATAGGGAGATGCAAAAATTTCCATTAATGTACAATGTGGCCAATCGAATATATTTTCTCGTCCATTCCTATTTTAATATATCAAATACATTTATTGTTCTTATTGTAGAATCAGTAATTCAGTGTCCACATCCACAGGAGAATAATCAATTTTATATTTAATAGTAGATAATCCTAGTTTCCTTCATTATGTAGTTATTTGTTCAACGTTTCTCTCTCTCTCCCTCTCTGAGTTCCTGTTTCCCCCAGTGGGGCATAGGGCTTCTACCAATTGTCGCCATCTGACTCTATTTCGAGCCACGACTTTCAACTCATTCCACGATTTGCCGGTAGAGGTGATCTCGGCTTCAATTGTGCATCGCCATGTTGTTTCTGGCCATCCTCTCTTTCGCTTACTGCCTTGGGGATGCCAGTCCAATGCTTGTTTTGCAATGTTTTGTGGATTGCGCCGTAGGGTGTGTCCAATCCAGTTCCACTTTCTTCTCATTATTTCAACGTCTACTAGAAGTTGGTTTGTAGAACGAAGCAGATCGTGGTTCGATATCACTTCAGGCCATCGGATTCTAAGGATCCGTCTCAAACACCAGTTTGCGAAAACTTGCAGTTTGTTTGTGCTGCTTTTAGTTACTTTCCACGTCTCACTGCCGTAGAGCAGGATGGATTTGACGTTACTATTATATAGTTTGAGTTCCGTTTTACGGGAAAGTATTGAAGAGGTCCAAACGTTATTCAGTTGGGCGAACGCTCCCTTCGCTTTGTTGATTCTTCTGGCGATGTCTAGGTCGGCCGCTCCATCCACTGCTATGATGCTGTCCAAGTAGCAGAAATGTTCGCATCTTTTTACTGTTACGCCGCTTACTTGTATGTCCCTGCTAGTGGCAGCACCACTCCACATATACTCTGTTTTTTGGTGTTTATGTGCAGGCCTATCTCTTCAGCTTCTTGTTGTAGCTTAGCTGTTTTGTCCATCATGTCGGTGAGTGTATGGGACATGAAGCAGATATCATCGGCGTAGTCGAGATCTTCTAGCCTGCTTGATAGTCCCCAGCGTATTCCCCGAGGCTGTATTATAACTCTCGTCATGACCTCGTCTAGTACTATTAGGAATAAAAGCGGGGACAACAAGCAACCCTGTCGGACACCAGCAGACACTTTGAGAGGTTCCCTTCGTGTACAACGTTGCAAGAGTGGTCCGCATACGATGCTTTTATGATGTTTACTATTTTGGGTGGGACGCCTCTCCGGTCTAAAGCCGCCGTAAATAGTATCAAAAGCTTTTTGAAAGTCTACGAATAATAGAATTACCGTGGTTTGCCATTCTACTGCCTGCTCTGTTATAATCCGCAACGTATTGATGTGGTCTACGCAGGATCTTCCCGGCCTGAAACCAGCCTGTTCTTCTCTCAACGTGGGTTCAATTGCTTTGCTCATTCGGGTGAGTATTATTTTGCAGAGTATTTTCGATGCAGTTGTTAATAGTGTTATGCCTCTCCAGTTGTCGCAATCGCTCAGGTCTCCTTTTTTGGTGAGCTTTATCAGAAGGCCATTGTTCCATTCTTTCGGTAGTGTTTCGGATTCCCAGATTTTATTTATTAGAGGTGCCAGCATTTCGGTCGTGGTCATGCAGTTAGCTTTCATCATTTCAGATGTGATGTTGTCGATGCCTGGACTTTTCCCGTGCTTTAGTTCCTTAATGGCTTTGCTTATCTCTGCTCTGGTTGGAGGTTTTGTGTCTATGTTTAGTTGTGTCCGTGTTGCATGATGGTTTGCGTTGTTGTTTTGTTCTTGAGTTATTCCGGTGAGTATCTCCTGGAAATGTTCCTGCCATCTATTGAGTTGTTCTTCTGTTGTAACCCGTAGCTTCCTATCTTTTGATTTTCTTGGCTTTGTTTTTGTAGTTTTCTTGTTCGACAGCAGCTTGGTGGATTTATACAATTCTCTCAGGTTATTTTGGTTAGCGGCACGTTGAGCAGTTGCTGCAATATTGTCCACCCACGTTCTTTTATCCGATCTTACACCTGCTTATATAATTCTTTTAGTAGAACTTTATCCAATGGGCAATAGGCTTTTAAGGTACTCTTTTTTAACAGCTTTCTGTTGGTGATTAGCCTCCATGTTTCTGGCGACATCCACTCCTTCATGCCTTTCTCGGTAAAACCTAGCACAGTGTCGTTTGTTTCAGTAAAGTTGGTCTTTATCTGGTGCCATGTCTCTTCTATTCCCAGATTTTGTTCAACGTTTAATGTGCTAAAAACAATTTTATTCCGATACTCAGTCTCTTAAATCCTTGTCTAGTTGAATCTACCCTGCCGTGTCTGATTCTGTATGTTCTTGTCTGTTCCTATATGATCGTGACTGCTTTTGTCTGATCCTATCTGATTCTGCCTGTTTGGTATTGTCTAACCTTGTCTAGTCTATTCTATTCTCGTGAATCATTGATTCGTCATCAATTAGCCGTTTGGGGCCACTGCTGCACACATGTCTCCTATTGATTTTTCTACTCTAACTTTTCTTGCGATACTTGCATCCAATTTTTGCTCAGGCGCCTAATATCGTCAGACCATCATCGTGTTGGAAGACGCCGTCTGTTTCTTAGAGCATATTACCTAGGACGGCATTTTAATATTCGCTTAGTCCATCTGTCGTCCGTCCTTCTTTCAGTATGACCACTGGGCAGGTCCTCTTCAGTGACGTTATACACTCCAGTGCCTCCGAGATTCCTGTTCTTAGACGGATTTAGTGGGTTGAAACTCTTTCTCTCAGTGATATGCCTAACATTGACCGCTCCATATCCCTCTGGCAGGCGCAACTTATTTGATAATTTCCTTGTTAGAACGCGTGTTTCCTATTCGTAAGTCATCACTAGCTTGTATTTAGGGTACTTATATGACATTACCTGTTTAATTTCGGTACCATTAGTTTTCATATTCTCGCTCATAACGAGGTTGGTCACAAATTTTGTCTTGTCTGTATTGATCTTAAGCTCGATGCTATCGGAAGCAGCCTGGAGCCCTTCCAACATTTTTATCTCTGCTAACAGAACAATGTCATCTGAAAACTTCAGATTGTTTAGTTTCTTGCCGTTTATGTTAACGCCCATTTCGCCCCAATCCACTTTTTACTCATGACTCTAGAAGAGTCTACCTCGTAGGCTATAGTTAGAGCGTTAACTAACAAATCTGGAAGTCCCAGGTTCAATCCCTGGAACGAGTGTCGGCCTCATTTGAACCATAAGACAAATATTTAATTAATTAACACTAATTCAAATAAAACTAGGTTTCTGTGTCAATCAAATATTATTTATTGCTCCTGTCTCCTTGTCTCCTGTCTCCTTGTCGCACTCCTTTCTGAATATTAAACTTCGATCAGTATCTTCATCGAGCTTAACACTAGCAGTTTTCGAAGTCGCTTTTTCGAAGTCGACAAATATTAGAACGAGTGACTTATTGTATTCAACGCATCTTTGGATGAGCATGTTCATAGTTTGTAGATGATAATTTATCCCAAAACCCGATCGGAATCCTGTTTCGTACGCGAGACTGGTAGAAATCGAGGAGTTAGGCGCTTTGTAAAAATCTTGAACATTGATTATGAAGTGACAATTATGAAGTGAAACAGAGAGACAATTATGAAGTGAAACAGTGAAATGGACAGATTATATATTTGTGCTAGGAGACTGATGAGTCTGTAGTTTGCTCTTATAACTCCTAAGTCTCCTATATCTCCTTTCTTGTGCATTATTGTAATAATGGCGTTGTTATGTTTTAACTGTATTTTTCCTTCTATGAGGCATGTAGTGAATAGTTTACGTATAGCTTTTATTAGCGATTCTCCACCAACCTTCATTGCTTCTATCATAATTGCGCCCTCGTCAAGTAATTTAATGTTCCGCATTTCTTGTAGTGTAGCTCATCTTTAAAATTCAAAACAATTTATTCTCATCATAATTATTTGTACGGGTAAAGTCACAAATAGATAAATTTATGTGGTATTATAGGTAGATGTCGCTTAGCTGGTAGGAGTTTTTTTCTAGTAAATGTTGCTTTAATCCCTTCGTGATTTTTTTATAGTGCCTTTCTTCCTTTAAATTCTCTCTGGTAGCTCCGCTAATTAAGTTGTCGCCATATTTATGCGCGTTTGTCTAAAATTTGACTACTGAATATGGTTCCATAGGCGGAAGTTCATGAATAAAAAGCGCTCATGAATAATACTCTCAGGCCAGAACGATTGCTCGTTTCTTTGAGGTCTAACGTCTAATCTAAACTCCTATTTTGAAACGATTATTATTTGTTCTTGGGTATTATTTTCTATATATTCTATAGAGAAGACGCTTCTCGGCTTGTTTCTTGTTTTTGCTAAATAATTTGTTAAAATATCTACTGTATCCTGGTCTCTTGAAACAGACATCCAGATTTACAGTTTCAAAAAGAATGTTTTTTTTTCTTTTTCTAACCATGTTGAAATCGTTGTCTGGATTATCTTTAATCTGGTTTTTGTAGTCTCTTTGTGGAGAGATATTTCTTATTGCATTTGGTTTAGGTAGTTGGTTATTTCTGTAATCAATTGCCTGGTATGGTTGTCGACCTGTTTCGTGACGAGTGCACGGTGGCTGACGTAGATATTGTGGGTTCTTGTTAAGGAGTGCCATCAGCTGGTGTTTCTGATACCTTTTCTTGGAAAATATCACTAATAGGCTATTTGACTAATTTTGGAAAATCGTTTTAAATTATTCTTTATTACATAATAAGCACACTGCATTGATATTTCCGGGAAATTTTTTATATTAACAATAAAAAACAATGTAAAAGTTTAAATTTCCAAAACCGCGCGAAAAACGATATTTCTGGTCACATGACACGTGTGACGTCGTTGGCTAGTAAACAAGCTTTGTAAACAAAATATTAACCCTGCAGCTGAAATTAATTTCATCATTTTATTGGATATAATGGCGTATAAATGGTTGTGTAGTGCCACAGTGTACAAATACGTCTATAA
Source organism: Phosphuga atrata (assembly GCA_944588485.1). Classification (NCBI taxonomy): domain Eukaryota; kingdom Metazoa; phylum Arthropoda; class Insecta; order Coleoptera; family Silphidae; genus Phosphuga; species Phosphuga atrata. The sequence continues at coordinate 35,552,360 of OX155898.1, forward strand.
GTAGCTCACACAAATTGTTTGTTTCTGTGCCAAAGGATCCCAAAAGACGAGAAATGTGGTTAGAATTAGCTCGAAGAGACCCAAAGAGCATTTTATCACATACAAATGTTTTTATATGTGAAGATTACTTTGATGTTATTAATATTTAACTTTATATATACTAGATAGTAGCTAAAATATTGGTTTATATAAAACAAAATAACATCCTTACTAACAAACCTCATTATATGGCTTAATCTTGCAGTATAAGTTGGAACGATCCTTTTCAACCCTACATTGTAGCACATTATTGTTAAATTGCAGATGGAACAAGACACAACAAACTACATGAAGTACAAAATGGGCTTCACTAAGAATATACTTTTGACAGATGAGGCTGTGCCAACTAAGTTTCATTGTCAACAGGATCACAAAAGACGGCTGTCTGATGCTGATGAATCTTCTCGAAAAGAGTTACTTAAAAAGCAAAGAATTGATCTTGTCACAAAATGTGTGCAAAGTCAAAGTGCTACTGAAACCCATGCTGAAAGCTTACAAAAAGATGACGATATGATACAAGAAATTATTGAGCCTGAAGGTATGTTATCTATTTATTACAAATGTCATAATATAATTAGATTTATGTTATTCACATGTAAATGAAGTAATTGATTTTGAATGTTTGTCTTTTCAGAATTATCAAAAACCCAAGACAAAGAAACAATCACCAACCCTATCGTAACTGTAGAGAAATCTGTTCAAGTAACAACAAAAGTGGATATGCATTATAGGAGCAAACAAGATGCAAAAATAAAAGTGTTTCTACCTCACCATTTAAACCGTCAAGGTCTGAACTTGTTAAAACAGTTAAGAGACATATTGTCCTGGAAGATCAAAAATTAGATAGTGACATTTCTTGTTTTGAAAGTGATCATTTATCATCTTTTGTAGCTACATCATCATCAAGGGTTACTGACTCAGATAGTAATGTTACAGATACAAATGTGAAGATTGAACAATTGCAGTGCCTCAAAAATACTATGCGTTTAATTGAAAGGAAACCTTTGATGTATGTTGGTATTCCCAAAGAATGTTTTTTTTTTTGTTCAGTTGTTGCATAAACACACAAATATAAAAATAGAACACATTTTACTATGCTTGAAAAAAGAATTAGATTGAACAGCACATTTTCTGAACTAGAGGATAATTTTGGAATATTATCTTATGCCAGTAAATTATTTTTAGGAAAGATACCAATAATAAGTAGTTTTTTAAGACCATTAATTGTAATGTTAGACACAAAATTAATTTTAAAAAATCTTCCTATTGCATTTAGACATAACTATCATGATGTTAGCAACCTCATTGATTGTCTAGAAATTGATATACAAAAACCATCAAAGGCACTTCATCAGACACTAACATGGTCGGAATACAAAAAGGTGTATAGTATAAATTATTTAATATCGTGCACGCCTAATGGTTTGGTTAATTATGTTTCTCACGGGTTCGGGGGTAGAACAAGTGATGTTACCATATTAGAAAACTGTAACTTTTTAGATGGATTACAACAGGGAACTTGCATCTTAGCTGACAGAGGCTTCAAACATCTTGAACAGATACTTCATGAAAAGGGCATGAAACTATTAAGGCCACCCAGTGTAAATGCAGGTGCAAAGTTGGTGCAAAAACTGAAGTTCGACAAACTAAAATAATCGCTAGCTTTCGAATTCATGTTGAAAGAGTAATAAGGCGATTAAGAGCATTCCATATGCTAAAGCAACATTCAGTGATAAATACCAACATACTTCGTGTACTTGATCATGTCATTATTATTGCATGTGCTCTAATAAATTTACAGGATTCTCTTATTAAATAATGTAAAATCAGAAATAATAAAACAAGAAATACAGAATGTTTTTTTTTCATCATTACAGATTTTTACAATTATAATACACAATTGGATGAATATTTGTTTTACAAAAAATAATTAATTTTTTTATTAATTTTTTATCATACTCACTATCATATGTCATTAAGATAATGTCTACATTATTTGTTTCTTCAAAGTTGTAATCAGCCACACAAAAATAGCTTTTTTTTTACACCACATGCATACATTTGCAGCTGCACCTGTGCCTTACATTTCTCAGTGAGAACACCATTTTTTATGTAACTGTCTTTAGCTTTTGCCGTGGTAGGACATTTTTTTCAATAACGGCATCTTTGGTTAAACCATAAGGAGACGCCGCAATAATGGGATTTTCTCTGCATACAAAAAGCCCACATGAAGTGATTTTTTTTTCAATTTTTTGCCAACTGTCTTTCGGACAGATAGCTCTAAATTTCTGCCTCTTTTCATTGCAGCTGTATCAAATACTTTTGCGTCCATTATAGTAGCCACCAAGGAACCATCTGGTGTATGACGCACACTTACTTCATGTTCTTTTGAAGCTGTGATACGGCCATATCGCATCTGATACCACAAGCTGCTCTTGTTCTGTCTCCTTGTTCCTTCTTCGATGGTACTTACTACAGCTTCAGTGAATGTTGCTGTCATCACGTCTACAAAATTGGCCACATCTGCTTTAACTTCTGGGGATTGCTCCATTATAAAATAGTGCAATAAATACTTGATCACATCGCTATGTTTAAAATCATCCTGATATTTTTTCAGTTCACAGTTAAGTTTTCTTTTTTTTTGCATCTGAAATAAATTCAGCATAAAATGCTGTTGTACTTGGTATGTGAGGTACTTCTTTTTTACACATCTGCTGCACAGTGATGTACTTCAGAGTAGTCCCTACTTTAGACAAAGTAGGCTTTTTCCAATAGCACTATATGGAAGTACATGCAGGTTCCTCTGTCCGACGATGAACCCACATCAAAAAAGCAACTGCGTGCTTGCATCCTCCAGCTGAAGCAGCACAGTCGTGGTACTGACAGCTAATAACTTCGCTGTCATTTTCATTTATAATCATTATCACGTTATAAGCTCTGTTTCTTACTTTATGCTCTGGGCACATTTTGCATTTAACTGTGCAAACGCCACGCTCCTGGTGCAGTTGGACATAGCCAATTACATCATCTCCATATGATTCTCTTGCAGACCTGTGAAATAAAAGCAAAGATCATGACACAAGAGAATTTACATGAGTATTTATCAACATAACCTAAAATGAGATTTTACAAATTTCTGCATAATCATACATAAAGGTTTATAAATAAATAAATAATTCTTATGTGGTACTTACACTGCTGTTTTTACATTTTTAAGTTCCGCTGCATTGTAATCAGCGTTATTCTTAAAGAAAAGTTCAACTATAAATGCATCAATTTTAGGTAGATTGCTGTTATCAGCTCGCACAAAGTTTGATTCCATTTCTAGATATGATTATTTATACCACTAGATAGAATATTTATCAAAAATGTTTAGAAAATAACTTTACAAATAACTCAAAGATCGAATATAATAACCACAAAACCTGAAACGAGAACTACAATTGTCTACTAAAATGAACTACAATGAACAAAGAACTACTATCAGACAACGCATGCGTGTTTTACACTGTTTACTAGCCAGTGACGTCATAACCAATCACATGGCGTTCTCGTCACAGATAAAATTTCAGAAAATATTGTATTTTATCACACGAAAATATGCAATAAATATACAAAATTTAGTTTAAAATAAAATGAAATATGTTGTTTTACGCTATTACCTGATAGGATGACCACAATTTGTAGGATATTTTCAATCTTGTCAAATAGCCTATTGATGTTGCTGTTTGCTCTTCATGGGAAATATCGTAAGATGTAGGTGGGTTGCACTGTTCAATGTTATTTAGGTTGCCTCGTTTTGTTTATTTAGAGTTAGTGTATTGTTTAAGTGTATTGAGCTAATATTTCCTCTGTTGTTATGTCGGATATGTCTTCGAACCTTGATTTTGAACTCTGGAGAATATCTTTATCTTTGACCTGGAGGATATCTTCTTTTGACGTAACAGTCTCACCCTGGACGTTTCTGAATTTACTGATCCGTAAAGTCTCAGTCTTCTTCCCGGTGGCTAGCTTTCTGTTTAGTACTTTCATAATCTTATTTTTGTTTTACCAGGGCAATATTGTCGGTGTTGTATTGTATATGTCCTATATATGTCCTTTCTTATCTTGCCCGATCAACGGGCATATTTGCTTTTTAGTTCACTTCTAGCTTTCATTAGGCGTTTTCAATGCATGCAGAAATGATAACTTGTTTCTAAATAGTCTTGTATAATCCTATCTTTTATTCCCTTTTTATTAAAGTGAAAATGTTCTTGGTTCTATCAGAATAAATATTCAATAATATTTTGCGTCTATACAATGTTTTCTATAGATACCAATTTATGTTTCAAGTATAGCGAGGTCCATATATTATATCTATGATTACATTAAATATATGGGTATAACACACAGCAAATTATACGATTCAGAGTAAAGTTCTAACATTAATGTAGTTCTATAACGAATAATTCCGTCCGGATAATCTTGTTAACCAACCGCACATATAACTATTCAGTTTAACTAATACTAAGTTGCTTGAATATACGTTTATTATTAATGTATTATATGTAGAAGGGGAATATTAGTTTCAAATGAAAAAGATAAATAAACCAAGAATTTAATTTTCAGAAATGAACTGGGAAATAAACGAAATTAAACGGTATTTCACCTTTTACTGTATAAAATTCATTTGAATTTGTTTTAATTCAAGTAGAATTTATTCTTTTATTTCGAAAAGCATTTGATGTAATGTCTGTATATATTCGTTACGTGTCAGACTCGTATCACTTCAGTGTAAGCGAAAATCTTAAAGCTTTATTAGTTTATTCTTAAATTTACAGACGCTGAGGTAGGTAGTTGGTATAATTTGCCGTGGGACAAATCCAATCGAATAAATTTATTAAATTCATCCTCAATTTTAATTATTTACACATAAACTCAAATGACTCCAAAACATTTTTAAAATATGGAATATTACGGAAAGTATACGGAACGGCGGCACTTACAGCACTTTAATACATTAAAAATCCATGAAATACGCTGATATATTACTGACAAGAATGCCAGTTCACATCCCTGATAGAACACGACACTGATACGTTCCTGACGTGTGTGGATAGACTTTTATCCTACATACTTTATAATAATTATAATTTTCGGTAGAATTTTTTTTTATCATTAAATATTACAAAATTTAATATTGAAATGCATCTTTTATATCTTAAATAGTTATTATGTATCGGATGAATTTGTTTCGTCAGTTAATTTCACTACGTCAAACACAAGAAACCGAAATAAATTTAAACTCATATTACAGCATATTAAATTATCTTTCTAACGTATTTCTTTATCTCATCTCATTATAAGGTTTCTAAAAAAATAGTTCAATTCAAAAGTTTACAGTGGGCCGATTTCTATGCAAGCATGTTTATATATAGAAAACGCGTTAGTGTTAACTGTACAATTCCCTTCACATCAAATCACCCAATATAACATAATATGTAAGCAACTAATTTGCTTACCATTCTATGATACATCGAGCCTTTTGCATCCCTTCCTTCCTTGTCTCTCTTCAGTCCATAACCCTTCTGCAGGGCGTGGTGACATCAATTAGCTACGCTCGCAATGACTCCTCTCTATCTTGGGCAGATCTCATTACTTCCTGCATCCCTTGTCCCGTCAGGATTTTTGTCCGGCCAATCCATCGTGTCGGCGATCTTCCTCTTGGGCGGCGGCCTTAGAGTTTGCTTTGTACTATGAGGCGTTCAATATTGTCGAACCTCCTTGCCACATGACCCAGGTATCCCAAATACCGTTGGTTTATTGTCTGGTATAGTCTGGTCTTTATACCGAGTCGTTGAATAAAAAAGTCGTCTGTGTGGTGTATTTGCAGCATTTTTCTATAGCACCACATTTCAAACGCTTCTATTCTGCGTTGGTCTGAGGTCCGAATAGTGCACGTTTCGCAGGCGTAAGTTGCAATGGAGAAGACTAGGCTATGTATTAGCCGAAGTTTTGTGTTTTTGGTAATGGCTCGATCTTTCCAAATTTTCACCAGTTTTGCCATAGACGTACTGGCAATTGCTATTCGTTTGCGGATTTCTTCCTCCGATCCACCTTTGTTGATAACTACTCATCCTAGATAATCAAATCTTTCCACCACTGCAAATTCAGCCACGGTGTCGCCTTGTGGCAGGTTTTCATTTTGTCTGTCTATTATCATGATCTTTGTTTTGGCTCTATTAATCTCCAGTCCATATGAGCTACTCTCTTCTGTGAGTTTGGTCATTATAGCCTCCATTTCGGCTTCCTCCGAAGCTAGAATCACAGTATCATCTGCATATCTCAATTTCGTTATCCGTTTGCGTCCAACAGGGATCCCTCCGTTCCAATCTTCTAGTACCTTTCGTATAAGGACCTTACCATACCTTTTCTTACGTCTTATTATTTGCCTTACGTTCTAAGATCTGCTCCCGTGTGGTACACGGTCCAAATGACACGGTCCCGGGAAAGGGTCTTTCCCGGGACCAATCCTGATTGTTCCTGCAATCGCTGGCAGCAGGATGAATTTTAGTCTGGCATTAAGTATGTGTAGCATAATCTTGCTGGCATGTGATACCATCGCTATGGTTCCATAGTTAGCACAGTCTGGAGGGGAACCTTTTTTGTATATGGGTATTAGCAGAGATTTTTCCCACTTTTTTGGCCATTTCCCGGATGTCTATATGCATTGGCAAATAGTATGCATACTGTCTATTCCTGTTTCTCCCATTGCTTTAATTGTTTCAGCATTTATGTTGTCTGGTCCCGTTGCCTTTCTATCTCCAAGTTTCCTTATAGCTTTCTCAACCTCGGTCTTATTGTTAGATAGCATACCCGGCTCCATTTCATACTGTCTGTTGTCTGATTCCACATATGTTGTGGGGATATCATAGTACAATTTGGTGCAGTATTTTTTATATACTTCCGCTATTCCCTTTAGGTCGGTTATAATGTTTCCCTGGTCATCCTGGATTATTTGCGTTTTTTTCATCCTCCCTTGCCGTAGACAAAAAAAACAATTAAACACTATCATGTCAATTTCCACAAAGAATGTTTTCCCATTATACTCATCCAACATTTAATAAATAAAATTCGGAATCAAATCACAATGACCCAAATATATCCGAAAACGCCAAATTCATATAAAACCTTTTGTGAAAACAAAATTTAGAAGTAGCATTTAAATCTTCTTCAAAATGATCCCACATATTATGCAATACTAAAGACAAAATCGACCCTCTCAAAAAATCATACATTTATGAGATTCATTGTTTGGAATGCAAATTCGTGTACATAGGTCAGACAGAACGAAGTATTTTAACTCGTTTTTCAGAACATTTTCGTGTTTTCCGTCTTACATAAGACACAACTTCATTTTCTAGCCTTGGTATAAATTCAACTGCATCTATTTGTAAGTCACTTGAAAATGACCTTCACCAGTCGAAAACCGAGTCGTGTAAAGTATGTATATGAGTTATATATATATATATATATATATATATATATATATATATATATATATATATATATATATATGAGTTATATAATTTATATGAGATAAATTATATGAGATATATATATATATATATATATATATATATATATATATATATGAGTTATATAATTCCACATGTTATATAATATTTTCTCAATAAAATGGTAGTAAAAACATAGTGAATTCAGAGTATTATTTTCATGATGAAATTAGATTTATTTTTAGATGTTTTAATATTCACAAAATTATGCTTTTATTTGACCCTAGCAAACAAAAGTAAATAAATGAGAATGGCTGCGAAGTTTGGATAAGGAAAATTAACAATATCGAGGAGGTTTTGTAAGGTTTTGTTAACAAACCACATATTGTCTTGCGTTCAATTGAACAATTTGTAAATTCTCCGCTTTAGTCCTTTATGGCCCATTGTTATTTCATTTAACAAATACTAGCTTTCTTTTATAGCTTTGCGGAAACTATAATTATATAGGTCAGCCTACACACAATAAAACTTTACTAAAAGAATAATAAAAGTAGTATTAATAATAATTGTTATATTATTGTATTATTCTCAAAAAGTATATAGTTATAATCAGTTTTAAGCTTTTGGAAATTTTAACAAAGCGCAAATATATAACTTGAAGTTATAATATATTAAAGTATACGACAATACAATGCTGTTAGCTGCTACATAATATTTCCTTAGACCTTCATATTTTGTGAAGTACTAGGAGATTCTGAAACCTAGATTTTACGAAACGGATCTAACAATAAGGGAAGAATTTAATTCATTCCAATTCGAACAGATTGTATAAAATATTAAATTGAAAATAAGTTTAAGATCCTTTCATTGTAACGTTATTGTTTATCAAACTTAGCGATCGTTGCAAATTATTTTCACACACATCTTAGTTTTGTCACACATCTTATCTCACGCGAAAATCTTAGTTTTTGTCACAGTAATGGTCATTTCATTATATAAGGAGTATTATAAGCAAACCCATTTCTACTAAACCTATAAATGCATTCATTTTTAGTTCATATTTTAAAATAAATTTCAAGGAATTGTCCTTTTCTCTTCTAGTCATACGCACGTAACTTACCATATTCTATATTTAAGGATATGCTACATTTCTAAATTTCAAGATAATGAAATATTTTTAAAATAAGCATATTTAATTATTTTCAAATTGATGCTTCAAATAACCTTTCCTATTTTGCTTCTGTAATGGACTCATAACAGCACTCACATGCGTGCGGTTATAGCTCGCCTAAAGCGATACAATTTTGTCAATATGTATCGGCGATTTTATTATTTAGGAATGGCATAAAATAGCGCAAATTAGAAAAAATACTATAAAAAACTCGTTTGTGAGGCGTTTTTCAGCACTAGCACTTGTCCATTTGAAAACTCCTCGCTACGCTCGTTGTTTTCCAAACTTGGACGCGTGCTGTGAAATCGCGCTTACTGAACTCGTCCTTTAATATACTATTGCCGAATTAATATACTAAATCCTTCAAAGATGCGATTTTAAAACGATATAATTTCAGATTTTAAAGATCATTGTAGAACTTTTATAAATGTCACGATAATGTATTCCATGATTATAAAGATAGACCAACCGCCACCCCACCCAACATGCTCTCTATCTTGCAGATGCACAGAATAAGAAAACTTTTTATTTGTTTATTTGAACAAATAAATATATACAAACTTAGTAGAGTGAAAAATAGGTTGAATATATTAATATATACAACTGTTCGTAGCTCTATAATGTTAAGTCTTATTAAGACTATGAACAAACCTCATGTTGAAATAGCTACTTTTTGGCTAATATCAGACAGGATATTGAATTATGCAGCAGAGCTTTGGATGTTCTTACTAGTCCCAGTTCATTTTCGTGGCACTAACAGAACTAGAGAAATAACATTGTTTTAAAGAGCATTTCTTTTTATCTATGTTAAGTAAATAGAGGCTATCTGCAGACGCGTTTCGTGATCTATCTCTCATCAGTGCAGCTTTGCTCTTTTTATTTATAAATTGCAATACATAAATTGCAATGACTGGCGAAATTAAGTTTTGATTTGACATTTGTGTAGAAAGACAAGAACTTGTTTCAGTTATTGATTTAAATGAGTAATAATTTGCAAATGTCTGTTGATAGTAGCCAGGAAGTAGTTCATAGTCTTAATAAGACATAATTTTATAGAGCTACGAACATATTGAATTTATTTATTTATTCAAGCTATATTTCGCGTTAATAAAAGTGTATGAATGTATCTATAATTAGTATGGTTTCAACAATATTCTTAATTATTAATTAAATGTATGTTTTAAGCCATAATATTGGAAGCCTTTTAAAATCGTTACAAAAAACAAGATTGGACTTCAATTCAAATTAGCAATAAATTTTATTAATTATATCTACTTTTAGATTTTTTTACAAGTGTTTTTTAGGTTTTTAATTTTTTCCTTCAGGTTGATGATATTTTCTTTGCGTGTCTCAACCTGCTAGAAAGTCGGGAAGTAATTAGAATTTTATGATGATATAAACATTGAATGATGTTAGAAATTGAAATTGATGATTGAAAAAAAAAGTTTATTTTATTATAATTTTTTATAAATACATATTATGTTATATTTTATTATTATTATTTTACATGGTTGGTCCCTTTAGGAACACACGAAGCTTTATTTATAATTCGCTTGCGACGGATCCAGGATGCTTTCATCTGTTCACTAAAGATCCTCTTCCTTTCTCCCGTCCACTTGGTACCTGATATTTTTGGTACTTCATTCTCTGGAACGGGTATTTGGTACTTCATTCTGTCGGTCCGAAATTTCTTTTGGTTGGATTTCAGCATTTCTCATGTCTGTCTCTACTTGTGTCCAAGGGAAAGTCTTTAGTTTGTCAACTCTTTCGAGAATTTGGGGGGTTAACCTGGTGTCAGGGAGTCTCTTAACATGTCCATAAAATTTTAACCTTCTTTTCCTGAGGTCTGCCGCAATATTAGATAATTTTTCTGTAGATTTCCGTGATTGTAGGCGGCAACCATCTTCCAAATGTCTTAAGATTTTCCTTATGATTATTCGCTCTTCTTTTAGGATATTCTCGAGCTCGCCTTTTTTATTAAGCGTGAGAGTTTCTCCTGCATATAGGGCTTCATGCTTGATAACAGTATTGCAATGTTTTATCTTAACATGGAGCGACATACATTTTTTGTTGTAAATTTCTCTTGTTCTCCCATATGCTCTTCTGAGTTTTTGGACACGTGTGTTTTGAGCTATTTTTTCGTTTCCAGTTGGTGCGATGATTTCACAAAGGTATTTAAAGTGAGGGACTCTGTTGATCTGAATTTTAAAACGAAAAATTCTGTTTTCTTGAAAGAGATTTGCAGTCCAACTTTTTTAGCACATTCCTGGAGAGTTTCAATTTGTTTTATTGCTGTGATTTCATCGCTGGACAGAAGGGCCAGGTCATCTGCAAAGGCTAAGCATGGAATTTCGAGCTTGTTTTTCTGTGTCGCAATGTTTATTGGGTTCCAGTTTTTTTGTGCTTTCATTTCTTTTTCCCATTCCTTCATCACTTTATCTAGGACAAGGTTGAGGAGGATGGGTGATGGTCCATCTCCTTGCCGGACTGTATGGTCAATTTTAGTGTTTTGGTGTATAGTGCTTGTTCTTTCAGGATGCGGAACAGTGATTGTCAATCAATTGAATCATGAGCCTTCTTGAAATCTACAAAGGCACAGATGATTGGGAGGTTTCTGAGGGTCCTGAATTTTAGAACGGTTTTTAAGTTGAAAATCTGTTCCGTGCACGATCTGTGAGGTTATGCTCGAGTTGTTCTTGTACTCTTTTGAACAGGCATGTAGAGAAAATTTTGTAGCCGACTTCAAGGAGGGAGATTCCTCTGTAGTTATTTACATCTGTTTTGTCTCCTTTTTTGTGGAGTGGGTGAATCAGAGCACATTTCCAGTGTTTGGGGAGTTTTTCGTTTTTCCAGATTTCCTGTATAATTTCTGTAAGTTCCTTGAGTGAATTTGGACCTAGGTTCTTGAGGAGTTCTGCCACAATCCCATCGCTTCCCGAGTTTCTGTTGTTCTTTAATCGTGTAATGTTATTCAGAATTTCTTCTTGGTTTGGTAGAGGTGACTCTGGGTGACTAAAACTGGGGCTGTTTCAGGAAATCTTTCTGTAGGTTCAGGGCAATTAAGAAGATCTGAGAAATATCGTGCTAATTCTTTGCAATTTTCTTCATTAGTAAGGGCCAATTTACCATCTTTTTTCCTGAAGCATAGATTCTGCGGGACGTATCCTTTGATTTTTTCTCTGAACGTTCTGTAGAAATCTCTAGTTCTTTAGTTTCTGAAGTTTTCCTCAATCGAGTTCAGTTGCTCATGTGTTTTCTTTGCTCTTGTCTCATGGTTTTACATACTTGTTTTCGGATTTCATAAAATTTTTGTTGAGTTTCCTGGGATTTTTTACTGTTATATTTCTGAAATGCAAATTTTCTTATCTCTAGAGCTTGGTCACAGGTAGAGTTACACCAGGCGTGTTTTGTGTTCTTTTTTAGGGGTACAATTTCTCGGACCTTCTGTGTGATTTTGGTACAAAATTCTTCCCATGTTTTCGCTGGTTGATTTTCCCAAGCTTCTTTTAGATTGGTAAGGGGAATAATGTTCGTATCAAATTGCTGTTGTTGGAGTTTCTTGGGGTAGTATTTTCTAGGAATAAATTTTACTTTAATTCTAGTCAGATAGTGATCAGAGTCGATGTTTGCTCCTTTTCTCACTTGTACATCATGTACCTCTTTCTGGAGGAGATAAGAAATAGCTATATGGTCAATCTGAAATTCAACAATGGATTCAATTGGGGATCTCCAGGTTTTTTGTTTCCTAGGATGCTTCCTAAGGGATGTGGACATGATTTTAAGGTTGCATTGTTGATATAGTTCAATGAGTCTTGTGCCATTCTTGTTGGTAAATTTGTGTGCTGGGCAGAGTCCAACGGTTTTTCTGTGTTCTTTCTCTCGGCCAATTTGTGCATTGAAGTCGCCTAACAGAATTTTGTTGTCATCCTTTGGAACTTTTGACATTACGCTTTCAAGCTTGTTTTCAAATTTTTCTACATTTTTGGGATACTTCTTGTTGTCTATATTTGTGGGGGCGTGTACGTTTCTCAAGGTATATATTTTATTGGCGCACTGAATTCTCATGGTCATTAGACGACTGTTGATAGAGTTGACATCTTTGATTGAGTTCAGTATACTTTTTTTACTACGAAGCTCATGCCGAGTATGGGGGTTCCGTTTAGAATTGTTTTGTCTGTTTTACTCTTGATATTATACTCTTGATTTTACTCTCTGAAGATACGATAGTTTCCATAGTCCAAAGGGGATTCATCAGTAAATCGAGTTTCTTGCAAAGCAAGGATAATAATTTTTTGCCGATCAAGTTCAGTGACTAAATTTAGTAATTTTCCAGGTTGAATCAAAGTGTTGATATTGAATGTACCGATGTGTGACGGGGTTTTGTTGGACAGTTTTCTAGAGAGCTCCGATTCTCTCCCATATTTTCGTGATTGTCTAGGCTCCCCAGAAACCGAAAGCCTGGTTTCCGTCTCAGTAAGACGGGTGGATTGGTTACCACCTGGGGTATTGCTGTTATTACGCTCACGAATCATGTTTGGCTTATGATAGGAGTTTCAGCAATGCTGGGTACTTAGGGATTGTTAGTTCCTGGAGCATAGAGTCGCCGCCGCAACCACAGGGTGTCAGACGCGGACCAGGAAGCCGGTGGATACCACTCAGACGCGCCTGGATTTTAGCTAGGCTTTTCTTTTACTATCCCGAAAAACATTGGTGCCTCTTCTGCCAGTTACGCCGTACCGATGATCTACATCTCCGCCTTCACTGCCATTGAGAACTTCACCGTAACCCTGGCAAGGGGCCCTCACATGGTACTGTCACCCGGGCCAGGTGATCCATGTTTTTTTTGCTAGGTTGTTACTCCTCCGCCTTCTCCTCCCACATATTATTATATTTTTACTTTTTAAATCCCAAAAGAAAAGAAAACGAAAATTTGACATTAAAATAATTTGAAATTTCGAAAGATAATTTTCTTGAAATCATGTGTCCTTTGCTTTCTGACGGTCGTGAGCCTTCCGCTCAGCTGTTCCGTCGTCTTGTTGTTTGTTTCTGTGTGTGTTTTTTTTTTTTTTTTTTTTTTGTCGGTTTGCTTGTTTGTTTGTCGGTTTGTTTGTTCTTCTGTTTGTTCTGTCTCACTCATAAACGGTTTTCTTTCCATTTTTTTTTTTTGGTTCTGTTTTTTTTTTTGGTTCTGTTTTTTTTGTTCGGTTTTTTTTTTTTTTTTTTTTTTTTTTTTTTTTTTTTTTTTCTTCTTCTTCTTCTCGTTGTTGGTCCTTGGTTTGTCCTGGTGTTGGTTCCTGGTTCGCACTCCTGGCGGTTCCTGGTTCGTCCTTCGTTCTCGTGGTGGTTACTTGTTCGTCCTCCTGGTGGGTGCTGTGTCTCTCTGGTTTGTTCGTGTTGTTCCTGCCTGTTTTTGTTCCTGGGTGCTCCGCTGGGTTCGGGGATGTGGGCTTTCCTGTGAAAAAGAAAGATCAGTGATTACCTATGTTGTTGAGGTTTTGTATGTTTCCATTTAACGTTGATGTTGTAGTTTGCTGCGTTGTTGATTGTTGGGTTGTCGTGCGTTTTCATGCGTTCGAAGCTTTTCGTTGTTAGTTTTTCTATGTGTTGCTTGATTGTCTCCATGTTTAGATCGCTGTGCAGCTGCTCATTGGTCATGTACCATGGCGAATCTGTTATTTCTCTCAGAGTTTTGTTCTGGATGATTTGGAGTTTGTAGATTTTCCTTTCTTTGGATTGTATCCAGCACGTCGATGAGTACGTCATTGTCGGCCGTATTATGGACTTGTAGATTTGTAGTTTGTTCCTTATGTTCAGCTTGCTTTTCCTGTTTAAGAGCGGGTAGAGGTAGCCTTTAATTTGTTTTGCTTTTTTCGCCGTCTGATCGATGTGTTCTGAAAATGTAAGAGCTTTGTCTAGGATTACGCCTAGATATTTGATTCGGTTTTCCCATTTTATGTCTGTGTTGTTGATTCTCAAGCAGCTACTGGGTTCGTGCTTAAATTTTTTCTTCGTGAAGATAATTGCCTGTGTTTTTTCTGCGTTTAGTTTGATCCTCCAGGTGTTACACCAGTCGTTAATCCTGTCCAGGTGATTTTGGAGCCGTTTTGTTATGGCCTCGGTCGAGTATCCTCTTGTGAAAATTGCTGTGTCGTCTGCGTATAGTGCAATTTCTGTGTCGTTTAGTTTTGGGATGTCTGCGGTGTAGATGCTGTAAAGAAGGGGGCCCAGGACAGATCCTTGTGGGACACCGGCTGTCATTGTCTGAGTTGTGGAGATGCTGTCGTTTATTTTGACTTGGAATGTTCTGTTACAGATGAAGGACGTCACTAGTCTGATCATTGCTGTTGGGATTTTAAATTGGTGCAGTTTGTATATTAAACCTAGGTGCCATACCTTGTCGAAAGCCTTAGAGACGTCCAGAAAGACGGCTCCCGTGGCTAACCCTTTGTTGAAAGCGTCGATTATTGCTTCGGTTATTCTTGTCGTCTGATAGGTGGTAGAGTGCTCTGTTCTGAAGCCGTATTGTTCGTCGGGTAGAATACGTTTGTCTTCAGTTATTTCTGTCAGTCTTTTGTGTATTACTTTTTCTGTGATTTTACTGAGACCTGTCAGCAGACTTATTGGTCTGTAACTGGAGGTGAGGTTTCGGGGTTTGTTCGGTTTCGGGATTAGAATCGTTGTTGCGTGTTTCCATTGGGTCGGAAACACTCCAAGTTTCAGTGCGGCGTTTATGATTTGTGTTATTCTGTCTATTGCGTTCGGTGTTAGGTTTTTTAGCGCGACGTTGTTGATGTTATCGCAGCCTGGTGCTTTCTTGGTTTTTAGGTTTTTAATTATACCTTTTATTTCTTCCGGTGTTGTTTCCTCTATTTCCGTGTTTTCTACGCTACTATTTAGTACTCTCAGTACGGTTTCGCGTATTTCTTGCCTTTTGCGGAGTGGGTGTGTGTCGGCGTTCGGTTTAAACTGCTGTGCAAGCGACTTTGCGAATTCCTCCGTTTTTTCCTCGTCCGTGCTTGCTACAGTGTCGTTTGTTGTTTTCAGTGGGGGAATTGTTCTCCTCTCCTTGTTTCTAAGGTTCTTGGCTAATTTCCACGGTTCCTCTATTGTTTCGTTGATGCGTTCTAGTTTGTCTTCCCATTCGGCGTTGTGCTGTTCGCGCAGTGCCCATTTCAGTTGGTTTGTCAGTCTGTTTAAGACGTTCTTGTCCGTCGGTGCCAGCGTCCGTTGGAATACCTTGTTAGCTTTGCGCTTTTCTTTTAGTAGATTCCTGATTTCCTGTGGGAGGGTTGTTGTCGTGTTGGCTGTCCGTTTCCTTGTGGCGGCCTCGAGTGCTGCTTTTATTTCGTTTTCTATCGTCCGTGCTGCTTCTTCTAGGCACGGGGGGCTTGTAATTTCTGTACAAGTGACGTTCGTCAGATTATCCTTGAATTTGTTCCAATTTGTGATAGTTTTCTCGATTGTTTTTCTGGCCGTATTCGCTTGGAGATTTATGTGCACTGGGTTGTGATCTGAGCTCAAGTCCTTGATGCAGATTATTTCCACGTTTGCTGTGATGTTTTTCATAACGGCTATATCCAAAATATCCGGCATTCGCTGAACTCCTGGAAAGTGTGTTGGTTCGTTCGGTGCAATTACTTGTAACTTCCGGTTTTCCGTGTACCTTAGTAATTGTCGGCCCTTGGTGTTTGTTACTCTGCAATTCCATTGCGAGTTCTTTGCGTTGTAGTCTCCTGCGGCTATGGTACCTATATTTCTGTCGAATATTTTGTCCAGGTCGTCGGCATTTATTTGTTTCTGTGGCGGCGAGTACAGTGCGTAGAGGGCTATGGGTCCGTCAGTTGTCTGTACTTCTACTCCTACCGTTTCCGTGTCCGTGGTTGTTTCTACTTCCGGCAGTTCGTGGTGTTTTATGTTTCTTTTGATGACGATGGCGACTCCACCTCCGGCTTTCTCGCTTCTGTCTTTTCTATAGACTTGGTAGTTTGCTATGTTCAGTTGGTTGCAACGTCTGAGGTGCGTCTCGTTGATCAGGGCCACGTCGACGCTGTGTTCGTTTAGGTGTGCTACTAGTTCCTGTTTCTTGTTTTGTATTCCGTTTGCGTTCCAGAATGTAAGTTTCAGATTGTCTCTAGTTCTTCTAGTGGTCATTGTTGAGTGTGAGCATGATGGTTGTGATTCTTCTAGAGAGCTTTTCTGTGTCCTCTTTGCTGTGTCCCATTTCGGCGAAATCGAGCATCATTTCCGTCAGTTCTGCTCTGATTATTTCGTTGCTATTCCGTTTGTTTCGGCTGGTTGATGGTTTTGTCTCCGGGTTAGGGTTGTTGCTTCTTCTTATCGGTTTGGGTATTTGGCTCGTTGTCGGTGTTTGGGCTGTTTGTCTCTGTGTTTGGGCTGTTTGTCTCGGTATGTGGGTTGTTTGTCTCGGTGGAGGTCTCGTTTCCTGCTGTCTTTGTTCCGTTTGTCTTGCTATTTCCGGTCTCGCCGGGCAGTTTCTCCATATAGAGGTGTGTTCGCCTCCGCAGTTTGCGCATTTCGGCGGCAGTGTTAGCGGTTTCTCGCACAGGTGCGTGCTGTGGTTCTGTCCGCATTTCATGCATTTGTATTCGGCGTTGCAGTGCCTCTGCACGTGGCCGAACATCTGGCATCGGTGACATTGCACGGTTTCTCCTCGTGTTTTCAGTGGTTCCATTTTCACGCACAGTCCGTAGAATCGATCCATTTGGTAGATGGATTTGTATTCCTTCCCAATTTCTACCAGGACCATTTGGATTGGCGTGGCTTCTCTCCCTTTCATCCTGGTCACTTTTATGGCCGGGTAGCCGTTGTCGTTGAGGTTCTCTTTGATTTGTTCCTCCGTCAGGCCGCAGGGAACTCCCTTCACTACGACCTTTAGATTCCTTTCCGTGCTCAGTTGGTGCGTGTGGAATTCGTAATCTTCTTCTTTCATCAACTTGTACATGTTCCGGTAGTCAGTTATGGTTTGGGGCTGGATTCTTATCCCGTCCCTGGTAGTCGTTGCCCTGGTGTAGTTAATGTTGTTTCTGTTTAGCTTCCTTGAAAGCCCTGCCCATTTGTCCTTGTTTCTTAGCACGATGGGAGTTTTGTTGTTGACGTTGTTTTCGGTGGGGGTTTCGGTCTCAGTGACTTCGTCTTCGTCGTCGTCGTCGTCACTGTCCCTTGTATTTAAGCATGCGTAACTGTTCATACTCACCTGCGGTCCTCGTAGGCTTGACGTGGTTGGGCTCGTCAGCTTAGCGGTTTTCTTGGGAAACCGGAAGGTTCCCTCGTCCTCCGGGTCGGTTTTGCGCTTGGGGGCGGCCTCGGTGGTGCTGTCCGTGTCCATCGGTTGGGTTTTCCTCCTCGGGGCGGCTTCGGTGGCTCTCCTCGGGGCGGCTTCAGTTGGTTTCTTCGGTTCGGCGTCGTTGGTCTTCTCGGCGGCGGTCCTTCTGGTCGCGGCGGTGTCCTGGGGTTGTTCGGTGGCGGTGGTCTTCATCCTTTTCGCTATTTGGTTGAATAGCTTCTTCAGGCCGTCGCCGCTGATGCGGTCCAGGAAATCGTAGTCCTTGATTTCCATGGAGGCGGCGGTTCCGTTGGCGCTGGTTTGCATGATTGGGTTCATGATTTCTCGGTTGGGTTTTTGTAATTATTTTGTCAAATAATTGCTAAGTTTAACGTCTGCTTCGTTCGAAGTTCGGTTAAGCTGTGAGGATTTTTTTCTTGAAACCAATTCACTTTGTTTTTATACAATTTTTCTGTACACTAACACCAATTCAATGTTACCCCCTAACTCCCCACTATAAACTTCTCTCCCTACGAACTTTACACCACTCAAAAAAACACAATTTCTACGAGCAATTTTTTTGTACGACTCTATATATATATATATATATATATACATATATTATATATATACAGGGTAACATATATACATATATACAGGGGATATATATATATTATATATATACAGGGTGGTGTTAAAGTTTGGAATCAAACCAATAATTTCTTTATTTACTGTTTATGGGATAATCGCTCGGACACGTCAATTTTGTTTTTCAAAATGCAAATTGCAAAGTCGTAAAAAAAAAATCGTGACGTCATTGTTGTTTGCTCTATGACGTCATCGACATTTTTTTTTTTAAATAGCAACCAATATATATTCTTAATTTGGAATAGACCTCTTAATTGTCTAAATGGTGATGTAAAAATTTTGATATGTTGCATTGGAAAATTTTCGAGAAAAACTGATTTGAATTTTGAGGTAACCAACATTAGCCAGTTTAGAAAAATGTGTTTGTAACAAGAAAACATTATTAATTTTATGACATGTTCTCAAACAAGGCGGTTTTATTTTTAAATGTTAAATTTAACATAATTTATTTTTTTATCGCCACTAGACTCTTAATTGGAAGCAAAAGCAACAGAAACAAGTGAAAATCGCATTTTAAAAAAGGCAGAGAAAAAAGAGAGTTTATAAAAATGTGTAAGTGTTTTTTGAAAATGAACGGCCTTGTTTCAGGATATGTAGTAAAATTATTAATTTTCTCTTGTTACAAAACATTTTATAAACTGGCTAAGGTTGATTATCTTAAAATTCAAATTCAGTTTTTCTCGAAAATTTTCTAATATAACATATCAAACTTTTTACATCACAATTTAGTCAATTAAAATTTGTCTATCCAAATCGAGAATAAAGAATGGTGGTGGCCATTTAAAAAAAATGTCGACGTCATAGCGCAAACACCAATGATGTCACGATAAAAAATTGTTTGACTTAACATTGCATTTTGAAACAAAAAATTGACGTGTCCAAGCGATAATGCCAGAAATAGTAAATAAAGAAATTATTGGGTTGATTCCACACTTTAACACCACACTGTATATATTATACATGTATATAGATCAGATTGTATGCTTTTATGATTGATGCGGTCTGAATAAGTAGCCGGTAGATTATGTACCACTATATATTTCTGCAAGCAGAATTTTCCTGCAAACAGATTTGCATTTTTGATCAATATTTTTTTATACATGTTGGGTGCAAATATTTAGATATTTACAGGCAACTTCATTAAAACCAACCCTCAATTAAACCTAAATAATATTTATTAAATTTCAATTTGGTCAAAGGCTTAATTAATTTAATATAGGCTCGCCCCTCGTCTTTTATTTGATTTTATGTCAACTTTATAACTCCAGTTACTCGTTTGTTTTGTTGAATACTTTTTGGTGATTTCATTACACACACTACCTGAAATGAATACCCACATAAAACTTGAAATTAAATAACTTGATATTTAAATATATAATGAAAATGATATTATAAAGTTGTTAACTCGATTTTTTTAGCTGATTTATGTACTTGATATGTCACTTCCTAAATGTTCACTGTTTACGATATAGATGTAGATTGCAGATTTCGGTGGTAACTTGTACTGCTACCTTTATAGATTTATTGTACCCTTCTCTTCCTGTAATCGTCGTTATACTTACACATTTAGAACGCCTCCTCTAGTCCTGATTTCTTTAAGAATTAAGGATCTACGTGGGATTCAAGCAATAGGACCCAAGGTACATTTATCTCTCGCGGAGCAATGCTCCGCAATCTTTGAGCTGATGTAATGGGTTTTCTTCTGCTGATCTGCAGAATCTGCAACTGTCATCTTCCTCTAGGCCTAATGTCTCAAGGTGTTTTCTAAGTCTGCAGACAAGCGTGTTCCTGTTTAGTTTCAGGAAAGCTATTGTTCTTTCCTGCTAAAAAAAACCCAGCATTACGTTGGATTGTCCCAGCCCTAGAAGTTTGTTCCGGGCTATTATCCATTGTTTTCTTATATCTTCGTTTAAATTTTTGTGGATGGTGTTCATACTCATTACCATGTTTGTTAAGTCACCATCTATACCAAAGTATCCTGTTACCCAGTATAGCGTTACTTTATTATCCCTGCCGAGCTTATTTGGCTTTCCCACACTGTCCCATACCAGTTTGGAACTGTTGGTGTTTGACCTAATTGCATTGATGGCTGCTTGCTGCTTGGCTATTTCACAGGATATATCTTTCGATTGCGTATACCTCTGTTTGGAAAATGCTTGGGTAGATTCCCATGGATTCAAAGTATTTGGAACGAGGTCCAAACACTCATACACCAGTACCTTCCTTTGTCTTCGAACTATTTGTATACCAGTTGATAGCACTTTGCTCAATATGAAATGCTGAGGATTCGTCGCTACAATCGGCTTTACTGCTAAAAGTTGCTGAGTAGTTTTTCTCGAAACGGTATTTGCATACCATTTCGTCTTATGGTACATTTGGTTCCGGTGTCCATTCCCGATTATCTTACCTATGCCTATTCCTTCCTTGCCGAACCTTACAATCGCCAATTTTGCGGTCCCCTCTACAACAAAATGCAATGTAGTCAGATCAAGCAGCAGTTCAATTGCTGCTCTCGGACACGAACCTATTGCCTAAGAAGCCGAGAAGCAGACACGAGCCAGTCTTTGAATCTCCTTAAGTTGCTTCTTGAAGCTGCAAGCTGCTTCAAAATTCCTCGTTACGATAAACCGTTTACGATAGATATATTAAAGCTTAAATTATGATACGTTCCCATCTAGTTTAACCCGTATTGCAGTGGTTCTCAACAAATTTTGTTGCGTCACATATAATAGATATCTCGTGAAGTATTGATCATACAATTTCAGATTTATGCTCGTTGGAAAGGTGACATTGGATTGACAAAGGTGCTAACAGGATGTTAAAATGGAAGTTAAAAAATGGGTACATAAAGAAATGGGTATATATTTCAGGATTTCTTTGATAAAGGCGAAAATGCGAGCCTGGCGGATGAAATTGTGTATGGTGTTTATGGCCCGGATACTGTAAAGCCAATTACATTCAATTTTTGTTTCGTTTAGGTATTTTTTATGTTAGGTCGTCGAAAATGTCGCTAAAATTAAAGAAATGGTCGACTTTGACCGGTTAACATTCGTAGCCTCGCCCATGAGCTAACGGTCGACAATAAAACGGTTTTAAATCATTTTGCTCACAGCTGAATTTAAAAAGAAGCTTGATGTTTGGGTGCCACACCAATTAACACAAAAAACACGATGCATCGAACTTATATTTAAGAAGCCTTGGCCAAACGGAATGAAATCTCATTTATTAAACGGCTGGTGACTGGGGAATAATATATAGGTCACGGTTGTGGTCAAAGTGCGGTGAAGCAGCTCAAACGGTCCTGACTTGGCCACAACTAACGACCAGGACAGTACTGCTGCGCATTTGGTGGGACTGGAAAGGATTCATTTATTATGAATTGCTTCCATATGGAGTATTAAATTTGGATCTCTTAAGTCAACAACTCAACCGTTCGAAGCTAGCGATTGAGCAAAAACGGCCAGAATTGGTCAAGAGGAGATGTGTTGTGTTCCATCAGGACAATGCCAGGCTACACACGTCTATAGTGACTCGCCAGAGTCATAGTTGTTCGAAAGTTTTGAAGCATTCACCATATAGTCCGGACCTGGCATCAAGTGATTACCATGTTGTTTGCATTACAAAACTTCATTAGTGATAAGAAATGGGCAAAATCGATTACTAGATATTCTCGTCAAGGGACCCGGACTTCTATGAGAGAAGCATTATAAAATTACATTTTTATTAAAAAGTTAACAAGAAGTATGGGGTCACATATTGCATGACTAAGGATTGGTAAATGGTAAAAAACTGGATAATATGTTAATATGAAATGAATAATAAATGTCAAAAATATTAGGTATGTAATATTAGATATGTACAAAACTGTCACTTTCTTCTTCTTCTTGTTTCGAATGAGCCTACTTTGGACCACGCTTGTTCAACGGTTGGGCTTTGATCTTTGACCAGTATTGTCGCATCTTCTGCCGATGTAACTCCTTTCTCTCTTTTGTCCAGGGGTACCTTTTCTTCGGGATTTTTCCTGAAATCTACGGACTTCCTTTAGGGCGCGTCTCACAGACTGTCTGTTTTGGAGATCTGTTATTCCCAGTTCTTTAATATCCTTCTCGGTTTCTGTCAACCAAGTGGTACTAACCTTATTTTTTTGCCAGAAGGTGAACAGACGGTTGGTTAGTCGGTTTGGAGGCAGTTTTGCAATGTGGTCATAGAAACCTACCCTTCTTTTCCTTGCACAGTCAGAGAGCATTTCAATATGTTCGTAGAGCTCAGAGTTATGCCGCCTTCGGAATTCCATATCATCCTTTACCGGGCCTAGGATCTTCCAGAGCATCCTCCTCTCTCTGATTTCCAATTTCTCTACCAGACCTTTTCGGTTCAAGGAAAGACACTCCATGGCATATAGGGCTTCTAGTCGTAAAACTGATGTGTTGTGCTTAAGTTTCAGGTTGCGTGACAGGCATTTCTTGTTGTAAGTGTTTTTAATAAGTCGATAGGCTAGTTCTAACTTGTTGACTCTCTTGGATAATGATGCTCTTTCTGATATGTTGGGTTCAATCCATTCGCCGAGATACTTAAATTTATCAGTCCTCTTGATGTTTCCCTACTCTAGTAACATCTCTCTGTTTGCGGCTCTAATGTTGGTGAAGAATTCTGTTTTCTCCAACTATCACTTTCATTATACATTCCGGTAGTTATATTATCTCTTTAACAAATTAGCCTTCCGTATCCGTATCATTGATTGACTATTTATTGTAGTGCACACACGTCTATAATAGTCATCAGAGCCTTGGTTCGAAACTTTTGATGCATCCACCATATGGTCCGGACCTAGCACCAAGCGATTACCATGTTATTTGCATTACAAAACTTTCTTAATGAAAAGAAATTGGCATCAAGGGAAGAATGTGAAAATCTGCCTTTAAAATAGCAACAAACTATTGAACAAAACGGTGCATATTTGATCAAAATAAGTCGAAAGTCATGGGCGGCGATCCGAATTGCGCTCACAGGACGTACGACGTACACAGTGCTAAGATACGTTCAGATTTAATGAGCTAACGGCTATTCGCATTACGAGTAATTCGGACTACTCGTGCGCTCGTGAGTATGTTCACTGGTTCAACCTTACCTCACAAATAATATCGACAATAAAAAATGTTGACAATAAAAAATTTCTGTCTAACATCGGCAAGAATGTCAATTGAGCGAGTTCTGAATTAAATATGTTTGTAATTTATTTAATAGAAACTACAATTATATAACTAAAGCTGAAATAATGTAATGATTAATTATAGTGAATGTTTTATTAGAATTAAAATGACAAGAAGTCAACAGATATTAAACAAATGTTTTATATTTTTATCATAGCAGATTTAATCAAAAGAAATATTTATCACGTGTCAAATCATGTATAACCAGTAAAGCCTCATGTCAGTAACCTTTTATAGATTTGTACAATAAAAATTTCTTCTTATGTATTAAATAAGAAAATTGTTCCCAAATCAACATTTTTATTAAAAAGTTAACGAGAAATTGAAACATGTTGCAGGGCCAACGATTGGTAAATGGTAGGAAATGGGATAATATGAAATGAATAAAGATGAATGTCAAAAATATTGTATATTTATGCCAATCCTATATATCTCTTTTATATTTATTGCAGACGAAACTATCACTTTCATAATACATTCCGGTAGTTATTTTATCTCTTTAACAAATTAGCCCTCCTTATCCGTTTCATTGATCGACTGTTTCTTGTGGCGCTTCTTTATACTTCCTCAAAAACAGTGTCGACAAGCGAAAGTCATTGATGTTAGAGCTCTTTATGTCAAACGAGCTTTCATTCATTGAATCGGGATATTCAAGAATACTTTCCTAAGAAATCTCTCATTTTTCAGGTTTGTACTACTCAAAGTTTATATTACTTTTAATAATAAAATAACTGGTCTACTCTTCATACACAAGCGAGGCATGCACATAACTTGAAATATTAATCTGTAAAACTGGGCCGCCAAACTGGACTTTTAACGCCTGCAAATTTGAAATGAACGCTCCCAAAAAAATTGCTATTTATATTTTTATGTTTATTTCGGTTATAAAATTTGGAAATATTTTACAAGAAATAAGTTAAATCACATATTTGTTTTTTAAGAACGAATAAAACTTCAAGCTGCATCACTTGCAGCGGCAGAGCCCACCTTTTAGTAGCTCTGTAGTCCTGATTTCGGCCCAGTATAACACTTTGTCTTTGGATGGTACTGTAAAGGGACAGAAGCTATGTTATAAAATTGTTAACATTAAATTCAAAGGACGGACTAAAAATTAAGACGATAAAACCGATAAGATTATTTATATATTCAAATAATTGCTGTTTTAAGTAAAAATGGGCGTCGACTGTGAAAATGGTTGAGAAACATGAAATAGCGTGTATTTTATAATCATAAAGCAGGAATAGGAATAGTTAAATTACTCAGGTATAATTAACTTTTAATTTACAACAGACCAGTTTTTAGAGTAGATTTATTTGTTAAATTAATATTATTTATTAGTAAATAATCTGCAGTTTATTAACTTTACACTTAGGTGTCCGGTTAATTTACTTCTGAAAATTATTCTTATTTTACTTAATTATGATCGAAAGAGAAAGTATTCATGCAATGAATTTAGTTGTATTGCTAGATTTGTTTTGTTAAAATGGATAAAAATTAGATAACTGAAATTACTGTATATGCATAATTAAAAGGAAACATGTAAATATCGACGAAGTTTATCTTTCTTATGGTAATAGGTAGAGGGTAATACGGTTCCATATCGTCTATTCTGAAATTTAATAAAAACTAACTTAGCAAAAAATCATTTAGTTTGTATATAAACATCCTAATAATTAAGTTATAATAAATGGTTATAATAATATTTGACGTTTTTTTTTCACATATTAAACTCTAACTTTATTTAATAGATTGGTCGGCAATGCAATAAAAATTTTAAATATTCCACTTTATGTTATTGTCATTTTCACGGATTATTTTAACGAAGTTCCTTTAGGGATGTCTCGGTAGGAGCGATCCGGCAGAAAACGTTACGTTACGTACGATGTCGTACGATGTACGTTTATTCTTACTTCGGCAATCTGGTTCCAGTAGAGATTCGTTATCAATGTAATATCTCTTTGGTCAATCCCGGTTACGGATAATATTTCCACCATCTTTTGATGCTTGACGCGGTCGAATGCCTTTCGATAGTCAATAAAGCAAATGTAGACAGTAGACAAGTACTAGTTACTTTTTACAATTAAAATCATAATACTTTACGTTTGTGTTCTCTCAAAAGCGGCATTGTGGGAGTTATTTGTTTTTGGAACGAAGTTCCTTTAGGGAGATCTCGGTAGGAGCGATTCGACAGAAAACGTTACGTTACGTACGATGTCCTCGTACGCTGTCCTCGTTCGCTGTCCTCGTACGCTGTCCGTTACGCGCCCTTTCTCTTTTTCTCAGTGTATATTCTATACCCCGCGCTCTCCCTTTTTTTCTCTTTCTCTCAGCGTATATTTCTATAATGCCTGCTCTCTCTTTTCTAGCAGAGTAGCAGACAAGCGTGGTCTGTTTATAACCTTAAAACTAAACAAGAAGAAGAAATAAAAATTGTTCAAACGTATTTTTCTTTTTTGTTGTTTTAATTCATAGGAGAGTTATACTGTTTATACTATACGCATTATTTTAATTAGATTTTGAGAAATGGAAAGTCAAGAAAGGATACAAAATACTGAAAAAAAGTAAGTTTATTAAAATAAAACTGTACAATTTGAAGCAATTGCTAACTGTTTACACATGTTTATCGTACATGTAATTTGATTGATATTTAATATATTTATATATGTCGTAGTCATATAGTGAAATCAGTCAGATTGTTTAGGACTGAGCCATTGCATGATCTCTGTCGGCAGTTCGAGTAGTTCATCTAATTCGTGTAGCTCATGAAATCTCATGCAAGCTCAGCTCGTGAAATTTTATGAGGAAGTTGTTCAACTAAGATTTACACTATCTTTCTTACCGATTCGACGTTTCCAGAAATTGTTGTCATCTGATAGTATAAAGCTACGTGTCTTAATTATCATACCTATTTATAAAGAGATAAATAGAGAAACATGTAAGATGGTTTCACGAACTAGCTAGTCGTATCAAGTATTTCTAATAAAATACACGAAGTGTCGGCAGATCATGCAATAACTTGGTTTTACACAGTCATACAGATTTCACTATATCACTATGACATTTACATTTTAGAGCGACTATAGTGAAATCACAAGCTCAGTGTCAAAATGAGCATCGACAGAGAAAAAAGCAAAATTAAAAAAAAGGAATTATACAAAATACAGATTTAGAAAATTAGGTTACAATTTTATAATTTGATGCAATTGCTTACTATTTACATAGGTTTATCGTACATGTGATTCAAGTGTTAGCTATTTTTTTTACTATATTTATATACATTATAGAGAGACGATAGTGAAATCACAAGCACAGCGCCAAAAAGAGTATCGACAGAGAAAAAAAAAATTACAAACTACAGATTTAGAACATGCTGAAGGCGTTCAAATATACAAAGATAAATTTGAATCAAAGAAGAAATGTGTTAAACCTGATTACAATCATCGAAAGAAGATTCATTACCGCCTATTTTAATCGAAAATTATGAAGAAACTGAAAAAGTAATATTTAGTCACTTTCTGAATAATTAAATTCAATCATCAAATCCAATTGCAGAAGTGTTGATATTTATATGTTTTTTATCATCCAATACCAAATACTCTTTGATGTACATGTCTCTTCAACTAGATCATCTGAAACACCCTGTGAATAAACTTCACATAATTTAAATGCTTATATTTTCTCAATTTCTCGAGATTAGTTCTGAGATTATTCGATCGACAATTGTAAAAAATACGTTTATTTTAAAACTATCCTGAGCGCCAAACAAGACTTCATTATCGTTGGTTTCATCAAAATGTCGCTTTCTTTTTTTGGTTCGCTTTTCGTTTGCAGTGTAGTTTTGAGTACCAACAAGCGCTTTGGCGTCTTCTTCATACATTCTCTCGGGAAGATGAAATAATTGAAATTAAAGGTTTGTATAAATCGATAGCCAATCCAATGTCTGCCATCCAATCTTCCTGTTGTAGTTTTTGACTCACTACGTTGATACAATTTAAAATACTACCCCAAGAAACATGAACATGAACATGAAGTCATGAACCATTAGTTTCAAATTTTGTCAATTTCTTGCATAACCCTGCTGCTTCTTTGTAACCGTTTTCTCAGAACTGTCGTTTGAAATTGATTTGAGAATATCATGAATTTCTTTCCAAGACATTAATAAACTTTTGCAGGCATCATCCCTGCATGATCATCTCGTAGTCGAGATCCTCTTTGGTGCTATGAGTTCATTGCTGTTTTGCAGTTTTTTCAACGCATCGTTGATGCCTAAAAAAGTCTTAAATTGCTTGCAAAAATGAAAAATATTGGTGGATTCATTACAGCAACTAGCTGCCGCAGTTCCAACTAAATTATAATTCATATTATAATTCAATCAGCATCTTTCTTCGACAGCAACTTTATAATTCGCCTTACTTAAATGCATGTCAAAATCCAACTAGTGCAAGATGAATATTTTGTAGTGGGTTTCAATATGTAGATTTAGATTGTTTATTCATATTTTCCAGAACATACAAAAAAAATATTTGTGTGCACTTTCATTATTTTATTAATAATTCAAAAAGAGAAGTTGTTCGATTCTGTTGAATGCACGGGAACTTCGTTCCTGACGGGGGTCCCATGACCGCATATGTTTTGTTTTTTTTGTTTGTTTTACAGGTTTTTAACCTTAAAATCACCCTTTTGCTAATTAAATTCACACTTTTTAAAATGAAATTCACCTTTTTGCAAACGAAATTAGCACTTTCGTAAATGAAAATCACCCTTTTGCAAATGGAATTTACCCTTTGCAAATGAAATTCAACCTCTTTCAAATGAAATTAATCCTTTTAAGATGAAATTTACCATTTTGTAAATGAAATTCACCTTTTTGCAAATAAAATTCACACTTTCGCAAATGAAATTCAACCTTTTGCAAATCAAATTCACTCTTTTGCATATCAAGTCATTTAAATACACATTATATTAAAAAAAAAACAAATAATATTAAATACAAGAAAAACAAATCTAAAGATTAATTATAATTCACACAATTGCATAATTAGAGTGAAACTTATTTAACCAACACGATCACGCACTTCCTGCGTATTGTAGATAATTGCGATATCCAGAATTAAACATTCTTTTAAATTTTTGAAGCAACCCTTTAAGTAAATCGCACAAATTACAAGTAGGGTA
Source organism: Phosphuga atrata (assembly GCA_944588485.1). Lineage (NCBI taxonomy): Eukaryota > Metazoa > Arthropoda > Insecta > Coleoptera > Silphidae > Phosphuga > Phosphuga atrata. The sequence goes on from OX155898.1 coordinate 35,581,382, forward strand.
GGGCGGGACTAAAGATCCACGGGTATAAAGGTCCACGGGTATAAAGGTCCACGGGAATAAAGGTCCACCATAAGTATCTAAAAAACTAGTGACGTATAGTGATTTCTAACTGTATGATCGCTCAGAAGAGGGCGCGGGAAACGTAACGAGGCACCTATGATAGTCGAGCGACACCGCGTCTCAAACTTTTAACATAAGAATTTTTTTCATCATTATTCTTTTTAGTTTTGCCCAGTGTTATTTCGTTTACAATGCCTAAACATCGTTTATTACTATACGTGATTTATTTGTTTTTCACGATTTATGATTAGTTTTTAGCAAGTTTGAACCGTCATTTTTTTAAAACCTGAAAAACACTTACACATGGTGGAGGTAAAAAGTTCCAAAGTGGACCTTTTAGCCCACATTAAACCTTTTTACCCCATCATTTATATATTGCGTATTATAAAGTCATTTGTTTCAGTATGCGCAATTATAAAAGGAAATCTGATCGTGGCACTAAATCTGTAGAGTTGATGCAACGTGCAGCAGATTCAGTTATCAATGAAAATAAATCTTACTCAACCTTACTTAAGATACTATGTTCGATGTAGTTACAATTAAATAATTTTATTTTTGTGTTACGCTTAAAAAAATATCTTTAGTTTTTTGTTTAAGATTTTAAAGTCAGGCTATGGCAGATTTTTGTTAATAATTACAGTAGTTTTGACTCTTTTTGGAATCTATAAATTAACTTTTGAATATCATTGAATCGTATATTGTTATTATTATCTATTTAAAATTGAATTAAAGTTAAATACTGGACCTATTTGACTCCTGGCTGACCCTTTTTACCCCTACTGTGGGGCAAAAAGAGACAGACTACAAGGTCTAGAGAAATTGTAAAATGACATAGAAATATGTCATTTCACAATTTCTGATATATGTGATAAATCAACCAAAAAAATTGTTAAACATGGTCATATAACTGTTTGTTTGATTAGTGTTGCATATTTTGATATAGTATGCTCAGTTTTCATAGGATAATTCAAAATAGTCAAATTGGACCTTTAAGCCCCGCCCTACACTAATCTCCTCTTTATTTAACGAGCTACTTGCTTAAAGACCGCTCATTGTTAGATTTCAGACAACTATCTCTCTAGCTAAATTTTCTGTAGCAATCACTTTATAAACCGATCACGTTTAAGAATAAAATAAAGCATAAACGTCTAATTTACTTAATAATTCCGATTGAATAGGTAATCAGTTTGTAATTAAATAACATTGAGTGAAATTCCTATCTGAATCTTCAGTAATAAAAGTAGAATAAATTAATTATACAAATTAACCTCTTGCATTTTCATGCCCCGAGATCATGTGGTTTTTTTTTGTTAATTTTATCAGATTAAAGTGTTTTTTTTTTAGAAACCCCACATGATCTCTCGTGGCATGAGAATGCAAGAGGTTAATTTGTACTTATAATTAAATTAATTTATGTTATAAGTCAAGAAAAAGGTAGTGATTTATTCATTTATTCTACTTTTAGTTTATAATTAAATTTTATTTTTATGCTGTGTGTCAAAATTAATAAAAGAAAAGGAGTAGTTTGTAGTGTTGTGATCTCGCGATTTTGGTTTCAAAGAATTTCAGTTTCTCACGAGTCGGCAAAGAAAACTAAGTGGACACCCGATTAGTTTTTGTTTATTTAGGACCATTAGTCTGCTTTATCTAAATCATGCGGGCAGACGCTCGAACTTAGGGATCGTGCCTAGACGCCGAGAGGATTTTGTTTTATGAGTTTTGGAAATTTTCCATAAAGATTAGGGGAGGACTCACACCAAGACCGAGGTGATGAGGTAGAGGGGAAGTTAAAAAGGGGCAGTCAGAATTGAGCTAGCAAGAGAGTAATTTGAGTTTTGAAGACGAACCTCCGTATTTTCGTTGAAGTAAATTCCGGGTTTCGACCATAAGTTTCGTAGAATTAAGTGTATTGTTTATTATTTATTATTTTTAAGTTAGTTAGTAATTATTGTAATAAGTTAGCGATTAGTTGTACATATTGTAAGATATTAGCAGATAAGTAGTATTTAATTACATATAAAGGACATATTTGCGTGTAATTAATTCATCCATTGTCCTGATCCTGGAGCAGCACCATACCAAATTACCATTTCGCAACAGTAGGAACGACCTTCGTTCCTACTGTTATGTTATTATATAAATTATAATCAAATTTTGGATATCCTAATATGTAATTTATTATTTTATGCAATCATTATTTTATGGTTTTTAAATATATCGTGGGCGCGCATGTAAAAAGAACTAAGTCAATTTAGAAAATTCAGTTAGCTTTGTTACTAAATTACTAAAAATCGTCTAAAAATATTCAAGGGTGATTTTATAACCTGTTCTAGCATGAAATCATGAAAATATATAGTTACCAAAAAATTGCTTCCAAAATTTTAGATTTTTGAGGTACAATAAAACTTTCTTTACATCTTCGATTACTGACATAACCCCTTTTACTGGCGCGTCCACGATATATGTAAAAGTACTTGTTTTGCAAGTGGAGCAGCAATTCGAAAACTACACTTCCATGCGTCAACTGTAACAAAATGCGGTCCAAATTTTCCTGACTGGGGTGCAAATGTGAATATATTTATTGTAATAATTGTAGGAAGAAAATGTAGTACTTACTGTTTGTAAGTTGACAAATGTAGTTGACAGTGCGTTTTCTATTCTTTTTACAAAAATACAAGAGATTAATTTATGAATTTTGAAACGTATATAAAACTGTGTTTTATTATAATTTATAAAACACAGTTTTATATACGTTTCAAAATTCATAAATTTTGAAACGTATATTAAACTGTGTCTTATTGTAATTTCTATTAAAATTAAGTTTCAACACGTAACTCCACAACTAATAAATTATTTACAAGACATTAATTTAATGCATGTCCTTCAAAGTACTGGAGGAAACTTTCGAGAAATGCCTCTATGGTATCAAGCCCGATGAAGGGAAATTCCCAATCTACACCTCCATGCGGTGAATGATGGTAACACTTAGGTGGCTAACGTAGGTGGGGACTGAGTGTAGGCCGGGATAAGCCTTCCCCTGCCTTCTGGTAGGTTCAGGGCACCCTCTTGCCCTTGAGGCTAGAAATAGTCTCTAAAGGCGGATGAAGTAAATGAATTTTATACATGATGTTTATACATTTCTATACATTTTTATACATGAATAAAGCATTAAATGACAGAATACTAGTATATATATATACTACCATTCACTCCAAACCAAATTACTGTCACATACTACAAGTATATATCACAACGAATGAAGCGATGTAACACGAAGTTGAAGACATATACGGCAATATAGAGAATATAAAAGCAAAAACACCAAAGAAAGATATACTAATAGTGATGGGAGATATCAATGCTAAGGTAGGTAGGACAGATTTCGATAACCATGTACTCAACTTCATTGGTAAATACGGACTAGATAACAGAAATGAACGAGGAGAACGTCTGCTTTGTTTTGCAGTTGACAATAACCTGTCTATAGCAAACACCCTTTTCAAGCACCACCTACGAAGATTATCGACATGGACAAGTCCCGACGGAAAGCACAATAACCAAATCGATTATTTTCTAATAGAAACTAGATGGAAAACATCAGTAAGAAACGTGAAGGCAAAACCAGATGCTCTGTACCGATCAGACCATAAACTGGTATTAGCCTCAATATCCCTCAAACTACGAACACCTGAAACATCAGAAACCAAAAATACTAAATTAGAAACTCCCAACACAGAACCTTTTCAAGAACATTTAAGAACAACTCAAAGGGCTGGCATCTCTACAGACCCCAACACTATATGGATGTCCATGAAGAACTGGATAAAAGCAGTAAAATTTGCACATCCGATAACATACGAATTAATAAAAAAAATCACTGGATATACAATGACACATTAAAATTGATAGACTAAAGAAGACAAATTAACAACTCAAACATGCAAGAAGATGAAAAAAGACAAGTAATTAAACATCTTAACAAACCAATCAAACAGGAATGTAGACGGGGCAAAAACAACCATTTAAAAAATATATGCACGGAACTACAACACCACGCCCAGAACAGAGAGTCTCGCGATCTGTAGGATAAAGTACGATATAAAGAGAATTTAAACCACGATCACAAATTATAAAGGACAAAATCGAAAAGGTTATAGTAGATCCAATTATAATAGCGGAAGTATGGAGACAACACTGCAAAGATTTATATAAGTCAGTTAGCCCGACAACATCCGAAGAACGACACCACAAGAAAGAGAACCTGGGATCTTAAAATCAGAAGTAGAAAAAGCTATAAAAACACTCAAAAACAGACGGCATCACAGCTGAAATACTTAAAGCCATGGGACACTACGGAACAGGTGTAATGCACACGTTATGCTCTAAAATATGGGAAACGGGCAAATGGCCAATGGAATGGGATTTCTGTATATAGATGCTAATAGAGATGCGAATCTCTATTCATCTCCATCCATAAAAAAGGATCACCGACGTAATGCAATAACTACAGAGCAGTAACTCTCATTTCACATGCAAGCAAAGTATTACTCCACATCATTAATGAACGTTTGGTGAAAACATTTCTACTCCCACAAATATCGGACAACCAGGTAAAGGTACACGAGAGCAGCTACTAAATGCCCGACAGGTCATTGAAAAAGCGAGGGAACACAACTTAAAATTATATTTGAGTTTCGTGGACTACACGAAAGCGTTCGACTCTGTGAACTGGTCACTTCTGTGGAGAGTGATGGGTGAAACGGGTGTTCCCAAGCATCTGATATTTTTAATTATGAGACTCTACCAACACAATAACGCCAAGGTCAGAACAGGACAAACTGTGTCCTGAGCTTTTAAGATAGAGGCCGGTGTCAGACAGGGATGCATACTCTCGCTCCTCCTAAACAACATATATAGCGTTTACATCATGAGAAAAGACCTTGGCGATTGGGAAGTTGGAATATCAATGGGAGGAAGAAAAATAAGTATCCTGGACGACGCCAGACTTGAGGTATGCGGACGACGCCTTGATTATTGCAGCGGACGAAGAACAACTGATAAACATAATGAACAAATTAGAACAAAAAACTCAACAAAACGAAAACCAAGGTAATGATCATCGATCGATCCAATGACACATCCAATATCAAAAACGTAGCGAGGTATGATGTGGTGGACAAGTTTGTATACTTGGGATCGTTGATAACCAAGGATGGAGGAGGCGGTTCAGAGGAAATAAAGAGAAGATTGGCAATGGCCAAATCAGCAACAACTAAACTCGTAAAAATATGGAGAGATCAAACCATTACAAAATGAAAGTAATGCTTCCCAATTGCATGAAACATGGACACTAAAGAAAACAGATCTAAAAAGAATTGAAGCCTTCGAATTATGGGTGTATAGACGAATCCTAAGAGTGTCACGGGTGTGTGACAAAGAGTGTCAGACCAAAAATCAAAAAGCGTCTACTAAACCAAATCAATGGAGCATATCTCAGTTACTTTGGCCACATAGCTAAAAGGACAGGTGAGATGGAAAACCTCGCGATGGAGGGAAAAGCTGAGGAAAAAAGACCTAGAGGACGGTCTCCAATGAGATGGACCGACAGATTAAAAGAAATGACGGGACACTCAATGCACGAGACAGTACATCTAGCACAAGATCGAAACGCATGGAAACAACAAATTCAAACACATACCGAATATAGTATTACAACAACCTCAAGAGGGTACAAAGACCGAGAAAGAAGAATTTAAGGCAATTATAAAGAAATCATAAAATATGTTAATAGTAACTTAAAAGCTCATTAGATATATGAAGGATAGGAAAAAAGTAAGCTAACTAATAAATCAATTGTAAAATAACTCTCTTTAATTGAGGCAGTAAAATATAGGCATATAACTAAGTGACATATTTAGAACTTTAGAATTTGTCAGTAAATATTCACTAGGCTAAATTAGTTCTATTATTATATAAATTGGAAAGATAATTTATAAAACTTAAAATTAATTTTATTGTTTTTGCCTTTTTAATTTGTTTCTTCTTTCTTGCTTTTGCCAACGGCCCGGCCCGTCCACCAGGACACACACTTTTATCTACTGATCCCTTAGTCCAGGAATCATCTGCTGACTTTATTGCCGAGACGGCACAGATTATTTTTTAGGTTACATTGTTTCCGATAACTTTTATCGTTAATGAGCAACACTTTTGTATAAAAACGCTGCTTAAAAGAAAATTTAAAAAATACAAAGATTGATGCACTATAAAGTATTTACAGTGCATCAACTGGTCTAGTATAGAAATATTCTTTTGGTGGGAGTAAGTGTGTAGGCACATGCGCGAAATGAAATTCAATGTCAGGAATTCCAAAGATATATTTAAGTTAGGCCATACCACAGAATTTTCTTATAAGAAACGAATATTGTTTGCCTAACTTCGATAAACCTTTGGTTATCCCTTAAGCGTTGTAATCAGGAACTCGAAAGGTTTTCCAAAGTTAGTTTTACTCTTGACTTTCCTCCTAATAATCTAGTTTGGAATTTCGGCATGCGACCCTTCGGTTTTCCTAATTAGAACAGGAACAATGTTTGAACTAGGTTTGCCACAGTTCGGTCACAATTCGAAACGCGTCATTAGGTTGAAATTAGGACTTCCAGATATTTGCCTATTAGGATTCCCTAAATTGGACGGGACACGGTTTCAATGAAGCTTGTCACAGTTCGGTCAATGTTCGTAAGGCCTTATTAGGTAGAAGTTAGGACTTCCAAAAACATGCCGAAGTTAGACGTTCTAAATTAGGACGGGACAAGGTTCGAATGAGGCTTGCCATAGTTCGGTAACAGCTCGAATGGTCTCATTACTTTGAAATTAGGACTTCCAGAGATATGCCTAAGTTAGTCCCTCTAGGAATTTCAGTTCGCTTGTTATTAAGAACTAATTAGGCACGTCATATTCCGTGTTCGTTCCAAGTGAGGCAATCGCATTAGGCCGTCATAACATTTGTAACGCACGTCCGGCTTTGTTCCTAATTAGGATGCCTCATTCGGAACAAATTCAAAAAATTTTGCACTTGTGGAGCGCTGATGGCAGTTTCATGAACTTTTTCCTCATACAAAACTTTTGCCCGTTGCGTGATCCATTTACATGTAACCATTAACAGTTAAACGTTGTTCACGTCATTGCAAAATTTCTGTTTTCAGTTGTGCATCAAGATCAGAATCTCCTACTTTCCGTCCACCACCAGTTTTTAGAAGGCAATGACTTTCGTTTACGCCACTCCGGGAATCCTTAAGTAAGTAAAGTTATGAGTGCACCTAATCATTTTGAAATAAAAAGAAAGACAGTACTGGTAGTTGACTTATGCGTGATTCTGTGATATTAAGCTTGTCTGGTACTGGCATATTGATTTCCCTCTTTTTCCGCAGCAGTAACTGCAGCTAATTTAAAATAGAATATTTCTTCTTTGATGCATGTTTATCATGAACAGTTTCATCAAGTTCATTCCATCATAAAACTAAAAAATTATCAGTTGTTTGACGACAATTTCACATAATGTACACAAAATTAAATATTTCACGGTGCTGTATTTTTTTTTAACTAAGGATTTAGGATTTTAGAGCTTTTCCCAACATAGAGGACACACTATTATCATCTGATGATCCCTTACTCAAGGGATTATCTGCCGGCTTAAATTATTTTTTTAAGTTATGCTTTTTAGGTTCACGTTTACGATAAGTTTTATTGTTAATGAGAAGCAAGTTTAGATACTAACGTAGCATAAAAGTAAATATTAAATACGAGGATGTTTGATGCACTATAAATTATTTGAAAGAATTATAGTCTATTAATTATTATAGTCTATTAATAAAACTATAGAAATAGTTCGGTAATTGTTCGAAAGACGCCATTAGATGGAACTTCCAAAGATTTGTCTAAGTTAGGCTTTCCTAACAAATTAAGACAGGTAAGGTTCGAATGAGGCTTGCTACAGGTTGGAAACGGTTCGAAAGACCTCATTAGCCCCGAATAGACTGTTTGACATGCCTCACTATATTCCTAGTCGGGAGGCTTTCCTAAGTATGACGGGACTAGATTCGAATGAGGTTTGCTACAGTAACACTTCGCAAGTCCGATGAACTTTTTTTTTCATTGATAACTTAGCTGCCAGAACATAATCTTCTTCAAAAAGGTTTGAAACAATACTATCTGTATGCTTGTTTTAGTTTAGGGCGATTAGAAAGAATAGTTTTGTTATCTTTCGTGAACTTGGCCCAATGCACGATTTTGATATGATCTGCTGGCAAAATAGCAAAACATAATATCTTGAATCACTGGAAATATGAATGTGGTAGAAAAATATAATTACCTTTCCACGTTAATCATTTAACGTAAATATTGAAACGTTATACAACAAAAAAATCTACCCGCAACGCAGACCATTATACTGATAATTAATTAAAATTTATTATTAACGCATTTATTCTGAAGCTCAATAATTCGATATGAAACGATTTATATTTTCATAAAATGCTTGTTTCATATGGTTAATATCAGTGTTGCTTATAATTTATCGTGTTATAAAATAATGAATAAATATAATAAATATTCTCCTCAGAATACTTGTAAAAGTGAATTAATCTACTGTTTTTATTATTTGTTATGGCCAGACAAATCCCCCAATTTAACCGCCCTACACTTATTTCTTTCGAGCTATTTGAAGGCACGTGTATAAACCACAGACTTCGCACGATCTACAGGACAATATTTCATCAGTAAATCAAAAATTCAACCACAATAATTTATGACAGAAATATGAGAAAGGTAATTAAAAGGGTCCAAAATTACAAAAATTGTAATGACGGTAATTTGTCGGATGTTATCTTTGAAATTTAATAGCAGGAGACTTATTACATGGTTTAACATAAAAAAAACGGTTTTTAATCTACTGTACAATACAATTTTAACACGTTTTTTAATTTAAAAATAAGGTAAATATTGATTAAAACGCAAGAACAAAACTCTCATAAACTTCGATGGTTATTTTTAAGCCACCTAATATAGATTATTAAGCTACATTAATGTTAAGCGCCAAACAAATAATTGATAGTTATGTCTTCTCTTAATTTTTCGATTTTGTTTCTGAATTGATTTCTTATGTCGTCCTTAATCCTAGACAACCCTAGCCAAGAAATCAAAAGTGGAGGGGAAAATCAAGAATTAGAGATGCAATGCGAAATAGATAGAAATTATTCAAACTATAAATTCAAAACAAAATTATTATTAGAAATTCTAATTAAGTACTTATATATTATAGTAATAAAGCCATATTTGTACTTTTTGGACATACAACCTTAGTTTTACAGTTTAAAAATTGTACTAGTTTAATTAACGAAGTTCGAGAGAGTTTCACGATGAACATTCTAGTATTTATAGGATAATTGATTTCAAAGAATAGTCGAGTTAATTCCGTCTGCGCTTGTGAAATTCTATACATCCGTTATAGAAGTCTAACAATGCATAAGAAATTAAACGGTTACTTATTTCCGGTATTTGAATGGGAAAAATAAAGTTGAATTCGGATTTAATTCGCTTATTAACCTCTTCTTTTTTAAATATCTTTACGTTGATAAAGTTTTTGTTTTATTATTGGTGAAACCATAATAATTATAGATAATCATATAAACTTATTAAAAGTGAAAACAACTACTTCCTGAGATTCCAATTCGAGCGGTTGAGCGGAGCGGACGTGTTTTGTGAAGCGAGTTTTACGGATTGAGTTTTTTTTTTATTTTTTATTTGTGACGCGTAAAAACGGTGCGCGATAAGGAAGAAAAAAGAAAGAAAAAGAAAAAATGAAAAAAAGTGAGAGTGAAAGCGACCGAGACGAGGATTATAAAAGGAAAAGAGAAAAGGGAAGAGAGTCAGAAGAAAGGTTGAACCCCTTTCAAAAAAGTAAAAAACTGGAAAGATCACCGGCTAAAAAGGAAATGGGTGAGGAAATGAAGATGCTGAAAAAATTATGGAAGATATAGGGGAGATAAAGGAAGAGAATCGGAAGATGAGCCGGGAAATGGAATACTTGAAAAATATTATGCGTGAAAAGGAAGAAAAATGGGAAAGAGAAAAGACAGCACTAAATGAAAAAATTAAAAGACTGGAGGAGAAAATGGAAGAGAAGGAAAAAATAATGAGAAAAAAGAAGATTGTTGTGACGGGACTGGACGAAGGGGAATGTGAGAACGAGAAGAATCTGGAAGAATGGATAAAGGCAGAATTAGAGGTAGAAGTGACGGTGAAAGAGATGTATAAAGTAAGTGGAGGGAAAATGTTAGTGGCGGAACTTGGGACCTGGGGTGAAAAGCGGAAAGTTATGGAAAATAAGAGGAAACTAAGAGAAAAAAGGGAAAAGAGAGTATACATAGAAGACGATCTGACAAAGAAGGAAAGAGAAATACAGAAGGAATTAAGAGCGATAGCCAAAGAAGAGCGACAAAAAGGACGGTGGGCGAAAGTCGGTTATAAAAAGATATGGATAGACGGAAAAGGCTTTAAGTGGGATGATGAAAAGGGGGAGTTAAACACAACAAATTTTTGAATAAGAGCACAAGGAAAAGACGACAGGACAGAAAACGGAAAACGAACATGGAGAGGAATAAGGAAGAAACGGAGCAGTTAAGAATAGTATACTGGAACACAGCGGGGATAAAAAACAAAGACAATGAGTTTTGGGAATATTTGGGAAAATTTGATGTAGTGGGACTGGTAGAAACGTGGGTGGAAGAGAAGGGGTGGGAAAAATTGGAAAAAATAATGCCGAAAGAGTTTAAGTGGAAGTGTCAATTTGCAGAGAGGGTAAGCAGGAAAGGGAGAGCTAAAGGGGGGATAATAATGGGAGTGAAAAAGGGTTTGGAAGAAGAAAACAGAACCGAAGCAAAAGAAGAAAGAGGCATTATGGAAAGAACGGTGAAAATTAGACAGAAAAAAATGGAGAATTATAACAATATACAGCAGAAGTATGAAAGAAACGAAGAGAATGATAGAAGAGCGAGTAAAACAGCAAGACGAGGGAACTCTGGTGATTGGGGGGGACTTTAACGCAAGAATTGGAGAAAAAGGAATACGGCTAGAAGAAGAACAAACAACAATAGAAAGAAGACCAACAAAAGACACAACAGAAAACGCCGAAGGGAGACTACTGATAAGTCTAGTAGAAGAAAGAGGGTGGGACATACTTAATGGAAACAGTATAGGAGATGAGAAAGGAGAGTACACATATATCGGACCAAGAGGGGAGACAGTTATTGACTATGTTATGGTGAATGAAGAAGCATGGGATGAAATAGAACAATTCAAGGTGGGAGAAAGAGTCGAGTCGGATCATATGCCATTGGAAGTGAAGACAAAAGGAAGAGAGAAAAATAGAAGAAGTGAGAAGGATGTTAGAAGAAAAATTGTGAAGAATATCTGGTCGGAAGAAGCAATAGAAAATTATAGAACAAGACTTAGGGAGGCTAGATACGAAGAGGAAGGGATAAACGAAAAAGTGAAAGAACTGGGTGATCACGTAAAAAATGCAACAGAAAAAAAAGTGATAGAGACAAGAGTGAAGGTGGGGGCTTGGAAAAACGAGTGGTGGGATAAAGAATGCAGGGAAGGGAAGCAATCAGTAAGAAAGAAATTAAGAAATTGGAAAAGAGGAAAAGCAAGTAATGAGGATTACAAGAGAGCACGCAAGAGGTACAAATTAGTATGCAAGGAGAAGAAGCAAAAGAAATGGATGGAAGAAGAACTAAAGATGAAAGGCATAAAGACGGAAGAAGAGGTATGGAAATACATAAATAGGGAAAGAAAGAAAAAAGTAGAAAGAGTGAGTAATAGAATTACTATGGAGGAATGGAGAAAGTACTTCAGTCAGCTGCTGGGTGGTGACGAAATCAGACAGGAAAAGAAAAAGAGTCAACACAGGGTGGGAGAAATAGAAGAGATAACAAGAGAAGAATTAGAACAACAACTGAGTAAACTGAAAAAGAAAAAGGCACCGGGGAGGGACGGTATACAGAATGAATCGTGGATATATGGAACTGAAAGGGAAGCTGACAGGCTGTTGGAGATAATGAATGGAGTGTGGAAGGGAGAGGGCTTCCCACAGGAGTGGAAAGAGGGGATAATATGCCCCATATATAAGAAAGGAGAAAGGGAAACAGCAAGCAATTACAGGGGGATCACCATGCTCAATACAGCATATAAGATATATGCAATGATTGTAGAAGAGAGATTGACGAAGGAATTGAAGGAGCGAGGTGTGATACCAGACGGACAGGCGGGATTTAGGAAAGGGAGAGGAACCATGGTTAATGTATACATCTTGAATCACATAGTAGGGAATGAGATAAAAAAGAAGGGCGGCAGGATGTATGCATTATTTGTGGACCTGAAGGCCGCCTTTGATAATGTAGCAAGAGAGGCACTGTGGGAATGCCTGAGAAAGAAGAGGATAAAGGAACATCTGATAGCAAAATTAGAAGAGATTTATGAAGAAACAATAAGTAGAGTGAGAGTTGGGGAAAGGGTGAGCGAAGGTTTTAATACGCATAAGGGAGTGAGACAAGGCTGCCCACTAAGCCCCAGCCTGTTTGCAGCATTTATTGGAGACATAGAGGAGATGTTCAGCAAGGCGCAGACGGGTGGGGTCGTGGTGGGCAAAGAAAAAGTGTGGTCCCTAGCCTACGCGGATGATTTGGTAATGCTAGCGAGAGACGAGAAAGGGATGAAAGGAATGATAAGAAACATGGAGAAATATATGAGGAGGAAAAAGCTGACAGTGAATGTGAAGAAGTCCAAGATGATGGTGTTTAGCAAAGGGGGTGGCAGGAGAAGAGTAATTGAGTGGAGATGGGAGAAGGAGAAAATTGAAGAAGTAAAAGAATTTAAATACCTAGGGTACGTGTTTAATGAGAGAAATACTGAAACAGCACACGTGAGAGAGTTAGTAAAGAAAGCCAATAAAATACTAGGAGTGGTATGGGGAATAGGAGAGAGAAAACTTGGACACGACTATAGAAGGAGGGTGATGATGTTTGATAGCCTGGTGAAAAGTGTGATGATGTATGGAGCGGAAATATGGGGGTGGAGAGAGCAAGAAGGACTGGAAAGGGTGCAAGAAAAATATTTGAAATGGGTGCTAGGACTAGGTAGAGAGACCCCGGGGTATATAGTGATGGAGGAAACAAAGAGAGATGGAATAAGAATAGAAGCAGGAAAGAGAACAATAAGTTTTGAGGAGAGGGTGATAGAGAGAGGAGAGTGCAGAATTCTGCAAGAGTGCCTCAAAGAAAAAAGAAAAGTAATAGGAAAGGGGGTGTGGAAAGAGAGGGAAGCATATCTAGAAAGAAACGGGTATGCAGGAGCGGAGATAGAAAGAATGCGAGAGAGAGGTAGAGTAATGACAGAGGAATTGGTCCAGAGAGATAGAGATGTGCAAAGGCAAGAAAGGAGAGCAAGAATTAGGGAGTCTAGGTACAATGGGAAATATGAAAAAATAATAACGGAAGAACTGCCAAAGTACCTAGGAAGAGAAAGTAGAAAAGAGAGAGTGACAATAGCAAGATTCAGATGTGGAAATGAAGAGAGAGATAATAAATTTTGGATGGAGGATAGGAATAGAGTATGCAGGATGTGTGGAGAAAACAAGGAGACAATAGAACACTGGCTGAACGAATGTTCAGAAATGAGAGAAAGGGACGAGGGTAGAGAAGAGGTTTTAAACGAGGATGGAAGAGGGATAGATTGGATGAAGAAAGTTGAGGAGAGAAGAAGAGCATTATGTGGAGAGGGAAGCCGACAATCCACCCAACAACGGAATTCATCACTATAAGAAACAATATCGGTCCCAGAACAGATCCATGGGGGAACTACAGAAAAGGATCTCAAGAGCTGAATTGGAATAGCAAGTTTAGGTTTTTAGTGATTTATTTAGTTTTATTAGCATACGTTTCTTTTTGTTTCTTTTTTATTTATATATATATATGTATTGTTTTATGTATAAAATTTTGGAATCCATTTATAAACCTGTAGAGGTAATAAATATACATAAGTAAAGTAAAAACAACTACTTCCTTTGCTAATACCACGCAGGCTATATACATATATATTTATATATATATATATATATATATATATATATAAATATATATATCTATATATATATATATATATATATATATATATATATATATATATATATATATATGTGTGTGTGTGTGTGTGTGTGTGTGTTTGTTTGTTTCACATACTAGGCCACAGTTCACTTTCGTGGTATTAAAAGAGTACTAGATAAATAACATTGTTTAACTTTCTATTTAACTAAAGTGAATCTGCAGACGCGTTTCGAGATGTATCTCTCATCAGTGCAGCTTTGCCGTCTTGCAGTATACACTCTTGGAATACACTTACTTGAACGCCTCGTGGATGACTGACTAGGTTAGGTTTTAATTTGACGTTTGTGGAGACAGACATGAACTTAGCATATTGATGAAACATACAAATATATTTTGTATAATTCTATATCCTGCGTAGTATCATATTAAGCGTTTTCATATTAAGACTTAATATTATAGAGCTACAAACAGGTTGAAAATATATTCAGGCTATATTTCGTTTTTGATAAATTTTTTGTTGTTTATTTTTTTAATTACAATATTCAAACCCTGTATATGTTATACAAGAACCTGTCTATCAATGCAAAATAACGACATTTTAATACAGCTGTTAGACCAGTCATCTTGTACGGCATGGAAACTACAAATATAACTGGAATGGAGAATTTGTTCAAGATATAAAGAATTTTAAAGAATTATGGACCTTGGAAAACACAGGATGGTTATAGACTGAGATCCAATTCAGAAATTTATAGTAAAATTGACAACCTTGAAGTGATGATCAGAAAACGGTGACTTCAGTTCTACGGACATATGGTCCGCATGGATTGCTCAAGGTTAAACAAACAATTTTTTGATAAAATCTGGAACTATAAAGGGCAAGGAGGCTATGTAAAACAAATGAAAGAAGAACCAAAAATTCAAAATTACTGAAGAAGATTGTCTAAACCGAGTACAGCAAAGAAAATTTTGAACTCAAAATTCTTTTCGGGGAGAAGTAGAATTTCAACAAAGGAGAATGGACTGATGAAAAAAGAGCTGCGCAGTCGACCAGGATGAAAGACTTCTGGAAGAGAAGAAGGAAACTAGACCCATAGTGAAGTGATATTTGCGTGGTCCTTGTTGGCTTGTACGCTGTGTTTTTAAAATGATAGCAGTGGCGGCTCGTGGATGATGTTTGGGGAAGGCCTTCCCTGTGGAAGGGAAATTATAATAAAAAGTATTTCTACGAGTTGGAAAACCTGCATTCTCATTGACACATACAGAAACAAATTGAATTTTTTAATTCCGTGACAACCTGTTAACCAATTATGCTTCATATAAATGTTGAAATTAAATTTTCGGTCATAATTATTTGAACCACTTTGTGACACTGGACAAATATTTAAATCTGGAGTTAACCGTCCCACAGTGGGCTGGATTGCCGAAAAAGTGGTCAAAAATAGAATACCTCCTTCTATACATTTGAAATTTTGGTTACAGGGGTTTTCTATGCCGTTGAACACGAATCTGTTATTACAATGTTCAAAAACAAAATGGCGCATCATTTTTACAAAATTTGGGTTTTAACGAATCAGTTATAATAATTTTTTTAAACTAAATGGCGATCAATGGTGATCCAATATGGCGGGTAATTTTTCGTAAAACTTTTTACAAAATTGCGTACCTACTTAGTTTGTATACGTCGTTGAAATTCCAAAAAACAGAATGACCTGTCCAATATGTCGGACAATTGTGTATCAGCAGTTCTTTAAACCTCTGATTATGAATTTCCTATCAAAATTTTAGAAAACATAATGGTTGCTCGAATATAGAAAATTCCAAATTGTATATTTGATATTGTATATGAAAAATAACTGGACAATTTTTAGCGCTGCTTAAAATAATTGTAAATATCTGATTCTTTATTCAGAATCTTCGCTACTATTAGACGATGCGATCACGTTATTTGAATTACTAGTCCTCGATCGTCCTCCTCGATCGTATAGAGACAACAATTTCAAAGCATCGGCAAACAAACTTTTACTACTTTTCGGGTATTTCCGGCCCATGCTCGACATATAAGGGTCGGATATAACAAGACATTTTTTAAATACATCTCCCAATGTAGCTTTTCTTCATTTTTCTCTTACGAAATTTTCTCGATATTTTTTGGTCTGTTACGTGTATACATACATATTTTTTTATGTCTTTTTAAAGGCATCTATTGCCCTTTTGGAGTCTATTTACTTTGATTTCAATTTTGCCAACATTTTTCTTACGTTATCTCTGTCGTCTTGATGTATTGTAAAAGTAGAGTTATTCTTTTCAATCTTCTAGAATGTGCAAAATCTGACGGCTCAGCATGGAGAATTTTTTTTGAAGTTTCAAAAATTTCATGTCAAAATTAATGTCCACTTTGGCCCTGCCGGTGGTATTCGGTTCTGTAATGCAATATAAAAAATCACAAAGAATGTATTACGGCTCTTCTCACACGGTATCAAATATGCATAGGCTCGTTTCGGCATGCAACTCTTAATAATTCTGATATCATTGAGTATTACCTACGCTATAAACGTGAAACTAGCCCGGGATGTATTGGGCGATTAACTATTTTTATAGTTTTGTGTCAGTAAATTTATAAAAAAAGGTTTTCTACTCGAAATTTTCAGTTAGCCACTGAATGAGCATAAACTATTATTTAATAATATAAAAAGTATACAAATATTCTACATAACTTTAGGATTACCCTGCATTGAGCAGATTTGATATTGCACACACAAACAAAAAATTAGGAGCACTTTAAGCGCACAACGTTTTTCGATGCGCATTCAAGCGTTATATAAATGTCAAAAGTACGTAACTTCAGGATGCTCTGTAGCCGCCGGTTTTGGAACCTGACGTCTTATCTTTCGATAAGACATGCCCAGAGACTTAATTTAGAAGATAATATAAGACAAAAGGTATATTTCAAATTTAGATATTTTCATTTGTGTCCACTTTTTCGACAATCCAGCCCACTATGCGTCCTAATGATTTAATTTCAATTTTTTCTTGAAATTCCAGTCGTGCAAATTTGATCTTTTGCAAATGCATAACAGATTTTTTTGGTTCGTTCATTTCTATACAAATGTAATTAAAATTAAATGCAATAATTAAATTCAAAAATAACTACTTATTTATTAATACTTTGTTTTAAATTATCCACTTTTCAATTGTCCACCAATTAATTGTGTACTTAAGGTCCGAAACTCGCGTTCTTAGAAACAAACTCATAAAATGTCTAAAATACAGAGTGCGGACTGCAATGTTTGCAGCCCACGATATAAATATTACCAAAACGTATATCGCGGGTGTATCGCGGTAACCAGCTCAATACACTAACTACGCGGCGAGACTCGGTCTGCACTGACTGCAGCCCGAGATATGAATATACAACCGCACTAAATTACACAATACACACATACAGAGCGCCTATCGAGAGGTATTTATTACCTACAATTCTAAAAATAAATATACTTCGAACGGAAAAATATGTTATTGTCAAATAATTGTATACTAATGGAATAGTTTATAATAATTAAAAAAAAATTCATTTTGGCGGGATTTGTTTTCATTTGGGCCCCCATAAGGGCTGCAGCACTGCAGTCCTTATGGGCGAGCCGCCACTGAATGATAGTATAAAATTGTAATGTTTTTTGATTTATGTTTTTTGATTATTTGATAATCTAAAGATAGATGTGATTTATGACTGATTTGTAGATTTGAAATTCACAGTTTCTAAATGACCATCATTTCTAAGAAAAAAAAAATCGCTTTGTGTGTTGGTTTAAATTTATTGACGAACAGAGGCTTATAATTCAATGCTTATGGTTTGCGTATATAAAAGTAGTAATAAAATAATCTTGGAAAGTTCTAGCAAGACAAAATCACGCAAAATAAAAAATCAGAATTAACAATTGCAAACCATATATTTCAGACATTTTTCAATGCATACATATTTTTCATTTCAATGCATCTGTTGGAACTAATATAGAAAATTCTGCTTAGTAACACTACTCAACATCTTAAAATGTGCCCCGTCATTCATAATAATAACAACTAGTTCGTTATCTAACCATGGGCGTCGCTAGGGGTGGCAAGGTTCAATGCCCACCCTAGAAAAACACACATATTTACTAGAATTTCTTTTGTATTTATAATATTAATATAGATTTTGCTATTAGACTGTCAACTTTACTAACGAGTTAAGAAAGACGCCACATGGTAAAAATAAGAATGAATGAAATTATTATTTATTACTAAGCGTATTACTTATGATCTCTCATTAAATGACTGTGGTTAGTTCAGCTGGACAACTTCCCTCAAGATAAAATCCCTTGCTACGTCAACGCATCTAACACTAACATTTCAAGCAAGTCTTCCGTTACAAATTCATTGTTTTCCTAACCACCTATATTCAGCTGCTGGCTATTTTGTACGGACGAAACTTCCAAAATCCGGATGCAAATTCCGCATTTTCCTTACATTTCGATCCGAAATATGCAGAGCGGTAGCATGTTTCATCGCCGAGGGCTCCTCTGCTTACCCAATCTTACGGCGTAGATGTTTTCGTGATCTTTACCCCTCCCGACGGCGAGGGTCTAAAGTTGTCCACCCACAATATTGTACATCTAAAATGAATTCTGCCGCAAAGCACGATATTATAATGCACCGTAAATGCTTGTTTTGTTTTAACAACTAAATCGCTATAATAAAAAAATTACAAAATAACGGTCTGATATCTGCCATAAATGGCATCCAATTCTCTTTAACAAGACAAAAATAACATAAGATATAGTCACAATCATGTTTTTACGCTTTGAGTTGTTACATATTGTCTTTATTATAGCCACTGCATAAACGATTATGTTGTGAAAAACACATCAGTTAAATGACCACCTCAACTTCTTTTACAGGAGAAAATTTGAAAAATTCAAGTCATAAAACAGGGTTTTAAACTCATGCAGTCCGAGAACGCCCCTTTTAAACAATTTTTTTTTCTTACGAACCCCCTCTTGAACAACTTTTTTTGCCGACCCTGACTTAATAATCTCATGGGCACTACATTATAATAAATATTAAAAATGAATCGCTGGTTATTTTAATAAATGGTGTTATAGATTAAAAAACATAAAACGAATAAAACTAGTAGTTATAAGAACTAAAAAGATACAATATATCATCGTCTTCTTGAATTGTTTGCCACCATTTTTATAATCTCGGACCTCGGTAATGGCTACACGAACGACTAGGGGTCCGTGGAGTCCAATTTAATGATCTGTCGTGTAGATTAAAGATCTTTTTGTATTTTGCAATTAAATACCAAGCAAATTATGTGGATTATTGATTAGACATATTCAAAGATCGATTGTAATTTAAAATAATTATTGAATATTGGGGTATGTTGTTTCTCTATATATTTTGCACACTGGTTACAAACAAGAACACATAGAATTAAGTTAGCCAAATATAATTTAAATTGAATTTGTTCTTTGTTTTGTGGCGGTTTGAACGTGTGTTCGTTTTTCCTTGTTTTTCGGTTTTTCTCTTGTTGTTGTCTTTTGTTTTTAGTTCTGCTTTAGCGTTATACAATAAAACTGTTCTTTTCATTTCCATTTTTTGTTTCTTCTTCGTTTCTTCCTGTTTCTTCTGCTGTGGCCTCTTGTCCTCTGCTGGGTTGGTCCTGCTGTAGTGCTAAGGTCCTTTGGCTTCCTTCTTTGTTTCTTGTGTGGTGTCTCGTTTGCTGTACTGTTGGTGTCATCCTTTCGTTTCGGCTGGGTTGCTCTGGGTACCCTGTACATAGAAAACAGTGTTATTTATTGTTTGAATATGGTATGTTGGAGTTTTGGAAATTTGTACTTGACGTTTGTTCTGTAGTTGCCGGTTTGTTGCATCGTAATATGTTGTCGCATGTTGTCAAATGATTTTTGAGTAAGTTTTCCTATGTGCTCTGTGATTGTCTCCATTTCGAGGTCTTTATGTATTTGCTCGTTGGTTATGTACCATCGCGAGTCCGTAATTTGTCTCAGTATTTTGTTTGGTATAATTTTGTTTTTCCCATTTTTAATTGTATTATTAATCTTGAGGCGTTTTGTTGGGATGTGTTTGAATTTTCTTCTTGTAAACATGATGGCTTGCGTTTTATCAGCGTTAAGTTGTACCAGCGATTTTTCTCATCTAGGTTGTTTTGTAATCTCTCGGTGATGGTGTTCGCCAAGATTTCTCTTATAAATATAGCAGTATTTTCCATTCTGGGTATGTTAGCGGAGTAAATGGTGTAGAGCAGGGGTCCCTCTACGTACCCCTATTAAATTGAAAACGAAAATCGACTCATTATTAACTAATATTAATGTCTTTACAATCGTGAGAAGAATCGCTACAACTACGTTCTAACACTTTGCAGACTACGTTTTCATGCAGACTACGTTCTAACACTTCCTCTCAAGCTGGTCGCGATGGTTTGTCTCTTGTATGGAGCACATTCCCAACTGAAACAAATACTTCTCCTGTTTTAGTTTAAATAGTCCCTTAGTGAGGATATCCGTGCCATCTCTTCCGGTGGTTGGTGTTAAACGTCAATTAACGTCCTTTCGTATGCGTCACGGATAAAATGATGCCTGATGTCGATGTGTTTTGATTTCGTTTGAAACACAGGGTTTTTTACGAGACGTCGGGCACTTTGATTGTCGTTGCAGATGACAGGTAAAACACAAACTTTTGATATTTCCCTTTTCACTTCCCCACTCACACACTGAACTGACACTACTCTTACTACGTTGTCTTTGCCTGGGTTCAAAGCGGTGATTCTTCTAAGATGTCATCGTGATGGAGGACTGTTGTTCAGCTGGGATTGGTTTGATGTCCATTTGTATCTCTGCTGAAGTTCAGTGATGTAGGATTTTGACTTGTTTGGATTGATAATCCATCTTCTAATTGTTCTAACTTGGTCATATGTTGTAGTGAGTGATATTCATTCATAAATGCAGTATATTGTTGCATTTTTACTTAAACGTTGTTCTAGTGAGAGAAATATTTTGCTTGCAATTTGCTTGGAATCTCCTAATTCATTTAAATTACCTTGGAACGGTATTCTGACAATTAACAGTTCCGTTTTATCCCTTTTTGTAGTAGTTTAAAATAGCGTTTCAAAATATTCTTCTTCACGTGAGAGTAACCTTTGATTTAAATATATATCTTCTTGATTCCAAAATCGCTCCACGTCCTGATGAAGTTCAATTAAAGCTAAGTATGAGTTGATTTCTGAATGTTTATTAAAGGTTGGTTGAGTATATGAACCTGAGACTACCCATACGAGTTTTGTTTTTTGTAAAGTAGGTACCCCTTTTCGTGATTTGACCCAGGCATAGCAAACTATAGAATAAATTTGCTTCTATTAATAAGTCCAGACTGATTGAATGTGGGATCAGCCAGTTTGAAATTCGGTGGAATTTTTAAGTATTGTAAATTTACTGACTGTACAGGAAGATTATTTGATTATTGGTATTAAAAAACATGTTAAAGTTGTTTTAAAGTTTTGTTTTGATTTGATAGTAATTTGTACACGTTCATTAATTGCAGAATTGGTATTGTTTATACCTTTTACATTTAAATTAACTCTTTGTGGTTTTAGATTCGGAGATTTACACATTTCCTTTGTTATGAAATTAGATTGTGATGCAGAATCTAATAATATTCTTACTTCCCGTGCTTCCGCGTTGTCTCTTAGTACATGAATCTTTGCTGTGGATAAAAATACTTGTGATATTGAACATGAATGATTGCTACAACTGGCATTAACAACTGAAGATTCCGTCTCCTTTGTTACCGTCGGCTTGTTCTCTTCTTTGTCTGATTGTTTATGTTTAACATGCAATAATGAATAATGTCTTCGTTTACAAACCCTACATGAATACGTAGATTTGCAATCTTGTACAAAATGTCCCTTTCGTAAGCAGTTTAAACATACCTTTAATTCGCGCATTCTCTTGTTTCTTTGAATTTCATTTAGTTTTAGAAATGAATCACATTCTTGTATTGGATGATCATTTTGACAGTAAATGCATGAATTCATAGCAGTAGTAAATACTTTAGTTTCGCGTGGTTTAGGTTACATATTTGGTTTTAAATGATCAGATTTGTTTCCATTATAGGCTGATTCCAGCGTATTTTGCTTTATATTTAGAAATTCTAAAAATTCATCAACTGATGGGATATTTTTTGCATTATTGATGGTTCGATTCAGCTTTGATTCCCATTCTTTGTTGGTTTGAGAGTCCAATTTTGATGTGAGAATAGGGACCACTATTACATCATAATGTTCGATTGCTACATCAAATGCTCTGAGACAGTCTATATGATTTTGAGCTACATTAGTAAGTGATCTTATTGCTTGATATGATTCACGTGAAATAGGTTCTATATTTAATATTGCTTGAACGTGATTGTTAATAATTCGTCGCTTATTATTGTATCTTTTATCTAACCTACTCCATGCAATTGCATAATTGCTATCTATTGTTTCCAAAGAGCATAACAAGTCAGCAGGCTCCTCTTTTAATGAGGACTTTAAGTAAGTTAGTCTTTGCGTTTTTGTTAATTCAGAATGAGAGTCGATTAAAGCATTAAATTTATCTTTCAATTCTCGCCATTGTGTAAAAGTTCAAATGTTGGTAAATTTATTGTGGGCAAAACTACTTTAGTAGCTCTCTGTGTATTTGGAAGGAATGAATTTGTACTACTAGATGAACTCTGGCTTGAGTCTCAGAATTTGTCTCAAATATTATTGATGCCTTTGAATGTAGAGAAAAATACTTATCTTGAAATGTGGCTAATTCGTTGATATCTAATTCTATATCTTGTAGACAACTTAGTTCGTTGCTGACTTCAATAAAAAAATATAACAATGACTCGACTTTTGACAAGCGTTTTTGAGACATTCAATCTGCTGCTGCTTTAATTCATTTTCAATAATTAGAGTCGATAAATATGTACCAAACATCGTTAATTGAGAATTATAAGAACGTTTTTTTTGTCATTAATTGTTTAACTTCCATTGAGATTTGCCGCCTTTTTGACTTTGTCGACTGGAATGGCTGACTGATACAGAAATGGTGCGTTCCTGAGTTGAATGTTGTTGAGATGAATGTTATTTGGATTACTAATTGTTTTTGCACTTATTTTCACTATTTGCTTCAATTATCCGGTTTGAAGGACCATGTTAAGGAATTAAACTTTCTCGAGATTTCAAAATAACCTTTATTTCTTTGCTTATACAAACTACG
The DNA here is from genome assembly GCA_944588485.1 of Phosphuga atrata. Lineage (NCBI taxonomy): Eukaryota > Metazoa > Arthropoda > Insecta > Coleoptera > Silphidae > Phosphuga > Phosphuga atrata. The sequence goes on from OX155898.1 coordinate 35,604,900, forward strand.
TCTTTCTACTTTTAGGCTGCCTTGCGCACTGCCGTCTTTAGGAATAAAGTGTTGCCACTACACACAAAACATTGGTGCCAATACAATATTAAACAACTTTATTTGTTTTAAGTCAGATACAGTTATCGCTAAAATTAAACCCGATTTTGGGATTTAGCTTTTTTATCTTCGGCGCCCCACTCCTCCGAAACATGTCGTGCCTTTTTACCATTAACATATGCCCATGCGTTATTTTATACTACGGCTACATGTACGGCTTGTACATGTGTAATTTACAAGTGTCGTAATTTGAAGTATTCAGATACTCAATTTTTACTTTACACTAAATAGTTCGCTACCTTTATGATCTTCCTGGAATTCTTCTCGACCTTCGTGGGATTCTTAACTGATTCCCTTGATCTTCCTGGATATTCTTGATCTTCCTGGAATTTTCTTGAATTCCTTGATCCCCTGAATTTTCTTGGAGTCCTAGTTCCTCTTGAATCTTTTTAGATTCCTGGATCATCTTGATCCCCTCGATTTTCTTGGAGTCCTGTATATTCTTGAATCTTCTATGATTCCTGGATCTCCTTGAATTTCAAACTGGAAGTTCAAAGATTTCTTCTTGTGCAATGGAAACGTGCTAGGCACATAACCAGTTGTTTTTCTATATATTTTCCACACTTCTTATAGACAAGAATATAGAGAATGAAGTTAGCAAAATCTACCTTAAAAGGAATACAAAAATCGACTTATTATAAATTAATATTAATGTCTTCACACTCGTCAGAAGAATAGCTACAACCATTTAGTCTAGTCTACGTTATATATAACAGGGTAACCATACTAATTATAGAGACAGTCATATAAATTTACTAAAGCGAAATATCTTCTTCTTCCATAGCTCTACAGCCCTGGGTGGGCCTTGACTTGAGTTACAACATCCTTCCATCTCTCCCTGCTAGTAACCAATTGCAGCCAGTTTCTCACACCTAATATCTTTAGGTCGTCGATGTAGTCATCTCGCCATCTCTCACGTGCTCTACCCCTAGCTGTTCTTTCATGTGGACTCCAGTTCGTCAGTATTTTCGGTCCTCGGGTGCTTTCCATACGCATAACATGTCCAAACCGTAGTGCCTTTGCATGCCTTACGATGCCCGCTCCTCAAATTAGTCTGTCCAGTTCGTGGTTCATTCTGCATCTCCATGTACCATAGTTTTCCTGTACGGGGCCAAAGATTCTGCGTAATATGCTTCTTTCGCAGACTTGTAGTGCGTTTTCGTTGATCGTAGATATGGTCCATGTTTCACACGCGTATGTTATGACGGGTCTAATGAGTGTGTTATAGATCTTTAACTTTGATTTGACACTTAGAAGATTCTATCCCAGTAGCTTTTTATTCGCGTAATAAGCTCTCTTTCCTGCTACAATTTTCGCACTGATTTCTTTGCTGATTCTGTTGTCGTTAGTTATTTTCGACCCTAGGTAAGAGAAGGTTCTGACTTCTTCGAAATTAAATGCGTTGACTTGTAGTGGCTCTGGCCAGTGTGTTGAATCCCTGGTACTTCTCATGAGCTTGGTTTTATTCACGTTTATTACTAGTCCGCCTACGCTAGATTTATGTTCTAAGGAGGCAGTAGCTTCTTTTAGGCTTTCTACTGTTCGTGCTGATATAATTATATCATCGGCATATGCGCATAGCTGCTGAGATTTTGTGTGTATGTGGCCTGTTATGTGCAGGTTTCTAATAACTGATTCAAGTATAAAGTTGAATAGCATAGCAGATAGCGCATCAACTTGAGTGAGTTTGGAGTTTTGGATGCTACTAATACTTGAGCACGTGTATTGGTTAGAGTTAAGTTTACCATTCTTATAAGTTTTTGAGGAATTCCAAGGGCAAGTAACTGGTGCAATAGTTCTTCTCTAGACACGCTATCAAAAGCTTGTTTGTATTCAACAAACAGGTGGAACAAAGTTATGTTATTCTCATAACACTTTTCAAGCATTTGCCTTATTATATGTATTTGGTCCGTTGCTGATTGATTCCTTCGAAAAACTCCTTGGTAGTCCTTAAGTATCTACTGTTCATATATTGATAGTCTATTGTATATTACGCCGGATAATATTTTGTAAGTGCTCTTGAGAAGAGTAATTCCTCGGTAATTGGAACATTCTTTCTTTTTTCCTTTCTTGTGTATGGGAAAAATAATGCCTTTTCTTCAGTTACTTGGCATAATCTCTTCATTCCACACCCTGACAATAAGTTTATGGATCCTTTCCCAAAGTGGTGCACCTCCATTTTTCAGAAGTTCCGTGGAAATTGTATCACTTCCTGGAGATTTATTGTTTTTAAGATTATGTATTATCTCGGTAACTTCCTCATATCTCGGTTCGACGATTTCGGGTTGTGCTTCATGGTGCCATACGATTTCCTTTTCTCTTTCACCCCTTTGGATTTCAGTGGAGAGTAGCTCGCTAAAGTGTTCATGCCATCTTTGGAGTATTTGGCCATCCTAGGTTAGTATTGTCCCGTTTTTTATCTCCAACACGCGATTCCAACACGCTATGGTTCTAGGTTGAAAAGCCGTTGTTTGCTGTTGTACTGCCTTAACAAATTTCCTGCTTTGTTTATTTACGTTGTATTGTTCTAGTTCTTCCACTTGTTTATTTAACATTATTTTCTTTTTTGCTTTGCAAAGTTTTGAAGCTATTTTCCTGAGGTGCTCGTAGTTAGCTCTGTTGGCTCGGGTTCCACTTTGTAGTACCTTTTTCCGTGCTTCATTTTTAACGAAATACTGCTCGAATATAAAAATATATTAAACCAGTTCGTAGGTCTATAATATTTAGTCTTATTAGGACTATGAACAAATCTCATGTTGAAATTGTTCATAGAAATCTACATTGTCCTAATAAGACTTAATATTATAGAGCTACGAACAGGTTGAATATATTTATATATTCAAGATATATAGCGCTTTAGTAAGTTTGTAAAATAATTATTTTTATAAAATCGTGGGCTAATTACCAAATGTTCTCTAAGCCTGTATCTTGAACGGTGAATTTCCATTAAAAAAAATTGCAACCCTTATTTAAGAGTACATGCTAGTTACTTATAGTCTTTAAAATAGTTGACAACTTCAAGTCATATCGTCCTTATGGAAGACCCTTAATTATCATTTTAAAAACTATCAAGGCTTCCTACCAGATGCTGTATTACAATATTGCAATTACTTACAATAACTTTCAATAAATAATTTTGTTATAAAAAACTGCTTTTTATATTAAAAAGCACATCTAAGTTTTCTATTATTTATATTCTTACATAATATTTCCTATTTACCTTTTCAAATTAATCTAATAACTGGTCTAAAATAACTATAGTCTTAAATGTAAAATTAATGAGCTATAGATTATTCTGCCACAAATATTGTTAATTTAATAGCATAAATCCAAAACAAAAAACTTTCTAGCACCATTCCATTGAAAATTAGAATCTATTGTACGAATATGGTTGAAACTATTCGCATTCCTGCTTTATTATTTGGTATGTTTATATATTATGCTTCATATTATATTCAGTTTTAATAAATTAACATTAATTAATTTGAATTATGAACTAAAATATAATTTCATTCAAAAAGAACTTATACAAAAGATCAGATTTGTTGAAATAGGTGGAAACTGAAATGTTAATTCACATAACAAATCAACACAAAACTCAGTTCGATAATTAATGTCTGGGAAATTCTGTCTACGACCCTATATGTGTTTTATAATAAAGTTTGTCTTGTTACCACATGTAAGAAACTCGTTCGAAAGTGCCGTACATTATCAATGTTATATATTTGCAAGTTTCTTATTCGATATTTGTTAGTTTTCGGCGTCGAGGTGCGAAATTAATTGCCGCCCCCAGGGAAAGAAAGAAAATTGAGGCAACATAATGTAAATTATTGAGCAATAATTTCAGTCGCGCCTTGTATAGTTCGGATAACATTTCAAGGTAGAACGAATCTATGTATATGTATAAAGTTTTATGATTGTTTCATATTGTTCGGGCCGAACGTAAGGATTTTTTATGAGGAAACTTTCCAAGCGGGCGTGTAAAATAGGAAACATAAAAATGTTGTTTATGCTTTGGAGATAATATTACCAAAAAAGTAAATAAATTTTAAATTCTTTGTAGAAAGTCTAAGTCTTTAATGTTTAATGTCTGTGCATATATATTTAATAACTAGTGAAAGTTGCATAGAGCCTTGGGGTGTCGCCGTTTGGTGTATATGCGCAGAAAATCGTCGGTCTCGTTTGATGATGATATATGCAGAGTATTCATCTTCAGAGATTCTCATTAACACCGGCAGCCTCTGGCCAAGAAGGCTGAGACGGCGGCCTCCACTCTGCCGCCTCGGCCTCCGCTCATTTTTCATCATTTCATGGGACCGAACACGCACCAGCTAGCACACACATATATTCATCTCCATCGCCCCGTTTCCTGACTGACATCCGACATTCTCGCGCCCTCCTGCCTGATTGTGATTAATATTCCTTCAGATTAGGGGGCTGTAAAAATGACCACCCACACAACTCATTGTTACGTAGCCTTTTGATCTCGCAAAAAAAACAAAATCCCGCTCTATTACGTTGCTAAGATGTTTCGAGCACTTTGCATGGACGCAAAACTCTCGACGCGAGACATCAATCCACTCCAAACAAACGCCATTCTGTTTAGCACACTATTTTCTGCATTAAGAGGATACTTAATAGCTCAATAAACGTTATTATACTCTTTGAAAGGATTGCTTGCAAGTTGCCAGTTTATTGCTTTTTGTATACTCCATAAAATTTTATAAAACCGAAACAAGAATAAATGACGTGCAAATTTTAACCACAAATTAAATATTAATATTAAATGGATAAATTAAATATTTACCAAGAAGTTTACACATAAATAAATGATATGATAATGCTTTTTTAGATAAATACCTTAGATCCCTATATATACAATATTAAAAACTTCTGCTTTTGTTCCCAAAGATGTTCATGAATAAAAGCTAATAGATTGATAATTTTAAATCTTCTATGGCATGGTTTTCTATAAATTGTTTCAAATGATGCTTTAATTTTTTTTTTTAGTCATTTTTATTGTTTTTTTCTTAGAGACAGTAATACTGAAAATTTAAATTTATTTCGTTTTAGGTGGAATTTATGTTACATAGGCTGCACTTGTATAGGTTGTTATATAGGTTGTTATTTGATACATAGGCAGTTTTATTGACCACCCAAAGTCGCCTTTAAATTAAAGAAAACCGCATTTTTTATGATAATGGATATTGATTCCGAAATAAGAAAATTTATTCTTTTAACTCAAATAAACTTTTTAAAATGTGTTCTCTTGACAGCGATCGCGAATGGCATATTAAAGTAGATGTTTATGGTCACATCCAAATTCTTTGCAGAGTAATACTCTGATATTTTATGGACAAGACTTCATTTAGTTTTTTAACTTTACACATTCTTGCAGACTCAAGTTCATAGTTAAAATAATGCGTTTTACAGCCAAAGCATGTCTATAGATGCTACAATGCACCTATACACAACGTATAGCTATTTATAGCTCGTTTCCACGAATTTTCTTTAACAACCCATTATAGCAGCCTGCCATTGCACGTGCTCCATCGCTACTTACCCCAACAAAACTTTTTCAATCAAATTTGTGACCGATGATAAAATCATTTATAAGTCATCTAAAAATATCTTCTGCAATTGTCTTGTTAACAGTCGTTTACAGTTTCTTGATCGAATTGCGATATGTGGCGTAAATTTGATTCTTTGCAACAATCGGAAAACGTTTGTCATAATTCGGAGACTGAAGAGGACTAGTAAAGCTGCTACACGAAAGATTATTGACACAATTTGATTGCCGGAAAGTAGTACAGTTCACTATAGCTTCTTAAATCGCAAGAAATTTGTTGATTTCAAACCTCCTATTGTAGGAATAAACAAACTTATCTCCTGCTGGGATAAATCTGTGCAAACTAAATAGTCTTTATTTTGATTAATAATTAACTGATTAATTAAAAAACTTGACACAGAGGTGTAGGGACATGACTTTAAAAGTATACACCTGCTTCTTAGATTTCCCTAAAGTGTTCGACTCAGTCCAGCAGCAGACAATGATAGAGATGCAATCAGCTACTGGAATTGACAAAAAAGACATCGCAATCATAGGAGAACTCTACTGGAACCATTTTACAGAAGTGAAAGTGTATAAGTAACATCGGATACTGTGTCAACTCGGCTTCATAGTGTCGCCGCTTCAATTCAAAATGTACTCAAAAGCCATTTTCAAGGAAACCTTGTCAGAAAATATGAGAGGTATCAAAAGAAATGTTCATATCACTAATATCAGATACGCATACGGCATCGTGGTCCAGACCAACAACAAATCGAATGACACAATAAAGGAATAGGATTGTTCGGCACTGCGAAAAATTTAGACTATACATGAAAATCTCAATAGTTTCCTTATGCTACCTTTTTTCCTTTATGTGGAGTGCTCCTCTTGGAATTCACCAACATTCCGGTACCGCTTTTCGCATGTCGTCAGATCTCATTCTCTTTATTATGTGATGCATTTTTGCCTTACATTCCCCATTTCACATCATGTGCTTAGGGCTTCTGGCATTTTGTTAGTTTGGTTTGTTCCTGGCTTTCTACCCGGCACGTTCGTCTGCCTCTTTCATGCTTATAATGCTTCTTATCATGTCATCCGTTGCTGTCCAGTTGTCTTCGGCATTTAGCATGACTTCCCATAGTGTCTTTATTCCTAGTTCTGTTTTTGTCTTCGCTGTCCAGTCGTCCCTCTCCGGAATCCACCTTTCACATTCGAAGACCGTGTGCGCCGCACTGTCCGTTTGTACACAGTAGATACACAAACTGTCAGAGGCCCTGCCGATATTGTGCAAAATGCTTGAATGCTTGGATAAGATAGTAGTTCTTCTCCACATATTCTCGTTGTATCCAAATTGTGACATGTACGATCAATAATTGTGTCCAGTGTCCGTTTGTACAGCATATCCAGTACTTTTGAAACTCCTGGAAGAGATGCTGTTTAGCAATTTTGCTAAGTTTTGTCTTCTGCCCGCTGTTCCGCTTTTTGTACAGCTCTTTATTTTACCAAGAGTTCTATTGGTGCTATGAAAGCCATCACGAGCAATGCATTCGTTGAAACTATCTTGTATGCACTGCACACACGTAGTGCCAGTTTTCTCGGCAGTGTGACCAGCTTATTTTTAATGATCTTTTTCTCGACTGCGTTTGCCCAGACTGGGGCACCATAGAGCATTGCCGAGTAAGTGACTGAGCATCATATCTTTCTCTTGCTACTTTTTGGTCCGCCGACATTGGGCATCATCTTTACCTGTTCTGCTGTTACCTTGTGGACTTTCGTCGCTGTTCGCATGATATATGGTGTAAAACATAGCATTTTATCAATAATCTCACTGAGATATTTAATGGTTATGTATATACTGACGGATCTACATGCTTCATTCCGGTCAGTAGAATAGCTTAAGTTTTTTTCAAGGGCGAGCCAGCCTTAATGGCTTTTTCTCCATCAATTCATCAACATATGCATTCGCTCCATTTGCACGTTCCATTACTCTATCGTCGTCTTGTCCTGTAACTACCAGAGCAATATCATCAGCAAAACCTTTTATCCCGACACCTTCTGGTAGCTTCAGCCTAAGTACTCCATCGTACAGGATGTTCCACAATGTAGGACCCATTACTGAGCCCTGTGAAACGACTCGGCACTTCCAAATCGGCACCGGACAACTCGGCACCGGATAAGTCGGCACTGGACAAATCGGCACCGAGAAATTTCGGCACTCGTATTTTTAATTTTCTTTTAACCTCTTATTCTTTTAACCTTTAATAAAGTTATTTATGTTTTATTATTAGTTTTTAATTTAACGCTGTTTTCGTGTCAACATGTATTCTACTGTTGCCTAGGAGGTGACTAAATAAAAAGTTGACAATTTCGTTCATCTTTCTAGGGGCGTGCGTTAAATTGTTTAATTATAAAAAGATTTATTTTGTTTTTTATATTACCAAAACCTATGTTATAATATAAAATTTATATATTCATACTCTGATGACAGGTGCCGATTTTCCCGGTGCCGAATTATCCGGTGCCGAATTTTCCCGGTGCCGAGTTGTCCGATGCCGAGTTGGAAGTGCGGAGTCGTCCGGTGCCGATATATCATGTGCCGATTTATCATGTACCGTGTGATACACCGCTGTGCACTTCTCGCTTTACGACTTCACCGTCTGCTTCGATTCTGATCTTACGATTCGCATAATAACGTCCACTGTTGACCTGCCCTCGCTGAATCCATGCTGTTTTTCTGAGAGGTTTTTCCCTTGACTGAGCTCAATCTTTATTCCATGAAGCACTAACTGTTCCAGTAGTTCCCTGCAACATACAGCAGGCACAATGGTCGATAGGACGATGGGTTTTCTATGGGCTTGTCCCCTTTTCTAAGTAGGACTAGCCTAGCCCTCTTCCAGATGTTTGGGAAGTTTCCATCCGCCAAATGTTGTGCGTGACATTTAGTATATATTCAGGACATCTCTTGACAGCTATTTTAATGGCTTGGGGTGGCAGACCGCCTGGACTAGGGGCTTGGCTACTTCGAATACTCATACTGGCTTTTATAAGTACTTCCATGGCAAAAAATTCTGTAATCGGATTTACTAGCGGTTGTTCGCACCTCGTTTATTCTTGGATGGGGAAATGTTCGTTAACTAGCCCTGCATGGCTTTTTCCATGCTGATTTGAAGGTTGGGATGTTTTATTTTCAGGTGACTAGTGGCAATCGCATATGCGTCCCCCCATACATTTTGGTCCAGCTTCTCAAGAAGCTCGCGCCAGTGTTTTCTTTTGGAGTTATTTATTTCTCTCTGTAGTGTTTTTTTTTTGAGTCGACATATATGATTTTCAGGAGTGTTAAGGTGTCGCTGTCGATGTCACTTTTTCCATCTAGTTAGCAAACGTATGCTCAACTATCTTGACCATCCCTGGCAGCTCTGGCAATGAAAGTGAAGATCGCGTTGGTTTTCCTCAAACACGATATAGTGAATCACGGTACAAGACTTCCCAGCTTCTAACTTTCCTTGTAAGTTCTCCCGTAGTGATGGTGATGTCTAAAATAGAATGAGACCTGCCATGTTCGAAAGTGGGTTTATCCCCTTTATTGCATACATGTAGATCGAGTTCAGCCATCTAGTCCATGAGGATATCAACACGGTTGTCCATTAAAGGCTGTCCATCGCATTAAATTCTCCTCCAATAAAAACTGTTTTTTCTTCCTCTTATCCTTGTCAGCGTCCTCTTATTTGTTAACTCAGCTCGGCTAGTGTTTTTTGAGATTGTTTAGTCATTTTGTAGGTTTTTTGTATCATTTGGTGATAGACAGCTGCTAAAAATTACATACTGATGTAAATCAATGCATACAAATTCAAGCCCACATCCACTGTCTAGTACCAACATGGTTTTGCTCATCGTTTTTGTTGCAGCATCTTTTTTGTCGTCTGGGTACCAAGGTACCTATCATCGAAACTCTGTTAATCAATGACAAACATATTTAACAAGTTTTGTCCTTCATATATCTAGGCATCATCATCAACTCACTGTGCGATTGAAAACGTGAGATAGGTTCTAGGTTGGAACAAACCGTAAAAACATTCATCAACATGAGGCAGTTTTTCACTAAGTTTGACCTGAGCCTGGAGCTTAAAGTGCGCATAAGTAGATATTATATGTTGTAACTGAAAAAAAAATTAAAGCGTTCGATATGTACCTATATCACTGTTTGCTTCGATTCTCATGGATACAACGAGTCACCAACGATGAAATACTCAGACGAATGAAAAAATCGAAAAACTTATTGGCCACCATTAACAAAAATAAATTCATGATGATACGAAATGCTAGGACGAATAATTATAGAAAAAAGGAAAAGATCGGTTAGAAGACGCCAAAACTCTTGGTTGAAAGACCGTAGAAGATGGTGCACCTCAAATGATATCCTCTGAGCTGCTGTATGTAGCGGTAAGCGTTCTGTATATACAGAACAATGTTAGCCCTGGGGGTCTCCTACCTTTGTTAGGAGAAGGTAATTATCATAAGAAGAAGAAATACAACTTATAATTAATATACAGGTACGTGTCTTTGTGCTTGGTATGGGAAAGGAGCTTTTCTTTTGGAGACAACCCATTAGTATAATACAAATTATAATGTTATTACAATTACATTCTCTGCAACAATCGCAAACGTTCGTCATAGTACGGAGACTGAAGAGGTCTAGTAAACCAGCTGCACAAAAGAATATTGACATTATTGGATTGCCGACAAGGAGCATAGTTCACTATGACCTCTAAAATCCCATACTTTCGAAGATTTTTTTTAATTTCAGACCCCCTAACTTCTAGGAATAAACAAACAAACTTATTGCCTGCTGGAGGAAATCTGTGCAAAGTAAATAGTCTCTGTTTTGATTAATAAATCACTAATCATAATTGAAACTTAGCACGGAGGTGTAAGGACATAAGTATAGAAGTATACGCCTGCTTCGAAGGTAACAGTAATGTGCGACTGTGTCCACCACCAAACAAAGAGATACAATTAGCTGCTAGGATTACCAAAGGGACATCGTAATGATAGTAGAACTCTACTAGAACCAAATTGCAGAAGTGAGTGTGATTCAAGGGACATCGGATACTGTGTCAATTCGAAAGGTATTACGGCAAGGTACTTTCAAACTGTCGCCGATACTATTCAAAATGTACCTACCCAGAAACCATTTTCAAGGATACCTTATTAGAAAATATACGAGGTATCAACAGAAATGAAGTTGATATAATTATTATCAGATACGCAACGACACCGTAGTGACCAACCAACGCGACCAACATAAAATCATACTTGCACAGTGAATATTCTTCATCAAGTTTTCATCAAGGTACTTATCACTAAAACGCAACTTAATCAATTAATTTCATCAATTGCAACATATCAAACCAGTTTCGTCCTTCTAATATCTGGGTATCATAATCATTAGCAATGCGATCCAAAGCGTGAGATATATTTTAGGTTAGAACAAACCGTGAAAACAATCATCACCATGGGGCTCAAATTGCTGAAATGATAGTATATGTTCAATTTGTTGCTATATTATATAGATGTACACCATTAACAAAAATAAAATCAAGATTCATAGACCATGTCATCAGAGACAATATATACGAAATGCTAAGACTAATAATTGAAAAGAAATTATTTAAAAAAGATCAGTTTAAAGACGCGACAACTCTTGGTTGAAATACTGTAGAAGATGAAGAGAGTACGAGAGTACGTAGAAGTGCACCTCAAATGATATCTTCCGAGCTGATATCTTCTGAACAGCTGGAATCATAAGGAGAAAGGAAATGCAACTTGTAATAAATATACATGTATGCGTCATTGTACTCCATATGTAAAAAGAGCGTTTCTTTCTGAGACAACCAATTATTTTATACAAATTATAATGTTACTACATTACAATTAATTATAATATTTATTTTTATGAAATATAAACACGTCAAATTATAATCACATAAATATATAAAATACGAGGCGGTTTTATTCCACAGTTATGTATTTGTGACACGCAAAATATATACGTGTTTGTTAATTTTTGTGTTTTCAATGTAGACGAGGAGATTAAACACGAAAACGAGTTTTCGGTTAAAGCAAACGCGCGTGTGTACGGATTGTAGAACAGATGCGAGTTCCAACTTAGTATGCAGAACTAATTTCCCACTTACTTACCGATAACAACATACATTTCCTGTGTGAAATCCGGTTGTAATGGTGGCCCAGAAAGCTCGTGCTAAGTCCCCACGCCGCGACCTCCCACCATCACCTGCTAACAAAATAAATACATTCTTTTCATCTGCAAAGAATGCAGATTCACTTAACGTAAATTCCTTTCCTATTCGGTCCATCCATTAGATAATACTGACTTGGAGTTTCTGTTCGTTTCTAGGAAATTGCCTGAATAAAAGAACTGTCGTAAAACAACTGTTAATTAAAAACAGTAGTGATAATTCTTTTAATACTGTATGTTAAATCTAAATACTGAATACATTTTCATATAAAAGAGATTATTTCTTTTAACATAAAGAGGTCTGTTTTACAAAAATAGATTTATATATTTCTCGAGAAATTGTATTCCAAAGTATTACATTTGTATGCATGTCGTGTACTAGATATTTCAAACACATTTTTATTTATCTTCGTTTGTCCATTGCCGCTGTTCGGAAACATGTATATATAATAATACATAGCGAATTTTTCCATTTAAGAAATACATTTATACGAAATGAAATATAAAATCTCATACACATTTTATCAAGCCACAGACATATTATCAAATTTATTAGGATAGTCTGGAGGAATATTAAGTTAAGTTACACTTTACTCGGATATTCTTAGTCAACCTACTGCAAATAGTTATTGAAACTCCAATTTAATAAACTGGAAGTAGTTACGCGAACGAGTAGTATCAAGGATTATAAGATGGCGAGATCTAGAACGCTCGATCTTTTAATGAGCACCATGTTCGAGAGCAATTCGTGAGTTCTTTTTATATATTTTTCTTCTCCACATTTTTTGCGAAGTTTGACATACGAGTGAAATTGAATTCGTGAATTGATACGCTAGCTTGTGCGATAATAAATCAAAGGAACTAATGTTGATATATATAAACAATAACAATAATATGAATGAATGATAATATATGATAAATATGAACAATAAAGGAGTTTTCAATTTATTCACAATAAATTACATTCGCCCCTAGATGACTCTTTATTTAACAAAAATGATCTAATTCAACTTTACACTTTCTTGGCATAATAGTTTCTATCTACTAAAATAATAATCAGTATTTTAGTTAGAGACTGCCAAAACTACAGGGTGTCTCATAAAAAAGATACACTGTTTAACGGGTCATAAGATTCTCATTTTTTTTTGGAACGGAGTTCCCTTAGGCCTCTTGTACACACACGGTTTTTCGCCGTGAAAATCTACGGTTAATTCGACGTGTGTAGGCACGGTCGTCAGTGTTCTATGGATCACTATGGAAGTTTGTTCACATACACTGCGCAACCACGGCACGGCGCCGCCGCCGTATGTACCATGTCTGCCCTTCGGCGCACCGCGTCTACGCACGGTGTGTTTTTCAACAGCATTGTATTGCAATATATGGGAGTCTGTCGACGGCGCCGGACTTTTTCACGGCGACAATTTTTTTCAATTGGTTTGCAGGACAGTTTTCACAAATCATTCTTAAAATGAATATAAATCAAGAAATATTGATTACTTTAATTCAAGAAAGGCCCACAATTTGGGATAAGACCATCGACAATTATAAAAATAAGAGGTTAAAATATGATTCTTGGAAAGAAATCTTTATTCATTTAAGCCGACGTTTGATGATTTAAGTGGTGAAGAAAAAAACAATTTTGGTAAGTAACAGATATATTGATATATAATTTTAATTTACAAAATTTTAATTAAGCATAGTTATTTTGATAAGAGAGGCTACCTTCGTTTGACATAAAATATTGTGAAGATCTGTTGCGAAATTCATTAGCTGCCAAACTTCCGCGAACTACATTCGTGATAGGTAGTTGTATTAGTTCCGATTCTGAATCAAGAATGGGCTCGTTTTCACTCGCATTATGTAACTGAAACCTTTCCTCCTTATGTACAAAATTTTGCAAAACACAACATGTTTTCACAATATCTACTGCCAAATCGATGGACACATTCATTGGCCGGTGAAAAATACGCCATTTATTGGATAAAATGCCAAAAGCACATTCAACAAATCTTCGTGCTCTTGTGAGTCTATAGTTAAACGTTCGTTTTAATTGATCAAGTTGATGACCTCCGAATGGACGAAGTAAGTGGTTTCGCTAGTTGTAACGGGCTTAATAACTCTGATGTGTTTACCATCGACCGCCCCTAAACAAAGAGGGAAGTTGGAAGATTCTTGAAATTTGTTTGCAATTTGTAGCCAGTCTTCTTTAGTTGGCATTTGCATATATTCTTTACACAGTTCTAACCAAATGTAGTAGCAAACTTCACGCACGATGCAACTTATGGTTTTTATTCCAATTCTATAATTGTAGTGTAGGTCAGTAAAGGTATCCCCTGTTGCTAAATACCTGAAATATTAAAAAAAATATATTATTTTTATTTTCAGGACAAGTGGTGACAAGTGGGCCAATATGAAAGATAATTGGATAAAATATCACAAAAAAATTAATGAGTTCAAGTCTGGTTCTGGAGCAAAAAAAAAAAATAAAAAAATACATGTTTTATGATGAAATGTCATTCATAAAAAAAATTGTTGAGCATCGCAAGACCGATTCCAACATGATGAACATGTTAATGATTCTAACTTCAGTAATGAAGAATCAATCCATGACCAGAATCAATCAAGCTTGGGGAACGCCAAAAGTAGTGAGACTCAAAGGGCTAAAACATTTTAAAAAAATGAACTTAGTGAAGTTGACATTAAGTTTATAAAGTTTATGGAGTCAACAGAACGGGACGAGAGAGAGAGAAGCCGTAGTATGAACTTTTTTAGAGGAATCGCTGATACAGTTAACAAGTTTAGTGATGAAAATATGATAGACTTTCAGTTTAAAGTCATTTCAATCATTAAAAGCATTCAACACAGAGAGCAATATATATCTACATCAAGAAACCAATGGTATCATGGCCATCAAGGATATCTAAGTGGCACAGCATCGGCAAATTCGCAGTTGTCAACCTATGGGTATTCTACAGCTGCTAGATCAGGCTTCAGGATCAGTCATCCTCAGACCTCTTCATACGAGTTTGAACACGGCTCTGGGTCAGAGCCAATCCCCAAGCGACCCGAATCGCAAGTATCTGTATATAGTGCGAATGATGAAAGTACCTCTGCAGATTCTCAAGCTAGTATTGAAGGAGAATTCGATTTCAGTTCTGCATTCCAGTAATATGTTTAGCTTAGTTTTCACATGTGTAATGATTAAAGTACTTATTTATAAATATTATAATTACCGTACATTTTTTTTTAGTGTGTTAAATAAATAGTTTTAAATAAAAGTATGCAATTTAATTTTGTACTTACCTCAAAGTTACAGCCAATCTTTCTGCGGGCGATATACTGGGTCGCATATTAGTATCTTGATGTTTTAATTTCTGCGATAATTTTTGCAGCAATTTGTCGAATGTCGTTTTCTGCATTCTAAAATAATTAAAAAACTTGTCTTCATCATCCCTCAGTTGATTCTTCACAAGTGTGCGAAATGCACCAAATTCCTCCCTTTTTTCTATAATCGGATGTATCCAAAACCTTCTTTTAATGTATCTTTCTTTTTTGAGTTTCCTACATGTAGTAAGCAATTATATTTTTTGACGCACGTCCTGCAGCTTGACCAGATAAAACGCATCTGAGCCGTAGCTGGCCGTTGTTTCGTACGGTGGCTTTGCCGTGTCATATACAAGCTAGCACGGTTTCTTAACCGTACGGCGAACACGCCGTACGGTTAAGAAACCGTGTCGTGTACAAGAGGCCTTAGGTAGGAGCGATTCGGCAGAAAACGTTACTTTATTATTGTTACACGGCTATCGTTGCGTTAGTAGCCCATCTCTTTCTCTCACAATCAGTGTACATTTCTATAACGCGCTCTCTCTCTCTCTCTTCCTTTCTCTTTCTCGCAGTGTATATTTGTATAATGCGTGTTCTTTCTTTTTCTTCGGCAGACTGACAGACGAGCGTGGCTGGTTTATAACCTTAAAACTAAACAAGAAAAACAATTGTTCAAACGTATTTTGTTATTGTTTTAAATCATAGGAGAGTTATACTGATTATATTATACTCATTATTTTAATTAGATTTTTAGAAATGGAAAGTCAAGAAAGGATACAAAATACTGAAAAAAAGTAAGTTTATAAAAATAAAACTGTACAATTTGAAGCAATTGCTAGCTGTTTACACATGTTTGTCCTACATGTAATTTGAGTGATTGATATTTACTATATTTATATATATATATATATATATATATATATATATATATATATATATATATCCTAGTCATATAGTGAAATCAGCCAGATTGTTTAGAACTGAGCCATTGCATGATCTGTCGGCAGTTCTAGTAGCTCATTTTATGAGGAACTTGTTTAACTGGGATTTACTATAGCTTACTTACTGATTCGACGTTAATATAGAGAAACATATTTCAGATGGTTTCACGAAATAGCTAGTCGTATCAAGTATTTCAAATAGAATACATGAACTGTCGGGAGATCATGCAATAACTCGATTTTACACAATCTAGCAGATTTCACTATATCACTATGGCATTTACATTTTAGAGAGACAATAGTGAAATCACAAGCTTAGCGTTAAAAAGAGTATCGACAGAGAAAAAAGGAAAAAAAAAATGAAATTATACAAAATTTAGATTCATAAAAGTAGGTTCTTAAAATATTATAATTTGAAGCAATCGCTTACTGTTAACATGGATTTATCGTATATGTGATTACAGTTTGCTATTTTTTTTTAAATATATTAATATACATTATATAGAGGCAATAGTGATATCACAAGCTCAGGATCAAAAAGAGTATCGTCAGAGAAAGAAGGAAAAGAAAATAAATGTTGAATTGGTAAAACCTTCCTACGTTATAGATAATCATACAAACTTAAAACAATCGGAACACAGTCTGACTATATAAATATATTCAACCTTTTCGAAGCTCTATAACAATTACTGAGTCTTTTTAGGACTACCAAAACAAATATCATGTGAAATTTGTCAGTTATTTAATAGCTTTTAGTCCACCTTACTGGCACTCAACAAAACCCATAAAAATAACATTGTTTTTAAGGTCATGTCTTGCCGATAACTTAAGTAAGTAGCCATCTGCAGACACTTTTCGAGATTAATAAAAGCAAAGCTGCACTGATGAGAGATAAATCTCGAAACGCGTCTAGAATCTCTTATAAAAAATATATGCAAATTCTTCAAATATATGCATCATTTCTTCGACAGCAACGTTATACTTCACCTTACTTATATGCATGTCAAAACAAGTACAAGAGAAATACTTTATAGTGATTCGTACTTGTAGTGATTCGTAGAAATCGTCTTTATAGTCGTAAAAAGACTTAAGAATATTATAAAGATTTGGAATGATTGAATATATTTATATATTCAAGCTGTGTTCCGTTGTAATAAGTTGGTACTTTGTAGTGAGTTTAAATATGGATATTTAGATTGTTTGTTCATATTTCCCAGAACATTCATTCAAAATATTTGCGTGCACTTTCATTATTTTAATAATAATTAAAAAAAAAGAAGTTGTTCGATTCTGTTAAATGCGCGAGGAACTTCGTTTCTGGCGGGTCCCCTGACCGCATACGTTTTTTTTTCTTTACAGAGAGTAATTAATTGAAATTAATAAGTGGACCAAGAATAGTTTTGAAAATTGTTTTTAATATGGTATTAGAAGCATGTAAATGTAGCAGAAATACAAGGACAATATCGCAGGAATTTCAAGCAGATCCACCTACACGACTTACAATTAATCGAATAGAAGATAAGTTTTAAACAAATGCAACTGTTCAGGATGTCCATACACAACTGGAAGTCCAAGAATGCCGACCAGAATTTATCGCGAAATATCAGAAAATCTGTAAGACAATACTAAAAGTAGAGGCGTATTCAACATGGGTGCAATCGGTGCGTAGCACCGACGGGCCCCAATGCGGCGGGCACCTATGACAATTCTTTACAATACACATGTACAATACACTTGGCTTACAATACACAGGGTCAGAAAATGAATGTTTGCCTGTTTTTCTCACACCTACACCATCGTTGAATTGTACACCTAGCGCTTAGAATCATTAGATAAGTTTACAACAAAAACAGTAAAAACACTGAAATTGGTGAGGGAGGAACCAATAATATGGAGGAAGCCGAAGAGGAAACTGAAGAACATGAAGTATTTTCAAGAAAGGAAAAACAACACACACTTAAAGAACTGTCCAACACAAGGTGGTCTGCAAGAGCAAAGGCAACAAGAGCTTTATTACAAAATTTTAAATCAATTATTTTTTAGTCATCATTTTTCTAGAAACAATTGTAGAGATAAGGCACGACCACGATAAAGTGGCTAAGGCCTCTGGACTGTTAAATAGTTTCACATTTAATGATTTTAATTTTTTGGAATAATGTTTACTATCGATAACTATGGTTAACTATCGATATTACGTCAAAAATATTTCAGAAAAAGACATTGATTTATTTCAAGTCGTTTCGTGCATGAGAAAATCTAAAGATAAATTTGCACCACTAAGAACTGACGCTTATTTCTACCAAATTTTGGGAACTCTCCAAGTCTAAATGGCTTCAATGTGCTATGGATAAAGACACATGCATCTAAAAAGAAAAATAATTCGAAGAGTTAAAAAATTTCACGATGAAGGCACCAGCGAGGATCGTGTAATCGATTTTGAAACTAATGTAATAGATGCAATGGTAAACGAAATGTCTGACAGAATTAAGGGTCTGGAAGATGTTACAGAATTATTTCAGGTTTTCTAAATCCAATCTTCTGGAAACAAAATCAGATTTGGAAAAAAAGTTGTACATTATTCGGTGATACATTTAAATTTATTTCCCCAATTTTGATAGATGAAATTATACAATTTCAGGACATATATTTTTCACGTGATAACCCTTTTTGGGATAGAGGTGTACTGGGTTATCTAGAATATTTAGTTGAACAGGAAAAAGGAATGATATGTTTCCCAATCTTGAATTAAATTTTCGATTGTTTGTAACGCTGCCCATAGGTATAGCAAGTGCTGAGAGATCTTTTAGTATATTGCGTAGACTAAAAACACACCTAAGGAGCACAATGACTCAAGTTATAACTTCTGATTTGGCATTACTTTCAATAGATAGTCTCAGTATTCAAAATTTAGAGGAAATTATAAAAAAATATATATCGGCTAAAGTTAGGCGTTCGCAGATAAACGTCTTTATAAACCTTTGTTGATTTTGTCTATGCGGTATTGCTTACTTTTGTTTACTTAAAAGAAAAATAAATTTTCAGTGAATTTTGTATTATTTGCTGTATTTTCAATAGCTTTACTGGCTAGGTCACTTCACTACGGAGTCAGAGGCAAAGATGAGAGACATCTGTAGAAGAACCATCTTTATGGGAGCATTTGAACGTTTGAACGCAAGTGTTTCCGTAAGGAGGCAAGGTAATGAGGAACTAAACATTAAGTTGTTTGGCTAGTTCCAAACTGTATCGCAAATGTTCACAAATGAACTGTATCGCAAAACTCTCACCCCGATAAAATAAATGCCTTTTGTTAAATTTGTTACTTTACAATGCGTGGCCATACAACGCTTTATAACTACATCTGAGTTTGAAGTTTACAGAACTAGCAGCGAGACGCCACAATGTGTGCCAAAAAATTGGCCAACAGAACTCTTGGTGATGGTTCTTCTATATACGTTTCTCGTTTTTGAGAGGGGGCCGTGGGCCAGCGAGCGGTTGAATAGCTTAAAAACGCGCCTGACTAAAGGGTATATTTTCCCGGATATTTTTTTTGTTTTGTTCCCGAGAATCGCGGGAATAGCGGACAGTTAAATAATTAATAAAAAAACTATATATATTTCAATAAAATAGAAACGTATAGAAATCAACAAAAACATGAAATAAAATAAAAATAAATTAAAATTTTATAGTATACAAAACCTGTAAAAATCTTGTAAATATCATTAGATTATTTCAATTTATTTTAATTATTATAATTATTTAAAAAATAACTTAAAAAAAGAAAGGGAGTTAAACGAAGAATCGCTCAATGATGATCTTCTCTATGTATAAAAATTGGATGAAGCAGAGAATACTCTTTCGCTTTCAGTGGATATAGTCCTCACAGCATCCAATAACTTCTGCACATTGCTTGTAATGTTCCCTGTACTCTCATATATTTGAAACTCTTGTTAAGACTTTTTGTATGATTTCCTGATGTAATTGATTCTATCTTTTTAAGTGAAGCACTTATAGCTTCTGGCAATTTATATTTTATTTTAGTAACTTCCAAGGTATTTTCAGGCGAACCATCATCTCTATCAATTCTCATTCCAATTTCCTCGCATTCGACTAATTCGTTTTTCGAATTATCTAATATATCAATTGTTAGCGTACGAATCATCGCTGTCTTTGATGAGGAAGGAAAATCTTCTCTTGTAGTAGATTGCAAATTAAGTGTTTGCAAGAATTTCGCTAATGATGCGTAATTTTGGTTTCTTCGCTCTTTAACGCAAAAAAGACAAAACCTCCAACAGTCTTTTGTGAAATATTATCTTCATACATCTGCATCATCGACAGCATCGGCCGTCAGAAGATTTGCATCTCGACTACCTAATGCTTCAACAGCTAGTTGAATTTGGTGCAAAATGCATCTCAAATATTTAATTATGTTGGAATATTATTGTCGTCTAATAACGTTAAGGAATTTAAATCATATAATGCATTTTGAACCGATTCAATATTTTTTTTTAATCTTTCATTCATGGTAAGAATGCTACTCCATCTTGTCTTGCAATCATGAAGCAAACTTAATTCTGTTCCATGCTTTTCCTTCATATGTTCTTGTAATATTGAATATATTTTTGGTTATTTTTTTAAATACTTTTCAATATTCCGCACCATTTTTAAGGCAGGTTTAATGTCATCCACTTCACATCGTTGAATCGCACCATTATTTTCTTCATCATCATTGGTGAATGTATCCAGATAATCCTCCAAACTTTACCATAACGGAAGCACCATCGGTGGTTGGTGTTTGATGCAAGTATATCGAAGATAAGTATATTGCAGATAAATCGAAGCCAAAATCGAGCAGCTTTAAATTGAAACACTGTATTTTTGTTCACCCTGTATCTTCGAAACAAAGGGTGTTTTACAAATCAAAATACGACAAAATATTCATAGAATAGGTCAAGGAATAACCCCTTGTTCTTTTGCCGCATGTTTACCCAATACCCTGTAGGGCTAAATAGTACAGTTGTTGGTCAGTAGGTAATGATTGGTCATATTTTGAAAACTATATAACTATAAAACAATCTGTTGGTGACATAATTGTTTATTAACAGAAGAAAATTCTATATTCTTTTCTGTATTGGATACAACGCATAACTTTGTTATAACTTAAAGTTCCATGTGTGTATTTAATTAATAAAATGACCAGTCCGAGATTTACGTCATTTTAGAGAAAAATGTACAAATAGTAATCTTACTATTTCTATATATTTTCATGATTTAAATATAATTTTTGTACGGATTTTTGATATTTGTAAATCAATACAGTTTTAAATTATAGAAAAAAAAAATTTTGATAAAAATAAAGTACTGATTGTTAAAAAAATAAGACAATAAATATCGCACGATAGTTATATATATATAACAGTTTTTATAGTGATCGTTCATCCGACCAATTACTATTTTGACAGTTATTCCTAGTGTGTTTTACCTACAAATAACAGAATAAGAAAAATATTCAATACACAATTTTAAAGCAATTGGAATTGAAAAATCTATTTTACTTGAATTTATTTATGTATTTTTTATTGTAGTTAGTGAAAATACTAATTTATGTATTTCTAGGTTAAATACGCGAGTGTTAATATACATAAAATGCCAAACATAAAAAAGGTACAAACTTAAACAATCGGAACACATCCTGAATATATAAATATATTCAACCTTTCCGGAGCTCTTTAACAATTACTTAGTCTTTTTAGGACTACCAAAACAAAATGCACTTAATTAGTGATTGTTTAAGAGAAAAAAAGGTTTTTTTAATCCAAACGATAATATATTGGGAAATGGATCTAATTCTGATATAAATAATGTAGATGTTATTAATAATAATATTTTAGCTGAAGATTTTCAATTTTATGAAGTTCTCAATTTATCCATTCCTCGTCGTAGAAATAACTCCAAATTTTCTACCAAAACCACAAACACCGAAACGCCAAAAGAAAAAATTTACAGAAAGAAAATCATATGTAGTTTCTTCTTTACAATTCAAATTAGACGAAGAAAAAAACTGATACAACTAAAAAAAACACAATATAACTTAAACAATCGGAACACAGCCTGAATATATTAATATATTCAACCTTTCTGGAGCTCTATAACTGCTGATGTGCTGATGAGAGATACATCTTTAAACGCGTGCACAGATGGCTCATATCCACTTAAGGTATCGGAAAGACATGATCTTAAAAACATCGTTATTTTTCTGGTGTTTGTTGAGTGCCACGAAGGTGGACTGAAAGCTATAAAATAACTTACAGATTTCATATGAGATTTGTTTCGGTAGTTCTAAAAAGACTCAGTAATTGTTATAGAGCTCCGGAAAGGATGAATATATTTATATATTCTGGCTGTGTTCCGATTGTTTTAAGTTTTTTTGATTATCTATAACGTAGGATGGTTTTACCAATTCGACAAAAAGAAAAAGATAAACAAAAAGAAAAACGGCAAACTTTATAAAAAAAAACTGGCATAAAAATTATAAGAACAAAAAAAGTTGTTAAAATTTAAAAAAAACAGGAAAAATTGCAAAAAATCATAGAGGTGATTGAGGATCAAGAAAATATTAGTGGCAATTAAAAAAAAATAATAATCATAACATTAATTATAAATTTATGTATAAATTGTTTTTTTTTTTAAGAATAATTAAATATTTTTCTTTTATTAGATCACTGGAGTGATCACTAGTTAATATAATAAATAAAACTAGATAATAGTTTTTCATATTTTCTAATTACTTTTGTTTATTATAAAGCGTTTACTAATTACTGTAAATCCACTAGACAATCACTACATTTTTATGATCGATAACTATGTTTTTAGATGAATCAAATATTTATCTTCTTATTTTCTATAAAATTTTTAATTTTTGATTCGAATTATTATTTTAATAGAAAAGTGACATTTTTTCCAATTACTAGCACTATAATAATTCGTAAATTCATTTTATACAAGCATGCAAATTATTGTTTTCACTGTTCAATTTCTAAAATGACCGATCACTGTACTGTTTACCCCTATATAATTTATGGTTCTGTGAGTATTTTGCCGAAAGCTGAAGGTTGCAGTTGTTCTTATCGCTATGTTAATTGTCATTAACTGCGGCTCGAGATCTGATAGACTGCTGATCAATGGAAACGTACAAATATTTTGCAAATTTTATGGTTATGTATAGGTATCCTACCTATACATAACCATAAAATAATACAATAATATTATATAATTATATAATAATAATTGTAAAATGAATACAATCAACTGGGATACTAAAAAAATAACCACGAATAGTTGCGTTATGTGTTATAATCCAGGTTGCTTTAATATTCCCGTCAAATATGTAATCCCTTGAATTGCGTGTTTGAATTATAATTTTTATTTCATATATAATGGTAAAAGTGTATATTATTATTACCTTTTTATTATAGTTAAAAATGCATGCAATACAGTGAGTGGTCTCTCAAACCGCACGTCATAGAGTACGCGACAGAACTACACGGTCAGTAGTTACGATTTAATTGTACCATTCTTTTTTAGACAGTATAGTAAATGATGCCAATTACTTGAATTTACTACAAGAAACTGTTTTACCGCGTATTCGGAGGACTAGGGTGAAGATGGCGAATTTTATTTCCAACAGGACAGAGCACCTGCAGAACACATCTTGATGAGATATTGATTACAAACAGATGGCTTGGACGAAGAGGTCTCATAGAATACCCTGCTTGTTAAACAACAGATCTAAAGCCACTGTACTTTTTCTTGTGGGAATACCGTAAAAATAAAATCTACGCCAGAAAACCAACGATACTAGAAGAATTAAAATTAAGCCATACCAAATATTTAAATTGTTAAATAATAATATTTATTGTGAGTCAATTGACCGCTTTTATCAGTAATGTCTTGACGAGGATGGTAAGAATTATGAAAATGTTATTTTCGTTATTTGTGTTATACAGTGTAAACCTTTTTTTGAAACTCTCAAACAAATACTATAAATCAATACCAAGTATAGAATTATAAAATCATGTACAATTAGAATTATGATATCAATATGTATTATTTTATTCATAATATGTAGGGGAAAGTTGCCAAATTCGTAAACTTAATTTCGAAGGCTGTTTAAATAAACTTTTGTAGGAATTTTAGCAAATATTATGATTTACACCTATTTATTTAATATCGTAGTTGCAACTTAATGTGATTTTTTAACTATTCATTGGCCATGCAAAAAGTGCGATTTAGGCAACCGGTATCCTAAATGGTACCAACCGGTTGCCAAGATCTTACCTCAGGGGTTGCAATAAAATTAGACAAAAACAGTATAGAAGAAACTTTATTTTGAGAACTTAAAGTTTAACAGACAATACAACATGAAAACAAAATGTAATATTACGCTATTTAACTTAAGCACTTAGCAATTAGGACAATATTAATTTTTTTTCTTTTTTCAAAACTCCTCCACATGCTTCATGTGCCCACATCTGGCACTTTAAACATTGGATCGTATTTTCAAAATAAGCATTTTTGCTAAGAAAACAGAACAAATCGTTTTCATTCTGCACTACTATGATAACTGGAGCAGTGGTGCTTGTTCCTCGATATTGTCAATCAATATTTCTATTTTTGGGTTACTTTGCTTTGATTACAACTAACTCTTTGTTGACGCTACTGGTAAGCACTGTTGCCGATTATGCAACCTTACGCTTTTTCGGTGATGGTATTTGGCTGATTTATATGAGAGAAACTTTTAATGGTGTTTTAGACCTATTAATCACATATTTTGTTTTATTAAGTGCTATATTTTCAAGTTTAGGTTCAAGTACCTATAGGATCAGGCTCAGTTTCGGGTTTAATTATTAAGTTAAGGCTATGTGCAAAAGCAAGTCGATTTATTGGCCAATATTAACCCGTATTACAGGTCGTCCATTCGTCAAGTGCTTGATAATAATATTTTTGCATGGGTCCAAACACTTCCACGTCAAGTGGTTGCAACCTATGATATGGACTTGGTAATTGCTTGACTTGGTAATTGCACATAATGCTTCTAAATTCTTGGTATGTGTAGTATGGCCAAAGAGCATTTGCTAACAAAATCAATAAAATGGTGTAACCATTTCAAAAACAATTCGCTTGTTATAAAGGGTCTTTAAATATGGACTTCCGAACTTTGAGAGTTGGTAGCGGCCATAATGTTGAAGCTACCTACACCTGTTGAATTGACTGTAATTTATTCGGACTTTTTTCTCAAATCACTATACACACGTGCAAATGACAAAATTGTTTTATCAAAATTGGTGTTCTGTTAGGACAACCTTCGTCTGTTTCATTTCTGGATGAATGGGTACGTCAATAAACAAAATTGTCGAATTTGGGACGATACCAAACCTCACGAGATCCAAAAGAGTTCAATGCATCCCAAAAAAGTCACTGTTTGGTGTGGATTTTGAGCCAGGCCATCGTTGTCAACGGCGAGCGCTATAGGTCAAGGATTACCAACTTCTTTTTGCCTAAATTGGATAATATGGACCCCATTAATATGTGGTTTTACCAGGACAGTGCTGTGCCACACAGCTCATGCCACATTGGACATTCTGCACGAGAAATTTGAGGGCATGGTCATCTCACGTGGAGGTCATGTAAACTGACCACCGAGATCGTGCGATTTGACCCCGTTAGAAAGAAAAAAAATCTCACACACACACATTTTGTTTTATTTAAATTTAAAGATAAGTAGCGCTTAATGAAATACCCTATTGCCCCTTTGTCAGCAACTTCTATCAAACTACCTTTCGGAGCTCCTTTGCCCAGCAGGGGTGCTCTTTCTTTAAAATATAAACATTGGTAATCATACCCGCCGCATTTGCACAACATACAAATGTCGTGTTTTTTCCTCTTTGGCCACTAACGATCCTAGCGATTCTCCTTTTTTCCTTTTAGCGATATTATTTTCGAACTTTTCTTCTGAACACTTGAAAATTCTGATTCGTCGGCATTATAAATCCTATTACCATCTAAGCCAAATGATTTTACTATATCCTATAGGATATCAAATAAAATGTTTACTATATCCTCTAGGACAGGGGTCTCCAAACTTTCCAGCCTTAGGGCCATACTGATTACTTCAGTAAGTTCCGAGGGCCAAAACCATATTATCATTGTTGCCGGTGGTAAAAAGTGAAATAGTCCACTAAGTTTAAGACATCTTTGTAACAGTATTTTGATTTGAATTGTTGCTTTTGTGTGTGATGTAGTAGTATGGAAAAGAAGCGAAAAATTGATAGTGAATGCAGAAAATTCATCAGTGGAGCATTCAGTATTTCATAATTGAGTCCAGTAACAAGGCGCTATGTTTGATTTGCAATGAAAGCCGTTCTCAAGGAATATAACATTAAACGTCATTATGAAACAAAACATTTTCAAAATTACTCAAAATATACAAGAAGTTTGCGGACAGAAAAATTCGAAGATATGAAGCGCTGATTGAAATCGCAGCAATTTTCATTTACAAAACTCAAAACTGAACAAGAGGCTGCAACTCGTGCCAGCTTTCGTGTGGCTCTTGATTGCAAAACGTAGAAAACCATTCACCGATGGAGAAATGATCAAAGAATGCATAATTGCAGTAGCCGAAGAAATGTGTCCTGAAAAGGTAAATTTATTAAAAACTGTCAGTATGTCAGCAAACACTGTGGCTCGAAGGGTAGAAAACATCGCTGAAAATATATCCTCTCAACTGTTCGACCAAAATGGACATGTTGAGTGGTTTTCTTTGGCCTTGGATGAGTCAACGGATGTGTCAGATACTGCTCAGGTGTTGATTTATATTCGAGGAGTAGATAAAAGCTATGAAGTGCATGAAGAACTTCTTGATATGTATAGTATTCATGGCACAACTACTGGTACAGATATTTTTAAAGGAGTTGAAATGGCCATTAATCAAAAGAACCTTCGATGGAAAAACTTGAAATGTATTACAACTAATGGAGGCAAAAACATGAGTGGGAAAGATAAAGGAAAGGTCGCTCTTGTGTCAAAGGCTGTAGAAAATGACGGTGGTTCAAAACCATTAGTCTTACATTGTATCATTCATCAACAGTCTTTGTGCGGAAAATGTTTGGATATGTCTGAAGTACTGAAACCAGTCATATCAACTGTTAATTTTATCAGATCTTTTGGGCTGAATCATCGACAATTCCGACAATTTATTGAAGAGATTGGAGAAAATGACTTACTTACCTTATCATACTGCCGTACGTTGGCTTAGTTGTGGGAAAGTCCTTCAGCGCTTTTTTGAACTTCGAGCAGTGATCGAATTTTTTTTGAATGAAAAGCATCGCCCTCTTACTGAATTACAAAACAACGCATGGCTGTGGAAGTTAGCATTCTATGTTGATTTGACAAAACATGTGAACGAACTGAATTTGAGATTGCAAGGAGAAAACCAGCATCTTCCTGATTTATACACTATTATCAAATCATTCCGGAAGAAATTGATACTGTTTCAATCACAACTGCGAAGTAAATGTTTTTCACATTTTAAAACATGTGAAATATTCAGCCACACCACTGAGACTGAGTTTCCTATCGATTTTGCAATCGAAACTTTGAGTGCTTTGAAAATAAATTTTGATACTCGTTTCTCGGACTATGATGCCATTGAGAATCAAATTAAGATTTTTCAGAATCCTTTTGATACTGACATTGAAACCCTAGCCCCGGAACTTCAAATGGAAATGATTGATCTACAGTGCAGTGATATAATTAAGAACAAATATCAAAACTCATATTTGTTGGAATTTTATAAGAGTCTTCCACTGACACAATTTGATAATTTGCATAAATTTGCTCGTGGGCTGTTTTCTGTTTTTGGTACTACTTATTTGTGTGAGAAGACCTTCTCCAAAATAAAGTACACAAAAAATGTTTACAGATCTAAATTAACTGATGAGCATCTTAAATCTCTTTTAATAATTGGTACAAGTAAAATTAGTCCACAACTACAAACTATTGTCAGTCGAAAATCTTAATTACATAAATCTCATTAGTATTTCATATGTCATTATGCTTGTTATAAGTTATGTTTTTATTTAAAATGTATAAAATGTTAGTTGGATTCATTTCAATAATTTGTTAGTTATTATATACTGCTTTTTGTATACTGCTTTTGTATGTTAAATTTTCTGCATATTATACATGTCTTTACTCATTACAATTCTGTGTTTCTTTATCCAACTTATCACAAAAACAATAACAATAAGCCTACAACAATGTTATGAGTAGTTAGCCCATGACCATATCAATGTAGATGTCATATTAATAATTATTCAACATAAAATTAGAATACTTCAGTAAACTAAATTTAATTTGCTATAAAAAATATGTTCTCTAAAAGGAGATTTCAAGTATGCTAGCTCTCCGCGGGCCGGACAAAATCTGTCCGGGGGCCGGATGTGGCCCTCGGGCCGTAGTTTGGAGACCCCTGCTCTAGGATATCAAATGAAATTTTGACTATGGAATTGACTGATTGAATCTTTTAGCTCGTGCAATTGAAGTATTTTCTGGTTGCCCGACCGAAAGCGTCAGATTTCTGTTTAAAAAAGTATAAAAAGACTTTTTTCATTTTAGTATTCTGATTAAATTTGTGTGTAATAATATTTTGCTCTATAATTTGATATGGTGTGTGGAACATCTGTTAAATATAGTTAAACCAAAAAATGAAGATTTTATTTAAGGAATGTGGTCAACAATTCTTTTCCAATATTTGCAGATAATGTTACCTCTTTTACCTTTTTTAATGCAAAAGTAGGTCTTTTTATCAATCCTTTGAAAATTCGTTGCATCTCTTATGTTTTATTTCTATGAGCCTCTATTACTAATTCTATCTATTCTTCTGTTCATTCAAAATATTTTCGCTTTTCCATGCTGAAAACATTAAAAATAATTTGAAAAATCATATTCCCGCGGTAAAGTTTTACAGTAACTTAAATCGTATCAGTATCATTTAGGAAACCACAGTTTTGTGCGATTTAAGAAAAGAAGTAGCGCAAAATAAACTAAATAGAAATAAATAATATAACATAGCTAGTTTAAAAAATATATAACACTACCTCAGGAACTGTGAATTTATATTAAATCCAACCGATTAAAGTCGTATAAACTTAACATCAGACTTACCTGATTTTTTTTGCTTCTGTCATTCACAAGAAAACCGACTGACATTTTATTCCTAATTTAATCACTTAAATAAAAGTTGATATCTTTTCCACCAAATGACACCAACATGCATTATTTTTTTAATAAAGCACCTGGTAGGATTTAGGTGACCAGAACGCATGTGGAGACCACAAAAAAAACCTATAAATAATCTACCAAGATCACACGTCCCAATTTTTAACAATTTGTCCCGCGTATTGTCCCTCAATATTTTTAAAAAGCATTTCTTGAATATTAATTTTTGAACATACAAATTTGTCGCCGACATTTTTTAGCTGCAGTCTCGCTTTTTCGAATATTTTTGCAATTTTAATCTTTTTTATCACTTTATCAACATCGAAATCTGGTCACTTTATTACGACCTTAATTAGTTAAGACATTATTATATGCATGATACTAAAAAATGATCAGGTTCATGATCAAAAATGATTCCTGTTCAGGTTAAATATACTCAATCTTTTCAGATTGAATATATTTATATATTCAGGCTATATTTCGCTTTTAAAAAGTTTATATGATTATCTATAATTAGTAGGTATGGTTTCACCAATAGTAAATAATCATTTAAATCAATAACCTGCTATGTTCATGTCTTTCAACACAAACGTTAAATTAAAACCTGACCTCGCCAGCCATACCCACGAAGCGTTCAAGCAAGTGTATTCCAATTTATAATTCAAAACATCAAAGCTGCACTGATGAGAGATACTTGAAACGCGTCTGCAGGTGGCTATTCACTTTCACACAAATTAAATACAAAGATATGATCTTAAAAACAATTTTATTTATTTAGTACTCGTTTAGTGCCACAAAAGTGGACTGGGGCCTAATAATAGCATGCAAGTGTCTTAATGTTGTATAATTCAATATCCTGCGTGGTATTAGTAAGGGAAATAGTTGTTCCAACATGTGATATAAGATTTGATGTGATATAAGACTTTATATTATAGAGCCACGAATAGGTTAAATATATTTATATATTTAAACTATATTTCGCTTAATAAGTTTATGTAATAAAAAAAGACACAAGAACAATCTTGAAACTATATAGATATAACGATGCATGAGACTACAAACACAAAAATTAAGCTCTCAAAATTGTCTATTATGCAAATTTTTATAGCTAAAAAGGATGAAATCCTATGGTATTAATGGGCATAGCGAATATTTTTAATCAAGACAATCATCCAGAGATCAATGCGCTTATACGGGATTGTTGGCCACTAAATGTACACATTTAAGGATCATACACATTTTTATTACGATTATTTATCGAAAGAAGTAACAAATAATGTGTCTTACAAATTTGGTTTTCAATATAAAGGATGATCAATTAAAAGTAAGCTGTTTTTACTTTTTTTACTTAAAAGAAAGAAGTAATGTTTTATTTGCAGTAATTTTAACTTTAACTGTTTAATATTCAGTGAATTTTTAAGTTTTTTTCAAAAATGGAGCGGTCGCAGATTGATCAAAGGATTGTGTAGAACATTTTCCTACAACGATGCTCCATTATTCAAACTCATAGGTGGTTTCGACAACACTTTAATTTTTCACCGCCGCCAAATTGCAGAACAATTGCAACATGCTTCGAAAAATATCGTCGAACAGGTTCTCTTAAGGATACTAAACTTGAAGAGAGGAAAAAAACTGCTAGAACAGAAGTGATTACTTTGCAAGTCAGGAACAAACTCGAAGAAGGAAATTCCAGTCAATCCATGCGAGGTTTATCGTAGCAAGTACGAATTTCACGTGAGTAGTTAACAACAATTTTAAAATTTCTTCCAATAGACCGAAACTATCGTTTAAAATTTAGTCGATGGATTTTGGGCGTAGGAGATAATTTTGCAAACAAAATAATTATGAGTGTTACTTCTCTGTCGAGTACTCTCAAGTTATATTAGAGGAAGAGCTGCACTATAATTCTATGGTAGGGAGTATGGGGACCGTATTTTTTTTAAGATGAAATAGTAAACGTTATGTGAAGATAGATTCTCTACTAGATTCTCTAGATATAACGTATTTAATGGATGCCATTGCTCAACTCCAATTACCAACAAACGATATTTGGTATCAGCAGGATGGGGTAAGGCTTCATGTATCCAATATGTCTATGGGAGAGTATGGGAGCTTAGAGGAGACGCTATCAATGGGTAAGAATACCAATGTTTAGAGGAAGAGGGGTACAATAGATCTATGAAGTTCGCAGTACAAGTCACCACCAAATCTACAATCTACATTTACATAGGAGTGTTACGAGAGTTATTTCGTTTACGTCTGATTTTCTAGCGTGGAGATCAGTTGTGGTTCTCCTGATTTGTGGGCTTTGAATTATTTCTATGGGGCCCAGGGTGGTCCAAAAATTTTGTTTTTGTTTTTCACTTTGGCCACCCCTTAAATTTGTAACACGTATCTACAGTAATAACCTTGTAATATTTCAGATGACTAGCTTAAGCGAAAGAAGGTGATCAAGCGAGTGTAATTTTTTTAATATTTTTCAATAATAGTATAGTTTGATTTCTTAGTTACAGGTTAGGTTTCAGTGCTAAATGAATCATATTAATAATGAAATAGAACCTATATGGGTCGTTGTCAAATTTTGCACAGGTAAACTAGTCCTAGAAACTATATATATTTTTTATTAGTCGTAATCAAACAACCTCTTAAAAATGTTACATTAAATATAAAATACATCGGACTAATAAATATTTATTACTAAAATAAAGACTTATTTTACATGTTTCTAGTTCTTTTTTAACGTAACATTGTGGTCATTTCTGGCAACAGAGTGGTTTTCCGTACAAAATTTATGTGTCCCGGTATCACTCTGTTATAATAAAAATCAAATAATTTCGTTTTCTACTATATCGAAGTACCTAAAATAAATTAATACCATAAACAGAGTATTGTTACCCTTTATAAAATATGTCTTAAAACCGGTAAGTATCAAAATGTAATAAGTAACTATATTTTAAAACTTGGTCCCGCGTGTAGTGTAAAAGTGTCGGAACACACTGTTACTGACTAAATTGCAACTTAAAATAGAGATATCGCTGCTTTGACTTTGTACTAGCTTGCTTGGGAGGTCTGCATGGATCCTGGTTGATCGCTAGGTCGGGGGGTGGGATACAAGAGGTGTCAATCGTCTTCGAAGCGTTAAACAGGGTGCGTATTTTTATTGTGAATCCACTCGTTTTATTTTTACGTAATGAAATCAACGTATTTTTTATTTTTTATTATTTTACGTTCAGTATGTTGACAAGGAGGAAAATATCATAAATATGAAAGAAAAAGTGTACTTTAAGCTTCACTTTCTGACTTATGTCTTATGGAATGTAAAATTTACTACTCTGTTACTACATAACTCTATTACTAGGGCGTGGTAATAGAGTTGTTAAGATGGTAACAGAGTTGAATATGCCAATGTTCTTTAACTTTGGACTTGAAATTTTTAGTAAGGTAAGACTACATCTGATAACAAATGAGGATATTGACTAAGAGCATATCATGCCATTATTAGATATCATGAAAGGCCAACATTCACTTATGAGGCTGGAGTCCCAAGGTATTGAAATGTGAGTTGTTTCTGTTCGAGTGGCTGTTCACTTGCTTTCCGTTCCATTGAAAACTGCAGTGGAACAATCAATTCCTTGCACTTTCGAAAACAATTGGCTGGCCAATATTTTGGTGCGGAACAGGAAAAATATTAACGCTATTCACGCTAATAAAATAAAGCAAGGTGTTTATGTCTTGGTTACAAATTCCAGTTCAAAATTGGATTACGTATATCTGGGCCTGCTCTGATGTAGGCGAAGAAGGTTAAAATTGTTTTTTTTAAGTTAATCGATGTTATTGCAAGTAAATTTAAATTGGTTCAGTCTGAGTTACCTTATCAGTCTTTTGATAATATACTTGCTATTGTTCATCCAGAACTTAAAAAGTCTGTAAAGGTAGAAGAATATATGTACTACCAATTTGATACTGTTTTAGATTTATTTGAGAAATAAGCTTTCAGTCTTCATTTACTTGCTCAAAAATTTATCTTTTTTCTTGTTATATCGTTAAATCTAGATTTGTAAATACCAGTCATATGGTTAATTTTGATAAATATTGAAATTTATTGTATATGCTATTTTCACCTCAAGCTCAATTGAGTGCAATCTAGTCATGTAAGATACAAAAAAAAACTTTGTTAATGTGTTCTTTTTCTGTCACAATGATTAAAGAACATACTAAAGATTTTTTTTAAAAAGCTAGTTAGTAATATAATATGGTAATACTAAAATACGTAAATTTGTAGTTAATATATAAATAATAGTTAGCAGCTAATATATAAATATTTGACTTCGGTAGAATTTAATATCAGTCAATATTCAATATTCAAGTAACAGAGTTGTTGGAATTTAAATGATTGTTGATAATTTAAAAAACGTTGTAATTCTAAATATGATTATAAGAAAGAAGACTGTAATCAACGGTAATGTCAATATATTTGTGACTGAATTGTTTCAACTCATAATAAAAGTGAAACGTATTGATAACAGTGTTTTATTTTTTAAAGACATAACCTACAAAATCAAGAATTATTCATAAATTATTGGTTAAACATCGCGGCCGACTATAACAGACCAAAGTTCAGTTGTTTTACCAGACATGGACAAAAAGAAAAGTTAAGTTTGAATTTATTTTTTTTTCATAAATTTATCATTTTAAGTCACGGTTACCTGCTCAAAAGTTGACATGACCCATCTGGTGTTTAATATGCAAATGCCGAAAAAACTTAATTACTAGACTCTGAATCAGTGTACCAGTGCATTAAAATGAGTTATTAATAACACGTAATAAAGATAACATTTTTCTACTTGGATGTCGAGATCTTGAGCCACTACTAAGGCTAAATCAACTTCCAACACTTCGGCAACTTTTATTTCGATATCACCAGATACTACCTTTCCCAAAAAATGTCAAAGGTTAGGCGCATATAATCATTCAACAATTAATAGAGGTGTGGAATAAGTCTGGTATTCCGACAAGACAATCGAATCACTGTATTGGAAAACTTATTAAACTTCATAAGAATTCGCTGCTTTTGAAGAAAAATAAAACTAGGTATTCAGAAATACAGAAAAAAAGAGAGAATTTTTTCATAGCAGAGCTAGACAAACTTTTTAACATTGCCCATTCAAATGCCATAAATTCAATTACAATTTCGGAAGATAGAGACTTTCTTATTGACTAAAGACGTGATCGCAAGATGATTACGACTTAAATTGTCAAGAAACTACAAAAAACCAAAGAACGTTCTATAAGGCGAAAACAAAGAACTAAAGAATTAAGACAAAAGGCAGCTGAAAATAATGCATTGACTTCAGTTGTATCAAGTCAAGAACTTGATTCTTGATTGATGATACTTGATTGCAGCTTTAGTAGCACTTCCAGTACGGCTAGCATAGATGAGGATTTTGTAGTGACATTACCAAAAACGAACTAGCGCTACTAGTGCTAGTGATAGTGTATCATTGACTAGAGGTATTTTTAAACAACCTGTTACCAGCGCTCTTGCCCTAACAAAATAACCGATCGAGATGCACTGAAGAATTATTTGGTTGTCTGCCGCACTTGGTTGCAATCCTGTTTTACTCCCTATTTCGCGGAGCTCAATTCGACAGCCAGAAAAAAAGTAGGAGGTAGTTCTGCTAAACTATCCACTGAAACTACCTTAGAAGCCTTTGCATCGCAGAGAACATTGCAAACGCTCTCTGTTCAAAATTTCATTTACCTCCTGAGGCTTGGGATAATGATGATTACTTTAAGGTAAAAGTTGCATAGGAAACTTATGTGCAGTCAACGATACTGCGGACAGAGCTGTAAAATTACTTGAACTGAAACATCCTAAATGTTTCTACTAAAACATCCAGGCATTTTCTAAATTTACTGACTTGCCCTTTTTTATAGAATTTTCATAAAATGTAGATATTTCAAAGTCGTTGAGCACCCCCTTGTACATAAGATAGGGGGCTGAAATTTTAAAAAGATAAGACATTTGGCATGTGTAACAAAATAACGGGGTGGCCTAACTTCTACCTGTAATTTTTTTTTCGCCATACTAATTTGAACCACCCTAATGGGGTCATATTAAATCTAAAGTATATCAGAACCGACCTGAAACCCTGCAACACTTCAAACGAAACATTCGACAAGCTGTTGTTGTGATTTCTCCAGAAATGTGCCAGCGTGCAATGTGTGCATTATTACAATAATCCCAGTCATGCATCGAAGCAAACGGAGATCATCTAATGGATGTATTTTTTATGTATTATTTGTTAGTTTAGGGTTTTGCATTTAACTTGTTTTTCAACTTTAGATTTTACTCTGCATGTTAAACAAAAAATTTGGTGTCCAACTTATTTCGTTTTTTGCTAACTGCAGCTTAAAAGCAGGGCTCTCTTTATTTAAGTAAAATATAAATAGTATATGAAAATTTCATCCGTGTCGAGAAACTAATCGTAATTTGAATTTTTGTCCTAATAATTTCACAGTAATTTACATTAAATTATTTTAACGAATTACATTTAATCTATTTATAAATTTTAGACATGATTAGGTAGGTTTTCGATGAAAACTAAATATAATTACTTCATGGAACAATTATATTCTAGGATTAGTGTGAGATTTAGATTACAACTAATGGCTAATTAAATATTGCTAGGGTTTCACGAAAACGGCCGTTCTAAACACTAAAGTAGCAACTAAAACAGTTATCCAGAAGACTAGAG
The DNA here is from genome assembly GCA_944588485.1 of Phosphuga atrata. Lineage (NCBI taxonomy): Eukaryota > Metazoa > Arthropoda > Insecta > Coleoptera > Silphidae > Phosphuga > Phosphuga atrata. The sequence continues at coordinate 35,641,104 of OX155898.1, forward strand.
TATATCCAGATATTATCCGGAACTCCCCCATTTAATCTATTTACCCTCCTACTCATTTAACATTTAACGCACGCACATTTCAAAACGTGTTATCAAATTTTACAAAGATAATTTTTTAAACACAATAAAAGCTTGCATACTGGCAAAGGATCACGTATTTATCAGTTATTTTTTATAATTGCCTTTGTTTTAATATCCAACATAGGTTTTTAAAAAACAAAATTGAATTTAATTTAAATAAATTATATCACTTGCGGTAAAAATACAAAACATTCGACTGATATCACTTATAACTACTTAGCAATGACTATTAATACTATCAATGAAGTTTTCTTCTAGAACAGGGCCTCTTAACTGGCGGTGCACTCGTTCGTGATAAATATATACTTGTGCGCGAGAAGATTTTTAATAGTATATTAAAAGACGAGTTCAGTAAGCGCGATTTTACAGCACGCGTCCAAGTTTGGATCTAATGGACAAGTGCTGAAAAACGCCTTACGAACGAGTTTTGCATAGTATTTTTTCTATTTTGCGCCCTTTTATGTCATTTCTAAATAAAAAATTCGCCGATACATATTAAGAAAATTGTATCGCACTCGGGGAGCCATAATCGCACGCATATGAGTGCTGTTATGAGTTCATTACAGACGCAAAAAAAAATTGTTACAACAATAATAATTATCTTTATTGTCAACAACAGTAACAAATGGCTATCGACCACATTTTAAGTCACTATTATCTAAATTTGCTCAGAAGCTTTTACTTCGGCTACCAGAATCCAAAGAAATATATTGTTAACTTTAATCTAAATAACAACTAAAATAACACAGAAATAAAAGTTTCTGTGTAAACTGTTTTCCTCTTATTTTTAATCAAATTTTCTCTTAATATATGCCTCACCTTTCTCGTCAGATATCGTTACTTTCTATGCTTTCTTATTTATCAGAGAACGGTTACAGTTAGTTAAAAGCGGATTGCCGCATTGACATTGGCAAGTCATATCTCGCGAGCGAAAACTGAGCAAATCGCTAGCAAAATTTCTATATTCACAACGAGCAGGGAAAACACTTTCACACTTAGAAATTTTCCATTCACTTGATAAATACTGATTTTAAGGAAATACATTTTCTCACATTTTCCGCAGATTTCTCGATGGTATTGTATGGAAGATGTTAACACAGAAAATTTGTGGCTTATTAATCCATTTGTTGACCCTGACAATAATAAACTATTTAATATGGAAAACTAGAAAATAATGGTATTAAGCTCACGATTAAAGTCTTCATTTTAGACGACTAATATACCACAATTTTGGATTAAAATTAATCCATATCCATTGCTCTAAGAGAAACCGTTTGCTACTTTTTCCAACATAATATTTAAAAAAAAACTTGAAAGTATATTAATTATAAAATCGAAGCTGCAAAATGTTTTGTAAGCCTTGAGGCTTGTAGTCATTATATTTACCCCAAGGATTGAAAAACAGGATATATGCAGGTATTTATGTTATATTTTTAATTCACTGTTTACATCGTCGTAAACATAGTAAGAGATATAAATAAATACTGTTAAAAAATGCTGTAATTAAGTTTAAAAAAATATATTTCTATTTTGTAAGGCTAACTGTTAGTTAATAGCTCGCCGAGTGCGATACAATTTTCTCAATATGTATCGACATTTTTTTTATTTAGAAATGACATAAAAGGGCGCAAAATGGAAAAAATAGTATAAAAAACTCGTTCTTGAGGCGTTTTCGCACTTGTTCATTAGAAAACGCTACTCGCTACTCTCGTCATTTTCTAAACATGGTCAAAGTAAATGGCACAAATTATAAGTTTGGGAGTGCCTCCGCTGCCGGCGCAGGCACCCAAAAACAGTGCCGTAGGGAACCGGCAGTACATTGCTGCCGGCGCGGCGCGGCAGTCGAGATTAAAAACATCGGCTGCCGGCGCCGCCGGTTCCCATAATGCACACCGGCGGCATGAAAAAACATTAAAAAAATACGCCATAACCTCTCGAGTTTTGCATTTGTTTTTTTCTCTGGAAATGAAAGTCGGAGGTGAATATTCGTGTTATGAAGACTTGAAAGCGGCTTGAAGGTACATACAAACAGTGTATGTAACGAATATTGGATAAGAAAGTACACTATTTTTGAGACCCTCTCAGAAGACTCTTAAAGTTGTAGAACTAAATGATAAACATAACCATCAATCAATGTCCTATTTTAACTGTGTCTCACTGAAAAGATTAAAGTTACCAAAATCTATAAAATATCATGCAAAAGAATGATTTTAAGCAGGTGCCAGCAAAACAATTGTACTTGACCAAATTCAACAACAAATTGGATGCAAAATTACTTTAAAAGACTTGTCCAACTTATCTCGAAGAACTGAAAAGAAGAGTTTTGCTGAATGTGTTGACTTATTGAAAAATATCTACAGATGCAGCAGTATTCATGTTTGGTTGGACGAAAATGGATTATTGTTTTTATGATGGAATTAGTTGAAAGGATGAAGAAAAACTTTAAAGCTTTCCCTGAGATATTTTTCGGAGATGGGACATACTGCGTGGTGGATTTAAGAACAGCCACTTACATAATTATGCTTGCGAATGGCAATGTATGTATTCAATGAAATTGTAGCTGTGTGCCTACCAGTTGACGAAAATTAAGAAGCTTTATATTTCTTCATAAAATAATTCAAAAAATATAATCGCGCATGGACCAACGTTCAAGTTATGATGTCAGAGAAGAATAAAACCGAGAGAAAACTTTTTGCAAAACATTTTCCGAATGCTAATTTAATGATATCCCTATTCCGTGCTTTTCAAAAATTTAATGGAGAAATTTCTGTGGAAAAAATGAACATTACAACAAGTGAAGTCGAAGAGAACAAAACCTTTCTACAAAAATTAAGTTATGCCAATTTAGAACATGTAACAGTGTAACACTATTTATAAAAAAGTGATAGAAAATGTACATCAAGAAATTGAAAAATAATAGGAGTATTATAAAGTGTATACAATAATCAAACTGGGCACCTATAACTGATATGAATGGATAAAATAGGGTATCTGACATCCCACAATTTGTGTCTGTCTAATACTACGACCAATCGGTTGGAAAATTTGAACTCAAATCTGAAAAGTGTCATTAACCGCATTAACCGGAAGATTTAATCAATCATTTGCTTGTTTACATAAATAGCTTCCGTGCTGGACGAAATGTCACTGTTTCACAAATGTTAAACAAGCATTTAGCAAAGCCTGGATCTGTAAAAACGTTGTATTGGCAAGTTCTGACTGCGTTTGCATATGAAAAAGTAAAAAACAACTTGAATTTTCAAAATCATGTAATGATTTTAAACAGATTGAAGCTGATACATTTTTGCCATTTCAACAGAAGGGTTGTTACAAGTAACGCCATTACACTGTGAATGCATGTTCCGTAAAACCAACCAGTTGCCATGCCAAATATTTAAATGCAGACAAGTTTTATCATTGCCCTTATACAAATCATGTTTATCTCTGAATAGATGGACAAGACAGTGTTCTGAAGACATATTTCAAGTGTGTGAGAATAATTGCTCAAATAATTTTTAAATGGCAACAAGCACTGAGGAGTTACGGATAAAAGTAACTAATGCTAATTTACCAAAAACTAAAACAAGTCACTATTTAAAATGATTGAGGACCAAGGATAAATTATGGCCAAGATATGCAGTAAGTATAAGTGTCCACCGCAATTTTTTACCAACGATTTGAATTTATACAAAATGTTATCAAACACTGGTCTGAAGGAAACGATTCTGTAATAAAATACATCTTCTCTAAAACTACAAGTAAGCTAATATAAATCATTCAAGTTCCATATAGATAAGCTCATTTATAGAGGACCAAGTTAGTGAAGAGCAGGCTCTTGAAGAGCTAGAATGTCAGGAGCAAATTATGGAGGAACAAGTTAGTGAAGAGCAAATTAGTGTTAAACAAATTAGTGATGAGCAAGTCATATAAGAACTAGTTAGTGAAACTTAAAACAAGCGGAATACAGCCTGTATATATAAATATATTCAGTCTTCCCGGAGCTCTATAACAATTATTGAGTATTTTTAGGACTACCAAAACAAATCTCACATGAAATTTGTAAGTTATGCCTCTATTTTATCCATTGATAGCTTTCCAGTTTTTATAGCGTTTTCTATAATGTAGGATGGTTTGACCAATTCTATATTATCAGTTCAATCAATAACCTGCCAAGTTCATAAGTCTCTCACAAAATGTCAAAATTATAAACATCTAACCCTAAACACCAAATGGGTTTTCAAGTTAGTGGTTCACAAATTATTGTTCATGGAAGCAAAGCTGTGCTGATGATAGAATACAATATGATATAATATGATATATAGAATATAATACGATATATGGAATAAGTTAATGAACAGGGGACGAGTGAAGTAATGATAATTATAAAAGAAATTACTGAAGAACAAGCTACTGATGAACGCCAGATTATGCATGAAGATATCACTGAATCTAAAGAAAATGTAGTCATTATCAACGATACAGAAATATGTAATGATGTAAACATAGAAAATAAGGGAAATCTAGTCAGTCAAACCTCAGGCATATAAAGATGCCTTCAAAAATTCAAAAGAGGGGTGGAACAAAGGGGTTCGGTAATACTGTAATAGGTTTAAACCGTAAAATATAAGCGTAAGTAATAAAAAATGCCATTATACCTGATTACCGGAATATGGAAAAATGTAAAATTTTCTTTTTCATCCTCTTTCGAATAGGCCTACTTTGGACCACGCTTGTTCAACTGTTGTTCTTTGATCTTTGCCCAGTATTGTCACATCTTCTGCCGGTGTAACTCCTTTCTCTCTTCCTTCCAGGGGGTACCTTTCCTACGGGGTTTTTCCTGAAATTCACGGACTTCCTTCAGGCTAGGTCCCAAAGACTGTCTGTTTTGGAGATCTGTTATTCCCAGATCATTAATATCCTTCTCGGTGTCTGTCAACTAAGTGTTACGAACCTTCTTCTTTTGCCAGAAGGTGAACAGACGGTTGGTTAGTCGGTTTGGAGGCAATCTTGCAACGTGGCCATAGAAAGCTACCCTTCTTTTCCTTGCACAGTCAGAGAGCATCCCAATATGTTCGTAGAGCTCAGAGTTATGCCGCCTTCGGAATTCCGCATCTTCCTTTACCGGGCCTAGGATCTTCCTAAAGATTCGAATCTCTCTGATTTCCAATTTCTCTACTAGACCTATTCGGTTCAAGGAAAGACACTCCATGGCATACAGGGCTTCTGGTCATAACAATGATGTGAAGTGCTTAAGTTTCAGGTTGCGTGGCAGGCATTTCTTATTGTAAGTGTTCTTAGTCAGTCGATAGGCTAGTTCTAACTTGTTGACTCTCTTGGATAATGATGCTCTTTCTGATAAGTTGGCTTCAATCCATTCGCCGAGATACTTAAATTTCTCGGTCCTCTTGATGTTTCCCTGTTCTAGTAACAGCTCTCTGTTTGCTTCTCTGATGTTTGTGAAGAATTCTGTTTTCTCCAGCGACACTTGAAGACCTGACGACTTTAGCAGCCTGTTTTCTGGGATAGTTTACCTGCATTGTTGCCATCTCAAGAGAATCCGCAAACAGTGCCATGTCGTCTGTAATGTCCAGGCAATCTACAGCAAGTCCATCGTTCTTACGTCCCAGGTAGATACCACTCTGAGCACCCACAATGTTCAGTTCCTTGCGCCATTCTCTCATAACCTTTTCAAGGACACAGTTGAAGAGAAGTGGAGAAAGTCCATCTCCTTGTCTCACTCCAGTTTTTTTTCGAAGCTTTCTGAAATCTTGCCTCAAAATTTAACCTTGGAATTGTTGTTGGTCAAAGTTTCTAGGATGAGTCTGCGGGTTTTGTCGTCTGGCCCTAGTTCTTGGAGTACTTTGTTAAGCGTTTCTCTATCAATGGAATCTTAGGCCTTCCTAAAATCAACAAAGGTGAAGACCACGTAGCGGTTTCTCATCTTGGAGTATGCAAGTACAATTTTAAGATTGAGGATCTGTTCAAGACAGGATCGGGTCTTCCTGACGCCCGCCTGGTATTCTCCCAGTTGACTATCCAACTGAATTTGTGCCCTTGTTTGTAACTCCTTCGAGAGAATCTTGTATATTACCGGGACGAGAGAAATTCCAGGGTAGATGTTTAGATCAGTAATATCTCCCTTTTTGTGAAGCGGATGGATCAGAGCAGATTTCCAATCTTATGGTAATTTCTCTGTTTCCCAGATGTCCTGGATGATCTTGGTTAGCTTGCGCACGGCATTGTTTCCAGCACCTTTCCACAGTTCAGCAACGATAGAGTCCTTCCAAGCTGCCTTATTATTCTTAAGAAGTTGATTGATCTGGCCAACTTCTTCCAATGAAGGGGAATGCGAGTCCGGGTTTGGTGTGGTTTGTTTATAGTCGAATTCTTCGCTGGGTGGGTAACAGTTGAGTAGATTTTTAAAGTACCGAGCCAAAAGGTGGCAGTTGTCCTTGTCTTTATAAGCCAGTTTGCCTTGTGAGTCTCTGAAGTAGAGGCTTTGTGGAGGTATGTTCTGAGTACCTGCTTGAAGTTTCCAAAGAAATCTCTGGAATTATTCTTAGCAAAGCTCTCTTCGATTTGGGTTAGTTGGTTTTGTGTGAACGTTCGTTTTGTTCCTCGAATTATCTTGGCTATAACCTTTCTTTGTTCCAAAAATTTATGCCAATTTTCCTTGGTCTTTTTAGAATTCCACTTCACCCAGGCTATTTGTCTTTGAGCTATTTCATTGTCAGTCCTTAGTCCTTACGGATGCTTCCTTCTAGCGAGAGGGGGCGAGTTCATTTTCCGCCTTGACAAGAGTCTCCTTCAGTTCGTCCCAGCTGTTTAGGTCTGTGTTGTTCAGTCTCACCCTACTTCTTGACTGTTCTTGAGTCGCTCGACGTCAAATCTTACCATTTTTGAGGTTCTGTGTAATCTAGTGTTTCTAGGCTGGAGTCTTATTTTGATCTTTGAGAGGTAGTGGTCTTAGTCCAGATTGGTGCTTCTTAGTACCTTCACGTTTTGTATTTCCTTTTGAGCTTTTCTTGAAATGGCCACATGATCTATTTGGAATTCACCCAGTCTGGTATTAGGTAAAATCCAAGTCTTCTGCTGCCTTGGCAAGTGTTTGAAGTCTGTAGACTTCATGAGCAACCCAAAAGTCCTAGGCAGATCCACCAATCGTTCTCCGTTGCCGTTGGTTCGCTTATGCGCCGGATAATTGCCCACTATGTTTCTGTATTTCTTCTCTCTTTCCAATTGAGCATTGAAGTCGCCAAGCAGTATAGCGGTGTGCCTCTCTGGAAGTTTAGAGATACTATCTTCTAAGTCTTCCCAGAATTTATCAGTTCTGTCTCTATTGCGTCTGTTGTCCTAGTTGATTGGGGCATGTACATTGACTCTACTGTAGCCCTTGTTTGCGCATTTGAAAGAGAGAATGGATACACGACTACTGGGCCAGGTAAAGTCCGTGACTGAATCCAGTACCCTGTGATAGATTATAAATCCTGTACCTAAGTGGGGTACGTTCTTCATTGCCCGCTGACCCACTTTTCCTTTGAGGATTCTGTAGCCTTCGGCCTCGAATTATCCTATAATCGTCCTATTTTATTATATTTATATATCTCTAAGGTTTCTAATAAATATAGTTTTTACCTTTTCTTCTCCATATGTAAAATTTTGAACTAGCAAAAGTAGAGTCAGTTTTCTGGCGATGTAGCTTCTTTCAAGTTCTTTACTTCGTGTTCGGAATGACCTCCCTGTTTGACCTATAAAGACTTATATATAGAACATTCATCACATGTTAAGTTATAAACCCCCTAATTCAACTTATTTATGAAATTATTTTATTAATGACAGTACTTATTTTTCTGAAATCTTGCTAATAAACGTGATGGGGTTATCATTAATATGTGTTCTACATTCTATTTTAGGGTAAATAAATGATTTAGACTTTTGAAATTTAGTTAGAATTTCTATGACCGTGACTGTCGAATACTAATTAGGGTATAAGTCTACGAATCATGGATTGGTATGCTGATATTTTTTATGTTATTGGGCGAAAAGAATTTTGCATGTATTGTAAATGATATTGTAATAGATTGAAATCATGTTTATTCTTATTTTTCTGAGATAGTGTAAATATAGAGTAAAGTCAAGAAAATTGATCTATCTATTTATTTCTACTTCGTTCGTAAATATTATGTTTGGGTGAATAGTATGTATGTAATTGTTGTATAGGGATTTTAGTTGTCTATCAGTGCCTGTGAAGCAAATTATTATGTCGTCAACATATCTTACCCAGTAGGTACATGCTGTATTTAAAATATGGATGTGTGCTTATGATACCTTCAATATAATCCATACAAATTTCGGCAAGTAGTGGGCTTAGGGAATTTACATTGGTAATCCCTTCGTTTTTTTGTAAAAAGTGGATAAATTCTTAGACAATCTAAAAGGGTTGCTGTTAATCTTTTCCAGTTTTAGTTTAATTAAATTTATAACATCGTTGGGTTTTTTAATATGGGGATATACTTTGGAACAAATTAGTTACGTCAAAGGAAGTTAGCTTACCATTACTGGGTATTTCTAAAATTGAGATTTGGATTAATCAAATTACATAAGGAAAAGAATAAGATGTTTCATTTTGATATGTAAAAAAGGGTATTTTTAGGCGAAATCATCGGATCTTCATTTAATTGTAAAGAGGAGGGTATTTCATTAATAATGGAAAACAATATTAGCCAAAAGGCCGCCACGGCTACGCTTGTAGGACCATATTTTTTTAAGAAATTTTCCATCACCAATTCGCACATTTGCGGCCGTATGTTCTCGATACCTTCACGAATTCCATCTTTGAGACCTTGAGTCAACAGTGGGCCATTGGTATAGACCAGGGATGGCGAACCTTTTTGAGTAGTGGGTCAAATTTTGTTTATTATATATTTTCGACAATTTTTTCTTTCAATTTTTATGACAGTTTTCGTACGAGCTTGTGGTGACCCACAAGCTCGTACGAAAATTGTCACTGGCACTTATAAAAGAGGATGGAGGCCAAAGACTACTTTTTTTGATCTAACTTTTAATGGCTTTTAGAAATTCAAGTTTCCTGCTTGTTATACATCGGTGAACATCCTTAGTTTTCCCAAAAGCAAAGATCAAATAGCCAATTTTCTAAAATCGACTTTTTCCGAGAATTCAAATTTTCTTCCTATTCCTCTGGTCAGAATCCAAATGTAATACCCGACCGTTAACAGCTCCCAAAACGCAATTTCTTTTTGTTATCGCGATTTCCCATCCAAACGCCAATTGGGAAGAGAGAAAGAACCCCATTCAAAAATTCTAGCTTTAGTTTTTCCAATACTCAAAAACGAATTAGGAATTTTCCTACAATTTCTTTCATTGCTCTTTTTCTTATCCAAAAGCTTATTTTTTTTCAAAAATCAAAGGTAAACTCCAAATCTTCCAACAAATTTTTCAAATTCTCAAGGTTTAGTCCATATCCAGATATAGTCAAAATCCGGGAAAATATTTTAATATGTCTTTCCATGACGTTTTCTGTTCCTCGTGGTCTGATCCAAATTGTAGGAAAAGATTTTTCTAAAAATCAAATTCCTTTAGATCCTCCTTGGTCTTGTACAATTATCAAGTAAGCGTTTTCCCGACAATTGAGAAAAAACTTTTTCCACAAAATCAGAGATGATTTTTCCAAAGAAAATCGATTTTTCAATTCCGTTTCTTCCGAAGAATCAAAGACGAATCAGAATTTCTTCAATCGGCTTTATCCGAAGAACTTTTGAAAATTTCGAATACAAGATAGTTCCGTACGGGAAGAAACAGGCTGAACAGGAAAGTTTAAATAAATTGAAAAAACAATTTGTATTTTTAAGAGATGTTTTACAAACAAATTTACTTAAAAATCAAATAATATAAAGGCTATACTGAAATCTAAATATTGATATAAAATATTATTTAATAATACATATTTGTAACCAAAAATAATCATAGTAATCATAGTAATTAAAAGAAGCAGAAATAATTAATATAATGTACATTTCGTTCACAAAGTTTGGAACTCCTGTATCTGTGAAAATTATAAAATGATACATAGGTTGTCAATCATCGGTCAATAACGGTTGACGGAAACTTGGATTCAAGTAAAAGAACGCACTACAAAGTTAGGCATAGGTTTCAAATAAAGTATAGCGTACTACTACGTTCACGGACTGCAATGTGTTAATCAAGTCTTTGTCTTTAAAATCTGGAAATAAAGTGCCACTAGATTCTAAAAATGCTTGTTATACAAAAACCCTTCATGAAAGATGTCTCTCGTGACAAGCATTGCAGACAACGGACTGAAATGTGTTAATCAAGTCTTTGTCTTTAAAATCTGGAAATAAAGTGGCACTAGATTCTAAAAATGCTTGTTATACAAAAACCCTTTCTGAAAGATGTCTCTCGTGACAAGCAATGCAATGGAAAACTTTTTACTTTTCAAATTAGCAGCTGTAATGATCTAGGTGACAAGAACAAATAGTATTCCCGTCACTGAGCGCTTTTACTAGTTAGCAATTTTTGCCACGGAGGGGTTGAACGTTCTAACCTTATTGTGTCAGTGATTTTAAGTTTTTGTCTGTCAAAATTACAAATTTTAAATATTATCGGTAAGAAATAATAATTTTTGATAGATTCAATAAAATTTTAACATGCTTCGTAGATAAAATAATGTATGACACATGTGTATGAAAGACTATTGTGCATGAGTTGCGAAGTTTAATTGCAATTAGGGGTCCGTCTTCATACACGTGTATCATTAACTACTATTTTGGGATCAAAAACGCTTTTAAAAAACAAAATTATTCTCGGTTTTTTTTGTGAAAAATATGTATTTCTTTATTTCTATTGAAAAGGCGAGATTAGAACTTTTCAAAATGTCTTTTTATATTATCTATACTTTTTATTATCTTCAATAACACAATATTTATCAAACCATTCTGTTTGGTATGGTCAGTGATTTGTATCTTTTGTTTTTCTTTCTATAACCGCAAACCATATTACAGTTTTACAACTAAAAATATGTTTAAAATTTAATTTTAGAAGAAATTTCTTGTTGATATATTTAATATTCATGCGTTTGTATTTGAGGAACTTTAATTAGAAAATAATAAAAAGTGTTTATATAACGCTTAAAAGCGTTATTGGACATTTCTAAAAGTTCTAAAATCAAAGCACGGGTCACTTAAAAAGCATGTGTGGGTCAGTGTCTGACCTGCGGATCATAGGTTCGCCATCCCTGGTATAGGACCTTTTCTTTCACTTAGCACAAAATTAAAATGTCTAGAGTAGTTAAATCAGAAGATCTCAGTGGCCAATTGTGATCGCCTCTTCAAGAAATCACACGGTCAGGAATTTTTCACGCAGAAGAGTGATGGTATCGTTAATTGTGAGGCACATAGTGCTGTCTGGTTGAAGATAAACGTCTCCCACATCAATATCTTCCAATTCCGGCCATACAAAATCATTAATCTTCGTTCGATGGCGCAATCCATTATTCGTAACAGTTTCTCGAGCCTCATTTTCGAAAAGTAAGATCCAATGACCCCGCCAGACCAAAAATATTGGATGGGCATTGGGGTATTGAAAATGAAACCTCTTATTAGTACACCCTATATAGGAGCCGCTTGTAAAAACCATTCAGAACACTTAATCAATGTTATAAATGATCTCACTCAATTTAAACCTAAATTTTCTATTAAAAATTCTTCAGGTTTGATAAAAAATCCCAATTTTAGAAATACACAGTAACAGTAACACTAACTTTCTTTGACGTAACTAATCTGTTCCAGAGTATGCCATCCAATGATATTATAGATTTAATTAAACTAAATCTGGAAGAGATTAACACCAACCCAATCTTAAAAACGGAACATTTAGATTATCTAAGAATTTTCTTTGAACAAAATTATTGTCAATAGACTTTTTTATTGTTTGAAATTTTTTTATGCGCATGCGTCAATTCTCGCCACGTTTCGGGCAAAAAGTGCCCGAACGTTTTTGGCGTATAACCAGTGAAAATAACAAAATGTGCCCGAAACTTTCATATTTCGAAGACGCGCATGCGCCAAACTAACCGTAAAAAGGTCTATTTGAAACAACTTTTCACAAACTAACGACGGAATTAGCAATGAGAAAACCCTAAGCCCACTATTTGCTGAAATTTATATAGATTATATTAAAAATATCATAAGCACACATCGAATTTTTAAATACTGCATGTACTGGGCAAGATATGTAGATGTCATACGAATTTTCTGGGCAAACGTATCATAAGTCCATACTAATGAAGCCGAAAAAAAAATCTTTATAATTAATATTTAGCAGGTTATAGTATTTTTTAGCAACCCTAATAGTCTCTCATAGCACGAAAGTGCAGGAAACCAAATCGTACTTGTAATTAAATCTATTTATGTTATAAGTCATGAGTGAATTCGAGGGCATAATAATGTCTTAATTATTTTCTTGTAATATGGGAAATTATATGGGCATAATACATTTTTCCTAATTCTAAATATTTTATTTCATGATTACCAAATGAAAATGATCAAGTATGGTAAAGAAATGAAACTATAAACATATGTACATATTTTATTTCTTAATTGTGGTTGCAGTATTTTAATATGTAAAGTCCAGACGTAATATGTTCGAAAAGTATCTCCCAATAACTTCGTAATAAACATTGATTTTTGTTGATAAGTTTAATTTGTTTTTGTTGTTTTTAAAAATTATATATTACGCAATAACATGTACAAAAACTGCTTTTCTTCGTACATTCGATTACTTCGATTATCTGAACGCCTAGCGACAACACTTAGTCCGTTTCATCGAGTATCCATTATACTTTCATTAATAAATCAACAAACCAAACAATTGCTCTTAAAACAAACAACTATATACAAAATTATAGTTCAGAAACAAACAACTATATTTAAAATTATATTATATTAAAAGCAACAAGAACAAAACAGACGATAAGTTGAAATCGGGGGTTTGTAAGTTAACATTTGATGAATGTAATAAAGTCTACAAAGGTCAAACAGGGAAGTCATGCCAAACAAGAATTAAGGATCATGAATGAAACTACAACGCCAAAAAAACTAACTCTACTTTCGCTAACCATAGTTTAGAATACATCCATTAATTTAAGTAGGTATGCCTGACAAAAGGTTTTGTTTGACAAAATAGTGTTTGACGTTGTTTATTTATTTATATTATTTTTGTTTTTGACAATTTGAGTTTATATGCCACAGTGTTGGTGAAACATATTATGTTTTATTCATACAATAAATTTTGAAACTATATATATATATATATATATATATATATATATATATACATATATATATATATATATATATACATATTTATATATATATATATATATATATATATATATATATATATATATATATATATATATATATATATATATACATTGCCGAGCATAAAATTAGGGCCACTTGGTAATTTGAAGTTATTTTAAAATTGTTTAGTTTTTTACGTGTTTTTTCGGTTGTAACAGTTTACTAACTGATTGCTTGAATAAAACAACGGGTTGTTGTTGTTCAAAGGATTGAAAGTATGAAAATGAACAATTTTGATTTTATGTGCTAAGTAATGAAAATGAACAAGTTTACTTTGATATGTTTTTGTTGAAACAAAAGACAGTTTAAGGACAGCATAGCATTTGTTTCTCTTGTGTCGTCTGTCTGTTGTAAATTATTGTCATTGTTAGTGTTTTGCAATGAGCATAAATCCCGTTGTTCCGGCACAAATTGTGGCGGCTTTAGAGACGGTCGCGGTCAGCGCGAAACTGCGAGAAACGTTAGTGTAAGTCTCTCGAGTGTGCAAAGAGTATGGCGGCGGTTCGAAGAGACAGGCCTGCTCACTCGAGGACCTTTTTCAGGCCGAGGCAAAACTCCAACGGCTAAGGATGACCGCTTTCTCGTTTCTAGTGCTTTGAGAAACCGAACGGTCACTGCAGTTTCCCTTCGAAATCATCTGCAAGAAGTGAGAAATGTAAACATAAGTGAGTGGGCAGTTAGGAGACGACTTTATGCTGCTGGATTATCTTCTCGAAGTAGAGCTACTGAACCGCCGCTTTCCCATGCACACCGGATTGCGAGGTTGAATTTTGCACGAGAACACTTGACTTGGACAATAGCGGATTGGAGACTCGTATTCTTTTTCGATGAACCGCGGTTTTGTCTTACGGGCTCAGATAGACATGTAAGAGTGTAATGACGACAAGGTGGAAGATATGCTTAAGCGTGTAATGCCGAGCGACTACCATTTGGCGGAGGATCAGTTATGGCATAGGGAGGCATATCTTTTGACACTCGCACGGAGTTAGCCTTTATCGAGCATGGGACGTTGACTGCGCATAGGTATCTGACAGAGGTTCTAGAAGACCATGTTTTACCATCCGTGGTCATTCGTGGAGACGACGCAACATTAATGCATGATATCTTGACGAGTGTGAAATCACGCGATTTGTTTGGACAGCTCGCAGTCCAGATTTAAATCCAATTGACCATATTTGGTATGAGGTGGGAAAACTTTTACGGAGACATGGCACATGTCTTATGTCTGGGGCCGGCACGGCCCCCAGAAATTCTAGAGAGCTTCGCGACATACTGGTGCAAGAATGGGACAATCTTCCGCAGAACGTGATCCAAAATCTAATCCAGAGCATGACACGTCGTTTGCAAGCTATTGTCACTGCCAAAGGAGGTGAATACTCACTACAGAAGTCTTTAAACATTCTTTTGTTTCAACAAAAGCATATCTATATAAAGTTGTTCATTTTCATTACTTTGCATATTAAATTAAAATTGTTCATTTTCATTACTTTTAATAAACTTTGAACAACAAAAACGTTTTGTTTTATTCAAGCAATCAATTATTAAACTGTTATAACCGAAAAAACACATAAAAAACTAAAAATTTCTAAAATAACTTCTTAACAAATAACAAATTATGGAGTGACCCTAATTTTATGCTCGGCAGTGTATATAGAATTTTCGTGTTTTGCCTGTAATATACAAATCATGTATGAACAATCTAATTACAAGATCAATCATGATCCAACTACAACTTTTTTACCATTAGCGTCTCATTGATTATCAGTTACTACTTCTTTTACTGGCCTTTCAAAGTAACTTTCTATTGTAATTTTCATTACACGCCCAAGTTTGACACCCTAGGTTCTTCTTCTTCTTGTTTCGAATGGGCCTACTTTGGAACGCGCTTGTTTAACTGTTTGGCTTTGATCTTTGCCCAGTATTGTCGCATCTTCTGCCGGTGTAACTCCTTTCTCTCTTCTCTCCAGGAGGTACCTTTCCTTCGGGGTTTTTCCTGAAATCCACGGACTCCCTTCAGGGCGCGTCTCACAGACTGTCTGCTTTGGAGATTTGTTATTCCCAGTTCTTTAATATGCTTCTCGGTTTGTGTCAACCAAGTGGTACGAACCTTCTTGTTTTGCCAGAAGGTTAACAGACGGTTAGTCCGTTTGGAGGCAGTCTTGCAACGTGGCCATAGAAAGCTATCCTTCTTTTCCTTGCACAGTCAGAGAGCATCTCAATATTTTCGTAGAGCCCAGAGTTATGCCGCCTTTGGAATTTCCCTTCTTCTTTTACCGGGCCTAGTATCTTCCTGAGGATTCTCCTCTCTCTGATTTCCATTTTTTTTATTAGACCTCTTCGGTTCAAGGAAAGACACTCCTGTATGACCAGTAGCCCTGTATGCCAGGGCTACTGGTCGTAAGACTGATGTGTTTGAAAGTTTTAGGTTGCATGACAGACATTTCTTATTATATGTGTTCTTAGTCAGTCGATAGGTTAGTTCTAACTTGTTGACTCTCTTGGATAATGATGCTCTTTCCGATAAGTTGGGTTCAATCCATTTGCCGAGATACTTACATTTCTCAGTCCTCTTGATGTTTCCCTATTCTAGTAACATCTCTCTGTTTGCTTCTTTTATGTTCGTAAAGAATTCTGTTTTCTCCAGCGACACTTAAAGACCCACTTTGGCAGCCTGTTTTCTGAGGCAGTTTACCTGCATTGTTGCCATCTCAAGAGAATCAGCAAACAGTGCCATGTCATCTGCAAAGGCCAGGCAATCTACAACCAGTCCATCGTTCTTACGTCCCAGGCAGATACCACTCTGTGCACCCAAATTGTTCAGTTTCTTGCGCCATTCTCTCATAACCTATTCAAGGACACAGTTGAAAAGTGGGGAAAGTCCATCTCCTTGTCTCACTCCAGTTTTTATTTCGAAGGTTTCTGAAATCTCGCCTCTAAATTTAACCTTGGAATGGGTGTTGGTCAAAGTTTCTAGAATGAGTCTGCGGGTTTTGTTGTCTAGCCCTAGTTCCTGGAGTACTTTGTTAAGCGTTTCTGTATCAATGGAATCGTAGGCCTTCCTAAAATCAACAAATGTGACCACCACCTTGCGGTTTCTTGTCTTGGAGTATGCAAGTACAGTTTTAAGATTGAGGATCTGTTCAACTCAGGATCGGGTCTTCATGAAGCCCCCCCTGGTATTCTCCCCGTTTACTATCCAACTGATTTTCTGCCCTTGTTTGTAATGCTTTCGAGAGAATCTTGTATGTTACCAAGACGAGAGAAATTCCACCATTTAGATCAGTAAAATCTCCCTTTTTGTGAAGCGGATGGATCACAGCAGATTTCCAATCGGGTGGTAATTTCTCTGTTTCTCAGATGTCCTGGATGATCTCGGTTAGCTTGCGCACGGCATTGTTTCCAGCACCTTTCCACAGTTCAGCAACGATAGAGTCCTCTCCAGCTGCCTTATTATTTTTAAGAAGTTCAATCATCCCGACAACTTCTTCCAATGAAGGGGGAAACGAGCCCGGGTTTGGTGTGGTTTGTTTATAGTCGAAGTCTTCGCTAGGTGGGTCACAGTGGAGTAGATTTTTAAAGTACTGAGCCAAAAGGTGGCAGTGTTCCTTATCGTTAGAAGCCAGTTTGCCTTGTGAGTCTCTGAAGTGGAGGCTTAACGGAGCGTATTTTTCGAGTGCTTGCTTGAAGGTTCCAAAGAAATCTCTGGAACTATTCATAGCAATGCTCTCTCCGATTTGGGTTAGTTGGTTTTGAGTAAAGGTTCGTTTGGTTCCTCGAATTATCTTGGCTGTAACCTTTCTTTGTTCCAAAAATGTTTGCCAATTTTCCTTGGTCTTTTTAGAATTCCACTTCACCCAGGCTATCTGTCTTTGGGCTATTGCATTCTCACAGTCTTCAGTCCACCACGGATGATTTCTTCTTCTAGCGAGAGGGGCGAGTTCATTGGCCGCCTTGACAAGAGTCTCCTTAAGTTGGTCCCAGCTGTTTAGGTCTGTGTTGTTCAGTCTCTGACTTATTTCTTGACTGTTCTTGAGTCGCTCTACGTCAAATTTTACTATCTCGGAGGATCTGTGTAATCTAGTATTTCTACGATGGAGTCTTATTTTGATCTTTGAGAGGTAGTGGTCTGAGTCCAGATTGGCGCTTCTTAGTACCTTCACGTTTGGTATTTTCTTTTGAGCTTTTCGTGAAATGGCCACATGATCTATCTGGAATTTACCCAGGTTGGTATTAGGTGAAATCCAAGTCTTCTGCTTCCTTGGCAAGTTTTTGAAGGTTGTAGACTTCATGAGCAACCCTAAAGTCCTACACAGATCCACCAATCATTATCCATTGCGGTTGGTTCGCTTATGCGCCGGATAATTGCCCACTCTGTTTCTGTATTTTTTCTCTCTTCCCAATTGAGCATTGAAGTCACCAAGCAGTATGACGGTGTACGTCTCTGGATTTCTCTGGATAATATCTTCTAAGTCTTCCCAGAATTTATCAGTTCTGTCTGGATTGCGTCTGTTGTCCTGGTTGATTGGGGCATGTACATTGACTATACTGTAGCCCTTGTTAGCGCATTTATGAGAAAGGATGGATACACGACTACTCGGGGAGGTAAAGTCGGTGACTGAATCCAGTATCCTGTGACTGATTATAAATCCTGTACCTAAGTGGGGTACGTTCTTCGTTACCCGCTGACCCACTTTTCCTTTGAAGATTCTGTAGCCTTGTTACTCGAAGGCATGTTCCTCCGTAAATCTGGCTTCCTGTACTGCTGTCAGTATTATGTTGTGTCGTGTTAGTGAATCAGTCAAGTGTTTCAGTTTACCCACTTTTAGCAGTGAATTGGCATTAAATGTTGCGAAGAAGCTTTGCCGTCTTGGTCTGAGTTTACGTCGGGTGATTTCAGGATGCTCCGACTCATCCTTAAAGCATGTTGTTGCGGACTCCCCAGAATCCGAAGGTCCGCTAACGTCTCCGTAGGTGACGGTGGATTGGTGATCATCTGGGGTAGTGCAGTCTCATTTGAAGGATATTCTTCGTGGGACAGTGGCGAGCCACTGTCCAAGATACTACCCAAGTTGTTAGCTTGGGAGGCTTATTATTCGGGGTTGCCACCTCTAGACAGGTCGCCTTCACTACGGCTAAGGAGTCCTGTCCACCCCACTCTTCCCATGTGCTAGGCTCCGTGCCATTGTTTACCAAATATGTTCAAGGGTTACATATTATAATATTAATATAGTCCATTTTTTTAAGAATGCAGTACAGGGAAGATAGGGTTTATTTGATCTTGTTCTATGATTGGCTTAAATCGAGGAGAAGTTCACACCGACGATATTTACTTCTGCATCTCTACCTTGTTTCTCTTTTTCTTTTCACATACATTTGCAGCCGTTAGTTGTCAATGGCTGCCTTGCCAATTCACAATTATCATCTGATCTGTTTGTATCATTTAGATTTTTTGCGTTTTTCTCCATTTATTGGTTTGTATTTTATTACTATTGTTGTCATTTGGAGTATTTAATCAATAATAATAAGATATTGAATGAAACCATTAATAAATTACCAATTGTATATTCAAGTAACTATATTTAAATTTAGCGCCAGATTTTGTAACTAGATTGAACATTTGTCATAGTGTAAATCAGGTTTCTAGTTACTGCATTCTTAAAAAAAATGAACTATAGGTCCAGATCTGTTTCAGATTTTTTTGTTTATTCATAATTTGTAGTACGTTCCTTTTATAAAACGTCAAATTAATTAAACAAACGTCAAATTTAGAATTTTTTTTAAAATAGAAATCACTAATTCACTTTGTTTTTACACAATTTTTTTACACTAAGACCAATCCAATGTTAACTAATTGTTTTTCTCTATAAACTTCTCTCCCTATGAACTTTACACCACTCACCTTGACACCCTAGGTTATTATACATAATTTAATTGTTTTATTCAGGTAGGAATATATTCCTAGAATATGAATAATTCGATCAATATATGAATATTGATCGAATGAATATAATTATTCTTAGTTTTTTTACAATTTACGTTTACCAACAATTTCGTAATGGCAGATCCAGCCAGTTTTTTTTGGATGGCAACACAACGGTTAATCTTAACATTGCATTCTAACGTTGCAAAACCATCTCATTCAACCTCTTTGTCGAATAAACATTTCGCTAGCATATCGAGTAATTGCAAATTGATGTTGAAAGCCAATCTTCGACAGACAAAACAAATCGTCTTGATTTTTTCATTCTTTAACGCGAAATGATAAAAGCTACATCAGCTCGGTCATGATATGTGAGAATATAAAGTACTTATTGCGAGACATGACGACCTTCTCATAAAAAGTATACTAATGCTTTCAACGATGTCTGTCGGTGATAGTAATACAGTTTGAGCAAAACTTTTTTAATAACAGATAAAATAAAATTTGGAAGGATTAAAAAGGATGAAGTTATAAAGATTCATAGGGAATTATGACTATTAAAAAAAGGGCAAAACACACTAGTAACATATGTTGTATTTGGAGTATGTTTTACAGTATACTATCGCATCAATTAAACTTAACTAACGAGTAATATTCTCTGATTTATACAAAAGACTATTGAAAATAAACTAAAGCCCACAACGTACTTTCGTTGCTTCATTTTAGTGTCGATGTCAACGGAAACTAAAAATACTGTAAAACGGGATGTGTTCATTGTGTACATTGTCCTCCGTCCACTTTGAACGCTGAATTTTTGGGCAAAATCTGACAATTACTGACATAGATAAATAAGACAAAAAATAATAAAGCCGACACTAATTAAAATAACAAAATCTGGAAGAAATTAACAATTATTGTGTGATTCTAATGTTTTGTATTAAATTAGAAACTAAAATAAAATCTCTTTATTAATTTTCCAATGTTAACAATTTTTTAGAAGCGTAATTTCAATATTCGACCGTGGCATAAGAATCTCTTGGTCCTGCTTCGAACTTGCTTCACTTGCACATTCTGTCTACTCCTGCCAGGGCCATAATTAGCTTTTTATAGGCCCTGGGCAAGACCCCTTTCATTGGGCCCTTTTTACACTAAATTTTATGAATTAAATAAAGCTACCTATTTACCTAGAATAATATTTTTAAGAAGTAGTACAACCAGAATTTTTTTTTTTTGGAGGGCGCTAAAAAAATTTGAACTTGGTATGTTTCCCATGATTTCAATAATTATGAAACTTACGTGTATTTGTTTATTTTTTGAAGCGAGGAAGGTCGTGCCCCATCTTTGTCTTATTTGTATGGGTCATTTTAACTCTTTCCTTTAACATTTTCAGGTCCTTTTTGAGCCCTGGGCACGTGTTCCTGCCTAAATACAGCCCTAACTCTATATATAGATCTAGTTAACCATTGGTATTGAGATTTGCCACACTCAAAATTCATTGTATTATACCTACTATTTTAAATATATTTTTATTGTTTGGCTTTGTTATTTCACAATGTTGTTATAGTGGTAATTTATTTAAAGCAGGTGCTGTACACGGATAGATAGTATTAAATTGTATACTAAATTAGCATGTGTAATGCGGGTCGAGAATTAGTGCACGTCAGGCCATGACACGTGGCAAATCCCAAAACGCAGCCATCACCGTCGCCACGTATATCGCCACGGCTCCCAAAAGCAATTACTCACAAATTTTATTAAAAATATAAACTGAATATCATAACAAAAAACTATATAAATGTCTGAGTAAATAATTCAGATTTGTTATATCCTAGTTTAGACGAGAAAAAGTATTTTAAATACTAAGATAAGCCACCGAAAAAACTATTTTGGTGTAAGATTGTTAACCCTACAAGCATAGTTGGTGTGACGTGTAAATAGCCATTACCACATGTACTTGCGTACTATTATAGAAAAAAAAATTGGAAATTCTATAAGGAGAATCAAACAAATGAAAACACCAGTGTACAAAGGACCCACTCACCACTTCAACAATCCGGTGTATATCTGGATCTGCAGAGTTCGGAGGTTCCACCACGTGGTTGGGCCAGCTGTATTTCTTAAACAGGATGGTGAATGTTGAATCCAGAGATTTCCCAGAAGAACATTCGTTCACACCGCGGCGTATGACAGTTAAATAGCGTCCAAAATTCACAGATATTTATTTTAAAATTGTGTAATACTCGAACCGTCGTAACTTGCCATGCCGAATTCACACACGGATTTTTGACTGCTTCGAATGAATGTCGTACAAAGAGTATTCAAATATCTATACCAGTTTTAAATTATTACTGGCAACAAAAAATTCAATATGAAATAAGTTCGTATTCAAATAAAATCACGGAATAATACGAGTGGTATTGGCCATCTCTTAGGCTTAAGTACAACCAAAAGAATCCATGAGCGCGGGCACCTGTATTGTGGTGTTAAAATTATTAAAATATTATTTGAATATTAATCAAAATTTATAAAAAACAGTAATGACGCTTCACCAATAGTTTTCAGCGTGGAATGACTCTTAAATCCTGTCGAAGTTGATTCTTCTAGTTGTACTCGACAAATATCTCGCCAAGTAGATGTCTCAAATCGAATGAGCTGATTTTGAAAATGTGTGATTTTGAGAATGTTGATGACTGATTTTGAAAATGTGTTCCATGATATTCTTAAATATCTACTATTTCCAAAAATATATATTAATTCTGCAGGAAACAAAGTTTTATTAGAAAAAAGCTAAGAAATAAGCCAAAGAAATAAATCGGCTATTTTTTTGGGAATTCTAAAGTGTATAAGTGGTGTGCGGTTTTGACATTTCTAAACTCTGCTGAACAAAAATCTTCGTTTGATGCCAAAAACTCCCCCAACATCAACAAATCAACTCTAGGCAAATTAGAGCTATTTGCGTTGGTAAAACCTTGTACCATGTTTTGAGAAAACAAAACTAAGCAATTGATCATTGGAAATTACTAAATACTTAATAAACACAGATAACAACAATTAAACAGCGTAGAGATCCTTGAAGTTCGTGTGAGGTTTACAAACGCGTAATTCACTCTTATTGGTGTTCAACTTATCATGGAGGACTTCTGTATTGTGTAGATTTGTTTTATTAAAAATATTATCAATCTCGTACTAAATAAGAAAATAAATACATTTTTCACAATCTATTTTTCCCATCTCATTAGATAAACACACTATTTTTGTGATTCTTGGTTAATGTCAACATGCCCATTGTCTGTCGAACTGCTCGAGAGTCAATTATATCCTTTCCATGTACCAAAAGTGCAGACTTTACAACTTGAAGATCATGCTTTAGTTTTATAATTTTACCGATCGTTTCTATAAAAAAATGCTGAAATTCCAAACTTTTCTTCCTTTCTATTGGCAATTGATAAAGCATTGTAATCATTTCAGTACAGATTCTCGATAAACATTTAAGCCGGACTGGTCAACGGACAATTTATTGGCCTTGTGTGTTGCCAAATTGATTGACTGGAAATGATTATCTCTTCTTTTTGTAAAATCAGTTGATAGAATTAATGGAAGTTCTTTAGAATACACGTCGACAAATGTATGTGGCTTCTTCAAATTGCCACACCGCAGCTTTTTAATCGTTTAGTTCGCCAACATTTACATACAAAGTGTTTGAAACAACCAACATACAATGTGCTTGAAAATAAATGTATTGATCGAAATGGTCCGGCTCGAAGTCCTCCTCGGTCATCTGACCTACTTGATTGCTATTTATGGGGCGTTATAAAGACCATGGTATAGCTACACCAAAGAAATAATTGATTTAGATAATTTTTGTAGCCGAGTTGCGGCACCTACGGCCACAATTCCACAGCAAGACCAAGGCCTAGTAAATATGGCAATTCATTGATAAATCTAGTGAGGCTTTGCGCTAACTTTAAACTACTAGTGATGTAGGTTAAGGTCAGATGACCGAGGAGGACTTCGAGCAGGACCATTTCGATCAATACATTTATTTTCAAGTACATTGTATGTTGGTTGTTACTACTAATGGACTCTATAAAAAAAATTGAATAAATGTTTTATTTAGTATACTTAATGGATACAGGGTGTTATGTTAACACGCGGCAAAAATTCAAAGGTTGGCCTATTCTAAGAGTATTTTGATCTATGATGATTTCTGAACGCGGCAAAAATTCAAAGGTTGGCCTATTCTAAGAGTATTTTGATCTATGATGATTTCTGAAAAACCTCATTGTTTCGAAGATACGGGGTGAAAAAAATGTGCGGCAACCATATTCGATATTTGTTGAAATCATTCATGTAAATAAAAGTATGGCGTACGACAATGCGTTTATCAAGTACAAAAAAAATTATAGAGTTTTATCAAATACAAGAAATTGTTGACGATAACTTGGATCGGCTGTTTTATCTATTAATGTTTTAGTGGAATCCATTTGAATACATTACTTTTATGTCGCAGTTATTAACATTGAGTGACGTTTGGCTGTTTGATGTGTCTTTAATAGTTAGTGAAGTTATCTACCATGTATACGAACGCCGAGATGACTGATGCATGTCCATGCATTTCATGTATGGACTAGCTGATGGTAATTCGTTACTAGCTAGACGGTTGTACATTGAACGATTTCCTAGACGTAATATCCCCGATTCAAAAATCTTCGAATACATTCATCGACGTCTTCGTGAAACAGGCAAATTGAAACTAAATGGAGGGCCAGTAGGAACGGTAAAACTGGAACAGAATGTGCTGGACATGTTAGAGGAAGATCCAAATTGCCAATACTTTGAATGTATTGGACAGTTTGGAAAATTCTTAATGGCAATTTATTGTATCCATACCACATTCAACGTGTTCAGTAAAACTTCAGTGAAAATTTCATAACAACCATGTGTGGGCAGATGAAAATGGATGAAGATGGATTTCAAAATCAGTTTTCCTTAAATGTTTGGGTTAGAATTGACTATCTAATTGGAACGGTCATTTCTGCCAGCAAGACTTACTGGTGAGATGTATCGTAACTTTTTGGAAAAAACACTCCCCGAGTTTCTGCTGGATGAACAATTGGCGACAAGAATTGCAATGTGATTTATACACGATGGTGCACCACCATATTTCAGTTTGGTTGCTCGTGATTTCTTAACAGCAAAATACGAAGATCTAGATTGGTCGAGTTGGTCCCCACGCATGGCCTGCTCGATCCCCAAACTTAAACCCCCTGGATTATTTCTTATGGGGCTATCTGATGTCATTAGTTTAAGCTTCTCCAGTAGAGAATTTGGACGAATTGCGAAATCGGATAATTGCTGGGTGTAACTCAATTAGAAGCAACCCAGGTGCGTTTGAAAGAGTTCGGCACTCCACGACGAGAAGAATGCTTGTATTCAGTATGGAAGAAACTAATTTAGAACATTTATTATAGATTGAGCAACTTTACATGTACTTTTTGATAATAAAATATTGTTACAGTTTCATATTTTTTTTCACCCTGTATCTTCGAAACAAATGGTTTTCCAGAAATCGTCGTAAGCCAAATTATTCTTAGAATAGCCCAAAGAATTACCCCTTAAGCTTTTAGCATCCATTGTTCGAAAAATTTACCAATTTTTTCTTCCATAGTGACGTGTCATTGACACCGTACCTATAAGAAATAGAAACTCTTTGTATCTTGTCTTCAAAATTATATTCTTAGAAAATAAATGTATACATTTCGTCAACTAATTGTAAATTGACATTGCAGTACAACTAATTTTTTTACATATCAAAAATAAGCTTCAATATGTAAAAAAATA
Source organism: Phosphuga atrata (assembly GCA_944588485.1). NCBI lineage: Eukaryota > Metazoa > Arthropoda > Insecta > Coleoptera > Silphidae > Phosphuga > Phosphuga atrata. The sequence goes on from OX155898.1 coordinate 35,666,346, forward strand.
GTTATACTGATGATGTATAAATTTATTTTCTAAAACTATATTTTTTAAGACAATATCCAAAGTGTTATTATTTCATATCAAAATCTTCAAACACAACTTGACATATCCGATAACTTGGTTCGATTTTTTTTTATTATATTTCTAATGTTGTTTTCTATATCTTTTTATGTTATATAACATAGTGATTTGATGCTCTAGTTTTTTTGTTTTTCTATAAGGAAGTGTTCGGTGACTTTGAAAAGATCCATTGGAATAAAATTACACACGAAATATGAACAGACTTGTGTAACGCTAGACTACAAGAATAGATAACGTTATTATATTTGCTTTGTCGACAACTATGCATTTTGCTTTGTAGGGATATAAGCAAATTGTGTGACGAATTCAAGCGTATTGACGAATTCAACCGTAACAAAACAATTAGCATTTACAGAGTACCTTCTGCTTCAACCTCGATTATAAATGATAATAAAAATTGATATTAAAAAAAGGCTTATGTTTAGTTGATCATCTATATTGTCCAATTGACAAGTTAAAAAATAAACATATTTCAGCTATAAAATTTACTTTGTTCAGCATATTTTCCCCAGACAAAATTAATCTTTGACTGGTAAAAAAATATATAATATGTAGAAATACTATTTGATCAGATATTTTGTTCAGGGATACATTCCATTTTGATTCTTGAAAAAAACTTAAGTTTAATGCAATTTTGAGATATGTATTTTTATTCAATATGATCAGTTATAATATTGAAATTGAAATGCAAATGATAAATTAATGATGTGAGAGCGGAGCTTACTAATATACCATCGTCATGTTATCATGGTATATTAGTAAGCGCCCTCACATCATTAATTTATCATTTGCATTTCAATTTCAATATTGTACCTGATCATATTGAATAGAAATAAATACCATAAAGTTGTATAAAACTAAAGTTCTTTTAAGAATCAAAATGGAATTTTTCCTGAACAAAATATCTGATCAAATAGTATTTCTACAAATTATATATTTTTTTACCAGTCAAAGATTAATATTTATCTGGGGAAAATATCGTAGTTATATCGTAGATAAAAAGATCTACGGCATAGATCATGTGGCCAGTGCTTTAATTTTCTGCACTAATGCACTAATGAAGGAATTTTAAATAAATAACATTTGGACAACACCAGTTATGCTAAACTTTATTTGAAAATGTCTCTTAGGCTTGCCTTGAATATTTATATCTCGCGCTGCTGGTGGTGGTTTGGCGTATTTAAGTCTAATGGCTATCCTAGTAACATGTTTACAAATCATATTAAAAAAAATGGGCAATTACAATTTCCTTTAATTCATTCATCCGGAGAGGTTGACATGATCCAGCATGAAAATGACTTATTTTTAAACTCTTCAAAGTCGACCCAATTATCGGAGAATTTTTTATTTAATTCTCCTGACTCTTGGGTTGGAACTAGAGATGAGCATGGGATGAGTTTCTCGTTCAAGATCGCATCCCGTGGGACGGATCCCTGTGCTTGTCCCATCCCATCACATTTTAGCCCCACTGTCCCATCCTACAGGCCTAAAATTTTTGTCCCATCCCATCCCATTCGTCCCATCCCAACCCGGTCGCACGGCCCGTTCCATTCATCCCATTTTTCCTATACAGCAGACAGTATTTTCGGTTGTTCTAATGATAATTCGTTCGAATTTAATTTTTCCGTAATTTCTCTATCTGACAATGAGTAATTCTTTTTCGTAGCAAAGCAATTGGAAGATTTTTCAGGAAATACATCGTTATCCCACAAAATGTTTGAGCTAGACATATTGTTGAAAATTTGCGTATTGGCACGATAAACAATAATTATTGTATATTTTTAATCTAATCGTTAAAAACAAAGCTGCACAATTTTCAAGGTTAAAATAGGACTTTTTTACAAAAGAAAAATACTAGCTGAAATGGCCAAACGCGATTCAGTAACCGACAGACTTCCGCGGAGCGTCGTGAAAAACTTATCTAAACGTACACAAAACAGATTTGCACAAAAAAGGTAAGCGCTGCAGAAAACCAAACTTAAATTAAAATGAAAATAAAGAGCTTCTCATATGGAAGCAATTATTTGTGCACGAACTAGATTTACTAGATTATCACAACTCGTCCCACTTTGTCCCATACAAAACTGTCGTCCCATCCCATCCCACGCGACGTTCATACCACTCATCCCATCCCATGGGACGATGGGATGGCATGGGATGGGTCGATGGGATCCCATGCTCACTCTAGTTGAATCCCTTGATGGAATTTTTTAACTTATTTAACTCCCCTCTTTTGCGAAAATGAGAACTGAGTTATTATTTTTAGTCCACTGATAAGCAGATATCCAGAGGGGCAATGTAACTGTCGGTATTTTCCATTTTTTTAACAACTCAGTTTTGTAGTCGTTCGATCATTGTTGAACGCTTTCAAGAGCAACCGATAGAAAATGGTTCAACGGAAGGCGTTCCAGAATGGTATGATGTCTATGTATCATGTCTTATGATGGTGTCTTTTATAACTTTATTATACGCTTCTAAGACGATATTAGCACTTGGTACATGTTTCATTACACCCTCTTTCAAAATAATTCAAAAAAGCTTCCTCCATATTCCATTTTTTTTAAATTGATTAACAGCCATTTCGAATATCTCTGTAGATAAAAAAAGTTGATGGGTGTTAATATTACTCAGAATTAGGGAACGGTTTTCTTTCTCCAAATCACGCTCTACGCGCTTCTGAACATTTTTCCTCATATGCGCCCAGCAACTTACGCTCTAAATAGAAACTCATAATCTTATTCTAATTAGTACAAACAGAAAGACCAGAAGGGTGAAAATGTTTCTCCAAATCCAACCAACGGAAAACCTTGCCACAAGATTTGGTAGGTTGTATCAGCATGAATTTTGGAACTGTTGATTGGCACAAAGATTAATTAAATATCTAGTTGTTATAAAAAATTGAAGAAGGGTTTCCTCTTCTTCAGTCTGTAATTCGTATTGTGCGACAAAAGGGATATGCAGTCTTCTGGAATAACATAATTGTTGAGTAGCCATTAGGGTGGGTCAATTTTATTATTTTTCGTTTTTCAAAAACGCTCAGCCTTGAAAAGGTGCCAAATGGTGCCGTTAATTGGTATGTAAAGTTTTATTTAGTTTCATTAAGTTTTATTGCCTCCGGACTATCATAGAACGATTTAACTAAAGTAGTTTTTTGATGTCTCTTTACTAATACTTCACTCAAGTAATTTATAACAGATTCCATGCGTAATAGTCTTTAGTAATGATAAGTACGAAATTGTTTGGTTAATTTAAAAGACCAAGTAGGAAGCAGGGGTGGGGTGCGGGAGAAGTTGCTGACTTCAAGTACTGAATCGGTGCGTAATACTAAAAATGCAGTTTATTATACTTTGCTATCGAAAACATCCGATAGATTTGGATTGCCACAGGGCAGGAGCAGGGCTATTGCATTAGCAGTTCTACATGCAGCGAGTTATCAAGAAATAGAGAAAAGTAAGCTTCGCCGAGGACGCAAAAGCTAGAGAAAATGTAATTTCACAACAAAATGTTTCACAAATACCAGAATTATACTTCGATGGGAGAAAGAATCAAACTTTGATTATGTCTAAAAAGGATGGGAAAAAATAGGCGGCGCATACTTGGAGAGCATATTTCTTTAATAAAAAGTCGAATCTTTTAGGTTACATTACACCTACTTCAGGCACTGCAATTTGTATAGATCAAGAAATATTCAACTTTTTTTTAATTCGAATATATTAATGGATCATTTGATTGCAATTGGATGTGATGGGTCCAATGTAAATGTTGGCAAATGCGGCAGTATTATACGGATGCTAAAAAGAAGATTACTTGTTTATTGCACATGAATGAACTGCCATTTAGAAGACATCTGTTTCATTTGTCTGGGCCATGCATTTATCTGGGCCAAAAACATTTGCAGGGGCAATTGGTTAAGAACTTGAGAACTGTGAGAAAAGACCTATAACTCTTTCTGCTAAAGATATTAGTACAGACCAAAAATACTTGTACAAAATAGTTTAAGCAATTTCAACAGGCATATTTCCTAGCGATTTAGCTAAAAAAATCGTCAGGCAAAATGCCCCTTGGTCAATGGCTAACTCGAGCCAATAGAATTATCCGTCTCATCAGTAGAAACTACAGTTGAAAATCTAATAACTCTTATGTTGTCTAGCTTCAAAGATGGATGGCTAACTAGATATTTACCAACAATTTTAAAAACCGTTGTCGACCCAGTAATTCAAAGAAACAGCTATTTTGCACACCCAGAGAAATTATTGCTTACAATGTTGACAGATCAATGTTGACTTAGTTATATATCCAATTTTGAAAGCTAGATCAGAAGCTCAAAAAAAATTGCATCTATATCAGTTACCAAAGATAAACTTTAACGCATCAACATATTACGACCTTTTGAATTGGCAAGAAAATTTCACTGACAATGAGCTACCATTATTAAAATCGGTAATGGTTTGGTAGTGGTAATCGGTAGTGGTTTATTCAACCAAAAGGGAGAAGGAGTATTGTATTTATTACGCCTTTAGTGTCAAACACAAGCAGTAGAAAGAGCAGTTGAATCTATGATCCGGGGCATCAGCTACTTTATGCAATAAAACAATGATAGAGGGTTTCATCAAAGCCCAGATAGACTCGAGAAAAGCATGGCTGAAATTCGACAGCAAAAATATTTGGCCACTAACTAAACCTACTTACTTTAATAATTATTCTTTATTATTTTGGTTGTAAAAATTGTTTCCTCTTTAAAAAACCTATCATTACTATTCATTTAAGACTTTTATTTATAAATAATGTTCATTAGTGTAACTTTGTGTGTCATGCTCTTAGGTCTCTTTTAGTCATATTTGTTAACAATTTCCACATGACTCCGGAGGCAGATGATTAAGTCCGATTGCAATGAAACTTCATAATTTTTTTACACTCATATTTTAGCACCGTTTTGTCACTGTGCCCGTATAAACATGAAACTTTTTTTTCTCCATATATAAGTAACCCACCCTAGCAGCCATGCTTATAATTCTCAAACACTTATTTGTGATGGGCCATATTTGGATTCTCGCAACTGATGCAAGTAGTTATCTAATTGTCTTTTTGAGGAAAGTTTAACTTTAAAAGTTAAAACTTAATTTTAAGTCAAAAACTCTTGTATTTCCAGCTTTAGAAATGGGAACCAGGATCGGTCCCAAGAACGCCTTTTATTTCAATAGAGTCATGATCATGTTCTGATTTTGTCTTGAATAAATGAACTTCGTGCGTTGTTTAGCCATAGTGAAGTTAAACTTTTGCAGAACACTGTTGCCAGATTAAAGTTTAACCTGATTAAAAATTGATGTAATTGATTAGTTGTAGAGCTGCTTGTTGAAACTTCCGTTTTAATAAAAATTATTTATCTTTTATAAACTTTTAACTTCATTCGGCCCGGGAAAAGCTCTAATCAGAATCCAATCTCTCACAACTCTCCTCTTTGGTGATGATTCCTGATTGTGTCCATCCTCAGAGGATGATTCCGATTATTAGTACTCCTGACCAGTGCTTCCCAAAGTGGTGGGCCGCGGCCTGCCCGCAAGGGGGCCGCGATTATATCAAACAAATATATCTTCGTTAAATAAGTTTATATGTGAAATATTATATATATATATATATATATATATATATATATATATATATATATATATATATGTTGTATTTGAGGTTTTCGCGGATAGATACCTGTGTTGTATTGTTTTCTCGGGGATTCCGCGTTGATGCTGAGGGTTGGCTCTGAAAAGAACCGGATTCTCGACGTTTCGGCGAACTAACATTCGCCATTCTCAAGAGATATAGTACATCTTAAGAGTATAGTATATCTTAAGAGATCCGTACGGGTCAACCGTTCGACGCATACTGAGAGCTCGTTCATGTGTCCTTTGCTTTCTGACGGTCGTGAGCCTTCCGCTCAGCTGTTCCGTCGTCTTGTTGTTTGTTTCTGTGTTTTTTTTTTTTTTTTTTTTTTTTTTTGTGTCGGTTTGCTTGTTTGTTTGTCGGTTTGTTTGTTCTTCTGTTTGTTCTGTCTCACTCATAAACGGTTTTCTTTCCATTTTTTTTTTTTTTTTTGGTTCTGTTTTTTTTTTGGTTCTGTTTTTTTTTTTGGTTCTGTTTTTTTTTTTTTTTTTTTTTCTTCTTCTTCTTCTCGTTGTTGGTCCATGGTTTGTCCTGGTGTTGGTTCCTGGTTCGCGCTCCTGGCGGTTCCTGGTTCGTCCTTCGTTCTCGTGGTGGTTGCTTGTTCGTCCTCGTGGTGGGTGCTGTGTCTCTCTGGTTTGTTCGTGTTGTTCCTGCCTGTTTTTGTTCCTGGGTGCTCCGCTGGGTTCGGGGATGTGGGCTTTCCTGTGAAAAAGAAAGATCAGTGATTACCTATGTTGTTGAGGTTTTGTATGTTTCCATTTAACGTTGATGTTGTAGTTTGCTGCGTTGTTGATTGTTGGGTTGTCATGCGTTTTCATGCGTTCGAAGCTTTTCGTTGCTAGTTTTTCTATGTGTTGCTTGATTGTCTCCATGTTTAGATCGCTGTGCAGCTGCTCATTGGTCATGTACCATGGCGAATCTGTTATTTCTCTCAGAGTTTTGTTCTGGATGATTTGGAGTTTGTAGATTTTCCTTTCTTTGGATTGTATCCAGCACGTCGATGAGTACGTCATTGTCGGCCGTATTATGGACTTGTAGATTTGTAGTTTGTTCCTTATGTTCAGCTTGCTTTTCCTGTTTAAGAGCGGGTAGAGGTAGCCTTTAATTTGTTTTGCTTTTTTCGCCGTCTGATCGATGTGTTCTGAAAATGTAAGAGCTTTGTCTAGGATTACGCCTAGATATTTGATTCGGTTTTCCCATTTTATGTCTGTGTTGTTGATTCTCAAGCAGCTACTGGGTTCGTGCTTAAATTTTTTCTTCGTGAAGATAATTGCCTGTGTTTTTTCTGCGTTTAGTTTGATCCTCCAGGTGTTACACCAGTCGTTAATCCTGTCCAGGTGATTTTGGAGCCGTTTTGTTATGGCCTCGGTCGAGTATCCTCTTGTGAAAATTGCTGTGTCGTCTGCGTATAGTGCAATTTCTGTGTCGTTTAGTTTTGGGATGTCTGCGGTGTAGATGCTGTAAAGAAGGGGGCCCAGGACAGATCCTTGTGGGACACCGGCTGTCACTGTCTGAGTTGTGGAGATGCTGTCGTTTATTTTGACTTGGAATGTTCTGTTACAGATAAAGGACGTCACTAGTCTGATCATTGGTGTTGGGATTTTAAATTGGTGCAGTTTGTATATTAAACCTAGGTGCCATACCTTGTCGAAAGCCTTAGAGACGTCCAGAAAGACGGCTCCCGTGGCTAACCCTTTGTTGAAAGCGTCGATTATTGCTTCGGTTATTCTTGTCGTCTGATAGGTGGTAGAGTGCTCTGTTCTGAAGCCGTATTGTTCGTCGGGTAGAATACGTTTGTCTTCAGTTATTTCTGTCAGTCTTTTGTGTATTACTTTTTCTGTGATTTTACTGAGACCTGTCAGCAGACTTATTGGTCTGTAACTGGAGGTGAGGTTTCGGGGTTTGTTCGGTTTCGGGATTAGAATCGTTGTTGCGTGTTTCCATTGGGTCGGAAACACTCCAAGTTTCAGTGCGGCGTTTATGATTTGTGTTATTCTGTCTATTGCGTTCGGTGTTAGGTTTTTTAGCGCGACGTTGTTGATGTTATCGCAGCCTGGTGCTTTCTTGGTTTTTAGGTTTTTAATTATACCTTTTATTTCTTCCGGTGTTGTTTCCTCTATTTCCGTGTTTTCTACGCTACTATTTAGTACTCTCAGTACGGTTTCGCGTATTTCTTGCCTTTTGCGGAGTGGGTGTGTGTCGGCGTTCGGTTTAAACTGCTGTGCAAGCGACTTTGCGAATTCCTCCGTTTTCTCCTCGTCCGTGCTTGCTACAGTGTCGTTTGTTGTTTTCAGTGGGGGAATTGTTCTCCTCTCCTTGTTTCTAAGATTCTTGGCTAATTTCCACGGTTCCTCTATTGTTTCGTTGATGCGTTCTAGTTTGTCTTCCCATTCGGCGTTGTGCTGTTCGCGCAGTGCCCATTTCAGTTGGTTTGTCAGTCTGTTTAAGACGTTCTTGTCCGTCGGTGCCAGCGTCCGTTGGAATACCTTGTTAGCTTTGCGCTTTTCTTTTAGTAGATTCCTGATTTCCTGTGGGAGGGTTGTTGTCGTGTTGGCTGTCCGTTTCCTTGTGGCGGCCTCGAGTGCTGCTTTTATTTCGTTTTCTATCGTCCGTGCTGCTTCTTCTAGGCACGGGGGGCTTGTAATTTCTGTACAAGTGACGTTCGTCAGATTATCTTTGAATTTGTTCCAATTTGTGATAGTTTTCTCGATTGTTTTCCTGGCCGTATTCGCTTGGAGATTTATGTGCACTGGGTTGTGATCTGAGCTCAAGTCCTTGATGCAGATTATTTCCACGTTTGCTGTGATGTTTTTCATAACGGCTATATCCAAAATATCAGGCATTCGCTGAACTCCTGGAAAGTGTGTTGGTTCGTTCGGTGCAATTACTTGTAACTTCCGGTTTTCCGTGTACCTTAGTAATTGTCGGCCCTTGGTGTTTGTTACTCTGCAATTCCATTGCGAGTTCTTTGCGTTGTAGTCTCCTGCGGCTATGGTACCTATATTTCTGTCGAATATTTTGTCCAGGTCGTCGGCATTTATTTGTTTCTGTGGCGGCGAGTACAGTGCGTAGAGGGCTATGGGTCCGTCAGTTGTCTGTACTTCTACTCCTACCGTTTCCGTGTCCGTGGTTGTTTCTACTACCGGCAGTTCGTGGTGTTTTATGTTTCTTTTGATGACGATGGCGACTCCACCTCCGGCTTTCTCGCTTCTGTCTTTTCTATAGACTTGGTAGTTTGCTATGTTCAGTTGGTTGCAACGTCTGAGGTGCGTCTCGTTGATCAGGGCCACGTCGACGCTGTGTTCGTTTAGGTGTGCTACTAGTACCTGTTTCTTGTTTTGTATTCCGTTTGCGTTCCAGAATGTAAGTTTCAGATTGTCTCTAGTTCTTCTAGTGGTCATTGTTGAGTGTGAGCATGATGGTTGTGATTCTTCTAGAAAACTTTTCTGTTTCCTCTTTGCTATGTCCCATTTCGGCAAAGTCGAGCATCATTTCCGTCAGTTCAGATCTGATTGCTTCGTTGCTATTCCTTTTGTTTCGGGTAGTTGAAGGTTTTGTCTCCGGGTTAGGGTTGTTGCTTCTTCTTATCGGTTTGGGTATTTGGCTCGTTGTCGGTGTTTGGGCTGTTTGTCTCTGTGTTTGGGCTGTTTGTCTCGGTATTTGGGTTGTTTGTCTCGGTGGGGGTCTCGTTTCCTGCTGTCTTTGTTCCGTTTGTCTTGCTATTTCCGGTCTCGCCGGGCAGTTTCTCCATATAGAGGTGTGTTCGCCTCCGCAGTTTGCGCATTTCGGCGGCAGTGTTAGCGGTTTCTCACACAGGTGCGTGCTGTGGTTCTGTCCGCATTGCATGCATCTATATTCGGCGTTGCAGTGCCTCTGCACGTGGCCGAACAGCTGGCATCGGTAACATTGTACTGTTTCTCCTCGTGTTTTCAGCGGTTCCATTTTCACGTTCAGTCCGCAGAATCGATCCATTTGGTAGATGGATTTGTATTCCTTCCCAATTTCTACCAGGACCATTTGGATTGGCGTGGCTTCTCTCCCTTTCATCCTGGTCACTTTTATGGCCGGGTATCCGTTGTCGTTGAGGTTCTCATTGATTTGCTCCTCCGTCAGGCCGCAGGGAACTCCCTTCACTACGACCTTCAGGTTCCTTTCCGTGCTCAGTTGGTGCGTGTGAAATTCGTAATTGGCCTCTTTCATTAGTTTGTACATGTTTCGGTAGTCCGTGATTGTTTGGGGCTGGATTCCTATCCCGTCCCTGGTCGATGTTGCCCTGGTGTAGTTTATTTTGTTCCTATTGAGCTTTTTCGAAAGCCCTGCCCATTTGTCCTTGTTTCGTAGAACTATTGGTGTTTTGTTGTTGGTGTTTTCGGTGGGGGTTTCAGTCTCAGTGACTTCGTCTTCGTCGTCGTCGTCGTCACTGTCCCTTGTGTTTAAGCATGCATAGCTATTCATACTCACCTGCGGTCCTCGCAGGCTTGACGTGGTTGGGCTTGCAAGTTTTGCTGTTTTCTTTGGAAACCGGAAAGTTTCCTCGTCCTCCGGGTCAGTTTTGCGCTTGGGGGCGACCTCGGTGATGCTCTCCGTGTCCATCCGTGTGGGTTTCCTCCTCGGGGCGGCTTCGGTGGCTCTCCTCGGGGCGGCTTCGGTGGTTTTCTTGGGTTCGGCGTCGTTGGTCCTCTCGGCGGCGGTCCTTCTGGTCGCGGCGGTGTCCTGGGGCTGTTCGGCGTCGGTGTTCTTCTTCCTGTTCAGGAGGTGGTTGAGTAGCCTGTCCAACCCGTCCTCGCTGATGGACTCCAGGAAGGCGAAGTCCTGGAATTCCTGGGCGGCGGCGGTTCCGTTGGCGCTGGTTTGTTTCATGATTGGATTCATGTCTGCGTTTGGTTTTTTTGAATTATTTTGTCAGAATAATTGCTAAGTTTAACGTCTGCTTCGTACGAAGTTCGGTTAAGCTGTGTGAGAGCTCGTTCATCATGTGTCCTTTGCTGTCTGACGGTCGTGAGCCTTCCGCTCAGCTGTTCCGTCGTCTTGTTGTTTGTTTCTGTGTGTTTTTTTTTTTTTTTTTTTTTGGTGCCGGTTTGCTTGTTTGTTTGTCGGTTTGTTTGTTCTTCTGTTTGTTCTGTCTCACTCATAAACGGTTTTCTTTCCTTTTTTTTTTTTTTTTTTTTGTTCTGTTTTTTTTTTGTTCGGTTTTTTTTTTTTTTTTTTTTTTTTTTTTTTTCTTCTTCTTCTCGTTGTTGGTCCTTGGTTTGTCCTGGTGTTGGTTCCTGGTTCGCGCTCCTGGCGGTTCCTGGTTCGTCCTTCGTTCTCGTGGTGGTTGCTTGTTCGTCCTCGTGGTGGGTGCTGTGTCTCTCTGGTTTGTTCGTGTTGTTCCTGCCTGTTTTTGTTCCTGGGTGCTCCGCTGGGTTCGGGGATATGGGCTTTCCTGTGAAAAAGAAAGATCAGTGATTACCTATGTTGTTGAGGTTTTGTATGTTTCCATTTAACGTTGATGTTGTAGTTTGCTGCGTTGTTGATTGTTGGGTTGTCATGCGTTTTCATGCGTTCGAAGCTTTTCGTTGCTAGTTTTTCTATGTGTTGCTTGATTGTCTCCATGTTTAGATCGCTGTGCAGCTGCTCATTGGTCATGTACCATGGCGAATCTGTTATTTCTCTCAGAGTTTTGTTCTGGATGATTTGGAGTTTGTAGATTTTCCTTTCTTTGGATTGTATCCAGCACGTCGATGAGTACGTCATTGTCGGCCGTATTATGGACTTGTAGATTTGTAGTTTGTTCCTTATGTTCAGCTTGCTTTTCCTGTTTAAGAGCGGGTAGAGGTAGCCTTTAATTTGTTTTGCTTTTTTCGCCGTCTGATCGATGTGTTCTGAAAATGTAAGAGCTTTGTCTAGGATTACGCCTAGATATTTGATTCGGTTTTCCCATTTTATGTCTGTGTTGTTGATTCTCAAGCAGCTACTGGGTTCGTGCTTAAATTTTTTCTTCGTGAAGATAATTGCCTGTGTTTTTTCTGCGTTTAGTTTGATCCTCCAGGTGTTACACCAGTCGTTAATCCTGTCCAGGTGATTTTGGAGCCGTTTTGTTATGGCCTCGGTCGAGTATCCTCTTGTGAAAATTGCTGTGTCGTCTGCGTATAGTGCAATTTCTGTGTCGTTTAGTTTTGGGATGTCTGCGGTGTAGATGCTGTAAAGAAGGGGGCCCAGGACATATCCTTGTGGGACACCGGCTGTCATTGTCTGAGTTGTGGAGATGCTGTCGTTTATTTTGACTTGGAATGTTCTGTTACAGATGAAGGACGTCACTAGTCTGATCATTGGTCTTGAGATTTTAAATTGGTGCAGTTTGTATATTAAACCTAGGTGCCATACCTTGTCGAAAGCCTTAGAGACGTCCAGAAAGACGGCTCCCGTGGCTAACCCTTTGTTGAAAGCGTCGATTATTGCTTCGGTTATTCTTGTCGTCTGATAGGTGGTAGAGTGCTCTGTTCTGAAGCCGTATTGTTCGTCGGGTAGAATACGTTTGTCTTCAGTTATTTCTGTCAGTCTTTTGTGTATTACTTTTTCTGTGATTTTACTGAGACCTGTCAGCAGACTTATTGGTCTGTAACTGGAGGTGAGGTTTCGGGGTTTGTTCGGTTTCGGGATTAGAATCGTTGTTGCGTGTTTCCATTGGGTCGGAAACACTCCAAGTTTCAGTGCGGCGTTTATGATTTGTGTTATTCGGTCTATTGCGTTCGGTGTTAGGTTTTTTAGCGCGACGTTGTTGATGTTATCGCAGCCTGGTGCTTTCTTGGTTTTTAGGTTTTTAATTATACCTTTTATTTCTTCCGGTGTTGTTTCCTCTATTTCCGTGTTTTCTACGCTACTATTTAGTACTCTCAGTACGGTTTCGCGTATTTCTTGCCTTTTGCGGAGTGGGTGTGTGTCGGCGTTCGGTTTAAACTGCTGTGCAAGCGACTTTGCGAATTCCTCCGTTTTTTCCTCGTCCGTGCTTGCTACAGTGTCGTTTGTTGTTTTCAGTGGGGGAATTGTTCTCCTCTCCTTGTTTCTAAGGTTCTTGGCTAATTTCCACGGTTCCTCTATTGTTTCGTTGATGCGTTCTAGTTTGTCTTCCCATTCGGCGTTGTGCTGTTCGCGCAGTGCCCATTTCAGTTGGTTTGTCAGTCTGTTTAAGACGTTCTTGTCCGTCGGTGCCAGCGTCCGTTGGAATACCTTGTTAGCTTTGCGCTTTTCTTTTAGTAGATTCCTGATTTCCTGTGGGAGGGTTGTTGTCGTGTTGGCTGTCCGTTTCCTTGTGGCGGCCTCGAGTGCTGCTTTTATTTCGTTTTCTATCGTCCGTGCTGCTTCTTCTAGGCACGGGGGGCTTGTAATTTCTGTACAAGTGACGTTCGTCAGATTATCCTTGAATTTGTTCCAATTTGTGATAGTTTTCTCGATTGTTTTTCTGGCCGTATTCGCTTGGAGATTTATGTGCACTGGGTTGTGATCTGAGCTCAAGTCCTTGATGCAGATTATTTCCACGTTTGCTGTGATGTTTTTCATAACGGCTATATCCAAAATATCCGGCATTCGCTGAACTCCTGGAAAGTGTGTTGGTTCGTTCGGTGCAATTACTTGTAACTTCCGGTTTTCCGTGTACCTTAGTAATTGTCGGCCCTTGGTGTTTGTTACTCTGCAATTCCATTGCGAGTTCTTTGCGTTGTAGTCTCCTGCGGCTATGGTACCTATATTTCTGTCGAATATTTTGTCCAGGTCGTCGGCATTTATTTGTTTCTGTGGCGGCGAGTACAGTGCGTAGAGGGCTATGGGTCCGTCAGTTGTCTGTACTTCTACTCCTACCGTTTCCGTGTCCGTGGTTGTTTCTACTTCCGGCAGTTCGTGGTGTTTTATGTTTCTTTTGATGACGATGGCGACTCCACCTCCGGCTTTCTCGCTTCTGTCTTTTCTATAGACTTGGTAGTTTGCTATGTTCAGTTGGTTGCAACGTCTGAGGTGCGTCTCGTTGATCAGGGCCACGTCGACGCTGTGTTCGTTTAGGTGTGCTACTAGTTCCTGTTTCTTGTTTTGTATTCCGTTTGCGTTCCAGAATGTAAGTTTCAGATTGTCTCTAGTTCTTCTAGTGGTCATTGTTGAGTGTGAGCATGATGGTTGTGATTCTTCTAGAGAGCTTTTCTGTGTCCTCTTTGCTGTGTCCCATTTCGGCGAAATCGAGCATCATTTCCGTCAGTTCTGCTCTGATTATTTCGTTGCTATTCCGTTTGTTTCGGCTGGTTGATGGTTTTGTCTCCGGGTTAGGGTTGTTGCTTCTTCTTATCGGTTTGGGTATTTGGCTCGTTGTCGGTGTTTGGGCTGTTTGTCTCTGTGTTTGGGCTGTTTGTCTCGGAATGTGGGTTGTTTGTCTCGGTGGAGGTCTCGTTTCCTGCTGTCTTTGTTCCGTTTGTCTTGCTATTTCCGGTCTCGCCGGGCAGTTTCTCCATATAGAGGTGTGTTCGCCTCCGCAGTTTGCGCATTTCGGCGGCAGTGTTAGCGGTTTCTCGCACAGGTGCGTGCTGTGGTTCTGTCCGCATTTCATGCATTTGTATTCGGCGTTGCAGTGCCTCTGCACGTGGCCGAACATCTGGCATCGGTGACATTGCACGGTTTCTCCTCGTGTTTTCAGTGGTTCCATTTTCACGCACAGTGAGAGCTCGTTCGTGCGATGCGACTACTTATAGCTGTTTGGCTTCGGGTCATGCGCGTTGTGTGCGGTGCTTCGGTTCGGTTGTTTGCACAAAATGTTGCACAAAAGGTTGCACAAAATGCAATCGCAGACACCCCAGACTCATGTACGACCAACAAGACAAACAAACAGCCGTACCGAAGCACCGCACACAACGCGCATGACCCGAAGCCAAACAGCTATAAGTAGTCGGTTGACCCGCACGGACGCATATATCTCTTGAGAATGGCGAATGTTAGTTCGCCGAAACGTCGAGAATCTGGTTCTTTTCAGAGCCAACCCTCATCATCAACGCGGAATCCCAGAGAAAACAATACAACACATATGTATATATATATATATATATATATATATATATATATATATATATGCATGTATGTATGTTTTTAAACAATAACCGCTTATACACATCGGTTTTTCTACATTTTCGCCCGAGGGCGAAATGGGCCAAATTTTAAATAACCAGTATTTTATATTTAGTGGTTTATTATTTAGTGGAAAAATTGACGTGTCGCGTCAACTGCAACGGTTTAAAATACTTGAGTTTCTAAATTATAACCATTTTAAAATTTAAATATTTTAACCAAGTTTATAATTTTAAATACATAATATCTATATATATATATATATATATATATATATATATATATATATATATATATATATATATATATATATATATATATATTTAAAATTATGAACTTCGTTAAAATATTGAAATTAATTTAATTAATAAGCGGTTATTGTTTAGAAACATTTGCAAATGATGCTATAAGACCAGGAGAACTTTCTAGACATTTAAATACCATACATAGTGAATTTAAAAATAACCAATTGAGTTCTTTGAAAGCAAAGCTAGAGATTCAAAAAGTCAAACTCACATTTTTTCGAAACATACAAAACTTAATGACAAATTAGTGAAAGCTTCTTTTGAAATTGCTTTACTTATCGCAAAAGCAAAAACACCCCATACCATTGGCGAAGATCTTGTTTTACCAGCAGCGATAAAAAATTGTGAAACAGTTCATAGGATAGAAGTAGCCGAACCCCTTAAAAAAATTCCGGTGTCCAATAATTCAATTAAAAGAAAAAAAAAAAAAAAATACAATTAAAATATTCTCGGCAATGCAATCTATTCTGCATTGCCGAGAATATTAATTTAACCTTACTTTTACGTGTAAAACAAGGCAGTAAATTTGCCATACAGCTCGACGAATCTACTGAAAACACAAATGATGCTAAATTAATGGTTTTTATTAAATATAAATACAATTCACAGCTTCATTAAGATATGTTGTTTAGTAGAAATCTTTCTGGTACTACAAAAGGCGTTGATATTTTCAAAACTGGATTTTTTTTCCAAAAATGAATTAGCATGGCAAAAATGCGTTGGTGTATGCACTAATGGTGCAGCAGCATTGATCGGCAAAATTTCAGGATTTATATCTCAGGTAAAAATAGTTTACCCAAATGCCAAACTTGTGCATTGTATCTATATATAATCAGTTAACTTCTTTGAAAAGTATTTTCCGAATTGAAATCAAACTAAAGAACACGACTTTATAATAACACCATTTAGTAATAATTTACAATCTGATCATCTTCCCTGGAAAATACAGGAGGAATTAATTTACTTGAGATTAGATTAAATACTCGCATTGGAATTTTTTTGGAAGCGATATTTCAGAATTTGGGATAAAGCGGCAAAACGAATATCCCTCATTAACTGACTCAGCATTAAATATTCTGGTTCCGTTTGCAACAACGTATCTCTGGGAATCGGCATTTTAAACTATGTTATTAATTAAGATCAAGCATAGATCATGCCTATCGACAGAATCATTAGAAAATAATCTTAGAATATCAATTTAAAATATAACGCCAGGTCTGAATTTGTTGTGTAACAAAATTCAAATACATCCATCACATTAAATTTAATATATTAACCATAATGTAATTAATAATAATAATTAAAATTTTTGTATTATTTAACTTATTTGTTTTTTTTTTCGTGCTTTTTATTTCACTTTGTACAAAATTTGACTTCTTAAGAACGCCCGAAACATTGCTAAAGATGCTAATGAAAATTTTTCAATTTTATTGTCTTCTAATTTATTATTAATACGGAATAGACGGAGATCGCCCGTTGTAACCTGTATGCAATAAACATTAATTATACTATTTTTGATTTTATAATTAATAATTAATTTTCTTCATTTACTAATAATAGTGTATACGAAAAGCATTTTTTTTACTTAACCCAATTCTAAAAAAAAATAAGGGGGCCCTGGTTTATCGATATGAGTTGCAGGGGAGCCGCGACATCAAAAAGTTTGGGAAGCAGTGCTCTAGACAAACTATTACTTATCTACTTAGACAACTATTATTTATCCTGAAAGCCAGCAGAATAAGACTGCAAAAATTATCTATAAATACATTAACAAACCTTTAAAAATTATATAATCTATCTCACCGCAACACAAGGCGCTCAAATTAATAGGTTATGTTGTTTTTCTCGAATGGCAATTCACGCAGTTCTAACAATGAAGTGAATTGTAAACTGAGTAATATTTTTTTTACTTGTGCAGTTTAATATTCTGTGCCACAAATCAAATATAATACTTAACAAACGTAAATCCATTGAATCAAATTTAAAATTTCATAAATCAAAATGGTTATGGTTTTTGTTGAGTGCCACGAAGGTGGACTGAAAGCTATTAAATAACTGACAAATTTCACATGAGATTTGTTTTGGTAGTCCTAAAAAGACTCAGTAATTGTTATAGAGCTCCGGAAAGGTTGAATATATTTATATATTCAGGCTGTGTTCCGATTGTTTGTATAAATCAAAATCTTTAACCACTGTCGAAACAATATTTTACTGATCATCCCGTATTTTAACTTGAAAGATATAATTTTATCCGGCCTGTAAATATTTTACTATTCCTTCAGTTTAATTGCTTAATTATTTAGAAAATGTGCATTCGAGTTACTGATCAAATCGTATTTTTACTGATCAATTAAATTGTTGCTTTAAAAAAAACGTGTGTGGTCAGGGGACCCCCCGTTAAGGAACTCATTTTTTAAGTCCGAATGTAATTCGAAAAAAAAACTTTATGTACGATAAACGTATGTAAATATAAGATTATAAAATTTTATTAACTTACTTTTCTAAATCTATAATCATCGATTCAAATCTATGAAAAAATCAGTATTTTTTAAGAAGAAAGGACATAGACAGAAAGAGAAAGAAAGAGAGAGCATTATAGAAATATACACTGAGAGAAAGGCGTATAATGCAAAAATCTTACTTCCCCCTATTCGTGTTTTCTGCCAAATCACTTGGTGACTACTTAATTAAGATAGAAAAAATACTATTTCGCATTTTGTAAAATATACAACACTTTTTCATCCATTCCACACTTTTTTCAAAACCTAAAGGTTTATGGGTAAAAGGTATATAGACTTGTTTTCTTGAGAAAGTTTGAATCCTTCCGAAGATTAATGAATTCTGTGACATTTACACTCACTTGTTTGCTACTTTTTGCATGTTTTGTATCTCATTTTCTGGAAAACTAGAAACACTTTATGAAGATTGATGATAGTTAAATTTTTATATTGTCATTCATATTTAAACTTACTTATGAACATATAACGTTTTTTTTTAATTTTATTTATTTTTTTATTTCACATATCTCAAAAATAAAATGATGGATTGAAACATATGATGTCAATTGGATAGAAAATATGACACGATAGTTTTTTGTCGTGTTAGACTACACACTCTAATCAATTTGGAACTATGTCAATAGGTCATGTTTTTTAATGAGGTATAATTTTCTACTCATTTTTTAAGTCATGATAACAAATTGTCCTACATGGCTGAAATTATTGTTGCCCCAAAAATGTATTTCGCCAGATAAGAACAGTATAGACCCTTAAAATAATTATAAAAAAAATAATTCTAATTCAATCATAAAATTGTGTAAGAGAGACGTTAATGTTTAATTAAAAATACGCCCTAATCATTTTTGTAATTGAGCTAATAATAAAAATTAACAAATAAAATAATACAGATACTCGTGGAGACTAGTATTTCTATTAGCTTATTTATTTATTTCGAAAGATGACGTCTTTTCAATTAACTTTTAACGTTTCTTTTACAGAATTGTACTGCATGTTTTATGTTGATGCTCGCTATAAAATAAAAAAGTGGTTTTAAAATGTACTTGAACAATTAGATACATTAAAATATTTAGAATAGGAGTGCAGTAAAGAAAATATGATAGGCTGTGGGAGGACGTCCCAGGTCCTACATAGACTGTAGCACCATTAGATAATGGTATATGGATCCAGGTCATAGAAAATATGAAAATGAAATAGAAAATACGAATTATATAAATTTGTTTTGTGCTAAATTTAAATCATGTCCCAGTTTCGAGTTAAAAAAATATATTCTTAAATATTCTGTTAAAACAAATTTATGTAAACAAAATACAATTAGTTTATTTATTTGCCTCATGATCGAAGTTAATTGAAACAAAATTATCTTAGATAATGTAAATTGATATTATTAACTTTTTATAACCAATGTTTATTTGTTTTCTAGAATATATTAACATGTTTCCATCACTCAATATGTGAAATGCAGAAATAATAATCCAACGATTTTTAAGGAAATTTAATTTTCTACGTATTCTGTAGGTAATATTTTTCTAAATTTTGCTTAGATTCTGAGTTTTTTTCAGGGTTTTGAGTCTGTTCAAGATTAATTGTTACTAGGGTTGCCACCTCAGACCTGTCTCGCCCGGAGACAATAACTTTTACACATTTTATTTTTGTAAATTTTCCATGTATATTTCTTGTTTGACATCTCTTCTCTCGGTGCCTATCCCGTTCAGATGTTGATAATTCTTGTCTTGTTGGTGGAGACGCGAAACAGTTCAGCTGAAGCCAAATTGAACTAGCATCTAAGGATACTGGAACCAGAATCTAAACCAAGATATTCGATTCGATGATCAATTTAGGTGTTGTGATCAATCTTGAAGGACAAAATATACATGGCATTACAAAAGTAATTAAGTAATGGCTTTTGAAAACAGCACTCATTTTGTGAAACACATTTCTTGCTTTCCCGATACAAAGCTTGATTTTTTGCGAGTTATCCCAATTTTCGTGTATTATAGTTCCAAGGTACGGATATTGTTTTGCCCTTTCTTTATTTCTTTGGTTTATGACAAAGTCCACTCCTCTACAATTTCCCTTACTTATGACCAAGAGTTTTGTCTCTGTGGTGTTTATTTTAAGCCCATACTGGCTGCTGTGACAATTCTATCCAATAATGCTTGTAGCGTTTGAATAGTATCAGAAAATACACTAGTATCATCAGCATATCGGTTGTTGTTTGATCTCATTCCATTTATCAAAATTCTTTCTTCTACTTCTTCCAGGGCTTCTCTAAATATGAATTTTGAATATATGTTAAGTAGGTGACAAGATATATTCCTGTCTTACACCTCTCAAAATTTAGTTCTTTATCAACACGCATTACCGCTGTTTGATTCCAATACAGGTTATTGATGATTGGCAAATCTCTATCTTCCACTACAATATTTCTCAAAATCTCCATCAATTTGTCATCAAAAGCCTTCTGGTAATTAAAAGCCTTCTGGTAATCAAAATCCTTCTGGTAATGAAAAGCCTTCTGGTAATCAAAAGTCTTCTGGTAATTTTTTAGGCTAGCAAATACATTTTTATTTACGCCTCTACATCTGTGAAACAGTGCACACAGAACAAGGCTCCTTGTTCTTTGATGAGATATCTTTTGAAAGTGTTTTTGAGGGTGATACATAGAAGAATTTGTAGAGTATGTGAAGAACAGATAGCCCCTAATCAGTTAAGGGTTTGTTAAAGCAGTGTGTACGAGAGAAGCCTTCTTCGAGACAAGGCTTCTCTCGTACACACTGCTTTAACAAACCCTTAACTGATTAGGGGCTATCTGTTCTTCACATACTCTACAAATTCTTCTATGTATCACCCTCAAAAGCACTTTCAAAAGATATCTCATCAAACTTATCGTACGATAATCTCCACATTGTTTTGAATTTGGCTTTTTTTTTTTTTTGGGCAGAGTAATGAACTCTGAGTTCGCCGTGAACAGTTTCAAGCTATTTAAGGCTGCCGGACCTGATGGCATTTTCCCGGCCATGCTGCAGGGAGGGATCGAAACCATAGCCACCTGCATGGCTGAGATATATAAGGCCAGCTTTCGACTGGCGTACATACCGCTGGAATGGAAAGAGGCCAAAGTGATATTGTTAAATGTTATTATAATGTGTTATCTAGATGTGCTAACAAAGAACGGGTATAAGGCGGTTGGATATTTAGACGATGTTGCCATCAAAATAAGGGGTAAGCTTGGTAGTACAATCATGAACCTTGCACAGACCCTGCAACACCAGTGTTAACACCATCAACTGTTGGAGCAAAAAGGAGGGCCTTAGAGTCAAACAGTAAGGTTCCCCTTAGAGCAAAATAGTAATGGTCCCCTTTACCAGAAATAGGAAGCTGAACTTGACAGGTCCAAGCATTGAAGGTCAGACGTTAGAGTTTTCCGAAGAGGCGAACAAAACGCTCTCAAAGGCCACAGTGGCCTTTTGGATCTGCCGTAAGCTTTTTGGGAAAAAAGGGGGGGGGGGGGGACTAAAACCCAAAATGGTCCTATGGTCTTACACAGCAGCGGTGATGAAATAAAGACCAAAAACATGCTACAAAAGCTTAATCGGCTTGCGTGTTTGGTTATAACAGGAGCAATAAAATCTACTCCAACCACAGCAATGGAAGTTCTGTTGGACCTACTTCCACTGCACAAACAGGTAGAAAAAGAAAGTCTTCTCAGTGCTCTGATACTAAGGTGTACATGGCCTATTCAGAGACACATGAAAATAAGGGAACAAATCGGAGAAAAATTTTTGAAGCATCCCTGGGACGCAACGTCTACAGAATACGACTTTGACACAGCCGTTGAAGTGGTCACCAATAACCGCCAAAGCAGTGTTCAAAGAATAGAAGACCTGAAAGACAAAGCGTCCATGTGGTACACCGACGTATCAAAAACTGCTAAGGGTACAGGAATTGGCATATACAGTCGGAGTCACAGGGAGTTCACGACATTGGGCCAAGCTCCCACGGTACTACAGGCTGAAATTATAGCCATTGAAAGATGTGCACAAATCTGCCTAAAGAAACGTCTTAAAGGAGTACAAACCTACATCCTAACGGACAGCCAGGTTGCTCTAAGGAATTTAAAAGCCCACAACTTTAATTCCAAGGTAACCTGGTAAACAAACCCTAAAGTAACTGGTGAAAGGTAACAGACTCACGCTAATGTGGTCACCGGGTCACCAGGGCATATATGGGAATGAAAGCAAGCTAAAATGCTCATAAACTATTCTGCCGCAATAAAGGAGCAGATTCTAGCTTCTCTAGACGACAAATCAGAACTTTGGTAGGCATACTCACAGGACATTGTCCGGTGAGATATCACCTACACAAAATGGGAAAGGCAGAGAAAGTTGCGTGTAGATTATGTGAATCAGATGAAGAAACCGCTGAATACATAATGTGCACATGTGTAGCGCTAGCACACATAAGGCTTACCCACTTCGGGGTCGCAAGATTGACCTGACCCTGAGCCTCTCAGGAATATCTTAGACTTCGTTCACGGAGTTGAATTCCTGGGAGAGTAATTGTAGTGGGGTCAAGCACAATAGTTCAAGTTGGTCGCAGTGCAGAAAGGCTTTGCAGCCAAACGACCCCCACACAAAAAAAAAACTCTGACGTTTCCGGATACGTAAGTTTGATTGAAAATTTGGGATAACCATTTTCAATTTTAAGATATCTGCTTCTATTTTATCCGGTGCCACTGTACTTGGAGTGAAAGCACATTTAGTGTCATGAAATAAATTTTTTCTTGTCTTCTAAATTCACCACGAAGTTCCATGTTTCGTCCACTAGTTTTCCACTGAATCTACTGCTGTGTATCCCCGGTAGTAGGGAAAGATCCTATGTTCTAAAACCACCGCCCCCACTTCCGGTTTCGACTTCCGGTTTCGACTTCCGGTTTCCGGTTTCGACTTCCGGTTTCGACTTCCGGTTTCTGGTTTCGACTTCCGGTTTCCGGTTTCCGGTTTCGACTTCCGGTTTAGACTTCCGGTCGGTTTTGACTTCCTGTTTTCGGTTTCGACTTCCGGTTTTGACTTCCTGTTTCCGGTTTCGACTTCCGGTTTCCGGTTTCGACTTCCGGCTGCCATTTTCGGAACTTCCAGATGCGCGGGAAAATTCAAAAAATAGACGCGTGGTGGGGAAATTCAAAATTAGACCCTGTTGAGACAAATGAGGTGTGAAGTTGGTTGCATACATCAACGTGACTAAATACATGAGACTAGACAGACGAGGCTAGATCCATGTGACTAAATAAATGAGACTAGATAGACGGGACTAAATACATGAGACAAGATACATGGAACTAGATAGACGAGGCTAGATACATGAGACTAGATACACGGGGCTAGATACATGAGACTATATACACGGGACTAGATACATGAGACTAAATACACGGGGCTAGATACATGAGACTTAAGACTGAACTAAAATATATAAGGGATTGTTTAATTTAACTTAATAATCTACGTTTTAATTTTGATTACTGCTCTGACTTGTTGATTAGGTTCGACTGGATGTTTGCTAGCAATAACAACTTTCTGTTATCTTATCAGCGGTGAGCGAGTGTTAGTTTCCAAGAGAATGAAAGGTTGTAAAATAAAGAAAACTCCACGTAAAATTTATGGTTTTATTAAATTCTAATAATAATACATTTAAATTTACATCAAAACATTGAAATACTTATATAAACATTTCTTGCAATACATATAGAATAGTCGCTAATATGATTTATACATACAATGGTTCATTTTAATTAAATTTTTAAACTAATTTTCGAACTATTCCCGACAATGGGGTGTATTCAACGGCAGCTTCACACAAAATAAGGCAATAGGCTCGAGTATTTGGCTTGAATGCTTGCGTAGCTTCAAATTCAATTTTTAAATCAACAGCAGATGATTTAATACTCTCATTTTGTTTAGATACATCAAACACAAAAAGAACATGATCCTTGAATTGAATCATATCTAATATCGGCTCATTTCTGCGTTCATAGTAACTGCTTTGGAAAGTGGCATACATGTAATAAAGTTGTGCATAATCCACTATTTGTGCACTAGTTGTGCATAAACCACTATCCATATTAAGATTTAAGCTTTCATATGGATATGAATCCGAGTTTAGGTCAATTTTCATATTTCGCAGCGATGCATTATCAAATTCGGACGCGTTTTTTACATGATCATCTCTTCGTTCCTCTTGCAGTGCAATTATAACGTATCGAGGCTTCTCCAAAGTTGTAGATGTTTTTACAGACCAGATATCTCTGTCGGTATTTTTTAAAGCAGGTAGTTCATGCAACTCCCACCTACGAAACGGTATTAATATCGGCTTATCTTCTTCGAGTGTGTCCAATACATTCAATCGAGCTTCGTCGTTGAGTTGGATATGGGGAATTCGCCAGTAAATTTGATCAATATTGAATCTTATATTTGCATCTCCTTTGTAGCAGTTCACATCAGTTCTAGCTCGTAGTAGAATTAATTCCTGCTTTACATTAATTAACATTTTTGTATAATCCTCAGCAAAACCCAATAAATATTTCAATGGAATTAGAGCATAGAACTTTCTGTTATTATCAAAGTATGTAACATTTGTAGCATTTTCAGCCCAGCCGCAAAGGTCGAGTATATGTTGATCTCGCTTGGTGTTGGAGAGTAATCCTTTCATCGTGCTTGTAATTCCTACATCTCTATTCTTATCTACTTCAACTCCATTCAATTCATAGCGAATTTCATCAAACAAAAACGCATATGCGTTTTTCACAAGTTCAAAGTTGTGTGTAGTTGCAGGTGGAATGAGTTTCGGAAAATTAACGGTTCCGCTTACATAAATATAACTTTCGCTAGGATAAGTGTAAATATCCTGGTGTTGGATCCTAATACGAATCTCATCATTGTTTCCATAATTTTGAGCTATAGGATAATACGTGTGAAATTCACTCTTTGTAATAGTATCCTCATAGTCAACTTTGGAGAATATATCTATTTTATCCATACTGTCGCTTTAACTTAGAGATAAGATTAATCCTAGAGATAATAGTTTATTTTTTAATATAGGTGTTAACTCTTTGAGATGTAAATGTCGAGTGGTAGAATTGTCTGAACAACCGCTTTTATACGTTTTCCGTGAAAATTAATTCCCATCTCTCTCTCTCCCTCTCGCTCTCTCTCTCACTTAATACTCTGCAGCTCTATCGGTTATGTGTAGCGTGGGGTCACATAGACCTCACACCCTGTTTAGCGTGGGGTCACATAGACCTCACACCCTGTTTAGCGTGGGGTCACATAGACCTCACACCCTGTTTAGCGTGGGGTCACATAGACCTCACACCCTGTTTAGCGTGGGGTCACATAGACCTCACACCCTGTTGAGCGTGGGGTCACATAGACCTCACACCCTGTTTAGTGCGGGGTCACATAGACCTCACACCCTCATTGATGCAAAGAATTCTGCACGATATAAATAGGGTTGGATAGCATTTATAATTTAGTGTTAACGCTGGTGTTTTACTATCAAGATGGGGATTGTATTTGGCGAGAAGCATGCCCGTAATAAAACCATCTATTGGACTCCACTTAGAATATCTCCTAGTTTATCACCATTATATGAGGCGCTTCCTAGACGTCAAAAGAATAAAGTTGAGAGTTTTAATGGTGACTATGATAATAATAGAGAAAAATATGCACATCTTCCTGATTCAATAAACCAATCAGCTGTTTGTTCATCCAACGCTAAAGATAGTGAACATTCCCTCGAGAAAACGGATGTTAAATGTCAAAAGAATAAAGTTGAGAGTTTGAATGCACATGTTCCTGATTCAATAAACCAATCAGCTGTTTGTTCATCCAATGCTAAAGATAGTGAACATTCTCTCGAGAAAGTGGATGTTAAAAGACGGTGTGTTGGTTGTTATAAAGAAAACCGAATGATATTTGGAAGACAAAAGGCCTCAAGTAAAACTAGTTGTGTAAAGTTTCGCTGTAATATGTGTGCAAGTCATTATTGCTTAAGCTGCTTCTTCCGAACGCATAACATATACAAAGCATGACCACTATTTGTATTTAAATGTATTGATGTAAATTTAAATGTATTATTATTAGAATTTAATAAAACCATAAATTTTATGTGGAGTTTTCTTTATGTTACAACCTTATCCATCTACCTCCGTCTATCTAGCCCCATGTACCTAGTCTCATGTATCTAGTCCCGTGTATCTAGTCTCATGTATCTAGCCCCGTGTATCTAGTCTCATGTATCTAGCCTCGTCTATCTAGTTCCATGTATCTAGTCTCATGTATTTAGTCCCGTATATCTAGTCTCATGTATTTAGTCCCATGGATCTAGCCTCGTCTGTCTAGTCTCATGTATTTAGTCACGTTGATGTATGCAACCAACTTCACACCTCATTTGTCTCAACAGGGTCTAATTTTGAATTTCCCCACCTCGCGTCTATTTTTTGAATTTTCCCGCGCATTTGGAAGTTCCGAAAATGGCGGCCGGAAGTCGAAACCGGAAACCGGAAGTCGAAACCGGAAACAGGAAGTCAAAACCGGAAGTCGAAACCGGAAACAGGAAGTCAAAACCGACCGGAAGTCGAAACCGGAAACCGGAAGTCGAAACCGGAAACCGGAAACCGGAAGTCGAAACCGGAAACCGGAAGTCGAAACCGGAAGTCGAAACCGGAAGTGGGGGCGGTGGTTTTAGAACATAGAATCTTTCCCTACTCCCGGTATTTCTCTAACTTTCTTGTGTACATTGAAACTATCAAATTTACTTTGACAAAACTCTATCTCATTACATTGCTCCAATTTTTCTTTCTCTTTTGCCTTTTGCCTGATTTTTCATCTGATGTACACATTTATCTCCCTGTATTCTGTCCTTTCCTCCATTGGGTTTAGTATCTCATCTGTCATCCATGAATCTCTCTTCTTACTTTCTGGTTTCATGTGCTTCTCGTTTATTTGCTATACAAGATTCTGTAGTTTGTTCAATTCTCATTTAAAATTGTGAAACTTATGTCCTCTGTGTTAATTGTCAAGGTGAGTTATGTTTGCATATTCTGCTTTACTGTAGGGTCTTTTCAAATGTTCCTCAAATTGTAAATCTGCCGTTTCTTTCTATTCACTTTTTTCATTCTGACTTTAAAAACTCCTACAATTGCTGTGTGATTTGAATTTACGTCTGCTATCGGATATGTTTTAAATGAGATGCAGCTGTTGCTGAAGCGTTTATTTACTAGTATGAAATAAATCTGGTTTCTAACACATCACACATCTACCAGGTATGTTGGATACTTCCATGTATACATTCTTTTATACCGCAAAATTTTCAAGATCATCCCCTCTAGAATTCATCTCTGCTAGTGCAAATGGTCCGATGTTCTACCTTTCCCCACTTTCGCATTAAAATCTCCCTAAGGAAGTCACTTTAATCTTTATTGACAGTACATTTGAACGAAACCATTATTTTTGTAATTAATATATTTTTAAATACTTAAAATTAATAGATAAAAGCAAATTAAGCGAGGGAAATTCAAATTTGTAGAACGCAATACTATTGGTTAAAACGAAATTGACGTAACATACTATGTAAACAAGTTAGTATTGTTTAGATTTGTTTGTCATTGCAGTCTTTAGGTTAGAATACAAACGTCAAAAACCTGAAATTAAAAACGAGACCAGCTATTGTAAACAATGACTGAACTATCAGTAGTAATTGACGAAAATGGCGAAAATGGCGGCGTTTAAACAGCTCAGAATTTTTCTCTATTTTAAATATTTTTTTATACTTAATTACAGCATTTTTAAGCCGTATTTATATTTTGTATGTTATTACGGTGTAAACAGTGAATTAAAAATATGTAAAATAACCCATGCACATTCCCTATTATCAGTTCATGTTTGTTGAATTTCCTTAAAATTCCATTTATGCTATCATACAATTCCTCAATATCTTTATCTTCCTTATCCATTCTAGGGGCATACAGTTGTATTATGTTTATATCAATAGGGCTACCACTCAGCTGCAAAAACATTATACGGGCTGATACCGGTGTGAAATTTTTGAGACACTTTGTTAGTTCCGCTGATAGTATTTCACCTCCATGCTCGTGAATCCCTTCTGCTCTATCTGAGTATAGTGCTCTATATCTATTTATGTAAATATCTCCTGTGTTCGGCCATCGCATCTCGCTAACACCAAGTACGTCTATTCCCATCCTGTCCATTTCTAGAATTTTATTATGTGTTTTCCCTCCTTGACTCATGGTTTTCACATTCCAGGTGGTCACTTTTAGTCCTTCTTGCCCTTTGATTTTCTTCATCTTTGTTCTCGTAACTGTTCCTCCCAGATATCCGACTGAGGAACTTACTCCGGATGATAATTTCGCCATGAGCATTGCCGTGATGATTACTAGGATATGTCATCAGGCCTTTAACGTAGCCGTTGTTCAGTGTGTTCTACATCCTTATGCGGTTGACCATCTTCATTCCATCTCCATTCAGGGTTCCTCTGCCTTTGGAGCCAGTTTTCCAACTCTAGGACAAAGAGAGTGAAGAATCGGTGGCCAGAACCTCGTCAGTTAAAGCAGGTGAGGATGCCATTTGGGTATAGTCTACCCCTTACACCCCCATTGTTGGACATAGCAGCTTTTAAAAGATCGACATTTTCTGTTATTTTTATGAATACATAAAATTGTCGACAACTCATGTCAAAATTAAGTTTTATGCATTATTCTGCCTTTACCAACTCAATCAAGCCATTCTGTTGGTCTGTCTGTGCAACTATTTCCCGTAATCGAAAAAAATCGATCCACGTGTGCCATATTTCAAGGTATCACTAGACAAGATTTATATATATATATATATATATATATATATATATATATATTTTTATAAATATATATATATATATATATATAACAAGTTTTGGCAGTCCAGTGAAAACATCAGAGGTAAATGTATGAATCCATTTTTTATCAGTTAGCAAATCGATTAGCGATCAATTTAGTGAAAGGGATGATATTCTAAAGAGACAGATGATAACATCATGTAATTTATCAGCATCTAATTATACATTTATGTATTTTGGAACATCTAAAAAATGTTGGTATGTAATATATTCGTTCTTAAGATTAATTACTGAGAGATATTCGAATGGTCTGTTTTCCAATTTATAAAATTTTATCAACGAAAAAGTTTCAACTTTTTCGTTTCAATAACAAATTTTAGTTTTTCAGCATTTCCAGGCAGCTAGGAAATCTAAACTTGCATTTACTTTTTACACTTATTACTTATTTTTTGGAGGTAGCATGACTTACGGAGCTTGTTACTGATTGATTTAAAATCTGGAAAACATGCCGATTCATAACTCCCATAAAATAACTCACATTCGGCTAAAATTCTGTATCGTCTCGAATCTCATTCACTGTTTTTCAGTAATTTCTAAATTATTTTCTTCATTCTGTGTACAAAATGTGTAACATTTTTTCTTAAGATGTAAATAGTTGTCGCGTTTCGAATAATATTGTTATGTTCCAATTCTAAAAAATCGACAATATGCATATAATTTTGTACATATTCCATTTTACTTGCACAGCCCGGAGAAATAAACCCGAGAACAAATAAACCCGAACCACGGAGATAACTCAAACTTTGACTGTTGGTCAAACCCGAAGAGGTTTTGTTTATAAAGATTTTATTTTATTTGTAGAAACAACCATTATTTCATTCAAATTTTGTCATGTGAGCGAAAACGTTTGTGAACTTCTGTAAACGACATATAGAAGAGAAAATATGAAGGCAAATTTTTAAAGTCTGATTGTAAATAACTATTTAAAATAATGTGCAATCAACTTATGAAAGAGTTTGTGGGGTGCTTCACTAATATAAGTTACCCCAACTATGCACTCCATTGTCCGGCAAGACCTGGATGGAAGTTGTGTTAACATGATATTAACATAAAACGAAATTATACAACTTTTTTAAGCTAAAAATAATTGATTTCGTAGCTTCTAAAAAAATAAAAATTACATATTTAAGTCATATTTTACACATTTGTATAATAGAGATTGCGTCTATCTAAACATAAAGGCAAACGTTCAAATAACACGTATCATTTCACCCAGATTTACCATATCTATTACATATGAATTCAAGCGGAAACCAATTTAAACATATCAATTCATTTAACCACTTGAATATATATTAAAAGAAAATAATATGGAACATTATTCATCCATTATGAATTGGTTGGACAAATATGCATTGCCACAAAATTGATTAATTGGGTTGTTGAATAAAAAAAAATCATTTTTTTTATGTATTTTAAAAATAATTCGGATGTTCGATACGAAAAAGTTAAAAAAAAATCAATTAATTATAAACAATTTAAAAGTGATGAAAATAATTACGAGACTCCAAACGCGCCATAATTTGTTTGTAACGTCGTAAGTGAGAAACTTCATTCTAACATTCAAACATAAACATTCTTTATAAAACCGTCGTTTTGAGATTTTTTCGGCGCACTGTTTAAAACCATTGGTTTCGACGTTTAACAATGTGGGACATGTAAAAACATTTTTTGAGAAGTTCTTTTTGTAGTACTCGACACGGTGGTAAGAAACAAGCACGATAACTTTTAATATTTTACATATTTTACATGTCTACTACAACTACTGTATCAACAAAGTCATGCACGGGTAGAAATTACACATTTTACGTCACACGGGTAACCGGCCTGTTTACAGTCCCGAGGAAAATAGTTATTTACATTAGAGTGCGGAAACATTGATTTTACAATGCAACAGCTCGTTTGGGGAACGAGCTCGAAGGGCGAGTTCCCCATTTGCTGGAGCATTGTAAAATCATTTCCTCGGGAAATTTGTATAAGATTTTTTGGCCGACAATTATTATTTAAGAAACAAATAGATTTAGATCAATTACAATATTGGAAATTATTTATGTTGGTACTCACAAACTTTGACATTTTTACTAATTCAAATTTATTAGTTTGGTTATGTCATTTTTCCAAATGTCACACGCACAGTAAAATTTAAAAAATCAGTCTTATTTTCTACATTTTCGTCAGAAATATGGTGTAAAGTAGCGTTTCCTAAATTACATTTTATTGTCTTATACTTAATTTATTTTGTAAGTGGCCCTGAAAGGTTAAAATTTAGGATGTGGCTATTTATACATACAGTATGTATACGCAATTGGCTATTTATACATACAGTATGTATACGCAATTGGCTATTTATACATACAGTATGTATACGCAATTGGCTATTTATACATACAGTATGTATACGCGATTAGCTATTTATACATACAGTATGTATATGCAATTGGCTATTTATACATATAGTATTCATTCCCAATTGACTATTTGCACATACTGACTGATATACAAATATTGGAGTTACTATTTTGGTAATAACTACACAATTATAAATAATTATAGTTTTATTTATTAAAGTTTATTTACAATCTTGCTCAACAAATTCATAAATAAAATTCAAAGTATCACAAGATCAGTGAAATATAGGTTTAAATTATATATAAAGTAGGTAAAATATGGTATAAAGTAAAATAAACAAAGATATATTATTTTTTATTCTGTATTTTTTTTTTGTAAAAAGTGGTGTGCTTCTTAGTCTTTATCTTTGGACGTCCTTTGGATTTTATTTTAGATTTGAATTGTAAGTTTTTATTTGATTGATTTGAGGGGATGGCAGGGCTCGATTGACTCGGCATTAGACCGAATTTGTTCTTCAGATTCTTCTTGTTTAGTTGCACTAAGCCCACTACTCTCAAGTTCATTTTCAATATAATCATCAATGTTTACATTTAAAACATCTGTATCCATATTTAGTGAAATTTATTAGATATTATATATAGAAATTTATATAGATCTATAGATTTATAGATTATTTATTTATTTTCATATCATATGAAAACAAGTTTTTGAAAATATATCCAAATTATTATATTTTCTTGTCAAAAGAATATGACGACGTGGTGCACTAAAAGAATTCCAAAACATGATGAATACAAACATGTTTCCACCGATGTATTATAAAATTTTGATATTTTGTTATCAAGATTTTCCTCAATGCCATTGTTTTTAATTCTCATTTTGGACTCTAAAGTTTGAAATAATTTTAACTGTCTATGAAAAAAAATTATTCCTGTCTCTGTGAGGGCTTCAGAACATCCTTCAAGTATATTTCTTATTTCGATATCACTATCCATAATTTAAAAAACTGTTTGTTTATTTTTGGCTAATTTTATATTTATTCTTGAATCAATACAGTTTATGATTTACATAATACATACGTAAATTATTGGCAAACTATGATATTTAGTTTGTATGTATTATTTAAGGGTCCAAAATGATCCTTCAATTCTGTTTGTTGTAGTGCCTCCCATTAATGGTAAATGTTTTCAAAAATAATGTACCCACATTTCTTTACAACTATCCCAATTTTTAAGGAATTGTTCCTTAAGTGTTACATATTTATCTTTTGTTCCTATAAAAACTATACAAAATACATATTTACAAATTTCCAATAATTATTTTTTCTGCTCTTCATATTCCTCATATGATTAGGAATACAAGCATTTCTTGAAATCATACAATAATTTATGCTTCTCATCAATTATTATCATCAACAAAATCTCATCACCCAACACTAACAGAAGAAGAAGTAATTAAATACCTAAGTAATAAAGGGTTCACCAACATACAATGCATGAAACTGAATTCAAAATTTCCAGAAGCATACACATCTTTTAAAATCACGATTCCCTTTGAACAACTAACTGAAATAAAATACCCTGAAATATGGCCCAAATACGTACGCGTCAATCGTTTTTTTTTTTCGAAAGCTAAGAAAACCATGGACTACGTAATAAATATACCAATATACAAAGAGTTCCAGAAAAAAATCACAACTTATCATTATACATGATTATCCAAAGCTTAAAGGAAAAAACCAACCAAATCGAAATTTTTAGCGTTGATTTGAAACCAGATTTTATGTTGACCGAGACGTGACTAAATGACATCAGCGCATTCACTTATCAGCTCATTCCACCGCACAGTTACCACGAGAGGCGGGGTACCAATTTGGGCCAAAAAAGAAATAATTTTCAAACCTAATGTCAATAGAAAAACAAATAGAAATATGTGGGATCCAATGGATAAATTTGACAAATAAAAATAAAATAAAACTAGTTTGCTTATACAGATCCTTAACCACTTGTATGACATTGTTGGAAAAGAACATGGACAAAATTTTCAACATGCATGACGAAATAATAATAGTAGGAGATTTCAACATCCATTTCGAATCAACTACCAAAGAAAGATTCTATCTAGTAGAACTCATGAGATCATATGGACTTAAAGATCAAATTTTCCAACATACACGAGTAACGTAAACAGCAAGCAACATTATTATCACTCAAAAAAACAAAAAAGGAATCTCAGTTCATGATACAATATTATCAGACAACAGATTCATTCTCCTTGTCGGAAACATACAAAATCATACAGGCAGAACACAATATGAATTCAAAAGAATCTTTAGCGAAACAGTTTTTAAACAAATCTAAATTTAAGGTAGCCTTACAAGAAGAATCTTGGCAAAGCAACTTAACTAAAGACGACTGCAATGAGAAAACAACAGAATTCATCAAAAAATCTTCAAAATCATTTTTATAAAGCATTCCCAATCAAAAAAGTTAAAATTATTACAAAACCATGGATTAAGGAAGAAATCAAAAAGTCAAGCAAAGAACTTCATAAGCTATACTCAATACAAAAAAAAAATCAGATTTAAAAAGTGACTACCAGAACGCGAAGAAAAACATAAGAGACTGATAATTCAAACAAAAAGAAAATTTTATAATGATAGAATCAATTACACCACAAATAAACAAAGAGAACTATGGCGTATCATTAACAAAGTAAATAACAAACAAAATCTTGAAGAATCAATCACATTAATAGATAAAAACCAAATTATCTCCAATGAGGAAGATGTAGCAACAAAATTGAACGAATTTTTAAAAAATGCACCGATACAAATAACGAAAAACACCGATAAACATTAATTATGACCATATACCCAAATTATATAATAGCATGTTTTTGGCAGAAATGACCGACTCAGAAATTACTCTCATATTTCAGATTAAAAAACAACAGTGCAGGATCAGACAATCTGCCATGCAACATCATAAAAGAAGTTCTACAAGGATTGACACCATCAATTTTAGACATTGTGAACTGTTCATTCAAAACAGACACTTTTCCCGAATGTTTGAAAACATCAATGATTATACCAATCCATAAGAAAGGCGATAAAACTGTCTTATACAACTACAGGCCAGTAGCCTTAATATCAATAATAGCGAAAATAATAGAATACTGTATGGAAAGTGGAATCACATTCTTCATAACAAAATACTAAATAATGCCGAATCAACAACAAGGCTTTCGTAAAGACAAATCAACAATAACAGCAATAGAAAATGTATACACAAAATTAATAAATTGAATATACAAAGGAAACTGCGCAGTGGGAATTTTCTGTGATTTGTCAAAAACATTTGACTGTGTTGCTCACAATACACTAGGTACTAGAGAAACTAGAACGATATGGATTTAGAGACAAAACACAACGCTGGCTCCAATCATACCTAGCAAACCGGAATAATTTTTTTTTAAATAGGGAATACTAGATCGAGTACAACCAACACATCAGTCGAGGTACCACAAGGAACCATATGCCCCACTACTATTTGCGTTATACACAGTTGACCTTATCCACTACATTGGAGCAGATAACTGTATTATGTACGCAGGCGACACTAGCATAATCATTACAGGCTCGTCAATACAAGAAATCGAAAGTGCAACCAAGCAGATATTAGACAAATTATATCAATGGCGTTGTTGTGTGATAAGCATTTTCCTTCATTTTTTTCCTTTGCCATATTATCCATATTCTTCTTTACCGATTGTATGATTATGATTTAGTGACATTTTTATTAGTGTCCATTTTGTTTTTTACCTCTATAAAAATTTAACACTATATCTGGTACAGAATGAATGCAGACTGTATGTATAAATATCCAATTGCGTATAGATACTGTATGTATAAATAGCCAATCGCGTATACATACTGTATGTATAAATATCCAATTGCGTATACATACTGTATGTATAAATAGCCAATCGCGTATACATACTGTATGTATAAATATCCAATTGCGTATACATACTGTATGTATAAATAGCCAATTGCGTATACATACTGTATGTATAAATAGCCAATTGCTTATACATACTGTATGTATAAATAGCCACATTCTAAAATTTGGTCACTTTACCGCATCGTAGCCATACTTTGCAACATTGTACGTAAAAATCTAGTTTCGCTGGATGTATACACGATGTCAAAGCTAGCTTTACAATTCAGGAGGCCAAAAAATATATTTTCAAACTTTTTAATTTTAACGAAAAAAAAACAAAAAATTGTTTTGTTATAAAACTTAAATATGAGCTTTCGATTTATGACAAAAAAAAATCAAATACCCAATTGAATCGTTAAACAGATCATATATTTCTATCACATGTGGAAATAATTATCGGATTATGGATATAAACTTAATTTTAATACCTCACCCCACAGCCTATTGAGTTTTTAAATATTTATTTAGTACATGTTGTTAAACATTTATTTTAATATTAGTCATCGGCAGCAATCAGCTCTTCTGTAAGGAATTCCATTCTCTTTTGTTCTGCGCTGCGGTCATCCAGTTGATGCGAATGGGTTTTATGTCATCTGGTCATGGAGCGGAGGGCCTCTCTCTGCTTCGGAATACCTCATTTCGCGGCCTCCATTATTTTGTTCTCATAGTCCATCTCTTGTCCTTTAATATGGCTATGTGAACTACCCAACTCGACTTCAGGTTTGTGAGTCTTTCAATTGCGTCCGCAACACCGCTCCTTCTCCTGACACTTATATTGGATATCCTGTCCCTTTGCTATGTAACTAACATTGCCCTCTACATGGACCTTTGCGCAGTATAGTTTGTGTTTACTGGCTTTTTTGTTAATGTTAGTGTTTCGGCTCCGTAAGTCATTACGGGCAAAATGCACTGATGGTCAATGACCACACACTATCAAAATCCTCATCGATAAATGCACAGAGTACAACAAGCTCCTGATGCTAATAATCATCGACTACGAGAAGGTTTTTGACACGATTGACTGCCATTCCATGTTAAGATTCCCCGCGGGATGCAGAATAGACCAACGGTATACGAATATCATAAAGCTCGTATACAATAACACAAGCGCAAGCATCAGACTGCACGAAAATACTTCATTTCCAGATTAAAGGATAACAGATGGACCATGAGAACAACGGAATGGAGGCCGCGAAATGAGGCATTCCGAAGCAGAGCGAGATTAAGAGATTTTTTATCCGAATACATAATTCATCTTTCCAAATGCTACCCAGCCTATCCCTATTATTCTCGCAAGCTCGCAGGTCTGTTATTTCTTCCCAAGCGGATTTCGGTAAGCCAAGACATTGGTATAGGTGGACTTATTCCAGGTATGAGTTTGGTCTTGCTTGTGATCTTAAAACCTACCATTTCATAGACTGATTCTAGTTCAAGAAGCATGGTTTTTGCTGCCTCGAACCCGTTCAATTGAATCTTCAGAGGTATTGTCGTGCAGTCTGGTGGTTGCGCTTGCCTTATTGTACACGAGCTTTATGATATTCGTATACCGTTGGTCTATTATGCATTCCGGGGGGAATCTTAACAAGGAGTTGTAGTCAATCGTGTCGTAAACCTTTTCGTAGTCCATGAATATTAGCATCGGGGGCTTGTTATACTCTGTGCATTTCTCGATGAGGATTTTGATAGTGTGTAGGTGGCCATTGACACCATACCCCGCACGATCCTGCCTGCTCCCTACGCTGGTAAATGTGATTTTGCTGTGAATATGTTTGATATAAATCGCATGAATACTTTGTATATCTGCGAAAGTAGACCGATAGTTTTATATTTCTGCTCTCCCTATTTATGTAATAGGGACTGCTGCTTTCTTCCATTCGTCTGGTGTAACGTCATTGCTTAGGCATGACTTGTACAGCTCGCATAATATTCTTAGGAGTGCCGATCCACCCATTTTGATGTACTCAGTACTGATATTGTCGACCCGTTGAGCGATTTGTTGCTTTTCATGTCCTTCAAGCTATTCTTGATTTCGTCTAGGGTGATGTCGGGGATGTCCTCTGGTCTCGCACTCCTAATATGTGAGATTTCGGTGTTTTTCTTCAGTGTCCGGTCCCTTATATATAGCTCTTCCTAGAATTCTCTGATTGTGGTCAGAATTTCTTGCTTGTTTGTTATTGTCTGACCGTTTTTTATGCTAATTTTTGTGATTCGCTTCTTCCCATCCTCTGGTCGACTCCACAGTAAACTTAAAACAAACGGAACACAGCCTGAATATATAAATATGTTCAACCTTTCCGGAGCTCTATAACTCATATATCCGGAACAACGGAGCTCTATCTTGTTAACAATCAACAAAAATCACGAAAATTACATTGTTTTTAAGATGAGAGATAAATCTCGAAACGCGTCCATAGATGTCTATCCACATAAGGTATCGGAAAGACAGGATCTTAAAAACAATGTTATTTTTATGGTTTTTGTTGAGTGCCACGAAGGTGGACATAAAGCTATAAAATAAATTACAAATTTTCCATGAGATTTGTTTTGGTAGTCCTAAAATGACTCACTAATTGTTATAGAGCTCCGGAAAGGCATGTTCCGTTTGTTTTAAGCATAGGTGGGCATTAACTCGTTAATCCGTTAATCGTTTATTAACGGAGTTAACAAAATGCAGATTAGAAAAAACAGATTTACTTTTAAGTTCTAACTCAAAAAAATGTTAATCGACTTCATTTATACAAACTCAAAACAAACGGAACACAGCCTGAATATATAAATATATTCAGCCTTTCCGGAGCTCTATAACAATTATTGGGTCTTTTTAGAACTACCGAAACAAATATCAATAACAAATAATAAATAACAAATGAAACAAATAACAAGTACCTGGCTGAATATATTTATATATTCAGGTTGTGTTCCGTTTGTTTTAAGTTTGTATTATTATCTGTAACGTAGGATGGTTTCACCAATTCTGACTTCATTTATATTTTATCATTCTTCATTTATCCTTTTCGTTTGTGTTGGTTATTGGTGGAAATAGTTGATGGTGTAACACTTACAAGTAAACATCTTGAACACTACTACTTCTACACAAAGTACGCAAAGCTCTGAAAATGAAACTGAATCAAATCCTTGGCCACACTTGAGTGATTACTTTGTATTCCAATCAAACCTTGGAGAACAGAAATTGATTTTTGAATGTAAACTGTTTGCTTAAAGTTTGTACTATAAAGGCTCACATGTCTAGTCTTAATAATCTTAAACAATATGTGAAAAAGACGCACACATCCAAATATGTGCAGTTTCAAGAAAAAGTACAAGCAGAGTCAACTGGTGGAAAAAAGAAAACTGTTATGGAACCCTTTTCAAGTGCTGTGAATTTGAATTCTTCTGATGTTGGTGCAGATAGAATTATAAGTAGAAGCGATTTGCTTTCACCTCAACCTGTTAAAAGATTGCGTCAACAAAGCATTGGCCAATCTTTTGGCATCGCGACTACTTGCAGGTCATCATTGGCTAGGGCGCTTTACTTAATTTAGGCTGAAGCTCAAGCATATGGTACTCTATTACCAATTATTGCGACAACAGTGTTCAAACTGCAAGATCTAAGCCACATGGTTCATTGTTGTACCTATTTGGCCAATGCGCTATTATCTGGTCTAAAGAAAAGATTTGAATGGTTTATGGAAGATGAAGAATGTCAGCTGGCTTCAGCCTTTCACCCGAAATTTCGACAACTGGGGCTGAAAAAGTATGATAGCAGCAAGTTATCAAAAGTCAAGAAACTTAACGATGCAAAAGACTCTCTGAATAGACAGGGAAGCAAATGTAAATGAAAAGGTTAGTGCCAGTATTAGCGGAAGCAGCAATAATGAAGAAGAACTCAGTCTGAAGAAGATAGGTCTAGAGGACCCCAAAAATCTCTCAAAAACCAAGCGCACAATTTGGTGACAACTTGGATGAACTGAATGTTAAATGAATCTTTTACGGATGCTGCCTTTCTAGGTGAACAAGTTTTAATAAATCTTTTTTTTTATATAATTCTGCAATCCCATCAAGCGCCACAGTAGAACGGTTTTTTCATCACTGTAAGATGACAATTTTGTTATGTTTATGTTCATGAAAGGCAATATGAACATACAAAAAATTATAAATAATACAATAAATAGCCTTTTTCTTCCATATTAGTTAGTCTTCCATAGTAGGTTTGTAAGTGGTGTGTAAGGGTCGCTACTGTCGCTTGCAATAATTAAATCTATCTACTTGTTTTTGTTTTATTTACCAATGTATCCCATCCCAAAAGGTACCGAAAGCAGTATACGTTTTGGATGGTTAACTTTAAACGGTTAACTTTAACTTGCGTTAAATTTTCGAAATTTTTACGCTTTAACGATTAACGAAGTTAACTTTTTTATTAACGAGTTAACGATTAACGAAGTTAACTTGTGGATTAACTGTGCTCACCTATGGTTTTAAGTTTGTATGATTATCTATAACGTAGGATGGTTTCACCAATTCTGACTCCGCAGTACTTTCATCCCTCGGCTTTCCTCTATTTCTTAGGTTATTTCTGCTGTGTTGTATCGCCTAATGTCCTTACTGATGGATTTGGATGTTATTTCATTGGGGTGTCTTAGTTGTGATACGTTTGTCGAGTGTTTTTCTTCCAGTTTTCTCCTACTGTCTATAAGCTGTTTCGAATTGTTACATAACTTCTTTGATTTCTGGTTTCTGCCGGATTGGCACTACTTTCCTGCTTGTTGTATAGCATTTCTTATTATATTGTATCTTTACTCTTTATTGTTTTGTTTCTTATATGTTTGCATCTCGCTGGCAAGTGTTTGCCGCTGTTAGATTTGCTTCTAGGAAGTCTTCTAGAAAATATTCTTGTTGATTTTTGTATCAATTTTGACCTTTCTTGTTTCTCGTTTAGTGTTAACCCCCACTTTAACCCCCAAAAGAGGGATGTTATAAGTTTAACATGTCTGTGTGTCAGTCTGTAAACGAATGGACCGATTTTGATGCGGTTTTTTAAGCTGACGTGATCGAAGTGGTTTTTAGTTACAATTTATGAAGATCTGTTCATGAGTTTGGTGACTATCGGCTCATTTTCTACTTGACAAAATTAACCTGCAACCAATTTGACTCAAATCTTTGTCTAGCTCCGAATGTCCAAACTTGTGTTTGAAAGGTAACGCGGTCGAGAAGTTTCATAGCTATAATTTATGTAGATCTGAGCAGGAGTTGGATGATTATCAGCTCATTTCCTACTTGAAAAAATTGATCTGCAACCAATTTGACACAAATATTTGTCGAGTTCCGTATATCCAAACTGGTGTTTGAAAGCTGGCGCGATCGAGAAGGTTCATAACTATAATTTATGAGGATCTGTTCAGGCGTTTGATGATGATCAGCTCATTTCCTACTTGACAAAACTTAATCTGCAACTAATTTGACACAAATGTTTGTCTAGTTGCGTATATACAAACCCACTAATCATGTATTTCCGAACGAAATTTCGAACAGATAACATTAATCACGTATTTACAAAAAAATTATTAAAGAACAATACAAAATTCGAATAATAAAATAAAATTAAAAATTTTAAGTAACCCCCGTCACAAAAAAAAATAAAAAAATAAAATTTCTCTCTTGCCCTTTTAACTTTATTAGACGTAACTATTAATATTTTGATGTCGAGCGTCGCCGCGTCGGGGGACTGCTAAGTAAATCAAATAATAAAACCAAACTAATAAATCTTGTAAAATAGATTTGCGATCGAGAAATTACCCTAGGAGACAACAGAATCTAGAAAGTAACTGCATACAAATACCTAGGACAAACTAACTATAGGCAAGGCTAACCAAGGACTCGAAATAAATGAGAGAATACGGCAAACCTGGGCGGCATATGCCAAAATTAAAGACATCTTGGATATGGACATACCTCTAAACCTCAAAACCGAATTATACAACCAGTGTATCTTACCAGTAACTACTTACGGGTCACAAACTTGGACCTTCACGAAAGCTATACTTGATAAACTTAAAGTAAACCAGAGAGCTATTGAGAGGCGAATACTTGGGATGTCATTAAGAGATAGGAAAACAAATGAATGGATCAGGAGAAGAACAAAGGTTCATGATGTCGTACGACGCGCCGCCGCTCAGAAATGGGACTGGGCGGGACACGTAGCAAGAGACCAGGATAAGTGGAGTGGCAAACTAATTCGATGGATACCATGGAGCAACAAAAGGAGCATAGGAAGACCACAAATGAGATGGAGCGACGACTTGAAACGAGCGGCAGGACTGAACTGGTACCAGGAGGCACAAAATCGTGGCAACTGGCAAAATAAGAGGGAGGCTTATACCCAAAGGGTAGAAAACAGCTGAATTAAAAAAAAAATAGATTAATACATCTAAGTTCATACGTACAGTTTGAAAATAGTAGGTATTTTATATTTGATATACCTATGTAGGTATGACTAATATACTCCTTCACATAGCGGTACCCGACGCGGTGACGCTCATCATCAATATATTAATAGGTACTTGTAATGAAGTTAACAGGGCATGAGAATTTTTTTTTTACTTTTTAGAGTTTTTTTGTGTCGAAGGTCACTTAAAATTTTTAATTTTATTTTATTGCTCCGACAGCTCTGTCGCCTCTTCCTACAGAGAACCTATTTAGAACTGTAATATTGTGTACAAGATTCATCTTGTCGGTGATTATGAAGTCAATTTCATTTTTAATGACTCCGTCAGGGCTAATTATTCATTACAGATAAGTTGCTTTGTTGCAGGAAATTCTTCATTAATTCGAATTTCTCATATTATTAGTTTTAGTATTATTAGACATTTACAAATATTTTTTTTATTACATTAATATTATTCTTAGTCGATCACACACAAATATCGTCACTATTAACACCAAAATGTATAAGTTTTAATATATTTATTTGCTTATGAGCAAAATTTATCTTGAAAATGCATGGACCTCCAGAAAATTATCCACCAATTAGTTCCGCCTTAATGAACATTTCTAACATAAAAGTAGACCATTTCGATCCAACGGATGAGATGACACTATGTTTTAACCACACTTAATATTTAAAACTATTATATAACTTCTTATTCAGAGATAAATTTATACCTTTAACACGACTTGAGTTTCGATTCGTCATTTTCCAGTTTTTTTTCATTTTCGCTTGTGACATAAAATGACCGTCGTGTTAAATGTATAAATTTATATAACTGTGAATAACAAGTTATATAATGCTTTTACATATTATAAGTGTAATATATTATAAGTAGCATAGCATTTAAAACATAGTGAACATAGTAACGATCGTAACCGTCCTATTAATTCGAACATATAAAAAAATGATTTTATTTACATTATCTGGTGTACAAATTATCTGGTGTTTTTCAATCTTATGTAACACACTTCTTTTTCTTCTCATTTTTTAATAATAAATATTGTCAATTTAGGTCAACATTAGAGTCATTACGCAACATTAAAAATAAAATTAAAAAATCATTAATTATGTAAAGAAATAAATAATTTGTCCTAGTTTATTTACAATACAGTGGGCTTCTAAATGTATTTTTGATGAATCCTGCGATAATTAATGATGTGGGCACGGGTGCAAATATTTAAAAACCATGATTAATTTAGATTGAAGATGTATTTTTTAATGATTTATTAATCTAGATAAGTTTTAAGACATGAAATAAATTATAATTTATAAAATGTAGTCATTCCGTTAAGTATTTGATCAAGTGCCTTTTCATTCAAACTAAGCATACTTTATCATTTATCATAACAAAATTAAAGATAAGTAGTTAATACCGGTGTATACTTTTAAATTTCAACAAAACATGATTTATTATTTAAGCTATATTTAGATAGGAAAAAAACTAAATTTAGTGCCACACATAATTTGACCCAGATTTCGATTGCAGTTAAAAGTTGTAAATATTTCTTTGTGCTGTATGACTTTGACATAGTTTAATTTAAGTTGAGAAACTATTTTTTAAGTATTTGTTTTACTTTTATTTCAACCCAAAATTAAAATTAAACAAAAGATAAATATTCTACAGATCTTTAATGCCTCTAACTAATTTGCTTATTATTGTTATAGGTCCCATTTTTCAAAGTATCATCCCCGATTGATTGAAATGCCTGGGATGCTGGCTGAGTGAAGAATGTAACCCTGATAGTTAGGTAGGACTAGGGTTAAAATAGTTAGAACTTCATTCCAGAAAATAAATCGGATGTTATGCAACCGCTACCCAAGTCTCGAAACACTTCGTGCTTACAACTAAATGTTACATTCTAGGAGTACTGCTGCACAAGGCAGAAGAAAGAACCCTGCGAACATTAACTATGAACAAACTGGAAGCGTTTGAAATGCGGTTGTACCCAGTGGTGAGCTATAGGGCAGTGATTCTCAATCACTGTCCCGCCGAAAATTAGTGTGCTGATGAACGTTTGCGCCCAATTTTGCTGAATTAATGTAATAAAATAAGCTACTAAACAATACAAAAAATACTCACTCGAATTGATCCTTTACGTGCTAAGCTGAAGTGAGGCGTTTGATTGGGTTAAAATAGTGTTGACATACAAAAGAACAGTTAGATTGGAAACTTCGTTTAACCCGTGGCAGGCTATAGATAGGCTTACTATTTTTTTTTTTTGGGTTTAACCCAGGACATATTTTTTTAATGACTTTGAATTATAAAAGTCTTTTTCTATTTTGCGTCTCTAATGGACTCATAACAGTACTCATATGCGTGCGGTTATGGCTCGCCGAGTGCGATACAATTTTCTCAATATGTATCGGCGATTTTTTTATTTAGAAATGGCATAAAAACGCGCAAAATGGAAAAAATACTATAAAAGCTCGTTAGTAAAGCGTTTTTCAGCACTTGTCCATTAGATTTTAAAATCGCTCTTACTGAACTCGTCCTTTAATATACCATTACAATTTACTAAAACATGAAACTTTATTAATTGTATTTTTCACTGGACATGACATTTTGTAGAAATGGTTTGTTTATTTTGATTAGACCATAAAATTCGCAACAAGAAAGTTCTGAATTAATTTTAACATTTAGGAGATGTTGATACGAAAAGTCTACCCCTTTCTGCAGACCAAATGTTTCCCCATAATCGAAAAAAAATCTCTCAGCTAGAACAAAAGTCCCAGACGACATTGCAAACAACCATTTGAGTATTGCAACATGAAATATAACTCTTTTCAAAGACCTTACAAATTGTTTTCCTTTTCTCTTTAATAGTATCTGTTATATTTTCAGTACTTGAATCAATAAATTGAACAACCTTCCGCACGTTCTTCAAAATTTATGGAATCTCAGTTTTATTAATAACTTGAGCACGTTATTTTAAAACAGACCAGGTAATTTCAGTCCGCAAATTTATTCACTGAAACTTACTAACTTTATCAAAACTGGTTCCCCACAACTCAAACTCAACTTAACCAAAGTATTGGATACTGGAATTATAAAAATTGAGAAGAATTTTTGCTCTTGAACATTGTTATTTTCTATTAGAATGCATTGTAATTAATTGATAGAAGATGGTATTCAATTTATCAATTTTTCTTTCCTGAAGTTCACAAATTAATTCTAAATATGTCTAGAAAACTTATGTTGCTGTTATAGAATTAGCTTCCAATTTCTACTACTATTACATTATTAAAAAAACTACATTATTAAAAATGTGTAGAGTACCATATAAAAATTTCAGAAACAGTTTACTTACTGGATTTAAAAAAAAAACAAATCATAATTTTTGGCATATGTCACAAGATAAGAAGCATGATTGCAGGTCAATAAAAGTGGAAAGAATTCTTTCTAATGCAGATAACAAACTAAGGAACCTTGTGCTGCTATGAGATAATACTTTTTTATAATATATTTCCACATATCATTAATGCAATAATAATTCGTCGTAATTGTTATCGGAGAAAAGCCCAATGAACTTCAAGTAA
The DNA here is from genome assembly GCA_944588485.1 of Phosphuga atrata. NCBI lineage: Eukaryota > Metazoa > Arthropoda > Insecta > Coleoptera > Silphidae > Phosphuga > Phosphuga atrata. Next base: position 35,711,308 of record OX155898.1, read on the forward strand.
ACAACGATATTTTAAAATCACTAATGAATTCAAGTACTTGGGAACATATATATCTTCTGAAGGTTCAACGCAAAAAGATATCCAAAACAGGATTTTTCAGGGAAAAATGACAATTCAGAACCTGAACTAAATTCTATGGTCCTCGAAAATTCACATAAATACAAAAGTCCTTATACCGTACTATCGCAGAACCAATAACAACATATGGGGCAGAGTGCTGCCAACTAACTTCAAAAACAAGGAACCAGCAAAAAGCAGTAAAAATGGACCTTTTACGCCGATCGTGTAGAATATCCAGGTTAGACTATACCTGAAATGACGATATCAGGCAAAGGGCGCATGTAGAAGATACCATTATGGATCGCATAGAAACCGACAACTAATATGGTACGGCCATGTGATGAGAATGAGGAGTGAAAGATGGCCAAGAAGAATGATCTCTTACATCGCAACTAACAGAAGCAAGAAGGAAAGGCCAAGAACATCATTGAGAAAGGAAATACAAGAAACCCTAAGTAAGAGGAATGATAGAAGGGGATTGGGAAAATAGAAGAGAATGTAGATTGAAGTGTGGGAAACGGCAGTAGCCGTAGGACCCCCGCTTAAAAAAAAGTAGGTAAGTTTTTTCTTGTTTAAATAGTTTCATAGCAAATAGTGCGCATCCCGGCGCACCCCCTTTGTGATCTGCCGCTCCAAAGCACGTGCCTAGTTTTCCTTATGGATAATCCGCCATTGCACAGATTTAATTATGTATAATAATAACTTCTACATCAAGGGGTAGAGAATCACATGCTGGTTGAACTGAATTGTGTGCAATGTGGGCTGAACAACGAATTCCTAAAATTTGTATATCTAAGTCAATTTGAACTTTTCTGAACACTTTTTTAATTCCCTTTAACTTCGCACCACCAAAATTAACAACAAACTATTTTCAGGTTTGTATTTTTTCACACAATACAAATGAAATTGAGTTAAAATTTCAACAGTTGCACCTGATAATTCATCGAAATTTAAAAGTTTTACTTGACATCCCTGCTCCAAATTGAAATATGTTACAACAATTGAAACAAGTTTTACTTGTTCCAAACTTCACTTTCGATTGAGCTATCCATCGTTCTATATCCACTATCCCTCAAACATAAATAATGTGTTCCAAAGAACACAACGCATCATAAAATATAAATGGAGAAATAACATTAACAATAATTGCCTCGGATTTGGTTCTAGCAGAATTTTGGGTCATATTATTTTTTATGGAAGCCCTATATGCCATGGAGTGTATTTCCTTCAACCAAAGAGGTCTGGTAGAGAAATTTGAAAACAGAGAATGGAGAATCCTCGACCTGGAGATCCTAGGACCGGTAAAGAAAGATGGGGAATTTCGAAGGCGGCATAACTCTACGAACATATTGAGATTCTCTCTGACTGTGCAAGGAAAAGAAGGATAGCTTTCTATAGCCACGTTGCAAGATTGCCTCCAAACCGACTAACCAACCGTCTGTTCACGTTCTGGCAAAACAAGAAGGTTCGTACGACTTGGTTGACAGAAACCGAGAAGAATATTAAAGAACTGGGAATAACAGATCTCCAAAACAGACAGTCTGTGACTCGAGACGTGAGTCTTCAGACACACCCTAAAGGAAATCCGTGGATTTCTGGAAAAACCCCGAAGGAAAGTTACCCCCTGGACAGAAGAGAGAAAGTAGCTGCACCGGTAGAAGATACAACAAGCGAGGTCCAAAGTAGGCCGATTCGAAACAAGAAGAAGTAGACGAGTTACTTCTTACTGTAAAAGATAAGGTCCGTCTTACATTAGTGCGCTTTCAATATTTGGGTTGCCTGATAGCGCATGGAGTACAAGAGTACAAGAGGCATGCGCTGTTGCATGTCTCTTAGATGTTGAAAAATGACAATTCCACAGCGCAAGCCACGACGCAGGCAATATTCAGCCACTTGTATTTTACGCACAATCGTAAGAGAATGTTTAAAAACGCCATGTGCAATACATAGGACTCAAATTAAAAAAAAAAAAAATTCTCATCCGTCATAAAATGCTTAAACCCTGGATATTTTTGCAACCCAGCACATTTCTCCAGACAGCAGTAAACATTTCTCCAAACAGCAAAAACCAGAACTGGCCGGGCTAATCCCAGACATTTGGCAAGCCTCGCTATAGATTACCTTGCAGAAATGCATTTGCATAAGGAGTGGCACAACTTGCAAACAGCACAGCAGTAGTCCTATAGTAGGCGGTTTGAGCAACCTTACAGTTATCGGGTGGAAGAGCATACAAGAGCAGGACAACTCCTTGCCCTAGGGGCAAGATATGGCTACTACAGGCGGATGAGATCAAACTGGACCAACAGCACTGAGATGCAGAAAGCCATGAGAAACTACTGCATTAAAGGTTCATTTGAGCATCCCTAGTTAAGTCATCATGACAATATATGGATAAACACAAAATACGAATTACTGATTATGGAACTCGGATGCCAAAATCCGGCAGAGAGGGGCGAAGCCGCAAGGCCAACTCGACCGCCAGCCTGCGAAACCCTTGCGATATGAAAACGAAGGACAACCGAACACACCAACAACAACAAATAAGAATTGTAACCTGGAATGCTACAACAATCTTGAAAAACACATAACGTAATAAGAGAAATGGAGAGATTGAACATAGATATCATAAGCATAAGTAACGTACAATGGCATGGAACAGGAGAAAGGTCAGTGAACAACGGATACATGTACTATTGAGGAAGTAGTGAGACCACACACATATATGGGGTAGCCTTTATTAGAAGAAAGGAAGTTAAAGAATCAGTTATTCAAATAGTACAATTCACGGAAAGAATAATCTTAGTGAAACTTAATTCACATACGCGCAAGATAAACCTAATACAGATAGATATACGCACCGATGGCAGATAAAGGAGACGCGGAAATAAAAGCATTTTACCAATCCTTTTTTACCAAGAAATATTCAGGTCCACAAAACAACGAGATGTCACGATTATATTCGTAGATTTTAATGCAAAGATCTGAGAAGGAACAGTAAGCGACATCATAGGGAAATATGGACTGGGGCAGAGAAACTCAAGAGGAGAGAGACTAATAGAATTCTGTCAGTAATACAAAATGGTAGTTACTAATACTTTTTTTAGACTTTAGACCTAAAAGAAGGTTATACACATAGACAGCACCTGGGCACACATCAGAACACACAATCATAAACCAAATTGACTTTGTGTTAATAAACAAACGCTTAAAATTTATTCATCCAATATTCGATTAGAAGTATATATAATTCAACATACAATAAATGGATGAAATTCTACAATAAATAGCTGGATAAATACAAAATAAATCAATCAATCCAAAATTCGGTTACTTCGTACAAAATAAATTACTTCATCCAAAAAAGGTTAGTTCGTCCAAAATAAAATGTAATCATCCAATAATTGTGTTTTTCGTACAAACTATGATTTTTCCTTACAATAATCGATTGAATCGTTCAACATATCCGCAATTCACTCAAAAAAGGTTTTATTTTACTTAATATGTGCAAATTGCAAATTTACGAGTGTAATTAATAATCTTCACACTTTTATTATATAATATGTATACATAAAAATACTGAAAGGAAAAAACTGTTTACCATATCGATGAGTGGATTACCTCGGAAATAAATTATGTATCAGAGTTAACACTGTAAAATTACTAAAGGCCAAATATGACAATAAATAAATGTGAATTAGAATAATTGTAAAATCATCCGTTTTCCGTTTCTCTCGGATTTCTATCTCACATTTTTAAGCAAGGCGGCAGAAAGAAAAAACCTTTTTGCTTAAACAGTCACCGGTTACTTTCTATTTTGGGAACGAGGTTTCTTTAGGGAGGTCTCGATATGAGTGATTCGGCAGAAAACTTTATACGCCGCTTTAGTTTCTTTCTCTTTCTCTCAGTGTATATTTATATACCGCGCGCTCTTTCTTTTTCTTCTTTCGAATAGGTAAAATTTGGACCACGCCTGTTCAACTGTTGGGCTTTGATCTTTGCCGGTGTAGCTCCTTTCTATCTTTTGTCCAGGGGGTACCTTTCCATCGGCGTTCTTCCTGAAATCCACGGACTTCCTTCAGGGTTTTTCCTGAAATCGACGGACTTCCTTCAGGGTGCATCTCACAGAGTGTCTGTTTTGGAGATCTGTTATTCCCACTTCTTTAATGTCCTTCTCGGTTTCTGTCAACCAAGTGGTACGCACTTTCTTGTTTTGCCAGAATGTAAACAGACTGTTGGTTAGTCGGTTTGGAGGCAATCTTGCAACGTGGCCATAGAAAGCAACCCTTCTTTTCCTTGCAGTCGGAGAGCCTCTCATTATGTTCGTAGAGCTCAGTTATGTCGTCTTCGGAATTCCCTATCTTCTTTTACCGGGCCTAGGATCATCCTGATGATTCTCCTCTCTCTGATTTCTAATTTCACTACCAGACCTCTTCGGTGTAAGGAAAGACACTCCATGGCATACTGTGCTTATTGTCGTAAGACTGATGTGTTTGCGCTCTCTCTTTCGTAACAGGCCGCGTTAGTTAGAAATAAAATTTTAAGGAATCGAGTTGTTGCTTGTAAAATTCGTTTAATGTGAAGAAATAATTGTATTTTATATAAAAAAATTGTTTGTAAAGAGCAATCAAATTTTAGATGGATCAACCAATTTAGTACTGTTAAACCTTTTTTTGGGCGAAATGATTTTATTTTGTACAAATCCATCAATTATTGTATTAAACCATTATTATTTGTAAGAATCAATCGATTATTGGATGTTCATCTTATATTGTGGACGAAGTTACCTTTTTTTTGGATGAAGTAATCGTTTTTTGTATGAATAAACCGAATTTTGTATTTTTCCAGATATTATTTGTAAAAAAAACTTCTATTTATTGTCCGCAAAAAATCCAAGCTTTTTATTTTGGACGATATAACTTTTTTGTCATGAAGTAATCACTTTTTGTATGAATAAACATTTTGTACGCAAAAAAATCCAAGCCATAAACAAAAGATATATAACCTCCGTCATATCTATTAAAACATACCCTGGAACCGATATAAACTCCGATCATAACCCATTAGTATCAAACTTCATACTAAGGATGAATAAGATTAGAGAAGATTTAAGAATATCACAACAACAACAGCAATGGATACCAAAATGCTAAATGATGAAAACGTTAGAAACGAAGATATAAATTACATACACAAAAATATAGAAGTACTAGCCAAAAAAAAAATAAAAAATAAAGAGTTAAATGCAGACATAAATGATGAATGGGAAAATATAAATTAGGCATTGCTAATACCCGGACAAGAAGCTAAGAGGCAAAATGGGAAAAAAAGAGTGGATGACGAAGGAAATCCTTGCATTCTATCATAGACACTGTTTAATTTATACTCAGAAGAAATATTCCAGCACGCCCAAGCCAACACAACAGCCGGAGTGGTAATCAATGGAAAAATTATGAACAATATCAGATATGCAGATGACACTGTTATTATGACAAAGAACCAAATCGACGTACAAACAATCATGGAACACATAAACAGATAGTGTAACGAATATGGAATAACAATATGTCACAAGAAAACCAATTTAATGGTAATAAGCAAGCGGAACAATAACAATAGAAACACAATTACTATCTTATTTGTGTATTTGACCATCTTGAAGTTTTTATTATTCTTGTTTTGTTATTATATACTTTATTTACTTCAAGAAATAAATTAATAATTATTATTATTACCAACTAGTTTCGTCTTTTATTAAAAAAATAGCCATCATCAGTGTAAGAACATGAACTTTTATATATAAAAATAAAACTTTCAATTTGTTATATGAGAGATATATGTGCCTTAACCTGATATAACAAATTGAAAGTTTTATTTACATACATAAAAGATCATGTTTTTACCCTGATGATGGCTATTTTTTTAATGAAAGCCGAAACTAGTTGGTAATAATAATAATTATTAATTTATTTCTTGAAGTAAATAAAGTATATAATAACAAAACAAGAATAGCAATCACTATCAACAACAGAACCATTGAGAGAGTTCCAACGTACTAATACTTAGGTACAATAATAAAAGAGGAAAATGACCACGGCGTGGCAACACATAGACGAATAGAGATTGCAAGGACAGCGTTTATAAAAATGAGACCACTCCTTTCAAACAAGAACTTAGATCTAAAAACAAGGCTACGCACTGTGCGCTGTTATATATTCCCATTACTAATGTACGGCGCGGAAGCGTGGACAACAAGAAGAAAATTGAAGCATATGAGCTTCATATGCTAGCATGTAGCTCGATCGACATATTGAGAGCCAAAACATCAAAAATACGTATTACTCTGATGATAGGCAACCTCCGTAAAGAGAAGACACCCTTAGAAGAAGAAGATGCAGAAGTTTTAAGATATCTGTTTATTCACAAAATATCAGTTCACATCATAGTTCAAAAAAGAAATAATATAAGACGCATTAGATCATATAACCATTTTTTGTTTAGATTTATTCTAATAACTACATATTACATACCTTTTTCTAGAATTTCTCCAGAATTTATTCGTAGAGGTATTTACACAATAAATTATGTGTTTGGAGCTCATGTTTGGAAGTCACATACGTTGTTTCTATGCACGGGATCTTTCAGGCATGGCACGCGAAAGATTTTCCGCATGATCTTTCTACATTTGCTTCAACTATTCCTGCCAATGGAAGATTAAACATTTTTGGCTAGCTACCTCCCATTGTGAGGTATTTTTTAAGAATTGATTGTCCGTTGAATGAGATATTAATAATTACTTACTTTTTATCAAATATTCACCTTTTACAAACGCGTTTTATTATTTCTTAGTTCTAGTTAAGAAACATTTTTTTAACATTTCTTTAAAATTATATAGGATCTTTCTATAGGATCTTTCTATAGGATCTTTCTATAATTATTTAATAGCCAACCTGTAACTACTTCACAGATAACAAGTAAAAACTACTCCATTTATAAAAATGGAACGATATACGCTTCAACAACGCATTGAAATTATCAAAATTCAGTACAAAAATGGTGAAAATTTCGCGGTAGCAAAACTAAAGCATCTTTTGGTCGTCTTTGAAACACTTTCTTGGCCAGCAATTGTGAAACTGGTGGAAAAGTTTGAGCTGTTGGGAAAAGTTAGCGATGTGAAGAACCGAACACGTCCACGTCTCTCAAGAACAACTAAGAATATTGCTTCTGCAGCCCATAGTCTTGAAGAAATCCCAGGTTTGTCTATTTCTCGTCAATCTTTGGAATTGGACATGCCACAAAATACATTACACCGTATTTTGCATAGACTTAGGTTTTAAGGCTTTTAAAGTTCAGTTAATACAAGAACTCACGCTTACCGATCATCAAAAAAGTCGTGTCGTGTCGTGTTTCGGTTTCGTCTTCCTTATGCCCCAATTTAGCGTTAAAGTCCCCTATTAGCATGCTGTAGTGGGTAGGTTCTTGCTGTATTGCGGTATTTATATCATCATAGAATACCTCCACCTCCGCGTCCGAGTGTGCGGATGTAGGTGCGTATACCTGGATAATTTTTAACAAGTATCTAGTGTTAAGTTTGTATATGAGGTACATTACTCTATTACTGATACTGTGGATCTTGGTGACGTTTTGTATATGCTCTTTATGTACTAGGAACCCGACTCCTCCTTCGTTTATGTATTGGCCTCCTCTGTAGTGTAGCAGATGGCCTGAGTGAAGTGTTAGTTGTTCCTCATCTGTTCTTTTATGTTCGCTTATTCCTAGTATATCCCATTTGATATGGGAGAGTTCTTCCTCGAGTTCTTGTAGTTTCTGAGTTTTTGATAACGTTCTGGTATTTAGAGTAGCAATGGTCAGTTTTCGGTTCTGGTAGCCTATCCTGTACCGGAGATTCTTCGCACCCTCTGCTCGCTTCCTTGTCCTTCCGCTACCTTGGTCGGGGATAAGCGAGCTGCCGGGGACTGAGGGCCGTGTGTTTTGATGTACTATCATTACGGGGGTTTTAGCCATTTGCCCTACCACGCTGGCCAGTGCGGGTTGGTAGAGTTGAGAATTCATTTCCTTAGTTCTCTGTTTTAATGGTTATACCGCCATGACTCGGTCATGACGTCAGAGCCTCTTTAGTTTTCTAGCAGGGAGCACCAACGTGCAGGCGAGGTTGACATTTGGGTCGGACTTATCTGTTGTTTTGCCGTCACCCCTTACTCCCCCAAAAAAAAAAAAAAAGGTTAGTTCATCCAAAATAAAATGTAATCATCCAATAATTGTGTTTTTCGTACAAACTATGATTTTTCCTTACAATAATCGATTGAATCGTTCATATCGGAAACAATTCAAATCGGAACATATCCGCAATTCACTCAAAAAAGGTTTTATTTTACTTAATATGTGCAAATTGCAAATTTACTCGCACAACATCAAAAATACGTATTACTCTGATGATAGCCAACATCCGTAAAGAGAAGACACCCTAAGAAGAAGAAGATGCAGAAGTTTTAAGATATCTGTTTGTTCACAAAATATAAGTTCACATCATAATTCAAAAAAGAATTAATATAAGAAGCATTAGATCGTATAACCATTTTTTGTTTAGATTTATTCTAATAACTACATATTACATACCTTTTTCTAGAATTACTCCAGAATTTATTCGTAGAGGTATTTACACAATAAATTATGTGTTTGGAGCTCATGTTTGGAAGTCACATACGTTGTTTCTATGCACGGGATCTTTCAGGCATGGCACGCGAAAGATTTTCCGCATGATCTTTCTACATTTGCTTCAACTATTCCTGCCAATGGAAGATTAAACATTTTTGGCTAGCTACCTCCCATTGTGAGGTATTTTTTAAGAATTGATTGTCCGTTGAATGAGATATTAATAATTACTTACTTTTTATCAAATATTCACCTTTTACAAACGCGTTTTATTATTTCTTAGTGCTAGTTAAGAAACATTTTTTAACATTTCTTTAATATTATATAGGATCTTTCTATAGGATCTTTGTATAGGATCTTTCTATAATTATTTAATAGCCAACCTGTAACTACTTCACAGATAACAAGTAAAAACTACTCCATTTATAAAAATGGAACGATATACGCTTCAACAACGCATTGAAATTATCAAAATTCAGTACAAAAATGGTGAAAATTTCGCGGTAGCAAAACTAAAGCATCTTTTGGTCGTCTTTGAAACACTTTCTTGGCCAGCAATTGTGAAACTGGTGGAAAAGTTTGAGCTGTTGGGAAAAGTTAGCGATGTGAAGAACCGAACACGTGCACGTCTCTCAAGAACAACTAAGAATATTGCTTCTGCAGCCCATAGTCTTGAAGAAATCCCAGGTCTGTCTATTTCTCGTCAATCTTTGGAATTGGACATGCCACAAAATACATTACACCGTATTTTGCATAGACTTAGGTTTTAAGGCTTTTAAAGTTCAGTTAATACAAGAACTCACGCTTACCGATCATCAAAAAAGTCGTGTCTTTGCTGATTGGGTCCTTGAAATACATCAAACTGATCCAGAACTTCATCCTCAACGTGTGACTGTTTGGTGCGGTTTTCATGAAAAGAATATGGTCCTGCAAGCGTAGCCGTGGCGGCCATTTGGCTAATATTGTTTTGCATTATTTATAGCATACCCTTCTCTTTACAATTATATAAACATCCAATGATTTCGCTTAAAAATAGTCTTTTTTTACATATCAAAATGAAACCTCTTATTGGAAGACTCTATATTATAAACTACTACTTTATGATTTCCGTATATATATATATATATATATATATATATATATATATATATATATATATATATATATATATATATATATATATATATATATATATATATATATATATATATATATATATGGAAATCATGAAGTAGTAGTTTATAATATAGGGTCTTAAAATAAGAGGTTTCATTTTGATATGTAAAAAAAGACTATTTTTAGGCGGAATCATCGGATGTTTATTTAATTGTAAAAATTGTAAAGAGAAGGGTATGCAATAAATAATGCAAAACAATAATATCCAACTGGCCGCCACGGCTACGCTTGCAGGACCATATTCTTTTCATGAAATTTTCCATCACCAATTCGCACATTTGCGGCTGCATGTCCTCGATATCTTCACGATTTCCATCTTTGAGGTCTTAAATGGATTGTATATTGATATTTTTTTCTTATTTTTTCAATTTTTTTTGCAAGGCTTGGCATAAAAATCAATTCCAAGCCTTGCATTAAGACAATTAAACATTGTCCAAATCTACGTTCCTACATCAACTAGCACGGAAGACGAATTAAATGATTTTTACAATAATCTGGAAAGTACTATACAAAAACTACCCAACAAAGAAATAATTCTGATACAAGGAGATTTCAACGATAAAATCGGTCAAACTGAGGAACACGAACAAGTAAAACACCTCATAGGCAGATATGGATTGGGCGTCAGAAATGAATCTGGACAAAAACTCTTTTGAAATTTGGAATTTTGTATAGGAAACAACATGGTTATCACAAATACCATCTTCCCTCAACATCCAAGACGTCGGTATAAGTGGACCTCTCCAGGTGGCGAATACAGAAACCAAATAGGCTATATATTGGTACAGTCAAGATGGAAATCCAGTATACAGAACGTCAAGACCTTATCAGGAGCGGAGTATTGCAGCGACCACAAACTGCTACTAGCCCGAGTAAAAATACACGTTATATCCAAGAAAACAAAGGTAAAAGCTCCCCCCTTGAACTGTGGAAACATCCATTTTTTTTTCAGAAAAACGAAGAGAACATTTGGAAGTAATCCTAAATAACTCAGAATTTAAAAATTCAGAAACAATGTGGCAAACTCTTAAAACTACTATGATCGATACCAAAGAGGAAGTAATTCAACAAAGTACCAACGATGTGTAAAACAAACAGTGGATGACCGACGACACTTGGAATGCAGTAAAGAAATGGAAAATGCTCAGAAGAACAGGCATACGCAAAAACGAACAGATGATCGAATACTAAAAACTGAACAGGGACATTCAACGACTGAGCAGACGGGAGAAAAACCAATACTTCTGCTTTGACATTGAAAGATTACACATCACCAAGGAAACACGAGACCTCTTCCGAACAATCAAAGAAATTACCAGAGAATTTAAACCAAAAACATGGAAAATAGAAGATCGAAATGGCAAAACTATTACTGAAATAGAGGGAGTTCTTGAGGTATGGCAGTTATAATGCAGAAAGTTCTACGAGAATGAAGACCCTGAACAAGAAAACAAACTACCATCCATGAAAGGTGGAAGAAGAGCCTGACATTTTGAGAGATGAAGTAAAGCGGGACAATATAAGCGCAGAAATGTTAAAACAACTAGATGAAGTAGGCATCACAATTCTGTGGAAGATATGCAACAACATATAGAAAACCGGACGATGGCCAAAGGATTCGTTCACATCGACCTTCATTCCATTGCACAAAAGAGGTTCCAGTCAAGAATGTAACAACTACAGACCCATTGCACTTATCTCACACCCAAGCAAATTTATGCTCATAATTCTCCTTCAACGCTTTAGAAGCTTCTTGTATTGGCAGATCCCACAGGAACAGGCAGGATTTTTAAGTGGCAAGGGCACAAGAGAACAAATCTCTAATGTTCGACAAACTATCGAAAAGGCAAGAGAATTTGCAAAACCATCATATCTCTGTTTTTGACTGTGTTAGCTTGCCAAAGCTTTGGAGAGCTCTCTTAGAGATGGGAATCCCTCAGCATCTGGTGCTCCTACTTAAACATCTATGTGAAAACAGCAGTGCAACAGTCAAACTGGAGGACAAAACCTCCCCAACCTTCAGCATACAATGAGGCGTAAGACAAGGGTGTATTTTATCTCCCTTTCTACTTAACATTTATGGTGAATACATTATCAGGAAGGCTTTGGACGGTTGGGAGGGTGGCATAAGTATAGGTGGCAGAAAAATAAATAAACTTCGTTATGCCGATGACATCACACATATAACAAAGGACGAACAGGAAATGGCTGAACTTATTGAAAGAGTGGAAGGAGTAAACCTGGTCTATGGGTTAAAACTAAATCGGCAAAAAACTTAGTTAATGGTAATAGATCGCAGCAACAGAATAAACAGAGCGCCGGCCATAAACGATGTAGAAATGGTAGAAGAAATTAATTATCTGGGTGCAAACATAAACAGAGACGGAATTTCATCTATCGAAATCAAAAAGAGAATCGCTCTTGCCAAAACTGCTATGACAAAGCTGCATATAATCTGGAAAAACAAACAAATAACAACTAAAACTAAACGCAAACTTGTCGAAACTCTTGTCTTGCCAATAGCATTATATGGGGCCGAAACCTGGACCTTGAAGGCCACAGACAGTACTAAACTGGACAGCTTTGAAATGTGGGTTTGGAGAAGGCTTTTAAGAATCCCTTGGACTGCTCACAGAACCAACGTATCAATATTAGAAGAACTGCAAAATAATGTAAGACTGTCAACCATCGTAAGACAACAAATTCTCAAGTTTTTTGGTCTTGTGAGCAGGAGAAAGGATGACAATTTGGAAAAACTTGTGATACAGGGAAAAATCGAAGCCACGAGACCTAGGGGGCGATCCCCGAAGCGATCAATGGGCCAAATGAAGCACTTCACAGGAAATTCAGTGAAGGACAACATGAGGTGCATTACAGACAGAGATAAATGGAGAGAAATCACAATTACCATAACATGAATGATATACGTAAGATCACGACACTTCAACCAATGAAGTGAACGACTAGCGATAGATATATATATATATATATATATATATATATATATATATATATATATATATATATATATATATATATACATATATATATATATATATATATATATATATATATATATATATATATATATATATATAGATAAATACTTAGTTTCAATAAGAATTAAATTATTTATATGGTATAGTACTTTCAGAAAAGTTTAATTTTTATATAACAAAAATTCTGAATATGCAACAGGTATTTCTAAAAATTATATTAACAATTTTTTTCTCATTGAGTTTATTTTTATTTTTTTAGAGTTTAAAAAATACTTTAAATTAAGAACGTTGTTTTGGAAAAAAAAATTATCTAAAGGTCATAGTTCACAAATGGTCATAATTCGATGTCTATATAAACATAAATGACCAATCTATTTCGTTTCTTTTGACTTAGTACATTTATACAAACGACTTTACAATTTGATATTGTTATTAAAACAGTAAATATATAGAAAAATATATTGTTATTTTAAAGCAACCCTATTATAAATTTAAATTTTACATTATACTAAATTTATTGTAATTTTTAAAAAAGCCTATTTAAATTCTGTTTTATTGTCCTATTATCTATAAAACAATAAACCTAATTCTTAAATAACACCATAGATTATCTCTTATCATGTATGTGTATTTAAGTAGCCCACCCGAATGGACTAGCTGCATTCAACACAATGTGTTACAAAGTGATTGGTATTTTGTTCTTGGCGCTCTGTCTTTCAGAGGTAAGGTATATAAAGGATACAACTTAATGTAAAATTTATTAAATAAACATTGTACAATGTGGTCCAGAGATAATAAAAGTTTTTTAACATTTAAGATTGAAAAATAATAATGTTATTATTCAGTGTTTAATATATTCAGTGTTTATGTGGTATGATTTTTTGTGTTTTTTTTTTTGTAATTACGTTTACGCAATATTTGTTTATGCCCGTTTAGGCATTTGTTGTTTATGCACGTTCATGCATTTGTCGGGTTAACTAATAAAGTATTTAAAAATTTTAGTTAACAGAAGATATAATAAAAACTATAGTACATAACAATAAATAATAACACTAAACACTAAACAAAGAAGACCTTAAATTATTGATTCAAAAAAAAAACATTTCGGGTAGAAGAATTCATTAACTTGTAGAAAGGAATTTCGGAAATTTTTCAAATGCAGTTAACCATTTGTTCTTGCACAAATTTGTAATCTGTAATTCGGAATAAATTTAAGATAAAACAAAACAAGAAACTAATTATAAAATATTTTCTCACATTTAAAAGGACATATGTGTTGATTCTATTATTCACATTTAACCACTTAAGATCTCTATTTAAAATCATGAAACGGGTAAAAACAACCTTTTTTTTCTTTTGTATAATTAGAAGTGAAGTTAGTGTTTTATTACTTTATAAAAATATTCAAAAAATAAATGTTTACTACGAAAACTATGAAAAAAAAACTTTAAAAAATCAAGATCCGTATCATTACGTTCATGGTTTCTTTAGCAAAAAATCAAAAATTTGTAGTTCTATAAGGCATTTTGTGCGATATAGGTAACGATATAGGTAACCGTCGCCGGCCTGTCGAAGTGGTAAAATCCTTTCCTATGTTTCAAAAGTATTTTCAATACATTCCAAACGACAATCCAAATGTGAATTTAGCGCCACGTTTTCCATACATTCCACAATGCAAATTCGACAAGGTGGAAGATTTTTTTTTGTAATAACGTTTTACACGATTCTTTATAATAGGGAATATGCAAGAGATTTAGATTTACTTGATTTTTTTACCACCGATACTTTATGATCTTGCAATTACACCTATACCATTATTTTCTTATTTAGTTTGTATTTAATTCCAAAAATTAAAATCAAAAAGTCCAAAATATGCGAGCGAAATTTAAATTTGCGAAACGCATCACCATTGGTCGAACCGAAACCAAGGATTGTGACGCACACGTTATGACATTTATAGACGTCAATATTCACTGTGTTGTTCAGCTGTGCAATATTACTGTAGTTTTTCTTGTGTTTTAGTACCTAGTGCCATTTTGGTCTTTAGTGACATTATAAATTATCAAGAACAATAACGGAAAGTGGTTTTGTTAATGCACAATCGTACAATTTACCAATATAATAGATGCATTTATGATATACTCAGAGAATAACCAAACTGCATTGCTAATATGTTAAATGATTCATTTAATTTTAATTTTTTTAATGTAATTAGTATGTCTATAGTTGGAAGTGGGATGCTTTCATTTAAAAGTTTTATTAAACGATATGATTGTTTGGGTAATATCAACATTTTAGGCTTTTTTCCTATGGCAGTTATTGTATCAATTCGCATTACATTATTTATCCTCCAAATCATCTTGCAACCAACTTAATTCAGATGAGCTACATGATGCATAATCAGGGGATATCACTGAAGAATCAGAAGAAATAGATGCCATGCCACTATCAACTGGGCTATCTGTAAATAACTTCCTAGCTGATTTTATTAAATATAATAAGAGCAACATTTTTCCATTCTTAAATTTACTTGAACACCTTTACTTCTGTACTTTGACTTCATATTTACTTGAAGAGCTTTGCCATTAGTATTACTAGAGGCTTCAATCTGCTCTGTTTCAGAGACATTCATGCCAGAGGTACTGGGCCTTGCTCGATAATCATCACTTCCTTCAATATGATAACTACTTTACCCGGCTTCATAGTAACTTGTTTTTGGTGATTCAATTTCTAAAGCATTTGTACTTTTGACAGCTACTAGTGACAATCCTTGTCTTTTAATAGCACATATTCCCTCCTGTGGTGGTGGCATATTTTCTTTTTGGCAACGAAATATATGAGGCACAACTCTTTCCTTGAACCGTAGTATAACTTCTTGCCCTTGTTGGTTCATAATGTATTGACAGAACAGAATTTGTTGTATCATCCTCAATCTGAAATAAATTCAACATTTAGTAAAACCCTGGAAGAAATTCACACTATGTAAACTATCGAAATACAAAATACTTACATTAAAGTGATCTTCACAACAATATATACACGATTTTCGAGATAATTCATCTCTTCTTATAACTTTACACCATTCTTTACGCATTTTCACATTTCTTGGAACAAAAAAACACTTTATCTGTTCTACTTATAAGTGTTTTTGCATTCCGGTACAAAACAATATCTATTACAAGGTTTTTAGCTTTTTCCATTATCGAAATAGCGATTCAAACTGAAAATACTTAACCGCCAAAAGTGTAACTGTCAACATTGCAAATAGTAAACAACACTGAATGACAATAGAGAGCTGTGGCGTCATCCAAAGCCCGCGAAAAATGGAACAGGTCAAATTTAATCGGAATTTTTTAAAAGTAAATCGAAACACTTTCAACAGTATTTATATTTTTTACTATGTTAAAACGAAGTAAAAAGTGAATTAAGCAAATAAAAAAAATTGATGCATATTCCCTATTGGATAGTCGGAAAGATGTTGGTATTGTAGTAATCCGTAACAACAAAAGATTTTTTTGTTTTTGGTACATCTTTAGTTTCATGTTCCATTGTGTTGCACGTGTGAAGTGTAGATTGTAGGCAAACATCTCTTTTGTCTTGCCATTTTAAAACCATTACCTTACCTCGTTGATAGGCAATTGATTTCACCCCTTTTCAATGTTTCTTGTTTTTTGGCCAACTGGCATTTGTTTTTTGTTTAGTTTCAAAGTTTTTTGTAATAACTGTTGAAATTGGTAAATATTATACTATCGATCTTTCACATTTTAGACATTACGCCATCTATTATAATTTGTGTTAGTAACTCTATGCCACTTCTCAACATAACCTGCAAGTGTTGCAAGTGTTTGAAGTATCCAAGTACCGCTTGTTATGTTGAACATGTTTATCTTAATCATTATTAAATATATTTACTTATAACTACTAGTAGCCTGTGTTACGTTGTTTAATTAAAACCACCACCTCAACATCGTAGAAGAGGCTGGTTATTAAGAAAAATACAGTGAAAAAATTAAAATCAAAAAAAGGCCACGTGGCAAGTAGTCTACGCATCATGTAAATTGAAGTGGAGTGAATAAAAGTCAAGATTATTATTTAAAAGACACTTACCACCAACATGGTTAAACAAGCAAGGATAGAAGACATAATGATGCCAATTTTTGGTGGAGTAAATTATTCTAGCTGGAAATTAAGGTTAGTAACTTTACTAGAATACAAAGAATGTAACGAGCCCGCCATTTGCATGATGCTTGCTAAATATGATAATCGCGAGGCGGATTGGAAGAAAATGGATCTAAAAGCAAGAACTATAATAATGAGCACAATTTCAGATAAACAATTAGAATATGTTAGTGAATGTACAACAGCTTATGCAATGATAAAAAAGTTTGACAAAATGTATTTATCACAGTCTACTGCTATGCAAATAATTTCTAGAGGCAAAATTTAAGAGATTAAAACAATTATAATATAATAGATTTGGATCACTCCACTCTTAGACTACAGCGCCACTGTCAAACATTTTTTGACAGTGAAAATGTAATAACAAACCAGTGGTTGAAAAAATGTCTTAAGAAGGACGGCTATAACCGGACAATGCGCATGATTTTCATGACGACCAATACTATATAATCAATACTATTTAATAAGAGATCAATACGAAGTTGGAAACCTACAACACAGACAAATAATGTGGCAAGGCCCGTTGGTTTAACCCCGGTTAGATGGTTGCCCGCCGCGAAGCGGATAAATAAATCAAGACAACATACGCGCGGCAGCGCGAATTCTCGATCCAATATAGAACAATGTGCATAGAACAAGGACCGTTGCGTAATGGCTTGATCACACGTAACGAGTACAGTGGCGAAACAGTAAAATGTCATTCGGCCGAGAGAGTAGAGGGGGCGAGTAGGTGTTCACACGCTTTAATTTTTTTGCCGCATGAGTCAGTCAGTGATCATGATGGATAGTAAAAGGTTGATTCAAAAATGCACTAAGATGCTTATACCTCATTTAATTGAGGAGTTAAACGAATTGTTGCGAAACGATAAGAAGCGCGTTTGGACAAGGCCTTGGATGTTGAGGAGACCCGAACTTGGAGCAAGTAACAATCTACTTCGGGAATTGGAATTAGAAGACCCAGGGGAATTTAAAGCGCTACTGAGAATGGATGTAGAACATTTTAATTAATTATTAAAAATCCTTCCATTTCATTGAGCCATTTTACGTTGGAAACATATGCATTTGTTACGATTTGCACCCGATTTCTTTGACTTCTGCACTTTTTCCTTCTCCTGGCAATAAGTAGATCTTAATTTTTTTGTTTTTTTTTTAACTTCCGTCACCCCAAAGCCTTCAATATCCATTTCTCTCGAAATAGATATGTATGCCGTGTCTCTTCTTGGCTTATTTTTCTAGTCCTGTGAACTAAAGTCCCACAGACATGGATTCACTTTATATAATTGAATAAATTTAATTGTTTTTTCATTGTCGCAATTTAACGACATTTTCTTTACTTTTTTTAAAAACGTAAAACCAAAATGAATTAATAATTAAATAAAGCAATACTTCATCAAAAGTTTCAATTGTAGTATTTAAAATTAAAACAAACAAACTAGCCACCGTCACCGTACTGACAAAGCGAGGAGAGTATTTGTTCAGACATGCCGAGTAGGACAGCGAGTCAGTTGCGGTAGGAGTGGGGGTAGCCACTCGGCCTGCACTCCGCCTAGTAAATAGGAAGGGGTCCGAGTAACTGTCTCACTTGCTCCTCCGCTGTCGCAAAATGAACACGTTTATTCCTACAACACCAAACGAAGCCCTCGCGGCAAGGTATTTCGACCCCGACTACTTGGACACTGTGGACGACAACCACCTCGACCAAATGATGAATTATATTACGCTACTGCTGCTGAAGAGACAAACCGCCAACGATAAACCCCAGGAAACCGCCGCCGAAAAAACAACCGATGCCGTCCCCGAGAAGACAAACGAAGCCGCCCCCGAGAAGACTAACGAAGCCGCCGCCGAAAAATCAAACGAAGCCGCCCCTGAAAAGAAAACTGAAGCCGATGCCGAAAAGACAACCGAAGCCGCCCCCAAGAAGACAACTGATGCCGCCCCCGAAAAGAAAACAGAAGCCGCCACCGAAAAGAAAACCGAAGCCGCCGCCGAGAAGAAAACCGAAGCCGCCGCCGAGAAGACAAACAATGCCGCCCCCGAAAAGAAAACTGACGCCGCCCCCGAGAAGACAAACGAAGCCGCCGCAGAAAAGAAAACCGAAACCGCCCCAAGGAGAAGAAATACACCAATTGACACTCACAGCCCCACCGAAGTCGCCCCCAAGCACAAACCCGACCAAGAAGAAGAGCAACCCATCACCATCAACGAGAAGACTAAACACATCAGGACCACAGGCCCCTGGAGAACAACCACAGAAGACGAAACACTGAAGAAGCCGAAAGAAAACCGACAACCACACCAGGACAACAAGACGCAACTATAGCCAAGCAAAGCCAAATGAAACCCAACGAAACACAGACAAACAAACAGACTAAAAAAAAAAAAAAAAAACACAACGACAACCAAACCCCACGACGGCGGCATAGCTGGGCGAAAAGCTCAAAACCGCCAAACCAGCACAGGACACATGATTGATGTAACTGTCTCGCCATTTTACTGCTACGAGCACTCGGCCGTGTACTCGGTGACATGTTTACACGTACCGAGTACTCGGCAGAGTTTACTGTCTCGCCACTCTACTCGTTACGTGTGATCAAGGCATAACTCTTAGTAAGAGACAATAAATTTTACTCTTTTGTTACCACTGATGTAAAGGTTTATTGCGCATGCGCTAGTTTAATTTATGAAACTGCCACCCAACGTGGGCTATTACTACACTTTGCCGAAGATTTTTTGTTGATTTTGAGAAAACAATGAATGATTTCAAAGCGGCTGGTGGAAATATAGATGAAGCCGAGAAGATGAGATACTTGATTAGAGCTTTACCTCCAAGTTATAGTTATATTGGAGATTTTATTGATGTAATTCCAGAAGAACAAAAAACAGTAGATTATGTAAAGTCTAAAATAAAAGAGAAAAATATAACTGTTAGTGATACAGACAAGAAAAGCAATATGAGTACGTTCACAACAAAAACTAAAGCACAATGTTTTATCTGTGGAAAGACCGGCCATCTCAAGAAGGACTGTTAGCACCGTCAGAAAAATTGCAATGAACAACAAAGCTACCAAGGAGGATATCAAAACAGCCAGCAAGGACTACAGAGAGGTTACAACAGAAGTGGATTCTATCGAGGTCGTGCCCGAGGCAGAGGTAAAGGTCATCCCAGAGGTGAGTTGACGCATTCAGTAAAACGGCTCTGCAGCAGAATCATGGACAACTGAAGTATGTAATCCAGAAGTAAATCAGGTAATTGGGTGTACCGAAGGGGAATATAATAATAACAGTGAAATTAATTGGTTGTTAGATAGTGGGTGTACAGATCATATTATAAAGGTTGATACATTTTTCTATAATTATGTTGATTTAAAAATTCCCATTGATGTGAAACTGCCAGATGGTAAAATGTTAAAAAAGAAACTAAAGTAGGTACTGTTAAAATCTATTTCAAAAATGATTATAATGAAAAACATATTGTGTGCCAGGAAAAGAAGGGTAGCTTTCTATGGCCACGTTGCAAGATTGCCTCCAAACCGACTAACCAACCGTCTGTTCACCTCCTGGCAAAACAAGAAGCTTCGTACCACTTGGTTGACAGAGACCGAGAAGAATATTAAAGAACTGGGAATAACAGATCTCAAAAACAGACAGTCTGTGAGACGCACCCTAAAGGAAGTCCGTGGATTTCAGGAAAAACCTCGAAGGAAAGGTACCCCCTGGACAGAAGAGAAAAAGGAGTTACACCGGCAGAAGATGCGACAATACTGGACAAAGGTCAAAGCCCAACAGTTGAACAAGCGTGGTCCAAAGTAGGCCTATTCGAAAGAAGAAGAAGAAGAAAAACATATTGATCTAAAAAATGTTTTTTTGTAAAAGGTATTAGCAGTATTTGTTAGGTTTTTAAAAAATAACCAAAAATTGCAAAATAGTAGCAAGAAATGAAAATGCAAAAATTTATAATCTATCAAGAGAATTAATAGTTGTTGGCTAACAATATAGACAATTTGTATTGTATAAAAAGTTTTGTTTCAGAAATTGAAAATAATAAAATGTATTTAAATACAATAACATTAAGTGATAAAGAGAAATGGCATAGGGCACTTGCTCATGTAAATTTTCAGTATTTAAATAAGTTGATAAATAATATTATAGATAAATGATATAATAATATTTATTATAAATAAAATTATTCGTAGGTTTGCCAGATAAGATTGAAAGCACGGAAATGAAATGTTCAAATTGTATTGAAAGCAAAATGACTAATACACCTTTTGAAAATAATAGAACTAAGACAACTGAAATTTTAGAATTGATTCATACTGACTTAACCCTTTGACCACAGTCGGGACATATATGTCCCACTCAAATTTAAAAAAAATATAGATGTCTTATTCTGTGTGCTATTACAATCAACGCTTGTCCCACTCGTGTTTATAGTATTTTCGACTAGTTTCGTCTATACTCGTTAATATACGTTCTGCCGGCTAGCAAACGTAACATTTCATTCGTTGTCACAGTTTACAGCATGTGCTTTGTGAAATAGTGGTTATAATTCCTACATTATTGTTTATTTTGAGAAGTATTTAGATCATTTCGAAATAATGATAGTTATTGGTTGCATGTTCATAATGTGCTACAATCGTGTACCTTCCTTGTACGATTACTGGTCAAAAAATAAGAGCTTGGGTAATGAATACGTCAAACAAGCCATAAGTCGAGATCGTTTCACCATGCTTTTATCTAAAATGTATTACACTGATCCAGAAGGCAGTGGTAAGATTTACTACGTGGATGACCTTACTTCTTGATTGAAGCAAAGGTTTCAGTCGGCTCGATCTATGTGCTCCCATTTGAGCATAGATGAATCGATGGCCAAATTCAAAGGTCGATCTACAATCAAACAATATCTTCCACTCAAGCCCATAAAACGGGGCATAAAAATATGGGAGCTTTGTGACGCTAAGACTGGATATGTTTATAATTTCGATATTTACTCTGGTAAAGATCCACAATCTAATTCAGACTGCACTCTTGGAGAACGTGTTTGCAAAAAGCTTGTAGAGCGGAAAAAATTCCAGAGACGGAAAAAAAATTCCTCTGCTTTGACTGATGTTTTACTTCAGTGAGACTACTTTATGACTTAACATTTGCCGCATCAGGAACATGTATCAGGAATAGGAAAAATGTTCCAGACATGAAGATGAAATTAGCCAGAGGCGAATACAAAATCATTGCGACAGATTCGGGACTCACTGCGAGTTTTTGGCAAGATACAAAAGAAGTACTTGTCTTGAGCAACTGCCACTCAAATGAGATAGTGGGAGTACTTAGAAAGTTAAAAACTGGCGACAAAGTGACGTATTCTTGTCCAAAATCTTTAGCTGACTATAATAAGTTTATGGATGCTGTAGATCTGTCAGACCACCTAACCACCGTCTATGATTTCGACAGAAAATCTTCCAAGTGGTGGCGTAAGGTGTTTTACAAATTATTAATGACATCAGCATTCAATGCATGTATATTGTACAGCGAAATAAATCACAAAAGGAAAAGACTCTACCATTCTTGGTAGACTTGGCTGAAAAGCTAATAGGTAAGGGAAGGGAAAGTGCAAAAATTAAGAGAAAACGTACAAGTGGGCGGCCATCAACGTCAGCAAGACATCTATACAACGTTGGGGATCATTTACCAGTCCAAGGAAAAACACGCAGGAGGTGCTTTAGTTGTGCCAAAAAGAAAATTGAACATCGTACGAAAACGATGTGCACCTCATGCGATCTTCCATTATGCGATAGCTGTTTTACACCATTTCATGTATAAAAATATACCTTGTAACATTTGGAATACACTTTTTTCTTATTTTTCTGTAATAGTTTGATTCTCTATAAAACACTGTTGGGACGTATATGTCCCGTTAGAAAACACTGTTGGGACATATATGTCCCGCACTTAAATTTCAAATTTGCAGCATAGGAAAAATTTGAAATCAACATTACACGTTTTAAACAAGCTATATAGCTGATTTCTATCGTTAAAGTTACAGAAATTTAATTTTTTTTAATTCGTCGTCAAAGGGTTAAACGTTTCACATAACACAACTGTTTATGGTGGAGAAAAGTATTTTTTTACATTTATCTATGACTATAGTAAATGTACGAGAATTTTTTTGTATTAAAAGCAATGCCGAAACTGCAAATTGTTTTATAGAGTTTGTTAATTTAGTAGAAAATAAATGTAATAAAAGGGTAAAGAAATTACAGTGCGATAATGGAAAAGAATATTTAAATCGAGATATTTATAATTTCATTAGACAAAAGGGAATATAGTTATTACCATGTCCACCTTACGTCCGTGAATTAAATGGAGTAGCGGAAAGATATAATAGATCTGCTATGTATATAAGCAGATGCTTAATGAGGGAAGCTAAAATTCACAGAAGGTATTGCCCGAAGTTATGAAAACAACAGCGTATTTAAAAAATCGCACAATTGCTAATACAGTGGAGAATAAAACTCCTTACGAAATATTTTTCGGTATTAAGTCAAATGACAATTTAAAGATTTATGGAAGTAGAGTTTATGCTAGGGTTCCAAAAGTTTTAAGAAAAAGTAAATGGGATGATAAAGCCCAACTAGGAGGTGTTAGTAGGTTAACTACCTGTTAGTAGGTTATAATGAAAATGGTTATAGAGTCCTATTAAATAATAAAATAATTAATGGCAGATATGTACAAATAGTTGAAGAAAATACTAAATTAATTTGTTTAGAAAAACTTGATGATGAAAAGAATAGAGACTTGGAAAATAAGAAAACTTAAAATATAAAAAATTTACATTTTTGAAAGCGACAGTGATGAAGACCATGTATTTCCAATGAAAATTGTTTTAATAATGCAGTGGAACATCTTGTTAATGATGATAATTTAAGTAACAATGGAGACAAGCTTGAAATAACAAAAAGGCCAAAAAGAAAGATAAGTCCAATTTATAGATACGGTAATCCAATATCACATTATATTTATGTAAATTACATTGATGCAAATGTACTAAATACATTTGAGGAGGCGATGAACTCCCATGATTATAATCAATGGCGAATAGCGATGGACTCAGAAATAAACAGCTTAAACAAAAATAACAATGGCAAAATAATGGCAAATTGTTGAACGGCCAAAAGATACAAAGGTGATAGATGTTAAGTGGGTCATTAAAATAAAAAGTGAAAATATTTTTAAAGCTAGATTAGTTGTACGAGGATTCCAGCAAAAGGAATATCATGAAAATGTTTATTCAACTGTTGGAAAAAGGCAAATATTAAAAATATTATTATCATACAGTTGCAAAAAAATTTTTTTCTACTGATATATGTGAAAATGGCATTTTTTCCACTGCTTACCCTACATGAAAGTAACATTTTTTCATTCTAGGGATGAAAATATTTTCACGTATAGAGACGAAAATGAGCATTTTAAATTTATGATTTTCTCGATTAAAACACTAAACTAACCAAATTTGCATGGACTTTCTTATTAATTACATCAATTTCAATGAAATATTTTATGTACAAACGTAAAACGAGCCTGAAACTATTTAAAAAACCGAAATAAAATTAGGATATTTGACTTGAAAAGTATCACCTTCTATGAGAATGCAATATGTTACCGTGGAAACGGCCAAACTAACAATTAAATTTGTTTTGACAGTTCTGACAGTTCGCTTCGAATTGGATTTATTAACGTCGAATTATAGATTCTACAACCGAAATTAGTAGAAAAAATTGCAGTTACTACTCGAGAAGAAAGTGTTTTTTTTTCTGGTTTGGTGTGATTGCTAACTCGCTGGCGCTCGTGAGCAAACTCCCACCTCACCAAAAAAAAGCCTTTCATCTCTTGCTGTAAAATATACTATATTCATACAACAAATGGATGTTGAGACAGCGTTTTTAAATGGTCAAGTAAAGACAAAGAAGTGTTTATAAATCAACTGAGAGGTTATGAAACTGGAGATTATAAAGTTTACAAACTACAGAAAGCACTCTATGGTCTAAGACAGGGGTCTCCAAACTACGGCCCGAGGGCCACATCCGGCCCGCGGACAGATTTTGTCCGGCCCGCGGAGAGCTAGCATACTTGAAAACTCCTTTTAGAGAACATATTTTTTATAGCAAATTAAATTTAGTTTACTAAAGTATTCTAATTTTATGTTGAATAATTATTAATATGACATCTACATTGATATGGTCATGGGCTAACTACTCATAACATTGTTGTAGGCTTATTGTTATTGTTTTTGTGATAAGTTGGATAAAGAAACACAGAATTGTAATAAGTAAAGACATGTATAATATGCAGAAAATTTAACTTCAGTATATAATAACTAACAAATTATTGAAATGAATCCAACTAACATTTTATACATTTTAAATAGAAACATAACTTGTAACAAGCATAATGACATATGGAATACTAATGAGATTTATGTAATTGAGATTTTCCACTGACAATAGTTTGTAGTTGTGGACTAATTTTACTTGTACCAATTATTAAAAGAGATTTAAGATGCTCATCAGTTAATTAAGATCTGTAAACATTTTTTGTGTACTTCATTTTGGAGAAGGTCTCACACAAATAAGTAGTACCAAAAACAGAAAACAGCCCACGAGCAAATTTATGCAAATTATCAAATTGTGTCAGTGGAAGACACTTATAAGATTCCAACAAAGATGAGTTTTGATATTTGTTCTTAATTATATCACTGCACTGTAGATCAATCATTTCCATTTGAAGTTCCGGGGCTAGGGTTTCAATGTCAGTATCAAAAGGATTCTGAAAAATCTTAATTTGATTCGCAATGGCATCAAAGTCCGAGAAACGAGTATCAAAATTTATTTTCAAAGCACTCAAAGTTTCGATAGCAAAATCGATAGGAAACTCAGTCTCAGTGGTGTGGCTGAATATTTCACATGTTTTAAAATGTGAAAAACATTTACTTCGTAGTTGTGATTGAAACGGTATCAATTTCTTCCGGAATGATTTGATATTAGTGTATAAATCAGGAAGATGCTGGTTTTCTCCTTGCAATCTCAAATTCAGTTCGTTCACATGTTTTGTCAAATTAACATAGAATGCTAACTTTCACAGCCATGCGTTGTTTTGTAATTCAGTAAGAGGGCGATGCTTTTCATTCAAAAAAATTTAGATCACTGCTCGAAGTTCAAAAAAGCGCTGAAGGACTTTCCCACAACTAAGCCAACGTACGGCAGCATGATAAGGTAAGTCATTTTCTCCAATCTCTTCAATAAATTGTCGGAATTGTCGGTAATTCAGCCCAAAAGATCTGATAAAATTAACAGTTGATATGACTGGTTTCAGAACTTCAGACATATCCAAACATTTTCCGCACAAAGACTGTTGATGAATGATACAATGTAAGACTAATGGTTTTGAACCACCGTCATTTTTTACAGCCTTTGACACAAGAGCGACCACTCCTTTATCTTTCCCACTCATATTTTTGCCTCCATCAGTTGTAATACATTTCAAGTTTTTCCATCGAAGGTTCTTTTGATTAATGGCCATTTCAACTCCTTTAAAAATATCTGTACCAGTAATTGTGCCATGAATACTATACATATCAAGAAGTTCTTCATGCACTTCATAACTTTTATCTACCCCTCGAATATAAATCAACACCTGAGCAGTATCTGACACATCCGTTGACTCATCCAAGGCCAAAGAAAACCACTCAACATGTCCATTTTTGTCGAGCAGTTGAGAGGATATATTTTCAGCGATGTTTTCTACCCTTCGAGCCACAGTGTTTGCTGACATACTGACAGTTTTTAATAAATTTACCTTTTCAGGACAATTTTCTTCGGCTACTGCAATTATGCATTCTTTGATCATTTCTCCATCGGTGAATGGTTTTCCACGTTTTGCAATTTCAAGAGCCACACGAAAGCTGGCACGAGTTGCAGCCTCTTGTTCAGTTTTGAGTTTTGTAAATGAAGATTGCTGCGATTTCAATCCGCGCTTTATAGCTTCGAATTTTTCTGTCCGTCTGTAACTTCTTGTATATTTTGAGTAATTTTGAAAACGTTTTGTTTCATAATGACGTTTAATGTTATATTCCTTGAGAACGGCTATGCTTTCATTGCAAATCAAACATAGCGCCTTGTTACTGGACTCAATTACTAAATACTGAATGTTCCACTGATCTTTGAATTTTCTGCATTCACTATCAATTTTTCGCTTCTTTTCCATACTACTAAATCACACACAAAAGCAACAATTCAAATCAAAATACTGTTACAAAGATGTCTTAAACTTAAACACGCACAAACACGTTTTAAGGAGGTACGCACTATTTTATTTCACAACAGTGTCATAGGAACTGACTTGTGGTTGCGCCACTAGCCTTCTTATATATTCCAATTACTGCCATCTAGAAGTGAGTGGAAGACACCAGAACTTTCTCGAACCAACGAGATTATTCTGTACGTGCTATTAGCGCCATATGTTAGCGATAGAAGGTACTACCTATTTCCGCTTGTGTCCACCAGATGTCGTGTCACGTTACTCCTCATGGCTCGTACTCTACGACTCTAATCTAGAAATTAAAGATAATGACAGGAAAATTAATAATATGCAGTGTTGCCGTTTTGCGGACTTTAGTCCGATTTGCAGCCTTTTTTACGTTGCGTACTTTTTCGGACTTTTTTTTCATCAGTGGACTATTTCACTTTTTACCACCGGCAACAATGATAATATGGTTTTGGCCCTCGGAACGTACTGGATTAATCAGTATGGCCCTAAGGCTGGAAAGTTTGGAGACCCCTGGTCTAAGAGAACGCCCTACAGTATGGTATGATTGTTTCAACAAATGTATTGAAAAATTGAATTTTGTTAGAAGTAATTATGATTACTGTTTATATGTAAATAGTGCAAGCAAATATATATATATATATATATATATATATATATATATATATATATATATATGTATATATATATATATATATATATATATATATGTTGTATTTGAGGTTTTCGCGGATAGATACCTGTGTTGTATTGTTTTCTCGGGGATTCCGCGTTGATGCTGAGGGTTGGCTCTGAAAAGAACCGGATTCTCGACGTTTCGGCGAACTAACATTCGCCATTCTCAAGAGATATATGCGTCCGTGCGGGTCAACCGTTAGACGCATACTGAGA
Source organism: Phosphuga atrata (assembly GCA_944588485.1). Classification (NCBI taxonomy): domain Eukaryota; kingdom Metazoa; phylum Arthropoda; class Insecta; order Coleoptera; family Silphidae; genus Phosphuga; species Phosphuga atrata. Next base: position 35,739,603 of record OX155898.1, read on the forward strand.
GCTCGTTCGTGCGGTGCGACTACTTATAGCTGTCTGGCTTCGGGTCATGCGCGTTGTGTGCGGTGCTTCGGTTCGGTTGTTTATTTGTCTTGTTGGTCGTACATGAGTCTGGGGTGTCTGGGGTTGCATTTTGAGGGTGGATATGATCGGTCGCCATGCTGGGGGCAGTCTCAAGGAATCGTCTCTCGTGTTCATGCAGTAGTCTCGTTTTTCTATCTCTATGGCTTCTCTGTATACTCGTGACATTTCGTGGCTAATCTGTGCAACAGTCCTTGAATTTCTAAAGTCCATCCAGTGACCGGTGTTTGTGTGTTGTACAAGTGCCGATGAAACTTTGTCTCTGTGTCTGGTTGAATCTACATGTTCTTGAATCCTAGCAGATATTTTTCTATTGGTACGTCCAATTATTATTACTGTCCAACTATTATAACTATTGGTACTGCTATTTCACAACTCCCTGCCACATTAGCCGAGACAATAAGACAGGAAACATGCCACATTTTAAGATCTGCCAAACCACCGACAAGAAACATCTCATACGAGGAATTCAAAGCCCTCAAGGTACTAAGAGAAAACAACAGCATTGTGGTTCTACCAGCTGACAAGGGAAATTGCTCTGTAGTCATGAACAGTGCTGACTATAAACAAAAAATGACCACAATCTTAGATGATCCGGCTTATCTACCCAGTACAACGGACCCCACAACCTATCTTGAGAAAACTACCAGACAAAAGATCCTAAGCTCTAGCATTGACAAGGAATCAATGAAATATCTTATACCAAGGGAGAAATCTTCACGGTGTCCCAAGATATATGGTTTACCAAAGATCCATAAAGATGGAGCCCCACTACGACCAATAGTAAGCTCCATTGGTTCACCGGTCCAACTTCTTGCGAAACATTTAGCAAAATGTTTACAACCATACGCAGAAGATTGTGATTCCTATGTCCGCAATGATGAACACTTCATAGACATACTGAAAAATCACCAACTCCAGCCCGGCCACCTCCTTGTGAGCTTTGACATTGTATCTTTATTCACAAAAGTACCGGTCCCTGAGGCCTTAAACATCATAAGATCAAAATTAAAACCAGAAAAGTATGTATCAGATCTGGCAGAACATTGTTTAAAGAATACATACTTTAGGTACGATGGCCAAATATACAAACAAGTCCTAGGAGCACCAATGGGTTCACCTCTATCCCCAGTAATAGCCAACATATTTCTTACAGATTTTGAGGAAAAGGCAATCTCATCAGCCACACTTAAACCTACACTCTGGTTAAGATATGTTGACGACACATTTGTAATCTGGCCCCACGGCAGACCAGAGCTGGACAAATTCCTTACCCATCTTAACTCCCAACACGACCAAATTAAATTCACAATGGAGATAGAAAAGCATCAACAACTGCCTTTCTTGGATGTTTTGGTACATAAGAAACCTGACGGCACATTGAGCCACACTGTGTACCGGAAACCAACCCTCACAGACAGATATCTGAACGCTTCTTCGCACCATCATCCCAAACAACTAGCATCTGTAGTCAACACTCTTACCACCCGATCCAAAAGACTAGCCGACCAGCTTAACTTACCGAAAGAATTGAGGAACTTACGAGAAGCTCTTTCTTCAAATGGATATCCAAACAGCTTAATATCCAGAGCTTTCCGTCGTACAGAGAACAGTAGCCAAAGAACTGAAGAGCGCCAGAAACCCGTTAGCACAGCATACCTACCGTATGTTCATGGATCAACTGACAAAATCGCCAGAATACTTAAAAGACACAACATCGACACCATTTTCAAACCTAACCAGAAAATATCCTCCATGATACGCAGCGTTAAAGACACCATCCCGTTAGAATCCCATGGAATTTACGAAATACCTTGCGGAACATGTGAACAAACCTACATTGGACGTACCAATAGAAAAATATCTGCTAGGATTCAAGAACATGTAGTTTCAACCAGACACAGAGACAAAGTTTCATCGGCACTTGTACAACACACAAACACCGGTCACTGGATGGACTTTAGAAATTCAAGGACTGTTGCACAGATTAGCCACGAAATGTCACGAGTATACAGAGAAGCCATAGAGATAGAAAAACGAGACTACTGCATGAACACGAGAGACGATTCCTTGAGACTGCCCCCAGCATGGCGACCGATCATATCCACCCTCAAAATGCAAACCCAGACACCCCAGACTCATGTACGACCAACAAGACAAATAAACAACCGAACCGAAGCACCGCACACAACGCGCATGACCCGAAGCTAGACAGCTATAAGTAGTCGCACCGCACGAACGAGCTCTCAGTATGCGTCTAACGGTTGACCCGCACGGACGCATATATCTCTTGAGAATGGCGAATGTTAGTTCGCCGAAACGTCGAGAATCCGGTTCTTTTCAGAGCCAACCCTCAGCATCAACGCGGAATCCCCGAGAAAACAATACAACACACATATATATATATATATATATATATATATATATATATATATACTATTATTCGTTGATGATCCTAATTTGTTGTAAAGATAAAGATAAAATCAAAAAGGTAAAAACTAGTTTAATGGAAACATTTGCAATGAAAGACTTAGGGAAAATTAAAAGTTATATAGGCATAGATATTAATTATAATGATGATAGAAATTTGACATTAACTCAAACAAAATATATTGAATCTTTGGCTGTAAAATATAATCTGGAAAATGCTAAGTTATACGATACTCCAATGGAAACAAACTTGAAATTGGATAAAGCTAGAGAAAGAAGTAGATTACAGTATAAAGTATAGCAATATAATAGGGGAATTATTGCGTTCTAGTACAGGCACAAGGTCAGATATAGCGACAGTGTTAACTACTTAAGTCGATATCAAAGTTATTACGACCGAACCCATTACAAATATGCAATGAGAATCTTAAAATATTTGTATAATACTAAGGATTTAAAGTTAACGTACTACGACAATGTGGACACTGAAACATTAGATTGCATGGTAGAGTCTAACTATGCAGGAGATTATGTAGATAGAAAGTCTACAACAGGTTTTATAATAAGATTATTCGATAACTTAATTTTTTGGAAAACACATAAACAAAGTACAGTAACTAAGTGTTTTTTTTTGCAGTATATACTGCTATGCCAACTTTTGCAGTATATACTGCTATGTCAGAAGCAGTGACAGAAGTACTTTTTATTAGAAACTTGTTAAGTGAATCATTTTTTAAATCATTAGTGAATCAATTTTGTAAAGTTTGATAAACCAATAAAATTGTATGAAGATAATTCAGGTGCAATTTCGATTGCTAAATAAGGCAATTTTACAAAGAATTCAAAGCACATTGAAGTGCAGTATCATTATATAAATCAAAACTATGAAAAGGGTGTAATCGACATTGTAAAAATTGATTCCAAATTTATCTTAGTATCAGTAGCATAAATTTAAGGAGACGTGTTGTAATTGGTAAATATTATACTATCGATCTTTCACATATTAGACATTACGCCATCTATTATATTTTGTGTTAGTTACTCTCTGCCACTTCTCAACATAACCTGCAACCAGAGATAATGTCGTTAATAACGTTATCTCTGCTGAAACTGTACGTAGTATCCAAGTACCGCTTATCATGTTGAAAATGTTTATCTTAATCATTATTAAATATATTTACTTATAACTACTTATAACCTGTGTTACGTTGTTTAATTACCACCACCACCTCAACAATAACGTATTATGTTTTCGTAAGTATTATGTTTTAGTTAAATATCGGCTAACAATAAGAGTGGACAAGTATAGTGGACAATACGATTTGTGTTGAAATCGGTTGACCACTATATTCAGAACCAAAACCAGTCCCCCCTTTCCCAGTGTACACTATTATTGACCAGATGTAACCTGATTTAGATTCACATAACAAAAAGGATTTTATGCCAAACTTGGCACGTTTGAGTGGAATATACTGTTTCAATCCAAGGCACCCTATGAAGGCGCCCAACTTTAGACTTGCTTCAGAAAGTTTTGGGGCAAGGTGTGTTTTAATGTCAAAATCTTCGTCATCGCAATGCAGTGCAATAATGTTGGATATTTACCCTTTTCAATACTGCCATCAAAACATTTACAGCTAGAAAAACCATTCTTCGTTATTGACGGGTTTCCAGTTATGAACTGCCATTTTTATTGCTTGCTTGTTTGTTTTCCTCAAAATAATTTCGAAAAAATCGTCGTCTAAAAACAGACTGATAAATCCATATACAACACCCTTACATGCATCTTCATTGGTCTCAAAGTTCAAAGTGCTTTCCGAAATAAAATCAAATCTGTGAGGCCTTGTACGGGGACTGCTTGTACTTGGCATACCCATTTCTTGCCGCACGCACATCCACTTTTTCTGTCTCAGATGATGTACTGCTAAATTCATCGTCCGAAGATGAATCTTCATCACACTCATTTTCTGACATTTCTGAATAATCACTATCTAACTCGGCAAAACTCATTTTTAAAATAAGATAATGATATAAATTTCAAAAATAATAACAATACTAAGAAGACAATTGTCGGCTTCCTAGTCTACAGAGTTAGAGCGGCACACAGTGGTCCCAAAAAGCTGGCCAAAAGTAGAAACAATTATATTATTTCTAGTGACTTGAATGGTTGGAATAGTTCTAATGACACACCTAGTATATATTATGACCCTTACCGGTATACCAATAATGTATTATTATCGTCAGTGCCGCACGCGTCGGGGCTACCGCATTGTCTGCTCATTGCGCGTCCAAAGTAACACATATTTCGACGCGTGTAGAATCGCGAATACTTATCGGAATAGGATTCTGCAAAATGGATTTTTTTCCAGATACTAAGTACAATTTGAATATGTTTCCCTAAATCATTATAATTAGTTATTAATGAAAATAATGGTATTTTTCTGGGTCAGCTTCTATTAAAAAAAAGCAATATATCCAAACCCTTGTATACTAGGGCATCCATACCGGTTAAAACCGAACCCGGTTAACCGGGTTTTCTTTTCTTAAAATTCAAGAAACCGTAAATCCGTTTTTTTTTAAACCGAAAGTCGGTTTTTATTTATTTTATTTTTCAAGTGTAAAATATTTTAATTTTTTTATTGTTATTCATGAAGTATTATATTGTGGATTTATTTGTACTCAAATAAAACGTAAGAGCAGTATATATATAGTCAAATAAAGATTCACAGATTTAGAGTGCACATAATCTTGATCCTAAAGAAATATAAATACTTGTACTAAATTCTTACAATTTAGTCCAGTTTCGTACTTTGATAAATAAATATATATCTACATTTATAGTCATCTCTTCGTAAAGAATATATTCTAACAACAATACCTTTTTTATTCTTTACGTAAACATAATGAAATTATACAAAAATATATTTTTTTATTTATTAAATAATTATAAATGGTCAATAAATATTTATTTTATTAGGTTTACGCCTTCAGTATTTTTGAAATAAGTTTTAAAAGGTTACAATCAATTTATTTATTTTTATACTTAAAACCGGGTCTTAACCGGTTAACCGGTTTTTTACTTTACGAAAAAACTAAAACCGGTTTTTGAAATTCAGTCGGTGTTTTGGATGCCCCTGTCTACCGCAGTCGAATGGAAAATCAAATCGAATGGAAATTGTTGCTGAGACATTTCTTGAAAATATATCCAAAAATTAGCTGCAACTAGCTGAGACTTCGCTCTAGGATATAATTTTTATGCGATGATGTGATGTGCACTTTCTGCAATTTATGCCTCTGAAATATTTCTTATAGGAAATTCGTCAAGATTATTCTCCTATTAATGTTATTCTTTCATTTTCTACAGAACCTGTGGATAATTCCGAAGAAAATTCTTGCACAAAAATGGAAATTTTCATATTTGTGAAATCGGTATTAAACGGGAAAGTCAACTTTGAAATTCTTATTAGCCATGGGGTGGGGTACAATAGATCTACGAAGGTCGCAGTACATGTCATGACCACCAAAACTACAATCTACAATCCAGCCATAGTGGGGCTGCGATTTTTTCAGTTTCAACTTCGGTTTCGTAATGAGAGACTTGGAAACCCTTAAATCCTGAGTTTCAACAAAAATGAATGCTATTTTAGAAAAATTGATCGCCATATTAGTTTCGCCATTTTGAAATTTCGGATATTGAATTCTGTTTTTCAATCAGCGTCGTCAAAAAGCGCCAAATCTGGAGTTTTACCAGAATTGAAAACATTTTCGAAAAATTATCCGCCATATTGCATACCGCCATTTTGAATTTAGAATTTTTTAATTCCGTTTCGTGATCAGCGATCTCTGTGACCACTGTGCGCCTGGAGCAACTTCCGGCCGCATTTGTACCAGAAGACAAATGTATATTAATTAACGTCAATTTAACTAACACCTAGGCTTCTGGGCTTTTATAGGCATACATACAGGCCACTTGGCCGCAGTATATCAAGAGTAGTTAATAATCCACATTGAACCAAGCTAAAAAAAAGAAGACAGGTAGTCCTTTTTTCTAAATGGCGAATACATTACACTCACTCAACATTTTAAATCTTGGGACACTGTTAAACGATTGCTACGATTTTATACGCACTGAGATAAAACAAATTACCGGAAAAACTACGCCCGTAATATAACGTTCAAAAGTGGAATTAACTGGTGACAATAGAACAATGAAAAAGCAAACGGTTTAAATTTGTTACTAACTACTTGTGTAATGGGAAAATGAACGAAAAATGAAAGCTCTATAAATCCCAGGGTGACAATTCTCTAAAATAAATTGTTTTTTAAGTAGAGACTTTCTACATACGTATTTAGATATTTGTCCTTTCCGAGACTAATAAATTTCTGCAAAATCCCATTCTTCTCGTCGCCAAACAGATAGCAAACGTTTGGTTGAATTAAAAAATTCAACAATTTGGACAAAAAAATGATTTTTTAACAGACCCTTTTTACGGTTAGTTAAGCGCATGCGCGTCTGCCAAATTTATAAGGCGGGAATATGAAAGTTTCAGGCACATTTTGTTATTTTCACTGGTTATACGTCAAAAAAGTGACAGAAATTAAATGGAAATAAAGAAAAATACAAACAAAATTCAAACTAAGATTTCATTTTAAAATTTCAGTTTAAATTTAATATTTCATTGGAATTTATTTCTTTTGAATTAAAAATCTTTGTTACTTGCTAGTAACAAATTTAAACAGTTTGTTCTTTCATTGTCCTATCGTCACCAGTTAATCCAAATTCGAATATTATTATATTATATTCCCTTATTGGACATTAATCACATAACACGTAATATTACGGACGTGTTTTTTTCGCTGAGGTTTGTCAACGTAATATTACGTATTTGGACGTTAAATGGTTAATAGGATATTTTGACAATAAAATAAAAAAATTGCTTTTAGAATTAACGACAAATTTCGATTATCTGAAAATTTTAAAAAGCCTGAGTTTTCTATTTGAATCTTCAACAATTACTAACCCGACATGGCAAATAGAGATCATGTATTTCGACCTTAGAACGTAAACGTAAGAGATTTTCGATGGCACAAGACAAAACATAATTCATTTTTCTTGAATTCACTCAACCACTTATCACTTCCTGTTTAAAATTGATATTATTTCAAATTTTTAAAAGTTATATTAGCAAAAGGAGAAATTATTTGAAATTTCATCTATTATAGCACATGGATTAAATCGGTTTTTTCAACCAGGTTTATGCCTAGACCATTCAAAAATGTTCAGAAAAGTTGAAAAAGTTAATATTTAATTTATATTCAATTCTTTATGTGTTGAAATTTCAATATGTAATTTTCATTCGAAATTGTTTCAGTAAGTATATGGAATTGAAACGACAACGTCTCACAGTTATTTTTATTTAAAGGAAATAAATTTACATGAAATATTAAATTTAAACTGAAATTTTAAAATGAAATATTTAATTTGGGTATTTTTTATTTATATATTTTTTGTAATTTTATTTTATTTATATGGTAAAGTTGAGTTTTTACAATACATTTCAAGAAAACCGATGGCGAAAAACTATTTCCATAAAGATATAATATTCCAAACAACTTGACAGAAAATTGTAAATTAGTAAATACAATACTAGGTACAAAATTATAGAAAACAACAAAATTATAGAAAAAAAATTGGAGAACAATATATTTCAAGTATTCTTCTATATAGAAGAATACTCGAAATATATTATTTACCAAATACAAAATTGAAAAAAACTTTTTGGATTTTGAACACAATTTCGATTTAAATCCCCACACACTTTCTTGGCAAATCCATTTTACCTTACCTAACACAAAATTCTTATAAAAAATTATAAATAATATTAAATGAAAAAGATGTTGCGACCATTACTATGCGGTAATCACGTGGTAATCCATACTAATCCATACTCTGAATTGAAAAATTCACTGCTTTTACCACAATTTTTTGTGAAAATATTATATAACTTGTGAAGTTATATAAAACAATATATAATTTAAAACTACACGCTTTACACTGCTCGAGTTTCGACTGTTGAAGATCATTTCCAAGTGGATTACAAATTGATGAGATTGAATTTATACTGAGAGTTTAGGTGGGTAGGGGAGGTGCCTGTCTGTGGTTGAAAGATTAGGTCGGTTTTCTTGTTACGGAGATTTATTAATAAAAAAATTCATGTTAAAGACACTAATCATAGATTGATTATTTGTTATTGATTATTTATATAGACAGTTATTCCATTATAACATGTCATCGACACTCAATCTATGCCATTGGACACATGGTGTCAAAAATCCCAACATAAATGACTCATTGAAAACACGTGCTGTTGAAAACACGTGCTAGTTCATCGGTACTATCAGCGGGGATACTTAGGATTAAGTCATCTACATATTTTTGATGAACGGAATTTCAAAACTAACCTAAATAGGTATCCAATAAGTCATCCATTATTGGTGAAACAGGGATTCCCATTGGCATGGAAAACCGTCAGTATCAACAAATCAACAGTAAAGACTGCTTTTGGAAATAAACGATATTAAAAAAAAAGAGAAAGAGACGGTCTGATATTGGGGGACTTAACGTCATCTATACTTATTTATTGCATTTAAAAGAGAATAACATGTTGGAGAGAGACCCTTGACAGAATAGCAGGATCAACGCAATTAGATGAGTTGACAGTGGTTCTTGATTGATGGCCTCTGATATGTTTCGGGCCATTGTAAGCATTTTATAATTGGGATTGTTAACACCAATATGTACCATGTATCAATGTGTCAGTGACGTAGACATACCTTTGTGGTGCAGAACTGTCAATCAATCTATGATCAGTGTCTGTAACACGATATTTTTCCTTTTAATATAACAATGTTGCTTCTTGGTTATGTTTGTTAGAATTCTCATTTTCTTATTCCTGAAGAAGAGAAAATGTAAAATTTAAATTTGTTGTTTTTATGAATTAAAGTTAGGTAAAAAAAGTTCATTTTGTTGTTGGTTTCTCCCTCGAGACTATAACTCGAGAATATAATTTTAGGATGAATGTTTTTGATTAAATAGATATATTAAATCACGTCCAGGAAATTAATAAATAATAAGAGAATTAGTGACAGGTAGTCAGGACATAGAAATCAGAACTCTGTTTTGATTTTAGTTGAACGTTTCGTCCTTTTCTTAGGACATCCTCACCAACTACAAAATATAAACATAAATTACAACCTATAAAAATATAATAATTTTTATATAATGTATAAAAAAACATATAAACCTATAAGTTCACAGTTTAATATAATCCCAATACATATAAAACAATTGGTAAGCATCTGTTTTATAAAAATATATAACAAAATTATTAACAATACATGGAATGTCTTGGAAAATATCTCTTCCCTCAACGACATATACCACACTAGTGACACATTCTTGGGAAATATGCAATAGCCACGTTGTATTACTACTGTACCTAATACTACGACTGTGAGAGATGCACGCAATCTGAGCTATGTACAAGCGGCTGGAGCAAACACAAGCTCTCACACGAACAACCCCAAGGAAAACTCAGAAATTATAAACATTCTCGACAAATCATTCAACGAATTTAGGACAGCAATTATGCAGGAAAACTAGCTCTTAAAAATTATGTTAAACCTACTGACAGTAGTATTGACAAAGTTTGCGGACAAATAATTTACGTCCTACCGATTAGCATTATGGAATACCAACGGCCTAGTCCAACACCGCCAGGAGCTGGCCGTATTCTTAAACACAAAGAAAATAGACATCCTCCTGGTGGCAGAAACTCACTTCACTGACAGAAGCCATATAAAAATTCACGGGTATAAACTTTATAGCACTGAACACCCGGATGGAACGGCACATGGAGGTACGGCGATTTTCGTAAAAACAACCATCAAACACCACGTTTTACCGCCTTCAGCCAAGGACTACCTACAGGCGACTAGTATAGCCATCGAAGATGCGAAATTCGGATCTATTGTAGTAGCTGCAGTCTACTGTCCTCCACGACATAATATAAAAGACAACAAGTTTACTGAGATCTTCCACAGCCTGGGTCCTCGCTTTTTAGCTGGAGGAGATTACAACGCCAAACATCCCCTATGGAGATCTAGCTTGAGTACAACTAGAGACCGACAACTACTAAAATCATTGATTTCACTAAATTTTAACCAACTTTCAACAGGAAAACCATCCTACTGGCCAACCGACAGAAATAAAATTCCGGAGGTACTCGACTTCTTCGTAACCAAGGGAATAGCTAAACCCTTCACACACACCGAAACAAGTTTCGATCTCTCATCGGACCACACCCCAGTATTGGTGACACTGAGTAGTGGAGTTATAAAAATTGATAAGCGACCGACACTTCACAACAAAAATACAAACTGGCTTACATTCCGTGACATAATAGATAAACGCATTAAACTAAACGTACCTCTAAATGTGAATTCGATATAGATGAAGCAACCGAACACTTCATCCAAATAGTTCAAAAGGCTGTATGGGAAGCCACCCCGGATACAAGTGATAAAGTACTACCTGATCACAGGCACCATCCTCAAGAAGCTACCAAAAAAGGGCATAGTTTTCCTGACCAATCTATTTAATGCTATAATTCGTACATCACACATACCTAGACAATGGAAAGTCGCCCAAATCATCATGATTCAGAAACTTGGCAAACCACCAAATGATATTAAATCGTATCGCCCCATAAGCCTGCTGCCCATAACATCAAAGTTATTTGAAAGACTACTGCTTAGAAGAATACAACAATTGATCGATTGAAGCTTGACATTGTCCCAGAACATCAATTCGGATTTAGATCCAAGCATTCAACGATAGAGCAAGTCAATCGGGTCTTTAACACCATAGCTAACACGCTGGAACGAAAGGAATACTGCTCTGCAGCATTCCTCGACATAGAACAGGCCTTTGACAAAGTGTGGCACCCAGGTGTACTCTACAAAATCTAAAAGCTTTTACCGCAATACTACTTGCTTCTGAAGTCCTACCTAAGCAACCGCCAATTCCAAGTACGGTGTGGCACGGAGAAATCACCTCTTTGCCCGATACGAGCAGCAGTGCCCCAAGGTAGCGTTTTGGGACCAATCCTCCATACACTGTTCAAGGCTGACCTGCCTCTACCCCACAACACCATGGTTGCTACATTTGCCGACGACACCGCTATCTTGGCAACTCATGAAAATCCAGACGCAACTTCAAGATCACTGCAAAGCGGACTCAACAAGATCCCAAGATGGCTCAAAAGGTGGAGAATGAAGGCTAGTAATACAAAGTCTATCCACATTACCTTCACTATGAAGAAAAAGGAATGCCCAACGGTTTCACTCAACAACGAACCACTCCCGAAAGTCGAAGAAGTAAAATATCTAGGCATGCTCTTGGACCGTAGGCTAACCTGGGCGAAACATATTAGGAACAAGAGGAAACAACTGGATGTAAGGCTGAAAAAAATGTACTGGCTCATAGGAAGGAGATCTAATCTATCCTTGCATAATAAAGTCCTCATATACAAGACCATACTAATGAAAATCTGGACCTACCGCATTAAGCTCTGGGGTACGGCCATCAACTCCAACATAGAGATCCTACAGCGATTCCAATCCAAAACGCTAAGAACCCTAGCGAATGCTCCATGGTACGGGACCAATGCCACGCTACACAAAGACCTTGGAACTGATACGGTCAAGAATATAGCTCAAAAGCTATGCACCAACTACGAGAAGCGACTCGAATACCACCCAAACCCGCTGGCACACAGCTTGCTAGATCAAGGATCAATCATAAGGAGATTGAAAAAATTCAAGCCAGTGGATCTGCAAGCACGGTTCCGCACAACCTAACTATCCAAAACTAAAAAACCCCAATGGAGAAACATAGAGCAGCGTGTGTCATAGGATGCACTCTCTACTTCCACACTTCCTACTAGTCATCAAAACTAATAAATGTTGAGTGAATGAGTGAATTCTTCAATTCAGAGATTTTAATAAAATTTTCAGTTTTTTGTTTAAATTACTTCATTTGTCCTTTCGTTAAAATATTCTGTTCGAAAGCTGCATGAAATTATTTTATCAATCTCCACCATAATTTTGCAACAATTTTTGTGTGTCAATTAAAAAATCATTTTTATTTCGTCCAAATTATTGAATTTTTTAATTCAACCAAATCTTTGCTCTCTGTTTGATAAAGAGAATGGATTTTGCAGAATTTTTTTAGTCTCGAAAAAGACAAATGTCTAAATACGTATATAGCTTATACGTACGTCTCTGCTTAAGAACAATTTACTTCATAGAATTGCCACCTTGGGATTTATAGAGCTTTCATTTCTCGGTTCGTTCATTTTCCCATTGCACAAACTGCATTTTTTAACTTATGACGTCCATTTTACCAGGAAACGTTGAATTGGTATATATTAATAAAAACGACTCATTTTTTTAAATTATTTTTAAAACATAAATTATATATAAAATGCTTTATACGTGTAAATAATTTCTAAAATGTAAATAATTTTATTTCATTCTTGCATGTACAGTATCGACAAGGTATATCTAACATTCTACAAATTAATACTAATTATACGATTTTTTTTCCAATATTTAAAAAATGGCAATTAATGTTAATTAGATAAACTTTATGTATTCAAAATATTAATTTTATTTAAATTAACATCTCCTTTTTTTAATTTAGGCTAAACTTATTCTTAGAAAGCATGGATTGCCACCCGTAGGACCTGCCCTGAGATACGCTGTCAAGCCAGATTGGGGAAGGATTGAAATGAGGGTCGACCATTTTAATCCTTTGGATGAAAGGACTTGGCAAATGGTACGTACAGAAAATAAATTAATTCAGCATGTATACATAATTTATCTTGATACAAGCAATATTGACATATCGTGGGTGCGCGTGCAAAACGGGTCAAGTCAATTTAAATAATTCAAATTGCTTAATTACTAGAAATTGGCTGAAAATATTCAATATCTATTTTATAACATAGTTTAGAATGAAATCAGGAAGAAAAATTGCTTGGAAAAAAAAAGATTCAATGCAATGTTGAGGTCAAACTTTGATTTTCCAGATGTCTCGTTTTCTAAAAAAACTTCTTTCGCTTGCGCACCCAGGATATTACTAAATGAATGCTTTGTATTATTACATTTATAAAAAAATATTGAATTAACAGGAACATGAATTATGATTAAATCTATAAAACGATTTGCAATTAAATTATTAAAGAATGTTAAAGGAATAAATTGCATAACTTCGATATAGGCGATTTTTGCAAATCCCGAAAGACGTTAGGAATTGTTTTTTCTTGCCCTCATTTCTATGTATATGCTGTTTGTTTATCTGTTCCCGGAAGTACCTACTCAGTCACTTCCTACCTTTTTTTTTCAAATGGAACGGTATGTCAATTGTCACCTCGTTTGAAAGATCTCTTCGCAAGGAATACAACAAATTATTTATTTCTTGAATATTTTCAAACCCACGTGATTAAAAAAGCAAACCAAAGTTGTATGTTTGGAACCACTTTGCTTAGTTACTAATGATAAAAAATAGTTAGCTATATACGCTCGTCAAGTTGTTAAAATAGTTTCAAAAATGATGTATTTGACCGAAAATCCCCTTATCGGGATTCTGTTGATGATTGGTTATGGTATTAGAAGACAGATCATGATCGGTTATGCTAGCAGTCACGTACGCCCGGTAAGATGTTAAAGGAATTTCTAAAATGGTGTATTTAACAAATTATTTCAAATTATTTATTTGCTCAATTATTTTGAAAACAGCATCCGAATATACCACCCATTAGCCATGGTACCATAAGCAAAATTGAGACACAATACAACAATTTGGGTCATGTCAGGGTTGTGCTCAGAGAGCGAAATACTACTGTTAAACAGACACCAGGCTAAATGTATTAATAAGTCTTCAAGAAAATCGGGTGACTTCAAATTGGCAACTGGCTCGTGTCAACGAGATTAGTCACACTACTGTCCTGAAAACCGGACGCTGACCGCCGAATCAAATTTAGCGAGCAAATGATGAACCTGATCGACAATAACCAGATTTCATTAGCATCAATTCTTTTTTCCGACGAAAGTACTTTTATCTTACATGGTGACGTTAATCGTCTAAATTGTCATTATTGCGCTAACCAATGCTAAAGAATAGATGTCCCATAATTTGATCACCTATTATTCGAGCCCATACATTGACTTTTGCGGGAACTGAGTATGAGTTTCTAGCATCCAATGAGGGCTATTCATAGGATGCGAGAAACTCATACTCAGTTCCCGCAAAAAGTCAATGTATGGGCTGGAATAATAGTTGATCAAATTATAGGACCAGTATTCTTCCATAGTAATCTTGATGGAGCAAACATATCTTACGTTTCTTCAAGATGACCTCATGCCAGCGTTAGCCACTTTATTTCCTAAATCCGTTAGATCCGGATTTACCTGATGAGCGAATATGATATCAACAAGGCGGAGCTCCACCACATTATGCTGTGATCGTTGGTAGATATTTAGACGAATTTTTTTTCCCAATAGATGGATTGGAAGAATAGGATACATTGAATGCCGGCGAGATCTCAGGATCTTAGTCCCCTTTTCTTTTTTGTGCGAATATCTCAAGAGTCTATGAGATAAAGATGAGAAGATGAGTCTATGAGATAAGATCTATGTAACAAAACCGAAAGACATTAAAGACCTTAAGCAACGTATTATGTATGAAATACAGCAAGTCACACCAGAAATTGTACAAAACATTAGACATGCATGTTATCTTCGATTTGCACTTTGCCTAGAAAGAAACGGTGCCCCTTTTGAATATTTGTTCTATTAAATAGTATCCAAGTTATAAAATTGGTTTTCTTTTTTTTATCACGTGGGCTTTGAAAATATTTAAGAAATAAATAGTGTGTTGTATTTCTTGCGAAGATATCTTTCAAACTAGGTGTCACTTGACATACCTTTCCATTTGAAAAAATAAGACGCAGGTGGCTGGGCACTTCCGGGAACAAGTAAAGAAACAGCATATACATAGAAATGAGGGCAAGAAAAAACATTACGTAAAGTGTTTCGGGATTTTTTGCAAAAATCGCCTATATGGAAGTTATGAATTTTATTCTAGTTAAAGTTTCCACGCTGTATCAACAACATTTAAAATACTAATGAGATTTGTGTATTTGTGATTTTTCACTGACAATAGTTTGTACTTGTGAACTAATTTTACTTGTACCAATAATTAAGAGATCTAAGATGCCCATCAGTTAACTTACATCTGTAAACATTCTCTGTGTAAGAATTTCATTTTAGGAGAATGTTTTCTCTCAAAATTAAGTAGTACCAAAAACAGAAAACAGCCCACGACCAAATTTATGAAAATTATCAAATTGTACCACTGGAAGACTTCAACAAAAATTCCATCAAAGATGAGTTTTGATATTTGTTCTTAATTATATTTTCTTTTTTTTATACATCGGTTCTATAACGCTCTCCGACGTCTTCCGATTTTCATGTTCCATCTTCCTCGGTCCGTCCACAGTCCATCTTCAATTTCCCTATCTTTCAGATCACGGTCTATGCCCTCTCGCCAGCTTCTTTTTAGTCTACCCCGTCTTCTTCTGCCAATAGGTTGCCAGTTCATTATTTGTTTTGGGATTCTCTGTTCAGGCATTCGTTGCACATGGCCGTACTATATAAGTTGTTTATCCCTAATATCATCTGCGATTGTGTGTGTAATCGCCATTATCTCTCTGATGCGCTCGTTCGTTATTCGTTCCGTTCTCGATCTTCAGGCCGCTCATCTCCAGAAGTCCATTTCCGTCGCTCTCAGTGTCTGTTCTGATCTGATTTTCAGGGGCCATATTTCCGAGCTGTATGTTGTGATGCTTTTGATTATGGTGTTGTATATTCTTTTTTTGTTTTCCTTTGTGATATTCTTATCCCATATCACGCCATTCAGTTAGGAGATAGCAGTTCTTCCCATGTTGTTTCTCTCCTTTATTGCTGTGTCCATTGTACCGTCTCGTGAAATAGTTATCCTAGATATTTGTATTGTTTGCAATGTTTAATGACCTTTCCGTCTTCCACTTCCATATCCTGCTGTTCCCCCCTATACACATGTACTCGGTCTTTCTTATATTCATTTCTAATCCCCATTTCCCGTATTCTTCGATGAGTTTTCGTGTCATATAATTGATATCGTTATAGTCCTGGCCGATTACCACCTGGTCATCCGCGAAACATAGCGTGTAAAGTAGCATATTGTCAGTCATGGGTATCCCCATGTTTCTACATTTGTTTTTCCAAGTTCTTAGGGCTGCTTCTAAATATACCTTAAATAATGTTGGTGACAGACAGCAGCCCTGTTTCAATCCCTTCGTTACTATGAATCCAGGTGTGACCTTTTTACCGATTTTTATTTTTGTTATGGGTTCGTTGTAAAGTGTCTGGACCGCTCTAATTAATCCGATGGTTCTCTCTAATATTTCCCATAGCCTTTCTAATGGAACACTGTCATATGCTTTCTGTAGGTCCACGAAAAGTAGAAGTACTTCTTGATTTCGTGCCATCTTCTTCTCTAACCCTTTGAGGCACCAAATTTTATGAAATTAAAAGGTCAAATTTGCATGTGCACGTAGCTATTGCAATATTTAGAGGTGGTTCAAAAACTGTCCCACCTTTATGATGCTTGTATCATTACCAAAACGGCTTTAAAACGGCATTTACGCGTTTTGCCGTTTTAAAGCCGTTTTGGTAATGATACAAGCATCATAAAGGTGGGACAGTTTTTGAACCACCTCTAAATATTGCAATAGCTACGTGCACATGCAAATTTGACCTTTTAATTTCATAAAATTTGGTGCCTCAAAGGGTTAGAGAAGAAGATGGCACGAAATCAAGAAGTACTTCTACTTTTCGTGAACCTACAGAAAGCATATGACAGTGGGACACTTTTAATACCACTGTGCCTCAAAGAGTTAACTGTGTTAGGGAGAAGAGATGGTCTATCGTAGATCTCCCAGCTCTGAAACCTGCCTGTTCTTCTGCTTCCATTGTTTGGTATTTCAGTTCTATTCTGTTCTTTAGTACTTTCCCATATACTCTGCTGAAAGAGCTCGTAGGTAACTGATATTCCGCGATAGTTTTCGCATTTCGTTTTTTCCCCTTTTTTATGTATGGTTGTCATATATGACAACTCGCCATTCCCTTGGTGTTTTTAGTGTGTTGATACACTTTTGGAATAGTGTTCTGAGTTGATTATATAGTTCTTTTGTACCATACTTTAATAGTTCCCCTGGGATTTCTCCAGGTCCTGCAGCTTTCCTATTTATTAGTGTTTTGCATGCTTTTACTATTTCTTCATATCCTATTCTTATTGGTGGTGCTACGACGTTAATATTCTGATTGTTTGTGTCTTCCCGGTTCTTGAAT
This sequence comes from Phosphuga atrata, assembly GCA_944588485.1. Classification (NCBI taxonomy): domain Eukaryota; kingdom Metazoa; phylum Arthropoda; class Insecta; order Coleoptera; family Silphidae; genus Phosphuga; species Phosphuga atrata. Next base: position 35,757,624 of record OX155898.1, read on the forward strand.
TCTTGTCGATGCTCCGTTAGTAGTCCTTTGAAATATTCTTCCCAATCTTGCGGTTTTATAGTTGTTATAATATCTTTATTCTTGGTGTTTCTTATGTTTTTTTTATTATTTTCCAGCTCTCGGAGCTTCTGCTTCCTCCTAAGGACATATTTACTCTTTGACAGTTTCTTTCCCAGAATTCGTTTTTCTTTCTACATATTTGTTTCCTCACTTTTGTTTGGGTTACTTTGTATTCTTGTTTATCTTCGTCTTTTTTTGAACTTAAGTATTTCTGATGTTTTATTCGCTTTTGCTCTATGTTGTCTTCGATTTCTTCATCCCGCCAATATCTTAATTATATCACTTCACTATAAATCAATAATTTCCAATGGCTTCAAAGCCATTATTATAAGGATTTTGAAAAATCTTAGTTTCATTTGCAATGACATACAAAGTCTGAGAATCGAGTATTTATCTTCAAAGTACTAAAAGCATCGATTATAAAATCGACGGGAAACTCATTAGTGTGGCTGAATATTTCACATGTTTTACATTGTGAAACCAAAACGGTTTTGACCCTTGAAACTTACTGTAGTAATCGATATGACCCTAAGGCTGAAAAGTTCGGAGACTACGGCTCTAGAAAAACATTGATGTAACTGCACAACTGTGGAAAGATAAAAACGCCCGTGCGGATGGGCGGTTGAATATATTATATTCAACTGTATTAATGTCTACATTCTAAAACATAGGTTTTTGCTTCTGGACTATTGATTTGTTGAAATTATTGTAAAATCATTTAGTTTCTTTAGTCTCTTAAAAAATTGCTACGTCAATTGTTACGTCAATGTTCTTCTGGAGCAGCTGTTCAGGGTGTTTCATAAATGTCCGACAGAAATTTTAAGGCGTGTTCTAAAGCCAAAAATAAGAAAATAAGTTAACATAAAGATGTGTCCGATAACGTTTCCTAACTGAGGTACAGCCCTTAAAAAGCTGGCCTCATATTATATTTTTGCTAATATCCCAGACGCAACTAATGATAATTGATTCAGATTACTCGTTACTGTTGCCCAACTACGGTCTGTGCTTATTTTCTTCTTGGTAGTCAACCAGTGGCGGTACATACTGGGAACGACCTTTGTATTTTTGCAAATATTTTTTTTCATCTGTACATCCACAAATGCTTGACTAGATGAAATTGTTCGCAATCAAAAACAACAATTAAAATATATTCTTTCTTTCTGTCGCTTAAGTTTTCGAGAAAAAAATTAAAACGTATTTTTTGGGAATGATTTAAAAAATATTAAAAATCAAATCAAAGAAAACAAACAAATCTTTATTTCAGTTTCGAATTAACACATAAACGCAATAGTTAATTCACAATAGTTGTTCAAATTGCCGTCCCTCAACCCCAACCCAACCTTCAGCATGAAGCTGTAATGATCTTTGTTAAACATGTTCAAAAATTCCTGCACGGTTATCTGAATGGTTGCACATCCATTTATTACACGACGCTGAATTTATTACATGACAGTTCTGCGAGATCCACCACTTCCGTTTCACAGAATAACTTTTTTAAGTGACCCTAAAAAAAGTAGTCCAAGGGGTTCACGTCCGGTGACCTTGCTGGCCAAACAACTGGACGGCCTCGACCTATCCACTTTAATGGATAAGCATTATTTAGGTAAGTTCTCGCTAACGCGCTAAAATTTGCAGATGCACCATCTTGCATTGACCACATTTGCCGTCAAGTAAAAAAGCACTTCATCCAGCAAGCCGCGCAAAATTTCTGTAACAAAATGTCGATAAACCTCTCCAAACAACCGTCCTGGTAGAATATTGGGGCCGATTAATACATCGCCAACAATCTGACACCAGACATTAATGGAGAATCGTTCCTGATGAGCTGTCTCCATAACAGAATGAGGATTTTCGTCCGCCCAGCAGTACATGTTATGGCAATTCATAATTCCATCCCACATGCAAGGGTTGCTTCATCTGTAAGGAGCACCTGACTCGCAAACAAAGTACCTTGGGCACAAAGAAGCAGCAGCCATCGATTAAATTTTTGTCGATTAGGATAATCTGCTGGAGTCAACGCCTGTACTTTCTGATTGCGGTACGGCTGCAACTGCTGTTCGTGGAGAACCCGTCAAACTATCGTATAGGGTACTCCTATAGCAACTTTTCAAGTATTTGCCGCCTTATTTGCTTCAACAATCTCCAGGATCTGCTCTTCAACATTAGGGTTGGGGGCTATTTGTCCCCTAAACGCAATTGGTTCCAATCGACCATTATCGGGGATTCTTCTATGAGGGTAATTTCTTGGTAAAGAAATGCCGTCTTGCTTTAATTGCGTTTCCCTCAGCCAAACCATACATAAGAAGCATGGCTGTATACTCAGCATTTGTGAGACTACCCTCTTTTAAGGGTTGTACCTCAGGTAAGAAGCGATTTCCGACACATCTTTATAGGGACTTTTTTTCTTATTTTGCGCTCTAGAACACGCCCTAGAATTTCTGGCGGACAACACTAGAAAGTTCTCTAGACCAGGGGTTCCCAACCTGTGGTACGCGTACCACTGCTGGTACGCAGGAACGTTTCAGGTGGTACGCGTGAGTGATGTGAGCAACATGCTATTAATAGCTTCTGAAAGCATGAGCAGTGAGCACGCGCGCATTACTCAGCTGCTTGTCTCTGCAGGAGTGGTGGAAAGACGGCGCCGGGGGCGGGGTGACTGGAGCTGTCTTAGCCCTCTTCCCCCACGGCCCACGCTATTAATAACTTCCCCTGCGCCTACATTCTTCCGCCTCACAATATTGCCAGAGATTGTGCAAGTTCATTGTTCGCAGTTCGTTGAGCGTGTTGTGATTTCGTATAAGAAAACTGATATTTAACTATGAAACGGTTTCTGACGTCCTCTTCTACTTCAAAGGATTGTGATGAAAAACCTAAATCACCGGAAAATCGTAAATACGTTGAAAGTTACTTACAGTACGGTTTTTTAGTGAAGCCAGTGACTGAAACCAGTGACATTCTTATTCCTCAATGTGTTGTATGTCTTGAAACACTTTCAAACCAAAGCATGAAGCCTTCTTTACTGATGCGACACCAAAATACTAAGCACCCTGCTTTGATTGATAAGCCTATTGAATTTTTTAAAAGAAAATCTAATTTTTTCAAGAAAGAAACCCAATGTTTGACGAAGTTTGTCAATACTGATACTAAGTTGATAAAGGCGTCATACCTTGCTAGTTTAAAAATTGCAAAAGATGGAAAGCCTCACACAATCGGTGAGACGCTTTTACTGCCGGCTGCTGTGGATATGGTCCAAGCCGTGTTAGGAGAAAAGGCAGCCAAAGAAATTCAAATAATACCACTATCAAATAACACAGTAAAGAGACGAATTGTCGATATGTCTAATAATATTGAAGAACAACCGGCTTTAAAACTCCAATAATGCACTAATTTTGCATTTCAAGTTGACGAAAGCACCCATGTTACAAACATGGCGCAGATACTTGTTTTCGTGCGATTTGATTATAATGAAGAGGTGATAGGAGACCACTTGAATCAAATACCACAGCGGGACTCATTTTTAAGGTAATTGATGAATATGTGCTCCAAGTAGGCATTCCCTGGTCCAAGTGTATTGGTTTGTGTATATTGGCAGATGGGGCTAAAGCTATGTCAGGAAGATTAACCAGCCTAGAAGCAAAAATAAAGGAAGTTGCTCCTGAATGCAAAAGTACGCATTGTGTCATCCATCGAGAAGCATCAGCTGCTAAATTTATGCCGGAAAATCTTAACTCCGTTCTATCAGATGCTGTGAAAGTTATTAACTTAATAAAGGCCAGGGCTCTAAACACAAGATCATTCTCCTAGATGTGTGAAGAAATGGGTGGTAATTTCAAGACTATTCTCCTGCATACAGAAGTGAGGTGGTTATCTCGGGGGAAAATTTTGAACCATCTCTTTGAACTGAGATCAGAAATTTTATGTTTTTAAGTGAAAAAAAATCAAGACATGAAAAAATTGTTTGCTGATGAATTAAGAAGTAAAGATTGGCTTATCTAGCCGATATTTTTGACAAACACAACACACTGAACTTGGGACTTCAAGGACCAAACACAACAGCCTTCACAGCCAGTGACAAAATAAACTTCTTCAAGAGAAAGCTGGTCCTGTTTTGTTCACAAATACAGAAGAAGAATTTATCTGAATTTCCCACTCTCATTTTTTTAAGAAAATGAAATATCTCCAATGCCAGATGTGGTTGCAGATATCATTGTTCACTTGGAAGGCCTTCAAAAAAGTTTTAAGAATTATTTCTTTGAAGATTATTCAAAAGTGGACTGGATCAGAAATCCTTTTTTTAAAAAAGAAATCCTTAATTTTAAAGAGAAATCTTTAATTAGCTTCTGGATCGGATGTAAAACCGAGTACCCTTTGATCTTCCGGCAAGCTCTGCTATTTTTGATTCCATTTGTTACGAATTACTTGTGTGAGAGTGGATTTTCTGAACTCTTGTACATAAAAAATAAACATAGAAGCAGAATAAGTGTTGAAGATGACTTAAGAGTGAAGATATGTTCCATTACTCCTAATGTTGAAATTTTATCACAGGCAAACAACAAGTTTCGCACTAAAGACTATAAAAGTATAATTTGTATGATGATTTATTATTTGCTGAGTTTGTACTAATTTTTTTTACCATTTTAATTACCATTTTAATCTTTTTATTTCTCCTTTATTATAAGCATGTTATTATAAATAAACAAATATGTAACCATTAAATATGAAGTTTTGTCAGGAATTTAATTAAAAAAGCCTTTGAACACTTTTAGAAGAGTAAATATTACACGTTTATTAAAATATTTAGGTCTGGTGGTACGCCAAATTTCTCAAAAAGTCAAGTGATACGCAGGTGCGAAAAGGTTGGGAACCCCTGCTCTAGACTAATTAGATCTTGATTATTTGATCTTAATTATATAAATTTGATCACACCTTGACTATAAAATCTATTCAAATTGAATATTGGTAGTCTACTTGTAAGCCTTTTATTCCAGTCGAGAGCTTCAAAATGTTTTGATATTACATTGATTAAGGAACTAATCGGACTTCGGTCGATCGGGGGTTGGAGCCAAAAATATTGAAATAAAATATAGGATAATTGGATACTGAAATATAATACCTTCAAAATAGTATAATGCAACATATGATTACAAACCTCCACAGTCCCTATGCACATTGTAATGTACATGTACATTAGCCTATACGGCCGGCAGATCTAACTGTACTGGACTTCTTTTCATCTCAAGATGAAGTTGCATGCTAATAAGCCACAACCAGTGCTAGAATTCACACAAAATATTCGAGATTGGAGAAGTGGAACAAATTGACCAATGATGTGTAAAAAATTCATTAAAAGAAAAATTCAATAAAATAAAGAGTATTTTATAAAAAGGAATGTATTAATTAATATTTATGAATTATTTATTATTGCAGAGGTATATAAACAATAGCCAATTTTTCCAACCGGGAGGACCAATGTTTGTATACTTAGGCGGTGAATGGGGTATTACTCCAGGTCAGCTCCAAACCGGCCAATTGTTTGATATGGCCCGCGACCACAACGGTTACATGTTCTACACAGAACACAGATTTTACGGAAAATCCTATCCCATAGAGTAATTTTTAAATCTATTAAATTTAGTAATCACAATTATACAAAATTGATATTTTAGTGATTTAAAAACAAGTAGTTTGAGATATCTCTCAACTGACCAAGCTCTAGCCGACGTGATTTATTTCATTACAATGAAACAAGCTGAAATACCCGGATTAGAAAATAGCAAAGTAAGAAACAAAATAAAATGAATTTATAAGCCTTTCTTAAACTCGATTTTAAGGTTGTTGTAGTAGGAGGCTCATATTCCGCCAGCATGGCAACGTGGATTAGAATGAAGTACCCACATATCATTACAGCGGCTCTAGCTTCCAGCGCACCCTTAGTACCTGTTGAAGACTTTTATGGTAATTTATTTAAGATTCTATTTAACATTGATGTAACATTCATTTTAATATTACTAATTCATTTTGCATGTTTCCCCCTTCTTTAATGATCAACATTGCACAATAATTCATACTTTATTACACTTATTATCCCTTACTTAATGTATTAATAAGTAGTAATCCGTATAGCTTGACTAAGTAAGTAAATCTAATTATAAGTTTGCTAAATATATCAGGCTTACAATATTTTTTAACAATGACAATATTTATCGTGAAATCAATTTCAATGTTATTTATAAAGCTTTTCTGCTATAATATGAATTACCATTATGATGTATTAATTATTGTCTATAAATATTTGTTTTAGAATACTATGAAGTTGTTAATGATAATATCAAGTTACATTCCGAGGAATGTTTAGAAACTATCCGATTAGGAACTGCAGAAATGGTGAAATTACTTGAAACAAAGGATGGTATTGAAAAGCTTTCCACAATATTACAGTAAGTTTCTAATATAATACAATAACCGTTAGATTTCTAAACATAAATTTTAGTACTTGCAAACCTATTAAAACTCAAGAGCCACATCGATCCTTTTTCTTTAACGCTATTAGTGAATCTTTCGCTGGCTTGGTCCAGTATGCAGGAGTTGGACAGATTGATAAGGAATGTAAAAAACTCTTGGAGTTTCCTGGAAACGCGTTGCAGAAGCTGAGTTCGTACGTAAAGCTTCAGTATAAAGATGAATGTATGGACGATTATGATGCATTTCTTGCTAAGTATGGATCCACTAATATGTCTACAGATGCATGTAAGATTTTAGTATAAACTTAGCTTATGAACACACAATATATCACACTATAAAAGTAAAAAAAATGTAAAGTAAAAAGTAAATAACTTAGTCTGAGGGTAAATGTAAGTCGAATCGTCGTTTCGGAAAAATATTTGCTAATATAACGGGGTTATTATATTATATATAACGCTATTCTAATTTAAACTCACCAAGCGATAAAAAATTTAGACAAATCCGCTCAAATACTATTCTAGTTTAAGTGAATCGTTAATATTATATTATTATTATTTATATAATTTTTAAAATATTAGTGGTTTTTCAATTCCGTTCTGGCAAGAAACTTAATATTTCGTATGAAAAAGCAGAAAACCGATATCATATTAAAGTTTTACCAAATTTAAGTTAAAGTTAACCGTTAAACTCAATTTATAATAGTTTATAAAGGTTGATAGAAATATGTGATACCTGGAGAAAAGTGTTGATAATACTAAACATCTAAACAAAATCATATTAGGTATATCCAATTTGAACTCACATTTATTATGTTATTCTAACATTGATACCACTTAGATCGCCAATGGTTTTATCAAACATGTACCGAATATGGGTATTTCCAAACCACAACTTCAGAAAATCAGCCCTTCGGAAAGACTTTCCCTGTAGAATTTTTCCTTCGAATGTGCAAAGATTTATTCGGAGATGAGTAAGTAGACCGAGTATGCTTAGTATAAATTTTCCGAATATCAACTTTAATTTTCTAGATTTATACCAGAATTTGTCAACAGAGGAATAAATAGAACGTCTATTATGTATGGTGCTTTAAATCTGAAAGTTACAAATGTAGTTTCTGTACATGGAACTGTAGATCCTTGGCATGCATTAGGTCTGTTAAAGGACCTATCACCACAGGCTCCAGCCTTTCTAGTTAATGGTAAATAGTAATTATTAAATTCAATAATCAAAATATTTATATATACACATAAATTCAATCAAATATTTTATTCCTAATGATCGTCATAATTTAAAATATTTTTATAGGAACTGCACATTGTGCCGATTTAAGTTCTATGTCGCCATCTGATATTCCACAAATGTACGAAGTTAAAAAACGAACAAAGGAATTGATTGCCGGATGGCTTAAATAGACATTTCATCTATCATTATTGCTCAATCAAGAAAAATTGGTAAAAATAGGTCCGAACAAGACCACTATTTTTTCTTTTTCAATAATTCTTAATACTAATTTGAGTATCTTCCAAACAGTATTTTATATAAATTTTAAGTTTAATAAAAATGTTACAAATTAATTGAATATAAGAAACTATGATGATTCTTTTTTTCTTGTTCCTATTCAAGCAGGGCAAAGTACCAAATATTTCGAATACTTTGGAACAAACTTAAGTATCATTTACGTTACCATTAATTTTTTTCGTCAGACATACCCACGGTAATATATAAAAAAAACCTTTTTTGGTATTTTACTAAAGTTTATTAGGTAAAAAAATAATACTAAATAATAAATAGGTTTTTTAGTACATATGTTACCGTGTATGACGTATTGTTGTGAAACCAATGGTCAGTGCTGAGTTAAACTCAATGTCAAGTTGATCTGATAGATCTGCAGTCACAAAGATGGCAAATATAAGTTCATAATGGTGCTTCAAGATCATTTAACTAAGTTTGTCCAGCTACGACCTTTGAAAACTAAAAGAGCTGAAGAAGTAGCTTATCACGTTCTTTCAATATTTTTAGCATTTGGTGCACCAGCAATATTGCAATCAGATCATCATTTGCCTTTATGTCCCACTGCTGGGCACCGGCCTCTTTCTGCCACATATCAACCTCAGCTCTAAGATTGAATATGGGGGACCTAGCGGTTTAACGTCGAATCCGAACGACAAATTTCCAGAGAAGGTGTTAGGCAGTGAGACCCTACGGTTGCCTTAGTCGGATTGGGGAATTGAGTGTGATGGGTTGCAGCCATTAGTTTTAATTTTTACTGCTTTAGTTCTTGCAATCAGATAATGGTAGAGAATTCAGTATTCAAGTCAAATCCGAAATATGCGCTATGTAGAAGGATGTTAACATAGTTCATGCAAAACCTCGTCACAGTCAAACACAAGGCTCAGTTGAAAGGGCCAATCAGTATATACAGAATATACTAACTGCATGGATGAACGATAAAGATACAAATAAATGGTCAGATGGTTTACCTTTTGTTTAATTTACCAAGAACACTACATTCCACGAAGGATTACGCCAAAATCCCTGTGAAGCCATGTTTGGCGTTAAAGCAAAAAGAGGGATATCATCGTCTTTTTTGCCCAGCGAACAATTCGCAAATATTGAAACCGAAGAACAACTCGAAGAAATTGCCAATACTTTTGAAACCGAAGAACAGCTTGAAGAAACTGTTAATTCTGCTGAAAACAATTTCAGCGGTGGTCATACTGAAAACCATATTCCAAAGAAAAATATTGAATAGGACCTGCAATCTACAACGTCTTCACACCAAGTTCTGATTGAAAAACATGAGTTAATTTCTATAAAAAGAGCGGCCGCGAAAAAGAATCTTATACTGCAAGCAACAAAAATGTTACGAACCTCACAAAAACATTGTCCTCCTGCTCCAATTGGTGGTAATAACAACCGTTTTTTCGTAACAACCGTACGAATATAAGTCCCTGATATCGACCCTTGTCGTACAGATAGCCGAAATGTGTTAGCGGTTATTGTTGGAATAGAAGACTCCGACTTTAAACTGGCAAATAAAAATTGTATCCTCAAGCAGCTTTATACACATAATCAGTTCGTAATTTGTAAAGAAAAGTTACTTTCCATATATGGGATTTCTTTTCAAGAAATGTCGCTGAGACTCCTCTTAGAAGGAGCGGCGAAAAACGTCACCCTTGTGACGTTTTATAGCAACTGAATTACGGACAAGAAAATATAAATCTCCGACATGTTGAACATTCACCTTTAGAGCATGGTTAATGTCGATATTCACCGGTGTAAGTCAAAAATTACGGTATTTAGCAAATATTTCGGACATGCACCAAGCGACTATGTGAATGTTGACATTCACTGGCGAAAGTCGACATTCCCCAAATCTCGGTCTTTCACGGTAACACATATTGAATAACGGTTGTTGATTTACTAAACCTTAGTCACATGACTTCTGTCTAAGCAGTTTTGTATTTTTCAGAGGAACAAATCAGTTTCAAGAAGCACTTGTAGTCAACAGGCAGACAATCTGCGGCTGTTTTGATCGCGTTGTGAACTATGTGGGCTCCACATTTTATCCCAATGAGCTGTCTTCCAAGTGATTTGTTCAATTTTGCGTAAACATTATTAATCGCCCTAATATTCTTTCCTCCAAAATTGCAGTTCGTATTATCTCCAGAAAATCCTACAATTTTCTAATTCAAATCATTGCAAGACAATACTTTCTTCAAATAATCAACAATTATGTTAGATATTTCACCTGGCGAAAACTGCGAATTATTATATCGAGCCATAGTTTGAAGTATCTCTTAATAAAGTTCTGCAGCGAGCTTCGCGAAGGTCCTTTTTCAATTCATCCATACATTCCAACACGTTTACAATAGCCTGACACTTAGTACTAATCTAAATTTTTGCTCGAAAAATGTTTAAATTAAAAAATAAGCACAGTCATTTGAGTGAAAGCTGTGTCTTCTCGCAAGCCATAAAACGCCCACGCCAAATCTCAATTTTTTTCAATTTTTTTTAAATAATTTCAGGGACGTGCCTCCGGGGGCGCCTCGCCGAAGTTTAGTTTTTTTCACAACTTTCCCACAACTAAGACAGTTTTCATCGCTCGAACGTAGTTGGATATAGGACATAGCACGGAAGGGTGTCGGTGCGTGCGGAACGTCGCCACCCACCCGACTGACATTTTTCGACATTTTTACTTTAAATTTCTTACTAGTGCAGAAAACCCACATTTTCTGGCAAAAAAAATTTATGTCCTTCTCCGACCTCGGCCGCCTCAGGAAGCAGCGTTTTAGTCGGACGACCCATTCGCAGTAAAGTGTGAATAACGGTGCAAACAGAAGTCGCAGAGCGACGAATCATTAGGAAAATTTTAATTTCCCCGGGCATTTTCGCCGTGGCCTCCAAAAAGTGCTCAATTTCTTCTTGAAATCTTTTGGGGTCCGTGTGGAGAAGGCTTTGGTCGAAATCACCGAAATCGCCACGACGGAAATTTCGGTCAATTCTGAGACGACTGACGTGTGGCGTTTCCCAAATTTCAAATGGCACACCGCACTAAGTGGGTTTTTTGAAAAGGTTAAATCTGTCTGAATTAAACCGCCTGAGTGGTGGCGGTGGTAGCCTAGTAGTCAAGATGTCCGATTACTAAGCCATAAGTCCTGCTTTCAAATCCTGGGAAACAAATATTAAAAACAGTACTACTGTGCATGGCTCTAGCAAAGCCATCACAGGAAATCTGCGATGGAACCCCCTTTAATAGTGGGTCGCCACCCACGTTTAAAAACTGTAAGGGCTCCCTATACTTGTGTCTAAGATCAAGACCCGAAGCACAAGTGTAGCAGAGGGATGCGGCAAAATCCCTTAGAGTGATGAAGGTCTAGAGAGAGAGATACCCGCGGGGGCGGCAGTTCTTCGGTGTTTTAATAGCGCATCTTCGATGCTTAATAAAATGTTCTACATCTCGAACCCCCCATGGGGTCTTTCACTACGACTGTCCGTCTGCATGTCACGCATCCTCAAGTTTCGTCCTCCCTTCTGTCGCGCCCTCCCAGGGGATCAGAACCATTACGTAAATAATTATAGAAATAATGGCTTGAAGTAAAATCTTAGGTTTTGTTAATTAGTTATCGCCGCCGATTTAACCGCATAGACTTGTTTAGACGGGTTTGTGTGAAGGTAAAAGTTTACGCAAATAATTCTCATATCTTAATATATAAAACACAGCCGGGTTTGAATTTTGGCTTTTAAAAACTCAAGAACGGCTGGACGGATTTTTATGATTTTTGATTTTTTGCATTTATCTCCTGCTATTATAGTAACCATTAAAATATTGAATAAATTCACGAAAAAAGGTAATAATAATGCAAATAATTAATTTTCTCTCTTTTTTTATGGAACCACATATATTCGCGCAGTCGAAACTACTTAAGCTACAAACTTAAGCTATGCCAGTAGTTGACGCTTTTCATTTCCCATTCATGAACGTCATCCACGTGTTTTACATTTAGCGGTGCATCTAGAAAATGGTCAACGAGTCTATTTCAACGCATCAAATGTTGCTCAACGTGCTGCAACACATCCAGCGTCAACATTTACAAGTTTGTTTTTTATTTGCAAAAGTGATCCATTTCAATCACTGCGAACTGTCAATGGTGCAGTGTGCCAAACATTTCGTGCTGCATGTCAACAGCTCAATTTGCTTGAAATCGAAATTTGGGACATTGTCATTGGGACATTACAATAGCTGAGTTAATTCTTTTTGCATCTCCAAATCAGATACGCATAATATTTTCTATCATTATTTGGACATGTTTCGGATCGAATTCAATTGAAATGTGGAACAAGTACAAGGATGACATGTCAGAAGACATTTTACATCGAATTCGTGTTACTTCTGGGAATCCCGATCTCGCGGTGAATGAGGAAATACATAGCCAGGCCTTGCTTTTGATAGAAAATATGTGTTACTTCATGTGCGGCAGTTTGTTAGTAAATTTAGGAATGCCAACCCCAAATCGTGCAATGAACGACGATTTCAATCGAGAATTGGAATATGAACGTGAATACAACCGAGATACATTGAACTAATCAGTTTGAATGAATGTACCACTGTTGATCTCAAAACAGAAGGATGTGTACGATAAGTTAATGAAGGCAATTGATGATGGAAATGGTGGCTTATTTTTCCTCAATGTGCTCGGTGGAACTGGGAAGACATTCCTCATGTCATTGATTTTAGCCACTGTTCGTGCGAGATCCGAAATTGTCTTAGAAGTTGCTTCTTCTGGTATAGCGGCCACGTTGCTAGAAGGATGCAGAACAGCTCATTCGGCGTTCAAATTGCCGTTAAACCTTCAAACGACTGAAACACCCACATGCAACATTGCGAAACAATCGGCAATGGCCAAAGTGTTAATAAAGTGTTAAAGCAAGTGAAATTATCATATGGGATGAATGCACAATGGCGCACAAACATTCATTGGAAGCACTAAATCGAACCATGAAAGATCTGCACAACGACTCAAGATGTTTTGGAGCCACAATAATTCTACTGTCTGGCGATTTCTGGCAAACACTACCAGTAATTCCAAGATCCACCGCTGCCCATGATATAAACGCTTGCCTCAAATAATGTACTCTGTGGCGCTATATTAAGGAACTTCAGCTGACGACAAATATGCCAGTTGCATTGCTATACGTTCCATCTGACGAAGATTTCTCCAAGAAATTGTTGTCAATTGGTAATGACCGTCTTCCCGTCGAGGAAACGAATGGATTGATTTCGTTTCCGCATTATTTGAAATTTCGTCTCAACTAAGAACGAGCCCATCAACAAAGTGTTCCCGAAGATTATTGTTAATCATAAAAATTACTATTGGTTGAGTGAACGAGCAATTCGGCTTTTGGGGTTTGGGCTTCTTTTATGCGTCGTACCTTATGCAAGGGAGAGGACAGACACGATTATATTCCCATCTATTATATAATCGTGTACGATTATGTTACCAGATATCGATACGCATAACATTTGTCTAACTTTAATTCAGCTAATACGTTATTTTTTAATGATTATAGATTCTAAGGCGATACAAAGTTCGCCGGATCAGCTAGTTTTACATAAAATTCTGTAAAAAAGAACATTCAGCCCGAAATCAAAAATCTTATTCCACAAGCTCAGGAAAAATGCAATAAAAAGATTGGTCTCTTTTATTAGGCAGTTATTTGTCATTTTATAAAATTAATAAATCTCAATTTGAGCTTGACATAAAAAGTCCCACAGTTTTTCTTTTAAAATACATTCAGGGACTGAGAAAAAGAATGATTACTTTCGCACCACCTTAGTTTAATGTTTTGAAATGCTGAACTAATAAATATGCCTTTCCTTTTTTATTTTTCAAATGTTCTCTTTGTTTGTCCTCAATACTTGAATATTTATGTGTGGCGCATTAGAGTATGTAGATTGTCAACCCAATGGACTAAATAAGCAGAACTTATAAATACGTATACAGCTGTATATTTTCTGTATACGTATATAAATACGTATACAGAAAATACGTATACAGCTGTTATATGAAGATAATTAGACAATGTCAGTTATATACAAATCGAAGTTTGACTAATTAGGCTATTAAACAAAAATATAACAGATATAAAAGGAATAGCGTAAAAGGAATGAAGCGATTTTACATCGTTATTCGACTTTGCGGCCAATACTAGACACAAGGATTTCGTGATAAAATTACACAGAAAAGAACTGCACGTGATTAAATTACAAAAGAACACAATTACGCAGGGTGTAAATTACACAAATAGCAAAGTACACTTGGGAAAATTACACAAGAAAATTCTACATATTATTTTTTTTTTAATTATTTGGATGTCATATCAAATAATTTCTTATAACCACAAATATTTTCAGGTAAAAAAAACTAAAAAAAGATTCAAGTATATTTGAAATAAAGTAAAATACATTTATTGTAATAAATCCAATAAACAGTATTCACATAATTTCTTCTTCTTCTTCTTTCGGCATTATAACCCTGGGTGGGCTTTCGCTTCTTAAATGATATTTATATAAGCTTTTTGTCGGCTTCGTCACTCAAGATTCTAATGTTCATAGTCCTTACGTCTCCGTCTATGTCCTCCAACCATCTCTTTCTTAGCCTTCCTCTGGCTCCCGCCTCAGATGGCTACCATTCCATGATCTTCTTCACTGTTCTGTCCTTGCCCATTGGGTTTATGTGCCTCAGTCAAGTTAGTCTTTGTGCTTGTCTGAGGTCTTCTTCGTTGTGTCCATGTTTCAGATCCGTAACCAGCCTGAATATATAAACATTTTCAATGTTTCCGGAGCCCTATAGCATTATTGAGTCTTTTTTAGGACTACCTAAAGAAATCTCATGTGAAACTTGATGAAACATGATGAGATAAATCTCGAAACGCACCTGCAGATGGCTATGCACTTAAGTTAATAGAAAGATATGATTTTAAAAAACAATGTTATTTTCTGGTTCAGTGCCACTAAGGTGGATTGAAAGCTAGTAAATAACTGGCAAATTTCACATGATTTGATTTGGTAGTCCTAAAACGACACAATAATGTTATAGAGCTCCGGAAAGGTTCAATATATTCATATATTCAGGCTGTGTTCCGACTTTATTAAGTTTATACGATTATCTATAACGTAATATGGTTCTACCAATATTAAGGCTACATGCCGTATTAAACTTTAGTAATTTAGTATTTTGTTTCTCAATGAGACTATATATTTGTTGTAACAACTGTTGCCGCTTATAATGCTCGTATTCATTTCCTGCGTTGCATTTCACTTGTTTCATTTAGTTGCAAACCTAAATTCAGTGTGCTTGACTCCCTATTTTTATAGGGTCATAGAAACTGTTCAAAGTGATACACACTATTCTAGTTTCTGACGGCGCCAGGGCTCAGTTCGCTTAATTCAGTTCAAGCGTGCAGTCCCGTGCAATTACTACGATGCAACAAAGAGCGCAGTGTGTTATTTGGCTTTTGCAAACTGAATCTGTTATAACAATGCAACGTAATTTTCGTCGTCATTATAGTGTTGAACCACCTACAGCAGTGTTTTAAAAGGGAAATCATCAGGTAGACCGAGAACTTCTGAAGATTGGTGTTAAACAGATTCGTGTTTCGTATGTTCGGAGCCCAAATAATTCATTGGCCAGACATAGTATCCAATTAAGATTGCTTAAAGGTACCGTATACGATGTTTTGCATAAAGGACGTCATTTGCGTGCCTACAAATTTCAACTGTTACATGTAATCAAACCTACTGATAAAATCAAAAGATTAGAGTTTGTTGTCGACTTTCTAAACAAAATTGATGATGATGACAATTTGTTGAAATATTTCTTTTTTGATGAGGCTATATTTCATGTTAGTGGAAAAGTAAATCGTCACAACTGCAGAATTTGGGGATCCGATCATATTTAGCATCAACGTGACTCACCCAAAGTCAATGTTTGCTGCGGCTTGATGGAAGATCGTGTGATTGATCCTTTCATATTGGTAGAACAAACAATAAATGGGGACAATTATTACGACATGTTAAAAGAGTATATCTTTAACCAAATTGATGATATTGAGGCAGAAAAAGGGCTTGTATTTTTCCAACAAGATGGCGCCCCACCTCCTTATAGTAACCACGTGCGCGCGGCTCTAGACACTCGCTTCTCGAGATGGTGGATATGCAGAACAGGCCCAAACTCTTGGCCACCATGAAGTCTGGACTTACTCCATAGGACTTTTTTTTTGGGGCTACATAAAAAATGTTGTATACAGTAAAAAGGTTCGAGTTCAAGTGTCGCTGGAGAAAACAGAATTCTTCACCAACATCAGAGAAGCAAACAGAGAGATGTTACTAGAACAGGGAAACATCAAGAGGACAGAGAAATTTAAGTATCTCGGCGAATGTATTGAACAAAACTTATCAGAAAGAGCATCATTATCCAAGAGAGTCAGCAAGTTAGAACTAGCCTATCGACTGACTAAGAACACTTTCAATAAAAAATGCCTGTCACCTGAAAGTTAAGCACTACACATCAGTCTTACGACCAGAAGCCCTGTATACCATGGAATGTCTTTCGTTGAACCGAAGAGGTCTAGTAGAGAAATTGGAAATCAGAGAGAGGAGAATCCTCAGGAAGATCCTAGGCCCTCGAAAGGAAGATGGGGAATTCCAAAGGCGGCATAACTCTGAGCTCTACAATCATATTGAGATGTTCTCTGACTGTGCAAGGAAAAGAAGGGTTTCTATGGCCACGTGGCAAGATTGCCTCTAAATCGACTAACCAACCCTCTGTTCACCTTCTGGCAAAACAAGAAGCTTCGTACCACATGGTTGACAGAGACCGAGAAGGATATTAAAGAACTGGGAATAACAGATCTCAAAAACAGACAGTCTGTGAGACGCACCCTGAAGGAAGTCCGTGGATATCAGGAAAAACCTCGAAGGAAAGGTACCCCCTGGACAGAAGAGAGAAAGGAGTTACACCGGCAGAAGATGCGACAATACTGGGCAAAGGTCAAAGCCCAACAGTTGAACAAGCGTGGTCCAAAGTAGGACTATTCGAAAGAAGAAGAAAAAGGTTCCAGTCATCAAACGTTTACGCAAAAGAATCGTCGCTGCGGTTAGGACAGTTACACCTGATATGTTAGTGAATACGTGGCGAAAAGTGGAATATCGTTGAAGTTAAAAATTAAATGAATTAATGTTAAAACAAAACTTAAAAGTACTTTCTTTCATTGTATGTACTCGTTGATGTAGTTAAGTAGTTTCAACATAAAATTTATACTTAAAATTAGGGAGTTCTTTTTCAAATACACTGTATATAAATGTGTCCATCTTCTTGAATGTATAGTCTTTAATTGGTAGGCTCTGTATAGGTCTTTTCTTTCTCCTTAGCTTCATGTATTTCATTTTAGCCTTATTCATACTTAGTCCGCATTTTTGGTCTCCATATCCAGTTTGGCCACGGTTTCCTCCAGGCCCTTTTTGCTTCTGCTTATTATAGCGAGGTCTCCTGCGTATGCCCCTATATGTGTTATTGAGGTTCCTGTGTGCCTTGACATGTTAATTTTTCTTATGGCAGCCTTCAATACTACGTTGCTGATATGGCAATAAGCGCTGTTGATTCGGCATCTCCTTACTTTACTCCTCTGTTGAATTCAAATTCAGTTGTAAGTTCATTATCTGTCTTAACTACGGCTTTAGATCCTTCCATGAGAGCCTCACTTACTCTGACTAGTTTTGTTGGTGTCGCTAGTAAAATCGGTCCTTCATCATTCTTTGTATTCGTACGCTCTCGAATGCTTGCATGAAATCGATGTATGTATTGTATAGGTTAATTTTGTGCTCGCATGCCTTCTCTTGGATCTCCTCGGCGTAATAGTATCAATATATTATCAATTGTAGATAGGTTGGCCTTAAAACGCAGCACGATAACATATAGTAATATAATAGGTCGGCACGATAACACCGTGCGTCATGTCCTCTGGCATTTAAAGCTAATGGTATTTAAAATCACTCTGTATATTCTACTCTACAGCGCCTCCCCTGCCTTCTTTATTAGTTCTGCGGTTATTTCAGGTGTCTTGTGGTTGTTCAAGCACTTTATTACTCGTAGTACTTCATCGTACAAAGGCTCTTCAATTTCGAGTTCCGTCGTGTGGTAATTCATTTGCTTCTGCTGCTCATTTTCATCTTCGCCGCACAGCAGCTCCTTGAATTGATCTTTCCTTCTTCCCTCCTTGTCTTTGCAGGCATTGACTTTCGGATGGAATATTCTAGTCGTTTCTTTCAATCCTTTGTAGAACTTTCAGCTTTTATTCTGACTATAGTTTTCTTCCAGTTCCTCTAGCTTCTTTTTTAATACTCCTCTCTTCTTTCTTCTACAGACTCTAGACGCAATTATTCTCTTTTCGTATATAACAATATAGCTGCTTGTATTATGGTGGAGTCTGTTAAATGTATGGATTGCTGCCTTGCAACCTTTTTTACATTTTTTCATTTCTTATTTTCCCCTATAGTTTCGCTGTCCACTTTGATGACTGCTGCTTTTATGCGGCTTCGTCGTCCAAAGAGCTTTCTGTTGTCTAGTGCTCTTCTCATTTTTTAGGTATTCCACATATTCTACCGCAATTATTTGTTTTATTCTAGCTCCTACTAAATAGTGTTTCTATTAACCTAGTTTATTATGTTTATAATGGTTTCATAGTTGATAATTGATAATTTAATTTAAAAATAAAAATGTTGCACAGTGCATTGTAATATTTATTCTAAATGAAATTTTGGAATTGTGTTGTAATTTTTACAAACAAATACTTCGTGGAATTTTTTTCTAAGTGTAAATTTTTCCATTTATTTTACTTTTATTTATTTACTGACTTTTTACATTTCTCTGAAGTAAGTTAAATAACTTAACGGAATAGTATCCTGAACTACTTCCACTTCTACTTAATCTAAGGAAATTTGATTTAACTAAATGTTTGTTTCGTGTGCTGTCGTTTTGATCCAATTGGTCACATTCGCAAACGTGTCCGTGCATGTGCAATAGATAATGCGAGATGAAAACACAAGGAACTGTCAATACTTTATATCTTTTGAATAATTCACGACAATCATCTCTCTACGGATACCCCGCCATAATTCTTATACACTTACGTTGTAGTTTAAGAACTTTCAAGTGGCATGTTGAGAGTGAGCCCATACTAAGATTGCGATCAATGCATGATAGACCGTCGGAACAGTTTGAATATTTTTTAATTGCCCCAAGTCAAAGATTTTTCCTTTACATATATTCTGTATGAGTTTTCCAGGTCATGTTCGAGTCTAAATGTATTCCAAGCAAGTTTATTGTCCCCACACGAACATCTATCCTCTTGAGTGAAAATAAACACGTTTGTGTTTTGGATTTCCACTTGTAATTTCTGTGCAATTTTATCCCGTGTAATTCTGTTCTGACACCAGATACAAGATGAATGTCACTAATTAAACCAGACTTGACAAACAAGACGATAATGAACTAAACATTAAATAGTATTAAAATTTCTCGAAGTAATTATAAAAAATTAGTGAACTCTTTTATAACAATATAACATTGCAAATATTTATTTTTACATAATATTTGCAATTTATCAAAAAAAAGCCGATAACACTTGAGACACTGAGTATATACAAAGAAAAAAAGTTTTTAATTAATCAAGCCTCCTCAGTTGGTAGGCCCTTGTTTATTTTCATTAAATTAATTCCTAATTAAAAAATGTTATCCCTGATCGCCGTGAGATATAACTATTTTGAAAGTTAATCTGTGCGTTCTTATCGTGAGGGCTTTAATTTGAAAAACCTCGTTGAATGGATCTATTGCACATGACACAATGCGGTGCTTCGAAGTGATTGGTGCTGTGCTCGTGACACTTTGTCTAACAGAGGTAAGATATTTCAATTAACTATCTCATTCGTGTACTACAACACGCTTTTTATTTTATTTTGGTGATCTCAAATATTTTGAGATAAATATATAGTTATTTATGTATTTATAAATTTATTTATTGTATTTTCGTATGAAATTATTGCAAACATTTTCATAGCGTAATATAAACTGCACGTATGTATCGTAAATATCTTTCTTACCTATTTATAACTTTTTGTTTTTTACAATGTAATATAGATATAAGATGTTTAATGACGATTTTAATAGGTTAATTAATACTTAAAATCAAGTTATTCTTGATTATTGTGTAAATACGACATGTTTATTGTGTATTACGCTCAAATTAAATTCGTTTCATCAGTTTACGAAATAGAATATTTATATATTTACGTTTAACTCTATAATGAAAACATATATTTTCTTAAGCAATCATAAATTGAAAGAAAACATGTAAATTTGTGTTTTTAAACACTGTACGCTTACCTCAACAAAATTTTCATTTCAAAAAGCGAAATTCAAACTTTTTTTTAAGTAAATCGTAAACTAGTTAGTTTGTTTGCTTTGTAAATAGTTTGATTTCGATTCTAAATAACTTATTTCGATTCTATAACGATTCTAAACATGCTAAGCGACAATTCTCTAACTTTGAAGGAAACTTATTTTAAAGTTCTGAAGGCACATTAACTATTTATAAAAACCACAAACTGCCATTAATAAAACAGTTATTACTAATAACGGTTTTATTAACCATTATTTTTATTTTTATCATTAATTAATTTATTATTATTATTCGCGTATTCTCCCAATAATGGAAGACGTTAAGCAAACAACTCAATCAAGTTTTTTGAGTTCTTCTTGTTTATCCAATAAGCTTTCATTCTTTCCGAAAAGGCTTTTTTGCGTTCTTCCGACCACTTCCGCATGTACTGCTTTCGCTTTGGTTGCTCTAATGTAACTTCCCATTTATTTACTTTGTGTCTGAAGGTGTCTCTTTCTAAAATGTCTGTTGTACATACGTGGTCTGTTAGAAAAGTATCCGACTATTAGCCGGTAAAAAGAACGCCTACCTGGAGCGTTGGAAACCTAATCACCCTCAAAGTAGTCTCCTTGGGACTCCACACACTTCCCCCAGCGGTGCCGCCATTGTTGAAAGCATTCCGAAAAAGCCTCTTTCGGAATCGACTTTAGCTCGGCTGTCGTTGCAGCCATAATGTCCTCTGCTATTCTTTGGGGAATAGCCTGAAGTCGCAGGGGGGCATGTCGGAAGAGTAAGGAGCCTGTCGAACCAGAGAAGTCTGGTTTTTCGCCAAAAAAATGTGAACCAAGTGCGAAGAATATGCTGGAGCATTGTCGTGATGGAGACCAATTTCCTTATGACCACAACTCCAGTAGCAATTTCTTGGATAATCACACGACGGTCCCGCATCACCCCAGCGTTCACTTTGGCAATGACATGGTTATTTCGGCATGTTGATGGTCGACCAGAGCGCGGCTTGCTTTCCTCCGATGTTCGACCATCTTTAAACCGGTTGTACCACTCCTTAATCTGTGTAATGTCCATAGCATTGTCACCGAAAGCCGTCTGAATCTTCCGAATGGTTTCCACCCGGTTGTGGCTCAGTTTCTGGCAAAATTTGATGCAGTAGCGCTGCTCCAGTCGTTCCGTAATTGTACTTGCATTGGAAAACCGACGAGAGCACAACACACTACGTCACTCGAACAATGCTCGACAGCAACTAACGCTATCTACAGGCGGGAAAAAATTCCCGCATGCGCACGAAGGTTCAAGGTCGACTCATGCAAGCGCCTGATTCAAATCCATCAGGTTTTCAAAATAAAAAATTAGGTCGGATACTTTTCTAACAGACCACGCATGTTTGCGTTTCTGATGTCCTTCGAAGTTCGTCTAACCAAGGTCTCGAATTCTTTAGTAAGCTGACATAATCTAATATCCTTTTTGACAGTCGATATTCTGGTAGTCTTGTTAGATGTCCAAAAAAATTCATTCGTCTTCTTAATTCGTCCTAATTCGTCTTCTTAATGTCAATTTCAATGTTTGAAAACTTTTCGGTTGTTTTGATTGATTGTAGCCTGCAGCCGTCTTGGGTATTTCTTGCTCCTAGGATTTTTCTGGTGATCTTCCACTCTTCCTTTTTGATTTTTATAGTTCTTGTTTTCTGTTAAGTGTCAATGTTTCGCTTGCGTAAAGGACTGTTGGTTTTATGACTGTGTTGTATTGCCCATCTTGTGTGTGTGTCTTGACACAGATTTTTTGTTATAGATGTCTTCGACTAATAAAATGTCTTCTTGATTTTTTTGTGAGACTGCTTTGTTGTGAGATCTTCTCAACGCCTGTCGTTCGATGAATTCTCCGAGGTATTTAAAGTACGGGACCTTGTCGATTTTATCGTAATTTGTTTTCAGGCTCTTGATATCAGTTTTTGAACAAAATAATTTAGTTTTCTCAAATGAGATCTGTAGTCCCACTTTTTCTGCACTTAAGTATATCAAGCTGTTTGACGACAGTCTCCTAATCCTCTGTTAGTATCGCCAGATCACCCGCAAAATCGAGGTATGGTACGTAGAGGTTGTTTTTGGGAAATCCCAGTCGGATCGGTTTCCAAGACTCATTTCTTGAGTTCCTTCTCCCATTCTTCCAAAACTTTGTCTAGCACGATATTTAACAGAATAGGAGGGAGTCCATCACCAACAAAACCAACAAAACCTTGTCTCACACCTGTTCGAACGTCAAAGGGTTCCAAAATTTCCCCCATAAATTTCACTTTAGATTTTGTGCCAGTCAGTGTTTGTTTTACGAGTTCTAGGGTTTTGAGATCTAGTCCTCTCTCTCTTCTAGAATTTGGGATAGTGAGGATCTGTCTATCAAATCGTATGCCTTTTTGAAGTCTATAAAGGTGCATACTGTGTACTTTTGTCTGAGGGCTAGTAATTTGAATAGATTTGAGGTTCATAATTTGTTCTTGGCAGGACCTGTTTGGTCTGAATCCTGCTTGGTATTCTGATAGTTTGGGTTCTAATTGCTTTTGTATTCTATTGAAGAGACAGGCTGAGTATTTTGTAGGTGACAGATACAAGAGAGATACCTCTATAGTTGTTTACATCTAACTTGCTGCCTTTTTTTTATGTAGTGGATGGATTAGAGCAATCTTCTAATCATCCGGGAGCTTTTCGGTTTGCCAAATGTTTTGGATTATTTATGTAATTTCTTTGAGTGGATTTGGGCCTAAATTTAAAGTTTTTTTTTTTAACTTTTTCATTAATTAAGTTATTATTATTATTATTATTAATATCTTATTAGTATTAGTAATTTTTTATTCTCATCACAATGTGGGTACAGGGATTTGCAACCCGTAAAAACACTGCGGCTTTGTAGACCTATTATATTCCCCCGTAATGTTCCATTTAAGCAAATAGATCCAGACCATCTATTGCGTGATTTTTTGTAGAGGTTCGTTTTTCGACCTGGCAATACTGTGCAGAAATCATCTGTGCAGGTGACAGCTGATTTCTGCTCAGTATGTTTTGCTATATCATCATGAATATTAGAACAAGCAGTTATTTGAAGAGTATAAATTTAAACATGTGAAAAATACCCGTAACAGAAACACAAACTACAAGAAACCGCCACATAAACTTACTATGTCTGAAAACCTACAGCCTCACAGCAACATCGACCTTTATAATAGATTACCCCAATACTTAAAACTAATAACAAAATTTAAGGTCTTCAAGAAAGAGCTCCACCACCTACTCACAAATATAGAACCGTATACGCTAGATGAATTCTATCAACTAATAAAAAACTACTAACAATAAGATCAAGAATATACCGGACAAATTTAATTTAATTTATCAGAATGTTGCAGTTATTCTTAATTTGTATTAAGTCTGTATTATATGTTATGTTTATTCAATGAAATAAATTATTGAAATTAAATTATTGAATAGACTGCCAGAACAACGCTTGCAAATTGTGCAAATTTACTTCAAAAGTCGTGGTTCAGTTCGCGAAACTTACCGTGCGCTACGTCCATTTTACAGTCGATGTAATCGTCTACCGAGCAAGTTATTCCGAAAACCATGGATTTGGATTGATAATATGCATCCGCAGACGTCATACAGTGCGCACCGAGGAAGTTGTTGCAGCTATCAACATTCGATTCGCCATCGTGTATAGCAATTGGAGCTATGCCCATCCACCTTATGGAAAATATTGCGAAAAGATCTCGGTTTACGAACTTAAAAGATACTGTGCGTACAAGAGCAGAAGCCGCGTGATCATCATATACGTCGTTCTTTCACAGAATTAGCCGAAAACAAGATTGTTCTTTATCCTCACAAAAAAAATGTTCAGCGATGAGGCTCATTTTTGGCTCAATGGCTACGTAAACAAACAAAATTGCCGGATTTGGAGCGAGGAAAATAAAGAAGCCATTATTGACACAATGAAGAGGGCTATCGACCCATGATTTCTGACTTTTTCGTTCCCCAATTGAATGGCGTTAATATGGAGGAGCTTTGGTTCCAACAAGACGGCGCAACATGCCATACAGCGCGCGACACAATAAATTTATAGCAGGAAAATTTTGCTGACCGCATAATCGCGATCACACGGTCGTGTGATATCACACCTATGAACTACTTTCTGTGAGGATATGTGAAGTCGTTAGTATACACCAATAACAACGTTGGATTGCCTGCTTGAAAAAGTGGTCGAAAATTGGACTTCTAGATTGCACTTCATTCAATCCAGCCCCGGCGCCCATATGCGCCAAATTATATTTAACCCTCCGTTTGGTGCATGGGTCCAGCCAGACCTTTTTCGATTTCATTTGTGTTTTTAATATAATTTTAATTAAGCTATCGACTTAAATTTTCTTGACTTTCCCTAAAATTTCTTAAGCTTTCATTTAATTGAAAAAATAAAAGGATACATGTCATTCAAGGGTAATTACAAGAATATGTATTTGAATATACTTCGGTTTGGCACATATGGTCTGTCGAGACCCATATATATTTTACATGACATAAAATGTATTTAGAACATTTTACCGCGTTTTTTAGTTCCTCTATATCTTTCGCCAGCCCGAGGCGTGCCCTCGAGCTTTTGTCATACTCGTATATCGTCCTTTGGTCTATCTAGCTCGCGAGCTACCAGTTTAGCATCTTGCGAAATTTTTGTTTGTTTCACAAAAATGCCGAAGTTTTCTTGTGTAATAAGCGATTACGTAGACAAAGTTTCGATACTGATTTTCATTCACGATTATAATCCTGAAGAAGAGATTAATTAAAATGTTGAACATGATCCATTCAGAGAGGATGACGATGATAATGATATGGAATATGTACCTGAAGAAGATGCGTCTGATATTGAAGAGGATTTGGTAATCGAACCAAACGAAATTCTAGATAGTGACGAAGAAAAAGGAAGTAGAGGGAGATGCACATTCTAAAAATCAACAATCTACAAGTGATGAATGTTTCTTTGGCAAAGACGCTACAAAAAGAAATAGAAATGAACCAGCAAATGATGTTGGTCGTTTGTGTCATCACAATATTATACGTTTTTGAGCTGGACCCAAAGAACAAAATTCAGTTCCGATTCGAATCATCACCGAAACGAATCGTTATGCGAAAGATACATACATTTCAAAGGTAGAATCTGAAGGTAAAATCCCGATAATAACCAAGAGTTTGGAAAGAGCTAGCGAGCACTGAATTAGATGCATTTATTGATGTACTTTTGGCCGCTGGAGTTTCAAACAATAACCTGCAAAATCACAATTTCTTTGGCATACAGACGGCCTACCTATATTCCGATCAGCTATGTCTCATACGCGATTTCGCATTTCGCATGGAATGGAATTTACGCATTTCTACGATATATCCGTTTTGTTGATAGACATAAACGTGCATTCCGTCATTCCATGACATATGGAATAAGAAAATTATGCACCAATTCGTGATAATACAATGGATAAGAAGTGAGGATGCAAACTTTGTTCCCACGGAAGCGAAAAATTACGGCTTAAAAAACACATTTCTTTTGCACTAAATGTTTGAACTGTGTGCCAAGAACACTCAAAAGTGAATTATACTTGCTTCACTTGCACGAATTAGAATTTATAAGACGATACGTGTATATAAGAAATAATGTAGACAGAAATAAATTATAAATTGTATGGAGATATACGGGGGTCTGGCCAAACCACATGTGCCAAACCAAAGGTTAGCGGACTATGTGCCAAACGGAGGGTTAATCAGTAATGGCATAAAATTATCTTTCTAATAAAGCCAATACCATGGCCGTGAACATGATTTTTATGAGTTTCATTTCTGTTCAAAATTCTATACCTCTTAAAAACACCCCATATTAGGTGCAAAAGTCTACGTGTCTTATGGTTCGGCGGTAGTCCTTCAATTTTATTATCTTGCGCGCACTTGCTTCGCACTGCAAGATTATATTAGAGGCGGTTTCGGCATAATGGTTCATCTATCTAGATGCCCATCTCCTGCAAGTGCCCCCTTAGTGCGCAGTATCCCGTTAAGAGAGCTGTTACACTTGTGATTTGTTTCCTAGATAGTTGTAAGGTTTCAGCCGATATAGCTGTCTCCTTGTGCGGACCCCTTGTAGTTGCTGAATTTTATTGGTCCTCTCGGTTATTACTTTACGGACCATGATTTTGATGACTTCTCCCTTGCAATCGACAGCGCTGCAGCAGTGCCCTCCTTTGCAAGTGCGTCCGCCCTTTCGTTTCCATCTAGATCTATGTGACGTTTTAAGTTCTGAAGGCGCTCCCAAACTGTCCTAGATTTTATTTTATGATATGTTAGGGCGTTTATCGCAGACTGGCTGTCCGTGAAAATATAGATGTTTCTACTTTCCTAGTCCATTCTTAAATTTTGCCGGACACATATCTCATTTGCGAGAAAATCCATTTGAATCAGTTTGAATTTCTTGTTCAACCAGCGTACCATGTTTGGTTTTAAGCTTCACGATTTGCTTGCCAAGTGTTCTCCTGGTCATCATCAATGCCATCCAGCACTTGTTGGTCGCTCTTGTAAGATGTTGGTTCTAAGCTAGTTGGCATCTACGACAATGCCTAGATATTTTGCCTCGTCGCTTGCCTTTTACTGCTGGTTGTAAAAAATAGGAGTTTTAGACCCTCCAATATCCTCAATTTCTTTAAAGGCACTATGGTAGATTTGTAAGGGTTAACCCAAAAGTCTCCTCCCTTGCACCATCCTTCACTTCGTTCAGAGCTTTTGCATAAACTCTGCAATAATGCAAGGAAACTTCCGCCTTATGAGAATGACTATGACATCCTCATAGCCACTTGCTAGGCGACTTGCAAGTGGCGACTTGCTAGCCACCTAGGACGTAGAATCCTTTTTTTATTTAACAACACAAGTTGCCTGTCAGCAACCACATCCCAGAGGAGTGAGTATAGCACCCTGTGGGCATCCTTTGATGAGTGAGATCTGCATTGTGTCGCTAGCAACTGTAGTTTGTACAGTTCTGCTTTGCATCATGTATTTTATCCATTTGGTTGATGTCGGGCTGCACTAACAATGCTTTCGAACGACGTATTGTCAAACGTACTTTCGATGTCAAGCAAGGTTCCAAGTATAATTTCCTGGTTTTCCATTTTCCATACCATTACCTGGTGTGTTTTCTATTCTCACCACTGATTCGTGGAGAGCTGATTCACACGTTCGGTAATACTTACCACATTCATTTGGACGTTAATAAATATCTTTAATAAATATATATTCTTGTGTAACCATTTTACTAAAAAATTCACTTACCACATTGTTTCAACATATGAGGCGTTGCGAATACGAAGGGCGAACTCAACATTGGGTAATTTTGTTCACGGATGAGATCAGAACCCTCCCGAGAATCCGCAGGTATAGGTTTTATGTTGAGTTCGTCATAAGTTCATCAAAATCGACATCAGCCTTTGTTGAGTTCGCCCTTCATCTGCAATCGATAAAAAAAATCAAATGCGTCTTTATCGAAACCACCATTTGTTGAGTTCGCCCTTCGTATATGCAACGCCTCATATTTATTGCAATAGTTATATTTTCAGTACATTTTCTCTTACATTTACATTTACATTCTCTTACTTTTTCTCAATTATAAATAAATAATTGAATTTGCTTAGTTGCTTACTTATCCAATTAATCAACAATATTAATAAACTGTTTATTTATAGGCAAAATTGTTCCTAAAGAAACATGGACTTCCTGATCCAGGAGTGCCAGACAGAAGAGCTGCCCAGCCAGAATGGGGTTGGATTGAAATGAAAGTAGACCATTTCGATCCAGTTGATAACAGGACGTGGCAAATGGTAAGATAAAAATTAAATATAATCCTCGCGATAAGTTTTCATTAATGAATAATTTTCGGGTCGTAACTGAACATATATCGAAAATGTAGTCCAATAATTCAGAAAAGTAAATACCCCATACTCCAATAAGAGGTTTTATTTTCAATAGCCCGCCTTTGTAACAGTTGTCATGAGTCAACCTGTAACTACTTGGCAGATGACAAGTAAAAACTAGGCCATTAATAAAAATGGAACGCTTTAACAACACATTCAAATTATTAAAATTCACTGCAATTGTGAAAATTTCGCGGTCACTGTTCGCAAAACTAACGCAATTTTGGGTAGTCGTAAAACACATTCTCAGCCAGCAATTGTGAAACAGGTGGAAAAGTTTGAGCTGTTTGGACAAGTTAGTGATGTGAAGAACCGAACGCGTGCATGCCGCTCAAGAACAACTGAGAATATTGCTGTTGTAGCATTGTAGTATTGTATTATGTTGAGGAAAACCCAGGTTTGTACATTTCTCGTCGATCTTCCTGGGCATTTTACAAGCGACATTCCACCATATTTTGCATAAAGACTTAGGTCTTAAGTAACAAGTAACGATACCATCGCTCATTTGCTTAAAAAGTTTCCTGACCGTGTGATTTCTCGAGGAGGCAATCACAATTGGCCATAGATATTTTGTGATTTAACACTCCTACACTTTTCTCTTTGGGGCTACGTGAATGGTAAGATCTATACCAATGGCCCACAATCTATTCAAGGCATCAGAGATGCAATTCGTGAAGTTATCGACGACATACAGCCCCAAATGTGCGAATTGGTAAAATTTCATGAAAAGAATATGGTCTAAAAATATGCAAGAGTAGCTGTGGCGGCCATTTGGCTAATATTGTTTTCCATTATTAATGGCATACCGCCTCATTTTCAATTAAATAAACATCCGATTATTTCTCGTAAAACTACTCGTTTTGTTTACATATCAAAATAAATCCTCTTATTGGAAGACCCTATATTATGGTAATTCAAAAAATATATCGTTCTGTTTCAATTATCCGTTGAAATTACTTTATTTATAGACTTCGATATATAATCCTTATACATTGATATATAATCACTTAGATAAGTAAGTACATTGTGAAAATCACTTGAGAAATTGTAAACATTTCTAATCCTTAGCGCATTTAACTGCCATAAATAAATTACATTAAATTACACCTGCTACTACTTTATATTTGGTTCTAACTAGTTTGGCTCCAATGATATTCGGAAGAAGCAAAAACAAATATATTTAAAGATTTTGTAATCTGTTTATTGCAGTTAGGTAGAGTTAGGATTACTAGGATTATTACTTTTTTTTTAATTTGCCAGCGGATTTTCACAAAAGAATTACAAAAATCGCCTCGCGAGGATTACATTTCATTTTGTATCGATTTTTTTAAAGGAAATCTAAGATATTATATTTGTTGTGTGAATTTAATAACTATATTTGTCAACATGTATACATACACTGCCCCATAAATTGTAAGATAATATAAAAGATTTCTGTTAAAAACTTTTTCAAATATTTTCAAGTATACAGGATTGTTTCTATAATTAAGGCACTAAAAACCTAAGGTAGAAAAATTAAAAGTTTCGACAGTTGCGTAACTCGGAATTTCAGTGCCTTGAGTAAAGGGCCACATATTATCTAAAATTATTGTTCAAATTTCTACCGATTATAAATATTTCCGATCACTCTATAAGCCACATTTACCTTTGGGTTCCTAAGTAATGCTGAAACGCTTTTAATTCATCGCTCTTAAATATAAATATTATTCCAGTTATAAAAGTCATGGTTTTGTTAATTTGTTGATAAATAAATACTAAAAGTAAAAATAAATTATACAATAATAATAATATTACAATATAAAAATTTCGTATAAAAGTCTAACTTTATTAATTAAAATCAACCACAATACATTTCTAGAGAGACGCTACAATGACATTTCACAACTTAGATTTTCACTAGTTTAACAAGTTTCGAAAAAAAGTATTGCTTACAATAATTATAATAAATAAATATTGGGTGTTTTTTTGCTTAGATAGTACCCTTACGTACTTAGCTGTCAAACGAACTGTCATACTGTCACACATACACTTTTTGGCATTTAAGATCAGTAAACTCTGGCAAATTATCGTGAATAGATTCACGCTAGAACAACGCCACCAAATTTACCTTTACTTTGAAAATCATCGTCAAGTCATCGATTCGCGCAACTTATGAGCAACTTACTTACTTCTGAGCAAGCGATCCGTCGAACTGTGGATAGATTGCATACCACATACTTTCTAAATGATGCAATAAAACCAACACGTCGAAAGAATTTGCCTACTAAGAGAATGTCGCCGCTGTAAACGAAAGTGTAGTAGAAGATCCAAATTTATCGATTCGACCTCGGTCGCAAGAATTGGGGCTCTGTCCGTTCACTACGTGGAAAAGATCTTGGCCTACACCCGTATAGGATCCAGCTGGTGCAGGAATTGAAGTCACGAGACCATCATATTCGTCGTTCTTTAGACTTTGAACTCTAGAGCAGTTGGAAACCGACCTTATTTCTTCAAAAATGAAACCGTAGCTCGCGTTACGGTCAATGGAGAGCGTGATGGAGACCTTGATCAATGATTTGTTGTTTTAAAATATGCATGACATTGATCCGGACGAGATGTGGTTTCAACAGGATGGCGCTACGTGCCATACGGCGACCGCAACCGTTATGCAACCGACCATTAGCGATGAGTTGATTTCGAGAAATGGACCGGTCAATTGGCCTTCAAGGTCATGCAATTTGACACATCTCGATTATTTCCTGTAGGGCTACGTGAAGTTACTGGTTTATGCTGATAAACCAGCAACAATTGACACCTTGGAAGCCAACATTGTTTGTGATATTCTAGGCACGTGTCCAGCAATGATCGAAAAAATCATGATGAATGTTCAGAAAGCGCTTCGTCAAGAACGGCCGCGGTGGTCATATGCCCAAAATCATTTTCAAATCTTAATGCCATGTATTGATCTTTGGGAAAAATACGCTTTCATTAAAATTTACTTATTGATGTTATTTTTTACAATTCAAAGTTCTATCAGGCTTAAAAAAGCACCTACTATAATAGACACCGTTACCATACGATATTATAAATCAGAAAACCAAGACCTCTAACGCATCATACATACTTAGTTTTAATATTTCTAGTTGGCGTTTGAATTTCTTTAGTGATCGGGAAAGTTTGATTTCGACAGGGAGGTCATCGTACTCTAACAATGTACCATTGTACTATAACAAGTATTTCACTGAATATCACTTCGGTTTTGTAGAGTTCAGTCTCGTCTAGTCTTTTTAAATCCTTCCAAATATTTTTCCATTTTATCCAAGACTTATCCACTCTTATCTCAGCCGGTTTTGTCTAAAGCTCTCTATTCTTGTTCACTATTGTACAGTTTTTTTATTTTTCCAGAATGGTCCAGGCTTGTCTAGTCTTATCCTGCATAGCCCAGCTTTGTATAATCATGTTAATTCTTCTCCAATTTTGACCAGTCTTGTCTAGTTTTAATGAGTCCTGTCAAATCTTATCAAAAGTTATACAGTCTTATTCAGTCTTGCCATTTTTTGCTCCAGCCTTGTTCAATCTTGTACACTCCCATCTTATCAAATCTTGTCCAACTTTGTCTAGTTTTGTTCACACATATCGAGTCTTGTGCAATTTTGTCCAAGCTTATTCAATCATGTCCTGTCCTAAAAATGTTGCAGTTTCTTTCAGCCTTGTTGAATATTATCTAATCTTATGCGGCCTAACCCAGTCTTGACCTATTCATTTTTGTCCATTCTTGTTCATTCTTGTCCAGCCTTGTCATCTTTTACATATGCAAAACTCAGTGACGACTCGTAAATGATGTTTGTGGTAGGGCTGGAAAAATTTGTAAAAAAAATCAGTACGAGTTGAAAAAACCCCATTTTTATTGACACATGCAGAAAAATATTGAATTTTTTAATTCAGTGTAATAGCAGTAACAATTATTTTTATTTAAAATCCATTCTACGTTCCTCTAGATAAACAAAACCAACAATAACGTTTTCATTAAAATTTGGTATATTTGAGATTATATTTTCTCTATGCTAATCATAGCTAATACTGTTAGTCTTTTTTGTTCCATTGTATTTCTTGAAAAGGTCCTTTCTTTATTCTCTTAAGAGCGGAAAAACATCTTTAAGGTTCTGCTGTTGGCATAGGTGTGTTAATTATTATTTCAAGTAAATTAAAAACTTCTACAAAGGATTCTTGAATTCCTGAGTTATACATTAGATCATAAATATTTTTGTGTCCTTTTAAATTTTGAAATTCTGGTCGATCATATAAAACAAGTAATTCTGTGTTAAGCCTCTCTTTATCTAAACTTGGATATGCGTTCAGTTTCTCGTAGTTTGATGATAGGAATTTGATTCGTATTATATGAAAAAATATACGTGGAAAATAATCTAGCTGCAGATAAGTGTTTCGTAAAAGCAAATCGTTCTTTTGCTTGAAATATTATATAATCGCAAACTTCTTTTGTTGCTAAATTTATTGCAGATATTTGTTGATTGACTGAAATGAGGTTATTTCTAATTTCTTTAATAATTTTAGTAAATTCTTGTCCACTTAAGGTTCTTTGCCGTTGCCAGTTCTCCAGTTCTTAGAAACAAACTCATAAAATGCCTAAAATACAGAGTGCGCGCTGCAATGTTTGCAACCCACGATATAAATATTACAAAAACGTATATCGCGGGTGGGGGTTACCAGGTCATTACACTAACTACGCGGCGAGACTCGGTCTGCACTGACTGCAGCCCGGATGAGTATACAACCACACATACCGAGCACCTATCGAGGTATTTATTACCTACAAATCAAAAAATAAATATACTACGAACGGAAAAATATGTTTTTGTAAAATAATTGTATACTAATGTAATAATTTATAACCCTTATAGGCGAGCCGCTACTGGCAAAATTGCTATCTATATGGTATATACTCCGTACGGGAAATTTACCTATAGTATGTAGAATATTATAATATGTACAATATTAATATTCAATATTGATTTGAATATTGAATGGTGGTAAAACTTAGCTTGCAAATATGTATACTATTCGGGACGAAAGCTACTCAGTAACAATTTTTATATGTTTTTAATAAATAAACGATATTTAAACCATCCTTCGGCAATTGTTGAATAATTGTAAGAAAAAAAAATTCGCAAAAAAATTTCAACTAATATTCACTCATTAGAATCAATAGTTCTCAAGAATAGATTGTTTACCGTTTTATAGAATAGGTTTTTTACATAAATTTTAATCTAAAACCTGTGTTTTAATCTTAAGACCTGCGTAATTTACAAATTGTAAAACCGGAGGCGGAGCAGCGAACTGTTCAACTCAAGAAGCAACAATCTAAGAGTCTTCTACAGCTTAGTATAACTAATTGCTAATTTTACGAATTTTAAAATTTATAGCAAATATTTTAAGGTTGTTGAGATAATGTTAAATCATCATGTTCACTGTACATTTGTACATTTGTTTACTGTACAGTACTGTTCACCATGGTATTGCCTATGTTTTGAAATAGCAGCGAATTATTTTCACAGTCCTAGTTTATTTTATGCCTTTGCTTTAGGCTTATTTTATGCCTTTGCTTTAGAATTATGGGATGTACATATAGGTCTACATTTCACGCGAAGCGTATACTGAAAATAATGTCATATTTCTGGATTTTGTTCATATTTGGAATAATTGTTCCTGGGTATGACCTGAATAAATGTATATCATTACTTTTTTCTATGAAGCCTAATTCCCGATTTATAAACCTTTAAAGAATTGACGAAATGTAAGGGAACAGGTTTTTTAAAGCTTTTGCTGCTATTGTTCAAAAATATGGGAAAAAGTATGTAATATTTTTTTCTGAAAATTTAATGTTCTTGGGATTTATTATAAATTTGAGATTTAATTTTTTTTTTCGTAGAGAGAACCGGAAGTAAAGATTGTAAATAGAATTTCACTAAACATCGGTATTTTTTATTTTGATGTAAAAATGTAGCTTGTAGTATATAAATAATACGAACTGGCGATTTCTTAAGTTGACTGGTGTACAAGCCAACGGTTGAAAAAACGCTATAACGTCAATATTAATGCGAATTACAACTATTCTTTTGTAGTTTGTTATACTTAATATTGTTTGGCAAGCAACTAATTTCGGTTTTGTGACATGAAAAACACTTTTTTAAGACATCCAATAAACTTTAATCAATCACATATTTTCGAGTTTGTTCAAGGACACAAGAAGTAATGCAAAATACTTCTTGTGTGCCATTTAAGTTCATCGTTATTTGTGAAAAGGCAATTGAGTAAAGTGCTTGTTGTTTCTAAATCATCTGTGAGAAACACTTAAGGGGCTATCGTAAAGCGATTTGCGTCAATACTTTGCTCAAACTGCAAACTAGTAACTTTTAAAATTAAAAAACCATTTTTAAATGGTCACGAATCGAATTTGATCCAGGATAACAACACGTTGAACAACGTTCATTTGTAGATAATATTGCAGTCGTTAAATAACAAATTGGTCTAGGGTTTGAACACATCATTCTTTGTAGGAACTTCTTATAAGACGGAAGGTGCATATTGGTCTACAATAAGAGAATCAATATCTCTTCCACTCAACATAAGTTTAACTTTTACGATGTGTGCCAGAGTCTCCAACAAGGATACATTGCGAAGGTCGCAATATGAAAAAAATGATTAAATCTACTTTATTATCAGGATATTCAGTTTTAACTTCTGATACAACTCCTCAAATTGCGCATTGAAAGTTGTTTTTGTAATTCCAACTGGTAACTTATTTCCAATACGAGGAATGGCTGATAAAGCACCAATTGCTTGAAATAAATTTCATTAATTTTCATTCATATATATATACTAATAATATTTTGTTTGTATAGCGCTACATGAATAACAGTCAATTCTTCAAACCTAGTGGACCCTTGTTTATCTTTTTGGGAGGAGAATGGACAATTTCTTCCTCATATTTACAAACTGGTCAGATGTACGACATGGCTCGTGAGAATAACGGATATATGTTTTATACCGAACATAGATTCTATGGAAAAAGTTATCCCATCAAGTAAGTCCACAAGAAAACAACCGAAATATTTTGTTTATTCCGTGCAAATAACACATTATTAATATACATTACAAGTGGAAGTTGATATATTTATGTATAGTTGGTATAGTTTGTTGATATTTTTGTTTCGATTTGGTTCGATATATAGACAGGCAAGACTAGACAGATAAGACTAGATAGACAAGACTAGACAGACCAGACTAGACAGACAAGACTAGACAGACAAGACTAGACAGACAAGACTAGACAGACAAGACTAGACAGACAAGACTAGACAGACAAGACTAGACAGACAGGACTTGACAGACAAGACTAGACGGACAAGACTAGACAGACAAGACTAGACAGACAAGACTAGACAGACAAGACTAGACAGACAAGACTAGACAGACAAGACTAGACAGACAAGACTAGACAGACAAGACTAGACAGACAAGACTAGACAGACAAGACTAGACAGACAAGACTAGACAGACAAGACTAGACAGACAAGACTAGACAGACAAGACTAGACAGACAAGACTAGACAGACAAAACTAGACAGACAAGACTAGACAGACAAGACTAGACAGACAAGACTAGACAGACAAGACTAGACAGACAAGACTAGACAGACAAGACTAGACAGACAAGACTAGACAGACAAGACTAGACAGACAAGACTAGACAGACAAGACTAGACAGACAAGACTAGACAGACAAGACTAGACAGACAAGACTAGACAGACAAGACTAGACAGACAAGACTAGACAGACAAGACTAGACAGACAAGACTAGACAGACAAGACTAGACAGACAAGACTAGACAGACAAGACTAGACAGACAAGACTAGACAGACAAGACTAGACAGACAAGACTAGACAGACAAGACTAGACAGACAAGACTAGACAGACAAGACTAGACAGACAAGACTAGACAGACAAGACTAGACAGACAAGACTAGACAGACAAGACTAGACAGACAAGACTAGACAGACAAGACTAGACAGACAAGACTAGACAGACAAGACTAGACAGACAAGACTAGACAGACAAGACTAGACAGACAAGACTAGACAGACAAGACTAGACAGACAAGACTAGACAGACAAGACTAGACAGACAAGACTAGACAGACAAGACTAGACAGACAAGACTAGACAGACAAGACTAGACAGACAAGACTAGACAGACAAGACTAGACAGACAAGACTAGACAGACAAGACTAGACAGACAAGACTAGACAGACAAGACTAGACAGACAAGACTAGACAGACAAGACTAGACAGACAAGACTAGACAGACAAGACTAGACAGACAAGACTAGACAGACAAGACTAGACAGACAAGACTAGACAGACAAGACTAGACAGACAAGACTAGACAGACAAGACTAGACAGACAAGACTAGACAGACAAGACTAGACAGACAAGACTAGACAGACAAGACTAGACAGACAAGACTAGACAGACAAGACTAGACAGACAAGACTAGACAGACAAGACTAGACAGACAAGACTAGACAGACAAGACTAGACAGACAAGACTAGACAGACAAGACTAGACAGACAAGACTAGACAGACAAGACTAGACAGACAAGACTAGACAGACAAGACTAGACAGACAAGACTAGACAGACAAGACTAGACAGACAAGACTAGACAGACAAGACTAGACAGACAAGACTAGACAGACAAGACTAGACAGACAAGACTAGACAGACAAGACTAGACAGACAAGACTAGACAGACAAGACTAGACAGACAAGACTAGACAGACAAGACTAGACAGACAAGACTAGACAGACAAGACTAGACAGACAAGACTAGACAGACAAGACTAGACAGACAAGACTAGACAGACAAGACTAGACAGACAAGACTAGACAGACAAGACTAGACAGACAAGACTAGACAGACAAGACTAGACAGACAAGACTAGACAGACAAGACTAGACAGACAAGACTAGACAGACAAGACTAGACAGACAAGACTAGACAGACAAGACTAGACAGACAAGACTAGACAGACAAGACTAGACAGACAAGACTAGACAGACAAGACTAGACAGACAAGACTAGACAGACAAGACTAGACAGACAAGACTAGACAGACAAGACTAGACAGACAAGACTAGACAGACAAGACTAGACAGACAAGACTAGACAGACAAGACTAGACAGACAAGACTAGACAGACAAGACTAGACAGACAAGACTAGACAGACAAGACTAGACAGACAAGACTAGACAGACAAGACTAGACAGACAAGACTAGACAGACAAGACTAGACAGACAAGACTAGACAGACAAGACTAGACAGACAAGACTAGACAGACAAGACTAGACAGACAAGACTAGACAGACAAGACTAGACAGACAAGACTAGACAGACAAGACTAGACAGACAAGACTAGACAGACAAGACTAGACAGACAAGACTAGACAGACAAGACTAGACAGACAAGACTAGACAGACAAGACTAGACAGACAAGACTAGACAGACAAGACTAGACAGACAAGACTAGACAGACAAGACTAGACAGACAAGACTAGACAGACAAGACTAGACAGACAAGACTAGACAGACAAGACTAGACAGACAAGACTAGACAGACAAGACTAGACAGACAAGACTAGACAGACAAGACTAGACAGACAAGACTAGACAGACAAGACTAGACAGACAAGACTAGACAGACAAGACTAGACAGACAAGACTAGACAGACAAGACTAGACAGACAAGACTAGACAGACAAGACTAGACAGACAAGACTAGACAGACAAGACTAGACAGACAAGACTAGACAGACAAGACTAGACAGACAAGACTAGACAGACAAGACTAGACAGACAAGACTAGACAGACAAGACTAGACAGACAAGACTAGACAGACAAGACTAGACAGACAAGACTAGACAGACAAGACTAGACAGACAAGACTAGACAGACAAGACTAGACAGACAAGACTAGACAGACAAGACTAGACAGACAAGACTAGACAGACAAGACTAGACAGACAAGACTAGACAGACAAGACTAGACAGACAAGACTAGACAGACAAGACTAGACAGACAAGACTAGACAGACAAGACTAGACAGACAAGACTAGACAGACAAGACTAGACAGACAAGACTACACAAACAAGACTAGACAGACAAGACTAGACAGACAAGACTAGACAGACAAGACTAGACAGACAAGACTAGACAGACAAGACTAGACAGACAAGACTAGACAGACAAGACTAGACAGACAAGACTAGACAGACAAGACTAGACAGACAAGACTAGACAGACAAGACTAGACAGACAATACTAGACAGACAAGACTAGACAGACAAGACTAGACAGACAAGACTAGACAGACAAGACTAGACAGACAAGACTAGACAGACAAGACTAGAGAGACAAGACTAGACAGACAAGACTAGACAGACAAGACTAGACAGACAAGACTGGACAGACAAGACTAGACAGACAAGACTAGACAGACAAGACTAGACAGACAAGTCTATACCGATAAGACTAGACAGACAAGACACGTCAGACATAACTTATTGCATCCTTCAATATATTGTCAAAACTCGATAGCTCAAAATTTCTGATAATTAATTTCAGGTGTCATTTTCTGCTGAATGCAAAAATGCATTGTAAACGAAATTTATTTGGAAGCTTATCTAATCTCCTAACTGCTGTATTAGATTAATACAATCTAAAAAGATTCCTGGTTTTTTACTGCGGATTATCTGCGCAAAACAGATACGTGGAGGATTCTGCATGATCTGTGTTAATGCAGTCACATTCCTCGGGTTTCCCTGCTTAGCCGTTCACTCTGTTATAAATTTAAAAAAACAAATATAAAAGATATACACTTGGCATGTGTTTCATGCACACTTATTTCAAACTTATTTTCATAGTATCAAGCAACTCAACAAATTAAACATGCCTGTCCGAGGGCTCTCACAGGCTAACTGGATTTGTACAACCAAATCGGAGCGTCTGTAGAGCCCTTTAGTTCTCCTGTTACACTTTTCACTTCGCGTCTCAAACTGGAGTAAACAAGTTCAATTTTTTACTTAAAAATAGGATAGGGAAATAAAATGTTTCCAGTTTCTGAGTAATGTCAACTGAACATATATCGAGTTATCGAGTTTTGATTCTTTAAAAATTTTCAATTTTACTCTAATGTGGAATATATAAAACATATTATTAAGAATTAAATATTTTTAGAAATAAAATTTGAATAAAATCGTTATAATAAAATATAATTTGTATATTGGTTCTTTATTTAGTTTTTAAATTTTCCATTATCTATCTTTCAGCGATTTGAAAACAAGCAGCTTGAAATATTTAACAACCGATCAGGCCTTAGCTGATATAATATACTTTATAATGAAGAAAAAGGAGGAAATTCCGGCTTTAAGGAAAGGAAAGGTATACAAGATGAAATTATTTTCTTCATTTTATTTAATCTTAAATTATTTGCAATTTGGACGTCGCTACTAAGTTATTGATCATTGTAGGTTGTCGTTGTTGGGGCTTCTTATTCCGCCGCTATGGCTACTTGGATTAGAATGAAGTACCCACATGTTATTACTGCTGCATTATCGTCTAGTGCTCCCTTAGTTCCAGTAGAAGACTTTTTTGGTAAGATTGAGAAATCCTCGCAGTTACTTTTTTAATACTCGTATATTTATATTGAGTGAGTTGAGTTTAAGTTGAATTATGGTATACACAATTAATGTTTTGTGATTTACTTAATATATTGATTAATATAAAACTATGTGTTTCTTCTCTCTTCAAAAGTCTTTAAATAACAAGATTAGTAAATAACAAGTCAGATTACCACAGATTGATACGGTTTAGCGCTTGCTACTAAATATTATTTGTTTTCGAGTTGTAAGATTTGTAAGAATATTAGTCAAAAATATTATTATTACAACTCGAAAACAAATAATATTTAGTAGCACGCGCTAAACCGTATCAATCTGTCGGTAATCTGACTGAACAATAAAATACATATTAGAATCAATTTATGATTATTATTGTTATTTAAATGTTAATACATATTAACATTCTAATATTATTATTATAGAATACTATGAAGTTATAAATGACAACATTAAACTAAATTCTGTCGAATGCTTGGAAACTATCAGGGAAGGAACGGCGGGAATGGTAAATTTATTAGAAACTCCTTCCGGAATTGATAGACTCTCCGCCATGCTAAAGTATGTATTATAAAGAAAGCAAATGTAATATGAAACAAAGTGTACTGACGATTTATTTTTAATACAGCACCTGCCAACGCATAAAAACTCAAGAACCACATCGTTCTTATTTCTTCAACACGATTGGGGAAATTTTCGCCAGTCTTGTGCAATATGCTTACATTGGACAAATTGATTTCGAATGCAGCAAGTTATTGAATTTTGGAGGCCAGCCCTTAGATAAATTGAGTTCTTACGTAAGAGCCCAATATGAAAGGGACTGCATGGGAGATTATGATGAATTCCTAGAGCAGTATAACAGTACTGCAATGACTACAAATATTTGTAAGTTATTTTTAATATTTTAAAAAAAGATCAGGGAATACTCAATTAGTATTATAATAATTACAAAAATAATTTATAACAAATTTCTTTCAATTCAATTCTAAATAAATGTTATTATCCTGTAATATTAATTTATTAGGGTAATTTATTTTGATGTTATTAGATCGTCAATGGATTTATCAAACTTGCACTGAATATGGATATTTCCAAACTACTACCTCGGATAATCAACCATTCGGAAAAACATTCCCTCTTGAGCTTTCCCATAGGATGTGCAAAGATCTTTTTGGAGAAGAGTATGAAAATTGTATAACTATTTCAACATTTTATAACCACACAAATGTTTCACAGAATTACCCCAGAATTGATTCGTAGCAGCATCAAACGAAATAATATTATTTATGGGGCGTTAGATTTGGAAGTTACCAAAGTCGTTTCGGTCCATGGAACGGTTGATCCATGGCATGCTAAAGGTCTCCTCCACGATCTTTCTCCATTGGCGCCAGTATTCGTTGTAAATGGTAAATATGCATTTATATTATCTCAACGAGGCATTTTATAAACCCTTTTCTAGGTACCGCCCATTGTGCTGATCTTTCTTCAGTTTCTTCCAACGATATACCACAAATGTATGAAGCAAAGACACGCACAAAGCAATTAATTGCTGAATGGATAAAATGATTTTAATTTTTTAAATTGATCCACTTTACAAACTTGAAATAAATAATTAAAAAAAATACGTCATTAAATTTAAATAAATAAATATAGCAAATAAAATACTCTTCTTTAAATATTTATTAGGCTACGCAATATATAAATCTATTGCAATTAGTATTATTTCGCCAGAAAAAATATTCATCAAAAATGAGATACATCTTAATATAGATATATTTCAATGTTTAGAAATGCAACAAAATATACAGATATTACTTTGTTAGGCGCCGATTCGGGTTTCAAGAGTCGATTAGAGGTAGGTGGAAAAAATCACTGATATATTAAATAACTCTTATAGTATTAATAATCTCTTAGTATTAAACCAAGAGAGAACTGAAACTATTCACAAAAATTCAAAGGAAATATTGAAATTAATAGAAAATATGGTATCTTGCGATAATAATATAATTGTTTCATAATTGATATTTTACTGCCTTAATAATAGTTTCGCCCATACAACACTACATTACCGGCTTTTCTGTTTCTACTATAATAACACTATTCTACTATAATTACATAATAGGGCTCCATGAAAATTCTTTAAAGGGGTCGATAAAGAAATAAAATGGGATTTCTTTAGTATAATTTCAACGAATTACTTGAAATGGCACTTTAAGAGATATATTTTTAAGCTGTTTTGTTTCCTATTTTATCAGTTTGCACTGATTGAATTTAAACTGTTTTTATACTAAACCATCCAGTGGTAACTTTGTCCTATTCGATGCCCTAGACCAGGGGTCGGCAACTGGTTTCAAGTAAAGAGACATTTTTCTTTAAAAAAAACTTACAGAAGAGCCGCAGGCATGATATTATAAAAATTATATTTAATAACTTTTTAATTATTTTATACATTTATTTATTTTTACATTTAAAAAAAAGATTTTTTTTGTATCAGGTTTGCAATTTGAAGTCTTAACTTTTAATCTTTCAAGGCTAACATCGTTGAACTGCGCCCTTAATATACTTTTTTTTATTATACAGAGTTTGTGAAATAGATTGTAACTTTCAGGAAGACTAAAGGCTCCATGTTTCAAATATTTTTGACAAACTTACTTTGATTTTCAATCTATTAACTGAAGTTTAAACTCAGATCTATCAATCATTTGAAACGGTTTAAAATTTATCTCGTTCGCAAATGGATATGTCAAAAATGGTAATTTTGGTTTTACTTTACTGAATTCGATTGGCAAAGAAATTCATTTTTTATTAATACTTTCTGTTTCTCAATGATTTTCTAAATCGCAAAATTGTATATTTTGCAACTAGGGCGGAAAGTTGTCAATTGGTCACGAGAGCGAACTTGGGCGCACGAAAAGACAGTGCGCATATTCGCTCGAGAGGGCAATTGACAATACCGCCAGTGTTCCAAATAATATTTTTGAAACAAATTTTAACTTCCCAAACTCTCCGCCAATGGCTTTCCATTAGAGACACTGTCACTACCTGATACTAGCCCTACTCCAGAGACACCACCTCTTACCTTCGACGATGCGCCTTCCACCCCTACCCTCGACCGACTCGCCTTCCACCCTAAGAGCTGATCTAGCTCCCTACAACCAGTCTAGAATCTTTCTGGCTCACTAAACAGCACTAAGCAAGCGCATGATTCGGTCCTTGTCCTGGTCATTTAGTAGCCCTGAGAGGTTATTCCACGACTTATAAACTGTATTTCGATATATGTGTGTTCACCGACACGGTTTTTACTCAAAAAACCTGTCATCATTGTTTTTAGTTGTTTAATAAATCTACATAAGTTTAAAGAAGGAATAAGAAACTTGTTTTATAAATACCTCTTTAAATTAATTGTAACAAAGTGACGCCTAACTTAGTGGCCTGAATCCAATATTGGTCAAAATTCGGCCTAAAAAGCAAGCAAGTATACCATCCAGGAGGAGTCCGCGAATTAATCCTCCTACCATGACGGTCCAAATATGAACGAGCAGTTCCAACAACTACTACAAAGCATTACCAAATCAGAGAAAACATCCCGGCATTTCACGCAATGCACCGCAAGATACGCCGGTACACGAACCAAAGCTTCCGTAGAAGAATTTATCACAGCCATCACCATCTTCAAAAATGTAGAAAACATTCCCGACCAAGATGCCATCATGGGAATTCCACTTCTGGCAATACAAATTCCACGCAAGATACGCCGGTACACGAACCAAAGCTTCCATAGAAGAATTTATCACAGCCATCACCATCTTCAAAAATGTAGAAAACATTCCCGACCAAGATGCCATCAAGGAAATTCCACTTCAAGCAATACAAAATCTTCGAATCGCATTCGCACCACAGCGTCCGAATTTTAGAATATTCGCAGACATAATTGCTCAAAACCAAACAGATTCGATACCTACAGATCAATATATCACCATGCAAAGAGATAGCTTTACCCAACTCTCACGCCCGCTAGACGAATCCTGGCAAATAGATATAATATATGGATTACTACGCACGCCTATCCGTGACCGCATAGCCAGAGCTGATAAGTAAGTACTTTCAAAGATATACTCGAAAAAGCCCGAATTGTAGAAGTCAACGAGCAAGACAAGAAAAATAGTAGATACGTAAGAAATGACAAAGAATCAACTAAGGCGCGCACCAAATGTGAATTCTGCAACAACTTCGGCCACGACTTCAGCGTATGTCGGAAGAAGGCAAAATCAGAGAAGACACAACCTGCCGCACGATTACTAGCTCCGCCCACA
The DNA here is from genome assembly GCA_944588485.1 of Phosphuga atrata. Lineage (NCBI taxonomy): Eukaryota > Metazoa > Arthropoda > Insecta > Coleoptera > Silphidae > Phosphuga > Phosphuga atrata. The sequence goes on from OX155898.1 coordinate 35,802,131, forward strand.
CAACCTGTAGCATTAAGCACGATTCCTGCAAACAAAATTCAGTGCTATGGATGCGGAAAACCTGGGGTTATACGTCGTAACTGCCCTACGTGTTCAACAACCCAGGCACCAGTGAGTTTCTGCTCGATAGACGTCTGGTGCGCCGAACGACCCGCCGTAAAAATTTCAATCAATGAAGTGAGGGACTGCATTTCTGGACAGTGGTGCCCGTGCTACGCTAGCAAGCTTAGAGCTATACCGATTACTACAAATTCAGGGATATGAGTTCCAGAATGTCCCAATCAACTTAATACCAGCCGACGGAAACCAAAAACCACTCATAGTTAAATCAACAGTAGCTCCAGTGAAAATTGAGAATCGAGTTATTTCAACGAAATTTGTCGTCATGCCCGACGCACCTGCAAAAACACTGTTAGGAGTAGACTTCCTGAAGGCAGGAAGGTCACGTCATTGACCATAAACATGAAAGATGGCACTTCTCAGGCGAGACACACAAAACGTATGGATACGCTGCAAATAACCCAAGGATCACAAGGGAGGATAGGTGGTAGAGTAGAGTTTACGGAAATCAGTGCAGAACACGACATCCCACCAGCTGTGACCCCCCTACACTCACCCGTCGTCTCCATGGAATGCGACTACGAATCTGGGTTAGATAATAACTACGGTCCCGATTACTCAATTGGAGTCAATTGTATGTAGTCAATCAATTGGAGTCAACAATATGTGGTATGATGCCATTCAAACAATCGATCAACTGTGTAAAAAGCGACCAACAATCCCTGATATACACGTTGGTAGCCTCGATTTACAAAGTCTCCACTTTAGAACGGAAGAAGGGACGCAATTATCCGCACAAGAACGCACGGAAATCAACAACCTACTCATCGAAAATACGGATCTTTTCAAACCTGAAGGACCACCGACAACCATGACTGAACATCGTATCGAAACCGGTGATAAAGCCCCAGTAGCCAGCCCGCCTTACCGGATCACACCCGCCCGACAAAGGATATTTGAGGCAGACATTTAGGAACTTCTGAGGACAAGAATAATTGAAGAATGCGAAAGTGCCTGGGCGTCGCCCGTGGTACTACTACCAAAACCCGGTGAAAGCACAAGACTATGTATTGACAATCGAGAACTGAGCAGTATCACCATGCCAGTTCTGTACCCTTTGCCAAGATTAGAAGATCTTTTACAATCAACCGGACAATCACGATACATTTCCAGAATGGATCTCAAGAGCGGTTATTACCAAATTAAGGTATATCCTCCACATAAAGATAAGACCTCGTTTATCAACAACGCAGGAACCTATCGGTTTCTCCGACTACCATTTGGGCTCCGAAACGCACCCGCCACGTTCCAGGGGCTAATGGACAAATTCAAGGCAGTACTCAATGGAGTCAGACTACTAGTTAACCTAGGCGATCTGAACGTCCTGTCTCCAGACTTCAATACCCATATATCGGATCTACGTAGATGTTTCCACCGACTCGGTCACTTTAAACTCCGGATGAATCGAAAAGCCGATTCGCGTGTCCAGAAGTGCCATACCTAGGGCATCTAATCTCTACCAACGGTAGCCATACCCATCCCGAGAAGATCACCGCTATCACCGATAGAACGCCTCCCCGGAACTGTATCCGACTCAAAAACTGTATTTCGATATATTTGTGTTTACCGACCCGGTTTTACTCAAAAAACCTGTAATAATTGTATTTATTTGTTTAATAAATGTACATAAGTTTAAAGAAGGAATAAGAAACTTGTTTTATAAATACCTCGTTAAATTAAGTGAAACATTTTTGATTTCTCATGCGAGGGGCCGTATCTTACAAGTTTGGGATCCAGGGGCCATAAAAAAAATAGAATAAAAAACGAAAAATTTGCTTTTTTAATTGTCTCCGGTGGTGTGAATTCGTCATAAGAACTCTCATCAGTCTCAGGTATCACCATAGAATTTACACTCATTTTAAAACGTTTTTTTTTAAATTATTATTTTGTAATGAAAACGAATTTCTGTCACTTTCATGTCACTTTTCTAATATCGATATCTTGATTGTGTTTATTTTATTTATTTAATTGTTTTTTTCTACTGATATATGTGAAAATGGCATTTTTTCCACGGCTTACCCTACATGAAAGTGACATTTTTTCATTCTAGGGATGAAAATATTTTCACGTCTAGAGACGAAAATGAGCATTTTAAATTTATGATTTTCTCGATTAAAACACTAAACTAACCAAATTTGCATGGACTTTCTTATTAATTACATCAATTTCAATGAGATATTTTATGTACAAACGTAAAACGAGCCTGAAACTATTTAAAAAACCGAAATAAAATTAGGACATTTGACTTGAAAAGTATCACCTTCTATGAGAATGCAATATGTTACCGTGGAAACGGCCAAACTAACAATTAAATTTGTTTTGACAGTTCTGACAGTTCGCTTCGAATTGGATTTATTAAAGTCGAATTATGGATTCTACAACCGAAATCGGTAGAAAAAATTGCATTTACTACTCGAGATGAAAGTGTTTTTTTCTGGTTCGGTGTGATTGCTAACTCGCTGGCGCTCGGGAGCAAACTCCCACCTCACCAAAAAAAACGCCTATACTAATCTATGTAACTTAAAACGCGATATTGAATATTTGTGTGTGTTACCCAAGTTATATGGTAATACAACAAAAAATGGCATTTGTCGCACTAATAAACGTGCTCCAAGATAGTACTTTTAACGCATGAGTAATAAAAAATTAATTACATTCTCATTTTTGATGTTTTAAATAAATATAGATGATTGACTTTCAAGAAAATACAATTTCTAAAAGAAAATGTGCAGTATTGCATTGTACTTGCAACTTATTGAGATAGTTATTACGTACTATGTCATTTGCAAAATTGAATTTTTGTAACTACCCATCATCGTTTATCTTCGAGTATTCTCCGAGTATTTTTACCAGTCTACTCTTTACACTATCTATAGCAATAGGATATTAATTTATTTGTATTAATTTAATATTTTGTCACAATGCTATTCAGCCTGTACTCTGAAGAGATATTCAGAAATGCTTTCGGTGAAGAACAAGCTAGAGTCATCGTGAATGGCCAATCTATAAATAACTTAGAGAATAACTTATAGAGATTAACAAATAAAGTAAACGATGCCGTCCTGCAATACGGTCTGAAGATGAACCTGATAAAAACAAAATACATGCTAATATCCATAGCCCCAACGCAATTTCAAGCCCTTATACATCAATAACATTTGAATAGAAAAAACATCGAAATTCAAATATCTTGGCACATAGATATCAGACAATATAGACCAGATACTTGAAATAAAACACATTTCTGAAAATGCGAACGTTTTTTTGTGATAGACTTAGTAAAGATATATCTGCGTACAAGAATGGTAAGATGCTCGATTCTACTTTATGGAGTGGAGGTAAAGACATTGAAGCTGCAATAAAGAAGCTAGAGTCTTCCGATATAGACTTTGGTGATATAGACGTATGTTAAAGATATCCTGGAAAGACAGAGTGACGAATATAAGAGTGATGGAAGGTATTAACCAGCTGGAAGTCATATCAACAATAAAAAAATAAAACTGCAGTACCTGGGTCACATAACAAGAGAGAAAAAATACGAACTGCTCCAATTGATAATGCAGGGAAAGATATTAGGCAGACGTAACATCGATAGGTGCATAATCTCATGGCTGCGTAATCTGAGGCAATGGTATAATACAATGCCATATCTAAGAACAAAATTGAGTTGATGATTGAAAAAGAATAAATGTTCAGTCAAAAATTCTGATATTGGGGAAATAATGTACTCCCCGCGGGTTTGTCTTTTGAGGGGAATTAAAGAAATTCTTAATGAATTTCCTGGAAGGGTACATATCGCCATACTAAATCAATTTATGCGGTATCCTTAATAGCAAACATTCGTCGAATGCTAAATAAAATGCTCAAGGTTTTGATTTTAAAATAGAAAATTTCTGTGACATCACGTTATTTTGAGTGTTCTATCATGAATTGCCTTGCAAATAATCAAACATGTAGAATCTACTCTATAATAAATTAAATTTTTATTTGTCTCTTTTACCTCCTCAGCCATTGTGCACATTGTAATGTACATAGCTTTATTGAATTTTTAAGTCATTTTTTTTCTACTTTCAGCACTCATCAATGAAAATATGAAATAAGCTCTCGGAAAATCTAAGAAAATACATGCCCCTATAATGTGCTAAATAAGAAAATTTTATAAAAAAAGTTTGAGAAGGTTTTTAATAAATATTTTGGACCGGACGATGAGCCACACAAATTACATAAAAGAGCCGCATAGCCGCTAGATTTCGGTACCAAAATTGAAAGAAAAAAGCAAATTCTTAAATAATTGGCAATAAATATTATAAATTCGTTTGACGACACCAAAATATCATATGGGTTTTTGCGTCGTCAATTTAACCTCGGAACCCCCGGACGCTTTTAAATCCGGTCGCTTAACAACGCAGTTGTTTGCATGTGAATGGCCCCCAGAAGTTGCGACTTCTATAAGTATTTCGGTGTACACCAACTGTATGCTGCGAAATTTTATGCGAAGAACGGTTATCATATGACATATGCCACTCAGTAACAAAACTGTTAGCAGAAGAATAGGCGAAATGAATGAAAATATTGGAAAACAACTTGTTGAAAAGCTGAAAACAAGAAAATTCACTCAGTGCAAATGCATGAATCAACTTTGAGAGACAGTGAGGCAGTATTGATAATAAATGATTAGAAAGCACCAAAAAACTACAAAGATGTCAATACCATTACCAATGAAAAATATAGCATTTTGTGCTGCAGATGGTGCTCCTAATATGATGGGCAAGAAAATTGGCTGCTTAAAATTGAAGAAAAATGAGAATCCAGAAATGATTCTTGTGCATTGTGTTATTTATAGGGAAAACTTGGTAGCGAATAACATATAGCCTGTTCTAAATAAAGTACTAGATTCAGTAATAAAGTGCATCAATGCTATAAAAGCTAATGCCAAATGTGAGCGTCACTTCAAGCTATTTTGTGAAGAACAAAATGCATAACATGTGAGACTTTTACTTCACATTGAAGTAAGATGGCTCCCTAAAGGGAACTGCTTGAAAAGATTTATGGACTGTTTGATACTCTTAAAATGAAATGGTGAACTGACGAGAATTTAAAGTCGATATTTTTGAAAAAATAAATATATTAGATAAAAGCAACTACAAGAAACAAATAAAACTCTTGTCGATGCAGGAGCGAAGATATTGGGTTTCATTACCCTTTTTGAGTTATGTTAGAAATATATTAACAACAAAAATTTGGAACAGTTTCGTTGGCTCCAAAAATGTGAAGTAAATGATAACGCTATACTTTATTATATTATTATGTTATTGTCGATCATTTGAGAATACTATCGGCTGATTTAAAGAAAGATTTTCTGATTTATAACAAATTGCTTTTCCTACATGGATAATGCAGCCAATGTTATAGAATTTGTCTTATATATCAAATATGCAGTATCAAGAAGAACTCGTAGAATTGCAAAATGACGAGTCAGTTAAAGCTTGATTTAATATAAAAGGAGCGATGGCATGGCATTGTGAGGAAACAGAAATCAAATACCCAAATTCAACCTAATGTGAAAGAAAAATATTGCTACAGATTCCATATATTTAGCTGAATGTGGATTTATTGCTGTAAATGCTTTATTGGTAAAAAGAAAAGAAATCGTCTGGATGAAAAAAGAATTCGTTGTTGAAACACAACGGGGAGGCTTGAGACCGAAGCTAACCAAATTGGAACCTAAAGGTAGACTTCCGAGCAAAGCGGCCCTGGCGTCACTAACGCAGCATCAAGGTCGCCGCGACAAAGCGATAGTATTATGCAGTATGGAAATGTATGAGGCATCATTCGAGCGCAGCGGCATTGACGCGCTCAGGGTCAGTGCGTCAGTGTTGCTGCGTTCGAATGGCGTCTCATACATTTTTAAAGTGCATAATACTATCGCTATGTCGCCGCGTCAGTATCGCTGCGTTAGTGACGCCAGTGCCGCTTTGCTCGGAAGTCTACCTTTACATAAAATCTCTGTACAGCAAGCATCAAGCGCACGGATCTCATTAAATTAAAATAATAAGTTAATATAGAAAAATCTTTATTCAAATTATTTCGAATTATTCAGTTTTTTATTATATGTTTTGGAAATTTTCTTGTTTCGTTACAATTTCCTAGTGATTTCTTCCTAAAACGTATCATTTAAGTTTCTTAAGTGAACAATTCAATTTTTTAATGTTAAAAATTATGTATGTGTTACATAAGGGGGCATAAGAATTTTTGGAAGGCTTATGTGGGGCATGGCACAATAAAGGTTGGGAAACACTGGTCTAGACGACACTGGATAGCGAGATATTAGCATGACTGAAACGGGATGGACGAGGTTCAGAATATTTCTAATTGTTGTTGTCTCGAATAAAACTCCAGAAAGCAACATACAATTTTAACCCATTAAACTAAGCCGACAATAAACCAACAATTTTAAAAGCGGGAGGCTTATAATCTAATTACATGTTTTGCCTAGTTCAGATCAGACTACTTGTGCTTTATAGTTTTATTTCAGATTTTTTTGTTCTGTTTTGTTACCTAGTGCAGCTTTATATATGATGTCTCGTCTTGTCTTATTCAATATTGTTCTGACATGCCAAGTCTTGTTCAGTGCTCTGACAAGGTTGACTTATCCAGTCTTGCCCAGATTTTTCTATACTTCTCCTGTTTTATCCAGCTTTATATAGTCTTGTACAGTATTGTCCAGCATTAACCAATCATAGTGTGTTCTCCATTGTTATCCACTCTTGTTCGGTCTTATATACCATATTATTCAGATTTGTCCAGTCTTGTTCAGTTCTCTCTAGTATTTCCCAGTTTTGTTCAATATTGTGCAGTCTTATTCAATCTAATCCAATTTAGTCCATTTTTATACCATCTTGTTTAATACAAACTTCTCCAGTCTTATGCAGCCTTATCAAATGTTCTCTAATCTTCTTCAGTACTTTCCCATTTAATCCAGTCTAGCTAAGTGTTACTTAGTGTTGTCCAGAATTAATCAAGTCTTGTCCGGTTTTAGCCATTCTTCTCCAGTTTTGTCCAATTTGGTCCACTCTAGTTTAGCCTTTTCCAAAACCTGTTATCGAGTTTTGTGTTGACTTGCTCAGTGTTATTCAGTCTTGTTCAGTTTTGTTTAGTATTGTTCAGTATTGACCATGTGTGTCTTTTATAGCCTTTTTCAGTCTTATCAAGTCTTGTTCTAACTTGCTTAGACCTTGTCCCATCTTGTCCAGTCTTGTACCACTATTTTTACCACTATGTATTGTCCACTATTATCCAGTATTGCCCAATATTCTCCAGTCCAGTTTGATATAGTCTTATTCAGTCTCAGTCAAATACAATTTTTTTCCATAAACAAGTTACATAACAAATGGAAATGTGTCAAACAGTGTTCAAACAATTAGATCAAAACTTCTGCTTTGATGAAACTAATAAAAAATAATTTGAACTCTATAAGGTCATTTATGTAATTAATCCCATTATTTAATTCTTTAATTATATTTTTAGGCATACAACTGTATTTACAATCAACTTACACCTGTCTCTTGCGGAGGAGTGCTTATTTAAATTTTTCCTGTCCACCCATAAAACCATGCAGATTTGTAGATTTCGGTGGTAACTTGTACTGCGGGCTTCATAGATCCATTGTACCCCCCCTCCCCTTCTCCTCTAATCATTGGTAGCGCCTCTTCTAGTTCTGATTCCTTTAGGAGTTTCAGGATCTGGGTGGAATTCAAGGACTGGAACACATCTACGTTCAAGCAGTGGGCCCCAACTTACACCTTACGTCTCTTGAGTCTCTTGCGGAGGAGTGCTGCTTTGTGACCAAATTTCGCACCTGTTTCACTTTATTGGACATTAATCCACCAACCCGTATGCAAAGAGTGCGTACCGGAGGAAAATATTGCCGCTTTATCGAAACGTTTTTATAAAAGTTTGGTCCAATGTATACCGGGTACTAACCCTTCAAACACTGCGGCCTAGTGGCCTATTGTATTTTGCCCACATTTTTCACTTATAGGCCCAGAAACCCAGATGTTATTATAAATTGCGCTAATTGCGCAACGTTACAGTCAATGGAGTAAGATACCATGCGATTATTACCGACTTTTTTGCCCCAAAAGGAAGAATTGGACTTGGTTGACATGTGGTTTTAGCAAGACGGTGCCACGTGTCACACGGCACGCGATGCCATGAACCTATTGAGAGGCGAGTTTGGTGAGCAATTAATCTCACGATTTGCAGCAGTTTATTGGCCGCACAAGATCATCCGATTTGACACCACTAGACTATTTTTTGTGGGGTTACGTGAAGTTTTTCGTGTACTGGGACAAGCCAGCCACAATTCCAGCCCTGGAAGACAACACTAAAGCTGCCATTGGTAAGATATCGGCCAAAATGCTCTAAAAAATATTCCAAAATAGAGCTCACCACCTACGATGGACCACCTACGGCGTAGCCGCGGGCAACATTTACATGAAAAAATCTTTAAAAAGTAAATGGCAGGCATTCATTTATATGCCCAAACAAATAGTTCATTCACTTTTGCAAATTTTCTTTGTCTTTTTCATTTTTCAAAACCCAAACGGTTAAATAATCACCATATATTAGTTACTTTGAGGCCTCTCTGTACGATTTCACAAAAGTTTTCCTGAAGCTTCCTTCTGGCTAGGATAACTATGTAATCGGCGTAACCTTGACATTTAATGCCTAGATCATTCAGCCCAGGCAATAATTCATCAACTACCAAACTCCACATCAGTGGTGATAACACACCTCTCTGTGAGTACCCTCGAGATGTAGAGATCTTGCTAGAGATCTTGAGATGATTCCTTTTCCCACTTGTGCCTCCTCCGTTCTAGTCTCAGCATTTCTCCCATTGTATCCGAGCGTTAAACTACTTCCTCACATTTTTGAAGATACGGCATTAATTTTCTCCCTTTTGTAGGAAGGCGGGAACTAATCCGTCTACACCTGGGGCCTTAAATGGCTAGACTTGGTCTCCGCGGTTGCATACAGCCCTCGCTCTGTTTGTATTTTCTACATCCCTTCTTCGTCATCCGTATAGATCCCATAGATCCCGTCTCTTAAGAGTGGCTATCATTTTCACTCTATCCTTCGCTAGTACTTTGTGCAATCTAGCTGCCAACGGGTTGGATTTTATATTTTTACAGAAGGTCCTAAAGTTGTTCCTTTTTGCCCTTCTGATATCTTTGTTATTGCAATATTCTAACCAATTTCCGTATTGTTTAGCTTTGTTGAAAAGCCTACGTACCTACTTTTGCTATTAATCTAGACAAATTTTTGTTCCACTATTTTTCATCCTAATGCTCCTTCACGGTTCTTACCGGGTCGCAGTTTTTGGTAGTGCGGAAATCGATTTGTTACGATCGATCTCGTTCTCCAGATCTATCGCTGATAAAACATGTTTGAGATATGATATTTTTTAGAATAAGTATCTTACAGCGCCCCTCTGACACTGTAATGGAACTTAGAAGTCAAATTAACCAAATTAAAGTTTGGAATGAAATACCTCATATCGATATTGATAGCCTGATTTGTAACATGCGTCGACGTGTTAATGAGTGCTTGGGAAATCCTGGAGGCCCAATAGATTATTCATTTTTATTTATTGGTAGTTTTGTTTTCCAAGTTGATTTTTTGATCATCAATGCAGTTCAATTACATGATCAAATTGTGTAAATTTCATTAAAATCGTCCAATAAATACTCGGGGTTCTGTACGAGCGCGTTTAAGTGTTACACGCATACTGTATATATGTTTATCTACGACCACAATTGTAAATGCCCATTATTGTACAGTTTGTGGACTATGTAAGTACATCATACCATACACGTATGTAACAATCCGCGATTAATGTTATGTAATAATTCAAAATCACCCTTGCTTGTTTGGCTTACGACTCGTTGATTGGTTGAGAGCTGCACGTTGATACTATTTTTAAATATAGTACTCCGTGATTTCCAAACAATCATTAACCGCCACATCATTCACATAGAAGTTGTCACTCATTTCGTTTTTTTTCACGTTTAAATCTAACGAAAACTACAAATAAGTACTAAATAAATAGGTATGTAACTATTATTAATGTATTTTTTTTTCATTTCTATCAAGTTAAATAAGGTCGAAGGTGTTACATCAAACATATTTTTCTTATTAAACAGAAACAAATTAGTGTGGTCGTAGATAAAGTATAGTACATAATTCGAGTTGTAAGGCAATTTCGCACGCGCGTAACTGTTCTGCTCGTACGTAATATGCTTTTTACAACTCTCATTACGTAATATACTAATATATGTCGTAGTCATATAGCGAAATCCGTCAGATTGTGTAAAACAGTCATTGTATGATCTGTCAACAGTTGGTGTACTCTATTTGAAATACTCGATATGACTAGCCAGTTCGTGAAACAACCTCAAATATGTTTCTTTATTTTATATCTTTATTAATAGGTCTGATAATTAAGACAAGTACCTTTATACTATCAGATGACAGTACTTAGGCATTTCTTGAAACGTCGAATCAATGAATCCTAATCAGTAAATCCTAAAAGATAGTATAAATCCGTTATACAAGTGCCTCATAAAATTTGCGATTTCATGAGCTACACGAATTAGATCAATTCAAATCAAATCAATTTTATTACATGTAAGATGTATATGGTAAATACATATATGTGAACGTCAAAAAGAGAGAAAAAAGGATACAAAAATAAAAATAAATCAAATATCAAGAGAGAACAGATCGAAAATAAACGATAATTACTGAAACAAATTAAAAAATTCTTGAAATATTTAAATTGTCTCCTTTAGTAGTAGGGATTTTACTCTTCTCTTGAAACTTTTGTTGGACATATGTTAGGTAACATTTTGGAGTGTACAGCTTGTTTTGTCCTCTCGTGTTGTAGTGGTGGATATCCCTATTTCTGTCTAGACTAATTTTCATTTTATGGATGAAGCAAGCAACTTCTAATATATAATGGCTTGTTACTGTACGTATTTGCAGTCATTGGAAGTGCGGTCTACATGTAGTTGCTGGAGGAATACCCACTAATGATCGAATGACTTTCTTTTGAGCCTTCAGTCTAATCTCAAGTTTATTGCAGGATCCCCAAGCTAAAATTTCATATGCTAGAATGGTCTGAATTTCTGCATAATAATAGTTGAGAAGCTCAGCATGGTTTATTATTTGGCGTAGGGTTCGAATTGAGTACGCTTTATATCCCAACTTTTTTAGTAAAGTTTCAGTTGTCTTATCCTATGTTAGGCTTTCCTCTATATAAAGCCCTATGATTTTTGTTTTCTTCGCCCTATACAGGTTGAAATTCGGTTTTTAAATTAAATTATCGGCGTAATGGCTTCTTTCCGTTTGAGAAATTACATATTCGGTCTTCTCCTTGTTAAAAAATAGGTTATTTGCCGAGCACAAAACATTGCTTAAAATTTTTTTAAGTAAAACATTGTTTTCTTCAAGTTCATTTTCAATCCAGTTTCTGGAGATAATGAAAGTGGCATCGTCTGTGTATATTATGCATTTTTTGTCTTGCATAAATGTTACAAGGTCCGCAATATATAAGAGGAATAGTATGGGGGCAAGTACAGTTCCCTGCGGAACACCTATATGTTCACTGGTTTGGAAATGAAAGATTTATTCTTGTATGGCCTGTCTTGATTTTGAAGACATCTGAAATATTTCCTCTAAATTTCACTCTTGATTTTGTGCTACTTAAGGTCTGCTGAATTATCGATCTTGTTTTGCTGTCCAAACCCAGTTCTTTCAAGATTTGTATTAAGGTACATCAATCCATTGAGTCACACGCTTTCTTGAAATTTTCTTGAAATCAATAATGAATTCCCTAAATCCACCTTAGTATTCTCCCAACTGTGGTTCTAGTTGCCCTTCGGCCCGATTTTGTAGAGCCATAGGAGGATCTTGTAAGTTATTGAGACAAGAGAGATTCCACGGTAATTGTTCACGTCCGTTCTGTCCCCCTTCTTATGAAGAGGACGGATCAAAGCTGAGGTACAGTCTCTTGGAAGTTTTCCGTTTTCCCATATTTCGCAGATTATCTCTGTAACTTTTTCTACTGCCGTGTTCCCAGCTTGTTTCCACGGTTCAGCAACAATTGAATCCTCACCTGGTGCCTTGTTGTTTTTAAGTGCCTGGATGATCTGTTTGATTTCTTCCTTTGTAGGTGGGGATGAGGATGAGTGGATTGTTGCTTGCTGTATCTTCAAACGTGAACGCAGATTCTTGATATTCGCAGTTGAGGAGAGACTCAAAATAGGTTGCCAAGATCCGGCAGTTGTCTTTGTCATTAAAGACAGTTTTACCATCAGGATTATTAAAGTGTAGACTCGGTGGAGAGTACTTGCTCTAATACTGTGTAAATGTGCTGTAATACTTCCTTGTGTTGTTTTTCTGGAAGTCTTGTGCAACTTGAGCTAGATGATTTTTGTCGAAGGCCCGTTTTACCCCACGGATGGTTTTCGCAGCGTGTTATCTTCATTTTCATATGAGTTCTTTGCCAGGCAACTTGTCTTTGCCTTATTGCTATATTCACTTCAGTCCACCAGGCATATTTCCTTCGTTGTTAGTGTGACTGTCTCATTTGCTGTTTCGATTATGGCCTGTTGTAGTGGCTCCCAAGTCTGTGGGTTCAAGCACTCCAGTTTCTCAGGGAACTCTTGATCTTAGCTTTTCTGTATCAAACCTCCTGATCTTTTTTAGTTGGACCTTTCTGGTACTTCTAGGAATGAGTTTCACTTTGATCTTAGAAAAGTAATGATCAGAATCAAATTTGCACTTCTCAAAACCTTCACATTCTGAACTTCTCGGTGTGCTTGCCTGGCGATAGCGACTTGGTCAATTTGGAAAGGCCCAAGGTTAGTGTTTGGATATCCACGTTTTCTGCTTCATGTGTAGATGTTTGAAAGCAGTTGATTTCATTACCAGATTGAAGATCTTGGAGAGCTCCATGAGCCTCTCTCCATTCCGATTGGTTCTCTGATGAGCTGGGTAATCGCCAATGATATTTCGGAACATTCTTTCCTGTCCTAATTGGACATTGAACTCCCATAACACGATGGGTGTGTGTTTGTCAGGAATCTTACTCAGGATATCCTCTAGTTCTTCCCAGAAATTGTCTGTTCTTTTCGGGTCTTTCTTGTTCGCCTGGTTAGTTGAAGCGTGTAGAAAAGCCCAAGAAAGTAATCGATAATATTTTTAAAAAAAATAATTTATTACTTATAATTAGTAGACTAAATTTTATTTGATTATTTATTTATTTCGATCAGTTATTTTTCGATCATAATAATTAATATAAATCATGGTCTGTTTCGCGTTATCTACTATGCTGGATTTTAATCATAATTTTATTTTATTTCTCAAAATATTACACACATTTTATAATCTACTCTGTATATAAATAAGTAATCCTTTAACACCCAGCTTTTTGTCAATTTAATCGATTTTTTTACAATTAGTCATTCCTGATCGACAATCTTGATCAGCAAGAATTTAAATATGATAATAAAAAATGTATTAAAAAATATAGTAAATTTAATAAAATTAAAAATTCAGGCGTTGACAGCGGTTACAAGAAGAAAATTTTACTTGACCTCATGTGTCCGGTCGCATACAAGCTAGGTCCCAGGAGCCAGGACGCACGACTTGTATTTTACACATTATATATATGCAAATATTCAGGAATTCGAAACACTTCTGGTTTCAACCATTTCGGACACTCAAACAGTACCCATTACAGTTTCTTATTTAAAGCTTGATTAATTTATTTCTTTAAAATCCCCATTACTCAATGTTCAAGTTTGCAATCACTATCAACAAGAATTATATGATTTTTTTTTATCTACATACATAAAGCCAAAAATAAACTGAATTGAAATTATGAAACGTATCTTAAAAAAAAATCGTCTTTTCTAAATTATCAACGGCATGATCATTTTTAGATGGATTAAATCGACAAAGACCATTGATTATTCTTATCACAACTCTACTATATAAGTTGGGACATTTAGTAAATATGTTATTACGTCTTGTTAACGCAAGTTCTTACTATTATACAAAATGTATATGCTCAATTTATCATTTATATTGGCAATTGTATTAATCATCTTATTGAAAGATACCGATGTAAGTATCTATTTTCCTTGTATTACTTAAATTAAAGTCCCTGTTTTAAGAACACTGATAATATATTTTTAGGCTAGAATATTAATACCGAAAAGAGGTGTACCTCCTGCAGGAGCGCCTAATGCAAGGGCAGTTTATCCAGACTGGGGATGGTTTTTAAACAGAGTAGATCATTTTAATCCAATCGATGAAAGAACATGGTACATGGTAAACAAATTTTATTAAGTTATTAAGATATCTCTATAAAATTTAAGCTAATAATTTTTGTATACATTTGATTCATCCAATATTCTTACAATTTAATAGGAAATCTTGTATAACTTATACAAGTAAATTACTTAATGCAAAAATATATCTAAATTCATAATTAATGACGGAATAAATTTTTAATTACTTTAGAGATATATGAACAACAGTCAATTCTTCAAAGAAGATGGACCATTGTTTGTCTTCATTGGAGGAGAATGGGAAATTTCTTCTGGATACCTACAAACTGGCCAAATGTTTGATATGGCAGCCGAACATGGAGGATATATGTTTTATACTGAACACAGATTTTACGGCAGTAGTTACCCATTGCCGTAAATATACGCTAAAACAACAATATATCTAATTATTGAAATAAACCAATATTTTTTAGTGATTTTACAACAGAAAGTTTGAAATATCTCTCTACCGATCAAGCATTAGCCGATCTCGTTTATTTTATTACAAAGCAAAAGGAATTGCCACACTTTAGGAACAGCAAGGTAGTTGTTGTAGGTGCTTCATATTCTGCAAATCTGGCTACATGGGCTAGACAAAAGTTTCCACACATCATCGATGCTGCTCTTTCGTCCAGTGCACCTATCGAAGCTATTGTTGATTATGCTGGTAAATAACTAACATATAAACTACATTTTTTTAAAGATTACTCTGAAATAATATCTTTTAGGTTATTTCGAAGTTGTCGATGATAATATCAAGTTAAATTCTCCTGAATGTTGGAATACCATCAATGAAGGTTTTGCAGCTATGGTGAACTTACTTAAATCAGCAGAAGGCATTAAAGAGCTATCCATTTTGTTAAAGTAAATATTTGAGATGATGAACATTCGTATAGTTTGTATATATATTTTTTTTAGTTCATGTGCAACTTTGAGAACTGATGAGCCATACTATTCATACATGTTTCAGTCTATTACTGGAATTTTTGCTACCATTGTACAATATGCCTATATTGGACAAATCAATTACGAATGTGGAAAACTTTTAAATAAGGAAGGTAACTCTTTGCAAAAACTAAGCTCTTACGTAAGAGATCAATATGGTGGATATTGTATGGGAGATTATTCGGAATTCGTTGAATATTATGGTAAAACCGAAGCTAATACCGAAGCTGGTAAATTCATTTTGTTTTTATTAATTATTACAAATTATAGATTTTTCTCTTTTTTGTCAAAACTAAAGGTCGTCAATGGTACTACCAAACTTGTACCGAATATGGATATTATCAAACTACAGCCTCTAATAATACAGCATTTGGCGACACCGTCCAACTTGATATGTTCTTTAGAATGTGCAACGACGTTTTTGGCGAAAAGTATGTAAAACAATGCTATTTCCAAATCAAATATAATATGTATATTGAATTTCAGTTTTATTGAAGAGGTAGTACGGAGAGGCGTTGATAGGACAAATATATTCTATGGGGCTTTGAATTTAGATGTTACTAAAGTTGTATCAGTACATGGTACAGTCGATCCATGGCACGTTGCTGGGCTCCTTCATGATCTTTCCCCATTGGCTCCAGCCTTCCTGGTGAATGGTAATATTTCATGCAATTTTTACAATAACAAAGCAACTTCATGCAATTCTCTCTTCTTAAAGGAACGTCTCACTGTGCTGATTTAACTTCGATGTCTTCTCAAGATCTGCCACAAATGTACGCTGTTAAGAAACGCACAAAGGAACTTATTGCCGAATGGATATCGAAATAAAGTTATCTATGCATCATTTTATTACAACACAGCCATAATTCGAACAATATTTTCAACAATTTCAATTTTAATTAAATTTAAATTCAATTCGAACAATTTCAAGTACATATAACGGCTTTATGTTTAACAATCGCATAAATAGTTGCCAGTGAAATTTTTCGTTATTTTCAAAATTTGTTCACAATTTCTTATGCTTTTCCAACTTCTGGATAGTAAGTTACCAACTCATAAAATACTTTCCCACATATTAAGACAAATACTGTGAATATTCAATATATAAAATCCTGTCCATGTATCTGTCTAATACCCCGATAATATATAAGCACGTAAACGTGAACGTATATGATTTGTTTTGTATATTTTGACCTAACCACATGAAATGCTAAAATAGTCTTGATAAGACTAGGAATAAAAGTAAAACTAGTTCTCTTTAGATCAATATTCTCATAGCTATACACGTGTTAATTTTTACCTTTGTTACCAATAATTTGCTTATATTCTACAAATTGCATGCGAAGTTTCCCTATATATTGTATTATTACCTTCAATGAACAAGCTTATACACATATTTGTCCTATAAAACTTATCTGTTTTGCTAAATTATTAAAAACAAATAATGGCACAAATAACAATAAGACTATGATTTCAAACTATGGAATGACAAATTAAGAGTGTCCTTTTCTTACTTACTAAAACAAAAAGATGTAATGTCTTATTTGCCATTTAATATTCAGTGAGTCTTCAAATTTTTTTGGAAAGAGGGCGGTGGCTAATTGAACAAAGCATTGCTAGTGTAAAGCAATTTATTAAAACGAACTCCATATTCAAACTCCAAGGTGGTATCGATAATAGTTTAATTTTTCAGCGCCGCCAAATTGCAGGAAAATTGAAGGATGGGTCGAAAAATATCTTCAAACTTGAAAATTACTTTCAAAATACACCAGGCGCCAATACAGAGTATTCTCCCGTAATTCACTGAATTCAAACATATTAGTATGTTTGTAGTTTATGTTCTTGTATACTTTTTTAATTTTGAGACTTTTGAGACAATTTTTGGTGTCATATATTTCTGAATGACGCGGACTGTCAAGAATGTTTTCTGTTGGCAACCATGTCATTCAAATAAGTATGACATATTTTACACTTTTGGTTACCTTTTACTGTAGATTTTGAAGAGTAAAGTTTCATTCGAAGTTTTCATCCAACTCTATATCTAACTTGTTCCTAAGCTGGAGAGTTTTAAATAAGCAAAGTCTGAGCGCTACATACTTTATGAAATAAAGGAAACACAAAGGTCCAAACAAAACGTGTACTCGTCTAAGCCTGACTGGACTACACAACATTTTAATGAAGAGAAGATAAAGCAACACCTAATAAGAGAAACATAAACTGCTCAAACAACGGACGCAGACTCACTAGTTCATATGATGAGTAGAGTATGCAAAGCCAACTTGACAAATAAAAAGGACAAAACAAAAATAAAGCCGTGTACTGGTGGACAGACGAAATCGAGCGCATGGGAGCAGCATGCTTATCTGCCAGGAGAAGCTACAAACGTCAAAGAAAACACAATATAGAGTAAACCACCCAATCGTTGGCTTCGTGTCAGTCTGAAATTAAATTATCATAAAATTTCATTTACAAGAGCTAGTAGACAAAGCATGTGACAGTGTCGAAGAAAATACTTTAATCTTTGTTTTTATAAACATTTTTGTGATTGAATAGTATTAAATAAATATTTTACACTTAAATGCAAAGGACTACAGAAAATCCTATTATTGGCACAGAAATTTCCAATACTGGCATCTGCTCTTCTAATTATTGGCATGTAGTTAAAGTAGGAGATAGGTACCTATCAATCATTAAAAATAAAAGAAATACCTAGGGTATAATTAACACACTGTTTTACTAGGTAAATATCTGCTTTTATTTAGATATTATAAAGTATTTAAAGTTTTAATAAAAATATTTAAAAAATCAACTTATATAATATAAACAATTTCTCTTATTCTACACAGTTTGACAGACTCACTTTATCAGTACTTAAATGTCTATCCTTGAGATCTTTTAACTTTAGTACTTACCTACCTACAAAATATTAATCAGTCTGAATAAGAACCTCATCAACTTAATAATTTCACTACCTATCTTAAATATTTTATGTAGTTCGCAGTCTTACTGAAATCAATCAAAAAGTAACATTTAAACTAATCTTAATCATCGGTCAACATCTTCTATCACATTTTTACTGTTTTATTTTAATACTGTTTAAATTAATATTTTGTTTAGGACTATTTTCTGTGAAATTTTGATTATTATTTTTTTCTTGTTTCAATTCTACTTATTTTTCTACTATTTTTATCCTTTTCTATTGAATCAATTCTAATTCAATTTTATCTTTCTTTTTTTCTTGATTATTCTTTGGCGCAATGTTAATGTTTAAATTGTAAAAATCTTTCGAAAACAATATTCTTTTTGCATATTTCGTAGTTTCATGTTTCTTAGCAACACGTTTTTTGACACATTTTTCTTCTTTAGCATTTGTTCAGTTTTTGTTTGTTTTGTCCTTGTTCCTTTCGTTTCTGTAGACCCTCTTCCTTTTCTTTCTTTGCATTATTTTTTTGGCGTTCTTTGTCCTTAAATTCTTTTGACGTAATAACATAAGGTGTCTTCTTAGTTTGTCTCACTCCCTTCCTTTGGGGTGTTTTAGGTAGCTCTAATATGTCATCTAGTTTTATCTCTCGTAGGTTTGTCTTCATAGGGATAGTGACAGTTGGATTGCTTACAGTTTCCAAAACTTCAATTTCGTCAAAATCCTGTTGAGCTGGGCGATCGACATTATTTCTAGGCATTGATTTGTTTGAACTATTATTTAATCTGCAGTAATTTTCGTTTTCGTTACATGTTTCGATTTGTGCAGTATGAGTACTTGGTATATTACCATTAATGTTTTCAGTGTTTTCAGAAAAGAATCAGTCCGAGAATCATTTATAGCCGTGATGTCTTCTGTGTTGTCAATAACAATTTCTTCAATCAGGACTTCTTGAGCTAGAGGAATATTACATGTACTATCAAATTCATCACACATAATTACATCGATATTTTCAATGTCCAAAAGGTCATGTACTTTAAGAGTACCATCCGAGGTATTTGTCACATAGATTTCTTTATTTCTATTGCTGTCTTTTCCATTTGACTTTTCTTTCGGTTTGCTTACTTCTTTTCCTTCAAAGTTTTCTTTATGTGTTTGCATGTTTTCGTTGCCATTAAAGAAATATCACAGGTTTTTTTTTAATTTTCTCAGCAGCTGTCAAATCCTATGTGTTTATAAGATCTGTTATTGTAGACTGTCCTGCATATCTGATAAAATCCTTCTTGTTTATCATTCTCGAAATTTCCGGTATTGCTTCACTTTCAAGCTTATTATATTCTTCCTTTATATTCTTCCCCAAGCATTTCGAGTAGTCTATAGCTGTTGAGTCCCATGTTAAAAGACAGGTAGCGTGGAAACCATTAATAATTGTATCTGGTTTAACGCATTTATAAATAGTTTTTTTGTAACCGTGGCACAAAATCAACTCGATAAAGAGCTCGAGATGGATTGTCACCGCCGCCACTCTAGAACGGTCTTCTGCCAACAACCTTTAGAGGTCTAAAAGCTGAGACATCTGCAGGCTGAAGCAATAGAGTGCAATTGGGATAAAGTGCTATAAGCACAATATCCAATGGGGAACAAAGCTCACTGACGACATAAGTGAGGTGGGTTTTTTGTCCATCTACAAATTAAATTACTGGGAATGGTACTTGATTTCGCACGAAATGCGGATGTAACACTTTTTCTATATATTGAGAGAAAATTTCTGTCTCATCCAGCCATTGTCACTGAGGCCTATACCCCAATCTGATGGTACCTTTAAAGCAATTTTACTTGGCAAGCGCTTGTACGGGAATATCACCATAGACGGGGTGATATCGCCATTGGCAGCAAAAGTAAACATTACCGTTAGTGAACTTTTAGCTGGGGCATGGTTGATTTCGTAAACATTCTTTGCACCCTTTGGATCCAAAACCACACATGTCTTTGCGCAAAGAACGAAGTCGGTTTCGTCACCATTCAAGACTCTTTTCTGGTCTGATAGAATTTCAAACAAACCATGATCTTTCAGGTATATTCCAATTGCTTGAAACCATCCTTTTATATCATTTTCTGATACGGCAGCACTTGCCGCTGTTACTGCTTCGGGAGTTCTCACAACAATATCCGGGTGTCGCTTTAAAAAGAGTTTAAACCATTTATCTCCGGAAATGTTGTCTTTGAACGGGTTAGATCGGCCGCTTTTTTATAAATTTAGATACACTATTCAAAAGATCTTCTATCCGTTTAGAAAAACCCTTTGCATGGCTAACATTTAACCAATTCTTTAATTTATTCTCTTCGTCTGCGTTAAGTACTGGACTTAGACCAGCCTGATGTTTATAATCTGGTTTCTTAATCCGACATTGTAACGTACCTCAAGAGACCTGATATTGTTTCGCCGCTTGCTTTTTGGCCATGCCATTTTTAATCGCGTCTTTTTTATACTTTCCTCACGATGGTTTTCGTTTACTTTTTTTCTATTTTTCCCCTTGACTTCTTTTTATCGGTTTCTTTTTCATTTCCTTTCTTCATTGTTTACGGCGTACTCTTAATGAATAAAAAAACCTATTATTAGCACTCAATATTCTATTATGGGCACTACTGCCAAGGCACTGTGGTATTTGCACTGTGGGCCAACATTTGGAAATTGCTATTGAAGAAAAAAAATATTGTATGGAGAAACCATCATTTATTTAAAACCTTTACAAATATATATCATAAACTCGCTTGTTGATGATATTCGAAAAATTCGTATTATTGGCATTAATGTCAATAAACGGATTTTGATGAAATTATTGTTCCATATGTTGGCACATGTAATAAATAAAATGTGATAAAGATATTCAAGAAATAATCTTTGAGTCTACTGTCTAGAAGTATAATTAAGTATATCAAATTATTTCGAAAGTATCAATTAGCAAATTGTTGCAATACTATGTACGGTCTATGATTAATGAAGCTCTCACCTTAAGAAAAAACCAAAATAACTATACGATATCACCAGCACAAAATGTCAGCTGTTGTTTCTAAATCGCCATATTGGTTATTTTAACAGTGTTGTCAATTTTTAACAGAAAAATAATACTATTTTACTCTTTAATGCATATCAAACTTGATTAATCTATGGTTTCCTTGTTTTTTTGAACTAAACTCTAAACTGCCAATAATTGGAGGAGTGCCAATGATTGGGTGGTTTACCCTATGTGCTGATAACATGCAAATGCTAAACCAAATATGCATAGGTGGTCATTAACTCGTTAATCCGTTAATCGTTAATTAACGAAGTTAACAAAATGCTTAATTGATTAAATTTAAGTTAACTCAAAAAAATGTTTTTCTTAACTTTCGTTAAATTGAATTGCCGTTAACTTTGATCCACTACATTAGTTGTTTGTTGACATGTTGTCATTTTTGTTTTTTAAATTATGCGCCACGCCATCAAGCGCCAAAGTAGAACGACTTTTTTTTACACGGAAAGATATTTTGAGAGCTAAATTCTCATCACTGTCAGATGACAATTTTAATATGCTTCATGAAAGAATCGTTCATGAAAGACATTGTGAAGATACAACTAATGAAAAATTATCAATAATACAATAAAGAACCTTTTCTTCTATAGTATGTGCGTATATGCTCTGCTGCCCGTGCGAATTTAGGGTGGGCCGCTATTGTCGCTTGTAATAATTAATTGAATTAATCTATATACTTGTTTTTGTTTTATTTACCGATGTATGATATCCCTAAAGCTAGCAAAAGCAGTATACGTTTTGGATGGTTAAATTTTAACGGTTAACTTTAACTTGCGTTAAATTTTCGAAATTTTAACGCTTTAACGATTAACGAAGTTAACTTTTTTATTAACGAGTTAAGGATTAACGAAGTTAGACTGCAAGAAAGGATCTTCGTCGTCTTATAAATAGGATTGAGACGGTCGTCGTCTTATAAATATGATACGATCTAGATGAAGACATGTAGGCTGAGGAACTGTTTCCACGGCATACCCTTATTGACTGGGAACAGACCGAAGTCAGAAATACACCACCCTTCACTGCGAAAGAAATAAAGGTAGCAGTCATGAAAATAAGGATCGGTAGAGCGCCAGTCCCAGATGGAGTTCCACCTGAGATTATGAAAATAACCGTGCAAAATCAATCTAAATTTGTACTAGACACCATGAACTCTCTGTCAGTTGCCGGAAATTTTACAGTCAGATGGACGAGAGCAAAGTTAGTCCTTGTCAGAAAATCGGATAAAGCGATTGGTGACCCTAGATCGTATTGGCCAATCTGTCTATTGGGCGTCTTTGGCAACTTATTGGAACAACATCTGTTAACTAGATAAAATATGACCCCGAGGCCGGAACCGGATTATTTGACAAACAATTCGAATTCAGGAAAGGAAGGTCAACCATTGATGGCCTAAGATCCGTTCTAGAAATTGCAGAAAAAGCCAAATCGGTATCGCAGAGAACCAGAAAAATGTGTGCTCTCCTAACCTTTGACTTTTGGGAATGCCTTCAACAGCGCGAACTGGAAAGATATAATGGTAAGCTTGAAAAATAAAGGTCCATACTTGCTGCGCATGATAGGAAGTTTTCTTAGCAATCGGAGCCTGTTTTTGCAAGGCGATGAAAAGATAGAAGAGCTTGAAGTTAGTATTGATGTCCCACAGGGTTCCATACTAGGGCCTACCCTCTGGAACGTACTATATGACGGAATTCATTGACTATGAAACTTCCAGTGGCGGCAACAATAACTGGTTTCGACTATGTTATAGCACTGGTAGTTACAGCCAGAACTGAGCAAGGTGTCATGCAAACGGCAAATCATGTAATTGTTTAAATCAGTGTATGGATGAAATCCACAAAATTTAGCCTATCAGTAGAAAAAACCGAAGCGGTTCTGCTTACAGGTCTGAGAAAACATAGCCCAATAAAATTTAAAATCGAAGACATAATGATAATACCAAAACATGAAATAAAATACCTTGGTGTAACGATTGACAAAAGGTTATCGTTTACTGCACACTTAACAGAAACGGCGGATAACGGAATGAGGATTATGGCAGGCCTACAACAACTAATGTTAAACGTAGGGGGGCCCAAAAGTAGCAAAAATCGACAAAGAAGCTTATAGCGCCGACGACTATGATTCAGATGACTCTTTGGTAGATCCAGGATGGGAGCCTGATTTCCCGCCAGTCTCACAAGAATTATCTGCCAATGAAATTATGATAATGATGAGAGATGTATCGAAAATGATCTTCAGAAATTGGCCATAGATGAAATTGCAGAAGCGGATGGTCAGGAACTAGTTGAGGAAGCAACAGCGGATTCTGTTTGGAGTGAATATGTTTGAAGGCATAAAGGTAGTTTAAAGGCAATATGTGTTTCAGCTCACTGGTTCTCAAGGACTGCTAAGAGATCTACGACAAAACGTCAGAGATTTTTTTTTCCTAATCGTGGATAACGAGGTTATAGATTTCATTGTCACTGAAACTAATAGATTTGCGCAGCAGACCATAGCATCACAAAGGAAAAGAAAATATGCTCGCATCAGTAAGTGGATATCAACTAATGCAGCAGAAATACTGATTTTTTAGGAATCACACTACGGATGGGTTTAGTTGGGCTAATTATTTTAAAGATTATTTTGCTAATCAAGGCATTTATCGGCTAGACATTTCACGTGCAATTATGTCAAGAAATAGATATCAGGTATTACTGAGTATGTTACATTTCAATAATAACGAAACAATTCAGAGAAGCCAACGTCTTGGCAAAAGTCAGACCTGAGTCGATATCCTGATAAGAAAATTTCAAGAATTATTTATCCTGGTGGAAGATATAGTCATAGACGAAACTCTAATACTTTGGAGAGGGCGTCTGATATTAATATATTTGGGCAGTACATACCTAACAAGGCACATCGCTACGGCATAAAATTGTTCAAATTGTGCCGTGGATGGGTACACATGGGCGCTAAAAATGTATTCTGGGAAATCTGCAACGGGACAAGCTGAAGTGAAGAAGCTGAAGGCCAACATTGTTTGTTTAGATGTAGGTAGAGGCCTTTTGAACGAAGGCAGAACCTTATATAATAGGTTCTGCCTTCGTTCGGAAGGAACCTTGAGTCATGAAATCAACGGAACCTTGATTCATCCGTGAAGAGCACATACTTCTTACAGATTGTCGAAGTTTCCATGTAATATGTTCACGAGCAAAATTCATCCTTGCTATTCAGTGGCGTCGTGTCAAACACTGTTTTCGAGGAGGTCGTCTTGTTCTCAAATTTGATAACCTCAACCTATTTCATTAATTGTCTGGTAGAGTTACCTCATTTGTTGTCATGAGACAATTACTAATTGCGATGGCCGAGTACGTGTTTACAGACGCTCAGGAGAAACACTACACAGCTGCTACTGTCCAGGAAGTCGAAAGATTAGAAAGTGGTTAAGTTATGGTTTTTGGAGTAGGATTAGTATCGACAGTAGAACCGACCTAGCTGTAATACCAGGAAATCTTAACGCTAATCTCTATGTTGAAATTGTGTTAGGAAAACATGTTGTCCTTGTGGCATATGGAATAGGTCCATTTTTTTCTTAATGCAAGATATTCCATATCCAGCAGCTATCGGTGGCTCTAATTGAAGAATGGTAAGCTATACCACAGGAAGACCTTCGAAAACTTTTGCGATAAATTCCAAGACGGTTATTAAGTTACCACAAAAGATTACTTTAACAATTAATTTAAATTTTGTTTTGCATTTTGGTTTTAGTAGTTGTTGTTAATTATTACTGGTACATTAAAAGTACGTGATGCTGACACTTCTATATGTGTCAATGAAAACAATTAAATATAGCGTCTTTCAGATGTTCGTAACATTTCTTTTTGCATGTTATTTCCTGTTTGAATTTTATGAAGGCACAAATTAGTGACCCGCTAATTGTTTTGATCATTGTTTTAAGCAGCCAAATTTTCAAAATGTTATATGCCATTTAGAAAATGTTGTAGCGATCGGACTAAATGGAAATCCGATATCGCAATATCGGGCGAGTATGGTGGGTGAGGCAATACCTCCCACCCCAATTCATTAATATTTTCCAGGTTTCGCCTGCATTATCATTCTTGCATTAACGTGTTGCAGAATAATGCCCATTTCTCTTGACAATCGCTGGCCACGTTTTGATTAAAATTTCATTCACTCGATCCAATTGTTCACAGTATAGGTCTGCACTCACAATTTGTCCAGGTTTCAACACTTTAAAATGAACAACCCCGCAAATATTCCGCCAAACACCTGCCTTTTGGGGATATAAACCTGGCCTAGCTATAATTCGTGGCGATTCATTCATGCCTTACGCGTTTTGGTTTACAATAGTGGACTCATTTTTCATCTGCAGTGATCAAAAAATGCTTCAGTATTGTGCCGCTGCAGCAAAAAGGTGCATGTGATGGAACTCAAACACTTGCTCAAGTGGCTATCCCAATCAGCTGCAAATATTCTTATACGGATTTGCTTCCACTTCCCCCCTTAACATGTAATTAACCATAGTTGTTGGTCTTCTTGACCGTTACGAGTCGGAAAGATCGCAATATGGATTTGAAATTAGAAGAAAAACACCTTTAGCATTTACGAACGTCTAATGCATTTGGATAAATATCGCAAATACTTTTGGTAGCAACTGTTGCGTTACTACCCTTGTAGATTTGTAGATTGTAGATATGGTGGTGACGACTTGTACTGCGACCTTTATAGATCTATTGTACCCCACCCTCCTCCTAAAAGCGTTGGTGTACTTACCCATTTAGAGCGCCTCCTCTAATCCTGATTCCTTTAGGAATTTCAGGATCTGGGTGGGATTCAAGGCTAGCAGCTCCTCTGTGTTCAAGCAGTGAGCCCCAAGGTACATCTGGCTCTTGCGGAGTAATACTCCGCAGTCTTTGAGCAGATGTATGGGGGTTTCCTCTGCTGAGCCCCAGGATCTGCATCCGTCATCCTCCTCTAGGCCTAGGGCCTTGAGATATTTCCTAAGTCTGCAGTGTCCCGTCAGGACTCCTGTCAGAATTCTAAGCTTTTTTCTGCTTAGTTTCAGGCGAGCTTTTGTTCTCTTCTGGTTAAAAGATCCCAGCATCACTTTGGATAGCCTTAGCCCTGGAAATTCTTTCCAGGTTTTCATCCATTTTCCTCTTGTTTCTTTATCTAAACTTTTGTGGATGGTGTTCACATTCATGCTGCAAAAGGGTTCCGGACCCAAGAAGGGGCTACTGGATCCCTTGTTTGCTAGGTGATCGGTTTCTTCGTTTCCGTCTATACCAGTGTGTCCTGGGTTACTACCCTTGTGAAACTCAAAAACCGTACAATGCCGAATATACCTAAATATACCTCTTCTGGTATTTGGCCTAAAAAAAATGTCGTATCAAGTATAATTATTATCTATGAGTAACCAAGTCACTATAATTTTAAAATGCCATGGGCACCACTTTGAAGAATACAGTGAGCTGAGAAATAACAAGCGAATATCAACATGCAAGATACTCCCCAATGTGCTATTGAGCCGCATATCACCGTATGCGGAGGAACAAATTGGCGACTATCAGTGTGGATTCAGACCAAAGAGGTCAACAGTGGACCAGATATTCACAATCCGACAACTACTGGAGAAACACTGGGAATTCAATAAAGACGTGCACCAGCTGTTCATAGACTTCAGACAAGCTTACGACACCATTATACGCGACAGTGTCTGGATAGCCATGACAAATATAGGTATACCACAGAAAATCATCACTCTCACGAAGTTATGTATAAACAATACCAGATGTCGCGTAAAACTAGGAAACCATATAACAGAGGAATTTTCGGTCATGAGTGGATTGAGACAGGGAGATGGACTGTCACCCCTACTCTTTAACATAGTCCTAGATAAGGCTATCAAGAAGACGAACAACCAGGTGCCATAGATGATCCTGGCCTTCGCGGAAGACATTGACGCGGTCGGAAGAAGTTCTGTCGAAGTCAAGGAAAGCTTCCTGAAAATAGAGAAGGAATGTAAGAAAATGGACCTCAACATCAATGAGGAAAAAACCAAATACATGCTCATTACCCGACAACTAACCAGGGACATAATCGGTCAGAACATAACGATGGACACCTATAACTTCGAATGTTTCAGACAGTTTAAGTACCTTGCAGCCACGATATGCTCAGACAACGACAGCAACGAAGATATTAAATCTTTTTAAAAATAATAAAAGTTGCAAGTCTTATTCAGTTGACATGTTTTTTTAACAAAAAATAATGCAAGTTATAACTGATATTTTATCTAAATATTTGGGTAAATATTTATCTAAATATTGGAAGATTGTAATGTCTGCTCCAGAAAACAAAGGAGCTAGATAAAAAGCTATGATTTAAAATTGAAGAATTAAAAAAGAATTCTACTACAACGACATAGAACACATTCTCACATTATCCGACACATTTCGACTGTAGAATGATAAGTTGCCAGATGTTATAAATTAGAAAATATGAACAGCAGAAAATTGTGTTGTAAATTGATACTTGATACTTGATAATGGACTGGAAAATGAAACATATTGTTAGTTGCATCAAACTTATTTTATAGTAGTACATGAATATAGTTTGTTATACTATGTCAGATATTCATGTTACATAATCCTCATTAAATTTATTAACTAATACAAATCCTTCAAACTACAACCGTTAGTAATGCGATTCACGTCAGTTTGCCCATTAAATTGTGTCCATTTCGGCAACAAAAACAAAAAGGGATTCTCCTGTGTTAATATCGATTACATTATAACAAATTCCTAAGGATAGTACTTAATTTTAAAAATGCTTTAAGGAGTGGTTAAGCTAGTGTAAATGGGGATAGTTAAGTGAAAGGATTGTTAATTTGATATTGCTGGGGTTAAGACAACGACCCCCCTGATAACTAAAGTAGCAAGTAAAACAATTATCCGGACTTTACTACATCTAGATAATATCTGGGAATTTAGTTAATTTAATATATTTGTTCAAAATTGTGATCTACCTAAAATCCTATCATCTACCTAAAGAGAATAATTTAATTTATAGAAACCTTATACACCGAATATTAGCAATTCTTTAACTCGCATATACAGTTTCTTATTTCATTTTCCATTTTAGTTTATACATTGTTTATACATTCTTCTCAGGGTGCTGTTTTCTATCAGGAATTTTCAAACTTCATGGTTCTTGGAAGTTGCAGACTAATGGGTTTAATTGCTATTTTTCCGTAGAAAAAAATGGCAATACTATAGGAGATAATGAAATTAAATATCTTCAGATGATTACTAACTTTTTATGGAACACTGTCAATGAAACCATACAATTACTTTAAACAAAATTTAATGATCGTGTTATTTCGCAGAAAGATGATGTGAATTTGTCGCAAAGTGATTTGACACCGCTACAGTTTAACTTCCTTTAGTGTTATTTTTATAATGAAACGTACAACAAACCATTAAATATCTCAAAAAAGAAGTGCAACCTAATATTGCTCCCATCTCGCAGCAATTATGTCATACCGTCATACTTCGATTGTAAACCGGTTATACAGCGGCTATTTGTAAGATGTTTTATTTCACACCTAATCTCCATGTCTTCCATAATTTTCAATATCGTTTTCCATTTTCAGCTTTATTTAATTTCTGGGAAATGTGAGCAATTGCGTTTTTCGAGATCCTCAATAGTCATAGATTATTGCTGTACTAGATATTTAGCCCATAGATGGTTGAAACGAAAAAAAATTCAATTACTGCTAGAAACTGGTGCACAATATGGAACCTTGTCGTACTACATTACCAATTTTCAGAATTTTAATTATCCCAACGTCATTGTGTTCCAGGCCAAGGGTCAGCAATCTGCGGCTCGTGAGCAGCAGGCGGCTTTTTCGATGTAAAATTGTGGCTCTCCAGTTCCATAAGCAAAACTTAATTAATTTTCTCCACGAAGCCCTCAAAATAGTGCAATTGATCATATGATACTAATTTCATTTTTGCATCTGCTACTTTTCTTCACATTCGGATTTCATTTCAATGTGCATGGTCTTTCGAAGAAGAAAATCCAGAATTTAATCGAGATTGGACGGAGTCGTTTGCGTTCATAAACAAAACAGATTGGCTTCCGACTTGTCTCATTTGAGTTGCCGGAGAGACGGAAATTAGGGAGCAAAGAGAATTAGGGAGAAGAGATTTTAGACCAGTGGAATCGTAATTACAAGATGTTACAGAGGAAGAGGTTGAAACGGTTATGTCGGCACTCAAAAGAAAGAAAGCTCCAGGCCCAGACACGCTGCCAAGTGAGGCGTGGTGTCTAGCCGCACCAATTGTGAAGAAGAGACTTCGTGGCGAACTTAACAGCTTTTTCAAAGATAACAAAAAAAAAATAGGGAAAGTTCAACTTTCCCTACTTAACTTTTCCAAATTTCCCTAATTTGTTTGCTACCTTTGAAAAAGCTGTTCGCCACGAAGTCTCTCCTTCACAATTGGTGCGGCTAGACACCACGCCTCACTTGGAAGCGTGTCTCGGCCTGGAGCTTTCTTTCTTTTGAGTGCCGACATAACCGTTTCAACCTCTTCCTCTCTACCATCTGGGCCTGCCGCTTTCTTTCTTTTGAGTGCCGACATAACTGTTTAAACCTATTCCTCTATAATCTCTTGTAATTGCGATTCCACTAGTCTAAAATCTTATATTGTCTCATTTGCCACGAAACACTCGCACACAAATTTGGAGAGACACTTCACTACAAAACATACCCAGCTCGCTGCTAATATTCAGCCGGTGACGCACGAAAACAGCTGTTGAAGAGTTTCAGAAACAGCAATCAAGTTCTTTGCTAAGTAACTGGGCCCTATCTCCAAACAATGTAACTCTAGCAAGCATTGCAGTATCACTAAAAATTGCAAAAAGGGGGAAATCATTCACAGATGGTAAGCCAAAGACTGTTTCATACGAGCATATGAAAAACTGTTTCTGTGATTTCAATAACAAAGTATAAATCTGGAAAAAATCAATGATTTGCAATTATCTGCTAAAACAGTACAACTGCAGTAATGTATTCAAATGTAACACATATGCAAATGGAAGATATTCAACTGGCTCTTGCCTTATCACTTGTTATAGGTGAGTATTGCGGCATAAAAGAAAGGCACAAGTTGCCCTTCTCGTCAGGCATAAGTCGCCCATTTCGTCAGGTATAAGTCGCCCCAGGGTCCAAAAAAATAACTGCTAGAATTGTTACCGCATTCATGGCAAGTAAATAAAATCGTTTCCATAGCAACTGATGGAGTCTGTAGTATAGCAGGAATAAATAGAGAGATAACATCGATTCTTCAGAAAAAAATAAAGCACGAAATTCTAACGTTTCACTCACATAATTCATCAAGAGTCTCTTTCTGCCAACATATCTCTGGCCGATAGTTGATGTCATTAACTTAAGTAATTACGAAGTCAATTTTTGAAGTAAGTAATTAAGATTATTAACAACATCTTGGCAAAAGTACTCTACCATCGCCAATTTATAGAATTCCTTGAAGAAATGGGGAGCCAGTATTCTGACCTACTTCTGCACACCCACTGACCTCACGTGGAGGTCACCTTGTCGCGGTGTGAGGGCTTAGTCTCGCAATAAATCATTGGACGTTACGGACTAGAGTCCAACTCCGGTCGGAGCGGTCAACGGAGAGTGAACAACCAAGAACTACCAAGCCCTTAATTCAAGGTGTCATGATACCCGTGCCCCACTGGTTGGTCGCCAAGGGCAACCGGCCATCGCTAACGGAGCTTCTCTGATACCTGGCGACCTCAGAGGGTATCAAGCCCTACCATGTCAGGCGGGGCTCTGATATGGCGGACCTTTAGTTCCCTAGCTACTCGTGGGATTTATATGAAGAAATCAGAACAATATAATCCATATGTGCGGGACTCAACCGCCACAGAAATGGCGGATCAGATGGAGCGTGAGCTCCACGATCTGAGAAAGGGCACTCCTAGACTGTCGCCAAAAAGCAAAGGCAAATGGTTACTAACATCGTTACTACCACCAAGTCAGTAAGCCAACCCGTTCCCAGACTGGCGTCAAAAAGTCAGGGCAAAGTGACCAGTAACATTCTTACTCCCACCAAGCCCGAGACTAAGCAAGCGGAGACAAAATGGCCCAAGGAAGGTAGGCCACCCCTACATCCCTTGCCACCCCGAGGTAGTCCAGGCTGACTCGACGACACACTGAGACTGGGTCTCAGTGGAGCTGGGGTGAGATGGTATTTACGTTTCTTAGCCGAGGATCTACAACCCGAGAAAACTAAGAAGAAGGTAGTAGGGAAAATGGTGGGACCTACACCACATACGCCGGAATCTTCCAAAAGAGGAGCTGATTCACTCACGCCCCAAGACAAGGCAGCTAAGAGACAGAAGGGGAACGAACGTCCAACCTGGGGCAACGGGAGTGGTTAGCTACCCCCGCTGCCTTCCCAAGGCCTCTGGACAGAGCACTAGCTACGCCACCGCCGTCAAAGTGGTGAGGGTTGGTGTGATGTCCAGAGACTACTCCGGGAATATCCTGAGTAAGACGGACCTGTCTACTCTAGAGCAGGCAACAGTGGAGGAGACAGTCGCATACTGGTCTCACGAAATACAGATTGAAGGAATACATTTCAAACCGGGATTAGTCATTGTCGACTGCGCTAACGAGCAGTCAGCAAAATGGATAATGGCGAGAGCATTTAACTTAAGATCTCGGAAAGGAGGGGCTCTGGTGGCGAAAGTGGGTGAAGATATCCCCAAGCCACACGTTATCACCTTCCTAGGAGCGGGGACCTAACTCCGGAGGCCTGCATCAACTACCTCAGGGCCCAAAACAAAGGACTTAACATTTCCGAATGGAAAGTCCTTAGGTGTTGGGTGGAAAGTGGAGGTCAACTCCTAACGGTGGGAATTGACGTAGAATCCGCTAATCATAGCCTCTATTATAGGTTCGGGAAGATTAAAGTTCATGGGCAGAAGAATGACGCCAGAGAAAACGCAGATGCAGAGGTAGTAACGGAAGTCACAGCGGTCTCTCCCTCGGAAGTTACGACCGTAACGGGCCACTTCCGGGGTGGAACAGACAGCAATAGCGGCCACTCCCTCTGCTGAAGCCATAATGGACGAGGCCGAAAACGAGTCAGCTCGGATTACCGAGAGGATTACCTCACACTCGTAGACATGATCAGTCCAGCCATGTATACGGAGGGAGAGGAAGATGTTGTTCTTGTAGGGACAGAGGAGGACTCACCGCCTCCTGTCACAACATAAGAATGACTAGCAGGCGCACCAAAATAATGAAATATCTTATCTGAAATTCCTTAAGGTAATCAGGATTAGACGAGGCGCTCTAAATGGGTAAGTAAACCAACGTTTAGAGGAAGAGGGTGGGGTACAATACATCTATGAAGGTCGCAGTACAAGTCGTCACCAATCAATCTACTTCTGCACAATAAAGTGCGATAGCACTTCCAGAGGTAACGTATTGAAACGTTTTGCTATGTGCCTGAGTGAAATACAAACATTCTTCAAAGATAACGGCATTGATCATCCCTAATTGGAAGATGTCAAGTGGCTAAAAAAATCCAACTTGTAGATACAATGAAATTAAATCAGCTAAATCTAAAACTGCGAGGAAAGGGAAACCCATCCCTGCTGAAAAAGTGATTTGTTTCGAGAAAAAAATTACTTCTTCTTCTTCTTGAAGACATGAAGAGGAGTAAATTACTTAATTTTAAAAATCAGGAGCAATACCGCGTTAAAAGAAATGCAACTATTTACACGAATTGCTTCAGCGTTGCTATAAAAAAAATGAAGGATGGATTTGTTAAGAGATTCAGGCAATTCAAACTAAACAAAAGTTAAATCTCTTCAAATGCAATTTCTGGATCTGAAAAGACTTATAAAGTGGCAAGCTCACAAAACTCAAGAGCATGTGAACTCATGAGCATGGGAAGTCCAGAAATACTTGCACGTGGCGCATAACATGTGGACAGATCTGAAATAAATGCCTTGAATCCAGACACTCATATTCTGCACATGGAATAGCTTCCCAGATTGCTACAATGTGAAAAACTTGGCATTTGGAGTACTGACAATATTCGGGTCGACATATTCGTGCGATCAAGTTTTCTCCTGCATGAATATAATAAAAAGTAAAGTAAGAAGTCAACTAACAAAAAAAAATCTAGAGTCCTGCTTGAAACTTAAAACGACAAGTTATTTGCCAAGTTTGGTTAAAAACTTTTAAAATGGCATGCAAAACCAATTGATACAACTATTCACTAAGTAAGCAAATCTAGGCAGTTTTTAGTGTTATGTCCATAAGCTGTTCATGTTTTTTTCGGAGTTAATAAAGCCATTATACTAGTCTATCTTTAATTTTGAATAATAAGTACCTGCATAATTTATAAAAAATAACTTATATCCTTGGTCTGCCTTCATTACTGTTCGATGTTACACCTTAAATACGAACATAAAGTGACAGAAACTATTCAATATAAATTTTTTAATCATCAAAAGTTTAGTTCAAATTTTTAGTTTATTTTTAGTTTTTAGTTTATTTTTAGTTTCAAACAAGTCAATGTCTGAAAGTATAGCTCAACACTGGTATAATTTTAAAATTAGCGAGATGGAAAGAAAGCATTGAAAGCATGAGAAAGACCGTGGACGTCTATCATCTAAGAACACTTCAAAACAACTCGTGAGGTGACAGAGGAATTTAATGATCTTTCGGCATATATTCCATATTTGGGTTTATTCGACAATAGGGAATATGCATCAATTATTTTTTATTTGTTTAATTCATTTTATACTTCGTTATAACATAATAAAAAATTTAATACTTTTTAGAAAAGCATATAAAGTACTCATTGAATTTGACTAGTTTAAACGCCCTCATTTTTCGTGCGCTTTGGATGACGTCAAAGAGCACATTCAGTATTGTTTAATATTTGCATAGACATTTATTAGTTAAGGATTTTCAGTTTTAATCGCTATTTTGATAATGGAAAAAGCAAAAAAAACATTTTATAGTTATGGTCTAGTACCGGAATGCCAACATCAAGAATAACAAAGATTGTATCTCAACTTTATTTTTCAAATTTAGACATATTAAGCAACTTTTTATTGTCTAGTAGTATTGTACAACTTTATTGTCTATTGTCTATACGTCTATTAATCGATAGGCTTTAATGATGCCTTTGGAAATGGAAATCACTTACAATTTGTTGTTTTACTAATATTGGACAAGGCTGGTCAAAATTTGATAAATCTGTACAATACGATGGTTGCGACTGTTACTACGTGGTAATTCATACTTACATTGGTTTGAATAATTCACTATATAATCACTAACAACTCTTATAATATGTAAAAATATTATATAACTTATTATGATAACTTATAGAAATATGACTTGAAAATGACCTGTAGCAGTCGAAACTCGAGTCGTGATAAATCCAGAAATTTATATAACTGTAAACAATAAGTTATATAACATTTTTACATATTATAAGTTAGTTATATAGTTAAAACATAGTTTATATAAATCAATATAAATCTGTACAAGGTTAAAAATGGTTACATTTAGACCTGTTCATGCAATATTTTACAGTTTTATGCAAGACTGCGCAATACTAGATACAGCTAAACAAGACTAGATAAGGTTAAATAAGACTAAACAAAACCATACATTTTAGATGATTAAAGGCAAATTAAGTCATATTAACCATCATTACTAATGTCAATTCATCGACAAACTTAACTGATGCATATTGATCGACTGGCTTTACTGATCCTTTTGAAAATGAAAATCACTTAGTTGTTTACTATTAATAAACAAGACTGGACATGGTTGAATTTATTTACTCTATAATACGATATAATTTATATGACAGGGGAAAGGGTTTGGAATTGCTGAGACGGGTGCAACAAATAAAAGAACAAAAGGTAATGGAGAATGGCAAAATGTAAAATATATACCAGTTTATTTTATTGTATTTACTCTAGATAAATCAATAAAAAACATAAAAGTAGGTAAAGTATATAAATAAGTATATAAATAAATATATGAGTAATAGAAGGCTACAGAAGATATAGGCTTATTTTTGTTTTTCCAAGATTAAGCAGGAATAATGTAGGCTACAAGGTCTTGATAAACAAGAAAAGACAAGGCTAAAGAAAATATAACATGACAAGACAAGACAAATCAAAACATAAAAATATAAGATCAGATAAGATTCGACCAGGCAGAATGAATATACGAGATATATAAGACAAAGCTTTGACAAAACCAATTTATTTGAAAATTTCTAATGTCATTATATATCAATATAATAGATAATGGAAAACACTACAGATATATAAATAAAAATAAATTTTGTTTCAAACACGACTATCACATATGAATATCGACGCCGATAAATCTTATAACATGCCGTGTTTACATGCTTGCACATGCTACGTGTTAACATGCTTCAATTCGACCAATGATGATGCGTTTCTCAAATTTTAATTTCGCTCTCTTATTTTACACTTTTTGATTAAAGTTTTATGGAATTAAATATAAACTTAATGAGAAAAAAATGGCTGTAATGGTTGAATGTCAAGACCATAAGGTATCGGGAGTAAAAGAAACAAGTAAATTTAAATCACTTGCATGTTCCCTATTGCTATAAATAAAAAAGTTTATGCGGCATGAACTAAACAATCATCAAGCAGTTCGAAACTTCACAAAGAAAGCTATTTAGTGGTCAATTGGCTGTACCATATCATTTAAAATGGCTTAAATTTAGTTGATCAGAAAGTTTGTCGAATTGACAAGTTAAGAAACAAACATATTTTAAGTAGAAAATGTAATTAGATCAGCGTGTTTTTCCCAGATAAAAATGAATCTATGGCTGCCAAAAATTATATATATATATTATATATAAAATTATATATATATATTATATATATTATATATATATAGATCTTTTTAAGAATCAAAATGGTATTTATTCCCGAACAAAATATCTGATCAAATATAATATATAATTATAATATATAATAGAAATTGGTACGAAGGTGTTATGAAACATGTACCAAGTACTAATAATGGCTTATAAGCTAGCAAATGGCGGATAAGCAAGGAAAAGATGGAGCCTGCAAGGCAAACATCATTGCTGAAAGCGGACCTTACATTACAAAGACCACGACCCGAAATAAAATCTGTAAATGGGTAGCAACTAAGCACCGTCTACAGTGGGCCAATTTGAATGATCTGACACACAGCAAACGAATGGTAGCCAAACCATCGGAAACTATAACTGCTGAAATCCTGCAACTGCCAAGGAAGCAGATCGCAATTGTGGTAGGTCTACTTACAGGACACTGCCCTCTACGAGAACACCTGCATAAAATGGGTATCTGGAAAGATGAACCCTTATGCAGGTTATGCTATGAGGAGGACGAAACCGCCGCCCATATAATCTTCCACTGTGAAGCAATTGCACGTAGGAGACACAAGCTTGATATTACAGCTGAAAGAGTACCCGTGATAAACATGGCACATAGAATCCTGGACCTAATAGAGGGACTGGATCTATTTGCATGAACAAAACAATGTGGGGAAATACAATAGGCTAATCACTCAGTATTAGGGAACGGGTTTTTTTTCTACACATGCTCTATGCGCTTCTGAATATTCTTCCTCATATGCGCCCACCAGATGATAACCAACTTATCAGCTCCAAAAATCTCTTTGAAGGCGTTTCGAAAACTTTTTGCAAAACCGCATATCAACACGTTAGGTTAATTTGTTATTAAATAATTTCTGTGATGTGGTAACTAACGCTCTAAAGAGAAACTCTAAATCTTCCTTCTTCTCATTAATACATACAGAAACACCAAAAATGTAAAAATGTTCTCCTAATCGGTAGTACCCACTATTAGAACAGGAAAACCTTGCCTCAGGAGTTCGTAAGTTGTTGTATCAGCATGAATTTTGAAACTGTTGGCACAAATATTCATTAAATATTTAGTTGTTACAAAAAATCGTAAAATAGTTTCCTCTTCCTCAGACTGGGATTTGTATTGCGCGACGAAAGCGATATGAAAGTTTTCTTAAATAACAGAATTTTTGAGTAGACATGCTTCCAATTCTCCAAAACTTATTTCAATCAAAGCCAAAATCAATAATAGTCAATAATCTGATTATACCTGAAGTATTTCTTTATCAGAACACATCTCTCATAACTATCTGCTTTGGTACTGTTTCGTGAATTTGTCCATCCTCAGAGGACGATCCCTATGATTCGTACTCCGGGACTAGACGACTATAATATAATAATCCTTTATTGGCATAAATTTAAATACACGACAGTTCGTACCTTAGTGTGACATCCAAAAGAATAAACCATAAAAAGAAAACAAAAAAAAACACCAGGGGAAAATAAAAATATCCAAATGAATACAGCAAAAAATAAACAGTTCAAAAGTTTTTAGATCCTGTTAGAACGTAAGGAGAAATAAAAAAAACATAAATAAAAAGAAACAAAAAAAGAAGCCTTTAACCCTGTCCTTTGCACTTCGATATTTTTTTCATATACACAAAACACGAGCCACTCTCATCCATAACCTTCTTCCAGTTTTTCGCCACTGACTTTTTCTCTTCGCTCCATTCACATTTCTTAAAACTTAACACCCAATGTTTTCATAGCTCCTCCCCTTCTCCACATGCTCGACAAGTCCTATCTGTTGCAGCCATCCAATATCTTCTACCCCTTTCCTCACTACCGCACCTAAACCGGGCAATCGTTACCTGTGGGGCTTTAGGATTGACTAGATACTCTAGACATCTGCCAAAACCTTGGATTTTGCTGTAGTCTCTATTATAGGTACCCTCATCTATGTGTTTTTGTCTCTCTTGCAGCTCAATCTCCAATCTCGTCTATCTGCCAGAATCCTTTCCACTAACATTCCCTCATTCATCATTCTCTCGATCTCTTCTTGGTTCATTTTGTTTCCTTATTACTCTTTTTACCCTACTTTCTTACCACTTTCAGAATATCTTTCACTATTCTTTCATCTCCCGCACTATTCACTCTCCTTTCAAATTTAGCCACTCTCATAGCCGCGTTGTTTGCCATCTTGTTAGAATTTGTTTCTTGTTGAACGATGTACCAGGGGGTGGACTTTCTAGCTGCAGGGCCCTCTTTATTAACTGTAACTGCACTCTCTCTATGTCGTTTTCCTGTTTCACACCCCAGATTTCTGCCCCATACATCATTATACTACGTACGCAAGCCTCCCATACAATCATTTTCGCCCTAAAATTCTCCCTCAGGTATACTCTCCATGTATCCCAGAGCCTGTTAGCAGCCACCCACGCTTTTTTACTATATACTTGATATGTGCAGCGCACAACCCATTTTGTTGGAACATAAAGCCTAGGTATTTAAACTCTAAGGTGTCTCACTCGCTTCCCATTCAAAACTCTCTTTCCTTGATCCCTTTCTCTTCTGAAACAGCATCCATTTTGTTTTCAGCACATTTACCCTTAACATACGTTTTTTAAAAAACTTTTACATTCATACTAACACCTCTTTTATTTCCACTTTCGAACTTGCTAAGACAACGACGTCGTCCGCATAAGCTAGACTCCAAATCTGTTTCGTCCCTATTACCACCCCTCCCGCTTGACCCAAGCTTAGCGTTGGTCTCTAGGTCCGCAGTATGTGGATTAAATAGTAGTGGACTTAACGGGCACCCTTGTTTTAGCCCTTTCCTAACCTCAAATTTTTCAGATAGCCTTTCACCTATCTTCACTCTACATTATGTTCTCTCATATAGATGCTCTATGCTCTCCCTGATCTGTTGCGATATACCTTTCTCCCTCATATATTCCCACATTTGTTCTCTTACGACTGTCATATACAGCTTGAAGGTCAACAAATACCGCGTACAATTTCCCCTTTGGTTTAGCTATTTCTCTTTGTATGATACTACTAGACAACTATTATTCATCCTGAAAGCCTGCAAAAATTATATATAAATACATTAACTTACCTTTTAAAATTATATAATATATCTCACCGCAACACAAGGCACTTGCGGGTACAGTTCTAAGAATCAAGGGATTTGGAAACATAGTAGTATTTTTTTAACTTGTGCAGTTCAATATTCTGTGCCACAATTAAAATATAATACTTAACAAACGTAAATCCATTGAATCAGATTTAAAATTATATAAATCAACATGTTTAATCACTGTTTAAACAATATTTTACTGTATTCATTCAGTAATTTAACTTGAAATATATCATTTCATCTTGCATGTAAATATTTTACATGCAATCATTCAGTTTTATTGCTTTATTATTTATTAAATATACATTCAAGTTGTTAATGATGAAATCGTATTTTTCTGATCAATTAAATTGTTGATTAAAGCGTTAGTCATTCTAAACAAAGAAAAAAGGCTAGATTAACTAGATAAGACCATACAAATTAACAGAAAGCTAAAGAAATAAGTTAAATAGATAGTACTAGACATCTGAAAAGTACCCAGCGAATATTGCCCATTTTTACAATTCTAATCACTTTTTTTATATTTTTGGGATAAATGTTGCCAATTTATAGTTATATGGATTATTCCCACTTATTAGATTTTTGTATGGATCAACATTCGAGTAGCTACTATTTTTGCTTTGAAATTACTAAAATCCTCTAAAATGTATATAAATGTTATCTATGACAATTTTAATCTATGATATTATAAATAAAATAGAAGTTATCAACAGATCTCGGAATGGATTATTGTTATCTATTTATGCCCGTTTAAAAGGCGCTGTAACACCAGGGGTTGGCACACTCTGAAATGAAGAATTTTGCAATTCTCGGAGCAATGCTCCTTAGTCTGTACATTTCTGAGGTTAGTACATCCCACAGTATTTAAAAAAATATATGAAAAGATATTGTAACTAAATAGAATTACTTAATTGTGTATAGTTATCAGAAAAAAATAAATGAAGAAATCTAAAATTGCTACAATATTATTTGTTTTTACTAGGATATTATTATAATTATTATATTTTATAATTTATTTAATTTTTTTTAGGAAATGAATAAGAATCAGTATTCAAATTAAGTATGTAAACATAATGAGAACTATAAAAGCAAGACTAGACTAGAGACCTCAGACTTCATACAAAACTAGACAGATGATATTGCACATTGAACAGACATAAAAGATTAAATAAGTACAACAGGTCACACAAATATGATGCACAAACAAAACTAGACAGATAACACTAGGCAGTCTAAGGGCAACTATATAAGATAAGACAAGTTAGAATACGCAAACAAGTTCAGACTGACAAGGCTTCATAGACAAAAATGAAGAGGCAACCGTACATAGACATAACTAATAGTAGACAAAAAGAACTGCTCAAACATAGCTAAATATATAAAGCAAAACAGACAATACCACAGAAATAAGTGTAGACAGATTATATGTACAGGGATAAACGCACAACATACACAAAGCAAAGACAATTAAGAGAAGATTCTAGATCACTTCTTTCTAGTCTTTTTTACAAAGCTATGTCTTATTAGGTAGTATTGTATTTGTTTAACTAACCTACCTGTTCTGAATCTGTCTATCTTTATTTTTCTAGACAATTGAGACAAGTTTTTTTTTTGTTACTCTTTTCAAACAAGACTAGACGATTAACCCTTAACCACCTGACATACGTCCCACAGATCCTGTCGTATATAAAACCGCGAATATTTTTGTATGCTAGGTAGTCAAGGGTTAAAACGTATAACTCAACAGAACAAGAAACCAGAGAACTGAGAAACTAATCTGACAAGTTGGACGGTGCTGCGTTCGTTTATTATTAAAGATGTAGTGAAAGATAAAGATGTGTGAGGTGTAATATTTTAAACTAGTTATAATATAAGTGTTTCAATTGTAGGCCAAGATTATTGTACCAAAGTTTGGTATTCCCCCAGCTGGAGCACCAAACAGCCGAGCTGCCCAACCAGAATGGGGAACAATTATACAGAAACTCGATCACTTTGATTCCGTAGACAACAGAGTTTGGACAATGGTAATTACTTATTTTTCTTAATTTTAGAGGATTTGAAATATTTATTCAAGTCACATGTCAACTCTGTATCTTACTACTATATTATTTTTGTTTAATTTAGAAAAAGCCCTCAATATATTAGCATCTATTATATTAAGCTCTAGTTATTTTAAGTTATTTCTTGTAACTTTCTAGTAATGGGTAATTATTTTTCAATTCTAATTCCTAATTATATAGTTGTTAACCAAATAAATTATTAATGGGAAGAAAAAAGTTGATATAATAAAATAAAATTAAAAATTTTGAGTAACCCACGAAACAAAAATAAAACTCTAAAAATTAAAAAACGAAATTTCTCTCTTGTCATTTTAACTTCATTAGAAGGGACTATTAATATTTTGACGACGAGTGTGGCCGCGTCGGGCGACTGCTAAGTAAATAAAATAATAAAAGCAGACTAATAATACCTTGTAAGATAGGTTGATACATCTAAGTTTATACGTACTACTTGAAACCAATAGGTATTTTCTATTCGTTATACCTATATAGGTTTAACTAATTATATTTCTTCACATAGTCCCCGATGCGGTGACTCCTCAATCGTATCGCTCGTCTCCGAGCATCGTGGCAATGGTATGACCTAGGGATCATATTTGTTGTACTTCTTGTCTCCATTCTTCCCGGTTTTTAGCAGCTTCTGTGCAACCGTGTACAGTTGCGCCTATGGCTTTGGATATTTGATCCACATATCGCGATGGTGATCTTCCTCGTGATCTCTTACCCTCTATCTTTCCTTGGACTATCAATTTCTCAAGTAAGTCGTCCTTTCTTCGCATTATGTGACCGAAATATTTTAGGATAGACTTTTGGATAGTTTTGCTCAGTCGATTGACGATATTAAGTTCTCGTAGAATGGATTCATTAGTACGTTTTTTCCGTCCATGATATCCTGAGCATGCGTCTCCAGGTGTACATTTCAAACGCATCAATTGGTCTTCTGTCAGCCATTTTTAGTGTCCAGGATTCCGCAGGGTATGTGACTATAGAAAATATAAGTGTCTTTATGACTGCCATCTTGGTTCCTTTAGAAATGCTGTGATCGTTCCAAATACGTCAAACTTTGCCAATGGCGGTTTTGCCCATAGCTATTCTTCTCCTTATTTCCTTTTCACAGCTGCCAGTTCTTGAAATTTGTGAGCCCAAATACACGAACTCCTTTACTACCTCGATTCCATCAATATGCGCTGGGCTTTGCAGTCTTTCTTGGGATCGGTCTATTATCATTATTTTGGTTTTTGGTTTATTCATTTCAAGGCCCACCTCTCCGCTGAATTTTTTCACCTTCTAGAGCAGGTTCTTGATATCTTCTTCCGTACTTCCCAGCAATGTTGAATCATCTGCGTACCGTAAATTTGATATTTTGCTGCCTCCTATAGATATTCCTCCATCCCAGTTGTGAGTTGCTTAGCGGACTATCCATTCTCTGTAGAGATTGAATAAAATAGGTGAAAGGACGCACCCCTGACGAACTCCTTTGTATACTCTGAAGGGGTCACAGAGGCAATCTTCTATTCTGACCTGTGCTTCTGCAGATTGATATAGGTTGGCGGTGAGGCTAATAAGATGTCTAGATACTCCCATCTCCGACATAACGGTCCATAATTTGCTAAATTTTACTTGATCGAATGCCTTTTCGTAGTCAATAAAACAGAGGTATCCCAGGTTTGTTGAACTCTCTTTCAGACTTTCTTTGTTGAACTCTCTTTCTAGTTTTTCAATTATCTGTCTGATGTTCAAGATGTGCTCTCGCGTGCCTCGTCCCGGCATGAAACTTGCTTGTTCTGCTGGGATTTGGGCGTGTATGTATACTTTCAACCTGTCGTGAAGTATATGTAACAATGTTTTCTAGCGTGTGATATTAAGGATATCGTTCTGTAATTTGAACATTGGGTATTTGCTCCTTTTTTATAGATTGGCACGAATACTGAGGTTGCCCAATCAGTCGGCCAGACTCCTGATATCCAGATCTTGTTGCATAGTATATGCAGAAGACATCATATTTTCTATTTATCTTATTTTCTTTATTTTTCTTATTACTATTCCGTCAGGTCCTGCAGATTTTCTAGGTTTTAGCTTTTTGAGAGCCCACTCCACCTAGGATTTAAGAATTTCTGGTTCATGACCTTCTGAGTTTGGGATTTCGGGTGGGATGTCTCCTGGTTGATTTCGAACAAGTTTTGACAGTATTCTCTCCATCTCTTTGTAACCTCTGTTTCTCCGTTATAACTTCTCCTTGCTCGTTTTCTACAATTATCGTTCGCGATTTAAAGTCTCTGGTTATCTCTCTGACTTTGGCAAAAAGGTCTCTGGATGCATTTTTTTGATGATGGTCTTCGAATTCTCTGCATATTGTCGATATATAGCCGTTTTTGTCCTCTTTACACATTTTCCTTATATCTTTGGATAGTCGTAGTCTTCACGTCGTTCTTCGTTCTTCAAGCCTTTTTGTTTTAGTTCCTTTCTTTCCTGTATAGCCTCCCATGTTCTATCTGTCCACATCTATCCACGTTTTTCTTCTTTTGGGTTTGTGGTTGAATTCATTGGCCATTTTTAACATTTCCGATTTCATTCTCTTCCAAAGTTGGTTCTCGTCCATTTGTTTGGTATATCCGCTGTTTAGTGTTTGGAGTTTTTCGGGGAGTCTAATTCTATATTCGGTGTTTTTGTGAAAGTTCCACCTATTTTTAGGCATAAAGGGGGTTTTAGAGTTTTCAGTTTTAAATTTATTTCTCCTATAAGTAGCTGATGATCGGATCCGCAGTCAGCGCCTGGATAGGTTTTGGCATCTTTTATACTTGTTTGCCATCTTTC
Source organism: Phosphuga atrata (assembly GCA_944588485.1). Classification (NCBI taxonomy): domain Eukaryota; kingdom Metazoa; phylum Arthropoda; class Insecta; order Coleoptera; family Silphidae; genus Phosphuga; species Phosphuga atrata. The sequence continues at coordinate 35,846,571 of OX155898.1, forward strand.
TGGTATCTGTCTGGTATCAGCAGGAAATCTATTTGATTTCTGTACCTATCAGCGGGAGAGCTCCACGTATATAGTCGTCGTGGGTGATGTGTGAACATTTCTTGTCAGCGCAGAATGACTATAGGCGCTCCCCTCTCTCATTTCTGTCTCCAAGGCCCCATTTTCCTAGTATGTTTTCAAAGTGGTCTGTTTGAATGGGACCAACTTTTGCGTGGAAGTCACCGATTAGTATTGTGATCTCTCTATCTGGTATTCTAGCTGTTTCCTTTAGGATGTCCGAATAGAATTCCTCAATTTCTTCATCGAATGCGTCTGAAGTAGGGGCATATATTTGGAGGATGTTGAGGTTTGTAGGTATAGGGTTAAGTTTTATAGACATCATTCTACTGCTTACGCAGTTATACCCTACCTAATACTGATGATATGTATTTCGGGCTGACCAGAAATGCTACACCGTGTTTGCTCTCTGTTTCATGTCCTGAGTAGTACATCATATTGCCATTTTCTGTTCTGAAGTGGTCATGGCCTTTATAGTGAGTTTCAGATATTCCCACTCTTTCGTAAGATATTATTTCTTTTTCTACTATCTGTAGTTTTCCAGATCTAGTCCTCGGACATCCTAGTCCTTGGAGTCCTTGGACATTCCATGTTCCAATCTTCATAAGTCTTGTAAGATTGTGGGGACCAGTAGCATACTTTCCCATGCGTGGCCTGGCTGGGAACAGTCGCATGGCCGGTAGTCCATTTCTCACCAGCGGACCCGGGCACCAACTGTCGCCGATTGCTAGTCGGGTCGCATAGCGTTCTCTCATCCTTAACTATCATATCTCATTGTGCTCGTGAACTATGTAGTCACAGTGGGGTCCGTCTTCCTACTGTGATGGTTTGGGATGGGGTAGAGGGTAGTTTGGTTTATTGGTAGGATCTGAGGAGTAGGATCCGATTTCCTCCCGTGACAGGGGTGGGGGAGAATCGAAGCTCACGTGGGCAGGGGCGTATCCATGAAGTATACCTATCACTGCTGAGGTCGTATGGAGTGTCTACCCGCTACCCATGCGGTGACGCTTATCATCAAAATATTAATTGGTAATATAAGTCTAATGAAGTTAAAAGGGTAACAGAGATTTTTTTTTGTTACTTTTTAGCGTTATTTATGTCGGGTGTTACTTACCATTTTTAATTTTATTTTATTCCATGATTTCTTGCCTAAACATATCAGTTCTAGAAATGAACTCAACGAAAAATCAAAATTAAAAATATATTTTAAATTTGTCTTTTATTAAGTTTATGTGGATATTTTTTTACAAAAAGAAAATATTCTAATCTGCCAGTATTTATAACAATGCTATTGGAACATCAAAAATCATATACATATTTTTTAATTTCAATTATTTTATCCTGTGATTACTAGGGAGGAGCGAAATATTTTTGTTGGGTTGTGAGTGATCTAATAGTGAAAAATGGTTGCCTTTTAGACTCAAATTAATACATACAAAATATTATTGGATTTGATTTATAGTAATAACCACCGCAACGTCATTGAATTTTTGAAAAAAAAAGTTTTTTAGACTAATTGAAATTTTAATAAACAGACGTGTTTTATTCCCAGAAATTATTACAACTACAGTTTATGTTCGATAGAAAACAATAATAGCAAGGATAAAAAGGTTCCCAAAGAAGAACATACTTTTTTAATTGATCAAAGAACCTCTCGAAGTATGATAATAGGTGGAATCGACGTAAGTGCTACGAAGAAGTTGCAAAAGACCCTAAAGAGAAAACAGGAACGAGAAAACCGTCCAACTGAGCCTTAAATACTTCGTTATCTGTTATAGAAGCTAGTACTTCTCCGGCATCGTCAGCGTCTTAAAGTCGTAGTTCAGAAAGAAAAAATATTTTTTCTCTTTTTTTCGGAATGCTTTTGTTTATGGTGTTAGTAGAATTATCTGAACTACTACAACTTTCAGATGCTGACGCTACCGGAGAGTACTAACTTCTATAACAGATAACGAAGTATTAAGGCTGTAGTTGGGCGGTCGATTTTCGTACGTAGTCGAAGACCTGCGACAAGTATGGTGTATCAGATAGAGCAACAGCAGAGATTGCGTCATCTGTTTTATTCGACATTAAGTCTGACATCGAGGGCATTGACAGACATAAAGTACGAGGAGAGAGAACTAAAACTAGACAAAAGTTAATGAAGGAGATCCCAAAACTGTCTGCTTTATATTTTGATGAGAGAAAAGACAAAACGTTGAAGATTATTAAAAAAGGTGATAAATGCCACAGGACTATGACATTTGAGGAGCACATCTCACTAATTCAAGAGCCAGGATCTATTTACATGGGGTACGTAGTACTTAACGTTGGTTCAGCTAAAGAAATAGAAACTGCGATGACAAGGTTTCTATCACATGAAGGAATTCCCCAACATCATCTTATGGCAATCGGTTGTGATGGTACCAATGTAAATTCTGGCAGGTATGGGGGTGTTATAAGAATGCTTGATAAAAGGCTACAAAAACCACTCCAGTGGATAATTTTATTACATAACAGTTTCATAACAGTGTTTACTTCCATGAACTAACTTTCTTTGAGACATTTTTCATCTTGACGGGGGTACTTCGGGGCTTACACTGGGACATTAGGGAAAGATCTCAAGACTTGTGAACAACTTGTGTAATTTCAGGTGATTTCCCAGAAGATTTGGTAACAACCGAATACTACGTTTTTATGTAACAACAGAGACACCATCAGAAAACTAGACAACTTTGGCTACATTTGTTGTACAATTTTACGCACCATCGTTCTACATTAAAAATAAACCATCATGCAAGAACATTTTAAAGGTTTAAGGATCTAAAAAGGTTATTGTTTAGAGCATACTCCTTGCAATGATAACTGATGACAGAAAGCACATTCGAGAACTGGCAGCCCGGCGCATATTAAAGGCACGCAGGGTGCATCAAGCTTCAACACCTAGAATGTTTGAAGTGCCGCCTATAAATTGCAATGCTTCAATGCAACATATATTGATTGATTTAATAAATTGTCAAGAAATATTAAGTGAATCACCGATTCTGAAAAACTTGCCTGACCAAGAAATTCAGTCTATTATTGAATCAGGTGGTAAGGTTAAAGTGTTGTTTTTAAGGCTTCCATGCCATACTCAAGCTGTTGAACGGGCTGTAAAATTGACGACGATAGCTGCCACTTCTCAATGCACAAAAAAGTCACGATTGGGTGCAATAAAAGCCAAATTGGAATCACGGAACGAGAAATACCTAAATTTGACACAAAAAAAGATTTTCTAGCAAATTAATTGTTTTTTTTTTTAATATTTTTACAAAAGAATTGTTGTATTTTTTATTAAAGATGATTAATATATAACTGAATTATATATTGCGTATCAATTATCACCCATTTATCATTAAATTAAGCTTAATACTTGGCCATAACTGTACTAGACTTTTATCATTAAATTTTAATTTTTGAAGTCCGTGCGGAGGCAGAAGATATTCATCAAATTAATTCAAAAATTATATTTATTTTAACTTTAATATAATTCACCAATCACCCCCTATTACAACTTAAAATCTCGAAAAAAATATTTTTGCATTCATCCGTGCTCCACCCTAGTGATTACATAGGATACAATGAATTTACAAAGCAAATTCTTCTATTTAATAGTAAAAATAATAGTAACAATAAATTTAAATATATAAATAATGATCTTTCCTCAGTTTAATATAACGTTCATAAAAACTTCATATAAATTTGACCGATCTGAGTGTGTGAATTTTATCTTGTAGTTACTGAGAATGTTGAAATTGGGATATTTAAATATAATTATTTTCTCTCAATCTAGGTCATGTCGGTTTTAAAAATGAAGCTCCTCAAATATAATTCCTTGCATCATTTTTCGGAATGTAAACATAGCAGGTACCACAAGCAAACTACATTGTTTCAAGATCAAAAGCATATTTTTGATATACAAATATCTCCTGCGCATAATTCAATATTAAGTTCCAACTTTCAAACTTCAAGTTTGAAACAACAATATGTTTCCCTAAAATCTTCCTTTAACGACGATATTGACTTTGATATGCATGTATGTATGTATATAATTGTATATATAATTTAGGAAGTCTTTTTAATTTTCGAAATAATTTAAGTGAATTTATAATTAAAAATCAAATTTAAACTAAAAGACAAACGTGCTTAAATTTCCTCAACGCATTGAATTTTAATTCCAGAGATTCATGGAAAACAAACAATATTTCAAGCCAGGAAGTCCAATGTTTGTATTCTTGGGCGGAGAATGGGAAATTTCCTCAGGTTATCTTCAAACAGGTCAAATGTTTGACATGGCCAGGGAACACAACGGCTACATGTTTTACACTGAACACAGATTTTACGGAAGAAGTTATCCATTAAAGTAAGTTGCATTTATATTATTTCATTTATCGTCCATTACATTACATCGTATTTACAAAATACTACAGTAATTAATTTCAAACTAGAAATTAAAAAAAGATACAACAAAAAACATTAATGGATTTGTTAACAGTAATTTTGCGCAGGAACATATAAATATAAATACTGCAAACAAACTTTTATATCGTTTTATATACTTTATTACATCAATAAATATTTACATCAACACTACATAATATACGTAGTTCTTACATATTTTTAATATACACATTAACTATTAAAATATATCATAAATTTATATTTGAAATATTTACATGAAACCTGCATAATTCATTTATGTGCTTACATAATCCAGATAAAATATCAGATTTTCGAGTCTGTACATTACTTTCGATTGAAGTTGTAAAATGTGTATTCAGATTAAGGCCATTCTCTTTCAGCAGCTTTACAATAACATTAATTCGTATGAAATTCGCTTCTACATTTACTTTTATTTTTATAGTGATCTAACCTCCGCCAGCTTGAAGTATCTTTCAGTCGACCAAGCGTTAGCGGATGTTGCCTATTTTATTACTAACAAGAAAGCTACTATTCCAGGACTTGAAAACAGCAAAGTAATATACAGTCTTTTATCTCATTCAATTCACATGCAAACACAACTACTAAAAACATTCTAAAAAGCGACAAAATATAAATTATCACAAGGCTCGTCACTTGAAAATATGGAGAAGAGATTGGGCCAATAGTAAAAGACAAAAATTTATATACAGGACAGAGACGAATGTTTATATTAAAAATTGAATACGCTTATTTCCTCTTTTTATATAATTGCATTTTATAGGTTGTTGTTGTTGGAGGATCTTATTCTGGGAATATGGCTACTTGGGCTAGAATTAGGTACCCACATCTTATTACTGCTGCACTTGCTTCTAGTGCTCCAGTAAATGCAATCGTGGAATTTCATGGTAAGAAAAATCTAACTCGCCTTTATAAATTTCTCACAAATATTACACTTTTTAGGATACTATGGTGTCACTAGTGACAACATCAAGTTAAACTCTGCAAAATGTTGGGACACAATTAATGAAGCTACAGATGCTATGGAAGTTTTATTGCAAACACCAGAAGGTGTAGAGAAACTTGCCAGTTTGTTAAAGTAATATAGTTTGTATCAATGAGAGCGTATTTCCAAATCTTTATTCCCTTCATATTTTTAGTTATTGTGTTCCTATTAAAACTTATGAACCATATCGTTCAAACTTATTCAATTCAGTCGCAGCGCTTTTCGGAACTATGGTCCAATACGCATACACCGGTCAAATTAAGGCAGAATGTGACAGGTTGTTAAGTTTCCGTGGAGATTCATTAGATAAATTGACTACCTATGTCAGGGAAAAATACGGTGGATATTGCATGGGAGATTATGACGAAATCGTTAGCTATTATAATGACACCAATATAGGAGAAGGAGTCTATAAGTTTTTTTTGAAATTAGGAAGAAAGGCTCTCTTATTTCTCTTTTGTTATTTATGTTTTCTCATGTAGATCGCCAATGGTTCTACCAAACTTGTACCGAATTTGCTTCCCATCAAACCACTGAAACTCAACCATTTGGAAAATCACACCTTAGTATGTTCCATAGTGAATGTAAAGATCTTTACGGAGACGCGTGAGTATAAAATAATTTTACTAAGTATGATATCATACAACTAGTATTATCCAAAAAAAGTTTGGAAATAATGGAAAACAAAAACTTATTATTAACACCCACTCCTCAAATCAAATACTTTGGCATGATCCTCGAAAACAAGATGAAATTCACCAACGACGCAAAACTACAAAAGACAAAGACAAAAACATGAAGTAAATATTTCCGTGACCAAACCCACGGAAATAAAGGCATTTCCATCAAAACAGCCGCAAGAATCTATAAAACCATCTGTCGCCCCCTCCTTGACTACGGACACATATTACTTTCAAGCGCTAACGACAGAACACTAAATATATTAGAAGTGGCAGAACGGACGTCATAACCAGTGTCGTCTTAGGCTATGCCGGGGCCCTAGCGCCCACAATTTGGGGCCCTGTTGGAAAGTAGAAAAAGTGAATGACAAAAACATTTTTCTGCTATGATCTTATATTTATTAACGTTAATTGGTACAAATCAAATATACATATGTTATTTAGATAAATATGCTGCTGGTTTGAAGTGGTTACGATTACAATAGTTTCTTTCGGGATTTCCGTAGTGCAAAATCTTCTATTATATCTTTAAAGCCTAGTTTTTTAAGGATATCACTTTCCAGGCACATAATTGACAAATTAGTTAATCGTTCTTGTAACATAGTTGTTCGTAATTCATTTTTTTTTTCTTTAGCTGTGAAAATGATCGCTCTCCACTACAATTGGTAAGCATTAAGCAAAGGAACATTCTTGTAGCAACTCCAACATTTGGAAAAGTTTCTTTTAATTTATGAGACTTTATTAATGTATGTAAGATTGAGATACTCAAATCCGCTGATTCTTTTGCCATGTTCTTTAAATACTCCCTTAAATGAAAACATTCTGATTTGAGCTCATATGCATTAATGTCTTCGTGATAGAATTATTCAAATTCATTGCATTTTTTTGTCAACTCGTCAGAATCGATTGTTATTAATTGACAAAGAAAACTAAAATGACTGTCAATTTCTTCTTATGCTGCCGAACGATTTTTTAAATGTGCATATACAGGGTGATTCGGGAGGAAATGGAAGTATTTTAAAGACATGTCCAGGAAGCAAAAATAAGCAAAATAAGTTCATATGTTCAAATCTGATTTTCATTTGTTTCAGAGATAAATAGGTTTTTCTTTTTAAAAAGTTAATTAAGTTAAATTTGACGTTGTCCGAAATGCCAATTTGAAATAAAATATTAATTATGCACATGTCATAAAAATTGACAGACATGGTGTTTGTTTCATGGCGCATTGCAATCCAATTTGAAATTTCACAAATAATGGTTTGGAAAACATTAAAACGGCAAGGTTTAAACGCTTTTCAAATGCAGAAAGTACAAAATCTTCAAGAAGGCGATTATCCATTAAGACTATAATTTTGTCAATGGATTCGTGAAAACAGAAAATTACTCAAATGCATTTTATTTACTGATGAAGCTCATTTTACTCGAGATGGAATTAACAATTCCCATAATAATCATCGATGGTCCGACGAAAACCCCTATGCCACGCAAGAACAAAATTTCCTCCATTTTCTCCCGAATCACCCTGTATAATGTGTCGATTATAGGAATAAAATGTATGTACATGCAATTTTTTTCTTGTTTCTCCTGGTTGATTGATGTCATTTGAGGACTTCTTCTTAAGCTTCAGAAATATTTAAATAACCATTCTGTAAGGCATTAATAGCATTAGCACGTGCAGACCATCTAGTTTTCGGGAGTTTTTCATCTTTTTTTCGGCTTTGTCATAATTTTCCAACGTTTGGTTGAAGCCGAGAAAAAATTAAATAATTTTTGGATAATCTGAAAATATGCCACAGCTCCGGAAACACACTGAACAGTCTCAACACCTACTAAATTTAGCGAATGTGCTGCACCGGGACAAAAAATATATAAAATTTTTCTTTTATTCTTGACTGAACACCACAAAATTTTACAGCCATATTTGATGCATTATCATAACTCTGCCCACGACAATCTTTAATATTAATATCAAGGCTTTCAAGAAAGTTTAAAATAGTATCTGCAATGTATGCATTATGCATTATGCTTATCCATAGAAAAAAACTGCAAAAGTCTCTCAATATCCTCTACGTCTTTTACGTATCTAACGATGAAGGTCAGTTGGTAAACGTGAGAGAGATCTGGTGTAGAATCTACGCTTATAGAGTAGTATTTTGGTTTTATTTCGGTAACAATTGATTTTAGAACTTGCTGCCCCATTATATTAATAAACTCATTACAAACATTTTCAGACAAATATGATGTAATTCCTTTTCCATGATTCCACAGTTTTGTATATGATCAGCAAGAAAGGGATCAAATTCACTAATCAGTTCTAAGCATCCCAAATAATTCCCGTTATTTTCAGACCCCAATTATCACCACGAAAAGCAAGACCTCTAGAAGCAAAAAAAAATCATTACTGCGACAATATCTCTAAGTACATTCTTCCAATAATTGACTTCTGTATTATATTGGGACAGCAACTCACTGTGAACTCGTCCCGCAGTTTTTCTTCTTGCGACATAATTTATCATTAATTGCCTGTGCTGTAAACTGTAGTCATGCTCAAGTAATAAGTTTGGTTTATATGCTTCCAATCTTTATATCCATTCGGAGAACTCAAATTATGTCCAGTAGTAGTATTAAATAGGCGGCAGCAATAACAGTACACAGATTCGACGGTGAATAAAAGATCCATTTTCTTTCTAAGGACTCACCATTAGTTAGTTTACGGGTGAAAATATTTTTAGTCAAGTATCTAGTTTTTGTTTCACCGCTTGAATCTGGAAAACTTGTAGAAGTTTCGGAGGTCACAATTTTTATTTTGGAAAAACTGGCGCTTTTCGAATCCAAATCGCGTAATTCTGTGAAAATTTCGTCACAGTACGTACCATGAGCAGGTGATACATTTTCCAAGCTTGTAGTTATTCACTCACTGTAGCTTGAAGTAGAGGATTCATCATCTGATGTGTGTTGGTCATTCTTGTCACATGTAGGATCTATTTCCATATTCAGATTGATATTCAGTTAAAGTATTTTCATCTTGAGGTGATGAAGGTGAAGAATTAGGTCGTATAAGAAAGGTCAGCCTACTTGCTTCTTCATCCGTAAAACATGAAGTGAGTTTAGAAAGTTTTTTTGTTATTTCTTTTTGAGCTACAACTTTTTGCTTTTTGGTGAACCACTTAAACATGTTCTTTTCGACATAATAATATGAATAAATAAACGAACACGTCAACACTTCTATTATCAACTCACTTCTAACACTTCTATTACTTTGGTATATTGGTAGCAAGAAGGATAGCTTTAAACTGATGACAATCATATATTGTTAAGAGTAGGAAGACTCACTCCCCGTTCCGATTTGCCTGTCCCCACTAAAACCAAAAAATCCCAACCCCAAGTGCACGTAGTTGTTTCTATATTTAATATTTACAACTACAGAAAATAAATACTTATATCTAAAATTTGTAAGTTTAAATATTACATTGTTTACAAACGCATTTAAAACCATTAGTGGTCACAAACTGTTGCAAGCACGTAGCGGCCATAAAACAGCCCCAAAACGCATTCAAAACCATTAGTGCGCCACGACCAGATGTTAGGACCTATTGGTCGCATTATAGTAATCTTAGTATAATATGTAAATATCTAATTATAAGAACCTAGATATAAAGAAACCAAAAATTAAAATAATTGTAGGACATAATAAAAATAGAATTTTTAGGTCAAAACAAAATCACGTCACTTTCGGGAATTCTCCAATCATAGATAATGTCAACTTACAATTAGATAGTGTCGAAATGCGGAACTACATACTGCTTACCTTTTGTCGGGTTATATCTACATAAAATAGAAAAGAAAAATTTGTATAGTGTAAGCGAATATATCGGTCTTTCGGGGCCCCCCTGCCGAGGGTGGGCCTGGGCACGTGCCACGTGTGCCCTTATGGTAAAGAAGGTTATGTTCAATACGGCTGATCTCCAAGTTATGCCACCCAAACAACATCATTCATAATCCTCCCTACGATCTTCTATATAGAATCTCCCAAAACTCCTAGAGAGGCATCAACAACTACGGATAAAATTCAAAGACAGCAACAACCAGTGGACCACTTCGTAGACTCGCTATGCTTAAAACGAGATATAAAAACCACTTGGTGTAGACACCGAACTATACGCTTTACGAAACAATCTACGACGACTAAAATCATCATCTCATCTCATTTCATTGCCATCACTCTATTGATATCTATATATCAATATCTACAAACGTTATTAAACTTTTAAATCAAATTGTATTTCCGCGTAGAAGAACCTTGTGGTCGATAGCCCTTTGTATAAAGTATACAATAAATATATTTTCACATTAATAAAATACAAATTGAAGAATCTTTATTAAAACAAACCCATATATGTGATACATGAAGCAAAACAAAAAATGTAATTTAAAAAATTGTTTGATATTCATTTTGTTGTTTATAGATTTACTCCAGAAGTAATTCGCAGAGCAGTTGAAAGGACAAATATAATGAACGGTGGTTTGAATTTGGAAGTAACCAAAGTAGTTTCAATTCACGGTACAGTCGATCCATGGCACGCCGCTGGTATTTTAGAAGATCTTTCTCCAATGGCCCCAGTTTTCCTAATTAATGGTAAATAAAATCTTCTTCCACAGAATATGTTAAAGGTTCAATTTATTTAAATTCGATTATCTTTCTATAGGTACAGCTCATTGTGCTGACTTGAATTCCATGTCAACCGGAGACCTTCCGGCAATGTATGAGGCTAAGAGGCGCACAAAGGAATTGATTGCTGAATGGATAAAATAAGATGACTATCCTCAATAGCTACTCTAAACAAATTGTAAATTATTCCATTCTGCCTGCACATTTCATCGTAAGAACAACTCATGTTCAAGTTCACAGTCACTATCAACATGAATTAAATGATCTTTTTCTTTTTTTGTATCTACATACAAAAAACAAAAATACAAAAAAATTTTGTATCTACATACAAAATACAAAAATTAACTGAATTTAAATAATAAAACATACCTTAAAAAAATCATGTCGCCTAAATTATCTACGGCGTGAACATTTTTAGATGAATTAAATCGACAAAGACCATTGATTATTCTTATCACAATTCCACTATATAAGTTAGGACATTTAATAAATATGTTATTACGTCTAGTTAACTCAAGTTCATACTATTATCCAAAATGTATATGCTCAATTTATTATTGGTATTGGCTTTGGATGAATTGTATTAATTATCTTATTGAAAGCTAAAGATGTAAGTACATGTTTTCCTTGTATTACTCAAATTAAAGTCCCTGTTTTAATAACACTGATAATAATAGTTTTTAGGCTAGAATTCTAGAATATTAATACCAAAAGGAGGTGTACCTCCTGCAGGAGAGCCTAATGCAAGGGCAGTTTATCCAGACTGGAAATGGTTTTTAAACAGAGTATATCATTTTAATCCAATCTATCAAAGAACATGGTATACTTCTCTACATATGGTATACATCTCTAAATGATACATATCTATAAATTTTAAGCTAATAATTTTTGTAAACATTTCATTCATCCAATATTCTTGCAATCTAATAGGAAATTTTGTTTGTTAAACTTATACAAGTAAATATGTAAATTACTTAATGAAAAAATATATCTAAATTCATAATTAATGACGGAATACATTTTTGATTGCTTTAGAACTATATAAACAACAGTCAATTTTTCAGACAAGATGGACCATTCTTTATATCCATTGGAGGAGAATGGGAAATTTCTTCTGGATACCTACAAACTGGCAAAATGTTTTATATCGCAGCCGAACAAGGAGGATACATGTTTTATACTAAACACAGGTTTTACGGCAGAATATTTTGTAGTGATTTTACAACTGAAAGTTTGAAATATCTTTCTACCGATCAAGCATTAGCCCGGTGCTTCCCAACATGGGGCCCACGCCCCATAGGGGGGCAATTTGACTGTTAAGGGGAGCAATGTGATTGTTAAGGGGGACAATTGGAAAATGGACAGGCCACGAGTTTAATCCATTTGCTCCTGGCCATTTAAATGCAATGCTAGTGCCAAAATTGAAAGAAAAAAGCAAATTAAATAATTGTTATAAATTCGTGTGACGAGACCAAAATATCAACTGGGTTTATGGCGTCGTCAAGTTAACCTCCCTGCGGCAAATCTCGCTAAACAACGCAGTTTTGAGTTCATACCCAAATAAAATTTGGGTTCATACCCGCTGTTCACGATGAGCGGTTTCCTTCCTTTTTATCTTTTATGTCAGAAATGCTTGACCAACGAATCAATGAAACGAGGTCCTCTAGAGGCGCGCTTGAAGGCGAAAAATACTGCTCATATTAATTCAGATTTGACTTGAGTGCTGTAAATGATTTTTTTTCTATTTTGCGTGTTATTTGGTACAGTAATGGGCTCACAACAGCACTCATATACGTGCGGTTATGGCTCGCCGAGTGCGATAAAATTTTCTAAATGTATATTGGCGATTTTTTATTTAGAAATGGCATAAAAGGACGCAAAATAGAAAAAATACTATAAAAAAAACTCGTTCCTAAGGCGTTTTTCAGCACTTTTTTTTCAGCACGTCCATTAGAAAACTCCTCGCTATGCTCGTCGTTTTCCAAACTTGTACGCGTGCTGTAAAATCGCGCTTACTGAACTCGTCCTTTAATATACTATACTGGTAAAAATAAAATCGTCTGGATATAACACAACGGGGAGACTTGAGATTGAAGCTAACCAAATTGGAACCTAATAAAATCTCTGTGCAGCAAGCATCAAGTGCAATGATTTCACTAAATTAAAATCATAAATTAATATAGAAAAGTCTTTATCAAAATTATTTCGAATTTGAATTTCAGTTTTTCGTTTTATGTTTTGAAAATTTACTTACTGTGTTTCATTAACAATTTTTGAATGATTTCTTCCTAAAAACCATAATTTAAATTTCAATTCAATTTTTTAATATTAAAAATTATGTATGTTACATAGGGGGGCATAAGAATTTTAGGAAGGCTTAGGTGGGGCATGGCACAAATAAGGTTGGGAAACACTGCATTAGCCGATCTCGTTTATTTTATTACAAAGCAAAAGGAATTGCCACACTTTAGGAACAGCATGGTAGTTGTTGTAGGTGCTTCATATTCTGCAAATCTGGCTATATTAGCTACACAGAAGTTTCCACACATCTTCTGCTCTATCAGCCAGTGAACCTACTTGTTTATTTATTATGGTAAATATCAACCAAATAAACTACTTTTTGTTAAAGATTACTTTGAAATATCTTTTAGATTATTTCGAAGTTGTCAATAATAATATCAAGTTAAATTCTCTTCAATGTTGGAATAACATCAATTAAGGTATTGTAGCTATGGCGAAGTTACTTAAATCATCAGAACGCATTAAACAGCTATCCATTTTGTTAAAGTGAATAATTGAGATGATGAAGATCATTCGTATAGCTCATATTATTATTTTTTTTACTTCACGTGAATCTTTGAGCACTGATGAGCCATACTATTCATACATGTTCCATTCTATTACTGGAATTTTTGCTGGAATTGTACAATATGCCTATGAATATGTACAATATTCCCTATTGGACAAACCAATACGGAATAAAACCAATACTAATGCAAGAGATTTAGATTTACTTGATTTTTTTACCCCCGACTTTATGATCTTGACATTACACCTATACCATTATTTTCATATTTAGTTTGTATTTAATTCCATACATTAAAATCAAAAAGTCCAAAATATGCGAGCGAAATTCAAATTTGCGAAGCGAATCACCATTGGTTGAACCAAACTAAACCAAAACTAAGGACTGTGACGCACATGTTATGACATTTATCGGCGTCAATATTCACTGTGCTGTTTTGCTGTGCAATATTACTGTAGTGTTTTTCTAGTGTGTTAGCACCTAGTGCGACTTTGGTCTTTGGTAACATTGTAAATTATCAAGAACAATGACGGAAAGTGGTTTTGTTAAAGCACAATCCGACAATTTACCAAAAATAGATGTATTTATGATGTGCTCTGAGAATAACCAAACTGCATTGCTAATATGTTGAATGATTCATTTAATTTTAATATCTTTAATGTAATTAGTATGTCTATAGTTGGAAGTGGGATGCTTTCACTTAAACGTTTTATTAAATGATATGATTGTTTGGGTAATCCTATCAACATTTTAGGCTATTTTCCTTTAGAAATTATTGTACCAATTCGCATTACATTTTTTAAATGTTTTTCATCCCCCAAATCATCTTGCGTCCAACTTAATTGGGATTGCTAAATGATCCATAATCAGGGGATATCACTGAAAAATCAGAAGAAATAGATATACAACTGGGTTATTTGCAAATAACTTCCTAGTTGATTTTATTGGTGACGGAAATTTGATTGGAAAACCTTAAACCATTATTTACGCATTTCTTGGAACAAAGAAAACACTTTATCCGGTGTACTTATGATAGTCCTTTTGCATTCCGGTACAAAACAATATCTATAACATGGCTTTTTATCTTTTCCCATTATCGAAATAGCGATTCAAACTGAAAATTATTAACTGTCAAAAGTAAACAACATTGCAAATAGTAAACAACACTGAATGACAACGAGAGCTGTGCCGTCACGCAAAGCGCGCGAAAAATGGGACCGTTCAAACAGGTCAAATTTAATCGGTATTTTATATATTTTTTAAAAAAATAATTGAAACACTTTCAACAGTATTTATATCTTTTGCTATGTTAAAACGAAGTAAAAAGTGAATTAAGCAAATAAAAAAAATTGATGCATATTCTACGAATGTGGAAAACTTTTAAATAGACCAGGAAACTCTTTCCAAAAACTAAGCTCTAGCGCAAGAGATCAATATGGTGGATATTGTATGGGAGATAATAAGGAATTCCTTGAATATTATAGTCAAACCGAAGCTGATACAGGAGCTGCTAAATACATTTTTATTTTCTATTGATTATTATAAATTATATATTTCTCTCATTTTTCTCAAAATTATAGGACGTCAATGGTACTACCAGACTTGCACCGAATATGGATATTATCAAACTACGGCCTCTAATAATACCGCATTTGGCGACACCATCCAACTTGATATGTTCTTTAGTATGTGCAAGGACATTTTTGAGAAAAAGTATGTAAAACTATGCTATTCCCAAATCAAATATAATATGTATATTGCATTTCAGTTTTACTGAAGAAGTAGTACGCAGAGGCGTTAAAAGGAGAAATATCTTCATTGTAAGGCTATATAGGGTCTTGAATTTAGATGTTACTAAAGTTGTATGAGTACATGGTACAGTCGCTCCATGGCACGTTGCTGGACTCCTTCATAATCTCTTCCCATTGGTTAAACTTAATAAAGACGGAACAAAGCTTGAATATATAAATATACTCAACCTTTCCAGAGCTCTATAATACTAATGAGTCTTTTTAGGAGTACCAAACACAAATCTCGTGTGAAATTTGTCAGTTATTCTATAGCTTTCAGTTCACCTTTCTTTCAGTCCATTTACTTAGAAAAATTTGCAAAATAGACAGTTAACGACGTCTGCTCTCACCTGTCTGCGCGTTCTCTTTAACGCCAACGTGACGCATACCATGTCGAAAGTGGGAAGGAACTTAGCAGACCTTATTAGATAGATTGATACATCGAACACATGACTGATACACGCGGCGACGCTCATCATCAAAATATTAATTGGTACTTTTAATGGAGTTGTAAATGGGCAAGAAAGAAATTTTATTTTTTTGCTTTTTAGAGATTTTTTGTTTCAGGGATTGCTTAATTATTTTTTTTTTATTAGAAATCATCCCTTAAATTTGACAACCCAAAGCAGCTTTTAAGCTTCATTCCGTTTTTTGCAATTTTCTGCATAAAAACACGAAATAACAAAAAATTGCTGAAAATAACTTTTATAGAGAATTAAATTCTTTACAACTTTTATCTAAAAAAAATTGCCTAAAATTCTTAGTTTTTGAGTTATGTATAGTCTTCCAAACTTTTACTTAAATTTGATTTGCGATTTTTTCAGAAAATGTTTAAAATAGTTAAAAACTATTGCAACATTAATTTGTTAGTTATTGTAACTAAATTCTTAAAAATTATATTCTCTACTAATGTTGTTTAAATCACTTTTGACTATTTAGTCTGTTTTCTTCAATTTCTCCGATTTAGACTTCCCTTCAATCGTTCAAAAAATCACAAAACAAGTGATAAAACGAAGCAAATTTTCTCTTAGACAATGAAATTCTTAACACTTTTTGTCTACAACATTTTCACGTACTTTGTTACAACTTCCATGTGACAACGAATCAAATCAAAACCTTGTCTAAATTTGATTCCCTCTGATTTTTTCAAAATTTCCAAACCAAAATCAACTCCGTTGTTTAGACAATGAAATTTTCTACAAATATTGTCTAAGCCACTTTCATTTCATTTACCTAATTTCTAAGGTACAACCAATCAAACTCAAAACCTAGTCCGATTTCACGACGACATAACTTTTGAACTGCAGTTTATAACAGTGACTTTTAGTTTTTACTAATCGATTCAGCGTCGCAAAATTGGTCGGAAGACATACGTGTATATCATATTCACAAGAAGCTTTTAATTTAAAAATACCATAGCACCAGCCATCGATCCGCTCGAGGACCCTTATACAGTATAATCTCGATAGTCCGACACATATGGGACTAGACAATCGCCGGATTATAAGAAAGAGTGGTGGGAGGGAAGAGCGCGAGCGGTCTCCAGACCGCTGGATTACTGGACGTGTCGTTCAATTAACCAACGGCTTACCGAGATTATACTGTATACATTTTTTTATTTCGATCTTTATTTTTTGCTCTCCACTTCTAAAGTAGAAGTTGTAAGACAAGAAGGAAACTTGAATTGAATTTTGTAAAAGCCTTATAAGTGAGAACAAAAAAGTAGTCTTTGACCTCCCTCCTCATTTCCAAGTGATGCCACTAGCCTAGTGACCCACGAGCTAGTACGCAAAGTATAATGAACAAAATTTGACCCAATACTCAAAAAGCTTTGCCATCCCTGGCCTAGACCTTAGTCTTTTAATGGTGAAATGACAAACCTTACTGAGCATTTTTGACATTACCACATGTCAAGAATCTTTTTTTACACTGGAAAAAAAATCGCCCGTTACTATAAACGCGTTAATTTTTAACCTTTATTACCAATAATTTGATTATATTCTATAAATTTCATGCGAGTTTCCCTATATATTGTATTATTACCTTCGATCAATAAGTTTTATACACATATTTGTCCTATAAAACTTATTTGTCTATCTAAATTATTAAAAACAAATAATGGCACAAATAACAATAAAACCATCATTTTCAATTATAGGGTGACAAATTAAGAATGCCCTATTCATACTTACTAAAAACAAAAAGAAGTAATAACTTATTTTCCATCTAGTATTCAGTGAAACATCCAGTTTTTTTTTAAAATTGTGGTGTGAAAATGGTTGAAAATGGCTGTGGCCGATTCAATAAAGGATTGCTTGTGTAGAGCATTTTGTTAAAACGAACTCCATTATTCAAACTCCGAGTTGGTTCCGGCAAATTGCAGGACAATTGCAAGATGGGTCTTAAGGATATTAAACCTGCGGAGTGGAAAAAAACTGCTAGAAAAGTAGTGAATACTTTGCAAGTTAGGAACAAAATTAAAGAAGATTTCAATCAATCCGTACGACGTTTATTGCAGGAAGTAGGATTTTACGTAAGTCGGGGAGCAGTATATTAAAGAAATATTTATTACTTAGGTCTCACAAAGCCCAAAAACTTCTTCCAATAGACCGAAACTCGCGTTTAGAATTCAGTCGGTGGATTTTGTCAAGAAAGTAATTATAAGTGACGAAGCACATTTTCAATTGCATAGGTAAAGAGACAGACAAAATTTACGTTACTGGTCTGCGGAAAACCCTCAATTTTTATTCGAAGAAGAGCTGTATTCCCAAATGGTAACTGCACGGTGTGGAATATGCTCAACTGGGTCAATACCCACCGTCTTTCTTTGAAGATGAAATGGGAAACACAGTTGTTGTCAATAGAGAATGTTATGTGCAGATGCTACAAACGTTCTTAATAGATGCCATCGCTCAAGTCCGATTACTAATAAAGGATATTTAGTATCAGCAAAATGGTGCAAAGCCTCATGCATCCAATATGTCTATGGGAGTATTACAAGAGTTCTTTTCTGGTAGTCTGATCTCTGGATCAATTTTGGCCTCCTCGTTCTTCGGATTTGTCGGCTTTGGATAATATCTTATGGGGTCATGTTTAATAAAGTTTATCAGAACCTAGTACCAGCGTGCAATGTGTTCATTGTTGCATCAATCTCAGTCAGGAATCGAAGCAAAAGGAGGTCATCTCATCGATATAATTTTTAAGTACTAATTGTTAATTTAGGATTAGGCATTTAACTTGTTATTAAACTTAAGATTTTTAGATTTTTAGACTCTACAATCTTCAACAAAAATGTTGATGTCCACCCGATAATTTCTGTTTAAAATGTGGCCACTCTTAATTTGCCATTTTTTTATTTAAGAAAAGAAGACAACTATAAAAGGAATGTTTTCTTTGCGCTTGGGTTTACTTATCCATCATACACCAAAATGACGGAGAAATATTCATATCCCCCTTAGTTCATTTCTGACAAAGCCAAGCAATACGTAAATTGGCTAGAATACTCCGAGGTGCTTACGACCTACAACAAAGAGATCACAAGGGCAAAAAGGGAAAACTTTAGGACCTTCTGTGAAAACATAAAATCCACCCCGGTGACAGCTAGACTGCACAAAGCACTAGCGCAGGATAATGTGGAAATGACAACCACTCTCAATAGACCGGATAGGACCTTCACGGAAGATGAAGAGCAAAGAGCTCTCCTCCTACTAGAAACCCATTTTCCGGGATGTAGAGGATACAGGGAGACCGGGGGTTTGATGCAACCACGGAAACCAAGTCAGGCCGACTGGAGGAGGGCAGCGTCCATCTGTACGGAAAACCGAATCAGATGAGCTATCGGCACTTTCCAGCCTTTTAAGGCCCCAGGTGTGGACGGACTAGTTCCTGCCTTCCTACAAAAGGGAGAGAGAGAAATAATGCCGTATCTTCTAAATATCTTTAAAAGTAGTTTAGCGCTCGGATATATACCAGAGCTATGGAGAAGGGCTAAGGTGGTACTCATACCGAAGGTGGGGAGGAGAGACACCACTCAACCGAAGTCATTTAGACCCATTAATCTAACATCTTTTATGTTAAAGACAATGGAGAAGGTGATTGATAATTACCTTAGGACTATAGTGCTTGTAGGTACACCACTACACAGGAGTCAGCATGATTACAGAGCAGGGAAATCCACAGAACCCGCCCTGTATCAGCTGACAAATGAAATAGAAGGAGCACTAGAGACAAAGCAAGTAGCGATATGTGCCTTCTTGGATATAGAGGGAGCATTTGGATATAGAGGGAATCACAAGTGGGAAGAGACACCATTAAGATCTCCACAACTCGAGGGTGCCAACAGGGAGGTGTATTACCACCGCTAATGAGGAGCCTGGTAGTTGATGAACTACTGGTTAAGCTAAACGACCTAGAGATCAAAGGTCAAGGTTACGCCGATGACATAGTCATAATGGCCAGAGGGAAGTTTGAGGGAACACTCTGTGAAATTGTTCAGAGAAGCCTCAAAGTCACTAGTAGATTGTGTCAAAGAGTGGGACTCAGACTCAAACCGAGCAAAACCACGGTGATACCATTTACTAGAAGAAGAAAACTAAACTGCCTATAGCCCATACTCTTAGCTGGGAAAGTCGTAGAATACCAACAGGAGATAAGGTATCTGGGTATCACACCAGATAGCAAACTCCTATGGAATAGACACGCTGAGGCAGCGGTAGGTAAAGCCAAACGCGCCCTAATGGTGTGCAGAAATCTGGCAGGAAAAACGTGGGGTTGTAACCCCACAATCCTGCGATGAATGCACACCATGATAGTGAGACCTGCAATCACTTATGGGGCAGTTGCGTGGGGAAATAGAATCAAGCTGGCCTCTATGAGGAAACAGCTTGAGAAGATTCATAGACTGACGTATGTCTGCATCACGGGGGCGATGGGGTCTTGTCCGACAGCAGCATTGGAGCTGCTGCTGGATCTGACTCCGCTGCACCTTGTGGTGGAAAGGGCCGCCAGATCGGTGATTGTAAGGTTCAGCAAGGAAGGTATGGGCAGAGGTAAAATAATCGGGAGCAGAGACCGAAACAGCCTCGCTGCCAAGATTCCCTGGCTGGAAGTACCAAAAGACGAAATGGTATGCAAATACCACTTCGAGAAAAACTACACAGCAATGTGTAGAAGTAAAGCCGATTGGAGCGACGAATCCTCCGCATACCACATAGAGCAAAATATCATCAAGTGGTATACATATGGTTCGAAGATAAAGAAAAGTCTTAGTGCAGGAGTGTTTGGACCTCGTACCAAGTACTTCAATCCATGGGAACATCCCCAAGTATCTTCCAAGCAGAGGTACACGCAATCGAAAGATGTGCACAGTTTAACCTCGACAGGAATTATCGCAAAAAACGAATTGCTATCCTGTCAGACAGCCAAGCCGTCATTAAGACCATTAGCTCATACACCATCAGATCCAAACTGGTAAGGGACTGTGTGGGGAAACTAAACAAGCTTGGCAAAGATAATAAAGTAATGCTATACTGGGTACCAGGACACACTGGTATAGACGAAAACGAAGAAGCCGATCACCTAGCAAACAAGGGATCCAGTAGCCCCTTTATAGGTCCGGAACCCTTTTGCTGCATGAGTGTGAACACCATCCACAAAAGTTTAGATGAAGAAACAAGAGCAAAATGGATGAAAACCTAGGAAGAACTTGCAGCGCTAAGGCAAAGGAAAGAGGAAACCCCCATACATCTGCTCAAAGACTGCGGAGTATTACTCAGCAAGAGACAGATGTACCTTGGGGCTCACTGCTTGAACACAGAGGAGCTGCAGGCCTTGAATCCCACCCAGAACCTGAAATTCCTAAAGGAATCAGGATTAGAGGAGGCGCTCTAAATGGGTAAGTACACCAACGCTTGGAGGAGGAGAGTGGGGTACAATAGATCAATAAAGGTCGCAGTACAAGTCGTCACCACCATATCTACAATCTAGTTCATTTCTGTAGTGTTGGTAATAATAATACCAAATTTGTTTTACATTTTCTTAATCCAAAAATGATGAAACAACTCGTAAACTAAGTGAAATTTTGAAAAATGTTTCAAACAAAACTTATACAAAATTAAATTTTCTATTATTTGTTCATCAGATCAGATCGGATTAGCCTCTAAATTGTCTCTATAGATGCTAATAAAATCGGATATTCTTTGCTATTTTCAAATTACAGAAATACAATATAAACTATCAATAGAGAATATAACTAGACTAACTAGATAGACTAGATAGACTAGTAGACTAGATAGACTAGTAGACTAACTTATATTAACAATTCTAGTTTTTCTCAACTTGTGCTTGAATTATCATCTGACAAACTCAAATTTGGTTTTCTAAACAAATTAGATTTGTACAACATATGTTAATTACTCCTTAAAATTTGTTAATTACGCTCCGGAGAGATTCAAATTGCCCCACTACTGAGCTCTAATCTAATCTGTTATTTTAAATTCCATTTTAGAAATAACTAGAACAAAGATTTAAATATAAATTTTAAACATTTGAGTTTTATTCTAGAGTAGTAGTTAATAATAATACCCGAAGGTAATGTGGTTTTTTAACATTAAATTCATACAAATAAGTTTTTAACAAGTTTTTATTTTTAATCAAAGGTATAACCACCCTCGGTATCAACAACCTTTGAACTAATATGCAAATTTGCAATGCCGGATCGATGAAAATCAATTGGTTTTTGTGCAAAATACACTGCTCAAAATAATTAGCGTGTCACTAATTTGTGCCTCCATAAAACAGGAAACTATATGCAAATAAAATTAAGAACATCTTAAAGACGATCTATTTAATTATTTTAATTGACACATAGGGAATTATCAGCATCGCATACTTCCGGAGAATCCGTAATAATTAACAAGAAGTACCTAAATTAAAGTGAAATAATGTATCCAAATTCGATTCAAATAGCTAGGAAGGCCTTGTTCTGATCGATATACAGACGAAAATGTTTGCAACTGACAGTTTGAGTTAAGTTAAGAGAAAATGACGCAACTCGAGGTGCTGTAACATTAATTAAAATCAACTCAAAATCAAGAACAATTTTTATTGATTTCGATTCTTCGCAATAAAGTCTCTACGGCGAAATAGCTCTTAATTTGTCTCAGGACGACGCATGGTGTCACTGTATCAGACCAGACAATTAGGAATAGGTTGAGGGAATCAAATTTGAGGGCAAGACGACCCCTCTGAAAACCCTCTTTTACACGATGCCACAGAATAGCAAGGAAGAATTTTGACCGTGAGCGTGTCTCGTGGCAACTTCGACAATGGAAGTCTGTGTTTTCACATATGAATCAAGGTTCGTATTACTCGTTGCGATAGCCGAGTACGTGTTTACAGACTCCTAGAAGAAATGCTACGCAGCTGCTACTGTCCGAAAGTCGAAAGATTTCGAAGTGGTTCAGTTATGGTTTGGGGTAGAATTAGTATCGACAGTAGAAAGGACCTAGTTGTAATTCGAGGAAATCTTAACGCTAATCTATAACGGAATAGGTCAATTTTTTTGTTAATGTAGGATAACGCAAGACCACATGCGTGAAACACTTTAGACTTTCTACAAGAACTGTAAATTCAAGCAATGGTGTGACCTACGTTAAGTTCTGATTTAAATCTAATAGAGCATGTTTGGGATATTTTCGACAGATGTGCTCGTGGTCGCCCACATCCTCCTTAAACCATCTAGCAGCTAACGGTGGCTCTTATTTAAGAATGGGACGTTATACCACAGAAGACCTTCGAAGACTTTGGCGATGCATGCCAAGACGATGTATTGCCGTTATTCATGCTACGGGAGCAAATACTCGTTATTAAGTTACCACTTTATGTACAAAAGTTTACATTAATAATTAATTTAAATTTGTTTTGCACTTTGGTTCTTGTAGTTGTTGTTAATTATTACTGGTATTATAAAAGTACGTGATGCTGACACTTCCATATGTGTCAATTAAAACAATTAAATAGAGCGGCTTTTACATGTTACTACTTTTGTTTGCATGTAATTTCCCGATTGAATATTATAGAGGTACAAATTAATGACCCGCTAATAATTCTTTTGAGTATTGTTTGAGCAGCCAATATTTTAAAATATCACTTAGAAAATGTCGTAGCGATCGGGATAAATGGAAATCCATTGGCGTAATATCGGGCGAGAATGGTCGATGAGGCAATACCTCCCACCCGAATTAATTATTTTTTTCCACGTTTTGTCTTGCGCAGTGCGCTCTTGCATTATCGTGCAGAATTAAAGCCTTTTCTCTTAACAAGCGATGGCCACGTTCCGATTAAAGTTTGATTCACTCGATCCCATTGTTCACAGTTTCGGCACTTCCAAATGAATAACCCCACGAATACTCCGCCAAACATCTGCTTTTTGAGATGTAAACTTGGCTTAGCTGTAATTCGTGGCGTGGCGATTCATTCCGAGAGAGCCACTATCTTACGCGTTTTGGGCTACAATAGAGGACTATATTTTCATCTCCAGTGATCAAGCCATAAACAAATGCTTCTGTATTGTGCCGCTGAAGCAATAAGTTGCATGTGGTGGATCGGTTAGCTTTGTTTTCTTCTGACAGATTATGCGGAAACCAAGCACCTGCTCTGCTTACTTTGCCCATCTGCTGCAAATGTTCTTGGACGCTCGGCCAAGGTTGGTTAAGGGTATTTGACAGCTCCTCGATTATCACACACATATTTACTTCCACTTCCCCCATTACCATGTAATTGTCTATAGTTGTTGGTCTTCCTGATTGTTACAAGTCAAAATAAGAAAAAAAAATAAGAAAGATCAAAATATCGGATTTGAACCTAGAAACCACCTTCCGCATTTACGAACGTCTAATGCATTTGGATAAACATCGCAAATACTTTTGGTAGCCACTGTTGCGTTACTACCCTTATGAAACTCAAAAAGCTTACAATGCCGAATATGTTCCTCTTCTGGTATTTGGGCTGCCATTTCACAATAAATTGCAAAAAGAGAAAAAATAATTTATTTATGAGTAAACTCACTCTAACGTTAAAATGCCATTGGCACGACTTTGAAGTATGCAGTAGGTTAGAAATGACAAACGATTATCGACATGCAGAGAAACGACATTACTACCGGTCTCCCTATAGATGGTTGAAACGAAAAAAAAATACAATGTCAGCACAGCATCTGCTTTGGAATAAATAGAGGGATAACATCGATTCTTTAGAAAAAAATAAACCACAAAATCCTAACGTTTTACTCACATAATTCAGGCCGGTAAAGTTAAGGTCATTAACTTAGTAATTAAGATTATTAATAGCATCTTGGAAAAAGTACTTCAGCATCGGCAATTTATAGAATTCCTCAAAGAAATTGGGAGCCAGTATTCTGAACTTCTTCTTCACAATGATAGCTTTCCAGAGGTAACGTATTGAAACATTTTGCTTTGTGCCTGAGTGAAATAAAAACATTCTTCATTGAAAAAGGCATTGACCATCCCTAAATGCAACTATTTGCACGAATTACTTCAGCGTTGCTATAAAAAAATGAAGGATGGATTTGTTAAGAGATTCCAGCAATTCAAATCAAACAAAACTCAAATATCTTCAAATGCAAATTCTGAATCTGAAAAGACACTCTACAAGTCTTTTCAGATTCAGAATTTGCATTTGAAGATATTTGAGTTTTGTTTGATTTGTCAAGTTCTCAAAACTCAAGAGCATGTGCGAGGAGTTGGAGGTCCAGAAATACATGCACGTCTCGCAGAACAAGTGGACAGGCCTGAAAGAAATGCCTTGAATCGAGGCACTCATATTCGGCACATGGAATAGCCTTCCAGATTGCTACAGTGAGGTGAAAAAGTTGGCATTTGGAGTACTGACGATATTCGGGTAGCCATTTTCGTGAGAGCAAACGTTCTCTTGCATGAATATAATAAAAAGTAAAGTAAGAAGTCAACTAACAAATAAAAATCTATAGTTGAGCTTGAAACTTAAAACAACAAGTTATTTGCCAGATTTATCCAAACTTTCAAAATGGCATGCAAAACCAATACAGCCAATAATATAACTATTCAATATGCAACTCTAAAAAGTATGCAACTCTAGGCTCCTTAAGGGGTTTGTACACGAGCAACAAAAAATGCCCAATGCCGTGCAATGTTTCTGAAATGATGGGCCGGCAATGAAGCTGGACAATATGTTGTCGACATATTGCTAGGCAATGTGTAGTCCAGTATGTCTGAGCAATATTGTGACAACAGTATTGCCCGAGACTTCGCGCGTAAACGTTCAGCAACGGTGATCGGAGAGATCTGTCGGGTGTCTGTCTTGTCTTGTAGTCTTGTCAGTCTAGTCGGGTCTCTCTTATCTTGTCTTTCTAGTCTTGTCTGTCTAGTTTTGTCTGTCTAGTCTTGTCTGCCTAGTCTTGTAAGTCTAGTCTTGTCAGTCTAGTCTTGTCTGTCTAGTCTTGTATCTCTAATCTTGTCTGTCTCGTTTTGTCTCTCTACTCTTGTCTGTCTAGTTTTGTCTGTCTAGTCAAATCAATTTATTGGCGATTGAGAATAGGCTATTGATCTATTGTACATTAAAATATAAAAGCAAATTTAAAGATCGTCGATGATGTACAAACATTTATTGATTAAGGAATCTTTTAGATTTTTACAGAATAACTTACCTATATGATGATTCTTCTTTTAAATCGTTGGAGCTTTGGTGCAGAGTGTTAAATTGGCAAATGGTGTTGGTATTTGGCTTCTAGTGTGATGTGAGAAATCATTATGTTTTTATGTTTTCATTATGTTTATTATCATTTAAATTTGCCTGATTTTTTAAATTAAAACAACCTAGTTCCCAGATCTAGATGTACGGGACTGTCAGAAGGTGTAGTTCATTCTAGTGTGACGGACATGACGGACATTGATCGGGATATGCCCTTGATTGCCCGTACTATTATCGTATACCGTATTATGATCGCATATACAATAATTGATTAAATCTCTGCGTGGCATATTCGTAGCAGGAGTTTTGTCTGCCTAGTCTTGCCTGTCTAGTCTTGTCTACCTAGTCTTGCCTGCCTATTCTTGTCTGCCTATTCTTGTCTTTTTTCGGAGTAGAGGGAATGCATTGTTGCAAACCGGATGTTCAAAATCGAGTTCTTTGTGACCAACATAGTCACTTAAACCAAGCCGGAGCGGAAGCAATATCAAAAGCCACATGCCGGCCAGTAGTAGCAATAAGGGCCCTATTGCGGGCAACACGGATATATTGCCGATCAATACGCACATACATACGATCCATACATATTGCCGGAAATATTGCTAAATATTGAGCAATGTTGCCCAGCCATTATTGCCAGCCACAAATTGCCGTCAAAATATTACTCGTGGATACTGCCCCTTTAGTGTTATTTCCATCAGCCATTCATGTTTTTTCGCAGTCAATAAAGTCAATATACTAGTTTATCTTTAGGTTTGAATATTAAGTAGCTGCAAAAATAATTTATATCTATTGCCTGCGTTCATTACTGTCCGATATAATACCTTAAATACGAACATAAAGTAACAAAAGCTATTCAATATATCAAAGTTTTAATCATCAGCAATGGTTTAGTTTCCAATTTTTGACAACAAGTCAATTTGTGAAACTATAGCTCAACACTGGGATAATTTTAAAATTAGCTAGATGGAAAGAAAGCCTTGATGATAAGAAGGACAGTGGACGTCTATCATCTAAAATCAAAATTGAAGAACAACTCGTGAGGAAACAGAAAATTGTAATGATATTTCGACATATTAGTTCCATATTTGGTTATATTCGACAATCGGGAATTTGCATCAATTATTTTTTATTTGTTTAATTCACTTTATACATTGTAATATCATAATAAAAAATATAAATATTGTTTGAATTTTTTTAAATAATATATAAAGTTGAACTCACTGAATTTGACTAGATTCGTCAAGGAGCACATTCAGTATTAATTACTGTATGCATAGACATTTATTAGTTAAGGATTTTTAGTTATAATCGCTATTTAGATAATGGAAAAGGCTAAAAAAACATATTATAGATATTGTCTATATATTGTCATCGGAATGCCAACATCAAGAATAACAAAAAAAAAAACGTATGCGGTCAGGGGACCCCCGTCAGGAACGAAGTTCCTCGCGCATTTAAGAATCTAACAACTTCTCTTTTTGAATTATTATTAAAATAATGAAAATACACGCAAATTCGTTGATTGCAAATGCGTTGATGTTCTGGAAAATTTGAGCAAACTGAGGCAAGATAAGTTGAAATGCGGCCCGAAACAAAAGCGTCAATTTGATAAATTAATGAAAAAAATGTTGGTTTTGCTTTGGGCCGCATTGTAACTTGTCTTGCGGCCCGCGGGCCCCAAAACAAAAGCGACAATTTTTTTCATTCATATATTTCAGACACCACATTGTGAGTATGTTTACAAATTTCGCAACGCAAGCAGTTAGTCTGTAGATATAGACTAAAATCCACCATCCAATTATTTAATGTATAGACGAGACTATTAAATTACATCAAAACTTGCGGTCGCAAAAAATAGGTGCGAAAATAATCTAATCTGTCATAAATGACAGATAACATGCGAGTATTTGATTTAGATCAGGAATGAGTGTCCAACTTGCGGCCCAAGACAATCAAAATCAAATAGACAAGAAAGATATTCGGCGGAGAACCCTTGCAATGCAGAACTTCTAGAACGCACAGATTCCCCGAAAAGTTTCAATCAAATGAGCGTGGTCGCATGCCGGCTGAGACAAAACGTGCATACTTTATTAATACGTTGGCCGGGCGAGACGTACATCTCTCGTTACGACTCTAATCACACTGACTAACTCGACTTTTACGCTAATTCTAATCAATCAAAATAGACCTTTCCATAGTTGAGATTTTTTTGTGCGCATGTGTAAATATCGCTATGTTTTTCGGGCACTTTTTGACGTTTAACCAGCGAAAATTACAAAATGTGCCCGAAACTTTCATATACCCGGCTTTTAAACATGGCGGACGCGCATGCGCTTAAATAAACCTTAAATAACCCCAAGCTTAAATAACCTCAAGGATCTATCCTTGGGCCACTGCTATTTTTGATTTATATTAACGACCTGCCCATGTATATGAAGCCTATAAATAGTGTTCTCTTTGCGGACGATACCACACTGTACTGTCAGGAGTCAGACTTAGAGCGGGCCATGGAAACCACCAAGCTGGCTTTGACCCGCGCGGAATCGTGGTTTGGCTCCAATTTATTAAAACTAAATGCTAGCAAAACTCAATCCTTGGTGATTTCCAGTAACAACCGTGTAACCTCTGGTTCTTCTGCCGTACTTTTGGGAATAACAGTGGATGACTCCCTTACCTGGGAAGCACATATAAACTCGATAATACCCAAGCTTTCCTCGGCTATCTTTCTCCTAAGAAAACTAGCACTTGCTAATTTCGATGCCTTCAACTTACGTTCTGCACACTTTGCATTATTCCACTCCCTGATTTCCTATGGTATAGTATTTTGGGGAAACTCTGTCGCGGCGATTAAAGTATTTAAACTGCGAAAAAAAGCAGTCAATATAGTTTCAAGAGCGGAATATTTAGATCACTGTAAGTCACTCTTTCTAAAGTTCAAAATCATGTCATTACCGTCATTATTTATTTATAATTCCTTGCTTGAGATTCACTCCAAGTCGAACTTTCATGTGACTCATGCATCTGTTCACTGCCATGACACTAGATACGAGGACTCTCTGGTCGTACCACAGTTCAGGCTAGCTGAATCTGAAAAAAATTGACCTAAATTAAAATTAAAACTTTATAATAAGCTACCCTCGTTCTTAAGGGCCCTTCCGATTCGAGTTTTTAAAAGCAAAATCAAAAGCTTGCTTATAGAAAGTTGCTGTTACTCAATCAATGATTTCTTTTCCCTTAAACTTAAAATTTTACGTCTAAAGCCATGTTTTACGACTGTATGTAATGTCTGTTTTACATTAATGTCTTCGTCCATTTACACTTATGTATACGTTCTCTGTTTAACTCTGTGTTATTACTATTATTATTTGACTTGTCATAAATACATTATGTATAAAAATGATTAATAAATAATATATAGAATAAAGAATATATAACCGTAAACAGTCTAAACCGTCTACTATCTAGTTCGTGATAAATGACAGAGGACATATGAAGTTGAGTTACTAAGTTACTAGGATAATTACAGCTAGGAAATTAACTGCAAGTTTTAGCTAAAACTATCTAGTTTATAGATATTGATAAAGAATTTTAAGTCTTGAAACTTAAATGACATTTTCAGAAGCTTTCTTAACGCTTCAATTTTCCAAAACATTTAAAATTAGTTGACCACTAATTTTAAATGTTTTGGAAAATTGAAGACTTAAGAAATTTATAAAGGTTTGTTTTATATTATATAATATTATATAAATTTATAAAGGTTTATTTTATTATTTTGTCCCCTAATTTTTTTTTCTCGTTTAGTTTTAAAGTTATAAACCGACCAACCTCGTCTATCACTCTGCGAAAGAAACAGAGAGAGCACGCATTATAGAAATATACACTGAGAGAAAGAGAAAGAGAGAGCGAGCGGTATAGAAATATACACTGAAAGAAACAGATAGGCGTGTAACGTAACGTAACGTTTTCTGCCGAATCGCTCCTACCGAGACCTCCTTAAAGGAACTCTGTTCCAAAAAGTCTCAATTTCTTAGATGGCTAAAGCTAAATTTAGCCATATTAAGTAACTTGATTGATGTTTATTAATCGATAGGCTTCAATGATTAATAGACATCAATAAAATTGCTTGGAAATGGTTTGACTTACAATTTGTCGTTTTACTAATATTGGACAAGACTGGTCAAAACCACGAATCGATGAATTGACATTAGTAATGTTGGTAAATATGGCATTTACCAACATTACTAATGTCAATTCATTGACAAACTTAACTAACGCTAATTGATCGACAGACTTTAAATGGATGCTTTTTAAAATGAAAACCACTTAGTTGTTTTCCTATTATTAAACAAGACTGGACATGATTGAATTTATTTATACTATAATATGATATAATTTAAATGCAAGGGGAACATGTTTGGAATTGCGGAAACGGGTACAAAAATGGAAAGAACAAAAAGGTAGGAGAATGGTAGAATGTAAAATATATACAAGTCTATATTTAGTCTTTAGGTAAATAAATAAAAAAAATAAAAGTAGATATAGGCTTAGTTTTGCTTATCCAAGATTAAGCAGGAATATGCAAGGTTAGGCAACATTGGACAACGCTAAACAAAAATAGACAACGCTGAAGAGGATTTAACAAGACGAGACAAGACTAGATTGTAGATATGGTGGTGACGACTTGTACTGCGACCTTTATAGATCTATTGTACCCCACCCTCCTCCTCCAAGTGTTGGTGTACTTACCCATTTAGAGCGCCTCCTCTAATCCTAATTCCTAGGAATTTCAGAATCTGGGTGGGATTCAAGACCTGCAGCTCCTCTGTGTTCAAGCAGTGAGCCCCAAGGTACATCTGTCTTTGAACAGATGTATGGGGGTTTCCTCTGCTGAGCCACAGAATCTTCATCCGTCATCCTCCACTAGGCCTAGGGCCTTGAGATGTTTCCTAAGTCTGCAGTGTCCCATCAGGACTCCTGTCAGAATTCTAAGCTTGTTCCTGCTTAGTTTTAGGCAAGCTTTTGTTCTCTTCTGGTTAAAAGATCCCAGCATCACTTTGGATTGCCTTAGCCCTGGAAGTTCTTTCCAGGTTTTCATCCATTTTCCTCTTGTTTCTTTATCTAAACTTTTGTGGATGGTGTTGACACTCATGCCGCAAAAGGGTTCCGAACCTATAAAGGGGCTACCTTCAAACCATCTGTATACCACTTGATTGCATTTTGCTCTATGTGGTATGCTGAGGATTCGTCGCTCCAATCGGCTTTACTACTGCACATTGCTGTGTAGTTTTTCTCGAAGTGGTATTTGCATACCATTTCGTCTTTTGGTACTTGCAGTCAGGGGATCTTGGCAGCGAGGCTGTTTCTGCTGCTTATGATCGCCGATCTGGCGGCCCTTTCCACCACAAGGTGCAGCGGAGTCAGATCCAGCAGCAGCTCCAATGCTGCTGTCGGACACGACCCCATCGCCCCCGTGATGCAGACACACGCCAGTCTTTAAATCTTCTCAAGCTGTTTCCTCATAGAGGCCAGCTTGATTCTACTTCCCCACGCAACTGCCCCATAAGTGATTGCAGGTCTCACTACCATGATGTACATCCATCGCAGGATAGTGGGGTTACAACCCCACGTTTTTCCTGCCAGATTTCTGCACACCATTAGGTCGCGTTTGGCTTTACCTACCGCTGCCTCAGCGTATCTATTCCATGGGAGTTTGCTATCTAGTGTGATACCCAGATACCTTATCTCCTGTTGATATTCTACTGCCTTCCCATCTATGAGTATGGTATGTAGGCAGTTTAGTTTTCTCCTTCTAGTAAATGGTATCACCGTCGTTTTGCTCGGGTTGAGTTTCAGTCCCACTGTTTGACACCATCTACTAGTTACGTTGAGGACTCTCTGATCAATTTCACAGAGCGTTCCCTCAAATTTCCCTCTAGCCATTATGACTATGTCATCGGCGTAACCTTGACATTTGATGTCTAGGTCGTTTAGCCTAACCGGTGGTTCATCAACTACAAGGCTCCACATTAGCGGTGATAGTACACCGCCCTGTGGGCACCCTCGAGTTGTGGAGATCTTAATGGTGTCTTTTCCCACTTGTGTCTCCGCCGTTCTAGTTCTCGGCATTTCTCCCATCCACTTTGAGATAGTGCTGACGATATTCCCTCTTTCGAGGGCCGCCCTGACAGCCTCGTGTGAGGTGTTGTCAAAAGCTCCCTCTATATCCAAGAAGGCACATATTGCTACTTCCATTGTCTCTAGTGCTGCTTCTATTTCGTTTGTCAGCTGATACAGGGCGGTTTCTGTGGATTTCCCTGGTCTGTAAGCATGCTGTACCTACTGTAATAGTGGTGTACCTACCAGCACTATAGTCCTAAGCTAATTATCAATCACCTTCTCCATTGTCTTTAACATAAAAGATGTTATATTAATGGGTCTAAATGACTTCGGTTGAGTGGTGTCTTTCTTCCCCAACTTCGGTATAAATACCACCTTATATACGTGCGCTAAACTACTTCTAAAGTTATTTAGAAGATATGGCATTAGTTCTCTCTCTCCCTTTTGTAGGAAGGCAGGAACTAGTCCGTCCACACCTGGAGCCTTAAAAGGCTGGAAAGTGCCGATAGCCCATCTGATTCGGTTTACCGTACAGATGGACGCTGCCCTCCTCCAGTCGGCCCGACTTGGTTTCCGTGGCATCAAGTCCTCGGTCTCCCTGTATCCTCTACATCCGGGAAAATGGGTTTCTAGTAGGAGGAGAGCTCTTTGCTCTTCATCGTCCGTGAAGGTCCCATCCGGTTTCTTGAGAGTGGTTGTCATTTCCACTCTATCCTTTGCTAGTGTTTTGTGCAGTCTAGCTGCCACCGGGGTGGATTCTATGTTTTCACAGAAGGCCTCAAAGTTTCCCTTTTTGCCCTTCTGATTTAGGTATTTGTTGTAGGTGGTAAGCACCTCGGAGTATTCTAGCCATTGCTTGGCTTTGTTGAAAAGCCTACGTACTTTTGCTCTTAATGTAGACAAATTTTTGTTCCACCATCGGTTCCGGTTTTTACCGGGCAGCTGGATTCAAATGCCGTGGTGATTGCTACATGTATTTCTTCTACAGCCTGCTCCAGCACTGTGTAGTGTTTGATACTACCCCGCACTGTCACCTGCTCTAGGTTTTCTTTTACTTGTGAACTAAACATAGGCCACACAGTTTGTCTGGGGTTTCGAATGGGGGTGCTTTCCTCACTCGCTCTTTCCAGCTCAAACTCTATGATCCTATGATCGGACATTGAGGGCTCACTTGAAACCCTCCACTTTTTAATTAGTTTACTTACGTTAGCGCTACCTACCGTAATATCCAGTACCACATTTCTGACTTTAGTGACAAATGTTGGTGTGTTCCCAACGTTGTACACAATTAAGTTTTCTTTAATGAGGTATTCTAAAAGGTACTCACCTCTTTTATTAGTGTCCGTGCTGCCCCACATCTCATTGTGTGCGTTCGCGTCACATCCCAGGATGAGTGTCAGCCTTCTCCTAATACAGTGTTCCACCAGCTTTTGTACTTCAATGGGTGGTATGCTGTTACCATCGCCAGGGAAGTATGCTGATGCGATCACTACTTCGCGGTGGAGACCCTCGGTCTTGATGAGGGCCTAAATCGGAACTAAATCCCGAGTTAAAAGTTCTGAAAGACATAAGTAATTTATGCCCTTTCTTACCATAATGCAAGTTCTAGGGGAGACCTCACGGCTGTCCCATACCAACTTACATTCCCTGTTGCTAAGGCCTCTGATCTTACCTCCGTAGGTCCAGGGTTCTTGAAGCAGCGCTAGCCCTAGGTGCTGCTTGGTGAACATCCTAGCCATCACAGCTGAAGCTGCTTTGGCATGATGGATGTTTACTTGGGCTATTTTGGTGCGCCTGCTGGTCATTCTTGTTTGGTGACAGGAGGCGGCAAGTCCTCCTCTGTCCCTACAAGAACATCTACCTCTGCCTCCGTAGACTCCGTGGACTGTTCATGTCTACGCGTGTGAGATCAAGGTCGTCTTCCCAGGAATCCGCGCTGACTTCCTTGTTCTCTGTGTCGGTTGGGTCCCGCACACATGGATTATTTTTACTTTTGGAATTCATATAAATCCCACGAGTGGCAAGGGAACTAAAGGTCCGCCACGTCAGAGCCCCGCTTGACATGGTAAGGCTTGATACCCACTGAGGTCGCCAGGTATCAGAGGGGCTCCGTTAGCGATGGCCGGTTGCCCTTGGCCACCAACCGTCCTTCCGGCACGGGTCGCATGACACCTTGGATTAAGTGTTTGGAAGTTCTTGGTTGTTCGCTCTCCGCTGACCGCTCCGACCGGAGTTGTACTCTGGTCGGTAACGTCTAACGGTTTGTTGCGAAACTAAGCCCTCACACCACGACAAGGTGACTTCCAGAGTGAGGGAGTCAAGACTAAAGAAAACTTAATAATATAAGATCGGATAAGATTGGACCAAGCAGAATGAAGATACGACGACAAAGATTTGAGAAAACAATTTTTCTGAAAGGAAAAAAAATCTTAAAGGCTTCTTTCTTAAAGGTAAAAGAAAACACTACCGATATATAAATAAAAATAAATTTTGTTTCAAACACGACTATCACAGTGTGAATATCGACGCCGATAAATTTCATAACATGCCGTGTGACATCATGCTTCAATTCTACCAATGGTGTTCTTCACGAAGAAAACTATTTGGTGGTACCATTGATTATATCATCTTAAATCTTGGTGATTAATACAGCAAGCAAATATTACTGCATCGTTTATGGAAGCGTTAGTCATTCAAAATAAAGCAAAAAGACTAGATTAACTACGTAA
Source organism: Phosphuga atrata (assembly GCA_944588485.1). Taxonomy (NCBI): domain Eukaryota; kingdom Metazoa; phylum Arthropoda; class Insecta; order Coleoptera; family Silphidae; genus Phosphuga; species Phosphuga atrata. The sequence continues at coordinate 35,881,608 of OX155898.1, forward strand.
GACCATATAAACTAACAGAAAGCTAGAGAAATAAGTTATATAGATAGTACTATACATCTGAAAAGTATCCAGCGTTTATCGCCCATTTTTTCAATTCTAATCACGTTTTATATTTTTGTATAAATTTTGCCCTTTTATATTTATCTGGATTATTTCCACTTATTAGATATTTTTTATAGATCAACAATCGAATAGCTACTATTTTTGCTTTATAATTACTAAAATCCTCTAAAATTTATATAAATGTTATCTATGACAATTATAATTTATGATATTATAAATAAAATAGAAGTTATCAACAGATCTCAGAATGGATTATTGTTATCGATTTATGCCCGTTTAAAAGGCGCTGCAACACCAGGGGTTGCCACACTCTGAAATGAAGTATTTTGCAATTCTCGGAGCAGTGCTCCTTAGTCTCTACCTTTCCGAGGTTAGTACATCCCAAACTATTTATAAACATATATATGAAATTATATTGTAACTAAATAGAATAACTTCATTGTGCATATTTAACAGAATAATTTAAATGAAAAAATCTAAAATTGTTCACAATATTATTTTTTTTACTAGTTTATCATTATTATTATTTGTTTTAATTTATTTACATCTTTTTAGAAATGAATATGAGCCAGTATTCTAAATAAGTATGTAAACATAATGAACATTATAAAAGCAAAACTAGACTGGCGACCTCATGCCTCATACCAGACAAGACACATAATTTTACACATTGGACAGACATAAAAGATTAAAGAAATACAACAGGGAAAACTAAACAGGTAAAACTAGGGAGTCAATGTCAAATATATAAAATAACTACTGACTGATATGGATAAATAAGTACTGAATGATAAATCAGATTGACAAGGCTACATAGACAAAGTTAGTGAGGCAACCGTATGTAGACATAACTATGAGTAGACAAAAAGAACTACCTCAGCACAGCTAAATATATAGAGCAAAACAGACAACACTACAGAAAGCAGTCTAGACGGACTAGTTCACAGGGCTATTTATAATATAAAATTTATAAATATAATCGGCTAAACGCACAACATACCCAGGTAAAGTTAAACAATTAAGAGAAGATTCTAGACTCTTCTCACTATTTTTGACATGGCTTTGACTAATTTGGTAGTATTATGTTTGTTTAATTATCCTACCTGTTCTGAATGATAATTAAAGATTATATTTTAAACAAGTTATAATACAAATGTTTCAATTGTAGGCCAAAATTATTGTACCAAAGATTGGTATTCCCCCAGCTGGAGCACCAAACAGACGAGCTGCTCAACCAGAATGGGGAACAATAATACAGAAACTCGATCACTTTGATTCCGTAGACAACAGGGTTTGGACAATGGTAATTATTTACTCTACATTTACTTTTTTCTCCCCAATGCGGATATAGGGGTTATTTCAGCCCTACAAATACTGCGGCCATGTGGTCTATTGTATTTTTTCACATTTTCAATAATTCATCCATTGCATGGTTGTTCTTATGGTTGAGAAGTACGACAGTTGCTTTCTCTCTTTACAATGATGGTTCAAAGTAATCTTGCCCTATTTATCATTTCTACTGGTAGGTTTGGAAAATTACTACCCCCCTTGTAACTGCCCTTCATATTTTTGATATGATACCATTTCTGCCCCTTATTATGGATATCCATACCATTACAAGGTTGTTGAAAGTTGCGACCTCCCTTTTCATTCTCTATGAAATGGTCCCAAAGATTACATTATCCATAAAAATGTTTGTGGCGTCTGTGTAAGTTTGTCTCTCTGTAAAGTTGGTACGTTTGTAAGGTTAGGTTAGGTTTTTAAACCTAACCCCAGTAGATGGACGGACATAAATAGATATCAAGACACTTAGTGTTATGTCATCATGTTTTTCAGTGCTCGCCCCAAAGTTTCCTACCAAATTTAAAGGAGGAATCATGATCGTTTAAAAACTAGAATTAGTTAAAGTTATGAATTATGAGTGATTAATGCATTAAAGAAAAAGCTTGGAATTATTTGGCTAGTAGTTGGCCACTTAAAAGTTGGCCAACACATACTACACTTGACTAACAAAAATTTGCAACAAACCTGTAATATTTCTGAAAGACCTATCCAACGACACCCCATACCATGGGGAAGACGAGAAAGAAGAAAAACGTCCCCACTTTACGTGTAGCGGAGGTACACTAAAAAAAATTGTCAATTGTCATTCAAGATTTTATTTTACCACTTTGTCGGCTTGACTAATCTGCATATCCATGCCAAATTTCAGCATTATATTTCTAATAGTCTCTGAGCTAAACTGCGGACCGACGGACGGACGGCCATATCGAAACTAAAAGGGTTCGTTGTTGATAACATTGGAACCCTAAAAAAGACAATTCTGCCACGTTGTACAAATTTCTTGTTTTGCTTGATTTTTTCGGCTCCTATATGCCAGCCGCAACTGCTTCCCACGGGTATTCCAATTCCTGAGGACGCTCCGGCCATTTCCATAGTCTACCTGTTGCTTGCATGGTAGAAACGGTACCTCTTGTTGAGGACACCTTCAAGACCACTCCGGGACTGTATTTGGCGTCATACTTAACAATTACGAATTGTTGACTCCCTTGATTTTTCTTGGATGTGTCCAAGAATTATCAACAGTATTTTCGACTTCCTCCTCTACATTCATAACACTTTCTCCAGAAGAAACATATACTATTGAGACACAACGGTTTGAAGAAGCTGGCCCTTTTCTTAATTTACTTCACCTTCTGAGTTTTCGTTTCTTCTGCCTTACGGCGCTTGATCGCTTCTCTTTCCACTTTCTTTCGTTCCCTTTCTCTGGATTTTTTCAACCTCATCTGCTCGTTTTTTTATCAATTTTTTTGGAGATATTCTTGATATTGCCTTCCCGAAACAATTGCCTTTGATGAAATTGATTTTAGTAATTGGCCAACCTAAATACTAGTAGTCGACCACTCGGCCCACTACTAGAATAAAGCAACCAAATGCAATAATTCTCAGGCCATTTTTTTTTCTCTCGGCTCTAAATACAAGTTTTTAGACAAATAATATAGTCAGTAGTTTGCTCACCGGCCTTTAACTATTTTTTTTTAACTAGTAGCTAGTAGTTGACCATCCTCACACTAGAACACCAAAGCAAAATTTTATATTTTTAAATCTAAATTATATATAATTATATATAATAAATCTAAATTATATCAGTTCTTTTCATTATATCAGATTAAAGGTTAATTCCCAAAATCACCCAGTCTCTGTTGGTGTCGTTTTTTTAATTTCGTAGATGCGCGTTACAATTTCGGACATGCGCATTACAATGGAAGACATAGGCGTAGTGAAAATAAGTTTAATATATTTTGTGACGAGTAATAAAATATATTTAATATATTAAAATGGGTAAGGTAATCGCGTAATTCGCGGCAGCGCGAATTCTCGATCCAATATTGAACAATGTGGCAAGGCCCGTTGGTTTAATCCCGGATAGATTAGGTTGCCCACCGCAAAGCGGACAGATAAATCAAGAGAACATACGCGCGAATTCTCGATCCAATATTGAACAATGTGGCAAGGTCCGTTGGTGTAACCCTTGTTAGATTAGGTTGCCCGCCGCGAAGCGGACAGATAAATCAAGACAACATACGCGCGGCAGCGCGAATTCTCGAACCAATATAGAACAATGTGGCAAGGACCGTTGGTCTAATGATAGATTACTACATTCAAACCAACCACCCTTCTTTAGACTCCTTGTAACCCTTTTGTGCATACACACTTTCGGCTTCCTTTTATCGCACCGCCATAATTATGCCATGCCCACCCATCCTTAGACTTTTGGTTGCACCAATTTCATATCATCTCCATACTCAATATACCTAAACATACCTTTTCGCTAACAATCCCAGATCCATCAACCATTCTGCCACTCTCTTGCATCTCCCTTAATTTAACAATACAAAATTCCATTTGAAAAGTATTCAAAATGTCTCTATCTAATTCAACTTTTGAAAATTAAGTGATTTTTTTTAAACAGTTAAACTTTGGGGATATATTCTATAGTGCAGTGGTCCCCAACCCTATGCGCGCAACCCTATGCACGCGGGCACCGTGGCGCCCGCCGACCGTTTTAAGTGTGGCCGCCGCATGTAAACGTAACCAAACTAGCGGCATATATTTCAGAACTTATTTAAGTAAGGACAGAAGAACTGGAGGTAGAAATTTTGGACCTTCAAAATATTTTCCTAAAATGCAATGTATCAGATGAGAACTTCTTCAAAAGAATAAGATGCCCGCCGCCCGACCGGCTTTTTAAAATGTGCTCTTGAGTGCTAAAAGGCTGGGGATCCCTGCTATAGTGTGTTCCCGCGCAAAGCCACTGAGCTGCTACGTTAGTTGCATTTTCTGCCGCGTACCAGACTGGGTGATTTTAGGAATTAACCCAGACATCGGTTGGTTACAGATCAAATAATCTAAATTAGAAATTATCAGTTCTTATCAATATAGTTAATAAATGCGCTTACCATAAAAAGAGTAAGGTCAAATCTGTTGATAATTAGAAAAAATAATAAACGTGGCAACATCTAGTTATTTGCGTTCCCGTCGACTATCTGTCACGTTGACAATGTTTACAACTATTTCAAGAAAAACACGAATATTTATTGAACCAGATAACTTAGAAGCTTCATTTTTGCTTTCCGACCTTTGCGACCTTTCCGTTAACCCGTGCCAAGGACGATTAGTAACAGTTACACCAGGTAAAAAGTCCATAACACTAAATTTCAATAGACCCGTAAACTCGATAATTCCGTATTAAAATACTATATATCTATACTTTTTCGTGCGAAGTTTCTGAAGAGTTTTGTTGAAGAATTGACAAGAAATAACAAATGACTAGAACACTGAAATGGATTTTTTTATGGATGCATCAATACTGTGCATGCGCTGATGCGCGAAATAGATGCGCAGAAGACAAAACCAGTTTATGTAGATGAAGTCATTTCACAATGTCCCGCTGAGTTCTTATTTTATATCTTCTTTCCTGAATGTCAAACTACTGGTGCATAGCCAACTACCTACTAGGGCGTTTACCTTACGTACTCATATTTGTTTTATTCGAACAAATGCGGTCGGATATCGCTCGGATTGAACTCGGGACCTCAGAATCATAAGCTTACTCTGTATCTTACTATTTTATTATTTTTGTTTAATTTAGAAAAAGTTCTCAATATATTAGCATCACTAATATTAAACATCTCAAGTTATTTCTTATGACTTTCATATAATGGGTAATTATTTTTCAATTCTGTCTGATTTCGGCTTCTTTAAAATCACACGTCTGCTCCTATTTATGGAGTTTTTCTATTATTTCTTCCTTAACCATAATCATAGTTATCCATAATCATTGTCATACATCAGTTATGGAAATGAATTTCATTAAAATAAGAAAAATTAAAACTAAAAATATGCTTCAAATTTGTCTTTTGATAACTTCGTGTGGATATTTTTTATCAACAGAAAATATTCTAATCAGCCAATATTTATACCAATGCCATTGGGACATCAAAAATCATAAACATATTTATTTTTTCACTTTCATTCGCTTTATCCTATGATTCCATACGATAAAATGAATTTACAAAACAAATTCTTCTATTTAATTGCTGAAATTGTAAATATATATTTTAATCTATGAATAATGGTCTTTCATCAGTTTAGTATCACGTTCATATAAGCTTCATATGAAGTTTACCGATCTGAATGTGTGAATTTTATCTTGTAATTATTAACAATGTTGAAATTCGGATATTTAAATATACTTAAACCCTCTATGTAGGTCACGTCAGTTTTAAAATTGAAGCTCCTCAAATATTGTTCCTTTCATCATTTTTCGGAATGTTAACTTATCAGGTACCACAGGCAAACTACATTGTTTCAAAATCAAAAGCATATTTTTAATGTACAAATATCTCTTGCGCATAATTCAATATTAAGTTTCAACTTTCAAACTTGAAGTTTGAAACAACAATATGTTTGTTTCCCTAAACTCTTCCTATAACGACGATATTAACATAAATATGCAGATTTGTATATAATTTAGGAAGCCTTTTTAATTTTTAAAATAATTTATAAAATTGAAACTAAAAAACTATGGTGTTGCAATTTCCTCAACGTATTGAATTTTAATTCCAGAGATTTATGGAAAACAAACAATACTTCAAGCCAGGAGGTCCGATGTTTGTATTCTTGGGCGGAGAATGGGAAATTTCTTCAGGTTACCTTCAAACAGGTCAAATGTTTGACATGGCCAGGGAACACAACGGCTACATGTTTTACACCGAACACAGATTTTACGGAAGAAGTTATCCATTAAAGTAAGTTGCATTCATATTTTTACATTTATTGTCCATTACATTACATCGAAATTACATAATACAACCGTATTTAATTACAAACTAGTAATTAGAGAAAAGAAACAAAAAACGAAGTAAAAACATTAATGGATTTGTTAACAGTAATTCTGCCCAGGAACATATAAATATAAATACTGCAATAATTTTTTTATGGACCTCATTTCTGCACTTTCAACAAAGGACAACCTAAAACATTCTCTTTCAGCACCTGAGTATTGTGAATTAGCCTTTTCCGCTGTTACCCCACTTATAACCTGCGAAATTTAGAGTCGAATGCGTTTAATCATCATTTGCTTCCCTACAAAACCTTCACAACTTGGATCAAGTATACAAACTAGTCCTGTTTATTTTATCCCACAGATATACCGGGCCACTAACGCTTAAGCTAACTGTTGAGTTTGAAAATTTAAAAATATTTTCATGTCGGCTTTACAGTTCCACTATCACTGCACTAACCATATCCTCAACCATTAGCTTATCCATCATTCCCTCTATTTCTTTGTTCTCATTTTCCAATAATCTCATGTTTCTTTATCCACACTCTATTTAACCTCATTTTTCTGTATTGTTGTTTTAATGTATTTACATATTTTGAATATATTCTACAAATTATTGCTATTCTACACCTAATAAATAAGTTATTAAATTAATCATTTAATGTGAACAATACGGTTATCTCGAGTGCAAGCTCATTCATAACAGCTAATCAGATTGGATTTACTGTAAGTATTTACTGTATTTATCACAGGCATGAATAACTAAAAATACGAACTATTAAATACATCATAAAATATTTGAAATATTTACACCAACACTACATAATATACGTAGTTCTTACATATTTTTAATATATTCTATAAATTATTACTATTCTCGCGCCTAATAAACAAGATTAATTATCATTTGATGTGAACAATACGGTCATCTTCGAGTGCAAGACCGTCCCTAACAGCTAATCAGATTGGATTTACTGTTTGTAATATTTATTGTATTTATCTTAGACATGAGTAACTAAAAATACGGACTATTAAAATATATCATACATTTATATTTCAAATATTTACATCAAACCTGCATAATTCATTTATGTGCTTACATAATCCAGATAAAATCTCAGATTTGCGAGTCTGTACATTACTTCCGATTGAAGTTGTAAAATGTGTATTCAGATTAAGGCCATTCTCATTCAGCAGCTTTACAATAACATTGATTCGTATGAAAGTCGCTTTTACATTTACTTTTATTTTTGCAGTGATCTAACCTCCGCCAGCTTGAAGTATCTTTCAGTCGACCAAGCTTTAGCCGATGTTGCCTATTTTATTACTAACAAGAAAGCTACCATTCCAGGACTTGAAAACAGCAAAGTAATATACAGAGTCTTTTCTCATCTCATTCACTTCACATTTCTCATTCTCATCTTATTCACTTCACATACAAACACTACTACTAAAATATACTAAACATCGACGTAAGATAAATTATCACTTGAAAATATGCAGAAGAGATTAGGCTAGAAATAAAATACAAAATTTTATATGCAGGCCAGAGACGATTGTTTATATTAAAAAGTGAATATACTTATCTTTACCTTTTTATATAATTGTATTTTATAGGTTGTTGTTGTTGGAGGATCTTATTCTGCAAATATGGCTACTTGGGCTAGAATTAGATACCCACATCTTATTTCTGCTGCACTTGCTTCTAGTGGTCCAGTAAATGCAACCGAGGAATTCCATGGTAAGAAAAATCTAACCCACCCTTATAAATTTCTCACAAATAATATACTTTTTAGGATACTTTGAAGTGACAAGTGACAACATCAAGTTAAATTCTCAACAATGCTGGGACACAATTAATGAAGCTACAGATGCTATGGAAGTTTTATTGCAAACACCAGAAGGTGTAGAGAAACTTACCAGTTTATTAAAGTAATAAAGTTTGTATCAATGAAAGCGTATTTCCAAATCTTTCTTTGTTTTATATTTTTAGTTATTGTGTTCCTATTAAAACTTATGAACCGTATCGTTCCTACGTATTCAGTTCAGTCGCATCGATTTTCGGAAATATGGTCCAATACGCATACATCGGTCAAATTAAGGCAGAATGTGACAGGTTGTTAAGTTTCCGTGGAAACTCTTTAGATAAATTGACTTCCTATGTCAGGGAAAAACATGATGGATACTGCATGGGAGATTATGACGAATTCATTAAGTATTATAATGACACCAATATAGGAGGAGGAATCTGTAAGTTTTTTGTGCAATTAGGAAGAAAAGCTATCTTATTTCTCTTTTGTTATTTATGTTTTCTTAAATAGATCGCCAATGGTTCTACCAAACTTGTACCGAATTTGCTTTCTATTTTACCACTGAAACTCAACCATTTGGAAAATCACACCTTAGTATGTTCCAAAGTGAATGTAAAGACCTTTACGGAGACGCGTGAGTATAAAACAATTTTACTTAGTATGAAATCATACAACTAGTATGATAGCATTAACCAAAAAAGTTTGTAAATATTAGAAAACAAAAACTAGTTATTAAATTACAAATTGAAGAATCAAAAAATTTATTAAAACAACGCAAATATGTGTGATACATGTAGAAAAACAAAAAGATGTAGTAATTTGATCATTTAATATTTGTTGTGTTGTTTATAGATTTACTCCAGAAGTAATTCGCAGAGCAGTTGAAAGGACAAATATAATGAACGGCGGTTTAAATTTGGAAGTAACCAAAGTAGTTTCAATTCACGGTACAGTCGATCCATGGCACGCCGCTGGTATTTTAGAAGATCTTTCTCCAATGGCCCCAGTTTTCCTAATTAATGGTAAATAAAATCTTCTTCCACAGAATATGTTAAAGGTTCAATTTATTTAAATTCGATTATGTTTCTACAGGTACATCTCATTGTGCTGACTTGAGTTCCATGTCAACCGGAGATCTTCCGGAAATGTATGAGGCTAAGAGGCGCACAAAGGAATTGATTGCTGAATGGATAAAATAAGATTACTATCCTCAATAGCTACACTAAACAAATTGTAAATTATTCCATTCTGGCTGCACATTTCATCTTAAGTACTTCATTTCGATCTACATATTTTGAAATATAAATCATATACCTATTAAGTCGGATTTAATTAATTATAAACGTATTAACCTATTTTAAAACAGAAACCTAATTTTATATAAAATCTGCTTTTTGTATTGTATTTTAGACAGACAAGTCTAAACAGAAAAAAAAATAGATAGACAAGACTAGAGAGAGAATATTATACAAAAAAGACAAGGATAGTCATATAAGACAATACACATTTTAAATGATATTTACATTCAAGTATTTTAAATTATTATAAATTAGAATAAATATTATTCGATTCAAGGATTTAAGTAATTTTATAAAACAGTGCAAATCTTATTTTAAACAACGAACACAGGAGTTCAAAGCAGTCTGCTTATCTTACTGATTACTAATTAGGACTAGATGTTGGAACAGCACGTAAAGTCTCCAGATTAATGTGGCTTAGTCCGTAACAAGATTCAGATGTTAGAGGAAGTTGAAGATATAACAAGGAAAAACATTCTGCAATTTTCTCCATTAATAACTGGATTGTGATCACTATATCTAATTACCGAGTACATGAAATTAGAATTACGGTTTAATTCGTTTAATATATAGTTCCTGTATTATACAGGGTGTTGGTAAACATTCGGCAAAAATTCAAGGGGTTAATCCTTGGCATATTCTACGAATATTTTATCTTATGACGTTTTCTGAAAAAAATCCTTTATTTCGAAGATACAGGGTGAACAAAATTTGCGAGATTAATAACATTTTATTACCAAAAAATACATGTAAAGTTGCTCAATCTACAATAAATGTTCAAAAGCTTGGCTACATCCTGGATACAAACATTCCGTCTTCTCGTCATTGAAGAGCAACCGGAACAACGAGTAATTAAACTAAAATGTAGTGCACCATCGCACATAAACCACATTGCAAATCTTGTCGTCAATGGTACATTCTACAGAAACTCGGGCAGTGTTTCTTCCAAAAAGTTCCGTTACATATCGCCAGTAAGTCTTTCTAGTAGAAATGCCGGTTCAATTTGATAATCACCCACAATTCCGACCCAAACATTCAAGGACAACTGATGTTGAAATCGATCTTCACATAACTCCTGCGGACTTTCATCTGTCCACACATGGTTGTTATGAAAATTCATTATTGGATTTCTTGAGACACTGGCATCAAAGAATATGTGTCACGAATTGAGGGATTAGAACCAATGTCTGAAAGAGCCATATTGATATTACGCAATACTTGGATGATATTCAGCAGGTAGTGCCTGAACACGTTGAATGTGTGAACAAATTGCCCTTAAGAATTTTCCAAACTGTCCAATAACTTACATTCAAAGTATTGCCAATTTCTCGCGTAAAAGTACTTTGATCTTCCTCTATCATGTCCAGCACATTCCGCTCCAGTTGTAGCGTTCTTACTGTTATTAATCTTCCTGACCCTCCATTTCATTTCAACGTGCCTGTTTCACCAAGACGTCGATGAATGTTTTCCATGATTTTTCGGTCGGGGATATTACGGCTAGGAAACCGTTTAATGTACAATCGTCTAGCATGGTAGGGGACTTCAATAAATATTAAAAACACATCAAACAGCCAAACGTCACTCAATGTAAACAACTGCGACCGATACAGGTGATGATCACTGACGAGACGTATTCAATTGAAATTCGCTTGTACGGTAGTAGATAAAACAGCCGTTCCAAGTTTTAGCCAACAATTTTTAGTACTTAATAAACTCATTTATTGTTTGTACTTTTGGGCGAAGAATAACCCCTAGAGTTTTTGTCGCATGTTTACCTAACATCCTGTATTTGAAATAAAATTCAATTAAATCGATTTACGGATTATTGACAGCCAAATATATACAGAATTATATGTTTATTTCAAGTCTTGTCTTCTTTAGCTTCTGAACCTCAATGTATCTGAACCTATTATGGCCCACTCACGGTTCACTTACAATTAGGTAAATAAGGTAATACCGTCCACTTACTATAATCCAGTACTCTAGTGAGTCTAGTCTATCCAGCCTTGCTATCCTTGCTTGTCTAGTCTTATCTGTCTAGACATGTTGGTCTGAAAGAATGGATCGAAGCAAATTATCTTTTAGTCATTAATGAAGGAGATACACCTACCTTCTCAAATCATAATGGTTCGTTCTTCTCTGATAGACGTAACAATGGCGACACTCTCTCTCGGCCGAAAAATTAGCGGTTGGAAAGTCGATTTGGAACAGGAAAACCTAAGCGATCACCGCACAATATACTTCGAGATAAATGTATTACAACAGATTATCCAGGCTCAGAGAGAACCAAAACTGCAAAGCTGTAAAATGGCAGGCACCGGCTGGTACAGATTACTAATAATTCTAGACAAGGAACCTGATCAAAACAACGAAACAGACAAGTGCATCCCCAACTACCTAATAGCCCCTCAGAACTCGCTGAATATACTCTCAAATTGTGCGATAAATGTTTTCCAAAACGACGTAGACCAAATCGGTCACAATCCACATGGAAACTGGTGGACAACAAGCATAGCTGCAAAATCAGCCGAATGTATCAAGAAGCGAGGGCTACCGGTGGAGATAAATAAAACAAATTCAACCGATGAGCAAAAACTAGCGGCGAGAAATGAATATCTCAACTCAAAAACACATATGAAGACTCTTATAAATACTCGTAAGAAAAACTCTAGAAGGATCTCTGCAATCAGCTAGAGGAGGATCTATGGTACCAAAGTTTTAATAACTGGCAAACTAAAACTAAAACCAAAAATCAGGCTGAGACACTAGGAGAAGACATAATAAAATAACAGGAGAAGACATAAAAAACTAAGTGAAAAAACTGTTCCCAATAACACCAAAAATCAAATGGATGGTTCCCGAACACATAGAAATTAAGCCCTTTGACCTAGAAGAAATTTTTTGCAACAGCGCAACGGATTAAGACAGGTAAAACTGCTGGTCCTGATTGTATAATTACAGATCTGTTTAAAGTAATAGTAAATAAGAAACCCGAAATTGTTTAAAGAGTGTTGAATAACTGCCTATACAAGGGAGAATTTCCTGATATTTGGAGGGTAGCACGACTCCTCTTTATTGGAAAGCCTAAAAAAGACCCGACAGACGAAAACAACATATCGACCAATATGTATAATAGACAGTTCAGGAAAATTATTAGAAATGCTTATCAAGGCACGCCTGGAAGACGAACATGTTACAGAAGAGATACTACACGGCTGACCGTACGGGTTTCGTGAAGGCAGGTCGACTGTAGATGCGCTCTCTAATATCATGGACACCCCGAATTCAATCAGAGAAAAGGCACACAAGAGTTCGCTGTACTAATTACGCTAGACGTAGAAAACGCAATGAGGACCGTAATAGAGCAGTTAAATGAATTCCAAACCCATTTGTACCTAATATTCGTTGACTTCAAACAATCCTTTGACACACTGAAACACCAAGCTCTTTGGCATATAGTGAAAAAGAGTGGGATCCCCAAAAAATAAATTTGACCAAAGCGCTTTACACCGGCGCTGTATGCAGAGTCTTACACAAAGGTAAAGTAGGCAGCAGGATCAGTAAATGAAACTGAGTGAAACAAGGCTACATCTTTTCCCCATTTTCTTTTCTGGCATACGACTTTGTTCTCAAGGCATGCAAAACAAACAAAGGCATACAAAGGGGTCTTCACAGCAGCTTAGAAGAATGTGCATACGCGGATGATATGTATGTGCTTAATCACACACATGACGACATGCGTGCTAAGCTGGAGCAGCTCAAGAGCGCAGCAAGCGAAGTTGGCCTAGAAATTACCTACCTCAAAACGAATAAATTGCCACAATCTGCAGCCCATGTCAATCCACGAAGCGTTGATCGAAAAAGTGGACAACTTTGCCTACCAGTTACAACATTACCTAGGTAGCACTATTGATGAAAGTGGCTGCACTGAAAAAGGTATTCAAGTAAGCAAAGGCAGCAGCAAAAGTGGTAGGCCAAAACAACTTGGCGAAGAACCGTCAGAAAAGAGGCCCCAGGTGTGGACGGACTAGTTCCTGCCAACCTACAAAAGGGAGAGAGAGAACTAATGCCGTATCCTCTAAATATCTTTAGAAGTAGTTTAGCGCTCGGATATATACAGGAGCTCTGGAGAAGGGCTAAGGTGGTATTTGTACCGAAGGTGGGGAAGAAAGACACCACTCAACCGAAGTCTTTTAGACCCATTAGTCTAACATCTTTTATGTTAAAGACAATGGAGAAGGTGATTGATAATTACCTTAGGACTATAGTGCTGGTAGGTACACCACTACACAAGAGTCAGCATGTTTACAGAGCAGGGAAATCCACAGAAACCGCCCTGTATCAGCTGACAAACGAAATAGAGGCAGCACTGGAGACAAAGGAAGTAGCGATATGTGCCTTCTTGGATATAGAGGGAGCTTTTGACAACACCTCACACGAGGCTGTCAAGGCGGCCCTCGAAAGAAGGAATATCGACAGCACTATCTCAAAGTGGATGGGAGAAATGCTGAGAACTAGAACGGTGGAGCCACAAGTGGGAAGAGCAACCATTAAGATCTCCACAACTGGAGGGTGCGCACAGGGAGGTGTACTATCAAAGCTAATGTGGAGCCTGGTAGTTGATGAACTACTGGTTAGGCTAAATAACCAAGACATCAATAGTCAAGGTTACGCCGATGACATAGTCATAATGGCCAGAGGAAAATTTGAGGGAACACTGTGAAATTGTTCAGAGAGGCCTCAAAGTAACTAGTAGATGGTGTCAAACAGTGGGACTGAGACTCAACCGGAGCAAAACCACGGTGATACCATTTACTAGAAGGAGAAAAGTAATCTGCCTACAGCCCATACTCATAGATGGGAAGGCAGTAGAATACCAACAGGAGATAAGGTATCTGGGTATCACACTAGATAACAAACTCCTATGGAATACAAACGCTGAGACAGCGGTGGGTAAAGCCAAACACGCCCTAATGGTGTGCAGAAATCTGGCAGGAAAAACGTGTGGTTGTAACCCCACTATCCTGCGATGAATGTACACCATGATAGTGAGACCTGCAATCACTTATGGGGCAGTTGCGTGGGGAAGTAGAATCAAGCTGGCCTCTATGAAGAAACAGCTTGAGAAGATTCAAAGACTGGCGTGTGTCAGCGTCACGGGGGCGATGGGGTCGTGTCCGACAGCAACACTGAAGCTGCTGCTGTATCTGACTCCGCTGCACCTTCTGGTGGAAAGGGCCGCCAGATCGGCGATCGTAAGGTTCAGCAAGGAAGGAATGGGCAGAGGTAAAATAATCGGGAGCAGAGACCGAAACAGCCTCGCTGCCAAGATCCCCTGGCTGGAAGTACCAAAAGACGAAATGGTATGCAAATACCACTTCGAGAAAAACTACACAGCAATGTGTAGTAGTAAAGCCGATTGGAGCGACGAATCCTCAGCATACCACATAGAGCAAAATGCCATCAATTGGTATACAGATGGTTCGAAGACAAAGGAAGGTACTGGTGCAGGAGTGTTTGGACCTCGTACCAGGTACTTCGAATGTACCATGGGAACATCCCCAAGTATCTTCCAAGCAGAGGTACACGCAATCGGAAGATGTGCACAGTTTAACCTCGATAGGAATTACCGCAAAAAACGAATTGCTATCCTGTCAGACAGCCAACCACCATCAAGGCCATTAGCTCATACACCATCAGATCCAAACTGGTATGGGACTGTGTGGGGAAGCTGAACAAGCTTGGCAGGGATAATAAAGTAACGCTATACTGGGTACCAGGACACACTGGTATAAACGGAAACGAAGAAGCCGATCACCTAGCAAACAAGGGATCCAGTAGCCCCTTTATAGGTCCGGAACCCTTTTGCGGTATGAGTGTGAACACCATCCACAAAAGTTTAGATGAAGAAACAAGAGGAAAATGGATGAAAACCTGGAAAGAACTTCCAGGGCTAAGGCAATCCAAAGTGATGCTGGGATCTTTTAACCAGAAGAGAACAAAAGCTTGCCTGAAACTAAGCAGGAACAAGCTCAGAATTCTGACAGGAGCACTGACGGGACACTGCAGACTTAGGAAACATCTCAAGGCCCTAGGCCTAGAGGAGGATGCAGATTCTCTGGCTCAGCAGAGGAAACCCCCATACATCTGTTCAAAGACTGCGGAGCATTACTCCGCAAGAGACAGGTGTACCTTGGAGCTCACTGCTTGAACACAGAGGAGCTGCAGACCTTGAATCCCACCCAGATCCTGAAATTCCTAAAAGAATCAGGATTAGAGGAGGCGCTCTAAATGGGTAAGTACACCAACACTTGGAGGAGGAGGGTGGGGTACAATAGATTAGTACAATAGATTAGCAATAAGTCGTCACCACCATATCTACAAAGAGGCGGAAGATGCAGGAAAAACGTGGACGTGGACATAAACGACGAAGTTAAGCAACTCGCAATCAGCAGGGTCATATGGAAGGCTTTTTTTTTCTATGTTCCACAAGGAATATTAGAGAAATTATATTATTATATAGAAAACGCATCCCGTTCGGCAAAATGATAACATAATGTTAACATAAAGGTAACATTTTTAGTTTCTGATATCCGAAATAGTTGTCAGAATGTTAACATAAAGTTAACATAAAGTTATCATAAACGTCTCTTATGCGCCACCTAGGGACATCTTTTTGATATCTTAAAAATGATGTCGGAATGTTAACATTTTTCTGATTACTTTATGACATCATTTTAAAGAGAACATTATGTATCGCTTATATGCTAGAAATTCGAGGATAATTTAAAATAATTTAAATTCATAATAAGAATATTATTTATTATAAAATATAAAACGATACATTAGATACTACTTATTTAAATAATATATAATATTAATATCAACCACAGCAAAACATATGCTGCCGTACGGACTTACTACCTCTACGATGAGAGTGAATGGAATATATTATCAGCGACTCACTCGCCCTGGGTCAAGCCCACCAGCTACAATCAACCACGAACTTGGCATGATGGAAACACAAGCTACAATGCAACTACCTCAGGCCCTAGCTATGACGAGCGAAGGCAAACCTGGTCATTTGGATTCTGGGGGACCAGGACATCATGCAGGGAAGAGTCGGAGCTTCTCAAAACTCCTCAAACCCAAGAGTAAGCAGACAATGAGTTCAAAAAAAATAACACTCGAAATTTCTACAGAACATTTAGGGAAGAACTGATGAACTACAAGCCACCGAGCCTCTGCCTACGTCGGCCTGATGGAACCCTTGAAACCAGCACAAAGGCGAACTGCGAAATTCTGAACCAGTACTTCGAGAAGCTACACAACTGTGAACCCCCTGAAGAAAGACTCCAATGCCACATAGCAGCCCCAAATCACGACTCTGTTCCACCAACACATGAGGAAATACAAAACATCATTTTGCACCTAAAAAACAACAAATCACCAGGGGAAGACGGCTTAATCGCTGAAATGCTCAAGATCGGAGGTGAACTCTTGATTGACAGACTGCAAGCTATCATTGGAAATACATGGAAGAGCGGCATCATACCAGCGGACTGGAAAAATGCTTTGATCCACCCACTACACAAAAAGGGCGACAAGACTGATCCAAACAATTACCGAGGCATTTCCCTTCTATCAATCGCCTACAAAGTTCTCTCACGTGCCCTCCTCACAAAACTGGAAGAACAGACAGAACATCTAATCGGTGAATATCAGGCAGGTTTCCGACGGCACCGATCATGCGCAGAACAAATCTGGAACCTGAAGATGATACTGCAACATCGCCAGCCCAACCGCACAGTTGTTACTTTCGTAGACTTCAAGAAAGCCTATGACTCGATTGACCGCATAACTCTGTTTAATATACTCCATGAATACGGTGTGGATAGAAAAACAGCCATATTAATCGAACAGACTTTGCCGGGCACAACATCTAAAGTAAAATTCATGGGTGAAATCTCCGAGCCTTTCTCTTTCAAATCAGTACTGAAGTAAGACAGGGTGATGGATTGTCCCCGCTCCTCTTCAACCTGGTACTAGATAAGATAATAAAATTATGGGAGAAGGACAAACGAATCAACATAAAATGCCTCGCTTTTGCTGACGACCTTGCAATAATCACGCGGACTACTGAAAAAGCCAAACACGCCATCAAAAAACTTCATGAAATCGTCATCAGGACCGGCCTTCAAATCTCTTACGAGAAAACACAATACATAGATTCCAAGAGCTCAAATATGACACATCTTGCAACCAAATATACCAAATATCATACAAGTTAAGCACTTCAAGTACCTAGGTGAAATAATTGGAAACACTGGTAAGGAAAGAATGGCTAATAAAACACGTGCAGAAAAGTTACGCAAAGCCTATACAATCACCTGGAACATGTACAACAAGAAATCACTTTCTACCAAAGCAAAACTCCGTCACTACCATACAGTCATCCTTCCAGAAGCACTTGAGACTTCATCATTAACCATCTACATCAATGATATTGAGAAAGTAGAACGTCAGATACTGAGAAAAATATTTGGACCCAAGGTACAAGATGATATCTGGATGCGTAAAAGTTCACAAGAACTATATTCCCTGACAGAACGATTCTCCTCAGTTGCACGGAAGACTGAAAGTCTGAAATTCTACGGTCATATAGTACGAATGGTTGACTCTCGATTGACCAAGAAAATCTTCCACATCATCAATGGAACCCGACAGTCCAAAGTACGCTGGTTGGTAGACACCAAACATCTCAGTATTCAATATAGATTATTTATTATTTATTACCCATTGGCAACTACGCGAACTAAATACAGGCAGGAAATAAATTCTCATAACTTCACATCAGAGAATCCAACAGCTAAGAGTTTGAAACTAAAAAACGCATGGACGCAAGAAAGAAGACAGACCCAGAGCAAAAGGATGAGGAAGTTTTGGGAAGATAAAAAGAACAAGACCAGTGCTAAGTAATGGTTTTACGCGCTCCTTAGAGGGCTAAACGAATAAATAATAATAATAATATTTATATAGTATTTGCTTTGGCAATACATACATATATTAACATTTATATAAACAATATGAGTATAACATTTTTATATAAAATATAAAAGAATAATACTTATGATATATATATATATATATATATATATATATATATATATATATATATATATATATATATATATATATATATATATATATATATATATATGTATATATATATATATGTATGTATATATATATGTATGTATATATATATATATATATATATATATATATATATATATATATAATTATAAATATAAAATATATACTAATGTATAATGATATATAGTAATATAAATAATATGAATATAATAACATTTACATAAAAAATATTTTTTTAAGAAATAAACTAAAACTCAAAACAAGAACATATATCGCTAATGAAAAAAAATAATATAAATATATATCGTAATAAAGATTTAGCGTAATCATTATTAATCAAACAGTCTTCTTTATGGCACAAAATCCTGATAACACAATGGAAGGAAATGAAGTGAATTTGATATTTTTTTGGTATATAATTTTCAAGAACAACTGGACCAGAATATAGTAAAAATTGTCGAAACTCTGTTACCTTAAATCTGTCAACATATTCTAAGCTGCGAGGTTTTCTTGCAAATTCTTGTGGGATCCATTTTGTAATTTCTGTTAAAAGCTTTGAAATATCAGTAATTTGATTTGCTGACAACTTATAAGGGGCAGGAGGCCCTTTTACAAAAGTTAGTAAAAGTTTTTTCATAACTCCAAGACAAACATGTTTATAATCAATGGGAAATTGTGAAACTATGCCAAAACCAGATTCTTCAAATGGCGATTTGCCAGGATGATGATCTTCATCAATACAATCAATGAAATTCTGATCAGTTCGTGGAGTTGCATCTAAGTTTTAAAATAACATTCGGTGGTCTATATAGTCACCCTCTTCTCTGCATTTTCCACATCCATAATATCCATTGTGTAATTTAGTACAAGTCACAAAGGATCTTGCTGGACTGTCACAGATAACTGCTCTTATTTGGGCCTTAAAATCTTGATTTTTGTAGATAAACCCATCAGTATTCAATTTTTTATATTCATCCCAGAAATCTTGCAAATATAATTGGCAGCTTTTAGGTTTTGCATAACCATGATATATCCCAATAACAAAAAGCTGAAAAAACTTTGGGGTGAATTTGAGCAAAGTTGACTAGTAGAACTTTTTGCAATGTTGTCTTTTAGAATGCTGCTATCATTATGAACCAATTGACTATTAGATTTACCCTGAAAAAACAAATGGATTAAAAATGATATAAATGTGATTACTCATTAATGCTATTAAATTATCCACTACATGGTATCCATACAACACTAATTGATTAATAATAATTAATTTTCATTTTCGATATGAGAATATGGAACGATTTATGAGTATTAAAAAAATTATATTAATACTCACAAATATACATGAACTATAAAATAGAATATCAATTTCTGCTCGAGTTTATTTGTGAGTATTAAAAACGATTTTATTCTTAATCGTTTTTGATCGTATTATCTAATCAGAGTACTCACACAGCATGATGAATTAGGTTCACTAGTTCCACACGTTTTTTCAATAATCGATTCATCTAGTGAATTGTCATCATTTTTAATCAAAAAACGACGTAAAAAACGTCTATTTTTTATTTTTACGTCGACTTTTTGATAATGATTGAAATTTTTTTCTTTTCGGCATTTTTAATATATACTTTTTATACGTCATTTTATTTGGAGTTAGAATATATAAACATATAAATATTGGTCCTCAACGGTATTAAAAGTATCAGCTGACGATAAATTTAGGTTATGCAAATAGGATAAAATAGATATCTTTATGTTGTCGTATAAATGTTAACATTTTCGTATCAGAAAAAGGAGCTCCGAAAAATGTTGTCAAAATGATAACATTTTACTGATCTCTAAAATACATCATTTTTTAGATAACATTATGATATCATTCTGACATTACTGCCGGACGGGATTTAATTAAGTTCCGTGGGATCAAATAATGGACGCGTCAATTACAGCGAGCATTAGCCCATACTTGGTAAAAATGATCTAGTCTTACCTCCGATACATTATTACCCATCACGGATCAAAAATTAAAACAACATGCGGTGTCCCATAGGACTCTATATTAGGACCTACTTTATGGAACATATTTTACAACAAAATCCTACAGCTGGACCCAGAAAAGAAAATCGGTGTGCTATGCCGACAACCTGGCAATTATTTTCCAGGACTACTCCAAAATTTGCAGAACCCACTGAAAATACTGTGGAAATAGTACAGCAACAGCGAAGATCAGCTAAAACCGAAATGGTAATTCGTACAGGCAGAAGTAAACTGTCCGTAAAAGACCGTAAAATGTCCGTAAAAATTGATGATACTATGATTACAAGTAAGCCAGTTATTAAGTATTTGAGTCTATACTTGAATAAAAATACTCGTATAACTACTCACATCAAGATCAAGTGCGAGAAAGTCATATATCGTTAATGTATCTCACTAGAATCACCTCAAACCTATGGGGACCGCGCGAAAGGAACGCCGATTGCTTTTGATCGCGGCGTCCTCATAATCATGTACGGGACACCAATCTGGTCACAGGCGCTTAAGTATTCCTTGTACAGAAACAAGTTAGAAGCCCTAAACCGAAAAATGACTCTAAGAATGATATCAGTTTACAGAACCGTATCCGTATTTACAGAACCGTTAACATTCGTTTCTAACTTCGGTTCTCTCTTTCGAGCCTTTCTTTTTGTTTCATTATGTCCCTCATCATCGCCGTTATTGCGTTCCAGTCTGCTTCTGTTCTAAGGAGTAAGTCTAAGTTTGTTGTTGAAACTACTGACTTGCTGTTAGTCGGTAGTCTGTAAATTTTACGCAATTAAATATGGCATGTTAGGCGGAGTCGATCTCCAAACAGAATCAGCATATGGGGTTACCTTCCATTATGATTTGAAAACGAATGATCCAAAGACCCCAGACCCCAAGGCCTGGGTGACATAGCAGTCAACCTCTCCTCACTTTCTTTCCTCCCACAGTCTCACGTTCTTAATAAAAAATTTCGTACATCCGTCGTATACTTCCCATCTCTGCTGCCACTCATCCATATATTTGTTTCTTACATCAAACCTACTAGTATTCCGGTGCCGATATACGCTTACCATCTTTTGACTTCTCAGCTCGATAGTTCTCGCCTGTGTTCTTAATAAAAGTCTCATCTCACTCATGTACATCTCACGTTCTTAATAAAAGTTTTCGTCCATCCGTCGTATCCTTCCCATCTCTGGACGAAAACGAATGGACGAAAACTTTTATTAAGAACGTGAGACTGTGGAAGGAAAGAAAGTGAGGAGAGGTTGACTGCTATGTCACCCAGGCCTTTACTGGAAATGGGGTATTGGATCATTCGATTTCGTGAGGATGAAGTGAAGTGCGACAGTCGTGTTATACCAAGTTAGTTAGAGTGTTTCCCGGTGTTTGGTCGCTAGCGTCGAATTTCTAGCGGAGGCCTAGAGCCTATAAAGGCATTATCATTGCAAGCGATTGAGTAAACAAATAAGGGGGCCCTGTGTATCAAATTATTAAGCCAGCGCGGGTATTAGGAGTGCAGAACAGTGAAGAGTGAGCGACAGTGCGCGCGGAGGATTCTGCGAAGCGCGCGATGGCCGGCAGCGGGGAAAGAGGCAGCATCTCGGAGAGCGAGAGAGAGGAATTCGCGCCGTTTAGAAGAAGTAGGCGGTTAGATCGAACTCCAGAAGCTTCTCATAAAAAGAAGAGGAAGGAGAAGGAAAGTCCAGCCGGAGAATTAGACCCTATATCGATGGAAATATTGTTAAAGGAGATGGTTGAGGTGAAAGATCAGATAGTGAGTCTAATAAGAAAAATGACTATGGAGAAGGAGGAGGACAAAGTGTGGAAAGCTGGGCTGATGGAGCAGCTGAAATCTATTAGTGCGGACAACAATGAGACCAGGGAAAGAGTGGCCAACCTGGAAAAGGAGCTTAAAGCAGTTAAGGTTAAAAATGAGGTGTTAGAAATAGAACTAGGAAAAAAAAACGAACTGATAGGAAGAAGATTGGATGACCTTTTCAAGTTAGAAGAAGAAAAGGATAAGCAGAATAGGAAATGTAACATAGTTATAAATGGTATTAGAGAGGCGGAGAATTGGAAAGTGGAAGTGAAGAAGGTATTTTCGAATACACTCATGTTGGAGCCCGCAATCCTGGAGATGTATAAAGTGGGAAAAGCAAGCGGAAATGGCGTTTCACCCATAGTAGTTAAACTAAGTAAATGGGAAGAGAAAATGGATGTGATGAGAAATAAAAATAAATTAGCCGGCAGTAATATTTATATAGATGACGACTTAACCGTGAGGCAGAGGAAAATTCAACAGGAACTTAGAAAGAGGGCAAGAGTGGCAAAGTTGGAAGGGAAAGAAGTGAAACTAGCGCATCAGAAGTTGAAGATAGATAATGAATGGTTCATTTTAAATGAAGTGACATTATCTTTGGAGAAAAAGGTTTTTCAGTGAGTGGGGGCGGTGGCGGTAGGGGGCGGAGTGGGGGTTTGGGGGAGGGTCTAGAACAAATTAAAATATTGGTATGGAATATAGCTGGTCTTAAAAAAAAAGTCGGAGGGGCGAGGAAGTCGGACTTATGTGACTATTTGAAAAGTTTTCACATAATAGGTTTGGTGGAAACGTGGGTGGAAGAGAAAGACTGGCCGGATGTTAAATCTAAGTTACCTAGGGGATTTAGATGGGAGTGTCAAGGTGCCCTGAAGGAACAGGTCAAAGGTAGAGCGAGGGGAGGAATAATAACAGGGGTGCAAGTAAATATTGTCGAGTCAAGAGAGAACTATCAGGAGGAATTTGAAGGTATTCAAGAGAGGGCCGTGGAAATCAATGGGGAGGTGTTAAGATTGTTCATAATCTATAACAACCAAAATTTGGAGCTGTTTATGAAAGAAATTAACAGAAGAGCTAGCGACGTGTCAGGAGAAAGAATTGTCTTGGCAGGAGATTGGAACGTAAGGATAGGTGAACTCCAAACAGGAAATATAAGTGCGGAGGGTTCGAAGATAACGAGAAGATCGAGGGATAAGTTAGTTACCAAAGAAGGCAGAAAATGGTTGGAATGGGTGGAAGATAAGGAATGGAATGTAATTAACGGATGTGTCGAAGGAGACTGGAGCGGGGAATTCACTTATGCTGGTGGGAGAGGGGCATCGGTAATTGATTATGTAGTAGTCAATGAGGTAGCAAAAATGCGCATAATGAACATGCAAATAGGCGAGAGAGATGAGTCTGATCATTTTCCATTGGAAATAACGTGGGAAGGTAAAATCAGGACAGTGCCAAGAGAGAATAGTTATGCTAAAGTAGTCTCGGTTTGGAACGATAAAGCCATTGTTAAGTTCCAAAGCAATCTGGAAAGAATACCCCCGGGAGTCGGTAGTTTGCAGCATTTAATGGAAGTGGTTCGAGAAGCCATGGTTCGGGTCAAGATCAAATGTGGAGGGGCTAAAGAAACATATATGGTTGACGATGAAGTCAAGGAACTTAAGAGGTCTGTGAGGAAGAAGTTCAAAAGGTGGAAGGAGGGCCAGGACTCGATGGAGGAATACAATAGGTGCCGTAAGCAGCTGAAGGAGCTGGAACTCCAAAAGAAGAAGGAGAGGGAAGCCGCGCAGTTCGAGAAGTTAAAGGAGATCCACAATGAAGCGGATATTTGGAAAATGGTGTCAGCTTATAGACGAAAACAAGGGTGTTGTGACAAGCCGCTGGACCAGTGGAGAACCTACTTTAAAGAGCTTCTAACCAGTGGTGTGCCCGAAGAGTTCGGCGACGTTACAGGAGGGGTTAATGGGGCAGTAATTGGCAGTGATGAATTTACGTGGGAAGAATTTACAAGTGTTGTGGATAGGCTTCCGAAAAAAAAAGCAGTGGGCTTGGACAGTATCCCGAATGAAGCGTGGAAGCATGCGCCGAAACTCATCCAGCAAGAGCTTTTCAAAGAGCTAAACAAGATGTACAGAGGTTGTAAAAGGGTGCCGGAGAGCTGGAAGGAAGGCTTAATTGTACCAATATATAAAAGTGGAGATAGGGAAGACTTAGCTAACTACCGAGGAATAACGGTTATGGACTCGTCTTATAAAATCTATGCAAAGCTTTTATGTGAGGAGGAAGATAAAGGCCTAATCCCAGATGTGCAAGCTGGATTTAGAAAACATTATAGTACGGTGGAGCACTTGGTGACGTTGAAATATATTGTGGAGAAGGAATTGGTTAAGAAACAAGGGAAGCTTTACGCTCTGTTTATAGATTTGAAGGCAGCTTACGACACTGTGAGGAGGGAGAGAATGTGGGAATGTCTGAGAATAAAAGGTGTAGCGCGGCAGTTAATCGAGAGAATCAGGGATTTATATCAGCATACCTGTTGCAGAGTGAAAGTAGGAGCGGAAGTTTCAGAAAGTTTTGAGGTTAGAATGGGGCTAAGGCAGGGTTGTCCGTTGAGTCCAATATTATTTAACCTGTACACGGCTGATTTAGAGAGTGTACTGAGGAAAGGTCAAGCTGGAGGGGTAGTAATTGGTAATAGGAAAGTTTGGAGTTTGGCTTACGCGGACGACGTTGTGATCTTAGCTAGTACGAAAGGAGAAATGTCAGAGATGATCGATCGGGTGAAAAGATTTTTTGAAAAGAGGAGACTGGTAGTAAATGTGAAAAAGACTAAATGGATGGTGTTTCGAAAGAGAGCGGGTAATAGGAGTGAATCGTTTAAGTGGGGAAGCAGCATAATTGAGCAAGTTAGCAGCTTCAAATACCTTGGGTTTATGTTTGGGCAGGATGGGTCCGCTAAAGACCATGTAAAATATATTTGTAAAAAGGCGTGGGTGGCTGCAAACGGGCTATGGAATGTATGGAAGGAGTGCTTGAACAATAACTTTGCAGCGAAAATGGTAGTGTGGAAGGCATGTGTGAGAAGTATTCTTTTGTATGGAGCGGAAGTGTGGGGAGTGAGAGAGGAGGAGAGAATTGAGAGAGTGCAGCTGCAGTTTCTAAAAATGGCCCTCAAACTAGACAGGTCCACGCCGACATACATTGTGCTGCAAGAAACAAATATGGTGAAAGTGTTTTCGCAAGCAGCTAGGAGGGTCGTCAAGTTTGAAAGGAAAGTGTATGGAATGGACAATGAACGAATTGTAAAAGAAGTACTGAGAGTTGTAAGAATGGAAGGTTTGGGTATTCATAAGGTGACTAAATGGGGGAGTGAAAGGAAGAAGTTGTATGAAAGCTGCGGATGGGCATACGGGGAAATTGCGAGAATGTTTGTGAGTGGAAGGAAGGTGGAAGAACTGGTATATGAAAGGTTAACCGAGGTGGAGCTGCAGAGTCGTCAGAGGATGATCGAGGGGAGTAATTTTCTACCTGAATATGGGAGCGTGCAAGTGTTCCAAAGGCTCTCGTTGTACCTTACAAGAGATAGACTTCCTCAAGCATTGATAGCACGGCACAGATGCGGGTCAGAGGAAAAGGGCAGGAGATACTGGATGGGCTCCCGTTTTAAACGATGTGAGATATGTGGGGAAGCTAGTGACGTGTGGGCGCATTGGGCTCAAAGCTGTGCAGGATGTCAGTGGAGCAGAGAGGAGAGTGTGGTAGTAGAAGACTGGGGCTCGTGTATGAGGGAGGACGGAGCGGGATGGCCCTTGATGAAAAGAGTGGTGGAGTTAAAAAAGAATAAAACTTTAGTTCTTTTACCATCTGGTGACGCGTGATTTTATTATTATTATTATTTGAGAGGAAATGTTGTTTTTGAGAGGATTAATTTTTTTTCTTTTTCTTTTTGTTTGTTTTCTTCTAGTTATTTATTATTTTTTATTCTGTCTTAGGTTGGAACGTGTGTGTAATTATTTGGTTAACATAGATGGTAGCACTGTTATATGTAAAACTGTAGTTGTTTATGCCAATAAAAGGAATCTAATCTATTGGATCATTCGTTTTCAAAATTATAAAGGAAGATAACCCCATCTGCTGATTCTGTTTGGAGATCGACTCCGCCAAACATGCCATATTTAATTGCGTAAAATTTACAGACTACCGACTAACAGCAAGTCAGTAGTTTCAACAACAAACTTAGACTTACTCCTTAGAACAGAAGCAGACTGGAACGCAATAACGGCGATGATGAGGGACATAATGAAACAAAAAGAAAGGCTCGAAAGGGAGAACCGAAGTTAGAAACGGATGTTAACGTAGAATAATTTTTACCTCAATTCTAACCCCTGACAGATTAAAGAAGTTAGAGAAATGAGATGATACAAAACAGGTAGAAAACTAAACACACACCCCGAAATAATGCCAATTTGTTCCTGTTGGAATTACATTTACCAGCTACAGCTAGTTCATGGGACCACTTATCCGTGCAATTTTATTATGCCAGCAACGCCCCATTAAAAAAAAGATTTGTTTGTCTAATCTTGTCTATTTAATATTATCTGTCTAAGTGTAGTCTTGCCTGTTGAAATGTTACAACAAAATAATAAGAAATTCTTATCCTAATTGCGTGTTTAATTAAGAAAAAAGCAATCAATTTTAACATTTCGTTATCGGTTCTTTTATCAAAACTATTTACTTTCCTAATAAAGTAATAGAGTGAATTAAACATTGTGAACGAGTCCTGAAGTGTTTCCTTTCGTGTTTCCTGCAAATGCAATAAACCATTTACAACATGGAGGAGAAAACTACCATATATATCCGATTTTATTTATATTTTGGAGACACGAAGGTATATAAGCATCGTTTCTTCCATTGTTCACTTTTATTTATTTTATAGATGAAAACCGAGCCCTTAAGCCCGAAAGAAATACATCTTTATTTCCACGATATAATCGAAAGAAATGTGTTACGTAGCCTCGATTTTTTTTTATTATTGGACATTCTCTACAATTCTATTATCGTTTTTTATAGTGTCAGAAGAAATTCTGTTGTAAAGACTAACTGGGGACAGGTTTGTAATTTAGATTACATTTAATTTTATTTGATAAATTTTAATGAAATTTCTGTTTAAAGTTTGTGCTGGTTGATAAAGTAGGTGTCCGATAAATGTAATTTTGTACGGCAATGGGTGATAAATCGTGGACAATCAAATACTACTGTAGGAAATGTGTCTTTGCTTGATGATAAATCGGACCCGTGGGCTGGTTTTGGGGGGAAGTGCCTTGCCCCTCGCTCGCAAACAATATCTTAAAGGGAGGTAATTAAATTTAGCAGGAATGGCTGTTATGCTTCAGGCGTACCGTCTAAATACTCCAACTGTATTTCCGAAACCTCCTCAACCTGCTACACATTCCCCTGCACTCGAATAATATTTCAAAGTAGATTACTCTTAGCTGTATTATTGCTTTTCGGTCCTACATAATCAACGTCTTTAACATCTTTAATTTATCTTTACCTAATTTACGGAAAAGGTTCTTTAGCTATTAGTTATTTTACTTTTTGAAAATGTCTAAGAAATTCTTACATAGTTGCAGAAATATATAACAGAACACACATGCTACAGAACTACGTATATTACGTATATGATATGATACTATGTATATTATAGATACTACGTATATTACGTATATGATTAATTAGTAATACTACTACATAGTATATACTAAATACCAAATAATTAAATAGTTACAGAGTTATACAAATAGTTGATACATTAATGGAATTGTAATCGTAATTGTAAATATTGAATTATAAGTTACTGAATATATTTATAATTTATTAACGATATTTCATTTCATAAAATATCTGTCTCGGCTACCTCTTTCACTACTTTCATTAACCGAAGTGATTTTTAAAATGTAACATAAATTAAGAAATAAATTATTGATTTTTCATGAGTGCACAGGTTTTAAAATTGTGTACAATTTCCAACAATTTTATTATAACCGGTTTATTTTGTAAATGTGGACAATCTAAAATATCTTTTCGTTTACTTAGTTTATTAGGTACGCAATTCCACATATAACTAGGAATTAATCTAGCTAGAACAAAATTGGAAGCACTAGTTACAGAGGTGTTGAGCCCATATGCTATACAAAAGTTTAGACAACTGTCCAATAATTTTACAAACCTTATTGATCCTTATTGATGAACAACTCAAGAAGGAAAATGATTTGATTGAAATCTATTTCCATTTTTGTAGCCACATGTTAAATGTATTTAACCTTCCGAGCAGCACGTGGGGTCCGCAACGGACCCCAGAGCAAACTTTTCTCGATTTTTTTTTAACAGTTTGAAGGGAGCGGATGAAGTTCAGATGAAGATGAAGATCAGTTCTTTTGATTTGGAGATCGGTGTTTGTAGTTTTGTACACTTTCTATGATTAAAATTGATCTAAGGCTCATGCGTGCGACGTTGCCACGTGCCCTTCCACCACCTACTACGTCTCTAAAACTGCAGCTCGTTTGTTTTTGTTCTTGTCATTGTCTTGTTTTTTCGCGAATCTGTTGATGTGCATTCTTTTTCTGTTGCAGTCAGTAAGATTTTGTAAAATTTGGCAGAGGTATAATAATAATATTATAATATAGTTTTTCTGACTAGTACCTACTGTTGGAACTTCTACATAATGAGCGATAAACGTGAAGATAAAAGGTACGTTCTAGTAAATACAATTTGCAAAGAATAAGCCGTTTAGATATTTTATTATAATAATATATATATATATATATATTTAGAAACACGCTGCTCTCAGCACAACAAGACAATGTCTTTCTACAAGAATTACGTGATGAGGCTAATGAAGATTTTAAGTCATCTGATGAGTATGTTCCAGAAGAGGCGGAAGTGGATATTGTAGATGACGATCCGGAGAATGACGTTCTTGGCGTTATAGAAGAGGAAGAAAATGGAGAAAACTCTTCAGAAGATAGCAACGGAGTAGATGCCTATTTTTTAGGGAAAAATGGAATGAAATGGTTCCAAGAACCACCTAGACTCTCATAAACGCCTGCCCATAATATATTCAGAGAGCAACAAGGCCCACGTGGCGATCCTCCTGTGGCTATATTGGACTGTTTTTGTAAGTTTATCACTAACGAAATGATAACTTTGATTGCAAGGGAAACAAATAAAGAATGGAAGCGACGAGTCACGATATGGAATCACAATAATGAGGAAGGGAAAAACAAAGTTTGGAACAATATAGAAGAACATGAAGTTTTATCTTATATTGGGCTGGTAATAGCTGCGGGAGCTTATAGATCGGGGAGAGAAGATTTGAAACTCTTATGGGGAGAAGAACATGGTTAGACCAATTTTTAGAGCGACTATGACCTTGAAAAGATTTTCAGAAATCAGTGACGCAATGCGATTCGACAACTTGTCAACTAGAGAAGAAAGAAAGCTTTCTGTTAAACTTGCAGCTTTCAGGGATATTTGGGAAATGTTCAATCAGCAAATGTCAACTCTGTATACCCCTGGTGCATTTCTGACGGTAGATGAACAATTAGTTCCCTTTAGAGAAAATTGTCCATTTAGACAATACATGAAGAGTAAGCCTGCCAAATACTGCATAAAAATGTGGTGGGCCGTTGATAGCGAGACCTGGTATCCACTGAATGGCCAAATATACTTAGGCAAACTACCTAATGACACGAGGGGGGTAAATCAAGGGCAAAGAGTGGTACGTGAGAGTGGACGTGACGAGAAAATGGTTGAATAAAGGCAGAAATATAACAGCAGACAATTTTTTTACCCGTATTCCGCTTGCAACAGAATTGCTCGCTGTGAAAACCACCTATATTGGCACATTTAGGAAAAACAAGGCTGAAATTCCACGACAGTTTTTACCAGCTAAAACCAGAGAGGTGCAGTCAACATTATTTGGCCATACTGATAAAATAACTTTACTTTCATACGTACCAAAAAAATCATATGCTATATGTGTCTTATCAACGATGTCACGTGATAGGAGCATTGTTGAGGAAGAAGACAAGAAACCCCAAATAATATTGAACTACAACAGGTATAAGGGTGGTGTTGGCACGATGGATCATTTGGCAACAAATTATTCCTGCAAAAAATACTAGGCGCTGGCCTATGACGTTATTTTTCAATATGATGGATGTGGGTGCAATTGCTTCATATGTATTGTGGACCACATTTTATCCAGAGAGCTTGCCAAAAACAACCGCCAAAAGGAAAATATATGAAAATATAAAAATATTTGCTACGACTTAGTCGCGAATTAATCGCTTAAAGCATCGCAGTCCATCCACACAACCCCCGATCCCTGCAGAAGGGAGTAAGATCGCGTTTAGTTTCATTGGGCTATACTATAGAAACACCCTCTACAGTAGTATCCCAAGCAACTAACTTAGCTAACAAAGCAAGATGTTTTTTATGTCCTAGATCTATGGATCGAAAAGTGAAAACAAAATGTTTAACATGCAAAAAGCATATTTGTCCCCCACATTCAAATAAATAAGTGATTGGCATGTATCACGAATAATACGACATAACTCTTTTAAAATTTAATTATATTATATTTTTCCATATAAATTTCTGTTGTTCTATTTTTAAATAAACATTTTGGTAGAAAAAAATAACTTTGTTTTTTTTAATTCACCTAACTTGTGAGGTAAAATCGGAAAAAAAACTATAAAAAACAATATTCTATATCAATGCATGTCCCATATGGCAAACCATATGATCCGCGTGCTGGTGGACCCCAGGTGCTGCTTAACGTGGATCACAATGACGTGCTGCTCGGAAGGTTAATAAAGCCGTAATATGTCTAGAAGGCATTTTTTTGCATAACAATTTTAGATATTTATGAGATTATGTTTAATCTTAAAGATGGATTAGCACAAAGGAAACAA
This sequence comes from Phosphuga atrata, assembly GCA_944588485.1. NCBI lineage: Eukaryota > Metazoa > Arthropoda > Insecta > Coleoptera > Silphidae > Phosphuga > Phosphuga atrata. The sequence goes on from OX155898.1 coordinate 35,913,086, forward strand.
GATCTCTTCTTTGGCTATGAAACAAGGAAGAAAATTAAACTGTTGTCTTCGCCGAAACTGACTAGGGAAATTCACATGTTTTTCTATTATTTCTCGACTAGGCCTTAGTGTACCTAAATAAATGGTTTTATTTTAATGACACAAACTGGTTATTTACCCTTGGCAATATAAATTTAAAGAACAATATTGAATTTGATAATATTGTTAACACCTAACCACATAATGACATACGTCTCTCAGACCCAAAGTAGCAGTAATTTTCTCACCTGAGACGCATGGCAGGTGGTTAAGGGTTAATATAATGACAAATTTCATAGGCCTAAGGTCATAGGCGCAATGGAGGAGAACTTTAAAGAGATTGGAGTCAGGAAAGCTTTCAACGAAACAGGTAGGGTTTTAAGGCACGTACTAACCTGATAAAAAATCATGTGGGGCAAATGGAGATTGATCTCCACAAAATAAAGGGCATATGGAAGGAGTACTTCAAAAATCTCCTGGCAGCGGCAGAAGAGGCTGCAGAAAGACCTAGGGAACCTAGGGAACAGATAACTAGGGAACTCGAAGACGAGAGAACGTAGCCTCCATCTCTCGAGGAAACGAAAGAAGCTATAAATAGGCTTAAATTAACAAAGTGGCCAACGCTTAACGCAAGAAATCCATTCCCTAATAATAAAAAGATGAGGTTTTTATTATTAGGGAATAATTAATATACTCTGATTCATCGGCTTCACAAAAAGGGAGATTTTACTGATCTAAACAACTACCGTGAAATTTCTCTCGTCCCGGTAACATACAAGATTCTCATTAAAAACAAGGGCAGAAAATCAGCTGGATAGTCAACTGGGAGAATACCTGGGGGGCTTCAGGAAGACCCGATCCTGTGTTGAACGGATCCTCAATCTTAAAACAGTACTTGCATACTTCAAGATGAGAAACCGCAAGGTGGTCGTCACTTTTGTTGATTTTAGGGAGGCCTACGATTGCATTAATAGAGAAACGTTTAACAAAGTACTCCAGGAACTAGGGCTAGACAACAAAACCCCCCACACTCATCCTAGAAACTATGACCCACACCCATCCCACGGTTAAATTTCGAGGCGCGATTTCAGAAAGCTTTGAAATAAAAACTGGAGTGAGACAAGAAGATGGACTTTCCCCACTTCCTTCAACTGTGTAATTGAAAAGGTTATGAGAGAATGACACAAGGAACTGATCAATTTGGGTGTTCAGAGTGGTATTTACCAAAGTAGGCCTATTCGAAACAAGAAGAAGAATAAATATGGGAAAAAGAGCTATTACCAAGCGACATGAGAAAAGCGATAATAATACCTATACACATAAAGGGAGACAGGCTAAAATGGGACAACTACCGCGGATTTAGTCTGTTGTGCACGGCGTATAAGATAGTTACCTACATCACCAATAAGCGCCTACAACCACACGTAGAGAGGCTCATCGGAGAATAACAAGCAGGTGTCAGGCGATCAGGGTTTGAGGGATTCAGGTAGGTCTAATGTCGACCAGATGTTCACAGTAAAGCAGATACTGAGCAATGCATGGGAACACGCCATCGATATGCACAACATCTTTGTCGCTACAAACAGGCATAAGACTCTATCAACCGCAACAGCCTCTAGCAAATATTGCAGCAGCTAAATATACCGACCAAGCTGATAAGATTGATCAAGGCAACAATAGACGAATCAGAAGTCGTAATACAGATCCAAAACTAGCTGAAGGATCCATTTAAGGTGGTGGGCTTGGTACACCACCCACACCGGGTGCCACACTCTTCAACCTCATGTTAGATTATGTCATAAGACAATGGCAGTAGGCAGAAACAACCACCTCATCAACAAGGTCGTGCAATTAGCGGCATATGCGGATAATATCAACATAATGAGCAGAAGAGTCGATACGGCACAACAGACATATACACATTTAAAAGAACACGCCAAAAACAGCGTGCTTGAAATAAACATTAGTAAAACAAAAACAATGACACAAAGGCGAAGAAACGGGCCAGACATTCGGCTACAGGATGACATTGAGACAGCTAAAAAAAAATTTGTGTCTCTGCGAGTAGAGATTAAAAGGGACGGGGCAGAGGATGGAAAGATACGCCGCAGAATTCTATCGGCGACCAGAGCCTACTTCCCAATGTAGGGAATACTAAAATCAAATAGCGTCCACCTTAAAACCAAGCTGCGAAGATACAAAACGATCATAAGACCCAACGCGTGCTACTGCAGTGGAACATGGATGACAAAGATGACAAGATGACAAGAGCGCAAAGTGCTGCGGGACCGATTATAGATGGTAACGTACGAAGATATAATAACAAGCTCTATGTGATATAAAAAGATTCACCCATATCTACATTTAGAAATCAGGACAAGACACGTGCTGAGGATGGACGATTCGCGACTCGCAAAGAAAGTGCTAAACGGAAGAATGCAAGGTAGGTGACCGGTAGGGAGGCCAAAGTTGGACCAAAGTTGGACGGAAGGGAGAGATGAGAAAAGATGCACACCAAATACTGGGGATAAGAGTGAGGAGGAGAACAGCGACGGACAGACTGGAATGGGAGCTAGGATCCAGGAGGCCAAGGCCCGATTTGGCCTGTAGCATCATATGATGATTAGAAAATTTAAATCTGCAAAAAGTTAATATAGATATGGATGATCGTTATGGAGAAATTGCTTTATTAACAAACTTTATGATCAGATATATAAATCTAAGGGTTTTGCGGGATTATCTACTGCACAAAAATGGCAGCAGCAAATGGCAGCAACTATTTAATAAAATTGATGTAAATTTTTCAAACTTGTATAAAGTAATTTCATTTTTTCTCTATTCCCATTACGTCAGCATTCACAGAGAGATTTTTCTGTAATGAATAGCAAATGGCGAGACGAAAGAAACAAAGCGTCTCTCCATCTGATATAAAATAAATTACTTGTTTACTTTAATGTAGACTGTAAAGGTACTGTGCAGTTGTTTATCAGTGATGATAATATTATAAAACATGCGAAAATCAATAAAAAATATGTTTTTAAACATAATAATAAAGAAAAATAAATTGTACTTTATTTTGGCACTATGTACTTTTCTTTCTTACCCTTAATAAAACTTACTTTAATTGCAAGAAAGAAAGGTGGCATCCCTAGGCCATAGTTAATCAGGTTCATTAATCAAATCGAAAAAATTAAAATTTTGTAATGGCTGAAAAAAAAGATTTACATAACAATTTTTAATATTTTTTAATGTTTTCACATAACCAGGTTTCACATAACCACATTTTACATACAAGTTTTCATAATAATGTTGACAATAATAAATAAATATTTCTTTGCTTCTCTCTTCCAAAACGATTTAACACCTCTTTGATACCAATGTTAATATTACGATGCGCGCTTGAAAGAACAAGACCTATTAGCCCCTCTTAACCGGCTGAATTGCGCAAATAATCTTTTAAACGTCTCAACGTTGAAAGTGATCTTTCCGACGAATCTGTTGATACGGGAAATATTGCAAAAAAATTTAAACGATGTATATTGGGAAACACACATTGATTGCAGCTGATAATGAAACAAAAGCATTTGTTGGTCTGTCATCTGGAGAAAAGCCAGTCCATTTTTGTTTCGATAACTGTAAAATATTGGTCGTATAAGGAAAGTCTTCTACCATCACCGAGTGTGTAATACAGGGGTTCTCAAAGCGTGTTCCGCGGAACACTGATGCACGAAAATATCGATATTAAAATATATTATTGCAGTTGTAGCGGCAACGGGCCTTTCCGAAGAAGGCTTTTCAAAGAAATTAGTTTTACGCTAGGGTCGTTGCTATAATACCCAAACAAAACCTAAAAATATTTTGTCTCTTTTATTATAGGGTTAATACTGTAATCACCGAACGGTTTTTCAGAAATATTTTCGAGGAATATTGTACAACAGGGTCATTACAGTAATCGTCGAACAAATGCTAAAAGATTTAATATTTATGTTTTATGGTAAGATTGATTATAATCTTCGAAAGATTTCTAAAAGATTTAATATTTGTGTTTGACGATAGGATTAATATTACAATTTTCTAACGATACAAATCTAAGAAAGAATAGTTTGCGACATCAGAGAAGAAAAACAATCCCCAATAAAACGGGTCCAGATACCTGAAGGACCATATTAAAACGCTCACCACCAAAACACAGTCAGTTAACCGGCAAAGTTCGATATAGCAGTTCACCGAGTTCAGTTCAACAAGTTCATCAAGTTCAGTTCACCGGAACAGTTCACCCAAGCCGCAGTCACGCCAATAAGTTTATAGTAGGTTGCAGCTCCGCGAATCCGTTGTTATATTGTTATAGTGTTATTTAGTGTCATTTAATTATTGTAAATATATTTCCTCTTATTACAAAACGTGAGTGATAAATTTATTCCTAACACCTATCACCCACACAGTTATCAAAATTTAGCGCAATCCAATTCTACAATTCGCTAGGCCCTCCCCCTATCTGCTAGGGCTACGGGGAATCCCCTCCAACGAATTAGTGGATGAGTGGAACGCGCACGTGGCACGTGCGCATTAACTGTTAACCTATATTCTTTGCTATGACAGTTTCAATTAATAAATAACAGCAAACGTAGGTAGCAATATTATTATTAGGTTGCATGATGCATGCAGTAGGCCCGACATCCGCAACTACGCAAGACTTCAATTGTAGAACCGGCTTTTGACGAATTTAATTAGGTAAATCTTAATCTCAACATATTCGCGTGTCAAATATGTCCCATATGAAGTTCAAATTTTAATTCACTCAATCTGCATATTTTGAATTAAGTAAATAAATTTAGGTTTTGAACTAGATTATTTAGGTATTACTTTATATTATATTCCTTTTTTTTTAATTTAGAACATAAAGAAACCTCGTCTTGATAACGATAATGACAATGCTAAGAGTAGCATTGTCATTATAATATATATATATATATATATATATATATATATATATATATATATATATATATATATATATATATATATATATGTATATATATATATATATATATATATATATATATATATATATATATATATATATATATATATATATATATATATATATATATATATATATATATATATATATATATATATATATATATATATATATATATATATATATATATATATATATATATATATATATATATATATATATATATATATATATATATATATATATATATATATATATATATATATATATATATATATATATATATATATATATATATATATATATATATATATATATATATATATATATATATATATATATATATATATATATATATATATATATATATATATATATATATATATATATATATATATATATATATAAGGGTACTTACGTATTAACGCCACCACCGCTATTATAAACCGCTATAAACTGGATCGAGAGATCGCGCTGCCGCGCGTATGTTGTCTTGATTTATCTGTCCGCTTAGCGGCGGGCAACCTGTTCTAACCGGGGTTAAATAATAAAGTATTTTGAGTTTAAAAAATGTTTTAATTTTAAATCAAATGTTTTATTTTATGATTTATCATAAAAATTTTAGGTGCAGGTTGGCGGCATTTAAAAATGTACCGGTGGTGGCGTTAATACGTAAGTACCCGCATTAGTTTCAAATCCTTTAATGACTGGAAAGCTGCTATTGACATTGCTTTATTCGCCACAGTAAAACTGAGTGTCACAAAATTAACTCCGTTTTAGTCGATAATTCTATGGCAACTCTCAACAAATTTGCTCCAGATATCATGATGCAACTCTATTCAAGCCGTTAACTTACCTATAATTAACACTTATAATTGATAAAAAAAAATTATGTGAGCGTCAAGTGTTAGCTCTAACTTTGGAAGAGCCCATGTGGAATTATGGAAATTTCAGAGCGTTACTGCGTATCATGTGGAGACAAAAATTTAAGTGATCACATCCAGGGGTAGTCGTTAAACGCTATGTACATAAGCCAAATTACTCAAAATAATATAATTAAAATTTGTGGCGAAATAATACAATGTGAAATTATAACTAAAGTAAACAAAGCAAAATCATTTTCTATTCTAATGGATGAAAGCACTGATATTTCATGTACCGAGCAGTTATCCGTTTGTGTAAGATATTGGCTATGTGCACGACAGTACAGCCACAATTTATGTTGTTTTACACTTTTAAAACCTGTTTTTATAATAACATCAATTTTCTATATATTTTTTTAACGAAATCCTCTTAAAATACTATAAAGCAATAAAACATTTGCATGTCACTATTTGACATAATCCCGAATAGTTGCGCAAGATAGGTGGCGCTACTGTCGTGCACATAGCCAATATCTTACACAAACGGATAACTGCTCGGTACATGAAATATCAGTGCTTTCATCCATTAGAATAGAAAATGATTTTGCTTTGTTTACTTTAGTTATAATTTCACATTGTATTATTTCGCCACAAATTTTAATTATATTATTTTGAGTAATTTGGCTTATGTACATAGCGTTTAACGACTACCCCTGGATGTGATCACTTAAATTTTTGTCTCCACATGATACGCAGCAACGCTCTGAAATTTCCATAATTCCACATGGGCTCTTCCAAAGTTAGAGCTAACACTTGACGCTCACATAATTTTTTTTTATCAATTATAAGTGTTAATTATAGGTAAGTTAACGGCTTGAATAGAGTTGCATCATGATATCTGGAGAAATTTTGTTGAGAGTTGCCATAGAATTATCGACTAAAACGGAGTTAATTTTGTGACACTCAGTTTTACTGTGGCGAATAAAGCAATGTCAATAGCAGCTTTCCAGTCATTAAAGGATTTGAAACTAATGCGGGTACTTACGTATTAACGCCACCACCGGTACATTTTTAAATGCCGCCAACCTGCACCTAAAATTTTTATGATAAATCATAAAATAAAACATTTGATTTAAAATTAAAACATTTTTTAAACTCAAAATACTTTATTATTTAACCCCGGTTAGAACAGGTTGCCCGCCGCTAAGCGGACAGATAAATCAAGACAACATACGCGCGGCAGCGCGATCTCTCGATCCAGTTTATAGCGGTGGTGGCGTTAATACGTAAGTACCCTAATGGTTAGGCTTTTGATGATATCCTTTTCTACTATTTTACACACTGCACCTTGATCATCTTTGGCGGTATAGCTGAGCCCTTGAAATTTTTTTAGCCAACCTAATTGAAATTTTTTTGGATATAGTAAACATACAATTTACATCTGGAACCTACATATTTCATCAGTTCATTTTTAGTTTATCATTTAGTTTTTGCTCTTGATAGAAACAGCAACCGATGTCTAGGTCATTAATATTTGTTTCCGTTGTTGGCGTTATTTAATCTACTTCTGTTTGAAGCTCTTTAGGCAACATTGAACCCTTTGCACCGCTACAACTTCCTCAGTTGATTCAGTTGAAGATTTAGTTTTTTTAACTAAAAAACGGTTAATGGGTGTTGTAAACTCCGTTCTGCCATTTCAATTTAATTTCTATAGGATTTGTTCTTGAGTAAATATTCGCGTGAACGATTTTATTTCAGATATCGACGCGAACTGCCGCCGTAGTGAGTTTTTGGTATAGTACAGTCGTTTTCTATCACTGTGCCGCGAGATTCTTGGAGTGTGACTCGCGAGTGATTTCTCATATATAAGCGATGTTTTATTATGTATACACATATAATTAATTATACCACGAAATTCATGAATGGAACACAAAAATAAAAAGAAACAAACAAATATCGAGTTTTAAAGTAATTTGCTACCAACATCCTTCCAATGACAGCCAGTGAATAGAAAAGAAACTTTATTTGTAATTTTAATCTTATTTATGCTTGATTTAAACAAAGCATGCCTGAACGTGTCTATAGGCAAATTATACCATATTTTGAGTTTATTATTTGTTAGTTTTTAAGATGATAAAAAATAGTGTAATTATAACGCTACTAGCCATTTAGTTTTATTGAGTTTATTCAGTTTTAAATATTTGTACGTTTTTTTCCAAAGAAATGATCGGGGTGTTAATTACTTTCGAGTAGGAAATCGCACTTTATTTCGGGGTGGTTTGAACCCCCAAACCTTCCCGCCCTTCCAGATACGTCCCTGCAGTTGATCAAGCGAAAATATTATAATATAATGTGACATTATATATATATATATATATATATATATATATATATATATATATATATATATATATATATATATATATATATATATATATATATATATATATATATATATATATATATATATATATATATATATATATATATATATATATATATATATATATATATATATATATATATATATATATATATATATATATATATATATATATATATATATATATATATATATATATATATATATATATATATATATATATATATATATATATATATATATATATATATATATATATATATATATATATATATATATATATATATATATATATATATATATATATATATATATATATATATATATATATATATATATATATATATATATATATATATATATATATATATATATATATATATATACACTGCCGAGCATAAAATTAGGGTCACTTCATAATTTTAAGTTATTTAGAATTTTTTAGTTTTTTACGTGTTTTTTCGGTTGTAACAGTTTACTAATTGATTGCTTGAATAAAACAAAAGGTTTTTCTTTTTCAAAGTTTATTGAAAGTAATGAAAATGAACAATTTTAATTTTATGTGCAAAGTAATGAAAATGAACAACTTTACGTTGATATGCTTTTGTTGAAACAAAAGATAATTTAAGAACTTCAGTAGCGAGTATTCCCTCCTCTGGCAGTGACAACAGCTTGCAAACGACGTGTCATGCTCTGGATCAGATTTTTGATCACGTTCTGCGGAAGATTGTCCCATTCTTGTACCAGTATGTAGCGAAGCTCTCTAGAATTTCTGGGGCCGGCACATGTCTGCGTAAATGTTTCCCCATGTCATACCAAATATGGTCAATTGGAATTAAATCTGGACTGCAAGCTGTCCAAACAAATCGCGTGATTTCACACTCGTCAAGATACTCAGTAACTATCCGAGCAGTGTGGGGCCGTGCGTTATCATGCATAAATGTTGCGTCGTCTCCAAAAATAACCATGAATGGTAAAATATGGTCTTCTAGAACCTCTGTTAGATACCTATGCGCAGTCAACGCCCCATTTTCGCTAAAGGCTTACTCCGTGCGATTGTCAAGAGATATGCCTCCCTATGCCATAACTGATCCTCCGCCAAATGGTAGTCGCTCGGCAATACACGCTTGAGCATATCTCTCGCCTTGTCGTCACCACGCTCTTACATGTCTATCTGAGCCCGTAAGACAGAATCGCGGTTCATCGAAAAACAATACGCGTCTCCAATCCGCTATTGTCCAAGTCAAGTGTTCTCGTGCAAAATTCAACCTCGCAATCCGGTGTGCACGGGAAAGCGGCGGTCCAGTAGCTCTAGTTCGGGAAGATAACCCAGCAGCATAAAGTCGTCTCCTAACTGCTCACTCACTTATGTTTACATTTCTCACTTCTTGCAGATGATTTCGAAGGGAAACTGCCGTGACCGTTCGGTTTTTCAAAGCACTAGAAACGAGAAAGCGGTCATCCCTAGCTGTTGGAGTTTTGCCTCGGCCTGAACAAGGTCCTCAAGTGAGCAGACCTGTCTCTTCGAACCGCCGCCATACTCGTTGCACACTCTAGAGACTTACACCAACGTTTCTCGCAGTTTCCCGCTGACCGCGACCGTCTTCTAAAGTCGCCACAATTTGTGCCGCAACAACGGCATTTATGCTCATTGCAAAACACTAACAATGACAACAATTTACAACAGACAGATAACACCACAGAAACAGATGCTATGCTGTCCTTAAACTTTCTTTTATTTCAACAAAAACATATAAAAGTAAACTTGTTCATTTTCATTACTTAGCACATAAAATTAAAATTGTTCATTTTCATTATTTTCAATAAACTTTGAAAAAGAAAAACCTTTTGTTTAATTCAAGCAATCAGTTAGTTAACTGTTACAACCGAAAAAACACGTAAAAAACTAAAAAAATTTAAAATAACACTCAAATTACAGAGTGACCCTAATTTTATGCTCGGCAGTGTAATGTATATATATATATATATATATATATATATATATATATATATATATATATATATATATATATATATATATATATATATATATTTAGATAAATTTTGTTTATAATTGTTTCTCGTACAACTATAGACCCGTAAAGTGTTAATCTAATTTTAAAATGGTCTTAAAATACCCAGACAGTAAGAAATTCGCAAGGCATGTTCTGGTCCTCTTACAATTAGAACTATCGAAGAAGACTATTCAACTAAAAGTGAGTCATATAGCCAGGAAATTACTAATTCTGTAGCGAAAATTATAATAATTATAGATTTTATTAAAAAAAAAAAACTAGAAAACCACCAACAATATTTTTTTGTTCGACGCTTATTAGTTTACAGTTAGTAACAGTTAAAGCTGAAGGAGTCCAATATATATCTACAAGGTAATTTCAGTTAATCCGAGGTTCAAAAAAAAGTCTAATATAAATAAATTAACTATATTCTCTGAAATGAATATACTGCAGACTTGCACTAACAATTTTAGTTACACACAAACTTGCACACAGATAACTAGATAAAGGTAAGTTGAACATTTACTTTCACAAACTTAAACGAAATTAACCGTATTAAGTTAAAAACTGATCACTCTTTCACCAGCAACGAAATTATATAACAAATACATAACTTTTAATTAAACACACATCATCTATATAATTTAATAAAAACAGATCTTTCGCGAAAACCAATTATTTTCACGAAAATAATTTCTCTTCCATAATAAAATTAACTTTATTTAAGTGTATAAAGATGAAGGCGTTAGTTAGTTGGCTTGAAATAATTATTTTTATAATTATATTCCCGTACGAACAATTAATCATAATTCCGCGTAATTGCCTCCCAAAACAGAACGATTATGTATTCCGGTGTTACCCGGAGCATCCGGAAACGTGACGCGCCAGGCGAGAAAGCGATAAGATATTCTTAATACCTAATTGCTTTAAGGATCAAATTATTTCAATGAAATTCACAGAGATTATGAATTACTCGCAATTTATAGTTATGTATTAGATATTGGGTATATCTAAATGAAAAATTATATATTGACTACTCTAACTAATTCGTTAGAATACAAAATAAATATCTCCTTAAAAAAATCATTAATGAAGTAGAAAAAAAGAAGTGGAAAGAAAAAGTTAAAATGGGAAACTTTTGTTCTTCACCTGAACCTTTGGTTCTTCACTTCTTGTCATCCGTCTATTTTGGTCTGGTCTTGCTATTTTTATGTCCATTCTACTCTGTCTAGTTTTACCCATCTAGGTCTATTTATCTCTACCCTGCAGGAATGTGAAATATGCGATAAAAGGGAGGGTCATACTAAAAGCCAAAGAGGAAAAAGGGGTTTAGTGAGAGATTCTCCCAAGCCACAAAAAAAAATATTTCCTATCTAGTCGTGCGTGCCTAAACGTACCTTTTTATCTTTTTTCTTCAGTCTTCCGTATCTAGTTTTATAAGTACTCGTCTGTTTAGTATTCTGTCTGTCTAGTCTCGTCTGTCTAGTTTTATGTGTCTAGTCTTGTCTGTCTAGTCTTGTATGTCAAGTCTTGTCTGTCTAGTTTTGTCTGTCTTCACTAACCGTCCGGGCTGCCCACCCTGCACGAAAGCGAAATATGCAATACCGGGGTGGCGCATACCATAAAAAGTCAAGTAAAATAAAGGGTTTAATGAGAACTTCCTCCAAACCACTTATTGTCTAGTCTTGTCTGTCAAGTCTTGACTGTCTAGTCTTGTCTGTCTAGTCTCGTCTGTCCAGTCTTGTCTGTCCGTCCTCCTCGGCAGTGCAGTTGACAACCCGCCTAGCAAGCGAGGAGACCAGGGTTGAATTGCTGTCTAGTCCTGTCTATCGAGTCTTGTCTGTCTAGTCTTGTCTTTTTTTCGGAGAGGAGTGGTAATGCATTGTTGCATACTGGATATTCAAACCGGTGTAGTGTGGGGCTCTCTGATCGAGTTCTTCCTGACCAGCATACCCGCTAAAACCCCATCTCTGTCTCTACACTACACTCCACCCGGAACTGCGTGAGCATTACTTCAGGTGGGTGGTGGTGTTTGTACCAATTGTTTCCTTATCCTTCTCTTTATTGTCATTTACTCGTTTCGATTTCGTCTTCTGTCGTTTTAGTTATGTAGTCGTGTGATAATCCATTTTTCGGTCTTTTCGTCACATATCTAGTCGTCCATGTTTCCTTCCTTGTGTCTCGTGCGATATTATAATCGTCTTCCATTCTCTCTCCATTTGTTCTTTTCCCATCATGATTTCGGTTATGTAAGCTTGTACTGCATCACAGTTATGCTCACTTTCTAACATAACTTCCATGATGTTCTGTTCTTCTAGTTTTGTACCGCCTAGTGTCTCCGTGAGTCCAGTTCTTTCGTTCTCTAAATCTGTACACATGAAGATAGTGTGTTGTGCGTCGTCTGGGATATGACCGCAATAAAAACACTCCGCAGTGTCTCTTTTTTTAAACCGTTCGAGGTATGCGTTGAAGCACCCATGACCAGTGAGCGCCTGTGTAATATGGTAACTCATATGTCCGTGTGACCTTTCGTACCATGCTGTTACATTAGCTATAACGATTGTCTAGTCTTGTCTCTCTAGTCTTGTCTGTCTAGTCTTATCTGTCTAGTCTTGTCTGTCTAGTCTTGTCTGTCTAGTCTTGTCTGTCTAGTCTTGTCTGTCTAGTCTTGTCTGTCTAGTCTTGTCTGTCTAGTCTTGTCTGTCTAGTCTTGTCTGTCTAGTCTTGTCTGTCTAGTTTTGTCTGTCTAGTCTTGTCTGTCTAGTCTTGTCTGTCTAGTCTTGTCTGTCTAGTCTTGTCTGTCTAGTCTTGTCTGTCTAGTCTTGTCTGTCTAGTCTTGTCTGTCTAGTCTTGTCTGTCTAGTCTTGTCTGTCTAGTCTTGTCTGTCTAGTCTTGTCTGTCTAGTCTTGTCTGTCTAGTCTTGTCTGTCTAGTCTTGTCTGTCTAGTCTTGTCTGTCTAGTCTTGTCTGTCTAGTCTTGTCTGTCTAGTCTTGTCTGTCTAGTCTTGTCTGTCTAGTCTTGTCTGTCTAGTCTTGTCTGTCTAGTCTTGTCTGTCTAGTCTTGTCTGTCTAGTCTTGTCTGTCTAGTCTTGTCTGTCTAGTCTTGTCTGTCTAGTCTTGTCTGTCTAGTCTTGTCTGTCTAGTCTTGTCTGTCTAGTCTTGTCTGTCTAGTCTTGTCTGTCTAGTCTTGTCTGTCTAGTCTTGTCTGTCTAGTCTTGTCTGTCTAGTCTTGTCTGTCTAGTCTTGTCTGTCTAGTCTTGTCTGTCTAGTCTTGTCTGTCTAGTCTTGTCTGTCTAGTCTTGTCTGTCTAGTCTTGTCTGTCTAGTCTTGTCTGTCTAGTCTTGTCTGTCTAGTCTTGTCTGTCTAGTCTTGTCTGTCTAGTCTTGTCTGTCTAGTCTTGTCTGTCTAGTCTTGTCTGTCTAGTCTTGTCTGTCTAGTCTTGTCTGTCTAGTCTTGTCTGTCTAGTCTTGTCTGTCTAGTCTTGTCTGTCTAGTCTTGTCTGTCTAGTCTTGTCTGTCTAGTCTTGTCTGTCTAGTCTTGTCTGTCTAGTCTTGTCTGTCTAGTCTTGTCTGTCTAGTCTTGTCTGTCTAGTCTTGTCTGTCTAGTCTTGTCTGTCTAGTCTTGTCTGTCTAGTCTTGTCTGTCTAGTCTTGTCTGTCTAGTCTTGTCTGTCTAGTCTTGTCTGTCTAGTCTTGTCTGTCTAGTCTTGTCTGTCTAGTCTTGTCTGTCTAGTCTTGTCTGTCTAGTCTTGTCTGTCTAGTCTTGTCTGTCTAGTCTTGTCTGTCTAGTCTTGTCTGTCTAGTCTTGTCTGTCTAGTCTTGTCTGTCTAGTCTTGTCTGTCTAGTCTTGTCTGTCTAGTCTTGTCTGTCTAGTCTTGTCTGTCTAGTCTTGTCTGTCTAGTCTTGTCTGTCTAGTCTTGTCTGTCTAGTCTTGTCTGTCTAGTCTTGTCTGTCTAGTCTTGTCTGTCTAGTCTTGTCTGTCTAGTCTTGTCTGTCTAGTCTTGTCTGTCTAGTCTTGTCTGTCTAGTCTTGTCTGTCTAGTCTTGTCTGTCTAGTCTTGTCTGTCTAGTCTTGTCTGTCTAGTCTTGTCTGTCTAGTCTTGTCTGTCTAGTCTTGTCTGTCTAGTCTTGTCTGTCTAGTCTTGTCTGTCTAGTCTTGTCTGTCTAGTCTTGTCTGTCTAGTCTTGTCTGTCTAGTCTTGTCTGTCTAGTCTTGTCTGTCTAGTCTTGTCTGTCTAGTCTTGTCTGTCTAGTCTTGTCTGTCTAGTCTTGTCTGTCTAGTCTTGTCTGTCTAGTCTTGTCTGTCTAGTCTTGTCTGTCTAGTCTTGTCTGTCTAGTCTTGTCTGTCTAGTCTTGTCTGTCTAGTCTTGTCTGTCTAGTCTTGTCTGTCTAGTCTTGTCTGTCTAGTCTTGTCTGTCTAGTCTTGTCTGTCTAGTCTTGTCTGTCTAGTCTTGTCTGTCTAGTCTTGTCTGTCTAGTCTTGTCTGTCTAGTCTTGTCTGTCTAGTCTTGTCTGTCTAGTCTTGTCTGTCTAGTCTTGTCTGTCTAGTCTTGTCTGTCTAGTCTTGTCTGTCTAGTCTTGTCTGTCTAGTCTTGTCTGTCTAGTCTTGTCTGTCTAGTCTTGTCTGTCTAGTCTTGTCTGTCTAGTCTTGTCTGTCTAGTCTTGTCTGTCTAGTCTTGTCTGTCTAGTCTTGTCTGTCTAGTCTTGTCTGTCTAGTCTTGTCTGTCTAGTCTTGTCTGTCTAGTCTTGTCTGTCTAGTCTTGTCTGTCTAGTCTTGTCTGTCTAGTCTTGTCTGTCTAGTCTTGTCTGTCTAGTCTTGTCTGTCTAGTCTTGTCTGTCTAGTCTTGTCTGTCTAGTCTTGTCTGTCTAGTCTTGTCTGTCTAGTCTTGTCTGTCTAGTCTTGTCTGTCTAGTCTTGTCTGTCTAGTCTTGTCTGTCTAGTCTTGTCTGTCTAGTCTTGTCTGTCTAGTCTTGTCTGTCTAGTCTTGTCTGTCTAGTCTTGTCTGTCTAGTCTTGTCTGTCTAGTCTTGTCTGTCTAGTCTTGTCTGTCTAGTCTTGTCTGTCTAGTCTTGTCTGTCTAGTCTTGTCTGTCTAGTCTTGTCTGTCTAGTCTTGTCTGTCTAGTCTTGTCTGTCTAGTCTTGTCTGTCTAGTCTTGTCTGTCTAGTCTTGTCTGTCTAGTCTTGTCTGTCTAGTCTTGTCTGTCTAGTCTTGTCTGTCTAGTCTTGTCTGTCTAGTCTTGTCTGTCTAGTCTTGTCTGTCTAGTCTTGTCTGTCTAGTCTTGTCTGTCTAGTCTTGTCTGTCTAGTCTTGTCTGTCTAGTCTTGTCTGTCTAGTCTTGTCTGTCTAGTCTTGTCTGTCTAGTCTTGTCTGTCTAGTCTTGTCTGTCTAGTCTTGTCTGTCTAGTCTTGTCTGTCTAGTCTTGTCTGTCTAGTCTTGTCTGTCTAGTCTTGTCTGTCTAGTCTTGTCTGTCTAGTCTTGTCTGTCTAGTCTTGTCTGTCTAGTCTTGTCTGTCTAGTCTTGTCTGTCTAGTCTTGTCTGTCTAGTCTTGTCTGTCTAGTCTTGTCTGTCTAGTCTTGTCTGTCTAGTCTTGTCTGTCTAGTCTTGTCTGTCTAGTCTTGTCTGTCTAGTCTTGTCTGTCTAGTCTTGTCTGTCTAGTCTTGTCTGTCTAGTCTTGTCTGTCTAGTCTTGTCTGTCTAGTCTTGTCTGTCTAGTCTTGTCTGTCTAGTCTTGTCTGTCTAGTCTTGTCTGTCTAGTCTTGTCTGTCTAGTCTTGTCTGTCTAGTCTTGTCTGTCTAGTCTTGTCTGTCTAGTCTTGTCTGTCTAGTCTTGTCTGTCTAGTCTTGTCTGTCTAGTCTTGTCTGTCTAGTCTTGTCTGTCTAGTCTTGTCTGTCTAGTCTTGTCTGTCTAGTCTTGTCTGTCTAGTCTTGTCTGTCTAGTCTTGTCTGTCTAGTCTTGTCTGTCTAGTCTTGTCTGTCTAGTCTTGTCTGTCTAGTCTTGTCTGTCTAGTCTTGTCTGTCTAGTCTTGTCTGTCTAGTCTTGTCTGTCTAGTCTTGTCTGTCTAGTCTTGTCTGTCTAGTCTTGTCTGTCTAGTCTTGTCTGTCTAGTCTTGTCTGTCTAGTCTTGTCTGTCTAGTCTTGTCTGTCTAGTCTTGTCTGTCTAGTCTTGTCTGTCTAGTCTTGTCTGTCTAGTCTTGTCTGTCTAGTCTTGTCTGTCTAGTCTTGTCTGTCTAGTCTTGTCTGTCTAGTCTTGTCTGTCTAGTCTTGTCTGTCTAGTCTTGTCTGTCTAGTCTTGTCTGTCTAGTCTTGTCTGTCTAGTCTTGTCTGTCTAGTCTTGTCTGTCTAGTCTTGTCTGTCTAGTCTTGTCTGTCTAGTCTTGTCTGTCTAGTCTTGTCTGTCTAGTCTTGTCTGTCTAGTCTTGTCTGTCTAGTCTTGTCTGTCTAGTCTTGTCTGTCTAGTCTTGTCTGTCTAGTCTTGTCTGTCTAGTCTTGTCTGTCTAGTCTTGTCTGTCTAGTCTTGTCTGTCTAGTCTTGTCTGTCTAGTCTTGTCTGTCTAGTCTTGTCTGTCTAGTCTTGTCTGTCTAGTCTTGTCTGTCTAGTCTTGTCTGTCTAGTCTTGTCTGTCTAGTCTTGTCTGTCTAGTCTTGTCTGTCTAGTCTGTCTAGTCTTGTCTGTATAGTCCTTCAATGCCTTAAGCGCTGTCCTGGAGATCGCAGAAAAGGCTAAAAGCGGAAATTTGTTGAACTCAAAACATGATGTCTGGGCTGCAACTGAACATATTCTTTAAGAAATTCTTTAAAAGTGGACGAGCTGTGGTTAGAATAAAGAACGGTTTCTACAGTAGAACTCCGAGTGACTAATGGGTTTAAATATATCCTGTAAAATGTCTTTAAAAGCTCGAAATAAGGACTGTAGAAGGTTTCGTCAATACAATCACGTATTGCCAGGAATAGAGATTTACTTAATATATTATTGATAACATCTGACCCTGTAATACGCAGCTTAAGAGATTTGCCATGAAAAAAGGCTTCCAAATTCTCTTACGATAGGATCCTAGAGAAAGTCCTAAATCTAGGACTTTCTCTAAGAATAAATCTAATAATAATAATGGCGTTGAAGGCAGTAAGGCGTTGAAGCAAGAGCGTTAAAAATAACAATGAACAAAGCAGCGTTCGAGTTGTGATGCTATCGTCGCCTTGGCAGGATAGTCACAAGAAGGTTAAAACGAAAGTTAAATGAATATTACTGGAGAAGTGTACAGTGTGTAAATGTAAATAGTTCAAAAACTACTGAAAATCGTGATCCTGATCAGCAAGACGTGATCCAATATGTGACTTTACCTAACCCAACTTGTATAAAATGATAGATAATTGTGTTTGCATCTATTTTGTAATAAGTAATTTAAATGTAATCTCTATAGATTGTTTCATTATTATTATTCGTTGAGGCCATCTAGGACCACGTTAAGTCTTGTTACACCTGGCAGTTTGTTTCTCTTTCTTCTGAGCCCAGAAATCCCTCATTCTCTGTGAGTGGGCCAGCTTGCGCTCCGCTGTCCACCTTGTCTTCCTTTTGGTTCATCTCGGTTTATCCCATCTTTTTGCGGAAGAGAATTCTATTGAAGGCATCGTCTGGTTTTAGATGCAGTATTTTGAGGTCTTCTGTGGTATTTATAAACCAGAGCATTGTGGTTTTGTGTTTGGGAGTCAGTCATGATTGGGAGTCAAAAAAGTGAAAAATCTGTTTTGTCAGCCTGTTTCCGTTCATTCGATTGAGATGACCATAATATCGTGCCCGCCTCTTATGGATCGTTTCTGTAATTTTCTCTATTTCACTGTACTTATTTGTTGGGTTTTTTATGATGGATGCCATTCTTGTAATTCGATCCCATCGTTCTTGGAGGAGTCCTTTGTTAGCATTTAGGGATAGGGTATCGGGTGCATACATAACTATTGGCTTCAGAACAGTTTCTTAATAACGGAGTTTGGTATTTTTGGACGGGCATTTTTTATTGTAGATTCTTTGTCCATTCCACTTTTCATGATGATCTCTCACAGGTACTTAAATATTTTCACTCATTACTTCTGATTTTTCAAATGATATCTGCAGCCAGTTTGTTCCGCGATTTATTTTAGAAGATCGATTTGCACCCTAGCAGTTTGTATGTCAGTCAACCACAATCCCCTTGGATTTTGTTCCCATTCTCATAGGGCTATACTCAGCTTCTAATAATAATTGTCTTCGCCAGGTCCTAATGATCTTTTCGAGAACGCTGTTGAAAAGCATTGGAGACAGTCCGTCACCTTGCCTGACTCCCGTTTTGACTTCAAAAGAACTTTACTTTGGATTTTGTTTCAGATAGGGTGGCTCTAATTAGTGCCAGCAGTTTCAGGTCAACCCCAAGTTCGTTGAGGATGTACAGCAGGATGCCGCGGTCTATTGAATCGTAGGCTTTTTAAAAGTCCGCAAAGACCGATACGTACGGTTTGCACACGATCGTTTTGAGGTTGTAGATCTGTTGTGAATCTGGGCGGCAGTTGAACGACCCTTTCTGAAATCCCCTTGGTATTCGCCTATTTGATGCTCTACTTCAGCTTCTAATCTCTCCAGTTTCGAAAGTGAGAGAATTTTGTATGTTACCTGTATGAGGAATATTCCTCTATAGTTGTTGACGTTTTTCATGCTGCTTTTCTTGTGTAGTGGATGGATCAAGGCTGTTTTCCAAATGATTGCAATTTAGTATGTTCTTAAAGTAGTCATCTAGGATGTTACAGGTTTCTTCATTTAAGGTCGCCAGTGTATCGTACATTCGCTGAAAGCTTAACGTCGGAGGTTTATAGCCCATAAGTTTCCTTTTGAACGTTCTGTAATACTCTCTGGTGTCATTTCTGTTAAAGTTTTGGTCGATCTTCTCAATAAGTGACTTTTCATATTTATGTTTCTCAGCTCGGATCACTTTAGCTGTCTGGGCTCGTTGGGCTTTGTAGGCTTCCCAATCAGATTGCGATTTTGTTGAATAATATTGTTTCCATGCATCGAGCCTTTTTGAGAAATGTAACACGGGTATCATTCCACCAGGCATGATTCTTGCTTCATTTCATTTCAGCAATTTCTTTGGCGGCCTCAATCAGACGGTTTCTTGTGTTGTTAAAGTCGGAGTCAATTGGTGGAGCCTTTTCCTGGAACTCTGTTACTTTCTGTTGGAGTTTATCATTGTCAAAACGAATAATATGTTTAGGTGTCCTGTTAGTGGTTGCAGGGACCGGTTTGAATTTAATTATGGACATGTAATGGACGGAGGCCACGGTTACTCCTTTTTTAACCTTTACATTCATAATCTCAGTGCTGTTTTTCCGGGAAATCGCGACGCGAATTTCCGAGAGATCTATTTAGAACTCTCCGATGGTGTCGACAGGAGATCGCCATGTTGTCTGCTTTCTGGGAAGGTGGCGTAAGTGTGTTGACATGATCTGGAGGTTATGGTTTTCACAAAAGGTTATGGTTGGAGATCAATCTCTTACCATTGGTTCCCTTGTGGGCAGGATAGTTTCCAATGCTTTTATACATTTGTTGTCGCCCAAGTTTAGCATTGAAGTCTCCCATAAGAAGTTTAACATGGTGTTTGGGAATTTTGGCAAGCTTTTCATCCAGGAGGGCCCAAAAGTTATCCACTTCGTCCTGCTCAGATCTGTTTTAATATAGTAGAATAGACACACATGCATATAAAGTTACAAAAGCTATAAATATTAGAACCTTTGCTAATTCTAATTAACATCGTCAGACATATCCGAATTTCTTTTAGATATTGTACTGATTTTGAGAGAAGCGTCTTTGAGATAGGGATTATATACAAGCTAAATGAGATTCTCAACAGTAGCTTCTTCTACCTTGGTATTCATGGTACATGAAAGCATTTTTTTTTTCGCGAATAGACCATCTATCTAATAGGCCACGCACATATCATCTCATACGATGGTTTGTCTTTGTCTTCCTCGCCAGTACTTCTTCATTCCTAACTTTTCCATTCTCCTTTCTGCAGTCTATTTCGCTCGCTTGGGGCTTTGCTTTACACCCAGAGGACGTTTAAATTCATATATCATCCTTCTGTACTTTTCTCGGTTTAAACAGTCTTCCTCTGCCAATTTGAATTTTTGTAGTTCTTCTTTGATCTGCTTCATGTAGATGGATTGGGTACCATATTTATTAATTTTATAAAATATTTTTTTAAGTTTTGAGATTACATGGGTCACTGGGAGTTCTAGTAGAAGTCTGTGATTTTGACGCCGAATACATGCGTAAATCGTTGCCGCGTATGTTTTGTCTCAACACAATGTCTAAACTAGGAGACAGTGCTGGATATACCAACAGGCTGAATATGCTGGAGCCTAGGGCGGCAGATTTTAGGGGCTGAAAATTTGGGACCAACATTTTTTTGTCGTACAGAAATTAAAAAAATCATCATTTTTATATACCTTAGTGTAAATGTTATTAGGTCCACACAAACAATTCAACATGTAATATGTTTCACCACATATTGTTAAATTATTTTTTTCTACAATTTAGCGTTGTAGTGGTTGGTCCGAAGCAGGATCGACGGGGCCGAGCTGTTAGGGGCATACGCCGCGTAGTGGCATTGAGTCTGAGAGAGACAGATATAGAGCGGCGATACATACGAAAAAGCCGCCGGAAAGAAAAGCCGCCTCTGTTGATTGAGTCATGCAATTTCTTTGTATTTTTTCAATGTATTAATTTTTCTTCGGTTGTATGCTATAGTGGTAAAAATTGAAAAGTTCAGTAATCCGAATAACGGAAATTATTATATGATTTTGGAACTGTTAGCTGAATTCGATAAAATTTTAATAATTTTTTTTAATTTTTATAAATTAGACACAAAGCAGGCAAATGACTGAAATTGGGAGAAAAAGTTGCTAAAAAACATCACGTGATTAATGGACAACCAGATCGTACGGGAACGCTAGGCAATGGATTTGTAATGGAAACGTTTGTTTTTTCTGTTCCAATTTTTGCACACGATTTATTATGCTCCCATATTGTTATCATCACCTTATCTAAGACCATGTTAAATAGAATTTCCCCTTAGACCCGCTTTATCTGGAAAGTTTCGCTAACTCCCCTTGCAATTTGACTTTTGATACGGTGTTGCTTAACGTTAGCTTAATTATGAATTGGTAAAACCATACAACATTATAGATAATCAGATAAACTTAATAAAGACGGAACAAAGCTTGAATATATAAATATACTCAACCTTTCCGGAACTCTATAATACTAATGAGTCTTTTTAGGACTACCAAAAACAAATCTCTTATGAAATTTGTCAGCTATTCTATAGCTTTCAGTCCACCTTCGTGGCACTCAACAAAAACCATAAAAATAACATTGAGTTCCAAGATCATGTCTTTCCGATACCCCGAGCGGATAGCCATCTGTGGACGCGTTTCGAGATCCATCTCTCATCAGCACAGCCCTGCCTCCATGAACAATATTCTGCAAATCACTCACCCGGGAGGCAGGGCTGTGCTGATGAGAGATGGATCTCGAAACGCGTCCACAGATGGCTATCCGCTCGGGGTATCGGAAAGACATGATCTTGGAACTCAATGTTATTTTTATGGTTTTTGTTGAGTGCCACGAAGGTGGACTGAAAGCTATAGAATAGCTGACAAATTTCATAAGAGATTTGTTTTTGGTAGTCCTAAAAAGACTCATTAGTATTATAGAGTTCCGGAAAGGTTGAGTATATTTATATATTCAAGCTTTGTGCCGTCTTTATTAAGTTTATCTGATTATCTATAATGTTGTATGGTTTTACCAATTCAAAATTTATCATTTATATCAATAACCTGCTAAGTTCATGTCTCTCTCACAAAATGTCAAAATTAAAAACATCTAACCCCAACACCACATGGGTTTTCGGGTGAGTGATTTGCAGAATATTGTTCATGGAGGCAGGGCTGTGCTGATGAGAGATGGATCTCGAAACGCGTCCACAGATGGCTATCCGCTCGGGGTATCGGAAAGACATGATCTTGGAACTCAATATTATTTTTATGGTTTTTGTTGAGTGCCACGAAGGTGGACTGAAAGCTATAGAATAGCTGACAAATTTCATAAGAGATTTGTTTTTGGTAGTCCTAAAAAGACTCATTAGTATTATAGAGTTCCGGAAAGGTTGAGTATATTTATATATTCAAGCTTTGTTCCGTCTTTATTAAGTTTATTAGCTTAATTAAGTTAATGGTCTTTTGATCTACTTGGTATTCTTGTAGTGTGGTAAAAACAGTTTCTCGGTCTACTGAATCGTATGCCTTCTGAAAGACGATAAAAGGATCAAAAAAATTCCTTTTTTCTGGAGTTGTAGTATTTCAATGCCATTTTCAAAAGTTCAGAATTTGCTCTATACATGATCTGTTTCTACAAAAGCCCCCTTGGTACTCGCCGAGTTCGATTTATGGCTGCAATCTACCTAGCAGTAATTTGATAAATATTTTATAAGTGACAAATAGAAGGGAAATTCCCCTGTAGTTACTGACCCCTACTCTTTCACCTTTCTTGTGTAACTGGTCAATTAGAGCCACTAGCCACTCGTCTGGGACAACTTCGTCCACCCATACCTTTTGAAATAGTTTGGTTGTTTGTGAAATAAATTCTTCGCCCACAAGCTTCCATACTTCTACTATAACGCCATCTTCTCCGGATGCTTTATTGTTTTTGAGCTCGAGGATAGCTTTCGTACTTTCTTCTTCATCCGGCCGTAGAGAATTTGATTTTGTGTTGTATTAGTGTGGAATATAGTTTCCCTGTTGGTTTACCATAATTTAATAGCTGTTGAAAGTATTCTGCTAGGTAAGGTTACGTAATTATTACAAAGCACACAAGAACAACTCAAACCTCAAATTGTGGAATATCAAGCAGGTTTCAGGCCACACAGATCATGTGCCGAGCAAATTTTCAACCTGAAATCTATACTAAAAATTCGAGCTACACGAAATCTCCCAACCGACAATCCTCCAACGACCGACAATCTCTGTTTAATATACTCGAAGAAAACAATCTGGATCCGAAAACACAACGGCTCATCCAACAAACACTAATAAACTTCCAAAGTTAAATTCAACGGAGAAATCTCAAAACCTTTCCCCATCAAGACTGGTGTCCGGCAGGGCGATAACCTCTCTCCGTTACTCTTCAACATCGTTTTAGACAAAATTCTGCTTGGGAACAAGAACTGGAAAATCGAAAAATTTGGAGACCCATAAGGCTAGGAATACATCAGAATAACATCAACGTCACATGCCTAGCATATGCTGATGATCTCGCGATCCTTTCGGAAAATTAACAAACAGCAATCCATCAGATCTAAGTCCTAAAAGAAAGTGCTGAGAAAGCTGGACTACAAATTTATTTTTCGAAAACCGAATGCATGGACACAAAACACATCAAAACAGAAAATGTAATTACAAAATACGGCACAATAAATAAGGTTAGTCACTTAGTTCTAACGTTAGTTAGTAGTAACGTTAGTTAGTACTTAGGCGAAATTATTGAACCTACAGGAACAGAAAGATTAGCACAAAAAGCACGGGAACTCAAAATGCTGAAAGCATATGGAAAAGTTGCAATAAGCATCTATAATAAAAAATGCATAAATATTAACACAAAAATCCGACACTACACCCTACGCCAGCGAAAACTTAAACCTTAATTACAAATGAGACATAGAGAACATCAAGAAGGCTGAAAGAAAAATTATCCGAAAAATCCTTGGCCCAAAACTAACAGACGAAGGACATCGTCTACAATCACACATTGTCACGGAAAAATACTCCAACATCGAAACCGATTTCCGCAAACGACGACTGAAATTCTACGGGCACGTTATGAGACTAGATGACAACCGACTAACATGGAGAGATTTGAAGTACTTACAGAAAATGAAAACGACAACAGTCTGGGTAAAACAGGTCAAAGTTGATCTAAAAAACGCTAACATCTCACCGACAGACATCGAAAGTCGAAAAATCTTTAGACATAAGGTCTACAGCTGGGAAATTATATCAGTGGAAAAACCCAAAATTACAAGAGGAAAACACATACATAGCGAATACATAGCGAGATGATGAAACAATTCTAGAAGAACAAGAAAAATAAAAGCAACAGGTCATAATTTGCTTTATGTGATCCCTTCTGGCTCTAAACAATGTAAATACATAAATAAATAATAAAAAAGTGACGTGAAGTGACAATTTGTTTTTATTAAGAAATCGAAATTAAATAAAAAGTTTTAGAATGATTGTACATTCTATAGTGATACCAGACACTGATGATGAATCCACACTACCGTAGACAATTGACAAAGCAAATGAAGTAATTAATAATTTCACTCCACAAAAATCAAGACCAAAATGTGAAGCCACTTATAAAAAATTTATGGAATGGCTATCAGAGAAAAGATTACAAGTTTTTCGGAATCGATTTTCTTATCGTACTTCAGTGAACTGTCCCGAAAATTGTAAGCCGTCAACTTTGTGGGCAATTTATTCGATGCTATGACACAAGATTGACATCAAGCACAAATTTAATATTTGTAAATATTCAAGTTTAATTGATTTTTTAAAACAAAAAAGTAAAGGGTATACAAATAAGAAAGCTCAAGTATTAACTGAACAAATTAATCAGCTTCGCCGAGAAGCTCCAGGCAACAAATTCCTGGTTGTGAAGGTTAATAAATTTACTAACAATTTTAATACAATATACCATATAAATAAACACACTAACTTATTTACATGTTTTTAATTTCAGGTAGCTATAATTTTTTGGGTACAAGGTGCATGTAGGCGGCATGAGCTGGACGATAACTATGGACGATATGCTTAACTATGGACGATATGCTTAACTATGGACGATATAGAAGATAAAGGTGACATGCTTTTGGTAAAAAATCCACAAACTAAAAATTATAAGCCGCGATTATTTGTAGTTTCGGATTTTTGCCATATATATAAAAAGTATGCCATTTTGCGCCCCACCAACATGACCACAAAAAGATTTTTCGGGACGTCAATTGTACTACATAAGTCATTGGGCATGAATACTTTTGGCAGTATGCCTAAATCAGTAGCAGCATATTTAAAGTTGAAAGATCCAGTCTTATACTGAACATATGTTCAGAAGAACGTCAGCTACTCTATTATCATTCTCGTGCCGATCTGCTGACTCTTAAGAGATATGGAGGATGGAAGTCTAATAGAGTACCTGAAGGCTACGTTGAAGACGGCAATAAAAAACGAATCGGTCAAATTACGAGTGCTATATCGGGCAGACCATCTACTTCACGAGAAAACTCTATACCAAATTAACGCTAATAGAGAAACAACTTCTGAAGTATTATAATGACAAAGAAAATATTAACTTTGAAGCTTGGAATACAATATCATCGAAAAACTCAAAGAATATAAGTTTTAATTTCAAATAAGTTTTAAGATCAAATCTTTCCATAATAATTAATTAAAACAAAAATAATTAATTGCGTTTTAAATTCAAAATTATTGTTAAAAATAAAGATCTATTTTTATAGTTTTTTTTTCTTTTGTTATTATTTTTGTTTTTTTTGTGGTTGGACCCCTAACTTGTAAGATACATACTAACTGCAACTCGTGCGAATTTCGCTCTCGTGGGCAATTGACAACTTGCCGCACTAGTTGCACAATGTACTATTCACACTTTTTTTCAAATATGGTAAAGTAATGTTAATCAATATCATTACGATAGTGAGCCTCTGTGAAAAATAAGTTAATTTATCCTTTACATAATAAATACTTTTCTTGTGGCCATAATATTCAAAATCTCGTAATTCAAAATGAACATTGGTTATAAAAAAACTAAAAATAGATATCACAATTACGCATCATTTTTGTGTTTGTTCAAAACATGCTTTTAAGGGTACTATTAGATTTCATCAGAAATATTTACATTGATTAAAACATAAATGCTTTAAAAACGTACTGACCACAAGATATTTGTGTCTTAAGTATTATATTAATTAAAAGTTAATTGCAATTATATAAATGGAAAAATATTATATTAATTTCTTTCAATGGTCAATCTCAACCAAAAGAAAAACTAGTGTTGAAACAAAATCAGAAACGTAATATGCAAAATGAACTTGTTGGGAGTAATAATAGAATAAAAAAGTATATTATACAAGGATATAAAACGAGTGTATTTCACAAATATTTTCTTTTTGCAAAATTTAAATTTCATTTTTACTATAATCTAAAATGCGATCTATTGTACATTTACTTCGTATGTAAAAAAATATCAATATCTGTACCTTGGTAGTAAAAGAGCCAATGTCAATTTTTTGTATTTCTAGTCTACCATTGGACTCGGAATTCAATTGCGTAAATAGAAAATGCTATTCAGGACATTGGCCTTTTACTTACACAATTAATTATTCTAGGTTTAATGGTAAACTTAACTGTAAATCCCACAAATGGACATTGGCCCTTTTTCTACCAAGATACAGATATATACTACTATAAACATTAAAACCCACCAAAACAAATTATTACCAATTGTATAGTTATAAAAACACAAATCAGAATTGTGTTTTATAAATAATAGCCTTTCCTGTATCGTTTTTAAATGTTTCTACGTACAATATAAAAATATCTACATTACAAAGGTTTTATTGTTAATAATTAAACAATTAAATATAAAGAACAAAATACAACTAGAATAAATTAAATTTTGCATTTTCAAATTTATTTTAAAAACACAAAATTACATTTTTTCTTATTTTTACAAAAGTTTTAAATTAGGATCTTGGTCTTTCCTTCTTCTCCTTGTACAAAGCTAAGAGGGAAACATTGGCTACTTTAACAACCTAAAAACAGAAACATAACTAATGTAAAACTAAATTAAAAACAACAAAAATACTATTTTACAATAAAAGAAACTTCAGCAATAAGGAATATTTCTAATCACGCACTTTCATGGGATTGGCTCTATTTTTTGTCATCATATAAATATTTATTCGAATGCGTTAAATAAAATTTATAATCAAGTCCATCTTAAATTACTATTTACAAAAGAAATTTAATATACCTTGAATCTGACTCCGGGAATATCACCGACAGCGTGTCCTTTACGACCGAAACCTGCGACTAAAACTTCATCGTTTTCCTCAATGTGATTCAAACAACCGTCACGAGGTACGAATGCTGTGATTTTCTTTCCGTTCTTGATCAATTGGACCCTGACGCACTTACGGATAGCGGAATTGGGCTGTTTGGCTTCAACACCTCTAAGAAAAAACGAAATAACTTAAAATATCATCACAAAACCAGATTTAAAAAAATACTATATTCTAAAATCGAGTAGTTTTTGTATTAAAATAGCGCACAGAATTTTTCTGTGATTGGCTTCAAATAAACACCATTCACATAGAAATCCTGCGAGACATCTTATACTGACAGTGGTGTTGACATTATAGATGGAGGTGTTGGGTCCATATCAGAGCATGTATACCATCAAAAGGATTACGCAATGGTTCAGAGCCCAGTTTTATCTTGCACCTATTAAATATATACACTGCAAAGCCAAGTTTCTGCTAAGCAATGGTCTCATGATGCATACACAAATTTGTAATAAAACCTAATTTTAAACTTGTTTTACATCATTTGAAATATTGCCCCTTTGTTTTAAAAGTACATAAAGTACTCTCAAAGGGTGAATTATCCCAATTGACACTAAGGATAAAAGCAGTAAGTTTATTAAAAAATATATAAATAAGAGGTTGTTGTGATTATGTAGGGATCATATCAGAGAGTGTATACCATCAAATGGATTACCCATTGGTTCAGAGCCCTAATTACTCTAGCACTATTTGTTATAAAACACTGAATTAGCCAAGTTGCAGCATAATCAATGGTCTCATAATGCCATGTAACATTTAATAAATAATATATACATAAAAATAATCATCTATCTAAATATATACCCTGGAAGTAACATTACAATTTTGTGAATGTGTGAAATGCAGAAAAAAATCATAAAAGGCAATGTCATAAATTGCAACTTTTCACAAATTGGTACCAGAAGTAGTGGCCTTTTCCCAGCATACTGGTAGGTTAGGAAACTAAACTGGCCATCATGACTGAGCAACATGGACTGTTTTATCCCTCTATATAATTTAGGCTCTTTTTTTATTTACATGCTAGGTTTTTGTAAGTATATTAAAAGAATAATTTATAACAAATAATAATATTTACATTAAAGATAGCAGAGCACTAAATGACCGCTTTATAGAGTTTAATAAAAAAAATCACAGGTTTCATTTCTCCTGAACTTACTGCAAGACTTTTTCTATAATATATACTATTTATTACATCGTCGGTCCAGATGAACAGGGTATTAACTTAAAAAAACCTGAAGAGCAATTTGAAGTTTTCAAATCAATATATTTCCATTTCTGTAAAAAATTGGTTAAGCTCTCTTATAATAACTTTTAAACTTTTGATTAAAGGTTATTAATAACATTTTTTTCCCTTCCTGACTGTCAAGTTTGCTATTACTGAGAAAAAGAAAAGAAATTCTGCAGGCAAGAACATTACGAGTTAATACCCTGTTCATCCAAACGAATGACAAAGAAAAACTAATCAAAAATACCAATTTCACAAATTATAGCATTCACTAATTATTTCAAATAAGCTTTATGAAACTTTACTAAATTAGAATTACTTAATTAAAATCCACAATTATCAATCTGTATTTTTAAATATACTTTCAATTAGGATTCAAGTAACCTTTCCTTATTTATCAAAATATCATATTTAAAAAATATATATAGTTTAGACCAAAAATTTATGAATCTAAAACATTTCTACTAAAACATATATTGTTAATATAAATATATGAATCCAAATTACTTGCATTTGAAATACTTGTGCCACTTCACTTACTGAAGGGTGGATGCTTAAAATGTTTAGATTTTACAAATTTATTTGATTTCATTCATTTGATTGATGTGAGACAAGTTTTGAAAATACATTTTATACAAAATATAGTTGTTGGATAAATAACGTGTTATGGATTTTTTATACGTTGGCCATTTTAGAATGTTTGGATATGTAACATAACCTCACTTACACTTTTTCTAGGACAATTCCCTTGGCATGGGAAGCTCCTCCGAAAGGATTTGCCTTCCATCTAGTCCCCAAATGGGCTTTTTTGTAGTCCTTATCGGCCCATCTTTGCTCTCTGCGATGATTCACATGCTTTCTTGCTGTACGTAAACCACGGGGTTTTCCTACAGCAAACAAGACAAAATGTTAGTTTATACACGAAGCCGCAAAATATCGATGAAACTAACAAATTTGAACTTGACACCACATTATTCTTATAATCTTAATTCACTTTAGCTCATTTTCGACGAGGATTGTCCGGATATAAAAATCATGTTACTTTGAGGGTGTCTAGCGCGGCCAAGTTTCAATCACAAATTGTCCAAAAATTAAGTGAATTTACGCTAAATGCCATATAAATATAAAATAGGGCATTTATTTAAAAATATTTTTCACTTTTAACACAAAAAACTGTATTTTTTCTGCAAAAAACATGTTTATTTACGGAGTAACACTTCACTTACCCATGTTGACGGTTCTAGAGTATAACCGGAAAAGGAAGTTTCTTTACTGCCAACGCTGAAGTAAATGATTTCACTACGCCTTCAATGCTACCAACTTAACACAAAAATCAATATAGGTTTAGATTTTTTTTAAAGAAAATAGAAAGTGAATTATTAATTAGTCAACACATTATATATTTTACATTCAAATATAACTCTGTCTTATCTTTATTTTAAATTTAGAAATTCAATAATTACATTTTATTTAGTTTACATTTGAGTGACAAAATTTAGCATCATAGGAGTGAAGTCAAATAAATCCTATCTTATTCGTTTAAATTTTTTATCGATTTAAATATATTTCTAATAATATTTATATTTATAATAATAATAATATTAATTATAATAATAATTAAAATAAAAATAATAAAAAATCATTATTAGTTTCTACGTGTTCCGAAACATCGATTTATTTTTTTATTTGAAATAAATGATTTGTATTTATAATTCAATTTATAAAAAATTTTTTTAATTAAAAGTATACATTCTTGTTAGGTACCAAAGTTCCGAGCAGTTTTTATTGGAAAATATTTTATCTAATAAATAAATTACAATAATAGGGTAAAATTTTATTCTCTTTGAATACATTTTTTTTCATGTCTCTATGTAACTGTTTTCTTTAAATCCATTTGAAAATCTCGAAATGATTTTTCTATTTCAAACCACCCTTTTTATCCATGTGGCACCTTATATATTAACTTATATTATTTAACCTGTACACGGCCGATTTAGAGAGTGTGTTGAGCAAAGGTCAAGCGGGAGGGGTAGTAATTTTTAATAGGAATGTTTGGAGTTTGGCTTATGCGAACGACGTTGTGATTTTAGCTAGATCGAAAGGAGAAATATCAAAGATGATCGAGAGGGCGAAAACATTCTTTGAAAAGAGGAAATTGGTAGTGAACGTGAAAAAGACTAAATGGATGATGTTTCGAAAAAGAGCGGGTAAAAGGAGTGAATCGTTTAAATGGGAAAGCAGTGTAATCGAGCAAGTTAGCAGCTTCAAATACCTTGGTTTTATGTTTGGGCAGGATGGGTCCGCGAAAGACCATGTGAAATATATTTGTAAAAAGACGTGGGTGGTTGCTAACGGGGAATGTATAGAAGGAGTGCTTGAGCAATAACTTTGCAGCGAAAATGGTAGTGAAGTCATGTGTGCGAAGTATCCTTTTGTATAGAGCGGAAGTGTGGGGAGTGAAAGAGGAAGAGTTGAGGGAGTTCAGCTGCAGTTTTTAAAAATGGTCCTCAATTTAGATAGAACTTCGCCAGCATACATTGTGCTGCAAGAAACAAATATGCGAAAAGTGTTTTCGCAGGCAGCTAGGAAGGTCGCTAAGTTTGGAAGAAAAGTGTATGGAATGGGTAATGAAAGGATGGTAAAAGAAGTGCTGAAAGTTGTAAGAATGGAAGGTTTGGGAATAGATAAGGGCACACAATGGGGGAGCGAAAGAAATAAGCTATATGAAAGCTGTGGCTGGGCATATGAGAAAATGGAGAGAATGTTTGGAAATGGAAGGAAGTTGGAAGAATTGGTGGGTGAAAGGTTAGTCGAGGTGGAGTTGCAGTGTCGTCAGAGGAAGATCGAGGGGAGTAAGTTTGCCCCAGAATACGTTAGCGTAAAAGTATTTCAAATGCTCCCGTTGTACTTTAAAGAAGCTAGGCTGCCGAAGGCATTGATTGCACGACACAGGTGCGGGTCAGAGGAAAAAGGCAGGAGGTACTGGATGGGCACTCGCTTTAAGCTATGTGGCATATGTGGGGAAGCTAGTGACATGTGGGCACATTGAGCACAAAACTGTGAAGGATGTCAGTGGAGCAGTGAGGAGAGAGCGGTGGTGGATGGCTGGGGTTCGTACATGTGGGAGAGGGAGCCGGTTGGCCCTTGATGAAAAGGGTGGTGCAGCTAAAAAAAAAATAATAATAAATAAAGCTTTGATCTACCGTCGTGAGGTGAATTTTCTTTTTCGTTGTTAATTGGGTGCGAGGAATTACTATTTTTGGTTGCATTCTTTTTGCATTTCTTTTTTGTGAGATTTGTTTGTTTGTTTTTTTTTTCTCTTTCCTTCTCTGTCTTAATTTTTACCTCGGTATTTAGATGGATTAATTGTTTGTTTATCTCTGAATGTAGCACTTTTTTTCTTTGTTTTGTTAAGAAGAATGTATTTAATTATGTTTGCCAATAAAAAGATATTACTACTACTAGAGATATCACCTCTTAGTTCGGTTCACAAAAATTAGAATTAGCATTTTTGGAGAGCACATGATTAGTGCAAAAATTTCTCGTCTGCGAAACTTTCTGTGCTCGATTATTATAGATTTCACCTCTTATGGCTCATACAGTTCGGGGTGAATATTTGTACAAGGGTGCAAGCACAAATATCGCGACTATAATTTCTGGAGAGCACATAATTATTGCAACAATTTAGCTACAGTTAAAATTTCTGTGCTCGATTATTAAAGATTTAACCTCCTTTATGGCTCATTCAGTTCGGAGTGGATTTCTCATACAAGGGTAAGAGCAGTAAAATCTTGAATAGCATATTTGGAGAGCACATAATTATTGCAACTATTTCTCGTCAGTTAAAATTTCTGTGTTCTATTACTATAAATTTCACCCCTTATGGCTCATAAAGTTCAGGGTGTATTTTTCGTACGAGAGTGCGAGCACAAAAAATCTTGAATACCATATTAAAAGAGCACATATTCATTGCAATAAATAGTCATAATATCACGTCAGTTAAAACTTTCGTGTTCGATGGTGATGGTGAGCTGAATAGCCCCTAACCGTAAGAGTCATAAGAGGTGAATTCACCTCTTATGACTCTCTTATGACGGTTGGGGTTCAATTTTTCGTACAAAGGTGCTAGCACAAAAATTGCGAATAGGGTATCTCGAGAGCACATAATTATTGCAACGATTTTACGTCGGTTTACATTTCTGAGCTCGATTATTATTGATTTCACTTTTTATGGCTAATATTATTTGGGGTGAATTTTCGTGCAAGGGTGCGAGCACAAGGATCGCGAATAGGATATCTTAAGAGCACATAATTGTTGCAACGTTCTCGCTTCGGTTCAAATTTTTGTACTTAGTCGTTAAAGATTTCACCTCTTGTGGCTCAGTCGGTTCGGGTTGAGTTTCTAGCACAAGGGGTTGATTTAGCGAATTTCAGCTGACCCGCTGACAAACTTAATACCTTAGTATAACATTTTGGATAACCTAACATATTCAAGTCGTTTCTTGTAAACCCATGCGATAATAAAATATAATGTGCTGATAAAAACCCATTTTTTTCCTCATCAACCAATGTGGGTCCAGAGTGGGAAAGCCATTAAAACGCTGTCGAGAAAATGAGGACCAGTGCCTGATTCACAGCTCTTCTGTTACATTTCCTTAGGATGCTTCTGAGAAACAATAGCCATTTTGGTAGCGCCGAGGTAGTACTGCCCAGATCTGCTCAGTGAGCTGGCACTTGGTCTGTTCAGAAGCTATCCCCCTCTTTTTTTGGCCTCTTGGTCCTGTGAGGTTGAGCGTAGCTCCGTCTGGTTGACGGAGTACTACCCTCAAACCCCAGTGTTTTATTGGCGGCAGTTTTGTACCCCCTTCAGACATAAGTGCTACCTGATTCGTCTTTCCCTGTCGCCAATTTCCTGGTCACATACAGTTTAAGATTATGTTTGGCTTTAAGATTATGTAGCCTTCGTAATTATCTTCATAGACCCATATCACCCCAGTTCTCTTTTTGTGTTTTTCTTACCTCTACTTTTTCAAGCAACAAGGTTTGTAGCATCATCTTCCATGGGTCCAGTGGATAATCGACTTATCCTCGGGGGTGGAACCCTAGGAGAAGGAGTCCTGTCACTGAGGCTGCAAACCTCAGCCATGTTCTCCTTTCCTACTGTCATCCCGTGAGCCAAAGTCGTGGTTGTTGGCCCTTCTTCAGTTCTTGGATATTCTACTAGGTCTACCTCCTTAGGATGTTCCCCTTTACGTGTTTTTTGATTTTTTATCATTGGTCTCCATTTTTGGTCCCACGAGTAGCTAGGGAAATAAGTTGGTCCATTCCTGCAGAGCCCTGGATGCAGGAGTAAGGCTATAATTACCTGGAGGGCGCCCTTTTTCGCGTGTGCACCATTAACGACACTGAATTACCCCAGTGCCAACCATCTATCACCACGGGAGCTAGCAGCTTGGATTAGGGTTTGAAGGCGTAAGGGACAGACTACAAAAAAGATGAGAAAGAAGACTTTTAGTTCTGAAGTTAGCAAAGATAGCAAAGATAGAATAAGAAGATTAATATGGATATCTGCCGTAAGTCAGGAAGAGTTATACGACAAATCACCGGCTGGAGCAGGGTAGAGCGGGTTTGGAAGTTATCATTTTTCGGCACCCAGAATACATTCCTACACGAGAGCCCGGCCTGCTGTTCATGTCAGAACCTTCCAAAGGGCTAGCACGAAATTAAGCCTTCCACTAGCGGGAGCATATAAAAACCCATACTTTGTAACAGCTCTTGAAGGGTGCTGTTTAATCCTGGTTTATATTACAAAAATTTATTATATTGAATAATTATATCTTTATTAATAAATAAATAATTATTACATAAATTACCTTAAATTGGTAAACATTTTTTTCTATTTTGCGTCGGTAATGGACTCATAACAGCACTCATATGCGTACGGTTATGGCTCGCCGAGTGCGATACTATTTTCTCAACATATAACATATATTTACCATTTATATATTTACTCTTTAAACTTTTATAGTTTTTCATCATTTTTCACTAATTTTTTTGTATGAAAGTAGAAAAATCATGTTAAATGCTCTCAAAATATATATTATTTGTAATTTCTTGTTCTATAGACAGTATTGCAAGATTTTGTAGTCTTAAATCTCTCATTGTGGAACGAAGATAATTTTTTATCAAGCTTAACTTGAAGAGGCTTCTTCAACTGATATTTTCACTTCAACTGATTTCACTTCAACTGATAGAAATTGTTCAACTGATTGAAATCAACTGATAGAATATTTTCTTGCAAGGACATGCAACTGATCAAAGCGTTCTTTTATTTCCTTTAGAATTCAATCCATTGATAAAAACATTTCTCTTTGTACTTCTTGTTCTAATGATAGCCCTACGTCTCGTGAATTTTCCACACTTTTTTTTCCTTCTAATTCGACGTTCAGTCGATATCTCCAACTCTTCAGGAATTGTTTTGGCTGCTAACAAATGTAACAACGTTTTGTATTAGCTCATCTCCTTGTTCCATGAAATGGGTTTGCAAAGAATCTAGTTTTCTAAGGCAATGGTTTTTAAATGGTCCAGAATATCTTGTTCAAAGTTTGAACTCTGAGCGTTTGTGTTGTCTGAGCAGGAGAATTTGTAGAAATCCTCACAAGGATTTATGGAAACGTTCACGTGACTCCACATCCGTGCTATCGAAGATTTGCATTCCAAGGTGCTGAAAATTGTGGCGAAATCTCCGAGTGTTTCGTCTGCATTCGCTGGTAGATCTTCATTGGGGTAGTTTATTTTTACGTTGTTTTCTTCCTGGCTACTCCAAAACTTTTCCCACAAATATTATATCCAACCTTATCCTTACCTTATTATATCCAACAATTTAAAGTAGATATTTAATATTGTAATACAATAATATCTCTTCGATAATTTTGTACGCGACCATAACTAGCAAAGAATAGTTTATTCTCGTCAGTCATCTCCACCTGATGAAAATGAGATGTCGTCGAATTGTCTGAACGAAGTGTCGACGAAGTGCGAACGAAGTGTTTCAACGTGAACATTTAACCATTTTATTTGCAGATATTTTTGCGCGTCATTAATTCCCAAGAGAACAGGTTCCCAGAAATTGATATAACATAGCAAAGACAAAGATTTCATGGAATTGTGTAATATTCCAGCATCTGATCTCCTTTTTCCTATTTTCTTCTTTACATGTCAATTTTTCCAAGGCGCTTAAAATGTGAAAAACATGTTTTTTACAAAGCAGTTAGTTACTGCTTCTGCTCTAGCGGTCCAGGAAGTTTCAACGCTGCGTTTAACACCTTGTCCAGTGACAGAAAGCAAAACATCCTATCGATGAGTGGACCAAGAAAAGAATGAAAACAACTGGACTACAGTTCCAAAAAAAAATTATGGAATCGATAGCAGTATCGGAATTATATATGGAAGCTGCGTGTAAATATGCCAGGTTTAAAGAATGATTTGTACACGTTAAGGCCGGTCCAGACGCTCCGTTTTGCACAACCTTTTGTCTGCACAGACTTAAGACGGAATGAAAACGTTGCAATTTGTAGAGCGTCCACACGCTGCAGATATATATATATATATATATATATATATATATATATATATATATATATATATATATATATATATATATATATATATATGTATATTTCGCACAGTTTTAGTGATATCGTCATGGAGGAGGTACTACTATGGTCAATTTTGGCATGGTGTCTTGTTAAGAAAAATAAAAGATTGAAACGTCTCAGAAGTATCCGCCGTTCAAAGTGGTCGCGGAAGTGGCTTCTAAAAAGAACAATTCGATTTACTAACTTTTTCCAATTCTTTACGGTAAACACTTCTCAAAGATTTTTTTTTTACAACTGTTTCTCTGTTTGCGGTTACATCGATTTCTTTGATTTTTTTCAACAAAACTATCATAAGCCTGCCCCTTTTTATTCCTGTCACTATAGTCCTTGGATTTGATAGGCCAAATGCTTGGGAAACTTTCGTAGAATGCATTAAATTCTGCGAGAAAATCCCGAGAACATTGCCGAAGGTCAGCCATTGTCGGTCAATTTAAAATATATATCTCATTATAGAGATAATTTATTAATAATAATATAAGTTGCTCTTTATAGAGATATAATATATTAATAATAATATATTAAATAAACACGTACAAAGAAATTGAGGAACAAAATGAATCTGAAAACGGAGCTACCGTCCACATGCGCCGACTTGTCTGCACAGTTCATGGATATCTATGCTCTTTAGCTCAGTTATCGCTGCAACTGTGCCGTCTCCGCACAGTTCTCAAAACTGCGCAGTTTTCCTGTCTACACGCAACGTTTTATCTGCAAGGTGTTGAACTGCGCAGCCAAAAGGTTGTGCAAAACGGAGCGTCTGGACTGGCCTTTACAAATTCTGCATTTGAATTTATCAATTTAATGCGAGTTTGAACACCGCTGTGCTTTGCTGTCATGACGGAAATCATATTTGTGATTTCCTGAACAGTTTTTCCTTTAGTTTCTAGAAAGTCAATAAACGATTCTACAACTTGAACTTCGCTGCCATCAATAACTACATATATAATGGCTTCTCTACACTATGACCCATCTTGAGCCACTTTGAGCCATCACCATTGTGTAGAGGGGTAGATGGCCTGTAGTCACCTAAGCAGTGGATGATGGAGATGGAGATGGCCATGGATAGCGTTGGGAGCGGTCCGACTACATACATCAAAGGAGGCCAGCATGGGCAAGTAAGCTGCGCAGTGACTAAAGTGGCATGTCCACACCATGGGCCATCATTATTTCCTTTATCGCATTCTTGTTGTCACGATAACACTGATTTTAGTAATTATTACCAGAAATTATAAATTTCAAGTTTATTAAATTTGAATAATAACTTTATAATTTCAATTCAAAATTTGAAATTAATTTTTATCAACAATGTATTGCCCACTATGGCCCATTCATGCACATCTAGAATGGTCCAACTAGATTCATTCAGGCCTCCATTCAGGCCATCATAATGGGACATGATAATGATGACCATCAAGATGGCCCAGTGTAGTGTAGAGGAGCTATGATATTTGACTGGTTTGATCTTTGTGGGAAATATCTAGTGTGCTGTCAAATTTCACACAAAAGTACAAAGCTTGCTTTTTTTTTATCCATAATTGTTTTTCTCAATTCGCCTTCCAAAAGCTCTATGAATTCATTCTGAATCATCGACGATAAATAGGAGATACTATTTTTATTACCCGTCTTATTTAAACAACATGTTCAAGTAATACTGGGTCGTAGTTAGCCAGCAAGTCAACAAGCTCTTGAAAATGTCCTCTATATTACATTGAATTGCTATTGTTCTGATGAACCTTGACCCCGAAACGCCAAATTTAGTTTTATTTCTAATTCCTTCCATTACGAAAATGATGAAAACTGGGCAGTCTGGGCACGTGCTCAGGGCCCCGCGATCGATAAGGTCCCCCTAGCTCCTGCCAGATCACCAAACGATAACCTTTTGAAAGAAAATAAAATTGAAGACAAATTTTCAAAAGTAGAAATTGCATTGACAATCTTTTTAAGCATGATGGTAATTAACTGCAGTGGGGAAGGCTTCTTCTCCAAATTTAAAAGAATATAAAATGAATAAAGAAGTAGAATGCTTCAAGTGAGATTAACCAGTTTGTCGCTGATGTCCATAGAATGTGACATGCTCAAAAACATAGATTTTGGAGAAGTGATAAAGATTTTGCCCATCTCAAATTTAGAAGGGCACCTATTCAATTAACATAGATTTTTAAGGACATAGATATTTGTGAATGATGAAAGAGTTCCTTTTAGTGGATTATATTATATTATCCCTTCATTTAATGTGACTATAAAGATATACAAATAAATCTAACACCTTGCTTATCGGCTTTCCTTGTCTTTTCTAATAAAATACTGCTCTGTCAAGATCATATAGCCTTGACCTAGGGGGGCCCATTATTCTAATGTGCCCAGGACCCCAATGGGTTAAAGACGGCCCTGTACAAACCGAGGTATTTGACTTCGTCGACTCGTGGTAGTGGCTAGTCTTTTCTATTCACCGTGAAGGTGATGTGGATAGTCAAAATATAAATCAAGTTTTGTCTTCCACTTTACAATTATTCCACTTTGTTAGTTATAGAAATTATTACTTTGTGTTAATTATCTCGTATTAAAATACGACCGTGATTATAAATAATTGACCCTAATAATATATGATTATTTTATAGACATATATAGATTATTTTGGTTTCCTATGAAGTATGAACAATGTAATCTAATATGTAAATCTAATTTTTATTTTGTCAATCAATTTTCCATAGATTTAAGAATCAAACAATAAAGCATAAATCTTGCAACGTTGTAAAGTATGAATAATCAGCCTAATTTTTAGTGTGCCATGGTGTGTTAATCGATCTTCCCGAAAATAGAATAAGGATAGAAGGTCGAAATGACGTGGAAAGGAAAGAGAAGAAATATAACATAGGGTGTAACTGTTAACATAAATCATATCCCCACTATTTCAGTCAGATTCACAATGCACAATAATATTAGAAGACATCTAAGCTTATTTAAAAAAAATATGTTTATAGTTTTTTAGGAAACTTTAAGTTTATTGATGAAAAAGTTTATTTAATTTTTTAAAAGGGGAAATTTGTTGTTTACCTTAGCTTTTATGTAAATTAGTTGAATTTTATCTAAGGTTGTGTGAAACTAACTGTATCGTAATTTCCACCTGGAGAATTTGTAGCCCTATTCACTTCAGTCCATTTTTGACAGGTGCGAGTGAAAAGCGCACTTTTTTGTAAATTTATTTTTAAGTGAAACAAACAATTTTTGCAATGGATTTTGGTTTTACTGTATATTTAGTACTCAATGCATAACGAACTGTGAGTAAAGTATTTGGAGATTGTTACTTTATCGCTTTTTGCTTATGCACTGCTTCTGTTGCTTCCTTGTTTATTTATTTTCCTTTCTTTTTGACAGCTTTAGAAGTTCACTATTTTTAAAGTTGCATAAACAAATTAATACTCTGAACTAGATTTAATATACTTTTATATTTTACAACAAAATATATGCCCACTTTTAATTTCTCATATTCCTCAAAAAATGTTTTTAATTGAATAACTTTTTCATTAAATTTAATTATTTTTTCCATCAAGATGTGTGATGGATGGTTCACTAAATAATATAATTAATACATTTGCTGTTTTTTATAATGTATTATTGATTTATAATTTATACATTTTATTCTAATATATTTTGGTTTTTGGATTTATTAATACAAGTTGTAATAACTGTATTGGTAATAAAGAATTGGTATCATGCCGAATAAATACATGCCATCCTAATTGTTAAATCTATATATGAAATTTTTAGATACTTTTAAGTACAAGGCAAGAACCTTTAAGGTTAATGTGTAACTTGCACTCTTAAATTAATCGGAACATATACAGATGAGATAAAATACATTTAATTTACAAATATCACTTGTAATAGTTAAAGCGACTCCCATTCTTATAGCCCTTTGGCCCTTAAAATCTGGTTATTCATTTTTTTATACTTGAATAATTGTTTTATTAAATTAAATTACTTTTTTCATCAAGATGAATGATGGTCCAGCAAATAAAGGAATACATTTATTAGATTTAATACTTTTTATTATGCATAATTTCTTTATAGTTTAGATTACTTTATAGTTTTATTAAAAAAACTTTATTTTAGGCATATCTTTTATTAATCGGAATTTATTTGGATTTCATAAATATCGCAGCATGTAATTTGCCAAATATCAAATTGCTATATTCCACTGATTTTAATGATATATTACACATTGTTCCCAATATTTAATACTAAATTACATTTCAAATAATAATTACTATGCAACATATATTACAATCCACCCTTTCCACTCATATGTCGCCATACTGGTGACATCTGGATATGAAATTTTTAAATATTTTGTTTTAGGCATAACTTGCACTCTTATATTAATTGGAATGTTTTCAGATGAAACAGAATACATTTAATTTACAAACATCACTTGTAATAGTTAAAATTCCACATCCATATAGTCCATAAGTTCCTCTTATTATCCATTTTTGTATACATGAATAATTGTTTTATTAAATTAAATTACTTTATTCATCAAGATGTGTGATGGTCCAGCAAATAAGATGTACATTTATTAGATTTAATACTTTTTCTTATGCACAATTATTTTAAAGTATTTAAAGACATTTTAATTTACAACCACAAATAATATTACATAAATGCAGTTCTAATAAAAATTTTAGATGCATTAAAAACCTTTACAAAATAATAAACCAATTAAATAAACGTCTGTTTTAGGCATAACTTTTAGTAATCAGAATAAATTTTTATTGGAGAGAATTTCACAAATATCACAACATTTAATATGCCAAAGATCAAGTTTTTATGCCCCACTAATTTTAATGATATAGGACATATATTTCCAATATTTAATACAAAATTACATTTCAAATGTACTTACTATGCAACAAATATTACGATCCTCCCTTTCTAATAGTATGTCGTCATACTAGTGACATTATATGTATACTTATTCTATAACTATTATTACTCTTACACTCTTATATTAATTGGAATATATTCAGATGAGACAGATACATTTAATTTACAAACACTACTTGTAATACTTCAAATGCCCCACATATTTATAGCCCTTTATTCATTATAGCATTAATATTGTCATTGCATTTGTGTATTCCTATATATTCAGTCTTTCGTCGTAAGGGGCCGTTCATAAATTACGTAAGGCATTTTTTAGCCTAA
The DNA here is from genome assembly GCA_944588485.1 of Phosphuga atrata. Classification (NCBI taxonomy): domain Eukaryota; kingdom Metazoa; phylum Arthropoda; class Insecta; order Coleoptera; family Silphidae; genus Phosphuga; species Phosphuga atrata. The sequence continues at coordinate 35,954,641 of OX155898.1, forward strand.
ATTAGCCCCTTCCCTCCCAATTGTAAGATATCCTAAGATTTTAATTAAACTATAAAAGACAATAAAAGTTATATTGTGTTGAAAGAAAGCCTGAACGACTAGGAATCTCAATATTTAAAGATAACACACACAAATAAGTGACAAAAATTAGCATCTACTTGGTCTTTCGGAAGTGGGATATCCTAAGTTTCTGTTCGTTGAAGAGGACAAGGTGATGGATTAAATCCATCTTGTAGTATTATTCGCAAACTACTTCTTAATGTTCCACAAAATTCAGACTCGGTACATTTGCTAATTTGCAGAAAATACTGAGATTCTCTTACATGTCTATAGTAGCAATCTGGAGTCCATTCTGCTTGATTTACATTAACATTAGCACTTTCAGGATTTATATATTCGGCGACAACTGATTCTTCAATAATTAAAGTACTCCATATTTGCCCCAAAATATCACCAGCCATTTTGAAATTTTGAAGTTTCAGTTCATTATAGATTGTACGTCGTTGATCATCTAGATGATTTCCAAAAGAATCATACAGCAAGACGAGTCCAGATAATTGATGACTAAAAAGAGTCATTTGACGTTCCACTCGATTGAAACAACTTCCCGGAGCGTTAGTGACAATAAATATAGCATCAAGATCTAATTTTCGAAAATGAGAAATCGCATGTCAGATAAATTGAGGATATCGTGGATTTTTATCGGGTCCTCTATCAACAGTGATGATTACAACTGGTTTCACGCGATTATCATCGGTTTTGGGTAAAGATTGCAATTCCTTCAACTCCATGAGGCGCTCAAAATCTATACTATGCAGATGATGAAGAATGTTTCCCTGATCTGATTGCATTGTACGTAGGTTCACTGTATGTTACTGCTTTCGGTTCGCCCATTCCTTCAGGAGTAATTTTAATACCTGCATTAACGGAAGGTATTAATTTATGTTTTTCCGCTACAGCCCAGTCGTGATCTGGCAAGCAGATTCTATACTCAATATGCATCAGAAAGGGTGCTTGTTTTTCTACAGCAGTTTTACCAATTGGCATATGTGCTTTGTCGTCCTGCTACAAAAAGAAAATTTGAGCTGGGCCAAGTATTGAGGCGAGAGACTCGATATCTGGAACAAAATTTAGCATCTGGTGGACTTTTGTGTTCATCATTCAATTGCTCTAGCTAACTTGATCGGTACTGTAACTACGTGTTTTTTCCCTGAGTTGTAGATGAGCACCTAGTTAAAAGACGAAAATAGGTGGCACTCCTTGATAGATTAAAACTTAATGTATGTAGTTCTTTAACTAAATCATCTAATGTTCTACAGCTTCTTAGCATTTCAGTTCGTCGTTTTCCATCTACACCACCTGCGAAACTTGCAATATTAAATTTATATAATATTAAATTTTTCAATTGAAAAACTTACATAAGATCAGATTCTCTTTAAGAATTAATAATATTTGGTTTATACCCTCCCCCCCTGAAATGTCCTGAAATGTGATTTATGAATGGAAAAACTTAATTGTTTCAAATTCCTAACCATAAATATGGAACGACATAAACGTGAACTTACCGATCAACAAAGGAGGATAATATATGACGATTTGCAAAATGTAAGTGATAATAACATTCTTAACACATTTTGAGCGGGTATCCTAAGATATGAAACTGTGCTGCGTAGCGGGTGTAATTTTCGAGACCTTTTTTTATGAAAAGTTGGGTATTTGAACGATTGCACCCTGAGAAAGGACTTCTGATTGCACCCTGAAATACTTTTTTTGTAAAAAAAAACCTGAAAGGGATGAAATAGGGGATGTATGAGGAACCGATCATTTTTTCAAGTTGGGAGATGAAAATTAATATTTAGGCTTTTGGTAAGAAATAAAAAAAATACGTGTTTCATCGTTTTTTTGCAATATCATCCTTGAAGGGGTAAAATAGGGGATGATTTAGGTTCTTTGTAAGCTACAATACAAATTTTTGAAAAGCAAAGTTTCTGAAGGTAACTGGCTATATTTTCAAAATTTTGAAGACAAATTTTAGGAGGTTGAGTCAGGATCGCTAATCCTGATGGTGGATGCTCCGGATGGATTCGTAATGGTGGATGCGCGGGTGTACGTAAAGTTGTTGACTTGACGGAAGGGCAAAAAATTTATAAACAAATAAAATGTTTTGTCGTTTTTAAACTTATGTAATAAAACTAGTCACTAATATTTTTCTAAAGTGTGGAATTTAAAAAAACAATCTCCCTTGTGAAGAGGCACTTCGCAAAATTGGCACATATGACATGTCAAACTTTTCTTCTTATGCGCGGCACAAACGCGGCACTGTCTTTAAGGGGTTTAAGTTTTATGCCGCCTGTAATTAGTTTAACTAATTTATGCTTTCTGGTATCTTTTGACAACCTTCCTGGAGGGTCATCCCTTCTGGGTGTAGCTGATGTACCAGAAACAGGATGCTCTTCATTCACATTTTCCGTAGTCGGTTCGCTTATCCACTCTTTTGCCACATTATGTAAAAATATTTTGTATTTTTTATTACAATGAGGATTTAATGTTGTATACACTCTAAAAGCATTAAATAGTGCACAGTTGACAATAAACATCACAGCTCTCTTTGTCCATTTCTTCGCACAACGTACTATCGAATAATATGATAAATATTGATCGGCGCGATCTACACCTTTCATAAATTTATTGTAATCCACTACGCATATTGGTCTCCAGATTTTTTCTTTTGTCGCCCAATCAATATTATGGCTTTCTACAATAACAGCTGAATGTATAGTCGAAATTATACGCACAGGCCTTTTTGATTGCCAACATTGTAACAAAATGTTACAAAGTAGCAATCACACCGAACCCAAAAAACGCTTTCATCTCGAGTACTAAATGCATTTTTTTCTACTGATATTATGTATTATTATCCATAATTCGACTTTAATAAATCCAATTTGAAGCGAACTGTCGAAAGTGTCATTACAAATTTAATTGTTGGTTTGGTCGTTACCATGGTAACATATTGCATTCTCATAAAAGGTGATACTTTTCGAAGTCAAATGTCCTAATTTTATTTCGGTTTTTTAAATAGTTTTAGGCTCGTTTTAGGTTTGTACATAAAATATTCCATAGAAATTGAAGTAATTAATAAGAAAGTCCATACAAATTTGGTTAGTTTAGTGTTTAAGTTTAATCGAGAAAATTATAAATTGAAGATGCTCATTTTCATCTCTAGATGTGAAAAGATTTTCATCTCTAGAATGAAAAAATGTCACTTTCATGTAAGGTAAGCCGTGGAAAAATTGCCATTTTCACATATATCAGTAGAAAAATACGTAAGATATAGAGAGATATAGCAAACAGAGTTATTTTTATTATACTGAATATATTATGATGATTGTATTATATAAAATGATGCATGTGTACTACTTATTCCTGTCTACTTTTATGTATTTCGAAATTATACCCACTGTCTAGTTTTATCCTTTTTTTCCAGTACTGGACTACCAGTCTAGTCTGTTCGTCTACCCTACAACTCAACATTAAAATACTGTTTTAATTAATAAGGATTAATATATGTCAAAGTTGTCAACAAGGTATGTTTAGTAGGTATGTTCTATCTGCTACTATCAATACAGACATTGATCTGAAGAAAGTCTATTTACAATATTTGTATATTTTTGTCTCTTTAATTTTCAATTTTTTTAAATTATTTTTTACACCACTATCATATGAATTTTTTAAATTTGTATTTTACATTGACTTATGTTATATTTGGTTGTTTTATAGTATTCTTATGTATTTACTCTACTATCTAATTTTACTATATTTAATCTGGTTTTGGTTCAGCACTATTTTTCTAATTAGAAGAAAATTCTAGTACATATATCATATACTGATTTGAAATCTATAAACCTTCTTTATTTATATTATTTATATATATATATATATATATATATATATATATATATATATATATATATATAAATATATATATACATATATATATATATATATATATATATATATATATATATATATATAAATTGAATAGAAAAATTCACTATGTTTTTACCACACTTATATGTAATAATGTTATATAACTTATTATTCACAGTTATATAAATTTCTACATATATCACGACTCGAGTTTCGACGTTTGACGGTCATTTTCAAGTGACCACTTGGTTATATAACATTATTTATATAACAAGTTATTTAACATTTTTACATATTATAAGTGCTCAAGTGCTACGCTCAGCTCAACTTTTTACTTCGCGTATATATATATATATATATATATATATATATATATATATATATATTGTATGTATGTATATATGAATTAATTGTATTATTTAATTGTAGAATGTTTGAAATGGCATTTCCAAGGTATTATTTACCTTTACCTGAGATCGAGGGGATAAAACAAGAAAATGTAAGCTAAAAAATTCAAATAAATATCATTTTATTAATATTGTATTGTTATTTCAGCGCACGGATTCCTTAGAAGAAGAGATCAGGAGAATAAAAGAAGGAAATGTCACCGCCATATATCCGCCTATATCTTTTCCATACCCTCCAATGAAATTAAAAGATATGGACTTTAAAACAGAATTTACAAATTTACCACCAGAAACACCTAAACCTATACCAAAAGAGCCCATTGATCCAGAAAATCCACATTGTAAAAGAAAACCACTTCCACTGGAGAAATGTCCTATATGTAAAAAGTATTTTCGTCGAATGACGACTCATCTACAAAAACATGCCGAAAATCAACACCTTTTCTCCAACGATCAACTAGCATGCAGATTTTGTTCGAAAATTTTTAGTAATATGGGAAATCTATCTATTCATATGAGAACTCATACCGGAATGAAACCATATGTTTGTGATGTTTGTTCGAAGAGTTTCGCTCAATCTTGCAATTTAACTAACCACATGCGTATTCACACGGGAGAACGACCATTTAAATGTCCACATTGTGATAGGGCGTTTACACAATCGGGGAATTTAAGTAATCATATTCGTCTTCATTTTGATCAAAAACCATTCAAATGCCATTTTTGTGATCGAGCATTCACACAATCAGGTAATTTAAACTCTCACATTAGGAATAATCATAAGTCCGAAACATACTATTAATTGTAAATGAGATTGTAATGTTAGTAATAAGCTGCTAAGGTTTTAAATGAATTATCTTTTTTTTTATCTATATTTTTTATTTTGTAGAATATTCTAACGATTTATTTTATTGATAGTATATAATAAATTTTATATTACCAAGTGATTTATTTCTAAGCAACGTTACAACTTAATTTTAAAATCTATAAAGTATGTTTTTTATATGTCCTCTTGTTTATTTTCCATTTTTATTCAGTTGTCTCCTTCTCGATTCCTTACATAGCAAAGAAATTCTTTGAATTAAAAGCAAAATATACGTGGTCACGTAATAGCATTTATATAAGGTAAAACCTGGGGATATGACGCGTTTTAGAGATCTCGAAAACTCGCCTTTCTGGCGTGTGAGAGACATTGGGAAACGATAGTACCCGCCATCGCGACCAGCTGAAGCGTGTCTACCCCTGTTATGCGCGCTCCAGACTCTCGCGGAGTAACTTCGGTGAGGAGCCTCGCCGAAGTTGTTCGAGGCGAGGAACTACACGGAGTAGGCATCCACACTCTCGCCTTACTTCGCGAGGACCTCAGTGTCATGACCGACACCGAACAGGTGGTAGCTGCTGCTGCAGCTATTTCTGCTTTCAATTATTATTATGTTATCTCAATAACTGATCCCAAATAACTGGTTCCCGTTGAAAAGCCCCAAGGAATTGTAACTGGAGTTCTTGGGACCAATCGCTCATGATTTTTGATATTATTTAAATTAATATTAGATAAAATTTAATAATATTGAAATTAAAAATATTTTTAGTTTTTAATCTTTCAAGAAATGGTTGTGAACTGACCCACCTGCATACAGTTGACTAAATTAAAGGACGAGCAAACACGAGAGTGTAGACGTGATACTCTCCCTTCCTCGTACTCGCGCCTCGTGTCACTTTGACTCGGCTACGAAAAACCGCTTCATGAAACGAAGTTAGCCAAGGCGAGGCGAGTAACCTGACCACACTCTCGTTCCTCGCTCATCTCCGTGCTACTTCGCGAGAGTCTGGAGCGGGCATACACGCGAACCGTCGTGGAAGTAAAATTTGTTTTGTTCGCCGTTTTGAAGATCAACTCATGTGAAATTTCATTATATTTATTTCAAAGGTTCGTAATTTGTTTTCTTTTGCAATTTTTGTTGGTTTAGTGTATTCTACGTTATTGCACATTCTTTAAAATAAATATTAACACTTATTTATTCACATAGCCCTCATTGTTTACTATTTGCAATTTTTTACCTAAAATTGCGTCGAATGGGTGATATGATGCATTGTGGGGGCGGGGGATATGACGCGCGCCATATCCCCTGCATAATTCATATTGTAATTGTAACTTGTTACTTTCTTTTTTTAGACATGCCTAGCTACAAGTCTAAAAACCTAAGGGGCTGCTGGACTGAAAGTAACCTTCATGCCGCTTTGAAAGATGGTGCAGACGGCTCTTCAGTGAGGGGGACAGCTAAAAAGCACGGAATACCGGAAAAAAAAACCCTATGATTCCGACTCAAAACAAAGAACAGCAATAAAGGCAAGCCGGGCAATCTCCTTCCCTTGGCCTGGACGCAGAACAAAAATTAGTGGTTCAAGATGTCAAGAGACTGCAGGCTGCCGGATTCGCGTCAACAAGATATTCACTTTGCCAAATGGCTTTCAACCTTGCTGAGCAAATGTTTTCAGCGCACATTTCAACGTAAAGAAGCGCAAGGCAGGAAGGGTATGGCTTGACGCATTTCTCAAACGAAGACCATCATTAGCAATTCGAAAAGCCCAAGGAGTGTCTATGGCCCGCGCGGATGGTATGATAAAGGAAAAAGTGAATGATTATTTCACTTTGTTGAAAAAGACGTTAGACTCATTGAACCTCTTAAACAAACCCGCAAATATTTACAATGTAGATGAGTCAGGTCTGCAGCTAAACATCCGTCCGCAAGAAGTCATAGCGCCAAAGGCAGCAAGGCAGTTCAAGTTCGTCAGTCAAAGGACCAAGGAGAAATAGTGACAGTTGTTGTCTGTTGTAATGCAGAGGTAAGTTTTTTACTGCCCTACGTAGTTTTCAAAGGCGTTTACAAGCAGCAAGTGAGGCTTGATAATATGCCTAACGGATCTGAAGTGGTAATGGGTGGAAAATCAGCCTATACAAATGAAGAGCTTTTCAAGAATTGGCTGGAAAACCATTTCATCCCAAGGAAGACAGCTGGTCCATGCTTATTACTGCTTGATAGTCACGGATCACACACTAACTCGCCTGACATATTAAAGATAGCGCTGGAAAATGATGTCCACTTTCTTTGCTTTCCCAGTCACACAACACACTACAGCCTCTAGACCGATCGACTTCATCGATCGTTTTTCAAACCATTGAAGGCCTATTTCCGAAATGCAGGTATAGAATGGGGAAATGCAAAACTTGGAAAGAAGATAGAAGCTGCAACAATGTCTACGGGTTCGGCAGGCTTCCGGGCCAGCGGTGTGTTCCCGTTCGCCCCCTCCTCCATTCCCGATTATGCCTACCTACAAGGAGGCCTGGAGTCCACCTCTAAGGACAAGGACGACGAAAGTGGTACCTCACGCTTGGATCCTCAACCCAGCACATCCGGTTTCAGCACACCCAAGAAAAAACCCATTGAGCCCCACATCAATGACATCACAGAAGCGAGTCCCACAAAACTCCTAGAAATCATGTTACCAGTGCCAAAAAGTGATGCTCCTGCCGTGGTCAAAAACAAACAGCATGCTCAACTTTTGACAATGCCTGCAAATATAGCAGCTAAAAAAGCCAAACGAGCAATGAAAATTGCAAAGCAGGAGAAGACAGTCAAGGCTTGAAAATGGACAAAAAAGAAGATCCTAATGGAGGAATTGCCATCATCATCTGGGGGTCAGTGGGATGAAAAATCCTCCTAGAATGAAAAAGTAGAAGAACAGGTGCCTATTCAAAAAATAGTTGGAGAATATGCTGCAGTAAAGTATGACGGCAATGTTTTCCCCGGCTTAACAGTGAACGTGTTAGATGACGGCCTGGAGGTGAAGGCCATGAAACAAAACGGGAAGTTGTGGAGTGGCCCGTGCGTGACGATATACTTTTTTATGAGTGGTCCGCGGTTTTGGGGAAACTTGAACCCCCCAAACAATTTAGTAAGACGAGGGAAATATTCGTGGTCCCAGACTTGTGTTAATATGTTATTTAAGTTAGGTATTCTTTTAATACTTAAAACTTACCCAATTAAATATTCAAACATTGGGTCATTGGTCGTATTCTTTTTACGTAGGCCCACCTTTCATTGTTTACCTACAAGTTTCATGAGTTTCAACTTTCTGAGTTTTTATTTTTGGTTTACATGTAAGTCCCATAAGCCATATCCGTGACACCGGCTGCGTCATATTACCCCCCCCCCCCTGGCGGGGATATGACGCAAAAGTTGACTTTTTATAAACTTTAGTAGTTCTTATTTTAAGATTAAATCTGCAATTTATGCTATGAGTAATTAATAGTCCTAGGTACCATTAACACCAATCGTCATGTCATAATTGGTATTAGCGTTTGAGATTCGGCAAAAACCCGAAATGTGCGTCATATCCCCCGCGTTTACCTTAACCATGATGATGAAATGATTTTGTGTATACAAAGATGTGAAAAAATATGTACCAAGCATGTTTATTTTTTTAATATGGATTTTAATTATCCATATATACTGACAAGTAAGGTTTAGAAGGGTTAGAGGGTCTAAAAGTAAATAAAATTTAGAAGGGACCAGAAGTAGGATTGGACTACACCCTTGATGGCAAAGCTACCACAGCCGTGTCATATTTGAGGACATTTTGGGTGACACGTATTGTTTACGGACGATGATCTGCTAAAAACACTGTCAAAACGCAATACGCTTACTTTCTCTGCACTTGGGTAGCCTCTTGTTTGCGTCTTTGCGTGCACTTGCAAGTGATGGGATGCGATAGACGGAAGCATCCGATGGCTCGTTTTCGTTTGCAAAGAAGATAGAAACAGGTAGAAGAGGATCACAAAAGAAATTAAGAATGAACTAAGTTCTTGTTGGGAAAACAAAAACTAAGAAGTGTATCGTTAAAAACAGGAAATTTGGAGTGCTTGGAATCGATTGCCAGAGACTAAAACCCTTGAATAATTTTTTGTTATTGTGGTTTGGGGGAACCTTCACTTAGCTTTTTAGTATGGGCCACCCCGGTATACCCTGAATAATCTAGCAATAGCATTATTTATAATTTTTCCTTATATTTATAATTTATAAATTTGTAGTAACAATTTTGTTACTACAGCAAATGATATCACAACATTATAGATATTTCTAAATGTGACCTGGCACTTGAGTTTATTTTATAAGAAATTTGACACACCGAGCTCAAAAGGTGCGACATCACTGGACTACACCAACCAGATCTAAGAATAAAAGTTTCTCAGAAACTCAATTATAATGTCTGTCTGACTTTCTTTACTGAAATGCTTTGATGTTGTCATGCATATCTAATTTCAAAATACAATACACAATCCTGAACATTTTTCAATGTGTGACAGATAGCTCAACTCCTGCCTAATTGGGTGAAGTAGTATGAATTTTCGATAGTGAACTAACATTGCTGTATAAACAGAAGCAGGAATGGTGACAAATATGTATTGTTAATAGTTGTATTAATATCTTAGATGGACATGTATGAATTCTAGCTTCCATTACTTCACTGGTGAAAATAAAATGTCGTAGTGTTTGAACTAAATCTCGGTAATGCGAACGAAGTGTCAGGGAAGTGTCATTGGGAACACAGAAATTTGTACAGTGAAGTTTCGCTGAACTAAAGTGTCGTAGAAGTGTTGACATTTGCACAATCTAAGTATCAGTGAAATATCGCTGCACTGGTATTAGGTATATTTATTGCCCTTACGGGTTTATAAATTGAATCCAAAATTTACATCTATACTAAAACTAACATCGAACATAATATAAATAAGAATAATAATAAAAAGAGAAAAAGAAAAAATAAACATTAAAAAAAAAAAAGAAACATTTGCTGCTCAAACTAAAAACAAACAAAAAAGAAAGTCACTAAATTCCTATCCCTAAACGCCGATTACCGGCTTCCCTCCCCACATATTGCTCTTCTTCTCTCCTCAACTTTCTTCATCTCTTCCATCCTCGTTTAAAATCTCTTCTCTACACTCGTCTCTTTCTCTCATTTCTGAACATTCGTTCAGCAAGTGTTCTATTGTCTCCTTGTTTTCTCCACACATCCTGCATACTCTATTCCTATCCTCCATCCAAAATTTATTATCTCTCTCTTCATTTCCACATCTGAATCTTGCCATCGTCACTCTCTCTTTTCTACTTTCTCTTCCTAGGTACTTTGGCAGTTCTTTCGTTATTATTTTTTCATATTTCCCATTGTACCTAGACTCCCTAATTCTTGAACACTTTCCAAAGTGTTCTTGGGTGGTCTTGGGTGGCTCTCGTGTCAAATTGACAACCTACTGCCCTAGTTACAAAATATACTATTCATTACCGGGCAATGTAATTTCAAGAAACTTAAGAAGTGTTCTTCTTCTCTTTAATGTTATCTTGTTATTTAATCTGTTCAATCAAGTCCTTAAGACCAGTGCTATTTAATGGAGGATCTATTTTGGCCCTTTTATTGATTTTATTGGCATATTGTAAATATTTTTCTTTCAGGATCCGGCTCACATTATGATGTCTAAAGAAGTACGACAAGTCCTAGTGGGGAACTCGTGGTTGAACAAGCAAGCAAGCAAGACGCGTGTGTTTACCGAAAGGGTAGTTGAGAGTATAACCGCGGGAAGCTAGCTAGCGTCGAATTTCCAGCGCAGCCCTACGACAAAAGGGGCCACGAAATCACCGAACGCCACAAAATCATACCAGGAGAACAGAGTAGATAAAGGGGGCTGGCTGTACAAATAGAATTAAATAGATAAATAGAGGAAACGAGGAGGAGAGAAAAAAAGTAAAAAAAGCAGTCAGAGGAAAGGGAAAAAACATGGAGTATAGTGTGAAGGAATGCAGTTTTGGTAGTGAACAAAGCAACCCATTGCAATCCAAAAAACGTTTGGGTCGATCCCCCTGCTCAAAGAGAAAGAAGGAGACCATCCCAAAAGTTAGTAGCCCGAAGAAGCGGCATAAATCGCACCGTTCGCGGATTGAAACAAATCTCTAGGTGGAACAGGAAATGGCGGAGATAAACGCGAGCTGATGCGATTCACTAATTGTAAGTAATTAGAAGACAAAAAGAGGAGAAAGAGTGGAGGACAGAACTAATAGAGGAACTTAAAGCGACAAGGGAAGAAAATAAAATAGCAAGAGAAAATTATAGGCTTGGAGAATGAAATTATATGCTTAAAGAAGGCAAGTACAGAAGGAGAAAGTAAGATGGAAGCATCAGACAAGAATGGCTAAAAAAAGCTAAAAAAGTTTTCAAACTTTAGAGAAGAAAAGGATAAGAAGGAAAGAATGTTAAATATAATTATGAATGGAGTTAAAGAAATAAATACGTGGTAGAAAGAAAGGGATTTATTAAGGGACAAATTTTAAATAAATATGGTAGAAAATATTCGTGGCGTAACGACTTTCCGGCACCTTTTTTCAGAAACGGAACGCGTTCCGGTACATTTTTTGTTAGTCATTTTTTTAATTTCAAATGAAATTTAAAATTTATTTTGCAAAATCATTTCAGAAAATATATTAATTAATAGAGAATTTATAATTTATATATATATATATATATATATATATATATATATAACGAGAATTTATTTATTTAGCTTTTTGTGTCTTGTTTCCTTTTCCCTTTCGAATCAAATAAACATCACGTGTTCTGTGTTGGCTATTCTACGTACCATACTACTAAACTATAAACTTCAACAATAGTGCGAATGCGCAAGTCTGCGGTACTTCAAATCCCGTCAATTACTATTTCATTGCGAATTGTGCCAGTAAGCTGCTTGTGGAAAGTCGCGGAATATTTTTTTGCTCTAACCATGCGTTCCGTTACTTCTTATTTTACCAATACACCACTGAATAAAGGACATAAAATTTCTGTAAGAAATAAAAGGGAGACGAAAAATCAACATCTCGAAGCAAACGAAGATGTTGAACCGAATTGTGTTAGAATATAGCAGAGTTGAATAGAAAATTAAGAGCGAAAGATAAGAAACACCTGTTGGTGTATATGAAGAGCTTCGATATAATCGGATTAGTGGAAATATGAATTGAAGAAAAAGAGTGGGAGGAGATGAAGAACGAACTGCCCGATAACTTCGCCTGGTAGTCCCAATGGGCAAAAAGATTTATTTATTTAGCGTACGGCTCATCACAATATTGATAGTAATACAAATAAATGATGACAGGATATATTCGATTGAGGAGGCTTATGGCCAGTGTGGCCACTAGCAGACTCCTATACGCGGCACCGGTGTGGGCAACGGCGGTGAGGGGTAACGCTCCTAACAGGGAGCGTTTGCGACGGGCACTGCGCCCGGTGGCCATCAGGGTCGCCCGGGCTTACCGAACTGTTAGCAGTGACGCCGTGGAGGTCATATCGCGGATTCCTCCCGCGGACCTCCTTGTTGTGGAGCGCGCGTAGGTGAGGGACGCTTGAACTTCTGGTGTAAACCGCGGGGAGGCAAGGAGAGCTGCTCGGGAGCAACTACTTGCCTGCTGGCAGGAGAGGTGGTCACGTGGCGGAAACGGCACGTGGACTCGTCGTCTCATCCCTGATTTAATTCGGTCGATGGGGCGAGGGCTGGACGAGGTGGGTTCGTACTTGTTCACCCAGCTTCTTACCGGACACGGGTCCTTCCGAGCGTATTTCCATAGGATCGGGAAAGCCCCAGACGACAGGTGCATATCCTGTGGAGAGGGCGTGCGCGACGACGCGGAGCACACTCTCGTGGCGTGTTCACGTTGGGAGAATGAACGACAGGCCCTGGCGTCGGCCCAAGAAGGGGAAGTCACGGTCGAAGCCGTGGCGGGTGGCCTCGCTGGCGAGGTGGTATGTAAACCGAATCGCGGCTACAGTCATGCGGGCTAAGGAGTTGACTGGCTGGGAACAAGGGCGGTAGGATTTTTGTTGTTTTTTTTTTGTTTGTTTGTTTTGTTTTGTATTACTTTTGTTGTAATTGTTGTTGTAAATTGTAAATGCTATTGTATAGCATATTTTACTTTCATGCAAATCCTGTTGTATTTTTACTCGAAGGGTGGGCAGAGGCAGTAATGCCATCGCTGGCGGTCCCTCTGTCCTTCCATTTCAGTGGAGTCACTTGCGAAAGTAAAAAAAAGGACATATTCGATTGCATGGTCGGTTCCGTTCAGGAGCTCATAAGGTGTCCTCAGTACGACCTTAGTGGGCATTCAGGAATGCCCACTGTCTTGCCCACTTGTCCCACAGCTCCGCAGGTGTTGTCAGACATTGTCATGATTTTAACTAGGAGATCCATAGGATTGTCTGGTTGCCGGATGTTCTTAGTTCATTTAGTTCACGTTTTATGAAATAAAACGTTATCCAGGGTGCACCACGAAGAGGCGAACTAACATTACACCCCAGGGCAAAAAGAGATATGGGGCTTCCAAGGGGCGGTTTAATAACCGGAGTAAAGAAGAATATAGAGGAAGAGAGTGATAGGGGGAAGAATACGCTAAGGGTTGCAAATAAGAAAGAAAAAAATGAATGGGGATAAATGGGATTGTATCATAATTTATAATAATAAAAGACTAATGGAACTGTTAAGTAGAAGAGTCGAGGATAGAGAGAATTCGGGGATAGAGAGAATTTGGTCTGAGAATTTCCTATAGCATAATCCAGAATCCTATTCGATTCTTCAATAGGATTTTAGTAAATTGAACAGGACTTCTCACATTATAATTCCCCTATTGAAAAGAGGCAATTCCTTTTAGATGCTCCAATAGGATTTGATACTATTCAATGGGAATATTGGAGTCTTATAATATAATTTCTAAGTCGTATTTCCCTATTGACATCTTTTCATCTCCTATTGGATGTTGGTAAAACCAAACCTATTGAATATCAAAGAATCCTATTGAGGTTTATTTAAAAATAAAAATAATTTATATGTCGTATTTCCCTATCGACATCTGTTCATCTCCTATTGGATGTTGGAGGAGTCAATCCTATTGAATAATGCTAAATCCTATTGAAGATCATTATAAAATAAAAATTAAAAAAATTATAATAAAAGTCGTATTTCCCTATTGATTCATCTCCAATAGGACATAAGTGAAGCCAAACCTATTGAATAATGCAGAATCCCATTGTGAAATTTAGAAATAAAGATAAATTTTCTAAGTCGCATTATCCTATGGAATCACTTGGTTTCCTATTTAAATCTCTACTTTCATTTCCTATAAAAATTTTTCATTTCCTATAAAACTTTTTATTTCCTATAGAATCGCTAACTTCCTTTTAGAATAATCATAATCCTATTCAGTTGTGTCAATAGGAAAGCTCTAAATACTATAGGTTAACGATCATCATTTTATTTCCTATTCAGATTTGTATAATCCTATTAGGCATTTTCCGGTTGCCAAAAAATTCTTAACTTTTCCTATTCAAATATGATGTTTCCTATAAAAATTCTGAAAAACCCTATAGGATTTAACCTTTCCCAATGAGAATGTTTAAGCAGATGGCAGAGGGGTGTCAGTGATAGACTATGAAGTAGAAAACGAGGCAGCAATGAGTGACATAAGCTGCTTCGGAGTAGGTAAAAGGATGGAGTTGGACCATTTCCAGCTAAAAATAAAAAGGGAAAATGGTGGTTAGAAGACGAATGAGTATAAATTTGCATAGAGGCAGCAACGAAAGTGGCACTATATGAAAGGTGACCACTAGCCACCTGAAAGTGTATATGTTAATGAATGAAGGGACAATGAAAGAGGTTTTAAAAAGTATAAAACAGGAAGGTGTTGGAGGGATAAAACCAACAAAATGGGGAAATGAACGAAAAAGAATGTATAATCGAGTAGGGTGGGCGAAACCCCAATAATAGCGTTACCCTAATAACTCTAATAAAATCGAGATGGGTGGGAGGTGGAGAGGATAAAAAACGTTTAAAAAATTGCTGTGTGAATGGTATAAGAGAGAGTTGCAGATAAGACAAAGCCGTATAGACGAAAGCAGTTACAATCGGGATTACAACAAGATACCAGATACAAGCCAAGGCAGGCTTCCGTTGTATTTAAGAAGAGCTTCTAGCGGCGTCCAATGGAGAATAGCCAGGTTTCGGTGCGGCAACGAGGAAAAAGGAAGAAGATACTGGCTAAAGGAAGGGGAGAATGGTTGCGCCATATGTCGAGAGAACCCTGACATATGGGCATATTGGATGGAAGAGTGTAAATGGATGACCTGGGAAGAACAGAAGAGAAAAAATTGTAAAAATTGGGAGTTTTGCATGGACGAAACAGGTAGCGGGTGGCCCATGATGCGTGAAATTTTAGAGTGGAAGGGAGTGATAGTGGGTAGAGCTTTTAGGGAGTAAGAAAAGTTAGGTCGGCCGAAAAAATGTTCTTTGTGTTTTTTTGTTTCGGAAATCTGGGGTAGGGAGGGTTGGAATACTCGGGTTTGCTTTGTTTTGTTATATACAAGTATGTTTTTGTTTTGTTTTGGAAGTATCTGTATTGTGTTGATAATGATAATGCCAATAAAGGTAATAATAATTAAAAAAATAAAAAGTCCTAGTGTGATTCATAATGAATAGTTCATCTACAATTTATTTGAAAATTTTACATATTAAATGAAACACGTTCAGATGGCTGTACAGCCTGTACAGCTAAAATTTGATCAAAAGTAGACGTTCGATAATTTCTAGTGTGCCATACTATAAAACGTTAACCTTAAACCTTAATTTATAAGGTACGTCAGACATAAAAAACATTGGTATTCGTATAGCTTAAGAGCATCAACGATAAACCTCATCGTAGTTAATGTCTTAAGAGGTATTTTTAGTTTGTAATAACGTTATTCCTTCTTTTTAATGGTAATTTGACAGTATCGATCCAAAAGTTTCTTCTAATTAGTTGTATATCTCCAGTATTTTTTGAAATTTCATAAATTATAATTGAATGGTCAGAAAACTATTATAACTTCAAACCGTATGTGGTAAGCCCATTTAAGCATTATTTAAGTAGGCCAATTTAAGTAGAATTAAAAAAAATCGTTGTTTGTATAATTTTATAGTTGAACCCCTTGCGTACATTTGTCGGCTGAGACCCGCCATGCATATATTTCACTTTGTCGTGCATTCTCTAAATAAATACGCACCCAAAGGGTTAACATTGTGAGATTACGTTACCAAAGTTTAAAAATAAAATACGCAGTCGTTCAGAAGTTAAAGTCGCCAAACCCAACAAACCTATTATTGGTGTAAATGTAGATGCGTTCAAACACTGTGCTCCACTAGATTCAACAGTCACAAATTGTATGCTACCAATTTATGAAAATCTGTATCAAGATCTGGAAACATTTCTGCAGATATGCTTGGGCGGTCATACAAATCACGCAAATGAATGTTTTAATTCAAAGATTTGGAGTATGGCTCCTAAGCATCATTCTGGCAGAAAATTGTAGAAATTGCATCCTTCATTGCTGCTGTAGTATTTGATGAATTCTTCGATTTTACAAATAATGATAGAATTGTATATTATGCAATGAGACCCAGACCAAAAACTACAAGGAGAACAGGCAAAAAGGGAACAATCATTAAAAGAATTTCAGTATTAGAAGTATTAGATTATCATCTTCCTACAAAAGATGATAGGAATGATGATGGATTGTGTATGACGTTAGAATAAACGTCTGAGTAAACGATAAATTATATATAACAAACATATTTTACTTATAAAATCTTAAAAACGTTTTCTTCTGTACTACTGGACATCTCAGTAAAAAACTATTCGTCAGATTGCGTTGAAACTGGCACACAACTTGGTGAAACAAGTAAAATATCGGCGAACGCAAATGTTTCAAACCCACCCCGAAATATGCAAAATATAACATAAATATATTATATTGAAATCAGGATGGACGAGTAGAGACGACTATCTTCAAGAGAGCATGTTACATGTGGAGTTTAGGAACCCTTGTGTGTCAGTTTTAGAAAGTAAATTGGTGCATTTCTGCAAAACTCCTCATCCTCCTCATATATATATATATATATATATATATATATATATATATATACATATATATATATATATATATATATATATATATATATATATATATATATATATATACATATGATAAAGTTACAGAGCATTTCTGAACTATAATAATGTGCTCCCTTCTACGCAGTCAGGTTTTTAGAAGAAATCATAGCTGTGTCACAACCTTACTGGATATTACGGATAAAATAACTAGAGCCCTTGATAATAGTAAAGCTACAGCACTTATACTACTAGACTACAGCAAGGCCTTTAATACCATAAATAACAAGATGCTACTATGTATACTGCACTATGTAGGGCTTTCCAAGCAGTCCAATCTATTCTTCAGGAGTTACCTAACCAATATACAGCAGATAGTGCAACTAGGCGATAGTCTATCTCAGTGTTCTTCAACCGGTGTTCCATGGAACCCTAGGGTTCCACTAAAACATCCAGGGGTTCCGCGAATCAATGCTAAAAAAATCTGAACTTTAACCGGCGCGGCGTTTACAATTATAGAGACGATGCGTTGTGCCGCTCTCTGGAACACGATTGGAGTTTCATATTGGAACTATTCATTTCAAGTCTTACAAATGTAAACGGTAGTAAGTTAATTATTTTATAATAAATTGAGTTTTGTTTTAACTTATCCTAAAATCCTTTAGAAATATAATGCAGAATTGACTTAAAACTGGGAAATTGGAATCAAAATCCAAAGAACAAGCTTCTTGCTCTCTTGAAAATTCCACCAGTTTTCCGCCAACATTGGAGCTGATGGATAATATAGAAGAAGAAAATAAATCAGGATCTACTAGCCGAAAAATACGAAAGTATGATGAAGATTATTTGAATTTTGGATTTACCTGGATTGGTGATATAAATGAGCCATATGGGTTTTGTGTGGTATGTGAGCAAGTAGTCAACAACATCAGTGTAAATCCTGCAAAGTTAAAGCGTCATTTGGAAAATAAACATCCGACTTTAAAAGGTAAAAGCGAATATTTCAAAACAAAATGTCTTGAACTACAGCAGAAAAAGAAGGCATTGGAAAGGTATGTTCGTGATGATAATAAAAATGTTCTAAAAGCATCTAATTTAGTTAGTTTGCGCGAAGCTCATACGATTGCAGAAAAATGAATTAAAGCTTATACAAAAGATTTAATCAAATGCATGATAGGTGAAAAAATGCAAACAAAATTGACCTCGTCCCATTGTCTGTTAGGACGATTTCATGACGAATTAAAGATATGATTTCTGCGAAGTGGAACTAGTAAGTCGTTTGAAAAATCCTAAAGATGAATTAAATTTCTTGGAATTTATGTCATCATATATGCACTGATGGAGCTAAAGCTATGGTTGGTATTATAATAGCCGTAATAGCACATTTAAAGAAACTAGTTTCAGACTCCAAAACCAGCCATTGCTGTCTTCATCGCCATGCTCTCGCTGTTAAGCGGACAACAAAAGCATTGCAGAAGTTCTCAATGAGGCCGTTAAGATAAGGTTAATTTTATCAAAATCCAGACCCCTAAAACCAGGGTATTTGCCCTATTGTACGATGATCTGGGAAACTCACATAAAAATCTCCTTCTTCATACTAAAGCAAGATGGAAAGATTCTGAGCAGACTGGGAATTGCATGATAAAATTCGAATTTTATCATTTCATCTGATTTATTCTATCATTTTATCTGAACGTGAATTTTCTGGAAAACTTAATGACACTAATTGGCTTCAAAATGTAGCCTACCTTGCAGATATATTTTCGTACATAAACGAAGTTAATCTTTCACTTCAAGGACCAAATACTGCTGTTTTTAAGGTCAATAGCAAAGTAAACTCAATCAAATCGAAAATGAAGCATTGGGAGGAATGCATCACCAAAAGTAATACAGAATGTTTTTCTAATTGAAATGATTTTCTGGCAAACAATCTCGCATTCGGCCAGAATTTTAAAAATCATACTTTGGAACATTTAGCGGGATTGCAAAAGAAATTTTTTGAATATTCGCCCGCCCCATTTGCAATAACTTAAGTTAAATCGAAAATCCTTTTTTCTCATAACAGCACGACTCATAACAGCACTAATATGCGTGCGGTTATGTGCGCACTCGCCAAGTGCAATACAATTTTCTTAATATGTATCGGCGATTTTTTTATTTAGAAATTGCATAAAAGGGGAAAAATACAAAAAATACTATAAAAAAACTCGTTCCTAAGACGTTTTTCAGCACTTGTCCATTAGAAAACTCCTCGCTTCGCTCGTCGTTTTTCAAACTTGCTCGCGTGCTGTAAAATAGCGCTTACTGAATTCGTCCTTTATACTATATACTATCAATGATTGTTGTGATGTGGATACCTTGCCAATTAAGGAAAGAGAGCAATTTCTAGATACATGTACCTACACTGCATTACAATTTACATTTGGACCAGATGGCATTGGTTTTGGATAAAATTAAGAGAAGAATATCCGGAAATTTCCAAACGCGCGGTTAAGGAATTGATGCCTTTCGAAACAACCTATCTCTGAAAAATCGTTTTCCACATACGTCACTACAAAAACTAAGTATAGAAATCGACTTGATGCCGAAAATGATATGCGTCTAAAATTAACACCGATCCAACCAGATATTGATAAATTATGCAGTCATAAACAAACACAACGAAGTCATTAATTTTTTAAATATATTTTTCTTTTGATTATAATTTCATTTCTATGTATGTATAATACAAGTATTTTAGATTTTATATGAAGTTATAATATTGTTTGAATAAATGCAAATTTACTTATTGAAACATTTACAAAAATTTTATTAGAAATGCAGGGACGAACCTTGTTCATAACATGTAATGCGATTCCCCCCTTAATCAAAGTGCTACTAAACAGAGGGTTCCATAAAAAGTAAATTATCAAAAAAGGGTTACGCGGGATGGCAAAAGTTGAAGAACACCGGTCTATCTGAACCGGACTTTACTGCTAGTGGTGCCCCCAGGGATCTATCTCCTCCAAATATGTCAAACGATGCAAATTCTACCAATACGCAGATGACACCTAGCTAATATATACCTTCTCCCCCACTAACACTTCAAGCAGGAAAATACATAACGGACGACTTGCGCTCAATAATTGAATTTTCTAAACACTGTAGATTGTGCAACTAGGCGATAGTCTATCTGAACTGGCTTTACTGCTAAAGCAATTATTTTTTTACTGCACTAAGCAATCAATCCATCAAAAACTTTTTGGCGAAATAATCTTCGCCGGCAAACAGAGTCAACAAATCAAAGATAACATGGAAATACACGTAGCAGAGGAAATGGTCAGGAATATCGGTGTTATTTTGGATGATGATCTAAAATTCTCATCTCATATATCGAAAACGGTCGAACACAGCCTACCTCCGGTTAAAACTACTGTACTCTGCAAGAAGTTTCCTTGCGAAACACCTTAGAAAAGGACTAGTGGAAAGTTACATCCTTTTTACATACCATTAGTTACTTTTCACTTTTATGGAGATACATGGAGTCTATTACGGAGTATATACGATTTTTATGACCTGCTAGTTTTGGAGGCATGGTTTTTGTTGCCAACGCATGCCTGTGAAGAATACATCATACATCGGCTTACACTAGTGCACCAAAACCAGACTTTCTTCCCAGCATGGCTGGAGCTCCGTCTGAACAAATTGCAGAAACCATATCCCACGAAAGATTATTTCCTTTGAAGAAGTCATCCACAAGTTTCTTTACATCGGCTGCCTTAGTTGTTGTTGTAAGAGGCTTACATAATAAAAAATCTTCCTTTATCAAGTCGTCTTTTACATAGCGCACGAATACTGCAAGCTGACTTAGATTGGAAACGTCTGTAGTTTCGTCGAGTTGAAGGCTGAATTTTGCCGGGCTTGAAATCAGATCTGCAACTACTTGGGCCAAGATATCTTTGCTCATGTCGTCTATTTTGTCATTGATGGTGTCATTTGAAAGAAGAATTTGAGATAACAACCTTAGCCGCTTTTCCCAGCATGATATTCGCCATCTTCAACACGGCTGGTTTTATGAGTTTTTTTCCCAATATTGTGTGGTTTGCCCTGCTTTGCGATAAGGTAAGCAACTTTGTACGATGCTGTAAAGATCGGTTTGTCGATGGGTACAAAGCCGAGGACAGGCAGAGTACCCTTTTCATCAAATCTGTGCCTCTTCACCTTGAATTCATCGCGTGTTGTATTTTTGTAATTTCCATGCAGATTAAAGAAGTGTTCTCTTAGTTTTGCCGATGCTAGACTAGAATTGTTCAACTTGGCATTGCAAATCATGCAATTAGGACGCTGACTCCCATCACGTTCCGTTATACATGTGAATCCATATTGTACATATTCGTCCGACCACTTTCTTTTTTTGCTCGACATAGTATGAAGGGATTAAAGTATTAAGAAAGAAATCACACGACGTACAATCACGACAGTCACAATTCGAATACTGGGCGCACCGACTTCCTGCAGCATAGAAAGGCCAAGCGATGTTGCGTGATCACCCACAGCCAATGATAGACGAGTGGGGCGTGTCATCTCGAACGTATGAGTCGGGTGTGTGCTTGACCGTCTTGCAGGTCGTTTCTCTAGCATTAGTTTCCGGAACCAATACGGTTTCTACGTCACGATGACGTCGGGTGGTTGACCTCCGCCGAACCCCTGAGACTGACTTCCCGAACCCCTGGGGTGCGGTCGAACCCAGGTTAAGAACCACTGGTTTAAAAGGATGCTAAAGAAAGTAAACCCAATATGCTAATCAACTCTATCAATGACTTAAACCTTTTTCTTGATTTATAGGAATTTAAAAGCTGGAATATATGCATATTTGTTCACTAAGTATTTCTCACTAAAAGCTAAATATATTAAACTAATATTTTACGAATGGAACACAAACAAAAAAACGTCTTTTTTCAACAGCTATGGGCTCGTGGAAGAGTAGAACATTATAATCATACCTAAACGAGTCTTTGTGTTCATTATTTTAAACATAATGTATATATTATATATAATCTATTGTATTATATTTATAAAAAACAATAAATGCCTAGAAAAAAAGAAAAATGCGTCGGAGGAACGTTAACTCTATACACAGGCGGAAAAAAGTGTAATCCGTTTGTATATGTCGAATGGAGATGATTATTTCATTTGGATTAATATAATATAAAGAAAAAGTTGAGGAAGATAAGCCACTGGTATAAAAATATTAAAATGAAGTCATTATTCTATTTTTAAGTTGTATATGTAATTTAATCTATTTTAGATTAAAACAAAATTTCTTTTTCTAAATTTTAATATTTAAAGCATTTATGAACTGTGGTTATATTATGAACTAATTTTGATGAGTTGAAAATAATCAGCTCATAATTAGGTTATCACCGAGTACATAACTTAATAACATAAATTATGCTTACAATTATAAAACCCATCATTGGAAAACAGCTCAGAATCCCAACTTGCAGAGGTTAATTTTAATTTTCTATACTAACTAACCCATCTGGAACTATATCTAAACAAAATGGATCTTTCAGATAAAAGCTATTAAACAAATAAGACAGTTTGCGAAAACAAGGTCAACTAAAGTAATTTTGATGTATTTATTTTTTTATTTGCGTAATTTTATTTTTAGGGATGAGGACTGCTAACAATATGAAGAGTCCAGTATTTGTAGAAGATCACTTGATGAAAAAAGACCCAATTGCAATTTTTGAATCCTGGTTTCAAGAAGCCAAGAAAAATCCACAGGTTATTCAGGCAAATGCAATGTGTTTAGCAACTGCTACAAGGTAATAAAGTAATAAATAACCATTAAATTCAAATTAAATATTAAAAATGTAGGGATGGAATGCCATCAGCAAGATATGTAATATGTAAGGAATATGGTAAAGATGGATTTAAATTTTTCACTTATTACACCAGTAGGAAAGGAGTACAATTGGTATGTTAAATACAAGTATTTGCTGATCTTGTATGCACAAGAGTTCTGCAGTTATTCTATGACAAGGGTTATAATTGCTTTATTTCCAAAAACTATTTAAATTGAAAACTATAAAAAGTATTTAAATTGTATGGATCTCTTTAAGAATGTATAATTTTTTATGAAAATATATGTTATTTACAGCTAAGCACATCTTATAGAAACTGCTGCATCAGACCTTTCAACAGTTTATTCTGAAGATTTAATTCTTATATAATTATTATGTAATTATTATACAATTTTTAAGTTTTATTTATAAAATTAGTAAGTAACGAAAGGTAACATAGAAATCAATTTGAATGTTGTTCTAGTAATATGATACTAGAACAACAACAGTGACACAGGAAAGCTGAAAAATGGGGGATGTTTATGTTACATTTTTCTAAAGCTTAAATAATTATTATTTGTTCATTAATTAAGCTATGAATATTTAAAATAATTTAATAATACATTGAATTGTAAAATGGTGATAATTTTCTTATAGGCAGAAAATCCTAATGCAGCATTAACATTCTTTTGGGCACCCTCTTCTCGAACTGTATGTTAACACTTTCTATATAATTACACTTTATTTTCAAAATAACTTTATTAGGTAAGAATTGAAGGTGTGGTGGAAAAATTGCCAATGTCTGAGGCAGAAATCTGTTTTAAAGATCGACCATACATCAGTCAAATTGGAGCTTTATGCAGTGACCAAAGCAAACCCGTAGAGAGCAAGAAAGTTCTATCAGATAAAGAACAGGAACTGAAGGGAAAGTTTAAAGAAGGAGAGGTGCCTAAACCTGAATTCTGGTAATTAAAATTAATAAAGTCATCTAAAAATTCTATATCTTTATTTTCAGGGGTGGTTATATCTTAAAACCTAAAATGATTGAGTTCTGGCAAGGGTGTACAGACAGAATCCATGATAGAATTGCATTCTTCAAACAAAGTAAGGAACCTGAGAATATTTTAACACATCAGGGTGAGGATGGTTGGGTTTATCAATA
Source organism: Phosphuga atrata (assembly GCA_944588485.1). Classification (NCBI taxonomy): domain Eukaryota; kingdom Metazoa; phylum Arthropoda; class Insecta; order Coleoptera; family Silphidae; genus Phosphuga; species Phosphuga atrata. The sequence continues at coordinate 35,978,978 of OX155898.1, forward strand.
TTTATCACCATAAAATTTAATTTTCAATAAAATTCTAATCTTACATTATGTAAACAAATTGGACTTATGTACGTAAATATAATTTGAATATATTATACGTATATTATTTGAAGCTTTAAAATCTCAATATCAACACCGTGTTTCCATTTGCCGCCGTATGTTGCGACTGAGCGATCTCTCGCTTCTATCAAAATGACGCCCCTTCTCGCTTTGTAATTAACGAGACCAAATATAATGCTTTAGTCGGAAAGATAATGGTAATTTGGCCCAAGAATCGAAAAAGCATGCCCATTTTTTGGTTTCCCAATCGACGGTCCATAGACCTACGTTTTAAAATTAGTAGGCTGCGGTAATTTTAAGGAAAAAAATATATTGTACTTTGTAATTAGATTTTTTTCAGTCAACGGTCTCGACGGCGGACATTTGGGTGGATATTTCCCAAAGGCTGAGAGGGTGGAACAACTGGCTCTACGGATTACAACCATACTTCGACCCACAGACAGAGCGATCTGTCCCATCAGACCTTTCTATAAGGTAGTACTATGCATGACGGAAACACTTTCAAGGAAAACTACCCCAGGTAGTACCCAGCAATGGAAATCCACCGTCGCTTCAGGCGGCGCAGACAAGCCTTCTGATTCTGGGGAGCTTTTATCAACATGCAAGACCGAGTCGGAACCATCTGGTAGCCAGACAGATGACGGACTAGTAACACACACGACTCTCGTCAGACAAAATCTGCGGAAAAAGAAAAATCAATATTTTGTGACTATCAACATTCAGACTCTACTTCAAACGGGTAAACTAAACGGACTTTAAACGAAATGGAAAAGCATAATATTCTAATACAAGCAGTACAAGAGACACGTTTTACAGTAATGCTTTTGATTCAGAGAAATATTTAATCTTCAAGGGCAAATCCGGACGGAAAATTGGGAAAAATCTATAGCTGCTTGGCACAGCGTTTTGTGTAAGCAGGAATTGACTCTGTTACGGACTTGATTGACTCATTAGAGATGAGCATGAGACGAGTTTCCCGTTCCAGATCCCATCCCGTGGGACTTATCCCTGTCACTGTCCCATCCCATTTTCGTCCCACTGTCCCATCTCACAAACGTAAAATTTTCGTCCAATCCCATCTCATTTATCCCATCCCATCCCGATCGCGCGGCCGGTCCCATTCATCCCATTTTACCCATACAGCAGACTTTCTTTTCGGTTTTTCGGCAATGAGTAATTCTTTTTCGTCGCAAACGGATCGGAAGATTTTTCAGGAACTACAACGTTATCATAAAATAAAATTTTGCGTATTGACACGTTAATTTTGGATTTCTTGTTTATTTTTAATCTAATCGTTAAAAACAAAGCTGCACAATTTTCAAGGATAAAATAGGACTTTTCTTTTTAACAAAAGAAAAATACCAGCCGAACTGCACAAGCGCGATTCGGTAACCGACATACTGCCGCGCCGAGTCGTGAAACACTTAACTAAAGCTCACGCAAAAAAGATATGCACTGAAAAAAAAAACAAAAAGTAGAAATAGCTAACAAAAAAACAGTGATTTGTACTTGTGTCTGCAAACAAATGAAAAAAAAGATTCTTATATGAAAGCAAATAATTAGGCACGAGCTAAATTTACTAGATTATCAAAATCCGTCCCACTCCGTCCCATACAAAATTGTCGTCCCAAACCATCCCACGCGACGTTCATACCACTCATCCCATACCATGCGATGATAGGATGGGATGGGAGGCTGGGATCCCATGCTCATCTCTACTTCTCATCTCCTGAGAGACTATCCACACTAACACTGAAATGTGCAAATATAGATAGAAATATATATATATATATATATATATATATATATATATATATATATATATATATAAATATGAGAGGTATAAAATATTCAATGCACATGCTCCCATAAACGCAGACAACAGAAAAAATCCTGAAAAGGTAAAAATATTGTGCAAACAGCTGGAGAATGAACTGCAAAAGACTCCAGGCAATCATGTGAAAATTTTATGGGTGCTTTCATCGCGCAAGTTGGGAAAGAACGTCAATTCCAAAGAACTATAGGTTGCTACCCAGCTCACACTAGAACCAATACGAATGGTTTACTTTTGATCTTCAGTTAATGTCCACGTACTTCAAAAGACTGCCCAGAAAAAAGAAGACATGGTGTGCTCCACGGAAAGAACCAGGTTAATATCAATTGGACCACGTTGCAATTTCAAGAAGAAACATTAAAGAAATTATGAATGTGGTAATACGGAAAGAAGCCAATCTTGACTCTTGATCGCTTTTTGACCCGCATACAATTCAAACCTTGCTGTTAAACAAGAAACGTCTCCCTGGAAATGTATCGATAAAGGTAAACAATGAAAAACTTCAAGAAAGTAAAAGGGACTTTCGGAACCTTTTGCCGGAGAAGAAAGTGGATACTTGCGGGGATATCCGAGTGGAGATGGCGAATACAGCCAAGGATGTGGCACCATTGCAACGAACTCGCAGATACTAATGGTGGACCACAGACTGTGATGTAGCAGTAGATAGTAGAGCTGCGGCGTATAAAGCGTAGTATACAGACAAAACTGAAGAGAAATTTGAGACATACAAAGAAGTATGCACACAGACAGCTAAGATCTCCGCTAAGCCAAAAGGAAACAAGTATCAGAAGAGATTCAGAACATTGACACGGAATTTAAGAGGAACAACACTAGAACTTACTACAGGACCTTTTAAAAGCAAATAAGTGGATATCAGTAGTCCAGCATGGGATTTCGAAGGGAAGATGGAAAACTGGCTATAAATAAGAATGAAAATTGTGAGATATTGGCCAAATATTTCGAGACATTGTTGAATTGCGAAAATCCAAAAAAATAATATTAATGGTCAAAAGAAGACCCAAAGCAACGGAATGAAAATTCAATCCCACCAGATGAAGAAGTTCCTGAAATAATCGCAGACCTAAAGAAAAACAAAGCAGCAGGGGAAGACTCCGTCACAGCAGAGATGCTAAAATATGATGGAAACATCACAATCCAAATTTTAAAGCAAGAAATGGAAGTTCGTATATGTCCAGTTTAATAATATGTCAAACGGATATGCAAGATATGGGAAACTGAAGTTATCCCTGAAGATTGGAAAAATGCTATCATCCACCCTTTACAAAAAAGATTATAGAACGGATCCCAACAACAAACGTGGTATTTCCATAGCTCCTGTAACAAATAAGGCACTGTCTAAAGCGCTACAGAAGAGACTTGTGGAGAAAGTGGATCACCATCTTCGTAAATATCAAGCGAGATTTAGGAAAGGAAGATCATGTGTTGAACAAATCTGGAGCCTCAAGCGAATACTGGAGAACTATATGTCAAAGAGCTAGTAATAGTTTTTGTAGACGTCAAGAAATCATATGATTCTATTGACTGGGAAGTGCTGTTTAACACACTGGTGGAATTTGGCGTCGAACACATTCCAATGTAAAGAGCATATGAGAGACCTCCAAAGAGTTTGAAATTAAAACAGGATTCAGACAAGGTGATGATGGACTGTCACCAGTTCTGTTGAACTGTGTGTTGGAGAAGATTATCCGGAATGGGAGAAAGAACTGGACAGGAAAGGACTACTTAATCAAGTATACTTTGGAGGATCAAAGAATATCGTCAAGATCAACTGCTTTCCTTTTGCCGTTGACCTCGCGCTTCTTTCTAGAAATACTAACACAACTATAGAACATCTGAATATACTAACTAATCAAGCAGAAAAAGCAGCACTACAGATTTCCTTTGAAAAAAACGAAGTATATGACAAACATTAAAAAAAAAACCGTCTCCTGAAGACCGAGCATGGTAAGATAGAATGAGTTGTCAGCTTTAAATACCTGGGTGAAATCGTGCAGTTGAAAACCAGTGAAAGAGAAACTAACAACACCAGACGGGAGGAGATGGCAGCGGATTTTCGCAGAACATATGCTTTATACAAGAAGAAAGCCATCTCGAAGGGAGCTAAACTGAGACACAACAATACAGTGATTAAAACGGAATGCTTGTCTGCTAGTGAATGCTATCAAATGACAGGGAAATCAGGGCTCAGAGAAATTTGAAAGGAAGATTCTTCGTAACATAATGGCTCCAAAGATCGTGGATAGGCAGTATAGGTTAAGAGGAAGGCAAGAACTTTTCTAGGACAATGAAAGACTGATTGAGTCAATGACAAAAGGGGCACTCAAATTCTATGGGCATTTATTTAAAATGGATGAGAAGAGACTAACCAAAAGGAGTTTTAAAATACTTGACAGTAGACTTAAAGTGTCTGACAAATGGTTCAGGGAGGTGAGAAAGGATCTCCAACAGGTTGGACTGAATTGAGACGACATCTCAAACCGAACAAAGTTTAGTTCATTGATAGACAAGTTTAAGGGATTTCAAGACGAACCAAAAGGGAATTGTGGTTGGAGAAAAGAAAGAAGACAGGCTGCCAGAGAAAGAATGCAAAGAATTAGGGCTGCAAGGAAGGCTTCCAGAAACAAGAATTTGTTGCCTAACGTGGTCTCTAATGGCCCTATACGATAATAATAATTAGATTTTTTTATCGTTGAGACATATGAAGGCAAATGTACTTAACATACAGTAATAGGAAACTTTTACAGCATGTATAAATCTCTATTATATAAAAGTTATAATTATAACTTTTTTAAGAGATAATTTTTTAATATATAAAGGGTCTGTCGACCGTCACGCGTCTACTTTCACATTTAATTGTGGTTCGGTTTTGAAACGCTGTGTTGTTATTCAGCAACGTTTTTATTTCTCTATAGCCCCCATTTAATCATGCAAAAGTAGACGCTCCAACAACACACACAAACTGTGAAAATTTATTATCAAAATTTAGCCTCTGTAAGTCAAACGTCTTGTGACGTTTACTGTCGTAATGATCGTCCAAACAAGACCACGCTTGAATGATTGATAAAGAGATTTGAGGTAACTGGGTCGGTTTGTAATCGTCGGTTTGTAATAGTAAAGTCTATACGTGATCGTCCCAGGACTCCCAGGCGTTCCACCGAAAACATTGATGCTAACGGTGAAAGTGTGCGTGAAAAAAAATCGTTCACAACAATTTGCTCTTTCTTAGACCACAACTTGGCGAATTTTGCGGAAAGACTTGCATCTGTACCCTCGCGAAAAAAATATCTTCAGCTACGAACGCATATTTGGTTAAATGGATACGTAAATAAACAAAACTGCCGCATTTAAGGCGACACCCATCCACGGGAGATACTGGATTTCTTTTATCTTAAGAAACTCACTGTTTGGTGCGGATTGTGGGTGGGCGGCATCATTGGTTCGTACATTTTTCGAAACTAAAGAGATCGGTTACTGTTAACGGCGAACGGTATAACGGCGAACCACGATAAAAAAATTATTGTGGCCCGCAGTGGACGATATGAGTATAAACGACATGTGGTTCCTACAAGATGGTGCCACGTGCCACACAGCAGGTGATACACGTCAGTTATTGCTAGAGATGTTCCTGGGACGCATTATTTCGAAAAGAGCTGACGTCGAGTAGCCATTAAGATCGTGCGATCTAACGTCTCTTTTTTAGACTCTTCTTTGGGGCTACGTTACGTCGTTGGTCCACGCCAATAAGCCAAATTAAACACCACAACAACTCTTGCTCTTGAAATACCATTTAAATTAACATTAAACCCATCGACTCGTCTTTTATACCTGTTCTTACCGTACCCGGTCAAAATGAGCTGTCCTATTATTAAACGCAGATGATTATTGAAATTGTTATTGCATACAACTTGCATCGACACCACTACCAAAATTTATTAACACAAAATTTCAATTATTAACTTGAAAAGATGGTATTCATAGGATTTAAAAATATGCTTTCTTCAATCTGGTTTAACATTAAGTAACGTAGAGCAAAGCAAGACATTTTAACTATGCTAATTCAAACTTGTGCCTTGATTCGTTTATCTATAATCTAATCGTTAAAGTTGAAGTATAAGTAAACAAAACTTCGGTGACTAGTCACTCAAGACACATCACGTACTCAGAAACCATCGACTTCGGCCTAACGACAGTAGATTATAATTTGTTTATTTGCATTATCTGTTGCATTATGTAATCCTGTAGAGCTCGATTTGAATATATGCAATTAAAATAAATATTAGATAAATCAAGATAAGCGTTATATAAATTCAATATTACATCCAAATTAGCTAATATTTAATAACTTAAACAAATGTTTATTTAATTTAACAGATTGGATAAAAAAATCTGTGCAGTAACTGGTTTATTCTGGTTAAAAATATGACAGTTTTCGAATCGTTAGATCATATCATACCGCCCGTGAGTGATTCTTAAAATATAAATTTAATTTCTATTAGATTAGTAATCTTATCTGTTTGTTATTATCCATCGGAAATAGCCCCTTTGATATAATTTAATATTAAGCTGTCATAAATAAATTTAATAAACATATTTATTATTACATATTAATGAAATTGAAAGTAGGAGAATATTTTCGAATCTATCAATAAATAGGTGGAATTACGCCGACCTTCTGTTACTCTTTGGCACACTTTGCTCAAGATGCGTTATGTGAGCCGTTTCCTACGTCAAAGCAAGTAACGGGAACGGCCAAGACCAACTTTTATCAGGGGCTGAAGGCAAAAAAAATATATTATATATTAAGTCCTAAACATTGCTACATATTAACGAGACTTTGTCGACCGAACGAGCACCGGAATAAGGGCTCCACCTCGCACTATCAACAGCTTCAAGGAGGGTGGATGCACGGCCGGAGGAAATTTCATACTATTGTCCATGAGGGGAGAAATCTGCTCAAAAGACAGAAGGACCAAAATAGGCAAACGGCAGTAGTACGCATAAGGAAAATGGGGAAACCACTGCATTAAAGGTTCACGGCAGCATCCCTAGATTATGATGGCTTCACGGCAGCATCCCTAGATTATAATGAAATCTTGACTGAAATGAACTAAAAATATGTTACCATTGATCATGGGCTTCGGAAACCAAGAGCCGGCAGAGGAAGAAACACACGAAACAGGACTTCCGGGGTTGTCAGCCAACGAAATAACACAACCAGACTAAACTAAGAATTCTGAGGAAACATCTAAAAATAGCGGCATGGAACGTTCAAAGCCTGCACCGACCTGTCAAAATTGACAATGTTATCCAAGACATAAAAACAGATTTAAGATAAAAATTATTGGTATGAGCGAGACCAGATGGTCCAACAATGACATATCACGAAATAAAAAAGGAATAGTATATATCTCGGGATCAGATAAATCCCTCAATCGAAATGGAGTGGCAATAGCGATAGATCCCGAAATAGAAAAAACGGCTACTAACTTTACGCCGGTGTCGAGCAGAGCTATGCTTTTACAACTGCAAAGAAATTTGGGAAAATAAACATTAACCAGGCCCCGATATCCGACAAATGATAAACGAAATTTTTAACATTTTACAGTGAAATAGATATTGTAATACACGAAATTATCATCGGCATGGGAGACATTAACGCAAAAATCGTACGTGGAATGGTCTGAGAAACAGTGGACGACCTTGGACTTGGAGAGCGCTAGGAGTGCGGGGACAGGTTAATACTGTTTGCGGAAGAAAACGAACTTGTGGTGACAGACAACTCTTCAAACTACCAAACATAAGATTTTACACATGAAGATTCAAAAGGCCTCATTATTAGAAATCAAGGAGACTTCATCATGGTTAAAAATAGATATAAAACAAGCAAACTAGCAGCAAAAACGTACCCGGGGGCCGACATACACTCGCACCGCAACCCTGTGTTAGTTACGATAAGACTTAAGCTAAAGAAAATAATTAGAAAAACATCAACAAACAAGAAATTAACCTTAAGGCTGCTCAAAGATCCAATGAAAAGAGAAAAAGTAGCAGCTGAAATAAATAACAACATAAAGGCAACTATCATAAAGGGAAATGAAAATATAGAAGAAAAATGAAAATATATAGACATACATCTTTGCCACGGGGAAGCATACCTTAAATCCCATACAGCTGGATAGAAAATTGAGTGGATGACAGACAACATATTAGAACTGATGGGAGAGAGAAAAATCTACAAAAATCAAAACAAAAGCAGAGTCAAATATAAAAGAATACGCAGAGAAATCAGAGACGAAGTGTGAGGAAATAAACTAGATGAACTCTACGATACATCCAACACTCATTAAAGAAATGACTGGGAGATACACTGCCCGACAATGACTAATAGAAATGGCCACCTCATCATGAACATCGAAGACAGACTGAAAGCATGGAAGGACTACATCCAGCACTTATTCGATGACCAACAATAAGACGATTACGAACCGGTGAAAGCACACAGTGGGCTGGAAATCACTAATGGTAAAATAAGATACTCTAGAAAGAAACAGAGAACATGTCGAGCCACAGCACCGGACGAAGTACTTACCCAACTGTTAAAATTAATCAGTGACGACAATATTGAAGCACTAACTGTTCTACGTTGATTTGATTTGTCGGGGATTCCGCGTTGATCTTGAGGGTTGGTTCTGAAAAGAACCGGATTCTCGACTAATATTCGCCATTTTCAAGAGATATGCGTACGTGCGGGTTTAAGCGTAAGATGCATACTGTATGCGTATACCAACAGAATCAACATTTATCGCTAAGAAACCCAATGCTAAAAAATGTGTGGATCACAGGACCATCAGCCTCCTGAGCCACACTCTACTGCTCAAAATAATCCATTCCAGAATCTATGAAAGGATCCCTATATAAGCGAGACACAATTTGGGTTCATAAACGCACACAACAATGTCTTGATATTACAAAGATGTGTTATACGTGTTTTATCGACTACGATAAGTCATTCGATAAAGTAAGACATTGCGAACTGATGTAAATGCTGAAAGAAAAAGGCATTAATGATCGAGATCACAATCGCACAATAGAAAATTACCAATAAACGATATTTGGTATGGCCTCGAGCCATATGGTATGGCCTCGAGCCATATTTGGTATGCGAGTGTTTGGAGAGTTCTTTGCTGACCTCCTCGCTCTCCGGATTTGTCGACTTTGGATTATTTCTTATGGGTTTCTGTTACATCTAAAAATTATCAGAACCGACCTAAATTCCTGGAAAACGTCCATTTCAAAATTGTACAATGAAATATTCCACAAGTTATTGGTGAGATTTCGGAGAAGAAAATGTGCCAGCGAGAAATGTGTTCATTGTTGCTTCGATCACCCGTGTTACTAAACTTAAGATTTTACTCTACAATGTTCAACAAAAAATTTGGTGTCAAACTTATTTTGTTTTTTGATAATTGCAGTTTAAAATCAGGACACTCATAATTTGTAACCCTTTATATCGGAAATCAAAGTTTTGATAAAACTAGGATTGTTATAAGTGTTTGGGTGATCGTTACCATGACAATTCTTTTTCCACGCGATTACCAGTACTAACCTGCATATAATAGTATATTTCGTAACTAGGGCGGTAGGTTGTCAATTTGACACGAGAACGAAATTGGACGAACGAACGATGTGAGTGCGCACATTCCCTCAAGAGGGCAATTGAGTGTTACAAACAATATTTTTTATTACTCATGCGAGGGGATGTATCTTCCAAGTTTGGGATCCAGGTACCATAAAAAAAAATAGAATCAAAAATGAAGAATTTCCTTTTTCAATTGTCTCCGGTGGTGTGGATTCGTTATAAGAACTCTCCTCAGTCTCCGGTATCACCATAGAATTTACACATTTTAAAACGTTTTCTTTAATGTTTATTTTGTAATGAAAAAAATTCACTTTCACGTCACCTTTTTAAATACTGAGGTCTTGATTGTGTTTATTTATTTGTAAAGTATTTTATTTATTTAATTGTTTTTTTTTTTAATGTAACCTATGAGATATTGAATATTTGCGTGTGTTACCCAACTTACATAGAAATACAACCAAAAGGGGCATTTCTCGTACTAAGAAACGTGCGCCAAATAATACTTTTAACGCATGGGTAATAAAAATTCTACATTTTCATTTCAAATAATATGCTGTTTAATTATGTTTTTCTATTTTGCGTCAATAATGAAGTCTTTAAAGCACTCATATGGGTTCGTTGATTCGCCGAATGCGATACAATATTCTCAATATGTATCGGCGATTTTTTTATTTAGAACTGTTATAAAAGGGCGCAAAATAGAAAAAATAGTATGTTTTTCGCACTTGTCCATTAAAAAACACCTTGCAACGCTCGTTTTCTAAATATGGACGCGTGCTGAAAAATCTCGCTTATTGAACTCGTTCTTTAATATACCATGAAGCAATCTTTTGCGCTTTTTCCAGACTTGCAACAGTATTTGCACTCAGTGCGATATGATATAATAAATATTCTATTGAAAAACTATTCAATTACAAATAAATCAGCACAATATAAAATAATTGGAAAAGGTTACTTTAGGAATTGAAATCTAAAAATGTTATAATTTAGACAACACTAAAAAACTGAAAAATTAATAACCTAAGGTATTTATTTGAATAAATATCCATGTCTTAAATAACAAGAAAAAAATATAATGAAACAGAAGATTAAATGTTTTTGCTAACATTTATTTAAAACTATGTTTAGAGGAACAATCAATATAATCTATACTAAAAATCTAATATGACAGTGCGTAGTGACAATAATAAATACAATTATACAACCATACGGACAGGCATCTTATAGCTCCTCCTTATCAGTTTGCAAATGTTCCCCAAAATTTCGGTGATTTTCTATTATTGACATTATTTTATTCGTATACGTGGGATGTATGGAACGCTGTAATTCATTTAGGGATTCTTCAGTCTAGAAATATATAACAATGCGCAATTATTGACCAACAACATAGTCTATTAAACAAAACGATATCATTTAAGAACAAATTGATTTTGAAAAAATCATTTATAAGATAATAAAAAGCATTCAGTATTTCAATAGAAATAATGAATGTTCTAGTAATTTATTATTATTAGCCAAATTGTTTTATATAAATTCATTTCTATTAGTTACATTGTTTTATTTTTGTTACAAACCAAATATTCTTACCTGTTTTAATAGTTTTATTGCCGTCTGCAGTATCCTCTGCCACTTCTGCATCTCGACCGTATGTAAAGTTTCTTGCTTTTGAAGTAGTTTAATCCAATCGTCGTGACTTTTAGGTGGATCTCTATATTGAGAAGACCAATTATACATTTTACTAGTGCTACCTATTTGATTCACTTACTTAAGTACTTGTAAATCCAGAAGGGAATACGGTGGAGCCTCTTCAAGAGACCACAGTTTATAATACAGAAGAATATTTAGGATCACCAGAAGTATTAGTACGGCAAAAACGACAGATGTCGCAAAACTGGATTGAGAGAGGCGTCTTGTTGAAGTTCCTCTTACTCTTGCGACAGATCCTATAATACATGTCCACAATTATAAATGTAGAAAAGTATTCTTCGATCAATTACAAATTTCAACGGTATGGACAAAATATGAGGTATACTACACTTTTTGAAGCGAATCTTTATTTTAATTTTACTAATAATTTATTTCAATTTAACAAAATAAAATAAGAATTTGTTAAAATGATAAAATGCCACACGTTTATCAGCGATAAAAAAATGTTATTATAATTTTATCCTGTCGCTCAGAGCGTTAGAAAAGAGTCCGCTCCGTCTTTTTTAATCGGATCCAATTATCCGAAGTGAAACTGTAGTTGTTTCTATTTGTACTTTGAAGTAAAACTAAATTTAATAAATAGGAATGAAATGTATTATTTGGATATTCTTCCTTGATGTACCACCTACTGCAAGCATACCTTTTGAAAATGAACCGAACCTATTTATTTGCAAATCGATAAAAATAAAATACGTAGCATTCGTTATCTTTAATTTAATAAAAATTGGAAATGATAAGTCAAGTCATCAAATAACCTCATGTATACTTATTATATTCTTTTGAATAATACATCTTTTTGTGAAATTAATACAAATATAAATCAAATTATAACAATAATTATTCATTAGTATCGTCGGAGCACTTCATTCTTTTACCTCTAATGGGTCCAATTTCTTCTGAACTTGGCCTTTGGATACTTTGCTGTCGCCGCCTTCGTCGCGACTTTCTTTTAACAGCAATGTTCGATGTTTCTTCTGCTTCAATAATCAGTGCTTTACCCAAACATGAAAAGAAATCTTCTAAACCTTGCCAGCAATTCTTTTCTATCATTCCTATAACAACAATAACATATAATAGTTATTACCATTAATATATAAAAATATGAAGTTAAATAATAGTTATTTATTATACAAGATAAAATTAAGGTTTATGGGCGTTTGTGGGATTTAAATAGGCGAGTTAAAGAATTAAAATCGTTAATTTTATCCGCGAGTGGAATACAAGCTTTTATACAATTTTGCATGTGATCTAGGATTTAAAGAAAATTTTGATGTTTCATGATTTTTTTTTATGTCGTCCGGGCATGATTGCTTTGTTGTCTTGACAACGATAAAATTGCGTCTTGATTTAATAATACATATTACTCCAATATAATACGTATTTACTTCAAGAAATGGAATAATTGTATATTGTGCCACAAGGGCGGTAAGTTGTGAATTGCTCACGAGAGCGAAATTGGGGACACGAACGAAGTGAGGTCGCTCATTCGCTCGAGAGGGCAATTGACAATACCGCACGAGTTGCAGATAATATTTTTTATTACTCATGCGAGGGGATGTATCTTACAAGTTTGGTATACTGGGGTCATAAAAAAAAAATAAAATCAAGAATTTGTTTTTTCAATTGTCTCCGGTGGTGTGAATTCGTCATAAGAACTCTCATCAGTCTCCGGTATCACCATTTATACTCATTTTAAAACGTTAAGGCAGGTTTTAGTAGCGTCCCATCTCGATCTACCTATGTCCAGTTTCCCCAAGTAATCAGTTTTCCAATACGTAGAGCACACATGCAAGATTTTCATCTCTTTTCAGGGTCAAAGAAGTGCCCTGTTTTATGTATGTGCCTTGTAAATTGAGAGTTAGGATCATCCATGATACCAATTTCTGACAGATGCTCCTTCAGTCTCACTTTTAAGTTTCAAATAGTATGGCCAAGATATTCAACGTTGCAGTCAATACATTCAAGTTTATATACTCCTTTTTGTTCGTTCTGTTCCATTTTCTCTTTGTTATTAAAGACCTTCTTACCAATTGTGTTGTTGGTTTTTAGTACAAATTTTAGTCCTCCTCTTCGCAGAGCACGTTTTAGTCTATCTGATACATCCGAAATGTAAGCTAGGGTCATGTAATTTCTGTTGTTGACAGTCCTGTTCATTGTCATGTATGTTATATTAAGTAATATGTACCTTCTCTTTTAAATTTATATTAAATAAAACCGAAACTAGTTAGATTACTCCCGGAGAAATCAAGATATTTATACAAAAAAATGTACTACTATAAATTTTGTGATTTTTATTTCAAAAAAGAACATTAGAGAAGATTCTGGGGGAAAAGCCTTTAACATCGAACATGATACCAGGTAGTAAGGTTGATATGGTTCCGTTCTCCTACACCGCACTCGAAAATATGCCAAGTACTTCGGAAATTACTTTTTCCTCGCAATAAGAGATTCTAGCTCGCGAAGAAACGACGTTCGTTAACTTTGAATCTTTCAGTGTTCAAAACTGTAATATATTTTTTGTGTCGCAAGCATCAATTAGTGATTTGCGTAATTTAATTCGCTACTTTCTTAATTTTTGTAACGCTTTGTAGTTTCTTTGTTACATATACTAAAATAGTAGCGTGCGCTTTTTAGGAGGGGCGGGAAAAAATACGTCAAATCGGGTTTGGAAGATGAAACGGACGTTTTGTGATTTACGAAATAATTTTGCCGGGCAAAAGTAGTAAAATGTGTAGAAAACTCCAGAGAATCGATTAATGTTCGAGATTTTGTGATGCCACCGGAGGCGGCGGGGGTGCGGCAGGAAAACTGAAAGGAAATTTCAGTTTTTAGGCGTTGCGCGGCCATATTTGGCAATAATGTGCTCTAATCTCCTAGCTTAGTGTGCCATCAGCAGTGCGCCGATTTTTTTTGCCACAAAACTGTTTTTTAGTGCAAAATTGCAAAAACGATCATTCTTGACGTTCGTGGTTGTGAGCAGACCGCTGAACGGAATGGCTTTCGTTTTACGGATCCGGCTTCGCCCGTTCTTCCTCTCTAGGTCTGCGGAGAGAGCGTGCGAATTTTTGCAAAAATGCCCTTCCGGTAGATGTTTTGCAAAACCGAACGTTTGCGGCCGCCGAACCGGAAGTAGATTGAATTTTGCAGTTTCTTCTTCACCCTTCGATCACAGACGATAATATCTTGAGTACAATTTACCGATTCGCAAAATCCGCTAGTATAAATGGCATCTTCTTGTCCCACCGTGACAAATCGGGAACAGATCATACCATGTCATAGGCTATCAAAAATTGCAAAAAGTTCGAAACTGGCAAAGTTATTGCGAAATTCGCATTTTGCGTGATAGCTGGGAGGTGCCTGGGAATTTTTTGAAAACTATTGCACGGTGTCCTTCCGCAGAGAATTAACGACATCTCAAAACCAAGTTTGCATATTTCGCTTCCGCGGAACCCTGCGAATCGTCGACCATTTTTCGCGCGTTATATTTCATTCGTAGTCATTTAAAACAACATATGTTGTATTCTAATACTGAATTCTGACGTTTAAAAAGTCATGTCATTGTCATTAAATTTTTGTCAATTGTCAAAGGGGTATAGACATCATTTTTCCTAGAGTTAACATGTTCAGACCATAACCCTAATAATTTATATTTTTACACCATCGATAATATATATCTACCTACTAACTTAGATATAAGCGCAGAAGAAGGTCAGAAAAAATACTGACCGAAACGTTGTTAAAATATCAATATTAGTTGTTTTATAAAAATCCTTTTCCCAAGAATAACCTACAATTATCAAGATTTAGGGTTAGTGAGTCCCCGAGTTATTTTGATGCGTTTCCATGGAGTGCTGCTAGTTGATGCACTTTGATATTTAATATTCATAACCCCTTGACATAATATATAATGATGTCTGGGAGACGTTTTTCATTTAATGTGCCATGTTAGACTTTCACGTGCCCGAGACGTCAAGAACTGTCTGAATTGAAAACTGAATTTTGTATGAAAATAACGTAAACGTTGTTGGAACGGACAGCAAAAATATGCCAAAGAAGTTGAATTCATACAAACTAAAAAAGGGACATTAGAAGGAACATTATCTTGTAGGTGTTCTGACCTTACTCTGGTTTGATAAGAAACATGTATATATAATAAGCACTAAACATTCAAGAGCAGAAATGATTGACGCGGGAAGAATAATTAAAAAGAAAGCAAGCAAGGGACAACATTTTAAAATTCAGCTGTGTACTGGAGTACAATCGTGGAAGTGTCAAATGAATATGAATTTCTTACATGTCTCCCACTTTGGCCTACTGTCCACGTAGCCGCACGTAATACGCATGACATCGTCATTTTACACATTTGTGCAGCTGGCTTGCATTTTACCTAGAAAGGGACGAAAGTGTGTTCACGGTGCGGCATGGTCGCATTTGCGCATCGTCAGGCGTTCATCATGCAGCTTTTGTAGTGGCAGCTCATGCAGCTGCCACTACAAAATCTGCCACTAAAATCCATGATGCGAGACGCAAAAACACGTGTAGCAACTAGAGGGTATCTTTTCCCGGATATTTTTGTGTTTCTACGTCGCTAAACTTGAGAGAAATAAATTTAAAAAGGGATTACTTTTATGATGGGGTCAATTCCATTTATCCAACGAAGAATATGTAAGTTTAGATAACTTGCATCAGGCCGATTATTTTGTTATGGGCCGATTAGGACGAGATTATTTTTATAATTCCACGAACAGTACGGTTGTAGATTAGACTGGGCCAAAAAGGGCAGTTAAATAAAAACGTGCTTCAGCGTTGCTAAACTTGAGAGCTAAAATAAACCGTTTTGTAGTTTGCGTGACGAATGTATGCCGATTGCGTGGACGTATCTAAGATACAAATGACGCCTTTCGTCATTTGTTAAATGACGTTTGCGTGCATTCGTTAAATGACGCCTCCGTGGACAGTAGGCCTTAGGGTTCGTCCATTAATCACGTAATGTTTTTTTTAACAACTTTTTAAGCTTTTTCCGCCTCGTAGTCTACAGGCTTAAAGCGCTAACTAACAAATCTGGAGCTACTGGTTTAGTTCCTGGCAGCGAGTGTCGGCCGCATTTGTACCAGAAGACAAATGTATAATTAATTAACGTTAATTATAATAACACCTAGGTATAACAAAATAGATAAATCCACACTGAGAGGCCGAGACTTCTTGATTCAAAATAAGAAAAATTAATTCAATTTGAATATACCTTTAATATACCGAAAATTACGTCCGAAAATTATACCGAAATTTCACTACGTCCTATTTTTTTGTATAGTGACGCAAGTTGTGGCCTATAAAGTGAAAAATGTGGAGAAAATACAATAGACCACTTGGCCGTAGTATTTGAAAGGTTAATAATCCGCTATCCACATTGGACCAAATTATAAAAAAAATAGTTTATGATACAACAATGATACAACAAATGTGTGCACAAAAACCTTTCACACACGTGTAATATACATTATTTTATCTACGAACTATGTAAAATTAGTGTTGAATCTATAAAAAAATAATTGTTTCTTAGCAATTGTATCTAAAAATTGTAATTTTGACAAACAAAATAATTCAAATAATTAACACAATTTGTGCGGTGCGTTCCACTAGGCGCCCACAACGCTCACGCTCACAACCGCGGTTTATCCCGTTCCACTTGGGAGCGTTACAATCGTAAACCCAAGTGGAATGGATTTTGGAGCATTTTAAGCTTTAAAAGAATTAATATATAAACGTGATTTATATATTAGTAATATAAACATTACAAATGGCGAGTTTGAAAATAAATGAGAAACCAAAAGACGTTACGTTATAATTTGAAAGCCTTTATAATAAACTTCAATAACTATTCGTTAACTTAATTTTTATTAAAAAGTAAAAATACAATTCGAGCGTAACTAATGAGTCAAAATAGTGCTTGAATTTTTCTATATTTTCAATTACCCTAATAGTTGTTAAAATTCATAATTTTTATTTATAATAACAAATTTTAAAATTGGTAATTATTACCTATTTAATAAAATAAACTTATTAAATGACTTCGTTATTTTTTATTTACAAGGTGACATAAAATCGTTATTTTTTATTTATAAGGTGACATAAAAAGATCTGGCAACATCAGTGTTATGAGTCGACTGGTTGTAAAGGGATCAGAATTTTATTAGCCCAAGATGTTGGCCGAAAACCTCGAATTACCAAGACAAAAAATTATAGATAATCTAGGTAAAAAGCTGGAGTGTATTCTATCAAATAGTTCCACAGACGTTCAAAAGTTAAAAAATATTTCCATGTTTTTCTTTTCTCTCACAATCAGCTGTTATCGCGACGTTGCCAAACCATCTGTCATGTGAATTACTGTCGATAAACAACAAGATTCAAAACAAAAAAAATTAAGTTTAATTATTTAAATAATTACATCGGGAACATCACATTGCTTTATGTTATCGTGTTTTAATATTATCTAAGTTTATTGTATATAGTTTTTTTTTCATAAAGTTGGGAAATTAATGTCGAAAAAAATAAATAAAGGCGTGACGGAAGCTTGTCAGCCTAGGAACCTGTGTATAAGATTCGAAAAATAGTATATTTTACAGCAAGAGATGAAAGAGGCGTTTTTTTGGTGAGGTGGGAGTTTGCTCACGAGCGCCAGCGAGTTAGCAATCACACCGAACCAAAAAATACACTTTCAACTCGAGTAGTAATTGCAATTTTTTCTGCTGATTTCAGTTGTAGAATCCATAATTCGACTTTAATAAATCCAATTCGAAGCGAACTGTCAATACAAATTTAATTGTTGGTTTGGTCGTTTCCATGGTAACATATTGTATTCTCATAGAAGGTGATACTTTTCAAGTCAAATGTCCCAATTTTATTTCGGTTTTTTAAATAGCTTCAGGCTCGTTTTACGTTTGTACATAAAATATTTCATTGAAATTGATGTAATTAATAAGAAAGTCCATGCAAATTTGGTTAGTTTAGTATTTTAATAGAGAAAATCATAAATTTAAAATGCTAATTTTCGTCTCTAGATATGAAAATATTTTCATCTCTAGAATGAAAAAATGTCACTTTCATGTAGGGTAAGTAAGTAGAAAAACATCATTTTTGATTTTTTTTTCGGATAAACTAAACGGAGGATTACTTTCAAATTTTGAGAGGACATAAATAAAGTATTGATCTTCATGTACAAAAAGTTTCAAAGCTTAACCTTGAAAAATATATTTAACATGGGATTCGCTCGAACCTCCTTAATTTTTTTTAATTTCATTTAGTGAAGTATTTAAATAATTTTTCTACTGATATATGTGAAAATGGCATTTTTTTCCACGGCTTACTACATGAAAGTGACATTTTTTCATTCTAGAGATGAAAATATTTTCACATCTAGAGACGAAAATGAACATTTTAAATTTATGATTTTTTAGATTAAAACACTAAACTAACCAAATTTGCATGGACTTATTAATTACATCAATTTCAATGAAATATTTTATGTACAAACGTAAAACGAGCCTTAAACTATTTAAAAAACCGAAATAAAATTAGGACATTTGACTTGAAAAGTATCACCTTCTATGAGAATGCTATATGTTACCAAGGAAACGACCAAACCAACAATTAAATTTGTATTGACAGTTCTGACAGTTCGCTTCGAAATGGATTCATTAAAGTCGAATTATGGATTCTACAACCGAAATCAGTAGAAAAAATTGCATTCACTACTCGAGAATTGCTAACTCGCTGGCGCTCGTGAGCTCTCCCACCTCACCAAAAAAACGCCACTTTCATCTCTTGCTGTAAAATATACAATTACATTCGAATATAAATAAAAATTCATAACCAATAAATTACTCAACTGACATTGATGTCAACTCTGACAAAACGACTACTTCGAGCAAAGATGAAAGGAACAACAAAGAGCTGGGCTCTGCCAGATGGGTCATTGTGAGCTCGACGTGAGCGAAAAAAATGACTTCATTAGTGACGTTTTAGCCGCGACTACAACGAGCGTGTTCGTAATGTGGAACGGCTAAAGGAACATTGTTGGGGCGTTGTGAGCGCCTAGTGGAACGCGCCTAATATGGTTAGAATATTCAGCGCCTCCGTGACAAAAATTTCTAACTAGTAAAAACGCACAGTGACGGGAACACTATTTGGTCGTTGTCGATGTAACCTAGATTTAATCTATTAGGTTATGGTTAGCTTAAGTATTAAATATTAGAGTAAACCCAGACTTAGAGGCCGAGAATTCTTGATTAAAAATAAGCAAAAATTATTCAATTTTAATATACCTTTAATATACCGAAAATTACATCCGAAAATTATACCGAAATTTTATTACGCCCGGATAGTTATGTTTTTGTTTAGTGACGCAATTTGTTGCCATAGTAACAACAAACAGAAATCGTTTAATAATGAAACTCCGCTTGATTTATATTGAACTTTTACGCACGATTAGGATACTTTTACACACGATTATAATAAACTCATCCTTCACATACAATAATTTACTTTCAAAATTTACATTAATGCGTTCATTTTGGTGTGCGAGTAGATAAAACTTATTACTACTACTTTAAAATGTTACTTAATTATACCCAATTAACATTATGTAACAACTTAATTGTTATATAGAAATGCAAATTTCAAAATAAAATGTTCTGTTTCGAAGCTTGGAGATAAACTGCTCAGTTGAGCCAAATTAAATACAATAGTATTAAATATAATAGTAGTATTTTTCAGACACATAAAATTCCGTTTCATTTGTATGTCATGGGATAAACCGCAAACGGAATACACATTTTATTTGATAGTTTCATTCAACGACTGCTTTGATGAACCGTATCCAAGTAATTAAACATACTTTATAAGGCAAAATTGAATAAAATAAATTTGTATAAAAAACAGTATTTGATATTAGTTAATTGAATCAATAAATTGAACAAATTGGCCAACTTTTAGGGGTATTCACTCTATTCTTCTACTGCTTCAAAAATATTTTGCTAATGGAATTAAATAAAAGAAAAAACTTGATATAAATGGCCAAGAAATCGTAATGGAACTTGTATTTAATACATATTCACTAATTACTATTATATCTAATTCATGGTATTTGGTTTAATTGTTTAAAATAAAAATACCTTTGACTAGACCCCAGACAGACTTTTTGAACTTGATTTGTGCATAAACGGCTATCGAACTCTGCGTATCCGAAATCTTATGTATGCAATAGTGTACAAGAATACAGAAACTATCGGCATATGGAATGCCTCCGTTGACCGTTTCCACATCAATTGAATATAAAAATCCAGCTTTACTGCACGGCAACATCACCTAGAAAGAACAAAACAATTGATTAATAACTAATAGTTATTTACATTAGAGTGCGGAAAAGTTAATTTTACAAGGCGACAGCTCGCCCTTCGTTTCCCATTAGCTGGAGCGGTTTAAAAACGCACGAAATTTGTATAAATTTTTTTGGCCGACTTTTATTATTTAAGAAACAAATAGATTTAGATTATTTAAAATATTGGAAATTATCTAATTTTTTGGCGCAATATTGCAAAGTACTGCTACTATGCGGAACATTGCGTGTAAATATCTAGTTTCGCTTGACCTATACACGATGTCAAAACTAGCTTTACAATTCAGGAGGCCAAAAAATATTTAAATATATAAACCTATTTAAGCTATCAAAACGAGTGTAAATACATTTTAGTTAATGACTTAATAATTAATAGGCAAATAATCATATACAAATTACTCAAAGTGCATTGATCTGTCATGGTTCTGTGTTAATTAGTTCTAAATAATTGGATTCCTAGAATGTTGATGATCTTTTTATTGTGTGTTAAGAAAAACAGAACTATGTCATGAAATAATAACCATGAACTTAGTACGTGACAATACAAAGGTGAATTACATTTTTTTATAAGAGAAATATAACATTTTTTTAATATAAATCACGAGTCATACACACGAATTTGATTGTATCATTAGATGATATATAGATTACTTATATAGATTACAATTTTTTAATGAAATTATAGATTGTAACATATATAACCCCTTATATCTAATTGCACTTAAATCAATATCTTTTTAAATCAAATCATCGAGATATTATTTTTTTTATATCAAATAATTAAGATAGATTAAAATATTTGCTTCCATGCTTTAAGCAAACAATTCCTTATCAAAACTTTGGATTTGATATAAATACAACAACAGCTAAATAGTTTCAGTATCAACAAGATGTTGTTGAAGCTGCTATTCCTCTGCCTTTCCATATCGATGGTATACCCATGGTATACCTGCGATGATAAAGATTTTTGCCGCAAAATCAGGAACAATCCAAACCCCAAACACCATTTCAAAATACTACATAGTAGTATTAAAGTTGAAGAATCTACAGTTAGTGCAGATTTGCTAAATACTGACACTCAACAAACGTTGGTCTTCAGCATAACTGGATTGCAAGATGGAACTTTTAGAATTAGAGTTGATGACCCGAAGAAGCGAAGGCATTCGGTACCAGAAGCGTTAGATGGAGAACCCAAGGAGAATAAAATTGATGTCACAGTAAGCGAAATAAATTTCATTGTTGATAATGGTGCTGCTAAAGCAAATGTAAATTTATCTCCCTTTACCATCAATGTATATTCTAAATATTTAAGTATTACTGTAAATGAAGCGGGAACCATGGAATTTAATTCTGAGGATGGGGACGAGTCTATAGCTATGGGAATTAGGTTCCCACAGAGTTCAAGGGCATATGGAATTCCTGAACATGGTGAAAGGTTGACTTTAAAAAGTAGTAAGGTAGGAGGTCGTGATCCCTACAGGTTCTATAATGTAGATTATCCTGGCTACAAAACTGAAACAGCGGAGAGTTTATACGGCGCTATTCCAGTCATTTACGGTCATGGTACGAAGAATACTGGAGGAGCTTTTTGGTTAAATTCTGCTCAAACTTTTGTCGATGTAAGTTATGATAACGATATGGTCGATTCTTTCTTTATTAGTGAAAGCGGCAGTATTGACCTTTTCATATTCCCGGGTCCAACGCTACGAGATTCTGTTAGACAATACGCCAAAATCACTGGAACGGCGCCACTCCCTCAACAATTTACAATGGGATACCACCAAAGCAGATGGAGTTATATGAACCAATCAGATATTGAAACGGTAATTGACGAGTTGGACAACAATAACTATCCAGTAGATGTTATGTGGTTGGATGTAGATTATACCGACGGTAAAAAGTATTTCACATGGAATTACACTGCCTTCCCAAAACCCGATGAGATTTTATCAAAACTGGATAAAGACGGTAGAAAATTGGTAGTTATCATCGATCCTCATATTAAAATAGAAAAAGGTTATTCCGTTTACGAGACAGCATTGAAAAACGAATATTTTGTTAAAAATCCTAATGGTAGCGCGTTTGAAGGAGAGTGCTGGCCAGGCATGAGTAGTTACATAGATTTCACCAATCCCGAAGCTATGAATTGGTACTCGTCTCTTTACTCACACGATAATTTTCCACATTCAAAACCCAACCTTCACATTTGGAACGATATGAATGAACCATCGGTCTTCGAAGTAGATGAAAAAACAATGAGTAACGATTTGATACATAATAATGGTTGGACACATCGAGATATACATAACATGTATGGATTTTTACAAACCAAAGGTACATATGAAGGTATGCAAAAACGTTCTAACTATACCGAACGTCCTTTCATTCTAACGAGATCACATTTCGCGGGGAGTCAAAGATACACTGCTATGTGGACTGGAGATAATGATGCTAGTTGGGAACACTTCAGAATTAGCATTCCCATGTGTTTAACAGAGGGTTTGGCCGGAATAAGTTTTTGCGGAGCCGATGTAGGTGGTTTTGTCAATAATCCAGATGACGAACTATTCCAAAGATGGTACCAACTAGGAGCATGGTTGCCTTTCTACAGAGCACATTCAGCTCAAGATACCAACCGCAGAGAACCCTATCTTTACCCAAAAGATATTCAAGCTCGATTACGTAAGGCTATTGAGCAAAGATATGCTCATTTACAAACTTGGTACACTTTGTGGTTCGAACACACAAGATATGCAGATCCTGTTATCCGTCCACTCACCTACCACTATTCAGACGATGAAAACGTTTTAGATACTGACACAGAATTTTTAGTAGGTAAAGATATACTTGTTGCACCGGTTTTATATAAAGGTATTACTAATATGGATGTATATCTGCCTGGTGGACTATCGGAAATTTGGTATGACACAAATCTTGAACTCGGCTATCGTGGTGGACAATATTCTATTTCTGTTTCCATGGATACTTCACCCTTTTATTATCGCGGAGGAAGTATCGTCTTTAAAAAAGAAGTTCCTAGAAAATCTTCAGCTTATATGAAAGATGATCCTTATACCGTTTACGTTTTCTTGGATCAGGATGAAAAAGCCGTTGGGACCATCTATGTAGATGATTTAACGAGCTACGATTATAAAAACAAAATGTATCACTACTATGAATTCAGATATGAAAACAAAGAAATTACGTTGCACAAGATTGACAATGATGCTAATTTCCCCACAAAAATTACAATTTCAGATGTTTTTGTTTATAGTCTTGGAAATCTTGGACTAGGCTCGAACAATGTAATTTCTTCTATAGATGGGGAGCAGGTTATTGTTGAAAAATTAGATGTCCGTAAATTAAAAAATGATGCAGCAATCGAATTTGTTTAAACTTTGTTTTTAGTTTTAATACTTGGTTTATGATAATTACAAATCATTAAATTGTGTTGTAAGAATTTATTAATTGCCTTATATTTATTAAATAAATAGTAAATTATTATATTTAATAAAACTATTTAAACTATTTTACTCTTTTTATTATACCATTAAATTGTTTTTATATTAAAACTGACTTTGTATATTATAGAGGTTTAAAGAAGATTTATAATCAAACTGAATTAATTACTCGTTACAATGAAAATAACTCAAAGGTTAATCCATATATAGACTATGTATATTATAGCGAATAAAGAAACAATACGTTGATTAAAATGTATGTAAATCATTCAAAAGTTCTAATATAATTTATTTTGCCAGAACAACTCTGAACTATACATTCATTCTTTCCATACTTTATAACTAATTATTATTTTTTGCTCGTTCCATTTACCTTTCATATATTAATTAATCTTTTCAATGAGTCCAAAAGTTAATAAGTAATTAAGTAATAAAACACAATTACCGTATTTCCATCTGTGCGTATTCTATGATTTGTTTTATCAATTTGACAATTACAATAAATTATCAAGCAAGATATAACTCTATATATATATATATATATATATATATATATATATATATATATATATATATATATATATACATACTTTCCAGAACGTCTGCTCTTTTTTAAAACTTAGGATGATCACCTTAGTAAGTTTATTCCCTATTATAATGGGTTTTTCAATAAGGTCATAACAATTTTGTATTTAAATAAAACATAGAATAATTGAGATATCGGGCTGAAACTTATTCCAGGTGTAGTACATATGTTACAATTATGTATGGAATTCGACCTCGTTCATATGACCACCACGGTCGTGCTCGTGGTGGTCATATGTAGCAGCGAGCGATTCTGAGGATCCAATTTACAATCACACTTTCACAAGTATCAGCCGGAATGTTGGCAATTTAGGTCGATATTGTTCCTGAGCTCCTCTAACGTTGATGGATTGTTGGACCTTTGACGTAAGGTAACCTCATAAGAACAAATCTCACGACGTTTAATCGCATGAGAGGGATTTCTCGAGATGAAACAATTAACAAATTTTCCTTTCAATAAATCAATTGTTTGAACAGCTGGGTGGCTTGTGGCAGCATCTTGTTGGAATCCATAGCGCTGATGTCAAGTCCATACAATTCTGGAAAAATAGTCCAACAATATGACACAATAGCGAACTCCATTGAACACATAACACGGTGATTATTTTCACCGACAAAAAATTCGGCCACCCACAGGTGTGGATGAAATCCACACCACACGCTCACTGCGCTCACTTTTTGTGGATGCATTGTAGTCTCATGAAGCACATATAGGTTTGTTGCCCCAATGACACATATTCTGCTTATTGAAAAAGCGATTCAGCTCAAAAATGAGCTTCATCTCTAAAGAAAATTTTTCGTTAAATTCAGGATTTTCTCCAAACTTTTGCAGAACAAAATCGGATAAGTTCCGGCGCTTTAAATGATCCAAAAGTTTCAGTGCTTGGGTTAATTTGATCTTGTAAGGGTGTAGCTGGAGATCTTTAAGCAAAATTCGTCTTAATGTAGATTGAGAAATATACAATTCTTCTGAACGGTGTGGAATTGACCTGTTTGAACTGAAGCTCTTACAGCTGCAATATTTTCAGTACTTCGACCGGTGCGTTATTTATTTATTTATCGTATGGATTTACAAGAAAAACGAACATTGTTGGTAAATGTATAGCCGATTAATTGATTAATCTCATATATCAACGTCTAACTTGCTCCACCAGTCAACTGCGTTTGGATGGAGGTTGTTTGTGTTGTCCAAATTGGCCATAACATTTTCACGACCTGGCCATTCAGTCACGATATGCCGGATTGTTTGCCGTCCTTCACCGCAGTAGCAAGTAGCACAGTAGCCGGTGATTGTGCAAGACCCCAGCGATGCATTGTGTGCGCTTCTTCCACAGTTTGTGCGGATGCGGTTCAGCTTTACCAACAGTTTACGCGGGAGATCCAAGCCAGTTGGGCACGATATTGGCTTGTCAACAGTTACCAGTCCCACAGGCTGGTGAGCTGGCCACTCAGCAATCCAGTGAGGCTTAGGATCAAATGATTTTTCACCCAGTTGTGCTGCTGTACGTACTGTTCGTGATTTTAGTCGCTGTGGTTGAACTAGTGTTTGAATGTCTTGATGAAAAGGAAGCAGTGCATTCTTGTGAATTTTTCCAGTAAGAGCGGCTAAACGGCGAAGGTGGGGGGTGGGGGGGGTCTATGTTACTTAGAACCGGTAGCCACTGGACGGGCGTCGCTCGTATTGTCCCAGTGATTAAGCGCATCGTGTTGTATAATTAGACATAAACTCTACTGGCAATCCAGTCAGCCTTAGGATTAAATGATTTTTCACCCAATTGTGCTGCTGTACGTACTGTTCGTGATTTTGATTACTATTCATCCACACATGTGCACAGTATTCGGCTACCGAGTAGATTAACGAGAGGAACTTCACAAGCCTGGATCACGGATTTTCTTCAAACTTTGTACACTGTTAGTAGTTCATTAGGACAACATAATGTGTAAGTAGTAAGGCGTACTATTTCGGCATTTCTGAGAAAATTGCTATTTTCTCTCTTCGAAATATTCTACATCGAATATATACATTTGCATTGCGTCAACGTGTATAAGATGACAATAGCCGAGTGGTAAAGTTCAAGCTTCGTAATTGCTGGATCGGTGGATCATCGAGTCCCATACCTTGTTTTTTTTACAACACTGATCATATTTTTTCTTATAAATAACAATTCAAAGGTAATATTATGAATAAATACGTGTATTTGGCTATTTACTGAATTTTATCATTACAAAAATGGTACTTTGACTTAAGGGTTAAGGGGTTCTAAAGGTTAAATAAATAACTCCATTTAAGGAGTTATTAATTATATACGTAACGTTGATCGTTCGTTAATGTATTATAAATACCATATAATAAATATTTTTTCCATGGAACTACTACACAAAACGAAGTTTTTATTTTTGAATATCTTGGTAACTCGAGAAAGACATTAAAATTCATAAATATATTGGCCATGTTTCTTGGAAAGCCAATACTAGATTCGTAATCAGCGGCCCCAAAAAACCCCGACTTTAAATTTATTGCAAAATAATGATATTATCGAATTATGGCCAGCTTTTTGTGATTCTTGCGCACTTTGCGGCGGCAGCGACATATCAGCCGGAATGTTGACAATTTCGCGTTCGATATTGTTCCTGAGCTCCGCTAACATTGTTGGCATAAACCTTCGAGTCAAGGTAACCCCATAAGAAAAAAATCCAACCGCGTTAAATCGCATGAGCGAGGTGGGCATTCGACTGGACCATTTCTCGAGATTAAACGATTACTAAATTTTCTTTTCAATAAACCAGCTGTGTGGCTTGTGGCACGCACCATCTTGTTGGAACCACATATTGCTGATGTCCAGTCCAACCAATCTGCCCAAAAATAGTCTTGCCAAAAATAGTCTTTCAACATGGCGTGATAACGAACTGCATTAACCATAACATAGCGATTATTTTCATCGGCGAAAAAATACGTCCCTATCAAACCTCCGTCATGAAATCCGCACACATTTTGTGGGTGCAATGTAGTCTCATGTGGGTTTGTTGCTGTCCGATAACGCAATTCTGCTTAAACAAAGCCATTAAGTAAAAAAAGAGCTTCATCGCTCAATATATTTTTTCGAAAAAATTAGGGATTTTCTCCAAACTTTTGCATAACAAAATCGGATAAGTTTCGGCGGTTTAAATGATCCAGAGGTTTCAGTTCTTGAATTACTTTGATTTTAGAAGGGTATAACTGGAGATCTTTAAGCAAAATTCGCCTTAATGTGCATTGAGATTCTAATCGAAAATGGACTTACAATTAGCCAGCGAGCTATTGCTCGGCAATTGGAAATGACACGCGCCGCGGTTCGAAGTCCTAACGGTCCCAACGTTATGAGGAGACTGGATCCTTTCATAGACGACTTGGTACAGACATAAGGAGATTTACAACGGCTCGGGATGACCGTTTTATTGTATGAACATCATTAAGAAATCTCCACCTTATTGCTGTTCAACTGTAACAGCTCCAAAGTACGAAGAGTGGCTATTAGTCAGTGGACAGTAAAACGAAGACTGCAAGAAAGTAACTTGACCCCTAAGACACCTGCAGTTTGTCAAAAAATTTACCCCAGCTGATCGTCAAGCACGCCTGCGTATTGCAAGGGGACATTTAAATTGGACGTTGGAACAATGGGGATCTGTTCTGTTCTCAGATGTCCCCCGAATATGCTTCAATGGTAGCGACCGAAGAAGAATAGTGTACCGGACACCAAGAGAGCGATTTGCAAAAAAAATATAGGCAGTCAGGCACTGCCGACTGAAGTGAAAACTTAAAAAAAAACAACTTTAAAATTGGTTTTGAGGATTTATCAGTATGTTAATTAATCAAATTTGGTACATAGTTTGTTAGTATTGTTTTATGTAATTCTGGAACATAACTCAATTCTGAAAGGAGAATGACTGTTAATGTCATCATCATAATATGAATTTGAATCCGGAATGTTTGGTTGATTCTGTGTTGATAGGTCAGCAAAATGAATTGATCGATTTTCATACAGGATATATGGCACATTTCTTGTTGATGGGACTGCAATTTGTGAGTTATGGAAACTTTGACTTTTAGAAAAATGCCTTAGGCCTAGGCCGCACTACGGCTAAACCGCCGCGGTTTTCAACCGCGTGATTTTATGACTCAATTGAATTAATACAAGCGCCCTCACTTACACTCTCCCTTTGACCCTCACACTTTGACTTTTTCCCGCGACTGATTTTTCCCATAGCGTACTGTGTGTTTTTCGAGCGGTTTCGCGGTTACCGCTCGAGGGAAAAAACCGTAGGCGGCCTCGGCCTTATAACTGCTTTTGAAAATTTATCTGTATATAAATTAATTTTTGTTTGGAATGTTCGTCGTATAGATATTTTAGTTTAATATTTTCCTCCTTCTCAGCTGTGATTGTTCGATGTTTATAAATTTCTGAATTAACTATTGCAAGAGTTTTTTTCTAATTCCTATCTCTATCGCTGACTATTAAATTTATTTGGAGTTTCCTTACTTTGGAGAGCACACGAGTACATTTGGTTGCCTAAAACTTTGATGGGTCTGAATTAGAGATGCCACGAATATTCGGTATCTATTCGGTATTCGTCCTATTCCGCCACTTTTTTAATATTCGGTATTCGGCCGAATATTGTCAACTATTCGGCCAAATACGGAATACCAAAAATGATGAAACAATCAGACATATTATTCAAATGATTATAGAATTGGTGAAACCATCCTATGTTATAGAAAATCATACAAACTTAAAACAAAGGGAACACAGCCTGAATATATAAATATATTCAGCCTTTCCGGGTTGAGTGCCACGAAAGTGAACTTAAAGCTATAAAATAACTTAAAAATTTCATGTGAGATTTGTTTTGGTAGTCCTAGAAAGACTCAATAATTGTTATAGAGCTCCGGAAAGGCTGAAAATATTTATATATTCAGGCTGTGTTCCGTTTGTTTTAAGTTTAAATGATTATATTTTACCAACAAATTATTAATACTCAAAATTTGCCGAGGTAAATTGTGATGAATGAAAACCATTTTTTCAGCATTTGTTGATAGCAACCGATTGCGTTTTTCCTCATTAACAATATACCCGCTCCTGAAAATAGCCTCTCACAGAATACACTGCTACTGGGTGATAGATACATTTCAACGAATTCTGTCAGTTTTGGATACTGCTCTACATTTGCTGACCACCACTTGTAAAGGTCTACTGTCCTATCTAGGCGAGCCTTTTTTAGATAAATCAATCTCATTTACAAAAGCACTTTCCTTTACCACATTCTCATCTTTCTCCATATTTTCTGTAACGACTTCCAGAAACTGTCGTGTATGTCGTACGTCAATGGTTTTGTCATTTTCATTGGTATGTATCTTCTTACAAAGTGGAGAAGAATCATTATCTGTACTACAAGACTCATCACAATTCATTTTCAGAGCTTCTAAAAGAATTTTTTGTTTTGAACTAATCCCAGGGGGTCAAGAAAAGTGTCAACCAGGTATTTGTCATGTTCATCCAAGTTGTACAGTGTTTCTAGCTCAGCTTGTAGTGAGGATTTGATGCTTAGCAAATTTGGTGTTCTACTTGCTGTCTATTCTTTTCCCAGGTATTTCAACAATGTAGCAACGTGTGGAATCACTTCGGAGATACAAGAAATACCCGAGCCAGTTATTTTTGTTATCTCTTCAAATGATTTGAGGACTTTGATACATTAATCCAGTAACAACCACTGAGAAGGAGTTAAGATTGTTTAATGACTCGAGATCAGTTATGTATGAAGAAACAGCTCGCTTTTGTTCTAATAATCTCTCCATTAAATAGTATGTAGAATTCCAACATGTGCTTACATCTTGCACTAATTGGTGGTTTGGCAAGTCAAGTTCTTGTCGAATGGATTTGAGCTTTTCTTCTACTATACCTGAGTGGTTAAAATGTGTAACAATTCATCTTGCAACAGCTACCATCTGTGTTATTTCCGTTTAAGATTTTAGCGTTTTTTCTATAATTCTAATTTCAGGGACCTTTTTAAAGAATTGTATAATTCCTCACCCCCCATACTTCAGCTCTATACATCAATATACTGCGGTAACAAGCCTTCCATGTCATCTCCTTCGCCCGGTAATTTGTGCTAAACTCTTTTCCCCATACCTTCAAGAACCTTTTTCCCGCCTCCATTTTACTCTATATGGTTTTTATTCCACACCCACTCCCAAATACAAACCCTAAATACTTAAAATGCCCAACGTGCTCTAATTCCTCTATAGTTCGTTGTAGTGAATGAATAAAATACCTGGCAGTATCATATTCTGTGGCTCGTATACCTATTATCATATTGGCTCCACTGTCGTGTACAAGTAAATATATCTTGCTATGAGAAATATTCCATCATTTGAAATACCATTCAGTTCTTTTGCAATATTAGTACCAGTATGTGAACCAACAAACCAGATTGGTAGGAGTTAAGTATCACAGAACCTAAAAAATGAAATTACCGAACATTTCTAGTTTAAACTTCTATTTTTCTGGATTAACTTCTGAATTCTAAATATAATTAATAGGTAAATGTAATGTATGTCTACTAAAAATAAAATACGACTTATTTATATCAAGTTTATATCTACGAAATACTAGGTCTGAAATAAAAACCGTGCAATAAAACAAGAAATAACATATTACAAGCGCTAGGTAAATAATGGATATGCTCTTATTTTTCGAAAGTTTACGCAAAAGCGCCGAATATTGGGATTCCGAATATTCGGCGCTTCGGCCAAAAGCGTGGCCGGATATTCGGTATTCGGCAAAATCACTATTAGTGGCATCTCTAATCTGAACATTCCAATAGTCCCGCACTAGTATATCTACTAGTACATCCGTCAAAAGTACTTACTCTTGTACTGCATATTGATTATAGGGGTTGATATTTCCTTAGAGGCGCTGCGTTCTGTCAACACTGCCAAAAACTTTCCAATAATCCGGCACTAGTACATCCACTATGACATCCGGTAAAAGTACTTACTCTTGCACTGCACACTAATTTACGGGTTGACATTTCCTTAAAAACGATACGTTCTGTCAACACTGCAAAAACTTTGACTATTAAGTTTGACGTTTAAAGCCAACTTCAAACCTATGCGTATAGATGTGTTCTTTTAAACACATCTTTGTGTAATAGAATTTTTTTGTATAGAACGCAGCTATTGATGACGATGACGCAAATGTATCAGTTTACCCCCTACCCAAATGTCATTCAGCGCGGCTATAGAAGTTTTCACTTCAAAAATTCATTGAAGAGCGGACTGCTTATGGAGGTGCCCCCTGCATTATCTGGGTTCAATTTCTATGGGAGCACGAACCGACCCTGCTTTCATCATTAGAGGCGCCCGTGGTCAAGTGGGAAGAGGTTTAACGGGTGCTAGTTACATCGAGGATATTTTAGCAGTTCATGTGGTAACTCACGTCGACTACATTGTTGAAGAACGTATCTATATGCATGACAATGCGGAACCACACACCGCAATAATCGTGCAAGATTACATTACATATCTCCGTTTTCGTTAGTTAATTTCACCATGTTAAACACAAGAAACCGAAATAAATTTTAATAAACTTAAACTCGTATTAAAGCATATTAAATTGTCTTTCAAACGGAATATTTCTTTATTTCATCTCACAAATAGTCTTTAAAGTCTAAAGTTTAAGGTGGGCCGATTTCTATGCACGCAAGTTTAGTTTAGTTCCTTACGCAGGTGATCGCCTATGGCGCCATATTTTTGGGGCGGCATATTATGAGCCCAAATGTGATTTTATCAGAATGTGTTAAAATATTAAATAGCGTAAATTTGTTTGTTTCGTATAAATAGTTTTGAGCAAATAATTTGTAAAGCTAAAGAAATAGGTAATGAAATTGAAATAAATGCAGATTTTGAAAGTCGTCTTTCAATTAGAATTCGACGTAAAAGCAGATTTATTTACGAAGGAACAGAAAATCTGTCTAAAAAATTTGAAGTTGAAGTTTTTTATTATCTCTTAAATATTTTTACTAATTCTGTTACAGAAAGATTTACACAATTGGAAAATCATAATCAAATTTTGGAATTTTTATATATTCCATCATAAGCGCAAAAAAAAATCGGACGAAATTCTTAAAAATTGTCAGGATTTGCACACGTACCTAACAGACGATATAGAGAACCTTCAAATTTGTCTAACGAATTACAAATTGTGCGAAATACATGGTGGGCCAACGAAGCAGAGGGATTTTCGGATAGTCAAAGATAGTTTCTCAAAAAACGCTAGGACACGACAATTTTGTTTGTGGAAGGGACACCTTTTACAAGAAAATTTGTAGCCAAATCGCTTAACCTCTTCGCGCTGGGACCACAACCCCTAAGATTTTAAATGGCACTATAGATCTAAATCTATCTTTCTGTAACAGAATTAATACAAATATTTAAGAGATAATTAAAAACTTTCAATTTCAATTTTTTTAGACAGATTTTCTATCCATTGATAGAGTAAGGTGGGGTAAGTTATACCTCATTTTAAAGCCCGTTTAGCCCTGTATACTGTTTTAGAGATTATTTAATTTCAAGTTATGAACGCGTTTTTAGTTTATGTCGTTGAAAGAAAATGGTGATCGTTAATTAGAAGACCATTTGACTTTTCAACAAGATGGAGCGCCACCACAGTATAGGAAGGCTGTTCGGGAGTTTCTGGACAGAGTTTTCCCGGGACAATGGAATGGACGAAGAGGTGCTATGGAATGGCCGGCCTGCTCACCTGATTTAATTCCTTTGGACTTTTCTTGTTAGGTCATTTGAAGAGTAGAATTTATGCAAATTAACAAGAGTCTCTGGAAGAGTTACTTCGACGCATTCTTGAAGAATTCCGTCAAATTAGTCCACAGATCCTCCAAAATTTAAGAAAACGTTTGAGGCGGAATTTGTATTTTTCTATGGAATTTGGGGGCGCACAATTTGAGCATTTGTTAAAATAATAAAAATTTTCTGGCGTTGATTTGTTAATTTTTTCCTTCACTTTTGCAGTTTTTGTCAGGACAGATTGTACAATTGGACTTCCTTTCAACGACATAAATGAAGAACACGTTCGCAACTTGAAATTAAATAATCTCGACAACAAATCGATAAATTTGAATTTTTTTCTAAATCTATCGATTTGTTTTGCCGATTAATAAATTTCAAGTTATGAACGCGTTTTTAGTTTATGTCGTTGAAAGAAAATGGCGATGGTTAATTAGAAGACCATTTGACTTTTCAACAAGATGGAGCGCCATCACATACGCAGGCTGTTCGAGAGTTTCTGGACAGAGTTTTCCCGGGACAATGTAATGGACGAAGAGGTGCTATGGAATGGCCAGTCCGCTCACTCGATTTAAGTCATCTGGACATTTTCTTGTGGGGTCATCTATAGCAGTGCTCCGCAACCGCTGTGTCGCGGCACACTACTGTGCCGCCAGGTGATCTTAGCTGTGCCGCGGTTTTCTCAAGAATAATAAATATGTAAAAATGCCAATATGTAATTTCTCAGAGTCGAAATTATATACAAAACAAAAACATGTACTTAGTTAAACAAAAAATGTACATTGTACATATAGTAAGTACTGTGAGTGTTAGTTTGCGTACTTATGCGTAGAGATGTACGTCGTTTAATGTGATATTATCATTACATTAGTAAAGCAGCTTGCTGTTATGCTTTTCTAAGCATTTTCTTATTAAATAATCGGCACTAGTGCATTTATTTCGGGTAAGTCAAATTTATAGCCTTGCGTATCGATAATAAAACATTTAAGTCGTTCCAACTGAGTGTTTCGCCAATATCTTATTTTTTATTTAAGCATAGCTTTGAGCTAATATTAATTATTATCCCAATCTTCTAAAGATTTCAGAAACACGAATCGAATAAATCGTTCACGACTTCACGAACAAAATTCTGTCGTAGGTTAGAAATATTAAAATGAATCGTTATAAATGTACTAGCAGCGATTGATTTTCTATCTCTTCATTTCGTGGCGATTTTAATATCGATCTGGCTGACAAAAATTGGGCAGTAAGAGATCGACGTATAATAAAATCGAATCGAGATCGGAAACTCTAGTATAAACCCATATTTCGCTGCTGCACGTGGGGCAAATTACGGAGGGCGTGGCTCGAGCGTCGGCACTTTGTGTCTCGACGTATTTTGTTCTATCTACCGAACTGATGATCATGTTAGTCAGTCTGCATCCGAACGAGAAGAACTTCTATCAAATACCACATTTTTAGGTTATTTTGTTGTTATACCTCTAAAAAATATGAACAAGTTTTTAAAAAGATTTTCGAATTCACCGACAAACCAAAATGAACCAAGCACAAGTGGTGATGAAAAAACACAGAAGATGTGGGAAAGAAAGTATAACGAAGACTACATTAGATTTTCGTGTTGTGATAAAGAAACGCCACCCAAAGCAGAATGCATCATTTGCGGAGAAATGCTATCTAACGAAGCAATGGTACCCAGTAAACTGCTTCGCCATTTAAATTCAAACCATCCTAGTTACGTTAAGAAGGACATCATTCTTAGACTGTTCGATCAAAGGCGAAAACAAAAGCAATCACTGTTATCGTTAGTCACAGTTTCTGATAACACCTTAGAAGCTAGTTACCATCTTGCAAGATAAATTGTACGTCAGAAAAAACCACATACTATTGGTGAGACACTCATTAAACCAGCATGCATAGAAATTGTTAAATCCATGCTTGGGCCTAGAGAAGTTAATAAAGTAAAAAAAGTACCGTTGTCAGCTGATACTGTTAAAAACGTATCAACATATGTCGAACGATATTTTAGGAATACTAATTGCAAAACTAAAAACGGCCCAGAAGTTTGCACTACAAATTGATAAATCGACGGATATTAAAAACCGAGCACAACTCACAGCTATTGTACGTTTCGTTGACGAGGGTACCATAATAGCACCGGCGACGAAATTTTCAAAGTAACAGATGATTTTTTTTAAACTTATGATATGTCATGGAGTAATTGTATTAGTATTTGCACGGATGGTGCTGCAGCAATGATGGACAAGAAAAAAGGTTTTATTTCGTGCGTAAAACGGCAAAATCCAAATATAGAAATTACACACTGTTGCATACATCGCGAAGCGTTAATGACCAAAAACTTGCCAACGGAACTATTGAAAACGATGAATCAATGCATTACTATCATAAACATTATTAAAACAAGAGCCTTAAATTCGCGAATGTTTAAAATAATATGTGAAGAAATGGGATCGAATTATGAATCCTTATTGTTTTGGCTATCCCGTGGAAAAGTTTTGGCTAGATTGTTTGAGCTTCGCAACGAGGTTCGCGAGTTTTTGCAAGACAAGATATGCCCGAACTTTATCAACTTGTTGATGATAATTACTGGATGTCCAAACTGGCGTACATGGCGGATATCTTTGAGCACCTGAACGAACTGAATAAAAGAATGCAAGGTCGAACCGAAAATAATCTGACGTGTTTCGGCAAGTTAGTGGGCTTTAAAAATAAGCTTGAACTTTGGCAGAAAGAGATACAAAAAGGATCATTAGAAATGTTCCAAAGGACTCACAAGTCAATGATTGAAAACAAAAAGATAATTCTGGATCTGACTCAACAACATTTAAATTTGTTGCAAGACAAATTTAATCATTATTTTTTCACAATTAATGCGGAGCAATATAATTGGATTAGAAATCCTTTTATAGCAGATGCGGAAAATTCAACAGAAGCACTTTCCCTTCAAATTCGAGAGGAATTTATAGAATTGAAATAGACACTTCAGTGAAATGAAATTGGCTGATTTCTGGATTTCCGTTCAGAATGAGTATCCTTAAATTTCTGCAAAGCCTATTGCAATTTTGATACCTTTTTCTACGACATACTTATGTGAACAAAGTTTTTCTACATTGGTTCTAATTAAAAATGAAAAACGATCGTGTTTAAAAGGGCTTGACCATGAACTCCGAGTAGCACTTTCTAATATAGAGCCAAATATACTACGTATATGTTCATCAAAACAAGCACAAATATCACATTAATAAATTAGTTATTATGTTTAAATACTGTTTAAATTAGCATTGATTACTCTGAATTGCAAAATTCACTATGTTTTTACCATAATTGATTTGTAAAAATATTATATAATATATATGATAAAGTAATAAGTTATATAATATTTCTATATATTAATTATGGTAGAAACATAGTGAATTTTCCAATTCAGTGTTATATAACTGTGTTCACAAGTCATATAATATTTTTACAAATTAATTATGGTAAAAACATAGTGAATTGAAAAATTAAAATCAGAGTAAAAATCAGAGTAAAAATAAGAATTTAGTAAATTTAAATTCAGAGTAAGTATAGATCACCTAACATAGATTAATTAGGCATAAGTAAATAACAACAAACGATTACATGTGTAATCTATAATAAAAATATATGTGTTTTTGTGTTGGTGTAAAATTCAAATTGTATATAAAAATTATTTTATTTTTAATTCGCGACGCAAAAGAGGGGTGTTATAAGTTTGACGTGTCTGTCTGTGTACTGTGTGTCTGGCTGTGTATAGCTGCTAAAGGAATGGACCGAATTTGATGCGTTTTTAGTTTATTTGAAAGCTGACATGATCGAGCTATAATTTATGAAGATCTGTTCAGGCACTGGTTGATCATCAGCATGTCAGTTCACAATAGTGTGGGGGCAGTAAGTCTATAATCGATAATCAAAAGTTGTGTGACGCTCAAACAAAAGACGAATCGACGAGATTTGAAATCGCGTAACTCCGAGTTCGCGTAAGTCGGGGTAGCGTAGGTCGATGTATTACTGTATTTTCTGTATTTTTAAAGCCTTTACTTGTGGTGTGCCGCGGAATTTTTGAAAATACGTTAGTGTGCCGTGGAAGATAAAAGGTTGCGGAGCACTGATCTATAGAGTAGAATTTATGCAAAAAAACCAGAGTGTCTGGAAGAGTTACGTCGACGCATTATTGAAGAATGCCGTCAAATCACGACACAGATCCTCCAAAATATAAGAGAACGTTTCGAGCGGAATTTGTATTTTTGTATGGAATTTGGTGGCGCACAATTTGTGCATTTGTTAAACTAATAAAAATCTTTTCTGATTTTGAATTGTTTTTTTCCTTCACTGTAGTTTTTGTAAGGGCAGATTGAACAATTGGACTTCCTTTAAACGAAGGACGAGTTCATTTGAAATTAATCTCGACAACAAATCGATAAATTCGGAAAAAGTTAACCGTTTAGTATTCAGAGCAGAAAGGGCTTTCAAATGAGGTATCACTTACCTCACCGTGGCATTTAAAATTATAGGGATTGTGGTCCGAGCGCGATGGGGTTAAGTGATTTGGCTACAAATTTTCTTGTAAAAGGTGTAAAAAAAAAAAATCAATATATTGTAAAAAGAATTTATGATTTAATGTGTTAGTGCACAAGATGTAGGTCATACATAAAATAACTGAAGGATTAATATCTAAATCTAAAAGTTTAATCTTTTAATCTTTAACTATCCGAAAATCCCTGTTTCCTTTTCAATGGCACACCTAGTATATTAAGAACAGGTATGACACCGCTGGATGCAGCGAATTATATAGAAAGAAATAATTTATCTGAAAATTTTCCTAATATTATTGTTTTCTTAAGAATATTACTCATTTTACCTATTAACGTTGACAGTAGAGAACGTTCGTTCTCTAAATTAAAAATAATTAAAAATTATTTGTGATCTTCTATTACCAACAAATATTAATAAATTTATCTATATTAGTCATAGAACATGAGATAACAGAGAAAATAAACTACGACGACATCATTAACAATTTTGCAAAGGAGAAAACCAGAAGAGTAAATTAAAGGGCGGCGAAATTTTTATTCGCCTTACGCTTTCATTTATAGTCAACACAGAAAAGAATATTTTCCCTTCTGTATTGCATTTTAATAATAAATATCTTTACAATATTGTATGTACTATGTATGTACTATCTATCTTTAACATTTTTCTAAAAAAATAAACTTAAGTTTTATAAAAAAAAGTGTTACCAAATTAGGAAAGTCAATTAAAAATAAATATTTACTTCAATATAAAGTTACATATCAAATAACGTTACTAACTTGAAATGGTATTATCTAATCAAAACATCTAAATGGATTGCCATAAATACCACTTACACCACTTGGTAAATAAATCAGTTACTATCTATCTCATCCACTTGAAAATTCTATTTCAACGCAATCACGAGTTTAAGAGTCAAGTATTCTTATCGTATAGTTTCGAAACGGTATAAATACAAAGTTGACATCTTTTAACCTCAGTTCCCACACTCAACATGCTTCTGAAGGTGTTAATACTTGCATGTCTGGTGTCTGCGGTTTATCCGTGGTACACTTGCAACGATAAAGCATTTTGTAGAAACATTCGAAACAAAACAAATGCTAGACATCATTTTAGAGTCTTGGAGAGCAGCATTAAAACCAGCAATTCAACAGTCACCGCCGATTTATTGAACACAGACACACTTCAAACGTTAACTTTTAGTATTACCGGGATAGAAGGTGGAACTTTTAGAATTCAGGTTGATGACCCGAAGAAACCAAGGCATTCGGTAAATGTAGCTTTAGATGGGGAACCCCAAGTGAGTAACGTAATCGTTTCTGTCACGAATTATAACATTATAATAGATAATGGTGCTGCTAAGGCGAATGTTAATTTATCGCCTTTTACTATTAACATATACTCAAATGTTTTAAGTATTACTATAAATGAAGCTGGTACCATGGAGTTTAATTCTGAAAATGGAGATGAATCTATC
This sequence comes from Phosphuga atrata, assembly GCA_944588485.1. Classification (NCBI taxonomy): domain Eukaryota; kingdom Metazoa; phylum Arthropoda; class Insecta; order Coleoptera; family Silphidae; genus Phosphuga; species Phosphuga atrata. Next base: position 36,018,561 of record OX155898.1, read on the forward strand.
GCTATGGGTATTCGCTTCCCTGGTAGGTCAAGAGCTTATGGAATTCCGGAACGCGGCGAACGTTTATCTTTAAAAACAAGTAAAGTTGGAGGTCGCGATCCATATAGACTGTTTAATGTAGACTACGCCGCTTACAATCTTGAAACCCCAGAAAGTTTGTACGGTGCTGTACCCGTTATCTATGGTCATGGTACTAAATATAGCGGAGGAGCTTTTTGGTTAAATTCCGCTCAAACCTTTGTAGACGTCAGCTACGACAATAATATGGTAGATTCCTTCTTTATAAGTGAGAGTGGTAGAATAGATCTTTTTATATTCCCCGGACCTACACTTCAGGATTCAGTTAGGCAATATGCCAAATTAACAGGAACAGCTCCACTGCCACAATTATTTGCTTTAGGTTATCACCAAAGCAGATACAGCTATATGACCCAAGATGATTTAGAAACAGTTGTAGACCAATTGGAGAAACATGATTTTCCAGTGGACGTAGTGTGGTTAGACATCGATTATACAGACGGTATAAAATATTTTACTTGGAACTATACCGCATTTCCTAAACCAGACGCTATGTTATCAAAACTAGATAATGATGGAAGAAAATTAGTTGTTATTATCGATCCCCATATTAAAGTGGAAAAAGGTTACTTCGTTTATGATACAGCTTTAGCAAACAATTATTTCGTTAAAAATCCAAATGGTAGCCCTTTTGAAGGAATTTGTTGGCCAGGTTTGAGCAGTTATATTGATTTTTCAAATCCTAACGCATCACAATGGTACTCATCTCTTTACTCATATGACAAATTTCCACATGCAAAATCCAACCTACACATTTGGAATGATATGAATGAACCATCGGTATTTGAGGCAGATGAACAAACAATGGGAAATGATTTGATACATTACAATAACTGGACACATAAAGATGTTCATAATATTTACGGGTTCCTTCAAACTAAAGCTACATACGAAGGTATGCAGAAACGTTCTGACTATTTAGAACGCCCCTTCATTCTAACAAGATCCCACTTCGCCGGAAGTCAGAGATATGCTGCTATGTGGACTGGTGATAACTTAGCTAATTGGGACCACTTTAGAATTAGTATTCCAATGTGCCTCACTGAAGGTTTAGCCGGAATAAGTTTTTGCGGAGCGGATGTTGGTGGATTTATGAATAGTCCTGATGACGAATTATTTCAAAGATGGTATCAATTAGGTACGTGGTTACCTTTCTTTAGGGCTCATTCTGCGAAGGATACTATTCGAAGAGAACCGTATTTGTATCCTGAAGATATTCAAGCAAGAATTCGGAAAGCCCTAAGACAAAGATACGCTCATTTGCCTACTTGGTATACACTATTCTTTGAGCATTCAAGATTTGGAGATCCAATTATACGTCCATTGACCTACCACTACCACCAAGATGAAAAGGTACTTGATACTGATACCGCGTTCCTCGTAGGTAGAAATATTTTAGTATCTCCAGTTCTAAAAAGCAATATTTCTAACATGGACGTTTATCTACCCGGAGGACCTACCGAATTCTGGTACAACTTAGATCTTAATTTAAGATATCCTGGAGGTTCATATAATATACATGTTAATATGGATACCTCCCCTGTATTTTATCGCGGTGGTAGCATCTTGGCAAGGAAAGATACTATTCGAAACAGTACAGAACAAATGAAAAATGACAACCATACTCTATATGTCTTCTTAGATAGTAATAACAAGGCAGAAGGTACAATATATATAGATGATATGTTGAGTTACAATTACGAGAAGAAGGAATACCAGTACGTTCAATATAAATTTGAAAATGAACAATTTTCTTGGAAGAAGATAGACCAAGATGCACATTTTAATGAAGAAATCAAGATTGGCAAAATTCTCGTTTACAGAGCGGGTAAAGGTATGAGCAAGGCTAGCATTACCAGTCAAGATATTACAAGCGAAGTTAATCTTATCACAAATACCTACTGACACCAGGATTAATTATTATTAATGATTCTTTTAATTTCAATTTCCGATGTTAATAAAACCTATATTTCACTTTTCACTCACAATATATAATATATAAAAAAATATCAATGTGTTTTTAAAAAAATATCAATGTGTTTCAATTTTAAGAATTTCATAAATTATTTGTTTGCTATATAATGTATTGCTATGTAATGTATTTTGCTATATAATGTACCCACTCTGTAATTACAGTATATTTTGTTCATATTATTTAAATATCTCTATTTGTGTATATTATTTACTGTGCAACAAGAAATATAAGTATTATAATTAATTAAAAAAAATATGTATTACCTGTGTTTCTGTGACTTGTGCTGTTTTTGGACCAACGGCTTGACTAAGAGCAACGGTAAGCGATATAACTCGACTCTTGGTATTATTAACGGCATTATGTGTCCATGTCGTCTGAGTAAGATCTGCAGTTTTCCTGGACGCGTGAAAGTCTAAGAAGAACTTGGAACTGGTAAAGAGCAATGTAAACACTTGATCCACGTGCAGCGGGATAACCTCATTGAGTAACTGTCGGCCCTCGTGAAGGGCAGAGCACACGGGACTAGAAACACAACAAAACCAGAAATGGGAGGCTTAAAATTCTTGCATCTCTCAGTGAATTTAATTATGATAAATAGTAAATAAAAATTAAGAATTATGGGTTATCATTTTGAAATTACTGGGTTCATATATGTGGCCAAGCAAACAAATGTTAAACGGTATATTATTAAACTACAGTGAATTTAAGCAGATATAAATATGTAACAACTGTTAATATAATTCCAATGTATAATTTATGAACTGGTAACACGTTTGCGTTTGATATTGTTACCCTTCTAACAATTTTATTGTCATCACTGCTGTTTTTATATAATCATAAAAGTTTCAGATATTTTAATTATATTATTTAATTATAATTGTCTATTATTTATTTCCCCCCTCATTACTACTCAGATTAAAACATTATCCTATTAAAAATGAAATATTATTCGACGAACAGTCTTTTCTGGCAGCGTTAGCTAAATATAGCATTATTAATAGATCCATAAAAAGTGTTGCTTTTAATATAAAATTGACAACATATTGTGCGTTATACACGTTACATTTTTTATCTTTAGTTGGATAGAACATCACTGTAGTTAATTGATTAATGGTCGCACAAGCAGAAGCTTGAAAAAAAAAATGTAACACGGCGATTATTAGTAATAGCTAGTAAACGTGAAAAGTTAGTCAACAAGAAACAACGCACATTGCTTTTGTCTACATGTGGTACAATAATAAACTTACTATAGTTTCTCGTCACTGGATGAACGGCTAGGATCAGGATCGGGATTTACATAGGAATTTAAGGTAATGGATTCGAATTCATGGCTACTTCTAGGTGAAGGTGATAATGATTTTACGGTCCTGAAATAAAATTGAGATGAAACAAAATAATATGTTTTTAAACCGTCCAACATATAATACAAATAAAAATAAAAGCGAATTTGGCCACCAAACACTAATTAAACGGATGCGTCCCAACATTGAGCGAAAAGCAAAATTTTGCAATAAAAGTAAAGGAATAATTTGTCTATATGATTAACCAAAGTTATTTTATACATAATTTGTATCTATATAATCCATAAAATATTCGATCCATAACATACACATACATTTCCTTTTGTTGATTATAATTATAATACTTTTAGTTTTCGAAAGGCCAATTTGGATTTTGAATCGAATTTTAATGTTCTATAACAATTTATGCGAAATTATAAATAAAAGAAATTCCTTATCTTGAAAATCATATCTTTCTCTATTAGTTATACTAATTGTAATTCCACATTTGATTAATTGTAAGATGCTTGTGCCATAAAACACTATTTAACAGTATATCATAAAGAAGTATTTAAGACTTACTTATCCTTATCCCTATCAGAATCGCTGCTATCAGAAAGATCAGTGGGTAGAGGTAAAGGATATCTACTAGGACCGATAGGTAAATGCAAAGCAGGATCGTCGTGTATCAGTCTGGATTCGGACGGCGACTGTGACTGGTTGTCATCGTCCTGTTTTTCATCTAAAATCTGATCGTTGCTTGTGCCATCCGCATTGCTGGCACATTCCTAAAAACATATAATTCATTCAGTAAAGAGCATTAATGTGACAGCTGTTGAAACATTTTGAACTAATTAGGCTGAAGAGAATCAATTTCTTGAAGTTTCAACAAAATAAACTTCACCATCCCCAAGAAATATTGAGTAGGACGACAATTTGCGATTGAAAACTGAGCGGTTTACACCGCATCAATCTAATATTTGCAGATGCATCATTAATTATTGTATTAACACATATAATGAAACATAAATTAAGCAACCAATTTTTTTAATAATTGATTACTATTTTTAAAAAGACGGTATGGTACCAGGAAGACTAGATTAGGGGTGTCCAAACGGCATGTGGTCCAAGACAAGTTCCAATGTGTCTCAAACACTAAACGTGTAATTAACACAACATTTTTTTTTGTATTTGAACGACAATGATATTTTAAATTTATTTATTTCAATGGCATAAAAAAATAGAGAAGTTTCACAAACGCTGTAAACCTTTACACATATTTTATTTTTATTACTCATGCGTTAAAAGTAACTGCAAGCCTCTGCAATTGATTGGCTTCTTACCTTTTTCAACGCTATAATCGACTCTGGCCACATCCCTACAAGCATCACGGTACCGATTTTCAAGAATAAAGGAGACCCAGCAGATGGCTTTAACTATAGCCCAATATGCCTTCTCTCACATGCAATGAAGATCTTTGAGAGAACTGTTGATCATCGACTACGTGACATTGCCAACATTAACATCAACCAGTGTGGATTTGTCAAGTGAGCTGTAACTACTGACACTATATTTGCAGCACGATTACTCATGGAGAAGCATCGTGATTCACCACTGCGTATTGCAGATGTCTCCCGCCAGAAACTCCAACGTCAAGTTGAGGACTGGACCACCTCTCACAGTTTGGTCTACGTCTAACCGTGAAAAAGACGGAATATCTGGAGTTAAATCCAAGGGACGGTACCATTCAAGTCGGTGGAGAAAATCTAGTCAAGACCAACTCTCTAGGTACCTAGGGTCTCGTCTACAGAGTGATGGCAGCTTCAGTGATGAAGTAAGAGCCAGAGTAAATACAACCTGGATGCAGCGGAAGGAGGTCACGGGTGTACTTTGCGACAAGAAAATCTGCCCTCCATGTTGAGATTGAAGGCCAACGTCCCAGAGGAAGACGGAAGCAAGACACGATAAATAGTGACCTAAAGGAGTAAACCTAAAGGAGATGGACTTTCCCCACTTTTCTTCAACTGTGTCCTTGAAAAGGTTATGAGAAAATGGCGCAAGGAACTGAACAATTTGGGTGCTCGGAGTGGTATCTACCTGGGACGTAAGAACGATGGACTGGTTGTAGATTCCCTGGCCTTTGCAGATGACATGGCACTGTTTGCTGATTCTCTTGAGATGGCAACAATGGAGTAAACTGCCTCAGAAAACAGGCTTCCAAAGTAGGTCTTCAAGTGTCGCTGGAGAAAACAGAATTCTTCACCAACATCAGAGAAGCAAACAGAGAGATGTTACTAGAACAGGGAAACATCAAGAGGACTGAGAAATTTAAGTATCTCAGCGAATGGATTGAACCCAACTTATCAGAAAGAGCATCATTATCCAAGAGAGTCAAATAGTTAGAACTAGCCTATTCACTGTCTAAGGAAGAAATGATCACTGACTAAATCCTCAGGAAGATCCTAGGCCCGGTAAAGGAAGAACATATTAAGATGCTATCTGTCTGTGCAAGGAAAAGAAGGGTAGCTTTCTATGGCCACGTTGCACGATTGCCTCCAAACCGACTAACAAACTGTCTGTTCACCTTCTGGCAAAACAAGAAGCTTCGTACCACTTGGTTGACAGAAACCGAGAAGGATATTAAAGAACTGGGAATAACAGATCGCAAAAACAGACAGTCTGTGAGACGCACCCTGAAGGAATTCCGTGGATTTCAGGAAAAACCTCGAAGGAAAGGTACCTCCTGGACAGAAGAGAGAAAGGCAGAAGATTTTCACCGGCAGAAGATGCGACAATACTGGGCAAAGGTCAAAGCCCAACAGTTGAACAAGCATGGTCCAAAGTAGGCCTATTCGAAAGAAGAAGAAGAAAATGAAAACAATCAAAACCTGGATATTAAAAAAGTGATGAAGAGTCAGAATTTTTTTTCTTAACAAATTAATAATAAAAATTAAAGAAAACGTTTTAAAGTGAATGTAAATATTATTACCACCATTATATGTTGATACTGTAGACTGAGGGGAGTTCTTACGACGAATCCACACCACCGGAGACAATTAAAAAAGGAAATTTTTCATTTTTGATTCAATTTTTTTTTGGATGGCCCCTGGATCTCAAACTTGTAAGACACATCCCCTCGCGTGGGTAATAAAAAATATTGTTTGTAACACGGGCGGAATTAGCAATTTCCCTTTCGAGCGAATGTGCGCCCAACTTCTTCGTTCCTGTCGAACCACTTCGTTCGTGCGCCCAATTTCGCTCTCGCAAAAAAATTTATAACTTTCCGCCCTAGTTACAAAATATACTATTTTGTGCGGAAGGAAATATTTTTAAATATACTCTGTGACATAAAAAATTCAACATCAATAAGGAGTAGGAATTTTTGGACCAAACTTGACAGAAATGTATTACTAGTCAAAAGTAGTATTTGATTAAAAGTTCAAAGAAATGAAACAAATGATATTTTTTTTTTAAATTAATAATGGGTTGGACCGACCACCCCTATTAGTTTCACACTCCCACACCCTTCTGGGCATGGGCATTCCACCAGGTAGTCGATTTTTTAAGATTTCTGTATTAAGTATTGCATCCCAGGCAATCTGTAGTTCATGCCGGAGAGCTTCTAGTGTCTGTGGAGGATGGGCTAATTGCTTGATTCTTCTACCCATCATGTCCCACACATAGTCAATGGGCGAAAGGTCGGGAGATCTGGGTGGGCACGGCAAGATATTGATGTTAGCTTCTTCGAAGTGTTACGTAGAATGCCTTGCAATGTGGGGCCGGGCATCATCCTGTTGGAAAATCGAGTCTTCCACCTCCTGGAGTAAGGTTCTATAAGGTTCTACTACTTCTTCATACTACACCATGCACTCCAAAATACACCACTCCAAACGTTGATGTCAAATATCCAATAAGCCAATAATCCGACCTCTGTCGAATTCACTCAGTTGTCGATAATTTTCACGTGGCGGTAGTCTAGGTTAGGTTAGGCTCAAAACGCAAAGAAGAACTCAAAGAGAAAATAATTGCAACCAAAAACAATATCGATATCGATTTAATCTTGCAAGAAATACACCAACGCAAGATAATATCGATTGTAACAATAAGTAAATAAGTCAAATTTGCCATGGCTACTGGACTACTTTGAATCAAATTTTCATCAATTACTACTACCTTTGACTAGTTAGACATTTCTACCAAGTCCAAAAATTCCTACCCCTTCTTAATGTTGCATTTTTTATGTTACAGGGTACACCTGGAGATGCTCGAAGGAATATTAAATAAAGCTACAAGGGATGTCTAGTTACTAAGGTACAAATGTGAATTACAGACATACTATTTTATTTATAGAAATCACACTAAACACACACACTAATTAGGCAAATTGAGCGAACTGTTAGGTAGTTTTCATAACATAATCGCCGCTAATATTAAGGCATCCACCGAGGCACAAGCTTCTGTGTACTTTTTTGTCCCACGGAGGCACTTCTGTGTACGCTATCCATAAAAGGTGTCGCCTTTTTACACTTTTTACACGGAAAATGCCCAAGCCCAAACGGTCAAAATTGTCAACGACCACAACAAATGATATTCAAGAGACAGGTCTGGACTGTGGACCAGATGAACAATAACCCAATTTCGTTTCTAAAGATAAATGTTAGAAATAGTTAAATAAATTTGTAGCGCACCTTTTACGAAGAGGAAGAAGCTTGTGCCGGATAAGCAAGGAGACAAGGGGGTAGGTTTTATAATAACGAGAGAAGCAAGGAAGGCTGTACTAGGATTCACAGCGGTCAGCGACTGAATATGCATGATACGCATGAAAGGAAAATTCCACAACCTTAGTGTAATATGTGCTTATGCACCAACTGAAGAGGGAGAGGATGATGAAAAGGCACACTTCTACATCAAATTACAGAGAACCTGCGAAGAAGTGTCGGAACATGATGCATTAATAGTGTTAGGCGACTTTAATGCGAAGGTTTTTACTACACGACCAAACAAGTGAGAACGGGAAAAGACTGTGCCACATGGCAGCGGGTTGCAACATGAAAATCAGTAGCACATGCTTCCCGCACAAACGAATACACAAAGGCACGTGGGTGATGCCAGGAAACCGAGGGGTCAACCAAATTGACCATGTACTTATCAATAAACGAAGGGTAACAATAATCACAGACGTAAAAACTATGAGAGTTGCTAACTGAGACTCTGATCACTATCTCGTACGTGTCTCCGTGAGGCAAAGAATTACAGCTATTGTGGGGGGTAAGAAACATGTAAAAAGATGGAATACACAGGCCCTAAGAGCGAAGGATAAACAAAAACAATATCAATACCTAATTGAGCCTTCCCTAGAAAGAACGGAAACCGGTGAACACGTGGACAAGGAATGTAACGCCATAAAAAGTGTCATAATTGACGTAGCGGAAAAGACAGTCGGGAAGGAAGTAAAGGACAGAAACACTTGGTTCGATGATGAGTGCAGAAGAGCTCTGAGGGAAAGAAACGAAGCCAGAAAAAAGATGCTGCAAACAATGACAAGAGCAAAAGAGCAAAATACGAGGAATTAAGAAGAGCGGCAAAAAGAGTGAGTAAACAGAAGAGGAAAAATTCGCTAAACAAACAAGTAGAGGACTTAGATGAATGCAACAATAACAACCAGAGCAGAAAGTTCTATAAACAAATAGCAATGCAAACCAGAGACTTCCAATCGAGAACCAACACCTTTCTCAGTAAGGAAGGAAGATTACTAAGTGCGGAAAAGGAAATACTTGAAAGGTGGCGTCAGTACTATAGCGAGCTGTTAACTTGTAAGAACGAAGAACATGAAAACAATGGGGAAGACGCAAAATATTATCACGCAGCGCAACCAGAAATCCCTGAACCCACCTATCAAGAAGTAAGAGAGGTAATAGTAAAGCTGAAAAATTATAAAGCATCAGGAAGTGAACATAACAGCAGAACTCTTAAAAAGCGGAGAGAGCATTTGTGGACACGAATCCACGGATTAATTGTCATGGTATGGAATACGGAAACCATGCCTAAGGAATGGAAAAAAGTCATCATATGCCCAATCCATAAAAAAGGAAATAAGAAGGACTGCACTAACTACCGAGGGATCACTCTTTTAAAGATAGCCTACAAGGTGCTGTCACCAGTAATATGCAAACTTGCAATATATTCAGAGGAAATATTAGGCGATTACCAGTGTGGATTCCGAAGCAACAGGTCGACCATAGATCAAATTCACACGCAAAGACAAATAATGGAAAAATGTTATGAGCATAACATATTGACTACAAACAGGCGTTTGATAGTGTCTCCAGAAAAGAGCTAATGAGACAATTACTGGTACTAGGAGTGCCCATGAAACTGGGTAGACTTGTAGGACTAACACTAACTGAGTCAAGGGCGCAAGTCCTAATAGACTCCAAGCTCACGAGCGACTTTGCAATACGAACGGGAGTAAGATAGGGCGATGCCTTATCTGCAATGTTATTCAACCTACTGCTGGAGGCAGTAATCAGAGAGGTGAACGTAACAGGCACCCTAAGAAGAGAGAGCTAGAGCAGCGCAAGTGGGATCATACGCCGACGATATATACATCGCATCAAGAGGTAGGGAGCACCTAAAAGGAATAACAGCGAGACTTGAACAAAAATCTGAACCATGTGGACTGATAGGAAACGAAAATAAAACAAAGTACATGAGATGTGGTAGGGAGCAAGTGACAGATTTAAGACCAATTCAAGTAAATGGTAGAAACTACGAGGAAGTGACCGAGTTTACCTACCTAGGGGCTAAGTTAACGAGCCAAAATAAGATGAGTGAGGAAATCGCTCACAGAATTATGTTAGGGAGGAAAGCATACTTTGCCAACAGGAAACTGCTAGGATCCAAACTACTGAGCAGAAAAGCTAAACTGAAAGTGTACAAAACACTAATCCGTCCAATAATCACTAATGCGGGGGAAACATGGACACTATGCAAAAATGATGAGAAAGCTTTAAGAGTATGCGAAAGAAATATCATAAGAAAAATATATGGAGGGATACAGGAAGAGGAAGGAACCAACGCAACAGAACCAACGCAGAAATAGATGGAATACTCGAGGGAAGAGACATTGTGAGGCATGTGATGGCGCAGAGGCTAAGAAGTTCGGGCACATCATGCGAATGAAGGACGACCGAACCCCAAAAGCTCTGACGCTATGGTTGCCTGCCGAAAAGAGATCGAGAGGCAGGCCACGAATACGATGGAGAGACGACGTTATTAAAGACTTGAAAGTACTCGAGGTGCGGCAATGACCGCACAGTACAGGACAGAAGGATATGGAGGGACATTGTAAAGCAGGCCAAGGTCCATAGAGGGCTCTAGCGCCAAGGAAAAAAAAAGAAGCTTGTGCCACAACATTAGCGGCGATTAAGTTAAAAAGTAGCAAAAGTAACAGTTAGGGCTTTTACCTACTGTATGTTCGATTTCTATAAATAAAGTAGTCTGTCTGTAATTGAAAAATGTACCTTAGTAACCGGACATCCCTCCTACTTGTGGCCAAAAACACGATAACTTCTTCAAATGTGGCTTAGAGAAGCAAAAAGGTTGGACACCCCTACTATACATATAACTAATTTCATTCTAAAATACTACTTAAAAAAATACCTCAGAATAAGACTCTAGCGACATTCTTCCGGACATTTTCTCGTCTTCAGTTCCAGGAGCTATATAATCCTCGTCATCACTAGTTAAACCCAATTCAGCACCATATGAATCATGTACCTGTAAAACAGAACAATTATTTTAAATATTCATATTTACAATAAGTCTTCCCGTATTGAATAAATACTTTAATTTAATGGTACAGACTCGAATTTCTTGTCCAAGTCTATCCGCTATAACAGAGTGCGGCAACATAACTTCCTTTTTTGAAATGCGCGCCATACAGGCTGTAGGCGTCGCAGCGGGGTGGGAGTGGTCTCACTCGAGAGACGTGGTAATAAAGTTTTATTTCCCACCGGTCAGTCACCATCATGCGTTGGAACGGTGAGGAGCGTGTGTTTGCCGCCGAGACCTATTTTTCGAACGGATGTTCTGTGATCGTAGCCCAGCACGCCCTCCGAAATCGCTTCAATATAGTCCCGTTGGGTCCTGCGCCGGACCGGAAATCAATTGTTACATGGATCACTACGTACCGACAAACCGGGAGTGCGACAACACGAAGAACTGGAGTCCCTCGGCCCATCATATCACCTCAGAACATTGAGGCAGTGAAAGCTTTAATCTTGCAATCCCCGCGACGTTCTATGCGCCAACATGCGTCTGCCCTTGGACTTTCAGATCGTTCAGTGAGGCGAATTCTTCACGGTGACCTTCATTACCATCTCTACAAATTACGCGATTGTGCAGGAACTCTCAGAACCGGACATCAATTCTCGAAGAAACACATGTTGACCACAACTTGATGAATTAGACTTAGGGGACATTTGGTCCCAACAATACCGAGCAACGACTCACACTGCAAGGGCATCAATGGCTGTTTTGAGGGAACACTTCTCGTGCGCCTCATCTCAATAAGGGGCGATTTGGAGTAGCGATTTGTGGGGTTATTTGAAATCCTGCGTTTATGTCAATTGTCCAATGATCGTACAAGACCTGAAGGCCAATATCAGGGCAGAGATTGCCAACATATCTGATCTGATATGCTGATAAGGGTCATGGCTAGCGCCAGAACTCAGCTTACTCAGTGTATGGACAATGTGGGACATCACCTACCTGTCATAATTTTCAAAACTATATAAAACAAAACTTTAGAATACGCACCTATATTATAGAAAAAAAAAAGAACAAAATAGTGATTCATAAAATGAGTTTTAGTATTTTTTCAAAAAAGGAAGTTATGTTGCCGCACCCTGTAGTATTAAGTAATCTATAATTTAATATAGACATTATATTAACATTTATATGAGTTTCTAATTTCAAATTACTCAATTAGATTTGTAATCTTGTCTATATAATGCTTACCTACCTAACATCCTTCTGTTTTTATCTATGTGAAATATGTAATAAACTTTTCCCAAAAACCACAACAATCATCATACAAAGAGCATACCTCTAGTCTAGTTTTCTATTTATTAAACTACGATATTTTTGTAGCTTTATTAGTCTATTTATATATGCAGTCCTCATCTCTCTATTTATAAATGTAGTCCTTATCTTTCTATTTATATATGCAGTCCATATTTTAAATGCATCAAAAAGATCTGTAATATTTTAATCTATCTAATGCTTACCTATCTAACACCTTCTGGTTTTATCTATGCGAAACATATTACAAAACATGTCAGTTTTCTCAAAAACTACAACTAAAATCATACAAAGAGTCTCTCTAGTCTAGTTACTAGTCTAGTTTTCTATTTATCATACTAAGAAGTTTTGTATCCATCTAGTAAATTAGCTTTATTAGTGTATTTATATATGTAGCCCTTATTTGCTATGTAGCCACGAATTGCTTCTCTCTATATTTACGATTTATTTACGCACCATCAGTACCGTATCCGTTCAGTTCCGTGAAATTGCATTTGTAACAATGACAAATTTTAACATGAATAAATCCTTACATACAATCATTCTATCCTTACATTTTAATTTACACGTTAGGTGTACCCAGTTTTGTGCATAAAAAATAATAGCGAATCAATTTATTCGGTACTGTATGATTTGTCCCATACCAAATTTTAGCAATTGTAGGTTGATTCCTAGTTCGGGTCATGTAAGCCGTGGCAGAAATGACAGCAATTAGAACTAACGTAAAAACACGATGTTTTACCGATTTCACTGATTTAACATATGTTAGTTTAAGGTTAGATTAAGTAATATTAGTATAGATGAATCCAGTCCCCATATCGCGAGGCAGCGTGACCTCTCGATCCAAAATAAGATTACAAAATTTTAATAATTTTCGCCATGCGACTTGCTCGCCTTTCTTACGTGACCCGAACTAGGTATTTACCCAATTATTGATGGTCTGACTTTAAAAATCAATCGTTCAAAATCATCTATGAACAAGAGAGAATAAAACGTCATAACGCACGGATGTTTGTGCATAGATCTTTAGTTTACTGAAGTTGTTGGTTTAATTAGTCTAATATGTTGTTCTAATATGGTTTAATTAGTCTAAATTATTTTGTAATGTATATTATATGTCTTGTAATGTATATGTCTTTTATGTGTAGTTTGATATGTGTACTTTAAGTGTGGTCTTAACCATGAGCTAACTGCGCATCAGAGTTTTTTTTGGGATATAATTAGTACTAAATTATCGATCCCATATAGGTATCCTATACCCATAAATTTGTGATTCTTAGCAACTACTACAGCGTTACTTACTAGTTGCCACATTTCATGTTGGTTCATAGGTCTTTCCATAAGAGCATTTTGCCACACACGAAAGAGCATCAGGTACGTTTTATCGCGCGACACGAAACTTGTAAAAAAAAATTTGTCATTTTTGGTCGCGATTAATACAGCGTTCGGTATAACCAGAGCGGTTTTCTCCTTCGTTATTGCAGTAACGTTTTGCCACTTCACAGAGACATTCGTCTCCCATCCGAATATGTTGGCGTAGAAACAAAGATAGTTCTGCGAGATGTACAGACGACCTTGCATTAAAATCTCCTTTTGTAGAGCGCACGAATAATCTGGAAAAGAGAAATATAAATTTACTTAGGTAATTACCTTATTTTCTGGTTTATGTTGAAAATTGTTGTCGTTATGTGTGGTTTTATCTGACGAATGACACTTTTTCCAACGGATTCATCGATTAGATAAATTATATCAGTAAATTGTATGATAAAGCGCAATCTTTCAGTTTGATTCACTCTAAATAAATTGGTTGCCGCATGATAATTAATAGCATTTAGAAGTAATTAAAGTAAGTCAAGTTTGAAACTTTATTTTTAACTTAAAATTTATACTTATAGCTTAAAAAAATGCCCTGTTATCTAAAAGCCCTCAATAACACGTACTTTTACAAGTATTTCTGACATACGACTTAATATAAGAAACAGGAGAAAATAAGAAAAGAATTGCAGAGTTTGAATTTCAGAGAGAATGGCATAAGAGTTTTTTTTTACAGGAGAAAATAGAGTTCTTGAAAACTTTATTAGTTATAACCAGCATCGCAGTTAGGCTCATGAGCGCCTCTGGCAAGATTTGAATTTTGCGCCCCCCGAGACATATTCTCTAGGAAGGGAAACAACGCATAACTTTGCAAGTGTAATGGAAAGTGATGTATACAAGAAATTATATTTCTAAGAAATCAAGTTATGTATACATTTAAGCTAAAATTAGTTCATACTATTGTGTACGAAACGTAACAATACAATACGAGTTCGTTATTAAGACATTATAAAATCATTTATCTACGAACACTATTGTAAAAGCCCATTATTGTACAGTTCGTGGAATATGTAAATACATCATAACATATGTATGTAACAGTCCGCGATTAATGATAAGTTATAATTGATAACACACACGTGCGTTGGGTTTACGATTCGTAGATTGGTTGAGAGCTGATACTACGTGCTCATACGTTCAGCGCCCCCAGTGCAACAATTCTAACTAACGGACATTTACATTGCGTACATTGGCTTGTCTATATCTATGAGCACTCTTATTCCAGTTTAACCCAAGTAAGTACTAAATAATAAGATATGTAACCATTAAGAATGTATTTCTTCCAAATTAAATAATGTCGAATAACAGTTATATATGAAAATACAACTGTTTGTTTATTATAATGTTAAATAATGATAATTAAATAAACATCACCTAATAAGAAATACATTTGTTACAACAAACATATTTTTCTTATTAAACAGAAACAAATTAGTGTGGTCGTAGATAAGGTATATTACATAACTCGAGTTGTAAGGCAATTACGTACTCGCGGAATTACGAACTCCCCGCGATAATTTCGATCATTTGGAATTAATGTACCTCTAACGCATGTGCATAGTTTCGGGGGGGTTTTGGGCGTTCAAACCCGAAATATGCAAAATATAACACAAATATTATATTGAAATAAGAAGAGACGAGGAGAGGCGACTGACTCTCTTCAAGAGAGCATGGTATAGTTTAGGAACCCTTGTGTGTCAGCTTTAGAAAGTAAATTAGCGCATTTCTGTTTATTGTTTTCTTCAAAATTTCTGGAATATACTATTAACCGTTTAAAGAAAAACCGCACAAATATTTTTTTTAGAAATACATAGTGTGTCCTGAATTACGCATAAGGTGTAATTAATTTTTCGGAAAATATTACTTATTTTATTAAACATTTTACCATCAACGATTCAAAATTAAATATTCCATGTTCCACCCCAGGCTTGGCGACTAACGGTTGGTGACTTACTCATCTTTTTGCTAGGTCGCATTTTGCATTTAGTGATAAACGATACGAAGCTTTAAAATTTTTGATTCTGATTTCTTACTACATCTAACATTTTGCGTGTTTTGTCTCCAAATGACGCTATAACCCTTATGTGCATAAAAAACTTTTATCTCATTGTAAGACACCCAGGATACCTGGGTGCCCATCATAAGTTCATCATAATTCGTGAGTTTGCATATAAACAAAATCGTTTGGAATTTTACTTTATTAAATAAACATCATTAGAAACTCTCCAAGTTAAAATAATAAAATTCAAGATTTTCTCCAAGAAAATATTAAAAATTTAAGAAACGAGGATACCCGCGTGACGTGGCTTTTCTCTAGTACTCTAGCATTAAGACAAAGGGCCACATAGCAGTGCGTTATAAAAAATGAATGAGGAAGACAGGCGTGTATTGTGAAGAAAACCGGGAGCACGTGTTCAGCGCGTATTTATAATTTTTCGCTGTGTGACAAACACTTAATTTTTAACATTTCTGTGATTGTTGTATAATTGTTTAACGGTACAGAATTAATTACATCATGAAGGAAGAACTATCGAAATCTGTATTTGCAAAGTATTATTTCTAATATAATTTTTCTTGCTTATAAAGGGTTTTTCAATAGGGACATAACAATTTTGTTTTATAATACGGAACATAACCTACAAACTTTTTTATGATCTATCAAAGTCAAAACGTCAGTCAAGGCTTACATTTTTATCATGGTAAAGTAGACGAACGAGCAACGTTTGGAAATCGTTAAAACTTACTACTAAACTAAAACTACTACCGAAATTCTGAGTCGGTAGTCGCAACTATAAGAGCGCTCACTCCAATTTCTGGTCGCAATAATCGTCCCACCAGACAAGCTGGCGTACGATGGTGAATAAATTTGAATCAACATATTCATTATTGAATGTTAATGTGCCAGCGAGACAACGCACCGGTCGAAGTACTGAAAACATTGCAACCGTAAGAGCTTCAGTTCAAAATGAACCAAACAAGTCTATTCCATGTCGTTCACAAGGATTTGTTAATTTCTCAGTCCACATTATGGCGAATTTTGCGTAAAGATCTCCAGCTACACCCTAATAAGATCAATTTAACCCAAGAACTGAAACCTCTGGATAATTTAAAGCGCCGAAACTTATCCGATTTTGTTCTACAAAACTTTGGATAAAATCCTGAATTTCATCGAAAAATTATCTTTAGCGATGAAGCTCATTTTTGCTGAATGGTTTTGTCAATAAGCAGACTATTGGACAGCAACAAACCCACATGTGCTGCATGAGACTACATTGCATCCAGAAAAAGTGAGCGTGTGGTGAGGATTTCATGCCGGAGGTGTGATAGGGCCGTATTTTTTCGTTGATGAAAATAATCGCCATGTTATGGTCAATAGCGTTCGCTATCGTGCCATGTTGGAAGACTATTTTTGGCCAGAATTGGATGGACTTGACATCAGTGATATGTGGTTCCAATAAGATGGTGCCACAAGCCACATAGCTGGACAAACAATTGATTTATTGAAAGGAAAATTTGGTAATCGGTTAATCTCGAGAAATTGTCCAGTCGCCTGGCCACCTCGCTCATGGGATTTGACGCCGTTGGATTTTTTTATATGGGGTTACCTTAAATCGAAGGTTTATACCAACAATCCAACAAAGTTAGAGGAGCTCATGAACAATATCGAATTGATATGATATTGCCAACATTCAGGCTAAAAAGTGTGTAATTGGAAATTGGATCCTAAGAATCGATCGCTGCCGTCCTGCTCGTGGTTGTCATATGAACGACGTGGAATTCCATACATAATTGTAACATGTGTACTACACCTGGAATAAATTTCAACCCGATATCGCAATTATTCTGTGTTTTATTCACATACAAAAATGTGAAAACCCGGTATTATATTATATTTTTGAATTGAAAAACTCATTTTTATTGAATCCAGATTGAATCGTGGCCAAGAAACAGATTTGAAACATCTACTTGGAAACTACGATGAAGAATCTGACTTTGAAGAAGACATTGAAGATGAAGACTGGCTGCCGGCCGAAGAGCCGCCATCAGATATGGAAACAAGCGGCAGATAATGTAGCTTTAGAAAATGAAAATGCGTACATTGCGAAAGACACACCCATTTGGAGTAAGGCGTCGCTTCAAGTACATCAAACTCCTTCTCACAATATTTTACGACAAAGAAGTAGCCCACATAGATCTACAGAAGTTTATCAGTAGGAGATACTTTCAAAAGAATTACTACAGTCGAAACATAACGCGAAAAAACCGATTCGTAGCGATTGTGGAAATCAATTTGATTATTTGATTGAGGAAATACAAGAAATGTATGCTTTTATTGGGGTTTTGATTTGTTCTGGGGTTAATTATTCAAATATTGATTATAAAAGTGAAATGCTGAAAAGTACTTCGTATCCTCTTTAAAAGAACTTGTAGTACCATTCAAAGGAAGTGCCAGAAATTTTACCATGGATAATTATATCACTATAGTCCATTAAGATAGGGATTATTTGACCTTGTTCTCTGATTGGCTTAAATCGAGGAGAAATTCACACCGACGATATTTCTCAACCTTTTCTCTACTCATCTCTCTCTTTTCACATACATTTTATATATTATAATAAATGAATATTACTACCAATAATTTATAAATACAGGGTTATTACAAAAGAAATAGACACTTTCAAAGTTTTATTAACCCAAAACTAATAACGTTATTATGAATTCGTTTAAACTATTTTACACAGTGATTCTTAAAGTTTATTTTGGGAACTCATAGGTGCTCACCTCGTTGGTAACCAGCACGAACACGTTCTACTATTTCTTCTGACATACGAGGTCTTCCCGGACTTTTGCCTTTACATAAACACCCTGTCGTTTCAAATTTATTGTACCAATCGTAGATCGACTGTCTAGTAGGTGGTGATTTTCCAAAACGTGTTGGAAAATGTCGTTGGACAACAGTTACGGAGTTCGTTTTGGCAAATTCAAGCAAGCAATATGCTTTCTCAGTAGAGTTTTCTACCATCCTAGTTATTATGCATGCTTGCGCAGTAATACCAACTGTACTATCGAAACTTCCTCAATCCTCCTCAATCTGACAGCGCAAAATGTATGTCAATATCACAAATAACTTTTGTTTTATGCAATACCAAAGGTGTCTATTTCTTTTATAATAACCCTGTATAATAGAACGTTATATTATACTACGGCTAATAAGTACTATATTATAAAATAATGTTTTATATATAACTTAATATATAATTTAAAACTTAAAGATAAAAAAATTAATTAACTCCAAGTATATTTTTTTCGTACGCCAATGCATGTTGAGCGGTTAGTTGTCAATAGTTTTGTGTCAATTCACAATGTCATCCGATCTGTTTGTATCATTTAGATTTTTTGCGTTTTTCTCCAATTATTTTTTTGTATTTTATTACTATTGTTGCCATTTTTTGTATTTAATAGATATTCAATTAAACCATTAATAAATTACCAATTATTTTATATTCAAGTAACTATATTTGAATTTAGCGCCAGATTTTGTAACTATATTTAACATTTATCATAGTGTAAATCAAGTTTCTAGTTACTGCATTCTTAAAAAAATGGACTATAGTTTACCTCTTGCTAAACATTTGTCATGGAATTTGACTACCGTTATAAAAAATAAGTCTTATATTCAAAAACAAATAGGGAGCCCCCATAAATCTAGAGAAGAATATTCAACTTTCTTTGGTTTTCAGGAATATATTGCATTGTGCTCGTACGTGCCAATAAAAAACAAAGCGGTAATTTTACTAATCGACAATGCATTCGGATCCTGCTCTAAATATTGATAAAAAGCCTCATATAATCACTTATTATAATAAACATAAAACTGGCGTAAATACAAAGGATCAAAAGGTAACACGATATACTACAAACAGGTGTACCCAGGAATGGGCTCTTGCTGCGTATTTCAATATTATAAACGTAGGCGCTCTTGCTTCATATGTAATTTATTATCAGAACAACAACATGAGCGAACAACTGGCAACAACAACCAAAGCGTAATTATAATACAAACATTGCGATTGAGAGCGTGATCGTGCAACAACTTGTTCTTTCCGCTGTTTCTGGAGAACGTCAACCTCGAGACAGTTCTGGTATGAAAAAAATTACAGGTTCTTTTCATGTTTGCTACAAGGAAACGACTAAGGGAACAAGACGCAGGAAGACGCTAAAACGTTCAGTTTTCAAAAAGCCTGTCTGTGATAAACACAGCATCAATAATTAATGGTATTGATTTGCGGTAAATAAATGTAAATACATTCTAATTTATCTTGAAAATGATTGTAATTGTTTATTTATTAACCCCTGTTACCCCTATGAAATATTCATTAATAATATTAATTGATTCCTGAGTCAAATATAATTTTTCATCTAGTGGGTAACTGGGTACCGGGTTTTTCCGTTAGAAAGCCCATGGGCTTGTATTTGGTTTTTGCTTTTTTAAGGTTTTCATGTTGTCCCTAAATAGAAGCTCATGGGCTTCTTAACGGAAACAAGTTTATATTGAAATAATATTTATTTGGTTAATGAAATGTTATTTTTATTTTAAATATTACAACAACCGAACAATATGAAATTACAAATTATTCTTATTATTCTAAAAAACAAAAATTTATAAAACAAAAAATAAATGCAAAAAGTATGACAAATAATAAAAGAAAAAAGAGTATTATTCAGAACCTGTTGCATTAGAGCAATCAGAATTTGTAGTGAAAAAAATGTTGTTTTCGTCTTCTGAGCAATCAGAGTTAGTAGTGGAAGAATTGTTGTTTTCGTTTTCATCCAATTATATTAGCTCTTCTTCGCTTCCATCACTAACAGCCAGATCATCAGATCCAATTTCAAGTCGATGATTATTTTCAAGGACAAATTGCAACTTTTTATTTAATATATTGGTTGCTACTTCTTTTCCATCTGCAGTAATTCCGCAACATTCAAATGCTCTTTGAATTGATTTTGAATTGATAGTATTACAGGCAGAAATAACCATTTCAACAATTTTTTGGTAAGATGGTCTTTTTCTATATCCTTTTGAAGTAAATTCAGCAGTCTCTTCTTTAATCCAATTCTCCCACTCGTTTCTCATAGCAGCTTTAAAACTGGAATTTATGGCAACATCTACGGGCTGCGTGTAGTGCGTTGTTTTTCCTGGAATTATTACTGCCTTTAAGCTATATTTTTTTAAAGATATTTTAAAATTTCATCTCTCTTATAAGTTCCATAAGAATCCCAAATAATTACTGTTGGAGTGTTACTAAAATAAGATCCTCTCTTGCAAAAAACAGTATCCATCCACATCTTTAGTAGATTTGTGTCCATTGATCCGCTTTTGTTTACAGCAACAACCGCTTTACCAGCGGGGATTGTTGCTTTTGTAATTTTCTTCAAACCACGAAAAATAATCATAGGTGGGAGCATACGTCCATCCAATGATATCGTCAAACAGTCAGTGTATCGATTTTTTCTAAACCCTGTGTCCGCACTATCAAGATTATTTTTTTTGCTCCCAACAAAGTGAAGTGTGCAATCTCTTGTCATGTCAAAGTAACATGGAGTTTCATCCATATTAAAAACACGATCACTTGTCATTCCTATTGTAGCGATATTTACTTTAATTAAGTAATGCTTTACTTCTTCGTGTGTTTCGTTCGGATCACGATTATCGAGTTGTGCATGATGACTTATTTTACATGATCTAATACGATGTCTTCTGGTCCATACAAACAAAAACTTATTACTCACTTTAAAATCAGGTGGTATTTTAAGGCCAAATTCTGGTGAGAAAATATAGTTTCGCAGTGTGTTATACGTAACTGATCGGCGGTTATCTTGTTCCTTCTTGAAAAATTCAAATAGTTTTATCTCAATATCAGGATAAAAAGCCTTTCTTCCTGCGCCCTCAAGACGTTTGTGTTTACGTTTTGTAACCTGCTTCAATAATTCCGCTTCTTGCTGCAACCAACGACGAAGATTTTTCCTGTCAATATCTGTTTGTTGCGATACAGAATTTTAACTTTCCCCTGTTCTTAAACGTGTCACAAACTGTAGTTTTTACCGAATAGTATAAGATTTTCGTTTGCTAGACTTTTTATTTTCCATGTTTAGATGCAATAAACTACTAAATAATGATAAATCGCCGACTGTTAAGATGAGCTAGTATATTTTCTGTACGCAGGTGCACCAAATCCCCACGACGTAGCACCATGCGCAAAGTGACGATATACATTGCGAGAAGCATGTTATTATTTGTCCCCAAATAAAGGCCCATGGGCTTCTATTTGGAAACAAAAATCTAAATAGAGGCCCATCAGAGCTTATTTTTGGGTGGGCTTCTTAACGAAAAAACCCGGTACCCGGGTGTGCCCGCTAAGCGCATTTAACGTCATTTAGTTTAGATTAAAAAAAACTTTAAAATGAAATATCGATGTAAAATGAAATATCAATGTTAATAAAGCCGGAACACAGCCTGAATATATAAATATATTCAACATTTCCGGAGCTCTATAACACAATTGAGTCTTTTTAAGACTACCAAAACAAATCTCTTGTGAAATTTGCCAGCTATTTAGGTGGACTAAAAGCTAGCAGTCAGGATTTTTTTAATCTCGAAACGCGTCTGCAGATGGCAGACCCACTTAAGTTAATAGAAAGACATGATGTTAAAAAAACAATGGTGGTGGATTGAAAGCTACTAAATAGCTGGCAAATTTCATATGGGATTTGTTTTAATAGTCAAAAAAACTCAATTGTGTTATAGAGCTCCGGAAAGGTTAAATATATTTATATATTCAGGCTGTGTTCCGACTTTATTAATTATATATGAATATCTATAATGTAGTATGGTTTTACCAATAGTAAATATCTATGTCTTTTTAGCTTCAAAAAGAGAAATAAATAATGGGGATTTGAGCGGCCAGCTTGATATTTCGATGGATGGTATGCTGTCATTTGAGCAAATTTTCAGAGCAAATAACGCATAATGGTCACAAAAAAATGTGGGTAGAAACCGAATTTTCTAAAATAAAGAACAGAATTACTTCTAAACTCTGAAATAAAATTTTGATATTTGAAACATCCAAATTCTGTTTTAAGGTCTATTTTAATAAGAATAGAAAAAACGTATTTACCAAATTTCAATTGTGAGTGTTGCCTGCATATCTAAATTTTAAATTTTATGAAATAAGTTAACAACATTAATTAAAGACTGATTACAATGACTAAGGTAGTAATACAAACAGTTATATGAAAACTTATTTAAATTTCGTCTGACAAGTATATTTTACGAAATTGAACTGTTTTGCCTGTATAATATACATACACACATTTTTAGCAAAGGCAAGGTTAAAGCAAATAGTTTCGAATTTTATTTGATACATATTTAACCAGATACATCGTATATATCTGAATTTCTTTTAGCAACAACATATTGTAAATTTAGAGTCAAATAAATAGATTTAATAGTCAGTATAATGTTCGGAATTACTATAATAAAAAATGCATAAAACGCAATCATTAACTACACGAATCTAGATCGCGGCAGCGACACAATAAAATTTTGAAAAAGTTTGGGATATTTTGTTGTACCATTGTTATTATAAATACTGTTATTATTGTAAAGGATGAGCCATCTAACATTTGGAATTTCAATGGGCTATAAAAAAAAACTAATGAATATTTTGTGAAAAATATGTATTTATTAGACAGATTGGACATTTTCATTTAAGAATGAAACACAACACCATTCAAATGCCACAGTTAGCTTGATGGAACCCCATCCGATCAACCCAATTTTTCAGAACATTTTCAATTGTTTGTGCTCCAATTGCATGAATGGCAACGTGGATTTCGTGTTTCAAGGCATCAATAGTCTCTGCATGGTTAGCGTAACACTTCTTCTTAAGGGCTCCCCACAAAAAAAATCCAACGGGGTGAAATCACGGCTGCTAGGCGGCCAAATTACATCAGCATTTCGGCTGATTTTTTCATTTCCAAAAACAGTTCGCAAAAGATCCATGGTTACGTTGGCTGTGTGGCCTGTTGAAACCAAATGTCATCCATGTCATACTCTTAAATTTTTGGAAACAAAATTCGTTTAGTATGGCACAGTAACGTTCGCCATTGACTGAAAAATTGGGTGGATCGGGTGAGGTACTGTCAAGCCAGCCGTGGCAGTCATCTGAATGATTTTGTGTCAAGGCCCAATCCTTCTGATAATAATCTGATGAAACTCATATTTTTGGGAAAATATTCATTAGTTTTTTTTTATAGTTGATTCAAATTCCACAAGTTAGGTGGCCTACCCTTTATGCCATTACTTAGTTAAAAAATTTCATACTGTTGCACAATTAAATGCAATGCACGTACTAAGTAATTTTTTTTCTGTTGTAAATGTAATGTTTGTACTTTTATCTACGACCACTATTGTAAATGCACATTATCGTACAGTTCGTGGACTATGTAAATACATCATAACACACACGTATGTAACAGTCCTCGATTAATGATAAGTTATAATTAATAACACACACGTGCGTTTGGTTTACTGGAGTGTAGTAACTGGAGTGCTCATAGATATAGGCAACCCAATATACTCATTTTGCGAATGCAAGACACATAGGTGTAGGGAAAATAAATTTGAAGGGGGTATATAAAAATTGTTTAAAATATTGAATTTTTTTCTTATTTCGGATCGAGAGGTCGCGCTACCGCGCGATATGTGGTCTTGATTTATCTGCTCCTAATATAATCATTTTTATAAGCGTTTTTTACGCGCCACTGGAGGTTTACGAGGGGTGCTGAACGTATCTACATATAAGTTGTCCTTCATTTCGTTTTTTCACGTTTAAATCTAACGAAAACTACAACTAACAATAAGTACTAAATAATAGGGTATGTAACCATTAAGAATGTATTTCTTTTCATTTCTATCAATTTAAATAATGTCGAGTAACAGTTATATATGAAAATACAACTGTTTGTTTATTATAATGTTAAATAATGTACCTAATAAGAAATAATTTCTTAATAAACAGAAACAAATTAGTGTGGTCGTACATAAAGTATAGTACATAACTCGAGTTGTAAGGAAATTACGTAATAGCGGAATTACGCCCTCCCTGCTACGCGGGTCGGGGGTAACTGCTCCGCTCGTACGTAATATGGTTCTTACAACTCTCGTTACGTAATATACTATTATTTTTTACTGTGCATTTTAACTAAATATTAATATTTATCTGCGGCATACATACAAATAAATGAAAAATAAAATAGTATAGTTTTACGAGGTTTTATAAAAATACATTTACCCATAACAAATAAACTCAATTTTAAATATATATATATATATATATATATATATATATATATATATATATATATATATATATATATATATATATACAAACTCTTTTTAATTGAATTAATTGATTTTATTAATTGTACGAAATAGTACATAGTCAATAAGTATTATCAAATAATATCTTCTTCTTTGTTAATGGCTTCTCAACCCCGGTTGGGTTTTAGCCTGAACAACGATGTTATTTTATTCTGCTCTCTCACTATAATCCTCCTCCACCCTCTTGCAGCTTTAATTACTCGTATATCCACATTTCCTCATCATTATCATCCATATTCCACATCATTTGTCCCACGCTTCCTCGGTCTTCCTCTATGCCTCGTTCCCGTTGGCTTTTCTTTGTCATTCTATCCTCTTCCATTAGCTGTACACGGCTCATCCAAGCCAGTCTTTAAACGAGCCTTACTATGTGCGCTCTTTCGATAAGTTGGTTGTATTCTTGGTTCGTCCTATGCCTCCGGGAGTCGTCTCCGTTTTGTATTGGGCCCTAAATTCTTGGTTGGTTAGAGTCGGCGATGGACAATGTCCAGGCTTCACACTCGTAAGTAACTACGGGACTTATTAATGTTTTGTAAATTTTGAGTTTCACGTTTCTTAGACTTTGAAACATTTATTGCCTTTCATGATACGGGTCGTACTTTCATGTATTATCAAGCTCTCCTTGTTGACCAGAAAACCAAGGTATTTTAAGTTTTCTACCTGTTCGAAGTTGTAGCCTAGTATTCTTAGATTGTCCCTGTTCTGGGTTGCCCTTCTTTTCACTTCGATATATTTCCTTCTTGCAGTGTAACCACTACTTTTTCTAACGCTCCCTTACTACGGCAAATTATGGCTATATCATCGGCCTGGGCACACAGCTGGGCACACAGTTGATCTTGCACCGATATGGCCGGAGATTTACAGTTTGCGGGTGTTCGCTTCCAATGTAAGATTGAAGAACACAGCAGACAGTGCATCTCCTTGTCTCACCCCTGCATTTACTTTAAGAGGCGAGCTTACTTCGATAGCTATTACTACTGCTTTGGATATGTTCAGTGTAGCTTTAATATATCTCACATATTTTAGCAGCAGTCCTAATGTAGTAATATAAAGCATCTGCCCTCTGTTCACGCTGTCAAAAGTTTGTTGTCGTGTTCATAGTCTGTTCGCTCTTGAATTTCCATCATAAGAAAGATTTGGTCCGAAGTTAATCGATTGGGCCGGAACCGGCATTGATAGTCTTCTAGGGCTTGTTCGACGTACACAACTATTCTATTATATAGTGTAATATATAATATGATTTTATAAGCTATATTCAATATGGTAATTCCTGTGTAGTTGGAGCAGACCCTTTTTTGTGTGTGGGTTGTACAATCCCGAAGGTCTATTCCTCAGAATTCTTTGTTGCAACCATATAGTATATAATAGTAACATTAAAGTACTACCTATATACTTTGATATATTCCTACGCCTTAATATTGATATGGTCTGCGTTTTTTGTTTATATTGTCAGTTCACAGTGTGCCACTAATTAAACTCTATTTACTAATTTTATCTAATTACTGTAACAATACGACTAAAAACATTAAACGACACGAAAATGAAATAACTGCAAACACTAGCTAGACAGCATTATTTGTTTTATATTTAGAACAAATTTGCTTTTGAATACACAATGTTTACGAAGATTTACTTATATTTTAGTAAACTTCTATTTATAAGCTAAGGAAGTTACTTATTTGCATACACTTTTTTACCCATTATTTACTCGTTTAAAATTGAAGGCTATGTAAGTTTTTGGGAATGGTAGATCATGGGCACGGGACTAGGGCCGTGGGCAGAGGTCTGCCCAGGGATCCCAGGATCACAAGGACACTAAGCACGCAGGGCATGAGATACTGGTCGTACCGGGGTCCTGTCTGGTACGCTGACCTCCCTCCCAACATTCTGGCTAACTCTAAACAAATCCGAAGCAATATTATTAACCACTTACTGAGCCTACCACCGAAACCACTTTGAAAAAAGAAAGAAACAAACAAGTTACTTTATTTAAAAAAAAATACTGTATTTAAAATAACGAACTGAACGCCTTTGCGGGGGGTAATTTCCATTGTATGTATGAGCAAATATATTTTTGTAATAAATTATTAAGGAAATAAAGAAATTATTATTATTAATATGAGTAGGCAGATATGTACTAGTTTTTCACAAAACCTTTTTGTTATTGACTTATTATCTATGATGGTGGCCCAATAAATAAGTCCGCGACGGGGTTTTTATAAAAATTCCTCAATAATTCGCTATTTTATATTCTAATTAGGAAAGTCAGTACTAGACCACCAAAAAATATGGGTGGATTGCCATAGGAAACTATCTAAAATTACAAATCTTATACTTGGTTTAAAATATCGCAAATAAAAAAAAATCGAGAAAATCATTCTGAACGTTTGATCGTAGTAGCAATTATGAAAGCCTTGTAGCAATAAACATGAAAGTCTATGGAAAGATATATCTTATGGAGTTTTACAACCAACGATATAGAAAAATTATAGATAGAATGAAATATGCCAAGGCTAATAAGATTTATTACCAAATTATTGGTTGGAAATTCTCAGCCGAAAATATAAAGACTGAAAATGAAATCAGGAGTTAAAACAAATTGTTTGTAAAAAAAAAATTAATACATTTTGGAGGCAAAATCAATCTTTCTTTTTTGATTTCCCAAAATTTTCCTTTGCTGAAATAACCTCTTTTGCATGCGCGCCCACGAAATGTTAGTTTAGAAGTTAAAATAAAATATTAATCAACGCAGTGAAGATTCTAAAATAGCATCACTTTTTTATTCGTAATAGCATCACTTTTTAATTCACTATTTTTATTACAAGTGGGGTTTTGTTAGTCTAGGAATTTTTATATATCATGGATTGTTAACTAAAAAGTTTAATAAGGTACTTTAATTATATTTATTAATTGTGCGAATAATGCAATATAAATTTAACGTTACGATGCAATTACTTCCAATTACAAAAGTTTTTAAATCAATTTTTTATTCAATTTGCAATAGAAAGCGCTTAACGCTGTTTCGCCATTACTAAACTCACAATTACTTATAGCAATTGCTTCAATCTCATAACAACGGCATATTGTGTAAGCCGTTTTTTTTTTCTTTTAAATTGCCAAATGTAATTTTTTTATTATTATACTTTATTATTTATTTTTCTGAATAAACAAATCGCAGTTGTGAAAGTGCGACGCAAAAAATAAATATTATTTTAATAGAAAGGCGCAAATAATGTAACCTTACTTATTAAATATTTTTTTGTCGCATATTAACGTCAAAACAGTTGGGAAACGTTTTGTTTGAACGGACCTATTTTCATTTAAAAAAATGATTAAAAAAAGTTGGAGTTACTTGGAAACATCTTAATTCATGATTATTAAATTAAATCCTTAAATTATTATTTATATTATATTATTTATTAAACCATTACAAATTATATAAATGTAGAATTTAAAGAGCTTTTATTGCAAAGCACATAAGCTTTTGAAACCACTGTTTGAATCTTAAATCTGCATTTAGTTTATTTCGATCTGTTATTAACACTTTGCTAACCGGTCACGAATTTACTCATGTGATTGTCTACTCTTGTGTGTCTAAGGTTGTGTGTATAATGTTGTTTGTCCAGTCTTGCCTTTTTTTCTTTTTTTCCGGAGGAGGGAGAATGCATTATTGCACACCGGGGCAAGAACAAATCGTACCCGTGTAGTAACAGTGTTGGGCATAATTAAATTAATTTTTTAATTGCAGAATCAAAAAATTACAATTTTAATTGCAACTAGATCAATTGCAATTAATATAATTCAATTAAGTGTTTAATTGTGAGATGCAATTGAAATCAATTGCAATTAAATCCATTAACTGTGGTTTATAATTAATTTAATTGCAATTAAAATTTTAATTGTTAGTTACAATTAATTACGGATTGATGGTCGTTCTGGACCCTCCACCTCCACTTCCGGCCCCCACCACGACTCCACTTCAGGTTTCCACCCCACTTCCGGTTGTTTTCACAATTAATTTTTGCCCAACGATGTGTATTAATCGTACCCGCTCCATATTACACGCGTACTTCGTACCCGTGTAGTGTGGAGCCCTCTGATCGAGTTCTTCGTGACCAGCATGCCCACTAAAACCCCTCTGTCTCTTCACTATACTCCACCTGGAACTGCGTGAGCATTACCTCAGGTGGGTGGTGGTGTTAGTTCTAATTGCTTCCTTTTCCTTCTTTTTGTTGTCCTTTCCTCGTCTCGATTTCGTCATTCGTCCTCTGTCGTATTAGTTATGTAGTCGTCTGCTTAACTATTTTTAGGTCTTTTCGTCACATAACTAGACGTCCATGTTACCTTCCTTGTGTGTCGTGCGATATTATGGTCGCCTCCAATTACCTCTCCATTTGTTCTTTTCCCATCATGATTTCCGGTTATGCAAGTTTGTACTGCATCCCAGTTATGCTCACTTTCTAACATAACTTCCATGATTCTATCTAACATCTATAGATTTAAAATCTAACTTAAAGTTCTGTTCTGGTTTTGTACCGCCTAATGTCTCTGCGAGTCGAGTTGTTTCATTGTCTCATTCTGTACACATGAATATAGTGTGTTGTGCGTCGTCTGGGATATGACCGCAGTAGAAACACTCCGCAGTGTCCCTTTTTGTAAACCGTTCGAGGTAAGCGTTGAAGCACCCATGGCCAGTGAGCGCCTGTGTATGATGGTAACTCATACGTCCGTGTGACCTTTCGCACCATGCTGTTACGTAGATTGTAGATATGGTGGTGACGACTTGTACTGCGACCTTTATAGATCTATTGTACCCCACCCTCTTCCTCTAAGCGTTGGTGTACTTTCCCCATCTAGAGCGCCTGCTGATTCCTTTAGGAATTTCAGAATCTGGGTGGTATTCAAGGACTTCAGCTTCTCTGTTCAATCAGTGAGCCGCTAGGTACATCTGTCTCTTGCGGAGCAGTGCTCCGCAGTCTTTGAGCAGATGTATGGGGTTTCCTCTGCTGAACCACAGAATCTGCATTCGTTATCCTCCTCTAGGCCTAGGACCTTGAGGTATTTTATAAGTCTGCAGTGTCCCGTCAGGACTCCTTTCAGAATTCTGAGCTTATCCCTGTTTAGTTTCAGACAAGCTTTTGTTTTTTTCTGGTTAAAAGATCCCAGCATCACCTTGAACTGCCTTAACCCTGGAAGTTCTTTCCAGGTTTTCATTCATTGTTGTCTTATTTCTTCATCTAAACTTTGCTGTCTTTTGCTCTCATCTAAACTATGCTGTTACGTAAAGGCTGGATAAGGCTGTATGTCTACCGTCCACTAGTGTCGCTATCCCATCTTGTCTGCTATCGGTCCATGAGTCTCTTACGCGCTCTCTCCTTCGCGGCCGCCCTCTCATGCTTGAAAAAAGTTTTTCGCTCTGTGTTGTTGCAGCTCTTCATAGACTTCTTGTTTCTCGCGAATCAGTGAGCCTATTGGGGGCGTGCTTGCAAGTACCAGCGCCGCGGCCTCCGAAACCGTTCTGTAGGCAGAAATTACTCTTAAGGCACTTCTTCTCTGTACACCTGTAATTTGTTTTCTCGCTCCTACCTTTTTCGTTACGTCGGCGTCGCCCATATTTCCGCCGCGTAGAGAATTTTTGAGTGTACTACATTGTTGAGAAGATTCTGTTTCAATTCCGTCGGCCCTCCAATATTCAGCATCAACCTTACCAGAGCTGTCACTGTAGACAGCTATATGGTCTCTTTTGGCTATATGGTCTGTGTACCGCAGACCGCTATCTAGTTGGACGCCAAGGTACCTCAATGATTTTGGTAAAGGGATATTTTGCACTTCCAGAACAAGTTTCGGTGATACTATAGATAATAGCCTCTTATCCGTGATAATTATTGCTCCTGTTTTATGATCTGCCATTGTTAGACCCTGCTCTTTTAACCAATTATTTGCCCGGCAGAGGATTTCGCTAGTTGCTAGTTCCAGTGTGCTTATTTCCTTTGCATTCACAATCGCTGCGGCGTCATCTGCAAACCCAACTATGTTCGCTGTACTAGGCTAGGTTTAGCAAGCCTTCGTACATAATGTTCCACAAGTATGGTGCCAGGACCGATCCTTATGGGACAACCGCCGTTACCTCATATTCAATTGCACCTTCGTCCGTGTGGTATATCAACAGTCGGTCGTTGTCAAGTAGCTGTTTATCATCTTTCTCAAGTATTCTGGTGTCTGTCTTGATGCTAATGCCTTCATGATTACATGCCACCTGGCTGAATTAAAGGCGTTTTTTACGTCAAGGGTCACTAATGCACAGTAACCTTTCGATTGCCGAGTTCCAGTTTTGACTTTTTCTGCTGCATTTATTACTTCAGCAATAGTGTCCACGGTTGATCGACCTTTTCGAAAGCCATACTGCCATTTGGACAGTCCTCTGTTGTTTTCGTTGTTGTCTCCTAAGTAATAGTCTTTCAAGAAGTTTCCCTATGTTGTCGAGGAGGCATATCGGTGGGTATGACCGATGGTTCTTCCAATGGTTTGTCCCCTTTTCTCAGTAGGGTGAGTTTTTGTCTTTTTCATTACGTAGCGAAAATTCCCTTTCGAAGACACGCATTGTAAGTATCCAGCAACAACTCTGGCCACATTTCCACCACTTCTGCGATAATCTCATTTGGGATATTGTCTGGACCAGGTGCTTTCCCTGACAGTAATCGTTTCCTAGCCTCAGAGATCTCCACTACGCTGAAAGAAGTCACGAGAGTCTCAGTGGATAGCCATTTTTCTGCCGGTCTTCGTTCTTGAACTGGAAATAGCGTGGTAACTATTTCCCTCATCCGTTGTGGGCACGATATCCCAGGTATCAGCTGACTACCCATTCATTTTTTCGTAGCAATTCGATATGGGAGACCCCATGGGTCTTCATTTATGGATCGGCAGAGTTCGAGCCAGCAGTTCTGGTTTCTACTTTCGATGGCCATGCGCAATTCCTTTCTCGCTTTTTTGATACTTGCATTCAGGTCCACTTCTTGTCCATCCATCCTGTCTGTTGCGTTTTGCCGCCGCCTTCTATGGCGTTGGGCATTAAGACCTGCGTGCCGTAACGTACTTCTTCCTTAGGTTATTGATTTCAGCGTTCCGCCAGTCAGACTTTTTTCCTTTTAAGGAAAATTTGCGATTTGTAATGGTTTCGACCGCATATTCGACAAGTCGATCTACGTCACCTATCTCTGAAAGTCTTTGCAACAATCCATGCATCTTAGCTACTTCCAGCGTCGCTTTTAGCTAAGTGCTTTCGAGTTTCTCCGCCAGCCATCTGTCTCCGTTTCCATGTCTGATGGTAGTGTTTCTCTGTTGACTCTCTGGGTTCGTTTTCAGGGTAAATTCCAGATATTGGTGGTCGCTAAGGGTGGCGTCCTCTAGTACGCTCCACCTCTCCACCCTATGCGCGATGACTTCCGATGCTATTGTAACGTCGATAACCGATCCGGTATTAAGGATGTGAGTGGTCATCTACTTGCCATTACTATTGTTTACAACAAGTTCTTGTGGTATCTCTGAAATAACTCCATAGAAAGTTCATTTGAGGCTTTAAGGAAAATTGCTAGGATTGTTTTTTTTTTAGAAAAAATAATCACTAGTAGGAAAAAAAATCGAAAAATGTTAAGCCTCAATATATCTAGTTTCGATATATTTGTTTTATATAAACGTACGTGTATCACTTAAGATAATTATCTAGGTTATTATCCTAGTAAGTTTCATTTCAACGACGATGTTTTCACGTTATATTAAATTTCAAAAAATTAGCCGGCTGCAAGAGCTTAAGAAGTGAAAGCTCTCACCACCAGCTTCGATTTTGTAAATGACAACAAAAACGTAAGCGTTTTGTCATACTGTTTAGTTTATAAGAAATGTTCCTTTAAATTTGGATTGTAAAGTACTATCAGTTGATAGTTCAATCAACTTATCCTTCTTTTATTAACAGTTCAACTGCCTACAATTAATCGTTATCACAGGGATTTGAAATGGAATAGCTTAGGATTGATAAAGCACGTTTTAAAAGATTTTGGAGTTAAAAAATGCTCAAAATGTGCTTCGTTGCGCAAACAAGCTTCCTAATGATTTTGCAGATCATCGAACGTATTTATAAAGAATGGTCGCCGGAGTTGCTGAAAATAAGTCATCTTTTATGGTAATTCTCAAATATTTGCCGCTAGTTGATCTAAATAGTGACTCCTTCAACATGCCTCAAAAATAGGCATCAGTTGGCATCGGATCCGGTTCCTAAATCTAAATTTCTTAAATCTCCCAAAAAAGTTCCAATTAAGGAATTAAATTAATAAAGGATCCCATGCGCAGATAATATTATCTAATTTATTTATTTCATTTTTATATCAAATTTTATTTTTTTACTTTTTAGAGGTTTTTTGTGTCGATTATTCCATTTTTTTTCTTTCCTTTAATAATTTGTTTGTAAATACGTGCTTAATGTTATCCCTTTGAAATTTCGTCCGCAAATACGTGATTGTGGGGATTGTTTACAAAAAAAGATTAAGGTTTTGTTAAGTAGGAAATGAGCTGATGATCATCAAATGCCTAAACAGATCTTCATAAATTATAGCTAAGAACCTTCTCGATCACGTCAGCTTTCAAATACAAGTTTCGAAATACGGAACTAGAAAAAGCTGATGGTCATCAAACGCATCTTCATATATTTTAGATAAGAACCTCCTCGATGATATCAGCTTAAAAAAAAACCGCATCAAAATCGGTCTATCCGTTTAGAGGCTACGATTCCACAAAGAGTCACATCTACGGACAGATGGAAACACAGACAGACTGACACAAAGACACGCCAACCTTATAATACCCCTCTTTTTGTGCCGGGAGGTTAATAAAAGAAAGAATTCATATTTAATTTAAAAGAAGAAGCAAAGAAGGAATAAAAATAAAAATTAATAGAAGATTGTTATCTCTTGGCGCAGATAGATATTGCAATCCGGAAAACCGAATCCGGTACTCCGGCATCATTAAACGTTTACCGGATCCGGTATATAAGAAATATATAAGAAAAACTTATTCAAGATGATAACTGTAACGAAAACGTGGACGAAATAGTAGGGAAGAACTTCTAAATTCACTATCACTAAAAAAAGATTTGATCTTACAGGAAGAATTACGATTACAAATCCAGCAAGAAGTATTATACCACATATACTAAAAAAGGGGGAGATTTTGATAAAGCTATATTTATAGCCCTATTAGAAGTCGGTTGGCAGATGTTGACAATTAACACTATTCGTTTTCTACGATCCTTTTTCCAAAACCAAAATTGATTTTTTGCTGGTATACTTAAAATAACTATTTATAGTAAGTTGAATAAACTGAGGAAGTTATAAACTCATTATTGTGATAATTGTAAAATTTCTCAAATACCTAGTTTTATTGTGATCTCAATAGATTAAGTAAAGTTGATTATGTTAGATTTAATGAAGTTAAATACTAAAATTGATCTATCTGTGAAATCTAAGAAGACTAAACCACCCACACATTACGTTAAAATTTAACCATTTAAATATACCGTACTATATTTTTAATTGTTTGTCTAGTTATAACATCGGAAATAACGTTGATTTCGTATTACTAACCTAATCTATACAATAGACTCATTCGATTATCTCATAAACATTACATTTTGGAACGAAAAGGGAAAATTATCCTGACTTGATCAATCCGTGTCCGTATCGACGGAAATTGTCCGATGGAAATCCGGCCGAATCCGGTCAGATTGAAAATGACAACGGATTGCAATCCTTAGGCGCAGACCTTTGAAAATTCTCCATTCCGCCAATATCGCACATTTTCCACGAATCTCCATTCCCCGTTTTATATCATAGGTTCTCAAACTTTTTAGCCTATGCAAGAATAAAGCACCCGCTTCAGAAGGTTTATTTGAAAAATTTTAGTTACGGATATTTGTTTTGAGTAAATACAAACAAACCATTCTGCTTTTTATGACTTCAAAATATTTTAGAAAAAAGAATATAGAACGTTACCAAATGAAATAATAATTACTTTTTTGAAACAAGTCATATGAATATTTTCTTATTTAAATTTGAAAAATAACAATTTACTATCTTATTTCCTTCCGCATACACCGACATCTCACCTAACGCCTGCAAAATACGAACGAGGCTATAACTCGAGCCACTAGAGCTTCTCAGGAGAGTGATATAGCCCACTTTGGGAAATAGTGCTTCAAATAAGGCTGGATCCGCTCGTCTCCGCTCAGGTCAGCCTTTTAGCCAAGAAAAATATAAAACCTGTGCATTTAAATAGAAACGCACATACTGCGTCCGCTGAGCTCAGCTCGACTCTGTTCTGCTTCGCTCCGTATCCTCCGTTTGTCAGGAATACTAGTCCGGAGATCGGATGCTGGTGGATGGTTCACGCAGGCGCAGCACTAACGTTTTCATATATGCGCTAAGGCATATATGCAACCAGGATAGCAGCACATATTTAGCCCTATACATAACTAACAAGTTGACAACTTTCGGTGTTCGGTGGGAGGAAGTGTGTGGAAAAGTGACTGAGCTAAGAGGAAGGCACCTGACCGGACCTGAGGTAAGCCGAGCGGAGAGGATCCAGTGCGACAAGCATAAACCTTATTCATCTTTTACATGTTATTATACAACATTGACTTCCAAAAATAAAATATCAAAGCTTTTTCCTTGCATCTTTGAACGTATTTTAATCAAAATATTTATCTAAATATGTTGACATGACTTAATCACATGTGTTTTCTAAACTCTAATGAACAAAAACGAAAATTATTTGAAAACATTTTTTTACACGAAACAAAGTTCATTTCTTCTATAACTAGTCAAAAAATAATTTGAAATTACCTTCTTTTTGTTTATTCAAACAAAAAAAAATTATTTTCCGGTAAATCATTTTTTGTTTTTTGAATAAACAAAGAGAAAGTAATTTCCAAAATTACCAAACAACAAATAATTCATTAAAAACCAAACAACAAATAATTTATTAAAAAACCAAACCAAAAATAATTCATTATAATTTATCACTTGACTTATGTTTCATGTCTTGATTATTTTAGCTACAACCTTCGATAAAATATTGTTTATTGATGTAAGTTTTATAATTATATTCATCAAATATTTTTTTTTAATATATCAATAATTTCAAAGCTAGTTTTTTATAAAACTAGTTAGTCGATTTCAAAATGACAATGAAAATTACAACAAATTTATTATTTTTAACATTGTTAATAAACATTTTTAATAATAAAATATACAGGGTCTGCCAGAAGTGTTGTACCAAGCGATGTAGAATTAATACGCGTGCGATTTAAGACATGATATTTTAAGCTTGCATACAGTATCTACCAGTGCATATTTTGACGATATTTTTAATTTGTTAGTAACAATTGTTTCCGAGTGGTTGCACCACATACGTCTTTTTAATGACATCATGGGTCGTTTTGGTATCATTGTATAGACAGCTTTTTTATGAATGGGAGAGTCTATCAAAAAAGTGGGGTAATATAACAAAATTTTCAATAAATATATCAAATGAATGAAAAAATAATAGTATATTTTACAGCAAGAGATAAAAGACGCAAGAAGTTTTTTTTGGTGAGTTGGGAGTTTGCTCACGAGCGCCAGCGAGTTAGCAATCACACCGAAACAAAAAAAAATCACTTTCATCTCGAGTAGTAAATGCAATTTTTTCTACTGATTTCGGTTGTAGAATCCATAATTCGACTTTAATAAATCCAATTCGAAGCGAGCTATCAGAACTGTCAATACAAATTTAATTGTTGGTTTGGTCGTTTCCATGGTAACATTTTGCATTCTCATAGAAGGTGATACTTTTCAAGTCAAATGCCCTAATTTTATTTCGGCTTTTTAAATAGTTTCAGGCTCGTTTTACGTCTGTACATAAAATATTTCATTGAAATTGATGTAATTAATAATAAAGTCCATGCAAATTTGGTTAGTTTAGAGTTTTAATCGAGAAAATCATAAATTTAAAATGCTCATTTTCGTCTCTAGATGTGAAAATATTTTCATCTCTAGAATGAAAAAATGCCAGTTTCATGTAGGGTAAGCCGTCGAAAAAATGCCATTTTCACATATATCAGAAGAAAAATATTGTTTTCATTCTACGGTCTACATTACAAATAAATATAATATAAATAAATTAAATAAACAAGACTGCCTCCAAACCGACTAACCAACCGTCTGTTCACCTTTTGGCAAAACAAGAAGGTTCGTACCACTTGGTTGACAGAAACCGACAAGAATATTAAAGAACTGGGAACTACAGATCTCCAAAACAAACAGTTTGTGACACGCACCCTGAAGGAAGTCCGTAGATTTCAGGAAAAAACCCGAAGGAAAGGTACCCCCTGGACACAAGAGAGAAAGGAGTTACACCGGCACAAAGCCCAACAGTTGAACAAGCAAAAGTAGTCCCATCAAAAGTAGTCCCATCCCCCAACCAAAGTTGGTCCAAAGTAGGCCCATTCGAAACAAGAAGAAGAAAATAAACAAGATGAATTACAGAAGATGTTCAAATTGTTCTCCATTTATTTCCTGGCAATAGTTAATTCGTTAATTTATACACGAGAACTACGTGCTATTTCGTTACGTATTCTTGCTTCAAAATTCCCTAATGTTACTGGCTTAGTTACGTACACGACGCCCTTTAAGTGTCCCCAAAAGAAAAAATCCAACGGTGTCAAGTCGGGAGAGCGCGGAAGCAACTCAAATATCCTCTTCGTCCAATCCACCTAGGAAAAGTTACATTTAAATACTCGCGCTCTTCCCTACCAAAATGTGCGGGTGCACCATCTTGCTGAAACCAAACATCTGGGTGGATGAGATCATTATTATCTGGGTGGGGTCGAATTTCTTTTATTCGAGGAATGATTTGTGTACGTAACATTCGCAAGTACTTTTCAGATGTTAGTGTTCCATCTACAATAAAAGGGTCGATTATAATACCATCCAATATCCCAGACCACAAAGGCGTGCCCAGGATCTGAACTAGGGAGGGCAGCTCATATTTGTTTCGAGGATTATGAAATGAATAATGCATTATGAAATGAAGTATCCATCTGTCGTACAATTTCAGAACTGCTTCGCTTTGGTCTTGCACCCGAAGACGCCAGGGTGAGGTTTTAAGAATGTTATAAGTATTTCTGTGTGACGGAGTGGGTTCTAGGTGGGGGCAGCAGCCCCACCCTGCCCCTCGCTGGCTACTTGACCCTTGCTAGACCACACATTTATATTTTGTGGATATTGAGAATGAACTTCATTTTTTACGTGTGGATTTACTTGATGCCAGTATCTACAGTTGTGTCTATTCACACAACCATTCAATTGGAACGTGGCTTCATATGACATCACAATGTTCTTCATAAAACTATCGTTATCATTTATTAGTTGAGACATAATTTCTGAAAATTCAAATCTGCGGTCAAAGTCATCTTCAGATAATTCCTGAACTAAATGGGCTTCGTACGGTTTAAATCTTTCCTTTTTTAATATACTTCTGACTGACGTTTTAGCAATAACACGGTCTGCAGAGAGCTGACTGATGGAATTCTGTGGGCGCTCGGCTATATTCAGCAAAATATTTAGTGCCCTGTCAACATTTGTTGCCGCCCTAGGCAGTGCCGGCACGTGCGCCTGGTCGCACAGGCGATCGCCTTACGGCGCCATATTTTTAGGGCGGCATAGTTTTGTAGCAGCGAATTTTTCGTGCAGTATTCTACTTTTTAAAAATGATCATATTTGTTCGAGTTTTCACCGATTCTTAGTTCTACCTTACCTACTTCTAGTAGAATTGGATGTCAGATTAAAAACTGGTAAAACTATTGAACATCAGAGATTATTGAAATTGGGACAGCAATATTGGCATGAGGTATTAAAATCTATTATAGCAACAATTCAATTATGCGCATCACGAATGTTAGCTCTCAGAAGAAGTTCGGATAAATTACTTGCACATAATAATGGATTTTTTTTGTTTTTAGCAAAATTTAATCCATTTATTAGTGAGCATTTCAACAGAGTTTCAAAAAATCCCAATTGTTCTCATTATTTGTGCAAGGAAATTCAAAATAACATAACAAATTTAATGGGAGAAAAAGTACGTGCTACTATTATTTCCAAAATTATAGAGGCTAAAAATTACAGCATTATTTTGGATTCCACTCCAGATCTTAGTATAAATGAACAAATGTCTCTTTTTATTAGCGTACTAAATA
The DNA here is from genome assembly GCA_944588485.1 of Phosphuga atrata. Lineage (NCBI taxonomy): Eukaryota > Metazoa > Arthropoda > Insecta > Coleoptera > Silphidae > Phosphuga > Phosphuga atrata. The sequence continues at coordinate 36,058,076 of OX155898.1, forward strand.
AAGATAGTGAATTGAAAATATATGTGGTCAGGGATTTGGCAATGATTTGATTTTGCAAACATGAAAGGTATGCACTCTGATGTGCAAAAACGAATTTTAGATAAAAATCCTTTTAAAAGGCCTTTTTCGTACCCTGTTCGTGTCATTCTTTAAACTTAGTTGTAAAGGACGCAGCCAAAAAATCTGGTGAGCTAAGTAATTTTTTTTTCAATTATTCAAAAATTGTTTGTATTCTTTTCTAGTTCTACCTCTAGATGGGCTATTTTAAAAAGACACATAAAATCGCTCACTGTAACGCATTAGTGCTACATGCTGGGAAAGCAGAGTTGAAGCTATTAAACCACTAATTAATTGTAAGGTATGATTTGTCTAATATTTATGATGCGCTGATAGAATTTTTTTTGGACGAAGAGAGGGATCACGAAACTAGAAACAAAAGTACATCTCTATATTATAAAATTTCTAATTTCAAATTTATTTGTAATATTATTGTTTGGTATGAAGTTTTATCTAAAATTAATATATCGTCAAAACTTTTACCAAGTATAAATAGTTTTGAAAATAGTTTGGAATTTCGTATAAATAGTTTTGAGCAAATAATTTGTAAAGCTAAAGAAATAGCTACTGAAATGGAAATAAATGCAGAATTTAAAAGCAGTCTTTCAATTAGAATTAGACGTAACAGCAAATGATTTATTTACGAAGGAACAGATAAACCAATAGAAAATCTGTCTTCAAAATTTGATAAACTTGATAAAGTTGGAACACAGCCTGAATATATAAATATATTCAACCTTTCCGGAGCTCTATAAAACTTATGATTCTTTTTAGGACTACCAAGAACAAATCTCATATGAAATTTGTCAGTTATTTTATAGCTTTCAGTCCACCTTCGTGGCACTCAACAAAAACCAGAAAAATAACATTGTTTTTAAGATCATGTCTTTCCGATACCTTAAGTGGATAGCCATCTATAAACGAGTTTCGAGATTTATATCTGATCACTACAGCTTTGCTTTTATGAACAACAATTTGTAAACCACTTACTTGAAACCCATGTGGGTGATTAGGGTTAGATATGTGTTCCGACTTTATTAAGTTTATATGATTATAAAGTAGTATAGTTCTATTAATTCTAAAAAAGTTGAATTTTTTAATTATCTCTTAAATATTTGTGCTAATTCTGTTACAGAAAGGTTTATACAATTGGAAAATCATAATAATTTTTTTAAATTTTTATATGATATTCCATCATTAACGCAAAAAAAATCAGAGGAAATTCTTAAAAATTGTCAGGATTTGCACATGTACCTAACATACGATATAGAACCTTTAAATTTGTCTAACGAATTACAAATTGTCGAAATATATTAACTACAGGTATGGCAACGCCGGATGCAGTGAATTATATAGAAATAAATAATTTATCTGAAAATTTTCCTAATATTATTGTTACTGCTTAAGAATATTACTAAGAATATTATTGTTTAAGAATATTTCTCACTTTACATATTACCGTTGCCAGTGGAGAACGTTCGTTCTCTAAATTAAAAATAATTAAAAATTATTTGCGATCTTCTATGGCCCAACAAAGATTAATAAATTTATCTATATTAGCCATAGAATATGATATAACAGAGGAAATAAACTACGACATCATTAATAATTTTGCAAAGGAGAAAGCCAGAAGAATAATTTTTTAATTTTTTTGTTTTATTTATAAATTATTGTTTTTGTATAACTTTATATTTTGTCAAAGTGTATACCTATATTATTTTTTGTAAATATTGTTATTAGAATTACATTTGTTTTTAATTTTTTAAGTAAATTAAATATGTCATCGGTTTATTAATCTTTTTAATTTGTGGGGGTTGGGGGGGACGGTGAAAGTTGTATTCGCCTTAGGCGGCATATTTTGACGCGCCGGCCCTGGCCCTAGGTCTACCAAAGGAACTACGTTTTTTAACTTTTGAATGAAATTAGAATGAATAGAAATAATAATGAATAGAAATTTCCATTCAACATTGTAAAAAACACGATTTTGTATTAAAATGCACTAAAAAGGTGAAAATATTTTTTCCTTTTTAATATTGCTGACTAAACTATACTATAATGCTAAACTATATTTACTTAATCTTCAAGGCGCTCACGCTTATATTTAGTAGGCAATATTAACAAGGAAAAACATATTTTTTCCTTTAATGTATTTTAATCAAAACGTGTTTTTTTTAAACTTTTTTTTAATATTTTATTATTTTCATGTGTGTGTGAAATTTTGCAACCAATTTTAAACATTTTTTTGGTCGGCTATCCTCGATTCTGCTAATATAAATGTTCATATTTATAAACAAAACTAGAGGCACTGTTTAAAATTTACCATTTTTTAGTTGTGAGCTATGTTTGAAGTTACAAGTCACTAGCTCATTGGGAAGTTATTTTGAAATCGATTTGTTAAAATCGTTGAGAACAGACAATAATACTTTAGACCAGCGTTTCCAAAACTTTTTTCTTCGTGATCCCGTTATTTTAATATTTTTCCTTCGTGACCCGTAGATGTTGTTCATCAAATGAGAGAGATAGTCAGAAACGGCATATATGTAGTTGCGCAGTAGTTTGTTTGCGCATTGGGGTTCATGTGATAAGAATTCAAATACATTTCAAAATGGCATGTTGAACATTTTAAAACAAGAAAAAGCGAAAATGAGATCAGTAATGCGTTTACATGTTCTAACTTGCAAGAACTAGGACAATTGTAAATGATAGCGAATTGGTAGCCGAAAGCTACAAAGGATAATAAATAAGTACTAGTTTTTTTACAATTAAAATCAAAATAATTTGTTTGTGATATCTCACAAGTCGCGGCATTGTGGGACGTTATTTGTTTTTAATAGTTTCTTCCAAGAATAGCTTGATATATTCCCAGAAAGTATAAAAGTATAATGTATTTTGCACACAAATAATTTATTCAATAATGCCGATTTAATTTTATTTAGATATATTTTACATTTTCGTAAAAATAATTTTTTTTCAGTTTTGCCTTTGCGACCCGTATTTTTTTTCTGTAGCCCGGTACCGGGTCGCGACCCGGTATTTGGGAAACTCTGCTTTAGACATTTAATTTTACTTAAATTAAATATTTCATGTAAAATGTAGTTCTTATTAAATGCAATTATATATGTGAGGATGTGTAATGATATATGTGGGTATATTGTTATATACATTATTTTTAAACGAAAAATGAGTCGTGAGGAGTCGAATCGAGGTCAACTGATCAAACAATGGATAAAATCACAAGAATAATAAACAGAATATATATATTGTGCCAAAAGTATTAAAATATTGCATTTTGACCTAGATGCCTAGCTTTGAAGTTTCAAATCTCTAGCTTGAAAAGTCAATATAATAAAATCGCTCAGACAGAGTTGAGAATAAATAAAGTCGGGAACAAAGTTGCGAACAGACAGACCAGAAAGCGAGCTAATAAAAACGTGGTAATCACTGGTATTTTTAACAAAGAGCTTATACGTGCCGTATCTAACGCAATAGAATATTATCTAACAATGAAATGCACTTTTGCTGTCAGCCACAGGCATTTACATTTTTATAGCACAATAGAATCTTTTGTTTCCTAATTGTTTATAAATATAACAACAAAGAATTAAAATGATTTATAAATAATCCAAATTGGTAATTTACCATTAAACAAAATAATGACATGTTATTATTTATTTATCTAAGGGCAAGTCATATAAGTCATTAATTACGCATCACTTAATTGAAACAAATTATTCACAATTAATTAATGCGCTTAGATAATAATAAATTTGAAGTTAACAATTTATTATTATGGATATAAACAAGATTGCCAATATTTAGTAAATACATTTATCTACTCGCACACCAAAATAAACACATTAATAAGTAAATTATTGTATCTGAAGGATGCCATTATTATAATCGTGTGTAAAAGTATCCAAATCGTTCGTGATCCAATGTAAATCAAATGGAGTTTCATTATTAAACAATTTCTGTGCCCTGTTGCTATGGTAACAACTTGCATCACTAAACAAAAAAAATTGTAAATCACTAAACAAAATAAGTAGTGAAAATATTTTTTCTGACATATATTAAAATTGAATTAAAATTGATTTTTTAAAAAGTCTCGGCCTCTCAGTCTGAATTAATATGGCTACAATATAACTTAACCTAACCATAAACTAATCTAGATTAAATCTAGGTTAACCTAGATTACATTGCAACGACCAAATAGTGTTCCCGTCACTGTGCGTTTTTAGTAGTTAGCAATTTTTGCCACGAAGGCGCTGAAAGTTCCTAACCTAACCTAACCTTATTGTGTCAGTGATTTCACCTTAAAGTTCTAACCTTATTGTGTTCAGTATTTTGTCTGTCAAAATTACAATTTTTTAATATTATCGGTAAGAAACAATTATTTTTTTGTAGAATCAACAGTATTTTAACATGCTTCATAGATAAAATAGTGTATAGTGTACACGTGTGTGAAAGGCTTTTGTGCATGCCTTCGGCTCGTGCTTTAAACTTCGCAACTCATGCACAAAAGCCCTTCTTCACACACTTGTATCATAGTAGTCCTTGTATCATAGTACTTATAAAAATTGTTACATTTGAGAAAAATTTTCGAGTAGTGGTTTTGATAATAAACTGTTATATCTGCATTGAATTGAAAAATTTTTTCAAAAACATAGTGAATTTTTCAATTCAATGTAAGTATGAATTACCACGTAGTAACAATCGAAACCATCCTATTCATGTTATATCTGTTCTCATGACAAGTCTAAAAATCTATATAACGTTCAATTTAACTTTTAGCTTTAGATAGTATTGTAGCTAATATTTGCGATTATCGATAATGTATTATAATCTAATATGCACGATAATAAAATAACACAATAAGCAAAATATTGGTTACATTACCTTATATCTCAAGGAATCCGAAACGGTTCTCAAACTTTATTGCGCGTACCATTCATGTGCGATGCGGACCAGACGCGTACCACCGAGCAAAGAAAAAACTGTACTAAAAGATGTACATATCCACGAAACATGTAACGTAAATAAGACATACTGCCATTCACAACATCATCCTCCCTACAACCCTGTGCAGGGTCTTGGTGGCCTCCTCCCTCTGCCCACAGTTGTGCTTGGTGTCTAGATCTTAAATACAAGCATATTCAAGAAGGTATTCAAGAGCGGACTGTGGAAATCAATGGGGAGGTGTTAAGATTGTTCGTAATCTATAACAATCAAAACTTGGAGCGATTTATGAAGGAAATCAATAGAAGGGCTAGCGAGGTGTCAGGGGAAAGAATTGTACTGGCAGGCGATTGGAACGTAAGAATAGGCGAGCTGCAAACAGGATATATAAGTGCGGAGGGTTCGAAGATAACAAGAAAATCGAGGGATAAGTTAGTTACTAAAGAAGGCAGAAAATGGCTAGAATGAGCTGAAGATAAGGAGTGGAGTGTAATTAACGGGTGTGTCGAGGGCGACTGGAGCGGAGAATTCACCTATGCTAGTGGGAGAGGCGCGTCGGTAATTGATTATGTAGTAGTCAATGAGGTGGCAAGAATGCGCATAATGAATATGCAAATAGGTGACAGGGTTGAATCTGACCATTTTCCGGTGAAAATAATTTGGGAGGGTAAAGTTAAGTTATCTAGTCAAGTTAAAGTAGTATCGCTCTGGAATGATAAGGCCATTGTTAAGTTCCAAAAAAAAATTGGAAGGAATAACTCCGGGAGTCGGCTGCTTACAACGAATACTGGATGTGGTTCGAGAAGCCATGGTGCAGGTCAAGATCAAATGTGGAGTGGCTAAAGAAACGTATAGGGTCGACCAAGAAGACAAAGAACTTAAGAAGTCCGTGAGGAAAAATTTCAAAAGGTGGAAGGAGGGTCAGGTCCCGATGGAGGAGTACAACAGATGCCGTACACAACTGAAAGAGATGGAACTCCAAAAGAAGAAGGAGTGGGAAGACGCGCAATTCGAGAAGTTGAAGGGGATCCACAATGAAGCGGATATTTGGAAAATGGCGTCAGCCTATAGAAGGAAACAAGGGTGATGTGAGAAACCGATTGGCCTATGGAGAAACTATTTCAAGGAGCTGCTAACCAGTGGTCTGCCCGAACGTTTCGACGATGTCGCAGGAGAAGTTAATGGTGCAACGAGCTGCAGAGACGAAGTTACGTGGGAAGTATTTTCAGGTGTTTTGGATAGACTTCCGAGGAAAAAAAGCAGTGGGTTTGGATTGTATCCCGCATGAAGCGTAGAAGTACGCCCCGATAGTCATCCATCGGGAGCTGTTTGAAGAATTCAACGATATTTATAAAGGTTCTAAAAGATTGCCGGTGAAGTGGGAGGAAGGCTTAGTTGTACCGATATACAAAGGTGGAGATAGGGAATACCTAGTTAACTACAGAGGAATATAACGGTTATGGACGCGGCGTATAAAATCTATGCTAAACTGCTGGAGCAAAAGCTTTTGGGTGAAGAGAAAGATAAAGGTCTGATCCCGGATGTACAAGCCGGATTTAGAAAGCACTACAGCACCGTGGAACACTTGGTTACGTTGAAGTATATTGCGGAGCAGGAGCTGGTTAAGAAGCAAGGGAAGCTTTACGCTCTGTTTATAGATTTGAAAGCAGCCTACGACACTGTGGTGAGGGAGAGAATGTAATAGAGAGAATCAGGGATTTATATCAGGATACGCGGTGCAGAGTGAAAGTAGGAGAGGAAGTTTCAGAAAGTTTTGATGTAAGAATGGGGCTAAGGCAGGGTTGTCCGCTGAGTCCAATATTATTTAACCTGTATACGGCAGATTTAGAGAGAGTGTTGAGCAGAGGTCAAGCGGGAAGGGTAGTATTTGATTGTATTTGACCGCCTCGAAGCGGACAGACAAATCAAGACAACATATGCGCGGCAGCGCGAACTCTCGATCCATTATATAGCGGTGGTGGCGTTAATACGTAAGTACCGTGTTTTCTTATGAGCTATCTATATTTACATCTATATTTATATCATTATCTATTTATTTCTATTAATATCTATATTTACATCTATATGGAATAATAGGGTGTGTAAATATGTTGTTTTCCCAAAATTAGTGAATGTGACTGAAGCCCTTTTTGCTTGAAGCAATTCAATTAATCTCGACGAGCATTTCGGTTAAGGAAATATATATGTCATATATGTCATTTCATCTTGAAATAATAATCTCTGATTAATTAGAATTAATGTTTTGCTGATTTTTTTTCCTTGACGTTTCATTCCAATGAAGATAATAATCATATTAGTTGCTTTTTATTTGTTTATGTGTTATGAATGCGCATCATATTCGACCCTGCTCTTTATTCCGGCGGAAGTTTAACTATTAAATAATGGCGTTTGGAAATTTTATTCGCTCGAATGCCAATTGATTAAACTATTTCAAAAGAAGCCAACTCTAAATATATAGACAATATTTTTTATTCTTAAAATATCTATTTTATACGTTTTTCTCTTCATAAATGTACTAAACTTGTTAATATATAGTTGATATACTTGTTGATATTATATTTCTAGTTGTATTCGTAACATAAATATTTTATCAAACGTTTTTGCGGTCGAGTTTTCTTTGTTGTGGCAGTTTAGGTCAAAACAACAAAGTGCGATAAATTATTTTTAATGCTAGTTAGACACACATAAGCTTTTATAATCGTTTATACCTTATATATATCTTTATTTCGTAATGCATTTTTTTATTTAAATTTCGATTGTCGTAATTTTTAGAAATTATTTACAACAACAAGTTCATTAAGTAACATTATCATAAATTATTATTTAATGTATTTTTTTTTTAATAATAATTATTCTTCGGCACAATGACATCAAATAAATTCACTAATTACTAATAAATCAAAGTCAATCAAATAGGTTCTCTTAAGGATACTAGATTCTCAGAAAAGAAAAAACTGCTAGAACCGTAGTGAATATTTTGCAAGTTAGGAACAGAATTGAAGAAAATTCCAAGCAATCCGTGCGACGTTTATCATATCAAGTAGGAATTTCAGTAGTCGGTAAGAATATTAATTTGGTAACAATTTTAAAGAAAGATTCAGTCTCTCGGCCTTACAAATGGCAAAACCTCAAAAACTTCTTCTAATAGACCGAAACTCACGTATAGAATTTAGCCGATGGATTTTGGGCAGAAGGAATAATTTTCTCATCAAAATAATTAAGAGTAACAAAGAAAATGTACTTTACTGGTCTGCCGGAAACCCTCAAATTATATTCAAAGAAGAGCGCATATTCTACACCATACAGTTAGTTACCTTCTGAGAATGCCAGAAGGTAACTAACTGTATGGTGTAGAATATGCGCAGCTGGAATATTTTTTTGAGCATGAAATGGGAAACGCAGTAGTTGTCAATAGTGAACGTTATGTGGCGTTGTTACAAACGTTCTTAATGGATGTCATCGCTTAACTCCGATAACAATAAACGATACATGGTATCAGTAAGATATTGCAAAGACTCATGTATCCAACATGTCTTTGGGAATGTTACGAGTTCTTTCCTGGTCGTCTGATTTCCCAGCGTGGGGATCAGTTGTGATATATCAGTAGATACACAGAGGTTTTCCATTTAGTATTTCGTTTTCTTCTTCTTCTTGTTTCGAATAGGCCTACTTTAGACCACGATTATTCAACTGTTGGGCTTTGATCTTTGCCCAGTATTGTCGCATCTTCTTCCGGTGTAACTCCTTTCTCTCTTCTGTCCAAGGGGTACCTTTCCTTTGAAGTTTTTCCTGAAATCCACGGACTTCTTTCAGGGTGCGTTTCACAGACTGTCTGTTTTGGAAATCTTTTATACCCAGTTCTTTAATATCCTTCTCGGTTTCTGTCAACCAAGTGGTAGGTTTCTTCTTGACCTTGAAAACCTTCCTTTTTTCCAGAAGGTGAACAGACGGTTGGTTAGTCGCTTTGGAGGCAATCTTGCTACGTGGCCATAGAAAGCTACCCATATTTTTCTTGCACAGTCAGAGAACCTGTCAAAATGTTCGTAGAGCTCAGCGTTGTGTCGTCTTCGGAATTCCCCATCTTCCTTTACCGGGCCTAGGATCTTCCTGAGGATTCTCCTCTCTATGATTTCCAATTTCTCTACCAGACCTCCTCGGTTCAAGGAAAGACACTCCATGGTTTACAGGGCTTCTGGTCACCAGACTGATGTGTAGTGCTTAAGTTTCAGGTTGCGTGACAGGCATTTCTTGTTGTAGGTATTCCCAGTCAGTCGATAGGCTAGTTCTAACTTGTTGACTCTTATGGATAATGATGCTCTTTCTGATAAGTTGGGTTCAATCCATTCGTCGAGATACTTACATTCCTCAGTCCTCTTGATGTTTTCCTGCTCTAGTAACATCTCTCTGTTTGCTTCTTTGATGTTGGTGAAAAATTCTGTTTTCTCCAGCGACACTTGAAGACCCACTTTAGCAGCCTGTTTTCAGGGGCTATTTACCTGCATTGTTGCCATCTCAAGAGAATCAGCAATCAGTTTCATGTCATCTGCAGAGGCCAGGCAATCTACAACCAGTCCATCGTTCTTACGTCCCAGGTAGATACCACTCTGAGCACGCAAATTGATCAGTTCCTTGCGCCGTTCTCTCATAACCTTATCAAGGACACAGGTGAAGAGAAGTGGGGAAAGTCCATCTCCTTGTCTCACTCCAGTTTTTATTTCGAAGCTTTCTGAAATCGTGCCTCTAAATTTAACCTTGGAATGGGTGTTGGTCAAAATTTCTAGGATGACTACTGTACAGGATGAGTATGATGAGTACTTTGTTAAGCGTTTCTCTATCAATGGAATCGTAGGCTTTTATAAAATCAACAAAACCACCTTACGGTTTCTCATCTTGCGAGTATGCAAGTATAGTTTTAAGATTGAGGATCTCCCCAAGACAGGATCGGGTCTTCCTGAAGTTATCCTGGTATTCTCCCAGTTGACTATCCAGCTGATTTTCATTATAAAATATTTTATAATGAAATTATAATGTAGCGTATATATTTTCATTATAAAAGTTCATTATAAAATATTTTAATTATAATGGTTTTATGGGCCATAACAAATACTTGAACATAGTAATACTATATTTATGAATAGCAAATATAATTTATAATAGTCCTTTTTTGTGTGGTAATCCCTAAATCATGGTGCTGCTCACAGACCAACATGACAATCTGGCCAGAAAAATCTTGTTTCCTTCCGAATTTTCTTATTGTTATTGTCTCGTCGTGAGTAACACACGGCACATTGCCTCGCTTTTGTTTCTTTTCTCAAGGCGGTATTTATTCAGGGAAGTGCCTACCACTTCGCCTTAAATGACTGGGTTCCTTCGAAGGAGGTCCCCCTTTTGGCACCGAATGTTTCACTGTGGTATTTTTCTATCAGCTGCTGCACCAACTCCATACTGTATTCTAGATGCGTTTTTCAACTCTTACTCTTCCTATAGAGAACAAATCAATTCCAAATTGCCTGAAGAAGTAGACGATAACATTTTTTTTAAGTATTTGCGGCCCCTCTTCTTGATTACTAGATATTGATTACTATCCACTCCGCCCATAACTCCATTATAATCTACTACTATCGCCGGTTTCGTGTTTTCACGTTTCCTCCCACTAACACTAACTTTGGTGGTTGTGTGAATTGAAGAGAGGAGAGTACATCTTTTTTATCTCTCCATTTCATGACACAAATCTTTCTTCGTTGGTACCATACATTATCACCCGTTTTGAGCTTCTTATTTTTCAGGTCATGTGGGATGTTTTTCCTTGACGTCCGCAAAGTTCCAACTACATCAGTCTGATTCCTAGTATATATGCTAGTTCTGGGAAATCGTAATTATAAATATAAACCGTAGTCCATACACATAGAGGCATCCTGCGAGAATACCTTCAACGATCTCTTAAAATAATACGGTGAAATCAGTTTGAACTATTTCTTCGCCGCGGTGCGCGTACCACACACGGACAAATCCGCAAAGGCCATTTTTCTTTTCCGTATGTGGTACGGGCAAATCGGGCAAAGGGTTAACTTCTTATTAAAATTTAGATTTTCCTCTACAATGCTCAAGAAAAAAATTGGTGTCCGACTTATTTGGGTTTTAGATAATTGCAGTTTAAAATCAGGACACTCTTAATTTGTCGCCCTTTATTTTATCGGTACACACATTTTTCTTGTTTTATATTTTCGGCAATGTTTCGACAAAGAAAAATATTTCTACATAAGTTATATAATAGGAGTAGTTATTTTTATTTATTTTGTTTGTATACCTAGCACAACAATATATACCTAGTATAACAGTAATTAGTATGGTTTTTGTATTACGCTACATATAAAATATGTTGTACAATATTAATAATTGAAAACGAAATTATTATTCATTCTTTTATGTATTACCTATTTGTCCACATAAATTATCGTTACCAATTCACATAAAATTATCAGAAATTTTAACGATCTGCAATTAGATAAACTTTGAGAAACACTGATTATAGAGGATATTTTACATAGTGTATTATTTTTGATATTTGCATTTGCGATAAATAGAAACATGTTTTTGTATAATTAAAGTCAATATGAGTATGATGAAACAAATATGTACGGAATAAAAAAAAAGTGTTTACAGACCGATAGCAAACTTCTGCATTTTTGACACAAAGAAGAGTAAGCACAGTGGAAGCAGTAAGAGTGCAGGCAAAATGTAACGAATCTGGCCTGCGCAGATAAGCCGAAATAAATACCGGAGCGTCTACAAGATCCTTTAGTCTAAACATAAATAATCAAAACTTACCGACTACAAGCCTTTCATCATCCGGTACATCTTTAAATAGCAACTTAAAGTCTTCCGAGCGACTTTTATATGTTGGATTTAAAACACTGTACCAAGCGGATTTCTTTTTGGATCTTCCTTCCTTTTTATCTTTTCCAGAACTTCCTCCGGTGCTTTCAGATCTGTTTAGATCGGGCGGTCCGTATTCGTTTACGCTACTTCTACCTGACGGCGTATTACACTCCGGAAATGGACTCTTTAAACAATAAAATAGACAAATATTTATAATACAAATAATATGTAACAAACGGAGACGTTTGATGAAGACATTATATAACAGTTTAAGATATAGTGCAAATAAATCATAAACCTCTATCTCAGTGTTTCCAACCAGAGTGTCGCCACACAAGAGCGTCACGAGAATGAAAATATTTAATTGTTTTTAAGATTTGAATAGGCTCTGTTAGAATTTAATTAAACATTTCATCTTTTTACTACTGGCCGAAACAAGTAGGTTTTGAAGTCAAATGATCCGAAAACTATAGAGGTGAGCTTGAAAGAACGAAAAAAAAAACACAAATTTTAAAATAACTTTTGATAATCTAACATAGATTTTGTATAAAAATTTCAATTGAATTTCCTAAATATCAAATATAGATATAAAAATTTTGTAGACTTTCTCTACTTCCTATATATTTACTTCCAGAAAAAACGACCAATTTTGATATTTTTTGAAAAATATAGTGAAAAAGATGGTTGCGACCGTTACCACATAATCCATACTTACACTGAATTGAAAAATTCACTTTTGCAACAAAGGCCCGGAGCCTTAATCCCCTGGAGTCATTACAAATTTTCTAACAAAGCCGTAATCCACCAGTAAATTTCCGTAGCGAGCAAACCCACCTAATCTTTTCTCAACTTTTTAATCTAACGCAATCGTTCCCCGATAGGTTTGAGTCACAACGCTTTTGCTTGGAAATTATTTTTAATTAAATATTTTTTCTAGGTTTCTGTGTTTTTCTTTTTTATTATTTGTAATTATTTTTGTTTTATTCTTTGTTATGGGGGTTACGTGGAATAACGGTGACTACTGAACTTCGCCTCCCTCCAATGATTGTGAAAATAATTGTTTGTGTATTATTAGGAGTATTATGACCTATGACCATAGGTGTATATTGTAGATCATTGGTAAATAAAAGCCCTTTATTATTATTATTTATTCGTTTAGCCCTCTAAGGAGCGCGTAGAACCATTACTTAGCACTGGTCATCTTGTTTTTTTTCTTCCTCATCATTCTTCCTCTTCCTCATCAAAACTTCCTCCTCCTTTCGCTCCGGGCCTGTCTTCTTTCTTGCGTCCATGCGTTTTTTAGTTTCAAACTCTTAGCTGTTGGATTCTTTGATGTGAAGTTATGTGAATTTATTTCCTGCCTGTATTTAGTTCGCGTAGTTGCCAATGGGTCTATATTGATTACTGAGAGGTCATGTTGGGTGTCTACCAGCCAGCGAACTTTGGACTGTCGGGTTCCATTGATGATGTGGAAGATTTTCTTGGTCAATCGAGAGTCATCCATTCGTACTATATGATAGTAGAATTTCAGACGTCTTTTCCGTGCAAATGAGGAGAATCGTTCTGTCAGGGAATACAGTTCTTGTGAGCTTTTACGCATCCAGATACCATCTTGTACCTTGGGTCCAAATATTTTTCTCAGTATCTGACGTTTACTATACGTAGACGTATCTACTTTCTCAATATCATTGATGTAGATGGTTAATGATGAAGTCTCAATTGCATAAAGTGCTTCTGGAAGGATGACTGTATGGTAGTGACGGAGTTTTGCTTCGGTAGAAAGTGATTTCTTGTTATACATATTCCAGGTGATTGCATAGGCTTTGCGTAACTTTTCTGCACGTGTTTTGTTAGCCATTCTTTCCTTACCAGTGTTTCCAATTATTTCACCTAGGTACTTGAAGTGCTTAACTTGTATGATGTTGCCATATTTGGTTGCAAGATGTGTCATATTTGAGCTCTTGGGGTCTATGTACTGCGTTTTCTCGCAAGAGATTTGAAGGCCGGGCCTGATGGCGATTATTGCAAGGTCGTCAGCAAAAGCGAGGCACTTTATGTTGATTCGGTTGTCCTTTGTTCCCATATATACTCCAGGTACTTCTTTTTTTCTATATGTTGATTATCTTGTCTAGTACCAGGTTGAAGAGGAGTGGGGACAATCCATCGCCCTGTCTTACTCCAGTACTGACTTGAAAAGGCTCGGAGATTTCACCCATGAATTTTACTTTAGATGTTGTGCCTGACAAAGTCTGTTCGATTAATATGGTTGTTTTACTATCCACACCGTATTCATGAAGTATATTAAACAGAGGTATGCGGTCAATTGAGTTATAGGCTTTCTTGAAATCTACGAAAGTGACAACTGTGCGGTTGGGCTGGCGATGTTGCAGTATCATCTTCAGGTTCCAGATTTGTTCCGCGCATGATCGGTGCCGTCGGAAACCTGCCTGATATTCACCGATCAGATGTTCTGTCTGTTCTTCCAGTTTTGTGAGGATGGCACGTTAGAGAACTTTGTAGGTGATTGATAGAAAGGAAATGCCTCGGTAATTGTTTGGATCAGTCTTGTTGCCCTTTTTGTGTAGTGGATGGATCAAAGCATTTTTCCAGTCCGCTAGTATGATGCCGCTCTTCCATGTATTTCCAATGATAGTTTGCAGTCTGTCAATCAAGAGTTCACCTCCGATCTTGAGCATTTCAGCGATTAAGCCGTATTCCCTTGGTGCTTTGTTGTTTTTTAGATGTAAAATGATTGTTCGTGGAACAGAAAGATGTTGGTGGAACAGAGTCCTGGTTTGGGGCGTCTATGTGGCATTGGAGTCTTTCTTCAGGAGGTTCACAGTTGTGTAGTTTCTCGAAGTACTGTTTCAGAATTTCGCAGTTCGCTTTTGTGTTCGTTTGTAGTTCATCAGTTCTTCCCTAAATGTTCTGTAGAAGTTTCGAGTGTTATTTCTTTTGAACTCATTGTTGATTTCCTCGAATTTTTTGAAATGGTATGTCCGTTTAATGCGTCTGATCGTTTTGGATGTTTCCCTCTGCATTTTTAGGAAATTCTGCCAATTCTCTTGTGTCTTGTTGCTTTGCCAAGTCTTCCACGCACGTATACGGGATTCAAGAGCCCTGCCGCATTCCAATGTCCACCATCTGTGTTTTCGTTTTCGTGGCGGTTGACCGAGTTTCCTTACTGATTTTTGGATTATCTCAAGAAGTTCCTCCCAAGTTTGTGTGTCGGTCTGTAGTGATTGTGCGAAGTCCTCCGCGTGTTCTCTTAGGTATTTTGGATCTATACGCGGGAATTTAGATTTTTGACACTTCCTTCTGTTAGGCAGGTTTTAATTTGTGAAAGATAATGGTCGGACTCCACGTAAACCTGGCGTACCCTCACGTTCATGATTTCTGGGGAGGATTTTCTGGTTATCGCTACGTGATCGATTTGGTATTTCCCGATGTGGTTGATTGGTGATTTCCAGGTTGTCATCTTGTGTGGTGGTTTCTTAAAGTGTGTGGACATTAGTTGGAGGTTAGCCATTCCACATATGCTGATTAGGCGATGTCCATTGGCATTTGTCTTTTTGTGTGCCGAGAAATTCCCAGTGATGTGCCTGTGCTCCCTTTCTCTGCCGATTTGTGCATTGAAATCTCCGAGGAGGATCTTGATCTGGTGTTGAGGGATCTTGTTGAGTGCCCGTTCTAGCTGTGACCAGAACTTCTCCACTTTGTTCTTGTCAGGGTCATTGTTAACAGGAGCATGTGCGTTAATCAGTGTGTAAGCCTTGTTAGCGCATTTAATTCTGAGTAAGGAGATCCCTTCCGAAGGTCATGAGAATTCTAGCACAGAGTTCTGGATTATTATTATTATTATAAGTCCTCAACTGCAGACAGACACCTGCCCTCCCCACTAAAACTCTTAGTATAAATTCAATATAATCAATTTGTAATCCACTTGAAAATGACCTTCCACAGTCGAAACTCGAAGTGTGTAGATTTATGTAATTTCACAAGTTATATAATATTTTCACAAAAATTAGTGGTAAAAACATGGTGAATTTTTTAATTCAGAGTTTATATTTTTTGTTAAATAAATAGAAAATTGTATTGCTTAACTATTTATTTGCTAGTTTAATTCCTTCGGTAATAAACATAAATATATAAATTGCAGTATGAAGTGTACATGTATGAAGTATGTCGATAATGAAAAAAAGTTGAGAAGCACCGATTAATTAAAAAATCGACCAACTCAAACTATCATTACTATCTTATGTTACTGGAAACAGTTCAGTATAAAATGATTTTAATACAATTTGAAATTAATCGATTCACTATTTAAAAAATCTATGCTATTTAGACAATGTTTTATAGTGCATTTATAAAATATTTTATATTTTTCAGAAGGTTTTCAGCACAGGTATCTAAACTGTTCGCTCTCTTGTTGTTAGACTCCATATATCTCATCAAAAACACGACAGTTTAGTCCACGAATATGAACTCACGTACCACTAAAACGTAATTCTCTTGTAGCACATTCTGTTATACACTCTAACTAGATGAAATGTAGTATATGGTAAATATGTAATTCTAAATGAATCATAAATTGGATATAGATTTACTCTAAATAAACTATATGTTATATCATACTATTCATGCTTTATATACAAAATCGACTGTCCACATCTATGATGCAAGTTTATTAATATAAATTTACAATGTTAAAGACTAATTGCCTAAGAAGGGGAGTTTAAGGAGAAAAATCAATTAAAAAAAAATGTTTAATGTAATGGTTTAATGCATTTTTTTACGCTTTCTAATATTTCGAAGATCAAATTCTTTATCGACAGAATATCCCGACAAATGTGTCGTTATCGTGTCGTAACTGTGTAAATTTCCACATGTTTTAGAGGACATTGTGTTATCGAAAAAATCGACGTCATGTTACTCATGCGCTGGCAATAAGCAAGTAAGGAATCTATTACATTTGAATACTAAATCTGCCTTTTCTGCTTATTGTGAGTTAAATATACATTCCTTGAATATATACATCAATAACGTAAATAAATGAAATAAAGGTTGGATGACCCGAAGTCCAATAAAGTATCAAGTTGAGTTGTTTTTTATATGGAATGGTATATCTTTTTACAAAACAGATTAAATATATTATATTTCTTCTTTCGATTGAATAAAAATTTCCAAAAAAAAATTGTACTATTCATACTTAAGATAACATTCAATCTAAATAGAAAAAAAACTTTATTAGAACATTGTTTCTCGTCTTAAAAAAAAATATTATATATATATATATATATATATATATATATATATATATATATATATAAATCTGGCCAAATGCCCTTTGAAAATTAAGAAGACTTCTTTATACAGGGTGATTTTTTAGGGGTATAGAACTGAAATAAAAATCAAAAAATTATGTTAACAGCCATGGTATTGCCTTTATTGCAAAGATTATTTTTATTTAATTATTTTTATTTATATTTAATTATTTTAAATAATTTTATGCCAGTATGCATATGGGCTGGTTAGAATGAAGTACAATCTGTAAGTTCAATTTTCGACCAGTTTTTCGAGCAACCGGGGCCATATATCGGCAAAAACGCGGCGAATGTTGGCGTCCAGCTGATCCGACGTCGTTGGTTTATTGGCGTATACTAGCGACTTCACATACCCACACAGAAAGTATTCCACGACCGTGGAGGCCAATTCACGGGTCCGTTACGTGAGATTATGCGGTCAGCGAATGTTTCCTTCAATAAAATTCATTGTGCCGCTGTGAGGCATGTTGCGCCGTCTTGGTGGATCCAAATCTCCTCCACATTAACGCCATTCAACTGGGGAACGAAAAAGTAAGCAATCATTTTTGTGGATGTAACGACATCTCAATAATGGCTTCTCGATTTTCCTCGCTCCAAATACTGCAATTTTGTTTGTTTACGTAACCATTGAGCGAAAAATGAGCCTCGTCACTGAGCAAAATTTGTTGGTGAAAATGAGAATCAAGAAAAATCTTGATTTCGGCCCATTCACCGAACGTTCGACGCATATGATGGTCACGCGGCTTCGACTCTTGTACGAGCTGTATCTTGTAAGCTCGTAAACTAAGATATTCTCGCAAAATCTTCCATGAAGTGGATGGACACAGCTCCAATTGCTGTACAAGATGGCAAATTCGTGTCCTTCTCAACACTACGCTCCACAGCTGCAACAACTTCTTCAGTGAGCACTGTACGACGTTTCTGCAGATACACATTAACAATCAGACTATGCGTAGTGCGAAGACGATCCATGGTTTTCCGAATAACTTGCTCGGATAGACTAATTGGACCATTAATTGGTCCGTAAAATGGATGTAGCGCACGGTAAGTTAGCACAAAAGTAAATGTGCACAATTTGCAAGCTGTTCTGGCGTAAGTATATTCATGATGAAATGGCAAAACATACTGAGCAGTAATCAGTTGTCCCTATCAAATTGAATGTCTCTAGAAATAGTATTGCCAGGTCGAAAAACAAACCTCTAAAAAAACACCCAATATAATACGAAGTGTTCACTGGCAACGTGTAAACG
This sequence comes from Phosphuga atrata, assembly GCA_944588485.1. Lineage (NCBI taxonomy): Eukaryota > Metazoa > Arthropoda > Insecta > Coleoptera > Silphidae > Phosphuga > Phosphuga atrata. The sequence goes on from OX155898.1 coordinate 36,076,563, forward strand.
CTCGCGCAAGTAGACTTCTGCAAGTTTTAGTGACATGCTGAACTTGCTGCAAGTCCCACGTGTATACGGTTGTTTTGTCCTTGGAGCAAGCACTTGCGACTTTATTTTGTTCACACAAAAAGTTGGGCATGTTTTTAGGGCAAGATAAAATTTTTTAAGCTTGAATTATTCAAGTAAGTAGTGTTGTGGATACACTTGATAAGATCAAGTAAGTGGATACACTTGTATATATAGGGTGGGCCATTTAACGTGATCACCCCAAATATCTCCGTTACCTTTAGAGTGACGAAAAAAATGTCGAAAGGGAATGTTATTGATTTCGAAGGGCTGATACAGTGATTAAAAATACTTTTTGTCAATAGTTTATGCGTCATCAAGGTAATCAATGGTTTTTCAAATGGGAACATGTTATTTTTTTATCAAGATATTGTAGCCACTATTCACACGAATCCAGCGATCCATAATATCATGACCTTTTACGTTTATTTTGCGTAGATTAACACTGCCCCTTTCATGGAATAAATGAATAACTCGATCGAAACATCGACGGAAAGACGATTTCTGTCAGGATAACGTTGTGCTTAAAGTTCCTGCGCTCGCACTTTATTTCTACCGGTCTCACCATAAATCAGAATCATATCCACTTTCTCTGCTTGACTGTGCAATACCATTTTAGATACGGTTATTCAAAGTTATTTTCAATGGATACACTTGCCAAATCATTTCAAGGTCATTATATCATGGGTCACTGGATTCGTCTAAATAGTGGCTACACTGTCTTGATACAAAAAATGTTCCCATTTGAAAAACCATTGATGACCTCGAGGACGCATAAAATGTGACCTTTGCAAAAAAGATTTTTGAACCACTGTGTCAGCCCTTCGAAATCAATAAAATTCCCTTTTGACATATCTTTCGTCACTCTTAATGTAACAGAGATATTTGGTGGTCATGTTAAATGGCCCACCCTTTATATTTATACTAGATTAATCCCCAATTGTGGGACGCAATTAGTAAAGAATATAACAATAAAATTAAGAAAAACGTTGCGTTATAGCGTTCAGCAGAGGAATTAAATACTACGACTATTGAAATCAATGGAAAGCTACGTTATCTCAAAACACAATTTGGTCAAGAGGTCACGGGATCTTCGCTTTGGAATTCTCTTAATAATTGGTTTTGAAGACCTAAATCACCATGTCTCAACATCCAATCTCGTACCCACATCTCCTATTTTTCTGCAGCTAAGCATCTTGTTTGACAGCTCTTGCTCAAGTAATTTGTATGCAACTCCAGTCGAAAGGGTTATTTTCAGGACTTAATTTCTCAATGTAGAAATCGCAGCCAAGTTTGCATGGATCAAACATGTATTTATACAGTAAGCCCACGATATAAGCAAGATAAATAACCAATTATCTTCAACTTATTGTTAGTATAGAAAGAAAATTTTATGGCAATAATAACCTCTTCTATTTTTTATGAATTAAATATAGGGTGAAACTAAACTAATTACAGATACAATCATACCAACTTATTACAGCGGAACACAGCTTGAATATATAAATATAACCTTTCCGAATCTCTATAATATTCTTTTTAGGACAATTCTTCTATTTTTATTCAAATTGTCTATTAGTAGTTGGAAATGTCCTTATATTTCTAATATTAACTAGCTAAATCCTACGCAATATATTTCATTGGAGTTATTAATGATTAACCTTTCATTAGTCAGTTGGGCTACAGGCATAACCCGCATTCTTACAAATAAATAACGAAAAATTGACATTGCACACAAGTAACATTGAAACTATATTAATTCCCTTCTCAATAATTCCAGAAATTCCAGTCGTTCCAGAAATACAAATGGACTATGCTTGCAGCCCACGTGAATATCTACATTAATATTTGTATTACAAGTGATTAAGTTTTTGGAAATTATGTTTGAGAGAGTATTTCTACTATTCATTGATGCATTTACATTTATCCGATTAAATTCGTTGTTGTTTAAATTTAAATTTTATATTTAACAGATATTGAAAATAAAATAGCTTAAAAATAACTTGAGAAAAAAGGGAGCTTATTAGGGGCGCAAATGGACTGTTGGATATTCCTACTTTCATCCTTAAAGTTGGAACTATTTGTTTGATTTCGCATTGACAATATTGCAAGAAATTTTGACACTTTATTTCACTTAAATTTCAACTAAATTGTTTAATATTATTCTTATTTCTACTTTTCTATTATTTCAATATATTTTTTAAACAATTTTGTACTTATGAACTTTTGCAATTATTTATGAACAATGATTATTACGTTACGATTATTTTTTATTTTTTACGATTAGTTACGATAGTATATTAATATAAACAATTATTTATGAAAAAAATAAACAAAAACCTTTTTTAAAACAAAAAAGTTTTTTGCGATTTTTTAACAGTATGGTGTGTTTAACATTTGTAAATAAATTGTACCTCAATATGGTTTAGAACTAGTCTTTTTAATAAAACTAGGCTACAATTGTGGCCCATCAAACTATGTGCATATATTAAATTCAGCTTGTTTCATTTCTAACTTGTTTGTTTTGTTTTACAGTTTGGTCCAAAGTGGATAGCGCGTTATTAACTGCCCTTTAAACACTGCGGCCAGTGGCATATTGCAGGGGTTCTCAAAGCGTGTTCCGCGGAACACTGGTGTTCCGCGATGCATATTTAAGTGTTCAGCGAATAAATCAATATTAAAAAATATTATTGCAGTTATCAAAATTCTGCGTAATCTAATTCTACTAGGTCTAGGGCTACGGGGAATCCCCTCCGATGAATGGGTGGAACGCGCACGTGAAACGTGCGCATTAACTGTTAACCTATATTCTTCGCTATGACACTTTTAATTAATAAATAACAAGAAATGAAGGTAGCAATATTATTATTAGGATTCATGTAGCATGCAGTAGGCTCGACAACCGCAACTACGCAAGACTCCAATTGTAGAATCGGCTTTTGACGCATTTAGTTAAATCTTATCCACATATTCGCGTGTCAAATGTGACTCATATGCAGTTCAAATTTCAATTCTCTCCTTGCACCCCCAAAACCCCAGACCTGGCTACGCCCTTAATGACAATGCTACTGTTAGTACAATTGAAGAGAATGAAGAAAACAGAAAAATTGTGAAACCAATTCGAAATCAATCGAAGTCAATCGTTTATACGACGAAAAATACTTAAAATTTGGATTTATCTGGACCGGAAATACAGATTATCCAACACCTCTCTGCATTGTATGCTGAATGAAACTTGCCAGTAGCGCGATGGCGCCCGCTAAATTAAGGCGTCATTTTAATACTAAACATAAAAATCTTTTAACAAAAAACAATGAATATTTTGATAGACTTTTAGAAATACAAGGCAAACAAAGAAAACAATTTCAAAAAAAAACAATGAAAGTAATAAGGTTCAACTTTCGTCGTATGAAATTGCGGAGTTAGTAGCACTAAAATTAAAGCCACACGATAGAAGAATCTCTCATTTTGCCTGCCTGCTGTGAAATAGTGGCAATTATGTTTGGGGAAGAAGCAAGGAAGGAAATTTTGAGATTCGGGTGTCTGATGATACGATCCGTAGAAGAATTAATGACATGTCCTGCAGCGTTGAAAGAACAGTCGCAGATAAGCTTGTTAATATGTCTTTTGAATTACAAGTAGACAAATTAACTAATATAAGTGGCAAGGCGCAGCTTTTAGGCTTTGTACGATTTATTTATGAATAGGAGATAATACATCAATGTTTACCCTGCAAAGAACTTTTGGGTCGTACAACTGGTTAGGACTTGTTTGATGCAATAGCAACCTATTTGAATGCTTTAAAATTATAATGGGATCTCTGATCATGTGCGCTGGAGCAGCGTCCCCGTCATGGACATCAATCAAAGGATTTGTGGCTTTAGGTAAAACCATAAATTCAAAAATAATATTTCATCATTGTTTCTTGCACCGAGAAATATTTGTCATAACAAGAAATAAGAAGACGTATTAGACGACGAATGGTTAATTTTATTAAAATGAGACTGATGAAACTTTGTTCATCTATGGAAGCAGATATGAGGGTTCACTTCTTCATACCGAAGTGAGGTGGTTGTCACGAGGAATGGTTTTAAATCGGATGCTGACATTAAAAAATGAATTACTTGTCTTTTTGAATCAGAAAATCAAAACCTTTTTGTGAATTAACTAAAAAATGATGATTGCTGCAATAATTTGGCATATTGGCTGATATTTCTGTTTACTTTACTACTGTCAATATGAGTATTCAAGGAAATGATGAAAACATTCTTACATCGGCCGACAAATTATGTTCAATGAAAAAATACTTTTACTCTTTTGGTTTGTTACTACTCTTTTGGTTTCAAAAAGGTTGGCTACCCGTGCCCCTTGTCTTAACGTTTATATTATATTGTAGATGTTCCGATTAAAAATATATCAGAGTTTAGTGTTCCCTGACTTTGAAAAGTTTGAGAACCCTGCCCTATTGCATTTTGTCCACATTTTTTATTTTATAGGCCCAGAAACCTAGTTGTTATTTAACCCTTTAACTACGGCTGTCGTAAATAAACGACAGTGCGAATCTTTCGTGAGATCCGGCTGATGTAAATAAACGATTTGATGAATTTTGCCTGGAACGGGCGTTGCTTATGTACTTTTATTGATTTTATCATGTATTCATCGTGGCGATGGGACAAATGTGTAGAGTGTATATATTTCGTTCGTTGGGTATCAGTTGGTATCAGTTGTATAATAAACACCACTTTATATACCGCATGTATTTGTTTGTTGCATTTCCTTCCTCTTGAGTGTTTAGGGCCTATATTTACGAAAGCGCATAAGAAATGCCAGTTTAGCAGTAACATTTAGTGTGTCTAGCTGCATTTTATATTTTTTGATCTAAAAATATTTTTATTTGCCACTATATATTATCGAAAATGGATTTACCATCAACATTTCCTGGCACTAGCGGTTCAAAGCGTTCAAGAACAGAATTGAGTGACAATGATATATATATATAGTGTTGGAGAAGAAATTCTTTCACTTAGTGACTTGGATAGTGCAAGTGATGGTATTGCAAGAGACAATGACTCAAATAGTAATTCTGATGAAGAAACTGTTGTAGGAGATTTACGTTGGCAAAATTGCGATATTTTCAATTCAACAAGATATCATTTTGACGACAAAAATTCTGACATCTCGGTTGCGTTTGAAATTGAAAATGTAGATGACGAGTACTAATACTTTGTAAAATATTTTGATAAGCAAATGATGACGACAATTGTGAACGAAACTAATAGATACCACCAGTACAGTGCCGAAAACGATCTTGCTCCAAAAAGAAAATAATGGATGCCCACGGATGTAAATGAAATGTATAATTTTTTAGTAATAATTTTGTCGATGCCACATATAAAAAAAACATAAAATTTCGGATTATTGGCCAACAGATCCTATTATTGCCAGTAATTTTATTAGTAAATACATGACAAGAGACAGATTTACACTGTTTACAACTGTTGCGTTATATACATTTTGCTGATAATAACAACCCTCCGCCACCGGACAATAATGATAAATTGTGGAAAATACGATCTATATTTGAAGAATGGAATAGAAGATGTTCAACATTTTTCCATCCTTTTCAAAAGCTGGTCATCGATGAATCCCTGATATTGTTCAAAGGCAGGTTGCACATCAAGCAATATATTCCATCACAGAGACATCGTTTTGGAATCAAAACTTTTGTGTTGTGTGAATGTGAGACGGGAATTGTAGTACAGTTTTTAGTGTATACCGCATAAGAAATTGACATTCCTAGAAATGACCCGTTAGGTGTTTCAGGTGCAGTCATACAAAAACTAATGGTGAACTATGAAAAAAGGGCATCTGTAATAGATATTGATAATTGGTATACCAGCCCTAAACTGGCACTTTGCTTGAACCAGTAGAATACCGGTTTATGTGGCACTCTAAATTTTTACAACGGGTGGCACGCAGAATGTGCGAACGCAAAAAGAGCGGAAATGTAATTGCTCTTAGAAAGACAAACGGGACGTGTTAATGCTTTCAACATTTCATGAAGGAATCATGACCAAAAGCGAATCACAGAAGTGGCGAGCATATTTGGAAACCAGATTGTATAATTGACTATACTCAAAATATGCGCTTGATTGATAAATGTGACACACAATCCCTGATTACAAAAGCGTGGTTGTATTATAATATATAAAAATATGTGTACAAGAAGTTTAGAGGGTCTCAGAGTCTCAGCAAACTTTTTTTATGACATGTAATTGCTCTAAAAAGAAGGGGTATTTACCACTCTTACCCCTACTAATGTTGCAATTTTTATGTACATATTATCTCATATAGATAAGAAATGGAGATATTCGCCTTTGTACAACACTTTCTGTTTTTTTTTGCGTTTAGACAGACAGATTTGTGAAAATATTACAGTAGTTAAAGGGTTAAATTGGCGTTAATTAACTACATATTTGTCTCCTGGTACAAATGCGGCAGACATCCGCGACCAACACCCGCTGCCGGGATCGAACCCGGACTTCCAGATATGTGGTTAACGCTCTAACTCTGTAGACTACGAGGCAAGAAATTATAAAAATATATAACATGAATTGAACCTTTAAAACATATACACTGCTCAAAACAATTAGCAGGTCACTAATTTGTGTCTCCATAAAATTCAAACGGGAAATGCAAATAAAATTAAGAACATCTGAAAGACGCTCTATTTAATTGTTTTGATTGGCACATATGGAAGTGTCAGCATCACGTACTTTTAAAGCACCCGTAATAACTAACAACAACTACCAAAACGAAAGTGCAAAACGAATTTAAATTAATTGTCAATGTAAACATTTGTACATAAAGTGCTAACTTAATAACGAGTATGTGCTCCCATAGCCGACTAACGGCATTATCCGGTATTGGCATGCTCCGCAAAAGTGTGCGAAGCTCTTCTTGTGATATAGTGTCACGTTCTTCAATAAGAGCCGCCGTTAGCTGCTGGATGGTCTGAGGAGGATGCGGGCGACCACGAACACGTCTGTCTAGCATATCCCAAACATACTCTTTGGGATTTAAATCAGGACCTAACGCAGGCCACACCATTGTTTTAATTTGCAGTTCTTGTAGGAAGTCTAAAGTGATTCGCGCAGTATGTGGTGTTGGAAAAAAAAATTGGAACTATTCCATATGCCACCGGGACAACATGTTCTAACACAATGTCAACATAGAGATTAGCTTCAAGATTTCCTGGAATTACAACAAGGTCGGTTCTACTGTCGATACTAATCCCACACCAAACTATAACTGAACCACCTCCAAATCTTTCGACTTCCTGGACAGTAGCAGCTACTTAGCGTTTTAAAGACGCCCAGGAAGTCTTCCAACACGTACTCGGTCATTGCAACGAGTAATGCGGAACCTTGATTCATCCGTGAAGAGCACAGACCTCCATTGTCGAAGTTACCATGCGACATGTTCAGGAGCAAAATTCATCCTTGCTATTCTGTGGCGTTGTGTCAAAGAGTATTTTTGGACGGGTCCTCTTGTCCTCAAATTTGATTCCCTCCTTGTCTCGTCTGATACAGTGACCCCATGCGTAGTTTTGAGGAAAATTGAGAGGTCTTTCGCCGTATAAACTCTATTGTGAAGACTCGAAATCAGTAAAAATCGGTCTTGATTTTAAGTTGTTTTTCTTTTGCGACCTTGACCACCGCGCCTGGTATATTGATAAAAACCTA